>OY720685.1:15582822-20949889 GCA_963170755.1 Amphimallon solstitiale
ATCATTTTGTGTAATTGTCGGACGACTTGATGCGTTCAAGTAAGGTAGAATTGTCGATGGTACACTTGATATGCTAAATGGTTTGTTCAAATTCTGAATAGTGTGTAAAATGTCTTGAGTATCTTGAGAAGATGTCGTTTGTGTTGATGTATTATTGGTGGATGGTGGTGGTAGTGGAGAAGTCGTTGCTGACTGAGATTGCGATACCTTAGATTTATTATTTACTGGTTTTGCATTGGTATTTGGTTGTGAGAATACATGCGTATTTAGACTTTGAATCAATGGAGGCATATTAATTAAAGTGTTTGAGCTTGGTTTAGTTATTTTATATTTAATGTGAAATTCATAATAAATAAACACCGATTGTGATTTTGTTTTGGGCACATATCCAGTCAAACCGTTTAAAATAACACCTCTATCATAAAACCACCATTCGCCAGAACAAATCATTCTGAATCCAACTAGGTTGGGATAATTATTCGAATAAGTTATTTTGTCAAACGATACATCCCAACTCTTGAATTTAGATCGAAACCTATCTGAAACATCATTCGATGGCGTTATTATATCATACGTTATGATTGCGTCGTTATCGTGATGTATTAACGTTGTTTCGGTCCTTGAAATTACGACAGTTTTATTATTGGTAAATAGTGTAAAATGATTTCTATATTTTGGAATACGATGTTCTATAGGATTGAATTGATAATAGACTAAAAACAAGCATGACGTATAATCATGAGACTGATGTACCATAGGATATTTACTAAATGATCTTGAATTGTATCCATACTCGGCAGAAATGTTCAATTCGGACGCATCGATAGGAAGCAATGCACTCATATTTTATTTTTTGTATATATCAGTAAAAAGAGAAAACATATCAAATTTAAAATATAATTTTTATTGCGTTACTAAAATATACATAGATATCAGCTATAAACTACAAGGAAATATTAAAAAACAATAACAATCCACACAAAAATATTAAATTTATCGAGTTTTAATACGTTTTGATAGAGGGCCGTCTTCAACATTACAAACATCTCTACTTCCTTCACTTATGCGATCATTTCCATTTTTACGACTGTGTCTATTGTCATTGGAAATGTCTGCTATTGGTGCTGGCAAAGGGTCGTTTACATTTACGCATAATAAACTCAATTCCTCCAATTGTTCAGGTGTAAATTTATCTGCGCAAAATCTATGCACTAGATATTTAAATGCCTTGTACAAATTGCAACTGTATGCGTTTATTTGAGATGGTCTTTCATCAAACATCTGCTTTTCACTATATTCAACTTTTTCAACCAATTTAACATCGTTACCATTAACAGTTCGATGATAATCGTATAATGTAATCAACTTGTTTATGTCCAACGAAGGCGTGTCTTCTACAATTCCACGACAAGATCTGGCACCAACGCTAAGACTGAATAAAGCATTAATCAGTTGACGAATCTTCTTAGTAATATGTTCATAATTTTCCAAATTGGAAAAGGCACCATTTAGCATTCGAACATCCTCCTGAACTTTTCCAGGCACACTAAACAAGACGACTTTGCATGTAATGAAAACCATTCCATGAGTATTACGACTTACTTCCGAGCCTTTAGCAATAATAGGTTCGACAGTATTTGACATAACAAAAGGATTATAGAGTCCAGCAAAAGTCGTTAACTTGGGATTACACCATTCTCTCTTACGACTCGTAAACAATGTAATAATATTGTCTAACTTGATCTTTTGTTTTTCAAACGTCACACTTGGCTTCTTAGTATTGTCAAATGTTTTCAATAATAATGATCCAGGAATAGTTGTAGTATCAAAATTATCAGCGTGAAACTTTACTTTTGGATTTTTAACGAATCGACCAGATTGAGAATCCTTCGCTTTAAAGAGATCAGATGTTGCAGTCTGAGATTCAACGATATTTGCTGAAGTTAGTGGTTTGATAGAAGTGTATGCATTAAATACAACTTGCAATTTATCCTTTAAATCAACTTTCGATGTTGTAGTAAAGTTGATTGTAAGTAAACCAGAATCTTCCGGATCACGAGCATACAACGCTTGAATTATGCCATCATGCTTAGAAATTATAGTTGGCACTATAACTACATCAACCTGCCTGTTCATCGAAGTCGGTAAAATTTTTCCACCTTTAATCGTTTTTCCAACGGCGAATGGTGCAATTCTAACGGAATATCCAGTATTAATACGTACCCCTTGATACGGCTTAATATCCTCCTTTGACAAGTCTATAACCATTCTTGGAGGCATTAGTTTTAGATCATTTTTAACAGGTATCATCTCAGCTGGCATAAATTTTACAGCATCAAATGCTTCCACTAAAACCATCTCCATCACCACTGTCGCCTGCCCCTTTGGCAACGATTGGATAGCTTTGAGAGTAGTTTTAATTTTTCCTTGGTCGATATCGTCCAATTCCAACATGCTATTCTTTTGAACAGTAGTGACAAATGGCTGCTTCTTCATAGCCATTTGAATATCATTAAACGAAATATTTTGGCCGTACAAGTTGATTGATGCATTCTTGTTAATTATGTCATCGACAGATGAATAAAGTTCACTTAAACGCGAACGGGTTTCTTCGCTAAATTCCTTCTTGGCTGCAGACATTATACAAATATAATAGGCGTTGTGATATCTTTAACTTTTTCAATTTTGTTGTTGTTATGATTACTGAGCAAGAGCTAGATACATACTAATTTAATAGGCCCGTTTGTGTTTGTTTTATAGGTAGTCACAAAAATACACACTTACGTATACACGACAATATATCAATTTACTTTATCGTTTTTTGTAATAAACCTAACGACACGATCAATTGAATCACGTGCTTCCGTTAAATTCACGAATTGAGAGAATGCGTGTGGTAATGATATGGATTCATAAATATGATGCTCGCAAGGTTCGTTTTGTGCAAATTTTACAGTTTGTGCGAGTAGAAAATCTGATTTTGCGCTAATTATGAGTTTAGGAATATTCATTCCATAGCAAGTATACCTCATAGATGATGGCGTGTTTCTCATTATGTAAAACTTGAAGACAGTTGTAAGAACACTTACATTAAATTTTGTTTCAAATAACCCACTTAATGCGGAAAATGTCTTGAATTGTATACCGATTTGGGGGACTTGCATTTTATCTGAATTCGCTTTAAATATCTCTTTCTGATAAAATGCGCCTGCTAATAAAGCCCCTACTGAAACACCTATCGCATGAATTGTATCATAATGAATAAAATGGAGAAGAGATTTATTAATAGAAAGTAACGTGTCTTTAACTGAATATTTGAATCTAGTGGGATAACTGAATGTAACAATGTCATATGCATTTCCAAATTTCTCATTTAATAGGTTCGTAATTCCGTAGATTGTTAAAATGTTGCTAAACAAAAGCGATCCACCTAAGAAAACTATCACAAGTTTATCATGTTTAGAACCGTGGCTGGAATAAAATGTATAGTTTGCATGAACTATGGCATTGTCGTTTGGTGTATATTTTGCACTTGGAAATATTGCGTCTACTATAATTTTCAATGGTGCAGGTACGATAACTAACCAAATCAATAACCCTAAAGCAATTAAAGACAGAATCGTAGAAATCACACTCGAACTCATATTACAGCATATCTATTATATCATATGAAATTAGAAGGCGCGGACACGCACATAAAGCGAACCTTGTACATACATGCAATGCAACCACTTTCGATTGCATTATGCAAGTATAACATTATCGAGAAAAACCTTAAAACGTATGAAATGTGCGATTTAAACGTATATGCAACGCATTCGATTGCGCTGTACTAGCATAACCTTGTCGAGATAAACTTGAAAAACGTATGTACGTGCGGTTTATAAATATATGCAATCAGACTCGATTGCGCTGTACAAGAATGACATTGCTGAAAGAACCGTAGAAATACTGAAAGTTATAAATGCATGCATTCTCGCACTCAATTGCATCGTACAAACATGACATTTATAATAATTATAAATATTTAAATTATATTGACAAAATACATTGAAATTTATAATTCATTTTTTATAATGTACGTCTAATAATAATTTTAAAATACAAAAACAGTCTGTCAGATGTGGGGTTTGAACCCACGATCCCATATCGGAACCGGAGCTTAAATTCGAATTATCAAAACAAATTCGACACATGTGCAAGGGGTTTATAAAGAACAAAGTAGATTGAACTTAAACTTGTCATTTTATATTGTCGCAAGGTAATTTTTTGTCTGAGATTAAAACACCACTTGAATACGCAGAATTAGTCTAAGTCCAAGAGTTGCCATTTTCGATTGCACTATGCAAGTATAACATTATCGAGAAAAACCTTAAAACATATGAAATGTGCGATTTAAACGTATATGCAACGCATTCGATTGCGCTGTACTAGCATAAACTTGTCGAGATAAACTTGAAAAACGTATGTACGTGCGGTTTATAAATATATGCAATCAGACTCGATTGCGCTGTACAAGAATGACATTGCTGAAAGACCCGTAGAAATACTGAAAGTTATAAATGCATGCATTCTCGCACTCAATTGCATCGTACAAACATGACATTTATAATAATTATAAATATTTAAATTATATTGACAAAATACATTGAAATTTATAATTCATTTTTTATGATGTACGTCTAATAATAATTTTAAAATACAAAAACAGTCTGTCAGATGTGGGGTTTGAACCCACGATCCCATATCGGAACCGGAGCTTAAATTCGAATTATCAAAACAAATTCGACACATGTGCAAGGGGGTTATAAAGAACAAAGTAGATTGAACTTAAACTTGTCATTTTATATTGTCGCAAGGTAATTTTTTGTCTGAGATTAAATCACCACTTGAATACGCAGAATTAGTCTAAGTCCAAGAGTTGCCATTTTGTGATTTTGATCTCATATAATAACCAATTCTACACTTGCGTATGATATAGGCACTTTATTGTTGTGAGAAATGATGATTGCTTTGAAAACTTCATGTAATATAGTAATCTGCCCGTTTTATTTGTCATATTGAAAGAATTATATGGACTTTGCTATTTTATTAAACGAAGTCGATGGGCGCATTAAAGCTATGGATACACATAATTACAGTTTTGGCATCTCTATTGTCCGTGATAGTAGTGGTGCTTGGAATAATGTACCCGTCAATAACAGATTTTCAAAGTCCAATCAGCAAGTGGATACACAACAGCAACAACAATGCGACCAACGGATAATTATAGAACCAATGTTGGCAGAACCTAGTGACTATTTGTATTTGGCCAGTCTGCCTAAACGAGCAAAGATTGATCCCGAATTGATAAAATCTACAATTCCAGATATGGTTATAGACTCGTTACATCGACCACATAAGGTATTAGTGTACGATCGTTTTGGTGCGTTAAGTAATCAAAAAGACTCCACTCTAATATTACAGACACCAACTGTGGCTACATTTAATACCTATGCAGAGTCTGAAAGTCACTCACAATCAAATATAAATGCCCAATCGTCCACTCTGAATAGAACAACAACCTCAGCAGTTCCACAATCAATCGAATTAACAAAAACGCAAACCAACACGATCGTAAAAGAGAATCTTCCCACAGTAGAAACAATCGAACAAGATACACACACTATATCACAAGAAACAATACCACCACCACCGCCACCGCTACCTATATTTTCATCTACAGTTACAACATCATTGCCAACAGAACCTAGCGATAAAAATCAGTCTCTTCCCACATCAAAATTTCCACCTGTACCAGTATCAACACCAGTTGTCTCATCATTAAAGACACAATCTAATGGAGGGGCAGCATCACGAACATCAAGAGACATTAAAAATGCACCCACAAACTTTATACTAGACAATATTGCTGCAATACGCAATTTCGACAAGAGCTCTCTAAAACCCTCGCCAAAAGCAAATGCTCGTATTGTAGAGTCGATTCCAAATACGACCAACACAGACAATTTGACCAAAATTCTGCTCAAGAGATTAAATGAAAGGAGACCGGCAATTAGTGATTCTGACAATGAATATTCAAGTGATGAAGAGAACGGTAATTCGTTTGATTAGAGTTTTTTATTTTTTACAAATATATAGGAAAAGATATTTGTTTTGAAAACTACAATTGCAAGCCCATCATGTCTAAAAACATTGACGCTTCCGCTTTTGTGAAAGCCACTAATACTTTTAGTACTACGACTACTAATACTAATAGATCCTCGTCAACGGCACTACCACCATCAAATTCGATAGACAGTAAAAATAGATCAACTAATCACCCCTCTCAAAACATGCCATCGTTTTCTGCAGCCGATATAATAGTTCCTCCAAATCTAAATCGAGAGAGTTATTTGCCATCTACCCGAGAGTTGCTCAATAACAATTTATTGGTCGGTGATAATTGGACCTCGATTTTGAAATTATTGGTATTTAATGAATTGACATTTACACTTAATGATGTATTAAAGTACAGTATAATTAGTATTACCACGTTGATCGTCTTAATATACCTGACTCCAGCACAACTTGTTGTTCTTTTATTATTTGTGTTATTTATAGTCTTGTGTTTAATTAGAGCTTTGATAACGTCAAAAAACAATATACAGACCGAGCAATATCTGGACAAACCAATCGATTCTGAAAAATTACAGGCATTTCGTAAGTTGGTCAATAAAACAACATAAATAATTTAAAATACGAGATCCTCCGTACCAACATGATTGAAATAAGTGAACTTTTGAATTTTACTTTAAAACACGAATCTACACGACCATTTATAGAAACATTAGCCAATCATATTGATATAGGTAAATATTACAATATCATTTTAAAATCCGAGGCCTCTAAGATAAAAGTATCTACATTTGATGACTATAATAAAGCCTTTGATGTAATTTTAACAATTATACGACCCGGACTTACGAATGAAGAATATACAAAATTTATACAACATAAAGATTTAATAGATTGTATAGTATTGAAAATATTCAAACAACTTGTATGAAAATCAGTCTTTATTTTTTACAACTGGAATTTGACAAATGTACAAAAATATAAAAAATCAGTCTTTATTTTTTTGCAAGTGCAATTCGATAAATATACAAAATATTTACAATAATATTAAAAATCAGTCTTTCGCTTTTGCAGCTGCAATTTGACAAATGTACAGAAATATTTACTAAAACTAGACTTGCGTAAAAACCAAACTCGAAGAATTTGTAAATGATGTACTTTCCAATTCATTGCCTTCATAACTAGTTGATTCATTTTGAAATGTGATATTTCTATAAACACCGGCATCATAATCGTAGTACTTCTGATGTCTTCTTTGAAAGTAACATCGTGCGTTGTCTCTATGTTCCGTGAGCGTGTATATTTTTAAACGGCAATCAATTTCTTCCGCTGTTATTTCGCAACCGTCACATTTCATTGTACCCATGTTATGATAAATATGTTGTATAAGACCACTCTGTTGAAAGTTAGGCACCTTTGTAGCATTATTGAAATTTATATTAAATTGTTGTTCAAATTTTGTTTTAAAGGCTGCCAATGTAGCAAACCCATTATTATCGCGTCTATCCAAATTCTGTTTTACGATATCGAATAATTTCGTCGTCGATATATAAAATTTTGGTTCGTCAATTAATCCGGCATTCACAATGAACTTGTACAATTTACTATTGTTATAGTATACTGTGTTTTGATATTCACGACACATCGCACTATGTGTATTTAAATGTGGATAATAGTTTTCGTCTCGCCGTAGGAGATATGAAGCGAATGAAAGCCAACCTAGTGAAAACACTGCGTCTTCTTTTTTTATAGGAAATATGTTGGAAAAGTATTCACCATCAGTGAGCATTGTAAAGAGGCTGCCGTGTTCCGCGTTAGCCGAACAATGTTTCCCAGTCAATAGAATCGAATATATCCTATTGACAGTTGTACGGTCGACTTCGTTGCGACCTCCCTTGAATTCAATATGTACATTTGTAGCTCCGTACATAAGCGACTGGGATAACTGCATTTCGTATTTTTGCGAATAAAACTTCATACAAGATTCGGCATCATTACCAGTGATGGATTTCAATTCGGAGGCATCCATATCTTTAGCTTCGTTAATAATTGTAATAAAATTCTCAGCCGTTGTTTCGGAACGAGTCAACACTTTCGATAGATTACGGAATCGACCCACTTGTGGTCCAGTCAAATCTTGCAATTTATTACAAAGATAACTTTTCCCAACATCACCTTCTCCGTGAAATATTATAATCTTCTTTAAAATATTGTACGGTACAAAAGAGAGTGCAATTGAATCAATATAATTTGATACAGTTTCTGGATTAAAATTCGCAGACAGAGATATGCTAAAACATTCGTCAGCTAGGTTCGATTCAAATTTAGACAGATTATCACCAAATACCAATTTACGAGCTCGAATCATATGACTTCGCATCGCATTTAAATCTGTGTTGTAATTGAAATTTGTGTATTTGAAATGTTCATGCTTTACTTCTGGCATAGTGATGTTGAAAGCGGCCATCAGCGATCGATACGAAGAGCATTTAATCATGCACGCACTGGCAATGACTATAAAAAAGTACGTCGTTTTATCGGCCACATCTATATATGGACCTTTTAAACTCAACAATTGTTCCATATAAGTTTCTTTATTCGAATCATATGTTGCCGATTCCATAACATCATTAAATTTATTACACCAAGTACTCTCGTCCACAGTGTCGTAATTAAATATTCGGTTGCATAATTTTACATACGATAACAGGACATCGAATCCACCGTATTTATTGTAGAGATATAACATCAAATAGATGAATTTAGGGTTAATGGGGAAGTATTCTATTAAAAAGTGGGCACATTCAAAATCATCATGATTTAAAAGTAGATCAAATAATTGTGAAAGCCGACACTCTTCAATTGACATAATCTTGCGCATCTGAATTAGAGCTGGTGCTACCACCGCATGTATATATAATTGGGTTGCATTCGAGTGCATCAGTGCTGCATATTTTTTGGCAATTTCAAGTTTCTCCAGCAAATTATTGTTCTGCATAAAATTCATGTTAAAATCGTCCAATGTATTGTCCCAAATGGCAAACTTTCTATACTTTGTGAATCGTAAAAGGCACGTTTTTGCAGTATACAACCCTGTGGCACTGTTAAATACACCGACTGATGTCGAAAACATAAACTTGCTTTCAGTAAATGAAACAGGTTCGATCACAAACTTGGACAGACAATGTTCAATGTAATGTTTCAAACATGCTGACGCAACGGCTGAATCTCCTATCCATGTGCGTAAAATTGATGGTAAACAGCTGTCCGTCAGTTTGGGAAAAGATTCATAGTATGCTCCGTATTGGGAATCCAAGACATAATATCTCATAGAGACACGATTGAAATATACCAACCTCAACTCTCGAATAATTTTCATAAATGTATCAATCACATTATTAATCCTTTGTTCTTTTTCTTCCCTCTTCTTTGTAGCAAATATCAAGTTGGATATGTTTTCGTGCGATGGTTCAAGAGTAATACTGCACATGATGGCGTTAATTTGATCATTTAAACTGGTAGTTGGATCAACATTGTGTATAATTAAGTAATACAAATGATTTATAATTTCGTCGTATGTAGAATTATAACACTGTATTGTAGCTATATGCACCTTGTCGATAAATACCTTTACAGCGGCATTAATATTCAATATACTCGAATATAGCACTCTGAGTATGTTTTTAAAGATGTTAAAATCGACAACATCTATAAATTTGTACAATGCCACAATAAACGGTTGCAAATAGAAGCCTCCATATTCTTGAGCAGATATTTCTATAAATCGAGTGCACGATACCGAAGGGGACGCTTGACATGAGAACTTTTGATTGAACATTGTCATAAATTTTTGCAGATTAAATCGTATTTCTTCATTAAATGATCCAAAATCAATGTCGCCAATATTTATCATTGACTCATTGTAACTCTGCACCATTAAACTGATATATGTTTCAAATTGGGACATGTACTGATACTCTGGTATCAAACTCACCGATGTTATTTGCGTTAGTCTTGGAATATTCATCCTAATGATTGGGGTTTGTAAACGATTTAAATAAACATCGCCACTCATTGTTGTAATTTTAGCAATAGTGTATTCGTCTCTTGAAAGTGGCGTATATTCATACATTTCAACGTATTTCATATCCTTGTACGTTGTCAGTGGCATTCTATTCAGTTCTTTTGCATTAATTAACGCTGGCTGATATGCCGTACCTCGAACTTTGGCAGAATACGGAAGCGGCATAATACTGGGGACTTCGATCACAACATCGTCTTGCTTAAAATCTACCTCGATGATTTTCTTCAGATATAAATGAGTAGGCAACGATACATTTATATTTGTATAAATGTGATATCCACAATTATTTTTCCACGTACAACACGGCACCTTCGGTATATTTAAAACGTTGTAGAATGTCGCTCTAACTTTTTCTTCAATCCTAGCGACCAAGGCATCATTTAGATGCATCAGCGTATTTGGATTCTTTCGACATATACAATCCAAGTCCAATGCAAATATTCTACAATAATTCTTTGTATTATCAATACCCAATGTATGACCGTTTTCTGCAAACGTACTCAAATCATCGATCGTCAAATGTTTGTCTATTGGCCATATGTATGAAGTTTGAAGGGTCCGTGAAAATATTATGGTGGACAGATCGTCTCCATTGTATTTGTACGGTTTTAAATTGTAATTCAATAGAAACTCCTTCTCCATAGACAAGGTCTCTTGGCACGAATCATTGGGTAACGATGATAATTTAAACGCGGCATCTTGTTGTCCAGTATTGTTATGGCTGGCTCTGATTGTAGTTAGCGGTAAAAACGAAACTAAACTTTTCATATTTGACGAATCCATGACAATCCACTTGTAATAAATATACACACTGTGTTATCTTTGATAATAACGAATGTTTGCAACTAAATTACATTTTAAAAAAGACTTATATTTTAAAAATGAATAAATGCTTTGGTGAAAATAAACTAGAAAAATCGTAAATGCCATGGTATGTTCATCTATTATAATATTGCGTATGTAATAAATACATGTTTGTTAGAGATAGAATAATCAACGTTAAATAAATATATATTTATAAATGCGCCATGTATATATGGGAATTAATAATAACAACATTAGTTATAATTATCAGTATCGTATGTTTGTATTATATGTATGTTTTTAAGAAGAGGGGGAACATTGACACTATTATAAATGAAGCTGTAGTAAAAGCTGAATATGCACCGACGGTATTTAAAATTTACGATAAATCTACGACTAGTATTTGTAATCGTCTAATTATAATTGCCCCATTTGACTGGTACGTATGGGCTTGTAGAGGAGAATTGTACATTTTAAATCCCGAAAGTGGAATAAGATGTGCATCCAATACTACTCCAGCAGTCCGCGTATTTGCCGATCATTTTGTTGAAACTTGCTTAAAACTAGACCTCAATTCAATCATTGATATATATACTAAAGGACAGATTCCAACTTTGGTGCCTTATGAAATAACTGACACGACGTTTACAATTCTTTCGGCACTAAATATTCTCATGAAAAAATGGATAACGTTTGACATAGAAATTGAACCTAATGTAAAATTAACTGATCTTCCAACTAACGAGATCCCATTTTTTACTAGTACTAATAATAATAACAACAATGGTAGAGTTAAACGTTCGATTGATATTACAGGGCGAATAATTTCTAAACAGAACCTCGTTAAAATCTCTGAACCATCGTCAAATTCAAAAACAAATTACGCTCTTTTACACAAGCAATACTTGAAACATGCATCCAAAAGAAATACTGTACAAAATGTTAATATCGAATCGTTGGATCCAGAAGATTTAGCATACATTACAAAACGACAACATTTGCACGTGAATGATAATGATGGGCCTAGAATGGTTTTGAATTAGACATTTAAAAGTAGTATATAGTATTAAACAATTTATCAAATTGTATGGACATTTCTTCATTTGAAAAATGTTTTCAAAAAAAAGTACATCGTCAATACCATCGGCTCATACACGACCATATAAAAAAACACGTTTACAAGACGCTATTGCAAATGCAAACCGTGAGTGGGCTTTGGCAAATCAATTAAAAACTAATACTGTTGACGAATCAACTCTAACATGGACGATTCCAACGAAAGAGCAACTGTTATATGATGAACAAGAACGTGCTACCATTGATCGCATAAACAATTTGTTTAAAAGCAAAAATGACTCGTAGTCTATAATGCATTCTTTTTTTTCAAACAATTTTATGTGCTGTATCCACATATACAATATCTTTTATTTTAAAAATGCATAGGAGTACAAACATATTATAGAGAGAGAAACCACTTGAATTAATCTGTACAATTTGTTATAATTCTGAAAGGCATGCAATTATTTATGCGTGTATTCATATATTACTGTTGTAGAAAATATGTTTGATCGTTAAAAGTTTATTCAATTTGTCACAAATTAATTTCAGATGTTTATCGGGTATTATATATTTAACAGCTTCCTTATGTGGAAGCGTAACGAGTCAACGCGCCGCGCTATACGACAATGTAAATCTATTTAATATTCAGTAACAGTTTTAAAGATAACGCATTCGTAAACTGCACTCAATGTCATAACATAAGGATCGCAAGTGTGGTCCGGTAGCAGTGGCGTATCTGCACCGACTTTACCAAAATACATACATACTCATATGATAGGCGTGCGCCCCGTTAAGCTTATTCCCGATGTACTGCCGCTGTAACCGGATCAATTCTTGCGGTCTTCGACTTTTTTCACGACTCGCATATGTGAGAGTGCTATTTTATACACATACGATTACATACATAGGTCTATGTAACTTTGAGGAATGTCTCAATTATATGTGTATGTATGTGTAAGCATGTAGATATGTACGAATGACTTTAAATTTTGTTTTCCTCCTTGTTGACTTATAATCGTTAATTGTAATTTGAACTTCAACTTTGAACAGTGACCTGGAATTTAAAACATTTCCATACTTTTTTATTTACATTTACATTTTTTACGACTTGATAACTAGGTTTATTATGTTTCTAATTGCAGTTCTTTGTTCTCTAATATAATAACAAAACTGCGTTTTATATTTCGTTTAATTTATCAATAAGTAAAAATTACAAAATACAATTTCTCTATGCAGAACTTGTTGAATGCGTCTTTCTGTTCCTTGTTTTATTTGTATAATGTAATAGTTTGTGCATTTCTTTAAAATTTTCAAACCCGACTCACTTTAAACCGCATTATATATGAAATATATTACATTTTTGAATCTACCTATTTGCAACACCTTCACTTTCGAATCAATATAAATTAAAATTAATTGCGGACACAGTTAAAAGTCAACCGACCGTGCATCATCTACACAAAATGAGACCGTGTAAGATTAAAAATTTATATTTTAATTACAGAAAAAGTTAAAAACAATTACTGAAATTATTATCCTAAGTATTATTAAGAAGCAACATCAAACTTACCCCAACTGGGATAAAACATCTTAACAGGCACGAGTTCAACTAACATCAAAAACCTACTAAAGAAATAAAATATTTTCCCAACGCAGATAGTCGAGATATTTAGGGTGATACAATTTAGTATGAATAGCGTTAGTGTATTATCAAGGATAAGTTAAATATAAAAAATAAAGATCTACAACTGTGCATCTTTTATTCGAATTTTTTCGTGTTGCATTATAAAGGTTTATGGTAGGATGTTTTGAGTTGGCAAATTCGTTAGTAATCGTACTGCAGTATTCCATATACCGCACACTTTCCGATAACTAGCGAACCTGTTGAATATTTACATGTTAAACTTTCGTTCTTGCTTATTTTATAATATGATGGAATATTATTTGTACAACACAATATAGTGCGTTGTTTGATGCTATACAAAATGTAGCAATTTATATAATATTTTCATTTATAAACGCAAAACACTGTTTGAAATCGTTTGTATAATGGGTCCTTTGAAATAGATGTATTGAAAAATTCAATATTCAGACACAAGTCTGGAGCACATTTACAAAAAGTAAAATTGGAGAGGTTCCCTAAAGGTGCACAAGAATTCAATACAGAATCTGTTGATGTATGTACGTCGGAACTTGACTTGTCGGCAAATTATATTATTAGTAAAACATATGGAAAAACATTAACTGCTTTCGGATATTGTCGAATAGGTCCATATATAAAAGGTTACTTCCGTGTACCACTTAGAGGTTTGTTTTCTGGAAACACTAAAACAAGAGCGCAGCAAATGTACAGTTATGTATGAGCGTTGCCGAATTTTAGGGGTATACCAAAATGGTGTAAATAACTTTTTGAAGAACATAATTTCGTCTTTATTGAATATTGAAATCGATATATAAAACAGAATTTTAGACCAAAAATTTGGTAATTACTTCATTAACATATGAGGGAGGAGGGTATAAATGGTGTTTACTGGTTTTCGAAAACCAGTACGCATATTTCACCACAACATCGAGCACGTACTTTCACAAAAATCATGCTTTTCGAGACGTACCTACTAAGTTCTTACAATAAAATCTTTACTCAAGACATTTTAATCGATTGCGAGTGTTACAGAAAATATGACAATAAAGCGTCTTTTATTGAAAACATTATTCACAATAGAGGGTCGTACATGACTTGTCTATGTTACGAATCTTTGGTGCGAACCAGAGTCGGACATTGTTCGGTTCCGATTATGTTGGGGAGTTACATTGATTATCGTATTCGTGGGAGAGACGCGGTAATTGAGAGCCGTGCTCAATGGGGTCTTGTAATTTTACGCGGTGTATTAAAGATGTATGCAAGCTTTTCAACATTTGATGCGTTATCGATGCACGTTCGTGAAAATAAAGGCGTCAAGATCATCAAATGGTTCACGTACATTGGAGATGATGGTTTAGAATTGACTTATAGCAATAAAGTTGTATCTTGGGAGTATCAAGAACGCAAATATAATAGTGTCAACTCGAACGACTGGGTGAGACTTTTGGCATTATCGAATCCTTTTAAAACTACCGTACTCGCTTCAGAATACATTAAAATGTTTGATACAATATTGAAATATCCGTACTCTATGAATGACTTGAAGATTCGCCAAATAATTAACGGACCAACAATCATCAAAAAATACATTGATCATGATTTAAATCGCCGTAAAAAGAAAAAATCTCGCAGTTGTCCGAAGATGTCTACCGCTTTTGAGACTGGGTCCTTATTTCAAGCGTTGAGTAAAAAAAATGCTTATGAAACGGAAGAATGGTGTCGAAATTACCCACAAAACTATGACAACACAATGCATGAGGGTCGTAGTAATAAGACTGCTCACTTTCTGCCAAATGTTACTCGTGCATCGAATGCGGCAATAAAAAACTCGAGCGCTTTGACATTTCCCACAGATGCGGTCTATTACTATTGCATGTTGAATACAAAAGATTTAAAGTCCGCCGGTGAACAAAACAATTTAGCACAGAACGTGATTATAAATGACTATACTTATAAAATACCACTGTATGATTATCTAAAACGCATTTCGACTGGAATTGGGGAGATTTTAACAATTGACGGATACATTATACATTGTCAACTACCATGGTCTTTGGAAGCTTTAATTAAGATAAAGTCTGTATTCCCTCATGTCACTACACAATACCATCTACCATATGTTAGATTTTTAACGCGACCATGTACCCTTGTAAAGTTTTCGGACGAACACAACACATATTTTTCACCAGACGAGACGACACATTTTAAAATTACTTATCCAGAATCGGATATGTTGTCGATTACAGCTAAAGAGTTGGATCTCAATTGTCTGCGAAAGACACCACCAGCAAAGAGTACAGTCTCTATAAATAATATCAAGGGGAGTGTTGCTATGGTTACGTCTCCACTACATCAAATGTTGATGGAAAATTCTCTTGGTGTTACATGTTATATGAATATTACTCCAGAAGAAATTGATAAATTGATTGATTATGCAGTCATTTCACATAATAATGACACTTCATTCTATAAAGAAGCCTATGATGAGCTCGTGAGTGAATTTAACTTGGATGTTGATCGTTTGAGAACACCCAAAATAACAAACTCCGTTAAAGCAAGGGAATCATTGCTGCGCTTATATCCACCACAAGATTTATTATTTGAATGCAAAAAGAAAAAAAAATCTCCGGTTATAAAAGAAAAGAACATTGAAAGTACAAAGCTCGTTGAAGACTACATGTCCATTATATATAATGACGAGTATTTCAAATCACCCAGAATATGGAACTTGAGATTACGAGCCGCATTTGGAAATCCTTTTGGAGCATGTATTGAGGATGGTGTTGTTATCGACTCTGAAATATTAAAACATATCCCTCCGATACATTATAATGCCTGTATCACGGTAGAATTTACATTTAAAACTGTAAAAAAACCAAAAGACGCAAAATTTATACCAATTGACGAGACTAATGGATCAGTTGCACATGAAACTTTAATCGGATATCTAGTAAGTGAACACGAAGCTTATGTTAAAAATAGCAAACATAATAAAATATTGTCAAGTAAAATTGGAGATCACTATTATTATTTGGTTCATTTCCTACCCAAAAAAACAAAAATGTACGATAATCTAAAGATACGGCACATATATAACGATCAATCTATTACTGTTATTATAACTGGACAGAATCAAACACGTATTGGAGTCGGTTCAAAAGTGGCAAATGCATTTGGCCAAAAGAATGTCATATCGATGGCAACGGATAAATTAAAAGATGTGTGTTGGGGTATTACAGCTGATGGTCGTAAAGTACATGCTCAAATTATTTATAGCGAAGTGTCGTTGATTGGACGAATTCCATCTGGACAATTGTACAGTATGTTTACATCCAATGAACTCGCTATTGGGCCAAACAAAACGTTTATTGCTCCAGTAGATTTGGTCATACATACGCTCCATCCGTATACCAATATTAAAGCGTTTGAAGTAAAAGTCGACACATTGACAAGTATTAATGGATTTGACACACAAAATCTATCAAACACCAACTCATATCTGAGAAGTGAAAAAGTCGACGATAAAGTATTGCAAGTGTTAGGTCTTCACGGATACAATATCGATTTAAACTTGGGCCCGCAGACTAAACCGATAATAGTTGAATAATAAACAAATGCCAACCACAACTACAACTTATTTAAGTCAAAATAAATCTGAGAAGGATTTATCTGAGAGTAGGAGTAATTATAAGACCGATCCGGAGAATTACATTGCTCGAAGTGTATAAAGTAGTCTTAACTGTTCGACTATTGTTAAAGGCTCGCTGTTTGGTTCTTTATCAATGTATATTTTATACATTATCATATATGAAGAATAACATCCCCAAGCCAATATAATTAATACTGTTATAGCTAAAAGAGCCAACAACACTGTACCAACTATGGACCAAATCCATGAAGCATTAAGTGATTTAAAGACTCTTGGAGTCATCATTAACGAAACATCTGAGACTATAACAGTTGATCGATTCAAATTATATAGAGTAGGATATACTTTATTATTTAATGGATACGAACCAGTGTTTGCTGCCAATTCAGACGTCAACTATATGTACGATTCTATTATGTATTGTAGTGATGTGATACCGAAAAACTCTTTAAAATCGTTTACAATGTTAAAACTAAAAAATATACAAATAAGTCCATAAAAATCGTTTGCGTTTTTTTCCAACCATACCTATCCGCATTCAATTTTTACAAAGAAACACTGTAAATATTATAAATAATAAGAATATTATAACGGCCAACAATTTAACACCAACAGATATTTTTTGGAATAGGATAACAATTACTAGTAGCGACATGACAACAATCGAAATTCCTGGGAAAATAAATTTTGAATCATTCATACTTTTCAACATATTCTTCATTATCGCACGCATTTTATTTGAATCAGCTTCATTATTTTGTGTATCAGGAAAATCTTCTGCGAAATTTAAAGCGTCGGCGAGTGCTTCTTGAGGACTTTTAAAATTTAAATGTAATAGTCTGCTCGTTGATGGCTGTTGGTCGATATTGGTTTTTACTTGAGATGTCATAATTTTTTTAATTTTAAATCAAATATAGTCAGTTGATGTAGATAGTAGACAAGAACAAGGTGCGTAGATGGTCAATCATGCAATGGATCACTATTACGTCTATTTTACTCATTATTATAAATATCATGGTCTTAACAGCTATAGTGATAATTGCCGACAAGAAAGTTACTCCCTTTAACTTTGTTCACAAACAAATTCCAACATTCTCTATAGATGTTGAATTTGACCCGTTTCCACGAACCATGAACATTGAAAACCAGTACGATTGTAATGCCAAAAGTTTAAGAACCTGCGACATTAACGATTCGACAACGTTGTTTGGATGTAAAGAGCTAATTGTAAAATGTCATCATTTCGAAAAAGATACTGAATACTTAAACAATAATGAGAGCACTATAATTCCAAAGAATACAACAGCCACTGAAGGATACGCATTAGCAATTACGACCATTTCAGAGTCTTGTAATTCGTATCATGGTGATTTAACATTGGTAACTGCAAATGCCGAATCAAACGAGTACATGTTGATTTGTACGTGCAAAAATCCAGGATATATTGGAAATGATACTCTATTAGGTAATTGCACTACGGCATACATTTGCAATGGAAAAATTGACGATATCGATAAACCTTTGAAAGATATCAATTGTATATGTGATTCTCGTCAAAAGACTATACGATATGAAGATGGTCTTCCAGTTTGCAAAGCTCTATTGGTGAAAGAGGCCAACGAAATGTTCTCCGACTGGTCAAATATTGTGCCGTGGAATTCCAATAGGCAAATAGCTACAAGCAGCTATAACGAAACAATTGCTGGAAATTTGAAAACTAGTAGACTATTAGATCCATGCCGAAATTCATTACACGATACTACAGTCGAGATACCGAATGCACGTTACGATTTGTTGAATGGTACATGTATGCTAAAGAGTTATGGTTTTCCAGTATCTAATGGCCTACTTGATTTTCACGCAGCTAATGCAGACCCAGGCATTACAGGAGTAAGCGTCGATGCAGTATTAGCCACTGGCGAGTATGAAAGGGTTAGAGTTTGTGATAATGTTGCTGGTGTTCGGCGTATAACCGGCATAGTAGCATCGGGTTTACCGTTCAGTGACGATATGAAAAATACATCAGTAGTTCTTGCACCAAAAGCCGGAATAGGATTCAACAACACCAGTCAAATAGGTATCAATGCAAAACCTAAAAAATTTATCTCTCCTAAATGTACTGGTGTCTGGCCAACATACTTTTGCGTGTTAGAAGAGTATTATGGGTCTACATACAACGAATTACCATTCCCCGGCAGTAGAGTATGTCCGGGTGCATTTTTATGGAATACAGACTACTGGAATAACGCTGAGCTTATGGTAGAAAACGGTGTAAAAAAGAATATCAGAGGATTAACGTTCGATAATTCTGCCTTCTCTAAAGTCTCTCAGATAAAACCGTACGGTATTCAGTGGGTTAGGCCGTCTTCAAAACATTCCAACGGAGTTTTAAAATTTATAGACCAAAATGACTATAAGATACACAAAAGTGTATTAACATAGAACATTAGCGCTTTCAAAAATAATTTAAATTATATTTTCAAAATTAAACTTTTTCTCAAAGAGAATATGGCATATCACCAATAAAAGAATTATTAACGTTGCTATAACGATAACAGCCCTCTGAGAGATGTTAAATGCAAATTTCATAGGAACTGAATCGTTATTTGCAAAATACATTGCCGTTTCAAGTTGTGTGGGTAGCTTGAGGTCTAAATTGTCACTTAATAGGACCGGTTGTGTTTGATCAAACGATGTAATATTCGTGACACCATGTTGTTTTTTAAATTTAGGAGCAAACACTAGTCGCATAAAATCTAACCAAAATAATTGAGTCTCTGTTTGATTGATTGTAGTGTTATACACTTTGTCTCCAAAATTCTTTAAATTCCACTGTAACGGACGTATACGTTTAAATTCTTCCAAAGTTAGACGCATTGTGTTTCAAAGTGTTGTATTTGAATCGTGATATAAATAGAGATATTCTGGGATATCAAATATTAGTCGACTGTGTGATTTTGAAAGAGCTATGTATGTGTATGCCTGCTTGAAAAAATACTCACTATATTGAGTTTTTAAATACCTAACGGTACCTACCTCCTATTTGGTTAGTTTGATTATACACATTATTCATATATATTTTTATAGGTAGTTATTTAAATCAAATAGTGTGTAATTGAACTAGTTCGAAATCTGATTACTTTTGGAGATTGTCGAATGGGTTAGAATTATGAAATGGTGTTTAAATTGTTTCTGCTCAGTCCTGAAAAAAGTTGTTTGACATAATGGATTCCGACAGCGATTGTTACGATTTCAAACAAACTTCACAATCGATGATTTATACGTTATCCGATTTTGATAATGTCGATATAAATAGTGATTGTATTATGAACGAAAATGTATCTGAATATCCAGTGTCTACCTCGGTAACATCAAAAACAACATTGACGACAACGACACAAACATCATTACCACCTTCGCCACCGCTGCTTTTATTTAAAGATACTCCCATAAAGCACACGCTCAAACACAAGTATCAGGAAACAGATGACACCGATGACTCTGAATCACCGATTTCGCCGCCATCGAGAAAACGAGTTAAAAAAGGGCAGACAAAAGTGTTAAAAATTGACGACTATCTTGCTATCGCATCGGCGAATAAATCATTGTATTTAGCAGTAATTTCTACAACTAGCGATGAAATGGTACGCATAGCATGTCAGAATTGCTGCAATTACAGCAACATCCAACTATTGGAATGGAGCGAAGCCGTCCTTATACAATTGTGTTCTCTAAAGACTTGCATTAATTTTAAATTGTATACTTGGAAACAATTGTTGGCGTTTGTGGAGAATAATCATTGGGCCGTCGAAGTTACCCAAAGTATCAGGGAGCATATCAATAGTTACACAACATTGGTTCGTATAATTACGGAAAATCACAATGTTAAAGTCAAGATATATGATATGAATCCACTTGCAGCATTCGTCTCTATACCGTGCATAAATTATAAACTATTAAGCAAGTTTAAATTGATAACGGACGCCATTATCAAACCAATTAGTTTGTTCAGACAATTGCCGATGAAAGTTAAAAGAAAAAATGTCACAGCAGAAAAGAAGACAATATGAAATAGTTGTTTTTTTTAATTTAATTTTATATATTTTATACATTTGTAAATAAAAAAAATAAAAGAATGTTTTACAGTTTGTTTTTTATTTTTTTTGTCACCATAATTTCATTGTATTCTTCGATATTTATTGGGATTGTCCATACTTTTTATCACACACACACCGTAGGTGCTTTCCTCTACTGGTAGCGTCACTGTTGTTGTATAATCTACATCAAGAAACCCATCTTGTTCGTATGACTCGATAGCAAACAGTGGCTTGTATTTGCATTTGGAACACCATGTTTTATGTCCCCATAGATAATCTTCGAGCACGTCTTCTGCATGGACTTTAGAAATTTCAGTAGTTTGTAGTATGCTGTTGTATTTGCCGTCCTTCGCAAAATCCAATGAACAGTCTAGACACAAAGGTGTCCCTTGTCTATATATATGTCTGTTTTTTAAAGCATAATAGATTTTAATTACCAAGTTCTTCTCAGTAACAAACGCTGGAATTCTTCTTGGATGGTTTTTTATTACAAGAGCCTCTTCAAAATTTAAATATTGCCAATGCCACGATCCGATATCTCCTTCTGTACAATTTAAATGGTCTTCGAGCATTTGTTCCCAACAGTCTTCATAAAGCAGATGCTCATTCAAATAGTCTATATATATTGATTTAGGGAGTATTCTAGACACCATTGTTACTGGCGAAGTAATATCAGTACAGATAGTTGTACCAGAGTCCACAGCAGCAGGAAAAAACTCTTCAATCGTTCGAAAGGCTGCGACTTTTTTAAGTACAATATCGTATAGGGTTTTTGGCTGATATATTCGTGGCATTTTTTTAGAAAAGTGCCTTATACAATTGAGCTGTGTTTTAAACTATGTTGTACACGATTGAAGTATATTGCACAAACTGACGTTGTGAGTGAATTCGTGTCACTTTTATGTGGATTTTGTAGGTGCTATCTTCGTCGATATTTCAATATTTGTGCGTACATTGGCCAATTCGTAGTTTGTTAATCGATTAAATTCTGTTGTCGTAAATGTAAAGTCTGATTTGATGTAATTTCGAGTGGTTTTTAAATTTTTGTGTTGTAGAAATTCTCGTATAGCGACAATGTTGCTTGTATTTTCAGCCATCAACATTGCAATCATATTACGACAAGAATGGATCCCGAAACCGTGTGGCGATGCTCGTCCTACGGCATTATAGTATAAAGATTTTAATCTGTTTCCTAATGTTTTTGGTGTAAAATGGAACAATTTAGAATTTATATGGTCGTTGAGAAATGTCTCATATTCGTCAAGGTATAAGTTTGTCAACTTGTCCACGAATAATGTTAATCGTGTATTATATACGGGTCGCCAATAGATTGGCTCTAATATATTGTTATTTGATAATGGCGAGGATGATGTAGATTCCTTTCCCTTTGAACGTGATACATTGACAACAGTCTGTTTTCGTTTAATCGCTATAGGTTGCTGTCTACTGTTCAATTGATACAATGTATATGTGCTAAATTGCAACACTTCTGAACTTCTCAGTCCAGTATAAATAGCAATGAGTATGGGTGATGTATACTTGGATATATTTTCGTGTAAATATTTTACTAAACTCTTGAAATCATTCATGCTTACAATCCGCGTGTGCACTCGTCCATTATCGATAAACGATAGTTTATTCGGTTTTAAAATTGCAATATCTGTTCCAAACAAGCCGTTATTTTTTAGTATTAAATAATACTTATGTGTGGTATTATAAGAGTAATTCTTAAATTGACAGTAGCCTACGAAAATTGCAATTCGTCTATTAAATGACGGTTCATCTAATAAGCTTAAATTTGTTATTGCGTCTTTTAAAGCTTTTGGTATTTGTGGCGGTTGGATAGATAATTTCTTACGTTTCTTTGATGGTTCAGGTAATTTTCGCTTGACAATATTTTCTAAAATTTCCGATGGTAAATCATCGAAAACTTTATTTAATTTGCGCTCATCCAGTTTGGAAATACTAGAAGTAGTGTGTGGTTTAGTAATGTGGTACATTATTCTATTATTGTCATTTGTATTGGCCATGTTTTTTATGGTTTTTGCAAAAGATAGCTATATTAATAGTGAGTTGGATGCGTATCAAGTTACTATAAATGAACCCTGGATAGAAAGAATTGTAGCTCTAACATATAGAGAATGATAGGTGTAGTTATAAATCGAGATGATCGCTTTAAACAAATCTTACAGCAACAATTGGGAGAAAATGGCATTCCGTTGCTGGTAAATCAATCGCTTTTATTCCTACTGGCTTTAGTTATGCTGGTCGCTATTCTCATCGGAATCATGTCGTCCCAATCAAAAAAGAGTTTAGTGCTAAAAGCGCCAGCACTCATATAGGGGCAGGACGACGACTAATATTGAAATCTGTTTTTTGCGATGGTATCCGGTGGCTTTAATATTTTTGCCACTTCAATCATGTTAAAGTTTTTATGAGAATTGAATGGGATATTTTTGATGTGATGTTGGTGAAAATGACTGCACATCACCATAATTCTAAGCATTTGCGTGAAACGTATCGTTTCTTTTGCACTGATATTATTCAAAATGTTATCTGCAGCTGATGGACGACAAAGTGATGTCTTTAACTCTAAATCTTTGTTGGTTTCAACAAATGATTTTAGTCCGTCGAAAATGTTAAAGTTTTCTACAAATTCAACTCTATTCGGTGGCAGGTCGACTGGTTTATTCACAAGTAAAGCGATCAACGGAATTGAAAGAAATATACAATTTTCATACGACACAATCGGTTCAATTAGCACAACTTTCGTTTTAATGATTGGACAATCGCGACGGTTCAAAAGGAACGATATAATATCACACGTTAATAAAATATGTTTTTCGTTAAAATACCCTGGTAGACTCGGATCATAGTAAAGACTGGCCAAATCTACGAGACTCTCCCATGATTTAACAGATATACTCATACTGAAATTTTCAAATACTATATTATTCAAAGTGTTTGCCTATTTTCTAATTGAATGTCATCAATTGACCGTTCGTCACAAGAATTCATTTCAGTAACTTTGTATTGCTTTGTAGAGGAATCTTATGATCTTGCGAGTTAGCGAGAATGAATTGTGTCGCGGCAGTGTACTTACTTAGCGATGCATTCACAAATCTACTCAACTTTAAATAATCCAACGCGCTAGGCAGTTGAATTGAATCGACATACGGATAATTTCGCCAAATTATATTATATTCTATAAGACATTTTGACAGGCCTCGTTTTGTTATAAACGAGAAGCCATCTCCGAAGAGACTATCCAACAATCGTTTAGCAATATCCATCGTCAGGATATTGACAAATTTAAATTCTGTAAACGCATATCGAACATCTCCATTATTAATTATATCCAAAAGAGAGTCTGATGTGCTAACTTGAAATACGTATATGAATAAAATTGTTCGTACGATACATGAAATATCGGTTTCAGTGTATCGGACTTTCTCGTCGGAACGAGCTTCTTTTGTAAAATAGAATCCGTTTTTTAGCAAACACACTTCAAAATTTTTTCTCGCACCAACAGAAGAAGATGCACCGGTAGTGCTCGGATCATTGTGATCATTTACTTTATCGGGAGAATTTGCACTCAGAATTGACGAGATGGTATATATAAATCTGGCGCTATTTGCTTGACAATTGTACATGTTACTATATAGTATTTAAAAAATGTATGATCAAACAAAACCTGATCTGATTGTTCATCCACAATACTTTAAATCGATCCTGCCGTACAATCTGAGTGCGTATTTTAACGTGTTGGAATTGTGCGATTTGACAAAGAATTACGATGTTCAACCGACTCTTTTGACTGAAACCGGGTGTCAAGTTTTAAACAATGTAGTGTTGACTCCGTTCTATCATGAGAATTTAATAAAATGTAGCGGCATTAAGCCGGAATATACAAGTTACTATTTCGACAGAGATATTTCTATGTACATTATTGAGCAGAACGGTCCCAGGTACGTTATTTGGACAAAAGATGACCCGTTAATTATTTGTGCGACATATGTCGATAGAATAGATGATTTTGAATTATATCAGTCATGTGAAAGAGCAAAAGCATGGGCATTCACTATAACATCGTTCAAATCGATAATTGTAATGGATCTTGACGAAACGCTAATCGATCGAAACGGTAATAAATTAGAATACGCAGATGAAGTATTGAATCATGCACGAAAGATGTACGACATAATGGTGTTGTATTCTCATGGATCTAGTTTGCATGTCGACGAGCACGTGCTAAAATTTACAGAGGGTAGAGATGACACGATCTTTGACTTGGTACTAAGTAATAATGAAACTGACAAAAAAGCTAACAAAAATATATTGTATCTGTATAATTACTTTCCCAATGTACGTTTTACGAAAGCGACACTAGTCGACGATTCATTATTTAATTGGACACCAGAATATAACGCACTTATTGTTCCTACGTGTACATCTATTTACTATGCTTTAGCTGCATTGTAATGTATCGAGCCTTTTGGCTTATGTCATTGATTTTCATCCATATGAATTAAATATTTAAAAATGAAGAGCTTAATCTCTGATATTTCTATATTTTATAGCACTTGTTATTCATTGCTTGAAATAATCTACATCTATTATAATGAATTTAATAAGACGATAAAAATTGTTAACTTGACTAACACAGTAACGGAAATTTCATGGTGGAATATTTTTTCTCTCTCTCTTATCACTCTTACGATTTGAAAGTCGACCCGACCCCCCACTTTAAAGTTTAAAGTTTCGATCCTTATTTGGTTACTGAGATTGGAAAGACAATGAGGCCAGGTATATATAAAGTAGGCACCAAATAAATAGCCCAAAAACATAAACATCTGCGTTAGTTCGCTTCCTTTTCAGTACAAATTATACGTTTGTGTCGGTCGAATTTAAGTTTCAATGATCAAAATGTCGTACGTTTTTGGAGAATCCGGTTCGCCCTTACGGTGTTTATGGTATATTTTATTAACAATTGTATGTATCGGTGTTGTCGGGTCGATAATTACATCTTTGTTCGGCGGGAAGATTCATATGGATGATAAGCAGAGTAAATATGAAAAATATAATATTCCAAAGACACTTCATGATCCGAACTTATTAGCCAATTATCATACAATTCCACCATTCAATCCAAGCTTGAAGGAAATCATCACATTGGCTCGTCAGAGTGGTCATACCGTATACCAGGCTAACTCGGAGGATTAATTAGGACAACAATATAGTGAAAATTGAGATTTATTATCGACAAATTTTTTGTAAAGTGTCGAAGAAAATTGAAATGGGCTCATTTCAAATAGTATTAACTTGGTTTTTAAACACGTATTATTTGTATGTATTATAATTTATATATTTAGTAACTCGTAAGAAAAAAAACACAATTTATCATTTAAAACATGTTTATTATTTTACTATAAAACAAAGTGTTAAAATTACAATCTAACATTTCCAATATATATCAGTACTCAATAATCAGTCTTTATTACTCATAAAATAATGTAAATCACATGACACGTCATTACATATACATGAAAGTGCACACATGTACATAAATAAGATAAAATTCAATACAATAGTATGAACAAGTCAACTCCTAACAAAATGACACAAAACATAATCAACTTACTAACACAAAATCAGAGTTAAAATCAAAATCAAAAAACCTGCTCCAGGTATTCATCAACAGTATAGAACGAATACAAAAACAGCAACTGTTTGACCTTTCTGGAAAATCCAGTAACGTCCAAATACTTTATCTCCTCAGGTAGATATACAGCTTCGGTATATATATATAGTATAAAACAAATTGTTAAAATTACAAACATTTCCAATATATATATAGTATAAAACAAGTTGTTAAAATTACAATCTAACATTTCCAATATATATATATAGTATAAAACAAGTTGTTAAAATTACAAACATTTCCAATATATACACAATAAAACAAGCTGTTAAAATTACAATTTATCAGTAATCAGTCTTTATTAGTCATAATAATATAAATGACATGACACGTCATTACATATACATTTAACCTTTACAATATGTACAAATTTATTATATAACAATAATCATAGTTATTAGTCGATTCCTAAAACGGAATCCTTATCCTATGCTTCAATTAAATCCTTACAATTTGGATTTGAAGGTAGGTATACTGAAACATCATGCGGCACGAATAGCGATGGATATTACATTGTTGAATAAAATAATTCTACACTTTTCGTGCCAGCACATATTTATTTGGATTAGTATGTTTTGTTTTATAAATCTAACAGAATTTAAAATTACATCAAATTCATTTTTTATAATTTGCAAGCATAACGCAGATATATACTTTTTGTCATTAAATTTAGCATAGGCCGATACCTTTAAGTGCGTTTCTTGATCTGCGATCATTGAACAGGTATACTGCAACACATCTTACAAATTTGTTCGATTAATCAAATCTTGAGAATTGATCTAGCAATAACAATTTATCATAATTTCAATTTCGCCATCAAAGAACGGTGTTGGGCCTGCTGGATATTTCTTCGTCCCCTGTTTGTCATCATCGTCTAATTCAGAATTTGCTGTTGGCTACCAATTCTTGAAATATTAATTGCATTTATCCTCTTCAGTTTCCAACCGTTTATTAAACGAAAATTCGCATTTTTCGCTATAATGAGCGCTCTTCTAATGTTAGAAGTGTTACAAACTTCTTTTCATAATCTTCATCGTCATTGTAATTGAAAGTGTGACAAACTTCTTGTACTACTCTTCATAAATCATGTATATATATTTAAGTGGCAATCTGTATAATATTTTTAAATTAATATCAAATCATCCAAATTCATTGTAGTTAAAAGTATTGCAAACTTCTTTTACTACTCTCCATAAATCATGTATAAATATGTGTGGTGATTTGTATAATAACATTTTTAAATTAATAGATTTTTCAAATTCATTATAGTTGATAAATCATGTATATATATATATTCAAATGGTAATCTGTATAATAACATTTATAGATTAATAGATCATTCAAATTCATTGTATTTGAAAGTGTTCGAAATTGGGCCAGCTGCATTCAGACATTTGTTGCTGTTGGCTACCAATTCTTGAGATATTAATTGCATTTATTCTCTTCACATTACAACCGTTTATTAAACGAAAACTGTCATTTTTCGCTGTAATGAAAGCTCTCTTAATTTCAGAAGTTTTACAATTCGGTAATTTTCATCGTCATAGTAGTTGAAAGTGTGACAAACTTGTACTACTCTCCATAAATCATGTATAAATTTGTGTGGTGATTTGTACAATAACATTTTTAAATTGATAGATTTTTCAAATTCATTATAGTTGATAAATCATGTATATATATATATTCAAATGGTAATCTGTATAATAACATTTATAGATTAATAGATCATTCAAATTCATTGTATTTGAAAGTTTTCGAAATTGGACCAGCTGCATTCAGACATTTGTTGCTGTTGGATACCAATTCTTGAGATATTAATCATGTATATATATATTTAAGTGGCAATCTGTATTATAATATTTTTAAATTAATATCAAATCATTCCAATTCATTGTAGTTAAAAGTGTTACAAACCTCTTTTACTACTCTTCATAAATTATGTATATATTCAAATTATAATCGCTTATTAAAAGCAAATTATTATTTTTCGCTGTAATGAGCGTTCTTCTAATGTTAGAAGTGTTGCAAAATTTAATTAGTAATCTTCATCGTCATTGTAGTTGAAAGTGTGCCACCTATCATTCAGCTTCGTTCCAAGACGAACTGTATATTCTTCACGTTAGAAAAATGGGAGGAATTTTGCATAACCGAAGGTTTCAGTCCAAACCACCAAATCGAATCATCGACATATACAACGATACGTCTTTTACTACTTCATAAATCATGTATATATATATATATTCAAATGGTAATCTGTATAATAACATTTATAGATTAATAGATCATTCAAATTCATTGTATTTGAAAGTTTTCGAAATTGGACCAGCTGCATTCAGACATTTGTTGCTGTTGGATACCAATTCTTGAGATATTAATCATGTATATATATATATTTAAGTGGCAATCTGTATTATAATATTTTTAAATTAATATCAAATCATTCCAATTCATTGTAGTTAAAAGTGTTACAAACCTCTTTTACTACTCTTCATAAATTATGTATATATTCAAATTATAATCGCTTATTAAAAGCAAATTATCATTTTTCGCTGTAATGAGCGTTCTTCTAATGTTAGAAGTGTTGCAAAATTTAATTAGTAATCTTCATCGTCATTGTAGTTGAAAGTGTGCCACCTATCATTCAGCTTCGTTCCAAGACGAACTGTATATTCTTCACGTTAGAAAAATGGGAGGAATTTTGCATAACCGAAGGTTTCAGTCCAAACCACCAAATCGAATCATCGACATATACAACGATACGTCTTTTACTACTTCATAAATCATGTATATATATATTTAAGTGGCAATCTGTATTATAATATTTTTAAATTAATATCAAATCATTCCAATTCATTGTAGTTAAAAGTGTTACAAACCTCTTTTACTACTCTTCATAAATTATGTATATATTCAAATTATAATCGCTTATTAAAAGCAAATTATTATTTTTCGCTGTAATGAGCGTTCTTCTAATGTTAGAAGTGTTGCAAAATTTAATTAGTAATCTTCATCGTCATTGTAGTTGAAAGTGTGCCACCTATCATTCAGCTTCGTTCCAAGACGAACTGTATATTCTTCACGTTAGAAAAATGGGAGGAATTTTGCATAACCGAAGGTTTCAGTCCAAACCACCAAATCGAATCATCGACATATACAACGATACGTCTTTTACTACTTCATAAATCATGTATATATATATTTAAGTGGCAATCTGTATTATAATATTTTTAAATTAATATCAAATCATTCCAATTCATTGTAGTTAAAAGTGTTACAAACCTCTTTTACTACTCTTCATAAGCCATGTATTCAATTAAATGGTTATCTATTGTATTTGTGTATTACATAATGTTAGACTGCTTTGGACATCTCACATCTTCTATATGGGATTTCCGTAGCCGGCTCGGACCAACAAATCCTTGTCATAATGACCCCCTTTATAAACAATTATCATGCCACGGTCTTCGGCTCTCCGACCAAGTGTCTAAAGTGTATATATTACATCTCCTTGGTTATAGTCGTTCGGCATATCTGCCAACTTTAATCCTGACATGAAGAATCCCCCTTTAACCGTTTAATATTTGCATCTGACTTTTTTTGCATTTTAGCTCGTTTCACTTTTTGTGGGCCAAGTTTATTATAATTGAATCTTGCAACTTTATTGTCCATTTCCGAGTCCTTAATAAATGCACCATCTTTATTAAATGCGATCGGTTGCTTTAATTGTTGTTGTATACGTTTTACGATTGCGTCGTGATCAATATTCGGAGAAGGCAGTGTTTCATCATAAATTAATTTCTCCAAACATACCAAACAACATGCCACCAAGATATTAGTGCCAATTTCAACATTTTTTCCTGTAATTTTCTCAAAACACATTACACATTTTACGCGACTAGTGTTTTTGGCTGAAAGTTTGTAACGCTCTGAATTTACGATACAACTTTTGCGATTTCTACATTTAGAAGTTGGTCCATTTTTAGGTCTGGAAGAAACTGACGAGACTGTCATTTCTGGAGCTTGCAATGTTATACATGCATTTTTAGGTTTGGAAACTGACGAGACTGTCATTTCTGGAGCTTGCAATGTTATATATGCATTTTTAGGTTTGGAAACTGACGAGACTGTCATTTCTGGAGCTTGCAATGTTATATAATCTTCTTTCAACGATGCAAGTTCTTCCATTAATTCATCTTTGTCATCATCATCTTCGTATTCATCTTCAGATACATCATTTTCCGACAACGCCTCGTGGTACTTTTCGATAAATGATTTATTTACATCTCCGTATTCGTCTAAATCGTCAACATCAGAATCATCATTTTGATGCCACATATCAGCATTAGTAAAGTGAACAAATTCGTCATTTTGAAAATATGAATCTATCACATCAATTACTAGATCGGCCAATGTTAAGTTTCTAAATTCGCATACTTCATTGATTGATTGAGAATAAACAAGTGGGCCTATGGATCTTATTAAAGCACCATTTATATATTTAACTAACATCATTACTGCTTCATCGTCAAATTTAATATTGCCAAGTTCAATTTTAGTTTGTTCAAACAGTTCCAATAAAACCACTCGTTTAATACAGTTTAAATTTTTACGAAGAAACATTGGTATAATGTCATTATTATTATTGCTAAATAGTTTGTAATAACGCATCACGAAACCATGCACATGATATTTATTAATTTTTGGCGCTGCTGTACAAATATTCATAAAAGCCACGTGTCGCCCAAATAGCTTGCAAAAATACAAATAAAAGTTAGACATACATTTTTGCAAGTCTCTAGTGATTATATTCGACGACTTAACTTCTGGCCAAAAAGATAATATCCTAAATACTTCATTCGTCGTTAAACTCATTGATGTGTTGTACTTTAAAGATTCGGATTTGATATTTTGCAACTTATACGGTAATTGTTGCTTATATAATTTTACACCTGATGCAATTTCGTTTTGTGTATGCGGGCACGAATAGTGATGGATATTGCATTGTTGCATAAAATAGTTCCACACTTTTCGTGCCAGTGCATATTTACTTGAATTACTATGTTTTATACATCTAAGAGAATTTAAAATTCCAACAAATTCATTTTTTATAATTAACAGACACAACGCAGATATATATTTACTATCATTAAAGTTAGCATAAGACGATACCTTTAAGCGTATTTCTTGATCCGGGATCATTGAACAGGCGTACTGCAATACTTCTTTCAAATTCTTCCTGGCGATGTCATTTTTCCAATTTACCAAATCTTGCGAACTGAGCTGCCAGTAACAATTTGTCATAGTTTCAATTTCGCCATCAAAGAACGGTGCTGGGTCTGCTGGATATTTCTTCATCCCCTGTTTGTCGCTCGTTGCCAATAAGTTACAATGGTTTTGTCGGAGAGCAATGTTGAATTTGACAAACTCCTCCATCTGTCGCGGAATAGCACCATACACGTAGACATACTCCGACATATTAAAACGTGTGTTGTTCACTACTTGTTTCTTGTAAATACAATTCTCTATATTTAAAGATAACTCTTGTAGTGTAGTGCCCAAACTGGATGGTGCCAATTTTACCTGAGGGTTGATGTTTCTTAACGATATTAAATTCATATCATCTGGATAATTTAATATTGTATCGTCGGGAATATCACCATGACCAAAGTGTATTTCGGTAAAATACAACGCTTTACCTTTCGCATCGCTTATTTGAGGTTTGAATATTTTATTAGTAAATTTGGTTCTGTTTGCATCACCTTTCGGCTCTAATGGTTTGGACGTAGCCTTACGTAGACAAACGGCCGAGATGACAGTATCGTTGAAAGAGGGTGCTTTTCTTTCGCTGCATCTCCGTGGCTCGTCTATTTTGGCGTCTTCATTACCATGGACGGTGATTGGCGAAATGCGTTTGGGGCCACATTCTTCGCTTTCAACGTCAGAAGACCCACTGTCCGACTCCGATATATCCTCAATGTACTCATTTAATTTGAAAGTGTTGTTTACCTTTTTTGTTAATATACGCTTCTTTGCTGGCTTTAACGGACGTTTTATGTTATTATCGCCATAACCCTCACTATCGTCTGATGAAGATGGACTAGGGTATATTTCGCACATCTGTATATCTTTTCTAGCAATTGGTACATTTTTAAACACTGTCTCTCCATCAGTCTTTTCCATCAGACTCTGTTCTTCAGTAATACCACGATCGACTTGTCCTAGATTGATGTCGTTTAAAAAGTTGAGCATAGATTCATCTATACTACGTTCAACATCGAATTCAATTACAGAAGACTCTGCTTCTACGATTACATCTTCCAAGTAACCAAAGCAGATTTCACTATTAAAAACTTCTTCGTTGTATTGTGCCATTATTACAGCTGGTCAATAATTATTAAATGTGTGTATGTAAGGTAAAAATCGATTAAAAGACAGTTCTTTAACTGACTAGCATTTAAAACTGTTCATCATTATATACTAATGCAAACACAGTAGCGTATTTTCCACTCTTCAGAGGAGGGGGTCTAACATCCTTGTTCGATAACTCGTAATCTGCTGATTTAATGACTATGTAATTGTTTTTGCCTTCAATTGCATTTTTCAACAACAATGCTCGCTCTTGTTTTGAATGTGTATTTTTTTATCAAATGCTTTCTAACTCATTAACATTTTAAAATACAAATTCATCGGTTTCCATATATTTTATATTGATAATTCCCACACATCATATGAAAACCATACATTTCACTGTTGTACATAGTCGATAAAACATTTAATTTCAATCTTTGGACATCGGGAACAAAACCATATTAACATGCTGCAATATTCGGCCGCCGCAGGACTTAGATGGGTTCTGTCTTTTAAACTCGCCATTTCAAAATCTCCAACTCTGTAAATCACATATTTAATTTTATCGGTTTCTATATTTTCTTTTAGAAATAATTTTGTAATAAAATTACTACTTACCATAAGCCGTCGATATGTATCACATGAACATGCATATAGTTCGAAGTTTTACAAAGTTGATAACATAGTTAACTTGCATCTTTAGACAATATGAGATCTGTGAAAATGTATATGAATAACGCGTGACAGGCATTAGCCATAGCAGTCACATTTTAAATGCTTATGTGGTGTCGAAATATTTTAACTTTTGAACATTCCAATTATGTATCAATTTCTCCCCAATCATGCTTGGAAATCTATCTTTTCACGACAACAGTTTAAAATTATCTACCTTGTGAAACGCAGATTTAACTTCATCGGTTTCAAAATCCACTGGTGGAAATTATTTTTGTTGTGCCAAGGATCAATTTAGTATAGCCCACCTTTATATTCGATCAGTATGTCACAATCAATTCATCTTACCAAAAATACAATGCTGTTCTTTATTAGTTTGCCGAATCTGTCTATTAACGACAACAGTTTAAAATTACCAGCCCTGTGAAACGCAAATTTAACTCATCGGTTTCAGAATCCTCTCTTGGTAATTTTTTTGTCCACAATTCGAAATTTTTTCAAATTAAATTTTGTTGCTTTACGTAGTCCATAAAGTCTTCCACTACTAATGAATTCTTATGCTTTATGAACTCCATAAAGCATTTAACTTCCAATCTTGGACAATGCGGTGGGACGTCCCAGGTTATTTCTGATGCCTTTTTCTTTTTCAAGGGGGCCGTAGGCCAATGCCTGTCACACATTATGCTTGTTTTGGGTTGGGGGAAATCTCGCCACAAATATTCAAATTTGGGGCATCCCAAATCTTCTATATTATAGGCGAGATGCCCATACCCGGCTTCAGCCAACAAGTCCACCTCATAATGGCCCCCTTTATAACCAATTAGCATAGCTTGTTGTTCAGCTATGCGACCCAGGTGTTTAATCGACGCTACAATATCTTCTTGGTTATTGTCGTGCGGCATGTCGGCAAACTTTAAACCATGCACATAGTTTTTTACAAACCTGGCAGTAACTTGATCCTTGGCAGATAAATTTCTTAATTTACCGACTTTGTAAAACTCCGAATATATGGTATCATGCTGCAGGTCACCGACGGCCATCTCTTTCGTTAGGAACTTTCCGCAAACACTAAACCCATCTAAGTCTATAATGAATTTTAAATTGGACATTTTAACTTTCGCAGTGCAAACAAATGATAAGTACTGATATTAACTTTCCAACTTTCTCCCCCTTATATACTAATTCATAATCATAAACTCTGTTTTCATATCAATTATCCATTTTTTTCGATAATATCTAGGAGTCATACATTTGCTTGTATAATAACATGCATTTCCTGACCGCGTGACAATTTAATGAGTCATGTTTACTGCAATTTTCAAGCGGTTCTTTAGATTAATCCGTTTATGATAACAACAATGTATTTGGTGTGTTTTATATGTGCACTTTGTGCTTACATGATATAACTATAAACCGCAGATCGTGGCCTCATGACATTAATGCGTCAGATACATATTTACTGCATTGTCAAAGATTCCGTTCATAACAACTTTTACAATTTAATGAGTCCAATACATGTTTACTGCAATTTTCAAGCGGCTCTTTTGAATTACTCCGTTTATGATAACAACAATGTACGTTTATGATAACAACAATGTATTTGGTGTGTTTTCTATGTGCACTTGTTGCTTACATGATATAACTATAAAACGCAGGTCGTGGCCTCATAACATTAATGGATCAGATGCATATTTACTGCATTGTCAAAGATTCCTTTCATAACAACTTTTACAATTTAATGAGTCCAATACATGTTTACTGCAATTTTCAAGCGGTGCTTTTGAATTATTCCGTTTATGATAACAACAATGTATTTGGTGTGTTTTGTATATGCACTTGTTGCTTACATGATATAACTATAAAACGCAGGTCGTGGCCTCATAACATTAATGGATCAGATGCATATTTACTGCATTGTCAAAGATTCCTTTCATAACAATTTTGGTATGACTATGCATGTTTTATATGTAAATTTTTTGCTCATACAATGTAACTATAAATGTATGCATGGTCTTGCAACAATTTAATATTTTAATGTTTATTGCGCCTTTCAATAATTTATAATTGCATTCTTTATCAGAATTAATAGGATTTCCTGTTAAATTATTCCTTTCATAATAACTATGTAATTGGTACGCTTCGGTCGTCTGCGTGCATTCTTGCACTAAAGCTACATCCCTTCCATAGTCAAATTATTCATCTCAGTTGCGTATATAAATGTATTGAAATGCAATAAACATTCAGTTTAAACTTTGCGACATAATGGAGAACAAGCGAAGAATCGAGTGTGTTTGCTGTGGCGAAGAAGAAGAAGCCACAGCAAATAAAGTGATAAAGTTAACAGTACCAGTAAAACCGTTGTCGCAGGGAAAACGTCCCAAACCCTTGCACCAATTCGATTATTCGAATTTTAAGGTGCAAGAGGTAAAACCGACACAACGTCCAAAGAAGCCACGCAACAACGGTTATACATTATTCGAATATGAGTTGTTAGCAAATCAGAATAATCTGGATATGCCGCCAGAACCTATTAGTCTAGACGAATTTAGGCTACTGTTTGAAAATCCTAACATAAATCAATAGTCTAATAGTTTATATGAAAAGCAGATATAATAAATTTGAAACGCAGGCACTTTGTAAAGTAAGAAAGCCGACGGTACCTGGAACAAGATTGAAACCATTATCGCCAGAAAAACGACCCGACCGATGCAGAACAACGAGGAGCATCGTCTGTTGGTGGACAATCTGGATATTCTTCCTCAGTTAATTGATATTAACGATTTAACGCAATTAATATTTGATGATCCATACATAAATGTGTCAAATGGAAAGTTTCATCGTTAATATTAAATAAGGATAGAGTTAATAAATTTAAGTAATGTAAATAATGAATAATTTAAAGTATTTGTACATATGTAAATAACTTTGTCACTTATTTTCTTGTATGTGATGTGAATTTTAATGCAAACGCAGGCACGTTGTTTTCATTTCAATATAATTTTAAAATAAAGCATACTAGATATAATAATGTTACAGAGGCATAGTTGTATGTAATATGAGTCTTAACGTAAACACTTTGTTTCCATTTGAACGTTATTGTGAGATTTGCTAGATAAAATAATATTACAGACGTAATTTGTAAATTTAATATATGTATATGTTATAATGTGTTTAAATTGTAGGAATGGTAGGAAAGGTTCATCGTTAATATTAAATAAGGATAGAGATCATAATTTAAGTAATGTAAATAATGAATAATTTAAAGTATTTGTACATATGTAAATAGCTTTATTGCTTATTTTCTTGTATATGATGTGAATATTAATGCAAACGCAGGCACGTTGTTTTTCATTTCAATATAATTTTAAGATAAAGCATACTAGATATAATGATGTTACATAGGTATAGTTGTATGCAATATGAGTCTTAACGTAAACACTCTTTTTCCATTTGAACGTTATTGTGAGATTTAAACATGCTAGATAAAATAATGTTACAGACGTGATTTGTAGATTTACTATATGTATATATTGTAATGTGTTTAAATTGTAGATACAGTCTGAATAAAACATCTACACGTATATCTACATTTTTTAATTCGCCTTAATTCTAACAGTTTGCCATTAGTGTTGTTGTTTCTGAATAAAACATCTACACGTATATCTACATCTTTTAATTCGTCTTATTTCTAACAGTTTGCCATTAGTGTTGTTGTTGTTGTTGTTGTTGTTAAAGTTTTCGAGATTTTTAAATATATATTTCTGTTGGTGTTGAACGCAGTAAAACGAGTGTGTAAAACTTGGATAAAAATAGGGTACAACTTAGGTACAAATTGTGTAAAAATTACCAATATGCCGTTGTAAGAAACGATTTGGTAAATTGATCGGGTAAAAATCATGCAGAATGACGAGCCCAAAATTTTTTTTCAAGTTCTACACCATCGTCCATCATCTCACACAATATTGTAGATCAAGACTGATCAAAACTCTATTTATACGTTTAATATAGAATTATTGTAAAGAAAAATATTATTTGTATTTATAATATAGGAAAAGTGTTTGAAATATACGAGTAAAATATGAGCAATATAAAGTTTATTAGAGGCGCCCTCGCACTCATAGTAGCAATAATCTTTATAGTGGTAATTGTGCTTGCATTTCGTAAAAAAGTAGAGACGAATGCTACTGCTCCAATTTCAGGATCATTAAATACCGTCAAACCTTCAAATGCCAATTTAATACCCCCAAATACAAATCAAACGCCCTCAACTTCAAATCAAACACCAACACCAGCTTCAAATCAAACACCAACAGATCCTAATCTAGCAATAACAGGTCCATCAGGCACACCAAAAGCGGTTTCATTAGGTTTACGTACACCTGAAACATGATGATTTGTTTGTACAAACGACACACACTATAATTTTTTCATTTATAATTTCAATATAAGATTTTTTTATCTCAATTTACGTACCCATACACCCTATAAATTATCAGTAATTACAATCTCGGTTTCCAATAACACTTTCACGTTTTACATTTTAAATCCCACATTTTATATTGGAAATTGCATTTTATAATTCTCATTTTTTGACCAATTAAACGAAATTTAAAACGCATTCTTGTTATTCAACTGGAGAAAAGGGAAACGCATTTAGAAACGCACTTGACTGAAAACGTATTTAGACTGTAATTAAAAAATAAATGCTATTGAAAAAGTCGAAAAAAGTTTCAAATTCCATTTCACTCTGTCCCAAGTGGAATTTCAAATCTCATTCGGCAATTATAAATCGCGCGCGCGTCAACAAAGACGACAATAAAATTCAAAAGCAATGGATCCTATACCTACACGCGTGCATACAAAAAAATGTAAAGACTGTTTAAAATTTACGCACGCACTGATGCATTCGCCAAAGTTGTAAAAATCGCATACATATTTTACTAAAATTATACTAAAGCTGCACATAAGAAAACCATAAAATTGGATTTACTTCAACTTTTGTATTTTGCCATTGTGAATAGGTACATTGGTCTCTTGTACCGTCAATTTTTACGCGTTACGTTTATGTTACATGCAGCTAAAGTCGTATGTCGATGGCGAATAAGGTTCGCTCGATTTTATTCAAGATTTTACTCCCACTGGGCATGCGCGGCACACGAAGAAAATATTACAAGTCCCAACGATTTAGACATGACATTAAAACGCTATTTTCGATTGCGCTAATTTGAAATGGTCAATTTTTGCATTTTGTCCATTTATGTTATGCCTGCGAAGAATCTTAACACTGTAAGTATAGGCAGGATTGCACGTTTGAGAAACGCAAAATTACGGCAAATTCAAAACTATGACACGTTTTAAAGTGTCTGATTTTTCATTTTCTGCATAAATGTTATGCCTGCGAGATTTTGTGACGTCATTTTTCCCATAAGAGTACATGTGTAAGAGGGAGCAAGCAATACTTTAACTTGTGTCGAGAATTGCATTGGTAAAGTTAAAAATGCAATCGACGGGCTTTTTTGGACCGATGTAAAATTTTCAGAGCTCGCCAGAAATTTCTCGAGATCTTTTTTTTGATAAGAACTTCCCCCACTACGCATGCGCGTCAAACGTTAAATTTTACAAGTCCCAACGATTCAGACATGACATTAAAACGCTATTTTCGATTGCGCTAATTTGAAATGGTCAATTTTTGCATTTTGTCCATTTATGTTATGCCTGCGAAGAATCTTAACACTGTAAGTATAGGCAGGATTGCACGTTTGAGAAACGCAAAATTACGGCAAATTCAAAACTATAACACGTTTTAAAGTGGCTGAATTTGTCATTTTCTACAAAATGTTATACTTGAAAGATTTTGTGACGTCATTTTTCCCATAAGAGTACATGTGTAAGAGAGAGCAAGCAATACTTTAACTTGTGTCCAGAATTGCATTGGTAAAGTTAAAAATGCAATCGAACGGCTTTTTTTGACCGATGTAAAATTTTCAGAGCTCGCCAGAAATTTCTTGAGATCTTTTTTTTGATAAGAACTTCCCCCACTACGCATGCGCGTCAAACGCAAAATATACCAAGTCCCAACGATTCAGACATGACATTAAAACGCTATTTTCGATTGCGCTAATTTCAAACGGTCGATTTTTCAATTTTGTCAATTTATGTTATGTCTGGCAAAAATTTTAACATTGTAGGTATGGCAGAATTGCGTCTTTGAGAAATGCTAAAATACGGCAAATTCAAAACTATGACACGTTTTAAAGTGGCTGAATTTTACATTTTCTACAAAATGTTATACTTGAAAGATTTTGTGACGTCATTTTTCCCATAAGAGTACATGTGTAAGAGAGAGAAAGCAATACTTTAACTTTTGTCGAGAATTGCATTGGTAAAGTTAAAAATGCAATCGAACGGCTTTTTTAGACCGATGTAAAATTTTCAGAGCTCGCCAGAAATTTCTTGAGATCTTTTTTTTGATAAGAACTTCCCCCACTACGCATGCGCGGCAAACGTTAAATTTTACAAGTTCCATCGATTCAGACATGACATTAAAACGCTATTTTCGATTGCGCTAATTTAAAACGGCCAATTTTTGCATTTTGTCCATTTATGTTATGTCTGGCAAAAATTTTAACATTGTAGGTATGGCAGAATTGCGTCTTTGAGAAACGCAAAATTACGGCGAATTCAAAACTATGACACGTTTTAAAGTGGCTGAATTTTACATTTTCTGCAAAATGTTATACTTGAAAGTTTCTGTGACGTCATTTTTCCCATAAGAGTACATGTGTAAGAGAGAGAAAACGATACTTTAACTTTTGTCGAGAATTGCATTGGTAAAGTTAAAAACGCAATCGACGGGCTTTTTTTGACCGATGTAAAATTTTCAGAGCTCGACAGAAATTTCTTGAGATCTTGTTTTTGATAAGAATTCCCCCACTACGCATGCGTCAAGTCTTGTTATTGTTGCGTATATTTTTTTATTATAATAATATTATAATAAAAAAATATATATATACCCTTGCTCATTTTGGGTAGCCTACCATCGGTAGACTGATAGCGGTGTCCGCCATTAATTTTCTTTTATACCCTGAAAAATGGAGGGGGCGATACGTCACATACAAAGTTATACTGATTTAAATGTGGCGTGGGGGGAAGTAATACGTCTTTTAAACAGTTACATAAAGCACTCGTTTTTGTTTGAAGAAAAAACATGCTCAAAGTGTCTGTGTTTGTACTCTGATGAAAGAAATATACATTCCTTTGATAGAACCATTGTTACTTCAACATGCCTCTTGTCGATTTTAATAGTCCCAAAGTTGAGAGTGAGAAATAATAAAACAACTTTTTTGTGTGTGTGACAGTAGTGAGAATTGCAAAGGATTAAATAAAATGATTACCTGCCATATAGAAAAGAGTCTATACTACACAATTCATGTTTCATTTTATATAAAAGACTAGGGGGTATACGAGCCACACTACAAAAAGGATTCGGTGAGAGATGGTAGTCATGTTCATTAAAGAGAAAATATTCAAAGTACGGTCTACTGTCACTGTACTGTATTGAAAAGTATATATATCTATTGGTTGGTCTCCTTTGATAGAGGCATTATTACTTCATCATGATGTGTCTCGCATTGTGTAAATTGGTTCTGACCGTGATTGAATGAAATGCTTCCCTGTCATATAAAAAAAGTTCTATACTACTACTACTACTACTACTACTACACCATTCATTTTCCATTTTATGAAAAGAGTGCTTGATTCGGTGAGAGACGGTAATCATGTTTATTAAAGCAAGAATATTCAAAATATATATTTACTTTGTACTGTACTTAAAAATATATATATTGGTTGCTCTCTCCTTTGATAGAGGCATTATTACTTCATCATGATGTGTCTCGCATTGTGTAAATTGGTTCTGACCGTGATTGAATAAAATGCTTCCCTGTCATATAAAAAAAGCTCTATACTACTACTACTACTACACCATTCATTATCCATTTTATGAAAAGAGTGTTTGATTCGATGAGAGAAGGTAATCATGTTTATTAAAGCAAGAATATTCAAAATATATTTTAACTCTGTACTGTACTTAAAAATATATATATTGGTTGCTCTCCTTTGATTGAGCCATTATTACTTCTTCATGTTGTGTCTCGCATTGTAAATGTGGGCTTGATTCTGACCGTGATTGAATAAAATGCTTCCTCTACCATATCAAAAAAAGCCTCCTATACTACTACTACTACTACTGCTACTATACAGACCATGTTTCATTTTTATGAAAAGAATACCCGACCAACAACTGAAATTAGTTTGCGACAAACTGGGCAAACTGTTAGAGAGAGTGCACATTTTTCACATACAACAACGTGCATACACGGATAAATGATTGTATTTATATCATAATTATGACATAATCTACAGATGAATTCAAATGGTTTCTTATTATCTACCAATTGAACTTGTTTGTTAGTAGAGGACGACGATGTACAGCATGTTTCATCGTGAGACGATTCGTCTAGTTCGGTGTTGTGAAATGACGGTGGCAAAATTTGATTTTGTAAAATTTTCGGTAAAGGTGGTGATTGTTGTTGCATCAAGGTGGGTAGAGCAACAGTAGTAGTAGTTGTTGAATAATTTTCACTACTAGGCTGCGGCGTTTTGCTCCTGCTGTACTGAGATGCAACTCTAGCAACAAAGTCTTTGCCTTTAACACTATTCAAATATTTGCAGTTACTGTACCATAAGGCGTGTTGATCCCAAGGTACATCCTCTCTCTCCCAATCCCTCAAACCACCACCACAACTGTGACAAATCACTTGGTCACCAGTGCCGAGATAAAAGAATCCTGCATCACTCAGTTCTTTTGCAGTTTGAGCAAGTGCAATCGGCCAGTGTGTAAAAGACTCGAGTCTTGCCGACTCTATTGCAAATTCTGGATAGCATATCGACAGTTTGTTATCAGTATTTATTATGTAATCATTATAATAAATACCACAAACGTCTTTACCGTCATCACTGTATCTACCGTTTAAAGTAATTTCTCTATTAGTCTCTCCAGTATCGACATGACCATCATCTACTGTGTGTTGTACAAGCGATTCACGCATCATTTTTTGACATTGTACAGACATTTTCTTTTAAAATATTTTAAATCGTTTATACATACACACACAGAGAGAGAGAGATTCGATTAATAAACCATTCAAATAATACTGTATACTATATTTATCCTGTCATTTATCCATTTCATTACAGAGACAAACAATGTTTTTGATTTTGAACAGATGGATCCTCAGACCCGACCCCCTTTAGCTTTAGACGTGATTATTGATAAAAGTCGAGTACCCTTTAACAGGATATCGTCGACATTTAGCTTTAGACGTGATTATTGATAAAAGTCGAGTACCCTTTAACAGGATATCGTCGACGGTGATAAATGTGAGAGGTGGCGTACGCTTGTAATGGATTTGCCACAAACTGGGCACACTATTGAAGACGGGGCGGCACATTTTTCACAGACAGCAACGTGCATACACGGATAGATGATTGTGTTTCTTACATTATTGTGACACAGTGTACAGGTGAAATCAAATGAGTTCTCATCATCTACAGATTCAACTTGTTTGTTAGTAGAGGATGACGACGATTGTTTGTCTGTCGATTCGTTTGTGGGTTCGGTGTTTTGAGATGACGACGACGACGACGGTGGAAATGCATTTCTTTGATTTTGTAAAACTTTTGATAAAGCTAGTTGCATCAAGGTGGGTGGTACAGTAACAGTAGTTGAATGAGTTTCAGTACTAGCCTGTGAGGTTTCCATTTTAAAATCTTTTATGACAGGTTAGAATGTGTGTGTGTGTGTGTGTGTGTGGAAAAAGAAATACTTTTCAACTGTCTATACAACTTTAATAAAAACAAAATGCACAAACTATATATATATACAACAAATTCAATAAATTATAGGCATGATGCATTTTTATTCATTCTTCTCTATTACAAATCAATCAAGTCGGATAGAAATAATTCCAATGACGCTTCGTTAAAGAGAAACATGACGGTGCTTGCAAAGTATCGATAGTCGGCATAAAACACCTTATTTATAAATATGTTTCCATTGAACGCCACTAAATCGTGGGCAGCGTATAATGCCGTAAACTGTTTGCGACCGTTACGACTAAGCTCTTGACTCGATACGATATACTTGTTACACAAGTCAATCATCTCCTTTTTGCAGTCGACCAATTTCTTTTCAGACGATATATTTGCCAGCAACATATCCAACAAGTCCTTATTCCCTTTCGCTTTAGACGTGATTATTGATGAAAGCCGAGTACTCTTTAGAAGGATATCGTCCACGGTAACAAAGGTGAGAGGTTTCGTACGATTATAATGGATGAGCAGTCGTTGAAATTCATCGTATTCGTCTTGAAAGTAGCCAGCACCGGCCTCTGTCATAAATCGTGGGCCATGTTCGATAGTCTTTCTATAAAAATCGCCACCGACGATCTTCAATTCCGACTTGAAGCGGTCAATTATCAACAGGCTTGTTTCGGATAATAGATATCTGGGTGTGGCAACCAATGTTTGTTTAACTTTGAATGCCGCTGCCATCTCCATCTTTGCAATTTTATATTTGTACGATTTGGTGGCATCGTATCCGTGAATTTTTCGTTTCAAAACGTACACTGCATTCTTGTCGCCGTCCTGGTCCTGATTGAAACCTTTCGACTGTTGATCAGAGATGACGATTACATCAATTTCTGGATCAGAGTTTCTTATAGCAGCACAGACGTACATGCACATTTGCAATATAGATGGATCTCGTTTTACCAGCACCAGATCCAAGTCGAATCCGTCAGCATCGAGAATATCGTATAATTTTTGTGGCAAGACGACTGCATAATATGGAATGAGACACGAGATTATTGATGTCTGATAGAGGCCTGTCGTCTCAAAACCTGTCACCGCAGTACGAATAATAGAGTCTTTGCCGCTCTTGTAACTTTTAATGTTGGGAATTTTAAACTTTGCAGTTACGAAGCGGTTGTATCTGTCCGCAACTACGTTGGGCGATGTTATTACGGCTCGTATAAAAGACATGAAATGGTTGGATGATTGCTGTCGCCATATTGTCGGCTCAATAATTAAAAATTTTGTTTGTTTGGCAGCAGTCTTGTTTATTTTAAACTTTTTATTGGCGTTGTTTGTCGAAGACGACGACGACGACGACGCTGGTTTACAGGTGGAAGTCACCATAAAACATTCATTGTAATCCTGAACTTGCACTGCCGTTGGACAACAACGATTGACCTGAATCACACATTCTATATTAGGATTTGTCTTGTGTCGATGCGCGTGTTTGTCGCAAAAATAAAAAAGGGGCGATTTTACATTGTACACATGTTCGTCAGGCATAATATTGTGGGCAGTCATTTCTTTTGTAAAAATATTCCTATTCAAATGGCACACGACATCTGCAAACAAAAAAGATCATATTTATGCCCGGTTGTAGGTTGTTTCATTAGGAGCCACTTACCCGTTGAGGCGATACATTCAAACGGTGCAGGAATTATGCACGGTAGGTTAATTTGACAATTGATGCATCGCTTGCATGGTGGATGATGAACGTGTTTGCAGCAACTAGTCAGCCTTTTAGTAAAAATACTCTCGTGAAACATCAACGACTGGAATCCGATCAAGAGTTTTGTTGGACTCTTACATTTTACGCACAACGGTTCTGTGACAATAATGCACGGACGTTTATTATGCTTGTGATTTGTGCACGTACATTGGAGCACATACAAATTGGACATGTTTAGAAAATGATCGCGCAACTGAAAGTCGTACACATGTTTACCATATTCTAAATTACTAATCTGCAGTTTGTGTGTGAGGTAAAGTGGCTTGGCCGAAAACGAATCAACGTCCATCCTCTAACGTGTATGCGTAAATTATTCTTTACACACACCAAACAACCAGAGTCTTTGTACTTTTGATAAAGTCTATTGAAAGTGGTGATGGTAGTGGTGGACAATGACAATGGAAAAAACAAAAAGTACTGCCGAACCCAGTCGCTTGTGTTTTCAAATATAACTAATTATTTACCCAACTCCCCACTTTGTATGTGACGTATCACCCCCTCCATTTTACCGGGTATAAAAGAAAATTAATGGCGGACACCGCTATCAGTCTACCGATGGTAGGCTACCCAAAATGAGCAAGGGTATATATATATTTTTTTATTATAATATTATTATAATAAAAAAATATACGCAACAATAACAAGACTTGACGCATGCGTAGTGGGGGAATTCTTATCAAAAAAAAGATCTCAAGAAATTTCTGGCGAGCTCTGAAAATTTTACATCGGTCCAAAAAAGCCCGTCGATTGCGTTTTTAACTTTACCAATGCAATTCTCGACAAAAGTTAAAGTATCGTTTTCTCTCTCTTACACATGTACTCTTATGGGAAAAATGACGTCACAGAAACTTTCAAGTATAACATTTTGCAGAAAATGTAAAATTCAGCCACTTTAAAACGTGTTATAGTTTTGAATTTGCCGTAATTTTGCGTTTCTCAAAGACGCAATTCTGCCTATACTTACAGTGTAAAAATTTTTTCCAGACATAACATAAATGGGCAAAATTGAAAAATCGACCGTTTGAAATTAGCGCAATCGAAAATAGCGTTTTAATGTCATGTCTGAATCGTTGGGACTTGTAAAATTTAACGTTTGGCGCGCATGCGTAGTGGGGGAAGTTCTTATCAAAAAAAAGATCTCAAGAAATTTCTGGCGAGCTCTGAAAATTTTACATCGGTCAAAAAGAGCCGTTCGATTGCATTTTTAACTTTACCAATGCAATTCTCGACAAAAGTTAAAGTATTGCTTTCTCTCTCTTACACATGTACTCTTATGGGAAAAATGACGTCACAGAAACTTTCAAGTATAACATTTTGTAGAAAATGACAAATTCAGCCACTTTAAAACGTGTCATAGTTTTGAATTCGCCGTAATTTTGCGTTTCTCAAACGTGCAATCCTGCCTATACTTACAGTGTAAAAATTTTTTCCAGACATAACATAAATGGACAAAATGCAAAAATTGACCGTTTTAAATTAGCGCAATCGAAAATAGCGTTTTAATGTCATGTCTAAATCGTTGGGACTTGGTATATTTTGCGTTTGACGCGCATGCGTAGTGGGGGAAGTTCTTATCAAAAAAAAGATCTCGAGAAATTTCTGGCGAGCTCTGAAAATTTTACATCGGTCCAAAAAAGCCCGTCGATTGCATTTTTAACTTTGCCAATGCAATTCTCGACACAAGTTAAAGTATCGGTTTCTCTCTCGTACACATGTATTCTTATGGGAAAAATGACGTCACAAAATCTTTCAAGTATAACATTTTGTAGAAAATGACAAATTCAGCCACTTTAAAACGTGTTATAGATTGGGATTAGCCGTATTTTTGCATTTCTGTATCGTGCAATTGTCCTATATCTGTAATGTAAAAGTAAGGCATCTTTGGGTAAAATTGAAAAATCGACCATTTAAATTTGACGCAATCGAAAATAGCGTTTTAATGTCATGTCTGAATCGTTGGGACTTGTATGAAATTTCGCATTTGACGCGCATGCGTACTGGGCTAATATTTTTGCACAACCTGCCGTATAGTAAACGATGGCAGTCTTTCTTTTATAGACAGGCAAAATGTTGGAGATGATGGAAATTAGAAGAAAAAAAACGCCAGACATATACATGTACAAAATCTTTTTTATTGTGAAACCACCATGGGGGGGGGTTATTACAAACACATTTTGGCTTCTACTACTACTACTGCTACTACTACTACTATTACTACTACTACTATTACTACTTATACTTGGTGCATGATTTTATTTTTGAATCGGCAATCAAGACATTATTGTCAAAGAGCATAGCTTGTTTGTGTTTACACACTTTGTGCTTACGACAATATGTTGTACTCTTTGAACAGTCAAAACACTGAGCACATACTGCACACGTTCTAGGTGTTTTTAATATTTCGTGGCATTTGTCGTCTTCACCGCCCATTATAATGTACAATTTTGACCAGGGCATCTTTTTAATACAAAATCGTTTGGTGGTTGTATAATCTTGTAAACGTGACGACCATCGAGAACAATTGTCGGAACAGTCGCATCGAAGTTCCTGCTTCAAATAAATGTACAATTTTCTCGGCCAAACGTCCATGGATGCGATTCGGCATGTACGATGTGTGTCCTGTACTCCAATAGTTGCATCTTTAACGATTGTCGGCACGAATCCATAATAGACACACTCATTACCCTCAATACTGCACTCTGTATATTTGTAGGCTAATATTTCTCCACCAGTTACGCGAGCCTTTAAAATTATACGATTGATAGAGGGCACCATGCCGTGAGAGACATGCATAACATAGTACCAACGATCACTTAAAATTGGCTTAATCTCTGTCGGTGCATACTGAATGTAATTTGAAAAATCTGCATTTGTAAGTAACGTATAGTCGGAAAACTCTGTCATGTATATCGGTGATGGGCTAATGAACCGTGTGTCGCCAACTTTCAACTCTTTACCGCATGAAATTGATTTCTTCGGAAGTGACGAGAGTGGTTTCGCTTCTGATGTTTTGGTAGTTTGTAGTGCTTTCAATGTAACACTGTTTAAAATGTTTTCTTGAAATTGTCGAATAAATTGTGGGATTATTGGCTTTGTTGAATATGGATCGTCAGAGTTTTGTATGTGGTCGTCGGTGTCGTCGTCCTTTGTCGATTCTGTTTTTCTTTTTTCAACTCTGTCTTCTTCTTTCGTCTGTTGCTGTTGTTGTTGTTGTTGACGTCGACTTTGTTTGAATTTTTTCCGTTTTTGTTTTAAGTATGGTGGTGGTGGTGGTGTGGGCGACGGTATTGGTGGATTGTACAGATTTTTATACTTTTTACAACGACTAGATGTTGCTGTTGCTTCTCCTGCTGCTGCTGCTACGTCAGATGGTGTATTATTGCACTTTATCAAATTTTCATTGTCGCATTTCGTTAAAGTTGTTGTTGTTGTTGTGGAATTGAATCGTTCAGATAACGGTATTGGATCCAAACTAGATACAGCCAAGTCCGATAAAGACCACATATCTTTTTGTCAGAGGAATGGAGGGAGCACCAAATGAAACTAAACAGATTTTTTTGCAACTAACTCTTTATTCCACTACATAAATACCTATAATATAATACCAAATAAAAAGTCAAAGTGTCTCAAGTCAATGCGAAAAAATTTGTCTTTAACTTCAAATCACCAAACTGTGGGCCGTCTCGTAGAAATCTTGGATGTGTTTTCGTAAATTGCTCTATAAACGTGAATAGTATTTGACTTTCGGCGAGCTCTTCTGTCAACGAGTTTGCGACAATTGTGGCCAATTTTATGTCTGACAATTTACGAGTATTCAATAAGACATCGTACTGACTTTTACTGATGGGCTTGCATCGACTGCTCATTAAAAGTCTATAATGGTCGACCAAACATTTTATTCGATCATGGTCAGAACCAAGTTCACATTTACAGTTTCCATCATTAACACTGTTAACTTTCAAACTGTTAAAATCGACGAAAGACATGATGAAGCAATAATAATGGTTCTATCAAAGGAGCAACAAATATATATTCCTTTCCGTACAGTACAAACACGGTATTTTGAGCATGCGTTTCTTTAAACGAAAATTATTGCTCTTTCTTACCGATATTATGACGTATTACCCCCTCCATTTTACAGGGTATAAAAGAAAATTAATGGCGGACACCGCTATCAGTCTACCGTTGGTAGACTACCTAAAAGAAGCAAGGCTATATATATATTTTTTTATTATAATATTATTATAATAAAAAAATATACGCAACAATAACAAGACTTGGCGCATGCGTAGTGGGGGAATTCTTATCAAAAAAAAGATCTCAAGAAATTTCTGGCGAGCTCTGAAAATTTTACATCGGTCAAAAAAAGCCGTTCGATTGCATTTTTAACTTTACCAATGCAATTCTCGACAAAAGTTAAAGTATCGTTTTCTCTCTCTTACACATGTACTCTTATGGGAAAAATGACGTCACAGAAACTTTCAAGTATAACATTTTGCAGAAAATGTAAAATTCAGCCACTTTAAAACGTGTCATAGTTTGAATTGGCCGTAATTTTGCGTTTCTCAAACGTGCAATTCTGCCTATACTTACAGTGTAAAAATTTTTGCCAGACATAACATAAATGGACAAAATTGAAAAATTGGCCGTTTCAAATTAGCGCAATCGAAAATAGCGTTTTAATGTCATGTCTGAATCGTTGGGACTTGTGAAATTTAACGTTTGACGCGCATGCGTAGTGGGGGAAGTTCTTATCAAAAAAAAGATCTCGAGAAATTTCTGGCGAGCTCTGAAAATTTTACATCGGTCCAAAAACGCCCGTCGATTGCGTTTTTAACTTTACCAATGCAATTCTCGACACAAGTTAAAGTATTGCTTGCTCTCTCGTACACATGTAATCTTATGGGAAAAATGACGTCACAAAATCTTTCAAGTATAACATTTTGCAGAAAATGTAAAATTCAGCCACTTTAAAACGTGTCATAGTTTTGAATTCGCCGTAATTTTGCGTTTCTCAAACGTGCAATCCTGCCTATACTTACAGTGTTAAGATTCTTCGCAGGCATAACATAAATGGACAAAATTTAAAAATCGACCATTTCAAATTAGTGCAATCGAAAATAGCGTTTTAATGTCATGTCTGAATCGTTCGGACTTGGTATATTTAACGTTTGACGCGCATGCGTAGTGGGGGAAGTTCTTATCAAAAAAAAGATCTCAAGAAATTTCTGTTGTTGACACGAGACGGTTCCCCCCGCTCATTAGCATACGAGGCGAGCATTCCAAGCCAGTCAACTTGTATATAAGCGCCAAATTTCAAATAGGAAAACAGTTCAACTTGCAACTTACAACGTTGTCACTTAAGTCCAGTTTAGAAAATTTCTTCAAGTATAACGGTAACTATGAATGTTATTAATAGAGTTCCCGTCGATATTCCTAATCACAAAACTAATATGGCTAACATCGAAATTCGACAACGTTTTCAAGAAACCTTGTCAATTGAACGTTATAGTAAAGTCAAAAATATTTTTCGATTACCTGAAACTCAATTTTGTGCAATTAACCACGATGATTTCTATGTGTACGAGCAGCACACTGTGAAATCGGTGTTTTTCGTTCATTCCGATTGTAATAACAAGTACTTAAATCCACAACATTCACATTGTCTTGGATTTACCTGGAATTTAGCGCCTCGCATTCATAGTAAACCATTGTTTGAAAAGCATAGGATATATCGCGATGAATTATTAGTACTACCTCGATGTGTGATTTGTCAAGAGGCCGTCCAATATTGCATTTTGTCGATTCTTTGTAAGGCCTGCGTTGAGTACGATCCAGACATTAATCCCTGTTTGCATGAAGCGCTCGATCGAAATCCGATAATAATTGCTCGGAATTTTGCAGCTGCGGCAAGTGTCTAAGCCCAAGCCCCAGACATTTTCAACATTGAACGATTGCACGGATAAACGCGTGCTTCTCTGGGACGAACCTAATTTTACGGGTGAAAATTTAGACACTATAAAAATGTTATTTAGTGGAGATAACACACACCTGCCAATGTGAAGTACGAAAATCAGATAATTATTGAGAAACCGCCTGTGCTAGTAACAACAAACACGGATCTCTTCCCGGACAACGAAGTCTTCCGGCTGCGGATGAATCGATATACGTGGTCGACCTTACCTGTCAGTGCAGAACACCATGAACAACTCTATCCATTGGCTCTTATTGATTTATTTAATAAATATAATATGTTATAATATGTCATAATGTGGTGAAGGTATATATGCAATAAAAAATGAAAAATAATATGTATTTATTAATAAAGATATATGTATAACATTTTGTTGTTTTTTTTAAGTGGTAGTATCAGCCACTTTCAAACGTGTCAAAGTTTCCCAACAATTTGCATTTCAATAGTAAAAGAGTGGTTACAATGCATTACCCCCACTTTTGTATGACGTAGTACCCCCCCTCCATTTTACCGGGTATAAAAGAAAATTAATGGCGGACACCGCTATCAGTCTACCGTTGGTAGACTACCTAAAAGAAGCAAGGCTATATATATATTTTTTTATTATAATATTATTATAATAAAAAAATATACGCAACAATAACAAGACTTGACGCATGCGTAGTGGGGGAATTCTTATCAAAAAAAAGATCTCAAGAAATTTCTGGCGAGCTCTGAAAATTTTACATCGGTCTAAAAAAGCCGTTCGATTGCATTTTTAACTTTACCAATGCAATCCTGAACAAAATTTAAAGTATAGCTTTCTCTCTCTTACACATGTACTCTTATGGGAAAAATGACGTCACAGAAACTTTCAAGTATAACATTTTGCAGAAAATGACAAATTCAGCCACTTTAAAACGTGTCATAGTTTTGAATTTGCCGTAATTTTGCGTTTCTCAAAGACGCAATTCTGCCATACTTACAGTGTTAAAATTGTTGCCAGACATAACATAAATGGGTAAAATGCAAAAATCGACCATTTGAAATTAACGCAATCGAAAATAGCGTTTTAATGTCATGTCTGAATCGTTGGGACTTGGTATATTTTTCGTTTGACGCGCATGCGTGGTGGGGGAATTCTTATCAAAAAAAAAGATCTCAAGAAATTTCTGGCGAGCTCTGAAAATTTTACATCGGTCCAAAAAAGCCCGTCGATTGCATTTTCAACTTTACCAATGCAATTCTGGACACAAGTTAAAGTATTGCTTGCTCTCTTTTACACATGTACTCTTATGGGAAAAATGACGTCACAAAATCTCGCAGGCATAACATTTATGCAGAAAATGAAAAATCAGACACTTTAAAACGTATCATAGTTTTGAATTTGCCGTAATTTTGCGTTTCTCAAACGTGCAATCCTGCCTATACTTACAGTGTTAAGATTCTTCGCAGGCATAACATAAATGGACAAAATGCAAAAATTGACCATTTCAAATTAGCGCAATCGAAAATAGCGTTTTAATGTCATGTCTGAATCGTTGGGACTTGTAAAATTTAACGTTTGACGCGCATGCGTAGTGGGGGAAGTTCTTATCAAAAAAAGATCTCAAGAAATTTCTGGCGAGCTCTGAAAATTTTACATCGGTCCAAAAAAGCCCGTCGATTGCATTTTCAACTTTACCAATGCAATCCTGAACAAAATTTAAAGTATACGTTTCTCTCTCTAACACATGTACTCTTATGGGAAAAATGACGTCACAAAATCTCGCAGGTATAACATTTATGCAGAAAATGAAAAATCAGACACTTTAAAACGTGTTATAGTTTGGTGTTGACTGTATTTTTGCATTTCTGTATCGTGCAATTGTCCTATATCTGTAATGTAAAGCTAAGGCATTTGTGGGTAAAATTGAAAAATTGACCGTTTAAAGTTGATGCAATCGAAAAGTGTGTTTTAATGTCATGTCTGAATCGTTGGGACTTGTAATATTTTTTGCGTTTGACGCGTCTGCGCAGTAGGTTAATATTTTCACAATTCACAAATGTGGTGGTTTTAGATACTATAGTTGTGGCATTTGCACTTGTAACAAAATTTCGTTTGGCACGCATGTGTAATAGATATGAAATTTGTACAAAGACGTACGAACCAACACCAGAGACATCAATCCCAACGTCTCACGTTGTGCTGAAACTAGTCTCTATATGGTCATTGTTTTTTCTACGATATTTGAGCAGTACATCTACAAACAGATCGTTTTGAAGAGATAGACGTGCGATTGCCAATATTATAATGGCCAATATGACAAAGACCACACACAACAATGGCATGCGTGTTAGAATAAAAATGCCAGACATCAATATACTGACGGCCGCGGCATAATTCATGTAATTGTTTAAATCTACTCGATGCATAAACTTCCTATTGTAGTCTTCGAACACGGCAGGATCCCATTTTACTCGTTCGGCGATGCCTTGTTGTTGAGCGAAATCCATGTCGGTCTGTGTGCCGACACTTACGTCAAACTCTTGACCCTTGTCTATTCGTGCGCCTTCAGAATTGACGACCAACGAATCCAAATATATAATTCGATCAATTAACGATTCGATTTGTAATTGCATCAGCTCATCTTCGCTCAGTACGATTGATGCAAGAGACGTGAAATTGTAATCTGTTGTAGCAGTCGCGAATGCTTGTCTCAGAGCAAGTTCTCCATTTTCCATCATAATATTTGGCATTTCTGGTGGAATTAGATTATTATAACCGAACGGATCCCAATAGCTAAACAAAAGATCTAACAACATTGTCCCTACCAATATCCATCCGACGACAGAAGCGCACGCTCCCAATATCTTTGCAAGCATAATTGCCATTTTAGAACCAACACGTAAAACCATGCCGGTAACGGCTTTAAGAGCCAACCCTTTAATGCCGCCCAATAAAACTTTTTGTCCAATTGAACCGGAAATTTCGAACAGGCCGGTTGCTAGATACTTTGACAGTTTCTCTACAATTTTAATAGACAACGTTTTAATTTCTTTTAGAGCCTTGTTGGAAATAAAATCTATACCCAATTGAACATAGGTTTCGAGTTCGGTAAACATTTTCAATATCGCAATGAACAAGTCTTTCATTTTATCAGTCCAATGTTTAGTTTCGCCATCTTTTAAATCAGGATCTATGTGATTATTACTGGCATCGGTGGTGGTGGTAGTGTCTCGTTTAGTACGACGTGACGCTGGTTTCTCCATAGGAGCGACAATCTCACCATTAGCATTTAAACCTGCCACTTTTGATTCACTCTTTATTACGTCCAAGCCCATGTGTAGTCTCATAAAATTTGACATGTTTGGATTGTCTAATTCAGCATTGCGTCGTGCAGCTATCAAGTCATTTTTCTCTTTACAATGATGATATACGCCGTTTGTGGTGTCATCATTATTGTCATGGTTTTTCCCAACGACATCTTCATAATTTTCTCCATTTTCAGAAGTAAAGGTGGCATTTCTTTTTCGTCTGTTGTTTGTCGGTGGAACGAATGCTGCGGCAGTTGCTGCTCTGGGTTTTGTGTCGATCAAGTCTGGCAATTTAAATTTATCATTAATATTATTTTTCCATCCAGCTAGGGTATGTTTTTCGTCCAATTTGTCGGGTAACTTTGGTAGATTTTGTGGCATTTCGAATGGAATATTATTATTTGTTAGCATGCGTATACCGGATTTCAAACTGTTTATTAAAGATTGTCCAACCACTACATCTAATAGCTTTTCCCATGCGGTCATTTCACAAGAACCATCACTCATAAGTGTACGATCATAGTATTTGCAATATGTTTCATTGGTGCGATATGTAAAACCAGAGCCGTATGGATTGTTGCTTTTTATTCGTGTAAATCCTGTTGGCATATCGTTTACTCGTCTCTCATATTTTGTATCTGCTCTGTAAAATGGCTTCTCTAACCACGAGACCTGAGTTGAATTTACAATTCGACATTTATTTTGATGCCAATTTAACATTGGAATATCTGCTTTTCTCGAACCGTCCTCATTATAAGATATTTTTGTGGCTGTATGAAAACAAGCTGGTTGACATTGAACATCATAATCTGAATCGCCGACATAATAATAGCTTGCCCCTTCATTAATATCACAAGTGCCTTTCTCTTTCATAGGATTGCACGATAACAATTTACATAGTTCTTCGCCAATCTCAACTGTGACGACTTTTGATGCATGCGCAAGTGTAGAGGGCACATAATAGTCGTCGTGTGTTGCATCTCGAACAGACACTTTTGCCCATGAAGCTAAATGTGGTGCTTTCTCAAATACACGACCCAATATTCGAATCTTTAGATTTGAGTCGGCAAATTTATTTGATGCCTCTATATCATCAATTGTAAATGAAGCCATTACGTGAAAAAACATCAACAACTATCTTAACGAATGTTCATATTATAGATATATATATAGACTGATAATAGGGAGGTTATACACTAGTTGCAAAGGATAACTCGACTCGACAACATGCATTTCTCCAACGATGTAACTGTTGAAGATGAAAAAATGGATTCGGTCGTTACCGAACAAGATGTATTTCATATTTGTTTTTCTAAAGTGGATATAACGTTATTGAATGCAAAAAATCATACATTGTGTGTAGATGGGACATCGTGTACTAAAAAATCATCAATTTTATCGGCGACAAAAGGCTTTGTATCTAAAGCGCAGCAAACTCATGCATTTAGAAATCCAGATACATATTTTCCATCTATGATTGGGTACATTTGTACCGGAATGAATACTATATTATGTGGTGGTCGGCATTTCAACGACCGTTCTCCATTGAATGTGCTGGAATGGCATGTATTGTGGAAGATTTGTGCTGATTACCTGGTCCAATTTGGAAACGTACGCCCCAACTTAATGGATGATACTGTTCGCGCAAAGATGGACGAATATCGTAAAATCTTTAAAAGTTTGAAGGAGTCGTACTATTATACACCGTTTAGATCTCGTATAAATTGTATAGCGTTTATTGACAGCGATGTGGATAGATGTGATGAGTTGCATTATTATAGAAACGAGTCTAGTGATCGAGAACGTGCAAGTTGGAAATTTTATACGGTATTACAAAATTTAATGTATCAAGAATTGTATCCGACTTTACATATTGATATGGCATGGTTTAGGCATGCTGATACAGACGTTGTGGTGCGAGGAGTATCGTCATTTCTAAATACGGCGTGGGAGTTTATGATTGAAGAGAATCGAGTTGTAGATTTTCCTCTTATAAACTCGTGCATACTGCCAACTGTTAAACACGATTATAACTTAAGCAATATATCAACGCATGTGTATCGATCTATAGGTCGATGGGGAAGTAGAGTAATTAATAATGAAGAGGGCCATTGTGATATACGTTCATATATTCCAGCATACTTGGCTGTAAACAATATTGTCCATCCGAATGGCTCAAAATATGATTCCATTCATCCACGAAGAATAGATTATTTATTAACACAAACTCCTGCTCATCATTATGAGAGCATGATGTATGACAATGAAGATTCATGTAACAACGATGTATTATTTGAATAATTTTGAAATACGCAATAAAGTTTTGTTTCCAAAAGTGCGCTTTTTATTCTCTACAGTAAATATAGATGTAAAAAAATGGCCCATAATTTACTTTATAACATTGGGGGGCGACTAAATCGTACTAACGATAATGGTAATTTTATAAATACAAATGATCGCCAATTTACATGTGGGTATAGTACATGTAGTTTGGGTACACCATCTCAAACACCGATACCTCAGAATGATTTGTTTAATCTAGACTTTACCACGTTTAATGCTGCAACTTTGCACGAAAATTTAGATATTTTATCTAACAATGTAAAAGACATCTACGATGCATATATTAAATGGCTGAGAGAGCAGGAGGAACAATTTGAGTTAAAAGTTAATTTGGGTAATGTTAAAATCAATAACGTCTTGTATAATAAAATCAACATTTTAATACCTAAAATAACACAGGGTAAACGTGTATTAGCTAATTGGTATTCTAATTTTCAAAATCTCATCATGGATTTATCCAACTTGCTGATGGAATATGGTGAAGTTATCGCTAAAATTGAAACGCTATACATTAATAGTACAGGTGTTAGTGGCCTACCGTTGCATGTTACCACTATAGCGAAACAAAATATGACAAGATCCAAATCTATTCAACGACAAACTACAAAGATATTAGCATTAGATTCAAAGATTAGAAATGCCATTCAGCATATCACATTTAAAATGCAAGAATTGTATGGTGGAATTTTAAGAGACGGCGATAAAAAAAATTTAAGAATTATTAATATTGCCGAGTTAGGACGTTCAATTGCTGAATTGAGTGGCGATGAGTCTCCATTAGCTCGTATTCAGACACAATTGTCAGAAATTATTAATTCTACGCCTATAAATTTCACATTAAAAACTGCAAATCCTCCTAAGATGGAAGTGACACAAAATGAAGATCTACTTACAACATTACGTCGTAATACTATGGATGAAGATTATATTATACAGATGTTGGAGGATTTGGAGAATGTGTGTCTATATACTGAAAATACAAGACCTGCACTAGATGCAGCGTTTGCATACATCCATAGTAAATCGACAGACTTTCTAAGATACGGCGAGATGAGTGTTAAAATTGAAACTATTAAAAATCACCTGCCGCATGTAGTACTTGAAGAGTTGGCAGCTCGTGTAGCTGAGCCTAATGACATATACCAGACAATTGATCAAATTTCAAATATACGAAAGAACTTGAATCCAAAGGATATAATATATGATGCACGGTTAACGGAGATTTATGATATTGCAATAACTACAGCGCAGGCACTAGTGGCAGAGGCTATGGAAGGTGTGGAAGAAGAGGCACCTCTTATTGCGTTGTGAAAGATAGCCTGTTGAAAAATTTTACTCGATATGTATATAAAGTTTGCAAATACGTACGGTCAGGTATTCCAAGGTGCAACTGATGAGAGTTTAAATGTTGGGTATCAGCCATTAGGAACTGTATTGACAAAAGATGAAGGTATTATAATTGTAGACAGAGATCCTACACAGCTAACATCCCAACTTCAAATATCGCCGATAATATGGCTTTTAAAATACTTGTTGCAGAAAATGTACCCTCTTCAAGCTGGAATAGTGTTTATATATCTGCCAAAGATTTATTCAAATATTAGTGAACAAGCCAAATGTCAAAATCAATTTCAGAATCTATCTGTATCGCCTGAGCAATCAAATAGTGCAAACCTGCATTTCAATATACACCTGATTCATGTGTAAAAAAAACTCATACTCTACTAACCAAATTGTTTATTTTCTGTAAAAAGACAACAAATACATTCAACTCTAAAACATTTACGACATATTGTTGGTATATCTTGATAATTTAAATTATTAGTTGAATAGTTGCGAGGCGTGCTTGTTGGTGTAGGTGATGGAATATACTTCGGAGCTGCGTTATCCAAGTCATCGAGATTTGTAGTTTCATGTACTGTCGATGTCGTTCTTGTTTGATATTTTTTAACTAATGTGGGTGAAATTATTTGAAATTCAGGTTGATCCAATTTAAGTATTTTTGGTTGAGGTTCCACATTTAAAATTGTCGATATATTATATTCTTCGCCATAAATTCTCTTACGACAATTGACAGGTTTCACAAAGTGGGGTACTGTTGCCGAAAATTCCATTGACTCGTATTGACAAATGCACTCTTTAGTTTACGTAATAAGCTTTACGTTGTTTCCGATAGTGTTTGCTCCATTAAAATAGATGGGCGATGGCCTGTATGTATATTATGATAGTGATTGTGCAGATAGCGTGTGTGTATTTGCAAGGATTTAAATAATCAACATTTATATTGTCGTTCGCGGTCGATAATTTGGTATTTTCGATCAAACTGCATCCAGTTGCATCCATACATTTACACTCGTCAAAAAATGTTTACCATAAAACGGAAACGGACCAAGATACGGAACAGTGCTCGTCGGAAACCATACTATCAACTGCCGTTAGAAGAAAAAGCTTGCGTTAAAGACGAGATTTCTACGAGTAACATGCCATCTATTTTACAATTTCAAACTATTGCGGTTGAAACATGTGACACATCAAACATCAATTCGATGATGACTACTCCACTATTGCCGATGCTTGCCAAACCTGTCGATCCAAATTCAATCGATTTTACAAAGTATATTTATGAGGAAAAATATGATGGTGAACGAATGTTGGTAGTTGTATATGGTAATAGCAAACCATCAACGTTTTACACACGAACACTAAAGATATCAAACATTTTCAAATATACGATTGATTTGCGTGAAAATGTTAATAATTGCATCTTTGATGGAGAACTTGTCTATTTAGATGGTGAAAAGATTGTACCCATTTGCGATACAGGAGTTAGGGGAGCGTTGAAATTGCAATATAGAATTTTTGATATCCAAATGATGAATGGGTTGAGTGTTACACATAAATCGCTTTTAGAACGAAAACAATTATTAAGTCAGTGCATTGTGGAAGATTCGAACGTTGTTTTATCGAAACATACACCATGTATAGATCAAATAAATACAATGTCTGTGTTTGATGCTATTGTTGGTGTTGGAGGCGAAGGTTTAATATTAAAAGACACAACCGAACATTACGTCTCAAATTCAAGATTGTGGATAAAATTGAAATCTTTACATATAAATTCGAGAAAACAAGAATTTGAATTGTATGCTCATAAACTACTAAAAGATAAAAACGGAGTGCCAAATATTGTCGAATGTGGATACTATGATAAAAGTGACAAATTTGTTCTTGTTACCAAAGTTTCAAGTGGAATTGACTCGAAGAAGAGAACAATGCTAAAATTATTGTCTGACTCTGCAACAGGAAAATTCAAAAATCGTGTAATTGTGACAATTGTTGCTGATAAAATTACAAACAATAAATCGTTGAGACATCCTAGCTTATTTAAAATTAGAACTGATATAGACACAATCAATATTGCTCCATTTGTTAGATTTGCCGATATTTAAATGCTAACATAATATAGCAGTGATTAGTAGTATTGCTTCATTCATACAGCAACCATCCAAGTTTAATTAGGCAACCAAATTTTCAGTGAGTTTTACAAGTGGTTTTCTATTCATCGCCTATTTATTATTTTACCAGCTTACATTTTAATACATTGAAATTGACATGGAGACATTAAACACAACGTTACCACCAACTACACCACAATCACCGTCAGTTGTACAAACGCCAACGCCAACTGTAGAAATACCAACTGAGCCATCATTAACAACTGGAGAGACAACAAATACACCATTAGTGCCAATAATAGAGCCGTCAATTACATCGTCACTATCAATAAAAGAGGGCGATGAAACTGAAGCAACTTTTACTGCTACAATGATGCCGATGACTTCCAACGTTTCAATGGTAATAAGGCAAGAACAATTTCGTGTAGAAAATGTACTGCAACCTGAATTGAAAAAAAGAAAACAACCAGGATACACAATCAATTTGCTCCAATTTATTCATATTGTTTGGAAGATATACTGTGACATGCAGATCGATGTGCTTTCTAAGCAAATGACCTTTAAAACCAGTATCGTATCATATTTGGAGGAATCGTCTAGTAGTAAAAAAAAGAAGCGCATTGAAGACTCTGAAGACTCCTCTAGTTCTGAAGAACCAGAGAAACGAGAAGACCCAGAGAAACTATTACCCATCAGTATTCGACGGAATGCATTTTTTCATATTGTCACTGCCTTATTTACTACGTTGGAGAATTTAAATGCGACAATTCAATTTCCAAAGGAGATGCTTAAATATTTCCTAGCAACTCATTCTAAATTTATCGGACCGCAAGATTTCATTGACACAAATGAAGTTGCTAAAAATGATAAACGAAGTAAAATCACTACCCAACTAACTAATGGTGGAATATTGTCTGAATATGGCAAAGGGTTCGACTCGTTTGCATCAAACATGAGTCGCTGTGATTTGAGTGATGTAAAAGCTTTGAAGTTTATCATTCAAAACGATATCGTATTGTCCCCAAAAATGTATGCCATTTGTAAAGATATATGTTTCACACCAACATCCTATGAGAAAGACACAAATGCTAAAATTCGTGACACTCACTCTCAAATTTCAATATCCAATTTTAAACAAGCTACAATGTTGATTACTAGTAATATCATAATGGTGTATGATGGAAATCAATTTATAATTCCATCTGCAAATATTGAGCGTGAATTTAATACGTCTTTGATTTCCGGAGCAAATTTGGGTAAAGGTGATTACATGCTGTTGGATGTGTTACTGTCGAATAAAAGTAAAGTTCTTGACATTGTACAGTATCGTTTGGATGGGAAAACAGAATTACCAAGATTATATGCAGACCGTTTAAAGCTAATTACCGACACATTTCCCAACATTAAAACTGCCACAATTGTTGATCAAAGTAACCATCTAGATAGCAGCTATATTCAAAAGCCAAATGAAGGTTTTGGACCCTCTTACATTTACTATCGTTCGAATCTAACTGCAGCTGTTATTGGAATCTCTGAAAAACATGCTGTATTGGCATTTGAAGAATCAGAAAATACACTCGTTGTGAAGGCTACGGCCAGTATATCTGGTCCAATCGCTTGTACAATAACAACTGCACCATTTAATCAAAATCAAAGTAATTTAAACACCATCAAGTATGGAGACATTGTATATACTATTGTCGGTGATTTGCCTAAGGTCAATCTATTTGAATATGTAATACCTGTAGAGTTTCGAGAGTGTAGCAAGATTGGAAACTTGAGTCGTCGTCCAATATCTCAAGCGCATGAATATAAACCACCAGCGATTAGTAGTAAGGAGAATTCTATTTTGGAGACTGTGAAGAAGCAAAGCGATAATAATCCAGAACTAATTAACCAACTGTTGATTATGATTTCAAAGTCAAATCATACTATGAACAGTAAGACGAGAGATCTACTTCGAAACATCATAGATCCAGAAATTGTAGTGTCGTTTGGAAATTCTAATTAACCTATTAGAAAAAAGAATGGTTATGTTTTGCTTAACTGATTTATATTCGTTTTTTATACGCGATTTATTATAATGAATGTTTGAAAAATAAAAATCGTTATTTAAAATAATGTTTTTTCTTCTCTCCCAAGTGATTTTGTATATATTTTTTGTATATCTGTAAAATTTGGCATTGTAGTGGCTATTAATGTGATAAATTCTGCTCCGAGTAGAAAATATCCTGCCTTGTCAATTTCCATTGTAAATCTTTCTAATACATTTTCATACGAGTCATAGTTTATATGTTGAACAAACGAACTAAGTTCCGGGTTCTTTTGTAATAGACTTATAAAATAATTTGCTCTTAACTTGGCCGATGGTAATTGGCATAAAGCGATAATATGATTATTGCTATTGTAATTTTTGGTCATATCAAACAATAATTTTTTACTGCTGCAATCTCTTTGCCAAGCTTGTATAACTCGGCTACGAATAACTAGATCAACCATATAACTCAACATGTTAGATTTTAAATCGTTACTGCAACGCCTATCAATTGGTCTAGAGTAAGTAAAAAGGCACATGTAAAATAATGCTAAATTTGTAAATTTAACTGTTTGATTATAAACAAATCCAGGAGTAAACGTTAACGTCTTTTCAAAATTTACCAAACTATATTGCATGCGGTTAAAATCTGTATCATTTATTTCTCGACGAATATAGAAAACATATTTGTTATAATCCGTCTCGGGTAATTGAGAGTACAACTGACACTGTTGAAATGCAATTGGTTCTGCTGATGTTAAGATTCCAGTATTTGGATTAGTCACATAATATCGAATCACATCAAAACTTGTGCTTTCTGTTGTAATATCGTAATATTCGTCATCGACGTCTAAATCTTTACCCAACTTGATGCTAAATTTTAAGAAGCTCATTATAGTATTAGAATCTGCCTCATTTGATGGGCTCATTAAAAGACTAATGAATCCCTCCGATATTTGTATTTGAGCATCTTTACCTGCATTTGCAATGGTATTTGCTAAGATAATTAACTTTTCGAGAACATCATAATTGACAACTCTCAATTGAGATGTTACTCGATCGACGCCATTAGCTTCATTTTTATTAATATGTATCAATGGTACACTGATGGCGACTCCATGCTCGTTAACCTCTCTTTGGTCTACTGGTTCAGAATCTAGAATGCCATTAGGTTCTAGCTGAAGCGTACGCAGCAATTCACGTAAGTCTTTAAAAGTAGCAGTAATATCAACCATTTTTTAACAATAAGATAAAACGGATCTCAATTTACTATATATGTGTAAAAATAATTTCGTTATGGTAAGATGATGTTGGCTATACTACCCACGACCATTGTCATATACTTATCGTATCCATAAATTTGGTTTTTTGAGTTTGATGTAATTTTATGCATGCCTAACCTACTAAAGAACCGTTCTATAATTGTTTTCACTTTATAATTGTCTGTGCTTATAACAGACACTTCATTAGAATCGTTTCGATCTTCGAATTGTGATGACAAAATATGCTTGCTAAACACTCTAACAATTATGTTATTATCAAATCGAAAATATCCCTCTTTCAAGCCAGTACGGACAAAATTGTCTGGCATAATTATAACTAACAAAGGCCTCTCTGGTAAAATCATTCTATAAACTGATCCTGTTACAGAATCATAGGCGATATTACTTATTAAATGGCGTTGTTGTAAATATCGATATTCGATAAATTCAGAAATAACGGATGGAGTGCCTTCACACAAGTAGAAATTATTTTTTGGATATTCCGTCAAATGTCCACATGCGATCGATGCTGTTAATATTGGATACGGTATTTTACCATAAATTGAATCGATAGTGTTCAAGTAACTTTCATCTAGGGGGGTATCTGAGAATATATAAAGTCGTCGTATGGATCCTTTAGTTATTAATGCTTCGTTCGCTAAAGTAGAAGTCCCATCTGGTATACCAGTAATTATAATACGAATATAGTTTGTTCCGTCGATTGTCAGTTGACGATTATCATAAGCAATTTCGGTTTGATACATTCGTGGGTAACAATAAGCTCCATTATTTACTAAATTAGTATATAGTTCAGTATTTAGACCGACCAACTTTATATCAGCCATGGAGAATGCGTCAATGATCGAAGAAGTTCAAATTGGATCGACCAGCGACAAAAATACCACGTTAGGTAAGAGACACTATATTTCGTAAAAAAATAGATTGTAGTGATATATTTTACAGAGATAAAAGAATCTACGGTCAAAAAATTACTCAATTACAATATACCATATCCAAATTGTAATTATTCGGAAACGTCTAAAAGAAATCGACCGCATGACCATACGCAGCCAAATATCTACGAATTACTTTCTGTGCTTGATGGTTGGAATACTCATTCTGAAATATGCATCGATGGCGTAAATGGTTCTGGTAAAAGTTCTTTGGCCGAAAGCACAAGTCGGATATATCGCAAGATAAATGCGATCGACTCAGGAATTACACGTGGCTCGGAATACAACTATAATCCGTTGAAATCTCTCCAATATATGTGCCTGCAACAACAAACAAGAGCGCGAAAATCAATTTGGGATCGGTGTGCATATTCAAATTTAATATTTTATTTTGTCCATCATTTGATGGACACGTTTCGCGATTCGACAATTCCCGATGACCAAAAAACAGTGTGGGATATATTTAATAAGATGGCTACAGATGTAAATTTACGAGAGACCATAACTTTCATGAAATCAATGAAGACCATACCGACATTTTTTATTGTCTGTAGAGATCTTAAGTTGATTGGTTTTTCTTTGAAGAATCGAAAATCATTAAATGATGTATGGAATTCAAAGGAATACAATTACCAGAAGGCGCAATATCACGCGTACGTCTATTTTGGAAGGATATTAGACATTCCGGTGTTTGATATTATGGATTTTGTTGAACAAGGATTCACACTAGGAGATATGCAGATGGCAATTATAGATAAAATTAATTTGCCACCAGAGAGTGCTCCAACTAAGGATGATTTAAACGATATCATAACTCCAAATATGAAAGATTCGCAAGAGTTATCATCACTAATAAGCAAACTTGGAGGAGATGATATGTTAATTTATGAATATAGCAATAAATAATGTTTGTAATAGATTTATACTGTTGTTTAATTGTCGTTTTTCTTTGTAGATTTGATACCATTCCTTTTCGAAATAAACAAAAAAGACTCGGCTTCAATCTGTGTATTCCTATACAACATCAAAGCTGGAGTACAGTGTGAATTAGATAAGTCATTAAACGCAACGACTGTACACTCGATAAGTCCACTCACGAATACCAATGCTGTTATTAACGGGTACCTTGTAGACAGATACTTATTTGAATTAAGTAAAATGGCTATCAACATGACATTATGCGATTTTGGTATAACAATTATAATGATGCACTTTGCCAAATTCTATGCAAGAGGACAGTATCCTTTGTTTATAAATGCATTCAAGTGTGTAAAAGAAGTTGAAATGATTGAACGCTTCCTATTATCATATAATCAAAACCATATTAAACTTCCCGTTAATATGGCGACACACGAAATTTACGGACTCAAAAATCAAGCTCATTTATTTAATAAAAACTGCTGCTTAACGGTAGAAACGTTTGATATTATAAATATGCTTATGCGTAAATCGGATATTACGCCGGAAATTTTTATTCCATCCATTAAAGATCTGCATATTAGTATAATTGAATCGTTCTACATATTCACTAGTATTACCAAAAATTGTAAAGTCATTAATGAATCTCATGAATTAATGTATAAAAGTATGAACTACACATTTCAAAAACCCATTAAATCTGTTAAATTTGACGGTGATTATTGGTTTATTCTACCACATAATTCTATATGGTTTGCATACCATCAAAATAAACTTAAATATTCATCATATGTAAGTTGTGACACTAATGAATTGATGAAGGTGTTCAAAACTAACAATATATTATGTGTAGTTTTAGGATTTATACATAACAATTCATTGTATCCTGTAGCTTTCGAAGATCCCAGATTATTAGGTCAATGGGACATGACTATCTCGCAAATAAAAATGTTAAATTTAAATTGCGTCTTTAAGCGACCGCCTGTACCTGCTAAATCAAACGTATATTTTGTTAAAAATTCAATAACATCAATTTTTAAACTGGTATCATTTCAATAATGAATAAAGCTGTAAATTTATAAATGTCTTTTTTTTTCGTTTATTTTGTCACCTATATACTTTCTTTCGAGTAATAACTTTGTAAAAGTGGTGCAGTGTAGCTTGTTGGTGATTTATTTGTCTTTTTTGGAATAAATTTCATCACGATGGTAATTAATAGAATTAAAACTAAGAAAACTGCAAATCCTATTGCGAAGGGTTTTAGAACTGAACCTACACTCCCACTTATACCAGACCATAAGTTTATTCCAGTTGAAATTACTGTATCTGTTAATGTGTCGAGTAATGATGGGTTCATTGAGCATTGAAAAGTTATATTATGCGGATACATATCTGGATCTATGAACGTTGTAGATATTGGATTGTCGCTAGGAGAACACATTCGGCATGCCGGCACTATACCGTTTTCGACATCAGGATGACTTATACCACAAATATCTAAACTTGGTCTATTGGTCATTGCATCGATTACTTTAGAGACTGCCTCATATTTTGTATCAATTACTGTGGCAAGTTTTTTATTTAATTTTGATGGTTGAATTCCAGCAGCGTTAGCAACATCGATTTTTCTCGGATCACTATCATCCAGAGTTGCAATTTTCATTAAAACAAGTGTCACGTTGTGGTAAGGTAAATTTTCAGCACACATTTCACCATCTTTTCCAATACACGAATACGCTTCAACTTTGCACGATGTTGTTTTGTTATCTATGGTAGTTAACATAAAACACCCTTTTCGTTTTTCAGTGGCTTTGGTTAACCAGTCTACACCAACATACACTGAACCCAATGTTAATGCAAGAGTAGTACCTTTCCTGTAATATTTAAACAATTTATTTTCGATCGCTTTCACGTCTCTGACGGCAGACTTTGATAAATTGGGAAAATCATCGACTCTCGCATCTAAGTGTGGAAAGTTACGTTTACTAGTAGCGGCTATGTCAGATACCTCTTTAATCGCCTTCTCTGGCGTATCCGCCACAATCGATTTAAATGCTTTTGCATCAGCACTGGTGTAAGAAATATTCCGTTTAGAGACTTTAGCAATTTCACCCAAATCACCTTCACGTAAAATTTTATTTATTCGTCCAACAGTCTCGTCTCCCATCCGTAAAAAGCCATGTCGAGTCTTGGTCACCGGCAGACTTTTCAATATATCATCCAAAGACTGTATACCACTCTTTGTAATTTTCAGTAGATTAGATCCCTCCTTTATGGTTCCCTTACCTACGCCGCTTAAACGTTTAAGACTTTTTAGAAAATTTTTGAATACAATTTTTCGGGGTTTGGGTATTACTACCATTGTTGATTATCATAAATACAATTAATATTACTGAGATAATAATAAAGAGTGCTACAATCATTTCATACACTATTTTACCTTAAATTTATGTATCAAATAAAAGATTATAAATGTTATGAGAAATCATCAAATGTAAACAAAACAACTAAATACAAAGTAAGAAATATTTATTAGTGTTAGTTCAAATAAATTACAAAAGTTAAACAACTGTCATTATATTTTCAAGCTCTCGTTCGTATTCATCCAACTGGGCCTCCAACTTTTCTTCTTGTGCTGCATTAATTGTTGAACATGAGTCTATGACTGATTCTGGTAAATTAACTATATCTTCATCCAAATAATGTACAGAATCTGCATAAGTTCTAGCAGAAATTGTGTTGTTGGAAAGTGCGAAACACGATAAACTGTTGACAATAACCATAGAATACCCTACATCGTATCGCTCCTTTGTATCAATCTTTGATACAGATTTATCATGAATGCTTACACGTTGCATCGACTGTTTATTGCCAAATGAAAATGTGTCCGGAACACATGATAATGAAGTCATTTTTGTCAATATATCTCCAACATTTTTCAAGTGTTCAACGCTAGCAAATACATAATCTTTTGTGATGCGAGACTTTAAGATGCACACTATGGGTTTGTCAAATTGGATTTTAACACCAGTATACGGATGTGGATCCTTGTTCACCATCTTATTCACAGTTTCGGTCGTCGCTTTCATAAATAAAATTGCAAATTCGGACGGTTGGCAATATTTTGTGCAAGTTCCAATATTAAAGAGGATCTCGTGGCTCTTGTAAAACTCAGACACCAGGAATGGATGTTTATCAAATTGATATTTACTCATCTTTGAAGTAGACGCGTCAGTTTCTTCGGAAATTGTACATGCGCCTCCACCATATTTTCTCTTACGAATCAATTTCGTAAATTTTTCATTCATACCAGCATTCGGTATTCTCAATGTACGAGATAAACAGGCATCCTTTAAGCCACCTTCAGAATTAAATATGATAAATGATAGGCATAATGATACGTAAACAGCAACACTCGGATATTTCGCATATAATTCTGGATATTTTTGCCGATAGAGTGAAGATAATTGTCCGAAAAGGTAACTTTTGTTTGTAAACGATGGACTACTCATGTGTAGCGTGTACAACACGTCCGCATCATCAGTTAATTTCATCGAAGTAACAATTTCATTATCACTCTTTAATAGGTCAATAAATGTTTTATCCATGCAACTCTCCTGTGGAATCACCTTTTCCATGTCAATATTAACATTTGTCGTTTTTCTTGAAGCAGCCTCGGCGCCAGACACTTGCAGTAAATTTTGATAATATGCCGTCTGATTATTCAATAGTGGAGTAGGCCCAACTGACGCTGAATTCGGATTAAATTGTGATGATTGTGTATTAAACGTAGACAGGTTGGGCATAGGAACGCCAGTTGAACTGTACGTTGTTGGCATAAATTGTTGCTGTGTACTTTGTGTTGACATCATTGCAGAAGACGGCTGTTGCGTACCTTGTGTTGGCATTATTGCAGAAGGCTGTTGTTGTGTTGTCGGAGCTTGTGGAATTTGAGCGTTGGCTTGATTCATTTTTGATATCCCGTTAAATTAATATGTAGGTACTGAGATATACAATCGAATAAATCGCACACGAAAATAACACAACTTTAAAATTGACACTAAATGTTGGCTATCTACGTTTCAAGTAGGTAACGCCAATTATTATTTTTGGTACTACATTACTTTTGAAATACTATTTTATCTTTTAAATGATTTCAATATGTGAAATCAGAGTCAACTGATCTCTTTAAGTCTTGGACAGCCTTATATACTCCAAAGAGTCATCCCCCCCTTCGATCTCCAATATGTTAAAACTGCCCATATTATAGTATCAAACTAATTCATTTTGAAAAAACATCCTACATATGAAACGAATACATAATGAAAATGGTGCTGATAGTGAGAATATCAAACAACAAAAACTATACCACCAAATCAACGGTCTGCATGTAAAAGTTCCAAATGATTCAGACATTAATGATGACACTTTGAAGCCGTTTGACGACCTACTCGTGAAAATTAACAAGGAATTTACCAGTTTAAATATATCTGTTATTGTTAAACGCTTCGAACCAATATTAAGTGAGTTTTATGAGCTTAGTGCTAGTTATAGACATAAAGTGCCAAAATATAACAAAATTTTAACTGATTTTATTGAGGAGCTATGTTCAATATATAATATTAAAAGAACTGTTATGTTAGTACATCACAATAAGTATACAACATCATCATGGGGAAATGTTTATTGGATGTTTATGCACTTGTCGTCAATTTTAGTGAGCTATGCCTATGAGACGGGTGAAATAAATGATTTCATCAATTTCCCAACAATCGTCTACCATATCGATTTAATATTACCATGTCCAAAGTGCGAGGCTCATTTTGCTGCTATTAAACCACAGCTTGACATCCAGAACGCTCTAAAATCGATAGCGTTTGGGTCGGCAATTAATGGTCTTATACTTTTTCACAATATAGTCACTAGTAACGTAGATAAAACAGCGGACTATGCAAATAGACCAAATCGGCCGAAATTCTTCATATCCGACTTTGCTTTGGAATATCAATGCATCGAATTGCAAAATGAAACAGTGCAAAAATCTGCATCGTACCTTAGACCGGTAGTTGATTGGCAACCAACAACACATGCATTATTGACTACTCTCCTTGTAACATACATGTCTCAACTGTATAGTAGAGCATCGAATTTAATAAAACAAGTAGTCTATTCCAACGATTCGGCATTCAAACGTACAAACTTGAATATACGCAACACAGATATCTTAGCTATTGACCAAACAGATTTGTTCTTTGTCGGAATGACAAGTAAACAGGTTAAATATTGTCTAATGAAAGCGTTACTTCTTCAGCTACAGGATACCTCAATAACATTTGAGGAAATTAAAGAAGCCCGGCCCTTTAACAAAGCCATCATGTTGATGTATCAAAAACATACAGATTTTATTCGACAGTTGGTTGAATTGAATATGCCATCAACTGTTACTGTTGCTACTAGTACTCCTATTCTAGCCGCTAATAATGAAAATGATGGTGAGAAGAAAAAACAAAGTTCTTTTCCAAATCGTGAACATATTCTCAATATTCTCGATCGTTTAAAATAAAATTGGCGTTAGTATGTATAATCATCAAAATAACCATCGTCTGGACTATCTGCCATTCTATTTGTGTGAGTTAGATAATAATATTCCTTTTTTTTTGTTTCAAGTCTTTTTGGATCGATTTTATTATCGTGAATGTCGGCAGCAGTACTCATACTTCTTTTATATCTATAAGTTTTGTATTGTATTTTGTTAAAGTGTTTGGTTGCCAATAAAATTATTATGAAAATCATTATAGCAATTACAAAGCCCAAGATAATACATGCGTGCGGTAATTCCATTGAAGCGAAAGACTATCTCTACTAATGATAAAATTTGTGGTTTCGTGAGTGAATGCATGTCGGTCCTTTCTGTTTTTGTACAAATTGTTTGTTTGTACAATCAATGGTAGCACGTTCTTGTTCATCATATAGCAGTTGCCCTGGTTAAAAGATTAAAATGCATAGATTTTTGTAATTCTTTTAGGATAAGTGTTGGCAGTGTGTATTTTTAGTTCGACTGAACGTGTATTTACTATAAATTAACAAAACGCTTATTGTTAATAAAAAGAGCAAAATTGCATATAAAATTTTCCCTTTCACAATGAGAAATCCTATACATGGTAGTGTTAAGAGACCTAAAGACTGAACGCTGAAGCCGGTGCATAAGGTTTCACAGTTCAGGAATGGAAAGTATGTGATTAAACGAATATCTTCTTTAAAGTTAAAATCTGCTATAATTTTATTATAACATGTCTCACATACCTTCCGTTTTGACACGATATGGCATCCTTTTGTGCTATTTTTTGGTAAAATTTTACCGGGTTTATAGAATCCTAAATGATACTCTTTATCATCTATAACTAGGAAATAATGATCTATTAAACCGAGTGTATTTTTCAGCGCTTGGCAACGATATTCGATTGTTTTAAAGATAGTAGTAGTAGCAATGTTAGTTTTAGTAGCCATCGTTAATTAACTGAGATCCTATTTGCAGTTTGCAGTTTTAAATATTTCTATATACCCAAATTACAGAAAATTTGAACATTTCAATATATACCGACGGTGTCGGTCATTAATTTTCATTTTCGTTCACTACTGTATTGTATTTTACAATAGTCTTGTAAAAAAACAATACTCTCTCCACTTTACTGAAACCGATACTTTCAAAAATTGTCGCTATATAAATGTTGATGTGAATACGGACTGTTCAGTATCTCATGTAATATTTCTTGTTGATATACACCAAATATAATTTAGTTTATTGTCTGTTGCTAAATGTCTTTAACACGACAGTAAGATGAATGCACAGACCATCAGTATCGATCCATCGATTCTAGCGATGCTTGTTAATAGTGACATACCATCGAATAGTTTTCCGACAAATTCTAGTGTGTTTAATAGAACCGCTAAAGATGAAATTATGGTGACGGACAAAAATATGGATAAATTTCTGTCTCAACCATTCATTTCAAAAGTCAATTTGGGTATTGATAGGAGTTTAATTCGTCTGAAAGCCATTGGCACTAGCGTTAGTGGATGTTCTATGTCTGAAGAGGAATTTGACAAAGATAAACTCGAGATGGAGAAGAGAAAGTTTAGAATTAGCGCTTTGAATGATGAACAAAATGCTGTATGGGAATATATCAAAGAACATCCAAAAGAAATTTGCACGATTCAAGCTGGTCCAGGTTGTGGAAAATCGTATGTCCTCAAAACTATCGCATACAATTGCAAAGAGCGCGTCAACGTAATTATTTATAAACACGACCTCTTACACGCTTTTCGATATAATTCAAATCGATTTACGGTGGCCAAGTTTGTGATGGATCTACTCAAGATTGATTTCTACGAATACAAAGCGTTAGACAAGCAATTGTCATCCAATCTTTCAGCCTACGAATTTATGATTACGATTATAGCACTCTTGAAGAAGGCGTCTTTGGGAAATATGGACGGATCCTTGGTATTCCTCGACGAATATACGATTATGCCAAAGCCATTTCTACTAATCTCTTTGATGCTTTTGGAGTACTATAAAATTGGAGTTATTGTGTGCGGTGATAAAGATCAACTACAAAACATTTACAATTCCAAACATGCTATTTTATCGTCTTACGATATTGCCAATTCGTTTGCCACAAAACAATTTCAATTGTTTAAGAATGAACGATGCCCGGATTCGGCATACAATGAGATTTTAGACCATTTTGCACAATATTCGTCGGATGAAAAATTAGACACATATGCGTATGCAATGATTGCTGCCATATTTCCAAAACAACTCATAGAACCACCAGAATATAATTATATTCATTTGGCTGCGGAACATCAAGAGCTGGCTGATGCAGCACACACTCTAGTATTTAACAAAAAATATCCGATAGACTTTTACACTATCGATCAATCTCGTCTCAGGGTTGTTGATAATGTTTCTTTGGCAAAATCAAATTTACAACCAACGAAGGCAATGTTAAATTATATGGCATTTACGCAACCTGGTAAGGCACCTATACCTGAGAAATTTCTACCATATCTACCACTAGTTATCGGTGGTCGATATTACATCAACAAACATTCCGAGCACTCACAAGGTACACTAACTCGTATTAATGAGGACAGATCACTTACAATGACTTTAGATAATGGCACTACAATAACTATAAATAAAAATAGTAAACACGAGGTAATGTTTGACCAGCATGTAGAGTTTCTATTGGATAATAAAAAAGGGACTATATACGGGTATCCGATTTATCCGGCAAATTTTATGACCATACACAAGTGCCAAGGATGTACGATTACTGAAAATCTTGACTTGATATTGGGCAAGACAAATTATCAAGGATTATATGTGGCGCTATCCAGAGTTACAACGCCCAAACAGATTTCAAGAATAACAATACCAAACCAAATTTCATATTTAACCTCGACAATAGTTAATTTTCCAGAATTAATAAATAATACCACATTGACACTGTCAATTTTAAAATCACGTATGGTAAATTATATATATTATGATATTGAAGACGTACACTTCTTTGGAGATTTGGCCGTACAATTTCTACTGAATGATAATGTCAACGATAAAATAGTGCTGAGGAATACAATTATAGAGGCGGCTGTAAAATGCAAACAAACCATTTTTTCGCCACCTACACCAAAGGTTAAAGAAAATTATAATCTCGTTACTATAAGTAAAATTATCAAGTATCGAGATATTTTCTTAGCTCTGGCATGTATTGATGAAATTGACCGGAACGTGTGGCTTCATGAATTTTTATTGAACAATTCCGACTTGGCAGTTTTAATTTCGAAATCCGATAAATCTATCTCATCTTCTAAAAACAATACATTGACTACACTCGCCGGTTTAAATAACGCATACAATTTGGATACTTCCAGTGCAGAGTATATAATATTTAGAGGAAAAACTAATACACGAGTAACAAAGGACGATCAAGAGGCAGCATTACCATATCGTCTGGAAGAACTATCAGCAAACATCTATTTGGAATCGAGTCCGTTTTGTTGCAAGATTTATCATAAATATAAGTGCAACGAACCGATTACGGTAGAATGGTTGGTTAATGAACTGAATTGCATGCTAAAGACGCAGGAATGTTTGATTACAAAATCAAAAAAACGGCATGGCTCTAGACCATCAAAGCAAATATCGACAACAGCACAAGTAACATCATCATCATCATCACCATTACATACATTTGGAAAAATTCGAAAACGTTCCAAAGGCCCTTTAAAGTGACCCGTATTGTGAGAGAACGTAGATGGTTGTAATTATGGCGCAAGACGAAAGTTGAAGATCTCTTACTCAATTGTCTTATTTTTTTTTACTTTTGTAAATGTAGAATAAAATGTCTGAAGGTTTTTTTAAACTTGTGTTTTTATGTTGGAAAAAGTTAAAGTATTATGTATAGTATTCTCTCGCTTAAAATTGCAATCGTTTATTCTTTCTATGATTTATGTAAATTAAATTAAATGTAATCGTTTACGACACCACAATACCTCATTATCTAGTATTTATATTCATTTCCTAGTGTTTTATGTTAATGCAATCAACTCGTGTAAAATCAATGTTGCCGTTTAACTAGACGCAATGCAAACCGCTACAATGAACATGAAATATACATTTCTGATATACAGATCCTTTGTTTTCCAGTAGAGGGGGATAAATTAATAAATTTTGTATGGTAAAGTTACTGAGCGTCCGTATATCGGACGCACGGTTACTCTAGACGCCAGGTGAACCGACAAAACACATATACTGGACGCACAATCATACCCCGTAGAAATATATATATATATATATATATATATATATATATATATATATATTTGGCTTCTCATTTGAGCCACACTAATCACGACTTAATTTTCAATAACGCTAAAGTGTTATTCAAAGAAACAAACTTGATCAAGAGACTATTTTTAGAAACCCTTGCCATCAAGACAATTCAACCCAATTTAAACAATAAGGGTGATTGCGGTAGTTTCAGTAACATTTACTCCGCATTGGTCCCTCGAATTAAACATAAGATCGAGGCCAAACTGAGATGACCCGATCCATGACAATCGCATTAATTATATATACATAATTTTTAAAAAAAATTTTTTTTGTCTGTTTTCCTAAAATGTAATCAGACAACACAACATGAAGCTTTAGATTTTAGAAATTGTTAAATGAGAATACTGTTCAATTAAGGTATACAATAATATATACACAAAGGAGAAAAAAGATGTCAAGAAAAACGTATTGCAAGGTGTGAAGAAGTGTCGGTGTGAGACAGACGGTCAATATACGCATTTGGTTTCATACCTGCGAGCAGTAATATGTACGCAAATTGTTGTTATTTTTAAATTAATAGAAATTTTATACTGCATTTTAATATATCAAGAAATTTTATACTACATTTTAATATGTTATGGGTGTAACTGTGGTGGAGTCATTTTGTAATGTGTTCTTTGTTGGACGTTTTTTCTTAAGCAGTACTTGTTAGTGTAAGTCGATAAATGACGTAATGTTGGACGATATTGTATATCCTGGTTTTTTTTTTTCTTTTAATTAAAGGTCTGATGAAGATCGTGAAATACGATCGAAACGTCACATACATATGAAACTGTGTATTATTACTAATTAGCTAAACCCATCATTCTGCGGTAAGCAGTAACGAAACGTTTTTCAATACATTAGTCAGTTGACTGAAAGCCACTTGATATCTATATATATATATATATATATATATATATATATATATATATATATATATATATAAGAATCAGAATGGTGAGAATAACTAGTATTAACATAAACCCTTATTCCTGTTGAGGATATTATATAATTATATCACTTTTAAGTGCATCAGCCATTTTATGGTGCAATTAACTCCGCCTTTAAACTGATATTTAACACGAGATTGAAAATATTTATTTGTTTTCAGAAAGTGCATTCTACCAACACCACCAGCCAAACAAGTGACAACAGCATTGAACGGAAATAAGAGATGCTTCCGACAAATCTATAAATGTGAACAGTGCAAGTACAGAACTAAGCATCAAGCAGATCTCAAGGAGCACACTAACAGCCAGCATTACGTACTTAAAATGTATAAATTTGGGATTTCTAACAAATCGTGCAAAACTAAAAAAGCGCTCAATCTGCACGTGAAAAATGCGCACTCATATGTTAAAGGAAAGGACGACCACGAAGATTCTACGACTGATCATAAGAATACATCTGTAGAACCGTCGGACTCCCAAGATCAAAAGAAAATATTCAAGTGTTCCATGTGTGTATTTCAAGCAAAATACAAACAATCTTTAAGAAGACATATAAATACGAAACACTTGAATGAATATAGTTATAAGTGTGACAAATGTGAATATGGAACAAACAACATACAGCATTTAAAAATTCACATAAAAACTAAACATTTGAAGCAGTTTGATTACAAATGTGAAAAATGTGAATATAAAACAAACGGCAAATATAATTTAGTAGGACATGTAAAAACGAAACATTTGAAGGAGTTTGATCATAAATGTGACAAATGTGAATTTGGAACAAGCCACAAAACTGATTTAAGAAGACATATAAAAACTAAGCATTTGAAGCAATTTGATTACAAATGTGACACTTGTGAATACAGAACAAACCTCAAAAGTCATTTAGAAGGGCATATAAGAACTAAACATTTGAGGAAATATGATCATAAATGTGACTTCTGTGAATTTGGAACAACCAGCAAAAATCATTTAGAAGTACATATAAAAACTAAACATTTCAAGCAGTTTGATTACAAATGTAACTCATGCGAATATAGAACAAACAACAAAAATCATTTAGAAGTACACATAAAAAGTAAACATTTAAAGGAATTTGATCATAAATGTGATAAATGTGAATTTGGAACAAACAACAAAACTGATTTAAAAAGACATATAAAAGCTAAACATTTGAAGGAATTTGATTTTGAATGTGACTCATGCCAATATAGAACAAACATCAAAAATCATTTAAAAGTACATATAAAAAGTAAACATTTAAAAGAATTCGACTATAAATGTGACAAATGTGAATTTGGAACCAACAACAAAACCGATTTGAGAAGACATAAAGAAGCTAAACATTTGAAGCAATTTGATTATAAATATGACACTTGTGAATACAGAACAAACCTCAAAAGTCATTTAGAAGGGCATATGAAAACTAAACATTTGTAAGAATATATGTGATGCGATCTGGATAAAGGGACCTTAAGGTGTCAGGACATATTTTACAGGAAACGCAGAAGAAGTGTTTTGGCTCTCAGAAATATGTAACTTCTGCTGTTCAACTTCAAAACGCTACAGCTTTTTTAATTTTTGAGATGGAATAATTCTGAAAACATCAGTAACTTCAGAATTTAATTCTATTCAAAAGGCGCATAAAAGCGAAATTGTCTAAAAATCACCGTCCCTTTATCTACATCGCATCACATATAGTTTAGATTGTTATATAGCGAATGTCTGTAATTGACTACTGTTTTTCGATGTAAAGAACTTGGCCGTGCCTATAGATTTTATTTGCCCATTAAACAATATTTCATAATCATATGCTCATGCTTACATGCAACTATGATGTTGTCAGTAGAATGAAATAGTATTACTAACCTGTAATATTTATCTTAGGGTTTAAAAGTTCGCTCTGTATATATGTAAATTTTTCTTAATATTAAGCTACCGCTCCAATGCTTTAGAGCGATTTACAATTCATTTTCCTTTGCTGTTTAATGTTCACTATAAATTTGTTCGTTTCTTTTGGACATACACTGTACACGGCAGAAAGAAAGTACAATTGCTTGCTGCGTTTGCGATACCTGTTATGATTTTTTCCCTTTATTAAATATGTAACGTTTTGGGGGTTCATATTAGAAGAAATTAATTAATTATAGTAAAAATTCTTAAGTGGCGTTTAATTTTCTGAATTAGATCGATGAATTTTAGAGGTATACTCGTTATTAGTTGCGTGGGGTCATCTATATGCTAGCGGTTAAACTATTCTTTTTATATAGAGTTCATCAAGGCATAATTAATTATAAGACGATTCTGTTGGGACACAATTATTTTTTTTAATTATTGGTCGCATTCAGCAGACGGATCGGGAACCTTTCTCGCTCCAACAGTTCACGGACAACAGAAAATAATAAATTGTTACCAAAGGATATACAATTTATATTTCTCTCGAATTTTTTTGATTGTTAATTATACCCTAGGTACAAGATGAATCAAGCCTTATATCAATAGGTCTTTAAGCTTAAGAACAAGGAAACACTTTCACTTATTGTCATTATTACATCATAAATAATATCACGAACTTAAAAAAAAAAAAATATTGGCACAAACCTCGATTAGGTAAACTCAGGTAACTACATACTTTTAGACTGCACCCTGCAATTAAAATTAATTATTTGGATCGGATTATGTATTAAAAATTAACAACAATTTAGTGTTCTATAGTTAAATATAATAAATTACGTATTTAATAATCTTAGGCTACTAGAAAATGTAACGCACTTCTTTTTAAAAATTGTTTTTCTAAAGTATAAGGTAAGTTTGAACTAAAAAAAATACAAATTTATATACTTTAATAAATCTATCTGTTGGCAAACTAACATTTTGCTCTCTCTTTACATATATTTTGCTCTTAAGATTATTCGTATTATATATTTTTTAGATTATAGCTGTGTTTTTTAACCGTAAATCCAGTGACGGCCCGTGATTTTTTTTGGAACGGAGGGCACCGGGGGGGGGGTCTGAGTGGTTAATATCAAAAATTAAGTATAGAAAAAATAAACTCAATATGTAATTTAATTAACTTGTTTGAAAATAAAATCCATCCGCCGTTCCTTACGATCAGCAAAATAATTAATAACTAATTCATTGATATTTGGTGTTGAAGTCAGTAATTGTTTTTCAATGGAACACATTGCTAAGGCACATAGTCTGCTTTTCCGCATGGTATTTCTAGAAAATGTTTTTATTCTCTTCAAAGTAGTAAAACACCGTTCACTTTCAGCTATTGTCATCGGTATGGTGCAATTTATTTTCAATAGCTTGTTGCACGCTTTTGGCGCATCCATAAGAAATGGCTAATTTATGGTGGAATTCTGTAACTTTCTCGGAAGCTCCGGCTATCGTAGGCCCTGGCAACGAAGTGACGTTGCGATGACGTTTTCAGAATATTGAGAGTTAGTGACGTAGAACTGTCAAAACGTTCGTGAGTAAAGATTTTGTTTGTTATATTGTGGTTATATTATTATTATATAACTATTGTTAATATACTGTTCCTGTTGTTATATAGTTTCTGTTAGTTTATTTGTTATAATTATTATTGTTTTATATTTGCAAATATGAATGGCTTTATAGCATTATTATTAGATGAAGATCACAACAGGTAGGTAATCGATAATATAAAATATATAGAGTATACATAATATTCTCTATTTTCTTTATTTTAGAAATTATATGCGTATATTCCGCAAACGTTTAAGAGATCACGGAAATCCTTTTGAAATACCAAACAGGCATTTTAAACAAATGTTTAGACTGAATAAGGACACTGTTCAAAACCTGATCCAGTTATTGGATGGACATATTGAATAAACAAATATACCATTACATTTGAAGGTTATTATCATAAACATCACTTGAAATGCATATTAACTTTATAGTGCACATTATATATTTGTTACAGGTCTTAACAACATTAAATTTCGTAGCATCAGACAGCTATCAGAATAGTGATGGTATTAGTAACTTTGTTTCTCTCAGTCAGAGTTCAGTAAGTCGAATAGTTCATCAGGTCTGTCTTGTAATATCAAACAATTTATTCCCTGAATGGATAAAATTTCCCAGTGATTGTGAATCGAAGAATCGTGTCAAGCAAGGGTAATTATGTTGTATCAAAATATTCTAAAAATAATTCTTTATTTTGTTTTTATGATAAAAAATGGGAGACCGGAGATGTATTTTGTTTAATCGATAGCACCCAGTTCATATATTTACCAAGGGTAATTAAGGGTATCTTTTCTAAACGTTCTAAAAATTATTCTTCTGTATAGTTTTTATGAAAAATGGGGTGCACGAGATGTAGGTGTAATTGATGGCACACATGTTGATATACTTGCTCCACCTTTAGCCGATGAAGAACACTCTCCTTTTGTATATATATATTTTTTCTATTCACATACTGTAATTTTTTTCTAAATTTCAGCACTACTTTTATGGTAAGGTTAAGAAAAGAAAATATATTTGACAATAAAATGTGTTTTATTTTTGAATATTTATACAAACAATCTCTATTTGAGTACCTATTATTCAAAGTTCACATTTCTAGTTCAGTATTATTATTTTTCTTTTTGATCTTTATTGTTAAGATTTAATAGTAAACATATAATTCATATCCAATATTAGTATAATTATCCGAGTCAAATGTCATCTATTGTTTTATAATACTTGCTGGTAAATTTATTAAACAATAATTTTTTACATTCTTTTGAGTTGAAAAAGTGCAAATTTCAGCCTAATGAATGTTACTCTCCTGTAAAAACTGCAAATAAAGAGAACTTTCAATTACTATAATTTCAGAGGCTCGACAACAAAATCCTGCAATAATATCGAATGATTTGGTGTACCAAGTACAACAATATATCACAGAATTGGTCGATTTTCTAAATACAAAATCATCTATATTCTTCAACCATTTATATACTTTGGCCTATGCTATTAAAACTTAATGTTACCTTTTTGGATCCTAAAACATTAATCGTTGAATGTAGTTACACATTGATAAAATCTTTGCGGTTTGACTTACAAATAAAGAAAGTCATTGACTAAACAGCTGGTAAATTTCCTCTTATTTTCTTCAACATAATATAAAGTTAAACATCCTCTCAATTTGATGTAGTTTTATTATTAGAAAATCTTATGAAAAAGTCAACTTTAAATTGTGAAGTTATTATGAACACGATACCATAATAGACTTTTTCGAACATTTAGTTTGTGCACATTTCACATGCTTTATGTTGTGTGGATATTGTCTGCTAGGTTTATGTATTTTTTTTGTGTTTAGGTACTCTTGTAAGAAAAACAATGTCCACTTTATAGGGATACCTGTCCTTCTTGGCTTTATAAAAAAATCACATTTCATCATCCATAAATGTGCCTGAAAAGACATTTATCTGCAAATTCACTATACACTAGTGCGATACTACGTCCTTTGAAACTCTCCTAATGATAACAGTTCTTGTTGAAATTTTCCAAAGTGTTTCGTGCTATCTTGGCAGCAGTATAAACATATGTTTATACTATGTCTTGGCATTACAAAATGTTCCGTACATTTTCTTAAAAAAAAATTTTAGCAATCGCTATATTATATTTCAATCAATTTTCTTATTAGTTAAAATTTTAAATTGAAATATTTTGGTATATGTTTACGAGATGATATGTCTGTTTACATGTTAAACATAAAGGTTATGTACAAAAAATCGTAAATTGACACTTCTACGTCACTAACTGTAAAAATTCTGAAATCGTCATCGCAACGTCACTTCGTTGCCAGGGCCTACGATAGCCGGAGCTTCCGAGAAAGTTACAGAATTCCACCATTAATTTTAAAATATTAATTAATTTTCGTTTACTTAGATTAGCAATTATTAAATTACTTGAGAATTCCGAATCAATTGTAATGTCATTCTTTTAGGCTGAGACTGTACACTATTTATTATTTTTGATACGTAAAATATATTCTAAATTTAAATATGCATGTGTTGCAATTGTCACAGCCCAGCTTGTTTAATTTTCTTGATAAAATCGTTCTTTATATTTTATTTTCAACTACGTAGTTATTTCTTTAAAATAACCGTTTGTATAACAACGTTCGCAAGTTAAATTGAATATTCTTTTAAAAGTAAATATTGGAATCGTATATGCTTATTTTTTTCAATAACTCTTCGTTCAACGTACTGTGGGAACCAAGTATCTGTATGTTCGCATAGTTTTTGCGCGTCTGAAAGACGCCTTGTCAAGGGAACAAAATCGAACATTTCGAGGGTCCAGAGCCACAAAAAAACCGGAAGTGACGTATCATTCCCCACGCCGACGGGACTAATAAAAAGGGAAAACGCTTCGAGAAATTATTATTACCAATATAGTTGCTAACGGTAGTGTCAGCAGATTGATCGCACGGTAGTTTTCGGTCAGTAGTGGCCGGTTGCCAAATTATACGTTTCCAATGTTTTAACAAGTAGTACGGTGTCTTCCTGAGCGGTCGAGGTTGCATCACGCTAGTGTATTTAATTAAAGTTCGTTTAGAATTCGTCATTTCGACGATTTAAAGTGCTCTAGCCTTGTGAGTGCCAGAAAAGTTTAATTTGAGTCAATCCTCGCCGAGGGCTTTCCCTGTCTTGGCATTCCTTTCCGCTTAGCGGGATTTAATGAGCAAAGTTCGATCGTGATCAGTGAGGTTGCCACCGAACCCATAACTAGTTAATCAGCGGAGATCAACAACACCTACTCCGAGAAAGAGAAACGTGGACATACGACCCATTTGGGGCACATAAGTTGAACTACTTACCTCAAGGTAATTTGCGACCACTTCTATCTCAAGTGCCTAAGCGTTATTTTGCCGTTCTCTAATAACGGAAACCTTATATCAATCATTGTAAACGCAAATTTGTATTATTTCTGTGTCCGACGGAAGAGTTAATATTTGTTGTATCGTAGTTGATTAAGATAGATAGGTTTAACGAAGTTTTAAATATTTATAACTGTATATTCTGATACGACAGCCGTCCGTCAATCATTAGTTCTTCAGGAATTGATACATTTCTTCTAATTAGTCATTTATTATTTGTTACTACCGATATTCTAAGTTAGGTTCAGGTGAATTATCTGTAGTTGTTGTTGCTCGATCATACATCTTTTGTTTACATTGCTATTTAAATAATTATAATAGTTCATGTATTTCTCTTAATGTTATGGAGCAATTATATCATATTTCCTTTATAAATATCAAATAATAATCATATTTCTTTCGTTGATATTGCTGTTTAAATAATAATCATAATAATTCATGTATTTCTTTCAATGCTACAGAGCAATTATATCAAGTTCCTTTTAAATATATATATTGTGTGACTGCGCCAGACATTATTGTTTATTCTTTAGTATTATAATATTGTAACTTCCATATTTCGTTTATATATTTATGTTGTTATACATTCATTTAGATTCTTATTATCATTTTTGGAAACATTTGTAATGTGCAGGCCGAAGTTATTTTATGCAATAAATCTTGTTAAGTTGTTGTAATAATATGTGTAGTTAATTAATAATCCTCGTTTCTTGTGGTAATTATTTCAAGCTGAGTGAACTTTTCTTGCTTCTCTTCACTAACAACAAAAAGTAAATGTTAGCTAATTAACGAAAAATTCAATTAAGTATTAATTAGAAGCAAGTGGCGCCTACCGGAGATATTATTCATCAATCATAAGACCTATACAATAAATGCTTACACACTACTAAGTGAGCCGTAACTAGCAACTACAACTATCAATACCAGCTGCCCGAGGGACAAGGGAAGGGATATAGAGCATAAGGCTCTAGAAAAAAAAAGGTATGTAAGTTTTGTCACTAAATTAAATGTGCGCATCCCTTAATTTTCATGTAGTCATAATTATAAAACGACCCTGAGATACCGGATGTAGTTAAAGCGGCCGGGTAAAATTAACCCTTTTCTACATCCATCAAATTGCTAATTAAACCGCAATAAGCTTCACAGATTCGGCAAATGTAGTTGTTAAATTATTTTCATAAAAACATTGCAGATGAAGCAGTTCCAAAATCTGGTCTTTATACAAAACTACCAATTCATGCTTAAAAGCAATTGATGCCATAAGTCTTCACGGCTATAGCTACTATATTTAGGACAGCTGACTCGTCGGCCATTTTCGAGATAAATGTCAGTCATATTACGTACTTATTTTTAGTTATTATTATATATTCTGGGTATTTCTTAAATATACGACTATTGTAAAAAATTATACCTACATTATTTCACGTCCTAAACCGGCTTAATAAAGTCAATTATTCGAAGTTCTATTGAACATTTGCTATTAGCATACATATTTACCGCCTTAAAATTATCTCCAAAATGGCGGACTATGCTTTGTATAGTAGTTGTATTCACGGCCATCTGGAATACAGTTTCGGGGAAAGAATTTTGATATGTTGAAATTAAGTGTGGTTGAAAAATAAGACCTATAGATAGGTGATCACTAAACAAAAAACGGTCATCAATATTGTTAATAATAATATCGCACACTTCTTTAGCAACCATTTTGTATTTGTCTTCATACCGGGGTCTTCTGTTCCGTTGTCGGGAATGTTCCTCTTCTTTTTCATCGTTATCACTATTTTCATTGTAATAATCGTAATCAGTTGAGTTCCTCACATGCTGAATTGACGATTTAAATAATTACACACAAGACTGTATTTTAATACTATCAATTTGACGATGTTGTAATTGGTTGTAGAGAATTTTGCAATGCGGCATGATTTTATTAAAAAAATATAACCAGTAATTGAAATCATAATCATTTAAAATGTTTTTCAATCCTACAGCCTTCCTTATTGTCGACTGGTGACTAGATTCATCATCTATGATCCGCGTCAGACATGTGATAAGATCTTTTTTTATATCTGAAGACACTCACAACACATCTTGTCGATTTTTCACAACCTCATCCAGTATAGCAGGATGGACATCTTGTAAAAAAAAAGTAGAAGAGTAGAGGCAGTCCGTTCACGTATCAGATTTAACTGGTGCGCGTAACAGTGAATATAATTTGCATTTTTGTAAATATCTTTAATTTTTGCTTGAACACCGTTGTTTTTACCACTCATTACTGAGGCGCCATCGTAGCTTTGGAATATTAATTTTGCAGGCCTTTAATTCAATTTAATTTTCTTCCAATAAACATTTGCTAATGCCATCAACAGTAAAATTCACTCGTTGCCGAAAAGACATAAATCGTTCTTGTATATTTCCGTTCAACTCGTACCGAACTATAAAAGCTAACTGGAAAAATGTAGCCGAATCTGTCGTCTCGTCTGCTTGTATAGCGTTCATTTCGTCTAGAATCAAAGTGCGAGAAACTTCGTAGATACTGTCCACCAATTCATTTTGAATGGTTTTTGACAAACCCATAAAAACTCTATTATTAGACTTGTTGATGTGGTCCTTGAGGGTGCCGTCAATTCCCGCCAATAAATTAACCAATCCACGAAAAATCCCCGGATTCGCACTGTGTTTCGTCATGGCACCTTAAAGCCATTTCAAACATGACACAAAACTTAATGCAGTCTATTAATTTTCCAAGAGTATGTCTGTTTTTACTGATGTTTTCATTGTGCTGAATTATATTTAATCTATATGCAGAGTTCAGCTGGCAATTTACCTTTCCCAAAACTGAATATTCTATCATGTTACTAAGATGTTTTTCACTTACATACATACAAAATTGTTAAAATCCTAATTTATTTTAGATTTACATTTTTGGTATTGGAGCACACAGATTGTTTGTTCTTTATGTACTTGATAGTAGTTTAACAAGCGGGTTATTGTGTGCGTTTGTAGTGTGCCTTACATGTATATTTCGTGATGTCATTTGAGTTATCAATTTATGAATGATGCGTTAAAGTCCGTCCTAAATGCGATCCGCTCGTGTAGATTGGCAACCTTTTTGTTGAGATAACTGTACATATTCGATTAATTATTTCTTTTCTGTACCTTTTAGACAATAATGTCCTTATTAAAGGTTGTTCAGTTATATCTCATTTATAAGGCGCAATACTTTTTTTTTAACAAAAAATCGTCTGAACCCGTAAATTGCAATTATTCTAATTATCAAACTATGCACAACACGCACAAATAACAAATTAGAAACTAGAAAATTTTTAGCATTAACATATTTGAAAATCAAGCAGCTGATCAGTCAGGAACCCTTGCAACAATCACCATTCATGCTATTTAATATTTATGTTATAACCTAATTTACATTTTGAATAAATTTTTTTTTTGTTAATTATAAAACCTGTTTTCTTATCCTATATGAAATGATACATCTGTTTCCGTTAGTATTTAATTGAAACTCAAAACACGAATTATTTTTTCATGCAATATATCTTATTGCCCAATAGATTTTAAAATTAGCGCGCAAATATTTACTTTGACCTGACGGCAGCCATCGGAAGTGGCGAGAGACTTCTCCCTCCTCAGCTCCTCAAACATCAAATCTGAAATCACTAATCACTCGAATCCACGGATTATCGGATGGTTCACTTAAGGGGGCGTTTGAATCATAGAATACAACATAATTTTATAATTATGCAAATGTCGGTTATAAAATCATTAATTGTTTATTTTATTGTGTGTAATAAGTCATAATATCCTCCTACGTATGGTATAGGGGTTTAATTTACATAAATTCTTTTTATAACATTTTTATTTCAATTTTATCAAAAGAACCCCTTAACCCTATGACACGTGTTTCGTAGAAGAGAAATATAACAGAAATTTCGGCAATGATGTATTAGTTTGGTTTATTTGCATATTTTAAATAATTATTAAAGAACGGCCATATTTGTATTTTGTACTTTGTAGGATTCCCTAAGAGAGGGCGCGAGATCCGAAAATACTGTAGTGTAACTGATTATCTAAGGAAATTACAGATAATCATAAATATCTAAGTTATTTAAAATGATTTAATAGTGATCGTATACCTATTTGTTATTTCAAACAAATTCTGCCAATTCAATTATCTGTATATTTGAGATGATGAGTTTTGATACAGCGCGCGACATCTTTAGGAGTAAAATATTGTTATTTTTTGACAGCAACGAAAGTACTTATGTTTTCTATGATTCAAACGCCCCCTTAAATGAGGGGTTTTGCCATATATATATTAATAGTAATAGTATATACCGTATGTGTCAATTTTCATTAGCTATAGGGATTCAATTTTTACATGCGATTTATACGTATACAAATAATACGTGGCAACGTGTCCGTCACCAATCCCGGCAACAATCGACATACAACGATTTTGTCCGATGTCCCCACCAGATTTTACATTCAATCTTTAGTTACGTCACAGTATAGTAACTATACAGTACCGCGACTCTACCGCGGTCCCTTTGATGTTCGTGTTCGAGTTTTATTTTTTTAGGACGACTGCGCAGTGAACTACGCGCAAAGGGGAAGTGAATATACAAGGGTCGGCGAAAAAGTTATAAATATACAATCATAATAAAATAATAAATAATTCGATTAGTTATATGAATAATAAATATTAGATATTCTGAACACTATATTAGATAACAAAAAATATATATGGTAGCTAGTTTTTAATATTTCACATTCTAAAAATTACATAACACTCCTATAAAAATATAAAATAATACAATTATACTACTTTTAGTGATTCTATTGATAAAATTGGTTAACTGTAAGCGGGGTCATTAAACAATGATTTAAAAAATCTGTGCCATACAAATATAATGTGAAAGACATCAACGATGTTTTCTGTTGTGTTGTCTAGAATTTTCAAATCAACCATCATTCCAAGTGGAAAATCAACAAAATTCAAGAGAATAATGTGTGTGTGCAATGTGTTTACTGAAAATGTAGTTATTTATTGTATGTTTTAAAGTTTGCTTTACTTATTACCACTTTGTAAGGTGGCAAATAAACAAATGCTCTATCTCACTTTCAAGTTCCTTTTTTTAAGCAAGAAACATAAGCACAGGAAAAAATCTATCATAATAAACGAATATTATTTTATTAGTTCATGGGTTAATGTACACATATTCAAGGTTACAGGTAATAAAACACGATATTAGTAGAAATAATTATTTATTGATAATAATATAATTTAATAATTAAAAACATGAACATAATAACAACAGCATGATTGGCAATATTTGTTGAACGACTATTAAAAACATCATGGAACCCAACAATTTCATCAATGCTGACATTATAAAACAAATGTGATTTCAAAGACAGTTCATCTATGCAAAAGATACATTCTCGATTCTTTTCATCTAACGTATTCACTTTCAATTTTATAGCTGAAAATAAGAATTCATTAAATCCGCTGCTTATTTCCCAATTATGCGTAATAGACCTTAGAGTTGATACTGATGGTAGTCAAATTATATTTGATAGATATTTATAGGCATTGGAACTATGTAAATATAATGTTAAAGCAAACTGTTTTAATTCATTGGTGTATCGAATACCTCTGGAAGACTTTCCAGCCACATAAATTTGAAATTCAAGAAAATTAGCAAACTCACCATTAAAATACTTACCTAAGTTCTTCTTAATATCCATACTTACATCTTCCTGTTCCTTTAATATTTTTTCATATCTTCCTTGTGCTTTCGATAAGGTTCTGATCTGTTTCCTTAATGCCTCCTTCCTTGGTGATGCAGCTGATAAAGCTTGTGAAGTTTATGTTGCTGCATCTTAAAGTAAATAATGTTATGTACAGCTTAACACACAAATAGATATATATATATATACATACACACATACATACATAAAATACCTTTCATACTCTTTCTTGATTTAGCATCTTTTACTGAACTTGAAGAAAATCACTTATTGAAATGTATCAGTAAGTGTTTTTAACAAAATTCAATAAATGCCACTAAATCACAGTAATGCTAATATAATAACTTAGTATGTGTAATTGGGATATATATCTCAGTGATATGTTAATTACATTTCAGGCTTGCGACAATATTTAGTGTTTAATTCTAACCTTTTCACAATATTTACTGTGGAACTGCATATCCCAATGACACATTCACACTATATTGTGTAAATTCATATGTACTACATCTTTGTACTAATTAAATATGATGAAGTGTTAAATTTAATAGAAAATGATACCTGTAAAAATTTCATCTTGAGACACATCAAAACTTGTGGAAGGTACTTTACCAATACAAACGACACTGGACATATCTCCTTGATTGTCTAGAGAAGGCTCGCAAAAAGACAGACAGACTCTCCTGATGTCTTGCAGTACTTCTTATTTCTTGAATTTTATATTCTGAAATAGTATTTCAATACGTACACACTTAATATCAATTAAAATATATTAACATACGATGTTTGAATAATGTTGGTATGACACCCTTCCTTAGTGTATTCTTCCAAGTAGTGTAGAAACAATAATCTTCAAAATGCTTATTACATAATCTCAAATAATCATGACATTTTTTCGATGAGAAATTTCCATATTTGTGGTTTTCATTAAAACCAACCCTATTCATCCATTCAAAACATCTAAAAAATACATTACATAACTAAAATAAATTATAAAATATACCTATTTAGTATTATTACTGAGATTCATCAAGTGAAAATCGAAAAAAGGATATTCCTGGATCACCTATAATACTTCCACACCCATTAGCAACACATTTCTTAACCATATTATAAATGATTACAGAATGTAAACCTAGATAAATTCTAAATAAAGTACCTAAACACTTAAAAAACAGTAATAGAATCAATTAATTATTAAAAAATGCTATTTATATAACATGTACACAAATCAAAAAGTAAAACAAACAGAATGTAATAAAATCACTTCTTTTTAAATATATTTCAAATTTAGGGTTATATAAATATAAACAAACACTCGTTACCGAACCAGGTATACTGTGCTACAGAGTGGTGAACTATGCGCATGTATTTTATGGAGGGGATCGAAACGGGATTTTTAAGGGAGACGTTTTACTGTATTGGTACTATACTGTGGTTACGTCTTATTACTGGAACGGGAAACATCAAATGGCCGCCGCGATCTCCCGATCTAGTAATATATTATTATTTTCAGAATCCTTTTTTATTTACCTTATTTTTAATTTTATTAGAATTACGCTTTTGTATGTGTCATGCAGCGTGAACGCAGCTTAATAATTCTCTGCATTTACTGAAAGGAAAAAGAAAAATAAATCCTTGCAACTCGTAAATATTATTTCTCAACGCATTACAAACATCGAAGACGTTGGTCGAATAGGTCAAACTTGAGCTTGTATCGGTCGCGCTGGCATTAGAGAGGAAAGTAGGGATGCCATGTTGTCACGTATTGCATGAATTAATCGCCTATGGCTAACGAAAATTGACACATGCTGTATATGGGTTTTGCCGCCTAATCTACCTAATGCAGGCGCACCTAGACGGCGCCACGGTGTTAGAAACAAGAGACCTAGAAGTAAATTTGAATCATGACTTTAACCGAAAAATTGAGATGTCGCTACTACTGTGCCGTCACTTTATGCAAGCGCGTACAGGCCGTTAACCAACAAATTTTGTGTGTGTTGCTTAACATTATTTTTCTTATTACTACTTAGTTAGTGGTGTTATAATCGTACCGTAAGTTCTGTAAAGAGTAATATGATAATTTTATTAACTTGACATAATGCATTTTTAGACTTAAAATATGGATAGAAGCTGGTGCATTGTATGTGCGCCGTACAAGCAAGAAGCAAGAGCGATGCATATTTTCCGAGAATGCGAACAAGTAACTAATGGCACTTATTAGTACCATTAGTTACTTGTTCGCATTCGCATGTTGACATATAACCCGAAGGTGAGCTGGAGATTTTTTGTTTGTAGTTCTGATTCTAAGTGCAACAAGGACCACCTGGTTGTAGCAAGGATTTTGTTGGTTTCCGATTACACCAATTAAAGTTTGCAATTATTAGGAGTATAATATAAGTGAGAATAATTGTAGTTGAGATGTCAGGCGATTTTTGACAAAATGATTAGTATACATTATAAAGGACCTCTAATTGAACAACTTTTTCTTACAAAATTATCAATGCAAATGTAGGGAAATGGAGATAAAAAATAAATTAGGTACTCACCGAGTTAATCTTGCAGGTTACAGCCCATGTGAGATATCCCATATAGAACATTGAAATAATGAAAATCGCAATAAATGATGTTTATTTAAGCTCACAACACAACAATTACCTTTGATTTCCACGTTCTTTGATTGAATTTTAGCAAAATTGTAAATACGAGATCACATGATATCAGCTGTTTTTGTTGACATTTGATGGTGCTTTTAAAATCGCAGGAGTCATAAGAAAACATACAAATTGACCTAAATTGTGTGTGATTATGTGAAATAAACATCAATTATAGTGATTTTCATGATTTCAATGATCTATATGGGATACCTTACATGAGATGTAACCTGCAAAATTGACTTGGTCAGTACCTAATTTATTTTTTATCTCCATTTCTCTATGTTTGCATTGATAATTTTATAAGAAAAAGGTGTTCAATTAGAGGTTCTCTATAAGGTACACTAGTCGCCCGACACCTCAACTGCAGTTTAACCCTATGGGTGTATAAGAAAGCCTTTAAACTACACGAAAAACTTACTACTTGTTTTTAAGTTTCTATATTATGTTTTTTCACAAGCAATCAATCCATGTTTAGCAGTGTTAATAGAAACTTCAGATTTCTTGGTACAGAAGCATTTATTGTTTTTCCTAATGATTTTCCTGTGCAGTTTCCTATAATGAAAATGTGCCTTTATACTATCGTTGATATTTGTTAGTATACAGTTGTAATTATTATATTTTATTATTCAGGAGCGAAACTTGGCAACAGCAAATGGGCATAAAACCTGTGCTAGATGCCAGTACAACATGTAATAAGAAACTTTGCAGCCTACATTTTGACACAACATACTATGCACACCCTCATTCAGTACACCTCAACAGAAATGCAGTGCCGACACTCCATCCCATGAGGCCACCCACGGAACTTAAGGCAGCCATATCATTGGAAGTCTCATTTGTTTTACGACAACAATAAATTAACCAATTTGGTGTTAGTTATTGCAGGTTTAATTTTTTTGTTTTCTTCTATAGCCATGTAATTAACATTATTTAGTTTTTAAGCCCTAATTGTCACTCTTTTAATTATATATTGATGAAAAGACGTCTACTAAATTTGTTAGGTATCTTATGTATCCATATTTTTATTTATGTCACCTTATTTTATGTTCATCATTTATGTAATACAAGATTTTGTAAATGGTGGTAGTAAACATGGGCTTAAGTCATTGTGTATCTATCGGGTTTAATTACCTACTTTGTAGTATTTTGAGTAGGTACTTGTACTTTTCAACAGCAATTCTATCTTATTGTTAAAACTATCTTTGTAGTAATATATGTTGAACACTTGTGAAATATAGAAATAGTAATACAATAAAATACCTTTTTCACAAAATATAGTTTAATAACTAGATGTCACATTTCGTGTGCACTGCACACATCGTCAGTAGTAACTGTTATTACTGACGATGTGTGCAGTGCACACAAAATGTGACATCTAATTATTAAACTATTTTTTGTGAAAAAGGTGTTTTATTCTATTAATAAAAATATATTTGTTAGTCGAATATTCTACTTTTGGTAGATTTTGCTATTGTTCGTTAATTTATTTTTGTACTGGTAATTTAACTAAAACACATGTTGGATGTTAGTTATAATTTTTCAATAGTAATCATAAATGTATACCTTTTCTACTTTCAACAGAAATTCTATCTTAATGTTAAAAATATGTTTGTTAGTGGAATATTCTACTTTTGGTAGATTATGCTATTCTTCGTTACTTTATTTTTGTACTGGTAATTTAACTAAAACATACGTGTTAGATGTTAGTTATTAATATTCATAAATGTACTTTGTACCTTTTCTACGTAGCAATATTAAAGTGTAATTATTTAAGTAATTCTTTTCTTTAAAACGTTATTGTGTGGTTACAGCATTGTAATTGAATATCGTACTGCATACTGTTTTCCTTAGCAATGATTCCTCATTACTACGGGAACTAGTAAATAGTATGCAATTTGATGACAGTGTTGTGATCATGTACCGCGAGATCAAAAATTATATTGAAAAAGGTTTGCTATGGAATGTACAAGTCTGTCTTAAGTTATATCATTAAATGTCACACTGCATTAGAAGATTTTTACATTCCATGCCAAACCTTTATCAATATATTTTTGATCTCGCGGTATTAAACCCTAATTTTTAATAAACTTAATTTTGAATTTCGCGCTACCAAATACATTTTGAATCGCCCGCTATTTGCTTAGTGTTATTCCGTGCGTTCAGGGAGTTACGGCGCTGGAAGCGTATACCGCTAGAGCTTGTGGCCAGCGCCTGAAGTCATTGAACGGGTCACAGTAGTACATTTTAAAATTGTTGCTTGGACATCCGTACTTTTACTACTTCTGAAGTCTGACAGCGGCAATATGGTGTTGTGAAGTTTATTATTATTTAATTTAATTATTATTATTATTGTTTGAAGTATGAAGACGTGACATACGTACTTTTAAAATCTAAACTAAAAATAAAGTCAACGTATTTGGTTTGTAATTAATATATGATAGCAATATAAAATCCTTATTTTAGAATTGACCGAGCAGATGGTAAATTATTTACTATAATGTAAAGTGTGTCTAAATATTTAATATTTTACAGTGTATTATTATATGGATTATGTGGAAGTTTTCGATGAAGTTGGCGTAATCTATTATCAATATTATATCAGCAGTTTTGGTTGATATATTTATCGGCACTGTGAACAGTATTCATTTCAATTTTAATTAGTTGATGAATTTTCTGAATGCTAATGTTGCAGTAAGAGTATAACAACAGAATATATAACTGATATATAAATTTAATACAAAGAAACAAATTTGTGTATTTAGTTTATTACTGTAGTTGTAAAAACAATATTCTTCCAATATTTAACTTATTGAAATCTGATGTTAGCAAATTCGTTGGAATGTTTTGAGGTTTTAGTTGAAGATGATGTAACGATTAACACTATTATATTAGCAGTGTTGGCTGAGATACTTATCGGCACTGTGAATAGTTGTTCATTTCAATTTTAATTAATTGATGTATTTTCTGAATGCTACTTTATAATAAGTGTATAAATAAATAAATAAATCGCCTATCCTATTGATAAATAAAAATGACATAAACTGATAACATTGTGTGTTTGTTTTATTGTTGTGGTTAAGAAGCAATATTATTCCAACATTTATCGTACTGGAATCTGATGGTAGATCTTGTGTAAAAGTCTTAAGTTACTTTACCTAATCGACTATGTAGCTATCTATACTTATGCATACAATACATGTATTTTAGAACACGAAAATATAATAAGAAGATAAGGCCCAAAAACAAACAATATTATATATATAGCTCATTAGTTTCAGTAGCAGCTCTTAATATTTTTGATTAAATTTAGTGCCAAATTAGAAGGAATTATACTGTTTGACATTACTTGTTAGTTATATCTATTTCAAAATACATTTCAATACCTATATAAACATATCAAAAAGACTTATTAGGCACTATTTAAGATCTACTGTGCAACATAATTGAAGTTTTTATTGATCGTATTATTCACAAGATTCAAATTTCAATTTTAACCGCTTTCTTTTACCGCTGCTAAGTCATCGAGCCAAATTTATTTTCATATATTACTTAGGATTCACTAACGGTTGTTTGTTTATTAAAAATAAATAATTTATTTCAAGTAGAAAAAAGATATTCACTTTATATGTAAACCGAATATAATAGTACTTATCAATATCTATTTTATATGATAAATTTACCTACATATAACTTTCGCATAACATTAAATATAACAACAAGTACAACAGCAACCGTAAAAATGATATTTACTACTACAATTAATAAATTAATGTGTTTATTAATCCGCGGGTTTGAATTTTTAAATTCATATTTGAATATTCACCGCTTATCCCCACTTCTTTCTAGCGCCGCTAGGTCATCGAGCGAAATTTATTTTCGCTAGGCAAGATGGCGACCGCTAGCACCAGCGCCGGCACTCAGCAGTCGCGTTCAGGACATCGCTCGAGCTAGCACAGCTCAGCGCTAGCGGCGCCGTAACTCCCTGAACGCACGGATTGAAAACTGTAATTTTTTGATGCCAGCGCCCTCTATATCGGCCTTCACGCAATACAAACCGCGGATAGAAATTTTGGCTTGACTGCGCCAAGTGTCTAATCTTTGCTCGAATCACAAAAAATGGCTGATCGTGTTGACCAATTTGGTATGTATGACGCTATGTTTTCGGCAAATACATTTAGTGTAAAGCAGGAAGAACAGTGCCAAGAAGACAGTTTTGTAGAGGATAAAGTGTGTATCTCTGAAACTTCTATTACTACAGACAATGTTGAATTCCAAGGCCCCATACGCTTTGGCAAAATCAAGCAATATGACGAGTCCACATGTTTGGACAATATTAAAATAGAATTGCCATCATTTAAAGTAACTGAAGAACAAAATGACAATGTTAAAATAGAAAGAGGAATCAACACTGATGATATTAAAATTGAGGTTGATAATGGACTACTCTGTAAGTAAATATTGCAAGGCAACTTCTAATAGAAACAACTCTATTAGAAGTTTCTGACTGCGTTGTTTGTAATGAATGATGGAACATCTGCAGCATAAATATAAAATACACAACTCTAACATAGAAGAGTTGGAGAGCATATAGTATTTTTACTGTTTATCGAAAAATATAATCTCATTCCATTACAAACACCAAGTGTAATATTTTGAATTTCACACCTGTTTTTGTCTGACATACTGAGTTTAACTTAGTGCAATTGCCAATTAATTCTTTGACATCCTATGTTGTATATTATGTGGTTATTTTGAGACCAGTATAAATATATGTTTCATTACTGTTTATATGAAAAATCACCAGGTGGTAGTAAATGCTACGATTGTTAATCTGTATATATTTTGCCAACAGACTGTGAAGATTGTGAAGTGTATTACATACACTATTGCATTGAATGTAGAATGCTTGTCCATATTTTAAACAAACATGCTTTGCATAATGCAGATAAGGGAGCACGAAAAGATATTCCAAATGATATTCTAGGAATTCAAGATTGTTTGGGACAAATTGGAATATATGCCTTAAGAATTATTCCTGAAGGTGTAAAATTTGGCCCTTTCACTGGACTCACCGCAACAGAATGTCCCTGGGAAATGAAAGGTGAGATATTTGTTTTGGACAAAAATAAATCGAAGCATTTGAATTGGATGCAGTACATTAATCCTACCAGAAATACTTCTGAACGAAATTTGAGTGTCTTTCAATCTGAAGATAATACATATTATCAAAGCACTCGTCCAATCCAAGCTGGTGAAGAATTATTGGTGTATTTTGGTGAGGAATATGGAAACAACCTGAATAAAATTGTCAGACTGGATTTTTATAGCACTACGAAGCAAACTACTAAGGACATATTTGCCTGCACATTTTGCTGCCTTGGATTCAGCTCGAAATCGCATTTAGCCAAACATAAAACCATTTGTGTTGAGGGTAGAACTGGAATCTTCTCAAGTGAAGGTATTGTAAATATCGCATTTTGATGTTTGTGGATTTGTCTATATTGATTTTTCTATTGTAATTTTAATGGGTGTGTTTTTCACTTAATTCCAGAACTCACACAGTGCCAGGTTTGCAAAATCCACATGGATCCTAAGGAATATTTGGCAGACCATATGGCCTTCTGCTACGAGAGGAATGCTAGGTACGATTGCTCCTTATAGATAGATAGATAGATATTTTATTTGTGCTAGACAGAATACATTAATGTATGCACACATCAAGAAAAACAATATATATATATAGATGTGTATATAACAAACTTATACATGTAAAAAATAAAGAAAAAAACTTGTCTGTAACATAGCAAAACAAAACCAAGTATACAAACTAAAACAATACTTAAAAACGTATAATAAAGTAAGTTGCTATTGAGGCAATATATGATACCCAAAATGTTGTAAGATGAGTCAACGCCCCAATAAACTCCTGAATCTCATAAAAAGGGTTATGTTTTAGAAAATTTTTAGTAGTTTTTTTATAATTAAAATAATTTAGTTCTTTCCAATGGGTAGGTAGCAAGTTATATGGTTTTAAGGATAGATACCTGAAAGATTAATATTCCTAGAGTGTCGAAAATGAGTCTGTGCATACTGTTTATGTCTTGTGTCGTATACCGACTGCCGGCAGTGAGACATTAAATTTTCTTTGCTGTGAACAAGACATTCATAAATGAACTGATTCGTGCAAGTTAATATTCTGAACCGTGTAAATAAAGGTCTGCACGAATCATAACGTTTAGTGTTAGTAATTAATCTTATTGCTCTTTTTTGTAAGATTAAAATATCCTTTCGGTGTGCGGACCCACCCCACAATAAAAATTCCGTAACTCATAACGTTGTGAAACATGCCATGATAGGCCAACAACAATGCGTCAAAGTCTACCATTTGTGTTAGATTTTTTAGCGCATATAGGACGGTAGTCAAACGATGTGCCAGTCGATCAACATGAGCACCTCACGTCAGTTTGCTGTCGAGTGTTATACCCAAACATTTTACCGATTCGTTTTGAAACATTTCCAAGCGATTATTCAAAGTGAAAGTTAACGTTTGGGTTTTTTCATTATTCAAGCAAAGTTTAATATTGTAACGAAATGAGTTTACATTAAATAAAAGAAGCAGACCTCTCGGCGCGATAAAAACGAAATTGTCACACGCAAAAAAAGATGCAGACCGGGCGACGTATAAAAACGCTCTTGTTTACACACCACCATAAATCAATCTCCACGCCGTACGGCATAGTCCAGCGGAGACAGAAGGTCTATGGAATATTCTCCATACATCGAGTGGGAGATAGAGTTTACGCGAATGTTCTAGTAATCTTCGCATGTGTATATAAGGCGACTGGGTCACCGATGGAGGGATTCATTGCGGGATGAATAATTGCGGAATAGTTTCGGGAAAGAAAGTCCTTAAATGGTCTCGAGTGCGAAGAAATAAATAGTGGTAGCCGAAGAATAATTCCGGAATAAGAAAATCCGTAAGAAGTATTCGTACAAAATAAATATAGTGCAGTTTTTATTACCGTCTCATATAAATAGAAGTGATATAAATACGGCAGTGTGATTTAAATAAATACGGACATATTAGTAATAGAAATAAATACAAGTGTTAATTTTAATTTATTAATAGTAGTTTAAGTGTGATACGTTAGTTCTTATATTTTATATTGTTATATAATTTTAAGTATATAAATATACAGACTGTTTTAAATAAATAAATTGCACGAGTTGTATATTGCGAACCCGAAAACGTTACAATATTATTGAAATATACCTCAGCCTGTGCAGCGGATAATTCCCAATCTTTATATAAGCTGTTACGGTTATTGCTACTGACTAAGATTGTGGTATCATCCGCATATTCAACGTTTTTAGATTTGATATGGTCACACATATCGTTCACATAAATAATAAAGTATTGGTCCGAGAATGGAGCCTTGCGGAACCCCATGCACTCGACCCAAAGATGATACATCACGGTCAACTTTCACACATTAATATCTATCAGACAATATATACATGAGAAGAGTGTGACAAAAATGTGGCTTTTCTTACCAAGCAGTTTAGTATTTTACATTTTGAACTGAAATAAGTAGGCGAGCGAATAATTTAAATACCTCTGTTATTTTGGTGTTGAAACTCCTTCATTATTAGTTATATCTCTGTAATATTCAATGGCTTCAAGCTGTAAAAGCTCAGGATTTGTTGTCACGTTTGAATTTTATGTAATTATACTACCTAAATCTAACGGTACCCTAAACCGAGACAGATAAACTTACATCTATTTCTATGTATATGAATACGTTCGTAACTGTCTAAATCTAAAATTATTTACACGAGGACTGGTGTCAATTTCATAGAAACGTCGTGGAAATCACCGAATTTTCTATTGAAGTATTAAGCGAGTGACACGTTTTATGTGTGTTCCTGTTATTATTGTTTTTTTGCGGAGCATTCTGTGAGTACAAATACCGATTTTATATCAAACTGTTCGTAAAATCGTTATCCTTATCGTGGGTTAGCTTTTTATTTCGTACACTGGTTTATTAACGCGTAATCGTCAATTACATATAAAACTGCTGGTATTTATTTGTATCCATTTGAGTTCTTGTAACAACTTTTTTCACGATTGCTTTGCATACAATTTTTATGCGTGTAGTGTTACCTATAGCTTTATCTACAGTAGGTGGGCCACGGCTTAACTCTCGATAACAATTTATAATAGTATATTATGCAATGAGCATTTAATGATAGCTATTAAGACACGAGTAAGAGAATTACAATACGAGGCGAAGCCGAGTATTGTAATAAATACGCTTAATAGCCATTAAATGCGAGTTGCATACACTATTTTTTCTACGACCTCGTAATAAAACATACTTTTTGAACACTCCATTTCATAAATTGAGCGTAAAATTTTCCGAACGTTTTTGCGAATTTGGCTGGTAATAAATTGTTCGTGGCTACCAAGGCTTGTTCCATAATTTCTGGTGGAGTCAATTATTACATTTCACTCTCATTATCCCTCATTTTTACAGTTTATATTTTCAAAAAAGCACAAATGTTAACTACTTACTTGTAAATTGCAGAGAACTGTCACATTTATTTAATTTTTATATCTGTCAGATATGCAGTCGCCATATTGAATATTGTTTCAATATTGGAATGTCGCATTCCTATTGGATATAAACTTGTATCGTAATGAAAAATCTGTATTCCTATTGGATATACACTTGTACCATAATGAAAATCTGTGTCGTAATGGACATTATTAAAGTACAGGTTTAGCATATCTTATAATACAATTAAAGTATGGGAGTAGAAAAATGATTAAACATAATTTATATTACTTTTTTACTAATCAAAACCAGAAATAATACACACATTCAAAATTCGACAAAAATGTCAAATTGACATTTGACTTTATTATTCTTTATGACATGATATTTGATCTGGAGATCAAGTCGAACAGCGTCGTTCTGTTTGTGAGGGGTCAATGGTAACATGCGCCCCCCTTTCTGATAGACGCTGCTTCGATTGATGCTCCAGATCCTGCTGGCTGGTTGTACGGCTGCTTCTTGGATCTAATGGAATGCCTTGTGGATGGTTCGTTTCTATAGGCGGACCTGGTCGGCGTGGTTTTTGGCAGGCGGATACCCGGATCAAATGGCCTATGATCCGGTGTCCTCCAGCCAGCTCGATCCATGTTCTTGTAGGGTCGGCGTTGCTGACCATTCTGTACGTTTGCTTTGGTAATTATTGGGACAGACTCATCGTACTGGGTTGGCATGTCTGATGCCATAGTAAGTCTGTCTACGGAGGACTGCGACGTCGTCTTATTATCCACAGTGGTTTCCACATGATCCACGTGCTCGGCATCTGGAGGGTTGGTGTAGGTTACTAGGATTGGGACATCGTCCTGGTTTGGCAAATCCGTTGCCATGGTCAGTCCTTCTGCGGACGACTGCGACGTTGTCTCTTTATCTGTAGTGGTTTCCACATGATCCACCTGCTTGGCATCTGGAGGTTTGGTGTAGATCACCAGGATAGAACATCGTCTAGGTTTGGTACATCCGTTGCCATGGTGAGTCCGCCTGCGGAGGACTCCGACGTTGTCTTATTATCTGTAGTGGTTTCCATATATTCCATGTGCTCTGCATCTGGATCGTTGGTATAAGTCACCAGGACTGGGACATCGTTCAGGTTTGGCACATCTGTTGCCATAATGAGTCCGTCTGCGGAGGAATGCGACTTTGTCTTGTTATCCATAGTGATACACACGTAATCTGTGTATTCAATGTCAGAAGTACTGATGGTGGCAGACTCGTTCTGAGTTTCTTTCATAAATGCTGCATAGTCCTGGTCGTTGAAAAACTCAGTCCGGAAACGTCTGCCAAACTCTGCCATCGACTGAAAGGTGCCCCAAAAATGTCGATGCCACCTGTCAGCTTCTCCCGTTAGGTAACGGGTGACTGCAGGGTCGACATCTCTTGCAACATCCTGAGGAAATTGCTGTAGATAGTCCTCCAGCAGTTCCACGAAGACTAGGAGGGCTTCGCTAGGGTGTCCACTGTAGGGTTGTGGTGGCTGGATGGGCTCCATGCTGAAGTAGTCTTCTGTTGACTAGTGGCTTCTGGTGCTTCTCCACCATGCATACATATTCGACTGGTGCGTCGTTTGAAGCGGTGGTGTCAGAAAACGAGAGTTGAATATGCTCATAGGAGGAACTTTGAAGAACATAAAGTTTTATAGTGTTCCATATGCAGGAAGGGCTTCAACCACGAGTGTGTTGGGGTTGGCATTATTGAAGTGGGCCTATTGAAGTCGAAGTCAAGCTTTGCCTGGTTATGCAGTGCGTGTGGCAGCTTGGTGGTGATTTGGCTAGCCTTAATGCGTCAATTGTAGATTTCTGTGGTCAGATATCTGATCTTAAGAATGAGATGGCTGAGTTCAGGAGGAGAGGTTTCTGAACTGCGCGCACGGGAGTCTGCTGGTATGGCTGAGTTGGGCGATGGGTCTGTAGAGATGAATGTGTGGGAGGTTCAGGATCGTGAAGCAAGGAAGTACAATTTGATGGTCTATGGTGCCGCTGAGATGAGGGATTCCGGCGGCACTGGCTCTGTTTCGGACCTGGACTTTGCTAAGAAAATATTAGGCCACCTGTCAGTGGTGAGCACTGTTGCTGTCTCTCGGCTTGGTGGGACGAACCAGGTGCTTACATCGCCTAGACCTATGCGCATTACCTTTGATTCTCCGGGGCTGGTTCGTCAGGCTATCGCAAGGAGCAGGAATTTACGAAATGTGGCAGATTTTAATGATATTCGTATTTATATGGATCGTACACAGCAACAGATGTCATACTATAAGAAATTGAAAACAGAATTGGACGAGTGAACACTGGGTGGTGTGCAGCTGCGGATTAAGTATGTGCGCGGCATACCGAGGATTGTTCCGTTAAACTAGCAGTGCCCAACAGTAACACTATCACCGTCTACTACCAGAATGTCCAGGGCTTGCGCACAAAAGTCGAAAAGTTTTATGTATCTGTTTGTTCAACTGTGTACGACATCATTTGCCTGACTGAAACTTGGTTATCCGAAGAGTTCTCTTGGCTGCCGGGAGCTGTTTAGTTGGATCTGGACTGTATCTATCGGGTATCCATGAGGAATTTCCTTGCATCGACATCGTTGCTTACAAGTTCGCATCTCACTCCGGGAGTGTTACTATATTTGTATTATATATACCGCCAGACATTCAACTAATTAATTTTGAATCTTTTTTTGACAGGTTTGAACATCCTATTAGTAACTTTTCCAATGTAGTCGTGATTGGCGACTTCAATTGTACTCATTTTGCATCTAGCTCTGTAAGTGATTTCAAATCTCAAGTACTTAACAATTTTCTTAATTTTACTAATTTTAAGCAATTCAATTCTGTGTGTAACGCCAACGATCGTCTGCTGGATCTTGTTGTGTCTGACATTCAGTGCGTAGTTCTCAGGGACGATTCTGCATTTGTTGCGGAGGATGATCACCATCCGGCCCTTTTAATACAACTCGATGCTGGAAGTAGCGGCTGCGCTGGTTTTCCTAGAATTGACTCTAGATCAGAAGTTCCCAAACTTTTTTTTCTCGTGGACCACTTTCAAAGTTTTACTATTTTCGGTAGACCTCCTGCTGCTACATTTCTACTGTCTTCCCAAAACTCCTAAAAAATATCACCCTAAATTGGGGGTGTTAAGAAGGAAAAAAAGTAGCACATTTTCTTGAGTCCTATTTATTAAATAATACTTGTGGTTATACCGCGCGATCATTTAAATTCTAAATTAGAGCAGTTTGTGAAATTTAAATTAAGTTGGTATATAAGTACTAATTTACAATTTGAATTGTCAAAGTGACGTTTCAAAATGTTTGATTTAGAACATAAGATTTTTCTTACTGAAAGTTATTGTAAAAACGCCGAACGACAAGAGAATGGTGAATGGACATATTCAGTACCGCACTGCATCAATGATTTTTAAAATGCCTTCCCTAATTTTCCTGCGGATTATCAAAAATTAGTCCAAGAAATTTACACATGTGTGGCGAAATTTCGTAATGTTGGAACTGTAGGTAGGAAAGCTGGTAGTGGCGCGCCCAAAAAAAGGACTCCTGCGATTGTGGCAGATGTTGCAGAAAGAATGGAACAGTCTCCCAAAAAATCTCTTCGCAGATTAGCCCAAGAAATAAACCTTCCATATGGAACTTGTCAAAAAATTTTAAAAGAAAATTTAAACCTTTATCCCTATAAGATTAACGTCGTTCAAGAGCTATTCCCTCGAGATTTTCCTGTACGAATAGAATACGTCAGTGGTTTTTGAATAATTTAAATAACAACAACACTTTGGATTTAACATTTTTTTCTGACGAAGCATGGTTTCACCTATCCGGCTATATAAACAAACAAAATATGCGTATTTGGTCTTCGGAGAATCCTCATGAGTTTATTCAATCGCCTCTCCATCCGCAGAAAATTGGTGTTTGGCTAGCGGTTTCTAGAAGGCGTATATTTGGACCTGTGTTTTTTGAAGGAACGATAAATGCTGAGAGATATCGAAATAATTTACTTGAACCGTTTTTACAAAATCTTCGTGATGACGAACTTTTACATGCAACAATGCAACAGCTGTGAGCTGTTGCATTGTCCTGTTGGAAATCATTGAATTTCCGCCTCGCAGTCCGGACTTAACGATTCTTGATTATTTCATTTATCCGTATCTGAAAAACACAGTTTACAAAAATAACCCACAAAATCTTGAAGAACTACAAGAGGCAATTTCTAATGCATGTAACGCTATAACCGTTCAGATGTTGGCAAATGCTTTTGAAAATATGAAACGGAGGGTTAACAGTTGCATTGCAACAGGGGGAGAACACTTTGAACACCTTTTGTAATTCACAATAAAACTAATTTATCTTGTAATGCTTTCATTTCCATTAAATTTAAATCGATTACATATAAGATTCACAAATGTCACAAAGTATAACATAACCGCAAATTTCAATTAATCAATAATTGACATTCTGGACAACCTAATAAAAAAAATCCCGCCTGCTTTAATTTAGAATTTAAATGATCGCGTGGTATAATAATATAGAATAATATGCTAACCAACAAGTATTTAAAATGTCGTGTCATTATAATGAGCTACCAACCTAACTTGTCATTGTCGATCTGACAACTATGTCACAGTACAAACATATCCAGTAGTTGCAGTCGCTGTCGGCACCTTTGATCTTTAGAAACCAAGTTGTATGCTCGCGCATTGTAAGGCGCAATGTCGCATAGCGGAGAGATCGGAAAGTTCTTTAATAAGCAGGTCCGGATCTAGCCCTATTTTAAAGTAGTCGGGGCCGGATTAACTAAATTTGTTGATAAATGAATGTATTGAAATTAGTAATATTTAAACAATAATTATGTACGTCATGCATATTATTGTCTTAGATTTGAAACCTGTGGCCGATTTAGCAAATTAAAAGAAGAAAAGTTATGACTACAACATCCATGTTTTTCCGTTGAAAACACTAGATATAGTTCCTGATGGTACACTCCATAACTTTCATTTTAGTAAATATGTAGCACGCATTAAATGAAACGACTGAATATGTGTAGTAATAGAATAATTTCAGTAGAAAAACATATAGAATAGACAAAATAAACGTCAAGTCAGTCAAATGTCAATAACTGTAATTAAGTGTTGACTGGGCTCTGTATAATCAAATCATTTTCCATATTTATACAATGTGATTTTAAAGATTATTACCAAATGGGTTATTAGGGAATTTTTCGCTTAACAGAATCAGCAAAATCTCATTATGTTGCGATCGATCCTTGTTTTTTTTTCTCGGTCGTTAAAATATTTGTTAATGAATCTTGTGGATATTTTATTGCTGAGTGTGGCTGAATACCTTGAAATTTCTTTTTCTTCATCTCAGGTAAGAACACCCTCAGGAGGCTCATCAAGTATCTAATGGGAGGTGGTGCCATTTTCGATCGTCGTTTTAATGAATAACTTGCCATAGTTGCCCCTACTTATGGCAAGAGGGTAGCAAAATGTTTGCATTTTAGTTTGATTTTCTTGTAGAAGTAACCAAATTAATGGATATGAGCAACATCATGACTAAAAATGATGATTGTTGACTACTATACTTGGCAAATATAGAAGCTTTACGAGCGGGTTTCGACAGATTCAGATACTCATAAGCCAGCCTGCAGAATCTTAATGAAAGTATTGCTATATTTACATTTTTATTACATTCACATGTTCTGCGCCAGTTATGAGGCCACAAGAATTAATGAATTTTATTATTATTCTTATTTAATCCTTTGTACTCACTCCTTAATTATTTATTTTTTTACGTATTACCGTGACAATTTCAGTATTTATGTGTTACAAAGTATTTGGAAAAAACAGATTTTAACGTATTAATTAATTTTAGTAAGCTCGGCATTGAAAGAAATATGATGTGGAGCCATACTCGACATAGTGTAAAGTGATAGGGTTCAAGTAAAGTATTCATATCAAAAACAGTGGTGAGAATAACTTTCGTATTAATGTCAACCCTTACTACTGGCGGGGCTTTATCTACCTCATTAAAGCGCATTATCCAAATTAATGTCACTCTTAAATTGACGTTTAGCCTGATAGATTAGAAATATTTATTTATTTTCAGAAAGTGCATTCTACCGACACTACCGGTCAAACAAGCGTCAACAGCATTGAAGGGACGCAAGAGATGTTTCCTTCCAATCTATAAATGTGAGCAGTGCACGTACAGGACGAAGTCCCAAGCAGATCTCAAGGAGCACACCAACAACCAGCATTACATATTTAAAATGTATAAATGTGGGATATGTAGCAGACGTTTCAAGACTAAAGGATTCCTTAGGCTGCACGTGAAAAATACGCACGCTTCTGTTGTAGGAAAGGACAACCAAGAACATTTTAAGACTGATTATAGCATAACAAATATAGACGTAGAACAATCCAGCTCACGAGATCAAATGAGGATATTTAAGTGTTCGCTGTGTGTGTTTCGAACAAAACATAAACGAACTATAAGCAGGCATATTAAAACTAAACATTTGAAGCAAGTTGATTATAAATGTGACTCTTGTGAATTTCGAACAAATAACAAAAGGCATTTAGAAACACATATAAAAAGTAAACATTTGATGATATTGGATTATAAATGTGACTCTTGTAAATATGGAACAAACAACAAAAGTGATTTAGAAGCGCATATAAAAACTAAACATCTGAAGCAATTTGATTATAATTGTGACTCTTGTGAATATAGAACAAACAGCAAAAGTAATTTAAGAAAACATATAAAAACCAAACATCTGAAGGAATTTGATTATAAATGTGACTCTTGTGAATTTGGAACAAACCTCAAAAGTCATTTAGAAACACATAGAAAAAGTAAACATTTGATGGTAATTGATTATAAATGTGATTCCTGTGAATATGAAACAAACATCAAAAGTGATTTAGAAAGACATATAAAAGGTAAACATCTGAAGGAATTTGATTACAAATGTGACTCTTGTCAATATAGAACAAACTTCAAAATTGAATTAAAAAGGCATATAAAAACTAAACATTTGAATGAATTTGATTATAAATGTGACTCTTGTGAATATCGAACAGATCGCAAAAGTCATTTAGAAAGACATATAAAAGCTAAACATCTGAAGGAATGTGATTATAAATGTGATTCTTGTGAATATGGAACAAACATAAAAAGTAATTTAGAAAGACATATGAAAACTAAACATCTCAAGAAATATGATTACAAATGTGACTCTTGTCAATATGGAACAAACATCAAAAGGTATTTAGAAAGACATATAAAAACTAACCATTTGAAACAATTTGATTATAAATGTGACAAGTGTGGATATGAAACAAACATCAAACATCATTTAAAAAAACATATAAAAACTAAGCATTTGAAGTAATTTGATTAGCAATGTAACTCTTGTCCATTTGGAACACACCTCAATTGAAGACCTTTGCGCAGAAAGCCTATATGCCACACTTGATTTTTAATTTTGGCAAATCAAACATTAGTAGTAGTGAGACATTATATAAAAAGGAAAACTCAAATAGATTTATCTGCATCCGTGTTGTAATTAGAAAAACTGGTATGTTGGGATCAATTTCTCAAGCACCTATTGTTTTGTGAAAACTGTGACTTACTTCTAGTATTTAATAGAAACGAATTCTCCTTTTTTTTTTGTTCAATTTTGCAGGTTCTGTATAGATTTGTATTAAATTATTGGTTAATAATAATTTTCTCAAACTTCTTTTGCCAGTATTGATCGTTTTAAAATTATTAATCCGTAAGTGCTTTCTTTTCATTAGATTTATATCTCTTTATAATATTGAAAAACACATATCTTGCAGCTTTTGTTGAGTCGCTGCTGTAATAGCTGAATTCCCTTTTGAGAGTGTTGCAATCCATGTACTGATAGGAACTCTTTCTTACATATTCTCATGTCAGATCTGGAAACTTCTACAAAATAATTAAACCAACACCACCTTATATAACAAGGCCTAACTGCTGATGAATCTACGCGCGTTTCATCACTAGAAATACGCCGCCTAATTATACTGCATGATATTATAGTACGGTATTGCCGTTTTAATTCTTAAAGACATTACTTTTGTTCTTAATTTTTGTTGAAGATCGTTGTAAAATGCCGTTCAAGTGTTGTGTACCAAATTGTATTCAATATCCTAATATGCTTTTAGATTTTTAAAACCGTCAATTAAGTTTAAAGTGCCAAGTGAGTCTACATATCAGAAAGAAACGGTAAATGTAAGTGCAACTCACAATTTGAGCAAAACACAGAAGACATACTGTCCTATTTATCAGCAAAATCTAGCTTGTTATCTCCAGATGATAAGATTGTTCTATTACTTACAAATGACACACATTTAAAAGAACATTTGGCAATAATGAAACATTTGCTACCAGTGCTCGTCCTTTTATGATTGCAAGTTCAAAATCTCCTTATAGAGATGCTGTGCATATCTTACCCATAAATAAGTTAACAAGTGAGACATTACATTCATCTCAGAAAAAATGTGACAGGTCCACACACAGTATAGGATTTGATGTGTTATGGCTGATGTCCGATAATCAATCACACAGTAAATAAAAAAGCCGTAGGGGAGAGGGGGGCACATTCAACCAGTTTTTACATTAACAAAGGTAACTTTCTAATTTGAAAAAAGAAACACGTTGTTATTACTTGATTATGTACTATTGGCCTTTTTTAATAAAACTGATATGCTTGGAACCAGTTTCAAATATATTTATTATAAATTTAATAGAACTTTAACAATCATTACAAATGGTTGAATGTGCCCCGGTGGTGGGGTACATTCGGCCAATGGAAGGGGCAGATACAACCATGCAGATAATTAGTAAATTCGTGGATTTAAGGCATCAGAAAAAATGATTATAAAACAAATATTTTATTCTAAAAATTTAAAAGTAATTTTATTTAATACATGTTTTCGAAATACATAATATTTACTTTAAAAAACGTTGTATGATTTAAGGTTAATACCAAATGTCATCAGAGATGACGTTCGTGCTGTTTTGGCAGAGTTTGGCGAGGGTAACTTTAATATTATGTCACTTCGATCCACTGTAGATATATCATCAACTAATGGATACGAAAATATATATCCTTCCGCCTTTCTGCGTAAAAATTTTATTTGGTATTCATTTAAATTTAGCTTTTCTAACACTTTTCCCACATAATATTTAATGTGAGTTTTGGTTGGAAATTTAACCAATAAAAATTCGTCTACATTTATCTCGTCGTCGTCACATAAAAGTGCTGCTGCATTTTCCTCCTCGCTAATGTCATCACTAAGATCATCGGACTCCAAATGTATAGACTCAGCTGTGTCAGAACTAGACGAACTGTGGCATTGACGTTTTCTCTTGACTACTGCTTTGGGCTGCTGACCAATTTCAGAAAATATGTATTTCACGTATTTTTGGCGCTTGCGTTCTTCTTGCTTTTTCTTTCGATTTTGTTTTTCATATTCCTTTTCCTCTAGACGATTTTTCTCTGGGGTGTCTGTATATATTCTTGATTTTCCACGTCTTTCTATTCCTCGACTACGTTTTTTGATACAGGGTCTAGGAAACGGCCTAACTGAGGCGGGTGTCACAACACATTTCTTCACGTCTGCTATAACAAAAAATATATTATACATATGTAACTAATAGGCAGCATAGAAAATTTACCATTTTCAGAAATAGGAGTTGCACTCCTTTCACGAGCTATTAGTTGGTGGGATGTAGTAGGCGTAGATAACTGCGAAGACTGGATGGAATCAGATTTATGAAGAAGAGGTGGTGTAGTGTTTTCAGTTTTTTCAATATTTGATAAAGGCGATGAGGTCTGGTTTGCATAACTCGCTTCAAATTCTTCATCGTTAAAAGCAAGCCTGTTTAAAGGCCACAGACCCGGTTTCTCAAAAGATTTTACAATATTCTTCTGAGAAAATGCAGATTGAAATGCGGGCTTCGTTAACTTAGCAATTTGTTTGACGGTTATGGTTGTCCCAGGATTCATTGTCATCCAATCATTGAAAGAAGTGGCGCAGTAAGTTTTGAAAGGTCCATACACTCCTACATCCAATGGCTGGAGCTTATGAGAGGTGTGTGGAGGGAAAGTTAACAAAACGATACCATTATCTCGACAGAAATTCACAGATTCAACAGTTATGTGGGTTTCATGATTATCCATCAAAACTAGTATTTTATTGTCTTTGCTGCTGTTCGTGTGTCTTTGAATATGCTCTAAAACACGCAGAAATAGATGAGACGTCATCCATCCTTTTTTGCTACCCAATCCAAGACTTGATGGGGGAGCATCAATAAGGTATTCCTCCGGATGGCGTATTCTAGGAAACACATACACTGGTGGTAGTGCATTGCCCACTGCATTTATTATTCCAACAAATGTGGTTAATTCACCACGCTCTGAAGATGCTGCTAAACTGACTTGTTTTTTTCCTTTGGTTGATACAATTTTTACTGGTTTTAAAACCGTTGTCACTCCAGTTTCGTCAATATTATATATCTGTTCTGGTTTAAATTTGTACTTTTTTAAAACCACAGAATAGTTATCAAAAAACTCTGAGACAGCTTTTTTATTAAAGCCCGTAGCTCTCGCCAGGCTAGTATTCTCCGGTTTTCTCAAGCTAATCTTATCACGGTTTCTTTTCATAAAACCTTTCAGCCAATCAATGCCAGCTTTCTTATTGATACCCCATTGATCAGGTATCTTGCAACTTGGAAGAATTCTTGCATAATCATACGCTAATATCCTGATTTGCTTATAAGTCATGCCATAGTTCATATTGGAACAAGTCTTTATATATTTTACTACTTCGGCTTCCTGATCGTTCGTGAATACTTGAACTACAGTGTATTTACTAGAGTAGCTTAAATTCACAGTATTGTGATCACTTTCGTTCCCAGAATCATAATCACACAATCTATTTAAATCATCTGGGGGGTGTTTCTTTTTCAAAGTTTGAATTCTAGAATGAAGAGTGCCACGTTTCAGATTAAATGTTCTTGCCGCTACTCTCTCCGACATGTTGTGCCGTAAGACTTCTCTAATTGCATCTTGGAAATTGCGTTCATTTAAATGTGATCGATCTGTTTTTGTTTTGTAATTTCTAACCATCTGAAATGGTAGGACATTCCATAAGACAATAGATAAAATACCTTGGGGCAGTTTCAACCACTGGTTGAAACTGCCCCACCAGTGTGTGGTCGAAAGTGCCCCGTGTAAAATTTTACATGGAAATTAATTCTTTGTCAATGTGAATTATTTTAAGGTTATAAAAAATTGAAAATATTAATTCCTAATTAGAAAGATGAATAATGAAGCACAGAAAAATCAAACAATGCCAAATGTCTTTCTGTAAATGATAAAATAAATACTTACCTCAAAATCACAATTTTCACAAATTTATTAAAAACTTTAATAGCCGTTTAACCAAACGAATGAAATTTCACTGAATGGTGGCATAAGTAATTCTAGGCACTATGGGATTTTTTATTGCGGCAAATTCAAATCTATGAAATTATTATAAAGCGTGGTTGAATGTGCCCCGCGGTTGAATGTGCCCCCCTCTCCCCTATCTTTATTTAGTGACACGCCTGAAATAAAAATTACATACAGCCACCACCTTACAGATACTAGCAGTCCTTTGTGTTTTGTAATTGACACATTGAATATTCTCAAAAGCATTAAGAATAATTGGTTAAATAAAGAAAAGTAAGAGTTTTTATATTCAAGAATTGCTGGTGCACATTCTTGAAATGACATTAATTTTAAAAATAACAAGCCCCAATGTAAAAGAATGAAGCTCTGCACGACAATTAATGTATTTAAGATATCGCGGGTGTATTGAAGCAAAAAATGAAACATTACTTAAGTCGTTCGGAGAACTTATTCTTATATTTATGTAAATCATTTTTGTACAATAATTGTGTTTTCATGTTTGTTGAAGTAAAGATGGAGTAATTGATAAGATTGTTAATATTCTATTAAATTAAATACATGTATTTTTAACTAAACCTGTTTTGTTTATTATTTTATTGGTTTATAAATATAAAATTTATTAACAACTCGACTACAGCGCCACCTATCGGATCCTAACATAGCTATGACCACAATCGGTCAAGTCGTTCAGAAGTTACATGTTTGCTAAGAGCCGCGCCAACGACTATATTTATACAGGGTGTCCCAGAAATAAAAAGACGGAGTAGCAGAAATCGGAAGCTAGATCGTGTAAAAACGTACCCTCAAAATATCAAATCTTTATTCGTGCGCAGACGGCAGAAAAAAAATAATAAAGAATTCAATTGGCCTTACGCCGACTCTGATCGACTTGCGGTATAAAATTGCACACATGCATGCATTGGCGGCTGGTCGGTAATAAAATCGCGCGGCACACGACAAAAACGCAAAGAGCCGCACCAACGACTATACGTATTTGTATATAAAGATAGTCCTAAATCATTATCAGGGCTCTGCCATTTGCAGTGTATACTACTAATAATCCGATTATTATCATCGGAGCAGTGAATATGTATACTCGATTATTGAAATTATTCCGGTTTGCCTATCACTGCTACAAATAAAGAGTAACCGTAATTCACTTAAACATTGCGATTTAGCGCTTTTCATTTTATTCAGTCGGCAACTTGGCAACATTTTCATTCACTTTTTCCACCGCCAGTGTTTAACCTGCAAAATCGACTCGGTAAGTACAGTCCTCTCAACAATAAGGTTGGCAATCTAAAGTATAAATTCTGTCTAATATTAGTAGGTCGAGCTATAACTTTATTATGAATGAAATTGTCAATCTTTCCAGCAACAGACTTTTGACGTGGATGGATAGGTAAATACATTCATGAAGATACACTTAAGAGAAGCGTTTACCTATAGAAAACTATGGCTCCGTAAGGCATCGCCGTTTGGCGTTTTTTAAATTTATTTTGTAATTTTAGAATCTCAGATTTGGGTTAGCGATGTAAAAGGCATTTATAATGTCAAGGTCAGTTTTTGTATTAATTTATTTTCATAAAAAAGTTTATGTATTTTAGAAACAACCTCAAAAATGCATACACTTGATTAATGTCTACTAACTAAAGCTGGTACACAAAAGAAAAAACAACCTCTACGCCCCAGCTGCACATTTGATGAACGATCTACAAAAAAATCAAATTTGTGTAATTATATTTGAAGATGAAAAATTGAAAATAGTAAACATTGTCACACACATTTCACGCAAGTGTTTTTCGAAGCGATTCCATCGTCTATTCCCACTTTACGGTATCTCTACGAGCCCTAGCCAAGACGCAAATCTATCGGAATCGGTCGGCTATTGCAGACTTGAATCCGAACGACAGACAGTTTTTGCAACTAGAAAGAAATGCAGTACATATAATATTGGAGTGTATATATCAGATGCGCAAATGGAAATTGAATTATTATAAAAAATCAACAAAACAAAAAGTACATATTGCCGTGATGCTTATAGTTTAAGTATTTTAAAATAGTTAGATAATTAAGTATTAGAATAAGAAAATAAATTTTTTAGTTGTAAAGATAGTTGCTAAAAATAATTATGAGTTGCATAACCTATAAGGCGCAACATTATGATGAAAGGTATATAGTAATTTAAGATTGAAATAAATATATATGAAAAGGTATAGAAATAAACACAAAAATAAATTCATGTATTCTATATTTATAGAAAAGATGAGCACACGATGTGTTTTCAATATACAAAAACAGAACCAACGAAAAAGGTGAAATTAGACATGCTCGACATGAAAACATCTTTCAAAATGAATAGACGCAGTATATAAATTTGTAAAAAGGATTGTTATCTGTTAGACATTTTATGGTCACATTTAACAATACAATAAATACCTGATACTTATATTTAATAGCATTTTTAAAAGGATATACAAAAAAGTGTTCTTTATTCGACATGATATAATAAAAGTAAAGATAGAAATACATCCTTGGAATGTTTTAATAAAGCAAGGGCTTCAAAAATATCAGGATAAATCTGGTTTAATCTGAATGGGCTTCAAAAACAACAGGATAAATCTGGTTTAATCTAAATAATGTTAACGTTGTTGACAGTTACGTGCAGATCAACCTACATGAAGATGAGAGAAGGTGGCTGGAAGATAGGGGTAATGCTGTCAAGGTCCGTGTTCCTGATAATGTGATTATAAAAAGAAGAATCCCATCTGTGTTTAATATATTTCCGATTATTTCCAACAAAGATACCTACAAAAAGAAAATACGAATAGTTTTAAACAATGGGAAACAAAAGTACATAAACAATGATGAAAGAGGCAATAAATTCATTTACAAATATAATGAGGGATGGCGTTAATAGAAGAAGGATATACCTACTCAAGACAAAGAATCGCGAATGTGCATGGACTTTAATAATAAACAAATTGTGTGTAAACATTCGGTGCATTTTTCAACTGTCAAAAACTGTATAGGTATATTTCGACCTGGGTAAAACTTGAAGAAAACAAACATGAACAGGGCAACACCAACATAAACATTAGTGTGTGAGTTGTGGCGCTGCAGACGGATATTCGTGTTTTGTTTTGAGGGCGGAGGTTATAAAAAGGCGCGAACGACGATAGAAGAAAAGCTGCCAATCTTTTAAATTTGCCGGACGTAAAAATATTGTTAGCATATGATTGCAGGTGTTCAAACACACTGCGCCAAATCATTCTAGTTAAATGTATTAAGTTTATTTTTGATTTCAGTAAAGGTTTAGTTTTCATATTATTATTAATTCATTGTTACTTTGATTAAATTCATATAAAAAAATTATCATAATGGTAGACATGAACCAACAAGAATTTGATGATTTATATCAGTGTTATAAGTAAGTTTTATTCGAAGTACGACGTGCGCTAGAGATGCTATGTGTGAATATTCATTTCTAGTAAAGCATTAGACATCATTAATATTTAAATAAAATATTATTTTTGCTAAATTAAATTAACTTTTGCAAATCATGGGAGAATTGTTAATGGTGTAGAAGGGCATTGGGAGTACTATGTGAAAATATTTACTTGCGGTGTTTGCTGTGCACAATTAACAATTTATGTTGAAAAATTTAATAACATTTCAAGTATTTTGCATACGTAGGGATACAAGTATTCTTGATGGATAAAAGCCAACCTGTAGTATGTACAACGTGTGAATGTTTGCATATGGGGATTGGTAAAGGTTATATTCAAGGTATTTTGTTCTTTGCGAAATTTTAGATCTTCGGAGGCATTACGTGCGAATGGATGTCCCTGTGGAAATAAAATTTAGCGTCGTAGGGGAAAAAATTATTTCTTTAAATCTACGAATACAATATTAAAAGATTAAGAATAGCATGAATAATATTTTTATTGAATCCACATAAAGAATAAAAGCAATGTGTATTTCTTATGTATATTTTTTTTATGGTTGGAATAATAAAAAGACATTCCTAACAGCCACATGTTATGAATAGATTTTTTTTATTGTGTTGATTGTTTAATGTATAATTATATGAATATAATGTTTATGAAATTTGAATACTTATTTATTATTAACCTTATCCTAATTGAATTTAAATAAGAAATGTTGCTGACGAATAAAGAAAGGATCACTGCCAGAACCTACGAAAATAGTGTGAATGTTAACAGGGATTGAGATTAAAAAAAAAATTATTGGAGTAGTTTTAATTATGTAATTACAATATCTGCATTCATGAAAAATTATGCAGTTTTGTATCATTAACCCAGGGTTATAGCATAATTATTGTCATTATTTAATTAAATACTGCTGATACGGACTATAGCATAGCTTATATGGCCATGCCCAACGTGTAATAATAATACATTTATACATTTTATTTTATAAACCATATGACTATGCAAACCACTGCAATATGCAAGTTGAATTTAAAATCAAAATACGACATAAGTAATTTTTAGTCTACAATTTTATTTAATTTGTTTGAACTGGTTCTGCGCCATTTTTTTTCCTTCAGAACGGAACGTCTTTTCCCGATCTACATAGCAACAGAATCTGTAAATAAAACCGAGGCGCCTTGATCGAAACGCGAAAATTATCTAGCTGCACCTACCCATACCACAAATGTCTCGATATGATACACGTCTTCTTGTTGTCCCTGGCTGCCGGCCAACTCGAGTGTTGCCGCCAGCCAGGGACAACAGGAAGATATGTATTATACCGAGACATTTGCCGTTGGCGATATGTAGCGACGAAGAATTGAATAAGCTGCTGTCCGGTGTAACTATCGCGCAGGGCGGTGTTTTGCCCATGCAAAGCGAGGGTTGAATTATGTAAAAAAACATCTCCAGATGTTTATATTTTGTATGGTGGGATTATTCACACGCTAGTAAATGTATAAAAAACTTTTTCTTGCATACCAAGGAGGAAGGAATTACAATTGAGTGGCCAGTCGTCATACTTCTATATAGAATTCATATACTTCATACTTCTATATAGAATTGTCTCAAATAAAATATTTGAGGCAATTTTGTCTAATTTGAATCGCTCATACGTGTGCTTCGGTAAAGGGCTATATCACACCAACGCTCGTCTGTTGTCTTCCTTTTTGAATTTAAAACCAATATCTTAATAAATGGGACAAGAAGATTTTCCAATATCGATTACTGATTTGATGTGTAATTCGTTTTTGAATGTAAGCAGAGTAACATGTTTCTCTGAAATAATTTCAAGTATATTAAAATTGTGAAACATAAATGAAATAATAACATACTCTCTTTGTACATGTTATAAATAGTGTGAGCAAAGCCCAACCGTTGCTCCGTTAAGCGATTAACATTACATTGAAGGTGGGGAGAACTGTATTTTGTTCTACTTCCATTTCGTATAATACATAGCGAGTGAGCAAGATCCCCAGTCTGCTCACCGCTGTTGTAAGATGAATTTTGTCTCTGCGTTACAGAATAACACGTTTTCGCGGTTAACGTATGATGAAAAAATCGCAATAAAAAATCTTAAACGGCCGATGCCTCAATTATGTTTAGAAAATAAACAATCTGTTAAAGGTAAAGACGTTATAAGAAAATTCAAAATGAATATTTATCAGAAAAATGACTGGATTTGTGGGTGTGAAATTAAAAATACTTTGTTTTGTTTTCCGTGTCTTTTGTTTGGTGGTGAACCGTCTTGGTCAAAGAACGGAATAAAAGACTTAATTCATCTTAGTGCTAAAATTACGAAACATGAAAATTCCGAAGGGCATTTGAAAAATATATTTAGTCTAAGAATATTAGAAAAAAATAACATTCAGAATGTTTTAGATTCATCATATAGAAAAGCAGTTCAACAACACAATGAACAGGAAAAAAAATAGGCATGTGTTAAATTTAATAATAAATTGCATTAGATTTTGTGGCGCGTTTGAACTGGCACTTCGGGGTCATGATGAACGGCAAACGTCGAATACTAAGGGCATTTTTCGGGAATTGATAAATTTTACATTTTACGGCAGAATTGGATAAATCGCTCAGAGATCACATCGAAGCAGCACCGGTTTTTAAGGGATTATAAAAAACGATACAGAATGAGCTGCTTGATGCAATGTTGAACGTGTATCATGAACAAGTTTCCAGTGAAATTAAAGCAACCGACTTCATATCTGTGATAGCTGATGAAACCACAGATGTGTCCAATCAGTTTCAGTTGGTGGTTGTTTTAAGATATATTGTGAACGCGAGACCGGTCGAAAGATTTTGGAAATTTCTTCTGCCTAGTGGATATGATGCTAATTCTTTATCTGCCTCCATCCTTAACGAAATTAGTTTGCTTGTTGATGACCCAGAAAAACTGATTGCACAGAGCTATGATGGGGCAGCAGTCATGAGTGGTGCTATTAACTGCGTGCAAAGACATGTCCAAGACTAGTATCCAAGGGCCAATTTTGTACATTGTTACGCACGTCAGACAAATCTTATTATGTCACATGCTACATCGAGCAGTAGTAATTGCAGAATCTTTTTTGCCAATCTGACGGGATTATGTACCTTTTTCTCCACTTCATCACAACGAGCTGCAAGATTGGAAGAATTCCTTCAGAGAAAAAACTTACCTCGTTCTTCAAAAATAAGATGGAACTTCAATTCTAGGACAGTGAATACAATATATGAGCACCGAGAAGAAACAATTGAAGCTCTAGAACAAATCGAGGGAGAAGCTAGTTTACAAACTACCATTCATCAAGCTGGTGCCAATTTGCGAATTTTAGAGGAAGAAAATTTTATCTATTGGTTAACTTTCTTTCATAAAATTATGCCACATGTGGACATATTGTTTAATCAATTACAAAATGTCAATACATATGCATTAAAAATCAAGAATAATTCAGATAATTTTGAACGCGCTATTGGAAAAATTCGAACCGAAATCGCTGACACAGATAAGCAGTTGGTTAAACAAAATAACTCAGAACTGACTCCTCGACCATCAACGCGACGAGGAGTAACTGATGGTAGCCAAAGTCGGAGGGAAACTATTGAAGTGTGCGATATTATTTTGCTTGAAATAAAAACTAGATTTCGGTATACAGGGCACTTAATATTAGCAAACTTAATTTCTTTTAAACAGTTCTCCTCTTTTCAAAAAAAATTTCCGGAGGATTGCCTTAAAGAAGCAGTAAAATTTGATCCATGCCTCAATGAAAGCAGACTACGAACTGAATTAAGTGTTCCATATTCTAGAGAAGAATTTAGGCAAAATTATAGAAGTCAGTGCTGTAGGTCTGCTAGGCCTTCTGCTGGATGGATTAAGCGACACCTTTAATGAAGTTGTTAAGCTTTTAAAAATTGTCATTACAATCCCAATGACAACGTCTGAAGCGGAACGCCAGTTTTCACGGCTGATGAGAATAAAAACTTTCCTGAGAAATACAATGAAAGAAGACAGATTAAATGCCCTTACTATGTTATCTGGTGAAAAAGAATTTATAAATGATTTCCCAAATTTTAATGAAAAATTGATAGAACTGTTCTGCAAGTCAAAGACACGCAAAATGGGCTTCGTTTATCGTCAGATGTAATGAAACTGTAGTGTTATATTTACTATTCCCTCAAAACAAACTGTACAATGAACAGTACCTGTCTGGAACAGTATGTCGGTGAAACTTATAGAGATTGGGTAAGCGTTCTTGTATTATACTTTTTAATTTTGAAATTATGCACTCCCTATGTGAACCACCCCGAGCCGCCACTGGTTGAGTCGCTCTCGCAACCGACATGCGCCACTAAATTAAAATGGCGTCAAATTTGAGATGTTGCAAAATTTTAGCTGTCAAGTAATATAACCTGCAAAAACCATTTCAGGACTGTCATAAATAATAATGTTCATACACCTTTTGACATTTGTCATAATTATCTTTTGACGTTTGTTATAATTGTCATCTAAACATTTTAAATTTGTCAACAATGCTAATGTTATATAAAATATAGGTTTAGAAAAAATAATGTTTAATTTGTAACTGGCTTTCATGTAATAGTATTTTACTATGAGAAGGTATATATCCTGAAATATTAATTAATTAGTTTAGTTTTGAAATTGTTCCAGCCGATCGAAATTTGTAGTAGTATTGAATCGTCGTCTTTAGTTCGTACTTTGGCCGTGTCGGTTGCCAAAACGATTCTACTATAGTTCGTGTTTGTATACTCCGTAACTTTCAGCATATATTTTAGTAAATATGTAGCACACATTGAATGAAACGACTAAATATGTGTAGTATTAGAATAATTTAAGTAGAAAAAAATATAGAATAGACAAAAAACGTCAAGCCAGTCAAGTGTTGACTGGGCTCGGTATATTCAAATCATTTTCCATATTTATACAGTGTGATTTTAAAGAATATTACCAAATAAGTTATTAGGAAATTTTTCGCTTAACAGAATCAGCAAAACCTCATTATGTTACGGTCGATTTTTGTTCTTTTCTGGATCGTTAAAATATTTTTTAATGAATCTTGTGGATATTTTATTGCTGAGTGTGGCTGAATACCTTGAAATTTCTTTTTCTTCCTCTAAGGTAAGAGCATCCTCAGGAGGCTCATCAAGTATCTAATAGGGGATGGTGACATTTTCGATCGTCGTTTTAGTGAATAACTTGCCATAGTTGCCTCTCCTTATAGCGAGGGAATACCAAAATGTTTGCACTTTATTCTTATTTTCTTGTCGAAGTAACCAAATTAATGGATATGAGCAACATCATGAATGAAAATGATGATTGTTGACAACGATACTTGGCAAATATAGCAGCTTTACGAGTGGACTTCCATAGATTCAAATATTCATAAGCCAGACTTCAGCATCTTAATGAAAGAATTGCTATATTTACAATTCTGTCACATACACTGTTCTGTGCCAGTTATGTGACCACAAGAATTAATGAAATTTATTATTATTACATAACTCCTTGCACTCACTCCTTAATTATTTATTTTTTACATTACCCTTACTACTGGCGGTGACTTTATCTAGCTCATTAAAGCGCATTATCCAAATTAATGCCGCCCTTGCATTGATATTTAGCATGAGATTAAAAATATTTATTGATTTTCAGAAAGTGCATTCTACCGACACCACCGGTCAAACAAGCGTCAACAGCATTGAACGGACGGGAGAGATGGCTCCGACAAATCTATAAATGTGAGCAGTGCAAGTAGTGGACGAAGTACCATGCAGATCTCAAGGAGCACACCAACAAACAGCATTACAAATTTAAAATGTATAAATGTGGGATATGTAGCAGACGTTTCAAGACTAAAGGATTCCTCGGGCTGCACGTGAAAAATACGCACGTTTCTGTTGTAGAAAAGGACGACCAAGAACATTCTAGAACTGATTATATCATAACAAATATAAAGGTAGAACAATCCAGCTCACGAGATCAAATGAAAATATTTAAGTGTTCGCTGTGTGTGTTTCGAACAAAATACAAACGAGTTTTAGGACAACATGTAAACACTAAACATTTGAAGCAAATTAGCTATAAATGTGATTCTTGTGAATTTGGAACAAATTCCAAAAGTCATTTAGAAATACATATAAAAAGTCAACATTTGAAGCAGTTTGATTATAAATGTGATTATTGTGAATTTGGAACAAATATCAAAAGTCATTTAAAAATACATTTAAAAAGAAAACATTTGATGCAATTTGATTATAAATGTGACTGAATTTGGAACAAATAACAAAAGTCATTTAAAAATACATATAAAAAGCAAACATTTGATGCAATTTGATTATAAATGCGACTCTTGTGAATATGTAACAAATAACAACCGTCATTTAGAAATACATATAAAAAGTAAACATTTGAAGCAATTTGATTATAATTGTGACTCTTGTGAATATGGAACAAACGACAAGACTGCTTTTGATTATAAATGTGACAAGTGTGGATTTGAAACAAACATCAAACATCATTTAGGAAGACATATAAGAAGTATACATTTGAAGTAATTTGATTATCAGTATGATTCATGTTAATTTGGAACACACCTCAATTGAAGACCTTGATGTAGAAAGCCTATATGCCACACTTGATAATCAAAAATTGTTTTAATTTTGCCAAATCGGACCTTAGTAGCAGTATTAGTGAGACATTATAGGAAAAGGGAAAATTCAAATAGATTTACACTGACCAAGATTCCTAGTAAAAAAGACCCACACATTTCTTTAAATGCTTTAATAGGCAAAAATGTGTTGCTTGCATTTTTGTTACAAAAAAAAAGTTTAAGAAAAAACGAATAATAACTTTTTAAAACTAAACTCAACTAAATTTGTCGCCTAGAACAAAATCTGCATCCGTGTTGTAATTAGAAAAACTGTCATGTTGGGGATCAATTTCTTTCGCACCTATTGTGTTGTACAAACTGTGACTTACTTCTGGTACGTAATAGGAATGTATTCTTCAATTTTCTTTCCTTCAGTGTAAGACGTTCTGTATATTTTTGTATTAAGTTTAAAGTGGCAAGCGAGTCTACAATTAGGAATGAATGAGGTAAACGTAAGTGTAACCCGCAATTTTGAACAACACAGAAGACCTACTGTCTTATAGTCTTCCATGTCGATCAATATTTAGCTTGTTATTTCCAGATGATAAAGTTGTTCTATTATTTATAAATGAGACACATTTAAAAGAAAATTTGGCAATAATGAAGCATTAGCTACCAGTGCTCGTCCTTTTATGATGGCAAGTTTAAAGTCTCCTTATAAAGAAACTGTGCATATCTTACCCATTAAATAAGTTAACCAGTGAGACATTACATTCATCTCGGGAAAAAAACGTGACAGGTCCACACACAGTATAGGATTTGATGTGTTAGGGCTGGTGTCCGATAATCACTAATCACATAGTAAATAAAAACGCCATCCATATCTTTATTTAGTGATACGCCTGAAATAAAATTACATACAGCTACCACCCTCCACATACTAGCAGTCCTTTGTATTTTGTAATTGACACAGTGAATATTCTCATATGCATTAGGAATAATTGATGAAATAAAGAAAAGTAAGAGTTTATGTATACAAGAATTGCTGATGCACATTCTTAAAATGACATTAATTATCAAAATAACGTGCTCCAATGTAAAAGAATGAAGCTGCGCGTCAATTAATGTTTTATAACATATTGTGGGTATATTGAAATAAAAAAGAAATCATTACTAAAATCTTTCAGAGAACTTACTCTTATATTTATGCAAATCATTTCTGTACAATAATTGTGTTTTCATATTTTTTGAAGTAAAGATGTAGTAATTGATAAGATTGTTAATATTCTATTAAATTAAATACATGTATTTTTAACTAAACCTGTTTTGTTTATTATTATATTGACTTATAAATATAAAATTTATTAACAACTCGACTACAGCGCCACTTATCGGGTTCAGATTTTGTGATTTCCATTTTGGCATCAAACCAACATGTACCTACTGTGAATATGAGTCATTCCGGTGCATAAATATAGTATTTGTTAATAACTTAACTACAGCGCCACCTATCGGATCCTGGCGTAGCTGTGACCACAATCGGTCAAGTCTTTCAGAAGTTACATGTTTGCTAAGAGCCGCGACAACGACTATATTTATACAGGGTGTCCCAGAAATAAAAAGACGGAGTAGCAGAAATCGGAAGCTAGATTGTGTAAAAACGTACCCTCAAAATATCAAATCTTTATTCGTGCGCAGACGGCAGAAAAAAAATAATAAAGAATTCAATTGGCCTTACGCCGACTCTGGTCGACTTGCGGTATAAAATTGCACACATGCATGCATTGGCGGCTGGTCGGTAATAAAATCGCGCGGCACACGACAAAAACGTATGTATTTTTGTAAATAACATCCATTGTCAAACAGCACAATGGATGTTATTTAAAAAAATACATAAGTTTTTGTTGTGTGACCCGCGATTTTATTACCGACCAGCCGCCAATGCATGCATGTGCAAGGGCGATAGATACACATATGTTCAGTTTGTTATTAGTCGCCGATGTGAGTTGACACATAGTTATCGACATGGCTTTTACGACGCAAGAATCATGGGATATGGTGTATCTCTACGGTGAAGTAGGTGGAAATGGAAGAGCTGTTGAACGTTTATACGCCGAACGTTTTCCTAATCGCAGGCGTCCGTCGTATGGACACGGTGTTTAGGTTACGCGAACAAGGCACACTACACCCACGCTACGAAGGCAGGGGTCATGAAAGAACACGGAGAGTTTTACATGCGGAAGAGCATCTCCTGGATGTGGTAGATAGGGATCCAGGTATAAGCACACAATCTGCAGCAAGACAAGTCGGAGTGTCCCGATCGACAATTCATCGATTCCTCCGCGAGAACTTGCTGTACCCATACCACCTGCAACGGGTGCAAGCTCTAGCACACCAGGACCGTCCCGCACGTGTTAGATTCTGTACCTGGTTTCGACGAAAACAAGCTAGAGATGTGGACTTTTGTGCCAGCATACTATTCACGGATGAATGTTGTTTCACCCGAAATGGTCTGCTTGGACCGCACATACTACCTGCACGACTGACCGGAGAGAGTTATTTAGAGTTTTTGCAGAATACGTTGCCGGAATATCTCGACGATGTGCCTCTGCAACTTAGAAGTCAACTCCGGTTCATGCACGATGGCGCGCCTCCACACATTTCATTGGCAGTGCGCAATTACCTCAATGCTTCATATCCTCGATGGATTGGACGTGGAGGACATACACCATGGCCGGCGCGCAGTCCGGATTTAAATCTATTAGATTTTTTTTATGGGGGTATATGAAAAAATTGGTGTATGATGGGGATGAGATTGCCACAGAAGAAGATCTTCGGCAACGTATTTTTACAGCTGCGAAACGTATACGTGGGGAACCAGGTACCTTCCAACGAGTGCGTGGTAATCTTCTCCGACGGACTGACGCCTGTCTTCGTGCGCACGGCGGACACATAGAGCACCTTCTATAAATATCCACCTGCTTCACTTACACAATCGGTTCTTTTCAGGACCACCATATTACTTGTGTTAAAAAAAGGAGGAGGAATAGATACTTCATAATAAATATCACACCATTAATTACTTTTTAGACCTGCTAAAAAAAATATATACATTTTGATATTTACTACGATTTATTAAATATTCTAAAATAATAATAATCAGCTGTTTCGGACTACAAACACATTAAAGGGCAACAACCTTCCTATTTTAAAAATAAAAATAATCTTTTATTGTCTGCAATAAAGTGAGTCAGTCGCCCATCTGCGTCAACAATCAAATACATAGCTGCGTTATTTAGACGCTTCCGGCAAAAAATATGTTTTATTACCAATGAGTAGGATTTAATATTTTTTCCCCGTATTATACAAATAAAAGCGAATTTTTCTTTTAATGCGTGTTCGTTTCTATTTACAAATGAGCTTTCTTACGTGTGCCAGGTCCGTAATGCAATTTTTTATTTAAAAAATAACAGAAAATTACATTTTTAATTTCTTCGTTATTGCGGCATATTTGGGCCTGTTTCTGTTCGGACTTCGATTATTAAGATCATCGGGGCAGTGAATATGTATACTCCGTTATTGAAATTATTCCGGTTTGCCCAACACTACTACAAATAAAGAGTAACCGTAATTCACTTAAGCATTGCGATTTAGCACTTTCTATTTTATTCAATCGACAACATGGATGCATTTTTATCCCTTTCTTCCACCGCCAATGTTTTACCTGCAAAATCGATACGGTATGAAAGAAACCCAGGAAGTACCAAGTAGATGATTTAGTAGCAATAAAGACGACCCAATTGGGAGTAGGACTTAAGCTCTATCCCAAGTATCTAGGGCCTTATAGAATAAAAACCATAAAACCCCATGACCGCTACGAAGTGATTAAAACCACCCGAGGGGAAGGATCTGGAATGACCTCGAGCGTTGCCGACAACATGAAGCCCTGGAAAGAAAATGATGAAGAGATATGTTTAGAGGTGGGTCGTTCACGAACGAACCTGTTCAGTGAACCGAATCCCAGCAGCGAACCGAGAGAGTCAGTTCACTAAATTTCAGTGAACCGGATCTCGGGTCACTTGGAAAGTAACTATGCGCGCGACTGAACCGACTTGATAGAACACTTCTCACTATACATGGGCGAGATAGGGGAATACGGTTCTGTTTCACTCAGACTAGACCGACTCGTGTTTTGTCGGCTCTCGGGCGCCGTATTACCTACCGGTTTCCCTGAGAGCCGACAAAACACGAGTCGGTCTAGTCTGAATGAAACTGAACCGTATTCCTCTATCTCACCCATGTATAGTTCTAACCACCTAACGTACTGCGATCCGCTTCGGTCGCGAACCGAGAGAGCCGGTTGATAATGAATCGGATCTTGGCTCACTTGGGAACGCTTGGGAAGTAACTTTATCCGGTTCGGTTGCGAACGTATCAAAACCATTAAGGAACACCTACTGTACGACTGGCTGCCGAGCATCGACTGAATCATTTGGAAAAATCCGTGTTTGGAAATTATAGTTGGAATACGGTCGCAGGACGGATTGAAAAATAAAAATTGATATTATATAACAGGGAGGGTACGCACTACGCACTAAAATATTTATTTTTGTACAATATATTGTATAAAATAAATTATTTAATTTATTAGTTGTCTGTGAGGTACAAAATTCTTACAAATATTTTTATTACACCTGCATCATAATCATAATTGCCATTTAATAATGCTATGAAAATTATGAAATGCTCTAGTCTTATTACTTTATGTTCGAATGGCATACTCTTCATTAATTATAAATACCAAATGAACGTATAATTTAGTTTTACATATATTTTGCTTAATTTGTGTACAACGATCTGATAATTTGTCAAATTTGTGTGCATTATAGCTTCAAGTGAATTGTTTGTCAGCCATTTTGTATAATTGGTGTGCGCGCGGCCTAAATTATCATCCCGGTTCGTTTGAGCCGACGACGGCGTCGAGTATTACATGTCCTACACGTTCATGAACGGTATGTTATTACGGATCCACACGGTTTAAATGAGCCGGTTCCGGGACCCGGCTCACAATGAGGAGCTGAACCGAGTGAGCCGAGTCAAAGAAATGAACCGTTTTGCCCACCTCTAGATAAGTTCATCCGATTGCAAAAGAGAAAAGGGCAAGAAATAAGCGGAGATGAGGTAGCAGACGACAGTATAAGTATATCATCAGGTTCGGCACGGAACACGCGCTACCGGGGCCAGAACAGAGACATAGAAAGGGGAGAATGCTCTTACAAATGCGCGGAAGATAGAATGATTCCAAATGATGATGTGCGCCATTTTGACCCATGGTTGTCAAGGAGCACCAATCATAGGCATTCTTGAAAGAACGAATTTTGAAACAAAAGATGAGAAAGGAATGTGGAAAGAAACGGTGATTAGTTTATGCACTTAAACCGCAAAGTAATCGCCTTTTGTTTATTTTGTCAAACATTTATTTATTGTATTTTACATATAGTTTATTGTTTATTATTAACATTCTTAAAAAATAGTCCTTTTTAAAAGGCGCAAGTAAAATATTCCCTTTATGAAGATATTTTGTCACTTTCATTAACTTTCCTTTTGTAATCGCTAATATTTTATAGTATGGTGGTAGCGCTTTACTGGGTCCTTCAAAAAATCGTATAGGAAAACGTATAAAGTTTGGACAAAGGATAATGTGTATTTAAAGCATAAATATTGAAGTAGAGGGGGCGCTTTTTTAAACGCAAATAATAGTGTTAAAAAAAATTGATTCAACTGAGCATGAAACACCACTATGAAAGGCACTCGTTGCGGTGACAGATGAAGTAGCTCGTGCAATAATGATAATAATTTGAATGATTAATATTTTTATATAAGTTTTAATACGTTGGACAATGTCAAATCTACCGGATAGCTAAAGGGGGTTATATTTTTGCAAGTACTGAATTAACGATGTTCTAAATTCATGGGTATATGTGTATCAATAGATCGCTATAAGTTGAAAAGTAAATTGAAATTAATGTTTCAAATATCTCGGTACTCGGCGTATAACTTTATAAGTTTCGTTTAGAATTAATTTAAGAGGGTGGAAGCCACGCTTTACTATTAGCGCGAAACTGCCAAAACACTCGTGTGTGCAACTTGTTACCGTGAAAGTGAAGTTAAATTGTGATATTGTTGTTATTTCAGTGGTGGGTGCTCAAAATTGACTCTAATTATTTATCTCGGGTCGTTAAAGGGATTCGAATTTACCTTGATCCTTTGATTCAGCTTTCCTTCAATGGTGAGAAGATCTCGAAGGTTATAACCTAGAAAGATTGATTTGCGGCACAGCGCTAATGCTAATGGACAAAATAAAATACGTGTACTTCTGCTTTTGACGGTGAAACAGGATTGATCGATGGTGGAAACAAACACATCATTTACAAAACAAACAAACTTCGATTTATTTAAAATGGTAAAATTATAGAACAGAATACAACAATGAACTGGTATAAATATTTGACGAATAAAAAAAACACAATAATTAATAATATGGACGTGGATCTATCCAATAAACTTTGCATTTTATACCAACAACACAACTATAGGCAAAGGTTCTACTCATAAATGCATCATATGGTAACTGTAGGTGATTTTAACCCTTATTGGTGTGAACTAAATTTAAAGTGAACGTATTAATGGATTGGAACGATATTGATTGTAAGTAAATCCTGATATTTTACTAATAATAGATTAATGTAATTGTAATAGCACAATGACCTAAATGTTTTTGAAATATGGGTACTTTAAGAGTTGACTTATTTAAGATCGAGAATCAGATGAAATTGAAAGATGTTACATTCATTATGTTTGACATAGTTCTAGCACTGATTGTGAATTCAACATTAAATAGACTTTGTATCGTAATAAGTTACTAGAGAGGTTACTCTTTGGCTCCAATATTTATCCTTTCTTTACAGCTTCCAAATAAATAAGTTCGACCTTGAACCTCTACTAGGCGCGAACGTGTCCAATTGGGCGTTCTTCTTGCGTCACTTTGAAGGTCGCACTACGTAACTTTTAACTCGCACGTGAAAATTAATTTGTCGATGAATGATCTTTACTGGACCTTCCACTTATGACAAAGGAAAAAATTGAAGAACCTCTTCGATGAATGATCGATACTGGACTATCCACTTATGACAAAGGTCAAATTTTTAAGAATCCGGCTTTACGCCGTATGTGCATTTTTATATACATTTTGTGTTGTCATTGTTGTTTCCATGGCAACATATACGGTCATATTTTACAAAGTCTTATTATGGACAAATTTACTTTGGATTATCAGTGAAATGATGTTTTTTTACAATAATATTATCTCATCCTTCTTTTAGAGCAATAAAATTATTTTAATTAGTTTTCTTTTAGAAAATCACATTTTTTAAAAGATTAAAGGGCCAATTTAGCGTTTCGACTGATGTTCGATGACGTAATGAACGCTAATAAAATTAATTAAAATATCAAAATTTTGGATTAATATGCCTTTTCAGTAGAACCTATCCTTCACAAAAGATACCTTTAAATACATTTAACAATTTTTCACCTTTCAATTCTTCCAAATCTCTCTATTTATATGCAAAATTAGTGGGGTTAGTTTTTGAATTGCTATATCTAAATGGTCTTTCAATTTATTTATGATTTATTGCTATTACATGAAACTATGAACTTTTATGAATATTTCAACACCTTTTTATATCAACTACATGGCTTGTAATTTGTACTTTTAAGCGTTTTTGTAACTCATGTTGACAACTGTCACACTATCCAATGTACTTATTTAATTTAAATTGTAAATATGACGCTGAGGAATATTCCAACGTAAATAAGTCTTGATAAACTTTGTATCTGTTTTCTGTTTAGTTATATTTAAAATTAACTTTAATTATGTATGTGAAATTTCTGAAATTATGATTCGTTCAATATGGCGAATCATAATTCAAATTACGATGATGCTTAGATTAATTATGTGAATCTAACAGACTTAATGTTCAGTACAATAATTGTAAATTGACAATTTGTTCACGAGGTAAATGTTTCTGGTACTCAACATTAGTTCATTTTGGTTTTTCAATATGCACTTTTAATTAGAAATCAGCCATGTATGTGCTGTAATATTATATTACTTGAAATGATGCTTTCGTTGAATTCAAACTTGCCTTAAGTTATGACCTATAATTATTCTGTGACTTTTTGTTCATAAAAGTCCAAACTTTAAAATGGTAATAATTTCCATTGTTATAGTGTGTTTGGTAATTGTTAAAAATTGAAATTAAAATTGACCATTTGTAATGGTTGCCAAATTCTTTTTAAATTATTTATTTGCCTACATAAATTGAATTTGTCATTGTTGTACTGTAAAATAATATTTATTATGAATATAAAAATTATACTAATTTGTTTACTAAGCTAATTAAGTATTTAATTCTAGTTTTAAGTATCTATAAAGGGGGTATCAGTTGGGGTTCCTGAAAAGAGTAATCATGGGTTTGTTTTTTCTAATTGGGGAAGTAATTTGCTTTCTAGCATTCAATATTTAATTGAGGTATCAGAATATACTAGTTTTGTTAGCAATATCTGCATTATTATTGCTAAGCATCGCTGATGTATGCATGGTTGCATATAGTAAAGGGGGTTAATGGGTGAATTTATGTTTGTGTATGTATTTGACTGGTCTTGGCTCATATTCAAGACCAGTTCAATATATAGAATGTCTAAAACAACTACTGTCAATCAAACAGCAGACAATGTGGTAGTAGTAAGAATATAAAGGAAAAACAATAACTTGGATGAAGCATAAAAAAATCATTTGGACGACATGTGCTTTCATTTTTCTTGAGAAATGAGTTACCAAATTGTAGAGAAATGTGAGTTAATATATATGTACATATTCTGTGAGTTATCGTATAAATTATATATGAGTATTTTGATTCTAAGTGATTAATACCAATTGCAAGAGTTAATTTTAGTGTTTTTTTAACTTATTGTAATAACAATTAGAAATGTACTTTTTATTCTCTTCAAGCTTTCTGTTATTCAGTGTAATGTTTTATGAAATAAAAATACTTGTTCATGTTTACAAGTTTTTATTAACGAGAATATGAAATGATGCTTATTGCTTTTATAATAGATATTATATTTATTAAAGATATTTCTTTTGAGGTATTAAACACTATCTTTACACTGCAATTAAATACTTCCTGCATATATCCATATACGATAGCTGCAATAATCTACAATAAAATAAGAAACTACAAAATATTAATTGCAACACAGGTAAGAGCTTAGATTTTTCATAGTTCGTGTTGTGCCATAAAGCTTCTTTCTTGATTTTGCTTGACTTCTTTTCCAAGCTTCATATTTTCTTTTATATTTACCAGGAGATACCATAAAAATAAATTGATTTTGTTTTACATAATATTTCTTAAATATAATATAAAAACTTGCAAAATTATGAAAAGTTTTTGTCAACTGTGCTTTTTTTCCTGCAGCTCGTGTCTGAACAAGTCTCATAACCAGAAAACATTCTGAAAAAAGTGTGCTATTATATACTTAATCTGATAATCATTTTAATTAATTTATTACATTTTTGTGCTCTCAATTTTCTATCTAATGGTCTAATCTAATGGGATCATCTGATCAAGCTCTCTCCTTTTCAAAACTTAATGAAGGCACTTCATGTGTTCCTGCTAACGATTCATGAGTGAGATTTTGTCCACTAACACCAGCTAAACTAATTCTTGAAACTTCATCTACAGCAGATGTTCCAAGTATTATTTTCAAAGATGCTACAGCTACAGCAATGTTACACAATCGAAATCGCTGGTATTCCATTCCATTGGCACATAATCTTCATCTCTGAAATGTTCTAAGCAAACATATTTATTCGCTGACCACAGCCAATCAGTTGCTATATTCAAAGCTTTCAATCCTATCAGTAACAAGGCACCTTCTGAAAATCTGAAATAATTTTGATATTTCAACAAATTTAAAATGATCTTGCCATCAAACCTGTGAAAACTTTATCCTTCAGGTTTAAACCTCTTAATATTGGGACAGCTTTTAGCACTGCACGACATGTTTATATGGATATTTATGTATTTAATATCTAAAAGATTTATACAATAATGAAACCACACACTTGCGCACATGAAATAAATATTGCTTCCACAGCTACTTTTTCCACACGATTCACCAGAAACAAGTATATCTGAGAACTACATTTAAAAGTAAAAAATAAGAACACAATAGTTTAGTAATACACAACAAAAACAAACATAACCTAGACGAACATAAACAAAACCACTCATGACATACCTGGGTCAAAATAGCGGCGATCATTGCGTCGCGTAAAAATTAGATGCGCAGTGGTTCAAGAGCATTCTCCCCTCTCTACATCTCTGCAAAAAAATGTGTGCAGATACAGTAAAAACAATGATAATTAATAATTTTAAAAGAGAAGTTTCTAAAACAAATTCCCTCCTATTTATATTTATCGATGTTTACTATTAGTATAAATATTACAATATATAAAATAAATATTGCAATTATTTTATTTTTCTTATTCAAAAGATTAAATACCTTTTTTTTCTCAAAAAAAGTTGGCAACCCGACTAGTATGTCACGTGATTACTCAACCGTATGTTTGACAGGTTCTCATCAGTTCTCATAACAAACGCACCAAGTAGGTTAGTCACCAATAGGTTTTGTCTAATAAATAATGACTGACCACGTTAACCAAGTTTATTCGAACGACACAATGCTTTCGGAAAACACTTTTGGTGTAAAAGAAGAACAGTGCCAAGAGGACAGTTTTATAGAGGATAAAGTGTGTATCTCTGAAACTGGTATTACTATTGACAATCCTGAAGTGCAAGACCACATTTGGCATTGCAAAATAGAGCAGCATGAACAGCCCACATGTTCGAACAATATTAAAACAGAATTAGCCCCACGTGAAGTGACTAAAGTACAAAATTACACTGTTGACATAGAAGGAGGGATCAGTGCTGATGACGTTAAAATTAAATTTGATAATGGACTACTATGTAAGTAAATGCATATTAATAGCTATTCATTGTAATTTGTTGTAGTCATAATCTGAAACTATAGTAACAGGTCATGGTCAGTGAGATTTGATTGACATTTTTATCATGAGCACTTCTACAAACATAATTTTCTTAATAGAATTTGGTTTATTATATGTATGTAAATATGTATTTGCAATTACATCCTTGCTGATGATGTTACATCACCTATTAATTAATGGACTGTTATGCATTCTCGTATTACTTCTGACATTACTGTCGGTACTGTTTCAGGCTCAGGAAACTTGTAATAGCAACAACTCTATCAGAAATTTCTAATTGGGTTGATTGCAAATAATGATGAAACATCTGCAGCATAAATAAAAATACACAATGCTAACACATAAAATTTAGATTGGAATTAGTGTTTATTCTGTTTATTGAAGGTCAGAATCTCAGATGTAGGATTTTCATTCAAATATAATGTCCATGCAGTAATATTTTATTTTCAAATTTGTTTAAGTCTCAACTACTGAGGTTTAGGTTATTTCAACTGCTAATTAAATCTCCACTGCTTCTTGACATCTGTGTGCTACATATTACTTAACTATTTTGAAAACTGACAGTATTAAATATATGTTTTATCATTCCGTAATTATTTAAAAGATCATGAAGTGACAGTAAATGCTATGATTTTTAACCTGTGTGTATTTGTCCAACAGACTGTGAACATTGTGAAGCATACTATGTAGACTACTGCATTGGATGTGGAATGCTTGTGAATATTTTAAACAAGAATACATTGAATAGTGCAGATAACAGGGCACCAGCAGATATACCAAGTGATATTTTAGAAATTCAAGATCGTTTTGGACAAAGTGGAGTATATGCCTTGAGAACTATTCCTGCAGGTGTAAAATTTGGTCCTTTCACTGGGCTCAGCACAACAGAATGTCTCTGGGAAATGAAAGGGAAGACTTTTGTTTTGGACAAAAATAAGTTGCAGTATTTGAATTGGATGCAATACATTAATCCTACCAGGAATACTTCTGAGCAAAACCTGCATATCGTTCAATCTGAAGATAATATATATTATCGAAGCAATCGTCAAATCCAAGTTGGTGATGAATTACTGGTGTATGTAGGTGAGGAATACGGAAGCAGCCCGAAAAAAATTGTAAGAGTGGAATTTGCTACAACTACAGAAGACATCACTAAGGACATATTTGCCTGCGCATTTTGCTGCCTTGGATTCAGTTCGAAACGGCTTTTGGCCAAACATAAAACTGTGTGTGTTGAGAATACAGCTGGAAAGTTTTCAATTGAAGGTACTGTGCCATTGATGTTTCTGATTTTGAGCATATTGATTTTTCTATTTGAAAATTCTTTTACAAATTGTTGTTACTTCTTGAAGTTTCTTGTTCAAATCAATAGAATTGTTTAAGTTGAAGAATATTTCATGAAACATGTTTAAGATTGATATTGTTCAGGAATTTTAACACCTGTGTCTAGTGATGTTAAATTTCCGAAATTTATTTTTTGTTCCGAATATTTCCGAAATATTTGAAATTTATTGAAGTTTATTGAAATTTATAAGAACATTGAAATTTGTATCCTAAATTGATTTAAAATTAATTGTTTCAAAGGTAGGTGAAGAAATAACTAGAATTATAATAATGAGCATTAGGTTTTTTAATAAAAAAAACAAAATAAAGATGTTTTTTATTATAGGTAAGCTTCTTACCTACAGGAAAGTAACATTTTCGGAACACTTTTGACTTTAGGTCAGTAATTTATAAATCAAAATAATAAAAGTCAATTTTAAAAAGTCATATTTTATGCTGTTCATCTTCGCTTTTTTCAAGATCAGAGAAATCTTCTTTGCCAATACTTGAGTTTGTGTCATGTAATGAAATTGAAACTACGGAATCTGTATCAGATTCTGAATCTGGGTCAGAACCAGAGCCATCTTTTTCTTTCCGTATTTTGGCTTTGCCAAAATTTGTTTTTAATGGAATTTTAAATGTTATTGACTTTGCATCATTTTCTGGGGTATAGCTTAGTGTAAGGTTACTCTGGCTACTATCTTGGCGCAATAATTTTAAATTATGAGCCACGTAGGTAAGCATTCCGGCCCTTCTAACTGTAAGCCTATTTCTTCTTGCATTGTGTAAAAACGCATATGTGCTAAACGACCTTTCGGTAGCAGCAGAAGATGGAGGTAGTGCTAATATCGCTACAGCTAAATTTTTTAATTCTGTCTTTTTACACATGGCAAGCCACCAACAAACTGAGTTCAGTTTGCTTACTGACGTCCACATATACTGCATCGCCCAAATGTCACTTTTTGCGCAATAATTCACCAATTCACCGAAAATTACTTAATTTTTCTCTTTAAATGTAGCATGTATAGTCAAAAATATATTGATGAACTCCATAGCAGTCACGTGTTCTTCTTTATTTAAACTTTCGCCTCTGTAGTTGGGGTCCAATAAATTTGCCGCAAAATGAATTGGTTTAACAGTCATTTTCTTTCTATTCATTAGAACACCTATTATTTCTTTCTCCTCTGCTTTGGAAACTGGCAATTCAGGTACATATTTATTAAATTCAGTCTCAATATCATCTAAAGCAACAATCACCTGGGAAATGTTGTTAATCCACTTTACAATGGGTTTTAAAACAAGTATAACTTTATGTAACCTGGTCCAAAATATGTCGTCATCTAAAATGTTCATTTCCTCAGTTACCATTAAAACTTGTAACGACGATTTGCATGCAACTAAGCTTTCAATGCAACTTAAAATGGATTCCCATCTCGTTTTAACTGGCAACTTCAACGCTAAGGTCGCATTATTTTTCTGTAGTTGAATTTTGTTAAATGTCGCTAAAGCAATATGTGAACTCGTAACTTCTTTGACTATTTCTTTGCAAGCTGTTTCAACATTTTTAAGGGAATTTATTTTCATTACATTTCCTACAAGAAGGTTTAATGTATGAGATACACATGAATAACCATAAATATGTTGATATTTGGCACTGATCAGATTTTTTGCTTTTTCCATCGCTGCAGCATTATCACTTACAACTCCGACAACCTTCTCTGGTCCAATTTTATCAATCACTTTTCCTAATTCTTCTGCAATAAATTCTCCTGTCTGTCGATCAGCTTCTGTGTGTAGTGTTTTAACACAGGAATTGGAGTTGTAACTATAAAGTTTATTATCGCTCGATTCCTGGAAAAATATAGGTATATTATTGGTGAAGTTCCGAATGTTCCCAAAGCAACGCCGAATATTTCCGAAATATTCGCGCCTCACATTACTACCTGTGTCACTTTACCTGTTGTAATTCTAAACTTAAATCAAAAATTCATGGTTAACATACCTCTACAAAACTTGAAAGTATATACAGCTTGAGCGCGCGGGGTATGATCACCCGATGCCAGTCGATATTCTTCGGACATATATTCCGAAAAATGATCTCCGCCAGCGGTGTTCGCCAGATATAGATATTTATATCAATTACATCAGTTGCGTGCTGGCTGCAAAGAGGAATGCACGTAGGTTTATCCTTTGCACTGTTTGCGTATAATATTTCATAATATTATTTTTCTTAGTGGTTGCTCATTTTATAAATTTAAGTATGGACATTTTATCCATCGAAGAACGAAAGTTTGTTGTAAAATGTTATCATCGTGGTCAATCTATTCGACAAAACATGCTTTCTTTTCAAATGTAGTTTCAAAAAACTATTGCTTACGGGACAGTGCGTCATATAATTAACAATTTTGAAACGCACGGTTGTTTATACCCTATAAAGCATAGAAAAGAAGCCACACAAAATGAAGAACGAGATGTTTTAAATTGCGCTGCAGTTTTAATTTCTATTTCAAGGGTCGTTTTTATGTTATTTTATGGTATTTCTGTTATACTTATTTATAGTTTTTTTTTACCATGAAATTTCTATTTATTTATTTTTCTCTAGACATCTTAGTTTATTCTGCAGATGTTTCAGGCGTGTTGTTTTTATTTCATTCTAAAACCCAGTTGTACTACTATAACTTTTTACACAACTACATTATTATTTAATTTCATAAGGATAATGATAATTACGTTATAAGTATTACAATCTTCGCGTTATTATCGACTTAGTTATCTAAGCAATCGTCATCACTTAAAGAGAAAATTTAATTTGTTCTTTTTGTCAATCTGCGAAAAACTAATCAGTTCACTATGAGTTCGAATATGAGCAGCCAATGCTAGTATGTTGTGCCGGTACTCTAATATGTATTATCGGACCACGTTTAGATGCGAGTTTACGTATACCATCGGGTGATCATACCTCGCGCGCTCTGCTGTATACTCTTATTACTGTTGGTAATAATAATAATAATATGTAATTGTTCTATAATCTCCAAATAGCAAAGTGCTTTTATTACAAGATATGCTTAAATGAATTGTTTTCAGCTTAGGAAACACCAAAAATTACATTATAAAAACAGATAGTTTAATACTGTCATGTCGAAATTGCAAAGAAATACATAAATTAATAGTTATCAGTGCTACTACTCAAACACATAATTCTTCCTACAACTGTCATAAATTATTAAAAATTATAATATTCCGTACAGAAGCTGGTGACTTAGCTGATTTGTTCAACCCTACATCAAATTGTCCAAAATATCAATAAAATTGCAAAAGAGGTGGAGAGTTTCGGAATTGTAATGATGCAACAGCTTGTTTGGGTCATGGTTACAAATACTTTTCTTTTCATGGTTATATGTTGATCACAATTTGTAAAAACTTTCTTTACATAAAAATCATTCTGTGTTTCACTTATATCCACGATATTTATTGATCTTTGCGTTCCACAAACACTAAAGCAATTTCAGTTATGTATGTAATTTAATGGATGTATTTTTCACGCAATTCCAGAACTCACGCAGTGCCCGTTTTGCAAAATCTACTTGGACCGGAAGGAATTTTACGAACACCATATGAATTTCTGCTGCGAGAGGGATGCCAGGTACGATTGCTTTTTATATGATTATACATGAGAAGTGTGAGGCTGAAATGACGTTTTATTTTCTAATCTCCTTCATTATTGTCAACAATAAATGAATGAATGTGCATAAGATAGTCGTTTTTGAGCTTTTAGTGCGCGAGACTATATCGCACCATTTAATTATAGGGAATTTTGTCATTACATAAATTTCATTTGATTGTAAGAATGCATAAACGTATTTAATAGCCATATTTAAACATCAGCAAATATTAGCCTCTTTCAAATTGATTCATGTGACATAAATTGGCTGTATGAAATTGTTGCCAACATAATGCCAAACTTGGATGAGAAATTTACATTAGAAAATCAGGATGAAACTGGGATTATACAAGAAATGCTAGTTGTTTTACATATCAATATTTTATAAATTTGTTTAATAAACTAGCACAGGCAGAATACGTTACAAATGCAATTAAATTCAAAGTGTTGTAAAACTACTTTCCTCAAGCCTCAATGTATTATGCCGATTAGTTTCCAACAGAAATGATTATGTTTACGTTTCTGTATTTGTTACTTGTTGTTATGTGTTCTTATACATAGTGTTTGGCGATTCAGATTTTTTCATTTCATCCATTTTTAGTATACAGGCTGTTTCTTAATAACACTAATATTTAAGGGGGTTATTCTTGGGTCCATTTTATGAAAAAAACTTCATATGAACATATTGCTGTGGTATTTTAAATTTCAAAAATAGGAAAACGTACAAAAGATAAACAAACTTAGGTATAGTATTTTCATCGTAAGAATAGGTGCACGTCATCAACAGAACTTTCGGAATGACAAATATACCAAATATTAAGTACCTATAGCGCCATCTCTTATAAATGCAACCTTAATGCTCTACCCAACTCTACCGCACTTTTAACAGTTGTCTGTACTGAAAGTAAGCAGGGCAGTGTTGTCAAATACCGTTCTGTCATTTAGGTTATAGCGCGTTAAATACTTTCACACGTGTTCTTTATTAATTTTTGCCGCTTTTTGATCCTGCTTTTTACAAAACAGTTATTTTCATAACTAAAAGACGTTTATTCATATACAATTATGCCAAAAGCGTGTTGTAGTCGTTGCAAATCAATGATTGCATCTACAGTTGCACAGTTTGAAGCAGAACGTGACCATGGTGAACTTGTATTACCTTTATCTTCAGTACGAGAGGTAAACAGCACAAATTTTTGTCATATACTGTACTACAATTATTTATAGGTTTACAGCGAGCATCTATAACTTTGGGTGTAAGCTTGGCAACTGTAAGTAAAATTTCATCCGAGGTCAAAAAAGGAAATGTGCTTGTCAGTCCCAAACGCAAGCGTGTTGTTGATGTTGATAACTTTGCTGAGTGCGCTATAAGGAATGCTGTGTATGATATGCATAGAAACAGTAAGTTTTCTAAAATATGTATTTTACTAAAATGCACTTAATTTATGATTAATTACAGAGCAAAATATTACTCTCAAATCCTTGGGTATTGTACTTCGTGAGAGGGATATTTTCACAGGTGGAAAAACTTCATTGTAGAAAGTCCTCCAAAATATAGGCTTTCATTACAAAAAGGATGATCCAAAACGAGCACTAATGGAAATACCACATATTGCTTTGAAACGTGTAAACTTTTTATCAGAATATACTCGTATAAAACAGTCTGGAGATTATCAGTTTGTTTTTACTGATGAAACATGGATATTTCAAGATGGCACGGTGGCACGATCATGGCAAGATATGTAAGAAGCATTCGCAAATCAAAAATTGGTGGAAAAAGGTAACAAACTGATTCTATTAGTTAATTAATTACTTACATATGCATATATTCTAGATTTATTGTATTGCATGCTGGAAACTCAGATGGTTTTATTGATGGTGCAGACCTTGTATTTCCATCTGCAAGTACCTCTGGTGACTATCATGGAGAGATGAACCGAACTAACTATTTGCGGTGGTTTGATCACCAACTGCTTCGCCATCTTAAAAGGCCATCTGCAATAGTTTTAGATAATGCTAGTTACCATACTACAATTTTAAATAAGCCACCCACAGCTGCATCCACCAAAGCTGTCATTCAACATTGGTTAACGGAAAACAATATTGAATATGATGAGAGTTTATTGAAAATTCAACTGCTTCAATTAGTTGACAAGTGAGTAGCATCAAACTGTTTTCATATATCATTATCTATAAAGTTTAATTTTCTACAGAAATAAACCTTGTGCTGTTTATGAAGTAGTCAGCTTGCACAACAGTATGGTCATATGATACTCCGTCTTCCACCATATCACTGCATTTTTAACCCCATCGAGCACATTTGGGGTATAACAAAAAGTTATTATGCTAGACATATTGGAGAGCATGGACGATGTATAGAAAGTGTACAACAAACATGGCAAAATTCCTTAAAATCTGTCACACCAGAGACTTGGAGAAAAACAATACAACACACAGAGAATGAAATATACAAATGGTGGGAGAGGGAAGTTGCAGTTGATCGTGAAGATCCTGGGGAATTTATTATTAATGTGAATATGGACAGTTCAAGTGAAGATGAACTCTCAGATTAAACTTAATATTACTTTTTTTATGCTTTTGTATTTAATATCTGTCACAAATACAATAATAAAGTCTACTTCCTGCGTTTAATTATTTATTACTTATTATTAAAGTTAATTTTTCATATATTTCTGACAAATCTTTAAAGCATTATTAAGATCACACTTTTTTTAAATATCGATTTTTATGCTTAGAAATAAATACAGCTTGCGATAAAATTGCCATTGAAAATCGAAAATTAGTGGATCATTTTATGAACTAATGTTTGTTTATGTAATACAATCATATTTTTTAATCGTTTAGTTTGTTTTAGTAATTAATGCATCAGCCTCAATAAAAACTTTCAATTGACTAATTGGTTTTCGTAACCTATACTTCTAATTTGACAGTTGTTTATATCATTTTTATATTTTATATGTATCAGTTTGACAACATTGTGCAAACGTCATTGATGACGTGCACCTATTCTTACGATGAAAATACTATATAGGTAAATATTTAATCAATATTTTAAAAATAATCACAAATAAACAGGACACAAACGTATTTTAAGATAATTTATTTAATAAAATACATAATTTGACAAATAAGAAACACAGTTATCTTAATACTGTATTTATCTTAATTTTATGTTTACTTTAATTCACAAAAATAAAGTGCCTGACAGAAATGCAAATATGCAAAACTATGAACATTCATGAAATGTGGGTTGCATATACACACCAAAACAGATCTAAGAATTATAAATAATTATCAAATAAATTCAAAGATAAGATTTAGATATTATATAAAACAAAATACAAATACTGATCTCAGTTTTTAAAAGGATATATAACGACCTTAAAACAGTATTATTAACAATAATAGAAAAGTAGGTCAAGTTCAAGAACGAATTCTTTAGCTGCGATAATGCTTAGAAATACAAATCCAGAGTGTATGTATATAAACACATGTTTAATATTAATTCTTAGAAATCAAACTTATTTTAATAAAAGGTTATTAATGGTGAGTAGCAGTAAAAAGAAATTAAAAAAAATATGAAAACAAATTGAACATAAAACAAAATCAGCGTTTTTCATTTTGTTTGGTCTATAAAAGGAGGTAACACAGTGAAATCGAGAGAGTTCTCCATGTGATCCCGACCACCAAAAGAAGAAAAAGGAGCGATCAATCTTCAAAAGCAAAAATTCTTTTAAGATTAGTTGCATGTCTGAATAAATGAAGGTAGATACGTTAGATACAGTGTAGTGGGGAACACCGCTTAAATATTCTAAAGCAGAAATAGCGTCAAGAAGTTACAGAGCGCGGAAAACCGTTTTTCGGAGAAAAGCCGGAACAGAAGTGAATCCATTAGCATAGAAATAGGCGAGTTGGAAAATTATTAACGAAATGGAATCGAATAGTTTCTTAGAGGCGTTAGAGAGGATTTACAGTCAAACGGAGTGAGTACAAGCATAGATAATAAAACTCTCTTGCAATCTTACTATCAATAAACAAATACAATTATTTATGTGTGCTCAAGGGTACACAATAAATACAAATTGTTGATTAAACATTTAATAAATTCTACTATTGTTTGACCAAAGTCCAACGTGCGAATCTTGGACTAGGTGATTCAATAGAGGATACAAATAATTCAACCTATATCACAATAAATACAAATTGTTGAATAAACATTTAATGAATTCTACTATTGTTTGACCAAAATCCAACGTGCGAATCTTGGACTAGGTGATTCAATAGAGGATACAAATAATTCAACCTATATCACAATAAATACAAATTGTTGATTAAACATTTAATGAATTCTACTATTGTTCGACCAAAATCCGACGTGCGAATCTTGGACTAGTTGAAGCAATAGAGAATATCAATTAATTAGGCTTACAGGAAAAAATTTCAAACAAAAGGATAAACCCGAGCACATATAAAGAGATTATTAAACTGTGACGTGCTAGTATAAACAGATATTCATTTGATTACACCAAAGAAGACCTTATCCTATTTGACAAGGTAATATTATGTATAATGGAAGGTCGGTGTAAGAATGCTTATACATGCACGACGAGGAGTAAACAATAACATTTAATGTATTGTTTACTACTTACAATAAACATACGTATATATACAGAGTGTTCCTAAATATCATGTACATAAGGAAGGGGGTAACTATTTGGTTTATTTTGTGCCTAAAATTTCATATAAACATAGGTCTGCAAACGCTTCGTTACCAATATGCAGGGTGTTGAAATTTCAAGAATTTTTCACTTTTTACTGTATAGCTCCTGCAGTTTTTGAGATATTTTGTTCAAATTTGGAAGGTAGGTTACGCTATAAGGCCTGCATCATTAGCCATGCCAAATGATTATGTAAATCTACAGGGTAATAATTTTTTCGGGGTCATGCCCTCTTTTCTCACCCTGAACTTTTTTGCGATGCGCCACTGCTAGATTCTAAAATACGCAATAAATTTTCTGTCTTGTTTAGAAACTTTTTGATCTCTTATATTTTTTTCTTATCTCTGACCGTTATCGAGAAAAAAAAATAGAAAACAATTTTCTGTAATTCGCCAGAGAAAATTAAATTTTTTAAAATGGTCTAGCAGGCTCTGGCTTTATTCAGATAATCACTTGAGTTTATTAATTTGACAATTGACATTAGAAATCGTAAAAAAACTGCAGGAGCTATACAGTAAAAAGTGAAAAATTCTTGAAATTTCAACACCCTGCATATTGGTAACGAAGCGTTTGCAGACCTATGTTTATATGAAATTTTAGGCACAAAATAAACCAAATAGTTACCCCCTTCCTTATGTACATGATATTTAGGAACACCCTGTATATAACGAGGAGAATGAACAGAAGTAATATTAATAGTAGTAAGACTAACAGTAACAGTGATAGTAATGTTAGTATTAACAGTACGAGTAAGTTAGGTACTTGTACCACTGTATATACCGGGTCGTCCAAAAGTCTGGATTCACGTGGATTTTGAGTAAACTATTCACTTTTTTGGAAAACTGAATTCTGTATCTTGAATGGGAATAAAATTGCAACTCAATAGTATTTTTTATTTCAAAAAAATTGTTTATAATTTTGAGATAAAGTTAATAACAATGTTTTTTTAAATGGAAACCTACCGTGATTTTTATTTCAGAGAGAGTACTTTCGATAAGAATTGCATTGGCATAGAAATTTTGGCTATAAACCTTACGATTATTGTTTAAATTAATATTAAATTTTCGATCCGAACACTCGTTCGCGCTTGTTCGGAAAATACACGAACGTGTCTTCTCTTACCACGTTTCCAACTGTAGGCATGGGTCCACCCCCTAATAAAGCATTCTATTGAAGGCGTTATGTTTATCTTGAATGAAAGCATTTTTTTTTTATAAAATGGGGATCTACCGCGATTACGATATTTAAACGTTATGAGAAAGTACAACGTAGTTTAATAAAAAATAATTTTATGGTCTTTTTCCGTTTTTAGACACTTGGAAGGTCCAAATCTTATCTCATTCTGTTTTTGGTATTACTAGTGTACGTTTACGGAGCGAATTTGAATTTTTATTTTCTGTTATCTCCATTTTATAAAAAAAAAATGCTTTCATTCAAGATAAACGTAACGCCTTCAATAGAATGCTTTATTAGGGGGTGGACCCATGCCTACAGTTGGAAACGTGGTAAGAGAAGACACGTTCGTGTATTTTCCGAACAAGCGCGAACGAGTGTTCGGATCGAAAATTTAATATTAATTTAAACAATAATCGTAAGGTTTATAGCCAAAATTTCTATGCCAATGCAATTCTTATCGAAAGTACTCTCTCTGAAATAAAAATCACGGTAGGTTTCCATTTAAAAAAACATTGTTATTAACTTTATCTCAAAATTATAAACAATTTTTTTGAAATAAAAAATACTATTGAGTTGCAATTTTATTCCCATTCAAGATACAGAATTCAGTTTTCCAAAAAAGTGAATAGTTTACTCAAAATCCACGTGAATCCAGACTTTTGGACGACCCTGTATACATTGTAAATATAAAGCAAATAAATCAACTTTAAGGAAGGCAGGGAAAGTAAATATCGAATAACACAGTTAGAACCCAGAACATGAATGAAATGCTGTATTTCATTTAGTTATCTCAAATAACAAACAGCAAATTATCCTGAACGCACAAAGAAATAAATTGAATCAGATGTTGGAAATGTCCACCTCCAGCTATATGCATGCCTTTGCTTTTTACTTTCTTATACGTGGTATAAGATAGTAGCATTGCTGAGTTATTAACGAAAATTATAACAAAATGGTCGCTACAATGTTTACCATAATATTTTTATGCGGTAGTATTACGATTATCTAAAACAAAATTACTTAGTAAGTATGCAGCCAAGGGATGTATTGAACCCACAAAATAATCAAACATTAATTTTATTATACAGGGTGTTTGTTACGATGCAGTCAATTTTGCTGTTGTCAAAGAGCGTTTACTGAATTTTTACTTTCTTATACGTAGTATAAGGAAGTATTGTGATGATGAAAATTTTCGACCTCGAGATTATTGCAGATGTCCACGTTTTGAAGTCCCCTGATACCAAAAAAGTGGTTTTTAAAAATGTCTCTCTCTCTCTCTCTGTGTGTGTGTCTGTCTCTCTCTGTGTGACCACGATAGCGGTCAAACCGCTGTAGATATCAATTCCAAATTTTATATTTACGTGTATAATCTGCCTCTTGAGATCTGATTAGTTTTTCAGTAAAATCGGTTGACCGGAAGTAGTACTTTACTTCAGTGAAAAAATCGAATTTTGCAAATATTTCGTCAACTACTAAGTTTAAACAAATTTATAAAGAATTCATATGTACTTAAAATTAAAATTAAGAACCCTTTTATTTAAAAAGTTTTTCGAAATTACTACCGGAAGTAGGTATTTTACTCTTATCAAAAATCAGTTTTTTGCCAATATTTTGCAAGTCATGCTTTTTAGACAGGTACGCTACGAATATAAAAGTATTTAGAACTTAATTTACAATATCTTTTGTATAAAAAAAATTTCAAAATTCGGACCGGAAGTATCACTTTTACTCTTACCGAATAACGATTTTTTGCAAATATGTCGTAAATTATGCATTCTATATATATTTATTAAGAGTACAAAAGTATTTAGAATTGGATTTGCAATATTTTTTGTATACATGAAATTTCAAAATTCGGACCGGAAGTAGCACTTTTATTCTTAGCGAGTAGCACTTTTCTTCGAATATCTTGCAAAGTATGCATTCTATAGCGATTTATTAAGAGAATGAAAGTACTTAGAATAGGATTTTGAATAAGTTTTGTATAAAGAAATTCTTAAGATTGTATAGTTTGAAACGCTCATACGTATAAGAAAGTCGTGTGGTGGCCACACCTCATTTTTTCAAATGGAACACCAAATGATGCGTTAATTGCGCTTATTTTTTAAAAAAAATATCCTATACCCAAACCCAATAATTTCGGAGTTATTTTTAATTTCTCATTACAAACCGCTAAATTATTTGTTTTCGGTTCGATTTAGTGTACTGGGTAAACGATTTGACAAACAAAAACAAATTAACGACTAAAAATCTCAAACTGTAATTTTGTTATAAGCAATATTTATAATGAATTCTCAGGATTTAGGTGGGCCAACTAATGGGACCACCGTGGCCGATCCATCTACCTTCGAATTCTTGATTCAAATAGTGTCGGACATCAGAGCAAAATGTACTGAAGCACCATCGTGCTGAAGCCACATATTTTCCCTTAGAACTGGAGGAACGTTTTGCAGAAGCTGAGGCAAGTCATATTGCAAGAAATTCAAATATGGCGCACCATTTAAATAAATTACAAGTAAAAATTGAAATAAATTCAAATTGAGTTCAAAACAGTTTTATTCAATTTACTACAATTGTTTCACCCTACTAGGGCTGAAACAATTGTAGTAAAATGAATAAAACTGTTTTGAACTCAATTTGAATTTATTTCAATTTTTACTTGTAAATTATGGAGTTTCAACACGTATCTCCGTCTTCAATCAATTATTTAAATAAATGTCCATGAAAGAAATGTGGTCCAATTAGAAAGTTGGCCATAATACCAGCCCAAACATTTATAGTCCATTGCTTCTGCTTATCAATCGCTCTTAATATTCTTGGTTTGTCTATTGCATAATGATGAAGATTATGACGGTTTCGGCTACCACTCTGAGTAAAGGCCGATTCGTCAGTAAATATTACCTTTTGGAAGAAGCTAGGTGTTATCCTTTCAATTTCTAATCCCCATTCGCAAAACGTCCTTCTAGTCTCTAAATCAGGCCACAACGGTTCTTGATAAAAGGAAATACTGTAGTGATGATATTTATTTTTTTTAAATCTAGCTAACAGCAGATCGTGGTACATTAGTTTCTGTTGATATTTTGGTCGAACTAGTAGAGGGCTTCTCAATTACTGATAACAAGACTTTCAATTTATCTTCGTCATTTGTTCTCTTTGTCCTTTCACGTTTTTCGTAACTCACATTTCCTGTTCTAATGAATCTTCCCTTAAGTCTTTCCAAACTTGTAACTGAAGGTTGTCTTCTGTCAGGATATCTTTGCGCATAAATTCGCTTGGTTGGGACTGCGAGGAAGTAAAAGACGGGAATAACGCACGGGAATTAAACCGTTATATCGAGGAAAAAATGTGTGATAAACTAACAACTTTGGTAAGTGAGATTGTAGAAAAAATGTCTGTGAATTTTAAGCTAGAATGTGATAAATTAGCTCAAGAAAACAGAGTCCTCTTGCAAGAAGTGGAAGAATTAAAATCTTTAGTTACAAAGCTGACAGATAAATACGATCGTACAGCTGATAAAGATAAAATAATAAACATCGTGACCGATCAAAAAATCGAGAATGCAGGTCCGAAGAAATCAGAACAAGAAGCACCAATACACAAGAAACCTACGTCTAAGCAATCTTCAAATAAAAAGGAGGTCGATGACCGTAGCACTAAAAACACATCGATAAACAGCGACTCCGACAATGCTCCCTCAGGCGATATTGATAAACACGATTTTCAAGTAATAACATATAAAAAAAGAGCTCGAAAAGTAGTCCATGGAAAAGGGCCGGACACATTGCAAATTAAAGGCTCCGAGAAACTTGGTCATTTACATGTATATGGTTTACACGTAGAAACAACTGAATTAGAAATCGTTAGTTATTTATCTTCTCAGGATATACAAAATATTAGTTGTGAAAAATTGAATGCGAAAAGACCAAAAGAGTATTCCTCTTTTAAATTGACTTGCAATCTAGCAGACCTTGATCGCGTAAAATCTCCCAGTATATGGCCAGGCGGGGTGAAATTAAATAGATATTTTTTTCATGCCCGCCCCACCCAAAAAGAGAAGAACTAATTACAGAGGGATTTAATATTAATATTAAAAATAGAGTGGACCCTTCTAAATCAAAATTAAAAGTATTACTAAAGTATAGCAACGAACTTCTTTTTATACATGTTAATGTACAATCCATTTTAAATAAGTCGCACCAGCTAGAATTACACTGGGCAACAAATTTTCGAAAAGTTCATGCTTCCAAGCTGAAAATAGTCATTTCTTAATGAATTCAATGTGCTGAACACGAAAATGACTAAGAAAAAGCTGAATTGGCTACGGGTTTTCTGTAATATGTTCGCATATTTCAGAAAAACTGTACTTATGTCAATATTATAATACATGGTAAGAAAACATTTACGCATATTTCAGAAAAAGTGTACTTATGTCAATATTATAATACATGGTAAGAAAACATTTACGCATATTTCAGAAAAAGTGTACTTATGTCAATATTATAATACATGGTAAGAAAACATTTACGCATATTTCAGAAAAAGTGTACTTATGTCAATATTATAATACATGGTAAGAAAACATTTACGCATATTTCAGAAAAAGTGTACTTATGTCAATATTATAATACATGGTAAGAAAACATTTACGCATATTTCAGAAAAAGTGTACTTATGTCAATATTATAATACATGGTAAGAAAACATTTACGCATATTTCAGAAAAAGTGTACTTATGTCAATATTATAATACATGGTAAGAAAACATTTACGCATATTTCAGAAAAAGTGTACTTATGTCAATATTATAATACATGGTAAGAAAACATTTACGCATATTTCAGAAAAAGTGTACTTATGTCAATATTATAATACATGGTAAGAAAACATTAGTCTGCTTCCGGCTTTCGACTTCTTTTGGCCTGCCGTTTGTAGTGGACTTGCGGAGCATCTCTACTGATTGTCCAACAATAGTCAGCTAGCATTGACGTAGACCATTTGCCTTGGTACCGTTGCTCCATGGTGGCAATGTCCTGATGAAAGCGTTCGCCGTGCTCATCGCTGACCTGCCCGCAGTTATCAGGAAAGAAATCTAAGTGGGAATCAAGAAAGTGGATCTTTAAGGACATATTGCAGCCGAATTCATGAAACAAAGCCAACATATCCTCAACCAGACACTTGTAATTCTCTGCCTTGTCATTCCCCAGGAAGTTTGCTGCCACTTGATAGAATGCATCCCCAACCTGTTTTTCTTTACCTTGAAGAGTTCCTCAAACTTGGGGTCTCGGAAGAGCTGTCTAATTTGAGGCCCCACAAAGATGCCCTCTTTAATTTTGGCTTCACTGAGTCGAGGGAGTTTGTCATGCAGGTACTTGAATGCTGGTCCATTCTTATCCATGGCTTTTACCAAGTTTTTGACAAGACCGAGTTTGATGTGTAAAGGAGGAATGATGATTTTGTGTGGCTGTGCCAATGGTGGGTGCTGTACATTCGTTTCTCCAGGCTTAAAAAATGCTCTCGGAGGCCAGTCTTTCTTGATGTAGTGCAAATCGATTGCTCTGCTGTCCCACAGACAAAGAAAACAGCAGTACTTTGTATATCCCTGCTGCAAACCCATCAACAGAGATACTACCTTCAGGTCAGAACATATCTGCCAGCCATACTTGCTGTAGTTAATCGTCTCCAGTAGCTGCTTTAGATTGCCGTAAGTCTCCTTCATGTAGACCGCATGTGCAATAGGTATGGATGGAAGCTGGTTCCCATTATTCAACAAAACCGCCTTTAGGCTCAGTTTTGAAGCGTCTATAAACAGCCGCCATTCGTGGGGATCATGTGCAATACCGAGAGCTTGTAGTAGACCATCAATATCGCAGCAGAACAGGAGGCTTTCTTCTTTCTTAAAGAAAGATTCGAAGAGCTGATGGCGAGTGCGAAATGAAGTCACTCGGACATTCTGTTCCAGAAGATTCCACTGTCGAAGTCTTGAGGCCAGTATCTCCGCTTTGCTTTTCGACAGATCCAAATCGCGAACAAGATCGTTCATTTCATCCTGGGTAATTTTATGTGGTGTAGATGTTTCGTCAAAGCACGAAAAGTCATCATCCTTACTGCCACGTTGAGGAGAACTCGCCGACGCATGGCCATCCTCATCGTCTGAACTGATAGAAAAATCTGTAGGAGGTTCTGGAATTGGGAGTCCTTCGCCATGAGAGACAGGTCGCAGAGCAGATGGTATGTTAGGGTATTCAACTGTCCACTTCTTCTTCTTGGTGATGCCTCCAGAAGCTGGTCGTACCATACAGAAATAACAGTCGTCAACGTGATTGGTGGGCTCCCTCCAAATCATGGGCACAGCAAATGGCATTGCCTTTCTTTTGCCATTAAGCCACTGTGAAAGATTTACGGCACAAGTGCGGCAGCATACGTGTGGGGCCCAGTCTTTGTCCTGGTCGCCTATCTTGCAACCAAAATACAAATGATACGCTTTCTTAACTGTTGCACTGATGTTCTTTTTCTGTGCAGCAAATGTCACTTCTCCGCAAATATAACAGAAGTTATTTGCACTATTAACACAGTTACGAAGCATTGCTACTGTTTAGTTACTTTACACTGTAGCAATCACTTATGTATGCTAGAGCTTCGAACAATATGCGCGAATGAACGGACATTGCACGAGTTAACTGTCACGTCGGCCATTTATAAATAAACTATAATTAGCTATTGCTTGATATTGCGCAATCAATTTCGCAACACTCTCAATGGAAACTTACAGTAAATGCTGCATTAACTTCTTTGCATGAAGGGGTGATGCAATATGACGCAAAATTTCGTAATTTCTCACTAAATTATGCAATAGCATCTATACAATGGACAAAACGTCAATATCTCTTGAACGTGAGCCAATCAACTTTTTTCAATGTGATATTCGTGTTCAGCACGTTGAATTCTTTCAGGATTGGGTACTTTCACCTAAGAAGCAATTTCACTGTTGACCAGTGTTATTAGTACATGAGAAAAGGCCTAGTTTTTTTATGCATAACAGAGCACTGGGCGGGGTCTGACGCGATTGAGTCCCTAGCTTTACCAGGATATTATATTCCGTCGTTTTTCTGTCGCACCAATTTCAAACACGGCGGTTCCTTAATTTATGTTAGCAATGATATTAGAGTCAAAAACTTGGACTTGACGTCCTTCAGTGAAGAACTAGTCTTCGAATGTTGTGGGTTAACGTTCACGACAGACGGCAGGAGATACGTACTGGTATGCATTTATAGATCGCCGAGTGGTTCGCTGGACCAGTTTGTGATTAGATTATCATCTTTATTAAATCATATATTTAACAGTGAATCTTTTCTTGTTGTTTGCGGCGACTTCAATATTGACCTGAATGCTGCAAGTATACAGACTTCAGTTGTCCGTGATTTGTTGGATTCATATAATTTGAGCGGTGAATTTGGAAAACCGACTCGCATAGTTACCCGTAGTGACGGTGTTCATTCTGAGCCTGTGCTCGATTATGTGCTCACAAGTGTGTCGGATGATTGTTGCGTCTTTGATGTTTTTGATGTTCATATTGCTGATCATTTTGCTGTGTCTCTGCGGGTGCTTTGTTCTGCGGCGAATGACGACACAGGGAATACTGCGGCTGCATCTCGGAGGGATATTTCAATTAAAACTTTGCAGGAACTCTACAATCAGATTGAATCAGTTGATTGGTGTAAAATCTTTGACCATGTTTTTAATGTTAATGACTGTTTTGGAAAATTTTTATCAACTTTTAATTTTTACTATGATCTTTGTTGCCCTCGAATTGAATTGCATAGGACAAATAAGATATCCGATAGAACATGGATAACACCGGAAATTGTAGTCAAGAGTCGTCAGTTGCGGGATTTATTTTGGTTTGCGCGGGATTGCGGTGTTCCTGATCTTCGCGCGGACTATGTTCAAAAGAAGCGTGAATATAAATCATTATTGAAACAAGCAAAATATTCTTACTATGAGAAGCGCTTCAGCCGCAGTGCTAGTAGTGCTCGAGCTGTTTGGCGATGCGTTAATGGGGAATTGGGTCGTGGAGTTGGAACCGGTGTTCTTGTCTTGGATATGGACGGCGAAAGTGTCGAGGATCAGGGCGCTGTTTGTAATTACTTCTTGCAACACTTCGTGGATGCGTCGGGTGACAATGCGTTAGCGCCTTCTGATGTGAATCTGTCTTGTACTGTTGGTCAGGGATTACTGAACAGTATGATTTTTTTCGATGTTTTGCCGGAGGAGGTGCTTGAGGCAATCTGTAAATTAAAGAATACTGCATCGGCAGGCTTTGATGATGTCCGGGTGTGCGCGGTTAAGCGTGTTGCAGAACTGATATCTGTGCCTTTGGCCAGGATTCTTAATATGTCGGTTTCACTGGGTGAGTACCCACGTGATCTCAAACTGGCTCGCGTTGTACCTATATACAAGAAGTTAAGTCATACAAATATTAATAACTATAGGCCTATATCTGTATTAAGTGTGTTTTCGAAAATTTTTGAGAGTGTGGTTTCCAGTAGAATCCTATGTTACTTGAACAAATATGGTATTCTCTTCGATTCACAGCATGGTTTTCGGAAGGATCGCTCCACTGCAACCGCATCTATTCAATTTATGCAGTACATATGGGATAACCTTGATGCGGGGAAGTACGTGGCCGGGTTGTTTTTCGATTTGTCACGTGCATTTGACAGCCTTCATATTGGGTATATCGTGGACAAATTGTGGGCAATTGGTATACGGGACCCGTTGTCATCGTGGCTTGAATCCTTTTTAAGGGATAGACGGATATCTGTGGCCCTATCTGGTTATAGATCTGATGAGGGCCATGTCGGAGCAGGGGTGCCTCAGGGGTCTGTGTTGGGCCCATTGCTGTTCTTGTTGTTTATCAACGATTTGCCATCGTATTTGACTGAGGCGGGACTTACGGTGTTATTTGCAGATGACACGTCTGTGGCTGTCTGTGCGGATAGTCCAGAATCATTGCAGCGGTCTGTGACCCTTGTTGTACGTCAGTTCTCCTCTTGGTGTGCTGCGAATCGTCTGAGCATCAACTTTGATAAATCATGCTACATTTACTTCCATCAGAGGCGACCATTGAATTTCCCGATGGACATGGGGATACCCAGGGGGCAATCTGTGAAGTTCCTCGGTACGTATCTGGACGCTAATCTAAATTTTAATGATCAGTTTGATGATATCTGTAGTAAACTCAATAAATCCTTTTACGCAATTCTAAAACTAAGGCCCACTCTTTCACGAAGAAATTTGCTTAGCGTTTACTACGCCTTGGTACATTCTGTCCTGAGTTATAACGTGTTGGTCTGGGGGCGGGGAGTCAACTGAGAGCGGGTGTTTGTTGGACAAAAACGGATTATTCGTTTGATTTTTGGCATGGGGCCGAGGGATTCGTGTAGAGACGTTTTTAAGACGAATAAAATACGTTTCCATGTATATACATTTATAACATGGTAGTATTTGTGAAGGAAAACCCTGCTTTATTTGTTCGGCCCGATTCCCCTGGTACACGCAGAACAGGTTCTATCGCCTTGCCAAAGCATAAAACAACACTATTTGAAAAATCTCCGTACTATTCCGGCGCTAAGCTGTTCAATAAGTTACCGTGCGAGGTCAGGAGCGTCGGGTCTGTCGCGTCATTTAAAAGTAAAGTTAAGGACTTCCTAATTGAGCATACGTTCTATGCAATTCAGGATTTTTTAAATTTGAATCAGGGTTTGTTTAATTTTAAAAGATTATATTTGACCCCTTTACAGTCATTTTGTGTCCTGTTTATTTATTTATTTTAGTTCTGGGTTGTTCATAGTTTTTTGTATATTGTTGTTTGTATTTTGCATGTGTATTTTATATGCATATTTTGACAATGTAAATATCTGTTAATCAGATCTATTACAATAAAGAATATTATTATATTATTATTATTATAATAGACAATTCTTTTGGGCAGATCCCACAATGAAAATCATGTGAACGAGTTCGTTGCTTTCAAACTGCATATTGACTTAACTAAAAACCGTAATAATAATATGTGGCAAACAACAAATGTACAAGAAAACTACGTACCTACCCACTAATCCAATCAGTAAATAACACAATGACAATATTAAACGCAGAAACTTAAGATATAACAAATATTACATCTAATTAACAGCAATAATTAAGATTTTAATTTGTGACATTTCTTGACGTTTATTTGTTTTGGTTTGTCAAATCGTTTACCCAGTACACTAAATCGAACCGAAAACAAATAATTTAGCGGTTTGTAATGAAAAATTAAAAATAACTCCAAAATTATTGGGTTAGGGTATAGGACATTATTACCAAACTTAAGCGCAATTAACGCATCATTCCAAAATTTTAATAATATACGGCGTGTTCCATTTGAAAAACTTCAGTAAACGCTCTTTGACAATAGCCAAACTGTATAATAAAATTAATGATTGATTATTTTCTAAGTTCAACACATCCCTTGGTTGCATACTTACTAAGTAATTTTGTCTTAGATAATACTAATACTATCGCATATAATTATTATGGTAAACATTGTCACGACCATTTTTTTTATAATTTTCAGTTAATAACTCAGCAATGCATCCAAAACCAAAACCCCAGATATCGATGAAAACACAATTAAAAGTGGATAAGGAAAAACAAAAGATATACAGGTTGTTTCATTTAAAAAAAATGTCGAATGTGTGCCATTTAAACGCGTTACCGTGTATAATTCAAATTATTTTCAAAATGTGTGTTTTATGTTACTGTGCCACTTTTTATAAAATAAATTTCTTCAGTACTATTTGATAACGCCTATATTGGACTTTGACGCACTAATGAGCAACCCGGTATATACAGTTTGTTTTTCATTATTTGTATGGGGATCTCGAAAACCATAAGAGATACGCATTAGGTTAAATGAAGAAAGATTTGCATCTTTATAAGCGTCATCCAGATACGTTTTTGTCAATTTAAGAAAATACATGGTTTACTAGATATTTGCAAAAAATATAAATTCTCCAAAACCTTTTATGTGCTATAACTCTTCCATTCTTAAAGTTTGAAAATTTTTTTTGAATATTGTTTTTAAGAAATTCAGTTTCAAACAACGACATCTTAAATTTTTAATTTTGCTTAGCATTTTTGAGTTAGCAAGCAAAGTCTAATTTTTTTAAATGGAAACCATACTTAGCTGTGACATATTCTAATAGTGCATCTTTTTCTGCTTGCAATGATGTAAGGGTTGTAGAACTTATTTTAATAAATAACAGCACAATACACTATTTTATGTTTAACAAAAATCATGTCTTGCCATGGAAAACGCGATGTTTACTTCATCATTGACAGTTCGTTCATTAGGGTGATTATAGTTGGTTTTGTTAGTGATTTAGTTGCTTTACAAAGTTAGTTATGGTGTACACAAATCTTGAGAAACTTGATATGATCGAATGTTACATTATTTGTAACAAAAATAGTAAAGAAGCCGCCGAACCCTATTTTTTATTGTATTTTGATCGCCCTCAACCATCGTTAGACACCTTCAAGAATTTATACAATAATTTAAAAGAGTATGGAAGTTTTGTTAAACCTAGAAATAAGGGTAATATTGGTGAAAACACGCAGATAAATGTTTTAGCTGCTGTTAATCAGAATCCATCAACATCAACGCGGCAAATTGCACAAGGCGCTGCTACCTCACAACGCACAGTAGTGAGAATTTTATCAAAACATAAGTACCTTCCTTATAAAAAATTAGTTGGTCAAACTGTACACCTTGGAGACGATGAAAGACGATTACATTTTTGTGCTTGGTTCGTAAATATGTGCCATGAAAATAATAATTTTCCGATGCAGATCTTATGGACCGACGAAACACGTTTTACAAACTGCGGCATGTTCAATCGCCATAATGAACACCTGTGGGCGCAAATAAATCCTCACCGTTTAGAAGAAAGGCGACCCCAGATTAGGTTTGGCTTTAATTTATGATGTGGTGTTATTGGTTCCCAACTTGTTGGGCCATTTATTTTTAATGAAACTTTAACCGGAAATCGTACAAACCCGTACAAATTTACGGTGGTTTCAACACGACGGTGCCCCGCCTCACTATCAGGCACAGGTCAAAAAATATTTAGATGAATTATTTCCAAACTCGTGGATCGGCAGAAATGGTCCTGTTTTATGGCCTGCACGTTCCCCAGATCTTTCACCGTTAGATTTCTTCGTCTTTGGAGCAATAAAAGATCTCGTATATGTGCGATCATATGCAACCTAAGAGGAGCTATTGGAAGCTGTTATTAATGTATTTGATAGCTTAGATGGGCGCAAAATTAGGAGAGCTATTAAGTCAGTGTTGAAAAGGTGCCGTATGTGCGTGGATAATAATGGTGGGCATTTCGAACTCATAATGTAAATTTAGCGTGTTACGTGTTGTTAATAATTAATTCGTTTAGCGTTTTTGTTGTTTCTTGTATTACATTGTATATTATAAGTTTCTTTTCTTTTCCATGGCAAGACATGATTTTTGTTAAACATAATAATAGTGTATTGTGCAGTTATTTATTAAAATAAGTGCTACAACCCTTACATCATTGCAAGCAGAAAAAAATGCACTACTAGAATATGTCATAGCCGACTATGGTTTCCATTTAAAAAAATTAGACTTTGCTTGCTAACTCAAAAATGCTAAGCAAAATTAAAAATTTAAGTTGTCGTTGTTTGATATTCAATTTCTTAAAAACAATATTCAAAAAGCTTTTTCTAACTTTAAGAATAGAAGAGTGTAACCCCTACTTAATTATTTAAAGTAGGGCACACAAGCCTGAGACTCACAGGGTCGGGTCTCCAAAGGTGGTTGCCGAGTGACGTACTGGTTCCAACAAATTATTATGAGGTAATAAAAGATAAATGGGCGCCAGTTGCTTTTTCAAAATAAAAAACAAGAAGCAACAAACTTATTAACAGAAGGCAAGGAACCAGTACCTCACACAGGAAGGTGTGATGCAAGACAAAAAGAAAAGTCTTTTATCTATTTACAAAATAGTATATTGAAAAAAGTGAAATATAAGACTCTATACAATGCTATTTACAATTTGTGCCACTTGAAGTATTTTTATAGATTTAGATACAAGTTTATTTAAAATTATGACAGATAACAATATGTATACAAATTGCAAAGAACTACTGACCAAAATAAAAATGAAGAATCTCCTCCTACTCTACATCTACATATCACGTTCCGTTTCCCTGCCTCTGTCCTTATTTTTGGTAATCCAATTTCTTGTTCCCTGAGCCACGATACTTATTCCTGGTCATCAGATTTCTGGTTCCCTGATGAATTCACTAAAACAAAAGCTGTGCGAAAGGGATCTTGAAGGCTCAAGCCCTCCGCACATTAGTTCCAAAAAATAGGGAAACAAAAAGAAAATAACTTCAGCGCAGATTTGAACTTGGTTTAATGATATTTGAAAGCTATATGCATATTAAAATTCCAAAAATAAGACAAACTGTGGCCGATGATGGCAGATTTAGTTCGCCACGTGCAAACAAATTCTTCAAATATTAAATAAATTAGCAAGTTCAAATAAATTAATGAAAACGAGAATAATAGGGAAATATGAAATTAATTTCAACTTTAGAATTTTGTACTGAGATAGATGAGATAATTAAACAAGAAAAAAAATCAATCAAGCGTACGCCATTGCTTAAAATTTTAGAAAGTTGCGATCAAATATACACATCAGATGTAGGAATAAGATAAAATAAATTTGCTTAATACGAACCTTGTATACACTAAATTTTATTTCTATTCTTTACTATACCGCTTAATAAAACTTTTACTTTAACATCCGAATACTTGACAAAAATCGCTAGTTTCCCGGGAGAGAATTGCCTCGCACGCGGTCACACCGAGAAGAGAGAGCTTATTCAAAATCGATATCCCTGGCTGTTTTAACGCGCAGGCTCTTCTTAAAATTGCTTAAGTCAAGCGCAGTTGATATTCATCACAATTTATAAATGCGAATATACAGCAGGAACGATAAAATTTGATCAAAGAATATACTTAATATAAATAATAATACATATATCGGGATTTTGGCAAAATTACCGTTACAAGTGTAATAGCGCTGAAAAGGTTTTGGAGAATTTCTATTTTTTGCAAATATCTTGTAAACGATGCATTTTCTTAAATGGACAAAAACGTATCTGCATGAGGCTTATAAAGATGCAAATCTTTCTCCATTTAACCTAACGTATCTCTTATGGTTTTCGAGATCCCCATACAAATAATGAAAAAAAACTCACCCTGTATAATAAGTAGTTTTTTTATTGTTTATGTATATAGGCCCTGTCTATATAACGAGACCCAGTGTGACGACCTACTACTTTTGCAATATTTCGTGTTCTACATACTGCAGTGACCTTGAGTTTGGTGGTAAATTATAAATAAGTATAATCAAGATCACTTCGAGATTTAATTAAATTAATTATTATTTTATTTATGTCATCATGATGTGTATATACATATTTATTAAGTTAATATTCTGGCAAATTTAATTTTTATTTACGTAAAATAATATAAGAATGTTAGTATAATTTTTATAAAAGTTATAATATTAGAATAAGCATAAAATGTTACGTGAATTATAACAAGAAAGTGTTTCCCGCACAAAGAATACTGTGACTGGGAGAGATCGATCGTTTGGCCCGGGAAAACAATATTCTGCGCTAGATGCATTAGACGAATCATGAACGTGTAAACAAGTTGATATTTACATATTTGTTTACCTTTTTGAAAGATTAGTAATGCGCTGTTTTCCCGGGTGGTGCAGCACTGCAGCTATGTATTTCTGGAGGTGGAATCGTATCGTACCGAAGATAACCGTACGTTTTTGTGAAGAAAAATATCCATATAAGTCCGGACAAGATCAGAAAACGGGAGTTTCCAGCTGGTGCAAACCGCTAAAAGGAAATATCAGAAGTAGGTGGAAACCTCTTCTTCCTCTTAAATATAAATGTTGTATTAACTTAGAAGTTTATTCGTGAATTGGAACATAAAATAATTTTCTGAAACCGATTCACGATACTTAGAAAATTTTGAATAAAATTTAAGATCTGTAATATCATATAGATGAAATATTATTCTAACTTAGAAATTTGTTCACGCATTGGAACTTATAATATTTTTCGTAATAATTTTACTATATTTATGAATTTTAAGACTGAAGTGGGACTTTGAAATATTTTTATGAATTAAATATCATTTTTAATTCGGGAGTTTGGTTTACATTGGGACTTGTAATTATTTTGGGAAATGATTATTTGTGTTTAGAACAGTACTTTAATTTTTTTTTTATTACTAGAATGTTTTATTTTTATATGCAGAGTTATTATACCGTGTATTATGGTAAAGCATTTTAGTATCTGTAATGATCAAATTAAATAGCATAATAATTTTTTTTTATTTATTAAATATAAACACTTTGCGTTTTAAATAAAATTTTCCTTATTATTTTATTTGCAAGATTAGGAGATTTGTAGTTTAATAATTTTGTTTTATGTACATATAGGATAATTAGACTGCGACAAAGTTTTTTTTTTAATATATATTTTGAGATGGATGAGTTTGAGACGCTGTACGAAGAGTTAAGGTGATTTGTTATAAATGTTTAATTAAATGTTTGTTATAAATGTGTATATAGTGTTGTACAAATTTTCTTGAGTGGTGTTTTGTATTGGAATCTCAGAGCGAGGTAAAGTTTTATTTTTATATATCTATATATTTTTTTTTATATCGATTATATTTTATTGTGTTTGTGTATTTGATATTGACGTGTTGGGTAACAGATCAGGGATGTGTGCAATGAATTAAGTAGATGTTTAATTCATAGCATGGAGTCTTGGTGAATCCTTAAAGCACGAATTGGTCTTGGTGGTACTGTTTTGGGAGCGAGCAAAGGCGCCAGGGAGAACTAATCAGGGCTGAGTTAATTAATTAAATGCACAAAGACATTTTTTTTATTACATTTAAAATTTATATATATGCCTTAAGGGGTGAGCACATGGTGGTGTATGTTCGGGTTGTGTCCAACGAGTTGAAAAGCATACTCGTAGGGTGGAACTTTGGGGTACCTACCAGTGTGAATTTGCTTTCTGATGGTACTGTCTTGGGAGCGAGGAAAGGCGCCAGGCAGAACTAATTAAGGCAAAGCCATTTCCTTAATGTTTATATTTTCGTAAATGATAAATCACATAATTTTGTTATTCATATTCCAGTACAATTCACAGTATGTAATAAATTTTATTTTTTTATTTGAAATATTGATTGTTTACATGTGCCTTTGACGAATTAAGAAAATGATAATTATATTTATTTTAAAATATAAATTTCTATTCGATGTTATTCTTTTATTAACTATAATTTGTTCATTGATTTGACTATTTGATCATGACATGTATGATTTTATATAATATTTTGAAATGTTTAAATTTTGTAAATATATTTGTGTAATTTTAAAAAAAAATGTTTTCTTTAATATTCGTAATAAATTAGATTATAAGGTTTATCTTGCATTTTATTTTCTTTAGCTGACCTGGTAATAACTAAAGAGCATTCAAGTTGATTGGAGAGTTTATTTATATTTTCTGCCCCTGAGAGAAAATTTTCTTTAGTCATTCTAAACTGAGCTAGTTAAATGTAAAATTGCCTAACCTACTATTTAGCAGAAAATTTATTGAATCTTAGTCTAGCATAAGGCCTAGCACTAGGATGTATGCTTGATTCTTACTTACTTATTGATTGAATAATTTAAATTATTTGTATATAAATCTCAATTTGCAAGAGTCACAGCAATACGTTACAAAATAACAAATATTACCATTATTAATAATACGTTCATTATCTACAGAAAAATAATGGTGGTGAAAGAGAATGGTGAGAATAACTCTAGTATTAATGCGACACCTTGCTTCTGGTGGGGACATTAAAGCGCATCAGCTATTTGGTGGTGATATCAATTCCGCATTTAAAAATTGATGTTTAACATGAGATTTGAAAAATATTTATTTATTTTCAGAAAGTGGATTCTCCCGACATCACCGACCAAGGAAACGACAACCGTATATCATGGACGAAAGAGATGCTTCCGTAAAATATATAAATGCGAGCAGTGCAAGTATAGGACGAAGTACCAGGCAGAGCTTAAGAAGCACACTAAACAACATTACGGAATTAAAATATATAAATGTGGAACTTGTAACAGAAGTTTTAAGACTAAAAAATCCCTCAGGATGCACGTGAAAAACACGCACGCTTATGTTGATGGAAAGGACGACCAAGAACATTCTACGACTGATTATTACAGGAACACACATATAAAAGTAGAAGAATTGAGCTCACAAGATCAAAAGACAACATTTAAGTGTGACCTGTGTGTGTTTCGAACAAAATACAAAGTATGTTTGAGAAGACATATGAAAACTAAACATTTGAAGGAAATGGATTATAATTGCGACTCTTGTGAATATAGAACGAACCGCAAAGATAATTTAGAATTGCATGTAAAAAGTAAACATTTGAAGAAATTCGATCATAAGTGTGACTTTTGTGAATATAGAACCAACAAGAAAAGTAATTTAGAGTTACATCTCAAAGCTAAACATTTGAATAAATTTGTCTATAAATGTAATTCTTGTGAATATACAACAATCCGCAAAGAGCATTTTGAAGTACATATAAAAACTAAACATTTGAAGCAATTTGATTTTAAATGTGACTCTTGTGAATATGTAACAAACCGCAAAGATAATTTAGAAGTTCATATAAAAAGTAAACACTTGACAGAATTTGATTATAAATGTGATTCTTGTGAATTTGAAACAAACATCAGAACCGTTTTAGAAAGACATATAAAACTTAAACATTTGACAGAATTCGATTATAAATGTGATTATTGTGAATTCGGAACAAACAGCAAAAATCAATTAAAAATTCATGTACAAACTAAACATTTGAAGGAATACGATTATAAATGTGACTCCTGTGAATACGGTACAAACAAGAAAAGTAATTTAAAAGTTCATATAAAAAGTAAACATTTGAAGCAATTCGATTATAAATGTGAATATTGTGAATTTCAAACAAATTTAAACAATGTTTTAAACAGACATATAAAAACTGTGCATTTGAAGGAATTTGATTTAAAATGTGCCTTATGTGAATACAGAACGAACCGCAAAGACAATTTAGAAGTACATATAAAGAGCAAACATTTGAAGAATTCGACTATAAATGAGTTTTGTGAATATGGAAGAGACAACGAAAGTAATTTAGAATTAGATATAAAGAATAAAAATTTGTAGATTTGATTACAAATGTGACTCGTGTAAAATTGGAACAAACAGCAAAATGAGTTAATAAAATATGAAACGTAACCATTTGTAAGTGTGAGCGATGTGCACTTTCTATCCCAATGCTTTATATTGTTATACCGGGAGATCTTAAATTATATTGATAAAGGTTTGCCATGGAATGTAAAACGTTCGTCTTAGCTATCATTCTTTTGAGATAATTCTGATTAAATTATCAGGTTAACTGTCAAACTGATATTTGACTGACATCAAATTTGTAAATATATGTTTATTTAAAATGATTGACATGTTTGAGTAACATTTTATTAAAAATTAATAAACAAACTACAACACAGCACGTTTACGCGCCTTTTCATGCTATCAAAAGCATTTTACAACATTTGTGGCGTTATGGTTGCACATACTTCAATATCTTTTGTTGCAGTTCTTGCAAATTATGTACAGGAGTTTTGAAAATTCTATTTTTGCAGTAAGGGAACACAAAATAGTCCATAATAGTCAAAGCAGGTGACCTCGGAGGAAACTCAACTTGCGTATGTAAACTTATAAGTCGATCATCAAAAAACTCACTGAGAAAGCTATAGTTTCTCGTGTCGTATATGCCATTGCCGCCCTAATCAATATTCTTTGCGCCTTTTGCATCAGGAGAAATTTTCTTCTAACCCCCATTGCCTTCCCCCATATTGGTGCACCGTAGAGTAGTATAGAGTGTACCACACCCACGAGCAGTCTCCTTTTATAAATATGGGGTCCTCGCATGTTGGGCATTATGCGTTGCAATCTCCCTATTTTTTTATCGGCTTTGCCCGTCACTCGTACCAGGTGCTCCCTAAAGCTGCCCCTTTTATCGAAGAATACTCCCAGATATCTGATTGCTTCCTTGGGTACGATATCCACATTGCCTATCTTAAACACTAGGCCATCTATCTTCCTCCTGGGCCTCCGTTTTTTTTTTTTTTGGTGCAAGATCAAGCTCGTTTTGCGTCATCCATTTCTCTACTCGTCTTAAGTTCTCATTTGCAAAGCTCATCGGGTCGTTCTTGCTGTCTGCCGTAACAATCATTGCCAGATCATCAGCAAATCCAATGAGTTTTGCCCCCCCCCCACCAAATAATTTCAATTCCAGAACATCATTATATAGGACGTTCCATAGAGAGGGTCGCAAAACATCCCTGCGGTACTCCCGCTCTCACCTCAATCTTTCCTCGTCTCGTTGCCTGAATACTTCTTTCTCTGAGATATTCTGAAATGACATTTACTAGATAATCCGATACCTGTCTCCTTTCCAGTTTTTGAAGTATTAAAACTCCAATTAGCAGTATTGAATGCATTTCTTACATCCAAGGTCACTAGCGCATTCCAACTCATTCCCCATTTCTCAAGCACTTTAATCTGTTGCATGGCCTGAATCGTAGACTTCCCTCTCCTGAAGCCATATTGGTGTTTAGCCAATTTCCCTTTCTTTTCTATTTCCTCCTCCAGCCTTTGTCTAATCATCGACTCATAGACTTTACTAAGTGCATTCAGGAGGCAGATTGGTCTATAGGAACTAGCCTTCCCTATTTTACCTTCCTTTGGTATTAAAATGACCTTGGCGTTTTTCCATTCCCTTGGAAATACTTGTCTTAAGAAGCTCATTGAGCACCCCTGGGATCCAGCTCCCATTTAACTTTACCGCTTCTGGAGGAATTGCATCTAACCCCGGAGCTTTTCCCGTTTTCAAATTTGCTGCAGCCTCGACCAGTTCACTCATAGTTAAAGCTGGTGCTTCAACTATTCTCCTTCTGTATTCCCATGTCTCAGTCCTCGGGTGCGGAAAGAGGTCCATCAGTATTTCCTTTCTTTGTTTATCCGGAATTTGGTAAGGCATCAGTTGTTTAATTCCCTTAATTGCTATCTTATACCCGTCTCCCCACACGTCCCTGTTCAAGTCCTCACATAATTCCTTCCAATGCCTTTTTTTTGGAGTCTCTTATTAGTTTCCGTAATTCCCTCTTACTTGTTTTGTGTTCTTCCATAACTTTATTCCTTAGCTCTTCTTTGATGCATTTGTCCGCTCTTGTGCACTGCCTTCTGATCCTATTGCACTGTTTCCTTTTCTCGCTTATCTCGCTGTTCCAACTGCGCCGTCATGTTGGAAATAACCATTACGAAGTTCATCGCCGTGTAGTTGTTGAACAAATTCATTTAAAATGTTATTTCTGTACCTCTCTGCATTGAAAAAAAAAACGACCCAATTACCCTTCTACGGGAGACTGCCATCCTTACCCCAATTTTTTGAGAATGTAGTGGAGATTCAACAAAAAAGTGCGGTTTATTAGTGCTCCACATTCGCTCATTTTGAAAATTTACGTACCCCGAAAGATGCCTAATCGGAAAAAATGTTAAGTTTAACAGGTCGTTATTCATTCAATTGTTGACGAACCACTGGCAATACGCAATACTTCTGGGGTGGTCTGTTGGCAAAAGAGCTCGATATGATTGCATCTTATATGTAAGCATGTTCAAGTTCTCCTTTACGATGGTTCGGCATGTTTCATAAGAAACTCCAATCTCTTGGAACAGGCGTCTCAAAGATTTTGTAGGGTCCTGTTCCATACGATTACGAACGTCAATAATCACTTCTGTACGAATAGTTGGCCTACCAGCACCTTTATGAGTAACAGATTCAGTTTCGCGAAATACACCAACAACTATGTGCGAAGCACATGTAAAAATCTTGCTCTACTACTGCAAAATTTGGGAAGTGTTCACGAAAATTATCCAAACATAAACGCTTACTGTATTCCCAAATACCATTAACTAGCTAGCACACCTGTTCTAAAATACGCTTCAATCATGTAATGTGTGCTGTGGTGTAAACCACAATTGAAAAACTACAAAATGTCGGACAGAAAATATAATGACAGTATGACACTTATTGATATAACTTAAGACAGAAGTTTTACATTCCATGGCAAACCTTTAATCAATACAATTTTTGATCTCGCGGTATAACCGGTGTCTGTGATTCATTTACGCACGGCAATTTAGAAATTTTCATGTTACTTAATCGGCAACTTGGAAATTCTTTTTTTTTTTCCTTTGTTCTGTTGCCAGAGTCGTGCCTAAACATTTAATTCGCAGAATAAACATTTTATATCATTGGATCATGCTTACATGCAACTACAACGTTGCCAATATACAGTGTGGAAACCACTTATGGAATAAATTCAGTAACTTACAAACTGAAACAGGTCAATTTTTATTTTAAATTGCGCTGGTTTTAAATCACTGCACCTATTAGTGACGTCATCTTCTTTAGAGCTGTGACGTCATACGCATTTTTTTTTAATAGAATGCTATATTTTTTTATAAATTCGTAGATAGTACTATTAAATACCTTTTCAATGAACTAACACAAGTTAACTTTATTTTCAACAATTTTTGAGATTTTTACATTTAAAAAAAAAAATTTAAAAAAACAACACGAAAAAACTGTGTGATGAAATTGATAGCACCTGACGGTAGTAGAATACAAGAAAGATAGTAATTTTGCTTTGATCAAAAAAGAATAAATTAGTAAACTTTGACGTTTTATTAATTGTTGTTGTTGTGGTTGGAACGTAAAAATGTAAAAATCTCAAAAATTGTTAAAAATAAAGTTAACTTGTGTTAGTTCATTGAAAAGGTATTTAATAGTACTATCTACGAATTTATAAAAAAATATAGCATTCTATTAAAAAAAATGCGTATGACGTCACAGCTCTAAAGAAGATGACGTCGCTAATAGGTGCAGTGATTTAAAACGTGCGCAATTTAAAATAAAAATTGACCTGTTTCGGCGTTTTCGACAAATGTCATTAGTTTGTAAGTTACTGAATTTATTCCATAAGTAGTTTCCACACTGTATAGGAAATAGCATTAACAACCTGTAATTTTAAACTCGCACCGTGTGAAAGTTGATTAGTTTGTGTTGATCATTTTCAAAATAATGCCTACAAAAGCCTTCAAACTGCGCTTGTGGATTATAACGTCTTGTTCTTTATGGTGTTCCGGCAGATGTGGTTCATCTCATGTAGCATTCACTAGTTAATGTTAAATACTACGGCAGCTTTGCGGTTGGAAAAAAGGAAAAAGTCACACTCTTCGTGAGCTCTTCAATAGTGTTACGGACACTATTGAAGAGCTCACGAAGAGTGTGACTTGTTCCTTTTTTCCAACCGCAAAGCTGCCGTAGTATTTAACATTAACTAGTGAATGCTACATGAGATGAACCACATCTGCCGGAACACCATAAAGAACAAGACGTTATAATCCACAAGCGCAGTTTGAAGGCTTTTGTAGGCATTATTTTGAAAATGATCAACACAAACTAATCAACTTTCACACGGTGCGAGTTTAAAATTACAGGTTGTTAATGCTATTTCCTATACAGTGTGGAAACTACTTATGGAATAAATTCAGTAACTTACAAACTAATGACATTTGTCGAAAACGCCGAAACAGGTCAATTTTTATTTTAAATTGCGCACGTTTTAAATCACTGCACCTATTAGCGACGTCATCTTCTTTAGAGCTGTGACGTCATACGCATTTTTTTTAATAGAATGCTATATTTTTTTATAAATTCGTAGATAGTACTATTAAATACCTTTTCAATGAACTAACACAAGTTAACTTTATTTTTAACAATTTTTGAGATTTTTACATTTTTACGTTCCAACCACAACAACAACAATTAATAAAACGTCAAAGTTTACTAATTTATTCTTTTTTGATCAAAGCAAAATTACTATCTTTCTTGTATTCTACTACCGTCAGGTGCTATCAATTTCATCACACAGTTTTTTCGTGTTGTTTTTTTAAATTTTTTTTTATTTAAATAGTGTCCGTAATTACTTACGTACAAAAAATGTATGAAACATATTATTTTGTTCATGTTTTGCTACTGTAATTTAATTGAAAACCAAGAATCTATGTTTAAGATTAAGAAACAAGTCAGTGATAAATGAATTTATAAAACATTGCCTTATAAATCTTTAGAATATTTAATTATGGTGCATTATTGTATTGGTATTCACGCCTTTAATATATTGTTCGATTATTTTCTTGGCTTTATTCTAAATTAAAAAAAAAGAAGTCTTATTTCTATATTTCCAGCCTCACAACAACCTACATTCACAATTCACCCATAACATAAAGATCTGCACATATAAAACCTATTTCTTCATTGACGTTAAGGCCCTTCCCGGCTACTGTATGGAAATCGCGATGTTAAGTAATATGGGTTGCATAGCTCATACTTTAATAAAAGAGTGATAATGTCACCAATACCACAGTATAGAGCTGTATAGACAGTAGTTTCTCTCGCCGTCGGCACCTTTGATGTTTGTGTCCCACAATGGTACTGCGCATTCACGCACGCGCAACCAGAGGCGTAGTCAATTTTTCTATTCAGGAATAAACCAGTGGCGGAGAACCAAATCGTTTATGAGATAATTATGTTAATCTAATTTTAAAATTATGAAAAAGCTATATCAATAATGCAAAAAACGAGGATAAAACACTGCTTTTTATTAAGTATATATTACACACGCATTTAAAATGTAATACATTATACGTACAACACAAAAAAAAGCTACTTTTACCTAAAGATTACTTAAATTTCTTGACACAATTCATCAATGGTGTTGTAAAATTGTTATTTTATTTGAATTACCACTAACTTTGAAATTTCTATTGCAAAATTTCAAAGTATAAAAAATTCTTGCACGAATAAATAGCTTTATCAAAAATTCAGTAGGTACATTTTCGCAGGGATATGATATTTCCTCCAACTTCTGTTTTAATTGAAAGCTAACATTTGGTTCGAAGGAAAATCAAGAAAAAAATTCACAGAAGGCTTTTTCCTAATGCGGTATTTATATACAGGTATACTGAAATTATGGTCGGGCGTTGCCAAATTAGTAAAGCTGTTTCACAAAGTTAGGACATGCCTTAAAATAAGTGTAAAATTTGAATTCATTCATTTTTGTGTTTTAAACGTATAATTGTTGGAAAACTACGCTTTTCAAAACATTTGTGCCCCAAATAACCTACAAAATAAGTGAAGGCATTTTGTTCGGTTATATTATCCCATTGTCGGTAATCAATCTTCGAAAATTAAATTTTGCGTTGGTGGTGGTGGATTTGTCATGAAGTTTGAGTAATTATTCACAACTACAATAAACAATATGCACATTTTAACAGTTGAGGACATTTTAATGCACGTGGGAATCTTGCCGCATTGGTTCTTTCGAAAACCTGAAAAAGCTTAATTTAGAATTGTTCGAACTATTCTTGCACCGAGGTGCACAACAATAATGGGGCATTTTTGTTCCAAGTATTCGCGAAACGAAACACTACAATTATTGATAAAACGTTATGCTGCGTGAACACTAATTATAGAAAACAATTTGTTTGTCAAAAATGTTAGAAGTACGTCAGCATCCATTAAATTATATGGAAATATTTCAAGGAAATGCACAATAATCAAACAAAAATTTTTGACACATTTTAAACACAAATTCTAAATTAATAATAACGTCAAATAAATACATATTTATTTGACGTTAATTATAAATGCCAAAAGAATGTATAATTTAGTTTTACATATGCCTTGTTTAATTTGTGTACAACTACCCATTAATTTGTAAAATTAGTGTTCATAATAAATTGTTTGTCAAACATTTTGTATAATTGGTGTACACCCAGCATAACTTACATTAACGGCAATTCACAAACCGCATGCCGAGCAGGCGCATCAAATAATCCCGCCAACTCAACAGCTGATGGTTGACTACTGCGCAGTCACGCACGCGTCTGTTTGCCGGTGGACAATTATTTCCGTCGAGAGAAACTACTGTTTCTATTACATAGCTATATATTGTGCCAATACCTACCCCCAAAGATATAAACATTAAAAAGTAAGCGACTCTTAATACTTTTCAGGAACTCTTGACAGCGCGCAGTGGTTGTAATACGAACTATGACTCATACGTCACAAAACCGCGCGAAAATACAAATCTAAAATTAAGTATATAGTAGGTAGCAATATATCTTTGAGTATAATATACAGATTCATTGAACATTGAAAAAGTTATACAATGATAAACATGAACAATCATATTCAAATTGCAACATGTTAATCATTGAATGAACTTCGTAAATACTAATAAATCCATATATAAAATGAAAAATATACACATAGGGAATGAAAAAATGAAAATCCAAAAAATTGGTAATTATTGTATACACAATACATATCATACATCAAAGAAAAGAAGAATAGAGATATTTTGTACAAAATATTATACAGATGTACCTTTTGTTAATAGTAATAGTAGCGTCATATTCTTATTTTTATAATTAAATAATGCTTATCTGTTGCTGTTAGACTGTTAAATATATAATCATTATTGTACTTAAATATGTAAATAAATTGTATTTACTTAGTTATTTTATTGAGGACACAATCATATATGGTAGAAAGCACCAAACAATCGACCTTCGTCATCAAAATCCATGATGTAACAGTTGTAGTACGTCAATGTTAGTATTGTGATCGGCGAATAAAATTTACGATTTCTGAAGTTTACTTTGAGGTTATATTTGCATCAAAATGTACCAAATTTGCTGAATGTAAATTAAATACTTTTTGATAAAGTAAAACAATGTATTCTGTGAGTATAATGAAATAAAACTACATCTTGAATTCACCATTCCACTTAATAAATAGTAAAAATAAAAAATCAAACTTCGTACTTTTCTTCTAGTGATTATTTCTTAATATTGAAGACTTAAACAATGGTTATATAAAATGTATATTTTAGGAAGCAAACTTTTTCAATAATTCTTCATTGTTTAAAATATCTTTTTAAACCTGACTTCAATTTATATTAATGTCGTACTTTACAATTAACTTGTTTCAAAGGATGGTACAGCTTAACACAAATTAACTCGTCACTTATCCAAATTTGTAATAAATTATTAATGACAACCCTCTCCAACTTAGGACATACACAAAAAGAAAGTTCCAAATGTTACAGGCAAGTAACAAAATGTAGATATTTATTTTTATATTTGTTTTTTCTTATAATCGGTATAACATTAAGTACAAAATTTAAATCAGTATATGTAGCGAATTTATTATAACATATACTGTACATTTTCTGCTTATGTATTTATCTTATACATTTAATTATAAGTAACAATTAAATAAATTAATCTGCCAGGCAACAATTATCAGTGCCATCATTTTCTGATTTAACTGCTAGTGTATCTAAGAGTATTCGTCTAAATTTCAGGTGTCCTCATTTCTGGGTCTGATTCCATATAACTGCATTTTTCTCATAACCCTGCTCTCCTATGTGCTTATTATAATATATTTTGGATATTCCCCAAATATGCTCTATCGGGTTGAATATGTAGTGATATGATCGTAGTTGTAAAACTGTCTGCATCTGGTATATTATGGCTCTTAACCATTCTCTTATTTGACCTTTGTTTCAAGAATTATTAGGACATTTATCATATAAATGCTATGATAACGTCTAGCGTACACAGCAGTGCATTTTCAAACTAATTTAAGAAATTGTTTCTATCTATTTCACGATGGTAATCAGGATTACTAGTATTTGAAAAAATACTAAAGAGGCACTGTTAATAAAACCATTACATGTACCTGCATAAATGACTATAAACCTAAAACCAAAGCAAAATTTGTATTACTCGACACGTGTCAATTTTAATGCAGAGTATTACCTCTTGTCGTCAACTTTCAAATACTCTTATGACTATCCTCCTGCTATGATCTGGTTACAGTGCCATTTTCAAAAATCCAAGTCTCATCTAAATAGACACATTCCAGTGGACTTTCAGATTGTAAATTATTCATATATTTTTATAGAAGATTGGTTCGAGGAAGAACATGTGTTTTTTCCTTAATCTTCTCTATGGACAGTCTTTCTTATATTTGAAACCAATATCTGCTAGAGTACTCTACCAAAAGAATCAACAGAGCCATCAAAGGTATGATGCTCCCCTAGCAGTGATAATAACAAAGCTCATGTAAAGTGTTGTTCTAAAAAACACCATTAACATTATATTCTTTTTATTTTCAATGAGTTGTATAAGCAACTTAGCGTTTTTATACAGATCGTATCGCGTATTGTTGCTTTTATTGCAGGAGTAATCACATACAGTTTCCTGAAACGTTTTTTTGGACTTCGGTGAGCATCATTTTGTTTACGTGTCTTAAAAATACTACTCACAGATTCAACGGAAATATTTAAAGCTTGTGCAATTCTCTAAAATTATAATATTAATATTTATTTGATGTCATTACAACAAATATGTATACATACCTCTCGCACACTTGTCAACGGTAATAGTTATTCAATTTACGTTTGCATGTATGTAATAATCAAAGAGCTAATAAGCTCCTTTGACTGACTACTGAATGACTTAAGCATCGTTAGTTCTAAAAAGAATTTTGAACGATAATACTACAATAAAATAACAAACATAAACAACAGCAACCAAAACCTATCCTATAATACTGTCAAACAATACTGTCAAATGACAGCAAGGAATTCAAAATTCAAAATCACTAGCGACGTGTAAACGATGTTTCATGTAAGCCAACATCCGATGTTAATATTTTTTGTAAAACTGGCTAAAATAACGCCAACATTATCATTTTTAATTAATATTAATAATTAAAATAATCCTGTAATTATTATTATATACATATAATATATTCTATACCAATGAAATTCTAAATTTAGTTATACAGGGTGTAACAGTGGGAACGCCGTGGTCTCTGGTAGTCAAATGGTAACAATTTTGAAAAAGTTACATACTGGAATATATGTAGGTGGATTAGATCTACAATTTAAAAATAATAGGCAATATACAGGGTGTTTCCAAAACTTAGCAATGTACCAAAGTTATGTTTTTCTTAATGGAACACCGTGTATTTTATGTCATTTTTGAGTTGTACACTGAAATCTAGATCAACTTTATTTCAGGTTTCCTATGTCTAATTTTTGTAGTTTATGAGATATTTCAAGTTTTTTGAAAATGCAATGTTGCACGAAAAGTTTAGTATCTCGAAAATGACTTAATTCAGAGAAGTGTAACTAATAGCGTAAATGGCAGATCCTTTGGCTGATTGAATGCCATATTCAAAGTTGTCGAGTATTCTACAGGTCGTTCATGTACCGAGAGCAAACTTTATGAACTTCTTTTGTGCATAACTTTATTATTTTAAATGGAACATCCTGTATGTATTTATGTTATCAGATAGAACATTTTATTGTCTAAAAACCGGTATCAGGAATCCCTATGACTATCTTTACTAGTTTTTAAGTTATTTGTGTTTTTTAGATAATTTAAGTGAACTAAATTTGTTTTTTGTAAGTGAAAACCCAGTATATCTTTACATCGATGGGTATAAATATTATTATTCGAAGAAGTTGATTTTATATTGTCACAATTTACATGAAAACATAAATTCCAAGTAATAAAAATAAACTAAACAAAACAGCAGTAAATATTTTTTTATTTGGATTAAGAAAAAAGGATTTCGTATAAAATAAACGAAAAAACATAACAACAAAATAAACGAAAAAGTGCTAGCGTTCAACATAATTGCCATTTTCTTCAATACAGAAAATAACCCTCTGTTCAAATGCTGTTCTAACGTTCCTCAGCATATCCGGTGTTACTGAACCGAAGGCGTCTCTGATTCTCGTTTTCATATCCTCTGCTGTAGTGGGCAAGATATTGTAAACGATCCCTTTTACATACCCCCATAGGAAAAAGTCCATACATATTAAGTCCGGAGACCTTGGTGGCCAATTGCACGGACCATCTCTTCCGATCCACCTATTAGGAAATTTCCTGTGAAGGTAGTTTTTAACGGACCGTTTAAAATGGGCAGGAGCGCCGTCTAATTGAAGCCACATCCGGTTTCTAATATTCAAGGGAATATTTTCCAAGAGGGTCCAAAAGTCCCTTTTTAAGAACCTTAGAAATTCGTCTCCGTTTAGGTGCCCATTGAAGAAGTATGGTCCAATTACATAATCGCCTATAATGCCTCCAAACACGTTCAAACTCCAGCGATGCTGCCGATCCAAGGTACGAAAAAGATGGCGATTTTCGGTATCATAATAATGAAAATTGTGACGGTTTACTAATCCATTACTATGAAAAGTGGATTCATCGGTAAATAAAACGTAATTAAAAAAATCATTATGTTCTGCGTTTCTATCAAGAGCCCACAAGCAAAAATCAATTCGCCATTCATAATCCATTGCGTATAAATTTTGATGGTATTGTAAGTGATAGGGATGGTATTTGTGTTTTCTTAGTATCCTAGATACGCTCATATGAGTTATATCTAATTCCTTGGCAATCTGTCGTGTGCTTTTATGCGGTTCTTCAGTGACTGTTGCCAATACCACGAATTCATTTTCTACGTCTACAGTTGTTGTTCGCCTTTTGTATGCAACACTCCCTGTGGCACGGAATCTACCCAACAAATTTTCAAATACCCTTTTATCTGGATGTTTTCGATTTGGGTACTTCTGCGAATACACCCGAGACGCAAGGAAGCAATTTTCCTGACACTCACCAATAACTAAAATCATATCAGTTCTTTCTTGCAACGAGTATGCCTTCATGATGTTAACAGAGTACACGTCAAATTGACAGTTTCTCTATGAGGATCCAACCTCCTAGATTAAATAATAACAATTTCCGTAAGTTATCTAAAAAACGCAAATAACTTAAAAACTAGTAAGGATAGTCATAGGGATTCCTGATACTGGTTTTTAGACAATAAAATGTTCTATCTGATAACATAAATACATACAGGGTGTTCCATTTAAAATAATAAAGTTATGCACGAAAGAAGTTCACAAAGTTTGCTCTCGGTACATGAACGACCTGTAGAATACTCGGCAACTTTGAATATGGCATTCAATCAGCCAAAGGATCTGCCATTTACGCTATTCGTTCCACTTCTCTGAATTAAGTCATTTTCGAGATACTAAACTTTTCGTGCAACATTGCATTTTCAAAAAACTTGAAATATCTCCTAAACTACAAAAATTAGACATAGGAAACCTGAAATAAAGTTGATCTAGATTTCAGTGTACAACTCAAAAATGACATAAAATACACGGTGTTCCATTAAGAAAAACATAACTTTGGTACATTGCTAAGTTTTGAAACACCCTGTATATTGCCTATTATTTTTAAATTGTAGATCTAATTCACCTATATATATTCCAGTATGTAACTTTTTCAAAATTGTTACCATTTGACTACCAGAGACCACGGCGTTCCCACTGTTACACCCTGTATATAAAGTAATTATGTTCGTTGTTATGAAATTGGCAATGCAGACGTCATTATTTTTCCTTTATGACGGAAGGCGATTGATTGCTGCTTTTTGTATTATTTATTGGTGTTTGCAGATTTTCCGTTTTTGTCACATTTTTGAAGATATGATGTCACCGGATAGTATTTTAAATGAATCACCCTGTATTTATATTTTTTTTTGAGTAGATATTTTTTTCCTGAATTCACTAATACCAGGTTTAGTGGGTCTCTGACTTATGGTTTCATAAGAAAAAAATAAAATGTAATGGCACCTAAATATTTATTTAATAAAAAACGAACGACAATAACTAAAGATTCTATTCATTAACGTCCATTAACTTTAACAAATGATTATGAAATTCATTTCTCGCTTAAAGGTGACATGAACTTTTAATGCAGCATTAACTTTTTTTAGAATCTTTAGTTATTGTCGTTCGTTTTTTATTAAATAAATATTTAGGTGCCATTACATTTTATTTTTTTCTTATGAACCCATAAGTCAGAGACCCACTAAACCTGGTATTAGTGAATTCAGGAAAAAAATATCTACTCAAAAAAAAATATAAATACAGGGTGATTCATTTAAAATACTATCCGGTGACATCATATCTTCAAAAATGTGACAAAAACGGAAAATCTGCAAACACCAATAAATAATACATAAAGTATACAAAAACTTTAATTTAGGTTACATTTTCGAAAAAGTGCTAGTTAAGCCATAAATTCGGTGTTCCGCTCTTTTTGCCCGACCCTGTATACAAATGTCCAGCAAAGTGTTCGCTTATAAATTACATACATACAGTATTGAGTTAATATAATGTACCTATTTCACAAATCCGATTGTTTTTATACACTTTAGCAGGATTGGTCCTTTTAAGGAATGGATCGCCAATTCTTTCAACCCACTAATTATATATCTGCACAATGTTGATTTTGTAAATACATACAGAACAATAATTCTTTACATTTGCGCACTATTCTCTTTCGGTGAAGTGCTATCAATAGGTACACGTGATCAGAGAATACTTGCTCTCACCATAGTTCCTCACAACTTACAATAAGTCTAAATAACTAATGAAACTCAATGCAAACAACACAACGCAACAATTTGATTGTGAGGTATCAACGACGCATATAATTTTAGGTTAGGATTTTCACAATAACGCGCTTTTATGTTCCGTTATAACGATTCGTATTCGGTAAACTTCGTATATCATCTGCTAGCGCTTAGTGTCTGTAATAGGAACTACAATGAAATTTAAAATTTGAAAAGCTCGTGGCCAGGCCCTGCCTACCCCTCAGGAGTGGCAGAGGTGTTGTGTGGCGAAATATACAAATATAACAAGGGTGTAAGTAATTCTAATTTCGTAATAAATATTGCGTTATTGAGTAAAGAGTTATGTACATAATTTTTGTGTTTCTTTACATTTACTGAAATATACCCGTGTTCAGTTTCATATGTGTTCAATATTGCCATATTATTTTTAGAATAAACAATTAATCATGTATTATTTTACTAATATATAATATTTTGAACAAGGTGTAATATTTATAACTACAACAAAGTATAATTTCGTATTAATTTAGCGTCCAATAGAAATTTTATCTATTGTTTTGTTATTCAAAAGATTAGATACGTTATTTTTCTCAAAAAAAAGTTGGCAAGACTACTATATAGTACAGAGCCCGACTATGCACCGGGAATCGGAACGCACCCACAAAAAGCGCAATCAAGCCAAAATTTTTATCCACGGTTTGTATCGTGTAAAGGCCAATATAGATGGCGCTGACATCAAAAAATTACAGTTTTCAATAACACTAAGCAAACAGCGGGCGATTCAAAATGTATTTGGTAGCGGGAAATTCAAAATAAAGTTTATGACAAATTAGGGTTTAATACCGCGAGATCAAAAATTATATTGATAAAGGTTTGCCGTGGAATGTAAAAATCTGTTTTAAGTTATATCATTAAGTGTCATACTGTCATTAATATTTATGACAATGACACTTAATGATATAACTTAAGACAGACATTTACATTCCATAGCAAACATTTATCAACATAATTTTTGATCTCGCGGTACATGATCACAACACTGTCATCAAATTGCATACTATTTACTAGTTCCCGTAGTAATGAGGAATTATTGCTAAGGAAAACAGTATGCAGTACGATATTCAATTACAATGCTGTAACCACACAATAACGTTTTAAAGAAAAGAATTACTTAAATAATTACACTTTAATATTGTTACGTAGAAAAGGTACAAAGTACATTTATATTATTAATAACTAACATCCAACACAACACATATCTTTTAGTTAAATTACCAGTACAAAAATAAAGTAACGAATAATAGCATAATCTACCAAAAGTAGAATATTCGACTAACAAACATATTTTTAACAATAAGATAGAATTTCTGTCGAAAAAGCACAAGTACCTACTCAAAATACTACAAAGTAGAAAAGGTATACATTTATGATTACTATTGAAAAATTATAACTAACATCCAACATGTGTTTTAGTTAAATTACCAGTACAAAAATAAATTAACGAACAATAGCATAATCTACCAAAAGTAGAATATTCGACTAACAAACACATTTTTAGTAATAGAATAAAACACCTTTTTCACAAAAAATAGTTTAATAACTAGATGTCACATTTCGTGTGCACTGCACACATCGTCAATAATAACAGTTACTACTGACGATGTGTGCAGTGCACACAAAATGTGACATCTAGTTATTAAACTATTTTTTGTGAAAAAGGTGTTTTATTGTATTACTATTTCTATATTTCACAAGTGTTCAACATAAATTACTACAAAGATAGTTTTAACAATAAGATAGAATTGCTGTCGAAAAGTACAAGTACCTACTCAAAATACTACAAAGTAGGTAATTAAACCCAATAGATACAAAATGACTTAAGCCCATGTTTACTACCACCATTTACAAAATCTTGTATTACATAAATGATGAACATAAAATAAGGCGACATAAATAAAAATATGGATACATAAGATACCTAACAAATTTAGTAGACGTCTTTTCATCAATATATAATTAAAAGAGTGACAATTAGGGCTTAAAAACTAAATAATGTTAATTACATGGCTATAGAAGAAAACAAAAAAATTAAACCTGCAATAACTAACACCAAATTGATTAATTTATTGTTGTCGTAAAATAAATGAGACTCAATGATATGGCTGTCTTAAGCTCCGTGGGTGGCCTCATGGGATGGAGTGTTGGCACTGCATTTCTGTTGAGGCGTACTGAATGAGGGTGTGCATAGCATGTTGTGTCAAAATGTAGGCTCCAAAGTTTCTTATTACATGTTGTACTGGCATCTAGCACAGGTTTCATGCCCATTTGCTGTTGCCAAGTTTCGTTCCTGAATAATAAAATATAATAATTACAACTGTATACTAACAAATATCAACGATAGTATAAAGGCACATTTTCATTATAGGAAACTGCACAGGAAAATCATTAGGAAAAACCATAAATGCTTCTGTACCAAGAAATCTGAAGTTTCTATTAACACTGCTTAACATCGATTGATTGCTTGTGAAAAAACATAATATAGAAACTTAAAAACAAGTAGTAAGGTTTTCGTGTACTTTAAAGGCTTTCTTATACAGCCATATGGTTAAACTGCAGTTGAGGCAAAGATTAAAGAATACTAAAGATGCGACGCTCGAAAAAGGAACTACATTTGTAGAGTAGGATAGAAAACATTCCAATTTAAAGGGACTGAACATAAACAAAACATGTACACATAACCTAGCCAGCGGTCGCAATTTGCTTTATACTGTTTAGTCTGTTTATTGTAATTATTATTGCATTTGAATTAGTCGTATTTCGTAATTATGTGTATGATACCAAAACAAATTGGACAAATGTGTGCATATAAATACTGTAAAAATTATTTTTGTATATCTAAGGATGAAAAATTACATTTCTTTAGATTTCTTAAAGATCACATGTAAGTAAACAAGAAGTTATCAAGAATCTTCCTATTTTTTCGCCTTTCAGTAATAATATTAATTCATATTGGAGTTGTCAAAAATAGGAGCAAGCATGTGGAAGATATGATTTATCGACAAAGATCCCTTAGAATTGTATACAAAGTATCGAATATGCAGAAAACATTTTGTAACAGATATGTTAATAAACGTTGAAAGGAAGTATCTGTTACCACTAGCTGTGACAAATGATTTTTCATACAGAGTGCACTTTAGAAACAATATGTAAGAATTATGCAATTAACAATAAACACTTAAGTAACAAATTTTTTTATAGCTGAACCAGTTCCATCATGTTCAAGATATGCTATTAAGTTAAGAGAAAGGGGAGTGAAACGGAAAATACAGGTCACAAAAAGATCAAAGTTATTTCTGATATTACCATACCATACCATATATTTAGCCTGTTTTACTTTCTGAAATTTTCTAATAACGAGTTTAAAAATGCACTAAGTATGAATAGGAAATTAAGTATATTAATGAATATATAGATATCGAAACAAGTCACATAGATATCGACACTTTTTACACAGGTATTGAGACATGCTAGAAATGAAACATTCTATATTTACAAATATGTGTCCTGCAAATTCATTTATTTCCACCTATCTTCATTAAATTCTATGTAAAAGCATATCCGACTAAATCCAAATCAGTAAGAGGAAGCAGATACTTTATAAATAATAAACTTCGTGAAATCAAAGAAACTTTTGATTTTATAGATGACTTGCAGAAAGTTCAACTAAGAATGCACGCAACATAAGATTGATGTAAATCTTGTTGGTGATACAATAAATTTATTATTATTATTATTATATTGTTATAGTATGTAAATATTTTTTTGTATAATAAATTATTCATTCTCTCAGCATTTCATTGCCTACCTTTTTAAATGTACATATCTCAAATATATATTTCTTTATTTTCCGATCACATTTAACATGTATAACACATATACACTTAATATTCTCTAAACACTTATTTTCTTATAATGATATTTTATATTCTTATAATATGTAGTTATTCCACATATAATTTGTATTTCTATTTTAGAATATTGTGAATCCATACATTTATTTCTATGACAATAGAAGAATTTTAAAATCTGTTTTGTTTAAAATTCCCGCGCTTCTACATTCCAATTTAAATGTCCAAGGTCACTGAGAATTTGAGTAAGAGATCAAAGGTTCCGATCGAAGCGTCGTATCTTTATTCTCTAATCTTTGGTTGAGGTGTAGGGCGACTAGTGTACCTTATAGAGAACCTCTAATTGAACAACTTTTTCTTTTAAAATTATCAATGCAAACATAGAGAAATGGAGATAAAAAATAAATTAGCTAATGACCGAGTCAATTTTGCAGGTTACATCTCATGTAAGGTATCGATGGTGCTTTTAAAATCGCAGAAAAGTCATAAGAAAACATACAAATTGACCTAAATTGTGTGCGATTATGTGAAATAAACATCAATTATCGTGATTTTCATCATTTCAATGATCTATATGGGATACCTTACCATATAGATCATTGAAATGATGAAAATCACGATAATTGATATTCATTTCACATAATCACACACAATTTAGGTCAATTTGTATGTTTTCTAATGACTTTTCTGCGATTTTAAAAGCACCATCGAATGTCAACAAAAACAGCCGATATCATGTGATCTCGTATTTACAATTTTGCTAAAATTCAATCAAAAAACTTGGAAATCAAAGGTAATTGTTGAGTTGTGAGTTTAAATAAACATCATTTATTGCGATTTTCATTATTTCAATGCTCTATATGGGATATCTCACATGGGATGTAACCTGCAAGATTGACTCGGTGAGTACCTAATTTATTTTTTATTTCCATTTCCCTACATTTGCATTGATAATTTTATAAGAAAAAGTTGTTCAATTAGAGGTCCTTTATAATGTACACTAATCATTTTGTCAAAAATCGCCTGACACCTCAACTACAATTATTCCCACTTATATTATACTCCTAATAATTGCCAATTACTTACTTAATTGTCATTTAAACTTTAATTGGTGTAATCGGAAACCAACAAAATCCTTGCTACAACCAGTTGCACTTGGAATCAGAACTACAAACAAAAAATCTCCAGCTCACCTTCGGGTTATATGTCAACTATTAGTGCCGTTAGTTACGCATTCTCGGAAAATATACATCGCACTTGCTTCTTGCTTATACGCCGCACACACAATGCACTAGCTTCTATTCATCCTTTAAGTCTAAAAATGCATTATGTCAACTTAATAAAATTATCATATTACTCTTTACAGAACTGACGGTACGATTATAACACCACTAACTAAGTAGTAATAAGAAAAATAATGTTTAGCAACACACAAAATATGTTTGTTGATGTTTCTACGCGTTTCCATAAAGTGACAGCGCAGTAGTAGCGACATCTCAAGTTATTCGGTTAAAGTCATGATTCAAATTTACTTCTAGGTCTCTTGTTTCTTAAAGTCCCTAGATATATAAAGGACCGCAATTACCTCCATTTTGGCGCCAAAGAAGCGGCAAATTTAAAAATCTGTCAGTTTTTTTTACAAAAATACAATAGTTGTCAAACAATATGTCAAAAATGTGTTTAAATTGTAAAATAGCTTATTGATTTCTTGACAAAATACGAAAGTTCTCTAATTAAAATGTGGAAAAATATAATTGTGTTTGTGATCGTGTCGTTAGGAAAAGAGGAGCAATCGAAAAACGGCAAGCTAGTGTATACGTGTGTGCATGATTTTTATTATTTATTACTAAATAACTGCTTGCGTGTGATGCATTTAACTATAGATGAAGAGTGTCTGTAGTATTAATGATTATGATGTTTAATGATCTACTAACCAGAGAATAGTGCAGAATTTGTTTCTAAATGTTCTTGATCCTGATTGGTAACAATTGGCGAAGTTATCGCATTAGCAGTCGGGTCTGCAACATTTGCAATAAGATATGATTAACAATTGGAACAGGACAAAAGGCATCATACCTAATAGTTTTCGTTTGATTCCTTGATTTCGTGGAAAGTCAGCTATTGCAATAGTTGGAATTGCACAACTTTCGATTATCCAACCTGTTTAATTCGAATTGGTCAAGTTCAAAGTGTGCCTGAAAATTGCAAAAAAAAAAACATCTTCACATTAGGTAACATTCTGCAAGTGAACAAGAGTATGAAAGAATTGAGCAAGTATAGGATACTTACCTCACATAACAAAGCTCGTTCAGGCAAGTCAACTCGATTGATAAATGCAATCCATGCTTTACGCCGATCATCATTACTTGATGTTGGTATTCGGAAAAACCGAAATCCGTTCTCGCCACGGTTTTGACATCCACTCAAACAACAACTGGGCATGGTTCCAACGCACGTAATAACTTAATAACCTTACTCTTAATGTCATTATGTCAACAGCGATCAGCTGATTGCTCCGAGTGTCCAGATACTACCAACTCAATCACTAAAGTCCGCAAAAGTCACCAAATCACCGCCATTTTGGCGCCGTTATAATGCTTTCATTCAGCAGGCGGATCGGGAACCGATCCCGCTCCAACCGTTCACTTCACAACAGTTGAGTGTTCGCTGGACAGGATCGCTCACCTTTATGTCATCGTCTGTCATCTCTACTTTTCATTGCTGCCATATGTTAAAATTATAGAGATTAAACCGAATAAACAATAATAATAAATTGTTTTTCTGCATTAAGGTTTGACGTAGTTTTTAGTGGAAGGGCTGGTTTTTCCAACCCCGAATAAAATACTGAGTGAACTCCAATTTATAATACATTTATTACTGCACAATACCTTTAATTTGCTGTATCTTACTTTTCTAGTAACTTTCTTCAGAAGTATGTATGAGGTTGGTCTTGGAATGAATCATTGCTTTCATTCAGCAGACACAACAATTGCGCAACTGTGTTCAGTGATCACGTCGAGTAGACGACCGCTCACTCTGAACATGTTCAGGAGCGGCCGCCATTTTTGTGAGCGGAAAAATTCTACGCTCACTTACTGAGCGTACTCTGTACGCATGCGCCATTGATGCATTCCAAGACCAACCTAATACATAATTTTGATGAATGTTACTAGAAAAGTAAGATACAATAAATTAAAGGTATTGTGCAGAAATAAATGTATTAAAATATTGGAGTTCACCCAGTATTTTATTCGGACTTGGAAAAACCAGCCCTTCCACTAAAACCTACGCCAAAATTTAATGCAGAAAAACAATTTATTATTATTGTTTATTCGGTTTAATCTCTATAATTTTAACATATGGCAGCAATGAAAAGTACCAGATGACAGACGATGACATAAAGGTGAGCGGTCCTGTCCAGCGAACACTCAACTGTTGTGAAGTGAACGGTTGGAACGGGATCAGTTTCCGATCCGTCTGCTGAATGAAAGCAATGGCGCATGCGTACAGAATACGCTCAGTAAGTGAGCATTAAGTTGGTCTTGGAATGCATCAATGGCGCATGCGTACAGAGTACGCTCACTAACAGCATAGAATTTTTCCGCTCGCAAAAATGGCGGCCGCTCCTGAACATGTTCAGAGTGAGCGGTCGTCTACTCGACATGATCACTGAACAGTTGCGCAACTGTTGTCTCTGCTGAATGAAAGCAATGGGACAAACCAATTGCGGTACTTTATTATCTAGGGACTTTATTGTTTCTAACACCGTGGCGCCATCTAACATGGCCTGCATAGATAGATTAAGCGGCAAAAACCCCTGATTTAACTGAACCATCCCTGGTTTGGAATAATAATGGCTGACCACGTTAACCAGGTTTATAGGAACGACACAATGTTTTCGGAAAACACTTATCGTGTAAAAGAAGAACAGTGCCAAGAAGACAATTTTATAGAGGATAAAGTGTGTATCTCTGAAACTGGTATTATTATAAACAATCCTGTAGTGCAAGACCACATTTGGCATTGCAAAATAGAGCAGCATGAACAGCCCACATGTTCGAACAATATTAAAACAGAATTAGCCTGGCATGAAGTGACTGAAGTACAAAATGACACTGTTGACATAGAAGAAGGGATGAGTGCTGATGACGTTAAAATTAAATTTGACAATGGACTACTGTGTAAGTAAATGTATATTTCAATTATTCATTGAAATTTGTTGTAGTCGTAATCTGAAACAATAGTAACAGGTCATGATCAGTGAGATTTCATTAAAATTTTTATCACAATAATTTCTACGAACATAATTTTTTTAATAGAATTTGGGGGTAAACTGCAGTTGAGGTAACGGGCGAGTTTTGGCAAAATAACTAGTGTACCCTATAAAGGACCTCTAATTGAACAACTTTTACTTATAAAATTATGGGTGCAAACGTACAGAAATGGAGATAAAAAATAAATTAGGTACTCACCGAGTGAATTTTGCAGGTTACATCACATGTAAGATATCCCATATAGATCATTGAAATAATGAAAATTACAATAAATGATGTTTATTTCACATTATCACACACAATTTAGTTCAATTTGTATGTTTTCTTACTACTTTTATTCAATTTTAAAAGCACCATCGAATGTCAACAAAACAGCTGATATACACGTGATCTCATCCGCCGGAAGCCGCCCATTCTAAGTTAGATGCGGTCTAACGGACTCAAACGAATGGTTTCCATAGAATTATTTACTGAGTAGAGGCCCATCTAAATTGTCGTCTATATTTCAAAATTACAGGCAAATTAGTTTAAAATACGTTAATTATTGACAGATTTGTAGTTTATTTTATTTCCTTTTAATACTTATTTGTAAATTACATGCGAATCCGTAACAAAATATGTAATAAAATATAAATTATTTATAGATTTGTAGTTTATTTTATTGGCTTTTAATATTTATTTGTAAATTACATGCGAATCCGTAACAAAATATGTAATAAAATATAAATTATTTATAGATTTGTAGTTTATTTTATTGGCTTTTAATATTTATTTGTAAATTACATGCGAATCAGTAACAAAATATATAATAAAATGTAAATTATTTATAGATTTGTAGTTTATTACATATACCATGTTTTTTAAAATTATATAAAATTATTAAAGAAGTAGGTATGTTGTGAAATAGAAAGTGGTGGGAAAGGAATATAGTGCTACCGGATCTACGTCGCATTAAGATAACGGATGAATTAGGAAATGAAACGGAAAATCGCAATAGGGGTTGTTAAACAGGATAACGCAGGGCCGAGCTAACTCTGTCGCAGACGGCGTGACGGTTCAGGAAATTAAGAACACCTAAAAGTAGAGCGTCGATCGGCAACGACGCTAGCGACGTTGTCCGGGCACCAGGACACTATGCTATCTTACAGATAACCTACCTGCGCCTCCTACGAGCTACCACTGGCTGTGTCCCTCCAGCGGGTTACCTATTGAACTCCCTGTATATTCGTAGCACCTATTCTTATGTATGTGCTAGTCACAATAAAATTTGAGATATGCAGAGGTAAAAGAAATAAAAGAAAAGATATTACGTAATGTAACAAAATTTAATTAAATTTAATGTGTGTTGAAAATTTGTTTTTAAACAAAACTAAAATGGTGAAATTAGGTATTACAAAACACAAGCGTTGAATGAACAGTTAATTTGAATAAAATAAATGAAGCTAGCCAGTTGGTAAATAAAAAAACAAAGCGTTAGGTGACAATTACAAAATTTAAAAGTAAGAAAAAAAAAACGAGTCTTAAAGATTTAACAAATTCTCTGCGCTTCAGCAGAAGTTGGTCGGTTGCAGAAACGTTTCCTTCACCTCACATTAGGTGTACAAGAGTTTTCAAGGACACGCCACAACGGCAATGTCAATACAAAGGTGTAATTATATATAAATTGATAAGCGCAAGAAAATTAATAAGTCAGTATAGGGACTTAATCTAAATTGAGAAAAATTTGCTAAATAAAAAAAAACGTCAGGTTTGCTCACATGAACTAAATTAAATTAATTGAAGGTTATTTATTGGCATAGTCAATAGTTAAAGGTAACTTTAGAAAAGGAATTTCATAAAATACAATAAAACCCTGAGCTCCGAGAACCAAAGTTTGCTTCTACAAAAATGAATTTATCTAGCTCAGGTAAATTAATTGATCAACGAAAGGCAAAATTACAATCTTACAGCAAAAATAAACGTGCAAAACTACTAACAAATTTTAGATTTTTAAATGCAACACATCATATAACATACAATTATTGTATCGGAAGAGAAAACACTAGGTATATTACTAATTAAATAAAATCTACTCAAAAGATAAAGTGATAATATATTAAATTTACTAGAATTAGTTTAATTAAATAATTGCCTCAACATAGGGCTACAGAAATACGGTAGTGACAAAACCAAAATTCTGGTCAATCTGATTATTACATAATTAATAAAATAACAACGGTAATTTAATAAGGATTAAATTGTGACCTCGCAGTTGACTAAGAGGTGCGATAGTTAATAAACCACTCAAAATTCTTGGTCAAAACTAGGCAAACTGAAGTCTTGCTCACAGACGTAAAGACGTCGAAAATTGGACGTAAAATATATAAAAGGTAAAATTACAACCTTAGCTGGCAAGATGGTTGCCGGAAAGACGCTGCGGAAAACCAAAATGGCGGCGACCCCCTTGTTGGTAAAATTCCACTTAACAGGTGGGCTGGATGTTGGAAAAAACCACTGATGTGGGCGATATCCCCAAAAATAAGACTTCGGAGGGCTTAAATGGCCGTCAAAGGAATCCTAACAGCTTCTGAGGGCTTTAGCGCCCGACATAAGAATCCTATTAAAATTTAGAGAGAAAAAAACCAAAGATAAAATCCCGAAAATTTAACACAGAGTTTTGAAAACTTACCCCAAGGTTGAACGATGGAGATCCCACGATAAACGACTACGAGTCACTTCAGGGTGCAAAATCTACGTTTACAAAAAAAAAAAGCCAGCACATGGCCACACGTGGATTTTTAGAAAACGATACGACGATATAAAACCACGTTAATAACCCAAAATTAAGGTAACGGTAATTACTGCTTTCTCCGAATTAAGCCGCATACGCGAAAAATCTCCACATGGATACTGTACATAAGTACTAAAGGAAGAGAAGCAATTTGCACACACTGTTCTTTTCGCAAGATGTGACCAACAAGTGTCGTCGAAAACCGCGAAAAATCTCCTCGTTCACACCCGCGCAATCGCTACACGCAGCCCTGTCCAAAACATAGAGACACGAAAATACCTCAAGATGGACATCGAAAGCATTCACATAAAATTACAAACACCAGTTTGAGTTTGACCGAAAAGGGGGTTAACACTGCGACTCTTAATTAATCGCAAACAAGAACATGACTTAAGCGAAACGAGAATAAGCGAAAAACCCGACAATAGTACGAAGAAAATTATAACGACGGCAGCACGAGGGAAAATTTTATGCTAAACGTTGGCAATCCCGTGTATAACAGATCTGTACTACATAGCCGATAGGTTTGACAGAAATAAACAAACAATCTTCCACACGTAGTTTCTATTTTATTAGGCGAAAGGACAGAATTTCTGCAGGTAAATAACGAAATACCAAAGCTTTAATATCAAAACGCTGCAAAAAGACGGTAGAGAGACCGATCTTAAACTTATGTTACAGAGAAATTACGATCCTAACCCCTACGATGGTTCTGGGGACGAATAAACAGAAGTTCCTAATACTAGAATATCGAAGATAGAGCAACAAGTGATCGACAACAATTAATAGTATGCCCTCTATTCCAAGCATTTCTTTAATTAATACTCCTTATCTTTTTCTTTTTTTTAGAGAGACGACTGCGAAGAAAAAGAAGAAAACAATACTAAACGGCCTGCTCGAGATACTGTGTTTGGCCATACGCAAAACATGTGAAACAGTTAACACAAAAACTTGACTATCGTCTCAAAGCGTTTACAAACCACAATAAATGCATTAGGTAGGGATCGGACGTGATGAATAAGTAGATATTCTTTTAAGAAAACTTACGCAAGGCGTAAAAGTAATTGCAACTGCGGAAAATACGAAACTACAGGTAGGTTAGATTAAGCTAGAGCTAAGATAATTAAAGTTAGTTACTCAGATATAGAGGCTTTCACAAAACAGGGTGTAAATGCCCGATCTTACATAAAAAATATATCTGTCATATTCGCGGTACATGGTTTAGAGCGGTGAGGGCTCAATAGTAGGTTTAATACCCACGGAAGCATACGGCAGGCAGTCTTAGTAACCGGTGCAATAGACAATATACAGGGTACGCTCAAAAAGTCACGATCTTTATACAAAATTCCACGTATTTAGACAAAGGCACACAATCTTTCGAGAGGTACAAACAAAGTAAATTTTACAACGTAACAAATTCCCCCCTTTCCAGCGAAAAGAAATTGATCGCAGAGCAATTTCTTGCACCGAGAACATAGGCTGACGGGATAAAGACAGTGAAAAGGGTAAGCGAGAGTTCTAAAACGGACGTTGTCCACTAACAAACGCACACATCCACACTCAGACACAGCAACACCAAACAGCTTGGCCATAACCACCACGTGGCCCTTCGGCATTCGGCCGGTACGGGAAAGTAACAAAAAAAAAATAAAAAAACAAGGGTGTCGAGATTCTGCACAGACGCGCCCCGAGACCTGTCCAACCGACAGCCCAGCACTATTGGTAGCATCACGGGGGAGAAGGGTATAGACGGGTTAGATTACGGTGTGCCCGGCCGGCGGTGATCCTTACGACGGTCGAAGGCACAGGAATGAGGAGTGGGCACTACCAATAGGCCAAGGTGCGGGAAAGGCAACCCCCGAGACGACACTCTGCAGACACGCGACGGTAAGAGAGACCCTTGGGTAAGGCCCTCGGTATCTCGTAACAAACAAAATAAAAGGACAACTAAAAACGGGTTTATTACTACAGATACGGGATACAAAGCGGAATAAGGAAGAGGTAACTAAAGGTAAGGTAAAGCTCAGAATGGTGCAACTGCCCAGAGGTACAGATATGCCGTTACGACAACCAAACATCCGATGACAACGAAACGAGAGAAGATCGCCAAACAAAAATAGATATTAGAGAGCAAAAGTTTAAAGTCTGGACCGGCGTTGTCCCGACTAAAATGCTGAAGGCAAACGATAAACCATAAAGGCTGAAGTCATAACCAATTCCTGGTAGTAACATTTTGAACGTAAGAAAGCAAAAAGGTCGCCAGGACACGACCTGGGAAGGCTGGGGATTATCACACAAAAGGGACCATCACTCTTTATACCTCCTCAAATAAGAACGTCAAATCCGGTAGTTAAGCAACATTAGTTAGCTTAAGAGGTAGTCATGTCCGATAAGATAAGGGAAATGTAGTGTGGGCTCCCCTAGCAAGGCTGCCACTCCATATATGCAAAACACGGTAGATACGAAACATACGGAAGCGATAAAGATACGGGAAGATAAATGCATAGACGGAATCACAGATACAAGCTGTGCAATGGGGCCGGTAATCACACTAACGAAAGGTCGATAAAAGAAAATTGTTTGTCCTAAGGTGGTAGAGGAACAATAGAAGTCAGGGTCCCTTTAGAAGCCTTTTACTTCACGCAGGTTCACGGTAGGAGAATTCTTCCAGCCCTCGCTACAGGCCGTAATGCCCCTTTAGATGCCTCCTACATCACGCGAGGTACACGGTAGAGAAATTCTGGTGTAACGGCTGCAAGCCAAGGCACTCTCTACAGGCCATGATGGAAGGAGTTAGCGATAAGACAAGGCACGAAGCAACACATAGCGAAAACGTAAGCGAGATAAAAGACAAACTAATTTATTCAGCAGACGAATGTCGATGTTTATCGTCTGAAGTCTGTTTCGCAATTCGTCAGGTAACATTGACCAAATGGCGGAAGAAGGTATACCAACAAGGTACCACTGCAAAACGTAACCCACAAACAAGACCATAGCCGGGCTAAGATAAACAGACGGAGTCCGAGAAATTTTTATTTTAGAGATACGCTCTCGATAGATGTTCGGAGAATTATCTTCAACAACTTTAAGAGATCCCATGCCCAACGAAATGAATGGATCCGCTTCACTCGTCGGAACAGAGAAATCCAAAGCCGGAGAAACAACAGCGTTTTTATCATAAGCCAAATCAGATAAATGCAGATTTAAAGTTACGCATGGAGTTGTGACATCTGTAGGTTCGAAAAGCTCCAAGTTCAGAGAGACATCGAAATCTGCGTTATTTGCGCACACAAGAAGCTTAAGGTCGAAAGAAGCTTCAGAAGCGGTGTCATTGGCGCATACAAAAACCTCTAAATCGGTAGAAGTGACAGAATCGGAGTTATTAGGACGTACAAAAAGCTCCAAGTCAGATGAGGAAACAGAATCTGTATTATAGCTAAGTACGAAGTCGGAAGAGACATCAGAAATTGAATTATGAGTAAGCCCTAAGTCGGGAGGTACGTCAGAAATCGTATTATAGGTAAACTTTACGTCAGGAGACATATCAGAGATCGAATCATGTGAAAGCTTTACAACAGGAGGTACATCAGAAATTGTATTAACAGTGAGCTCGGGAGCTTCCGAAACGGGAGAGACTTCTGACACCGACCTGATTGGATCTTCGGAAGAATTCAACTCATCGAAGGCAACTGAGTCTATCGGAGGTGGGGAGGTAGCAGTTGGAGAAAGAGTCGGATCCGGCATGACACTAGCTGACGGAGAAGGTTGGCCAATATCTTCATCGTCACCCATGTCAACCTCGTCGTCACTCCTATAATCCTTGTAGTCACTCACATACTCTCCGGCCTTCCATGCCTTATATTTCTCCATTATGGCACGAGAAGTGGTATCGGTAAGGTCACGAGGCGAGACGTTTCCGATAGTTCGCATTTTTGAGATAAACTTAGCTGCCAATTCACAACTACGTACCGAAAACCAGATACGTTCGTCCTTCTCTTCGGCAGTTTGCGGCTGCGCATTCTGAATGCGGTCCGAGACAAAAGCCAGACCGGAAGTTATTCCCCGATATTCAGGAACTGTAGTCCTACTATCAAGTTCAGCGATAAGATATTCCAAGAGAGAGAGCTTTGACCAAATTGCCTCAGCGTCCTCCGCATAAGAAAAAGGGTAGTCAGAAGGAGGGCAGACAGCTTCCTTAAAGCCTGGGTGCTCTTCCTCGAATCTTAGAAGGTCATAGTAATACACCTGCGCATCGTCCCGCTCCATACCTGGTGACCGTTCGGCACCAAAAGTAGCGAGTAAATAATCCAATTCCTCATAAGAGAGATGCTCCATAAGAATGTCAAAACGCATAGTCTCCATCGTATAGAAAAAAAATTATTCGAGAAGATTACAGAGATAAACTAGGTCTTGAAATGGTCACAAGACACAAATGTGTACCTGTCGATTACTTAAATAGTTCGTACCAGGTAACAAAAGAAAAATCTTGATTGATTGCAGAACTATGAAAAGTCAAAACGCACGCTAAGACTTGCCTAGAAGGTAATCGAGGAAAAAAAAAATATATAGATATAGGCAAGACCAAAGAAAACAGTGCGATAAGAGTGCTCCACTCAGTAGCCACTCACACAAGTCGAGAAAAAAGCCTAAATCGAGAAAATTCAAAATTTATTCCGGAAGATGGTCAGGACCGAAACGTTGATACAAAACAAGTAGTTTCTCCAAAGTATAGCACCACTGTGCGGTACGACGAAATGTTAGCGGCTGAAATACTTAAAGGTAAGGAAAATATTCCGGAAGATGGAGAAAACTTGTCCGAAACGTTAGGCAACGACACGTTGTCACGTCAAGCAACCAAAACCAAGGAAAATTAAAAAAGACGAGAAATTTCCCTGAAGATGGTGAAAACTAGGTCGAAACGTTCGGTGTCAACTTATGAGTCGATGGATGACACACAAGAGAAAAAGAAAATTTGAGGGCGGCGAAAACTTAGCCGAAACGTAGGTGCGAAATGTTGTTCGTTAGGCCCACAACGAAGGCATGAAATTGTTAAGAAGGTAGCGAAAACTTCGTTGGAGCGTTGGGTAACGAAGGAGAAAATTTTGTTCCGGAAGGTGGAGAAAAGATGGCAGAAACGTTGGTGTGTCAATTCGTACGGAAGGGGAAGAAAACTTGTCTGAATGTTAAGGGGGGCAGGAAAAGAAATTCTGAAAATGGCGGAAACTTAGTCGAAACTTGGTTGACACACAAAAATAATAATAAAGGAAAATTGAAGATGGCGGAACGTTGGTCGAAACGCTGGTGCCAAAATTTTTCCTATCACCAAAAGAAAGGTCCAGACGCTAGGGCACCAAACTTTTCCCTTATTACCGAAAGAAAGGCCCAGGAAAAAAATTATCGAAACGTTGGTTGTTAAAGACAGGGAGATAATTTGCAAAATTCAAGAAAATGTTCCGGAAGATGGTCAAAATTTTTCCGAAACGTGGTCCACCAAGGACAAGGCGATAAATTTGAAAATTTCAGAAAAAATTCCGGAAGATGGTCAAAAATCGGCCGAAACGTTGGGCGCCAAATTTTTGCTACCGGATCTACGTCGCATTAAGATAACGGATGAATTAGGAAATGAAACGGAGAATCGCAATAGGGGTTGTTAAACAGGATAACGCAGGGCCGAGCTAACTCTGTCGCAGACGGCGTGACGGTTCAGGAAATTAAGAACACCTAAAAGTAGAGCGTCGATCGGCAACGACGCTAGCGACGTTGTCCGGGCACCAGGACACTATGCTATCTTACAGATAACCTACCTGCGCCTCCTACGAGCTACCACTGGCTGTGTCCCTCCAGCGGGTTACCTATTGAACTCCCTGTATATTCGTAGCACCTATTCTTATGTATGTGCTAGTCACAATAAAATTTGAGATATGCAGAGGTAAAAGAAATAAAAGAAAAGATATTACGTAATGTAACAAAATTTAATTAAATTTAATGTGTGTTGAAAATTTGTTTTTAAACAAAACTAAAATGGTGAAATTAGGTATTACAAAACACAAGCGTTGAATGAACAGTTAATTTGAATAAAATAAATGAAGCTAGCCAGTTGGTAAATAAAAAAACAAAGCGTTAGGTGACAATTACAAAATTTAAAAGTAAGAAAAAAAAACGAGTCTTAAAGATTTAACAAATTCTCTGCGCTTCAGCAGAAGTTGGTCGGTTGCAGAAACGTTTCCTTCACCTCACATTAGGTGTACAAGAGTTTTCAAGGACACGCCACAACGGCAATGTCAATACAAAGGTGTAATTATATATAAATTGATAAGCGCAAGAAAATTAATAAGTCAGTATAGGGACTTAATCTAAATTGAGAAAAATTTGCTAAATAAAAAAAAACGTCAGGTTTGCTCACATGAACTAAATTAAATTAATTGAAGGTTATTTATTGGCATAGTCAATAGTTAAAGGTAACTTTAGAAAAGGAATTTCATAAAATACAATAAAACCCTGAGCTCCGAGAACCAAAGTTTGCTTCTACAAAAATGAATTTATCTAGCTCAGGTAAATTAATTGATCAACGAAAGGCAAAATTACAATCTTACAGCAAAAATAAACGTGCAAAACTACTAACAAATTTTAGATTTTTAAATGCAACACATCATATAACATACAATTATTGTATCGGAAGAGAAAACACTAGGTATATTACTAATTAAATAAAATCTACTCAAAAGATAAAGTGATAATATATTAAATTTACTAGAATTAGTTTAATTAAATAATTGCCTCAACATAGGGCTACAGAAATACGGTAGTGACAAAACCAAAATTCTGGTCAATCTGATTATTACATAATTAATAAAATAACAACGGTAATTTAATAAGGATTAAATTGTGACCTCGCAGTTGACTAAGAGGTGCGATAGTTAATAAACCACTCAAAATTCTTGGTCAAAACTAGGCAAACTGAAGTCTTGCTCACAGACGTAAAGACGTCGAAAATTGGACGTAAAATATATAAAAGGTAAAATTACAACCTTAGCTGGCAAGATGGTTGCCGGAAAGACGCTGCGGAAAACCAAAATGGCGGCGACCCCCTTGTTGGTAAAATTCCACTTAACAGGTGGGCTGGATGTTGGAAAAAACCACTGATGTGGGCGATATCCCCAAAAATAAGACTTCGGAGGGCTTAAATGGCCGTTAAAGGAATCCTAACAGCTTCTGAGGGCTTTAGCGCCCGACATAAGAATCCTATTAAAATTTAGAGAGAAAAAAACCAAAGATAAAATCCCGAAAATTTAACACAGAGTTTTGAAAACTTACCCCAAGGTTGAACGATGGAGATCCCACGATAAACGACTACGAGTCACTTCAGGGTGCAAAATCTACGTTTACAAAAAAAAAGCCAGCACATGGCCACACGTGGATTTTTAGAAAACGATACGACGATATAAAACCACGTTAATAACCCAAAATTAAGGTAACGGTAATTACTGCTTTCTCCGAATTAAGCCGCATACGCGAAAAATCTCCACATGGATACTGTACATAAGTACTAAAGGAAGAGAAGCAATTTGCACACACTGTTCTTTTCGCAAGATGTGACCAACAAGTGTCGTCGAAAACCGCGAAAAATCTCCTCGTTCACACCCGCGCAATCGCTACACGCAGCCCTGTCCAAAACATAGAGACACGAAAATACCTCAAGATGGACATCGAAAGCATTCACATAAAATTACAAACACCAGTTTGAGTTTGACCGAAAAGGGGGTTAACACTGCGACTCTTAATTAATCGCAAACAAGAACATGACTTAAGCGAAACGAGAATAAGCGAAAAACCCGACAATAGTACGAAGAAAATTATAACGACGGCAGCACGAGGGAAAATTTTATGCTAAACGTTGGCAATCCCGTGTATAACAGATCTGTACTACATAGCCGATAGGTTTGACAGAAATAAACAAACAATCTTCCACACGTAGTTTCTATTTTATTAGGCGAAAGGACAGAATTTCTGCAGGTAAATAACGAAATACCAAAGCTTTAATATCAAAACGCTGCAAAAAGACGGTAGAGAGACCGATCTTAAACTTATGTTACAGAGAAATTACGATCCTAACCCCTACGATGGTTCTGGGGACGAATAAACAGAAGTTCCTAATACTAGAATATCGAAGATAGAGCAACAAGTGATCGACAACAATTAATAGTATGCCCTCTATTCCAAGCATTTCTTTAATTAATACTCCTTACCTTTTTCTTTTTTTTAGAGAGACGACTGCGAAGAAAAAGAAGAAAACAATACTAAACGGCCTGCTCGAGATACTGTGTTTGGCCATACGCAAAACATGTGAAACAGTTAACACAAAAACTTGACTATCGTCTCAAAGCGTTTACAAACCACAATAAATGCATTAGGTAGGGATCGGACGTGATGAATAAGTAGATATTCTTTTAAGAAAACTTACGCAAGGCGTAAAAGTAATTGCAACTGCGGAAAATACGAAACTACAGGTAGGTTAGATTAAGCTAGAGCTAAGATAATTAAAGTTAGTTACTCAGATATAGAGGCTTTCACAAAACAGGGTGTAAATGCCCGATCTTACATAAAAAATATATCTGTCATATTCGCGGTACATGGTTTAGAGCGGTGAGGGCTCAATAGTAGGTTTAATACCCACGGAAGCATACGGCAGGCAGTCTTAGTAACCGGTGCAATAGACAATATACAGGCTACGCTCAAAAAGTCACGATCTTTATACAAAATTCCACGTATTTAGACAAAGGCACACAATCTTTCGAGAGGTACAAACAAAGTAAATTTTACAACGTAACAATAGTCAAAAAATAGCTGTATAATATGAAAGTAACCAATATGCCCCCCGCCCCTGCACCGCGCCACATAACAAAACAAAATACGATAAATGAATGGAAATTGCAATGAAAAACTTAACCATAAATACTTCGAATGTAATAACGTACTTGTTTATTTGCATTTTAAAATTAATAACTGGAATTTTCGCAGGCGCATCATTTGCTTCAAAGTGTATTATAATTGTTTTCATATAAAATACCAATTTTTATAAGGTTTGATTAAAAATTTGCTGCAATGGCATAGTAAAATTCACCTTTTTTTATAAATCGACTTTTTACCGGTTATAATTAAATCACTAGGAGTCGTGCCAACAAATACCTTTACTAAGTTTCATTAATAAAATTGTTTCGGTTAAGTATAAAAACGATTCTTCGGTAATACAAGAATTTATTAATTTATGTTTAAATGTTGCCATGGTTATAATCACTACTTTCGCATTCTTTTCCCTTTATTATATATAATATTTGTTTAAGTCTAGATGATAGTACATACTATACATGAGCGAGATAGAGGAATACGGTTTTGTTTCACTCAGACTAGACCAACTCGTGTTTTGTCGGCTCTCGGGGAAACCGGTAAGTAATACACTGCCCGAGAGCCGACAAAACACGAGTCGGTCTAGCCTGAGTTAAATTGAACGTATTCCTCTATCTCACCCATGCACACACTAGCAGTCACCATAAACCATCTACCTCTATTATCCATTTTTTTAGATAATTGATTAGAATTTTATTTAAAAAGTTTTTCGAAATTCCTACCGGAAGTAGGACTTTTACTCTTATCGAAAATCAGTTTTTTGCGAATATTTCGCAAGTCATGCTTTTTAGACAAGTACGTTACGAGTATAAAAGTATTTGAAACATAATTTTCAATATCTTTTGTATAAAAAAAATTTCAAAATTCACACCGGAAGTATCACTTTTACTCTTATCGAATAGCGATTTTTTGCAAATATGTCGTAAGTTATGCATTTTATATAAATTTATGAAGAGTACGAAAGTATTTAGAACTGGATTTGCAATATTTTTTGTATATATGAAATTTCAAAATTCGAACCGGAAGTAGCACTGTTACTCTTAGCGAGTAGCAATTTTTTTATAATATCTTGCAAAGTATGCATTCTATAAAGATTTATTAAAAGAATAGAAGTACTAAGAATAAGATTTTGAATAATTTTTGTATAAAAAAATTCTTAAAATTCTATAATTTGAAACACTCATATACATTGTCAAACATTGTCAAACATTGACAATTAACTATTAATTAATTTAATTGTAACCTAACTATAAGCGGTGTAAACGGCCGTTAATCATAAGTTTGCATTGGCTATGGAATTTTCTAACGTAGAAAAGCGTGATATGGTTGAATGTTACATTCAGTGCCAGAGAAATTCTACTAGAGCTGCTGAAGTTTATTTTAAAAATTATTTTGATCGATGTCAGCCGTGGCTACCTACTTTTAAGAGATTATGGGATAATTTAGCAGATTATGGTTCGTTCGTTAAACCAAAATCAAAAAAAGGGATGGATGAAGATAGAGAAATAAACATATTAGCATGTGTCGCTCAGAATCCATCTATATCGACCCGACAAATTTTAACAGAAATGGGCTCCTCTCAACGCACTATTGTCAGAGTGTTGAAGAAGCATAAATTTCGTCCCTACAAATTATCAGTATCACAAACTTTACATGAAGGTGATAACATCAGACGAATAGCTTTTTGTAGATGGTTTAAAGATCAGTGTCAAAACGATCCACACTGCTCAATGAAAATATTATGGACTGATGAATTTCGTTTCACAAATTGTGGAATGTTTAATAGGCACAATGAGCACATAATATGGTCTCAAACAAATCCGCTTCACGTTGAACATAGGAGACCACAAATTAAATTTGGGTTTAATGTTTGGGGTGGTGTTATAGGATCAACTGTTCTTCCTCCTTTTATTTTTGATGGATCACTAACTGGCAATCGTTATCTTAATTTTTTACAAGATTTCGAGGAAATGTTAGATAATTTAAATTTAAGAACCCGAGCAATGCAATGGTTTCAACATAACGGAGCGCCTCCGCACAATCAACTGAATGTTATAAATTATTTAAATTTGAACTTCCGTAATCAATGGATAGTACGAAATGCACCCATTGAATGGCCGGCTAGATCCCCTGATTTATCAGTTTTGGATTTTTTCTTGTGGGGTGTACTAAAGGACACAGTATACAAAAGAACATATGAAACAATCGACGATTTAAGAGAAGCTGTCTTAGTTGCTTTTAATAACATTGGTAGGCGTAAAGTACGCAATGCTACAAATTCTGTTGTGAAGAGATGCAATTTGTGTATTAATAATAATGGAGGTATCTTTGAACATTAATAATGTTGTGTGCCCTTAATAAAAGTTCTTATAGTTTTCATTTTATTACTACATAAGATTTCAAAATAAGTTTTCGTTTGGTTTGTATTTTATCAGTTCGAAATTCAATTGTTTTCCATAAAAACCATAAAAATGTCTATATCCTCTTTATTTTTTAAAATAACCATATCAAACCTTATATCATTATAATCAGCAAAAAATAAGCTTTTTAATTATGTCAAAACCAACTATGGTTTCCATTTAAAAAAACACAAGTTTGTGTCATAACTCGATAATGGCGAACGAAAAAAAAATATTAGCTACATAGTTTTATTTGGCGTAAAATTATCTAAAACTTTTGTCTGAACACTTTTTCTCTAAAATTACTATTAACGATGCTAAGCATGTTTAAAGAAAAACGTAAAATTTAGTTTTCTTTGAATATCTAATAAGCCATGAAAGTTATCGGAGAAACAAAAGCAGTTTTAAATCAAATTCGTAAAACTGCGCATCTTTCCCCATTTAAGCGTTTTTCTATCTCCAGTAGTTTCTGAGATCCCAATGCTAAACATTCAAAAAAACTCACCCTGTATATTTTGTTACTGATTCGCATGTAATTTACAAATAAATATTAAAAGCCAATAAAATAAACTACAAATCTATAAATAATTTATATTTTATTACATATTTTGTTACGGATTCGCATGTAATTTACAAATAAATATTAAAAGCCAATAAAATAAACTACAAATCTATAAATAATTTATATTTTATTACATATTTTGTTACGGATTCGTATGTAATTTACAAATAAGTATTAAAAGGAAATAAAATAAACTACAAATCTGTCAATAATTAACGTATTTTAAACTAATTTGCCTGTAATTTTGAAATATAGACGACAATTTAGATGGGCCTCTACTCAGTAAATAATTCTATGGAAACCATTCGTTTGAGTCCGTTAGACCGCATCTAACTTAGAATGGGCGGCTTCCGGCGGATGAGATCACGTGTATATCAGCTGTTTTGTTGACATTCGATGGTGCTTTTAAAATTGAATAAAAGTAATAAGAAAACATACAAATTGAACTAAATTGTGTGTGATAATGTGAAATAAACATCATTTATTGTAATTTTCATTATTTCAATGATCTATATGGGATATCTTACATGTGATGTAACCTGCAAAATTCACTCGGTCAGTACCTAATTTATTTTTTATCTCCATTTCTGTACGTTTGCACCCATAATTTTATAAGTAAAAGTTGTTCAATTAGAGGTCCTTTATAGGGTACACTAGTTATTTTGCCAAAACTCGCCCGTTACCTCAACTGCATTTATTCCGAATTTGGTTTATTATGTGTTTGTAAATATGTATTTGCAACTACATCTTTGTTGATGATGTTACATCACCTATTAATTAGTGGACTATTATGCAAACTCATGTTATTTCTGACATTACTGTTGGTACTGAGGGTTGGGAAACTTGTAATAGCAACAGCTCTATCACAAATTTCTGATTGGGTTGATTGCAAATAATGATGAAACATCTGCAGTATAAACAAAAATACACAAGGCTAACATAGAAAATTTAAATTGCATTTAGTGTTTATTCTGTTTATTGAAGGTCAGAAACTCAGATAATAGGATTTTTGTTCCATTACAATGGCCATGCAGTACCTCTAATTAAATCTTTACTGCTTCTTGACATCCAAATGTACTGTTTACTTGAATATTTTGAGAGCAGACTGTAAAATATATGTTTCATCATTCCATAATCATTTAAAAGATCATTAAGGGGCAGTAAATGCTATGATTTTTAATCTTTGTGTATTTGTCCAACAGACTGTGAAAATTGTGAAGCAAACTATGTAGACTACTGCATCGGATGTGGAATGCTTGTGAATATTTTAAACAAGAATACATTGATTAGTGCAGATAACGGGGCACCAGCAGATATACCAAATGATATTTTAGAAATTCAAGATCGTTTTGGACAAACTGGAATATATGCTTTGAGAACTATTCCTGCAAGTGTAAAGTTTGGTCCTTTTACTGGACTCGTCACAACAGAATGTTTCTGCAAAATGAAACGGGAGACTTTTGTTTTGGACAGAAATAAATCGCAGTATTTGAATTGGATGCAATACGTTAATCCTACCAGGAATACTTCTGAACGAAACCTGCATATCCTTCAATATGAAGATAATATATATTTTCAAAGCACTTGTGAAATCCAAGCTGGTGATAAATTACTAGTGTATTTTGGTGAGGAATATGGAAGTGGCTCGAATGAAATTGTCGGAGTGGAATTCGCTACCTCTACAGAAGACATCAGTAAGGACGTATTTGCCTGCACATTTTGCTGCCTTGGATTCAGTTCGAAATTGCTTTTGGTCAAACATAAAACTGTGTGCGTTGAGAATACAGCTGAAAAGTTTTCAGTTGAAGGTACTGTACTGTTGATGTTTTTAGATTTGAGCGTATTGATTTTTGTGTGTTTAAAATTCTTCTCTTGATTGTTGGTACTTCTTGAAGATTTTTGTTTAAATCAATATAATTGTTTAAGTTGAAGAATATTCCAAGAAAGATATTGTTTAAGGTTGATATTGTATTTAACATCTGTGTCACTTTACCAGTTGTAATTCAAAGGCAGGCATGGTCTTAAATATTCATGGTTAACACACCTTTACAGAAGTTGAAAGTAAATATGTTCTCGTATTACTATTGGTAGTAATAGCTAATTGTGATACAATCTCCAAAAAGCAAAGTGCTTCTATTTTAAGAGGGATCTTTACTCCCAGCCGCTGAGGCCACTGTAGACAGTTTGATTTCCCCATAAAATTAACCGTAAATATTAATCAATTTTTAATATTTTTATACCAAATGAAAGAGAATTCCAATATCTACATATGCCTAGTAATATTTTTTCTAAAAATATTTTAAAAATTGTCATAATTACCAGCAGAAGTAGGTCAATATTAGACATTTTGTCGAATTTAATTTGAAACAAATAAAAAGAAATTCAAAATTTAACCACTAAACGTATGTAAATTTGGGTTTTCTCTACAAATTGGTGTAATTATTTATAGCATTGGTTAAAATTTGACCTTAATTTTAAGGTTAAATCGTAACTCCTGCAGTAATAATGTTCATGATTTTTGTGCATTGTGAAATGCTGCCCTCTAACATCGCAGTTTGGTACTACTCGAGACTCCACCCCCTGGAAACAACGTTGCTTTTCTAGTACAGTCTTTGCAACAGGTGTACACAGTGACTTTATTGTTGTTTGTAATATCTGTTTTCATTTATAATGCCAACACGGAAAGAGACCAAAAAACACTTAAATTTATCATCTAAAAGGAAATTATGTAAAAATTTAATGAATTATAATCGGTAAGTTTGTGCACTTTCCCTCTGTGGATTCAGATGTTTTTAAATTGATTTTTCATAGATGTCGAAAAGCCAATCTGCCTTTTGTAACAAACAGTAAATAGCATTTGATGAACGAGTAAGTGATTATTTTTTCTTTCGCATACAGAGTATCTTTAGGGTCAGTCATGAGAGTAATCAAAAATTAAGAGCGAGACGGAAAAAAAGTGAACAAACAAACAACAAACAACGAACGATCCTATTTTATTCTGTCCCACAATAATTATATGATAGGTTTACTATATTTGATATACATAGGAGAATTACTAAGTTCGCTACAAATGATTTTTAGTAAATTAATGAGAAATTATGTACATAATTATAATATACTCGTACACACTCAATAGTGGACAGTTTTAGTGTACAAAACAAATAATACGACGTCATTCACAATTTTATCTTCGTAGAACGAACAAATAAAGCCATAAACTTAAGGAAGTTGTCGGAAATTATTCTTATGGGAGACACACAATAATGATTTACTTACCGAGGATTTATGAGTAATTATGACTCATAAAAAAAGGCCTAAAATTGGTTGACAAAATTCCACTAATTCAACTTATGCAATCTAAAAATTTCGTTTAATTAGTTTCCAAAAATTCAAGAATTTGGTCGTAGAAAATATACTTACCATCGTGGACAAATGTTTTATGGTAAATGACCTAGGGTGAGGGAGGTCAGTCCGCAAGACGAAAAAAAATCCTATCTACTGTATTGTATAATTTATTATGTCTTTTAATTACATTGTTCCATTTTATAGTGCCTGATATTCTTCAATACGCGTTATACATTTTCTTATTACAAGTTAGGAAAAATTTTTTTTTTGCTGAAACTCATATTTTATGCATTTAAACCGGTAACGTCGCCGTTTTTTGCCAATCCTCATGTGACCAGAATATATCGTTCTGCGTTCCACTAGTTCTGCCAGTAATGCTATCGCACTCTTTGCTTTAGAATTCTGACTATGCTTATTTGATGAAACTGTTGTTAGTTCATATTAGGTGGCAGACAGGTCAGTGTAGTATCTCCGAGTGTACACACCAGCATCTGTTATGATTTATGACGATACGTCACTGCTCAGATGCTACATTTTGTATGCACCCTTTATAGCGTTTTCTAACAGTGGACTTGCCCGTCCAGTAGAGATCCTTCTTACGGATCTAAAAACAAGAGATGCTTAAATGATTTGTTTTAAGCTTAGGCAAACACCAAAAAGTACATTATAAAAACAGATAGTTACAGATAGTTTGACACTGTTATGGCGACATTGCAAAGAAATACATAAATTAATAATTATCTGTGCTACTACTCAAACACATAATTATTCCTACAACTGTCATAACTTATTAAAAATTATAATATTCCATACAGAAACTGGTGACTTAGCTCATTTATTCAACCCTACATAAAATTGTCAAAAATATCCATAATATTGCAAAAGAGGTGAAGAATTTCGGAATCGTAATGATGCAACAGCTTAGTTGGGGTCATGGTTACAAATCCTTTTCTTTTCATGGTAATATGTTGATCACAAATTGTTAAAATTGGCTTTACATAAAAATCATTCTGTGTTTCACTTATATCCACGATATTTATTGATCTTTGCGTTCCACAAACACTAAAGCAATTTCTGTTATGTATGTAATTTAATGGATATGTTTTTCACGCAATTCCAGAAGTCGAGCAGTGCCCGTTTTGCAAAATCCACTTGGATCGGAAGGAATATTACGAACACCATATGAGCTTCTGCTGCGAGAGGAATGCCAGGTACGATTGCTTTTACTTTCTTATACGTAGCATAAGGAAGTATTGTGATGATGATTTTTGCAGATGTCCACGTTTTGAAGTCCCCTGATACCGAAAAACTGGTTTTTAAAAAATGTCTGTGTGTCTGTCTGTCTCTCTCTCTGTGTGTGTGACCACGATAGCGGTTAAACCGCTGTAGATATCAATTCCAAATTTTGTATTTACGTGCATAATCTCCCTCTTGAGATCTGATTAGTCTAAAATCGGTAGACTGGAAGTAGCAGTTTACTTCAGTGAAAAAATCGAATTTTGCCAATATTTCGTCAACTACTAAGTTTAAACAAATTTATAAAGAATTCATATATACTTAGAATTAAAATTGAGAATAATTTTATTTAAAAAGTTTTTCGAAATTCCTACCGGAAGTAGGTCTTTAACTCTTATCGAAAATCAGTTTTTTGCGAATATTTCGCAAGTCATGCTTTTTAGACAAGTACGTTACGGGTATAAAAGTATTTAAAACATAATTTTCAATATCTTTTGTATAAAAAAAATTTCAAAATTCAGACCGGAAGTACCACTTTTACTCTTATCGAATAGCGATTTTTTGCAAATATGTCGTAAGTTATGCATACTATATACAAATATAAATACTATGTACAAAAGTATTTAAAACTGGATTTGCAATATTTTTTGCATATATGAAATTTCAAAATTCGGACCGGAAGTAGCACTTTTACTCTTAGCGAGGAGCACTTTTTTGATAATATCTTGCAAAGTATGCATTCTATAGCGATTTATTAAGACAATGAAAGTACTTAGAATAGGATTTTGAATAAGTTTTGTATTAAAAGAATTCTTAAAATTGTACAGTTTGAAACGCTCATACGTATAAGAAAGTCGTGTGGTGGCCATACCTCATTTTTTTTACAAAACTTCTTCATTATTGTCAACAATAAATGAACAAATGTGCATAAGATAATCGTTTTTAAGCTCTTAATGTGCGAGTCTATATCCCACCATTTAATTATAGGGAATTCTGTCATTACATTCATTTAATTTGATGTAAGAATGCATAGACGTATTTAATAGTCATATTTAAACATACACAAATATCAGCCTCTTCCAGATTGATTCATGTGACATAAATAAATGGTTGGCTATATGAAATTGTTGCCAACATAAAGACAAACTTGAATGAGAAATTTACAATAGAAAATCCGGATGAAACTGGGATTACACAAGAAAAGCTAGTTGTTTTACATATCAATATTTTATAAATTTGTTTATAAGGTAGCACAGACAGACTATGCTACAAATTCTATTAAATCGAAATTGTTGAAAAACTACTCTCCTCAAGTTCAATATATTGTGCCGATAAGTTTCCAACAGAAATGATTATGTTTACGTTTCTCTATTTGTCACTTGTTGTTATGTGTTCTTATACATAGTATTTGGCAATTCAGTTATGACAGCAGTTGGTCCCAATTTATTTAATTCTAAGTTTGGTATTTCAACAATTTTTAGCATACAGGTTTGTTCAAACCTCCAATTCTGAACAGTTCCGCAAACGTTCTAGAATTAGTAGTTCTGATTGTAATTCGCATGTCCGGCGAAATCCTGATTCTGAAATGGTTCGAAATCCTGAAGGTCCGAACCGTTTTAAAGTTGGAATTTTTGGGGAACTTGTACTACCAACATTGGCAATAGAATTATTAAAAAATCTTAATGAACATTTAAATGTTACTGCATCTGCATCTAACCGCCAACATTGCGACAGGATTTAAGAAGTAGTGAAAAAGATATTTTTTTAAGATTATTTTTAATCTGTGAAGTAGTACACTTTTGGAGAGTATTAAAAATTGATGTCTTCATGATTTGGTACTTACATCAATCAGACTCTGAATGTTTTCTGTCATACAAGTCTGGGGGTCACACTAACTTGCAATTTATTATACGTACCGAGCCTCCACAAACTGTTAATCGCACAACAATTTCTTTTCTATTCGACGATATTGTGTAACTGAACAATTTTTGTAAACAAGAACCTATTTATTTACTTTTAGGGTTCTAACAATAATTTTATACTTTATCGACCGCTATGTGCGAGTCGACTTACTTTTTAATTAGAGGACCTTACTACTACTTTGCGGTAAAACCGAGATATCTACATCGGTGACCGATCTCATCCAAAGACCTCCGTCGACTCCTTCATTAAATGGAACCTCGTCGTTCACTTTTTCTCGTTCTAGTCTTGGGGTTCCCCTTTTTTCTAGAACGCCCATGTATTCTCGTTGTAATTTCACACGTAATGTCATGTTTCACTCGCGATAACAAATACAACGTCACTAATCTTATAACTAACAAAAACATTCGGCGTCAAGATTCTTACAAATACCTGCTTATCAATCTAGTGCTTATTTTATACATAGATTAACATATAGAAAAAATAATTCTAGAAATATATATCTTTTGATTTCTAATTACGTAATTTTAACAATACAATTTATATACATAATTTGAAATTTATAAAATTATTAAAATTAATAAATTGTGCCGTACCGTCACACCATTAAAGGGCATCAGCTATTTGGTGGAGATATTAACTCTAAATTCTTGTTTAACGTGCGATTTGAAAACTATTCATTTGTTTTCAGAAAGAGCATTCTATCAATGCCACCGACTAAGGAAGCGACAACCGTATTGCACGGATGCAAGAGATGCCTCCGTAAAATATATAAATGCGAGCAGTACACGTACAGGGCGAATTACCAGACAGAGCTTAAACAGTACATTAAACAGCATTACGGAGTTAAAATATATAAATGTGGGACGCACGGCAATGTTGGAGGAAGGGAACACCAAGAACATTCTACGACTGATCATTATAGGAGTACACATATAAAAGTAGAAGAATCTAGCTCACAAGACCAAAAGAAAACATTGAAGTGTGACCTGTGTGTGTTTCGAACAAAATACAAAAATAGTTTGAGAAGACATATGAAAACTAAACATTTGAAGGAAATGGATTATAATTGTGACTCTTGTGAATACAGAACAAACCGCAAAGATTCCTTAGAAAAACATAGAAAAACTAAACATTTCAAGAAATTGGATTATAATTGCGACTCTTGTGAATATAGAACAAACCGCAAAGATTCCTTAGAAAAACATAGAAAAACTAAACATTTCAAGAAATTGGATTATAATTGCGACTCTTGTGAATACAGAACAGGCCGCAAAGATCATTTACAATTACATATAAAAATTAAACATTTGAAGAAATTCGATTATAGTTGTGATTCTTGTGAATATGGAACAGACCGCAAAGATCATTTAGAATTACATATAAAAACTAAACATTTGAAGAAATTCGATTACATTTGTGATTCTTGTGAATATGGAACAAACCACAAAGATAATTTAGAATTACATATAAAAACTAAACATTTGAAGGAATTGGATTACAATTGTGACTCTTGTGAATATGGAACAAACCGCAAAGATTATTTAGAATTACATATCAAAACTAAACATTTGAAGAAATTCGATTATAGTTGTGATTCTTGTGAATATGGAACAAACCGCAAAAATCGATTTAAAAGTCATGTACAAACAAAACACTTGAAGAAATACGATTATAAATGTAACTCTTGTGAATACGGAACAAACAACAAAAGTAATTTAGAATTACATATAAAAACTAAACATTTGAAGCAATTCGATTATAAGTGTGAGTCTTGTGAATTTCAAACAAATTTAAACAATGTTTTAAAAAGACATATAAAAACTGTGCATTTGAATGAATTTGATTTTAAATGTGACTTATGTGAATACAGATCAAATCGCAAAGACCATTTAGAACTACATATAAAGAGCAAACATTTGAAGAATTCGATTATAAATGACTTTTGAGATATGGCTCAGACAACGAAAGTAATTTAGAATTAGATATAAAAAATTAAAATTTGTAGATTTGAATACAAATGTAACTCGTTTAAATTTGGAACACACAGCAAAACTGATTTAAAAAATATGTACCGTAACCATTTGTAAGTGTGAGCGATGTGCACTTTCTATACCAATGCTTTATATTGGTAGATTAAGAGTGCATGTGATTCATTTACGCACTGCAATTTAGAAATTTTCATGTTACTTAATCAGCAACTTGGAAATCTTTTTTTTTTTACTTGCTTTGCTGCCAGAGTCGTGCTTAAATATTTAATTCACAAAATGGACATTTTATATCATTGGGTCATGCCTACATGCAACTACAACGTTGCCAATATATAGAAAATAGCATTAACAGCCTGTAATTTTAAATTCACATCGTGTGAAAGTTGATTAGTTTGTGTTGATGATTTCCAAATAATAGCTACAAAACCCTTCAAACTGCGCTTGTAGGATTATAATGTCTTGTTCTTTATGATGTTCCAGCAGTTGTGTGGCTCATTTCATGTTCCATTCACTAGTTAATGTTAAATGCTACGGTAGCTTTGCTGTTGGAAAGAAGGAAAAGGTCACACTCTTCTTGAGCTCTTCAATAGGGTCCGTAACTACTTATCTACAAAAATATATGAAACATATTACTTTGTTCACGTTTTGCTACTGTAATTTAATTCGAAACAAAGAATCTATGTTTAAGATCAAGAAACAAGTCAGTGGTAAATGAATTTATAAAACATTGCCTTGTAAATCTATAGAATATTTTATTATGGTGCATTATTGTATTGGTATTCACGCCCTTAATATATTGTTCGATTATATTCTGCTCTTTATTCTAAATAAAAAAAAAGAAGTCTTTTATTTTTATATTTCCAGCCTCACAACAACCTACATTCACAATTTACCCATAACATACAAATCTGAACATATACAACCTATTTCTCCTGTAAGGGGCGTGGCCTATTTTTAGAGAGTGCAGCAGCAGAATAAATAATCTTCCTTCTAACAGAATATCCGATAACATCATATTTATATGTAGGTACGGTGAGGAAAGCAGACAAGAGGGGCAGAGGGGTTGGTGGCGAAATACACAAACATATTTATTTGTCTAAGTAATTCGAATTTCGGGATGAATATTGTGTTATTGAGTAAAAAGTTATGTACACAATTCTTGTGTTTTTTTTTACATATACTGAAATATACTCATTTCAGTTTCTTATTTGTTCAATATTGCCATATTTTTTTTAGTAATAGATATCAACAATTCAAAATAGCTTTTCTTCCAAACAATTAATAATATATATAATATTTTGAACAAGGTGTAATAGGTATAACTACAACAAACTATAATTTTGTATTCATTTAGCGTCTAATAGAACATTTCTCTTGTTTTCTAACTTATTCATTGTTTTGTTATTATACATTTTTTGCGGATTTTAAAACGTTCAGTTATCTCAAACACCGTGTAAATAAAAGAAAAACCACAAAGACTTAAATTTTTAATTTTGCAATACCTAATTTTTTTTCGTTGTTTATTATACTTTAGGTGGCAAAATGAATCAATATATTGATTTATTATAAAAAAAGAGAGACCTCTTGATATAAGTTTTAAACCTTTAAGCAGTATAGCTATAAGGAAACACTTTCACATATTATTATAGACCGAACGTACGGGGTCGAAATTACAATGAACAAAAGAAATAATTAACATCACGCAGTTACTGAATAGCACTATTCATATGGCGAACTGCAACATCTGTATACGTCGCGAAGACGACAGCAAAAAAGTCATTAACTACATACTTCGTAATGTTTGTAATAGTTTCTGTTTAATACCGTTTCCTTGAATCTACTTCTTCCCATTATCTTGACGTAGGTGTGCACTGGATTTTGTTAAGTTTCAATAAGTAGTATACCAGCTACAACATTTACCACACAGCGTCCTAATATATCGACAGTTTCGTCGGCATTTATCCATAGGTACTGATTTGAAAGATGTCTTCTAATGCATTCTACAGTTTTCGTGAAGCACTTAGAAACACAATATTTGCGTAAGGTGGATTCATCAGGAACATTTCGACCAGTATATTTTTGAAGAAATGTTTTGAAAGTGGGATTCTCAAGTTTATTTAATGGGATATTAGCTGCTATTAAAGCGTCACAGAGTTCTTCGTTAAAATTGTCAGCTTCCAACGGATCCAATGTCTGTTTATATTTTAACGATGCTAAGTGATGTACGTGCACTTTTTGGGCACTCTGTAACGATATTTTACAGACTTTGCAATAAATATCGGAATCTCTGTCAATGGACATACAATGAGTATGACCCTTAATCCCACTCGCCATTGTTTCATGATGCCATTCTCGACGTTCTTCCATATCATATATCAAAAAGTAACATAAACAACGTTCTACATCTAAATAAATGATAACTAAAAATGTACGCGTATGTTATTGAAACTAAATAACAGTAAGTATATACATATTTACATTATTTCTCTTGTGACTTACGTCGAGATAATTGGGAGAAGTAGATTCAATAATACGGTATTAAACAGGAAGTATTGCAAAAATTACGATGTACGTAATTAACAGTCAAAACAATGAAAAAAACGAAACTAACGTAAGTATGAATGGTATATACGTATATAACGAGACAACTAAAATGGACTTTGTTGTCGTTTCGTGTCAACTAGATGTTGCAGTTCACCATGTGAATAGTGCTATTCGGTAACTGCGTGTTGTTTACATTATTTCTTTAATAATAATAATTAATATATTTATTGCCCTACAGACAATTAAGGTCCAAAATGAACAAAGAAATAATAACAAAGTAACGATCATAAATAGATACACAATACAATACAAGTGATGCAAAAATATAGAGTGAGAAATATGAATGTATATAAATTTCTTTCTTTTTTAACCACAATTTTATATAAACTTGTTTTATTTCTTGGGCTTGTGGTTCGTTTTAATTAAAACTAATACATTTTTCTAACGTTTCGATGTATTTAACATCTTTTTCAAAGTGTATACAATAGATTACTATAAAAAATTTCAAAATAACAGTTTACGATATAACATAATTTATACTAACAATAATTAAAATTCTTTTTATGTATGGCAACGGACAACTTACCTTAAAATTCGTTTTATCAATCATTAATATAGATATAGAGAGGGGGGAATGCTCTTGAACTACTGCGCATCTAATTTTTACGCGACGCAATGATCGCCGCCATTTTGACCCAGGTATGTCATGAGTGGGTTTGTTTATGTTGTGGTGTATTACTAAACTATTGTGTTCTTGTTTTTGACTTTTAAATGTAGTTCTCAGACATACTTGTTTCTGGTGAATCGTGTGGAAAAAGTAGCTGTGGAAGTAATATTTGTTTCAGGTGCTCATGTGTATGGTTTTATTATTGTATAAATCTTTTAGATATTAAATACATAAATATCCATATAAACATGTCGTGCAGTGCTAAAAGCTGGCCCAATATTAAGAGGTTCAAACCTGAAGGATAAAGTTTTCACAGGGTTGATGGCAAGATCATTTTAAACTTGTTGAAATATCAAAATTGTTTCAGATTTTCAGAAGGTGGCTTGTTACCGATATGCTCGAGAGCTTTGAATATAGCAACTGATTGGCTATGGTCAGAGAATAAATATGTTTATACAAAACATTTCAGAGATGAAGATTATGTGCCAATGGAACACCAGCGATTTCGATTGTGTAACAATGCTGTAGCATCTTTGAAAATAACACTGGAAACATCAGCTGTATATGAAGTTTCAAGTATTAGTTTTGCTGGTCTTAGTGGACAAAATCTCACTGATGAATCGTTAGCAGGAACACATGAAGTGCCTTCATTAAGTTCTGAAAAGGAAAGAGCTTGATCGGATGATCCCATTAGACCAAGATGAGATAGGAAATTGAGAGCACTAAAATGTAATAAATTAATTAAAATAATTATCAGATTAAGTATATAATAGCACACTTTTTTCAGAATGTTTTCTGGTTATGAGACTTGTTCTGACACGAGCTGCAGGAAAAAAAGGCAAAGTTGACAAAGACTTTTCATAATTTTGCGTAAGTTTTTATATTATATTTAAGAAATATTATGTAAAACAAAATCAATTTATGTTTATGGATCTTCTAGTAAATATAAAAGAAAATATGAAGCTTGGAAAAGAAGTCAAGCAAAATCAAGAAAGAAGCTTTATGGCAAACACGAACTATGAAAAATCTAAACTCTTACCTGTGTTGCAATTAATATTTTGTAGTTTCTTATTTTATTGTTGTAAATTATTGCAGCTATTGTATAGGGATATATGCAAGAAGTATTTAATTGCAGTGTAAAGATAAAGTGTCTAATACCTCAAAAGAAATATCTTTAATAAATATAATATCTATAATAAAAGCAATACGCATCATTTCATATTGTTATTAATAAAAACTTGTAAACATGAACAAGTATTTTTATTTCACAAAACATTACACTGAATAACAGAAAGCATGAAGAGAATAAAAAGTACATTTCTAATTGTTATTACAATAAGTTAAAAGAAAACACTAAAATTAACTGTTGCAATTTTATACTACTGTTATTTGCACCAACTTAATGTCAAAACATGAATGTTGATCATTAAAATTACATGTTTTCAAGATCGGATATTGTCAACAATATTTCAACTCTATACACTTTTTCTTCTCCCGTCATGACATGATAAAATCAGCATCAACCATGTTTAATCCTAACAACAAATTCTGGACTCTGTGTCTAATTTAAATGAATTCTTATTGGCAGTGACATGATGTTTAACTTGAATCCATACAAGTTCGATGTTTAAATTACAGAGATATGCAGGTAAACGCAAAGCAGAACAACCTTTTTTCCATACTATTTCATTAAAACCTTATAAAGGTAAATGAGTTATGTTCAACGAATCGCCCGGAAAGATTATACAAATTCGAAGCTATTACAATCAAGAGCATGTCCGTGAAAGGAGAAAATCAATATGCACAATACCTAAGCTGTTCTTAAGTTACATACAGACCTTTTTTTAAGCAAACATAAACAACCATAAAGCCAAAGGAAGTTTTCGATTGCCACAATACAAGATTCATTTGGGACATATGTAAATAAGGCGCTGAAAGAGTATCCTAACACAATACTTCCCTTCACAAACAAGGCAACATGAAAGCAATAAAAACTAAGATGGAAACAGTCAAGAATACACGGATATCGTAGCCTGAAAGCATAGAATGTCGATGGAAATTACAATGTGTACATCCGAAAATTAGAGCAAACGGATAGTTACAGGTAGGGTAGCCCAAGCATAAGTTTAACGGGCTCGGAAATTATTCATTATAAAACGTAGTCTTAAGTAAACCTAAACGTGTAATAAATTCAACGTCTGAAAGTATGTAGGGACCTAAAATTAAATTTCAGTAAATTTAGCTTAAGAAACAGAAATGTGTTCACACAATAGATATAAGGCATGTCAAACTAGATCACATAACATACCAGGCACGGTCGAAAAGTAAAGTCTGAGCTACCATACATTGCGAAATGCATAAGTAATGCGGAACATAGGCAAAAGCAGAAACAAGGCATAACAAGTATATACTCCAGTTTGCCCAAGACAATCTTGAATCTCTAAAATATCATTTGGTATATCTTCTCCACTGTCGGCGTTATTCATAGCATATTTGTTTAAAATATACACAAGAATTCCACATTCGATGCAATAGTCGATGTAATATGCTTCACAATGTTCACAGTCTGTTGGCCAAAGATACACACAGATTAAGAATTTATATCCCTTGGTAATTCTTTAAATAAATAGAGAATCATAAATCATTATTTTATGCTGCTAGCTCTCAAAATAATCAAGTAATATACTATATAAGGATGTCAAAGATTTAAAATTGGCAACTGAAATAAGTTCAACCTTAGTATTTGAGACATAAAACAGGTTTGTAAGTAAAAATATGTGACTGTTTGTAACGGAATTTAATTAAGTTTTTCTATAAACAGAATAAATACTAAATGCACTTAACTTTTCTCTGTGTACCTTGTATTTATACTGCAGATGTTTCATCACTCCTTACAAACAGACAATCGGAAACTTCTAATAGAGTTGATTCTATTAGAAGTTTCTTGCCCTTGAAACAATACCAATAGTAATGTCAGAAACAACAATAGTTTGCATAGCATTCCATTATCTGACTGCTGATGTAAAATCAATACTACCTACCAAAGATGTACTAACAGATAAACATTTACGTACATATGAATATTAAACCAAGTTATATTAATAAAATAATGTTTGTAGATATGACCATGACAAAAATTTGATTCAATATTTATTAAATGGTAAGAGTTTACAAAGACGTTCACACGAATTATATTTAAATACAAGAAAAATATCGAACAATACATTAGGTATGTGTAAATATAAAGCTTACATTTTACCACAAATATACATATATCCATTTATACGTAAACGTATATGAATATATGTACGTGTAGAGATACACAGCATACACTTAGGTGTCATTACCAACAGCGAACGCACAGACACCGGTGTTTCGGCCTTTGAGGCCTCTTCAGTGTACGTGGTGCTGCTGGTAATGATCCACAACTAAGACCGTGTCTTATGTCCGTTGAATCGCAGAAGTGCCTATGAGAATATCTCAGCGACATCTGCCATCCAAGCGCGACACCGAACACGACAGTTTCATCTTGCACACTGTGCTAAAGACAAAACCTGTACGCTAAATGTGTATCTCTGTATATAAGGCCAATAGGTGGCACCGCCATATCACAAATAAATAGGATATGAAATACTTGAATGTGTAACGTACATTAACGGATAATAATTATCACAAATATACATATATCCATTTATACGTAAACGTATATGAATATATGTACGTGTAGCTATCGTGAGGGAGTTCCAAGTAGGGCTATTAGGGGAAAAGACAATTTATATGTATCGGACGCGATGACGTCAACGGAGGGCGAAACGGTTAGAATACGGCGTGAAAGCGAACGTAGCGAACAAGAGGGGGCCACGGTTGAGGAGAAATGCCTCAAAAGGGCGCGTTTTTTGGTAGCAACGATGATGGAAATAGTACCGATAAAATCGGAAGCCCTCAAAGTTGAGGATAGAAGGAAACTGCGCGACATGATTATGGAAATGCAACAAATTGTGGGGGAGCAGAACGGTATATTGAAAGAGTTACGCGACATGGGCGACAAAGGCCGAAACACCGGTGTCTGTGCGTTCGCTGTTGGTAATGACACCTAAGTGTATGCTGTGTATCTCTACACGTACATATATTCATATACGTTTACGTATAAATGGATATATGTATATTTGTGATAATTATTATCCATTAATGTACGTTACACATTCAAGTATTTCATATCCTATTTATTTCTTACATTTTACAGTTTCCAAAAATGTAAGTTTCATTGTCCACATATCAGTAAAAAATGTCAACTTTCCAACTTAAAAACTATATTTCAAAGTTAAAATCCATCTGCTAGTGGAAAAAGCGACTAAAATTCGTGAATTTTAACCTTGAAATATGGCTCTGGAGAAAACATTTCATAGCTTTTATTTATACACTGACAATAAAACATACATTCTGGATACTGTACAACAGAGGTCCACAAACTTTTTTTTCTCGTGGACCACTTTCAAAGTTTTACTAATTTCGGTAGACCCCCTGCTGCTACATTTCTACTGTCTTCCCAAAACTCCTAAAAAATATCATCCTAAATTGGGGGTGTTAAGAAGAAAAAAAGTAGCACATTTTCTTGTGTCCTATTTATTAAAATAATACTTGTGGTTATGCAAAATTATAAACATTTATTATTACAAACAATCAACAATTGACAAAAGATCAACAATGAACTCTGAAATGTAAATCAACAATAAAAAATAGTCATACTTTTAATGAGACGAATGTACTTGATCAATTGACAGCAAATTATCAATATTTGGCTTCAGTTTTGTAAGAAGTAATCTCAAATCTCCCAGTTCTGTGATGTTCAATCTGCTCCTTTTTTATGTTAACAGGTTGGTAACGGCACTAAAACTTCTTTCGACGAGATATGACGAGGGAAACGCTATCAAAAATTTTCTCGCAATTTCCCACAGCCCAGGATATTTTTCGGGGATTTCTGCCTGCAGTCAAAATGTTTGATAGCCTTTTTTAAATTTCACCTTCAGTTCCTCGTTGGTGCTGAGCGCTAAGCTCAAGTAGCCCCTCTTGTAATACCACATTCGCCTCTTCCGTTTCATCAAATGGGGTTATGATCCATGGTGGTATTTCCATCGTCAGAATATCTTCAAATCTATTTTTGAAGTCATCATGCAGGGTATTTAAATGTTGAGCGTATGTCTGAATATCCTCATCAAGACATTCTATCTGTGACAAGTGCGCAAAGTGGGAGAATTCGCGCCGACTAATATTTTGCTTCATTAATTTCAATTTACCAAGAAAAGCCGAAATTACACCCTTTGTGTTTATTAAATTAAGGCTGTCCCCTTGTAACTGCAAGTTAACGTCATTGAATTTTATGAACAAATCTGTTACGTAGGCAATGTCCGCTTTATATTTCATCGGATTTCCTTTTAAATCTGGTGCTTTCCAGACACTCTATCACTGATTCGAAAAGTGAGTAAAATCTCGATAAGCATGCACCTTTCGTATGTAAGAGCAGTCGATGGAAATTTTCATCATTTTCATCGCACAATAGTGCAAATAAACGGGTATTCAAAGCATTGCTTCTTATTTTATTAACTGCGTTAATCACAAATTGAAGCGATTGGTGCAATCTATCACTCAAATTTTTCGCTACAAGGTGTTGTCGGTGGATGACACAGTGAATTGCAATTAGTCCTGGTATTATTCTTTTAAGATGGCTTATAAACCCACGATATCGCCCGAACATGGCAGGCGCTCCATCTGCTGCCACCGAAATAATGTTTGTAAATGGAATAGATTTTTCTGTAAAAAAAAGCACTCAGGACATTAAATATCGATTCGCCTTTAGTGTCCGACTTCAAAGTTTTTGCGAATAGCAGCTCTTCATGGATTTCTTCGTCCATAACAAATCGAACATATGCCAATAATAATGCTTCATTACCAGGCAAAGTAGACTCGTCCAATTGAATAGAAAAATGAGTGGTTTGCAGATAATCACACAAGAAGCTTTCTATATCAGAGCTCATTTCATCAATACGTCTTTGTACAGTGTTGTTACTTAAAGGAATTCTTTTGAGTACGTCAAATGGAGGTTTGTGCAGAACAGTTTTTAAATAAAAATAATTACATAAATTTGATTTTTTTTATATAGTACATCAAATGTGCAGCTGGCGCGTAGAGGTCGCTTTTTTTCTTTTGTGTACCAGCCTTAGTTAGTAGACATTAATCAAATTCATGCATTTTTGTGGTTATTTCTGAAAGACATAACTTTTTTTAAGAACATAAATTAGTACAAAAACTGACCTTCACATTATAAATGTATGCCTTTTGCTTCACTAACCCAAATTTGAGATTCTAAAATTACAAAATAAGTTTAAAAAACGCGAAACGGCGATGCCTTAGTTTTCGATAGGTAAACGCCCCTCTTAACTCAATATTGTATGTATATAATTTATAAGCAAACACTTTGCTGATATGATTGGGTCCTCAATAAAATAGCTAAGTAAAAACTGATAACAATTTATATACATATTTAAATAAAATAATGATTATATATTTAAAAGTCTAACAGCAACAGATAAGCATTATTTAATTATAAAAATAAGGATATGACGCTACTATTACTATTAACAAAAGGTACATCTGTATAATATTTTGTATAAAATATCTCATTTTTATTTTCTTTAATGTTTGTTATGTATTGTGTAACATACAATAATCACTAATTTTTTTAATTTTCATTTTTTCATTCCCATGTGTATATTTTTCATTTTATATATGGATTTATTGGTATTTACAAAGTTCATTCAATGATTAACATGTTGCAATTTGAATATGAATTGTTAATGTTAATCATTGTATAACTTTCGTAATGTTCAATGAATCTGTATTGTTACGCCGGGACCACGTCGCACTAAGATAGCAGACTAAATTAAGTTAAAGAAAACGGAGAATCACAATAGGAGATGATTGAAACTGGAAAACGCAGGGCCGAGCTAACTCTGTCGCAGACGGCGTGACGGTTCAGATATACTAAAACACCTAAAAGTAGAGCGTCGGTCGGCAACGACGCGAGCGACGTTGTCCGGGCACCAGAACACTATGTTACCTTAACGATAACCTACCTGCGCCTCCTATGAGCATCCACTGGCTGTGTTCCTCCAGAGGGTTTCCTACTGATCACTCTGTATAATCAGCTGCACCTAACCTTACGCTTACTCAACTGCTGTCACAAGTATAATAGACGAAGGTAAGGTATGTTGAGGTAATAATAAAAAAAAAAGAAATTGCGATGTGAAGATAGGTGCTATATTAATGATAATATTGTTCTTTTTTGTTTGAAAAATAATTAAAATGTTGTCAGATATAATGTAGAATTAATATATATAAATGTTTTGTATAATTAAAATGTTGACAGTTAAGATTGAAAAATTGTATGAATTAATATAATTTTTTTTTAACAAAGTAATGGAAATTTTAGGAGATAATTAAATAAACAAACAATAGAACCTCTGCGCCTCGGCAGGAGGATGGTCGGCGTAGAAACGTTTCCTTGCCTTACAGGCCAATATACATATGTTATTAATAAACGCCACCAACGGCGAAGTTCTAAATTAATTATTTACAAGAAAATAAAATTGATTAAAGTTAGCGCATAAGACTTAAAGTAATCTAATTAATTAAGTGACAGGTAAAACATGAAATTACAAGATCAAAATTTTGAGATAATCCAAATAAACTGCTTACATTTATTATTCAATTAAATGACGCTATTGAAAGTTACAAAGGAAAATCCAGTATTAGCACAAAAGAATCTACTGAGCTTCGGTATTTAAATTTTCTACAATGACTCAACTAAATCCAATAGCTCAGAAAATTAAAAAGAACATACGTGAAAGTCAAATTTCTAATTTACGGTAATAAACGTGCTAAAATTATTATCAAATTCAAGATTAAAATTCAACACATCAAAGAGGAAAATTATTATTACGGTAATGAAAATACTAGGATTATTACTAATTTAAAGATTAACACTCCAAAGAGATATAGTGCTACGGTAATGAATTTACTAAAATTATTATTTAATTAAATATTCAACACAACAAAGAGTTATATAATTACGGTAATGATATTACTAGAATTATTATTGAACTAGATATTCAACACAACAGTGAGAGCCCTTATCAAATCTTCTTAGGGTCACTCTGTATTCAGCAATTCCAGTTTGCATAAAAATAACAAGAAAAATAACGGTAATTTAATTAGGATTAATATGTGACCTTGCAGTTAACTAAGTGGTGCGTTAGTTATTATAGCCACTCAAAAATTCTTAGGTCAAATTTAGGTAAGATGAAGTCCAGCACTCTGGCATAAAGTCGTCGATAAACAGTCGAAAATTATGGTGAAAATTACAACATTAGTTGCACTTATCTGTCAAGATGGACGCAGGATGGCCGCAACGGTAACCAAAATGGCGGAGGGCCCCTCGATGAAAGATTCCACTTCAACAGACAAGATGGACATATAGGTGCAACCACTGTAGCAACGATGGAATCCACCACACTCTTCAACGATAAAGTGGGGTGACAATACCAGAAAAATGGCTACTGAGGGCTTTTGTGCCCGTCAATAAGAATCCTATTAAATTAGAAGAGAAAAGAAACAAAGATAAAATCCCGAAAATTAACACAAAGTTTCAAACACTTACCCCAAAATGATAATGGAGATTCCGCGATAAACGACTTCACAAGTCACTCAAAGGTGCAAAATTTAGATTCAAAAAAAAACCAGCACGTGGCCATTCGTAAATTTTAGGTAACGGTATTTCGGTAAAAATTCACGATAAATAACCAAAACTAAGGTATGGATATCTGCTGCTTATTCCATTTAGAGCCGCATCCGCGAAAAATCTACATAGATAATGTAACAAAGTTACTAAAGGAAAATAAGCAGATTGCACACAATGTTCTCACACGAGAATAGACTTTGTAAGTGCCATCAAAAACGGGAACCTTCTTTCATATCTAATGCGCGTCAGCTACACGCATTCTTTCAGAAGTAACAAGCCCGGAAATATCTCTGAACGAAAGGCGGGAGATTTCAAATAAACATAATAGGCACAAAACTAAATTGACAATAAAGGGAGTCAACATCGTGACTTATATATAATTAAACACAACCCTACACATAACTTAGACGAAAAGAAAATAACCGAAACAGTCCTACAATTGTACGTAGAATTAACAAAGTCGGCAATTCGAGGGGAACACACATGCTAAAGGGTTGGCAATGCGCGAAGCGTACGCCACACGGCAACTCAGTAACCAACGTTTGACAGATAGAAAACAAAACAAACCTCAGAAGTAGACACAATTTAATACGAAAGAAAAGGGATTCTGCAGGTAACTATTGAGATTTCCAAACTCTTAAATCACGCTACAAACGGCGGTTAAAAAAAGACCGACCTCCTAATGTTTTGCAGTTAAATCCGCGAAGCCATAACCCTCCAAGGAAAGATAACGACAGAAGCGCAACAAGGCAGTCAGGGAAGATGAATGCTTGCTATGAACAAATCAGTCCACGGCAACAAATTAACGTATGCCCGTTAATACGCAAGATTTCCTTATTTAACACCCACTTGCTTTTTTAGTGACACAACTACGAAGGAAGAATTTTGATCAGACGTACAAGAGAGTCTATGTCTAGGGATACACATAAACACGTGAGGCAGTAAATACGACGAGCCTGACTGTCGTCTCGAAGAATTTAAAAACACAAATAAATGCACTTCGCAGAGTTCGGAAGTAATAAATAAGCAGATATTGATAAAACTGAAACAAGGCGTAAAAAGTAACTGCAAATGCAGATAATACAAGTCTACAGGTAGGATAAAATAAGCTAGAGATAAGATAGTTAGAATTAGTTACATAAGATACAGAGTTTTTTACACATAAAGAGTGTATTTGCCCGATATTACATATTACACATCTGTCAATTTCACGGTTCGTGACTTAGGGCTCCGAGAGCACAATAGTAGGTTTAGCACACACACAGATATACATCAAACGAACTTTTTCACTCGGTGAACCAAACGATGTACAAGGTTCGCTCAAAAAGTCTCGCGCTCATACAAATTCTACGTACTTAAACAGACACATAATCTTACGAGAACTATATACATAAGTGAATTTTACAGCATAACAGTATATTATACTACTATATACTTAATTTTAGATTTGTATTTACGCGCGGTTTTGTGACGTAAGGGTCATAGTTCGTATTACAACCACATAGCGCTGTCAAGGGTTCCATGAAAAGTATTAAGAGTGGCCTATCATCTTAATTTCTATATCTTTGATGGTAGAAGAAAAATCACATTTTTTTTAGAATGCAGCGCCTTAGTGCCGAAAATGTGAACTAGAGATGATGACATTAGTCACAGCCGTCTCTACTTAAGTAAAGACGGCTGTGCATTAGTCCGTGATAAATATTGGAGATTTCAAGTGATTTTTCAATACCCGTGATCACAATAACAGTGATTTTAAATTATCTCCCAAGCAGCAAAATCACAATTTTAAAGAAAAAGGAAAATATATATTTGCTAATGTAGGACGTGTGTGCATATAGTGATTTTGCTGCTATGGCCGTGGTAAATTGCATTGTGATTTTATAAAGTATTTTCTAAATAAATACATACCTATTTTAAATGTTATACCTAAATCCAACTGATATAACTAATTATCTATTTAATTCAGCGCCGGCTCGTGATAATTGTACGTGGGGGGCTCTTAGTTTTTAACATAACTAAACAGGTGTAATTAATTGCAAAAATAAATAAAAAAAAATTATAACCAAGCTAATAAGAGACTCACATTGCCTGATATTGAAATCCAAGAGGAACGATGTATTTTGTCAGTTTTAATACTCGAATGTACACGAGGTTGGGGGGCTCTAACCGATGAACCATATCAGAGAGCCGCCGTTGTATGTAATATTCCGTCTAATGACAAAAAACAATTCTATAAATAATTTACATTTTATCACTTACTGTATTATTGATTTTTGATATAATTTACAAAAAAATATTTAAAACATACCCACAACTTCAAACCACACTCTACTTTGTATTAATTCTATTGAACATAACCGAAACAAGCTGAAAGTGAAAAATGATCGCATTCAGCAGACTGATCGAGAACCGTTCCCACATTATAGAGATGGAAATAACCTGAGGTGCCAATGTGCACAGAAGTGCAAGAGATATGGACACTAAATCCTCAATGTCCCATTAGCGTTTCGAAATAGCGAATGACAAAATTTCATCATCCTTTTTTGAAACTCCATCTAAAATAATCCTCCAACACTTTTTTTTTTATAATTCTATGATAAGGATGATTCCATGCTGTCGCTAAATTGATTACTGCTTCGCTAATACATAACTTTTTCAAGGTTTTGGAAATACTATTCATGTTCTTTTCTACTACATTAGATGGTCTAATTACATTCTGGTCCATGTGCTATATAATACGTGATGTGACATTAGAGTCGAGAAACATTGTTACGATCTTTTTAATTCATCTTCATTTGGATATTGTAAAGAACCATAAATTCTTTAACGGCTGCACGTTGGGATCACCATAATGAATAGGAACCCTTCAAATTATTTGCCCGTTATTTTATATATTTTTAAATAAAATGCAAAAATTGAATCGTTTTACCTAGCTAGCTCATATTTTGTCCCGGGACGATCCAGGCCAAGAAATGTCAAAAAGTAATCTTGGTACAATTAAATAAAACGAAGTTATTCTAATTTAAATAACATTTGTATTAGAAATCAAGATCTTTGCATATATTAATACAAACATAAAATAATATCAATTTTAATTAGAATAGACACATTAATACAATAATTTCAGAGCGCATTTAATACTGAAAGATTAGTTATATATATATATATATATATATAGTTTATATATTATCGTTTCTATGAAATAAAATGCACTATATATGCCACCAATGCCCTTCAGTATTTATATCAATACTAACAACGTAGGTCTTAATAGATAAACAAACTATGCTTAGATTAATATATATCTACAACGCAAATTATATTTTTAAAAAAACATTGGCAAGCAAATTACAAATGCTGAGACATTCTCGTATCTAAGACAACCTATTAAATATGTTTTCAATCTTAAATTATTATATTAATTAATTGCTTCTCGACATTGAGACAAATTTTAATATTTGAGTTTATCTGGCACTCGCACAAAAATAACTTTTAAATACCTTTCTTGCTTGTCTTCTATATTAATAAACAGTTTTAAGAAATATATCGTTGACTTCTAAGACATATGCTTTGAGATTGATTAATATGGATATTTAAAATTATAAAAATATTAAATTAGGCCGTACTGTTAAAATGTGATATCTGGTAGAAGTAAAGAGACCTATTGTGGAGACATTGAAAACATTGTGACCTTTAAATTTAAAAAAAATACTTATGTTTAAGACCTAGGAAACAGAAAATTAAAATTTATCTGAAGTACAAACAAATAATGAAACGAGTGTTTTAAAATGTCAGAAGTCATCTAAGCTGATTTTGAATATTCACAGTCCACAGAACATGAAATTTTGAAATGAAATTCGGTTGAGTTTTACGAATAACCGAAGGCTTTACTTTATGAGCCCCAGCTGCATTAGTGCAAGCCAAAAATGGTATTCTCTGCCCATTTACCAAGAAAATCTCAGTTTGTATGAAACAATAGGTCCGAAAGGTATTGATTCCCAATATGACAGTTATTCTGATGACAACATGGATAAAGATTTTCTTCTTGGTGTTCAATCTTGCCGACTTTAATTTTAAGAACTTTGATTTTTGTAACAAAAGTGCAAGCCACATATTTTTGAAAATTAAAGCTTTTAAAAAAATGAGTTCATTTTACTATGAATTTTGCTCTGCATTAAACTTTAAACACCAGGTCTTCATTTGTTGTTTGTGTCATATCAAGGTGAGCCACATTTTAATCAAATTACTTCAAATGCTTAGTTTTTACATGTATTTTTAAATCACATTTGTTGTATGTTGTAAATGTACATGAGTCATATTTACAATTAAATGTTAAATGTTTAGTTTTTATATGTCTTTCTAAATGCTGTTTGCTGTTTGTTTCATATTCAAACGAGTCACATTCATAATCAAATTCTTCAAATGTTGATTTTACTTTCTTATACGTAGTATGAGGAAGTATTGTGATGACGAAACTTTTCGACCTCGAGATTTTTACAGATGTCCACGTTTTGAAGTCATCTGATACCGAAAAAGTGGTTTTTAAAAAATGTCTCTCTCTGTGTGTGTGACCACGATAGCGGTCAGACGGGTATAGATATCAATTCCAAATTTTGTATTTACGACTATAATCTCCCTCTTGAGATCTGATTAGTTTTTCAGTAAAATCGGTAGACCGTATGTAGTAGTTTATTTCAGTGAAAAAATTGAATTTTGCCAATATTTCGTCAATTACTAAGTGTATTCAAAATTAAATTTGTGAAAAACTGTATTAAAAAAGTACTTTGAAATTCCTACAGGAAGTAGGTCTTTTACTCTTATCGAAAATCAGTGTTTTGCGAATATCTCGCAATCATGCTTTCTAGGCAGGTACATTACGAGTATAAAAGTATTTAACAATTCAATAATTTTTGTATAAAAAAAATTTCAAAATTCGCACCGGAAGTAACACTTTTATCGAATAGTGATTTTTTACAAATATGTCGTAAATTATGCATTCTATATATATTTATCAAGAGTACAAAAGTATTTAGAGCTGGATTTGCAATGTTTTTTAAATACATGAAATTTCAAAATTCGAACCGGAAGTAACACTTTTAGCGAGTAGCACTTTTTTCGAATATCTAGCAAAGTATGCATTCTACAGAGATTTATTAAGAGAACAGAAGTACTTAGAATAGGATTTTGAATAATTTTTGTATCAAAAAATTCTTAAAATTCTAGAATTTGAAACTCTCATTCGTATAAAAAAGTCGTGTGGTGGCATTTTTTATGCACTTCTAAATGCTGTTTTCTGCTTGTTTCATATTCTTCAAATGTTTAGTTTTTATATGTGTTTCTAAATTCTGCTTGCTATTTGTTTCATATGCACAAGAATCACATTTAAAGTCAAATGTCTTCAAATGATTAGTTTTTATATGCTGTTTTAAATTACTTTTCTCGTTTGTTTCATATTCACAAGAGTCACATTTATAGCTAAATTTCTTCAGATGTTTATTTTTTATATGTCTTTCTAAATGCTGCTTGCTGTTTGTTTCATATTCACAAGAGTCACATTTATAACTAAATTCTTTCAAATGTTTGGTTTTTATATGCTTTTCTAAATAAATTTTACTATTCGATTCATATTCACAAGAGTCACATTTATAACTAAATTCTTTCAAATGTTTAGCTTTTATATGCACTTTTAAATAATGTTTATTGTCTGTTCTAAATTCACAAGAGTCACAATTATAACTAAATTCTTTCAAATGTTTAGCTTTTATATGCACTTTTAAATCACGTGTATGGTTTGTTCTATATTCACATGAGTCGCAATTATAATCAAATTGCTTCAAATGTTTGGTTTTTATATGTATTTCTAAATGCTGTTTGATGTTTGATTCATATTCACAAGAGTCACATTTATAACTAAATTCTTTCAAATGTTTAGCGTTTATATGCAATTTTAAATAACATTTACTGTTTGTTCTAAATTCACAAGAGTCACAATTATAATCAAATTTTTTCAAATGTTTGGTTTTTATATGTATTTCTAAATGCTGTTTGCTGTTTGTTTCATATTCACAAGAGTCACATTTATAACTAAATTCTTTCAAATGTTTGGTTTTTATATGTTTTTTTAAATAAATTTTACTATTCGATTCATATTCACAAGAGTCACATTTATAACTAAATTCTTTCATATGTTTAGCTTTTATATGCACTTTTAAATAATGTTTATTGTCTGTTCTAAATTCACAAGAGTCACAATTATAACTAAATTCTTTCAAATGTTTAGCTTTTATATGCACTTTTAAATAATATTTACTGTTTGTTCTAAATTCACAAGAGTCGCAATTATAATCAAATTGCTTCAAATGTTTGGTTTTTATATGTATTTCTAAATGCTGTTTGATGTTTGATTCATATTCACAAGAGTCACATTTATAATTAAATTCTTTCAAATGTTTAGCGTTTATATGCAATTTTAAATGACATTTACTGTTTGTTCTAAATTCACAAGAGTCACAATTATAATCAAATTTTTTCAAATGTTTGGTTTTTATATGTATTTCTAAATGCTGTTTGCTGTTTGTTTCATATTCACAAGAGTCACATTTATAACTAAATTCTTTCAAATGTTTGGTTTTTATATGTTTTTTTAAATAAATTTTACTATTCGATTCATATTCACAAGAGTCACATTTATAACTAAATTCTTTCAAATGTTTAGCTTTTATATGCACTTTTAAATAATATTTATTGTCTGTTCTAAATTCACAAGAGTCACAATTATAACTAAATTCTTTCAAATGTTTAGCTTTTATATGCACTTTTAAAGCATTTTTACTGGTTGTTCTAAATTCACAAGAGTCACATTTATAATCAAATTGCTTCAAATGTTTAGTTTTTATATGTATCCTTAAATAATGTTGCCGGTCTGTTTGAAATACACACAACGAACATTTAAATACCTTCTTTTGATCTCGTGAGCTCGATTGTTCTACTTTTATATGTGTGTTCCTATAATTAGTTATAGAATGCTCTCGGCCATCCTTTCCTTCAACGTAAGCGTGTGTATTTTCCACGTGTAGCTTGAGGGTGTCTTTGGTTTTGAAACGTCTGTTGCAAATCCCGCATTTATACATTTTAACTAAGTTATGGTGGTTGCTGGTGTGCTCCTTGAGATCTGCTTGGTACTTCGTCCTGTACTTGCACTGCTCACATTTATAGATTACGCGGAGGCACCTCTTGCGTCTCTTCAATGCTGTCATCGGTTGCTCGGCTGGTGGTGTCGGCAGAATGCACTTTCTGAAAATAAATAAATGAATATTTCTAATCTCATGCTGAACATCAATTTAAAGGCGGAGTTAATTTCACCACCAAATGGCTAATGCGCTTTTATGGGATAGATGAGTACCCCACCTGAAGTAAGTTTATGCTGTTATACCCAACACTCTCTTTGTGAGTGTTGGGTATAAACTAATCAGAATTAAACAATTTACGAACAACTATTGGCGTAAATTGAATCGCCATATATTTAAATACTGCATATAAAAACACATAACATGTGACAAGCAGAGTAACATAAACATGATAATTGAATTTCTTGTAAACCTACTCTTTAGAGTGTTCTGCACTCTACATGGTCCAGGAACTATCCTAGTTTGATCCTATTTTCATCCTTATATTCTATTCTTCATTTTTCATATAAGTTTCGTAGAGTGCATGATGGTAATAATTTCATATCAGCAACCATCTCTTTAAACCATTTCATTTGACATGGGTTGATATTATAATTTCTTCAGATTTATATTTTATGCCAATATAACACAAACTGTACCAGAATTTACAACAAACAATTCGCTGAGCCTCTTTGCAAAACATTTAATTTATCTGTTTTTTTAAAATATCTGTTTTTGCTGATACCTGGAAGGTAGCTCGTATAGGTCCTTTACACAAAAAGGAAATAACACTAATGGAGCAGATTGATGTTATTTACACGGACTTTTCTCGTGCTTTTGACATCAAAGACCATGCTGCACTACTGAGGAGAATGAGTTTGTTTGGTTTCAGCAAGTCATTTCTTGGTTCTTCACCTTGCTGAAAGAAGTAACATTGTATACCACAATGGCTACAAATCAAGGATGTTTGTTTATATTTCTGGAGTGCCCCGGGGGTCCAATCTTGGACCCGTGTTATTTAACATCTTTGTTAATGATTTAATAACTGCCATCAATTGTCACGTTTTGGCCTATGCGGAATATTTTTCATCCATTCATTGACTATTTTAAAGTATAACAAACAATAATGAATGAGCTTTCAAAGTAGAGTACATAAGATATTTAAATTTTTCACAACTTATTCTCGTAATTCAAATCAATTTAAAATGTCTATCTGAATTCTTATATATAATCAACGAGCAAATGATAAACTGTTTTGGTAAGAAAAGGTTAGTTTGCCTCACACTTCTCATGCGTAATTATACAGAGTGAGTCGTGAGGAATCGATCAAAGTCTAGGAATGTATTCGACAGGTGAAAATAATGAAAAAAAACTCAAATGTTGTTATCCGATTTTTATTTGTTTTCGAGTTATAGCGTAATTTTAAATAAACAACATTTCATACATTAAAGTTTTGGTATCCCATTGTTATTATTGTTCTTTATAATATATTTTCAAAAATACCACCATTCATTTCTAAACATTTTCTACATCGTTTACCAAGGGCGCTGGTTGCGTTCCTGATAGAGTCAGGTTGATGTTTGATATTTTCTAATCCGTTGAATTAGTGCAGCACGAGTGTCCACTTTTACTTGATACACTTCATTTTTGAACCAGCCCCACAAACAATAATCGAGTGGGGTGAGGTCTGGAGACCTAGGAGGCCAACCAATGTCACTAGCACGACCAATCCATCTCCCTGGAAACCTTTCATCCAAATGTTGCCCGACCGCACGAGCGTAATGTGCAAGCGCTCCATCGTGCTGGTAGAACATTTGGATTCTGATGTTTAGGGGAACATCCTCTAGCAGTCCGTGTAGTTCACTTTCTAAAACATTTAAATAGGTCTCCCCCGTGAGGAGATTTTCAAAAATGTAAGGACCAATTACAAAACCATCAATCAGACCACACCACACGTTTACCGAAAATTTATGTTGAAAGTTACTTTCGACTGTTACGTGTGGATTTTCGTCTGCCCATACATGATTGTTATGACAATTATTAATACCGTCACGGGCGAATGTTGCTTCGTCCGTAAAAAGTGTACGCGATACAAAACGGGGATTATCATTTATCCATCGACAAAATTCCATACGTCTGCGATAATCATTTGGTTGTAGGTGCTGTACACTTTGAACATGTTACGGACGTAAGATATTCATTAGCAGCAGCAGTAGCATTCCCATTACAAAATCCATAAACAAACACCATATTAGCATATTCTAAATTTGAATAAGTGTGTGACATTTTAGTTTCCTACACTCTAGTCGTACAAACGTCAAGTCAATGTCATAAAACTCGAACAACAATTTTATAATATTTTACTCCAAGGTATGTATGTATAGGGAACGTTTCTTATGATGGCACCGCCCTCACTATATCAACAATGAATGAGAGGTAGTGACATTAGACGCATTAGACATACAAAACACTCTACACTATTTCTCGACTGTTTTAGTTGTGACCACCGCTAGCTTCCCTATGATGATTTGCTACCGGGGTTTCACTGTTTTCACGAATACATACATAAACATGGCATACTAAATATACATTTTTAATTAAGCTATAACTCGAAAATAAATAAAAATCGGATGACAACATTTGAGTATTTATTCATTATTTTCACATGTAGAATACACTCCTAGAGTTTGGTCGATTCTTCACGACTCACCCTGTATATGAAGCAATAATCATACCTGGCATTCCTCTCGCAGCAGAAGCTCATGTGATATACAAGATATTCCTTCGGATCCAAGTGGATTTGGCATAACGGGCACTGCTCAAGTTCTGGAATTGCACGAAAAACACACTCACTAAATTACATGCGAAACTGACATTGATGCAGTGTTTGTGGAACGCAAAAGTCATAACATATCATATTACTGAAGCACAAAATAATTTTTATGTAAACTATCTTATGGTCAACATATGACCATGAAAAGAGAAGGAACTGTAACAGCTGTTGGATTAATCTTTTTTTCCTAACCGAAGATTTCTCATATTGATGTTTTGGACAATGAGATACAGGGTCGATTGGAATTTGTAGGAAAAGTGTATGACGTAAAAATTAATTTGTGAATCAGTTTCTGCATTGTATTCTATGACTTTTAATAATTTATGAGAGTTGTAGGAAGAATTTTATGTGTTTGAGTGTAATAACAAATAACATTGGATAATTTAATATAAACCATAAGCAATTACTTTCTGAAAATATTCTTGAACTTCATCAATTGTATTCATTATTATTATTATTATTCACTAAAGAATCTAAAGACAATATCTTTTAAAAACGCAAAAATTTATAGTCAACTCCACAAACATCAAAACGAGATATTCACAATACCTTCAATTGAAAACGTTTCGGTTGTATCCTTAGCGCAAATAGTTTTATGTTTGGCCAAATGTGATTTCGAGCTGAATCCAAGGCAGCAAAATGTGCAGGCAAATACGTCCTTACTGATGTCTTTCGTAGTCGTAACAAAATCCACTCTGACCATTTTACTCAGGCTGCTTTCATATGCCTCACCAAAATACACCAGTAATTCTTCACCAGATCGAATTTGACGAGTGCTCTGATAATATATATTCTCCTCAGATTTAAAGACATTCAGATTTCGGTCACAAGTATTCCTGGTAGGATTAACGTACTGCATCCAATTCAAACTCTTCCATTTATTTTTGTCTAAAACAAATTTCTCGCCATTCATTTCCCAGGGACATTCTGGAGTGCTGATTCCAGTGAAAGGACCAAATTTTACACCGGCAGGAATAATTCTTAAAGCATATACTCCAGTTTGCCCAAGACAATCTTGAATTTCTAAAATATCGTTTGGTATATCTTCTCCAATGTCAGCGTTATTCAAAGCATGTTTGTTTAAAATATGCACAAGCATTCCACATTCGATGCAATAGTCGATGTAATACGCTTCACAATGTTCACAGTCTGTTGGCCAAAGATACACACATATTAAGAATCATATCACTTAGTAATTCTTTAAATAATCAGAGAATCATAAAACATTATTTAATGCGAAAATGAAAAGTGTATACACATGAATGTTAAAAACTAACATCAAGCAGTAAATAAATAAATACTGTGACTTACATATATACATTTACACGTAAAACGTATATGCATATATACATGTGTTTGGGATACGCACATGCAATAAGTGCAATTGCCTACAATCGAACGCACAGACACCGGTGTTTCGACCTTTGAGGTCTCATCAGTGTACGTGGAGGCGTTCGATTGTCGGCAATGGCACTTATTGTATGTGTGTATCCTAAACACATGCATATATGCATATACGTTTTACGTGTAAATGTATATATGTAAGTCACAGTATTTATTTATTTACTGCTTGATGTTAGTTTTTAATATTCATGTGTTTATACTTTTCATTTTCGTTTTGATTGGTGACGCCACATATGGCTCTACTACACGGGATACACTATTAGCATACAGGCCTCTGTATAGCAGAACATGCCGTCAGAAGCCATCGCTTTTTCTGTGTCGTCTTTTGGGTATTAGATGTCGCTGTGATACTCTCACTGCATTTAACACGCAAAAATGACATAAGTAGCGTTTTAAGTTTTAAAGCCATTGGCGACAGTCTCCACGTACACAGATGAGACCTCAAAGGTCGAAACACCGGTGTCTGTGCGTTCGATTGTCGGCAATTGCACTTATTGTATGTGTGTATCCCAAACACATGCATATATGCATATACGTTTTACGTGTAAATGTATATATATAAGTCACAGTATTTACTTATTATTTAATGCCGCTAGCTCTCAAAATAATCAAGTAATACCTATACTATATAAGGATGTCAAAGATTTAAAGTTGGCAATTGAAATAAGTTAAACCATAGTATTGGAGACACAAAACTGGTTTGAAAGTACAAATATGTGAGTGTTTGTAATGCAATTTAATTATGTTTTTTTATAAACAGAATAAATACTAAATGCACTTAACTTTTCTCTGTGTATTTTGTATTTATACTGCAGATGTTTCATCACTCCTTACAAACAAGACAATCGGAAACTTCTAATAGAGTTGATTCTATTAGAAGTTTCTTGCCCTTGAAACAGTATCAATAGTAATGTCAGCAACAACAAGAGTTTGCATAGCATTCCATTATCTAACTGCTGATGTAAAATCAATCATCAGCAATACTACCAAAAATGTACTAACAGATAAACATTTACATACATATGAATATTAAACCAAGTTATATTAATAAATTTAATGTTCTAGATATGAACATGATAAAAATTTGATTTCAATATTTATTGAATGGTAAGAGTTTACAATAACGTTCACAAGGATAATTTTAAAATACAAGAAAAATATTGAGTAATACATTAGGTACATGTAAATATAAAGCTTACATTGTACAGTATCCAAAAATGTAAGCTCATTGTCCACATATCAGTAAAAAATACCAACTTTCCAACTTAAAAAACTATAATTCAAAGTTAAAATCCATCTACTAGTGGAAAGAGCGAGTAAAATTGGTGGATTTTAACCTTGAAATATGGCTCTGGAACAAAAATTTCATAGCTTTTAGTCATTAGTCACTGACAATAAAACATACATTACTGTACAACATAAGCTTGTAATTTACACATACCTTGCTTTATTAAATAATGTGCTACAAGAGAGCGCCATTTTCACTTTTTAAAGTAGGTATACTTAGTAGTAATTGTATGTATAAAGATCATTTCATATATCCATTAAAGTTGCGAACAAGCTTGTTTATTCCTCATATTTCATCACCCATCAATTCACGACTTTAAAACAATGTACCTTAAAATAGATATACCCATTAAAACACTGGAAAAGCAACTAATGCTATTGTTAGTATTTTTGTAAATACATTGTGTTTATTATTAGTATATACATAATTGACAATGAAATGATTTCTATATTTACAACAACCAAGTAGATGGTTTTGCAAAAGCAAGGAACGAGTACCGGGGGACGAAGTATGACTAATGCACAACACAAATGTCTGATTAATGCTTAGCTTTATATACATTTACTTACACAGTAGTCCATTATCAAACTCAATTTTAATATCATTAGCACTAAACCCTTTTTCGATTTTAACGTTGTCATTTTGTACTTCAGCCACTTCTGATGATGCTAGCTCTGTTTTAATATTGTCCAAACATGTGGACTCTTCATACTGTTTTATTTTGCCATGCCAAATGGGGTCTTGTAATTCAGCACTGACTGTAGTAACAGCAGTTTCAGAAATATACATTTTATCCTCTACAGTATCTTCTTGGCACTGTTCCTCCTTTACACAAATTGTATTTGCCGAAAGCATTGTATCATGCAGATTCTTGATCAACACGGTCAGCCATTATTATTAACTACCCACTTGGCAAAATCACTATTGTGCTATATGCTAGAGATGAGAGCAGATATTGGTCACAGTGATTTTTCAGTGATTTCCTAATCACTATTTTCACGGTTTCCAAATTCGTGGAATCACAGTGATTACTTTCGTATTTATTATAATGGAAAGGGTTCTTTTCAATAGGGGCAAATAAATATCTTTTTCATATAAAGAAAGATTTCTGTCTGCGATTCTAAGATTTACTTATTTTTTATCTGTAATTTTCAAGTAAAGTATAGCATTCTTGCACCCCCCTGGACCTCAAAAAATTAGTTTGCATTCAGTGCTGCCAGCCGCCACAGGTGTAAAAATGAGAAAGCGGTAGACAGGCAGTACGAAAAGCGGTAGATTTGGATATAAAACGGTAGATTTATTTTAAATCTTTTTTAGATATAAAACATGTTTACATAATAACAGTTTATAAGAGTTTTGTACAAAAGAGAAAAAAATTATTTACACGGAAGATAAGAAAAACAACTTACAAAAAGAATAAACAATAATTCTATAAGAGTTTCATAGAAACTAAGATTAACATAATTTATATGGATAGACGTGGTATATTTATTCTGAGTCGCTAAAGTCTTTTGAAGTGCTATACATACTATTGTTATGCCGACTTAGTAAACTATTTGATAGATTTAGATTAAAACAAGAGTCATTAATGATTAATGTATTGTTGTGAATGAAGTGTGCCAATTATTGTTCTTGTGGACAATGAATTTCTTTGTTTATTTTTTAAAATATTTATTTTTGAAAATACAATACAATACATGTGCAGATGAATGCGGTAGACAAAGTAGACTTTTCGCAAAATCTTTGAATTTCTTAGAAGTCGCCATTCATTATCTAATTTTTGCAAATTCTCATTTTTTTTATTAAATTGGGAAAATGAATTGCTAATGGAACAACTGTTTCATTTTCACCTTTAAATATAATATCCGGGTCAATTAAATTCACAGACTTTAGGAGGTCACTTTTAAAATCAAATCGTTCCCTATTTTCTAATGCACCCTCTACATAAAAATCTAAACAATGCGTGTTCTAAAAATATGCAAATCTTCAGACGAGATTGCATATATTTCTACAAAATCAAATATTTATTTTATACATATAGGTTTACCACCTACAATTTTTAAGGAACACTGAAATCTGAAACTCATTTAGATAATATTATCTCTCTATTAATTTATTGATATTGCGGTTGGTGTTTATATTATCCTTATGAATTATACGCCATTAGCAGAGAAGAGTGACGCAGTGGTCGTTGGTCGTACGCACGTGGTCTGATATATTTCCGCAGGGTTTGCATAATCCTTCATCTTTTAAATATACATATATTAAAGTTTGTTTTTTTATTTTTTTATTTCAGTGAATGCTTGTTTAATTTGATGTAAGCATAAATTTAATTTAATTGAATTAATAGCAAATGTTTTCATTTAGGAAATATGACTACTATTATTTTTTCCGTCCTTTTTAAAATTTAATTTTATATGTAATTTTCATCAATGTAATTTTGCGGTAGATTTTAAGCGAAAACGGTAGAACGGTAGAAATATGACAAAAACGGTAGATCTACCGCAAAAACGGTAGACCTGGCAGCACTTGCATTGTAACAAAAAATACTGCAACGAAAATAATATCTTCGTTTGTAAATGGTATCAAAAATAAAAATGCGTTATGAAATTAGGGTTACAATTCAACTATAGTGTGGAGAAAAACCGTCAAGATGCAGAATTATCACGTCAGGAACTTGAATATTAGTGTAGCTTCTGGGCATTAGGGGGACACTGGAAATTAGTCGTATATATGTATTCTTTATGCAAAAGTACAATAATTGCTCACAATACTTCGTCTAATAATAATAACAGTTATATATTATTATTATTATATATTCAACAGTTTAACACTTTGCGGAATGTAATATAAAATATATACCTATAAAAAACAAAAACGATAATAAATTTGCTATAGGTAAACTGGACGAAAATGAAAAACCTTTATTGATTTAATATATGATATAATTAACTTCTTATAATGTAATCTAATTACGATTACATGTGTATTTATAATTGTACTGAAATAAGTAAAATGTGCAGTGGTACACCTTATATCTTGATAATCTCGAAGACTTAAACAATGCTTCCGCTCGTACTATTATCAGAATATAATATCCAAACAAACACATAAACATGGATAAACTAGAAGATGGTATACCAACTCTAGGTATATTTTATTTAGTCTACTTCAGAAAATTAAATAATCCTTGATGCACAAATTTATTGAATTCTGCGACGGGACTACAAAGGCATTTTGATACCTATAAATATATATAGGTACATTTTTTACTTATTCAATAAATTTTGAGATTTACCGGTGCTTAACGCAAATTATCATTGTATACATTACTCTAAATAAATACTAATTCATTTATTCATAGTGTATGATTAAATAATTAAAAAATATATACCTATGTATTGTTATAGTATAAAGGCATACGTTAACAATATAATATGGAAAGTTATTAAAGTTACTAAATTTAATTAAATAAACGTAGAAATATTTATTATGATGTGTTTAAAATAAGATTTATTGAGTTAATCATAAAAGAGGTTTATAGCATTTAACAAGTATTCGAATTTTATAAATAACCACCTGTATATGGAAAGGTTGACCATGTTCATTGTTCTTAGAAGTTCAAAATATTCTGGAAAGAAGAGAGTTGAATATTAGTTGTTATTTTGTAAAATGTAATATAAATTTGTAAAAACTTGGGTAATTGACGTTTATGAGGTGATAAAAATATTTAGAATCTTATTTTGAAAGGTGTATAGATTGTATTGTAGAATAGTTCCCGGGAATAATTTGAAATACAGGAACTGTCATTATTTGACATGTGTTCAAAAATATAAATGTAGAGAGGTATTGGGATATGAATATGAAAAGAAGGGTTGATAAAATTATGAAAAGAATTTAGATATTCAGATAATACAATTTTAAGAAGTATTCTAGGTATATTAGAGAATTTAAAAGCTATGTTGTTGATGGTTATTGCTGTTGTAAAACTTTGATTGGAGAATACAAAACGAGAAAGGATTACTAGGGAAATGGATAAATAAACGAGAGAATTTTTAAAATTCTAAAAAGCGGTAGACGTGTTTTTGGAAAAGAGAATATCTTTTCTGATATTAACGCGATAATAGATATTTATAAATGAGAAAAGTGAGTCTTGAGTGAACTTCGTTAACTACAAATAAATTAATAATAAAAAAGTAATTGTACTTACCAATTTGTACAAGATCCAGGTATATCCGAAGAAGGGTTGTTATCTCCGGGATCATATAAGTTTTCAGAAGGCTAATTAGTACCAGAGTTTTGAAATTCCATAAAGGGTGAAGAAATCTTCAAGATCCGGTTATTATAAAAGGTAGCAGATTCCAGAAGTACTGGTGTTCAAAAGAGGCAGGTTATCACAAGAGATCCATAAAGGTTGGTGAATTTCACAAGTTCCGGGTGAATAGGAGAATTTGCTGTGCACGAAGAGATTTGGCTTAATATCGTAAGGACAATTTATTCCCACATCGAGCAAGTTCCTGTACAGGATAGTTGGTATTTTTCCTTCAAGAATTTAAACTAGATTGTAGTTTGTCAACATCAGAGAAGTGGTATCCGTCCAAAACGTTATCAAGAAGTGGATAGTACTCATCTAAAAGAAGAAAGCATTAAGTATTACCATTTTAGTATTTTTTTTGTGTCAATATTAAAGAAAGATAACATTTTATGAATATTGGAGAAGATTTAATTATTTGCAATATAATTCAGTATAGAAATAGACTGAACTAATTGTTATTACAACAAGTACATTTGTTATAAACAACATAAGTCATTTTAATTCTCTACTATCCAGTAATAAGTCAAGACATGAATAATTTTCATTTGAATACAAATTTATGGAGTTATCAAGCCAGTAAATAGTTTTGAGCACATTATAATAATAGTATAAATTCATTTGAGAAGAAAGTATTAGAAAGAATTACTAAATTTTGTATATCAATAATTAATAATATCAGAGTACGTACCTGCATTATTTAGTTGGGTTTGGAACTAAACACTTTGAGTAAATATTTTATAAACGTCAAATATCAAGTTTCCATATTCTATTTATTGTTAGCAAATGTCCCATATTTTTTAAAAAACACACGAATTTTGAATATAAACATATTATTTATTAGTAGAATATCGTTTTATTTTATCATAGTCAAATTTTCATCTAAAGGGAATATTTTGGTTTATTTATAACCTCAATGAAATAAATGTCATTTGATATATTGAAATGGAATGAGTAGTGGTGACATCTAGGTGTTTTATTATACACTTCTTAGTAAATTGGATTATTTAAAGTATAGAATGTATAAAAATATTACAGAAATCGGTAATTTATAAAATGTTAGTGTAGAGAAAAAAATAAGTAATTCAAAAAGGATTATTGAGATTTATTAAAGTATATAATTAAAGGCAAAGTTAAATACTGTAAATTAAATTAAGAGTTAGGAGAAAGAAAAATAAGCTAAGTAAAGATAAAATATTAAGCTAGTCGGGCATATAAATAAAATACCTTCGTATAATGAGTGAAATAGTAAATGATATATAAATAGATTATAAAACTAGCACATACGAGGGTTGTTCAATAAATGATAACAATTTTTCAAAATATGTCTAGAGTGTTGTTTCATTGCATATTCAGTTCAATTTATGACATTTAAACTGTAATAGAATTTATTAATTATTTGGAGGATTGAACTGATATGTATGAGATATTACCTAGTACATTATATGACGCATCAACGTGGGGCTATGTAAAATAAGACTCGCAATATAGTATTTTCAATATTTTATTTACATTATTATATGTGTGAACATAAATAAACATTTTACGAAGTGGATTACCATAGTAAAACTTATATTGATAATTTTGGAAATTATATTTGTATTGTTGTCACATAATAGTTATAAAAAATGGATACTAGGTCTAAAAGTAGTTTAAGAATGAGTAGAGTAGAATCATCTAGTGATGATGAGGTGGAGGTTAATCAGGAAGGTATTTCACAAGAGGGAGGAGATATTACATTACAAGTCCAGGAAGAAAATCAACAGTTGGAAGAGATACAGGACAAAGGAGATAAGGTGGTAATACAAGGAGAGAAATCGAAAACAGAGACAACGACCACTTCAATTGATATGAAGTTAATACAACAGATGTTCCAAGATTTAAGTGGTAAATTTGATAAGGCTAGTGAAGAGACTAAGAAAATTAGGGATGAGGATAGAATAGAAAGTAAGAAGAATTTAGTGGATTTAGAGGTAAAAATAAGTGATAAATTTGACAAGGCTAGTGAAGAGAATAATAAGAAGTTAATGGATAAACTTGACAAGGCTAGTGAAGAGAATAAGAAAAATAGGGATGAGGATAAAAAAGAATTAGGAGAAAAATTGGATAAGTTGGAAAAGGCGAGCATTGATACTAGAGAAGAAACTAGAAGGAATCTGGAAGAATTAAAGAAAACGTTACTAAGAGATACAGATGAAAAGGTTAAAAAACTTTCCACTGAAATGGATAGCAGGGAAGTGAAAATGCGAAAAGAAATGGATAATAAGATACAAATTAAAGATACAGAAGTTAAAACTCTTATTACTAATAAAGTACAAGAGGTTGATAGTAAAGTAAAGAGTATACAAGTAAATGTGAAACAAATAGAGAAAGATAGTAATGAAAAATATAAGGAACTGGCTAAAAGGATACGAGAGGAAGTAGATATAGTGAATAAAGATGTTTCAGAGAAAACAGGAAAACTGGAAGAGAACTTTAATAAGAAAATAGAAATTACAGAGGAAAAATGTTTAAAAGATATTAGAGTTTTATCTGTGTCCACAAATGTACAGAAATTAGGAATGGAAGAGATTTTAAAAGAATGTGAGGAACAGAAGTTGAAGTTGGAAGAACTGTTGTTGAAGTCCCAAAATATGAAGATACCGCCAGTTACTTACACTCCGTCTTACAATATTTTAAATAATGGGATTAGAATAGAAAATATTACTCATTTTAGTGGAGAGAAAATGTCAACACATCCTATGGCATATTTAACTAATATTTTAAGATATATCGAAGAGATACCTGAGTTTAGAAGTCAAATGAATATTATAAGAGCTACTTTGAATAATGGAGCAGCGGAGTGGTTCCAACGAATTGAAGATGATTGTAAGAATTTAAGACAGTTTGTTGAACTATTCAAAAATAATTTCTGGAGTGAGACGCAGCAATCTAGAGCTCATCAAAGGTTATTGACAGGGAGATATCAACCAGGTAAATCTTCAAGGGAGGCTTACGCACAAAGGATGTTCAATTATTGCCGATATATTTCACATTTAGATGAACAAACTATTTCGCAGCATCTTTTACAACATTTTATACCAGTCGATACACATGCAATAATATGTCAGAATGTCACTGATATGAATGGCTTGATTAATATACTTCGTCGGTTGGATGATTATTCAGATGGGTTGAAATATCGTGAATATAGGCAATTAAATGGTCGACAAGAAGGAGTGAATAGTCATCAACGTGTTAATGAACATATTGGTATCACTCAGAATAATAATCGTAACGATAGTGCTTTGAATCAGTTGAACAATTCTAGGAATAATTATCCTATTAATCAGTATAATAATGGATTTGGTACAAGACAGAATTATCAAAATGTTAATCAGCAACAGAATCAAAATTTCAGAAATTATAATTCACAGGGGAATAGAAACGGAAACTGGAATAACAATAGAGGTGCTCAAAATGGTATGAATACAAGACCTAATGCGAATAGATATAATTCCTTTAATAATAATAATCAAAATTCAAAACATCTTCCTCAAGAAAGGTCATATCAAGGACAAAATGATAAATATTATGGGTATAACAATTCTCGAACAGTGAATAATATTAGAACACAGGAATGGAGAAGTGTCGATGGTAATAATCATAACAAAGAGGAGTTAACAAGAGATAACATGGAAGAAAAAAAAACGCCAATTTTGGAGAATTCGAGGGTTTTCCAGGATCAGATACCAGGATCCTCACACTAGAGAATAGAGTAGATATAGGTGGAGTTATTAGTAATAGTAGTAAAAAACAAGAAATAATGGGAATGAGAGATAAAAATAGTTTATTAGATATAGGAAAGATTATAAATAATTATGAAAGTTTACCTTTCTTTACAATTTATATTAAAAATATTCGATTTAAGACGTTGTTAGATTCTGGAGCGGAAATCTCACTTATAAAAGAAGAATTGGTTATGAATATACCTGAATATTCAAATTATATTATAAAAGTTAAAAGTACAAATGTTATATCGGCAAATAGGGGAAAAATGGGTAGTATTAACAAAAGGATATGTATAGATGTTGTTTTAAATGGACAAAAATTTATTATGCAATTTTATTTACTAGAAAATCTGTTCTATGATTGTATAATAGGGATTGATAATATGAGAGCTTTTGGAATGAATTTAGATTTTGAAGAGAATAAAATTAAGATAAGAGGGAAGGAAATGTTATTAGACAAATTAGTAGATTTAAAGGAGATAAATGCATATATTGAATATAAAGAAAACATACAAAATGAAGTGAATAATGTGATTATTGCGGATAGAGAAGAGGATGATGACGCACAAGAACATTTGGAAGGAGCAATGTTCGAATTGCCAAGAATTGATACTAATGTAGAATATGGAAATGCGGTAGTTTTAGAAGAAAAACAGGAGGTGAAGGTAATAAGAAATAAAAACGACATTCAAACTTTTATATTACAACAGAATTTACCTGAACCGTGGATTGAAGATAGTTTAATAGCAATTTTAGCAAAGAATATAAAGTTAGTAAATGACGAAGTTGTGTTTGCTAAAAACTATGAACATCGGTTAATGATTAAGGATGATTCGCCTTTATCATGTAAGAATTATCCTATTCCATATTTTTTTCAAGAACGTGTAAACGAGGAATTACAAAAATTAGAAGAAGCAGATATAATAGAGCGGTCGAATACATATTTTATAAGTCCTGTAGTATTAGTAAAAAAGAAGGATAATACCATACGCCTTTGCATTGACGCTCGATTAATTAATTTAAGGATCATGCCGGAGCACGAAACACCACAAAATATTGATGTTTTACTTACCAAATGTGGAAATAAAAAATGGTATAGTAAGTTAGATCTTAAAAATGCTTTTTGGTTGATTAGGTTGGATGAGAATTCGAGAAAGTATTGTGGATTCAATGTAAATGGGATTACGTATAATTTTAAGGTCTGTCCTTTCGGAATCCGAAGTAGTCCTGCTGGGTTAATCAGATTTCTTCATATAATACTAGATAAGTACGAGAAATTTGCTCTTCATTATTTGGATGATATTATAATATTTTCTGATGATATTGAATCTCATATTAATCATATTGAGATAATTGTAAATACGTTACAAGAAAACGGTATGAAATTAAATTTATCTAAGTGTCAATTTTGTCAAAAAGAGGTTAACTATTTAGGGTACGTAGTAAATCAACAGAACATTTTATTAGATCCTCAAAGATTGGAAGAAATTCAGAATTATCCAAGACCTACGAAACTCAAGATGTTAAGAGGATTTTTGGGATTGTTAAATTATTATAGGAAATTTGTTTCGAATTACAGCCAAAAGACAAGTATATTGTTAAATTTATTGAAAAAAGGTACAAAATGGAAATGGACTAGTGAGTGTGAAGAATGTTTCGTTCAATTAAAATCAAATTTTGTTGAAAATCTTAAATTATATCATCCTGATTTTAACCTAGATTTTATCGTGAGAACAGATGCATCGAATGTAGCCGTTGCTGCAGAACTAGTACAAATCAAAGATGGTATTGAAGTTCCAATATATTTTGCGTCAAGAACATTAAAACCGTGCGAAAGAAAATTTGGCATATCAGAACTTGAGATGCTTGCCGTCATTTTTGCATTAACTAAGTTACGCTATTATTTAATAGGGAAGCGTTTCAAATTGGAAACTGATCACAAGGCACTTATAAATATCATGACTACCAAGTTGAATAATAACCGAATTTATCGATGGACTTTGTTGATACAACAGTATGATATTGAGATAGTATATCGACCGGGTAAGGAAATGATAGCTGCTGATATTTTAAGTAGGAAGCATGGTGAAGCAAAGGCAGTAAATGTACATATAAATTTGGTAAAATTGGAAAGAGAAGGTATTTTTTCAATGCAACGTATTAGAGAAGCACAAGAGTCATATGATTTGGAAATAATTAAAAATAAACTACAGACAGATGGTTCATATAAAGGAATGAGTTTACGAAGAGGGATAATTGTAAAGAAGATAGGTGATGTAGAGGTGTATGTTACAAATGAAAAACATACTATTGAAATTATACGGCATCTTCATGAAATTTATACTCATATAGGAGCTAGGAAATGTTGGCTAATGTACAGAGAAGCTTTTTATTGTCGAAATGATGAAAAAATAATTAAAAGAATACTTAAACAATGTGAAACATGTATTTTAGCCAAAGAAAAGAATTTTACTAATCAAAATATTAGTTTAAGTATTTTAGCTGTAGATAGATTACAAATAGTGGCAATTGATTTTATTTCAAATTTGATACCAAGTACCAGGAGATATCGCAATATATTAGTATTCTGCGACTTATTTTCTAAACATGTACGTTTAATTCCTACACAAAAATGTAATACTGACACTGTTTTACAAGCTTTACAAGAGTACATTACCGATTTTGGAACGCCAAGAATTATTCTTTCAGATCATGCCACGTATTTCATGAACCAAAGATATCACGATTTCTTAGATAGTAGGAACATTAAGTCTCATCATATATCAATACGACATCCACAAGCTAATCCTTCTGAGAGGTACATCAAAGAAGTAATAAAGTATTTACGTATATTGCTAGTAGATAATCACCACAAATGGGCGAGGTGTTTGAAACAAATAGAATTAGTCATGAACAATACTCCGAGTACTGTACATGAATCGTGTCCCATTACAATTTTTACAGGACAATCACCACAAAGACCATGGCAAGATGAGGAAATTGCCAATATAGAAAAGAAATACGAACAAATTAGGTTAAAATTAATTAATCGAAAGAAAAAATGGGAAGAAAAGAAGAAGGAAAAACAGAGTAAATATAAAATATACAATATTAATGAGAAAGTTATAGTTCGAGCATTAAGAGTAACCGATAGAAAGAATAAAATTATTGCGAAGTTAATGAGACCATATTCCGGGCCATATATAGTATACAGGAAAATTGGGTTAAATAATTATGAATTAATAGATGGAGATACTGGATTTTTGAAAGGTATTTATCATGTGTCGATGTTACATGATTATCCAAGTGATACCTAAAAAGAACAGAAAGTTATAGTCAGGACAGAAGAAAAGAGGTCGTCTTCTGAAGGTATTTACGACACCTGCTTTCCGAGTATAAATTAGATCTCAAGTTATAGGTAGGACATTACATTAGAATTGATTGTGTTATATAAATGGGTAACGTCACTTAAGTATCTAAATATTGTTAATTCATTCACATGTTGTTTTTGAAGAATCATCAAACCATACAAGAAATGTTTTTATATTCAAGAGTTCAAATTTTTATATGGTATAGAAGTTAGGGGCATAATAGGAGTATTTTTTATAACAAGAACATAATCGGATATAAAAAAAAAAAATGTTGACTATTTGATTTGTTGAAAAAGGGGCATATTAAAGTTCATAAGTAGGGTGAATAAAGCTTAGTGTAAAAATGGATATATAGAAAGAGGTTCAGAATCAAAATATAGAATATAAAGTTTAGAATATTAGAAATATTTGAAGAATGTTGTTTAAAGAATTGTATCATATGTTACTCTCATTCCTACATATTTTATATATAAAAAGAAAAATAAAACCAAAGTACTATAAGAAAATTTATTTGGAATTAAATGTCTAATTATATGCCCAAATATAAAACTTAGAAGGAATATATTTAGTAGTAGAGGAAAAGAAAGAATTATCTAAAGCCTTAAAAGTGTAAAATAATTGAAGCAGTAAAAGTGATTTACAGATTAATAAAATAGGTGATGTTATAAAGCTAATTATAAAAAGATAGTAAAAGCCTTTATGATATAATATTTTAATTGAAGGAAATATGCTTGCAATAATTAATAAATATAAAATGTACCATTAAAATATGGAATTATAAAATAAATGATAGAGAATGGGTTAAAGATAACCTAATATGATGATTTATATAGGACTAAAATGTCTAATAAGAGATTAAGGTAACGTACGCCAATAAAACGTAAAAATAAGTATAATCTTTCATAAATAGAAAGTATGGGGAAGACGAATATGTCGATAGGAATATTATGGGATACATGCGCAAAGGGAATAGAAATAATAAATATAATATAAATGTATAAGTGAGCATAAGTAAAATATTTTATAGAGGCAATAATCTTTACAAGAAAGAGTTGAATGAAAAAAATTGAAACTATCACCTAAAAGAAATGTTAAGAGTAATACAATTACTATGATATTATAAAAATTGTATCGAGGCTAAATATTTATATGTAGAGAACACTTGCTAAATATTAATAGAATGTACAGGGCATAGTATTATGTATGTAAAATTTTCTTATGATGAATTAAAATAATTGGTACTTATATTACTTTGGATAAACTATATATTAAAAAAAAAATTTGCTTAAACATATTTGGTAATTGTTGAGAATTGTGAAATGTTTGTACATTGGATGTGAATATGAATAGTTTATTGTACTAACATTGTTTACAAGATAGGAATTACTGAAAGTGTAATTATTGAAGTTATATTAGTTTAATAAATGAAAATTTGTTTATTTGAGGTTTAAATTTACATTTATTAAAAGGGGCATATGTTATAGTATAAAGGCATACGTTAACAATATAATATGGAAAGTTATTAAAGTTACTAAATTTAATTAAATAAACGTAGAAATATTTATTATGATGTGTTTAAAATAAGATTTATTGAGTTAATCATAAAAGAGGTTTATAGCATTTAACAAGTATTCGAATTTTATAAATAACCACCTGTATATGGAAAGGTTGACCATGTTCATTGTTCTTAGAAGTTCAAAATATTCTGGAAAGAAGAGAGTTGAATATTAGTTGTTATTTTGTAAAATGTAATATAAATTTGTAAAAACTTGGGTAATTGACGTTTATGAGGTGATAAAAATATTTAGAATCTTATTTTGAAAGGTGTATAGATTGTATTGTAGAATAGTTCCCGGGAATAATTTGAAATACAGGAACTGTCATTATTTGACATGTGTTCAAAAATATAAATGTAGAGAGGTATTGGGATATGAATATGAAAAGAAGGGTTGATAAAATTATGAAAAGAATTTAGATATTCAGATAATACAATTTTAAGAAGTATTCTAGGTATATTAGAGAATTTAAAAGCTATGTTGTTGATGGTTATTGCTGTTGTAAAACTTTGATTGGAGAATACAAAACGAGAAAGGATTACTAGGGAAATGGATAAATAAACGAGAGAATTTTTAAAATTCTAAAAAGCGGTAGACGTGTTTTTGGAAAAGAGAATATCTTTTCTGATATTAACGCGATAATAGATATTTATAAATGAGAAAAGTGAGTCTTGAGTGAACTTCGTTAACTACAAATAAATTAATAATAAAAAAGTAATTGTACTTACCAATTTGTACAAGATCCAGGTATATCCGAAGAAGGGTTGTTATCTCCGGGATCATATAAGTTTTCAGAAGGCTAATTAGTACCAGAGTTTTGAAATTCCATAAAGGGTGAAGAAATCTTCAAGATCCGGTTATTATAATAGGTAGCAGATTCCAGAAGTACTGGTGTTTTAAAGAGGCAGGTTATCACAAGAGATCCATAAAGGGTGAAGAAATCTTCAAGATCCGGTTATTATAAAAGGTAGCAGATTCCAGAAGTACTGGTGTTCAAAAGAGGCAGGTTATCACAAGAGATCCATAAAGGTTGGTGAATTTCACAAGTTCCGGGTGAATAGGAGAATTTGCTGTGCACGAAGAGATTTGGCTTAATATCGTAAGGACAATTTATTCCCACATCGAGCAAGTTCCTGTACAGGATAGTTGGTATTTTTCCTTCAAGAATTAAAACTAGATTGTAGTTTGTCAACATCAGAGAAGTGGTATCCGTCCAAAACGTTATCAAGAAGTGGATAGTACTCATCTAAAAGAAGAAAGCATTAAGTATTACCATTTTAGTATTTTTTTTGTGTCAATATTAAAGAAAGATAACATTTTATGAATATTGGAGAAGATTTAATTATTTGCAATATAATTCAGTATAGAAATAGACTGAACTAATTGTTATTACAACAAGTACATTTGTTATAAACAACATAAGTCATTTTAATTCTCTACTATCCAGTAATAAGTCAAGACATGAATAATTTTCATTTGAATACAAATTTATGGAGTTATCAAGCCAGTAAATAGTTTTGAGCACATTATAATAATAGTATAAATTCATTTGAGAAGAAAGTATTAGAAAGAATTACTAAATTTTGTATATCAATAATTAATAATATCAGAGTACGTACCTGCATTATTTAGTTGGGTTTGGAACTAAACACTTTGAGTAAATATTTTATAAACGTCAAATATCAAGTTTCCATATTCTATTTATTGTTAGCAAATGTCCCATATTTTTTAAAAAACACACGAATTTTGAATATAAACATATTATTTATTAGTAGAATATCGTTTTATTTTATCATAGTCAAATTTTCATCTAAAGGGAATATTTTGGTTTATTTATAACCTCAATGCATAGATTAGGGAGATAGGCAACTCGTATTGCAATAAAAAGAACACGAACGCTAGCGCCGCTGGTGACGTGACTCAATAATAAAACCCAAACAGCGGTTATTTCAAACCTTAAGTAATATTTAATTTTGGTCCTACTGCAACGGATAAGTGATACAAATGCACTATAATTGAAAATAAAAAAACAGAATCACATTGCATTAGTGTACACTTTCTACAGAAAAACAGAAATAAATTACAGTAAAACAAATGATGTTTAAAAATTTATGTATTGAGTTGTTTCATTTTTACAATTCTCATATTTTTCAATTTATTTTTTTTATATTTTTCATTTGCTTGCTTAATTAACTTATCGTTTACATTAAAAAAGAATTGTCCTCTTAGAACTAAATTCACATGTTTTATATAAGATACTAATATACTCTATAAGATACTAATATACTCTATAGCTTCTTTTACTCTTTGTCTCCCTTTAACTTTTTCGTCAAATAGACGCCGTGAAATTTTTTTCAAATTTGTGGCCGTCTGGTACATCTTCAGTGCCTTTGGTGTCAATTGATTGGCCTTCTTGACTCCAACCATATACAAAAAATTTAATTTTCTTTTTAAGTCTGGGAAAAAAAGAAAATGTTGAATTATTAAAAAAAATTGTTCATTAGAATTCTGTACAGATATTTATTAATGTTAGGTATGCCAGTATTATTCGAAAGATATTGTGCGGTTATGACTTTCTTGCTACTTATTATATTGTTTTATCGTGCAAAGTTTATTACTTTTACCATTCACCTATTTGTTAATCTATATTAATTATATATACAAATATTTTAATTTTTTGATTATTAAAGTTGCAGTACCTTTACTTTCCTTTTAATATAGCATACTAACAACTGCAATCTTTGTGGTTTCTTGCACCTGCCAATGATTTTTCATTTTGAGTAAAAGTTTCAAGGTCCTGCTCTAATATACATTTATCACAAGTGCTTACCTTTAAATGTTTTTGGAACTTTTGGTGGTGAAGATATCTTAATTCGTTTTGATGGAGGATCAATCGGTGTACCTGGTGACAAAAATTTTACAATCATTCTAGTGGCTTATATATGATTGATATGTTAATACCTGATCTTTTCAAAGTGCTTTCACTAATATCTTCAACAATATCCTGTGATGGCAGTGGAACTTCAACTTGCTTAGACAATAATTGATTATCCGCATCTGCTACCTTACGGGTAATATTTTTAGCTGCAAAAGTTCATATTATAAATAAATGGATATTTACTATACACAAAATATACCTGGTAGTCTAACAGATGGAATAGCATTCGCTTTTAAATTTGTTTTGTTGTGATATGCCACAAACTTATCATTTTCAGTAAAGTGTGATTCACAAACTCTGTACCTACGACGCACCTCATTTGGAACTTTTAATATATCCTCCCGTTGGATGGCCGAAGATCACTTAGAAAGCAACTACAAATAGATAAAAAGGAATGAATTGTTTTCGTTAGCGCTTAATATTGCAATTTTACCTCTTGATCTTTTGGTATTATATGCAATTTTACGTCTTTTGATGCATTGCATCCAGGTACGCAGCACTTCACCATTGTGTATAGTACGTACTTTTAATAACTTGACTGCAATAATTGTTTTAGAAATCACTAGTAACAACAAGTAAATCGACACAATATAAACACGGAAACACAAAATAGAAATGAGGTTAATTCACTGCAGAATCACGTGGCATTGTCGAGTCTATTCTCGGAGATTTTCGGATATCTACGGCGACTAGCACGCCACGGGTGGTGTGACTACGAACTACATGGACGGAATTTATCTAGCGCATTATGTGCATATAGCATGCCTCAATGAAATAAATGTCATTTGATATATTGAAATGGAATGAGTAGTGGTGACATCTAGGTGTTTTATTATACACTTCTTAGTAAATTGGATTATTTAAAGTATAGAATGTATAAAAATATTACAGAAATCGGTAATTTATAAAATGTTAGTGTAGAGAAAAAAATAAGTAATTCAAAAAGGATTATTGAGATTTATTAAAGTATATAATTAAAGGCAAAGTTAAATACTGTAAATTAAATTAAGAGTTAGGAGAAAGAAAAATAAGCTAAGTAAAGATAAAATATTAAGCTAGTCGAGCATATAAATAAAATACCTTCGTATAATGAGTGAAATAGTAAATGATATATAAATAGATTATAAAACTAGCACATACGAGGGTTGTTCAATAAATGATAACAATTTTTCAAAATATGTCTAGAGTGTTGTTTCATTGCATATTCAGTTCAATTTATGACATTTAAACTGTAATAGAATTTATTAATTATTTGGAGGATTGAACTGATATGTATGAGATATTACCTAGTACAGTATTTATTAATAAAAGTCTATTTGAAATATGTAAATGTACAATAGCTTGAATTACATCAGTAACTTACGAAAGTAATTTTTATATTATACACGTACACACAAACAAAGAAGCAAGATTTAATATTACAGAGCATAACAAAATCTATATTATTCCTACTAATAATATTTATACGTCTAATTTGCTATGATTCCGATTGATAATTGGTAGAAAGGATTAAATATAATACCTATACACGATAAATATAACAAGCTTTTTTGAAAACTTGTTGGCTTATGAGCCACCATCTGAAAAAACCGCTAAATTTTTGCACTATACCTACCAGTTTTTACAAAATATCTTCCAAAGTATTCCAATACTTCCCGAGATAGACCTCTTTGAATTTAGAGATTTTTTCTTAAAAATGTAAAAATCACAGATTTTTAGTTGGTTTTTGCTCGATAGTAAGTATATAGTGAATCCTACACTAAAGTTTGACACTGCATTTATAATAGAGGTAAATAGCTAAAGTTCCGAAGCTCCAAATGTGGCTTGTCGTCCAGACACATTTTGTCTTATATAACAAAATATCACCATTTGGTTCTTATAATGTAAAGTTGTGGTATATCTGACACTTTTGTTGATGAAACTTATGTAGTATATAATTTATTTATAATTATTTATCAATTATTTATTTACTTACAAATTTATTGATATATAATTCACAGACCTATTGAATATATGAGATATACAAACTTAGCAATAAATGAACCTTTTTTGTTTTTAATAAATACATACATTGATTTTGTCAGTATTAAGTTATTGCGTAACGTGTCTTCCTAAAAAACTACAAAAATATTCAACAGATTGTATCATAGTCTAAACGAGCTAGAAGAATCAGTTTGGTGTTAAACTTTAGCTACCTACCTCTACTATAAATGCTATGTCAGACTTTAGCGGAGAATACACCATTTACTTACTATCGAGCAAAAACCGATTATAAATCTTTATTTTTACATTTTTAAAAAAAAAATTTCTAATTTCAAAGAGGTCTATCTCGGGAAGTATTGAAGCTAATAATCCGTTTTTGTATTCAATTGTAGAAAATTTTCTCTAGTTTAATAAGAACGTAAACGGCTTTTTTGCTCAAACTAATACTTTAAGAGATATTTTGAAAAAGAGGCTAAAAAATTTAGCGGTTTCTTCAAGATGGCGGCGTCTGCGGTAGTAAGAAAACTTGGTACTTTGCAACAGTGTACCAATCCATACACCATATCAAAAAATCAAAAGTACCCTAATTAATGTAACCATGCGAGATTTTTTGGTATAGTTTGACTGGGCTATATGTATATTCTCCAAGGATATATTACATCGGTGGTGTTTCTATCACAGAAAGTTAATATTCTACGTTTTAGATATCTCTTAAAGGTACTAGATTTGGTAGACCATATAAAAATATGGCACAATAGGCTTAAATTATGTGTTCTGCATGTTCAACCATTTCGTCAGGTAGGTTCTTTTTCGGTGGTTTATACCAAAAATTCTTTATGTTGTCATTAATAGTGAAATATTAGGTAAGTCTAGTAAAAGAATATAATAGTAGATATGTCATCTTTGGATAATATGAAAAATCTAAACCTTATTTTGGCAAACTTACTTCAGTTCGGTAAAATATATTTAGGTACGTTTAACAACTAAAATAATTACTTTCACTTCTGAATGTTGCGCATCTCCAATATTATTTAAGAAGATAATAAAATATGACTAATGTTGAGTACAGAAGCACAGTTGATTTTTGCCAAAAACACTAGTGTCACCTATAGGCAACCTATAATTAAACAGATTTACTATGAAAATTAATTGTGGACTAAAATACAAACGTAAGTAATTAATACCTATTGATCTTTTCTGGTTACATTCTGAATCATATCTCCTAAACACACAGTTAAAGTTACGAAAATCACAATATAAGCTGTATGTTTTAGTTCATATGTTCAGAGACCGGACACGAGCGGCCGATGACTCATCACCCACGCGCACTATTGAAATTTTGTATTTTTAAAAAGTTTTTAATTTTATTTGTATAATTGGATAACAAGTGGGTGGTGATCTTAAAATACAAAATACGTTATTATTTGTTTACATTGTAGTTCAAATCGAGTAAATTCTCCGTACTTTATTTTATCTCACGAAATATAAGGTAGGTAAATAGAAGAAAGGAATTTAACATTAAAATCGACTTTTTTGTTGTCCGTTTTCTCGACGAAACCAGATGTTGCATCATCATACGAATAGTGCTATTCAATAACTGCGTGAAGTTATACATTATTTCTTTTGTCCGTCGTAATTTCGGCCTCATACGTCCGGTCTACATTCATTACACAATGCTTTCATTCAGCAGGCGGATCGGGAACTGATCCCGCTCCAACCGTTCACTTCACAGCAGTTGAGTGTTCACTAGACAGGACCGCTCACCTTTCTGTCATCGTCTGTCATCTGATACTTTTCATTGCTGCCATATGTTAAAATTATAGATATTAAACCGAATAAACAATAATAATAAATTGTTTTTCTGCATTAAGGTTTGACGTAGTTTTTAGTGGAAGGGCTGGTTTTTCCAACCCCGAATAAAATACTGAGTGAACTCCAATATTATAATACATTTATTACTGCACAATACCTTTAATTTGCTGTATCTTACTTTTCTAGTAACTTTCTTCAGAAGTATGTATTAGGTTGGTCTTGGAATGAATCAATGGCGCATGCGTAGAGAATACGCTCACCAAGTGAGCATAGAATTTTTCCGTTCACAAAAATGGCGACCGCTCTTGAACATGTTCAGAGTGAGCGCTCGTCAACTGCACATGATCACTGAACAGTTACGCAACTGTTGTGTCTGCTGAATGAAAGCAATGTTTAGAATAAAACTGCAGTCTATGGTCGACTGTTCTACTTTTTCTACCCTTTGTAACACATCACACAAAATGTCACTTCAATATTTTATTTTCATTAGTTTTTAACAGTTTTTGTGCGGTAATAGAAGGTTGATGGCATTGTCCATCATTCTTTTTACAATGACCCATGTTTAAGATCCAAAATTCATTAAACACACTACAAATTAAGCGAGAAAGAATACTTCAACCACGTAGTGAAAATGATGACGCATGGATTAGAAACGTCATGAGAACAGTTTTTGAATAATGAGTGGTGTCAGTCGACGAACAAGCTGTAGAGATGCATTCATACGAATGCGACTACACTGCATTTACTTATTTCAATTATTTTTATGCAAACAAGCATACTAAATTGAGCAGCTGTCATACATAGAGTACACGGAATAACCTATTATTAGAGATACCACGGCCAAATGCGCTCTCAGTGAGATAAGTCCAATGTACTAGTCTATAAGAATCTGCAATAAATGATTACCAAACAAATATAAAATGATGCCATACAGAAGGTTTAGAAATGATATTAAAAAGTTCGGCTTTTAAAAGGTTACTACTCTTTGGATGAGTATCTCAATGACTCCTCCATGTAATCAAACAGTTTTTTTTATATGTACAATTATTATGCTGTTTTTTATGTATCCCATACCGAAAGGTGACTGGGATAAAATGTTTGTATTATTTAATTTTTATACATATATCACCGACTTGTTCTTTACCATGTTTATAGTCACATGAATTACTAAATATTATTATTATTACTTCAAAAAATGTTGTTTTCCAAACATGAATCGTTTTATTCCTATTTATTTTATAAGGTGTACCTACTTGAAATTTTATAAATTGCTATAGGTAAATGAATGCTTGTATTTATTGATGCTTAGTCCTTGTTCACAATGGACATAAGAAACATAAGACATAAGAAACGCATAAGACGTAAGATTTACATAAGAGATACATAACGCGGAAAATTTAATTACTATTCACAAAGAACATAAAGAAAACATAAACGTAAGGATTTGCGCATGCGCTATAGTAGTATTTTGTTTATTTTCTTTAATGTTTTAAGGTTAGTAGTTTCTAAAAATTCTGATGATATTGAAATTTCTGTTAGAATGGATAATAATCTGTATATTACATTTATTGTTATTAACGAAAAGAAACAAAAATAAATGTCAAAGAAAAACGAGACCGCTGGTGGGTTTAGCCGGTAAAAACAAGAGCAAATCCAGTCTGTAAAATCTATTTAATTTACAATATGTATTCTCAAATATATGAAATCAACTTCATTTAACCACACAAATTAAAAGCTTATCTATTTAAATTACATTATACAGTCTTTAAGAATCATTGTATCTGTATTCTATAAATATAGGCATCTTAATTTTAAATAAAACCCTTCGTTTTTTATTTTACCATCATGTTTTATTCATACATAAAATGTGTTTTCAGACATATACAAATATTAAATTCTCTATCTTAAGCTTGTAACTTGTATTTAATTCTTTTTTTTACATGTCCTAAGATAATAAAATTATTAACATCGTAATCCTTAACCATTTCCATGTTATATGCTGATTAGCTTTTTATTCGCATTCATACATTAGACACTGCACTTTAATTCAAAGTTATTAATCACACTTCAAGAATATTTGGTTCACTGTTACATTTAGGAAAGTTTTTAAAGACAACAACAGCATTATATGCTGCACCATGGTGCTCGGCTTTGGTGGTGGTTTCAGTACTAAAGTGAAAATATTTAGTGTAGGTCATGGTACAAATATATAAGGTATGTTCTAGCGCAGCTTCCTTTGACGTCATTTGCACACAGCTACGTCATTACCACTGATATTAAGAAAAGAACGGTCACTTTTGAATAACCAGAGATGTAATAGTATATAGATTGCTATATAAAGAATAATAAACAAAATACATAGCACAGTTGTTTACGAATGTGTAACTAAAATAAAATTTCTTTACAGATTACTTGTTTAAAAACTCATAAAGCAAAATAATAAGACTGTATTAATGAAAAAGCTCCCACTGGATATTATGTGACACTTTGGTTTACGAAACCTGTTTTATGTCGTTTTATAATACAATTTGTAATTACTTTACTCACAAAGTAATTTATCACAAAAATAAATTTGACTTGAAAATGTGCATTTTTTCTAGTATATTACTTTAAATTACTGATACCAATGAATATTGCAAAAGTTGAAAGTATAATAGTAAGAAAACTTGGTTTAATATTGGATTTTTATTTATTAATTCTTAATTTACAGGTAATAAATAAAACAACAGATATGGTTATTTTTTTTATTGGTAAATTTTATTTTTTTTTTTGGAATTTTCTTTTTTGTTGATAGCTATTTTTATTCATCTCTTTTATACGTATGTAAGTTCGTACTCTAATATATGATTCTACAACTTCCGTCTTTATATTTTTTGCCAATCGCTTTAGTATTTTTATTGAATTTTTACGAAAAAAATTAAAAAGTTGTTCAATGTCTTCTGCCATTTTTTTCATCATAGCACTAGGTTGATGTAGACACCCTCCAGAAATTAATGCAATCCAATTGCTTTCTGGTGTTTCAATTTGTGTATTATCATCTAATGAATATTAACAGCTGTTTTATGAAGTATTCGGGAAGATTTTACTGGATACATATATTTCTCTTTCATCTGTCAATTATTTAAGTAGCAGTTCTCATATGCATCTCTTGCAAAATGAAGCGAACATATAAAATCTATAAATAATAACATCATTAAAAGGTATACAAATACATCCAAATGCAAAACTTACGATTTCTTGTGTTTTGTATCCTTCTACCACAGGCCTGTATCCACTGCTGAGATAGGTTTTGATCTTTAGGAAAACGAAAATATCTAATATTCCTTCCTCGAGTGTTTTCTGACCTGCTTTTGCAGTTCAAGACAGCAGATTACCATATTAGATGAGGTAAAGGTAGAGGCAAATGTATTGCTTTATAATACAATGTTTAATAAACTTCTAAGTTCTAAATAAATCAAATTAAAAGTCTTTGGCTTCACAAAAATATTTACAAATCTTAATAACTACACTAAATACATGAAATAATAACTATAATTACACAAAATACGATATAATCGGATATAACTTCTTGGAAATATAAATATAAACAAAACACAAACTACAAGCATATGATGGATGACGCAACATTGATGACGTAGTGTGTGCAGCGCAGAAATAGACGAATTTTAGTCAAAGTTGTAGCATACCTTATATATTTGTACCATGGTGTAGGTTATCTTTTTGTATTGCTGTATGCAGTGGCGGCCCGTGATTTTTTGGGACGGGAGGGCACCGGGTGGGGTCTGAGTGTTTAATTTCAAAAATTAAGTACAGACAAAAAAATAAACTCATTGTTCCAAATATAAAAGATTTTATAAAAATTTCAAATTTTACCTACCTACAAAGATTTGTTGTTTAAGTTTGATGTTTAATGTTATACAATAATTTTATTGTGTAACCGTTGTAATGTTCAAGTTTTATTTTTATTGTTTTGTACGTTGCTACAGTTTGACGTGTATTTTCCTGTTAATTTGACTGTAAGTTTTTTGCATCCATTCATTATATAATATAAGTTCCTAATGCTATAAATTGTTTAGATTCTAGCTGAAGATGGCCACAGGCCGAAACATGTTCTAGAGCATATAATAAAATTAATGTAAGGCTTAAAAGAGGATTTATTTTTACCCTATTATTATTAGAATTACCTTACGATATGGATTTTTTTCATTTAATACTTGACACATCCTCGTCACCAATCCATGAGTATAACAGAATCTACACAAAGATTAGCATGCATTATAATCACATACAGTTCATAAATTCATGCATTACAGAAGATTTAATACCCAATTTTGCAAAAGTTAAGAACAGCCATTTGAGTGGTTACAGAATACAACGTTTACAGCAAATAATTTTAAAGAAAGAAAAACGCAATCATTACAGGACAATTGACCAACTTTACACAAAGTTGTCTTATTTACATCGACAGCTTCGAGAAAAATACCACCATCTGGAAATTGAGGAAATCATAAAGGAAGCCCAAAAACTAGCACTTCTTTCGGCAAATGAAGACACAAGAAAGAAAACGCACAAACTTAACAACCTACGCAGGAACAAGTTACAGAATAAGTTCATTCACACCAAGAATAAGAAACATACAATCGACCAGGTTCATCATGACAAAATGCAACAGTTCACCAATCTTACTGATATATCATTTAACAAGGACGAACAGGATCTCCTGAATATGGGCCACAAGTATGCTTTACAACCTCCTAAAACCTCAATTGTCGAAGCTGCCATAGACCTACAATGTGTAATTCACAAACATCCTCAAGAAGAACAAATCCGTAATGACATCATACCTTTTCTAAAGCAACAGGTTCCATCCCGGTTTTCTACAAATTCAATCAATGAATGGAAGACTGTCAAGAATATCAGAACAAAACTTCAATCCAACGATGCCATCTACGTAAAAGCAGACAAAAATGCAGGTATTGTCATAATAGACAGAAATTTATATATTCAGAAAACTTTAAACTTCATTTCAAATAATAATTTTATTTTGTTGCAAAGAAACCCATTAAATAGAATCATTACATCTACTAAAGCTGTTATAGACCAATGTAAAGAGACACTTATAGAGTACTCCTCATCCTCAAAGCAATTCATACCCATGATTCCCACAATTCCCATTTTGTATGCATTGCCCAAACTTCACAAACAGGATATTCCAATACGACCCATAATCGCCTTTCATTCATCTCCCACCATTTATATTTCAAAAAAATTCTATTAAAAGTTTTCAATGCTACAAACTTCAGTGCCAAATTTGCTATTAAAAACACAAATAACTATTTAATTTACTGCAAGATATCCCAAATAATAAGTTTCAACTCATTTCATTTGATATTGTCAACTTATATTCCAACATCCCCATTCAAGACACCATTAAAATAATTTCCACTTTATTTAATAGTTCTTTTTCTAACACTAACAAAATTCAAAATCTTCTTAAGTTAATTTCGCATGTCGTCAACCAAAACTACTGCAAATTCGATGACAAGTTTTATAAAATCAATGAAAGTCTCCCTATGGGCATGCCTTTGTCTGGTATACTGGCAGATATATTTATGAATCATATTGCGACCAATTTCATCATAAATGACAACAACCCATTCAATAATCATATTGTTAGATGGATTAGGTATGTTGACGACATTTTATGTTTATGGACTGGCAATGATCAGGAACTAAATAATTTTCACACTTATTTAAATAATGTTCATCAAAATTTAAAGTTCACTATTGAAATAGAGGAAAACAACACACTAAATTTCTTAGATCTTACCATATCTAATTTAAACAATCACCTATCTTACAACATTTACAGAAAACCTACAGCCACACCTACCATAATTCCCTTTAAATCTCATCATTATTATACTCATAAATTTGCTGCCTTCCAATATTTCATTAACCGAGCGCTTAATTACCCTCTAAATCATGATTTTAATATTAATGAACTTAATTTTATTTACAAACTTGCTTCAGACAATTCATTCAACGTCGAAGACATTGATAGAATTTTATACAGAACCTTGCTAAAGTTTGATCCCTTATATAATAAATTAAATAAACAACCTATCTTTTACAAACCCTTACCCTATAATGCTATCACATCTATATCCACTAAGATACTACAGAAATATAATATCCAACCAGTTTTCACAACACAGACACAAATGTTTAAATTACTTAATAACTCAAAACTGATTAAAAACAACATAATGAAAGAGAATGGGATATACTCTGTAAGTTGCTCTACATGTAACAGCTTATATATCGGTCAAACAGGCAGAAATTTGCAAAAACGAATTAATGAACATAAGGTTCAATTCAATTCAAATGCATAAGTTGGAGACTGGTCACACTATAAACTATGATAATCCTAAATTACTACATAGATGTCAAAAAGGTCAAAAACTAAATATACTAGAAATTTGGGAAATAGAAAAACATAAATTGACACTTAACTTATTAAATGACCATTTGGAATTGACCGACAAACCGTTGTTTATGTTTCTTAATATACAACAAAACGCACATGTATAAAGAGTAGCCTATCCATATATACATATTTATCCTGACTTACATTGCTTTCATTCAGCAGGCGGATCGGGAACCGATCCCGCTCCAACCGTTCACTTCACAACAGTTCAGTGTTTGCTGGACAGGACCGCTCACCTTTATGTCATCGTCTATCATCTGGTACTTTTCATTGCTGCCATATGTTAAAATTATAGAGATTAAACCGAATAAACAATAATAATAAATTGTTTTTCTGCATTAAGGTTTGACGTAGTTTTTAGTGGAGGGGTTGGTTTTTCCAGCCCCGAATAAAATACTGGGTGAACTCCAATATTTTAATACATTTATTTCTGCACAATACCTTTAATTTGTTGTATCTTACTTTTCTAGTAAATTTCTTCAAAATTATGTATTAGGTTGGTCTTGGAATGCATCTTGGCGCATGCGTACAGAATACGCTCACTAAGTGAGCATAGAATTTTTCCGCTCACAAAAATGGCGGCCGCTCCTGAACATGTTCAGGGTGAGCGCTCGTCTACTGGACATGATCACTGAACAGTTGCGCAACTGTTGTGTCTGCTGAATGAAAGCATTAACTCGTGCATTCTTATTTTAGTGTTTTTGGTTTGTTAACTTTGTCAAGTTGCGTGTGACCTACCTGATTGACTTTTCATTTAGAATTCCACCTGTTTGTCACAACCATCATCCCGACAGCATGTACTTCTTCATACCTTCCATTTAATTGTTCCAAATATAAAAGATTTTATAAAAATTTCAAATTTTACCTATTGTTGCGTTTTCGGGTTCCAATAAACAACTCGTGCAATTATTTATTTAAAACAGTCTGTATATTTATATACTTAAAATTATATAACAATATAAAAATATAAAACTAACGTAACACACTTAAACTACTACAATTTAATTATCACAGGTATTTATTTACATAACAGTTCTATTTATATAAGACGGCACTACTATATTTATTTATTTGGCTACCACTATTCGTTTCCACCACTCGAGACTACCGAATTACTCCGCGATTACTTTTCCGCAATGAATCCCGTAATGAATGAATCCCGGTGACCCACTGGCCTCATATACACTTGCATAACATGTTCTCGAACAGTACCAGTATATTCTGCAATATACCAGGGGAAATCTAGACTTTTTCCTGCTTACGTCGCACATCTGTGAGATGACTCACTGCATTTACGATATTTACCAGCAGCGAGAGAGATGATTTATGGCAGTGTGTAAATAAGAGCGTTTTTATACGTTGCTCGGTCTGCCCCTTTTTTTGCGTGTGACAATTTCGTTTTTATCGCGCCGAGAGATCTGATTCATTTATTTAATGTAAACACATTTCGTTACATTGCCCCCTTCTTAAAAATTGCGTTTCGTCCCGAAACACACTATTCCATGTTCTTGACGCTGGCGGAGGACGAAATCCACACCGGGACCCACGGGTGCACCCAGCCGTCTTGTGGCAATGGCAATCCACCGTCCCAGGCTGCACAACGGGCTGATCGTTCCGACAGCCGCACACGACCATTTCCATACCAGCACGCCGAAACACCACCTCCAGTATGTTTCCTGCGATTTTCCATACCAAACGGTCTAATCCGCAGCCCAGCCTCGAAATTGCCAGCCTCCCCACATTCTGCTCGTGTGCACGTCCTCGTAGATCGACAAGGGATTCCCATAAGCTGGCTCTCTAGGTTTTCCAGCAATTTGTCCCACATCCGCCACTTCACCGCTGTCACGTCCATGGTATGAGGCAACTGGTTGAAACACACCATCCCTAGCTCACTATGAGGTGTTAGTCTCATGCGATAAACGACGTCAACTATTTGCTCTAGTATTTCGCAAGGTCCCTCCCAGTATTGTTGGAGCTTTGGGGACAGGCCTCGGCGACGTTGAGGACCATATACCACCAAACAAGGTTTCCTTCTCGGTAACCATCTCTCTCGGCTTGCACGTGATAACGATTCTTCGTCCTGTCGCTGACATCCTGAGTGTGATGGCGTACTCGCTCGTGGACATCCTTCAACCTTCGCCAGGATCCACTGACGCAGTCTTCTCCATTTGGGTTCTCCACAACACACTTGAGTAGATCCATCCTCTACTTTCAGAGAGTCCCATTGAGCCCAGTAGGATTCCAGTCCCTGTGAACGAGGAACCACTTATTGCCAAGCCGGTCCGCGACCAATTCCCTTCCAAACCATCAATGAACCAAGGTCTTCTTCAGCTTCTTGACCAATCCGCAAATTGTCAGGATGTCACTGATCGTCAACCACGGCAGTTCTGAATGTTTTGGCCGATTTTTCTTCTAGTCTGTTACTATGCCTGCAGTCTTCTAGACGTGGTCTTCTTGCAACAGCATCAGCGATTTGGTGTTGCACAGATGCAATTCGCGCTATTTATTTTGAGGCTCTACGATACTGAGTCGACGATTGCCTCTTCTCATCGACCCGTTTCATTTTTCGCTGCTCCGCTATGGTTTTCTTGGGCTTCTTCGCGCATTTACTATGCGCATGGCCCATTTCCATCTCCATTTCCATTTCCAATTCCAACATCGGAGCGTTCTTCTCTTAGGTTGCACCTTATTCACCAATCGTCGGACTACCTGTCCCAGGTGCGCATGCCCATACTTCATCTCAAGACGCTTGATCAATTTAAGGTAGTCTTGACACTCTTCCGGAAGTACGGTCTGCAGAACATCACTGGCCTGTCCTCTTAATGACACAATCAGACCAGTAGCTTTCTTCGGGGACGTCCACCCATTTGCTCCTGCAGCGGCTTCGAATTGTTTCCGGTACGACATCCATGACGTCTTTCCATCGAAGGTGGGAGGTTTTACCTTTACCTTCGCTGTTCGGGCAATCTCCAGGCTTCCGCTTGAGATATCATGGGGACCGCAGTCGTTCATCGCTGGCAACTGAAGCTGAACCCCAAACTCGTCCCCCATTCCGAACACGCGCTCCTCAACTTTCTGTTCTACGGCATCGATGGCCTCAGAAAATTCCTGCCTCCCATTCGATGAATTCTCTTGAATGTCTTCCTTGAAAGTAGTCTCGAGTTGTTTCGAACCACTTGCAATTTCATCTTTTAGAGTCTCCATAGTATTATCAAATTGCTTTGAACCATTTGCAATTTCCTTATTTAAAGCTTTTAAATCATTTCCAATTTCTTCTAGAGTCTTCATATTACTCTCGAATTGTTTTTCAATTGCATCTCTTAGAGTCTTCATATTAGTCTCGAATTGTTTATCAATTTCTTCCGCTATTAAGCTTAGATCAGTCTGCATTTGAAACAAATATTTTTCGGGATCCTTACCTTCATTTATTAAAAGGTCACGAAGCCGGTCCTGGAGAATTGTTTTTTTCCCAGACGCATCTGCGTCCCTTTCTTCCAATTCTGCCCTTAACTCGGAGACCTTTAATTCTTCCAAACGTTTGGTAGCCATTTATTTATTTATTTATTTATTTATTTGCACTTTTATATTGTTTATCCCACACTGACACCAATTGTAACGTTTTCGGGTTCCAATAAACAACTCGTGCAATTATTTATTTAAAACAGTCTGTATATTTATATACTTAAAATGATATAACAATATAAAAATATAAAACTAACGTAACACACTTAAACTACTACAATTTAATTATCACAGGTATTTATTTACATAACAGTTCTATTTATATAAGACGGCACTACTATATTTATTTATTTGGCTACCACTATTCGTTTCCACCACTCGAGACTACTGAATTACTCCGCGATTACTTTTCCGCAATGAATCCCGTAATGAATGAATCGCGGTGACCCACTCGCCTTATATACACTTGCATAAAATGTTCTCGAACAGTACCAGTATATTCTGCAATATACCAGGGGAAATCTAGACTTTTTCTTGCTTACGTCGCACATCTGTGAGATGACTCACTGCATTTACGATATTTACCAGCAGCGAGAGAGATGATTTATGGCAGTGTGTAAATAAGAGCGTTTTTATACGTTGCTCGGTCAGCCCCTTTTTTTGCGTGTGACAATTTCGTTTTTATCGCGCCGAGAGATCTGATTCTTTTATTTAATGTAAACACATTTCGTTACACTATCTACAAAGATGTTGTTTACGTTTGATGTTTAATGTTATACAATAATTTTATTCTGTAACCGTTGTAATGTTCAAGTTTTATTTTTATTGTTTTGTACGTTGCTACAGTTTGACGTGTATTTTCCTGTTAATTTGACTGTAAGTTTTTTGCATCCATTCATTATATAATATAAGTTCCTAATGCTATAAATTGCTTAGATTCTAGCTGAAGATGGCCACAGGCCGTAACATGTTCTAGAGCATATAATAAAATTAATGTAAGGCTTAAAAGAGGATTTATTTTTACCCTATTATTATACAGGGTTAGTAAAAAGTCCCGGAACAGTCGAATAACTTTGTTATTTGAAAATTATGATTTCTGAAATTTGGTATGGGGGTATAGTTAATATAAATGCATTTTATGCAATACAGTTAATATTTTTTTCACTTCCGGTTTAATCGGCAATACGTCCAACTTTTTTTTTTTAATGGAACACTTTTGAATGCAAAATAAAAAACTACGTTCAGGAAGTATTAAGATGTTTATTTTTATTCACAAGAAAACAGTTAAAAAATTAAAAAAGTGTCCTAATACAGAAAAATCAAGATACCTGTCTATTCAGGTTGCGATTACAATAATTGTTCAAAATGCTCTCCATTTACAATTTGACAAAAATGTAAACGGTCAGTAAAATTTCTTATTGAATTTTGTATTTGTTCTGGAGTGATGCGATTGGCTTCTTGAACTATTCTCTGTTCCAATTGTTCAAGATTATGGGGACGATTTTTGTACACTTGACATTTCAAGTGACCCCAAAAGAAAAAATCTAATGGCGAGAGATCTGGCGAACGTGCTGGCCATTCGATTGCTTCTCTACGTCCGATCCAACGTCCCGGAAAAATTTCATTCAAATAATCGCGGACATTATGGGCAAAATGGGGGGAGCTCCATCTAGTTGAAACCAAAAATGTGCATTAGGGTGATCACCTATGTTTGCATTTGGAAAGAGGGCCGCAAGTGCTGGAACAACCTCATTTCGCAATAAAAAAATGGGGGGAGCTCCATCTAGTTGAATCCAAAAATGTGCATTAGGGTGATCACCTATGTTTGCATTTGGAAAGAGGGCCGCAAGTGCTGGAACAACCTCATTTCGCAATAAATTTAAGTAGACGTTGCCAGTTAAATTTCCTCTTATAAAAAATGGTTCTATGATGTTGTTTCCAACAAGACCAGCCCAGACATTCACCTTTTGAGGACGTTGTGTATGGACTTCTTCAATCCAATGCGGATTTTCAATTGACCAGTAGCGACAATTATGTCTGTTCACAGTGCCGTTGAGACAAAACGTTGCCTCATCTGAAAAAATGATGTGATCTAAAACATTAGGCTGCTGCTCGATCAATTCCGTCATTGTTTCGCAAAATTGTAGTCTACGATCTGGATCATCTTCAGTTAACTCATGGACGGGATACATTTTATAGGCTTTCTTTCTTGCTGATTTAAGAATATTATGAGCAGATTTTTGAGAGATCTCATGAATTTGACCTAATTCTGTTGTGGACACGTGATGATTTTCTTCCACTGTAAGTAACACATTCAAACTAGTTTCTTCATCTGTTGCTGTTAATGGACGTCCCCTTCTAGGTAAATCCTTCACCTGACGAAAGACTTCAAACTTTTGAATTGTTCGGCATACCGTACTTTTACTAATGTGACGATCCGGATAAACAGTATTAAACAAAATACGAACCTCTTCAAAAGAACGTTGACGATCACCGTACCCACGCATCATTAATATCTCAATTCGTTCTGATTCAGTAAGTTTTACTGCCATTTTCAAATGTGTCAATGTCTAAAATAAGTAAATTTATAGCGATGCAAAAGTTAAAACGCTTTTAAAATTGTCAAATGTGACGGCAAAAAGAATGCAAACACTAAACAACAACTTTTTTCAAATGTACCTTGATTTTTCTGTATTAGGACACTTTTTTAATTTTTTAACTGTTTTCTTGTGAATAAAAATAAACATCTTAATACTTCCTGAACTTAGTTTTTTATTTTGCATTCAAAAGTATTAAAAAAATCTGGGCGTTCCATTTAAACAAAAAAAGTTGGACGTATTGCCGATTAAACCGGAAGTGAAAAAAATATTAACTGTATTGCATAAAATGCATTTATATTAACTATACCCCCATACCAAATTTCAGAAATCATAATTTTCAAATAACAAAATTATTCGACAGTTCCGGGACTTTTTACTAACGCTGTATAATTAATTTGTTTGAAAATAAAATCCATTCGCCGTTCCTTACGATTAGCAAAATGATTAATAACTAATTCATTGAAGTTTGGTGTTCATGAGTTTATCTTTATTATAAAATTCATCTAGATATTTTTGGTTTGCTGTAAAATTGTCAAATTGTATTGTATATTTAAAACATGTGTTCCTAGTTGCTTTAACAAGATGTGATACATCAAAAGAATAAAATATTTTATGTTCTAAGTAAAAGTATGGTGATTCTGGAGTAACTCCTTTTTCTTTTGAATATTTACAAAAATTTGAGCCGACATCAGATACTAGTGCTCGGATAGAAAGCCCACTACATGTGCTGCTGACTAATACATAACCAACTGGCTGTTTCCAATTCATATGAATGCCCTTAGCTCAGAGAACCATAGCAAATTTTGCTGGTTTATATGTTGTTTGACCATTTATTTTATGAAATCCTACAATTTCGTCTTTAGTTATATTATAAAATAAATTAGCTTTTAGTCACATTTCATCAATGCGTGGAATGCATTCACGTGCTTATGGTGTAAAATGAGCAGTTTTTATTTCACTTGCAGAATACACAAAATCAACACTCGTGGAGTTATATTCCAATTCTGTGTTAATCTTTGTAATGTTCTTACGCTTTCCAATTGAAGTATTTTACTTAAGTATTTATAAACTTTTGATCTGAAAAAATAGATATTTAAAGCAAATTGTTTGTACTGTATGCTGTATCTTGCAATATTCTTATTTTTATTACGTAACTGCATTAAATTTAACAACAGTTGCCAGTTCATTTGATAAATATCTGTCACAAAGCCCTAGAAAATATTGTAAATTCTCCTGTTTAGGATAGGATTTCATTTTAGATTTAGTAGCTATAACTCGATGCTGTTTTAGAGATTTTCTGTCTTTCCTTTGTGGGTGTTTGGGCAGAGATTTTTTTTCTGTTTGAACTCCAACATAGGGTAGGAACTTCCATAACTGGTAAAATAAAATTAAAAAATTATACATTTCGTTAAAACAAATTAATTGTATGTTTGTAATTGAAAAGTTCTAAATTATTCTACTTTATACTAGATTAAATACATATGTGTTGAATTTTTGTTCAAAAATGACTTCGAATTCTTCAGTTAACAACTAAACGTATTTTATGTTTTGCTCATAAAATAATTTTGTATTGTAAATATTAATTGTCATACCTATAGGTAGGTTCACGTTCACTTGTGCTATGAACATTCATAGTTTCCACACATACTAAAATACATTTTGAAATTAGTGTGCTTTTAATATTTCAAATAATACTTAGTTCTTATAAAATAACATTTTATAATAAACATTTACCTTTAGATAGTTTCTTAACCAGTGAGGTTTGAATTGGTTTCTTTTCATTATGGTTATGGCTGTGAGAGATAACGATGTTCTCTAAAATTCTTATTTTCGAAGGAAGTTCCTTCACTATATAAAAAGTTTCATTCAAAGTGTTTACTACAAAGATGAATTATTACAAACTATCTGTTATAAAACTTACGGATTTTCTTCTTTAGGAAACGAAAAGAAATTGTAGAATATACTTTGTTGCTAAACATTTTTACAAGCAAAAATGCACCATCTATGTACTCCGGATTTCTTCTTTCGTACAGTTTCTATTATTTATATCAACAACAATTTAACTGGCACCTTTATTTTTTCGTAAATTATAAGTTATAAAATTAAGACAGGTTATATTTATACAAGTGCATACACAACAAAAACAAAACACGCCATTTTGTTTGATTTTGCGCACAAATATCGGAATTATGCAAGTGACGCTTTTGTCACTTCTGTTATTTTGTGATATTACATACTGGATGTCATCCGGCATCACAGTCTAGTGCCCTATCGTGACATATACCGCTCTCGCCCCGCACCACTTTTTATACGCACGATTTCTAGTACAAACTGGGCAGTGGCGCAAGATGCCCCGGAGCCCACGTCAGACTGTGATTTTTAAACGCGCTGAAGAGACGGACTGTTACTTCCGAAAAAATACCCAAGCAGCAAAATCACAATTTTAGAGAAGGATAAAAATATATATTTACTAATGTAGGACAAGTGTGCATATACTGGTTTTGCTGCTAGGGATATTATTTGTTATCAAACAAATCAGAAAAATTACATACAGCAGCCGCCACTGGCTGTATGCCTTGAGATGCTTCACAAATAGTATGTGGAGGTATTCGACATAGCACAATTCCAGTCATTTTCCACACATATTTCAAACAGCACTTTGGAATTATCAATTTCTCATGTGTAATGTTCCATGAATCGTTCCATGCTCTTTCGCATATATCACTCATTGATAATATTCAATACGCCTTTGTAAACCAGTGCTATAACTAATGTTTAAAATACTTGTGATGCCTGGTGTTTCGGCTATTCCTTTCCAGACATCTTGGTATATCACATCTTTGTAGCTCCGATGTGCCTTGTTAGATATAAATACGCTTCGGCTCTGACCAACTGAAATAAAAGAAGTTGTATATCTACTTGCCCCTTTTCCATCATCTAAATCACATTTACTTTTTTTTCTCAATATGTAAATTACACCAACAAATATTTACTCATATGGAGTAATTACAATTTATTGCAGTAATTTGTAGTAGATACATATATTAAATTATATTATTTAAAATCGATAAAGCCTTTGTATTTCTCACGTTATCAGAACAACACTGCCATCTTTACTGTACAAGCCGTGCTGAGAAATTTGGCAACAGCGAGTTGAGAAGCAAGCGTAGGCCGACTTTTGCCGGCTGGTCCGATACCAGGCTGTACGCAACGAGACTGAGAAACTTAAATTACGGGGTGGAAGGTTTAATAAAACAAAATTTCACATAAACATAGCTTTTAAATACATATAAAATATACATAGACAAAAAATACATTTAAATTACTGGATTATTATTGACGTCACAGCTAGAAAAAAGGAATCCACCTATTTTTTAAAAGTATTTAGTTTCCTTTTTTTATGAGATTTTTCTTGCATGTCATTATCTACGACTTTATTTCGACAATTGGTTGATTTTTCTGCCATTTTTTCTACTTTTGCATTATTTCTGTTTTTGACAAAATTATTGAGCAAAATATTGCTAAAAATCGAGGAGACCATTTGAAAAATTGTTTCATATTTTTGGCCGCAAACGCAACTACTTACATAATCTGTCCAACAATCACCTTCTTTTATACTCATAACAGTCAATGCAACTAACAATTCCTTTTGCTTAGTACAATGTAAAAATGTTGTTTCCAATTCAACATCATTAATTAAAAATTCAAAAATGGAACACATGTGAAAAAATAAAATATTTACACAATCTTTATTAACAGTAAAATAATGTTTTATTATTTATTTGTTCTACTTACAATTATTGAGGTTTTTGTCCGATTTTTTAAAGCTTGGAAGTATCCAACAATTTGAGGTTATGATGCACCAACAGTCTGACACACAAACTACTATTCGTTAAACGATTATTTATTTGAAACATTTACCACGCGTTTAACACTAGAAAATACCGGCAAATATTTCTTCAACCTTTATAATAAGTTTCACTTTATTTTAAATAAAATTCGGAGGTATTACACGCTGTATCGTTACCGCGTTACCGCTTGTTGACGATATGACAAGCCTACGTGCAACGTTGCCAAATATCTCTCTTCATGGCTTGCAAGAGTAAAGATGGCAGTGAGAACAAAATCGTCGCAATTCAAATTGACAGGATTCGAAAGTATGGGATTATACAGGCTTCCCGCGTTTTTTATAATATCGTTAATCGTTACCAATCGGTTTAAGTTGTAAAACCTCATAACGCTTATTTTCTCATACGTTTAACTTTACGCGTTACGTTTATGTTACGTACAGCTTATGTCTTATGTCCATTGTGAACAAGGACTAATAATTTTTTGTGCGTGTTAGTTTTTTGTCTCTGTCTATGTTCGAGTTCATTTAAAAGTCCGAGATATAAATTTGTTACTGTAATAGCAATCTACATTTCTATTTCTTCATCTCTCATTCTCAATTAAGTTCGACTATTTGCCAACATGAACCGCCACATTACCGACACCTAATCCTAGCCCCCCCCCCCCCCACATTATATTCTTCATCACCTACAAACTGAAAACTAAACGCCAGCCTTAACTTTAAATAATATATCAATTTGACATAAATATGTTTCACACTAGCTGTAACGTAGCAAGTCGAAGTCGATTACATTCTAACAAAGTTAGTAAACTTTTTTCATAATAATTAATAATCATTAATAATGTAGTTTAATAAATGAATAATTAAAAAGTGCCCAAGTAAACTTTATATTTAATAAATATAATATTAGAAGAAAAACTGAAATGTATTTAATTATTGCATATAGGTACTTTAAACTGAACAAATAATAAATAGAATATACATCATTGCTTGGCGTTACTTTTTACTTATTTTCTGTTTTGTAAATTATAGTTAATTTATTATCCATACACATTTTGTATAAATATTTATGTATACATACATACATGATCATCTTTATAACTAAAAACAATTCATCATGTTACTTACTATCATGGGCGTAGCCAAGGGGAAGGTTTTGGGGGTTCAACCCCCCCCCCCCCCCGCGCGAAATAAGCAAAATATTACCTAATATTATACCGAAAAAATACGAGGAGTGAAGAGAGTTAAATTATTACATTTGAATATATAACGCCATCTCTAGTCGAGTAGCCGAACTATTTTGTATTGTATGGAAACTTTGCGTTGTTTCTCGATTATTCGCCACGCGGCGTGGCCCACGCCCCTCGGTCGGAATGAGCGGAGCTTTGTGGAAGTTTCTGGACGGCTACTGGGCTGCTATATAAGCGGCGCGTGACCGCGCTTACGGCAGTATTGTTCAATGCGAACTCAAAGCGAATAAAAGTGAAAAGTGGTGAAGGAATAGTGAAGAGAATTAAGTGTACTGTCGAAAAATGGAGGGGAAAAAAGGAAGGGTGATAAACTTAAAGGTATGGACTACTGGAAAAAGTGGTGTAGTCCAGGGGGTTCTAATAAAGAAACAAATTTGGATTTAGCTATCGAAGCTTCAGCTACCTTGCATGCTGATAAGAAGACTGCGATGACAAGCGGGCCCTCGACCTCAATCACAATACCGAATATCGAAATCGATGCCATGTCGCTGGTGCCCTGTTCGATACCTTCAACTACCGAATCTACATCTAGTCTGCAACAGGCCAGCTTGCCTGTTACCCCATCTTTTACAACTGTAGCTAAGTTGGATGTTGGTTTTTACGCGAATCAAGAAAAAATCTTGGATGAATATTTTAAAGTCCAAATTTTAAAAATGCCATGGAACCCACCCAGAGATTATAAGTTTCCTATTTCCACAAAACGAAACTTGCGCTTTCAATTGAAATGGATGGAGAGATTCCCCTGGTTGTCATATTCGGAATATAAAAGTGGAGCATACTGCAGAGTTTGCGTGGTAATGGGACGTTCGCTTGATGAAGGTAAAGGCAGTCATCAAAGGATCGGCCAGCTGGTAACGGAACCTTTTTGTAAATGTATAAATGCCCTAGAAATATTTGAAGCTCATGCGAAATCGGGATACCACAAGCGAAATTCAGAACTGGCAGATAACTTTCTAAAAGTAATGTCTTCGCAGGCTTTTTCGGTCACTAAACAGAGCTGTCTTCTGAAAGAAAGAGACAACAAGAGGAGAATCGAAAGAAACTAATCCCCATCGTAAAAGCAATAATTTTTTGCGGCAAACAAGGCATCTCCTTGAGAGATAAAATCGATTCGGGGCGCACACAAATTACACCAGAACCTGAACAACCACTGCAGAATGATGGTAATTTTAGAGCCCTGTTGCGGTTTGCGGCTGAGTCTGGAGATAAGGATCTGGCTGAGCATTTGAATACTTCACAGAAGAATGCCCTGTACACAAGCCCTCAGATCCAAAACGAAATAATTGACATTTGTGGTGAATTAATTCAACATAAAATAATTGAAGAAGTAAAGAAAGCCAAACTATTTGCGATTCTGGCTGACGAAACCACCGACATCGGACGTGTAGAACAAGTCTCGTTATAATAATAATAATAATAATAATAATAGTTTATTTCCAAAATAAAAAAGAAAACAACATTGTATTAAAATAAATTACAAAATATAAAAATTAAAAGATAAAAGTGAGTACGAGAAAAAGAAAAGTTCAAAAACTATAACATTAACTTTGGAAAACACAGAATGTATATCAACTGTGCAGAGTACAGTTGTTCTTCCTATACACCCGGATACATTCGAATTATATTAAAAAGAATAACATGCCTAAAGTAACTTAACCTAAATTCTGTGAAATGTGCACAAATAGCACATATATACATATATGAAATACATACAAAACAAATTAAATATTGAAAACAAACACAAGCGTTGTTGCAGGTGATATGAGGGAGCAAGCAGTCTATTTTGACAGCAGCAATGCCCTGTACAAGAACGCAAACCGCCCCGCAGACAGGTGTTTCAACTCGTCGGGCACGGCGTTATATACTTTCGTTATTTGGTATGAATAGGAACGCTCATACAAAGCGGTGCGATGCATAGGCGGCGTTAGAGTACCCCTAAACCTTAGGTTTAGAGTATGAACATCCGTCCGTATAGATATCTTATTGAACAGGTAGTCGGGCCGCTTGTACAAAATAATCTTATGAAAAAGACAAGCCATCCGCGGAGTCAGCCGATCCCTCATAGTCAACCAGCCCACATCAGCGAGCCTGTGAGAAACATGATCATACTTCCTTATGCCAAATATTAGCCTGAGGCACGAATTCTGCACCCTCTGGATGCGTGACATGGTATTAACAGTGATGCACGGAGCATACAGTTCGCTGCAGAAAAGAAAATGTGATAATACAAGAGAATCACACAAGCTCCGCTTAGTCTCAACAGTCAGACAGTGTCTGTGCGGAAAAATTAATTTTAAGTTCATGTACGCAACCTTCACACATTTAAGTATATGTGTTTAAAATCTCATGCGAGTATCCAATACAACGCCCAAATTCCTCGCCTCAGATCTAATAGGTATGTCTACGCCAATAATATTAAAATTCGCTCTTGTTTGAAGAAAAGAAACACTATCTCTGTTACCAAATAGCAATACTGTTGACTTCGATGGATTCAGCACCAGAGCATGTCGAGACGCCAAATCAGCAATTGCATTTAAGTCACGGTTAATATCACCAACGGCTACTTGATAACTAGCGACCGGAAACGAACGATAAATCTGAATATCGTCCGCATACATATGAATCCCACAGCCTCGAAGCGCCGTATGAAATGAGGACGTATAAATCGCGAATAAGACTGGTCCCAAAATAGAGCCCTGTGGGACTCCCCTAGAAACCAGTCTATAATCAGATGATAGGCCATTTAGTGACACCGATTGTACTCTGTTACTTAAGTAGGAGGAAATCATGTTTGTAGCAGACCGTGACAAACCGATATAAGCAAGAATTGAGAGAAGTAAGTTATGATCGATGGTGTCAAAAGCTCGACTGAAATCTAGCAGTGCTAAAACCGAAGTCTCTCCATTATCCGCAGCGCCCAATAAATCATCAGTAACATTGAGTAATGCCGTAGTGCAGCTGTGTTTCTTTCGAAAACCTGACTGAAACTGGGGCATGATCCGGTACATTTCTAGAAATCCTGTTAATTGATTGTTCATTATTTTTTCAATAATTTTAGAGACCACAGGCAAAATACTTATCGGACGCAAATCGCCAAAACCCATGGGATTTCTCGATTTCGGTATTGGTTTCACAATAGCCCTTTTCCAAGAGTCAGGGAAGAAGTTTTCCACCAAGCACGAGTTTACTACATGCAGTAAATATGGAAGTATAGAAGGGCAAGAAAGCTTGATCATATCTATAGTTAGAGAGTCCCAACCCGAAGCACTGCTTTTTATTTCTGAAATTATATTTACCATTTCATATTATTCAACGGGCTTAAAATGAAATTCTTCATAATCATGACCAAATTTATGCGTTCTGTAGAAGGCATCCAACTCTGGATCCACATCACTATTAGGTATGCTATCAATAAAGTGATCATTAATTGCTGCAACATTCTGCAGCATTGGTGGAATGTCCCCTAATTTTTTCTTTTTTAAATTTAGCTGTTCGAGCGTTTTCCATTTATCTTTAACCGATTGCTTGGTAAATGTAAAGTTAAAATAGGCATTCTTTTCACGTTGAATGGATTTTGTGGTTAAATTTCTCAAGCTCTTGTAATAATCCCAGTGACTCTGCTGCCCAGTACCTCTATACCTAAGAAGTGCCTTATCCCTGAGATGCATCATAAATCTAACATTTTCTGTAAGCCATGGTGGAGGTTTACTGGTGACCCCAATCACATGTTTTGGAGCATTTTTATCAAATAATTGGAGAACTATATTCATGAAATAAGTAATTTTGTCATCGATATTTTTGATTCCAAATATATTGTGGAGAGGTGCTAAACTCGATCATTAAGAAATGCATCACGATCGAAACGTCTGAAATTTCTAATAGCTTTATACAGAGGGCCAGGTGACACCGATGGTAATCGAACAACACAAAATATCGAATCATGATCAGAGAATTTCTCCTCTCCTATACCTGAGTCAAGTATACTATCAGCGTCAGAGGTTAATATTACATCTAACAAATTATCCATTCTCGTAGCAGTATTAATTAATTGAGACAATCCAAGACATTCTATCATATTTAGAAAGTAGATTTTTGCAGGATCATTACCACAAGAGAGCAGATTTATGTTAAGGTCTCCAAGACAAAGTACGATGTCATACTCCATAGATATATTGGTCAACTGTTCCTCAAAATAATCACAGAAAGTTTTGTAGTATTGGTGAGGAGGTCTATAGATTACACCCACAGCAATTTTAGTGCGGCCAAACTCAAAACCGACCCAAGCCTGCTCTATAAATGCACCATAAGAGATACTAACAGCCCGCAGATCATTCCTATAATAGACACAAACACCGCCCCCCCCCCCCCCCCCGAGTCGCCCTGTCATTACGCAAAACAGAATAGCCCCGAATACAGAGTATGTCATCGGAGATGCTGTCATTTAGCCAAGTCTCGCTAATGACCACGATATCATATTTATATCGAGACACAAAATTCAATAATAAATGCAACTTCGGTACAATTGAACAAATATTTACATGTGCTACCCGCAACCCACCCGCATCGGCAATCATAACCAAGTAGCAGTAATAGTAAGATTAAAATGAGAAATACATGTAAATGCTATCAAAATAAAAAAACCATCCATATATACTGCATGACATGGAAACTGCAACACCAAGAAGGGGTGCGGATTTTTTGACCAAACTTGGTAGAAACGTATAACTAGTCAAAGGCAATAATTGATTAAAATTTCAAAGAAAAAAAACAAAAGACTAACACAATTTAACATAATTTTTATTAATAATGTGTTGAACCGCCCCTATTAGTGTCACACTCCCTCACTCTTCGTGGCATTGATTCGACTAGGTGGTCGATATCCTCTTGGGGTATGGTGTCCCAAGCAACCTGTAATTCATGCCGGAGAGCTATTAGTGTCTGCGGGGGATTGGCTAAATTCATAAGTTTTCGTCCCATAATGTCCCACACATGTTCTATTGGTGAGAGGTCGGGGGATTTGGGTGGCCATGGCAAGATATTGACATGAGCCTCTTCCAAGCGATTTATAGAAATTCTCGCTACGTGGGGAGGGGCATTATCCTGCTGGAAAAGTGGGTCTTCGAGCATTTGAAGATATGGTAGAATATGGGGTTCTACCGCCTCATACGCTGGGCGTTCATGGTGGTTTGGATGAACACCAATTGAGACCTACTCCCATATGCTATAGCACCCCATACCATAACACACACTGCTCGATGCACATGCCTTTCAACGGAAAACTGAATATCACGACGTTCCCCACGTCTTCGTCTGACCCTCATACGGCCATCATGCATCCCTAGACAAAATCGAGATTCATCACTGAATACCACCCTGTGCCACTCCACGTTCCAGTGCAGTCGCAATCTACACCACTCCAAACGCTGCTGTCGGTGTTGAGCCGTAAGTAATAACACAAGATGTGGACGATAAGATTGTAAGCCGAAACCCCTAATTCGACGATAAACGGTTCGAAGGGTTACAGGACGAACGACCAATATTACCTAACCACACGTCAGCAATTGATCTGGTACTGGAAAACCTGTCTCTTAGTGCCATTAAGCGAAGGCGGCGGTCCTGTATCTCATTAGTTCTTCTTCGGCCTCCGGTTCCTCTTTGGCGTCTTTCCTGATCTTCCCTAGTCCATGATTGATAACAGCGCATAATGGTGGATTGGTTCCGGTTAAGGCGATTTGCAATTTCCCTGTATGAAAAACCACCTTCTCGCAAACCAACAATTCGACCTCTGTCGAATTCGCTTAATTGGCGATAATTTCCACGTTGCCGCACTCTAGGCATAATAAAACTCTTTAAACACGTTAAACAAAGGTATAATAAGACAAAAACGTTGAAATTAATTTCAAACAAACAATTAATACACCACACATTAATGTCAGCGAAAACTGAATGAAGTGTCAGATGTGTCATGACCACTTGATCTATCGCAACAAAATTTTAATCAATTATTGCTTTTGACTAGTTATACGTTTCTACCAAGTTTGGTCAAAAAATTCGCACCCATTCTTGGTGTTGCACTTTCCATGTCATGCAGCATATATATACATATACATATCACCCGATAAACCAATGAATAATAGACATATATATACTAACAAAATTTAGAAAAATATATTAAATATATTAATTAAATCCAACACAAGATATAAAATTAACTATTAAACACAACTTGTAAAAGAAAATCAAAATATGCAAATCTCAAGGCAAGCAAAAATAATAAATCTATTTTTATTGCAAAACAAAAGAAACTTATGTTTTTGTACGTATGAAAGAAAGGCGCACCAGAAATCGAGAACAAGGCGGTACCTATCGCATACATTACAGCTGTACCATAAACAATTTACTTAATATCTCCGAAAGTTTTCAAAATTAAAACTTTTCCGTCCACCTTCACATATATTTTGCCGTCATTTCACCAGACCGATTTGTTGCCATATTTCTTTACGGCCGCCTTCATAAGAGAATTTCTAAACTGTGTTAGGTCTTCTCTTATAACTAATTTAGTACCCTTTAAAAGTTTCTTATTATTAGATATCATTTTCTTAACACGATGACTAACAAAGGCTGGAATTACCCAACGTCTTAGTCTTAATTCTTAGTCTTATTCGTAATTTTAGTGCATAATCTTAAAGATGAAATGTATGTTTTTGAATGTGATGGTTTAGACAGTTTATTATTTCTTAATCATAATATTATTGTTTAATATCTGACCTTGAAAGTTCCCAATTTTCAATTTTTAAGAATTAAGACATAAAATTAAACAAAATTGAAATTGCGCATGTACAACAGCTGATTGTAAAGTGCTATGAAATGCATTATTTGTTCACCTAACCTGAAATTTACACGAGTTGTGCATAGTTTGTTTGTTTTGAAGTTTAAAAATGAGTACCACTTCGAGGATAGAAAACAATGATTTTTTTTTTATTGATTTGATAGGGATATTACACTTAGTATATATTTTTTTAATTCTCATTTTGCCTTTGAATAAAAAATGCACTAAATCGCGCCAAAATTACAAAGTATTCGTGCAACTATCAACATCAGCTGTCAAAATTGCCATTATTTAAGAATTAAAAATTAGGAATTAGGAAATTGTATAAACACAAATAGAGACTAAAATTATATTTATAAAATAAAATTATGACTAAAGGCCGTTTGACACTTACGTAAATTTCATACAAAATTAGGAATTAAATTTACATCATAATTTACATGTAAATTTAACACAGTATCATACAGAAACTTTTGATAACAAATTTAATTACAAATTTACATGTGAATTCACTAGAAATGCCTGTTTGCCACACATCAACTTTTTGCATAAAATTTGCTAACAAATTTATAATTAGACATGCGCACTAGATACTAAATATTATGATTTGAGGTTATGGTTATGTTGGTTTGTTTGCTTTTTAAATCAATATTGGACACTATTGGATTTGTTATGGACGCGGTAGACGACAGTTTATTACTTCTAACTACTACTATAATAATCGCAACAACCGTAGTTATAACGGCCCGTGGTAAAAAACGTAAAAAAGTCATGAGCTCGATCGTGGTTAAATCGAAAAAGAAAAGGCATCTTAAAGTCTGATAAATTATCAGTTGAAAATAGAAGATTCGAATGCATACAAAAATTTTCTTAGACTTACAAGTGTACAATTTAACGATTTACTTAATTTAATTGAAAAAAATATTACAAAACAAAAAACCTTTATGAGGGAAATAAATAAAGTGCGTGGGATCGTGCATGTCAATTTTTATCGTCTTTGGTTTTCACCGCATATAAACCAGGATGCTTTTGATATTCATTAATTAATGCTCGTACTTGATCGTTTGACCAATATGTCTTTTTTATATACTGTTGATCAAGAATCAAGATACCGACAATAAGTACAATAATCAGCAATAACTAACTTCTAACAAACGTGATATCGCAGTGTATTGCAGTGATATTCAATTTACCTGCCCATATCGATGCGCGCGCAGATTTACTAGAAACACCCACCCAGAAAATAGAACATGTTCTAAATAATTTACATGTGAATTAACAACCAAATCTACAAGCTAAAATTTATGTATGCCACGATATGAATTTATTACAAAATTTGCGTGTGAATTAAGTTATGAATTTTATTTAAAATTTACGTAAGTGTCAAACAGCCTTTAGAAATAAGAATTAAAATAAAGATGTTGGGTAATTCCAGCCAAACTTAACAATTATAGGGCGATGTTGCGGCTCTTTACCTGGTAATCTGTGGCAGGAGTCCATAAGATCAGGTGAAATATCCAGTTTAAGTTTTTCTTTGCAGAAGGTGCTGACAACCTTACTCGTGTCTAGTGCTGGGCAAAAATTCTGATCAATCAATGATTCATCGATTAATCGATCATCGTAAAAAAAATATATTTCATCGATTAATCGTGTTTTGATTAATCAATCGATTAAATAATCAAACTGATTTTTTGATCAAAATTTCATCGATTAATCAAATATCAGCTGTGCTGCGAATGTGACATAAACTTAACTACATTTCGTGTGGTGGACGGTGGACTAGTGCCTTTTTGCTGTTTGCTGTGGTGTAGGTTATAAGAGTTCTATAATAATGGGAAAGAGTATTATCTGGAACTACTTCGAGAAAAATGACCATAGTGCAAGGTGTCTCCAGTGTAAAAAAGTACTTCACAATAAGGGGAATACTACGAATTTACGGTATCATTTGAAATCAAAACATCCATTAGTTTTTGCATCAATGGAAAAAATGAGTGGACAACAGGATGTACATGTAACCGCCAATGAAGAAAACAATGACGGGTAAGTATAATTTTGATTCAGTCCTCAAAGTTGATGTTTATTAATTATTCGTAATTGTTTTTGTTATTACAACAACTGTACCTACCTATATACCGCATTATTTGTAGACATTGTTTTTGTTACTTACAAAATATACAAATAACTCAGTAGTCAGTAGCCACCCACGCTGTAATTATTGGGATTAATTATTAATAATAATTGATCTGTGATTTATAGGAAAGATGGTGGTATTATACAGAGTGTCCCAAAATTAGCGACCTTTCCGAAGGGCATACTCTTCATTGCCTACAACTAAAGCTACAATAAGAATTAGTCACCATCTATTGGTTTATTAAAAGAACTTGAGGCTGTTAAAGTTGACCAATATGGAAAAAATGTTTAACTTCTTAAAGTCGCTCACGCAATAATCGAAATCTTCAATATATTTACACAGTGGGTAGTATTTTTATAAAGTAAAGCAAAAGCTTTTAATTGATAGAACTATATAAATTCCTTGGGAAAGAAACGGACAAACATATAATACCTACATATAAGCATTTGCTTAGCTTCATTAATACAATTTATAATGACACAACACACAAGTCACACAACTAATGTTGAATATTTGCTTCAATGCTGGTACTTCGCTCGTCCCTAGAAATTATTTTCAAATTGGTCAGTTCTATAATTCATTGACTTAAGCCATTGAGAACTGACTACTTTTTTTGTAGGCTTAGACTTGGAGTGTCTCCTTTACGGGGAAAACGCGAATTTTGGGATATCCGGCTTGAAATTTGTTCTGTGTGTTTTTTAGCTTTTAGGATTCTAGATTTATAAGATATTTATTGTTCAGATGAAAATAGTTATAACTCTTATATTTTTATGTGTAAAATGATTTATAAATTAGGTTCGTATGTGTATAGTGGCAGGAAATTTAACTTTCTTTTTTGTTTATATGCAGATATGATGATCGCGACGAATCTGTTGATGACGTTTCAATATCAAAGCCGGGACCTTCAAGATCCTACTCAGATGATGGTAATTCCACGATTTCGTCTGTGGATACAACACCGGTAACCGAAAAACCAGGTTCGAAGCAAATGGTTCTAGAAAGTTTTACAGTTTCCAAACAAACGAAAAGGAGAATTGATCATGCCTTAAGTTGTTTTATAGCCACGGATCTTCAGCCGTACAGCATCGTCGAGAGAAATGGCTTCAAAAAATTAATTCATTCGCTGAATCCAAGTTACAAATTGCCAAGTCGTAAAACCATAACTACTCAACATATTCCACAACTTCACAGACAAACTAGAGATGTTATTGCCAAAAATCTCGAAAATATTAAGTATGTTTCTTTAACAACAGATTGCTGGACATCGGCAGCAAATGCTCCTTTTATTTCTCTAACTGCACATTATGTTCATTCTTTTCAAATTCAATCTGTTTGCTTGGGCTGTTATCATTTAAACGAAAATCACACAAGTGAAAATATTGCTAATTCATTAATTTCGATGTTAGCTGAATGGGACATTGACGATGAAAAAGTTATAGCTTATGCTACAGATTTTGGGGCAAATGTTGTTCTAGCAATAGAAATTTTAAATAAAATTCACATACCATGCTTTGGCCATCTGTGAATACGGCAGTCACTCACTCGTTAGAAATTGATGAATTGTCAGAAATTATCCCTAAAATAAAAACTATACAAACAGTATTTTCTCACTCCTGGAAAATTAATAGGGAACTGCAACAAATACAAGACAATCTGAATTTACCAAAAAGAAAAATTCCGTCTTTTTCTAAAACAAGGTGGTGGTCTTTGCTCACACTGATGAATGTAATTGTGGAACAACAGTTGGCCCTGGCAAATACAAACGATTAATTTTAAATAATCAGGAAATTGACATTTTAAAAGAAGTGGTAGATATACTAAATCCAGTAGAATCAATATGTGAGCATTTATCAGGTGAAAAATTTATAACTGCTAGCTGTATTTTGCCTATATATGCAGAACTGATGAACAACTTTCTGAATATAGCTGAAGAAACACAAGCAGATACAGAAATTAGAAGTATTAAAAAAACTATTATGTATAATGTTCTTTCACTCCTAAGAGAAAGGTATATTACTTCTACAAATGAAAAAAGGAAGTCTGTTGTAAGTTGTACCCACGAGACACTACTTAAGTGTACATTCCTCGATCCTAGATTTAAAGTTAAAACATTTGAAGAAGATATAAAAGAAAAATCTAAACGATTAATACTAGAAGACATGAATTCACTCAGTATAAATGACATTTCTTTAAAAGAACCTCCGCGCAAGCAAAAGAAAAGCGGTTTGGCAGCGATTTTTACAACATCACAAGGGATTGTTGATCGAGAAGTAACAACTGAAAATGAGTTAAGCGGATTTTTAGCCTATCCAGATATAGGTCTTGACGACAACCCTTTGGATTGGTGGCAGACGCATGCTACTATTTTTCCAAAATTATCATTGCTTGCGTCACGGTATTTATGTATTCCTGCTACCAGTGTAGCATCAGAAAGAGTTTTTAGTCGGGGCGGCTTAATTGTAACTGATAACAGGTCGTCTTTGTCTGAAGAACACGTAGAGGAGTTAATTTTTCTTGCAATGAACAAAGATTTCATTCCTGTTTAAAAATAAATGTTTCTTCTTGAACAGTGTTTTATTTCTTGGATTACATGACATTTTTTTTTATTTCTTGTGTATTTTTTGCCGATTTTCATTCTAATGAAAATCTTCATATGCACTGAATAAACCAGCTTCTAATCTGGTTTATTCAGTGCATATGAAAATTTAATCAGCAATGTAATTACCATGCAGCTACCAACTAACCAGAAAAGCAGATCTCACAAGGTATCGATCAAATTTGTTGTAAATTGAAAAAAATTGTCATTTATTTATTTAGTTGACAAATTTATCTAATGATTAATCGATTAATCAAAATTTATTCAGTTGATCTCATAATGAAACGATTAATCGAGTAAACATTGATAATTTTCTATAATCGATTTGCAATTGTATTTTTTTACTCAACCCATCCCTAACAGTACTTATGTATTTAATTATTTTAATTGACAATTTTTATCGAATGATTAATCGGTTAATCAGCTAATAAAACGATTAATCAAATTGTGATTTATCGAGTAAAGATTAATCGGTATTATCGATAATTTTCTATAATCGATTATCGATAGTATATTTTTTAATCAACCCAGCCCTACAGTCGTGTCCTCGTTCCGTTCCTCAGGCACACCGAATATTCTTAGATTGTTCCGACGGCTGTACTGCTCCGAATTATCTACGGACCTTTTCGTTTCATTCCGACAATCGACAAGATCGGCTTCGAGTTGGACCACCTTCTCCGTTAACGCTTGTAATTTTTGTTGATATTCGGCAAATATCTCACAGTGGATCTTAGAAATCAATTATGTATTCGATATGTTGATTTTACAGATAATAAACACCATAGACTTAAAGAGATGTACCTTGAGTACATTCCAAGGGTCGATGTTTCAGGATCCGGTCTCGCAAATCTTATTATTACAGCTCTGAAAAAGCATGGACTTGAATGTTCTCATGTGGTTGGTCAAGGTTACGATGGGGCTGCAGCTATGAGTGGGTATTTGCACGGTGCCCAAGCTTATGTTCGCCACGAATGTCCTCTTGCTCTTTATGTACACTGTAGTGCACACTCACTCAACCTTGCTATTGCTGATTCATGTTCATTAGCAAACGTCCGAAATTGCATTGGGATTGTGCAGTCTGTTGGTTCCTACTTTCGACATTCTGCTCAAAGCACTGCTTTGTTGAAAGAAAGAATTCAAGAGCTTGAAGAGCTACTACCCGTCGGTAACCAAAAAAGCTTGCTCTCAATGTGTGAAACACGGTGGGTCCACAAACATGAAGCTATTATAAGATTCAGGGAAATTTATTCAGCGATTGTGAATGCTCTCGAAGAACTCCAATTTAATCACAATAAGGAAACATCGCAACAAGCCGCCCAATTGCTAAGTACGCTTCGATCTTCGGATTTTGTGATTCTTCAAAAAGTTATGAGCTATACATTGTCGCTATCAAAACAATTACAAACAATTGACATCGATCTCATCACGGCATTCAAACATGTAAGTAGATGATGTTATTAATGTCTTACAACTCCTGAGAAACAACACTGACGTCGAATATATTCATCTCTATGAAGACGCAAAGGTTTTACTGGAAGAAAATGGTGGTATACACGCGACGTCGGAAGACAATTAAATATACCGAACATTCCTGCATTGGATGTATGTGTTAGTAATTGTGTTGAAATAAAGCCAGCCAGTGGAGTAAAAAATATAGTTTACTTTCTATTTAAGATATTACAAAAATAACATTCGGCATTAGCGAACAACTTGCTTACAGCTACTACTAAGTGTAACTACTTTCACATAGTTTTCATATATACAGTATGTCCACGGATAGACATCCCAATAGGACAAATGGACCAAAAATTTCGTTTTTCGACAAAAAGTCATTCTTGATAAAAAGTTCTGCATCTCGAAAAAATGTAGTCTACGAGGAGAATTTTTGTTTTTTTTATACAGGGTACCCATAAAATATAAAAACATGAAATACCATCAAGAATAAACTACCTTTATTTATCGTTTTAAAGTAAAATAGCTAATAAAAAAAAGGTTTTAAATCCTATTCAGTGCTTACATAAGAAACGTATTAAACAAAAAGATTGCACAACAAAAAGAACTACATTGCACAACACAAAGAACAATTATTTATTCAAATACGCCTCCCCCGTCTTCGATGCATTTTTCAAATTGCCGTCTAATGTGATCATAACTTTTTCTTAAGGTTTTAAATCCTATTCAGTGCTTACATAAAGAACCCAAGCTGCATTTTTACTAAACAGTCTCTAGTTTTACCTTTTCCACCTATCCCACCTAATGCAGGTATCCTTTATCACAAATAACCTGTCAAAACGTCATGATATTATTTTAATGTCACGAAGTTGTCAAAAATCTCGTTTTAAAATATTAAAATAAATATGCTGTCTGTTGAACAAAAAATATTTTTGGTGCAGTGTTATGGTACCGGTGGAAACTCTTACAATTATGTACAAGAACGATTTATCGAAAAGTTTCCTGGAGTTTATGTTTCGACGTATGCAATTCGGCAATTAATCAAGAAATTCAAACACACGGGGTCGGTGGAAAACTTAAAAAGGAAGAAGAAACTGTTTGATGAGGATGATGCAGCTACCGTTGTTGTCTTACAATCTGTTGCGGAGAACCCACTTCTCTCACTAAGGAAACGAGCCCGAAATTTGCAGATCGTCCAAAAAAGTCAAATTCAAAAAATTTTAAAACAAAATAAGCTTTACCCATTCAAACCGCATTTTAATCAAGCTTTAGAAGATGGAGACCATGCGAAACGACTGGATTTTTGTTTATGGATAGGGGACAAAATTTTAAATGAAAATAACCAATTTCACAAACTTATTTTATTCTCTGATGAATCGACTTTTTCAACAAATGGTACAATGGCTTCCCAGCACGTACGATACTGGAGCACAGAAAATCCCAAATTTAGAATTCCTGCCCATCGCCAATATTTTAAAAAAGTTAATGTATGGTGTGGAATATCGTATTTTGGAATAATAGGACCGTTTTTCTTTGAGAACACGTGCAACAGGAATTCATACATGGAAATGCTACAAACCTTTTTTTCGGATAAGTTAGATGAGCTGCCATTACAGTACAGGGGACAAATGTACTATCAGCAAGACGGGTGCCCAGCGCATTGTGCACGCCAAGTTACAGAGTGGCTTAACATGAAATTTGGAGATCGATGGATTGGCCGGTACGGTCCAGTTATGTGGCCTGCGAGGAGTCCTGACCTCACGATTTCAGACGCGTACCTTTGGGGCCGTTTAAAGCAATTAACTTTTCAACAACCCATTGAAAATAATGTTGATATTTTGAAACAGAGGATTTTACAGTCAATACAAATGATTTCCCTCGAGGAGGTAAGAAAAAGTTATGATCACATTAGACGGCAATTTGAAAAATGCGTCGAACACGGGGGAGGCGTATTTGAATAAATAATTGTTCTTTGTGTTGTGCAATATAGTTCTTTTTGTTGTGCAATCTTTTTGTTTAATACGTTTCTTATGTAAGCACTGAATAGGATTTAAAACCTTTTTTTTATTAGCCATTTTACTTTAAAACGATAAATAAAGGTAGTTTATTCTTGATGGTATTTCATGTTTTTATATTTTATGGGTACCCTGTATAAAAAAAACAAAAATTCTCCTCGTAGACTACATTTTTTCGAGATGCAGAACTTTTTATCAAGAATGACTTTTTGTCGAAAAACGAAATTTTTGGTCCATTTGTCCTATTGGGATGTCTATCCGTGGACATACTGTATATATAAGTACCCGGCAAATTCAAATAAGTTTTGATTGTCCATCAACACCCCCTTTCAATCAAAGCTTCTTGAAAATCATTTAACACTCCTAATTTTTCTCTTAAAAACAAAAATTGTTGTGAACTTAAACCCTTTGTTAATATATCTGCAACCTGTTCCTTGCTTGATATGAATACAGGCTTTACAATATCGTTTTGTATTTTATTCCTAATAAAATGGTACTTGATATCTATGTGTTTAACTCTTTTGTGATCCAAAGGATCCTTTGCTATACTTATGCATGCCTGATTATCTTCATATATCTTTACTGTACCAGTATTTATGCCTAAATCTAACATCAAACGCTTTAGCCAGATTGCCTCTGTTGTGGCACTACACAATGACATATATTCTGCTTCGGTTGATGACAAGGACACAACTGGTTGTTTTCTAGTTACCCAGGAAATCGTGTTTCCAAAAACTTTAAATAAGTAACCAGTAACAGATCGTCTATCTGTATCATTTCCCCAGTCTGCATCCGCATAACCAACCAAAGGTTCAGCAGTAAAATTCCTAGAAAATGTCAATTCAAAATCAATTGTATGTTTAACATATCTCAAGACTCGTTGTAAATAATTATAGTGTGTCTCTGAAGCACAGTTTTGAAAATGGCTAAAGTAACTAACTCCAAAACTTAAATCTGGTCTAGAACTTAACATGAGATACATTAAACTACCTATTAATGCCTTGAAAGGTTTTTCGGTTAAAATCTGACTTTGTTTTTCCAATTTTAACCCTGTTTCTATAGGCGTTTTTACACCTTTACAATTTTCCATATTAAATTTACGTAAAACACTCAAAATGCATTGCTTCTGGCTAAATCTTATAATTCCATCATGCATAGTTATATTTATTCCAAGGAAATATTTTAAAGTGCCCAAATCCTGCATTTCGAATTCTTTACTCAAATATGCCTTTACTTTATCTATTTCTGACTTACTATTTGAACAAATAATTAAATCATCTACATATAGTATTACAAAAACTTTACAATCATTTAACTTTTTAACATAAAGACAATAATCATTTTGCGATCTGTTAAAACCTAATTTTAAAACAAAATTATTAAATCGCACATTCCAACACCTAGCACTTTGTTTTAAACCATATAGGGGCTTCTTTAATTTACACACTAAATTATGTCCTTGTTCATAACCTTGGGGTTGTTTCATTAAAACTTCTTCTTCTAAATCTCCATTCAGGAAAGCTGTTTTCACATCCATTTGATGTATAAGCATGTTTTCCTGATTAGCCACTGCTAGAACAGTTCGTATAGTAGCAAGTTTGGCTACAGGTGCATAAGTTTCTTGATAGTCTAAACCTTTTGTTTGGGAAAAACCTCTTGCAACTAGCCGTGCTTTGTATCTTGTCACTTTTCCATTTTCATCAGTTTTTAGTTTGAACACCCACTTATTGTCAATCAATTTGGCTTCTTGTGGTTTTTCAATCAATTCCCATGCATTATTCTTGAGTAAAGCACTGTATTCCTCTTCAATAGCCTTTTTCCAGTGTTCCCTATCTGATGATTTTTCTATTTCATCCATTGTTTCTGGAATATTTTCTAACATTGACGTATTTAAAACAAAACTAAGAAATTCGTAGTCTGAATGCCATATTGGTGGTTTGCGATCACGTTTGCTTTCTGTTGCTTCTTCTGAATCTTCAAAATTATTTGTCTCATTATCTACTTCTCTTTCTGTTGCTTGTTCTGAATTTTCGAAATTAATTGTCTCATTGTTTATTTCTTCCTCAAGTTCCTTATCACTTTCATTATTAACTTGGTCATAAAATGATATTTGTTCCTTTAAATTACTATCCTCATTGAAAACAACATCTTTCGCAATTATTATTCTTTCTTGTTCAGTGTCCCATAATCTATATCCATGATTGGCATATCCAATCATTATACATTTTCTTGTCTTTGAATCCAGTTTTGACCGCAATACTTCAGGTATATGTGCATAACTCTTGCATCCAAACACTCTTAAATTCGTTAAATTTACCTTCTTATTTAGCCATAATTCTGCAGGAGTTTTATGCATAATTGTTTTACATGGACTTCGATTAGGTACATAAGTATACTGCTGTCTGTACCGCCTCGCCCCAGAAACGTTTGTCTAGACTCGCATTTATAATCATACATCTAGCCTTTTCCATAAGTGTACGATTATACTTTTCAGCAACACCATTTTGCTGCGGAGTATATGGAACTGTATACTCAACCATAATACCTTTAGATTTACAAAAATCTGAAAATTTTCCTGATATATATTCCCCTCCATTGTCGCAATTTAATCTTGATATTATTGTTCATACGTGGTATTTTGGGTAAATTAAAGATTGTTTTACTACTCAATCTCTATATTATTAACTGTTAGAAACAATATTACAAACAACTATAACTACATGTATAGCGCCATTGCTATCTACATCTTCACACTTGCTAACATTACATGTTGCCAACCTTAAATATAAAATGTTTTTGATGTTAGAAACAACACCCCCACTACATCAAAAACAAATTTCTGATAAACCAATTTTGTTTATAAATTTACAATGCTTATTTGAGTCAAGACCTTTTGTTAAAATATCAGCACACATTTCATCAGTAGGTAAATAAACCAACCTAACACTCCCATCACAAATAGCATCTCTAATAAAATGATGTCGTATATCAATGTGTTTAGAACGTCTATGATACAAAGGATTAACAGCTAGCTTCTGTGCACCCATGTTATCGTTATACAGTGTGATACAATTTGATATCCCTGTTAGTTCATACAACAAATTTTTAAGATATACAGGGTGTCCAGAAACTCTCCTGACAAACGAAGACCGGAGATTTCTTAGATAATTTTAAGACAATTTAACCCAATTCACCCTAGTCCGAAAATGCTTCCTAAGGGAGCTAGAGCTCTTTGAAGATGGCGCCTTGTAATTAATTGTTTTTTAATATCTCCCGAACGCTTCTATTTAGAAAAACAAAAACTGGTATGCTTATTGATCCTCCAGAGATGAATCGATTCCATCAATTGCGAATTTCTAGTACCGGTCATAGGCGTCCGTTTTGGGTAGTTAAACGGTTATTTTAACGCATAACTTTTTTGTCTTTAACTTTTAAGCATTTGTGACACTAGATTATTAAATTTTAAGGTATTCTAGTACTAAAAGGTACTCTTACTTTAAGTCGGTAGGATACACCGTTTTCTAGAAAAATCGATTTGAAAATTTTTCGTTTTTTCGTCATTTCATCTTTCGTCATTTCAACTTCGCGAACTGACAACAATTTGACAATTAAAAACGTAGGTTTTATTTCTGTTGGCAGTTCAGAGCGAACCAGTGCAAAAAATAATAAATTGAATTTTAATGACGAAAAAACGAAAAATTTTCAAATCGATTTTTCTAGAAAACGGTGTATCCTACCGACTTAAAGTAAGAGTACCTTTTAGTACTAGAATACCTGAAAATTTAATAATCTAGTGTCACAAATGCTTAAAAGTTAAAGGCAAAAAAGTTATGCGTTAAAATAACCGTTTACCTACCCAAAACGGACGCCTATGACCTTAGGAAGCATTTTCGGACTAGGGTGAATTGGGTTAAATTGTCTTAAAATTATCTGAGGAATCTCCGGTCTTCGTTTGTCAGGAGAGTTTCTGGACACCCTGTATAGCTTCTTTTGAAGCTTCTGTAATTGCCATATATTCTGCTTCTGTGCTTGACAAAGCTACAGTCTTTTGTTTACGACTCTCCCATGAAATTGCACTCCCTGACAATTCAAAGATAAAACCCGTATAAGATTTTCTGTCTTGTTTATCTCCCGCCCAGTCAGCATCTACAAATGCCTGTAGATCAAGATCAGACTTTTTGAATATTAGGCCATAGTTTCTAGTGCCTTGCAAATACTTTAAAATTCTTTTGACACATTGCCAATGAGATAAATTGACTTAGAAAACTTACAGCATGTGCAATGTCTGGTCTCGTCATTATAGCTAAATACATTAAACTACCCACTGCCTGTTGGTAGGGTATATTCCTTTTACAAACTTCAGCATGCAAAGTAAAATCTAAGTTTTTCTCTAAAGGCGTTGACACTGGTTTACAATCTGACATATTAAACCTATGCAATATTTTGTTTATATAATCTGTTTGGTCTAATGTTATGATTTCCTTTTCTCTATTCCTAATGATTCTTACACCTAAACATTGTCTAGCTTCTCCTAAATCTTTTAGCTTAAACTTCGAATCTAAATGTGATTTTAAAAAATTTGTTTCTTTAGAATCATTTGAAAAAACAAAGAAATCATCTACATACAAGGCAATCGCTGTCAAATTTCTTTCTTTAGCTTTGATATACACACAATGTTCCAATTCGGATTTTTTGTATCCAATTTCTTTTAAAACTTGATCTACCCTTATATACCAAACTCTAGATGATTGTTTTAGCCCATAAATAGCCTTTTTTAGTTTACATACTTTGTTTTTACAATTAGAAACTTTAAAACCTTCCGGTTGTTTCATGTACAATGTTTCATCTAATTTTCCATTTAAAAAAGCTGTCATTACATCGTAATGAGTTATAGTTAAATCTAGTTTTACTGACAAGGCAATTAAAAGTCTTAATGTACTATGTCTAACTACTGGTGAAAAAGTTTCTTCATAGTCAACTCCACTTTTCTGTGTGAAACCCTTGGCTACGAGTCTCGCTTTGTAACGCACACTATTATCACTGCTCTGCTTTTTTCGAAATACCCACTTACAATCAACAACACTTGCACTATCTGGAATTTCGGTGATTTCCCAGGCGTCATTGTCAATGAATGATTGATATTCTTCCATCATCGCCTGTTGCCATTGGTCTTTTTCTGGTCCTGATAGAGCTTCGTCCACGGTAACTGGATCATCCGTGATTTTGATGTCACTTGATGAACACATGTATGTTATATAGTCTTCAAAACTTTTCGTTTTTGGAACTCGCGCTGATCGACGCACTGTTTCTTCCACTTCTGTTTGAGTTTCTGGGAAATTGTCTGATGTACAGTCACTTTCGATTATTGTGCCTGCGTCTGGAGCTTCATCTTCGTAATCATTTGCTAAATCATCCTGTGGTTTTGGATTTTCCTCTGCAGCATCCCCCACTTGATCTGAGTTCATGACTACTTTTATATCTTTGGCTTTTTCCATAATCACAACATCTCGACTAATAGTTACAGTACCTTTGTCCGGATCATAAACTCTGTATCCCTTGATATCATCACCAAAACCAACCAAAATCATCTGCTTCGATTTCTTCTGCCTTTTTGTTCTGTTCACTTTTGGGATATGAACCATTGTGACACTTCCAAAAATTCTAATATGATCAATGTTTGGTTTCCTTCCATAATATAACTCAAAAGGTGTTCTGTCATCTAACCCAGCCGTCACAGATCTGTTTTTCAAGTAAACTGCTGTATTCACAGCCTCTGCCCATAAAGCCACCTCCAGATCAGCATCAAACAATAAACACTTCGCTTTTTCTATTATAGAACGGTTCATCCTCTCTAATACTCCATTCTGCTCTGGTGTATGTGGATTAGTTCTTTGATGAATGATCCCATTTTTTTTTTAGAAATTCCTGCATATCTTTGTTACAGAATTCTCCACCGTTATCAGACCTTAGCGTTTTAATTTTGCAGCCTTTTTGATTTTCTACTAGAGCTTTAAAGTCTTTGAAGCAATTGAACACTTCTGTTTTATTTTTTAAAAAATATACAAAAACCATCTTACTAAAATCATCTTCGAACAATAAGAAATATTTCGATCCTCCTATAGATTTATTTTCCATAGGACCACAAACATCAGCATGCACTAACTGTAGTACAGATTTTGCTCTTGTACCTTGATGTTTAAATGGTAATCTTGATTGCTTACCTTCGCAACAAACTATACATTTGTTTGTATTATCTGTTTTTGACTTCAACACCATGCCATCTACTGCACCAGTTTGCATCTTACATAGATCCTTGTGATTGATATGCCCTAATCTACGATGCCAAACTTCACTTGTTGCACTTGCACTTGTAGGTGAACAGGACCATAAACACTGCTGTTTCACCTTGAGCTTTAACTTGTATACGTTGTTTGTCAGTTCAGCTTCCGCTACTTCTTCATTGTTTGTATTGTATACCTTGCAGCAATTTTTCTCAAATTTTACTCTGTTTCCATTACGTAGTAATTGGCTCACCGAGAGTAAATTTGTTGTCAAACCTGGAACACACATGACATTCTTTATGTTAATATCATGACTTTGTCCATTGACTCTTGATGTAACACTAATATCACCCTTAGCCTGTACAGAAAGTCTCTCATTATTTGCTGTTATTATTTCTTGCATTTCAACATCTTCAGAAACATTTTGTAACCATTCATGATGTATCGTTAAATGAGTACTAGCACCAGAATCAATATACCAGTCTTCTTTGCTAAATTCCCCAGCCAAAAATATCGCACTAAATGCATTTAAGGATTTATTTTCGTCTTTATTCGGACATTTGTTCTTGTAGTGACCCATTTGTTTACATTTATAACATTTGATATTGACATTTGTATTGGGTGTGTTCAGCTTTCGATTAGAATTACTCACTGCATTACCAACCTGTTGACGTTTGCTTCGAAAATTTACGTTTTTCGTACTGATAAAAGCACCACTGCCAACCGATTCCATGCTTAGTAACTTTGTTTTAATACTGTCTACAGTCACATCGATTCCCGAATGCTCGATCGCCATTATCATTGGAGCATACTTTTCCGTTAAACCCGCCAATAACAATGAACCAATCCATCCATCATCAATCGTAAAACCCGTGCATTTTAACTTCTGAGCTGTCTCGATCAATTCGGTAACGTAATGTTCCATCGAATCACAACTTTCGAGTCGAATTGAAATCAATGCACGCAGCAAACCGATTTTCCTTGAGAACCCGGTATCCGCGAATAATTTCTCTAAATTTGACCACAATGCGAATGTCGTTTCCGCATTTTTTACATGCACATATAGAGAAGGGTCTATCGTTAGAACCAGCTTCGCCTTGGCTTTTCCATCTTTTTCTGTGTCTTTGCATTTATCGTCCAAACATCCTTGCAAGTCATCCAAAACTAACATGTTTTTCACTGCGAAAGCCCAATCACTGTAGTTTTCTCGACCTTTAAGCTTGGGAACACTAGATAGAAAATTTACGGCCATCTTTTTTGAGATTATTCAGAGCACACAATTTACAATTAATTTCACCCGCGCTATCGCGTTATCTGGGCCACATAACCTATTGTTCATACGTGGTATTTTGGGTAAATTAAAAATTGTTTTACTACTCAATCTCTATATTATTAACTGTTAGAAACAATATTACAAACAACTATAACTACATGTATAGCGCCATTGCTATCTACATCTTCACACTTGCTAACATTACATGTTGCCAACCTTAAATATAAAATGTTTTTGATGTTAGAAACAACAGATATTATTCGGCCCGATTCTATAAGAAAGTTATTATTAAAGTGATTATCTTAATAACGTTATTAAAAGTAAAATTTTAATCACCGTCATAATAACTTTTTCAAAATATGCTATTCTATAAGTTACGAGGTAATAACGGTTATTAAAAGTTGACGTTGTAATTACCGTTACTATTATTAGATGAAATGTGTTAACTGAAGTTTCTCTTTAAAACAATTTTGAAGTTTGTTGCTAATATCATGATTATGATTGTGATGATAGTGGTCAGCTGGTATTTATTATTGTTCGATTATCGTGATTTCGTTTTAAAATTAAGTGGCCACCATGCAGTTTGATTTAAAAAAAAACAGAGGAGCCAGAGTGACACCGGACCAGGGAAGTGCCTTGGTTGATTTTTTATCCGTTGATGAAAATAAAACATTACTAACCTTAAAACAACACCCATTGAAAACGAAAGATTTAAACAAGCTATGGGATAGAGTTGCACTTAAACTGAATAATATGCAAGGCCCTAAAAAAACAGGAGAGGAATGGAGGCGATTTTTTGTTGAGTGGAAGTGTCGGACCCGAAAAAAGGCCCGCGACTATCGAAAAGAACAACAGGCCACTGGAGGAGGGGAAAATAAAGTGAAGCCCCTAACAGATGTCGATGAAAAACTGATCAACTTATTGGGGTGGGTATCTGTAACAGGATGTTCTGGTATGCCTGAAGAGGCGGAACCAGAAAATGAAACAATTATTTTAAATGTAATTCCTGACAATACTGAGAATGAAGTGAACATAGAATCTGAAGAGCAAGTTATAAATATCCAAGATGACAATAGTGAATTTTCTCATAACGGTATGCATATCTATTTGTTATAATTTATATTGTTATAATTATTCATATTATAATTGTTTAGATTTTGATGACATTGAAAATATAGAAGAGCATCAATTACCTATTAGAAGATCTGGGAAAAAAGTGTTAAGAAATAAAAATCAGGCAAATGTGAGAAATTATACATCATCAGTATCAGTGCTATCTGCTAAAAGTTATGCAGCAGGATCAAACAAGCTAAGTAATGCCATAACTCATTTTGCTGATTCCATACAAGTGTTGGCTGATGCTATTAATAATTATTCTAATATTCTCATAATGAATAATATAAATAAAGAATAAAATTTTTATTAAAGGTATTTACTTGTTTCTTATGTACTTGAGGAATTATTTATTTTGTTATAAAAGAATACATATTTAGTTAATATTTTATGTACTTAAAATGTTTATAAAAATAAAATAATAGATTTTTATATATATATGCGGAGACTAATTTTCCCCTTTACAGCCCAATTTCCCTGAACTGCAGAGTTTGAGTAAGCTCATCTAATTATTTGGGAATATGTGAAGAATGTTTTGAAAACTAATTATATATTATAAAACAGTTTATTTAAAAGCTATAATAACAATATGTTTAGTAAAAAAAAACTATATGCTAAAAGTTTCTTACTAAAGCATTTCTTACATTTCTGCCTGCGGCTAGGATATCAGCATCTACAACAGCCATATATGAAATTAAAATAAATGAGAAAGCATACTTACTTATATACATACTTAAATTTATGTCCGGGTCATTCTCAACATCTGAATCACTATCATCATCAACTTCTACATTAATATCTATGTGTCTCTCGATTAATATATTATGCAATACTGCACATGCATACACAATCAATCCAGCTTTCCTGTGATTGTAGTGCAAAACTCTATGTTTTGATTATATCGAGCTTCTGGAGAACCATCATTCGGATTAATGCCCAATATGGGCGTCATAAGATAAGGACTCAGTGGATATCCTGAATCTCCTAACAGCCATTTTTGATTTTCGCCTTGCTCAAATTGTCGTTGCAGGTACCTATTTATAGATGAGGTTGCCCAAATTGCCGCATCGTGAGTAGCTCCAGGAAATCTAGCATTAATAGCTAAAATTCTAAGATCTGCATCACAAATCTATAAAAAAAAAAAAACAGTTTACTTTTTTCATAACTACTTTCAATTCTTACTGTTTGGACGTTCAAGCTATAGTATCCTTTCCGGTTGAAATATGCCAATGCTGGTTCTAAAGGATTATTTACTGGTGGTGACTGTATAGCAATGTGAGTGCAATCTATTGCTCCAATTACATTGGGAAAGTTAAATTTTTGAAAGAATCTAAAATACAACTATCAAATAGCTACTTTTCTTTTATATTATAATATTTACCCTTGCATCACTATATTCACTTCATTTCCCAATGTTGGGAATTTTATGTACTGGTTGAAGATTTGTATTGCAATTATTTCAATTACTTCGGTAACAATTTTACTTACAGTACTTTGTGATAATGCAATGAGGTTATCGCTTCCAATACTTGCTTGATAATTACCTTGTGCCAATAAATGCAATGTAGCTAATACCTACAAACAGATACAGGTGGTATATCTTATTTTATATATTAAATTTTCTCTTTACCCTCAGGTGTATTGGTACATAAGAAGCTCTTACTCCGACTTGTATGTGATTTTCAATTTGCGGTATTAATATATCCTGTACTACTTGAATGGGTAAACGATACATTTTGATAAAATTTTCTTCTGGCATTGCAAATGGATTCGAAACATCCCTTAATCTTCGGTATCGAAGTCGTCTAACTCTTCTAATATACAAAGGTGTATACTATTTATTAGTATTAAATAACAATAATTGCACACCTACCTTCTATATATTTCTTCAAAAACATTAAAAAAGTGTATATGAAACAAATCGAGGTCCATGATTTAAAACTTCTCTGAACTTGTAAACAACTATGATTCACAAATAACTGTCGTTATGCTCTAATAACCAGAAATTTACGGTGATTAGAAATAGTGACGTTTTTAGCATTCAGTGACTAAAACTTTAGTAACTACGTCCTTACAGAATTGCAGAAGTGGCTAGTTGTAGTCATAATCATTGACCTTGAGTAATAACCACCTAAATGGGTGATAAATTCTTAAACACTTTCTTATAGAATCAGGCCGATTTTCGTAGAAAACTTAGCTGTCACTAAAGCTTCATATTCCTGAAAACATTTTAATACTTCACTCTTTTGTTCTATTAAATATACCATACCAAAATGAGTGTAATCATCTATTAAAGTTAAGAAGTATCTTTTACCATTCCACGTTATGGGGGTTATTGGTCCACATACATCACTATGTATTAGTTCCAAAGGACGTCTTGTATTTTTAACTTTACGATTTTCAAATGCTAACCTAATTTGCTTTCCTTGAATACAAGTTTCACAATATTTTTCAAAATTGTTTTGCACATCTTTTGTCGCTATGTCTATTCCTTCGATCATGTCATTCGAAACTAATTTTTTTAAACTTTCTTTCCCCAGATGGCCAAGCCTTTTATGCCATAATTGTACACGATCCTCAAGTACAATATTTGCCAGTTCCTCAGTCGGTCTATCTAACTGAAATATTAGCTCATATAATTTTCCACTTCTATTTCCTTTAGCAAGTAGGCTGTCTTTATTATAAATTTTAACTTCCTTGTCATAAAATACTATTTTCATTCCCTTTTCTTCAATTCTATGAATTGAAAATAGGTTATACAGCAAATCTGGAACATATAACACATTTCGAATAGGTATTTTTATATGTTTACCATTTACTTCAGATAAAATATCTATGTCACCAATACTGTGAGCTTCCAACGTCTGTCCTTGTTTAGCTACTGCAATCTTTCGTGGTTCTTCTAATTCTTTTAAAACTTTAAAAAAACTTGCATCATTTACCATATGATCGGTGGCACCTGAATCTAGGAACCATTTTATGCCACAGTTTGCGTGTTTATTACCAACCATAAAAGCAATATCTTCCTCAACTGTGAGATTTGCATTCCTGTTGTTATTAAAAGAATTTATTTTGTAATTGTTTGAGTGTTCAGTTTTTCTTTTTGTAATGTAGCAATCAGCACGTTTATGTCCCATTTTTCCACATAAGTGACATTTATATTTAAACTTTGTGTGACCTGTGAAAGCAGTACTTGTTACTTTTTCATTTATTCTGTCATTTGTCTTCCTTTTCAGCTGATGATCAAGTAATTTTCCTTTTACAAAATTAAGTGTTATTTTATCATCTGCCATAGTATCAATAGCTGTTACTATTGTATCAAAACTTTTTGGTAGGGTCAGTAACAAATGACATATTATATCTGCCTCATCTAAAGTTGCTCCACAATTTCGTAATTCCCGAATACTTTTATCAAATTCCAGAAAGTGTTTCTCTAAATTTCCGCCATCACTGAATTTCATGGCCAACAGCTTGCGTCGTAAAAACAACTGACCTATTATTCCTTTCCGTTCAAAAGTTTTTGCCAATGTATCCCATACGTTCTTTGCAGTTTTGCTATCCTTCACATACTCCAAATGACTATCGGCTATTCTTTGAATGATCATTGATTTGCACTTACGATCCTTTTTCTTATTTTCTTCTTCCTCTCCAATATCCTTGTTGACGTGATCCAATAAATCATGTTCTTCTAACAGAACTTCCATTCTAAATTTCCAATTATTAAAATTGCTTCTATCGAACAAAGGAATCTTGTATCTATCTTCCTCCATTTTGTGTATATAATTATGTTTGAAAAAAAGGTTTCAAACAAAATAACTTTGGATGAAAAGAAATCAAACCACAGCACTAAGCACGTCTTGGGCCGATAACCTGTTAGTTGTTGTATTGAAATAAAGCCAGCCAGTGGAGTAAAAATATAGTTTACTTTCTATTTAAGATATTACAAAATAACATTTGTCATTAGCGAACAACTTGCTTACGGCTACTACTTAGTGTGACTACTTTCACGCAGTTTTACATATATATACAAGTACCCGGCAAATTCAAATAAGTTTGATTGTCCATCAACAGAAACACCGCTCTTTTAATTAATCGCCGTCGTCGCGTAAATAAATATTTTTAAACAAAAAAGTACCTAGGTACCTAAAGCTTAATCTTCCCTGGCTTTTTGTTCTTTTATAGAAGTTTTGAATAATCTCTAGTATTTAATTTTTACTACATAACTACCTACTACACTCAAATAGTAAAACAAATATAATATGATTGATAAATTACAATATACAATAAAAATATGTATAACAAATAGGCAGATACTTACTTTTTCCGGCACTGCAAATACTGACATCGATTCACTTACAGTCACACTTTTATGTTCAAAATCCCGGAAACAAATGAGTAACGTTTTGTTTTTGGCATTCGTATTTATAATAATGTAGATTGCAAGCACAGCGCAAGTCACATTTCATCCCTTTGCAAGTCTAAACAAGCATCCCGGACGAGCGGGCGCACGGGCGGCATATGTGGTGTACACTTGTACTATTATCTATTGTTCTATTCAATTCTGTGTTTGAATTGAGTCTCGAATATTTTTGAGTACCTACCTAGTGAATGATGCTACCTGCCTGTTATGTTTGTTAGTGTTAGTGCTATTATGTAGAAGTTGGTACTTCTATGTAGGGAATATGTATTGCAGAGGTTGCACATATAATAAGTAGTAGTTTGTAACGGGAGTAATCCCGTAACACAATACCGATGTAATGTAACTCTTTTTGTACCGATCTGTTTTGCTGTAATATACATTAAAAGAACCCGACTGTGTTTTATTATAACGAGTAAATACACAACATATTGGCGACGAGTAAATTGATGAGAACAGTGAAATAATATCGGTTGTACAGGCGTCAGTGAGAAGTTGGTGGTATAGCGTCTAACCGCAATCTCATAGTGAAAAGAAAAAAAAAGAGGGAAAATGGCGTTGATTGGAAATATAGAACCATTTAAAGGAAAAGCAGAAGAGTTTGAAAGTTACTTGGAAAGAGTCGAGCATCTCTTTACTGTAAACAAAGTGACTGAGGATATGAAAGTATCGATGTTTGTGACATTGGCGGGAACATGCGTCTACCAAACCTTAAAGAACTTGGTGGCACCAAAGAAAATAACTGAGTTAACGTATATCGAAGTTACAGACACACTGTCTAAACATTATTCGCCTCCGGTATCAGAAATCTACGAAAGATTTGTATTTAATAAATGTAATCAAGGGCCTGAGCAGGGTGTAACAGAATACATAGTGGAACTGCGTAAATTGGCAACTTTGTGTAAGTTTGGATCTTTCTTAGATGATGCATTAAGAGATCGGTTTGTGTGTGGCTTGAAATCTGAAGGGATTCAAAAGCGGTTGCTCTCACAAGTGAAACTAACATTCTCTGAAGCATGTCAATCAGCTTTAGCAGCGGAGTTGGCTGAAAAGCAAGTGAAAACGCTAGCAAATACTAGCAGTGGTAGTGTGAATTATGTCAATCAGCCACGGTGGAAAACAAAAGTGCCCAAACAGGACCAAAAACAGCAGATTGGAAGAAATAAACATCAACACAATAGTAGTGAATGTACCAAATGTGGAAGGAGTCATCCAAGGGAAAAGTGTCCTGCATTGCAATGGAGATGTTATGCATGTTCACAGTTTGGTCATGTAAAGCGGTTGTGTCCAGCCAAAAAGTCAGCTATGGTAGGAGCAGTTGAACAAGAGGCAGTGCCAGCGAGGGATGAGGTAGAAGTCAATAGTGAGTTACTTGGGTTGAACAATATCGGTAGTGCTATGATATCACCACATCAAGTTGAGTTAAAGGTAAACAATAAAATGTTATGTTTTGAATTTGACACAGGGGCATGTAAAACAGTTATGTCAGTTAATATGTTTAAAGAGACCTTCAGCAACTCGATATCTTTACAGCCTGTAAATTATAAATTAAATGTTGTTTCGGGCCAGGATATCAAGTCTGTAGGTGAATGTTTAGCTAATGTATGCTATGGTGGTAACTCTTATAAGTTGGTATTAACTGTGATCGAATCAGATACAAGTTTTGTACCCTTACTAGGTAGAAACTGGTTGAGTATTCTATTTCCAGAATGGCAAAGGAGTTTTTGTTTAAATAATCAGTCTGTGACAGGAAATTGTGATGAGACAGTTAATGATATAGTAAGCGAATTTAAAAATAGGTATCAAAATGTTTTTGATTCAAATTTATGTAGTTATATTAGTAAATTCGAGGTTAAATTTAGCGTTAAAGATAACGTTGTGCCTGTTGTTAAGAAAGCATACTCTATGCCTTATGCTTTGAAACCAAGAGTGGAGAAGAAGTTAGAGCAGTTGGTAAAAGTAGGAATTTTGAAACCGGTTGCACATTGTGAGTGGGCTTCACCCATTGTGGTTGTACCAAAAAAGAATGGGGATGTAAGAATTTGCACCGATTTTCGAGTTACTGTTAACCGGGTGTTAAATATTGATCAGTATCCATTGCCAGCACCAGATGATATTTTTGCTAGTTTGGCAGGTGGCAGGTATTTTACTGTGTTAGATTTAACGGGAGCGTATCAGCAATTAAGAGTACATCCTGAGTTTCAGAAGTACCTTACTATCAATACACATATAGGGTTGTTTCAGTATACTAGGCTAACGTACGGGGTCGCGTCCGCGCCAGCTATTTTTCAGGCAGTGATGGATCGGATTCTGTGTGGAATACCGAACGTAAATTGTTATTTGGACGACATCCTTATAGCAGGAAGCGATAGGGAACAAGCTAGAGACACGGTAAATATGGTGTTGAAACGGTTGAGTTTTTATAACGTAAAGGTCAATCTGGACAAATGTATTTTCTTTAAAAATAAGGTTGAATATTTGGGTCATATGATTGATGAACAGGGTATACATCCAACTGACGAAAAAGTAAAAGCAATTAGGAATGCACCGGAACCACAAAACATTACACAATTGCGTGCGTATCTAGGGTTATTGAATTATTACAGTAAATTCATACCCATGTTATCATCACATTTAAAACCACTATATACATTATTAGAGGTGTCTAGTGAGTTTGTTTTTAATAAACAATGTCAGGAAGCATTTAAATTAAGTAAAAAGTTAATAGAGGAAAATCAAGTGTTGATACACTATGATCCTTGTAAACAAATTGTAGTATCGTGTGACGCAAGTTCATATGGGGTAGGTGGAGTCTTGAGTCATCGGGTAGATGGTGTTGACAGACCCGTTGTCTACGCTTCTGGTACATTAACAAAAGCTGAAAGAAATTATTCACAGTTAGAACGTGAGGCACTCGCGATTATTTTTAGTATTAAACGGTTCCACAAATATCTATATGGGCGGTCATTTATTTTAATATCGGATCATGAACCTTTGAAGGTATTATTTAGTCCGGATCGCAGTATATCGGTGATGTCGGCCTCTAGAATTATTCGGTGGAATGTAATACTTTCGGCATATGATTATAAAATTGAATATCGAAAAGGGTCGCAAATGTTTGAAGCGGATATGCTATCTAGGCTGCCCTTGGCAGGTCCAACTAACATTGATAGTTCCTTAAATTCGTTCAACTTATCCGAGGAACTACCTTTATCGCACGATGACATAGCGAAAGTGTCTAAAAAGGACCCAGTTTTGATGAGGGTTATAGAGTTTGTTAAAACTGGTTGGCCAAATAAAATAAATACAGACTATAAGCCATATAATTTGAAAAGAAATGATTTGTCAGTAGAGGAAGGTTGTCTGATGGTAGGCATGAAGGTGGTAATACCTCAAGCTTTGCGCAAAATTGTTTTGGATCTATTACACGAAGATCACATAGGCATTGTACGTGCGAAAATGCTTGCTCGATCAGTATGTTGGTGGCCACAGTTACAACAAGACATTGAAAATGTAGTAAATCAGTGTTGTGTATGTCAAGTTAATAAAAAGACTTATGAAAGACACTTGATATCTTGGCCCCCGACAGAAAACGTATTTCAAAGAATACATGTAGATTTTTTTATAAGAATAGTTTATGTTTTTTGTTGATCGTAGATTGTAAGTCTAGGTGGATTGATATTCATTGGATGTCTAAGGGTTTTGATGTTACAGAGACAATTGAAAAATTAAAAATTACTTTTTCAATGATGGGCTTACCTGATGTGATTGTGAGTGATAATGGACCACCTTTTAACTCAAAAGATTTTGTAAAATTTTGTTATGTTAATGGTATTCAAGTATTAAAATCGCCACCATATCACCCCCAATCAAATGGTATTGCGGAGCGTCATGTGCAAAATGTTAAGTCTACTTTGGACAAATATTTGTTACAAAGGTCTACCTTGACAATTCAACAGCAAATTGTAAATTTCTTATTTAGTTATAGAAATACTCCTTGTACAAGTACTGGACTTAGTCCTAACGAAATTATTTTTAAGATCAAACCAAAAACAAAATTGGACATGTTAAAACCTAAAATGGGAAGGAAAATAGTTATTAATAAAACGTTTGATTTTGTCAAACCTGAGACATTTGCGGTTGGTGACAAAGTGTTTGTTGGGAAATTGGGACCATATACAAGTGACAAGTGGAAACTGGGAGTTATAAAAAAGAACATTAGTGCTGTTACCTATCTTGTTGAAGTTGATGGAACTATTATGTATAAGCATGTAAATAGCTTAAGAAAATGCCTAACAAATATAGAAGCAAGTAATCAATCAATTGTTTCGTCAGGTTTACATACTTATACACCTGTTCTGCCTAGTATGTCTAAGCATGTACAAGAGAGTTCTCAAGTTTCATGTGAGGGTTTAGATAAAGGGGTACTTAAAGATGATACAGTTCCATGTAGAAGTTCTGAAAAAGTAGATTGCAGGGAAGATGAGTCAACTGAGCTTCAGTTAAAAACTGCTGAAAGCACTCCAAATGTAGAAGTTACACTAAGGCGAATTGACCGCACCAGGAGAACACCACAACGCTTGGATCTGTGATCTTGGTAATCCTGTTCCTTGTTTTTTAAGTGAGAGGGGAAATGTTATGTTTGTTAGTGTTAGTGCTATTATGTACAAGTTGGTACTTCTATGTAGGGAATATGTATTGCAGAGGTTGCACATATAATAAGTAGTAGTTTGTAACGGGAGTAATCCCGTAACACAATACCGATGTAATGTAACTCTTTTTGTACCGATCTGTTTTGCTGTAATATACATTAAAAGAACCCGACTGTGTTTTATTATAACGAGTAAATACACAACACTGCCTACGTTGATAGGTAAATCCAAGCCAAAATTTTTATTCTTTATTATGAAAACCAGAAAATTTTTCGTGGACCCCCACTTACAACTTGTGTACCCCTGTTTTCTTTTCACGTCTACGTGGACCCCCGTGTGGTCTCCTATGGACCCATGGGGGTCCACCTGGACCACTTTGGGAACCACTGCTGTACAACATAAGCTTGCTATTTATACATACCTTGCTTTATTAAATAATGTGCTACAAGAAAATGCCATTTTCATTTTTTAAAGTATCCTTAGTAGTAATTGTATGTATAACTTCATTACCCATTAAATATATCTGTATATATCAATAAACAACAGGTATTTCCAAAAACACACAAACTAGGTGCATCCAATCGTAGATTCAAATTTGCGAACAGGCAACTACAAAACAATCTACCTTAAAATAGATATCCCCATTAAAACACTGGAAAAGCAACTACTGCTATTGTTAGTATTTTTGTAAATACATTGTGTTTATTATTAATATATACATAATTGACAACGAAATGATTTCTATATTTACAACGACGGAGTAGACGGTTTTGCAAAGCAAGGAACGAGTACCGGGGGACAAAGTAGGTATGACTAATGCACTAGTCAGTTCGCAACTTGAATGTCCGATTAAGTACAGAGATTTGAGGCAACTTAGTTGTCCTGCTGCTTGACCAATCACCCATCACTCGGATTCAAATACCAGAGATTCGAATAATCAGAACCCGATTAGTTTTCACTGGAGTTCTGCCATCACTACTACATATTATTGAAAATATTTATAATTTGTGTGGACGTCTATCTAATGCTTAGCCTTATACATAAACATTTACTTACACAGTAGTCCATTATCAAACTCAATTTTAATATCATCAGCACAAAATCCTTTTTCGATTTTAACGTTGTCATTTTGTTCTTCAGTTACTTCAAATGATGCCAATTCTATTTTAATATTGTCCAAACAAGTGGACTGCTCATACTGCTTTATTTTTCCATAGCATATGGGGCCTTGTAATACAGCATTGTCTGTAGTAACAGCAGTTTCAGAAATATGCATTTTACCCTCTACGAAACTGTCTTCTTGGCACTGTTCTTCCTTTACACAAATTGTATTTGCCGAAAGCATTGTCCTTGTTTATTATATTATACTATTGTTATACAACTGAAGGTTAGTTCGGGTAGGTAGCCAACAGAGGGGTTGGGCAGTAGGATGTGCCCATTCATTAATTTCTCCCGCTAAATTTGTTATAGTAAAAGCAGTCTTCTCGTAGTAGTAAAGAGAAGCCAATGGGAGCTTAAAGGAAGTGACGCAATTATCCAATTACACCAATCGTGTTTGTTACAATTTTGTAGGCGTTTTGCTTTAGATTTAAATATCTTAAAATATTTTGAATTAAAGTCTACTGACACTAATTTTTCAAATTCCAAAAATAAGTGATGATGTGATTGTGGATGTTAAATGTTATTCTAAAATACATATTGCAACGAAGAAATGTCATTTTTCCTATATAGATTAACTTATAATTGACAATGGATATTGCAGTACAAGCTGAAAAAGGTTCAAAGTACTAACCTTTAATAAAATCTTTGCTTGGTTATCAGTGCTGCCAATTGCGGGTATTTTAGTCAGACTGTCGGGTAAAATTGTGAAGCGGGTAAAATCGGGTATTTTCACATAAAACAATTAAAATTTCCTTTTCTTAACTCGATTTAGTCAACATCAGATATCAATATGTATTTTATTGTCTATTAAATCTAAACGCTACAGAAAGATTGTTGATGCATTTATGCAGCAATTCTATCAATTTCAGTGACTTGAAAGAGAAAAATGTTTTAGCTGTTGACCTCACAAATATTCGCTTGTTTGTTCCATTTCTGTCTGTTAAAAGAACAAAAGCTACTAGTCTTGTTAAGGAAAGTTTAGGATGTACGCTTCGCAAAAATCTGTTTGAAATATTGAAGGAACCTAGATGTTTTTTTCCTTAATCCTGGACGAGACGGCGGACTTGAGTGCAATAAAACAATGTGCAATTACTGTTATATACTATTCAAAAACAAATGATGTCAAAGTAACTTTTTTGATGTGGTTAAAACTGCATCTGGAAAAGCCAATGGTTTGTTCAACTCTTTGAAAAAATTCACGAAAATTTATTTAGAATTTGTCATATACATTGGGACTTGTAACAGATTTTAACCTTATATTTCAATCAGAATCGCCACTCATTCATAAATTGAAACCTGAAACACAAAGATTGTTGATGCATTTATGCAGCAATTTAATTATCAATGTGAGTGACATGAAAGGGAAAAATGTTTTTGCTGTTGACCACACAAATATTCGCTTGTTTATGCCACTTTGCAAAATTTATTTAGGTATATCTGCCACTGAATCTTTTGAAATGTTGAAAAATTATGCATCCCAAACTGAAATTGACCAGTTTCTCAAAAGTTGTTTAAATTTTTATGTAGAGCCTGTCCCTGACATTAAAACGCGATTTTTTTTTCTGATCCAATTTTTAACATTTCAAGAATTCTTGAACCAAAAACGGTCCAGTCCTATAAAATAAAATCGCTGCAAAAAATTGTACAAAGATTTCCAATAAATAAAGAATTTTCAAATCTTCTAATTTTGGACATGGAATGGAAGCAGCATGGTTTTTTTAAATCATTTGGAGTATGGTTTAGTTTGTGAACTAAGTTGTGAAGTTTATTGGAAAATGGTGTTTGAATTGAAAAATGCTGCAGATGTTCTTCTTTTCCCCAATATGAAAGTAGTGCTTTCCTTACTTTTTATTCTGCCTTTTTCAAACGCATTTGTTGAAAGAATGTTCAGTGATTTGAAAAATATCAAGACAGACCACAGAAATGCGTTAGGCACCGCAACGCTAACGTCTTTAATGGCGACAAAAAGAGGCATTAAAGACATGGGAGGTTGAAGATCTTACATACATTCGAATTATTTTAGACCACTTTTAAATTTGGCGCTTTCTATTTGAAATGTCGGGTAAAAGCGGGTATTTTTCATTCGCTTATGCGGGTAAGGCAGACGTAAATTATGGCTCCGGCAGCACTGTTGGTTATGAACCGTGGTTATGAATTAGTTTGTTTGTATAACTTGTTGGGTATGTACTAAACTAACCTCAACAATAACACTGGGCAACAAATTTTCGAAAAGTTCATGCTTCCAAGCTGAAAATTGTCATTTCTTAATGAATTCAATGTGCTGAACACGAAAATGACTAAGAAAAAGCTGAATTGGCTACGTGTACTTATGTCAATATTATAATACATGGTAAGAAAACATTTACGCATATTTCAGAAAAAGTGTACTTATGTCAATATTATAATACATGGTAAGAAAACATTAGTCTGCTTCCGGCTTTCGACTTCTTTTGGCCTGCCGTTTGTAGTGGACTTGTGGAGCATCTCTACTGATTGTCCAACAATAGTCAGCTAGCATTGACGTAGACCATTTGCCTTGGTACCGTTGCTCCATGGTGGCAATGTCCTGATGAAAGCGTTCGCCGTGCTCATCGCTGACCTGCCCGCAGTTATCAGGAAAGAAATCTAAGTGGGAATCAAGAAAGTGGATCTTTAAGGACATATTGCAGCCGAATTCATGAAACAAAGCCAACATATCCTCAACCAGACACTTGTAATTTTCTGCCTTGTCATTCCCCAGGAAGTTTGCTGCCACTTGATAGAATGCATCCCAAACCTGTTTTTCTTTACCATGAAGAAGTTCCTCAAACTTGGGGTCTCGGAAGAGCTGTCTAATTTGAGGCCCCACAAAGATGCCCTCTTTAATTTTGGCTTCACTGAGTCGAGGGAATTTGTCATGCAGGTACTTGAATGCTGGTCCATTCTTATCCATGGCTTTTACCAAGTTTTTGACAAGACCGAGTTTGATGTGTAAAGGAGGAATAATGATTTTGTGTGGCTGTGCCAATGGTGGGTGCTGTACATTCGTTTCTCCAGGCTTAAAAAATGCTCTCGGAGGCCAGTCTTTCTTGATGTAGTGCAAATCTATTGCTCTGCTGTCCCACAGACAAAGAAAACAGCAGTACTTTGTATATCCCTGCTGCAAACCCATCAACAGAGATACTACCTTCAGGTCAGAACATATCTGCCAGCCATACTTGCTGTAGTTAATCGTCTCCAGTAGCTGCTTTAGATTGCCGTAAGTCTCCTTCATGTAGACCGCATGTGCAATAGGTATGGATGGAAGCTGGTTCCCATTATTCAACAAAACCGCCTTTAGGCTCAGTTTTGAAGCGTCTATAAACAGCCGCCATTCGTGGGGATCATGTGCAATACCGAGAGCTTGTAGTAGACCATCAATATCGCAGCAGAACACAAGGCTTTCTTCTTTCTTAAAGAAAGATTCGAAGAGCTGATGGCGAGTGCGAAATGAAGTCACTCGGACATTCTGTTCCAGAAGATTCCACTGTCGAAGTCTTGAGGCCAGTATCTCCGCTTTGCTTTTCGACAGATCCAAATCGCGAACAAGATCGTTCATTTCATCCTGGGTAATTTTATGTGGTGCAGATGTTTCGTCAAAGCACGAAAAGTCATCATCCTTACTGCCACGTTGAGGAGAACTCGCCGACGCATGGCCATCCTCATCGTCTGAACTGATAGAAAAATCTGTAGGAGGTTCTGGAATTGGGAGTCCTTCGCCATGAGAGACAGGTCGCAGAGCAGATGGTATGTAGGGTATTCAACTGTCCACTTCTTCTTGGTGATGCCTCCAGAAGCTGGTCGTACCATACAGAAATAACAGTCGTCAACGTGATTGGTGGGCTCCCTCCAAATCATGGGCACAGCAAATGGCATTGCCTTTCTTTTGCCATTAAGCCACTGTGAAAGATTTACGGCACAAGTGCGGCAGCATACGTGTGGGGCCCAGTCTTTGTCCTGGTCGCCTATCTTGCAACCAAAATACAAATGATACGCTTTCTTAACTGTTGCACTGATGTTCTTTTTCTGTGCAGCAAATGTCACTTCTCCGCAAATATAACAGAAGTTATTTGCACTATTAACACAGTTACGAGGCATTGCTACTGTTTAGTTACTTTACAACTTTACACTATAGCAATCACTTATGTATGCTAGAGCTTCGAAAAATATGCGCGAATGAACGGACATTGCACGAGTTAACTGTCACGTCGGCCATTTATAAATAAACTATAATTAGCTATTGCTTGATATTGCGCAATCAATTTCGCAACACTCTCAATGGAAACTTACAGTAAATGCTGCATTAACTTCTTTGCATGAAGGGGTGATGCAATATGACGCCAAATTTCGTAATTTCTCACTAAATTGCATTACATTATGCAATAGCATCTATACAATGGACAAAACGTCAATATCTCTTGAACGTGAGCCAATCAACTTTTTTCAATGACGTGTAATGTCGAAACTGCAGTCACATAGTGATTAAAATAAAGTGAAGTTATTCAAATTTAATTGAGTGTTTTATTTTACTTATTTCCAGTATCATGAATCTTCACAAAGTAACAGCCGAAAGTGTTATATATTTTAAACTAGTTTTGTTTGATAACCCCAATTATTGGGAATTACTATTATTGAAAGCAATTTTTAAAATCGCAGGTAAATATATACAAATTGAAGAAACGTCCATATACAGACCACGTGTACGCAGTACTTACTATGATAATTACCAAGAATGTAAATGTATAATGAAAGTTGCTGCGACTTCCCTGATGAGATGAAGTATTGTTGGTGTAAAAGTAGGATTAATTATAACACTTCTACAGTAAGAAGGATAGTGTTTCTATTATAATAATAAATTTATTATATCAATAATAAGATATACATACAGTTTACACAATAGCACATCAAGCAAAAATGTAATGATAACGTCACACAGGGCTAATTTATGTCATTGACATTGTAGAATGCTTCTGGAAGGAGAATGTCCTTTATTTTCTCTTTAGATACGAAAGTAGAAAGATGTCTACACATAACTTTGATTTTGTTAAATAATTACCAGTGACGTGTTGTACTGAAGTGGCTTTTGTCCTATGTAATGCGGGATGTGCAGCAAATGGCGATGAGGGGTGGAGACTTCTGTAATCTCACCCCTAGTCATCAGATGTGACTGCTTTTTCAAAGCCCTCCTTAGTTGTTGCAGAATATGTGTCTAGGCTAATGGACTTATCATAAGTTCTCTGAAGAGAGGTTTGCAGCGAATAGTTTGTGAAACAAGACAATTGCTCGAACAGCCTTCTTCTGCAGGATGAACACCTTTTCTACATAGGCCTACTTACCCCATATTGGTTAAACATTGTTGATATGTGATTTGATAGTCCATAGTATGTCGTTATTCCAGTAGACTATCAGTTATAAATCTGATACGTCTAATTGCATAAGTAGCAGAAGATAAGTGTTTGACTAATTCAACTATCTGCGGCTTCCATATTAATCTTGTGTCTAGTCTAATATCAAGGAATTTTCAATTCGTAGAATATATGTTTGATCTATGTTTACTAGTAAAATAAATTGTCTCACATTTATCCTGGTTAAGTGATAAATAATTGGCTGTGAACCATTTAAATTTCTAAATTCTGAAGATACCAAAACATTAAAATAATGTGGTGTTTATAATGCATTTTCTTTGTAAAACGTACTACATTACTGGTTTGAAAGCCTCACATAAACCAGTCAAGTTGATGAAACCATGCAAAGCAACTTAATAAATGTTGTGGTTCAGATAGCTTTTAATTGCTTTTTCTTCTTTTACATAATATATCTAGTCATACCGAATATATAGAAGACTCTTTTGGACATACCTGTTGAACACATAGAAAAAAATTAGAATAACCCAAACTCTGAACCCGGAACAGACTGACATTTCATGTAGGTGAGTATTTAATAAAAATGCTGACTTTTTAATACCGTTTTCTTGTTTAGATTTATTTCTTTAAAAAACATGAATACGTTTTTTAAAAAGCCTTTTGTATGTCTTTTTTTTTTTTATTATGTTATAAAAGGGTAATTGTGAGTATAATAAGGGAAAAAAATAGTAATCCTACGATTCTTCAATAAAACATTTACTTAAATCTACTTGACCACAGTTAAGCTATATAGGTTATGTTGATATGTAATTCAAGGTCAAACGATGTGAAAAGCAAATCAAACAAAATATACTCTTATGTAAAATTTAATAGAAAATATCAAAATATATTTACATTTTTTATAAACTTCCGGATTAAATTGTGGGAGTGGCGTTGAGAATATTTCATTGGCTGAGCACTTTCATTCATTAGTATTAATCCATTTGAAAGATATCAGAGGACGACACTTTACTACATAAGAAATATTTACAGTTTTCTCTAGGTTGTATAACTATAGTATTTATAAACAAGGGCATTGTATAAACGCGGTCAGCCATTATTAATATTTATGGTAAACAACCGGGTCACGGCCTTTACCAATTTTGAATTTTAATTTGGTTTCTATTACAAACACGAAGCGCTAGTAGTTTATATACGAAGTTTACCCGAATACGGATCCTCATAACAAAACATAAAGGCGCGTTATTTGTGAAAATCCTAACCTAAAATTATATGCGTCGTTAGTAATTCATAATCAAATTGTTGCGTTGTGTTGTTTTCATTGAGTTTCATTAGTTATTTAGACTTTTTGTAAGTTGGGAGGAGGTATGGTCGTAGTCAAGTATTCTATGATCACGTGTACCTAGTGATAGCACTGCACCGAAAGGCAAGTTTCTTTCCTTATTTGATTGAATACGTAAACGTAAATAGTGCACAAATATAAAGAAATATTGTTTTGTATGTATTTACAAAATCAACATTGTGCAGATATTAATCAGTGGGTTGAAAGAACTGCTGATTCATCCCTTAAAAGGACCAATCCTGCTAAAGTGTATAAAAACCATCGGATTTGTAAAATAGGTACATTTTTTTAAGACGGGCGTTTACCAAGAAATAGAAACTTATGCAACTTACATTACTCGCGGGACGGGTAGACGCAAGGGGGTGTGAGTATGTGGAACTACACGATATTCGGTTTCCATCACAGCGCTTCGGTTTCATTCACAAATTCTATCATAGATAAAGGTACAACTACTATATAAAGCATAGCTGACTCGTCCGCCATTTTGGAGATAATTTTAAGGCGGTAAATATGTATGCTAATAGCAAATGTTGAATAGAACTTCGGATAATTGACTTTATTAAGCCGGTTTAGGACGTGAAATAATGAAGGTATAATTGTTTACAATAGGCGTATATTTAAGAAATAGCCAGAATATACTGGGGTGTCTCTAAAAGGTGCGGAAAAAAACGCTACCACACATTTCTGAGGGCAAAGTATGACGATCTAACCCAACATACCTCAGTTCAAAAGTGGATGCTTTCGGAGATACAGAGTGTCAAAAGTTCAATTTGGTTTTAGTTTTTTATAAATAATTTCTGTAATAATTGGTATATTGTCACAATATTTGGGTAGGGGGGGTTTCGTGGGGTAAAAAATTTAAATCTGCTCTCATTTTGATTGCAAAATGTAGAGGGCGCCACCTGCGGCATATTGTATCCATTTAAAACGTAATAACTTTTTTGAGACACACTGTATTTAACTTTTAAATAAAAATTCTTATTCTCCAATGTTTTTTACCTAGAAAAGGTATACCTGGTAGGAGTTGATTGGAGCAGCCGTTTATGAGTAATCTGGATATAAAAAATTCATTCCGTATATGGACACATATGCTTCTGTAATTTGGGTGTTATTCTTGTGGCAATTCAATGCAATGGTGCATCCACTTTTGGACTGAGGTAAGTTGGGTTAGATCGCCCTCAGAAATGTGTGGTAGCGTTTTTTCCGCACCTTTTAGAGACATCCTGTATAATAATAACTAAAAATAAGTACGTAATTTGACTGACATTTATCTCCAAAATGGCCGACGAGTCAGCTGCCCTAAATATAGTAGCTATAGATACAACTACTATATAAAGCATAGCTGACTCGACCGACATTTTGGAGATAATTTTAAGGCGGTAAATTATTATTATTATACATACTATTAGCGCACGGCCGTTTCGTGTTAATTTCTTGGGAAAAGACGGCTTAACCGAATCACCATGGTTACCGCTCCGACGGCTCAAAATCGACTTGAAATTGGTGAATTTGGGCGCAGTACTCGTCCCTGGATACGCGGAATTAAAGGCCGTCTTGGCGGGTGGACTTGCGGGTGACATTAAATTGTTCCTCGACGGAGAGATTTCCCCTTTTTTCGGTGCGCGTGCAGAGATATCCGCCGTCCAAGAGAGGAGCGTCCAAAAGTCGTCGTTCGGGCGTGGCGAACAAATTCCGACAAACGGCGCTGGCGGATGGAAAATTCACGTGAAACACGTTGAAAATCGCTAGAAACGTCAAACTGACAGGCAAACTGAGTGGTATCCGCATATTCACATTTAAGCGTGAAATACGAAATTTTGAAGGTCGCGAGGGTCCAACAAGACCCGCGGTTTTAACAAACGGGCTTTTCGGCATCTTCTACATGCTTATTTCGAGTCGACAGACGCACGCAACCAAGGGCATGAGCACTTTCAAATTCGTTTGCACGTGGATTTGGTAAGAAAAATGGCCGAAATACGTCACAGATTCAATGTGCATGTGATGTACTACGGTCGGGCGAAAAATATCAGATTAATGTATCCGGCCCGACGAGTTCGGCATCTCAATCTCGACATAATGCACCCGCTTGACTTAGCATTTCTATAGATATACAGGTTGATTGTTCGGTTAATGATTATATACATATTTGAATTATTAAAATGCGTTAATTCCAGAACGCGCACGCACAGTTTCCTTAATAGGGAAAACGATTGCTTTTAACATTTATGTGCCCTTATGACATAATTCTATTTAAACGATTACGCAAACGTGCACAGTGGGCGGAGCTGGCTGAAATCAATTTCTCTCTCTTTTGATTAAAAGTAAAATTAGGCACTTGGGAGTTTTTACGGTCGCCCATCACTGATTCAAATGTCAGAAGAAAACAAAATGGCCGAAGGATTTTTTGAAAATTGACGTACGAATGTGAAATCTTGGATACGGAGGTGTCTTATGTGGCCGATCACAAATCCAAAGTCAAAAAAATAAGACGGCCGAAAAGTTTTTTGGAAATTGACGTATGAACGTGAAATTTTAGATACGGGGGTGTGTGCGGACGCCGATTACAGATCCAAAGTCAAAATGTCAAAAAAAAACAAAATGGCGGACGGTTTTTGGAAAATTGACGTATGAATGTAAAATTTTAGATACGTGGGTGTGTGCGGACGCCGATTACAAATCCATAGTCAAAATGTCAAAAAAAAAAAAAATGGCGGACGGGTTTTTTGAAAATTGACGTATAAACGTGAAATTTTAGATACGGGGATGTGTGCGGACGCCGATCATAAATCCAAAGTCAAAATGTCAAAAAAAACAAAATGGCTGACGGGTTTTTGAAAATTGACGTATGAATGTGAAATTTTAGATACGGGGGTGTGTGCGGACGCCGATTCCAAATCCATAGTCAAAATGTCAAAAAAAACCAAAATGGCGGACGGGTTTTTTCAAAATTGACGTATGAACGTGAAATTTTAGATACGGGGGTGTGTGCGGACGCCGATTACAAATCCATAGTCAAAATGGCAAAAAAAACAAAATGGCGGACGTGCTTTTTGAAAATTGACGTATGAACGTGAAATTTTAGATACGGGGGTGTGTGCGGACGCCGATTACAGATCCAAAGTCAAAATGTCAAAAAAAAACAAAATGGCGGAAGTTTTTTTGAAAATTGACGTATGAATGTGAAATTTTAGATACGGGGGTGTCTCAGGTCGCCGATCACGAATCCAAAGTCAAAATGTCAAAAAAACAACATGGCAAATGTAATATGGCGGAAAGGTTTGTCGAGAAGGGCTTGGATCTGAGCACATTCTTCCTTGGTAACTTTAACATGTTTTATGTTTAACATTAAATTATCCTTCTCGCTCTTCAGTGTTCAGTGTAACGGTTTGTGTAACGAAGTAAAGAAAAGTTCTAAATAAATATACGATTGGCATCACTAAATTTATGTATATACAGGACTGGTTCAAAAGTTTATAAAATCGGACTTTCTAAAAAACGTCATGACAGTGATCGCGTTCTACGGGAAACGGTAATTGCAGACAAATTTGTGTTGCTTGGATGACAAACTTCAAAAGGTTATTATGATTAATGTCAAAAGGTGTATTTATAAGTCTCGAAATGGCATGTGTAGGTAGGATACTTGACAGGTAAAATTTTGCAATATCTCACATTTAATGTCCTTAAATTATTGGCGCATGTTTCTTTAAAGTTGACATAATATTTGAATGTAACCTTCCACATTAAAACGCCCTAACAACTACAACGGCAAATTTAGACGTATTTTTAATTATTTATATTATTGCACTGTATTAGTTGATTAAATTCAATTAAGGGCCGGTTTTTCCAATTCCGATTAAAATGCCGATTAGCGTACTCATTAAATAAAATACGGGATAGTACGTTTTTGCTAAAACCGGTTGGCGCTAATCATTGATTAAGAACGTTATTACATGAAGATATTTTAACCGGTGTTTTACCAAACCTGATAAAATATTGAACAGTAATTGGGATTACTTACACGTGCGCATAACCTAGGAGATTTGGATTTTTATTAGTATTGACTGCGATTATGTTTTCTTGTGCATTTGTAAATAATAATTATTTTTATTAGTGATTTAGTAATTGTATTGCTTCTTCTATACATGAAATTAACAGTATACTTAAAATAAAAACATAATATTGAATATGTGTAACTTTTAGCTCTCTACGGAAATATTTGTGTTTTGGAAGCTTTTTAATTCTGTTACATTTCCGGGACTTTATCTCAGTTGCTAAAAATTCTAAGTATTTGTAAAAATTTATAATTTTGGATGAATATATTTTAGACTCTCTCTGATATGCCATTAACATATTAAAACTACATATAAAAGTTACATGTGAAATTGAAAACATTGAAGAAATTCTACAGAAGCTGGCAGGTGCTTATGCAGACAATGTATAAAGTACTCTCGATTTAATTGGGTTCGGATGAATAGTGTGTTCGTTAACGTGTAGTTAAATTTTAAAATAATAATTATAATTGGCACTACAAAAATCGCACCGATTCCTCTAGAACATAACATTTTGTAAGTCAAAATTATGGAAACACGGTTTTCTCAATCAACCCTCTTTGATTTAGGAAATTTAGACAAAGAACCTGTTAAAACGTATAGTTTTTAGTAAACAGTTGGGATATGATCTTTCAATCAAAGTTTCTGGCCTTATTCATCCTACAGAAATTTAGTGCAAGTTAAATTGTCTGAAATATGGCAGTTGAAATTGCAATATCTTACACTGTTAGAATATAATTGATAATACAGTTTATGACCGCAGATGCAAGTCTTTTCTTTTTCAACAAACTGTTCCTATAGTTCAGTCGCTCTCTCAACCGACATGCGCTACTAAATTAAAATGACGTCAAATATTAGTTGTTGCAAAATTTTACCTGTCATGTAATATAACCTACAAAATACATTTCAGGACTGTCATAAATAATAATATTTGTACACCTTTTGACATTTGTTATAATTGTCATCTAAACATTTTAAAACAGTACAGCCAAATGTTATGTAAAATATAGGTGTAGGAAAGTAATATTTAATACCTTTATTTATAATATTTAATTTGTAACTGGCTTTCATGTAATAGTATTTTACTATGGGAAGGTATACATCCTGAAATATTGATTAATTATTTTAAATTTATCATTTTGAAATTGTTCCGGCCAATCGAAATTTGTAGTGGTATTGAATCGTCGTCTTTAGTTCGTACTTTTGCCGAGTCCTTTGCCAAGACGACTCGACTGTATTTTTATAACTTTTTTTCTGTGACTGGAAAAGTTTGACATTTTATCTTTCTTAACAGGTAACAAAATGTCACTTTATAAGCCGAGAAAAAAAGTACTCATTTTTTTCCCCAGGAAAAAAATTAGTACTTTTTTTTCGGATATGTAAGAACACGGACATTTAATTTTAATATATTTTATTATACAAAAAGTTGCATTTACTTATGTATGCCAATAGCACCGTCTCCGAGAAAGAACTGCATTTCTTTTTCACCTTCCAATCAAAATGACTAAAAATCAACCTAAGTTCGCAAATTTTTAAAACCAAACACAAAATTAAATTGACAAATATTTGAATACTTTACAGGTTTCCTTAGCAACGCAGGTGTAATGCTGCTATAAGTACAACAGCCTACCAATTTAAAACTTCAAATGTCACATCGATTGATTTTCTGAGTCTTCTTTATCATTATAAAATCGTCGTTTTTCCTGTCACAGAAAAAAATAGTGTATTATACACGGGAAAAAACATTAGATTTCAGCTCTCGGTATTTTGTCATTATCTCGAGCTAAAAGCTAATACTTCTTTCCCTTGTATAATAAATAACTTTTATTACAGGTCATATGTAATAATAGAAAATATAAGGAACGTATATAAATGCAATGTTATGAGACCCAAAGTAACTTTTGCCGTTTACACGTCCTTGCTTGAATTTCTTCAGGTTGACATTTTCAAATTTTGGAGTTAGGAGATACCAATAATTTAGAAAATATTTATTACCTTCCTCGCTCTTGAGTGTGTACCGGTTTGTATAAAAAACAATTCGAGAAGAATTTTAAATAAAATATACAATTGGCTTCACAAAATTTATGTATGTACAGGGTTATTGACTATATTTGGACCAATAGATAACTTTGTTATTTGAAGGATTAGAAAAACGTTTAAATTAGGAAAGTTGTAGGATTTCCCTCAAGGCGCTAGAATTTGATACCAGAAGAAACAAACGAACGTCGTAAAGCCGTCAAAAACGGCTAACAGTTTTTTTTAAATGGAATACCCTATATAATGTTACATAATCTGATTCTAAATAAAATTTCGAGTATATTCCATTTATATAACATATACCTACATTCAACTGTTTTCGCGCTATCGCTGATTGAAAATCGTACATTTACCGATGTTTCCATAGAAACCCTGTAATGACTTACGTAAATTCATATACGAAGAGTGTAGAAAACATATTAGTAGTACGATTTTCAATCAGCGATAGCGCGAAAACAGTTGAATGTAGGTATATGTTATATAAATGGAATATACTCGAAATTTTATTTAGAATCAGATTATGTAACATTATATAGGGTATTCCATTTAAAAAAAACTAAGTTAGCCGTTTTTGACGGCTTTACGACGTTCGTTTGTTTTTTCTGATATCAAATTCTAGCGCCTTGAGTGAAATCCTACAACTTTCCTAATTTAAACGTTTTTCTAATCCTTCAAATAACAAAGTTATCTATTGGTCCAAATATAGTCAATAACCCTGTACAGGGGTGCTTCAAACGTTTATAAAACTGGACATTCTAAAAAGTGTCATGAGATTGATCGCTTTTTACAGAAAAGGCGCTCTAATAGGGCTTACATTTAAAACTTAATAAAAGAGCACAAAACAATAATAAAAGTAGAAAGCCCAAGTTTTAAGGCTTTCTACTTTTATTATTGTTTTGTGCTCTTTTATTAACGATAGTGGATTTCGAAAAGGTTGACAGGATTTTACACTTTCGGATCAAAATAGTATTGTAAACTGTCTTAATAAAAATGTTGAGCTTTTTGATCTTATTGTGTCTTTGGATACTTTAACATTAAATTACCTCTCTCGCTCTTGAGTGTGTACCGGTTTGTGTCAAAAACAGTTCGAGAAGAATTTTAAATAGAATATTCTATTGGCTTCACAAAATTTATGTATGTACAGAGGTGCTTCAAAAGTTTATAAAAATTGGACATTCTAAAAAGCGTCATGAGAGTGATCGCTTTTTACAGCCAAGGCGCTTCAATAGGGTTTACATTTAAAACTTTGGCTTTTTACCAGTGGCGGCTGCTGCAGGGAGGGCAACGGGGCACTGCCCCCCCCCTGACAAATTTCTTTTAACAGATAAATTAATTATAAATACCTAATTTGTATGTAATTTTTCTGATTTATTTGATGACAAATAATATGTTTTCGAAAGTAACAGTCCGTCATTTCAGCGCGTTTAAAAATCGCCGTCTGGCGTAGGCTCCAGGGCATCTCGCGCGACTGCCCCGTCTGTATTAGAAATCGAGCGATGAAACTGGCGCAGATAGCGCGCGTATAATATATAGGCGGCGGGGCACTACTCTATGGTGCCGGGTCCGGGTGGCGGTCCAGAATGTAATTTACAGCGGTGAGTGTATGTTGTAATTTCTATCGGTGCAAATGCAACTATGAATTGCGTTAGTAACATTAAGACAGAATTAAAAAATTTAGGTCTCCCTAGATCAGATTTATTGATTAAACTAGAAGATAACAATTTGAAATCAACAGAAGCTCTTAGAGTTTATCAGACTGGTTGTGTGGGTGTTATGTGCAAAATGCTTTTTTCTAATTCGGTGCTATAAAGTTCACTTTACGACATCCGTTTTGGTTGCAAAAGTATTTCTTTATCGCACGCTAATTTTGTTGTTTTGACGTTGGTAACAAAAAAGAAATGGAACCAAATTATATTTAAATGTCAAAATGTAAGCCTTTAATGTAACAAACATGTGCAATAGAAGTTGTACAAAGAATAAAAAGCACTCATGCTAAGATTTTATTTACTAATTAACAATATAAATTGTTAACCAGAGTTGGATGATAAGTTTTCTGATGATACTATTGTAATTTACTTCCAAGGTTGAATAGTACAACTGTTATAAAAGTTTGTTTTTGATAATATGTCGAGACTATGTTGGCGAAAGATTTTGTAAATTGTTTTCTGCTATTTTGCGAATCTCTGGGGGCGTGCAATAAAAACATTTTCTAGAAATACCATGCGGGAAAGCAGACTATGTGCCTTAGCAATGTGTTCCATTGAAAAACAATTACTGACATCAACACCAAATTTCAAAGAATGAGTTATTAATCATTTTGCTGATCGTAAGGAACGGCGGATGAATTTTATTTTCAAACAAGTTAATTAAATAGCATATTGAGTTTATTTTTTGTCTATACTTAATTTTTGATATTAAACACTCAGACTCCCGGTGCCCTTCCGTCCCAAAAAATCACGGGCCGCCGTGCTTTTTACTTTTATTATTATTTTGTGCTCTTTTATTAACGATAGTGGATTTCGAAAAGGTTGACAGACTTTTACACTTTCGCATAAAAATAGTATTGTAAACTGTCTTGATGAAAATGTTGCGCTTTTTGTGATCATTGTGTCTTTGGATACTTTAACATTAAATTACCTTTCTCGCTCTTGAGTGTGTACCGGTTTGTGTTAAAAACAGGTCGAGAAGAATTTTAAATAAAACGTCCTATTGGCTTAACAAAATATATGAATATACAGGGGTACTTCAAAGGTGTATAAAAGTGGGCATTCTAACAAGCGTTATGCCAGTGATCGCTTTTTACAGGACAGGCACTTCAATTTAATACTTGGGCTTTTTACTTTTATTATTATTTTGTGCTCCATTATTAACGATAGCGGATTTCAAACAGATTGACAGGCTTTTAGACTATCACATTAAAATAGTATTGTACACTGTCTTAATAAAAATGTTACGCTTTTTGATCTCATTGTGTCTTTGGATACTTTAACATGACTTATGTTTAACATTAAATTACCTTTCTCGCTCTTGAGTGTGTACCGGTTTATGTCAAAAACAGTTCGAGAAGAATTTTAAATAAAATATCCTATTGGCTTAACAAAATATATGTATATACAGGGGTGCTTCGAAAGTTTATAAAAGTAGACATTCTAAAAAGCTTCTTTTTACAGGAAAGGCGCTTTAATAGGGCTTAAATTTAAAACTTGGGCTTTTTACTTTTATTATTATTTTGTGGATTATTTTGTGGATTTCAAACAAGTTGAAAGGCTTTTACACTTTCACATCAAAATAGTATTGACTGTCTTAATAAAAATGTTGTGCTTTTTGATCTCATTGTGTCTTTGGATACTTTAAGATAACTTATGTTTAACATTAAATTACCTTTCTCGCTCCTGAGTGTGTACCAATTTATGGCAAAAACAGTTCGAGAAGAATTTTAAATAAAATATCCTATTGGATTAACAAAATATATGAATACACAGGGGTGTTTCAAAAGTTTATAAAAGTGGACATTCTAAAAAGCCTTTTTTACAGGAAAGGCGCTTCAATAGGGCTTAAATTTAAAACTTGGGGCTTTTTATTTTTTTTATTACTTCGTGCTCCTTTATTAACGGTAGTGCATTTTGAAAAGGTTGACAGGCTTTACACTTTCACATCAAGATATTCTTGTAAACTGTCTTAATGAACATGTTGGGCTTTTTGATCCCATTGTGCTTTTGGATACCTTAATATGACATGTTTAAAATCAAATTACTTTTCTCGCTCTTGAGTGTGTACCGGTTTGTGTTAAAAACAGTTCGAGAAAAATTTTAAATAAAATTTACAATTGTCTTCACAAAATATATGTATATACAGGGGTGCTTCAAATGTGTATAAAACTGGACATTCTAAAAAGCATCATGCCAGTGATCGCTTTTTACTGGAAAGGCGCTTTAATTTAAAATTTGGGCTTTTTACTTTTATTATTATTTTGTGCTCCTTTATTAACGATAGTGGATTTCAAAAAAGTTGACAGGCTTTTACACTTTCACATCAAAATAATATTGTACACGTCATAATAAAAATGTTGCGCTTTTTGATCTCATTGTGTCTTTGGATGCTTTAAGATGACTTATGTTTAACATTAAATTACCTTTCTCGCTCTTGAGTGTGTACCAATTTATGGCAAAAACAGTTCGAGAAGAATTTTAAATAACATATCCTATTGGCTTAACAAAATATATGTATACACAGGGGTGCTTCAGAAGTTTATAAAAGTGGACATTCTAAAAAGCGTTTTTTACAGGAAAGGCGCTTCAATAGGGCTTAAATTTAAAACTTGGGCTTCTTACTTTTAGTATTATTTTGTGCTTTTTTCTTAACGACAGTAGACTTCGAAAAGGTTGACAATGCTTTTCCACTATCACATCAAAATAGTATTGTAAACTGTCTCGATGAAAATGTTGTGCTCTTTGGGCTCATTGTTTCTTTGGATACATTAACATGACTTATGTTTAACATAAATTTACATTTCTCGCTCTTGAGTGTGTTCCGGTTTGTGTAAAAAACCGTTCGAGAGGAATTTTAAAGAAAATATACTATTGCCTTCACGAAATATATGTATATACAGGGGTGCGTCAAAAGTTTATAAAATTGGACATTCTAAAAAGTGTCATGAGATTGATCGCTTTTTACAGAAAAGGCGCTTTAATAGGGCTACACGGCATCACAATAGTATTGTAAACTGTCTTAATAAAAATGTTGCGCTTTTTGATCTTATTGTGTCTTTGGATATTTTAACATAAACTACCTTTCTCGCTCTTGAGTGTGTAGCGGTTTGTGTAAAAAGCAATTCGAGAAGAATTTTAAATAAAATATACAATTAGCTTCACAAAATTAATGTATGTTCAGGGGTGCTTCAAAAGTTTAATAAAGTGGACATTCTAAAAATCGTCATGCCAGTGATCGCTTTTTACAGGAAAGGCGCTTCAATAGGGCTTCAAATTTAAAACTTGGGCTTTCTACTTTTATTATTGTTTTGTGCTCTTTTATTATCGATAGTGGATTTCGAAAAGATTGAAAGGCTTTTACACTTTCGCATCAAAATAGTATTGTACACTGTCTTAATAAAAATGTTGAGTTTTTTTGATCTTATTGTGTCTTTGGATACTTTAACATTAAATTACCTCTCTCGCTCTTGATTGTGTACCGGTTTGTGTCAAAAACAGTTCGAGAAGAATTTTAAGTAAAATATCCTATTGGCTTAACAAAATATATGTGTATACAGAGGTGTTTCAAAAGTTTATAAAAGTGGACATTCTAAAAAGCGTCATGCCAGTGATCGCCTTTTACAGGAAAGGCGCTTCAATAGGGCTTACATTTAAAACTTGGGCTTTTTACTTTTATTATTATTTTGTGCTCCTTTATTAACGTTAGTGGATTTTTAAAAGGTTGACAGGCTTTTATACTTTCACATCAAAATAGTATTGTAAACTGTCTTAATGAACAGGTTGGGCTTTTTGATCTCATTGTGTCTTTGGATACCTTAACATGACTTATGTTTAAAATTAAATTACTTTTCTTGCTCTTGAGTGTGTACCGGTTTGTGTTAAAAACAGTTCGAGAAGAATTTTAAATAAAACGTCCAATTGGCTTAACAAAGTATATGAATATGCAGGGGTACTTCAAAGGTGTATAAAAGTGAACATTCTAACAAGCGTCATGCCAGTGATCGCTTTTTACAGGACAGGCGCTTCAATTTAATACTTGGGCTTTTTATTTTTATTATTATTTTGTGCTCCTTTATTAACGATAGTGGATTTCAAACAGATTTACAGGCTTTTAGACTATCACATCAAAATAGTATTGTACACTGTCTTAATAAAAATGTTACGCGTTTTGATCTCATTGTGTCTTTGGATACTTTAACATGACTTTTGTTTAACATTAAATTACCTTTCTCGCTCTTGAGTGTGTACCGGTTTATGTCAAAAACAGTTCGAGAAGAATTTTAAATAAAATATCCTATTGGCTTAACGAAATATATGTATATACAGGGGTGCTTCAAAAGTTTATAAAAGTAGACATTCTAAAAAGCCTCTTTTTACAGGAAAGGCGCTTCAATAGGGCTTAAATTTAGAACTTGGGCTTTTTACATTTATTATTATTTCGTGCTCCTTTATTAACGATAGTGGATTTTAAAAAGGTTGACAGGCTTTACACTTTCACATCAAAATAGTATTGTAAACTGTCTTAATGAACATGTTGGGCTTTTTGACCTCATTGTGCTTTTGGATACCTTAACATGACATGTTTAAAATTAAATTACATTTCTCGCTCTTGAGTGTGTACTGGTTTGTGCTAAAAACAGTTCGAGAAGAATTTTAAATAAAATATACAATTGGCTTCACAAAATATATGTATACACAGGGGTGCTTCAAAGGTGTATAAAACTGGACATTCTAAAAAGCGTCATGCCAGTGATCGCTTTTTACTGGAAAGGCGCTTCAATTTAAAACTTGGGCTTTTTACTTTTATTATTATTTTGTGCTCCTTTATTAACGATAGTGGATTTCAAAAAGGTTGACAGGCTTTTACACTTTCAGATCAAAATAGTATTGTACACTGTCTTAATAAAAATGTTGCGCTTTTTGATCTCATTGTGTCTTTGGATACTTTAACATGACTTATGTTTAACATTAAATTACCTTTCTCGCTTTTGAGTGTGTACCGATTTATGTCAAAAACAGTGCGAGAAGAATTTTAAATAAAATATCCTATTGGCTTAACAAAATATATGTATAGACAGGGGTGCTTCAAAAGTTTATAAAAGTTATCATTTTAAAAAGCGTTTTTTACAGGAAAGGCGCTTCAATAGGGCTTAAATTAAAAATTTGGGCTTCTTACTTTTATTATCATTTTGTGCTTTTTTCTTAACGACAGTAGACTTCGAAAAGGTTGACACTCTTTTCCACTACACATCAAAATAGTATTGTAAACTGTCTCGATGAAAATGTTGTGCTCTTTGAGCTCATTGTTTCTTTAGATACATTAACATGACTTATGTTTAACATAAATTTACTTTTCTCGCTCTTGAGTGTGTACCGGTTTGTGTAAAAAGTCGTTCGAGAAGAATTTTAAAGAAAATATACTATTGGCCTCAAGAAATATATGTATATACAGGAGTGCGTCAAAAGTTAATTAAATCGGACATTCTAAAAGGCGTCATGACAGTGATTGCTTTTTACAGGAAACTATGAAAAAGCTGTAAGCGGACGCGAAAAGAGCGATTCCAACTAAAAGAGATTGACTGACCCGCTGTAAGCAGAGGACCTGCTGTAAGCGGAGGACCCGTTGTAAGCGGAGGACCCGCTGTAAGCGGACGTTAGAGCTAGTTATATATACTAAAAGCCAATTGTCTCGCTCTTTTTAACACGAACGATTAAAACGGCAAAGCTATACCCCAAAATTGACGAATTGGGGAGACAGTTTTCTGAGAACCTGGCGCATCTACGGTGGGAACGAAAGTGTCACGCGACGGGGACCACAGTCCCACGTGCCTTAGGCCATTTTTCACGTCTCCGAAGAGAGAACGAGGGCCCGAAAGGAGTTTTTGAAAATTTTAGAACGTGCAGAAAAAGAGTATGAATCATAGTATTTTGCCATAAGGCCTACGTGTAAAATAAAAAATATGGACTAGGTTCGATTTTAAAATGGCGGTGGATCGATACAGATGACCGTGACACATCAAACTTCGGATAAGGTTAAGTTAAACGCACGAAAAATTCAATTTCAGGTTATAAATTATCAAAACCGTCAAATCAGTTTGAGTTCGCGATATGGCATTTGCCGGGAAACGTCAAAATTGGCGGAAAGCACCAGTCGTGCAATACACACATATTGACTATCTATTCACGTTTATCGATCGGTTGTCAAGTTTAAATGTCAGAAGGCCGACAAATAAAGGGATTATGAAGGAAATGTGGTACCTTTCAGATACGTATTAGTGTTATTATTACCAATTGTTACTATTTCTTTTCTATTTATGAATATATGAACAATGCCGACGGATATGATAAAATAAACTTAAAGCGTATTATCGCACGTAAGTACAGTGACAAATATAACGATCTTTCTATATTTTATTAAGATATATTAAATACAAATTATATATGTCATGGAAATGTCGTCACTTCTCGCGAAAGAAGTACCGAAGCAAGCCTAAATAAAGAATCATCTGAGTTTTCTTTATTTGTCAGATGTGTCCGAAACACTTCGAAATAACATAAATACATCAAATATGTAAAATTCCCATAAGCATTTATGTAATTTCGTTTATCAATTCAGTTATAAAAGCAAGCATTTAAAGTATGCGACTATGCGGGTTGGCACAAACTAATCAGAAGTACATTTTCGGTTAAATGGTATTAGGAGCCAGCAAGATTTTTGATTTGGTTTTACAAAGTACATATACTATTAAAGCGTAATTTGAAAGTTAATTAATTTTCTCAATGACCTGTAAGTTTAAAACATATTTTGTTAAAGTTCATCATGTTATGTTGTTAATTTCATTTGACAATTGGAAAGACAATTTGGTTAAGCACTGTCCGTCTGACATTTCGATCTCACAAGTTTATGTGTGAACGAATACACTACAACGAAGTATTGTCACGATGACAGGTGGATCGACAATTTGGTTAAACATTAACTTTTCATTGTCGTATAAGTGTCACGATGACAGTCTGTCAAAAAATTTGAAGTAGACACTATTTTTATCGTAAACTTGACACAAGGCATGGTACTACCAATTTTATAGAACGAATAACATGAAACAACATTTAATTGCCGAACCGTCTTGGTTTTTTTTTTTTTTTTTGGTCTGTCGACGTTCACCTTGGGCTAGATGCACGCAATTAGACAATTAGACTTAGCAATCAGTAAAAACATTAATAATACCATAAAGATAGAAACTGAAAGTGTCATGAGCTCTGATCACAATCCAATTATAATAACTTGGAACGAAGACATAACCGAAAGAACATATCACACCTTCACTGGGCCGGCTACAAAACAGAACTAGAACAAACCATCACTGCAGTTCCTAAAATACAAAACACTGCAGAATTAGAACAGAACATAAAATCACTACAAGATAAAATAACAAACGCTGTTGAAAATAACACCATCAAAATAGAAAGGATATATAAATCAGGTAGTCTACCACATCATATTAAAGAACTAATAAAGGAAAAGAACAGAGCTAGGAGAAGACAAAACTATACTAAACAACCTTCAACATCAAGTACATAAGGAATTACTGGAACTGAAAAATGTAGAATGGCAAAGAACACTCGAAGAAATAGGTGCAGACCCCTCTAAGACATGGAAAATAATCAAGGCAATCAAAAGAGAACAAATACAAATCCCACCACTTCAATTCAATAACTCCACACAAGTCACAGCAGAAGAAAAAGCAGAAGCTCTAGCGGAATCACTAGAAGAGCAATTCACTCCGAACTTGGATGAAGTAGACATGCAACACGTAGTGCAGATTCACAAAGTAGTAAGCAGAGAAATACGTGAACCCCACTCCCCTAGCAACGACCCAGTCACAGCCGAGAACCTAAAAGCAATCCTTAAAGCATTAAATCCCAAAAAAGCTCCTGGTATAGACAACATCACCAACAGATCACTACAAAACCTCCCCCCAAAAGCAATAATGTCAATTCTGGCAATAGCAAACTCAGTTATCAGACTCCAAACATTCCCAAAGATATGGAAACATGCCAAAGTAATAGTTATACCTAAACCAGGAAAACCAAAAACAATACCAAGCAGCTACAGGCCCATAAGCCTGTTACCATCCATTAGCAAAGTGATAGAAAAAATAATCCTACAGAAGATAAAGTACCACTCTGACAATCAAGACATAATACCAGAAGATCAACATGGGTTTAGAGAAGAACATTCAACGATAACACAACTTTCAAGAGTCACTGAGATTATCCAAGAAGGATTCAACAAAAGTCAAGTGACAGCAGCTGTATTTCTCGACATAGCAAAGGCATTTGATAAAGTCTGGAGGCAGGGACTCATATATAAAATGATAATACACAATTACCCAACACACATCATAAAAATCACGAACAGTTTTCTCCAAGAACGCTGCTTTCAAGTTAGCATCCAGAACACACTTTCCTCAATAAAACATCCAACAGCGGGAGTCCCCCAGGGCTCATGCCTGTCACCTCACCTATATACAATATTTACAGCCGACATACCAGTATCAAATCCTACAAGATATTTAAATACGGCCACTTTTGCAGATGATTCGGCACTGCTCTCAACATCAAGATGTCCGACGAACGCGGTACAGGAACTCCAAACGCACCTAGACAACACGATAAAATGGTTCAAACAATGGAGGACAACAATAAACGAAGACAAATCCCAAGCAATAATCTTTCAAAGGAATCTGAAAACAACAGACAACGAAATAACCATCAACAACAACACTATACCATGGAGTAGAGAAATTAAATACCTGGGAATATACCTGGATATAAAGCTCAATTATAACACACACATAGCAAAAACGATAACCAAAACCAAACAAACAAGATGTCAACTATGGCCTCTTATAGGCAGAAAAAGCCAGCGAACACGAACAACAAAATTCTACTTTACAAACAAGAATTAGGTCCAATATTCACATATGCATGCCCAATATGGGTGCATATGTGCAAGACCAACATCAAAAAACTGCAAATAATACAAAACACCAGTCTTAGAATGATACTAAATGCTCCGTGGTATATGAGAAATAATCAAATAATGAATGAAACAAATACCCCAACCATTTTTGACTACATCAAGGAAAGAGCGCTCAGTTTCTATAACCAGATGGAAAACCACTCAAATCAAAATCTTAAAAGAGCACTTGCATATGATGGAAATGAAAATTTCAAACACAAAAGACCTAAATTGGTTCTACTTTAATTCTTAATCAAAATAAAGATAAACAATAGCTAATCAAATTCAACTCCAACATTCCAAGATTCACCGCACTCAGATGAAGAGTAAAAGACTAAATAGTCTAACTCAAAGCCACAATAAAGAAGAAGATGCACACAATTCATACAAAACCTGAATGTCAACAAATTTTTTCTAAATATCAGCGTTCAGTAAATTATATAGAAATGTTGTTCGCTTTGTGGGCAAAGTCTTAATAAATAAATTCATTTGCCACTAATTATAAATGTCACAATAACATTTAATTTATTTCTAAGAGACATTTTGCTTAATATGCGTCTTCATTCATAAACAAGAAGAAACTGAACTGCGGTTGTAATTACTCTACATTGTCGGTCATTCGGGTACAGTTTCCAATATCGTAGTTTTAAAAATTAAAGCAAAGGCGCGATTAATAACATTTGACGTCCACTGAAAGAAATATTATAACCGTTAATATTTACATTTTATTGCATTATCAATTATTATTATTATTACTATTGTATCGGTCATTTATCGTATCTTTAATGTCTTGGACACATCTCTGCCATCTTTCTACATACAAATATACATACTGCGTCTTTAATTTACATTTAGAGTAGCTTATGATATCAATATTAATTTGGGAATACTGTGCTACAGTAATGTTTTTCATTTTGACTACTGTCATAGTTAAGTCAATTTATTGAAAAGTTCCACAGTGTTTTCAAATTAATATTGAAATCGTAGGTTATTCTAAAAAAATTAATTGAAGGCACGGTATGTCTACAATGACATTCAATTTGACAATTCATTCTCGCAATAGATCGAACTGTCACCACGATGACAGTTTGCAAGAAAATTTAACGTATGGGCAACTTTTATCATAAAACTTGAGACAAATAGAGTTAGAGTACTACCAAATTTAAAAAACAAAGAAATTTATATATGATACAACAAATCTCGATCATACAACCACTTAGGTTTACCTTTTCGGCCTACTTACATTCAACTTAGACTAGGTGCACACGCATTATATCAAACTTAAATGTCAACGAAATGTTCCAAGTAATCAGCTTTCAGTAAATTCTATAGAAATGTTAAACATTTTATGGGAAATTTTTTAGTTAATAAATCCATTTGTCTATAATTATAGATGCCACAATAATGTATAATTAATTTCTAGATATATTTAATTTAATTTGCATCTTCATTCATAAACTAATTAAGAGAATATTTATAACCGTTAAAATTCAAGTGCCTCTGCGACTGGCAGTGGTCACGTTCGAAAGAAGCAATTCAAACTCGAAGAGTTTCATGGAATAACAAAAAGAGCAAGTATTCTATTAAATTAATGTGTCCTAAATAAAAAAAAAAATAGGGGGAAAGAGTAAATTGAATAATCAGCACTTGATGACTTATATCGACATTTTATGACAAACATTATGGAGCACTGATGAGCTTGATTATTTGCAACGAACGTCATATAAATTTATTTCTATTGACTATTGTCCCGGAAGCCCTACGTTAATTGTAATTCAAAGAAACGAATACATCATGTTGATCAAAATTGGTGAACATAGTATATTATTAAACTAAAATTAAGTAACAGTTAAAGGGTGTAGCCATCTTTACTCATCTATTATTATTTTAACACCGATATATTTAACTAGAGCATATGCGAAATGTTGGTCAACTCAACATTCACGTTAGGTGGCTTAAATGTTACAGGAAACGTCAGAATTGTCAGAAAAAGTCCATCTGACTTTTGATTAATGTTGGCAATTTCACAAAAATTTAATTGCAGGTTATAAAACGTCAAAACGATCAATCGATTTCAGTTCGTGATGAAATCTGAACTGCTTTCATGATGACAATTATTTCAACAAAAAAAGGTTAAACACCCTGACATCTGTCTGATATTTCATGGTTCATGTTTTTAAGCTCCATCGATATTTATTATAGACCTTGACACAAAAAGATATGAAATTACAAATTTTATACTGCGAAATGACTAAAATATTAATGAGAAAAGTGCTATCATATCCATTTTAGTTTTGCCTATATATTAGGCAATTACCTTAAAATATGATTCTTATTATTATTACTAGATGACAGACGAATCAAATTCCAATGTAATGACAATTGTTTTGTAACTATTCAATTTATTAAAGTAAATATTCCAGCCTAATTCGACAATTTCTACTACTAAATAATTTGATTGTCAGTAGAAAGTTTGAAGTATGGTCAGCGTTCAATCATTTAATGGTGTATTTGAAAATACACCATTAAATCAACTTCTTAATCAAACATTCTGATGATGGTTCATGATGATCGTGTCCCAGGCTGGTGGCTCTTATTTCGATCGATTGTTTGTAATCATGAACTACCTTTTTGTGTTGTTTTTCCTTAAATACTAAATAAGAATCACTAAATGATCCAAAAATAACGAATTATATTCTTTTTACAGTGTGTGTAAGCAAAATGTTTACACAGATATTCCCACGTCGGTCTGTATTATTTTTGGTTATTCTTTTTACTTCAACTACCAGCGTCACTACTAAATATTTAAATTATAATAGGATCGTCTCAGCAACCGACATAGCCAGAGCGCGATCTACAGGCGACGACTCAATGCCACTGCAAACTCACTTTGACAGGAACAATTTCAGGGCAGACAAATGAAACTATTATAAATAAAATTAATAAGTCATACTATTCTATACCAACATTTTATTTCAAACTTGCTTCTTCTGCGTAATGGGCATGCATTGTTCACAAATTTGCATTATAACAAAGCTCAAAAGGTATGTCAAAAGATGTATGATTATTATTAAATATTACAGCCCAGAAATGACGTTTGTGGGCCATGATAATTGACAGGTTAAATTATGCAAAACTAAAATAAATATGATATTACTATTTTAATAATGATTTAGTCCTTTCATTGTGTAAAATTAATAACACTATGAATCTTTTAGTGTCAAGTATTAGTATTACGCTAAATAGCATCTAAATTTCAAACTTCAACAACGAAAAGTCAGACTGACGTTAAGATGCTCTAAATTGCCGTTCCACCTGCCACCGTGACAGCAGTTCGTGGACAAAAATATACGTCTATACAAGGTGTGCCAAAAGTTTAGAAAATCAAAAATGATTTTGTAGGCGTTTTACAGGGAACTGTAATAAAATTGTAAGCGGACGCGAAAGGCGATTCAAGCTCGAAGAGATTGATGGACAGCTAGTATGTATGCTAATAGCAAATGTTGAATAGAACTTCGAATAATTGACTTTATTAAGCCGGTTTAGGACGTGAAATAATGTAGGTATATTTTTTTATAATAGTCGTATATTTAAGAAATACCCAGAATATATAATAATAACTAAAAATAAGTACGTAAAATGACTGACATTTATCTCCAAAATGGCCGACGAGTCAGCTGTCCTAAATATAGTAGCTATAGCTATAGATAAAGGAATACGCGTTACATTTATTTGCATACTAGATCCATGACGACTCGCCTTATACTGTGTCCAAAAAGTCTGGAAACACCCAAATAAAATCGAAATGGATGATTTTTGAGAAAAATGCAAAAACAGGTCAATTAGTATTTTCAAAAAACTACTGGCTGATGGTATCTGTTTGGAATTTTTGATAACCTTGAAAAAGTTATGTCATCAAAAAAAATGTAAATGACGTCACATTTTTAATTTTATTTTTGATAGATCTTTTAATTATCTAAACGACAGTCAAAAAATTTTTCATTCTACTTAAGAAAAATTTTGAAAAAAAAATCATTATAGAAAACAAAGAAAATTTTAATCGTAGAAATCAGCAAAAACTCTTACAATAAATGCTTTCATTCAGCAGGCGGATCGGGAACTGATCCCGCTCCAACCGTTCACTTCACAACAGTTGTGTTCGCTGGACAGGACTGCTCACCTTTAAGTCACCGTCTGTCATCTGGTACTATTCATTGCTGCCATTTGTTAAAATTACAGAGATTAAACCGAATAAACAATAATAATAAATTGTTTTTCTGCATTAAGGTTTGACGTAGTTTTTAGTGGAAGGGCTGCTTTTTCCAACCCCGAATAAAATACTGAGTGAACTCCAATATTATAACACATTTATTACTGCACAATACCTTTAATTTGCTGTATTTTACTTTTCTAGTAACTTTCTTCAGAAGTATGTTGTTACGCCCTAAATTTCATTTTGTATGTGGGTCTCGTAAGGTTATGTGTTATTAATGTATATGTATGAAAATGACCTTTTGTTGTTTATTTGAGCGTGTCCTATACCTAATATCTTGCTTTCGGAACTTTGAGTTATGTAATATGGCACTGACAGATGTGTCTAGTTCAGATTCAGTCAAATACACTCTTTACGAGTGGGGAAATCTGTTATAAACTACCTATCTTAGTTTTGGCTTATTCTAACCTACCTGTAGACTCGGTTATCTGCATTAGCAGTTACTTTTATTTGCTTTGTTTAAGCTTCATCAACACCTGCTTAATTATATCTTCCGTACTCTACGAAGTGCATTTAATATGTGGCATTTATGGAATTATTTGTAGTTGATGTTGCATTAACTTCATCGAGACAACACTCAGGCTTTCTTGCATTTACTGTCGCTTGTATTTATACGTACTCTTAAACACACACACACATGTTTCGTCCGATTGATGTTTTTCTATCGTAAATATCTCCGTAAAAACGTTATAGATATTAAATAAGGAAATCTGGTATAATAATAGGCATACTATTAATTGTTCTCGTGATTTGATTTGTTTACTCCAGTCATCGACATTCCTGGCTGCCTTGTTAAACACCTGTGGATATCTTCCTGTTGCGTATCCGAGGTTAGATCTTCGTCGTATTCACGTGCGATATTTTAAGCCTGCAAAGTATGTATAGATCGGGACTACGCCCGTCTGTTCTTGTGCGTGCGTAATTTGGTCAGATTTAGTCTATTTACCTGAGTTCCGAACATTTATAATGTGTGATGGGGCCGTTTAGCGTTTGTTTACATATCTATTTGGTTAGACGTCTTGCGTGCGCTGGTGTATCTGACGGTTCGCGCGATGCCAACTTTCAGGCGTGAACTTTCCGTACATATTGCTTAACTTTATAAATTTTGCGTGCATTGTAGGGGTGATTCAGTAAATTTTACCATCGACTTAAATTCCGAGAATGTCTGTATTTAATTATGTGGGTCATGTTATTGGCGCTCCCTTTGTCATTGAGTTCCGTGTTCGTTAACTTTTATTTGAAATCTTCCCGGCTTCCATTCCGAGTCATTTCCGTGACATGATACATTTGTAAGGATGCGTGTAGCTGGCGCGCATTAGATAGGGGAAACACGTTTTTGACTTCACTTTCCAAGTCCTTCTTGTATAAGGGACAACTTTACAAACTACTTATTTTCTTTTTGGTAATTTTATTACTTTGTATATGAAGATATTACGGGTAAGCGGCTCTGATTAAATAAGTAGCAAGTGTCGTTACCTTAATATAGGTGAATTATCGTAAATTATATCGTACTTATCGCTTTTTGAATTTACGAAATCCCACGTGGTTGGGCTTCTGAATCTTTTTGTGCATTTGTGTGACTTGAGGGGTCAGTTTCGCGGATCTCCACTAAAAACTGGGGTGAGTTGAGTAAATCTTGTGTTAATTTTCGGGATTTTATCTGTTTTTTTTTCCTTTCTAATTTAATAGGATTTTTAGTACGGGGCTAAGCCTTCATATGGCCGCCGCACATTCCCGTTTATGAACGTAGTGACTTCCATCGTCGCTGTAATAGTTGTACCTTCACGTCCATCTTGGCTTTTGGGGTGGAATTTCACCGTCCAACAAGGGGGCCTCCGCCATCTTGACTTCAGTTAGCGTGCCTACCTACGACCTGTATTGCCAGATAAGTACAACTACGTTCATAATTTACGACGTGTTATTCGACTAATTTGTCGACATTTCTGTGCCAGTGAACTGGACAATTACCTTACCTTTTTTTTTAATCTAAGTCTACTTGAGTGGTTATAAGATACCTATTGCACCACTTAATCAATTGCGAGGTCACGTGTAATCCTATTTAATTACTGTTTGAAATTGCAAATTGTTTTGCTGTATACAGAGTGACCCTAAGTAAAAGTTGAATAGGGCTCTCGTTGATGTGTTTAACTTTAGATAATTCTTTGCCATTACAACATTAACTTTTTTATGTATGTTTTTTTGCTAGTTTCTGAGCTAATTAAAATTTGATTATGCAAATGTAATTCTATACCGTAAGACTCAGTAGATTCACTTGTTATAAATATTAGTTTTTTTTTGTTCATAACGCTATTTTAATTACTTAACATTTGTAAACAAGTTACTTTAATTAATTCTTAATTTTGGTTTTGAAAACAAAATCGTGTTATTGTGAATTTAATGATTTCCCTTCTCTTTATTTTTTTTCTAAGTCTTAAGTGCTAATCTTAAACCAACTTTCGTTATATTTGTGTAACTTAAACACATATTGTAAATAACATTGCCGTTGGTGGCACATTGTTTAATACCAATTGTAGAAAAGCCTGAGGCGACGAAACGTTTCTGCTATTTAAGATTTGTTAATAATTTAATCTGGTTGCATTTATAGACTTTCAAAATTTTATTCTGACTGTTAATTAATTCAATTTTCATTCTGACTTGTTTGACTTATTTACAAAATTTCATTCTGATTTGTCAAATGTATTTTCAAAAAAAAACTATCTAATCAATATAGAACTTTCTACACATCGTAATCTCTCTTTTATTTTACCTCAACATATCTTGTTTTCTTTATAATTATTGTGACAAGCATTTGAATAAGGTTTGGCGCAGCCGACCTATGCAGGGTGATCCGTAGGAAACCCGCTGGAGGGACACAGCCAGTGGCAGATCAGTAGGGAACGCAGGTAGGTTACCGTAAGGTAGCACAGTGTCCTGGTGCCCGGACAACGTCGCTTCCGTTGTCGCCGACCGACGCTCTTTTCATAAGTTTAGTTATCTGAACCGTCACGCCATCTGCGGCTTGAGTTAGCTCGGCCCTGCGTTTCTCAATACCTACCACCACATTATTGTGATCTCCCTATACTGTGACTCACCTGGTCAATAATATTTAGTTTCGACGTTGTTGTGGGTGTAACAATGTATTAAGTTGGTCTTGGAATGAATCAATGGCGCATGCATACAGAATACGCTCACCAAGTGAGCATAGAATTTTTTCGCTCACAAAAATGGCGACCGCTCCTGAACATGTTCAGAGTGAGCGCTCGTCTACTGGACATGATCACTGAACAGTTGCGCAACTGTTGTGTCTGCTGAATGAAAGCAATGTTCAAAATGTTGTCCTTGAGCAAAAGAAAATCATTATAGAAAACAAAGAAAATTTTAATCGTAGAAATCAGTAAAAACTCTTACAATAAATGTTCAAAATGTTGTCCTTGAGCATCTTGGCAATACCCTAAACGATAATAAAATTCATTTTGAACGTTTTCTATCATTTCAGGAGTGATCGTTTGTACTTCAATCTCAATCCGTTGACGCAAGTCTTCCAAATTTTCAGGTTTAATTGCGTATACCTTATTTTTTAGGTAACCCCACAAAGAATAATCAATAGGCGTTAGATCTGGCGACTGGCGACCTAGCCGGCCACTCGATAGCCCCCCTCCTGCCAATCCTGCAGTTTTGTCTATTAACAGTCCCATGTTTGGGAAGGTATTCTCGAGATAATGCCGAACATTTCCCGCATAATGGGGTGGAGCCCCATCTTGTTGAAACCAAATTCTTTGGCTGGGCAAATTAGGATCTTCATGGTTCGGAAATATTTCTGCTAATGACGGAATTAAATAATTTTGTAAAAAATCCAAATACATTTCCGCCGTCAGGTTACCGTTGAAGAAAAAAGGCCCTATAATTCTGTTACCAATTAAACCAGCCCATACATTTAACTTCTGAGGATACTGAGTTCGTACCTCTCTCATCCAGCGTGGATTTTGGCGTGCCCAGTACCTGCAGTTTTGTCTATTAACAGTCCCATGTAATGTGAACGTAGCTTCATCTGAGAATATATATTTCTGATAAAAAACGGATCATTATCACACATAGGCATCAGTTGTTCGCAAAACTGTACACGCCTGTCGAAGTCGTCTTCAGACAGCTCATGAACCAAACAGATTTTGTAGGGATGATACTTAGTTTTCCGGAAAATATTACCAATTGTACTCTTCGACACGTTAAACTCCCGAGCAAGCTGCCGTGTACTAAAATTTGGAGTTTCCTCTACTGACAATAATACGTCGAGTTGCGTATCTTCTGCGATCTTGGGACGACCACTTCTAGGGCGATCTCGAACATGGCCTTCTTCTTGAAATCTTTTGTGAATCTTACTCACTGCAGAAATACTAATTGGGGCACGTTCCGGATGTTCTGTATTAAATAAGTCGCAAACTTCTCTAACTGAACGAGCCCTATCGCCAAAACCAATCATCATCAATATTTGAATACGTTCCCTCTCACTTAAAACCATTTTTAAACAGATTTTTTTAACTTACGCACAATTCGTATTTGACAGAATGTCACAAATAAAACAAAATGTGTTTGAAAAATAATCGACTGTTAAACCAACTATGTTTTTTTTTAAAGACAAATTTTCCATTTTCGAAGAAGTAATTAAATTTTTCTCGGTAATTTTCTTAAGTAAAATGAAAATTTCTTTACTGTCATTTAGACAATTAAAAGATCTATCAAAAATAAAATTAAAAATGCGACGTTGCCATTTAATTTTTTTTTGATGACATAACTTTTTCAAGATCATCAAAAATTCCAAACAGATACCATCAGCCAGTAGTTTTTTGAAAATACTAATTGACCTGTTTTTGCATTTTTCTCAAAAATCATCCGTTTCGATTTTATTTGGGTGTTTCCAGACTTTTTGGACACACAGTATATGTTGCCGGATCTATTTTTATTTCTGTCTGTGACATTTGATATAACCAAAGAAAAAAATTATTCACAATACAATAACTATAACGTAAAATATTTAATAATTGAAATGCTCTAAGTTATTCCGAAAATTCTTATATATTTAATATTTAGTTGGGGTAGTATCCATCAGGGGGTGCTTTTATGCATTTCAGGTATGGGGTTATCACAGAAGCAGACAGCCGTTGCGGTTTCCGCTGGAAACATGTTTAGACCTGTTGGAAATACATTAAGCGCGACAGCAGGCTGGGCAATTTATTCAGGAATTCTCTAGAAGCAAAGACCATCTTGATGGTGCGCCATTTTGCCTGACGTCACCTTAGTTGGGTTAGTGGACGTCAGAGAGCGTCATATTATTTGGGTTGGTGATCATGAGAGATGCCATTTTTTTAGTTTGGTTAGTGAGCGTCTGAGGACGCTACATTAGTTAGGTTGGTAATCATGAGAGATGCCATTTTTTTGGTTTGGCTAGTGACCGTGAGAGGACCGCACATTAGTTGGGTTGGCAGAGAGTGCCACTAGGCGAGGGGGGCCCACATTAGTTGGGTTGGCAGAGGGCGCCACTAGGGCGAGGGGGGTGAGGGGCCCCACATTAGTTGGGTTGGCGGCCGCGAGGGGGCCCCACATTAGTTGGGTTGGCGGCCGCGAGAGGGCCCCACATTAGTTGGGTTGGCGGCCACGAGAGGGCGCCACATCAGTTGTATTGGCAGAGGGCGCCACTAGGGCGAGGGGGTGTGAGGAGGACCCACATTAGTTGGGTTGGTAGCCGCGAGGGGGCCCACATTAGTTGGGCTGGCGGCCGCGAGGGCCCCACATTAGTTGCGTTGGCGGCCACGAGAGGGCGCCACATCAGTTGGGTTGGCAGAGGGCGCCACTATGGCGAGGGGGGTGAGAGGGAGCTGGGTGAGGGGGGAGGAGGCTCCAGAAACGGCGTACCGACCCTACTTATATGTCTTTTTAAATTACTTTTGACGTTTGTTCCAAAGTCACAAGAGTCACACTTAAAATCAAATTCTTTTAAATGATTAGTTTTTATATGACTTTTTAAATTACTTTTGTTGCTTGTTCCATAGTCACAAGAGTCACACTTAAAATCGAATTCTTTTAAATGATTAGTTTTTATGTCTTTTTAAATTACTTTTGTTGCTTGTTCCATAGTCACAAGAGTCACACTTAAAATCAAATTCTTTTAAATGATTAGTTTTTATATGTCTTTTTAAATTGCTTTTTTTGTTTGTTCCATAGTCACAAGAGTCACACTTAAAATCAAATTCTTTTAAATGATTAGTTTTTATATGTATTTTTAAATCAGTTTTGTAGTTTGTTCCATAGTCACAAGAGTCACACATAAAATCAAATTCTTTTAAATGATTAGTTTTTATATGTCTTTTTAAATTACTTTTGTTGCTTGTTCCATAGTCACAAGAGTCACACTTAAAATCAAATTCTTTTAAATGATTAGTTTTTATATGACTTTTTAAATTACTTTTGTTGTTTGTTCTATAGTCACAAGAGTCACACATAAAATCAAATTCTTTTATATGAATAGATCTTATATGTACTTCTCAATAATTTTTAGTATTTGTTCCATAGTCACAAGAGTCACACTTAAAATCAAATTCTTTTAAATGATTAGTTTTTATATGACTTTTTAAATCAGTTTTGTAGTTTGTTCCATAGTCACAAGAGTCACACTTAAAACCAAATTCTTTTAAATGATTAGTTTTTATATGTCTTTAAATGACTTTTGTTGCTTGTTCCATAGTCACAAGAGTCACACTTAAAATCAAATTCTTTTAAATGATTAGTTTTTATATGACTTTTTAAATCCGTTTTGTAGTTTGTTCCATAGTCACAAGAGTCACACTTAAAATCAAATTCTTTTAAATGATTAGTTTTTATATGACTTTTTAAATTACTTTTGATGCTTGTTCCATAGTTACAAGAGTCACACTTAAAATCAAATTCTTTTAAATGATTAGTTTTTATATGTCTTTTTAAATGACTTTTGTTGCTTGTTCCTTAGTCACAAGAGTCACACTTAAAATCAAATTCTTTTAAATGATTAGTTTTTATATGACTTTTTAAATCAGTTTTGTAGTTTGTTCCATAGTCACAAGAGTCACACTTAAAATCAAATTCTTTTAAATGATTAGTTTTTATATGACTTTTTAAATCAGTTTTGTAGTTTGTTCCATAGTCACAAGAGTCACACTTAAAATCAAATTCTTTTAAATGATTAGTTTTTATATGTCTTTTTAAATTACTTTTTTTGTTTGTTCCATAGTCACAAGAGTCACACTTAAAATCAAATTCTTTCAAATCGCTCGCTTTCATATGTCTTGTCAAATATTTTTTGTGTTTTGCTCGGAAACCACATAGGGAACATTTAAATGTTTTCGTTCGATCTAGTGAGTTTGATTGTTCTACTTTTGTATGTGCCGTGTCTCTCTTTCCGCCAACAGAACTGTGCGTATTTTCCACGTGCAAAGTGAGATATTTTTTTGTCTCGAATCGTCTGTAACAAATCCCACATTTAAACTTTTTCAGTATGAAGTGCCGGCTGTTGAAGTGTTTCTTGAGATCTGCTTTATACTTTGTCCGGTACTTGCACTGCTCACACTTATACAATTGGCTGCGACGTCTCTTGCGTCCGTTTACCGCTGTCACTTGATAGCTTTGCGTCGGTGCACTGCATTTCCTAAAAACAAATAAAAATATGTAACCTCATTCTCCGATACGACAAACTAATTACAAATGATACGACTAGTAAGTGTACGAATTTAAAGGAAATGGCAAATCACTTGCCACAAACACGATTGTAATATGAACAAACCGATATAGGCCAAGAACTTGTGTTACGTTTAAAATGCAGAATCTTGTTTATTTCATTCATTTTAATTCTCTAAAATTGTAATTACCTTTCGTATTTGCGGTAATCTGGATACTAATCATTTGCTTGACTGGAATTCAATTTTAATATTAACACCTTTTTTTTAATTATTTGCTATATTAAAAATTTGATATTAATATTAAGAGGGAACTCTACTCCCAGCCGCTGAGGTCACTGTAGACAGTTTGATTTCCCCATAAAATTAACCGTAAATATTAATCAATTTTTCATTTTTTTATTCCAAATGAAAGAGAATTCGAATATCTATGTACACCTAGTAATATTTTTTCTAAAAATATGTTAGAAATTGTCATAATTAGCAGCAGAAATAAGACAATATTAGACATTTTGTCGAATTTATTTTGAAATAAATAAAAAGAAATTCAAAATTTTACTACTAAGCGTACATAAATTTGAGTTTTCTCTACAAATTGGTGTAATTATTTATAGCATTGGTTAAAATTTGATCTTAATTTTAATGGGAAATCGTAACCCCTGCAGTGATAATGTTCATGATTTTTGTACATTGTCAAATGAACTGGCCTCTCCAGTAGAGATCCCTCTTAATCTCTTTTCTAACAGTTTCATTTATTTAAAAAAGTTAATGCGTATTTGAATTTTACATTTCTAAATTCTCTAAGAATTGTTTGTTTCTTTATGTCTGAGAAAAGTCTTTGTTCGGCCTTGGTGCCGCATTTCCAATGTTTTCTTTTTTATTGCACATTTAACAGATCTTCTCTGTATTCCGATACACTTGCTTCTTTGCCACGCAAATTCAACATTTTGATTCGTGTCAAATTAAAGTAAGTTGGAACGAACTATAACAGTTCGGCTGGACAAAGAGTAAACTTAGTGTTGTTAACAGGATTGAAATATTGCTGGTTATGAATATAATAAAATAAATAATTAATAATGATTAATTGTTCACTAAAGACCACCATCACTGCATGGTGCTACGTTGATAAAATTATATGCTATTGAACAATACCTAACATTTCTTTCGGAACAGTAGACAAAATGGTGTTCCAAATATTCCTTTTGTCCAAAGTGGATTTTGCATATTGGGCACTGCGTACATTCTGAAATCACAAGAAAAACATATTGAACTACAATGAATAGTGACAAAAGGAGGGCCGGTTTTTCAAACTCCGACTAAACCACTCGGTTAACTAAACAGTGTTTATGTTACCTTTCAGCTTATAGGAATTACTCAAGATAAGGTTATTCGAATTACCTGAGCTCTTATAGCTGTAGTACTCTAATACGGGGAGACGTGGCGTCCTTCCTTCAGGATGGCACTACACTTATTCACTGGGTGTTCCAGGATAGGGCTTATATTAGTGTCTGGGGTTAATGAAAGAGTTGTTTCAAACCACATGAATTTATTACCACACTCGGTCACTAATAACAATAGCCACGCAGGACTATAAAGAAATGGCTTAAGGCAACACTAAATATTAAGAGATATATACATAGATTGAAATTATATACAATGTCTACTGAGACACCTTGACCAAAGGGCTAATGATCCCACACACAGGGGGATAATAAAAAGGGGGTGGTCGCTAGATACTGGCAGTTTAAAATAGAGAGAGATATTTGAGACACTCAGTTGGGGTTCTAGGGGATAAGGCTCCCTTCGGGGTACCTAGTCAATTAACGCCTAGAATGGGTAAGGCTGCCTTCGGGTACCAAACCAACTAACTACTTCTGAGTGACGTGACGGGGCTATCTTTAGATTGCCAACCGTGCAAGCTTAGGAATCAGTTCAGTACTTACGGTTGCAACAATGGGTACGATGTGAGGTCACTTTAGCCACACGTCACAAGTCACTGGGATGGTGTATCGGCACAGGTCTGACACTTGAATAACGATCCGTGGTCTGGATCTTTGTTGAAGCACTAAGTGGCACTCACAACTGCAACAACCTCTCGTATTTGGTTGGGTCACTTGGTTCAACAACCTCTCTTTGGTTGGGTCACTTTGTTCACAGCCTCACTAACAGGTCACGAATGCTCCTTGGATGTTGGTTGAAGCACGCAACTGCTGTTGATTCGGACTCTTGGTCCTCCTCGTAAGTGTTCGGCTTATCCCTTTTAGGTCCTTCCTCGTCTTCGGGTATCTTCGGGTCACCTCGGAAACGTTCGGGTTTGCTTCGTCTCGCTCGTAGAAGCCTTCCTACGCCTTCGGGTATCTTCGGGTCACCTCGGAAACGTTCGGGTTTGCTTCGTCTCGCTCGTAGTAGCCTTCCTACGCCTTAGGGTATCTTCGGGTCACCTCGGAAGCGCTCGGGTTTGCTTCGGCTACGTTCGGCTTGCTCGTAGAAGTCTTCGTGCGTCTTCAGTTGTCCTCGGGTATCTTCGGCTTTGCCTCGGAAACGCTCGGTTTTACTTCGAGTCGCTTCGGCTTGCTCGTAGAAGTCGTCCTGCGTCTTCAGTTGTCCTCGGGTATCTTCGGCTTTGCCTCGGAAACGCTCGGTTTTACTTCGAGTCGCTTCGGCTTGCTCGTAGAAGTCGTCCTGCGTCTTCAGTTGTCCTCGGGTATCTTCGGCTTTGCCTCGGAAACGCTCGGTTTTACTTCGAGTCGCTTCGGCTTGCTCGTAGAAGTCGTCCTGCGTCTTCAGTTGTCCTCGGGTATCTTCGGCTTTGCCTCGGAAACGCTCGGTTTTACTTCGAGTCGCTTCGGCTTGCTCGTAGAAGTCGTCCTGCGTCTTCAGTTGTCCTCGGGTATCTTCGGCTTTGCCTCGGAAGCGTTCGGTTTTGCTTCGACTCGCTCGTGGAGGCCTTTCTGCGCCTTCGGGTATCTTCTGAAACGATTGAGCACGTTTCAGAGATCTTCGGGAAACTTTTTCCCGGCTTCGGCTTTTCGTCGGATGCGTTTGAGCTCGCTCGATAATGTTCGGCTCGCTCGTAGAAACGTTGTATCAACTCTGAAGTCACTTTGGCGAAAGTTCGGTTCTCTCCAGAGAAGGGTGCTGTTGTCGCTCTAAGTCTTTAGAGGCGACTAGATACTCAATAATAAAATTCTTAGCCTTTATAACTTTTTTAAGACGTAAACAAATGACGCGGTTGCAGGTGGCCTTTCGAAAGACGCATTCTATTCGTCTGAATAACGAGTCTTTCGATTGGCCGAAGCCCTTGCTTCTCGTGTAAAATATTTTCCACTTAATGCATTGGTGACGAAATTAGTAGGTGGAGCCTGTGTGTCGTATCCAATATAATTCCCACTTGATACATTGGCGAAAAATTAGTAGGTGGAGCCTGTGCGCGATAAGTTCGTCATTGGTCACAATAACGACTGTTTGGGTTGGTTAGGGATTTTTCAGTATTATACACGGTGGCCAGAAAAATGCGGACAAACGCCAGGTAGAACGATTCTTTGTTCAATTCTGAGGCGATAATCTTAATCCAAAAAAGTTATACGGTCCTTCCTTACGGCATACGAGACCATCAAACATTAAGTTGTACGGCTAAAATTTAGCAAAATTCGTCAAATTTATCTATGTAAAATCATTGTGGTGAAATTTAGAAATGGAATTATCTCAAATGCATTGATGTAACTAATCGATTAATACCAATGGTTTACAAAAAAACAAAAAAAAAAAAAAAGCACTGTACTACTTTTTTCAATTAAGATTGTCAACTCAGAATTAAACAAAGATTTGGCCTGCGTGGCGTTTGTCCGCATTTTTCTGGCCACCGTGTATATTCATTAATACTGTTAGAAAATACGGAAAATATATGGAAATATGCACCGTTTGTGATGATTGTTTATAACAATCTCAGTCACGGTTCGAAATGATTTTTAAGTCCGCACAATCTTAGCAAATATGAATAACAACAATATATAATGTTTATTAGCTCAAATTGATCGCAAGCACGTCGTTTAATTCGTATCCAAGAGACGGCAAAGGTAACATTTAAGGATTTATTATACAAAGTTGGCAACATATTTGCTAGTGCATCTGATCTAAATTTGTATATTTTGTTCTAATAATACTGGCGCCATTCTCGACATTTGTATGAGATGGCAACTCTATATCTGGTTTTAAAATACTCCAAAAGAGGCCACTAAGAGTATGATATTCAAATTTTAATACTATACCTATAATCGCCGAAGAGCGATTCTAGTGTAGTATACTAAAAGTGCGTGATCAGAAAGTGATCGAGGCATCCAATGCATAAAAACGGTCGGCGGCAAAGATCGTTTATATTAGGCGATTAGGTAAACTGTAATAGTATCACAGATCGCAGGTGTCTGAGGATTACTACGTGCTATTTTATAGAGACAATAGAATTTTAATACGTTTTGATAGAAAAGATTTGAATATGCACACTTTCTTATGTCAAATACTACGGCGATACCTATTTTACAGATATTGATCCTTGAATGAATTTATGTGCCTGTGTGCATACGACTTTGATCATGTGAACCAACGTAATCACTGAATCTGTTCAGCGATTTGAGTGTAGATATCATCGAGTTTGGTATATTGTTACATTGAAATAGTTCGCACTACCACACAAGAGATGACGTTATTAAAGGGGAATCCCAATTATTCTTTGCGATCTTGTTAGACTTAAACACATACATAACAACTTCTCCCAACACATTTTTACTTTCTTATATGTAGTATAAGGAAGTATTGTTATGACGAAAATTTTTGATCTCGTAATTTTTGCAGATGTCCACGTTTTGAAGTCCCCTAATACCAAAAAAGTGGTTTTTAAAAAATGTCTCTCTCTGTGTGTGTGACCACGATAGCGGTCAAAAGGCTGTAACTATCAATTCCAAGTGTTGTATTTACGAGTGTAATCTCCCTCTTGAGATCTGATTAGATTCTCAGTAAAATTGGTAGACCGGAAGTAGTAGTTTATTTCAGTGAAAAAATTATAAAGAATTCAAATGTACACAAAATTAAATTTGAGAAAAATTTTATCAAAAAAGTTTTTCGAAATTCCTACCGGAAGTAGGTCTTTTACTCTTATCGAAATTCAGTCTTTTGTCAAAATCTCATAAGTCGTGCTTTCTAGACAGTAATAGTATAGAAGTATTTAAAACATAATTTTCAATACCTCTTATACATATAAAAAAAATTCAAAATTCGGACCGGAAGTAACACTTTTACTCTTATCGTATAGCACTTTTTTTGTAAATATCTCGCAAAGTATGCATTCTATAGAGATTTATTAGGAGACTAGAATTTTGAGTAATTCTTTATAAAATAATTGAAGTAACACGTTTACTCACATGTATAGTTTCTCAAAATGATAAACATATTTAAAACTTAATTTAGAACACCTTTTGCATAATTTGAAACGCTAATACGTACAAGAAAGTGATGCCCACACCTCATTTTTACCATTATTGTAAGTTATATTTATAATCTTGAAATGACATGCAGTTTACATAGTATTATGTATTTTTATAGGAATATATCATGGATTTGTGCGAATTTATTGCATTTATCTCGAAAATTAAAGAGCATCTTGAAACAGATCCTATTCATTTTATACCAATACATTATACACCTCCAACAATTAAATTACTTACACTACAATTTAGTAGATTAGAAGAAAAATTACAAATGTTTCATACACATCTTTGAGTTCAGCAATTCCAAGTAGTATAAGTTAACACAAAACACTACAAACGCAAAAACGGCATGGTTTCAGAAGAAGATAAACATTTTGAAATCAGTGTTTTTGGACTCTCTAATCATATAGCAATCAACAAACAAAAAATCATTTGATTATAAAATGGTCAAGCGACCACCTTTGGATCACTTATGGAATGACCCATAACCACTGTTTATAATAACAAAAATTCAAGTCTCTTAGGTTATGTGCATGTGTAAGAAATCCTCATTACTCTGATTAGTATTTTATTACACCGGTTAAAAGTCTAAAGGCGTCCTCAATCAATGATTAGCGGTAACTAGTGTTGCAAAAACCCAAATTTGTACTAACCGGTACTTTAACCAATGATTACGCTAACCGGCATTTTAATCGGAGATGGAAAAATCGGCACTAAAATTCATATTCAATCATTGTTTTAAAGACCATAAAGTTGATATTAAAACAAAACGTTATTATTAAATTACTTTCTTAACATACTCATCAATTTAATGAACTGTACCTATTCATTGGCAGAACTAATTTAAAAAAGGGGAACTATACTAACATGCTTTTAGTAACGTTTAAACATTTAAATAAGAAAATCAAAAAGGATTTAAATAAAGTCTACAAGCTTTGAAAGAGCTTTTAATTCCCAAATTTGACATACCTTCTAATAAAAAGTTGCTACATGCATCCTCAGGGCACATTGTTTTATGTTTGGCCAAATATGATTACGAGCTGAATCCAAGACAGCAAAATGTGCAGGCAAATACATTCTTGACAATGTATTTCCTAGTGGGAATAAAATCCACGTCAACATTACCATTCTGACTGGCTTCAAATTCTTCACCAAAATGCACCAGTAATTAATTAATTCTTCCCCTTGACGAGTGCTTTGATAATATAGATAATCTTCATGTTGAAAAACAATTAGGTTTCGTTCAGAAATATTCCTGGCAGTGTTAATGTACTGCATCCAATTTAAATGCTGTGATGTAGGCTTGTCAAACACAAGTTTTCCTCCTTTTATTTTCCATGTACATTCTGTTTTACAAAGTCCAGTAAAAGGACCAAATGTTACACCTTCAGGAATAAATTTTAAAGCTAATATTCCAAACTGTCCAAACAAATGTTGAATCTCTAAAATATCATTTGGTAATTCTTTTTGTGTTCTGTTATTGGTATTGTCTGGAGCATGCCTGTTCAAAATATGTACCAACAATCCACACTCGATGCAGTAGTCTTCATAATATGCCCGACAATGTTCACAATCTGGTGGTCAAATTTAAATCAAGTAAAAACCAGGCAATACAATTATTCACATATATGAACAAGAAATGAAAGATTATTTGGCCATTCAACCAAGCTAGACTTTACTAATTTACATATAAATGTGAATTTTGAAAATAAAATGTTATTATTTAGTTTATTATACTATGAAACAGTAATATTTAAAACTTAATTGCACTTTCAATAGAGTGGAAACAAGCTAAAAGAACCAACTGAGTAAGATGTAATTAATAGTTATTTAACAGTTCAAATAGTTCATTTATTTAGGCATTTACTTACATAGTAGTCCATTATCAAATTCAATTTTTATATTACAAGGATTGAAATCTTCCTCAATTTTAACATTGTCGTTTACTACGTTATACTGTCCTTCAGATGATTCCACTCTGTCTCATATTCTTTTATCTTGTCATGCCACTGCATGCGATCTTTTAAATCAAAATTGTTTACGATAATAACAGTTTCAGAGACATCAACTTTATCATCCTCAAAATCGTCTTGTTCGTTGGTACTCGATGTATTTATAGAAAACAATGTGTTATTCACATCACAATTTTCAATTTGTTCATGAGACTACTGCAGCGATACCAAATTTCGTTGGCGGGGGAAGGATCGCCTGGGATCGCCCGCGACCGTCGAAGTGCTGTGAACTAGGGATGGGCGATAAACATCGATGTTCATTGAACATCGATATTTTAGGATCGATGTTCGATGTTTTTGCATCGATGTTTGCAATTTAGAATCATCGATAAACTATCGATGTTAGAAGAAATATAGTGAACATCGAACTTTTAAGCTTGACAAAATGAATTAGCACTAATCACAAAAATAAAACAGCGTCCTCTGTTGACAAATACAAAAATGTTTCCTAATAACACCTCACATACAGGCACACATACAAGCTATTGTATGTGGCTATACTATTCCAAAAACATTTTAGCATGGACTATACTATAGGCACAAGCCTCAAGACAAGCATTATGCGTAATATAAAGGCAGCTGTCAAAAGAATTCAAACATTATGGTCAGACATAGCCACTCTCGCCACAGTATTTTACGAATAAAAGAAGTAATTTCACAGTGGTATACCATATAAATTCGAATATTTCATTTTTTTCTTTTAAATATTACTCAGTATAAATATTTAAATAATATATAATTAAATACCTAAATTTATAGTACTTTTAATGTGCAGAATAAGAGTTAAATTATGTATGCACGCAGAATGAGTGAAGGAGGTAAACGTATTTTCATAGAAAAAGAAGGGAGATAGACACTACCGATGTATACCTGTTCGGGGAATTCCCTAGTGCGTACAATCATACACGTATAGATGCAAGATGACACATTAGAAATATAAAACTATATCCATATGTATGTGGGTATTTGCCAGCGTAGTCAAAAAAAATGCGAGTAATTGCATATTGTTTTTTATATAGTTTTTTTTTTGAGTAGTTTCTAACGTTAACTACGTATTATAAATGTATATATATATGAGCCACGTTTCTTTCATTAATTTTATGAATAGTGATATCTTTTATATCATTTTTTAAAGGACGTAAATTAATTAAAGTTTTGTTAAACTGCCAAAAAATAAATCTATAAATAAAATTATCGATGTTTAAAAACATCGATGTTTGGTAGTCGATATTTTCCAACCATCGATATTGATCAACGATGTTAACATCGATGTTTGATATCGATGTTTACGGACCGATGTCCCATCCCTACTGTGAACTAAGAACTAACCTTTAAACGGTGAAAATAAACGGCTCCTGCTACCGAACTAAACATCTCGGACACAGTATAGTACAGTACCAATACAGTAAAACAGACGACTCTAAAAGGCACAGAGGTCCGGCTTTCTGCGCATGTGCAGGCAGATAAGCAATTTAGGCGCGCTTTGGTATTTTAAAGTATTTTTGTTTCACTTTGCTGTTTTTATGTTGTGTGGTGAACTTCTATCATAGACTACTATTACAAACTAAGTTGAAGTGGCCTTCTGCACACACTTTGTATTTTTCAATACTAGAGTGAATTTTGTATTTTTAATATAATAATTAATTGAAAAGCCTTAACATTTTAAATTTGAGTGTTTTAGTTGTAGCCAGGAACATCGAAATTAGAAAATATGGCTTCAGAGAAACCTGGTGGCTCTATAAAAATTAGAGGATCATGTGCATCTCGCTTAATAATCAAAATGTGTATAAATGGTAAGACAGTAAAAATCAGCAGGCAAATTGATTATAAATATATTTTTTTGTAGGTGAGAGGATTGTTACATTTTGGAAAACACATGTGGGGCACAAAGAAGAAATTAGAAGCCAACTTCTGTCAAAAATGGAATAAACTGAAATTGTAGGAAAGCTGAAGTTGGTGTTAGTGTTGACAGAATTGTAGCCGAGGCAAGAAACACTCATTCAGATAAGTTGGAAAGAATACATTTGCTGCATAGAAAAGATGTTCAGTATTTGGCAGCCAAACATAACATACAAAATAAAGACATGTAAATGATATGATGGCCACGCAGTTTTAAAAGTTCAAGAATGGAATGCTGCTGGTAAAAATTATGCTTTCATTTTTAAAGCTTAAGGTAAGATAAGATATATCTATTGCTTTGCTAGTATCTATAAAATAGGTAATGATTCCGTTAGTTATAATGGATTGTGCGAACAGGAGTGCAAGACTTTATTTTGTCATGCATGTAAAATTTGTATTCATCGATGTAAGTGTGAATGTCAAGAATACGCTGTGAAAACAACCATTTGTAAGCATGTACATTTGGTTTGTTTGTATGAAAAGGAGAAGGGAGATAAATCTGTTTTAGATAATGTAGGACCATCAAATATGACACTGTACAACAATGAGGAAATTGATTTGTTTATAGCGGAAAAACATATTATCTCAGAAGAAGTTGACAACAAATGCAAACACAAATGGAATATGAGAATATTCGAAATTTTTTAGTAGCACTTGATGATGAAGATAATGAAACGTGTATAAATTTCATCAAATAATGAATGAGTATGAAAAGAAGACGTTGACATCTAAGCGTAAGATGAAAACGCAAGAATGCTACCCTTCAAAGAAGAAAGTTATATAAGTATTTATTATGTCTTTTTAGGTATAAGCTATCCTATAAGAATAATTCATGTGCAAGTATATTTAGTGCTGTACGTCTAGGTTTATGTAGATATTTTTTTATTATTATGTGTTTTATATTATGTATATATTGTTATAAAATATATGGTACATTCCAACTTTGTTATTTAGTTTAATAGGTATTAACAATTTTTTTTTGTGTTTATGAAAAATCAAAAAAATGCAATCTCTCATAAGTTTCTTGTTGGTTCTAAATGCAAATATACTAATTTACGACCAAAAAATTGTTTTCTTTTACTTAGACCGAAATCCTGATCTTATAAGTTTATTTACATAGATGGTTAGTAAATATAACACCAGTACCGTTTTTCTCAAATATTAAAATATCAACATCAACTTTTAAACTTGATATTCATCTGTCAATTGAAATTGAACTTTAAATTGATAAATGTAATACCTAATTCGCCGTCAATTGTAACTCAGTTCTAGATATTGATAGACGTAACGAACCAAACTGTTAATTCTTGTCATTTAAGCAAATGAATTTAAATGATTTTTTTATAAGAAACAAGTATAAGATTACTGACGTTACTTATATTTATGCATTTTCATACGGCCACTGCTACAAAAATATGTATTTCATACACACTAATCAAGAACGTTCATCTCCTGTTTTCGTGTTCTCTATTACGCGTCTAAGGACGCACAGCACACAAACTTTTAAAATAGTATTTGCCGCGTTCGTTTGTAATTTCGCACGCATGCGTATTAGTTCAGACCTCCTGTGCACTTTAGAGTCGTCGTCTCCCTTAAAAATCCCGTTTCGATCCCCTCCATAAAATACATGCGCATAGTTCACCACTCTGTAGCACAGTATACTTCTCTGGTTCGGTAACGAGTGTTTGTTTATATTTATATAACCCTAAATTTGAAATATATTTAAAAAGAGGTGATTTTATTACATTCTGTTTGTTTTACTTTTTGATTTGTGTACATGTTATATAAATAGCATTTTTTAATAATTAATTGATTCTATTACTGTTTTTTAAGTGTTTAGGTACTTTATTTAGAATTTATCTAAGTTTACATTCTGTAATCATTTATAATATGGTTAAGAAATGTGTTGCTAATGGGTGTGGAAGTATTATAGGTGATCCAGGAATATCCTTTTTTCGATTTTCACTTGATGAATCTCAGTAATAATACTAAATAGGTATATTTTATAATTTATTTTAGTTATGTAATGTATTTTTTAGATGTTTTGAATGGATGAATAGGGTTGGTTTTAATGAAAACCACAAATATGGAAATTTCTCATCAAAAAAATGTCATGATTATTTGAGATTATGTAATAAGCATTTTGAAGATTATTGTTTCTACACTACTTGGAAGAATACACTAAGGAAGGGTGTCATACCAACATTATTCAAACATCGTATGTTAATATATTTTAATTGATATTAAGTGTGTACGTATTGAAATACTATTTCAGAATATAAAATTCAAGAAATAAGAAGTACTGCAAGACATCAGGAGAGTCTGTCTGTCTTTTTGCGAGCCTTCTCTAGACAATCAAGGAGATATGTCCAGTGTCGTTTGTATTGGTAAAGTACCTTCCACAAGTTTTGATGTGTCTCAAGATGAAATTTTTACAGGTATCATTTTCTATTAAATTTAACACTTCATCATATTTAATTAGTACAAAGATGTAGTACATATGAATTTACACAATATAGTGTGAATGTGTCATTGGGATATGCAGTTCCGCAGTAAATATTATGAAAAGGTTAGAATTAAACACTAAATATTGTCGCAAGCCTGAAATGTAATTAACATATCACTGAGATATATATCCCAATTACACATACTAAGTTATTATATTAGCATTACTGTGATTTAGTGGCATTTATTGAATTTTGTTAAAAACACTTACTGATACATTTCAATAAGTGATTTTCTTCAAGTTCAGTAAAAGATGCTAAATCAAGAAAGAGTATGAAAGGTATTTTATGTATGTATGTGTGTATGTATATATATATATATCTATTTGTGTGTTAAGCTGTACATAACATTATTTACTTTAAGATGCAGCAACATAAACTTCACAAGCTTTATCAGCTGCATCACCAAGGAAGGAGGCATTAAGGAAACAGATCAGGACCTTATCGAAAGCACAAGGAAGATATGAAAAAATATTAAAGGAACAGGAAGATGTAAGTATGGATATTAAGAAGAACTTAGGTAAGTATTTTAATGGTGAGTTTGCTAATTTTCTTGAATTTCAAATTTATGTGGCTGGAAAGTCTTCCAGAGGTATTCGATACACCAATGAATTAAAACAGTTTACTTTAACATTATATTTACATAGTTCCAATGCCTATAAATATCTATCAAATATAATTCGACTACCATCAGTATCAACTCTAAGGTCTATTACGCATAATTGGGAAATAAGCAGCGGATTTAATGAATTCTTATTTTCAGCTATAAAATTGAAAGTGAATACGTTAGATGAAAAGAATCGAGAATGTATCCTTTGCATAGATGAACTGTCTTTGAAATCACATTTGTTTTATAATGTCAGCATTGATGAAATTGTTGGGTTCCATGATGTTTTTAATAGTCGTTCAACAGATATTGCCAATCATGCTGTTGTTATTATGTTCATGTTTTTAATTATTAAATTATATTATTATCAATAAATAATTATTTCTACTAATATCGTGTTTTATTACCTGTAACCTTGAATATGTGTACATTAACCCATGAACTAATAAAATAATATTCGTTTATTATGATAGATTTTTTCCTGTGCTTATGTTTCTTGCTTAAAAAAAAGGAACTTGAAAGTGAGATAGAGCATTTGTTTATTTGCCACCTTACAAAGTGGTAATAAGTAAAGCAAACTTTAAAACATACAATAAATAACTACATTTTCAGTAAACACATTACACACACACATTATTCTCTTGAATTTTGTTGATTTTCCACTTGGAATGATGGTTGATTTGAAAATTCTAGACAACACAACAGAAAACACCGTTGATGTCTTTCACATTATATTTGTATGGCACAGATTTTTTAAATCATTGTCTAATGACCCCGCTTACAGTTAACCAATTTTATCAATAGAATCACTAAAAGTAGTATAATTGTATTATTTTATATTTTTATAGGAGTGTTATGTAATTTTTAGAATGTGGAATATAAAAAACTAGCTACCATATATATTTTTTGTTATCTAATATAGTGTTCAGAATATCTAATATTTATTATTCATATAACTAATCGAATTATTTATTATTTCATTATGATTGTATATTTATAACTTTTTCGCCGACCCTTGTATATTCACTTCCCCTTTGCGCGTAGTTCACTGCGCAGTCGTCCTAAAAAAATAAAACTCGAACACGAACATCAAAGGGACCGCGGTAGAGTCGCGGTACTGTATAGTTACTATACTGTGTCTCGGAGAACGGCGATTGAAAGAGCTGTTTCAATAAAGCGAACGGCGAAAGCAGGAGCCGTTTATTTTCACCGAACTTCGGTGAAAATAAACGGTTGCTGCTTTCGCCCATGTTTCGCCGTTCGATTTTAAACAGCTCTTTGAATTGTTTAACTATATGCGTAGTGAAAATATATTCGCGGTGTAAATGAATATCTTAACACAATAAATTCGCGTTATACGTATAATATATGTATAATGGAAATTATTGAATTGATGATAAACTACCTAAATATTAATATACGCATATTAGGTATATCAGTAGCTATTTTGCATTTAATTTATGTTTTATGTAAAACACATGAACGTGCAAAAAGACGAAAAAAATTTAAATTTACAATATATAGGAAGGCACATGATGACATGTTTTTAGTTATATAGATGATCATGTATGTACAAAATGTACATAAATAAATGCACAAAATGTGTATGGATAATAAATATAACTTATAAAGTAGAAAATAAGTAAAAAGTAACTTCAAGCAATGAAGTATATTTTATTTATTATTTGTTGAGTTTAATGTACCTAATATGCAATAATTAAATACATTTCAGTTTCTCTTCTGATATTATATTTATGAAATATAAAGTTTGCTTAGGCACTTTTTAATTATTAATATATTAAACTACATTATTAATGATTATTTATTATTATGAAAATATAAGTTTACTAACTTTGTTAGAACGTAATCGACTTTGCCTAGTCGATTACGTTCTGAAAACTACCCTTTTCATCATAATAAATACGAAATTAATCACAGTGATTCCAAGAATTTGCAAACAGTGATTACGAAATCACTGTGACCAATATCTGCTCTCATCTCTAGAATTTTCCGTTTATTTATGCGTTTATTATAATGGCGGCTTGATGGCGAATGGTTCACAATAATAATTGTAGTGGTGATGGCTGACCAAATTGAAAATTGTGATGTGAATAACTCTTTGTTTTCTATAAATACATCGAGTACCAACGAACAAAACGATTTTGAGGATGATAAACTTCATGTCTCTGAAACTGTTATTACCGTAAACAATTTTGATATAAAAGATGGCATGAAATGGCATGACAATATAAAAGAATATGAGGCAGCCACTATTTTAGATAATATTAAGATGGAAATAGAATCAACTGAAGGACAGTATAACGCAGTAAACAACACTGTTAAAATTGAGGAAGATTTCAATCCTAGTAATATAAAAATTGAATTTGATAATGGACTACTATGTAAGTAAATGCCTAAATTAACTACTTGAAGTACTAAATAACTATTAATTACTCCTTAGTTAGTTGGTTCTTTAGGCTTGTTTCTACTCTATTGAAAGTGCAATTAAGTTTTAAATATTACTGTTTGATTGTATTATAAACCAAATAATAACATATTTATTTTCAAAATTCACATTTATATATAAATTTGTAAAGCCTAGTAGCTTGGTTTAAATGGGCAAATAAGCTTTCATTTCTTCTTCATATATGTGAATATTGTATTACCTGGTGTTTACTTAACTTAATTTGACCACCAGATTGTGAACATTGTCGGGCATATTATGAAGACTACTGCATAGAGTGTGGAATGTTGGTACATATTTTGAACAGGCATGCTCCAGACAATCCCAATAACAGAACACAAGAAGAATTACCAAATGATATTTTAGAAATGCAACATTTGTTTGGACAGTTTGGAATATTGGCTTTAAAATTTATTCCTGAAGGTGTAACATTTGGTCCTTTTACTGGACTTTGTAGAACAGAATGTACATGGAAAATAAAAGGAGGAAAACATGTATTTGATAAGAATACATCACAGTATTTAAATTGGATGCAGTACATTAACACTGCCAGAAATATTTCTGAACGAAATCTAATTATTTTTCAACATGAAGATTATCTATATTATCAAAGCACTCGTCCAATTCAATCGGGTGAAGAATTACTAGTATATTTTGGTGAAGAATTTGAAGACAGCCAGATTGGTAATGTTGAAGTAGATTTTATTCCCACTAGGAAATACATCTTCAAGAATGTATTTGCCTGCACATTTTGCTGTCTTGGATTCAGTTCGAAATCATATTTGGCCAAACATAAAACAATGTGCCCTAAGGATGCATGTAGCAACTTTTTATTTGAAGGTATGTCAAGGTATATCAAATATGGGAATTAAAAGCTCTTTCAAAGCTTATAGACTTTTATTTAAATCTATTTAGATTTTCTTATTTAAATGTTTAAAACGTTCCTAAAAGCATGTTAGCATAGTTCCCCCTTTTTAAATTAGTTCTGCCAATGAATACAGTTCATTAAATTGATGAGTATTTTGAGAAAGTAATTTCAGAATAACATTTTGTTATAATATCAACTTTATTGTCTTTAAAACAATGATTGAATATGAATTTTAGGGTCGGTTTTTCCATATTCGATTAAAATGCCGGTTAGCGGAATCATTGGTTAAAGTACCGGTTAGAACAAATTTGCGTTTTTTCTACACTGGTTACCGCTAATCATTGATTGAGGACGCCTTTAATCAAACTCATTTTACCTAATAAAATATTAAACAGTGACTAAGATTTCTTACATGTGCGCATAATCTAAGAGATTTGAATTTTTACTATTATGTATTAACAGCGGTTATGTGTCATTCCATAAGTGATCCAAAGGTGGTCGCTTGACCCTTTTATGATCAAATGATTTTTTGTTTGTTGATTCCTACATGATTGGAGAGTCTGAAAACACTGATTTTAAATTTTTGCCTTTTCCGAATTTCGCTGACAGCCAATCTTGTTTTACAAAACATGCCGATTTTTGCGTTTGTAATGTTTTGTGTTAATAAATGCAATAAATTGACACAAGTCCATGATTTATTCCTATAAAAATACGTAATATTAAGTAAACTTGCATGTCGTTTTAAAATTATAAGTATAACTTCTAATAATGGTAAAAATGAGGTGTGGGCACGTATGAGCGTTTCAAATTATGCAGAAGTTGTTCTAAATTAATATTTAAATAAGTTTATCATCTTGAAAAATTAAACCTGTGAGTAAATGTGTTACTTCTGGTTCGAATTTTGAAATTTATTTTATAAAGAATTTCTCAAAATCCTAGTCTCCTAATAAATCTCTATAGAATGCATACTTTGCGAGATATTTGCAAAGAAGTGCTATTCGATAAGAGTAAAAGTGTTACTGCCGGTCCGAATTTTGAATTTTTTTTTTATACAAGTGGTATTGAAAATTATGTTTTAAATACTTTTATACTCTTAGTGTACCTGTCTAAAAAGTATGGCTTACAAGATGTTCCCAAAAAATGGATTTTTGATAAGACTAAAAGACTTACCTCCAGTAGGAATTTCGAAAAACTTTTTTGATAAAATTTTTCTCAAATTTAGTTTTGAGTACATTTGAATTCTTTATAAATTTGTTTAAACTTAATCAGAAGGGGGAGATTACTCTCCTAAATACAAAACTTGGAATTGACAGTTACAGCCTTTTGACCGCTATCGTGGTCACACGCAGATTATAAATATAACTTACAATAATGGTAAAAATGAGGTGTGGGCACCACTTTCTTGTACGTATTAGCGTTTCAAATTATGCAAAAGGTGTTCTAAATTAAGTTTTAAATATGTTTATCATTTTGAGAAACTATACATGTGAGTAAACGTGTTACTTCAATTATGTTATAAAGAATTACTCAAAATTCTAGTCTTCTAATAAATCTCTATAGAATGCATACTTTGCGAGATATTTACAAAAGAAGTGCTATACGATAAGAGTAAAAGTGTTACTTCCGGTGCGAATTTTGAATTTTTTTTGTATAAGAGGTATTGAAAATTATGTTTTAAATACTTCTATACTATTAGTGAACCTGTCTAGAAAGCATGACTTATAAGATATTGACAAAAAACTGACTTTCGATAAGACCTACTTCCGGTAGGAATTTCGAAAAACTTTTTTGATAAAATTTTTCTCAAATTTAATTTTGTGTACATTTGAATTCTTTATAGATTTGTTTAAACTTGTAGTTGACGAAATATTCACAAATTTGGATTTTTTCATTGAAGTATACTACTTCCGGTCTACTAATTTTACTGAGAATCTAATCAGATCTCAAGAGGGAGATTACAATTGTAAATATAACACTTGGAATTGATAGTTACAGCCTTTTGACCGCTATCGTGGTCACGCACATAGAGAGAGACATTTTTTAAAAAACACTTTTTTGGTATTAGGGGACTTCAAAACGTGGGCATCTGCAAAAATCACGAGATCAAAAATTTTCGTCATAACAATACTTCCTTATACTACATATAAGAAAGTAAAAATGTGTTGGGAGAAATAGGTATGTACATATGTGTTTATGTCTAACAAGATCGCAAAGAACAATTGGGATTCCCCTTTAATAACGTCATCTCTTGTGTGGTAGTGCGAACTGTTTCAATGTAACAATATACCAAACTCGACGATATCTACACTCAAATCGCTGAACAGATTCAGTAATCACGTTGGTTCACATGATCAAAGTCGTATGCACACAGGCACGTGAAGTCATTCAAGGATCAATATCTGTAAAATAGGTATCGCCGTAGTATTTGACATAAGAAAGTGTGCATATTCAAATCTTTTCTATCAAAACGTATTAAAATTGTATTGTCTCTATAAAATAGGACGTAGTAATCCTCAGACACCTGCGATCTGTGATACTATTACAGTTTACCTAATCGCCTAATATAAACGATCTTTGCCGCCGACCGCTTTTATGCATTGGATGCCTTGATCACTTTGTGATCACGCACTTTTAGTATACTACACTAGAATCGCTCTTCGGCGATTCTAGGTATAGTATTAAAATTTGGATATCATACTCTTAGTGCACTGTTTTGGAGTATTTTGAAACCAGATATAGAGTCGCCATCTCATACAAATGTCGCGAATGGCGCCAGTATTATTAGAACAAAATATACAAATTTAGATCAGATGCACTAGCAAATATGTTGCCAACTTTGTATAATAAATCCTTAAACACTGTTTAGTTAACCGAGTGGTTTAGTCGGAGTTGGAAAAACCGGCCCTCCTTTTGTCACTATTCATTGTAGTCCAGTATGTTTTTCATGTGATTTCAGAATGTACGCAGTGCCCAATATGCAAAATCCACTTTGGACAAAAGGAATATTTGGAAAACCATTTTGCCTACTGTTCTGAAAGAAATGTTAGGTATTGTTCATTAGCATATAATTTTATCAACGTAGCACCATGCAGTAATGGTCGTCTTTGGTGAACAATTAATCATTATTAATTATTTATTTTATTATATTCATAACCAGCAATATTTCAATCCTGTTACCAACACTAAGTTTACTCTTTGTCCTGCCGAACTGTTATAGTTCGTTCCAACTTACTTTAATTTGACACGAATCAAAATGTTGAATTTGCGTGGCAAAGAAGCAAGTGTATCGGAATACAGAGAAGATCTGTTAAATGTGCAATAAAAAAGAAAACATTGGAAATGCGGCACCAAGGCCGAACAAAGACTTTTCTCAGACATAAAGAAACAAACAATTCTTAGAGAATTTAGAAATGTAAAATTCAAATACGCATTAATTTTTTTAAATAAATGAAACTGTTAGAAAAGAGATTAATATTAATATCAAATTTTTAATATAGCAAATAATTAAAAAGAAGGTGTTAATATTAAAATTGAAATCCAGTCAAGGTAATTACAATTTTAGAGAATTAAAATGGATGAAATAAACAGGATGCTGCATTTTAAACGTAACACAAGTTCTTGGCCTATATAGGTTTGTTCATATTATAATCGTGTTTATGTCAAGTGATTTGCTATTTCCTTTAAATTCGTGCACTTACTAGTCGTATCATTTGTAATTAGTTGGTCGTATCGGAGAATGAGGTTACATATTTTTATTTGTTTTTAGGAAATGCAGTGCACCGACGCAAAGCTATCAAGTGCCAGCGGTAAACGGACGCAAGAAACGTCGCAGCCAATTGTATAAGTGTGACCAGTGCAAGTACCGGACAAAGTATAAAACAGATCTCAAGAAGCACATCAACAGCCAGCACCTTAAACTAAAAAAGTTTAAATGTGGGATTTGTTACAGACGATTCGAGACAAAAAAATATTTGAAGTTGCACGTGCAAAATACGCACAGTTCTGTTAGCGGAAAGGAAGACTCGGCACATACAAAAGTAGAACAATCAAACTCACTAGATCGAACGAAAACATTTAAATGTTCCCTATGTGATTTCCGAGCAAAACATAAAAAATATTTGACAAGACATATGAAAGCGAGCCATTTGAAAGAATTTGATTTTAAGTGTGACTCTTGTGACTATGGAACAAGCAACAAAAGTCATTTAAAAAGACATATACAAACTAATCATTTAACAGAATTTGATTTTATGTGTGACTCTTGTGACTATGGAACAAACTGCAAAACTAATTTAAAAAGACATATAAAAACTAATCATTTAAAAGAATTTGATTTTAAGTGTGACTCTTGTGACTATGGAACAAACCAAAAAGGTAATTTAAAAAGACATATAAAAACTAATCATTTAAAAGAATTTGATTTTAAGTGTGACTCTTGTGACTATGGAACAAGCAACAAAAGTAATTTAAAAATACATATAAAAACTAATCATTTAAAAGAATTTGATTTTAAGTGTGACTCTTGTGACTATGGAACAAACAAAAAAAGTAATTTAAAAAGTCATATAAAAACTAATCATTTAAAAGAATTTGATTTTAAGTGTGACTCTTGTGACTATGGAACAAACAAAAAAAGTAATTTAAAAAGTCATATAAAAACTAATCATTTAAAAGAATTTGATTTTAAGTGTGACTCTTGTGACTATGGAACAAGCATCAAAAGTAATTTAAAAAGTCATATAAAAACTAATCATTTAAAAGAATTTGATTTTAAGTGTGACTCTTGTGACTATGGAACAAATACTAAAAATTATTTAGAAGTACATATAAGATCTATTCATTTAAAAGAATTTGACTTTATGTGTGACTCTTGTGACTATAGAACAAACAAAAAAGGTAATTTAAAAATACATATAAAAACTAATCATTTAAAAGAATTTGATTTTAAGTGTGATTCTTGTGACTTTGGAACAAACGTCAAAAGTAATTTAAAAATACATATAAAAACTAAACATTTAAAACAATTAGATTTTAAGTGTGACTCTTGTGACTATGGAACAAGCAGCAAAAGTAATTTAACAAAACATATAAAAACTAATCATTTAAAAGAATTTGATTTTAAGTGTGACTCTTGTAACTATGGAACAAACGTCAAAAGTAATTTAAAAAAACATATAAAAACTAATCATTTAAAAGAATTTAATTTTAAGTGTGACTCTTGAGACTATGGAACAAATAAAAAAAGTAATTTAAAAATACATATAAAAACTAATCATTTAAAAGAATTTGATTTTAAGTGTGATTCTTGTGACTTTCGAACAAACGTCAAAAGTAATTTAAAAATACATATAAAAACTAATCATTTAAAAGAATTTGATTTTAAGTGTGACTTTTGTGACTATGGAACAAATAAAAAAAGTAATTTAAAAATACATATAAAAACTAGTCATTTAAAAGAATTTGATTTTAAGTGTGATTCTTGTGACTTTGGAACAAACGTCAAAAGTAATTTAAAAATACATATAAAAACTAATCATTTAAAAGAATTTGATTTTAAGTGTGACTCTTGTGACTATGGAACAAACAACAAAAGTCATTTAAAAATACATATAAAAACTGATCATTTAAAAGAATTTGATTTTAAGTGTGACTCTTGTGACTATGGAACAAACAAAAAAAGTAATTTAAAAAGTCATATAAAAACTAATCATTTAAAAGAATTTGTTTTAAGTGTGACTCTTGTGACTATGGAACAAATACTAAAAATTATTTAGAAGTACATATAAGATCTATTCATTTAAAAGAATTTGATTTTATGTGTGACTCTTGTGACTATAGAACAAACAACAAAAGTAATTTAAAAAGTCATATAAAAACTAATCATTTAAAAGAATTTGATTTTAAGTGTGACTCTTGTGACTATGGAACAAGCATCAAAAGTAATTTAAAAAGTCATATAAAAACTAATCATTTAAAAGAATTTGATTTTAAGTGTGACTCTTGTGACTATGGAACAAATACTAAAAATTATTTAGAAGTACATATAAGATCTATTCATTTAAAAGAATTTGATTTTATGTGTGACTCTTGTGACTATAGAACAAACAAAAAAGGTAATTTAAAAGTACATATAAAAACTATTCATTTAAAAGAATTTGATTTTATGTGTGACTCTTGTGACTATAGAACAAACAAAAAAGGTAATTTAAAAGTACATATCAAAACTATTCATTTAAAAGAATTTGATTTTAAGTGTGACTCTTGTGACTTTGGAACAAACATCAAAACTAATTTAAAAGTACATATAAAAACTAATCATTTAATTTTAATTTAAAAAAACATACAAAAGCCAATGACATACAAAAGCGAAACATCATCAAGAAGAAATAGATAGCCGTACACAGGATTGCAAACAACCAATTCTAAAACCAGCACCAATCGGTTCAGGGATTTCAATACAAAATGCGCTCATTAAAATACTGGTTTCGTATTATTTTTCCATTGTAAGAACAGACAGATACCTGCATTTATCAAAATTTGCATTCGAACTATTGTCTCTCCCACATAGCAGTACTGCAGTGGAGAGAATATTCACTACAATTAATTTCAATAAATCAAAAATTCATCATTATGTAGCAACTAAGACATTTATTAAAGACAAGAAGGAGAGTGTCACAATTTACAATTTGGAAAAATGGAAAAACAGAAGTAGAGTAATTACATATATGCTGCATGACATGGAAAGTGCAACACCAAGAATGGGTGCGAATTTTTTGACCAAACTTGGTAGAAACATAACTAGTCAAAAGCAATAATTGATTAAAATGTTGTTGCGATAGATCAAGTGGTCATGACACATCTGACACTTCATTCAGTTTTCGCTGACATTAATGTGTGGTGTATTAATTGTTTGTTTGAAATTAATTTCAACGGTTTTGTCTTATTATACCTTTGTTTAACGTGTTTAAAGAGTTTTATTATGCCTAGAGTGCGGCAACGTGGAAATTATCGCCAATTAAGCGAATTCGACAGAGGTCGAATTGTTGGTTTGCGAGAAGGTGGTTTTTCATACAGGGAAATTGCAAATCGCCTTAACCGGAACCAATCCACCATTATGCGCTGTTATCAATCATGGACTAGGGAAGGTCAGGAAAGACGCCAAAGAGGAACCGGAGGCCGAAGAAGAACTAATGAGATACAGGACCGCCGCCTTCGCTTAATGGCACTAAGAGACACATTTTTCCAGTACCAGATCAATTGCTGACGTGTAGTTAGGTAATATTGGTCGTCCTGTAACCCTTCGAACCGTTTATCGTCGAATTAGGGGTTTCGGCTTACAATCTTATCGTCCACATCTTGTGTTACCACTTACGGCTCAACACCGACAGCAACGTTTGGAGTGGTGTAGATTGCGACTGCACTGGAACGTGGAGTGGCACAGGGTGGTATTCAGTGATGAATCTCGATTTTGTCTAGGGATGCATGATGGCCGTATGAGGGTCAGACGAAGACGTGGGGAACGTCGTGATATTCAGTTTTCCGTTGAAAGGCATGTGCATCGAGCAGTGGGTGTTATGGTATGGGGTGCTATAGCATATGGGAGTAGGTCTCAATTGGTGTTCATCCAAACCACCATGAACGCCCAGCGTTACATTGATGAGGTGGTAGAACCCCATATTCTACCATATCTTCAAACGCTCGAAGACCCACTTTTCAAGCAGGATAATGCCCCTCGCCACGTAGCGAGAATTTCTATAAATCGCTTGGAAGAGGCTCATGTCAATATCTTGCCATGGCCGCCCAAATCCCCCGACCTCTCGCCAATAGAACATGTGTGGGACATTATGGGACGAAAACTTATGAATTTAGCCAATCCCCCGCAGACACTAATAGCTCTCCGGCATGAATTACAGGTTGCTTGGGACACCATACCCCAAGAGGATATCGACCACCTAGTCGAATCAATGCCACGAAGAGTGAGGGAGTGTGACACTAATAGGGGCGGTTCAACACATTATTAATAAAAATTATGTTAAATTGTGTTAGTCTTTTGTTTTTTTTCTTTGAAATTTTAATCAATTATTGCCTTTGACTAGTTATACGTTTCTACCAAGTTTGGTCAAAAAATCCGCACCCCTTCTTGGTGTTGCAGTTTCCATGTCATGCAGTATATGTATATGTAATCTTAAATATTATCCCAACTTTCTCCATCATATTTTATTGATGATTTACCTATTAAATATATATAAAATATTTATGTGATACATTTTAATACACATAGGCAAAAAGAATCTTGTAAGTTATTCTTGAATAAATTAGTAAACTATATACCCTATATATGTACATACATTATTATGGATTACCTTATTTTGTATTTCTAATGGTTCTAGAACTCTTAAAAATCAATTCCATATAGCCAATAATGCAATTATTTTGGTATGGGCACTGGAAAAAGAGTCAATTAATGTTTAACAGCTTTAATTATTAATCGTTAATAGTTATTTACGAACCAAGTGCGGAAAGACTAATTTCCCGCATGAGCGCACATTGTAAGCACGAGCGACCGCAGGAAGCGAGTGCTTTTAATTGCGCGGATGCGTGGAAGATGTCTTCACGCAAGTGGTTTGTACAATATTTTTTGTACGAACATTAAATTAAAAAAATATTGATTAATGTCATTGGTATCATACCTAAGCTAAGATAGATTACCTAATTAATTTAAGCATTTCATGTACGTAACTATTACTCACCTTTCCCTAAAATAAAGTTATTATATTCTTACACATGGCAAACATGAGGTATTCTTATATTTATAAATTTATTGCATTTTTTGGTTTAAATACAAACAATTCCGAACTGCCAATATGAATGTCGATGTGGTTTAAATAGATGGCGCTTGAATCTTGCTTAAAATGTCGTCAAATAGATGCCACCACAATTTTTTTGGAAGAATTTTTAATTATTACTCTTATTTCTCCAACTTTTAGTGAAGAATAGTGGAGGGAAGTAGTATTTTATAGACTAAATTTTATTACTACCAAGTTAGATTTTTTTTTAAAATGTCCCAAAGTGCCAGTGTTTTTTTCAATTTTTACAGTCGCCTCGATCGGGAAAGCGTATTTCCCAGTCGAGCTACACATGCGCCAAATGTCACTTTAGAGGCGGTGAGTACAAAAACGATATTACCACACAAAATAGTTTAAATTATGGAATTATGTACAAATATTAATAGTTTTATAATTTTGGCAACTTTTGAATGAAAATGTTGGCAACTCCGGCGACTCAGCCACGGCAATGCTTATTGGCGTAGAATTTTCTAGAGATGGTCTTAACGGTGATTTTTCATTCACCGTTCTAAAGCAAACGGTGATTTTAAAATCGCCGTGATTTTAAACAGCTCCTTTAATCACAGCGAAAGCAGGAGTCGTTTATTTTCACTGTTTATTTTCACCGTTTATTTTCGCTGTTCGCTTTATTTGAAACAGCTCTTTCACCGCTCTCCGAACTGTTTACTATTAAGCTTAGTTCACAGAACTTTGACGGTCGCGCGCGACACAACTATCATCCAATAGCGTTGTTTGTTGTTTCGTATTCCCCTCTGTCGCTGTGAAGTTGGAACTACACAACTACTGTCGCCCAAATTAGTGAGGTTATGTTCATTAAAATAAATAAAAATCATGCAACAAATCGTTTTTTTTTGTTTCTTTACGTGTTTTCTTTTTTTCCACCACAAATAAGTTAGAGTGTATAACAAAATTCGTTTATTTATCATTTTTAAGTATAAATCTCTTTGAATTTTAGGTTATATGGTAAGTTGTCGCAAGCGACATTAGACTACTGCAGCGCTACCAAATTTACTTGCGTCTAGAGTAGGGACGGTCACAAAAAGTCCTGACGTCATTATTCGATCAAATGTCATGTTTAACGTGTGATGCAATTATGTAAGTACATAACCTACATATAATTAAATAAATATACGAAATAGTACCTAATAGTAATGGATAAAAAACTTGAATTCTTGTGTAAAGAGTGTGATAAATATTTTCACAACAAATCTAATTTGAGAAAACATGTGCGCAACTTTCATGGTAGTAAATTGAACGTACTGGCTCCACTACATTCCAAAGTAAGCTCACACTTTAAATTTACTTGTGCCACATGTGACAAAAACTTTAACTATAAAAACACTTAGTGTATCATTTAAAATGCCATACTAATCTTGACGTGGATGATGAAGGCTCTACAACTTCACAACTTCAAGACAATGTTCAACAGGGTTGTAAAAAGTGTCCAATGTCCTGTGACTATCGGTCAAGCACTGCAAACGATATTATAAACCATATTAAACAAATTCATAATGTGGACATTCTGTCTGAGCAGTTCACGTTTTCTTCAAAACAAGATTTCGATGCTTGGAAAAGTAAAATGGAAAATGAAACTAATTCCAAATTCGTAAAATATAAATATGATTCGAAATTGAAAATGGTAACTATTTACACGTGTCATCGTTCTGGCAATTACGTGAGTAGAGGAAAAGGAATAAGACATTTAAAAACGCAGGGAAGTAATAAAATTGGTGCATTTTGTCCTGCCTCTATCAAAGTAAAAATGGACACTACGACAAGTGTTTATAATGTTCGATTTACTCCTACTCATGTTGGCCATCAAATTGATGTTGGGCACTTAACATTGAGTTTATTGGAAAGAAAGGAACTGGCCCAGAAGATCGCATGTAAAGTTCCTTTTGACACTATATTAGATATTTCAATAGAAAGTGATTTAAAAAGAATTCATCTTTTGACAAGGAAAGACTTACATAATATTGAATCATCATTCAACTTGTCGTCATCAGCCGTCCGACACGCAAATGATGCTGTGAGCGTGGAATCCTGGGTAAACGAGCTTAAGAAGAGTGATTGTATATTATTCTATAAAGCTCAAGGAACACTATGTAAAGACCAGCCTTTTTTAAAATCAGAGGATTTTCTTCTGATGATCATGACGCCGGCTCAGAGTGATTTTTTAATAAAATATGGCTCAGACATTATATGCCTAGACGGGACACATGGTATGAATGCATACCAATTTGAAATGCAAACCATATTGGTTGTTGATAATCTTCGCGAGGGGTTTCCTTGTGGTTTTCTAATCTCCAATAGAAGTGATACCGAAATTATGACTTTATTTTTCTTAAAAATCAAAGAGCATTCTGGTGCTATATCTGCTAAAGTTTTCATGTCTGATTTGGCCCCTGCCCCATATAATGCTTGGGTAGAGACGATGGGTACACCAGAAAAAAGGTAAAATATAACATTTTGTAGTTAGTTAAATTACCATTTTCATTACAGATTATTTTGCACGTGGCACATCGATAGAGCGTGGAGAAAGAATTTGTGCAAAGTTAAAACTAAAGAAAAGCAGGTGTGTATCAAACATTATCTCAGCAGTATACTTTTATATTTATCTTATTTTATTGCAGGCAGAAGTTTATCGCATGTTGAGGCCGTTACTAGAAGAAAGAGATGCTACTGCTTTTGAAGCAATGATTTCGAATTTTGTATCACGACCGGATCATGATATTGCAGAATTTGTATTGTACTTCCAAGAAAATTATGTTGAGAATCGAAAACACTGGGCATACTGTTATCGACTACAAGCTGGCATCAATACAAATATGCATCTCGAAAGAATGCATGGTGTCATTAAATACATTTACCTCAAAGGAAAAACAGTGAAAAGATTAGACAAAGCCATTGCAGCAATCATGAAATTTGTTCGCAATAAACTGATAAATAGGTTGATATCTTTTCACAAAGGAAAAATTTCTGGCAAAATAAAAGATATTCGAAGTCGTCACAAAACTATGCAGTCAATGTCTTTCAATTCAATTATAGTAAGTCGCGATAATGGTTGGGAAGTCCCGTCAGAGACGGCTGTAATAACCGACTAATCGACTAGACCTCGTACATTAAGAACATTTAATATAATTTAACGAGGATAAGCATTACCGCAATACTTGCTAACAGAAGTGCATATTTAAGCTTTTCTCCGATGCCCATATACGGTAATACACGGACAATGTTAATGCACCCGTGACGTCAGTAATTTAAATAGGTTAATATTGCAATATGTTATAAATAGTAGTGTAAGTTAGTTTTAAGCCATTCACGTTAGATTCACGATTATTATTGATTAACGTTCAGATAATGTATTGACTTTCAATCCGAACATGTACATTAATATATACATACCGGGCTCTTTTTTTATCATTACACATAGCATTTTCCCTATGTGTAATGATAAAAAAAAATTGTCAATGCATTAGCGATATAGTCACTGTATAGTAGACAACCAGTTATACACTCGTATTTTGACAAGCAGGAACAGAGCTGTCATAAGATTTTTATCAGTCAATTTTCGTTAAACTTTCTATTAAAATTTTAAAATAAAAATTGAGTTTGTAGCAGAAACACTGTATGATACACGTGTTAAAATGTTATTTTATTTTGCTTATTTTAAATTGCTCCAGTTCCTGATCACCCTCGTGTCGCAAATCTTACTCGCAAAATAAAATAGCACTTTTAACAATTATATCGTAAATAACTAATTTTGTACAATTTTTCTTACAATTTTAAAATTCGAAATATATCACGTCGTCAAGATCATAATTGCTACATTAAGGATTTCCCGCCATTTACAACCGGCCGATACAAATAAAATAATATTCTGGAGATCCGTTTCTCTTACTTCTACCAAAAATTATTTGTACGGAAAAATTAAACTTTGCAGCGTACATAAAACCTTTTACATTTATTACGAAACTGTTCAAATTTAGCGCGAAAGTATTTGATTCGGCAATAATACTTGTTGTACTGGTAACACTGGGCGATACAGAGCAAAATAAAGCTTAGAAGAATTAGGTTATGTTTTTAATAAAGAAAATGCAGAATATCACTTGGAACAAAATAATTAGTTTATTATAACAATTAAACGAACTTAAATGTGAAGTCTAATATCATAACAAGTTCTCGAAATGTCCACCTTGTCTTTCAAGGCAATAAGCAAGGCGATCTTGAAAGCAACGAAGTGTATTTCTAATAAATTCTGGCCTTATTCCATTACATGCAGTACGTATACGCTCTTTTAGTTCATTCAAGTTGCGTATTCGTACATTGTTGTAAATTTTACTTTTTAGGTAACCCCAAAGAAAATAGTCATTTGGAGATAAATCAGCGGATCTTGGAGGCCATAGTATGGGACCAAATCTACCAATCCACCGTCTTTGAAATAAGTTATTTAAAAAATTCCTGATAGCGTTAGTAGAATGTGGCGGAGCCCCATCCATTTGGAACCAGGGTTCATCAACATTCATCATCTCAATTGATGGAATGATATGGTCTCTCAACAAATTCAAATATTTCACTGCAGTGAGGTTACCGTCAATAAAAAATGGGCCAATAAGTCTATCGCTTATTATTCCAATCCAGACATTAACTTTTTGAGGGTACTGTGTTCGGGTCAGGTTTTGAGCGTGAGGATTTGTACGGGACCAGTACCTAATGGATTAATGGATAGGAAATTTAATAATTTTTCATGGATAAATGTAGGGTACAAACCGAAAGTTCTGAGAGTTGACTTCACCGTTTACGGTAAATGTAGCCTCATCAGTAAAAATTATTTTATTTAAAATTTCTTGGTTTTCATTTAACATGTTAAACATTATTTCACAAAACTCAGTTCGTTTTATCTTATCCTCTTCGAAAAGCTCTTGATGATTTGATATTTTGTATGGCCTATATTTAAATTCTTTCAGAGTTTTGTATACCGAACTGAACGATACTCCAAAATGTTTAGCTACATCTAAAAGAGATCCTACAGACCGTTCCTCTACGTAACACAGGATATTTAATTTCATGTCTTCTGTTCGAACATGATTGGTTCTATTTCTTTTTTTGTGAGAATTTAGAACACAACCATCTTCTTGAAATTTTTTAAAAAAGTTCAGAATTGTTTTTGCACAAGGTATAGGCCTGTCTGGATAATTGACGGAAAACATGTCTCTAACTTGCCTTAAACTATTATTTTTCTGGTTCCACATTACTATAGCCACCTTTTCATTTCTGTTGTATTTATCCATGATTTATAAATAAATTATCTATTTTTTAATAAAATGTATTTAATTTATGACTTATGTTTGAATAAAAATTCAGAAATATTAGACATAAAAAATGTTTTTCCCGTCATGGCAACCTGATTTAAAAATTAATTATACGTAAATTCTTCATTAGTGTATAACTGGTTGTCTACTATACAGTGACTATATCGCTAATGCATTGACAATTTTTTTTTTATCATTACACATAGGGAAAATGCTATGTGTAATGATAAAAAAAGAGCCCGGTATAGTTAGTTAGTTAACGTGATGTGTTTTAATTAGAAACCCTTTTAACAAATTCCCTATCTCGATCCGATTCGCGAGAGCTAATCGAGATGACGATAGAGTAAAGGTAAGCCCTAGGACCAGGCTTATCACACGGCAAATGAAATATATTTTATTGAAGAAAATAAGACACCATGTGACTGCAAATTAGTTTGTGTTCCATGTAACATATGTATTCATAGGTACATCTGTTCTTGCGTTGATTCTTCAGTAAAATTCAATATCTGTAAACATATCCATCTGCTCTGTACTTGGAGAGAAAAAAATGAAGGAAAGCTGACTCAGGCAGGTGAGTAATTAAAATTATTACTTTTTGCACAAATTTTTTTACTCAGATTTTACGATTATAGCATATTTTACTTTTATTTTCGCCCAATTTAGGAAGGAATGTTAAATGCAGCAGTACGATCAATGGGCAAAGCAGTCTCTGTGTTCAGTTTTAACTGATCAAAAATGAACATAGGTATAACAGTTAAAATAATTAATGAGAGGGGCAGGTGGTTGGCTTATTGTGTTGAGGGTAGCATCGAGCATAGACTGGTTTTGTTGTTTGGTTATTATTTATTAAAATTGGTGGTGTGTGGGAAACTATATTAATAATAATGTATTCATTGCAATTCTGTTCAATTTGTGGCTTATAATGTAAATATTTTTTTTTCTGTTTGCAGAAAGCTCAAGTGCCAGAGATGAAGAAAATGATTTATATATGCACTGTCCCGAATCTTCTGAAACCAATATTATCGTTTCAGAATTGAGTCAAAAAACAATTAAAAAATCTTTGGATTCCGAGAAAGAGGAGATTATGCAAAATTTAAAAAAACAATTAGATAAAATTGAATCCCCAAGTAAATTATTGATAGTGAAAAAGCTGTTGGCCCCAATTTCCCCAACATTAGTTGCCGCCTGTAGTACAACAAATAATTGTCCAGTTTTACCAAAACTTCCAAGAAGTGCTCCAAATGCCCAAATTAATGTGCAAAGAAGACTATGGTCAACCAAAAAGAAATCTAAGCAACGACGAGATTTCAGAAAGCCTTCTACATCTGAGAAAGATTTGTTAGCGATATCACTTTTAGAATGCGTAGTTCCTACTTCAGAGTGAAATGTACTTACATTCAAGATTTTCCATGTATTTTTTTCACATGAGTATTTAAATAAACGGTATTGACGGATCTTTTTTAATTATGTTCATTGTTATAATTTACGTTATATATCATATGACTTTAGGCAAATTCTTGAATTTTGAATAATTTTTAACAATATACATGTTAAGGACGTTAGCCTGTATTTTAACTTTCTTTTTAAATTATTTGTAAACAAATTAAGCCTCTAAAAGAATCATTCATTAGTATGTATTATACTAAGTAATATATGCGTGTATTAGTGCTTGCCTACTATGTAGGAGTATTAAACTTTTTTACTCAATAATTAACATTAACAATTACTTCATAGGAATAATAGCTAAAAACTGCTCGTTTTCCAACACATTGTATTTTGGTTTTGTGGAATTTATAACTTGCTTAATACATAATATTATTTGACATACCTCATAATGACAATTATTTTTATGAAGGAGATTGTTCAATTTATTATCTAAGCTACATGAGGAAAATTGCTACAGCTACAGTACTTACAAAAAATATGGTACGTCTTTTTTTTACCTTTGGAAACTTGAATACAAACAAAGATGTATGTTATGTGACCACTTATTTTCTTAATATCTCAAAAATAATGATCAGGAACAATAATGTGTTTCGAAAAAAGTGCACATACTTTAAGGACCTTAGTTTATTTAAATCGTCCCGGTCTAACCGAATAATGACGTGACAATGACGTCAGGACTTTTTGTGACCGTCCCTACCCTAGACGCAAGTCCAAATTTCGTTGGCGGGGGAAGGGTCGCCCGCGACCGTCGAAGTGCTGTGAACTAAGCTTTAAACGGTGAAAATAAACGGCTCCTGCTTTCGCCGTTCGCTTTATTGAAACAGCTCTTTCAATCGCCGTTCTCCGAGATGTTTAGTTCGGTGAAAATAAACGGTTGCTGCTTTCGCCCATGTTTCGCCGTTCGATTTTAAACAGCTCTTTGAATTGTTTAACTATATGCGTAGTGAAAATATATTCGCGGTAAAAATGAATATCTTAACACAATAAATTCCCGTTATACGTATAATATATGTATAATGGAAATTATTGAATTGATGATAAACTACCTAAATATTAATATACGCATATTAGGTATATCAGCAGCTATTTTGCATTTAATTTATGTTTTATGTAAAACACATGAACGTGCAAAAAGACTTGAAAAAAATTTAAATTAACAATATATAGGAAGGCACATGATGACATGTTTTTAGTTATATAGATGATCATGTATCATAAATAAATGCACAAAATGTGTATGGATAATAAATATAACTTATAAAGTAGAAAATAAGTAAAAAGTAACTTCAAGCAATGAAGTATATTTTATTTATTACCTATTTGTTCAGTTTAATGTACCTAATATGCAATAATTAAATACATTTCAGTTTCTCATCTGATATTATATTTATGAAATATAAAGTTTGCTTAGGCACTTTTTAATTATTAATATATTAAACTACATTATTAATGATTATTTATTATTATGAAAATATAAGTTTACTAACTTTGTTAGATCGTAATCGACGTTGCCTATCCGATAAGTAACATTGAAAGAATTGCTTCGTTACAGCTATAGTGAAACATTGTAATATATGTTGAGCACTTGTGAAATATAAAATAATAATAAAATAAAACACCTTTTTCACAAAAATTAGTTTAATTCACTAAATGTAACATTTCGTGTGCACTGCACACATCTTCAGTAGTAGTGAAAAACGATTAATGCTAAATTACAACATTCGTTGTAATTTAGCATTAATCGTTTTTCACCCTACCTTTAAAATTTGTCTGAATAAAATGTATTTCTCTTATTATAAAATGTGTCGTAGATAATATATTTTATATTTATTTATATATATTGTGATGGTTTGCCGTTTACCATTACTAGATAACAGTATGGTATATTAATTGGTTTGGAGAGTTTGTTTTAAATTGATATTATTTTTATATAGCAGAATTTTTATATGGAAAAATATTTGAAAAATACCAAAAGTATAAAGATGTTAATGTTATCAAATGTGTAGTTTATTCTGTTTTCTTCATGCATTTGCATAGATAGATGTGGCAGGATACTTTGCTGCTTTGTTTTCTTCAGTCTGAAAGTAAAGATTTAAATATTACTTGATTTGTTTGTATATGTAATATAATTTTTGTGAAAACTTGTTTAATTAACAAAGTATATGAGAATAGTAATTAGCAATGAAATTTGAAATATAAATGCAATAAAATAATGAATAGCTAACGCGCCTAAATTCAAATTCTGGAACTGTCAGATTTTGACATTTATAAATACTACTAGAAATGGGTATTAATATGTAGAAGTGTAGCAAATGAATTAAAAATATTAAATTGAGATTTTAAATAGTAAGATATTGAAATTCTATATAGGTATTTAAAACATTCAAAAATAATGTAGAAACTTTGTTGGATAAATAAACTGTGTGGAATAATATAATTGGATAAAGAAAATTAATTTCTGATCGTCAAGGAAATGTGAAATGAAAAAAATAACAATTCTAAAATTTTGGAGAGAACGCGGACGTTTTTTCTCGAGAAGAGAAAGGTTTTTCACAATAAATACAGTTATTGTTCTTAATTTTCGCTCCAAAGTGTAATAGAAGTGCTTAATAATTAACGGAGAAGATAGTGATATTTTATTTCAGGAAAATATATAATAATTTGAAATTTTTCATTGATATTTCTGGTGTAATACAGTAAAGAAGGAAGAAAGGATTAATATTTTGAACGTCTAGTAAAGAGAAGAGGGATTTATTTCGAACTTACCTTATTATCGAATATTCATGAAGTATAATCCAATACAGCTACAACCATTCCGTAAGAATCGTTAATGAGTTCCTGCATTTGTATCATTGAACCAGTTAAATTGAGAAGAATTAATATACGAGCAATAATTTATGGTGCACAAGTTTGTTAATCGAGGAGTGTGATTTTCCGAAGCATACAGTATTATAAACCGTCCCAGTTCAAGCATTCCAAGACCATAGAAATCCGGAGTACATCAGGATAGTGTGTGTTTATTCCAGGTGTACGAGAGTGCAGAGTTTTCATCCAGGTACGTCAGGATAACAGTTCGAGGTCCGAGGGTTCCAGTTGTTATACGAACATCATCACTAGAGTGAGAAGAAAGTACGCTAGAAGGAAAGACATATTGAAGAATAAGAAAGAAAATACTATTATCATTATATCAGGTTGTATAAACATTGGAATTAATTTCTGAGTTTAAGAATGTTTATTGCATAATTTCTGTAGAGAAATTATAAATCATTGTAATGATCGTGTGAATTATTGTATTTTATCCTTATTAACAGTAAATCTAAATCTTTACTTAACGATATAAAATCATAATCTCAATTAAGAAATTGTTTGAAAAGTAAGGTGTTTTTTAAAAAGACTACATATTTGAATGACAAAATTTAGTATTACACAAGATATAAAGGTTCTGCTAAATAATACTTTATAAAAATACTGTGAATGACAAAAACTAACAGGTTTCAGTTATCGAATTAAATAATAGTTAGATTTAATACTTACGTTATTGCATTTATAACCATTTTAGTCAAGTGACAATCTTGAATCAAATTCTTCTCATATTGTTGATTAGACGTGTTGTGGAAATTTTTATATGTGTTCTTTTGGATTGATGTTTAAAAATTTCTATAATCGCTTTTATATAAATTTTCAACGAATTAAACAAATCTGTACTGATATTTTCTTTTATTTGGCATTGTAATAAAGATTTTTTTTGAGTTGAGTAGGAAAATAAACAGAGACGCTTATAACAATAACCTAAAAGGAGAAAATATATGTCAGTAAATGTAAATGGTATAAATGGTTATTGAAATACATACCTTGTTATAGTTTTGCTAAAAATTGATGTAATCAAATCGAATAGGTTCTTGAACAATTACACATAGTTTCGGAATTATCTTATTAATATAATTTATTAATTTTCAAGATCGGTAAAAAAGCTATCATATAAATTTACATTATAGGATACTGAACATATTAAGTTATAGGGATCTGCATGAATTATACAAGTAACTGAAAGTCAGCAACCCATTTAGCACATATAATAGATGCTTATGCATACAAGTACTGAAAGTTAGCAACCCGTTTAGTACAAATAATATTTGCTTATTATTTTTATAATTTTTGAAAGTTATAATATCTGAGCTAGTTTTGGGATAAAAATATATAAAAGATTTTAAAGTTAATTTATTTATCTGAATGTCATGATACTCTTTATTAATTAGGAGTATTGTCACAATATTAATATATTATGATGAAAAGGGTCTTTTCAATAGAGGCAAATAAATATCTTTTTCATGTGAAGAAATATTTCTGCCTGCGATTCTAAGATTTACTTCACTTTAAATAATATATTCAATTTGACATAAATATGTTTCACTATAATAATAAAATAAAACACCTTTTTCACAAAAATTAGTTTAATTCACTAAGGGCCGGTTTTTCCAACTCCGATTAAAACGCCGGTTAGCGTAATCGATTAAGAACGTCGTTAATCGACCAAATTTTAACCGGCGAAAGAAATACCTGATAAAATATTAAACAGTGATTAGGCCTATATACACATGCGCATAACCTAGAAGATTTGAAGATTCGACTCTGAGTATCGGTTGTGTACGGACGTGTTGTTTATAGTTCGACTGATCTCCGGGGTGAGATTTTTCCTATATTTGTTTTTAAATATTTTTCTTACTACCTTTCTTAGTTATTTTGTACCTGTCTTTCAATACAATTTTGAATCAGTCTTAGTTTAAAATGAATGTTGATTCGGGGGGAAAAATCCCCCCCTAATCTAAGTAATAATACGGATAATCGCATGGAATTAGATTCGTCGGAAAGGTTGCAGTTTTCTGACTCTCTTCCTCTCCTACAATGTTTAGAAACAAGATTTAAATCTACTTCAGATATCTCTTTATTGTCACAAATAGATGTTCCTGTATCCCTATTACCTGACTTACAAAAAACGTATGATCAGGGTTTTTACTTTCCATCTAACAAAACAACAGATGTTGCAGATTTAACATCTGCTATTCCACTTAGCTCCAATGTTAAAACCCTTACTTTTAAAATTATCGAAGATTTAAAAAAGAAAGCCACATCCTTTTCTTCAAATTATAAATATAATAAATATGAAGTCACGGATTCTCCTCCATTTATAGTATACATTGAATCCTTAGATAGAAATATAGGAAATCTGAGAGATATGCAAATAGGCAGCCTTATATTTAATAATAAAATAGAAGGCGTTAACAAGATAGAAAAAAGAGGAAAAAATAAAATAAGTATTGAATTTAAATCTCTTAGATTTGTAAATAGTTTTCTGGCTTCCGATTTTGCACCTAAGAATAATTTCAATGCATATATACCGAGTTATCTCGTTTCCTGCAAAGGGATAATTAGAAACATCGATCCACACATGGATGTTGCTACTATTTTCAATAATATTTCTACATGTGACAACCGGCCTATTTTGGGCGTCAAACGTATTCAAAGACGGAAAGTTGTAGAAAACTCCACAGTTATGGAAAACACCGGCTCTATCATAGTTACCTTCAGAGGCAAGCATATCCCCAAGTATGTTTCTATATTTTATAATCATAGGACTCCAGAACCTTATGTCTTTCCAGTAATTCAGTGCCTTAAATGTTGCCGTTACGGGCATGTACAATCTCAATGTAAATCTGAACATAGATGCCCTGCTTGCGGGCTTCAACATTCCGCAGATTCTTGCCCAACCGTTTCACCCCCTCAATGCGTTCACTGTAATCAACCTCATCTCTCGATAGAAGTAGGAATTAAGTCTAAGGACAAGGTTTGTCCAGAGTACAAATATCAAGCGCAAATTAAATGGTGCATGGCACACTATGGTTACTCCTTTCAAGAGGCTGCATTGCTGTGCAAGAAAAATTTCTCTCATTTCTTATCTAGAAAGGATTCGCCTAACATAATTCTTTCTTTAATTTTCCCCCTCTCACAATCGAACCAGAAAATTCTCTAGCCATTCCACAATCTCCAGCGCTCAGCGGTCATTCCTTTGCAGCCATTGCTCAACAAAATAAAAAACACTTTAATTTTACTAGATCTATAACTCCAACTAGAAATTATTCTCCAAAAAGAAGAAACCCTTATCCTCAAGATATTTACGCCAATAAAAGTGGTAGAATCTCTACACCTTCTCCAAATAAAGATATTTTATATAATAGGAACTCAATTACTTCTATTGGTAATTCAGGAAATATTGATAATTCAGTACACTCCAATGGCATTGGAACTCGCTCATTAGTCTCGTCTGTGAAGGAACTATCCCAAAACTGTGGGGTTATTAATCTTTTGAAATCTGCATTTAGCAACGATAAGGTGTCTCTTATAAATTTTTTGAAGGAGTTTATTCCTAATAATTTTCACGATAATCTTACATGGATCTCCTCAATTCAAGAAACTCAAGCAATTATTCATTGAATATATTTTTTTGGAATATGCGCAGCTTTTCAAAAAACAAAGCTAATTTGTTTAGTTTTCTTTTTTCATTAGATTCTAAACCTGACTTAGTTATTCTGGCCGAAACATGGCTGAGCGAGGGCGCTCTGATCACTACTCCAGGTTACAATGCTATTCATAATTGTTTAAATAAAAATAAAGGAGGTATTTCTATCTTAGTCAAGAAAGGTATTAATTTCAGAGGTTTTATTCCTCAATGTAATCTTCCTGAAAGATGTCAGTTTATCATCGCGAAATTAAATAACGTTTCTATAGTAGCGGGATATATTCCTCCTGATGTAAAAATCTCTCTAAATCAATGGAAATCTATTTTATCATTTGTTAGCGAGCCTTTCATATTAATAGGGGACTTTAACGCTCATCATCAATCTTGGGGATGTGCTAATTCCGATGCAAAAGGTAAAATTCTCTTCAATCTTACAGAAGACTTAAATCTTATTAACGTTAATGATGGCAGTTCAACTCTTTTGCTTCCTCCGGGCTCTGCTTCGAGTGTAATAGATGTTGCCTTTTGTTCGGAGGGTATTGCTGTTTCGACGAGTTCACATACTATTGAGGATTGTTTAGGCAGCGATCATTTTCCCATATTGGTGTGTATTTCTCCTAATACACCTGGGATCTCTAATATTCGCTATTCTCCATCTTTTAAGTTTAAACAAGCGGATTGGAATTTGTTTTCTCAACATATTTCGTCTAATTTAATTGTTGACCAAGATACCTCATATGAAGAGTTTACATCCACAGTCATGAAAGCGGCTAATCAGGCCATTCCAAAACACTCTTCTCGCAACTTTAAATATGATCCTTGTCCTTGGTGGGATGAGGAATGTTCCAAGATTATTAAACTTAGAAAGCAGTACATCAAGGAATTCAAAAATACTAAATCTATGGAAGCTTATTTATTGGCAAAAAATTATATTGCTCTTTCAAAAAAAGAACTAAACAAAAGAAAACGCGAACATTTTAAATCCTTTTGTAGCTTGCTCACTAGGGAATCACCGATATCGGAGGTTTGGAAATCGGTGAGAAGATATTCTAGAGCAATATTTTCAGTCCCAAAATTTTCTTTATTACAGGATTCGGTATCCGCAGATTCATTTCTGTGCGCCTTGGCCCCGGATTATGTGCCTAATGTTATTCAAGAATATCCTATTGATTTTAATCAACATAGTACGTTAAGCCAATCGATTTCTATGGCTGAGCTACAGTATTCAATAGATGAATCCAAGGACACCGCTCCGGGTTTGGATGGTTTTACTAACTTAATGATTTCTCATCTCCCATTAGAAGGATTATCTTATCTTCTTCAGCTTTTCAAAGGTATTTTAAAAGGTAATCCGGTTCCTCTGGATTGGAAATATGTAAAGATTTGTCCAGTATTAAAACCTGGCAAAGATCCAAATATACACTCAAATTATCGAGCTATCTCTCTACTGTCATGTATTAGAAAAACTTTTGAACGAATTCTGAAGAACAGATTGGACTGGTGGTGTGAGAGATCTTTTGTATTAGATAATACGCAATTTGGATTTAGAAAGGCTAGATCTTCCTTAGACAATTTAAGTATTCTTACTACTTTTATAGAAAGATCATTTGTTGAACAGGAATTTACATTATGTGTATTTATTGATGTTTCTGCGGCTTATGATAATGTGGACATTTCCATTCTATTGAACGGACTAAGGAGAATGAAAATACCTAATTCTTTCTTGCATTGTATAGATCAACTATTTGCTAAAAAAATTATTACATGTGACCCAAAAACTGGTTCAAGAGTTTCTTTTAAAGGTCTACCACAAGGTAGCATTCTAAGTCCGATATTATATAATATTTATATGTCTGGACTGGAGTATTATCTTGCTCCGCATGTTCACTGTCTACAATACGCGGATGATATTGTCATTTTCTCCTCTGGTAGAGACGTTGTCTCTCTTAATGAAAAAGTTCAACTTGGATTGAATAAATTGTCTACTTGGTTAAATGGTAAAGGACTGTCCATTTCTTCCAATAAAACTAATTCCATTTGGTTTCATAGGAAAAGAGCACTATATCAATTTCCTCGATTATCAATATATCAGACTATTATTCCAGTAAAGGAATGTATATGTTATTTGGGAATTTGGCTGGATCGTAAACTTAATTGGAAATATCATATTTCGTACTTATCGAATTCTTGTCATAAATATATCAACTTGCTTAAGTCATTATGTGGGAAGACATGGGGCGCTGATCCTAATATTCTCCTTACTTTATATCGGTCACTTATTAGATCAAGAATTGAGTACGGTAGCTCTCTTTTCTCATCTTGCTCATTGAGTTCCTTTTCTCGTCTAGATAAAATTCAGTTTAGTTGCCTCAGAATTGTTCTTGGCGCCATGGCATCAACCCCGACTAATTCATTATTAGTGGAAGCAGGGGACTCTCCGCTTTCTATTCGTTTTGCTTTTCTGGCAAAAAAATACATTTTAAAAGCTAGCCAATTTTCAAATAGTATTTTCATGAAAGATATCTCTAACTTATCTAATATTTTATTAAAAAACAAGAGGAAGAGAATTCCATTTCTAGTAACGGCTTATAGAAATGTTAAACAGTATATAGAGTTTATACATTCCTCTCTTATGCTTGATGTATATAGAACAGATTTTCAACTAAAATTCTTCAATCCACATATAGTATTATCCAGTGACTTTCATAAAAATATGGGCTTGCCTGAAGAGCTTATTAATAATCATTTCATGATTTATCTACAAGACAATTGGCAGAATTACCATATGTACTTTACTGACGGTTCAGTTCTTTACAGTCCTAGATCCGTGTCTTTTGGTGTATATTCTCCATCGGTGAGTTTTAGTTTTTCGGCCTCATTAAACAATATCTCCTCAATCTTTTCAGCAGAACTAACAGCAATATACGTTTCCATCCGTCACATTCTAACGCTTAAAAATAAATTTAACGTAATTTTCTCTGATTCCAAAAGTGCACTCATGGCAATTAATTCTAAATTTTCTAGAAATAATAATTTTCTTATTAATTATATCAGGGAAATATTATTTCAGGCTTCAAAATTGGATATTCAAATTTGTTTAGTTTGGATTCCTAGCCACATAGGTATTAGGTACAATGAAAAAGCTGATAACATAGGTATTAGGTACAATGAAAAAGCTGATAATTTAGCTAAGTTAGGTAGAGATAGGTCTTTATATAATATTAAACTATCGTATAATGACTTTGTCCCCATTTTTAAAGATGAGATCTTTGAGATTTGGCATAGGATGTGGATTAATTCCTTACAATACAAAGGAAAATTTTACAATAATATCCAGCCCAATATTCCTAAATCTCCATGGTTTAATTCGTTTCCTTCATTGTCAAGAGCTTTCATTAGTTCGTTGTCTCGTTTAAGATTTGGGCATTGTTTAGTTCCACTTCATCTATTTAGGTTGAATATTGTTGAGTCTCCTCTCTGCGAATGTGGCGAGGAAGGAAGTATTAATCATGTTTTCTTCAACTGCAATCTCAGATATCGTCACTCTAATTTACTTATTCAAAATCTTATTCTTCTAAAGTTCTATCCTCCGTATGATATTTCTCATTTGTTATATTCGTTATCTTTTAAAGTTTATAAATGTCTTTATTCGTATTTGGAAAAAAATAAAATTAATATTTAACCTTTAAATATTCCCTTTCCTTTTCTTTATGTTCTGTTGTTTTCCTATCCTTGGGCAATTTTTCCGAGGCTCCCTTTTTTGGTGTGTTGAGAGTCGCCGGGGCCCCGGCTCGAGAAGAGTTTACTCCTTTGTTTAATTTCCCCTCTCTCTCTCTCTCTCTCTCTTTCCCCCGGAGATTGATGTGTGATTGGAGTTTCAGTATAAGTTGTTAATGGCGAATGAAAAAAGTCCTGGTTGACTTAAACGCCAAAGGAATTATATATGAAGAAGAAGAAGAAGATTTGAATTTCTGTCATTATTTCTGTTATTATTGACAGCTGTTGTTTTCATATGAATTTGTTTTATTGTATAAAAGTATTTTTTGGAATTAATTAATAATTATTTACATCAGTGATTTAGTAATGGTATTGTTTCTTCTATAAATGTAATGAACAGTATAAAAATAGCATAATATTAAATATGTATAACTTTTATCTTACTACAGAAATTTAATTAATTAATATTAACTACGAATACATTCTTTTCTCTGATGAGGATGATACAGCTTTGGAAGTTTTTCTATTCTACTACAATTGTGGGACTTAATTCGTGTGGATTCTAAGATCCTGTGGCAATTTATGCTTGCATTTGCTCATTCCCTTTTTTGTAATTGCTTTTAATAGCACCTTGTGAAAATATCATTTTAGTCGAACATATTTTAGACTTACTTTAGATATGTCATTAACATATTAAACTATACTGAAAATTAGAAATGAAATTGAAAATATGGAAGAAATTCTAGAGAAGCTGGCAGGTTTACGTTGAGATTATATGCAGATACTTTAAATTCTTTTAGCTGAACTGGGTTTGGATGAATACTGTACATGCCTGTAAAGTTGACGTGCAGTTTATTTCTGCACTAATAATTATTACAGGCACTGTCAAGTTCACACCGATTCCTCCAGAACATAACATTTATTATGTTGAAATCATGTAAACCAATTTGGAAACAAGATTTTCTCAATAAACCTTCTTTGATTAATGGACATAATATTAGTTAGAATGCATTGTTCTTAATAAACAGCTGATGTATGATCTTTCAGTAAAAATATCTGGCTTTATTCACCCCACAGGAATTTGGTGAAAGTTAAATTATCTCAGATATGGCAATGCAAAGTACAATATTTTATATCATTATAGTGTGACTGATAATCCAGCTTAAGACCCTAGATGTAGACTTTTCTTTTTCAGCAAACTTCCTATTTTTATGATTTTGTTACATACGATTACGACTTGCGAAACATGCTGATACTACGTAATTGGAAACAGATCGATAAATATAATTTACAAAATCGGACATTGTCACTAGTAAATGAACTAAACGCAAGTTATTACAACATTGTCAACAATAAAACAATTGCTGTGGGTTAGGGTAACCCATGGTTTAATCATGAATTAGTCATTGCAGAAACAAAGGAACGCATTATACAGAGTAGCAAAGAATAGCAATAGTAAGGACGACTGGAGTAATTACACAAACATGAGGAACTACTACAATAGACATATAAAATTAAGTAAGAATATTTATTATGAGAGGCAAATTGATGAAACAAGGGGCGATGCAAAAAGAATGTGGAAAAAACTTAAATCATTAGTCACGGTTACTAGCGAGAGAAAGCCTGAATATATTGATTTTCCATCGAGCAGGGAATGTGAAGCAAAGAAAATTGCGGAGAAGTTTAATGCGTATTTCATCGAAAGTATCAGGGAAATACATGACAATATCGAAGTAATTGTAGAGAACCGTAGAATGCCCTAACTTGGGACGTTTTCGCCATATTTCTTGCTATAACTTTTTAATTAAGTACATTAAAAATCTACAATATTTTTGATTATTGCTATCGAAAGGCCATTATAAAGATTAGTACAAATTATTTTGTAATTTTTTGTCACAAATACCATTTTTTATTTTTTTTCCGACTGTCCCAAGTTAGGACTAAGGAGTCCTAAATTGGGACAGTCAACAAAAACTATATATAATATGTATTAAAAAAAACAGTAATTCTTGTAAACAAACAAAATAAATAGTCAGTCTTCCAGGATTGCGACCCTGACATCCTCTAAATTTTCGAGCTAGTGTTGATTTGGGTACACCATATTTACAACTTGCCTCTCTGTATGAAATTTGCCCTTTCGCAAGTTCTTGTAGGGCAGACTCCAAGTTCTCTTCTGTGAAAGTGTTATATGGTTTACGTTTCTTCACAGGAGGCATGATGAATTCGTGTCCCAAGTTAGGCTACAAAAGTACAATTTTTAGAAATCTGCGCATATATAAACAAAATAAATATTTATATTATTGTTTGTTTCATAATTGTTATCAATATTCATTGACTTACAAGATGTTTGAAACCCAATTAGAACATCCTTTGTCTACAGCCATTGGAGGTAAAAGTTTGCAGGTTATGCATAAGACAACAAATTTAGGGCCAAATATAATGCTTTACAGATTTCTGTCATATAAATATTTAAACGTAAAAAGTAGTTTCCTGTAAAAAGTAAACCTTTACGAACAAGCAGATACCATTAATTGTTCTTTTATTTTTACATACAGGGCGTGTATTCAATTTATATTAAAAAAGTGACGTTTGTCCCAAGATAGGGTACCGTCCCAAGTTAGGGCATTCTACGGAACGTAAATATGGATGACTATCGCGGTGGAGACACAAACATATTGAACACTTTTGAACCGCTTGAAATGGGGCAGCTACGAAAAATTGTAGAATCACTTAAGAGCAAGTCAACAACTGATGGTATTGATACAAAAGTTATTAGCGACGCATTTCCGATTATTGGACATACGCTGTTGGGAATAATTAATGAGTCGTTCAAGACAGGCGTGTTTCCGGATGTTTGGAAAACCACTACGATAATACCGATTCCAAAGATCAACGGCACCAAGAACTGCTCTGATTTTAGACCGATCAACATGTTGCCAACATTAGAAAAAATCATAGAATATGCAGCAAAAGAACAATTAGAATACTTTCTGGAAAAAAATTGCGTGTTGGTGGATGTGCAGTCCGGGTTCAGGAGGAATCACTCATGTGAAACAGCATTAAATTTAGTAATAGGTAACTGGAAGGAAGAGATAGATCGCGATAACAAAGTTGTGGCAGTTTTCTTGGATCTGAAAAGGGCTTTTGAGACACTTGACCGAAAGAAGTTAATACAAAAGTTAAGTAAATATGGAATAAGAGGTATGGCTTTGGAATGGATAAAGGATTATTTAACAGATAGGAAACAAAAAACTAGGTACGACGATGAAGAGTCAACAGCTGAGGAGGTCTCCCTAGGAGTCCCTCAAGGATCAATTCTAGGACCACTTCTCTTCATCCTTTACATAAACGACGTGATAAGTGCGACTAAGGACTGCAAGATTAACCTGTTTGCGGATGATACGCTAATAAGTGTTGCAGATAGGGATGTTGATTCAGCAATAAAAAAAGATAAACTGTGAACTAGAAGGTGTTAGCAAGTGGTTAAAAATTAATAAACTAAAGTTGAATACGTCGAAAACACAAGCTATGCTTATCTACAGCAGTGTGATAAATGACACTAGTGAATCAGTGGTAATTGATAATGAAATTATTGAATGGGTAAATGAGATTAAATATCTCGGTGTGATAATTGACAATAAATTAACATTCTCTAGAAATATTGACTATATAGAAAAGAAAGTTGCAAAAAAAATAGGTTTTTTGGGTAGGATAAGTGCTAAATTAAGTTTATGGGCTAGAATCTATGTTTATAAGACAATCATTGCCCCACACTTTGATTATTGTTCCACAATTCTATTTCTAGCCAAAGATGGGGATATATATAGATTACAGAAACTGCAAAACAGGGCTATGAGGATTATACTGAGTTGCAATAGGTATACTCGAATTACATTAATGTTAGATACATTGCAATGGCTTAGTGTTAAGCAAAGGATTCAGTTCAACACTCTTATATTGATTTATAAAATAATACATAATAGGTTACCAAAGTATTTAAACAAATATGTTTCGTGTAGTAATGAGATTCATGACTACAATACTAGATACATAGATAACTTTAGGTTACCTTTTCACAAAAAATCGGCTTCGCAGAATAGTCTTTTTTACAAGGGTTTAAAATTATATAATGGTATGCCTGAAGCGACTAAACATAGTCCTTCTATAAGAGAGTTTAGACACTATTGTACGAGGTATGTTAGGAATGATTGTATAGTTTAAAATTATAGTGTAACATTGTAAACATCTAAAGATGAATAAAGTTTATTATATCATATATTTTACATAATTTTGGTAACTGTTAATTTCATATATGTACGTATATTGTATTAGTTTTTTCTTTTTTACAAAATTTTTGTATTTTTCAATAGCAATAAGTAATCAATAAATTTATTTCAGTTTCAAGTTTGTGGCATTTGTTTTTTATTGAATAATAGAAATTTTAAATATGTGCTATGTACAGAGAAATTCTCATGCAATATTCACAAAATAAGTACTTAAACCTTATTTACTAAAATGAAATTTCTAATTACATATAAAGAATATAATCTTTAAAAAAAATAAAGGCAAAAAGCACAAAGAACAAATTCAAATATAGGAAATAGCGCCAATATTATTATAACAAATATGCTAATTTAGATCAAATGTACGAGCATTTTTGTTACCAACCTTCTAAAATAAACTCTTAATCACTGATCAGATAACCGGCGTATTTCTTGGCGTTGAAAAACGCCGGTTAGAGATAATCAACGATTAAGCGTAATCAATGATTAGTTAACCGGATACTTTAACCGGTGTTGGAAAAACCGGCCCTAAATGTAACATTTCGTGTGCACTGCACACATCTTCAGTAGTAACTATTACAGCCGTTTGCACCGGTCGTAATTAACTTTTAGTTTAACTAACTAATGATTAACTTTAATCCATAATTAAATGCCTAAAGCTTTGCATGGGTCAACTTCTAAGGGCCGGTTTTTCCAACACCGGTTAAAGTATCCGGTTAACTAATCATTGATTACGCTTAATCGTTGATTATCTCTAACCGGCGTTTTTCAACGCCAAGAAATACGCCGGTTATCTGATAAGTGATTAAGAGTTTATTTTAGAAGGTTGGTAACAAAAATGCTCGTACATTTGATCTAAATTAGCATATTTGTTATAATAATATTGGCGCTATTTCCAATATTTGAATTTGTTCTTTGTGCTTTTTGCCTTTATTTTTTTAAAGATTATATTCTTTATATGTAATTAGAAATTTCATTTTAGTAAATAAGGTTTAAGTACTTATTTTGTGAATATTGCATGAGAATTTCTATGTACATAGCACATATTTAAAATTTCTATTATTCAATAAATAACAAATGCCACAAACTTGAAACTGAAATAAATTTATTGATTACTTATTGCTATTGAAAAATACAAAAATTTTGTAAAAATGAAAAAACTAATACAATATACGTACATATATGAAATTAACAGTTTCCAAAATTATGTAAAATATATGATAAATAACAAAATCATAAAAATAGGAAGTTTGCTGAAAAAGAAAAGTCTACATCTAGGGTCTTAAGCTGGATTATCAGTCACACTATAATGATATAAAATATTGTACTTTGCATTGCCATATCTGAGATGATTTAACTTTCACCAAATTCCTGTGGGGTGAATAAAGCCAGATATTTTTACTGAAAGATCATACATCAGCTGTTTATTAAGAACAATGCATTCTAACTAATTTTATGTCCATTAATCAAAGAAGGTTTATTGAGAAAATCTTGTTTCCAAATTGGTTTACACGATTTCAACATAATAAATGTTATGTTCTGGAGGAATCGGTGTGAACTTGACAGTGCCTGTAATAATTATTAGTGCAGAATTTAACTGCACGTCAACTTTACAGGCATGTACATTATTCATCCCAACCCAGTTCAGCTAAAAGAATTTAAAGTGTCTGCATATAATCTCAACGTAAACCTGCCAGCTTCTCTAGAATTTCTTCCATATTTTCAATTTCATTTGTAATTTTCAGTATAGTTTAATATGTTAATGACATATCTAAAGTGAGTCTAAACTATGTTCGACTAAAATGATGTTTTCACAAGGTGCTATTAAATGCAATTACAAAAAGGGAATGAGCAAATGCAAGCATAAACAGGCCACAGGATCTTAGAATCCACACGAATTAAGGTAAAGTCCCAGAATTGTAGTAGAATAGAAAAACTTCCAAAGCTGTATCATCCTCATCAGAGAAAATAATGTATTCGTAGTTATTAATTAATTAACTTTCTGTAGTAAGCTAAAAGTTACACACATTTAATATTATGCTATTTTTATACTGTTCATTACATTTATAGAAGAAACAATACAATTACTAAATCACTGATGATGTAAATAATTATTAATTAATTCCAAAAAATACTATACAGTAAAACAAATGCATATGAAAACAACAGCTGTCAATAATAACAGAAATAATGATGACAGAAATTCAAATCTTCTAGGTTATGCGCATGTGTATATAGGCCTAATCACTGTTTAATATTTTATCAGGTATTTCTTTCGCCGGTTAAAATTTGGTCGATTAACGACGTTCTTAATCAACGATTAGAGTTAACCGGCGTTGGAAAAACGCAAATTTGTCCTAACCGGTGTTTTAATCGATGATTACGCTAACCGGCGTTTTAATCGCAGTTGGAAAAACCGGCCCTAACTCTTATTAACAAATCCAGAGTTTGTAATAGTGGTAGACCTGAATAGTTGGAGGATTTTTAATTTTTAAAATTTCGGTTTAAGCCACTGTCATATTATACCTGGAATTTACAGGTATATTGGCGGGATTTTGCAAAGCGTGGTTTATCTCCAGTTACCTTAACATTTTCCTTTTTGAAAGAATAAGTATATATTGAACGATAGTGTGTTATCATGAGGTATGTATATATAAAAACGTGTATTATACTTGTAATATCATTTAAAACTACATATCTTTACTTGTAGTATGAACGACAAAAGGGCTCGCTCTGCAAATTTCTCCAACGAGGAAAAACTCCATTGTTTAAATGTGATAAAAAAATACAAACACATTATTGAATGCAAGGAGACCGGTGTGACATCTTGGAAGCAGAAAGAAAATATATGGAAAGTTATTGAAAAAGAATTTAATGCACAGTCTATAACAGTATTTAGAAGTGCAGATGTTTTAAAAAGATTTTATAACAATAAAAAAAAGGAGACTAGAAAAATTGCTGCCCGTATAAGGTGTAATCAAAATGAAACTCGGGCGGGCCAATGGACACCATGCCAGTGAATGATCCTGTGTATGATCTGACGCTGGACATCATCAATAAGAAAACCGTGTTTGGTTTACAAAATAAGTTTGATTGTGATATGGAAGTAAAGAGAAGATTATATGAAAGTGTTATCTATAGGTAATGAATAATGAACATATTTTAGGCCACTGCAGAAATAGAAAATTCTGGGTGTCCAAATTATAATGACAGTATCGAAGAAGCAGATACTTGTAATGGTACTAGTATTGACAATGTAAGTTATATATATGTCTCTAAAAGGTCTTTAAACAACTCTACCACGTATTTTTCGGACCAAAATAAACCGATTTAGCAAAACTTGGCTTAGTGAAAGTTGCTTAGTTTGTGCGCAATACGGTCTTGAAGTTGCAGTAGGAAAATTTTACAACAAAAAATTATCAATTCAAAAACGACGTCAAAAGACGTGTACATAGTTTAAAGAGACGTCTAAACGGCCTAAGACACGTGTACACGGCTTAAAGATACATGTACATGGAGCACACAGTATGCACTGCCGTCCCCTAGTTAATGTTCTCAAATCTTAAAATGCGATTTTTGAGAAAACGATGCAATTTTTCGAGTCTTACCAAGAGTACCTTTTTTCTTGTACTTAAGACACTTAATCTAAATTTTATAGACAAACTCTTTTTTATCCATTGGCGTAGAAAATGGAAATGTTTTAATATTTATAAACGCAGGTTCTCCGCCTATGGATTGATTACTATCACAATTTTGACACAGAATTTCTTGACTCATAAAACTATGTAAACGTGACAAAATTTAGCGCAATCGCTCCAGCCGTTTCAAATTTATAACAAAAAAACAATTTTCCAACTGCAACTTCAGGACCGTATTGCGCACAAACTAAGCAACTTTGACTAAGCCAAGTTTTGCTAAATCGGTTTATTTTGGTCCGAAAAATACGTGGTAGAGTTGTTTAAAGACCTTTTAGAGACACCTTGTATAATAGTTTCTCAAACATTATTTAACTTCTATTACTTCCAGGATCCGCAAGAAGAGACTATATTTATTCAAGTTGCTTCAGAAATTGCTGAAAATAATTATGTATGTATTTTATAACTCTATAAAAAAAAAGCTTATAATATTACTTGTAGGATAAGGATAATGTACTCTCTTGGGACAACCACACATCAAGTATGTTGAAAACACAAGTACATGAAAAATTAAAAGAAAAGATCCAGCCACAAGGTTCAAAAGATTGGTCTAGTAGACGTAGGCCACAAATTTCAAAAACGGAAAATGTAGCCTTAAAATATGAACAAGTTGCGGATATGAAAAAAGATGTTCTCCAACTTCAGTTAGAACTTCTGAATGCACAGAATATTCTGTGCTACAAGACGAAACAAGGAAAGAGGAAGAACATATACTAAAGCTCAAACAGAATGGAGAAGAGTCTTTATTAAGAAAAAGGGCTTTAGAATTGGACATCTTAATTGAAGAGAAGCAATTAAAGGCGTTAAAAAAAATTATATAAAATATATGTAATAAAAATCGGTTAGACCTAAAAATTTTATGTTTTAATTTAGTAATAAAGACAATTAACTTACAAAAGTAAGCACGGTGTAATGCCAACATATATTTGTGAAAAATTAATTTACATACATGACACACATGGGTATAATACAAGAAATATTGAAAATCTTTTATACATGCAAAGTCAATGGGTTACAACAAATGTTTGTGTTAATGGCTTAAGAAAGTACAATAGTTTACCATGTGAAACAAAACATTTTAATAATGTAAATATATTTAAGATACAAGTTTCCAAACATGCTTTACAGCAATATTAACAATAATATATATACATGTATGTAAACACCTTATGCTTAATTCTACAATCGCTGCATAAAATAATCATTAATTAATTGTGCCCTTGATGCTGCAGCAATATCTTCTTGTGCATCATTGTTCACATTTGGAATTTGACCATTTATTATCATCTGATTTAATATATGCTCGTCCAATTCTTCTGGCAGAGGTGGTGGTAAATGATCACCCATGCGGAGTGCAATATTGTGTAACACTGATGTGGCTACTATTATGGTCAAGAAGGTATCTATTTTGAGACGACAACCATATGCCAATATTGGAAAACGTCTATTTTTTACCCCAAACAACCGTTCAATTGTGTTTCTTGTTCTTATATGACTCTCATTATATAATTGTTCTGCTGGAATATGAGCATTTAATAATGGAGTCATTAAATAGGTGTTATTTGCATAACCATTATCACCTAAAAATGTATATATATGTATTTATTAATTCATACTGTAATGTGGATATTTCAAGTCAGAATTTACCTAAGAGTAAACTGCCTCTATGTACATTATTTTGAAAATTTCTTTTAAGAGTGCTATTATTGAATATAGTCGAATCGTGAGTACTACCCGGCCACCTAGCTACAACATTTAATATCTTCAAATCTGCATCACACACAAATTGCCCATTAATAGAAAAATAACCTTTCCTATTCCTAAAAACTTCAGGATCATTTCCACCTAAAATATAAATTATATAATAATATTTATTGCATATATGGTAAATCTCTACCAGGTGACAGTATTTTAAAGTGCGAACAATCTATCGCTCCGATGACTCTAGGGAAGGCTGCAATATCAAAGAACCTTTGTTGTGTCCTTCGTACTTCATCCTGGTTATTTGGAAGTACAATATAATTTCTTCCTAATCGAGCTATTGCTTCAGACACTCTAACAACTATTCGTGACACCGTAGAAGTGTGCATTCCAGCAAAATCTGCCACTGCATCCAGATGTCCTCCAGTTGAATACAAACGTAAACATGCCAGCAGATGGTTTACAGGTGATATACATTGGTTGCTAATGCACAAATATTCTTATTGCACCAATTATTAAAACTATAGGTACTTACATATCAAAAGGAAATTCCAAATAATGTTCGATTTCGGGAAGGATATTACGAACTGTTTCTTTTGATAATCGAAATCTCTTTCGGAATGTGCTACCATCCATTGTTTGAAAATAATTAGCTCTTTCATATATTTGTCTTGGAATACCGAATTCTAAGAACTCTAATATACCTAAGTCGTCAGGGTCTGGTTCTTCAATATTATTAAGAATGTTTAAATTATCAATATCCATAATTCAAGAGTAAATTAGAAAAACGACATTCACGTGTTCAAATCATTGACGTCTTACCTATGGACCTATGGACTGCGCCATAGATAATATAATACTTGGAGGTCGGCAATTGTAAATAAAATAAATAACTAAGAGTGTATTAGTGCGGCGTCCAACCGCCCACGGCGCTTAGATCAATACTTGCGGGAAATTTGAATATACTTTGTATATTATGTACATTTATGTATTGCTACTAAACAACTAATGCGAAACTTGTTCATATAAGAAAATTTCCATATAGTTACATAATTTATGCAAGTAAATATTGTAGCTATACAGACTTTTTCTCATAAGAACAAATATAAGTAGCACTTAGTTGTAGCGTGGTTTGTTTCTAGTTTGTAACATTATTGTGTACAGATAAAATCGAAATGCATTCTTATTATTATTTTGTCAACATTGAATTAGACATGTAATGTTATATTTCCTTTCAAGTATAGTATTTAGAATAATTGTCAAATATATATGTAAGAATAGATTATAAAAAAAATTTCATTCTTCAAAATGCTTTCTACTTAAAAACCCATAGAAAATTAGTTTGCTTTAATCAGATAATGTTAATATCTTATAAAAGTGCAAAATGTTTAAGAATATTAGGTAACATAAGAGAAACAGATTTATTTTTCTATCTTTATTAAAAGTTATATATATGTACATGTTCAATTTAAATAAGCCCACTGTTACTTTCGTACTTTCAGTTTTTTATATTTCATTACAGCCAGATTTTTTATTTCATCATTGACATTTCTTAAATCACTGCCTTTTAATATTTTATTTATGTTAGCAATCCAGCAGTGAATATAGAATTGCAGAAAATAATTTACAAATATTGAAAAGAGATTATGTTCCTGACATGTAAAATTCGGTTTTACAAATTTTAATATCGCATTTCTCAACAGTTGTTTTACATTTTCGTTAGTGCATATTTTTGGTAACACCTCATGCCCAATTTCTAACATTTGTGTAAATAACTGTGCATACATAGTTGTCGGTTTCAATAAAGCCTTTGCGGAATATGCTCTAGCTGTTATCAATACATGTTCCTCACATGTCTGATTTGTTAACAAATCTTTGATGCATAAGCTACATTTTCCTACATTTATCATTATTTTTTTGCCAGAAAACCAGCTATATATGCATGTGTATACACTGCATTGTTTGTTCTGGTTTTAGAAAACTCAAAATTAACTATAGGGCATGTATCAATAACAGCAGCAGGAACGTTAGTACTGCAGCAAATCAATTCCCGTAATGAACTTAGAGCTCCCTCACTAATATCTTCTTCACAGTTTGCTGCTGGGGAATGTACACTTCTAAAATTGCTCACAATTAGGCTTTTGAAAGAAGATATAAAAGAATATGAGGTAGGATTAATATTTCTAATTCCATGGCTACGAATGCAACCAAAGAAGTTTTCTACTGGGTCTTGATTTAAGTTCCTTGTACACAAATACTTTAATCCAATCCCAGCAAGCTTGTTCCATAAATATTTCATATTTTCAATTGTCATCACCCAATTTTTTATTGATGGTGGGACAGACTGTTGTCCATTGGGATTAATAAACATCATGGTTTTGAGAACTGTAATCGCTTCATTCCAAAAATGTATATGTGGAGAAGTTGCAGAGACAGCACACCTCAAGGCCTTTTCTTCTGTCATATATTTAGAAATTGCATTCATGCTATCAAATAATTTATCAATAAACAGCAACAAATCAGCTGTGTCTGCAGCACTTGGATTCAGGTCACCTACGAGAACAGATAATATTAGCATTATGTATGAAAGTAAGAATATTTCAGAGATTAGAACTTACCTTTATTTGAAAATACTCTCATTGTGGAAGAAACCCTGTGAGAAAAGACCTGAGCAGCATTTTTCACCTTCATCTTCCTAATTTTATCAGGATATATATGCTGGTCTGTGAGCTTATTCAACATTTTTGTATCATAATCTCCAACGTCCATCTCATACATTTGAATAACATCCTTCCACGATGCAACTTGAGGGCCCTTTTTCCACACAAACTGAAGGTTGCTCTTCAGTAAATTATTTCTAAGGCCTTTTAACAAATGTGGGACATCATATAAATGCACAATTTCATCACCCCCAATTAAATAGCCCTGTGCCCTATTTTCTATATTCAATTGTTGAAAGTGCCTTTCAGTCTCCTCTTTCAACATTTTTATGGCTCTAGTATTGGTAGCATGTTGATCAGATACTGTAGCAACAACACATAAACCAATATCTTTTAATGCAACAATAATTTCTTTAATATTACGGACAATATCTGGTGCACTCATACCAGCCTCAGAAAAGAAAAATGCAATAGGCTGTTTCCATTTCTTCCTAATACCCCTTGCCATAAACACCATTGCATGGTCCGCAATGGCTTTCTTCATACCATCTCCACAATTTTGGAAGCCTTCAATCCTGTCGCTTTTCTTGTCGTATTGAAGCCCAGGCTCAATTGACATTTCATCAAACACCAATGTGCAGAAACGATCTAAGACATCCATTTTGGACACAGATGATTTAAACCATTGCATTATCGAATTATTTATTCCACAATTAAAAGGAACTTTATTTAACAATGCTGTTAATGTCCTCCGTGAAGGCAGTGCAAATGTCTGTTTTAATGTTGAGTATGCCTTTGGACTTAGTTTTAATAAAGATAATGCATATATCTTTTCATCAAGATCATATCTGCGACCTCTACTCTTCTTTCTTCTATGTTTTAATTGAGACATGACAAAATTGGCGGATTGTGCATTCAAATGTCTTCTTAAAAACTCTTCGGATTGAGTATATTCTAATGCTTCTTTTATCCTACGCTTGTATGTCAGTTTTTCCTTTTCAATGGTCCTCATACTTTTTTTTAATCTGCAGGCTATACTATATAATTTTCGAGCTTTCGGGGAAAGCTGCTGTTTTCTTGTAGAGCCTATTATTTGTAAAAAATTGATTTTGCGTCTCAATTCTGAAATAATACATACAAATTAAACTAAGTCAATAAAATGATGTTGATACAAAACTATTAATGAGATGATATAATAAAGAAATCAAGTTTATAATAAATATCTGGATATATTTTATTTTGATAGCCTTTTGTTAAAAATAGCGTGCAACAATGGCCTTGCACCATTGATCATAAACAAATAGAAGTAGATAGCCTATCCTTTAATGAAAATGGCATAAATATTTATGTTATAAAAATAAAATAACATGTGCAATCAAAAATTCACACACTTAGGGCCGGTTTTACAATCATGGAATAAGGACGGAATATCTCTATTCTTAGTATAAAATTGTTCGTGCCATTTTACAAGTAGAGAATAAGGAACGCATAGAATAAGTTCCGGAATAAGGCAGGTATAAATTATCTAGCGTTGAGGGACCGAGATAATCTTATACTTGGCTTATTCTTCGCTGTGATTGGTCGCATACATAGTAGCTGGCCTTGTTATACTGTGTTTTAACCTGCATTTGCTTTTGTTTTGCGGTATATTTTGATTTTCTACTTGCTTTCACAAATTTCAAATAAATTTTTTCGAATTTTAAAATGAACGTAGTTGATGTACGTTTGTTTGAGTCCAGCGACGACGATGTGCAAGAGCGTGTGAGAAGACCTAAACGATTTCGTAATAGGTAATTACGATCTTACGATACATATTTATTCAATGTTTGAATAATGCTTGTCTTCTTTACAGAATAAATTATTTCGAAGAATTGGATGAAATAGAATTCTTTACCAGATTTCGGTTGAAGAAAAACACATGCCAGAATTTATTGGGTGATATTCAACATGCTATAAGATCGACCACAGATAGAAATAACGCTCTAACACCTACAACTAAACTTCTACTGACCCTTAGATTTTATGCAACAGGATCAATGTTAATTGTTGCAGGTGATTTTTTGGGTGTCAGTAAAAGTGCTGCTTGTGTAACAGTGCGAATTGTTACAGAAGCTATTGCCCGTCTGAGCAATAGATGGATTAATTTTCCAAGAACTGCAGAAGAAAGAGAAAATCAGAAGATTAGATTTTATAATATTGCTAGATTTCCAAGTATATTGGGGTGTATTGATTGTACACATGTTCGTATACAATCTTCTGGAGGTGATGATGCAGAGGAATACAGAAACCGAAAAGGGTATTTTTCTTGGAATGTGCAGGTTATTGCAGATGATAAGTTACGTATTCAAGACATTGTAGCAAGGTGGCCGGGCAGATCACATGATCAGACAATATTCGATAATAGCAGGATTAAAGCACGGTTTGAAAATGGTGAATTTGGAAATGCTGTACTTTTGGGAGACAGTGGCTATGGCATCACAAATTATTTAATGACGCCACTATTAAATCCAAATACTCCTGCTGAGCAGCTGTACAATGAAGCCCACATAAGAAGTCGCAATGTTGTTGAAAGGACATTTGGAGTATGGAAAAGAAGATTTCCTATATTATCTTCTGGTATGAAGGTATCACCAGCACGGAGTAGAGCAATTATTGTTGCTACTGCTGTTTTACATAATATAGCAGTTAATGAAGGTGAAGATGTGCCATTAGCAGATGATTTCAATCAAGTGGAGGATAATGAAGAGGAAATAAATAACGAAAATAATGGAATTAATGGAGTAAATGGTAGGCGATTAATATTAATCACACAACATTTTGCAAATTTAATGTAAAATTTATTGGACAATTATTTGTAAAATAAATGATTCTTATAAAATTGAATAACATTATTTTTTACTAAGTGATATTTCATTGTTATAAGGTATAATGAGAATAAATTTTCACTCATAGCTCTTTCTTCAATTGCCTAGTATATCCATTACAGTCTCATTATGAAACTGCTAGCTTTGATGCCTTTTATTTAAGTTTCATGGTGAATAAAATAATATGCGTAAAACTGTAATGCTAACTTAAACAAAAAGTTAAATATTACAATAAAAAAAGGAAAGCAGAATTGTATATCAAATTAAAGGTCATTTGAAGTCTATCGATTCTAAGTTCAATTTCCAGAACATGGTCAAAATTGATACAAAGTTGGATGTTTACATCAGTCAATTTTAAGTTAAATTAATTCACAGCTGTAAAATAAGCTTAAAAACTAACAATATCTAAAGACAAAATAAAACAGGTGGTAAATGTACAGTGGCCATCTAAATACAATAATATGTATAAAATATCTATGTTACATATAAATTAAATGAAATAAAAAAAGATAAATATTACAAAAAAACAATAAGATACATAATAGAATTTAAATAAACCTAAGAATTAAACATTATAAAAATTAAAAATTAGTCTATACTACAAACCTAGAAAATATAGGTACAATGAGCTGAAAATTACAAAGACTTTGGTCATTTGAAATAATGTATTTGACAAAATACTACCTGTTTACGTTTTTGTTTCATTTTTTAATTGCTGCTGGAGGATTTTCATTTTTAATTCGTGTTCCTCCTTATGTGTTTTTATTTGTAGTTCCAGCAGCTCAATTTTTTTGGATATTAATTTTTGTTGTGCTTCATTGCATTTGCACTTCTGCTTCTGCTGCTTTTTAACTAGAACACAGATAAATTGAAATATGCCATAAATTAGTACTTACTTTTAGGACTATTACTATTTCCTGCACTTTTATAGAATGGAATTTTCTGGGTGCTGCTTGTAGTAGCATTTGTAGCATCAGCGATTCCCTCTATAAAATAATACAAATATTATACCATGCATTACAGTAAGACATTTGTACCTTCTAATGGAAAAACGACACATTCTGATGTGTTGAGTTCTGTACTACTACTCGTACCTACAAATGCGACAATGTAGTGACATAATAACATATTCATTATTAGTAATTACTTGTTTCTGCTATCACATCTTCTTGCGACATCTTCAATTTTTTATGGACAGGGGTCCGCAGCATTTGGGGATTCCACTTTGACCACTATATAAGTAAAAAAATATAATTGTTTGTATGACATAATTTGAAAAAATACCTTTTCTTCGAACTGAATAATTATTTCCTCATCGTTCTTCACTGATGATTCGGATAGATCTACAAATAAAAATATCTGTATCATCTATTTCCTACCTACCATATTTTTAACATAAATAATACTAACCAATGCGGTCAGAGTCAAAATCATTCTCTGTGCCTGTGACACTAATGCCTACAATTTCCAACACCTTTTCTAACAATATATTAAGTTTTAAATATATAGGAGAACCACCACCTGTCTTGTATTGGCTGTTTTTTAATTTTGAATACTCTTTTCTACAAAGCTTTTTTAGGGAATCCCACTTACTGCGTAACATTTTTGATGTCCTACCTGTTGGACATAACGCATTAAACTCATTTGTGAGCACCTCCCAAATACGATCTTTCTCCTGGTTACTCACAACATCCGTTATTTTACTTTCTGACATAGATATAATTTGTAATTAGTGTACTCTACCCATACGTTTTGCGTAATGCATTACATACCTATCACATTCCTATACTTCCTCACTAGATTTATTAACATTTCTGTCTCCTCGGCAGAAAAGTTACTGCATCTCATCCGTTTTTCAGTTTTGCTTCCTTCCATTTCAAAAAAGAGTCGATTGATTGGAAAAAAAATACCGTAACGTGCCGTAACCAAAGCTGGAAAAAATGCACATGTAAAACTTTAAATTGGCGGTAAAAGTTTTTTGTTTCGCGCAGGCATGTTTATCTTTTATGTTACCAACATGAACGATTCAGCTCACTTGAACAAGTATAGTTATTCCGCGGAATAAAGAGTTGGTAAAACGTATAAATCTTTATACTAGGGATAAATGTTTTACTAGGAACATCTTATCCCCCGACTTATACCGTGATTGTAAAACTGGCCCTTAAGGATTAGTTGTAAATACATCCTTTTCACTACATTATATACAAAATATATTTATAACTATTAACTTATTATATCTACTTCTATTCCTCCATAATAAATGGTTTGCAATTATACTCTACATATATTATTTACAATAAGTATGTACCTTTTCGTGTGTTTGGCAGTTTTGGAGAAATTTTCTTGGACTGAGTTGTGTCACTCATAATCAAAGCTAAAAATATCCATTTATAGTTAGTGTAAATCTCCACAATGCATATTTATATGAACTTACCTTCTTGACATGGTGGGGTATTAGAACTGAAGTCCATTTCTTCAGTTGAGAATGAAGGTATCATTTCTCTTGATATACCTGCTCTATGGGACACATCAACTGATATATCACTTGTAGATGGAGTTACAATTTCTGTAAAATTAAAATACACATTAACAACAGCCTCTTCAAGCCCTGAAATGTTCATTATGTAAAACAAAATACAGAGAAAAATATCTATAATTTACATAGAAAATATATTTCATGTGTTACGGACTACCTATATCTATATAAATTTTATTAGCATTAACTTACGTGGCAGATTAATAGTAGGCACATCATTATATTTCAAATTAGTCTTGTTATGATACTGGACAAACTTTTGATTGGCCGCAAAATGGTCAGAACATACTCTATAAGTATTCCTTATTTGCTCAATACTTTTATGAGATAGATCATTACGACAGATAGCCACAAGCCATTTCTTCACCATCTACAAATCACAAAATTACATTAAATACTTATTTTCAAGTGACAAAAAATGTTCTTTGAAGAATACATACTATTATGTACAACAATTATACCATGACGTACTTACATCTGAATTGTTTGGAAAACGATGAAGTTTTCTGGTTGTTGTTGAGGTTTTCCCACAATTACGTACACAACACCGCTTAACCATTATAGTTCTATGATATAGTCAATGGTGAATAAATAATAATAACACAAGGTAATAAACAATAAACAAGTAACACTAAGTCATACACAATACTGAACCAAACAAAACGATAGCTTCCAAAATGGCGGAATAAATTTGTATAAGGATGCCTTTTTATGATTGGTCAATATTTGGAAGCTAGCGCCGCAGGCGGTTGGCCGCCCAACAGTAACAAGAAATGGCGGGAACTGATGAAGTGAATAAGGCATGGACTGCGCTTGGCCAATACTACGCTATACACCGGTTGTTGTCAACATGGTTATGCAACCACCAATTCGCGTTAGTGGCAAAATCCATATTAGTTCTATACGAAAAGTAGTGGCAAATTGAATTTAAACTCTTAAACAAGTCTCCATAATAGTATAATTTCCTTGGATTATGAACAATTATTAATTATTTTGATTGTAATATAGTATTTAAACATAATATCTCTCATTATCATACTAGTTTAGTATATTATGCCACGATAGATTTTCTAACTAAAATTAAAACCGCCAAATTTACTACCACATTAAAAACTAAAAATTGGATAAAAAGCATAGAAAATAAATAAAAATCAAAGTTTATTAAAACTACATGAAATTAGCCCTTACATAGATAATAACAATTTTCATTGATTTTTAAATAAAATTAATTTTGAATAGAGATGTCGAATTCTAACTGCACACTCATTTCTTTTTTTGTTAATTCTTTTTTTTGTTTAATAGGAAAGTCAAAAATGCTTGGTACGGCATCTTCTTTTAATTGCCGTTTGCCAAAATAGATTTTAAAATCCTCCATCATAAAATGATTGCTGCATAAAACGGTATTTTTTGAAGGATTAAATTTATCTCTTTTAGTAGCAATGATCCATTTTTGTCGTAATTCTTTGTCATTTGGAAACCTATAATTAAGAACCAATATCTAAATATGCACAATTCAGTATTTTAGCTGCTGTATAACTTTGGCGCCAAAATCTATCCGGATAACCTAATAATAATAACTCGACGAATTCATGAATATACCCACCTGTGGAACGATATTAATGAATTTTTGGAATATCGTTCTGTGCAGGCAAAAGCGGCGCATGATTTCACCATATCGATTATTATAATTTATAACAATAACGTTCGAACTCTCTTAAAAAACTCACTTGCTTATATCAAGCCCACATAGAAAGCTTGTATTTTGCCACTATTCAGTTTAATGTGTTGCCTACCTGTGTTGACAACAGTATTTTCAACTCAGGCGCAGTCTATAGGTGTCAAGTCATTGGTTCAAATGGATGAATTAACCTCACCTTACCCGCCAAATAACTGCATGAAAACGCATGCGTGATGCTTTAATCCGCACTTTTAGTTGAGATTAACTTAATTATGAGTTAAAGGCATTAAGCGTTAGTTAACGTACCCGTGCAATGCAAATTAAAAGTTAACTAAGATTAAACTTTAACTATGAGTTAATTACAACCGGTGCAAACGGCTGTTAAACATATTATCTACGAGACATTTTATAATAAGAGAAATACATTTTATTCAGACATATTTTAAAGGTAGGGTGAAAAACGATTAATGCTAAATTACAACGAATGTTGTAATTAATCGTTTTTCACCCTACCTTTAAAATTTGTCTGAATAAAATGTATTTCTGTGATTAATACGAAATTAATCACTGTGATTCCAAGAATATGCAAACGGTGATTACGAAATCACTGTGAAAAATCACTGTGACCAATATCTGCTCTCATCTCTAGAATTTTCCGTTTATTTATGCGTTTATTAAAATGGCGGCTTGATGGCGAATGGTTCACAACAATAATTGTAGTGGTGATGGCTGACCAAATTGAAAATTGTGATGTGAATAACTCTTTGTTTTCTGTAAATACATCGAGTACCAACGAACAAAACGATTTTGAGGATGATAAACTTCATGTCTCTGAAACTGTTATTACCGTAAACAATTTTGATTTAAAAGATGGCATGAAATGGCATGACAATATAAAAGAATATGAGGCAGCCACTATTTTAGATAATATTAAGATGGAAATAGAATCAACTGAAGGACAGTATAACGCAGTAAACGACACTGTTAAAATTGAGGAAGATTTCAATCCTAGTAATATAAAAATTGAATTTGATAATGGACTACTATGTAAGTAAATGCCTAAATTAACTACTTGAAGTACTAAATAACTATTAATTACTCCTTAGTTAGTTGGTTCTTTAGGCTTGTTTCTACTCTATTGAAAGTGCAATTAAGTTTTAAATATTACTGTTTCATTGTATTATAAACCAAATAATAACATATTTATTTTCAAAATTCACATTTATATATAAATTTGTAAAGCCTAGTAGCTTGGTTTAAATGGGCAAATAAGCTTTCATTTCTTCTTCATATATGTGAATATTGTATTACCTGGTGTTTACTTAACTTAATTTGACCACCAGATTGTGAACATTGTCGGGCATATTATGAAGACTACTGCATAGAGTGTGGAATGTTGGTACATATTTTGAACAGGCATGCTCCAGACAATCCCAATAACAGAACACAAGAAGAATTACCAAATGATATTTTAGAAATGCAACATTTGTTTGGACAGTTTGGAATATTGACTTTAAAATTTATTCCTGAAGGTGTAACATTTGGTCCTTTTACTGGACTTTGTAGAACAGAATGTACATGGAAAATAAAAGGAGGAAAACTTGTATTTGATAAGAATACATCACAGTATTTAAATTGGATGCAGTACATTAACACTGCCAGAAATATTTCTGAACGAAATCTAATTATTTTTCAACATGAAGATTATCTATATTATCAAAGCACTCGTCCAATTCAATCGGGTGAAGAATTACTAGTATATTTTGGTGAAGAGTTAGAAGACAGCCAGATTGGTAATGTTGAAGTAGATTTTATTCCCACTAGGAAATACATCTTCAAGAATGTATTTGCCTGCACATTTTGCTGTCTTGGATTCAGTTCGAAATCATATTTGGCCAAACATAAAACAATGTGCCCTAAGGATGCATGTAGCAACTTTTTATTTGAAGGTATGTCAAGGTATATCAAATATGGGAATTAAAAGCTCTTTCAAAGCTTATAGACTTTTATTTAAATCTATTTAGATTTTCTTATTGAAATGTTTAAAAAGTTACTAAAGGCATGTTAGTATAGTTCCCCCTTTTTAAATTAGTTCTGCCAATGAATACAGTTCATTAAATTGATGAGTATTTTGAGAAAGTAATTTCAGAATAACATTTTGTTATAATATCAACTTTATTGTCTTTAAAACAATGATTGAATATGAATTTTAGGGTCGGTTTTTCCATATTCGATTAAAATGCCGGTTAGCGGAATCATTCCGTGCGTTCAGGGAGTTACGGCGCCGCTAGCGCTGAGCTGTGCTAGGTCGAGCGGTGTCCTGAACGCGACTGCTGACTGCCGGCGCTGGAGCTAGCGGTCGCCATCTTGCCTAGCGAAAATAAATTTCGCTCGATGACCAGCGGCGCTAGAAAGAAGTGGGGATAAGCGGTGAATATTCAAATATGAATTTAAAAATTCAAACCCGCGGATTAATAAACACATTAATTTATTAATTGTAGTAGTAAATATCATTTTTACGGTTGATGTTGTACTTGTTGTTATATTTAATGTTATGCGAAAGTTATAGGTAAATTTATCATATAAAATAGATATTGATAAGTACTATTATATTCTGTTTACATATAAAGTGAATATCTTTTTTCTACTTGAAATAGATTATTTATTTCTAATAAACAAACAACTGTTAGTGAATCCTAAGTAATATATGAAAATAAATTTGTCTCGACCCAGTGGCGGTAAAAGAAAGCGGTTAAAATTCAAATTTGAATCTTGTGAATAATACGATCAATAAAAACTTCAATTATGTTGCACAATAGATCTTAAATAGTGCCTAATAAGTCTTTTTGATATTTTTATATAGGTATTGAAATGTATTTTGAAATAGATATAACTAACAAGTAATGTCAAACAGCATAATTCCTTCTAATTTGGCACTAAATTTAATCAAAAATATTAAGAGCTGCTACTGAAACTAATGAGCTATATATACAATATTGTTTGTTTTTGGGCCTTATCTTCTTATTATATTTTCGTGTTCTAAAATACATTAGTATTGTATGCATAAGTATAGATAGCTACATAGTCTATTAGGTAAAGTAACTTAAGACTTTTACAGAAGATCTACCATCAGATTCCAGTACGATAAATGTTGGAATAATATTGCTTCTTCAACCACAACATTAAAACAAACACACAATGTTATCAGTTTATGTCATATTTATTTATCAATAGGATAGGCGATATATTTATTTATTTATACACTTATTACAAAGTAGCATTCAAAAAATACATCAATTAATTAAAATTGAAATGAACAACTATTCACAGTGCCGATAAATATCTCAGCCAACACTGCTAATATAATAGTGTTAATCGTTACATCATCTTCAACTAAAACCTCAAAACATTCCAACGAATTTGCTAACATCAGATTTCAATAAGTTAAATATTGGAAGAATATTGTTTTTACAACTACAGTAATAAAATAAATACACAAAGTTATTTGTTCGTAATAAATTTATGTATCGGTTATAATTCTGTGGTTATACCTACTCTTACTGCAACATTAGCATTCAGAAAATTCATCAACTAATTAAAATTGAAATGAATACTGTTCACAGTGCCGATAAATATATCAATCAAAACTGCTGATATAATATTGATAATAGATTACGCCAACTTCATCGAAAACTTCCACATAATCCATATAATAATACACTGTAAAATGTATATATAGTATTAAATATTTAGACACACTTTATATTATAGTAAATAAGTAGTATACGTATGTCACGTCTTCATACTTCAAACAATAATAATAATAATTAAATTAAATAATAATAAACTTCACAACACCAAATTGCCGTTGTCAGACTTCAGAAGTAGTAAAAGTACGCATGTCCAAGCAACAATTTTAAAATGTACTACTGTGACCCGTTCAATGACTTCAGGCGCTGGCCACAAGCTCTAGCGGTATACGCTTCCAGCGCCGTAACTCCCTGAACGCACGGATTGGTTAAAGTACCGGTTAGAACAAATTTGCGTTTTTTCTACACTGGTTACCGCTAATCATTGATTGAGGACGCCTTCAATCAAACTCATTTTACCTAATAAAATATTAAACAGTGACTAAGATTTCTTACATGTGCGCATAATCTAAGAGATTTGAATTTTTACTATTATGTATTAATAGCGGTTATGTGTCATTCCATAAGTGATCCAAAGGTGGTCGCTTGACCCTTTTATGATCAAATGATTTTTTGTTTGTTGATTCCTACATGATTGGAGAGTCCAAAAACCCTGATTTTAAGTTTTTGTCTTTTTCCGAATTTCGCTGACAACCATTCTTGTTTTACAAAACATGCCGATTTTTGCGTTTGTAATGTTTTGTGTTAATAAATGCAATAAATTGGCACAAGTCCATGATTTATTCCTATAAAAATACATAATATTAAGTAAACTTGCATGTCGTTTTAAAATTATAAGTATAACTTATAATAATGGTAAAAATGAGGTGTGGGCACGTATGAGCGTTTCAAATTATGCAGAAGTTGTTCTAAATTAATTTTTAAATAAGTTTATCATCTTGAAAAATTAAACCTGTGAGTAAATGTGTTACTTCTGGTCCGAATTTTGAAATTTATTTTATAAAGAATTTCTCAAAATCCTAGTCTCCTAATAAATCTCTATAGAATGCATACTTTGCGAGATATTTGCAAAAAAGTGCTATTCGATAAGAGTAAAAGTGTTACTGCCGGTCCGAATTTTGAATTTTTTTGTAAACAAATGGTATTGAAAATTATGTTTTAAATACTTTTATACTCTTAGTGTACCTGTCTAAAAAGTATGACTTACTTTGCGAGATATTTGCAAAGAAGTGCTATTCGATAAGAGTAAAAGTGTTACTGCCGGTCCGAATTTTGAATTTTTTTTTATACAAGTGGTATTGAAAATTATGTTTTAAATACTTTTATACTCTTAGTGTACCTGTCTAAAAAGTATGACTTACAAGATGTTCCCAAAAAATGGATTTTTGATAAGAGTAAAAGACTTACCTCCAGTAGGAATTTCGAAAAACTTTTTTGATAAAATTTTTCTCAAATTTAGTTTTGAGTACATTTGAATTCTCTATAAATTTGTTTAAACTTAATCAGAAGGGGGAGATTACTCTCCTAAATATAAAACTTGGAATTGACAGTTACAGCCTTTTGACCGCTATCGTGGTCACACGCAGAATATAAATATAACTTACAATAATGGTAAAAATGAGGTGTGGGCACCACTTTCTTGTACGTATTAGCGTTTCAAATTATGCAAAAGGTGTTCTAAATTAAGTTTTAAATATGTTTATCATTTTGAGAAACTATACATGTGAGTAAACGTGTTACTTCAATTATGTTATAAAGAATTACTCAAAATTCTAGTCTTCTAATAAATCTCTATAGAATGCATACTTTGCGAGATATTTACAAAAAAAGTGCTATACGATAAGAGTAAAAGTGTTACTTCCGGTGCGAATTTTGAATTTTTTTTGTATAAGAGGTATTGAAAATTATGTTTTAAATACTTCTATACTATTAGTGAACCTGTCTAGAAAGCATGACTTATAAGATATTGACAAAAAACTGACTTTCGATAAGACCTACTTCCGGTAGGAATTTCGAAAAACTTTTTTGATAAAATTTTTCTCAAATTTAATTTTGTTTACATTTGAATTCTTTATAGATTTGTTTAAACTTGTAGTTGACGAAATATTCACAAATTTCGATTTTTTCACTGAAGTATACTACTTCCGGTCTACTAATTTTACTGAGAATCTAATCAGATCTCAAGAGGGAGATTACAATCGTAAATACAACACTTGGAATTGATAGTTACAGCCTTTTGACCGCTATCGTGGTCACACACACACAGAGAGACATTTTTTAAAAACCACTTTTTTGGTATTAGGGGACTTCAAAACGTGGGCATCTGCAAAAATCACGAGATCAAAAATTTTCGTCATAACAATACTTCCTTATACTACATATAAGAAAGTAAAAATGTGATGGGAGAAATAGGTATGTATGTGTTTATGTCTAACAAGATCGCGAAGAACAATTGGGATTCCCCTTTAATAACGTCATCTCTTGTGTGGTAGTGCGAACTGTTTCAATGTAACAATATACCAAACTCGACGATATCTACACTCAAATCGCTGAACAGATTCAGTAATCACGCTGGTTCACATGATCAAAGTCGTATGCAAACAGGCACATGAAGTCATTCAAGGATCAATATCTGTAAAATAGGTATCGCCGTAGTATTTGACATAAGAAAGTGTGCATATTCAAATCTTTTCTATCAAAACGTATTAAAATTGTATTGTCTCTATAAAATAGGACGTAGTAATCCTCAGACACCTGCGATCTGTGATACTATTACAGTTTACCTAATCGCCTAATATAAACGATCTTTGCCGCCGACCGCTTTTATGCATTGGATGCCTTGATCACTTTGTGATCACGCACTTTTAGTATACTACACTAGAATCGCTCTTCGGCGATTCTAGGTATAGTATTAAAATTTGGATATCATACTCTTAGTGCACTGTTTTGGAGTATTTTGAAACCAGATATAGAGTCGCCATCTCATACAAATGCCGAGAATGGCGCCAGTATTATTAGAACAAAATATACAAATTTAGATCAGATGCACTAGCAAATATGTTGCCAACTTTGTATAATAAATCCTTAAACACTGTTTAGTTAACCGAGTGGTTTAGTCGGAGTTGGAAAAACCGGCCCTCCTTTTGTCACTATTCATTGTAGTTCAGTATGTTTTTCATGTGATTTCAGAATGTACGCAGTGCCCTATATGCAAAATCCACTTTGGACACAAGGAATATTTGGAAAACCATTTTGCCTACTGTTCTGAAAGAAATGTTAGGTATTGTTCATTAGCATATAATTTTATCAACGTAGCACCATGCAGTAATGGTGGTCTTTGGTGAACAATTAATCATTATTAATTATTTATTTTATTATATTCATAACCAGCAATATTTCAATCCTGTTAACAACACTAAGTTTACTCTTTGTCCTGCCGAACTGTTATAGTTCGTTCCAACTTACTTTAATTTGACACGAATCAAAATGTTGAATTTGCGTGGCAAAGAAGCAAGTGTATCGGAATACAGAGAAGATCTGTTAAATGTGCAATAAAAAAGAAAACATTGGAAATGCGGCACCAAGGCCGAATAAAGACTTTTCTCAGACATAAAGAAACAAACAATTCTTAGAGAATTTAGAAATGTAAAATTCAAATACGCATTATTTTTTTTAAATAAATGAAACTGTTGGAAAAGATATTAATATTAATATCAAATTTTTAATATAGCAAATAATTAAAAAGAAGGTGTTAATATTAAAATTGAAATCCAGTCAAGGTAATTACAATTTTAGAGAATTAAAATGGATGAAATAAACAGGATGCTGCATTTTAAACGTAACACAAGTTCTTGGCCTATATAGGTTTGTTCATATTATAATCGTGTTTATGTCAAGTGATTTGCTATTTCCTTTAAATTCGTGCACTTACTAGTCGTATCATTTGTAATTAGTTTGTCGTATCGGAGAATGAGGTTACATATTTTTATTTGTTTTTAGGAAATGCAGTGCACCGACGCAAAGCTATCAAGTGCCAGCGGTAAACGGACGCAAGAAACGTCGCAGCCAATTGTATAAGTGTGACCAGTGCAAGTACCGGACAAAGTATAAAACAGATCTCAAGAAGCACATCAACAGCCAGCACCTTAAACTAAAAAAGTTTAAATGTGGGATTTGTTACAGACGATTCGAGACAAAAAAATATTTGAAATTGCACGTGCAAAATACGCACAGTTCTGTTAGCGGAAAGGAAGACTCGGCACATACAAAAGTAGAACAATCAAACTCACTAGATCGAACGAAAACATTTAAATGTTCCCTATGTGATTTCCGAGCAAAACATATAAAATATTTGACAAGACATATGAAAGCGAGCCATTTGAAAGAATTTGATTTTAAGTGTGACCCTTGTGACTATGGAACAAGCAACAAAAGTCATTTAAAAAGACATATACAAACTAATCATTTAACAGAATTTGATTTTATGTGTGACTCTTGTGACTATGGAACAAACTACAAAACTAATTTAAAAAGACATATAAAAACTAATCATTTAAAAGAATTTGATTTTAAGTGTGACTCTTGTGACTATGGAACAAACAACAAAAGTAATTTAACAAAACATATACAAACTAATCATTTAACAGAATTTGATTTTATGTGTGACTCTTGTGACTATGGAACAAACTACAAAACTAATTTAAAAAGACATATAAAAACTAATCATTTAAAAGAATTTGATTTTAAGTGTGACTCTTGTGACTATGGAACAAACAACAAAAGTAATTTAACAAAACATATAAAAACTAATCATTTAAATGAATTTGATTTTAAGTGTGATTCTTGTGACTATGGAACAAACGTCAAAAGTAATTTAAAAAGTCATATAAAAACTAATCATTTAAAACAATTAGATTTTAAGTGTGACTCTTGTGACTATGGAACAAGCAACAAAAGTAATTTAACAAAACATATAAAAACTAATCATTTAAAAGAATTTGATTTTAAGTGTGACTCTTGTAACTATGGAACAAACGTCAAAAGTAATTTAAAAATACATATAAAAACTAATCATTTAAAAGAATTTGATTTTAAGTGTGACTCTTGTGACTATGGAACAAATAAAAAAAGTAATTTAAAAATACATATAAAAACTAATCATTTAAAAGAATTTGATTTTAAGTGTGATTCTTGTGACTTTGGAACAAACGTCAAAAGTAATTTAAAGATACATATAAAAACTAATCATTTAAAAGAATTTGATTTTAAGTGTGACTCTTGTGACTATGGAACAAACAACAAAAGTCATTTAAAAATACATATAAAAACTAATCATTTAAAAGAATTTGATTTTAAGTGTGACTCTTGTGACTATGGAACACACAAAAAAAGTAATTTAAAAAGTCATATAAAAACTAATCATTTAAAAGAATTTGATTTTAAGTGTGACTCTTGTGACTATGGAACAAACAAAAAAAGTAATTTAAAAAGTCATATAAAAACTAATCATTTAAAAGAATTTGATTTTAAGTGTGACTCTTGTGACTATGGAACAAGCATCAAAAGTAATTTAAAAAGTCATATAAAAACTAATCATTTAAAAGAATTTGATTTTAAGTGTGACTCTTGTGACTATGGAACAAATACTAAAAATTATTTAGAAGTACATATAAGATCTATTCATTTAAAAGAATTTGATTTTATGTGTGACTCTTGTGACTATAGAACAAACAAAAAAGGTAATTTAAAAGTACATATAAAAACTATTCATTTAAAAGAATTTGATTTTAAGTGTGACTCTTGTGACTTTGGAACAAACATCAAAACTAATTTAAAAGTACATATAAAAACTAATCATTTAATTTTAATTTAAAAAAACATACAAAAGCCAATGACATACAAAAGCGAAACATCATCAAGAAGAAATAGATAGCCGTACACAGGATTGCAAACAACCAATTCTAAAACCAGCACCAATCGGTTCAGGGATTTCAATACAAAATGCGCCCATTAAAATACTGGTTTCGTATTATTTTTCCATTGTAAGAACAGACAGATATCTGCATTTATCAAAATTTGCATTCGAACTATTGTCTCTTCCACATAGCAGTACTGCAGTGGAGAGAATATTCACTACAATTAATTTCAATAAATCAAAAATTCATCATTATGTAGCAACTAAGACATTTATTAAAGACAAGAAGGAAAGTGTCACAATTTACAATTTGGAAAAATGGAAAAACAGAAGTAGAGTAATTACATATATGTATATGTAATCTTAAATATTATCCCAACTTCCTCCGTCATAGTTTATTGATGATTTACCTATTAAATATATATAAAATATTTATGTGATACATTTTAATACATATAGGCAAAAAGAATCTTGTAAGTTATTCTTGAATAAATTAGTAAACTATATACCCTATATATGTACATACATTATTATGGATTACCTTATTTTGTATTTCTAATGGTTCTAGAACTCTTAAAAATCAATTCTATATAGCCAATAATGCAATTATTTTGGTATGGGCACTGGAAAAAGAATCAATTAATGTTTAACAGCTTTAATTATTAATCGTTAATAGTTATTTACGAACCAAGTGCGGAAAGACTAATTTCCCGCATGAGCGCACATTGTAAGCACGAGCGACCGCAGGAAGCGAGTGCTTTTAATTGCGCGGATGCGTGGAAGATGTCTTCACGCAAGTGGTTTGTACAATATTTTTTGTACGAACATTAAATTAAAAAAAATATTGATTAATGTCATTGGTATCATACCTAAGCTAAGATAGATTACCTAATTAATTTAAGCATTTCATGTACATAACTATTACTCACCTTTCCCTAAAATTAAGTTATTAAATTCTTACACAATGCAAGCATGAGGTATTTATTCTTATACTTACAAATTTATAGTACATTTATTGCGTTTTTTGGTTTAAATACAAACAATTCCGAACTGCCAATATAAATGTCGATGTGGTTCAAATAGATGGCGCTTGAATCTTGCTTAAAATGTCGTCAAATAGATGGCGCCACAATTTTTTTGGAAGAATTTTTAATTATTACTCCTATTTCCCCAACTTTTAGTGATGAATAGTGGAGGGAAGTAGTATTTTATAGACTAAATTTTATTACTACCAAGTTAGATTTTTTTTTAAATATCCCAAAGTGCCAGTCTTTTTTTCAATTTTTACAGTCGCCTCAACCGGGAAAACGTATTTCCCAGTCGAGCTACACATGCGCCAAATGTCACTTTGCAGGCGGTGAGTACAAAATAGTTATTTACGAACCAAGTGCGGGAAGACTGTTTTCCCGCATGAGCGCACATTGTAAGCACGAGCGACCGCAGGAAGCAAGTGCTTTTAATTGCGCGAATGCGTGGAAGATGTCTTCACGCAAGTGGTTTGTACAATATTTTTTGTACGAACATTAAATTAAAGAAATATTATTGATTAATGTAATTAGTATCATACCTAACCTAAAATAGATTACCTAATTAATTTAAGCATTTCATGTACGTAACTATTACTCACCTTTCCCTAAAATTAAGTTATTATATTCTTACACATGGCAAACATGAGGTATTCCTATATTTATAAATTTATTGCATTTTTTGGTTTAAATACAAACAATTCCGAACTGCCAATATGAATGTCGATGTGGTTTAAATAGATGGCGCTTGAATCTTGCTTAAAATGTCGTCAAATAGATGCCACCACAATTTTTTTGGAAGAATTTTTAATTATTACTCCTATTTCTCCAACTTTTAGTGAAGAATAGTGGAGGGAAGTAGTATTTTATAGACTAAATTTTATTACTACCAAGTTAGATTTTTTTTTAAAATGTCCCAAAGTGCCAGTGTTTTTTTCAATTTTTACAGTCGCCTCGACCGGGAAAGCGTATTTCCCAGTCGAGCTACACATGCGCCAAATGTCACTTTAGAGGCGGTGAGTACAAAAACGATATTACCACACAAAATAGTTTAAATTATGGAATTATGTATAAATATTAATAGTTTTATAATTTTGGCAACTTTTGAATGAAAATGTTGGCAACTCCGGCGACTCAGCCACGGCAATGCTTGTTGGCGTAGAATTTTCTAGAGATGGTCTTAACGGTGATTTTTCATTCACCGTTCTAAAGCAAACGGTGATTTTAAAATCGCCGTGATTTTAAACAGCTCCTTTAATCACAGCGAAAGCAGGAGTCGTTTATTTTCACTGTTTATTTTCACCGTTTATTTTCGCTGTTCGCTTTATTTGAAACAGCTCTTTCACCGCTCTCCGAACTGTTTACTATTAAGCTTAGTTCACAGAACTTTGACGGTCGCGCGCGACACAACTATCATCCAATAGCGTTGTTTGTTGTTTCGTATTCCCCTCTGTCGCTGTGAAGTTGGAACTACACAAGTACTGTCGCCCAAATTAGTGAGGTTATGTTCATTAAAATAAATAAAAATCATGCAACAAATCGTTTTTTTTTGTTTCTTTACGTGTTTTCTTTTTTTTCCACCACAAATAAGTTAGAGTGTATAACAAAATTCGTTTATTTATCATTTTTAAGTATAAATCTCTTTGAATTTTAGGTTATATGGTAAGTTGTCGCAAGCAGGGTTGCCAGATGGCGGCAGAAATTTATCGCAGTTTTCTGTAGTAGAAGTAGCCCAAAATCGCAAAACTGAAATAAATATCTCACAAAAATTCACAAGTCATAATTAGAGTGGTTCATTTGGTTTTACTCTTTAAAATTATCTTTTTAGGTTTGTTCGAACCTCCAGTTCTGAACAGTTCCGGAACCGTTCTAGAATTAGTAGTTCTGAAAATAATGCGCATGTCCGGCCAAATACTGGTTCTAGAACGGTTCGAAATGGTTCGAACAGTTTTAAAATTGGAATTTTAGGGAAACTTGTACTACCAACTTAGTAATAGTAATATTAAAAAAACACCAAACTTATTGGAAGAAATATCAATCGTAATGAACGTTAAATAGCTAATGCATCTAACTACTAAAATTGGGACAGGATTAAAAAGTAATGAAAAAGTTGTTTATATGAAATACGTTTTTCTAAATTTTGTAATGGATAATTCTGCATTTTTTATATAAGCAATATATTTATATATTACAAAACACCAAACTGGTGGACAAATATCAATCGTAATAAACATTTAAATGTTACTGCATCTGCATCTAACCACCAAAATTGCGACAGCATTTAAAAGGTAGTGAAAAAGTTGTTTATAAGAAATAAATTTTTCTAAATTTTGTTATGGATATTTCTGCATTTTTTAAAAAAACACCAAACTGGTGAACAAATGTCAATCGTAATGAACATTTAAATGTTACATCTGTTACGACAGGATTTAAAAAATAATGAAGTTGTTCAGAAGAACATTTTTCAAAATTTTGTAATGGATATTTCTGATAAACCGGGTAAATAAAACAAGGATTTTTATACAAGCTGTTATTAATAATTGGCACGTGCATCAAATGCACACACACATTAATAAACATGTATTACATAACTATAAAATCAACAATCATGATGAATTTAAACAAATATATTATAATACATTTTCAATGTTCAAAGCCAACTCCTCTTCTTTTTTTTAATCTGTGAAGTAGTACAGTCTTTCAATCGATTTTGGAGAATTGAAGCCTTTTTGGTAATTTGAATTGCAATACCTACATGATTTGGTACTTACATCAATCAGACTGAATGTTTTGTGTCACAAGTCTAGGAGTCACATTAACTTGCAATTTATTATAATTTTCATGACGTAACAGGCTGGTACAAACACATACATATAATAGATTGTTCGGATATATAATATTTTGATATCACAAATTCCCTTTATTTCTCTGAAGTCTCAAGGGGGACACATCGAACCAAAAATTATAAGTTTAGTTTATTAAATACTATTTTGTCTAAGTTTAACAAATATGTCAGTTTCTCTACGAATATATGATAATTATAAATTCACTTTTCACATGTTCGCAAGTTCCTATAATTGTACCATTACATTCACTTTATTCTTAGAGGAAGAATCACTTGCTAGACTCAAGAACATGGTAGTCAATGAAGTAATTTCTAAAACAATAAACCACCATTTGAAGAAATTAATGTTTAGTCACATACTTATAGCTGTTTACTTTGCTATTACAAAATTGATATAATGGGTGTGAATAAAAACTGTAAAAAAAATTAAAAATAGGTTTGATGAACCGAATCACACCAATACTCTAATAATATCACAAACTAAAATAAAAAACAAATAGGTACTTGAACGATAACTTAAAAACTAACCTACAACAACTCCAAACTCTAAAGTTCAACATAAATACGATAAACATAACCAGAAAAATGCGAAAGCTGGGGTGGGACTACGTGTGCGATCGACTTAAAGCGATCCTTGTCTATTGTAGATAGCTACACTTTCAGGCGAGAGTTTTAAAAAGTGGTACCATGTGTGTCTCTTGCTTGACTATCGCTTGGCATTCGGTTATGTTCGGTTAGTTATTACGTTTTCTAAAAGTATTGACTCAATTTTTAGTAAATATTACGTCTTAAAGTTGAAAGCCGTTAAAATCACCAAGTCTTTTAATAAGAATTTCAAATTTATACTTGAATAAAATAAAATAATAAAAAAAAAGTCCTTGTTTAATTGGAGTATTAACCTTATTATCACATAAATTCAAGACAAGTGGAGCAATATCTTATATTTATTATAAGTGTATATGTGTTTAGTGTTTACCACAATGTTATTTATTCACATCAATGTGATTACTGCTGAAGAAAGTTTTACGCCTCGATTAAAGTTGGTTTAATTGTTAATATGTGCTCTATATTGCATCATATTTGTATATATAATATGTAGATGCCTAGTTGGAAAACAATTATGATATACCACTAGATGATGAAGATGGACAATAATTAACAAGGGAAATGTTGTACAACACAATTTAATAAAATTGTATTTTGAATAATATACTCATTTTATTTAAAGTAAACATTACAAATTTTTGCCAGCATTTTCATAGACTGAGCTATGGAATTTATTACATTCGTTAAATTACTTAAGATAGAATTAAGTGTGTAATTAGTTATCAATATTTTTTATTACATCGAGTGATTCGTCACTTTTTTTTAATAATTTGTCAGACACTCCAAAAGAACAATATTTATATTGGTGAGCAGGTAGTACATTGATTTCTACTAACGCACTTGTTGAGGGCATTCGCAATACAATCGAATAAGCAATAACCATATTATATGTTCTTGTGACTAAAAAAAAAGATATTAATTAGTACAATCTTCAATTACCAATTTTATTTTGCTTTGGTTCACCTTTAATGCTGTTTGTTCCAATTATTTTTAGTAATCGGTTATCTGCATTTGTAAGAGGAAGATAATCTACAGCTTCACCAGCTGTAATGCTTGCATTCATATTAATTTTGGCAGCTTTAGCTTTTACTTTGCACAGCCTATAAAACAATTAATACTGCACACTGTTACTTTGATACAATACATATTAATAAACTGGATAATAATATAATCAGTATATCATTATATTTTGAACAACTTGTGATTGTAGTTTCAGAAAATTATTAAATTAATTTATGAAGTCATCATTAAATATTAAATATGAATGTTTTACTTTTTCTCCACTTTTCTATAACTTTCCTACTATGTCGTAAACTATTTAACTGTTCACCGGCATGATGCCACATAGTTTCCAAATGCTGCATAGAATTTATTTGTTAACAACACTGGATATTATTCTGCAAAATCTAGGAATGCTTTCCAATGGTCTTGATCACCTTCATTTTAATTTTATTGAGTAGGTAGGTAGGTACCTAATTGACTTACCTAATTATATTATCGAAAATACCTACAAATAAAATGAAAAAATATATAATTCTACAATACACATTATGCATAATAAGTCCATATAGTTGTCTTATTAGTTATTACTTACCAGGACGATGTACTATTTACAAATGAATAAGACATTTTCGAATATGTTTACATTTTTATTACCTATCACATCATATAATTATTATAATCTGACGTTTTCTTTTATGCTTACATTTGAAATATTTTATTACCGCCTTAACTCCCATTTATTATATCTCACTCTTATACATTGCTAAATACGCAAGCAATGATGTCTCTGTCTAAGGCGAGACCCTCAATGCTGTCGCTTGAAGGCGATGTATTTGGGCGAGAATTAGTATCGCTTTCTATCGTAGATATGCACACGTGGTACGAATTAAGCGGGGTTCACACCTACGCATTTTAATGCTGCAACTGACATGCCGCAGCGAAATGCGTGCATTTTTAGTATTCACACTATGCATGCCAAGTGCATTTTTTCATGCTGCATCGAAATGCAAAGCTTTAGAACATGTTCTATTTTTCTGCATTTCTTGACGCATTTCTAGTGCATTGTCTAGGGATATTTCAACAGCGATTGATTGCCAACTCTTGTTTGGATTTACTTTGAGGTTATTGTAAATTTTTCGTTACTGTATATAGCCTGTATAGTACTGGGTATATCTCATTTCAATCTGTATATTTTGATTTGTGCATATAAATATATAATTAAAAAATTGCCACCATGTCACAGGATAAAAAAGTTTTCAATTGGACACGATAAATCCTTAAGGATTTGATACATTTATACGAATCGCAAAGAATTTTATATGCTACTAAAAAAGCAAGGAATATAAAAATAAAATTAAGAGAGCAGAGGCAATCAACTGTATCAAAAATCAATTGAAGTAGTTCATTAAAAGCATCTTCATCCATTCTTATACAATTTTTGTAATTCTCTCTATCTGAATGTGCCAATTCTTGGTGTAATAAATTTATACAACCATTACTCTTTTTTTCGCGTTCCTGTAGCCACGGTCTTACCCACCATCTCCTCTGTCTGTTTTGCATCAACAGCAACGCAGATGTTGAAACTATAATTAGCAATAAAGCCTCTTCGACGTCCATTTCAACATTTGATGTGCAAAACAAAATTTTGAGGTTAAATTCTTTTCCCGCTGCACTATTTCAAAAATTAAAAAAAAAATATGTTGGCCAAAAAGAAATTCTCTGCCAGTACATGTTAGTGTGATTTTTGATGCATGCATCAGAATGCGTTAATGTGAACAAATTGGCATCTTTAAAGCAGGCATGAAGAAATGCATTGCATTTTGCATTTTTTGATGCCGCATTAAAATGCGTAGGTGTGAACCCCGCTTTAGGTAGCCAGAAGTCGATGTATAGATATCTATGACACACGTAGTGCCACTGCTGATACGAATGACAATTACGCATGCTCCGGATTTATCAGAATTTCAAATACTAGCCCATCATCGAGAACTGTTAGAACCGTTCCGAACGGTTCTTGAATTACTAGTTCTGAAAGACCGAACACCGAACTATCAGTTCTCAGAATTTGCAGTTCCAGAACTGCATGCAGTGTTGTCCCAGCGACATGTGAGTTGGTAATAGAATTCTGCGCAAAAACGTAATAGATTTACCTTGTTTCGTAATAGATGGCGCAGCTATTTTCAAGACTATATAAAGTCCCTGAATAGTAGGCTGAATAGTTAAAAAACCGCAATACGCTAACCATTTTTTGTCCAAAATCTGACAGCCAATAATATTTTTCTTGATGTAGGTATTAGTTGGATGTCCCAACCAGCAAAATCACAATTTTAGCGAAGGATCAAAATATATATTTGCTAATGTAGAACAAGTGTACATATAGTGATTTTGCTACAAGAATACTGTTCCAAAAATATAGGACACAGCCAGGGCCGCCGCGTGGGGGTGGCAAAATTGTTCACCGCACAAGGGCACCTGGGCCAGGGGGGGCGCCAAAATTTATAGATAGTACTTATAGTTTTTTAATTTAATGTTACTTAAATAAAAGTTGTTAATTATTCGCTTGCAATTTTTTATATTTTCTAAGCAATAAAATGAGATTTTATTTTTATTTTAATTTTATATTTTAATTCTATTTTACTTTTGTTTTCGTTTCTGCGGGCTGTTTTCGTTTGTGTAAAACAAAATTTGATTGCCGATGCGAACAATAAAAACACGTTCCTTGTGGAATTCGCGCTACCACACGGAACGTGTTAAAAATCTAAGAATTTGTAACATGTAACAACAGGGATTGGGAATGTTTTGTATCGGCATATATTTATTCTTTATGTGCCGAGAAGCTGTTGCGGTTCAACGTCATTGTTTAGTTTGCCCTATTTTTGCAATGATAATACACATTCATTTTTTAAATGTGACAACCAAAAGTCGACGAAACGAGGAAACCAATAAAGCCCAAATTGAAGAAAATTTTTTAGGATTTCAATCTGTCGACGACACTACTGGACAGGTTCTGTTTCAATTCATAAATGGACATTTAAAATCGTTGGAACTAAATTTTTCAGATTTACGAGGCCAATCTTACGATAATGGTGCTAATATGAGAGGAAAGCGCAAAGGATTGCAACAAATAATTATTGAAAATAATTCGAGGGCACTCTATATCCCCTGCTCTGCGCATTGTCTAAATTTAGTTGTAAATGATGCAGCTTTACAACTACTTTTCTTCATCCGTTAAACGTTGGTCTATTTTCAACAGTATGTTGAAAATCTAACTTTAAAGCCACTCTCCAACACCAAATGGGAAAGTAGAATTCAAGCTTTAAGACCGTTGAAAAACGATTTGAAGGGAATTTTGAGAGTGTTAATAAATATTCAAGAAGATCAAACAAGAGACATGGAATCAAGAATTCAAGCAAAAAAATTGATTCAGAAGGTTTCCTCGTTTAAATTCATTTGTTCCATTAACATCTGGCACGATATTTTAAATTTAGTAAATGTGGTAAATGAAATAATGCAAAATTCTAAATGTGATTTACAAATCGTGACTTTACAAAATCTTATATCAGAACTAAATAATCGTAGATCAGATGAAACGTATGCAAACATGCAATTGCCAATGCAAGTATCGTTGCTAATGATTTGGGGGTGGATACTGATTTTCCACAAAGTCGAAACAGGTTTAAAAAGAAACTATTAAAAGATGAACAAACCGACGAACCAATCAACAATCCAAGACAAAAATTTAAGGTTGAATTTTACGATATAATATTAGACACTGCCATTTCTTCAATTACTGAAAGTTTCAGTCAATTAAAGGAAGATTACAATTACTTCATGGTGGTACACTAAATACCTCATTTAAAAAACTGGAGTGACAATGAAATTCTAAAACATTGTAAAGAATTAGAACAAAAATTAACGGATACTAAAAATGTTAATGAAAATGACATTGATGGATTAAATTTGTTCGAAGAAATAAAATCTTTGCGATGTTTTACCAAAGAGGATATGTCACCTATTGATGTTTTAAATTATATTTATGAAAACAATCTTACCGATACATTTCCAAATATTGCAATAGCTTTACGGATTTCTGTAACCCTGCTAGTTTCGGTAGCTACTGGAGAACGAGGTTTTCCAAAACTTAAAATTATAAAAAACTACATGCGATCTACCATGGCGCCGGAGAGATTATCGGACTTGTCAATTATATCCACAGAGAGCGAAATTTTGGATAAATTAAATATAAAGGAATTGATACGAGCGTTTGTAGCTGCTAAAGCTCAATATTTGAATATATTTTCTATTTTTTATATTTTACTTAAAAAATGTTTTATCATTGTTTTGTTTTTAAAATTTATGAAATAATAAAAAACAATAAGACAAACGTGTTTTAATAATCTAAAGCTTTTCAGTTCGAAAGTCAAATTTTGAATACTATAAAAGAGTATATCACATATAATTTGCAGCACTTTATAAGAGTCCAACAGAACCCCATAAAGGGGCGGGGGCGCCAAATTTCAATTTGAACAAGGGCGCCTAATACCCACGCGGCGGCCCTGGACACAACCGTAGTAGCAAAACCACTATACGCATACTTGTCCTACATTAGCAAATATATATTTTCATCCTTCTCTAAAATTGTGATATTGTTGCTTGGGAAGATTTGAAATTAAAGTAAAAAGAATCGTTGAAAAATCAACGAAAACGTAATAGATTTATATGCTTTCGTAAGGACGTAATAAAACATAGTGAAACGTAACAGATCTGTTACAACTGTAACAGCAATCGCAACACTGACTGCATGGTCCGAACAGTCTTTTTCTTAAATAACATGCGCACTAGTTCTAGAACCGTTCAGGGGTGGGACTACGTGTGTGATCGACTTAAAGCGATTGTTGTCTATTGTAGATAGCTACACTTTCAGGCGAGAGTTTTAAAAATTGGTACCATGTGTGTCTCTTGCTTGACTATCGCTTGGCATTCGGTTATGTTCGGTTAGTTATTACGTTTTCTAAAAGTATTGACTCAATTTTTAGTAAATATTGCGTCTTAAAGTTGAAAGCCGTTAAAATCACCAAGTCTTTTAATAAAAATTTCAAATTTATACTTGAATAAAATAAGATAATAAAAAAAAAGTCCTTGTTTAATTGGAGTATTAACCTTATTATCACATAAATTCAAGACAAGTGGAGAAATATCTTATATTTATTACAACTGTATATGTGTTTACCACGATGTTATTTATTCACATCAGTGTGATTACTGCTGAAGAAAGTTTTACGCCTCGATTAAAGTTGGTTTAATTGTTAATATATGCTCTATATTGCATCATATTTGTATATATAATATATAGATGCCTAGTTGGAAAACAATTATGATATACCACTAGACGAAGAAGATGGACAATAATTTACCTAATTATTATTAACGAGGGAAATGTACAACACAATTTAATAAAATTGTATTTTGAATAATATACTCATTTTATTTAAAGTAAACATTACAATTTTTTTGCCAGCATTTTCATAGACTGAGCTATGGAATACTTACATTCGTTAAATTACTCAAGATAGAATTAAGTGTGTAATTAGTTATCAATATTTTTTATTACATCGAGTGCTTTGTCACTTAATTTTAATAATTTGTCAGACACTCCAAAAGAACAATATTTATATTGGTGAGCAGGTAGTATGTAGTACATTGGTTTCTTCTAACGCACTTGTTGAGGGCATTCGCAATACAATCGAATAAGCAATATCCATATTATATGTTCTTGTGACTAAAAAAAAGATATTAATTAGTACAATCTTCAATTACTAATTTTGTTTTGCTCTGGTTCACCTTTAATGCTGTTTGTTCCAATTATTTTTAGTAATCGGTTATCTGCATTTGTAAGAGGAAGATAATCTACAGCCTCACCAGCTGTAATGCTTGCATTCATATTAATTTTGGCATCTTTAGCTTTTACTTTGCACAGCCTATAAAACAATTAATACTGCACACTGTTACTTCAATATAATACATATTAATAAACTGGATAATAATATAATTAGTATATCATTATATTTTGAACAACTTGTGATTGTAGTTTCAGAAAATTATTAAATTAATTTATGAAGTCATCATTAAATATATTAAATATGAATGTTTTACTTTTGTCCACTTTTCTATAACTTTCCTACTATGCCGTAAACTATTTAACTGTTCACCGACATGATGCCACATAGTTTCCAAATGCTGCGTAGAATTTATTTGTTAACAACACTGGATATTATTCTGCAAAATCTAGGAATGCTTTCCAATGGTCTTGATCACCTTCATTTTAATTTTATTGAGTAGGTACCTAATTATATTATCGAAAATACCTACAAATAAAATGAAAAAATATATAATTCTATAATACACATTATGCACAATAAGTCCATATAGTTGTCTTATTAGTTATTACTTACCAAGACGATGTACTATTTACAAATGAATAGACATTTTCGAATATCTTTAGATGTTTACTACCTATGATATATAATTATTAATAATCCGCCGTTTTCTTTTATGCTTACATTTGAAATATTTTATTACCGCCTTAACTCTCATTTATTATATCTCGCTCTTATACATTGCTAAATACGCAAGCAATGATGTCTCTGTCTAAGGCGAGACCCCAAATGCTGTCGCTTGAAGGCGATGCATTTGGGCAAGAATGTATATCGCTTTCTATCATAGATATGCACACGTGGTACGAACTAGGTAGACAGAAGTCGATGTATAGATATCTATGACACACGTAGTGCCACTGCAGAACTGCAGGTTCGAACAAACCTTATGTTTTCTTGAAGATCGATGTTTAATCAAATTTGAATGGTGTGTCACACTTACAATACACTTCATTTAAAGTGTTTTCACATATCCACGCTTTTCTTAACCAGCCTACAAACAAATACATATTTAACAAGATCGTAACTTTGATATTTATTTTCTCTACCTCGAGCCCACTCTTCACGTTCCCATTCAGCTTTATATATTTTTTTATATTTCCCGTATTTCACCATATTTTACAAAACTTAACAAAACAAACTATATAAAAATATAAATATTTACTAATTGTCTAACGATCACCGGCTAACTTGGTCTACCTGCTTATAACTCACTCTAATTAACGGTCACAGGTCACACTTGCAGCAAAATCACAATTTTAGACAAGGATGAAAATATATATTTGCTAATGTAGGACAAGTATGCATATAGTGATTTTGCTATTAGGGCAGCTGCAGTTCTTACCTTATAATTTGTGACATTACTTGTTACATGTGATATCCAATTCACAGGTAGCGAATCAAGTGAAGGTAATTTGATAGATATAATGAACAAAATATCAAGTCCATATTAGTTGAAAGAATCGCGTTTTGCGATATTCATAATTTATAAATAGCCCAATTTATCGCTTTTTGCAATTTAAAAAAAAAAGTCTAAAAGGCAGTAACGAAATATCCCATTTTGCGAAAAATCGCCCAATCTGGCAACCCTGGTCGCAAGCGACATTAGACTACTGCAGCGCTACCAAATTTACTTGCGTCTAGAGTAGGGACGGTCACAAAAAGTCCTGACGTCATTATTCGATCAAATGTCATGTTTAACGTGTGATGCAATTATGTAAGTACATAACCTACATATAATTAAATAAATATACGAAATAGTACCTAATAGTAATGGATAAAAAACTTGAATTCTTGTGTAAAGAGTGTGATAAATATTTTCACAACAAATCTAATTTGAGAAAACATGTGCGCAACTTTCATGGTAGTAAATTGAACGTACTGGCTCCACTACATTCCAAAGTAAGCTCACACTTTAAATTTACTTGTGCCACATGTGACAAAAACTTTAACTAAAAAACACTTAGTGTATCATTTAAAATGCCATACTAATCTGGACTTGGATGATGAAGGCTCTACAACTTCACAACTTGGATTCGGCGGTTAGCTTTTGTAGTGGCTAGACGTGTGTATTTGTTCTCTCTGTGATTAGAATTATTAAGTGCTTTTGTTTTGCTCAGGTGAGTGGCTACTCAGATAGATACTCATCAGCTTATTTTTACTTTTGTTTAACCTTATTTCTATATTTAATTTACCTCAGTTGAACATAACCTAATATATCCTTGTTAGGGTAAACATGTCCAATCATTCTCCAGGGGCAGAAGCCCCTGGAAATCACAATTCTAACGACTCCATAATTGTTAATGAGGAAACTGCCAAACAAATAATCAATTTATTACAAAATTCTCAACCAGCACATCCAAATATGGAAACGGAAGATAACTTTACGCAACAAACGGTTGATCGAAATAAAAAAACATCTCCTATTCCAAAGGAATATAACAACAATGCGTTAGGCCCCTTTGAAGTCTACGTGCAATATCAAGCTTCAAAAACAAATCCCGAACAAAAAAATATACATCCCATGTTAATAGGAAAAATTTTAAAAAAATCAAATATTTCTGGTGTCAAATCTATTACACAAAAAGGTAAAAACAGGTTAAGCATTTCCTTTAACTGTTCAAAAAGTGCGAATAACTTCCTTAAAAATCCCGAACTTGCGAAACAAAATTTAAACGCATTCATACCAGCTCATCTTGTGTCTTGCCAAGGGGTATTAAGAAAAGTACACAACTCTTTAAGTGAGGACGAAATCCTGGAGAATTTGCAATCTTCAGCAAAAGTGTTAAGAGTGAGAAGACTTAACAGAAGATCTACCGAAGAAACAGAGATCAAATACGTTCCAACGAACTCAGTGGTTGTTACCTTTGAAGGGGTACTATTACCAAGAAAGGTTTTTCTGTTTTATAATCCAATAGAAGTTGAAGTGTATAAATACCCGGTCACCCAATGCTACAATTGCCTTCATTATGGACACACGTCAAAAATATGTAAAGGGAAAATAGCGTGCAGTAAATGCTCTGGAAACCACTCTAAACGAGAGTGTGAGAATGCGGAAAAAGTTTGTATACATTGTAAAGGACCTCATGAAGCTTTTGACAGAAACTGTCCGGAATATGTATGCCAATTAAAGATTAAAGAAATTATGGCACTGCAAAATTTAGCGTTTGTAGAAGCAGCCAAATTAATAAAACCCCAGAAACCTCGAATTTCAAACAAACCCCAAGAATTTCCGCTTCTGAATAGATCCCAACCCATCCAACCAACTGTTTTCAATAATCATAATTCTCCCTCCCATCGATCATTCACGCAGGTTACTTCACCAGCTAAAAGACCCAGAATTCCGTTTGTCAATAATTTTGAGAAAGCAGAACACAACAACAACCTGCTCTATGAAAATGGGAATGTCCCAGACCCAAGAGCTTCACCTGTCTATCTCATGTCAGGTAACTATAATACACAAAAGCGGACACAACTTCCTAACAAACCAATGACCCAGCTTGTTCAATCCAATAAAAGAGATAAAACCGATATTATGACACACCTAACTCAAATTAAAATAGCGATCAAAGAAGCCCTAAAAGATAACCCTATTCTTGATCCTATTCTCCAACTATTGCAATCAGCAATAGCCTTATGTGACCAAGCTCTAAAATTAAGGACGGAATAAAATTCAATTCTATTAATAATATACAACACAAAATCCTTCAATGGAATATCCATTCGGTACATAGTAATAAATCGGACCTATTATGGCTGCTAAACAATCAGAACATCACTATAGCTTGCATTGCAGAAACATGGTTAAAGGATAGCCAAAATTGCAACATCTCAAATTTTACTTCCATAAGAGACGACAGATATGATGGGTATGGGGGTAGTATGATTCTTATTAGAAAAGATATTCCCTTCCAAGCACTGGACATAACATCATCGGATCCGGATTTCCAAGTGGTAGCAGTCAAACTTCAGGAATTCAGTATTGCCAGTGTATACATAACATCTGGAAGTAACATTGATAAGAACAAAATAAATGATGTCCTCAGGGAAATTCCTACTCCCTGTGTGATCTGTGGCGATTTCAATGCTACCCACTATTCATGGGACTTGGGGAAAAACAACAGATTAGGGAATATACTACATGAAATTATAACAGAGCTAGAGTTTAATATCTTAAATGATAATCGCCCCACAAGATTGGCTGGCATGAACCAAACTGCTAATAAGCTAGACCTGAGCCTATGTTCTTCTGAACTGGCTATCAAATTAGACTGGAATATATTGGATGACACCCACGGCAGCGATCATTTTCCTATTATTATAGAATCTCTTTTGTCATCCCATCGATTTTATTCAACATCTCCTACAAAATTGAACCTGTCACATGGAAATTGGGATGGATACCATTCCGATGTTCATAAAGAAATACTCCACATGCCACAAAATATAAACTATCCTGAGGAGTTTCAAAGAATCGTGTCGGTGGCAGCTGAACACCACTTAATGAAAGAAAGAAGTCGTATTACTTCTCCTTCACCACCTTGGTGGGATGAAGATTGCACTTTGGCTATCAATTCCAGAAAAATATCATTAAGACTTTTTAAAAGAAATCCAACTTTAGAAAATTATATTCAAGCTAAAAAGAAAATAGCAGAAACCAAGCGCTTCTTAAAAAAGAAAAAAAAGGAATCATTTCAGCTTTTTTGCAGCTCCTTAAACAGGGAATCTCCTATTAAGGAGATATGGAACAAAATCCGGAGATTCAGAGGTGCTTTTATCCCAAATAAAGAACTGCCATTAGACATTTCGTGGCTCCCTTCCTTCCTACAGTCACTAACTCCTGATTCAGTTCAACCTCCTCTATTGCTACCCCAAACAGAATATAACCCCTCCTCCTTTTTACTATCCCAATTTCGGCTGGAAGAATTGGAGAGCTGCTGCAATAGTTTTAAAGACTCATCTCCTGGTCCAGATGGTATTCATTATAAAATGATATCGAAACTTCCGATAAATGCCAAAGTGTTATTATTATTCTGTTTTAATTCTTTTTTGAACGGAACACGAGTCCCTTTATCATGGAAGGAATGCTGTTTCATTCCGATTTTAAAACCAGCTAAACCAGCAAATGATATGTCTTCATACCGCCCTATTTGTTTATCATCCTGCTTGATAAAATGTTTGGAACATTTAATAAAATCCAGACTGGAATGGTGGCTGGAATATAATAATAAATTGTCTAATAATCAATATGGATTTCGTAAGGGAAGAGGGACTAGAGATGGAATATCTTCTTTACTTTCGAGGATATATCAGTCCTTTGCAAGAAAAGAGTACTTGGTGGCCTGCTTTGTGGATATAAAGGGTGCCTATGACAATGTGAATTGGAAAATTTTATGGAATTGCTTACAAACACTTGACATACCAAATTCATTTATCAACCTGTTAATGGATGTCATTACGAACAGAAAATGTCATGTGAGGTATGGCTCGACAAGTGCTGGTCCAAGACATACAACTAAAGGTCTTCCGCAAGGCTGTATACTAAGTCCGACACTCTATACGGTTTACACCTCCTCTATTGACGGTATTATTCCGGGCAACTGTTCGGTCCTGCAGTATGCAGATGATTTGGTAATCTTTACGAGTGACTCAAAGTTGGAGATAGCAATTGAAAATTTAAACCAGGGATTACAAGCACTGAATCTGTGGATGATGAACCATGACCTAGAAATCTCTGCAGAAAAATGTAATTCAACGATCTTTACCAGAAAAAGGATACCTGAGAACCTACAGGGAATTGTCATAGGAACAAAAAATATACCTATTTCTCCAGAATGTCGATTTTTGGGAATGACATTGGACACTAGGCTAAGCTTTAATAGTGAAGTAAAAAATCTGGCACGTAAATGTGCGAAGGGCCTCGACATAATTAAAGCACTCAGAAGAACCTGGTGGGGTGCAGATCCAGGTACCTTACTCACACTATTTAAATCCATAGTTTTGTCCCAGATTGACTATGTAGGGCCACTAATTTTCCCTTTAAATAAAACAAATACGGAGATTCTGGAGAGAATCCAATACCAAGCCATTCGACTTTGCATTGGAGCCATGAAATCCACTCCAACAGGGGCACTACTAGTAGAAGCAGCTCTCCTCCCGATACATTTGAGATATAAATTGTTATCAACGAAGTTTGTGCTGAAAACGATGGGAATGAATAATGGCTTAATGGGAGACTTAGAAGAACTATCCAACATCACTAGGATAAGGAAATATAATATTTGGAAGACATCGGCTCCTCCGTTCATGATTGAGGCATACAGAGAACTTTTCCCCTTTAAAAGAACTATTATATGTAACCCTCGTCCTCCTTGCTTCCGAAATACTTTCCTTGATCAAATCCTCCACATTCCAGTATATCTAAATTTTGCGAAGATAAATAATTTTCAAAACATACCTGCTGACCACATCAATGTAGTATTTAATATAATGGTGCACTCTAAATGGCCAGAGCATACATTAATATTCACAGATGCGTCCAAATCGGTCGAGAAAGGTTGTGTTGGGATTGGTATTTTTTGTCAGCGAGGGAATATAACAGGCGGACAAAGATTATATGAAAAAATGAATATTTTCTCCGCGGAAACTATTGCTATTCTCGAAGCTATAAAAGCTATTGAAACTAACCATCTGCAAAAAGCTATTATTTTCTCAGACTCACAGAGTGCTCTGCAAGCATTGCTCCGTTCGGAAATCTCAGCAGCAACGAACAACTATATCCTGGAAATCAAACAGAAATACTTTGAACTGTCGAGGTTGGGATATGACATTAAATTTATATGGATCCCGGGACACAAGGGAATTCTAGGGAATGAAAAGGCCGACGAATTAGCAAAAAAAGCTTCAATTTCTGACTCACAAGAAGCACATTATAGAGTTCCGTGGGTGGATATCCTGCCTATTTTTACTCGAGAGATATATCAGGATTGGCAAAGAGAATGGGACAATTTCACAAGAACAAAGGCTAAAGAATATCATAAATTCAATAAAGAAGTCCATAGGTATCCTTGGTTCAAAAATACTTTCTTGCCAAGATCTTACATAGTGACCATGTGTAGAATAAGAATGAACCACACATTGGCACCCGCTCATCTATTCAAAATTAAAATTCTAGATTCCCCCAACTGCAACTGCGGCGAAATAGGCAACGTAATCCATTTACTTTTTGAATGTGAAATCACAGCCGGCCATTCTAATGAATTATATAGAGAATTGATTAAATCAAAAGTGGAATCCCCTATATCTTGGCACTCCTTACTAAATGATTTAAATAGTGATAGAATTCAGGCAATAATGAACTATTTGAAAATAACAAAATTAAAACTTTAAATCTAGTAACTACACCTTATCCCTCCCTCCTTTCTATTATAACCTTGTGTTTTATGTTATCCGAGGCCCATTTCTGTGACGCTACAAAGGGCCCTGTAGCAAGAAGTGTCTTAAGTTGTGTTTGTTTAGATATTAGCATGATTAATTTGCCTCACACATACTTATCGTTATCCTTAATACTTAGTCCAACTAAATTGACGTAAGCTGATGAGGTTGAGTAACCACAAAAAAAAAATAGCTATTTAAGAATTATAGAAACGGCCAAACTGAGCCAACCTCTCGAGACTGGCAGAGATGGTGAAAGCCGAAAGCCGAAAGCCAAATAATTTAAGGAAGAAGAAGAAGAACTTCACAACTTTCAAGACAATGTTCAACAGGGTTGTAAAAAGTGTCCAATGTCCTGTGACTATCGGTCAAGCACTGCAAACGATATTATAAACCATATTAAACAAATTCATAATGTGGACATTCTGTCTGAGCAGTTCACGTTTTCTTCAAACAAGATTTCGATGCTTGGAAAAGTAAAATGGAAAATGAAACTAATTCCAAATTCGTAAAATATAAATATGATTCGAAATTGAAAATGGTAACTATTTACACGTGTCATCGTTCTGGCAATTACGTGAGTAGAGGAAAAGGAATAAGACATTTAAAAACACAGGGAAGTAATAAAATTGGTGCATTTTGTCCTGCCTCTATCAAAGTAAAAATGGACACTACGACAAGTGTTTATAATGTTCGATTTACTCCTACTCATGTTGGTCATCAAATTGATGTTGGGCACTTAACATTGAGTTTATTGGAAAGAAAGGAACTGGCCCAGAAGATCGCATGTAAAGTTCCTTTTGACACTATATTAGATATTTCAATAGAAAGTGATTTAAAAAGAATTCATCTTTTGACAAGGAAAGACTTACATAATATTGAATCATCATTCAACTTGTCGTCATCAGCCGTCCGACACGCAAATGATGCTGTGAGCGTGGAATCCTGGGTAAACGAGCTTAAGAAGAGTGATTGTATATTATTCTATAAAGCTCAAGGAACACTATGTAAAGACCAGCCTTTTTTAAAATCAGAGGATTTTCTTCTGATGATCATGACGCCGGCTCAGAGTGATTTTTTAATAAAATATGGCTCAGACATTATATGCATAGACGGGACACATGGTATGAATGCATACCAATTTGAAATGCAAACCATATTGGTTGTTGATAATCTTCGCGAGGGGTTTCCTTGTGGTTTTCTAATCTCCAATAGAAGTGATACCGAAATTATGACTTTATTTTTCTTAAAAATCAAAGAGCATTCTGGTGCTATATCTGCTAAAGTTTTCATGTCTGATTTGGCCCCTGCCCCATATTGGGTAGAGACGATGGGTACACCAGAAAAAAGGTAAAATATAACATTTTGTAGTTAGTTAAATTACCATTTTCATTACAGATTATTTTGCACGTGGCACATCGATAGAGCGTGGAGAAAGAATTTGTGCAAAGTTAAAACTAAAGAAAAGCAGGTGTGTATCAAACATTATCTTAGCAGTATACTTTTATATTTATCTTATTTTATTGCAGGCAGAAGTTTATCGCATGTTGAGGACGTTACTAGAAGAAAGAGATGCTACTGCTTTTGAAGCGATAATTTCGAATTTTGTATCACGACCGGATCATGATATTGCAGAATTTGTATTGTACTTCCAAGAAAATTATGTTGAGAATCGAAAACACTGGGCATACTGTTATCGACTACATGCTGGCATCAATACAAATATGCATCTCGAAAGAATGCATGGTGTCATTAAATACATTTACCTCAAAGGAAAAACAGTGAAAAGATTAGACAAAGCCATTGCAGCAATCATGAAATTTGTTCGCAATAAACTGATAAATAGGTTGATATCTTTTCACAAAGGAAAAATTTCTGGCAAAATAAAAGATATTCGAAGTCGTCACAAAACTATGCAGTCAATGTCTTTCAATTCAATTATAGTAAGTCGCGATAATGGTTGGGAAGTCCCGTCAGAGACGGCTGTAATAAGCGACTAATCGACTAGACCTCGTACATTAAGAACATTTAATATAATTTAACGAGGATAAGCATTACCGCAATACTTGCTAACAGAAGTGCATATTTAAGCTTTTCTCCGATGCCCATATACGGTAATACACGGACAATGTTAATGCACCCGTGACGTCAGTAATTTAAATAGGTTAATATTGCAATATGTTATAAATAGTAGTGTAAGTTAGTTTTAAGCCATTCACGTTAGATTCACGATTATTATTGATTAACGTTCAGATAATGTATTGACTTTCAATCCGAACATGTACATTAATATATACATATAGTTAGTTAGTTAACGTGATGTGTTTTAATTAGAAGCCCTTTTAACAAATTCCCTATCTCGATCCGATTCGCGAGAGCTAATCGAGATGACGATCGAGTAAAGGTAAGCCCTAGGACCAGGCTTATCACACGGCAAATGAAATATATTTTATTGAAGAAAATAAGACACCATGTGACTGCAAATTAGTTTGTGTTCCATGTAACATATGTATTCATAGGTACACTCGGATTCAAGAAAGATGATCCCTGCGTCACTACTATATAATTCTATCAAGGAATTATGTCTATATCCGAATAAGAAATAGTATCAACTTGTATAACAAGGATAGCATAAGCGAATGCATGTGTTTTCAGTACGATGCAAGCACGACATACGTTTCATAGAAATTATTTGAGCAAGACAAAGACGGAGTGATTGCATGCGCTGTATTATTTCATACACTTCCGTTTAGCGTTTTGGCTTTGACATTAACGCTTTGACATTTCTAGTAGTTTGATCGTTTGATTTCGTTTCACAATTTGTTTGTTGTTTCAATCTTTATTAAACCAGAATGTCACGACGCGGTAAAACATTACGGTCACAAGCTCAAGGACTCGTTTTAAATTTATTAGAATATTTCGAGCAAGAGAAGGTTAATGGTGGTCCTCTAATATCCCTTACATCTGTACAACAGGTAAACATTGTGAGATTTAACATTTTACAAATTCTAATGAATATCTTTTAGCGAGTAGCAGATGCATTGAAGTTTCAGTAAAACGTATTAAAGCGCGATCACTAAATAGTCCTGTTCTAAAAAAAAAAAATTGTATTTATTGTTTGTTTTGTACCCACGTTATTTCTCAATAGTTCTATTATCATTTGTATTTTGGCATATGTTAAATTTAGTACATTAAAAGACTATTGACTTTATATTACATATTTTTAATAAACGATAAAGGCGATTATCTAACTTAGTTATCTAATTATACATAACCTAAAATTAGATCGATCAATCTAACCGGAAAACGTAGGATGTCATCATTATAATTTCCATGTTCATTTTATAGTTTACAGTACTTATCATGATGGCGAAGTATTGATTTGAATCATACGATATTAAAAAATGACGCAGGGATCATCTTTCTTGAATCCGACTATATATCATTTTTTTAAATAAAATTGTCCACATTAATAGGTGCATGTAATTTCCTCCCCAAACTAATGTACACTCGGATTCAAGAAAGATGATCCCTGCGTCACTACTATATAATTCTATCAAAGAATTATGTCTATATCCGAATAAGAAATAGTATCAACTTGTATAACAAGGATAGCATAAGCGAATGCATGTGTTTTCAGTGCGATGCAAGCACGACATACGTTTTATAGAATTTATTTGAACAAGACAAAGACGGAGTGATTGCATGGGCTGTATTATTTCATACACTTCCGTTTAGCGTTTTGACTTTGACATTTCTAGTAGTTTGATCGTTTCATTTCGTTTCACAATTTGTTTGTTGTTTCAATCTTTATTAAACCAGAATGTCACGACTGGTCACGACGCGGAAAACATTACGGTCACAAGCTCAAGGACTCGTTTTAAATTTATTACAATATTTCGAGCAAGAGAAGGATAATGGTGATCCTCTAATATCCCTTACATCTGTACAACAGGTAAACATTGTGAGATTTAACATTTTACAAATTCTAATGAATATCTTTTAGCGAGTAGCAGATGCATTGAAGGTAGGAGTAGCTACAGCAAAACGGATAAAAGCCCGATCACTAAATAGTCCTGTTCTATCTAGTCCAGGGAAGAAAAGGCCCCATATAAAAGCTAAAACAGACAGTTTGGCAGAATGCTCTAAAATGAGTATCCGAAATACATTATACACGATATATTTACAGAGTAAGACCTTAAAAATGTTGAGTATTGAAGTAATAATATCTTTAATTTTAGAAAAGCATGTTACAGTACTAACTTTAAATGCAGAAATTGCTGAAAACAATACTATAATAAACATATCGGTAGAGATAGATATGGAGACGATAAAGTGAAGGCTATGTGGAAAGAATCACTAGACCAATGTACAGAAGAAATCTGGAAAAACTGTATCAATCAAACTGAAAAACTTATACAAGACTGGTATGACAGAGAAAGCCGTATAGATTGTGAAATCGATGACTTTGTAATTAATGTTAGTGATTCTTCAAGCAGCAGTGATAGTGAAGACAGTGACACAAGTGACATATAAAAATACGTTTTTTATAGAAAGTGTAATGTTGTATTCACATATAACGGGTCATCGAAATTGATTGTCATGGTCGCTCCTGTGATTCTGCGATAAGTTGTACACACCGAACCCAATAATGGAGGTAGACTATTTAATGAATTATTGTATCATAAGTTTATATAAATATTTGTTAATAAATTTATAAAAACAAAATATGGCTGCACATTTTATTTTAAATTAAAAACAAAACTTCTGTTAATTGTATCCAGGTGCCATTCAAACCAACATGTATTTCAATCTTCGTTAAAAGAAAGAAATACATTTTTATTAGTATTACAGAGATAATGTTCGCTCAAAATTCTTATGAATGTGTAAGGCACAAATTAAAAGAAGTGTAAATAAAACTATTGTTATATAAAGAAAAAGACAATAATTTGGATATAAGATTTTATTTTTGAGAAACATCCAAAAGAAAATTAAAATAATCACTGAAAAACAGTCATAGAATTAGTGTTGAATTTAAATTGTTACGTCCTTATTTTGCATGTCTTCACATGGAATCTATAAACTATATAATTATTAATTACCTCCAACTACACAGAAAAAGAACAGTAATCAGTTATAAAATAGTTTAACAAAATATTAATGAAAAGATACTTTAATCCGACAATAGTCGATTCATTTATTATATTTAAATAATCATGTGCCAAACAGAAAATTATAACTAAAATTCAGTCTTAACTTAATTGCTTTGAGATACAAATCTTTGATTTGGTTACAGTCTATCACATCCTTATATAATACTGAGATTTCCAGGCTCTGCCATTTCAGTTGTTACGGCTGTATTTAATTCATCTAATCTGTTTATATATTTTTTAAAAGTGTAGCTCGACAAGTGTTTACTCTCTGCTTCATATTTTGAAAATGCATATTCCATATATTTTATAACTAAACAGTAAAATCCACCTCTTATATTTATAGGATATAACTTCATTTCATGTAAAACATGTATACAATTTCGATCACATTTATTTGAAGTAAATAAATTGTATTTATTGTTTGTTTTGTACCCACGTTATTTCTCAATAAAGTTCTATCATTTGTATTTTGGCATATGTTAAATTTAGTACATTAAAAGACTATTGAGTTTATATTACATATTTTTAATAAACGATAAAGGCGATTATCTAACTTAGCTATCTAATTATACATAACCTAAAATTAGATCGATCAATCTAACCGGAAAACGTAGGATGTCATCATTATAATTTCCATGTTCATTTTATAGTTTACAGTACTTATCATGATGGCGAAGTATTGATTTGAATCATACGATATTAAACAATGACGCAGGGATCATCTTTCTTGAATCCGACTATACATCTGTTCTTGCGTTGATTCTTCAGTAAAATTCAATATCTGTAAACATATCCATCTGCTCTGTACTTGGAGAGAAAAAAATGAAGGAAACCTGACTCAGGCAGGTGAGTAATTAAAATTATTACTTTTTGCACACATTTTTTTACTCAGATTTTACGATTATAGCATATTTTACTTTTATTTTCACCCAATTTAGGAAGGAATGTTAAATGCAGCAGTACGATCAATGGGCAAAGCAGTCTCTGTGTTCAGTTTTAACTGATCAAAAATGAACATAGGTATAACAGTTAAAATAATTAATGAGAGGGGCAGGTGGTTGGCTTATTGTGTTGAGGGTAGCATCGAGCATAGACTGGTTTTGTTGTTTGGTTATTATTTATTAAAATTGGTGGTGTGTGGGAAACTATATTAATAATAATGTATTCATTGCAATTCTGTTCAATTTGTGGCTTATAATGTAAATATTTTTTTTTTCTGTTTGCAGAAACCTCAAGTGCCAGAGATGAAGAAAATGATTTATATATGCACTGTCCCGAATCTTCTGAAACCAATATTATCGTTTCAGAATTGAGTCAAAAAACAATTAAAAAATCTTTGGATTCCGAGAAAGAGGAGATTATGCAAAATTTAAAAAAACAATTAGATAAAATTGAATCCCCAAGTAAATTATTGATAGTGAAAAAGCTGTTGGCCCCAATTTCCCCAACATTAGTTGCCGCCTGTAGTACAACAAATAATTGTCCAGTTTTACCAAAACTTCCAAGAAGTGCTCCAAATGCCCAAATTAATGTGCAAAGAAGACTATGGTCAACCAAAAAGAAATCTAAGCAACGACGAGATTTCAGAAAGCCTTCTACATCTGAGAAAGATTTGTTAGCGATATCACTTTTAGAATGCGTAGTTCCTACTTCAGAGTGAAATGTACTTACATTCAAGATTTTCCATGTATTTTTTTCACAGGAGTATTTAAATAAACGGTATTGACGGATCTTTTTTAATTATGTTCATTGTTATAATTTACGTTATATATCATATGACTTTAGGCAAATTCTTGAATTTTGAATAATTTTTAACAATATACATGTTAAGGACGTTAGCATCTGTATTTTAACTTTCTTTTTAAATTATTTGTAAACAAATTAAGCCTCTAAATTCATTCATTAGTATGTATTATACTAAGTAATATATGCGTGTATTAGTGCTTGCCTACTATGTAGGAGTATTAAACTTTTTTACTCAATAATTAACATTAACAATTATTTCATAGGAATAATAGCTAAAAACTGCTCGTTTTCCAACACATTGTATTTTGGTTTTGTGGAATTTATAATTTGCTTAATACATAATATTATTTGACATACCTCATAATGACAATTATTTTTATGAAGGAGATTGCCCAATTTATTATCTAAGCTACATGAGGAAAATTGCTACAGCAACAGTACTTACAAAAAATATGGTACGTCTTTTTTTTACCTTTGGAAACTTGAATACAAACAAAGCTGTATGTTATGTGACCACTTATTTTCTTAATATCTCAAAAATAATGATCAGGAACAATAATGTGTTTCGAAAAAAGTGCACATACTTTAAGGACCTTATGGTGGAATTCTGTAACTTCTCGGAAGCTGCGGCTATCGTAGGCCCTGGCAACGAAGTGACGTTGCGATGACGATTTCAGAATTTTTAGAGTTAGGGCCAGTTGTACGAAAGATTCTTGAACGTTAGATCACTTGATCGGACGATCACCGCTGAACCCAGTTCAAGAAAAAGCGAGTTGTATGAAAGATATTTCACATCGGTTCAACAGAACTCTTGATATTGTGAATTGGTAGCACTGACATTCCGTTTAAGCATGCGCATTTAAAAGATTTTTTTTGGCGCGGTTTAATGTTTAGTTGAAATATAATGTGAATGTAATTATAATGGAATAGCACATGGAATAGATAGAAAGAAAATGTGTCGTTATTAATTTTTAAGCAAAATTGCAAACGGTAAGTATATATGTCTTCTTAAAAAGTAGGTTTTAGGGGTATATTTTTATTTATAGCATAGTTTGGTGGTGGTTAAATTTTTATCAGATTCTGATTAGCAATGGAAAAAAATTCTGTAGATCATGCAATATTAGAGGATTACTTGCTAATAACGCTTATTAAAAAATATAAAATGAAGTGGATTGAAGCGATCTGGTACAAACACTAACTGACTCAAAAACCAAGCGTAGGAAGAAATAGAAAGGAAATTTAATGCCTTAAGTGGAGAGAAGTATAGGAATGCACAAACGCTGCGCAATAAGTTTGACAATATTAAAAAAAGGACAAAACAGAAATTAGGTGATATAAAAAGGAGGTATTGGAAACAGGTGGGGGGCCTGCACAAGAAATCGTATTAACAGAAGTAGAGAAAGACATGGAGGAGATAATTGGTTCCCAATTTACTGGATTTCCTTCTGAATTTGATAAAGATGTTGCAATACGTATGTTAAATGTGTATAATTTGCATACCATTTTGTTACAAGTACCTATTCTTTACAGAATTTGTCCTACCAGAAGTATCGAATGAAGTTACAGTAATGGATACATTAAACAATTGGGAGTATTGTACGTAGATCTGTATTGTTAATGAGATACATATATGTAAAATTGTAGCTACTCGCCAGGAATTTGTAGATGAAATGGATATGAATTCTAGTGAGAATGGTGAGTTACATGAAACAGCTGTAAATGTTATGGACTTTGAATTAGTTTTTTTTCAGATGTAGTACGCACTCATATCAACTAGGTACTCTCATAAATCTAATTTTTTTTTGTAATTAATAATTATGTAGCATTGTACTTATTATTTTTAGATTCTAAGTACCATATTTTCTGTTTTATTTTCAATTGCAAAAATGTATATAGTGATTATTATTTTTTAAGATAAATAGCTGTAGTTGAATTTAGAAAGTAAAATGTATATATTGTACTATATTTTCAATCTTCACTGTGTATTGTATCAATAAAAATCCATTTTGTTTAATAAATAATTTTATTTATACTCCAAACAACCCTGTGCAAAATGATTACAAAATGTAGAACTTGTGAAGTGTGTAATAAGATTTATATAATTATAATACAACCTTTGGAATCTATCGCCTTATTGCTCAGTGGATCAAATAAATTAGGTATTGCAGTAACAATTTAATTTATAGGTATTTAATAAATTTTAAAAGCAATTATTTATTAGCACATTCCTTATAACACTATTGACATTCTAGTAATTCTACAAAGTCTTCATCATCTGTTATTTCTTCGTAGGGATCCATCACACTATATGATTAAATAAAACATCACGAAGATATAAATATTTATGGACGGATGGTAACTGTCAACCTAACACACGTATAAGGTTATGTTTATCAGATCACGACTGATCACGACGTTGATCTGCCCTTGAACGGTCCTCATCGGTCGTTCTGTTGAACGATATCTAGATCGCTCGTTCAAGACTGATCGAGCTTTGTACAACGCAATTTTTTGCCTTGAACCGGGTTCACCGTTGATCTTGTATTGAACATAGTATTGAACGGCTTTCGTACAACTGGCCCTTAGTGACGTAGAAGTGTCAATTTACGATTTTTTGTACATAACCTTTATGTTTAACATGTAAACAGAGATCATCTCGTAAACATATACCAAAATATTTCAATTTAAAATTTTAACTAATAAGAAAATTGTTTGAAATATAATATAGCGATTGCTTTTTTGCATTGCATTTTTTTTTAAAGAAAATGTACGGAACATTTTGTAATGCCAAGACATAGTATAACCATATGTTTATACTGCTGCCATGATTTGTACCATGACTGCTGCCAAGATAGCAGGAAACACTTTGGAAAATTTCAACAAGAACAGATATCCCTATCAAGTGGACATTGTTTTTCTTACAAGAGTACCTAAACACAAAAAAATACATAAACCTAGCAGACAATATCCACACAACATAAAGCATGTGAAATGTGCACAAACTAATTGTTCGAAAAAGTCTATTATGGTATCGTGTTCACAATAACTTCACAATTTAAAGTTGACTTTTTCATAAGATTTTCTAATAATAAAACTACGTCAAATTGAGAGGATGTTTAACTTTATATTATGTTGAAGAAGATAACAGGAAATTTACCTGTTTAGTCAATGAATTTCTTTATTTGTAAGTCAAACCGCAAAGATTTTATCAATATGTAACTATATTGAACGATTAATGTTTTAGGCTCCAAAAAGGTAACATTAAGTTTTAATAGCATAGGCCAAAGTACATAAATGGTTGAAGGATATAGATGATTTTGTATTTAGAAAATCGACCAATCCTGTGCTGTATTATTGTACTTGGTACACCAAATCATTCGATATTATTGCAGGATTTTGTTGTCGAGCCTCTGAAATTATAGTAATTGAAAGTTCTCTTTATTTGCAGTTTTTACAGAAGAGTAATATTCATTAGGCTGAAATTCGCACTTTGTCAACTCAAAAGAATGTAAAAAATTATTCTTTAATAAATTTACCAGCAAGTATTATAAAACAATAGAAGACATTTGACTCGTATAATTATACTAATATTGGATATGAATTATAAGTTTACTATAAAATCTTAACAAGAAAGATCAAAAAGAAAAATAATAATACTGAACTAGAAATGTTAACTTTGAATAATACGTACTCAAATAGAAATTGTTTGTATAAATATTGAAAAATAAAACACATTTTATTGTCAAATATATTTTTTTTTATTAACCTTACCATAAAAGTATTGCTGAAATTTTAAAAAAAATTACAGTATGTGAATATAAAAAATATATATACAAAAGGAGGGTGTTCTTCATCAGCTAAAGGTGGGGCAAGTATATCAACATGTGTGCCATCAATTACACCTACACCTCGTGCACCCCATTTTTCATGAAAACTAAACAGAACAATAATTTTTAGAACGTTTAGAAAAGATATGATTGCCCTTGGTAAATATATGAACTGGGTGCTATCAATTAAACAAAATACATCTCCGGTCTCCCATTTTTTATCATAAAAACAAAATAAGGAATTATTTTTAGAATATTCTGATACAACATAATTACCCTTGCTTAACACGATTCTTCGATTCACAATCACTGGGAAATTTTATCCATTCAGGGAATAAATTGTTTGATATTACAAGACAGACCTGATGAACTATTCGACTTACTGAATTCTGACTGAGAGAAACAAGGCTATTAATACCAACACTATTCTGATAGCTGCCTGATGCTATGAAATTTAATGTTGTTAAGACCTGTAACAAATATATAATGTGCACTATAAAGTTAATATGCATTTCAAGTGATGTTTATGATAATAACCTTCAAATGTAATGGTATATGTTTGTTATATGTCCATCCAATAACTGGATCAGGTTTTGAACAGTGCTCTTATTCAGTCTAAACATTTGTTTAAAATGCCTGTTTGGTATTTCAAAAGGATTTCCGTGATCTCTTAAACGTTTTCGGAATATACGCATATAATTTCTAAAATAAAGAAAACAGAGAATATTATGTATACTCTATATATTTTATATTATCGATTACCTACCTGTTGTGATCTTCATCTAATAATAATGCTATAAAGCCATTCATATTTGCAAATATAAAACAATAATAAATATAACGAATAAACAAACAGGAACAATAATAGATATAACAAATAAACAAACAGGAACAATAATAATTATAACAAATAAACTAACAGAAACTATAAATATAACAACAGGAATAGTATATTAACAATAATTATATAATAATAATAGAACCACAATATAACCAACAAAATCTTTACTCACGAACGTTTTGACACTTCTACGTCACTAACCTAATAATCGGAGCTTCCGAGAAAGTTACAGAATTCCACCATAAGTTTATTTAAATCGTCCCGGTCTAACCGAATAATGACGTGACAATGACGTCAGGACTTTTTGTGACCGTTCGTTGTCTCAAAATAAGAAATACATATGTCGTCATCATATCTTCGACGAGAATAACGCGAACTAACGCTGTCAGTGGCGGAGGTATTTTAAGCTAATAAAAGGTACAGCGGTAGTAATATTTGACACAAAATACACGTCAATAATAGAAATTACTGCAGAATAGTAATAAGTTTAAATATGTAGTAATTATATTGTGTAATTTATATTATTACAACATGGGTACATCAATATTTGGAAAACCATTTGTGTTCATATAAATCACAGGTAATTATAAGTACATTGGGAATTTCAATGATTTAAGAAAGTTTTTTATTAGATAATAATAAAATACTTATTGATTTGCAGAATTATATACATGGAACATGGACTCAAAAGGCAAAAATATTGGACTGAATTTTGCAACATATCGTTTAATGACAACCAAGTTTTTGAATTACATCTAACGTAGCTATGGTTAAAACATACAAAATTATTTCATTCAAATTCCTAGGCATTCAAAGAAAATTTTATAGTAAACAAGAATATCTACATTTGTTAAGAATTAAAAAGTCCGTCGAAATAGCTATTGTTATTTATTCAGGAATAAAATATGAATTACAATGTGTAGTAAATTATATTATATGGTAAAACATATAATTAAAAATTGAAGGCATACAAAAAATTACAATAACGAATTATTAGCATGATTTTCAGAATCGTCATCATCATACAGATCTTCATCGGTATCTGATTCACCAGTATTTACAATAAACACCAGCTCTTCTGTAATGTTATCCAGCAGGTGCTCTTTTTCCAAGTAGTCTGCTACGACTTTATCAACATGATTGCAAACAGATGCCCATTCTTCACAAGTTATAGAAGCAAATTTGTTTCGGGCTAATGCCTCTACATCGGCTAACTTGAAAGTAACATTTCTAGCTGCAACCCAGTTTTTAACAATAGCCCATATTTTCTCAATAGGGTTTAATTCAGGATGGTACGGTGGCAACCTTAGAACACTATGTCCATAAGATGCCAGTAATGTATCTAATTTATATTGTGGTGTCCCACTTTTATTTTTCTTTATTAGTTCATAAAGCTCTGGTTTTGTAAACGTAGAGTCAAAATATATATTCCTTGCCATTAACCACTCAATCATTTCAGCTTTTCTTGTTCCAGAAGTTGGGTCTTTTTCGACCTTTACATTGTGATATGATGCATTGTCCAGCACCAAAACACTTCTAGGTGGAAGATTGGGGACCAACTGTTTTGTCACCCATGTTAAAAAATTGGTAGCATTCATATCATCATGATAATCTCCTGATTTTGTACCTTTAAGGAAAAAAAAACAGAATTTACTAATGCCCTAGTTTTAAAACAATATCTTAAAATACCTGATCGAAACATGAGTAATCCGTTATCTATAAACCCCATTTTACCACCAGCGTGCACCATAATTAAACGGCTGCCCTTGGAGATAGGTTTCTTTAATCCTAAGACTGTATCATCTGACCATTCCTTCGGCTGTGTATGGGAACTGTGAATGTATGATTCATCTGTAAATACTATTGGCCTGCTTTCATACAGGTAACCTTGTAGTTGGCGTAGATATTTTATGCGTTTAGCCGTATATCATAGCTTTCCATCAATAATTTCCATTTATCAGAAGTTTTTTGCCATCTACAAGTACATAAATACATAAATTTGCTGTCGTAAACTGATCTGCTGCATGAGTACATACCTAAATCCCATCTTTTTTAAAACATTTGAGAGTGTGGTTAATCCACCTTCGAAGGGTATGCCATTTTCAAGAATTTTATCATAAACTCCTATAATAAATGAAATAATGCTATTATAAAAACATTAACAGAAAGGAGTTTATATTTTGGTACCTCTTATGGTTGGTCGTCTTCTTTCATGTATATAAAAATTGTGTACAATAGTACGGATAGTTTGTTTTTCTTCAGTACGAAGGGTGCTTTTTGGACTAGGGCGACTTCGTTTTTTGCCAGGACTACTAAAAGAAGTAACCCTTCCTGCATCTACATCCCCAGCTTCCTTGTCAATACTTCTGTATGTACTGTAGGAAATTCCAGTTGCTGCAAGTAACCTCTCTTTGTAGTGAGACAATGGTATCGTTGGAGTATTATTTCCAGCTTCTTCCTTCATAAATTTTAATACGTTGGCAATGATTTCCCTTCCCTGGCTGTGAATTATTTTTCCTTTCACGCTAACTTTCTTTGGTGTTGATAAGCTTGCTTTTGCTTCAGCCATCATAACCTATAATCTGTTCACAAGAGACGCATAATATAATTATATCGCACTGCTGTATTCAATGCAACTTACCACTCTGACCAAAGTACGCAACGTCTTGTCTTGAAAAAAGACACTTCTTAATATAAATTGGGTAACGGTGGATAATAAATAACACACGAAAAACTCAAACGCACAAACGCTAATTAGAATTGTGACAGTTGCTCGTATGCAGTTTTAGAACCGACGCCACTGAACTTTCGACGATTCCAGCGCCAAAATAGGATATGTCGACATATGTATTTCTTATATTGGGACAACAGACGCAAGTCCAAATTTCGTTGGCGGGGGAAGGGTCGCCCGCGACCGTCGAAGTGCTGTGAACTAAGCTTTAAACGGTGAAAATAAACGGCTCCTGCTTTCGCCGTTCGCTTTATTGAAACAGCTCTTTCAATCGCCGTTCTCCGAGATGTTTAGTTCGGTCACCGAACTAAACATCTCGCTGTTTCAATAAAGCGAACGGCGAAAGCAGGAGCCGTTTATTTTCACCGAACTTCGGTGAAAATAAACGGTTGCTGCTTTCGCCCATGTTTCGCCGTTCGATTTTAAACAGCTCTTTGAATTGTTTAACTATATGCGTAGTGAAAATATATTCGCGGTGTAAATGAATATCTTAACACAATAAATTTGCGTTATACGTATAATATATGTATAATGGGAATTATTGAATTGATGATAAACTACCTAAATATTAATATACGCATATTAGGTATACCAGTAGCTATTTTGCATTTAATTTATGTTTTATGTAAAACACATGAACGTGCAAAAAGACTTGAAAAAAATTTAAATTAACAATATATAGGAAGGCACATGATGACATGTTTTTAGTTATATAGATGATCATGTATGTACAAAATGTACATAAATAAATGCACAAAATGTGTATGGATAATAAATATAACTTATAAAGTAGAAAATAAGTAAAAAGTAACTTCAAGCAATGAAGTATATTTTATTTATTATTTGTTGAGTTTAATGTACCTAATATGCAATAATTAAATAAATTTCAGTTTCTCTTCTGATATTATATTTATGAAATATAAAGTTTGCTTAGGCACTTTTTAATTATTAATATATTAAACTACATTATTAATGATTATTTATTATTATGAAAATATAAGTTTACTAACTTTGTTAGAACGTAATCGACTTTGCCTATCCGATAAGTAACATTGAAAGAATTGCTTCGTTACAGCTATAGTGAAACATACTTATGTCAAATTGAATATATTATTTAAAGTGAAGTAAATCAGAATCGCAGGCAGAAATATTTCTTTACTTGAAAAAGATGTTTATTTGCCTCTATTGAAAACTACCCTTTTCATCATAATAAATACGAAATTAATCACTGTGATTCCAAGAATTTGCAAACAGTGATTACGAAATCACTGTGACCAATATCTGCTCTCATCTCTAGAATTTTCCGTTTATTTATGCGTTTATTATAATGGCGGCTTGATGGCGAATGGTTCACAATAATAGTTGTAGTGGTGATGGCTGACCAAATTGAAAATTGTGATGTGAATAACTCTTTGTTTTCTATAAATACATCGAGTACCAACGAACAAAACGATTTTGAGGATGATAAACTTCATGTCTCTGAAACTGTTATTACCGTAAACAATTTTGATATAAAAGATGGCATGAAATGGCATGACAATATAAAAGAATATGAGGCAGCCACTATTTTAGATAATATTAAGATGGAAATAGAATCAACTGAAGGACAGTATAACGCAGTAAACGACACTGTTAAAATTGAGGAAGATTTCAATCCTAGTAATATAAAAATTGAATTTGATAATGGACTACTATGTAAGTAGATGCCTAAATTAACTACTTGAAGTACTAAATAACTATTAATTACTCCTTAGTTAGTTGGTTCTTTAGGCTTGTTTCTACTCTATTGAAAGTGCAATTAAGTTTTAAATATTACTGTTTGATTGTATTATAAACCAAATAATAACATATTTATTTTCAAAATTCACATTTATATATAAATTTGTAAAGCCTAGTAGCTTGGTTTAAATGGGCAAATAAGCTTTCATTTCTTCTTCATATATGTGAATATTGTATTACCTGGTGTTTACTTAACTTAATTTGACCACCAGATTGTGAACATTGTCGGGCATATTATGAAGACTACTGCATAGAGTGTGGAATGTTGGTACATATTTTGAACAGGCATGCTCCAGACAATCCCAATAACAGAACACAAGAAGAATTACCAAATGATATTTTAGAAATGCAACATTTGTTTGGACAGTTTGGAATATTGACTTTAAAATTTATTCCTGAAGGTGTAACATTTGGTCCTTTTACTGGACTTTGTAGAACAGAATGTACATGGAAAATAAAAGGAGGAAAACTTGTATTTGATAAGAATACATCACAGTATTTAAATTGGATGCAGTACATTAACACTGCCAGAAATATTTCTGAACGAAATCTAATTATTTTTCAACATGAAGATTATCTATATTATCAAAGCACTCGTCCAATTCAATCGGGTGAAGAATTACTAGTATATTTTGGTGAAGAATTAGAAGACAGCCAGATTGGTAATGTTGAAGTAGATTTTATTCCCACTAGGAAATACATCTTCAAGAATGTATTTGCCTGCACATTTTGCTGTCTTGGATTCAGTTCGAAATCATATTTGGCCAAACATAAAACAATGTGCCCTAAGGATGCATGTAGCAACTTTTTATTTGAAGGTATGTCAAGGTATATCAAATATGGGAATTAAAAGCTCTTTCAAAGCTTATAGACTTTTATTTAAATCTATTTAGATTTTCTTATTTAAATGTTTAAAACGTTCCTAAAAGCATGTTAGCATAGTTCCCCCTTTTTAAATTAGTTCTGCCAATGAATACAGTTCATTAAATTGATGAGTATTTTGAGAAAGTAATTTCAGAATAACATTTTGTTATAATATCAACTTTATTGTCTTTAAAACAATGATTGAATATGAATTTTAGGGTCGGTTTTTCCATATTCGATTAAAATGCCGGTTAGCGGAATCATTGGTTAAAGTACCGGTTAGAACAAATTTGCGTTTTTTCTACACTGGTTACCGCTAATCATTGATTGAGGACGCCTTCAATCAAACTCATTTTACCTAATAAAATATTAAACAGTGACTAAGATTTCTTACATGTGCGCATAATCTAAGAGATTTGAATTTTTACTATTATGTATTAATAGCGGTTATGTGTCATTCCATAAGTGATCCAAAGGTGGTCGCTTGACCCTTTTATGATCAAATAGTATATTACAGTACAAGTGAAGAAAGTACTCGTTTCGCTCACGCGTGCGTCAGATTGACACACGAGGCGCAGCCGAGTGTGTCAAGACGCACAAGTGAGCGAATGTAGTTTCTTCACGAGTGCTGTATAGCGTTTTGTTCAATCCTGCTAAATTACCTATCTAAAGGTGTCAAAGATTAAAAATTTCAATTTGTCTGACAGTTATAATATCATTCATATTGCATTCATGTTGATTCATGTCAATATTAATTGTGATCAAATAATATAGCATAGATAGCGGGTTTTACCGTTGGTATAGTTACCTGGTTACGATAAAATAAAAATTAGCTATGTTGTCAACAAAATTTTATTTTTGCTTTGTTTAGAGTAAATTTGTCATTAATTTCAATATTTAACAAAAATATGGAACAAGAAGCTTTACCAAGAGATGTTGTAAATGAAGCGAATGCTGTTGTATTCAATTTATTGCCGCCAAAATCTAAAGAAAGGTGTATAAATGAGTTAAGAAAATTTCATGAGTGGATGAATATAAAAAGTGTTACTCTTATAACGGAGCAAGTACTCCTAGCGTATTTTAACGGATTATTAGAGAAGTATTGTGGTCCACATATTCTATGTTGAAATCTGCTTTATTTGTTTTTGAGAAGATAGATATCAGTAAGTAAGTTTATAGTATCATATTTTATATAATATTTTTAATAATTGTACTGTTAATTTCAATATTTCTTACTAGTTAATTGTATGTTTTGAATAAATTATACGAATTCTATTCTAATGTACCTTTCATTCAATACTACTCTTGCACTTCTTATCTAAAAATATTGAAAACTAAATTGTCAAATTTGACATATGAGTGAGCGAAAATCCATTACCTCACTCCGAGTGAGGTAAATAGACGCTTTCAGGCTTAGCAACCAGTGGAGAAACAACGTGTTTCTAAGGCAGGATTGAACAAATGATTTTTTGTTTGTTGATTCCGACATGATTGGAGAGTCCAAAAACACTGATTTTAAGTTTTTGTCTTTTTCCGAATTTCGCTGACAACCATTCTTGTTTTACAAAGCATGCCGATTTTTGCGTTTGTAATGTTTTGTGTTAATAAATGCAATAAATTGGCACAAGTCCATGATTTATTCCTATAACAATACATAATACTAAGTAAACTTGCATGTCGTTTTAAAATTATAAGCATAACTTATAATAATGGTAAAAATGAGGTGTGGGCACGTATGAGCGTTTCAAATTATGCAGAAGTTGTTCTAAATTAATATTTAAATAAGTTTATCATCTTGAAAAATTAAACCTGTGAGTAAATGTGTTACTTCTGGTTCGAATTTTGAAATTTATTTTATAAAGAATTTCTCAAAATCCTAGTCTCCTAATAAATCTCTATAGAATGCATACTTTGCGAGATATTTGCAAAGAAGTGCTATTCGATAAGAGTAAAAGTGTTACTGCCAGTCCGAATTTTGAATTTTTTTTTATAAGAGGTATTGAAAATTATGTTTTAAATACTTCTGTACTATTAGTGAACCTGTCTAGAAAGCATGACTTATAAGATATTGACAAAAAACTGACTTTCGATAAGACCTACTTCCGGTAGGAATTTCGAAAAACCTTTTTTGATAAAATTTTTCTCAAATTTAATTTTGTGTACATTTGAATTCTTTATAGATTTGTTTAAACTTGTAGTTGACGAAATATTAACAAATTTGGATTTTTTCATTGAAGTATACTACTTCCGGTCTACTAATTTTACTGAGAATCTAATCAGATCTCAAGAGGGAGATTACAATTGTAAATACAACACTTGGAATTGATAGTTACAGCCTTTTGACCGCTATCGTGGTCACACACATAGAGAGAGACATTTTTTAAAAACCACTTTTTTGGTATTAGGGGACTTCAAAACGTGGGCATCTGCAAAAATCACGAGATCAAAAATTTTCGTCATAACAATACTTCCTTATACTACATATAAGAAAGTAAAAATGTGTTGGGTGAAATAGGTATGTACATATGTGTTTATGTCTAACAAGATCGCAAAGAACAATTGGGATTCCCCTTTAATAACGTCATCTCTTGTGTGGTAGTGCGAACTGTTTCAATATAACAATATACCAAACTCGACGATATCTACACTCAAATCGCTGAACAGATTCAGTAATCACGTTGGTTCACATGATCAAAGTCGTATGCACACAGGCACATGAAGTCATTCACGGATCAATATCTGTAAAATAGGTATCGCCGTAGTATTTGACATAAGAAAGTGTGCATATTCAAATCTTTTCTATCAAAACGTATTAAAATTGTATTGTCTCTATAAAATAGGACGTAGTAATCCTCAGACACCTGCGATCTGTGATACTATTACAGTTTACCTAATCGCCTAATATAAACGATCTTTGCCGCCGACCGCTTTTATGCATTGGATGCCTTGATCACTTTGTGATCACGCACTTTTAGTATACTACACTAGAATCGCTTTTCGGCGATTCTAGGTATAGTATTAAAATTTGGATATCATACTCTTAGTGCACTGTTTTGGAGTATTTTGAAACCAGATATAGAGTCGCCATCTCATACAAATGTCGAGAATGGCGCCAGTATTATTAGAACAAAATATACAAATTTAGATCAGATGCACTAGCAAATATGTTGCCAACTTTGTATAATAAATCCTTAAACACTGTTTAGTTAACCGAGTGGTTTAGTCGGAGTTGGAAAAACCGGCCCTCCTTTTGTCACTATTCATTGTAGTTCAGTATGTTTTTCATGTGATTTCAGAATGTACGCAGTGCCCAATATGCAAAATCCACTTTGGACAAAAGGAATATTTGGAAAACCATTTTGCCTACTGTTCTGAAAGAAATATTAGGTATTGTTCATTAGCATATAATTTTATCAACGTAGCACCATGCAGTAATGGTGATCTTTGGTGAACAATTAATCATTATTAATTATTTATTTTATTATATTCATAACCAGCAATATTTCAATCCCGTTAACAACACTAAGTTTACTCTTTGTCCTGCCGAACTGTTATAGTTCGTTCCAACTTACTTTAATTTGACACGAATCAAAATGTTGAATTTGCGTGGCAAAGAAGCAAGTGTATCGGAATACAGAGAAGATCTGTTAAATGTGCAATAAAAAAGAAAACATTGGAAATGCGGCACCAAGGCCGAACAAAGACTTTTCTCAGACATAAAGAAACAAACAATTCTTAGAGAATTTAGAAATGTAAAATTCAAATACGCATTAATTTTTTTAAATAAATGAAACTGTTAGAAAAGATATTAATATTAATATCAAATTTTTAATATAGCAAATAATTAAAAAGAAGGTGTTAATATTAAAATTGAAATCCAGTCAAGGTAATTACAATTTTAGAGAATTAAAATGGATGAAATAAACGATGCTGCATTTTAAACGTAACACAAGTTCTTGGCCTATATAGGTTTGTTCATATTATAATCGTGTTTATGTCAAGTGATTTGCTATTTCCTTTAAATTCGTGCACTTACTAGTCGTATCATTTGTAATTAGTTTGTCGTATCGGAGAATGAGGTTACATATTTTTATTTGTTTTTAGGAAATGCAGTGCACCGACGCAAAGCTATCAAGTGCCAGCGGTAAACGGACGCAAGAAACGTCGCAGCCAATTGTATAAGTGTGACCAGTGCAAGTACCGGACAAAGTATAAAACAGATCTCAAGAAGCACATCAACAGCCAGCACCTTAAACTAAAAAAGTTTAAATGTGGGATTTGTTACAGACGATTCGAGACAAAAAAATATTTGAAGTTGCACGTGCAAAATACGCACAGTTCTGTTAGCGGAAAGGAAGACTCGGCACATACAAAAGTAGAACAATCAAACTCACTAGATCGAACGAAAACATTTGAATGTTCCCTATGTGATTTCCGAGCAAAACATAAAAAATATTTGACAAGACATATGAAAACGAGCCATTTGAAAGAATTTGATTTTAAGTGTGACTCTTGTGACTATGGAACCAGCAACAAAAGTCATTTAAAAAGACATATACAAACTAATCATTTAACAGAATTTCATTTTATGTGTGACTCTTGTGACTATGGAACAAACTGCAAAACTAATTTAAAAAGACATATAAAAACTAATCATTTAAAAGAATTTGATTATAAGTGTGACTCTTGTGACTATGGAACAAACAAAAAAGGTAATTTAAAAAGACATATAGAAACTAATCATTTAAAAGAATTTGATTTTAAGTGTGACTCTTGTGACTATGGAACAAGCAACAAAAGTAATTTAAAAATACATATAAAAACTAATCATTTAAAAGAATTTGATTTTAAGTGTGACTCTTGTGACTATGGAACAAGCAACAAAAGTAATTTAAAAAGTCATATAAAAACTAATCATTTAAAACAATTAGATTTTAAGTGTGACTCTTGTGACTATGGAACAAGCAACAAAAGTAATTTAACAAAACATATAAAAACTAATCATTTAAAAGAATTTGATTTTAAGTGTGACTCTTGTAACTATGGAACAAACGTCAAAAGTAATTTAAAAAAACATATAAAAACTAATCATTTAAAAGAATTTGATTTTAAGTGTGACTCTTGTGACTATGGAACAAATAAAAAAAGTAATTTAAAAATACATATAAAAACTAATCATTTAAAAGAATTTGATTTTAAGTGTTATTCTTGTGACTTTGGAACAAACGTCAAAAGTAATTTAAAAGTACATATAAAAACTAATCATTTAAAAGAATTTGATTTTAAGTGTGACTTTTGTGACTATGGAACAAATAAAAAAAGTAATTTAAAAATACATATAAAAACTAATCATTTAAAAGAATTTGATTTTAAGTGTGATTCTTGTGACTTTGGAACAAACGTCAAAAGTAATTTAAAAATACATATAAAAACTAATCATTTAAGAGAATTTGATTTTAAGTGTGACTCTTGTGACTATGGAGCAAACAACAAAAGTCATTTAAAAATACATATAAAAACTAATCATTTAAAAGAATTTGATTTTAAGTGTGACTCTTGTGACTATGGAACAAACAAAAAAAGTAATTTAAAAAGTCATATAAAAACTAATCATTTAAAAGAATTTGATTTTAAGTGTGACTCTTGTGACTATGGAACAAATACTAAAAATTATTTAGAAGTACATATAAGATCTATTCATTTAAAAGAATTTGATTTTATGTGTGACTCTTGTGACTATAGAACAAACAACAAAAGTAATTTAAAAAGTCATATAAAAACTAATCATTTAAAAGAATTTGATTTTAAGTGTGACTCTTGTGACTATGGAACAAGCATCAAAAGTAATTTAAAAAGTCATATAAAAACTAATCATTTAAAAGAATTTGATTTTAAGTGTGACTCTTGTGACTATGGAACAAATACTAAAAATTATTTAGAAGTACATATAAGATCTATTCATTTAAAAGAATTTGATTTTATGTGTGACTCTTGTGACTATAGAACAAACAAAAAAGGTAATTTAAAAGTACATATCAAAACTATTCATTTAAAAGAATTTGATTTTAAGTGTGACTCTTGTGACTTTGGAACAAACATCAAAACTAATTTAAAAGTACATATAAAAACTAATCATTTAATTTTAATTTAAAAAAACATACAAAAGCCAATGACATACAAAAGCGAAACATCATCAAGAAGAAATAGATAGCCGTACACAGGATTGCAAACAACCAATTCTAAAACCAGCACCAATCGGTTCAGGGATTTCAATACAAAATGCGCTCATTAAAATACTGGTTTCGTATTATTTTTCCATTGTAAGAACAGACAGATACCTGCATTTATCAAAATTTGCATTCGAACTATTGTCTTTCCCACATAGCAGTACTGCAGTGGAGAGAATATTCACTACAATTAATTTCAATAAATCAAAAATTCATCATTATGTAGCAACTAAGACATTTATTAAAGACAAGATGGAGAGTGTCACAATTTACAATTTGGAAAAATGGAAAAACAGAAGTAGAGTAATTACATATATGTATATGTAATCTTAAATATTATCCCAACTTTCTCCATCATATTTTATTGATGATTTACCTATTAAATATATATAAAATATTTATGTGATACATTTTAATACACATAGGCAAAAAGAATCTTGTAAGTTATTCTTGAATAAATTAGTAAACTATATACCCTATATATGTACATACATTATTATGGATTACCTTATTTTGTATTTCTAATGGTTCTAGAACTCTTAAAAATCAATTCCATATAGCCAATAATGCAATTATTTTGGTATGGGCACTGGAAAAAGAGTCAATTAATGTTTAACAGCTTTAATTATTAATCGTTAATAGTTATTTACGAACCAAGTGCGGAAAGACTAATTTCCCGCACGAGCGACCGCAGGAAGCGAGTGCTTTTAATTGCGCGGATGCGTGGAAGATGTCTTCACGCAAGTGGTTTGTACAATATTTTTTGTACGAACATTAAATTAAAAAAATATTGATTAATGTCATTGGTATCATACCTAAGCTAAGATAGATTACCTAATTAATTTAAGCATTTCATGTACATAACTATTACTCACCTTTCCCTAAAATTAAGTTATTAAATTCTTACACAATGCAAGCATGAGGTATTTATTCTTATACTTACTAATTTATAGTACAATTATTGCGTTTTTTGGTTTAAATACAAACAATTCCGAACTGCCAATATGAATGTCGATGTGGTTCAAATAGATGGCGCTTGAATCTTGCTTAAAATGTCGCTTAAAATGTCGTCAAATAGATGGCGCCACAATTTTTTTGGATGAATTTTTAATTATTACTCCTATTTCCCCAACTTTTAGTGATGAATAGTGGAGGGAAGTAGTATTTTATAGACTAAATTTTATTACTACCAAGTTAGATTTTTTTTTAAATATCCCAAAGTGCCAGTCTTTTTTTCAATTTCTACAGTCGCCTCAACCGGGAAAACGTATTTCCCAGTCGAGCTACACATGCGCCAAATGTCACTTTGCAGGCGGTGAGTACAAAATAGTTATTTACGAACCAAGTGCGGGAAGATTGTTTTCCCGCATGAGCGCACATTGTAAGCACGAGCGACCGCAGGAAGCGAGTGCTTTTAATTGCGCGAATGCGTGGAAGATGTCTTCACGCAAGTGGTTTGTACAATATTTTTTGTACGAACATTAAATTAAAGAAATATTATTGATTAATGTAATTAGTATCATACCTAACCTAAAATAGATTACCTAATTAATTTAAGCATTTCATGTACGTAACTATTACTCACCTTTCCCTAAAATTAAGTTATTATTTACACATGGCAAACATGAGGTATTCTTATATTTATAAATTTATTGCATTTTTTGGTTTAAATACAAACAATTCCGAACTGCCAATATGAATGTCGATGTGGTTTAAATAGATGGCGCTTGAATCTTGCTTAAAATGTCGTCAAATAGATGCCACCACAATTTTTTTGGAAGAATTTTTAATTATTACTCCTATTTCTCCAACTTTTAGTGAAGAATAGTGGAGGGAAGTAGTATTTTATAGACTAAATTTTATTACTACCAAGTTAGATTTTTTTTTAAAATGTCCCAAAGTGCCAGTGTTTTTTTCAATTTTTACAGTCGCCTCGACCGGGAAAGCGTATTTCCCAGTCGAGCTACACATGCGCCAAATGTCACTTTAGAGGCGGTGAGTACAAAAACGATATTACCACACAAAATAGTTTAAATTATGGAATTATGTACAAATATTAATAGTTTTATAATTTTGGCAACTTTTGAATGAAAATGTTGGCAACTCCGGCGACTCAGCCACGGCAATGCTTATTGGCGTAGAATTTTCTAGAGATGTTCTTAACGGTGATTTTTCATTCACCGTTCTAAAGCAAACGGTGATTTTAAAATCGCCGTGATTTTAAACAGCTCCTTTAATCACAGCGAAAGCAGGAGTCGTTTATTTTCACTGTTTATTTTCACCGTTTATTTTCGCTGTTCGCTTTATTTGAAACAGCTCTTTCACCGCTCTCCGAACTGTTTACTATTAAGCTTAGTTCACAGAACTTTGACGGTCGCGCGCGACACAACTATCATCCAATAGCGTTGTTTGTTGTTTCGTATTAATTCGTATTCTCCTCTGTCGCTGTGAAGTTGGAACTACACAACTACTGTCGCCCAAATTAGTGAGGTTATGTTCATTAAAATAAATAAAAATCATGCAACAAATCGTTTTTTTTTTGTTTCTTTACGTGTTTTCTTTTTTTCTGTTATATTTCTCTTCTACGAAACACGCGTCATAGGGTTAAGGGGTTCTTTTGATAAAATTGAAATATTTTTTTTATAAAAAGAATTTGTGTAAATTAAACCCCTATACCATACGTAGGAGGATATTATGGCTTATTACATACAATAAAATAAGCACTTAATGATTTTATAACCGACATTTGCATAATTGTAAATTTATATTGTATTCTATGATTCAAACGCCCCCTTAAGACATTAGACACATGTAAAAAGCTGCTACCGGATCTACGTCGCATTAAGGTAACAGACTAAATTAGGGAAAGAAAACAGAGAAACGTAATAGGGGTTGATTTAAATGGATAACGCAGGGCCGAGCTAACTCTGTCGCAGACGGCGTGACGGTTCAGGAAAATAAGAACACCTAAAAGTAGAGCGTCCGTCGGCAACGACGCTTGCGACGTTGTCCGGGCACCAGGACACTATGCTATCTACAGATAACCTACCTGCGCCTCCTACGAACTACCACTGGCTGTGTCCCTCCAGCGGGTTACCTATTGAACACCCTGTATATTCGAAGCACCTAATCTTATGTTCGTGCTTGTCACAATAATATTTAAGATATGCAGAGGTAAAAGAAATAAAAGATAAGGTCTTACGTAATGTAACAAAGTTTAATTAAATCTTAACGTGCCGAAAGTTATTATTCAAAATAAATGATGCAGATTAAGAAAGACAGGTAATTTACATAATAAAGGTCGCGAATCTGACTGAACAGTTGAAATATATATAAAAAAAAGGTAGCAAGCGTTGAATGAAAATTAAATTTAAGTAACATGAAATGAAACTAGACAGTTGTTAATATATAACCAAAGCGTTAGGTAACGTTTATAAAATTTGAAAAAAAAAAAAACACAAGTCTTAAAAATTTAACATAAACTCTGCGCTTCAGCAGAAGTTGGTCGGTTGCAGAAACGTTTCTTCACCTCACATTAGGTATACAAGTGTTTTCAAAGACACGCCACAACGGCAATGTCAATACAAAGGTGTAAATATATTGTAACAATACCTTATACTAATAAAAGATACAATTACATTCAGGTAAATTCTATAATCTTTATTTTTATTATGTATTTAAATCCTGTATTTATTCTCGTCAAATAAAAAAAATGAAATCTTTTATATAATATTTATATCTATTTTCAAATTCTCTCAGGTATATTATTTATTTATGCCCTCACTAATTCAGTTCTTGTTTTTAAAATTTAAACTAATTATTTTTATATGTAACTAACTTCACTTAATACCTCAAAGTCAAACAGTTGCCTATATGTAATTTCTTCTATACCCATACAAATCATAATATCTATACGTTTTATAATTCTTATTTTATCAATCAAATTTTACTAAACAGTTATTCTCTAGTGAATTAATATATGTGTTCCAAATTTATCTTTAATTTATACTTACTATGAACTCAATATCAAGGTATGTATTAGCATACTATTCAAATAACTAAACAAATCACTGACAGTTGTTTTTCTATTCATAGGTTAAAGTTCTTAGCGTCATATCTGTTTCATCTATATAATTCAAGATCCTTCTCCACATATACCAAATAAAAACAAATATATCAAAACTAATATGTTTAATAAACTAGGCAAATATTAAATCAGATGGTAGTTCCCAACACAATCTCCACAAATATACATACATGGAAGTATTAAGCTTGTTTAAAAAAAACTATACAATTTATAAGTGCACGAAAATATACCTTTCGTGAATCGAAATGTAAGCAAGTAAGTATATTTATTATACTATTATAAAAAAATACTGTATAGTTCTTGTTTGAATTTTGATTTCCCATACAATTTACTTAGTTTTAGTTTGCCAATCAGATTCTTTGATTTTATAAAATTATTAAATTCAGTCACAAATTAATGTTGTGAAAGGTAAATACAAAATATCTTTTCTTAATTATCTACAATGTTATTAGGTACGATTTTTTTTAAAAAGATTGTCTAAATTCTGTTATACTTTTACTATTTTTGAAACTGTTAAACTCTGATAATTCCAAATAATTATACGACCTGTCACAAATATTGAACTAGTATTCTTTCTTGTAATCCAAACGATTTCTTTTAAGTTCGAAGACGACATGTACTGGTTCCAAAGAGGTAGATCCTTTCCTTTGCCTAATTGACTGTAATACTCGGGATATGGACTGTGATGACTGCTATCCTGTTATACCTTCAAATCTGCTATCATCCGGAATCTCGAACCGTCGAACGCTTGTGTGCTGTTCCTTGATACCCGCTTTTCCACGAATTATATCTCTACCGGACTGGAATACCTGTGATCGCCTGCTATATTAAAGTTCTCGAATTCTTCTATTTCTGGATTGATATACTTGTACAAATACTGGAACTCGAACAACTCTCCAATGCCGTAAGTTTATTTTTAAATTATAACCATATAATTATTCGCTTCCTTCTCAAATTTAAATTCTCTTCATTTATTTCGTTATTAGTAAATTAAATCCTTTCTTCTTGCATTTATTAAAGGCTATTTATATGATGATAAATGGTACTATTCCTGAGAATATTTAAATCACCTAAAAAAATATCTGTTTTCTTTTCCACTCTATCTTTATCACTTCTTCTACACTTTTATGCAATTATTAATAACTTTATTATGTGTTTTTCGGAGAAAAACTTAGTTTTTCCAAAAACACATCTACTGCTTTCTAAAATTATTTTAGAATCTTCTTTATTTATCCCTCATATCCCTAGCAATAAATCCTTAATTTTTAAATATCCAATCATCTTTGTACACACATTGTGATAATTCAAAACATATTTTATTTGAACTTTAATATTTAAAATACCTTTTTGTACTTCCAAAAATTTATCAATTTAATTCATTACTTTATTTTTTACAACCTTTAACACCCTTCGGCAAACCAAATACTTAATACTATAACGTTGTTATTTTAAATGTCAAAATCTGACACTTCTCATATTTGAATTTAAGCGCGCAACTATACATCATTTTTTTAACCTTTATGGTTCAAAATCCATACTTATTATCTCTATTTTTCAATAGTGTTAATTAAACAAGCTTTTACAAAATAATATTACATATAAAAATACATCAAGTAATATTTAAAATTCTACTTTCAGAAATGGGTAAAATTAATGCAACAAAGAAACCTGATAGGCAACCAACCACTCGATGCAAGAAAAACTTCAACATACCCCGATATGCAACCAACTTTACACGATGCCCAATAACTTAGGAATATATCCATATAATATTCTCACAATTATTTTAAGTATAAATCAAATATTCCCACAGCTATTTACTTTATTATAGTTCGGTTTATTAAATTTTATCAACTTTCTTTTTTTAATACTCACTTCAAAAACATATACAGTATATTCTATTAACACTAGTACTTCCCACATATCATTACTAATTCATGTTGGTGAACTACCACATATGCCCCTTTTTTAATAAATCTAAATTTCTATAGAATATATAAATTTATATTTATTCAACAATTTGAACTAAAATAATGTAATACAATTTGTACTACTTCCGTAGCATAACAATATACTCTCATATAAACATATATATATTTCTTAATATTTGGTACATAAGATAACCTTCTACTATTTATCTCTCTGTATCTATTTTAATTTTAAATCTCAATTATCTACAATAAACCATTTTAACTAAACTAATCTTCATAAATATACTAATTTATACTATAATATTCAAAATTTACATCTTTATCCATTGATATTCATTAAAAATGTCATAAAATGTATCTTTTAACATTTTTATGCTTTCTATATAAGTAACATTATTCCTTTTCTTATCCTATCTTAAACCTTCTTTGTTTTATCCTATTCATGATTTTAAACCTTCTAAAAATTCTTATCAACATTTTAATCGAAACTACTTTTAACATTTATTGGTGATTACTTTAAAGTTGTATCTGTTATTTCTTCAGATATTTAATAGCCTCTAAAAAATATGTTTTACATATGCTCACTTATTCTTTATTATTTTATTTTATATAAACTGTTCTTAGCTGAACAATATCCCTATACCTATAATAGACATTTTCGTCTACCTTTTAAAACTTTCACTTTTGGAAAGTACACAAATTATATTTTCGTTTTTTAAGGCGTACGTGACCTACATATTTCTTTTAATACATTATCATTCTATATATTTATTATCATTTTGGGTTTTATTTGCCCTTTCATACATAATCTCTATAAATTATTCCATATATATTTTTTTTTATGGTTCCTTTTATTATTTATTATACCTAGCAAGCATTCATTATTATCTTTTCTAAACATATTTCATTGTAAAGGCTTCTTCTATCATCATATTCTTCCATTTGTATATCACCTATATTTTTTTTAATAACTCTTAATGTCTTTAATATTTCTTTACCATTAAATGCTTTTATTTCTCCGATATATTTCCTTTAAAAATTTTTTATAAGGTTCCTTCTTGTTCTTCTTTCATATATCTATTTTATACATTTCTTCACATTTTTGTACTTGTGCACATTTTACTAACTGTAAAGTTACTTATATACTCCTCTATTATTTATATTTACAAATATTATAATGTACGGAATGAGGAAAAATTAAATATTACTAAATTCTTTATACTAACTAACATTTTCAACTCTTATTCGTCTAAATTATTCTATCCTGATTCAATTATTTTTGAGAAAGGAAATAAAATACATAAACCTTTGTTAGATCAACTTGGCTAAAATTTCTTACATGATTAACTCAATCATAAAAAAAAATTAAATGCACATATTTATATTCCTCTTCTTTATGACATACTTTTATAGAAACAAAATACATTAACCATGCCCCTAAATTTTGGTTCTATTAATTTTGATGTAGCTCTGGTTAGGTGGTATCGCTACTTACCAACGGTTGTCGCCCTATGAAATTCAACCGCCATGCCCCTAAATTTTTGGGCTTAATTATATACAATGTAGCTCTGGTGGGTGGTAGCGCTATTTACCAACGGTTACTGGCCCTTCAGTACCGCCATGCCCCTAAATTTTGGGCTTTATTATATACAATGTAGCTCTGGTGGGTGGTAGCGCTATTTACCAACGGTTACTGGCCCTTCAGTACCGCCATGCCCCTAAATTTTGGGCTTTATTATATACAATGTAGCTCTGGTGGGTGGTAGCGCTATTTACCAACGGTTACTGGCCCTTCAGTACCGCCATGCCCCTCAATACAAATGTTATAATACTATAACATACATTATCCGAGACATCTTTTCTATTATAAATTTTAATCTTATTCTATTATTCAATGTACCATATGTTTCTTCTCGAATCAAATTTTCTTCAACCCATATATTAACCTCCATCCGTAACAACCAAACAGCTGCTCCGTTACTTACAATTACTAGAATCACATTCATCTGATTTTTGAAATCTGGTAAGTCATCTACATACTTCAAAATACTTGTCAAATAAGCCATAGGATATGTAGATAATTTGTCACCACTAAAATGTGTTATATTTTCAATCTTAATACCTGTATTCAAATTACTATACACTGGAGTACAATTAACATTCGGTATCCTAACATTCTGTGCCTTTACTAATAAATCTTGTATTTTTTTCTTCTGCTCTTCACATTCCTTTAAAATAACTTCCATACTAGACTTCTGCGCATCAGTAGTCGATGTAGTTGCTTGTATTTCTTTTATACAGTTTATTTCCGTTGATTCTATTTTCTTATTCAAATTTTCTTCCATTCTTACTACCTGATCAGTAGTTTCTTTATTTACCTTTTCCAATCCTTGTTTTAAATTCTCAGCCATCTCTTTATGTTTTGAAATATTATCTACTTCCAACTGACTTAAATTTCCTTTAATTTCTTTTACATCTTTTTCTACCCGTTGAACTTCAGTAGTAATAAAAATTATAGCTTCTGATTCTTTATTAATAAATTTTTCGTTCATATCTACTATAACTTTGTCAATACTATCCTGTGTATTATTCAATAATGATACCTTCAATTCTTCAAGCTTCTTATTATTTTCTTCTCTTATAACTTTATTTTCTTCTTTTAAACTATTTAAATCCTGGTAAATTCTTCACATGTCTTATCTAGTTTTCCACTTAATTCTTCCTTCATATCTGCTAAATTTTTATTAATTTCAATTTTATCTTCCTCTCTATTTTTCTTTAATTCATCGGTTAACTTATCCAACTTTCCACTTAATTCTCTCTTATCTTCCTTCCTATTTTTCTTAGCTTCCTCACTCGTCTTGTCTAATTTATCACTCAACTTCTCTATATTTATCTCACTTCCCCCTCACCCCCGCGCGTTTGTACTTTTCGTGTTTGTCGCCCACGTGTTTGTCCCCCCACCCCCGCGCGCGGGGGTGGGGGGAAGGGGCGGCAAAACATCAACAAATTGGTATAAATCAACCGAAATACGAGTGCGGACAACGAATGGGTACAGAAAGCAAAAACAAATATTCTTGCCGGCCCCTTATGTGAGGGAAGACAGATGGTAAAAAACTTTGGGGGTGGTGAGAACTGGAATCCTGGGTGGTGGGAAAGGGGCGACAAACACGAAAAGTACAAACGCGCGGGGGTGAGGGGGAAGGGAGATGGTAAAGAAGTAAAAAAATCTATAAATTAAGGGAACAATCATTGCAATGATTGCAGTATAAATCATGTAAATGTGCAAAAAGAGAATTATGAATGTTTGAAAAAATGAAAGAAAACATAAATATTCTCTATATCATTCCGTACTAATTTACAGGATATTATATAATTTTAAAAGGCATGTTAAAAAATCAATGAAATAAACTACAAATTTATAAATAATATACACTTTATAACGTCTTTTGTTACTGATTTGCATATAATTTTCAAATAAATATTGAAAAATACAAGTGGTTTGTTCGACCATCTATCTAGTATATAACTCTATGGATGACAGTCGTTGTGGTCGTTGTGTCCGATTCCGCATGAGAGTTGGAATGGGCTTTCTCCATTAGGTGGTTTAAGGTTAGGTTTCTTGTTTTGTGTTTGTTGAGAAAAGTTGTTAAAAAACATAAAAATCAAATGTAATTGTTGTGTGGTAAAGTGAAATAAACATCATTTATTACAATCTTCATAATTTTAACAGTGTGTATAACAGATACGACTAAAAATTTAACATAGAAAAATCACTCGGTGAGCACATTAATTATTAATTATCTCCGTTCCTGTGGGTGAGCGCGGATTAATTTATAAGTAAAAGTTGTTCAATTAGAGCTCCTCTATAAGGTACACTATTTTTTTGTCAAAAATCAGTTGCACCCATATTCTCCAATAACTCCGTAAGTAAATTCATATTAATAGCTTTTCATTCTAATTTTAGTTATAGCTGTATTCTAAAACAATAATAGTAGGCAACATTCAATGAGAAAATAATAATTTTTTTATCAAGTTCATATCCATGTATATATAATACTATAGTGCATGCAGACAAAAGAAATTTCACTCTGACATAGTGAAATAGTAAACACAGTGTTATGCCGTTCTAATATAATCCGGTCAAAACTACACATGCATTACTCTTTTTTTCTATTATAGGTCTGTTTGCTTATTATACCGTGCGAGCAAGTTGAACTGAAGAAGGTTGGCAGCACAAATTTTCTGTTAGCAACACTGAGTAGTTGGTATTGAGTAATTTGGTTACTTAATAGTAAACAAAGGTTAATGCTACCGTAACCTAACATCTTACTGTCAGATAGTAAAAATTGATGGATGTGAGAATTGAATTTTATAGTACATTTTTTTAAAATGAAAGCCAGAATTGTTGTGTTATTAAAGACATCGCCCCGTAATATTTGACTACGTTTAAAGATTTATTTTTGTTGCTGCGTTTTTACAAATCTTTCATATCGTGATAACAAACTTCAGAAACCATGGAATGAAATATTCACTAGAGGAGCTAGGACATATCAAGAAAACAAATTATATATTGGAATGGTGTAATTCTGCTCTGATTTAATTTCATTTTAGTGATTGTAACACTGGTTTATTTTCAATAAAATTTTTAACTAAACACATTATAAAATACAATAGACACACATGAATCTCCACAAAACACATAGATATGAAAGCACTTATTTAAGTTGATTAGTGTACTGTGATTGACACTACAACAAATGTTCAAAATGACCCCCATCATTCTCAGTACACAGCTGTACACGTTGTTTAATATTTTCAAATACCTTCTGTAATGTATCGATACTTATGCTATTAATCGCTTGAGAGATTGCATTTTTAGCTCGTCTATGTTGTGCAACCTTTGTTGAAAAACCTTTTGCTTCAAGTATGCAAACAAGAAAAAATCCAATGGTGTCAAATCGGGTGAGTGCGGTAGCCATATTCCTCTACTTATTAGTCTGTCATCAAAATACTCTTGTAGATACGTTATTGTCCTTGCAGCTGTATGCGCAGAGGCTCCATCCTGTTAAAAGTACCCATGTTGCAACTCATCTTCATGTAGTTCATTAACAAACACGTTAAGGATATTTTCTTGGTATCGTGCAGCATTTATTGTACCGTCGAAAAAGATTGGTCCTATTATTCGTCTTCGAGATATGGCTACCCATATTCCAATCTTTATAGGATGTAAATCATTTTCTTCGAATATATGAGGGTTCTCCGATGACCATGTACGACAATTTTGACTATTAACATAGCCGGAAAGGTGAATCCATGCTTCATCTGAGAAAAATGTCAGGTTCAAGTCATCGTCATTGTTCAGATGATCCATAAAACATTGACAATAATGCCGCCTTTGCTCAAAATCCTGTGCATATAAATGTTGGTGTACAGTAACTTTGTAAGGGTGCATATGCAAATGCTTCTTCAAAGCAGTTCGACAGCTACCGTAAGACACACCTAGAATTATTAAATATAATACAATATTTCAAATATAATATGTATATTTATACCAGACTGAGCAGACAGCTTGCGTAAAGATTTCTTTGGACTAGCATGCATCCGTTCTGCTAAATCCTCTACAATATCTTCAGTCAAAACGTAGGGCTCGTTAGCTCGCTTTCGCTTCAAGATACTTCCTATTTCCGTGAACCTTCTTACTAATCTACTACAATGCTGGACAAAAGTTTCATACACAATAGGCACGTCAGGGAACTGGGTAGTAAATTGATGTATACAAGATTGATTGGAATAGATCCATTGCCCTTTCTCATCTTGAACACCCTACGAAAGTAAGCCATCAGAATGAAGGTGTCTTGTTCAATAGTGAACGGCATGTCAGCACGCACTTGCTACGTATAATTGTCTTAAGAAACACAGTTTTAGTATACTTAAACAGAACTATAAACTTGAAGCAAAAAATTCGAGATCTAACGAAACACGATAAATGACGGATGACAGTTGTCAAAATAAACAGCAGCAGGCAGGAGTGACTAGGCAGGGTCTTAAACATTCGATCAAAAAAAAAGTATCACAGCAGGGATTTTGGTGCAACCAACCTTCTTCAGTTCAACTTGCTCGCACGGTATTGATGCATTGTTTTAGTTATATAATTAAAGTTTGTACATCACCAAACAAGCATAAATAGTTTAAATATCAACAAACTCCTTGACAATTAGTAATTGTGGGAAGATGTTAAGTATACAGATGCCTACGAGTAAAGAATAGAACAGGAGAGAGTCTCCTTAATAATAATATTTGTCCAAATTTGGTAACTAAATATGGCCGCCGCAATGCCTAGGCGTGCATAAAAATAATTAAAGAAATATCGTGAGTGTATTATGTTTTCAATTCTTTTCTTCTTTTTAATATATTATAAACGGGTTTAAATGAAATCTGCGTCAAAAATATGACAAATATTAAATGGCTTGGATATATATGTTACGACACTGAACACATAATCAGACATGTCAGATATATGACAATTTATTTAAAATACCTCTTTTTAAATTATTATTGCCTATGTTGAATGCCAATGAAATAACTTACCGATGAAGAGAAAAATTAATATTCTTTGTTCTTGCCGTTTTAGAACGACCACAAGCCACACAATTGACCATTATAGAAACACTAAAATGTCATTTTTGACATAACCGGACATAACTGACCTACCGAAAATGGTAACTCCGTCTAAAAAATACCTATTTCACCACCACGTTATGCTCTCTCCTGTTCTATTCTTTACTCGTAGACAGATGCAGATATGTTTGTGTTTGCTTTTTTCCTTACTTATTTTATTAATTATAAATGTTTCTGTTCTACTTTGCAATTAACATCCTTAGTAAACCTTAGTAAATAAATTACATTAGGGGTCATCAATAAGGGACACTAGTTTTGTTTTCAAAAATAAACTTTACCCTTATACTTAACTGTACCTTAACCTATCTTGTTAAATATAGAAAAATACCTAAAACATCAAAGTTAGGTAAATTAAATGCAAGAATATACTTAACTCTAAATTAGAGGTTATATTAATGTTTTGTATATATCTGTCATTTTGTATCTTGCAAAATTGATATTTTTATTTAATGTGTGGGAAAAACAAACTAGGTCCCACTGTGTCTCTCCTAGAATGAAAAATTACACATTATGATGACAGAGTACATGCAATATACTATAAGTATTATATATATGACTATATCTATGAACATCATCTTTCTAATATAACTTGGTGTAATTAATATACATATATATATATCTAAATATATTTTTGACCAACAGACTGTGAACATTGTGAAGCATATTATGACGACTATTGCATCGAATGTGGAATGCTTGCGCATATTTTGAATAAGAATATTTCGAATTGTGCAGATAAGGGAGCACAAAAGGATATACCGAATGATATTTTAGAAATGCAGGATTGTTTCGGACAAACTGGAATATATGCTTTAAGAATTATTCCTGCTGGTGTAAAATTTGGTCCTTTCACTGGACTTTCTGCATCAGAATGTCCCTGGAAAATGAAAGGGGAGAAATTTGTTTTGGACAAAAATAAATTAAAGTATTTGAATTGGATGCAGTACGTTAATCCTACTAGAAATACTTCTGAATGTAACCTGCATGTCTCTCAATGTGAAAATAATATTTATTATCAGAGCAGTCGTGCTATACAAGCTGGTGAAGAATTACTGGTGTATTTTGGTGAGGAATATGGAAACAGATGGAATAAGATTATCAATGTGGATTTTGTTACCACTACGAAAGACATCGTTAAGGACGTTTTTGCCTGCACATTTTGCTGTCTTGGATTTAGCTCGAAATCACATTTGGCCAAACATAAAAACGTTTGCGTTGGGGATACAACTAGAAAGTTTTCAATTGAAGGTATTTATAAATATCTCATTTTGATTTTTGTGGATTTGACTATATTATTTTTTTGTATTTTCAAAGAGATTTTCTTTCAATTATTTTATGAATTGTTATTTCTCATTTGAAGAATGTAGTCCGAATGAATAGAATTGCTTAAGTTGAAGAGTATTTCAATGAAATAATTGCTTGCAGTTGATTTTGAGTTATCCGGTGTTTCACAAAGTGTGTCACTTCACTAGTTATAATTTTTGAACATTTAACGTAAATGTAATTTATAAAGTGTTTTTTTCTGTGCTTATTTTTGTGTTTGATTTATTGTTAGAGCTTTTCTCCCGATTAATCAGTTGAGTTTTTTATGTACATAATTATTAACTTTGACTGGAGTAAATTTATATTCGGTTTTCGACATTTTTAAAATTTTATATTAAAGTCAATATTTCCATAAAATTTACATGACTATAGACCGTCTCAATCTTATTATTTTTACGCGTTTTTAACGCAATTCCAGAACTTATGCAGTGCTCATTTTGCAAAATCCACTTGGAGCCGAAAGAATATTTGAAACACCATATGGCCTTTTGCTGTGAGAGGAATGCGAGGTATGATTGCTTTTTATATTATAAACGAGAAGAGTTGGGTAAAAATTGTTGATGTAAATTGTGAGGCGGGGAAAAGAAATAAAACACACCGCTCAGTTCGTTAACCTGTGATAGACTATTTATTCCATAAGGGCGACAACTCTAGCCAGTCAGAAAACCACCCACAGATGGCGCGACTCTTTTCATTGTTAATGCTAAGATACATAATATCAACACTCCCACTTATCTAACATTAACAACACTAAATCCTAAATAAACCAAGTTCCATGGTGAACTTTGAATGTTTGGACAAACACAGTGCTTTTGTTAATACATCAGCTATCATTTCATCCGTGGATAAAAACTTAAGATTAACCAATTTATTTGCTATAGCCTCTCGGATAAAATGATGACGCACATCCACGTGTTTAGTCCTCTTGTGACACACAGGATTTGAAGCTAGTTTCTGAGCGCTCTGATTGTCATTCCAAACAGTGATACATTCAGAAGTGCCCACCAATTCAGATAATAAATTCTTAAGGTAAATAGCTTCTTTAGAAGCTTCAGTAATAGCCATGTACTCGGCTTCGGTACTACTTAGAGCTACCGTTTTTTGCTTATTACATTCCCATGAGATGGCACCACCTGCCAATTTAAAAATGAAGCCAGTATATGACCTTCTATCAATTACATTGCTCGCAAAATCAGCATCAACAAAGCCCATCAGATCTGAATTGTGCTTTTCATATTTTAAGCAAAAGGATTTAGTACCTTGTAAATATCTTAAAATTCTTTTAGCACTTTTCCAATGTTGATTAGTATAACAATTGTTAAATTGACTTAAAAAGTTTACTGCAAAAGTGATATCTGGCCTTGTTAATACCGATAAGTACATTAGACTGCCCAAGAGTTGTTGATAAGGCACCTCCTTATTACAAACATCGGATTTTGCCTGATCAAAAGTAACATTTTTATCCATGGGCGTACTTACAGGTTTACAATCACTCATATTAAACCTTTCTAAAATATGATTAATGTACTGCTCCTGATCTAATAGAATTATATTTTTATCTTTAGTCGTTCTAACCCTCATACCCAAGCACTGCTTAATTTGACCCAAATCTTTAATCTTAAAGTTCAAAGTTAACTGCCTTTTCAAAAATTCTGCTTCTTGCATACAGTTAGAGAAGATAAAAAAATCATCAACATACAATGCAATTATGGTTATGAAACCATTTTCACGCTTGACAAAAATACAAGGTTCATAGTCACATTTTTTATAGTTTAAACTGATTAATACAATCTCTACTTCCTTGTACCATACGCGTGAAGACTGCTTCAAGCCATAGATTGCTCTATTGAGCTTTAAAACTTTGTTTTCTTGGTTTTTAGATATCTTATTACTATAGCCTTCAGGTATTTCCATGAATACAGTTTCCTCCAGTTTCCCATTCAAAAAAGCTGTAACAACATCTAGGTGAAAAATATCTAGACCTATCTGAACTGATAAAGCTAAAAGCAACCTTAAGGTCGAATGTCTGACTACTGGGGAAAATGTTTCATCAAAATCTATACCCTGTCTTTGACTAAAACCTTTAGCTACTAGTCTTGCTCTATGAGTAACACTACCATTATTCAATTTCTTTCTAAAAACCCACTTGCACTTCACTGGTGACTGACCTTCTGGAAGGTCCACTAGATCCCATGCACGATTTTCGTTAAAACTTTGCATTTCACTTTCCATAGCACTTATCCATTTCTGACGATCTGGTCCTGAAAGAGCTTCTTTCACTGAACTAGGATCTCCCACTGAAACTGGAATTTCTTCTGTAGTAAAGTAGGTAACAAAATCTTCATAGGCTTTTGTTTTTCTTTCTCTTTGTGATCTTCTGACATCTGGAATTGTGATACCTTCCGCATTTTCAGGAACATATGATTCATCACTTAGTTCTTCTTCAGAAAATGTTGGCTCTGCCGTATCACTGTATTCAGAAATCACACTTTCGTCTGTTAAATTCAACTCCAACTCTTGATTTGAATTATTACACTCTAACACTGAATCTTCTGTGTTTTTCTTTCTCACTCTTTCTTCTGCATGAAAACCCATGTCATCATACCTGTCTGTCTCTTTTTCAATGATATGCACATCTCTACTTGTAGATACCCGATTTGTTTTTGGATTATACAGCCTATAGCCTTTCGTGGTTTCAGAAAATCCAACTAAAATTAGTTTTACAGACTTTTTGTCCCATTTTGATCTTTTTTCTTTGGGAACATGAGTCATTGCCTCGCTACCAAAAATTCTTAAATGGCTCAAATCTGGTTTTTTATTAAAGAACATTTCATAAGGTGTCTTTGGTATATTGGATGTTGCTGACCTATTTCTTAAATAGCAAGCCGTATTTACTGCTTCAGCCCAGAAGCGTTTTTCTAAACCTGCTTCAAACAATAAACACCTAGCTTTCTCAACCAAGGATCGGTTTAATCTTTCTGCAAGCCCATTTTGTTCAGGAGAATAGGGATTCATTGTCTGATGAACTATTCCCTGTTTTCTCAAGTAACTTTCAAATTCTGCACCAACATATTCACCACCATTGTCTGTACGTAGCACTTTAATTTTCCTTTCAACCTGTTTTTCAACCAAACACTGGAATTCTTTAAATTTTTCAAGGGTTTCATCTTTCGTTCTAATAAAATAAACATACGACATGCGGCTGAAGTCATCCTGGAACTGCACAAAGTACTTTGATCCGCCTATGGAAGTTGTCTCCATGGGTCCTGCCAGATCGCTGTGCACCAAGTCCAATAAACCAGTCGCTCTAGTACCTGAATGTTTATAAGGTTGTCTTGATTGTTTCCCTTCACAACAGATTTCACAATTTTCTTTATTTATTTTTAATTGACCACTGTAGCTGACTCCGTCCACTAATCCATCCTTCATTATATTCAAATAGTTTGAATTGACGTGTCCTAACCTCCTGTGCCAGGTTTCACCTGTAGCCACTGCCTGTCCAGCAAATAAACACTTTTCAAAAGCATCAATTTTATAAACTCCATCATTCAAAGAAGCCCTAGCCACCAAAACTTTCTGAGTATTATAGATTCTGCAATCGTCTTTGCCAAATTCAACAGAATTGCCATTCTTTAAGAGTTCGCTGACTGATAATAAATTTGTAGTTAAACTAGGTACATACTGTGCATTTCTAATTTCTATTTCAAAATTCGCATCATCCACCCTAGTAATTATCTCAACTTCACCACAACTTTGCACTGGAATTTTGGTATTATCAGCAATCATAATTTCATTTCGAGTTGATTCTCTTTTATTTAATAACCAATCTTGCCTGCAAGTCAAATGAATACTCGCTCCGGAGTCCAGATACCAATCATTTTTGTTGAATTTTGTACTAAGAAACACAACATTAAGAGCACTTTTACCTTGACTGTTTTGTTTACAGTTTGTTTGTGGGCATTTTGACATAAAATGTCCAGGTTGCCTGCACTTAAAACAAATTATTTCCTTTTTGTCTTTGTTTTTCTTATAGCTGTCATTTAGGTATCGCTTGTGTTTGTTATGATGTTTCTGATGATCTACTTTGCCGGCGAACGCACTAGCTGTCGAACTTGCATGAGTGCTGCCCTCTACTTGCATATCGAGCAATTTAGCTTTTATTGCGTCGGTGGTAATATCAATCCCGCTATGCTCCAGCGCCATTACCATCGGAGTAAATCTTTCCGGCAGTCCCGCCAAAAGTAAACTTCCCACTAGCGTTGTATCAAGTTTCAGATCGGCCCTCGCAAGCTTTTGCGATATCTCGATCACTTGATTCACATATTCCTCCATTGTTGAACAATTTTCTAGTCGCAATGATACTAAAGTACGGAGAAGTGCAATCTTTCTAGAAAAGCCCTTGTTTTCATAAAGATCTTTGAGCTTATCCCAAACTTCTTTAGCTGTTGTAGAGTCCTTGACATGTACATACAAAGAAGAATCAAGGGATAACACAATCTTTGCCTTTGCTTTGGCTATGTCCGCACTATCACTTTCTGAACTACTTATACATTTGTCCAGGCCTTCCAATATAAGAAAATTTTCCATGGCATACGACCATTCCTCATAATTTTCTCGGCCTCGCAGTTTCGGAATGTTAGAAAGATAGTTGACGGCCATTTTGTACGCGCTAACTGACGCACCACTATACTCTTCAAGAAAAGTATGAACGAGTCTACTTCACGTAACAACTACTGAGACATAAGTCTTTACGACATGTAGCAACTTAACTTTTCACTACCGAACGCACTGGGCAACATAACCTGTTGATGTAAATTGTGAGGCGGGGAAAAGAAATAAAACACACCGCTCAGTTCGTTAACCTGTGATAGACTATTTATTCCATAAGGGCGACAACTCTAGCCAGTCAGAAAACCACCCACAGATGGCGCGACTCTTTTCATTGTTAATGCTAAGATACATAATATCAACAAAAATGACGTTTTCTTACCGAACAGTTTATTATTTGCTCATTGATACATATAAGAATTGAGGTATGTAGCTATTTAAAATTGATTTGAAAGAATCCCGAAATAAGTACAAAAATAGTTGCGAATAATTTTAATACAGTAGAACCCCGATTATCCGTGTGCGGATTATCCGTGCCATACGCATGATGACGCAATATCGATATCGCCAGCAGTGTACTAGGGGAATCCCCGGGAATCATTCGCTTTTCATCTGCTTTATGTACATAAATGCAAGTTAACCTACCTATGTATAGTTTATTTTTTCTTATTTAGTGTAAAAGTTTACTTATGTAGAATTCTGTTTTTTATTTTGTTATCTTTTTAGTATGTATACATACATACATATAAGAAATAAATGTTCGGATTATCCGTGCTTTTCAATTTTCCGTGCCTCGTCCGGTCCCGTGGAGCACAGATAATCGAGGTTCTACTGTACCTAACTTATTATTCATTATTATTTGTTATACTTCTATAATATTTTTGCTGCTTCGAATTGTCGAGAGCAGTGGGATGCTTGCATTGGCATAATTATGTACAATTACGAATTGGCATTACCTACGATTAGCAAAAGTATAAGTATTGATCAAAACAATGGCAGGGCTTGGATTACGCAAGGGATTCGCATTTTATCACAAAAACTGAAGTATTTATATTCACTATTACCTAGCAGTAATTAATAAATGATTAACTATTATAAACCGTTAAAATAAAGATAAAATTTATGTATGATATGTGTTACAAATACATTAAATTAATTAAATAAAAAGGTCGACTTTCGACCACTGGGCGACCACCAGTTTTAACTTAAAACAGTTAGTAAGTAAGGCTTGTGTTTGTAGTATTCTAAAAAAAGGTGACCAGCCACATAGCGAAATTGAAAGTTATGTTTACAAATATGCCTCAAGAGCGCACCATAAATACAATTAAAAGAGAATTTTACGAAATGGATTCATTTCCCAATGTAATTGGTACTATAGATTGTACCCGTGTTCGTTTAAAGTCTTCAGGTAAGAATAATACAGAATTATTTCGAAACCGTAAGGAATACTGCTCAATAGACGTTCATGGTCTTTGTGATGCAAAGTTGCGATTTCTAAATATAATTGTTCGATGGCCTGGATCGGTACACGGTAGCAGATTTTTTAATGATTCTCCTTTGAAACCTGAACTAGAAAATGGCACGTATCCTAAAAGCTATTTATTGGGAGATAATGGATACCCATGTCGAACTTATTTGCTTACACCTATATTGAATCCACAGACAGCTGCAGAACAAAATTACAACACAGCACATATACGAACTAGAAACACAGTAGAAAGAGCATTTGGCGTACTGAAGCAGCGTTTCCCATGCCTTGCTTTTGGTTTACGCTTAAAAATGGAAACAAACCTTGCTGTAATTGTGGCTTGTTTTGCACTTCATAATTTAGCAATATTTATGAAAGATCGAGGACATCTTGTTACCTCAAGATTTTAATTTGACTGCAGATACAATTCTTCAAAATAACAATACTGTTAGAAGGACATTAATAAATACAATATGTGCATAACTATTTTGATTTATGTTATATTAAAAACGTACATGTATTTCTTAAAATAAACAAGTTTAATAAAACAGGAAAGCCTTTATTTTTAACATTAAAAGAATTTAACAAGATATGAAGTGTTAATTTTTGGATTGAAATTCACCGTTTGATATTTTGTAACTGTATTTGGTTTATTTCATTATCTAATTCTAAGCCTATTATTTGTTGCTGATGAACTTCCTTTTGACATTTGATTTGTAAGTCTATTAATTCTATCTTTATTTCATTGTATATATTTATAAGTCATTTTCATTCAGTTTTATTCGGTTTTCTTTGGTATATTATCCTTAAAAAGCCACTTATTATCTTTAAAACGGGTGGTATTAGCTAGCACTAATGGTGAGTTACGTAAAAGAAAGAAACACAAAATACATATTGTAACGTTTTCGGGTTCCAATAAACAACTCGTGCAATTATTTATTTAAAACAGTCTGTATATTTATATACTTAAAATTATATAACAATATAAAAATATAAAAACTAACGTAACACACTTAAACTACTATTAATAAATTAAAATTAACACTTGTATTTTTTTTTACTACTACTAATATGTCCGTATTTATTTATATCACACTATTTATATAAGACGGCACTACTTAAAGAACTATTTATTTGGCTACCACTATTTATTTCTTCGCACTCGATCCCGCAATGAATGAATCCCGTAATGAATCATGCCGCCTTATATACGTATTGCTATGGTTTTTTATATATCATGGATAAGTAAAATTTAAATAAATTGATTTACTTCAAATTTATTTTTCTGTGGAGCAAATGTTTTGGTACACACTGTATTTTGGTTTCTGTTTAAGAATTTTGGAGGTATAGTAGTCTTTTGGTAATCTGTGTATATTAATATTTATTTTGTTATTTGAATTTAAAAGAAAAGATGCCTGAAGATTATTTACGCTTTTCAACTTGATATCTTAATATTGTATACATGTGCGATGTTATTGAGACGTGGTAGGGATGTATGGACTTTGACTTGTCGTGCCTTGTGAATATTGATTATTAAATTTTGGTCTCCCGTTAAATGCAGTTCTTTTATTAGATATTTGATGTTTGAATAAAATTTGTTATAGTTTCATTATTTTACGGAGCCAAGATTTAATCAAGTTAGTGAAATAGTTTTATTGCAGTTATATAAGACTGTTTCCTAAGATCACGATTCCTGACGTGAACATTGTACAGTTTCGCCGAGGGAACCTGAGAGAGAGAGAATTTTGTTTTATGAGCTAGATCGTGGCAACCCTATAATAATTGTACTAATATCATAGCACAATTAAATTGGCTGAACCAACGTGGGGTGGAAAAGCAATTATTTTGGCGGCAATCAAAGTGTGGCAGAAAAGCAATTATTTTGGCTGAAACAACGTGGTTTGAAAATGGAAGGAAGTGGAAAATTACAAGGCGCTCAACAAAATTTGGATGTGTTAAACAAAATGGAGGGAGAAAAGAAAATGGAATGGAGACAACCAGCAGGGTATGAGAGTGATGAGTCGCAGGAGCAGAGTCAGGGTATGGAGTCTATCTTAAAGAAAAAAGAAGAAGGAGAAAATAAAATGTTGATGGAAATGATATTGAAAATGGGAGAAAGAATGGACAAGATGGAAGAAAGGATGCAAAGAAGTTTTGAGGTAATTATGGCAAAGTTTGGACAGGTGGATGGACAAATAAAGAAAATAGAAAAAAATAAACAAGATATTGAAGAATTAAAAATTAAAGTTGATGTAATGAAAGAAGAAATGTTAGAAAGAATGAATATTATTGAAGATAAATGCATAAAAGTGCTACAGAGAGATGTATTAAATGAAAAAGAAATGGAAAAGGTGGAAGAGAAGATAACATCAATAAAAAATGAACAAATTCGTGGAAATGGTGAAATAACAAAATATATTCCGATGCCAGTATTAGTAGATGCTTTGCCTAAGTTTTATGGATCAACATCAATAAATCCGATGGGTTTTCTGAAGAATTTGAAGGTGTGTTTGGAGAATGTTCCAGGAGATGGTAGAAAGCTGCAGATGGTGAGAAATTGTTTGAAGGATGATGCTCTTATCTGGTGGGACATGATTTCTGACGAGGTGATGACATTCGAGGATTTTGAAAAGAAATTCACACAGCAGTATTGGGGACAGATGGCACAAATGAGGGTGAGAAAAGATTTATTATTTGGTAATTTTAAGAAAGGAGGTTCAGATAATCGTGAGACATATATAATAAAAAAATATTCAATTTTAAAATATTTAACTCCTGCTATGCTAGAAATTGATTTGGTTACACAATTAGCATGTCATTTTGATGTTGAAGTAAGTCAGGCAGTGGCCATACAAAATATAAAGACCATTAGTCAATTTATAGAATTATTGAGGAGATTAGATGATGCTGAGTATGGAAATAGATTTCAAAGTTGTAATATGTTAAAATATGATAGAAATGGTATAAGATATAGAGAGCAAAGAAATTTTAATGATAGAGAAAGAAATTCACACAATTATAACATGACAAATAGATTTGTGAGACCACAGGTAGAAAATAGAAATGTAAATTGGAATAGAGAGAATGATAGAGCATGTCAATTAAGAGAGGAAAATAGAAATAGTAATTATATACAGAATGAAAGAGTAAATAAAAATTTTTCATATAATGGTACTAAAAAAGAAAATAGTAGAGAAAATGTTGAGAGAGAGGAAAAGGCAAAGTGTCAGGATTTTTAGATAGGCCAACCAAAGAGATAAGTAGTATGAATGCAATGAGAGATAATGATTCAGATAGTTTAGATAATAAGATGTTGCCACATATAAAAGTTACTATGGGAGGAGTGAAAGTAAATTGTTTAGTTGATACGGGGAGTGAAATTTCAATCTTGGATGATCAAATAATAAAAAAATTAGAAAGTATGAATGCAGGTAAATATATACCTACAAGAAAAATTACAATTGTGTCTGCGACGAAAAAGATAATAGCAATGGTAAATAAAATTTATGTAGTTGAATTTATGGTAGAAGATAATAAGTTTTTGGGAGAATTTATGTCAGTCAAAGGTTTACAAAGAGATGGTATTATTGGAATGGACCTGTTAGAAAAAATAAAGGCAGTAATAGACATTGAAGAAAAATGTATGGTGGTGGAGAATCAAGTAGTTTCCTGGTTTCAGCAGGATGAAGTAGATGAAGAAAATGAAAAGATTATAAATAATATGGAAATGGTATATGAAGTAAAAGAAGTTATAAATGGTATAAATGGTGAAAATTATGAAGAGGTTGAAGAGGTTAAAGAAATAGAGTCCAATAATATGTGTATCGAGGTGCCTGAAGATGTAGATTTACTTGAAATTAATGTTGAAGAAAAATATAAAGAAAATGTCAAAGATATGATAAAGAAGAATATTTCCTTGGTAGATAAATTTCCCTGTATTGCTAAAAATTATGTACATTCATTAGAAGTAGATGAGTCGAGACCATTTAAAATTAAAAATTATCCAATTCCCAAAAATATGCAAGAGAAGGTGAGAGAAGAAGTAAGAAAGATGTTGCGAGATGGTGTTATTGAGAGAGGTGTCACGAGGTATGTCAATCCGCTGGTGGTGGTTCAAAAGAAGTGTGGAGATATTCGCTTGTCTTTGGATGTGAGAAGGTTGAATGATCGTACCAAGATGCAATTTGAGACTCCTGTAACTGTGGAAACGTTATTATCTAAGTGCAACGACGCTAGGATTTATACTAAGTTGGATCTAAAAAGTTCTTTTTGGTTGGTGCCTTTAGAAAGAAAGAGTAGAAAATATTGTGGTTTTATGGTAGATGGAGCTGTATACCAATTTAAAGTGGTACCATATGGACTAAGTAGCTCGTCTGCAGCTTTAATTAGAGCAATGCAACAAATTTTAGAACCTTATGAATCGTTTGTATCCCATTATATAGATGATATTTTAATATTTAGCAAGACAATTGAAGAACACATGGAACATTTAAGGAAGGTTATAGAGGTATTAGCAAATAATGGTTTAAAAATTAATATTAAGAAATGTGAGTTTATTAAAAAGGAAATTAAATTCCTTGGATATAATTTAAGTTTAAAATATGTCAGTGTGGATGATTCTAGGCTGGAGGTTATAAAAAATTATCCTAGACCTAAGAATGTGAAAATGTTGAGAGGTTTTCTTGGTATTGTGGGTTATTATAAAAGATTTGTTCCGTATTTGGAAAAATTATGTGCACCATTGTATGAATTATTAAGAAAGAATGAAAAATTTATTTGGTCTAAAGAAAGAATAGATGCTTTTGAAAAGGTTAAGAATGAATTTTATAATAGTTTGTTATTAGTACTGCCTGATTTTTCTAAAGAATTTTTATTAAGAGTTGATGCTAGTGAATCTGCTATAAGTGGAGTTTTAATTCAGTTAGATGATGAGGGAAATGAAGAGCCTATTTGTTTCATTTCAAGGCTATTAAAAAAATATGAATTAAGATATACAGTGGGAGAAAAATAGTTACTTGCTGTTGTGCATACAGTAAATAAATTACGTTTTTATTTGTTGGCTAAAAAATTTATTGTAGAATCAGATCATGCGGCGTTGACGTCACTTTTGTCAACTAGATTTTCAAATAATCGAATATATAGATGGTCATTGTTGTTATCAGAATATTCATTTCAAATTAGACATATCAGAGGTGTTCTAAATGTTACCGCTGATGCTTTAACAAGAATGTACAATATAAAAAGTAACTTCAATCATGTCGAGTTAAATGCTTATAATAGATATGCAGCTGAGGGAATGTTTGACTATGTTGAGATCCATCAGGTCCAGCAGGATGAATGTTTTGATCATATTAAAGAGGAATTGAGAAATGTGGGGAATTATAAAGATTATATTTTTAATGATGGGCTTATTAAAAAACAGATTCGTGATCAGTATAATGTGGTTGTAAATGAAATGTATGCTCGTCAAGCAATGTCCATTATTCATAATGAACTGGGACATATTGGGACTAGGAAAGTTTGGTTAACTTTTAGAGAAGCTTTTTATGCTGTTAAAGATAGAAGTATTGCGAAAAGGGTGGTAAGGAATTGTAATGAATGTTATTTTGGAAAGCATAAAAATCGCACATTGCAACATGATATAAAAAGTATAATAGTCAATAATAAATTGGATTTAGTAGCGATTGATTTCTTAGGAAATTTAATACCAGGAGATTATGGGTATAGAAATATATTTGTTATGGTGGATATTTTTACTAAATTTGTTAGGCTGTTTCCCACTACAAAATACAATTCTGAGATTGCACTTTTATGTATTAATAACTTCGTACAAAATCAAGGAAAAATGAGACGAATTTTAGCAAATAATGCTAGTTATTTTACTAATGATAGATTTATAAATGCTTTGAATGAACAAAATATTAATGTATGTTTTTCTTCGATACGCCATCCATGTGCCAATCCATGTGAGCGGTATATTCAAGAGGTAATCAAATTTTTGAGGATGAAAACCCATGAACACCATGTAGGCTGGGTCCAGTATGTCCAACAGATAGAAGATTCCATGAACAATTCGCCCAATACCCTTACTGAAGAGTGTCCAGCGACTTTGATGAATGGAATGACTCCTAGTCGGCCCTGGGATTTGCATGGAGAAGTTGTTCATAATCTAGAAGAGAGAAATAATTTGGTTCGAGGAAGACTACAAAGGCAAGGGGAGATGTATGTGCGCCGAGAAAATGAAAAAATCAAAGAAAGAACTAGGTTTAATATTGGTGATACAGTTATTGTTAGAAGATACAGGGTTGCCAGAAGAAATCAACGAAAGTGTGCAAAATTGGATCTTCCGTATTGTGGTCCGTATATTGTAACAAGAATATTTAATAATGTCACATATGAGCTTTATTCAATGGATGGACGCATTAAGAAGGGACGATATCACATTAGTATGCTTCATCCATATTTGAACAATCCTTAAGAAGATTGTGAGGTACTATACAATTATATTCTGTGTGCGGAGAAGGGTTTTAATTTTTACATTATATTGTATTTGGAGAAAACATTAGAGATAGTAAGATGTTGTGTGCGGAAAATAAAAATTTCTGAAATCTTTGCTTTGCACAGATTTAATAAATTGTTATTTTGGAGATATGCTATGGTTTTTTATATATCATGGATAAGTAAAATTTAAATAAATTGATTTACTTCAAATTTATTTTTCTGTGGAGCAAATGTTTTGGTACACACTGTATTTTGGTTTCTGTTTAAGAATTTTGGAGGTATAGTAGTCTTTTGGTAATCTGTGTATATTAATATTTATTTTGTTATTTGAATTTAAAAGAAAAGATGCCTGAAGATTATTTACGCTTTTCAACTTGATATCTTAATATTGTATACATGTGCGATGTTATTGAGACGTGGTAGGGATGTATGGACTTTGACTTGTCCTGCCTTGTGAATATTGATTATTAAATTTTGGTCTCCCGTTAAATGCAGTTCTTTTATTAGATATTTGATGTTTGAATAAAATTTGTTATAGTTTCATTATTTTACGGAGCCAAGATTTAATCAAGTTAGTGAAATAGTTTTATTGCAGTTATATAAGACTGTTTCCTAAGATCACGATTCCTGACGTTAACATTGTACAGTTTCGCCGAGGGAACCTGAGAGAGAGAGAATTTTGTTTTATGAGCTAGATCGTGGCAACCCTATAATAATTGTACTAATATCATAGCAGTATGTGAAGATTACTAGAGCATTCCTCTAAATTCCATACTTCTCTCGATGTGTTGAAGAATATTCCAGACATTTGTCTCCGCTTTCGATACAGTACCATGCGTAAGTGTATGACTCACCGCTTTACGATATTTACCAGCGAGAGAGATTTATGATCTCTTTTTTTGTGCGTGTGACAATTTCGTTTTTATCGCGCCGAGAGATCTGATTCTTTTATTTAATGTAACTCAATTCGTCTGCTGGTTTCGTTACAATATGTTAAGAAAATAAAACAAATGTAATGTTAATATATTTATTTTCCTGTAAAATAATTGTAATTAGTACATGAAGAAATAAAATTAAGGGAAATAAAACGACTAGAGTGTCCTTAAGTTCTTTAATTAATTATTTAAATAAAACACAATAACACAAATATTGATTCACGTAAGGAGTGGGTGAGATAGAAAGGAAGAGAGTGAGAGGGAACGAGTGGGTCGTTCGAATGATCGTTGGTTAAGGCAGGTATTATCGGTACGAAGTTAAGGGAGTCGATAACCTCAAAGCCGTAAATGATTTTAGGATATTTTATGAGTGAATAAAAAGTAAATTTTTAATGTAGCGGTTGTAAGAAAAATTAAGAATTAAAGTAATAAATAAGGATGAGGAATACTTTACTTTTGTGGCGTCTCGCTGTTGGGGTTCCGGAAGTCCAATCGGTCTGAATTAATCGGCGAATCAGAAGTGGGTCTGACAAGTACGCGAACGATTAATCGAACAGGTGAAGAGGGTCGCGGACTGTAATCGATGTAGATTTTATGTTGATTTAAATACACTGGAGGCACTAAAAAAACAACACTTGACCCGGAACTGCGAAGAACGCGACTTAAGCGATATGAAGCTGTAAGAGTAAGAGATGTAAGAGATAAGAGAGGTAAGAGATAAGAGAGCGATTTTTTTACAGATCGTGGTTTATATAAGCCGTGGTAAGGAGCAGGAGAAACAGCATCGAAAACGGCAGAGTGGGGATGGTAAGGGCGCGAACTGTTTCAAGAGAATCAAGAGAAGCGTGATTCGCGGGACAATAAATCATGATTCAGCGAAACAAACATTATAATGAGATTCGTTGTTAAATATAGAAAAGAATGACACCTGACTCGAGGTAATTTGTTTGAGGATTACGGCATCTACCTTTCAGGTAACAGGAGTTATAGGCTTCGAATGGGAAACAAAAGAGGGATTAAGGAACATCATGACGTGGGATCTGTTGTCGTCTGATAATTAGATAGCGCGTAAATTAATAATTAAGAAATTGCAATGCTAAGAATTTCGTGTTTAAAATAAGCGAAAAGGCTTCATTTGTAGGTAGGTGGTAAAGGGATCAGAGTTGACCTTCTGGGAAATAGCCGTCGGAACGTGATCTTAACAAAGCAATTTTTATTTTAGAAATCTCTCCTGTCGTAAAGCCAAAATTGTTGATGTAGGAAAGAAAGCGATGAGTAATTCTTTAGGTGCGAAAACGTATTACATGACTAAAATAGATAAATTAATAATAATAGAAAAAAAATCGAATTAAAGAAATTACGCGCTTCTTTCGTACATGAGGTTGTTAACAGGTATACTGTTTCAACTATTCTTTGACATTATTTCTCATGGTGATCCCAGATGGTCCAGGTCTTAATACATCGTTGCTGACTATTGCACACTTTACTGCAGCAGAGCCAGTTTTTTTTGCTAATGATTCATATATACTATCTATTTTTTTTTAAAGAAAATAGAACAGAAGCCAAGAATAACTTTATTAGTTACCTTCAAAACATAATACACCATCTCCATTGCTGACTATTGCACTGTCTATTGATTGTTGTTATTGGATTAATAATGCTTTAATCTCGCTGGCGTTTTTCACTTCTTTGTTTTTAACGCAGGTCGTAAATCTGCGCCTTGTCGATGCTATATCTAAGTAACACTTAAACCCTTTGCTTAAAGTTTTTATGTTTGAAAGAAACTTGCTCGTTTCTAATATAACTATATAAAATAAAACACGTTTCGTTTTATGTAGAGGCATATATTCATATACATATGTGTCTTGTTCGACTGCTAGTTATGCACTGTTTTTGTGTATCGTCTTTTCACGTCTCGTTCTCACGCTTCGCAGACACAGCTGGCTGTGAGTGAGTGCAAAAACAATACGCCACTTTATTTTTTGTGGTCATTTACATTATTTATGGTAATAGGTAAATATAACATGCAATGTAAAATAATTATGTCAAATAATACACAAGTAACGTTTTATTGTTTATACAAATTGTTTGGAGTTTCCGACATGCCGCCCCCTTGAAAGATTATGAAATAACTTTCAATATACACACCTGTTTTACCTTATTCGGTTTGTATAGGTAACACACATACTTTCACAACAGCGCGTTTCACAATACCTTGCGCTGTCCTTACGGTAACCACACGCACTACACCATCATTGCCAGGATGTAACTGGATAATTCGACCCAACTTCCACTGACACGGGGGTTGGTTATCTTCACGGATGACGACCATAGCTCCAACGCTGAGAAGTGACCCTCTGTCAAGTTTCCAACGACATCGACTTTGTAGTTCGTTGATGTATTCTTTGCTCCATCTCGTCCAGTAATGTTGAACCAATTGTTGTAGTCTTTGGTAATGGGACAGGCGATTGTCGACAGCACCTAATACGTTGGGTTCGGGAAGAGCTTCTAAGGATCTCCCAATTAAAAAGTGTCCTGGGGTGCCACGATATTCCTTCATTTGCACTAAAATTTTTAATAGTGTCGCTATTCGCGCATTGAAATAATACACGCAGTTCCTTCGCAGCACCCACGAAGTTTGTGGCGTTATCCGAATATATCGCCACAGGTTTACCGCGTCGTGAGATGAATCGTTTGAAAGTATCAAGAAATGCCTTGGTGGTGAGAGCGCTCACTACCTCTAGGTGAATTGCTTTTGTTGCCATACATATAAATAAGCATATATAACCCTTGTAGGTTTTACTGCCGCGACCATTTTTGTATTTTAATGTGTAAGAGCCCGCGTAATCAATTCCGCAATTTTGAAATGGGTTAGCTGGGGTGATTCTATAATTTGGTAGGTTTCCCATTAGATATTGATTCTGTGATGGGTTGGATTTAAAACAAATTATGCAGTTTCTAATTAGCTTTTTGATTCTATTTAGAGCGGAAATTGGCCAAAAACGATCTCTCAATGATGCCAATAGAGTTCGCGCTCCACAATGTGATAGTCTAACGTGTTCATGATTAATAATCATATCAGTAAGCAAGTGATTTTTGGGTAATATAATGGGATGTTTTTTATTAAACGCAAAACTAGATTCTTTAATTCGTCCGCCGACGCGAAGTATGCCTTCATCATCGAGAAATGGATGAAGTGATAATAAATTACTCTTACAGATTCTCTCTTTATTTGCTTTTAGATTTCTAATATCGACAGGAAAGGCCTGCGATTGCACGTGCCGTACCAGTGCGGTAAGCGAATATTCTAATTCAGCAACGCTTAAAGGGCCGTACTGTCTGTCCGTCTTCTTTTTGAGGCAATTTTTCGCAAATCGCAGAATCCAGCCAGTAACGCGTCGTAGTTTGACAATCGAGGAGTATCTCTCAAACAAATCAAATTTGGTTACGTGCGAAATTAAAGTAGTCTTGCGAAGTTCCGGTAACTGCTCCACATGTGCAGTGTCCCTTGTTTCCTTTGGCCATTCGGCATTTTCCATAGCTAGCCATGTGGGCCCGTGCCACCAAAGAGTGGAATTTATAAGACTTGTGGGAGGAGCCCTACGGGAAATCAAATCTGCAGGATTATCCTTTGATCTCACATGAGCCCACTCCTGTGTATTGGTAACCGATTGTATTTTGGCAATACGATTTGCAACAAAGGTATGCCACCTTGAAGGATCTGATTTGATCCAACTTAGTGTGATTGTCGAATCAGACCAGAAATAATATTGATTAAATTGAACAGTTATCGATTCTCTTATTTTTGTAATCAAATCGGTGACCAATACAGCTGCGCAAAGCTCCAAACGCGGTAATGTTATTTGACGCAAGGGAGCCACGCGTGACTTGGCACATAATAAATTGGCCGTTACTTTATGAGTTGAATCCATGCAACGCACGTACACGCATGCACCGCATGCTCTCTCTGAAGCATCCGCGAAACCGTGGCATTCAATAATTCGCGCATCAGATTGAAATGCAAATCGTGGTATATTTATTGCAAGAGAAATCGTTATTTCATCTAAAAATTTTATCCATTTGAAATGCAAATCTTGAGGGATGGATTCATCCCATGATAGCTTGCATAGCCAGAGCTGTTGCATGATTAATTTAGCTATTACAACCACAGGTCCTAATAGACCTAAAGGATCAAAGGTTTTGGCTGTGGTAGACAATATAGTACGTTTTGTAACTCGTTTTGGGCTGAGTACTTTCGCGATTTCATATTTAAATATATCTAAACTTGAGTTCCATGCAATTCCTAATGTTCTTGTCTCGGAATCATTTCCTAACTGGATCTGATCGGATTCGTTACAATTTTTGAAATTAATGGAATTGCTCAACCACTTTCGTAAGTTCAGTCCAGCTGAACTCAGAATGTGTATGAGTTCGTTATGAAGTTTGTTGAGCTCTTCTAATGAATTAGCACCCGTCAAGAGATCATCAACATAAAAATCTCGATTTATAACTAAACATGTTTCAGGGTATTGCTGGTCGTAATCTATTGACAGTTGCTGTATACATCGCGTGGCGAGATAGCTAGCAGAGGCGGTTCCATATGTAATCGTCTGAAGCTCATAACATTGCACCTTTTGCGAACTATCTGGCCGCCAGAGAATTCGATGATATCTGCGATCAGATTCAGTTAGCAAGACCTGGCGATACATTTTTTCTATGTCGGCTGTCATTACGTATGGATATTGACGGAATCGTAATAGTAGCGCAAATATATCGTCCTGTATAACTGGACCCACCTTTTGGATGTCATTAAGTGATACTCCAGTTGTGGTTTTTGCCGACCCGTCAAAGACCACGCGCGTTTTTGTTGTTACACTTGTTTCCTTTCTGACCGCATGATGTGGAAGATAATAGGTTTGATGCTCATTGTCATTACTAGACTCGATAATAGGTTTCATATGTCCTAACCGCTCGTATTCACTCATAAAATTCACATAATCGCGTTTTGATTCAGAATCTTGACATAATCGTTTCTCTACTGCGTAAAAACGTTTTAAGGCCATATAGTAGGTATATAATGCGGATTCTAGCGCAATTTCCCATGTTATTTCTTATGGAGGTTCATTTTACAAAATTTACAATTTATACAGGTGTAATCACTTTCGTGCACGAGGCAAGTCATTCAATCCTTACAGGTCTTTATATATATATATATATATGTATGTATATATGTATATACGCGAGCGAGCGTAGGTGTGTGTGTGTGTGTGTGTGTGTGTGTGTGTGTGTGTGTGTGTAACCAGCTTCGAAGGGGTGTAGAGAAAGATAGGGAAGGAGTTGTTTAATATACCTGTATACAAAGATGAGATGCGAACACCGCACGACTTTTATACATATGTACATTCAAATTATTCGATTAATAATACAGCTAGCATAGAAACATTGACTAACTTTTATTAAATACTAATACTGTAATTATATTTAATTATACTAATTATATAGCATGATTATGCTATCATAATGCTAATAAGTACATGTGAAATTCCTGAATAAAATACCCGGCTTGCTATCGCGCTTCTCAATGTACTTCAAACAGGTCTAAACATGTTTCCAGCGGAAACCACAACGGCTGTCTGCTTCTGTGATAGCCGCATGTATGAAATGTATATCTTACTTATAAAATAAAATAAACCAAACAATATATTTTTTAAGAAAACAATTTATTTATTATTATTTATAAATTAACAATATTATTTTAAATTAACAATATCTCCAAGCTTCATACCATCAAGATGGTCGATAAAAATATAAACTTTACATCTAAGATCGGCATACCATTTCAAAATTATAAAATAAATACAGTATGCTACTGGATGAGATAGCAACCAAGTATGAATATACAGGACGTTTCAAAGGTAGGGATTTTTAGAAAAGCAAGATGGCGAATCCAAGATGGCTGCCAAAAATCTAATAAACTAAGGTGACGTCAGGCGAAATAGCCGACTACCAATATGATCGATAAAAATATAAACTGTACATCTAAGATCGGCATACCATTTCAAAATTATAAAATAAATATACAGTATGCTACTGGACGAGATAGCAACCAAGTATGAATATACAGGACGTTTCAAAGGTAGGGATTTTTTAGAAAAGCAAGATGGCGAATCCAAGATGGCTGCCAAAAATCTAATAAAGTAAGGTGACGTCAGGCGAAATAGCCGACTACCAATATGATCGATAAAAATATAAACTGTACATCTAAGATCGGCATACCATTTCAAAATTATAAAATAAATATACAGTATGCTACTGGACGAGATAGCAACCAAGTATGAATATACAGGACGTTTCAAAGGTAGGGATTTTTAGAAAAGCAAGATGGCGAATCCAAGATAGCTACCAAAAATCTAATAAACTAAGGTGACGTCAGGCGAAATGGCCGACTATCAAGATGGTCGATAAAAATATAAACTGTACATCTAAGATCGGCATACCATTTCAAAATTATAAAATAAATATACAGTATGCTACTGGACGAGATAGCAACCAAGTATGAATATACAGGACGTTTCAAAGGTAAGGATTTTTAGAAAAGGAAGATGGCGAATCCAAGATAGCTACCAAAAATCTAATAAACTAAGGTGACGTCAGGCGAAATGGCTGACTATCAATATGATCGATCAAAATATAAACTCAACTTCTATAAAATACCCAACTCCGTATCACGCATCACCACAACCACCCAACATAGTTTCAAACGCCACAACACCAGACCAACTTAGGAAGATACATCTAGCTCAAACCCAACATACTTTCAAACACCACCACCGAGGATTTATATTTGACATCAGCATACCATCTCAAAATCATAAAATAAATATACAGTATGATACTGGATAACATAGCAACCAAGTATGAATATACAGGACGTTTCAAAGTAGGGATTTTTAGAAAAGCAAGATGGCCGCCAAAAATCTAATAAACTTCGGTGGCATCAGGCATCAATCAATTAAAACCACTATCAAATCATTCTCTTTAAAAGCCATCATTCCAAAACAATACATTCAAATCATACATTCAGCGATAGATGCATAAATGAAATGTATTTATGCAGCCTAACAGTTCAAAAGCTCGATATCGAGCTTACCAGCATATTTCTAACAGATCTAAACATGTTTTCTAATGGAAACCACAACGTTTGATCGCTATCAACACCTCTATGATAGTAGCCTTATTTAATATATCTATATCATAAAATAAAAAGGAACAACATATTTTAAGAAAAAACAATTTATTAAAAAATAATAACCACATTTTGTAGGCGAATTATAGCATATCAATCATAGGGAAAAACATTAAACGAAATACAACGATAAACAATTATGACATATAAATCCATAGGTAAAGTTATATAGGTAATAAACATCATTCTCTCCATAGAAGACCTAGATATTTAATACCACATACATAAATACATAGACACTCTAATCCTCGTATGAATAAATTGATAGACTTATAATAATTATTTTCATCCATAAGTATACATACATACTTTTATATATATCACTACAAGAAATAAGTCGACACCGCTGTGATAGTCACCTTATTTAATATATCTATATTATAAAATAAAAAGGAACAACATATTTTTAAGAAAACAATTTATTAAAAATAAAACAACTACACACATCAAACAAACCTCAACCATACTTTCAATTTCACAAATATCAAAATTTAAACAAAACAATCAAATGCAAAGGCAAGGAATGTTCTCGAGATGATCCATATAGTGCAATATAACAATGCAGTAAAACGATAGAGCTGAGATACATGGTCTATCAAAATTTTTATTACCCACTCTTTCAGCAATCAAAACTTTTTGACAAAACACTATACATATGAAAAATAGACATAGCATTAAATATTTCCATTTTAGAGATACCCCAGTTTAATCCCAATTATAATAACATAAATTCTTAAATTGATTTAGTTAACTTTCTTATAATATTTAAAAAAGGTTGAAAAAGAAAACATACTAAGTCCCACAACAGATAAAATATGTACTATCTTTTTACACTTCATGTTTAGTACTGTCATTAGAAGAAATATGCCTGAGGTACAGCTTTTAATATGAAATTTAGGGGTTTTTTACACAAAAACATAGTTTATGCCTAATAAAACTAATTTTGAAACACAATGTGCACATAGTATTAAAAAAGAGAATAAAAACATTAAACAAGGTACGCTTCACACGAAACATTATTATAAATTACATTTTAAAAACATGGAATTCTATTTTATTTGGATGACATTGTATTTACAAATAGTTTTTATATCATTACAAGAAATATGCTTTTCATTAAATATTAACCACTGAACAACAGCAGTATACACAAAAAAACTTGATAGTCACCTTATTTAATATATCTATATTATAAAATAAAAAGGAACAACATATTTTTAAGAAAACAATTTATTAAAAATAAAACAACTACACACATCAAACAAACCTCAACCATACTTTCAATTTCACAAATATCAAAATTTAAACAAAACAATCAAATGCAAAGGCAAGGAATGTTCTCGAGATGATCCATATAGTGCAATATAACAATGCAGTAAAACGATAGAGCTGAGATACATGGTCTATCAAAATTTTTATTACCCACTCTTTCAGCAATCAAAACTTTTTGACAAAACACTATACATATGAAAAATAGACATAGCATTAAATATTTCCATTTTAGAGATACCCCAGTTTAATCCCAATTTTAAATAACATAAATTCTTAAATTGATTTAGTTAACTTTCTTATAATATTTAAAAAAGGTTGAAAAAGAAAACATACTAAGTCCCACAACAGATAAAATATGTACTATCTTTTTACACTTCATGTTTAGTACTGTCATTAGAAGAAATATGCCTGAGGTACAGCTTTTAATATGAAATTTAGGGGTTTTTTACACAAAAACATAGTTTATGCCTAATAAAACTAATTTTGAAACACAATGTGCACATAGTATTAAAAAAGAGAATAAAAACATTAAACAAGGTACGCTTCACACGAAACATTATTATAAATTACATTTTAAAAACATGGAATTCTATTTTATTTGGATGACATTGTATTTACAAATAGTTTTTATATCATTACAAGAAATATGCTTTTCATTAAATATTAACCACTGAACAACAGCAGTATACACAAAAAAACTAATATAAAGACAGTATTAACGTTCTAACCAAAAGATTTGCAAAATAATAAATATATACTTGTTCATCGCTTAAAAACAATTGAAAAATTGATGTTTGCCAAGCTATTTATCAATATTTAAGAGTTAAAAATTATCATCATTTTCACATTTACAGATACCCCATGTTTAATATCAATTTGAATTAACATAAATTCATAAAATGAGTCCATCTTTTCACACATCATGCATTTTTGTACAACAGCGAATGTATTACATTTTAAAGCACTTTATAATTTGAGAAAAATAGCAAAACCTATCACGAAACATTATTATAAATTCTATTTTATTTGGATGACATTGTATTTACAAATAGTTTTTATATCATTACAAGAAATATACTTTTCATTAAATATTAACCACTGAACAACAGTAGTATAATAAATACTCGCTTTCAATTATTTAATATTGAAATTACATAAAATTCAATGCAATACACTTAAAACATTTGAAAAATCATCTTTGGTAAGCCCAATATATATCAATATTTAAGACAAAAATTATTATTAATTTTCCATCTACAGATACCCCATGTTTAATATCAATTTGAATTAACATAATTTCATAAAATGAGTCTATCTTTAAATTTAGGGGTTTTTACACAAAAACATAGTTTACGCCTAATAAAACTAATTTTGAAACACAATGTACACATAGTATTAAAAAAAAAAAAAGATGATAAAAACATTAAACAAGGTACGCTTCACACGAAACATTATTATAAATTACATTTTAAAAACATGGAATTCTATTTTATTTGGATGACATTGTATTTTGGTAAGCCCAATATATATCAATATTTAAGACAAAAATTATTATTAATTTTCCATCTACAGATGCCCCATGTTTAATATCAATTTGAATTAACATAATTTCATAAAATGAGTCTATCTTTAAATTTAGGGGTTTTTACACAAAAACATAGTTTACGCCTAATAAAACTAATTTTGAAACACAATGTACACATAGCATTAAAAAAAAAAAAAGATGATAAAAACATTAAACAAGGTACGCTTCACACGAAACATTATTATAAATTACATTTTAAAAACATGGAATTCTATTTTATTTGGATGACATTGTATTTACAAATAGTTTTTATATTGAAAAATCACGTTTGGTAAGCTCACTATTCTGATACACCTCCACACCAGCTTTATCGAACTAACTGAAAGAAAAAAACACAATTCCATCTTAGATCAATGCATATATTATCCTATATGGTATATATTTGAATATCCTTTTTTTTTTTCCGATCACATAGATTCCCTAGTGAGATGAGGCTTATAAAAACATAAACAAGCTACATTCTAAATCCCTATTTTTAAAATCTTAAAGTCAGAGTATTTTTTTACTATCTCATGTTTGATTATGAACCCACTAATTTCCCAACGCAAATAAAAGAGATTCTCAAGTAACAGTACCACTTTCATGCAGCTTAAAAAGCATATTTTTAGTTATAATACAAATACGATTAATTATTTATATTTACCCAGGTGACGTTTATAAATCATCAACGCTATTCTCCACCAACGTCATTTCCCGACCATTCACAAGCACCGTCATTCTCCGATCCACCATACCAATTTCCCCTATAACAACCCTTTGAATCGGTTTAACCTCCTGAATCTTAAACCCAGACATATCAAAGGGCTGCAGCGGTTTTGGTCGGTTGACTTGTATCAAGGGCGGGGGCCGTTGAGGACCCATTAAATTCATCTTTTTCGCCGGACTTGCAGGTCTCTCGCAACAAACACAGTCAATTTCGCGTTTATTAGACATTGCACCTACATACACTGAACTACCAAAGAAGAGGATATTCCCCTATATCTATTAAAAATGACCCCCTCCCCCAAGCAAAATTTAAAGAAAAAGTTCTCACGGAAAACACGGGATTACCTAAAACAATCTTTTACAATATCAAAAGAGAATTTCACCTGGAGCCGAATTTCAAAGTGGCTCATTTGTGTGATGAAATCAAACGACCACCGTCCTAATTATACTAGAAACCTTAACGATAGACAATTAGCATTAAATTAAAAATATGGCCAAGTATCTCATAACTTTCAATACCATAAAAAACAAATTAACGACATTCATTCCAGGTAAAGAAAAAATTGCACCCTGTGCAGTAAGAATTATTCACATAATCAACCCTTAGGGAAAAAATGCGATATATATATATATATGTATTGTTGAAATTACGGCAAAGAAATAACCAATTGTAATTATATATATATATATACATATTTAGTAGACAAATTAAGAAAAAATGTAGTTTCACAAATTATACGAGCCCCACATATCAGTAGACAAATTAACAAAAAAAAGATTGATTTAACCAAATTCCAACATTCTAACAAAGAAACATACTTTATATATCTGGAGATGTTTTCCACATAATTCAAACCACAACTTAGACCGAGAGATTTTATATTTACCGACAAAGGAATAAGTCGAACACAGTTATGATGCCCTGCAATACAAAAAAGATGCCAATAAACATGCCACACTCAACAAATCTATTAGAAAACGCTACAACTTCCCAGCAGGTGTAAATTAAATGCTAATAATGTAAAAATACCTAAAAAATATTTCCTAAAACAAGGTTATTTTAGTTAAATATAAAACTTTGTCTGCCCATGTGTATACAGAAGTCCAATTTGTTTACACAATCAGTAGGTATAAGTAATATATATTATGCGATATGCTAGCATATATACAGAGTAGTGTTAGAAAAGGGTTATAATAGAAACATAGTAGATAGAATAAAATTTAAACTGGAGAAGAAAAGATTAATTAGTAATAAGACTACCCTAAATTCAATAAAACATAAAAAATATTGAAAATTCACTTGCAATAAAATGTTTGTCCTTAAATACTGATAAATAGTGGGCTATCTGTTGTAAATGGAAATTAATAATAATTTTTTGTCTTAAATAGTAGGCTTATTAGCTATAGGCGTATATTTATACGATTATATAAAGTGGGAAAATAGGATGTGCACATATACACATTTTTTAATTAATAATAATAATGTACATCACATATATTTATTTATAAAATTATAAAATGCCAACAAATTGACGAACAACATCACAGCTTTCTATTTATACATACATATATTGGGAATTATTGCACTAATTATAAAACAAAATTAATTATAGATAGACAAACATTATACAGGTATATCGCAAACATGTAATGCTAAGATAATCAGAGTCCTGCTTTCGGAAATTGCTGCAAATGCCAACAAATTGACGAACAGCATCATATTTTTTTTATTTATACGTACATATATTGTGAATTATTACAGTAATTATGAAACAAATTTAGTTATAGGTAGACAAACATTATACAGGTATATTGCAAACATGTAATGCTAAGATAATCAGAGTGATATATACATACATGTAAAGAAATTTATAGTTTATTCAATCTCTTATTAAAAGACTTATTAATAATTTTCAAATGAATACCTGACAGTGGTGGAAAACTGTTGAAATTTGGATAGATTAATAGTTACATATGCGAGCTTCAGAATAGCTTCTGAACATGTTGGGGAGAGGTTTAAACTGCTTTCTATTCAACTTGAACTCCGGTGAACTTGCTAAAAAAAAAAAAATCGTTAAAATCGTCGATTCCCCATCACAGAAAAATAGTGTGTCATACAAGGGAAAAAAAGTATTATCGGTTTCCCATCACAGAAAAATAGTGTATTATACAATGGAAAAAATTAGATTTTAGCTCTCGGTAATTTATCCTACCTCGAGCTAAAATCTAATACTTTTTTCCCTTGTATGATACACTATTTTTCTGTGATGGGGAATCGATAATGCTTTTTTTCCCTTGTATGACACACTATTTTTCTGTGATGGGGAATCGACGATTTTAACGATTTTTTTTTTTTTAGCAAGTTCACCGGAGTTCAAGTTGAATAGAAAGCAGTTTAAACCTCTCCCCAACATGTTCAGAAGCTATTCTGAAGCTCGCATATGTAACTATTAATCTATCCAAATTTCAACAGTTTTCCACCACTGTCAGGTATTCATTTGAAAATTATTAATAAGTCTTTTAATAAGAGATTGAATAAACTATAAATTTCTTTACATGTATGTATATATCACTCTGATTATCTTAGCATTACATGTTTGCAATATACCTGTATAATGTTTGTCTACCTATAACTAAATTTGTTTCATAATTACTGTAATAATTCACAATATATGTACGTATAAATAAAAAAAATATGATGCTGTTCGTCAATTTGTTGGCATTTGCAGCAATTTCCGAAAGCAGGACTCTGATTATCTTAGCAATACATGTTTGCGATATACCTGTATAATGTTTGTCTATCTATAATTAATTTTGTTTTATAATTAGTGCAATAATTCCCAATATATGTATGTATAAATAGAAAGCTGTGATGTTGTTCGTCAATTTGTTGGCATTTTATAATTTTATAAATAAATATATGTGATGTACATTATTATTATTAATTAAAAAATGTGTATATGTGCAAATCCTATTTTCCCACTTTATATAATCGTATAAATATACGCCTATAGCTAATAAGCCAACTATTTAAGACAAAAAATTATTATTAATTTCCATTTACAACAGATAGCCCACTATTTATCAGTATTTAAGGACAAACATTTTATTGCAAGTGAATTTACAATATTTTTTATGTTTTATTGAATTTAGGGTAGTCTTATTACTAATTAATCTTTTCTTCTCCAGTTTAAATTTTATTCTATCTACTATGTTTCTATTATAACCCTTTTCTAACACTACTCTGTATATATGCTAGCATATCGCATAATATATATTACTTATACCTACTGATTGTGTAAACAAATTGGACTTCTGTATACACATGGGCAGACAAAGTTTTATATTTAACTAAAATAACCTTGTTTTAGGAAATATTTTTTAGGTATTTTTACATTATTAGCATTTAATTTACACCTGCTGGGAAGTTGTAGCGTTTTCTAATAGATTTGTTGAGTGTGGCATGTTTATTGGCATCTTTTTTGTATTGCAGGGCATCATAACTGTGTTCGACTTATTCCTTTGTCGGTAAATATAAAATCTCTCGGTCTAAGTTGTGGTTTGAATTATGTGGAAAACATCTCCAGATATATAAAGTATGTTTCTTTGTTAGAATGTTGGAATTTGGTTAAATCAATCTTTTTTTGTTAATTTGTCTACTGATATGTGGGGCTCGTATAATTTGTGAAACTACATTTTTTCTTAATTTGTCTACTAAATATGTATATATATATATATATCGCATTTTTTCCCTAAGGGTTGATTATGTGAATAATTCTTACTGCACAGGGTGCAATTTTTTCTTTACCTGGAATGAATGTCGTTAATTTGCTTTTTATGGTATTGAAAGTTATGAGATACTTGGCCATATTTTTAATTTAATGCTAATTGTCTATCGTTAAGGTTTCTAGTATAATTAGGACGGTGGTCGTTTGATTTCATCACACAAATGAGCCACTTTGAAATTCGGCTCCAGGTGAAATTCTCTTTTGATATTGTAAAAGATTGTTTTAGGTAATCCCGTGTTTTCCGTGAGAACTTTTTCTTTAAATTTTGCTTGGGGGAGGGGGTCATTTTTAATAGATATAGGGGAATATCCTCTTCTTTGGTAGTTCAGTGTATGTAGGTGCAATGTCTAATAAACGCGAAATTGACTGTGTTTGTTGCGAGAGACCTGCAAGTCCGGCGAAAAAGATGAATTTAATGGGTCCTCAACGGCCCCCGCCCTTGATACAAGTCAACCGACCAAAACCGCTGCAGCCCTTTGATATGTCTGGGTTTAAGATTCAGGAGGTTAAACCGATTCAAAGGGTTGTTATAGGGGAAATTGGTATGGTGGATCGGAGAATGACGGTGCTTGTGAATGGTCGGGAAATGACGTTGGTGGAGAATAGCGTTGATGATTTATAAACGTCACCTGGGTAAATATAAATAATTAAACGTATTTGTATTATAACTAAAAATATGCTTTTTAAGCTGCATGAAAGTGGTACTGTTACTTGAGAATCTCTTTTATTTGCGTTGGGAAATTAGTGGGTTCATAATCAAACATGAGATAGTAAAAAAATACTCTGACTTTAAGATTTTAAAAATAGGGATTTAGAATGTAGCTTGTTTATGTTTTTATAAGCCTCATCTCACTAGGGAATCTATGTGATCGGAAAAAAAAAAAAGGATATTCAAATATATACCATATAGGATAATATATGCATTGATCTAAGATGGAATTGTGTTTTTTTTCTTTCAGTTAGTTCGATAAAGCTGGTGTGGAGGTGTATCAGAATAGTGAGCTTACCAAACGTGATTTTTCAATATAAAAACTATTTGTAAATACAATGTCATCCAAATAAAATAGAATTCCATGTTTTTAAAATGTAATTTATAATAATGTTTCGTGTGAAGCGTACCTTGTTTAATGTTTTTATCATCTTTTTTTTTTTTTAATGCTATGTGTACATTGTGTTTCAAAATTAGTTTTATTAGGCGTAAACTATGTTTTTGTGTAAAAACCCCTAAATTTAAAGATAGACTCATTTTATGAAATTATGTTAATTCAAATTGATATTAAACATGGGGTATCTGTAGATGGAAAATTAATAATAATTTTTGTCTTAAATATTGATATATATTGGGCTTACCAAAATACAATGTCATCCAAATAAAATAGAATTCCATGTTTTTAAAATGTAATTTATAATAATGTTTCGTGTGAAGCGTACCTTGTTTAATGTTTTTATCATCTTTTTTTTTTAATACTATGTGTACATTGTGTTTCAAAATTAGTTTTATTAGGCGTAAACTATGTTTTTGTGTAAAAACCCCTAAATTTAAAGATAGACTCATTTTATGAAATTATGTTAATTCAAATTGATATTAAACATGGGGTATCTGTAGATGGAAAATTAATAATAATTTTTGTCTTAAATATTGATATATATTGGGCTTACCAAACATGATTTTTCAAATGTTTTAAGTGTATTGCATTGAATTTTATGTAATTTCAATATTAAATAATTGAAAGCGAGTATTTATTATACTACTGTTGTTCAGTGGTTAATATTTAATGAAAAGTATATTTCTTGTAATGATATAAAAACTATTTGTAAATACAATGTCATCCAAATAAAATAGAATTTATAATAATGTTTCGTGATAGGTTTTGCTATTTTTCTCAAATTATAAAGTGCTTTAAAATGTAATACATTCGCTGTTGTACAAAAATGCATGATGTGTGAAAAGATGGACTCATTTTATGAATTTATGTTAATTCAAATTGATATTAAACATGGGGTATCTGTAAATGTGAAAATGATGATAATTTTTAACTCTTAAATATTGATAAATAGCTTGGCAAACATCAATTTTTCAATTGTTTTTAAGCGATGAACAAGTATATATTTATTATTTTGCAAATCTTTTGGTTAGAACGTTAATACTGTCTTTATATTAGTTTTTTTGTGTATACTGCTGTTGTTCAGTGGTTAATATTTAATGAAAAGCATATTTCTTGTAATGATATAAAAACTATTTGTAAATACAATGTCATCCAAATAAAATAGAATTCCATGTTTTTAAAATGTAATTTATAATAATGTTTCGTGTGAAGCGTACCTTGTTTAATGTTTTTATTCTCTTTTTTAATACTATGTGCACATTGTGTTTCAAAATTAGTTTTATTAGGCATAAACTATGTTTTTGTGTAAAAAACCCCTAAATTTCATATTAAAAGCTGTACCTCAGGCATATTTCTTCTAATGACAGTACTAAACATGAAGTGTAAAAAGATAGTACATATTTTATCTGTTGTGGGACTTAGTATGTTTTCTTTTTCAACCTTTTTTAAATATTATAAGAAAGTTAACTAAATCAATTTAAGAATTTATGTTATTTAAAATTGGGATTAAACTGGGGTATCTCTAAAATGGAAATATTTAATGCTATGTCTATTTTTCATATGTATAGTGTTTTGTCAAAAAGTTTTGATTGCTGAAAGAGTGGGTAATAAAAATTTTGATAGACCATGTATCTCAGCTCTATCGTTTTACTGCATTGTTATATTGCACTATATGGATCATCTCGAGAACATTCCTTGCCTTTGCATTTGATTGTTTTGTTTAAATTTTGATATTTGTGAAATTGAAAGTATGGTTGAGGTTTGTTTGATGTGTGTAGTTGTTTTATTTTTAATAAATTGTTTTCTTAAAAATATGTTGTTCCTTTTTATTTTATAATATAGATATATTAAATAAGGTGACTATCAAGTTTTTTTGTGTATACTGCTGTTGTTCAGTGGTTAATATTTAATGAAAAGCATATTTCTTGTAATGATATAAAAACTATTTGTAAATACAATGTCATCCAAATAAAATAGAATTCCATGTTTTTAAAATGTAATTTATAATAATGTTTCGTGTGAAGCGTACCTTGTTTAATGTTTTTATTCTCTTTTTTAATACTATGTGCACATTGTGTTTCAAAATTAGTTTTATTAGGCATAAACTATGTTTTTGTGTAAAAAACCCCTAAATTTCATATTAAAAGCTGTACCTCAGGCATATTTCTTCTAATGACAGTACTAAACATGAAGTGTAAAAAGATAGTACATATTTTATCTGTTGTGGGACTTAGTATGTTTTCTTTTTCAACCTTTTTTAAATATTATAAGAAAGTTAACTAAATCAATTTAAGAATTTATGTTATTTAAAATTGGGATTAAACTGGGGTATCTCTAAAATGGAAATATTTAATGCTATGTCTATTTTTCATATGTATAGTGTTTTGTCAAAAAGTTTTGATTGCTGAAAGAGTGGGTAATAAAAATTTTGATAGACCATGTATCTCAGCTCTATCGTTTTACTGCATTGTTATATTGCACTATATGGATCATCTCGAGAACATTCCTTGCCTTTGCATTTGATTGTTTTGTTTAAATTTTGATATTTGTGAAATTGAAAGTATGGTTGAGGTTTGTTTGATGTGTGTAGTTGTTTTATTTTTAATAAATTGTTTTCTTAAAAATATGTTGTTCCTTTTTATTTTATAATATAGATATATTAAATAAGGTGACTATCACAGCGGTGTCGACTTATTTCTTGTAGTGATATATATAAAAGTATGTATGTATACTTATGGATGAAAATAATTATTATAAGTCTATCAATTTATTCATATGAGGATTAGAGTGTCTATGTATTTATGTATGTGGTATTAAATATCTAGGTCTTCTATGGAGAGAATGATGTTTATTACCTATATAACTTTACCTATGGATTTATATGTCATAATTGTTTATCGTTGTATTTCGTTTAATGTTTTTCCCTATGATTGATATGCTATAATTCGCCTACAAAATGTGGTTATTATTTTTTAATAAATTGTTTTTTCTTAAAATATGTTGTTCCTTTTTATTTTATGATATAGATATATTAAATAAGGCTACTATCATAGAGGTGTTGATAGCGATCAAACGTTGTGGTTTCCATTAGAAAACATGTTTAGATCTGTTAGAAATATGCTGGTAAGCTCGATATCGAGCTTTTGAACTGTTAGGCTGCATAAATACATTTCATTTATGCATCTATCGCTGAATGTATGATTTGAATGTATTGTTTTGGAATGATGGCTTTTAAAGAGAATGATTTGATAGTGGTTTTAATTGATTGATGCCTGATGCCACCGAAGTTTATTAGATTTTTGGCGGCCATCTTGCTTTTCTAAAAATCCCTACTTTGAAACGTCCTGTATATTCATACTTGGTTGCTATGTTATCCAGTATCATACTGTATATTTATTTTATGATTTTGAGATGGTATGCTGATGTCAAATATAAATCCTCGGTGGTGGTGTTTGAAAGTATGTTGGGTTTGAGCTAGATGTATCTTCCTAAGTTGATCTGGTGTTGTGGCGTTTTGAAACTATGTTGGGTTGTTGTTGTGATGCGTGATACGGAGTTGGGTATTTTATAGAAGTTGAGTTTATATTTTGATCGATCATATTGATAGTCAGCCATTTCGCCTGACGTCACCTTAGTTTATTAGATTTTTGGTAGCTATCTTGGATTCGCCATCTTGCTTTTCTAAAAATCCCTACCTTTGAAACGTCCTGTATATTCATACTTGGTTGCTATCTCGTCCAGTAGCATACTGTATATTTATTTTATAATTTTGAAATGGTATGCCGATCTTAGATGTACAGTTTATATTTTTATCGACCATCTTGATAGTCGGCCATTTCGCCTGACGTCACCTTAGTTTATTAGATTTTTGGTAGCTATCTTGGATTCGCCATCTTGCTTTTCTAAAAATCCCTACCTTTGAAACGTCCTGTATATTCATACTTGGTTGCTATCTCGTCCAGTAGCATACTGTATATTTATTTTATAATTTTGAAATGGTATGCCGATCTTAGATGTACAGTTTATATTTTTATCGATCATATTGGTAGTCGGCTATTTCGCCTGACGTCACCTTACTTTATTAGATTTTTGGCAGCCATCTTGGATTCGCCATCTTGCTTTTCTAAAAAATCCCTACCTTTGAAACGTCCTGTATATTCATACTTGGTTGCTATCTCGTCCAGTAGCATACTGTATATTTATTTTATAATTTTGAAATGGTATGCCGATCTTAGATGTACAGTTTATATTTTTATCGATCATATTGGTAGTCGGCTATTTCGCCTGACGTCACCTTAGTTTATTAGATTTTTGGCAGCCATCTTGGATTCGCCATCTTGCTTTTCTAAAAATCCCTACCTTTGAAACGTCCTGTATATTCATACTTGGTTGCTATCTCATCCAGTAGCATACTGTATTTATTTTATAATTTTGAAATGGTATGCCGATCTTAGATGTAAAGTTTATATTTTTATCGACCATCTTGATGGTATGAAGCTTGGAGATATTGTTAATTTAAAATAATATTGTTAATTTATAAATAATAATAAATAAATTGTTTTCTTAAAAAATATATTGTTTGGTTTATTTTATTTTATAAGTAAGATATACATTTCATACATGCGGCTATCACAGAAGCAGACAGCCGTTGTGGTTTCCGCTGGAAACATGTTTAGACCTGTTTGAAGTACATTGAGAAGCGCGATAGCAAGCCGGGTATTTTATTCAGGAATTTCACATGTACTTATTAGCATTATGATAGCATAATCATGCTATATAATTAGTATAATTAAATATAATTACAGTATTAGTATTTAATAAAAGTTAATCAATGTTTCTATGCTAGCTGTATTATTAATCGAATAATTTGAATGTACATATGTATAAAAGTCGTGCGGTGTTCGCATCTCATCTTTGTATACAGGTATATTAAACAACTCCTTCCCTATCTTTCTCTACACCCCTTCGAAGCTGGTTACACACACACACACACACACACCGCCGCACACACCTACGCTCGCTCGCGTATATACATATATACATACATACATATATATATATATATATATAAAGACCTGTAAGGATTGAATGACTTGCCTCGTGCACGAAAGTGATTACACCTGTATAAATTGTAAATTTTGTAAAATGAACCTCCATAAGAAATAACATGGGAAATTGCGCTAGAATCCGCATTATATACCTACTCCATATGACGTGATGCCCCTAATCTGTTCCCATCGGCAGTAAATGGAACACTAACTATGAATCGTCCTGTAGAATCACGAGTGGTTGTATTGTTAAAGTGAGTTTCACATTCTTGCTCTTGAATTGACCAATTGCGTTTGGAGTTGCATTCCTCGATTGACCAAAACCGTTCTATTAGCTGATCCTCTGAATTTAAACTTAGATGACAGGCTAATTTATGCTGTTGTTGTGGTTGATAAAATGACAGAGGTCCGGACAGTATCCATCCCAATCGCGTTTTGTGCAGTATGGGGTTGTCCTTCCCTAATTTTATTTGGCCTGTGCTTAACAATTGCCAGAAGATTGAGGCACCTATCAACATGTCAATTTCACCTTCGATATTAAATGTAGGATCGGCCAAATTTATATTGTTCGGAATATTTAGAAAAGAAGCGTCAAAGGAGAGTGTAGGCATATTTTCCGTTATTTTGTTTATTACTAAGCAATTTAGTGTGATTTCGAATGCTGAACATCCCGAGCGTATACGTATGCCAGCTTTACGATTTAAATTAACACTAGCTTGATTTATTCCCACAACCGTTGATTGTATGGGAGTACTAACCAAGTTGAGTTTTTTGAAAAGATTGTTTGTAATAAAGTTCGACTGAGAGCCACTATCCAAAATAGCCCTGCAAGGTTGCCAACTGCCCTTTGCATCATATACGCGTATAGATGCTGTTGATAATAGTATTTGATTGATTTGATTTTTTGTTGCAACATGAGCAACCGTGATACTTGCATCGGTTGCACACTGTATAACTTCCTTAACATTACTTTTAGGAAAGGCAATTTGCTCAAAATGTAGTAGAGAATGATGCTTTTTATTACAATGCTTGCACGAATACTTTGATTTACACGACGCAATATTATGACCCTTTCCCAAACAATTCAAACACAAATGTCTTTTCTTTATTTCACCAATACGGTTATTAATTGTTAATTTTAGGAAAGAGTCACAACGAGATATGAAGTGTGATTGACTACAATAATTGCAATGCGGTTGACTTGTTGAGATTAAACTATTCATTTTTGATCTACTTGACGAATGATTATCGGCCGTCGCATTAGTTTTTTCGAGTTGTCTACATCTCTGACTCAAAAATGTGATTAATTTCTCTAGCTTGGGCAGTTCATTGACGTTGCTAGATGTAGCAGAATCCCACTCACGTTTTGATGCTGCATCTAATTTTGTGCAAACTAAGTAAACAATTAAATCATCCCAATGTTCCGTTGGTAGCTCTAATTGCTTTAAAGATCGTAAATGCCAATTCAACTTATCGATTAGTTCGCTTAATGTTTTGTATGAATCGCGTTTGACATGATTCAAGTTAAAGAGTGCGTGTATGTGGTTGTGCACAATGAATTGCTTATTTTCAAATCGCTCATTTAATAATTCCCAAGCCAGGGAGTAATTTTCGTCAGAAACAGACACGGAATTCAGAGTACCTGCAGCCTCCCCCGTCAAACATACATTTAAATAGTGTAGTTTTCTACGTTACTTAACGATGTATCAGAGTCAATCATGCTTTTAAAGTGGTCGCGGAAATGATACCACTTATCAAACGACGGTAAATTAATTGGAGGTTTTGAAACTTTACTAGTTTTGTTTTGATCTTGTTCACCCGCTGCGGGCTGAGCTGTAGGTTCGTTTTTTGGTGGGTGCAACAAATCACGTGCTATTGCATAAGTCTCGAAAAACTTATCCTCGAAATCTTGTGATTCGAGTTCGTGGGCGGCTGTATCATTGAGTAATACAGCAATTTCTGCTTGAACTTTATTGAAATCGGATAGAATGTCATCTATTTTGATAAACTTACTTTCTACTAATGTGCGATTTATTTTATTTGGTTCAATTGTACTTAATGTATCCAAATAGCTGCTAAATCTTGTTAATCTGGCTTTGATTGTGCCGCGTTTTCTATTTAACTGTTCGAGTCCCGACGTCATTATAACACAAATAGAGAAGTAATACTATAAATTGTGTAAAGAAAGGAATGTGATAGGACTTACGTGGAATCCGCACTGTAGACTTGTCGAGTTCGCTACAAACGTTGATGCGGTGGCTTCCTGGCTTTAGACAATCTGTCTAAACACTTTTTCGGACTTTCTATTCAAAGTTTATATGTATTTTCCTTGAATATCTGGCTGAAGGACCATCTATTGATTGTTGTTATTGGATTAATAATGCTTTAATCTCGCTGGCGTTTTTCACTTCTTTGTTTTTAACGCAGGTCGTAAATCTGCGCCTTGTCGATGCTATATCTAAGTAACACTTAAACCCTTTGCTTAAAGTTTTTATGTTTGAAAGAAACTTGCTCGTTTCTAATATAACTATATAAAATAAAACACGTTTCGTTTTATGTAGAGGCATATATTCATATACATATGTGTCTTGTTCGACTGCTAGTTATGCACTGTTTTTGTGTATCGTCTTTTCACGTCTCGTTCTCACGCTTCGCAGACACAGCTGGCTGTGAGTGAGTGCAAAAACAATACGCCACTTTATTTTTTGTGGTCATTTACATTATTTATGGTAATAGGTAAATATAACATGCAATGTAAAATAATTATGTCAAATAATACACAAGTAACGTTTTATTGTTTATACAAATTGTTTGCAGTTTCCGACACACTGTTTACTGCAACAATGCAAGTTGAATTAGTTTTCTCGGATGATTCTGTTGTAATATATATAAAATTTGTGGAGGTTACAAGAGTTAAGAATATCTTTGTTTTTTACCTTTAAAATATAATGCACCATCATCATAAATATCGGTTAAAGGTGATGTTTCATCTTCACAAAATGAAAGTATTAAAGCGTCACTTTCCGTTGTTTGTTCAGTGCAATTCCTTTCTCCTGTTTTTGAATCTTCTTTCTAAAAATGCGTTTTACGTGTATGTAAAGACATGAAGTAAAATATGGTATTTGGTTTTCCTTGTGTTCTATACACAATTAAACAGTATTCATTTCCGTGTATGAAAACCTTTAAGAGAACGCTTTATATTTGAGATTTTATAGCAACTTTTTTGGAAACAAAAAAAAATAGCGAGTAATAAATGCTTATATATTTTGTATATATGTATTTATAAATGTGTATGAACATATGCAGTCGGGAATTCCCCGAAGAAGTATGCGTCTATAATGTGTATATGTCTTCTTTTTCGATGATTTGCGTTTACTTCATTCACTCACTCTACATACATACATTATTTTATTTTTATTCTGCCGATTAAAAGTGCTGTATACTTATGTACTTAATTAAATATTATTTATATATTTATACTGGGTAATATTCAAAAGTGTCTATAGTGGAATATTTGAAATTATATTTCATAAAACTCTGAAATTTAAATATTCTTTTTTTAATCCTTAAACAAAATGACATCTATCGGTTAAAAGTAATAAGTCAGCATGTCCTCTTTGGTGGTGCCATCTAAAGTTTGCTCTTGGAATTTAGAAAATACAGTAGCGACGTCAAATGTTTGCATTATTTTTATGGCTGCCTAATAATGCTTAAGGAAGTTAGAATCATCTGTGGTTGCCATCCATACCAACTTATTTTCAAAAAAATACCCCAAAATGAATTTAACAAGCAGTTACTTAACACGTTGCTAAATTGTGTTAGTAAAGTTTATGAAACGTCTTTTAGAATTAAACATTTGTTAAATTCATTGCTTACTAATAATGCATTCAACATTCCTTTATGAAACAAACCATAAGTTTATTTCTTCAATTTTTAGATTTGATTTATTTTTATTCTGAAATAGTTATGTGGCCACAAGAATTAATAAATATCAATCTTATCAGCGTGTCTCGTTTTCCTTTGACATTTATTTTTACAAGTAAAAATTGAAATAAATTCAAATTGAGTTCAAAACAGTTTTATTCAATTCACTACAATTGTTTCACCCTACTAGGGCTTCATCAGGTGATGAATATTATAATACAAAATATTTGTAGACGTTCTTATTTATGTCTTTTCCTAAAGTTTGTGACATTAGGTTAGAGCGGGAGTAACTTATATATTTAATGTAATATTAATATATATAATATATATACATAACAATATGATTAAGAATATTAAATTTTTTTTTTTTGAAAACTGATTGTTACCTGTTATTATGAAATTAAACAATTTTTAAATATATATATAACTATAAGAATTATTAAGTTGATTTTAAATATTTAAATTTAACAACGGTGAATTATTCACTTCTAACATTTATTTTTGTTACTTTTCGTTAATAACAATAAGGGTAATATGCAGATTATTGTCCATTCTAACAGAAATTTCAATATTGTCAGAATTTTTAGAAACTACTAACCTTAAAACGTCAAAGCAAATAAACAAAATACCACTATAGCGCATGCGCAAATCCTTACGTTTATGTTTTCTATGTTCATTGCAAACATGCGAACAGTAATTAAATTTACGCGTTATGTATCTCTTATGTAAATCTTACGTCTTACGAGTTTCTTATGTCTTATGTTTCTTATGTCCATTGTGAACAAGGACTTACTTGTGGTGGGAACTTTATCTATCGCGTTAAAGCGCATTAACCATTTGTTGGCATAATTAACTCTGCCCTTAAATTGATGTTTAGCATGAGACTACAAGTATTTAATTATTTTCAGAAGGTGCATTCTATCGACACCACCGCCCAAGGAAGCGACAACAGCATTGAACGGGCGCCAGAGGCGCCTCCCCCAAATTTATAAATGTGAGCATTGCAAGTTCAGGACGAAATATCAAGCAGATCTCAAGGAACACATGAAACAACACTACGAAGTTAAAATGTATAAATGTGGGATTTGTAACAGACGTTTCAAGACTAAAAAATTCCTCAGGCTGCACGTGGCAAATGTGCACCTTTATATTGGGGGAAAGGACAGCCAAGAACAATGTACGACTGTTAATAGGAATACACGTACAAAAGTAGAACATTTGAGCTCACTAGATCAAAAGAAAATATTTAATGCCCGGTTGCACCGACCTCTGTTAAAGTAGCATTAGTTAATCTTGATTAGCAAATGCTCGGTTAGGCGTATTTTCGTTGCACGAACCACGATTTGTCCTAACAGCGAATTACCTAACATGGGTTAACAAATTCGACGTTAGAGGTCAATTAAAGTTAATGTTAACCTAAAAATTTCTTGTAAAGTAACATTGGACGTTCGTGTTTTTGTTTATCTTGTGTCGAGTACTGTAAATAATTATAATAATCATGTCTAGTGATAGTGATAATACAAATATTACATCATCTGATGAAGAATTACTAGAGTTAATAAATATGCTGTCAAGACCGAAACTGTATCGAAAAAGAAATAACCCCATGGAAGATTTCGACGATGTGGACTTTAAAATAAGATACAGGTTTTCAAAAGAAATAGTTCAAGAAATGATTACAATATTTGATTTGAATGATTTTGAATATAACAGCAACAGAAATCATCCTATAACAGCCAATTACACAGTTGTTATTAACATTGCGATTCTTCACAACTGACACTTTCCAACAAGTAATAGGTGATCATATAAATATTCATAAACAAGGATTTAATTGAAAGGACTTTTGGTGTCTGGAAAAAGAGATTTCCTTGTTTGTCTGTTAAGACTTAAACCTCAAAAAGTTCTACCTATTATTGTTGCTACCACTGTGTTACACAATTTAGCAATTGATTTTAATGATACTGTTCCTCATGGAATTGATGTTGCCAATGATACAGTAAACATTTTGAATGCTGCACCAACTTTTTACGGAATAAAACAAGTTATTTAAGGTACGTGCATAAATATAATTATATTGATATGAGTACATTATTCAATTTCTTAATTATTTGAATTCAAAACTGACTTTTGCAAAATTTCTAACTTTAATTTTTTCATATTCTAGTTTGATTGCTTCCTGTTGACCGTTTACAGTTTCTTGTTCTAATTTTTCTTCCTCTTGCATCAATTGAAACTGAGTAATTTATTGCATACTTCCTGTTTTTTCTTTTTTAAAGTAAGAATTTCAATTTCAATATTACTTTTTTTTTGTACAGCATTTTGTTTGCAAGATTTTTGTTTTGTGAAATTTTGAACACAATCATATATGTATATCATTTAATTTTCTTTTCCTTTTAGGGGGAATTTCGGAGGCATTATGTTTAGAAACACTAGTTGTATATGAGCTTCCGTCTACAAATGCTGTGGAATTGTTTGTCGAGGGAGGTTCCATTGCCGCTTCACTTCCAGATGCTATTGCTGATGCTACGTTGGCTGGTTTTGTTACAGGTTCAATTCCTTCAGGAACAGCAACTGGTGCTGTGATATCAAAATCCCATATGTTATCTAAAAAAAGACTAGTGTATTTTTGAAATATATATATATATATAAATAAGATGTGATTACTTTTTTTATTTGGTTTCTTTATTTAGAGTATAGTGTTTTATGAGTAGCCATTATAATAAATATGTTGGCTATTTTAAAACTTCAACATAAGTGTAATATACTTACAGAATCAAATGGATTTTGTTTTGGTTCAATTTGTGGCTTGAGCAAACTATATAGCCTTACTTGTGACGGGTCTAATTTTGATGTGTGTGGTGCACCACCACCCGTTTTATATATTTCCACCTGAACAAGAAAATTTTTATATCAGCTTAATTTGTAAATTAAATTACTTGAAAATATAAATACTCTGATTACAATTGCTTTTACTATACAATAAATATGATTATTAGAATGTATATTGAACAAATAATATTTATGTTTACACTAACCTGTTCATCAGCATTCTGCTTCCTTAATTGACATTTAGTATTGTTGTAGGCATTCTTTAATTGTTGCCATGTTCTACTTTCCTTTCTTGTGGATGAATTAAAAGCTTCAGCGAATCTCCCCCATACTTTGGATTTCTCTTTTAATGAAATTCCATCAGTTCTTTCATTTTCAGTAATATTGAAATATTGTTCGGAAACAATAGCCAAAAGCAACTCTTTATCCATTTGAGTAAAGTTGGTTGACCTATCACGTTTGTCCATTGTATTGGTAATTTGTTTAGTTAATAGAATGTTACACTTATTTTAGAGGTTGAAGTACAATTAAACTTCAGTAGAACATTAACAACCAAAGTAAACTAATTTCATAATATACTCCCTACCTAATATTTTATGATAACAATTGTACACGAAATATACATACACATGTTATTTCAAAGAAATCATTGTTAAAGTACCAAATGTCTTTATTTTAAAAATGGTTTTCAAATTACTATAATAATATACCCTAATAAAACGCAGATATGTTTGAAAATTCCCATGATAACTGTACACAAATTTAAATCTTACTTAAAATACACAGACCAATCACGGCATGAAACGTCAGACATTTTAATGACGTCAGATTCTTGCGTTATCAAACGCTCTGTTAACTAATCTACGTTAACTTTTCGTTGGTGCAACGAGAAAGAAATTTAATCCGGATTAACTCTTAACATAGCGTTAACTAACATAGGTTAACAAACTTAACAACGGATGTTGGTGCAACCGGGCATAAGAGTTCGTTGTGTGTCTTTCAAGCAAAATATAATATAAAAAAACGTACAACTCCGAAACATTTGAAGCAATTTGATTACAAATGTGACAAATGTGAATATAGAACAAACAAGCAAAGTTATTTAAAAAGTCATATAAAAACTAAACATTTGAAGCAATTTGATTATAAATGTGATTCATGCGAATATAAAACAAACCGAAAAGATTATTTCGAGGCACATATGAAAATTAAACACTTAAAGCAGTTTGATTTTAAATGTGACTCATGCGAATATAAAACAAACCGAAAAGATAATCTCGAAATACACATGAAAGTTAAACATTTGCAGGATTTTGATTATAAATGTGACTTTTGCGAATATAGCACAAACGTCGAAAGTCATTTAAAAGTGCATATAAAAACTAAACATTCAAAGAAACACGATTTTAAATGTGCCTCATGCGGACATAGAACAAATAGCAAAAGAGATTTAGAAAGTCATATAGAAACTAAACATTTGAAGAAATTTGATTATAAATGTGACCAATGTGAGTTTAAAACAAACATTAAACAGAATTTTAAAGTACATATAAAAACTACACATTTGAAGAAACTTGGTTTTATATGCGCCTCATGCGAATATAGAACAAACCTGAAACATAATTTAGAATGTCATATAAAAAGAATACATTTGAAGTTGTTCGATTTTAAATGTGACTCTTGTGAATTTAAAACAAACAACAAACGGGATTTAGAAAAACATATAAAAAGTAAACATTTGAAGATATTTGATTATAACTGTGACTTTTGTGAATTTAAAACAAACCACAAAAGTAATTTAGACGTACATAGAAAAACTACACATTTGAAGAAATTTGGTTATAAATGTGGTTCTTGTGAATTTGGAACAAACAATAAAAATCAATTTGAAGTACATACAAAAACAGTACATTTGAAGAAATTTGATTTTAAATGTAACTTGTGCGAATATAAAACAAACCGAAAGGATGGTTTTGAAGCACATATGAAAGTTAAACATTCGAAGGAATTTGACTTTAAATGTGACTCCTGTGAATTTGAAACAAACGTCAAAAGTGCTTTAAAAGGACATATAAAGACTAAACACTTGAAGGAATTTGATTTTAAATGTGACTCGTGCGAATATAAAACACACAGGAAACGGAATTTTGAATATCATATAAAAACTATACATTTGAAGCAATTCGATTTTAAATGTGATACATGCGAATTTGGAACAAACAGCAAAAGTAATTTAAAAGTGCATATAAAAAGAAATCATTTAAAGGAATATCGTTTTTAATGTAATTTATGCTAATATACATTTCAAGAATTTTTATTTTAAATGTGATAAATGTGAATTTGGAACAAACTGCAAGATTAATTTAGATTTTCATATGAAAAGAAAACATTTGTAAGAATGTGCAATATGTGCACTTTTGTTATATTACGAGTATCTAGGAATGATTTCTACATTGCGATTTAGAAATGTTCGTGTTTTAGAAACGATATCTCCTCTTTAATTTCAGATTTCACTTCCCTACAGTCACCATAACCGTTGCTATATAACAGCTGTGTGACCACGAGAACTAAGAAGAGCATCTTTCACATAACCACGTTTCAGATAAAATTACAGCGATGAAAATCTTTCAACAATTTAAGTAAATTTGTTTTACTTTTAGCATAGCTACAAATGTTCCGCAAAAGGATGTTAAATTGTTATGGCGATGACAGAATGACTTTCTTTAGAAAATTAAAGAGAACGTTGTCAGGGTGAAATGCGTTTCAAACGCACTTTATAACTTATTTTTTGAAAAATCTGAAACAAAACATTGACACCCCAACACTTGATCAGGATTACTTTTAAAATAGAGTTAGAGACTTGGAGCTATTACGAATTCTCCCCTTCTAAATCCTCACTCTGGAAAGAATTTTTGTGTTTAAGTAACAAATTTCATGAGAGCGAAACTGTAGTTAGAGGATCGAAGACCAACAAAGGCACCTAAAAAGAAATGCGGGTGGGAGGGAGGCGGAAAGAGGGCAAAAAAGGAATTATAGGTGAATGAAAAAATAAAAGGAAACACCTAAAAATACTTTCTATTTCATAACGTTTTTCTTTAGTGGTGTTGCTGCAAATGTAACTATCCGTTACTAAAGTATGCGTTACTCGATAAGATCCGAAGTAACGAATACTGGTTTCAAATAATATTCGTCACTTTTTCAGACAGTTACTCTCATAATATATAACTTACATTCTTGTCTGAAATATTTTACTAAAAAATATGTATAATTTATAATAAATAAATTTGTACAAAATATTTGAATTTAATCTATTATTAGTATTACTTGTATTTGTGCTGGTCGATTTCATTATAAAAAATTTATTTGATCTTACTGTATTGATGCATTGTAAAATAAATTTTGTGCCGTGTACTACATTCTACATTTATTTGTGTGATTTAATATCGGAGTCGGTTTATGGTTTTATGATAGAATATCTCGCCTATCCTAAATAAAATGAAGACTCCTTAAAAATACCTCAGGCTTTGGCATTTTACTTTTAATTTTGAGTTGGAATGTTTTGTGAGATACTTTTAACGAATCTTATTTATTTAACGTAATATGTATTAAAATTAGTATATAAGTGAATATTTTGTTTGTATAATATATTAACTATACATATTCCCGCACCGCACATTTTAAGGTGACCAGAATTTCAGAATGGTTCAGGAGGACAGAAATGTTTGTGTAATATCATATACTGGTACAAGCGCGCATTTATGCTTATGGTATTAGTACTTTAGGTATTATCAATAGTAACAAAAAAAAAAAACTTGTTTGATATACATATATATTTTTATTTTTTCTTACAAACTAGGTACTTAAGCCTACACTACATATACATACATATAGATTTATATATATTTTTCGCTAGAATGTATTTTTTTTAATAACACTTCATTGCTTGATAGCACTGTGGAGAAGGTTTCACATGACATATTCATATTATACTTAACAAGAGTCAATGCGGAAAGAGTTTCTACCGTAAGACGTGACTTTTCCACAGTCCAAATTTCATTTATTAATGTAAAAACTCTTTCTACACTAGCATTAGTTCCAGGAAAACAAAGGCATAATTCCACTATTACTTTTAAATTCTCGTGTGGAATAAAATTATTTTTTAAATAGTTAAATATTTCAGGCCACCTTTGTCCTACCTCTACATTGTTTTGAGTCCATGTTGAAATTTTTTTAGGTGTAATAATAATAATAATAATAATCTTTATTCCACGCGACTCAAAAGAGTATGGGAAACGTCATAACAATGTAAATATAATACATGTATATATATATATATATGAATATAATAAATATGTATAACATAAAATACAAAGCCCACTATTACACACACAAATGAAAGTCAAATACACATGAAAATAAAACACATTACCCATTACAAAAGTGTATCTTCTAAGTATTCATTTACTGAGTAGTAACCCCTTTCAATTAGTAATTCCCTAGTTGCCTTTTTGAATTGATCGTCAGACACTGATTTAAATTTTCTTGGCAATCTATTATATACTTTAATGGCCATATATCTGGGACTTTTTTCGGTAAAACTTAGTCTATGTCGAGGAATCTCGAGCGTGCAACCATTTCGAGTGCAGAAACTGTTCTTATTTAATTTCGGCCACTTGTTTAAATTTTCTGCAGCATACAACAGCAGCCGCCAAATATAGACGCACGGCAGCGTCATAATCCTGTGCTCCCTGAACAAATCCCTACAACTAGTCCCTGCAGATACTTTCGACATAATTCTTAATGCTCTCTTCTGCATTCTAAAAACGCGAATCATGTCTGGTGATGATCCCCATGCTATTATGCCGTATACCATCACTGAGTGAAAAGAAGCAAAATAGAATATCCTCAGTACTGTATAACTCACCACATCCCTCAGTCCACCCAGCGCAAAACATACCGGACCAATCTTACTGCACAAAATTTTTATATGCTCTCTCCAATTGCATGTGGAGTCAACAGTTAAGCCTAAAAATCTAGTGTTGTCCACCTGAGCTATAGCTGCAGTAGGCCCCCTAACGAAATGAGATTGATCTCGATCGCGCGACGCTGCCTTGAATTCAATGAATACAGTTTTATCATTATTTAGCACAAGCTTGTTGTTAAGTAAATAGTTATTTAAGTCACCCAAAGTATTAGATGCATGTCGTCCCAAGTCTTTCGTCTTCTCAGTGGGCACCAAAAGTGAAATGTCATCCGCGTACATGATGGCGTTATCTGATGGAATATCAGTCACATATATTATGTACAATAGGGGCCCCAGCACGCTCCCCTGTGGCACCCCACACCCGAGTGTGCACTTCCCCGAAATAGCGTTTCCAATTTGAACGTATTGACTGCGGTCCATTAAATAACTCTGAAACCATTTCAAAGGCGTACCCCTAATACCATATCTAAACAATTTCTGCAGCAACAGTCCGTGATCGACCAGATCAAATGCTTTACTCAAATCTACAAAAATTCCAGCACATGCGTTTCCGTCATCTATGTTCTTGTATAATGCATCTAAAAACTCTGTAATTGCTGAAACTGTGCTGCGACCTTTTCTGAAGCCAAATTGGTGGTCATTAAACAGATTATATTTTTGCATAAATTGCACTAGTCTATTGGCTACAAGCTTTTCAAAAATTTTAGCAAATACACTTAACAAAGATATCGGACGGTAATTCTCAACAAGTTCCTTTGCTCCTTTTTTAAACAATGGTTTAATTTTTGCTATTTTCAACCGCACCGGGAAAGAACCCTCCAAAAACGATTCATTGATTAATGACATTAAGGGTAATATAATCTCATCAATGCAGTGCATAAGCAGCTAGGCATTTATATTATCGCAACCAGCGGAAAATTTACTTTTTAAGCTTAGAATTACTTTACGCAGTTCGTGTTCATCAACTGGGTGTAAGAAAAATGTAAATGGATTGAATTCTATATTGCTTTCATGTGGCACATCCTGTACTATACTATTCCTCACTTTACAAAAATACATGCTAAAATGTTCTATCACATCATTTTGATTGGATATTATTTGGTCTTCAATTTTAAGCGCTATATCATCGTTGTTTTTAGTTTTCTGTTTTAAGTTAATAATATTCCATGCTGATTTGGATTTATTTTTTGAATGTATCATAATATTATTGTTATACAATAATTTAGCATTTTTAATTACTTTTCTATATATTTTTTTATATGTTTTATAATAGGTAATCATTTCCTCATTGCTGCTAGATAATAATGAGTATAAATATTTCAGATTTTTTGATGAAATACGGATCCCTTGTGTAATCCAAGCCTTGCCAGTTTTTTTTTTTGATCAATGCTTATAGTTTTGTTAATCGTAGGAAATGCCAATTCGTAATTGTACGTAATTATGTTAATGAAAGCATCACATTGATCCGAACAATTCAAAGCAGCAAAAACATCCAACCAGCTTTCCCTACCTAGAAGCCCCTTAAATTGCATTATACTCTGTCTGTCAGTGACCCTCTTATACTGTATTTTGTTCATGTTTGATAAATGTTTAGCGATACAAAATGTATTTTCTGCGCGGAATGGTCTGAGATAGCATTGTGAATTACTTCAATTTTATAATTATTAGTATTTTTCTGAATACATATATTGTCTAAACAATTTTTTTTACGTGTAGGTTCTTTTACAGTTATTTGGAGATTGTAGCAATCCAACAAATCAATGAACTTATACACCCTATCACAAGCATTTAAGAAATTTACGTTAAAGTCGCCACAAATAATTATATTATGATTTTTAAATTTATTTAATATTTCAAGAGCCATTTCAAATTTGTTCATAAAAATTGCATAGTCACCCTCCGTGCTCCTATAAATGACGACCACTATAAAGAATTGACCAGCTATATCAAATTTTGACGCTGCACACTCGAAATGCAACTCCACAGACAACTCACCCAATGCATCAATATTATTAGGGTTACCACTCAGCAAATCACTAATAAAAATTGCCGAGCCTCCATGGATAAATGACCTCCTACTAAAGTGGTTGATTAACTTATATCCATCAAGTTTTAAATGTTCTATATTTCCTTCTGTGCACCAGTGTTCTGTTAGGCAAAGTATATCGCAACCATCCCGATCCAAACACACCTCCAGTTCGCCAATCTTGTTGCTAAGACTCTGTATATTCTGGTGCATGATGGAAACTTTTGCTATGTCCGCTCCAATAACCTGCTGCACTCGCCCACAAGAAAATCCTGATTTTTTTCTGCGACCATGGATTGCATTATTTCCACTAATTGTGTACATAAATATTTTTTGGCAGATTTCCGTATATGGATTTTGTCATATGAATAATCGCTTATTGAAATTAAATTATTAATGCAGAGCATCTCCACATGACTATATTTTTTTGTCAAATTATAAATCCTGTAATTGACATGCTCGATGATTTTATTGTCTCCTGTATTATAACAAATAAATGGAATTGCACAAACAATCAAATTTGTGTGTATGGTTGTTCTCATTATATCTTCAAATTTATTTGTTAGCCTTGCTATATTTGTACTGTCATAACAAACTGTTATGTCATTTGTGCCTCCAAGTATAACGACAAAATCCTTTTTATTAAAGTTTCTAATTTCTGTCTCTAAACTCTGAACTATGATATCCACCTTAGCATTTGGTTTAACTACTGCAGAGACAACTGTGTCTTCCGCAACTCTATGTCCAACAAAACTACTCCATGACCGCCCATGACTGTCGCTCAATATAAGCACATTTTGGTCTCCGTCTGACTCAGCTCCCTCTTTTTCAATAATATCTTCCAAGTTGTTATAATTCTTATTGCTATTCATTATTGCAATCTCTTTATTATTATTTAATATATTAGTTTGCGTTTCTGAATTACAAACTGTAACCAAGTCGGTTTGGATTTCCGAATTACATAAGTAAACTGACTCAGTTTGGGTTTCCGAATGTATAAGAGTTTTTTTTTGTTTCGCGCATTGTCAACTGTTCAATTGTTGCTCTTAAATCGCCTATAATTTTATTTTTGTAATCAAGCTTCTCATTCGCAATTGCCAATTCATCCCTTAACTTATCTAATTTTTCAGTAATATCAGTGATTTTAAATTCACTATCGGCAAGTTTGTTTCGCAAAGAGCTTAGCATATTACATTCCTCGTTTTCTTCCTTATTGTAATTTTTTATAGTAATGTAACTATTATTTGGGGATTTCTGACTTAATTTTCCCTCAGTCAAGACTTTATTTAATATTTTATTTTTCTGACTTCTCGTTGTCATTTTATGGAATAGGATAAACACTACGATTGGTATAAATATATTTGTATTATTTAAATAGGTTTTAAGGAATAACAGATAACATAAGAATGTAAGACGGGGATACTTTGATTCTGCACCCAGGGGTCCGTCAGGGTGACTAAATAAAATCACAAACAGCAATCAGACCACGGGCAGGATAAGGTAAACAAGACGAGAGGAGGAGAGACAAACACGATTTCTTTAGAACAACAACAAAAATACAACTGTCGAAAGAAATCCGTAATAAAAAGTAGTATGGGAATAAATCGGAGATTCACTTACATTTTTATTATCACAAAAACGGAGGCACATCAGTAAACACCAACACAAAACACCACACCTACTTGATAATGCTTTTGAGCTCTATAATTCAATACAAATTACAAATCAGATACTTATTAATTACCGTCGGAATTAAGACGCACATGCAGAGCCGATGTGCACAGGTATCTCTACACTGTGTGGGTGTAACATAATTCTTAATAATTCTCACCTCATTGAATAACTTATTGTCATCAACATGAACATGGAATTTTTCTTGTAAAAATAGTATACACTATTTTTGAACATCTTCCCATTCAAAGTTTAGATTGAGTAAAATCCACTGGAAATTTTGAAAACTGTCCGTTTGCTTTGTCCATTCTTTGAGATAACCAATACTATTTGCGTAGAAGTTTCGTACTTCTAATAAAAATTTTTGTTTAATACCTGGATTACTATTTTCTAAGCGTGTTAATAAACTGCTGACTGTGATTGGCAAAAAATTAATTTCTAGCCTAGACTCTAGTTGTTGTATTAATTCTGATAATGCTGCATTAACTTCTGTAACCGAAATGTTATTTCCTTCAATTTTTAAAATGGTATTATGAAAAGTTGTCGCCTGAGAGTGAATAAAATAAAGAAAAACTTCTGCAAGATCATTCTCAAAAAAGTTTTTTTATGATTTTTGGACACTTCTGTGGGCTTAAAAAGTAAGACTTTAAGGGCTCAAACAAAGTAAGGATTCTTTCAATTGCCGGCATTAATGCAAGCCATCTCGTTTTTGAGTAACCTAATAGATTTTTATACTCTACTGATGCTTCCTCACAAAACTCTTTTAAACCTGCTACCCTGACTGTGAACCTATCAAAATATAAATATATTTGGGGTATTATTACTTCCACATCAATAGTCATCAGACTTGCAGCTATATTTATAGCATTTGAAACAATATGAGAGCTGCATCCAATACCGACAATATCTTTGTTTAATAACTTATTTAACTTTTTATGCACGTTATTTTCACCTTTTCTGTTTATGCCACCAAAATTTGTGTTCGTGTTGTCAGCAGACAAAGCAATAATTTTGTCATGTAATGAATACTGGTCAATAATTTTTTTATGTGATTAGACAAAATATCTGAAGTTTCACCACATATATCCTCTAAATTTAAAAGTTTTACATTAATACCAGTGTGAAATTTAAAATATCTAACAAGAACAGGATATAATTTAATGGCTTTGTGATTAGAGGCATCACTTAACAAAGTAACATACCTTGCCTCTGCCAAGTCTTTTTTTAAACATTCTTGGGCAAAATCAAGATATGGGCGTTTAACCAGTGCTTCACATTTTGTTCTAGCGCAATGAAACTTCTTTTCATACAAATTTTGAATTACTTTAGATGTACAATCCATACTTCGAAAACTGTGATTGTGCATCAAAGTGTGATACGCAAATATTCCTTCTGACGAAGCAATTTTCTTCTCGTCTTCTAGAAACTTCACATTCGCGAAAAAAGAAGATACCTTCTGTGACGAGACTGTTGCTTCCAACATTTTTTTATGTTTGTTGCATTCATTATGCTTGGTGGTACTTGCACGTCCTCCTCTTGAAATTGTGAATGAAGTGTTGCAAACAATGCATTTCACTATTGAATCATCTTCACATGATGCATCGGCTATAATGTGGGGAAACTCAGCTTTCAGTTTTTCTGTAAAATGGCACTTTCTACGTTTCACGTTCATTTTATCGTTCATTTCTAATATAATAACTGTTAATAATAATTGCAAAGTCAAAACAACACCAAGTTACTGTAAAATGTACACTGCCACCACTTAACTTAAATAATAAACTACATCTGTAATAAAAACATAACCTGTGTAAAAAGGTTGCCCTCTAATTTTGTACTTATTATTTATCAATGATTAGTTATTATAGGTACTCACTTATTGATTTTTCAGAAAATATTTAAATTTTTGAAATTATACTTCAACTACCGAGTTTAAAACACTATTAATAAAGCAAAAACGTTAGATCAGAGCGTATACCACAGCGTCAGACAGTTGATAGAGTTGGTTCCAGGCAGTGTTGCCAGGAGAAAAATGAGGTGTGGCCACCACACGACTTTCTTATACGTATGAAAGTGTTACTTCCGGTCCGAATTTTGAAATTTCATTTATACAAAAAATATTCCATATCCAACTCTAAATACTTTTGTACTCTTGATAAATATATATAGAATGCATAACTTACGACATATTTGCAAAAATCGCTATTCGATAGGAGTAAAAGTGGTACTTCCGGTCTGAATTTTGAAATTTTTTTTATATAAAAGATATTGAAAATTATGTTTTAAATACTTTTATACTCGTAACGTACTTGTCTTAAAAGCATGACTTGCGAGATATTCGCAAAAAACTGATTTTCGATATGAGTAAAAGACCTACTTCCGGTAGGAATTTCGAAAAACTTTTTTAAGACAATTTGTTTCAAACTTAATTCTAAGTACATATGAATTCTTTATAAATTTGTTTAAACTTAGTAATTGACGAAATATTTGCAAATTTCAATTTTTTCACTGAAGTAAACTACTACTTCCGGTCGGCCGATTTTGCTCAAAATCTAATCAGTTCTCAAGAGGCAGATTATAAACGTAAATACAAAATTTGGAATTGATATCTACAGCGGTTTGACCGCTATCGTGGCCACAGACACAGACATTTTTTAAAAACCACTTTTTTGGTATCAGGGGACCTCAAAACGTGGACATCTGCAAAAATCTCGAGGTCGAAAATTTTCATCATCACAATACTTCCTTATACTACGTATAAGAAAGTAAAAAAGGAACTTTCACTAGATATAAACTTAAAAAATCACTAGATTCACTAGATTTTTCAGCAATAATAAATAAATAGCATTAAACAATACATACCTTAAAATACATTATACAAGGTGTGTATAAATTGGCGGACCCACTACACGTGGCGACATTCTTGGTCAAATTTTGAGTTAAAAGTCCTAATCCTAAAACGATGTATCAGGCTTCCTTTGTCTTCAGAATGAATTTGACAGAAACATACATTTGGCAACATTGAACACGCATGTGCTAGTTATAATCTTCGGAACATTTTTACACGTCGTCATGTGAACCATACATTTTAAATTTAAATAAGAAACAAACGAAATAAAATTGTTTTCTTAGATTACATATTTATTACGAAAATATTACAAAGTTTAAAAATTTTTTGATAATATTGACTAATTTTTGTACATCTTCTTGATAGAAATCAATGTAATTATTATCTACATAATTATTCGAATTGAAATCCATCAGTTTGTAGACATAGCTGCAATCTTTGTGGTATCGTTTGTACTATTCGCTCAAGTCTTTCTGGTGTGATTTCTAATACTGCGGCTTCAATTCGGGCTCTAACTTCATCAGCGTCCTGTGGAGGTGTAGCGTAAACTTTACCTTTAATGAAACCCCAAACAAAAAAATCTAATGGATTGAGATCGGGGGATCTTGCAGGCCACAAAAGGGGACCGCCACGACCAATCCATCTGTCTGGGAAGTGTTCAGTCAACCAGTCTCTTATATTACGAGCAAAGTGCACAGAAGCTCCATCATGCATGTAAATCATATTACGGCGTACGTTCAGCGGTATCTCATCAATAACTTGTTCTAAAACATATAAATATTCACCGGCATCTAGGCGATTTGGTAAGTAAATTGGTCCAACTACCCTGTGGTTTATTATACCCAGCCAAACGTTAACAGAAAACCTTCTTTGGTGACCGTATTCGCGAAATTCATGTGGATTTTCATCTGCCCAATGATGAAAATTATGAGTATTAAACACACCATCTCTGGTAAACATGCACTCATCACTCCAAAGAATACGTCTTAAAAAGTCACCTTCTTCATGAATTCTATTTAAGATTGTATTGCAATAATTGATTCGAAATAAGTTATCATTTCCGTAAAGTGGCTGAACTTTAGAAACATGGTATGGATGAAGCAAGTTTTCTCGTAGAACCAAATGAACAGTCTTATTACTGGGAATATTTAGTGTAGAAGCTAATTGACGGGTACTCGCAGAGGGATGTTCCTGTATTGTGGCTAGAACTTGCTCTTCTAGTTGCACGGCCTTTGCCTTGGTCGACCTGCGTTCGCATTTCTTGGAATAAACGAACCTGTTTCACGAAGTCGTTGGTCCAGCCTTCGAAAAACATTTTTACTTGGATGCCTCCGATTTGGAAAACGCACTCGATATTCCTGCCCTGCCATGCCTAGCATTTCCACGACAGAAACCGTATATCATGTACATATCGGCATATTCGTTGAACGTAAAATTCATAATAAACAAACAGAACAACTAGTAAACACGAAAACCCGAAAACTGATTAAAACTATACTAATAAACACGAAAAATAAGCAAGTCGAATGAAATAGGTAGATTACAAAGTGTCAAAATTTGACAGTAGTAATGTATGTATTTGACTAGAACAACATTAGGCTGCCTACTTATTGTTTTACAATGTTGTCAGATGTGTTTTTCGTCAAAATCAGTTAATAAACAAATATTAAAAACAAACTTTAAAATCAAAAAGAAAACTTTAACGAAGGGATAATAACAACAATTCTTCTTTCTTCTAAATTGAAGCTCTTTCTGTCAACAAATATCAAGTAATAATGCTTATTTCAAGACTGAAAGTCCGAACTTTAGGAACCTCGTGCAAAGATATGGAGCATGGTACAACATTTTCGTATTAGGATTTTGGACTCCGAATAGAACGAAGAACATCGCCGCGTGTAGTGGGTCCGCCAATTTATACACACCTTGTATAGTACCAGTATTATACAGGGTTATGATAAAGTAACGCACAAAATTCATAAAACGTACAATTTTCATTTTTGAAAAAAATGCAAAAACACGTCAAACAGTTTATTTTATTCCGCGTCTTTTAACATAAGTCAAAAAAATAAAACGTCAAATTTGTGAAAGTTATGACGTCATCAATATTTTTTTTAAATATGAAGCTTGTTTTTTTTTTACTTTATTTGATAAAGCTCGTTTTTCTGCATTATAAAGAAATAATTGAAGTAGGGGTCACATAAGAAAAAACTGAGAGAATTAATAAAAAACAAAATAAACTTTATTATAGTAATAACATTTAAATTAACTAAACAGTCCATTAAACCAAAACGATTTCTTACAGGAATTGTTCAAACTGTGCCCCGTTCACGATCTGACATAGACCAAGACGATGGTAGACCTGATTTACAGAGTCTCATCTGCGGAGTTATACGAGTCATTTCATGTCTAATTCGTTCCATTAAGTCTTCTAAATTGTCTGGTCGGTTAACGTAGACCCGACTTTTTAAATGTCCCCACAGAAACAAATCAAGGGGGGTGAGATCAGATGACCTAGGTGGCCACTCCATTGGTCCACGTCCTCCAATCCACCTTCCTTCAAACTGGTTATCCAGAAACCTTCGAACATTAAGACCATAATGTGGTGGTGCACCATCTTGTTGGAACCAAATACTGGGATCCAAGTTTTCCCTATTATTTGGATCCGTAAATGCCGCAATTAGATCCGGAAGCACTGCCATACGAAGATGTTCCAAATATCGCTCAGCTGTTAAATTCCCACGAAAGAAATAAGGACCAATAAATTTTCCCCTGACGATTCCTACCCAAACATTAATTTTTTGGGGGCGCTGGGTGTGTTTTGTCTGAATCCAGTTGGGATTTTCCCGAGCCCAGTAGCAACAATTGTGTCGATTTACTGTACCACTTAAATAAAACGTTGCCTCGTCTGAAAATACTACACTATTAAGCAAATTTGGATTTTCGTCACAATGCCTCATGAAGATTTCACAAAATTCCAAACGTCTGTCCGGATCATCTTCTGAGAGTTCGTGAACAAGTTGAACTTTGTATGGGTGCAGTTTTTCTTTTTTTAAAAACTTTACTACAAACGACTGACTAACATTTTGTTGTAAGGCAATTTCTGCTGTAGTTGCGTGAGGGTTGTCTTCTAATGACAGCAAAATATCTAACTTTGCATCGTCGCTTATTCCCGGTCTTCCAGATTTTGGAGCATCACTTACGCTTCCTGTTTCATTAAATTTTGCAACAATTCTGCTTACTGTGCTTCTAGCAATTGGAGGTCTTTCAAAATGTGTTTCGTTAACTAAACACATGCTTCTTCATGACTTCGAAGTCTATCGCCGTAACCTACCATCATTAGAATTTCTATCCTTTCTCTTTCCGTTAAAGGAGCCATCACAATAAAATTGGTATAACACTAATTCTAAGCAGGATGAATATTTTCTTGTGCCAATAATGACAAACAATGGGGAGTCTTTTTCCTAATTTTTTGAGGTATTTCCGCCCAAGAGCATTGTTGCACTGTTGCATAATTATGTTCAGGGATGCTCCGTTTTGCCGGCCGACCTGTTTGTTGAACTTTTCTCCCACCTACATAAGTTTTCCTTCGAGCTATGGCAGTTGGCTGAACACTGATATTTTTCCTTTTATTAGATGGAATGTTTCTTTCCAAATGAATGCAGGCTGGAAATTATGGAGCTTTCTGTTTTTAAATTTCCAAATTTTTTTACAAACTTCCTGCAGGCTGGAAGATAAACATCAGGTTTGGATTGTAAACGTTGAATAATGTCAGAAAAGCATTTCTTAAGATTTTCTGTACATAAAGTTATATCTTTTGTTTCATCATCATCAGTAACATTGCTAGTTAAGGGTAGATCGTTCACATCCTGCACATCACTGCTACTTGAAGGTAGTGTAACACTGCTAGCTGAGCTACTAGTTAAAGGTGGATTAATGGACGGATCATTTTCTACATATTCTTCTCCACTCTTCAAATTAAGAAACCATTCATTTGAACCCTTAAAATCTGGACTTACTAATCGTAGCAACATTTCTTTTGCTTTTCTATTATATACTGGAAAAAATAATTGTGTACTTATTTTAAATTCCTTGCACACTGCGTACTGGTGCTTACAGGGTTCTCCTTGCATGCCTATGGGACAAGAGCAAATTCCCAACACTATATCCATGTTATATGTACGTTTGTTTTCTGCATTGAAAACATCAAATGTGCCATGTATCGTCCTTCTACTTTTAGCAATTTAATTTTCGAATCAGCAATATAATACCTAGAACGTTGGTAATTATATGTTCTGTTATTAACAACATCAATAATTCGTCTTTCAAAATATGATTCAAAGCGTGTTACTAAAAAATCAAAGAGTTGAACAATGTTGTACGCCTTTGTCCTACACAAAATTATATGTTTCAGTACACGAAATGTCACTTCTACATAATTGTTTGTATTATGTCCCCGAGTCAGTAAATCATTGCGAAACAATAAACTCCATTCTGAAACTCTGGTTCTCATATTTACTAGGTGGGTTTGCACTCTTACATGTTTTGCTATTAGTGGGTCCTTTAAAACAGAATCAAAAATATTTTCCATGTTAGTTTTATCTGAGGCATTTACAATTTTCTTAAACATGTTGAAGATTTCAGGACGCTCTGTGTTAGAATATGCGCTAAGAATCGTTAGTTGTTTTGGTAACTTTAAGTTGGTATAACTAGATATAAGATAGTAGTAAGATGATGGTCGTTGTGAAAAAGTGTCAACTGCGTAATGTTTTAGTTTGAATAAATATATCTTACATAAAAACCTGTGCAAAGCGTTTTATTCTTCAGGTTATGTGCCCAGACAGGCTGAAGGACACGAAGAAGTATTAAGTATAGAGAAAACAACGAAAAAACGGCCGTAGTAGCCAGCACAAACAAAAAGGAAAAAGTAAGGTTAAAGTTTTGGCGGTAGTTTTTGTGCGACAGGGCGTATGCACAGGTGGTTTTGTTAAACAAAGGAAAGAGGAAATTAACAGTGAAAAATGTCGCAAACCAGGAGTTATACAATAGAACCGTTGGATGGTAAAAACTATTACAATTGGAAATTTCGTATGGAAATGATATTAGGTGAGAACGGAGTACTGGAATTTGCAACAAAAGAAAAGGTTATAAGCGCAGAAATTACTGAACAACAAAAGGAAGACTGGATTAAAAAAGATGCGAAGGCCAAATCATTAATAATTCAGGGTGTGCAGGACTCACATTTAGAATATTTGCGTGACAAAGATACAGCATTCAAAATGTGGAGTACATTAGAGGAGAAATATGAGAAAACAGGCTTGCCTGGACAGCTTTATTTAAAGAAAAAATTGCTTTCTATGAAATTAACAGAAAAACAACCAATGGAAGAATTTTTGCATGAATTCGATGAAGTAGTGAGACAATTAAAAATATCAGGAGCAGATATGAAAGATGAAGATCATATTTGTAATATTTTATTAAGTTTACCCAAGTCCTATGACACAATTGTAACAGTGATTGAAAATTCCAAGGACTTAACTTACTCTGAAGTTAAAAAGAAGCTAGTAAGTGAATATGAAAAACGAAACTTGAATAGGCAAAAGGAAGAAAACTCACAAAGTACAGGTTATGCATTTCAAGCACAAAAGTGGGAATGTTACAGATGCGGTGAAAAGGGACATTTTAAAAGAGACTGCAGAGTGAATATACATGGCTCATGGAGAAAAAAGGACAAAACAAACAGTGAAAATAGACTTTCGACATCAAGCTCTAGAAGCAATTTCAGTGGTGTCAATTCAAACCGAGGGTCAAGTTCAAGTGGTTTTAGTTTAAATCGAGGTTCAAGTGGTTCCCGAAATAGATTTAGTAGATATAGAGAAGGTGACAGGAGGAGCAACTATACATCAAACGAAGAGAAAGAAGAAGAACCAGAAAGTGACAAAAGTGCGTGTTTCATGTTAGAAACAAAAAGTGAAAATTCCCAGGATGATAGGGATTGTATACATTTCTTTGTTGACTCGGGGTGTACCGATCACATGGTCAATAGAAGGGATTGCTTTGCTGAATTCATAATGCTCAAAGAGCCAATTAAAATAGCAGTAGCAAAGAATAATGAATTTTTGTTGGCTATGGGAGTTGGTAACATAAATGTAATGAGTAATGTAGGATGTAAAAAGGTAGATTGTACTATTAGAAATGTTTTGTATGTACCTAATTTAAGAAGGAATCTTTTGAGTGTAAAGAAATTGGAAATATCAAATATTAAGGTTATATTATATATAATATTAAGTTATATTTAAATATTAAGGTTAGTTAAGGTTATACTAGAAGTAAAAGGATTTTAGAGATAGTTCATTCCGATGTTTGTGGGCCTATTACACCTGCTACATTTGAGAATGAAAAATATTTTGTTACCTTTATTGATGATTTTTCAAATTTTTGTGCAGTATATTTAATTAAAGAGAAAAGTGAGGTATTTGATAAATTTAAAGAATATGTAAATATGACTGAGTCAAAATTCAATGAGAGGATATCAAAATTGAGGTGTGATAATGGGGGTGAATATATTTCAAAAGATATTAAAACGTTTTGTGTAGAGAAAGGGATCATTTTGGATTACAATGTACCTTACAGTCCACAGCAGAATGGCAAAGCTGAAAGAAAAAACAGAAGTTTGGTAGAAAGAAGCAGGACAATTACGGAAGAATCGGGAATACCGAAGGAATTTTGGGGTGAAGCAATAAGAACAGTAAATTACATCATGAACAGGGGAACATCAGCAAGCCTAGACAATGTTACACCAGCGGAAATTTGGTATGGAATACGTCCTGACGTGAGTAATTTTAGGATTTTTGGATGTGTTGCTTATAATCATATTCCAAAAGAGTTTAGAAATAAGTGTGATGCAAAAGTTGAGAAATGTGTTATGGTTGGTTATTCTCAAACAGGGTACAGACTTTGGAATATAGGAAAACAAAAAATTATTAATGCTAGGGATGTAGAGTTTAATGAAAATGATTTTTGGTTCAAAAGGGGAGAGATAAAATTAAATAATGATATAGAAAATGAATTATCAGACATAATGCATGAAACTGGTAAAGTCACAGATGAGGGTGATGCTAGTGATGTTTCAAATAGGGGTTTAAATGAGGTTGGGAGTTCTAGGGAACATACTCAAAGAAGTGTAAAAGTACCTAGTAGATTTGATGACTATGAACTTTATATGGCATTTGATGCTAATAGTTTTGTAGAAAATATACCGGCTAGTTTCGAGGAGTTAGAGAATAGACCTGATAAGGAAAAGTGGTTAAGGGCAGTAGATAGGGAATTAAAGTCTATAGATGAGAATGAAACATGGGAAAAAATTCAAAGACCGAATAATATTAATGTTTTAGATACTAAATGGGTTTTTACATTCAAAGCATTAGAAGAAAATGAAAATGACAAATTTAAAGCTAGATTAGTAGTAAGGGGATTTGCTCAAGAAAGAAATAAAGATTATGACAATGTTTATTCGCCTGTAGCCAAAATGACAACAATAAGAGCTTTATTAATAGTAGGTAATCAGTTTAAATATCACTTTCGGCAACTGGATGTAAAAACTGCTTCCTAAATGGAATTTTAACTGAAGAAATTTATGTTTATCCACCAAAAGGTATCAGTTCTGAACCAAACATGGTTTTCAAACTTAAAAAGAGTTTATATGGATTGAAACAATCTTCCAGATGTTGGAATGATGAAATAAATAAATTTTTATTGGAAATTGGTTTTGTTAGATCTGAAAACGATTTCTGTTTATATGTTTTTAACTCTGATAAGTGTTACAAAGTTTTTCTTTTAATCTATGTTGATGACAATCTTATGTGGATCAGATGAGACACAAATAAATGAGATAAAAGATAAATTGGGGGCAAAATTTAAAATGAAAGATAAGGGTGTTTTAAAACACTTTCTAGGACTGGAAATAAATTATAACAGGGAAGATGGCATTTTAAGAATTAGTCAATCAAAATATATTCAGAGCATTTTAAAACGTTTTTGTATGAACGATTGCAATGGCTCAATTATTCCAATAGATCCTAAATTAAAAATTAATTTAAGTAATGATAAACATGTAACAAATAAACCTTTCAGGGAATTAGTGGGTTGTCTCATGTACCTAATGTTGGGATCACGTCCAGACATATGCTTTTCTGTGAACTTTTTTAGTCGATTTCAGGACAGAGGCACTGATGAGGCTTGGAACAGTCTTAAGAGGGTTTTGAGATATTTGAAGTCCACAGTTTACTTAGGTTTAGAATATCATAGAAACGATAATAGGGATTTGTGTTGTTTTGTTGATGCAGACTGGGGTGGTGACACTCTTGATGGAGAATCCGTTAGTGGATACACTTTTAAAATGTTTAATAATACGTTAAGTTGGACAACAAGGAAACAAACTTGTGTGTCATTATCTACAACAGAGGCGGAATTGGTATCACTTTGTTTATCGGTGTGTGATGGACTATGGTTGAAAAAATTATTATTGGATATGGATGTAAATTTTAAATTTATAACCTTTTATGAGGACAATCGGGGATGCTTGGCATTGATAGAAAATCCATCAAACAATCGTAGAGTGAAGCACATTGATATCAAGTTCAGCTTTATTTGTAAACATATAAATGACGGGCTTATAAAGTTGGTTTATATTGATACAGCTAGACAACAAGCAGATATACTTACGAAAGGATTATCTGGCAATTTATTTATTAAGTTTAGAAATCTTTTTGGTCTAAGCGATTTTAGCGAAGGGGGGTGTTAGAATATGCGCTAAGAATCGTTAGTTGTTTTGGTAACTTTAAGTTTGTATAACTAGATATAAGATAGTAGTAAGATGATGGTCGTTGTGAAAAAGTGTCAACTGCGTAATGTTTTAGTTTGAATAAATATATCTTACATAAAAACCTGTGCAAAGCGTTTTATTCTTCACTCTGCTCTTGGGACTCTATTTGATGAGTCCCATACATACCTCCAAAACGCTTGCCACACATGGAACTTGCACAGTAACAATGTTGATTCTGGGAACACTTCCCTAAGTGCGTTTCTCTCACTTTTACTGTCATCCGTTATAATTAAATTGGGTGTGTGTTTACCATAAAAGGAGTTATTAGGAAGAATACTCTTCCACATTAATAAAGCATCTTTAAGCACATGTTCGCTTTCAGAATATGTCAATATGACACCAACAAGCAAAGCACCAACTATACTTCGTGTAAGAAACAAAAACACTCTGGTATTGTGTCTGTCCATAGTACCTGAGGAGTCGACAAACATTATTTCACTGCACTGCTGTACATTTGCATGAATTTGTCTCATTAATGGGGAACAAAGGACTACTATGGGACCTGTGCTTGTATTATTCAAAACTGCAGAAATTGATCCATATTTTATTATACTTGTCAATAAACTGGTTTAATGATTCTATTAGTCTATTTCCATCAGTAGCTCCATACTTCTTTTTAAAAATTGAATAGTACAGGTGATAACACCACTGTAAATTAGGGCAAGTACGACCATCAGCAGCAACTTCAAAATATTTTTCACCATTAATTTCCTGTAAATCAAATTTATGATTTTGTAATGCAGTAGATGCTGTATGTCCATTTTTAAACATTTGTATAAACTTTTCTTTGATACCATCAACAGGCATCCTGTGACAGAGTGCATCTGCACATTGAACAGGATGATTATGAATATAATTAATAAATATTTCTGTTGGAAGACTTTTTAAATCTAAATCCTTGCTCCTAAAATAATTTCTTTAAATTATCTGCTGGCATCAGCAACAAATGGTTAAAATTACCTTTTCATGTTTGAATTTTTTACGGTCAACATCAAAGTAGCGGGACAATTTGTTTTTTTCATGAGGGTTCTTCACTTGACGAGATGGGTAGCTGGCTCTGGTGTTGTGATGACAACGATAAGACTTCTAAAAATAATACATTATTGTTTAACAATTACTGACCACCACCGTTGATATCACTTACTTTAAAGATTAGTTTAGCTCCATGACTTGGAAATATTTTCTGAACACGATAATTATTAAAAGTCTTCTCTTCAAAATCATTTAACCATCTCTCAGCTTCTGATTTGGTGAACACATTTGTTTTGAGGAGTGCTTTGAAACAATTCATATTAACCTTATCGAATATCAGCTTATAGCTGAAATCTAAGGGCAACATAACCTAAAAACCGCATCAACTTTTAAATATTAATTCATAAACAATACTTTTCTGCACAATGCCCACCTCAAGCGTCTCATTCATTTCTTTATGAACGTCCGGTTAATTTCAAGTAGAACAATTTTTTATAAATTTATTATCTCAGTACTATAAAGAAATGTCAAATCAAAATTGACTGTCAGCTCCTAGGCCAATCAGATCGCCTGCTGGTCGCTCGTATCATAACTCGGTTACCATATCAAAACACACGATCAGGAGCGGCCGCCATTTTTGTGAGCGGAAAAATTAAAAATTCTACGCTCACTAGGGCCGTTTGCACCGTTCTAATTTTAAGGGTAGCTTAACTAAGGATCCTTAAATAATTAAGTGTAGCTTAAAGTTAAATGCATTGCACCGTTAAAAATAAAAGGAGGTTTAGCAAAGTTCTGAATACACTTGGCAATGTTGTATTTTGTTCCTTCATTTGGTCTAAATATGGTCTAAATCACAGTAAATTTAACTTTTAGTAGTTTACAGAACTAAAAACTGATTCATATCCATTTCTGTCGGTAAGAAAGCAGGACGATTTTGTTGCAGATGGGATTGTTTTGAACCATAAAGTTTTGAATGGTTTTGAATAATCATAACTGTTGTCAACATTACATTTATGAGGCTGTGGGCACCCATTAGTTTTAAATTTTTGTTTCTTTCAAACTGCAGTAAGTATTATCAAAGGTGTCACGTTAAACATATATATTTTATATAATAGGGGAACCAAACTAACTTGATATATGTATTTAGGAATGGAGAGAAAGGGACGTGTTCGGTCCATAAACTACTCAACAACAGAAAAGGAAGTACTATTATCTATAATTAACAAGTACAAAGATATTATAGAAAACAAGAAAACTGATGGTGTATCAGTTGATGAGAAATTTAAAGCATGGATCAAAATTTATAATGAATTTAATAGTCAGAGACCAAATTTTTGCCAAAGACCTTGTTTATAAATACTATAGTTATACAACTGAAGGTTAGTTCGGGTAGGTAGCCAACAGAGGGGTTGGGCAGTAGGATGTGCCCATTCATTGTTTTTCCCGCTAAATTTGTTATAGTAAAAGCAGTCTTGTCGTAGTAGTAAAGAGAAGCCAATGGGAGCTTAAAGGAAGTGACGCAATTATCCAATTACACCAATCGTATTTGTTACAATTTTGTAGGCGTTTTGCTTTAGATTTAAATATCCTAAAATATTTTGAATTAAGGGATGTGATAAGTCTACTGACACTAATTTTTCAAATTCCAAAAATAAGTGATGATGTGATTGTGGATGTTAAATGTTATTCTAAAACACATATTGCAAGACGATATAAGGAAGAAATGTCATTTTTCCTATATATTTTATCTTATAATTGACAATGGATATTGCAGAACAAGCTGGAAAAGGTTCAAAGTACTAACCTTTAATAAAATCTTTGCTTGGTTATGAATTAGTTTGTTTGTATAACTTGTTGGGTATGTACTATCCTCAACAATAATTGATGATTATTCATTCAGACTTGTATCATGGCAGTTGTTGTTACGATTCAGGCCTAGATAAAATAAAAGTAACTAGAACCATAATAAAATAAGTAATGTCAAAGCAGAGTACATTTAAGTGTGTATCTAATTAATTTTTATGAAGTGATATACCTTACTTCAACCAGTATGAAGGCTAAAATTCTATATATATAACGCAATAAAATCCATGAAGATTTCAAACAATTGCAATTAAACGTGGGTGAAAGAAAAATTAAATAGTAGAAATATAAGTAAGCTAGTTTAATAATGACATGCAATGTCGAAACTGCAGTCACATAGTGATTAAAATAAAGTGAAGTTATTCAAATTTAATTGAGTGTTTTATTTTACTTATATCCAGTATCATGAATCTTCACAAAGTAACAGCCGAAAGTGTTATATATTTTAAACTAGTTTTGTTTGATAACCCCAACGTAACTTCAATTATTAGGAATTACTATTATTGAAAGCAATTTTTAAAATCGCAGGTAAATATATACAAATTGAAGAAACGTCCATATACAGACCACGTGTAGGCAGTACTTACTATATTGATAATTACCAAGAATGTACATGTATAATGAAAGTTGCTGCGACTCCCCTGATGAGATGAAGTATTGTGGGTGTAAAAGCAGGATTAATTATAACACTTCTACAGTAAGAAGGATAGTGTTTCTATTATAATAATAAATTTATTATATCAATAATAAGATATACATACAGTTTACACAATAGCACATCAAGCAAAAATGTAATGATAACGTCAACACAGGGCTAATTTATGTCATTGACATTGTAGAATGCTTCTTGAAGGAGAATGTCCTTTATTTTCTCTTTAGATACGAAAGTAGAAAGATGTCTACACATAACTTTGATTTTGTTAAATAATTACCAGTGACGTGTTGTACTGAAGTGGCTTTTGTCCTATGTAATGTGGGATGTGCAGCAAATGGTTATGAGGGGTGGAAACTTCTGTAATCTCACCCCTAGTCATGAGGTGTGACAGCTTTTTCAAAGCCCTCCTTAGTTGTTGCAGAATATGTGTCTAGGCTAATGGACTTATCATAAGTTCTCTGAAGAGAGGTTTGCAGCGAATAGTTTGTGAAACACAGACAATTGCTCGAACAGCCTTCTTCTGCAGGATGAACACCTTTTCTACATAGGCCTACTTACCCCATGTTGGTTAACCATTGTTGATATGTGATTTGATAGTCCATAGTATGTCGTTATTCCAGTAGACTATCAGTTATAAATCTGATACGTCTAATTGCATAAGTGGCAGAAGATAAGTGTTTGACTAATTCAACTATCTGCGGCTTCCATATTAATCTTGTGTCTAGTCTAATATCAAGGAATTTTCAATTCGTAGAATATATGTTTGATCTATGTTTACTAGTAAAATAAATTGTCTCACATTTATCCTGATTAAGTGATAAATGATTGGCTGTGAACCATTTAAATTTCTAAATTCTGAAGATACCAAAACCTTAAAATAATGTGGTGTTTATAATGCATTTTCTTTGTAAAACGTACTACATTACTGGTTTGAAAGCCTCACATAAACCAGTCAAGTTGATGAAACCATGCAAAGCTTAATAAATGTTGTGGTTCGGATAGCTTTTAATTACTTTTTCTTCTTTTACATAATATATCTAGTTATACCGAATTTATAGAAGACTGTTTTAGACGTACCTGTTGAACACATTGAAACAAATTAGAATAACCCAAACTCTGAACCCGAAACAGACTGACATTTCATGTAGGTGAGTATGTATTTAATAAAAATGCTGACTTTTTAATACCGTTTTCTTGTTTAGATTTATTTCTTTAAAAAACATGAATACGTTTTTTAAAAAGCTTTTTGTATGTCTTTTTTTTATTATGTTATAAAAGGATAATTGTGAGTATAATAAGGGAAAAAAATAGTAATCCTACGATTCTTCAATGAAACATTTACTTAAATCTACTTTATCACAGTTAAGCTATATAGGTTATGTTGATATGTAATTCAAGGGCAAACGATGTGAAAAGCAAATCAAACAAAATATACTCTTATGTAAAATTTAATAGAAAATATCAAAATATATTTACATTTTTTATAAACTTCCGGATTAAATTGTGGGAGTGGCGTTGAGAATATTTCATTGGCTGAGCACTTTCATTCATTCGTATTAATCCATTTGAAAGATATCAGAGGACGACACTTTACTACATAAGAAATATTTACAGTTTTCTCTAGGTTGTATAACTATAGTATTTATAAACAAGGCCAAAGATCAGAAGAATCTTTGAAAAAGTTCTATGAAAATCAAAAAAAATCTTTAAGGAAAAAAGTTGCTATAACAAGCGGAAATATATCAAACTGGAGGAGGACAAGTGCAAACAAAAATAACTCCAGATGAAGAATTACTGTTATCGATAGTAAATAAAAAAACTGTGCATGGATTTGAAAATAGTTTTGATAGTGATGCAATAGCATTCATAAATGATCATAGTTATTTGAAAATATCTGAAGACGAGAATTCCGAAACTGATATTAGCCATACACAGAATATAGTTTCAGAAATGATCTGTGATAATAATAATAATGCGGAGGATCACGTTCAAGTGACACGTTCTGCAGTGGATAGCACAGTAAGTTTAGCATTAAGTAATATATGCATTACGTTACTTTATTTATATCTTACAGAATAATAATATAAATGAATACAGGCACAAATGGAAAAGATATAAGCCATCAGACTTACAAGGACCGATCACAAGTAATTTAAGGGAACATCATATAAAGGTATTGATATTAGGTAGTTATGAGCAATAAATTCTGATCATCAAAATCATTTTAAAAGTCGCTAGTATTTTCTTTCCTTTTTTTTTTGGTGTGGTGCAATTGTATTATAAGCACTGTCAGTCAGGGCCTCAGGAGTGCTGTTTTGTGTGTTGTCATAAAATAATGGATAACCAATACAATTTATTGCACAAGACTCACATGTACTTTACTAACTACAGGATCACTTTTTCATAAAAATTTCTTATTTTACATACTTTTAGAAAGAAAATTCAACCCGAAAGGTATCGGGAATAACAGAAGCACCCCGACGTAGACCGGCAACGGTAAAAACATTTACATCTTCACTACTTGGGGAGAAGTATGAGCAACTAGTTCAGAAGAAAATGGAATATGTAGAGTGTCTCAAAAAAGAATACGAATTAAGATGTGAAGCTCTGAACTTGGATATTATGATAAAGAGGAAACAGTTAGAAAATCTTCATTAATAATTAATGAAGATTATGTAACTGTTTCCTCTTGGTAACAATTGTTACCAATAAGTGTTGTGATGTAATATTTTTCATTATGACTGTTGAATATACATTTATTTATTATTATACAGGTATTTGTAAAATTAAGTTTTTTATTTAATAAATATTACTTTGGAAATGTACTTTAAATGGTTTATTACTTAATAATAATTTACAACAAATTATTGAAATAATTAATAAATTCATTTCTTAGAAATTGAATGTCTTGTTCATTATTATTAACACGAATGTCCCCTCCTTCAATTAAATTATCTATATCCTCGTCTATAAGGAAAGGTGGGTCTGCTTCGTTCATTTCCCGTGCTATGTTGTGCAGTACAGCTGCACCTACAATTACTGCAAATACAGTGTCTAGCTTTAATCGTAGCCCATATGCTAGCACGGGAAATTTACGCTTCCATACACCAAAGAGCCTTTCAATTGTAATTCTGGTTCTTATGTGGGATTCATTATAAAGTCTTTCACCAGGATTATTCGGGTTTAATAAAGGTGTTAACAGGAATCGGGATAAAGCATATCCACTGTCACCTAACCAATACAAAATGTTAAATAATAGTAATATTGCAAAGTTAAGCAATATCGTACCTAGAAGGATACCGTTACCAAATTCTCCTGCTTCAAAACGCGCCTTAATTCTACTGTTAGAAAATATTGTTATATCGTGTGTAGAGCCTGGCCAACGTACAACAATATCTCTAATCTTTAATGTGGCATCTGAAACAACTTGTACATTTATTGAAAAAAAACCCTTCCTATTCCGAAAAATTTCGGCATCCTCTCCTCCTGAAAATAGATGTCTTTAGTAACGCTTATATATAATATTAAATAATTATAAAAGTCAGTTTGGTTTTTCCCCCCAACATGTATTTTTACATAACAATTGTAATAATAGTGTGAAACAGATAGTCTTTCGTAATGAGCTATAGTTATTTATTATGTTTTGCAGTGTTAGCAAAAAAATCACAATACCAGGAGACTGTACTCGAATATGTGTGCAATCCACACATCCAAGTACCCGCGGAAACGAAGCTATGCCAAAAAATTCATTTTGTGTCCTGGCTGTATTTCCTTCAGGCATGTGAATATACTGTTGCGATAGACCAACTAATGCATAGGAGACTCTTTTTATTATCCTTGATACAGTGGACAAATGCACTCCCATAAAATCGGCAACACTAGCCAAGTGTCCTGCGCTAGCGTAAAATCGCAAACCTGTTAGTAATTGATCCATAGGGGTGACACTATTGTTTCTATAAAACTTTGATAATAAGTTAATTATTAATCTAATACTTTTACTTACATATCACTTGGATATTCTAATTGGTTTTCTATATTCATTAGAATATTAAAAACAGTTGCTTTATTTAAACGGAACCTTTGAAAAAAAGTTAGGTTATCCATTTCGTTAAAATGATTTGATCGAGGATATGTTTGTCTAGGAAATCCAAAATCAATAATATCTACGACTTCTAAATCGTTTTCAAACAAATCCTCTTCTTCATCCAACAAATTCATATCTGCTACTACAAAGTGAACAACTAATCATAAAAAACAACGAAACCATTCACAGATGTTGACAAAATGTACATCAGAGTGCATCAGAGGCATTTCCCGCCATTTCCCATATTTTACGTATGTTCTGTTGTAAGTGCGCAAGCTTGTAACTTTTCTTTAGGTTAAGGGGCCGTTAAGCCTTCAAAATTCCGGCCTTAAATTAAACTCCCCTTAAAGAGATTTAAGGAACACTTAGCATACTGTGCAAACGAATTTTAAAATTTAAGCTGCACTTAATGTTAAACCAGCCTTAATTGTTACGGTGCAAACGGCCCTTACTGAGCGTATTCTGTACGCATGCGCCATTGATGCATTCCAAGACCAACCTAATACATAATTTTGAAGAAAGTTACTAGAAAAGTGAGATACAGCAAATTAAAAGTATTGTGCAGAAATAATTTATTAAAATATTGGAGTTCACCCAGTATTGTATTCGGGGTTAGAAAAACCAGCCCTTCCACTAAAAACTACGCCAAAACTTAATGCAGAAAAACAATTTATTATTATTGTTTATTCGGTTTAATCTTTATAATTTTAACATATGGCAGCAATGAAAAGTACCAAATGACAGACGATGACATAAAAGTGAGCGGTCCTGTCCAGCGAACACTCAACTGTTGTGAAGTGAACGGTTGGAGCGGGATCGGTTCCCGATCCCGCTCCGCCTGCTGAATGAAAGCAATATATCATAAAGGTATCTTTGGTAATACGAGGATAATGTGAAAGATGCGAATTCAGATGCAGGGCAAGCAAATTTAATAAGTCAAGAGCTTCAAACAAAGCAGAATATTATTCGTCAATATTTTCAATAAGCTTTTAAGAAATATATATTTCTAAATAAAATGAATTAAATAAATAAGTATTTCCTACTATTGCCTTTTATTATACATTTTTGAAATTAATAATACATAAAACAGACATTTTAGAAAATCTAAAGTGATGTATCGATACTCCACGAATTTCATATACAGCATGTGTCAATTTTCATTAGCCATAGGCGATAAATTCATGCAATACGTGACAACGTGGCACCCCTACTTTCGTCTCCAATGCCAGCGCGACCGATACATGTTCGAAAATACAAGTTAGCAGTAACTATTCGACCACTGACTTGGGTGTTTGTAATGCGTTCAGAAATAATATTTACGAGTTGCAAAGATTTATTTTTCTTTTTCCTTTCAGTAAATGCAGAGAATTATTAAGCTGCGTTCACGCTGCATGACACAAACAAAAGCGCAATTCTAATAAAATTAAAAATAAGGTAAATAAAAAAGGATTCTGAAAATAATAATAAACTACTAGATCAGGAGATCGCGGCGGCCATTTGATGTTTCCCGTTCCAGTAATAAGACGGCTTTTATTGCAGACTAGATCGCAACGTGTTCGCAGCTAAACATTGAATGTTAAATCTGGTGGGCAGAAGTGGGAAGATCGGAGAAAATCGTTGTGATGTCGATTGTTGCCGGGATTGGTGACGGACAGTAGGGGGCCACGTTGCCACGTATTACTTGCATACGTATAAATCACACGTAAACATTGAATCCCTGTACCTAATGAAAATTGACACATACGGTATGTGCGCTCTCCGGATATACCATGGTACAAATATATAAGGTATGCTACAACTTTGACTAAAACTCGTCTATTTCCGCGCCGCACACAGCTACGTCATCCATCATGTTTGTAGTTTGTTTATATTTAGATTTCGAAGAAGTTATATCCGATTATATCGAATTTTGTGTAATTATAGTTATTATTTCATGTAATTAGTGCAGTTATTAAGTTTTGTAAATATTTTTGTTAAGCCAGAGTTTTAATTTGATTTATTTGTTAAAGAACTTAAGAAGAGGTTATAACATAGAAGGTAATGAGTTTATTAAATATTGTATTATAATGCAATAGATTTGCCTCTACCTTTAGCTCATCAGATTTGGTAAGCTGCTGTGTCTTGAACTGCAAAAGCAAGTCGGGAAACACTCGAAGAAGGAATATTAGATATTTTCGTTTTCCTACAGATCAAAACCTATCTCGGCAGTGGATACAAGCTTGTGGTAGAATGATAAAAAACAAGAAATTGTAGTTTTATATTTGGATGTATTTGTATACCTTTTAATGTTTTTATTTACATGTTATATGTTCAGTTCATTTTGCAAGAGATGCATATGAGGACAGGTACTTAAATAATGAACAGATCAGAGACAAATGTAAGTATCCAGTAAAATCTACCCAGGTGCTTCATAAGACAGCTGTTCCCACATTGCATATACATAGTGAGGCTGCTGTTGATAACTTGACTTTACAACCATCAAGGCTAACGTAACAAATATAATATTATTCTTAAGAGTACTTCATTTTGAATTATTTACTATACAAAGTCCGATGTTGCTGAGGAAGAAAGTTAATCTGTAATACTAATAATATATATATATGTTCAAAATGGACTGCTGAGGATATTTCCTCAGCAATTTTGCTTCGAAGCATAAGCCGTAAAGCCTACAGATATTTAAGAAGTACTAGACAATATCGACTGGCTTGTCAACATTAAGGAAATGGTGACAAAATTGGAATTGAAACCAAGTATTCTCGAAGAGGTTTTCTATAAATAAGAAAATCAACATATTAAAACGTTTGGTGAAAAATATTAAAATGGACTTACTGGAAGAAATTATACAAGCATATGTGAGAGTGTGAACTTATATATGTATCAAAGAGATATAAAAAAAATATCAACAAAAAAATAAAAATTAACAAGAAAAACATTAAATATACCAATAAAAAACAACCATATTTGTTGTCTTATTTATTACATGTAAGTTGACAAGAGTTTATATACATAAACGCTATACAAACCAATAGTTTCCGTAGTATAAATACTTCTAACTCTTGCAATATTCATTTGCATTAGTAAAGCAATATACAAGAAAAAATGGACATATTCAAGTCTTAAATTTATTTTTTTATTAAATTACATTGTCAGTAAACTAATTACAAATTGTGTTCAAAAAACAAAACGGCTTTCTTAACTAAAGTGTCACATTATATTCAGTGGGACCTTCTTCATCAATACAGGTTTATTATTTTGTATTATGCGTTAAACAAATCTATTTAATTTTTGAACTGAATTTTAAATGCATACAAGAGTTCTGGTTTAGTGGACAATTTTTGAACCTGAGACGAACAAAAAAAATGAAGATTTGGCCCATTTGCCAAGTAAATCTCAATTTCTATCAAACAATAGGTCAGAAAGAGATTGATTCCCAATAGGAGAAATTGAAGATTTTGTTCTTGGTGATCAATAAAATTAACATTCGTTTTTTGTAAAGCTTACAGATTTGTTTCTTTAACAAGCCACATATTTTTGAGAATTAAAGCTTTAAAAAAGAATTATTAACATTATACTATGTCAATTTCAAATTTCTTCAGATGTTTTTTAGTTTTTATATGTTTTTCTAAACGATTTCTGTCATTTGTCATATATTCACATGAGTCACAATTATAATCAAATTCTTTTAAATGTTTAGTTTTTATATGTATTTCTAAATGCTGTTTCTTGCTTGTTTCATATTCACAGGAGTCACATTTATAATCAAATTTCTTCAAATGATTAGCTTTTATATGTCTTTTTATTGACTGTTTGCTGTTTGATTCATATTCACAAGAATCACATTTATAATCAAATTTCTTCAAATGATTAGATTTTATATGTGTTTCTAAATACTGTTTCGTGTTTGTTTCATATTCACAAGAGTCACATTTATAATCGAATTTCTTTAAATGAATAGTTTTTATATGGCTTTCTAAAAGCTGTTTCCTGTTTGTTTCATATTCACAAAAATCACACTTACAATCAAATTTCTTCAAATGTCTAGTTTTTATATGTCTTTCTAAATGAGTCTTGTAGTTTGTTCTAAATTCACAAGAGTCACAATTATAATCAAATTTCTTCACATGATTAGTTTTTATATGTGCTTCTAAACTACTTTTCTTGTTTGTTCTATATACACAAATGTCACATTCAAAATCAAATTGCTTCAAATGATGAGTTTTGATATGTCTTTCAAAATTAGGCTTCTGGTTTGTTCTATATTCACATGAGTCACAATTATAATCAAATTCTTTCAAATGCTTAGTTTTTATATGTTCTTCCAAACGATTTTTTATGTTTGTTCTAAATTCACAAGTGCCACATTTAAAATCAAATTGCTTCAAATGTCTAGTTTTTATATGTCTTTCAAAAATAGTCTTGTTGTTTGTTCTATACACACATGAGTCACATTTATAATCAAACTTCTTCAAATGTCTAGTTTTTATATGTCTTTCAAAAATGGTCTTGTTGTTTGTTCTATATACACATGAGTCACATTTATAATCAAACTTCTTCAAATGTTTATTTTTTATATGCACTACTAAAATACTTTTCCTGTTTGTTCTAAATTCACATGAACCACATTTATAATCAAACTTCTTCAAATGTTTAGATGTTATATGCACTTTTAAATGATGTTTAAGGTTTGTTTTAAATTCACATGAATCACAATTATAATCAAATTCTTTGAAATGTTTGGTTTTTATATGTATCCTTAAAGTTTGTTTGTGTTTTGCTCGAAATACACACAACGAGCATTTAAATACATTCTTTTGATCTCGTGAACTCGACTGTTCTACTTTTATATGTGTGTTCCTATAATTCGTCGTAGCATGCTCTCGGCCGTTCTTTCGTCGAACAGAAGCGTGCATATTTTCCGCGTGCAGTGTGAGGGATTCCTTAGTCTTGAAACGTCTGTTACAAATCCCACATTTATACATTTTAACTATATAATGGTGGTTGCTGGTGTGCTCCTTGAGATCTGATTGGTACTTCGTCCTGTAATTGCACTGCTCACATTTATAGATTTGACGGAGGCCCCTCTTGCGTCCGTTCAATGCTGTTGACGCTTGTTTAGGCGGTGGTGTCAGTAAAATGCCCTTTCTGAAAATAAATAAATAAACAAACAAATAAATATTTCTAATCTCATACTGAACATTGAATTAAGGACGGAGTTAATTTCACCATCATCAAATGACTAATGCGCTTTAATGGAAAAAAAGACCCTTGCAGAAGTAAGAGATGTTCATATTAATACAGTGATTCTGACCACTAACTATGCTTGATAATAATAATAATGAACTAATTGTAATTTAACAAATTGGGAACACATAACACACACGACAAATAGAGTGACATAAACATGATCATTTATTTCTATAGGAAACTCATCAACACTATACATTGTGGCTTGCAGCGAATACTTTTTCAACGACAATTTCAATTTATTTGCATTTGTCATGCTTTTTGCCTGTGCTAGCTTATTAAATATTTATAAAATATGTAGTTGGAAAACAAATGGCGGTTCTTGTACTATGATATTGTAACATTTTCGGGTTCCAATAAACAACTCGTGCAATTTATTTATTTAACACAGTCTGTATATTCATACACGTAAAATTATATAACAATATAAAAATATAAAAACTAACGTAACACATTTAAACTACTACAATTTAATTATCACAGGTATTTATTTATTTCCATTACTAATATCTCTGTCCGTATTTATGTAACAGTTCTATTTATATAAGACTATATTTATTTATTTGCCTACCACTATTTATTTCCACTGTTACCACGAGACCACTCGAGACTACCGAATTACTCCGCGATTACTTTTCCGCAATGAATGAATCCCGTAATGAATCATGCCGCCTTATATACGTATGTGAAGATTACTAGAGCATTCCTGTAAATTCCATACTTCTCTCGATGTTTTGAAGAATATTCCATAGACATTTGTCTCCGCTTCCGATACAGTACCATGCGTAAGTGTATGACTCACCGCTTTACGATGTTTACCAGTTGCGCCGAATATGATTTATGGTCTTTTTTTGTGCGTGTGACAATTTCGTTTTTATCGCGCCGAGAGGTCTGATTCTTTTATTTAATGTAAACTCATTTCGAATGTCTGCTGGTTTCGTTACATTGCCCCCTTCTTAAAAACTGCGTTTCGTCCCGAAACACACTATTCCATGTTCTTGTCGCTGGCGGATGACGAAATCCACACCGGGACCCACGGGTGCACCCAGCCGTCTTGTGGCAATGGCAATCCACCGTCCCAGGCTGCACAACGGGCTGATTGGGCCGACAGCCGCACACGACCATTTCCATACCAGTATACCGAAACACTGCCTCCAGCATGTTTCTTACTGTTCTCCATTCCAAACGGTCTAATCCGCAGCCCAGCCTCGGAATTGCCAGCCTCCCCACATTCTACTCGAGTGCACGTCCTGGCAAATCGTCAAGGGATTCCCATAAGTTGGCTCTCTAGGTTTTCCGGTAATTTATCGCACATCCGCTACTTCACCGCTGTCACGTCCATGGTGTGGGGCAATTGGTTGAAACACACCATCTCTGGCTCACTATGGGGTGTTAGTCTCATGCGATAAACGACGTCATCTATTTGCTCTAGTATTTCGTATAGTCCCTCCCAGTATTGTTGGAGCTTTGGGGACAGGCCTCGGCGACGTTGAGGATTACATAACCAAACAAGGTGCTCTTCTCGGTAACCATCTCTCTCTCATCTTGCACGTGGTAACAATTCCTCGTTCTGTCGCTGGCATCCTGAGTATGATGGCGTACTCGCTAGTGAGCATCCTCCAACCTTCGTCTGGATCCGCTGACGTAGTCTTCTCCATTTGGGTTCTCCACAACACACTTGAGTAGATCATCCTCTACCTTCAGAGAGTCCCATTGAGCCCAGTAGGATTCCAGTCCCTGTGAACGAGGAGCCACTTCTTGCCAAGCCGGTCCGCGACCAATTCCTTTCCAAACCATCAATGAACCAAGGTCTTCATCAGCTTCTTGACCAATCCGCAAATTGTCAGGATGCCACTGATCGTCAACCACGGTAATTTTGAATGTGTTCGCCGATTTTTCTTCTAGTCGGTTACCATGCCTGCAGTCTTCTGGACGTTGTCTGCTTGCAACAGCATCAGCGTTTTGGTGTTGCTCAGATGCAATTCGCTCTATTGGTTTTGAGGCTCCACGATACTGGGTCGACGATTGCCTCTTCTCATCGACCCGTTTCATTTTTCGCTGCTCCGCTATTGTTTTCTTGGGCTTCTTCGCGCATTTACTATGCGCATGGTCCATTTCCATCTCCATTTCCATTTCCAATTCCAGCATCGGAGCGTTCTTCTCTTAGGTTGCACCTGATTCACCAATCGTCGGACTACCTGTTCCAGGTGTGCATGCCCATGCTTCATCTCAAGACGCTTGATTAGTTGAGGATAGTCTTGACACTCTTCCGGCAGTAAGGTCTGCAGAACATCACTGGCCTGTCTTCTTAATGCCACAATCAGACCAGTATCTTTCTTCGGGGACATCCACCCATTTGTTCTTGCAGCGCCTTCGAATCGATTCCGGTATGTCATCCGTGACGTCTTTCCATCGAAGATGGGAGGTTTTACCTTTGCCTTCGCTGTTCGGAAAATCTCCAGGCTTCCGGTTGAGATGTCATGGGGACCGCAGTCGTTCATCGCTGGCAACTGAAGCTGAACCCCAAACTCGTCCCCCATTCCGAACACGCGCTCCTCAACTTTCTGTTCCACGGCTTCGATGGCCTCAGAAAATTCCTGTCTCCCATTCGATGAATTCTTTTGAATGTCTTCCTTAAAAGTAGTCTCGAGTTGTTTTGAATTACTTGCAATTTCATTTCTTAAAGCTTTTGAATTATTTGCAATTTCATCATCTAGAGTCTTGAAATGTTCTTTTATAGTCTTCATATCAGTCTCGAATTGTTTTGCAACTGCATCTCTTAGAGTCTTCATATCAGTCTCGAATTGTTTTGCAAAATCTTTTAGACTCTCAGATTGTTTTGCAACTGCATCTTTTAGAGTCTCCATTATTAAGCTTAAATCAGGCTGTACTTGAAACAAATATTTCTCGGGATCCTCACCTTCATTTATTAAAAGGTCACGAAGCCGGTCCTGGAGAATTGTTTTTTTTTCCAGACGCATCTGCGTCCCTTTCTTCCAATTCTGCCCTTAAGTCGGAGACCTTTAATTCTTCCGAACGTTTAGTAGCCATTTATTTATTTATTTATTTATTTGCACTTCTGTTTATCCCACACTGACACCAATTGTAACATTTTCGGGTTCCAATAAACAACTCGTGCAATTTATTTATTTAAAACAGTCTGTATATTCATACACGTAAAATTATATAACAATATAAAAATATAAAAACTAACGTAACACACTTAAACTACTACAATTTAATTATCACAGGTATTTATTTATTTCCATTACTAATATCTCTATCCGTATTTATGTAACAGTTCTATTTATATAAGACGGCACTACTATATTTATTTATTTGGCTACCACTATTTATTTCCACTGTTCCCACGAGACCACTCGAGACTACCGAATTACTCCGCGATTACTTCTCCGCAATGAATGAATCCCGTAAAGAATCATGCCGCCTTATATACGTATGTGAAGATTACTAGAGCATTCCTGTAAATTCCATACTTCTCTCGATGTTTTGAAGAATATTCCATAGACATTTGTCTCCGCTTCCGATACAGTACCATGCGTAAGTGTATGACTCACCGCTTTACGATGTTTACCAGTTGCGCCGAATATGATTTATGGTCTTTTTTGTGCGTGTGACAATTTCGTTTTTATCGCGCCGAGAGGTCTGATTCTTTTATTTAATGTAAACTCATTTCGAATGTCTGCTGGTTTCGTTACAATATGACCTATTTTTTGGCGTGTTCGACAGGGTTTTGGAAGCATCCTAGTTTGAACCTATTTCCATTCTTATTTTATATTCTAGATGTGTCATTCAAGTTTCTTATTCTGTTCGAAATAATTTCATACAGCGAACCGTCAAATTATGTCGTGTGAAAGAATTTCACAAAGGTTGATATTTGTTGAGTGCTTGCATATTGAGAGTAGTGATGGGCATAATAGTTCGAATCGATGAACTAGTTCATGCGAACCAATTGACATGGAAGAACTAGTTCATAGGAATAGTTCACGAAGTACTACTACTTGTAACTTATGTCTGTATTTTAAGACAGAAATCCTTGTTAAACTAAAGATTAGCAGTATATATTATACTTTGTAACACAGTATTCTTGAAACATTAATTGTAAACACGTAAATTTATGAGAAAACTAAATAGGTAGACTCCGAGTTAGAATGAGGCAACTCAGTTTAGTATTTTACACTAATATTTCTAAACTAACAACCGATAATCACCATATTATAGAATTATAAAAAAATAAATTATAGTACAAATGAGTTTAGATGAGGCATTATAACAAAGAGCAGAGTGGTTCTCATCCATATACAAGGTATTTGATTACTCAGTTTCCTAATTTGGAGGGTATAAATTTCCCAAAATGTAGAATGTACTACCAAAAATTCGCGTAGAAAAATGTTTCAAATAAGCGCGAAAAAAAAAGAAGAAAATATTGGAAAATGTTGTTAAGACGGTCTGTACACATAGTGTAAGTGTGTATGTGTGTAGTTTCTACGTTAGCTTTGCTTATTTAAACGAGAAATGCTGACCTGTTGCAAACAAGAAACTCTCGAACACGAAGAATGTGTTTACAGTGTATCATATTACGATATTTAACAGCTGTTAGTCTAGTGCTCGTATTTGTATGGACTACTGAAGTTGTACCTGGCGGATATTGTATTATTTAATTATTTTTTTGTGTGTCTCCTGTTACGCCGGAACCACGTCGCACTAAGATAGCAGACCAAATTAAGTTAAAGAAAACGGAGAATCACAATAGGAGATGTTTGAATCTGGAAAACGCAGAGCCGAGCTAACTCTGTCGCAGACGGCGTGACGGTTCAGATATACTAAAACACCTAATAGTAGAGCGTCGGTCGGCAACGACGCGAGCGACGTTGTCCGGGCACCAGAACACTATGTTACGTTAACGATAACCTACCTGCGCCTCCTATGAGCATCCACTGGCTGTGTTCCTCCAGCGGGTTTCCTACTGATCACTCTGTATATTCAGCTGCACCCAACCTTACGCTTATTCAACTGCTTGTCACAAATATAATAGACGAAGGTAAGGTATGTTGAGGTAATAATAAAAAAAGAAATTATGATGTGAAGAAAGGTGCTATATTATTGATAATATTGTTCCTTTTTTTTGAAAAATAATTAAAATGTTGTCAGATATAATGTAGAATTAATATATATAAATGTTTTGTATAATTAAAATGTTGACAGTTAAGATTGTAAAATTGTATGAATTAATATATATATTTTTAACAAAGTAATGAAAATTTTAGGAGATAATTAAAAAAAACAATAGAACCTCTGCGCCTCGGCAGGAGGATGGTCGGCGTAGAAACGTTTCCTTACCTTACAGGCCAATATACATATGTTATTAATAAAATTGTTAAAGTTAGCGCATAAGACTTAAAGTAATTTAATTAATTAAGTGAAAGGTAAAACATGAAATTACAAGATCAAAATTTTAAAAAAATCCAAATAACTGTTTACATTTATTATTCAATTAAATGACGCTATTGAAAGTTACAATGGAAAATCCAGTATTAGCACAAAAGAATCTGCTGAGCTTCGGTATTCAATTTTACAATGAACTAAATAATTTCAATAGCTCAGAAATTAACAAAACGTACATGGAAGTCAAATTCCTAAATTACGGTAATGAATTTACTAGATTTATAATTAATTCAAGATTAAAAATCAACACATCAAAAGAAATATTATTACGGTAACGGAAATACCAGAATTATTATTAAATTAAGCTATAACACTTCAAGAGATATAGTACTACGGTAATGAATTTACGAGAAATATTATTTAATTAAACACTCAACATTACAATGAGATATATTGTTACGGTAATGACAAAAAAAAGTAACGGTAATTCAATTAGGATTAATACGTGACCTTGCAGTTAACTAAGTGGTGCAATAGTTATTTTAGCCACTCAAATATTCTTAGGTCAAATATAGGTAAGAAAAAGTCCAGCACTCTGGCATAAAGTCGTCGATAATCAGTCGAAAATTACGGTAAATTACAACATTAGTTGCACTTATCTGTCAAGATGGACGCAGGATGGCCGCTTACGGAAACCAAGATGACGGAGGCCCCCTTGATGAAAATTTCACTTCAACAGACAGGATGGACGTATAGGTGCAACCACTGTAGCAACGATGGGAACCACCTCGTTCTTCAACCGTAATGTGGGGTGACAATACCAGGAAATGGCTACTGTGGGCTTTTTGTGCCCGTCAATAAAAATCCTATTAAATTAGAAGAGAAAAGAACCAAAGATAAAATTCCCGAAAATTAACACAAAGTTTCAATCACTTACCCCAAAATGTTAATGGAGATTCCGCGATAACGACTACACAAGTCACTCAAAGGTGCAAAATTTAGATTCAAAAAAAAACCAGCACGTGGCTATTCGTAAATTTCAGGTAGCGATATTTCGATAAAAATCCACGATAAATAACCAAAACTAAGGTATCGATATTTGCTGCTTATTCCATTTAGAGCCGCTTCCGCGAAAAAATCTACATAGATAATGTAACAAAGTTACTAAAGGAAAGTAAGCAGATTGCACACAATGTTCTCACACGAGAATCGACTATGTAAGTGCCATCAAAAACGGGAACCTTCTTCCATGTCTAATGCGCGTCAGCTACACGCATCCTTTCAGAAGTAACAAGCCCGGAAATATCTCTGAACGAAAGGCGGGAGATTTCAAATAAACATAATAGGCACAAATCTAAATTTGACAATAAAGGGAGTCAACACCATGACATATAATTAAACGCAACCATGAACATAACTTAGATGAAGATGAAATAACAGTAACAACCCTTCGATGCACGTAGAATTAATAAAGTCGGCAGTCCGAGAGGAACATACATGCTCAACAGTTGGTAATGCGTGAAACGAACGTTACACCTTAACGTAGTAACCAACGTTTGACAGATAGAAAACAAAACAAACCTCAGAAGTAGACACAATTTAATACGGTAGAAAAGGGACTCTGCAGGTAACTATTGAGATTTCCAAACTCTTAAATCACGCTACAAACGGCGGTTAAAAAAAAACCGACCTCCTAATGTTTTGCAGTTAAATCCGCGAGGCCATAACCCTCCAAGGAAAGATATTGATAAAAGCGCAACAAGGCAGTCAGGGAAGATGAATGCTTGCTATGAACAAATCAGTCCACGGCAACAATTTAACGTATGCCCGTTAATACACAAGATTTCCCCATTTAACACTCCTTACATTTTTAGTGACATAAATACGAAGGCCGAATATTAATCAGCCGGACAAGAGAGTCTATGTCTAGGGATACACATAAACACGTGAGGCAGTAAATACGACGAGCCTGACTGTCGTCTCGAAGAATTTAAAAACACAAATAAATGCACTTCGCAGAGTTCGGAAGTAATAAATAAACAGATATTGATAAAACTGAAACAAGGCGTAAAAAGTAACTGCAAATGCAGATAATACAAATTTACAGGTAGGTTAAAATAAGCTAGAGATAAGATAGTTAGAATTAGTTACATAAGATACAGAGTTCTTACACCTAAAGAGTGTATTTGCCCGATATTACACATTACATATGTGTCAATCTCACGGTGCGTGACTTGGGGCTCCGAGAGCACAATAGTAGGTTTAGCACACGCACAGATATACAGCAAACGATCTTTTCCACTCGGTGAACCAAACGATGTACAAGGTTCGCTCAAAAAGTCCCGCGCTCATACATATTCTACGTACTTAAACAAAGACACATAATCTTACGAGAACTATATACAAAAGTGAATTTTACAGCATAACACTCCTTTCAAGAGCATGGCTTACAATAATAATGAATTAGTAGATATGGTGTTAGTGTACGGTGAGTGCGAACAAAATGCTGCAACTGCTCGGCGATGATATGCGGAAAAATTTTTAAACAGACAATTGCCCGCGAGAGCTACCTTTGTACAATTACTTCAGCGATTAAGAGATACTGTACGAATTGAAGCACAACGACGCGAAGGACGTGGCAGAAGCAATAGAGTATTATACGCAGAAGAAGATATCATAGAAGCTATAGAAAACGACCCAACACGACAACTTGCTAGACAGTTTAATGTGTCCAATTATACTGTCTGGGGAACGCTGCGGGAAGATTAAATGCATCCCAGAAATCAACAATATTGACGAATTACGTGAACGTATTATTGTGAAAACGGATCGTATACGTTAACGCAATTTCTTTCAAAGTTTGCGCGAGTCACTTATACGATGCGCCAGAGTATGTATTCAAAAGAATAGTGAGAATTTTGAACATTTGCTGTAATTGTACATTACAAACGAACAACAAAACATATTGAATCGCTATTAAAAGATAATCTATTTCATTTATCATTTTGTAATCGGATATCTGAAGAAGTAGCTGTGTAAGTATTTTTTTATCCCTAATGAAAGTGTTTACATAAAGCGAACATGCATAACACACACTCGACCTTTGAATCATATGTGTGTAATTTTTGCACGTCTGTTAATCTGCATAATGTGTACTATCTAATATAAAAACGTTGACTTTTTTTAAAAAAATCTACATAATTAAAAAAAAAATTTTTTTTGACGGATATCGATATACAGTAGAACCTCGATTATCCGTGCTCCACGGGACCGGACGAGGCACGGAAAATTGAAAAGCACGGATAATCCGAACATTTATTTCTTATATGTATGTATGTATACATACTAAAAAGATAACAAAATAAAAAACAGAATTCTACATAAGTAAGCTTTTACACTAAATAAGAAAAAATAAACTATACATAGGTAGGTTAACTTGCATTTATGTACATAAAGCAGATGAAAAGCGAATGATTCCCGGGGATTCCCCTAGTACACTGCTGGCGATATCGATATTGCGTCATCATGCGTATGGCACGGATAATCCGCAGCCCGGATAATCCGCACACGGATAATCGGGGTTCTACTGTACTTGACATAAATATACATACTGTTTTAATTATACCAGCGAGTGAACAAACACCCTGTATATTACTGTACATAAAGCTTGATAATACAAAATGGTTCTTCATAATTAGTAAATCTACAAGTTTCCTTTAATTCCTTTATAGTGTAAGATTTTTTATTTTCGTAAAGGAAATATTGAAAATATATTATTATTCGTTTATTCTCTAAAAAAAAGGTATGTGTCCACATTATTTATACGTATACGGCCTTATGGCAAGTAATATAATCTATATACCGTGTGGTATATAGATAGTAAGGGTGTAAGGCTAGTTCGCGTCCGTAGTAGAATACTACACGTGCACCCTGGATAACGCTAAATGAACTAGCAATACTGGCGGTCAGATAATCTTAGGATCTCCTGACCATAAGACACATTTCACGTTTTACATTCTGCATTACCTCTAAGAGCCAGATATGCTACCAGACAGAGCTAACGGCCCTTCTCAGGACCGGTTGACTAGAAAACTCGGACCATCTGTCCGAATTTGTCACCTAAATATAGAAAGTATAAGTTACTCAAAAAGCCAGTATCTATCAAAACTCCTAAAAAATGACAACATCGACCTAGTCGCTATACAGGAAACTCATTGCGAAACAGAAGAACAACTACGAAAAAGGGGGAAAATACCGGGCTACGAACTGTTAGGAGCCACATACCACCCATCATATGGCGTAGCAACGTACGTGAAGCAAGATGTAGAGAATGCATCTCTTATCTCGGCATCCACTGATGATGAAATCCATAACGTTGTCATAAAAATAGGGAGCATCACTGTCTCCAACACCTATAAGCCGCCAACCATATCCTGGCCAGCCCGAGTCATCCAAACACATCCCCATCCTGCTGTATACGTGGGGGACTACAACAGCCATCACGAGCAATGGAGGTATGGGGACTGCGACCCAAATGGCAACGCGATAGTAAAATGGGCGGAGGATGAACACCTCACCCTTGTGTTCGATGCTAAGGACCGATTCACATTTAAGTCGGCGGCGTGGAGACGTGAATACAATCCTGACCTGTTTTGTCTCGACCGACAACGGGGGCAGGCCCGTGGAAGTCTCACGAAACGTTCTCCCCGACTTCCCGCACAGTCAGCATCGTCCAGTCATAGTAGAACTAGGAACACAAATCCCCCTAATTACATCTATCCATCTCCCAAGGTGGAATTTCAAAAAGGCCAACTGGACAGAGTTCTCCACGGAACTAGACAAATGTTTGGGTTGGATACCCCCTACCAGCAGAAACTACAACAGATTTGTTGGCGCCGTAATGAGCAGCGCCAAAAAGTGTATACCAAGAGGCTACCGCAAAGAATATATTCCCGGATGGTCCCAAAACAGTGACGAGCTGTACCAGAATTTTCTTGAGACTGGGGATCAGAGAATAGCAGACGAACTACTTCACAGTCTGGATGTGGCGAGACGAGGAAAGTGGACAGAAACTGTAGAAGGCTTGAACTTCCAGACATCGAGCAGACAGACGTGGGCACTATTAAGGAAACTAGGAGGCGGAGCCCCAACACACAGACAAAATACAGCAGTCAGCCCAAACGCAGTTGCTTCACACATAGTGGTAACATCCAGAGCACCCAAGGATAAAGAACATACGGTTGAGGTTAAACGAGAACTTAAAACCTTAAAAGGTCACGCCACAGAAACAGAATACTCTCGCCCTTACACTAGCAAGGAGGTTACAAATGCTCTTAAAGATGTCAAGCCAGGAAAAGCTCCAGGGTTTGATAACATACACCCCGAATTTTTACTAAACTGTGGCGGGTATGCAAAAGTCTGGCTGGCTCTTTTTTTTACAGATATTACACAAACTGGCAATATCCCAAAAGAATTTAAACGATCAAAGATAATCGCTCTATTGAAACCAGGCAAACGAGCGGATATCCCCAAGAGCTACAGACCAATAGCTCTGCTGTCTGTGACCTATAAGCTGCTGGAGCGGCTTATTTATAATAGAATTGGCACAAAAATACATGGGGCAATACCGGTTGAACAGGCGGGCTTCCGACCTGGTCGGAGCTGTGCGGATCAGGTTCTATCACTCACCACCTACATTGAGGCAGGATTTCAAAGAAAACTTAAAACCTCAGCTGTATTTATTGACTTGTCGGCGGCCTACGACACGGTGTGGAGGGAGGGCATGATATACAAGCTCCTACGTGTGATCCCTTGCAAATTTACAGCCCGATTGATAGACAGCATGCTGAACGACCGGGTGTTCCAAGTGGCTATGGGGTCCGACATCAGCTCCCCAAGGAAACTAAGGAACGGGCTTCCACAGGGGTCAGTCCTTGCCCCGCTACTCTTTGGCCTGTATATTGCCGACATGCCGGAGACAGGATCGAGAAAGTTTGGCGATGCTGATGACTGGGTGCTTGCGACAAGGAGCAGCTCTATTGAACAATCAGAGGAGACCCTAACGACAGATTTGGAAGTGGTGGGGAAATATTTTCGCAGGTGGAGGCTCCAACCTAATGCCACCAAAACAGAAGTCACCTGCTTTCACTTAAATAACAAACTCGCCAGAAGAGAACTCAACATACAATTTGAACACACCCTACTCACCCACAATAAAACACCTAAATACCTAGGCATAACCCTTGATAGAACACTGTCCTTCAGGGAGCATCTATCGAGAACTGCTGAAAAATTAAAGACAAGAAACAATATAATCCAAAAACTGTGCGGCTCGACTTGGGGAGCGTCGGCTTCCACTCTGCGCTCCTCTGCGATGGGTCTTGTCTTTTCGGCTGCTGAGTACTGCGCTCCAGTTTGGTTAAACAGCCCACATGTACATAAAATAGATGCACAGCTAAATAACACCATGAGAATGATTGCTGGTGTCATCAAACCAACTCCCACACATTGGCTCCCAGTCCTAAGTCACATCCCACCCCCACAACTGCGACGAAAAAACGCTCTTACGAACGAATACAAAAAGATCGTGAACAATAGAAATCTACCCATCCATAAGGATGTCGAAGACGCCAACCTTAATCGACTTAGGTCTAGACGACCCTCAACAAGAACGGCAAGGGTGGCTGTGGAAAGTGGGTTCAATCTGACCGAAGCATGGACTCAAGAATGGACCGCACAACAAAACAATGATATGCCGTGCATCACACACAAGCCGCCGGGTTTCGATCTGCCACGTAAAACATGGTCCACGCTTAATAGAATTAGAACTCAACATGGCAGATGTGCATACTCTCTACATAAATGGGGCAAGCAACCGTCTCCCCTCTGCGATTGCGGAGAAACTCAAACCATCAGACATATCACAGAAGAATGTACCATACGATCATACAGTGGAAGACCTGATGATTTCATGGTAGCGACCCCAGAGTCGATAGACTATATAAATAAATTAGATGTTCGTTTGTAGCCTTTTAAATTGTGTCTCATACTTTATGTGTATATATTCTATGTTGTACTTTACTTTAATGTGTCTAATAGCCATACGATAAATAAATAAAACCGTGTGGTTGGTCATACGTCTGAACATATCCCTTTTACATGGTAAACCATGTTTCAGTTCCTCATTTCCACTGATAAATATTATAATGACATCAAATGAAAGAGAATAATAAACCGCGTCATTCGATACTAAAATCCCTTAAATCTTGTCTTTGCTATCGTATAATGAATATTAAAAATCGAGCTATTACAAAATAAGTGACTTAAGGTGAATTCCATCTACTGTAAGAACTTACAAATTTCAAATAGAAAATACATAATAATTTGTACATTTTTAATACACTATTGTTGCGTACATAAATAATAAATAAAAAAAATAATAAATTAAATTCATAATAAGTATTCAAATAACCCCCCGTTTTCAATTAAACAATAACCAAGTCTGTTGTAGAAAGAACTTCTAACATTCGCTAGTTGTCTGTTTGTGATGAGAGCACATTCTTCTTTGATTGCATTCCACAAAGAATTTATGTTTGGGTGGCATCTTTTACAAATTTTATTTTTAAGGTGACCCCACAGAAAGAAGTCGCAGGGTGTCAAATCAGGTGATCTTGCTGGCCAGTTTATTGTCCCACTGCGGCCAATCTAATGATTTGGAAAGGTTTGGTCTAAATAAATTCTCACATCCACTCCAAAGTGGGCTGGACATCCGTCGTGCTGAAACCATACTTCCTGGTTATCCCTGGCTGCTTCATTCAATGCAGGGCCAATATTATTCATTAGCAACTCCAAATAAGATAATGAATTTAAATTTCCGTCAATTTTGAAAGGTCCAATTATTTTATTATTAAAAATCCCAGCCTAAACATTAACTTTCTGATGGTACTGTGTTCTAGTGCACAGTTGTAACCTAGGATTTTCTTGGCACCAGTACCTAGTGTTCTGTGCATTAGGTTCGTTGTTCAATTTTGAACGTTGATTCGTCCGTAAAACAAATAGATGAGAGAAAGTTACGATCTTGATTTGCTCTTTCTTGCAAATCTTCGCAGAATGCTCGTCAACTTTCTTCATCCATTGGCAAAATTTCTTGATGGCATTGTGCTTTGTACGGATGGTAGCCATTCTTTCTGAGTATCTTCAAAACTGTTCCGTGATTAGTATTGCACTCGCGAGCAATGAATCTTGCACTCGTATTCGCATTTGTAGATATTAATGCCAAAATTCTTTCTTCTAATAGATTGTGTTTTCGGTTTGTTCGATTACTTAAAAGATACTCGCTTATAAGCAACTTCGATTAAATAAAAAAAAAAAACCACATTTTTACCTTTGCTATTTTCAGCTGCAACACTTGCTGTGGTTGTGAATTTATGCACATAATTTTGTATCGTAGCAATTGTTGGAATGGGTCTATCTTCAAATTGTATGGAGAATAAGTCCCTAACTCTGCGTAAACTATTGCCGGCATAAAAACTTTTTATAATAAAAACCCTCTCTTCGATAGTATACACGGAATCCATGTCAACTGACGTATTGTATGTATCTATTATCCAGTTGTCAAAATCTGATAGAATGTAAATTCTGTCGAAGAAAGCACGGCCGTCCATACTTTATAGTAGCTGGACTTATAATATTAATTGCTTTATAAAGAAGTAATTAGAAGGTATTAAGAGAAGATTTTAGTACCAAAAGACGCGATTTATTATTCTCTTTCACCTTATGTCATTACAATTTGTATCGGTGAAAATGGGGAGCAGGAATATGCATATTGTAACGAAATGTGTTTACATTAAATAAAAGAATCAGATCTCTCGGCGCGATAAAAACGCAATTGTCACACGCAAAAAAAAGAGGCAGACCGGGCGAGCAATAAATCATATTCGGCGCGGCTGGTAAACATCGTAAAGCGGTGAGTCATACACTTACGCATGGTACTGTATCGGAAGCGGAGACAAATGTCTGGGAATATTCTACAAATATTCTAGAGGGAGACAGAGTTTACGAGAATGCTTCGAGAACATTTCATGCATGGTATATAAGGCGACTGAGTCACCTGGGTTCAATTCATTACGGGATTCATTGCGGAGAAGTAATCGCGGAGTAATTCGGTAGTCTCGAGTGGTCTCGTGGGAACAGTGGAAATAAATAGTGGTAGCCAAATAAATAAATATAGTAGTGCCGTCTTATATAAATAGAACTGTTATATAAATAAATACGGACAGAGATATTAGTAATGGAAATAAATAAATACCTGTGATAATTAAATTGTAGTAGTTTAAGTGTGTTACGTTAGTTTCATATTTTTATATTGTTATATAATTTTAAGTATATAAATATACAGACTGTTTTAAATAAATAATTGCACGAGTTGTTTATTGGAACCCGAAAACGTTACAATTGGTGTCAGTGTGGGATAAACAATATAGAAGTGCAAATAAATAAATAAATAAATAAATAAATGGCTACCAAACGTTTGGAAGAATTAAAGGTCTCCGAGTTAAGGGCAGAATTGGAAGAAAGGGACGCAGATGCGTCTGGAAAAAAAACAATTCTCCAGGACCGGCTTCGTGACCTTTTAATAAATGAAGGTGAGGATCCCGAGAAATATTTGTTTCAAGTACAGCCTGATTTAAGCGTAATAGTGGAAGAAATTAAAAATGAAATTGAAAAACAATTCAAGACTTTAGGAGATGCAGTTGCAAAACAATCCGAGATTCTAAAACAACTCGAGACTACTTTTAAGGAAGACATTCAAGAGAATTCATCGAATGGGAGGCAGGAATTTTCTGAGGCCATCGAAGCCATGGAACAGAAAGTTGAGGAGCGCGTGTTCGGAATGGGGGACGAGTTTGGGGTTCAGCTTCAGTTGCCAGCGATGAACGACTGCGGTCCCCATGATATCTCAAGCGGAAGCCTGGAGATTGCCCGAACAGCGAAGGTAAAGGTAAAACCTCCCACCTTCAATGGAAAGACGTCATGGATGTCGTACCGGAATCAATTCGAAGCCGCTGCAGGAGCAAATGGGTGGACGTCCCCGAAGAAAGCTACTGGTCTGATTGTGTCATTAAGAGGACAGGCCAGTGATGTTCTGCAAACCGTACTTCCGGAAGAGTGTCAAGACTACCTTAAATTGATCAAGCGTCTTGAGATGAAGTATGGGCATGCGCACCTGGGACAGGTAGTCCGACGATTGGTGAATAAGGTGCAACCTAAGAGAAGAACTCTCCGATGCTGGAATTGGAAATGGAGATGGAAATGGGCCATGCGCATAGTAAATGCGCGAAGAAACCCAAGAAAACCATAGCGGAGCAGCGAAAAATGAAACGGGTCGATGAGAAGAGGCAATCGTCGACCCAGTATCGTGGAGCCTCAAAATAAATAGCGCAAAGTGCATCTGTGCAACACCAAATTGCTGATGCTGTTGCAAGAAGACCACGTCTAGAAGACTGCAGGCATAGTAACAGACTAGAAGAAAAATCGGCCAACACATTCTGAACTGCCGTGGTTGACGATCAGTGGCATCCTGACAATTTGCGGATCGGTCAAGAAGCTGATGAAGACCTTGGTTCATTGATGGTTTGGAAAGGTACTGGTCGCGGACCGGCTTGACAAGAAGTGGCTCCTCGTTCACAGGGACTGGAATCCTACTGGGCTCAATGGGACTCTCTGAAGGTGGAGGATGATCTACTCAAGTGTGCTGTGGAGAACCCAAATGGAGAAGACTGCGTCAGTGGATCCTGACGGAGGTTGAAGGAAGTCCACGAGCGAGTACGCCATCACACTCAGGATGCCAGCGACAGGCCGAAGAATCGTTACCACGTGCAAGCCGAGAGAGGACCTTGTTTGGTTGTATGATCCTCAACGTCGCCGATGCCTGTCCCCAAAGCTCCAACAATATTGGGAGGGACCATACGAAATACTAGAGCAAATAGATGACGTTGTTTATCGCATGAGACTAACACCTCATAATGAGCCAGGGATGGTGTGTTTCAACCAGTTGCCCCATACCATGGACGTGACGGCGGTGAAGTGGCGGATGTGCGACAAATTGCTGGAAAACCTAGAGAGCCAGCTTATGGGAATCCCTTGTCGATTTACGAGGACGTGCACTCGAGCAGGATGTGGGGAGGCTGGCAATTCCGAGGCTGGGCTGCGGATTAGACCGTTTGGTATGGAAAATCGCAGGAAACATACTGGAGGTGGTGTTTCGGCGTGCTGGTATGGAAATGGTCGTGTGCGGCTGTCGACCCGATCAGCCCGTTGTGCAGCCTGGGACGGTGGATTGCCATTGCCACAAGACGGCTGGGTGCACCCGTGGGTCCCGGTGTGGATTTCGTCATCCGCCGGCGTCAAGAACATGGAATAGTGTGTTTCGGGACGAAACGCAGTTTTTAAGAAGGGGGCAATGTAACGAAACCAGCAGACGAATTGAGTTACATTAAATAAAAGAAGCAGACCTCTCGGCGCGATAAAAACGAAATTGTCACACGCACAAAAAAGACCATAAATCTCTCTCGGCTGGTAAATATCGTAAAGCGGTGAGTCATACACTTACGCATGGTACTGTATCGAAAGCGGAGACAAATGTCTGGAATATTCTTCAACACATCGAGAGAAGTATGGAATTTACAAGAATGCTCTAGTAATCTTTTCATGCAGGTATATAAGGCGACTGAGTCATTACGGGATTCATTCATTACGGAAGTAATCGCGGGGTAATTGCGGGATCGAGTGCGAAGAGATAAATAGTGGTAGCCAAATAAATAAATATAGTAGTGCCGTCTTATATAAATAGTGTGATATAAATAAATACGGACATATTAGTAGTAGTAAATAAATACCTGTGATAATTAAATTGTAGTAGTTTAAGTGTGTTACGTTAGTTCTTATATTTTTATATTGTTATATAATTTTAAGTATATAAATATACAGACTGTTTTAAATAAATAATTGCACGAGTTGTTTATTGGAACCCGAAAACGTTACAATATAATACATGATATCCCATGTAAAAGGGATATGTTCAGACGTATGACCAACCACACGGTATATGAAATTGGATGTATGTATGTTCCCTATAGACTCCGAAGCCACTGAACCGATTTTGATGACATTTTCAGGAAAACTCTAGCATAGTGTGGATAGTGTTCCTGTGAAGTTTTCACTTATCACTTTATCTTAATAATAATGTTTTTAGAAATGCACACATTTATTTTATTCTGCAAATGAGTACTTCGGAAAATAACATTGATACGGAATCAAATTTTATTACTTTCCTATACGTAGTATAAGGAAGTATTGTGATGACAAAAATTTTCGACCTCGAGATTTTTGCAGATGTCCACGTTTTGAAGTCCCCTGATACCAAAAAACTGTTTTACTTTCTTATACGTAGTATAAGGAAGTATTGTGATGATGAAAATTTTCGACCTCGAGATTTTTGCAGATGTCCACGTTTTGAAGTCCCCTGATACCAAAAAACTGTTTTACTTTCTTATACGTAGTATAAGGAAGTATTGTGATGATGAAAATTTTCGACCTCGAGATTTTTGCAGATGTCCACGTTTTGATGTCCCCTGATACCGAAAAAGTGGTTTTTAAAAAATGTGTGTGTGTGTGTGTGACCACGATAGCGGTCAAACCGCTATAGGTATCAATTCCAAATTTTATATTTACGAATATAATCTCCCTCTTGAGATCTGATTAGATTTTTAGTAAAATCGGCAGACCGGAAGTAGTAGTTTACTTCAGTGAAAAAATCGAATTTTGCCAATTATTCGTCAACTACTAAGTTTAAACAAATTTGTAAAGAATTCATATGTACTTAAAATTAAGTTTGAGACAAATTGTCTTAAAAAAGTTTTTCGAAATTCTTATCGAAAATCAGTCTTTTGCGAATATCTCTCAAGTCATGCTTTTTAGAGAAGTACGTTACGAGTATAAAAGTATTTAAAACATAATTTTCAATATCCATTGTATAAAAGAAATTTCAAAATTCAGACCGGAAGTACCACTTTTACTCTTATCGAATAGCGATTTTTTGCAAATATGTCGTAAGTTATGCATTCTATATATATTTATCAAGAGTACAAAAGTATTTAGAACTGGATTTGCAATATTTTTTGTATATATGAAATTTAAAAATTCGGACCGGAAGTAGCACTTTTACTCTTAGCGAGTAGCACTTTTTTGATATCTTGCAAAGTATGCATTCTATAGCGATTTATTAAGAGAATGAAAGTACTTAGAATACGATTTTGAATAAGTTTTGCATAAAAAAAATCTTAAAATTGTATAGTTTGAAACGCTCATACGTATAAGAAAGTCGTGTGGTGGCCACACCTCATTTTTTTAAAAAATGTCTGTGTGTCTGTCTGTGACCACGATAGCGATCAAACCGTTGTAGATATCTATTCCAAATTTTGTATTTACGTATATAATCTCCCTCTTGAGATCTGCTTAGTTTTTCAGTAAAATCGATAGACCGGAAGTAGTAGTTTACTTCAGTTAAAAAATCGAATTTTGCAAATATTTCGTCAATTACTAAGTTTAAACAAATTTAAAAAGAATTGAAATGTACTCAAAATTAAATTTTAGACAAATTATCCTAAAAAAGTTTTTCGAAAAAGTAGGTCTTTTACTCTTATCGAAAATCAGTTTTTTGCGAAAATCTTGCAAATATGTCGTAAGTTATGCATTCTATATATATTTATCAAGAGTACAAAAGTATTTACAACTGGATTTGCAATATTTTTTGTATATATGGAATTTCAAAATTCGGAACGGAAGTAGCACTTTTACTCTTAGCGAGTAGCACTTTTTTGATAATATCTTGCAAAGTATGCATTCTATAGATTTATTAAGAGAATAGAAGTAGTTAAAACCGGATTTTGAATAATTTTTGTATAAAAAAATCTTAAAATTCTATAATTTGAAACGCTCATACGTATAAGAAAGTCGTGTGGTGGCCACACCACATTTTTTTTATTTTATTTTATACACATATGTATATGTCATATAAATAAAAATTATTATTTATAAAATATATTTCTAATTTTAGTAATATTTTCCATACAGATATATGAGAAATAAATTTAAAACCTTGTGAACTAAATTTCTCTGACCGAAAGATGGTTTCAATAGTCACACACAGTTTACTGCTTTTTGTGAAAAGTAGTTCGCCGCGAACTAATTCATTTAGTTCTATGAGAAGAATCATTCTTATTGAATCGGTCGTTCGCGAACTACCCATCACTAATTGAGAGTGGTGACAAGAGATAGGAAATCAATAGGAACCAAATCGGCCATGATTTAGGTACCCTGTATCTGTCAAATAGTGTAATAACCTATAATTGGCGTGTCAAATGGATATGTGTTTAAAAAATATATAATAAAAAATATAATAATATATAAATAAATAAAAGTACGAATGTAACTGTAAAATGTAACTGCCATTATGTGGGTAAAATTTGCATCAACCTATTAGACATAATCTCATCTTTGTCACTACTCTGATTATAAAGGTACTCTGTTGGATATGAATTTCGTGCGACATCTATGGGCGGGTCATTATACTACAGGACAAACTACATGGTACTGAACTAATAATAATAAACTATGCATAAGAAGGGCGATATCTAAACTCACTTATTCGAATTATTCCATTTGTATATAATAATAATAATAATATATCTTTAATTCAGCAAAGTTACACAACTAATGAGGGCTTTGAAAAAGCAGCACACCTGACCACTCGGGGAGAGATTATAGAAGTCCCCACCCGTCATAACCATTTACTGCACATCCCACATTTCATAGGACAAAAGCCACTTCAGTACAACACAGTCACTGGTAATTATTTAACAAAATCAAAATTATGTGTAGACATTTTTACACTTTCCTATCAAAAGAGAAAATAAAATACATTCTCCTTCAAGAAGCTGTTTACAATGTCAATGACATTATAAATTGGTCCTTTAATTACCTGTGTTGACGTTATCATCACATTTTTGTTTGAATGTGCTATTGTGTAAATAGTATGTAAATCGTATTATTAATGCCATAAATTTATTATTATAATAGAAACACTATCCTTCTTACTGCAGAAGTGTTATAATTATCTTTCATTGCAATAATCTTGCTTTTACACCCACAATACCTCATCTCATCAGGGAAGTCGCAGCAACTTGCGTTATACATTTACATTCTTGGTAATTATCAATATAGTAAGTACTGCCTACACGTGGTCTGTATTTGGACGTTTCTTCAATTTGTATGTACCTGCGACTTTAAAAATTGCTTTTAATAACAGTAATTCCTAAAATTGAAGTTAATTTAGGGTCATCAACGGAAGCTAGTTTACTACTTAATTTTTCATTCACCTAAATGTAATTGCAATTGTTTATATATGTATGTAGAATTTTATTCTTCATACTCATTGAAGTAAGGTATAAAATAATTATAATCTTTCACTTCGTAAAAGGTAATTCGATCTACTCTGCTTTGACATTACCAGCCTTATTCATAATCATCACTCTAATAGGGTGTTAGTAGCTACTTGTAAGTAACTACTAACATCCTACTAAGACGCTATTAATTTACCTTATTCATAAACGCTTATTTAGTGGCTAGTAAGTAGTAGGATGTTAATAGAAAAATGCATATGGCAACAGGGTAATACGAAGAACGATCGTGCGCACTGATGTACAAATTTAAATTTGCGGTAATCACAATAGAAAGCAAATATTAAAAGGTTAGAATTTACAATTTCAAATTAAGTAAAATCTGCAAAATAAGAAGGTACTATTATATATAAATTGTATGTAGCAGAAAAAGTTTTCATGGATTATGAACAAATACATATTAGAGCAGAATAGCAAAAAGTTGACGAAGGTCCAGTTAATGGGGTTCTAAATGCAAACATTTTCTAGAAATGGCTTAATCCACTGGAAATATATAATTCAATAATAATAGAATTTCTATACAAAATATATGTAGAATGAAATAAAATAAGTTACAAACATGATAATCAATAGGTGGAAAGACGTTATAGGTACTACACATTAAATTATGTTTATTCTTATATTTTGCATTAAAAATAATCTATGCGATGCTAAGGTAAGGATTTGTGATACACTTGCCAAGTAAAAAGACTGTACCGATGACTTAGAGAATTTGGAACAAATATTCATTAAACAGGAGATTTGAAGTAATTCTTCATTAAAATTAAATGTTAAGAAAAATGTAAACAATATTAGGTGATATTAGTATGATTTCAGAATGGAGATATAGAAGGTATTTTGATTAGTGATAATGGATATGCATGTTCAAGATATCCGTTAACTCCATCACGAACACTAACGACAAGTCCTGTGTTAAAATATAAGACTCCATATATCAACGAGAAATGTCTTTTAAAAAGCATTTGAAATTATGAAGAATAAATTTGGATGCTTTTTTCATCAAACTGGACACAACAAGGGCATCGATAGTAGCAATATCCATAATGGATATTATAAAAGGAAAAATTGCAAACAGGAATCTTCACATTAAAAAAATATCTCCTCACTTTCATTAACTTTGTATGGAATTAGATTGATAATGAGGATAGCGATGAAAATGATTATTAGTGATAATATTGGCAATATTTTTAAGCATTAGATTATCATATAATGAGACATTTTAATTAAAAGCACCTATTATCACAAGTATGTTTTATTTAAAATAAAGTCTAAATATAAAAATATCTTTATACACTCATTCCTTCCTTTTTCTCTTTTAACAATTTGATTTTCATTGCATGATATTGAATTTCATTTTGTATGTTCATATCGCGGATCTTTTTCAACTGTAAATGTTTCCATTTCAATGTATTTAATTAAAAAGTTATAATCCTGGATCTAAAAGAAGTCTGATAAATATATGTTTATTTTTATTCGTACCAATTTGTCTTTTTAGGTTAGCTTTAACGGTGAGCTGTAACTTTAAACATACCCCTACACGGTACTAACAAATTAGTTGACTACTAAGCTTAGTACGCTATTAAACACCATTATGAATACAACTTTTTTTTTAGTAGAGTCTTAGTTGGATCTTAGTAGCCACTAAATTTGGTTATGAATAAGGCTATAAATCTTTTATTATGGTTCTAGTTATTTTTATTTTATCCAGGCCTGAATCGTAACAACTGCTATGATAAATCATCATCAATTATTGTTGAGGATAGTATATACACAACAAGTTATACAAACAAACTAATTCCCAACAAAGCAAAGATTTTATTAAAGGTTAGTACTTTGAACCTTTTTCAGCTTGTACTGCAATATCATTTATAAGATAAAATATATAGAAAAAATTACATTTCTTAGCTACATCGTCTTGCAATATGTATTTCAGAATAACATTTAACATCCACAATCATATCATTACTTATTTCTTGCCTTTAAAAAATTACAGTCAGTAGACTTATATCCCTCAATTGAAAATATTTTAAGATACTTAAATCTTAAGCAAAACGCCTATAAATATTGTAATAAACACGACTGATGTAATTGGATAATTGCGTCATTTCCTTTAAGATCCCATTGACTTCTTTTTATTACTACACGATGACTACTTTTACAATAACAAATTTAGCGGGAGAAATTCAAGAATGGGCACATCCTACTGGCGAACCCCTCTGGTGGCTACTGTCGCGAACTAACTTGCGGTTGTATATCTATAGTATACATAATCAAAGACTGTACCAAGTTAAGGGATCCAATGACATCCGACGGCGTGGAACCCATGTCTAAAATATTAATATCACCGAAAAACAGCATGACATTCCAAACAAGAAACTGGAAGTCTATTTTCAAGAACGTCGAGAAATATTGATCTGCCAAACTTTGGTGGCCTATAGACACGCCCCATTGCAATTTTCTTGCGACCAACTGTAATACTGATCCTGAGTTGCTCTATGATGTCGCTAGAACCAATGATTTTACAATGAATACCGTTCTTAACAAAGATCCCAACACCACCCCCACGGCCATCCCGATCGCGTCTATAAAAGCGATAATTATGTAATCTAATCATATCATCCGTAATATCAGACCTCAACCAAGTCTCAATTAAACAGAGAACATCCAAGTCCATATCCCCAACCGAGTCACCGATATCCGACAACCTCGGAAGCAAGGAGCGAACATTCAGCGGTGCCAGAGTAAGAGAGAAAAGTCTTAATTAATAAGTAACAATTTCTCAAGTAGCACAATAAAAAGGAAAATATTTAAAATTAACAGAGTAATAAACTTCAATATACTAGGACGCACCAAACAATCCACTTTCGTCATAAACAAAAAATAATGACGTCTGCATTGCCAATTTCATAACAACGAACATAATTACTTTATACATAACCAAATTTATAATTTCATTAAGGTGGAATAAATTATATGTATATAATAATAATTAAAGAATTATTTCAATCATTAATATTAATTGAAAATGATAATGTTGGCGTTATTTTAGCCAGTTTTACTAGAAATATTAACATCGGATGTTGGCTTACGTGAAACGTCGTTTACACTCGCTAGCCATATTGACTTTGTTATATTAATAATAATAATAATAATAATAATAATAATAATAATAATAGACTATATATTTGTAAGACCTCTGTTACATAAAATTGTCAATATTTTCAAACTTGTAATGCATTACAATTGTCTACTAATGACATAATACTAATACTAACAACACTCTTAACAAATAACAAAGAAGACAGAAAAAAAAAACACAAAATAATAAAATCAAATAAGATCATTTGTATATAGAAGAGGAATGACTAGTGTCTAAGGAATTCTTCTATTGTGTAGTATTCTCCATTAATCAAGTGGTTCTTCACTTTTCTCTTAAACAAGCTGATTGGGAGGCCCTTAAAGTTCGGCGGCAGGTTATTGTATAATTTCGACCCCCAGTAAAAGATGGATTGCTGCGAGGAACACACCCTATGATGTGGGATCCTCAGCCAGTCCCTCTCACGGGTTGAATACCCATGATTGTACCCATTCGTGGTAAAGGCCTCCTTGTTGTTGTGTACATACACCACTGCTGAAAGTATGTAGATCGATGTTAATGTCAATATTCCTTCCTCCCTAAATCGTGTTCTACATGTTTCATTCACCTTCAAGCCACACAGCATTCTGATGGCCTTTTTTTGTATCACAAAGATCCTCCGAGCCTCCGCAGATGTTCCCCAGAATAGTATCCCATAGCACAAATGCGAATGAAAGTTCGCGAAGTAAGCCAGCCTTGCTGCCACATGAGTTGCAATATATTTTAATCTTTTGATGGCATACAGTGCTGAGGACAAAGTGCGAGCCAAACCATCTATGTGCTGATGCCATCTCAAATGCGAATCAATAGTGACACCCAGAAATCTTGCAGAAGTATTTTGGTTCGTATTTCTGGTACTGAAGACAACGTTTTGAGTTTTATTTATGTTTAACTTTAACTTGTTGGCGGTGAACCAATCACTCACCACTTGCACTGCGTTTTCCGATCTTAGTTTAGTTTCCTGATTGGTTTTCCCCTGCACTACAACGGAAGTGTCGTCTGCGTAAAGACACAGCTCTGCTCCAACCACACTAGTCGGTAGATCATTGATATATATAATAAATAGCAGAGGGCCCAGTATGGAACCCTGTGGTACTCCAAAGTGTATTCTCTTGAGCTGTGATTGTTTGTTGTTCCATTCCGTTAGTTGCATTCTATTTGCCATATAGGATTTCAGTAGGTCCAGAGGTACCCCCCTTACTCCATAATACATAAGCTTCTCGCATAAAACATCAGGACTCACAGTATCAAACGCCTTGGTTAGATCCAGTAGGTTGATTTCAGCGTAGTTGTTATTGTCAAATGCTTGATATATGTATTCGGTGATTTGCATTATTCCAGTAGTCGTCGAACGACCCCTTCTATATCCATGTTGCTCGGAAGATAAATGTCCCTTTGCTTCCAAATAGCCTACCAATCTCGATGCTATCGCTTTTTCAAAGATTTTGGAGATTGCTGGTAGAATACATATTGGGCGATAGTTGCTACAGTCACCCTTGTCACCCTTCTTGAACACAGGCAATACTTTTCCCACTTTTAAAGGTGTTGGAAATAGGCCATTTTCTATACATTTGTTGAAAAGTATGGTCAGTGGTGTTCTCAGTTCGTTAACAATTTCCTTAAGAAAATTTGTCGAGATGCCATACACATCCACTGTATTCTTGGATTTAAGGCTCCTTATGATCATCTCTATTTCATCGGGTGCTATCGGGGCAAAGTAAAATGAGCCAGCTGTGTTTAAAGACAGAGCAGACAGCAACTCACTGTACGTTTGTGTTGGCTGTATGCCATTAGCCACTTCCTCACCCATGCCACAAAAATATTTATTCATGTCCTCCGCGGATAATGACGAAGTTACTGGCTTTTCTACATTTGTAGGCCTTCTCTCAGCATTGATCAACTTCCAGACCGCTTTTATTTTGTTGTCGCTTTTCTCTAAATAGTCAGTATTAGCTTTTTGTTTTAGTTCTGTAATTTTTTTACTATATTGGTTCTTGAGCTCTCGATATATTTTGTAGATAGTTTGGTTCTTAGTTATTCTTGCTACACTCGCCCACGCGTCCAGTGTGTTTTTCAACTTAATGACTTCATCGCTCACCTCACAACTCACTCGCGTATCTTTTTTTGCTTTTACCTTTTTTTCGGGAAAACAGTACTCAAATGCATGAACGAATCTCCCGTGAAATTGTTCGAACATCCTGGCAGCGTCCAATGTTTCGTCCATCAAGAGAACTTCATCACTAATAAGTGCTTTGAATGCTACAATATTTTTTTTGTTCATAATTCTTACTTCTTTTACTGTTGTTGTGGGTTCTTTTGGTGTGGTCGAACCATTATATTGAACAATCTGTGCCATATGATCAGATAGATGGAGATTAATTGTTTGTTTGACTAGATTTTGAGCTTCAACATTTGTGAAAACATTATCTATGAGAGTACAACTCGTATTCGTTATTCTGGACGGCTCTTCAAAGATCTGCTCTAAACAATAAGTGTTAAGTAGATTACGTAAGTCCTCTATCGTTGTGGTGTTTATGATAAAGTTAACATTGAAATCACCCGCTATAAAAACTTCTTTTCGTATCTTTTCCATATTTAATAGGAAGACCAATTCATTGATTTTTTGTGTAAATATATTCATCCTTCCCGGTGGGGGCCTATACAATGCAATAATTATTAGTTTGGAGGTTGTAAATTCAACTGCTGATATTTCAATTTCCTTTTCCATAGATAATCCCACTATATCCTGTCTTTCTACCACGTTATCTCTTAAATTTGTCATAATTAAGGAACCTCCATGCTTATTATTAGTTCTACAGAAACAGCTTATTATATTAAAGTTTTTTATTTTTACATTCTCCAGTCTTTCTTTATTCAGAAAGTGTTCCGTTAAGCACGCTACATTTACCTTGTTAGTTAGTAACTCTATTTCCAATGCGTCTATCTTTTTTAGCAAGCCCTGTATATTGTAGTTAAGTATATTTAATGTTGCTGTTTCTGTTATATTTAAATTTTTTCTAAAATCTTCTTCCGTGATAAGTTTTTGTGCGTCTCGTGTTCTTATTTCTCGCGCTCCGGTAGTGATAATTTTTTCTGACAAACCCCCGAAAAAACCGCCCGCAGATGTTGTTTGGCCAGTTTGTGGCTTCAAAGATTTTGTCGTCTTCCAGTATGCCCGGAAATCCTATTTTAAAGGCTCTATAGTTCTCTTTAGTTGTGTAATCTATCTTTGTAAATGTTTCAATTATTATATCGTTTGTATTAAATTTATTGCTTAAAAATTCCACGAGTTCATTGTCCGTATAATTTACTCTAAATCTGTCTGCATATATCCATTTCCTCTCCGTTTTTCGAAACGCTACGTTTTCATTAATATTACCAATAGTTTTTCTTTGAGAGTTTTTGTTTGCATTTCTTTTATGTAAACTGATACTGTCGTCTTTCGATTTATTTTGATTCTCGGGTTGTTTGTCTATTGCGTCCATGTCAATAACGCCATCTGTTGTACCCGCCAAGTTAGAATTTCTTGATGTACACTTCATATTTACAGTTTTCTGTACTATTTGTGTTTCTCTAGCATCTCTTGTATCATCTATTATGTTTAAATCTTGGATCTCTTTACCAGATGTCTCTGTGTACTCCTTGTTGTGTGTTGTATATTTGTTATTGTTTTTATTTTCTATTCTTTTATCCTGTTGTATACCCGCATGCAGACCGTCATCGTTATATAATTTCCAATTGCAAGTTTTTTCTTGTATTTCTTCCAATACCCTATCATACCTATCTTCCATTTGCCTGATATGTTCTTCCAACTTATCAAGCCTCACCTCTTGGTTTATTATTTCCATTGTTTCAAAAGTGTGTTTATCGTTTTCTTCGCCGTCGCTTTTACTTTCTGTTTGACTATACTGTAATATTGTTCTTTCCAGCAGCTTACTATTTGCTGCATGTATTCTATTCTTCAGTGCTTCTATTTCTACCTCCTTTTCCTTACATTTATAACAGGCTATCGGCTTTTTTATTTTTTCTTCTGATTCACTTACTAGTTCTTCCTTCTCAATGCTCTCATATTTTGCCTTTAATTCCTCCATTCCCTTTTCCATTAAAGTTATTTCCTTGTTTTTGTTTTCTAGTTCCTCCATTTTATAGGTTATATTGCTGCAGCAATGTACTTTTCTTCTTTCGTCCACGTAAATGCCAGATACTTTTAGTAGACAACTTGGATGGAATATATTTCTACAATCACTACATGTTACACAAGTTTTCACTTCTTTTGTACACTTTTTGCAGGTCATCGCTACTGACAAAACAATAACACTCTTAACTTGAAACAATTCCTAGCGATTCTTCGCTTATTGTAGTATTATAATTAAAAGTTCTTTTTAGAACTAACGATGCTTAAGCCGTTCAGTAGTCAGTCAAAGGAGCTCATTAGCTCTTTGATTACATATTTCGAACGTAAACGGAATAACGGTGGTCTTCTCTTACCGTTGACAAGTGCGCGAGAGATATGCATACATTGTTGTTGTAATGACATCAAATAAAATAAAATATTACACTTCAGAGAGTTGCACAAGCTTTAAATATTTCCGTTGAATCTGTCAGCAGTATTTCTAAGACACGTAAACAAAATAATGCTCACCGAAGTTCTAAAAAAAACGTTTCAGGAAAAAACCTGAACGTGATTACTCCTGCAATAAAAGCACCAATACACGACACTATATATACGATCTGTATAAAAAACAGTAAGTTGCTTATACAACTCAATGAGAATAAAAAGAATATTACAATGTTGAGCTTTGTTATTATCATTGCTAGGTTTTGTAACAAGAAGTAAGAGTTACAAACACTTGAAAATTCGACATTTTGCTGAAATAATAGTAATAAAATGGGTTTATATTATTTAAGAACCTCGACATGGTCATCTCAAATCGTTTTGTGAAAGATCAACGCAAAAACCAATATATTAACGCCAATTACTATGTTTTTTCATCAATATTTGGTGGTTTTTGTGTAGGCTAAGGTTATTGGGTCGGTTTTAATTGGATCCTTCAGCATCAGATGGCGCTACTTCAAATTACAATGTTTAAACAGATTATGCCAAAATATCATTATAAAATATAGATAATTTTAATTCGTCCTCTGTTCGATTTTTTGTCGACTGATGTATTAGTATAAAAACAAAGTAGATAAAAAAAAACTACTAAAAATGTATAGGTCATATTTTGCATTTGCTCCCTATAACAGACACTTAGGTATTGCGTACCGGAAAATGGAAAAAATGGATTGACAAAGTAAAGAATACAATTAGTTCCTCTTTTGATTTGTTTCTGCTACGAGACTTGTTTCTAGCCGAATTTTTTGTAATGAAGTAAATAAGCTTAGTACCTAATAAAGCAATTTTCTTTTCCTACTTGCGCTATTTCGTCTTCAGAAAAGTAATAACATTATCTGAAAGAGTTGTATTCGGAATTAGCCTTTTCGGAATGCATTTAATTATTGCGATTTTCTAGTTTTGACAAATTAGAGGATGAATCAAATGATCAGAATAAATCGGTAATAGGTATCACAATACAGAAATGAACAATGTTATGGATTTTGTAAAGCTAACTCCTTTTATAACAATTCGAAACGGCTATATGCACGAGTACCAGCAAAAAAAAATGAGGTGTGGCCACCGCACGACTTTCTTATACGTATTGCGCGTTTCAACTAATACAAATGTTGTTCTAAATTAAGTTTTAAATACTTTATCTTCTTAAAAAAAAACCTGTAAGTGTGTTACTTTAGGTCCGAATTCTGAAATTTCAGAATTCCATTCCAAGTACTTCTTTTCTCTTACATAATGCATATTTTACGATAAATTTGCAAAAAAATGCTACTCGATACGAGTGTTACTTCGGGTCCGTATTTCGGAATTTCTTTTATAAAATTATTCCAAATCCAGCTCTAAATACCTTTGCACTCTTGCTAAATCTATATAGAATGTATAATTTACGAGATATTTGCAAGCTATTCGATAAGAGTAAAAATGTTACTTTCGGTCAGCGAGAAAATTAGAATACAGAAATTGTAGATAATCATGAGTTCTACAATTTAGAGATATTTTCATGTATACAGAGAGTTCGATAACGACGAACCCACACAAACTTGTTTTTTTAAAACAATGCTATGATTTTTGCTATGAATTTGCTTTCGGACAAAAAAGCCTAACAAACGACCCTGCGTATCTTTGCCATCTTCCGGAGAATAGTTAAACTAGCGTTTGAATTCATTTCTTAGCTTTTTATTAAAAATTGGTAATGGTAGCTCTATCTATGTATACAAATGCAAATTGTTGACCTTCAGGACGTTTTCAAGGACAATTGGCGCGCTCTTTAATGTATTGTGTATTGTATTGGTGCTACCGGATCTACCTCGCATTAAGGTAACGGACTAAATTAGGGAAAGAGAACGGAGAAACGCAATAGGGGTTGATATAACTGGATAACGCAGGGCCGAGCTAACTCAGTCGCAGACGGCGTGACGGTTCAGGAAAATAAGAACACCTAAAAGTAGAGCGTCGGTCGGCAACGACGCTAGCGACGTTGTCCGGGCACCAGGACACTATGCTATCTTACAGATAACCTACCTGCGCCTCCTACGAGCTACCACTGGCTGTGTCCCTCCAGCGGGTTACCTATTGAACTCCCTGTATAATCGTAGCACCTAATCTTATGTACGTGCTTGTCACAATAATATTTGAGATATGCAGAGGTAAAAGAAATAAAAGAAAAGGTATTACGTAATGTAACACAATTTAATTAATACTTAATGTGTTGAAAGTTTGATTTTTTTTAAAATAAAAGATGAAGTTAAGTAATACAAAAAAGGATAGCAAACGTTGTCAGAATTTAATTAAAATAAGATGATTTGAAAACTAGACAGTTGATAATAAATAAACAAAGCGTTAGGTACATTAATAAAAATTTTAAAGAAAATAACAAGTCTTAATACTTTAACATAATCTCTGCGCTTCAGCAGTAGATGGTTGGTAGCAGAAACGTTTCATCACCTCACATTATGTAACTACAAGTGATATCATGGACACGCCACAACGGCAATGTTAATACAAAAGTGTAAATATATATTTATAAACGCAAGAAAATTAATATCTCAGTATAAAAGACTTAGTCTAAAAATGTGAAAAATTCGCTAAATACCTACACCAGGTTTGAATACATGAACTAAATTAAATTAAATGAAGGATATTTAATAGCAAAGTCAAATAATTAAAGGTAAAATTAGAAAAGAAATTTTATATTATACAAAAAAACACTGAGCTTCACGAACCAAAATTGCTCTTACAGAATTGCTTTTAGCTAGCTCAGAAAAATTAATTGATCAATGTGAAAGACAAAATTTACTAACTTACAGCAATAAACGTGCAAAAAAAAAAAATTAATATCAGAAATTAGAGTAAAAATTCAACACATCAAAGAGACATACAATTATTGTATCTGTAATGAAAATTACTAGGTATATTACTAATTCAAATAAAATCTCTCCAAAAGATTTAGTGATATGATAATAAATTTACTAAAATTAGTTTTAATTAAATATTCGCCTCGACATAGGGCTACAAAATTACGGTAGTGACATAACCAAAATTCTAGTTAAACTGAATGTTACATAAAAAAAAACAAGAAGAATAACGGTAATTTAATTAGGAATAAATTGTGACCTCGCAGTTAACTAAGTGGTGCGATAGTTATTAAGCCACTCAAAATTCTTAGGTCAAAATCTAGGCTAAATAAAGTCTTGCACTCAGGCGTCAAGACGTCGAAAATCAGACGTAAAATATGAAGTAAAATTTACAGCGTTAGTTGCACTTATCTGGCAAAATGGTCGCCGGAAGATCGCTGCGGGAATCCAAAATGGCGGTGACTCCCTTGATGGAAAAATTCCACTTCAACAGGCAGGCTGGATGTTGCGGTGCAACTACTGCTGCAACGATAAAACCACCGCGCTCTTCGATGAAAATGCGGGGCGATAACACCAGAAATATGGCTTCGGAGGGCTTTTGTGCCCGTCAAAAGAATCCTATTAAATTAGAAGAGAGAAAAGAAACAAAGATAAAATCCCGAAAATTAACACAAAGTTTGAAACACTTACCCCAATATGCAATGGAGATCCCGCGATAAAGACTCAGAAGTCACACATAGCACGAAAAGAATTCAAAATCCACCACGTGGCATTCGTAAATTAGATAGCGGTATTGCGATAAAAATAATTTACGATAAAACACCTAATTAAGGTATCGGTACTTAAGCTTATTTCGTTAAAGCCGCCTAAGCGTTAGTCTAACTTTTAGACATAGTGATAAAATTCACCGAAAGAAAATAAGCATATCGTGCCCATGCACTTATAACAAGCTCGACTTCGAAAGTGACCCAAACGTGACCTTTTCGGTAGATACGTTACAACCCAAGAACACGCACGCCCAATGCGTCGCACTGGAAAAAGGATTCAAACTAAAGGCGGGAGTTTTCAAATAAACATAACAAGCACACAACTAAATTGACAATAAAGGGAGTCGACATCGTGACTTATACATAATTAAACGCAACCCTACACATAACTTAGACAAAAAGAAAATAAGCGACACACTCCTACAAATGTACGTAGATATTTATAAAGTCGGCAGTCCGAGAGGGAATTCACATGCTAAACAGTTGGCAAACGTGACGCGCACGGTCAGCTGAGCGACCCAACCAAGAGTTTGACAGAAATAAACAAAACAAACCTCCAACGTAGATACCATTTTATAAAACGAAAGAACAGAATTTCTGCAGGTAACTAATGAAATATCCAAGCTCTAATCAAAACGCTGCAGAAGACGGTAAAGAGAACCGATCAAAACCTATGTTTCAGTTAAATCCGCAATGCCATAACCTTCCAAGGAAGATGTTAATAGTAGCGCAACAAGGCAGTCAAGGAAGATGAATGTTGTGGAGAACAAAACAGGACATGATAACAACTTAAAGTATGCCCGTTAATACACAAGGTTCCCTCATTTAATACTCCTTACATTTTTAGTGACATAAATACGAAAGAAAATATTATTCAGACGTGCTAGAGGGTCTATGTCTAGGGAAACACTTGAACACAGGCGGCAGTCGATACGATGGGGCCGTCTGATGTGCGTGTCAAGAATGTAAAGACACACATAAATGCACTACGTAGAGAACGGAAGTATTAAACAAGTAGTTGTTGAAGAACTGAAACAAGGCGTAAAAAAAAGTACTGCAAATGCAGATTATTCGCATCTACAGGTAGGGTAAAATAAGCTAGAGATAAGATAATTAGATTTAGACACTTAGATACAGAGGTTGTCACAAAAATAGAGTGTATCTGCACGGTAATACACAAAACCTATCTGACAATTTCTCGGTACGTGATTCAGGGCTCTGAGGGCTCAAAAGTAGGTTTAGTACACACGCAGGTATACGGCAGACAGTCATTGCAACCGGTGAAACAAACAATGTACAAGGTACGCCCAAAAAGTTACGGGCTTATACAAAATCCACGTATTTAGACAAAGACACAAAATCTTTCGGGAACTAAAACAAAAGTAAATTTTACAGCGTAACATTGGATTGGAAAAACACGTTTTAGTAATAATAGACGGTTTTACTAAGCATACAAGATTGTATTCTTGTAAGTCAGCTGATAAGAGTAGGTGGTGGTACACCTCGTGCTAATGGGTAAAGGATAAAAAGACCAGAAGAGTTTTGATCAATTAAAGAAAAAACGCAGCCCAGAAGATATGGACATCCCATGAATATAACACTTAGTATTATAACAGGGGGGCGTGTAAATAACCATACCTTGTGGGTGATTATTATTAGTATTAACAGAAAGCTTTTTTCTTTAACTGACTTATTTGAATTATTCCATTTGTATACAATAAGTATTAATTTATTGACATTTCTGATTATAAATTATAAACAGAAATATTTTGTATGATGCAGTTGGTAGTATTGTATTGAAGAGAATAAAATAACGATGGCGACTTGGCAACTATTTTATCGTTTCATTAAAAATGTAGCAGTGATTATATTAATAAGCCAGTGAGGCTTACAATATCCATTAAATTAAAAAAACAAATTATCCACAAATATTTTGAGATTTTCTTTAAATCAATTTAAAATTTCTACATGTCAATAAGCAATTAATAAACGGTTTGGTCAGAAAACGTCATTTCTGTTTCACGCTTCTAATGTATAACCATATAAAATCCAACATACCTGGCATTCCTTTCGAAGCAAAAGGCCTTATGGTGTTCGAGATATTCCTTCGAGCCCAAGTGAATTTTGCAAAATGGGCACTGTGCGAGGTCTGAAATTGCGTGAAAACACATCCATTAAATTTTATGCAAGACTGACATTGATTCATTCTTTGTGGGAGGCAAATAATAATGTTTTGTTAAATATTTTTAAAGATGTGTAATCTCTTTAAAATACAAAAAGTATATATGTAGTCAATTTCAGAAACATCAAATGGGATATTCACAATACCTTCAATTGAAAACTTTCCAGCTGCATCCTCAACACAAAGGGTTTTATGTTTGGCCAAATGTGATTTAGAGCTGAATCCAAGACAGCAAACTGTACAGGCAAATATGTCCTTAACGATGTCCGCTATGACAATTTTATTTTCGCAATATTCCTCACCGAAATACACCAGTAATTCATCACCAGCTTGGATCTGACGAGTGCTTTGATAAAATATGTTATCTTCATATTGAAGGACACTCAGGTTTCCTTCAGAATTATTCCTGGTAGGATTAACGAATTGCATCCAATTCAAATACTTGCATTTATTTTTGTTCAAAATAAATTTCTCGCCTTTTCTTTCCCAGGGACATTCTGTTGTGTTGAGTCCAGTGAAAGGACCAAATTTTACACCTTCAGGAAGAATTCTTAAAGCATATATTCCAGCTTGTCCAAAACAATATTGAATTTCTAAAATATCATTTGGTATATCTGCTCGTATCCCATTATCTGCATTCTTGTTTAAAATGTTCACAAGCATTCCACATTCGATGCAGTAGTCTATGTAATATGCTTCACAATGTTCACAGTCTGTTGGTCAAATATATACAAATTAAGAATCAGAGCATTTACTGTCACTTGCTGAGTTTGTAAGTACAAAATGATGAAACATATATTTAAGGAAGTGCCTCCATAGCCGGCGCCGGTCTCCGTTTTGTATGCATATTGATGCCGGCTACGGCATCAAGAATTGCGGACGGCAGCCGGATTCACGTATCGTTACTAGTGGTGTTGCAAATGTAACTATCCGTTACTAAAATACTCGTTACTCGATAAGATCCGAAGTAACGAATACTGGTTTCAAATAATCGTTACTTTTCCAAATAGTTACTTTCATAATATATAACTTTTAGAAAATGCATTCTTGTTCACCTATCGTAAATAAAATGCCTCCTTAAAAATACTTAAGGCTTTGGCATTTATTTTTAATTTTGAGTTGGAATGGTTTGTATGATAATTTTAAGGAATTTTATTTATTTAACGTAATATATATTAAAATTAGTATATACACAGAGAAAACTGTCTGATACAGTCTAAATTATAGAAAAAATATAATACCGGTTATAATAAGTTTTATTAATACTTAATAATCCAGTTAATTGTCTCTATATTACAAATATAATACAATGTCTTTAACATTTACTAAACAATAAAGTTTTGGCGTGTATAAAAATTTAAGTGCTTTCAAATTTCAAATAGGTATATTGAAAAAGGCAATAATCCAGACAATGAAAAGGAATAGCTACAGAAATACAAAACCACAAAAATTGCTTTAAACACTAACCTTCCCAAAAACAGTAACGGTTTGGACGCAGCTCTTTTTTTGTTGCTGAAAGTTTGGGTATAACAATCTAAATATGATGTAGTGCACCTGTCGTTTCCTAAATTGTTTTATTTTGTGGATGACCACTCAACTTTGCTGATGTTAACACGATGGCGATCAAATTAATCTGCAGATGACAACGGTGTAATGAAAGACAATCGGGTAATTTTTGTATATAGGCTGAACCAATCAAGACAACTATAGAGATTGTGCTAATTAACTTACTTCCTGTTACTTTAATTGAAAAATATTTCGAGTAAAAAAGAAGACGAATAATTAATAGTATTATACGTTATAATAATCTGTATTAAGAGATTCATATTAAATTTGTGTAATACTGTGTATTAAATTTCTATGCGTAAAACAAAAATTAATACCGACGATTATATTTCTAATAGCCTGTATTATACAGTCTTTTCTGTGTAACGGAACATTTTGTTTGTACCATATATTAACTATACATATGCCCGCACCGCACATTTGAACGAGTACTCGGTAACGACTAAAGTAACGGATATTGAATTCGAAAGTAACTTATAGTTACAAGTATTGAAAAGTAACTGAATTCAACATCACTAATCGTTACCGGCATATCAACATAACCTCTGTTTTCCATATTGCGCGCGTGAACGGCTTCACTTTTAGTGTTAATTTTCTTTAATTTATCTAAATTCGCAGATATGTTTTTCCCTGTAGCTATGCTTTTTGTTAAAAACGATGTTCTTCTAATTGTAGAATGTTGAAAGTGGGCGATAAGTTTGAAAGTTACGAGAATTTCAACAAGTAGTTACAAAAATACAAAAATGAAGTGTTCAATGATTACTGGATTAGAGATTCTAGAACCATCAAGACGCAGGCTAAAAGATATCCTGAAAGTGTGGCAGCTCAAGCAAAACAAGACTTAATTTACCATTATGTAAGAATAGCTTGCATTAAAGGTGGCAGAATGCACACTCCTAGGAATAAAACAAAAAACACATTTACATTTAGGCAGAAGTGTCCAGTCGGTATGTTTTTAAAATTAACTTCTTGTGGGAAATTTTTAGAGATAAAGGTACTGAATGAAGATCACACTCATCCGGTATCACTAACTTTATTTAAAAGTTTACCCCAGCAAAGACTGAGCATTTCAAATCAACTTAAGGTTAATTCAGTAGCAGCATTGCAGGCTCACGCCAACAAAAAAATCGTACAAAATGATATCATTAATGAATGCGGGTGCCTTGTGACTTTGAAAGACTTAACAAATCTAAACAGAAAACCACATAACAGAATGAAGTTTGATGAATGTGTATCAATTTTACGAAATACTTACAAATGTGACGTTCATATTAACGTTGATGTGGAAGCAAATTTAAAATACTTCTATTTTCAAGATCCTGAGATGAAACATATGTTTGACTCTTATCCAGAAATAATTTGTCAGCGGAAGATTTGTATTCTAGACTTTTAAGGAATTTCGCCTTTAAAAAGGTTTAACAACAACTTGAATCTATGACTAAATGCAAAGATTTTCAATTTATTGAAGAAGAAAAATATCCTGCTCCTACTATTGAAGGTCTTCTAGAAGTAAAACACCTTATAGTTGTCAGTGCATGTTTTGGACCTCCGTCCAGTTACCTTGTCTCCACATCCTCAAACCTCGATCTATGTGCAACCACTCTTTATTTGATGAAAAACATTTGTTTGCAACGATGGAAGAGAACCTCAGATGCTTACACCACGCGCTGTCGCTCATGGTGCATGTCATCTTCGTGGGTTATAGCCATAACACGCGAATCGAATATTATATGTACTTTATCTACAACTTTCACGGAAAGAAACTGATATTGACATAACGATTGAGTTATAACCATAACTCAATCGCTGTATTATTCAACTGACTGAATAATCACTATTATAACTTGCCAAAATTATCTTAGTATTCATAGATTATGCGATAGTTGTAGATAAAATTTCAAAATTAGTTGGAAATTTTTATTTATAAGTGTTGTAAAAGGGGGTGGAGATTCAATCACATATGCACATAACCGCCGGTAGCGATACGATATGCCGGTGCCGGCAACCATACTTAAAACCGGCGCCGGCTACGGAGGCACTTCCTATATTTAATACTATCAATTCTCAAAATAGTTAAGTAACATATAACATACAGATGTCAAGAAGCAGTGACAATTTAATTAGGAGTTGAAATAATTTAAACCTCAGTATCTGAGATATTAAAAAAGATTTGGAAATAAAAATATGACAGCTTGTTGTTTATAATGGAATAAGAATCCTTTTACTTGAGATTTTATTTTTCAATAAACGTAATAAATACTAAATACACTTTCACCATTCTATGTAAAGGTCTTATATTTTATATTTATGCTGCAGATGTTTCATCACTACTCACAAATAATTTAATGGGTAAAGTGCACTTGAGGTGTCGGGCGATTTTTTGCAAAATGACTAGTGTACCTTATAGAGGACCTCTAACTGACCAACTTTTACTTATAACATTAAGGGTGGAAACGTACAGAAATGGAGATAAAAAATAAATTAGGTATTCACCGAGTGAATTTTGTAGGTTACATCCCATGTAAGATATCCCATATAGAGCATTGAAATAATGAAAATCACAATAAATGATGTTTATTTAAGCTCACAACACAACAATTACCTTCGATTTGTACGTTTTCTGATTAAATTTTAGCAAAATTGTAAATACGAAAATCTAGAGAAACAAAATGGCGACTGTACACAGACTGGATAAAACGAGTGGAAGGCACAATCACAATCTATGGTTCGTGTTGCATCGGTTATGCTTCGTTGAATCAGTCAATAGAATTAATACGATGTAGAATGTCATTGAAAATAGTATTAAATGTTTATTATTATGAAAATCTAATAAAATTGAAATTATTAATAGAAATGTTGTTTTTGTAAGTAGATGGAATATTAGATAATTATTTGTGTCAGTTATATTTACGTATAGATAATATTTATGATTGGAATTTATTTATGATCGTTAATTTGAAAATACATAATGAAATAGAAAATTGCCATAATTACAAAATTTTACAATGGTTCCGATCCATTATCTGCTCTTACTAATAATTGGTCTTTAATTTGCCATGTAAGTGCATTTATTTTAGAGAAAATAATATATTTTGTAAATATTAAAGTAAAACAAAATAAGTTGACTTTTATAACAATATAATGAAACATAAAACACGTTTTACAACTATCAATATTGAGTTCAATACAGATATAAAACAAGCTTAAGATATACAAATGACAACGTACATTACGTCATATCTTTTATACCACCAAATAATTTCGTATTAACAATTGCAGGGACTATAATATAAAAATATTTAATCCACTACGCTGATTCATTTATAACACGTTCAGTAATTTTTACTTTAAACCTAAACAATTATTTTTAAATTGAATCGAAAATTAACAAATAGTAGTTGATAGTGTTTATTTTCTCTTGACTAAACACACTGTATTAGATATATTGTTATCATAAGTTACATTAGTTATACATTATTATATATTAATGGCTCATGATTAATCAGTTATTTTTAAGGATGTAGGTAATACAAAATATAATTGAGATATTAAACTATATAAACATATATAGCACTATAATTGATTGAGGTCTCGCTAGGCACATGGTGAAACATATTAAATAATAAAGGTAAAAGAAAGTTCACACTTGGTTATTTGTTTCACTAGTTTAGTTTAGTGAAACAAATAACCAAGTGTGAACTTTCTTTTACCTTTATTATACAGGGTGTCCCGTAAAAAACGCCAACAATAATAACTCCGATTTTATTGAAACAAAAAGTCAGTTAGCATCAAAAATACTACAAGAAAGTAGTGTTTTAGTTGTTTTCAGTTGTTTTCATTAATGTCAAACGATAGTCAACTTTTTTATTTTAAATGGAAACAGATATATTTTTGGCAATATTCGGATTGGATTTTCTTTTCTGAATTCATCGATGTATAACATGTCTATTTTTTTATAAACGATTATTGAAAGAAAACCATTTATTAAAATTGACCATGTTTTTAATAAATTAGGTGTAACATTTCGAATGTGCTATGAAACATTGAAAACGTAAGTATTATAAGTATTATTCTAAAAAACAAAACAAAACACTTCACAATAATTGTTCAAATTGCCCGCCACCTTGTTCAATACATAACGCACATCTCCTAATTACTCCACGAGTCGCATTTAAAAGACAAACGGCAGGTATTTCTTGACAAGTGTTAATAATTCTTTGTCTTAAAATGTCAACATTTTCTGGAGGTGTCAAATAAACTCGATCTTGTAGATAAGCCCACAATCAAAAATCTAGGGGCGAAAGATCGGGTGAACGCGCAGGCCACTCGATAGGATGGGATGTTCCTATCCACCTATTTCCAAATTGGGTGTTCAACCAATCAGTATTTACTCTGGCGTTGTGAGCGGGGGCCCCATCTTGTTGATAAAATATTGTATTTAAATTTGCCAAAGGTAATTCATCTAAAAAGTTTTGGTGATTTTCGTTTAATAAAGTGTGATACTTTTCTTGATTTAAGCAACCATCTATGAAAAACGGCCCAATTAATTGATCGCCTAAAATACCACACCAAACATTTACGCTGAAACGTCTTTGAAAATTATTTTCAACGACAAATCTCGGATTGTCTTGGCTCCATTGTCGATGTATGTTTCTATTAAAAATACCATTGTTGCTAAAAGTGCATTCATCAGACCAAATTATCATTCTGTAAAAACTCCGGTCTTGTTCTAATGCATTTAAAAAAAAGTCGACAAAACTGTATTCTTCGGCGTTGATCATTTTGTTCTAATGCATTAACTTTTCGAGCTATGTACGGTTTAAATTTGTGTTTTCTTAAAATACTATGGACTGTAGTTTTTGATACCCCAATATTATGTGCAATTTCGCGAGTCGAAGTTCGTGAATTTTCTTGTAGTGCAAGAAGAACATCATATTCCGTATCTTCGGCGAATCTACGTCGCTGTGTTTTAGGTTTTTTAAATGATCCATAATTCCTCAAAATCGTTTCAATTCTCTGAAATATTTTCGAATCTGGAACTTCTCTGTCCGGAAAACGAACGCTGTAACGCCGAACTGCTTGAAGACGATTTTTATTACAGTCAAAAAACACTTGCAACATGTCTGTTAACTCATTGTTATTCATTTTTACGAATATACTTTTTTTGTGGCAAAACGTTCAAGAAGAACAATAAATAAGACTTAATAGACACTCACACTGACGTTTATTGACGTTTATCGCATTTTTGTTTTTTCATGGCACATTCCAAAATTTATAAATAATGGAATACAAAGATGAAATTTATTAAGTGTTTTATATTTTTTTTCAATAATTGTTTATCAAAAATAGATATTTTATACTTTGTTGAATTCAGAATAAAAAATCCAATCCGAATATAGCCAAAAATATATCTGTTTCCATTTAAAATAAAAAAGTTGACTATCGTTTGACATTAATAAAAACAACTGAAAACAAACAAAACACTGCTTTTTTGTAGCATTTTTGATGCAAATTAACTTTATTTTTGTTTGAATAAAATCGGACAATAAATAACAGAGTTATTATTGTTGGCGTCTTTTACGGGACACCCGGTATATAGCACTGGTACTTATCATATATGCTACTTTATGTGTTTGCTATTTTATTGTGACAATTACTTTTTTGTAAGATTGAGTACACTGGAAAATAACTAATTCATATTATGTATGTCATTAGTATATCTTATACTTGTTTTATATTTGTATTCAGCTCAATATTGATAGTTATAAAACGTGCTTTATGTTTCATTATATTCTTATAAAAGTCAACTTATTTTGTATTTTACTTTAATATTTACAAAATATATGATTTTCTCTAAAATAAATGCACTTACATGGCAAATTAAAGACCAATTATTAGTAAGAGCAGATAATGGAACCATTGTAAAATTTTGTAATTATGGCAATTTTCAATTTCATTATGTATAAATTGACGATCATAAATAAACACCAATCATAAATATTATTTATACGTAAATATAACTGATACAACTAATTATCGAATATTCTATCTACTTACAAAACAACATTTCTATTAATAATCTCAATTTTATTGAAGATTTTCATAATAATAAACATTTAATACTATCTTCAATGACATTCTACATCTTACAAATTCTATTGACTGATTCAACAAAGCATAACCGATGCAACACAAACCTTAGATGTGATTGTGCTTCCACTCGTTTTATCCAGTTTATGTACAGCTGCCATATTGCTTCTCAAGATTTCCGTATTTACATTTTTGCTAAAATTTAATCAAAAAACGTACAAATCGAAGGTAATTGTTGTGTTGTGAGCTTAAATAAACATAATTTATTGTGATATTCATTATTTTAATGCTCTATATGGGACATCTTACATGGAATGTAACCTGCAAAATTCACTCGGTCAGTACCTAATTTATTTTTTATCTCCACTTCAGTACATTTCCACCCTTTATATTATTTAAATAAACATAATTTATTGTGATATTCATTATTTTAATGCTCTATATGGGACATCTTACATGGAATGTAACCTGCAAAATTCACTCGGTCAGTACCTAATTTATTTTTTATCTCCACTTCAGTACATTTCCACCCTTTATATTATAAGTAAAAGTTGTTCAGTTAGAGGTCCTCTATAAGATACACTAGTCATTTTGTAAAAAATCGCCCGACACCTCAACTGCAATTATTCTTCCTAACACCGGCAATGGTTAACAATTGGGGCGCCAGCAACGACCTTGTATGCAGAGTTGTATGTATCTTGAAGTTCGCAGTGTTGTCAAATGCTAAATGTATAATTCGGGATCGTGAACAAACATAGGGATAATAGTTAAATTTGTTCATTATTTCTTAGTTTATAAAGCCCGTATGTGTATAAGTAGATATATATACATTTTAATTATATTCATGAGTATGTAACAGTATCAACAATAGAAAAATAGATTTCTCTAAAGGATATTTCACAGGATATTCCCAAGAGCTTTTTGTGAAATTCGCAACTTAGGTTCCTTTACTTTTGAATTACATTACATGTATTAATCTATTAACTTAGAAACTGTTATAAAATATTTTAATGCATACTACCTATATAAATAGTATAATTTGCAATACATATATTAAATTATGTAGATAAAAGTGATAATTGTTCAACTATAATAATCTAATAAGTATAGTTGATCTCGATATATATACAGGTGATGTATGTGTAACATACGAATTTAAACAATACGTCGGTGTATTTTATTTTAAGAAAAACAAATAGGTATAAATATTCTAAAATAAAACAAACATCAATATTTTTTTGCAAAATCTAACGAATAGCAAGTTTAACTGTTATGCCTATTTAAACTTTGTTCACGATCCCTAAGTATATTTAGCATTTGACAACGCTGTCAACCTCAAGATACATACAACTCTGCATCAAGGTCATTGCTGGCGCCCTAATTGTTAACCATTGCCCTAACACCATATTAATAATTGTAATATTAACAAGAATTTAGTTGCAAATATACATTTACATACATATGTTAAACCCTTGTTTATAAATACTATAGTTATACAACCTAGAGAAAACTGTAAATATTTTTTATGTAGTAAAGTGTCGTCCTCTGATATCTTTCAAATGGATTAATAGGAATGAATGAAAGTGCTCACCCAATGAAATATTCTCAACGCCACTCCCACAATTTAATCCGGAAGTTTATAAAAAATGTAAATATATTTTGATATTTTCTATTAAGTTTTACATAAGAGTATATTTTGTTTGATTTGCTTTTCACATCGTTTGCCCTTGAATTACATATCAACATAACCTATATAGCTTAACTGTGATAAAGTAGATTTAAGTAAATGTTTTATTGAAGAATGGTAGTATTACTATTTTTTTCCCTTATTATACTCACAATTACCCTTTTATAACATAATAAAAAAAAAGACATACAAAAGGCTTTTTAAAAAACGTATTCATGTTTTTTAAGAAAATAAATCTAAACAAGAAAACGGTATTAAAAAGTCTGCATTTTTATTAAATAGGTACTCACCTACATGAAATGTCAGTCTGTTTCGGGTTCAGAGTTTGGGTTATTCTAATTTGTTTCTATGTGTTCAACAGGTATGTCTAAAACAGTCTTCTATATATTCGGTATGACTAGATATATTATGTAAAAGAAGAAAAAGTAAGTAAAAGCTATCCGAACCACAACATTTATTAAATTGCTTTGCATGGTTTCATCAACTTGACTGGTTTATGTGAGGCTTTCAAACCAGTAATGTAGTACGTTTTACAAAGAAAATGCATTATAAACACCACATTATTTTAAGGTTTTGGTATCTTAAGAATTTAGAAATTTAAATGGTTCACAGCCAATCATTTATCACTTAACCAGGATAAATGTGAGACAATTTACTTTACTAGTAAACATAGATCAAACATATATTCTACGAATTGAAAATTCCTTGATATTAGACTAGACACAAGATTAATATGGAAGCCGCAGATAGTTGAATTAGTCAAACACTTATCTTCTGCTACTTATACAATTAGACGTATCAGATTTATAACTGATAGTCTACTGGAATAACGACATACTATGGACTATCAAATCACATACCAACAATGTTTAACCAATGTGGGGTAAGTAGACCTATGTAGAAAAGGTGTTCATCCTGCAGAAGAAGGCTGTTCGAGCAATTGTCTGTGTTTCACAAACTATTCGCTGCAAACATCTCTTCAGAGAACTTATGATAAGTCCATTAGCCTAGACACATATTCTGCAACAACTAAGGAGGGCTTTGAAAAAGCTGTCACACCTCATGACTAGGGGTGAGATTACAGAAGTCTCCACCCCTCATAACCATTTGCTGCACATCCCGCATTACATAGGACAAAAGCCACTTCAGTACAACACGTCACTGGTAATTATTTAACAAAATCAAAGTTATGTGTAGACATCTTTCTACTTTCGTATCTAAAGAGAAAATAAAGGACATTCTCATTACAATGTCAATGACATAAATTAGCCCTGTGTTGACGTTATCATTACATTTTTGCTTGATGTGCTATTGTGTAAACTGTATGTATATCTTATTATTGATATAATAAATTTATTATTATAATAGAAACACTATCCTTCTTACTGTAGAAGTGTTATAATTAATCCTGCTTTTACACCCACAATACTTCATCTCATCAGGGAAGTCGCAGCAACTTTCATTATACATTTACATTCTTGGTAATTATCAATATAGTAAGTACTGCCTACACGTGCTCTATATATGGACGTTTCTTCAATTTGCATATATTTACCTGCGATTTTAAAAATTGCTTTCAATAATAGTAATTCCTAATAATTGAAGTTATGTTGGGGTTATCAAACAAAACTAGTTTAAAACATATAACACTTTCGGCTGTTACTTTGTAACGATTCATGATACTGGATATAAGTAAAATAAAACACTCAATTAAATTTGAATAACTTCACTTTATGTTAATCACTATGTGACTGCAGTTTCGACATTACATGTCATTATCAAACTAACTTATATTTCTACTATTTAATTTTTCTTTCACCCACGTTTAATTGCAATTGTTTGAAATCTTCATGGATTTTATTGTGTTATATATGTAGAATTTTAGCCTTCATACTGGTTGAAGTAAGGTATATCACTTCATAAAAATTAATTAGATACACACTTAAATGTACTCGGCTTTGACATTACTTATTTTATTACGGTTCTAGTTATTTTTATTTTATCTAGGCCTGAATCGTAACAACAACTGCCATGATACAAGTCTGAATGAATAATCATCAATTATTGTTGAGGATAGTACATACCCAACAAGTTATACAAACAAACTAATTCATAACCAAGCAAAGATTTTATTAAAGGTTAGTACTTTGAACCTTTTTCAGCTTGTTCTGCAATATCCATTGTCAATTATAAGATAAAATATATAGGAAAAATGACATTTCTTCGTTACATCGTCTTGCAATATGTATTTTAGAATAACATTTAACATCCACAATCACATCATCACTTATTTTTGGAATTTGAAAAATTAGTGTCAGTAGGCTTATCATATCCCTTAATTCAAAACATTTTAGGATATTTAAATCTAAAGCAAAACGCCTACAAAATTGTAACAAACACGATTGGTGTAATTGGATAATTGCGTCACTTCCTTTAAGCTCCCATTGGCTTCTCTTTACTACTACTACAAGACTGCTTTTACTATAACAAATTTAGCGGGAGAAATTTATGAATGGGCACATCCTACTGCCCAACCCCTCTGGTGGCTACCTACCCGAACTAACCCTCAGTTGTATAACTATAGTATTTATAAACAAGGGTTAAACTATGCTATATAAAAAAATTATGTCATAGATATGGCCATGATAAAAATTTCAAATTATTCTCATTAAATATAGCTCGTGGCTATTGTTTTAAGCTTGTTTTATATGTCAATATAATGAACTTAAAATGATAGAAGTGAAACACGCTTTGTATGAGTATGACTACAACAAACATTACAATTAAAAGCTATTAATTTGCATTTACTCACATAGTAGTCCATTGTCGAACTCAATTTTAATATTATCAGCACTGATGCCTCCTTCAATTTTAATGTTATCATCCTCATTTTGTGCTGTCAATTCTGTTTTAATATTGTCTAAACATGTGGACTCTTCATATTGCTTTATTTTGCCATGCCAAAAGGTGCCTTGCACTTCAGCATTGTCTGCAGTAATACCAGTTTCAGAGATACACACTTTATCCTCTATAAACTTGGCTTCTTGGCACTGTTCTTCCTTTACATTAAATGTATTAGCGGAAAGTATTGCATGATCCGCCATTATTAACATACAAAAATATAAATTGTAATGAAGCGTCAGGGTGTGGTCAGAGAGTCAGAGCGTCTAAAAAGTGGCCCCAATTGGCAAAATCACTATATGCTCACTTGTTCTACATTAGCAAATACGTATTTTCATCCTACTCTAAAATTGTGATTTTGCCAAGTAGGTATATAAAGTAGAGATGAGAACAGATATTGGTCACAGTAATTTCGTAATCACTGTTTTCACCGTTTGCAAATCCGTGATCACAGTGATTAATTTCGTATTTATTATGATGAAAGGGTTCTTTTTAGAGGTGGGTCGTTCGCGAACGAACCGGTTCAGTGAACTGAATCCCAGCAGGGAACCGAGAGAGCCGGTTCACTAAATTTCAATGAACCGGATCTCGGCTCACTTGGGAAGTAACCATATATATAATACTACTATATTGCGTGTGTTGTATCTTGATAATGTGTAATTTTTCGTCCCAACTAAGAGAGATAGATTTGGCCGCCTTGCGTGTTCTGCGCATGCGTCAACTCAAACTGTCCATTTTGAAATTTACGAAATGACAGATAAACAGAAAATATAATTATAACCTCTGATTTAAATTGACATCTATAACTATATATTACTGAAAGCATACGCAAGGTTGTTTTTTTTATTGAATTCAGTTTTGTGCAAGTTTAGTTCATCGGTGAATTTGTAGAATTACCCAGAAAATACGCGGTAGAATAAATAAACGATATGAAGCCTGATTCCAGTGAATTATTAACAGAAAATCTTGTGAAGTTATAACTTCGTCGTTGATTTATACGTGCTTACTGGAATATGTGAAATTATATTATTAAATGTAAATACCGATCGTTTCATTTTGATTAACAGAAAAGATTTTGAACAGAAAAACTTGTGAACTTACAACTAATACATTGATTTGTACGTGTTTATTAGTATATGTGAAATTATATTATTAAATGTAAATACCGATCGTTTCATTTCGTCTTATTGAAAAGATTTTGAACAGAAAATCTTGTGTACATTGATTTGTGTATGCTTATTGGTGTATGTGAAATTATTGAATATAAATACTGCTTCTTTCATTTTGATTTACAGAAAACGCATAAATTAATGTTTTACATACATAATCGAATAGATTCAGGTATGTTATATAAGTCAGATTGTATTATATTTCAACATATAGTTTTGCTATGTATTTTAAGCTTAAGAATGCAAATAAAATTACTTAAATTACTGTATTTAGTATTTTGGCTATATATAAGAATAAAACATCTACTTTATATTTGTCTACGTACCTACATTATTCAATATAATGTTGCGTAATCAACAATGTAAAGAACGAATTAAATTCCTGTTGTGTTCCTTTATTTAATTGTGTGTCGAGATGTACACTGAAACATGAATGTTTTAGAAAAAGTTGTGGAATTAATCAGCATTACATTTTTGTGATTGAATATAATTTTTATTGTTGTTAACTTTTTTTTTAAATTTAGAATGATTAAACCATTCATGAAAATAAAAACGTGATGAAGCCTAATTTACGCCCATATGGTAGCAAAGAATATAAACAAACAATTACTATGATACATTTGAATTTCTGTAGTGTATTTGATTCAATAATTACATCAAAGTACAATTTCTACTTACGAAGTAAAAAATTAAATTTTATTTTATTTATGTTCGCAAATCTATTTTGTTTATACTTTCTTGGAATTAAAACAACAAAAAATTATTATGAAATATAAATATTTGTATGAATTAATAGATACATACACATTTATAAAATGATAAAAAAGATTTAGAGAATGTAACAATATCATAAAAACAGGAATACCGTTTGATGCCGTGCCTACCTTGCCGTTCATAACACTGCAGTATTTACTTCCACAATGTTGGGAAAAGTTCAGAAGAACTCATCACACATTGTCTTGGCAAATTCCAAAATGAATATTATCTTTATACTGTACCATCTACAAGTTGTTTTAAACTAAAACATATTTTATTGAAAATTTAAATATAAAATACATTTTATATGTGCTTGATTATAATTTAGTGACAGAAATTACGATACATATTCAGCAAAGTACAAATTAAAAAAAATCACTTCACTATCTTATAAATAATGTGTTCATCCTTCAAGTTATTTTCACAATCAGTGATGCATCATAGCATAAATTCCAATAACCGGCCCAAAATACCTAATTTCGGCATATTATTATCTCATATCATATGGGATCTGTGGATTCCGTGGTGGACATATCAAAATTCTTCAACTTTCTATGAACACATGTATGTTCTATTAGACATATACCAAAAAAATTAGAAGGTCATGGCAAAAAGATGGGTGTGCAACTCTGTAAGGTTTAATAAGAGCCTATTTATTACATATAAGCAATTCAAATATTTTAATATGTAACATAGTAATACAATTACCTAATTGAAGTACAATTTACTGTGTTATTTGCGTACATTTCTCCGATGTAGATAACAGTAATTCTAGAATACAAGAATACCACATTATCTAATTCTCTATTATTCTTGCATGTTGAGTTGAATAATTTTTGTGCTGTTATTATATCACAAATTATTGTACATATAGAGGTGTTTTTCTTTCTATCTTCAAAGAAACACAATTGCAATGCAATTGAACTGACTGCGAGTTTCAGTTAATTAGTTTACAATTTTTACATGATTTTTACCATGGATGTATAATATATATGGATTGCGCATACTGTTCAAGGATTGTCCCCAACATTAGAGTGAGAGATCGTGCGAGTGAGATAGAGCTAGAAAGGGCAAAATATTGATGGACTCCCATAAGGTTTACATTGATATTTTGGTGTTGTTTTAGAAATATTCGTTTATCTCGTGTAATATTTATCGGATTCCGAATTAAATACTTTGAACACGTGGTGAAAGAAAAGGACAATAACTTGAAGTGTTTTATTTATTAAAAATCCCCAACTAGTGTTAAATAATATAGTAAGAAATGGTTAGTTCGTGTTCCGCATATGGATGTACGAATCGATATGTTAAAGGTGGTGGTATAAAATTCCATAAGTAAGCTAACTTCATTTAATTGATTGACAAAGGAGATAACGTTTGTTTTGTAGGTTTCGTACTGATATATATTACAGAAAAAAGTGGATTATTGCTTTAAAGAGGAAGAACATTGAACCATCAAGGCCAGCAGTAGTTTGTAGTAATCATTTTACTGATAATGATTATGAGATGAATGTACATGGTAATAATATATTAAAGAGAGATTCTATACCAAGCATCATTAATTTTCCACAACAATGTGGTAAAGTATTGTCAAAACCCAGGCGAGTAATTGAATGCAGCTCAAATTCAACCACTGGTGATGTATCAATAGATGTAAATGTTGAACCTAAGAAACAATTTCCAATGCTTGAATTACCTGTAGGAGAAGTGCTCAGTAAAGCGTCTATCTCAGGAAATGGTCAAACAAAAAATATTAGTGCGAGGAAAAGGTAAATAGCTATTTTACTAATAATACAAATTAAATGAGTATATTTTGCTTGCATTGTAGAAAGAGGACAGAGCCACATTATTTAGGAGATTTTGAAGAGAAAGATTTAGAAATTCATCAAAGCGAAGAAGATATTGGATAACATCCCAAAAAACTGTAACACTCTTAAGAGAAAAAGTGAAATACATGCAAAAAAAAAACGAATGAAGAATAAAATTAAAACATTACAGAATTTAGTGGAACATTTAAAAAATGAAAAAAGAATCAGCAGTAATTGCTGATTCTTTAGTTTATACAGGGCCATTCACTTCTATTCAGTTAAATTGTGGTTACTCTTTCTAGCTACGATAAGCTTTTAGAAGTGGCTAATATTATACCAAAAGACGCTATCAATAAACAAGATAAACTTGGAATAAGTGTTGATATTTGCAACCATTTCTCTAACTTTTAAATATTGTAATATAAAAAGTTTATAGTTTGTTACTATGTATACCTATATTAAATAAAATTTTCTCAATAGTCTGCTTTTCACTTTTTAAATTTTTTCAAGAAAAGAAATGCTTTTTTACTATATATATTCTTAAATTTTTCCAGTAGAAACCCAGTTTATATTACTTTTACTACGTTTGCCTTAAATTTTGACAACCTTTTTTGTTTTAAACTGCTAATATTTTAATATTAATAGTTAGCATTTTTGGACGTACATAACGAAATTAAAGTTCTTACATTAAATAATTAATTTTTTAATCCCTATTATGATAAATACATTTCTTTATCTTTCACATTATTCAAATTTTATATGTAGGTATGTACTTCTTTACTTTATGGTAATCTGCTTGTCTTTGTAATCTATATTTCACCCATTTAAGATGTTTGTATACCCATAGAATTTCAGGATATCAATTCATAATTTATTTTCTTATTTTGCCTTAACTTTCATTTGACGTAGAGATTTTATAAAAAAGTGAGAGATGTTTTTTATTGTTATTTTAAAAATCTATTTATTATAATATGCACCTTGTCGTCACAATTATTATTTAATCAATTAAAAAGTCCACATTCGTATTCTCCGGACCTAAAACCGTTAAGAAAACCCCAAAATGTATAGAGAAAAATTCCACGCATTTTCTTATTTTGTGCAACACATGAAAAGGTAAGTATATTATTTGAGCGGTGACTCAGATTTTACATATGTTTCATACCTATACTGGAACGCATTGATAAACTTGTTTTTCATTATTTTATTTAATAGTACTTGCTTAGGTATTTACAATAAATAACACTCTACAACTTAGTACTTTTATCCCGCCACGTGTTCCAAATATTTTAGTCGATATCCGATCAATATTAACCGAGATAAACGAATAATTCGTAGACAACACCAAAATAACAATGTAAATCTTATGGGAGTACGTGAATGTTTTGCCCTTTCTAGCTCTATCTCACTCGCACGATCTCTCTCTCTAATGTTAGGGTCCATGCTGTACACTTGCTTGATTTGATAGACTCTATCCATACAGTTAATACATCCATGATTTTTACTATAACATAACCACAATTCGTACAATTTTTGACAAATATATTTCTGGGGTATGATCGTTTGTTTGTCTATGATTTGCATATGATGCCACGACGATATTTCTTCATTCATTAAGGGAAATTAAATTATTTTTCCACATTTAACAAGGCACAATTATTAATTATAAAGAGGTTTGTCGATTTTAAAACTATTTATGCTTGTTTCACGATGTACAAACTTTAATCAAATATTTATAGTAATAAACCTATGTGATAATCAAACAGACCTAAATTTGAAAAATTATTTATAACGCATGCGCAGTTTGGACAATGCGGCTCTTAAACGGCATAGCACCATATGTTTTATTTCACAATGTTGGAGCGAAGTTTTCCTTGTCTACACGCGATATAGTAGTATTATATATATGGAAGTAACTTTATCCGGTTCGGTCGCGAACCGAGAGAGCCGGTTGATAATGAATCGGATCTCGGCTCACTTGGGCAGTAACTTTATCCGGTTCGGTCGCGAACGTATCAAAACCATAAAAGAACCTACAGTACGACTGGCTGCCGAGTATCCACTGAATAATTTGGAAATTATTAGAGGTGGGTCGTTCGCGAACGAACCGGTTCAGTGAACCGAATCCCAGCAGGCAACCGAGGGAGCCGGTTCACTACATTTCAATGAACCGGACCTCGGCTCACTTGGGTCGCGAACCGAGAGAGCCGGTTGATAATGAATCGGATCTCGGTCACTTGGGCAGTAACTTTATCAGGTTCGGTCGCCGGTTGATAATGAATCGGATCTCGGCTCACTTAGGCAGTAACTTTATCCGGTTCGGTCGCGAACGTATCAAAATCATAAAGGAACCTACTGTACAACTGGTTGCCGAGTATCGACTGAATAATTTAGAAATTATAGTCGCAGGATTGATTGAAAAATAAAAATTGATATTATTTATTATATAACAGGTAGGGTACATACGCACTACTCACTAAAATATTTATTTTTGTACAACATAACAGCATATTGTATAAATAAGTATATAAAATGAATATATTGAACTGAATATCAAAATGTAAAAATAACTAAACAACTTACGTATAATAATCGACTTCTCCTGACAGTAATAATGTTCCCAGATTTACTAAAAATGCGCTCGCATGGAACAGATATAGCCAAGCCACATAAACGTTTTTTTACTATTTCGTAAATTCTGGGATAGACATCTTTTCTTTGATGCCACCATTTTAGTGGATCTTGTTATCTATTGATTATCGGTTCATGTAAGTATTTATCAATTCTTTTACCTGTTCTATGTCGGTCAAAGACGCATAACAGTACTTATTTGTTATTTAAATAATTCTCAAAAATATTCCTTTGGATAATAAAATAAAATATTTAATTTTTCGTGTACTTGATAGAAATTGATAATATTGTTTAACCCAAAATAATTAAGAAAAGTAGGACTTTTCTTGTTAGCAACACATTAGTAGTTTACTTGTGATGTTTTGTCACTAAGTAAACAAATCCTTGACACGGATTACTTTGACAATAGGAAAATGACAATTTTTATTTTTAAAATTATAATTCTCGTGAAGTACACGAAAAAAATTACGTGTTCAACGCGTAAAAAAAGTGAGTTTTCTAGCTCGGTGAAATCTGCTTTCACTCGCTAGAAAACCATCACTTTTCTTTAAGGCTGTATTACACTTACCAAGTTCTTGACCAAGTTATTGGCCAAGAAATTGTCGGCAAGTTCTTGATCAAGTTATTGTTGACCTTGACTGTTTTACACTTATCAATTTCTTGGCCAAGTTTTTAGGTGAATTAGCAGTACCAATAGTGCAAAAGTACGAAATAAAAAAATTAATAAAGTTATCGAAGATTTGTGTTTGATATTGAATGTAAAAATTACTGCACAAGAGATACAAAAGAAAATAAATAATTTACACATACAATTCTTTCAAGAAGTATCAAATTAACATGTCATTTTTAACATTATTCTAAAATGGAATTTGAGTTTACATTAGTTGGCAAAAAACTTTATAACATGAATATTACTAGAAATCACTAAAAACTTGATCAAGTTGAGAAGAAAAATAGAACATGTTCTAAGCCACCAAGTTCTTGGCCAAGAAATTGATCAAGTCGACTTGGCAAGTGTAATACACGACTTGGCGTCAATTTTAACTTGACCAAGTTCTTGGTCAATAACTTGGCCAAGAACTTGGTAAGTGTAATACAGCCTTTACTTGTTAAACAATCTACTAGTATTAGTTGTCTGTGAGTTACAAAATTCTTACAAATATTTTTATTACACCTGCATCATAATCATAAATGTCATTTAATAATGCTATGAAAATTATGAAATGCTTTAGTTCTAACTACTTTATGTTCGAATGGCATTCTCTTCAATAATTATAAATACCAAATAAATGTATAATTTAGTTTTACATATATTTTGCTTAATTTGTGTACAACAATCTGATAATTTGTCAAATTTGTGTGCATTATAGCTTCAAATAAATTGTTTGTCAAACATTTTGTATAATTGGTGTGCGCGCAGCCTAAATAATCCCGGTTCGTTTGAGCCGACGACGGCGCCGAGTATTACATGTCCTACACGTTCTTGGAACGGTATGCTATTACGGATCCACACGGTTCAAATGAGTCGGTTCCGGGACCCGGCTCACAATGAGGAGCTGAACCGAGTGAGCCGGGTCAATGAAATGAACCGTTTTGCCCACCTCTAGAAATTATACTTGGAATACGATCGCAGGATGGATTGAAAAATAAAAATTGATATTATATAACAGGTAGGGTACGCACTACGCACTAAAATATTTATTTTTGTACAACATAACATATTGTATAAAATAAAATATTTAATTTATTAGTTGTCTGTGAGCTACAAAATTCTTACAAATATTTTTATTACACTTGCATCATAATCATAATTGCCATTTAATAATGCTATGAAAATTATGAAATGTTCTAGTTCTAATTACTTTATGTTCGAATGGCGTTCTCTTCAATAATTGTAAATACCAAATGAATGTATAATTTAGTTTTACATATATTTTGCTTAATTTGTGTACAACAATCTGATAATTTGTCAAATTTGTGTGCATTATAGTTTCAAATTGTTTGTCAAACATTTTGTATAATTGGTGTGCGCGCAGCCTAAATTATCATCCCGGTTCGTTTGAGCCGACGACGGCGCCGAGTATTACATATCCTACACGTTCCTGTAACGGTATGGTATTACCCAGAGTATTACCACAGCTATTATGGATCCACACGGTTCAAATGAGCCGGTTCCGGGACCTGGCTCACAATGAGGAGCTGAAACGAGTCAAAGAAAGGAACCGTTTTGCCCACCTCTAGTTGGTGCGTATGGTGACACTGATGCTGCGTTAAGTATACGGTCGGACTAGTTCATTTCGTTAAGTATGAGGGCAGACCAGTCAAATTCCCGATCAGCTGTTTGGGAAAACCGGTCATGTAATAAATCGCGCCCGTTGGCTGCCTGAGTTGGGCGAAATCGTTAAGTGTGTTGTTTACCTGCAATACCAACTTCGATTTGTTTACAATTTAAAAACATAACCTCTTGTCTCTTCTAAAACATCTCAGTTTGTTTCATCGTACAATCGTTAACATTAATTATGGAAGCATCTACTTCAAATACTAAAAAAAGTTACATTAGAACATCAGAATGGAATGCGTGTTATTTGTTTTTTAACAGATTATGAATTGGATTAAGCTACCACAGGTATGGAATAAATACACTTATGTAGAATAGTTTCTGTATAGATTAATTTTATTTAGATGAGGATTTTAAGAACAAATTAATAGAGAAATATTATAAATTATATACCAATGGAATAATATGTGGTCAAAAATCAAATGCAAGTGAGAAACAATTCTATTACTTCCTGTTCATTTCCTGATAGATGCAGTGAAGAGAATAAAGAAAACAATAAAGGTATGTAATGTCTTGTTTATATTTTGGTTTTATATGCAATAAAATTGAATGTTTCAGATTCTGATCGATATTTATGGCCACGATCAGCTGTGCTACTCTTACTAGAGGAACTATTTAAACTAAAGGATGTATTGCTATTGCCTCACAAAAAAAGAAAAGTGTTCAGTGTTATATGTCTAATTTTATTAAGCCATGGATATAATGTCAGGTGGGAAACATGCGAAAGAAAATGACGTGGCAATGTATAAAAAAATTAAACAAGACAAATAGGAGTGGTAATGGAGCAGTGACATGGGAATTTTTCAATCCACTACAGCTGCCTTTGACAAGTGAATGTGTCCAAGTTTATTTCAAGATTTCCATTTCCCGTTACAAATTGTTGAGAACACGATTCCAATGAATATTTCCATAATTCATCCCAATGTTCCACTGCGAAAGTATGACAATACGATAAACGTATCGTTTTGTATCGTAAAAGGCATAGTATACGAGGTATATTGTCTTAAAATAGACAGAAAGGCGACAATAAAACAATGAAAATACCAAAGTACAACACACTTCAATACATTATGACTTTGACATTTGACATGTAAATAAATTTAGTATGGGCAATTCACGGAAGTAAATATTTTCTAGTTTTTGAAAATAGTAGGACTTCTTTGTTGCCAACCCAGGACAGTTCAAAAAGATCTCTTTGTATTTCCCAATCCTTTTTCCAGTTTGTTGCATATTCGCATAAATCACATTAAAAACGATATTCCTTTAAATGCTCACTTTGTATGTGTACTTTTAAACTACTTTTGATGTTTGTTCTATATTCGCATGAGTCACATTTAAAGCAATATTCATTCAAATGCTTACTTTGTATGTGTACTTTTAAATTAGTTTTGATGTTTGTTCCATATTCGCATGAGTCACATTTAAAACAAAATTCCTTTAAATGCTTACGTTGTATGTGTAATTCTAAACTACTTTTGACGTTTGTTCCATATTCGCATGAGTCACATTTAAAACTATATTCCTTCAAATGTTTATTTTTTATATGTATTTCCAAATTCTTTTTCCAGTTTGTTCCATATTCGCATGAGTCACATTTAAAACTATATTCCTTCACATGTTTACTCTGTATGTGTACTTTTAAGTCATTTTTGTGGTTTGCTCCATATTCGCATGAGTCACATTTAAAACTATATTCCTTCAAATGTTTACGTTGTATGTGTACTTTTAAATTACTTTTGATGTTTGTTCCATATTCGCACGAGTCACATTTAAAACTATATTCCTTTAAATGCCTACGTTGTATGTGTACTTTTAAATTAGTTTTGATGTTTGTTCCATATTCGCATGAGTCACATTTAAAACAATATTCCTTTAAATGCTTACTTTGTATGTGTACTTTTAAATTACATTTGATGTTTGTTCTATATTCGCATGAGTCACATTTAAAACTATATTCCTTCAAATGTTTACTTTGTATGTGTACTTTTAAATTACTTTTGTTGTTTGTACCATATTCGCATGAATCACATTTAAAATCTAATTTTCTCAAATGTTTACTTTGTATGTGTACTTTTAAAAGACTTTTGTTGTTTGTTCTATATTCGCATGCGTCACATTTAAAACTATATTCCTTCAAATGTTTACTTTGTATGTGTACTTTAAAATTACTTTTGTTGTTTGTACCATATTCGCATGAATCACATTTAAAATCTAATTTTCTCAAATGTTTACTTTGTATGTGTACTTTTAAAAGACTTTTGTTGTTTGTTCTATATTCGCATGAGTCACATTTAAAACTATATTCCTTTATATGTTTACTTTGTATGTGTACTTTTAAACTATTTTTGACGTTTGTTCTATATTCGCATGAGTCACATTTAAAACTATATTCCTTCAAATGTTTACTTTGTCTGTGTACTTTTAAATTACTTTTGTTGTTTGTTCCATATTCGCATGAGTCACATTTAAAACAATATTCCTTCAAATGTTTACTTTTTATATGTATTTCTAACTTACTTTTGATGTTTGTTCCATATTCGCATGAGTCACATTTAAAACTATATTCCTTTAAATGCTTACTTTGTATGTGTACTTTTAAATTAGTTTTGAGATTTGTTCTATATTCGCATGAGTCACATTTAAAACAATACTCCTTCAAATGTTTACTTTGAATGTGTACTTTTAAATTACCTTTGATGTTAGTTCCATATTCGCATGAGTCACATTTAAAACAACATTCCTTTAAATGCTTACTTTGTATGTGTACTTTTAAATTACCTTTGTTGTTTGTTCCATATTCGCATGAGTCACATTTAAAACAATATTCCTTTAAATGCTTACTTTGTATGTGTACTTTTAAATTACTTTTGATGTTTGTTCTATATTCGCATGAGTCACATTTAAAACTATATTCCTTCAAATGTTTACTTTGTATGTGTACTTTTAAATTACTTTTGTTGTTTGTACCATATTCGCATGAATCACATTTAAAATCTAATTTTCTCAAATGTTTTCTTTGTATGTGTACTTTTAAAAGACTTTTGTTGTTTGTTCTATATTCGCATGAGTCACATTTAAAACTATATTCCTTTATATGTTTACTTTGTATGTGTACTTTTAAACTATTTTTGACGTTTGTTCTATATTCGCATGAGTCACATTTAAAACTATATTCCTTCATATGTTTACTTTGTATGTGTACTTTTAAATTACCTTCGTTGTTTGTTCCATATGCGCATGAATCACATTTAAAACAATATTCCTTCAAATGTTTTGTTTTTACATGTCTTCTCAAAAATTTTTTATTTGCTCGAAACACACACAACATACAATTAAATATTTTCTTTCGATCGTGTGAGCTCGATTGTCCTACTTTTATAAGTGTTTTCCTATAAGCAGTCGTCGAATGTTCTTGGTCGTTTCTTCCTCCAAGATAAGCGTGCCTATTTTGCAAGTGCAGCCTGAGGGATTCTTTAGCTTTGAAACTTCTGTCACAAATCCCACATGTATATATTTTAACTTCGTAATGCTGGTTATTCGTGTGCTGTATGAGATCTGCTTGGTACTTCGTCCTGTACTTGCACTGCTCACATTTATAGATTGGACGGAGACATCTCTTGCGTCCAATCAATGCTGATGGTGCTTGTTTGGCCGGTGGTGTCGGTAGAATGCACTTTCTGAAAATAAATAAATGTTTCTAATCTCATACTAAATATCAATTTAAGGAAGGACTGAATTTCACCACCCAATAGCGAATGTCCCCACTGCTGTAGGTATACTGCAGTGATTCTCACCACTGTCTTTAATACAAATATTTTTGTCTAAGTAATGCAGGTATTATTAGTAAGAATAATAATAAATTTTTTTAATTCTTGTTGCCACATAACTGGTAGAGAACAAGTTATTATAATACAATTCCCAAACGAACTATGCAACAATACATACAGATCTAAAAATGTATTAAAGAACAAATTTGTATTCAATCATATTAGGAACAATATGACCATTTCTATTGGAAACTCACCAATACAATAAAATGAAGATTAAAGCAACTAGTTTTTCAATAGCAATTTGAAATTAATTTTATTGGTAACGATCTTTGCCTTTTTATTAAACAAATTTATGAAATATGGAAATGTAAAACAAATGGCAGTTCAGTTATATGACTGACAGTTCGTATTATGTTGGTGACAATTTCATATAGCCAACCATCAATTTACGTCATGTGCATTAATTTGACAGAAGTTTGCATTTCTTGATGCTATGACTTATGTTTGTTATAAATTGGAGATTTGGCAACAAAAATGACGTCATTCTAGAGATAGAAGAATGGTTTCGACACATGAATTTTACAACGACGGCCCTCGAAAGATCAACAAACGCTGGGCTATGTATAGATGTCTTAAGAAAACAACTGCCAGTGGTTTGCAAATAATTTAATGCACGATAATGACCTTCTAAATTTGACATTTTTCTCTGATGAAGCGTGGTTTCATCTTTTGGGGCACGTCAATTACCAAAATACTCGGATGTGTAGTAGCGAAAATCCTCATATTTTTGTTGAATCGCAGAAACGGCAGGAACGATTCAACAGAAATATGAAAACTTGGTGTGTGGCTAGCTTACGTACGGAAATTGAATTTCCATCACGATCTCCTTGTTTGACAACTTTTTCGGTTTCCTCACCTAAAGAAGAGAATATTTAAAACTGCTGTTTGCTAATTTGTATGATCTGCATCAAAGAATTAAGAATGTGCAGTAATAACGCCGGCAATACTGCAAAGTGTCTTTAACAGCATCAGAAGACTTCTAAACTTGGGGACTGAAAAACGTGGACAAAAATTTCAACACTTTTCTTATTTCGCATTCTTTATTAATAAAATCTTGAATCCCAGCTGAGCTTGTTGTTTTATTGTATCTTTAAATCAAATGACATATTTATTGATGTCACGATGGCACTATCAAAATAATAAGGTTGTGTTGCGACTATGATAATATGGCTTAAGTTTAAACATATGTTTTCTATTTCAATGCCATCTTCGTCCTAGAAACTTTATGATATAATGGTACAAATGCCGAAATAAATGTAAGATCCAAAAGGTACAAAGATGAAAAGGCAACTATCTGCCAAACACGTGCCAAAGAAATTAAGGCACGTCTGGGATTGTTGCATTTTTCAGTCGCTATGAAAAATAATCATTTACCTACATCGGAACTGTTCAATGACAAACTATGTGGATCAAACTATAGATCAGCCATCAGCGAAGCAAGATTTCAATTTCTTATAATAGTCGAGGTGAACGTAAACAATCTGATGCATTTGCTGCCATTCGTCAGATATGGGATGATTTAATTCAACAATGTAATAACTTATAATATAAAGCCGGGTCTCATTAAGGATCGATGAGCAGCTGTCAGCCTTTCGAGGCCGTTGCCTGTTTCGAATGTATATACCGAATAAACGTTCAAAACACGATTTGAAGTTTATCGTTTGCGATGTAAGAGCAAAACATATGATAGATGCCCATCCCATATCTAGGGAAAATTACCCTAACTAATTGCATGCCATTAGGAGAGTATTTTGTTAAAACCCTTACTAAAACTATCCACAAAATTTATTGAAAAAACCATGTAACTTAGCTATTGTACTAATGGTGGTACTATCCAACAAGAAGGTAATACCACCAAAGAAGTTGAATTTGTCCAAATGGCCTGTGGGCCATTCAAAATTTTGTTTCGACAAAGAAAAAACTTTAATTTCATATAAAGCAAAATCAAATAAGAATGTACTGTTATTGTCAAGTATGAACGCGGGCAATAGTAACATTAGTAAGAATACCGAAAATAATGGAATGCTATAACCACATATATAATACTACTATATCGCGTGTAGACAAGGAAAACTTCGCTCCAACATTGTGAAATAAAACATATGGTGCTATGCCGTTTTAGAGCCGCATTGTCCAAACTGCGCATGCGTTACAAATAATTTTTCAAATTTAGGTCTGTTTGTTTATCACATAGATTCATTACTAAAAATATTTCATTATTATTTGTACATCGTTAAACAAGTATAAATAGTTTAAAAATCGACAAACCTCTTTATAATTAAAATTGTGCCTTTTCAAAAGTGGAAAAATAATTTAATTTCCCTTAATGAATGAAGAAATATCGTCGTGGCATCATGTGCAAATCAAAGACAAACAAACGATCATACTGAAGAAATATATTTGTCAAAAGTTTTACGAATTGTGGTTATGTTATCGTAAATATTGTAAATTAATTGAGTAAAACCCGCAATCAGTTCAATTGCATTGCTACTGTGTTTCTTTGAATATATTATGATGGGATATCGTGAACAGATAGAAAAACACCTCTATAGGTCATGTACAAAAATTTGTGATATAATAACAATACCAAAATTATTCAACTCAACATGCAAGAATAATAATGAATTAGATAATGTGGTATTCTTGTATCGAGAATTACTCTCATCTACATCGGAGCAATGTACAGAAAGAACACAGTAAATTTTACATGAATTAGGTAATTGTATTATTATGTTACATATTAAAATATTTGAATTGCTCATAATAAAAAGGCTTCTATTAAACCTCTTAGAAGAGACACATACCAATTTTTTTGCCATGACCTAATTTTTTTGGTAAATGTCTAATAGAACATACATGTGTTCATAGAAAGTTGAAGAATTTTGACATGTCCACCACGGAATCCACAGATCCAGATAATATGCCGAAATTGGGTATTTTGAGAAGAGATTGGGCCGGTTATTGGAATTTATGCTATGATGCATCACTGATTGTGAAAATAACTTGAAGGATGAACACATTATGTATAAGATAGTGAAGGGCTTTTTTAAATTTGTACTTTGCTAATATGTATCGTAATTTCTGTTACTATATTGTAATCGAGCACATATAGAATGCATTTTATATTTAAATTTACAATAAAATATGTTTTAGTTTAAAACAACTTGTAGATGGTACAGTATAAAGATAATATTCATTTTGGCTTTTGCCAAGACAATGTGTGATAAGTTCTTCTGAACTTTTCCCAACATTGTGGAAGTAAATACTGCAGTGTTATGAACTGCAAGGTAGGCACGGCATCAAATAGTATTCCTGTTTTTATGATATTGTTACATTCTCTAAATCTTTTTTTATCATCTTATAAATTTGTATGTATCTATTAATTCATACAAATATTTATATTTCATAATAATTTTTTGTTGTTTTAAGAAAGTTAAACAAAATAGACTTCCGGACATAAATAAAATAAAATTTGATTTTTTACTTCGTAAGTAGAAATTGAACTTTGATGTAATTATTGAATCAAATACAACATCAACATACTTTTTTACAAGCAATAATATAAATTATTTGCAAGTCTCATTTCTACTCATCTCAGTTTATGAGACATAGACACTCAAGCAAAATTTATTGAATATGAATGTGCTATTAGATACATTACAGAAATTCAAGTGTATCAGAGTAATTGTTTGTTTATATTCTTTGCTACCATATGGGCATAAACTACGCTTTAATATTAATCAAAATTATATTCAATCACAAAAATGTCATGCTGATTAATTCTACAACTTTTGCTATCATGTTTCAGTGTATATCTCGACAAGAATTAAATAAAGGAACACAACAGGAATTTAATTAGTTCTTTACATTGTTGATTACGCGACATTATATTGACTAATGTACGTAGGCAAATATAAAATAGATGTTGTTTTATTCTTATATATAGCCAAAATACTAAATACAGTAATTTAAGAAATTTTATTTGCATTCTTAAGCTTAAAAATACATAGCAAAACTATATGTTGAAATATAATACAATCTGACATATAAAACATACCTGAATCTATTCGATTGTGTATGTAAAACATTAATTTATGTGTTTTCTGTAAATCAAAATGAAAGAAGTAGTATTTATATTCAATAATTTCACATACACCAATAAGCATATACAAATCAATGTACACAAAATTTTCTGTTCAAAATCTTTTCAATAAGACGAAATGAAACGATCGGTATTTACATTTAATAATATAATTTCACATATACTAATAAACACGTACAAATCAATGTATTAGTTGTAAGTTCACAAGTTTTTCTGTTCAAAATCTTTTCTGTTAATCAAAATGAAACGATCGGTATTTACATTTAATAATATAATTTAACATATTCCAGTAAGCACGTATAAACCGACGCATATAACTTCACAAGTTTTTCTGTTAATAATTCACTGGAATCAGCCTTCATATCGTTTATTTATTCTAACGCGTATTTTCTGGGTAATTCTACAAATTCACCGATGAACTAAACTTGCACAAAACTGAATTCAATTAAAAAAAACAACTTTGCGTATGCTTTCAGTATTCAGTAATATTATAGTTATAGCAGTTATAGATGTCAATTTAAATCAGCGGTTATAATTATGTTTTCTGTTTATCTGTCATTTCGAAAAATTCAAAATGGACAATTTTAGTCAACGCATGCGCAGAAGAGGCAATGCGGCCAATTCTATCTCTCTTAGTTGGGACGAAAAATTACACATTTGCTGTGTTCCAGAAATACATTTTTTTACTCAGAGTACTCGAAGTCGTTCTTTTATTGTAATGAGAGCAAACTGAGCTGAATCTGTTTGCGTTCTTTGAAAAATCTCTGAGCTTGTAGACCTTGCTCGCTTCGCTAGGAACTTTGAGAGCGAGGTTTGCGAGGTTTCGAATTGTCGGCGGAATATTTAACTGATATGAGGTTATAGCAGGCGTATCTGGGTTATGATTATGTTTAAGCTGTATTGAACAACTGTCATTAAACTAACCAGACTATCATAAATTGTTTAAAATATATTTAAAAAATGTCTTATTTGAACTTTAAAGTAGTGACAACCCCCAACCAAGATTATATTAAGGATGGAGAAAACATCTTAGTGGAAACTAACGGTATGAAGAAATATTTTTTTGTTCCTGTCAAGTTAATTTAATTTTTACTGTTTGCCTTCATGCCTCTCACATTTTTAAAATTGAACGCAAGAAATAATTACTACATAACGTACTGTTTCTAATTGTGTAGATGGTAATTTACTACACGTCCCATTCACCGAGTCTTTACAAGAAGTGGAAACATCTGTAGAGGAACCAGGCGACAAATCTGGGAGCTGTTTAAAACTATGGACAGAGAAAACGACACTATTATTAATAAGTTTAGTGAAACATTATCAAAATGAGTTTGATTCGTTAGTAAAAAAGCATGTATGGCAAAAAATCGCTAAAGATATATCACTAAAAACAAATAAAAGCCAGGTGTATAATTTTGTTCAAGTCGACACCAAATGGAAAGGGTTGCTAAACACAATTCCACAATAATTCCACAGGGAAAAACAAAAAATATTGGAAATATTTTGACCTTATTCACGATATATGTTACAAGAAACCTGAAATAAATGCTGTGGCCACATGCAGTTCTTATGGTGGTTTGAAAATAAATGACCGTAAAGCTGCTTCGGACAAAGCTGACAACCCAAAGGCTAAAGCAAGTTGTTCTACTACAAATGACATATCAGAGATATCTAGTAATGTAAATTCAACTTTTGAGGCATCCTTTCCTAAAAAAAGAAAATCAAAAGATAATTCTGTTGACAGAAGACATTCCGAAAAGATGTGTCGTTTAGATAAATTACAAGGAAGTTTGGACAGAATGATTACCTTGTTGGAACAAAGGAATGTGCTAAATAAAAACGAATAGAAGACTTATAATAACTGCTCGATTGTAGCTGTTAATTTTTTTATAGAATAGTATATGTTCAAATAAAATTTATTCTTCATATTGACATTTTTATTCTAAAGCATCATTTTCAAGGTTATACATATAATTTACAATATTGTTTCTTTTAACAAGAGCAGCAGCACCTTCTACTTCATCGTTAATTTCTTCATCATCATCAGCATCACTAACATCAATTAAACCATTTAAAAAATCTGCATTTAATAAACAAACATTATGTAAAATACAGGCTGCAACAATTAATAAGGAAACAAGATCTAATCTTCTTGTTTTCAACATTTTAAGTCTGCGAAAGCGACTCTTCAAGAGTCCAAATGCATTCTCTATTACAACTCTATTTTGGGATAATTTTCTATTAAAAAGCTTTTGTGGGTCAGTGAGATGACCATTATCTTTAAATCCTACTAATAGTTTTGTGGACAGTTTATATGCCAAATCGCCAACTAAATGTCCATCATTTGGTAGAATAATTTCATTATTCATAATTCTTCTTGATATGTCTGATTTTGAGTAGAGGCGAGAATCATGAATGCTTCCTGGTTCCCCAGAGTAAACATCCAAAAATAACTTGTTATTGTCACATATGCCTTGGAGTAGAACTGATGAATAACTTTTCCTATTGATGTATGAATTTGGATGTTCATACGGTTTTTCAATTCGAATATGACAACCATCAATAACACCCACAATCCCTGAAATAATAATTTTTTGTTATTAGTCTAATTAAGGTGTTTTAACTTTATTATTGACCTGGAAAGCCATTCACTCTTTCAAAATGTTCTGCTATTTCAAGAGCTCTCTCTCTAGATGGAAAAGCAATAATTTCAAAACGTTGATTGACTCCCAATAATCTTTTACAAATTCTATATAGAATTCTCCAACAACAACTTTTGCTGATTCCAAATCTATCCGCTACCGACCTGTAAGGCTTGTGTATTAAGCCATTAATAATTCTGGTTAAAAAACAAATATTTACCGAAAACATTCAGTATTAGCCAAACACCAAATACATATTAAAGTTTGTTTTTCAAGAGGGATTTCTGGCTGGCCTCTGTGTACTGCATGTAATTCATCAACAGCATCATGAATTTGCCCCAACAGTTTTTCAAAAGTACTTGGTAACATCCTGAAATGTTCCTTAAGCTGCCCATTACTAAAATTAGGGACAGTAATTTCCGAAAAATTTTCGATTTTCTCTATAATATTTGTTTCTTCTTCCTCGTCAGAAGACATTACTTCATTTACTATCATATTTACAACATTGGCTATAATAATGAAAAATGGTTCTTCTTCCATCGCATAACATGGCCTGTCACCTTATGTTTTTGAAGTTACATATACCCTCTCTTTCATCTATGGTTATGTAGTTGCTCCCATTGCTCGAATTCGTTTCTTTATTTGCTGACAGCTCACATTACTAGTACGTCACGTGATCTAAAATCTGCTCGCTCTGATATCGAATTTCAGATCAAATAAAGGTAATTCTGGAACGCAGCAATTATCAAGATACAACACACGCAATATATACTCCATTCAGTCTAAGAATGGAGTAGATGGCGCTACAATATGAGCACAGTTTACACACGATGAATTTTGTATTTTGAAAACAAATAAAACATATGTTTACTGTCAGATGGATAGCAGGGATATACATTGTATATGATATCATTATATTTTGACTTTTACGTGTTTATTGACATTTATTTAAGTAAGGCTTACATTGCTTTTAAAATGATAACCATACTAACAAACATGAAAAGGCAAACAGCTAATCATTATTTGATAAGTTTTCCAAAACAGAATATCGCTCACACAAAAAATATTAAAATATAAGGAAAATATTGAATAACACGTTGTGTCTACATGTAAATACAACGCTTGCATTTTACAACATTCAAGAATGTAGGTATCATTATCAATATGTGAGTAAAAGGTGAAAAATCCAATATTTCATGTTAAAATCCAATAAATTTTAGATACTATTTCCATTAGCAGATATTTCAATTATTATTATCTTATTTACAATATCTAATTTTATTGTTGTAGATTGTCGCAGCTATAATGAATTTGTATACAAACACAGAAAATAATGAACTGCAATGTGAAGATCATGTATTAAAAATACCGCAGAAGAAGTATTTATATTAAAATGAATGGAAATTCATTAAATCCACAAAAGTATGGTAACCAAATAAGTTCATGTGGTTTTTGTATACAGCAGTGTGCCATGAATATTCTTTAAGTTGTTGATCGATAGCACTTGTCTGTTATCTGTCATCCACTTTAGTATCAATCCTTCTGTCATTTAATACATACACATTTCGTGACAATTATTTAATTATTAATTTGAATAGTTGAAAATGGAAACGAATAAAACTTTAATTCGAGGTTGTTTACTCTATGAGTACAAACTTGGTACTAAAGCTGCAGTGGCGGCGCGAAAAATATGTACCGCATTCGGAGATGATGTCGTAAGTGATCGAACAGCACAGAAGTGGTTCAAGAAATTTTCTTCGGGAGATTTCAACTTAACCGATGAAGCACGCTCTGGAAGACCGAAGATCATTAACAACGAGGATCTTCAACAGGTTGTGGAGGCAAATTCCAGTACAACGTGCCTAGAGCTTGCAGAAAGGTTCAATGTGAGTGACGAAACCATTCTGTTGCATCTTCATCAGCTAGGAAAGACGTGGAAGTTGAGCAAATGGGTTCCACATGAATTGTCAAATGATAACAAATTAAGTCGTCTTACCATTTGTTCGGCAAACATTTCACGCAACGATAATGAACCATTTCTTGATCGGTTGTTAACCTGCGACGAAAAATGGATATTATACTCAAATTCTAAGCGTTCGTATCATTGGTTGTCGCCTACTGATGCAATACCTCACACTCCCAAGGCTTCCTTGCACCCAAACAAGATTTTATTGTGTGTTTGGTGGACAGCAAATGGAATAGACCATTATGAGTTTTTGGAAAAGGGCCAAACCATCACTGCGAACTTGTATTGTGAACAACTTCAGCGAGTACAAGCAGCACTCATCCAAAAACAGCCTTCTTTAATCAATCGAAAGAAAGTGATATTCTTACAAGATAACGCCAAACCGCATACTGCAAAAGTGACCCGGGAAAAAATTTGTGAACTTGGCTGGGAAATATTGCCACACCCTCCATATTCCCCTGACATTTCGCCAAGTGATTACCACCATTTTTTGTCTCTTGACAACTGTATGAGACATAGGCAGTTTAAAACTCGAGTTAATGTAATAGACGCAGTCCGTCAATTTTTTGATTCAAAATCCGTAGAGTTCTACAATACCGGCATAAAAAAATTGGTGTCACGTTGGCAAAAGGTCATTGAGTGTGATGGTAATTACTTTGATGAATAATATTGTACTATTGTTTCTTAATAAATATTTATATTTTACCATAAAAAACCGCATGAACTTATTTGGTTACCTGATAAATGTATCTGATAAAATTGTATTTTTAATATGCCAGACCATAAAGCAATAAGGAGGGTATTATTTCATATCTTTTTTTAAAAAAATCTCTTATAAACATGTACAAGTACTTTTATTTCACAAAACATGAAACACTGAATTACGATTTTTTGAAGGACCTGGTAAAACTGCTTCCGCCATACTATAAAATATTAGCGATTACGAAAAGAAAGTTAACGAAATTGATAAAATACCTTAACAAATGAATATTTCACTTGCGAGTTCTAAGAAGAACTATTTTTTAAGAATATTAACAACAAATAACTATGTAAAATACGGAAATCGACAAACTCTTTTAACAAAACTGTCAGTAAACAAATTTTTGACAGAACGAGCTAAATGCGATTATTTTGCCGGTGTAAATGCACACTCGATTTCAACCAATCACAAACGTTTATTTTAAGCCCTATCTTTCCCAGTGCTCCATTCTTAGACTGAATGGAGTATAGTAGTATTATATATATGGCTATAACATAACTAAATGTGCGGTCATATGAGCTCGTTCAGAAAAATCAAACGGTGGGCTCTCTGCATGTTCTATGCTACGTTCAATATAGTTAACATAAATGTGTACGTCATATAGTGCCATAATGAAATGAAATTACAAGGGTACCTCTCTATGGTTAAGATTCTATAGCCTGGATTGGGAGTATTTATATCAGTCGAAATAATAAAAAATAAAATTAATCTTTGGCCTTTGAAGAAGTGACTTGGTATAAATTAAGTTTAGAACTGAATTATTAGTCACCAGTGCATCCAGATGTTGTTTTTGTTTTACTTGTACCTACTATGTATACTTTCTTACCTAGCTTAGACAGTTACTTCTTTTAAATGAACTTCATTTGAGAGAACAGAGCAGCTTTCAAAAAAATCATAAGAAATATATCCGTGCCCGGGCTGTTTACACAATGCAGTTCAAATGATTTTCTTACAAGCCCTTTCCCCTAAATGTCATATTCGCAAACCTGAATGTATTCAGACAAGTCTCTCACTCTTGAGGAAGATCGAATAGAAAGACAGCATGTCACTCGGTATTTTTATGTAGTCCGCAACAATCTAACAAAAATTTCGCAAAGCAGCTTCAGTACTCGTTTACTTTTTCTGCTGATGTCTGTACAATGAGATATTTAAATTATACCCAAACATTCAAGTACTTCAAATCAATGTTTACCTCAATTTTTGTGTGTGACAACAAGCTAATAATAAACTGTTTGGCAAGATGAGGTCGTTTCTGTTTCACTCTTCTCATGCAAAATCACATAAAAAGAAATCGTACCTGGCACTTCTCTCGCGGCAGAAGTTCATATGGTGTTCAGAATATTCCTTCAAGCCCAACTGGATCTTGCAAAATGGGCACTGTGTGAGATCTGGAATTACGTGAAAAACACAATCATTAAATTACAGGCAAAACTGAAATTGATTGCTTGTGGAATGCAAACATCATGAAATATCATTTTACTACTGAAGCAGAGAATGATTTACGATCATCATGTAACCGTAAAAAGAATTTGTACGCTGTTGCATCAAACATCCCTCAATTCCAAAAATTACTCTTTTTTTTAACGTTCCTTGACCCAAATTTTGGAATGATTGACGAGACACACAGTTGATTAGAATTTGCAAGAAAAATGTAAATATGATGATACAATTAACTTGGGGAATGTATATCATCAGTTTCTCTGTTAAATATTGTAACTTTTAATAACTTCTGAGACTTACGTGCATTCATTATAACTATGTAAAACAATTATTTTATGTGTGATTTATACATGAATACTGAACCTGGTTTAGTGGCTTTTTATTGAAAAACAAAAAAAAAAAAAAAAAAAAAATAGAAGTCCCTAAATTAAATGTTTCAACAAATTTCTTTTTATTCATTGCCTTTATTAGAACAATTTTAAAAGCCTCAACTTTTCACAAACATATAACTGTAAAATAATTTCTTTTATAATTACGAAAATATATAGCCACTTCCTTAATACATACCAAACATCACTTTTCTTCACTTTAAAATACTGAAATAGTTTCAAGCAGGTGCTTCGAAAAAAATTTTGCTTCGTTTTTTAATATCAACAATTATAAAAAAGAACCTATAAAGTTATTAACACATTATTTTTCTCGAATGTTACCATCTGATTTTACACTATTATTATTCCTTCTATATACAATTGCATGTAAGTGTTTGTCACTGCCGATATAAATATTTTAAAAACACACTGCACACAAGCACGTTTACATGCCATAATATATAGAAAGGACAATAATAGTGCAAAGCAAAATTTATAATAACCATGAAAAAGAATGTATTTATTAAATTATATATTTTTTTCCATATTTTGCCATCACAATGTCAAACTTCTATATGATATTATTTTCAGTCCTTTGCTCAGTTGAAGAAATTATTTAGGGAGATCTTGTTTGTGGATTTCTTTAAATAAAATCACTTTATTTTTGGAGTTCATAGTGTAACTTTCTTATTACTACCAATAGTTATATGAGGATTTACCTTCAAGTTTTGTAGAGGAGTGTTAATCATTAATTTTTGACTTAAGACCATGCATGTATGGAATCATAATTGTAAAGTGACAGGTGTTAAAACGCCTACATTGTCAAGTGTAATACATTTTTGGAGCATTGGATAACTTAATATTAATCCTAAACAATTACTTTCTTGAAATATTCATCAACTTAATTTTAATATTAATAATTAATGTTTTATAAAATTAAATTAAAGATAATGTCTATTAAGAAATAAAAATCAAAACAGTTAAATCCACAAACATCAAAATAAGATATTTACAATACCTTCAATTGAAAACCTTCCAGCTTCATCCTTAATGCAAACAGTTTTATGTTTGACCAAATTCGATTTTAGGCTGAATCCAAGGCAGCAAAATGTGCAGGCAAATATGTTCTTACTGATTTCTTTTGTAGTGGTAATAAAATCCCATTTCGTTATTTTATTCGGGCTGCTTCCGTATTCCTCACCAAAATACACCAGTAATTCATCACGAGCTTGGATTTGACGAGTGCTTTGATAATATATATTTTCGTCAGATTGAATCACATGCAGGTTTCGTTCGGAAGTATTTCTGGTAGGATTAACATACTTCATCCAATTCATATGTTTCGATTTATTCTTGTCCAAAACAAATGTATCCCCTTCCATTTTCCAGGGACATTCTGTTGTACCGAGTCCAGTGAAAGGACCAAATTTTACACCTGCAGGAATAATTCTTATAGCATATATTCCAGTTTGTCCAAGACAATCTTGAATTTCTAAAATGTCATTTGGTATATCTTCTCTTGCCCCATTGTCTGCACTATTCAAAGCGTTGTTGTTTAAAATATTCACAAGCATTCCACATTCGATACAATAGTCTTCATAGTATGCTTCACAAGTTTCACAGTCTGTTGGCGAAATACACACAGATTAAAAATCATAGCATTTACTGCAGCTTGATGAGTTTTAACATAAATCCAGATTGAAGAAAGAGATATATATATAATACTGTCAGTTATCAGAATAGTCAAGAATATTAAATATAGATGTCAAGAAAAAGTAAAATTAAATTTTATAATTAAAAATATTATTTCTTGGTGTTTGTAATGGAATTAGACTCTGTTATTCAAAAACAGAATAAATACTAAATGCACTTTAACTTTTACTATTTTATCACTACTTAACCAACACAATGAGAAACTTCTTGTAAAGTTCCTTCCATTAGAAGTTACCTGGCCCCAGAAACAGTAACATCAGAAGCAACAAGAATGTATGTAACGTTCCATTAACTAATTAGTGTAGTTGCTAACCAACAGTAATGTCAGAAGTACCAAGTTTATATAACACTCATTTGACTAATTGGTGATGTAACATCAGAAATAGTGCCAAAGATTTAGTTGCAAATATGTGGCTGTAATGATTTTCAAAATTATTGACATAAACTAACAGAATATGAATTGAAAATTACAAATTAATAGTGATATTTGATTATATTGGCAATGTTGTAGTTGCATGTAAGCATGATCATATGATTATAAAATGATGTTTCTTTTCTAAATCAAATATTTAGGGACGACTCTGATGGTAAGATAAATAAAAGAAGATGTTTCCGAGATAACAAATTAAACAACATGAAACTTTTTAAATTGTGATGCATATGTCAATTCCATTATATATTTACATACTTGTATTAAGCCAACTGAATATAGCCTCTTGCTATTGTTTTAGATTGTGACTACAACAAAAATGAAGATGAACAGCAACAATATGCATTTACTTACATAGTAGTCCATTGTCAAATTCAATTTTAATATCATCAGCATTGATCCCTTGTCCTATTTTAACGATGTCATTCTGTACTTGAGTCACTTCATTTGATACTAATTCTGTTTTAATATTGTCCGAACTTGTGGGCTCTTCCTGGTGGTTTATTTTGTCATGCAGAACGGGACCTTGAAATTCAGCATTATCTGTAGTAATGGTAGTTTCAGATATATACACTTTATCCTCTACAAAACTGTCTCCTTGGCTCTGTTCTTCCTTTACACTAAATGTATTTGCCGAAAACATTCCATCCTGCATATTACTATGGTCAATAGGTTCAGCCATTGTAAACGTTTATTAATTTGTGAGTAAACCGTCGCGTATACAACTGGCGTATAAACGAACTATTTGGCCTCACAGAGATGTATTATCATACAAACACCAAGCCAAAACTAATTGCTGTAGGTCACAGATTACAAGAGTTGGCTCAGTCAAGCCAAAATTTTTATCCGCGTTTTGTATTGCCTCGGGTCAAATATAGATGACGCCGACATCCAAAAATTACAGTTTTCAATAACACTAAGCAAATAGCGGCAGATTCAAAATGTATTTGGTAGCGGGAAATTCAAAAGAAAGTTTATTACAAATTAGGGTTTAATACCGCGAGATCAAAAATTATATTGATAAAGGTTTGTCATGGAATGTAAAACGTCTGTCTTAAGTTATATCATTAAGTGTCATACTGTCATTAATATTTGTCATTATAAGAGAAAATATAATGACAAATATGGACAATATGACAATGATATAACTTAAGACAGACGTTTTACATTACATGACAAACCTTCATCAATAGGTTTGTTCGAACCTGCAGTTCTGAACGGTTCTAGAACTAGTGCGCATGTCATTTAAGAAAAAGACTGTTCGGACCATGCAGTTCTGGAACTGCAAATTCTGAGAACTGATAGTTCGGTGTTCGGTCTTTCAGAACTAGTAATTCAAGAACCGTTCGGAACGGTTCTAACAGTTCTCGATGATGGGCTAGTATTTGAAATTCTGATAAATTCGGAGCATGCGTAATTGTCATTCGTATCAGCTTTCGCATTTTTCTGGTTATGTTTATCGTGAACTTCAGAGTTTGGAGTTGTTGTAGGTTAGTTTTTAAGTTGTCGTTCAAGTACCTATTTGTTTTTTATTTTATTTTGTGATATTATTAGAGTATTGGTGTGATTCGGTTCATCAAACCTATTTTTAATTTTTTTTACAGTTTTATTCACACCTATTATATCAATTTTGTAATAGCCAAAGTAAACAGCTATAAGTATGTGACTAAACATTAATTTCTTCAAATGGTGGTTTATTGTTTTAGAAATTACTTCATTGACTACCATGTTCTTGAGTCTAGCAAGTGATTCTTCCTCTAAGAATGAAGTGAATGTAATGGTACAATTATAGGAACTTGCGAACATGTGAAAAGTGAATTTATAATTATCATATATTCGTAGAGAAACTGACATATTTGTTAAACTTAGACAAAATAGTATTTAATAAACTAAACTTATAATTTTTGGTTCGATGTGTCCCCCTTGAGACTTCAGAGAAATAAAGGGAATTTGTGATATCAACATATTAGATATCCGAACAATCTATTATATGTATGTGTTTGTACCAGCCTGTTTCGTCATGAAAATTATAATAAATTGCAAGTTAATGTGACTCCCAGACTTGTGACACAAAACATTCAGAGTCTGATTGATGTAAGCACCAAATCATGTAGGTATTGCAATTCAAATTACCAAAAAGGCTTCAATTCTCCAAAATCGATTGAAAGAGTGTACTACTTCACAGATTAAAAAAAAGAAGAGGAGTTAGCTTTGAACATTGAAAATGTATTATAATATATTTGTTTAAATTCATCATGATTGTTGATTTTATAGTTATGTAATACATGTTTATTAATGTGTGTGTGCATTTGATGCACGTGCCAATTATTAATAACAGCTTGTATAAAAATCCTTGTTTTATTTACCCGGTTTATCAGAAATATCCATTACAAAATTTTGAAAAATGTACTTCTGAACAACTTCATTATTTCTTAAATCCTGTCGTAATTTTGAGATGTAACATTTAAATGTTCATTACGATTGACATTTGTCCACCAGTTTGCTGTTTTTTTAAAAAAATGCAGAAATATCCATAACAAAATTTAGAAAAATGTATTTCATAAACAACTTTTTCATTACTTTTTAAATGCTGTCGCAATTTTGGTGGTTAGATGCAGATGATGTGCAGATGCAGTAACATTTAAATCTTCATTACGATTGATATTTGTCCACCATTTGGTGTTTTGTAATATATAAATATATTGCTTATATAAAAAATGCAGAATTATCCTCCATTACAAAATTTATAAAAACGTATTTCATATAAACAGCTTTTTCATTACTTTTTAAATCCTGTCCCAATTTTGGTAGTTCGGTGCATTAGCTATTTAACGTTCATTACGATTGATATTTCTTCCAATCAATGATCTAATACTATTATACTACTAGATGCAGTGTACCCTATGTCTTGCTGATTAGGAAGTGACCCACACCATAGGAGAAAGAAGGAAAATATATGAGCGTCGAAAGTTTGACAAGGATGAACAAAATTGACCGTTTTATGTGGGCAAAATTCAAATATGTTGCTATAGCTTGTAATGGCTTATAATGTTTAAAAGTATTATTTTGTTAAAAATATGCTATATTAAGAGGAAAGTAAAGGTATTGCAACTTTAATAATCAAAAAGATAAATAATTAAATATATATTATTAATATGGTATTAAATATATTCTGTTTAATAACATTTTAAAGGTATCTATGCTAGTTGCCATTCTTCATTAAGGAAAGAAAATTAAATAAATGACTTTATGACTATGAGATAACTATATGATTTTGTTCTTCTAATAATACCTATTTTAGCATGTTTGATGATCATTCAGTTTTTATTTAAAACAGTAGTATTAGAAAAATATTTTAAAAATCACTACACATATCAGTTGGAAATTTTGAATTGACCACTAGAATTATTCAAAATATTACCTGTGATATTACGTTCTGAAAAAATAAATATAGAAACTGACAGCTCTTCTCTTAGGTGTTCCTTACAACTTCTGATATATTCAAAATAAAAGACAATTAATGCTTAATTTTTTATTAAAATATATTTAATATGGATTAACAAATACGTAAATGGTAAATATGTGATCGAAGAAAAATGGAGAAAGAAATATTAAAAATACATAAACCTAGAATAACAACTTGTATTATTTCGTGAGATGTTTTTTCTGTGACTAATTCAAATACTTCAACATTAGTTTCATTTGGGGATTCTGAGCTATAAGGTAAATAGAACATTAAAAATATCTAGGTAGAATAATAACTACAATTAGAAATCTGACTTTAACAGTTCTTTGCTTGGTGCATCAGTAATTTTTAATCGTTGATATCTGCTATTACAGGGAATTTTTCTCAAGTGAGCAGGAAAATTGAAAATACTTTGAATTGCATTTTGGGGCAAATATTTTCTTCCATAACTTATAACAAAATCTTCAGGAACAAAACGCTCTGAACACAATCTTGAATATTTTGATGGCTTAAAATCCTTTCGTTTAGTACAAATTATCCACTGCTTGCATAGTACTTGATCAGATTGAAAACTAAAATTTTTTATATTAAATCTACAAATCATGTATTTTATTAAGAATAGTTAACCTGTGAAATGATACGTTCATTCCCTTTTCTGCCCTATTAGTACAACCATACGCTGCATATGACATTTCCATTGTGTCTTAAATATGTGACTCCAAGCACTGCGAAGCTGGTATATATAATATTCAACAATTTAAAATATTTATTTCTAATTTTGTTACTGATAATAGCACTTCTAACCAAATATATATTACACTAAATCCATGAGAACAACACTGTTAAATTATAAGCTGAAGTTAACATTTGCCAATATTCCTGATGATTCTCAATTTATATACATTACCTATATCAAATAAAAATGAAATTCTTAAAATGTGTCTAATTACAATCACAATTTTATAAATAAAAATAGTTGATTGAATCATCATGAATCCACAGTTGTCTTTATACTCGTATTTCTTTAAATAAAAATAAAGTCACTGGTGTATGAAATAAAATCAATACTAGAAGAAATCTATTAATAAAATACATAATCCAAATTACCAAAAAGACAAATAAATATGTATAAATTCAACAAAATTGAGAAAGTTTATATACAAAACAATGCGATATCGCCATGTTTTGCCCACAACTAACGGTTTTGTATATCTGTCTCCTTTGTATGTAGAGGTCAATTCCTCTCTCTCTACAGTCCATCTAGTAGTTCTATATTATTAGATCATTGCTTCCAATAAGTTTGGGGTTTTTTTAATATTACTATTACTAATGTTGGTAGTATGTTTCCCTAAAATTCCAATTTTAAAACTGTTCGAACCTTCAGGATTTCGAACCGTTCTAGAACCAGTATTTGGCCGGACATGCGCATTAATTTCAGAACTACTAATTCTAGAACGGTTCCGGAACTGTTCAGAACTGGAGGTTCGAACAAACCTAATATAATTTTTGATCTCGCGATACATGATTATAACACTGTAATTAAATTGCATACTATTTACTAGTTCTCGTAGTAATGAGGAATCATTTCTAAGGAAAACAGTATACAGTACGATATTCAATGACAATACTGTAACCACACAATAACGTTTTAAAGAAAAGAATTACTTAAATAATTACATTTTAATATTGTTACGTAGAAAAGGTACAAAGTACATTTATGATTATTAATAAGTAACACCTAACACGTATGTTTTAGTTAAATTACCAGTACAAAAATAAATTAACGAACAATAGCATAGTCTACCAAAAGTAGAATTTTCGACTAACAAACATATTTTTAACAATAAGATAGAATTTCTGTCGAAAAAGCACAAGTACTTACTCCGAATACTACAAAGTAGAAAAGCTATAAAGTACATTATTGATTACTATTGAAAAATTATAACTAACATCCAACACTTATGTTTTAGTTAAATTACCAGTACAAAAATAAATTAACGAACAATAGCATAGTCTACCAAAAGTAGAATTTTCGACTAACAAACATATTTTTAACAATAAGATAGAATTTCTGTCGAAAAAGCACAAGTACTTACTCGAAATACTACAAAGTAGAAAAGCTATAAAGTACATTTATGATTACTATTGAAAAATTATAACTAACATCCAACACTAATGTTTTAGTTAAATTACCAGTACAAAAATAAATTAACGAACAATAGCATAGTCTACCAAAAGTAGAATTTTCGACTAACAAACATATTTTTAACAATAAGATAGAATTTCTGTCGAAAAAGCACAAGCTCAAAATACTACAAAGTATGTAATTAAACCTGATAAACACACAATGACTTAAGCCCGCCCATGTTAACTAGCACCATTTACAAAATCTTGTATTACATAAATGATGAACATAAAATAAGGTGACATAAATAAAAATATGGATACATAAGATATCTAACAAATTTAGTAGATGTCTTTTCATCAATATATAATTAAAAGAGTGACAATTAGGGCTTAAAAATTAAATAATGTTAATTACATGGCTATAGAAGAAAACAAAAAAATTAAACCTGCAATAACTAAGACCAAATTGATTAATTTATTGTTGTCGTAAAACAAATGAGACTTCCAATGATATGGCTGCCTTAGCCTCCGTGGTGGCCTCATGGGATGGAGTGCCGACACTGCATTTCTGTTTAAGCGTACTGAATGAGGGTGTGCATAGAAGTTTGTGTCAAAATGTAGGCTGCAGAGTTTCTTATTACATGTTGTACTGGCATCTAGCACAGGTTTCATGCCCATTTGCTGTTGTTTCACTCCTGAATAATAAAATATAATAATTACAACTGTATACTAACAAATATCAACGATAGTATAAAGGCACTTTTCATTAAAGGAAACTGCCTAGGAAAATCATTAGGAAAAACCATAAATGCTTCTGTACCAAGAAACCTGAAGTTTCTATTAACACTGCTAAACATCGATTGTTTGCTTGTGAAAAAACATAATATAGAAACTTAAAAACAAGTAGTAAGTTTTTCGTGTACCTTAACGGCTTTCTTATACACCTACAGGGTTAAACTGCAGTTGAGGTGTCGGGCGACTAGTGTACCTTATAGAGCACCTCTAATTGAACAACTTTTTCTTATAAAATTATCAATGCAAACATAGAGAAATGGAGATAAAAAATAAATTAGGTACTGACCGAGTCAATTTTGAAGTTTACATCTCATGAAAGGTATCCCATATAGATCATTGAAATGATGAAAATCACGATAATTGATGTTTATTTCACATAATCACACACAATTTAGGTCAATTTGTATGTTTTCTTATGACTTTTCTGCGATTTTAAAAGCACCATCGAATGTCAACAAAAACAGTTGATATCATGTGATCTCATATTTACAATTTTGCTAAAATTCAATCAAAAAAACCTACAAATCAAAGGTAATTGTTGTGTTGTGAGCTTAAATAAACATCATTTATTGTGATTTTCATTATTTCAATGCTCTATATGGGACATCTCACATGAGATGTAACCTGCAAGATATTGACTCGGCGAGTACCTAATTTATTTTTTATCTCCATTTCCCTACGTTTACATTGATAATTTTATATGAAAATGGTGTTCAATTAGAGGTCCTTTATAACATACACTAATCATTTTGTCAAAAATCGCCTGACACCTCAACTTCAATTATTCCCACTTATATTATACTCCTAATAATTGCCAATTACTTACTTAACTGTCATTTAAACTTTAATTGGTGTAATTGGGGAACCAACAAAATCCTTGCTACAACCAGGTGGTCCTTATTGCTCTTGGAATCAGAACTACAAACAAAAAATCTCCAGCTCACCTTCAGGTTATATATCAACTATTAGTGTCGTTAGTTACTTGTTCGCATTCTAGGAAAATATGCATCGCTCTTGCTTCCTGCTTGTACGCCCCACACACGATCCACCAGGTTCTATTCATCCTTCAATTCTAAAAATGCCTTATGTTAACTTAATAAAATTATCATATTACTCTTTACAGAACTTACGGTACGATTATAACACCATTAACTAGTAGCAATAAGAAAAATAATGTTTAGCAACACACACAAAATTTAATGGCTGACGCTTCTACGCGTTTTAATAAAATGACAGCGCTATAGTAGCGACATCTCAAGATATTCGGTTAAACTCATGATTCAAATTTACTTATAGGTCTCTTGTTTCTCAACCGTGGCGTCATCTAATAATGACTCAGTTAGGTAGATTAGGCGGCAAAACCCCGTATTTAAGTGAACCATTTGATTTTTAGGTAGATACTATGAGCACAGTATATAGCTATGTAATAGAAACAGTAGTTTCTCTCGAAGGAAATAATTGTCCACCGGCAAACCGACGCGTGCGGACTAGACATGGGCGAGATAGGGGAAGTCGTTCCGATTTCACTCAGACTAGACCCACTCGTGTTTTGTCGGCTCTCGGGGAAACTGGTAGGTAATACGGTACCCGAGAGCCGACAAAACACGAGTCGGTCTAGTCTGAGTGAAATCGGAACGACTTCCCCTATCTCGCCCATGCCTAGTGCGGACCAATTTCTGAGTGCGCAGTATAGGGACACAGTATAAACCTTCCCAGTAGTTGCACTCTTCGATCATATATATATATGGATGCGTAATGCAACGAGTTGGTGAGACACATCTGATGTTCCAAATAATTGAAGAAAGATAAATATACACAAATGCATTAGTCTGTGAGAAATAGATACAAAACTTGCACAAGTTTGCCCTGCGCATGATCAACGGCCAACGCTTTTGGCAGTTTCTGATGTTTTTGTTCTCGTGTTTGTGAAAACAAGGTGAAAACGGAAAAATGAAATTTTGTTACGTTTGTAAAAATAAAGTTAATACACACTCGTACCATCAGTAAGTAGATGCTTGTCATAAAATGTTATCTATTTACTATTAAAAACATTTACAGGTTTCCTACAGAGCCAGACAGCCGAAAGCAATGGTTGAAAGCATGCCGACTTAAAGAAAATGATATTTTCAAATATACTTACGCAGATTTGTAGCAAACATTTTGCTGCAACATGTTTTGCAGAGACTCTATTTGGACGTGCAAGATTAATCAAAGGAAGCATTCCTACATTGCATCTGCCAAAATCAACTATAAAAAGGTAGGTTAAAATCTTGTGCAAAGAGCACATTATTTGTAATTTACATTGTAGTGGAATTGTTTATACATCAATTCCTAATGAAAGGTGCACATCAGCTGCAACAAATGTGGAAGTTACTACATGCTCCATGAGTCATTGGAACTCCACAAACGTAACCAGATCGACTCCAAATAATGCAGATTACATCCCCTCTGTGAGTGCTCCATCTGTTAACACCGACACACCTAGAGGAAATGTTAGCCCTTTGAGAGTACCAATTACCGAACCTTACACAGTTGGCAAGTATTGTTGATTTTCAATTATTAACATACTTACAGGGTATCCGATTAATGTCGGACCAACTGCTAACTGGCGAATTCCTTATGAAATAACTGAGAAATTTTTCTTTACAAAAACTGCGTATCTCTGAGAGTTTTCAAGTTAGAAGCATTTTAAGGTGACCAACCACACCGTCTTATTTAGCTTTGTGATAAAAATTTCTAGTTGTTTCCTAGCAACTGACATTAGTTTGCATTAGAAAGCAAAGGAAAATTTGTCTCAGTTTTTCATAAGGAATTCGCCATTTAGCAGTTGGTTCGACATTAATGGGACACCTGTATACTCTAATGGTTTATATTCCTAAAATGTTATTTTCAATACAGCACGTCAGACATCATTATCTGCCTTGCCTTCTACACCAAGAAAGCCAAGAGTGAAGAAGAATTTTAATAGTCCCCGAAGTGCTAAGCGGCACTGTGACCACATCAAAGAAAAATTTTTAAGATTAAGAAAGGACATGAAGAAAATAAAGAGGCAAAATGTAGCACTTAGGAAGAAAGTAACCTCATTGCAAGAATTAGTTGTACATTTAAAAGAAAATAATATGTTGTCGGAAAATGCAGAACTTGCTTTATTGGTATAATAGGTATCTATAAATTGTTGCTATTTTTACATATTTATCTTGTTTAACAGCAAGGAGCCTCTGATTCAATGGCAGCAATGGTACAAAGAATGTTGAAAGGCAAAACGAGAGAGAAATATTCGCCAAATCTCAGAGCTTTTGCGATTACATTACATTTCTACAGTCCAAAGGCTTATCGATATGTACGAAATGCATTCAGCAAGAGCCTACCACACCCCAGTACCATCGAAAAATGGTACTTGACAATTAATGCTGAACCAGGCTTCACTCAAGAAGCATTTGACGCTCTCAAAAATAAAGGTGATAAAAGTCCGATTGTAAATTTAACTGTCGATGAAATGGCTATACGAGAGCACCTGCATTGGAATGGGAAACGATTTTGGGGTTATGTGGACCTGGGAATGAGTTCTGAAGATGCAAATTTTGATAATTCACAATTGGCAAAGAACGCTCTTGTTTTTATGGCAACTGCTATAAATGGACACTGGAAAGTGCCTGTAGGATATTTTTTGATTAATGGTCTGAATGCAGATGAAAGGGCCCATTTAGTTAACAAATGCCTTTATTTATTACATGAAGTGGGAGTTAAATGTCATTCCCTTACATTTGATGGCGCTGCAGTGAACATTTCAATGTGCAAGAAACTGGGTTGCAACTTTGAATTGGGAAACAATTTTAAACCATGGTTTTTGCAACCTGCTACTAACCATAAAATTTTTGTATTCTGGGATGCATGCCATATGTTTAAACTAGTTCGGAATGCATGGGGAACAATTAAATCATTTGAAATTGATGGACATTTTATCCAGTGGTATTATCTTGAACTTTTGCATAACAAACAACAAGAGGAGGGATTGAGATTGGCAAACAAATTGTCAAAACGTCACTTTAATTGGCAGAATGAGAAAATGAATGTTCGTTTGGCAGTTCAGTTGTTCAGCAAAAGTGTCAGTGATGCCTTGATATTTTGCTCCCAGTCTATGCAACAATTTAAACAATGCACTGAAACGGCCAAGTTTGTTAAAATTATTAATGATGCATTTGATATTTTGAATAGCAGAAACGTGTGGGCAAAGACCCAATTTAAACAAAAAATCTCAGATAATAATTTACACTTGTTGGTAGACAAAGTAGAAGAAATATCCAAATATATTTCAAATTTAAAACTTAATGGCGTACCAGCAGTGGAGTCTAGCAGGAAAACGGGATTTTTGGGCCTAATTATAAGCTTAAAAAACAGTTTGGAACTGTATAAACTGTTAAAGGAAGCTTATAATTTGAGATATCTCCTGACTTACAAATTAAGCCAGGACCATTTAGAAGTTTTCTTCAGTGCCATTAGGTCAAAAGGGGGACATAATAATAACCCGAGTGCTATACAGTTTCAAAGCGCCTATCGTCAAATGTTGGTAAGACATGAAATTAATGCTTCTGGCAACTGTACAAATTTTGCAGATGTTCACATTTTACATATAGGCAGCCATGTAAAATCTAAAGTTTACGATATGCCAATGGAATTTGACGACGACTTTCAAATAATCGGGGACCATGATTATCTGGCCACCAGATACGAATTGAATTTATTTGCAGTAAATGTAGTCGAATACATAAGTGGGTTTGTGGTCAGAAAAATGTTCAAGGTTGTTCACTGTCAGTTGTGTCGAAGCGTTTTGCAAGCACCTGCCAAACGAAATAATTCATTACTTTTTATTAAGGATGAAGGGAAACTGTTCATGCCTTCTAATGAAATTGTACATGCTGCCAAAAAAATCGAGGTGTTATTCAGGCAGTACTCTATAAATTTAAAAAGATATGGCCCTAAAATGGAGCAATATATATATGTTAAAATATGTAATGAGGTACTTTTGACTCCAACAATTCTTGCCCATATAGAAGATCAAGATATTTTTGATAATCATCGGACAGAAATAATCAAGCTGTTCCTAAAATGGTATATTAAAATAAGGCTTCACTTTTTAAGCGAAAATGTTTCAACGCCCAAAGAAAATATTCGTAAAAAACTCACCAAGTTAATTTTGTTTAAAAATCAATAAACAATAATTGTAGAAAATAGTGTGGTTTTATTTTACATATTTAACAATAGTAAATGATAATTATATATATTTAAATTAATTTGTTAATAGTACGTATACTAGTATTTAGCGGGCATATTAGGGTACATGTAATGGTATGTGCAATAGTTCAACGCAAATGTTTTTATTTTTTTAGATTTGGAGCATCGCTTTTGCAAACAGTTTGAGTGTCACTGCTTACACTTTTCACAAGGAAACATTTTAATAATCACTCGCTACGTACATGCGCCTGCGCAGAATGCAACATTCCGGTAGATATTCTGTCGCTTTTTTTGGAACACGAGCTAGGCAAAGTATTAGGTATCCATGTAAATATATATGATCGAAGGACTTTTTGTCACCCGTTTTATACCAGTCATGATACCAGTTCATTTACATGCGCCATTTTGTTTGTTATGATTTAGGTATTTACCAATTTTGTTAAAATTCAATCAAAAAAACGTCCAAATCGAAGGTAATTGTTGTGTTGTGAGCTTAAATAAACATCAATTATTGGGATTTTCATTATTTCAATGCTCTATATAGGATATCTTACATGGGATGTAACCTGCAAAATTGACTTGATGAGTACCTAATTTATTTTTTATCTCCGTTCTGTACGTTTGCATTGATAATTTTATAAGAAAAAGTTGTTCAATTAGAGGTCCTCTATAAGGTACACTAGTCATTTTGGCAAAAATCGTCCGTCACCTCAACTGCAGTTTACCCTTTTTCTTTATTATACTCACAATTACCCTTTTATAACATAATAAAGAAAATAAATAACATTATATGAAAGGCTTTTTAAAAAACGAATTCGTTTTTTTAAAGAAATATAATTTAAACAAGAAAATGGTATTAATAAACCAGCATTTTTATTAAATTCCTACATGAAATGTCTGAGGCATTAAAATCAGTAATGTAGTACATTTTGCAAAGAAAATGCACATAAACACCACATTATTTTAAGGCTTTAGTATCTTCAGAATTTAGACATTTAAATGGTTGACAGCCAATCGTTTATCAATTAACCAGGATAAATGTGAGACAATTGACTTTACTAGCGAACATAGATCAAACAAATATTCTACGAACAGAAAATTCCTTGATATTAGACTAGACACAAGATTAACATGAAAGCTGCACAGAGATTCTGCTACTTATGCAATTAGACGTATCAGATTTATATATAACTGATAGTCTACTGGAATAACGACATACTATAAACTATCAAATACATATCAACTATGTTTAACCAATATTCTGCAGAAGAAGGCTGTTTGAGCACTTGTCTGTTTCACAAACTATCCACTGCAAACCTCTCTTCAGAGGGGTTATCAAACAAAACTAGTTTACTTGTATTTCTACTACTTAATTTTTCATTTACCCACATGTAATTGCAATTGTTTGAAATCTTTATGGATTTTATCGTGTTATACAGGGTGAGTCATTAGTAGTCGCTTCTTCGAATGCTCTTTTGTGTTTTAAATAAAAGAAAAAGCAATTAGTGGAGGATCCATGGTTGCTTGTGGCACATATTGTAAAATACTTGAAGCTCTGGCGCACTTCCGGTTTCACCGGAAATGCACAGAACTTATTTTTTTTAAATGACTCACCCTATATATTTTTGGATTTTCTTGTACTGCTTTAAATTGCCTGTTCAAATGTTTTTTCTTTTTCAAAATTGAGCCAACAGTTTTTGAGTAATTAATTTTTTTTGAAAATATTTGACCACAAGACGTGTTCAGAAAAAAATCATTTTCACATTGTTTATAAAAGTAAAAACATTGATTTTGGTGGTGCTTGTAGCCAAGAAAATTCTGCATCATTTGGTAAAGCTGCACTCGACAATACCTCTAGAAACTTTCTTTTTTCAAAGCCTACTTCTTGTAATTTTCACATACCAAAAACTTATTTTTTTATTCTCTTTCATTTTTGTTAACAATGTCCTATACCTATCTTTTCTAATTTTCGAGATAATCACTATACGAGCAATTAGCGGCCAATTAAAGAACTACGGGCGCTGTTCTCTGCACCCAAATAAAGTCACTAGATACATAAAGTACCGCAAACCTCCGCCATTTTTGGGCAAAAATTTAAAATAATACCTATCACAATATATAAGATTATTTCGAGGCAACTACCATACCACGCAGAATAGACCAGTTCTCGTCCGATCACTGAAGTCAAACAGCATCGGGCGCGGTTAGTACTTGGATGGGTGACCGCTTGGGAACACCGCGTGTCGTTGCCTTCTTTTAAACTGTTCACAAGTGATTTGACGTTTGGCGGCCATGTTTGGGCAAAAGTAGCGCTTTCTCTCTCGCACTCTTTGACCTTATGGATTGCGGTACTTTATGTATCTAGTGACTTTACACCCAAATATTGGTCCAATAAAGGCTGGAATGCGGCTGACTGCCTAAGTCAACTGTTAAAGAAAGTCGGTATACATTTATGTCAAACTTATAACAGCATCGCTACTAGTTATCATCCAAATGAATTATTCTTATGAAGAGTTAATAGATATGATTGATGTTTTGGATAAAGCTGAAAGAAGCTCTTTGTTAGCATCCAGACTTTATGCACAGCGATCCCTGGTAGAAGTCAACCGAAGCCAGAAACCTTCGAAAATATAAAGTGGACGGTTTGAGTGAACAGAAAGCATTGAATATGAAAGAAAGAGCGGAAAAAGCAATAACTGGTGAGAATAAGACGTTTATAGTACTTGCGAGTGTAGTTGAACACCCCCATACTAGTACTACGAAAATTAGTCGGCAGTTAGATGTAAGTCAAATTTGAGAATCCAGAATGATTAGGAAATACGAAACTCACCCGTAGCATATTCATACACAGGGTTAGATGAAAGAAATTTTCAGTATCGCTTACATTTTTGTCAATTGGCAGCAGGAAAATTATCCTGTCTTCCTCAATTTTTTGTTGTTTACCAACGAAACCTTCTATTAAAGTGAATTCGTTCATCGTCACAATTTCCGTTATTATAACACATAAAATCCCCCACTTTATCACACCTGTAAACTTTCAAAATCGCTGGTCATTAAAACTGTGGGGAGGAATAGTGAGTAGTTACATGATTGGACCTTATTTCTTTGATGAAAATGTTAATGGAGGAGAGTATCTTCGCTATCTACGAACGGATTTTCAAAACTTTTTGAAGACATCTTCAAATATGTCAGTAAACATAACCTTTATTTTAATTCGATGTTGACCAACAGTGTTAGAAATGAAATACTGCAACTGGACATTGCCGGAATTAAGAAATTGAAATGCGATGCTCTTCATTCTATAAAATTATTACTTTTGGGATAGTTGGATATAACATTTACTTTGTTTGACAATTGACTAAGGAAATCGGGCGCCATCCCTGCCTTCCATTGGTTGAACGAATATTTTGGTGCATAGAACAACAGCGCCCGTAGTTCTTTAATTGACCGCTAATTGCTCCTATATAGATAGTATAGTATAGTATGTATAGTATTTATTTCAATAGTATTTATAAAGTTTACAATAATTATTGTTACAATACCAAATATTCATTCAATATAATAGACTTAATTGTGTTACAGCACCTAGATAACTTAATATCTGTATGTGCTATATAGATTATCTCAGAAATTGCAAAAGATAGGTATAGGACATTGTTAACAAAAATGAAAGAGAATAAAAAGAGGAATAAAATGCCTCAATAAAATACTGGGTGTTCCATTTAAAAAAAATATCTTTTTGGTATGTGAAAATTACAGGAAGTAGGCTTTGAAAAAACAAAGTTTATTGAGGTATTGTCGAGTGCAACTTTACCAAATGATGCAGAATTTTCTTGGCTACAAGCACCACCAAAGTTAATGTTTTTGCTTTTAAAAACAATGTGAAAATGATTTTTTTCTGAACACGTGTTTTGATCAAATATTTTCAAAAAAAATTAATAACTCAAAAACTATTGGCTCAATTTTGAAAAAGAAAAAACAGTCGAACAGACAATTTAAAGCAGTACAAGAAAATCAAAAAATATATAGGGTGAGTCATTTAAAAAAATTAACTTTCGTGCATTTCCGATGAAAACGGAAGTGCGCCAGAGCTTAAAGTATTTTTACAATATGCGCCACAAGCAACTATGGATCTTACGCTAATTGTTTTTTCTTTTATTTAAAACACAAAAGAGCAATCGAAGAAGCGGCTACTAATGACTCAAATAATTGAATTGGCAGAATTTGTTTGAAATAACAAATAGGCACGATACACTTATACCTATGCTCACTTTAGTTGTCAATGACGTCATTGAGGAGCAAGTCAGATTGACAGTTCTCATATGGGCTACATCATGGCTACATTTTGACGCAGTTTGAAGTTGTTTTATCGTTTTTTTAAGTAATACTCTATTTAATATGCTAGGTTGTGCTGTATACGGATGCCGTAATTACAGTCGAAAAAGTAGAGATAGGCACATTAAATATTACAAGTTTCCCAAAGAAGAGACGGTACGAAATGTATGGTTAATTGCGTGTAAAAGGAAGGATTTAATAAATTTCAAAAATGGTATTTCCACAAATTAAGAATATAAGCAATTATTGAAGTACTCAGGCAAAGTGACTTTGATAGTTTAAGAAGTTTATTTCAATTCAGTTCGAGTCAATGCTTTTAAAACTATTAAAGAAAATGCTATACAATTCTGTATAAGATTAAAATCCAAATACTATTCTCACTCCTTGCGTTAACGAAAAGCAGCCTGAAATAGTTAACAATAAATTAAAAATTCTTAAGCAAAAACACTATGTATGTTGCTACGATGTATAGAATACCACAAAATACTGTATGAATGTTCGTAGATGTACAAATGTGTTGCTCTTAATGTGACAGTCTTGGAAAAGGTACTAAATCAAATAATTCACTTTCATAGGTGGTCAGTAAACATCGGACACTTTAAATGCTTCAAAATCAGTCTATGTCGATGTTTCACACATTTTACTGCTCGATCTTAATTACTTTGACCATCTGTGTATGTTTTATTAAAGCATCTATTTCTTGCTTTTTAAAGATTTTCAACTATCTTTTCTTTAAATCTGGGAACTGCATCAGAATTTAAATCTCTGTATGATTTACTGGAAAACTGCAGTAATTCTTGTTGGAGTGATGTAATGAAAACATGATTGCTTAAAATGAAGGGAACAGATACATGCTACAATAAGTTGATTTTTTTATTATGAACAATGATAAAATCAGATTTCAGGAAATACCATTCTTCAAATTTATTAAATCCTGCCTTTTACACTCAATTAACCACACATTTCGTATTGTCCCTTCCTTGGGGAACATCTAATATTTAATCAGACTATCTCTACTTCTTCGATTGCATTCACGACAACCGTATATAACACAACTAGGCATATTAAATAGAATATAATTTTAAAAAAAACGATAAAACAACTTAAAACTGTGTCAAAAATGAGAACTGTCAATCTGACTTGCTCCTCAATGACGTCATTGACAGCTAAAGTGAGCATACCGGTATAAGTGTATCGTGCCTATTTGTTATTTCAAACAAATTCTGCCAATTCAATTATTTGTATATTTGAGATGATGAGTTCTGATACAGAGCGCGACATCTTTAGGACTAAAATGTTGTTATTTCTTGACAGTAACGAAATTACTTATGTTTTCTATGATTCAAACGCCCCCTTAATAATTAATAAATAGAGTAGTAGTTTATTGTGTCTAATAGGTAACCGTAAGAGGGATGTTATAATGCATGTAAGTAAAAGATTAATATTTATGTATCACATATTTAATATGTAACACCACAAAATTACACATAAGATGCTCAAACTATGGCTATAATTGTTACAGTAAGTAATATTTATTACTATAGTTTTATACCTTGTCTCAGAATAAGAAGGAGTGATTCAAATATCGCGCCAAAATGGCGTATGTTTTTAAAGTATTTCATTGGTTCTTGCGTAGGCAAGTTTAACATGGGAAAATAAGTTTGACAAAACGTCATTTTATGTTTATAGCCAAGCCATAACCTAGAATCTTACATTGGTTGCATTCAGCAGAAGCACATGCTCCGCTCCATCGGTAGCGTACGCTACATCGACAACAGTTGAGTGAAATTCAAAATTTAATGTTATGTTGTTGGATGTGCTACTTGCTAACACACTTGACAGAAGTCAGCTGATCAGTTCTTGTTTATTTGAAAAATTAAGAGAAAAGTCATAAATGAAATTGGAAATAAGTAGTTTCTGAACCGAAATTAAGAAATCCGAAAATAATAATTACTGGTGTTGAAGAAGATGTTATTGATCAAAACAATGAAAAAGTGTACGGGACTATTATACAAAATGATTAACATATGTAGACAAGGATTTCTCAGCTAAACTTAAAATAGAAAAAAAATACTCATACAAGAAAAAGAAGAACTCAACAAACTATATTAGTAAAATAAAAAATTGGTTTACTGATATAGTTCGTTGGAAGAACTATGGAAATATTACATTATTTGGTCAACTAGAGATGTATTCCAGCATCATAGACAGGGCACAAATGAATGTAGGATGAAAAAGATATAAGGTGTATGAAGACCTACAAATAGATGGTATAAATGTGCAGGGTAGAATCATTTTGCTAAAGAATGTAAAAATGGAGAAACGTGGTAATTGTGCTGCAAGTGTGGTCTTTGTGCTGGTAGTCATTTAACAAACAAATGTAATAGCTTAATTATACTTGTATATAAGTGTATAAATATGTAAGAACAAATGATAAATTTAAAGTGGATATTGACACTAATCACAGTGCTTGATAGAAATTGTATAAACTACAAATGAATAATAGGTAAACAAGAATGGAAATTTAAATATATGTAGCAATTAGATAGTAAGTAGGGTTGATTCACTTAGTAGTGATTAAATTGTAGTTTTTTAAGTGTTAAGAATATTAAAATATTGAAGAACTAGTCCGTAAGTATATTATAGAAAAAGTTTTAGTTTGTAAGTAATATATTTGTATACATATTTTAATAGCAACTGCGAAATAAAGGTTATTTTATTATTATTATTATTTGTTTTGATTAGTCTTGGCTGTTGACTGTTGTCAGTTGTTGTCACCATTGGTGATACACTACATTCAAAAGAACATTTACGTTGTATGTAATGCGCAAAATATTCTTCATCTGTAAAAGCTAGTAGTAATTAAGTTTTACATAAAATTACCTTCGATAAAACAACTACCCGACGCTAATCTATTGTGAATCTCATCCACATCTGTAATTTCATACAATTAATTTTTAAATTCATATAGTTAGCGCCATCTTACTCAACGTGTTACCGATACGCAGAGAAATAGAGTAGGGGAGAACGCGCTTCGACGAGTGCGCATCCAGTTTTAAGCAAACGCTATTGTGGTCGCCATTTTGCAGGAAGGCATTTCTTTTCACACGTAAGTTTGTTTACATTTTTCTAAGTCAATGAACTTTACATGCGAATTGTTGAGCTAGGTATATGTGAGCAACCTTCAAAATGGGGGAATTCAATTTAACTTAGTTGGGGCATCTTTAAGCGCGTTCTCCCCTACTCTATTTCTCTGCCGATACGTAGCGGTAATAGAATGCGCTACAAAAGATGGCCGTCCGCTCCGTAAAGTAGTCGATGTAATCGTGACGTAAGTCGATGTAGCGCAAATGTAGCGTATGCATCCAGCAGACGTTTCCTCAACAGTTCCACAACAGTTGCGTCTGCTGAATGGGACCATTTTTACTTCGGTTTATTATACATACTTTATTGTGTTATTAAATAAAATCCATACTTTTATGTACAGCATGAGTATGCGTTGATCAGACGATTTAAGATCTAAGGAACAAGTGATCATGCATTTGAAACTTTGAATTTGATGAATATGTCAAAAATACTGTACGTCAGTGGAAAAATCAAACATTCAACAATTAATATCATTGCAAAAATAACTATAGATGAGTTCATACCATAAATGAACTGGACAACTTACACATATTCTAGAATTGACTCATTAATTTCAAGTAAGTGTTAATTAAATACTAATTATATTACCACATGTTCATATACATGTTATATTTCAGAAATATTTATCAAACGTAAGGAATTCTGGACTAATAGAAAAAGGTGAAAATATCTGGTGGAGAATATGGGAAAAAGTTTGGATTACCACAAGTATAATGAGTGCACGACAAGCTTTGTTGAAAACCTGTAGGATTAAATAGCCATACCGATAAAGATAGGCAATTAAGAATACTAGGATCTGAATTGATACATAAGATGAAGTTGCTTAAAAGCATATCACTTATATGAGAACGTTTGACTGAAGCAATTACAAATGTTACAATAAGTATTTGGAAAAATTGTGCCGACCATGTAAATTTTTAATCTTTTTAACATGATGTGAACACTAAATTATTGTTAATTTCCAATATATAGTAGAAATAAATATTTGTTATACTTTATATATTTTCATAATAAATAAATTTTAATAGGGAATAATAATTAGTAATGTGTAGGTATATGTAATTATCTTTGCAGTTCGTGTAAACAACTTCAGCCGATGTAAATTTTTCTATTTATTACTGTTGTATGTAAGATTCAAATTTCCAGGACTAGTTGCTTGAAGTTACCTCTTCAAGGTTTGTCGCAGTAATACGAATGATTTATCTGTAAGTTCTTTATTGATATTTAAAATAGAAACTAATAAACAAAACCTTTTCTGCAAGTTCTTAAGGACATTTTGATAAAAGATAAAAGGTTTGATTGTTTCATGCTCTCTGATACAAATATTTAATAATAAATAGACTTGATTCACAATTTTCATGTTGATATAGCACATTCACTGAAATGTGCAGTAATTATATATTTATAACGGCAATCCTCATCAAAATGCTCAGAACAAAGTCTATGCTTTCATTTGTAAATTGGGCCTATATCTTTATCCATAGATTCTTCTAATATTTGTTTCAAAACTAGAATGAACAGATTTGAATGTTAAGAGATTTGTATTCATCAAATTATAGATGTATGCACATACTTGTGTTTATAACTCTACTCTCCTGTTTCCAATTGCCGTGCACTCGTATAGCTGCTTCGATTGGTAGAAGGAAAAGCGGCACATCCATCTATTTTAACGAAAGTAGTAAATGAAACACAAAACAGCTAAATCCTTAGTTAGAATTAATACAGTTCTTCTAACCTCAATTGTCATGATGTCATATCAAATTGTCTACTAAATTTTAAGCTATGTGTTCCATGTTTTGGCGGGATATTTGAATCACTCCTTCTTATTCTGAGACAGGGTGCCTTTGTTCAAACCTTATACGTTTTCCTTTACGATTTTTTGAAGGACCCAGTAAACCGCTACCACCATACTATAAAATATTAGCGATTACAAAAAGAAAGCTAATGAAAGTGACAAAATACCTTCATAAAGGGAATATTTTACTTGCGCCTTCTAAAAAGGACTATTTTTTTAAGAATGTTAATAATAAACTATATAAAATATAATAAATAAATGTTTGACAAAATAAGCAAAACGCGATTACTTTGCGGTTTAAATGCATAAACCAATCACCCGAATGTTTCTTTCCACATCCCTTTCACACTTTTTGTTTGAAAATTCGTTCTTTCAAGAATGCCTATGATTGGTGCTTTTTGACAACTCTGGGTCAAAATGGCGCACATCATCATTTGCAATCATTTTATCTTCCGCGCATTTGTAAGAGCATTCTCCCCTCTCTATATCTCTAACCCGCTCTCGCCGTTGAATTGTACGGTCGATATCCAAACGTTACTTCAATCACTGATACTTCTACAGGGATATTAGTTGTGATCACTGCTACTGTAGAATAACAGTGATTAATAACTGCTACTGGATATATCGCTCATCGCTACTGCCAATTCAGCTGCCATTTGCACGTGTAAATTTATAGTTTGTACTATTCTTGTATTCGTTTTACTAGGTTTAGTGGAAATTCACAAATTAATAAGGGTTAATAATGGCCGATCATGTTGACCAATTTAATATGAATGAGGCAATGCTTTGGGCAGATACATTAAATGTAAAGGAGGAACAGTGCCAAGAAGACAGTTTTGTAGAGGATAAAGTGTGTATCTCTGAAACTGTTATTACTGTAGATAATGCTGAATTTCAAGGCCCCATTCGGTATGACCAAATAAAACAGTATGAAGATTCCGCATGTACGGACAATATTAAAACAGAAATGGCGTCATTTGAAGTCACTGAAAAACAAAATGACGAAATTAAAGTAGAAGGAGGGATCAGTGCTGATGATATTAAAATTAAATTCGATAATGGGCTACTATGTAAGTAAATGCATATTAATAGCTGTTTATTGTAATAACAGGTTATGTTGTATGAGATTAGATTAAAATTTTTATCATGGTAATATCTACGAATATTATTTTTTTAAATATAATTTGGTTTATTATATGTATATAAATGTATATTTGTCTTTTTTCAAGATTTTAAATTGAGTGGTTTACTGATTTATTATCAGTACAGCTTCCAACTTCAAATCTTGAGGAGTTCTTAAAATATTGTAAAATATAGAACGAAAATTCTGACTGTCGACCCCTAGTAATGATGAAACATTTGCAGCTTAATAAAAAAAATGCACGAGCTTAACACAGAAGAGTGCATTTAGTATTCATATTTATTATTGATAAACAGTGATCTTGGATAATAGGCTTCTCATTCCATTATATATTCCAAGTGTCGTTCCAAGCAGTAATGTTTTATTTTCAAACCTGATTCACTATATTTCAACTGCCAATTAAATCTTCACTGCTACTTGACATCTAAATGTAGTATATTACTCGACTATTTTGAGAGCCGACCAGGGTTGCGAGATTGGTTTTTTTTTTATTTCCCTAGATTTCTTGTTAAAATTTCCCTATATTACCCTTAATTACCTTGAACTGCCTTGACGTGCATAATTTTAAAAATATATAAATTGAAGTCGGTATTCTATAGTATTAAACTATTAGAAAACTTAATTTGATTCTCTTAATCTATTTTTTTTTTTATTCAGAATCATTAATTAATAACTGAAAAATAAAAATACGGAAACTGAAAGGCACAAATTATGGGTTATGTTTTCTCTGTTCTGCCTGAACTTGCATGCACTATATTTTAGATAACTAAGCTGCAGTTAGAAAGGTGCAACTTATTAAATGAACTGATAAATCTAAACTTATTAATGAATTACAAAATTCAAATAGTATCTACGTCTTACATATACACATTATACGTTCACAACCATGCGTTGTAAAGTACATTACAAAAAGATGGAACTTAGTATGGTTGCGAACCCGTAATGATGTATTCAGTCGCTAATAGCGCTATAGTAAAGGTGACTAGTTATTTTCATTTTTAAATGTTTATTAGAGTGTGAAAGTTGGTAGGACTAACCATCTGTTGACTTTTATAAAACTTATGTGACTGATTGTAAGCTAACGGTTATAACCAAACATATTCGTATCTATTATTTTAATATTCATTTTTCGGCATTCGACATGGGATTTAAGTGTTTAGTATCGAACTGTGAGAACATTCAGAAAGACACAATTCTTCATTCGCTTCCAAAGGATGTTGAGGTACTACTTTCTTGCTTTGTTTATTTTACCCTTTTAAAATTATACTGTTTATTCTAGATGTTCAAGAAATGGCTTAAGGCTGTGGGTCGTGAAGATATTAACCATAATAAACGGAGGAGCTATAGAGTTTGTGATAAACACTTTACAAATGAGATGAAATTTGTAACACATCACAATCGAACAAACCTTACAGCTGATGCTTTTCCTGTATTATATTTATCAGGTATTACTTCACACTACCTCACAAATATTATCATTATGTCAATTATTTCCAGTAAAAAAATCAGATGAACCAGCATCTACAGCTACAGCAAGTACTAGTACTGCAGCAACAGCAAACACTGATAGCCTGCTCACAGAAGATGTAAATACTGAACAATACTCAACTCTACATGCAAATATATTGAAGTCTGAAAAACCACAGATAAAACGTAAAAAAATAGGTAAAATATATTTATTTTTATTTTGTACATAGTTGTTCAAAATAATACTTTTTGTAGATATAAAAAAGAAAATCAATATATTACGAGAATGCGGATTTTCTTGTAGAAAACAACTTGGCCCTCAAACAAGCAACTTGTATGCTGTAGCTAAAAATATCCTATATACGGCTCGAAAATTATATGATGAAAATTCATCAAATAAGAAACGTATTGTGGAAGCAATGGAACAAGTAGAAAAATATAGTTCTATTATGGACAAAGTAAACGTAACTACTTTGAAATTTATTGAAATGCAACTTCGTTTACAAAAAAGAAAAAATAGGGGCCGTCGTTATACAATTAAAGACAAAACATTTGCTTTAAGTCTCTTGAAATAGTCTCCAAAAGGATACAAATTATTACAAAAAACATTTGTTTTACCATCGCGTCAAACATTGATGTCTATTTTAAATAAAATTCCTTTCAACTGTGGCATTAATCAGGCTATTTTGAATAGCTTGAAAAAATCTATTGCAAGATTAGACAAAGAAGATCGTTGTTGTATTTTAATGTTTGATGAAATGTCAATAGAAGCTGCATTAATGTATAATAGAAAAAAGGATGTAATTTATGGTTTTGAAGATAATGGAGATGGTAAAAAAAAAAAATTAGCTGACCATGCCTTGGTTTTTATGGCTAGAGGTTTGAAAAAGAAGTGGAAACAACCCATCTGTTATTATTTTTTCAAAGGAGGTATAAGTACAGCACAATTGACTGTGACAATCAAAAATATAATTTGTTCCCTACAAAATATTGGCTTAAACATAATTGGAACTGTTTGCGATCAAGCTACTGTAAATACTGCTGCTATCAACAGACTGAAGGAAGAAACAAAAAGAAAACGTTCTTTAGCAGGCCAAGAAGACATTTTTGGTTTTGAAATCAACAATAAGGAAATTATTCCAGTTTATGATCCACCACACCTTCTAAAAGGCATAAGAAATAATGTGTTAAAAGCAGATGTTAAATTCACATGGAAACATGATGAACAGCGAGGTAGCTGGAAAGATGTAGTAGCTTTGTATGAGTTAGATAAGGGTGATGATGATATGAGAATGCTAAATAAATTAACAGAAGGTCATGTCTATGAGGAAAAAATGAAAAAAATGAAAGTAAAGGTCGCTGCTCAGATTTTCTCACATCGTGTGTCATCTACAATGAGGGGACTTGTTTTGCATGGTACATATATTTAGTTTTTGTTTGTACATTCTGCAGAACTAATTTCTATTCTTTTGCAGGCAATACATGTTTAGATGAAACAGCTGTGGACACTGCCGACTTTTTACTGTTGTTTGATAAGATTTTTGACAGTACAAACAGTCTTTCAAAGTTTCCTGATCAAGGAAAACCATTACGTGGTGCCACTTCTTAGCAGTCAGAGCACATACGATTTTGGTATGAAGCAATCAAAGTTTTAGAAACAATAAGATTTATCACAAATACTGGACGTGAATTTGTACCACCCAGCGTTAAGAACTGGATAGTAACTTTAAGGGGCTTCATTTACATATGGCAAAAACTGCAAGGTTTAGGGTACAAATATTTATGTACTAGAAACATCAATCAAGATCCTTTGGAAAATTTGTTTGGGTGCATCAGAAGTCATGGAGTGCGCAATATTAATCCATCATGTGCTTCATTTGTGGGTTCATTTAAAAGCCTCATTATTAACAATTTTGTTTCCCCACATTCCCCAGGAAGGAATTGTGAAGAAGATACACATGATGGTGCTCTAAATTCTTTAGAAGAATTTCTACAAGAAGAAACAATTGCTGCAACTGATACTCACCATTATTTAAGTCAGAGTGATTTACAGAATGGCAAATTCAATTTCAAAAATAGAAAACATGGCATTATATTAATGAAATTTGCTTATATAGCTGGGTATTTAGCAAGGCGAATTGTAAAAATTGTTGGTGGCTGTGGAAAATGCAAATTCTCTTTAGTAGCTACAAGCTCGGAGCCATTTCATGCATTAATAGAAGCCAGAACATATAGTACAAGGCAGCTTACAAAGCCTAATACAGCATTTATAAATTTGTTTAGCAAATGTATAGACATTATTCAATTTTATTTACCAAAGTTATGTTTCCAAGAGAAAGTGCATTTTCTACTGTCACAGAAAATATTTAATTTGGTACAATTTGAAATTAAATGTGACAGCCATGACTTACCTAAAATATTTGTAAATGAGTTTGTCTCTATATACATATATACATGGACCAAACATGTTAATAACATTTTAAAAGGTGTAGAAACTAAAAGTGTTAATGACTCTGTGAAAGAATTAGCATTCATTATAGAAAACAGAAGGCCAGGAAAGAAGCTTTCAGAAAAGAAAAACAACTACAATAATTGTAATTTGTTAAGGATTTTGTATATGTCTTTATTTGAATATTGTTATTTTATTTTTATTATATTAAAATCTATTATATCGACAAAAGGTGGTGTATTATTATATATTGATGCTGTATAATATGTATATGGTAATTAATACTGAATATAAAAGAACTTTATTTAACAATTTTAAATTATTTAGATTTAATTATTTAATGTCTAGAATTCTAAAATTCTTATATTAAACATTTTTTATATTTAAGATAATTTTTCAATTGGATTGCAGCTTCCTGGAGAATATTTCATAGAATTTATTCTGATTTAGAATATTTTCTTAATACAAAATGTACAAATATACATATCAATTTATTGTTTTTGTGATTATGATTGTAAATTGGTCAGTTTAAATATATTATATTCATCAACAATATAATATAAATTCTAAAATTTGAAGTGACTAATTTACAATTATAATTATAAAAACCTAAACCTATAAAATAAAATTTAAATTTCAAATTTGACGCGGGTAGGATTAGCGACTTTAGCGACTGAATACCAAACTACGATTAGTAGTTTTGGCGGGATCCGAAAGAGTTCACTATCTATTCTTATCTAATCTGTGTTCACAACGATTCACTCCACGAAAGCTTGACTTCCAGAGATAACGTTAGAGATGGGAATCTAAAATACTAACGATGCGACCATTCGTAGAACGCCATCTCTGGTCATTTCCCGAACCATTTCTTAAACTATTTTGTACGGTTTATTTGATATTATTTCATTTTTGAATTCAATACTAAAATTAAATAAAAATAAATTAAACGAAATGTGTATAAAAAACTTTTATTAGTAAAATTTAAATTACAATGTTTTTTTCCTAGATAAATAATACTGTTTTGCCTGTAGAAAAATGTCATCTTTAATACCTCTAAAGCGAGTTTCTTTGCCACATAAAATTCTATTGATCCCAGTAGCCCAATTGTGGCAATAAAATCTTGTAAATTTACTTAATACAATATCTTGAATATCCGCTTTATGGTTACATTGTATAAAATCAAAATTAATGTGTTTCTTTAAAATTACAATAATATTTGAAAACATATCGGTTTTATAGGCTATTTGGCAAATTACAGATCTTAATATACTCGTAGGTTTTCTGGTAACGCAACGATTGTATAGCGCATGTATCAGTCCCCACAACTGAACGACTACGTATATGTACTCCCCTCCGTTAACCAGAGCGGTGGTAGTAGTAAGAAGCGTATCGACTCATTTCATTTCAATACAGTGAGACGCTTGGGTAATATTCTACGTATAAGGGGATGTATTTATTGCACATGCTTTTAATTACTGCATTAGATATGCGACAAAAACAAACGTTGGAATCGTAAATATCAACAAGTTTAGCAACAGATGAAATTAATATAATTCGTATGAACTATTGCACTAAAAAACTATTTTATATACAGAAAAAAAAACCATATTCTTTTAAATAAAAAAAAATGCTTTCTCATAAATATGTCAGATAAAATTATAGAACAATATGTAAACTAAAATAAAATTCGTTGAAAACGTTAAAGTAAAAGTATAAAACACTATTAGATTCTTGGCAATTATTTAAATAAACGGCTCAAAAATATTTCCATACTGGGCCAAACAATATCCTAAGCGATTATAAAAATTGGTTCGAACAGCACTTAAAGTTTCTGGGGTGATGCTATTAGAAACCGCAATAATTTTGTTTCTAAGTTCTTCCAAGCTAGCTGGATTTTCATGCGTATAGATAGATTCCTTTAAATAACCCCAATAAAAGAAATCTAAAGGTGCCAGGTCAGGAGAACGAGGAGGCCAAGATAGAGTTTCGGAAGTTGTACCAATCCAGCGATTAGGAAATTGTTCGTTTAAAAAATTTTTGACGACTAATGAATTGTGCGCTGGACACCCATCCTGTTGAAAGTATATCGTATTAAAATCAATATCGGGAAACTGTCTTAGATGAGGAAGGACCTGGTTTTGCAGAAGTTCTAAATATTTGGCAGAATTCAAAGCGCCGTCAATGAAAAAAGGTCCTATAATACGATTACCCAACAAGCCAGCCCAAAGATTTAACTTTCGCCGTACTTGGGTACTAGACGCAACACTACGATGCTCGTTGACCTGACTCCAGTACCTAATCGCTGACGGATTATGATTTCCAACTTCCCAAAAAGAAGCCTCATCACTAAATAAAATACGGTTTAAGAAATCATTTTCCGCATGAATTTTGTCTAAAATTTTCTCAGAAAACTGCATCCTTCTAAAAGCATCACCATCAAATAATTCTTGACGTTTTGATAGTTTATAACTTTTATAGCCATTCTTTTTTAATATTAGCTTCACAGACGACGGGGATATGTTTAAGTCAGTAGCAATACGATTTGATGATAATCGTGAGTCATTCGCTGCTGACGCCAATACAAGTTCACAAATATTTTCAGAAATCTTGCGGCTGGGATAGGACTTCGGTTTGTTATCAACAGTGCCGGTTTCATTAAATTTATTTTTTAAACGAAGAATCGTTGTTTTGTTTGGTATTGGCCTGTTTGGATAGTTTACGCTAAAAAGGTCACATACTTGTTGTAAACTATTACCCATGTGATGCCATTGTAACATCGCAACTTTTTCTTCCGTCGTGTAAGTTGGCATTTTGTATTAATTGCGCTCCGTTGATCTATATCCCACCGCAGACCAAATAATACTAGCGTTACCGGATACTACAGCCGTTCGCGTCGGGGAATACGATAACTGTAGCGAGTGATAGTGGGGACTTGGACACTCCTCTGTCGTTGCTTCACCCGAAAACTTACCGGTATAATATGCTGTACATATAGCTGTAATAAATTTTTGTGTACAATATCGTAATTTGCACATAGCACCATTAAATTCTTTTGCAGATACAAAAGTATGCCATTCAGTCATAGGACTGCTGCAAAGTATATTTTTCTTACAAATACTACAAAAAGTAATACTTTTTAAATATTTGCACAACCAGCCACTAATATATAAGACTGGCATTACATCTATACCAGGAAAAGGTGTTGTTGGCAGGGGTGGTATTTTTATATCAATTGCACCAGATTGCTTTTGAATTAATGGCAAATCTTGGACTAAAAATAATTTAATATTTGATATTATATTTGAAGAATCCTCTTCACAATTAGCTGACAGTGAATGTCGGGTCGCCATATTACTTATTAAAAGTGTTTTGAAATGATTCTCAAATTGTAATGCAGTAGGATTAGTGTTCTTGTGACTAAGTTGTCTTAATTGAGAAAAAAAATTCTCCAGGGGATCTTGATTTATCACCCTACTTTTTAAAATTGATACGTTATAATTTTGTTTTAATATTTTATACAAGTCCTCAAGACCACAGAGAGTAACGAGCCAGTTCTGCAAACTGGGTGTTGTTCCACAACGTCCCATTGTGTCTTGAAATTTCATGTTCGATATATACTTCTTAGCTTCCGACCAGAAATGTAAGTGATCAGAGTTTTGTGATACAGCACATCTTAACTTCTTTTCACCACTTTGTAGTGCCATACCATTGACACTGTCAAATAAAGTGTCAAAAAATTTCAGTATTTTTACAGTGCCAATAGCTGATTCATCTAGTTCACTGCCATCTGGTCCAACAGCACCTGAAGTAGAAATTAATTATACATATTTTCCTTAAAATATATTTTATGTAATTTATTAAGAAAGCACAAAACAACTATGCTCATATATACATCTTATAATGTTATAATACACAATATCTAAGCCATTTACATGAATTTAATACATTGTATATTCAACAAATTCTCTACAAATCACGTATAATGGAGAGTCTATGTATGCTTTTATTTTTAATTTCTAAATAACTTAGCTTACATTTTTATTCAAACTTTTGTCTAGAAAAAATCTTATAATCGATAATTAATTTAAGATATATCAATTTAATACATTTTTACTTAAAATCATATACCAGCTTACACATGACTAAAACAGAGATGAAGTATTTCTTTATGACTTACCTCTTGCTAAAAGTAGATTCATGACAGAAGATACGGAGTGACTCAATACCTGCGATGCACACGAAACTTTTATTTTTCTAATTTTCTGAGGATTGATATGACCTTCAGTTAGTTTTGGTAAACAACGTAGTTCTCCAGACATATTGTCCATATTATAAACGGTGTATATATCTTCCCATGATGCTACAAAAATTTCATTTTCCTTATGCCATACCAATTTCTTATTAAGCAAATTATTTCTTATCCCCTTCAACAAATGGGGTGGCTCGAAGATGTGAATTATTTTCCTGTTATTAATATAAAAATATTTCTTGTGTATATTTTCATTTCTTTCTTGGCTGCTTACTGTGTTTGTCATCAAATAATTTACTGCAGCCACTCCTTGCTGATGTTTTACCAGGAAATAAACAGACAGCTATAATTTTACAACAGACATATGTAAATATAAACATCATTTTGCAAAACGAAATAAAAATTAAACTTACATAGTGATGATGTAGAAGGTTTGTCAATATTAACTACTTGTGTGGCATTATCTGATGATGTAGAAGGTTTGTCAATATCAACTATTTGTGTGGCATCATCTTCTTGTTCTTCGCCTGAAATTTATACATAATGCGTACAAATGACAGTTCTATTTTCCAAGTAAAGGCTGTATTACACTTCCCAAGTTCTTGGCCAAGAACTTGATCAAGTTAAAATTGACGACAAGTCGTGTATTACACTTGTCAAGTTGACTTGGTCAATTTCTTGGCCAAGAACTTGGTGGCTTAGAACATGTTCTATTTTTCTTCTCAACTTGATGAAGTTTTTAGTGATTTATAGTAATATACATGTTATAAAGTTTTTTGAGGAGCGGCTAACGGCAGACAAATATTCCACGTTGTGCGCATGCGTCGAAAATGTCAATGAGGTATAGGAATGTGTAGGAATTTATTTCGTTTAAAATGCCGATTAATTGTTTGGAATGTGAAAAAGTATATTCTACACGGTTTAATTTAAATAAACATATGAGAGCAGTGCATAATAAAGAACCTGAATATATAGAATGTGCTTCGAAAAAAAAGTATATGTGTGCTACTTGTAAAGTTTATTTCCAGTTCAATAATGATTTACGGAAACATTTAATGGATAAACATGACGTCGAAAATATCGTAGAAGAATTGGGTTTTGATTCTTTCAGTGGTAGGTAAAATTTGTATCTGTTGACTAAGTAGTTTAATTTTAATAATTTTTTTGCATTTAGTCAGTGGTTATCTGAAGAATTCTTCTTCAGATAACCACTGACTAAATGCTTAAGTTAATAATACTCTAATATATTTTTTCGTAATAATTTATTTTGCATTTAAAGTACATTTATTATCTAAGTATAATTAATAATAGAATATATGCGTATGATTGCAGACATATTTAGTATACAAGAGAGATCAGTATTTAAATGAAATAAAATATGTTATATAGTGTGTGCTTCATTAAGTTCATTTACAATTTTGATGAACATCAACATTTTAACAAAAACATTTTTAGTTACTGCTAGTTCTATCAAAGCATTTGCTACTTTTCTGGCAGAAAATATATATTACTATTAAATGGAAAAATTTTGATTATAATTTAAATTTATTTATGTGGTACTGAGGTGTGTTTAAAAGAAATATGACAACTAAAAGTATTTCTTAAACTAAACCTTTCTGACTACGTAAATGCACTAATCTTTGCTTATTTTGGTTATCTGAAGAATTCTTCTTCAGATAACCACTGACTAAATGCAAAAAAATTATTAAAATTAAACTACTTAGTCAACAGATACAAATTGTACCTACCACTGAAAGAATCAAAACCCAATTCTTCTACGATATTTTCGACGTCATGTTTATCCATTAAATGTTTCCGTAAATCATTATTGAACTGGAAATAAACTTTACAAGTAGCACACATATACTTTTTTTTCGAAGCACATTCTATATATTCAGGTTCTTTATTATGCACTGTTCTCATATGTTTATTTAAATTAAACCGTGTATATTGCTCGGAATTCAAACAAACGTCTAGCGACTGTTATGACAGTCATGTTAATAATTATTACTCAGGGGGGATGTAAAATAAGCACATGTCTCAATGTGAAATCAGTTTTATTAGATAATTTAATCGTGAATGACATATATAATACATGACCATGTACTATCGCGGACAAAATATTTTAGTCGAATTTCCGACGCATGCGCACAACGTGGAATATTTGTCTGCCGTTAGCCGCTCCTGTTTTTTGCCAACTGTCTAAAATGTAAACACAAATTCCATTTTAGAATATCGTTAAAATGACATGTTAATTTGATACTTCTTGAAAGAGTTGTATGCTTAAATTATTTATTTTCTTTTCTATCTCTTGTGCAGTTATTTTTACATTCAATATCAAACATAAATCTTCGATAACTTTTTTATTTTTTTTATTTTGTACTTTTGCACTATTGGTACTGCTAATTCACCTAAAAACTTGGTCACGAAATTGATAAGTGTAAAACAGCCAAGGTCAACAATAACTTGATCAAGAACTTGCCGACAATTTCTTGGCCAATAACTTGGTAAGTGTAATACAACCTTAAGATAAACATTTTTACTTCCTATTTAACAGACTCACAGTTTAATGGTCTAGCTTTTATATGATCTTCTTCAATACAAAATAAATAAACAATACTTACATTCTGAATTATTTGCTGCAGTCTCTGTGTGCCCTTTAGGGAGCAGTAAAGTTGGGTATGCTACTACAGATAATAAATTATTTCTCATGGTACACTCATCTCTAAAATGCGTATGGCACACTTTTTTTGTTCTATATACATATGCAGGTGACAATGACATCAATTCAGAATTACTACATGCTTCGAGCCATTGATGAAATAATTCAGGATGTTTAACGGGGTCAGGAAAATTATGCCGGCTAGAATGTTTGTCATCGCAGCCTCTTACTGCACAGTTCCGATATCTGACCATCCTTGAAGATGTTCTGAAGAAATAATACATTTAAGTTAAAAATACTGATTTTAATAATAGTAAGCAAATAAACTTACGTTTATGTCGAATAACACGATAACAAACAATAAATAATTTAACGGTGGTATTTCGTCTTGATAAAGACGGATTTATCACTTTAAATATCAAATCGGAAGAAAAAAAAACACAAACCTAACCAAATATACACGTACACAAGAGATGACGGAATGGCGTCCGGTCTCCGGAATAGTCTGACGGAAACGAAGCTATCAAATGCGATAATACCAACAGTAAAATTGAGTATAGTGCCATCTCTGGTGCTTGCTCCAACTAATTTATAAGTGACTATGTACGTAGATAAATGCGAATTCCCCCTGTTGACTTCAAATGTGAAAAATAATATAAGAAAGCTGTTTTAACATCAGAGCAGAAATTTTTTCCAAGGGATTTACCTTATTTTATTATACTGTAGTCATTTGATCGATTTGCAAAAAGCGATAGAGCACCGATTCGGAATGTGTGCAGATGTTGTTAACCCTTACATTTTCTACTTGACATAAGATGGCATACCACTCTTAAAAAAAAATAAGTAAACAGTGGTTTAAGTTTAAAACGTTTTGAATTGAATTGTGACAATATACAGGGTGTAGATAAAGTCTGGAACAAAATTAATATTTCTGTTATCTTCGGTTTGATGAAAAACCCTGAAACAGGTCGATTTTGTTTTTATCCCGTGCACTTTATAACATCGTGAATTTAATTCTGTCGTCATCTGGTTGCGCGCGGGCATGACGTCATTAGTTTTTTCAAATGGTAACCCGCCACATTTATTACCCGTTGTCGTTAGGTATTCCATTGTGCATGCAACGGTATAAAAAGTTTGGTACCTTACATAACAATTTTTGGGAGAAAAATGCTTTCGAATTTCAAAAAATTAAAATTTTATTTCTAATGAAAAACTAATCAAAAATTATTTTAAAAAATCAGATGAATTATAATCCGAGGTTTATCTTGGATTGTCGTCAAACAAGACACGAAAAAAATGTCAACGGAAGTGTTCAAATTGTCCGCCATTGGCCATTTGACACTGGCCGAGACGGACGTACACGCTTTCTACGACACGTCGTATTGTCTCTGCACCAATATTTCGCATTTCCTCGCGCACCGATTTCGCGGTCAACGGTGAGCAAAATTGTCGCAAAATTTGCTGAAACTGGCAGTGTAAAAGACAGGGCTCGTCAAGGTCGACCAAGAATTGAGGAAGATAGAAGGGTCAATATTCTCTTGGAACTTCAGGACAACCCCCACACTTCAACAAGGAACATTGCCAGGGATCATGCAGTCGATTTTACCACAGTAGCCAAATTGCTGAAGAAGGAAAAACTTCATCCGTACAAAATCAATCGGGTTCAGGAACTGAATGCAGATGACTTCGACCGCTGACTCGAGTTCTGTGAACAAATCATGGCTACGGTGCGATGAGAATCCCGGATTTGTCGACAATGTGGTTTTTAGTGACGAAGCAACTTTTACCTTGAACGGTGAAGTGAATCGCCACAATTATAGGTACTGGTCGGGCGAAAATCCTCGATGGGTTCGAGAGGAGCACACCCAACACCGGCAAAAAGTTAATGTATGGGCGGGAATAGTGGGAGATCGCATTGTGGGGCCTTTCTTTCTGGACAGAAATTTAAACGCTGAAACATACTTACATTTCCTAAGATTTACGCTAGTGCCAACATTGGTAGAATTATTTCCGGATGAAAACACCCCCGACAAGCCTCACCCCAGAATCTGGTTTCAACAAGATGGAGCACCTCCACATTTTGGCTGGCGTGTTCGGAGTTACCTCGACGAAATTTTCCCCGGGAGATGGATCGGACGAAGGGGAACAATTGAATGGCCTGCCCGTTCGCCAGATCTCACGCCACTTGATTTTTTTCTATGGGGTCATGTGAAATCAAAGGTGTACACCAATAAGCCAAATAACTTGGATGATCTGAAACATCGTATCCGCGAGGAAATGCGAAATATTGGTGCAGAGACAATACGACGTGTCGTAGAAAGCGTGTACGTCCGTCTCGGCCAGTGTCAAATGGCCAATGGCGGACAATTTGAACACTTCCGTTGACATTTTTTTGGTGTCTTGTTTGACGATAATCCAAGATAAACCTCGGATTATAATTTATCTGATTTTTTAAAATAATTTTTGATTAGTTTTTCATTAGAAATAAAATTTTAATTTTTTGAAATTCGAAAGCATTTTTCTCCCAAAAATTGTTATGTAAGGTACTGTAACGTTTTCGGGTTCCAATAAACAACTCGTGCAATTATTTATTTAAAACAGTCTGTATATTTATATACTTAAAATTATTTAACAATATAAAAACATAAAACTAACTTAACACACTTAAACTACTACAATTTAATTATCACAGGTATTTATTTACTACTACTATTATTTATTCCTCTGTCCGTATTTATTTATATAACAGTTCTATTTATATAAGACGGCACTACTATATTTATTTATTCGGCTACCACTATTCGTTTCCATCACTCGAGACTACCGAATTACTCCGCGATTACTTTTCCGCAATGAATCCCGTAATGAATTGAATCCCGGTGACTCAGTCGCCTTATATACCATGCATGAAATGTTCTCGAACAGTACTAGTAAATTCGGCAATATACTGGAGGTAATCTAGACCCTTCGTTGCTTACGTCGCACATCTGTGAGATGACTCACTGCATTTACGATATTTACCAGCCGAGAGAGATAATTTATGGTCTCTTTTTTGTGCGTGTGACAATTTCGTTTTTATCGCGCCGAGAGATCTGATTCTTTTATTTAATGTAAACTCATTTCGTTACAGTACGAAACTTTTTATACCGTTGCATGCACAATGGAATACCTAACGACAAGGGGTAATAAATGTGGCGGGTTACCATTTGAAAAAACTAATGACGTCACGCCCGCGCGCAACCAGATGACGACAGAATTAAATTCACGATGTTATAAAGTGCACGGGATAAAAACAAAATCGACCTGTTTCAGGGTTTTTCCATCAAACCGAAGATAACAGAAATATTAATTTTGTTCCAGACTTTATCTACACCTGTAGGTACCTTAAATACAGACGGTTGTAATAAATTTTCCGGTGATTAATAATTTTAAAATAAAAACGTAGATTTGCCTAGATTTTTACTAAATCCCCTTTTTCCCTAAATGAACATAAAATTCCGTAGTTCCAGGGAAATTTTCCTAGATATCGCATCACACTATTAAATATATGTTTCATCAATCCCTATTTTATTTAAAAGATCACCTAGTGACAGTAAGTCATATGATTTTTAATCTGTGTGCATTTTTCCAACAGACTGTGAACATTGTGAAGCCTACTATGAAGACTACTGCATCAAATGTGGAATGCTTGTGAATATTTTAAACAAGAATGTTTTAAATAGTGCAGATAAAAGGGCAGGAAAAGATATCCCAAATGAAATTTTAGAAATTCAAGATTTATTTGGACAAACTGGAATATATGCTTTGAGAATTATTCCTGAAGGTGTTAAATTTGGTCCTTTCACTGGACTCGCCACAACAGAATGTCCCTGGAAAATGAAAGGGGAGAAATTTGTTATGGACAAGAATAAATCGAAGCATTTGAATTGGATGCAGTATGTTAATACTACCATGAAGATTTCTGAAGGAAACCTGCGTGTCTTTCAATGTGAAGATAATATATATTATCAAAGCACCCGTCAAATCCAAGCTCGTGCTGAACTACTGGTGTATTTTGGTGAAGAATACTTAAACAGCCTGAATAAGATTGTCAGAGAGGATTCTGTTGTCACTATGAAAGACATCGTTAAGGACATATTTGCCTGCACACTTTGTTGCCTTGGATTCAGCTCGGAATCGCATTTGGCTAAACATAAAACCGTTTGTATTGAGGATCCATCTGGAAAGTTTTCAGTTGAAGGTACCGTATCATTGATGTTTCTGGGTTTGAGCATATTGATTATTGTATTTTAAGACATATTATCTTTATATTCTTGTATTAATTGCTTTTTCTCTTTATTGTTTCTTGTTCAAATGAATGGAATTGATTAAATTTAAGTATGTTCACAGAAAGAAACTATTTGAGGTTAATGTTGAGTTATCCAATGCTCTTAAAAGTTATTACACCTCTCAGTGTAGGAATTTTAACATCTGTGTCACTTTACCAGTTATAATTTCATACAAGCGTAGTCTTAGATCAAACATTAATAATTAACAATCCTCCACAAAACTTGAAAGCAAATACTCACGTAGGTCTAGGTAATAATATGTACCATAAACTCCAAAAAGCATACTGCTTTTATTTAAGGGCATGTAGAAACAAGCTGTGCTTTAAATAAATTGTTTTCAACTGAGGAAAACACTGAAAATTACATAGTAAGAACAGACAGTTTGTCACTGTGATGGCATAATGGTAAAGAAATATATAAACTGATAGTATCCTTGGTAATACTCACACACATCATTCTTCCTACAACTGACAACCCTAATAAATGATTAAAATTTATCATATTCAGTACTGAAACAAATGACTTACGTTTACATGTTCAACCCTATATTTAATTGTTCAGAATGTCAATAATACCGGGTTATTCAAAAGATGAAAGAAAATCACATTAATTTTTATTTAATGAAGTATAAATTGGACATGAACGATCTGCATACTAATGTAAAGAGGAAGTTTCAGTGTTTATTAACACTGATTATAAATGCTCTATTCCAGATCGCTCTCAGACTCAGTATTGCAATTCGAATCAGAACATTCGAACTCTTCTGTTGGGAGATCTTTCAGTGCCGGATTTTCTTTCAGTTTTAAATTTAAATTCACATATGCCAATTTAGCAGCTCTTTCATTAGTTAATCTATTTCGTTTTTTATTGTGTATAATACTAAACATTGAAAAACTTCTCTCCGTCGCACATGTTGTTGGTGGGCTGTTCAAAATTTTCATTGCGACTTTACTTAAAGCTGTAGTACAACAAAGTGATTTCCACCATAATACAGAATTCAATTTGCCTGTCTCCAATGCTTGCCATATAAAATCTTTTGAAAACGATTCTTCTTTCGATTTGTAATAAGCAACCTCAGTCATAATTTTTGCTATATCAGATCCACTAACTAGATGCGTTGATAGTTTGTTAATATATGTCAGTGCTGTGATATATTCCTCGGTATTATTGAGATTTTTGCCTATAAATTTTGGATCTAGTAAATTGGCAGCCAAATGCATAGGTGTTATAGCCATTTCTCTCCGTGATTTTAAATGTGATAAGACAGCATTTAGTTCTGAAACTGGGCATGCAGCAATCAGTTGATCATTCAGGTCTTGAAAATATTCAACAACATGAGATATGCTAGGTTGAGAGGTTTGTATGTTCTTTAAAATCACGGAGACAGGGTGTAAAATTTTATGTAATGTATCAACTCTTTCCCAAAACAGATCATCTAAAATATTATTTTTTATACTTTTGTTTAAAGTATTAGGCTATAGTTTCTGTTATAGCCAATTCTTTTAATTTTTTTTTATTTATTCTTAAGCTTTCTAAACAGAAAATATTAGAACTCCATCTAGTTTGGCTAGGTAGTTTAAGAGTTTAGTGTGTTTGATTTTTGTAATGCTTGCTGTTCATCTTGTATATTTTTAAACGTAGCATTCAAAATATGCGATTTTTTAATAGTTTTTACTATGACTTTACAATCAGTAATTAGACATGCAAATACTTATAATTTTAAAATATCTTGTGCGAATAAATTCAAAATATGAGCGCAACATCCATAACAAATAAAATAATTGGACGGGTACATATCACTAATTAATTTCCAAGTTGATTTCAGTTATCAGTCACTAGGCTTATAACTTTATTAATACCTAAATCGTCAATAACAGAACTAAGCAAAGAACAAAGATATGCAGCATCGTTGCGATTTTCCTTGCAGTCAATTACTTTAAATAAAACTGGTTCTGGACATGTAATTATTATATTTATAATGGATTCGTTTCTAATATTACTCCACCCATCAACTTGAATTCCAATTGTTTTAAACTTTGCGCTATTTTTTCATTAACTAACTGAATTATTCGAGAGTGTTTTTTTTTATCTAAAAGCGCATTGGATAACTGATATCTAATGGGCAATCGTAAAGAAGGTTTAATTTTTTTAAACAATTTTTGTCAATGAACATTTTTCGTAAAATTTAAAGGAATATTACTAGCAAAGCATGCTGTTGCTAAGAGATCCCAAATTTCCTCTTCTTCTGATTTATTCATTACATCCACAAAAAAATCCAAATTTTCACTGTACGCGGATTTTGTGGTGCTTGCAGCAGATTGTGGGCGAGAATCGCTTGAAATCGTCTCTCCCTCGTCGTCTTCTAAATCCGTTTGCGGAGAACTTTCTCTTTCCGGAATCTCAAAATGTTAAATATTTTTCCATAAAACCCAATAGAAATCAATCAAAATTACTCACCTTTATTTATTGCTTTAATTTTCGTAACACTTAATGCTCTTGATTTTGATTGTATTTCATTCTTTATTTTACGAGGACAACGAATGCACTTATTCTGTAAGTGACTGGACATTCTGGTTACGTTTAACACATAACTTTGCGAAGAGAAGTTACACGAATATAATTTCGAATGTTCTGTGGATTTTGAAAATGCTGTTAAAATAACTTTTTTTATTTTATCTTTACGCCCCATCCCAGCGCACAGTACTACGAGTAGTATATTCACAAACTTTATATAGTTTAACTTATACACCGAAATCTTTTGAAAGACTACTTCACTTGTTATATAAACGGCTGATTCACGGGCTTTTACATCTGCTAGAAAGGGACTTCCCAAATCACCGAGTGTGCAATGTCATACGTGTGTATAGATGATGTTTTACTTTGTTGGTAATTTACGAAAATTTGATGTGGTAATTTACCGTAAATGACGGTAATATAATTCGGTAATTTACGGGGTAATTTATCGACTTACATCAGCGCTCAAGTGGTAAACAAAAGTTTGGCACTTCCTCTTTCCCTCGGTATGTAGACTCTTCATGTCCAATTTATAGTTTGTGAAATACAAATTAATCAGATCGGATCATCTTTTTGAATAACCCGGTATTACAAGAGATGAAGTTTTTCGGAATTGTTAAATTTTTCTTTGCATAAAAGTCTTTTTATGCTTCACTAATTTTCACATTTTATGATCTTTGCGTTATACAAAAATTCATCAATATCAGCGTTGCATGTAATTTAATGGGTGTGTTTTTTCTTCATGCATTTTCAGAACTCACGCAGTGCTCGTTTTGCAAAATCCACTTGGATCCGAAGGAATATTACAAACACCATATGACCTTCTGCTGCGAGAGGAATGCCAGGTACGATTGATTTTTTTATGATTATCCATGAGAAGTGTGAGGCTAAAGTGGCGTTTTTCTTCACCAACCTCTTTCATAATTGTATACAATAAATGAAAGAATACACATAAAATAGACGTTTTAAATCCCCTTAAGGCTGCGAGTCTATTTCGCATCATTTAATATAGGGAATTGTCCGATTGCATTCATTTTAATTTGATGTAACAGTGCATAAACATATTTAATAGTAACATTTAAATTGACGGTTGGCTATATGAAACTGTTACCAGTGTAATACGATACTTGGATAGAAAATTTACAATAGAAGATAATGATGAAACTAGGATTACACAAAAACTGCTAGATATTTGACAGACCAATGTTTTATAAACTGGCATATGCAAAACATGTTATAAATGCAATTAAATTCAAATTTTCGTTGAAAAACTATTTGCCGCCAACCTCAATTTATTGTGCTGATAAGTTGTCGATAGAAATGATCATGTTTATGTTACTCTATTTGCCACGTGTTGTTATGAGTTTTTATACAAAATATTTGGCTATTCGACTACGGTAGTAGTTGGTTCTGATTTATTTAATTCCATCTTTATCTTTGTTTTTTAATCAATTTTTAGATTTGTATGTATTGTTGCGTAGTCAATTTACCAATTCTATTATACTGTTGCGTTTTCGGGTTCGCAATAAACAACTCGTGCAAATGTTTTAAAACTGTCTGTATATTTACACACTTAAAACTAATCACAATATAAAAATATAAAATAAATGTAACGCACTTAAACTACTACGAATAAATTAACACACGTATTTATTTCTACACTACTATTTATGTTTGTAATATTTATGTAATAAAACTGCACCGCTTATATTTATCTTAACTGTTCAGTAAATACCGCGCGCGACTACTATTGAATGAATTCTTATTCCGGAATCAATCATCACTGGGCTCAGCTACTTTATTTACGCAGATAAAACTTCTGGAAAGGTGCTAGCGAAGTCTCGATACGCTCGGAGTATACTAGAAGAATCTGTAGACTTTCCGTCGCCGACACAGTACCATGCGGGTAGAAGATTTATGACTTTATGAGCACGTTTTTGTCGTCGCCTAGACGTCTGCATTTTTGTGGCTTGTTTCGTTACAATATTCACGTGTTCTGTAACGGTCATGTGGCTACAAGAATTAATAAATATTACTATTATTAATACGAGGCGAACGTCTCCGGTTTAAACTACGACGGAGTTACAATGGAGCAAAGAAATAATGTAAACAACACACAGTGCCGCATATATGTTAAAAACAGGCAGACTATTAAAGGAAATATATGCTGCATATTACTTGTGTAGCACATGCTCTCCACAGAATCTGTGAATATATCAGAGACAACTATCCGGAAGTTGATAGACTTGTATCCGCTAAAAAAAGAAAATTTCAGAAAAACACCATCGAGAGTGTCCCTTTACAGGGAAAAACTTCCATCTTCGTCACTGCCACCCTCGCCAGTAATAACTAGATGGGGAACAAGGCTGGAAGCTACTAGTTCTTATGCAGAGAATTGCGATAGTTTATAAAATTTCTTTACATGTTTAAATGACGATGCTAGAAGTATTTTTGAGTGCAAGGAACTAACACAAATCCTAGATTTAAAAATCAGTTGTTATTCCTTCAGGATCACTTTGGACATTTGCCTAAACTAATCACATATTTTGAAAATCGAAATCTCAAACTAAAAGATGGAATAACCACATTAGATGTGGCTATTAATAATTTCAAAAGTATTCCAAGTGACTTCGGATGTGGCCTTCGGCAAAAGTTAGACGCAGTTTTTAATAGAAATTCAGATTTAATAACATTGCGGCAATTGTGTATGGGGAGAATGACACAAAATCAAACTTTAAAATACGCTGAAATAAAAGAATATTTCCAGTACGCACCTATAACCAGTTGCGATGTAGAAAGGACGTTTTCTATCTACAAGGATGTACTTAATTCAAAGAGAACAAGTCTTACAGAAGAGAACCTTGAGAAAGTATTGCTAGTAAATATTAATACTTCTTTACTCGACTTGAACAAATAATAATGTATTTTGTATTTTATAGATCATCAGCCACTTGTTATCCAATTATATAAATAAAATTAAAACCTCTTTAAAATTAGAAAATTTCAATAGTGCGCCCATGGGCAATGAGTCATCGGCCGCTCGTGTCCGCCCCCGAATTATTAATAATACGTTAATTACTTAGAGAAAAATATTGGTATGAAAGAGAATGGTGAGAATAACTGTAGTATTAATTTGAACTCTTTACTTCTGGTACGAACTTTATATATTCCATTGAAAAGCATCCTAGCCGCCCTTAAATTGATGTTTGGTGTGAGATTAAAAATGTATATGTATTTTCAGAAAGTGCATTCTACCGATACCAGCTGCCATGGAAGCGACAACAGCATTGAACGGACGCAAGAGGTGCTTCCGTCAAATTTATAAATGTGAGCAGTGCAAATACAGGACGAAGTACCAAGCAGATCTCAAGGAGCACACCAACAATCATCATTACGAAGTTAAAATGCATACATGTGGGATTTGCAGCAGACGTTTCAAGATTAAAGGATTCCTCAGACTGCACTTGAAAAATACGCACTCTCGTGTTGTAGGAAAGGACGACCCAGAACATTCTAAGACTGTTTATAGCCTAACAAATACAGAAGTAGAACAATCCAGCTCACGAGATCAAAAGACAATATTTAAGTGTTCGCTGTGTGTATTTCGAGCAAAACATAAACAATCTATAAGCAGGCATATTAAAACTAGACATTTGAAGAAATATGATTATAAATGTGATTTATGTGGATTTAGAACCAATAGCAAACAGCAATTACAGTTTCATATAAAAAGTAAACATTTGAAGAAATTGGATTATCAATGTGACTCTTGTGAATATGGAACAAACTGCAAAAGTCATTTAGAAATACATATAAAAACTAAGCATTTGAAGGAATTTGACTACAAGTGTGACTTTTGTGAATATAGAACAAACCAGGAATGGTATTTAAAAGTACATATAAAAACTAAACATCTAAATGAATTTGATTATAAATGTGACTCTTGTAAATATGAAACAAACCGCAAAAGTCATTTAGAAAGACATATAAAAACTAATCATCTGAAGGAATTTGATTATAATGTTGGAGGAAAGGACGGCCTAGAGCATTCTACGACTAATTATAGGAACACACATATAAAAGTAGAACAGTCGAGCTCACAATATCAAAAAAAAATGTTTAAGTGCTCGTTGTGTGTGTTTCGCGCGAAATACAAATGTCATCTAAAAATACATATAAAATCTCAGCATTTGAAAAAATTTGATTATAATTGTGAGTCTTGTGAATTTAAAACAAACTACAAAAGACGTTTAGAAAGACATATAAAATCTAAACATTTGAAGACATTCGATTACAAATGTGACTCATGTGAATATGGAACAAATTGCAAAAGTTATTTAGAAAGACATATAAAAACTAAACATCTGAAGGAATTTGATTATAAATGCGACTCTTGTGAACATAGAACAAACCGCAAAATTGATTTAGAAATACACATAAAAACTAAACATCTGAAGGAATTTGATTACAAGTGTGATTCTTGTGAATATGGAACAAACTGCAAAAGCGCTTTAGAAGGACATATAAAAACTAAACATTTGAAAACATTCGATTACAAATGTGACAAATGTGAATATGGAACAAACCTCAAAGGTAATTTAAAACTGCATATAAAAGCTAAACATTTGGAAAAATATGATTACAAATGTGACTCTTGTGAATATGGAACAAACTACAAAAATGGTTTAAAAAGACACATAAAAAGTAAACATTTGCAGATATTTGATTATCAATGTGACTCTTGTGAATTTGAAACAAACTACAAAAGTAATTTAGAAGTGCATATGAGACGAAAACATTTGTAAGAATGGAGGATGTGCACTTTTGTTTTTAATATCTTTTCCTATAGTTTATATTGTTATATAGCGAGTGTCTGTTATTAATTAAGTGCTCGTTGTGTGTGTATCGCGCGAAATACAAATGTCATCTAAAACCACATATACAATCTAAGCATTTGAAGAAATTTGATTATAATTGTGTCTTGTGAATTTAAAACAAACTGCAAAAGTCGTTTAGAAAGACATACAAAAACTAAACATTTGAAGATGTTTGATTGTAAGTGTGAGTCTTGTGAATTTGAAACAAATGACAAAAGACGTTTAGAGAGACATACAAAAACTAAACATTTGAGGATGTTTGATTATAAATGTGAGTCTTGTGAATTTGAAACAAAGCACAAGAGTTGTTTAGAAGTACATATAAAATCTCTACATTTCAAACAATTCGATTTTAAATGTGATTCTTGTGAATTTGAAACAAACCGCATGAGTTATTTAGAAATACATATAAAATCTAACAAATTTGAAGCAATTTGCTTATACAGAGAGATCGTAAATACTTGACCGTGCCGCTTCATAGTCATGGTGTAATTGCCGCACATATCATATTCTGAATTGTATATATTTCGTTCGTGCGACATCTATTATTTTACGTATGCACTATTTTCAAGAATTTTTGTTAAATTTACTCGTTTTAATAACTCAAGAAATACATTAAATAATTGAAAATATCTTTATTAAATATAATTTAAAACAAAGATCGATATTGCATATAGGTAACATTACATATTTAGAAATATTATAACATAAAATTGGCCCTACTATTCTTCTTCGTGATATTGCACACCAAACACCTATTTTAATAGGATGCATGTCAGTTTCAATAAAAAGATGTGGGTTTACGGATGACCCAATAATTTTGGGTATTGACATATCCACTTAGATGAAATCAGGCCTCGTCTGACAAAAATGTGATGTCCATCAAATTATCATCCGCAAGATTATTATTAAACCATGTACAAAATTGTTTGCGTTTCTCAAAGTCTGTTGGCAACAATTTCTGTACAACAGATACTTTATATGGATGTAAGTGTAGTTTTTTAGTGGCTTTATGGCATGTTCCATAAGATAGTCTTATATGAACATAAAATCAGAATTAATAAATTTTCTGTATATCAAATAAAGTAATATTTTACCCGTCTGCGCTGATAGTTGCTTAATGATTTGTTAGCTTTCTTGAATATCTTCTAGCACTTCTCCTGTTAGTAAAGTAGGTCCACCAGAAGAGTGTTTCTTAGATATACTGCCAGTTTCTCGAAAACGACTAATAAGACAGTGTACATATCTTGCAAAAACATCATGGAATTCCATTTCTGGGAATCGAGTGTGAAACTGTTGTCTACATGAATCAGTAGAATATTTCCACTCTGCATTCGGTAACAGTTCTCCGCTACGAAAATAAGCCTCCACAATAAACGAATCTTGTTCTTTCGTAAATGGCATTGTGATTTCAACGCAACTTTAAAATTAAACAAAAATGATAATGATACTCGTATAAACACAAAAAGAAATAACTTACAGTAGCAACGAAATGTACCTTGGCTTGAGAAAGACAATTTCTAATCAATTAAACGCAGTAAACCAAGAGAAAAAGAAACTACAAAAAGCATGATTGACAAATATGTATAAAATGACAGAATATTGGTGTGGCAGCCACTTTAGCGAAGTTAATTACAAACTAAATATTCGTACTACAACAATGAACGTGTGGCAAACTCGTGCTAAAGTTGATATATCGATGAAGCGGCACGGTCAAGCATTTACGATCTCTCTGTAAATGTGACTTGTGAATTTGAAACAAAGCACACGAGTTGTTTAGAAAGACATATAAAAACTAAACATCTGAAGGAATTTGATTACAAATGTGACTTGTGAATGTAGAACAAACCACAAATCTGATTTAAGGCTGGGGTTCGCCCGTGTTATATGTCCATAAGGAATATCGGTACCATTTTAACGAAAAGTTGTAAATCAAGAATAATGAAATTTTCACACAGTAAATGTTAAAACACACTCATCAGGTTGAGTTATTTTGAAAATCCTAGTGCCCTTAGTTTTTTCAAAAAAAATTATAAAATTAGTAAATTTGGAAGAAACAGAACGAAATTAACTCAATTTATAAAAGGCACTATGCTGTTGTCGAATCCGAAAAAAAAATGAATTTTGATTTTTGGTTTCGCCTAAAATGGTACCGAAAAAATCCATTAGAAGGGTGTTTAAATTCGAATTTAGAAACACTTTCTGTATTAATTTTTGTTGTATTACTATCTTTATTAAAAGTATTTCTCTGTTTGTTTCTCTATTGATCAAGGGTTATAATAAAAACTGCAAAAAATCCATATGCAATCACAGCTCCATCTATGGACCTCAGTTAAGGTTAGGCATCGAAGACCGCACCGTTAAAAAGACATATGAAAACTAAACATCTGAAGGAGTTTGATTACAAATGTGACTTGTGAACATGGAACAAACCGCAAAGCTTATTTAGAAAAACATATAAAAACTAACCATTTGAAGACCTTGGATTACAAATGCGACTCTTGTGAATATCGAACAAACATCAAACGTGATTTAAAAATACATATAAAAACTAAACATTTGAAGAAATTCGATTACAAGAGTGACTCCTGTGAATATAGCACAAATGTGACTTGTGAATTTAGAACAAACCACAAATCTGTAGTGGGACTCTGTGTACTATCGATATTCACTTTCGTCTCGTCTTGGTGGAAATTGGTACTCTGTATAACATTTTTGTCGTCGATCTCGCTTCCCCTTCCATTCGCCCACTCTCGTCTTCAAGCGAAGCCAAGGGATATCTCGTTTAAAAAGAGACATCTCTCGCTTTGCAACTTCCTGCGCATGTAAGAACAAGACAGAAAACAAAGTAGGTACTAAAGCATAAAGTGTAGTAATAAAAAGAAAATAATTTGGGCAAGTTATGTGGATAACACAAGGAAAAATCAACAATGAAACTAAGGATATATTTAAAAATATAGAAAAGAACACTAATAGAATAGCAAGTGCTATGGAAACAATGGTAGAATCATTACGTAATATTTCAAGTTAGAATTAATTTAAAATAAATAGTTTCTTAAGCTAAAATGTTTCATTAAAGAATTATTTATATTTTATATCACCATTACTATTTCAATAAATAAATTGATACTGTTAAAGCACTTCTTTAATTGATTTATTAGTGTTCAGTTTTAATAATGTCATTAAAAGTTATGTAATTGAATAGCACATCTTGTAATTTGTACTACAGTGCTTTCATAAAATGTGTAAAATAAACAGTCAATAATTAATACACTTATAAATTAAAAATATAAAATATTAAGCATACTATACCTAAAACAATTAAACCACTAGGCTGTTATACAATACTATAATACATACAACATGAAGGAAGCGTAAAACTATTTTATAATAACATCTATCTTAAATATTTAAAATATTCATAAATTCTTCAGTGCTGTAGTAAAACATTATTCAGAGGTTTTTATTTTTAAATGAAATCATTTATTAACACCATATCTTTTAACATCAAATGTTATGTAGCACTTAATCAGAGGTATCGCAATGTGATAAATGATACATCCTATAATTAATATTGGTGTATTTAATTCAAAAACTATCTCCTAATTAAATTTCTTCGTGCAATTACACCATCATTCTGATTACCATGATTAAAATCAGCTAAAACTTCATTCATACTTCCCGGTAATGCAAAAAAGTTTTGAATTTTCAACAAATTCCCTAAAACACTGCTAAATATTTTTAAACAAGGTAGTATTCTTCCGATCTTTGCCGAGCGCGTATCGATAGTTACACAGAGTACCAATCAAAGCGAGAATCGTTAGCGATAATCGATTCGAATCGTTGGAAGTCGAAAGTACACAGAGTCCCACTACTGATTTAAAAAGACGTATGAAAACTAAACATCTGAAGGAACTTGATTACAAATGTGACTTGTGAATATGGAACAAACCGCAAAGTTTATTTAGAAAAACATATAAAAACTAACCATTTGAAGAAATTCGATTACAAGTGTGACTCCTGTGAATATAGCATAAACACGAGAGATGATTTATGGCCGATTGCACCACGAAGGCTTAACTGTAAGCTCACCTTCAATGCTTAAATGTACATAGTTTATTTTCATTGCACCATTGATTTAATCTTAGATTAAGCAGTAAGCTTCCCTTAAAGTTAAGCCAGCAAAATTGTGGGCTAGAAATTTTAAGTAACGCTTAAACACGTAATTTATGGTTATGTGCGATTAGTCCGGCATTGGAAGAAGTTGATCCTACGTGAGTTTTATTATTACACTATAAAGGATGTTGGGTTTTATGCTTATGAAGATGATGCATGCATGTTATTAAATCACCGACTTGCAGACATCTTTCTCCGTTTGTTCTACCGCCAGAATCATCTAAATATTTAATTTAATAATTAACATCATTTTATAAATGTATCATCATATAATAATAATAATAATAATAATAATAATGTGTTTTTATTTCTACAAGGTTACACAATATACATACATAAGTACCCCCGCAGCTCTCAAATAACATTCAGAAAAAACATGCGTTTTAAGTAAATGTACGCATGTTATAAATAACCTGAATGCAGTTTAGCAATATTTTTGTAATTAAACAATTACAAATTTGATTATACTTTTTTTTTATAAACTATCAAGCACATAATTGGTTACCATAAAGCAGAGTTATTAAGAAATTGATTTATCAGAAATAAATTTAATTACATTTGTGTAATTATATAAAATTGAAAAGTATCGTGAGGAAAGATTTGATAATTACTATTTGCAATTTATTTTTATTTAACTGAAAACCTAGCGTTGAACATATCGAAGTGCTGCCGATATTAGAGAAAAATAGAAGAAGATTACACATTTAGGTATAATGATTACCTTTTTCTTGGTGTACCTAGTATTAAAGTATAATATTTAAAACGCCAAACAAAATCACCATACTCCTAAAGCTTTTATAAAGTGCCATTAATATTTTAGGGTGCATTCATTCTTAACGGCTAGAAATTCAACACACATTTAAAATTATATATTTTGGTAAAAAAATAGTAAGTTAACCTAAAGATAATACACAAAACCTGACAACCTAATTTAATTTCTGTAGTTTTCCTGTAAAATACCGTCTTAAAATTCTACATTTACCGATAAACAATCACTTAAATATGAAAAATATATAAGTATTACAACGATTTTAGATCATATTTTAACTCTTTACACTAACTAAATACAAACAGCCTTATTCATAATCATCACCCTAATAGGGTGTTAGTACGCTACTAGTAAGTAGCTACTAACATCCTACTAAGACGCTATTAATTTACCTTATTCATAAACGCTTATTTAGTGGCTAGTAAGTAGTAGGATGTTAATAGAAAAATCCATATGGCAACAGGGTAATATGAAGAACGATCGTGCGCACTGATGTACAAATTTAAATTTGCGGTAATCACGATAGAAAGCAAATATTAAAAGGTTAGAATTTACAATTTCAGATTAACTAAAATCTGCAAAATAAGAAGGTACGATTATATATAAATTGTATGTATAGCAGAAAAAGTTTTCATGGATTATGAACAAATACATGTTAGAGCAGAATAGCAAGAAGTTGAGGAAGGTCATGTTAATGGGGCTCTAAATCCAAAAATGTTGTAGAAATGGCTTAATCCACTGGAAATATATAATTCAATAATAATAAAATTTCTATACAAAATATATGTAGAATGAAATAAAATAAGTTACAAACATGATAATCAATAGGTGGAAAGACGTTATAGGTACTACACATTAAATTATATATATAGTTTATTCTTATATTTTGCATTAATAATAATCTATGCGATGCTAAGGCAAGGATTTGTGATACACTTGCAAGGTAAAAAGATTGTACCGATGACTTAGAGAATTTGGATCAAATGTTCATTAAACACGAGATTTGAAGTAATTCTTCATTAAAATTAAATTCTAAGAAAAATGTAAACAATATTAGGTGATATTAGTATGATTTCAGAATGGAGATATAGAAAGTATTTTGATTAGTGATAATGGATATGCATGTTCAAGATATCTGTTAACTCCATCACAAACACTAACGACAAGTCCTGTGTTAAAATATAAGACTCCATATATCAACAAGAAATGTCTTTTAAAAAGCATTTGAAATTATGAAGAATAAATTTGGATGCTTCTTTCATTAAACTGGACACAACAAGGGCATCGATAGTAGCAATATCCATTATGAATATTATAAAAGGAAAAATTGCAAACAGAAGAATCTTCACATTAAAAAAATATCTCTTCACTTTCATTAACTTTGTATGGAATTAGATTGATAATGTGGATAAAGATTTAAAATGATTATTAATGATAATTTTGGCAATATTTTTAAGCATTAGATTAGCATATAATGAGACATTTTAATTAAAAGCACCTATTATCATAAGTATGTTTTATTTAAAATAAAGTCTAAATATAAAAATATCTTTATACACTCATTCCTTCCTTTTTCTCTTTTAACAATTTCATTTTCATAGCATGATATTGAATTTCATTTGTATGTTCATATCGCGGATCTTTTTCAACTGTAAATGTTTCCATTTCAATGTATTTAATTAAAAACTTATAATCCTGGATCTAAAAGAAGTCTGACAAATATGTTTATTTTTATTCGTACGAATTTGTTTTTTTAGGTTAGCTTTAACGGTGAGCTGTGCTGTAACTTTAAACATACCCCTACACGCTACTAACAATTTAGTTGGCTACTACGCTACGCTGTTAAATACGATTATGAATACGACTTTTTCTAGTAGCGTGTTATTTGGATCTTAGTAGCCACTAACACAGACTACTCCAGACAGGCAACTCTTTGGAAAAAATTTATCCATAAATAATGACAAGGATAGATATATCTCTTATCTTTACACATTTTGATAAGGCAGCGTAGATGGCAGCACAAGTAAGTTTAGGCGGTAAAATTACATATTCGAATATTAAGAAGTATTTAGGATACTAAGATTATATATTACAAGAAAAATAAATGGTGAAATATTATATCTTACCATTTATTTTTCTGTAATATAACCATAGAATTTTATACGGACATAAATGTTATCATCAATATAAGTTGCTCGACAAAATTTAAAATCAAATTTATAATTATTATAAGTATATTTTTCATTAATGTTTTGTGTAGTTATTGCAATTTTATTCTATTTAATAAGCTGTATTACAAAAAAGTGCTAATTTAAGTGAATTCTTAAAAATATGAATAATTTTTAGCATCTATTTGAAAAAACTGGTTTTTATTAATTTAAAGAATATCTCACGTGTTCAAACATACATTTTGAAGTTATGATTATTTTCACAAATAAAGAAGTTTGTAAAAGAGGGAAGTAAAGCAAAATTGTTTGGGAATAAACAAGTAGACATTTATTTATAACAAAATCATACACATTTTAGATTTAGCAAATATGCAGTTGGTGTGTCTTAAAAGGCGTGTTATAAATAATATTTACCTGTATTTAACTGGTCATCCTTCAAATTGGTAGCAAAACAAGGCAAACTTACCTATGTCATTTACATAATAATAAGATAATAATTTTACAACACAATAAGTGGTAGTTTAGTATATTAAAGTAATAATAATACTATTTTATTCATCCGTTCGACCATATACATTTCAATATAACATATATACTAATAATATAAAGTATGGGCAATAAAGCAGTTCATAAATATTTAAAATATGTAATAAAATATCAATTTTTATATCTTAAAAACCCAAACTATAACAATGTTATTATAGAAATCCACCAATCCAAATACAAAAGGTGTTCTACATTAAGTTTTAAATACAATTACCCTCTTAATAATATGATATTTGCAAAAAAAACTGCTTTCTAATAAGAGTTACTTCGAGTCGGAATTTTGAAAATGATGGTATACAAAACTTGTAAATTATGTTCTAAATGCTTTTATACTGCTATTATTAAAATACGTTATATACGTCCCCTTTGAATTATATTATTTTATCCTTTATTCATGCCTTAGTATTTTAAGTTTGCGCTGGATACTACGTCAATTTATTTGAAATTGTTTCTGTTGTTCATTTTCTCGTTTGCAATACCATGGGATACCAATCTGGCATATCACTTTAACTATTGCAATCTTTAATACTATGCTTGGCACAACGAAGTTGCGATATTAAAAAATGTTTGGCACGAGATGAAATATCATCAGAGTTTTTTAACAATCCATATTACATAGATCTTTGCTACTTTTAGCTCTTCACTTGCATTCTCTTTTTATTTTTCTAATTTGGTCCTCTCTTTTCCTTATAACATTTATCAAGGTCCTTTCTCTAAGCATTAACTCACAGGACCTAAATCCCTCCACACCCTTAAAAAGGGGACGCCGCTTCCTTGAATGTGCTGAAGTACTAAAAAAGAAAATAACATTTTTTTAAAATACAATATAAATAAGACAGTGTGAACTTTAACCATCCCCATATCTATTGCAGTATTATTTGCCAATCTGCATACCTACAGATAATATTCACTTAATATTTTTCAATAATTTAAAAGAACTTGTAAGTGTTGTTGATAAGATGCAATCAAAATTGATTGATATGATTAAAATAGTCAATAATTAATATTTTCACTATTTTGATTTTCACAATATTTGAAGAATATTGATATTTAAATAATCACTATACTTTACCTTATTAGTGGTGACTTTTCTATTATTGTGCTTCCCAATGCAGAAGGTACTTGCTCTGATATAAAGACTTCCTCATCATATTTCACAACATCTCCAGACTGTTGGTATCCAGTACTTGAACAATCTGATATCAAGGATGCTTTTTGTTCGATAGCAGCACTAGTACTTGCTACAGGTGATGTGAATGTGATGGTTGGACAAAATGAGGTTGCTGGGTGTAACGTTGGCACTGCATCAAGTTTTAAAATAAACTTATGGCTCTTTATATGAAACTGCACTGAAATGCCGACTGTTAATTCTATGATTTTGAAGAGTTTCTCCAGAAAAAAACATTCCCATTGCTTCTTGCCAAATTTTAGACCTAATAGTGACAGGAAAGATCCAGTTCAATCAAGTAAATTGTACACTTTTTTTTAATTATTATACAACTCATTATATTCCGGTTTACTTATTGATACTAACAAAAATATCGATAGACATATTTTAATAATCGCGTAAAAAACCTACTTTACTAAATTTCTGGGGAAGCAATGCAGCTTAACAACTTCATCTTCTCCATAACCGCAAACAATGCATTTATGCACTTTACAATTTTAGAAAAACAGAAATTCGTTATCAACAGGTGTCATGGTGTAACCACAACAATAACCAAAATGGAAATTGTCAACACAACAAAAATGGCGAAAAATTTAAGTTAACGCATGCGTGTACTTGTCTACAGCAGCGCCTCTATCTCGCTGCCTTATCAAAATGTGACGAAGATGAGAAGAGTATCTTTTATCGTGTATTAGACAAGACCAGAATATTACCGGATAAATTCGTAAACCTAGTTACCGGTCTGGAGTAGTCTGTGCCACTAACTTTCATTCACAGATTAGAACAGATGGCGCAGTCAAGGCAAAATTTTTATCCGCGGTTTGTATTACGTGAAGGCCGATATAGACGGCGCTGGCATCAAAAAATTACAGTTTTCAATAACACTAAGCAAATAGCGGGCGATTCAAAATGTATTTGGTAGCGGGAAATTCAAAATTAAGTTTATTACAAATTGGGGTTTAATACCGCGAGATCAAAAATATATTGATAAAGGTTTGCCATGGAATGTAAAAATCTGTCTTAAGTTATATCATTAAGTGTCATACTATCATTAATATTTGTCATTTTAAGAGAAAATATAATGCAGTGTGACACTTAATGATATAACTTAAGACAGACTTGTACATTCCATAGCAAACCTTTTTCAATATAATTTTTGATCTCGCGGTACATGATCACAACACTGTCATCAAATTGCATACTATTTACTAGTTCCCGTAGTAATGAGGAATCATTGCTAAGGAAAACAGTATGCAGTACGATATTCAATTACAATGCTGTAACCACACAATAACGTTTTAAAGAAAAGAATTACTTAAATAATTACACTTTAATATTGCTACGTAGAAAAGGTACAAAGTACATTTATGAATATTAATAACTAACATCTAACACGTATGTTTTAGTTAAATTACCAGTACAAAAATAAAGTAACGAAGAATAGCATAATCTACCAAAAGTAGAATATTCGACTAACAAACATATTTTTAACATTAAGATAGAATTTCTGTTGAAAAAGCACAAGTACCTACTCAAAATACTACAAAGTAGAAAAGATATACATTTATGATTACTATTGAAAAATTATAACTAACATCCAACATGTGTTTTAGTTAAATTACCAGTACAAAAATAAATTAACGAGCAATAGCATAATCTACCAAAAGTAGAATATTCGACTAACAAATATATTTTTATTAATAGAATAAAACACCTTTTTCACAAAAAATAGTTTAATAACTAGATGTCACATTTTGTGTGCACTGCACACATCGTCAGTAATAACAGTTACTATTGACGATGTGTGCAGTGCACATGAAATGTGACACCTAGTTATTAAACTATATTTTGTGAAAAAGGTGTTTTATTGTATTACTATTTCTATATTTCACAAGTGTTCAACATATATTACTACAAAGATAGTTTTAACAATAAGATATAATTGCTGTTGAAAAGTACAAGTACCTACTCAAAATACTACAAAGTAGGTAATTAAACCCGATAGATACACAATGACTTAAGCCCATGTTTACTACTACCATTTACAAAATCTTGTATTACATAAATGATGAACATAAAATAAGGTGACATAAATAAAAATATGGATACATAAGATACCTAACAAATTTAGTAGACGTCTTTTCATCAATATATAATTAAAAGAGTGACAATTAGGGCTTAAAAACTAAATAATGTTAATTACATGGCTATAGAACAAAACAAAAAAATTAAACCTGCAATAACTAACACCAAATTGGTTAATTTATTGTTGTCGTAAAACAAATGAGACTTCCAATGATATGGCTGCCTTAAGCTCCATGGGTGGCCGCATGGGATGGAGTGTCGGCACTGCATTTCTGTTGAGGTGTACTGAATGAGGGTGTGCATAGTATGTTGTGTCAAAATGTAGGCTGCAAAGTTTCTTATTACATGTTGTACTGGCATCTAGCACAGGTTTCATGCCCATTTGCTGTTGCCAAGTTTCGCTCCTGAATAATAAAATATAATAATTACAACTGTATACTAACAAATATCAACAATAGTATAAAGGCACATTTTCATTATAGGAAGCTGCACAGGAAAATCATTAAGAAAAACCATAAATGCTTCTGTACCAAGAAATCTGAAGTTTCTATTAACACTGCTAAACATGTATTGATTGCTTGTGAAAAAACATAATATAGAAACTTAAAACAAGTAGTAAGTTTTTCGTGTAGTTTAAAGGCTTTCTTATACACCCATTGGGTTAAACTGCAGTCGAGGTGTCGGACGACTAGTGTACCTTATAGAGAACCTCTAATTGAACACCTTTTTCTTATAAAATTATCAATGCAAACATAGAGAAATGCGAGATAAAAAATAAATTAGGTACTGACCAAGTCAATTTTGCAGGTTACATCTCATGTAAGGTATCCCATATAGATCATTGAAATCATGAAAATCACTATAATTGATGTTTATTTCACATAATCACACACAATTTAGGTCAATTTGTATGTTTTCTTATGACTTCTGCGATTTTAAAAGCACCATCAAATGTCAACGAAAACAGCTGATATCATGTGATCTCGTATTTACAATTTTGCTAAAATTCAATCAAAGAACGTGGAAATCAAAGGTAATTGTTGTGTTGTGAGCTTAAATAAACATCATTTATTGCGATTTTCATTATATCAATGCTCTATATGGGATATCTCACATGGGCTGTAACCTGCAAGATTAACTCGGTGAGTACCTAATTTATCTCCATTTCCCTACATTTGCATTGATAATTTTGTAAGAAAAAGTTGTTCAATTAGAGGTCCTTTATAATGTATACTAATCATTTTGTCAAAAATCGCCTGACATCTCAACTACAATTATTCTCACTTATATTATACTCCTAATAATTGCAAACTTTAATTGGTGTAATCGGAAACCAACAAAATCCTTGCTACAACCAGGTGGTCCTTGTTGCACTTAGAATCAGAACTACAAACAAAAAATCTCCAGCTCACCTTCGGGTTATATGTCAACTATTAGTGCCATTAGTTACTTGTTCGCATTCTCGGAAAATATGCATCGCTCTTGCTTGTACGCCGCACATACAATTGATACAATGCACCAGCTTCTATCCATATTTTAAGTCTAAAAATGCATTATGTCAACTTAATAAAATTATCATATTACTCTTTACAGAACTTACGGTACGATTATAACACCACTAACTAAGTAGCAATAAGAAAAATAATGTTTAGCAACACACACAAAATTTGTTGGTTAACGGCCTGTACGCCCTTGCATAAAGTGACAGCACAGTAGTAGCGACATCTCAATTATTCGGTTAAAGTCATGATTCAAATTTACTTCTAGGGCTCTTGTTTCTAACACCGTGGCGCCATCTAGGTGCGCCTGCATTAGGTAGATTAGGCGGCAAAACCCCTCATTTAAGTGAACCATCCGATAATCCGTGCTTTCATTATAGGTTTGTTCCAACATATGTTTGAACGGATCCGTGATTGTACGGAGCAAGCGCAGTGAATAATCACTGTTCCAACAACGCGAGCTGACAAATCCGGGATCAATTGCAATCTGTTCCAACATAACATGATCTAGTTTGAGGACTGTCAAAACATAGTCCGAGCGGTTTGCTGATCTTTTACAAACTGAAATTTATGGATACGTAGCGCATGCGCACCAATGCCAATTGTACTACGATATCTCTAACGCTAACTTAAGTTATTGTATTGGTAAAATAATTTATTACTTTAGGTATCCACTGCATTATTTGAATGTTTTAAATGAACGATAAACATGAGTGATAGTGACATTAGTTTCGACACAATGATTTTTCTTTACTTTCTCAATTTCTCTACATATGTAATACTAATTTTAATGCTAGTTTACTTGAATTAATACTAATAATCGTTTATGTAATCATACGATTCATCAAATACTTGTCAATCACTGAACAAGTACCATCTACCCACAAATATGTTAACTAAAAGGCTAAAATACTGTTCCAACACACTTTAATTGCAATTTGGTCGGGTACTGGTTTCTTATAAGACATGCGCAATTGCAACAGTCATAGATCGATCCAAGACTGATCAGTGATTTCTTTGTTGGAACAAACCTTATGAATAGGGCTGAAAAAATCACATAACATCACGGATTATCGGATGGTTCACTTAAATGAGGGGTTTTGCCGCCTAATCTACCTAATGCAGGCGCACCTAGACGGCGCCACGGTGTTAGAAACAAGAGACCTAGAAGTAAATTTGAATCATGACTTTAACCGAATAATTGAGATGTCGCTACTACTGTGCTGTCACTTTATGCAAGCGCGTACAGGTCGTTAACCAACAAATTTGGTGTGTGTTGCTAAACATTATTTTTCTTATTACTACTTAGTCAGTGCTGCCGTTTCAGTACAATTGTACCGAATTCAGTACACTATTTACAAATCCAGTACGTCAGTACGCCATTTTGCAAAAAGAGCTAATTTCAGTAGAAACTTGAAAGTTTTAGTACTAAATTAAATCCAAGTAATAATAATAATGTAATACTAATAACAATTACAAAAAACGAGTATAGAAATAGTTAAAATATAGATACGGTCAAAAATTTATTATTTTTACAGGGTTTTTGGGTTACCTTTCACGATTTGTCGTCCTTTGTGTTTCACTATTAATCAAAAGACATTTGCATTTGTCAAATGAGTTTCACCTTTTGTCAAAACAACTTCATGAATTTTCATTATTGCAACATGGAACGTGTGAGAGTGAGAAGGCGAAGGCAAAATGCCAAAATTAGTGACGAAATACGCACATTAATTATTTTCTATGAATCAGAAAAAATCTTCTGTTGAGGAAGACAGTTTAATGTAAAATCGAATACAAAGTGTAAATTTTATGCAAAAAATGTGCAAACCAGACAAGTACTTAATCGACCCCCCGACCACAGAATACAAGAATAGAAATTCTTTCGTAAATTGTGTATGAATTTGTTTATGAATTTCATTATGTATTTACTGTCTATTTTACACACATATAATAAATATGCATTAGTTCGACTGCTTTCAATTATTTTATTATTTGCATAAGAAGAGGGAAAATAATTTGCCAAATAGTAAAACTGAATACAAAAGACAAATCGTGAAAGGCAACCGAAAAAACCCTCTATATTCAAAAATTATTGTAAGAAGCTAAAAAAAAAATTTGAATATAATGTGGATATGGTAAATGGTTATTTAAGAGTGATTTGTTTTTTGTCATGTTTCAAATCAATATATTTTATGATTTTATGAAAGTTGAATAAAGTCATTACATATGTTAGTGATGTATTTTATTGTCCCTCGAGATTAAAAAAAGGTCATCCATAAATTTTTCTCGATTCAGTACATTTTTTGTAAATTCAGTACGAAAATTCAGTACGTTTTTTGAGCTAGTGGCGGCAGCACTGTACTTAGTTAGTGGTGTTATAATCGTACCGTAAGTTCTGTAAAGAGTAATATGATAATTTTATTAAGTTGACATAATGCATTTTTAGACTTAAAATATGGATAGAAGCTGGTGCATTGTATCAATTGTATGTGCGGCGTACAAGCAAGAGCGATGCATATTTTCCGAGAATGCGAACAAGTAACTAATGGCACTAATAGTTGACATATAACCCGAAGGTGAGCTGGAGATTTTTTTGTTTGTAGTTCTGATTCTAAGTGCAACAAGGACCACCTGGTTGTAGCAAGGATTTTGTTGGTTTCCGATTACACCAATTAAAGTTTGCAATTATTAGGAGTATAATATAAGTGAGAATAATTGTAGTTGAGATGTCAGGCGATTTTTGACAAAATGATTAGTATACATTATAAAGGACCTCTAATTGAACAACTTTTTCATACAAAATTACCAATGCAAATGTAGGGAAATGGAGATAAAAAATAAATTAGGTACTCACCGAGTTAATTTGCAGGTTACAGCCCATGTGAGATATCCCATATAGAGCATTGATATAATGAAAATCGCAATAAATGATGTTTATTTAAGCTCACAACACAACAATTACCTTTGATTTCCACGTTCTTTGATTGAATTTTAGCAAAATTGTAAATACGAGATCACATGATATCAGCTGTTTTCGTTGACATTTGATGGTGCTTTTAAAATCGCAGAAGTCATAAGAAAACATACAAATTGACCTAAATTGTGTGTGATTATGTGAAATAAACATCAATTATAGTGATTTTCATGATTTCAATGATCTATATGGGATACCTTACATGAGATGTAACCTGCAAAATTGACTTGGTCAGTACCTAATTTATTTTTTATCTCCATTTCTCTATGTTTGCATTGATAATTTTATAAGAAAAAGGTGTTCAATTAGAGGTTCTCTATAAGGTACACTAGTCGCCCGACACCTCAACTGCAGTTTAACCCTATGGGTGTATAAGAAAGCCTTTAAACTACACGAAAAACTTACTACTTGTTTTTAAGTTTCTATATTATGTTTTTTCACAAGCAATCAATCCTTGTTTAGCAGTGTTAATAGAAACTTCAGATTTCTTGGTACAGAAGCATTTATGGTTTTTCTTAATGATTTTCCTGTGCAGTTTCCTATAATGAAAATGTGCCTTTATACTATCGTTGATATTTGTTAGTATACAGTTGTAATTATTATATTTTATTATTCAGGAGCGAAACTTGGCAACAGCAAATGGGCATGAAACCTGTGCTAGATGCCAGTACAACATGTAATAAGAAACTTTGCAGCCTACATTTTGACACAACATACTATGCACACCCTCATTCAGTACACCTCAACAGAAATGCAGTGCCGACACTCCATCCCATGAGGCCACCCATGGAGCTTAAGGCAGCCATATCATTGGAAGTCTCATTTGTTTTAAGACAACAATAAATTAACCAATTTGGTGTTAGTTATTGCAGGTTTAATTTGTTTGTTTTGTTCTATAGCCATGTAATTAACATTATTTAGTTTTTAAGCCCTAATTGTCACTCTTTTAATTATATATTGATGAAAAGTTTAAATTTGTTAGGTATCTTATGTATCCATATGTTTATTTATGTCACCTTATTTTATGTTCATCATTTATGTAATACAAGATTTTGTAAATGGTGGTAGTAAACATGGGCTTAAGTCATTGTGTATCTATCGGGTTTAATTACCTACTTTGTAGTATTTTGAGTAGGTACTTGTACTTTTCAACAGCAATTCTATCTTATTGTTAAAACTATCTTTGTAGTAATATATATTGGACACTTGTGAAATATAGAAATAGTAATACAATAAAACACCTTTTTCACAAAATATAGTTTAATAACTAGATGTCACATTTCGTGTGCACTGCACACATCGTCAGTAGTAACTGTTATTACTGACGATGTGTGCAGTGCACACAAAATGTGACATCTAGTTATTAAACTATTTTTTGTGAAAAAGGTGTTTTATTCTATTAATAAAAATATATTTGTTAGTCAAATATTCTACTTTTGGTAGATTATGCTATTGTTCGTTAATTTATTTTTGTACTGGTAATTTAACTAAAACACATGTTGGATGTTAGTTATAATTTTTCAATAGTAATCATAAATGTATACCTTTTCTACTTGTAGTATTTTGAGTAGGTACTTGTGCTATTTCAACAGAAATTCTATCTTAATGTTAAAAATATCTTTGTTAGTCGAATATTCTACTTTTGGTAGATTATGCTATTCTTCGTTACTTTATTTTTGTACTGGTAATTTAACTAAAACATACGTGTTAGGTGTTAGTTATTAATATTCATAAATGTACTTTGTACCTTTTCTACGTAGCAATATTAAAGTGTAATTATTTAAGTAATTCTTTTCTTTAAAACGTTATTGTGTGGTTACAGCATTGTAATTGAATATTGTACTGCATACTGTTTTCCTTAGCAATGATTCCTCATTACTACGGGAACCAGGGTTGCGATATTTAGGGAAATTTCCCTAGATCTACGGAATTTTATGTTCGTTTAGGGAAAAAGGGAATTTTAATATAAATAGGTCAAAATCTAGGGAAAATTTAATACAACCGTCTGTATTTAAGCTACCTATATTGTATCACAATTCATTTTAAAAAGTTTTAAACTTAAACCACAGATAAGGGAGATTACAGATAGCCGGTGTAATGGCTATTATTGGCAACACATTTTGGAGACGACCGCTAGAACCTAGCGGTCGTCTCTAAAATGTGTTGCCAATAATAGCCATTACATCGGCTATCTGTAATCTCCCTTATCTGTGCTTAAACCACTGATTACATATTTTTTTAAATAGTAGTCCGCCATCTTATGGCTAGTAGGAAATTCAAAGGTTAATAACGCGATAACATCTATACACATTCCGAACCGGTGCTCTACCGATTTTAAATTTTAAGCACGTTTGCAAATCGATCAAATTACTACAATATAATAAAATAAGGTAAATCCCTTGGAAAAAGTCCCTGCTCTGAAGTATAACTATAACAGCTTGTGCTGTTTTTTATTTTTCACATTTTAATTCAAGCTTTCGAGAAGTAAATGTGAATGAATTTTTTAATTCACTAATAAGTTTAGTTTTATCTGTACAGCTTAGTTATATCTATTTAATGTAAGTATATGTAGATACAAAATTACTTTTGTTTTATTAACGAGGTTTAGTTTATCTGATTCTTACTTAAAGTGTTCGGTTTTTAGCAAATAAGATGTATTTGTTTCATATAACTGATAACTTTCATCGATTAGGTAGGCACTATTCACTTGAATCAACATCGTTTGAATAATATTTCGAGTTCTCTGTCATATCTTTATCAAAACGTCATTGTGATAAACGACTTGTCACTTTACTTTTAACGCTAGTGTTAAAAGTTAATTACTTTTAACACTTGTTAAGATATTTCATTTTTAATTGAAGTATGATGTGTTAAAAATTGAGTTTTTAATAGTGTTTGTAGAAACAAAAAAACAATATTATACACTTCGGGGAAATCTAGGGACATTTTGACTAGAAATCTAGGGAAATAAAAAAAAATCCGATCGCAACCCTGACGGGAACTAGTAAATAGTATGCAATTTGATGACAGTGTTGTGATCATGTACCGCGAGATCAAAAATTATATTGAAAAAGGTTTGCTATGGAATGTACAAGTCTGTCTTAAGTTATATCATTAAGTGTCACACTGTCATTAATATTTGTCATTATATTTTCTCTTAAAATGACAAATATTAATGACAGTATGACACTTAATGATATAACTTAAGACAGATTTTTACATTCCATGGCAAACCTTTATCAATATATTTTTGATCTCCCGGTATTAAACCCTAATTTTTAATAAACTTAATTTTGAATTTCCCGCTACCAAATACATTTTGAATCGCCCGCTATTTGCTTAGTGTTTTTGAAAACTGTAATTTTTTGATGCCAGCGCCCTCTATATCGGCCTTCACGCAATACAAACCGCGGATAAAAATTTTGGCTTGACTGCGCCATCTTTTCTAATCTGTGCATAACATGTACAAATTTAACCTAAAATTCAGAATATTAGACTAACTCACTCTTACTTCATAAACTTTGTATTATTATCTTTCTCTTGCTGTGTACAAAACTGGATTGTATTTTAACATCTCCCATATAACAGGGTCCATAACGTATACGCGTTATGAGGTGATAAATCATACCATTATTTACTAAACATGTTATCGTATCTGTTATTTTCCAAATAACAGCGGCTGTTATTTTAACGTAAATGATACAGCATAGGGCCGATTGTCGTGTCCGTAAGTAGTAGTATTTTTTATCTTTTTTTTATACTTCTCACATCACTCTCAGTAAATGAAAGGATACATAAAGGTAGTAAAGTGGAATACACATCAGGTAACGCGTCGACACTACCGTCATATACAGGATATACCACGACGAGATTTCATTAGAACAATATAGAAAACTAATAAGAGTTGAGTTTTGAAATTTCGCAAATATTAGTTTCGCCTTAAGCTCTTTCGATTTAAAATAGTTTTGAATTTTTGCTTCTTCCGGTTACACCGGAAATGGATATCAACTTCCTTATTTTAAATGGAATACCCCATTTTTTATGATTGATTCGTATTTCCAACTTAATTTTAAGGATAGTTTGTCTAATAAGAATAAGCTTTGCCTCTAAAGTTAGCCATTTTTGAAGTATTTCAATTTTTGTAAAAAAATTGACAGCTGCAGACCATTACTCATAACAACATTCCCAATAATTGAATGCATGCACATATTTAAAATTTTAGGTAATCATTTTGGAAAGTATAATGCTTCAAATACGGTATTACAAACTTTTTAAAATAATACAGGGTGATCAGAAAACCATGTTAAACATTTCATCCAGAAAATATCAATATCTTGTTATTTTTAAATAGCAACCTACATTTTTTTCAACTTCATTGGATTGCACGTTCAAAATTAGGGGTAGTATGTATTTACTACCCTATAACTAAACGTCTTAGTTTCAGAGTTATTTTGGAAAATGTATGAATTCCTTTAAAGTTTTATTTTGTATAATCAGTTAGGCTATGGAAACTCATGTAAATAAATAAAAACAAAACAAGGCATCATTTAATGTCCTAAAACATTTAAATGAAAACTACACAATATCGAGAAGAAGTAGTCTTAATAATAGTTTCTAATAATCTTAAATAAAGTTTTCAAACACATCACCACCTCTTTCTAATCACTTTCTTACTCTTTTTAAAATATTTGTACGCGTGGCACGCTGAATCATGGTACAGTCTATATTATTGAACCGCTCACTATTTAAATTTTCTTGATAAAAATGCAAAGCAAATATTTTGTCATGTTTAATAGCACAAAATACATTAAAACTCCAAGACTCTTGGAAACGTCGTTGCCTAACAACTCGAGGATTATCTTCGGACCAAAAATGACAATTGTGTCGATTAGATATTCCATTTCTACAAAACTTTGCTTCATCTGTTCATATAAGATTTTTTGTGAAATCGTCGTCTTCTTGTGATTTCATTAAAAACCACTCACAATACTGCGCTATTGTTACAAAATCAGCTTCATTAATATGTTGAACAGGTTGAAATTTGTAAGCATGCCACTTGTTCTTTTTCAAAATTCGATGTATGCTCTGGATGCACCTACTTCAGCTTCTGCATCCATTAGAGAATTACTACGATGTGCTGTAAAGTAAGCAAGTGCTGTTACCTCCACATTTTCACTATCAACAACAGGTTTTCTTTTGGTTGTTTTGGACAAGAATGATCCGAAGGAAATGCAATTTTCTAAAAGATTCGTAAGATACTCTTTGTAGGTCTTTAGTCCAGTCGAATTAAATTAAGTTCTATTCTGGAATATGGTTTTGTCGCCGATTTTTTTATAGGTACGTTTGACCCCCACGAACATACCCTGAAAAATGCCAAAAGTTTAAGGTCCGGGTTTGGCCGTGAGAAATTGTTAAACAATTGAAAAGTGACATTTTCCGGTTAAACTTTTTTCCTGTAGGTTAAATGTGAAAACTGTCCGTACAAAAGTTGTTCGCCCCATCATTCTCTAAAAAACAAGCCATTGCACGATCGATTATCATTATTTGTTTAGCTGCAAAATGCATAAAACCATGGCAATTTTGATTTTTTATTTTTTGCATTCAATCGATGAATAATCAGCGTATGGCTTTGAACCTCATGGTGCAGGCAATATAAAATGTCCCTCAGAGAACAGTGCAAAGTTCACTCACCTGTGTTGCATAGTTGAGCTACAATAAGCGACAAGCCAAAATTCCTAAATTAGCTGTCCCTTCCTTGCATATTGTCGCACATGGTTCAAAAAATCATGGTTTTAATTCATTGAGAGTACTTTCCGAAAATGGAAAAAGAATATTTTTTATTCTCAAAAATTGCCATTTTTTTGGAGGTTCGAAATTATTTGCTTATAAACAAATGAAATATCTCCGACAATTGACATATTATCGTAAATATTATGGTAGATTCTGCTTCCTTTCTCTTCAACGAGTAATTTGAGACTAACTTTATACGAATATCTTGATTAGAACTGGAGATAACAACGTTCCAGTTTTATTACGTTTATTATCGTTCTGGTGGATATTTAAGAAAAAAAAAATATCAAATTTCTCTCAATACCTCAAGGAATCGCCGTGAATTTTTTCAGATCTGTAGGAGCATTCTATGTAAGTCAAAGAAATTAATGAAGTTCGGCGCGCGCTGGCGGTGGGAAAAATTGCGACCGGGGGGCGTGGTGGGGTAAGCCAGAGGCTCCGCGCGCCGCCCGGAGTTATATATTTGTTAAATAACCAGCGAGTAGGGCTCGGCGCGCGGAGCCTCTGGCTTACCCCACCACGCCGCCCCAATTGTCGGAGATATTTCATTTGTTTATAAGCAAATAATTTCGAACCTCCAAAAAAATGGCAATTTTTGAGAAAAAAAAATATTTTTTTTCCATTTTCGGAAAGTACTCTCAATGAATTATAACCATGATTTTTTTGAACCATGTGCGACAATATGCAAGAAAGGGACAGCTAATTTAGGAATTTTGGCTTGTCGCTTATTGTAGCTCAACTATACAACACAGGTGAGTGAACTTTGCACTGTTTTCTGGGGGACATTTTATATTGCCTGCACCATAAGGTTCAAAGCCATACGTTGATTATTCATCGATTGAATGCAAAAAATCAAAATTGCCATGGTTTTATGCATTTTGCAGCTAAACAAATAATGATAATCGATCGTGCAATGGCTTGTTTTTTTAGAGAATGATGGGGCGAACAACTTTTGTACGGACAGTTTTCACATTTAACCTACGGGAAAAAAGTTTAACCGGAAAATGTCACTTTTCAATTGTTTAACAATTTCTCACGGCCAAACCCGGACCTTAAACTTTTGGCATTTTTCAGGGTATGTTCGTGGGGGTCAAATGTACCTATAAAAAAATCGGCGACAAAACCATATTCCAGAATAGAACATACTTGATTTCATGTCTAATTCGACTGGACTACTTGACCGATTTGGATATTTCTCTGCATAAACACGACATGTCCTCTCGATTATTCTATTACATTCACCATATGTTATTATTAGATTTAAAAAATCTTCGTTATTAAATCCAGATCGCGACATTATTATTATTCAAGTATTCAGAAACGGAAGACAACTGAAACGCCTTACTGATGACAGGTAATATGATTGCAGCTTGTTTTTATTTATTCACATGAATTTCCATAGCCTAATTGATTATACAAAATAAAACTTTATAGGAATTGATACATTTTCCAAAATAACTCTGAAACTAAGACGTTTAGTTATAGGGAAGTAAATACATACTGACCCTAATTTTGAACGTGCAATCCAATGAATTTAAAAAAAATTACAAGATATTGATATTTTCTGGACACAGATCACCATGAGATGGCTCAGTCAAGCCAAAATTTTTATCCGCGTTTTGTATTGCCTCGGGTCAAATATAGATGACGCCTACATCAAAAAATTACAGTTTTCAATAACACTAAGTAAATAGCGGGAGATTCAAAATGTATTTGGTAGCGGGAAATTCAAAAGAAAGTTTATTACAAATTAGGGTTTAATACCGCGAGATCAAAAATTATATTGATAAAGGTTTGTCATGGAATGTAAAACGTCTGTCTTAAGTTATATCATTAAGTGTCATACTGTCATTAATATTTGTCATTATAAGAGAAAATATAATGACAAATATGGACAATATGACAATGATATAACTTAAGACAGACGTTTTACATTACATGACAAACCTTCATCAATATAATTTTTGATCTCGCGATACATGATTACAACACTGTAATTAAATTGCATACTATTTACTAGTTCTCGTAGTAATGAGGAATCATTTCTAAGGAAAACAGTATACAGTACGATATTCAATGACAATGCTGTAACCACACAATAACGTTTTAAAGAAAAGAATTACTTAAATAATTACATTTTAATATTATTACGTAGAAAAGGTACAAAGTACATTTATGATTATTAATAAGTAACATCTAACACGATGTTTTAGTTAAATTACCAGTACAAAAATAAATTAACGAACAATAGCATAGTCTACCAAAAGTAGAATTTTCGACTAACAAACATATTTTTAACAATAAGATAGAATTTCTGTCGAAAAAGCACAAGCTCAAAATACTACAAAGTAGGTAATTAAACCTGATAAACACACAATGACTTAAGCCCGCCCATGTTTACTAGCACCATTTACAAAATCTTGTATTACATAAATGATGAACATAAAATAAGGTGACATAAATAAAAATATGGATACATAAGATATCTAACAAATTTAGTAGATGTCTTTTCATCAATATATAATTAAAAGAGTGACAATTAGGGCTTAAAAATTAAATAATGTTAATTACATGGCTATAGAAGAAAACAAAAAAATTAAACCTGCAATAACTAAGACCAAATTGATTAATTTATTGTTGTCGTAAAACAAATGAGACTTCCAATGATATGGCTGCCTTAGCCTCCGTGGTGGCCTCATGGGATGGAGTGTCGGCACTGCATTTCTGTTTAAGCGTACTGAATGAGGGTGTGCATAGCAGTTTGTGTCAAAATGTAGGCTGCAGAGTTTCTTATTACATGTTGTACTGGCATCTAGCACAGGTTTCATGCCCATTTGCTGTTGTTTCACTCCTGAATAATAAAATATAATAATTACAACTGTATACTAACAAATATCAACGATAGTATAAAGGCACGTTTTCATTAAAGGAAACTGCCTAGGAAAATCATTAGGAAAAACCATAAATGCTTCTGTACCAAGAAACCTGAAGTTTCTATTAACACAGCTAAACATCGATTGTTTGCTTGTGAAAAAACATAATATAGAAACTTAAAAACAAGTAGTAAGTTTTTCGTGTACCTTAAAGGCTTTCTTATACACCTACAGGGTTAAACTGCAGTTGAGGTGTCGGGCGACTAGTGTACCTTATAGAGCACCTCTAATTGAACAACTTTTTCTTATAAAATTATCAATGCAAACATAGAGAAATGGAGATAAAAAATAAATTAGGTACTGGCCGAGTCAATTTTGCAGTTTAAATCTCATGAAAGGTATCCCATATAGATCAGTCAAATGATGAAAATCACGATAATTGATGTTTATTTCACATAATCACACACAATTTAGGTCAATTTGTATGTTTTCTTATGACTTTTCTGCGATTTTAAAAGCACCATCGAATGTCAACAAAAACAGTTGATATCATGTGATCTCATATTTACAATTTTGCTAAAATTCAATCAAAAAAACCTACAAATCAAAGGTAATTGTTATGTTGTGAGCTTAAATAAACATCATTTATTGTGATTTTCATTATTTCAATGCTCTATATGGGACATCTCACATGAGATGTAACCTGCAAGATATTGACTCGGCGAGTACCTAATTTATTTTTTATCTCCATTTCCCTACGTTTGCATTGATAATTTTATATGAAAATGGTGTTCAATTAGAGGTCCTTTATAACATACACTAATCATTTTGTCAAAAATCGCCTGACACCTCAACTTCAATGATTCCCACTTATATTATACTCCTAATAATTGCCAATTACTTACTTAACTGTCATTTAAACTTTAATTGGTGTAATCGGGGAACCAACAAAATCCTTGCTACAACCAGGTGGTCCTTATTGCTCTTGGAATCAGAACTACAAACAAAAAATCTCCAGCTCACCTTCGGGTTATATATCAACTATTAGTGTCGTTAGTTACTTGTTCGCATTCTAGGAAAATATGCATCGCTCTTGCTTCCTGCTTGTACGCCCCACACACGATCCACCAGGTTCTATTCATCCTTCAATTCTAAAAATGCCTTATGTTAACATAATAATATTATCATATTACTCTTTACAGAACTTACGGTACGATTATAACACCATTAACTAGTAGCAATAGAAAAATAATGTTTAGCAACACACACACAATTTAATGGTTGAAGCTTCTACGCGTTTTCATAAAATGACAGCGCTATAGTAGCGACATCTCAAGATATTCGATTAAACTCATGATTCAAATTTACTTATAGGTCTCTTGTTTCTCAACCGTGGCGTCATCTAATAATGACCCATTTAGGTAGATTAGGCGGCAAAACCCCGTATTTAAGTGAACCATCTCATCTAATCTGTGATTTCTGGATGAAATGTTTAACATGGTTTTCTGATCACCCTGTATTATTTTGAAAAGTTTATAATATCGCATTTGAAGCAGTATACTTTCCAAAATGATTACCTAAAATTTTAAATATGTGCATTCATTCAATTATTGGAAATGTTGTTATAAGTAATAGTCTGCTGCTGTCAATTTTTTTACAAAAATTGAAATACTTCAAAAATGGCTAACTTTAGAGGCTAAGTTTATTAGGCAAACTACTCTTAAAATTAAGTTAGAAATACGAATCAATCATAAAAAATGGGGCATTCCATTTAAAATAAGGAAGTTGATATCCATTTCCGGTGTAACCGGAAGAAGTAAAAATTCAAAACTATTTTAAATCGAGAGAGCTTAACGCGAAACTAATATTTGCGAAATTTCAAAACTCAACTCTTATTAGTTTTCTATATTGTTCTAATGAAATCTCGTCGTGGTATACCCTGTATACATGAGCGAGGTAGGGGAAGTGGAACCGATTTCACTCAGACTAGACCGACTTGTGTTTTGTCGGCTCTCGGCTACCGTATTACCTACCGGTTTCCCCGAGAGCCGACAAAACACGAGCCGGTCTAGTCTGCTTGTGCTTGTGTATTCAAATTTGACGTGTTGCGTAATTGGTCAAGGATGTGTGAAGTAAATTAAGTGAATGATTACTTCATAGCATGGAGCCTTCGTTAATCCTGTAAACACGAATTGCTTTTGGTGGATCTGTTTGGCTGCGAGCAAAGGCGTTAAGCAGAACTAATCAGAATAAAGTCAACGTTTTAAAACATTTAAGCACATGGTAATATTTTGATATATATATATATATATATATATATATATATATTTTAATGCTCGTCAAACACGTTGTTGTATATTTAATTTAGATTCTTAATTTAATGCTCGTAAAAGAAATAATATTCGAAATTTTAAAGAAATCTACTTAAATTCTATTAATGGGTTCAATAATTATAACTCAATGCTTTGATCGTTTTATCTACTACTTCATATGAATCTATAGTCTTCATAGGCCAATCAGATACCAATTAATGTCACGCATATACTAACTAACACGTGATTTATAAAAGTGTTTCTATTGGTCCAATCATTTTAACATTTATTATAACATAACTGTTTATTTCTATAGTTGAAATAAATGGTATTTCAAGTTAATAAGCATGATTCTAAACTCTATTCTCACGTGGGTTTATATTCGAATAACTACAATATCCTAATATGCTGTTTTCGAGCTAATGCAAAATGAATTATATAAGTTTGGTTTGTTTAGTACAATAACCTAGAAAGTTCAGTGACAAGTCAACATTGTATACGAAAAAACATAATCATATATTTGTGAATCTCACAAGGATACATCTCAACAAATCAAAGGTAAGTAATTTCAAATCTATTACCAAATATAAATATGTATTCTAACAAATTGATTCTGTAAGTGTATTTAACGAAATCTAAACAGATAAATGAAATTCAGTAATAATAAATATAGGTTGAAATTGAACTTTAACACAATAGTATTTTGACATATAAGCAATACTAATGGAAGTAACTTTTAAACTGTGTTTGTTCCATGATGAATTTATAATCAAATGTCTTTATAAAAGCTAATTATAGCTATTTTCAATTAGAATAATAATAATTTTCTATAAATAGATCAATGATTATCTGATCCATTGCTTGCAAGACTTATTTTAATTCAAATAAATTATACAAAATATAACCTTATAATTTTCTTTCTTCAGAGCTCATTTGCTTCGTAATTCTTAGTGTGATCTGGAAAACTGATTCCTATCTTCAATCCTCAGCAATTATTATAAATAAATCCTCCCAAAATTGATGTAGAACTGCTTTCTGCTACACATAAAATTGGATCATCTTATTCTGGTTCCATACACAATTTAATATCTTTCTGCTCCAAATTAATTATTCGGTAAGTCCATTCTCCATTTAAATTAGTACAATGTTTATTATTAATTGTATTCTCTTCTTTTACATGTATTATGTAGCTATAATCTTCATCCGAAGTCCTCTATTCTTGGCTGAATTTCCGGTAACAATATTCTTCAACTTTTAGTAAGTCACTTAATTTCCTTTTCTATTATAACTATTTTACAATTTTGTATACTTTTATATTGTATTTAAACAATAAAATAATGTTTTAGTAGAGAAAAATAAATTACTTTCCCTCTTTCAATGAAATTAAAAAATTCTCTCTTATTTGTTTTTTCAACAACAATCTCCTAGGTTTTCTCCAAATTAGTAACTAAGTTTTTACATCAAGTTAGTTTATCATTATAATACATAGTTATTTAACAAGTCAAATATACTTTGATATATCTCTCTCTTTCTAAAACACATATTTTAAATATGACTATTCTCTACTTTCACAATTACATCAAATAAATAAGACACTTATTTATAAATTTTCTCATTTACAGCAAATACATATGTCAACTTTAATAATGAATGTCATGAATTTCATACGAATAGACACCTTTTATAAGTTCAAATAAGTTGTTAATAACAACATTAATAACAGCTTAATATATATAATGCAACTAATTTATTAATCCGCACTATTTCCACATTTGATTAACTTTCCAGGGTCGGTTGGCACGCAGGTTGACAATGTCTTCCTCGTGGCGATGTTGGTTGTTGTCCTCAAAACCGAGGATCTTCCAACTGAAGCTGCAAATGGCGGTCTGTCGCCATTTGCAGCTTGAAAGCAAGAAGTCTTTGCCGTTAGAACACAGGAATAATAGGTTCTTGGGGAATCTAGCAATCATAAACTGGTTATGCTTTAGTTCTTTATTCTTTCTGCCAATATTTCGTACATACGATCGTGTACTTCATCAGGGCATCAACTGTGGAAGCAGATCACAATAATTGAGTGTGTTGATATATTAAAAGTTTACAAATGTACTTACAATGCGAACTGTTTATGTGGACAATATCACATGATACAGAAGTGCATGTTTCTTTTGGATTGATTTTCATTAACATTATTGGTCTTAACAGTGGTTATGATAATGATGTTCACAGATTAAAATTCATTAAAAAACTCTAGACGGAACACAACAAAAAAACACGTTAAAATTATTCTGGTTAACACATCGTTACATTTTAAAAGAATATATAATTTTTCTTTTTTGAAAACACTGTAGTGTAAAGTGTATGATTGAACGGTCAAGAACATAGACAAATACAATCCTAACGGAATAGAACGAAATGTTAATGATAAAGTAGTTGAACCACGAGCGAACGCGCCATCTACTGGATTTTTTTTTGGTGGAGAACTTTTCCGTGGTAATTTGAAAATGGTATTACAAATAAATATGAAGCATGTAGAAACGTCGAATACTAAAATAAGAAAATCTGTAATACAACTAGACTACAAAGAGTCGACATTTAGAGTCTAAGTAGCGTTACAGATTCTCTTATTTTAGTTTTCGACGATGGTATATCTTGTATAATACATTAACTTCATTGCCAAACCTACTCCATAATTAAAACTGTTATCGGAATAGATTTTGCGAACAAGATTAATAATGTCATTTCATGTGGAATTCTAAACAAAAAAGGAATAGAAATAAAATATGAAGAAGTCTTATTTTTTATATTTCTTATAAATTTGATTAGCATGTTCATATAAAGGTGAGGTAGTTCGCAATGGTCTTTGATCTTTACCATGCAAAATATTATTTACACCATTGAAATAATTATACAATATTAATTTACTAAAATTATATACAATTTTGTTTATAATTTCTTTAGAATGTTCGCATTCAACGAAATTAAAAGTGATTGATTTTTTTAAAGTATAAACAGTTTTTTCTAAAAGCTGTTTAGCACTAGGATATCTATATAATATATATTTTACAATATTATATATTTTTACATATGTTTTAAATATTTCATTATTACAGTATTTAAGTCTTTGTTCAACAGCTCCACCATATTCTTTAGCTGCTATGAACTCATGGAACGAAGATTCTTCACAATCCCTTCTTAACAAATTATATCTACATGCAGTACATTTGGTTAATTTAATTTTTTTTTTCGTTATATAACCGATAACATATGCTAATGCTTTTTCCTCAAGCGGTTGCAATTGATTAAAATCGTCCGGAATTGGAAAGGTCTGCCGCTCTTGTATCCGAGTTGATTCGATCTTCTGTAAAATGTTAATATGTAAGTAAAGTTCAAAAAAAATTCGTGTTGTACATACCTCAGTAGTAGTTATAAATGTTTTCAACGTTACCAAAATGTTGCAGTTATCTGTCTCGCAATTTGCTCCGACAGAATGTTTGCCGGTTAAATTGTTGACAAGTAAAGATTTATAAAATGGTTCAAAGGCAGAACAGGTTGGATTTATAAATCTACCACCTCTCTGCCGAATTTTTCCAAAAAAATTTTCGAGTGGATCCTGGTGAAGATTTCGTGGATTAAATCTTTTCATTCCGACAACTTTTAAAGTATCTTTTAGTAATAATAATTTTTTTAATGTCACTATCCAATTTTTAAAACTTGGCGGCACACGTTTTTTATTATCCTTGTCGACAGTGTTCATGGAGGATATAACATTTATGGCGTTACGCCATACCTCGCTATGAGGACCGTCTTCAGTTAAATTCACGCCAGTTCTTAAATGTTTCCCTGAAGAATTGAACATACCAGAGCCATTAACACTGTCGAACAAAGTATCAAAGAATTTCAAGAATTCCGCTGTTTGAGTAGCTCTACTATCCATTTTGACTCCTTGCTCGCTAAATTCTATAACCAGAAAATAATCAACTAACAATATCTATTTATGAAAAGCACTTACCAGATCGAGCCATCAAATTTATGGAAGATGAGACAGTATGACTGAATACTTGTGTACACATAGAAACTTTCATTTTTTTAATACAGTCCTTCTTTACATGGAATTCCGTTAATTTGGGCATTACACGTAATTCTCCACTGAAATTGTCCAACAACCATGCAGTATATATATCACTCCATTTAGCCAATTTTTCCTCATTGTTTATAGTATACATTATATCTCTTCCAAGTAAATTATTCCTAACACCTTTCATTAGATGTGGAGGGTCATATAATGGTATGAACTTCTCATTATTTATTTCAAAAATGTTGTCATACAACACTTCTCCACGCTTCAAATAAGTTTGTTGCGTTTCATGAATTAAATAGTTGATCGCTGCCACATTATTCGATCCTTGATCACAAATTGTACCAACTATCTTAAATGTAGTATCAGCCATAGCAGCTACAATGTCTTTGATAGTTTTCACTATGTCGACTGTTTTTACAGCACCTTCTACAAACTGGAATAAAATTGGTTGCTTCCACTTTTGGTTTATCCCACGCAACATGTATACCTAAAAAATGAAAGAAGTGTTACTAAATTTTGCACTCACAATAGGTGACATGGATGTGAATTTATATAATAAATACCTGTACATGATCAGCAATTCTGTCTGTGGTATTTTTCCCAATTTCTTGAAATCCTTCCACTCGACCTTTACCAATATTGTAAATACAAATTTGGAGATAAAGACATCTCATCAAAAATTAAATAGCAATATTTATCAAGTGCTGAAAGATTCCTTCCCATTTCTTTCAGACCATTGAAAATACATGTATTAATACCTGCTTCAATTGGTACACTATTGAGTAACTTAGATGATGTTACCCTTGATGGAAGAGAAAAAATTTGGGATAAGAATCGATAACCAACTCCAGTTTGCTTGTAAAGGGCTAAAGCCATTATTTTCTCATCAGTCGTAAATCTGTAGCCTTTAGCTTTTCGCTTAGCACATCTTATTTGGCTATCAAAGAATGTTCTGCTAATACCACTTAATCCACAACTATACTTTTGAAAAGCATTGCTACTTGCATGTTTTCTTGCTTTGGCTAATTGTTAAGAAAATATATATTTCGTTTTTTCAACATTGCTTCTTTCTTTCTTAAAGTTGAAGCTTGTTTATAATAAAACATAGCCTTGGGAGATAAGTCTAACTTCCTCTTAGTATTTGTGCACCCTAATAAGCCTCTTCCACCTGCAAATATGGTTTAGTGAAACTCTACCAAGAATTCAACTATATATTCACGAAATTTTGAATAATTTATGATTAATTAATATGAATATGAATAGATAGGAGGTACTCTAGATACCTTTTTTTGATACAGGTGTAATACATAATTGTTCATAGGATTTATCAATATCAGATGTTGGTTGCACTTCATGTTGTTTGCTAGTACTAGGCATATTATCATCGATTTGGTCACATATTTCAATATTAGCTTGCTGCAGACTAATAGATGGCAGGCAGTATGAATGCTCCTCTACCTGAAATGTTTCGGTGGGTTTTTCTATAGTGGTAGTTTTTGAAGAATCGACATTCATTTTAGTAGTTGCTAAAAAAAGAATTTTTTTCAAACATAATATGTCCGATTAAGTTTTTCAGTTTATACTTAATAATTTACGTGTGCATATAAACAAAAATAATAAAACAAATCTGTTCTACACACCTGGTAAAAATAATGTTGGTTGAGAACCTCTTTTTAATTTACTTGAACGGAAGTTCTCCTTTTCAAAATGTTTTGAACAAACTCTATAGTGTTCATATATATACATATCACTGAGTCCATTCAATAGCTTATTATTAATTAGAGACATCCACTTTTTAAATAATATTTCATATTTCAGAGGATTGGGAAAAGAATGACGTGAGTCAGTTTTCCTTGGAATACATCCAAAAACTGCACAACCAGCCTTACCCATATTCACTGCTGGGTGTTAATACTAAAATAGAATTTTCAATGCATCAAACACATTCCCATATAAAATACAAATTGTTTCTTACCGCTTGTATTGTGGATCAGTTCAGTAAAATATAGAAATGTCTGTAATATACTTATGAAATAAACTATAAACTACTATCTACGCTACTATATACCGACAACTATGTACACAAAAACACATACAACAAAAATCAATTCCAAATATCCAAACTCCCAAAACATATAATAGTAGATATAATCAATGGCACGTGAGGTTAAGTTGAAGTCAATCCAAATGCAAACAACTATGACAAACAATCAGTGAATCACCAGGAACTAGTGGCGCCCCCAGTCGGTACACAAGGCGTATGGAGAACTTGTCCGCCATGATTGTATTACTTTAGCCTATATTAGATTACACGGCATGGTCAAGAACAAAATGTCAAGTAATAGATGGATGTCAACTCGATCATCTGTGCGCATCAATACCAACCCCCAACATTGTTGTCTAGTGAGAAACACAACAGCATCGAAAACCCTATGTGTATTTTAATGTGACATATCAAAGTATGCATGAACATATAATTTCAAAATAAACCGCGAAATTGATGATTTAAAGGTAATCTAAATTGACAATACAGAACTGTGTAATAGAATGCATGATTAAAGTTTGTGTTATCGTGTGTGAATGTTAATTCTTAGTTCTAAAAGATTATTCATTAGTTGAATGCAAAGTTACATTTATTGTTCTGTTGCCAGATGCACCAAGTGTTAAAAGAAACGCATATACTGAATTGAGGTTATCAATGTCTGATCTGAAATTCATAGTGTTACTTAACTTATTAATCTCAACCATTTCTAGGAACTCTCTGCATTTCTTGCTCCGTACTGTTCTCAGTATTTTAGCGTCGTCAAAGTTAGGTACATGTTTATTGTTTTTCATATGTAAAGAAAGTGCACATCTATCCTTCTTAGTTGCAATGTCACTACGATGCATCGTGAGACGTGTCTTTAACCAGGTTGACGTTTGACCTATATATATTTGTTCACAATCCTTACAGGGCACCGAATAAATGACATTAGAGCGGTATTCTAAGTCCGTTTTGTCTTTGACTCTGCTAAAACACCTACGTATGGGGTTGATGTTATAAAAACCAAGAGCTGTGTTTTGGGTTGTTAATAGAGGGGAAAGTCTTTCTGAAATGTGTTGTATATATGGAAACCGGAAATATCTAACATTATTCGTGACGTCGACCGTACGAGGGGTCAGGACAGAGTCCACCGGTGTGTTAAACATGACTTTGTGTACTAAACTTCTCGGATAACCATTATTAATGAAAATATTACTAAGTATTCTAACATTCTTTGATGATAGAGAGGGACGACTAATCCTAGACACCCTATCTTTCATAGCTCTTAAAAGATTTAATTTTTGTTTCATAGGGTGATTAGAATGAAAGTTAAGTAATCTACTGGAGTTGGTCGGTTTCATGTACCAATCTGTGATGATTTTATTGTTATTGTCTCTAATTACTCTAGTGTCTAGGAACGGTACACCCCTCTCCACCTCCATTTCTAAGGTGAATTGGATGTTAGGGTGGAAAGTGTTGAACACGTTTAAGGTGGAGTGTATCTCCGCCCCCGGAAGAGCACAAATAATGTCATCAACGTATTTATGTATAAATGCAAATTTAAAGGGCAAAACTCTGAGTATGTTGTCTAAACAGAAATCCATCACTATGTTGGCTAGAATCGGGCTGAGGGGCGAACCCATTGGCATGCCCGACACTTGTGTCGGGCATGCCAATATATATATATTTTCTCATTTTATTCTTGGAATGCGGCTTTTTTTTTATTATTATTGGTGGTAAGTAATACTTGAAAATTTAACGTTTCGACACTTTATTGTCTTCATCAGAAACAGTGTATATATATATAGAAATTGCAGCATGTGGGTCTGATCAGACCCACTCAATGTATACGTTTTAGAAACGATGAAGTCCTGCTTAATAAATAGTATTAATGAAATGATTGTTGAAGAAAATACTATTAAATACTAATAATAACAACCGTCATGTTTAGAGATGCTGCAATTTCTATATATATATACACTGTTTCTGATGAAGACAATAAAGTGTCGAAACGTTAACTTTTCAAGTATTACTTACCACCAATAATAATATAAAAAAAAAGCCGCATTCCAAGAATAAAATGAGAAAATATACAAAATAACGGCTAAGAAAAATACAAATTGTACTTCTACATAATATAATATATATATATATATATACATTGCATTAGGGCTGGACACGTAGTCGTATACATTGGGGATGTGTGCTATGAGTCGAAGGATGTACTCATAGAATGGAGCCCTGGTTTATCGATTTTGCGTGTATTCTGTTTGATTTTGGCGATATTGTCTGGCAGCGAGAAAAGGCACTGGGAAATATATACGTCAGGACAGAGTCCATGTGTTAATGTTCCGTATTGTTTGATTCGGCAATTATTCAACATAATTTAGATGTGAATATAATCCAGTATAGATCACGACGTCTGTAAATTTGCTATTTGTTGATTGTTTTAGAAATTCATAATTACTCATGAATTCGTAGATAATGAATGTTTAGTGGAATAAATTTTTTTTTATTATATATAAATATATACATTATTTCTTATTATGATTAATTACTGCATTAAATTTGCTTTTATCATAACAATTTTATAAATACCTAGATAATAAATTATATTATAAGGTTTTTTTTGTATTTTTATTTATTTTATCTGACCTGGAGACAACTTGAGAGCATTCATATTGGAGAAGGAACTTATTATCATTTTCTGCCCCCGAGTTAAAACATCTTAAATAATTTTAAAACATGTGAAATTGCTAAACGTACTGTTTTGCAGAAAATTATAAGACTTTGGTCTAGCATAAGGCCTAGAACTAAAGTATATGCTTGATTCTGCTTTTATCTATTATTAAATTAATTAATATGCTTTTATGCAATCACTAACTTGCAAGAATCACAGCAATATGTAGAATACCGTTATAACGTCATCATCGATATTGATGATTTTTGCGGTTATAACCGAGTGACGCTAAACAAGGAAAGACACATTTTACTCAATTAGTATAAAGCGACAAGTTTGCTTGTACCATGATTTTTTGTATTATTATTATTATTATATACTGTGTGTCCAAAAAGTCTGGAAACACCCAAATAAAATTGGAACGGATGATTTTTGAGAAAAATGCACAAACAAGTCAATTAGTATTTTCAAAAAACTACTGGCTGATGGTACCTGTTTGGAACTTTTGATGACCTTGAAAAAGTTATGTCATCAAAAAAAATTTAAATGGCAACGACGCATTTTTAATATTATTTTTGATTGATCTTTTAATTGTCTAAATGACTGTAAAACAATTGTTCATTTTACTTAAGAAAATGACCGAGAAAAATTTAATTACTTCTTCGAAAATGGAACAGTTTGTCTTTAAAAAAAAACATAGTTGGCTTAAAAGTCGATTATTTTTCAAACACATTTTGTTTTATTTGTGACATTCTGTCAAATACGAATTGTGCGTAAGTTAAAAAAATCTGTTTAAAAATGGTTTTAAGTGAGAGGGAACATATTCAAATATTGATGATGATCGCAGAAGATACGCAACTCGACGTATTATTGTCAATAGAGGAAACTCCAAATTCTAGTACACGGCAGCTTGCTCGGGAGTTTAACGTGTCGAAGAGTAAAATTGGTAATATTTTCCGGAAAACTAAGTATCATCCCTACAAAATCTGTTTGGTTCATGAGCTGTCTGAAGACGACTTCGACAGGCGTGTACAGTTTTGCGAACAACTGATGCCTATGTGTGATAATGATCCGTTTCTTATCAGATATATCTTATTCTCAGATGAAGCTACGTTCACATTACATGGGGCTGTTAATAGACAAAACTGCAGGTACTGGGCACGCCAAAATCCACGCTGGATGAGAGAGGTACGAACTCAGTATCCTCAGAAATTAAATGTATGGGCTGGTTTAATTGGTACCAGAATTATAGGGCCTTTTTTCTTCAACGGTAACCTGACGGCGGAAATGTATTTGGATTTTTTACAAAATTATTTAATTCCGTCATTAGCATAAATATTTCCGAACCATGAAGATCCTAATTTGCCCAGCCAAAGAATTTGGTTTCAACAAGATGGGGCTCCACCCCACTATGCGGGAAATGTTCGGCATTATCTCGAGAATACCTTCCCAAACAGATGGATTGGCAGGAGGGGGGCTAGCGAGTGGCCGGCTAGGTCGCCAGATCTAACGCCTATTGATTATTTTTTGTGGGGTTACCTAAAAAATAAGGTATAAGTACGCAACTAAACCTGAAAATTTGTAAGACTTGCGTCAACGGATTGAGATTGAAGTACGAAGGATCACTCCTGAAATGATGAAAACGTTCAAAATGAATTTTATTATCGTTTAGGGTATTGCCAAGATGCTCAAGGACAACATTTTGAACATTTATTTTTCTGATTTCCACGATTAAAATTTTCTTTGTTTTCTATAGATTTTTTTTTCAAAATTTTTCTTAAGTAGAATGAAAAATTTTTTGACTGTCGTTTAGACAATTAAAAGATTTATCAAAAATAAAATTAAAAATCCGACGTTGCCATTTAAATTTTTTTTGATGACATCATAACTTTTTCAAGGTCATCAAAAATTCCAAACAGATACCATCAGCCAGTAGTCTTTTGAAAATACTAATTGACCTGTTTTTGCATTTTTCCCAAAAATCATCCGTTTCGATTTTATTTGGGTGTTTCCAGACTTTTTGGACATACTGTATACAAATAATATGTATATATTATTGCTTGTAGTGATCGGATTTTTTAATATATAGTTACATATGTACACGTGCAGTATACCGTTTGACTGAAATAAAAGTAGATATAGGGAAACACAGACACGCACACATGTGCATGCAAACATGAAATGGAGGGGTACGATAATAGGGGAGTACATATCAGGACACCGAGTACCGGGGCTTCAGTGCAAAACGTTGAAAGCTGGTATGTAGACGTTTGCTTTAAGGAATTGCTCCGCTCGGCAATTAGCCGACAGCTTAATGAAGAATCTTCTTCGACACTTGCACAAATAAGAAATTCCTGCGCCTCTTGTTCTTCTGTGACGTTACGGTGTCTTTTAGTATGCAGTGAATTAACACAACCTTCTGTACGAAATTGTTTCAGAATCTTATGGATAGCTGGCACAGAGGGAGGTGGACGATTTTCATACGCCGCAACAAATAAATTTTGCACGTCTTTGTACGAATTATCCTTCGCATACCATAACACAATCTGTATTTTTCCCTCGACAGTTAAGGGCATTTTATTTTAATATTTGCGAGTTTGCTCAGACACAATGTAAGTTCACGCTCTAGAGATACGGAACGAATGCCTTGCGCGCATGGTGTCCGCGCTCTCGGTCTCCCCACACCACCGGTCTTATGGTGGTGTGGGTAAACCGAGAGCCACATTCTTGAACTGTTGTATACATACATACATAGGTACATGTTTATGTGTGTGTATTTGAAGATGCATATTAACTTTTAAATACGACAATCTGTATATACAATCTTAAACAATTCACTACTACAGTTGCTAACATAGCCTTTCGAGAAAACACCTTTAAATTTACTAACTCTAGCGATATCGCCAATTTTATATTTTCGCTTCCCAATTGTTTACATATCACTGTAAACAGTAGAAATCAGAAATTTTTCATTCTTTTCGCTAATATCACAAGGTCGCATTTTAATGGTTCGATGTTTTGTTTTATTGTAGGTATCAGTTACTGAAGTGAAAATTATCATTTCATTTCAAAATTTAGGATATTATAGTGTAAGTATAATACTTCAAGCATATGTAAATCATTTAAATTATTATAATTACAAGAAATTTAATATTTTAATGTAAATCACATTCCATTTGAGAGCAGGCTTAAAAATTCCATTACAGAGTCAAATATATTTTGTAATATATAGAGAAAAACGTATTGTAGAATATTTAGAGATACATCATTAAATAAAGTACTTATACTCACGATACACTTATACCGGTATGCTCACTTTAGCTGTCAAAGACGTCATTGCGGAGCAAGTCAGATTGACAGTTCTCATATGGGCTACATTTCGACGCAGTTTGAAGTTGTTTTGTCGTTTTTTTAAGTAATATTCTATTTAATATGCCTGGTTGTGTTGTATACGGTTGTCGTAAATACAATTGAAAAAGTAAAGATAGTCAGATTAAGTATTACAGGTTTCCCAAGGAAGAGACGGTACAAAATGTGTGGTTAATTGCATGTAAAAGGCAGGATTTAATAAATTTGAAAAATGGCATTTCCAGAAATCTGATTTTATCATTGTTCATAATAAAAAAAAATATTTTGGCATGTATCTGTTCCGTTCATTTTAAGCCATCATGTTTTCATACATTACTCCAACAAGAAATACTGGAATTTTCCAATAAATCATGCAGAGATTTAAATTGAGATGCAATTCTCAGATTTAAAGAAAACACAACTTGAAGCAATAAACAATGAGTTGAAAATCTTTAAAAAGTAAAAAATAGATGTTCTGGTAAAACATTATATATATATATATATAACTTTAGGATCAAGCAGTAAAATGTTTAAAGCATCGACATAGACTAATTTTGAAGTTTTAAAGTGTCCAATGCTTACTAATCATCTATGAAAGCAAATTATTTGATTCAATACTTTTTCCAAGATTGTCACCTTAAGAGCACATGTTTGTACACCTGCAAACATTTATAAAGTATTTTGAGGAATTCTATACATGGTAGCAACACACATAGTTTCATTTGCTTATTAAGAATTTCTAAATTATTGTTAATTAATGTAGGTTGCTTTTCATTAATGTATGGCAAGGATATAGTAAGAATAGTATTTGGATTTCAATTTGATACAAAATTTCTTTAGTAGTGTTAAAAAGACTTACTGAATTGAAATAAACTTCTTCTGTCAAAGTTATTATTTATATTAACAACCATAACTAAAAATCCTACCTTTTACAAACATTTCGCGATAATCTCCATGGTATCTTTCTTAAGGTACATATACCTAATACATTATCTGCCTGTTATAAATATTTGTGATTTGTTCAAATAGTGTTTTTATCAAACATAAAAACCCAATAGTGTCTTCAAATTAAAAAAATTATAAGGCAGGAAGAAGATGAAATAAAAGTTATATTTGGCAGTTTTGTTTTAACTTAATATTATTGTAATACAAAGCTTCTTAAAATTCTGATATACCTCACTACTGTTATTGTTTAATCTAGAATCAAGATTAATTTATGGCTTGAAATCGTGGAGTCAGTTTTATGCTCTTGTATTTCGGTGGGTAATTTATAATTATTGTAGACAGCAAACTCCAGCCAAGTTGTATTTGCTTCATTCAAATCTTGGTTTATCTTCTCTTCAATTGTCCGAGACCCTTCTATTAAATTTATAATTATTGTAAACATAGCAAACTCCAGCCAAGTTGTATTTGCTTCATTCATATCTTGGTTTATTTTCTCTTCAATTGCCCGATACCCTTCTATTAAAAGAGATGTAGCTGTACATTACCAATATCGAATACTTCAGCTCTATGTGATTCACTAAATAGGATTTACATCTGTGCAAAAGAAAATATTATAAGCCTCAAAATATATGTTAAAAAAATATCTATATTTACATTTTGGCAATGATTTTATTCACTAAATGAAAGATTTATCAATTACAATTTTCAGATTTACAGACCATTATTGCATAACTGTAGCCTCTAGATAGTACACTACACAACACAAATGAATTCACAGAATAAACTATTTTGCATTGTGTATTGAAGATGTAGTTTAAACACATGCAAAAAAAGTGAAACATCTTACGTAGTTATGATAGCAATTTAAAATACCACTTTGCCTGAGTACTTCAATAATTGCTTATATTATTAAATAAACCATTATAATCAGAAATTACTATTAAATTAGGTAATTTGGATTTCTGGAATTACCATTTTTCAAATTTATTGAGTCCTGCCTTTTTGACGCAATTAACTACAAATTTCGTACCGTGTCTTCTTTGGGACACCTGTAATATTTAATGTGGCTATCTCTACTTTTTCGACTGTAATTACGGCGCCCTTATACAGCACAACCTGGCATATTAAATAGAGTATTACTTAAATAAAACGATAAAACAACTTCAAACTGCGTCAAAATATAGCCCATATGAGAACTGTCAATCTGACACATATATTTTTTTAGATAGATACAATATGGTACATATTTATTAGTCGTAAATTTTATACATGTTATTTTATTGAGACAGACCTATGGTTCTACAATTTACATTACATACAACTATTTATATATACAAATACTTTCAATTATTTAAATTTCCCGAGTTACCGCTTATTATTCATCAATGACTCCAACAGATTCAAGTATCTCATCATACATCTGATACAAGGGTACAAATTCTGGTACAGGTGCTTGAGGTCTCGCCAAGATCGTAACCATAGCTCTTGGAGTTGGCAATACTCGCTGGACCTTAAAGTTGGATGTGTCAAAACATTGCAAAGGTCTTGGCCTATTATTTGTAGCAGTGGTGGTGGCCGTTGTATCGTTGAGAGTGGTTTTAGTAACGATACCTTTTTTACCTCAAGCACCCGTATCAGATACTTGAATCTATCTGTGAAGCCCTCACAGCAAACACAATCAAATTTACGTTTATTAGGCATTTTACTTGAGAACTTCTCTCTATGTATGCAACATATAAACTGAACTACTATAGAACAGGGTATTTTCAACTACATATCCCCCTTGCTTAGAAAGTACATATCAAGAATTTTAACGATCATTGTTTTTCAACTACATATTTCCCTTACTTAGAAAGCACAATCAAGGAATTTCTAAAATGTTAATGACCGAGCTAATAGACATCACCTAAAAATTTCTATTCATTAATATATACAGTGTGCTTGCCGACGACCTGCGTATAGGGCTTACTGTGAGATAAAACGACGACACCGAGAGTTTGTATGAGTTAGTACGAAAAAGCAATATACAAACTGCTCCTTGGTCGAGTGTAGTGTTGGAAAAGAGGGGATTCGAGTAGATTTACGCTGAGGCTAGAACGGGCTAGGCTGACTCTCCGTTTAAGCAGGGCAACGAGGATAGATAGCGCAGCTGTACTGCAGTTTGTATATTGCTTTCTCGTACTAACTCATACAAACTCTCGGTGTCGTCGTTTTATCTTACAGTAAGCCCTATACGCAGGTCGCCTGCAAGCACATGGTATAATATATTATATATAATAGAAATTTTTAGGCTATGCCTATTAGCTCGGCCATTAAAATTTTAGAAATTCCTTGTTATGTGCTTTCTAAGTAAGGGAAATATGTAGTTGAAAACAATGATCGTTAAATTCTTGATATGTACTTTCCAAGCAAGGGGATATGTATTTGAAAATATCCTGTTCTATAGTAGTTCAGTTTATATGTTGCATACATAGAGAGAAGTTCTCAAGTAAAATGCCTGGCATTCCTCTCGCTGCAGATGGCCATATAGTGTTCCAAGTATTCCTTTCGGTCCAGTTGGATATTGCAAAACGGGCACTGGGCAAGTTCTGGAATTGCGCGAAAAACACACCCATTAAATTACATGCAACGCTAACATTGATGCAGTACATGTGGAATGTAACAATCGTGCATATTAAAACATGAAATGATTTTTATGTAATGAAATAAATTATGAACTTGTAATCAACATATAACCATGAAAAGAAAATGATTGTAAGTCCCTAACAACTGTTCCTTAATTACAAAAATTCTCTTTTTCCTAATGTTTCTATTCATCCAAATTGTTAACCTTTTTTTTGTAAATTATTATATATAATATTTTGGTCAATGAAGTACAGGTTTGATTCACATTCGATAACTCAATATCAATCCTAATTACTTTCTTGAAATATCATTCAACTTAATCAATTCTATTCATTTGATATTTAATAAAATTATTTAAAGATAATCTTCTTTAAAGTACTAACATCAAGATTAAATATATAAAATACCTTCTATTGAAAATGCTCCAGCTGTATCCTCAACACATCTGGTTTTATGTTTGGTCAAATGCATTTTCGAGCTAAATCCAGGACAGTAAAATGTACAGGCAAATACGTCCTTCACGATATCTTTCGTAGTGGTAACAAAATCTGCCCTGATAATTTTACTTGGGTTGTTTCCGTATTCCTCACCAAGATACACCAGTAATTCTTCACCAGCTTGGATTGGATGAGTGCTCTGATAATATACATTTTCTTCAATTTGAAAGACAAACAAGTTTCCTTCAAAAATATTCTTGGCACGATTAACGTATTGCATCCAATTCAAATATTTCAATATATTTTTGTCCAAAACAAATTTCTCCCCTTTCATTTGCCAGAAACATTCTGTTGCGGTGAGTCCAGTGAAAGGGCCAAATTTCACACCTGCAGGAATAATTCTTATAGCATATATTTCAGTTTGTCCGAAACAATCTTGAATTTCTAATGTATCATTTGGAATATCTTTCCGCGCTAATGTATCTGCACTATTCAAAACATGTTTGTTTAAAATATGCACAAGCATTCCATACTCGATGCAATAATCTTCGTAATATGCTTCACAATTTTCACAATCTGTTGGCCAAATTTAAATGGATTAGGAATCACAGCATTTATTATCACATGATAAAACATATATTTAATACTGTCACTTTTCAGAACATTCAAGTAACATACTACATATTGCCGTGAACTCGCAAGTTCATAAAATAAGAATAGCTTTAAGAATTAGTTTAAGTTTTGAAATAAAATAAAAATGACAAAAATCGTATTTAAATATGAAAGAGTAAAAATATGCAACAAAAATTACATGGATGTATATAAAGTTGCATACACATGGTCAATACACAATACAAGTAATTCAAAAGTCAGTATTATTCAAGTAAATAATGAGAAAAGACAAAATAAAATTTATTAAATAAATATGAAATAAAAGACAAAATAAATATAAGTAATATATTTCTTTTGTAGAAAGAATACACAAAATGTATGGTTTACATATCATAAAAAGGAACCTAATTTTATACAATGCGTAAAGATTGCTTTAAACATTCTAAATAATGGACCGCTGTTTAAGTCAAAAAGGGTAATGAAGGCAAATAATCGAGAAAGGGTGATGTTAATGGATGGATCAGTCAAGAGAATTAGTCATGTAAAAGCAATAGAATTGTATGAAAAAGATCAAATACGATATGCAAAAAAACATAAATATGACTGAATAAATCATTATGATTTACATGCATAAAGCAATAAAACTTTATGAAAGAGTTTAAGAACTAAATTATATTAAAAGATAAAAATTACCTTAGCTTATAACTAGAGACTAAGAAAAGGATATAAAAATAGGTAAAACGTAAACCCGATCAGCAATAACATTGGTATAAAAAGGTAGCTGATAGCATAAATAAAAAGTGTATGTGTTTATGATTTGTTTGTAACACAATGCTTCAGAGACTGGAAACAGACGTGTACAGTTTCATGACCTACAAAAGACAATAAAATATAAAACTTGTGTAAAGTTTATTGCAGATAGACATTTTACCGATGGAAAGATCATGGATAGAAAACAGAGGTGCAGTAGACAAACAAGCGTGTCTTCCAGGTGCAGGCAGTGTGGGAAGAAAAATAATCGTTATCTCCAACGTGTTTCCCATCTTACCAAGTCACAATCCAGCTACAAGAAAAGTGAAATTGACATTAATGAATGGAAAGAAAAAATATGTATTGAACAATGAACAAGGCAATAGGTTCATTGATGAATACAAAGAAGGATGGTATTAACAACAAGAATAAACCTACCGTCGGAAATGCTGTGCGAGACAGTGAAGAGACTTTTGAATTGGAAATTTGTATTGACGTTTGGTAAATAGCACGGATTATCGGATGGTTCACTTAAATGAGGGGTTTTGCCGCTTAATCTACCTAATGCAGGCGCACCTAGAGGGCGCCACGGTGTTAGAAACAAGAGACCTAGAAGTAAATTTGAATCATGACTTTAACCGAATAATTGAGATGTCGCTACTACTGTGCTGTTTTATGCAAGCGCGTACAGGCCGTTAACCAACAAATTTTGTGTGTGTTGCTAAACATTATTTTTCTTATTACTACTTAGTTAGTGGTGTTATAATCGTACCGTAAGTTCTGTAAAGAGTAATATGATAATTTTATTAAGTTGACATAATGCATTTTTAGACTTAAAATATGGATAGAAGCTGGTGCATTGTATCAATTGTATGTGCTGCGTACAAGCAAGAGCGATGCATATTTTCCGAGAATGCGAACAAGTAACTAATGGCACTAATAGTTGACATATAACCCGAAGGTGAGCTGGAGATTTTTTGTTTGTAGTTCTGATTCTAAGTGCAACAAGGACCACCTGGTTGTAGCAAGGATTTTGTTGGTTTCCGATTACACCAATTAAAGTTTGCAATTATTAGGAGTATAATATAAGTGAGAATAATTGTAGTTGAGATGTCAGGCGATTTTTGACAAAATGATTAGTATACATTATAGAGGACCTCTTATTGAACAACTTTTTCTTACAAAATTATCAATGCAAATGTAGGGAAATGGAGATAAAAAATAAATTAGGTACTCACCGAGTTAATCTTGCAGGTTACAGCCCATGTGAGATATCCCATATAGAGCATTGATATAATGAAAATCGCAATAAATGATGTTTATTTAAGCTCACAACACAACAATTACCTTTGATTTCCATGTTCTTTGATTGAATTTTAGCAAAATTGTAAATACGAGATCACATGATATCAGCTGTTTTCGTTGACATTTGATGGTGCTTTTAAAATCGCAGAAGTCATAAGAAAACATACAAATTGACCTAAATTGTGTGTGATTATGTGAAATATACATCAATTATAGTGATTTTCATGATTTCAATGATCTATATGGGATACCTTACATGAGATGTAACCTGCAAAATTGACTTGGTCAGTACCTAATTTATTTTTTATCTCCATTTCTCTATGTTTGCATTGATAATTTTATAAGAAAAAGGTGTTCAATTAGAGGTTCTCTATAAGGTACACTAGTCGCCCGACACCTCAACTGCAGTTTAACCCTATGGGTGTATAAGAAAGCCTTTAAACTACACGAAAAACTTACTACTTGTTTTTAAGTTTCTATATTATGTTTTTTCACAAGCAATCAATCCATGTTTAGCAGTGTTAATAGAAACTTCAGATTTCATGGTACAGAAGCATTTATGGTTTTTCTTAATGATTTTCCTGTGCAGTTTCCTATAATGAAGATGTGCCTTTATACTATCGTTGATATTTGTTAGTATACAGTTGTAATTATTATATTTTATTATTCAGGAGCGAAACTTGGCAACAGCAAATGGGCATGAAACCTGTGCTAGATGCCAGTACAACATGTAATAAGAAACTTTGCAGCCTACATTTTGACACAACATACTATGCACACCCTCATTCAGTACACCTCAACAGAAATGCAGTGCCGACACTCCATCCCATGAGGCCACCCATGGAGCTTAAGGCAGCCATATCATTGGAAGTCTCATTTGTTTTACGACAACAATAAATTAACCAATTTGGTGTTAGTTATTGCAGGTTTAATTTTTTTGTTTTGTTCTATAGCCATGTAATTAACATTATTTAGTTTTTAAGCCCTAATTGTCACTCTTTTAATTATATATTGATGAAAAGACGTCTACTAAATTTGTTAGGTATCTTATGTATCCATATTTTTATTTATGTCACCTTATTTTATGTTCATCATTTATGTAATACAAGATTTTGTAAATGGTGGTAGTAAACATGGGCTTAAGTCATTGTGTATCTATCGGGTTTAATTACCTACTTTGTAGTATTTTGAGTAGGTACTTGTACTTTTCAACAGCAATTCTATCTTATTGTTAAAACTATCTTTGTAGTAATATATATTGGACACTTGTGAAATATAGAAATAGTAATGCAATAAAACACCTTTTTCACAAAATATAGTTTAATAACTAGATGTCACATTTCGTCAGTAGTAACTGTTATTACTGACGATGTGTGCAGTGCACACAAAATGTGACATCTAGTTATTAAACTATTTTTTGTGAAAAAGGTGTTTTATTCTATTAATAAAAATATATTTGTTAGTCAAATATTCTACTTTTGGTAGATTATGCTATTGTTCGTTAATTTATTTTTGTACTGGTAATTTAACTAAAACACATGTTGGATGTTAGTTATAATTTTTCAATAGTAATCATAAATGTATACCTTTTCTACTTTGTAGTATTTTGAGTAGGTACTTGTGCTTTTTCAACAGAAATTCTATCTTAATGTTAAAAATATCTTTGTTAGTCGAATATTCTACTTTTGGTAGATTATGCTATTCTTCGTTACTTTATTTTTGTACTGGTAATTTAACTAAAACATACGTGTTAGATGTTAGTTATTAATATTCATAAATGTACTTTGTACCTTTTCTACGTAGCAATATTAAAGTGTAATTATTTAAGTAATTCTTTTCTTTAAAACGTTATTGTGTGGTTACAGCATTGTCATTGAATATCGTACTGTATACTGTTTTCCTTAGAAATGATTCCTCATTACTACGAGAACTAGTAAATAGTATGCAATTAAAATTACAGTGTTATAATCATGTATCGCGAGATCAAAAATTATATTGATGAAGGTTTGTCATGTAATGTAAAACGTCTGTCTTAAGTTATATAATTGTCATATTGTCCATATTTGTCATTATATTTTCTCTTATAATGACAGTATGACACTTAATGATATAACTTAAGACAGATTTTTACATTCCATGGCAAACCTTTATCAATATATTTTTGATCTCGCGGTATTAAACCCTAATTTTTAATAAACTTAATTTTGAATTTCCCGCTACCAAATACATTTTGAATCGCCCGCTATTTGCTTAGTGCTATTGAAAACTGTAATTTTTTGATGCCAGCGCCTTCTATATCGGCCTTCACGCAATACAAACCGCGGATAAAAATTTTGGCTTGACTGCGCCATCTCATTCTAATCTGTGGTAAATAGTGAACTGTCAGAACAATATGTGTATGTGTGTGTGTATCAAGACGGCAACATGTGGGCAGCGATTTCACTGGAACGTATATTTCAATGCCAACCTAAAATATGGACTAGAGGGCGCAATAGTCAACGTAGAGTTTTTTTTGCCGGTATAAATTCGAAAAACAAGATTCGACAAGAGACTTCTGATTTCGACTCCGAAAGAATAAGACGCTTTAAAAAAAATTTTGTTACATTGTAGAATAGTAGTTTTCATTATTTCTTTATCACGTTTATTCATAATAATTCTTCTTTTATTAATATATATTTAAATTCACTTGAAACGTTCAATATGGACATTCAAAATGAACATTTTGATGAAATATTTAAAGATAGCAAGTAAGTTTTTTTTTTGAAAAGAAGTTATCTAAATTGTTAGACAGACATTGGTTTTTACGTGCAAATGATTAATCAATGTAATGTTGGACAATATGGATAAGCAAATATTATCCTGTAAGGTTTTCTTTTAATTCATAAAGTTGGAATTACAACAAAAATAGGACTAATGGTGTTGGGCATTTGAAGAGATGCTACGTGCGAATGAGCATTTTCTTCATGGTATTGTCTAGGCATCATTAATCTTTTTCAAGTTTGGTTAATAATTAATTAAAAGTTTCATAAGGCAAAGATTAAAAGCTAGATACAACACGTGCAAATGGTTGTCTAAGGCAATTAATTGAAGCCAATATATAAATATAATTACATCGATAAGTATCACTATCAATGTACAATAAAAGTTTACATTTATTTATTTACAGGATAAATATTTATTTTGTTTAGCATAATAAATAAATAAATAAAAGATTTACATACATTACAACCGACATTAGGTATAAATGATATGAGCATTTTCAATTATGTATTTTGTTTAGAGCATAAAGGTGTATATAAAAATTATTTTGAATCTATAAATTACAAAAATAAAAGGTGTATGATCATGTTAAATAGACATTCTGTTTTTTTTTAAAACAAAACTATTACCTCATCCCTATTATAAGTAAGTAAAAGACACCAGTGAAGGAGAAGGAACCACATACATTGCCAGAATCCACAATAGTTATTAGGTACATGCTTCAACAATATGAATTAAATATAAAACCAATTATAAGTTTTTGGTGTAAAAAGAATAAATTTAGAACACAGCATATACAAATGACTATACGCACAAATATATGCTATCACAGCAATATGAATGCCAAGAGGCAGTTGAAATGAATATATTGAAAACATGGGTTGAACAATAATAAAAATTTATATTTACTTTCATTAACATAGTCTACTATCTGTTATAACTCTAGACTACAGCTACAACAAATTACAAAGAACCACTATTAATATCCATTTACTTACACAGTAGTGCATTATCGAACTCAATTTTAATATCATCAGCACTGATTCCTCCTTCAACTTTAACTTCGTTATTTTGTTTTTCAGTGACTTCAAATCATGCCATTTCTGTCTTAATGTTGTCCGTGCAAATGAATTCTTCATTCTGTTTGATTTGGTCATACCGAATGGGGCCTTGGAATTCAACATTATCTACAGTAATAACAGTTTCAGAGATACACACTTTATCCTCTACAAAACTGTCTTCTTGGCACTGTTCCTCCTTTACATTTAATGTATCTGCCGAAAGCATTGCCTCACTCATATTAAATTGGTCAACATGATCGGCAATTATTAACCCTTATTAATTTGTGAATTTCCATTAAACCTAGTAAAACGAATACAAGAATAGTATAAAACTATAAACTACACGTGAACGTAGTAAAACGAATACAAGAATAGTATAAAACTATAAACTACACGTGCAAATGGCAGCTGAGAGATGAGCGATATATCCAGTAGCAGTTATTAATCACTGTTATTCTACAGAATCTACAGTAGCAGTGATCACAACTAATATCGCTGTAGAATAGAGGTGGATCGTTCGCGAACGAACCGGTTCCGTGAACCGAATCCCAACAGAAAACCGAGGGAGCCGGTTCACTAAATTTCAATGAACCGGATCTCGGCTCACTTGAGAAGTAACTTTATTCGGTTCGGTCGCGAACGTATCAAAATCATAAAGGAACCTACTGTACGACTGGCTGTAGTATAGACTGAATAATTTGGAAATTATAGTTGGAATACGGTCGCAGGATGGATTGGAAAATAAAAATTGATATTATATACAGGGTTACCGCTAAATAGGTACCAGGCTATACGAAACTGAGGAATACGTATAAATGGATAACTGAAAATCAAAAAAGAAATTTATTTGTAACTCGTCAAAAATTCCCAATTTTTAGGGCCAAAATGTAGTTAAAGTTGGCCCATAACTTTGTTTATCCTATACGCATTTACGTAAATACCACTAGTAATTCCCGTTTAAGGTTCTTGAAAAAAAAACGATAAAATGCAAATATTTACAACCTTTGAGAATGAATGGCAATTCAAAAGATTTACTATAGCAATGTTTTTTGTGTGTGAATAGCACGTTTTATGTGGAAAAGGTCGACAACCTTGGTGCATTACTATGTTTTTTTTTCGGTAAATAAAAGGATATTATTTGGAAACTTAATTCCTCTACATGAAAATTACTAACTAAAGAAAAATATTTAATAATGTCTTATTAATCCCAAATATCCGTTTTCATTAATTTTTATGTAATTATTCAGTTCATCTTTTTTTTAATTTATGGTGGTACTGAAAAGTACCGATTGTATGACGAAACAGGAAAAACAAGATTACAAAAAGTGTTCGAAATGCCCACCATCAGCTCTAATGCAGGCATCAATTCGGCGACGAAAGTTATTACGTACAACGTCGGCAAAATTTGGCATTCCCTCGCGAATGCGTTGAGCTGCAACAAAAATGTGATTTTGCAGGTCTGCGGCATTTTCAATGTCATGGTGACGATCATATATCAAGCTTTTCATGTATCCCCATAAAAAGAAATTAAGGGATTTAGATCGGGGCTTCGGGCCGGCCACGGAATCCATTGCGGGAAAGTTCGCCTTAAAAATTCGTTTACAAGTCTACCTACTACAATGCGCGGGTGGTCGATCGTGCATAAACAAAATTTTCGACGTATCGCCAGTGGTACGTCATCTAAATACTCCGGTAATACATGTTCGAGAAAGTGTAAATAGGATTGTCCATTTAATCGTTCTGGGGGTATATGTGGTCCAAGTAATTGATCGCCCAATAACCGTGCCCAAACATTGACGGATATCCTAATTTGCGAGGAACTTTGGTGTATTTCGTGGGGGTTTTCGTACGCCCAGACGTGCAAATTACGATAATTCAAATTACCATCTTTGGTAAACGTTGCTTCGTCGGTAAAGAGAATTACCGATGCAAGAACTTTGTGTTGAAACCACTCACAGAAGGCAAGTCGGCGAGGATAATCTAATTCCGTTAATCTTTGCACGCGTTGGATATGGTACGGATGAAGTAAATTAGTTTTCAAAATATTGTGCACCGTAGTTTGAGACACATTTACTTCCCGTGCTAGAGTTGTTGTACTAATGCCGGGATCCGCTTCCACAATATTTAAAATATCCTCTTCTCCTTGTTGCACTCTGCGTGATTTTGAAAGACCGCGACCTTCGAAACGGGGAATTACTGACCTCATTTCCCTAAGTCGATAAACGGCTCTAACAATTGTCCTTGTCGAAGGATGGCGTCCATTTGGGAAACGTTCTCCGAACAATTCTTTCGCCGCAACGCTATTTTGTCCTGTTTCGCCATAAATTAAAATCATATCGGTATATTCGATATTTGTGTAGGCGGCCATTGCGAACTCATCTAACCACAATGAAGACTATGACTAACTGAATGGAAATCCCATCAGTGCTGTTCGTAGCGGTGAATTCCTATACTGCCGCTCGTATATTAACTGCGACAGGGTCGGACTCGAAGAAAGAAAACTCAATTTCTCGTCACTGCGTGCACATTGGACCTCGATTTTTTTTGTACGGGCGCTCCTCATCTTTTTCTTTCACCCCCTTTTTTTAATGACGCTATTTAAAACTAACCCTGTATATATATATATATATATAATATTCAAAAGAAATACTGTATAATTTCTTTTTTTTGAATTTTCTTGGTGTAGCGGCCTCAATTAAAAATTACTAATCGTAATAAAACAAAATTCTTTTTACGTTTCGACTTTTTATTAAGTCTTTCTCAAAATATTAAAAATGTTTACACAGAAAATACAAACATACTGATGTCAAAACCACAACTGCAATAAATAAGGACAAAACAATAACTACAGAACAATTAATAAAATTTATTTTATCTATTATAATAATGAAAAAACCGTGGACTTACCAAAGTCATTTCCCAGTGAATATCATTTTTGAAAAGGTATTTAATGTATGCTTTTCTTACATATTATTGTAGTTTTAACATTGGAAATGTTTATGTTCGTATATGGGGACCAAGTTACCAGGTTTTCGTTCAAGGCCAAAAGACGGAAGTGTCGAGGTCGAGTCACGCAAGACGTGTAGATCCGGCAGATGTCGGTTCAGCTCGGCCATCGAGCCGCGGAATAGTGTGAGTGGGGGACTGGGAAGTGTTCAGTAATGATACAGCACTGGCTTTGATCGTAGATCGACGCAACTCGCAAGGAACTACAAAGTCGCGACAAGTTTGATACATCTACTTGGTAGTTGTACCATATTCTTCACCTATATGAAAAGTGTTTCTTTGTTTAAACCAAATGTTTATTATGTTGTTCAAAGCGTTTTTTTTTCATGTACCTAACTGTATGTATAATAAATAGTTAATCATGTTTCATATATGGTGTTATCATTTCCAATGTCCCCGATGGTTGCAAGGATTGCAAAATCTGTGAATTTTTTACATAGGTGTTGGAAAGCAAAAAAACTTTTATTCCTTTTCATAATTGAATTAATTTTTAAAATTGTATGCGGTTATTAAATGACTGTGTGTGTTTGGTGCTTGCTAAGTATGTTGAAATGTTGCTTCAAAGTGTATGTCTGTTTATTTCGCTTAAATTTTTTTGAAATTTTTTACTTTATGAATATAAAAATAGTTATTTTCAACGGAGATAAGGAAAGAATATTTTGCATTTACAATGTGTTTCAAAAATATATGACTATTGTATAAGGGGGTAATAAAATTTCGAAAGACCATCGATTTCACTTCTATCATTAACTGCATTACTATGTTTAACTATGTGGATCATCTCAAGGACATTCCTTGCCTTTGTATTAGTATGTTTGTATTTTCTGTGTAAACATTTTTAATATTTTGAGAAAGACTTAATAAAAAGTCGAAACGTAAAAAGAATTTTGTTTTATTACGATTAGTAATTTTTAATTGAGGCCGCTACACCAAGAAAATTCAAAAAAAAGAAATTATACAGTATTTCTTTTGAATATTAAATATAATATACGGCCAAGAAACAAAAAAAAAATATATATATATATATATATATATATATACCGGGTGTCCCAACAAGGGTAACGAGGTACGGTATTGGGGAAACGGATGTACCTAGAAATTTGAAACAAAAAAATTGTTGAGTAAATCGGCTAAGAGAAAATGATTGAAGTTATTTTCGAGTTTCTGAAATGGCCTCCAGGGGGCGTAATTGCCATCCTGAATTTTAAACCCCTTTTTCTGCAAAATTTTCTTATATTAATGATAGTCATAGTGATTACTATTTTAAAGCTGAGACAAATTCAAATATTTTTTGTTAAATGCTTTTTGGTCTATCTCTGAAAAGAAAGTGGTGGGGGGCGCTAGAATATTTTCGGAAATAAATGTCGATAACTCTAAAAAGGCTTAACGTATCTTAATAAACTTGGAGTCGTTAAAAAGGGGGTTTCCTAGACTATCAATTGAACTGTGAGTGAGGTGATTGTGTTTGCTTACCTTGCCGCCAGATAGCGCTTTCTGACATAATCGCAAACAAATTAACTTACTGCAAAAAAAAATAAATGCAATGATATCACTTTTTTTTTACGTCATTACATAGTCAATCAAGAGCCTAACAAGCCAGTGAGAACCGCCTCTCAATATCTTTATCCTAACCTAAAAAAAAATTACATTTTGGGAAGCATTTCCACTTTAAGGTTTGTTATTAATGTCTAATTATTCCTAATTTACCAAATAAATGCTAATTTATTATTTGGGATGCCAAACGATATTTTAAATCGAAATAAAATTTTGTTATTTATCTTTATTACTTTTTTTTACAATATCTTCGAAAGCCAACAGGCCAAAACAATTATAAAATAATAAGTGTGGGAACAGTAAGGAAAATAACTTAAAGTCCAACGAGCCGCAATGCTTATAAAATAATAACAATAAATTATGGAATCTATGAAAGTAATAACTTGAGAACGATAAAACACAGCAAGTTTGATTGAAAGGAAAATCAAAAAGTGCTTATAAATGTTCAAAGTGCCTTCCGTCATTTTCTATGCAGTAATTTATCCTGCGTCCTGTATTTAATACGGCTGTGCTGATTTCAGCTCTTGAAATATTGGCTACAGCATTTCGGATACGATCAATCATGTTTTCTGGGGTAGTAGGGCGAGTCTGATAAACAATATCTTTTAATCTACCCCAAAGGTGAAAGTCAAGGACAGTAAGGCCTGGAGATCTGGCAGGCCATGGAAACAAACTGCCCCTTCCTATCCAACGGTTTGGATAAGCTTGGTCTAAAAAATTCCTGACTTGTTGAGAAAAGTGTGCAGGACATCCGTCGTGTTGCAGCCACATATCTCTTCTCGTTTGTAAAGGCACGTTTTCTAATAAAATTGGCAAGTGATTTCTTAAAAAGTCCAAATAAGTTTCGCCATTAACATTATTATTAAAAAAAAATGGTCCTATAATTCGATCGCCTAAGATACCACACCAGACGTTCACACTCCAACGATTTTGATAGTTTATCTCAAGCATCCAATGTGGATTTACTGGCGACCAATAATGCATATTATGCAAATTGACTCCTCCATTGCTTGAAAAAGTAGCTTCATCGGTCCATAATATTCGAGATAAAAAATCGGGATCCTCATCTATCATAGAATTCAACCAATGACTGTGGTCTAATCTTCTATCAAAATCAGTTTCTAAAAGAGCCTGATGTACCTAGTTCAATATGATAAGGGTGTAGATAGTGATCTCTTGGGATTCGTTGTACCGATGATTTACTAATTCGTAAGCACAAACTTATTCTTCTTAAACTTAAATGGGGGTTAATGTTAACATAGGCAAGAACATTAATGACGTTTTGTTCGTTCCTAGCGTGTCGATTTCTTCTAGGCACTGGATTAGGATGAACTCGTCCTGTTTCGCGCAAACATCTACTTAAGCGTCTAAATACCATTCTACTAAAATGTCTTCTATTGGGATAATTTGCTGCGTACACACGCTCAGCCACACAGGCGTTTTGATGACACTGGAAAAACACGTCCAACATGATGTATGCTTCCGCAGTTGAATAAGACATTTTTAATGCAATAAACACAATCACAGTAAGACAATTAATTTAAATATTAAAATTTAAACCGACTATTTAATACAGGATATCAAGAGACTTTGACACTTTGACAAGCATCAAACAATGACATGAAAAACGCGTAGAGTTATGTCAGATATAAACGACATTTGTTTTCATGTCAATCTTGATAATTAGAAAAGAATGATTTCCGTCAGAGGATTTTATTACTTACATTATGTCAATAATTTCGATTTAAAATATCGTTTGGCATCCCAAATAATAAATTAGCATTTATTTGGTAAATTAGGAATAATTAGACATTAATAACAAACCTTAAAGTGGAAATGCTTCCCAAAATGTAATTTTTTTTTAGGTTAGGATAAAGATATTGAGAGGCGGTTCTCACTGGCTTGTTAGGCTCTTGATTGACTATGTAATGACGTAAAAAAAGTGATATCATTGCATTTATTTTTTTTGCAGTAAGTTAATTTTTTTGCGATTATGTCAGAAAACGCTATCTGGCGGCAAGGTAAGCAAACACAATCACCTCACTCACAGTTCAATTGATAGTCTAGGAAACCCCCTTTTTAACGACTCCAAGTTTATTAAGATACGTTAAGCCTTTTTAGAGTTATCGACATTTATTTCCGAAAATATTCTAGCGACCCCCACCACTTTCTTTTCAGAGATAGACCAAAAAGCATTTAACAAAAAATATTTGAATTTGTCTCAGCTTTAAAATAGTAATCACTATGACTATCATTAATATAAGAAAATTTTGCAGAAAACGGGGTTTAAAATTCAGGATGGCAATTACGCCCCCTGGAGGCCATTTCAGAAACTCGAAAATAACTTCAATCATTTTCTCTTAGCCGATTTACTCAACAATTTTTTTGTTTCAAATTTCTAGGTACATCCGTTTCCCCAATACCGTACCTCGTTACCCTTGTTGGGACACCCGGTATATATACAGGGTCCGCCATCCGTCTGGGATTGTCATATTACGGCTTTAATATTGCAAAATTCGAAAAGTTATGTAATGTAGGTGGTAGCCGACTAGTAGGAGCACAAAATAAAATTATTGGTAATTATACAAAGTGTTCAGGAAAGGAGTGTGATGTCAATGTTGTATTTTTTTAAATGGAACACCCGGTATATTATGTGATTTTTGAATTGCGCAATTAAAAATATTGGGATTTCATATGGGATTGTATTGACCTAAAGCTTACGTTTTGGGAGTTATGGACGCATCAATTGGAAAAAATGCCATAATCTAGCAGAATGTGGATTGGTTAGTATAGTGTTTAGAAATATCGTGCTTATCATGAAGTTTTCCACGTTAGTATACTTTTATTCCGAGGTATTAATTTTAAGCTACATCAATCTGTTATACAGGGTGTTCATCATACGCGAATACTAATTTTTCTCAATTTTTTCAAATGGAACACCCTGTATATTATTACCAATTGTTAATAAGGGCACTTCTAGCTTTCATTTGATATAAGGGTATGGCTGTCTAACTCCAATAATTTTCAAGAAACATCGAATTAACGTTTGAAATTTAACATTTTTAATAGCATTTTGTAGAAATTATTTACATCTACTCGTACATTGATATTGCACTACGAAAATAAGCACAAAGTTTTTAGTGGCCTTAACGTAATGATCTTTCTTTATTATCCAACTGCCCAGAAGGAAGCCTGTGGCCACAGTTGCTCTCTGTCTTTAACAACAAAAATACACATACGAATAAATACGTATTGTATAAAAACTCATGTAGGCATGGCTAGTTTAAATAAAATTGAACAAAAGAGTTTGACTTTTTCCTTGTGCGCAGCTAGTCTGTCATTGCTGTCATAATTTTGTGATTAAAGATGAATTTTTCCGTTCCGGAAATGATAAATATGGTATACATTTTGGGAGAATGTTCTGATAACTGTTTATTAGCAAATAGGTTGTACGCGCAACGTTATCGGAATTTACGTAAACCTAAGCCAACGGCATTTGAAAAACTAACAGAAAGGTTCGATGCTAGAGGTAGCGTTGCGTATCCTAAAAAGGTATTCACACATCCTCTAATTTCTAATGAAGATAATAAATTATCTGTGCTGTTATCCGTAGAAGAAAATCCCCATGCGAGTGTGAGTAATATCAGTTTAGATACGGGAATTAGTGAAACATCAGTTAGAAGAATACTGAAAAAATACAATTTTCATCCTTATCATATGGAACTTCATCAGCAGTTAAATGAAGATGACTTAGAGCATAGACTAGGATTTTGCCAAGAAATGAGACAAAGGCTCCAAATCCGCCCAGAAATGTTAGACTGTATTCTGTTTAGTGATGAGGCGTCATTTCGACACAATGGTTCACTTAACAGGCACAATATGCATTATTATGCCACCGAAAATCCCCACTGGGTTAGATACATTGATCATCAACATCAGTGGTCATTAAATGTTTGGGGAGGCATACTAGGATCACATGTTATAGGACCGTATTTTTTCAATGGTAAATTGACTGGCGAAAGATACTTAGAATTTTTAAGAAATGAACTTCCGCTGCTTTTGGACGATGTTGATTTAGCAACTAGGCAACAGATGTACCTACAGCAGGACGGTGCGCCAGCACATTATCATCAAGCAGTCAGGAATTATTTGCAAGAGTGGCTTCCTGAAAGATGGATAGGGCGAGGAGGTCCTATCTCATGGCCTGCTAGGTCTCCTGATCTAACTCCGGTAGACTTTTTTCTGTGGGGACACATAAAACAACAGGTTTACTCAGTAGCACCAACAACAGCCGAAAATATGCAAATTAGAATTTCTCAAGCATTTAGAAATATTTCTCCTGAAATTTTGGAACATGTTAGGATATCGTTTATTCGAAGACTTGACATTTGCATAGCAAATGATGGCCGAGTTTTTGAACATTTGTTGTAAATTTCCATTTTTGATATTACTTTGTGCTCATTTTCGTAGTGCAATATCAATGTATGAGTAGATGTAAAATAATTTCTACAAAATGTTATTAAAGATGTTAAATTTCAAACGTTAATTCGATGTTTCTTGAAAATTATTGGAGTTAGACAGCCATACCCTTATATCAAATGAAAGCTAGAAGTGCCCTTATTAACAATTGGTAATAATATACAGGGTGTTCCATTTGAAAAAATTGAGAAAAATTAGTATTCGCGTATGATGAACACCCTGTATAACAGATTGATGTAGCTTAAAATTAATACCTCGGAATAAAAGTATACTAACGTGGAAAACTTCATGATAAGTACGATATTTCTAAATACTATACTAACCAATCCACATCCTGCTAGATTATAGCATTTTTTCCAATTGATGCGTCCATAACTCCCAAAACGTAAGCTTTAGGTCAATACAATCCCATATGAAATCCCAATATTTTTAATTGCGCAATTCAAAAATCACATAATATACCGGGTGTTCCATTTAAAAAAATACAACTTTGACATCACACTCCTTTCCTGAACACTTTGTATAATTACCAATAATTTTATTTTGTGCTCCTACTAGTCGGCTACCACCTACATTACATAACTTTTCGAATTTTGCAATATTAAAGCCTTAATATGACAATCCCAGACGGATGGCGGACCCTGTATATATATACCGTAGTCGTCAACTTTTAATTTCGGTTTACACTTCTATCGCATGCAGAATATGACCTTATAATATGCAGCGATGCCTGCTTGCTAACAGTGGTGGGAGAGCAACGCAGTGTCGATGTCGGGGGACTCTCACGCGAGTGTACTCTCGGCAGCCTCGCTTATGTTTATCTTTAGTTTAATTCGTCGCGCTCTTCTCCTCCTTCTACTTTCGTATCAGAAATTAAAATATGTCGACCCCGGTATATATATATTCGTATGAATCTACTTGACAGGTACAAGAAAAGAAACATATATAAATTATATTACAAAAGTGGAAATATATTTATATTATATAAGAAGTAGGGTACGCACTACGAACTAAAATATTTATTTTTGTACAACATAACAGCATATTGTATGAATATACTGAATTGAATATCAATATGTAAAAATAACTAAACAGCTTGCCTATAAATCTAAATTCTACATTGATAATTTACAAATTATAATTTAAATAAATTAATGTATAATTTAGTTTTACATATATTTTGTTTAATTTGTGTACAAAAATCTGATAATTTGTCAAATTTGTGTGCGCGCAGCCTAAATTATCATCCCGGTTCGTTTGAGCCCACGACGACGCCGAGTATTATATGTCCTACACGCAGTGGCGTAGCGTGGGTGTCAGCCGCCCGGGGCGGAGGAAAATTTCGCCGCCCCCTTATTTAGTTATTTCATTTTGAAAGACTAAAATACGGGTATACAGTAATTCTGAAGAACTTGTCGGCAATATGTTTTACAACATAATAATCAAATTTATTACAAAAATTCTTACACGTTTGCCACTTACATTGATATAACAGGTATAGAACTGCCGATTGACAAGGTTAAGTTATTAGCGAATTGAATATAAATCACAAATCGACTTTCAAGTAGAACTAGAACGATACTGTTACTATTTATATTTTTATTGAAAAATAATATAATGGTTAGAATTAAAAACACGCTTCTGTTTTTTACTAAAGCTTTATTCGTCTACTTTTTATAAGAGCAAAGTCTTAGCATCACATACCTCTTGCTAAACAGACAAGATAGCCAGATTGGTTAGCCTTAAAGTAGTCATTGTTGAACTTAAATAACATTTGATCAATTTCAATTTTTAATAATAATAATAATAATAAATCTTTATTAACCAACAGGCAAAGCCCAATAACAGGTATATACATTCGATAAGTACTAATAATTAATAAGCAGCATAATCAGTATTAGCTGTAGTAACACTTGTATGTACACATCCCCATACACACACATATATAAATGTAAACAAATACAGGCATTTATTGCAACATATCTAGGCAAATAGATTAAAAATAGAGATACCACAGCAGTCAAAACAACAAACCAGCAGCCCCAGTTTGATCTACCTGTACTATCTCAGACAGTTATTTGTTATCCAAAACGATGTTTAGCTACACTGAGTATCTGCGAGAGGGAACTGAAATTAATGTCACAGTGAGAACTAATGACATTGAAGTTTCGACATATAAAAGAAATTGGTGAGTTAATTTTTAAAACTCCTCTCTCAGCTGGCATTGCTGATGGCAATTGTGAGGAATATTCGGAGCATTATTATAATATTGGGCAGAGAATCTTCCAGCTTGGATTTCACAATAAATTTTAATAATTCAAGTGGGTCCGCATTAATTAAATTATTTTCGTTGCCAGCAATAAAAGTCCACAGTCGAAGTTGTTCCAACTTGAAGTCCTGCTCGTCAATTTCGGCAGATGCGTAGTCTAGATTACTTTTAGTATCTTCGGAATCTAGTAACATAGCCGTCGTTAGATAAGCGAACTTATCCGCCATATTCTTTGGCTGCTGAAAACGCTCACGAATTTCTACAATTATTCTATCTAACGAAGAAAACAGCTTTAGTCTCAACTCATTTTCTCAAGGCAAGTTGGCATCTCTGGTTCCGCCATCAAAAATATGTCTTCTCGTTATGCGCCGCTGAGGTTCCATGGAAATTCCAAGTTCTTCACACATATTTTTTGCATAACTTACAGCGCCATCTGCCCATTCCCCTCGTTTCTCTGTCAGTATCATCTGCAAAGAATTTACTTTCTTAGCGCACAGTCTTATGTCAAGTCCCTTTGTTTGTAAATATTTTTGTGCATCATTCACTTCATGTAGCACCGGTTGCCAGAGGCCCAAGAAACAAAGAAAGGAAAATGACCCCATCGTAACTAGCTTTCACCTGTCTCTGTTAGTTTTTCCAAAGCGACGAGAATGTCTTTGTAATGATGGAATGTCACTTTGGCGGCAACACCTGTTGCACTCCACCGCATATCTTAAACCCTTTTTAAAGTTTCGCCTGTAGCTGCTATCAGAACTTCCCAACGATGTGTGGACATGGAAAAAAAAATAGCAACGTTCTAATGTGCCGAAAAAAGTTACTGAACTCGCCTCAACTGGGGCAGCATGTAAACAAACCAGGTTTAATGAATGATTTGAGTAAGGTACGAATTCAACTTTGGGATTTATTTCTTTAATTCGTTGCTGAACTCCTGAATGCCTTCCAGCCATAACAGCCGCATTATCATATGCTTGACCTCTACAGTTGCTTATATCGAGGCCATCAGCTTCAAGCTTGCTCAAAATCAACTTTGATATTCCTTCAGCAGTTTTATCTTTCGTTTCAATGAAATCTATAAAAGATTCCACTACTGTACTTCCTGATTTTCAATCACTACGTATTTTAATATCTGGCTTGTTTGGTCTTATATGAGAAATGTCTGAAGTGCTGTCGAATATAATCGAATAATTCTTGGCCTTTTTGTTTGTCCGATGATATGTTAGCGAACTTTATTTCCCAAAATTGCTATAAATACCTACGTTTTGGATTCTGGTGACATATACGATACTGAAATTTTGCCACACATTTTAGATCTTAAAAGATGTTCACGAAGTACAGGATCGTACTTTGCAATTAAATGCACCAATTCTAAAAAGTTTCCTCTATTAGTACTGGCGTCGTTTTCTGTATGGCCACGCAGAGCCAAATTTTGTTTGGCAAGGAATTTTATAATATCAAACATTCTGATAAGAATTTCTTGCCATTTTTTGTTTCCTCTGCCACTAAGTTTTGTTCTATCTTGTCAATAGTCTCTGTACTGTAGAAGTATCAGTGATTGAAGTAACGTTTGGATATCGACCATACAATTCAACGGCGAGAGCGGGTACGTGCAGACCAGAGATATAGAGAAGGGAGAATGCTCTTGAACCACTGCGCATCTAATTTTTACGCGACGCAATGATCGCCGCCATTTTGACCCAGGTATGTCATGACGTCATGAGTGGTTTTGTTTATGTTTATCTAGGTTATGTTTGTGGTGTATTACGAAATTATTGTGTTTTTGTTTTTGACTTTTAAATGTAGTTCTCAGACATACTTGTTTCTGGTGAATCGTGTGGAAAAAGTAGCTGTGGAAGCAATATTTGTTTCATGTGCTGAAATGTGTGGTTTCATTATTGTATAAATCTTTTAGATATTAAATACCTAATCCAATATTAAGAGGTTTAAACCTGAAGGATAAAGTTTTCACAGGTTTGATGGCAAGATCATTTTAAATTTGTTGAAATATCAAAATTATTTCAGATTTTCAGAAGGTGCCTTGTTACCGATATGCTTGAAAGCTTTGAATATAGCAACTGATTGGCTATGGTCAGAGAATAAATATGTTTGTTTAGAACATTTAAGAGATGAAGATTATGTGCCAATGGAACACCAGTGATTTCGATTGTGTAACAATGCTGTAGCATCTTTGAAAATAATACTGGAAACATCTGCTGTAGATGAAGTTTCAAGTATTAGTTTTGCTGGTGGTAGTGGGCAAAATCTCACTGATGAATCGTTAGCAGGAACACATGAAGTGCCTTCATTAAGTTCTGAAAAGGAGAGAGCTTGATCGGATGATCCCATTAGACCAAGATTAGATAGAAAATTGAGAGCACTAAAGTGTAATAAATTAATTAAAATGATTATCACAATAGTGACACTTTCCGTGTATGTTTGAAGGACAGGTGCTGAAATCAGTCATCCACCATTCTTCTATTAGTCAACATGGTTATACCTTCTTAAATTTGAAAATTTTCTAAACAGTATTACATATTGCTATAGCCTTGTTTTCAAATTAAATATAATAATTTTGCACCGGCATAATTTAATCAAACTACGATAATACAAAGCTGCATAATTTATTACGAATGTAGAGATAACGTTGTTATAAAAAAAATTCTTTATTAAATTTATAAGTTCAATCTCCATCAACATTCATATATTTCTTGTAGGTTCTAGCAGTGATATTCCTTTTGTTTTTCCCACAACATTTCTTATTAAAATTAATAGGATAAGGTTACTAATAAAAAACTAAATCTCATAAAATATTTATATTCAATTTTAACATCTTATAATAATAACATCATCGAAGAAATAATTCTCTTGCCACATGTGGCCGTAAAAAGAAATTGTCCTTTTTACTTTCCAATTACAAGTAACAAAAAACAAACGTGTACTTTATAAAGATACGGAAAACACATTGCATTACAAATATAACATATAGATTTAGAATAGATATCACTCTTTGCTATATTCAAATTTTAACATTATATAGTTTCAAAGAAATAATCATTTTATTATACAACGCTAAATTTTTGCCTTACCAAAGACATTCATTTTCACGAAGTATCTTTGAAAATACAAAAACCCGCAAAACAGAAAACACCCTGATAAGACCATCACCAATCACCATATGCAAACATTCACACGTTGTACATACCATAAATTGGCTATTGTCCACCAAAATGCTCCCATCTTTACGTATACCAATATATTTGAAATCCCCATAAAATGTTGTATCTAAACCTTGTTAACAATGCATAGATAACATCACTAACAAACATTCACACGATGTGTCATCGATGCCTCCCTACATTGTTAACAATAATCCCATTATTTATTACTTTAGTCTACTTATAACAAAGAAGATAATAATCGCATCAAAAATATTAAATAAATTTTTAAAACGCTTTGCTAAAGATGAATATTTCCACATAGCATCTTTAGCATAATTTATTTTTAAGTGAAACTTACTTATGCTGTTTATACATTTCATCAAATTCTTCCTTATATTGGTCCATCATAGTGATAATTAAAAAAAATAAATGAAATTAAACTAAATGGCAAAAATTAATTATGAAATAAAAAGTATTTATTGAAAATAAAATAACTTAATACATTTTGCTAAGGATGATTTTTATGCAGTGTATTACACGCCTGCAATCATCGAACGAAATGAAAAATCAAACGCTACTTTTACAAGTTCGGTTACTAGAGCTCGGCAACTTGTTCACTTCTAGATATCGACTGCTTCTCTGCCACTTCTCCCGTACTTGCCTTCTTCCCGGCTTTTTATAATTTTCGGTCATCAGAAAAAACCATACATCGTTCGCAGCGCCACAATCTCCGCACTAACGTTTATGTTGGCATTGTCCTGCTCAGATTTATTTTCTTGACGTTCTCCCTAAGCTGACCTGCACCAATATTGTTTGACATATCGAAATTACACAAATTATACACGCACTCAAATTGTTTATTATTGTTAATGTCTATGCACATTTGCGATTTTCTTATCTTGGTAGGTACATTCCTTTTCATTAACGCCATCCTTCATTATGTTTATAGATGAATTCGTTGCTTCTTTCATCATTATTTAAATACATTCTTTTACCACTATTTAACACTATTCGTATTTTTCTTTTGCAGTCGTTTCCTTTGAAAATAACAGGAAAAACATTGCATACGACTGGAATGCTCCTTTTATTAATTATGTTATTATAAACCTGGACCTTGATAACTTCATCCATATCTTCGAACCATCTTTCCTCGTCTTCATGTAGGTTGATTTGTATGCAGCTGTTAACAATATTAAACATTGTTTTTTCTTTGTAGATTTAATCAGATTAAACCAATTTCAACGTGTTATTTCCGGAATTTTCCTGGATAAAACTGGATTTAACATGCTATTACTGAAGTTTTTCCACATTATATTGTGTCGAATAAAAATAATATACCTTTTACATATTCCTTTTAAAATTATGCTTAGATATAAGTGTCAGGTATTTATCATATTATTAAATGTGACCATAGAATGTCGAACAAATAACAATCTCTTATAAATTTACGTGTATTCATGATGAAAGATGTTTTCATGTCGTAAATATCTAATTTCACCTTTTTCATATAACTTTACGGCATTCAAATGACTAACTCTTTTGACTACGCCATCTTTCATCATAACTCTCTCTCTGTTATTTATTTTTAATACGTTATTCATTTTGAATAGTGGTTTATTGCTCAAAATATTTAATGCGACTCTCACATAATGCATAAAATTTGGTTCTGTCTTTGTATATTGAAATTGCATCTTGTGCTCCTCGTTTCTACAAATATAGAATACATGAACTTTATTTTTGTATTTATTTTTATACCTTTCAAATAAATTTTGTTACAATTTTTAATTGTCATCTACCTAACATTATAATGTTACGCCGTTGCGGTTATGCAACTCATGATACATCTTTCCATAATTACACTTACTACTAATAAATTATTTACTTATTCTATTACATAATTATTTATTTATCTTACAATACCTGACCAATGTAGGGATCACGGCAATATGTGAGCTTCAAACAATTGTTATTTTAGTTAGAGTCGCCTACTTCTTCGATTAGACAGAGTTCTTTCTTGAACTGATCAATGTAAGTACAAATTATTTTAACTATCGTTATCTTCTGCCGAAGCATTATGAACAAATAACAGGTTCCAAAATCTTTCTTTGACTTTATATTGATATAGATACTGAATTTAATCCGTCTGCAATCCTTTATATGCTACATTCATTTTATCAGTTACGTGATTATGCTAAATAACGTAAAGCAATTACAAGTAAGAACCAAACATTTTTGTTGAATAAAACTTACCTTCTCTTATATAATTTGGTTTAGATCAATATATTAGACTTCTTTCTGAACAGGAAAGTGTGCTGATTAGTTTTTAATGAGGTTGTTTAAGAAAAGATTTCCTTCAGAATAATAATAGTCAGCGTTTCTAATGCATCTTATAAGTAAATTGGAAAACACATTCTAACAATATTTAGCTTGTATTCCTTTATGTCAGATAATCGTAGGTTACAAAATCCAAACTGCAAAATATTTATGTGCCAGTAAAGTTTCAAACACTATTAATAGCAAGGTAATTTAATTATGTGAAATAAAAGTTTTTCGCTCAGTTTCTTATACATAATCTTACTCTTTGCAAAACATTTGTAAATAATCTTGCCATCAATTCACGTTCAACTTAACCACAGACTGGCATCGCTATCTGGTTACAATCACAAATTACTAGTTCTTCCGCGCCGTCATTAGGGGAGACTTAAAACTACGATAGTAAATATGACCACAGTGTCATTCATTAACATTAATAATAACTTTCACAATCGCTACTACCGCTATCATTAATACAAAATATTACTGGGTTAATATCTCTTTTATCAATTCCTATTTCCCTATCCCACCACGTCTTTATTTCTTGTTCAGTATGAGTGATGGTAGCCCAAGTTTCATGTGTAATTGTTCTCAAAACGCTATACTAAATACTACGGCGTTTTCGGAAATTAAACCCGGGCATTGGGGTCACAACACGGTTAGCACAAATGCGTTCGTTAATTCAGTCGAGTAAAAACAACAGTGTTCGTAAAATCGAAAAAGTAAGCGGGTTCAATCACCCGGTTCGGTTTTCATAACCTAGGTGAGTAGGGTAGTGTAGGTTGTTTTACCCCCTCTTCGGATATAACCTTAGAAAGCGTTAGTGTCAATACACAAAACTATTTTATTTACTCTTATAGAAAACAAATTTAAAAAAGCCTTGATAAATTGTATTTTGCGACAACTACTTTATGTCATTAATGCAAACTCCCTACATATTCCTCTTTGCGTTGAGTTTAATACAGATTATAGTATCATCGTCAGATTCAAGTTCAAACAAACTTGCTAATAAAATTAGTTTACGAGTATCTGGAGTTGAAATATTCACTGTGGTATTCATTTTATATTTCATTTTGCTGGTACAGAATCCAAGCTACGAATATAGGTTATGTTTATGTTACTATACATGGCTGCAAAGTGCGTTCGGAAATGTTTTAAATAACCCTGTAAAATTTGTGAACCTGCCAGGTACTTTCTGACCGGGTCAGGTTAATGCTATAGATTTTCCGAAAACGCCTTTAGTGACCTGCTTGTCATACGCTACGCTTGTCAAGTGTCATCCGCTCCGAAAAAATAAAAATCTGACAACAATGCACAGAAAAGCCATGTATTAAATAAAATATAGATATAGAAAAGTAATATTTAATAATTTTATCTAAAATATTTAATTTCTAACTGACTTTTATGTAATAGTATTTTACTAGCAGTAGCTATTTTTCCTAAAATATTAATTAGTTGGTTGAATTTTGTTGTTCTAAAATTGTTCCGGTTGATTGGAATTCGTAGTGGTATTGAATCAGCGTTTTTAGTTCGTATTTTTACCGTGTCGGTTGCGAAAACGATTCGATATTCGCAAGTCACATTTATAATCAAATTACTTCATTATTTAAAAAACATATAGTTTCTATATGTTTTTTAAAATTATGCTTGTGGTTTGTTTCAAATTCACATTTATCACATTTATAATCAAACTCCTTCAAATGTTTAGTCTTTATATGATATTCTAAACCACTTCTGAGGTTCGCTCCATATTCACATGAGTCGCATTTAAACTCGAATTCGGTCAGATGTTTTGTTTTTACATGTCTTTCCAAATTACTTTTGAAGTTTGATGCATATTCACAAGAGTCACATTTAAAACTAAATTCCTTATATTGAAATTTCTTCAAATGCTTAGTTTTTGTATGTCTTTTTAGATAACCTTTTATGTTTGTTCCGAATTCACATTTGTCACATTCATAATGAAATTGCTTCAAATGTTTATTTTTTATATGCATTTTTAAATAATTTTTGCGGTTTGTTCTATATTTACAAGAGTCACATTTATAATCAAATTGCTTTAAATGTTTAGTTTTTATATGTTTTTCTAAATCATGTTTGCGATTTGTTCTATATTCACAAGAGTCACATTTATAATCAAATTCCATTAAATGTTTAGATTTTATATGTTTTTCTAAATCATATTTGCGGTTTGTTTCAAATTTACATTTGTCACACTGATAATCAAATTTTCTCAAATGTTTATCTTTTATATGTGTTTCGAAATTAATTTTCTTGTTAGTTCTATATTCACAAGAGTCACATTTTAAATCAAATTTCTTCAAATGTTTAGTTTTTATATGATATTCTAGAGCACGTTTGTGGTTTGTTCTAAATTGACAGGAGTCACATTTATAATCTAATGGCTTCAAATGTTTAGTTTTTAGATGCCTTTCTAAATGATCTTTGGTGCCAGTTTTATATTCACTTGAATCACATTTATAATCAAATTTTTTCAAATGAGCTTGAATATGTACTCCTAAATTATATTTGCGGTTTGTTCTAAATTCACAAGATTCACATTTAAAATCAAATTGCTTCAAATGTTTAGTTTTTATATGCAGTTTTAAACTAATTTTGTGGTTTGTTCCAAATTCACATTTGTCACATTTATAATCAAACTTCTTGAGATGTCTCGTGTTTATATGTATTTTTAACGATTGTTTGTGTTTTGCTCGAAATACACACAGCGAACACTTAAATATCTTCTTTTGATTTCGTGAGCTGGACTGTTCTACTTTTATATGTGTATTTCTATAAACAGTTGTAGAATGTTGTTGGTCGTCCTTTCCTCCAACATAAGCGTGCGTATTTTCCACGTGTAGCCTGAGCAATTCTTTACTTTTAAAACGTCCGTTACAAATCCCACATTTATGCATTTTAACTATGTAATGCTGGTTGCTGGTGTGCTCCTTGATATTTGCTTGGTACTTCGTCCTGTAATTGCACTGCTCACATTTATAGATTTGACGAAGGCATCTCTTGCGTCCGATCAATGCTGTTGTCGCTTGTTTGGGCGGTGGTGTCGGTAAAATGCCCTTTCTGAAAATAAATAAATAAATATTTCTAATTTCATAGTACTAAACATCAATTTAAGGGCGAAGTTAATTTCACCGTTAAATGGCTAATGCGCTTTAATGGGGAAGAAAGACCCTTGCAGAAGTAAGAGTTTATGTTAATATTAATACAGTGATTCTCAGCGCAATGCTTGATACCAACCAAAGTGTAATTAAACAAATTAGGAACACATAACAGACACGACAAACAGAGTAAGATAAACATGATCATTTCTATAGGAAACTCATCAACACTAGAAATTGTGGCTTGCAGCGAATACTTTTTCAAGATTATTTGCATTGGTCATGTTTTTTGCCTGTGCTAGCTTATTGTACATATGGTAGAAACGCGTTACATTCCGTTGCACGTCATACTAGATCCATGACGACTCGCCTTGTATATGTTGCCGGATCTATTTTTATTTCTGTCAGCGACACCAAAGAAAAAAAATTATTCCCAATACAATAACTATAACGTAATATATTTAGTAATTGAAATGCTCTAAGACTTCAGTCTTTCCCAACTTATTTATTATATTGATTTAGATTGTCGAAAACCCTTAAATGTTTCATAACGCTATTCTCGTTAATCAGATGATTATAGAAAAGTTTGTAAAAAGCTTCGACTGTTTACAGAAACCTTTCGGCATTATATTCAATAGACGCAAATAAATAATAAATACACTTCTAAGAAGCACTGTTTTTAAACAATTTATATCAACGTAAAAATAAACATGAAAAATTTGACAGGAAGAATATACACAACGCACGTCTTTTTGACAGATATGATTTATCTGCCAACACCGAATTGAACTATTAGTCTATTAAAAATATGTAATAAAGAAATTTAATATTGAAAAGGAAATTATGTGTTTATTTGCCATGAATGCGTATATTACGATCAATTTATAATTCTTCTATTTAATCTAATGAAATAAATGCCCTCAAGTATAATTTAACAAAATAACTTTTTTAGTTTCTCTAATACAGTTATGACAACATGTAAACGTCATCGATGACGTGCAACGGAACTTAACGCGCCTCCAGTATATTTATAAAATATGTAGCTGTAAAACAAATGGCAGTTCTTGTACCATGATATGACTGACAGTTTTTTGTTAACCTATTTTTTAGCGTGTTCGACACGGTTTTGGAGGCATCCTAGTTTGAACCTCTTTTCATCCTTATTTTGTATTCTAGATGTGTCAATCAAGTTTCGTAATCTGTTCGAAACAATTTCATTTAGCGAACCACCAAATTATGTCGTGTGAAAGAATTTGCCAAAGGTTGATATTTGTTGATATAAGTCAATTATCCAAACAGACGATACACGTCATAAACAGTTACTTCGGGGAAGTAACATTAAATTACAATAATATCTACAAATCCTAGCAATACTCTCGTTCCAGTGAACGTATTATGTTACCAGAACTCTACGAGTAAAGAATAGAACAGGAGAGAGTCTCGTTAAAAACAATATTTGTCCAAAGTGGTTACTCAATATGGCCGCCGCAGTACATAGGAGTGCATAAATATTTTGTATAGGGTATATGTACACTTCATATGTTCTCGATAATCATTTAAAATAGGTTCTTAGTCCAATAATAATTAAAGAAATATCGTGGGTTCATTATTTTTTCAATCCTTTTACTCTTTTTAATACAGTAACATTTATTCTAACTGCTTTAAAGAAAACATTAAAGAGAAACGTGCCTAGGATATGATTGTTACGCCACTGAACACAAAATTAGACATGTCAGATATATGACAAGTTAATCAAAACACCCATTTTCAAAATGATTATTGCGTATGTTGAATGCCAATTTGAAATTAACTTTATCGATGACGAGAAAAAGTGAAATTCTTCGTTCTTGTCGTATTAGAACGGCCACAAGCCACACAATTCACCATTATAAAAGCACTAAAGAAGTCAATTTGACCAATAACTGACCTGGCTTAAGGTGGTAACTTCCTATACCCCCAGCACTTTATTATTTCTCCTGTTCTATTCTTTCCTCGTAGCTTCTGACATATAAGATTTAGCATTTTATTCTGTCAACTGTCATAGTGGTTTACATCTTAAAACCACTTTACTACTTTCATTTTCACTATGTTTATACAGAGAAATTATATACAAAGTTGTTTTCAAACTTAATTATGCCTAAACCAATAGGTAAGCAAGCTAAAGAAATAATTCTCTCCTTAACGTATTTTGAAGAAGAACGCAATAATAATAGGCCATTGTTCCCGCTAACAACAGTTCGAGAGGTAATATTTTCTGTCATTTATAGTTTATACCATAAACAGTTTATTCATATTTTTTATTTAAAGAGTAACAAGTGCTGTAAATATTCATATTGCAACTGTAAATAAAATATCTATGTCAAAACAGAGAGTTCAACGCGAAAACGGCCTAGACATAAGCCTGTTGTAAATATTGATGATTTTACTCTATGTGCAATTAGAAACAGTAAGTTTAAAGTAATTAAGAATTTACATTTATAAAATTAATATTTTCATTTATTACGGAACCACATATTACTCTTCAATGATGTGTACTACTCTTAAAGAAAAAGGAACTTTTTTCTGGTTGTAATAGGTACGTTTTTACGGACAATATTACGCAGTACTGTTTTTAATTTTATTATAAGAAAGCTAGCCTGATACTAAACGAGCTTTAATGGAACTCCCACGTGTTGTACTAAAAAGTGTTACATTTTTGTAACAATATGTTCGTATGAAACATGAAAATGTATAACAGATTGTTTCCTTTGATGAAACCTGGGTTTACCAAGATGGAACTATTTGTAAAACTTGGCAAAATGACTATAAAAACCACAAAAGCATCGAAAGTGAATGGTAAAAGGTAAAATATATTTTGAAGAATAACATATTTTCTTGTACTCATAAAACTGTATGTTATAGTTTTACGCATTCATATGGCTGCGGGAAGTAAAGTTGGTACTTACTGTAACTTGAAAACATTTTAAAACCAAAAACCCCTAATCCTACTAAGACGCTGGCCAGCTCCTTGTTTTGATATGACAGTAATAAAAGACAATGTAATAGAAATTGTTATATTTCAAAGGTATGTAATTAAATGTCAGAACGGCAACAAATATTGTATAAATTACCATTATTAACTCTTTTCAGAAATTGAAACAGAACAATTATTAAAAATGTTGATAGCACAATTTCCACAACCAAGATATTGATACTCCAGGGATTAGCTGATTAGTTTCAATTGATCTCGATTGTGAGAGTAAGGTAACATGAATAGTATTATTAGATAATCCTTGTTGTATTTCAGACGTCGAACAAGTTGCAGGAGGAATCAACATCTCTGACTGGTTCATTTTTTTAGCCAATTGAATTCTGCTATGCAGAGAATTTTCGACATATCCTTCTGCAACCATAGATGATTTCCATCCGCCATGTCTTTTAATTGAAAGCAAGTCACCTCCTTGATTTGCCAACAATGTCGCTGAACTCCTTCGGAAACAGTGACCTGTGAAGTTACTTACGCTATGAAGCTGAATGTACTCAGCTATACGCATTGAAATTTTACCAATTGTATTAAGACCAACAGGTGAAGAAACACACTTGCCATTGCGATATGTTAAGTAGACTCGTTGGTTGTTGTTTGGTCTTAAATTTGCATATTGCCGAATTAATGCAATCCATTTTGACTTGAGGATTGCAAATGTACGGCTGTTACCTGTTATGAATTGTTACAATGATTAAATTATTTTGAAATTCTATGTCTCGCAATGCCATTTCGCAAAGTTCTACACGTCGACATGCTCCAAAAATACCCATTATTAATACAGCTTATAAATACATATAGTAGTGTATGAATTTAAAATATACAAAAATGACTACCTTCAAGGAATCTGGTGCTTCAACAATAAATTTAGTAATTTGTTCTTCGCTTAATGCTGCCGATTTTTTAGACTGAAGGTGTTTCGTTGCCTGTTTTAAGTATGCTATGAGTTTTGCATATTTAGGTATATCCGTATTATTCAAGGAGGCCAGAAAAGAAGGAGAGAGCATTGTCCACAAAAAGCGATGTCGAGAGGGGTACGTTTACATCCGCCATTGGTGGGTCCATCACCAGATTATTTCTGTAATATATTTTTTGTATTTTATCCTTTATTATCGTGAATTACAAACTTATTATGTTCATATAACATTTATTTTTTTATTTAATATCTTCAATACTATCATTTGTTGTTAATTAGTTTAAGGTTAAGAATATCCATTATTTCCCATTTCATTTTTTCCTAAGGATTTAGCTGTTTTATCTTTAATTTAGTACTTAGTATTTAATATGGGTTGATGTGACGCTTTTCATTACACGAATTGGATTAGCAAGAAGAGTGCAAGGCAATTAGAGGCATAGAGAAGGAAAATTATCTTTCCACAATTGTAGGTAGGTACAGTCATGTGCAGTAAAAAGTAAACGAGTAGTAAAGCTGTTTTGCTATATTTTTGGTAGATTATTACGGACTATAAAAGCATGAAGTGGCATGCTCAAGTGAGACTGCATGCCGCTCCGTATTGTCCGCCTCCTTGTGTGTGTCATCCGCTTCTTTTCTATATGTTCCCGTTGTATTAGTCAAGAGCGAGACTCATCTGAATATATGTATTCAGATTTGCTAATATGACGTTTAGGAAAGACGTGTAAGAAAATTATTTAGACCACATTGTGTAAACACCTCGGACACCGATATGCTTTGTATGACGTCTCTGTTCTACACAACGACGAAGTTCATATAAAAAAGTTACTGTTTGACTGGACAAAAAATATACACAAAAGAACACTGGTGTCTAATAATACGTCTAAAAAATGACATAAAATACAAAACAAATTCAATTCTACCCTAATTTGTGGCTAGTCACTTCTAGCAAAGATTAATTTTATTATTTAAAATTGTTAAATAAAAATAATGTGTTTTATGTTTCTTTGACCTCAACCCCACACTTCTCACAGATTTTAATATGAGATAATTTTTAGATATCTACGCCTACGAGATTTCAAAGAAAAGTACTGTCTGTATAGTCCAAACACTGGGAATAGTTATTTACGAACCAAGTGCGGGAAGACTATTTTCCCGCATGAGCGCACATTGTAAGCACGAGCGACCGCAGGAAGCGAGTGCTTTTAATTGCGCGAATGCGTGGAAGATGTCTTCACGCAAGTGGTTTGTACAATATTTTTTGTACGAACATTAAATTAAAAAAATATTATTGATTAATGTCATTGGTATCATACCTAACCTAAGATAGATTACCTAATTAATTTAAGCATTTCATGTACGTAACTATTACTCACCTTTCCCTAAAATTAAGTTATTATATTCTTACACAATGCAAACATGAGGTATTTATTCTTATATTTATAAATTTATAGTACATTTATTGCGTTTTTTGCTTTAAATACAAACAATTCCGAACTGCCAATATGAATGTCGATGCGGTACAAATAGATGGCGCGTGAATCTTGCTTAAGATGTCGCTTAAAATATCGTCAAATAGATGGCGCCACAATTTTTTTCGGAGAATTTTTAATTATTACTCCTATTTCCCCTACTTTTAGTGAAGAATAGTGGAGGGAAGTAGTAATTTATAGACTAAATTTTACTACTACCAAGTTAGAATTTTTTTTTTAATGTCCCAAAGTGCCAGTGTTTTTTTTCAATTTTTACAGTCGCCTCAACCGGGAAAACGTATTTCCCAGTCGAGCTACACAAGCGCCAAATGTCACTTTACAGGCGGTGAGTACAAAAAAAAATTATCAAATTGTAACACACTGTTGTATTTTCTGGATAGGCAGTAATAATAATAATAATAAAGATTTTTCCATCTTCATTTCATATTAATATTTACATATTACATATTTAAGTATAGTTTTGTAGAGTTTATAATAAGTAAATATTAGAAAATACGAGTATGGGGACTGATGAAAATTATAATTTTTGTTTTAATTTTGGTCTTATCGTTAAATAATATTTATTGGAATTTAAAAAAATGATCTGAAAATTCTGCTTGATAACAAATTTGTTTTAATTAATTTGTAATATGTAATAAATTTTCAAACATAAAACAAATAGCATTTATTCGTCTTTTCTTACAAGAAAAGACGATTATTTATTATTTGTCAAAATGTCCGTTGTTATCAAGACTACCATCACACAATGATGATTTTTGTTTAAAAAAATCCATCCTATAGTAGAATTACCGAACAGATGCAGTAGCAACATTGCATTTTTGTAATAGCTTAAACGGGCAAATGCGCTGTTGCTACTGCATCTGTTCGGTAATTCTACTACAATTGTTTATATAAAAGTTCAATTTACGTATTGTAATTCGTTTGCGCAAGCGCTCGGGAATTATACAATACATTCACTAAACATTTACTTAAACCGCTTTAATACTAAAAAAAACAATATAATAAATAGTTATTTATTATATTGATATATTATATGTATATAAAATTAGTTATATGTAGTTATAGCAAGTTACTACTTTGTCCATCCACCTTGATTGATTATCACAGCGCGCAAGCATTTCGGCAGAGATCCAACAGTGTTTCTTATTTCCTCTACAGTCACATAGGTTCTGACGAGGGATTTGAAGAAAATGGCTTGCTACTTTTTGAATCTAAAAAGACAGGTGATTACCACGAAGACATGAATGCGGAGAGATTTGAAGAGTGGCTTCAACATATTCTGCCCAATTTGAAAGAAAATGCAGTGATTGTTTTGGATAATGCACCATATCACAGTCGCAAAATAAATAAACCACCTACAGCAAACAATCGCAAAGCTGAAATTCAACAATGGCTTGTCAATCAAAACATATTATATGAAGATGACATGGTGAAGGCAGAATTATTAGCATTAGTTAAGGAAAATGTGACCGGCCTTGCGAAATATGCTGCAGATGAGATAATTGAAGCATCAAATAGAAAGGTATTGCGGCTACCTCCATACCATTGTGAATTAAATCCGCTAGAGTTGATATGGGCACAAGTAAAGGGGTATGTTGCTAGACACAATGTATCATTCAAACTAGAAAATGTAAAGGAATTATTTCAACAAGGTGTGTTCAATATTTCATGCGAAAATTGGAACAACGCAATTAAACATGTGGTTAATGTGGAAAACAAAATGTGGGAACTTGATAATTTAATGGATTGTCAAGAAGACTCATTAATCATAACAGATGATGATTCCACTACATCATCTTCAAGTGACGACTAATTATTAGTGAGACTAATTTGATGCTGTTTTATTTAATATGCTATTTTTGTAAATCACTGCTTTCTTATACTTTATTTTTCATATGTAAATTCATCTATTGATGAATGAATAAACACATTTTCTTTGTATCATGTAAGTAATCATAGAAACTTAAAATATATTTTCTCCTAATAGTGTATATATTGCATTAAAAATTTCCGAACCTGTCGTTTTCTTTATTTCTTCCCATTTCTCCCATTTACAAGCGAATTGGAAAAAAATTAAAATTAAATTACTATATATTCATTAAATGTGCGTTTATTTAGAAGAAAATTATTCTTTGATTTCACCACTTTAGCTACCTTAAGCTTGCTTTTAATAAATTGTTAAACAAATGCCACTATATACAGAATATTAATCAAAGTTCTTTATTATAATGTACTATTCCAAACGTCAAACAAATTATCATATCACATTTCTTGTTCGCATAAACCTAGAGAGGACGGCTCTTGTATTTTATTTTCTTTTCATTTTCCTTTCGATTATACGTAAAATAATCTAAAGTAATCAAAATTATTAGTAACTAGTTGCTTAAACAGAGCTTATATTACGTACCTATATCGCATTAATTTTCGTCTATTATAATTACATTTATATAGGAGAATGTAGAATACTTGCATCGAAATGTGGGGTTAGAACTACATATTTGTTTATAATGTCTAATGTCAAAATATTTATGGTTAAGGCTATGCGTTAAGCGTTGTGAATTTGTCTTTTTAAGCTATTACGTCAATGCAATGCTGCTACTGCATCTGTTCGGTAATCCTACTATAGGACAAATATAATTATTTTCATATCGAGAGTTTCTTGGCCTAAATACTCGAATGCGACCATTGTGATAAGATTGAAACACTTTCTCTTCTGAAAGTACTACATTCTGCCAAAACTTATCACTTCGTCTTAAATATTCTCGAGCAAAGTTCATTCTTTTCCGTTTATACGTTTCTGTTAGCGCAATTTTCCGCAATGCGCTATAACTTTTCAATCCGTGTTCGTGAATGCGACGTTGACCAGTCCAAAAAGAACCAGAATGATTTGTTTCTCTTAAAGACACTGTTAAACTTCTTCTAAGTTTTTAACAAAAGCAGCTTTCGTAATAATTTTACTTATACTACTGTTTACAGGTTTGGACGAAATATAACTAAATTATAAAATTTGCTCATCCCATCATCTGAATTATCAGTGAGAAATCCAATTTTATTACCTCCCTAAAGTGGAAAAAGAAGGAATAATACTCCACGCTTCCCGGAATTTTATATGAAAATATTATTCATCTCACACATGTGTAGCAAACATTCATACCAACAACAAATAACAACAAGCTGTGCAAGTTAAATAAACATCTCCATTCATTGCACGTTATGTAAATATTTACATATGGAACGAACACTGTTCTATTTATTTAATTTAAAAGGACGTCACAGTTAGGAATGATATTCTCTTCCAGCCCGACTTGCCGACACTATAACTTATCAGTCGGTTACTTTTCATTGCACATGATAGTACATAAAGTTATTTCATCCAAAATTTAGTGAATATAAATCTTTCAACATTGAAAATTGTTGAAGATACAAAAAGAGCCCATTAGAAGGAATCTGCGGTTAAAGAAAATAGATAGGCCAAATTGGATTCCAAAGGAAAGTAGTATACTTTGGTCTCATTTTGGGAAGAATTGCCATTATAAACATACTCTAACTACTAGTAAAGTGCTATACAAACATAAATTGTGAAGTAAGCGCCATCCATTTTCTTTGGTTACGGTGGAACCTTCCATCAAGAGAGCCATAAGAACTTGACGAAAAGCTTTTATATATTATTATATTGTCAATAAAATCGTAAAATAAAACCTCATATATGTAAATTGAAGCCACTAGTTAAATGTTGAAGTATGTACATATATTACTAATAAATGAAAGAATAAGAAATTATTGCGGATACATAAAATATCAGAAAAAGAACAATATTGGGTATAATCCGCTGTAGAGCAACCGTAGACACGTGTTTCTGACTAATTGGTCGTCATCAGTACGGTGTAGCCAAGGAATTAGGTGGGATAACCTTGGAGATGTAAGCTAAACGGAAGACCATCAGGTGACAGACCACCATTTGCAGCTTCAGCACGCAGGTTGACATTGTCTTCCTCGTGTCGACGTTAGTTGTTGTCCTCAAAACCGAGGATCTTCTAGCTGAAGCTGCAAATGGTGGGTCTGTCACCTGATGGTCTTCCGTTTAGCTTACATCTCCAAGGTTATCCCACCTAATTCCTTGGCTACACCGTACTGATGACGACCAATTAGTCAGAAACACGTGTCTACGGTTGCTCTACAGCGGATTATACCCAATATTTTTCTTTTTCTGATATTACTAATAAATATATATTGTTGCGTCTGTATATTTACACACTTAAAACTAATCACAATATAAAAATATAAAATAAATGTAACGCACTTTAAACTACTACGAATAAATTAACACACGTATTTATTTCTACACTATTATTTATGTTTGTAATATTTATGTAATAACACTACACCGCTTATACTTATTTTAACTGTTCAGTAAATACCGCGCGCGACTATATTGAATGAATTACTTATTCCGCAATGACTCATCCATGGGCTCAGCTACTTTATATACGCAGATAAAACTTCTGGAAAGGTGCTAGCGAACTCTCGATCCGCTCGGAGTATACTAGAAGAAGCTGCAGACTTTCCGTCGCCGACACAGTACCATGCGGTAGAAGATTTATGACTTTATGAGCACGTTTTTGTCGTCGCCTAGACGTCTGCATTTTTTTTTGTAGATTCATTTCGTTACAATATGTATATAAATTTGTTGATGTGTAAGTTGTTTATACTATTGCTAACCTAAGTACGTACACACATTTTTAATTATTAATTTCAGTTTTATATAGAGTAAATATTAAGTGAATATTATAGTTGAATGACACACATTTCTATGCTTGCAGAACTGTTAATTGTTCTGAAAGGCAACTTTAAATAACATTTTTACTTCAGTTATGTATTGAAAGTTTACGAGTAACTCGTGGGCACTAGCAAATATTTATTTTCAAAAAATCTATAATTTGTTTTTTCAAAGTATAATTATTAGAGAAGTAAGTTTAATTAAAAACAGTTTAAAAAATAATAATATTCGAATTTAAATAGTTTAATAAATTTTATTACATGTGAACACTTAACGGTATGCAACCCGCCAAGGTTGAACCATTTCTACCCTGCCCGTACCCCATCTGGCATCACTTTATTTGTCTATAAACTGACATTATGTTCTCTCTATATATCTTACTTACTCTAAGGTATAATTAGGCATGATTTTAGCATAGAATAAATAGACCATAATGATTTATTTGATTGTAAACTTTGAAAATAAACTATTAAACAATTTTCTGAGTAAGTTTTTATATTTTTAGATCTAGCACAAGTTATGAATTTACCATAAATCTGTCTTTTGATTTTGTAGGTAATAAAGTATCCATTGCAATACGAATTTCAGGAGGTGTACATTGTATTTCTTCATCAGAATGCATGTTTTAGAAGAGATTCTACTTTTGTATTCAATTTTTGGAATTTGACTAATTTTAAATTAAATGTCAATTCAAATAATAAGTACAGCCAAACTCATTATTTTTGAATTAATATGAACAAATTTGTAGTGTGTGTCATAAATGATAACGTATTTAACAGTAGGTATTATTTAAGTATTCGAACAAAAAAATATTGTACAAACTTTGTGCGTGAAACATTTCGCGAATTCGTGTCCATAAAATTGGCCAATCATTCGCGAAATATGTTTTCCCGCACTTGGTTCGTAAATAACTATTACATATTTATCGTTTTTTAGATATATTTTATACATGCAGGTAGTTCTAATAATTATAATTCCTGGAGCAGAATTAATATTACCGACTGGTTTATCAAGGTGACATGAACAGAGGAGACAATTTCTTATACTGGTTTCAACATTAACATCTTATGAGTTTAGAAGAACCGTCCATAATTGTTGGGATAATGCTAGTTACCACAGTTCTGTTAAAAGTCCAATATAATCGGCCACTAAAATTGAGAATTAATGTAAATGACTCTCATTCAGAAGACATTATAAGTGATGAAGAAAATTAGCGTTACAGATTAATATTGTTTTACAATGTAATGAGTTTTTTAATGTGTAATAATATATAGATTTTATGTATATTACTTTTATGAATGTGGTATAAAATAAATGTATTTAGAATTTCTTTGTATTTTTTGTAGACATAGTCCTATACCTTGTCTCAGAATAAGGAGTGATTTAAATATCGCGCCAAAATGGTGTATATTTTTAAGGTATCTCATTGGTTCTTGCGTGGACAAGTTTAACATGGGAAATAAGTTCGCCAAAGTGTCATTATAACCAAACCATAACCTAGAATCTTACATTTTTAATTTGGTTTATTATACTTTATTGTTATTAAATAAAATCCATACTTTTATGTACAACATGAACATGAGTAATCAGACGACTTAAGACCTAAGGAAGAACAGGCATTTAAAACTTTGAAATTGATGAATCTGTCAAAAACACTGTACGGCAGTGCACAGTTTCTTTTTTAAGATCGAACGTACTACACTTATTAATATCATTGCAAAAATAACTATAGACGAGTCCATACCAAAAATGAACTGAGCAGTTCTACACAGATTCTTGAAACTCATTAATTTCAAGTAAGTGTTAATTAAATACTAATTATATTACCACATGTTCATATACATGTTATATTTCGGATATGTCAAACGTTATAAGAAACCTGTACTAACAGAAAGAGGTGGAAATATCTGGTGGAGAATACTGGGTATAATAAAACAGTGCAGATTATGATGGTCGTCCAATATTTAATTAGACGAAACATGCTTGAATGAAGGACACACAAAGAAAAAAGTTAGGATTGCCGCAAGTATAATGAGTGCACGACAAGTTTTTTTTGAAAGCCTATCGACAGTATTAAAAAGCCCTACTGGTAAAGATACGCAAGGATCTGAAGTGATATATGTGGGGGAATGACTATTGTACTGATTCATGAAATAAACGGTAACATTTTTGAAGGATGTTACAAAAAATATTACTCAAGTTGGAAAGGGCCGCTGCACAGGTTACCTCCATATCATTGCGAGCCCAATCCGACTGAAATGATTTGGGCCCAACTAGAAGGTGAAGTTGCTTCAAAAAGTTCCCCTTTCACAATATTAGTTGTACGAGAACTTTTAACAGAAGCAATTAAAAATGTTACATGTTAAATGTTAATAAGTAACTGGAAAAAATGTGCCGACCATGTAATTAAAGTAGCAAAGCAATAATGTCCAGCACAAGTGAATCAGACTAATTTATGCGGCAATTTTCTTTTTGGAATTATAGTCTCAATTGTTGCATTTTTAATCTTTTTAACATGATGTGAACACTAAATTATTGTTAATTTCCAATATATAATAGAAATAAAAATTTGTTATACTTTATAAGAGTATAAGTGTACATTATTCATTCTCCATATTTTAAAAATACATAAATTGCGAATAATAATTAGTAATGTGTATATGTAATTATCTTTGCATGTTGTGTAAGCAACTTCAGCCGATATAAATTTTTATATTTGTTACTAGTGTTGTATGTAAGATTCACATTTCCAAGAGTGGTTGCTTGAATTTACCTGCTCAAGGTTTGTAACAGTAATGCTAATGATTTATTTGTATAAGTTCTTTATTAATATTTAAAATAGAAACTAATAAGCAAAACGTCTTCTGCTAGTTCTTAAGGACGTCTTGATAAAAGATAAAAAAGGTTTGATTCATTCTTGCTCTCTGGTACAAATATTTAATAATAAATAGACTTGATTCACAATTTTCATGTTGGTATAACACATTCACTATACTTCCGGTGTCCAATTGCCTTGCACTCTTATTGCCGCTTGGATTGGTAGAATGAAAATCGACACATTCATCCATTTTAACCAAAGTAGTGAATGAAACACAAAACAGCTACATCCTTACTTAAATTAAAATTATACAGATCTTCAATTGTCATTATGTCATATCAAATTGTCTACTACATTTTAAGCTGTGTGTTCCATGTTTTGGCGGGATATTTGAATCACTCCTTCTTATTCTGAGACAGGGTATAATAATTTAAAACATATTAATGGTGTTTGTTAATATTTTAAAATGTCAAACTAATCCTAACCTCAGATTATTTTCAAAGTACAGCTTACTCACAGTATTGTAATTTGTCAACACTTATAATGTTGCTTTTGACGTGTATCTGGATAATTGATCTATACGATAAAATACCCTAACGATAGCCGATTGCACCATTGCTACTTAATATCAGGTTTAGAATGCCACTTAAACTAAATCCCGGCTTAAAAAGAAATACATTGCACCAACGGTTTAATTTCGGTACTTAGTTAAGCTTGCGAACGTATTTGACAACATCAAATTTTGATGAAACTTTTAGTTGTTCTAGGTTTACCATCCTGTAAATTTAAATGCATTTTTCCATTTTCGGTTCGTTTTATTGCTTTGTAGGTTTTTCTAAAGGTTCACTACGAATGCATGGTGATAGTAATATATTTTATTGGTATACCTATTACCTACTTCGACATTAAATTTAAAAGAACAAATTATTCACAAATATTCTCGTAATTATTTCGGAATTTTCTTTTAAGTTAATTTAAAATTTCAATGCATCAACAAGCACATAATAAACTGTTTGGTATGAAAATGTCATTTCTGCTTCAGTCTTCTCATGTATAACCATATAAAATGCAACATACCTGGCATTCCTCTCACAGCAAAAGGTCTTATGATGGTTGAAATATTCCTTGGAGTCCAAGTGGATTTTGCAAAATGGGCACTGTACGAGGTCTGGAATAGTGTAATCTCTTTAAAATACAAAAAGTATATACGTAATCAATTTCAGAAACATCAAATGAGATATTCACAATACCTTCAAGTGAAAACTTCCCAGCTGCATCCTCAACACAATGGGTTTTATGTTTGGCCAAATGCGATTTAGAGCTAAATCCAAGACAGCAAAATGTACAGGCAAATACGTCCTTTTCGATGTCTGCTATGACAATTTTATTTTGGCAATATACCTCACCAAAATACACCAGTAATTCATCACCAGCTTGGATTTGACGAATGCTTTTATAATACGTATTATCTTCATATTGAAGGACACGCAGATTTCCTTCAGAAGCATTCCTGGTAGGATTAATGAACTGCATCCAATTCAAATGCTTCGAATTATTTGTGTCTAAAACAAATTTTTCGCCTTTCCTTTCCCAGGGATATTCTGTTGTGGTGAGTCCAGTGAAAGGGCCAAATTTTACACCTTCAGGAATAATCCTTAATGCATATATTCCAGTTTGCCCAAAACAATCTTGAATTTCTAAAATATCATTTGGTATATTCGCTTGTATCCCATTATCTGCACTATTCCCTGTATTCTTGTTTAAAATATGTACAAGCATTCCACATTCGATGCAGTAGTCTACGTAACATGCTTCACAATGTTCACAGTCTGTTGGTCAAATAAATACAAATTAAAAATCATGACATTAACTATCATTTGGTAAATTTGTAAGTAAATACAAAATGATGAAACATATATTTAATACCGTCAGTTTGCAAAATAGTCTAGTAATATTCTAAATACAGATGCTAAGGAGCAGTGAAGATTTAATTAGCAGTTGAAATAATCTAAACCTTAGTATCTGAGACATAGAGCGGATTGAAAGTATAAATATTACACCTTGGTGTTTGTAATGGACTGAGAATCAATAAATGGAATAAATACTAAATACATCTTCACCAATCTGTGTTAAGGTCTTATATTTTATATTCAATTAACTAATTGGTGATGTAACATCATTAGCAATATTACCAAGAATTTAGTTGCAAATATACATTTACATACATAATTAAACCAAATTAGATTTAAAAAAAAATGATGTAAAATTTGGTTTTATTCTAATTGAATATGGCTTATGGTTATTGTTTTAAGCTTCTTTTACATCTGTCAATTTATTGCACTTAAAATTGAACTAGAAATTGACAGGTCTAATACCTGACTTGGCATCAATATTAACAGAGTTCAAGAACTTTAACTTAAAATTGATTGACATATATAAAATAAACTTTAGAGTAGGCTTACAAGAAATCACAAGAAAAATTACAATGAACAACCATTAATATGCATTTACTCACATAGCAGACCATTATCGTATTCAATTTTAATATCGTTAGTATTGATACCTCTTTCTATTTTAACGTTATCATTTTCTGCTTCAGTTATTTCAAGTGATGTCAATTCTGTTTTAATATTCTCCAAACATGTGGACTCTTCATACTGCTTTATTTTGCCATGGCAAATGGAGCCTTGTAACTCAGCACTGTCTATAGTTATAGCAGTTTCAGAGATACACACTTTATCATCCATACAACTATCTTCTTGGCACTGTTCTTCCTTAACATTAAATGTGCTTGCCGAAAGCATTGTGTTATTCATATTCACTTGGTCAACATGATCAGCCATTATTAACATTTATTTATTATACAAAGAAATAAATTTTAAAGAATGGCAGCTGACAGCATCACGATCAGCGCCAGCCAAGGTGTCGAAAAAGTGAACCATCGTCTAGTACCACCAGTTCAATAAAATTGTGAATTCACAGCTCGCACCATTTTAATAAAATCTTTGTTTATCAAACACGGAAACTCTTAGGTCTACATGGGCGAGATGGGAAATAGGGTTAGGAAATTTGTTGAAATCCCAAAATTTTTTGCATTACCGGGAAGTATAATCAGCAAATTTATTACATTTACTGTTGTAGATTCGCTTTATTAAGTAATATTTTCTTGGTGTGCTGGTTGTAATCAGATTGTAATATTGCTGATTTTGCATAAATATTTTGTACATACAACCTAAGGGTAGTACTTGACGATCAATTAAATTTTGGTGATTACATTAGTGTGTGCACGCAGCGTTCCTACGCCGCTTTGAAGGTTATTTACAGGAACATATCATTTTTAAATAAGAAAACTAAACAACTTCTTTGTGAAGCACTTGTTCTGTCTAATTTCACCTTCTGTGATACTTTGTACGGTGCCTGCATTTCGGCTAGTACCTACTGCAACTAAAATCCAGAAGGTGCAGAATTCCTGTCTCCGTTTGATCTTCGGTATCCGGCGGAGAGAACATACCTCCCATCAGTGCCGGATCTACCAGTAGGCCGACTAGGCCGCGGCCTAGGGCCGCGGGCTCAGGGGGGCCGCATGCTGCAAGATACAACTGTACAACATACATATATATTTTAATATGTTTAAGGATGCTCCCTACCTTTCCAGCGACGACAAAAATAAGAGTTTGCAAGATTAACTATACTCAGAAATCAGAAACTATATAAGTTACAATAAAATCTACAGCACGTGGCGATGCAGCACTCCTAGTGGCCCCTGTAAACATCATTCTGTGATTCTTCTGCCGTGGTAGTACGCACCCTTAAGGATGTACTCGCACCAACGCTCGGACCCCATCAGCGACTCCCACAGTGACCTGTGCGGAAGTTAAAACAATCATTTCTAGTCGACGACCTCGAGGAGCCCCTGGCGCCGATGGTATCACCACCCGACGGATACAAAGTTACAGCTTTATTCGTACGGTGATTAATAAACCAGCCAGATTTTATACGGATTTTACTTTTGTCCTTTACAAATCTGTTTTACTCGACTAATCTGCAATATTGGCAGACTGGTTGCTAAGGCGACAGTACGCGACGCGGCAGAGAGATTGTGGTGCAAGGGTGCAAGTCAGCATGGTACGCGCCGCGCCGGCTAAACACCTCCCTCCCGCCCTCGCAACCGCCCAACTAGCGGCGGTTTCGTGTTACCCAACATCTCGAGTCATCATACTCATCAGTTTATCTGAGTTGTAATGGCGCTAGAGCGGTTGAGGTTATGTTTTCATTTTGTGTAAAGTATACTTTTATATTAAGATGTCTCCTGAGTGGTGAGCAGCTTAATGTTTTGTTGACAATTGTGACTAGTGTAAGTGAAAACGTTATGAACAGATAGTTCAGTTAATTAAAGAGATAGACCATAGACCAGACCTACTTGAACGTATATTCACCATGAAAAAAAACATTCACACAGCTAGTGGAGCCTATAAACGTAAGTTGAAAAAAGTTAAAGAGGAAGCCCATTTGGAAACGATTAAAAAAACTCAAAAACTAGAAATATTTTTTAAACAACGCCAGTTTCTAATGATGATACGCCTGTAGCTGAAGTTAGCGGTGTATATAATTTTGAGCCTGACTTAAATATTCCAAGTACTTCTGCCGCAGGGGTTGATGGACCCGCTCAGACAATTTTTGACAATTAGAACCCCACTCTCACCGATAGTTCAAATATTGAAGGAGAACTATATGATGCTAAAAATATTACTTGTAATCCAGAATTTAATTTATCGGATCCAAATTCATGGGGTACTTTAACGTCAAACTTAACTGATTACATTATAAGAAACCTACCAAGACATTGTTTAAACATTAAGGACTGTGATTTTTCTAAATCTAAACGTGTATATGCAGACAAAGTAAGAATAGCAAAAGAACACATGTTATTTACCCGATTGCCAAATGGGGAGTTGAAAAAACGAGAATGGGTCATGTACTCTAATTCAAATGGTTGTTTTTATTGTGTTCCATGCAAGCTATTTCAACCTCACAAAAATGAGAACTCGTTTTGTAAGGGTTTCAATGATTGGAAAAACGGCGGCCGGCTTTCTGAGCACGAAAAGAGTGCAGAACACAGGTTAAATACAAAAATATTTGTCATAAGGTCTAATGTTCTTGTAAAAATAGATTCTGCCCTACATGAGAACTATGTGTAAGAAGTAGATTACTGGCATAAAGTTCTTAAACGGGTTGTGGATGTCGTAAAATTTCTTGGCACCCGTGGACTCGCTCTCCGAGGTGATTCCAGTTCTGAAGAGAAATTTGGTTCCCTAGGAAATGGAAACTTTATGGGAGCTTTAGAGTTTCTTGCGGAATATGACGATTTTTTGAAAACTCACATTAAAACACGGGGAAATCCTGGATCAGGAAGAGTTAGCTATTTGTCTAAAACTATTTGTGACGAATTTATTGAGCTTATGTACAAAAAGGTTGTTGCTGTTATAGTGAAAGAGCTGAAAATAAGTAAATATTATTCTCTAAGCGTAGACTCTACGCCTGACATTACTCACTCAGATCAGTTGACAATTATTGTACGTTATGTTTTAAATGATGGTGGTCCAGTGGAGCGATTTTTATCTTTTGTTAAACTTAAAGACCATACTGGCGCGCATATGGAAGAGATAATTTTAAATACTCTTTCAGATCTAGATATTTCAATAAGTGACATGAGAGGACAGTCATATGATAATGCCTGTAATATGTCAGGCACGTACAATGGGCTGCAGGCCCTCATAAAAAACCACAACAGTTTATCTGAGTACATTTCATGCTCTGCCCATTCATTGAATTTGGTTGGTACTCATGCAGCAGACTGCTGCTTGCAGGTTACGAAATTGTTCATGTTCATCCAAGAAATATACGTCTTTCTGAGCGCATCGACATCAAGGTGGGCAGTAATAGAAAGTTTAGTAAAAGATAGTGACACAAAAAATAAGCTTTTTCCAAAGAGATTGAATACCACGAGATGGGCTGCTAGGTGGCATGCAGTAAGAGCTCTTGTACTTAATTATTGGAGCTACCATAACGCTTTCAGAAAAATAGCCGATAACCCTGAAGAAAAAAATGTCACGAAAGCTGAAGCAAATGGAATCTGTCAGGAGTTCTTCAAGCTAGAAACGGCTATTTTGCTCTGTCTGTGGTATGATATTTTAGAACGTTTCAACAAAAGTAGTAAAACATTGCAAAACACAACTACTGACTTAAGTGTCACCTGCAGCATTTACAAATCCCTCAAGGAATATGTACGAGGACTGAGAGATGAGTATGACTCCTACGAAAGAAAAGGTAAGGAGCTATCAAAAACAGCGTCATATGTTTTAGACACGAAGAGGCGGCCAACAAGAAAAGTACTTCCGGATGAAATTAGAGATGATTTCGTTACCGAGATCAACGGAAAAGAAGATATGAAGATCAATACTTTTTATGTTGTAATTGACAGGCTTACTACAGAGTTAGACACAAGGTCCGAAGTATATTTTAGCGTAAATAAAATATTTGGATTTTTGGACAGCTTGTCATCACTTCCGAATGATGAAATAAGAAATAAAGCATCTGCTTTGGCCAAAAAATATCAATCAGATATCAGTGATGATTTCGGAGAGGAATGTGTTCATTTTAAGGAGTTCATTAAAGACATTGATTTCATCAAAAATGAGGAAACCAACCTTGAAAAGGAGAAGAAAATTAGAAATCCTTCTTTGTTGGGGGGGGGGGGGGGCTTAGAAAGCTTGGCCTAGGGCCTCAAAATTTGTAAATCCGGCACTGCCTCCCATAAGCTAAAAGACTTGAATTGGCTGAACATGAAGAATAGGAGGTTGTTGCACTCCGCTACTCTATACCATCGTATCGTTATCACCCACCTGCCTCCCTACTTATACAATAAAATCAAATTTAGAACAGATGTATATAATATCAACATTCGTTTCAAAGGACAAAGGTACCTACCTTAACCCCACCAACTCATTCACTTGAACTTTTTAAAAAAAGTTTCTCATACCAAATCACCTTATTATATAATTCACTTTCGGCTGACATTAAATCAGTGGCGGCTGGTGAGCGCGTTTTGGCGGTGCAGTTGCGTGGACGGGACTGGTTCGTTTGTTGTCGGTGATATGCTCGACATCTGGGAGTACATCGCCGATAATGGGCGAGTCGGTCTTGTCTGTGTGGTTGCTCACGCCCCGAGCCGCCACTGCATTAAATTATCTACGTCTGTTCCTGCGTGGTTCCTGCTTTCAAGAAGAAATACTTTGATATACTATTTACCAGGCAATGAACTTTCGCAATTCTTGCACTCTCGCAACCGTTTATAACTCATAATATGCTGTTTGTGAGTGGGTATGCAAGCAACCCTCAGGACATTATATTTCTTGTTATGTGTTTATCTTAGGTATATTTCCAATCATTTTTATTTCTTATTTCTCTATGAAATCCCTCTCTTTTGATTGTAAGTTTGTGTTTTCAGTTTAAATTTATTTAATTTAGGTTAAGTTTAGGTCAAGTTATTCATAGGTTGACTGGAAGAGCGGATGCCACCTCTGTGGTAGCCCGAACTCCGCCTAATTTCACTAAGTACATCTTTAATTTCTTATATATACATATATTGCTTTCTCTTTGTTGTTATTATTATCAGTTTTCTATAGCTGTACACATGGATGTGAAATAAAAGTTGCTTATTATTATTATAATATAACATGTATTGTATAGGTATATACAGTGCTATTATTTTACTATGCAACATATCCATATGTTGCATTTTAAAATAATCGAGTCAAAGCATTATGCGATAGGCAACCCATTATACATACTGCCCTAGCGTCAAGAATAATTATTGTTTTGTCAATATATTGAAATACGTCAAATATTATTATTGTTTAGTGTCACTTGAAATACGTCAAATATTATTATTATTTTCCCTATTGTGACATTATCTAAGTTACAACACTTTCACAAATGTGTTCCAAGGAGGAAAAAATTCAAATGTGCTTATGGTATCAAAACTATCAAAGTTTACAAATGGTGAGCGAGTTATTTTCTGTAGAATTTCCCCATAGACCAATACCTACACGTTCGACAATTTTAAGAGTGTATAATAGATTTAAAACAGAAGGATGTGTCGCTGACCATAAAAAAAGAATAGAACGAAAACAGTGTTAACGGAAGAAATGAAATTAAACATTTTGTTTTTCGTAGAAGAGAATCCTTTTAAATCGTTAAATTTTATCGCGTCAGAGTTTAATATATCATCCTCAAGTGTGCGCAATGTACTTAAAATTGAAAAATTTCGGTGTTACAAATTGCAAAACCATCAACAGCTATTTGAAATTGACAAAATCTCTCGAACTGAGTTTTGCGAAGAAATGTTGGATTTACTAAACCAAAATGAAGATTTGTTATACAAAATTTGTTTTACCGATGAAGCTACCTTTTATTTAAACGGGAAAGTTAATTCACAAAATTATAGGTATGATGGCTGATTTTATGTTTTTACAAAGTCATTATAAATTATCCTTACAGATATTGGGCGCACAGGAATCTTCATATACAAAATTGCACACACGTACAATATAATGAAAAGGTTAATGTCTGGTTGGGCATAATAAATAATACATTGATTGGTCCCTTTTTTATAAATGGTATTTTAAATTCTAATGCTTATTTGAATCTTTTGCGAAACTCAATACTTCCTGAAATTCGGCAACTTGCAATACAAAATTGTTGGTATCAACACGACGGAGCTTCACCACATTCAACAGTTGAAGTAAGGAACTGCCTCAATGAAAATTTTCCTGATCGCTGGATTGGAAGATACGGGCCGATAGGATGGCCAGCAAGACCCCCAGATTTAGCCCCAAATGATTTTTTCATTTGGGGTTACCTCAAATCAAAAGTATATACGCATATACCAATATTAACAACACAGGAATTGAAAACCAGGATCACAGAAGAATGCAATAATCTCAGAACATCACCAAATAAAATAACCAATTCTATACGAAATTTTTATTATCGTTTACGTTATTGTTTAGAACAAGTAGGCGGTCATTTTGAAAAATACTTATAATAAAAACAATTAAACATTTAATTCCTTATGTATATTAATAAATGACCTACTCTTTGTCTGGTTTTAGAGTTTAAACACATTTGCATTTTTCCCTTAGAACACAACACAGAAGAGTATTAAAAAAGTACTGCAAATTAGTTTGAAACGCGAAAGAATATTTGACGTATTTCAATAAATTGACAAAACAATAATTATTCTTGACGCTAGGGTAGTATGTATAATGGGTTGCCTATCGTATAATGCTTTGACTCGATTATTTTAAAATGCAACATATGGATATGTTGCATAGTAAAATAATAGCACTGTATATCGACCTCTAATATAATATACATGTTTATACTTATAAAATAATTACTAAAATTTAGCAAAACCTTCCACATATATTTTAAGCAGATATTTGAAGGATTATTCATTCACATTTAATAAATTCAAAGAGAAATGAAAATATCAATCATAAAATAATGACACAAATTTAGCGAAACTTTCCATATATATTTTAAGCAGATATTTCAAAGAATTACTAATTCATATTTAATAAATTCAAAAAGTAATGAAAATATCAAATGTAAAGCAAATATAAAAATCGTCTTACCTAGATGGTGTACGAAATAGAAATAAAATGATATAGCAATTCTTTTGAAAAAACATTTTTTACTTGTGGTATCCACATTTTTATAACTTGCCCAAATTATTTTCCTTTTATTACTACACTTTAGTACCTAGTTTGTTTTCTGTCATGTCCTTACATGCGCAAGAAGTTGCAAAGCGAGAGATGTCTCTTTTTAAACGGGACATCCCTTGGCTTCGCTTGAAGACGATAGTGGGCGAATGGAAGGGGAAACGAGATCGACGACAGAAATGTTATACAGAGTACTAATACGCTCATTTAGTGCGCGTCATCAAATTATGTTTGCATCCAGTTCAACAGACCTATCTATTGTGACGTATTTACCATATGATCTTTGTTTGCATCCACTTCACTGACTTATCTTATCACCGTGCTTAACAATTTGGCGTTGTGACGTATTTACTAAACGAGCGTATTTTCACCAAGAGGAGACGAAAGTGGATATCGATAGTGCACAGAGTCTCACAGATCAGTGAATTTCGATAGTAAGACTAGCTAAGAGAAAACAACCTTATGAGGTGTATGAAGTATCACAGAATGATGTATATATGATTTGAAAGATCTGCAAAATAGTATCGCTATTAATTTTGATAAAGATCGATAAAGATCAAAATGGAGAAAAGATTCAAGTCAGTAATTTTAAAATAATTGTAACAGATCCAGAGATTCCAAATTGTTTACTGTTCAAGACAACGTACAAGCAAGAGAAATTTAAAACAATAGATTTATCTGAAAGTGGAAGAAAGAAAGCTACTGTAGTAATCTGAACACATTCTAAACACGTTCACACCTCTAAACCAACACATACACTCAAGCACATCTCTAAACAAAGAGAATCTTGACAGCAGAGATATAGACAGGGGAGAATGCTCTTGAACCACTGCGCATCTAATTTTTACGCGACGCAATGATCGCCGCCATTTTGACCCAAGTATGTCATGAGTCGTTTTGTTTATGTTTATCTAGGTTATGTTTGTAGTGTATTACGAAATTATTGTGTTTTTGACTTTTAAATGTAGTTCTCAGACATACTTGTTTCTGGTGAATCGTGTGGAAAAAGTAGCTGTGGAAGCAATATTTGTTTCATGTGCTGAAATGTGTGGTTTCATTATTGTATGAATCTTTTAGATATTAAATACATAAATAGGAACCCCATAAATATCCATATAAACATGTCGTGCAGTGCTAAAAGCTGTCCCAATATTAAGAGGTTTAAACCTGAAGGATAAAGTTTTCACAGGTTTGATGGCATGATCATTTTAAATTTGTTGAAACATCAAAATTATTTCAGATTTTCAGAAGGTGCCTTGTTACCGATATGCTTGAAAGCATTGAATATAGCAACTGATTGGCTATGGTCAGAGAATAAATATGTTTGTTTAGAACATTTCAGAGATGAAGATTATGTGCCAATGGAACACCAGCGATTTCGATTGTGTAAGAATGCTTTAGCATCTTTGAAAATAATACTGGAAACATCTACTGTAGATGAAGTTTCAAATATTAATTTTGCTGGTGTTAGTGGACAATATCTCACTGATGGATCGTTAGCAGGAACACATGAAGTGCATTCATCATTAAGTTCTGAAAAGGAGAGAGCGTGATCGGATTGGATGCTTAAAATACATGATCCCATTAGCCCAAGTTTAGATTAGGAGAGCAGTACAGCTAGTAGAACTACTAATAAAAAATAATACAAATCGTCACATCATTAACGACATTATAAATTTACTGAAAGTATGTGTACAGCAAAACTATTTTCAATCTAATGTACACATTTACATAGGTAGTGAGGGTTTAACGATGGGTAATCCCCTAAGCCCCCTACTAGCAGATATTTTTATGGATAATTTAGAATCAATCATAAGTAATAACACTATATTTAATAATGTCCTTTTTTGGTATAGGTATGTGGACGATATTTTAATAGGCTTTAGGGGTACCAAAAGACAACTAAGTTCATTACATTATTTTATCAATACAATTCACAAGAATATAAAGTTCACTATTGAAGAAGAGACTAATAATAGTATCAATTTTCTTGATTTAACACTCTTAAATTCCAATAATAAAATTAGTTACAGCATTTACCGCAAAGAGTCACATACAGACATAACGATTCATAACTCGTCATACCATCCTATACAACAAATTATACAACAGATTAGTGATGTCCCCTTATCCCGAGATAACTTTACTAAAGAATTAAATTTAATAAAACAAATTGCACTTAATAATGGTTATGACCCGACCATGATTGATAACTTAGTCTCCAAAAAAGTATTATTAAAATCAGTTTCTTTAACATACCCTATGCCAGAACAAAAATATGATAAAGTCTATAGATCATTAACATACATGGGTACATTAAGCGTAAATTTATCGAAACTACTAAAAACACATATTATTAACACGGCGTTCAAAACCAGTAACAATCTATACAAATACATAAAAAACAATAAAGATAGTACAGTAGTAGATAGTAAATTAGGGGTCTATAAATTAACTTGTGGGTCTTGTCCGAAGTTCTACATAGGACAAACAGGAAGATCTTTTGAAACTCGCATCAAAGAACATCTGTCATGTTACAAGAACCAAAAAACAGATTCCACATATGCGAACCATTTAATCGACGAAGGACATGATTTTAACGAAGATTTTTCTGTGTTAGGCGTACAACATAAGAATATAAAATTGAATTTCTTAGAAGCCCTAAATATCAATAAACAAAAAAACTCTAATTTTCTTTTAAATGACCAACTAGATTTAAATAAATTTCCTTTACTTAATTTATTTGTTTAGTAGTACAATACACATAGTTTTTTGAGGGTTTTAACCCACTTCCCCCATTGTTTCCTTTTTTCTTACCTCCTACAACCGATACACATGATATATACTTTGTAACTTATATTTTTAGTCATTGCTGAAGAAGCCACTGTGTGGTGAAACAATTGTTCAATTTTTAGTTATTAAAGTGTAGTTCAACAACCCTGTTTTGTTTTATTTACGTTTGCAATATGGAACTACATCAAGTAAAAGCCGAATCTATTTTATTTATGAATATTTATATATACAAAGTGTATTGTGTAATTTTAAACTAAGACTAATATAAAAGAATAAAGATAAAATTAAATTAATTAAATCTAATTGTGGTCTTGACAGTACGTACGTATATACAACTTAATTTTAACTCAAGATCACCGCAATATAAAAACCAAGATTTTTTGCATATATTATCACTTCTACGAAATAATATATCTCATGCATTGTTTCCTTCCAGTATTTATATCATTACTAACAACGTAGGCCCTAATAGAAAAACAAACTCTGTTGAAATTGATATATATCTACAATGCATATAATAATTTTTTAAAACAACATTGGCCAACAATTTACAGATACTGAGACATTATCGTATCTAAGACAACTATTAAATATGTTTTCATTCTCAGATTATTATATTGATTTATTTACGTCTTTATATTAAGACGAATTTTAACGTTCTACTTTATTTAACACTCGCACATAAAACTGGTAAATACCTTTTATTTATTTTCTTCTCTCTTCAGCTGAAGAGAATCTCCCTGCTGTCGGTGTGCTTAGTGGGAGTCCTTCTTCGACGGTAGGGACACCTGTAGCTTCTTTAAACGCTAATCACACAAAAATAACTTTCTATAGGAAATCTTAGACTTTACACCTTTAACACTTAGTTGGCGGTCGATTTTTATGTAAACAAAGAACCTATTTTATTACTTTTAAGGTTCAAACAACGACAATTTAGTACATGGTCGACCGCTTTGTATGGATCGACTTACTTATTAATTAGAATTAATAATTATGTTTAATTTAATTATAAATAATTAAAATGTAATGAAAAACACCTTTTTCACAAAAAATAGTTTATTAAAACCACATGTACATTTCATGTGCACTGCACACATCATCAGTAGTAACTGCTAAAACGTTTATTTATGAGTTAAAATATCCTATATATTTAACAAAGTGTAAAGAAGTATTAGGGGTTGGGGTGACAAATATCGAGAATAAATGATCTAAATACAATCACTCACCTAAGGTTATCATGGTCGGTTTGTCTTGAAAATATTATATATTTCCGAGAAGGTAAAAGAACAATAATTTTTATAAACAAACGGATGGTACAGCTATGGGTAACCCTTTATCACCATTCTTAGCGAACCTCTTTCTGAATAACTTCGAAAACAAAATAAAATCTAATTGTGGATTTTTTCCAAAGTTTTGGGCAAGGTACGCAGATGATGTGTTGTTGGCAGTGATAACCGAATCTTTCGACATTGAGACTTTTTTAAACATTTTAAATACCCAATATCCATCAATGAAGTTCACGTATGAATTAGAAAAAGAAAAAACTTTACCCATTCTAGATTTAAAAATCTCTATAGTAGACGAGAAATTTAAATTTGACATTTACAGAAAAGAAACACATACAGACAATTACATTCATAAACAGTCATACACTTTTCACAAATATAAAGAGAGAAGTTTTTATTTTTTAATCAATAGATTATTGTCAATCCTTGTCTTAAAAATTAATATTTTAAGAAAGAACTAGACTATATATTTAAAGTCGCAGAATCTAACGGTTTTGACAAACAATTGGTATTGAAGATTAAAAACAAACTTGAAAAGAAAAGGCTAAAATCACACTAACACCAGACACTTTGAAAAACAACAAAATATACTGCAACATTTCATTTCACAAAAGTTTGCAGAACAAAGTAACAAAACTATTTAAAGATACAATTAAACAGCAGCATTTTCCAACAATAATAAATAACAGCATTGTACAGTTACAAAATAAATTGCAATTCTTGTCCGAAATTATACATTGGTCAAACAAGAAGAAATGTCCAAACCTGTTATAAGGAACATATGGCTAATGTAACACTACACAACGTTGAAAAATCAGCATTAGCTCTACATCACATAGACACAGGTCATAACTTAAACATAGAAAATGTAAAGCCAGTCGTAATAATAGAAATTTAGATATGTGGAAAGCCATAAATATGAAAAAACATAAAAATAACCTCCTTAATAATGATATTTCACCTCTTAACAATAAACTATTAGCATGTATACCGGTATTATTTAATGATTAAGAAACAAATTTGTTAAGATGTACATTATTCTAGTTATTGATAAGTACCTACATATTGTAATCCAACCAACCCCCTTTTTTCTCTTTTGTTTCGTTACATTGCTTCACTGGCATTTCTTTTTCCTTCTCGGAAATATGTAATAGTTTTATGACAAACCAACCATGATACTAATAATTAATAAGTAAATAACACAAATTTTAGTTTCAAAACTAATGTAGACACTACATATTGCAGTGATCTGGAGTTTGGTGGTAAATTGTAAATAAGCATAATCAAGATCACTTCTAGATTTAATTTAATTAATTACTATTTTATTTATTTTATCATGATGTGAGTAGAGTAAGACCGCCGGTCCTACTCCCACCGCCGGGCGGCGGAGGTCAAAGGTCAAGGGTCAAAGGCCAAGGGTCAAAGGTCAAGGGTCAAAGGTCAAGGGTCAAAGGTCAAGGGTCAAAGGTCAAGGGTCAAAGGTCAAGGGTTAAAGGTCAAGGGTTAAAGGTCAAGGGTCAAGGGTTAAAGGTCAAGGGACAAAGGTGAAGGGTCAAAGGTCAAGGGTCAAAGGTCGTCGGAGGCGGAGGTCAAAGGTCGCCGGAGGCGGAGGTCAAAGGTCGCCGGAGTTGGAGGTCAAAGGTCAAGGGTCAAGAGGTCAAAGGCCAAGGGTCAAAGGTCAAGGGGTCAAAGGTCAAGGGGTCAACGGTCAAGGGGTCAAAGGTCGCCGGAGGTGCCGGTCAAAGGTCACCGGAGGTGGAGGTCAAAGGTCAAATGTCAAAGGTCGCCGGAGGCGGAGGTCAAAGGTCACCGGAGGTGGCGCCCTCTGACGGCCACTAACCCAACTAAGGTGGCGCCCTCTGACGGCCACTAACCCAACTAAGGTGGCGCCCTCTGACGCTCACTAACCCAACTAAGGTGGCGCCCTCTGACGGTCATTTGCCAAACTAAAAATTGCATCTCTCATCATTACCAACCCAACTAAAATGGCGCCCTCTGACGGTCATTTGCCAAACTAAAAATTGCATCTCTCATCATTACCAACTCAACTAAAATGGCGCCCTCTGACATTCACTTGCCAAACTAATGTAAAGCTCTCATGATTACCAACCCAACTAAAATGACGCCCTCTGACGGTCATTTGCCAAACTAAAAATTGCATCTCTCATCATTACCAACCCAACTAAAATGGCGCCCTCTGACGGTCACCAAGCAAAGTAAATATTAAATATATAAGAGAAGAATTTCGAATATAATACCAGCAGTATCAATTGTAAAGCGGTGTAACACATTTTATATAGATAGTGATAATCAAGTACCTATAATGACAGTGAAACCATACAACGTGGAGAAGTATGAATACTTTTTAGCAGTTAATGGCATCGAAATACCTATTGGAGTTGGGAATTGGCTATTATCCTCGGAATTGAATCAAAGCGATTGTTTATTCATAACAGCATTTGCATATCAGAACGAACAATATTTTGATATCGATGAATATTAGAATATTGTAACCCCAATATAACCCAACTAAAAAAGTGTTGTATTTATTGTGAATATGAATATCTACATGAATCTGATTTTGAACTTCGTGATGAAATTTGTGTGTTTGATATAGAAACGTCGAATGTGCTGACTTTAAATAAGAATATACCGGAGATGTTAATGACTTGGTATCCTTAATATGATCATCCAGAATTGGATTATAATGAAGAACTCGTCGAGAATGGTGGTGGATATGTTATATACGCTCATCAGAAGTGTTTCGCAAGTAGCTAACATGTACAGATCTGTATAATCTTGTCTGTACTTGTTTGGAAATACATCAGTCGACAATGTACGTTGAACGCAGGCATAGTGCGCTAAGATTGAAGAAAGTAGTATTAAACAATAGAATTAAGAGGTTTATATCCGAATTAGAAAAAATTAAAACTGATATCGAAATATATAAAGTAGTTGTAAATATCAGCAACATAAATATATAAAAAAATGGATAATATTGAAAATAGAGTTGATCGGGCAATCAGACAAATCGATAAACATTTTTTGGATTATTGGATGAGGTGGATAAGACGATGATTCAACATATTCCACTGTTTATTCTCCAAAATAAGGTGAAAAGCTGAATCTGTAAAGCAACACTAGCATTACATTCCTCAGGAGAAGCGATCAAGCCTAAGATATAATCAACCTTGACAAGACAATCATCTGAATGGTTGGACCCCAGCTCGAAGAAATTATTATTTATGTAACTTTATAGAATAAATATATATGTAATGTACAATATAGTATACAATATTTTAAATAAAAGAACAAACAAAATTATTGATTTTTTTTATTTATAGATAGTCATCTATATATATTAGAGGTTGAATAAATATACGATTCTACATATGTTCTATACATATTTATTAGGTATATATTATATTCATTTCCAAATCAAAATTTATGGCTGACCGAGAAAATAAAAATAAATACATATACACTCAAACACTCAGTGATGTAGTAATAATTTTTGAATATACAGGTTGTTTTAAAGGTAAGATGGCGGATACAATATGGTCACAGCCAGATTATATAACAATTAATATTTGTTTTATACATATTTATTAATCAAATATTTTATACACCATTCCATTTCGAATTTTATGGCATTATAATGTAAGTATAATACTTCAAGCATGTATAAGACATTTAAGAAGCTATCATGACAAGAGATTTAATATTTTAATGTAAAGCACCTTCCAATGAAATCAGACTTGTAGCATACTTTTATGAAATCGAGTAAAATCAGTACTCTTGAGCACACTTAACTTTTTTCATTAGCTATATTATATATTTATATACATGTTCACGTATCATGGATTTTTAAATACCTTGATATCCGGATATTTAGAATACAGCGGACTTTCATCATTCATTGGTTTTTATGGGTACCCAGATAATTTTTATTTCATGGATCCTAATGCATACATATAATTTAAACAACACGTATACACATACACATACATAACTATATATTAAAATCCGGTCACTACAAACAATATATACATATTATTTGTACATATAATACAAAAAATCATGATATAATCAAACCGATGATGACGCTATAACCGTATTCTACATATGTTTTTATACATATTTATTAATCATATATTATATATATTTCCTAATCGAAATTTATGACTGAAACATAAAACGAAAATAAATACACCCAAGTACTGAGTGACGTAGTAATCAAATTTTAATATACAGGCTGTTTCAAAGGTAAGAGGCGGACACATACAGGATGTTCCAAAGGTAAGGGTGGATACATACAAGATTTTCAAATACACCGGGTTTTTATTACCAGTTATAAAATACACAAGGTTTTTATCATAAGTTTTTAAAACACCAGGGTTCTCGGAAATTAATTGTTCATATCTTTGTAGATGTTAAATTTAAAATTATTACACGCTAGCTGACGGTGGCTGGTATTTAAATTGATTATACATACATTGAGAAGACAAGGGTAAGAGGTGGAACGACTATCCAGTTCTAAACCTTTAACAATATAAACAACTTAATACTCAATATAGTTTTTAATTCAAACTTAGAGATATTAGTTGACAAAAAAAACTATATGTTTAACAATTTAATAATCTATTAATTAGTTGATGTTTTTCACAAAAACTAATTTCAACCAGAATATAAAAGTCTAATTAGATTTAGTATTTTAATGTAAATCACCTTCCATTTTGAGAGCAGACTTGTAACATACTTTTATAAAATCAAATAAAGTCAGTACTCTTGAACACACTTAAATTTCATTAGTTAAGAGTAGAGATTCCTATTTCACATATATTTTAAAACACATGTTCATATACAATACACAGATCGACATTGAAACCCCATGTACTTTTAATGAATTATTTAATTTTTCTTTAAATGTATTTTTTATAACCCCTTAAATTAATAGATGTCTTGGTTACTATTAATTCGAGGATGATTGTATAGATCGCGGGTTCCACTCTGAGGAGTTGAGCCTTTTCCTATTACCTATACAACCTTTCCATTTCAATTCAACTCTGGGGGGTTGAGAGAACACCACTATTCGACACTTACCCTTAGGTTATACCGTGTGTTTGAGGACATCTATAGTTGATTTAGGGTTATCTGGAAGTATGAAAAAATCTGCGAAAATGGTCTCACTGTAACATCAATAACCTCTATCACTTTTTACCGAAAACTTTAAAGCTTTTTTGTGATCTATTAAGGCTATAAATCCCATTTCATTAATATTATTAGCAAATATATCCTGTATTGAAAATAATAAATGATTTTAATAGACACAATATTCTAATATATATTATACTTGAACAGTTACAAGCATAGTGACAATTTCTATAACATCTCACCCATCTGTCACGTGTACGAGTATTTATGAAATCTCCATTATTTATATGACCTACATACATGTATATCAACTGGACATCTTAAAATTAGGGCATAGATATGTACTTTTAAATTTTATATATTTTTTAATAATTGATATTAATGATATTAATGCTATTTCACTCTATTAGCAGTATTATACTTGTATGTATGGTTATAACATTATTTATTATATATAATCATGTCCCTTTTTATCCATTTAGAGTATCGGGGTTTGATTTTGAAAACCATCTTTCTTGCTTCATTGAAACACTGTAATAGCATAACGAGATTTCTCTAGATTAGTGCTAGTTTCACAGGTCAAAAATCAGTTTAGACATTTATCGTCATTATTCATAATAATAATACATACTTTTCTTATTTTTATTGAACTTGGGGATATATTGTTACAATACAAATATAGACTGTAACAATATTAAATTTATGAACTTGGTCATCAAAATTAACTTAATTATTGAAATTAATGATAATGATGTTTTGGAATAATTTTATTTGAATCTTGTTTATAATTACGTGATAAAGACAACAATGTTCTTTATTTGAGTAGTATTTCTTGAGGTTGTAGTCATCCTGTATGTTGAGGGATTGAGTAGTTTCATTTTTCATTGTAGTTACCAAAATCTAGAGAGAAGAGATTTAAAATGTTGTTAGTATATTGTAGGATAAGTTATTATTTGTGTAAGAACATATTCAATTGACGTTAATGATGTTAAAAGTAATTAAAAAATTAATATTGAATAATGAATAGCTAAATTGGAATAAAATCACATTTCAAAATTCATATCACCGGATGTGACATTTAAAATGTCATTTTGACAACCGGTTAGTAAATTGATAGGAACCAGCTTATAAAATGTTTAAAGTACATAAGATGCTATTTAAAAGCTGAAAAGAATTAAATTAGTAAAGTTATTAATATTAGAAGATATTCAAAACATATAAAAAGATTTAAATTCTATGTTGTTTAGAAGGTATTTGCAGAAGAAATTGATTGGTGGATTTGAAAAAGTAGAGGGTTGTCTAGGGGATGAATAATAAAAACAGGAGATGCGAAATAATTTTGAAGAAAAACGGTCGCGTTTTAGCGAATTATAATATTAAAACTCAAAAATCTATTAATAGAATAGAATAAAATAAAGTAAAAGTGTTCAAATTTAATATCTTGATACAAAGTTCATCGAGAAGAATAATTAAAAGTGATATACAAATTTTAGGAAAGGAGAAGTTAATTTAAAGTATATAATTTAAAATTACTCACCTTAAAAGCAGTCCCGAGAGCCATTTCTTTGGAGTTAATTAATGGTAGCAGTTCCGAGAAACAATTTTTTGAAGCAGTCCCGAGAACCATTTCTTTGAAGATAAATAATAATAGCAGTTCTGAGAACTAATTTCTTCAAGCAGTCAATCGTAGAGGTTCAGAAGTGCAAGGCGTAGCATTGACCGTAGAGATTTTGAAGTCCGTGGTTGGAGTTGCACAATTTTTTCATTGTCGAAGAGAGATATTGTCCAAAATCCTGAAGTATCGAGGTATATTCACGTTGCAGAACCAGTTTTCAGTGATAATAGGCCCAAAACAACATTGAAGAAGGTTATTCAGATTACAATGATCATCTAGAACATAAGGATAACATCTTACGAAGATACTGTTAACCAGTTGAAACTAGAAACATATATTATCGACATAGTGTATTCAGGTCGTATAAAGATTACGTATATTTTGGAAAATATTTATATAATTCAGTAATAGAGTAATACTGTTGTTTAAAATAAAATTAGAATGTTATTAAGTATGCAAATCTAAAAGTATTATCAATTGGAATTTAAATCTTTTCTAGTTAGATAAATTGAAACTCGTATAACCTCAATTAATTAATTATTCGTACGTTTCTCTTGTAATTTATTTGAAAAGAACAATTATTGGTGTCTTAAAATATTCATTAGAAAAAGTGGTTCTAAATTATTAATATATAAAGAAATATTTACCTTATAAAGGATATTAAAATAAAAGGATTGTTATTATTATTCCACAACTTCAAAGTGCATTAAAAAACGTCATTTGGATAGGTTTACAGTCTTGTTTGTAAATAAGATATTTGTTGATGTTCCTTTAAATTCAACCTCTATAATTTTTTATTCACGACATTTATTAAACTTGTGAATATTTATATCGCTTGTAGTTTTATTGCTCTAAAGTATTCATCAAGTATAAACATTGGTTTGACAAGAGATTTATACCTAATCTGTAACAGTAAATAGAAAAACATATTTAATTTTATTTGATATATGCAAATAAATGTTACTTACCAGTTCTACAATATAATAAAGAAAGGTTAATTACTTATTTTATACAGTAATTTAATTCAAAGCGGACCACTGACACGATATGAGATGAGTTCTTAAAGAAGGGATTGAAGTTTTATCACAAGCGTAGTTAAACCAACTGTAAAATATAAAAACTACTAGTATTAAAATACTATGAACTGAAAGAGTTTAGATTACTGATGGGTATACTACCAGTTATACAAGTTTTAGAAATCTAATGTATTTCTTATGAATAGATATCTGGGCTAGTCGGTGCATATTTATAATAGGAGTAATAGGAAAAATTAATACAATCAATAAGGGTTGTATTTTATTAATTATTGGCTGGAATAACATGAGGCATTTATAATATGAATTATGAATACATGAATAGCATTTTATTAATTATTGGCGCATAGCAACTTGGGGCGATATTGGAGATAGCACATCTATCACCAATATTATATTTATTAATACTTAAAAAACGAAGGGTAATTATTTTAAAAAAAAATATAAAGGTATTATTTTCTTTAGGTGATTGACAACTTTTAACATAATTGTTGGGATAGTAGAGGGTAATCATATAAATAATAATAACTATACAGTGTGATTTCTTTATTTTGGTACAGTTTTATACATTTATGTGGCTTACATTATTAAAGAATGGTTAATAATAAATAAGTGATATAATACAAAACATTATAGAAAGTGTGTAAGTTTTTATTTAAATACAGAGTGTTATTAGGGGTATTATTAAGCGACTTTGATAATGATGCAGACACGTAGTAGGAAAGGGGATAAAGGAGATGAGGAAGGTTCAGAGAGTGGAGATGAAACTTATCAGAGTGAACAAAATCCGGTGATGGATTTGTTGTTAAAAATGAGAGAAGATATGAAGAATTCACAAGAAAAACAGGATTTGAATATGAAAAATTTACAAGAGACACAGGATTTGAATATGAAAAATTTACAAGAGACACAGGATTTGAATATGAAAAATTTAAGAGAGGATATGAAGAAAGATTTGGAAGAAAATAGTAAGACTTCACAAGAAAAACAGGATGCTAATATAAAAAATTTAGAGAAAGTTATTAAGAAAAATATGGAGGATTTAGAGGAAAGGAATGTAGAGAAAATGAATCAGTTAAAAAATGAGTTTAAAGAAATGGAAAGTAGATTAGTTTCGGATATATTCAAACGAACAGAAGAACAAATGGTACTAGTTAAAGCCGACATAAATAAAGAAGTTACTAAGATAGTAAACACAAAAGTAGATATTGTATATGAGGTGTTGAAAACAGATAAGAACAAATGTGAAAATGCAAGAAAAATGTTACTAGAGGCGATAACCAGGAATGAAGAGGTTTGTAAGAAAAGGAAGGAAGAGTTACTTGTTAATTGTGAAAAGGAATTAGAAAAGAAATTGGGAACTTATGAAAATACCTTTATTAATGAAGTTGCAAATTTAAATCAACATAAGACAGAAGAGGTTAAAATGTTACAAGAGAATTTACAGCAACAGGAAGTTAAAAGAAAATTATTAGAAGAAGAAATCAAAAAGATGTCAGTTAACATGAAAAACATAGGATCAAGTTCTACAGTAGCACATCAATGTTCCAATTATACTAAAGTGGAGAACATAGCTCAATTTGGGGCAGATAAAACAGGGATACATCCGATGACGTATTTAAGGAATATTATGAAGTATTTAGAAGATATTCCATCTTTAAAGCATCAAATGGAGGTAATAAGATCTACGTTGAATAATAGTGCGTTGGAATGGTTTCAGAGAATAGAGGATAACTGTCAAGATATAAATCAATTTGAAGATATGTTCAAGAAAAATTTCTGGAATGAATCGCATCAAAATAAAGCTAAAATTAGATTATTAACCGCAAAATATAGACATGGAAATTTAACAAGAGAGGCTTATGCTTCAAGGATGTATAATCAGTGCAAGTATGTTAGTGATCTTAATGAATACATGATTGCTAGTCAACTGTTAAATCACTTTATTTATACAGATACACAAGCCATAATTTGCCAAAAGGTAAATGATATGGATTCTTTAATTGAAATCTTACGAAGATTAGATGATTTTAATGACGTTAATGCAAATAATTATTCATCGTTACCTAGAAACAATGTCAATAATGGTAATCAACGAATAAATAATAATAGTAGGTCTAATTATTTTCATAATACGGATTTGAAAAGTGGAAATCAACGAGATCAAAATGACTATAATGGAAATTATAGGAGTCCAAATTATAATAGGTCTTCGCCAAACGTGTATAATCAGAATACTCCAGTACGAGGAGGGTTTAATTATTATGGTAATAGGAGTGGTAATATTTATCAGTCAGATCCTAGAAATTATAATAATGATAAAGGGTATACACCATTTTCTGGTACAAATTATTATTCCCAAAATAGACAATATTATGGAAATAAATCTAAGGATAATCAAGGCGAAAGTAGACAGAGACCGATACATAATATCAGGTGGGTAGAAAATGAAGAGAATAATGCGAAAAATGATAATGTTGAATTAAAAAAAACGTCGATTTTGAAGGAAGATTCATATCAGAATTCGAAACCGAGCACATCTCATTGTTAGAAGAAGAGGTAAATAATCAACCCAATCTTATTACTTTACAAACAATTAAATTTTATCAAAGACCTGAGAGTATATTTAAAAATAATGAAGAGGTATCTATAGTACAAGATTTTGGTTTGCCATTTATTAAGATAGAAATTGAGAATATTGTTTTTACATGTTTAATAGATAGTGGTTCAGAGATTACATTAATACAAGAGAGTAAAGTTAAACAAGTCAAAGGGTATTTAAATAGTGTGATTAAGATAAAAGGAACTGATATTATTACAGCGAATAGAAAGAAGATGGGAACAATAAAACAATGCTTTTATACAGAAGTGATTATAAGTAAAGAAAGTTATTTTATGCAATTTTATGTCCTGGAAAATTTATTTTATGATTGTATAATTGGTATAGATAATATTAGAAAGTTAGGAATGGTTATGAATTTTGAAGAAGGTAATATTTATATAAAAGAGAATATATGCAAAATAGTAAAAGAATTAAGTGAAGAAGAGAAAAATGTTTATAATGATTATAAGAAGAATATATTAAGTATAGAAATGAATAATTTAATAATTGAAAATGATAATGTACATGATAATATTAATAATGAAGAATGGAATGAGAATTATGATGAAGAGATGGAAGAGGAATGCAGAAATGATACGATAAATAATTATGAAGATATTGAAAGGAAAATTAAATTACAGGACATAAAGGATAAAGTTTTGGAGCATAAGTTAATAGAGATTTTATATAGGAATATATCGTTAATTAATGAAGAAATTGTTTTCGCAAGAAATTATGAACATAAACTAGTGGTTACTGATGATTCACCATTGACTTGTAAAAATTATCCTATACCGTACTACTATCAAGAACAAGTAAATAAGGAGTTGAAACGTTTAGAAGATTCTTGTATTATAGAAAGGTCGAATAGTTATTTTATTAATCCTATAGTTATAGTGAAGAAGAAAGACGCATCTTTACGAATCTGCCTTGACGCTCGCTCATTAAACCTAAGATTACGGTCTGAGCACGAAACACCTCAAAACATAGATGTATTATTGACAAAATGTGGTAATAAAAGTGTTTATAGTAAGTTGGATCTTAAAAATGCATTTTGGCTAATTAATTTAGATGAAGAATCTAGGAAATATTGTGGATTCAGTGTAAATGGTTGTGTATTTTCGTTCCGCGTGGCTCCGTTCGGAGTGAAGACTTCCCCTGCAGCTTTAATCAGATTTTTACATAAAATACTTGATAAGTATGAAGAGTTTGCATTACATTATCTCGATGATATAATAATTTTTTCCAATAGTTATGAGGATCATATCAAACATTTAGATATTATAATTACTACGTTAAGAGAAGAAGGAATGAAATTGAACTTAAAGAAATGTCAATTTTTTAAGAATCAGGTAAATTATTTAGGATATGTTGTGACTGAAAAATGTATACAATTGGATCCACAAAGACTGGATGAAATTAAAAATTTTCCAAGTCCTACAAAATTAAAATCATTACGAGGTTTTCTTGGTATGCTGAATTATTACAGGAAATTTGTGCATAATTTCAGTGAAAAAACGTTACCTTTATTACAGTTACTTAAGAAAGGAAACAAATGGAATTGGAATAAGGAATGTGAAGAATGTTTTGTGAAGTTGAAAGAGAATTTTGTGGAAAACTTACATTTAGAACATCCAGATTTCAATTTACCATTTATTGTACGTACAGATGCTTCAAATCATACTATTGCCGCAGAATTGATACAAATCAAAGATAATCAAGAAGTACCTATATATTTTATTTCTAGAACACTTAAACCTTGCGAAAGTCGATATTCCACCTCAGAACTCGAAATGCTGGCAATTATTTTTTCAATTACTAAATTAAGATACTATTTAATTGCTAAGAGGTTTATCTTAGAGACAGATCATAAGGCATTAGTGAACATTATGAATACACGATTAAATAATAATAGAATTTATAGATGGACTTTGATTATACAGCAATATGATATGGAAGTAAGATATAGGCCTGGTAAAGAAATGATAACAGCAGATGTACTAAGTAGAAAAGATGGAACTAATAAAAGAACTAGTTTGGAAGTGAATTTGGTAATTTTGAATCAATCGGGGATTTTATCTTTGGAATATCTTAAAAACATACAGAAGCTACCTATGTTTGATGATATAAGAAAAATATTGGAAGAAGTAGGAGATTTTAAGGAAATGACTATAAAAGAGGAAATAATTATAAAGAAAATTGGTAAAACTGAAGTTTTTGTAACAAATGAAGAACATACTAGAGAAATAACTAATTATATACATGAAAAGTATTTGCATATTGGGGCACGAAAATGCTGGTTGATATTTAGGGAAGCTTTTTATTGTAAAAATGATGAAAGGATAATAAAAAGTGAAATTAAGAAGTGTCGATTATGTGAATTGGCGAAAGATAAAAACATTACACATCAAAATATAAGTAAAAGCATAATGGTAAATGACAAGTTAGAATTGGTATCTATCGATTTTTTATCTAATATGTTGCCAAGTACAAAAGGATATCGACATGTACTAATTATTTGTGATATTTTTTCTAAATTTGTAAAATTGATACCAACAAGCAAATGCGATACTGAAACTGTATTACAATCGTTACAGGAGTATTTTTTTATGTATGGGAAGCCATTAGCTATATTATCAGATCATGCTACTTATTTTAATAATGACAGATATAAGGAATATTTGTATAATCAAGATATTAAAGCTTATTTTTCCTCGTATAGACATCCTCAAGGAAATCCAACAGAAAGATATGTTAGGGAAACTTTAAAATATTTACGAATATTGTTAACAGATAAACATAATAGATGGGCGAGACATCTTGGTCAAATTGAGAAGGTAATGAATCATACGCATAGTTCAGTACATGATTTATGTCCAATAACGGTATTTTTGGGAGAAATGCCAGAAAGACCATGGGATAATCAAGAAACAATCGATTTAAGTGAAAGGTATGAATTGGTGAGAGAAAGATCAAAACGTAAAAAAATGATATGGGAACAAAAACAAATGGAGAAACAGAAGAAGTTTAAAAGTTACGAAATAGGAGATTTAGTTATTGTGAAGAATTTGAGGGTTACTGATCGAAAGAAAAATATTATGGGGAAGTTGTTAAGGCCATACATTGGACCATATAAAGTTAATCTAAAGTTAGGAGAAAATACTTATGAGTTAATAGAACCAAATACAAATTATATTAGAGGTAGATATCATGTGTCTATGTTACAGGATTATTATCAAGATATAAGCAATAGAGATGAATGAATGTAACTGGTACAAAGCACACACATAAAGTATTATAAATAAGAATATGGATTAGAATATTAAATTTACAGAAATATTGGGTTGATTATTTAAATGTATATAAGTTTTGAAAGTACATTAAAAAAAAATAAGGTTGTTAAGTTATTGGTTGTAATTGTTATTATTTAAAAAAAAAATGATGAACTTGAATAAAACTTAGAGTTTTTAAAATAGAATAATTGCATATAGTTATGGCAAACAATTAATTATATATGATGATGATGGAGTAATAATTTATGTTGTATTATGTTTAATGATTGTTTAATAAATATAAATTTTATTTTAGAAGTTAAAAATTTACATTTATTAAAAAGGGGCAAATGTTACAATACAAATATAGACTGTAACAATATTAAATTTATGAACTTGGTCATCAAAATTAACTTAATTATTGAAATTAATGATAATGATGTTTTGGAATAATTTTATTTGAATCTTGTTTATAATTACGTGATAAAGACAACAATGTTCTTTATTTGAGTAGTATTTCTTGAGGTTGTAGTCATCCTGTATGTTGAGGGATTGAGTAGTTTCATTTTTCATTGTAGTTACCAAAATCTAGAGAGAAGAGATTTAAAATGTTGTTAGTATATTGTAGGATAAGTTATTATTTGTGTAAGAACATATTCAATTGACGTTAATGATGTTAAAAGTAATTAAAAAATTAATATTGAATAATGAATAGCTAAATTGGAATAAAATCACATTTCAAAATTCATATCACCGGATGTGACATTTAAAATGTCATTTTGACAACCGGTTAGTAAATTGATAGGAACCAGCTTATAAAATGTTTAAAGTACATAAGATGCTATTTAAAAGCTGAAAAGAATTAAATTAGTAAAGTTATTAATATTAGAAGATATTCAAAACATATAAAAAGATTTAAATTCTATGTTGTTTAGAAGGTATTTGCAGAAGAAATTGATTGGTGGATTTGAAAAAGTAGAGGGTTGTCTAGGGGATGAATAATAAAAACAGGAGATGCGAAATAATTTTGAAGAAAAACGGTCGCGTTTTAGCGAATTATAATATTAAAACTCAAAAATCTATTAATAGAATAGAATAAAATAAAGTAAAAGTGTTCAAATTTAATATCTTGATACAAAGTTCATCGAGAAGAATAATTAAAAGTGATATACAAATTTTAGGAAAGGAGAAGTTAATTTAAAGTATATAATTTAAAATTACTCACCTTAAAAGCAGTCCCGAGAGCCATTTCTTTGGAGTTAATTAATGGTAGCAGTTCCGAGAAACAATTTTTTGAAGCAGTCCCGAGAACCATTTCTTTGAAGATAAATAATAATAGCAGTTCTGAGAACTAATTTCTTCAAGCAGTCAATCGTAGAGGTTCAGAAGTGCAAGGCGTAGCATTGACCGTAGAGATTTTGAAGTCCGTGGTTGGAGTTGCACAATTTTTTCATTGTCGAAGAGAGATATTGTCCAAAATCCTGAAGTATCGAGGTATATTCACGTTGCAGAACCAGTTTTCAGTGATAATAGGCCCAAAACAACATTGAAGAAGGTTATTCAGATTACAATGATCATCTAGAACATAAGGATAACATCTTACGAAGATACTGTTAACCAGTTGAAACTAGAAACATATATTATCGACATAGTGTATTCAGGTCGTATAAAGATTACGTATATTTTGGAAAATATTTATATAATTCAGTAATAGAGTAATACTGTTGTTTAAAATAAAATTAGAATGTTATTAAGTATGCAAATCTAAAAGTATTATCAATTGGAATTTAAATCTTTTCTAGTTAGATAAATTGAAACTCGTATAACCTCAATTAATTAATTATTCGTACGTTTCTCTTGTAATTTATTTGAAAAGAACAATTATTGGTGTCTTAAAATATTCATTAGAAAAAGTGGTTCTAAATTATTAATATATAAAGAAATATTTACCTTATAAAGGATATTAAAATAAAAGGATTGTTATTATTATTCCACAACTTCAAAGTGCATTAAAAAACGTCATTTGGATAGGTTTACAGTCTTGTTTGTAAATAAGATATTTGTTGATGTTCCTTTAAATTCAACCTCTATAATTTTTTATTCACGACATTTATTAAACTTGTGAATATTTATATCGCTTGTAGTTTTATTGCTCTAAAGTATTCATCAAGTATAAACATTGGTTTGACAAGAGATTTATACCTAATCTGTAACAGTAAATAGAAAAACATATTTAATTTTATTTGATATATGCAAATAAATGTTACTTACCAGTTCTACAATATAATAAAGAAAGGTTAATTACTTATTTTATACAGTAATTTAATTCAAAGCGGACCACTGACACGATATGAGATGAGTTCTTAAAGAAGGGATTGAAGTTTTATCACAAGCGTAGTTAAACCAACTGTAAAATATAAAAACTACTAGTATTAAAATACTATGAACTGAAAGAGTTTAGATTACTGATGGGTATACTACCAGTTATACAAGTTTTAGAAATCTAATGTATTTCTTATGAATAGATATCTGGGCTAGTCGGTGCATATTTATAATAGGAGTAATAGGAAAAATTAATACAATCAATAAGGGTTGTATTTTATTAATTATTGGCTGGAATAACATGAGGCATTTATAATATGAATTATGAATACATGAATAGCATTTTATTAATATATATTGTAATAGGGTGTTTAGTTACCCTTACAATGCCCTAATTTGCGTGGCCAAGATGTAATAGTGAATGGAGAGCTAATGAGACTTAGAGCGCTTTATTTACTTTATCCTAAAAAAACTGCTAAACACAATAATATACTGAACTATTTACTTAGTCTGACGTTGACTGGCTAATGTCCCTAATTGATTATTTAATTACTTTTCAATTATAACTTGGCCGGCTAGCTAAAGGGGGTTGCATTCTATAAAAACGGAGATAAATTATATATTTAGTTTATGTATCATTTAGTATCTCAAAAATTATCCTAATAGATAAATACAACGTTATTAATAATTCAAAAATTTCGCGGCATTCAACGTATGACTGCGCAAGATCGGGATAGACTTTATCCAAGAGGTGGAACAAACACTGAATTACGCGCGAAGACGCTATAACTATCGTGTACGTATAAATGTTGAAGTGACCAAAACGAAATTTAAAAGTTATGTGTTTATCTAGGTGGGTGATATCTAAGTGACTCTAATTGTGTTATCTACAGGGCGTTAAGGAGGTTCGAGATTTGATTTACCTTAGTCCGGGATACCATACTTTCCAGTTGTCGTGTGACGATCTTGAAGAATCTAACCTGTAAGGCCTACTTGGAGTAACAGCTCTAATGCTGGAGCTCCAAACAGAATATGTGTACCTCTTATAAATGAAGAATGGGTTTTAACAGTGATGAAAACAAACACTTTATACATGAAAACAACAGATCTGAATTTATTTAAAACATATCAATGAATTTCTACAACAATACAACAATGAAAGATTTCGAGAAATAGCTAAACAGATCCCATAAACAGGATGACAATCAACAATGTCTATAAAATTTTGATATTAATCAATACACTTTTGTTGTGTACATGAACATCAGTTATTTAGGCAAAAGTTCTACTAATTTGAAATATTGAAATCAAGGCAAAGTATATGAGTTTGACCCTTATGTACAAACTATTAAAATGGATTGCATAACAATGAGATAGGATAAAATTTAAATGTAAGTATATTCTGATATTTAAATAAGCATTATATTGTTTGAAATTTTAAATTGATTTTCCAAGTTTTACATTAGCTATATTTCAAGATTTGAATTTAATTAATTTATAGAAATGATCGAATTAAAAGACGTTGCACAAATGTGACATAGATTTAGATTTGACCCAAATTTGTGTCAAGAAAAAGGTGCATATACTAATAAACAGACTTGGTACCTTCTGTGTACTAATTCCTTGTATTGTTTAAGGACAGGTATTTCGTCCAAAGGGGTGTGATTTTCCCGTCGTTACTGCTCGTGTCCTAGTTCTACGTGGGCCTCACAGTTATCTGGTAAGTCGGCGTACGGTATGTCCTTGACCTCGTTCGGTAAAGTTTAAGGCGGGTCAGTAATATCTCCAATGTTTCTGGTTATGTTGCAGCTTGAGATTGATTCGTCTCACCCTACTGATGTCTAGCTCGAACGTCTTCAATTGGTGACCTTCTAACTCGCACGTGGAAATGACTCAGCAGACAATTTATGGCTTAATTGAATGTATCACAACTTTGACGGCGACTGGATATCGATATGAATCGATAATGAATATTAATGCGTCAATCACTAATGAAAATTGAAATCGAATGCGAATATCAATATGAATCTGAATCGAATATGAATGTGAATCTTATTCGAATCAAAAATGGAATAAAAGTGAATAATATCTAAACGTGCTTCGAATAAAACTGGAATCGAAACGGAATAACAATGAATGCCGCTTCTCGTCGGATGTGCCTTTTTATATTAATCTTCTGTTGTGGACGTCGTAACCATGGAAATCCAAAAGGTAGCATTTTACAAAGTCTTTTTTCGGGCAAGTTTATTTTTGAATATTTGTGGAATCATGTTTTATCTTAGTTAAATTAAATCGTCTTTCAATCGGTACAATAAAATTACTTTAATTCGTTTTCTCTTAGAAAAACACATTTTTTAAAAATTAAAGGGCAAATTTAGCATTTCGACTGTCATATGTCGATGACGTCATAGACGCTAATAAAATAAATTAAAATATCAGAATTTTGGCTTAAAATGCCTTTTTAGTAGAACTTTACCTTTACAAATTAAACTTATAAATACATATAATATTTTTTCATCTTTTAATCCTTTTTAAAATCTTTCTTTATACAAAAAATTAGTGTGGTTAGTTTTTGTAGTGTAATAACTAAATGGTCTTTTAATTTATTTACGAATTACTGTTATAACATGAAACTATGACCTTTTCTTAATCTTTTACCACCTTTTTTAAATTATCTAAATAGCTTGTAATTAATATTTTAAAACTTTTCTTTTACCTATGTTGACAACTGTCAAATTATTCAAAATGCTTATTTAAATATCTGGACTCAACTTGTAAATATGACATTGGAAAATATTCCAACGTAAATGCGTCTCGATAGACTTTGTAACTGCTAGAGTTAATTTATAATTACATTAATCATATATATGAAATATTTGAAATTAATTATGCTTCTGACAATATGGCGCATCGAAATTTGAAAATTAAAATGATGCTTAACTTTAATGTGCGCATCTAAGAGTTTTATTGTTTGTTACCATGTTTGTAACTTGTAAACTAGTTTATGGTTTAAATGTTTTTTATGTTCACCATTAGTTTATTTTAGTTTTACGCTATGCATTTTTAGATAAAAATTTGTCATGTATGTCCTATACATTTGCCAAAGTTTGGGATGATGCTTTCGATACTATCAACCTTGCTTTAACTTTGAACCTGTAACCTTTTGTGACATTTTACTCTTGAGAAATCACACTATAAAATGGTACTCATTTATATGCTCGTAGTGTGATGATAAATGTTTAAATTTGTAATTTAAAATTGGCCATTTGTAATGGCTGTCAGATTCATTTTATATTTTTACTTTGCCTATATAACACTTAACTAATTATTGTTGTATTGTGGAAATTTGCTAAATATAAGTATAAAACTAAGACTAATGTGTATTTTAAACTAATCAGGTATTTAATTCTAATATTTAGTATTTAATACGGGGGTTTCAGTTGGGGTTCCTGAAAAGAGTAGTCATTGGTTTGGTTTTCCAAATTTGGGGGTGAATTTCTTTCAAATATTTACAATTTGATGGGGTTCTCAGAATTTACTAGATTTGTTAGCAAAATCTGCATTAATTTTCAGGGATATTTTACCTATACTTTTATACAAGGGTCTAACTTTAAGCATTGCCGATGTATATTTGGTTGCCTGTATTCAAGGGGTTTTAAGGGGTGACTGTATGTGTTTGTGGGTATTTGACTGGTGTTGTCACATAATCAACACCAGTTCAATATATATATATATATATATATATATGTGTGAACAATCTTTAATTCAACTCCAACCAGAATGATTTCCCATAAACACATCTAACTTATTTCTAATTATATCTATATCTGACAACTGATCATAAATGCAATGAACATAAATTCATGATCAACTTGAAAATAAAAGATCCATAATAAAAACAAATATTTAATAATATTTCATATTTATTAAAAATAATGCCACGTATTGATTTATCGTCATTATTCATAATAATAATACATACTTTCTTATTTTTCTTATTTATATATATATAATTAAAATATTTTTTTATCCTGGCCTTAATAGTAAATAATTCAAAAAAATTTAAATATCTGAATAATCTTTAATTCAACTCCAACCAGAATGATTCGCCATAAACACATCTAACTTATTTCTAATTATGTATATCTGACAACTGATAATAAATACATAAATTCATGAACAACTTTAAAATAAGAAATCTATAATAAAAACAAATATATATATATATCCATACATTTCTTAAATGTGTAAAGTTTACATTACTAATTACTTAATATTGTGTCGAATAGAAAGAGTTAATTAGATATGCGAGCTATTTCAATTATCTTGTTAGAAAGTGTATTAACAAGCTGACGTTAAGTATTTGTAGGCGATAATGATTGTACCAACAGTGTTATTTATTACATATCTTATAATTTCAATCAGAATGTTGTTTTATGAAACAGTTAAATAAAAAGGGAAAAAATCACTAATTTCTTTAAATAATAAAAAATGAATCATGGAGATATGCCGAAATCACACATTATACTTGATTCAATTTTATATCTATCAACGTCACAACAGCATATTTTTATTTAAAGACTTGTCTATACATGTAAAATTGTTAAATACCATGTATTAGGTCTCCTAATAGATTATTTTGCGAAAACATCAATTAACAAGCTTTTAGAAAAACTCCCTAATTATGTGGCCAAAAATATTTTGCCTCAATCCATAAAATATGACATTTTTGTTTCAGTTTATATGATCAGTAACACGATGGTTGGTATGTCTTCTTATAATCTAAATGTTTCTTTATGCAATTAGGGATTTACTTTTTTTCATTGTACCATATTTCAAGTTAATATCTGTTATATTTTCTGTATTACTCGTTTGAAATAAATGTTATTACCATTATTATAACATACAATTACATAATACGGAATTTGTTCGAGAGATTTTGAAATTAGACAGCGAACAACATTAACAAATAATTAAAAGCGAACATTTTGATTAACACGTAAAAGATATCTTTATAGGAACATAATAATACACATCAATATAGCAAATTTAAATAAGAATCCATAATATTTTTTACTTAATATTGTAAAAATATTAAATAAACAAAAAAAATTGAGTTGAAGTTCGATTAGTAAACAATGGGTGTAACCAAGATCTCTTTATTACATGCAAATATCAATAAAGCTAATGATATAAATCTAGAATAGATGATGTAGGATATTTTCACATACATAGTTAACAATATGTAAAGTATATATTATCAAATGTTGACATCAGAACTCTAGAGTATAATTGATATATTAGTCAGATAAATTGTGAAAGTATATAGAAAGAATGATAATCATTCTTCATAATACCTCAACTAAATTTTAAAATGTATCTGATCCTCATCCCAGCAAGTCGAACATAATTTAGCATTTTCTCGATGTATTATCATCTAAAATTACAAAAACATTCAAATATAACAACATGAACCGATATAAATATGTAGAAAGAAACCAACCTTGTCATAGTTATACCAACAGTATTATTTATTCCTAGTCTTACTGTGCTAATTATTCTGAATTCAATCAATCGGAATGTTGTTTTATGAAACAGTCCAATAAAAAAAACTAAAAAAAAATCACTAATTTCTTTAAATAATAAAACTGAATCATGGAGATATATTTAAACCATAAGCAGAATTAATCATTCATATCTTTGTAAATATTAAAATCAGAATTATTATACACTAGTTGACGGAAGTTGACATTTAAATTAATTATACATTGAGATGAGAAGGGTAAGAGGTGGGATGGCAGATCAGTTCTAAATCTTTTTAACATTATAAAAAAAAAGAAAACGTAATCCTCAATATACCTTTTAACTTAAAACTATCAGCTAACAAAAAAACTATATGTTTACACATTTAGCAAATTAATTTCAATCATTATGTATCAGAATATAAAACGCTAATTAGATGATGTAAGATATTTTCAACTGTTTAGTATATATAACAGTAAACACACACACAAATAAAGAAAATCTCAAGCAACAGGATAATTTTCAATTTAATCTTAAAAACATTCTGATTGATTGATACATTGGTATGAATGCAAACGTATTTCAGAACAATTACTACAATAAGACAACGAATAATTTGATTCTATATTTCCACAAGTTAATGTACATAATTCAATTTCTCTAAATTTGCCACAGACGGTGCATGAACAGATCATTGTTAGATTAGAGCTGAAAAGACTTGCATAACCGGATATTTATAATACACCGGACTTTCATCATTCATCGGATTTTAATATATAGTTATGTAAGTGTATATGTATACGTGTTGTCATTTCTTTCGATGGGAATAATAAAATTAGGCATCATTATGTTCACAGCCATATACTTCATAATACAACATAAAACGCAAGGTTTAGACATCATAGAGTAAGACATATCTACAATATTATTGAAACGGTGCATTTCTTTCGATGGGAATAATAAAATTATGCATCATTATGTTCACAGCCATATACTTCATAATGCAACATAAAACGCAAGGGTTTAGACATTCATAGAGTAAGACATATCTACAATATTATTGAAATTAATCCTATTATACTCGTATTATATGAATTTATATTATGGAAAGATGGTATATTTAAAAAAAAATAATTGTATATAATAAAAATACTTACTTACTACACTCAACACAAGAACAACAATGTTTATTCTTAGACTTACGTATTTCTTCAACTACACACTTCTTACCACTTAATGCAAAATGTATCAAGGAATTTCTAAAATTTTTAACGATCGTTGTTTTCCAACTTCATATTTTCCGTACTTAGAAAGCGCAATCAAGGGATTTCTAAAATTTTAATGACCGGGCTAATAGACATCACTTAAAAATTTCTATTCCTTAATATATATAATATATTATATAATAGAAATTTTTTTAGGCGATGTCTATTAGCTCGGTCGTTAAAATTTTAGAAATCCCTTGATTGCGCTTTCTAAGTACGGAAAATATGAAGTTGGAAAACAACGATCGTTAAAAATTTTAGAAATTCCTTGATACATTTTGCATTAAGTGGTAAGAAGTGTGTAGTTGAAGAAATACGTAAGTCTAAGAATAAACATTGTTGTTCTTGTGTTGAGTGTAGTAAGTAAGTATTTTTATTATACACGGTGGCCAGAAAAATGCGGACATCAATGCATTTGAGATAATTCCATTTCTAAATTTCACCACAATGATTTTACATAGATAAATTTGACGAATTTTGCTAAATTTTAGCCGTACAACTTAATGTTTGATGGTCTCGTATGCCGTAAGGAAGGACCGTATAACTTTTTTGGATTAAGATTATCGCCTCAGAATTGAACAAAGAATCGTTCTACCTGGCGTTTGTCCGCATTTTTCTGGCCACCGTGTATACAATTATTTTTTTTTAAATATACCATCTTTCCATAATATAAACTCATATAATACGAGTATAATAGGATTAATTTCAATAATATTGTAGATATGTCTTACTCTATGAATGTCTAAACCCTTGCGTTTTATGTTGCATTATGAAGTATATGGCTGTGAACATAATGATGCATAATTTTATTATTCCCATCGAAAGAAATGCACCGTTTCAATAATATTGTAGATATGTCTTACTTTATGATGTCTAAACCTTGCGTTTTATGTTGTATTATGAAGTATATGGCTGTGAACATAATGATGCCTAATTTTATTATTCCCATCGAAAGAAATGACAACACGTATACATATACACTTACATAACTATATATTAAAATCCGATGAATGATGAAAGTCCGGTGTATTATAAATATCCGGTTATGCAAGTCTTTTCAGCTCTAATCTAACAATGATCTGTTCATGCACCGTCTGTGGCAAATTTAGAGAAATTGAATTATGTACATTAACTTGTGGAAATATAGAATCAAATTATTCGTTGTCTTATTGTAGTAATTGTTCTGAAATACGTTTGCATTCATACCAATGTATCAATCAATCAGAATGTTGTTCCATGTGGAAATTATAAATGTCTGTTAATAATATTGTCGACAAACATATCTTCATGATTTGATTTGAATTAGCATCAATATTGCAGCGATTGAAATCATGCTTTGGATATTCATCTTTAAATTACATTATCTTTCACATTCAGGTTATTCAAGTCTATGGGCTTGCTATTTTTAAGATTAAATTGAAAATTATCCTGTTGCTTGAGATTTTCTTTATTTGTGTGTGTGTTTACTGTTATATATACTAAACAGTTGAAAATATCTTACATCATCTAATTAGCGTTTTATATTCTGATACATAATGATTGAAATTAATTTGCTAAATGTGTAAACATATAGTTTTTTTGTTAGCTGATAGTTTTAAGTTAAAAGGTATATTGAGGATTACGTTTTCTTTTTTTTATAATGTTAAAAAGATTTAGAACTGATCTGCCATCCCACCTCTTACCCTTCTCATCTCAATGTATAATTAATTTAAATGTCAACTTCCGTCAACTAGTGTATAATAATTCTGATTTTAATATTTACAAAGATATGAATGATTAATTCTGCTTATGGTTTAAATATATCTCCATGATTCAGTTTTATTATTTAAAGAAATTAGTGATTTTTTTTAGTTTTTTTTATTGGACTGTTTCATAAAACAACATTCCGATTGATTGAATTCAGAATAATTAGCACAGTAAGACTAGGAATAAATAATACTGTTGGTATAACTATGACAAGGTTGGTTTCTTTCTACATATTTATATCGGTTCATGTTGTTATATTTGAATGTTTTTGTAATTTTAGATGATAATACATCGAGAAAATGCTAAATTATGTTCGACTTGCTGGGATGAGGATCAGATACATTTTAAAATTTAGTTGAGGTATTATGAAGAATGATTATCATTCTTTCTATATACTTTCACAATTTATCTGACTAATATATCAATTATACTCTAGAGTTCTGATGTCAACATTTGATAATATATACTTTACATATTGTTAACTATGTATGTGAAAATATCCTACATCATCTATTCTAGATTTATATCATTAGCTTTATTGATATTTGCATGTAATAAAGAGATCTTGGTTACACCCATTGTTTACTAATCGAACTTCAACTCAATTTTTTTTGTTTATTTAATATTTTTACAATATTAAGTAAAAAATATTATGGATTCTTATTTAAATTTGCTATATTGATGTGTATTATTATGTTCCTATAAAGATATCTTTTACGTGTTAATCAAAATGTTCGCTTTTAATTATTTGTTAATGTTGTTCGCTGTCTAATTTCAAAATCTCTCGAACAAATTCCGTATTATGTAATTGTATGTTATAATAATGGTAATAACATTTATTTCAAACGAGTAATACAGAAAATATAACAGATATTAACTTGAAATATGGTACAATGAAAAAAAGTAAATCCCTAATTGCATAAAGAAACATTTAGATTATAAGAAGACATACCAACCATCGTGTTACTGATCATATAAACTGAAACAAAAATGTCATATTTTATGGATTGAGGCAAAATATTTTTGGCCACATAATTAGGGAGTTTTTCTAAAAGCTTGTTAATTGATGTTTTCGCAAAATAATCTATTAGGAGACCTAATACATGGTATTTAACAATTTTACATGTATAGACAAGTCTTTAAATAAAAATATGCTGTTGTGACGTTGATAGATATAAAATTGAATCAAGTATAATGTGTGATTTCGGCATATCTCCATGATTCATTTTTTATTATTTAAAGAAATTAGTGATTTTTTCCCTTTTTATTTAACTGTTTCATAAAACAACATTCTGATTGAAATTATAAGATATGTAATAAATAACACTGTTGGTACAATCATTATCGCCTACAAATACTTAACGTCAGCTTGTTAATACACTTTCTAACAAGATAATTGAAATAGCTCGCATATCTAATTAACTCTTTCTATTCGACACAATATTAAGTAATTAGTAATGTAAACTTTAAACATTTAAGAAATGTATGGATATATATATATTTGTTTTTATTATAGATTTCTTATTTTAAAGTTGTTCATGAATTTATGTATTTATTATCAGTTGTCAGATATACATAATTAGAAATAAGTTAGATGTGTTTATGGCGAATCATTCTGATTGGAGTTGAATTAAAGATTATTCAGATATTTAAATTTTTTTGAATTATTTACTATTAAGGCCAAGATAAAAAAATATTTTAATTATATATACAGTATGTCCACGGATCGAGTTCCAAAGAGGAAAAACTTTTTTATTTTGCATTTTACAAGAAAAATGTATTCTTGATAAAAGTTTTTGCATGTCTCGAAACGGCCAAGTCAGTTTTAACCTTTTCAAAATTTCTTTTAGTTTAAGATAAAAATCGAAAAATTGGCCGTTTTATTTGAAAATTTTTTCATAAACTCAAAAACAAAAATGATATAACTAATAACTATTTTACTCAATCCATTCACCGCCCTTTTCAACGCACAATTCTAGCCGTCGGCGCAATTCTCTATAACTTCTTCGAATTTCTTCGAGAGTTAAAGACGTCACAGCGTCTCTAATCCTCTCCTTTAAATCTTCTACGTTCAGAGGAAGATTATTTGCATAAACTATTTGCTTCAAACGACCCCAAAGATAAAAATCAGCCATTGTTAAATCAGGGCTCCTTGGTGGCCATATCACGAGACCATTTCGACCTATCCAATTCTGTCCAAATTGCTGATTTAACCATTCAACAACAATCCTAGCATAATGAGCCGGACAACCATCTTGTTGGAAATAACACCTTGCGAGGTAATTAATCGGTAGATCGTCCAAACGTTCATCAACAAAATTTTGCAGCATATCCAAGTACGTATGCTGATTGACAGTATTATCAAAAAAATATGGTCCAATGATACCATGGTAAGAAATTGCACACCACACATTAACTTTTGCCGAATATTGTCGATTGTGAGGCATGCGAAAATTCGGATTGTAATCGCTCCAATATCTCACATGTTGAGATGCAACAGTACCATTAGTAGAAAACGTGGCCTCATCAGAAAAAATAATATTTCGGTAAAAGTATTGATTATCCATAATTTGAGCGCCCATCCACAGACAAAAATACAAACGTTTCGCAGGATCTCTGGGTTCTAATGCATGATTAAAAATGGGCTTGTAGGGATGGAACTTCCTTTGTTTCAAAATCTTTTGAATGAGCGATTTACTAATTCCCAGATGGACTGATCTGCGCCGCAAAGAAAGTTTGGGATAGTTCCGTACTGAATCCATTACAAGAAGAGTGGCGGCGTCGTCATCATCGCGTGCTATATATTTTTTCTTTACATCCAGTATGGAACCAGTGGATAGGAATTTTTTAACCAATGCTCGTGCACCTCTATTTGAGATGTAAATATCCGGAAACTTTTGATTAAATTCTTCGACAACTAGACGGATCGCTTTATTACCTTTGCCATAGCATTGAATTAGGTAAATTCGTTGGTCTTTTGACAACATTTTCAACTATTATGGTTGATTTTTCTAACTGACAGTTAATTAGATAATTAAATATGGATAATTACCATGACAACGCAACTTAATTTCTGGGACTTTAAAAAATTTTCAAATAAAACGACCAATTTTTCGATTTTTATCTTAAACTAAAAGAAATTTTGAAAAGGTTAAAACTGATTTGGCCGTTTCGAGACATGCAAAAACTTTTATCAAGAATACATTTTTCTTGTAAAATGCAAAATAAAAAAGTTTTTCCTCTTTGGAACTCGATCCGTGGACATACTGTATATATAAATAAGAAAAATAAGAAAGTATGTATTATTATTATGAATAATGACGATAAATCAATACGTGGCATTATTTTTAATAAATATGAAATATTATTAAATATTTGTTTTTATTATGGATTTTTTATTTTCAAGTTGATCATGAATTTATGTTCATTGCATTTATGATCAGTTGTCAGATATAGATATAATTAGAAATAAGTTAGATGTGTTTATGGGAAATCATTCTGGTTGGAGTTGAATTACAGATTGTTCACACACACATATATATATATATATATATAAAATATATTACAATTCTTTGCCAAATATACAAATATATATATTTATTTATACATGACTGATTTTACATTCTATATTGTTATAATTCAACAGTTCTACTCTTAATTTTTCATTACATAGTTGCGTCGTTGTTATTATTTTTTATAATTGCATTGACTGAACAGCTTGTGGTAAACCCAGGCCCTTTGATGTGACTATATAAGTAATACCGATAGTCCTATGCTTATTTGAATACATTTTCATTTATACATTTTGATTTACATTTTATATTTGTCATTGTTTTCTAATTGACAACCAGTTGTCATATTGTTATTATTTTAATTCATTGTATGCCACTACTACCAAGAAGATTTTCATTCATTTTTTCAATACATATATATATATATATATATATATATATATATATATATATATATATACATGGAGTACAAGATAGCATCTGCACGTGTAAAAATTGCGGTAAAGTTAGCATCCGCGACAAGTTCGCGTCCGATATACGGACGCTAACTTGTTTCCTATGAAAAATTTTATTACTGAGTTACTTACACCTATATCTACCAAATAAACTTAAAATTGGCCGGACGTCAATTTTAACCCTATCTCTATATTTCTATACACTTTAGTTCTCGTGCATATAGGTCAGAGGGCGAATTTGTATATACTGCAGAATAACTCTTATGTATATAGCGCACATGTTGGCATCCTAGGTATTTAAAATGCGGGGAATTCCCGAATCTCTACTTATTTAACCGTGAGGAACCGCTAATATCTGTATGTTTAGGTACTCATTCAAAGAAGTAGTGTTGAAGGTCGGTTTGCAAATTGAATGAGTTTCGCAGTTGCCATAAAAATGTCTTCTCGTTTGATTTTTAAAAAAATAATGTTGGATGGAGTAGGTCGTAATTATGACATATGAATATAGTTTATAAGATATAAATAAATGCAGTTCAAATACTTTCAGTAACTTCGTGTTTAACTCTTTCAAAATAAAATTAATATGCAATGCTATATGTTAAATCACATCACCCTTTGTTTTTAAAGGTACACTATAATTCCGATTTTGTTTTTAATTTGTGTTTATAGACCTTCTATCACAGAGTAGCGATAGAATCCATTAATGGTATCAAAGAGTGTAGATAGCTAAAAATTGTAATACAAAAATTAAGGTGATTAATTAGGTAATCAGAAGCTCTACAATTTAAAAATATCTTTATTTAAACAAATTGTTTAACAATGGCGAAATGCTATGCATTTTTTACATTTTATGAGCTTTTAAGAGCCGGTTAAACTGACTGAATTTACATAAGTCGATTTGCAACTATTTCTAATGTATGGTAAAAAATTGTAAAAATTTTGATAATTGCTATGAAATAACGATTAACGACGAAGGCTCATACATAACAATACATTTAAAGTAAGGAATGATAAATAAACCTAATAAATGTTCAAAAGTATCACCTTCGTCTTCTGTATACCTTTGAAATGGAACTTTAAATGACTTGATTAATATACAGGGTGTCCAGAAACTCTTCTGACAAACGAAGACTGGAGATTCCTCAGATAATTTTAAGACAATTTAACCCAGTTCACCCTAGTCCGAATATGCTTCCTAAGGGAGCTAGAGCTCTTTGAAGATGGCGCCTTGTAATTAGTTTTTTTTTAATATCTCCCGAACGCTTCTATTTAGAAAAACATGGTATGCTTATTTATCCTCTAGAGATGAATCGATTCCATCAATTGCGAATTTCTAGTACCGGTCATAGGCGTCCGTTTTGGGTAGGTTAACGGTTATTTTAACGCATAACTTTTTTGTCTTTAATTTTTAAGCATTTGTGACACTAGATTATTAAATTTTCAGGTATTCTAGTACTAAAAGGTACTCTTACTTTAAGTCGGTAGGATACACCGTTTTCTAGAAAAATCGATTTGAAAATTTTTCGTTTTTTCGTCATTAAAATTCAATTTATTATTTTTTTTTCCGGGAGATATTAAAAAAAAATAATTACAAGGCGCCATCTTCAAAGAGCTCTAGCTCCCTTAGGAAGCATTTTCGGACTAGGGTGAATTGGGTTAAATTGTCTTAAAATTATCTGAGTCGTTTGTCAGGAGAGTTTCTGGACACCCTGTATATACAGGGTGAGTCATTAGTAGCCGCTACTTTGATTGCTCCTTTGTGTTTTAAATAAAAGAAAAAACAATTAGTGGAAGATTCATGGTTGCGTGGACCGCATATTCTAAAAATACTTCAAGCTCTGACGCACTTCCGGTTTCAACGGAAATGCATGAAATTTAATTTAATTTTTATATATTTTTGGATTTTCTAGTACTGCTTTAAATTGCCTAATCAACTGTTTTCTCTTTTTCAAAATTGAGCCAATAGTTTTTGAGTTATTAATTTTTTTTAGAAATTTTTGACAAAAACACGTCTTCAGAAAAAAGCATTTTTTCATTGAAAATACTGCATCATTAGGTATAAGTTGCACTCGACAATATCTCATAAAATTTTGTTTTTTAAAGCCTACTTCCTGTAATTTTCACATACCAAAAACTTATTTTTTTTAATGGAACACCCAGTATTTTATTGAGGCATTTTGTTCCCTTTTTTATTCTCTTTCATTTTTGTTAACAATGACCTATACCTATCTTTTGTAATTTCTGAGATAATCACTATATGATCGTCTGAGTCAACTGTTAAAGAAAGTCTCTCCGAGCATCCAGACTTTATGCACAGCGATCCCTGGTAGAAGTCAACCGAAGCCAGAAACCTTTGAAAGTATAAAGGAACGGTTTGAGTGAACAGAATGTACTGAATATGAACAAAAGTGCGGAAAACCAATAACTGATGAGGGTAAGACGTTTATGGTACTTACGACTCTTGCGAGTGTAGTCGTACACCCGCATACTAGTACTACGAAAATTTGTCGTCAGTTAGATTAAGTCAAATTTGAGAATCCAGAATAATTAGGAAATATGTAATTCATCCGTAGCATATTTATACACAGGGTTAGATGAAAGACATTTTCAGAATCGCTTACACTTTTGTCAATGGACAGCAGATAAATTATCCTGGTTTCTCAATTTTTTGTTGTTTATCGACGAAGCTACCTTCTATTACAGTGAATACGTTTATCGTCACAAGTTTCGTTATAACACATAAAAACCCTCACTTTATCACACCTGCAAACTTTCAAAATCGTTGGTCATTAAATGTGTGGGGAGGAATAGTGGGTAGTTACATAATTGGACCCTATGTCTTTGATGAAAATGTTAATGGAAGAGAAGATCTTCGCTATCTACGGACGAATTTTCAAAACGTTTTGAAGATATCTTCAAATATGTCAGTAAACATAACCTTTATTTCATTTCGTTATTAACCAACATTGCCAGAATTAAAAAATTAAAATGCGATGCTATTCATTCTGTAAAATTGTTACTTTTGGGATAGTTGGATTTAACATTTACTTTGTTTGACAGTTGACTAAGGAAGTCGGGCCCCATTCCTGCCTTCCATTGGTTGAACGAATATTTTGGTGCATAGAACAACAGCGATCGTAGTTCTTTAATTGACCGCTAATTGCTTTAAAAGTGATTATCTCAGAAATTACAAAAGATAGGTATAGGACATTGTCAACAAAAATGAAAGAGAATAAAAAAAGAAACAAAATAAGTTTTTGGTATGTGAAAATTTCAGGAAGTAGGCTTTGAAAAATTGTCGAGTGCAACTTATACCAAATGATGCAGAATTTTCTTCGCTACAAGCGCCACTAAAGTTAATGTTTTTGCTTTTAAAAACAATCTGAAAATTATTTTTTTCTGACCAAGTGTTTTGGTCATATATTTTCAAAAAGAAATAATACCTGAAAAACTATTGACTCAATTTTTGAAAAATAATAAACAATTGAACAGACAGTTTAAAGCAGTACTAGAAATTCCAAAAATATGTAGGGTGAGTCGTTAAAAAAAATTAAGTTCCGCGCATTTCCGGTGAAACTGGAAGTGCGTCAGAGTAAGTATTTTTTTTATTTTTATGCGTCACAAGCAACCATAGATCTTTCATCAGTTTTCTTTTATTTAAAACACAATAGAGCAATCGAAGAAGCGGCTACTAATGACTCACCCTGTATATAATTTCGGTGTTCTCACAAGCCCCATTTTAAACAGTTGGATTTTTTATTTAATTTATTTTATTCCACTTTTAAATTTAATTTAAAATTCAATGTTCTTAAAATTAAAATCTCGAATATGTAACTGAATTGTCCCGCCCGATAGAAAAATATTAAATATTTAGATGTGAGTAAACTCCAAGCTTTAAAATACGCAGTAACAAATATAGCAATGTATCGCTTTGATAGCGCCATGAATTACACCCATTGTTTGATGTTGTGTATTTATATCGGTGGTTCCCCATTTTCAAGCGGGCGTTACTTTGAGCGTAATGTACACCGGATGTCAGTTTGTATTTTTTCTGTATGTACTATATGCACATCGTGTATACTGCCGGATGTAAGTTTGCTATAATGCGGAACGGATGTCATCATGAGCGTCAACTATATATATATATATATATATATATATATATATATCCCCAAGTTCAATAAAAATAAGAAAAGTATGTATTATTATTATGAATAATGACGATAAATGTCTAAACTGATTTTTGACCTGTGAAACTAGCACTAATCTAGAGAAATCTCGTTATGCTATTACAGTGTTTCAATGAAGCAAGAAAGATGATTTTCAAAATCAAACCCCGATACTCTAAACTCTAAATGGATAAAAAGGGACATGATTATATATAATAAATAATGTTATAACCATACATACAAGTATAATACTGCTAATAGAGTGAAATAGCATTAATATCATTAATATCAATTATTAAAAAATATATAAAATTTAAAAGTAAATATCTATGCCCTAATTTTAAGATGTCCAGTTGATATACATGTATGTAGGTCATATAAATAATGGAGATTTCATAAATACTCGTACACGTGACAGATGGGTGAGATGTTATAGAAATTGTCACTATGCTTGTAACTGTTCAAGTATAATATATATTAGAATATTGTGTCTATTAAAATCATTTATTATTTTCAATACAGGATATATTTGCTAATAATATTAATGAAATGGGATTTATAGCCTTAATAGATCACAAAAAAGCTTTAAAGTTTTCGGTAAAAAGTGATAGAGGTTATTGATGTTACAGTGAGACCATTTTCGCAGATTTTTTCATACTTCCAGATAACCCTAAATCAACTATAGATGTCCTCAAACACACGGTATAACCTAAGGGTAAGTATCGAATAGTGGTGTTCTCTCAACCCCCCAGAGTTGAATTGGAATGGAAAGGTTGTATAGGTAATAGGAAAAGGGCTCAACTCCTCAGAGTGGAACCCGCGATCTATACAATCATCCTCGAATTAATAGTAACCAAGACATCTATTAATTTAAGGGGTTATAAAAAATACATTTAAAGAAAAATTAAATAATTCATTAAAAGTACATGGGGTATCAATGTCGATCTGTGTATTGTATATGAACATGTGTTTTAAAATATATGTGAAATAGGAATCTCTACTCTTAACTAATGAAATTTAAGTGTGTTCAAGAGTACTGACTTTATTTGATTTTATAAAAGTATGTTACAAGTCTGCTCTCAAAATGGAAGGTGATTTACATTAAAATACTAAATCTAATTAGACTTTTATATTCTGGTATAAAATGATTGAAATTAGTTTTTGTGAAAAACCCCAACTAATTAATAGATTATTAAATTGTTAAACATATAGTTTTTTTTGTCAACTAATATCTCTAAGTTTGAATTAAAAACTATATTGAGTATTAAGTTGTTTATATTGTTAAAGCTTTAGAACTGGATAGTCGTTCCACCTCTTACCCTTATCTTCTCAATGTATGTATAATCAATTTAAATACCAGCCACCGTCAGCTAGCGTGTAATAATTTTAAATTTAACATCTACAAAGATATGAACAATTAATTTCCGAGAACCCTGGTGTTTTAAAAACTTATGATAAAAACCTTGTGTATTTTATAACTGGTAATAAAAACCCGGTGTCATGCTGTAAAATTCACTTTTGTATATAGTTCTCGTAAGATTATGTGTCTTTGTTTAAGTACGTAGAATATGTATGAGCGCGGGACTTTTTGAGCGAACCTTGTACATCGTTTGGTTCACCGAGTGGAAAAGATCGTTTGCTGTATATCTGTGCGTGTGCTAAACCTACTATTGTGCTCTCGGAGCCCTAAGTCACGCACCGTGAGATTGACACATATGTAATGTGTAATATCGGGCAAATACACTCTTTAGGTGTAAGAACTCTGTATCTTATGTAACTAATTCTAACTATCTTATCTCTAGCTTATTTTAACCTACCTGTAAATTTGTATTATCTGCATTTGCAGTTACTTTTTACGCCTTGTTTCAGTTTTATCAATATCTGCTTATTTATTACTTCCGAACTCTGCGAAGTGCATTTATTTGTGTTTTTAAATTCTTCGAGACGACAGTCAGGCTCGTCGTATTTACTGCCTCACGTGTTTATGTGTATCCCTAGACATAGACTCTCTTGTCCGTCTGATTAATATTCGGCCTTCGTATTTATGTCACTAAAAATGTAAGGAGTGTTAAATGGGGAAATCTTGTGTATTAACGGGCATACGTTAAATTGTTGCCGTGGACTGATTTGTTCATAGCAAGCATTCATCTTCCCTGACTGCCTTGTTGCGCTTTTATCAATATCTTTCCTTGGGGGGTTATGGCCTCGCGGATTTAACTGCAAAACATTAGGAGGTCGGTTTTTTTTAACCGCCGTTTGTAGCGTGATTTCAGAGTTTGGAAATCTCAATGGTTACCTGCAGAGTCCCTTTTCTACCGTATTAAATTGTGTCTACTTCTGAGGTTTGTTTTGTTTTCTATCTGTCAAACGTTGGTTACTACGTTAAGGTGTAACGTTCGTTTCACGCATTACCAACTGTTGAGCATGTATGTTCCTCTCGTACTGCCGACTTTATAAATTCTACGTACATCGAAGGGTTGTTACTGTTATTTTATCTTCATCTAAGTTATGTTCATGGTTGTGTTTAATTATATGTCATGATGTTGACTCCCTTTATTGTCAAATTTAGATTTGTGCCTATTATGTTTATTTGAAATCTCCCGCCTTTCGTTCAGAGATATTTCCGGGCTTGTTACTTCTGAAAGGATGCGTGTAGCTGACGCGCATTAGACATGGAAGAAGGTTCCCGTTTTTGATGGGACTTACATAGTCGATTCTCGTGTGAGAACATTGTGTGCAATCTGCTTACTTTCCTTTAGTAACTTTGTTACATTATCTATGTAGATTTTTTCGCGGAAGCGACTCTAAATGGAATAAGCAGCAAATATCGATACCTTAGTTTTGGTTATTTATCGTGGATTTTTATCGAAATATCGCTACCTGAAATTTACGAATAGCCACGTGCTGGTTTTTTTTTGAATCTAAATTTTGCACCTTTGAGTGACTTGTGTAGTCGTTATCGCGGAATCTCCATTAACATTTTGGGGTAAGTGATTGAAACTTTGTGTTAATTTTCGGGAATTTTATCTTTGGTTCTTTTCTCTTCTAATGTAATAGGATTTTTTTGACGGGCACAAAAAGCCCACAGTAGCCATTTCCTGGTCTTGTCACCCCACATTATCGTTGAAGAGCGTGGTGGTTTCTATCGTTGCTGCAGTGGTTGCACCTATACGTCCATCCTGTCTGTGAAGTGAAATTTTCACCGAGGGGGCCTCCGTCATCTTGGTTTCCGTAAGCGGCCATCCTGCGTCCATCTTGACAGATAAGTGCGACGATTGTTGTAATTTACCGTAGTTTTCGACTGATTATCGACGACTTTATGCCAGAGTGCTGGACTTTTTCTTACCTATATTTGAGCTAAGAATATTTGAGTGGCTAAAATAACTATTGCACCACTTAGTTAACTGCAAGGTCACGCATTAATCCTAATTGAATTACCGTTACTTTTTTTGTTATTACCGTAACAATATATCTCATTGTAATGTTGAGTGTTTAATTAAATAATATTTCTCGTAAATTCATTACCGTAGTACTATATCTCTTGAAGTGTTATAGCTTAATTTAATAATAATTCTGGTATTTCCGTTACCGTAATAATATTTCTTTTGATGTGTTGATTTTTAATCTTGAATTAATTTTAAATCTAGTAAATTCATTACCGTAATTTAGGAATTTGACTTCCATGTACGTTTTGTTAATTTCTGAGCTATTGAAATTATTTAGTTCATTGTAAAATTGAATACCGAAGCTCAGCAGATTCTTTTGGGCTAATACTGGATTTTCCATGGTAACTTTTAATAGCGTCATTTAATTGCATAATAAATGTAAACAGTTTATTTGGATTATTTCAAATTTTGATCTTGTAAGTTCATGTTCTACCTTTCACTTAATTAATTAAATTACTTTAAGTCTTATGCGCTAATTTTAATCAGTTTTTATTTTCTTGTAACTAATTAATTTAGAACTTCGCCGTTGGTGGCGTTTATTAACAACATATGTATATTGGCCTGTAAGGCAAGGAAACGTTTCTACGCCGACCATCCTCCTGCCGAGGCGCAGAGGTTCTATTGTTTGTTTATTTAATTATCTCCTAAAATTTCCATTACTTTGTTAAAAAAAAAATTTATATTAATTCATACAATTTTACAATCTTAACTGTCAACATTTTAATTATACAAAACATTTATATATATTAATTCTACATTATATCTGACAACATTTTAATTATTATCAAAAAAATAAAAGAAGAACAATATTATTATTAATATAGCACCTATCTTCACATCGCAATTTCTTTTTTTTATTATTACCTCAACATACCTTACCTTCGTCTATTATACTTGTGACAGCAGTTGAGTAAGCGTAAGGTTAGGTGCAGCTGATTATACAGAGTGATCAGTAGGAAACCCTCTGGAGGAACACAGCCAGTGGATGCTCACAGGAGGCGCAGGTAGGTTATCGTTAAGGTAACATAGTGTTCTGGTGCCCGGACAACGTCGCTCGCGTCGTTGCCGACCGACGCTCTACTTTTAGGTGTTTTAGTATATCTGAACCGTCACGCCGTCTGCGACAGAGTTAGCTCGGCCCTGCGTTTTCCAGTTTCATTCATCTCCTATTGTGATTCTCCGTTTCCTTTAACTTAATTTAGTCTGCTATCTTAGTGCGACGTGAGTCCGGCGTAACAAATTTGGCGCCCTAACGTCTGGGCCTTTCTTTTGGTAATAAGGGAACAAATTTTGGTACCAACGTTTCGGCCAACTTTCCGCCATCTTCAAGTTTTTTTATTTTATTTTTGTGTCAACCAAGTTTCGCCCAATTTTCTGCCATTTTCAGAATTTCTTTTTCTGTCTCCTATCATTTAGACAAGTTTTCTCCCCTTCCGTAACAAATTGACACACCAAGGCCCTAAACGTTGGACCTTTCTTTCCGAGTCAATAGCAACAAATTTGGCGCACTAACGCTTTGGGTCTTTCTTTTGGAGATTATAATAACAAATTGTTGGCCAACGTTTCTGCCATCTTCTCGCCATCTTCCGGAATAAAGTTTTTCCTTTGTTACCCAACGTTCCAACGATGTTTTCGCTACCTTCGTAACAATTTGATGCCATCGTTGTGGGCCTAACGAACAACAATTCGCACCCAACGTTTCGGCTAAGTTTTCGCCACCCTCAAATTTTCTTTTTCTTTTGTGTGTCATCCATCAACTAACAAGTTGACACCTAACGTTTCGACCTAGTTTTCGCTACCTTCCGGAACAAATTTGACAACCGACGTTTCGACCAAGTTTTCACCATCTTCAGGGAAATTTCTCGCCTTTTTCAATTTTCCTTGTTTTTGGTTGCTTTAACGTGACAACGTGTCGTTGCTCAACGTTTCGGACAAGTTTTCTCCATCTTCCGGAATTTTTTCCTTATCTTCAACTATTTCTGCCACTAATATTTCGTCGTACCGCACAGTGGGGCTATACTTTGGAGAGGCTACTTGTTTCGGATCAACGTTTCGGTCCTGACCATCTCCAGGCACAAATTTCGTAATTTTCTCGGTTTAGGCCTTTTCTCGACTTATGTGAGTGGCTGCTGAGTGGAACACTCTTATCGCACTGTTTTCTTTGGTCTTGCCTACTTCTATATATTTTTTTTGATTACCTTCTAGGCAAGTCTTAGCGTGCTTTTTGACTTTTCGTAGTTTCGCTTTTCTTTTGTTACCTGGTACGAACCATTTAAGTTATCGACAGGTACACATTTATGCCTTGTGACCATTTCAAGACCTGGTTTATCTCTATAATTTTTCTTAAATAATTTTCTTTTTCTGTTCTTCTATACAATGGAGCCAGTTCGGTTTAGAGTTCTTATTGAACAGCTTTCCTTTGAGGATTTGAAATATCAACTTGCTCTTTATGATGACGAGCCAGATCCAGGGCTTACGCTGGAGAGGGCGCAAGTGATTTATTACTTGATTCTGAGAGGGTGGAAAGATATGCCAGCCGATGGGCCATTTATCTCCCCTTATCCTTATGCGGAGGACGCTGAGGCGATCAGGTTAAAGTTCTCTCTCCTAGAATCTCTTATCTCTCAACTTGCACGTACGTCTACAGTCATGGAATATCGGAGAATATCTTCCACTCTAGCTTTTGTCGCCGGCCGCATAGTAAATGCGCAACCGCGAACTGAGGATGAGAAGAACGAATGTAGCTGGTTTTCTATGCGTAGTTTTGAATTGGCAGCCAAATTTCTCTCGAGGTTTCGAGCTTTCGGAAATTTTACCCCTCGTGACCTTATCGATACCTCTTCTTGTTGTGCTGCTATTGAGGAATATAAGGCATGGAAGGCCGAAGAGTATGTGAGTGACGACGAAGATTATATGAGTGACGACGAGGATGACATGGGTGACGATGAAGATATTGGCCAACCTTCTCCGTCAGCTAGTGTCATGCCAGATCCGACTCTTTTTCCAAACGTTGCCGCCCCACCTATGATAGTCTCAGTTGCCTTCACTGACTTGTATACTTCCGAAAACCCAATCAAAACTGTGTCAGAAGTCTCTCCCGTATTGGAAACTCCCGAGCTCATTGATAATACAATTTCTGATGTATCTCCTGACTTAAAGCTTACCTATGATTCAGTTTCTGATATATCCCCTGACGTAAAGCTTACATATGATACAGTTTCTGATATATCTCCCGATTTAGAGCTTATCTATGATACAGATTCTGTTGCCTCATCTGACTTAGAGCATTTTGTACGCCCTAATATTTCAGATTCTGTCACTTCTTCCGATTTAGAGGTTTTTGTATGCGCGAATGATACAACTTCTGAAGCCTCTTTCGACTCAAAGCTTCTTGCATGCGCAAATAACGCAGATTCCGATGTCTCTTTGAACTTGGAGCTGTTTGAATCAGCATGTGTCACAGCTCCATGTGTATCTTTAAATTTGCAAGTACCTGAATTGGCTTATGGTAAAAACGCTGTTGTTTCTTCGGCTTTGGATTTCTCTGTTCCGTCGGGTGAAGCGGATCCATTCATCTCGCTGGACATGGGATCTCTTGAAGTTGTTGAAGATAATTCCTTGAACATCTATCGAGAGCGTTTCTCTAAAATGAACTGGAGGTTCGAACAAACCTAATAAATAATATTTCATAATACATATTTTATGTAATTTTCTTTACCCCTTGTTCATTGAAACACTTAATGACCCACGAGCTAGTACTAAAAAAAATAGTGAACAAAATTTGACCCACGTCTCAAAAAGGTTCGCCATCGCAATAGCCATTTATATTTACTATAGGTTGGCAACACTGCGCTCTAATAATGCTGCGTTAAGTATACGGTCGGACTAGTTCATTTCGTTAAGTATGAGGGCAGACCAGTCAAATTCCCGATCAGCTGTTTGGGAAAACCGGTCATGTTATAAATCGCGCCCGCTGGCTGCCTGAGTTGGGCGAAATCGTTAAGTGTGTTGTTTACCTGCAATACCAACTTCGATTTGGTTACAATTTAAAAACATAACCTCTTGTCTCCTCTAAAACATTTTAGTTTGTTTCATCATACAATCGTTAACATTAATTATGGAAGCATCTACTTCAAATACTAAAAAAGTTACATTAAAACATCAGAATGGAATGCGTTTTATTTGTTTTTTAACAGATTATGAATTGGATTAAGCTACCACAGGTATGGAATAAATACACTTATGTAGAATAGTTTCTGTATAGATTAATTTTATTTAGATGGGGATTTTAAGAACAAATAAATTGAGAAATATTATAAATTACATACCAATGGAATAATATATGGTCAAAAATCAAATGCAAGTGAGATAAACAATTCTATTACTTCCTGTTCATTTCCTTATAGAGGCAGTGAGCGAATAAAAAAAACAATAATGGTATGTAATGCCTTGTTTATATTTTGGTTTTATATGCAATAAAATTGAATATTTCAGATTCTGATCGATATTTATGGCCACGATCAGCTGTGCTACTCTTACTAGAGGAACTATTTAAACTAAAGGATGTATTTCTATTGCCTCACAAAAAAAGAAAAGTGTTCAGTGTTATATGTCTAATTTTATTAAGCCATGGATATAATGTCAGATGGGAAACATGCGAAAGAAAATGGTGTGGCCTCCAGGCAATGTATAAAAAAATTAAACAAGACAGAAATTGGAGTGGTAATGCAGCAGTGATATGCGAATTTTTCGATAAAGTTGATAATATTTTAGCACGAGATCCTGCATATAATCCAGCCACTACAGCTCCCTTTGGCATTTCGGAAGAGGTAATATCTAATGATGAACAAGAACTGAATTAAAAAAAAAAAAAGAGAAGAATGGGAGTGGTTTTAAACTCACTTTAAAGACATATACCAAAATTTATCTGAGGTAAAAGAAACAATGGCTGAATTTGTTAATATCCAAAGGGAAAGAAACAGTATTTTTAATAGAGTTGCAGCTAGCCTCGAAATATTAGCAAACAAATAGTAGCCTGGTCAGAGCTTGTGGAAGCCCATACTAGTGAATGTTATGTTGAAAATTCAGAAATTCTATATTTATTTTGTTTTATTCTTAAATACTTATTTAATAAATAAATCTGTTAAGTGCTTTTATTGTTTTATTTGATATAGATATACAAAATTATACAGTGATGTGCAAATGTATGGAACCAAGTAAATATCTCTGGAGTTTCTAGAGATGTAGAAATTAAATTTGGTGGGTAGATATTACACTATATTTTGTATTTAGTTCGAATGTTTTTATCGCAATTCAACTTCCAGTTTAACCGGAAGTAATGTCAGCTTGAAATTTTTAAATAGAACACCCTGTATATTATTTTAGTTTTGAATAGAACACTTTATTGCGAGTACAAAAATAATGGGTTCGATATGTTTTATTTCATGGCCAACCGTGATATTAACAAAAAAAAAATTATTTTTGAATGAAAATGTAATAATATCTGGTAGTCCATGTAATAATTGTAGCAGTGACAGTTATTGTCAAAATAAGTAGTATTTTAGTTTTAACGCAAAAATGGCTCATTTAAGCGAAAGAGAAAGAATTGAAATACTAATGATGATTGGATTTGGCGACAGAAGAAGAACGCATCAAGAAGTTTGTGACCTTTTTAACAATATTCATCCGAATAGGCAAATAACACGTTCGATAGTTACAAAGACTTTGCAAAGGTACAATACAAATGGCACCGTCGGAAATTTAAGAAAAAGTGGACGTATAAATACTGCTACAAATGAAGAAGTAGCTCAAAATATTGCTATATCTTTAGAGGAAAATCATAATTTGTCTACTACTGAACTGGCCAATATGCACGAAATTAGCCGTCGTTCAGTAGGGAGGATATTAAAACGAGAAAGATATTACCCGTACAAAATTCGCCTTGTTCAAGAACTTTCCGACGACGACTTCAACAGACGGCTAGAATTTTGTGAATCAGTTATGGATATTTGTAACCGTGACGATAATTTTGTACAAAATGTAGTGTTTTCTGATGAAGCAACTTTTTGTTTGAACGGTACAGTTAATCGACACAACTGCCGTTACTGGTCCCAAAATAATCCTTACTGGGTACAAGAAGCTCATACGCAACACTCTCAAAAACTGAACGTTTGGGCCGGTATTTACAATAACAGAATTATTGGGCCTTTCTTTTTAGAAGGAAATTTGAACGGGAACATGTATTTAGAACTTTTGGATGCACAAATAATTCCGGCGCTGGAGGAAAATAGACAACTGCCAAATAATATCTGGTTTCAGCAAGATGGGGCACCACCTCATTACGCTCGCATTGTTCGAGATCCTTTAAACAGGACATTTCCTAATAGGTGGATTGGAAGAAGAGGTGCTATAGAATGGCCTCCTCGATCACCAGACCTTAATCCACTGGACTATTATCTATGGGGTTTTTTGAAGTCCAAAGTTTATTTTAATCGACCAGATAATTTGCAAGAATTAGCTGAGAGAATAACTCAAGAGATTCAAAGAATTCCACCAGAAACAAAGGCCAATGTTACAATGGCATTTAAAAATAGACTGGCTTACTGTCAAGAGGTAAATGGTGCTCAGTTTGAACATTTAATACACTAACGGTATCCTAACGCTTTGTCGTAGTCATGTTTTATTTTACTATGTTTAGCGCCCTTTTCAGTAATTTAAGTACTGTTGTACTCAATTTCAGTTTTGGTATTTAATGTTATTGTTACATTTGTGATTTACACTCGCAAAATACTAGATCTTAGCATTGTAACAAAAATCACTCTTTTGTTAATATCACGGTTGGCCATGAAATAAAACATATCGAACCCATTATTTTTGTACTCGCAATAAAGTGTTCTATTCAAAACTAAAATAATATACAGGGTGTTCTATTTAAAAATTTCAAGCTGACATTACTTCCGGTTAAACTGGAAGTTGAATTGCGATAAAAACATTCGAACTAAATACAAAATATAGTGTAATATCTACCCACCAAATTTAATTTCTACATCTCTAGAAACTTCAGAGATATTTACTTGGTTCCATACATTTGCACATCACTGTATACATTACACATTATTTTCAAATCACTTCAAATATAAGGTTTGTTCGAACCTCCAGTTCTGAACAGTTCCGGAACCGTTCTAGAATTAGTAGTTCTGATAATAATGCGCATGTCCGGCCAAATCCTGGTTCTAGAACGGTTCGAAATCCTGAAGGTTCGAACAGTTTTAAAATTGGAATTTTAGGGAAACTTGTACTACCAACATTAGTAATAGTAATATTAAAAAACACCAAACTTATTGGAAGAAATATCTATCTTAATGAACGTTTAATAGCTATTGCATCTAACTACCAAAATTGCCACAGGATTTAAAAAGTAATGAAAAAGTTGTTTATATGAAATACGTTTTTCTAAATTTTGTAATGGATAATTCTGCATTTTTTATATAAGCAATATATTTATATATTACAAAATACCAAACTTGTGGACAAATATCAATCGTAATGAACATTTAAATGTTACTGCATCTGCATCTAACCACCAAAATTGCGACAGCATTTAAAAAGTAGTGAAAAAGTTGTTCAGAAGTACATTTTTCAATATTTTGTAATGGATATTTCTGATAAACCGGGTAAATAAAACAAGGATTTTTTATACAAGCTGTTATTAATAATTGGCACGTGCATCAAATGCACACACACATTAATAAATATGTATTACATAACTATAAAATCAACAATCATAATGAATTTAAACAAATATATTACAATACATTTTCAACGTTTAAAGTCATCTCCTCTTCTTTTTTTTTAATCTGTGAAGTAGTACACTCTTTCAATCCATTTTGGAGAATTAAAGCCTTTTTGGTAATTTGAATTGCGATACCTACATGATTTGGTACTTACATCAATCAGACTCTGAACGTGTTGTGTCACAAGTCTGGGAGTCACATTAACTTGCAATTTATTATAATTTTCATGACATAACAGGTACAAATACATACATATAATAGATTGTTCGGATATCTAATATATTGATATTACAGATTCCATTTATTTTGCTTAAATCTCAAGGGGGACACATCGAATCAAAAATTGTAAGTTTAGTATACATAATATTAAATACTATTTTGTCTAAGTTTAACAAATATGTCAGTTTCTCTACGAATATATGATAATTATAAATTTACTTTTCACATGTTCGCAAGTTCCTATAATTGTACCATTACATTCACTTTATTCTTAGAGGAAGAATGATTTGCTAAACTCAAGAACATGGTAGTCAATGGAGTAATTTCTAAAACAATAAACCATCATTTGAAGAAACTAATGTTTAGTTACATACTTATAGCTGTTTACTTTGGCTATTACAAAATTGATATAATGGGTGTGAATAAAAACTGAAAAAAAAATTAAAAATAGGTTTGATGAACCGAATGACACCAATACTCTCTAATAATATCACAAACTAAAATAAAAAACAAATAGGTACTTGAATGACAACTTAAAAACTAACCTACAACAACTCCAAACTCTGAAGTTCAACATAAATACGATAAACATAACCAGAAAAATGCGAAAGCTGATACGAATGACAATTACGCATGCTCCGGATTTATCAGAATTTCAAATACTAGCCCATCATTCAGAACTGTTAGAACCGTTCCGAACGGTTCTTGAATTACTAGTTCTGAAAGACCGAACACTGAACTACCAGTTCTCAGAATTTGCAGTTCCAGAACTGCATGGTCCGAACAGTCTTTTTCTTAAATGACATGCGCACCAACACCAATCAGCTGATTGGTCAGAATGAATTGGGCAGTAACCGTTAAAATTCATGTTGACCAATGTGGTCAAACGAGATTGGGCGAACCGTATACTTAACGCACCCTAAGTTACGGGATCTGTCAATTCAGCTGCTATTTGCATGTGTTTATAGTTTATACGGTGCTTGTATTCGTTTTACTAGGTTTAGTGGAAATTCACAAATTAATAAGGCGGATGGCGGATCATGTTGACCAAGTTAATATGAATGATGCAGTGCTTTCGGCAGGTACATTAAATGTAAAGGAGGAACAGTGCCAAGAAGACAATTTTGTAGAGGATAAAGTGTGTATCTCTGAAACTGTTATTACTGTAGATAATGTTGAATTCCAAGGCTCCATTCGGTATGACCAAATCAAACAGAATGAAGAATCCACATGCACGGGCAATATTAAGACAGAAATGGCGTCATTTGAAGTCACTGAAAAACAAAATGACGAAGTTAAAGTAGAACGAGAGATCGCTGCTGATGATATTAAAATTGAGATGGATAATGCACTACTATGTAAGTAAATGGATATTAATAGTGGTTCTTTGTAATTTGTTATAGCTGTAGTCTAGAGTTATAACAGATAGTAGGCTATGTTAGTGAAAGTAAATATAAATTTTTATTATTCTCCAACCCATGTTTTCAATATACCTATTCATTTCAACTGGTGATTAAATATTGACTGTGTCTTGCCATCCATATGTAGTATGTTACTTGATCGATCTGAAAAGTGACAGTATTAAATATACCTTTTATCATTAAGTGATAGTAAATGCTGTGATTCTTAATCTATTTAAATTTGGCCAACAGATTGTGATAATTGTAAAGCATATTACAAAGACTATTGCATCGAGTGTGGAATGCTTGTGCATATTTTAAACAAACATGTTTTGAATAGTGCAGATAAAGGAGCACAGAAAGATATTCCAAATGATGCATTAGAAATTCAAGATTGTTTCGGACAAACTGGAATATATGCTATAAGGATTATTCCTGCAGGTGTGAAATTTGGTCCTTTCACTGGAATCACCCCAACAGAATGCCCCTGGGAAACGAAAGGGGAGAAATTTGTTTTGGACAAAAATATATCGAAATATTTGAATTGGATGCAATACGTTAATCCTACCAAGAATATTTCTGAAGGAAACTTGTGTGTCTTTCAAAGTGAAGAAAATGTATATTATCAGAGCACTCGTCAAATCCAAGCTGGTGAAGAATTACTAGTGTATCTTGGTGAGGAATACGGAGACAACCCAAGTAAAATTATCAGGGCAGATTTTGTTATCACTATGAGAGATATCATGAAGGACGTATTTGCTTGTACATTTTGCTGTCTTGGATTTAGCTCGAAAATGCATTTGACCAAACATAAAACCAGATGTGTTGAGGATACAGCTGGAGTGTTTCCAATAGAAGGTATTACATATATTTAATCTTGATGTTAGTACTTTAATGAAGATTATCTTTAAATTATTTTATTAAATATCAAATGTATTAATAATATTACAAAAAAAAGGTTAACAATTTGGATGAATAGAAACATTAGGAAAAAGAGAATTTTTGTAATTGAGGAACAGTTTATGCAATAGCTTTTAGGGACTTAAATCTTTTTCTTTTCACAGTTATATGTTGATCATAAGTTGTACATTTTTTTCATTACATAAAAATCGTTTCATGTTTTAATGTCAACGATTGTTACATTCCACATGTACTGCATCAATGTTAGCGTTGCATGTAATTTAATGGGTGTGTTTTTCGCGCAATTCCAGAACTCACCCAGTGCCCGTTTTGCAATATCCACCTGGACCTAAAGGAATACCTGGAACATCATATGGCCTTCTGCAGCGAGAGGAATGCCAGGTATGCTTGATTTTTATATGATTATACTTGAGACGAGTGATGCATAAATGAAGTTTTCTTGCCACAGTTTACTGTTTGTTTTACCTCTATAATATCAGTGGTTTCAGGCAATGCATGCTTGGGATTTTCGACCACAAATGAATTTCTGCAAATTTAAAATCAACATATTACTTTAAAATCTGCTGTACAGTTCTCTTAACAAAAAGGTTGCCAATCTAAAGTATAACTTCTGTCTAATATTTGTAGGTCGAGCTATAACCTTATTATGAATGAAATAGTCAATCTTTCCAGCGACAGAGTTTCGACGTAAAATTTATGGATGAATAGGTATATAGAATCATGAAGATACACTTAATGTACACATAATAAATAACAAAAAAGCGCATTGTGCACTGTTTACATCACCGGGTTTTTATTTGGGATGTTATTGCAATTTTATCGAATTTATGTGGGGGTTTTACTCACATTGTAAGTATACAGGTTCGGTCTGTTTTTACCTTGCATGCCAGCTAAAGTCCGTGTATTGAAACGAACGTTGTTGCCAGTCTTTATACACATGTGGGCAGTGGGCACGCACTATTCGACGGTCGACGAATGGCCGATACGATCATTATGATCATAAGATTCCAATATAATGCATGTGTGCATGTTGCAGGAGTTGTTATTTTCATTTTTAGGTACTATTCCCATTCGTAATATTCTAAAAAAGTATCTCAAGTTAATATTATAAGAATTCCTTCAGATTTATTATTTTTATGATTGAATTTAATATGGTTTCGCTCAAGGTCTACTTGTCACCTCACGTAATGTATATCTGTTAGGTAGGTAGGTTTGGCAACTCTTTTTGTTTTATGTACGGAAAGCCGCATGCAAGATAATCGAAGGCCAAACCTGTATGTGAAATACTCTGATGATTTTAGAGTTTGTTTTCCATTATAATCAAGACACTAATATCGATACAATAATAAAAAATGAGGTGTGGCCACCACACGACTTTCTTATACGTATAAGCGTTTCAAATTATAGAATTTTAAGAATTTTTTTTTACAAAAATTATTCAAAATCCTATTCTAAGTACTTCTATTCTCTTAATAAATCTCTATAGAATGCATACTTTGCAAGATATTATCAAAAAAGTGCTCCTCGCCAAGAGTAAAAGTGCTACTTCCGGTCCGAATATTAAAATTTCATATATACAAAAAATATTGCAAATCCAGTTTTAAATACTTTTGTACTCTTGATAAATATATATAGAATGCATAACTTACGACATATTTGCAAAAAATCGCTATTCGATAAGAGTAAAAGTGTCACTTCCGGTCTGAATTTTGAAATTTTTTTTATACAAAAGATATTGAAAATTATGTTTTAAATACTTTTATACCCGTAACGTGCTTGTCTAAAAAGCATGATTTGCGAAATATTCGCAAAAAACTGATTTTCGATAAGAGTAAAAGACCTACTTCCGGTAGGAATTTCGAAAAACTTTTTAAATAAAATTATTCTCAATTTTAATTTTAAGTATATATGAATTCTTTATAAATTTGTTTAAATTTCGTAGTTGACGAAATATTGGCAAAATTCGATTTTTTCGCTGAAGTAAACTGGTACTTCCGGTCTACCGATTTTACTGAAAAACTAATCAGATCTCAAGAGGGAGATTATACACGTAAATACAAAATTTGGAATTGATACCTACAGCGGTTTGACCGCTATCGTGGTCACACACACACACACAGACACACACACACACACACAGACACACAGACATTTTTTAAAAACCACTTTTTCGGTATCAGGGGACTTCAAAACGTGGACATCTGCAAAAATCTCGAGGTCGAAAATTTTCATCATCACAATACTTCCTTATACTACGTATAAGAAAGTAAAAATTATCATAAACCAAAATATACACTCTAACGCATAATGTATTAATATCAATAAGATAAATTATTTTTGTTATGTATAGCAAATCTTGTTTGCTTTAGGAGAACCCGACGCACACAGCTAATTTTTTAAATTATAAGTGGAAGTAAATATGGCATATGAAAAACTCCCCATCATGCAATTTGTTATACGCATTCAAATTGTAAATAAATTTAATATACATTTACTATCTCCTCCCATATAATATAAACTTTCTTAATATTGAAGGTGCAGGACCAGTTAAATTAGCAAAGTTGTTGTTAAAAAATTTGAGGAGTATTTGTTAGTATTTTCAAATTCCGATTTACCATTTGATGTCAACTTTTGAAGATATTACACAAAAAAAAAAGAAAATTGCCGATCAAATTTCTATCAAGATCTAGAAAAATGTGTTACATTCTTTTTTTTCTGATTTAATTGCGGGCTCACTTTGTGCAAATGTTTTGGGAGACCCTATAGATATCGTGTTTATGTAACTTTTGCACTAATAGTTTCCTTGGATGTGTAAGTGGAGAACTTTTATTTTATTTGTTGGAATTATTTCCCTGTTACTGTCATTCTTTAATTAGGGAGTATTAGTTGGGTTCTTTTAATTTTCGGATGCACATTCATCGATTTTAATTATTGATCTGAGTGTTTCCGTCCTCTATTGAGAAATTACGCCAGCACAGTGGTACGTTCGATCTCCTGCTGGATTTGTGATTTTATTTACCGGCAGTTGTCGCATCTGTTGTCCGTTGATAGATGGCGATGTATGTATTATACCCTGTGGCTTTTGGTTGTTGTACATTGTTTATTTGCTTATTTGTTTTCGCTACTGATATTGAGTTTAATTTTGGTATATTGTACAAATTAATTATATAATTTTTCCCGCTTTGAAATTGCCGTAGGAAGCTTGAATTGTTCAAATACTTTATGTGATGTTTTCTTCGTATTCACCTAGGTGTCGCCCTTGTCGTTAATCTTTAAACGTAGTCAATTTAAATCTTAACCCTTTCTCTTTCGTTAAACAAAGATCTAATAACGCAAGCAGCATATATTCCATCGGTTGGGTGCTTGAGTACCTAAAGAAAAATTTGGAAATTTATCGTAAATAATCACGGTCTATGTGGATGTTATTATATTTACTCAAGATGGTCTGAATTTTGTCGTTATTAAAGAATCTTATAGGAAGGATATTGTCTTGCCTGCCGATGAATTTCTTTTATGCTGTCGTAAGTACCCTTTATCTCATATATGATTGGTTCTAATAGTTCTTGTCCCTTGTACAATTTTTAGTTGCGTTTAATTCGTGGTAGAATTTAACCCAAGCAATTCACTCGTGAAATGCTGTGGCCACGTGTTTGACCTTTGGAGGTTAGAAATTTTGGATAGTCTGAAAACGATGTACCCTTGATGAAAGTAAATTTGGTAGACCTGTGTCGATGCCGTTCGAATCCGGTTTCTTCTTGATGATTGCCAGTACCAAAGGTTACTGAAGAGGATATATGTTTGTACCCTTATGTGGAATTATTGTAGGAATGAGAAACGTAGCTGTGTGTGTGTGTGGAAACGATAAGGTACTGTCTTGTTTAATTGCTAAATACTATTAGCGAAGTTCACAGTCAATTTGTGCTTCCGGTCATAGCCTATTGTGTAACTTTTACGATCAATTTTAGGCAAATTCCGTACTATATAGCTTATAATTTGGCCTCACCGTTCAATTCAGTCAATGTAATTATTGTTTTTAATGTCAAGTGGCATGTGAGTTACTGAATGTCGATTGGTAATGCTTACCCAGTAGCTTATTAGTGATTGTAACCTCATTTACGAGGGAACCAAGCAAAATTTGGCACGTTACGTAGTTTATTTTATTTTCCTGTAATTTTGAGTTGATATTTTCAATCCGTACCGGCATTGTAACGACCTAGTGAAACTTATGTAAATTTATCGTTGTTTTTTTTGTAATTATAGTCATTTATCCCACGTTAAATTATAAATTTTGTACGATATTTTATCGGAGTAGAGAATTACTTGCTCCTTTTGTAAGGCGAAGATATCTTGCGCTAAAATTAATCGAATTAATTTCCATCTAGGATAGCTAATCTAGTATCGACCAGCTTGGCGTTGGCTACTCATATACAGAGTGTTTTTTTTTTTTAATTAGTGTGCTGCCGGATGCGACCAGTCTGTTCGATGCGAGAAAGCTATCTGTGTCATATGTATTGCTTTGTACTCAGTGTATTTGTTATTATTATTTATCATAATTAATTGGTTGTACAAAACCTTATGTTGTCTACTTACCTTCAGTACTTTTATTATTGTTTTTTTTAATATATATAATTTGAAATGTAATGACTGTATCGTAACATTCCATACTTTTAATGTTATATTACGATTGACATTTGGCTGAAGTTACTTATGTTATTTTTGAACGGTGGGCATTGTGTTCTCATTGTGGGCATTGTTATTTTGAACTGTGGGCATTGTGTTCTCATTGTGGGCATTGTTATTTTGAACTGTGGGCATTGTGTTCTCATTGTGGGCATTGTTATTTTTGAACTGTGGGCAGTGTGTTCTCATTGTGGGCATTGTTATTTTTGAACTGTGGGCATTTAGATTTAATAAACCTGTTGTTAAATTTGAGCGTGTTGTCTGACTGTATTATTCTTCGACCTGGGGTTCTTTAATAGACTTGATCCGGGTTTATAAGGTCAGTTGTGGATCAGTATAACAAAGGATCTGGCGTCCTGGTATATAACACCTTCGCTTGCGAATGAATGAACCCATGCCAACGCGACTAGTTAGCGGCAGTACTGATCAGCATATTTAACATTAACCTTAGGGAAGAGTGAAGGTAAGACTTAAGGTGTGAGATATGCTGGCGATTGCAAAAATTAATTATTAAACAAGCGTCTCTGTAACTTTTGTAGAATAGGAGGTGTGTTATCGTGGTGACGCCATACCTTCTATCCTCTTGTATATTTACATATCTTTTGCGCAAGAGGGTAGCAAATGGTACGATGAGGCTGTTGTCGTCCTGAATACAATTGTAAATATCTTGTACTCGCTACTGTTGAATTTCGGTTCGAAGAATAAAAAATACTTAACATACCTCGTTCCTCGTCGTTGGTGTACGACATTTTTGTATTACTAGTGAACGATAAATGAAATGTTTTCAGATTGAAATTTCACGGCTACCCAATTGAATCTTAAAATTTATTCTTTCAATTAAAGCATAATTTCAAAAACTTTTGTCAACATGTAGTACATGGATGAAAAAACATTCTGAATGTGTGTAAATCCAATAATAATAATAATAATAATAATATTTATTCAGTGTAATAAAATCATTACATGATATGTCAAAATATTCAGTAACAAACAAACAAACAGATTAAAATTGTATATCATTAAAATTATTATTTAAATATTCATTGATTGAATAAAAACTTTTTGTCAGTAAAAATTTTGATATTTTACTTAAGAAAGTATTAGCATTCATTGTTTGCAGGTGCTTCACTTTGTTATAAATCTTTGGCCCCCAGTAGTCCACATATCTACTCGGTAACGACTAAAGAAACGGATATTGAATTCGAAAGTAACGGATAGTTACAAGTATTGAAAAGTAACTGAATTCAACATCACTAAAGCCTACTATCCAGCGTCAGACCCAGATAGCATACGTTGCCGTTCGAAGGTTGATTTTTTGCACAGAAAGTAAGTTGTTGTGTTTTCCCTTCATTTAGTTGTAGACCATTGCAAAGGAACCATTCTCTGGCTTTCTCCATAATGTCCTTCGCCTGTTCATTCAACTCTTCTTCATCTCTTGCAGTCACCAAAAAGGCAGTGTCATCCGCATATAAACAACATTCCATCGGTGCTAAGCACTGCGGCAGGTCATTGATATATAGTATAAACAGAAGGGGACCCAAGATTGAGCCCTGCGGAACCCCATTCTTTGTTGATTTTAAAGATGATGTTTGTCATTGAGTTCAACAACTTGCTCTCTATCCCTCAAATAGGACACTAAAAGATCATGTGGAGTGCCTCTAATACCATATTGTTGTAGTTTGTGTAACAGAACCTCATGATTGACTAAGTCGAAAGCTTTACTCAAATCACAACAAGTCAACTGGATTTGCTTTTGCTCATCATATGCATTTACGATCGATTGTATAATGTTCATAATCCCTGTTGTTGATCTCTTTCTTCTATATCCATGTTGACTAGCTGTGACTTAGCCGTTTTTATCTAGATATTAGTTATTCTTCTTGCAATCACCTGTTCAAATATTATGGGCAATATCGCTATTGGACGATAGTTATTTGGATCATCTATATCCGCCTTTTTGTATACTGGAACTACTCGAGATTTTTTTAGTTGTCTCGGAAAGACTCTTTCATTTACGCACTTATTTAGTAGTTTGGTCAGAGGCGTTATGATTTCATTTGTAATTTGTTTTAAGAGATATGTTGAGGTGTCGTATATATATATATATCTATCTCGCGTGTGTTTACTTTTAATAAACTAAATAACATTTTTGACGTCATTTTCGTCAATGTTTTCGTCAGTTGGTATTGTTTAAATTAAGATTTTTTACGTGTTACATTGACTCGATGGTAGATGTAGAGCTGATAATTTGATTTCCAATTTGCACAAAGTGGTCATTCATATCATTTGCTGTTAGTTTGGTTTGAATGTGCGCTTATAAAAAAATAGATAGTTTATGATGGCCTGAAAGAAACAAAACGTCATATAAAAATTTCGAGTACATCATCGGATACAGATTTAAAAGTGGCCATAAGAATGTGTTTTTATTTTTTCTCTACAAGGCCAAATGTAGGTGCTACAGGAAAAAGATACAAAATGGGGTTTTCGCGTTTTTTTTAAACACGAACGTCATTTGTCACAGGTCCATTTTCTTTACGGATTCATAACAAACACAAAATTTTACAACTTTACCAAATTTAAACCTATGCTCTATAACTGATAAAAAGCGAGATCCTCATGGTGAGGGCCGAAAATGGATCAACCTGTATATTTTCGAACGATGAAAATAAAAACATTTTATTCGACATATGCATGTGCTAATATACAGGGTGTTCCGCGACTCGACCGACAAACTTATCCCATATACTCCGGGGGCCATTACAATCAAAAAATGTTATATGACCTATAAGTGGATTTCTTTTTGTTTCTTAGATATTGAAGGAATTAAAAAGAAAAAAAGAGAAAATTTATTTATAAATTGATAGATAATTAACACAAAATTACAGTAACTGTTCAAATTGAGAACCGCCATTTTCTAAACAAGCAACTATTCTTTGTGTCATAGAATGTTGCCAGTTAATTGTTACCAATTCATTCTTTAGAGAATTAGTAGCTTCAACTATAGGGCCAATCAACTCTTCGCGTGAATCTGGTTTACCATTAATGTACACACGAGATTTGAGGCAACTCCATATAAAAGAATCTAACGGAAACAAAGCAAGTGACCGAGGTGGCCAATGTACAGGACCACCTCGTCCTATCTATCGTTCCGGAAAATATTCATTAAGAAACACCGTCACTTGTCTCCCAAAATGTGGTGGTACCTCATCTTGCTGGAACCACGTGCCACGACGAGCTTCCAAACGAATATCGTCCATGTAATTCAGCAATTCTTCTTCCAAAAACTGAAGGTAACTTTCCGCATTAACACGTTCTTCAAAAAAAATGAGGCCCAATAAGATGATTATTTAATAAGCCACACCACACGTTGACGGAAAAACGATGTCGATGGTTTACCACGATTGTCTCGTGTGGGTTTTGATCCGCCCAGATGTGAAAATTACGTGTCAGAATAATCTCCAAATTATTTTGTAATCCAGGAAGTAAATGCTGGACTTTTGTAAATGATAGGGATAAAGCCCATTATGGTGCAGAATTCTCCATACATGTGGATTCTCTGTTGACCACCCAAGTAACACAGAAAAGTAGAATAAACGTATAATTTACGACTATAGACGTATATAGTCAACGTTATTACAACGGCAAAATGTCCGCCTCATAGACGATCTACTTTTGTTCATTATCTGTAGTTTATTAGACCACAAAACATACAGTTTAATATACGTATATCAAAAATTAAAATTGAACGTTACTACCCAGTGGGATAATAAACGTCAAAATAAAAGATTGGTATCCAGGGGTGGCCAAGCTCCTTGATAGTCCGAGCCATTTTTCTAAATTTGATTTGATTAAATACGTATTTAAAAGGTATTTAAAAAAAGTTTACAGAAATTATATTTATCGAAAACATATAAATAAAAGTACCAAATATGTGTATTGAATTTGAATATTAAAAATTAAACACATTTATTTTATTTCTCTTGATGATTCTTTAAAATTTGGTGGATAATTGGTGACAGCACTTCTCAGTAATTCTTTAAGATGCTGGTTAGTTAATACTGATCGGTGTTTGGATTTCACGAATTTTAAAGTGGAATAAAATGATTCACATAAGGACGTTGTTCCGAATAGTGAAATAATTCGACAAGCAGCCTTTTTTAATTCAGGATACTTCGATTCTGGTACAAATTTCCAAAATTCAGTAATCGACGTCGACTTATATTTTAATTGTAGAGCTTGATCTTCTTGCATCTCTATTAATTCTAATTCTCCAGATGCTTTTTGGGTCATAATTATATTGGAAAAGGAAAATTCACCTTGAATTATGCTAATTTCAAATGGATTCAGAAAAAAAATCATGAGACGATTTAAAATATTTCAAGTCTTGCATATCTATTTTGGAATTCCGTCAATATTCTTCTAGCTTTTTTATATACTCGTTGAGTTTTGCTTGTTTAATATTGGAACAATTTTTTTTTAATTCGAGGAAAATTACAGTGTTTTATTTTTAATGTCCTTTCGAAAAAGTTGTAATTTAGTTTGAAAACTAAATATACACTGAGACATCAGATATTATTTTATCTTTCCCCTGCAATTGTAAATTCAGTGTTTGCAAATGTTCCATGACATCATGTTGCTGAATAATTGCTATACTGAATTGTTTCATATGATAACTAGGTAAAGGATTTGATTAATTAAACGTTTAGCAATTAGCAACTGTACTGGATGCAAGAACAGAGTAATTCGCCCGGTAGCACAGTCCGCATCCAGTAAGCCCAGGGTCGTTCAATATTTATTATTGTAATTGAATTTATACCACTAATAATTGAATTAACAAAGAGTGAATAAATGCGTATATTTAATTTAATGACAAAACTCACCTACCTTAATCTTAAGTCTTACAATTCCTCAATCAGAAGTTCCTCAGGTAACCGGTGTTGATTCTTTTAGATGGCTAATTGTTTACATGAATGATCTTGTGATTATGCATGAAGTTATTATTGGACGCCACCTATTTTGACTTGAATCGTTATTTTTTTTTATTTTATTTATTATCACTAGAATTAGCACATCGTGGCTCCAGGTATATTAGTGAATTAAAATAGGAAACAGTCACTGAGTTTTCGAGTCGCCTCAAGGAACGAGGATTAATTAATTTATAATACAAATAGTATAAATTTAACAATATTTATTACAGGAAACACTTTAAAGAACGGTACAATGAACATTTAGTACAAATAACATATGTTTCATTTTCACATTTTACATTAGATTAAACAATCCCTAACTTAATACTCTGGCCAGATAAAATAAATTGTGGTTACACAAAGATGAACACAAATAACCTATGACAATATCTTGGTTGCAAATACAAATGGTAAATTAAAATCGGATATTAACTTTTGAACAAAATGCAACAACTAATGTATGTATGAATTTGACAAAGTGAATAATTCGTACTGGAACTTTTAAAAGATTAACTTAAAGTTACGATAACATAGGCAATAGTACAAAGATTCTAACAATGAACTCGAAATTTCAGATTAATACTATTGGTTACAGTAGTGTAATGATTCAAACAACAATGTGAACAGAAAAATACAGATTAATCCTATTTTAAAGGTTATCCGACGGACTAAATATTACAGTTTTATTGTTACACAACTAGAAGCAATGGCCGTAGATTTATTACAACGACGGTACAATAATTTCTAAGCCGCTCTGAGACCTAATTAATACGGTAATTTACCTTAATGTATGCAGACACGATGCGACGGTCGATGACTTCTGCGGGGTAGATGTTTTCCCTCTTAGTTTGACGAAGGTTGGTATCCGACGGCAAGGGTTCGGTGTTAAGATCGTTTCAAATCCCCATAAGGTACATCATCTGGATCTGCCAAGACTTCTTTCAGCTTGGACTAACGATCGTTAGATAATTTTGCACTCACTAAGTACGTTAAATCGTCACTCGACTAGCTTTTGACACGGCTATTTTACGTACACTGTGATAACGATCTTAACATTTCAAATTACTGCCAGAACATGCGTCAACGATTAGATGATAGCCATCGACCAGCAAGGGTCTATATAAAATTACTTCGAAGTGTCTACAGTCACTTGGCGGATAATAATCATTAATAATGATTTTTAAGCGGTCTTGCCTTTTTATTCGTACTGTTGGAGAGGGGTGAAACACGCCTGTTTTTGGATTCTAGAAGGTTCTCGACTTTTCCAAGAAGGAATTTTTGCACACGACGCATACGATGTAATAGATTTAATAGCTTGGTTCCCAGGGTATTGTTAAATAAAGGGCTATTGATAACCCGAGCATATACTTGCGGCGCCAAAATCCAGTTTATCATCGCGTCATACAAAGGGGTATTTAAGAAAAATTGTTGTACGTGACTCTAATATTTGCTTTATAAAAAGGAATTTTATTTTAATTTATAAACTTGTTATTCAGATGTTATTTTTAAAAAAATGTTAGATGTAGAAGTTATTTTAACAGAAATTGATACGTAGTTGAAAAAAAATATAAAGAACTGTTTATTCAAGAAGGTTAAACAAGCTTAGCTGTAGAATTGTAATACATATTTAAGTTTTGAATATATTTTGCGTATTGAAAATAATAAATAGTATACAGTATGAGCCAAAAGAATAATATTATAATTAATTTGGAATTCTTAAGTAATTAAATAATTGCTCATTTAAGTAATCAGATATTATTTAACATTTTGAAATTAGATTAGTCAGAAGTGCCAAAAGCACGCAACAATCAGTCAAAAATATTAAGGTCTTGTAACCACTCGTCATCGTCTAATTCTGAGTAGGTTATTTCCTTTTCTTTTAGAAATGCAGTTATCGGATCAAACAAACCTACAAAACGATTTAATACGTTGTAGCTAGATAACCATCTAACAATGCAAAAGAAATTTATGTCATTTGGAAGTTCTTCGTCCTTTATATTCTTCAAGGAAATTTTTGAATTGTCGATGATTTTTTGCATTGGTGCTAATGTAATTTACAATTTGCAACACTGTTTTCAAAACATCAGGATATTTTAAATATTTTGTAACGAGATGTTCTCTATGAATTATGCAGTGAATCGGTATGAATTGTGATATTTGAGAATCATCTCTTAAAAGCCCAATAAGACCGATTTTTTACCCAGCATTGCCGGAGCTCCATCAGTTGCAATGCTTACAAGTTTATTAAGAGGCACATCAAAAGTTTTCATTATGGAATCTGCTACCCTCTTGCGTTAAAAATTTGAAATATGCAAGAGGACAGAAGGAATGACGCCACCACGATAACTAACCTATCATTAAAATATCTGCCGGATAGTTCATCAAATAGTATCAAACAGTTTGGTCGCTTTCGGCAACACAGGACAATAAATGAAACACTCTGTATAGTAGAGACCAACGCCGAACTGGTCGACACCAAAATTGATACACTAGAGGGTAACTAATACTAACAGCGCAAGATCTCTTTTGCTTTACAAAAAGAAAGCGTGAAATTAATTCACTTAGTTAAATATCGTACAAATTACACACTCTTAAATTGAAATTGTTAATTAAATATACTAAAATCAAAGCAATAAATTTACACAATACAAGTTGGGATGCTACAATACAAATACGCATCCAAAATATCAATTAAATTTAACACAAGAAAATAAATGGCTATATAACAGGCCAATTCGACACGTAACCTCAAATTAAAGGCCACAACTACTATTCAAACTAAACGTTAAATGTAAAAATTTAAATCTCAGTGACTCATATGCCACTACAAGACAAATCTAGTAATTATGTTGACTCTAATGAACAGCTAGATGATTGCACTACGTGACTGTGCAATACACTGACAGTATTTATCAAACAGCAATTAACAAAGTCACAATACCTGGTTTCTCCACACACACAGCACAGCTACGATACACAAATTCTACCTGCGATGCCACACTAAGTTACAGGAAAAGTCTTCTAAATATATCCTTGGCTACTAACAATCGTCAGGAACTAATGCAGGAGGCTGCGGCAGTAAATGCGACTGCACAATATATTTGTCTTCACCAAAGGGTATAACGTTCTCAAATATTAAAAGGCCGCCAAGATCGGGAACAAAATGGCGTTGATTCGTATGCACGCCGTTAACGGTATATCTCTTCACGGACTTCGGTAAATCTCTTAAAAATATCGTCGTGCAGTGATCGCAGACTAATTAGAAAAAAAAACAGAACAACATAAGAACCACGTTAGCAATTAATAAGGTCACTTACGACAGTAACTATTCCAATCATCTATAAAGAAAATCCTCCCAAGGAGTTAAACATCCAATACGTCATCTAAATTTACTACTTGGCAAGAACTATTTAATCCACCTATATTCCAGTGGCCAATTAACGATACATCAAACTAACTTAACTAACTTGCACAAGAATAATTGAAATATACTGTTACTATTCTGCGATCAAAAGAATGTTACTTGCACGAAGTCAAATCGGAAAAGAAAGAATCTCAAATTGATCTGTCATGAATCGATCTTGAAAACTACAGAGATGACACCTGGGCTGAACCATAGAGAATTGCAAAACACTAGCTAGCCGAATAAATTGATGTTTGACTCGCAAACGGTAATGTCCAATCGGAACATAAATATAATAAATTACGAAGCCCAATAAAATAAATAATTTACCAAGTATAATTATTTATAAAACTTAAAATAATGCGACAAAGGTAAATGCAAAGACCATATAGAAATCAAGATTTAACCCATCGCGCTCCATCTCCGAGACCAGTAGCCAAACCACCGCTGTAATAAAAGCAGTGCGCTAGCAAGTTCGGAAGTTCGCACTCAACTATCTGCCTATAGATGTCATAACGTACACCATTTGACCAGTATTGATTCTCATCGATCTTTAAAGCGAAAACCAATACAACACTTAGCAATGGTAAATAAATAAATAAAGAACCCAAATTTAATATTCTCTCAACTAGTGAAATATCAGCGACAAACAATTATTCACTACATTCGAGAAATAAAAATACAGCCCAAATGAGCGAAACTAAATGTAATATCATCACTAAATATTAGGTGAACCAGAAGATTATATACAGGATACCGCAGATAATATGTACGACAAAAGATACGCGATAAAATTAAAACTTATTGTAGAAATATCTCTATTATGTGCAAATGTTAATCAATCGTCTGAGTATGTAAAAAGTTACTCAAGAACTATTAATATTTTAATAATCAGTGTATATTTTTTTTAATAATATGATTGGCTATATTTTTGTTAATAATATAATATCTATCTCTTGTAAGTTCTTGTAAAATTATATATGTACATACAATACATTATTATGTTAACTTCTTGTGTTTTTTATTGTATTTTATACATTATATTTATGCAATATTTTTATTTGTAACATTAGAACTGCTAAATACAATATTAATTACTTTTAGTGTATATAAATAAAATATATACCTTAAACAATTTTATAAAATCCGGTAAATGAAACTAATGGGTGACTAGGAACGTCAGATGGCGTGTTGAATAAGTGTACTTTCAGTAGCATTGGCGTGCCTAAACTGTAATACAATAAGAATACAGTTCAAAGATATAGAAATTAATAAAATAGGACACTCTTAATACTTTTCATGGAACTCTTGACGGCGCTAGGTGGTTGTAATACGAACTATATATGCTCTTACGTCACAAAATCGCGCCTAATACACATTTAAAATTGCCAAATATACTATGATTCACAGATTCATTGGACATTACAAAAGTTATACAATGATTAATATGTACAATTCATATTCTTTTGTAATTATTGTATATTACACAATACATAACATACATTAAAGAAAATAAAAATAGAGATATTTTGTATAAAAAATTATACAAAAGTACTTTTTGTTAATAGTTTGATAATGGAGTAAGAGTGAACATGTTTTATTTCTTATTAAATATCTTACAAGGCAGCACCATATCCTTATTTTTATAATTAAATAACGCTTACCTGATGCTGTTAAGCCTCGTTCACATTGCCTTAATTTACGTTCAGTGCGCAGGCGTATGAGCAGCTGGAGTGCCAATCAAATAGGTTCTGAAAGGGCTTATTGCCATATAAAATGAGATAGCTATGCACCAGATCAATTACAACGCCGTCGTTCATGATAATAAACGTACAAAACAATAAAATAACTGGCAAATTTCGCAAATTTAGGTTATGCTAGTTACAGATGACAGATTAGAAAATAAAAAAAGTACGCACATACAGCTATGCCGTTTCTGGTGGTTGCTGACTGATGGAATCAATAAACGTAAATGAAGGAGTTTCCTTAAGAGCGCTCCCGACGGTAAAAATATTTCGATGCTCGTTAACCCCTCTCCCCTTCAGACTGCTGTAAGTAGCCACAGATGTGGCAATTTGGCAACAGCGAGGATTGGTTTGTAAAGAGTGGGAATGGGTACATAATTCATCGTTGATTTATACTAACGACAACCAAATATTAGGAGAATGAGACGATTCGTCTCTTCCGTGCGTTTAGTGATATAGATACGAGTTGATATACAAAAAGGCATAAAGGATAAACGTAGGTCGCGCACTTATTGAGTCGTTTGAATCAGAAAAATATAGATAATACACACATAAAATTAAAATTTGGTGCAGAAAATTTCAATCCGAACCAACTAAGAAACAAATGAAAGGTTATTCAACAAAAATATATTACATTCAACACATTGCACATTATTGTTTTGATAGTTTTGACTTTTTCATTTTTCGAAATACCGCGTAAATATGTGTGATCCGAGAATCAGTGTAATAATAGTTATTTATATAAGAAGGGTATAATTGATTAGATTATGGGCCGATAGAATGTTTTAGTTATTACGATATCAAAATAAAATAACAAATTATAAGAAAAAAAGAATTATTCATGACTGTTAAATAATACGTTCACTTGCTACCTATCAATAGATACATAATCCTATATTCATATTCAGAGTTGAGATGATTTAAATCATTTGAATAAAATCAGAGTTTAAATTATGATTTATTTAAATCAATGTGATTTTTATTTAAAAAAACATGATTTTTCTTCTTGTAATAGTCTCTTATAGTTTTTATTATATTTATATAATTATTTTAAGCAGAAAAATAAAGAAATTCGTCTTACATTTATTTAGTAACATTACATAAAAATTTCAAATACAAAGAAAACATAAATAAACATAAGTAAACTGTGTGTTTCATATTAATAAAAAAATACTATTTTTAGCAACGTTGCATTTCTTAATTCTGAATGGACAAGCACATATGATGACATCTGCAGAAGAAGCGTTTGCATACAAAATCGGAACAATGATATCCAACGCTTGATCAATTTCTGGAACATTCTTCTGAGATCTCCACCATTTTTTATGTAAATAGATTAAGACGCTTTTATAAAGTATCAGTATTCAAAATTTAAAATAATCCAAAAAACACGGTTTTTTATAAAAATCTACGATTGTTTTCTAGGGGGATTTCTAATTGGAAGGCCTCTTGTATAGCGGGGATCCACCAATTCTAGTAGTAAGCACATGTAAAAAAATTCTTCAAGTTTGGGAAGCATTACATTTTTGAAAAAATCCGAATCTCCATATCTACAAAATAAAGTTTTACATGTTGCTTTTGTACCGACACAAACTTATACTTTCTTCTTCCACCAGCATGCCATGCTTATTCCACACAACAAAATAGCACATTTTTCTTTTAGTTATTGCTAATTGACTTTGCACTTGATAGTAATAATCATGGCTTCTTTTTAATTTTAATTGACCTTTTTCTATTGTTGCAAATTTAATTTGATTTTCTTGAATGGCCACTAGGGGATCCATGTTTTGTGAGACGGTTGGACATTTTATTTCAAGAAGATTTTCTCCGATTATCCCACCAGGGTTCGCGCCCAGGTAGAAATTCTCCTTGTCGATAAATAAACCACAGTCAATAATTTTTTCGATATCCTATCGCTCTCGAAAAGCAGCTTTCGCTAATGGTTCGCTCCTATTGCCATACCGTGTATGTTTATTGCCATCGAAGGAATTATATAACAATGTTTTTATTGTGTTGACACAAGATGTTTTAGGGTGCAATTTGCATATACTGCCAAAGTTTGACGCGGTAACTCTAACAGATCATTCATTTATCCTTAGAAGTTTTTTGTTTTCATTTGATTTTTTCAAATCCTGAAGGAACTGTTCCCGTTTTCGGTTGTATTCCTCCATTGAAAAATCATCTCTTACTGATTCATTAGCCTCTGGGCCATAATCTTTATCACAAGTCACTACAGGGTGTCTTTTCCTCTTTCTGGTGGTAAATATTTGTCGTTTCACTGACTTTAGTCGCCGTTGTTTAATTTTTTTTTATATACCGTTTAGTATAAGAATGGGGACTTGTTTGAGTCAAAGCTTTATGTAATACTCTATGAAATTCACCACCCGAATTGAAAGAAATGGAAGCAGCTTCACAACGCATTTGATGTGAGCCTTTTAACGCAAAGTTTATTCGCTTTCCTCCCGTAAATTTGCAGACAATGCTGTTGTAATGTTGTGTTAAATTGTTGTCCATATTCAATATTAAACTGCGAGTATTGACATTCAGACGCTGTAAACATGCTTCTGAAAAATAAATTGAAAATCGGCAGTTCGTTCTATGGTGCATACTGCTATTCCCAGTAAATGACATTTTTTATCGCGGTCAGTTGTTCCTATTAAGAAAACAGGGAACCCCTGCCAAATCAATTTATACGTTGCATCTGCCTGGATAATGATATTCTTTTTTACTCCATTTTCTAATAGAATTTTACTGGTTGCCATGAATCTAAAAACACCGTCGTCCTCATCGGTTGTGAAATTACGATAAAAGCTTTGCTTCGTTCATTGGGGACAGCACTATTCTTAAGAAGCCAACTTTACAGTTCACCAAGAGATATTGTTGGTTGACCGTAAATGGTTTTTCTTAATTTAGCCAGAAATATTTTTATTTGGTTTATATTTGGTGGTGGATTATATTTCTGGGCAAGAACATCCAAAATTGCTTTCGGTTTTATTTTTTTTTGGTAAAGAAATCCTCGATTTCGTTCTTTAGTTTGTCGTTCATTTCGGTACCGGCCTTTGTTGCAATAGAATCACAAGAATGACTTACTTGCGATCGAAGTAGGAGAACATTTTCACAGCATGAATCCAGAATTAATTTAATACCAGTTGCACATTGTTGTCCTCGACATTTAACTTTATTACATCGAAAATACTTAACTACACCAGACTCAGTGTTGTTTGTGTTTTTTAAGCTCCAACAAGTTTTCGATTTGACAAAATCTTCTGCATCGTTACGGTTAATGAAGGTTCTTTCGTAATTCCATGTTATGGATCTTTTCTTCGCAAGTTGTTGCTCATTTATTCGGAATAATGTTCTTTTACTCATTTTAATGCGCAATTACTCGTGTTAAGTTGAATGTATTTATTTACTAGCTTATTGATTTATTACTGTAAACAAAACAATTATATAGTGTCCAGAGTTATTTTTATAAAAAAAGAACTATGTTTAGTAAAAATTCATTTTGTTATCTGAGGGGTAATTTTTTTTAAATAATGGGCGCTGATGTTTTTGTTGGTACGCATAGATTTTGTAGTGTTAAAATACGTACACTGAAGTTCATTCACTTTACTGCAAGTTCAAGTTTTCAAAGGATCTGATATTTAGAAATGGATTAGTAACATTTAAATAATGCATAACTGTAAGCTGCATTTATTTTTAATAATGCTCGTTTAAACTGTAGTGTTATTAATAGGGGTGCTTTGATATTTTTTTTTGTATTTCTTTGCTAGTTTATTCCACCTTCGTTATTTGTTGTAATGTTTATTAAATAATTTTATCTGTATTTGTGAAAAATCGAAAAAGTAATATCTCATAAGTCTGTTCTTGATTCTCCTTGTGAGCAGAAATAGCACATTCCAAAATCAAATATATTAATTTATCGATGAAGAAATTGTTTCCTTTTAATTGGTCCCAACACCTGGTCTTTCAAGGATTTTTTAAATAAATGATTAGCAAATGTAACACTAGTACTGTTTTTCAAATAGTAAAATATCAAAATCAAGTTTTAGTTAAAAAGGTCCTGTTATTTAAATTTCTGGAAAATGAAATGAAATGATTTTTTTTATAAAAAGTATAAGATTACTGAAATTACATATACTTATGCATATTTATAAATGATTTTTATGCTATACCATTGCAAAAATATAGATATATTGCCCGGTAGGTATACAAAATATGTATTATATATTATTATTATTTATTATATGTATTTCAAACACATACTACTCAACAATGTTCACCTCGTGTCTCCGTGTACTCTATGTCTGACATGTCTATTATAAGCCAGCCGTCATACGTCAGTGTATTCTAACCATATGATTCCAACTCATGCACATCTTTTAAAATCGTATATTGCCGCGTTTGTGCACAATTTCGCGGGCATGCGGATTAGTTCAGACCAGTGCATTTTAGAATCGTCTCACGAGATTTATGTTAGCAACGTTGCCAATGAAGTTACGAAAATTGATATACACCTTGCCTTCGCCAGAGAGCAGCACCTCCCCGGTCCAAAATTTGCTAATCGTAAATTACGTTTGAGCAATTTATAAAACATTTAATATAGCTGATATGCGGTATAAATATTCTACAATAATTCATTCAATTTGTCTATCCATTTAATTTTTTTTTTTTAGTCACTAATAAAGAAATAAAAAATGTTTTTTGTTCATTTTAGAAAAAAAATACACATATTCAGTATTACTTTTTAAACATGTTTGTGAAAACCGTTTTCGATTTGATGCAGAAATAAGCTGGAAAAAAAGAAATCCGTAATTCAAGCCGTCCGGTGGCCTCTTAAGAGGAGCGTTTACCTATCGAAAACTATGGCCCCGTAAGGCATCGCTGTTAAATTTATTTTGTAATTTTAGAATCTCAAATTTGGGTTAGTGATACAAAAGGCATAAATTTATAATGTCAAGGCCAGTTTTTGTATTAATTTATTTTCTTAAAAAAGTTAAGGAAAGAAATCTGTCTTTTGGTGAAGTATTATCATGATATAAAATATCTTGCCAAGGGAGACTTTAAATATATTTAAGAGGGAATTGAGGGGCCTGTTGCTTGGAGGTGTATTTAACAATGTCGAGGAGTTCGAATGTCACATTCGGGCGACTGCTGGTAAATGATTTTAAATTGCTGTATCTATGTAGTATTTCGAGCATTTTACATTTGTATTTGTGAGCGTTTTGTATGTAACTAGCTGTAATGTTATTATTTGTTATGACATATGTTTATATTGTGACATCCAATTCTTGTTTACCAAGGCTGAATGGACTAATAAATATATTATTATTATTATTATATTACGAGAGACAAGCTACAATTATTGAGAATAGAAAGGTTGATACAAGTTTTTAGAATTTTTATTTTAAATATGTTCAAAGTAATTGCCATTTACAATAATGCACTTAACCATTCTCTCCTTCCATAGTTTAAAAGCGTTCAACCAGCTGTCCTTAGGGATACTATCAAAAAAAACACTTAACGGCGATGTCAGTCTCTTCTTCTGACTGGAACCTTTTCCCTCTCTGATGTTTTTTGAGCTCAAAAAATAGCCAGAAGTCACACATCGCCAAATCCAGTGAGTAAGGAGGATGTTTTATAATTTTGATTTTGTTTCCGCTAAATACTGAACAGTTGTCCCTGCTGTATGGGACGACGCGTTATCATGATGTAACATGATTCTCTTTCTGGGCACTTTACAAAACACAGTAAGCAAACAATTTTCAACATACCATTTAGCTGTAACTGTCTTCTGATCTAATTTAATTGCGGCCACCAAACCCGTACTTCTAAAAAATACTGCGCACATAACTTTTTTCGTTGCTCGTTGTTTTTTCACCATCGTAGGGGTTTCCTCGTCTTCATGTATCCAGACTCGGCTTTCTTGGCGAGTGAGAACATCAAAAACGGTATGTACGTTTCATCGCCAGTTACAATTTTAGAAATAATTTGATGGCCTCCAGCATTCAACATATCTAAAGTTTGTTGGCAAATTCTAACACGTTCTGCTTTTTGTAAATCTGTCAGATAATGGGGTACACATCGAGATACAACCTTTTTCAAATGAAAATGTTCGTGCAATATTGATCTCACTTGCGAGGATCCAATCTTGACTCTGTCATTGCGTAGGTAATGCGGTTGACCTCTTCCACCATCTTCACCGCAGTTTTGTTTTCGGGGTTAACAGTAGTTAAAGGAGGACCAGCTCCTTTCTTGTGTACCACCGACTTGCAACCTCGCTCAAATTTTTTATACCATCTATAAACAGTAGCCAATGATGGTGCGAGATCCCCAAATGCCGATTTTAAACTTTCCTCACACGTATACGCGCTCAAGCCTTTCTTGAAATCATAGTAAATCATTATCTGAAAGTTCTCTCGTGATAATTCCATTTTTCCGATAACAGAAGCTTATTCTATGGACTATTTCTCAGACACTATTCAACCAAATGTCACAAACTAAACTGCAATTGACAGTTAAAATGATGCACTATTTAATAAACAACAATTTGTTTTTCACGGGTAACTAGATTTTTCAATGCTCAATAATTGTAGCTTGTCCCTCGTAACAATAATCTCACTCCTAAATAATTTCTGGCTACATACCGTTGTCGACATATTTTAATTTCTGATACGAAAGTAGAAAGAGGAAGAGAGCGCGAAGAAATAAACTAAAGATAAACATAAGCCAGGCTGCCAAGACAGTACACTCGACAAACGTTTCCTATGAAATGTAAGGCGTGAGGGTCCCCCGACACTGCGTTGCTCTCCCACCACTGTTAGCAAGCAGGCATCGCTGCATATTATAAGATCATCTTCTGCATGGTATACAAGTATTAAACCGAAATTAAAATTTGACGACTACGGTAGAAGTTAGTGCATAAAGAAGTTGCAGGTTTTTACAAGCAAATTGTATTGAACAGGCATCAACAATTCTTCTTGCAATGACCACTACTTCGTCAAAAAAGAAACCAGAAGATTGAGCCAGAAATTTATTATAGTTTTTTATTATACAGGGTTACCGCTAAATAGGTACCAGGCTATACAAAACTGAGGAATACGTATAAATGTCTAACTGAAAATCAAGAAAGAAATTTATTTGTAACTCGTCAAAAATTTCCAAATTTTTAGGGCCAAAATGTAGTTAAAGTCGGCCCATAACTTTGTTTATCCTATACGCATTTACGTAAATACCACTAGTAATTCCCGTTTAAGGTTCTTCCAAAAAAAACGATAAAATGCAAATATTTACAACCTTTGAGAATAGAATGAATGGCAATTCAAAAGATTTACTATAGCGATGTTTTTTGTGTGCGAATAGCACGCGTTATGTGGAAAAGGTCGACAACCTCGGTGCATTACCATGTTTTTTTTTTCGGTAAATAGAAGGATATTATTTTGAAACTTAAATTCCTTTACATGATAATTATTAACTAAAGAAAAATATTTAATAATACCTATCTTTTTTTTAATTTATGGTGGTACTGAAAAGTACCGATTGTATGGCGAAACAGGAAAAACAAGATTACAAGAAGTGTAATCATCAATTCGGCGACGAAAGTTATTACGTACGTCGGCAAAATTTGACATTCTCTCGCGAATGCGTTGAGCTGCCACAAAAATGTGATTTTGCAGGTCTGCGGCATTTTCAATGTCATGGTGACGATCATATATCAAGCTTTTCACGTATCCCCATAAAAAGAAATCTAAGGGATTTAGATCGGGGCTTCGGGTCGTTCTGGGAGAGTATGTGGTCCAAGTAATTGATCGCCCAATAACCCTGCCCAAACATTGACGGATATCCTAACTTGCGAGGAACTTTGGTGTATTTCGTGGGGGTTTTCGTACACCCAGAGGTGCAAATTACGATAATTCAAAATACCATCTTTGGTAAACGCGTTGGATATGGTACGGATGAAGTAAATTAGTTTTCAAAATATTGTGCACCGTAGTTTGAGACACATTTATTTCCCGTGCTAGAGTTGTTGTACTAATGACGGGATCCGCTTCCACAATATTTAAATTATCCTCTTCTGCTTGTTGCACTCTGCGTGATTGTGAAAGACCGCGACTTTCGAAACGGGGACTTATTGATCCCGTTTCCCTAAGTCGATAAACGGCTCTAAAAATTGTCCTTGTCGAAGGATGGCGTCGATTTGGGAAACGTTCTGCGTACAATTCTTTTGCAGCAACGCTATTTTGTCCTGTTTCGCCATAAATTAAAATCATGTCGGTATATTCGATATTTGTGTAGGCTGCCATTGCGAACGCATCTAACCACAATGAAGACTATGTCTAACTAAATGGAAATCCCATATCAGTGCTGTTCGTAGCGGTGAATTTCTATATTGCCGCTCGTATATTAACTGCGACAGGGTCGGACTCGAAGAAAAAAAACTCAATTTCTCGTCACTGCATCTGTTTCTTTCACCCCCTTTTTTTAATGACGCTATTTAAAACTAACCCTGTATATTATATTATTATTTTTTTTTATAGTTTCAATTATTCTAAAACTTTATCAGTTTATGTTCAAGATGTTGTAGAATATGTCGATGGACTTGTGGTAAAAAACGTAAAAAACATTTAGATTGCGACATATGTTTAAAAACAATCCAGTGTGACATATCACATATACATTAATAATTAAAAAAAAAACTATAGTAATTTTAAGCAGTGCTTAAATCAACCATCGAAGGAAGTTATTCATATTTGCAGTCCTTGGGGATATGCCAACAAATACTAGTTCTGATATATTTGATATTTAAATATTCATTCAAATGCTGAAATCGTGTTTTTACAGCAAAAGGAAAACAAAAACAGAAAAACATTAACAATACTAGCTGCACAATTTTTTTTACAAGCACATGTTTGTGCAGTAGTTTAGAAAATGAATTGAAATAGATTTCTTACATGTTATGGCATATCCTCTTGTCCCCCAAGGTCTTCATTTGTAAAATTGCTGAAAGTGAAATTAGAATTTTAGATATTATAATGCCAACAAATTAAAAGTAATGACTATTTTAAATTGTATATTAACGTTCTGAGCAGTGTTCATGTTACAAATTGCTTGTTAAAAATATGGTAATTTTGGCGCCTACAGGTACGCCTTAGTAAGGTAATTTCAGTGTTAGAAATGTTACATCTAGAAAGAAAGACTTGAGGTTAGGAAATATGAAACTAGCAGTGGTTTAAAATCAAGGTTTGTAGAGAGCAGGTTGCGCCGTAACTTGTTGGTGAGTGGGGGGTGACGCTATATTGCGCGTCATTCAGAGTACACAAGCTTGTTTACATTTGCGCCTTTGTGTTTGCAAGTCAGTTTATCAGTATGTTCGTAGAGTTTTAACCTTGTTAGATTAACTAAAACATTTTTAAATGTTATGTTCTTTATTAGTGAGCACAAGCATCAGTCCCTTTGGTTATCTGTTTCTTTTACATTGGCAAGAGACGAAATAACTGCCAAAGTGAGTTGACAATAGGTAATAACGTTCTTTTTAGTTAATATCGTAGTTCTCAATATCTAGATGCCTGGAGGAACTGGATACAGTGTTGCTATTTGCAACAGCAATATGATAAAAACCAAAAAGCGAGAGAAAAAATAAGGTTTTTCAATTTTCCTAAAAATGCAGAAGTAAGAAATGAGATAAAGCGTTGTCACAGAAAGGATAAATGGAATCCAAATACGTCAAGAATTTCCAGTGTACATTTTACCAGTGATAATTAGGAGGATAGCTTAAAGGCGAAGCTCATGAGTAGGTACTACGCCCAGAAAATTAAAAGCTACAGGTAAGTATATAAATATAATAGTGAGGAAAGAATTTACGTTAATAAAATACTTTTAGCCTAATGATTGCATTTATTGCTAGAATCTATATCAAAACCATTGTCCAGTAAAAGAGTGCAAAGGGCTAAAAGTAAAGAACAAAAATAAGAAACACTAATGAAATCTTTAGAAAAGGGAAAATGAGTAAACGACAAAATAAGGAGACATCAAGAAATTTAGTTAAGAAGATGAAGAAGACCGTAACTTAATTTTTAAGTACTTTGTTTCTTTGCTTTTTATTCATGTTATCAGTATACCTACACAATTTTCAAATTATATTTCTACAAAACCTATTGTTTGTTTTATGTTTCTGTTTAACATTTTAATAAAAAAAAATGTTGAGGTTTTGTTTTTTAACGCCAAAATGTTAGACAAATTGTTGCAAATGGTTTTCCAGTTTCCAATTTTAATATTTGTACCGGCCAAGGGATACGAATGATTGTAATCACTTTATTCTGCCAATTTGATTTATTCATTTACAGCGACAGTCATAAGAACGAATTGAATTAGGTGCTTCACACCTTAGATACTTGTGCTAAGTTAGTCGTCTGTGTAAATGATATAGACATTATTTAAATAAGTACTCTGGATGACGTTTTCGCGCCGCGTTCTCTCATTGGTCAAAAGTTACGGCGCAACCTGTTCTCTACAAACCTTGGTTTAAAATATTGGACAAATGTGATGATAACGATGGCTTCTATTAGAAGTAAATTGTCCCATGGGACGGTAATGTTAAGAGAAAAAATACGCCGCTTAAAACTGACCCTTCTTTATAGAAAAAAACCTGTATAACGGCAGTTATTTTTATAAAACACGGACTTGCAACATCCACTTGGCTATAGAAGATCATAAAAGTAAACAAACTATCAACCGGCGCCATACATTGTTTAAAATTTGTGCCAAAATTTGGCGTGACGGTAATGTTAGTGCTCTTAGCTATATTTCGTAAATATTTAAAAACAAAGAAATACAGCTATATCTTTGAAATTTTACATAAACATGGCGAAGAACAATTGTTGAAAGAATGTAAAAAAAAATATAAGATATATATGTAATGTTAGTGCTCTTAGCTATATTTCGTAAATATTTAAAAACAAAGAAATACAGCTATATCTTTGAAATTTTACATAAACATGGCGAAGAACAATTGTTGAAAGAATGTAAAAAAAAATTTATAAGATATATACAAGATATGATAAATAAAAATAAAACGAGATAGCAATTTTAGGTTATTATTTTTTTTTAAATTGACACAACGTAATATACCTAAAAAAAAATTAGTACGCCCTAATATTATTTTAGATAAGATTGTAGTTATAAGGTATACAGGCTGTCCCAGAAATAAAAAGACGGAGTAGCAGAAATCGGAAGCTAGATTGTGTAAAAACGTACCCTCAAAATATCAAGTCTTTATTCGTGCGCAGATGGCAGAAAAAAAATAATAAAGAATTCAATTGGCCTTACGCCGACTCTGGTCGACTTGCGGTATAAAATTGCACACATGCATGCATTGGCGGCTGGTCGGTAATAAAATCGCGCGGCACACGACAAAAACGTATGTATTTTGTAAATAACATCCATTGTCAAACAGCACAATGGATGTTATTTAAAAAAATACATAAGTTTTTGTTGTGTGATCCGCGATTTTATTACCGACCAGCCGCCAATGCATGCATGTGCAAGGGCGATAGATACACAGATGTTCAGTTTGTTATTAGCCGCCGATGTGAGTTGACACATAGTTATCGACATGGCTTTTACATGCAAGAATTATGGGATATGGTGTATCTGTACGGTGAAGTAGGTGGAAATGGGAGAGCTGTTGAACGTTTATACGCCGAACGTTTTCCTAATCGCAGGCGTCCGTCGTATCAAGTGATTATGGACACGGTGTTTAGGTTACGCGAACAAGGCACACTACACCCACGCTACGAAAGCAGGGGTCATGAAAGAACACGGAGAGTTTTACATGCGGAAGAGCATCTCCTGGATGTGGTAGATAGGGATCCAGGTAAAAGCACGCTATCTGCAGCAAGACAAGTCGGAGTGTCCCGATCGACAATTCATCGACTCCTCCGCGAGAACTTGCTGTACCCATACCACCTGCAACGGGTGCAAGCTCTAGCACAACAGGACCGTCCCGTCCCGCACGTGTTAGATTCTGTACCTGGTTTCGACGAAAACAAGCTAGAGATGTGGACTTTTGTGCCAGCATACTATTCACGGATGAATGTTGTTTCACCGGAAATGGTCTGCTTGGACCGCACATACTACCTGCACGACTGACCGGAGAGAGTTATTTAGAGTTTTTGCAGAATACGTTGCCGGAATATCTCGACGATGTGCCTCTGCAACTTAGAAGACAACTCCGGTTCATGCACGATGGCGCGCCTCCACACATTTCATTGGCAGTGCGCAATTACCTCAATGTTTCATATCCTCGATGGATTGGACGTGGAGGACATACACCATGGCCGGCGCGCAGTCCGGATTTAAATCTATTAGATTTTTTTTTATGGGGGTATATGAAAAAATTGGTGTATGATGGGGATGAGATTGCCACAGAAGAAGATCTTCGGCAACGTATTTTTACAGCTGCGAAACGTATACGTGGGGAACCAGGTACCTTCCAACGAGTGCGTGGTAATCTTCACCGACGGACTGACGCCTGTCTTCGTGCGCACGGCGAGCACATAGAGCACCTTCTATAAATATCCACCTGCTTCACTTACACAATCGGTTCTTTTCAGGACCACCATATTACTTGTGTTAAAAAAAAGGAGGAGGAATACTTCATAATAAATATCACACCATTAATTACTTTTTAGACCTGCTAGAAAAAAATAATTACATTTTGATATTTACTACGATTTATTGAATATTCTAAAATAATAATAATCAGCTGTTTCCGACTACAAACACATTAAAGGGCAACAACCTTCCTATTTTAAAAATAAAAATAATCTTTATTGTCTGCAATAAGGTGAGTCAGTCGCCCATCTGCGTCAACAATCGAATACATAGCTGCGTTATTTAGACGCTTCCGGAAAAAAATATGTTTTATTACCAATGAGTATGATTTAATATTTTTTTCTCGTATTATACAAATAAAAGCGAATTTTTCTTTGAATGCGTGTACGTTTCTATTTACAAATGAGCATTCTTACGTGTGCCAGGTCCGTAATGCAATTTTTTATTTAAAAAAATAACAGAAAATTAAATTTTTAATTTCTTCGTTATTGCGGCATATTTGGGCCTGTTTCTGTTCGGACTTTACATACCTGCTACTCCGTCTTTTTATTTCTGGGACAGCCTGTATATATATAAGGTATATCTGGCTATTTCGACTGGTACTATTTCGGCTGATCTGATATCTGATCACAGATTGGCTTATTGTGAATTATCAACTAGGTTCGTTAAATCCGCTTCTAAACTTATTCGTTACAGAACTTTTAGGAACCTATGTTAAAAAATTTGAGAATGTTTATGAAGTTAACAGATAAAGCGCTTTCTCATTTTAAAAATACCAGATCTGTTGATGACTGGAATAAATATAAAGAACTTCGTAATTTTACTCTAAATATGGTTAGACTTGAAAAAAAGGAAATATTTGGATACTGCTTACAATTCTTCTAATCCTAAAAGATTATGGACCACGCTTCTTTGCGCCTTTTGTTCAATCTGTTAATTATAATTCCAATGATGTGATTGCTTACTATAATTCCACCTATCACAGTTCTGGAACCCCTTTTGGGTTTGAATTGGCATCAGTTGAGGAAATCCACACAATTCTTAATAGTATTAAGACTAATGCATATGGGTGTGATGATATTTCAGCAACCATGCTTAAATACTGCAGTCCTTTCATTGATCCTTACGTTATTCACATTATAAATTGTTGTATTGAGCGGTCCTATTTTCCTGCAATGTGGAAATCGGCCTTGGGTATGCCCTTGCCTAAAAAAAAATCCTATGACCTCTGATATTAGAATAATAAGTATATTGCCAGCTCTTTCTAAAATATTGGAGGGGGTTCTTTATAATCAGATATACAATTTCTTTACTGCCAATTATTTTCTTTCCCATTATCAGGCTGGTCTATTGATAACGGATTGGCTTCCGTGCTTATTCTTTTGGACTACTCGAGGGCATTTGACACGATTTGTCATCCACTGCTTATTTCTAAGCTCAAATATTATGGATTTTGTGATGATGCGCTTGTTCTACTTCGATCTTACTTGTCTGGCAGAACGCAGCGAGTCATGATCGTGGTGATGTTTGAAATACGTTCGCTATTTCATCCGGTGTTCCTCAGGGTTCAATCCTGGGCCCGCTGATTTTTATTATTCACACTAATGACATTTTATCATCTGTGGATCACTGTAACGTCCAAGCCTATGCAGATGACACACAGCTATTTCATTCATTTCCTCTTCATGAATACCAAATGGAGGCTGATAATATTAATGCAGACTTGTCTAAGGTGAACAAATTATCTCTTATCTCATCTGGCAAAATTTGTCCATGCGCTGCTTCAATCGACGTCTCCGCCTGTCCCTCTCAGTGGCTTCTTGATTCCACGGCATTTCATCCATGTTCTCAATACGCGTTTCAAACATTTGCTCACTGTTCCGCGTCATCATACGTCTCTTTTTGAGAGATCGTTCAGTTATTCCGCCGTTACACTTTATAATAGTATACCGGATGATATTAAAAGCCTCTTTAGTTGCGCGGGGTTCAGTCGTGCCCTTAGATCTTACCTTTTGTCTTTGCAGTAGCACAGTTTCACATGCACTGATGTGCGAGTTGTTTCTTTTTTATGTGTTTTTTCTTTGTTTTTTGTGTTTGTGCCTTCTATTATTTTGATTATTATTTTATGTTTATTTTGTATTAGTTGATAGACTCTTATATAAAGTTAAAGGTTATTGAAAATGACCCATTTATGTACGCCCAAAGATGAACATTATTATTCCTGTAACAGTAACTGCCCTTTATGAAGTTTTACAAGATGAATATTTATGTACGCCCAAAGACGAACATTGCTGGAAGAAGATAGCAGCATTTCACAGCTTTATTGAACTGGTAGTACTAGAGGTCGAACGCGCGTCATCCAGAGATGCGCAAAAGCATACCTTGTTTCCTTTTACCATGACTACGGCCACGATTGGGCGTTGTTGCCGGTGTGCCTAGTATACATATATCCTATCCCCAATATGATTTTACACATGCTGTATATTGTTATGTAGTTAATTTAGCATTTTTATTTATATTCACATATTCTATATAGCCGCAAGCAGTGGCGGCTCGGGGTAGTTCACATAGGGAGTGCATAATTTCAAAATTAAAAAGTATAATACAAGAACGCTTACCCAATCTTTATAAGTTTCACCGACATACTGTTCCAGACAGGTACTGTTCACTGTACAGTTTGTTTTGAGGGAATAGTAAATATAACACTACAGTTTGATTACATCTGACGATAAACGAAGTCCATTTTGCGTGTCTTTGACTTGCAGAACAGTTCTATCACTTTTTCATTAAAATTTGGGAAATCATTTATAAATCCTTTTTCACAAGATAACATAGTAAGGGCATTTAATCTGTCTTCTTTCATTGTATTTCTCAGGAAAGTCTTTATTCTCTTCAGCCGTGAAAACTGGCGTTCCGCTTCAGACGTTGTCATTGGGATTGTAATGACAATTTTTAAAAGCTTAACACCCAAAACCCCCCTATCTAAAATTTCACATCCATACGTCAATTTTCAAAAAACTCGTCCGCCATTTTGTCTATTTGTGACATTTTGACTTTGGAATCGTGATCGGCGACCTAAGACACCCCCATATCTAGAATTTCACATTTATACGTCAATTTTCAAAAAGTCTTCCGGCATTTTGTTTTTTTTTTGACATTTTGTTTATGGATTCGTGATCGGTGACCTAAGACACCCCCGTATCTAAAATTTCACATTCATACGTCAATTTTCAAAAAATCTTCCGCCATTTTGTTTTTTTTTTGACATTTTGATTTTGGATTTGTGATCGGCGACCTAAGACACCCCCGTATCTAAAATTTCACATTCATACGTCAATTTTCAAAAAATCTTCCGCCATTTTGTTTTTTTGACATTTTGATTTTGGATTTGTGATCGGCGACCTAAGACACCCCCGTATCTAAAATTTCACATTTATACGTCAATTTTCAAAAAGTCTTCCGGCATTTTGTTTTTTTTTTGACATTTTGTTTATGGATTCGTGATCGGTGACCTAAGACACCCCCGTATCTAAAATTTCACATTCATACGTCAATTTTCAAAAAATCTTCCGCCATTTTGTTTTTTTGACATTTTGATTTTGGATTTGTGATCGGCGACCTAAGACACCCCCGTATCTAAAATTTCACATTTATACGTCAATTTTCAAAAAATCTTCAGCCATTTTGTTTTTTTTGACATTTTGATTATGGCTTCGTGATCGGTGACCTAAGACACCCCCGTAACTAAAATTTCACATTCATACGTCAATTTTCAAAAAAATCTTCCGCCATTTTTTTTTTTTTTGACATTTTGATTATGGATTCGTGGTCGGTGACCAAGACACCCCCGTATCTAAAATTTCACATTCATACGTCAATTTTCAAAAAATCTTCCGCCATTTTGATTTTGGATTTGTGATCAGCGACCTAAAACACCCCCGTATCTAAAATTTCACATTTATACGTCAATTTTCAAAAAATCCTTCGGCCATTTTGTTTTTTTTTTGACATTTCGACTTTGGATACGTGATCAATGACACCACAAAAAATCCCATGTGCCGAATTTTACTTTAATCAGAAGAGAGAAATTAATTTCAGCTAGCTCCGCCCACTCTGCATGTATGCGTAATCGTTTAAATAAAATTATTACATAAAGGCACATCAATGTTAAAACAATCCGTTTCCCCATTAAGGAAACGGGGCATACGCGTTCTGGAATTATCGTATTTTAATTCAAATCATTATTAAAATATTAATCGACCCCTGTACATAGATAAAAATATTAAATCAAGCGGGACCGTTACGTATTATGTGGAGATGCAGAACCAACAGCGGTGAGAATACTGGGGATCTGCTCACAGGCTATATATTATACGATATGGAAGCAGAACAAAATACAGTTCTCCCCACCTTCAATGTAATGTTTAATGGCTTAACGGAGCAACGGTAGGGCTTTGCATATGGGTATGTTTCTCTCGGTGGAAGGGGTAAACATTCGAATAGTTTACATCCGTGCGCTGTTAGTCGTCATTATATCTGTGACGAGGATCGGTGCATGTAGGTTGTTCGAGCGCCGCACACGCGACGTGCCTGTTCAATAACTATGAATACGTAATAAATAAATACTTTCACAGTTAGTCGCCGCTTGGTTTGTTTTGTTTCAAAATTCCAGGGGGTGCAATTGCTCACTTGCTCTCATTAAAGAGCCGCCACTGGCCGCAAGAAATAATAAGTTCATCACTTAAAGAAATAAATGGGCATTAAGGAGAGTGGTGAGAATAACTGTTGTATTAACGTGAACTCTTGCGTCTTATGAGGACTTTATCTGTCACATTAAAGAGCATTAGTCATACAGTGGTAAAATTAACTCTGCTCTTAAAAGGGTCGTTTACTAACAAATAGAAACTTATGCAACTTATATTACTCGCGGAACGGGTAGACGCAAGGTGTGGAGCTACACGATATTCGGTTTCAATCACAGAGCTTCGGTTTTATTTATTTATTTATTTATAGATGGGCAACATAATGTATAAAGAATAATTACTTACGGAACTGTTGATGTCATTGATGTTTTGTAATAAGCCAATTTTCGCTTAACCAAAACTGTTATATTATTATACACTCGAATATTAGAGGTATATATGACATTTAAATGCCAGTGACAGTTTGTAATTAAACTGTCACTCGCATTTAAGTCTGCAATAGCCGACCGATTCCGATAGATTTTCGTCTTCGCTAGGACCGGTAGAGATACCATAAAGTGGGGATAGACGACGCGAAAAACCTCGTGTAAAATGTGTGTGACAATGTTTACTGTTTAATGTTTTTTATCTTTAAAAATAATTACATAAATTTGATTTTTTCTTTATATCGTACATCAAATGTGCAGCTAGCGCGTAGAGGTCGTTTTTTTCTTTTGTGTACATGCCTTAGTTAGTAGACATTAATCAAATTCATGCATTTTTGTGGTTATTTCTAAGACACATAACTTTTTTAAGAAAATAAATTAATACAAAAACTGACTTTGACATTATAAATTTATGCCTTTTGCATCACTAACCCAAATTTGAAATTCTAAAATTACAAAATAAGTTTAAAAAACGCGAAACGGCGATACCTTAATTTTCAATAGGTAAACGCTCCCCTTAAATTGATGTTAAGCATGAGATTAGAAGTATTTATTGATTTGTTTTCAGAGGGCGCATTCTGCCGACACCACCGGCCAAGCAAGCGAGGACAGCATTGAACGGACGCAAGAGATGGCTTCCACAAATCTATAAATGTGAGCGCTGCAAGTACAGAACGAAGTACCAAGCAGATCTCAAGAAACATACTAAACAGCATTATGTAGTTAAAAGGTATAAATGTGGGATTTGTAACAGACGTTTTAAGACTAAGGAATCCCTCAGGCTGCACGTGGAAAATACACACGCTTATGTTGGAGGAAAGGACGACCAAGAACATTCTACGACTGATTATAGGAATCCACATAAAAAAGTGGAACAATCGAGGTCACGAGATCAGACGAAAATATTCAAATGTTTGCTGTGTGTGTTCCAAACCAAACACAAACATTCTTTGAGAAGACATAAAAAGACTAAACATTTGAAGCAATCTGATTGTAAATGTAACTTATGTGAATTTGGAACAAACAGCAAACAGCATTTAGAAAGTCATATAAAAACTAAGCATTTGAAAGAATTTGATTATAATTGTGACAAATGTGAATATAGAACAAATACTAAACAGAGTTTAGAAAGACATATAAAAGCGAAACATTCGAAGCAATCTGATTATAAATGCAACTTATGTAAATTTGGAACAAACAGCAAACACTATTTAGAAAGACATATAAAGACTAAACATTTAAAGCAATATGATTATAAATGCAACTTATGTGAATTTGGAACAAACGACAAATGTTATTTAGAAAGACATATAAAAACTAAACATTTGAAAAAATTTGATCATAAATGTGAGTTTTGTGAATATGGAACAAACAATCAAAATAATTTACACGTACATATAAAAGATAAGCATTTGAAAGAATTTGATTATAAATGTGACTGTTGTGAATTTGGAACAAACAACAAAAATCATTTAGAAAGACATATAAAAACTAAACATTTGAAGATGTTTCATTATAAATGTGAGTCTTGTGAATTTGAAACAAACAGCAAAAGAAATTTAGAAGTACATATAAAAACTAAGCATTTGAAAGAATTTGATTATAAATGTGATAAATGTGAATATAGAACAAATACTAAACAGAGTTTAGAAAGGCATATGAAGACTAACCATTTAAAGGAATTTGATTATAATTGTGACTCTTGTGAATTTAAAACAAACAACAAGACTGATTTAGAAACACATATAAAAAGTAAACATTTGAAGCAATTTGATTATAAATGTGACTCTTGTGAATTTGGAACAAACAATAAAAGTCATTTAGAAAGACATATAAAAACTAACCATTTGAAAAAGTTTGATCATAAATGTGGGTGTTGTGAATTTGGAACAAACCACATATATGTTTTAAAAAGACATACAAAAAGTAAGCATTTGAACGAATTTGATTATAAATGTGACAAATGTGACTGTAGAACAAATAGTAAACAGAATTTAGAACAACATGTAAAAACTAAACATCTGAAAAAATTTGATTATAAATGTGACTCTTGTAAATTTCGAACAAACAGCAAACAGTATTTAGAACAACATATAAAAACTAAACATCTGAAAAAATTTGATTATAAATGTGGGTCTTGTGAATTTGGAACAAACCGCAGATTTATTTTAAAAAGACATATTATAAGTAAACATTTGTAATTTGATTATAACGTGACTTCTATTAATAATAGTTGGGACAAATTCTTTTTTTTTTCGCTCAGTATAACAATTTGTGTTTATTTTTGTATTTAATTCTCGGCTAATGATATAATGACACAGTTAAAATAATCATGCCATATATAATGTTTACTCATGTTGTAATTCTTAAAATGATGATTTATATAGTATTAAAATATTTGTTAAATGAGATTGTCAGGATTTAGTAAGTTGTTGATTACCATAATGGATGGTATTTGATGTGGATTTTTGGTTCACTCCGTACAGCGGTAGAACGATAAGTTTTCTTTCTTCTATATAAAAATTGTAGAATCTGTTAGGAAGAAATGAAAAAATATTAGCATTGTTATAAAATATTATGTATTATGATTATTGTACAAAATTGTTTAATTAACGGTGATATGCCAAGCAAAATATAATAATCTAATTGATTTTGAGTATAAGCAAATTTGAATCAAGATTTCCGCTATAATTTGATTGTGGGAAGGTGACGGTTTAAAAATTTGACAGATCCTGTTAAAAATTTTGAGAGTATGTAAAAAAATGATATGTAATGCATTTAAAGAAGGTTTTTAAAATGAAAAAAGAATTAAATAATGTGACTTCTATAGATTTTAATGGATGTAAATATTCTAAAGTATACCGGGTGTCAACGAGATCATGTATCAGCACGCCATTTATTTATTAGTTAAAATAAAACTTTGAAATTCGGACCGTATATATGAGTGATTGGGGGGCTTCTTCAGGTACACTCAGTTTTTCTATAGCACTTCCGGTCAAACCGGAAGTGACGTTAATTTTGAATTTTTAAATACAACATTTATTATTTCTGTTCATATTCTGTTTCTTCTGAAAATTTGCCATCTAGTGCAGGTTAACTTTTGACATTTCTGTCAAAGATGGCGGTATCTGTTAAATTTATCCATTAAAGTGAAACTGCTTCGCAACGATTGTCGAAATGTAACAACCATCAAAGTTAGCTTTGAAAACAATTAAGAAACGTATTTTTCACATTTACACGCATTGGCGAAGGAAACATGTATTTCACGTTGAAATTACTAAAGAAAATAGAAAAAAAAAATTTTTCATTTTCAAATGACAGGTAATCGTTTTTTTAAATAGTAACACCTATTTTTTATTACAGTGCCATATTGGCATAATTTTTAGCTTTCAAGTGATATAAAATATGCTGTGGTTTAGTGGTAGACAGGTAGTACAAAACATAAAATGTTTTAAAAGTAGTCTAATTCCAAAGACTACTTTTAAAACATTTTATTTCAGAAGAAACAGAATATGAACAGAAATAATAAATGTTGTATTTAAAAATTCAAAATTAACGTCACTTCCGGTTTGACCGGAAGTGCTATAGAAAAACTGAGTGTACCTGAAGAAGCCCCCCAATCACTCATATATACGGTCCGAATTTCAAAGTTTTATTTTAACTAATAAATAAATGGCGTGCTGATACATGATCTCGTTGACACCCGGTATATAAAAGAGATATGTTGATTTTTAAAGGTAGGTGTAGATTTCTCATTGGAGAATTCAAAAAGTTTAAAAAGGTCGTCAAGGGAATTTGAAAAATAAATAAGGGAGTGTTTGTTTGAATTGAGTGCGGATGTATAAATTTTGATGTTGATAAAATAACATCAAAATTGATACATAATCGATTATTTGTGTGCGGAAAAAGTGATTAACTATGTTAATATAACATAACGAAAACAATATAGAAAAGTATTTACAATATCCAACATTGAGTAGAAATCTAAGCCAAGAAGCTACTATTGAAAGATATGCTAAGAAGTTTATGTTGAAATACTACAATCATTAGAAGATTTGATAATATATTGAAGATAACTTACCTCAAATTCATAAAAAACTGTATCCTAACAAGTGTAAATACATCCTTGTAATTTCCAATCTAAGAAGAAGAAGTTTAAAAATACTCCAGTTCAGAGAGTCAGAGGAAAATTGAAGATCAACCATTAGATGTGCTATTAACTATTTTCCAGCCCGAAAGTCCAATAATAATTCAAGTTCAACTAGTAGATGTGTGTATACGATAATCCAGTTCCGAGAGACGAAGATATTTTCAAGTTCATCCAATTGATGTAATATGAACCGTCAGCCAGTATAGGAAGTCTTGAGAGGTGTAGTTCCAGCACCGGAGTAGTGTTTTTCCTTTTAGATACAGCAAGATATAGTATCTGAGGACAGCAAGAAACGTTAGCAGGTAGCATTTGGAAACATCCATAATTTCAAGTACGCAGGAAGGTGTGACGTCCAGGACCATAATATAATTGCACGGAGATTGGTTCCATCGAGGCCGCATAAATCTGGGAACACGAAAATAATAGTATTTGGACAATTTGATTGAAATATCAACGTTTTGAAACCCAAGGTTGTATAAAATGTTTAAACATTAACATTAATAATTCACAGTCAACCTAAAATCTATAGTATAATTTATATTTGAAAAAGTTTAGGAATATCCTAATAGAGAAAGTAACGTAAATTGTAATATATTTGAAAGATACAGTCGAAAGCAAAAAAAAGTAGACATGAAATCTCGTACTTTGTAAACCTGGCTTTATTTACTTGTCATTAGTGTCAAGTCATTATTCTATGGCAAATCAAATAATTATCAAAACGTCTTCTATCTGATTAATACAAATCAAAATAATAATTAAAAAACATCATGATGAAATATATGCTTTAATATCTGGTTATAGACCAGTTTTTGTTTAAAACTTTTTGCAATCTATTTGGAATAGAGTTATAAAGGTTGGTACAAATATTTTGATTTACATTCTTCCATGCTGTGTGAACTATTTCTACCAGTTCTTGTCTATTTTAAGGTCTTCGATTTAATTTCTTTGTTTCTTTGATTATCAGACACATTTTCGATAATATTTAAATCAGGACTTCTTGGCGGAAAATCCAACACGTTGATGTTATTTTCTCTGAACCATGTTTTCACTCTGTCCGATGGATGGGACAGTTATCCTGTTGAATTATAAAATTGCGATTTGGAAAAAATAGCTCCACTGAAGGCAACATCACATTACATACTTAGAATGTTGATATAAGTCTCTGAATTTAAGTTTCCTTCTATTTCCCATAACATATTATTTCCTTTCCACAATTTCACGTATTTTGAAACCGTTACTCAAATCTGCAATAACACTGACTTTATTATCTTCATTTATGGAAGGCATTTTGATAATAGTTTAATATCAACGATATCAACTGTAAGGTTGTCAATTTTGATAGATAACCAAATTTGGACAAGTAACTTTGAAGTCGCTATCACACTACTCATTTTGAGAAAGTCTATGACAGAAACCTGTGTTTTTGTCTACTTTTTTTTTGCTTTCGACTGTACTTTATAGAGAGAATTGTCTCATGTACGATCCATTAAAGTTATCGTAGTAGATTGAATATTTAAATATATAATTGAGGAACACATTATTTACGGTCTTTTATAAAGTAAAATGTTAGGAAATAAAAGTACTCACCGTAAAATGTCATGTTAGGGATAAATGTGATTGCTTCTCAAATAGTGTCATCGTAATTAGACAATTTTATTAAGCATTACTTCAGTTGTGTTATCAAATGGAATATTTGTAATTATGGTATTCTGACCAATTTAATATATTCTTGTTAATCTGAGATTGTTTTTCCTTCATTTGAAATACTACGTAAATAGAACACATTATTGTAGAAGTTAAATTTTCCTGAAACGAAAACAAACATATAAATTTCATTCTGTCAAAAATACATTATAAGAGAATAGAAATACTTACGTAGCTAGTTGAGAAAATAGTATTTCATATAAAATCAACCAGAAACAACGGACCAATTAGACACCCCTTTTGAGTGAATAAGAAGTATTACAGAAAAGATTTTGATATAGATGTGAGATACATAATCGATGTTATAAATTAGGTTAGAAAATCTTTGATATTGATTTCATTTATACACCCACCTCTGTAATAAACTAGTGTAGTTAAATATATGGTTCTACCAGTTGAATAAAATATATGTAAAGAGAATAATCATTAATATTTAAATTATCTGAGCTTAGCCGTGGTTATTAAAGAAAAGAAACAAAGTTTATAGTATTTATTGAAGTACAAATAATAATTATTGGTGCATTAGGAAAACTAATATAGGGATTTTACTTATTACCAATACTTTTAACATTGATTTTAATGGTAAAAAGTTAGACTATTGTTAGTAACATCAGATTTAAGTATACAGAGTCTCAAATACTTGTTTCAATATGTATAGCAAAAAATAAAATATCAACATTTTTGTGTTGTTTTTTTTGCCCCTCTACTCAAAATATGATTCTATGGAAACCATGTAACTCAGAATGGGGTTGCTTACGGCGGGTTAGATGGCCGTTGTTGGATGCTTTTGTTGACATTTGATTGTACTCTGAAATCGCAAAAAAGTATTTAAAAAAACATACAAATTAAACTGAATTGTGTGTGATAAAGTGAAATAAACATCAATTATTACGACTTTCATAATTTCAAGGATGTGTACGGCAGATATGACTAAAAATATGAAAAAGAAAAATTCACTTGGTGAATACCCAATTTATTTTCTATCTCCATTTCCAAGTAAAAGTCGTTCAATTATAGGTCATCTATAAGGCAGACTGGTGCTTTACTCAAAAATCGCGGGTTCAGGCGATTTTTGACACAGGGCCTTCGAGTATATACCTTTCGCAAGCAATATGCATGTGATTATATACGAATGAGTTGAGAATAGGCTCACGGCTAATGTTCATGACATGTGCGACACAAAATTTGCCGGTTAGGGTTTCGTAGATCATGTCATGACCGCTTCTAGAAAGCTTCTAGAAGCGGTGTAGCTCCGATAGGGGCGTCTTAACCATTATATATATTGAGGTAGTACTAGGTACATACCGTCAATATTAATATGTATTTTAATTACGAATAGTATTATAAAGAGAATAATTGGTTTATTAATGTTTTTATATTTACTAATGGTCCATAGTTGATTCTATATAGTTTGTTGTGTAAGGTCCATGGTTCGTCAAATGACACAGAAATCTGTAAAATAGAGAATTTGTAATTAATTGATAATTCGATATGTTATATAAATTTGTAAAAACTTGTTCAATTGAATTTAATGAAGAGAAATGGTATTAAGAGGTAAATTTTATTATAAGGCATTGTCAAAATTGATTATAATTTCCCGCGTTAAAATATTTGAAGGAACTGTCAGTGGTTGTCAATGTTGACATTTTGTACAGAAAAGTTATTTGAGAATGTGTTAAATGGTTATGAATACATAAATTTTATACTAAATTCATGGATAAAATTATCATAATAAGAGTATTGTTATATGGAAAGGTATTTATAAAAATATTATCATAATGGAATTTATATTGAGTAGAATTAAGAGGTGGATAATGGAGATTGGTTAATTTGAAAAATAGGCAGTATCACTAAGGGAATGGGATAAATAAAAAAAATTCGAAATATAATTTTTGCAGAGAGAGTTTATGAAATTGGCGATAATTTTATATTGGCTTTAATTTCATAAACTAAAGATAAATAAAAGTATTGTTATACTGGAATTTAATATTCAAACATTTGGAAATATAAGTAGTAAAGAATACGAAGTATTAGTGTACTAAAAAAAATAAATGTTAGCAGTTTTCACTAAACTGTAATAAAGGAAGAAGATAGGAGTGCAATAAAACAGGAATATAATTTAAAAATACTTACCAGCAAAGAAGTATCCATTTTAAGTGAGGTCACAGTGGAATTGGAGCATCATACATAATTTTCCTAAAGGAGTATCCATATTAAGCGAGGTCACCAAAAGAATTGGAGTATCATACATAATTTTCCTAAAGGAGTATCCATATTTAACGAGGTTACAAAGGAATTGGAGCATTAAACGTAATTTTCCTGAAGGAGTATCCATAACAAAAGGTGTCACAGTGGAATTGGAGCATCACACGCTGTATAATTAGTCGAAGAACTTCCTGGACGGAGTTATTAATTCATTGGAGTATTATTTAAATAATCAAGAGAGAAATTCCTATCTTATTAGGACCATTTTTCATTGTTCCTGTACCGGTAGTCACCTTTAGGAGGCACAGACAGCTGTTTCATTGTCCAAATAAAGTAATTGCTGTAGGATTTTTGTTCATCTGAGGCTACAAAGTTACAAGAAGATATTAAAAGGAGCTACGAAATAAGAAAATACTGTGAAATAAACAAAGGTTGTATTGAACTATTTTCATTTTTCATTTGGTTTTTGCTATTATAATTTAAATATTTGTGGAAGAGTACAATTAAATAAACCACATGACAAACTATATACATAAATTAGTAAGAGATCATAAATAATTGCATAAGAATATAAATCAGATAAGTTTGTAATAATTTTCATAAATATAAAGCTAAATTTATTAAATAACATACCTTTTAAAAAAGAGAGGTTAACATCTGTTCTTTTCATAACCATATTTCTGACATTGAACAAGTTTAGATAGGGTGTTTGTATTAATATTGGCATTTCCATCATAGTACCAGAGATATTGTAAATAATTTATCAAATCAATATATTGTTTGTTAGTTTTTCTATCCTTGTTTTAATGGTAATATAGAATACCTGTTAGAAAATCACTACATTATAAAATGTTGGAATTCCTAGAAATAAAAACATCAATTTAATTTATAGGCTATAAATCACATCCGATAAAAAATTCTTACTCATGAGATTAAAAGAGATGTTATGCAGTAATAAGATAAAACTTATTATATAGATTTTGTATCAAAAGAAATTAGTTATTAGAAATCTAGTTATAATAATTTTCAACGTGAAGCGATACTATCGTTCAAGTTCCGAGTTACCAACTTTATCAGAAGATATATCACTACAAGTATATAATTTGCTAAGTAAACCAAAAGATACAGGTACGGACTAAGGAATATTATAGTTAAAGAATATGTAAAAGTTGGAATAATGAAAGATGAATTTAATTGAAAATATAATGTTAGATTTATGAAATCAGTATTGTATGGAGTATTGTTAAATGTGATAGGAAGGGATATCAAAGTACATAGAAATTATACGACTGAGTTAGTGACGGGCAAATTAATAATTCATTTTATATTTTTTATTAGACTGAATATTAAAAATACATATCCATTATATGCCTACTAGTACATTGAGCTAGTAGCATAGTGTTAAATGTAATTGATACACCTGTAAAAGGGGGTATTACTACAATATAGATCATTGACGAAATACGAACACACTTTATTCATGTTCCCATAAAGCACCATTTCACCATATATTCATAAACAGTAATCACTGTAAATCAACATTACTTGCGTAAATATACAAATTTAATGCAAAAACACGTGTTTTCCAAAAGAAAATATTTGACGTTTATTTTATGTAAAATAAGGAAACTGGTGAACAATTCGTTCCGTGGTTAATTCTATTATCCCGCTATATCTCACAATAATTAAAAACGGAGCAACTAATTTTGTTTTGCCTTTTCGATTAAACGCTTTCGGCAATTTTAGGATACAATAAGAATACCTACACAATTCTCAAATTAGAAAGTTTTTCAATAGACATATGGTAATTGGTAAACTTGATTGTTGTTGTTGGCATAATAAGCCGGCAACAGAGTAATATTTTCAGATATGCCATCGCCATGAAATATAAATATCTGAGTTTATCATGACATCAAATAAAATAAAGTACATGTATGTTGTTGTTGAGATACATTTTATTAAATGATAATTAAGGGTGTTGTATACCAAACCAAAAATGTCGTCGTCTTCGCTGCGGGTATCGGGGGGTAGTGCTCATTACTGTCTTGTTAAATGCTAGTAAAAATCTAAATTTTACAGTTCCGAGTTTATAAGTACCGCCCTTATAGAGCGATGCATTCGAAATGACATACGTATGATGCGTTAAGTGCTAATTGTCTCTGTTCAAGCTACACATACTCTACGTAACGTAGGTGTTGGTAATATTTTGTATGATTTATTCAGTCTGAAGTCTAGCAGAGTCTAGACGCTACAGGAATGTAGATTGTAAGTTTTTTTTTTAGTCAGAGATGTGTTCAATAAGTCAAAAGTTAATATATGTGAGATGGAATTCTGATTAAATGATCAGCGTACAGTGGAAAAGAAATATTAATTAGTGCCTATGAATACGTGAGTATTATTTTGTTGAATCTTTTCCATTGGGCCTATTGAAAATCGTTCTATAAACCAATTTATATCTGTATGTTAGAATTAATATTTCATAATTTTACTCAATGCTAAATAACTAATGTAAATAATAATGAATTGTATATATGTCGCAGGCTAATAGTCATTTTCGGCAAATAGCTTTTTCCTAAGCAAATGGTATCTGCCAGTTGGGTTTTTAGGCAAAAAGATTCACAATAAGACAAATGTCGTAGGCGAGTAGACTTCTTCTCTTAAAACTAAATAAACACAATAAACCAGGGAAATTGTATTTTTATCCCTATTATGTTGCAATACAAACGTAGAAATTTAAAAAAGAAGACGTCTTCTCTTAAAACGAAATAAACACAAGTAAACCAGGGAGATTGTATGTTTTCAGAAGTAACACCACAAATTACGTGCACTATTTTATTGCACTTTGAACAAGCGTGAGCGCCTGTACTTTCGTTGCCGCAAACACAGCAATATATTATGCCACCGAGACTTGTGTTACAGTCTTCACTAGAGCCTAAACCATCTGCCGTAATGTGCTCTGTCACCGTAAGAATATTCTCAATGGTTTCTCCTACGTACGTCTCAATTTGAGAATCGGCAACCTGTACTATATTTGCTTCGCCTGAATGTTCTTCTTGATGAGGGTTCACAACTTTAGAATTGTCAGGACTTTCTGCCGGTACTGCAACATTGCCATCATGTGATACACATTCTCTGCTACTCTCACCTTCGTTTATGTTTACGCTTTCTAACTCCTCTTCGGTCTGTATTTTATCAATAAGATCTGATGGCAGATTTGTAGAGCGTAAACCTATTTTCGGATCTGCACCATATAGACTTTTGTAAGGTGATCTACCAATGATACGATGATATGATGTATTGCGTAAAGTAACACCCGATCGACCAACGAGAGAGAGTTTTAATTTCTTCCATCCACATTCTTAACATTTGTTCAACATCTTGGTTTGCCCTTTCAACGGACCCTTGGCTTTGAGGGTGCCTGGGACGTCTATGTACGATTCTGGCCATAACAAAACCAATTCTTTTATTACTTCGGCTGTAAACTCCCGTCCATTATCACTCTGCAGGATCACTGGTACACCTTGCTCGAGAAAAATTTTCAGTAATTCGTTGGCTACTTGCGCAGCCCACTTTGTTTGTAATGGTCTCAAATATAAAAATTTTGTGGAATGGTCTTGGTAGTTTAATAGCTATTTATATTTACTAATTTAGTGATGGGAGAACTCGAGTGAAAAATAACCGGGTACCCGATTATTGAAATGACCGGAGTAATTCGGTTTTTGAATACTAGTGAAGGGTGATCGGTGAACCGATACAACAGAGTTGCTGCAAATCGGAAATGCAAACTGCTTGGAAACTGATTATATATTTACTGGGAGTGGGAGTAGTATTAAATTATGCCTCAATGATGAGAGTACACAGATCACCATAAGATGGCTCAGTCAAGCCAAAATTTTTATCCGCGTTTTGTATTGCCTCGGGTCAAATATAGATGACGCCGACATCAAAAAATTACAGTTTACAATAACACCAAGCAAATAGCGGGACATTCAAAATGTATTTGGTAGCGGGAAATTCAAAAGAAAGTTTATTTCAAATTAGGGTTTAATACGGCGAGATCAAAAATTATATTGATAAAGGTTTGTCATGGAATGTAAAACGTCTGTCTTAAGTTATATCATTAAGTGTCATACTGTCATTAATATTTGTCATTATAAGAGAAAATATAATGACAAATATGGACAATATGACAATGATATAACTGTATAAAACAGACGTTTTACATTACATGACAAACCATCAATATAATTTTTGATCTCGCGATACATGATTACAACACTGTAATTAAATTGCATACTATTTACTAGTTCTCGTAATAATGAGGAATCATTTCTAAGGAAAACAGTATACAGTACGATATTCAATGACAATGCTGTAACCACACAATAACGTTTTAAAGAAAAGAATTACTTAAATAATTACATTTTAATATTGTTACGTAGAAAAGGTACAAAGTACATTTATGATTATTAATAAGTAACATGTAACACGTATGTTTTAGTTAAATTACCAGTACAAAAATAAATTAACGAACAATAGCATAGTCTACCAAAAGTAGAATTTTCGACTAACAAACATATTTTTAACAATAAGTTAGAATTTCTGTCGAAAAAGCACAAGTACTTACTCGAAATACTACAAAGTAGAAAAGCTATAAAGTACATTTATGATTACTATTGAAAAATTATAACTAACATCCAACACTTATGTTTTAGTTAAATTACCAGTACAAAAATAAATTAACGAACAATAGCATAATCTACCAAAAGTAGAATATTCGACTAACAAACATATTTTTAACAATAAGATAGAATTTCTGTCGAAAAAGCACAAGTACTTACTCGAAATACTACAAAGTAGAAAAGCTATAAAGTACATTTATGATTACTATTGAAAAATTATAACTAACATCCAACACTTATGTTTTAGTTAAATTACCAGTACAAAAATAAATTAACGAACAATAGCATAATCTAACAAAAGTAGAATTTTCGACTAACAAACATATTTTTAACAATAAGATAGAATTTCTGTCGAAAAAGCACAAGCTCAAAATACTACAAAGTAGGTAATTAAACCTGATAAACACACAATGACTTAAGCCCGCCCATGTTTACTAGCACCATTTACAAAATCTTGTATTACATAAATGATGAACATAAAATAAGGTGACATAAATAAAAATATGGATACATAAGATATCTAACAAATTTAGTAAATGTCTTTTCATCAATATATAATTAAAAGAGTGACAATTAGGGCTTAAAAATTAAATAATGTTAATTACATGGCTATAGAAGAAAACAAAAAAATTAAACCTGCAATAACTAAGACCAAATTGATTAATTTATTGTTCTCGTAAAACAAATGAGACTTCCAATGATATGGTTGCCTCCGTGGTGGCCTCATGGGATGGAGTGTCGGCACTGCATTTCTGAATGAGGGTGTGCATAGCAGTTTGTGTCAAAATGTAGGATGCAGAGTTTCTTATTACATGTTGTACTGGCATCTAGCACAGGTTTCACGCCCATTTGCTGTTGGCTGCCTAGGAAAATCATTAGGAAAAACCATAAATGCTTCTGTACCAAGAAACCTGAAGTTTCTATTAACACTGCTAAACATCGATTGTTTGCTTGTGAAAAAACATAATATAGAAACTTAAAAACAAGTAGTAAGTTTTTCGTGTACCTTAAAGGCTTTCTTATACACCTACAGGGTTAAACTGCAGTTGAGGTGTCGGGCGACTAGTGTACCTTATAGAGCACCTCTAATTGAACAACTTTTTCTTATAAAATTATCAATGCAAACATAGAGAAATGGAGATAAAAAATAAATTAGGTACTGACCGAGTCAATTTTGCAGTTTACATCTCATGAAAGGTATCCCATATAGATCATTGAAATGATGAAAATCACGATAATTGATGTTTATTTCACATAATCACACACAATTGAGGCCAATTTGTATGTTTTCTTATGACTTTTCTGCGATTTTAAAAGTACCATCGAATGTCAACAAAAACAGTTGATATCATGTGATCTCATATTTACAATTTTGCTAAAATTCAATCAAAAAAACCTACAAATCAAAGGTAATTGTTGTGTTGTGAGCTTAAATAAACATTAAAACAATAAAAACACATTTACTTTGTTGTATCAGTATATTAAACAAATGGTGTGACCGCGGTTTCGACCAACATGGCCATTAACGAACACAGTGTTGAATGAGACACAAAACTATGTTAAACTTAGTGTAAGGCAGTAATTATGAAGTTGAGGGGAAATAAATGGGATAATACAGAATACATTATAACAGTTATTAGTTAATTTATCCCATTTATTTCCCCTCAACTTCATAATTACTGCCTTACACTAAGTTTAACATAGTTTTGTGTCTCATTCAACACTGTGTTCGTTAATGGCCATGTTGGTCGAAACCGCGGTCACACCATTTGTTTAATATACTGATACAACAAAGTAAATGTGTTTTTATTTATTTAATATGGATTATCACAAAGTAACGGCTTACAGCATTAATTATTTTAAATAAACATCATTTATTGTGATTTTCATTATTTCAATGCTCTATATGGGACATCTCACATGAGATGTAACCTGCAAGATATTGACTCGGCGAGTACCTAATTTATTTTTTATCTCCATTTCCCTACGTTTGCATTGATAATTTTATATGAAAATGGTGTTCAATTAGAGGTCCTTTATAACATACACTAATCATTTTGTCAAAAATCGCCTGACACCTCAACTTCAATTATTCCCACTTATATTATACTCCTAATAATTGCCAATTACTTACTTAACTGTCATTTAAACTTTAATTGGTGTAATCGGGGAACCAACAAAATCCTTGCTACAACCAGGTGGTCCTTATTGCTCTTGGAATCAGAACTACAAACAAAAAATCTCCAGCTCACCTTCGTGTTATATATCAACTATTAGTGTCGTTAGTTACTTGTTCGCATTGTAGGAAAATATGCATCGCTCTTGCTTCCTGCTTGTACGCCCCACACACGATCCACCAGGTTTTATTCATCCTTCAATTCTAAAAATGCCTTATGTTAACTTAATAAAATTATCATATTACTCTTTACAGAACTTACGGTACGATTATAACACCATTAACTAGTAGCAATAAGAAAAATAATGTTTAGCAACACACAAAATTTAATGGTTGACGCTTCTACGCATTTTCATAAAAGGACATCTCAAGATATTCGGTTAAACTCACGATTCAAATTTACTTATAGGTCTCTTGTTTCCAGTGAAATATATATATACATATAACTGGAAAGGCGGGTAAGTTAACGATGACTGAGGCAAAATTTTGGAGTATACAACCCGCTGCATTGTGGTATTCTCATCTTTGTCCGACTAGCGGCTACATAATTAGCCGCCGCCAGTGGCGGCTCGTGCTAAAAATTTTAAGGTGTTCTGCAAGTTTTACAAAAAAAATTACCTTGCACGGGCAGTAAGAGGTTGTCTCCCATCGATCTTATCGTGCTTTCTTCGCTTTCCGCACTGAAGTAATGGATTTCTGGAACGATTGTCAATTGTCACAGAAAAAAATAAGAGTCACTAAGCACTACTTTACTAACAAATTATTTCTTATAAATTAAATCTATTCTACGTTCTTTTCGATTTGCAAATTTTGTTATCACTTTGTCATTAAAATTGTCTATTTCGGAGATAAACTTTTTTTCGATAGATAGCATGGAAAGAGATGTTAAACGATCTTCGGTCATTGAATTTCTGAGAAACGTCTTAATTCGATTTAGTGTTGAAAAGCATCGTTCGGCCTCTGATGTTGTCATGGGAGTTGTTATTACAATTTCTAATAATTTTCTAGTCTCTTTCAACGTATCTCCCAGATCGTTTTTTATTAAAAATTTTAGAAGAGGTAGTGCGCCTTTTAAAGATCTACAATCAGTTCTTGAGTAAATAACAGACAATTCAGTTCGTAATCTTTCTTTATCAAGGGTGGGATAATAGGAGCATGCGGAAGTGAGTTTGTCCTCAGGAAATTTACTGCAATACTCTCCAAAGCATTCCGAAAAAAAAAGTGATGCCACTACTAGATGCTCTTTAAAATGAAATCGATCTTTTGCACAATTTAGAATAACATCACACACCTCTAAAGCCGAAATTCGATGATTAAATCTGCTGTTATTTGGACGTTTGCGTTTTTCTGGTGGTGGCTCATCGCTTATTAAATCTGATGCTTCACTTATGATGTTGTCAATATTATTTCGAACTTGGCCTATACCGCGTTCAAAATTTTCGATAGCGTCTTTTACTAGAGTGGGTTCAATTTTTCTTTGCTGCAATTGATTAAACAGGATATCTACATGGGGCATTACATGATGGTAAAAAGTCAGCCAAAAATTGAAGATCGGATCATTTAATGTACGGCGAATAGAGGCGGCTGCACTACAGACTGTGTTGTTGGAGAATTGTTCTTCTATTTCTTCCATACACTCAATGAGAGAGGCCCTATTTTCGTACACAACATTAATGGTCCTGATATTAAAATTCCAACGGGTTGTAGCGCCGTGGGGGATCCTTCTGTTTACAATCTTGTTTAACACTTCTACTCGTTGGGGTGAATTATTAAAAAAGCCGGGAATGTCTTGTAGATTTCCAAAAAATACACGTACTTGCGAATTTGCAGAAGCAGCTTTAGACATAATTAAATTTAATTGATGGGCATAGCAATGTACATAGTGCGCAAAAGGGTACTTTTTTTTAATCAATGCTTGAACGCCTGCGTGTTGTCCGCTCATCACCGCTGCTCCATCGTAACTCTGTGCAATCAGTTTGTTAGGTGAATTTTGAATTAAAGGATCTATAACACTTAAAATTGTTTTGCTAAGTGTTTCTGCATCACATTTTTCAGGAATGACGTAGTTCCAAAAACGTTCAATTGGCTCACCATCACGAACATATCTAAAAATAACTACCATTTGAGTTTTTGCAGCAACATCCGTTGTTTCGTCCGCCATGATCGCCAAAAACGGAGAATTATTAATTTCCTCAATTATTTGTTCTTGACAGACTTCAAGTATGCACTGTAACAGATCATTCTGTATTTCTTTGGAAGTGCCTTTAAATACCGAACAATTTTTTAGGTGCTCACTTAGAGTTGCATCTAATTCAGCCGAAAAATTAATAAGTCCACGAAATATCCCCGGATTCTCGGAAGTATCGCTCTCATCATGTCCCCGAAGGGCCAATTCAAAAGCTCCACAAAATTTTATACAATTAATAATTTTTGATAAAATATACCGATTCTTTGACACATTTTCATTATGTCTCTGTATATTTACCCAATAAGCAGAATCTAGTTGAGCCATAATATTAGTTGACCCTAGTAACGCAAATTCCATACAATTATGAAGATGGCTTTTAGAATTCTCATGTCTTTTTATTTTCAAACTCAAGTGCTCTAGATCCGTGACCCCTATTTCAGTCCAAGCTTTATCACCACCAAAAAGTAAACAGGGAAAACAATATAAAGCATTTTTTTTGTTGCATCCACAAATCCATTCGTTTTTTGAATAAATATCGCTACTAAATTTACGTGTATAATTTTTCCCTCTACTTACACCAGTTTTTTCAATAGTGATATCTACTAATGGCCTGCCTCTTGCTTTTAATTCTAACTTTTCTTCGTATGAATATTTAAAGAATCTCTTCACATTAATTAAATTAAAGACCACCTCCATAATACACAGAGTTTATATAAATTGTCAACAATACACAAAAACAGAAGCACGCGCACTCTAATATTTGTTTTTATGTTAAACACGCCGCACCGACTTTTGTCGCGAAAAAATTAAATAAACCGAATCATGTGGCCGTTCTCGCTGCAGTCAATGCAGCGAATTTGTCTGGTAAATCAGGCATTAGTTTTAGACAGCCGCGGTGGTAGCGGGGTGGCGCGCGGGTGTCTGTATGGGCTCTGAGCGCCCGTTCGTGTGGACCAGATAAGGAACAAGTGAGCGATCGCGCGAATTAGATTGGTTATTCCACTGGTCGCCTATTGAATATTATTTGTACATTTTATGTTGGAATTTCCGAAGCGAATATCTCGGCTTCTACTGATCGGATTTTGATGATTCAGATGTCAAATTGTAGGGTTTGATGTCCTCTACAGGATGATGTAGAAAAATATGCAAATTTTTTGATATACAGGGGGAGAATTTTCACAACAATATGTTACGCTTTTATAAACATCAGAAATGTCGGAAAAATTATGTAAAAGAAAACTAGTTATAACTAATACAGGTTCGCCCGCCCAATTTTTTGGGAGCTCTGCAGCACTGCAGCGCTTATGCGCCAGCCGCCACTGGCCGCCGCCGTTTTAAATATATTTTTTTTAAATAAATCTACTTTAGCGTATTTATTATACATTATTATCTGTTGTAGGTGTTATAAAAGGAGAAGGATTATCCAAAGAATGATTTTTATATAATTATCGTGTTTTAAAGTAAATAGTAGGCTGGATACTTTTAAGTTAATCATATCAATACGTAACAAAATTTAAATTAAGTAGTTATGAGGAGCAGGATACGTTGGAAGGGTATTGTAAACAGAAATTCAATATTATGACAGTTTCATTGATTATTAAAAAGTATTAATTTAGTAAACTTTTGCCTTAAACCTAGTTTAGTATATTGAATACTTTCATTATAAACTTGCATGATGCGGCATTCGACATTTCACATACATACTTACAATACATTTTATTAATTGTATTTCGTCTAAATTTTCATTAAATATCTCCTCTGTTCCAGGATGACTAGGTAAAAAAAGTTATAAGTTTGACGAAAACTTTTGTACCGCTGCATTTTGCAATATATTTTTTAAATTTGATTTTTGTACTGAAGCAGTGGTTGTTAAAAATCGGAATTGTTTTTCTATAAACTGTATTATCTTGAACACTACATCACCCGCGAATACTAGACCACCATTGAAGGAAAAACTTGTAAATTCTTGAGACATTTGCATTACAGAAGTATATGTGTGATCTCCGTGCGTAAAAGTATTAAATAATAAACTTACGAGTGAAACTGGATATTATTTCTCTTGTCATATAAAGTTTTGCATCTATAAGCCGCGCAATAATGTACCATTTTTTCTTGTTCTAAGTACTGAAGTAAAAAGATACTATTCTTCACAGGCACATCAAAATATTATAACATCAAATTGTATGCTTTTACCTGCCGAGCACCTCAGGTATAGACGGTGAAAAACGTTTAAGATCAAGGTGCAAATAAACTCCGTAAACGAACATGCAACAAATAAGGATGGAAATACCACAACGTAGCACTATCTCTTTCTGTTGCGCCTGACACACTTTTCTGTTAAATGAAAATACCCTGCGTCCCTTCCAATTAGTATATACAGTTCATTGCTTGTTTCTCAACCGTGGCGTCATCTTATAATGACCCAGTTAGGTAGATTAGGCGGCAAAGCCCCGTATTTAAGTGAACCAATTGTGAGAGTATTAGCAAGTATTAAGTTGCTTTGTTTAATAGGGAGCTCCAGAAAAATGTGCATCTTTAATTTAAAAATATATATAGTATTAATAAACAACATGTAATAAATACTAACAATAGTGTTAGTTAATATAATTAATGTGTAACAAGAAAACCTAAATAAATGTACAAAAATAAATAAAAACATATAAAGAATGTAAAAATTATCAGGCCGTTTGACACTTACGTAAATTTTAAATAAAATTCACAACTTAATTCACACGCAAATTTTATAATAAATACATATCGTGGCATACATAAATTTTAGCTTGTAGATTTGGTTATTAATTCACATGTAAATTATTTAGAACATGTTCTATTTTCTGGGTGGGTGTTTCTAGTAAATCTGCGCGCGCATCGACATGAGCAGGTCAATTGAATATCACTGCAATACACTGCGATATCACGTTTGTTCTAGTTATTGCTGGTTATTGTACTTATTGTAGGTATCTTGATTCTTGATTATCAACAGTATATAAAAACGTCTTGGTCAAACGATCAAGTACGAGCATTAATTAATGAATATCAAAAACATCTTTGTTTAAATGCGGTGAAAACCAAAGGCTATAAAAATTGACATGCACGATCCCACGCACTTAACTACTTCATTTCCCTCATAAAGGTTTCTTGTTTTGTATTTTTTTTCAATCAAATTAAATAAATCGTTAAATTGTACACTTGTAAGTCTAAGAAAATTTCCAGTCCATGACTTTTTTACGTTATTTACCACGGGCCGGTACAACTACGGTTGTTGCGATTATTATAGTAGTAGTTAGACGTAATAAACTGTCGTCTACTGCGTCCATAACAAATCCAATAGTGTCCAATATTGATTTAAAAAGCAAACAAACCAACATAACCATAACCTCAAATCATAATATTTAGTATCTAGTGCGCATGCTTTATTATAAATTTGTTAGCAAATTTTATGCAAAAAGTTGCTGTATGGCAAACAGGCATTTCTATTGAATTCACATGTAAATTTGTAATTAAATTTACTATCAAAAGTTTCTGTATGATACTGCTTTAAATTTACATGTAAATTATGATGTAAATTTAATTCCTAATTTTGTATGAAATTTACGTAAGTGTCAAACGGGTTGTAGATGAGCGATAAATGAAATATAACTAATGAACTAGTTCGAAACTTAGGGTGCGTTAAGTATACGGTTCGCCCAATCTCGTTTGACCACATTGGTCAACATGAATTTTAACGGTTACTGCCCAATTCGGGCGTATGTCAATTCGACCACGTCCACAGGGGGTCCTTAAATCCCACCTGTCAATTCGACCACGGTTTTCGTTCGGGGGGATTAGTTCAGGTAAAGGATTAAAGTAAACAGAATGATTTAAAATAAAATTTAATAGGTCAACACAATAATATGTTTTTACAAAATAATTTAAAATACAAAATTAAAATTTCATCCATTATCATATTTACATACGACTTAAATTTGATTAAAGTAAACAGAATGATTTAAAATAAAATTTAATAGGTCAACACAATAATATGTTTTTACAAAATAATTTAAAATACAAAATTAAAATTTCATCCATTATCATATTTACATACGACTTAAATTTGATTAAAGTAAACAGAATGATTTAAAATAAAATTTAATAGGTCAACACAATAATATGTTTTTACAAAATAATTTAAAATACAAAATTAAAATTTCATCCATTATCATATTTCCATACGACTTAAATTTGATTAAAGTAAACAGAATGATTTAAAATAAAATTTAATAGGTCAACACAATAATATGTTTTTACAAAATAATTTAAAATACAAAATTAAAATTTCATCCATTATCATATTTACATACATAAATTTGTCAAAAATAACTGAAATATAAAATATACAGATATGTGTACAAATAATAATAAGATTATTATTAATAAAAAATTAAACCAAGAGATCACAAAAGTGCATTTTAGATTGTTTTTGGTAGATAATTATAACAAATAGATTTGACAAAAGTGAAAGTAGATATGGTCCCTTTACTGAGTTCATCTAATCTTTCAAGTCTGTAAAGAATTTTGTCCTGAACTTTCTTTCGTGGGCACTTTACAGACTGAACGCTTCTAATTTTCACATAATTTTCCGTTTGAAAACTTATAAGAGTGTCTGTGAAGACGAATATATTTGGATGTGTCCCATAAAACGACGCGTTGAATCTGGAATGAAAGGACTCACAGGCATTAGTGGTCCTGTGTGGAAAATGACAACCACCAGCCCACAGGCTAGGAGGAAATGCAGCCCCGTTATGAAAATAGTTGTTATGTAAATAATTTCGAAACAGTACAACTCTCCTATCATGGGGCATTAAATAATGTAATTCATTATTGAAAAAGTCTACTGCGTGGCTGGGTTCCAAATACTGGATCCCGAAATATAACTTTAAATAATTACCGATTGCAGATGTACTATCTTTATATTCAGCTACAAGTCCTAAGTTTTGAATTTTTTTAAACCAATTTTGTGACAAATGAAATCTGCAGCCGACAATACAGACACTTGACCATACTAAACGACAAGCATTGTGAATCGCTAACTCAAAATCGATAACAATTTGACTGGGCTTAAAATTAATATCTAGGGTGTTACATCTTTCTATTATTATTCTAAAAACATTCACATATGTCTCCGTTTTCTTGTCCGGTAACAAACAAAAAATTACTGGTACGTAATGCCCATTTTTGAAAGCATGTATCGTAAACATTTGATAAAAAAAATTAGAAGAAAACTGAAACGTGCCGTCCATGTACAACGTATCCACTGAGTTTAAAAAATGTAAATTAGTAAAACACGAAAACACTATAATATTGTTTGCCTCGCTTACAGCCATTACAAAATCTTCGCCCATGTCAGTTTTCAGTTTTAAAGATTTCACTGCCGTCAACACTTCTTCGCGATTTTTAGGAAGCTTTGGCATAATTTTTCTTCTGGCCATGTATAGATTTCTCCGAACACATTCAATGTCCTTAGTGGTGACATCCATTTTAAACTGATTATGTCTTAGCTCACTATGGATTAATTTTGCCGGTTTTTCACTGGTGTTTTCAACTGCTTTTCTTTTCACAGAGGTGCTAAGTGCCTGCCTTCCAATACTGGTACATTGTCCATGGTTATGCTCGCCGATTTGGTCCATGATAACATTTGCACTTGCAACACTTGTATAAATTTTTGCAGTGCAAGTGCGAATATAACATCGCCACCGAATAACACCATTTTTGCTCGTATGAGCTTTTGAATATTTAAATGAATTGTGCAATAACATTGCGTGACCTTTTTCACTTAAAACAGTCTTCACTTCTTCACCGGCCATCACAAACACCAAATTCAAACAACTTACACTAACCGCAGTAAGATAAGAAGTGATCACCCTTTCAAAGATAACTACACTCTATTACCTCGTTCTTAACCTGATTAGCCACCCCCCCTCAGACGCCAGTCAGTTCGATCACGAGTACAGGTCGTGGTCGAACTGTAGGGTCGGATTAACGCCAGGTAATCCGCAACATGAACGATTAGGAGATAAATTTTGTTTGGTGGTCGAATTGACCAACGCCGCCCAATTCATTCTGACCAATCAGCTGATTGGTGTTTATTTGTGACATTTCACGTGCATTTCACATATTCTGTCAGTTATGTTGGTATCGTTATAACTGTTGAGAACATTCCTATTATTTTCTATTTATATTTGAAGTGATTTGAAAATAATGTGTGATGTATATATTTTTTTATATCTATATCAAATAAAACAATAAAAGCACTTAACAGATTTATTTATTAAATAAGTATTTAAGAATAAAACAAAATAAATATAGAATTTCTAAATTTTTAAATAAAACCCCTTAACATATTTATATAGTTAAGAATAAAACAAAATAAATATAGAATTTCTGAATTTTCAACATAACATTCACTAGTATGGGCTTCCACATGCTCTGACCAGGCTACTATTTGTTTGCTAATATTTCGAGGCTAGCTGCAACTCTATTAAAAATACCGTTTCTTTCCCTTTGCATATTAACAAATTCAGCCATTGTTTCTTTTACCTCAGATAAATTTTTGTTTATGTCTTTAAAGTGAGTTTCAAACCACTCCCATTCTTCTCTTTTTTTTTTTTTTGATTCAGTTCTTGTTCATCATTAGATATTACCTCTTCCGAAATGCCAAAGGGAGCTGTAGTGGCTGGATTATATGCAGGATCTCTTGCTAAAATATTATCAACTTTATCGAAAAATTCGCATGTCACTGCTGCATTACCACTCCAATTTCTGTCTTGTTTAATTTTTTTATACATTGCCTGGAGGCCACGCCATTTTCTTTCGCATGTTTCCCATCTGACATTATATCCATAGCTTAATAAAATTAGACATATAACACTGAACACTTTTCTTTTTTTGTGAGGCAATAGCAATACATCCTTTAGTTTAAATAGTTCCTCTAGTAAGAGTAGCACAGCTGATCGTGGCCATAAATATCGATCAGAATCTGAAATATTCAATTTTATTGCATATACAACCAAAATATAAACAAGACATTACATACCATTATTGTTTTTTTTATTCGCTTCACTGCCTCTATATAAGGAAATGAACAGGAAGTAATAGAATTGTTTATCTCACTTGCATTTGATTTTTGACCATATATTATTCCATTGGTATGTAATTTATAATATTTCTCAATTTATTTGTTCTTAAAATCCCCATCTAAATAAAATTAATCTAATATACAGAAACTATTCTACATAAGTGTATTTATTCCATACCTGTGGTAGCTTAATCCAATTCATAATCTGTTAAAAAACAAATAAAACGCATTCCATTCTGATGTTTTAATGTAACTTTTTTAGTATTTGAAGTAGATGCTTCCATAATTAATGTTAACGATTGTGTGATGAAACAAACTAAAATGTTTTAGAAGAGACAAGAGGTTATGTTTTTAAATTGTAAACAAATCGAAGTTGGTATTGCAGGTAAACAACACACTTAACGATTTCACCCAACTCAGGCAGCCAGCGGGCGCGATTTAACATAACCGGTTTTCCCAAACAGCTGATCGGGAATTTGACTGGTCTGCCCTCATACTTAATGAACTAGTCCGACCGTATACTTAACGCAGCATTAAATATACGATTTACGGCAACCAGCTTATCGTGTTCTTAAAAACCTGTCTACGAAATAAGCTTGAAAGTATTAGTGTTTTGTTAAATGGACAACTATATGAAAATGTACAGTCGAAAGCAAAAAAAAGTAGACAAAAATACAGGTTTCTGTTATAGACTTTCTCAAAATGATTAGTGTGATAGCGACTTCAAAGTTACTTGTCAAAATTTGGTTATCTATCAAAATTGACAACCTTACAGTTGATATTAAACTATTATCAAAATGCCTTCCATAAATGAAGATAATAAAGTCAGTGTTATTGCAGATTTGATTAACGGTTTCAAAATCCGTGAAATTGTGGAAAGGAAATAATATGTTATGGGAAATAGAAGGAAACTTAAATTCAGAGACTTATATCAACATTCTAAGTATGTAATGTGATGTTGCCTTCAGTGGAGCTATTTTTTCCAAATCGCAATTTTATAATTCAACAGGATAACTGCATCCATCGGACAGAGTGAAAACATGGTTCAGAGAAAATAACATCAACGTGTTGGATTTTCCGCCAAGAAGTCCTGATTTAAATATTATCGAAAATTTGTCTGATGATCAAAGAAATAAAGAAATTAAATCGAAGACCTTAAAATAGACAAGAACTGGTAGAAATAGTTCACACAGCATGGCAGAATGTAAATCAAAATATTTGTACCAACCTTTATAACTCTATTCCAAATAGATTGCAAGAAGTTTTAAACAAAAACTGGTCTATAACCAGATATTAAAGCATATATTTCTTCATGATGTTATTTAATTATTATTTTGATTTGTATTAATCAGCTAGAAGACGTTTTGATAATTATTTGATTTGCCATAGAATAATGACTTGACATTAATGACAAGTAAATAAAGCCAGGTTTACAAAGTACTAGATTTCTTGTCTACTTTTTTTTGCTTTCGACTGTATATTTATAATTTTGAAAGTACACTTTGCTTTTGTACGCCGTTTTTTAAATAATGTTTAGTAGTTTTTTATGGAATACCAGAACATTATACAAGGAAAAGTCGTACTACATTCTTCGGGTTGTATCATTTGCATTGTATACATTATACATGTTGGTCAGTTTAATAAATATTATTATTATTGAATTCAGGGCCATGACGCGAGTGATAATTCGATTATCAAGATCACTCGAGTAGTGAGTAACCGATTATTGAAATAATTCGACCTTGCCCATCACTATTTATATTTACTATAGGTTGGCAACACTGCGCTCTAATAAGTTACGGGATCTGCCAATACAGCTGCCATTTGCATGTGTTTATACGATTCTTGTATTCGTTTTACTTATGTACTAGGTTTAGTGGAAATTCACAAATTAATAAGGGTTCATAATGGCGGATCATGTTGACCAAGTTAACATGAATGACGCAATGCTTTCGGCAGATTCATTAAATGTAAAGGAGGAACAGTGCCAAGAAGACAGTTTTGTAGAGGATAAAGTGTGTATCTCTGAAACTGCTATTACCGTAGACAATGCTGAATTACAAGGACCCATTTGGCATTGCAAGATAAAAGAGTATGATGAGTCCACATGTTTGGACAATATTAAAACAGAAATCGCGTCATTCGAAATGACTGAAGGACAGAATCACAACGTTCAAATAAGAGGAGGAATCAGTGCTGATGATATTAAAATTGAGTTCGATAATGGACTACTATGTAAGTAAATGGATATTAATAACGTTTTTTTGTAATTTGTTGTAGCTGTAGTCTAGAGTTATAACAGATAACAGTAGGCTATGTTAGTGAAAGTAAATATGAGTTTTTACTATTCTCCAACCTGTGTTTCAAATATATTCAGGCTGATTCATAATCTATTTAAATTTGGCCAACAGATTGTGAAAATTGTGAAGCATATTACGAAGACTATTGCATTGAATGTCGAATGCTTGTGCATATATTAAACAAACATGTTTTGAATAATGCAGATAAAGGAGCGCGGAAAGATATTCCAAATGATGCATTAGAAATTCAAGAATGTTTCGGACAAACTGGAATATATGCTATAAGGATTATTCCTGCAGGTGTGAAATTTGGTCCTTTCACTGGAATCACTGCAACAGAATATCCCTGGGAAATGAAAGGGGAGAAATTTGTTTTGGACAAAAATATATCAAAACATTTGAATTGGATGCAATACGTTAATCCTACCAAGAATATTTCTGAAGGAAACTTGTGTGTCTTTCAAAATGAAGAAAGTATATATTATCAGAGCACTCGTCCAATCCAAGCTGGTGAAGAATTACTAGTGTATCTTGGTGAGGAATACGGAAACAACCCAGGTAAAATTATCAGTGCAGGTTTTGTTACCACTACAAAAGATATCATGAAGGACGTATTTGCCTGTATATTTTGCTGTCTTGGATTTAGCTCGAAAATGCATTTGACCAAACATAAAACCAGATGTGTTGAGGATACAGCTGGAGTGTTTGCAATTGAAGGTATTATATATATTTAATCTTGATGTTAGTACTTTAAAGAAGATTATCTTTAAATTATTTTATTAAATATCAAATGTATTAATAATATTACAAAAAAAATTTTGGATAAATAGAAACATTAGGAAAAAGAGAATTTTTGTGATTGAGGAACAATTTATGCAATAGCTTTTAGGGACTTACAATCTTTTGTTTTCATGGTTATATGTTGATCATAAGTTGTACATTTTTTCATTACTTAAAAATCGTTTCATGTTTTAATGTCCACGATTGTTACATTCCACATGTACTGCATCAATGTCAGCCTTGTATGTAATTTAATGGGTGTGTTTTTCGCGCAATTCCAGAACTCACCCAGTGCCCGTTTTGCAATATCCACCTGGACCTAAAGGAATACCTGGAACACCATATGGCCTTCTGCAGCGAGAGGAATGCCAGGTACGATTGCTTTTTATATGATTGTACTTGAGAGGAGTGATGCATAAATGAAGTTTTCTTGCCACAGTTTACTGTTTGTTTTACCTCTATAATATCAGTGGTTTCAGGCAATGCATGCTTGGGATTTTCGACCACAAATGAATTTCTGCAAATTTAAAATCAACATATTACTTTAAAGTCTACTATACAGTTCTCTTAACAAAAAGGTTGCCAATCTAAAGTATAACTTCTGTCTAATATTTGTAGGTCGAGCTATAACCTTATTATGAATGAAATAGTCAATCTTTCCAGCGACAGAGTTTCGACGTAAAATTTATGGATGAATAGGTATATAGAATCATGAAGATACACTTAATGTACACATAATAAATACATCACCGGGTTTTTATTTGGGATGTTATTACAATTTTATCGAATTTATGTGGGGTTTTTACTCACATTGTAAGTATCCAGGTTCGGTCTGTTTTTACCTTGCATGCCAGCTAAAGTCCATGTATTGAAACGAACGTTGTTGCCAGTATTTATACACATGTGGGCAGTGGGCACGTACTGTTCGACGCTCGACGACTGGCCGATACGATCATGATCATAAGATTCCAATATAATGCATGTGTGCATGTTACAGGGGTTGTTATCTTCATTTTTAGGAACTATTCCCATTCGTAATTATCTTAAAAAAGTATCTTAAGTTAATAATATAAGAATTCCTTCAGATTTATTATTTTTATGGTTGAATTTAATATGGTTTCGCTGTAGGCCTACTTGTCACCTCGCGTATGTGTATCTGTTAGGTAGGTAGGTTTGGCAACTCTTTTCGTGTTATGTACGGAAAGCCGCATGCAAGATAATCGTAGGCCAAACCTGTATGTGATATACTCTGATGATTTTAGAGTTTGTTTTCTGTTATGATCAAGACACTAATATCGATACAATAATAAAGAATTATCATAAACCAAAATATATTTAACGTTTTTTATACATATAGACACTCTAACGCATAATGTATTAATATCAATAAGATAAATTATTTTTGTTATGTATAGCAAATCTTATTTGCTTTAGGAGAACCCGACGCACACAGCTATTTTTTTAAATTATAAGTGGAAGTAAATATGGCATATGAGAAACTCCCCATCATGCAATTTGTTATTCGCATTCAAATTGTAAATAAATTTAATATACATTTACTATCTCCCCCCATATGATATAAACTTTCTTAATATCGAAGGTGCAGGATCAGTTAAATTAGTAAAGTTGTTGTTAAGAAATTTGAGGAGTATTTGCTAGTATTTTCAAATTCAGATTTAACATTTGATGTCAACTTTTGAAGATATTAAAAAAAAAAACGAAAATTGCCGATCAAATTTCTATCAAGATCTAGAAAAATGGTACGATGAGGCTGTTGTCGTCCTGAATACAATTGTAAACATCTTGTATTCGCTACTGTTGAATTTCGGTTCGAAGAATAAAAGATACTTAAAATTACCTCGTTTCTCGTCGTTGGTGTACGACATTTTTGTATTACTGGTGAACGATAAATGAAATGGTTGACAGATTGAAATTTCATGGCTACCCAATTGAATCTTAAAATTTATTCTTTCAATTAAAGCATAATATCACAAACTTTTGTCAACATGTGGTACATGGATGAAATTAGGAAAAAAAACTTTCTGAATGTGTGTAAATCCAATATGGCGCTTATAAAAAAATAGATAGTTGATGATGGCCTGAAAGAAACGAAACGTCATATAAAAATTTCGAGTACATCATCGGATAGAGATTTAACAGTGGCCATACGAATGTGTTTTTATTTTTTCTCGTAAAATAAAGATAGTTTATTTGTTACAACGTTACTGTGCTCGCTCTCATTTTTTTTTTAAATTGTTGGTTCTGAAAAGAACCGATTTCTAAACAGGTGAAACAGGTGGAAAGCTCACGTGAAATGTTCAAAGTGTTCGTGAATAATTTTCACGAACTCGCTGCAAATGTGCCTCTTGTCTAATACGCTGTGCCGCGTCAAAAATTCGTTGCCGTAAGTCTTCTACGTTTTCAATCTCTCCACCACTGTAGACAAGAGTTTTCATATAACCCCAAAATTTAAATCTGGGCTGCAGGGAGGCCACGGTATGGGACCCCCACGTCCAATCCATCTAGGATATCGTGATAAATGTGGGGGTGCCCCGTCGTGCATAAACCACATCTGCCTTCGTATGTCTAGCAGTACATCGTCTAGATAGTCCGGCGAACCGTTTTCCAAAAACTGTAAATAACTAGCTCCATTTAGTCGCTCTCGAAGTACATATGGTCCTAGAATAGTATCTCCGAAAATGCCGGCCCCTACGTTCACCGAATATCGATGCTGAAACCTAGGTTGACTTGCCATGTGCGGATTGGCATCTGCCCAATGATGTGCATTATGATAATTCATAATACTACATCGCGTAAAACAGCATTCATCGGTAAATAACACTGTAGCAGTGAAGTTTACATGTTCTGCTACACGTTGACGAAACCAGGTGGCAAATGTAATTCGCAACGGACGATCATTTTCAGTCAGTTCTTGTACACGTTGAATATGATAGGGGTGTAATAAATTACTTCTCAACATACTATGTACCGTACTGTGAGACACCCCCACCTGTCTTGCTGCATCTCGTGTACTTACACCTGGATTTTCCTCTACAATATCCAGTAACTCTTCTTCCGCACGCAAAACTCTACGGGGCCTTCACGTCCTCGACCTTCGTAATTTGGTAACAATCTACCTGTTTCCCTTGTTCTGAAGACGACATCCATTACGCACTTGTAAGATGGGGCTCGACGATTAGGAAAACGCAACCTATACGTCCGACAAGTTCGACGTGCATCTCCACCCCGTTTCACCGTAAATGTACAACATATCGAACAGTTCGTGTGTTGTGTAAGCCATAGTCGAAACATCCACATGTAACAATCGAACGAGACTGACCTCGCACGCCTTCACACTCCTACTTAGTACCCCACCCTTCCATACCCTACAGTCGTATTGAAGTGCAGTGGCGCGACGAATATTTTAAAAATACCTTTGTAATTTTTTTTCTCGCGTCTTGCGCAAAATATTTTTGATTTGAGTCTAATAAAATTACATCTTTCCATTAATCATACTCTGTCCCCTTATTTCAAATACACCCTGTATAAACAGATCAAAAAGAATTATTAGGCACTATTTAAGATCTATTGTGCAACATAATTGAATATGTTTCTATTGATCGTACTATTCACAAGATTCAAATTGGAATTTTAACCGCCTTCTTTTACCGCCGCAAAGTCATCGAGCAAAATTTATTTTGCGCTAGACTAAATGGCGACCGCTAGCTCCAGCGCCGGCACTCAGCAGTCGCGTTCAGGACACCGCTGGACCTAGCACAGCTCAGCGCTAGCGGCGCCGTAACTCCCTGAACGCACGGAATGACGCATATAATTTTACGTTAGGATTTTCACAAATAACGGGCTTCTTTATATTTCGTTATGACGATTCGTGTTCGGTAAACTTCGTATATCATCTACTAGCGCTTAGTGTTTGTAATAGGAACTAAAATAAAATTCAAAATTGGTAAAGCCCGTTACCAGGACCTGGGATTACCGCACCCGCAACGCCACTTGCCGTGTGAAAGGATTACCCTGGACCGCTAATATAAAGAGACGTATGCATCGTCCTTGGCGTAGACGGCCAATGTTACATTAGTTTTAATATTCAAAAGGGAAAATAATTGAATTAATTGTAACTACAGCCTTAACTTATTAATTATTGTAAATGTATGTTTCTTCGTAACGGAACACGTTATAACGTGAACTCTTGCTTCTTAGTGGGACTGCATCTATCACATTAAAGCGCATTAGGCATTCAGTGGTAAAATTAACTCCGCCCTAAAATTCAAGTTTAGCATGAGATTATAAACATTTATTTATTTTCAGAAAGTGTATTCTACCGACACCACCGGCCAAACGAGCGACATTAAACGGGCGCAAAAGATGTCTCCGCCCGATCTATAAATGTGAGCAGTGCAAGTACAGGACGAAGTACCAAGCAGATCTCAAGAAACATACTAAACAGCATTATGTAGTTAAAAGGTATAAATGTAGGATTTGTAACAGACGTTTCAAGACTAAAGAATCCCTCAGGCTGCACGTGGAAAATACGCACGCTTATGTTGGACGAAAGGACAACCAAGAACGTTCTACGACTGATTATAGGAATGCACATATAAAAGTGGAACAATCGAGCCCAAGAGATCAAAAGAATATATTTAAGTGTTCGCTGTGCGTGTTCCAAACCAAACAGAAACATTCTTTGAATTTACATAAAAAGACTAAACACTTGAAGGAGTTTGATTATAAATGTGACTCTTGTGAATTTGGAACAAACAGCAAACAGCATTTAGAAATACATATAAAAACTAAACATCTGAAGGAATTTGATTATAAATGCGACTCTTGTGAATTTGAAACAAACATCAAAAGTCATCTAGAAAGACATATAAAGACTAAACATTTGAAGCAATTCGATTATAAATGTAACTTTTGTAAATTTGGAACAAACAACAAAGAGCATTTAGAAAGACATATAAAAACTAATCATTTGAATAAAATTGATTATAAATGTGACTGTTGTGAATATGGAACAAACAGCAAAAATCATTTAGAAAGTCATATAAAAAATAAACATTTGAAGAAGTTTGATTTTATATGTGACTTATGTGAATTTGGAACAAACAGCAAACAGCGTTTAGAACCACATATAAAAACTAAACATTTGAAAAAATTTGACTATAAATGTGAGTCTTGTGAATATCGAACAAACAGCAAAAGTCATTTAGAACAACATATGAAAACTAAACATTTACAGCAGTTTGATTATAAATGTAAGTCTTGTGAATTTGGAACAAACAAAAAAAATAATTTACAAGCACATATAAAAGCTAAGCATAAGAAAGATTTTGATTGTAAATGTGATAAATGTGAATATAGAACAAATATTAAACAGAATTTAGAAAGGCATATAAAGACTAAACATTTGAAGCAATTTGACTATAAATGTGACAAATGTGAATATGAAACAAGCAACAAAACTCGCTTAGAACAACATATAAAAAATAAACATTTGAAGAAATTTGATTATAAATGTAAGTCTTGTAAATTTGGAACAAACAGCAAAAGTACTTTAAAAGTACACATAAAAGATAAACATTTGAAGACTTTTGATTATAAGTGTGACAAATGTAAATATGGAACAAACCACAAAGGTGGTTTAGAAAGACATATAAAGGCTAAACATTTGAAGTGAGATTTGATTATAAACGTGACTCCTATGAATTCTTTTTTTTTCGTTTAGTATAACAATTTGTGTTTATTTTGTACTTAATTCTCGGCTAATGATATATGTATAGCAAAAAATAAAATATCAACATTTTTGTTTTGTTTTTTTGCCCCTCTACTCAGTATATAATTCTATGGAAACCAATCGTTCGACCGCATGTAACTCAGAATGGGGTTTTATTGACATTTGATTGTACTTTCAAAATCGCAGAAAAGTATTTAAAAAAACATACAAATTAAACTAAATTGTGTGTGATAAAGTGAAATAAACATCAGTTATTACGACTTCCATAATTTCAAGGATGTGTACGGCAGATGTACAATGCGAAAAGGAAAAATTCACTCGGTGAGTACCTAATTTATTTTCTATCTCCATTTCTGTACGTTGGCACCCTTAATTTCATAAGTCAAAAATTGTTTTTTACTCAGAAATCGCCTGCACCCGTAAGCTGCAGTTTACCCAGAATATGAAACGATATAAGGCCTTCGAAAATATACATTTCACAAGCAATTCGCATGTGATTATATACGAATGAGAATAGGGTGACGGCTAATGTTCATGACGTGTGCGACACAAAATTTGACAATTTTACAAATTTATCATACAGACGACACTAAAATAAGACTATTTTCTCTATTGCACTTTTTCGGGAAAAGCCCTGGAAAGCCACAATTTTAGATAATATGAAACGTAAGGCATCTCTGTTTTGCGTTTCTTAAATTTATTTTGTAATTTTAGAATCTCAAATTTGGGTTAGCGATGCAAAATGCATAAATTTATAATGTCAAGGCCAGTTTTTGTATTAATTTACTTTCTTAAAAAATTTAATCAAATGTATGCAAAATTGCATACATTTGATTAAAGTCTACTAACTAAGGCTGGTACACAAAAGAAAAAAACAACCTCTACGCGCCAGCTGCATACTTGATGAACGATATAAAAAAAATCAAATTTATGTAATTATATTTGAAGATAAAAAATTGAAAATAGTAAACATTGTCACACACATTTCATGGAAGTGTTTTTCGAAGCGGTTCCATCGTCTATCCCCACTTTACGGTATCTCTACCGGGCCTAGCAGTACCTATAATATTGGAGTGTATATAACAGATGGGCAAAAGGAGATTGAATTATTATAAAAAATCAACAAAACAAAAAAAGTAAATATGCAAGTCGAATGAAAAATCAAAATACGACATAAGTAATTTTCAGTCTACAATTGTATTTAATTTGATATTTGTTAAATCGATTTAGTTTAACTAAGTACATAATACCAATATGCGAGTAGATTTTAGAATTTAAATATTTGACGATTCATTTTATGTACCTATATATTAAAAATTTTAACCCACGGTAGCTGTTTCGCGTAATTTTTAATAATTGTTTTGGAAATTTATAAAAATTGTCTGTTAGCCTACTTGAAGGTAGCCGCATTTAATTATTATTACTATTAAATTACCGGTTTAAAATCTTTTTCTTAGAAAATTAAAGAATCATCGTGGATTACGTTTCTTACTGTCCATTTTTATACATACACTTTTGCTGTTAGGTCTGATGCAGCTTTCCTTGATTTATAATCCCCTGAAGGGGTCAATGTGGGAAACCCTGAGCACAGCTTAGGCAACTCACAAGATAGTGGGAAGAAATAATTTCTCAAAGTTGTTCGCTGCATCTATACATATATTTTTACAAATAAGCAAATCAGAAACATACCGAAAAAATCACTACGTCAAACTCAGAATGAGATGCATGTTTCTTTTTCAGCGAAAAAAGTATAACATTATGCAAAATGGAAATAATGCTTTCAAACAAAAAAAAAGAATCAATGCGATATCTAACGTGGTTTTCGGGTTTGGTGGTTGTTTTTGTTTAAGAACACGTTTGATAAAAATTAACGATATTGGTCAATTTTTTTATAATAAAAATGTTCAGTATCGACTAAAAAAGACGTAAATAGCTATTTCATGTAGAGAATTATATACTTAACAAGAATACATCGGTTTGAACTGGTGCGCCAATTTTTTTCTTTCAGAATTTCCCGATCTACATAGCGACAGAATCTGTGAATAAAACCGATGCGCTCTGATCGAAATCCGAACATCGTCTAGCTCCACCTACTCACACCCCGTTGCGTCTACCGTCCCGCTAGTAATACAAGTTGCATAAGTTTCGATTTGCTCAGATACTGTTGGTAAATGCCCCTCTTAAGTTGAAGTTCGACCAACTTAGTACAATGTTAATTTACGTTAAGTGCAATAATTTTCATTGTGACCAGATACATAAGAAGCCATGTGTTTTAACTTTTGTTAATTTTGCTACTACCTTAATTTATGTTAAGTGGATGTGAACAACACTTAACACTTTTAAATATATAATCATTATTTTATTTAAATATGTATATAAATTGTTAGCAGTTTTTACTTCGTACTTTTACATAGATACATTATTGAGTTAATATAATGCACCTAATTCACAAATCCGATGGTTTTTATACACTTTAGCAGGATTGGTCCTTTTAAGAGATCGATCACCAGTTCTTTTAACCCACTCATTATATATCTGCACAATGTTGATTTTGCAAATACAGAACAATAATTCTTTACATTTGAGCACTATTTGCACTTAGGTCAAAATAAGGAATGCAATCTGCCTTTCGGTGAAGTGCTATCAGTAGGTACACGTGATCACAGAATACTTGCTACGACCATAGTTCCTCGCAACTTACAACAAGTTATGACGATTCGTATTCGGTAAACTTCGTATATCATCTACTAGCGCTTAGTGTTTGTAATGGGAACTAAAATAGATTCAAAATTGGTAAAGCCCGTGACCAGGCCCTAATTAATACATCCATAATATTTACTATAACATAACCACAATTCGTACAACTCTTGGCAAATATATTTTTTCAGTATGATCGTTTGTTTGTTTATGGTTTGCATATGATGCCATATTTCTCATGACATATAAAATAAATTGAAGTTCATGTATATTATTGTTAAGATACATTTTATTAAATAATAATCAAGAGAATTATTATAAACGCAACTAATGGAATAATTATTAGTTTCATGGTTTCGAACGTTTCAATGTAACATTTAGATTTTAATAGGTGAATCTTATTTTGAAATTTTTCCGCCATTCACCACTACTGTAAATGTGCGTTGCCTTTGAAATCTTGGCTGTAAAACTTGTACATCTTAATCTTAAAATAAGAAAATTTAGAGTTGTCCTTGCTGATAACTTATAACAATTACAACTATAATGTAATAACAATTATAATTGGTGTACGGTATGTTTGTTAAACCGTTGATTGAGAGAATACTTAAAGATGCGCAACCTATAGCAAAATAGCGTGTCTTACCGCCAAATAGCCCTCGTACACCCCTTGCCCAGAAACACAACCGCTGTCTCGTGGCAACACCCTATAGCATTTCATATAACTGCTAGAAATTGACCACACCGACGAAAAAGCGAGGCCGTTTGCAGCAGGTACTAGTAATTATACTAGATCTGAACGAATTTACATGCTTTAAAATCTCCTGGAAATATGAACCTAAATATTTGTTCAATATACATTAACACATGCACAAACTCATAAATATGCAAGTTAATGCAGTAATATGCGTTTCATTTCCGCTTCTTGTAGGTACTTAATTAATTCATTGAAATAGATCCCACTAAACATGGAACATCCGATTAACATTACAGAAAGTGGAAATAATGTCCAAAAAATTACATCTACACATAAATGTTGAACAAACGTTAAATAAACGTGGGCTGTTGAGTTACATTTAAATAACGTTTAATAAAAATGTACTATTGATTATCACATAAACATCATCCTAAGATGTTTATTAAACACTAAGTTAATGTACTCCCCTGATGTTATCTATAAAGATATTATTTATATGTCCACAAAACATTAAAAATGAACCATCAATTGTCCATTTTGAAATAACATCAATTTACGATCATTTTATGTTTCCATCCCTAGAATCTAGAATTTTCATTCGTTTTTTTCGGATCGAAATGCGTGGTATCTTATGCAGTAGTCAGTACCAAGAGCAAGTCTGCTTTAGCTGAGCGTCTATTACTTGCTGATAACAATAGAAAAAATGTTAAGTTTTGTTTAATTATCTATATAAAGGATTTATAGTGTTATTTAGTAGATGCAATTCCATTGTGTATGTTGTATTCCGTATTTCTACACTTGTAGGTAGTAATTAATAACTCGAATTTAATTCAATAAACGTGTTTTATTTTTCACCTCTACCTACATGACATCACACATGACATTCGTCAGCGTCAGTCTCTCAACTCTCAGTCATACCAACTTAAGATGCTACAGTCTCTCTTTTGAAATAATAAAAAAAACATTGCTTGTCAGAGACATTATGGAGAAAACATTCCAATACAAATACATATTGCTGTGACAACATATATTTGTGGGTATAGTCTTATGTACATGTTGTACTCTTAAAATTATTCTTTATACACCAAAAACTTATAATTGGTTTTGTATTTTATTTTATATTGTTGAAGCATGTACTTAATAACTATTGTGGGTTCTAGCAATGTATGTGGTTCCTTCTCCTTCACTGGTGATCTTTCTCTTACTCATAATAGGGAAGAGGTAATAGTTTTGTTCAAAGAAAAACTGAATGTCTATACAACATAATCATATACCTTTTTATTTAGTAATTTGTAGATTCAAATAATTTTTTTATATTTATATACACTTTTATGCTCTGAACAAATACATAATTTAGAATGCTCATATCATTTATACCTAATGTCGGTTGTAATGTATGTGAATATTTTTTTATTTATTTATTTATGATGCTAAACAAAAATATAAATATTTATCCTGTAAATAAATAAATGTAAACTTTTATTGTACATTGATAGTGATATTTATCAATGTAATTATATTTTTTTATTGGCTTCAATTAATTGCCTTAGACAACCATTTGCACGTGTTGTATCTAGCTCTTAATCTTTGCCTTGTGAAACTTTTAATTAATTATTAGCCTAACTTGAAAGAGATTAATGATGCCTAGACAATACCATGGAGAAAATGCTCATTCGCACGTAGCATCTCTCCAACTGCCCAACACCATTAGTCCTATTTTGTTGTAATTCCAACTTTATGAATTAAAAGAAAACCTTACAGGATAATATATTTGCTTATCTATATTGTCCAACATTACATTGATTAATCATTTGCACGTAAAAACCAATGTCTGTCTAACAATTTGTATAACTTCTTTTCAAAAAAAAAACTTACTTGCTATCTTTAAATATTTCATCAAAATATTCACTTTGAATGTCCATTTTGAACGTTTCAGAATTTAAATATATATTAATAAAAGAAAATTTATTATGAATGAAAGTGATAAAGAAATAATGAAAACTACTATTCTACAATGTAACAATTATTTATAGCGTCTTATTCTTTCGAAGTCAGAAATCTTCCTTTCGGAGTCGTAATAAGAAGTCTCTCTTGTCGGATCTTGTTTTCCAATTTATACCCGAAAAAAACTCTACGTTGACTATTGCGCCCTCTAGTCCATATTTTAGGTTGGCATTGGAATACACGTTCCAGTGAAGTCGCTGCCCGCATGTTGCCGTCTTGATACACATACACATACCGTTCTGACAGTTCTTTATTCACTAAAACGTCAACATATCGCAAATTGTTTTCTTATTCAAAAAGTCTTTTCTGCCTCGCACAGCATTTCCAACGGTAGGTTTATTCTTGTTGTTAATACCATCCTTCTTTGTGTTCGTCAATGAACCTATTGCCTTGTTTATTGTTCGATACATATTTTTTCTTCCCATTTATTAATGTCAATTTCACTTTTCTTTTAGCTAGATTGCGATTTGGTAAAATGGGAAACACGTTGGAGATAACTATTATTTTTCTTCCCGCACTGCCTGTACCTGGAGGACACGTTTGTTTCTTCACTGTATCTCTGTCCTCTATCCATGATCTTTCCATTGGTAAAATGTCGATCTGCAATAAACTTTACACAAGTTTTATATATATATATTTTTTCTCTTTTGTAGGTCATGAAACTGACGTGTACAGTCTCTGAAGCATTGTGTTACAAACAAATCATAAACACATATACTTTTTATTTATGATATCAGCTACCTTTTAATACAAAATGTTATTGCTGATCGTTTTTACGTTTTACATATTTTTATATCCTTTTCTTAGTCTAGTTATAAGCTAAGGTAAATTTTATCTTTTAATACAATTTAGTTCTTAAACTCTTTCATAAAGTTTTATTGCTTTATGCATGTAAATCATAATAATTTACTTATTTATATTTATATTTCTTGCATATCGTATTTCATCTTTTTCATACAATTCTATTGCTTTCACATGACTAATTCTCTTAATTGTTCCATCCATTAACATAACCCTTTCTCTATTATTTGCCTTCATTTCCCTTTTTGACTTAAACAGCGGTCCATTATTTAGAATGTTTAAAGCAATCTTTACGCATTGTATAAAATTAGGTTCCTTTTTATGATATGTAAACCATACATTTTGTGTATCTTTTCTACAAAAGAAATATATTACTTATATTTATTTTATCTTTTATTTCATTTTTATTTAATAAATTTTTTATTCTACATTTTTCACTATTTATTTGAATAATAATAGTTTTTAAATCACTTTCTTGTATATTGACCATGTGTATGCAACTTTGTATACATCCATGTAATTTTTGTTGCATATTTTTACTCAATCATATTTATTTTATTTCAAAACTTAAACTAATCCTTAAAGCTATTCTTATTTTATAAACTTGCGAGTTCACGGCAATATGTTAAATCTATCAATAAAATCATACAAACTGTTTATGAAACTTATAAATCTATACAAAAGTTTTACTAAATTTATAAATCCAAACTTATACATATATATAATAGGCTGTACACTCCTGCGGAGTAGTAGCCGCCCTTCTGGGCCCTCCGATCCTTTTCTTGTGGGGGACCACTCCACATTTCCGCCTATTCCCTCTATAAGTTCTTGTGTGATGTTGCCTTTTCTACTATTAGCCTCCATTCTTTTCTGTTCTGTGTTTTCATTCTTCAGTTTGTTCCCATTTTGTTCAAGTCCATCTGATTCTTGGTCTTCCTCTCGTTCTCTTGCTCGCTGGTGTCCACTGGGCAATGCTGCGCACTGTTGCTCCTGTGCTTGCTCTGTTGATGTGTCCATACCATCTTACTCTTTGGGCCTTTATAAATCTAACTGTATCTTTTCCTTTCACTAGTCGGTCAATTTCATGGTTCATCAGTTCAGTATTCGCATTCCTTCTTCTTCTCTCTTTGGGCCATACATTGTTCTTATTACTTTCCTTTCGAATATTCTGAAGTTTTCCTCGTCTCTTTTCGTTAGTACCATCGTTTCTGCCGCGTACGTCGCTATTGGTCTTATTGTTGCCCTGTAGATTTTCATTTTTGTATCGAATCCGATGTTTCTGTTTTTTAGTAGTTTCTTGTACCCGTAATACGCTTTATTACCTGATTGTATTCGGTGAGTTGTTTCGGCAGTTCTATTATTGTCTATATTGATTATTGTTCCGAGGTATTTGATAGTGTCTACTTTCTCGAATTCGTAGCTCCCCATCTCTTTGCTCTTCCTTCCGGCGTACGCCGTTCGGTTGCTTACCATATACTTTGTTTTCTTTTCGTTGATATGTAGACCTCTGTCCGCCGCCGCTTCTACGAGTCTTCCGAATGTCTCTTCCAGGCTTCTTTCGTCTCTACATATTATGACCAGGTCATCCGCATATGCTATAATTTGTACCAGTTTATTTCTAATATTCCCTTCTACCTCTGTTTGTTTAATTATTCCGTCTAAGGCAATATTAAATAGGGTGGTTGAAAGTGCATCTCCCTGCCTAACTCCTTTGTTTATTTCAAAATAGTCTGATGTTCCTTCTTGCGTCATAATGGCTGCTTGTGAGTGTGTCAATGTCGTTTTCACGAGTCTCATGAGTTTTTTGGGTATTTCCATCCCTTCTGCATCCTTCAGTATGACCTCTCTGTTTAGGCAGTCAAACGCTTGCCGAAAATCTATGAATAGCATATGTAGTGTGATGTCATATTCATTGCCCTTTTCCAGTATTTGTTTCAAAATATGAATTGCATCGATTGTAGACCGTCCGCCTCTGAAGCCTTGTTGGTAGTCTCCTATCGCTGTGTCTGCATAGCTTTTCAGACGCTCATTGATTAATGTGGTGAAGATTTTGTATGCGGTGTTCAGCAACATTATCCCTCTGTAGTTTTTGCAATCCCATTGATCTCCTTTTTTTAATATTGGCACTAGCAATCCCAATTTCCAATCGTTTGGCATTGTTTCATTCTCCCATTCATCGCTTACTAGTTTAAATAATCTTGTATGCAGTTCTTCACCTCCATATTTTAATATTTCATTATTTAGTCCATCTGGTCCCGGAGATTTGTTCCGTTTCAATTTCGCTGCTATTGCCTTGAATTCTTCTATTGTGGGTGCGTTGACTTCTCTTTGTCTTGGTTCATTCATCACCCTCCATGTATTTTCTGTGCCTTGCCTCTTCCTGTCGCTCAACAGCTCCTTGAAGTGCTTTTCCCATTTCCTTCTGTCAATGTTAGCTGGGGTTTGTTTCCTGCCTGTTTGCTTCTTCACCATATTGAACAGTTTCTTGTTATCTTTGTTGCTTTTTTCCATTTCCTCCATTATATCGTCGTACCATCTTTCCTTTTTTGTTCTGAATATTTTGTTGTTTTCTGCCCTTATTTCTTTGTATTTCTGTAGGTCTTCTTCATCATTCGATTGTATCCATTTGAGCCTGTCTGCTCCCTTCTTTTTTTATTAGCGTTTCACATTCATTATCAAACCAGGAGTTGCTTTTGTGATTCACCTTATTTCCCAGGATTTTTTCAGATACTTCCACCATACTATTTTTTAATTCTTTCCATTCGTCTTCTATGCTCTTTCGCTGTTTTTTCCCTTGGAGTTTTGTTGTGATTTCTTTCCCTAGTCGGGTCCTTATTTTTTCCGAACTTAACTTTCCAACATTCCAGTTTCTTCTTACTTGGTGCTTTAATTTTTTGTTAGTCGTATTTAATTTGAGTTTTGCTATTACTAAATAGTGGTCTGTGTCCACTGTTGTTCCTCTGTAAGATCTTACATCTTGTATTATTTTTAGTCTTTTTCTATCTATTAATACGTGATCTATTTGGTTTCCTTCTTGTGAACCAGGTATTCTCCAAGTTATTTTATGCTCCTTCTTATGATTATACTTTGTACTACTGATAATCATGTCAGTTACCCCTGCGAAGTTACATATTCTCATGCCGTTATTATTCGTCGTGTCATGGATTGTGTATTTTCCTGCGACTTCTTTGTATTGCTCTTCTTTTCCTATTTTGGCATTAAAATCTCCTATGATTAGCTTTGTGTCGTGTTTTTGGTATTTTCTCGTAGATCTTCTCCATTTCTTCATAGAATTGTTGTTTATCCTCTTCATTGCTTTTTTCTGTCGGTGCATATATGTTTATAACCGATATATTTGCATAGTTGTTTTTGAATCTAATATAGGAAATTCTCCCATTCAATGCTTGAAATTTTATTACTTTGTCTCTCATTTTCTCATCTATCATAAATGCAGTGCCGTTGCTTCCTTGCTTGTCTTCCCCAGCGTAGTATAGCGTAAATGTATCTTTGTCTATTTTACCTTCTCCTTCCCATCTGATCTCCTGTAGTGCCAGTACTCCGATTTTGTATCTTATCATTTCTCTGTGGATTTCTTCCATTTTCCCTACCTGTAGCATTGTTCTAATGTTCCAAGTACCCATTCGGAACTTTTCCTTTTTCTTTAGTTTTCTAGTTTCCTTTTTCGTTTTCTTTCTTATTATTTGTTGCTCGTTTTCCCTACTCACTTCCTTGTTGTATACCTTGCTTTCTTCGTCCCGGTTTTGTACAGCTATTCGTTTTTTGCCCCTCATTCCTTCTTTCTTGTTTCGATTTTGGGGTGTTTTGTTTTGCTATCTTCGTCTGGGGATCTTTCACTAGTTGTCCTTCCTGTTTTGGGTTCGCTCCTTATGTTTGTCTTGATGTTCTCTGCATATCCTCTTTTCCTGTCCTCAAGCTCCCCCAGTTCATCCAGAGTATGTCTTATCATTTACCTTTAATTTGTTTTGCTGTATAAATGCTGTGTTTCCGGCTTTTCTTTCTCTGATCATGTGTGGTATTAGTTGCTTTCTTTGTTGCAGCATATCTTTGGTTAAATCTTCTTCAATGTATATTTTTGTTCCTTTAAGCTTTTTTGTTGCTCTTAGTATTTCAATTTTTTTGTTGAAGCTGCTAAGCTCTATCTTAACTGGTCTATTTTTCCCTTTTTCTGCCGTTCCAATTCGTCTCGCTTCCATTCTTCCTTCCCATCCATCATTTATTACTTCTATTTTTTCCATTATATCGGCCACCTTATTTTGTAGCTCTGTTGTGTTTTCTTGATCTGTTTCGTCTACCCCATGGATTATTATATTTTTTTTCCTCATTTCAGATTCAATCTTTTCAATTTTTCTTCCTTGCTCTTTGATCGTTTCTTTCATTTTTTCATTTTCTAGCTTTATATTTGAATTTTCTTTCCTTATCTCGTTTAATTCGCTTTGTATTCCATCCAATTTAATTTCTATCCTCGCGTTTACCGCCTCCAAATTAGCTAATCCCTCATTTATTCTTATTAGTAGTTCTTCCATCTTTTGGTTGATTATTGTTCTTGCCCGAGAGAATGTTTGGTGAAGGTAGCTTTATTGCTCGTTCTATAGTCGCAGATTGTTATCTACGGCTTTCCTATATTTCTTCTGTTAACATACAGTTTTCTACTTCCTGTTTTTATGTACAGGTTTCTGCTAACGTGTTGAACTGATACTACCGCTATTCACTAGATGTCGCTTTGGCCCTTCCCGCTTCTATGCACGTTATAGCTTTGTTGTTACAGTCACTCGGTTTAAATGTTTTGATTATATTACATAATTTGCCTGCGTACCTTGCAGTATTTCCAGAGTTTTCTAGTTTCTCGTTATTCTTTCACTTGGTTTCGCTCGACATACAGTTTCCTACTACCTGCCTTTATATGCTGGTCTGCAGATCTCTATTATAGTGTTGAACTAGACTAGCTGTTTTTTATATTTTCTTTCTTTTTGTTTGTCTATATGCACTTTATATCTTTATTATTACAGTCACTCGGTTTTATTGTTCACTTAGTATGTATCACTTAGTTTGTCTACATACCTTTGCGGTATTTCCATAATTTACTAATTTTCGTTATTATTACCACTTATTTTCACTCTTCTTAAGCAGATATCTAACTCACGTGTTTACTTCGGTTAGGCCACCCACATCATTCAAAAAAACTTATACATAGTCATTCAAATACATTGGTTTCTTCCTAATTCTTGTCGGTCTGGATAATAAAGCATCATCTTCTTCATCATTGTTCTCTCCATTTCCTTTGTGTTCGTTTCCACTTTCCACTCCCATATCTGCTTGTTTCTCTTCAAACTGATTTTCATAATATTTTTTAACTTGAGTTATGTTTTTATTACTTATTTCCCCTTCTGGTGATCGCACTTGCACCGCATTCCCGCACTTACTAATAACTTTGTATTCTTTGTCCTGAAATTCTGTAGATAACTTGTCAGTTTTTTCTTGCTTCACTAACACACTATCTCCTGCATCTAATTCATGAAATCTTGCATTCCTTTTCTCATCAATATACAGTTTTCCTTTTGCCTTACTTAATTCATCTCTATCTCTCACACCTTCGTCCAATAAATTTGATTGTGAATTTAATTCTGGTAGTTTGTTCCTAATTTTCCGGTTAAATAATAATTCTGCCGGTGATATACCAGTTACTAAATGTGGTGTCGTTCGATAGATTAACAAGAATCTTTGCAGTTCACGCCGCCAATCTTTATTTTCGGCTTGCGCAATCTTCAATCTTTTCAAAATTGTTCTATTCTGTCTTTCCACCTCTCCATTAGCCTGAGGCCAATATGGTGTGACTCGATGACTTAAAATATTATTTTCTTCAAGAAATGTCAAATACTCACTACTGATAAACTGTCTACCGTTATCAGAAAATATTATCCTCGGAATTCCATGTCTACAGAAAATTTCCTCAAGTTTTTCTACCATTATTTTAGCCGTTATGGTTTTTAAGATAACAATTTCAAAGTATCGGCTATAATAGTCAACAACAACCATCAAATAATGACCTGTTGGTAAACGTCCCATAAAGTCCACCCCTAGCTGTTCCCATGGTCCTTCTGGTAAAGCAGTCCTCTTCACTGGTTCTGGTACATTTAGCATTTGCACCAGTTGACATCCGTGACATTGTTTACAATAATTTTCTACATCGTTATCCAATTTTGGCCACCAAACTTTCGTTCGTAGTAGTCTTTTCATAGCAGTCATACCCAAATGTCCTTCATGTGCAATTCCTAAAACCTGGTTCTTTAAGTTATCTGGAATTATTATTCTTTGTCCACGCAACGTTATGCATCCTGTAGTGCACAACTCCTCTTTAATTATGCTAAAATTCCTTAAACGTCTTGGAAATTCAGTTCCTTCTCTTAAATGTTTTCTTACTTCTGTTAACATTTTATCTTCTGCAGAGGCTTTTTCAATATCTTCTATTTTCATCGCTTTTGGTGTTGATTGAATCGCTATCCATCTTACATAATCGTACTCATCAATATTCGTAGATGGTTCAATCCTTAATCATCTTGATAGTGCATCTGCAATATTTTCCTTACCTGGAATGTGCTCTATTTGATATGTAAATGGCTGCATTCGGAGAATCCACCTTTCTAAACGTGCAGATGGTTTTGATTTCTGTGAAAATATAAATTTTAGTGGTTTGTGATCAGAAAACAGGTTAAATGTTTGTCCTATTAAATACATATGGAATCGTTCACAAGCCTATACTATTGCTAGAGCCTCTTTTTCTAACTGCGAATATCTCTTTTCCGTATCAGTCAAGCTTTTACTTGTAAAAGCGATTATACGGTATTTATACCCTTGTTTTTGCACCAATACAGCACCCAATCCTACAGGACTAGCGTCTGTGTACAATCCTGTCTCTGCTGTACTATCAACTAAACCTAGTACTCTGGGTTTACTCAAAGCACTTTTCAATTTATTAAAAGCATCCCTTTGTTCTTGTTTCCATTGAAATTTTGTATTGTTCCTCAATAGTTTACATAAATGTTGATTTATTGTCGATAAATTGGGTATAAACCGTGCACAAAAATTCACTAAACCCAAGAAGCTGTGTACTTCTGCTGTATTTCTAGGTTCTCTAAAATTTTGAATTTCTGTCAAATTTCCTTCTGATGGTGATATTCCATTGCCAGAAATTTTGTGTCCTAGAAATTTTATCTCTTTCGTTTGAAATTCACATTTATCCCAATTTAAAGTAATATTTGCTTCTTCAAATCGTGATAACACCTTCTCTAAGCGTGCAGTGTGTTCTTTTTCATTTCTCCCAGCTATCCCATCATCAATAAAGTTAATCACTCCTTCACATCCAAGCAAGATTTGTTTAAGTACTCGTTGAAACATTTCTGGAGCACAACATATTCCAAAATTTAGTCTTTTGTATCTATAAATACCTGAATGTGTGCTGAAAGTAGTTATTTCCCTCGATTCTGGTGATAATTCTATTTGATGGAATGCCCACTTTATGTCTAGCTTGGTAAAGACTGAACAACCATTAAGCTCTTGTAGCATTTCTTCAAATGTTGGAATTTGATACCTCTCTCGCTTTATAGCATTATTTGCAAGCCTCATATCAACACATAATCTTAAATCTCCATTTTTCTTCGGAACTAAAACCGTTGATGACATCCATGGTGTTGGTCCTTGAACAGGTTCAATAACATCCATTTTCATCAATTTCTTAATTTCCTCATCCAATTTATTTCTTAACTGATAAGGTACTCGTCTATGATGTTGTGCCACAGGCTTTATATTATTATCGATAGGTATTTCTAACTGAAAATCTTTCAACTTTCCCAATCCATCTCGGAATACCTTAGGAAATTTTTCTTTTAGGGTTTCATTAACATGAAATGTGTTTACATTTAACCCTAGTTTTAGAAACACCCATGCTCAATGCTGTGTGCCGGCCTAGTATAGGAACTCCTGTACCTTCAATTACCAAAACCTCTACATCTTCCATTATTTTATCGTTTACCTTGATTTTGGTATGTATCTTGCCAATAATTGAAATTTTCCCTTCAGTTCCATATACATTAATGTGATTGTAACATTTCTGTGATTTACATTTTATTTTTTCTTCTTTACATCTTTCCCACATTTGCTTATCTATCATATTGCAATTGGCACCTGAGTCAATCATCATTTTTATATTAACACCTCCTACATTAACATTAATCATGCCATTTTCCCCATTACAATTTAAATGATCTACCTTATTTATGTAGAATGTAAATGATTCTTCTGCACTACTTTCTGAACTATTCTTTTGCACTTCATAAATTTCACAGTTCTTATTTCCTTTTCTTGTTTCTTTTTGTTACACCACTGGAACCACTATTTTGTCCATTTGTGTCCTTAACTGTCTTGTCACGTGTCTTGCACATTCTTGCTGTATGTCCTTTAATTCCGCATTTTTCACATTTACACTTCCATCCGGGACAGTATTTATCACGACTAAAATGTCCTAGTTCTCCACACCGATAGCACTTAAGGGGGTAATGCTGAGGCCAATTTGCAAGCGTTTCGTATCGACGATATTGTGTAGTAACCATTGTATAGAATCGATTGAAACAAGGAGTAATTTGTTAATTAAGCTTAAATTGAAGTACCTAAAGAAAGAAAAAATTTGTACATAAAAAATGCTACTGAATAATAACATTTTAAAAATGCTTATATTTATCGTTTATTTTAAGGTGTAATGTTTGTCTTTAATGGCAAAAACTGCGTGTGGGTACCTTCATGCGTCTTCTACCTGTAATATACACTTTTTAGTACATCATTAAAGCTAACCGTTTTGTCTTAATCACGTTGATAAGAACGTATGTTTCTTGATACACATTGCCTATATTCCAGGCGCTTAAAGCAATATTCGTAAGACGATCGCAGAGCAAGCCGCCAGTTGGTCGGGAGAACGATTTTGGTGAATCTACACTGCAAAAATTATTTTCCTGTTGGCAAAACTCTGTTTTCTTCAATTTATTCAGTCGCCGGCTTGCAACGGCGTGTAACGTTTTATACAATGTGGTTTATGTACGCATGTCGCTCATGTTGTATTGCTCATAATATTGTTAATGAATTAAAAATAATTTTAATTCATGTAATTTGTTCGCCATTTTTTATAGTTGTTAAGGACGTTTATCATTATTATTTTTGTTTTATTGGTTTTTTATAAAGTAATAGTCTATGTTCTATGTAAAACGTATATATGTTTAGTTTTAATCTCAATTTGCTTTATTTTACAAAGGCACAATTAATTAGAACATGTATATTTCAAAATTCGGAAGTACCACTTTTACTCTTACCGAATAGCGATTTCTTGCAAATATTCCATAAGTTATGCATTCTATATATATTTGTCAAGAGTACAAAAGTATTTAGAACTGGATAGTTTTTGTATATATGAAATTTCAAAATTCGGACCGGAAGTAGCACTTATACTCTTAGCGAGTAGCACTCTTTTTCGAATATCTTGCAAAGTATGCATTCTATAGCGATTTATTAAGAGAATGAAAGTACTTAGAATAGGATTTTGAATAATTTTTGTATAAAAAAATTCTTAAAATTGTATAGTTTGAAACGCTCATACGTAAAAGAAAGTCGTGTGGTGGCCACACCTCATTTTTTTCTTAAAAATATAATAAATTCTGTATAATGTGAACAGGTTCTTTTGTCTATTAATGTGAAATAAATGCATGAAATTTGGAAAAATGGCATTTTTGATTAAACGATATTATCGAATAAAAAATCGATATCAGTCGATATTATTGAATAAAAAAATATCGATTTTAATCTCGATTATCGAAAAGAAAATATCGATATTTTTTTTAAAAACGATATATCGCGCATCCCTAATGTACGCTCCTGGGATTTTTCACCAAATGTAGATGTTTGTAATAAAATTAATAGCTGACTAAACATAAATAGTTTAAGTAGATTCCAGACTATGCCATAATATTTAATTTAAACAGATACTAATTCGTATTAAAATCAAAAAAATAAATTTAATCGGGAGTCTGAGGGCTTCCACCTCACACTCGACGTGACAAAAATCGCACCTCATCGGTTACGGGTTAACTTATATAAGAAATACATAGATGCAAATCCTGGGCTTGTGGTAAAATTCAAATATCTTTAGATATCGGTATTTTTTTTTATATCTATAAAGAAACGTGTGTGGCGACCTCGATCCGAATGAATTACCTATTCATTCAAATGTATATTATATGCTTTATGAGATTGAATACACACTTTCCTTTCCGAATATCAGTGTAGTTTAAGTGCCCGAGCAAAGTAATGTAAACATTGGACACAGGTAACAATAGCATCTCTATCCCGAACGATATTTTCTGGCAACACGTCAACTATAATTTGCATGGCACGTCAGATGCACTGGGGTAAATGACAGCCCTAATTCTCTATCTCTTTCAGAACTTTATTGTTCTTGTCATCGAGTCTTTTTAAAAACGGAGCATGACCCCCTTAACTCTGGAGTTTTCCCTTTTTGAAACCTTGTTAACCTCTAACAGCGTTGCCAACTATCTTGGAACCGATTATAGTACAGAGTGCTAAATAATTATAGTACATTCAAAAAAATATAGTACATACAACAAATAAAAAAACAAAAATATGTTTAATTTTTATTTTTCTTATTACAAGTGAACGTAACGAACTAAACGAGACAAAATGCGATACAAATCAAATTTTCTGTGTAAAAAATAAAAGTAAACTTAAAAGCCGACCCAAGTTAGCGATAAAATGGAAACATTAGTTGAAATTAAGTTCTATCTCAGTATCTGAGTCAGACATGTCAGAATCTTCAAACTTATGTTTCTGTACATGTACGTACATTAATTGATTGCAATTTAGGTATGGACATTTGTTTTGACGGGGGAAATGTTATGCAAGAACCATTCCTAACTTTCACACACTGATATGCAAGCAAACTATCATTAACAGTATTAGTAATTTATTTCTCTTTGCAGTCTTATTCTTGTTAACTTTACTAAATATTCCTTCACACTGGGCATTAGAGTGTGGTTTACACAATAAGTTTAACATAAATTTGGCAAAATTTTGAATATTAAAAATTTCGAGAACATTTTTATATTGTAACAAGCGCCACCAAAAAATATCTATTTGTTCTTCATTTCTTATTTCCTGTTGTGAAATTGAAGATAACTTTCTTCATTCGTTATCAATTAGTTGTTCAACATGGATTTTTATTTCTAAAACCATTAGAAAGCGAATTTGATGGAATAAAGTAGTCTAAATTTTTTAGAAGTGGATCATTAAAACTAAATCTGCTCTTAAAATGTTGGCATGCGGTAATCATAAATGATCGACAACGAGCCAGAAAATGTGTAATTAAATGGGGATGTTTTTTTACTACTTCGTTCTGAAGAAGGTTCATGACATGTATGCCGAGATATATACTTTTAATGTTTAAAAATGTTGTTTCAATTTGTAAATCCCCCTTCCGCTTAAAAATAGTAATTTCGTGCTAATATATTCGAAATATTTGGCGTTTCATGACTTTCATTGTTCTTGTCCAAAGAGTGGTTTTATTTATGTATATTGTAAGAAATATGAAATTATAGTATAATGTGCGTACTATATCGACTTTGAAATTTTATAGTACATCGAGTTGAAATTATAGTACAAATACTATAATTATAGTACGGTTGGCAACACTGACCTCTAACCTCTTCATACAGTTTTCAATTTCTCCGCCTTGTACTTCAGCAATTTCCATGCTCCTGGCAACATTTGCAGCTTCAGTTAGGGTTAGCGTAGTCCCCTTTTCAATTAAACGGCGTCTTAAAATGTTTGACCTACATTTGTCAATCAGCTGACTTAATATTTCATCGTCATCCTTATTAAAATCACAGTTCTTAGCCTGCTGTCTTAATCGTGTTAAATATTGATCAACTGTCTCGTCTACTTTCTGCTGCATTTGCCTAAAAATATGCTTTTCATATGTTATATTTTTTTGTGGCATACAATACTTATCCAAAGCATCTTTTGTAACTTCGTACGGGTCTACTGTCTGGTCGAATGTCGATTCAGCAACAGTTAATGTATAAAAAATGTCTTGTACACCTATACCAGCATGATGCAAAAATAAAGCTCTTTTCTGTTTTGAATCTGTAACGCCTTTCCCTTCAACGTACAATTCAAACGCTCGCTTCCATCTTTGAGCGATATTTGTCGGTTCACAATTATAATCGAATTTTTCCAGGCTGCAATCTATGTCGATCTGTTTTGCCATTTTCACCTCGTCGCCAATGTTGTATTCCGTATTTCTACACTTGTAGGTAGTAATTAATAACTCGAATTTAATTCAATAAACGTGTTTTATTTTTCACCTCTACCTACATGACATCGCACCCCCGTCCGACTTTATACGCGTAATATGTTATCCTAAATTTGGCGGGAAACTTAGTTCTCGGTATAAGGCAGATGATGTCGCTCTTAGAAACTTTCTTGTAAAGTCCCTAGATATATAAAGTACCGCAATTACCTCCATTTTGGCGCCAAAGAAGCGGCAAATTTAAAAATCTGTCAGTTTTTTTTTAACTACAAAAATACAATAGTTGTCAAACGATATGTCAAAAATGTATTCAAATTGTAAAATAGCTTATTGATTTCTTGACGAAATACGAAAGTTGTCTAATTAAACTTTAGAAAAATATAATTGTGATTGTGTCGTTAGCTAAAGAGGACCAATCGAAAAGCAGCAAGCTAGTGTATATGTGTGTGCATGATTTTTATTATTTATTACTCAACAGAAAATCCAAGTGTAGAATAAATGTACAATAGAAAAGACAAAAAATGTATATTAAAAAGGTAAAAGATTTACAACACGGTTTCTTGCCATCCTTCATTCATTCAACAAATAATGATCTGCCATAATATATCTTACTGGCACATCTTCATGGACTATTTCTTTATAAAATTCACAGTGTTTTCATGTATGCTCTCGTCTACGCTTGACCAAGCAAGTTTTGTATGTCTACTGGTAATTATTTTGAACCATTTAAACACAGTCTTACAAAACCAAGCAGTGGTTGCATGAGCCTGATGAATTTTCCCTTTCGCAATGAAATATTCAATACCAGCACCTGTATCATGGTGCAGAAGAGAATGTGCTGTACTGACATCCATTTTTGCAAAGTGGGTAGGATCAAACATGTGTCCTTTTAGTCTTGGAGCGACTTTTAAATTCATTTCTGAATCTAAATCAAATAATTGTCGTTGGTCGTATGGCTCCAATGTCAATACATACACTGCCAAGATTATATTTTTTTGAATTACTAGATCAATTTCAAAAATTTTGTGCGTAATTAGTGATGTAGCCAGATTTTTAAAAACATGAACAGGGCCTGGCATAATATACATACAACCTTTCTTGCTTGTTCAAGGGACGTGGACAAAAATTAACTATTTTAGAATGTCTATTGGCTAAAATGTTAAGTAGTCTCCAGAAATTTCTATTTAGGGGACCCATGTCCGAAATTATAGTTTTCACTGTGACACCTACTATCGCTAACACAAAAAACTAGGACAGCTTTGTTGTGGCTGTGTAAAACCGACGGATATCAATAGCTGTCAGTTAAAACGAAATTATTTGAAGCTGTCATTAGTCATGCCGCAAGTCATTGATTGATAAGGCAAGAATAATTTCTTCTAGAAAAACAACGACAGCGACACCTGTCCTATAGTCCTGATCGCAACCCCATCGAAAATGTTTGGGATTGTATGATAAGAAATCAGAAAGAAATCGTCAGCCGGTAACCGCAGAAGAACAAATTGAGGGCACATGGAATACACTAACACAAGACAAAAATTTAATAAGACCTTTTATATCTTCCATGCCTCGTCGTTTACAGAGTGTTACCGGCAAAAACGAAGGAATGACTGGGAATGATTAATTGTTATTTTATTATTCTTTGCTTTTGTTAATTGTATTTTCTGACATTAAAAATTAAATTACATAACCTCATATTATTTTGTGTGACAGAAGTGCCAAAAGCCTGAATGACATTAACACAATTAGCAAAATTCATGGCTATCTGAAATAATATTTGTCCTAGTTTTTTATATTACCGATAGTACATCACTAGCTCGCTAAATGTATTGAAATAGTTTTTTCAGAACATCATCAGCACCGTATGACTTTGTAGTTAGTTCAGTTCATACCTCACTGTAGTGTAGTGCAGAATTTGTTTCTGCACTACTTGATCCTGATTGGTAACAATTGGAGAAGTTGTCGCATTAGCAGTCGGGTCTGCAACATTTGCAATTAGATATGATTAACAATTGGAACAGGACAAAAGGCATCTTACCTAATAGTTTTCGTTTGATTCCTTGATTACGTGGAAAGTCAGCTATTGCAATAGTTGGAAACTTCCGATTATCCAACCTGTTTAATTCGAATTGGTCAAGTTCGAAGTGTGCCTGAAAATTGCAAAAAAAAAACATCTTCACATTAGGTAACATTCTGCAAGTGAACAAGAATATGAAAGAATTGAGCAAATATAGGATACTTACCTCACATAGCAAAGCTCGTTCAGGCAAGTCAACTCGATTGATAAATGCAATCCACGCTTTACGCTGATCATCATTATTTGATGTTGGTATTCGGAAAAACCGAAATCCGTTCTCGCCACGGTTTCGACATCCACTCAAACAACAACTGGGCATGGTTCCAACGCACGTAATAACCTTACTCTTTATGTCATTATGTCAACAGCGATCAGCTGATTGCTCCGCGCGTCCAGACACTACCAACTCAATCACTAAAGTCCCTAAAAGTCACCAAATCACCGCCATTTTGGCGCCGTTATAGTGGAACAAACCAATTGCGGTACTTTATTATCTAGGGACTTTACTTTCTTGATATGTATAAAAGGTTGTCTAATAAGAAGAACTACAAATATCATAAACATTTTGAACACAGACTTCCATACATACTAGACACACAAGTTCCTATACCGCTTTCGTTAAGAAAGTGAAGCCTCAATGACAGTAGGTGGCCATTTGCAGTTGGGGCAAAATAGCTACTTTAAGGATAGGGATAATTTAAAAAAAATGCAATTTGAAATCATTTTTAATGAAGTAGTATTTATTATAATAGTAATAATAAAAGTATATGGGTATTGTTTATAAAATTAATCATTTCATATAATAAAATACGCAAATAAGTTTTAAACGAATGCATTAAATTTTGAATAATAAACTACATAACTAAAATTAAAGAAATAATATTCATTATTAGGCATATCCAGTATTTTTTAACACTACAAAATATACAACACTAATTAGATTATTAAGAAAAGAAAATACCATTAGCACAAGTGCAAATACATTTAAATAATAATTTGTAAATACATTTCGACATATTTTATTGATGCGAGAATAACACTACCTTATTTAAAAAATGTCGCTTACTAACAATTTCAGAATGTTTAGACAATGAATGCATGCTTAATTTTATATAACTACTGCAAATTGTAAATATCAATTGCAATTTATGAGTTTCTAACATTGCCTCATTGTCACAAGACAGATTTCTGAATGTTGCATTATCTAATGCAAAATAATGTTTAACTTTAAACAAAATTGAATTTTTTAAATTTTTGGATGATAAGTTGCTATCATTTATAGAAACATTTATTTGCATTTCCGTTGCCTTCACAATATTGAAAACATCTCGTGATGCTGATATCAAACCTCCTCTATTTTTATAATACACTAAATCATTATATGAGGTAGTACGGCTGTAATTATGCTCCCTTGTATTATCTGCCGAAATTAAAGCTGACATGCACGAAATACAAGTTATTCTTTTGCAAATACATTTGACAATAAATCCAGAAATATAATATAGAATATTTTCTTTAAGATCATTGTGAGATGCATTTGTGTCTAACAATAAGTTGCCGTAGGCTTGCAGTAGATCTTGATCAACAGCACTTTCCTCAGGATTAACTTCTTCAGAAAATTTTTGCCGTCCGTAAGAAATCTCGAAAATGTTTCCAATTCTATCGGAATCTAATATTGCGCAATTAGCAGCAGAAGATGATGCAATGCTATTTTTTAATAAAATTTGCTTAATAGCACTTTTAAATTGTACAACGTGTGGGTTGTTGTTAAATCCAAATCTCTGACGGATTTTTGAAAAAAGCAGTTCAATGTGATCCTGTGATAATTTATATGTTAATAAATATTTGTAAGTAGGATTCATACTGAATAACTGTTTTGCAAGAATAAATACAGATTTTACAGCTGTTGCTATGCCTACAATAAACGTTCTTTTTTTGCCCATGTGCAAAAACGATCCATTCATGTCTTTCAGAGTGAATAAATATTCAATTAAAGGCATTATTTCACTTTCCAAATATTGCAAATTGTCTGGGTATATAGGCTTTTTAAAACCTTTTCCATAAGGATTTCGAGAATTTAAAAAGTCGAACAGTTTGTCCACTACTCTAATAAACTTAATTGTTTCTTTGCAATCTCTAAATATTTCTATATCTCTGTTTTTTAAGAATTCCAATGCATCAGCTACAGAAGAACTTATGACTTGAGCTGCTAATTTTACCTTCATTTTGTTATGTTCCCATTCCACATGAGATTTTCCCAATTTATTTGCAAATTTGAATCCCAACTCGTTCTTTAGTTCATATAATTTTACAATGTACTGCCACATGATTACTCCATCGGAGCTTTGAAATTGTTGGTACTCTGCTAGTGTATTTCTAGCCAACTTCAACATGTGACAGGCATCTGGTATGAAACATATGTCATTTTCATGATTATCTAATTTAAAAGATGTTTGAAAATATTTGAAATGTCCTTTTATTTTGCATCCTAGCATATCTAAACTACTGAAATTAGTAGGGGCGCCATCGCAAGTAATACCAAGAACTCTCAATCCTGATTCATAGGACAATGTTAGAGCTGTTTTGATTAACTGAGCTTGAATTATGACAGTTGACTTGTTCTGAAGTACGAAACCAATTGGTAATTTCCATTTACCATTTAAACTAACTAACAAAAACGAGTGCTTCAGTGGCTAGTGCATCACTATCTTCAATTTCAAAATTATTTCCAAAATCACAATACCCTTCAAAACATCCCTTCGCATTGTTCCACAGCTGCTGCTTTCTTATAGACATGCCATCCAAAATTAAATTGCAGTCTCTGTCTTCTAAAGGAAACGTTGACAATACTGCAAAAACATCTTTAAAAAATCCTAGTTCTGCATTCACCGAACATGTCCAACGTGTTATGGCAGATGGATGTGGTAATTTCAATATAGTTCTGTAAATAAATAAAACACTATATGACAACATAAAAATTTAAAGCTGCTTAAAAACCAACATATACCAAATACCACATGCTAACAAATTCACCCAAATATTCAATTTAGTCCCGATCCACAATTATAAAGATAAGAGACATGCAACCCTCACCTGCAAAAGTTATAGGCTTTTGGCGAATGAAAATGCAATGTCAAGGCAAATTCTTTCATTTCTCTGCTATACCTTCTACCCATATTAGTACTTTCAGTGTTATGAAGCTCATTCTTAAATAATTCTTGTGCCATACCTTCAAACTTGTTTTGTAGCAAAGTCTCAACTTGCTGTTCAGTCAAATTTCTTTTCTGTAATGTTTTCAATAAGTCCACAATATTTGTAATTTTTTTATTACGTCTTCGTAGTTTTTGCTGCAGCACTTTCACTTTATGTTTCAATGAATTTGTAGTTTCATCAAGTTCAGTCCCCGATAAGTTTGTCTGGATTTCTCTAGTAACAGTACTTGGTAAAACTTGTGTTTCGTTTGGTATCACATCAAGAGAATGTTCTGCAATTTGAAACTGACTTGATGTAGAAGCAACTTCATTACTGTTGGTGCGCTTTGAATGTTGAATATTTTTTCTTTCTACTTTCTTCTTTGATAATATGAAGGAAATTGCGAAAATATAGATGGAACTGCATCGGGTTTCAGACGTTTAATATATGTCCCCGGCCGAGGTAAGTAATCATCTTCAACAAAATGATCACTACACACTTTGCTATATTTTGTAGGTTTAAAGTTTTTCCTTTTCAAAGCACGTAACCATAAAGTAAGCAATTCTTTCTTCTTTAGTGGGAATCTAAAAATTCATTCTTTTATTATACATATTAGATAAATTAAGTAACATTACCCATAAAATCGGATATTTTCTCCCGTGCTATGTCTATTTGTACAACCAATAGCTGAACATGAATTAGGCATTTTGTTCCAATTTTCTGTCTATTATGATAAAACAATGTAATTACTTATATATTTAAATATAAATTATTTTAAATAATACCTTAAAAACACAAACTAATCAATAATTATACCACGAAATTCACAAAACGTAACTACAACGAACATACAACTATACAATGTTTTGCCCCAATTGCAAATGGCGGCCAATTGTCATTGTGGCTTCACTTTATATAGCGCAGTAGTGTGTCTAGGTTAATAGATAGAAGTCTGTGATTTTGAAGTATACTGAGAGTATTGTAAGTTACATACATACCAGGCATATTTTAAATTTATGTTGTTCATGATATATTTCAGGTTGCATATGTAGAAAATTTTTAAATTTATTTTAGGAAGCCGATAGGGAATTTTATTTCAAGAAGTTTGCCAAAAAGAATACGGATGTTCTTTGTTTATTTAAGAATGGAGTAGATGGCGCTACAATATGAGCACAGTTTACACACGATGAATTTTGTACTTTGAAAACAAATAAAACATATGTTTACTGTCAGATGGATAGCAGGGATATATATTGTATATGATATCATTATATTTTGACTTTTACGGGTTTATTGACATTTAATTAAGTAAGGCTTACATTGCTTTTAAAATGATAACCATACTAACAAACATGAAAAGGCAAACAGCTAATCAGTATTTGATAAGTTTTCCAAAACAGAATATCGCTCACACAAAAAATATTAAAATATAAGGAAAACATTGAATAACACGTTGTGTCTACATGTAAATAGAACGCATACATTTTACAACATTCAAGAATGCAGGTATCATTATCAATATGTGAGTAAATGGTGTAAAGGGCAATATTTCATGTTAAAATCCAATAAATTTTAGATACTATTTCCATTAGCAGATATTTCAATTATTATCTTATTTACAATATCTAGAAATTGATAAAATACCTTAACAAATGAATATTTCACCTGCGAGTTCTAAGAAGAACTATTTTTTTAAGAATATTAACAACAAATAACTATGTAAAATACGGAAATCGACAAACTCTTTGAACAAAACTGTCAGTAAACAAATTTTTGACAGAACGAGCTAAATGCGATTATTTTGTCGGTGTAAATGCACACTCGATTTCAACCAATCACAAACGTTTATTTTAAGCCCTATTTTTCCCAATGCTCCATTCTTAGACCACAGCGTGGTGGGAAGATAAAGGTGTGCTGGTCCCGAGGCTCAAATTCGACCGGTTTGCGCAGCTACGTCATGCTAGTAACAAATGCGGTCGAGCGCGTATAGTTATACACGTGTTATACACTGATTTGTATTTGAAATGGTGCAATTAATTTCAAAAAACGAATAAACAAGCATTAAATAAATCGTCTAATTAACGCTCCACAATTACAATGCCAGCGAACTTAATATTGCTTCGTTAGTAAGCCTGTACAAATACTTATAAGAAATGTACCAAATCAAATGCATACTTACCTACTGATTAGATCAAAACATTCAGCAACTGCTTTCATCCTAAATAAAAACACTGAAGAAGGTGTCGAAGAGAGAAATATTTGGAATCAGGAAATGAAGCTTGCTTTTTCAGAAGTTTGTTACGGAATGTTATTGCTCAATTAATTCCAGATGAAAATGTTCCTACAGACGAACTTCAAATACCCTACTCTTTCATAGAACCAGAATAAAATGAATATGTCGACAGCAATACAATCTGTAGAAATTCCATGTGAATATCAAGACCTTTTGACTCAATTTGAACTGTTCAATTTTAAAGATACTGTGCACTCAGAAGGTTTGAAATATATATTGCTGGATACGAGGCATGTCGTTTTAGAAATAAATATAGTTTAAGAACTCCCTGTGATATGGCCAGTAAAGATAACATGATTGGATTCAACATATCACAAGGGGTTCCCTTTTGCATTCGAACAGTTCATTAATAAACGCGGCAACAATTTTAAATTTAATACAATGCATGGCGCTTTATTATGAAAAGAAAAAATCATTTTTAATATTATAATAACCGACAGGACATGCGAAATGTTGAAAGACCAAAAATTAATTTTCCAAATTTGCCAGAAAAGATTAAATCGGAAGATGAGAAAGTTTACCAATAATAAAAAATAAAACCGAAAGAGAGTGAGTATTGTTGTATATCTATCTACCAAATGAATTGCAACGGTAACTTATAGCATATATTTTCCATTAATTAATAATGTATTTATGACAAAAATCATATTAGTTGTAATAAATAGTGTTATTCCTAAAGTAATTTGACTATCTAATTACTCCTGATTCCAAAATTCGTAAAATAAATTGATTGTAGTATGGTATACTTCTCGTGTATGGCTACCGCTCTGTTACTTACTTGACGTCACGCCCGAGAGAGACATAGCTAGAATGAGATAACGAAATGCGCACCAGCACACCTTTATCTTCCCACCACGGACCACAGCACAGTATATAGCTATTGTTTTGTTGTTTCTTATGTGGGTTCGTTTTAATTAAACGTTAACACACTTTTCATTTTAAAACACTTTATTAACAAGGCTACAGTAACAGATATTAAATCTTATACATGTGTATGGCGCTACTAGAAGCCATCATCTCTGTATCTCGTTCGTTGACAAAACTCCTATTCTAGTCTAAAACTACCAATCGCTACCAATCTTAAATAATAAAAACCCTTACACAACACGCTTTTTTTTTTTTTTTTTTTTTTTTTTTTAAGTTAATACATTAATATAAGACATAGTCACTTAAGGTTTGAGGCGGCCGAGAAGTTCTCATACTTCTTGTATTTACAGGTTTATTTTGATTTCTTATAAATAAGTCATTATCATTTACATTCATAATATCATTATCTATAGATACATCATTGTCACTACGATTAGGATTTACATCATTATCAATTACACTATTTATTATAGTATCATCAAGATTAATAATAGTTTCAACAGGCACTACAACATTATCAGGGTTAACATCGTTAATATCTGTTTCACTAACCAGAAGGTCTTCGTAAACATAATGCAAGTTAGGGCAAAAATTACTTTTATTGAAGCTTATTTTTGTTTTGTTAATTAGCTTCCGATTACGCCTAAATTTATTATTATTTAAATCTTTAACAATATAGGAACGATCATTATACTTTTCCACCACTTTACCTTTTTCCCATCTTTTATTTTTTTGAAATAAAATATTTTCGTTTATATTCAAAGGAGGTAAATCTTTTGCTGATTTGTCATAGTGTTTTTTTTGTTTTTTAGAATTACTCCTTAATTTATCTGTAACAGTAGGGCTTTCTATAATTTTAGGCATTAAATTTTCTATAGCTGTAGGAATTTTTGTTTTTACCAATTTATTTAAAAGTAGTTGAGAAGGAGAATAACCTATGCTTGGTAATGGGGTATTTCTATACTCTAATAAAAAGTTAGGCAAATCATCATAATTTTTCATTTTCTTTAACATTCTTTTTGCTATGTCCACGTATTTTTCGGCTAAACCATTTGATTGGTGGTGATGCGGACTAGAAAATTCAACTTCAAAGTTCCAGTTTCTCGCAAAATCCCGGAAACATATGCTATTGTACGGATTGTTATCTCCAAAGAATTTATCCGGTACACCAAATTTTGAAAATATTTCTTTACAAACTTTAACAACAGTTTCTGCCGTTTTGCTAGAAGTAGGAACCACTTCCATCCAATGTGAATAAGAATCTACGATTAATAAATAGTTTTGATTTTTATACTCAAAAAAATCAGAATACAAGTATTGCCAGGGTCGATTTGGAATTTCGTGTGTTATAAGATTCTCTCTTTTATTAGCTGGTTTATTTACTTGACATATTTCACATTCATTTATAAAATTTTCAATATCAGCTGACATTTTTGGCCAAAACATTACTAGTCTAGCGCGTAATTTAGATTTTTGTATTCCAAAGTGGGCCTCATGAATTAATTTTAACATTTCCTTTCTTAATTGTGAAGGTACAATAATTTTAGTATTATAAAACAATAGATTATCTGAGAGAAATATATCATCCCTTAAAGCAAAATAATATTTTAATTCTCCATCTAGAGCTCTATTGGACTTAGGCCAGCCTGTAGAACAAAAATGTTTAACTCTTGACAGAATTATGTCCTTATCAATAGCATTTTGAAAAGTTACTTTCTTTTCTGGAGTCATAGGGACATTTAAGGAAAGTGAATGCACCATATACTCCAATTCTTCATCTACTGGTGTATTTGTCTTAATGTAGGATCTACTTAAAGTATCAGCTACGTACATTTTCGATCCGGGGAGATATTCAACATTTAACTTATATTTTAATAACTTTAATAACATTCGTTGTAAACGAGCACTAACATTATCCAAACTCTTATTAAATATCGGGATTAATGGTTTATGGTCAGTCTGTATAGTTATCTCTCTGCCATAAATTAGAAATTTAAATTTTTCACAAGCAAATGTTATGCTGAGGAGTTCTTTTTCAATTTGAGCGTATTTGACTTCTGCGTGATTCAAAGATCGAGATGCAAATGATACGGGATATCCGTCTTGTAACAGAACACAACCCCATGCCCTTACTAGAAGCATCAGTTTGAATAGTAATTTTTTTATTTTCATCAAATAACTTTAATATTGGTTTGTTTGTGATCAAAGTTTTTAAAGTATCTAATTCGGATTGATGAGCATCTGTCCAAATAAATTTGATATCATTTCTACTTAAATTTCTCATATGAAAAGTTAATTGCGTTAAGTTCGGTATAAACTTAGAAAAAAATTTAAATAGTCCTAAAATTCTAAGTAAATCTTTCTTATTTTCTGGTATTTCTAGAGCTAAGACAGCATTAATATTTTTATTTGAGGGTTGAACACCTTTTTTTGAGATATCTTGGCCCAAAAAATTTACTTCTTCTAGTTTATATTGTAATTTACTAAAGTTAAATTTAATTCCGTATTTTAAAGCTCTTTCTAGGACAGTTTTGAATGCTTTATCATGTTCTATTTCATTAGAACCTGTAACGATTAAATCGTCAAAATATATACTTACACCAGGTATATCACCAAATATTTCCATATTTTTTCTTTGGAATATTTCAGGTATTGAATTTAAGCCAAAGGGTACTCGATTAAATTTATATCTACCAAAGGGGGAATTAAAAGTACATAAGTTAGAACTGCTTTCATTAAGTTGGATCTGCCAAAACCCATCTTTCATATCTATGACCGAAAACATGGTCTTACCTACCAAATTGTTTAAAATATCATCACATTTGGGTATTATAAAATGTTCTCTGCAAATAAATTTATTTAGTGGTTTGGGATCAAGACATAAGCGAAGGGAACCATTGGGTTTTTCTACTATCATTAAAGAATTTACCCATTCAGTAGGATAATTTACTTTTGAAATTATACTTTTTTCTTCTAATTCATCTAGAGTTTCTTTAAGTTTTTTATGTAGTGATAATGGTACTTTTCTCTGAGTCTGAATGACTGGAATTGCATTTTCTTTTAATTTTATATCTACGAATCCTGGTATACAGCCAAGACCATTAAATATTTCCATAAATTGTTCATAAAGGTCATTTTTGTTATTTGGTAATAACGTAAACTTATCAAGTAAATTATTCTCAATTGCATTTAAGCGACATATTAATTTGAATTTTATACAGTCTGTTAATCCTAATATCGGTTCAGAATCAAGATCTACAATTAGAAATTTCAAATTGCAAGATTTATCTTTATAGCTACATTTTAAAATTAATTCACCTAGTACATTAGTTTTGAAATTTCCATAAGAAAGAATAATACTTTTAGTTGGAATAATAGAGGATTTCTGAATATTTAATTTGCTGAGAATTTTTAGTGGTAATACACTTGATTCTGCACCTGAATCTAATTTAAATCTAATATTATGATTATTAATTAAAACATATTCATACCAACATGATACATTCAAAGAATTTTCTTTATGTTCATAAATTTCAACATAGTTGTCTTGATTTAGTTCGGTTTTTCTTTGTAGAATATTTGAATTGTCTTCATTCGATGTCTGGATTTCTTCTATTTTTTCTTCGTATCTTGGGTTTTCATTTTTCTCTTTTTTATCTTTTGCATCCTTTCTAGAATTTTTGAAATCTGATGTGGATAGTTGATTTTTATCTTTCGAGCGACACATTTTTGCAAAATGTCCTTTCTTCTGACATACAGCACAAGTTTTGTTGTATGCAGGGCATTTCCCTCTCGTGTGTTCAAAGCCACATCTTTTGCATTTAATTAGTGCTAGTGAAACTGCATTGACTCGCTCTTCTGGAGTTAATAATTTTATATGCTGCTCGGATAATTCTACAGATTTACAGTATTCTTGTATTTTTTCAAGGCTCATGTCAGGTTCTCTAATTAATCTTTGTTGTATTTGTTTGTCATTAATTCCTAGAATTACTCTGTCTTTTAACATTCTGTCAATATATGACTGTTTACAGTTGTCCTTTGAGCACATGAATTCGCAGTTAGCAGCTTGCTTTTTTAATTCAGTTATAAACGAATCAATGGTTTGATCTTCCTTTTGAATAATATTATTGAATTTAAATGTTTCCATTGTTATATTTTTCTTGGGTAGAAAATACTGGTCAAAACAGTGTAGGACATTTTCTAGTGTTTTTATATTATCCTTAGGAAAGGTATTGTATATATCCAGACCTGTTTCTCCTATTGTATGTAACAGTAAGGCAATTTTTACATCTTCCTGTTCTTTACTTTTTCCTGATGCTAGCATAAAAATCTCGAACCTTTGTTTCCATTTCGGCCATTTACTAATTGAATCTTCCATGGAAAATTGTTCTGGTGGTTTGCACTCCATTTTGTTTTCGTTACCTATCTGTTGGCGGGAACTAGTATGTTATCAGGATTGTTATCACGTTTTAATTAATACTTCTGACACCATGTTTTGTTGTTTCTTATGTGGGTTCGTTTTAATTAAACGTTAACACACTTTTCATTTTAAAACACTTTATTAACAAGGCTACAGTAACAGATATTAAATCTTATACATGTGTATGGCGCTACTAGAAGCCATCATCTCTGTATCTCGTTCGTTGACAAAACTCCTATTCTAGTCTAAAACTACCAATCGCTACCAATCTTAAATAATAAAAACCCTTACACAACAGCTATCATGGTACAAATATATAAGGTATGCTACAACTTTGACTCAAATTCGTCTATTTCTGCGCTGGATGCAATTTCGTCATATGTGTTGCGTCATCCATCACATGTTTGTAGTTTTGAGTTTGTGCTTTGTTTATATTTAGATTTCGAAGAGTTATATCCGATTATATCGTATTTTGTGTCATTATAATTATTATTTTATATGTTTAGTGTAGTTATTAAGATTTGTGAATATTTTCATTAAGCCAAAGACTTTTAATTTGATTTATTTAGAACTTAAGAAGAGGTTATAACATAGAAGGTAATGAGTTTATTAAATATTGTATTATAAAGCAATACATTTGCCTCTACCTTTAGCTCATCTAATATGGTAAGCTGCTGTGTCTTGAGCTGCAAAAGCAGGTCAGAAAACACTCGAGGAAGGAATATTAAATATTTTCGTTTTCCTAAAGATCGAAACTTATCTCAGCAGTGGATACAAGCCTGTGGTAGAAGGATAAAAAACACAAGAAATCGTAGGTTTTGTATTTGGACGTATTTGTGTACCTTTTAATGATGTTATTATTTACAGATTATATATGTTCACTTCATTTTGCAAGAGACGCATATGAGAAGTGGTATTTAGATAATCGACAGATGAGAGAGAAATATATAAAATCGTACCAAATACTTCATAAAACAGCTGTTCCCACATTGTATATACATACACATAGTGAAGCTGCTGTAAATTACTCGACTTTACAACCATCAACATCAAGGTAACAGATATGAAATAACGCATGAGTGTACTTACTTTTAAATTATTTAGTATACAGAGTAGGATGTTGCAGAGGAAGAATGTTAATCTGTAATACGTACCTTCATATAATCACTACTTATACTGTATTTAAAAAAATACAAATAAATTTGTTTGTATGAAGCAATGAACCTAATAATAACCTATGTATTATATGCCAATGTAAAAAGTATTACCTATTTAATGAATTATTACAGTTATTCCATCAATCCATCGGAAGAAATCGACCTGTTACCTCCAACTGTAGAAGATACAGAAGTAACATTCTCTATGCCAAAAGAAGATTCCTCAACAAGGTAAGGAAAAATTTAACTCGTTAGTGGAGTTGTCAAAGCATAGTTATTATGAAAAGAGTTGTATTCAAATAAGCTGTCAAATTAAAAGCTCAAAATGTTTTAAATAGTCTTGTAATGTTGAAGTGGTGTGCAATGTAAAAATACTTAAAGAAATTGCTGTTTCATACTTTTAACAAATAAATAAGGTTAGCAATACTACCTTACCATGTTTAATAAACAAAGCATTCTAATTTTAATAATTTGTTCTAGTTGTTCTATTGTTCCCGAGGAAAGAAGAAACCAAACATGCGAAACAGAAAAATATTGTGAAGTAGCATTTACAAAACCTGGAGCTTTTTCATTTAAGTAAATATATATATATATATATCATTAATGATGTAATTTATAATAATAATAATAATAATAATAATAATATTTATTCAATGTAATAAAATCATTACATGAAAAGTCAAAATATACAGACAAACAAATTAAAATTGTATATCAATAAAATTATTATTCAAATATTCATTGATTGAATAAAAACTTTTTGTCAGTAAAAATTTTGATATTTTACTTAAAAAAGTATAGCATTCATTGTCTGTAATATAATTTGTAAGGGAGAATGATCATTGTTACATATGATATTAAGGAATTACAGAAAGAAAATTATCGATTTTAATCATTACCTTCACATTAATACCTATTTTCATATGCCCGAACAGTACACAAATCAGTCTTACTTATTTAATTATTCTATATACTTCTTATTTGATACATATTACTATATACCTATGTTCCATTTTTACTGAAATGCTTGGCCATAAGCTGTTATGTAAGTAATAATGTTGTAGACTTTATTGATTAAGATTATGGTGTATAATAAATAATTTGAATATGCTAAAAACAGTAATTCTGTAATATATATTTTAATATGCATTTTTTTAAAAATGAAACAAATCAAGTTTGTGAAAGATAGTATAACGAATGATTTATGTATTGAGCATTTCTAATTTTGATTTTATAATGCAGACCATCTACTTCAACCGAAAACCCTGAAGACACACTATCACATTGGAAGGAACAATATTTTCTATCGCAAGGGAAAATACAGACCTTACAGGAAAAGGTGGCCTACCTCACTGAAGAAATATGTCACCTCAATAGAATTTTAGAGAAATATTTTACACCGGGGCAAATACGACTAATAAAATCAAAGACAAAAATGAAGGCAAAATGGACTGCTGAAGATATTTCCTTGGCAATTTCGCTTCGAAGCGTAAGTCCTAAAGCCTACAGATATTTAAGAACTACCAGAGAATATCCACTGCCAGGCTTATCAACCTTAAGGAAGTGGGCGATAAGTTTGGAATTGAAACCAGGTATTCTGGAAGAGGTTTTACTAATTATGAAATATAAGGCAAATGAGTATACCGAGCGCGACAGATTGTGTGTACTTTCTTTTGACGAGATGTACGTCTCTAATGAAATATGTTTCGATCGCAAAAGGGAACAGGCTGTAGGACCGCACAAAACAGTGCAAACCGTTATGGTACGTGGCTTGTTTTCGGCATGGAAGCAAGTAATATACTATGATTACGACTGTGGTATGTCGGTAGAAGTCCTCCGAAATATTATATGTAAATTAGAAGTAATACAGTACACTGTTGTAGCTGTTGTTTCGGATCTAGGACCTGGAAACAGAAAATTATGGAAAAATATGAAGGTTGGTGTAGCTGTCGATGAAAGTGAATCCTTCACTCATCCATCTGATGAAGGGAAAAAGATTTTTGTATTTGCTGATGTGCCACATTTAATCAAATTGATTAGAAATAATCTTTTTGATCATGGGTTCACCATAAATAATACAAAGATCACGAAGGAGCCCTTTCAGAAATTGGTTGACCTACAGGAAGGTGACTTGAAACTTGCCCATAAGCTTACACAGGTTCACATCGATGTAATTGGCAACCAAAGGCAGAAAGTAAAATATGCTGTGCAATGTCTCTCACGTACAGTGGCGCTAGCGATAAGGTGGTGTGGTGAACATAATTTAATGCCAGATATTGCATGCACTGAAATTAGTGACATAATTAATATCATTAACGATTGGTTTGATTTGTTCAATACTCAAACCAAATTTGATATTGCTGCCAATGCATATGGTGTTGATATTGAAAACCAACTGGATAAAATAGAAAAAATGACTAAATTAATACAAAATATAAGAGTCGGTACAAGAAAAAGTTTAATGTTTTTTCAAAAAGCGATACTACAAAATAACAGCTCTCTAAAAAACTTATATCAATATTTAAGGTCAAACTTTAATATTGAGTACATAATTACTAGACGTCTGAATCAAGATATAATAGAAATTTTTTTTTCATATATGCGAGCTATGGGATCCACCAATGACCACCCTAGTGCATTACAATTCAAATATCGATTGAGATGGTACATTCTTGGGAAGCATTCATCTGTTGTGTTTTCAGAAAATGTCAACACACAGGAAGATACGTCTGTAGTAGAGTTACTAACTACAGACGCAACACTTAACTTAACTACAGTTTTGGAACCTTTTGTGCAAGAAACTGGAGATTTTGAAGAAAATGTTGTCAGGGTGTCTGAGGATGACATAAATGAGGAATTTATGGACTTGCTGACGGAATTCGAAAGAATCCATTCCGCAACCTCTGCTACCGGGGATATTGCGAAGCAAGGCTTATACTATATAGCGGGATATATAGCACATAAGTTCAGAAGCAAATACTCGTTACATGATGATACTCAGATTGAATCCCCAGAAAGCAACTGGATTGGATTAGTCTCCAGGCGGTGTCTACGTCAGCCGAATGCTATTATGAAGAAAATGGCAGAAGACGCTGAACAAATGTTTAATGAATTCCATAAGAAATCGATTAACAAAAATACCAACATAATAAAGCGTTTGGTACAAAATATTAAGACTAGTTTGCCACAAGAAGTTGTGGAATCATATATTAGAGTAAGAACTTACATACGTATAAAAGAGATAAATAAAAATAATTATCAACAAAAAAGAAAATTACAAAAAAAAACAATAAAATTTACCAATAAAAAAAAGTAACCATATCTGTTGTTTTATTTATTACCTGTCAATTAACAATTAATAAACGAAAATCCAATATTAAACCAATAGTTTTCTTACTATAATACTTTCAACTTTTGCAATATTCATTGGTATCAGTAATTTAAAGCAATATACTACATAAAATGCACAATTTCAAGTCATAAATTTATTTTGTGATAAATTACTTAGTAAAGTAATTACAAATTGTATTATCAAACGACTAAAACAGGTTTCGTAAACCAAAGTGCTACATAATATCCAGTGGGAGATTTTTCAATAATACAATCTTATTATTTTGCTTTATGAGTTTTTAAACAGGTAATTTGTAAAGAAATTTAATTTAGTTACACATTCGTAAACAACTGTGCTATATATTATGTCTATTTTATTATTCTTTATATAGCTATCTATATACTATTACATCTGTGGTTATTCAAGAGTAATCTTTCTTTTCTTAATATCAGTGGTATGACGAAATTTCATCCAATTGACGTCATAAGGAAGCTGCGCTAGAACATACCTTATATATTTGTACCATGATAGCTATGTAATAGAAACGGTAGTTTCTCTCGAGGGAAATAATTGTCCTCCTACCGACGTGTGCGTGAAAATTTCTGACTGCGCAGTAGTCAGCCATCAGCTGTTGAGTTGGCGGGATTATTTGATGCGACTGCTGGGCGTGCGATTTGTGAATGGCCGTTAATATAAGTTATACTGTTCACCAATTATACAAAATGTTTGACAAACAATTTATTATGAACACTAATTTTACAAATTAATGGTAGTTGTACACAGATTAAACAAGGCATTTGTAAAACTAAATTATACATTCTTTTGGCATTTATAATTAACGTCAAATAAATTTATTAACACATTATTAATTTAGAATTTGTGTTTAAAATGTGTGTCAAAAATTTTTGTTTGATTATTGTGCATTTCCTTGAAACATTTCCATTGTTTCCATGCTGACGTACTTCCAACATTTTTGACAAACAAATTGTTTTTTATAATTAGTGTGCACGCAGCATAACGTTTTATCAATAATTGTAGTGTTTCGTTTCGCGAATACTTGGAACAAAAATGCCCCATTATTGTTGTGCACCTCGGTGCAAGAATAGTTCGAACAATTCTAAATTAAGCTTTTTCAGGTTTCCGAAAGAACCAATGCGGTATGATCCCCAGGCGCATTAAAATGTCCTCAACTGTTAAAATGTGCATATTGTGTATTGTAGTTGTGAATAATTACTCAAATTTCATGACAAATTCACCACCACCAACGCAAAATTTATGGTGGAATTCTGTAACTTTCTCGGAAGCTGCGGCTATCGTAGGCCCTGGCAACGAAGTGACGTTGCGATGACGATTTCAGAATTTTTGCAGTTAGTGACGTAGAAGTGTCAATTTACGATTTTTTGTACATAACCTTTATGTTTAACATGTAAACAGACATATCATCTCATAAACATATACCAAAATATTTCAATTTAAAATTTTAACTAATAAGAAAATTGTTTGAAATATAATATAGCGATTGATAACATTTTTTTAAAAGAAAATGTACGGAACATTTTGTAATGCCAAGACATAGTATAAACATATGTTTATACTGCTGCCAAGATAGCACGAAACACTTTGGAAAATTTCATCAAGAACTGTTATCATTAGGAGAGTTTCAAATGACGTAGTATCGCACTAGTGTATAGTGAATTTGCAGTTAAATGTCTTTTCAGGCACATTTATGGATGATGAAATGTGATTTTTTTATAAAGCCAACGAGGACAGGTATCCCTATAAAGTGGACATTGTTTTTCTTACAAGAGTACCTAAACACAAATAAATACATAAACCTAGCAGACAATATCCACACAACATAAAGCATGTGAAGTGTGCACAAACTAAATGTTCGAAAAAGTCTTATGGTATCGTGGTCACAATAACTTCACAATTTAAAGTTGACTTTTTCATAAGATTTTCTAATAATAAAACTACATCAAATTGAGAGGATGTTTAACTTTATATTATGTTGAAGAAGATAAGAGGAAGTTTACCTGGTTAGTCAATGACTTTCTTTATTTGTAAGTCAAACCGCAAAGATTTTATCAATATGTCACTATATTGAATGATTAATGTTTTAGGCTCCAAAAAGGTAACATTAAGTTTTAATAGCATAGGCCAAAGTATATAAATGGTTGAAGGATATACATGATTTTGTATTTAGAAAATCGACCAATCCTGTGATGTATTGTTGTACTTGGTACACCAAATCATTCGATATTATTGCAGGATTTTGTTGTCGAGCCTCTGAAATTATAGTAATTGAAAGTTCTCTCTATTTGCAAGTTTTTACAAGAAAGTAATATTCATTAGGCTGAAATTTGCACTTTTTCAACTCAAAAGAATGTAAAAAATTATTGTTTAGTAAATTTACCAGCAAGTATTATAAAACAATAGAAGACATTTGACTCGGATAATTATACTAATATTGGATATGAATTATATGTTTACTATTAAATCTTAACAATAAAGATCAAAAAGAAAAATAATAATACTGAACTAGAAATGTGAACTTTGAATAATAGGTACTCAAATAAAGATTGTTTGTATAAATATTGAAAAATAAAACACATTTTATTGTCAAATATATTTTCTTTTATTAACCTTACCATAATAGTGCTGAAATTTAGAAAAAAAATTACAGTATGTGAATATAAAATATATATATATATATACAAAACGAGTGTGTTCTTCATCGGCTAAAGGTGGAGCAAGTATATCATCATGTGTGCCATCAATTACACCTACATCTCGTGCACCCCATTTTTCATAAAAACTATACAGAAGAATAATTTTTAGAACGTTTAGAAAAGATTCCCTTAATTACCCTTGGTAAATATATGAACTGGGTGCTATCGATTTAACAAAATACATCTCCGGTCTCCCATTTTTTATCATAAAAACAAAATAAAGAATTATTTTTAGAATATTTTGATACAACATAATTACCCTTGCTTGACACGATTCTTCGATTCACAATCACTGGGAAATTTTATCCATTTAGGGAATAAATTGTTTGATATTACAAGACAGACCTGATGAATTATTCGACCTACTGAACCCTGACTGAGAGAAACAAAGCTATTAATACCAACACTATTCTGATAGCTGTCTGATGCTACGAAATTTAATGTTGTTAAGACCTGTAACAAATACATAATGTGCACTATAAAGTTAATATGCATTTCAAGTGATGTTTATGATAATAACCTTCAAATGTAATGGTTTATTTGTTTGTTCAATATGTCCATCCAATAACTGGATCAGGTTTTCAACAGTGTCCTTATTCGGTCTGTTTGGTATTTCAAAAGGATTTCCGTGATCTCTTAAACGTTTTCGGAATATACGCATATAATTTCTAAAATAAATAAAATAGAGATATATTATGTATACTCTATATATTTTATATTATCGATTACCTACGTGTTGTGATCCTCATCCAATAATAATGCTATAAAGCCATTCATATTTGCAAATATAAAACAATAATAATTATAACAAATAAACTAACAGAAACTATAAATATAACAACAGGAACAGTATATTAACAATAATTATATAATAATAATATAACCACAATATAACCAACAAAATCTTTACCAGAGAAATAGAGTAGGGGAGAACGCGCTTAAAGATGCGCCAACTAAGTTAAATTGAATTCCGCCATTTTGAAGGTTGCTCACAAGCCTTACAAAAATGTTTGGAACAAATAACTTTATTTTTGGACCAGGTCCACGTTTCAACATTTTTTCCTAGCACATCTAACCACATTTTCAATGAATCACCCCGTGGAAATCTACAAATAGTGCAGAATTAATCGCGCTCTTAAAGATGCAATTCTTTCATTCTATTACGGTAATATTTATACCTAGCTCAACAATTCGCATGTAAAGTTCATTGACTTAGAAAAATGTAAACAAACTTACGTGTGAAAAGAAATGCCTTCCGGCTTAAATCTTCGACTGTTACTGCAGCCCAACACAGAGCACGACATGTTAATAACACACACAAGTCCTTTTTAATACAATTAATTAAAAATAACCTCCAAGCTTGACAATTACAACAACACAAGTGCCAATTACCCTGCAAAATGGCGACCACAATAGCGTTTGCTTAAAACTGGATGCGCACTCGTCGAAGCGCGTTCTCCCCTACTCTATTTCTCTGATCTTTACTCACGAACGTTTTGACAGTTCTACGTCACTAACTCTAAATATTCTGAAATCGTCATCGCAACGTCACTTCGTTGCCAGGGCCTACGATAGCCGCAGCTTCCGAGAAAGTTACAGAATTCCACCATTAATTTTCGAAGATTGATTACCGACAATGGGAAAATATAACTGAACAAAATGCCTTCACTTATTTTCTAGGTTATTTGGGACACAAATGTTTTGAAAAGCATAGTTTTCTAACAATTATACGTTTAAAACACAAGAAATGAATGAATTCAAATTTTACACTTATTTTAAGGCATGTCCTAACTTTGTGAAACAGCTTTACTAATTTGGCAACGCCCGACCATAATTTCAGTATACCTATATATAAATACCGCATTAGGAAAAAGCCTTCTGTGAATTTTTTTCTTCATTTTCCTTCGCACCAAATGTTAGCTTTAAATTAAAACAGAAGTTGGAGGAGATATCATATAAACATCCCTGCGAAAATTTTCCTACTGAATTTTTGATAAAGCTATTTATTCGTGTAAGAATTTTTTATACTTTGAAATTTTGCAATAGAAATTTCAAAGTTAGTGGCAATTTAAATAAAATAACAATTTTACAACACCATTGATGAATTGTGTCAAGAAATTTAAGCAATCTTTAGGTTAGAGGAGCCTTTTTTGTGTTGTACGTATAATGTATTACATTTTAAATGCGTGTGTAATATGTACTTAATAAAAAGCAGTGTTTTATCATCGTTTTTTGTATTATTGATATAGCTTTTTCATAATTTTAAAAATAGATTAACATAATTATCTCATAAACGATTTCGTTCTGCGTCACTGGCTTATTCCTGAATAGAAAAATTTACTACGCCTCTGGTTGCGCGTGCGTGAATGCGCAGGCGCAGTACTATTTTGGGACACAAACATCAAAGGTGCCGACGGCGAGAGAAACTACAGTGTCTATACAGCTCTATATTGTGGTTATATTATCTCTGCTTGAGGGGTAGCACAGTTTATTAGTTTGTGTAGGCAACACTGCTCTCTAATAGGTTACGGGATCTGTCAATTCAGCTGCTATTTGCATGTGTTTATACGGTTCTTGTATTCGTTTTACTAGGTTTAGTGGAAATTCACAAATTAATAAGGGTTCATAATGGCGGATCATGTTGACCAAGTTAATATGAATGAAGCAGTGCTTTCGGCAGGTACATTAAATGTAAAGGAGGAACAGTGCCAAGAAGACAGTTTTGTAGAGGATAAAGTGTGTATCTTTGAAACTGTTATTACTGTAGATAATGTTGAATTCCAAGGCTCCATTCGGTATGACCAAATCAAACAGAATGAAGAATCCACATGCACGGACAATATTAAGACAGAAATGACGTCATTTGAAGTCACTGAAAAACAAAATGACGAAGTTAAAGTAGAAGGAGAGATCGCTGCTGATGATATTAAAATTGAGATGGATAATGCACTACTATGTAAGTAAATGGATATTAATAGTGGTTCTTTGTAATTTGTTGTAGCTGTAGTCTAGAGTTATAACAGATAGTAGGCTATGTTAGTGAAAGTAAATATAAATTTTTATTATTCTCCAACCCATGTTTTCAATATATTCATTTCAACTGGTGATTAAATATTGACTGTGTCTTGCCATCCATATGTAGTATGTTACTTGATCGTTCTGAAAAGTGACAGTATTAAATATACCTTTTATCATTAAGTGATAGTAAATGCTGTGATTCTTAATCCATTTAAATTTGGCCAACAGATTGTGAAAATTGTAAAGCATATTACAAAGACTATTGCATCGAGTGTGGAATGCTTGTGCATATTTTAAACAAACATGTTTTGAATAGTGCAGATAAAGGAGCACAGAAAGATATTCCAAATGATGCATTAGAAATTCAAGATTGTTTCGGACAAACTGGAATATATGCTGTAAGGATTATTCCTGCAGGTGTGAAATTTGGTCCTTTCACTGGAATCACCCCAACAGAATGTCCCTGGGAAATGAAAGGGGAGAAATTTGTTTTGGACCAAAATATATCGAAATATTTGAATTGGATGCAATACGTTAATCCTACCAAGAATATTTCTGAAGCAAACTTGTGTGTCTTTCAAAGTGAAGAAAATGTATATTATCAGAGCACTCGTCAAATCCAAGCTGAAGAATTACTAGTGTATCTTGGTGAGGAATACGGAGACAACCCAAGTAAAATTATCAGGGCAGATTTTGTTACCACTATGAGAGATATCATGAAGGACGTATTTGCCTGTACATTTTGCTGTCTTGGATTTAGCTCGAAAATGCATTTGACCAAACATAAAACCAGATGTGTTGAGGATACAGCTGGAGTGTCTTCAATAGAAGGTATTGCATATATTTAATCTTGATGTTAGTACTTTAAAGAAGATTATCTTTAAATTATTTTATTAAATATCAAATGTATTAATAATATTACAAAAAAAAAGGTTAACAATTTGGATGAATAGAAACATTAAGAAAAAGAGAATTTTTGTAATTGAGGAACAGTTTATGCAATAGCTTTTAGGGACTTGCAATCTTTTTCTTTTCATGGTTATATGTTGATCATAAGTTGTACATTTTTTTCATTACATAAAAATCGTTTCATGTTTTAATGTCCACGATTGTTACATTGCACATGTACTGCATCAATGTTAACGTTGCATGTAATTTAATGGGTGTGTTTTTCGCGCAATTCCAGAACTCACCCAGTGCCCGTTTTGCAATATCCACCTGGACCTAAAGGAATACCTGGAACACCATATGGCCTTCTGCAGCGAGAGGAATGCCAGGTATGCTTGATTTTTATATGATTATACTTGAGAGGAGTGATGCATAAATGAAGTTTTCTTGCCACAGCTTACTCTTTGTTTTACCTCTATAATATCAGTGGTTTCAGGCAATGCATGCTTGGGATTTTCGACCACAAATAAATTTCTGCAAATTTAAAATCAACATATTACTTTAAAATCTACTGTACAATTCTCTTAACAAAAAGGTTGCCAATCTAAAGTATAACTTCTGTCTAATATTTGTAGGTCGAGCTATAACCTTATTATGAATGAAATAGTCAATCTTTCCAGCGACAGAGTTTCGACGTAAGATTTATGGATGAATAGGTATATAGAATCATGAAGATACACTTAATGTACACATAATAAATAACAACAAAGCGCATTGTGCACTGTTTACATCACCGGGTTTTTATTTGGGATGTTATTGCAATTTTATCGAATTTATGTGGGGTTTTTACTCACATTGTAAGTATACAGGTTCGGTCTGTTTTTACCTTGCATGCCAGCTAAAGTCCATGTATTGAAACGAACGTTGTTGCCAGTATTTATACACATGTGGGCAGTGGGCACTTACTGTTCGACGCTCGGCGACTGGCCGATACGATCATTATGATCATAAGATTCCAATATAATGCATGTGTGCATGTTGCAGGGGTTGTTATCTTCATTTTTAGCTACTATTCCCATTCGTAATGTTCTTAAAAAAGTATATTGTGTTAATATTATAAGAATTCCTTCAGATTTATTATTTTTATGATTGAATTTAATATGGTGTATCTGTTAGGTAGGTAGGGCAACTCTTTTCGTTTTATGTACGGAAAGCCGCATGCAAGATAATCGTAGGCCAAACCTGTATGTGATATACTCTGATGATTTTAGAGTTTGTTTTCCGTTATGATCAAGACACTAATATGGATACAATAATAAAGAATTATTTTATCATAAACCAAAAGATATTTAACGTTTTTTATACATATAGACACTCTAACGCATAATGTATTAATATCAATAAGATAAATGATTTTTGTTATTTATAGCAAATCTTATTTGCTTTAGGAGAACCCGACGCACACAGCTAATTTTTTAAATTATATGTGGAAGTAAATATGGCATATGAGAAACTCCCCATCATGCAATTTGTGTATCGCACTCAAATTGTAAATAAATTTAATATACATTTACTATCTACCCCCATATAATATAAACTTTCTTAATATTGAAGGTGTAGGATCAGTTAAATTACTAAAGTTGTTGTTAAAAAATTTGAGGAGTAATTGTTAGTATTTTCAAATTCCGATTTAACATTTGATGTCAACTTTTGAAGATATTAAAAAAAAAAACGAAAATTGTCGATCAAATTTCTATCAAGATCTAGAAAAATGGCACGATGAGGCTGTTGTCGTCCTGAATACAGTTGTAAATATCTTGTACTCGCTACTGTTGAATTTCGGTTCGAAGACTAAAAGATACTTAACATACCTCGTTTCTCGTCGTTGGTGTACGACATTTTTGTATTACTGGTGAACGATAAATGAAATGTTTGACAGATTGAAATTTCATGGCTACCCAATTGAATCTTAAAATTTATTCTTTCAATTAAAGCATAATATCAAAAACTTTTGTCAACATGTAGTACATGAATGAAATTAGAAAAAAAACTTTCTGAATGTGTGTAAATCCAATAATAATAATAATAATATTTATTCAGTGTAATAAAATCATTACATGAAATGTCAAAATATTCAGTAACAAACAAACAAACAGATTAAAATTGTATATCATTAAAATTATTATTTAAATATTCATTGATTGAATAAAAACTGTTTGTCAGTAAAAATTTTGATATTTTACTAATCACGCTTAAAAATATCTACTTGATATTAAATCAAGCAGATATTTTTAAGCGTTACTGTTATATCTATATGCTCTTAAAATATTGTCTGACATTTATAGGAAGGTTGATATTATGAAATAAACTACGAAATACTTAATAATATTAAATATTCAGTAAACCATGTCAAAATAAGTGCAATAAATACTATTACAGTAGCTGTTCGGTAGAGTGAATACCAACGAACTATATTAGTAAACCATGGAACGGCAGTTGCTTGTTGAATCAGCGCTTCCAACGGTGAATGTAGGAACTAAAGGCCGCCATGACAGTTGAGGTCAACTTTCGAATTTTGTATTGTGTGTTTTGTCCGATTTTTGAGTTTGTTATAAATTTATAAGTACAGTTCCTGCTGTCTGTTCAGCTATTAACTGTACCAACAGAAGGAAAGTAGGTACAAACATTTCGTTTTACAAGTAAGCATAAATTTATTTGGTTTTTGACAGTAATAAATTAATGTATCTATTTAAACTTTTAGATTTCCCTTGAGGAATAAAGAATTATTAAAGAAATGGACTATTGCTATGAAAAGGGATCATTGGAAACCATCAGCTTTCAGTTACATTTGTTCTACTCATTTTGAAGAAACATGTTTTCGTTATAATAATAATAGACGCAGTTTGCAACCCAATAGCTTGCTTACAATTTTTACTTTCACGCAATTGAAAACATGTAAAAAAGTATCAAGACCTGCCCCAAAGAAGAGGACTATTGACATTCGTGAAGAAGAATTTGCAATAAATAAAAACAGTGCGAATACAGATAGTTATATTTAACAGCACCATCTATATATTACCTTTTTTTACAGTACAGGAAATCAATAGAAATGTCAACGATATCAATTTTGTCATCACAGCTGACCATAATTATTGTATCACAATAAGCCCTCGAAAATTAAAGAAAAAACTCGATGAGGCAGTAGATAAGTTGAAAATTCAAGATCGTCAGTTGCGATCTCTGAAACAGAAAGTACAGAGGAAAACTGTAAAAATTAATAATTTGAAGAAGGTATTAAGTGGTTTAAAAAACGTCTGTGTGAAAATGGTAATCTGGTTATTAGTAATTGTTTCGAAGGTGTGTTAAAAGATTTGCTTTTAAACCATAAGAATTGTTACAAAAATAACCAATATCCAGAAGTAGTAAAAAAATTTGCTATCACTTTACATTTTTTATTCATCACAAGCATATAGATATACAGTATAATCCGCTTTTAACGAATACTGGATATAGCGAGATACCGGTTGTAACGAGCACATGGGCATAAAATTTGGTTTTGAATGCAAGCCCCTGTATAAAAATTTCCGTATATAGCGAGACCGGATATAACGAGATTCCGGTTATAAGATATGGATATTTTAGGAAAAACCTGTTATAACGAGGATATCGATCGCGCTCGTTGAGAAATCCGAACAGGAGGTCAGGAGGGAGTAATCGGAAAAATATCAGTCGCTTTAGAACTCTTGACGAAGCATGTCGTCTTCCAGTAAATTAAAACGGAAGCAATTTACCGCTAGCCAAAAAAAAGAAATTTTACAAAAAGTTCATGATGCTGTTACCAAAGCACAAGTGTGTAGAGAGTATGATTTGTCCAGTTCGACCTTGTCAACCTTTTTAAAAAATGAAGCAAAGTTAAATCATTCTTCTATTCAAAACACCAACAGAAAAAAACAGAGAACAACGGAGAAAATGGACCTAGATGAAGCCCTTCTGAATTGGTTCCGCATTCAAAGAAGTGCAAACATTCCACTTAGTGGGCCTATTTTGAAACAAAAGGCAACCCAATTTGGCATTTCGTTAGGTTATGGAGCCGATTTTGAATGTTCGATGAGTTGGATAAACCGATTTAAACAAAGACACAACATAAATGCAGGCAGAGTTGTTGGGGAAGCAAAATCTGTGGACCGCACTGTTACTGAAGAATGGTTATCTAACACGTGGCCTCACATAAAACATGGTTATGCTGATTCTGACATTTTTAATGCCGATGAAACCGGCCTTTTTTATAAATTAACACCCGATAAGACTCTTAAATTCAAAGATGAAAAGTGCTCTGGGGGTAAACTATCGAAAGAACGGGTAACAGTCTTAATTTGTGCAAATGCAGATGGTTCCGAGAAACGAAAGCTACTGATAATTGGTAAGGCCAAGAAACACATAAAGTCTTTACCTGTGAAATATCGTGCAAATAAAAATGCGTGGATGACATCCGACATTTTTACTGAGGAACTATTTGACTGGGACTCACAACTCATTAAGAAAAATAGAAAAATCCTCCTCGTTGTCGACAACTGTGCAGCACACCCAAACGTACCTAATTTGAAGAATATAAAATTGGCATTTTTACCTCCAAACACAACTTCAGTGCTACAACCGATGGACCAAGGAGTAATAAACTCCTTAAAATTTCATTTCCGAAAAACACTTGTGCTACACTTGATAGATGTCATTGAAACAGAGACAGAAAGCAGTATAACACTCTTAGACGCCATCCGCTTTGTGGACCGAGCCTGGCATAATGTTACGCAAGCTACAATAAAAAATTGTTTTAAGCACGCTGGTTTCGTAGGGGAAGTTACGGCATCTGAAGAAGGATGGCAATGGGATGACGAAGTACCCCTAAGTGAACTTTGTGTCTCATTAAACACTGAACAAATAAACTTTCAAGAGTTTGTTCAGGTTGATAATTCTGTATGGACCTGTGGAATTCCTACCGATGATGAGCTAGTTGATGATGCTTATAAAAAGCACAATCAACGTGCACTTGACACTGCTGAATCTGAGGATGAAGAACCAGTCTTATTACCAGAAAAAATCTCACGTCCAGATGCTAGGAGGTGTCTGTCGAACTTGCGAAGTTTTTTCGAATCCGAAGCTACTTTAGACAGTGCTGAACAATCTTTCAACTACTTATCAAAATTGGAAAATTTAATTGATGTGTCAGTGTTAAATCAGAAGCAATTGAAAATCACAGATTATTTTGGTTAATTTATATCATAATATTATTTTCTAATACATTATATAATCACCATGTAGTTACCTTTTCAATAAAACGTATTTCTTGAAGTAACCGTTTTTAACGAAGTCCGCTTATAACGAGATAATCCCGCACTCCCGTGCGTGCTCGTTATAACCGGACTCTACTGTATTAGAAAGTTCATTAAATTACCACATCCACGTACTATTAGAAACAGGGCACAGAATGTGGTTGATAGTCCAGGTTTCACGGAAGAACCATCAAATCACTTGTTGATTCAAACAATAAGCCTCTATTAGGAACTTTAATGTTGATGAAATGGCTATTCGGAAAAAATTAGATTTTGATGGCAAAAAACTTGTTGGACACTGTGATTTGGGTCATGGAGAAATAGACTCAGACAATCAAGAACTAGCAGGAAATGTATTAGTTTTCATGTTTGTTGGTTTAAATCAAAAATGGAAAATTCCTATCGGATATAGCCTAATTAATAGTGTTAGTGCTGATGTGAAAGCATATTTGGTAAAAGTTTTTAGTAAAAGGATTATTGAAACTGGTGCCTCTCTTGTTGCATTAACATGTGATGGTGCGGCCTCAAATAGAGGCATGTCTAAGAAGTTGGGTGCGAATATAGATTTTAAATTAGACACTGTAGCAACAGGGTATATGTATGAAGGAAAACGAATATATATTCTTCTTGATGCTGCTCATATGTTAAAATTATGCAGGAATTTATTAGCAGAGAAAGGGGAACTAATTGATGCTGAAGGTGGAAGAATTAAGTGGCCACACTTTGTTGCTTTAAACGAATTGCACACTAATGGAAATTTACATGCCGCTAACAAGCTTAGGAAAAGACACATAGAATGGCAAAATCAAAAAATGAAAGTGTCATTAGCAGCACAAACATTAAGCATTTAAATATTGTGCAACTTTAGGGATACAAGAATTTGACTATTGCGCTGCTACTGTAAAATTTTGTGAAAATGTTAATTTGGCATTTGATATTTTAAATTCATGTCATCCACAAGCAAGAGGAACAAAATCAGCGATATCTTTAAAAAATAAGGCATTAATCATAAAGCAAGTAGAATATTAGATACAGTACCTGAAAAAATTAACGTTACTTGATGGGCAACTGATTATTTACTCACAAAGACAAGTCCCAATTTTAGGCTTGATTATTGATTTAATGTCTATTACTCAAATTGCAAATGATTTAGTATGGAGTGCAAATCCCCCATTGCAATTTTTGTTGACAAGACGTTTAAGTCAGGATCACTTGGAATTATTTTTTGCTACCATTAGAAATGTACATAGAAATAATAATAATCCAAGTGCTTTGCAGTTCAGATCAGCATAGAGAAAGTGCTTGCTAGCTCAAATCGAACCCTCAAGAAATGCGAATGTTTCTTCAGAAGATACAAATATATCTTTAGAAGTAGGTTTTGAAAGACACAACACTGAAAAAACAGTAAGAACTTTGTCTTTGTTCTGCGAAGGAATTGTGAGGATATTCCTGGGAATGTTATTCGGGAAGTTGTAAAAAAACTAAAATGTCTTGAATGCATCATTTTACTATTAGGAACAGAAAAAAACAAATATCCTCTAATTGCGATAAAAGATGTAAACCATTCACTAATTATTCCATCTTGTAACACTGTGAAAATGCTAAAAATTGCTGAGGCAGTCATTGTAAGTTATAAAACTGACATATTAAATTGCAAGAGAAATATATGTTTATTATTAGAAACTGAAATATTTAAAAAAGTATGTTATTCAAAAATATTTCATGAACATGATCATTTATTTACTGAATTACATGATGATGATGTAATCCATTATATACACTTAATAAAACTTGTTATCCAAAAATATATCCAAATACGTTTACATCATATGTGTAAAATGTATAGTATGGCAGCCGTTGGCGCTTCCCTACGGCAAAAATTAACAAAAACTATAATTTTTAAAGCCCAGTAAAAGTAAGGCACTGTTGTAATAGTATTGTATTTAAGATTTAAATATATAAGTAAAAAATTGTTTTAACTTTGATTTTACCTCATTATAATAAATCTTTGTCCTTTTACTTTCTTATACGTAGTATAAGGAAGTATTGTGATGATGAAAATTTTCGACCTCGAGATTTTTGCAGATGTCCACGTTTTGAAGTCGCCTGATACCGAAATAGTATATTAAAATACAAGTTTCATAAGACACGATTTTTGCGCACGCGTTCAAGTTTAGAAAACGAGCCGCAAGGCGAGTTTTCTAAAGAACAAGTGCGCAAAATGTCTTATGAAACATGTATTTTATACTATTTTTTCTATTTTGGTTATTGAAAGTTCGAAAAAACTTAAAATAAGAGACATATTTTCTTCGAATATTTTAGAAATTTTGTTTTTTTGAAGTTGGTTACTCTGATTTTTATGTAGAACATTTTAAATATTCGAATATCGGCAGTGTTATATGTAATTATGTTTAAAATTCAGACTGATTTATGCAATAAATTATTTAAAATTATCAACAAAAAGGACGAAATAAATAATTGTACTACGCCCCCAGAGATTCGCAAAATAGCTGAAGACAATGTACAAAATCTTTCGCCAACAGAGTCTCTACTTATTGATCAAAAAACAAACTTTTATAACATTTGTACTATTCAACATGGGAAGTAAATGTCAATAGTAGCATCAGAAAACTTATCATCCAAGTCTGCTTAACAATTTATATTGTTAATTAGTAAATAAAATGTTAGCATGTGTGCTTTTTATTCGTTGTACAATTCTATTGCACATGTTTGTTACTTTAAAGGGATATATTTTGACATTTCAATATGATTTGATTCCATTTTTTTTGTGACCAACTTCAAAAAAATTAAATTAGCGTGCGATAAAGTAACACTTTATGCAACCAAAACGGGTGTCGTAAAGTGAACTTTATAGCACCGAAATAGAAAAAAGTGGTTTTTAAAAAATGTCTCTGTGTGTGACCACGATAGCGGTCAAACGGCTGGAGATATCAATTCCAAATTTTATATTTACGTGTATAATCTCCCTCTTGAGATCTGATTAGTTTTTCAGTAAAATCGGTAGACCGAAAGTAGCAGTTTTCTTCAGCGAAAAAATAGAATTTTGCCAATATTAAGTTTAAACAAATTTATAAAGAATTCATATGTACTTAAAATTAAAATTCAGAACAATTTTATTTAAAAAGTTTTTCGAAATTCCTGCCGGAAGTAGGTTTTTTACTCCTATCGAAAATCAGTTTTTTGCGAATTTTTCGCAAAACATGCTTTTTAGACAGGTACGTTACGAGTATAAAAGTATTTAACATATAATTTTCAATACCTTTTGTATAAATAAAATTTCAAAATTCAGACCGGAAGTACCACTTTTACTCTTATCGAATAGCGTTTTTTTGCAAATATGTCGTAAGTTATGCATTCTATATATATTTATCAAGAGTACAAAAGTATTTAATTCTAGATTTTAAATATTTTTTGTATATATGAAATTTTAAAATTCGGACCGGAAGTAACACTTTTACTCTTAGGGAGTAGCACTTTTTTTCGAATATCTCGCAAAGTATGTATTTTATAGCGATTTATTAAGAGAATAGAAATACTTAGAATAGTATTTTGAATAATTTTTGTGTAAAAAAAATCTTAAAATTGTATAGTTTAAAATGCTCGTACGTATAAGAAAGTCGTGTGGTGGCCACACCTCATTTTTTTCCTTTCTTATAACGAAGTTAATGAACAGAAGAATAAGCAATTAATGATTTAATGAAAAATTCTATAAAATTTCAAGAATTATTTATACCCAATAAGTAAATTTAAAAGGTAAGAACCTCTTATTTATGTCAATCAACTCTCTCACTGTTATTAGAGGGAATTAATTAACATCTATCCAATGCACAAATACGGAATGTGTACTTTTAATATGAATATAATAATTTCATTTATTATAATACAGATTCATCTATTTGAATTTTGACCTCAACTGTCATGGCGGATAGCCACGCCCACTGTCACAAATTTTGTGCACCAAATAACCTTTTTATGTTTTACGTTGGTGAATACTCTATTCAGTGAACAGCTCGTTTATACGAACAACTAAAATTTTATTATTAAAGCTCCAAATAGTGAACAATAACACATTCAATTCAGTGATCTGGGTAACTTCCCGCCTTATTAATTATTTTGCCGACTCACCTGCGTAATTTACAAGAACAGCGTACATATTGCTGTGGCCCTTGTAAATTAATAAGGTTGTGTAATTATAAAAACTCTTTATTCTTAAAATCAAGAGGGTTCAAGCATATATCCCAGAAACTTAGCCCTATGCTACTCTGGGATCTTGTAATTTCTGCAGAAATGTGGGGTAGGCAATTTCGCACTTCACTAGCTCAGTTAATAATTACTCTAATTATCCTTTTCTCTCAGGGGCAGAAATATTCTTTCTCCGAAAAAAAAAATGGTACCTACTCTTAAGTTCTCAACAGGTCAGATATGTATATTAAATAAAAATACAGAAATATCTTATAATACAATTTATTAAACACACTAAGTAAAATAATTATATACCGGGTGTCTGTTTAAGCTCGGCCACCGGCCATATCTCGGCAACCGTTTATCGTACACCCTCGCGGAAAAAATCTTGATAGTAAAATAGATGACGGGAATTACAACAAAAATATTTTCAAGTTTCAAAAATGACCGCAAGGGGGCGCAATTCTCAAGATGAATTAAAAATTCGATAATTTTTCATTAAATTCTAGATTAAGATAGATTAAAAAATTTACTAGCAAAATTTTTAGATGTTTTTATACAACTTTCATTTGAAACTTTTTGAGCTAACTCCCATACGAAAGGGAGAGGGGAGGAGGGTATGTCTGCGCACAAAAGTAGGTATAACTTTGGTTTGCGCCAACGGATTTTAATGTTTCTGGGCTCATTAAATAGAGAATTTTACAAAGAATTGAAGGATATGTAGCACGAAATTACGTGGTTGTCAAAGAAAATAACAGGGGGCGCTGTTCTCAATGTATGTATATTTCTTGTTTTTTCTTTAAAATTTCAAATGGAACGGTATATTTTTAATATCGTAATATTGAAGCACATAAAAAACTGAAGAGAATGATGAAAACCGGAAGTTGATACCTTTTTTCTTGACGAAGATATAGTCATACGAAGACAATCCAAAAAAAAATAAACAATTTTTAATATAAATTTATTTATTTATTGGGAGTAATAATTTTATTTTAATTTTAATAGGGTCTCTAGACAGTGTATAGTACGTTTTCACTTGAAATTTCATCATACTCTTCGCTAAATGTATTTATTTCAATCTTTTAATCGATTTTTTAATCCATTGCATATGTTAAGTTAGATTCTCCTTTTAAATGTTTTTAAATACTCTAGCTATTATTTTTTAAATATCATTTCTTATCCTTTCCAACATTGAAATAAAATAATAATAGTGAACAGTGTAATTTGCTTCCTTTTTTAAATTTTCATCATACAACATGACATGCACAGTGATACAAATTACGTTATGATGAGATTTCCAAGGTAGGCCATGAAAATCGAAATGCAAAGATATTAGTGTCACTTGTAGTTAAACCTTTTGTACGTATTTAGCAAATTAAGCCTTTTTGGATACCTGCACATAATTATTAAGTTTGTAAAATGTCGTATTCTAACGTTGAAGCTTATGACATGATTAGAATGTATTTTCAATGCTTTGAAAATGCATTCTTGCTTCGGGGAAATATTCCCTAAATTATCCCGAAACAAGACATTATTGAGTTTTTATTCACCTTGCCAGATGTTCTTGATGTTTATTTATGGGACAGAATAAAATACATAGTTTATCACAAAAAACCGAGTACAACAATTGCTGCCTCCGAAATGCAAGTAACTCTGCTCTCTACTAATCGACAAGTAAACGGGTATTGTAAATGAAGGTGAACACTTTGAACATTTGTTAAGTTGAAGTTTTTTCTTGTTTTTTTTTGTGCTTTCTGATTTAAATATATTTTCTTTTCCTTTATATTACTTGGTCAATATATTTTCTTATTTATGTTTAGGTATATAATAGGTTCTTTTATTTACTTTCATTTCAGGCGGGGATGATTTAGACATAAATTTGTGTACCCTTTCGTTACTAATGAGTAAATGATTTGATTATAACTAATGCATTATATTATGTTGTTTTTTTTTCTCATTATTGTCTACTTAGTTTATAAGTTACGGAAATTATTTTTGCTGTTTTCGTATAATTAGATCTACCTATATCAGTTGGGTGATATTATTATTATTATTATTTTATTTCAATGTCTAAAACGGCAAGACATGAAATTTAAAAATAGCTAGAGACATTTAAGAGGAGAACATATGCAAGAATTAAAAAATCGGTGAGAAAATTGAAATAAATACATTTATGGAAGACTATGATGAAAATTCAAGTGAAAGCGAACTATACACTGTCGAGTGTCACTTAAAATTAAAATAAAGTTATTACTCACAATAAATAAATAAATTTATATTAAAAATTGTTTATTTTTTTTTGGATTGTCTTCGTATGACTATATCTTCGTCAAGAAAAAAGGTAGCAACTTCGGGTTTTCATCATTCTCTTCAGTTTTTTATGTGCTTCAATATTACTATATTAAAAATATGCCGTTCCATTTAAAATTCTAAAGAAAACATAAGTAATATACATACATTGAGAACAGCGACCCCTGTTATTTTCTTTGACAATCACGTAATTTCGTGCTACATGTCCTTCAATTCTTTGTAAGATTCTCTATCTAATGAGCCCAGAAACATTAAAATTCGTTTGTGCAAACCAAAATTATACCAACTTCTGTACGCAGACATACCCCCCTCCCCTCTTCCCTTCGTATGGGAGTTAGATCAAAAAGTTTCAAATGAAAGTTGTATAAAAACGTCTAAAAATTTTGCTAGAAAAATGTTCAATCTATCTTAATCTAGAATTTAATGAAAAATTATCGAATTTTTAATTTATCTTGAGAATTGCGCCCCCTTGCGATCATTTTGGAAACTTAAAAATATTTTAGTTGTAATTTCTGTCGTCCATTTTACTATCAAGATAAACGGTTGCCGAGATATGACCGGTAGCCGAGCTTAAACAGACACCCTTACATATAACGAGAATAAACAATATATTCAAAATAAAATCAGTCCAATAAACCACTTTTATGTTATGATAAAAAAAAACTTAAGCTCTAATAATGTAAGAATAATAACAAAAAATTAGAATATCCTATCTAACGCAGTTGTATATACAGCGTTAGTAAAAAGTCCCGGAACGGTCGAATAACTTTGTTATTTGAAAATTATGATTTCTGAAATTAGGTATGGGGATATAGTTAATATAAATGCATTTTATGCAATACAGTTAATATTTTTTTCACTTCCGGTTTAATCGGCAATACGTCCAACTTTTTTTTTTTAAATGGAACGCCCAGATTTTTTTAACACTTTTGAATGCAAAATAAAAAACTACGTTCAGGAAGTAGTAAGATGTTTATTTTTATTCACAAGAAAACAGTTAAAAAATTAAAAAAGTGTCCTAATACAGAAAAATCAAGGTACCTTTGAAAAAAGTTGTTGTTTAGTGTTTGCATTCTTTTTGCCGTCACATTTGACAATTTTAAAAGCGTTTTAACTTTTGCATCGCTATAAATTTACTTATTTTAGACATTGACACATTTGAAAATGGCAGTAAAACTTACTGAATCAGAACGAATTGAGATATTAATGATGCGTGGGTACGGTGATCGTCAACGTTCTTTTGAAGAGGTTCGTATTTTGTTTAATACTGTTTATCCGGATCGTCACATTAGTAAAAGTACGGTATGCCGAACAATTCAAAAGTTTGGAGTCTTTCGTCAGGTGAAGGATTTACCTAGAAGGGGACGTCCATTAACAGCAACAGATGAAGAAACTAGTTTGAATGTGTTACTTACAGTGGAAGAAAATCATCACGTGTCCACAACAGAATTAGGTCAAATTCATGAGATCTCTCAAAAATCTGCCCATAATATTCTTAAATCAGCAAGAATGAAAGCCTATAAAATGTATCCCGTCCATGAGTTAACTGAAGATGATCCAGATCGTAGACTACAATTTTGCGAAACAATGACGGAATTGATCGAGCAGCAGCCTAATGTTTTAGATCACATCATTTTTTCAGATGAGGCAACGTTTTGTCTCAACGGCACTGTGAACAGACATAATTGTCGCTACTGGTCAATTGAAAATCCGCATTGGATTGAAGAAGTCCATACACAGCGTCCTCAAAAGGTGAATGTCTGGGCTGGTCTTGTTGGAAACAACATCATAGGACCATTTTTTATAAGAGGAAATTTAACTGGCAACGTCTACTTAAATTTATTGCGAAATGAGGTTGTTCCAGCACTTGCGGCCCTCTTTCCAAATGCAAACATAGGTGATCACCCTAATGCACATTTTTGGTTTCAACTAGATGGAGCTCCCCCCATTTTGCCCATAATGTCCGCGATTATTTGAATGAAATTTTTCCGAGACGTTGGATCGGACGTAGAGGAGCAATCGAATGGCCAGCACGTTCGCCAGATCTCTCGCCATTAGATTTTTTCTTTTGGGGTCACTTGAAATGTCAAGTGTACAAAAATCGTCCCCATAATCTTGAACAATTGGAAGAGAGAATAGTTCAAGAAGCCAATCGCATCACTCCAGAACAAATACAAAATTCAATAAGAAATTTTACTGACCGTTTACATTTTTGTCAAATTGTAAATGGAGAGCTTTTTGAACAATTATTGTAATCGCAACCTGAATAGCCAGGTATCTTGATTTTTCTGTATTAGGACACTTTTTTAATTTTTTAACTGTTTTCTTGTGAATAAAAATAAACATCTTAATACTTCCTGAACGTAGTTTTTTATTTTGCATTCAAAAGTGTTAAAAAAATCTGGGCGTTCCATTTAAAAAAAAAAAGTTGGACGTATTGCCGATTAAACCGGAAGTGAAAAAAATATTAACTGTATCGCACAAAATGCATTTATATTAACTATACCCCCATACCAAATTTCAGAAATCATAATTTTCAAATAACAAAGTTATTCGACCGTTCCGGGACTTTTTACTAACCCTGTATATTATTTATAATTATAGTGCAATCAACAACAACAACAACAGGGTTACTACAAAATAATCATCGGGTTTGAGAAAGCTATATTTCAGAAAGTATTAAAGATAGAATAGTAAACGACATGTCTATATGCAAAGAAAATAATCAAGTTTATGAGCAAATCATTACAAATGTTCAATGTGGGCTCCTAGAGGCACACGACAAACGTCCAAACGATAGTCCATTTCAGACCATACACGCTGCAATGTGCGCGGCCTATCCAACGTTGAGGTAGTACCTCGTTTACATGCCGACGCACCTCATTATGCCAATGAGTTTTGTTGGAATATAAAGTTGTTTGAATCTTCTGTCAGTTGCGGAAAAAACCACAATTGCAACATATCGAGGTAGGATATACCGGTTACAGTTTTTTCACGAAATAAAAACGGTCCCTACACTTTTTGTTGGATACAGCACAGAAGACATTCAATTTTGGAGAATCCCTTTCATGTTGCACTATGACATGAGGTGGTCCATCCGAATGTTGTGACGGTTCATCTTGCCACTTAAATGGAATGCCGCTTCGTTGATAAACACGAGACGGTTAGCAAATTCGTCGTCCTCCATTGCTGCCTGCATGTTACAACAAAACTCGGTTCGCTTGACATAGTCGTCTAGTCGTAAACATTGTGCCATGTATATACGGTACGGCTTGAATCGTAAATGCTTCCGCAAAGTTTTCCACACAGTTTGCTGAGGAATACAATACCAAGTGCACGTCCTGCGCCACTGGTAGATTTTTGTGGCGCTCGCACGAAGCATTGTCTAACCGCATACACCGTTGCTTCAGGAACTCGTGGGCGTCCGGTCCTTTTACGTTTAGTAAGTGAACCAGTGGTCTGAAATTGGCGATACCATCGTAGAATGCTCTGATGACCTGGAGGATCACTTTCGTATTGCCGTCAGAACGCACGTTGCACCGTAACAAGCGAGAAACATGCAACATTTGTTGCATCGTCGCCATTTTGCATACTGCGTGCTGGTTTCGGTGTGCGTATGTAAAGCGATGTACGTAGGCCCACGTATTAAACTTGAAGGTTGTCGCTGACTGTAGCCATGTAATTTACTATTTTATCTATAATACTTTCTGAAATATAGCTTTCTCAAACCCGATGATTATTTTGTAGTTACCCTGTATACAGGGTTATTCACGCTATACGGCACGGAATATTGTGGCCAAAATACGTGACTTTCAAAAAGTTTCACTTTTGGGATATATGGGGGTCTAGTATGGTTACTTTTTAAAATTATTTTTATATTATACAGGGTGTCCCATAAGCCCTAAAAGTATCAAAGTTGTGTTTTTTTAAATGGAACCCCCTGTATATTATTGTATTTTCGGATTCTCCGATCAAAATAAGTGTCTGTTTTAATAAGGTTTACAATACCTAAACCTTAAGGTTTTTTAAATAATTTGAATTTTGCCAAAATCTAACCTAATTTTCATGTTTCAAATACTTAAGAAGTATTTAAGTTATGTAAGCGAAATTTACAGCGAAGTGTAACAATATATCATATTTTATATCCCAATCATAATAAACTTGCCATCTTATACAGGGTGTCCAAAAATTAAAACTAATCAAATAAGAACTTTAAGTGGCTATAACTTGATTAATTTAAATAGAACGCCATATTTTTTAACTTACCAGGAAATGTACTTTTTAATTACCTATCGAATGGTATTAGGGTGTTCTATAGCTAAGTCTTCGCGTTTTTACAGAATACGCCAAATAATCGTTTTTTGTACCATTTGGTGTTTTTTAAATAAAAGTTCTAATGTATCTAGTTGCCTATGGTATTTAGAAATGTCAGATAATTTACAATTATAAGAATAATAATGACGAATATCGTTACAAATGTTCAGAAACTTGGAACGTTATTTATAATCTAACAGGCTATAACAGCAATAATGGTAATAACATATCAACGATAACATAAAACAGAAGCAAAATATTTATAACAGATGTTCCAAATGTCGACCGTCCATTTCCAGACACTTACATATTCTTTTTTCAAAACCACTGCTAACTCTGGACAACATTTGCGGGGTTACAGTTTCAAAAGCGTCTCTTATGCGTATTTTTATATCGTGTGGTGTTGTCGGAGGCGTATTGTAGACAATTCCTTTTATGTATCCCCATAAAAAGAAATCTGGTGGAGTTAAGTCCGGGGATCTGGGGGGCCAATTTTGAAATCCATTTCTTCCAATCCACCTGTTTTGAAAGTTGGCATTTAAAAATTGCCGAACCTCGCGATGATAATGAGGCGGAGCTCCATCCAGTTGAAGCCACATGGTTGTTCTGATGTTTAAAGGGACTTCTTCTAATAATACTGGAAGTTGGTGTAAAAGAAAATCGAGAAACATCATACCATTTAAAGGTCCTTCAAAAAAATAGGGTCCAATTAAATATTGGCCCAGTATTCCACCCCACACATTAACGGACCACCTATTCTGATTTCTCATGACTCTGTATTCATGCGGATTCGAATCAGAATAATAATGGAAGTTGTGTCTATTCACGAGACCATTGTTATGAAAAATACATTCATCACTAAATAACACATTTTCAAAAAAGTTTTTATTTTCTGCCACTTTATCTAACACCCACATGCAAAATTCAGTTCGGTTGTCAAAATCATTTCCATAAAGTTCTTGGCAGAGCTGGATTTTATAAGGATGAAATCTGTGTTTTTTAAGAATTCTTGAAATACTTGCTTGACTAATGTTAGTATTTTCGGATATCTGATTTTGACTAACATTGGGATTTTCGATAACTGAACCAACTACCGTAAAAATATTTTCTTCATCTTCAGTGACAGGTTTTCTTGTAATGGGTTTTTTATAACTGACACTTCCACTTTCCTGAAACTGGTTTAATAATCTCTCAAAAACGGCTGGCTTAGGATGATTTCTTTCCGGAAAACTTTGAGCATAAACTCGAGAAGCCAATAAACAATTTTGATGACATTCTCCTAGGATAAAAATCATATCAATTCGCTCTTCTTTTGGGTAAATCTTCATTTTGACTAAGCAACACCACAACAATATTCAAATAATAACGATCTAAACTTCCACAATTACAAAAAATAATACCACTATAGCAAAAACAGACTTTGCAGACTAAACTGACAGACTAAATGAATTTATGTGACATTTCTAAATACCATAGGCAACTAGATACATTAGAACTTTTATTTAAAAAACACCAAATGGTGCAAAAAACGATTTTTTGGCGTATTCTGTAAAAACGCGAAGACTTAGCTATAGAACACCCTAATACCATTCGATAGGTAATTAAAAAGTACATTTCCTGGTAAGTGAAAAAATATGGCGTTCTATTTAAATTAATCATGTTATAGCCACTTAAAGTTCTTATTTGATTAATTTTAATTTTTGGACACCCTGTATAAGATGGCAAGTTTATTATGATTGGGATATAAAATATGATATATTGTTACACTTCGCTGTAAATTTCGCTTACATAACTTAAATACTTCTTAAGTATTTGAAACATGAAAATTAGGTTAGATTTTGGCAAAATTCAAATTATTTAAAAAACCTTAAGGTTTAGGTATTGTAAACCTTATTAAAACAGACACTTATTTTGATCGGAGAATCCGAAAATACAATAATATACAGGGGGTTCCATTTAAAAAAACACAACTTTGATACTTTTAGGGCTCTTGGAACACCCTGTATAATATGAAAATAATTTTAAAAAGTAACTATAATAGACCCCCATATATCCCAAAAGTGAAACTTTTTGAAAGTCACGTATTTTGGCCACAATATTCCGTGCCGTATAGCGTGAATAACCCTGTATATATATATATATATATCTCTTACAAATCAAAATTCATAGAATGTAGTGACTTACACCAGATGTATTAAATAAAATAAAATAAATTCTATCGGTTATGACTGTACACGCATTAGAACATGGACTTCGTTTTGATATTAATACTGCCCAAATGCCTTTTCTCGCTTCTAGACAATATTCCCAAAACAAATTCACGTCAATTGGTCAATCAGGGTTCCATTCTATGAGTTTATCTTTTATCTCATTGAACACACCCTCAACTTACGCAATAACGCGTCCAGCCTCTAATGTATAAAATATATATAATATATAAAAAAAAATCCAAATCCAAGTGCTTAATTGTACATCAAAATGCTGACTCTGCGCTGATGTTAATTTCACTCAAAAGCCTTCTCTCGCTTCTAAATGAGATTCTCAGCACATAACATTCGTGTTATAGGCTCAATCAGGGCTCCATACTACGAGTTAATTAATTATATAACTCGTTGTACGCATCCCCAATTCAACATCCGGAACACGTCTGACCACAAAAGCACCACAAAAAAAATATGAACCTATTCTACATAAAACCAAACATCGCGTCCCTGTATTTTGATATATAAAATAAAATAAATCCTTTATCCTATCCAAAAACAAAAACTATCACAAGTTCCAAAATGTTTTACTATAACACGTAGCGTATGACCATCGTGTTTTAAAATAAAAACATTCTGGTTCCTCAGTGATTATTTGTTTAACTCCTAATTGTATGTGAAATACATTTATTTGATTTGAAAGTTATTAAATTAAATTCAAATAGATGTACGGAAACATTTATAGTCTTATAAGTTGAAATTTGTCAAAGTCCCTTTAAATATTTCTTTAAAAATATTCACAAGTTAAAAATTATAAATATTTTTCTAAGACCCTTTAAGTATTTCTTTAAAATTTTACAAGTTCAAATTAAATTTATTAATACAGACACCTAATGTTTATTTAGTATTTAAAGGGGTTTTCACCTGCCGTCAATCTAATCTCAAATCGTTCTACCCCACCTCTTATAATTATTATTTTTGACGAAAAACTCGGTCATGCTCCAAACTGACTTTTATGACTTAAAGATGCGTGTCATCAATACCGCCCCTAGCGACTAGTCTATACATCACTTACTTGAAAAATGTAATAAACAAATGCATCTTAAATATTAACGTGTTTATGTCAATTCAATACACAAAATTTAAAGAGATACCAGTACATAAATGTGACAAATAGTGAGTTATTGACACCTCCACTTTCAACAACGTAAGTACTCGAATATCCTAATAATTATTACATTATTTACATTATAAAACTTAAGTATTTACTGCCGTTGATGTATAAGGTTATAAATCTCTTTATTGCTATCAATGCGATTTCGAAACCACTTTCTTATGTTGTTCGGATACTTGATTCTTATTTGCCTTGTTTTATTTTTCATAAGAAATAAAGGAAACAAACTTGCTATACAAGGCTTATCAGTGGCGGCTCGTGCTAAAAATTTTAAGGTGTTCTGCAAGTTTTACAAAAAAAATTACCTTGCACGGGCAGTAAGAGGTTGTCTCCCATCTATCTTATCGTGCTTTCTTCGCCTTCCGCACTGAAGTAATGGATTTCTGGAACGATTGTCAATTGTCACAGAAAAAAATAAGAGTCACTAAGCACTACTTTACTAACAAATTATTTCTTATAAATTAAATCTATTCTACGTTCTTTTCGATTTGCAAATTTTGTTATCACTTTGTCATTAAAATTGTCTATTTCGGAGATAAACTTTTTTTCGATAGATAGCATGGAAAGAGATGTTAAACGATCTTCGGTCATTGAATTTCTGAGAAACGTCTTAATTCGATTTAGTGTTGAAAAGCATCGTTCGGCCTCTGATGTTGTCATGGGAGTTGTTATTACAATTTCTAATAATTTTCTAGTCTCTTTCAACGTATCTCCCAGATTGTTTTTTATTAAAAATTTTAGAAGAGGTAGTGCGCCTTTTAAAGATCTACAATCAGTTCTTGAGTAAATAACAGACAATTCAGTTCGTAATCTTTCTTTATCAAGGGTGGGATAATAGGAGCATGCGGAAGTGAGTTTGTCCTCAGGAAATTTACTGCAATACTCTCCAAAGCATTCCGAAAAAAAAAGTGATGCCACTACTAGATGCTCTTTAAAATGAAATCGATCTTTTGCACAATTTAGAATAACATCACACACCTCTAAAGCCGAAATTCGATGATTAAATCTGCTGTTATTTGGACGTTTGCGTTTTTCTGGTGGTGGCTCATCGCTTATTAAATCTGATGCTTTACTTATGATGTTGTCAATATTATTTCGAACTTGGCATATACCGCGTTCAAAATTTTCGATAGCGTCTTTTACTAGAGTGGGTTCAATTTTTCTTTGCTGCAATTGATTAAACAGGATATCTACATGGGGCATTACATGATGGTAAAAAGTCAGCCAAAAATTGAAGATCGGATCATTTAATGTACGGCGAATAGAGGCGGCTGCACTACAGACTGTGTTGTTGGAGAATTGTTCTTCTATTTCTTCCATACACTCAATGAGAGAGACCCTATTTTCGTACACAACATTAATGGTCCTGATATTAAAATTCCAACGGGTTGTAGCGCCGTGGGGGATCCTTCTGTTTACAATCTTGTTTAACACTTCTACTCGTTGGGGTGAATTATTAAAAAAGCCGGGAATGTCTTGTAGATTTCCAAAAAATACACGTACTTGCGAATTTGCAGAAGCAGCTTTAGACATAATTAAATTTAGTTGATGGGCATAGCAATGTACATAGTGCGCAAAAGGGTACTTTTCTTTAATCAATGCTTGAACGCCTGCGTGTTGTCCGCTCATCACCGCTGCTCCATCGTAACTCTGTGCAATCAGTTTGTTAGGTGAATTTTGAATTAAAGCATCTATAACACTTAAAATTGTTTTGCTAAGTGTTTCTGCATCACATTTTTCAGGAATGACGTAGTTCCAAAAACGTTCAATTGGCTCACCATCACGAACATATCTAAAAATAACTACCATTTGAGTTTTTGCAGCAACATCCGTTGTTTCGTCCGCCATGATCGCCAAAAACGGAGAATTATTAATTTCCTCAATTATTTGTTCTTGACAGACTTCAAGTATGCACTGTAACAGATCATTCTGTATTTCTTTGGAAGTGCCTTTAAATACCGAACAATTTTTTAGGTGCTCACTTAGAGTTGCATCTAATTCAGCCGAAAAATTAATAAGTCCACGAAATATCCCCGGATTCTCGGAAGTATCGCTCTCATCATGTCCCCGAAGGGCCAATTCAAAAGCTCCACAAAATTTTATACAATTAATAATTTTTGATAAAATATACCGATTCTTTGACACATTTTCATTATGTCTCTGTATATTTACCCAATAAGCAGAATCTAGTTGAGCCATAATATTAGTTGACCCTAGTAACGCAAATTCCATACAATTATGAAGATGGCTTTTAGAATTCTCATGTCTTTTTATTTTCAAACTCAAGTGCTCTAGATCCGTGACCCCTATTTCAGTCCAAGCTTTATCACCACCAAAAAGTAAACAGGGAAAACAATATAAAGCATTTTTTTTGTTGCATCCACAAATCCATTCGTTTTTTGAATAAATATCGCTACTAAATTTACGTGTATAATTTTTCCCTCTACTTACACCAGTTTTTTCAATAGTGATATCTACTAATGGCCTGCCTCTTGCTTTTAATTCTAACTTTTCTTCGTATGAATATTTAAAGAATCTCTTCACATTAATTAAATTAAAGACCACCTCCATAATACACAGAGTTTATATAAATTGTCAACAATACACAAAAACAGAAGCACGCGCACTCTAATATTTGTTTTTATGTTAAACACGCCGCACCCTAACAAAAGTCGCGAAAAAATTAAATAAACCGAATCATATGGCCGTTCTCGCTGCACTCAATGCAGCGAATTTGCCTGGTAAAATCAGGCATTAGTTTTAGACAGCCGCGGTGGTAGCGGGGTGCGCGCGGGTGTTTGTAAGGGCTCTGAGCGCACGTTCGTGTGGACCAGATAAGGAACAAGTGAGCGATCGCGCGAATTAGATTGGTTATTCCACTGGTCGCCTATTGAATATTATTAGTATATCAGTTTTTGCTTACATTTTATGTTGGAATTTCCGAAGCGAATATCTCGGCTTCTACTGATCGGATTTTGATGATTCAGATGTCAAATTGTAGGGTTTGATGTCCTCTACAGGATGATGTAGAAAAATATGCAAATTTTTTTATATACAGGGGGAGAATTTTCACAACAATATGTTACGCTTTTATAAACATCAAAAATGTCGGAAAAATTATGTAAAAGAAAACTAGTTATAACTAATACAGGTTCGCCCGCCCAATTTTTTGGGAGCTCTGCAGCACTGCAGCGCTTATGCGCCAGCCGCCACTGAGGCTTATTCTAATATTAATTTCATGAGTAAAAATTATAATAACATTCTTACATTATTTTACTTAAACTAATAGAAATTTGCTGAAATCTTAACCTATATTTATATACATTGTGTACTGTTTGTTTATAGTCTGTGACTTTTATAACATAAATAAAATAGTATTTAATTAACTTAAATCTAGAAGTGATCTTGAGAAAACTTATTTACAATATAATTCTAAACTCAATATCACTGCATGTACAAGGTGGCGCGCGGCAGACGCATGGATTTCAAAAGGTCATTGCTCCCTCCTTAACGGTCATAGAAGGTTGAAAGTGGGGTGGTTCGAAAGCGGGAGATGGGAAATTTATGTTCCATGCGGCTTCAGTCGCCATCATGGAGTGGTCCGTTGAACAACGTGTTTTCTGTATGCAGACCTATTTGTCGAATGCCCGCTCGATCGTCCGTTTAAGGTTCAATATCGCCCCCCGCGGTCGAATTCCCGATCGAAATCGAATTCTCGCGTGGGTTAATGCATTCCAGGATACCGGAAATATGTCCACGATAAGAAGGGGGCCTCAAAATACAGTCACTACCGCAGAAAACATCGAGAGGGTTCGAGCTGCAATTCAACAATCTCCCAGGCGTTCAATTCGGAAACAGGCAGGTGCCCTTGGCATTTCGTGACGTTCCATTCAACGAATCGTTAATGAACATCTTAATTTGCACCCCTATAAGATGGTTGTCGTCCAAGAATTGAGGCCACGTGATTTTGAAGCCAGACAACTCGCTAGTGAAAACATGCTGGCAGCGTTGCCTCGAGACGGTATCGTTTTTTTCTCTGACGAGGCACATTTCCACCTCAATGGATTTGTGAATAGACAGAATATGCGCTATTGGAGTGATACGAATCCCAGGGAGCTCCACCAGAGGCCCCTGCACTGCGACAAGGTGACAGTATGGTGTGCAATGTCAAGAATTGGGATCATCGGCCCTTACTTTTTTGAAGAAAATGGTCGAGCGGTTACAGTCACTTCTGCACGTTACCTAACCATGATCCAGGATTTTTTCTTGCCTGAATTGGAAAGGATAGAGCAGGAAGATATCTGGTTTCAGCAGGACGGGGCCACAGCCCACACAGCAAGGGTTTGCATGGCCTTTTTGCGAGACAGATTCCCCGGGCGACTTATCTCCCTAAGACGCGATTTGAACTGGCCAGCGCGCTCTCCTGATTTGGCCCCTTGTGATTTTTTCCTGTGGGGATACCTAAAATCGCTTGTATACAACAATCGTCCCAGGACCCTGGAAGCCCTCAAACACAACATTCGAACCCAAATCGCCGAAATTCTTGTGGCAATGCTTCAAAGAGTGCACGAAAACTTCAAAAAGAGGCTTACTCAGTGTTTGGAGTTTGAGGGGCGCCATTTGGGCGATACTTTGTTCAAAAGCGTGTAAACTTAAATTCCCATGTTAATGAATCAGGAAAAAATAAAAAAATTGCTCATTTTGTAACAGTCTGCGTTTTATTCCATTTTCAAATCCATTCGTCTGCCGTGCGCCACTCTGTATTTTATTTTAGTCATTTTTAGTTCTGATGATGTTGTAGGCGTACTATGCTTGAGTATTTTTGTGTGTACAATAAAAATGAAGCAGAAAGTGGGAAGTTTGGAAGTGGGAACATATTTGTGTAAAAAGTACGGGATTGCCAAATCCACAGTATGTGCAATCAAAAATAAAAAAACGAGACATTTTAAAAGTCACATCAAAGCGCAGTGAAATGCAGAAAAGTAAAACTTTAAAATCCTGTATGATGCCAGGAATGGAAAAAAAATATATTCATGGTTTTGTACACAAAGACTTAAAATTGTATCGGTTTAAATTGAACTTTTAAAAACAAAGGCAAAAGCTATCAATGAAACTATCGCTGAAAACCCTAATTTTAATGCTAGTGACGGATGGAGCCAAAGATTTAAACGACGATTTGGAATAAGACATTTAAAAATTTCGGGAGAAAAGTTATCAGCTACTCCGGAGGGAGCATGTAGATCCATTCAAGATTTATCTTCGAAAGAAAATACAGGACCTACAAATAACGCATGATCAATTACACAATGCCGACGAAACGGGCTTGTTTTGGAAATTACTCTCAGAAAGGACCTTGGTTACGTCTGAAGAAAGATCAGCCCCTGGTCGAAAAACGCATAAAAGTAGAATTACTTTTCTTGCATGCACCAATGCAACCGGTGAACATAAAATCAAACCGTTAGTGATATTGGACGTGCCAAAAATCCAAGATGCTTTAAGAACTTTTCACTTTCAGTGGAATACGCAAGTACGAAAAATGCTTGGATGACGTCGGGGTTATTTGAAAATTGGTTTCATCATTCATTTGTCCCGCAGGTTCGAAGATTGCTGCCATTAAAAGTTTGAGTCTAAGAGATGCTGTTACACATCTCGCATTAGCATGGAAGAATGTGAAAGAAGAAATAATTGCCAAGTGTTGGAAAAATATTTTATCAGATTCCTTCAATAGCGATTCTGATTCAGAAGAAGATGTTCCACTGGCTATTCTACAAGAACAGCGTCGAGGCAGTAACAATTCAAGAAACCGTAGCATTACTATAGGAAGTGAACGGAAATATAACATACAGCCATGAAGACATAGAAAACTGGAATAGGGATGTCATAGAAGAACTTGAAGAGGATGTAAGTCGTGATTTTGCACTTTGACCCGTGCTGTTCTTCATAAATATCGTGACAACGTTTGTCGAGAGATATGGGTGGGCGTGGGACCTGCGCCTTAGCCATAAAAAAAAGAACTGTGGTACTGCGGTGTGCACGATGTGGCGGGGAGTTTCACCCGAAGTGTGTTGACATTCCTGTTGAAAATATTACTATCTTGACAGCCGTCGGAATCAGCTGGAAGTGCCCAGTGTGCAGAGATGTGGATGATGAAGTTCTCTCGGTGGCAGACGAGAATGAAACAAACCTGGATAAGATCGATCAGATATTGTTAGTAGTACGTAAATTACAGGTAGATGTCAAATCTTTGAAAACCGATTACAGCGACATTCTGAAGTCGGTTCAGTTTTGCTCAGAAAAAGTAACCGATTTTGAAAAAGCACTGTCTAAAACAAATGAAAAACTAAAAGCTATGAACAAGCTGACAGCTGAAAATGAGCAACTAAAAAAAGATTTACTGCTGGCAAACGATCAAATTCTTGAGTTACAACAATACTCGCGCTTGAATAATGTAGAAATACAAGGTGTGCCTCAATCTGCATCTGAAAATATTGTGCAGATAATTGAAACAATAGGCACTACACTCAAGTGTCCGGTGTCTGTTGGCGAAATTGACGCGGCTCATCGTGTGCCTACTCATAGTGAAGCAAGCGGTAAACAAATTCATAAAAATATAATCGTTAAATTTATTTCTCGTCGGAAGAAGGAGGAGTTTATGGCAGCCGCAAAGCAGTTTAGAAGCGCTTCCGGTGGCACTACCCCGGGTTTAAACATACCAGGGGTCTCGCCATGTATGTTTGTTAATGAGCATCTCACTAAAGCTAATAAAGATTTATATCATCAGGTGCGAATCGCTGCTAAAACCAACCGTTTTAAGTATACTTGGGTAAAAAACGCTTGCATATTTGTAAGGAAAGATGATAGAGCTAGAGTAGTCTGCATAATATCGGTTGCTGACATTGCAAAAATACAATAATGAATACTGCAAACGTGTGATAATTACATTTCTCTAATATACGTGCCGTGAGTGGTTATGGACTTACAAATTTACTTACAGAATGTTCGCGGACTCAGATCTAAATGCTCTTTGATTTTTTCATCTTCTTCTGCTAGTGATTGTCATGTGTTGTGTCTAACTGAAACATGGTTAAACGATTCGGTTTATTCTCACGAGTGTTTCTCCAACAAATATTGTGTATACAGACGAGACCGTAACCTTCTACACGCGGGTAAACGTGATGGAGGAGGTGTTCTCATCGCTGTTAAGTCAAATCTGCAGGCTGTACAGCGTCCGGATTGGAATTCGGACGCCGAAGATATTTGGATTTCAATAAAAACGAATAATACCTGTTTGAATATATGTTGTGTGTATATTCCCCCTGTTGATGATGATGCTTTAAACAGTTTTCTGGATAAGTTGGTGAATATCATAACCACCAATGCTAATGATAGATTTTTGATCTGCGGAGACTTTAATTTGCCATTTATCACATGGGGTGAAATTTCTATTGGAAATGATAACCGTTCGGTGCGTTTCATTGACGCGATGGCGTTCTCGGGGTTAAAACAATGTAACTCGGTGATAGGAAATTCGCGTATTTTGGACTTAGTTCTTACTAATATTAACTATTTGCCTATTGTTGAACATCATACAGCACCGTTGGTGCCGGAGGATATTTATCACAAAGCGTTACATTTCTCAATTCACATTCCAGTTGATTCTCAGTTAAATAGTGCTAATAAAATTCTGTTTGATTTTAAAAATGGTGACTATCCTTCTATTAATGATTTTTTGTCAAGTGTCGATTGGCTGAAAGAGTTAGCTCAGTTTGATGACGTAAACAGGAAAGTTAGTATGTTTTATAACATTATTAATTATGCAATAGATCAATACATTCCTAGTAGATTTGTCAAGAATTGTAATTTTCCTCACTGGTTTTCGCAACATTCAATTAGAGTAATTAATGAAAAACATCGTGCTCACAAAAAATGGAAAATGTATAAAAATCAAGCCGACTATTTCTGCTTTAAGATACTTAGATCTAGAGCTAATTATATGGTTCAAGCAGACTACAGACAATATATTCAAAGGACAGAATTAGAGATAGGGCAAAACTCGAACAAATTCTGGTCTTACATCTCTAGTCACCGCAAAAATTTTACTCATAATATTCCATCGTCTGTACAATATGGAAACGAAGTAGTAAATGAGGGCAGTGAAGTCTGTAGACTTTTTTCTAAGTATTTTAATTCCGTATACATCAGCTCCACTACAGCTGCTGTTAAGGGCAATAATTACTATGGCACTGGACCGTGTTTAAACACAGTCCAGATTGACGAGAAAATTGTCCGGCAAAAAATCGTAGCTATTGATGTTGCCAAGGGACCCGATCCTGATGGTATACCTCCATATTTTGTGCGTGAATGCGTAGATGCTCTTAGTTTCCCATTAAGTGTATTATTTCGTGAGTCACTAAATCTGGGTATTTTTCCTTTAGAGTGGAAAAAGTCGCGTATTACGCCGATCTATAAAAGTGGCAGCAGGGAGAATGTCGAGAACTACCGCCCTATTTCTATTCTTTCAGTGTTTTCAAAATTGTTTGAATCTATTGTCTATGATACAATGTTCTATTTCACAAAAGTTTTATTAATGAATAACCAACATGGCTTCTTCAGAGGGCGGTCGACTGAAACCAATCTAATTGAATATGTAACGTACTTGCATCACGCCATGGATAGACGTTTACAGGTTGATGCTGTTTACGTAGATTTTAGTAAAGCTTTTGACAAAATATCTCATGTTATATTGCTTGATAAGCTGGCTCGCTCTGGTATTTGTGGCAATTTGTTGCGTTGGTTTAAGTCTTATGTTGATAGCAGATTGCAATTTGTGTCAATATGCGGCTATTCGTCTGAGTATGCTACCATTCCCTCAGGGGTTGCACAGGGAAGCCATCTCGGTCCCCTGTTATTTATTTTATATATAAATGATATTCAATATTGCTTCAAAAATGTGCGTTTCTTAATGTATGCAGATGATTTAAAAAATTTTACGACTATTAGTTCGTTTGCCGATGCTGAGGGAATGCAGCAAGATTTGGATCGCTTAGATTGTTACTGCCGACAAAACTGTTTGTATCTAAATCTCAATAAATGTGCCAAAATAACTTTTACCAGAAATAAAACCTTTACGCTGGCCAACTATCATATAGGAAACAATAACGTGCAATCGGTGGAATATATAAAAGATCTTGGACTTACGATTGACTCAAAAGTTTCCTTTAAGATACATATAGATAACATTGTAATAAAGGCTAATAAAATGCTTGGATTCCTCATTCGTTCATGCTATCACTTTACTTCAATTTCGGCGCTTAAAGTATTGTACTTCTCCTTTGTTTATAGTCAACTGCAGTACTTGAGTACTATATGGAATCCGATTTATGAGATATACATTAGTAGAATCGAACGGGTTCAAAACAAATTCCTAAAGTATTGTTACTTTAAGCAATTTAAAGTTTACCCTCACGGAATTTCTTATGGTGATTTGCGCAGCTACTTTAAATTAAAATCGTTAGCAGCACGCAGAAAGATGAGTGATTTTTTAACATGTACAAAATTCTTGACAAATCTGTTTGATTCACCCACCTGTTTGTCATCTATATCTCTTACTATACCTCAGAGGACCTTACGAAGTCATGATTTTTTATATATAACAAAATTCAATACTAATGCAGCAATGAACTCTCCTCTAGTGAGAATCTGCAGGACTTTCAATCAAATCGATATTGACATTTTTTATCTCAGTAGTCGCCAAATTAAATATCGTTTACTTGATGTGGTTGAGTGAGACGCGACTAGGAATTTCACTACAAAGGCTTGTATTTATAGTTTGATTGCCATATTAATTAAAAAATTATTATTAATTAAAAATCTATTATTCTCCAAACAATTAGTGTCTCTTTGCCTTGTGGTGTGAACTTCTCCAGCTCGCTCTATGTAACATTCATTACATTGTTATCTTTGTTATTTCATTAATCAATTGTGATACGTACTAAATTTTGTAATTTGGGATACTCTATTAGGTACGTCCTGTTTGTATCCGCTTCAATAAATAAATAAATAACTGAAATTGAAAATGTGGAAGAAATAATGGATGATGAGCCAATGCCAACTAACATCCCCACCAACGAGCTTTACGAGGACTTAATATAGTGATTTCTTGGGAAGAACAAAACATGCTAAATTCTGAAGATCTACTAACTTTGCGAAGATAAAAGAAATCGCAGTTCAAAGATGTTTAAGGCAAAAGAAGGTTCAAACAAAATTAACCGGTTTTTTTAACAAACAAAACTGACTTCTTTAAATCATTACGTATTCATGTATGTATGTCTCTATGTAGTACATGTTGTATATTCTTCATTTTTAAGTTCTTTTCGATGTTGATGAATATATAAATAAACGATTTAAACTACACATTCGATTCAGTCAACATTTCGCTTCTGTGAACAGGTAAGGTTTTAATTAGTTCACAAAATCGAGCAGCTACTGTATTTTCAATATGTTTTATAATATTTTAGTCTTTGTAAAAATTTATTACTTAACCAATTCTTAATTGTATAAGCATAATTTAAATATCTTCCAATACAAAATTTTTTAAAAAAATACTCTTAAACTATTTTACTATTTTCAGAATTAAATAAGCTTAATATCTGATTGTAATTGGTTTTATTGAAATAATCTAAGCCAAACTCAATATATTGGTTTTAAAACAATATAAAGTGCATTTCCTATCAGTGTTTCTATATAAATTCATACTTATTACTTACTAAGTTCCTGTTATATATACATCTGTTATAATCTCTTGGAAAATTTTATAACAAAAATTAACTGTGTTTATTTTTTATATTGTGTAGGTGCCTACAATAATTAGGTGGAACAGAATTTACAGCAATATTAACGTCAGTAATTTGCTGACATGAGAAGAAAAGATGCCACCGGCGCAAATAAAAAATATAAATAAGTGAAATACTGTACAAAAAAGTACTGCGTTAATATAGTCCGTACCAACTTTCATGAGCTAAAATTCGTGGAAGACCGCTGCGCTTTTACTTGGAATAAAGCCGACGGAAGGCTCTACCTCGACTAGATATTTGCAAGCAGTGGCGTGCCTTGTTTTTTCTTGGTATTTTGTTTTTGGCGAATATTCAGGAAATATAGAATGGATCTTCAGCAAGTTTTGTTTGTTGTAAGAAATTAAATCACGATAAATAAAGCGGGTAGGCCAGCGTCGACTTTTTGTAATAAAACTAATTTCAAATTATATATTTTTATTTATTTGACAGAAAGATAAATATAATAATAATAATAATAATAAAAGATAAATGTGATGATACAATTTAATAATATACACGTTAGCATAAAAAAGAAGGGATAAACAAATACATACTTATTTGGATAACCTCCACAGCCCCTTAATCTGTTAAATTTTCGAAGTCAGTGTCATTAGATGTTTCACTATCAGAATCCGTTATAATTAAATTTTCTGTGAGCACATCAACTCGAATCTCATGTTGTAAGTAATTGTCTTCAGCTTGAACAACATGTCGGCAATACTTTATCCAGTCTTGAACATTATCCGAAACAAATTCTTCTTCTGTCAGAGTCTTCACAGTGTCTAGTTTAAACGAGACATTTTTCTTTGCTACGTTATTTTTTACTTCAGCCCATATCATTTCGATCGGATTTAAATCGGGATGGTAGGGTGGAAGTCTTAAAGCCACATGCCCATAAATTTAGATATTATTTTCTGAGAATGTGTGGTTATATTCTATTAAATGATTTGCAAAACATTATAATATTATTATAACAGTATATTAATATAAAAGTGAGTTGGGAAATTTTGTAACCGAACATAAACAATTTAAAATAGATTAGAGTAATAGGTATTTAATTTGTAATGTGTCTCAGATGTTACCAAATAAGATATTATATTGCCATCAATTCATGTAACTCTAGTTTGATAATGACATGTAAAATGTTGAAACTGCAGTCACATAGTGATAAAAAATAAAGTGAAGGTATTTAAAGCTTAATTGAGTGTTTTATTTTACTTATATCCAGTATCATGATTCTTCACAAAGTAACAGCCGAAGGTGTTATATATTTGCTATAATAATTGTACGGTGAAAGACCGCCGTCTATGCGTGCCTTATTCTACTCGAGGGTCGGGTCGATTCCAAGAAAGTGACGCAGCGGTCTTCCACGAATTTTAGCTCATGAAAGTTGGTACGGACTATATCTCATTGTTACCATCAAAAACCACCCCATAATTCTAATGTAAAGGTAGTTTTCTCTGTTGTGAATTTGGAAGAAAAACGCGCAACTGCTGAAACATGAAATTTAATTCTTCAGATTGTGTATATTACAATAATACACCATTAACTGACTGTTACCACTAAAAACCATATAAGAAATTTCTCTGGTAGGATATTTTAATTTAAAATGTACAACCCTTACAAGCAGGGTTGAAGGGTGCTTTTTAGTGGTAGCAGTTAGTTTCAAGGTGTGTAAATGTATTATAACAAACTAGAAAAAATAAATCCAAGAATTTCTCTAGTAGCATATTTTAACTTAAAATTTACAAGAGAGAACAATCCTTAGTGTTGAAAGTGGTTTTTAATTTCATATGCATAGAGGAATTACATATATTTTTAACATGTCTGCCTACATCTAGACATGGATGTAAGTCGTGATCACAATCACCTTTAATTTTCACTGATATTTTAAAGTCACTGTTACTGTGATCACAGGTGTTGAAAAATCACTGCTAAGCTCATCCCTAGTGTCGGCCCCTCTTCGGGCTGCATCCCCACACAAATGTAATTAAATTCAAATTGTCTTTGAAATTGTTGTCATGTGTTGTATTTAGATTCATGACGATTCAATCTACGCTAGTACGAGGGGAGGTCAAGATACAAAAACACAAATTTAAATTTCCTTTTCGATGTATTCTCCCTTGACCCTAATACATTTTTCAGATCTTTCACATAACTTATATATACCATCAAAAAAGAATTTTTTGTCAAGGCCTGCAAAAAAGATAGAAACAGCCGACTTCACTTCTTCATCATGAGTAAATTTTTTTCCTCGAAGTTCTTTTTTTAATTTTGGAAATAAATAGTAGTCAGACGGGCCAAATCTGGACTATAAGGATAGTGGCTTAGTGTTGCAAAGTCGCACCTGTGTAGGGCATCCATCACAACATGACTCTTGTGAACGGGTGCATTGTCGTGCAAAAGGAGAACACCTCGAGTCCATTTCCCCCTTCTTTTTCTTTTAATGGCGTCTTTTAGTTTTTCTAATATTGTAGTGTAGCATTGCCCCGTGATTCTGACACCCTTTTTCTTCTTTCCTCTGAATTCGAGAACACCGTAACCATAATCTTTCCAGCGGATTGTGAGATCTTGAAATTCTTATGCGGTGCCGTGACTTTTTTGTGCCACTGCATGGATTCCTGCTTCGACTGAGGCTCATAGTGATGAACCCAAGTTTCGTCCTCAGTCACAATCCGCTGTTCTCGCTAAACAAATTCAAAAACTCGCGCGAACACTCGATGCGTCGTTGCTTCTGACACGATGTGAGCATTCTCGGTACCTATCTTGCACTGAGTTTAGACATACCAAGATGTTGATGAAGGATGTTCAAAACTGTCGTAGATGATATGCCGACTATTTGCGATTTGTTTTTTCTTCAACCGAGCATCTTCAAGGACAAGTTTTTCTACTTTTTCCACAATGTCTGCAGAAGTCGCCTCAATCGGTCAGCCTGAGCGCTGATCGTTTTCAACAGACTCTCTACCTTGTTTAAACAGATTATGCCATTTGTAAATCGTTGTTTTGCCAAGGCAAGAGTCCCCATAAACAGCCGACATCTCTTCCATAATAGTCTGTGGCGTTTTTCCTTGCCTAGTGAGGAATTTAATCCCAGCACAATGTTCAATTTTGTTCATAGTGCTTGTTACGTTCGCGATTTACTACTTTAACTGACGATATCTCAAACGTCACTGAACCAATCGCACTGACATTTGACCTTTACAGTTGCATTGAGTCGCCGTCTAGTGTCAAGAGCACGAACCAAAAATCTCTCCTTTCTATCCCCTCCATTCCTCGAATATTTTTACCTCCCCTCGTAGTTAATCTTAATTTATTTAATTCTAAGTTTGTTGTTTAATCAATTTTTAGTTTTGTATATATTTTTATGTAGTTAATTTAGCAATTGTTTTATATTCACATATTCTGTGCCAACTATATGGCCGCAAGAATGAATAATAAGTTCATCACTTAAAGAAAAAATGGGCATTCAGGAGAGTGGTGAGAATAACTGTTGTATTAACGTGAACTCTTGTTTCTTATGAGGACTTTATCTGTCACATTAAAGCGCATTAGTCATTCAGTGGTAAAATTAACTCTGCTCTTAAATTGATGTTTAGCATGAGATTAGAAATATTTATTTATTTGTTTTCAGAGAGCGCATTCTGCCGACACCACCGGCCAAGCAAGCGAGGACAGCATTGAACGAACGCAAGAGATGCCTCCGACAAATCTATAAATGCGAGCACTGCAAGTACAGGACGAAGTACCAGGCAGATCTCAAGAAACATACTAAACAGCATTATGTTGTTAAAAGGTGTGAATGTAGGATTTGTAACAGACGTTTTAAGACTAAAGAATCCCTCAGGCTGCACGTGGAAAATACGCACGCTTGTGTTGGAGAACAGGACGACCAAAAACATACTACGACTGATTATAGGAATGCACATAAGAAAGTGGAACAATCGAGGTCTCGAGATCAGAAGGAAATATTCAAATGTTTGCTGTGTGTGTTCCAAACCAATCACAAACATTCTTTGAGAATACATAAAAAGACTAAACATTTGAAGCAATCTGATTATAAATGTAACATATGTGAATCTGGAATCAGCAAACAGCATTTAGAAAGTCATATAAAAACTAAGCATTTGAAAGAATTTGATTATAATTGTGACAAATGTGAATATAGAACAAATAGTAAACGGAATTTAGAAAGTCATATAAAGACTAAACATTTGAAGCAATTTGATTATAAATGTAATTTATGTGAATTTGGAACAAACAATAAAAATCATATACAAGTACATATAAAAGATAAGCATTTGAAAGAATTTGATTATAAATGTGACTGTTGTGAATTTGGAACAAACAACAAAAATCGTTTAGAAAGGCATATAAAAAGTAAACATTTGAAAAAATATGATTACAAATGTGGGTCTTGTGAATTTGGATCAAACGATAAAACTAATTTACAAGTACATATAAAAACTAAGCATATGAAAGAATTTGATTATAAATGTGATAAATGTGAATACAGAACAAATACTAAATGGAGTTTAGAAAGGCATATAAAGACTAAACATTTGAAGCAATTTGATTATAAATGTAACTTATGTGAATTTGGAACAAACAGCAAACAGTATTTAAAACAACATATGAAAACTAAGCATTTGAACGAATTTGATTATAAATGTGACTTATGTGAATTTGGAACAACCAGCAAACACCGTTTAGAACAACACATAAAAACTAAGCATTTGAACGAATTTGATTATAAATGTGACAAATGTGACTATAGAACAAATAATAAACAGTGTTTAGAACAACATATAAATGCTAAACATTTGAAAAAATTTGATTATAAATGTGAGTCTTGTGAATTTCGAACAAACGGAAAACAGCATTTAGAACAACATATAAAAACTAAACATCTGAAAAAATTTGATTATAAATGTGGGTCTTGTGAATTTCAAACAAACCACATATATGTTTTAAAAAGACATATAAAAGGTAAACATTTCAAGTAATTTGATTATAAACGTGACTCCTATGAATACTTGGGTCAAATTCTTTTTTTTTTTCGTTCAGTCCTTGTTTATAAATACTATAGTTATACAACCTAGAGAAAACTGTAAATATTTCTTATGTAGTAAAGTGTCGTCCTCTGATATCTTTCAAATGGATTAATACGAATGAATGAAAGTGCTCAGCCAATGAAATATTCTCAACGCCACTCCCACAATTTAATCCGGAAGTTTATAAAAAATGTAAATATATTTTGATATTTTCTATTAAATTTTACATAAGAGTATATTTTGCTTGATTTGCTTTTCACATCGTGTGCCCTTGAATTACATATCAACATAACCTATATAGCTTGACTGTGATAAAGTAGATTTAAGTAAATGTTTTATTGAAGAATCGTAGGATTACTATTTTTTTTCCCTTATTATACTCACAATTACCCTTTTATAACATAATAAAAAAAAAGACATACAAAAGGCTTTTTAAAAAACGTATTCATGTTTTTTAAAGAAATAAATATAAACAAGAAAACGGTATTAAAAAGTCAGCATTTTTATTAAATACTCACCTACATGAAATGTCAGTCTGTTTCGGGTTCAGAGTTTGGGTTATTCTAATCTTTTTCTATGTGTTCAACAGGTATGTCTAAAACAGTCTTCTATATATTCGGTATGACTAGATATATTATGTAAAAGAAGAAAAAGTAATTAAAAGCTATCCGAACCACAACATTTATTAAGTTGCTTTGCATGGTTTCATCAACTTGACTGGTTTATGTCAGGCTTTCAAACCAGTAATGTAGTACGTTTTACAAAGAAATTGCATTATAAACACCACATTATTTTAAGGTTTTGGTATCTTCAGAATTTAGAAATTTAAATGGTTCACAGCCAATCATTTATCACTTAACCAGGATAAATGTGAGACAATTTATTTTACTAGTAAACATAGATCAAACATATATTCTACGAATTGAAAATTTCTTGATATTAGACTGGACACAAGATTAATATAGAAGCCGCAGATAGTTGAATTAGTCAAACGCTTATCTTCTGCTTCTTATGCAATTAGACGTATCAGATTTATAACTGATAGTCTACTGGAATAACGACATACTATGGACTATCAAATCACATATCAACAATGTTTAACCAATATGTGGTAAGTAGGCCTATGTAGAAAAGGTGTTCATCCTGCAGAAGAAGGCTGTTCGAGCAATTGTCTGTGTTTCACAAACTATTCGCTGCAAACCTCTCTTCAGAGAACTTATGATAAGTCCTTTAGCCTAGACACATATTCTTCAACAACTAAGGAGGGCTTTGAAAAAGCTGTCACACCTCATGACTAGGGGTGAGGTTACAGAAGTCTCCACCCCTCATAACCATTTGCTGCACATCCCGCATTACATTGGACAAAAGCCACTTCAGTACAACACGTCACTTGTAATTATTTAACAAAATCAAAGTTATGTGTAGACATCTTTCTACTTTCGTATCTAAAGAGAAAATAAAGGACGTTCTCCTTCAAGAAGCTTCTACAATGTCAATGACATAAATTAGCCCTGTGTTGATGTTATCATTACATTTTTGCTTGATGTGCTATTGTGTAAACTGTATGTATATCTTATTATTGATATAATAAATTTATTATTATTATAGAAACACTATCCTTCTTACTGTAGAAGTGTTATAATTAATCCTGCTTTTACACCCACAATACTTCATCTCATCAGGGAAGTCGCAGCAACTTTCATTATACATTTACATTCTTGGTAATTATCAATATAATAAGTACTGCCTACACGTGGTCTGTATATGGACGTTTCTTCAATTTGTATATATTTACCTGCGATTTTAAAAATTGCTTTCAATAATAGTAATTCCTAATAATTGAAGTTACGTTGGGGTTATCAAACAAAACTAGTTTAAAATATATAACACTTTCGGCTGTTACTTTGTGAAGATTCATGATACTGGATATAAGTAAAATAAAACACTCAATTAAATTTGAATAACTTCACTTTATTTTAATCACTATGTGACTGCAGTTTCAACATTACATCTCATTATTAAACTAGCTTACTTATATTTCTACTATTTAATTTTTCTTTCACCCACGTTTAATTGCAATTGTTTGAAATCTTCCTGGATTTTATTGTGTTATATATGTAGAATTTTAGCCGTCATACTGGTTGAAGTGAGGTATATCACTTCATAAAAGTTATTTAGATACACACTTAAATGTACTCGGCTTTGACATTACTTATTTTATTATGGTTCTAGTTATTTTTATTTTATCTAGGCCTGAATCGTAACAACAACTGCCATGATACAAGTCTGAATGAATAATCATCAATTATTGTTGAGGATAGTACATACCCAACAAGTTATACAAACAAACTAATTCATAACCAAGTAAAGATTTTATTAAAGGTTAGTACTTTGAACCTTTTTCAGCTTGAACTGCAATATCATTGTCAATTATAAGTGAAAATATATAGGGAAAATGACATTTCTTCGTTACATCGTCATGCAATATGTATTTTAGAATAACATTTAACATCCACAATCACATCATCACTTATTTTTGGAATTTGAAAAATTAGTGTCAGTAGACTTATCATATCCCTTAATTCAAAATATTTTAAGATATTTAAATCTAAAGCAAAACGCCTACAAAATTGTAACAAACACGATTGGTGTAATTGGATAATTGCGTCACTTCCTTTAGGCTCCCATTGGCTTCTCTTTACTACTACGAGAAGACTGCTTTTACTATAACAAATTTAGCGGGAGAAATGTATGAATGGGCACATCCTACTGCCCAACCCCTCTGTTGGCTACCTACGCGAACTAACCTTCAGTTGTATAAGTATAGTATTAATAAACAAGGGTTCAGTAAAACAATTTGTGTTTGTTTTTTGTATTCAATTCTCGGCTAATGATATATGTATAGCTAAAAATAAAATATTAACATTTTTGTTTTGTTTTTTTGCCCATCTGCTCGGTATATAATTCTATGGAAACCAATCGTGCGACCCCATGTAACTCAGAATGGAGTTGCTTACGGCGGGTTAGATCAGCCGTTGCTGTATGCTCATGTTGACATTTGATTATACTTTCAAAATCGCAGAAAAGTATTTAAAAAAACATACAAATGAAACTAAATTCTGTGTTATAAAGTGGAATAAACATCAATTATTACGACTTTCATAATTTCAAGGATGTGTACGACAGATATGACTAAAAATGTGAAAAGGAAAAATTCAGTTGGTGAGTACCTAATTTATTTTCTATCTCCATTTCTGTACGTTGGCAGCCATAATTTCATAAGTAAAAAAGTGTTCAGTTAGAGTTCATCTAGAAGATAGACTGGTGCTTTACTCAAAAATCGCCTGAACCCGTAAATTGCAGTTTATCCAGAATATGAAGCGACACAAGGCTGCCTATTCTCAACTCATTCGTACAATATGATCATATATTTCTACCTTCTAGAAGGCTATGAAATTATTTCGTGAAAATATCATGTTGGTATGTTCTGACAAATAAAATTCATCTGTCATTAATGTATTTATTAATTGACACTTAATCATCAGTATAATATAACCTAATAAGTTAACTTACCTTATGGTACCAACTTAACTTTAAAAAAGAAAAATGTCATAGCCTTCTAGAGGGTAGAAATATAAGATCATATGGTATATAATCGCATGCGGGTTACTTGCGAAGGGTATATTTTCGAAGACCTTGCCTCGTTTCGTATTCTTACCTAGTCTTCGTAAATATCATTTCAGAATCAACGGCAACAAACAAAACTTTTTTGAAATTTGTGCTGCAGATGTTTTATTATTTAGCGATAATATATTAGCAGACAAGCATGGCATATATTTAGATTAAAAAACTATTATTAAAAGAAATATTCTGAACAAAAAATAGCATAGATGTTAAGGCCAGAAAAGCATATGCATAGGAAGGAATAGCAGACGCACTAGAAAATTTGTAGTTTATTTATTCACTCTTGGAACATATTGCAGTTGTTTGCATATCTGTATGGTTTATAAATAAATTGTATAAATGTATTATTATCACACGTGGGGCATAGCCATATAATCTATGCTGTAGTCTGTACCAGCAGAATTTAATTAAATAACGATAATAATTATGCTATCACCCTGCCTTAATGATACAAAACTGCATAAATTTTCATGAATGCAGAGATTGCAATTATAAAAAAAAACTACTCCAATAAATTTTTAATCTCAATCCTTGTTAACATTCACACTATTTTCGTAGTTTCTGGCAGTGATCTTTCCTTTATTCGTCAGCAACATTTCTTATTTAAATTTAATTAGGATAAGGTTAATAATAAATAAGTATTTAAATTTCATAAACATTATATTCATATAATTATACATTAGACAACAACACAGTAAAAAAAAATCTATTCTCAACATGTGGCTGTTAGGTATGTCTTTTTATTATTCTAACCATAAAAAATATATATATATGTATATATATAAGAAATACACATTGCTTTTATCCTTTATGTGGATTCAAGAAAAATATTATTTATGCTATCCTTAATCTTTTAATATTGTATTCATAGATTTAAAGAAATATTTTTTTTCCCTACGACGCTAAATTTTATTTCCACAGAGACATCCATTCGCACGTAATGCCTCCGAAGATCTAAAATTTCGCAAAGAACAAAATACCTTGAGTATAACCTTTACCAATCCCCACATGCAAACATTCACACGTTGTACTTACTACAGATTGGCTTTTGTCCATCAAGAATACTTGTATCTTTACGTATTCAAAATGCTTAAAATTTTACTAAATTTTCCAATATAAATTCTTAATAGTGCACAGCAAACACTGCAAGCAAATATTTTCACATAGTACTCCCAATGCCCTTCTACACCATTAGCAATTCTCCCATGCTTTACAAAAGTTAATTTAATTTAGCAAAAATAATATTTTATTTAAGTATTAATGATGTCTAACGCTTATACAGGGTTATGATAAAGTAACGCACAAAATTCATAAAACGTACAATGTTCATTTTTGAAAAATTGCAAAAACACGTCAAACAGTTTATTTTATTCCGCGTCTTTTAACATAAGTCAAAAAAATAAAACGTCAAATTTGTCAAAGTTATGACGTCATCAATATTTTTTTTAAATATGTTTTTTTTTACTTTATTTGATAAAGCTTGTTTTTCTGCATTATAAAGAAATAATTGAAGTAGGGGTCACATAAGAAAAAACTGAGAGAATTAATAAAAAAACAAAATAAACTTTATTATAGTAATAACATTTAAATTAACTAAACAGTCAATTAAACCAAAACGATTTCTCACAGGAATTGTTTAAACTGTGTCCCGTTCACTATCTGACATAGGCCAAGACGATGGTAGACCTGATTTACAGAGTCTTCGATCATCTGCGGAGTTATACGAGTCATTTCATGTCTAATTCGTTTCATTAATTCTTCTAAATTGTCTGGCCGGTTAACGTAGACCCGACTTTTTAAATGTCCCCACAGAAAGAAAAACAAGCTTTATCAAATAAAGTAAAAAAAAAACCAAGCTTCATATTTAAAAAAAATATTGATGACGTCATAACTTTGACAAATTTGACGTTTTATTTTTTTGACTTATGTTAAAAGACGCGGAATAAAATAAACTGTTTGACGTGTTTTTGCATTTTTTTCAAACATGAACATTGTACGTTTTATGAATTTTGTGCGTTACTTTATCATAACCCTGTATAATAACGCTTATATAATAAATTGTCCTGTAATTGGTAGTAACTGTTGGGCAATAAAGCTTATTATTATTATTATTTACTAGAAATGAATATTCACACATAGCATCTCTAGCGCACGTCGTACACCATCAATTATTTGAATCATAAATTCATTTCAAAGAAAACTTACTTACGTTCTTGATATAAATCAACAAATTCTTGTTTGTTCATGTCTACCATTTTGTAAATTTTAAATATGAAATAAACAATATAACAATGAATTAATAATAATATGAAAACCAAAATAAATACTGAAATTCAAAATAAACTTAATACATTTAGCTAATTTAATCAAATGTAGTGTATTAAAACTGGTACGATCTTTTGCATACGCTAATGAAATTTTTGCGTCCGGTAAATTCAAAAGATCGGCAGCTTCTTCCTTTTTCTCGCTCTTCGCGCCTTTTTATAGCCTCGGTTTTCAAACAAAACACAAATACCCGCGTACAGCGCCACTACTTCAACACTATAAATTTTATGTTGGGTTGGTGTTACCCTGTTCATTTTTGTTTTCTTCAAGTTTTTCTCAGGTCAAAAATATACCTATATTGTTTTTGACATTTCAAGAATGCTCTAAATATTTACACACACAAATTGTTTATTTATAAAGTCCATGCACATCTGCGATTCTTTGTCTTCAGTAGGTATATCTTGCTTTTATTGACGCCATCCCTCATTATGTTTGTAAATGAATTCATTGCCTCTTTCATTATTGTTTATGTATTGCTGTTTCTCATTGTTTAAAACTATCCGTATTTTCTTGTTGTAGGTATCTTTGCTGGCAATAATCGGAAATACATTGAACACAGATGGGATTCTTCTTTTTATGACCGCACCATCAGGAACATAGACCTTGACATCATCACTTTTGTTTTCCAACCATTTCCTTTCGTCTTCAGTAGGTTGATCTGCACACAACTGTCAACAATGTTAACATTATTTTTTCTTTGTAGATTATCCAAATTAAACAAGATGTATCCTGTTATCTTGAAGCCTTTACCTTATTAAAACATTTCAAGGATGTGTTTTTATCTATACTTTTAGTATATCGTTTCGAATAAAGAACACTTTTTTGTATATCCTTTTAAAAATGCTATTAAATATAAGTGTCAGGTATTTATTGTATTTTATCATGTAACCTGTTACGTCGAGACTACGTCGCACTAAGATAGCAGACTAAATTTTAGCTAAAGATAACAGAGAATCACAATAGACGACGATTGATCCTGGAAAACGCAGGGCCGAGCTAACTCTGTCGCAGACGGCGTGACGGTTCAGATAAACCTACACCAAAAGTAGAGCGTCGGTCGGCAACGACGCTAGCGACGTTGTCCGGGCACCAAGACACTATGTTACCTTAATGATAACCTACCTGCGCCTCCTATGAGCTACCACTGGCTGTGTCCCTCCAGCGGGTTTCCTATTGAACACTCTGTATAAACAGCCGCACCTATTCAACTGCTGTCACAAATATGATAGATAAAAGTAAGGTATGTTGAGGGAATAATAATTAAAAAAAGAAATTAAGATGTGAAGAAAGGTGCTATATTCATCAAAATGGTTTTTTTTTATGAAAATATTTAAAATGTTGACAGTTAAAAAGTAGAATTAATATATATAAATGTTATGAATAATTAAAATGTTGACAGTTAAGATTGTAAGATTTTACGATTTAATATATATATATTTAACAAAGTAATGAAAGTTTTAGGAGACATCAAAAAAAACAATAGAACCTCTGCGCCTCGGCAGGAGGATGGTCGGCGTAGAAACGTTTCCTTGCCTTACAGGCCAATATACATATGTTAATAATAAACGCCACCAACGGCGAAGTTCTAAATTAAATATTTACGAGAAAATAAAATTGATTAAAGTTAGCGCATAAGACTTAAAGTAAATTAATTAATTAAGTGACAGGTAAAACGTGAAATTACAAGATCAAAATTTTAAGAAAAATACAAATAAACTGCTTACATTAATTATGCAATTACATGACGCTATTGAAAGTTACAAAGGAAAACCCAGTATTAGCGCAAAAGAATCTACTGAGCTTCGGTATTTAAATTTCCTACAATGACTTGACTATATTCAACAGCTCAGAAAATTAAAACAAGAACATACGTGAAAGACTAATTTCTAATTTACGGTAATAAACCTGCAAAAAAAAGAAATTATTATCAAAAACAAGATTAAAATTCATCACATCAAAGAGAAATACTATTATTATTTCGGTAATGAAAATACCAGATATACTACTAATTTAAAGATTAGCACTCCATAGAGATGTAGTGCTATGGTAATGAAATTTACTAAAATTATTATTTAATTAAATATTCGGCACAATAAAGAGTTATATAACTACGGTAATGACATTACTAAAATTATTATTGATCTAAAAATTCAACATAACAGTGAGAGCCCTTATCAAATCTTCTTGGGGTCACTCTGTATTCAGCAATTCCAGATTGCATAAAACAAATTAACAAAAGAAATAATGGTAAATTAATTGGATTAATATGTGACCTTGCAGTTAACTAAGTGGTGCATTGGTTAATATAGCCACTCAAAATTCCTAGGTCAAATTTAGGTAAGATTAAGTTCAGCACTCTGGCATAAAGACATCGAAAATCAGTCGTAAATTTACGATGAAAAATTACAACATTAGTTGCACTTAACTGACAGGATGGCCGCTTCCGGAAACCAAAATGGCGGAGGGCCCCTCGATGAAAATTCCACTTCAACGGACAAGATGGACGTCCAGGTGCAACTACGGGGTGATAATACCAGAAATATGGCTACTGAGGGCTTTTGTGCCCGTCAAAAGAATCCTATTAAATTAGAAGAGAAACGAAACAAAGATAAAATCCCGAAAATTAACACAAAGTTTCAAACACTTACCCCAAAATGATAATGGAGATTCCGCGATAAACGACTTCACAAGTCACTCAAAGGTGCAAAATTTAGATTTAAAAAAACCAGCACGTGGCCATGCGTGAATTTTAGGCAACGGTATATCGGTAAAAATTCACGATAAATAACCAAAACTAAGGTATCGATAATTGCTGCTTACTTCAATTAAAGCCGCATCCGCGAAAATATCTACATAGATAATGTACCAAAGTACTAAAGGAAGATAAGCAATTTGCACACCATGTTCTTACACAAGAATCGACTATAAAGTGCCGTCAAAAAGCGGGAACCTCTTCCATCACAAATGCGCGTCAGCTACACGCATCCCTTCCGAAGCAACATGCCCGGAAATATCTCAGAACGAAAGGCGGGAGATTTCAAAAGAACATAATAGGCACAAAACTAAATTGACAATGAAGAGAGTCAACATCGTGACGTATATAAAATTAAACACAACCCTACACATAACTTAGACGAAAAGAGAATACCGAAACACTCATACAATTGTACGTAAAATTAACCAAATCGGCAATTCGAGAGGGACACACATGCTAAACGGTTGGCAAGCGTGAAACGAACGTCCACCTTGTCGACGAAACCAAACGTTTGACAGATGAAAATCAAAACAAACTCCGATGTAGTCACAATTTTTAAGTACGGAAGAACAAGGATTCTGTAGGTAACTATTGAAATTTTCCAAGCTTTAAATCACGCTACAACCGGCGGTTAAAAAGAACCGACCTCCTAATATTTTACAGTTAAATCCGCGATGCCATAACCCTCCAAGGAAAGATGTTAATAATAGCGCAACAAGGCAGTCAGGGAAGATGAACGCTTGCTATGAACAAATCAGTCCACGGAAACAATTCACGTATGCCCGTTAATACACAGGATTCCCCTATATAATACTCCTTACATTTTTAGTGACATAAATACGAAGGAGAATTTAATCAGACGTACAGGAGAGTCTATGTCTAGGAATACACATAAACACAGGCGACAGTAAATACAACGAGGCTGACTGATGTGTCGATGAATTTAGGAACACAAATAAATGCACTTCGCAGAGTTCGGAAGTAATAAATAAGCAGATCTTGTTAAAACTGAAACAAGGCGTAAAAAGTAACTGCAAATGCAGATAATTCGCATCTACAGGTAGGGTAAAATAAGCTAGAGATAAGATAATTAGAAGTAGTTCACAAGATACAGAGTTTCCTTCACATAAAGAGTGTATTTGCTCGATAATACATATTACATATCTATCAATTCCACGGTTCGGGAGACTGAAAGCACAATAGAAGGTTTAGCACACACACAGATATACATCAAACGATCTTTGCCAGCCGGTAAACCAAACGAGGTACAAGGTTCGCTCAAAAAGTCTCGAGCTCAACAATTCTACGCACTTAAACAAAGACACATAATCTTACGAGAACTAAATACAAAAGTAAATTTTACAGCATAACAAATTCCCCCCTTTCCAGCGAAAAGAAATTGATCGCAGAGCAATTTCTTGCACCGAGAACATAGGCTGACGGAATAAAGATAGTGAAAAGGGTAAGCGAGAGTTCTAAAACGGACGTTGTCTTCTACACGAACGCACATAGCCACACTCAGTCACAGCAACACCAAACAGCTTGGCCAAAACCACCACGTGGCCCTTCGGCATTCAGTCGGTACGGGAAAGAAAAAGAAACAAAAGAAAAATGGTGCAACTGCTCAGAGGTACGGATATGCCGTTGCGACAACCGTAACATCCGGTAACAACAAAACGAGAGAAGTTCGCCAAACAAAAATAGATAATAGGGAGCAAAAGTTTAAAGTCTGGACCGGCGTTGTCCCGACTGAAACGCTGAAGGCGAACGATAAACCATAAGGCAGAAGTCATAATCAATTCCTGGAGGTAACATTTTGACAGTAAGAAAAGCAAAAAGAAGGTCGCCAGGACACGACCCTTGGAAGGCTGAGGATTATCACGCATAAAGGGACCATCACTCTTTATACCTTCTCAAATAAGATAAGTCAAATCCGGTAATTAAGCAACATTAGTTAGCCTAAAGGTAAGTCATGTCCGGTAAGGTAATCGAAATGTTGTGTGGACTCCCCTAGCAAGGCTGCCACTCCATATATGCAAAGACACGGAAGATCCGAAACATACGGAAACGATAAAGATACGGGAAGATAAATGCATAGACGGAATCACAGATACGAGCTGTGCAATGGGGCCGGTAATCACACTATCGCAAGGTCGATAAAAAAAAAGATATGTTTGTCCTAACGTGGTAGAGGGACAATATTAGACAGGATCCATTTAGAAGACTTTTACTTCACGCAGGGTTCACGGTAGGAGAATTCTTCCAGCCCTCACTACAGGCCATAATGCCCCTTTAGATGCCTCCTACATCACGCGAGGTACACGGTAGAGAAATTCTGGTGTTACGGCTGCAAGCCAAGGCACTCTCTACAGGCCAAAATGCCCCTTTAGATGCCTCCTACATCACGCGAGGTACACGGTAGAGAAATTCTGGTGTTACGGCTGCAATCCAAGGCACTCTCTACAGGCCAAGACTGTAACGGTAGGTATAATTTACGAAAAGACAAATTCGAGATAAGCGATAATTTAGGCAGATGAACACGTGAGAAGATAGATCTTAATCATCACTCGGCTGAGGTTTCAGTAAATTTGCATGCCACGCCCCGGGCAGCAATTTACCTTCGCAAGTTTTGAGTTCATAAATGTCAGTTGAGATACGTTTACTAATTTGAAAGGGCCCGACATATTTGTCAGCCAATTTGGCGGTATAGAACTTGGCGGCATCTGAAAGTACGAAATTTTTACGCCAGACCAACTGGTTTACCAAAAATTCTTCCCGTCTATGACGAGTATCGTAGCGCAACTTAGCGCGCTCGTATGCTTTCTGCAAGCGGAATTTGATGTCACGGTAAAGCTTAGAAAATCCTTCGGAACGTTCTATTAGTTTTTCCGGGTCGCGGACCTCGACAAGTGGAGTTCCTTCAGAGATAGGAGCATCGGAAATTCTTTCTCCAGTGAGATTCATCTCACGGCCGAAGTTAATGAAATAGGGAGTATGTCCGGTGACTTCGTGTCTAGCCGAGCGCAAAGCGCAAGTGACTTTGGGAAGATAGACGTCCCATTCGCGATGATTGTCAGAGACATACGAGATCAGCATGGTTTTGATAACCCTATTCACGCGTTCCACGGGATTCGCTTGAGGATGGTAATTCGCAGTATAGCATGGGCGTACTTTATATTCTTTTAACATATAACGGTAGTCGTTAGAGCGAAACTGCACGCCATTATCGGTAATTACAGAACGAGGTACGCCAAAAATCAGAAACACATCTTCTTCGAGATGTGGGATAATAGTCTTGGAAGACGCTTTACGTAACGGGAAAGTCAGAACAAACTTACTGAAGATGTCAGAGACCACCAAAATGTAGTTAAAACCTCGCTTGGACCTCGGAAGAGGACCAACAATGTCGATACTGAGTACTTCCCATGGTTTATTAACTTTAGAATGTCCACCCATACGACCAACAGGAGCTCTTTGAAGAGGTTTCGCCTTATTGCAATTAGGACAGGCTCTGATGTGACGGATCACATCTCCTAACATCTTGGGCCAATAGTAGTGTTGCAATATGCGAGCGAGAGTCTTCGCAATGCCCAGATGACCACTCGTGGGCTCGTTATGACATTCTAATAAGACCTCTTGTCGTTGTTCCTTAGGAACATAGATTTTCCATGAATCGGTATCCTCAGAGGGAAAGGTACTATTAGGCGGTACGTAACGTCGAAGTATCCCACCGATAAGTTGAAATTGAGGGTACTTCTCGGGATGTCTCTTAAGTTGTTCTAAGATACGAACGTAACATTTGTCTTGGCTTTTAGGATTGACTTGAACGATATCCAACTTGGGGACTGAACGGGAGAGAGTGTCCGGGACGACATTGAATTTACCTTTACGGTGGATGATAGTAAAGTCATACTGCTGAAGACGTACGGCCCATCGAGCCAATCTACCCGACGGAGAATTAAGGGAGTTCAGCCAGCAGAGGGAGTAATGATCCGTTATCACCGTAAAGTGTGAGCATTCGATATAAGGGCGAAGCTTTTCTATAGCCCAAAGGACGGCAAGGCACTCTTTCTCAACGGTAGAGAATTTACGTTCGGCAGGTGTTAAAGAACGACTTAGATAACTAATTACTTTCTCCTGTCCGTCTATGTCTTGAGTCAGCACGGCTCCAAGACCATAGTCACTAGCATCAGTTTGTATGATGAATTCATGTTGGAAATCAGGACATGTCAAAATCGGAGAGGAAACCAAGCGTTCGCGCAAAGATGGCCAGGCTTCTTCACAAGCTAACGTCCAGACGAAGGGACGATTTTTCCTTAACAAATCGGTAAGCGGAGAGATAACAGTAGAGAAATTAGGGACGAAACGTCGATACCATGAAGCCATACCTACTAAGCGTCTGACTTCAGAAACATTTTTGGGAGTGGCAATTCCGATGATAGCCTTGACTTTGTCAGGGTCGACCATCAACCCACGACTATTGACCACATATCCCAGGTACTTCAACTCGTCGCGACAAAACTGACATTTGTCTCTGTTAAGCGTTAAGCCAGCGTCACGCAGGCGAGATAAAACTTGCTCCAAAATAGTCAAATGTTTTTCAAAGGTAGGAGTGACAATTATGATATCATCCAGATACACGAAAACGTAGGGTTCTAATTCAGGACCCAAAACTCTATCAATAAAACGCTGCCAGGAGGCAGGTGCGTTGTGGAGACCATACGGGAGACGACAAAATTGGAACAAACCCCGATTCGGCACAGTGAAAGCTGTATACTGACGGGAAGACTCGGCAACAGGAATTTGCCAATACGCACTTTTTATATCGAGAGACGTAAGATATTTAGCGTCTCGTAATTTATCTAAGGTATTCGACACATAGGGAAGGGGATAGGCATCTCTCTCAGTGACCTGATTGAGCTTACGATAATCGACGCAAAATCGATAAGTCTTATCCTTTTTAGGCACGAGTAGAATGGGTGAAGACCAACCACTCTGAGACCTCTCAACAACCCCGAGAGCCAACATCTTTTCTAATTCGGCGTCGACTACTTTTTGCACCGCCGGAGATATCGGATAGTAGCGTTGCTTAATCGGAGGGCTACTAGTGATAATAGTGTGCTCTACACCTTTGGCACAACCTAACACCTCCTTGTCGACGTTAGGAAAGTTTTGGTTGATGATAGCCTCGAGCTGACGTTGACGCTCATCAGATAACACCCGTGATTCGACATCAACAGAAGCCACATATGGTGCGTCTGAAAATACCCAATCGCCACAGCGCATGTTTAGGACGATTCCCATGCCTCGCCAGAAATCTGCGCCCAGAATAAGTTGATGCGGTAGTTCAGGTACCACCAATACGTCAAAGACCTTAGAACGATTCCTAACATTAATAGGCAAGGCAACTTCCCCTGATATCCTGCATCGTGATCCGTTGGCAACAGTGCAAAAGGGCATAGAGGATTTAAGCGGAACAAAACCCTTTAAAACGGACCAACCCGCTTCACCTAATATAGTGCGTGATGAACCTGAGTCCAAAAGACCGAGAAACTCTTTGCCAAAGATTTGTACTTTAAGATAGGGGCGTTCATCTCCTATGGCTTGCGCGAGAATAAAATCCAACCGAGCTCTAATTTGTCGATAGGCCGCTGTGTATACTGTACGCACGGGACGGCCACTTAGTGCGCACGTCGGGCGTTTCCCGAACACTGCGGACAAGAGGATACTATGGTCTCTGGACGACCACAACGATAACAAAAGCGTTTACGAGGTAAAGCACATTGGGAGTAACGATGACCTGTCTGACGACAATTCCAGCATGTGACAGGATTTGCTGAAACGGGTGCCACATGGACACGAGAGCGATTAGAGACGGGAGTAACGGGTGTCACACGACTTCGAGAACAACTTGGGACTGGATCTGTATTGATATAAGCCAAATCCGGTTCGAGTGTTTTACCACGCAAGGGAGGCGGTACATAAGCTTCAGCTGAGGCCTTGCGGGCTTCGAGAGCTTTTCCATATTTAAGGAGTTCTGCGATGGAATTGACTTCCGTCAAACCCAATTGCGTCTGATAGAAAGGTAGGATATTACGTTGCAAAATTCGTAATTGAGTTTTTTCAGGAACTGAATCAGAAAGACGAGAAAAGAGATTTTTCATGACTGATACGTATAATCCGATAGTTTCATTAGGACCTTGAGTCCGTTGCTTAATTTCGTCCATAAGACGGTCGTCATAATCTACGGCTTGAAACTCTTCCCGTAGACCAGCAGCTAACTCTGACCAGTTAGAATAAAGATGGCGATTAGCCCGATACCACACCAAAGCACGATCCTTAAATAAATCTATCGCTGAATTGAACAGCAACTGGTCCGAGGAATTACGAGCGATTTTAAGCTCAGCCACACGCTCCAGAAAAGCACTAACCGAGAAGTTCTTCTGCCCTGAAAATGTAATATTCCAGGAGGCAACTGGGACGGGTTTAGGAGAAAAACTAGCGAACGTCGAGTGAACTGGACCAGTGAGAGCGTTAACCGGAGATCGAATAAGATCATCCTCCTCACTAGACTCCTCTTCACTCCCTTGAGGACCAGAGTTACCGGCAGTGGGTGACTGTAATAAACTGAATGTGGAGGCACGCTGAAGGGTGCGAGTCTTATCGCGGAGGAGACCGTCCAGACTAGCAACGCGACTCCTAAACACATGGTATTCTTCCACCTCCTTTGGAGATTGTGGGACGGAGTTCTGAATTCGGCTCATTACAAAAGCAAGGGCGGTAGAAATTTTTTGAAATTCGGAAGACTCACGATTCCCCACGAACTGATCGATGAGCCCTTCGATAACCGTGAACTTATCCTTAATGGCCGCGGAGTCTTCCGCATATGTAAATGGATACGTAAGCTTAGTATCCGACGGATAAGACCTAGCATACCCTAGCAGACGTCGATACATTCGTCGCATTTCGTCCAACGTAGAAGGCACCTCGGCACCCAAAACAGTCAGCAAATACTCAAGGTCTTCCTTCGAAAGTCGATTGGTCTGTAATTTAGGAGCCATGGCGAAAGTTAATTCAGTGGAAAGTCGAAAAGAAAGAAATATAAAAAGAAGTGGCGGTACTGGGATCAGCAAGCAAGGTCTCAAGTCCTAAGACACACATAAATTCTGGATGACAAGGTAATTTAAATCCTAAAGTAAACCTCACGTTTAAATTTTCCCCAAAAAAAAGGAAGAAAAGAAATATAGGCAGTCAAAATTAAATTAGGTGAGGGAGTAGACGGAAATACAAAAAAACTGAACGGTAAGGGAGGCTTAACGTCCACCTACTCACCTAAATCGAGACACGGGCTTAAATCCAGAAAATTCAAAATTTGTTCCTGAAGATGGTCAGGACCGAAACGTTAATTCGAAACAAGTAGCTTCTCCAAAGTATAGCACCACTGTGCGGTACGACGAAATGTTAGTGGCAGAAATACTTAAAGATAAGGAAAATATTCCGGAAGATGGAGAAAACTTGTCCGAAACGTTGAGCAACGAGACGTTGTCACGTTAAAGCAACCAAAAATAAGGAAAGTTGGAAAAGGCGAGAAATTTCCCTGAAGATGGTAAAAACTTGGTGGAAACGTTGATTGTCAAGTTTGTTCCGGAAGGTAACGTAAACTTTGGAACGTTGGGTGACAAAGGAAAGTTTTATTTCGGAAGATGGCGAGAAGATGGCAGAAACGTTGGCCAACAATTTGTTATAATAATCTCCAAAAGAAAGACCTAACGCTTTAGTGTGCTAAATTTGTTACTATTAAGTCGGGAAGAAAGATCCTAAAACGTTGGTGTGTCAATTTATTACGGAAGGGGAGAAAACTTGTCTAAAAGTTAAGAGACAGAAAAAGAAATTCTGAAAATGGCGGAAAATTGGACGAAACTTGGTTGACACAAAAAAAAAGAAAAAAAAATTTGAACATGGCGGAAAGTTGGCCGAAACGTTGGTACCAAAATTTGTTCCCTTATTACCAAAAAGAAAGCCCAGACGTTAGGGCACTAAAACTTGTTCGCTTATTACCAGAAAGAAAGGCCCCAAAACGTTAGGGCGCCAAATTTGTTACGCCGAGACTACGTCGCACTAAGATAGCAGACTAAATTTTAGCTAAAGATAACAGAGAATCACAATAGACGACGATTGATCCTGGAAAACGCAGGGCCGAGCTAACTCTGTCGCAGACGGCGTGACGGTTCAGATAAACCTACACCAAAAGTAGAGCGTCGGTCGGCAACGACGCTAGCGACGTTGTCCGGGCACCAGGACACTATGTTACCTTAATGATAACCTACCTGTGCCTCCTATGAGCTACCACTGGCTGTGTCCCTCCAGCGGGTTTCCTATTGAACACTCTGTATAAACAGCCGCACCTATTCAACTGCTGTCACAAATATGATAGATAAAAGTAAGGTATGTTGAGGGAATAATAATTAAAAAAAGAAATTAAGATGTGAAGAAAGGTGCTATATTCATCAAAATGGTTTTTTTTTTTATGAAAATATTTAAAATGTTGACAGTTAAAAAGTAGAATTAATATATATAAATGTTATGAATAATTAAAATGTTGACAGTTAAGATTGTAAGATTTTACGATTTAATATATATATATTTAACAAAGTAATGAAAGTTTTAGGAGACATCAAAAAAAACAATAGAACCTCTGCGCCTCGGCAGGAGGATGTTCGTCGTAGAAACGTTTCCTTGCCTTACAGGCCAATATACATATGTTAATAATAAACGCCACCAACGGCGAAGTTCTAAATTAAATATTTACGAGAAAATAAAATTGATTAAAGTTAGCGCATAAGACTTAAAGTAAATTAATTAATCAAGTGACAGGTAAAACGTGAAATTACAAGATCAAAATTTTAAGAAAAATACAAATAAACTGCTTACATTAATTATGCAATTACATGACGCTATTGAAAGTTACAAAGGAAAACCCAGTATTAGCGCAAAAGAATCTACTGAGCTTCGGTATTTAAATTTCCTACAATGACTTGACTATATTCAACAGCTCAGAAAATTAAAACAAGAACATACGTGAAAGACTAATTTCTAATTTACGGTAATAAACGTGCAAAAAAAAGAAATTATTATCAAAAACAAGATTAAAATTCATCACATCAAAGAGAAATACTATTATTTCGGTAATGAAAATACCAGATATACTACTAATTTAAAGATTAGCACTCCATAGAGATGTAGTGCTATGGTAATGAAATTTACTAAAATTATTATTTAATTAAATATTCGGCACAACAAAGAGTTATATAACTACGGTAATGACATTACTAAAATTATTATTGATCTAAAAATTCAACATAACAGTGAGAGCCCTTATCAAATCTTCTTGGGGTCACTCTGTATTCAGCAATTCCAGATTGCATAAAACAAATTAACAAAAGAAATAATGGTAAATTAATTGGATTAATATGTGACCTTGCAGTTAACTAAGTGGTGCATTGGTTAATATAGCCACTCAAAATTCCTAGGTCAAATTTAGGTAATATTAAGTTCAGCACTCTGGCATAAAGACATCGAAAATCAGTCGTAAATTTACGATGAAAAATTACAACATTAGTTGCACTTAACTGACAGGATGGCCGCTTCCGGAAACCAAAATGGCGGAGGGCCCCTCGATGAAAATTCCACTTCAACGGACAAGATGGACGTCCAGGTGCAACTACGGGGTGATAATACCAGAAATATGGCTACTGAGGGCTTTTGTGCCCGTCAAAAGAATCCTATTAAATTAGAAGAGAAACGAAACAAAGATAAAATCCCGAAAATTAACACAAAGTTTCAAACACTTACCCCAAAATGATAATGGAGATTCCGCGATAAACGACTTCACAAGTCACTCAAAGGTGCAAAATTTAGATTTAAAAAAACCAGCACGTGGCCATGCGTGAATTTTAGGCAACGGTATATCGGTAAAAATTCACGATAAATAACCAAAACTAAGGTATCGATAATTGCTGCTTACTTCAATTAAAGCCGCATCCGCGAAAATATCTACATAGATAATGTACCAAAGTACTAAAGGAAGATAAGCAATTTGCACACCATGTTCTTACACAAGAATCGACTATAAAGTGCCGTCAAAAAGCGGGAACCTCTTCCATCACAAATGCGCGTCAGCTACACGCATCCCTTCCGAAGCAACATGCCCGGAAATATCTCAGAACGAAAGGCGGGAGATTTCAAAAGAACATAATAGGCACAAAACTAAATTGACAATGAAGAGAGTCAACATCGTGACGTATATAAAATTAAACACAACCCTACACATAACTTAGACGAAAAGAGAATACCGAAACACTCATACAATTGTACGTAAAATTAACCAAATCGGCAATTCGAGAGGGACACACATGCTAAACGGTTGGCAAGCGTGAAACGAACGTCCACCTTGTCGACGAAACCAAACGTTTGACAGATGAAAATCAAAACAAACTCCGATGTAGTCACAATTTTTAAGTACGGAAGAACAAGGATTCTGTAGGTAACTATTGAAATTTTCCAAGCTTTAAATCACGCTACAACCGGCGGTTAAAAAGAACCGACCTCCTAATATTTTACAGTTAAATCCGCGATGCCATAACCCTCCAAGGAAAGATGTTAATAATAGCGCAACAAGGCAGTCAGGGAAGATGAACGCTTGCTATGAACAAATCAGTCCACGGAAACAATTCACGTATGCCCGTTAATACACAGGATTCCCCTATATAATACTCCTTACATTTTTAGTGACATAAATACGAAGGAGAATTTAATCAGACGTACAGGAGAGTCTATGTCTAGGAATACACATAAACACAGGCGACAGTAAATACAACGAGGCTGACTGATGTGTCGATGAATTTAGGAACACAAATAAATGCACTTCGCAGAGTTCGGAAGTAATAAATAAGCAGATCTTGTTAAAACTGAAACAAGGCGTAAAAAGTAACTGCAAATGCAGATAATTCGCATCTACAGGTAGGGTAAAATAAGCTAGAGATAAGATAATTAGAAGTAGTTCACAAGATACAGAGTTTCCTTCACATAAAGAGTGTATTTGCTCGATAATACATATTACATATCTATCAATTCCACGGTTCGGGAGACAGGGCTCTGAAAGCACAATAGAAGGTTTAGCACACACACAGATACACATCAAACGATCTTTGCCAGCCGGTAAACCAAACGAGGTACAAGGTTCGCTCAAAAAGTCTCGAGCTCAACAATTCTACGCACTTAAACAAAGACACATAATCTTACGAGAACTAAATACAAAAGTAAATTTTACAGCATAACAAACCATAAAATCTCTGAGAGATAAAAATCTTTTTACAAATTTATATACTACGTCTATTCGTTTTGAAAGACGTTTACATGTCGAGCGTGTCGAATTTCACCTTTTCCATATATTTAATGCTACTCTTACATAATACGAAAAGTCTGGTTCAGCCTTTGTATACTCAAACCACATCTTGTGCTCATCTTTTCTATAAATATAGAATCATGAATTTATTTTTGTGTTTATTTCTATTCCTCTTAATGTATATACATTTTAACTTAAATTACTATATACTTTTCATCATGATGTTGCGCCTTAAAGGTTATGCAACTCATTATTAGCTTAACGACTATATATACAACTAAAAATTTATTTTCTTATTCTAATGCTTAATTATTTAACTATTTTAAAAATACTTAAACTATAAAGGTCACGGCAATATGTTTATTTTTCTAATAATTATTGCGAATAAATAAGATTAATTAAAAAAATTATTTCTAAACACATTATTAATTATCCTTCTTCTGTACCGTCTTCCTGCTGCTAGTTCAGGATTTATTCTTTAAGCAGGTTCGTTATTGCGATAAACTTGGTTGAAGTTTTCTATATTATTAACTAAATATATTCAATTTTATATTACTATTGTAACGAAATAAAAAAAATGCAGACGTCTATGTGACAACAAAAACGTGCTCATAAAGTCATAAATCTCCTACCCGCATGGTACTGTGTCGGCGACGGAGAGTCTGCAGATTCTTCTAGTATACTCCGAGCGTATCGAGAGTTCGCTAGCACCTTTCCAGAAGTTTTATCTGCGTATATAAAGTAGCTGATCACAGTGATGATTCATTCCGGAATAAGAGATTCGTACGAGCCGTGCAGTGTTTACTCAACAGTGCAAATAAACATAAATAAATAGTGAGTGGTGCAATATTTATTATATAGATATTACTGACATAAATAAGTAGTGATAGATATAAATACGTGGGTTAATTTATTTGTAGTAGTTTTAAGTGTGATACATTTATTTTATATTTTTATATTGTGACTAGTTTTTAAGTGCGTAAATATACAGACAGTTTTAAAACATTTGCACGAGTTGTTTATTTCGAACCTGAAAACGCAACACTATTATAATTAGCAGTGCACTATATTTCATAATTGTTTTAAAATTATATAAACCAAGTGAATATATTTCAACTAAATATATATTTATTAATAAATTATAGTATGTACGATTGCCTACAATAGCTTTCTTAGTTTTACGGGTATATCTAAATCCGTTGCCTTTATTTCGGGTCGCATTAAAGGCTGCATTATTTCTATCAAAAAATTGTATAACTCTTTAGATAGGCGAAAAATATTTTTAAAACTTCGACCATTTAATTCAGTAAATGGATTTGTCACTCGAATATTTACATTTTCGCGGTCATTTTCCCCTATTTCAGCCTCTTCCACATCATTTAATATATCGAGGAACAATAATTCATCCATATTTTCTAAAAAATGCTATAGTGAAACACAGTTGTTATTAGATAGGTTTTGTAGGTTATACAGCTTATTTTAATGTTCGTTTTGACTTTCGATTGATATTTTCGAATACAGGTTCCATTCGAAGGGTGGAGAATACGGTTTTTAAAAACGTATTCGAATGACGTCATAAAACGAACGTGAAAAGCGAATGCGAAGGCTTGAGAATAGCGCCCCAGGCCTTCGAAAATATACATTTCGCATGTGATTATATACGAATAAGTTGAGAATAGGCTGACAGCAAATGTTCATGACGTGTGCGACACAAAATTTGGCAATTTTACAAATTTAACGTCAAGACGACAATAACATAAGACTATTTTCTCTATTGCACTTTTTTCGGGAAAAGCCATGGAAAGCCACAATTTTAGATAATATGAATATAGCTTGCCGGTTAGGATTTCGTAGATCATTGACGAAATACGAACGCACTTTATTCATGTTCCCATAAAAACACCATTTCACCATATATTCATAAACAGTAATCACTGTAAATCAACATTACTTGCGTAAATATACAAATTTAATGAAAAAATACGTGTTTTCCAAAAGAAAATATTTGACGTTTATTTTATGTAAAATGTAAGAAAGCTAGGAAACTGGTCGAAAATGCATTCCGTGGTTAATTCTATATTTGAATGACAACATTGAGCAGCAACAAAGATTCTTCATTATATATATATATATCGTAATAAATAAAAACGGAGCAACTAATTTTGTTTTGCTTTTATAATTAATCGCTTTCGGTATTTAGGATACAATAAGAATATAGTCCAAAGATATAGAAATTAACGAACTAGGCCACTCTTTATACTTTCATGGAACTCTTGGCAGCGCTATGTGGTTGGAATATGAACTATATGCTCTTACGTCACAAAACCGCGCCTAATACACATTTAAAATTGCCAAATATACTATGATATACAGATTCATTGGATATTACGAAAATTATACGATGTTTAACATGCACAGTTCATATTCTTTTGTAATTATTGTATATTACACAATACATAACATGCGTTAAAGAAAATAAAAATAGAGATATTTTGTACAAAAATTATACAAATGTACCTTTTGTTAATAGTTTGATAAAGGAGTAAGAGTGAACATATTTTATTTCTTATTAAATATCTTACAAGGCAGCACCATATCCTTATTTTTATAATTAAGTAACGCTTACCTGTTGCTGTTAAGCGTCGTTCACATCCACTTTACTTAACTTAAACCTTAATTAACGTACCGTAAAATTAACACAAAATTTATTAAGTCGTTCACATTGCCTTAATTTACGTAAAGTGCGCAGGCGTATGAGCAGCTGGAGTGTCAATTAGATAGGTTCTAAAACGGCTTTTTGTCATATAAATGGGGATAGCTATGCACCAGTCCAATTAAAACGCCGTCGTTCATGATAATAAACGTACAAAGCAATAAAATAAGTGGCAAATTTCGCACATTTAGGTTATGCTAGTTTCAAATGACAGATTAGAAAATAAAAACAGTCCGCATAGCTGTATAACTATGCCGTTTCTGGTGGTTGCTGATTGGTGGAATCAATAAACGTAAATTAAGGAGTTTCCTTAAGAGGAGCGTTCATATTTTTTACAAAAAAAAAAAATGTTTACAAAAGTATAGACAGTGTAGAAAATAAACAAGAATGGCCAAATAGAGTTTTGTCTAAACGTGTCACAATTAGTAGGTACATACTAATTCTCCAATTTGACGTCTCTAATTTCTAGATTTCTCAAAATATGAGGATCAATAATTTCAGGTAATAAAGCGAGAAAATAAAATTACTCTAACCGTTGATTGAAGGAATACATAAAGATGCGCCACTACATAGCACTGAGCGTAGCCAAAACTGGATCCGAGATCTATAGCGACTGCATCAGTCGTTTGGGTCCGAGATTCGAAACAGCCCGAGACAGCGATGATGTTTCTCGGCAAGGGGTTTGCGGGACGACTTAACGGAAAGACACGCAATTTTACTATAGCGTTGCGCATCTTTATATATTCCTTCAATCAACGCTCAATCAACTTAATTACCATTTCTGGCCAGAGTTCTTCATCTCTGTATATTGTCTCACACCAAGTATCCTTCGGAATCCAGACTATGAAGTAACATACATCTTTCTGAGCGATGTTTAACTATCCCTATATTTGGTACATGTAATGGTGCCTAGATTTTAAATGTAATTCGCTGTTCCTAATTTCTAAAAATGTAATTATTTTTGTCCCGTAGCTTCAAATGGAGTCGCTTCGCGAGCCTTGAATGGACACTTTGAATAAAAAGACCACAAGACTCGACTTTTAGATCGGCCAAACATTCAAAAGCTTTAACAGCTTGCTCTTCTTTTTCATTACCGTGCAGTGTCGCATTCGTTCGTATAAATTCCTGGTATAATAAAGCCTTCACAGTATTGGCCGTAAATGTGGTTGTTCTCAATTTCATTATCTTGCCAAAATTTGATGCTGTTAATTCTTCAAAAATGTATCTTTTTTCTACGTACTTTTGATTATTTATATCTTCAATGAAATAAGAATATGCCTCCGGCCCATAGTCGCGATCGTCTTAGTTCCTGAATGTGTTTTTCGTTTCTTACAAAATGTTTTCTTCTCATACCGTTTTTTTTTTCAGGCACTCGTATACATCCATATTTGGTCTGAAGCTTTGAGTGATATTTGCCCTTACAATTAAATGAAACTGCTGCCGCCTTGCAACGTGTACTGTAAGAATTACGTTGAATATAATACAATCTTTTACCTCCTACAAATTTTACAATGACTGAATTAAAAGATTCTAAAATGTTGGCATCTACGTTTCCTATTAAAGACCTACTATTAGGCTGAGCCGACTTAAAGCGTTAATAAAATAATTCTGAAATTTTTCAAACATATTGATCACGGCTTCTTTTGATCCTTGACAAAAGTAAGAAGCACAATTCGAGTGTTCACCAAAAATATGTCTTTATCCATTTATAATGTCACGCTGCAGTTTCACTATCTGGTTCGTTATTCTTAAGTTCGGACTTTTGTAATGTTCAATTGCTTTTGTCACGGCCGCTCTGAATCTATGTAAATTGTTTGTTATTAATTGTCTTATGTCCGAATTGAGTTTGGGTTTCTTCAAACAGTCCGTAATTTTATTTTTATAATTACGTAATATATGATTTCGGCACTCAATTCTTTCAATAATTTTTTGGGGACCGTAAGGAGCCGTTTCACGTAGTTTTCTAAGAACGCTGCTATCACCGTCCCCTATTAATCTACCATAAATTACACAGTGTATTTCACGAGAATGTCGAAAACCTTCCGCAATAATTGTCGACTTCAGGGCTGTTGACGACGAAGACAAATTTTTGTAGCATACGTGATCTTTAGATTTACCAAATTCTGTACAAATTAAACAAAATTTGTTTTTTACGCCTACATACATTTTTTTTCGTTCGCCATCCAACAATCGCTGCCACTCTTGATAAACTGCTGTACTTAGACTTATACGCTCGCTTGGCCCATGCTCTTTTACTTATTCACATATACAAGAAAAATATATAAAAACTGTCCTGAGCTCAAAATACAAAGTATAAATAAAACAAAAACATGAAGGTACAACAAATTCAGATATTTAAATAAGTGCTTTTACCATCTAGAAAACTGAACATTGTTAACTTCTTGCCTACAACCAATGCAACTTAGTTTGAAGAGGCCGGCAAACCTCTAAGTTCGCATCTTACAAAGACATAAAGTTGTTTTTGTCAGATTTTAGTTTTCTACAAACATTGTTCATATTATTAAAAAGCTTTAACATGTAAGGTTAGAAATAATAAGTCATGCAACTTCATAATTAATAATATAATATATTTATTGCCGAAGAAAACTGCATTTCTGAAATTCCATAAAGCCGGAACATTGTTCTTGAAAAATAAAATACATTTTGAAAACGAGGAGAATATTAAGAAACAGAAAGAAGTCTAATTAAGTAGACGCATCAATATTATCACGTAATCAATCATAAATGAACACCGACAAATATCTGAAATATATTAAAATTTGCTTGTCTATAACAACCCCATGTATTTATGAAAAAATCAATACGACTTTCTTTATTTGGTGATAAAAGTTAGTTCGAATCTTACCTCTGACAAAATGTTTTATAATTTAATTTCGCTAATCAACGCTATCAGTGCCAATTGGGAAGAATATAATATTCAATAATACAAAACATCTGTTTATTATAATACATATATGTAGGTATTTACATTAAAAAAAAGAAAAAACAGGCACTGTTACTGTTAAACCCAGAATTATTTTTGTAATATTTTAGTTTACTACCACATTACTCATATTATTAAGATTATAAATCTTCAACATCTAAAGTAAATACACGTGACCGCCAGAAATTAAGTAACAAGTAAAATTTCATAATAATAATAACAACATATATTTATTCCAGACTAAGAATTAATATCGAATACATTCTCCCAAATATTATTTACAAAATAAAGCCGATATCTGAATGAAACATTCGTTTACCTAAGGTATGTACCTAAGGTAATAAAAGAAGTTGAATACAATATCTGTTTATTTGATGTTCGGCTTAATACAGTTGATCAGGTATACCTTCCATATCCTTGGTCTTAGACATTGAACTGTGTGTTGCCTAACTGCCATTTATCAGTACGGAACTTGTGATCATTCTCATTGGTTTCAAAGTCATTTTTTGTAGACCAGGGTTATTTTGAAAGTAAAGTAAATACATTGTCGTGTCCACAATAAAAATATCTAGGGTCTCACGATTCAAAAAAGTACTTTTTAAGCACAGTAAGCTTTATATCGCTATAAAATGGAAAAAATTCAGTGTTGTATTTTAACTATTTTTTAATATAATTGCAAATTTCAATCGTGAGTCACTAGAACAAATATTGGCTATTTCGTTCATGCAGCGGCAACTTTTTCATGTGCCTTAATTTTTGCGATTTTTTCCGTTAAAGTTGACCATTTTGTGGCATACGACGATCAAGTAAAACCCCCCTTTAATATATTTGCTTAAAAAAGTTAATCAAAAGTATGCAGAAATGCATATATTTAATTGATGTCTACTAACTAAGGTTGGTACACAAAAGAAAAAAACAACCTCTACGCGCCAGCTGCACACTTGATGAACGATATAAAAAAAAATCAAATTTATGTAATTATATTTGAAGATAAAAAATTAAAAATAGTAAACATTGTCACACACATTTCACGGAAGTGTTTTTCGAAGCGGTCCCATCGTCTATCCCTACTACGGTATCTGTAGCGATGACGCAAATCTATCGGAATCGGTCGGCTATTGCAGACTTGAATCCGAACGACAGACAGTTTTTGCAATTAGAAAGAAATGCAGTACCTATAATATTGGAGTGTATATAACAGATGGGCAAGCGGAAATTGAATTAAATATTATAAAAAATCAACAAAACAAAAAAAGTAAATATGCAAGTCGAATGAAAAATCAAAATACGTAATTTTTAGACTACAATTTTATTTTATTTGATATATGTTAATTCGATTTAGTTTAACTAAGTACATAATACCAATATGCGAGTAGATTTTAGAATTTACATATTTGACGATTCATTTTATGTATCTATATATTAAAATTTTTAACCCACGGTAGCTGTTTCGCGTAATTTTTAATAATTGTTTGGAAAACTTTCAAAAATAAAAATTGTTTGTTAGCCTACTTGAAGGTAGCCGTATTTCATTATTATTACTATTTAATTACCGGTTTAAAACCTTTTTCTTAGAAAATTAAGGAATCATCGTGGTTACGTTTCTTATTGTCCGTTTTTAATACATACACTTTTGCTGTTAGGTGTGATGCAGCTTCCCTTGATTCATAATCCCCTGAAGGGGTCAATGTTGGAAACCCTGAACACATCTGCTTAGGCAACTCACAAGATAATGGGAAGAAATAATTAGTTAGAAACATACCGAAAAACTCTACGTCAAACTCAAAATGAGATGTATGTTTCTTTTTCAGCGAAAAAAGTATTACATTATGCAAAATGGAAATAATACTGTTATCTACGCTTATGAATTTGCTTTCAAACAAAAAAGAATCAAAGAACATACCAAATGTTCAGTATTGATCAAAAAAGCCGTAAATAGCTATTTCATGTAGAGAATTATATACTATATAATATCAACAAGTTCGACCAACTTAGTACAATGTTAATTTACGTTAAGTGCAATAATTTTCATTGTGACCAGATACATTAGAAGCCATGTGTTTTAACTTTTGTTTATTTTGCTACTACCTACCTTAATTTATGTTAAGTTAAGTGAATGTGAACAACACTTAAGACTTTTAAATATATAATCATTATTTTATTTAAATATGTATATAAATTGTTATCAGTTTTTACTTCGTACTTTTAGTGTTGTAACCACCCTTGTTATTGACTAGATGTTTTTGTCCAATAAAAAGGATGTTACTTTAATATGTCAATGAACTTGCTCAATAATTAAAGCAAAAATCAAAAACGATGCCTCTGTAACTCGTTAGAAGGTGCAAAAGGTCATAGGTCGTCTATAAGCGCCACATGCTTTTTAAATACACAAAAACATGAAAACTAGGAGTAGGACTTATAGCAATCAAACACACAAGATCTAATTTAACTGTATAATTAATAATAAAAATATGTATATGAATGAAAAAACATCAACTGTATAATACACACACAAAGACCGTCAACAGGTAGTCACTTAATGAACTCGGTTCTCAATAATCTTAAATAAACACGATCTGATTCGTAACAGCTGTTCGATATCTCTCTTTAGGCTTATAAGAAACTCACATTAGGTGGTATAATGCGCTTAATACTTAAGACTAATACAATTAACTACAAAGCTTCCAAAATACAACGATGCTACAGATAGGTTAATTCGGAGTTCTTTCGAAGAATCTCCGAACAACAAGGCTAAATTTTCTTAATTAGTTACAGTATCTTGGAGTCTTTGCATTCAATAAAAAACTGCAGTTAAAACTACTTAGCTTATACAATCTGCACAAGTGAAGGTCTCGTTGAATCTTGTAGGTTGAAGTCTGTTATTCTGCTTCGCACTGTTTCACAACTGCAAACCGTCGATGGTCTTGCACGAGCAAACATTGGCCTCACATAGGTGTTAAGGTACAATATTCTTAGCTTCGCCTTGCTTTTCTGTTCGCTAACATATGCAAATGTAGGGTTATAATATGTCCCAGCTACGCCTGGCCTCTCCATTCACTGTACAAACTGCACACTGTCGCACATATTGAGATGTTGTCGCCTATTTCATAATACATCATATGACTGCATCTTCGGTCTAACAACTTGCCACATTGTCTTTGAGAACACGTTCCCTAAGTATTTCACTTCTATAGGTTCATTTGCCGGTTACATATATTCTGCTGGCATTGTTACTTGCACTGCATTGTTTTAAATGGTATCAAGGATATCCATACAACAAGGATCCTCCTTACGAGAATAATCTCCTTACAAAAATAATCTTCTTACTAAAATTATCTCCATACTAAAATTTTGCCTATAACAAGTCGAAGTAACAATCAACATGTGCTTTTGAGGTTACAAATACATGCGTAGCAAATAGCGCTTGTGAAATTACAAAACAATAAACAACAGGTGCATTACTTACTATCATCACGAAGCATGATGATTTGAGATTTTAGTTAAATGATATTATTAACAATTGAGCTTACCTTAGTGTCTTATTAGGCTTTACCATTTAAACAAGGACTAAAATTTGCCCGTTATCGTTTATATGTGCCTGTCAAACGACAAAAAGAAGCGCATGAATGTAGGCGCGTCAAAATCTCCGTGATTGCACATGCTATCTGTTACATCCCGACAATGATTGTTACTGAATCATAATAACAGGTATTTATAACTGTTACAGTGTCAATTTTAAGTTTCTATTTTACTAGTTATTTTTATGTTTTAATCTATATTTCTTTAATTTTATTTGATTTTGGTCGATGGTAACCATCTTTACGATGGTCCAAAATGGAGAATTTAATGTTGTCCATAATAACCATCACTTGGAAGACCGTATAAGATCCTAAGATCCTCACGGTCATATGACAGGTATCATTTTTTAAGAATAAATTCATATTGTGTTTCTTTTAGGAATATTGGTCCAGTTGTTAAGATTTGTTAACTAAATATCGAAGGTATATCCAAAGACAAATGAAATTCATGTGGCATCAGCGGATTGATTGGTTTGAAGAGGAGAATAGTATGTTATTCAAGTGGAATATGATCGCGAGTTCAGCTTGTGATTGCGGAGCTGAGATTGACACAGTTAAACATATTGTTGAAAAATGTCCTCTAGCTAAGTTTGAATTTGATTTACCCGGACTTGCATAATTTTACTCAGAGGCTGTTGCTTGGATCTTAACAACTAAACACCTTTAGTTTTGTGGCACTGTGATGTAGGTTTTTTATTCTGCGGGTTTTTTCCTACATCCTAGACCAAATGGTGCAGTGTTTTAGAGGGCTCCCCTGAAGTTATGGCCCTTCTAAATATATTTCTACTTTTGTAATATAATTTATATAAGTTTCTTTTCTTGTACCTGTCATGTAGTTTCATACGAATATATATATCGTATATAGTTTTATATTTTTTTATATACTTTTACATACATACAATATTGAGTTAATATAATCTACCTAATTCAAAAAACCGATAGTTTTTTATTCACTTTAGCAGGATTCGTCCTTTTATGAGATGGATCACCCACTGATTACATATCTACACAATGTTGATTTTGTAAATACATACAGAACAATAATTCTTTACATTTGCGCACTATTTATACTTACGTATTCATCCAAATAAGGAAAGAAACATGTGTTTCAGAGAAGTGCAATCAGTAGGAACACGTTATCTGAGAATACTTGATTACGACCATAGTACTCACTACTTACAACAAGTCTAAATAATCAATGAAACACAATGCAAAACAACACATCGTAATAATTTGATTATGGATCTGAATGCATATAAGTAGGTTAGGATTTTCACAAATAACCCGCTTTTATGTTTCGTTATTACGATTCGTATTCGGTAAACTTCGTCCTTGTTTATAAATACTATAGTTATTCAACCTAGAGAAAACTGTAAATATTTCTTATGTAGTAAAGTGTCGTCCTCTGATATCTTTCAAATGGATTAATACGAATGAATGAAAGTGCTCAGCCAATGAAATATTCTCAACGCCACTCCCACAATTTAATCCGGAAGTTTATAAAAAATGTAAATATATTTTGATATTTTCTATTAAATTTTACATAAGAGTATATTTTGTTTGATTTGCTTTTCACATCGTTTGCCCTTGAATTACATATCAACATAACCTATATAGCTTAACTGTGATAAAGTAGATTTAAGTAAATGTTTTATTGCATTTTTATTAAATACTCACCTACATGAAATGTCAGTCTGTTTCGGGTTCAGAGTTTGGGTTATTCTAATTTTTTTCTATGTGTTCAACAGGTATGTCTAAAACAGTCTTCTATATATTCGGTATGACTAGATATACCTAGGTATTATGTAAAAGAAGAAAAAGTAATTAAAAGCTATCCGAACCACAACATTTATTAAGTTGCTTTGCATGGTTTCATCAACATGACTGGTTTATGTGAGGCTTTCAAACCAGTAATGTAGTACGTTTTACAAAGAAAATGCATTATAAACACCACATTATTTTAAGGTTTTGGTATCTTCAGAATTTAGAAATTTAAATGGTTCACAGCCAATCATTTATCACTTAACCAGGATAAATGTGAGACAATTTATTTTACTAGTAAACATAGATCAAACATATATTCTACGAATTGAAAATTGCTTGATATTAGACTAGACACAAGATTAACATGGAAGCCGCAGATAGTTGAATTAGTTAAACACTTATCTTCTGCTACTTATGCAATTAGACGTATCAGATTTATAACTGATAGTCTACTGGAATAACGACATACTATGGACTATCAAATCACATATCAACAATGTTTAACCAATATGGGGTAAGTAGGCCTATGTAGAAAAGGTGTTCATCCTGCAGAAGAAGGCTGCTCGAGCAATTGTCTGTGTTTCACAAACTATTCGCTGCAAACCTCTCTTCAGAGAACATATGATAAGTCCATTAGTCTAGACACATATTCTGCAACAACTAAGGAGGGCTTTGAAAAAGCAGTCACATCTGATGACTAGGGGTGAGATTACAGAAGTCTCCACTCCTCATAACCATTTGCTGCACATCCCGCATTACATAGGACAAAAGCCACTTCAGTACAACACGTCACTGGTAATTATTTAACAAAATCAAAGTTATGTGTAGACATCTTCCTATTTTTGTATCTAAAGAGAAAATAAAGGACATTCTCATTACAATGTCAATGACATAAATTAGCCCTGTGTTGACGTTATCATTACATTTTTGCTTGATGTGCTATTGTGTAAACTGTATGTATATCTTATTATTGATATAATAAATTTATTATTATAATAGAAACACTATCCTTCTTACTGTAGAAGTGTTATAATTAATCCTGCTTTTACACCCACAATACTTCATCTCATCAGGGAAGTCGCAGCAACTTTCATTATACATTTACATTCTTGGTAATTATCAATATAGTAAGTACTGCCTACACGTGGTCTGTATATGGACGTTTCTTCAATTTGTATATATTTACCTGCGATTTTAAAAATTGCTTTCAATGATAGTAATTCCTAATAATTGAAGTTACGTTGGGGTTATCAAACAAAACTAGTTTAAAATATATAACACTTTCGGCTGTTACTTTGTGAAGATTCATGATACTGGATATACATAAGTAAAATAAAACACTCAATTAAATTTGAATAACTTCACTTTATTTTAATCACTATGTGACTGCAGTTTCGACATTACATGTCATTATCAAACTAGTTTACTTATATTTCTACTATTTAATTTTTCTTTCACCCACGTTTAATTGCAATTGTTTGAAATCTTCATGGATTTTATTGTGTTATATATGTAGAATTTTAGCCTTCATGCTGGTTGAAGTGAGGTATATCACTTCATAAAAGTTAATTAGATACACACTTAAATGTACTCGGCTTTGACATTACTTATTTTATTATGGTTCTAGTTAGTTTTATTTTATTCAGGCCTGAATCGTAACAACAACTGCCATGATGCAAGCCTGGATGAATAATCATCAATTATTGTTGAGGATAGTACATACCCAACAACTTATACAAACAAACTAATTCCTAACCAAGCAAAGATTTCTTTAAAGGTTGGTAGTTTGAACCCTTTTCAGCTTGTATTGCAATATCATTGTCAATTATAAGATAAAACATATAGGAAAAATGACATTTCTTCGTTACATCGTCTTGCAATATGTATTTCAGAATAACACTTAACATCCACAATCACATCATCACTTATTTTTGGAATTTGAAAAATTATTGACAATAGACTTATCATATCCCTTAATTCAAAATATTTTAAGATATTTAAATCTAAAGCAAAACGCCTACAAAATTGTAACAAACACGATTGGTGTAATTGGATAATTGCGTCACTTCCTTTAAGCTCCCATTGGCTTCTCTTTACTACTACGCGAAGACTGCTTTTACTATAACAAATTTAGCGGGAAAAACTATGAATGGGCACATCCTACTGCCCAACCCCTCTGTTGGCTACCTACCCGAACTAACCTTCAGTTGTATAACTATAGTATTAATAAACAAGGACTTCGTGTATCGACTAGCGCTTAGGAGTTTGTAATAGGAACTAAAATAAGATTCAAAATTGGTAAAACCCGTGACCAGGCCTTGTGTTGGTCAATACGTGAACAGTTTACAGTATGTGCAATCCATATTACTATATTAAGGGGGGGGTTTTACTTGATCGGCGTATGCCACAAAATGGTCAATTTTAACGCAAAAAATCGCAAAAATTAAGGTACTTGAAAAAGTTGCCGCTGCATGAACGAAATAACCAATATTTGTTCTAGTGACTCACGATTAAAATTTGCAATTATATTAAAAAATAGTTCAAATACAGCACTTTGAATTCTTTTCGTTTTATAGCGATATAAAGCTTACTGTGCTTAAAAAGTACTTTTTTGAATCGTGGGACCCTAGATAATTTTATTCTGAACACGACAATGTATTTACTTTACTTTCAAAATAACCCTGGTCTACAAAAAATGACTTTGAAACCAATGAGAATGATCACAAATTCCGTACTGATAAATAGCAGTTAGGCAACACACAATTCAATGTCTAAGACCAGGAATATGGAAGGTATACCTGATCAACTGTATTAAGCCGAACATCAAATAAACAGATATTGTATTCAACTTCTTTTATTACCTTAGGTACATACCTTAGGTAAACGAATGTTTCATTCAGATATCGGCTTTATTTTGTAAATGATATTTGCGAGAATGTATTCGATATTAATTCTTAGTCTGGAATATGTTATTATTATTATTATTATTATTATGAAATTTTACTTGTTACTTAATTTCTGGCGGTCATATGTATTTACTTTAGATGTTGAAGGTTTTTAATCTTAATAATATGAGTAATGTGGTAGTAAACTAAAATATTACAAAAGCAATTCTGTGTTGTAACAGTAACAGTGCCTGTTTTTTTTTAAATAAAATGTAAATACCTATATATTATATATGTATTATAATAAGCAGATGTTTTGGATTATTGAATATTATATTCTTCCCAATCGGCATTGATAGCGTTGATTAGCGAAATTAAATTATAAAACATTTTGTCAGAGGTAAGATTCGAACTAACTTTTATCACCAAATAAAGAAAGTCGTATTCATTTTTTCATAAATACATGGGGTTGTTATATATGTAAGCGTAAAAAACAAATTTTGTTTAATTTGTGCAAAATTTGGTAAATCTAAAGATCAAGTATGCTACAAAAATTTGTCTTCGTCGTCAACAGCCATGAAGTCGACAATTATTGCGGAACAAAAAATTATTGAAAAAATTGAGTGCCGAAATCATATATTAAGTAATTATAAAAATAAAATTACGGACTGTTTGAAGAAACCCAAACTCAATTCGGACATAAGACAATTAATAACAAACAATTTACATAGATTCAGAGCGGCCGTGACAAAAGCAATTGAACATTACAAAAGTCCGAACTTAAGAATAACGAACCAGATAGTGAAACTGCAGCGTGACATTATAAATGGATAAAGACATATTTTTGGTGAACACTCGAATTGTGCTTCTTACTTTTGTCAAGGATCAAAAGAAGCCGTGATCAATATGTTTGAAAAATTTCAGAATTTTGATATGTGGTGGGATCTTTTGTGGATCTTTTCAATGTATACCGTGTGGCCGCCGTTCATAGCGCGATGCATGTATAAGTAACTACTGGTCGACTATAAATGGGCATGCCAACTTGAATTGCCACACCGACAGCGGGCGTATAAGTTATACGTATAAATGTATTCGTAGGCAAATCAAGTGAAAAGCAGTGTAATAGGTATTGCGTTCCCGTTGTAAGTAATTATTTGTAGTTGTTTGAAGTATCAGATAATCACTGATAATATGTCAGTGAAGTAACTCATCACAGCTTCATAAACAACATAAAAGAGCAAAAATAAGGAGTAATAAATAACTCCTAGACTTTAAAATAAAAAAAACTTCTTAACTAAAATAATATTTTTCAACAAATATTATAATCTAAAAACTCAACTATAATAAAATACTGAAACATAAAATATTTACTTCTTAAAACAGAATTGTAATTCAGCATTGCAATTAACCTGTAATTAGCTAAAAAAATGTTATTCTTAAGCAATAATAAAACTCGAACTGACGCCCATATGTGGAAGCGACGCAGGGCGAAAGCGACTGCCCGACTACACCGTATAAATGTAGATTTTTTGGACAAATCGAGTGCATCATAGGCATATGCGAAATACTAGCTCTGTTGTAATCCAGTATAACACTGGGTCCACTTGTTTACCGTTCTAATACACAGACATCTCTATCTGTTTCGCTTACTCTACAGGTATCGCGATAATGCAGACGCACGCGGTCTTATGGTATATGTGTGGGAGTGGGGTGCCCAGTGTGAGCACGCGCGGACCCCACTACGGAGAGAAGAGAGTGTCGATGAACATTAACAATACACACATGTGAATTATTTTATTCATTGTGAAAACACAATTATATATTATACAAATGTTGTAATAATATAATAAATTATTCAACCAGCATACAGTTCATTCTATCTCAACATATTGGTCCTTCGCAGCGAATAATAACTACATAAAATTCATCGATGCGATCGATAGAAGCCCGGCTACAACAACAACGACGTTGAAGCAGCAACGGCAGCCATTACATAGTGACGATCCCTTTCGCCCTTTCCAAATACACCTAAAAAGGTAAGAATTCAATAAGTTGCTTTAATTTACGATTACAATTTATTATTCAATATTTAATATTTACATTTACAATTACGATGAAAGAATTAGTGAGAAAACGTGGTGCTGTAAAGCACAAGTTATCTAATTTTTGTAAATTCATCGATTCACTTGATGAGTGCATAGCTGCTGGTAAAACAATCAATCAAAGGCAGATTAAAGAATTAGAAATACGCATTAAGGGTGGTGCTGAATTATTAGTAGAGTTTGAAAGTGTGCAGTCTCAAATTGAATGTACGTGCGAAGATGACGAGTTAGATGATCATTATTTGTATCGCGACGAGTTTACGAACACTTATTCAACCGTATTAGCATCTGCTTACGTTCATTTAAGTCATGTTGAAAATAAGTGCAATAAGAAAATCGACAATGACGAAACGTTTAGTGTTCATAACACTAACTTACAAAATAATATTGATGATAATACGGAGTTGAATAATATACAGGGTGATATTGATAATAATACCGAGTTGGATAATATACAGGGTGATATTGATAATGATAATAAAAGTACGGTTTCGCATTAATCACAAGTTAGTGATCAATTACAGCAGATAAAGTTACCTACCATAGAGTTACCGCGCTTTGATGGGGATTACAAAGAATGGCTTGCATTCAAAGATACCTTTCAATCATTGATTCATGAAAATAAGTTGATAAACAATGTACAAAAATTTCACTATTTAAAAGCTGGTCTTGGTAGCAACGCTATTAAAGTAATTCAATCATTGGAATTGTCTGCTGATAATTATCAAAAGGCATGGGATTTACTTTGTCAAAGATTTAATAAATCACATCTGTTAGTACACAATCATTTAAAAGAGATATTTGAGTTGGAACCTTTGGCTAGGGAAAATGCAAGTGGTTTAAGAACGATTGTAGATTCCGTGTCAGAACACTTACGCGCCTTAGAAACATTACGTCAACCGACCCATCATTGGGATCAAATTTTGATTTATGTACTAATCAATAAATTGGATAAAGTAACAATCAGGGAGTGGGATCAATTTAAAACCACTGATGAATTTCCATCATTACAAGAATTTTTACAGTTTCTAACAGAACGTGCTGATTCATTAGAAACATTTGAAACTAACCATCAAATAAAAAACAAGTCAAACAATATTCATACAAATTATAAACGTACATCAATGTTAGTGTCAACAAAATTGAGTTGTAATTTTTGCAAAGAACAGCATGTTATTTACAATTGTTCGGATTTTTTAAAATTTCCTGCCTCAGTTAGGCTGCAAAAGGCGAGAAATCTGAAATTATGTATGAATTGCTTGTGTTTTGGTCACGATGTAACAAAGTGTAGATCAATCACATGTAAAAGGTGCAATAAGAAACACCATACATTACTTCATATAGATAAGGAACAAAGTACATCAATTCAAAATAATATGCCACAGGCAGCTCTTTCATTGTTTTCTCGTGATAAATTTGTTCTATTATCAACAGCATTGCTAGAAGTACAGGATGCAAATGGCAATAAACATATTGCTCGCACATTATTAGATAATGGTTCACAAATCAATTTTATTTCAGCACAATTAGCTAACGAACTAAAACTTAAGCAAACCGCTACGAACATTTCAATTACAAGTATAAATAAGGTGGTTTCAAATTTAGATTCAAGGGTTGATTTAACTATTAAATCTTTGTGTAATAATTTCAATGTACCGGGTGTTTTTTTATCTTTGATATCATTTTGATCACCTGCAACTTTCTTGTTTTTAAAAATATCAGAATGAAGCAAAAATCATTTTGCATAGGTATCTATGAAGTTTTTTACGTTTTAAAAAATAAAACAAAACACTAACGTTTTTCCAAGATATTAACCTAACTTATATTTTTTTAAATGGAAAGCCCTAAATATTTTCGGATATTTCGATTTTACATGAAATTTCAAGTATATTTTATAAAGCATACCCCATACCTATCTTCAACGGTTTGCGAGAAAACGGCGTTTAAACATGCAACAAAGAAAAATTTAGTTTTGTAACCCTGTTCTTAAAGATGTTGAAATCAAACAGAAATCATTTTTCATAATTATTTAGAAAGTTTATTTTTAATAAAACAAAAGATTAACGATTAACAAAGTAACAAATTATTAAAAAAAACAATTTTACAAAATTAAATTATTCTAAAAATGGCATGTTTAAACGCCGTTTTCTCGCAAACCGTTGAAGATAGGTATGGGGTATGCTTTATAAAATATACTTGAAATTTCATGTAAAATCGAAATATCCGAAAATATTTAGGGCTTTCCATTTAAAAAAATATAAGTTAGGTTAATATCTTGGAAAAACGTTAGTGTTTTGCTTTATTTTTTAAAACGTAAAAAACTTCGTAGATACCTATGCAAAATGATTTTTGCTTCATTCTGATATTTTTAAAAACAAAAAAGTTGCAGGTAATCAAAATGATATCAAAGATAAAAAAACACCCGGTACCTGTTAGTTGCTTCGTTTTACCAAAGATAACGGATGTATCAAATACCGCAGTGGATATCGGTTCGTGGAATTTTCCGGAGAATATTTTTCTGGCTGACCCAGAATTTAATAAGGCTCATGATATTGACATGTTATTGGGTGCGGACGTTTTCTGGAAGGTACTGCAGAACCAAACTTATAAGCTAGGAAGAGGATTGACCTTGAGGAAAACGGCTCTGGGTTGGATCGTTTGTGGGTCATTGGTTCACTCATTTGGTGCAGCGTCATGCAATCTCATAAAGGCATTGCCAATGTCAGAAGATTTGAAACGATTTTGGGAAATCGAAGATGTAGAAGAACCATCAAAAGGAGTGTCTGAGGATGACATCTGTGAAAGGCATTTTCAAGATAATTTTGGGATAACGAAGGAGGGACGATTTATGGTACGATTACCACTAAAATTTTCACCAACATTGTTGGGAAACTCCCATGACTTGGCGTTGCGGAGATTTCTTAAAATGGAAGAAAGATTGACGTCTTCTCCTGCATTAAAACAGCAATACGTGGCATTTATGCAAGAATATTTGGACATGGGACACATGTCTCCGGTTGACAATTGCAACAATGACATTCCATGTTACTACCTGCCTCATCATCCAGTTATCAAACAAGATAGCATTACAACTAAATTACGAGTTGTTTTTGACGCATCTGCGGATAGCACCTCCGGATGGTCATTAAATGATATTCAGATGGTAGGCCCGACAATTATAAACGATTTATTCGACATTTTATTGAGATTCAGGCAGCATAATTTTGTAGTTATGGCTGATGTAGCCAAAATGTATAGACAGGTTCTTGTCCATCTTCAGGATAGATGTCTACAACGCATTTTGTGGAGAAAAGATACTGGTGAGGAGGTGCAAGCTTATGAATTGAATACTGTTACATATGGACAAACCTCAGCTCCTTACCTTGCTATGAGATGTTTATTGCAAGCTGCTTATGAAAGGCAGCAAGAATTTCCATTAGCCTCAAAAATAATTTTACGAGACTTTTATGTAGATGATTTAATCACAGGGTTTGAATCCGAACATGAAGCAGTACAAACTTGTCAGGAGATTTCGAGCATTTTACACAACTTCCAATTTCCTCTGCGAAAATGGCATTCAAATAATAATTCAATTCTAAATAATTTACCTCAAGACGATCCAGTGAGCATGCTTCCTTTGAACAAGAATGAAGCTGTAAAGACTTTGGGTATTTTTTGGAATAGCCAAGCAGATACACTAACTTACCAGGTGAGTAAGAATAAACATGATATTCTAACAAAAAGAACACTTCTAGCGAGCATAGCTAAAATCTTCGATCCATTGGGCTTAGTAATTCCATGTATCATCCGATGCAAGATGATGATGCAGAAATTGTGGTCTCTGTGCTTGAATTGGGATGATCCAATACCAGAAGATCTTCGTGCAGAATGGACTGCATTTCTGGATAATGTACAGTTGTTGGGTCAACTTAATGTATCTCGTCAGGTGTTGCGATCACATTCAAAAACCTTTGAATTGCATGGTTTTTGCGACGCTTCGCAGCGTGCTTATGGGGCATGCGTTTATGTCAGAAGTGTAGACGATGAACAGAAAGTTCAGATTCAATTGCTGTGTGCAAAAACTAAAGTTGCACCTACAAAACCAGTTACCATTCCAAGGTTGGAATTATGTAGCGCTATACTATTAGCCAAATTAATGAAACGGGCTACGAAAGCGCTTACCTTCCATTTTGACACCACTTATTGGACGGATTCGGAAATAGTCTTGGCATGGTTGAAGAAAGATCCAAAGCATATGCAAACTTTTGTGTGCAACAGAATCGCCACTATACAAGAACTAAGTGACACTGATGATTGGCATCATGTTACATCCGTGGATAATCCTGCAGACATTGCTTCTCGCGGTTTATCTGCAAAGGTGCTACTTACCTCTAGCTTATGGTGGAATGGTCCAGCATGGCTTAGCAGACCAAAATTGGAATGGCCGAGGAAGATTCCAAGGGTTCCAGAAGAGCTACCAGAGGTATTACGTAAATATAAAACACTCAATGTTAAAATTGAAAATTCATTTATATATCAAAATTATTCCAATTTCAATAAACTAAAACGTATCGTTGCTTATTGCTTAAGATTTATTTCAAATGTGAGAAGTCCTAAATCAGAAAGAAAATTTGGTTCACTTACAGTAAATGAGCTTCAGAATGCTCTTTTTGCTCTTATGAGATCTGTTCAAAATGACGGCTTTTCACACGAGATTGAAATTCTTAAATCAAACTCTCAACTTAAACAAAAACATAATTTAGCTTCGTTAGCGCCATTTGTTGACAAAAATGGTCTTTTAAGAGTTGGTGGTAGAATCGCTAATGCCAACCAACCATATGATGTGTCTCATCCATTATTATTAAATGGTAAACACCCACTTACAAAATTGATATTTGAGACTGAACATAGAAACCTACATCATGCAGGGCCTCAGTTTTTATTATATCATATCAGACAAAATTTTTGGCCTACTTCGGGCATGCAAATAGCTAAAAGGGTAACGAGAAATTGCATTTTGTGTATGAGGCATAAACCCAAAACTCAGTTCCCCCTTATGGGAAATTTACCAAAAGACAGAGTTACGATTAGTTTTCCATTTGCCAGAACTGGCGTTGATTTTGCAGGACCTTTTACTCTAAAAGATCGGAAAGGTCGGGGTTGTAAAACCTATAAAGGGTGGATATGTTTATTTGTATGTTTTACTAGTAAAGCTGTGCACATCGAATTAATCACAAGTTTAAGTACAGAAGCATTTTTATCTTGTCTCAGGCGCTTTGTTTCGCGTCGTGGCAAACCAGAGAAAATATTTTCAGATAATGGCACTAATTTTGTTGGAGCTGCCAAGCAGTTAAAAGATTTTATCAAAATTGCAGATATTGACATTACTAGTAACTGTGCGAATGAAGGCATTACTTGGTCTTTCATTCCCCCATATTCCCCGCATTTCGGTGGTTTATGGGAGGCTGGAGTTAAAAGTGTAAAAACACATTTAATTAAAATTATTGGAGATGCTAAACTCACCTATGAGGAATTCAGTACAATATTAATACAGATCGAAGCAACTTTGAATTCTCGTCCCTTATCACCAATGTCTTCGGATCCTCATGACCTTTCACCCTTGACTCCTTCACATTTCCTTATTGGAAGACCGTTATTAGGGGTGCCTGAACAAGACATTATCAGTACTTCGACTAATCGCTTGTCTAGATTCCAGTTGCTTCAGCAAGTGCATCAAAGCTTTTGGGTGAGATGGTCAAAAGAATATCTGCACCACATGCAACAAAGAACAAAATGGCGATCATCAACTTGCAATCCAATTGTGGGCACACTAGTTATGATCAAGCAAAAAAATTCACCTCCGTTTCGATGGCATCTTGGGAGAATAGTTGAACTACATCCCGGAAGCGACGGCATCGTCCGTGTGGTCACACTGAAGACGGCACAAGGTCTGGTGAAACGTGCAGTGTCAAAAATCTGTCCCCTTCCAGTGGCCAGTGAATCCAGCAAACAAAGGGACTCATAAATAAAAATATTTTATACATACTTGCTTGTTAGATTTGACCATGCTTGGTCAACGGGGGGAGTATGGTGGGATCTTTTCAATGTATATATGTGTGGACGTGGGGTGCCCAGTGTGAGCACGCGCGGACCCCACTACGGAGAGAAGAGAGTGTCGATGAACATTAACAATACACACATGTGAATTATTTTATTCATTGTAAAAACACAATTATATATTATACAAATGTTGTAATAATATAATAAATTATTCAACCAGCATACAGTTCATTCTATCGCAACAATATGTATGATGACTTTATTAACGCTTTAAGTCGGCTCAGCCTAATAGTAGGTCTTTAATAGGAAACGTAGATGCCAACATTGTACAATCTTTTAAGGTGGCCATCTCGCCCATCTAAATTACATTGCAAACATGTTGCGAACATATTGCACCAGAAACCGTTAGTAAGCCACAAAATTACAAAAAAAAAATACGAGCATAATCTACAAACTTATCTCCAGGGGACTAGGTGGTTTTAATAAGGGAAGTTTGTTCGATTAATGTGGAAAAAAATGTTAAAAAACAGGAAGTTTTTATACCAAAAATCTGCTAGTTTATTCCGTAATTTCTTGGAATATATAGATAATTGCCAGATATTAGATAGCTTACCCCCTGGAGAAATAAATTCTCTTTCTTTTGATGCTTGATACAAAGCAATTAAGCGTATTTTATAGCTGTCTTGTGCTTTTAAATGTTTTCACCCATAAATTCCGATTGATTTGTATCTAAGAGACATATTCTTATGGGAAAAGTAGATTTCGTTTATTATAATCACTGTGGTAGGTCAGCAATTCTTAAACAGAGGGCGCTGCCAACGATCGGTTATTGTTAGGCATGTTGAGTGTTGCAAAATTTGAATGTCTACGGCAAATATAGACTCGACATACTGTAAATTGCTTACTCCGTCATACTCAGTTACGTTATATATGTGTTTGTCAGGCATGAAAAGAGTATCTTTAAAGAAAAAAAGGTTACAAACAACATGCTCTTCAATTACAAAAAATCGAAAATAGAACTCAGGCGTCTTGGATTCTCATTTAATAATAAATCTACTGAAAATATCGGGCCAACAGAGTATTTCAAGTACCTATTGTTCAACCATATTTTACGAAAAATATTTATGTTTTGATGATTATGTACAGTGTATCTCAAAATACATGCTAATCTGAAAATACCTTCTGATTTAATTTCCATTTAATTTGCAGTCGATTTCCATAAATTTGCTTTTAATTTGCAACATATGTACAGTATGTTGCAATATACAGGGTGAGTCATTAGTAGCCGTTTCTTTGATTGCTCCTTTATGTTTTAAATAAAAAAAAACAATTAGAGAAAGTTTCATGGTTGCTTAAGGCGCATATTCTAAAAATACACTAAGCCCTGACGCACTTCCGGTTTCACCGGAAATGCATTGAATTTATTTTTTTAAATGACACTATAAATTTTTGGATTTTTTAGTACTGTTTAAAATTGTCTATTCAGCTGTTTTTCCTTTTCAAAATTGGGGCAATAGTTTTTGAGTTATTAATTTTTTGACCAAAACACGTCCAAAAAAAAAAACATTTTGTCATTGTTTTTAATTACATTTTTGTCAATGGGCAGCAGATAAATTAGCCTGACTTTCCCAATTTTTTGTTGTTTACCGACGAAGCTACCTTCTATTAAAATGGATACGTTAATCGTCACAATTTTCGTTATTATAACACATAAAAACCTTCACTTTATCACACCTGCAAACTTTCAAAATTGTTGGTCATTCAATGGTAGTTATTGGTAGTTACATAATTGGACCTTATGTCTTTGATGAAAATGTTAATGAAGGAGAGTATCTTCGTTTTCTACGGACGGATTTTCAAATCTTGTTGAAGACATGAACATTATAATCAGAGAAGAGTTTATAAGAATATGTAAAAGTTTTATACAACATTAGTACTTCTTTGGAAAACAGAATACTCACGTGCATTGCACAAACTTGTGGTTATGTTGAACATATTCGTTAATGAAATTTGTTTTTCTTACTTTTGATTGTTGTTACGTTGCACAATAGTTGTAGGTTATTTAAATTGCGTTATTTTGTTGCAAAATTTATTTCTATTAAAGTTGTAGGACATCAATTTATAATTTTGAAAAACTACAGGCATCTGTTATGAACAGCTTCAACAATAAAAGAATACGAGCAATTAAGCAAATTAAATTGAAGATAGCAGCGTTGTTTCATACACCTTTTAGAGAGGCGGCATCTTCAAATATGTAAGTAAACTTATGCTTTATTATATTTGGTTGTTAACCAATAGTTTAAGAAATGAAATACTGCAACTGGATATTGCCGAAATTAAAAAAAACTGAAACGCGATGCCCTTCATTCTGTAAAATTATTACTTTTGGCATAGTGGATTTAACCTTTACTTTGTTTGACAGTTGAATAAAGAGGTCGGGCACCATTCCAGCCTTCCATTGGTTGAACGAATATTTCGGCGCATAGAACAACAACGCTCGTAGTTTTTATTAGACCGCTAATTGCTCCTATAGTGATTATCTCAGAAACTACAAAAGATAGGTACAGGACATTGTTAACAAAAATTAAAGAGAAAAAAAAGAAACAAAATGCCACAATAAAATACTTCCATTAAAAAAAAAATAAGTTTTTGGTATATCAAAATTAGTAGAAGTAGGCTTTGAAAAAACGTTTTTGAGGTATTGTCGAGTCAACTTATACCAAATGATGCAGAATTTTCTTGGCTACAAGCACCACCAAAGTTTATGTTTTTACTTTTAAAAACAATGTGAAAATGATTTTTTTCTGAACACGTGTTTTGGTCAAATATTTTCAAAAAAATGTTAAAATTGAGAATGACATATTATTTAAAGAAAGTATTCTAAAATTATACGATGAAATGATGTAAGTTAAATTATTTGAAGATTAGAGAAAGTGTAGAAATGGTGTATTATAATTAAACAATTTTTTTTTAAATATATATATATTTTCAAATATATATAAATCGTTGGTACGTTTGTGTGCGATCTTGTAGCTTCTAAACGACTTGACCGATTGAGGTCATATTCACGCAATATATTTATTTTGTCGAGACGATGGTTCATAGCTAGGCAAGGATCCGATAAATGGTGCTGTAGTCAAGTTACTTAAGAAATTTATATAAAAAGCAAATTTGCGAGATATTTCAAAAAACTGCTATTCGATAAGAGTGAAAGTCAGTTGCAGTCTGATGAGTTCGTTTAGGTGAAGCAATTACATAGACAAGACTGATTCGTTTATTATTGCTGATATACTCCCAGTAGCCGAACATATCACCGATAATAAACGAATCAGTCTTGTCTATCTAATTGCTTCTCTAAAACAGCCGTCACTGGCGAAAGTGTTATTTCCGGTCCGAATTTTGAATTTTTTTTTTACAAAAATATTCCAAATCCATGTTTAAATACTTTTATACTGTATAAAATGCATAATTTTCGTGATATTTTCAAAAAATTGATATTCGATTAGAATAAAATTGCTAGGTACTTTCAGTTCGAATTTTGGAAATTTCTTATTACAAAAATATTCAAAATTGAGCTTTCAATATTTTCATACACTCGATATGTTTGTCTAGAATGCATGACTTGCGATATATTCGCAAAACCTGTTTTACGATCAGAGTAAACACCTACTTCCGGTAGGAATTCTTTTATAAAATTGTTTTCTAATTTACTCTTGATCACATTGTTATACTTTAGATATTTGCCTAAAATTAGTAATTGACGAGATATTGCTATTATTTGTTTTCTTCACTGATATGAAGTACTACTCCCGATTTATCGATTTCACTGAAAATATAATCAGATTTCCGAGGGAGATTATATTCCTAAATATACACTTCGGTATTGATGGCTTTTGCCGTTTGGCCGCTATCATGGTCAAACAGTGAGAGAAATTTTTTTTTGCAAACAAATACATTAATTAATTAACTCGAAAATTAATGCATAATGACGTATTTCTACACGCTCGCAGCTGACGTAATAGAAAATTGAAAAAAATTGTATGCAATGGTTATAGAAGTATACTTTTTGACAAAAGAACCTCAATAACTCAAACTTAAAAATTTAATGAACTGAGATCAAATTTCGGCCACTGGTCGACCACTAGTATTAATTATAAGGCAAGTTATTTAGGTACCTATACAAAATTTTTAATCTATTTTCTTCAATCCTATAATAAAAATTACTTACATACGTAAGAAATTTAATTCAATATTCTGCAGATCTCGTTTTTAATTATATTTTAGTAAATTATTATGAACGTGGGAAATCCACACTGTCGGATAAATTTTAGGGTGGTCTTTCAAATTTTTTTCCAACTGAATCGGGCATTCTAATAGCTGATACGGTATCAAAAGTAATACAAAGAGGGCATTTTATAATATCCAACACTACTTTCTGAGCACACATGTAGATTTAACCTATTTAATTAGAGTGTTATAGGTATGTGAAATAGGTATATTGATTGTTTCTCTTTTTCTTACTTTTACACACACAATAGGCCTTGTGTTTCTTACATTGACAGGTTCACTACTTATGGGTTTTCTTAAATAAACAGTTCATTTTTTAGTCAAATTTGAATAAATACTTGGCGAAATACTTCTATAAAAAAACTATTTATTTATAAGAATAAAAATGTACTGCCTCTGTGAAAGTAGATTTTTTTATGCAAAAGTTGTTCCAAACTTACTTCTGAATACTTTTGTATCCATTACACATTTTGAAAAAACTAACCATTGACAACATACTTGGTAACTATGTATTTCGCGCTCAAGTGTTACTTCTCATCTACTAATCTAATTCTTCCAACTAAGACATGGTACATGCTCAAGTTACATAACAAAACACAAAATTTACCAACTTTGCCAAACTCAAACCTACTCTCTATTCCAAATAATAAGCGAAATACCCATGGTGACCATCAAAATTGAATCAGCCTATATATTCCTTTTTCAAAAATGCAATAATCACTAAAAAATACCTATTTATTATCTAAATCAAATAGATAAAGGACAGATCTACATAGGTATTTACAAAACAAACATTATATGTAACAGTATGTTCCTATTATTCTTGTAAGGACGCAATTTGCATTTTTACAATTTAGGGTAAATATCAATGATTTCAAAATAGACACATATTCTATTAAATCGTGTATGAGACAAAAACTCTGTTTTTTGCCTCATACACAAAAAAAACAACGGTCTGGTCTGCCAGTCTCTGTATAATTTGGTTCAATCTAAGAGATACGTGGCGTTAGTACTGCCATCTTTTATCCAATAAATTTGTTTTACAAATAATATCGCTGCTACTGGCAGCCAGATGGCTAATTAAAATACAGTCACGTATGCAACACATAATACACGCCTAATGGTTAGAAAAGGATAGAGCAATGTGACGATTCTCTTTCTATTAAACGGCCACCTTAATTCAGTCATTGTAAAATTTGTAGGAGGTAAAAGATTGTATTATATTCAACGTAATTCTTACAGTGTACGTTGCAAAGCGGCAGCAGTTTCATTTAATTGTAAGGGCAAATATCACTCAAAGCTTCAGACCAAATATGGATGTATACGAGTGCCTGAAAAAAAATGAGGTGTGGCCACCACACGACTTTCTTATACGTATGAGCGTTTCAAACTATACAATTTTAAGAATTTTTTTATACAAAAATCATTCAAAATCCTATTCTAAGTACTTTCATTCTCTTAATAAATCGCTATAGAATGCATACTTTGCAAGATATTCGAAAAAAAGTGCTACTCGCTAAGAGTAAAAGTGCTACTTCCGGTCCGAATTTTGAAATTTCATGTATACCAAAAATATTGCAAATCCAACTCTAAATACTTTTGTACTCTTAATAAATATATATAGAGTGCATAATTTACGACATATTTGCAAAAAATCGCTATTCGGTAAGAGTAAAAGTGGTACTTCCGGTCCGAATTTTGAATTTTTTTTATACAAAAGGTATTTAGAATTATCATTTAAACACTTTCATACTCGTAATGTACCTGCCTAGAAAGCATGACTTGCGAGATATTCGCAAAAAACTGATTTTCGATAAGAGTAAAAGACCTACTTCCGGTAGGAATTTCAAAAAACTTTTTTAAGAAAATTTGTCTCAAATTTAATTCTGAGTACATTTGAATTCTTTATAAATTTGTGTAAACTTAGTAATTGACGAAGTATTTGTAAAATTCGATTTTTTCACTGAAGTAAACTACTACTTCCGGTCTGCCGATTTTTCTCAAAATCTAATCAGTTCTCAAGAGGGAGATTATACACGTAAATACAAAATTTGGAATTGATATCTAAAGCGGTTTGACCGCTATCGTGGTCACACACAGACACACACACAGACATTTTTTAAAAACCACTTTTTTGGTATCAGGGGACCTCAAAACGTGGACATCTGCAAAAATCTCGAGGTCGAAAATTTTCATCATCACAATACTTCCTTATACTACGTATAAGAAAGTAAAAAACGGTATGAGAAGAAAACATTTTGTAAGAAACAAAAAACACATTCAGGAACTAAGACGATCGCGACTATGGGCCGGAGGCATATTCTTATTTCATTGAAGATATAAATAATCAAAAGTACGTAGAAAAAAGATACATTTTTGAAGAATTAACAGCATCAAATTTTGGCAAGATAATGAAATTGAGCAGAACCATATTTACGGCCAATACCGTGAAACTTTTATTATACCAGGAATGTATAGGAACGATAGGTACGGTAATGAAAAAGAAGAGCAAGCTGTAAAAGCTTTGGAATGTTTGGCAGATCCAAAAGTCGAGTCTTGTGGTCTTTTTATTCAACCTGTATATAGATTTTTAGCGGCATCTTCGGACGGAATAATTTCTAATCAAAACGCGGTTATTGAAGTAAAGTGTCCATTCAAGGCTCGCGAAGCGACTCCATTTGAGGATACGGGAAAAAAATAATAACATTTTTTGAAATTAGGAACAGCGAATTACATTTAAAATCTAGGTACCATTACATGTACCAAATATAGGGACAGTTAAACATAGCTCAGAAAGATGTATGTTACTTCATAGTCTGGATTCCGAAGAATACTTGGTATGAGACAATACACAGAGATGAAGAACTCTGGCCAGTAATTAAGTTAGTTAATTTTCTCGCTTTATTACCTGAAATTACTGATCTTCGTATTTTGAGAAATCTAGAAATTAGAGACGTCAAATTGGAGAATTAGTATGTACCTACTGATTGTGACACGTTTAGACAAGACGCTACTTGGCCATTCTTGTTTTATTTCTACACTGTCTATACTTTTGTAAACATTTCCCCCCTAAAAAAACATGAATTAGGCCTACTGGGAATACCATGAGAAAAAAAAAGCGCTTTGCACTCTACCTCTAAGGTGGTGCGGAAAGGAGTGCGTTTGACGTTCTTTCTGCCATACACGGTTATTTAAAAAAATTATCGAAGCTTTACTGAAAAAAATTAAAGAATGTATGGTATAAATAAAAAAAAATGATAACATCAATAACAATCAATTATAAGTTGTGGTTATAAATGATTAGTTCGGAGTCCCCAGAGTTCGTATCTTACACACGGTGAAATTTTTATATTTGATTTCGCTAACTAACAATACCAGTGTCGACTGTGAAGAAAATAATTTTCAATAATTTAAAACATGTGATACTTAGAGAATATAAATTTTTACATTTTGTAAGAAACACCGGCGCTGTTTTTTTATCAGATTTTAGTTTTCTCTAAAACATTACTCATATTATTACAAAGCATCAACATGTAAAGTAAATATAAATCATGGTGAGAAATAATAAGGAGTACAACTTAAATAATTGATAATCATAAATAATAATAATAAAGTTATATATTTATTGCAGAATAAAACTTAATATCTAATTAATTTCGGCAAATATCATTAAAATAATTACAAATTACGTAAAATGTGGGAGTCTTAGTAAAACTAAATAAATACAAGCCAGGAGAATATTCAGAAAGAGCAAAAATAAATTTCGAATAAAGTAGGCGCACCAACATTTCCATGCAATAAATGCAGGAGACAAATACCCGAAATTTATTTGCTTTCCAGTTGACCAGGCATCCTTTCATATTGCTGGCCGGTACCTGCATCGTGTAAAAGATACAGGCATTTTAAACTCGGTAAATATATTCAGTATATTTCAGGCAACCCGACATACGCCGTTCGAGAATTTTTCTTAAGGAAAGCCCACCCTTAATACATCCATGATATTTACCATTGAGGAAAAATACTAAGGAGACGCTGTAGAGCATCTTTGCTGTACGCTCAAAACGGGAGCATTGGGCGGGGCTAAGTGTGGGACCAATATGGCTGTCTCACCAGGTCCGGACTACTCAAAATTATAACTAACAAATATAATTCTATCCCTCCGCTTAACAGGTGGCTTTATTAAAAATTAATTACGTCATCCCACACCTGCCGGGCCCAAGTTTAATATAATAGTATGCAAGTCATAGAGTTCAATTTTTTGGGGGAATTTCAACATATTGCTGTGACTCTTGCAGATGGACGTTTGCATGAGAAAACTCATTAAACTCATTCAGTTTGTGAATAAGTGCAGAATCAAGCATACATCTTAGTTCTAGGTCTTAAGTTAGACCAAGATTTAATAAATTTTCTGCTAATAGTAGGTTTGGCAATTTTACATTTAACTAGCTCAGTTCAAAAAAAAAATTCTCTCAGGGGCAGAAAATATAAATAAACTCTTTAATTAAAGTGAACGGCTCTCCAGGTCAGATAAATAAAAATACAAGAAAAACCTTACAATATTATTTATTTTAAAATATCTAATTTTCAAACAGAAACAAATATATATTTACAAAGAAAAATACATCTTAAATCATAAATTTAGAATTTTTGCATGACATGATTACATTCACAAATCAATATACCAATTATGAATAATATAATGAAAATTATAACAAAAAATACTATTTAAACATGTATCATATGTACAACAATCAATATGCCAACATTTCTTATTAAAGGTAATGGTTTACACTGGATTATAAAATAAATAAAAAAAAAACAATTCCAATCGATAGCAAATATATAAACATTAAGGAAATGATTCTATCCTGATTAATCCTGCTCAGCGCCTTTGCTCGCTCCCGAACAGTATCACCAAATGATAGATTCACACAAGTGGGTACCTCAGAGTTCCATCCTACGAGTATGTTCTTCAACTCGTTGGACACACCTCTATTCTACACCACAGTATGCTCATCCTTTAATGCATATATCTCTTTAAAATTCAATTCAAATGCCTTTGTGTATTCAAAAAAAAATTCACTTAGTCTTGATCAGATCTGCCTAGCGCCTTTGCTCGCTCCCAAACAATGCTACCAAGACCAATTCGTGTTTCAAGGATTGATCAAGGCTCCATGCTATGAATTAATTCATTGCACACATCCCTGACCTATGACCCAACACGTCAATACTTAAAACACACAATTACAATAAAGTATAATATCTATCTATAATAGATATAAAAAAAATTAACTAACCTCGTTCTAGAGTTCCAGTATAAAACACCACACAAAAATTCGTGTAACACTATATATCCATTAAAACAAAAAAAAATCAAAACACAACTAAATCACCTTAATTCCTCATATAGAGCTTCGAACTCATCCATTATATATAGGTTCACACCTGCTTGCAAAAGTCTATTTTCTTAGATGGCGGTTTACACCGGCCGTCTGCCTAAATTTTGTCATGTTGTCGTTTATATTGACTTTTCTTTGACAAAAACGTCTGTTTAACTTCGACCCGATACCGAGACCACCTCTCCAATGATGTATTCTACACTGCTGCACCACCCGGGAAAGAAGCGCATTACTAATCTTTTTAAAACGTAAACAAATATCTATCCATCAATTTGTTTACATGTTCGTGATTTTTAAATGCATCCAGCGAAGAACATTGTTTCGCCGGGCCTACAGTCACACAGTCTCGGTCATAATATTCTCTTCCCCGCTAAAGCTCGCGGTGAACACTTAATTGCTATAGTTCACTTAATATTTTATACTTATTCTAATATTATAATTTTTATTAAAATTATAATGACATTCTTAAATTATTTTACTTAAATAAAAATTAAATTTGCCAAAATATTAACTTAATGAATATCTATATAAGAAATGTAGTTTAAGGAATATTTATTGCCCCTAAATAATACAATTTTATTGTTGTGATGCCTTATACTTTCCGATTTATTTATTTTATTTTTGGTAAGATAAAACATCCTAACATGTATGTACCTCGTTGCCACAGCTTTAATTAACAAAATTCGGTAGTGGCCTAAGGCTGACTGGTCGAACATATGCTGTATTAAAGTTTTAAATGTGTTTCTTCCTATAAATTTTCGAAGCAGTAAGCTAACTATGGCCGCTGTCGACATTAATTTACGATCAGCAATTTCTTGTTTTATAGTTTTTCGGATGCCAAACATATTTCTAACACATCTGTTGAGGGATATTGTGGTCGCTTTTTATTTTCTGTTAATAAATGAAAAGTAGATTTAACCTTTTGAATGACTAGTTAACGCGTTTGTACATTCTTCGCAAGCAATTTTAGCCTTTAAATAATGGACTACATATCCCGCAATATATGCTATTATATACAGGGTGAGTTTTTTTTCATTATTTGTATGGGGATCTCGAAAACCATAAGAGATACGCATTAGGTTAAATGGAGAAAGATTTGCATCTTTATAAGCCTCATCCAGATACGTTTTTGTCAATTTAAGAAAAGGCATGGTTTACTAGATATTTGCAAAAAATAGAAATTCTCCAAAACCTTTTAAGTGCTATAACTATTCTATTCTTAAAGGTAGAAAAAAAAAATTTCAATATTGTTTTTAAGAAATTTTGTTTAGCATTTTTGAGTTAGCAAGCAAAGTCTAATTTTTTTAAATGGAAACCATAGTCGGCTATGACATATTCTAATAGTGCATTTTTTTCTGCTTGCAATGATGTAAGGGTTGTAGCACTTATTTTAATAAATAACAGCACAATACATTATTATTATGTTTAAGAAAAATCATGTCTTGCTATGGAAAACGCAATATTAATAATTGAAGCATTATGTTTACTTCTTCATTGACAGTTCGTTCATTGGGGTGACTATAGTTGGTTTTGTTAGTGATTTAGTTGCTTTACAAAGTTAGTTATGGTGTACACAAATCTTGAGAAACTTGATATGATCGAAAGTTACATTATTTGTAACAAAAATAGTAAAGAGGCCGCCGAACGCTATTTTTTATTGTATTTGATCGCCCTCAACCATCGTTAGACACCTTCAAGAATTTATCCAATGATTTAAAAAAGTTTTGTTAAACCTAGAAATAAGGGTAATATTGGTGAAAATACGCAGATAAATGTTTTAGCCGCTGTTAATCCATAACCATCAACGCGGCTAATTGCACAAGACGCTGCTACCTCACAACGCACAGTAGTGAGAATTTCATCAAAACATAAGTACCATCCTTATAAAATATTAGTTGGTCAAACTCTACACCCTGGAGACGATGAAAGACGACTAAATTTTTGTGCTTGGTTCGTAAATATGTGCCATGAAAATAATAACTTTCCGATGCAGATCTTATGGACCGACGAAACACGTTTTACAAACTGCGGCATGTTCAATCGCTATAATGAACACCTGTGGGCGCAAATAAATCTTCACCGTTTAGAAGAAAGGCGTCCCCAGATTAGGTTTGGCTTCAATTTATGGTGTGATGTTATTGGTTCGCAACCTGTTGGGCCATTTATTTTTAATGAAACTTTAACCGGAAACGATATTTGCAATTTCTTAGGGAAGATTTCGACAATATCCTAGATGAATTAAATTTACAGACCCGTACAAATTTACGGTGGTTTCAACACGACGGTGCCCCGCCTCACTATCACGCACAGGTCAAAAGATATTTAGATGAATTATTTCCAAAGTCGTGGATCCGCAGAAATGATCCTGTTTTATGGCCTGCACGTTCCCCAGATCTTTCACCGTTAGATTTCTTCGTCTTTGGAGCAATAAAAGATCTCGTATATGTGCGATCATATGCAACCCAAGAGGAGCTATTGGAAGCTGTTATTAATGTATTTGATAGCTTAGATGGGCGCAAAATTAGGAGAGCTATTAACTCAGTGTTGAAAAGGTGCCGTATGTGCGTCGATAATAATGGTGGACATTTCGAACACTTAATGTAAATTTAGGATGTTACGTGTTGTTAATAATTAATTCGTTTAGCGTTTTTATTGTTTCTTATATTGCATTGTATATTATAAGTTTCTTTTCTTTTCTATGGCAAGACATGATTTTTGTTAAACTTAATAACAGTGTATTGTGCAGTTATTTATTAAAATAAGTGCTACAACCCTTACATCATTGCAAGCAGAAAAAAATGCACTACTAGAATATGTCATAGCCAACTATAGTTTCCATTTAAAAAAATTAGACTTTGCTTGCTAACTCAAAAATGCTAAGCAAAATTCAAAATTTAAGAAGATGTCGTTGTTTGAAATCGAATTTATTAAAAACAATATTGAAAAAGTTTTTTTCTAACTTTAAGAATAGAAGTGTTATAGCACTGAAAAGGTTTTGGAGAAATTATATTTTTTGCAAATATCTAGTAAACCATGCATTTTCTTGAATGGACAAAAACGTATCTGCATGAGGCTTATAAAGATGCAAATCTTTCTCCATTTAACCTAATGCGTATCTCTTATGGTTTTCGAGATCCCCATACAAATAATGAAAAAAAACTCACCCTGTATATTGTAAATTCGGACAGTGAATCCGGCAAATAATCATGTTCTATGAGTAAACGGTCGGAACGACATTGTTTTTCAACCGAACATAACATTTTGAGGTACGGTCAAAGTTGGCATCCAAAAAATGCTTAGAACACAGAACACTTGTTTTCGTGGGGGTTCTCAAGCACCCCTATTTACAAATTCAGTCCAAGCTCTTCGACGTGTTGATTCTGTGGGAAATCTAAAACATAAATGTTATACAATTTGACGACATAAACACTCAATATGTAATTATTTATGTACATACAGTGGCGCCAATCGACATTTTCCAATTACGGCCCTGCACATGGTTTTTATTTTGTACACTAACCTATGAAATGTTATTCCAGACGAATTCTTCTCATCAACGCCGTCTCTGCTGTTGCAGCTACGTAGAGCACAATAAACGATAATGTCTTTTAATATCTAACTTATTATATAAATCTAATACACGGTGAACTTAACAAACACTCCACTATTTACCAACACCACCTGTTTGACTCAAGTGTAGTATCAATATGGTAGATGCGGTTTGATCACGTGATGTCGTCTCCCTTATTTAGTATAACATAACCACAATTCGTACAACTCTTGACAAATGTATTTCTTCAATATGATCGTTTGTTTATCTATGATTTGCATATGATGCCATATTTAGCACGACATAAAATAAATGGAATTTCATGTATATTATTGTTAAGATACATTTTATTATGTAATAATCAAGAGAATTATTATAAACGCAACTAATGGAATAATAATTATTATTATGTAACTGGAGATGGGTTGGGTTGGGTTGGTTTCACTAATTTCAATGCACCGGATCTCGGCTCACATGGGAAATAACTTATCCGCACTACGCTCAGGAACGCGCCAAATATCTTCGGCGCCGTCGTGCGAAATACTGATAGGCGCCTTTATCCTATATGTATTGAGCCCAAATTACCAGCCACCCTCCCATAGTTCAACATTGAAATTTATGTAGTAAATGTCCATTTTGTAAAGGATTAGAATGGAAAAACACAGTAATATTACTATCCTCTTTTATTCTTTACAAAGGGTATCAGTTTACTCCGAGTACTAGTTTCAGCACATGGCCATCATCAGCTCAGAATAGTCAAAGAAAAATCAAAAAATTCCATATATAATGCGGATGCATATGATATTATAAGAATAAAATACTCATTTTACTGTAAAGAATAAAAGAGGATAGTAATATTACTGTGTTTTCCATTGAAATTTATGACGAACCCTTTAGACTTACTGTGACTTACATACATACCTTTATACGTAAAACGTATATGTATATATGCATGTGTTTGAGATACACACATACATTAAGTGCCATTGTCGATAATCGAACGCACAGACACCGGTGTTTCGACCTATGAGGTCTCATCAGTGTACGTGGAGATTCTCGACAAATAGCTTCAAGACTTAAATCGCTGCCTATGTCATTTTTGCATCTTTTGGGTGTTAGATGTCGCTGTGATACTCTCACTGCATTTAACATGCAAAAATGACATAGGCAGCGATTTAAGTCTTGAAGCTATTTGTCGAGAATCTCCACGTACACTGATGAGACCTCATTGGTCGAAACACCGGTGTCTGTGCGTTCGATTATCGACAATGGCACTTAATGTATGTGTGTATCTCAAACACATGCATATATACATATACGTTTTACGTATAAAGGTATATATGTAAGTCACAGTAATTATTTACTGCTTGATGTTAGTTTTAACATCCATGTGTTCACACTTTTCATTTTCGTTTTGATTGGTGACGCCACCTAAGGCTCTATTACACGAGATACACTATTAACATACAGGCCTCTGTATAGCAGAACATGCTGTCAGAAGCCATCGCTTTTTTCCGTGTCATCTTTTGGGTGTTAGATGTCGCTGTGATACTCTCACTGCTTTTAACATGCAAAAATGACATAGGCAGCGATTTAAGTCTTGAAGCTATTTGTCGAGAATCTCCACGTACATTGAGGAGACCTCATAGGTCGAAACACCGGTGTCTATGCGTTCGATTATCGACAATGGCACTTAATGTATGTGTGTATCCCAAACACATGCATATATACATATACGTTTTACGTATAAAGGTATATATGTAAGTCACAGTAATTATTTACTGCTTGATGTTAGTTTTAACATCCATGTGTTCACACTTTTCATTTCCCTTTAGACTTGTTAGTACTGGTAGGTATTTTTTATTTGAGGCAAACAATAGGTTCACATACAAAAAAATATTATTAAAATTTTTATTGCACACTGAAACAACAGTAACAAAATAAAAAACAGTATTCCAAATTATTAAATAACAAAAGGCTAAATAAAATATTTTTAGAGTGCCCGTGTTTTTAAATAGATAAACGTGAAGGAAAACAACGGAAATGTCTTATAGAAATTGGACTTTTCTAGCTTTACGTTTGGCAAATTCATTAATAAGATTTTCAATATTCAGCTGCTTTAAAAAGTCAGACTCTATAGAAATGATAGCAAGATTTTCTAGCCGCTCCTGGCCCATTCTAGATCGTAAGTAATCCTTAATTAACTTTAATTTAGAAAATGATCTTTCGGCTGTAGCTACAGAAATTGGTATAGTTAACAATATACGTGATGCAATTGTAATGTTTGGGAATGAGTGGGTTAAGTTATTTATTGTAATGTAATTGAGTGTTTCTAATACAGACGTAACATTTTTGTCGCAATTTTGCAGAAATTGCAATTCATGTAAAAGTGCTGTTCCGTCTATATCTTTTTCGTTTCGATTTTTGTCAGTTAAAGCTTCTTCAAGTTTTTTACAAAAATTAAATTGTTCTTGGTCAGAATACTTGCCAAAATCCTCAATATTCCACAAAAATTTGAAAACATCAGAATGAGAGGATAGCAGTTCAAATCTTTCATTTACAGATGAAAGAGTAATGTCTAGCATTCCAAAAAAACAATTGACTTTGAATTTTAATTCTTGGTTTTCAATTGGCTGATCTTCACTTTCGTAGGAAAATTGTTTTTTTTTATTTTTCGTGGCCTTAAAATTTCTGAACATTTGAATATCGCATCTACTTCCAAGCAAGATGCTAATTCTTTGGCATCTACGAGCAAGTCACTGAAGCCTTTATCTGATCGATATTCCTTTAAAAAGGTATTTAGGTTGTTCAAACTTTCGCAAGCCTGTGAAATATGGAATTTTTTAGTTTGCAGGATCTTGGTAACAACATTAACTTTACTTAGTATCTTGTATCACAACACTAACATACATACAAACTCATAATTTTTAATTTTTTTAACTATGTATAGAAATAGCCAGATGTTTTGTAGTGTTATCAAAATTATTTCCAGACAAAACTTCATAAAAAGCATCGTAAATTTCGCCTAACTGGAATCTTAGAGGGGTTACTGCATCAATTCTGCTAGACCATCTGGTTTCTGATAAAGGTTTTAACGTTAAGTTTGAAATGTTACTTTTCAAAACAGACCACCGATTGGTTGAAGCAGAAAAAAAATTATATACCTCTTGAACAGTTGAGAAAAAATTTATACTAAACATATTGGATTTCACAGCGTCATTTATGATAAGGTTTAAACTGTGATTACAGCAAGGTACAAATATTGCTCGTGAATTAATGTCTAAAATTCTTTTTTGTACACCTTGATGTTTACCCTTCATATTCGCACCTTGATCGTATCCTTGTCGGCGTATGTTATAAATATCTAAACCATAATTTTCTAAAGTTTTCAGTAAAAAGTTGGTTAAGGGTGCGTTTCAATATTGGCAAATCCATTTCGGTTCGGAACTAAGATTTTCCTGTATCTTAAATACTACTAGTAATAATAGGATGTCGCCACGGTATGCATTCTAAAATTAAATAGCAATTACCTCAAACCATTTCAAGGTTATTTTACCTGCTTCTTAAATTTCTACCTCTACATACGATTTGTAAATATGGTCGATGCGGCTTTCTTTGCAATTTCATTTTATGCCGTATGAATCAAATCGGCACTTGTCAGCTTTCATGCAGAATTAGGGAGAAAGACGCGCGAACTTTAAGCATTCATTTGAATTTATTTGTAAATTGAAAAACTTAATACATATATATATAATATAGTTTGACATATCCTCCATAAAATGTTGATTGCATTATTAAATACATAATTTAAATTAAATTACTTTTTATACATTTACAATCAGCTACATTTATTTTATTTATAGATTTAGTTATTTTTTAACAAATTCTTTAACGCTGAATGTAAGTGATACTCATCCATTCGACTTTCTTATTTCATACAAAATTATATAATAAATAAACAACTTTGTGTTTGCGAGGTGCCAAATAAAACATTTTCTTTTACTTGATACATTTGTAATTATTACAGGCTACTGCATCTGTGCGGTATATCATACCTTTGTTGATCATATAGAATAATAATAAGCAAAACAGAAATATAGTCATATTGTCTTCATGTACCCATTAGTTCAACATTCTATTAAATATGTTTTACACGCTAAAAATACGGGTAAAGTTAGTATTTGCAAATCCTAAATGTCAATTTGCCCGTTCATTTGATTTATATAGTGTTGCGTTTTCGGGTTCGCAATAAACAACTCGTGCAATTTATTTATTTAAAACAGTCTGTATATTTACACACATAAAATTAATTACAATATAAAAAATGTAAAACTAATGTATCACACTTAAACTACTACGATTTAAATTAACACAGGTATTTATTTCTATTACTAATATTTATGTCCGTGTATTTATATCACTTCTATTTATATAACACCGCACCACTATATTTATTTTGTACTACTTATATTTATGTTTACTCTTCGACTATATACCACTCAAGGAACCATTTATTTATTTCTAATATTTATTTTTACTTTGGTCTGTTCCGCGCGACGACTACTAAGGACTTTCTTATTCCGGAATAAGAGATTCATTCAATAGTCTCGTGCAGAACAGGCAGATAAATAAATAAACATAAATAAATAGTTCCTTAAGTGGTAGTCGAAAAGTAAGCATAAATAAGTGAGTGTAGTTGTTACATAAATATTACGGAATGTAAATAGAAGTGATATAAATACGGTACAGTGTTACATAAATAACAGTAGTGAAATAAATACATGTGTTAATCTATTTGTAATAATTTTAAGTGCGTTACATTTATTTTACATTTTTATATTTTGATTAGTTTTATATTTTTATATTGTAATTAATTTTACGTGTGTGAATATACAGACTGTTTTAAATAAATAAATTGCACGAGTTGTTTATTTGGAACCCGAAAACGCACCAATAGTCTGAATTTTCAGTCTTTTTATTTAGTTCATATTATAACTTTTCAATTCAAATATCGCGCCGAAACGCTACTATTTTTAACAGATTGTATTGGTTCCTAGGTAAGCAAATTTAACAAGGAAATATAAATACATGCGATATATGTTATATTTTATAACATAACCAAGCCGTAACCTGTGAACATTCTCTTGCGTTTTTGTTTTGGTTTATTGTATTTTAGTGTGTTATTAAACACTATCGATATACTTATTTGATTTTATTATTTTGTGTTTTTTTTTCTGTCTTCTTTGTTATTTGTTAAGAGTGTTGTTAGTATTAGTATACACTACACTATTTATTTATACTTATCATGATCTGACAATTGTAATGCATTACAAGTTTGAGAATATTGACAATTTTATGTAACAGAGGTCTTACAAATATATAGTCTATTATTATTATTATTATTATCTGTAAGTGTAAATAGGTACGTCACGAACATTAGATAAGGCGCTTCCAACAAAACCGTGAAATTCACCACCCAAACAGCGTCAAGTATTAGCACAATAAAGACGATAAAAACAGTTTTAAATATGTACAAAATTTTAACTCTACAAAAACTAAAATTGAATAGCCTAGCAGCATTTTTCGAATTTCGCGAGTGTTTTATGTTTGCACTGGGCGCAATTGAATAATATATAGAGGTGTACTCGCTATATTTCACTATAAAATTAGTTATAATAGTTATATATATAGAAATATAATTTTGTCAATCAATGTTTGTACATCTATTTTTTGACCAATCTTTTGTTTGAATACACGGTGTGTCTAGTAATTTCGCAATAAAAAATGAATTAGCCTACCTGTACTCAACTCGATTGTCTTCCTAGCCAACTTAAAACATCCGCGAATTTCGAAAAATGCTGCTAGGGTATTGTGCTGGGGGAATAGCAATTGTAGTAAAATCTTCAAAACATTAAGTAAGGTAAAGGTATTACTTTAATGTTAATATATTATAAATAATGAGGCTAGTATAAGATTATTGTTATTATTAAAAACTAAAAACCCGGCGAACTGACCTCCGGCATTTCAAAGTTTTGAAAATTGCTATCAAATAAAATGTACCTATATTTACATTTTAAGTAATTAGCAACAACCTTAAAAAAATTTAAAAAAAAAATATAGAAGGTTCTTGTCAACAATTTCTTCTCCACTTCGTAAATGTAAAACGGCTACTAGGCTTTTATCGGCGTAAAAAAATCCGTAGGCATCTTTCAATTAAAGATAACAGAAAACTCCATATTTTAAAATGATTCAATTTGATTAAATTGGCAAATTAAACTATGTAGTTACTTTTTATGATTTGTGGTGCCAACCTGTGATGCCAACTGCTCATTGTCTATTACGTACTTTCAAATAACTCGTAACATACTAAATTTTATAATTAGTAACCGCAAAAATTGCTGTTAATTATAATTTTAAATTATAATAAATAATTAAAGTATCGTATAACACACAACTAACCTCTAAATAATTGCAAGATAATATCGCCATCTATACTATATGTGCTACACTATAAGGCGACGTAAATGTAACAGATATCTGTAAATGTATGTAATTGCTTACAAAAATGTTACAAATTTTATTTCATGGATCACTTAAAAAATTACACATGTATTTAGCTACTGTTACTATTTTTACCTTCCAAATATAAATACCGAATGTACTTGCTATATTACATATAAATTTACCGTGTAATTTTTAAATGTAGCCATTTTTTCTAGTAGTTGCAAAACCACTAACTTCCCATTTTATTTACGGCTTATATATTAACTTAATTTCAAAAAGAATTCGACCTTTCACCTCGTTTAACCTTTATCTTCATGCTTAATGCATAAAATTTACATGTTTTGATATCATACGCCTGAAAAAATGGAAATAAAAATGGTATTTTTCGGGTACATTTCTCTCCCGCCAAAACGTTATCAAACGCAGCCTTAAACCTTCACCTGTTGTATCATTTACAAGACGGAATGTTAAAAAACGTTCTTCGACACTAAATTCATTGTTTTTTTAAATTAACGTATCTTATGCAAACAGAAATTTGCTCCTGGTGGCTCACATCGGGAGTACAATCAAGTAATATAGAAAAATACTTGGCTTTTTTAACTGCATTTAAAATTTTGTTTCTTATATTATCACCTATTAATTTAATCGTTTCGTTTTGAATTTTATCTCCAAGATAAAATGGCATATTTCTTTGAGATCTATTAATATGTACAGACATCACTGGGTCAAATTTTGCTATCATTTCTATATATTTCAAAAAATTTCCATTATTTCTTTGAAATAATTTATTATTAGGACCACGAAAAGCCAAATTTTGTTCAGCCAAAAATTGAATTGTATAAATTATTCTTTCAATGACACTGCGCCAGTGTTTAGTTTCACATTTTAATAAATTTTGCATTTCGGAATCTACGGTTCGATTAGTTTTTAATCTTTCTAATAAATCTGACCAAGAACGTAAATTTTGAAAGAGAGATTTACTTTTTTCGTGAATTTTCAAATGTTCGCTTAAGTGATGCAATCATTGAAACCGTCTTGGTTACTTAATCTTAATTTAGTATTTTTAGTCAATGGATTATTGGTGTCACTGAATATTTTACAACAAAAACAGAAAACTTCATTTTTCTTAATAGAATATAGTAACCAATCTCGCTGAACCTTTTCACCATTTGACAAAATTCGAGTGAAATATATATCAGAAAACTTACGTCCATTTTTGTCTTTAGGATACATAGTTTTATTTTGATAATACATAGGACCTTTTTCGACTAGTTCTTGCACCTGGGTTGGAGATAATATACTCGACCAAAGACCTGGATCGTTAGAGAGGGGCGAATACGCGTCTTCGGATGATTCGTCTTGCTTACTCGAACATGATGGTACCGACTGAAACGTATCAGAACCTGAATCTATCGGATCCTCATCCTCATTGGCTTGCTTCTCTAATTCTGATGGCAACTTTGATGTTGATGGAAATGGAAACCACTGTTATCAGTAGAAGTACTGTCTTGAAAATGTGTGAGCTTCCGAAAAAAGTTGGTAACTTTTAAATTGCTCTTCTCCAAGTCTTCCTCCCGTTTTCGCTTGTTAAGCAAGTTTTGATAACCAGATAATTTCTTTTTTTCTTCTCTGGCCATCTAAATAAAATCACTAAGAATTAGGAAACACAAAGTTTTATTTGTTTTATATAAAAAACTGTTCAAAAAAATTGGAAATTTTAAATTTTGTAATTACTGTAATGCCAAATTTCGTTAAGTTAAATATTTATAGAAATTAGGTAAACTGAATGTATAGTTAAAATTATGTAAGTTTTTTAAAGTTGAATAAAGCATTATTATAATTATTATTACTATATAAAGCTGAATTCACTTAATCACTTACCTTATTTTTTAATTATTTTTCACAATCACTATATTATCAAATCAAGACTTACTACATACATATATTTGGTACGCTCATACGGCTCACGCGCCTATGACAACGATAAGTTAATAAACCTGCACCGACTGCGAAAGCGTTTAAATACACGCAAAATTTTGCAAGTTTAAACCTGCAGCCATATTCTGTAAGCTCGATATCGACCACATAACACATTCGACCATATACATAATACCTACTAATACACGGCGCACTTGTTATATATGCAATGGTTCTTGAATGAAGCCGAAAAAGTCTGTATTCATTTAATAAAATTATTACAGTATGATTATTAGCTTCTATTAAAATGCTTAAGATACCCCTTTCACCTTTTTTAATTATTAAATAATATTAATTAAGTTAAATTTATACAAAAAACAGTGTAGATGCAAATATCAAGTACACTCTTTCAAGTAACAATAAAATTATTGCTGTCAATGCTAAAATAATTGTAATAATTGTTTTATGTAAATTTGTTGATTTGTTGTAAACTTTCAAAAAATGTTTTTAATATTTTGAAAATTTAACGTATCACAAGTGGTCGTTGGCGCCTTTAAGGCCTTGGCGCCGTTGTGCGCTGCACGACCTTGCCCATATGGACGGCGCGTCCCTGACTACGCTCTAAAATATTTATTTTTGTACAACATAGGAACATATTGCATAAATGTATAAAATGAATATACTCAACTGAATATCAAAATGTGAAAATAACTGAACAGCTTACGTATAAATCTAAATTCTACATTGATAATTTACAAATTATAATTTAAAAAAATTAATGTACTATCGCTAACACAAAAAACTAGGACAGCTTTGTTTTGGCTGTGTAAAACCGACGGAAATCAACAACTAACGTCAGTTAATTGGAAATTATTTGAAGCTGTCATCAGTCAGTTTGATTAATAAGGCGAGAATAATTACTTGCAGAGAAAATGGTATGACAATGAGGCAAATTGCGAATGCCTTTGGTATTAACAAAAACACTGTTACATCCGTAATACAACGATGGGAAGAACAAGGCGATTGTACCAGGAAAGTTGGTTCTGGAAGACGAAGGGTAACAACCAGGATAATGCCTTAACTGATTATGCGCGGCAAAATCACTTTCCTACGGCCCGTAAGGCTGCAAATGAAACACATTTTCCGGCATGCACGATGACGAGTAGTCGCAGAATTTGCGAAACGGATTTACGAAGCAGAGTAGCTGCTAGGAAAATTCATTTGACAAATCTTGGGAAACAAACCCGTTTATTATTTGCTCTTAATAACACTTATCGAGAACCGGTTTTGAGAAAACGTCGTATTCACCTACCAAAAAGTATTCCATTCTACCCACAACGGACTAATTAGGGTTTATCGTCATAAAATTTTCAAATTCGATGAAGCATATTCGCAAAAGTGCAATAGATCTTGACGGTTCTCTGTCGATGTGTGGGGATGGATCAGTTTTCGGGGTATTGGTGTCTGCTGCAGAATTGTTGGAAGTTTCATTGCTAGAACTAGTTAGATATTTTAGAGAACACCATTGTACGAGAACTACACCCCACCAATAATTTTGTGTTCTTGCAAGATAACTGGACCGCTATTCTGGAACTCATGCGGATGGAGCCGTCTACGATTGAATCCGAGTGGTTCATATACGCATGCGAAAGATATTTTGTATTCTCGAAACCGAGGGGGAAACCACTACTGGATATTTTTGTACAGACCTGTGGAAATGCTTGGAAATATTGGAGAAAATTAAGGATTTCATATAGCCTTCCGCTGTAGCTAGAAGACGCTAATTATGTTTTGGTTTGTTATATATAAGTATATTTAACTTTAGAATATATACTATGATTTCGAGGAGTACCTGTTATTTTTTTTATTTTGAAATGTATTTTTATGTTTATTATACCTTACTATATATGTTTATACACCTTTGTGTTTTATTTTGGATATGTCGTACACCATCAGTGGTAGTGGTTTCCCCCTCGCTCGAAACCCTTCGAAACGGAAATTTTAAATCCGCATGACGAAACGTATTATCGTCACTTGTTCCACACTACACCCCGCTGTGAACCAATGAAACAAAAGGGAGCCAAATACAAAACATGTGCACATATGGCATTTTGTCTTTTAAGATTTCACTTGTTATTTATTGTTTAACTTTGCGAGAGGAAACATCCAGATGGAAGGCAAAAAACGTTGCGGGACCATGTCCCAAGAACAAAAGTCTATGTTAATACACTATTTAAATAATTCACCGCAATTATTATGTGGTAAATTTACCAACGAATTTACTTTTAAATCCGCACAAAATATGTGGGAGGACATAAGTAACAAATTAAATAGTATACCAGGCGCGAAAAAAGATTGGCGTCAGTGGAGAAAGGTGAGTGGAATAAAGAAAAAAAATTAAACAATATTATATTAAAAACGTTACTTGCATTTATTTTTATATCTGTAATTAATAATGTATACAAAATATTTTAGACTTGGCAAGACATAAAAACGTCAGACAAATCAAAAAATGCTGCAAAAAATAAGGACTACAATTCTACAGGAGGTGGTGGTCCATCATCAAATGGTGATGAAATGACTGAAGTAGACAATATGATTTTGAATTTAATAAAACCAGTGTGTTCAAATGGTCATTCTTCTGTGGCTGAATCAAAAGTCCAATTTGTATGTATGAAATATGGTCTATATTTATATATATATATAAATAAATTAAAATATAATTACTGATAAGTAGTTAGTATAATATAGTAACAAATAATTACTAATTTAATAAAAGTAGAATTCTGGGTAGGGTTAATTAAAACACATTTTTTGGCTAAATGGCGTTTCGAAATATAATTTATGACACTTTTACAAAAATTTTTACATAAATATAAATTATTATATTTTTCAAAATGTTAGGATTTTACAACAAGTACGGAAGATGTGGACGAAACACAAATAAAACAGGTACAGAATGAAGAAGAAAATTTCCATCTACAAATAAATGAAATTAATACGCCAAAAAAATCAGGTAAAATTTAACTTTTTTTGAAAAGATACATTACGTATACGACGGGTCGTTTTTTATATTCCCGAACTAGGCCGGAAAAAAGTTTCGAACAGCAATAAAAATTTATTTTTCAGTATAGTCCCCTCTGTTTCCCTTCTTTTGTTTTGATAAGTGACAACACAAACTGACAGATATTAAAACTAATACTCCTGCAATTGTTTTGTAAATAGTCAATGTCGTTACCAAGGCAATGTATGATAATAAAACACTATAATGAAAAATTATATTAAAATTGAAAAATGTCTAGTCCGGGAATATGAAAACAGCGCGTAGTAGATGTATAAAATTTTCCGGTGATATTTGTAAAATAAAGGAATTCAATGTAATGAATTGTTGAAGTGAAATATATGTTTTTCTAATAAATAATATATTTTTCTATTTTAACAATGTTCTACATATTTTGTAATACTTACAGGACTTGCTCAAAAGAAGCATTCAAAAGCAACTGCGGATGCAGCAGAAGCATTAGTAAGAACTTCAGAAACAAAGTTAGCGATGAAAGAAATATATTATGAAAAAAAGATTGAAATACTGGAACGTATGGCAACAGCAAAAGAAAAAAAAATTAATAGAAGAAAGTACACAAGTATTAAAAGATATCTTGTAGGAATTAACATAAGATTTAATAAAGCACTTTTTTATGAGTATATTCTAGAATCTGATTTCATATTCCTCTGCATGTTAAAATACATTAAGTGAATTTATTACCAAATTTGCCAAACATGTATACTTCCAAAGAATAAAATACAATAAATTTAATATTACAATATTTATAACTGAAATTTAATATAATAAAGACGACATTTTTAAATATAATTACTAAAAATAATTCCTTATAATTCTATTTCGGAGATTTCTCCCTTCCACCAGGTTGGGATCCACTCGGCGATTATGTTCTACAACATCAACATGATCATTAAAAATCCTACCATAATCCACACCATTTTCTACATCCTCATTAAGTGGAATATTATTTGCAACACACATATTATGTAATACAACACATGCATTAACAATCTTTGAGCATGTTGCTGGATCATAATGTAGTACACGGTGTTTTAGTAAGCACCTGAACCTCATCTTTAACACACCATTGCATCTCTCAATGAGCCCTCTACATCTCTTGTGAGTTTCATTATATCGAGCTTCTGGTGTTCCAGGTTGTGGTTCATCAGCTATTGGTGTCAGTAACCAAGGCCTTAGTGGATATCCAGAATCACCTATAAAACTTGTTTTAATTTTATGTATTATGCAAGTATTTTATAAAAACAAACCCAACAAATAAAATGTATTATGTCGTTGGCCATGCAAATTTTCCAAAAGTTGTTGTACACCAGAATTTCTCCATATAAATGCATCGTTTGTGCTTCCTGGGTATCTAGCATTAACATTTAAAATTCTCATATTGGAATCGCATATCTTAAAAAGAAAGTGTAATTTAAAAGTTTCGATAAACTAGTTTTCATCTTACCAATTGTACATTTATGGAATGATATCTTTTTCTGTTGACATATACAGCCTCCGGATATTGAGGATCATTTACTTTTGGTGGATATATGGCAACATGCGTACAATCAATGCACCCAATAACTCCAGGAAATTGGAAATGTTGGAAAAATCTAGATAATATTTTCAGTAATAAATGTTTTTAATCTATATGCGAACTTATACCGATTCCGAACTTGTTCCAGCTCACCAATATTTCTTGGAAACTTGACCCATTCATTAAAAATGTGAGGCATATTTAATACATCAATCACTTGATGTATTGCACGAGACACTGATGACTGACTTACAGCTAAAAAGAAATTGCATGCCGTATCCATTTGATAGCTGCCACTAGCAAAAAATCTTAATGCTATTAAAACCTAAAATATATATTTCTGTGGCACATGTTAAATAATAAACCATTTAACTTCTTTACCTTACTTTGTACATCCAGTGAGGATTTCCTGGATCCACACATTATATGTGGCCTAACTACATTAATAAGTGAAAGAACTAAATCTTTCGAGAGTCTAAATAATCTAATAAAGGCTTCATCAGTCAATTCCGTAAAGGGCTCTAACTTTTTATAAAATTTATTTCTTCTAGGGCCTTCATTTTGTCGGTTTTCATATTCTAACAACTGCAACATTATCACTTGTCCAGCTTCATCAAAATTTGCCATTTTTTGTTTTTTTCAATTACTGAGTGTATTCGTTCAGTCGGATTCAAATTCGATTACCTTGAACCACTCGATGTAGATTTAATCGTATACGACCACTCAAATTCGATTCGAGCGAGTCAAGAATACCAACTATACATTCGTATACGAAAAATGTGTAAATTCGTATACGAAAAAACTCCAGAATAGGGCTCCTGTCCTATGGAATGTAGCCGCGTGGTTCCGAGATCAGAATATTGAACTAATCCCATGGTCTGCACATAGACCTGATCTCGACCCCAGTGAAAATGCTTGGGGTTGTATGATAGAAAAACTCCAGGAAAGAAATCGTCAGCCGTAAGCTGCAGAAGAACTTTGGCAGCAAATTGAGGGTACATGGAATACATTAAAACAAGACCAGAATTTAATAAGGCCTTTTATATATTCCATGCCTCGTCGTTTGCAGTCTGTTATCGACAAAAGCGGAGGCATGACTAAATATTAATTTTATTATTTTTTGCTTTTGTTAATTGTATTTTTTGACATTAAAAATTAAATTACATAACCTCATATTATTTTGTGTGACAGAAGTGCCAAAAGTCTGAATAACATTAGCACAATTAGCAAAATTCATGGCTATTTGAAATAATATTTGTCCTAGTTTTTTATGTTACCGATAGTACATTTTAGTTTTACATATATTTTGTTTAATTTGTGTACAACAATGTAATGATTTGTCAAATTTGTGTGCATTACAGCTTCAACTTCAAATAAATTGTTTGTCAAATATTTTGTATAATTGGTGTGCACGCAGCCTAAATTATCATCCCGGTTCGTTTGAGCCGACGACGGCGCCGATTATTACATGTGTCCTACACGTTCATGAACGGTATGCTATATAGATTAGGGAGATTAGTATGCTATTACGGATTCAGACGGTTCAAATGAGCCGGCTCACAATAATGACGAGCTGAACCGAGTCACGCCCATCTCTAAATGTAAGATTTTAATAGGTGACCCTTGTTTTGAAATATTCCCGCCATTCACCATTACTGTAAACGTGCGTTGCCTTTGAAATATCGGCTGTACAACTTGTACATCTTAATTTTTAAATAAGAAAATTTAGAGTTGCCCTTGCTGATAACTTATAACAATTACAACTATAATGTAATAACAATTATAATTGGTGTACGGTATGTTTGTTAAACCGGTTAAACTACGGTAATTTGGTAATTTCCTCCCTACAATATTGTGATTCTGTACTGGGTTGAGTTGGTAGCGCTGCTGCAGTGACGCTCTCGGCTCTAATAATTGCAATTGCGGGATCTGCCAATTTAGCTGCCGTTTGTAAGTGTTTGTACGATTTTTGTATTCGTTTTACTAGGTTTAGTGGAAATTCACAAATTAATAAGGGTTAATAATGGCCGGTCATGTTGACCAAGTTAATATGAGTGACGTAATGCTTTCGGCAGATACATTAAATGTAAAGGAGGAACAGAGCCAAGAAGACAGTTTTGTAGACGATAAAGTGTGTATCTCTGAAACTGCTATTACCGTAAACAATGCTGAGTTACAAGGCCCCAATTGGCATTGCAAGATAAAACAGTATGATGAGTCCATATGTTTGGCCAATATTAAAACAGAAATCGCATCATTCGAAGTGACTGAAGGACAGAATGACAACGTTAAAATAAGAGGAGGAATCAATGCTGATAATATTAAAATTGAGATCGATAATGGACTACTATGTAAGTAAATGGATATTAATAGCAGTTCTTTGTAATTTGTTGTAGCTGTAGAGTTATAACAGAATGTAAAAATACATTTTTATTACTCTCCACCCTGTGTTTCAAATACCTATATCAGGCTGTTTCAACTGTCGATTAAATATTGACTGCCATATGTAGTATGTTACTTGGCTGTTCTGAAAAGTGACAGTATTAAATATAATAATAATAATAATAAGGAAAAATTGCAGTATATGGGTGCAACCGATTTTTAACAAAATAACTAGTGTACCTTATAGAGGACCTCTAATTGAACAACTTTTGCTTATAAATTAATCTGCGCTCACGTACAGGAACGGAGATAATTAATAATTAAGGTGCTCACCGAGTGAATTTTCCATGTCACATTTTTAGTCATATCTGATATGCACACCTTTGAAATTATGAAAATCGTAATCACACCACAATTAAATCCAATTTTTAAGTTTTTTAATAACTTTTCAGCTATTTAAAAATTATAACCTAAACAGAAACGCCCTTCCCCCTACCCCGCGCGACTAAATACGACTAAAAATGTGACATGGAAAATTCACTCGGTGAGCACCTTAATTATTAATTATCTCCGTTTCTGTACGTGAGCGCAGATTAATTTATAAGCAAAAGTTGTTCAATTAGAGGTCCTCTATAAGGTACACTAGTCATTTTGTCAAAAATCGGTTGCACCCATATACTACAATTTACCCCAATTTTAAAATGTTCGAATAAGATATAGAAACAAGATACACATATGCAAATATAAATAAATGCAACAAATGCTCACACACATACACATACATATATGTATATACAAACACACACATAAAAACATAACTAAGAATTAAAATATTCGGTGATGGAGTAGAATGCATGTGATGATATGTTTTATAATCAAGTGATAGTAAATGCTGTGATTCTTAATCCATTTAAATTTGGCCAACAGATTGTGAAAATTGTGAAGTATATTACGAAGACTATTGCATCGAATGTGGAATGCTTGTGCATATTTTAAACAAACATGTTTTGAATAGTGCAGATAAAGGAGTGCGGAAAGATATTCCAAACGATGCATTAGAAATTCAAGAATGTTTCGGACAAACTGGAATATATGCTATAAGAATTATTCCTGCAGGTGTGAAATTTGGTCCTTTCACTGGAATCACCGCAACAGAATGTCCCTGGGAAATGAAAGGGGACAAATTTGTTTTGGACAAAAATATATCGAAATATTTGAATTGGATGCAATACGTTAATCCTACCATGAATATTTCTGAAGGAAACTTGTGTGTCTTTCAAAGTGAAGAAAATATATATTATCAGAGCACTCGTCCAATCCAAGCTGGTGAAGAATTACTAGTGTATCTTGGTGAGGAATACGGGAACAACCCAAGTAGAATTATCAGGGCAGATTTTGTTACCACTATGAAAGATATCGTGAAGGACGTTTTTGCCTGTACATTTTGCTGTCTTGGATTTAGCTCGAAAATGCATTTGACCAAACATAAAACCAGATGTGTTGAGGATACAGCTGGAGTGTTTTCAATAGAAGGTATTGTATATATTTAATCTTCATGTTAGTACTTTAAAGAAGATTATCTCTAAATTATTTTATTAAATATTAAATGAATAGAATTGATTAAGTTGAAGGATATTTCAAGAAAGTAATTAAGTTTGATATTGAGTTATTGTCCAAAAGATTATGTATATAATAATATTTTGGACAAAAAGAGGTTGAGAATTTGGTTGAAAAGAAACATTAGGAAAAAGAGACATTTTTGTAATTGAGGAACATTTATGCAACAGCTGTAAGGGACTTACAATCTTTTTCTTTTCACAGTTATATGTTGATCATAAGTTGTACATTTTTTTCATTACATAAAAATCGTTTCATGTTTTAATATACACGATTGTTACATTCCACATGTACTGCATCAATGTCAGCGTTGCATGTAATTTAATGGGCGTGTTTTTCGCGCAATTCCAGAACTCGCCCAGTGTTCGTTTTGCAATATCCACGTCCACCTAAAGGAATACCTGGAACACCATATGGCCTTCTGCAGCGAGAGGAATTCCAGGTACGATTGCTTTTTATATGATTGTACTTGAGAGGAGTGATGCATAAATGAAGTTTTCTTGCCACAGTTTACTGTTTGTTTTACCTCTATAATATCAGTGGTTTCAGGCAATGCATGCTTGGGATTTTCGACCACAAATGCATTTCTGCAAATTTAAAATCAACATATTACTTTAAAGTCTACTGTACAGTTCTCTTAACAAAAAGGTTGCCAATCTAAAGTATAACTTCTGTCTAATATTTGTAGGTCGAGCTATAACCTTATTATGAATGAAATAGTCAATCTTTCCAGCGACAGAGTTTCGACGTAAAATTTATGGATGAATAGGTATATAGAATCATGAAGATACACTTAATGTACACATAATAAATAACAACAAAGCACATTGTGCACTGTTTACATGACCGGGTTTTTATTTGGGATGTTATTGCAATTTTATCGAGTGTATGTTGGCTTTTTACTCGCATTATAAGTATATGTGAAATACTCTGATGATTTCAGAGTTTGTTTTCTGTTATGATCAAGACACTAATATGGATACAATAATAAAGAATTATTTTATCATAAACCAAAATATATTTAACGTTTTTTATACATATCCAGCATGTGTCAATTTTCATTAGCCATAGGCGATCAATTCATGCAATACGTGACAACGTGGCACCCCTACTTTCCTCTCCAATGCCAGCGCGACCGATACATGCTCGAAAATACAAGTTAGCAGAACCATTGCACCACTGACTTGGGTGTTTGTAATGCGTTCTGAAATAATATTTACGAGTTGGAAGCATTTGTTTTTCTTTTTCCTTTCAGTAAATGCAGAGAATTATTCAGCTGCGTTCACGCTGCATGACACAAACAAAAGCGTAATTCTAATAAAATTAGAAAATAACCCTAATAAGGTAAATAAAAACGGATTCTGAAAATAATAATAAACTACTAGATCAGGAGATCGCCGTGGCCATTTGATGTTTCCCGTTCCAGTAATAAGACGGCTTTTATTGCAGACTAGATCGCAACGTGTTCGCAGTTAAACATTGAATGTAAAATCTGGTGGGGAGAAGTGGGAAGATCGGAGAAAATCGTTGTGATGTCGATCGTTGCCGGGATTGGTGACGGACAGTAGGGGTGCCACGTTGCCACGTGTTACTTGTATACGTATAAATCGCACGTAAACATTGAATCCCTATAGCTAATGATATTTTACACATGCGGTAGATAGATTATTTTTGTTATGTATAGCAAATCTTATTTGCTTTACGAGAAACCGACGTACAGAGCTAATTTTTTAGATTATAGGTGGAAATAAATATGGCATATGAGAAACTCCCCATCATGCAATTTGTTATTCACATTCAAATTGTAAAATTTAATGTACATGTACTATCTCCCCCATATAAACTGTCTTAATATTGAAGATACAGGATCAGTTAAATTAGTAGAGTTGTTAAGAAATTTGAGGAGTATTTGTTAGTATTTTTAAATACAGATTTAACATTTGTTGTCAACTTTTGAAGATATTTTAAAAAAAATCGAAAATCGCCGACCAAATTTCTATCAAGATCGTTCTGGATACAATTTTTGTGTTACTAGTGAACGATAAATGAAATGTTTGACGGATTGATATTTCATCGCTACCTAACTTAATCTTAAAATTTATTCCCTCAATTAAAGCATAATATCAAAAACTTTTGTCAACATGTGGTACATGATTGAAATTAGAAAAAGAAAGAAGAATGAGTGTGCTTAATACCACACAGCAGAAGTGTAACCTTCATCAAGGCGAGGTTAATAATACGAAATAGACGCGTATAATATTTCAGTAACGTATTAAATAAAACGTATTCGCACATTTATTACATTTACACATGTACACACGCGTATAATATTTAGTAACGTATTATACGAATGATGCGTCATGCTCTCCCATGTAACGGTCACCGAACGAGTATTGCAGTGACGTATGTGTATGTATAAATAGACGATATGAATAATCGATTACGTGTCCCGCGTTGGTCGATGCAACGTGCCGGCGTCATACATTGGTCATACCCGTTCGGTTCGGGTTTGAATCTGCTCGGGGACATGAATTCATTTATTCATTTAAATTCCAATTTAATTGAAATTAAATACCTCTATATGATATATTTATCTTGTTCCCTTAGGGCCGGTTCTACAATACAGGAATAAAGAATCGAATAAGTATCCGTAGAATAAATTTATTCCATAGATATACTCCGGATAACGGCGTATGCGTTCTACAAATCGTTTGGAACAGCCGCATAGTAATTCTTAGATAAAACACATAACACATTAAGTTGGCAATGAAAATGAGCAATGCACATGCGTGATTTTTAGTTTTTTTGTATTATTAACCCCTTCTTTTTGAAATGTATATTTTTGTTTTTATGTACATACCTACATTTTTATGTAAAATGTATGGTATTTTTCTAGTATTTTCAATTTACGTGTATAAATAGGTATGCGTACTTTTAAAGTGAAGAGAGATGTAAATTTGTGTTTTATGGTTCTACCTGCACAGACTATGTTAAAATTTTAAATGTATCTGTTCAACACATGTTTCAAAACCTTACATAAAAAAGAAAATAACAGCAATAAAACAACGAGATGCTAGGGACTGATGACAAATATTTATTTGGTTATTCAGTTCGACCGTGGTAAGAAACCAGTACAGTAGTGATACCTTATTTTAAAAAAGAAATGGCAAAGCGAGTTAGATGTTCTAATTTTACAGTGTCTGAAACAGAAATACTAGTTGGGTTGGTGAAACAATATAAAAATGTGATAGGTATGCATATTACAAGTTAAAAAAAATAATTGCAATTAATATATTGTTATAAACTAAATTTCAGAATGTAAATTAACCGATCATATTTCCAATAATGATAAAGAAAAAACGTGGTCAAATATTGAAACCAAATTCAATGCCTTAGCAGGAACAGGAAGGCATTCAAAAATATTACGGAGTAAGTTGGACTCCTTAAAAAAGACTACCAGAAAAGAATATGGCAATTGGAAGAATAATCTTTATAAAACTGGTGGAGGATCTCCTACAAATATAAAAATCAGTGACATATCCACAACAATTTTGGAAATAATAGGTATTAGTGCAACAGGGGCAATATCTGAATTTGATTCTGATTTTACGGGTTAGTATATCATTACTCCATGTGTCAGGCTTTGTAATATTATCAATGTTGTGTATGTTATAGTAGATTATACCGATAGGTCCAGCTCGGAGCGGGCCATAGTCAGCAATGAGTGGCAACACCGAAACCCCTCTACCCGCAGCAGCTTCAATTGCAGCACATTGCAGTTAAAAATTTAGTAACACTTAAACCTCGCAAGGATATAGTCGTTTGCATATTCGTTCTGTATACGTAATTTGCCCATTTGTTTTAGATATAATAAGGTCCAATTTATTATTATTATTATTGTATTCTTAGCTGCTACGGAAAAGTAATTTTAAGTAATAAAAAAATCAATAACGTTTTCTAAAAGATAAAAGTAAAAAAATCAATAATTCTGCAAAATAAATACAAATTTTATGAAAGTCACTCAAAATAGGAGCACGCGGAGTGGTATCGTACACACGTTGCCACATAGCATTACGTTCCATACGTATATTGTTGCCTATGTATGGCCCGTGGCGGGCTGGACCTATCTGTATAATTCATTATATATTTGTAGGAGAAATCACAAGAGAAACGGAAGATATAATAATATGTGATGATGCCATTCCGATACCTCAAATGGAACATGTAGTATGTATTTGTCATTTTGTAAAATGTAAATGTATTACATATATTTCACAGGATTCAGTGGTCGAAATGGTCTCCTGTAGTACTGAATAGACCCATTAGCAAAGAATTAAAAAGTGATACAAAGTAAGTGTTTCTTTAATTTATAGAATATCTGGGTAAGCTTTTTGAATATTATAGTGATATTGAACAAATTTAAATATTTTTTGTATCTTAGAAACAGCTTCTGAAACAGCAGAGCCATCAAGAAAACCGAAAATCGGTATAATGAAGAATCACCTGCATGTAAGCATGTACTTAACAGTTAATTATAGTCAATAATTTTTCATTCATTATTTAGTAACACAAAAAAGAAAATCTTCATGCAGGCCTCAATTGCAAAAAAAGTCGAGATCAGAGGATAGGGAAGGATATTCATTACTTCACCACAAAAAAATTAAATTAGTTGATTTGCAAGAAGAGCATCAACAGAAGAAGGAAAAACATCAATTAGAGATGGAAATTTTGAAAAAAACATTATTAAATTTAAATAAATGTTAGTTTTATAAATAAATTTTTTGAAAGAGTTTCGTACTGTACTTATTTAATTTAGAAAGTAGATGGTATTACAACAAAATTATTAAATTTAAAAAGGGATTTGCTTAAAAGAACATACAGTCGAAAGCAAAAAAAGTAGACAAGAGATATCGTACTTTGTAAACTTGACTTTATTTACTTGTCATTAGTGTCATTATTCTATGGAATATCAAATAATTATCAAACCATGTTCTGCCTGATTAATACGAATCAAAATATGTACTAACTAAAAGACATCATGAAGAAAGTATGTACATATTAATATCTGGTTATAGAGCCGTTTTTGTTTAAAACTTCTTGCAATCTATTTGGAATAGAGTTATAAAGGTTGGTAGAATTATTTTGATTTTCATTCTGTCATGCTGTGTGAACTATTTCTACCAGTTCTTGTCTATTTTGAGGTCTTTGATTTAATTTTTTTGATTATTAACTCCGACATATTTTCGATAATATTTAAATCAGGACTTCTTGGCAGAAAATTCAACACATTGATATTATTTTCTGTGAACCATGTTTTCACTATATTCGATGTATGGATGGGACAGATGTTCAAGTGCATATCTTACACGAGTTTCTTTGTGGATCGCATTCAAATTGTTTTTCGGCAGTTTTATAGACCGCAAATTAGCTTCTCTAATTCTTCGTTAGACAGTAGAAATAAAACCCAGAAAGTTATTTACATCAGCTGCATCACTACTGTAGTAAATGGATTTTCAATAAGCGCATTTATGATATGGCTGTCTTGCTTGGTTGTTGATATTTTTTGCGGTCAGAACCAGAAATTCTACAAATTCTATGCTGATCTCGCCATATTTTATTAATTCTTAAAGCTGTGCTTTTATTTATATTATTTCTTTTTGAAACCGTTACTCAAATGTGCAGTAACATTTAATATCTTCATTTGTGGAAGGCATCTTTATAATAAGCCTAATATCAACTGTAAGGTTGTCAATTTTGATAGATAACCAAATATTGAAAAGTAACTTTGAAGACGCTATTACACCAATCATTTTGAGAAAGTCTATGACAGGAATCTGTAATTTTGTCTACTTTTTTTTGCTTTCGACTGTACTTGCACAATATATTGAAATACCCTTTCAACTTACATACTCGTACATTACCTAATATTTATTTAACATATTTAAACACTGCAACCAAAAATAAATTCCTGAAATATATTCTGAGTATCAATGCTTAATTATAATTCACTTGTAGGAGATTGAAATAACCATAATTGATATAGAAATATAATTTTGAAAGAATAAATTGTAGTGAAATATAAATAAAACAAAGTGAGTTGGTTAATATATCTATTTGTTCCATAAACATACTTTCATAGCAAATTAGAAAAATGATTGTTTATAAGTGACACTCTTGTAGCATTGTTTACTATATAATTGTCTTCATTGTTATTATTAATAATATCGAAGTTTTCCACTTCCACCATAAAATCATTATTGGGTTCACCATCACCCTCGTTTATACATATATTATGTAAAACAGCAGTTGCTATTATAATTGCCATCGATCTCTCTAATGAAACCCTCATTCCCAAGGACAAAATAGGAAATCGCCTTTTCCAAACACCAAACGTTCTTTCCACTACATTCCTTGTTCGAATTTGAGATTCATTAAAGAGATTCTCAGCTGGTGTATTTGGATGTAGTAGAGGGGTTATTAAGTAATTTCTAATTCCATAACCACTATCACCTAGTAACAAAGCATTACCCATTTCTCCTGCATCAAAGCGTGCCTTTATTCTACTATTATTGAATACAGTTTGGTCGTTTGCTCTTCCAGGCCACCTTGCTACAATATCCTGTATTCTCAACTTGTCATCGCATACAACTTGCACATTCCAAGAAAAGAATCCTTTACGGTTTCTATATTCCTCTGCGTTTGGACCACCAGGTGATTGTATTCTAACATGTGTACAGTCAATTGCACCTAATACATTTGGAAATCTTGCCTTTCTATAAAATCTAAGTTTTTGATCTTCCTTTTCCTCTCTAGTTTCAGGGAAGTGAATGAATCTATTTCGCTTACGGGCAATAGCAAACGTTACATTCTTTATACATTCACATGCTGTAGTTTTACTGACTCCACCAAAATCACCAGCGACTAATTGCAAAGACCCAGTCGCGTGAAACCTCAACGTGACGAACAATTTTGTAGCTGGAGACAATGCACTATTCCTGTTTGTTGGCGATTTAATTTCTCTTGTAGCAGAGTCAAACAAGTATTTTTCCTGAGGCGAAACCGATTAAACAATTCGATATCGTCCATATCTTCAAAGAAATTTATTCTGCAAATTTCAAAACATACTTAACTACCAAGACACATAACTGCTATTATGCATACCTTGTTTTAAATCTTTTAGGTCGTCTGATCCTCTCCTGTATTTCCATAAATTCTTCTTCATCCGATTCAAATATAGGTACGTTAAATAATTCCATCATAACGTCGATTAGATATACGGTAAAACGCAATATAACAAATAAAATAACCTAACTAAACATAAAAACGAAGTTATCCCGCCTTTCAAAACTAATTTTAACCAACCAATCACGAAACAGAATAGAGATATTCCAATATTTATCTTCCACACAATGTAGGTATAGCGTATCCGGAGTTTATACCGTAAGTTATTCTATACTAGACTTATCTAGCGTTTGTAGAACGACACTTTCAAGTTTATACTCCGTATAGTATTATACTAGCTTTATCTACGAGTTGTAGAACCGGCCCTTAGCCGACTTTACCCGAACGAGCGTTACACATATCCGAGCGTTGCAGGTCAGTCTTGTTCACTGCCTACAATCAGCGCAACGCGCCTAAGGAAGTTTACACTTCAAAAAACTTTCTGAATGTGTGTAAATCCAATATGGCGCTTATAAAAAAATAGATAGTTGATGACGGCCTGAAAGAAACGAAACGTCATATAAAAATTTCGAGTACACCATCGAATAGAGATTTAAAAGTGGCCATACGAATGTGTTTTTATTTTTGCTCTACAATGCATAATGTAGGTGCTACAGGTAAAAGAACAAAATGGTGTTTTCGCGTTTTTTTTTTAAACACGAACTTCATTTGACACAGGTCCATTTTCTTTACGGATTCATAACAAACACAAAATTTTCCAACTTTTCCAAATTTAAACCTATGCTCTATAACTAACAAAAAGCGAGATCCTCATGGTGAGGGCCGAAAATGGATCAGCCTGTATATTTTCGAACGATGAAAATAAAAACATTTTATTCGACATATGCACGTGCTAATATACAGGGTGTTCCGCGACTCGACCGACAAAGTTATCCCATATATTCCGGGGGCCATTACAATCAAAAAATGTTATATGACCTATAAGTGGATTTCTTTTTGTTTCGTAGATATTGAAGGAATTTAATTAAAAAGAAAAAAATATAAAAGAAAATTTATTCATAAATTGATAGATAATTAACACAAAATTACAGTAACTGTTCAAATTGAGAACCGCCATTTTCTAAACAAGCAACTATTCTTTGTGTTATAGAATGTTGCCAGTTAATTGTTACCAATTCATTCTTAAGAGAATTAGTAGCTTCAACTACAGGGCCAGTCAACTCTTCGCGTGTATCTGGTTTACCATTAATGTACACACGAGATTTGAGGCAACTCCATAGAAAAGAATCTAACGGAAACAAATCAGGTGACCGAGGTGGTCAATGTACAGGACCACCTCGTCCTATCTACCGTTCCGGAAAATTTTCATTAAGAAACACCGTCACTTGTCTCCCAAAATGTGGTGGTGCCCCATCTTGCTTTAACCACGTGCCACGACGAGCTTCCAAAGGAATATCGTCCATGTAATTCGGCAATTCTTCTTCCAAAAACTGAAGGTAACTTTCCGTATTAACACGTTCTTCAAAAAAAATGAGGCCCAATAAGATGATTATTTAATAAGCCACACCACACGTTGACGGAAAAACGATGTTGATGGTTAACCACGATTGTCTCGCGTGGGTTTTGATCCGCCCCTATGAGAGAATTACGTGTGTTGTTAATACCATTCCTTGTAAATTGGGCGTCATCCGTAAAGAGTATATGTGGAATCTCCAAATTATTTTGTAATCCAGGAAGTAAATGCTGGACTTTTTGTAAATGATAGGGATAAAGCCCATTATGGTGCAGAATTCTCCATACATGTGGATTCTCTGTTAACCGCAGGTACGGTAATTTTGAGAGTTCATATACCCCGACAAATGGAGCCAAGCTTCATCCGAAAAGAAATTGCGATTCAAGTCTTCTTCATGTAATATTTCATTAAACCAGTTGGAATAATTCAATCTATGCTCAAAGTGATTGCTCCGTAAATGTTGTAGTACAGAAACTTTATATGGGTGCATATGCAAGTTTGTTTTCAATGCCTTATGAGTACTTCCGTAGGAAATACTACAATTTAAATACATAATGCTGTATAACAAATTACGTTTAAGTTAGTCTTTCGTACAAATTTTGTTTATAAAATTTATTGCAAAATTTGAAGTAATTTTGGTTGAAACAAGTGTTAATAGATTTTTGTAAAATGTTTTGTTGTTCTGGGATCAGCTGAGACTTTTGGATCTGTTTAGATAAAATTGCTTTTAATTCTTCGGTAGGTACTGAAGTAAAAAGGCTATTAACATCGAAGGAGACTAATTTCATGTTACTGGTTAATACAACATTCTTTTAATTTATCTAATAGTTCAAAAGAATTTTTGATTGCGTTAGGGGCTGTGAAATTTATTATTTCTGGTAAATGTGTATTTAATGATTTACATAATTTATATGCAGGGGCGTTGACATAAAATACTACTGGACGCATAGGTTTTCCTTCTTTGTGTAATTTAGGTAGTCCGTAAAGTATGGGCGGCTGAGGGTTCATTGATTTTAAGTGAGTGTTAGGAAACATGCTTTTAAAATCTTGTTCGGTTTGAATGATTTGTTTTTGAAAGGTTCTTGTGGGGTCGGCTTTGAGTTCTACGAAATTCTGGGTGTTAATTAGGTCATGCATTTTCTTGTTATAACTGTCTTTCGACAAAATCGTTATAGTATTACCTTTATCTGCTTTAGTCGAGGCGCGCACCAAAGTGGTGTGGCGATGGCGTGGAAGTGGCGTGGTGACAACGTGGCATGTGGCAATTTTTAAACGAGTGAAATCAGATGCGACAGCGCGCATCGATATAGCGCTGTGGCAACTGATTTCACTAGTTAAAAATTTGCCACATGCCACGTTGTCACCACGCCACTTCCACGCCACGTACGTGCCATTTCGGTGCGCGCCTCGACTTACATAGAATTAAATCATTATCTGAAACTTTATTTTTTATCTGGTTAACAAGTTTAATTTCTTTTGAGTTAGTTTTTTTAGTATGTATGTTCTCACTAGAGACTGGAAAATATGCACTAAAAAGTTTGCCAAATATGCATGCAATATGCACTTAAAAAATCACTAAATATGCACTTATGATGTGCATTTATTTATTATGTTTTAGGAAATTAAAACTCATTTGCCGTATTTACAAATTGTATATTTATTTATTACAATAAATAACCATATATTTCTTTAAATTTTCCATAGTTAAATTATGTCTACGATCTGTAAGTATATATTGGGAAAATGTTCTTTCATCATCGCAAGATGTGATCGGTGCATTCTTAAAACTAGATATTAATGAGGGGCTTATATTAATGTCTTCATTAAAATTGCCATTAATTACATTATTTATAGATTTTAATGTAACAAAACCTCCATTTTTGCTTAGAATTACGGCTAATTTTTCTTTAATTCTTATTCCAGTCAATCCGTTGACTTTTGCAATTTTCTCATCAATATCATTTACAATGCCAACACCATCATTTAAAGATAAATTTCTATCTTCTAATCTAAATCTAATTGCCTGCTCAATTATCGCAAAATTAGATTTAATATATGATAGCTGATTTTGTATTGTCGAATTATTGAAAATTACGTTACACTTTTCTATGGCAAGACTGGTTGCTGAATCAAATTGAGTTACAACATTTTTGATGCCTTCGTAATTATCGGCAAGAAACACAGCACATTTAAGCCATGTTCCCCATATTGTTAAGATAGGTTCTGGTGGCAATGGAATGCCGGGAAGCATTTCGTTATATAATTGCACTCGTAAGGGCTCTTTTAAAAATACTTTTTTGATATTACTAATTAAATTATTTACATCTGGAAACTCTAATCTAACTTTTTCAGCAACCCTGTTTAAACCATGAGCCAAACAAGTACAATGGATTAAATTGGGGGGAAAAATTTTCAGACTTTGAGCTGATTTTAACATATGCGAAGCGGCGTCAGTTACCATTAACAGAAATTTTTCAAAAGGTACTTTGTCGGGTAAAAAGAAATTCGCTAAGGACTCATTAATAAACCTGGCTATAGTAACATGATTTGTTTTGTCTAAATTACCTACATTAATTAAATGTCTTTTAGATTGAGTTGGACCATTTAAGCTTCCAATAATCAAATTAGCAACCTGACGGCCCTTCGTGTCGGTAGTTTCATCAACAGAGAGCCAAAGATTTTGGTTTTTCAACTCCTTTCTAATACCATCGGTAACATCTTCATAAATTTCGTTGATGTATTTTTTGCGTAGAGCTGAGGAACTGGGTACATAAATGGGTTTATCATCGACTTTGCAATAAGTTTTCAGAAATTCTTGAAATATCGGATTATCCAATTTATGTAATGGAATATTACAACCCACAAAAAGATTACACAAATCTTTGGAAAATGCTTCTTGTGGATTCTTCGAATTATTGAGAAAACTTTCCTCCAAAAGTTGCTGCCGCGGTTCATTCAAATTTTCAGAAACCCTGTTCTGATGAAATTTTGTGTTCAAATGTTGCACTACTTGAAATTTCTTCTGGCAGGTAATCTGTGTAACAAATATATATTTTTATCATTCAGTTATAATAATTATTATTAATTACTATATTACTACAAAAACTAGAAAAATAAATTGTCTGGTTTTGTAAAATTCTCCAGTTGTTTAAATTTGATTGATTTTGGTTATTTTGGTGTTTATGACAAAGAAATATTACAAAGATATATTAGCTTTAAAGAACATAAAATTAAACATATCTAATAATAATTTATTATGAAATTGTTTCATTATATTTATGAACACAAAAAAAAAATCTCATAATTGTAGAACTTGTTATTGACAAAATATTTCAAAATTCAACTTACCCTTTTGTCGCAGAGTGTGCACAAAACACTTTCTTCGTCAATAATTTTTAGTGCACAGCAATTACTTATCCAATTTTTTATTAGAGATGACTTCGCTTTAGCTATCTTCGGCATTTTCAAAACTTTTTAATTCACTTTTTTTTCACCAATAGCACAGATCTTAATACGTTTACGAATGAACAAACTATGAAGGAAATTATTTATTTTTCTTATATTGATATTAGTCGTACGGTATAATATACCTGCATTAATACCTACATTTCTGAAAAGGATTTCTTACGTAAGTTCTAATTGCCCTGTAAACCGATTATCAGTAGAATTAAATCCTATTTTTGGGAAAGTCCATCTCATTATTAATGAGATGGACTTTTAATGAGTCATTAATGCAAAGTTGAAGGAATGCAATCCCTTCACGTTTACACAAACAAATTAAATATCTTTAATTATCAGATTTTATTATGGTTCTTATGAAAATGGCGAATATATGCATAAATATGCAAAATAATTAGGAAATATGTACGTGCATATGCAGTTATGGTAAAGTGTCCAAATATGCATTATATGCACTAAAAAAATGGTAAAAAACGTATTCTGAGGGTGGAAAATGGATAAGTACACACTATAGAAGGGATATACCAAAAAAACAACAAATATGCATTTTGCATAAAATCCAGTCTCTAGTTATCACTATCCTTGCAATATTATATTATATTATCGCGGTCTTTCGTAATTAGTTCCGTATTAGCCGCAAGAGTTTCCAAGTCATTATTGTTAAAAGAGCCAGGAGAGTATTTTAAACCCTTTTCTAATTTCTTAATGACCGGGAGGTCGAAACACGTGTCAGAGAACAATAAATCTGTCTTAAGTGAAACAATATAACCTAGTGTTTTATTCGTTTTAATATTCATAATGTTTCACCAAGAACCAACCGTAGATTCTATTAATTTTATTCATGATTGTTTCGTTACAGCTAGTGTGAAACACATTTATGTGAAATTGAATATATTATTTAATAATAATAATAATAATACGTTTATTTACCCAACAGAATATTTCTAATTACAGGACAAAATATAAATAAACACGTGAATGCAGAAAAATAAAAAGTAATGAAAATGTAATACAAAAGGACACAAAAAAAAATGTAATAGGTTTAAGTATCCAGCGTAGATGTCAGAAAAGAAAGGTTCGGCATTCCGTGCCATGTGGTGCAAGGGCGGCTTCTTGAGCACATTGGTCTTGGCCGTTGGCAGATTGAAGAATGTTGCATGCCGAGCCGAGCATCGCGGAACGTAGAAAGGCACAGCACCGAGCATCTGTGGACAGTCAATCCTACTGTTAATCAGCTTGAATAAAAATCTGGCACTATGCATGGTGCGTCGAACGGCCAAGGATTGGAGGTGATGCACCTCCAACAAATGAGTGTAAGAAATGTTCCATTCCGGGTAGGTTCCAGTCAGTTTAAAAGACATAAATCTTAGAAATCTTCTCTGAATTTTATCAATAGGAAGTTGTTGTGAAGTGTAGAGGGGGTACCATATGACCGAGGCAAACTCCAACTTACTGACTACCAATGTAAAGTAGGGGGACTTGAGGAGGCAGGGATCCGTGAAGTACCTCGAGATTCTCATCAGAAATTCCAACATCCTTGACGCTGCGGCACACATAGATGTTATATGTGGCGTGAACGTCAAGGACGTGTCAAATACAACGCCCAGGTCCTTGATCGACTGAACCCCACTGATCAACTGCCCACAAATGGTGTAATTGTAGTCCAGAGAAACGGATTTGCGAGTAAATAACATCGAATTACATTTTTCGATCTTCCAGGCATGAAGCCATGTTGAAGGGATGATATGAGGGAGGAAGTATTGAAGGATATGGATCTGTACAGGACCTGCTCAAGAATTTTTGAAAAGTTGGACAAGATGGCAATCGGTCGAAAATTAGAGATATGAGATTTGTCGTTTTTCTTATATACAAGAACAATCCTGATACGTTTCCACCGATCTGGGAAAACTGATGTTTTCAAGGCAAGATTAATTATAGAGCACAACGGTTTCACCAGGTAATGTCGCAAGTTTTTTAACCAAGAAACTTGGGACAAGATCATCACCAGCAGTAAAGCTGACATCAAATTTGGCCATAATCTCAGTTAGGGACTCCCCGGAAATATAAGGGACCGCAAAAGTAGGAAACTGAGAAGAAATTTGAGGAGGAACCGCAGAGGTGGGAGTAGTATATGAAGTGGCAAAAGTAGAAGCAAAGGCATCGACAATATCCTTAGGATTGTCCAACCAAGTATCATTGTGGCACATTCGTCCAGGAATTCGTGTTGAACGCTGCTTGTTATGGACAAAGGACCAGATCTTGTTTGGATGCTTCTTAAGAACGGCTTCAGAGTGGGTTACATAGTTTTTGTACGCCTCTGATATTTGATGTTTAATTAAAGTTCTAAGTCTTCTAAAATCATCATGAAAAGCCCCACCATCAGGAGTACTCGATTTACGTCGATAGTAATCCTTCATCTTTATATTCTCCCTAATAGTCTTTGAAAACCACGGACGGTACCGTGAAGTAGCTGGAACATATTTTGGAATTGATTAATCAAAGGCCAAATAGAGCTTCTCATACAACCAGTCAAGCGCCTGATCCACATCACTGTGAGCATCCAATGACGACCATTCAATCTCTGACAACATGCCATTTAGTGTATCATAATTTATTTTATTGAAATTGTACCGAAGATCACCAGTAGGAGAAAATTGAGTAAGTTTAGTAAAGGATAGTTCAGTAGAGATAGACAGAGCCGGATGATATATTATTTAAAGTGAAGTAAATCTTGGAATCGCAGACAGAAATATTTCTTTACGTGAAAAAGATATTTATTTGCTGCTATTGAAAAGAACCCTTTTCACAATAATAAATACGAAATTAATCACTGTGATTCCACGAACTTGCAAACGGTGAAAACAGTGATTACGAAATCACCGTGACCAATATCTGCTCTCATCTCTAATGCAAACAACACAAACGCAAGAATTTCATTATGAATTATCAATCCGTGCGTTCAGGGAGTTACGGTTACGGCGCTGGAAGCGAATACCGCTAGAGCTTGTGGCTAGCGTCAGAAGCAAAGAGTAGAGAAGTGTAAGAGGCTAGAGCTTGTGGCTAGCGTCAGAAGCAAAGAGTAGAGAAGTGTAAGAGGCGACACTCTCGTCGGCAGCTTTGATGTCTGCTTTACCGTTTCTATGACTTTGAGCGCTGCTGTCTCTTTAAATCGTGGTATCGATTTAAGCGTGGCAAGCAATCGTATTTTTCCGTGGGCGACTCGTGGATTTACGTTCGCGACTCTTTGTACGCGGAATAAAAGCACGCTGGCGACAGCCAATCAGCAAACATGTTATGCGTCAGCACGACTGCCTATTAAAATGGGAGTACAACGTGCATCTCTCTTGTATTTTATCGTCTCCTTCTGACTGTCGTCTCTTGTACTTCTCTACTCTTTGCCGCAGTCATTGAACGGGTCACAGTAGTAAGTTTTAAAATTATTGCTTGCGCATGCGTACTTTTACTACTTCTGAAGAATCACAATTTCTGACAGCAGCAATCTCGCGTTCTGAAGTTTATTTTTATTTAATTTCATTATTATTATTATTGTTTGAAGTATGAAGACGTGACATGCGCACTTTTAAAACGTAAACTAAAAATAAAGTCAACGTATTTGCTGTGTAATTAGGTTATAACATGTATGAGAGCAATATGAAATCCTTATTTTAGAATTGAGACCGAGGAGATGGTAAATTATTTACTATAATATACAGCGTGTATTTGAAATAAAGGGACAGAGTATGATTAATGGAAAGATTTAATTTTATTAGACTCAAATCCAAAATATTTTGCGCAAATTCAAATTTTAAAAATTATAAAGATATTTTTAAAATATTCGTCGCGCCACTGCACTTCAATACGACTGTAGGGTATGCAAGGGTGGGGTATTAAGTAGGAGTGTGAAGGCGTGCGAGCAGCGAGGTCAGTCTCGTTCGATTGTTACATGTCGATGTTTCGACTATGGCTTGCACAACACACGAACTGTTCGATATGTTGTACATTTACGGTGAAACGGGTGGAGATGTACGTCGAACTTGTCGGACGTATAGGTTGCGTTTTCCTAATCGTCGAGCCCCATTTTACAAGTGCGTAATGGATGTCGTCTTCAGAACAAGGGAAACAGGTAGATTGTTACCAAATTACGAAGGTCGAGGACGTGAAGGCCCCGTAGAGTTTTGCGTGCGGAAGAAGAGTTACTGGATATTGTAGAGGAAAATCCAGGTGTAAGTACACGAGATGCAGCAAGACAGGTGGGGGTGTCTCACAGTACGGTACATAGTATGTTGAGAAGTAATTTATTACACCCCTACCATATTCAACGTGTACAAGAACTGACTGAAAATGATCGTCCGTTGCGAATTACATTTGCCACCTGGTTTCGTCAACGTGTAGCAGAACATGTAAACTTCACTGCTACAGTGTTATTTACCGATTAATGCTGTTTTACGCGATGTGGTATTATGAATTATCATAATGCACATCATTGGGCAGATGCCAATCCGCACATGGTAAGTCAACATAGGTTTCAGCATCAATTTTCGGTGAATGTATGGGCCGGCATTTTCGGAGATACTATTCTAGGACCATATGTACTTCCAGAGCTACTAAATGGAGCTAGTTATTTACAGTTTTTGGAAAACGTTTTGCCAGACTATCTAGACGATGTACTGCTAGACATACGAAGGTAGATGTGGTTTATGCACGACGGGGCACCCCCACATTTTTCACGAGCAGTACACGACTTTTTAAATGCCACATATCCTAGATAGATTGGACGTGGAGGTCCCATGCCGTGGCCTCCCCGCAGCCCAGATTTAAATCCACTAGACTTTTTTTTTTGGGGGTGTTATATGAAAACTCTTGTCTACAGTGGTGGAGAGATTGAAAACGTAGAAGACTTACGGCAACGATTTTTTGACGCGGCACAGCGTATTAGACAAGAGGCACATCTGCAGCGAGTTCGTGAAAATTATTCGCGTCGCCTAGAGGCGTGCCTCCGCGCTAAAGGCGGACACTTTGACATTTCCTGTGAGCTTTCCACCTGTTTCACCTGTTTACAAATCGTTGTAAAAAATAAACTATCTTTATTTTACGTTTATTTCGATTTTTATTATAATGAAATAAATTAGGTTTTTTTTTTAATTCACTTGCGTCCAATTAAAATAAAAGTTTCTCATAAGTAGATTTGGGCAAATTTTACAACACAAATTTGAATTTAATCATAATAACAGCAATAGTACTTACTATACATTTATTGCGGAAGAAAATGTAATATCTAAATAATCCTGGCAAATATTAAAATAAATACAAAATTCATAGTCGACATCTCAATAAAAAAAATTCTCGTTGAAAACTACGATATTTTAAAAGAGAACAAAAGAAATCGAATAAAGTACATGCATCAATTGGGAAATTTGCCCAAATCAGCTGATATTTCATATTAAGGTTGTTGAACTCTAAGCATGAACACCTGTTTAGAAATAGTAAACAATGCTACCATTGGGGTTTTTATAACGTTTACAACTATTATTGCGGTGTGTGTATCTATACGTAAATTGTTACGCTCTACTTTCATTTTTGGCCGATGCCCCGTAGGATCTTAACATTTCGCAGTTTATGTTGCTTAATTTTACTTATTGACCGTGCCTGGTATGCTTGAGTTATCTAAACTAGACGTGACTCATGTCTTTTGTTATGAACACACTCTCTTACTAAAACTAGACACCTCAGAGTAGGGTTATAAATTTGCTAGGCACTTAATCATTTAGACCGCTTATTTACGTTTTTCTTAAGAGTACGTATTAGAATAAACACTTCTGTACGTTCTTATGAATACTCTCTTTTACATAAGGCTAGATTTATCGAGAATTTAATTTTAGATTTTTACATGCATTTAGACGTTAAAATTTCCTATATTTCTGAGTTTTCTTAAGACTACGATTTATAGTGGATAATTCCTGAGCCTGTTAAACATTTGCATAGGCTAACCTACCTGTATCTACTCTGTTGTTCTGATTTTGGATGAACGCTTATTATTACAGTTGATTTATTGAACTTCCAGTTTACGATATCTGTGTATTCTTGATTGTTTTCATTTTAGTTTTTTTTTTGCTCTCATGTAGCTTTGTTTGTGAAGGAGAATATTGTGTTAGGATACTCTTTCAGCGCCTTATCTACATATGTCCAAATAAATCATGTATTGTGGCCATCGAAAACTTTCTTTGGTTTTTATGATTGTTATGTTTGCTTAAAAAAAGGTTTATATGTAACTTATGAACAGCTTAGGCATTGTGCATACTTATTTTCTTCTTTCACGAACATGCTTTTGATTGTAATAGGGGGGGCTTCAGATGAATATCTTCCGAGCCATTCGTTGAACATAACCTCCTGGACATACCATCCGAATGAATGTCTGGTTCCATTTGCGTGTAAGTTCAATTTCGGTCGCAAATACCCGCCGTTATCTGGTGAGCGTTGTACCTTTGTAATTAATCTATTTACCTGGGTGTTGATCATTTATAATGTGTGGATAACTCGAGATGCGTCTGTTTACCGCTCCAGGCGTGTTTATCGGTCTGTCAGTTCGCATAGTACCAACTTCTTAGACCTAAAGTTGATTTCTTCGTTTTCTTATCACAATCTTGCGTTCGTTGCAAGTTTATTTTTAGTTAATTCTGACATCATTTGGAGTTCAAAGGGATGTTTGTTTTATTATTAAGTTCATGTTATTGTTGATTTACTTGCGGGATAGTTTTGGTGTTCGTGTAGTTTTAAATTCTTCCCGCCTGTCTTAGTTCTTGTTTCCGAGTTCGAGAAATGCGTGGAAAATTCGACGCGGCGTATCAACGGAAGCACGCTATCTGAATTCACTTTTAAGTCATTCTTCATATGAAGAACACAAGTTTCTAATTTATATTGTATGTCTAAGTAGACAATATTGCTTTGTGCAGCTCTAATGAGATACGTAGTTGATACCGTACCTTATCGTATTGAAATTCTCGTGGGTGTTTAATTAATTTTCATCACCCTAGTTTTGCTGAACCACGGGTTTGGGCTCTGAGTTATTTGTACTATTGTGTCTTTTGAAGTAAGGATACCGTGTTCTCCGAAAGTCGGGGTAAGCCTGAGAGAATTTCTTTTGTTAATTTCCAGAGTTTTAATCTCTGCATTTCTTTTTTTGGGGGTCCTTAGGAACCCGTAGTAGGCTTCTGTTTCTACGGTATCTACCATCGACATCACGGCCGTTTAATATTGTTCGATGGACCACTAATACCTGAATTAACCGTTGTACCTTCTGTAAAAGTCTTCTACAGTCTAGAGGTGTGAAGTACCATCTTGGAGTCTTCTGTGAGAATTACCACCTGAAAGTCCACAAGGACTTCATGACCACATCGCCTGCTAGTGCACTACCTTCTCACCAGACCCCGCAAGTTAAGTACATAACAATTTTTAGTCTACGAACTTATATTACGACTAACTTGATAGAAACATATACCAGTCGACCTGGTCATTTCACAAGTTTTAAGAACTAATTAGTGGACCGCAAATTTTATTTCTACCATCTTATCGTGTGCTAGGTCACAAATACCACTGTTAAATTTTGCTTTGTATTTAAATTGGTCATCGCTGTATACTGGGTGAGACCAGTAGTATTAATGTTAATGCTCTGATTTACTACGTTCTCTTGTGACAACCTGAGGTACGACTCAGTATAATTCTCGGGAATTAATTCCTTACAGTAAATTCATTAATTTCTTTTTTTTGTTATTCTATTTTACCTATGCCTAGAACGTGCTAATTAAATAACAATTGTATGCATAAAATTCATTACAGTAAAGTCATTAATTTTTTTTGTTATTCTATTTTACCTATGTCTAGAATGTGCTAATTAAATAACAATTGTAAGCATAAAATTCATTACAGTAAATTCATTAATTTTTTTGTTATTCTATTTTACCTATGTCTAGAATGTGCTAATTAAATAACAATTGTAAGCATAAAATTCATTACAGTAAATTCATTTATTTATTTTTATTTTGTTATTCTATTTTACCTATGCCTAGGATGTGCTAATTAAATAACAACAGTAACATAAAATTCATTACAGCAAATTTATTAATTTCTCTTTGTCATTCTATTTTACCTATGTCTAAAATGTGCTAAGTAAATATCAATTGTGAACATAAGCATTTGCGAAACATGCATTTACCTATCTCAAAGTTTTGATTATATAAATTTAATAGATTAATTATCATTTATTGTATTTGAATCGCCGTAGTTTGGCGAATTTTCTAAAATCGCATGTACAAAACTGTAAGGCTACGAAACGTTTCTGCCGCCGATCTGCCTCTGATAATAAATGCAGGGGTTATGTCAAGTTTCTTATCTTTTGATATTATAATTTTGATATGGTTATGTTAATTAACTAATTGTAAGTGAATTGCTGCACATTTGGGCTTTCAATATAAATCAAATTTGAATATGTTGCATGGTCGCCTTTGTTAAATATTTCTATATCATTTTGATTTACGTTTATTATTAACTTTATAATATTTTTTCTATATCATTTTGATTTACATTTATTATTAATTTTATAGAAATTTCATAATTCACATATTATTAAAAAAAAAACTGTTAATGAAAATTGGGTCGTAATTAATATATAGTATTGTTATGCTGTAAAATTTACTTTTGTATTTAGTTCTCGTAAGATTATGTGTCTTTGTTTAAGTACGTAGAATATGTATGAGCGCGAGACTTATGAGCGAATCTCGTACATCGTTTGGTTCACCGTGTGCAGAGGTCGTTTACTGTATTTCTGTGCGTGCGCTAAACCTACTATTGTGCTCTCAGAGCCCTGACTCCCGAACCGTGGAATTGATAGTTATGTAATATGTATTATCGAGCAAATACACTCTTTATGTGAAGGAAACTCTGTATCTTGTGAACTAATTCTAACTATCTTATCTCTAGCTTATTTTACCCTACCTGTAGATGCGAATTATCTGCATTTGCAGTTACTTTTTACGCCTTGTTTCAGTTTTAACAAGATCTGCTTATTTATTACTTCCGAACTCTGCGAAGTGCATTTATTTGTGTTCCTAAATTCTTCGACACATCAGTCAGCCTCGTTGTATTTACTGTCGCCTGTGTTTATGTGTATTCCTAGACATAGACTCTCTTGTACGTCTGACTAATATTCTGCCTTCGTGTTATGTCACTAAAAATGCAAAGAGGGTATTAACCAGAGAAACCTTGTGTATTAACGGGCATACTTTAAGTTGTTATCATGACCTGTTTTGTTCTCCACAACATTCATCTTCCCTGCCTGCCTTGTTGCGCTTTTATCAATATCTTTCCTTGAGGGGTTATGGCTTCGCGGATTTAACTGTAAAACATTAGGGGGTCGGTTCTTTTTTTAACCGCCGTTTGTAGCGTGATTTAAAAGCTGGGAAAATTTCAATAGTTACCTGTAGAATCCTTGTTCTTTCGTATTAAAATTGTGTCTACTTTTGGAGGTTTGTTTTGTTTTCTATCTGTCAAACGTTTGGTTACGTCGCCTAGATGGATGTGCGATTCACGGATTGCCAACGTCTAGCATGAAGTCCCTCTCGTACTGCCGACTTTATAATTTCTACGTAGAATTGTAGGAGTGTTTCTGTTATTCTATCTTCATCTAAGTTATGTTCATGTCTGTGTTTAATTATTTGTCATGGTGCTGACTTCACCTTTTGTCAAATTTCGTCTTGTGCCTGCTATTTTTATATCTGAAATCTCCCGCCCTTATTTTGAATCCTTTCCAGTGCGACGTTTTGGGCGTGCGTGCTCATTGGCTATAATGGATATACCGAAAAGGTCACGTTTAGGTCACTTTCGAAGTTGAGCTTGTTGAAAGTGCATGTGCACGATATGCTTATTTTCATTTGGTGAATTTTATCACTTTGTCTAAAAGTTAGACTGACGCTTAGGCGGCTCTGACGAAATAAGCTGTTGTATCGATACCTTAAGTAGGTGTTTTATCGTAAATTTTATCGCAATTCCGCTACCTGATTTACGAATGCCACGTGGTGGATTTTGAATTTCTTTTCGTGCTATGTGTGACTTCTGAGTCTTTAACGTGCATCTCCAACTAAAATTGGGGTAAGTGATTGTAATTTTGTGTTAATTTTTTCGGGGTTTTTATTCTTGTTTCTTTTCTTTCGAATTTAATAGGATGTTAGTACAGGGCTAAGCATCCAGACATTAAACGCTGGTTTGGCCGCTGTAGATGCCGTTTCGATTTATGTAAGAGTTGTGCCTACCTTTTCATCTCGGATTTTGGGTGGAATTACAACGTACAATTGGAAGACCTCCACCATCTTGGCTCCAGTTGGCGTGCCTCCGCCATTTTGAGATTACAGCTAAGTACAACCATCTACCTAATTTACCGAAGAGTATTTCGACTCTTTTGATGGAAGTTTAGAGCCAGAGAACTGGTCATATTTCCGTATTAATTTTCTTATGTTTTTGAAATGAGACTTTTGGGTGCTTAAGAGATACCTGCTGTGCCACTTATTACATGTGTGGTCACAATAATTACATATTAATTTTTGTTTAATTGTAAATTTGCTTTGCCGTATACCGAGTGACCCTCAGTAGCAGTTTTATGGAGGGCTCTCGTGGTTGTAACTAAAATTTTATTGTGCTTAATTACTAATGAATTTTTGTCGTTATTATTCTAACTTTTCTTGCAGACTTTTGTCTGAATATCTGAGCTAGTTAAATTCCTTCCTGCTAGAGTAAATTTTGTACGGGGAGCTCAGTGTATTTTGTATATCATAAAATTTTCCTTTCTAATTTTAACTTAATTATTTGACATTTGATAATAAGAAACCTTCTTTTAAATATAATTTTGAACATGTAATCAAACCCTGTGTTTGGTATTTAACGAATTTTTCACTTTATTAGACTAAGTCTTATGTACTGGTTGTTATTAATTTTCTTGCGTACATATTAAATTACATTTTGTATTAACATTGCCGTAGTGGCGTTTTCATGATATTACTTTGTAAAGATTTTATGTGAGGTAATGAAACGTTTCTGCTACCAACCATCAACTGCTGAATCGCAGAGAATATGTTTTAGAATTAAGACTTGTTATTTTCTTTTATATTTCATTAATTTTACCTAACGCTTTCTTCCAAATTATCAAACTGTCTAGTTTTTTTTTGTTGTTTGTAAATCAATTTTACTCAACGTTTGCTAATTTTTTATTATATATATTTAAACTGTTCAGTCAGCTTTGTGACACTTAGTTTTTTTCTTTTATACTTAACTTCTCCTTTTCTTAAAAAAAAATTCAAAATTTAATTAAATCTTGCTACATTTCGTAATATCTTTTCTTTTATTTTACCTCTACATATCTCAAATAATTTTGTGACAAGCACTTACGTAAGGTTAGGTGCATCATATTATACAGGGTGATCAATAGGAAACCCGCTGGAGGGACACAGCCAGTGGAAGCTCATAGGAGGCGCAGGTAGGTTATCGTAAGGTAACATAGTGTCCTGGTGCCCGGACAACGTCGCTCGCGTCGTTGCCGACCGACGCTCTACTTTTGGTGTAAGTTTATCTGAACCGTCACGCCGTCTGCGACAGAGTTAGCTCGGCCCTGCGTTTTCCAGTTTCAACCACCTCCCATTGTGATTCTCCGTTATCTTTAGTTAAATTTAGTCTGCTATCTTAGTGCGACGTAGTTCCGGTGTAACAGTATGTCCATCTTTCTCTTTCTTTTTTTTATGACCTTATCATTTTTCTTCCAACGTGACTAGCACTTGGATAAGGGTTGTGTAGCAAAACCTCTTACAGGGTGATCCAGTGGTGTATCCCGCTGGAGGGACACAGCCAGTGGCAGAAAATAGAGATCGCAGGTAGGTTACCCCTTAAGGTAGCGTAGTGTCCTGGTGCCCAGACAACGTCGCTAGCGTCGCTGCCGACCGGCGCTCAACCTAATATATTTTCTTGAACCGACACGCCATCTTCGACGTGAGTTAGCTCGTCCCTGCGAACCTCAATCTTTTCCACCCCGCCATAGTGATCTCCCTATATTGTAACTTACCTAAAGTTTTATAATTCAGTTGCGACGTTGTTCAGGGTGTAACAAAATATGCGTGTTATTTACTTCCATAAAATATTATTTATTACGGCTCATGACGTCGGCTGTCCGGCCTAACTGACGCGATACCGACATATAGACACATGCTAAATCCATAGGCGGCACATTAAACCCTTTTCGGGGGGGTTTTAATTTTGGCGTTTGTGTCGTAATTGACTCACAATTTTTGGGATTTATATTGTAGGTAATTGCATCTTTCCATTTATCATACTCTGTCCCCTTATTTCAAATACACGTAGTGTGTCTAAATATTTAATACTACATTTTACAGTGGATTATTATATGGATTATGTGGAAGTTTTTGATGAAGATGACGTATGTATTATCAATATTATATTAACAGTTTTGGTTGGAATATTTATCGGCACTGTGAACAGTATTCAATTCAATTTTAATTAGTTGATGAATTTTCTGAATGCTATGTTGCAGTAAGAGTATAACCACAGAATTATAACTGATAAATATATTTAATACAAAGAAATAACTTTCTGTATTTATTTTATTACTGTAGTTGTAAAAACAATATTCTTCCAATATTTAACTGTTGGATTATTTTGAGGTTCTTGTTGAAGATGATGTAACGATTTACACTATTAGCAGTTTTGGCTGAGATATTTATCGGCAGTGTGAACAGTCGTTTATTTCAGTTTTAATGAATTGATGTATTTTCTGAATGCTACTTTGTAATAAGTGTATAATCGCAGAGTACACGACTGATAAATAAATATGACAAAAACTGATAACATTGTGTGTTTGTTTTATTGTTGTATTTGAGAAAGCAATATTATCCAACATTTAACGTATTGGAATCTGATAGCAGATCTTGTGTAAAAGTATTAAGTTACATTACCTCATAGACTATGTAGCTATCTGTACTTATACATAGGAAAAAAATGTTTCTATTGACCGTATTATTCACAAGATTCAAATTTGAATTTTAACCGCCTTCTTTTACCGCCGCTAGGTCATCGATCGAAATTTATTTTCGCTAGACAAAATGGCGACCGCTAGCTCCAACGCCGGCACTCAGCAGTCGCGTTCAGGACCCCGCTGGACCTAGCACAGCTCAGCGCTAGCGGCGCCGTAACTCCCTGAACGCACGGAATGACGCATATAATTTTACGTTAGGATTTTCACAAATAACGCGCTTTTATGTTTCGTTATGACGATTCGTGTTCGGTAAACTTCGTATATCATCTACTAGCGCTTAGTGTTTGTAATACGAATTAAAATAAAATTCAAAATTGGTAAAACCCGTTACCAGGCCCTGGGATTACCGCACCCGCTACGCCACCTGCCGCGTGAAAGGATTACCCTGGACCGCTAATATAAAGAGACGTATGCATCGTCCTTGGCGTAGACAGCCAATGTTACATTATTATTTATTTTTATTCGTAACGAAACACGTTATAACGTGAACTCTTGCTTCTTATTGGGACTGCATCTATCACATTAAAGCGCATTAAGCATTCAGTGGTAAAATTAACTCCGCCCTAAAATTGAAGTTTAGCATGAGATTATAACATTTATTTATTTTCAGAAAGTGTATTCTACCGACACCATCGGCCAAACGAGCGACATTAAACGGGCGCAACAGATGTCTCCGCCCGATCTATAAATGTGAGCAGTGCAAGTACAGGACGAAGTACCAAGCCGATCTTAAGAAACATACTAAACAGCATTATGTAGTTAAAAGGTATAAATGTAGGATTTGTAACAGACGTTTCAACACTAAAGAATCCCGCAGGCTGCACGTGGAAAATACGCACGCTTGTGTTGGAGAACAGGACGACCAAGAACGTTCTACGACTGATTATAGGAATGCACATATAAAAGTAGAACAATCGAGCCCAAGAGCTCAAAAGAAAATGTTTAAGTGTTCGGTGTGTGTATTTCGAACCAAACACAAATATTCTTTGAATTTACATAAAAAGACTAAACACTTGAAGGAGTTTGATTATAAATGTGACTCTTGTGAATTTGGAACAAACAACAAACAGCATTTAGAAAGACATATAAAAACTAAGCATTTGAAAGAATTTGATTATAAATGTGATTCTTGCAAATATTGGACAAACCGCAAAAATGTTTTAGAAATACATATAAGAACTAAACATCTGAAGGAATTTGATTATAAATGCGACTCTTGTGAATTTGAAACAAACATCAAAAGTCATCTAGAAAGACATATAAAGACTAAACATTTGAAGCAATTCGATTATAAATGTAACTTTTGTGAATATGGAACAAACAACAAAAATCATTTAGAAAGTCATATAAAAACTAAACATTTGAAAAAGTTTGATTTTATATGTGACTTATGTGAATTTGGAACAAACATAAAAAAGAATTTACAAGTACATATAAAAACTAAGCATAAGAAAGATTTTGATTGTAAATGTGATAAATGTGAATATAGAACAAATATTAAACAGAATTTAGAAAGGCATATAAAGGCTAAACATTTGAAGCAATTTGACTATAAATGTGACAAATGTGAATATGAAACAAGCAAAAAAACTCACTTAGAACAACATATAAAAAATAAACATTTGAAGAAATTTGATTATAAATGTAAGTCTTGTAAATTTGGAACAAACCGCAAAAGTACTTTAAAAGTACATATAAAAACTAAGCATAAGAAAGATTTTGATTGTAAATGTGATAAATGTGAATATAGAACAAATATTAAACAGAATTTAGAAAGGCATATAAAGACTAAACATTTGAAGCAATTTGACTATAAATGTGACACATGTGAATATGAAACAAGCAACAAAACTCACTTAGAACAACATATAAAAAATAAACATTTGAAGACTTTTGATTATAAATGCCACTCTTGTGAATACAGAACAAACACCAAAGGTCATTTACAAAGACATATAAAGGCTAAACATTTGAAGTGAGATTTGATTATAAACGTGACTCCTATGAATTATTTTTTTTTTCGTTTAGTATAACAATTTGTTTTTATTTTGTATTTAATTCTCGGCTAATGATATATGTATAGCAAAAAATAAAACATCAACATTTTTGTTTTGTTTTTTTGCCCCTCTACTCAGTATATAATTCTATGGAAACCAATCGTTCGACCGCATGTAACTCAGGATGAGGTTTTATTGACATTTGATTGTACTTTCAAAATCGCAGAAAAGTATTAAAAAAACACAAATTAAACTAAATTGTGTGTGATAAAGTGAAATAAACATCAATTATTACGACTTCCATAATTTCAAGGATGTGACAGCAGATGTACAATGCGAAAAGGAAAAATTAACTCGGTGAGTACCTAATTTATTTTCTATCTCCATTTCTGTACGTTGGCACCCATAATTTCATAAGTCAAAAATTGTTTTTTACTCAGAGATCGCCTGCTCCCGTAAGCTGCAGTTTACCCAGAATATGAAACGATACAAGGCCTTCGAAAATATACATTTCACAAGCAATTCGCATGTGATTATATACGAATGAGAATAGGGTGACGGCTAATGTTCATGACGTGTGCGACACAAAATTTGACAATTTTACAAATTTATCATACAGACGACACTAAAATAAGACTATTTTTACTTTCTTATACGTAGTATCTCTCTCTCTCTCTCTCTCTCTCTCTCTCTCTCTCTCTCACACAATTTTATTTAAAAAGTTTTTCGAAATTCCTACCGGAAGTAGGTCTTTTACTCTTATCGAAAATCGGTTTTTTGCGAATATTTCGCAAGTCAAGCTTTTTAGACAGGTACGTTACGGATATAAAAGTATTTAAAACATTTTGTATAAAAAAGATTTCAAAATTCGGACCGGAAGTAACACTTTTACTCTTACCGAATAGCGATTTTTTGCAAATATGTCGTAAATTATGCATTCTATATATATATATTAAGAGTACAAAAGTATTTAGAGTTGGATTTGCAATATTTTTTGTATACATGAAATTTCAAAATTCGGACCGGAAGTAGCACTTTTACTTTAGCGAGTAGCACTTTTTTTCGAATATCTTGCAAAGTATGCATTCTATAGCGATTTATTAAGAAAATGAAAGTACTTAGAATAGGATTTTGAATAAGTTTTGTATAAAAAAATTCTTAAGATTGTATAGTTTGAAAGGCTCATCCGTATAAGAAAGTCGTGTGGTGGCCACACCTCATTTTTTCTATTGCACTTTTTCGGGAAAAGCCCTGGAAAGCAACAATTTTAGATAATATGAAACGTAAGTTATCGCTGTTTTGCGTTTCTTAAATTTATTTTGTAATTTTAGAATCTCAAATTTGGGTTAGCGATGCAAAATGCATAAATTTATAATGTCAAGGCCAGTTTTTGTATTAATTTATTTTCTTAAAAAATTTAATCAAATGTATGCAAAATTGCATACATTTGATTAAAGTCTACTAACTACTAAGGCTGGTACACAAAAGAAAAAAACAACCTCTACGCGCCAGCTGCACACTTGATGAACGATATAAAAAAAAATCGAATTTATGTAATTATATTTGAAGATAAAAAATTGAAAATAGTAAACATTGTCACACACATTTCATGGAAGTGTTTTTCGAAGCGGTCCCATCGTCTATCCCCACTTTACGGTATCTCTACCGGGCCTAGCGAAGACGCCATTAGAAAAAAATGCAGTACCTATAATATTGGAGTGTATATAACAGATGGGCAAATGGAAATTGAACTATTATAAAAAATCAACAAAACAAAAAAAGTAAATATGCAAGTCGAATGAAAAATCAAATTACGACATAAGTAATTTTTAGTCTACAATTTTATTTTATTTGATATTTGTTAATTCGATTTAGTTTAACTAAGAACATAATACCAATATGCGAGTAGATTTTAGAATTTAAATATATGACGATTCATTTTATGTATGTATTAAAATTTTGAACCCACGGTAGCTGTTTCGCGTAATTTTTAATAATTGTTTTGGAAACTTATAAAAATTGTCTGTTAGCCTACTTGAAGGTAGCCGTATTTAATTATTATTACTATTAAACTACCGGTTTAAAATCTTTTTCTTCGAAAATTAAAGAATCATCGTGGGTTACGTTTCTTACTGTCCGTTTTTAATACATACACTTTTGCTGTTAGGTCTGATGCAGCTTCCCTTGATTTATAATCCCCTGAAGGGGTCAATGTTGGAAACCCTGAACACATCTGCTTAGGCAACTCACAAGATAGCGGGAAGAAATAATTTGGGCCTTTCTCTCAAAGTTGTTCGCTGCATGTATACATATATTTTTACAAATAAGCAAATTAGAAACATACCGGAAAAATCACTACGTCAAAGTCAGAATGAGATGTATGTTTCTTTTTCAGCGAAAAAAGTAGAACTTTATGCAAAATGGAAATAATACCATTATCTGCGCTTATGAATTTGCTTTCAAACAAAAAAAGAATCAATGCGATATCTAACGTGGTTTTCGGGTTTGCTGGTTGTTTTTGTTTAAGAACACGTTTGATAAAAATTAACGATTTTGGTCACTTTTATTATAATAAAAATGTTCAGTATCGCTTAAAAAAGACGTAAATAGCTATTTCATGTAGAGAATTATATACTTAACAAGAATACATCGGTTTGAACTGGTGCGCCAATTTTTTTCTTTCAGAATTTCCCGATCTGCATAGCGACAGAATCTGTGAATAAAACCGATGCGCTCTGATCGAAACCCGAACATCGTCTAGCTCCACCTGCTCACACCCCGTTGCGTCTACCGTCCCGCTAGTAATACAAGTTGCATAAGTTTCGATTTGCTCAGATACTGTTGGTAAATGCCTTTCTTAAGTTGAAGTTCGACCAACTTAGTACAATGTTAATTTACGTTAAGTGCAATAATTTTCATTGTGACCAGGTACATAAGAAGCCATGTGTTTTAACTTTTGTTAATTTTGCTACTACCTTAATTTATGTTAAGTGGATGTGAACAACACTTAAGACTTTTAAATATATAATCATTATTTTATTTAAATATGTATATAAATTGTGAGCAGTTTTTACTTCGTACTTTTACATAGATACATTATTGAGTTAATATAATGCACCTAATTCACAAATTCGATGGTTTTTATACACTTTAGCAGGATTGGTCCTTTTAAGAGATGGATCACCAGTTCTTTTAACCCACTCATTATATATCTGCACAATGTTGATTTTGCAAATACAGAACAATAATTCTTTACATTTGAGCACTATTTGCACTTAGGTCAAAATAAGGAATGAAATCTGCCTTTCGATGAAGTGCTATCAGTAGGTACACGTGATCACAGAATACTTGCTACGACCATAGTTCCTCGCAACTTACAACAAGTTATGACGATTCGTATTCGGTAAACTTCGTATATCATCTACTAGCGCTTAGTGTTTGTAATGGGAACTAAAATAAGATTCAAAATTGGTAAAGCCCGTGACCAGGCCCTGATTAATACATTCATAATATTACTATAACATAACCACAATTCTTGGCAAATATATTTTTTCAGTATGATCGTTTGTTTATGGTTTGCATATGATATCATATTTCTCATGACATATAAAATAAATTGAAGTTCATGTATATTATTGTTAAGATACATTTTATTAAATAATAATCAAGAGAATTATTATAAACGCAACTAATGGAATAATTATTAGTTTCATGGTTTCGAATGTTTCAATGCAACATTTAGATTTTAATAGGTGAATCTTATTTTGAAATTTTCCCGCCATTCACCACTACTGTAAATGTGCGTTGCCTTTGAAATCTTGGCTGTACAACTTGTACATCTTAATTTTAAAATAAGAAAATTTAGAGTTGTCCTTGCTGATAACTTATAACAGTTACAACTATAATGTAATAACAATTATAATTGGTGTACGGTATGTTTGTTAAACCGTTGATTGAGAGAATACTTAAAGATGCGCAACCTATAGCAAAATAGCGTGTCTTACCGGCAAATAGCCCTCGTACACCCCTTGCCCAGAAACACAACCGCTGTCTCGTGGCGGCAACACCCTATAGCATTTCATATAACTGCTAGAAATTGACCACACCGACGAAAAAGCGAGGCTTTTGCCGTTTGCAGCAGGTACTAGTAATTATACTAGATCTGAACTAATTTACATGCTTTAAAATCTCCTGGAAATATGAACCTAAATATTTGTTCAATATACAGTAAAACATGCACAAACTCATAAATATGCAAGTTAATGCAGTAATATGCGTTTCATTTCCGCTTCTTGTAGGTACTTAATTAATTCATTGAAACAGATGTTCATTTTAAATTGGCAAATGTATACTAAAAATCGCATTGTTAGATATTTATATATACGAGGAAACACATGTGTGAGATTTTGTGTCTTGGCTTCATTTCTTAATGTTTAATAAAAGTCTGTTTTCCCCATATACTGTGTGTCCAAAAAGTCTGGAAACACCCAAATAAAATCGAAACGGATGATTTTTGAGAAAAATGCAAAAACGGTCAATTAGTATTTTCAAAAAACTACTGGCTGATGGTATCTGTTTGGAATTTTTGATGACCTTGAAAAAGTTATGATGTCCAAAAAAAATTTAAATGGCAACGTCGCATTTTTAATTTTATTTTTGATAGATCTTTTAATTGTCTAAACGACAGTCAAAAAATTTTTCATTCTACTTAAGAAAAATTTTGAAAAAAAAAATCATAGAAAACAAAGAAAATTTTAATCGTAGAAATCAGCAAAAACTCTTACAATAAATGTTCAAAATGTTGCCCTTGAGCATCTTGGCAATACCCTAAACGATAATAAAATTCATTTTGAACGTTTTCTATCATTTCAGGAGTGATCCTTCGTACTTCAATCTCAATCCGTTGACGCAAGTCTTCCAAATTTTCAGGTTTAGTTGCGTATACCTTATTTTTTAGGTAACCCCACAAAAAATAATCAATAGGCCTTAGATCTGGCGACCTAGCCGGCCACTCGATAGCCCCCCTCCTGCCAATCCATCTGTTTGGGAAGGTATTCTCGAGATAATGCCGAACATTTCCCGCATAGTGGGGTGGAGCCCCATCTTGTTGAAACCAAATTCTTTGGCTGGGCAAATTAGGATCTTCATGGTTCGGAAATTATATATACTAATAGCCAATTGTCTCGCTCTTTTTAACACGAACGATTAAAACGGCAAAGCTATACCCCAACATTGACGAATTGGGGAGACAGTTTTCTGAGAACCTGGCGCATCTACGGTGGGAACGAAAGTGTCACGCGACGGGGACCACGGTCCCACGTGCCTTAGGCTATTTTTCACGTCTCCGAAGAGAGAACGAGGGTCCGAAAGGTGTTTTTGAAAATTTTAGAACGTGCAGAAAAAGAGTGTGCAAAATAGCATTTTGCCATAAGGCCTACGTGTAAAATATAAAATATGGACTAGGTTCGATTTTAAAATGGCGGTGGATCGATACAGATGACCGTGACACCTCAAAGTTCGGATAAGGTTAAGTTAAACGCACGAAAAATTCAATTTCAGGTTATAAATTATCAAAACCGTCAAATCAGTTTGAGTTCGCGATATGGCATTTGCCGGGAAACGTCAAAATTGGCGGAAAGCACCAGTCGTGCAATACACACATATAATGACTTATCTATTCACCTGTTTGATAGATTCGCCTTTTACTTGATGTAAATCCATTATCAAATTAATAATAATGAAAACAACTTGTTTTAGATTTACACTGTGTTTATTAAAATATATATGACAATTGTTTCGCTACCTTGTAGCTTCTTCGGATAAATGTTACAGAATGAAGTGTACAACATCAACTTATTATATTGAAAATATTACTGACTACACTACGGTTTTCCCAGCAATAAACCTTAATTGTATTATAATGTACTTTATGTATCTATTTTAAATATACTCCATGACAAATGAGTATCTTTACAACTACTTATAAATTATACATATTTAATAAAGGTGAAGAATTTAAATCTAATTTGTCATTTAATAATATATCTAAATTTTTTAGTCTGTTAATTTCTAGTGATTCTAAGAGATTTAGTTTTTTACTTTTATTTGCTATGTGTAAGATCTCGAAATTCTCATCAAAGTCATGGTTGTTTTCAATCAAATGAGTGGCATACGTTGAGTTCTATATATATATTAAAAAGGAGAACTCAACGTATGCCACTCATTTGATTGAAAACAACCATGACTTTGATGAGAATTTCGAGATCTTACACATAGCAAATAAAAGTAAAAAACTAAATCTCTTAGAATCACTAGAAATTAACAGACTAAAAAATTTAGATATATTATTAAATGACAAATTAGATTTAAATTCTTCACCTTTATTAAATATGTATAATTTATAAGTAGTTGTAAAGATACTCATTTGTCATGGAGTATATTTAAAATAGATACATAAAGTACATTATAATACAATTAAGGTTTATTGCTGGGAAAACCGTAGTGTAGTCAGTAATATTTTCAATATAATAAGTTGATGTTGTACACTTCATTCTGTAACATTTATCCGAAGAAGCTACAAGGTAGCGAAACAATTGTCATATATATTTTAATAAACACAGTGTAAATCTAAAACAAGTTGTTTTCATTATTATTAATTATCTATTCACGTTTATCGATCGGTTGTCAAGTTTAAATGTCAGAAGGCCGACAAATAAAGGGATTATGAAGGAAATGTGGTACCTTTCAGATACGTATTAGTGTTATTATTATCAATTGTTACTATTTCTTTTCTATTTATGAATATATGAACAATGCCGACGGATATGATAAAATAAACTTAAAGTGTATTATCGCATGTAAGTACAGTGACAAATATAACGATCATTCTATATTTTATTAAGATATATTAAATACAAATTATATATGTCATCGAAATGTCGTCACTTCTCGCGAAAGAAGTACCGAAGCAAGCCTAAATAAAGAATCATCTGAGTTTTCTTTATTTGTCAGATGTGTCCGAAACACTTCGAAATAACATAAATACATCAAACATGTAAAATTCCCAAAAGCATTTATGTAATTTCGTTTATCAATTCAGTTATAAAAGCAAGCATTTAAAGTATGCGACTATGCGGGTTGGCACAAACTAATCAGAAGTACATTTTCGGTTAAATGGTATTAGGAGCCAGCAAGATTTTTGATTGGGTTTTACAAAGTACATATATATACTATTAAAGCGTAATATGAAAATTAATTAATTCTCTCAATGACCTGTAAGTTTAAAACATGTTTTGTTAAAGTTCATCATGTTATATTGTTAATTTTATTTGACAATTGGAAAGACAATTTGGTTAAGCACTGCCAGTCTGACATTTCGTTCTCACAAGTTTATGTGTGAACGAATACACTACAACGAAGTATTGTCACGATGACATGTGGAACGACAATTTGGTTAAACATCAACTTTTCATTGTCGTATAAGTGTCACGATGACAGTCTGTCAAAAAATTTGAAGTATACACTATTTTTATCGTAAACTTCACACAAGGCATGTGTTGGGTTTGCGTGAAGCCAACGTATTTTGATGATGGACTGTAGAAGCGACTCCACGCTAGTTTTCTCAAAATGTTAATCGAAGGACCAAAGGCTTCGTTGATTAAATAAAACTGCAGCACTGTAGCACTAACTATTTATTTTAACTACACCTTAAATTGACGCGTTTGTTAATTTATTCGAATTGCTTGTGACGATTTATTCGTATATTGATACGAATTGTATTGTTTTACAATCAGGAATTGAACTACTTAAATTTTGCTTTGAACACACACTGTTTTGACATAAAATCTTGAAATGAAATGTTGATTTAAGTCTTGAAGCGACTGCTTGATGTTACATCTTGAGTTGTACTGTTATTTCCTAAGAGCAAGAATAACTTGAAAATATTAGTTACTCCCACCAAACGAAATGCTATTGGTAGATCACCCTATTTGTTGACGTCAACCAAAACATTTCTTTTATTAAATGATAATATACCGATTTGCAAGGTTCTGACGGAAATTCCTGATGACCGTCTGCCTTTGTAATTTATCTTAAATTATGTGCAATAAAGTGAAAGATGCTGTCTCTTTGTCAAAGAAAGCAAATTACAGGCAATGTTTTATGAAGGGGAAAGACCCTTTGTACTAAGTAAATAATAGACAAATATCTGCTTCTTTTGACAAAGGATCGTAAACTTAAGGTAATGTTTTTTCCAAAATACTTAGTTATAATTACGTTTACGTGCGATCATGAATAGCCGGCATGAAATCACCGCAAATGTACCTTCTCGCGCAGGTATAGGTATGGTCAATTAGATCAACCAAGAACACGAATATATGATATACAGTGTGACAAATAGAAACTTAATAATAATTAAATTAATAATAATAAGAATATATGATTAATAATATATGACGACACCGTCGTACGACGGAACATGCCGCCCGCGTTGAAAGCATCGGCTTTCGAAACTTAATAGTTACATAGCACTTCACTCATTTGACATAGGTAGAATGCATAATCTGTTGGCGGGTCTCTTCATTTCGCCTCGTATTGTTTTTAATGTCACTGCACGTACAACACCATCACTCCCTGGATGGATGGTTACCACTCTTCCTGCGGGCCAGGACATTGGTGGTATGTTGTCTTCCTTTATGAGAACTAGTTGCCCTACTTGCAATGCCTTGTCCGAATGCCTTGTCCATTTACTTCTTCCTTGCATCTGTTGAAGGTATTCCTTCGACCATCTCTGCCAAAAGTGCTGTTTGCTGCGCTCTATTAATTGCAATCGAGACAACTTATTTACATGTAACGGTAATAAATTAGGCTCTAAAACACCTCTAAGTGAGTCTCCAATAAGAAAATGACCCGGAGTTAGGACTGATAGGTCTGTCGGGTCTTCGGATAGAGGAATAATAGGCCGGGAATTTAGAATGGCCTCAATTTGGATGGAAATGGTGGAGAATTCTTCGAATGTGAAGTGTGCATTTCCAATTATACGTTTAAAATGATATTTGAAGGATTTGACTGCCGCCTCCCAGATACCGCCGAAATGTGGAGCTCTAGGTGGTATAAAGTGCCATGAAATTCCTTCGTTCGATAAGTAATTTATTATTTTTTCATGTTCGTTTGTTGTGAACATTTTGTGAAGCTCCTTTAATTCCTTGTTTGCCTTGACAAAATTAGTGCCATTATCTGAATAAATATTTGACACCATTCCTCGTCTTGATATAAATCGTTTTAAGGCGTTCATAAAAGAATCAGTGTCGAGACTACTAACTAATTCTATATGCACCGCCTTTGTTGCCATACAGACGAATATAGCAATATATGCCTTCAATAACGCCGACTTCCTCTTCGTATTATTACGGATTAAGAACGGGCCACAGTAGTCTACTCCTACATTGATAAAGGGTCGCCCAGGTTCAGTTCGTACAGCGGGTAGGTTTCCCATGATAGGCTGATGGGGTACCGGCTTAGATTTAAAACATCGTACGCAATTTCTTATAATATGACGGACGGTATTCCGCCCAGCTATAGGCCAGTATCTTGTGCGAATTGCCGCTAAGGTGCCTTGTGTTCCTGCATGAAGTTCTAAGCGATGTGTATGCTCTATCAGTAATTTAGTAAAAATGTGCTTGCTAGGTAGTACAATTGGGTGTTTTTCTTCGTAATGACACTGAGCGTTTTGTAATCTGCCGCCTAATCTAATAAGATTTTGTGCGTCAATAAATGGGTTCAAGCACCTTAACTTACTTTCAGCTTTTACATTTCTATTGGTTTGTAAACATTTAAATTCTTCTGGGAAGGATTCTGCTTGAGCTACGGCCGCCAACATCTTTGTTGTTGCATTCAATTCGGCAACGGTTAGCGGGCCAATGATAATATCTGCGTGATTCCCCTTTACGCGCGATTTCACATTACGTATGAAGCGGCGACAATAACATACTACTCGCTGTAGTTTTGAGAATTTGGAGAATCGTTGAAATAAATCGAATGATGAACAGCTTATGTTACTAATTGCAGCCATAATTCGCCTCTCTGGTATTTCTATTTCTTTGAAGTTCTCTCTTGATCGCGGCCACAGTGTATGATGATTCGCCATCCAGGTAGGTCCTTTCCACCAGATCTGGTTGTGCAATAATTGTTCCGATGACGAACCTCGAGATAGCAGGTCTGAGGGATTCTCATTTGTGCTGATGTGATTCCAATTAGTGACATCACTTATATCTTGAATTTCGCTAACTCTGTTGGCAACGAAGGTTTTCAAGTGCCTGGAAGTAGTATTAATCCACGCTAATACTATAGTAGAGTCCGACCAGTAGAAGGTGCGATTAATATCAACATCAAGAGCCTGATTTACTTTGTCCATTAGTCGCGCCAATAACACGGCGGCACATAGTTCAAGCCTCGGAATGGTTGTGGATTTTAGAGGTGCTACCTTTGATTTTGAACACAGCAATTCGCACTCTATTTGTCGGTGTTGATTTAAACATCGTATATAAATGCAAGCACCGTAGGCCTTTTCGCTGGCGTCGCAGAATCCGTGCAGTTCCACGTATTCCTTGTAGGGAATCGAGTTGCGCTTTATCTTCAACAGGCTCAACCGTGTTAAATCGCCTTGATATTGTAACCACTCTGTGTGTATGTGCATTGGTAGTGTCTCATCCCATGATACCTTTAACTGCCATAACGATTGCATAAGGATTTTTGCCTTAACAGTTACGGGGCCGATTAGCCCAAGGGGGTCAAAAATTTGTGAAATTTGCGATAGAATTATACGTTTAGTGCTGCGCCTTTCAAGGTTTACTGGTGGTATAACATAGTGTAGAGTGTCCTCTGATGAATTCCATTGTACACCTAATGTTTTTGTTGTGCCATTTTTATCAAGTTTTAATATGATCGGTTCGACAGCATTTGGAAGTAATTTTGATAGAGATTCGCTATCACTTGAGGCCCATTTTCTAAGTTCGAAGCCTCCCCTTTGCAATAAGGAATTAACCTCTTCAAAGATGATCTTAATACTGTTTACGTCATCTGCCCCGGTTAACAAGTCATCTACATAGAAATCTCTTTGTACGATTTTCGCACCTAATGGAAACGTGCTAGATTCATCGAGGGCAAGTTGTTTTAAAACCCTAGTCGCTAAAAACGCCGCACAACCGGTGCCATATGAGAGTGTATTGAGTTCGTAAGTGAGTAAATCGTGTGACGAATCTGGGCGCCAAAGAATTCGCTGTAATGATAATTGTGACTGATCGACTAACACTTGTCTATACATTTTTGTGATATCTGCGGTTAATACGATTTTATGTGTGCGAAATCTGCAAATGATGGAGAACAAGTCTTCTTGTATTGACGGTCCTACCATTAGCATATCATTGAGTGAGTGTCCTGACGTGGTTTTTGCCGATGCGTCAAATACTACACGCAATTTCGTAGTGATACTATCCTCTTTTACTACCGCGTGATGTGGTAGGTAATATGTGCTGCTCTCATCCAGTAGCGATTCATCCACTTCTACTGCTTGCATGTGTCCTAATTGTAAATATTCGTTTATGAACTGTACGTATTGTTCTTTCAGTTTCGATTGCTTCTGCATCTTTCTTTCTAGTGAGTAAAACCTTTTTGTTGCTAAATCTTTCGAATTTCCTAAACTTATTTCTGCATCGTTTATAAGAGGTAACTTAACAATATATCTACCTTCACTGTTTCGAGTATAGTTGTTAATAAAGTGTTGTTCGCAAGCTACTTCTTCCGCGGTGTAATTACTCCTGTTACTGACATGTTCGATCTCCCAAAACCTTGCTATACTGTCATCTAGGGCTAAATTACATATTTTGCTTGTTTGTTGCGCCCGTTTATCGTTCAGTGCCCCGGATGTTATCCACCCCAACTGTGTCTTTTGCATGATTAGGTTAGTATTTGCTAATTTTATTTGACCTACGCATAGAAGATGCCAGAACAACTCCGCTCCTATTAACATATCGATCTTATTGGGTCGATTAAATTCAGGGTCAGCCAATTTTAAGTTTTGTGGAATATTAAGGCAACTCCTTTCAATGAAATTTGATGGAATATCGCTTGTAATATTGTTTAGAATTAGACAATTTAACTCTGTGCCATACTCATTATGGTTTGACTTGATATTAACTACAACTGACTTGCTTATCTGTGTACTTGTTTGATTGATACCACTCACAGGGATATTCACACGCTTTTCCTTTAAATTAAGCCTTTGCGCTAGCGCGGTTGATATGAAATTAGATTGCGAGCCTGAGTCTAATAATGCCCTACATGAGTGCCATGCATTATTACCATCTGCGACTTTAATAATAGCTGTAGACAACAGAACTTGCCCAGAGTAATATAATTCTGAAGAGTGTGCTGACACTGCATTTGATATTGCTTGATCTGTATTATTTGTTGTTAATGGTCCGTCTTGAGTTTCCGACACTCTTGCTTTTTCGAAATGAAGTAATGTATTGTGTTTGTTACCACATTTCCTGCAATTGGTCGAATTGCATTTGTTTATTTGATGACCTGACCTGAGGCAGTTAGAACAGAGCTTGGCAGATTTGACTTGCTTTGATCTTTCCACTACTGACATGTTTAAAAAACTTTGACATTGATATATAAAATGATTAGCCTTGCATATAACGCATTGACTGTCTTGTCGTGAAAAGTGCGCTAATGCTGATTTCTGAAATTTATGTGACTTTTCTTGAGACAGATTTTTTGAAATAGCTTCCAGTGTCTTGCATTTATGTGATAAGAAATCTAAAAATTCTTTGAATGTTGGTATAGTATTTTCTTTTATACTTGACTCCCATTCCTTATTAGTTGTTCTATCTATTTTATTTGTGATTGAGAGTATTAACCAGTCGTCCCAATTGTCCACCGGGCGACCTAATGATTTTAACGCTCTCGTGTGAGTTTGCACACCATCAAGAATTTGCCTTAATGTTATGTAATTCTCATGCATGCAATTTGGCAGTTCAAGAATTGCGACAAGATGTTTTTTTATTATTAATCGTTTATTATCAAACCTACCCTTTAGTGCTTTCCATGCAATTTCGTAGTTGATTGCGGAAACTTGCAATTCTTGAATGCAATTGGCAGCTTCCCCCTTTAAACATGACTTAAGGTAATGGAATTTCTGTACGCTAGAAAGTGATTCGTTGGAATTTATTAATGATTCAAATGTTTCATTAAATGGAGTCCATTCTTCAAAGGCTCCCGAAAAGGATGGTAATGAAATCTGCGGCAATCGTATGCGACCTTGAATGTCTTGATTCTCGTGTGGTAATGTGGCCCGTTGGTTGTGTAAATCAAAATTGATCTGTGTCTTAGATTTTGAATACATGGCTAATATTTCTTCGGCGCGTGATATTACGTTAAAATATTGATCCTCAAATACCGAATCATTACTCCTTGTACCTTCCCCAATGTTGAGCTGTTCGATTTGCATTTGAACCTGATAATATTCTGTCCACAATTCTTTTGCTTTTGATATTCGTGTATTTATTTGAAAGACACTGAAATTTGTTTCATCGATTGTTTCAAGATATGTACTGAATTTTGTGATTGATGATTTGATTGCGCGTGTTTTGTAGTCGAGTCCTGATAGTAATTTCTCTTTTTCCGGTTCAAGAGACATGATGATATGAATGGATTAGGAAATGCGGGAAAATAACAAAATTGGAGACTCACCTTTTTCCGCGGATTGTTGTCTAATTGTTTTCCTTGCTGATTTCCTGATGTTGATCTTTTCCTGTGGCGCTGAAATCCGGCTCGAATGACCAAAATGTTGGGTTTGCGTGAAGCCAACGTATTTTGATGATGGACTGTAGAAGCGACTCCACGCTAGTTTTCTCAAAATGTTAATCGAAGGACCAAAGGCTTCGTTGATTAAATAAAACTGCAGCACTGTAGCACTAACTATTTATTTTAACTACACCTTAAATTGACGCGTTTGTTAATTTATTCGAATTGCTTGTGACGATTTATTCGTATATTGATACGAATTGTATTGTTTTACAATCAGGAATTGAACTACTTAAATTTTGCTTTGAACACACACTGTTTTGACATAAAATCTTGAAATGAAATGTTGATTTAAGTCTTGAAGCGACTGCTTGATGTTACATCTTGAGTTGTACTGTTATTTCCTAAGAGCAAGAATAACTTGAAAATATTAGTTACTCCCACCAAACGAAATGCTATTGGTAGATCACCCTATTTGTTGACGTCAACCAAAACATTTCTTTTATTAAATGATAATATACCGATTTACAAGGTTCTGACGGAAATTCCTGATGACCGTCTGCCTTTGTAATTTATCTTAAATTATGTGCAATAAAGTGAAAGATGCTGTCTATTTGTCAAAGAAAGCAAATTACAGGCAATGTTTTATGAAGGGGAAAGACCCTTTGTACTAAGTAAATAATAGACAAATATCTGCTTCTTTTGACAAAGGATCGTAAACTTAAGGTAATGTTTTTTCCAAAATACTTAGTTATAATTACGTTTACGTGCGATCATGAATAGCCGGCATGAAATCACCGCAAATGTACCTTCTCGCGCAGGTATAGGTATGGTCAATTAGATCAACCAAGAACACGAATATATGATATACAGTGTGACAAATAGAAACTTAATAATAATTAAATTAATAATAATAAGAATATATGATTAATAATATATGACGACACCGTCGTACGACGGAACAGCATGGTACTACCAATTTTATAGAACGAATAACATGAAACAACATTTAATTGCCGAACCGTCTTGGTTTTTTTTTTTTTGTCTGTCGACGTTCACCTTGGCCTAGATGCACACAATTAGACAATTAGACTTAGCAATCAGTAAAAACATTAACAAAACCATAAAGATAGAAACTGAAAGTGTCATGAGCTCTGATCACAATCCAATTATAATAACTTGGAACGAAGACATAACCGAAAGAACATATCACACCTTCAAGACAGGCTGGGCCGGCTACAAAACAGAACTAGAACAAACCATCACTGCAGTTCCTAAAATACAAAACACTGCAGAATTAGAACAGAACATAAAATCACTACAAAATAAAATAACAAACGCTGTTAAAAATAACACCATCAAAATAGAAAGGATATATAAATCAGGTAGTCTACCACATCATATTAAAGAACTAATAAAGGAAAAGAACAGAGCTAGGAGAAGACATAATCGTACATTCGCACCACAAAACAAAACTATACTAAACAACCTTCAACATCAAGTACATAAGGAATTACTGGAACTGAAAAATGTAGAATGGCAAAGAACACTCGAAGAAATAGGTGCTGACCCCTCTAAGACATGGAAAATAATCAAGGCAATCAAAAGAGAACAAATACAAATCCCACCACTTCAATTCAATAACTCCACACAAGTCACAGCAGAAGAAAAAGCAGAAGCTCTAGCGGAATCACTAGAAGAGCAATTCACTCCTAACTGGGATGAAGTAGACATGCAACATGTGGTGCAGATTCACAAAGTAGTAAGCAGAGAGATACGTGAACCCCACTCCCCTAGCAACGACCCAGTCACAGCCGAGAACCTAAAAGCAATCCTTAAAGCATTAAATCCCAAAAAAGCTCCTGGTATAGACAACATCACTAACAGATCACTACAAAACCTCCCCCCAAAAGCAATAATGTCAATTCTGGCAATAGCAAACTCCGTTATCAGACTCCAAACATTCCCAAAGATATGGAAACATGCCAAAGTAATAGTTATACCTAAACCAGGAAAACCAAAAACAATACCAAGCAGCTACAGGCCCATAAGCCTGTTACCATCCATTAGCAAAGTGATAGAAAAAATAATCCTACAGAAGATAAAGTACCACTCTGACAATCAAGACATAATACCAGAAGATCAACATGGGTTTAGAGAAGAACATTCAACGATAACACAACTTTCAAGAGTAACTGAGATTATCCAAGAAGAATTCAACAAAAATCAAGTGACAGCAGCTGTATTTCTCGACATAGCAAAGGCATTTGATAAAGTCTGGAGGCAGGGACTCATATATAAAATGATAATACACAATTACCCAACACACATCATAAAAATCACGAACAGTTTTCTCCAAGAACGCTGCTTTCAAGTTAGCATCCAGAACACACTTTCCTCAATAAAACATCCAACAGCGGGAGTCCCCCAGGGCTCATGCCTGTCACCTCACCTATATACAATATTTACAGCCGACATACCAGTGTCAAATCCTACAAGATATTTAAATACGGCCACCTTTGCAGATGATTCGGCACTGCTCTCAACATCAAGATGTCCGACGAACGCGGTACAGGAACTCCAAACGCACCTAGACAACACGATAAAATGGTTCAAACAATGGAGGACAACAATAAACGAAGACAAATCCCAAGCAATAATCTTTCAAAGGAATCTGAAAACAACAGACAACGAAATAACCATCAACAACAACACTATACCATGGAGTAGAGATATTAAATACCTGGGAATATACCTGGATATAAAGCTCAATTATAACACACACATAGCAAAAAGGATAACCAAAACCAAACAAACAAGATGTCAACTATGGCCTCTTATAGGCAGAAAAAGCCAGCGAACACGAACAACAAAATTCTACTTTACAAACAAGTATTAGGTCCAATATTCACATATGCATGCCCAATATGGGTGCATATGTGCAAGACCAACATCAAAAAACTGCAAATAATACAAAACACCAGTCTTAGAATGATACTAAATGCTCCGTGGTGTATGAGAAATAATCAAATAATGAATGAAACAAATACCCCAACCATTATTGACTACATCAAGGAAAGAGCGCTCAGTTTTTATAACCAGATGGAAAACCACTCAAATCAAAATCTTAAAAGAGCACTTGCATATGATGGAAATGAAAATTTCAAACACAAAAGACCGAAAATGGTTCTACTTTAATTCTTAATCAAAATAAAGATAAACAATAGCTAATCAAATTCAACTTCAACATTCCAAGATTCACCGCACTCAGATGAAGAGTAAAAGACTAAATAGTCTAACTCAAAGCCACAATCAAGAAGAAGAAGAAGAAGATGCACACAATTGATACAAAACCTGAATGTCAACAAAATTTTTCTAAATATCAGCGTTCAGTAAATTATATAGAAATGTTGTTCGCTTTGTGGGCAAAGTCTTAATAAATAAATTCATTTGCCACTAATTATAAATGTCACAATAATATTTAATTTATTTCTAAGAGACATTTTGCTTAATATGCGTCTTCATTCATAAACAACAAGAAACTGAACTGCGGTTGTAATTACTCTACATTGTCGGTCATTTGGGTACAGTTTCCAATATCGTAGTTTTAAAAATTAAAGCAAAGGCGCGATTAATAACATTTAACGTCCACTGAAAGAAATATTATAACCGTTAATATTTACATTTTATTGCATTATCAATTATTATTATTATTACTATTGTATCGGTCATTTATCGTATCTTTAATGTCTTGGACACATCTCTGTCATCTTTCTACATACAAATATACATACTGCGTCTTTAATTTAAATTTAGAGTAGCTTATGATATCAATATTAATTTGGGAATACTGTGCTACAGTAATGTTTTTCATTTTGACTACTGTCATAGTTAGGTCAATTTATTGAAAAGTTCCACAGTGTTTTCAAATTAATATTGAAATCGTAGGTTATTCTAAAAAAAAAAAATTGAAGGCACGGTATGTCTACAATGACATTCGATTTGACAATTCATTCTCGCTCTCGCAATAGATCGAACTGTCACCACGATGACAGTTTGCAAGAAAATTTAACGTATGGGCAACGTTTATCATAAAACTTGAGACAAATAGAGTTAGAGTACTACCAAATTTAAAAAACAAAGAAATTTATATATGGTACAACAAATCTTGATCATACAACCATCTTAGGTTTACCTGTTCGGCCTACTTACATTCAACTTAGACTAGGTGCACACGCATTATATCAAACTTGAATGTCAACGAAATGTTCCAAGTAATCAGCTTTCAGTAAATTCTATAGAAATGTTAAACATTTTATGGGAATTTTTTTAGTTAATAAATCCCTTTGTCTATAATTATAGATGCCACAATAATGTATAATTAATTTCTAGAGATATTTAATTTAATTTGCATCTTCATTCATAAACTAATTAAAAGAAAATTTATAACCGTTAAAATTCAAGTGCCTCTGCGACTGGCAGTAGTCACGTTCCAAAGAAGCAATTCAAACTCGAAGAGTTTCATGGAATAACAAAAAGAGCAAGTATTCTATTAAATTAATGTGTCCTAAATAAAAAAAAAAAAAGGGGGGGAAAGAGTAAATTGAATAATCAGCACTTGATGACTTATATCAACATTTTATGACAAACATTATGGAGCACTGATGAGCTTGATTATTTGCAACGAACGTCATATAAATTTATTTCTATTGACTATTGTCCCGGATGCCTTACGTTAATTGTAATTCAAAGAAACGAATACATCATGCTGATCAAAATTGGTGAACATAGTATATTATTAAACTAAAATTAAGTAACAGTTAAAGGGTGTAGCCATCTTTACTCATCTATTATTATTTTAACACCGATATATTTAACTAGAGCATACGCGAAATGTTGGTCAACTCAACATTCACGTTAGGTGGCTTAAATGTTACAGGAAACGTCAGAATTGTCAGAAAAAGTCCATCTGACTTTTGATTAATGTTGGCAATTTCACAAAAATTTAATTGCAGGTTATAAAACGTCAAAACGATCAATCGATTTCAGTTCGTGATGAAATCTGAACTGCTTTCATGATGACAATTATTTAAAAAAAAAAAGGTTAAACACCCTGACATCTGTCTGATATTTCATGGTTCATGTTTTTAAGCTTCATCGATATTTATTGTAGACCTTGACACAAAAAGATATGAAATTACAAATTTTATACAGCGAAATGACTAAAATATTAATGAGAAAAGTGCTATCAGATCCATTTTAGTTTTGGCTATATACCGTGCCTTCAAATACTTTCCGCATTAGAGACGGCCATGCTTTTTTTTAATGGTTGGTGACAGTGCATAATTTTAATAGTTTGGTTATGTCATATAAATAATAATAGGCGTCTATAATTTGAATTTAAGTATGACAACTGTCAGAATTTGAAGTTTTCAAAAAATTAGCATGTACACCAACATTGATTACTACTTAAAAACTTCAAAAACAGCCTACTCTAATGCGGAAAGTATTTGACGGCACGGTATTAGACAATTACCTTAAAATATGATTTATATTATTATTACTAGGTGACAGACGAATCAAATTCCAATGTAATGACAATTGTTTTGTAACTATTCAATTTACTAAAGTAAATATTCCAGTCTAATTCAACAATTACTTCTACTAAATAGTTTGATTGTCCGTAGAAAGTTTGAAGTATGGGCAGCGTTCAATCATTTAATGCGATATGTTTGAAAATACACCATTAAATCAAATTGTTAATCAAACATTCTGATGATGGTTGATGATGATCGTGTCCCAGGCTGGTGGCTCTTATTTCGATGGATTGGTTGTAATCATGAACTACCTTTTTGTGTTATTTTTCCTTAAATACTTAATAAAAATCACAAAATGATCCAACAATTACAAATTATATTCTTTTTACAGTGTGTGTAAGCAAAATGTTTACACAGATATTCCAACGTCGGTCAGTGTTATTTTTGGTTATTGTTTTTAGTTCAACTACCAGCGTCACTACTAAATATTTAAATTATAATAGGATCGTCTCAGCAACCGACATAGCCAGAGCACGATCTACAGGCGACGACTCAATGCCACTGCAAACTCACTTTGACAGGAACAATTTCAGAGCAGACAAATGAAACTAATTATTAATATGGAAGCCAGTTATAAATTCACTATTATAAATAAAAGTAATAAGTCATACTTATTCTATACCAACATTTTATTTAAAACTTGATTCTTCTGTGTAATGGGCATGCATTGTTCACAAATTTGCATTATAACAAAGCTCAAAAGGTATGTCAAAAGTATGTTTGCAGGCCATGATAATTGGCAGGTTAAATTATGCAAAATTAAAATAAATCTGATATTACATTTTCAATAATGATTTAGTCCTTTCATTGTGTAAAACTAATAAAACTATGAATCTTTTAGTGTCAAGTCTTAGTATTACACTAAATAGCATCTAAATTTCAAACTCCAACAACGAAAAGTCAGACTGACGTTAAGATGCTTTAAATTGTCGTTCCACCTGTCACCGTGACAGTACTTCGTGGACAAAAATATACGTCTATACAAGGTGTGCCAAAAGTTTAGAAAATCAAAAATGATTTTTTTTGGCGTTTTACAGCGAACTATAATAAAACTGTAAGCGGACGCGAAAGGCGATTCAAGCTCGAAGAGATTGATGGACAGCTAGTATTTCTGCTAATGACGGAATTAAATTTTTTGTAAAAAATCCAAATACATTTCCGCCGTCAGGTTACCGTTGAAGAAAAAAGGCCCTATAATTCTGTTACCAATTAAACCAGCCCATACATTTAATTTCTGAGGATACTGAGTTCGTACCTCTCTCATCCAGCGTGTATTTTGGGGTGCCCAGTACCTGCAGTTTTGTCTATTAACAGTCCCATGTAATGTGAACGTAGCTTCATCTGAGAATAAAATATTTCTGATAAAAAACGGATCATTATCACACATAGGCATCAGTTGTTCGCAAAACTGTACACGCCTGTCGAAGTCGTCTTCAGACAGCTCATGAACCAAACAGATTTTGTAGGGATGATACTTAGTTTTCCGGAAAATATTACCAATTGTACTCTTCGACACGTTAAACTCACGAGCAAGCTGCCGTGTACTAGAATTTGGAGTTTCCTCTACTGACAATAATACGTCGAGTTGCGTATCTTCTGCGATCTTTGGACGACCACTTCTAGGGCGATCTCGAACATGGCCTTCTTCTTAAAATTTTTTGTGAATCTTACTCACTGCAGAAATACTAATTGGGGCACGCTCCGAATGTTCTGTATTAAATAAGTCGCAAACTTCTCTAACTGAACGAGCCCTATCCCCAAAACCAATCATCATCAATATTTGAATACGTTCCCTCTCACTTAAAACCATTTTTAAACAGATTTTTTTAACTTAGGCACAATTCGTATTTGACAGAATGTCACAAATAAAACAAAATGTGTTTGAAAAATAATCGACTTTTAAGCCAACTATGTTTTTTTTTAAAGACAAACTTTTCCATTTTCGAAGAAGTAAGTAAATTTTTCTCGTTCACTTTCTTAAGTAAAATGAAAATTTTTTTACAGTCATTTAGACAATTAAAAGATCTATCAAAAATTAAATTAAAAATGCGACGTTGCCATTTAAATTTTTTTATGACATCATAACTTTTTCAAGGTCATCAAAAATTCCAAACAGATACCATCAGCCAGTAGTTTTTTGAAAATACTAATTGACCTGTTTTTGCATTTTTCTCAAAAATCATCCGTTTCGATTTTATTTGGGTGTTTCCAGACTTTTGGACACACAGTATGTATATTTCGCAAGGGACAGGGTAACAAATATCTCATTTGCATAATGAGTGACTACCTGTAAAGATAGTTTTAGGAAAATACATCAGATCATAAACCGTTATATGTGTATATTATATTATAATTACATCTTCTTGTTATATAAATAATGTATTTTTTTTTGATGGGCGAATAAAATAAAACTATTATTGTTAAAAATAATTGTTACAATTAATTTTTAGTTTTAATCGCGTACCTTTGTTGTACGTACTTAATTTTTAACGTGCCCTGTAGATATATCGTTATTTCCGTATTTGGGACAAACATTTGTTTAGATTCCATACTTTTCGAACATGTTGGGGGGGCTGTCGTGTTGATTTGGTTTAAGTCTATCCTGGTACCGCCATCTTGTGTGATCTAATTGAGTAGAGCGATTTCGCGATCGATCGTAGTTATGCGAGATCTGTATCTCATCAGGAGTGGTAGCGCTGTTTTACAGTCATAGATGGCGTATGCTTGGTTATTCGTATCTATTCTCGGTAATTAACTATATTATTGATTTCTGTTTAGTATAAGCAATGTTTGGGTTTTCTTGTCTTTTAGTTTAATTTGTAAATTATTATGTTCCGCTTGAAATTGCCGTTGGGAGCCTAAGAGTTATGTTAAATACTGTGATTGTTTCCTCCGTGTTCGCTTAGATGTCGCCTCTGCCGCAATCTCTCGAACGTTGTTAATTGAAATTTTGACACGCTCTCTTCCGTTTCAACCGTCTTACAAACAAGACTGAATCGCGCAAAAACAGCGTTTTCTCAGCCAGTGCTTGGGTAATTAATTTGGAATGTTGAATTTGTATCGTAATAAATCACTAATTAAGGTGTTTGTTTGCATAATTCCTCAAGCTTAATTTGGTTATGGCGTTATTGAAGAAACTTTGTAAGAGGATATTTTTTCCTTCTGACTGAAGAAATCTTTCGCTGATTTTTGCGATTACCGCCAGGTAGAACTTTAGGCAGGCATTTCCGTTTGGAAATTCCGTAACACGTGTTTGACTTGTGAAATAGCCTTGGAAGAATTCCGGAAGGTTTAAGACGTGGTATCCTTTGGTGACAACAGATGTATGGTGCAGTTTCGTAGATATTACTGCAGCCTCCTGCGTTAATTCCTGATGACTGATGGTAGCCAAGGATGACTGGAGTAGACATTTTCCTGTAACTAATGTGGTATCGTTGAAGAATTTGTAACCATAGCTGTGTGTGCGTGCAAAATTTAAGGTATTTAGACTTTGTTTATTGCTTTGCTAAATATTGCCAGTGTATTGCACAGTCACTTAGTGCAATCAGACACAATCAAATTTGTGCAAGTTTACGTGCAGTTGTTGAGCACAACGTACTGTCTGACCTTTGTTTTCCGGTCTAACTGTTCATTACAGTCAACGTAATTACTAGATTTATCTTTTAGTGGCATATGAGTCACTGAGATTTAAATTTCTGACATTTAACGTTTAGTTTAACTAGTAGTGGTGGCCTTATTTTGAGGTTACGTGTCGAATAATTGATATTTTGGGTGCGTATTTGCATTGTAGCATCCCAACAAGTATTGTGTAAATTTATTGCATTGATTTTAGTATATTTAATGAACAATTTCAATATAATTATGTATAATTTGCATGATCTTTAACTTGTTGAATTTTTATTAACGTTTTCTTTTTGTAAGACAATAATTATCTGGCACTGTTAGTATTAGATACCATTTAGAGTCTATTATCTAGTGTCGATCAGCTTGTCGTTAGCCTCTAATAGCCAGTGTTTCATTTTTGCTTATGTGTTGCTGATTGCGACCAAACTCCTCGACATTGGGAATACTCCCTGGCATTTGTTACCTGTGCAATCATTTTCTTTTAGTTTTAAGTATTTTCTCATGTATTTAATTGTACTCGAGGTTTCGCCTCATATGACTTAATTCTCTTGATTACTTCAAATCAGTATAACAGTTGTCAAGTGTAACTTGAATTTATGGCTCACATTTGGTGGCCGTCTTGATCAATTAATGCCTACGTTCAGAATTATAAACAATTGTAACTGGTATGCACTTAGATGCTTCATATTTTTAATGTTTTTTATTACTTTTAATTGCACTTAAATTGTAAAGACATTAAGTTAGTTGACTTGAATGATAGGTTGGGTAAGCTCTATCTTATCTTGGACTTTGGGCAATTTTTCTTTTATACAGTAAATAAACCTGTTGTTAAGTTTGTATGAGTGTGTTTGGCTTTGCCGATTATTATTCCTGGGGTTTAATAATAGACTTGTTCCGGGCCTATCTATCAGTTGCTGGTCAGTATAATTAATCGGAACTGGTGCCCTTATTATATAACACCTTCACTTGTTGAGTGAACGAACCTACTCCTGCCCGACTGGTTAGCGGCAGTACTGACCATCATCTTCGACATCAATCTTGGGAAGAGTGAAAGGTAAGGCTTAGTGAGGGATAAGCTGGCGATTAAAATTTTATTAGTAGACAAGCGTCACTGTTTTAGTTATCAATAGAAGGTGTGTTATCGTATTTTTATATCTTTAACGCAAGAGGGTAGCATAATATATTATAATAAAACCTTACAGAAATATTATATATATATGTTTTTTGCAAGTATTAACATATATATTATTAATAATAAGAATCGCCAAAGATATAAGAACAAAAAAACATGTGTTTATTTTGCTGTTTTACAGCATTTTGGAATGTAACAGTAATATTAGTTTATTGCTGGGCGAATATACCTATATATAAAACCATTCAATAAGAGTTATAAAAGTATACAAAGTATAGTAATAAACAAATACCTATACCAAAAATAACAAGTAAATAATATATTCATGTGAAAATCATTTATTACGTGACAAATGATACCTATAATTGACAAACTAATACCTACCAAATAGAAATGAATTTTAATTATACAATAAAATCGTGAAACTGTTATTAATCATAGAGCAATATTAATATTAATAAATAATATTATTTCACTGTCGAAAGAATACGGACTTTCCCATGTGGCTTTGGTGTTTTGGATGAGTATTGTGTGGTGTGCTTGGCAGTTTCCCATTCAAGATGTCGAAACACTTTCATTTTTAAAAACAAATCCAGAATGAATTCTTTGTGAGGTGCACATTTCGAGTTTGCGTGAGGTATATAGCACTGAAAACTGTTTTCTAATGTTGTCTTGAGGTATTCCTTAATACTTTTTGCAACATCAGTGTGACATTTGTACCTTTCAAATGCATTATAAAATCCATTCAGCAAATGTGACATTAATGATAGAAAAAGATCTGAAGGTCTTTTCAAAGAACTTATCTTTCCTCCACGAGAGTAATCTTTTGATAGCAAAAAGAATTCATTCGCATTTGTTAAGTCGTCGCTGCCTTTCGTAAATATTTTGGAACAGTCGGCGCAGTTGAATTTCGTTTCAAGTTTGTACAATAGATATCCAGCTACATAAACATTTGAGCACGTTTCCAAAGTGGTTGCAGCGGGTGATGTGCTGCTAGAAGGTCCCAGATTTGAAAATATATTATCTTTATCTTCCGCCATAATATCTATGGGTTGATGTGCCTGAAGTTTTATGCCAGATTTCTCATCTAATTCTGTTACAAGATGACGCTGAAGTTCTTCTGTTTCAAAGTAATCATCTACTTCAATTCCGACAATATCAAGAGCTTCATTGTCAGATATCACACAATTTCCTGAATCCGTGCCCATTTCGAGACGTATGTTCATGTTTTGTTGGATGGCAATACGGCACTGACGAACTGTTGGAGTGGGATTATATCCACCCCTTTTTCTAACAACAGAAAAGAAAATTTCAAGTGGGTTCTGATTAAGGAGTGATGTCACTAGATACTTAATCCCCTCGCCTTTAAGATCATTCCATAATAATAAGATAGCTCTTATTGTCCACTGAAATCCATCTATGCAATAGATATTATTTCGTTTTTTATTGTTTTCCTTAACCTCTACACTTTCAAAGTATTTTTAGCCGTTTTCCAATGTTACAAGAGATTCTTTCTTGTAAATAGACAATGGTCGCCTGTTTGGGTTTGGGTCATCTAACGTTCTACTATTTAAGGCGTCATAAATATCATCTGTATTGTGAATAAATTCTGCAGTGTTTTGGGCCGTATTACTTTTCAGCTGTTGTGTTAATGTAGCCGTTGAGATTGCTGCAGCAACAGTCCTTGAAAATATTTGAGCGGCAAGTTTTACACGCATTTTTTGAAAAGTGGTTGGTAAAAAGGGCAAGGTGTAATTTTTAACATTGCCCTAGTCGTTATACTCCTCCAGTCGATCTCATACGTCTTCGTTAAATCATTCCACGAAATTAATTGGCCGTTAACTGAAATTTCGTGTTTAGTGTTCATAAAATTATTTCGCAAACTTTTCAGTAAATGCGGCGCATCAAATATGGTATATACCTTTTCATCTCCGATTTCAATATTCTGTTTTTTTTTTTTCGTAGCACCTAACAGAGTAAAAGCCCTACGATTATTTGCTCCCTGGTCGCATACTATTGCCCTTGGATCAAAAGATAATTTTCTTAACGCGGTGATAACATCTACAATTATTTCTTGCAAAGAATTGCTCTTTACAGGTCCAGTAGACACGAAATATTCAAAAGGTATTCTCCAATTATGCGATGTAGTCCGCGAGTTAGAAACACCGGAGCAGTATTTGCAAAAGGTTATCTTCTCTTTCCAAGAATTCTAGATCCTGGTAGCCTTCAACAATGTCTTGAGATTGGTTATATTCTAGCGTTTTCTTTAATGCGAGCTCATCAAACAACACGACAAATTTTTTCTCTTTTTCTGTCATGGTCTTGGCTTTTAACGCGAGTTTGGAAGATAAAGCAGTTTTTACGCCTGTTCTTAAATTGTAGACTTTTGACCAACTTTGATTGGTTCTAATGGACGGAAGAGTAAATTTTAGGTTTTGGAGCATAAATTTGTAAACTCCTGGAGACTTTTAATGTAATAACAGAGCTAGATCTTTTTCGGCTTGTGACCACTTGGTTCTTCTATGATGAAATAGTTGCATCATAACGAATGCAGCTAAACTTCTATATTTTAATAAATTTTCCATAACTGTCTTTACAGAAAAGCTGGTCACTTTCTTCTTTAATCTGTAACGTTTGGATTGTTTGGCCTTTAGTTAATTCCTCATTTTTTTTTATTCTGAAAGAAAGTGATTGACACTTTTTCTTCACAAGCATTGTTGTAGGAGAAGCCATTTTTAGAACACGATCACTAACTTTTGAGGTTTCTGATATGTTACTCCATGAACTTAGACTGTCTGCCCTATCAACCAATCCCGGAACTTCAGGTTCATTGCCTGAACCTACCCAGCATAAACTATTGTACTTTCTTTCATAACTGCGAACATCATGGTGTAGAGATCCTGACTGACTTGTTTGCTGATATTTCAGAGAACATTCTGGAACACATCGGAATTACAAAATATTTCATAGTACTATATCAAGTGTGCAAAGTGGATCATTTTAGACATTGAAAATGTAGTTTTTGGCGAGACATAGGTCGAGGATGAAAACACATTCGAAACCTCTAAAACCCCCGCGAATGAAATACAAACATCACTTTTTCTGCAATTGTTGCATTCATTCACAATTATGAATAAAACATTGTCAAAACGATTTGAGACATGTTCAATAGTTTCGTGCCTTCATGTTTTTTCTCGACCTACGTCTCGACAAATTCTCAAGCTCTACCCATTCTCCACTTTGCTTACTTGATATAAAAATTAGTATTTTTTAATTGATGCAGTGACAAACAAAAAAAATCTACTACTTTCCAAACAGGCGACATTTAAATTCGAAGCTTCTCTATCGAAACGCTAGGTGTGTAATTTTTTCACACCAGAAAACAACCGTGTAATGAAAAAAAGATTTTTTTAATGACAATCCACGAAACTTAAATGAAAAATAACTATAATAATGAACATTAATAAATAATAATATAAAAATTCTGTGCTTACCTTTGGGTTCTTCCACAAATGTTGTAGGCACCGCATTTTTTTTCAACAATTTCCGTTTATTGTTTGTTATAAAACCAGAAGGCAAGAAATGTTGTTCACAAATTAGTTTATTGTGCAAACGTTCGGGTTCCATAAGAGCAATTTTTTATGTTTCCACAATTTTTCTGCCATTCTATTGCTCTCGCGCAATCTTTAACGGGAAATTTAAAAAAAAGCTGTGCCTTTGTTCTTTCTCCTACTACTTAAACAATTATCATACACTCATCTATGGTTTGCCGTAATACTCATTGTCGCCAGGAAACAACAGTGGCCACTGAATTAAAAGAAAATCACAGTTCCGCTCGCTCTGCAACTATCACACGGTGTGCTCATCGGTGCTCACTACAAGTTCTCAGAAACGAGTGAATATCTCGAACCCAAATAACTGGTTGCGCCGCCTATATGTCAGACCCACTTTTGGCTACGCGCTCGGACCCAAACCTTGCGTCTCTTCCTATACTTATCACTCAACGGTTAAACTACGGTATTTTGGTAATTTCCTCTCTACAATATTGTGATTCTATACTGGGTTGATAGCGCTGCTGCAGTGACGCTCTAATAAGTTACGGGATCTGCCAGCAGGGCCTGGTCACGGGTTTTACCAATTTTAAATTTTATTTTAGTTTCTATTACAAACCCTAAGCGCTAGTAGTTGATATACGAAGTTTACCGAATACGAATCGTCATAACGAAACATAAAAGCACGTAATTTGTGAAAACCCTAACCTAAAATTATATGCGTCGTTTATAATTAATATTGCGTTGTGTTGTTTGCATTGTGTTTAATTAGTTATTTAGACTTGTTATAAGTTGTGAACTATGGTTGTAATAAAGAGTTCTGTGATCACGTGTACTGATGGCACTTCTCTGAGACACAGGCACAGATAAATATCCAGATGGCCCATGATTAACAAATTTTTGTAGCCCTAAAATGGTTACGAACACCAGGCTACGCCACCGTCGCCCGATTACTACCACCAGAGGCGCTAATATTTGATAAATTTATATAATCTGCAGTTTAGTTGTAATTTAAGAGATTGAAACCTACAATTGGTATTCTAGTTAACGACAGATGACGCTCCTAAAAAAAATATTATGTTAGGTAATTTATTTCGGTACTGAATAAGTTACTTTACATATATTTTTTTCTGTTATTTGAAAGTATTATAATTATTTTTGTCTAATAATTGACAAAACCATTTTTACTAAATATGGGATTCAAAATTTCATTTAATTCCTACCCATATGATCATAAGACTTAAGGTCTATAGTTGCTTGCAATCATTTCTGCACAAACAACTGTTACATCAACTATGCACACAAAGTTCCTCTTGTGCAGTGCATACTTTTTTTTCTATTTATATCATTTATTGACTATAAATTCCAAGAGCTCCTTCTTTGAGTAAGATTAATGTTTGGGGGAATATTATCTAAAAATACAATCTAGGAAGAGGATTGATTTTAGTGAACAAACTGGAAAATATCCTTATGTAAACACTTATATAGGTATAGCACAGATATACCTATACAGGCTGGCGCACCACATTCCCATCGGTTTATATATACGAAAAGTGGCAAAATGTTTTAACACCTTGCCACATTACGGGCACATTTTAAAATTATTTTGAAATATACAGAGTGATTCAATAAAATGTTGCGTACCAAAGTTATGAAAATTTAAATGGAACACTTGTATATTATGGCATATTTTGATACTATAGGCTAAATGAAGGCTACTTACTGTTATACTCCCTATACATAACTTAACAGAGACATTTAACTATTTCTGTCTTACATATTTGAGTGAATTATTTTAAATTGTATTTATTGTTTACTCAAAGCATCAGACTTTAAGATATGTTAAAGTTGAAATCTAAAAATTATACAGAGCGTTTAAAAACAATATTATTATTATTACTTCAAACAGATACATTACTTACTATTATTACTAAAAACTATATTAGTAATTTAGGATTTTCAATTTCAAACTTTAGTTTCTTGCAATTCATTTTTTAAATGGCTAATATTTATTAACCTAACGGTTTGATTGGTTTTGTTTCACAATAATTAAAAAGCATCATAACTAGGTAAACAACAAATACATACTTTATTAAACAAATAACAAACTTAAGTAGTAAAAGAAAACTAATGTTTTAACAAGTGCTCAAAATGATGTCCTTCTTTTTCAATACATAAGCGAATTTTCTCTTGAAATGACTGTTTAACTCTTGTTAAAATACTTGGTGTTAAAGAACGAAACGCTATTCTTATTCTTTCTCTCATATCGTCTGGTGTGGTTGGTGGTGTATCATAGACAATATTTTTGAAATATTCCCATAAAAAAAATCAGAAGTCGTTAGATCTGGAGAATTTGCTGGCCAATTGAGTGGACCGCCGCGTTCCACCTATTGGGATATTGCCTATCCAATTCATTTCTAACATTTACTTGAAAATGCGCTGGTGCACCGTCTAGTTGTAACCACATTCTTTGTTAGTTACCATCAAAGAAGAACGTATCACTAGCGTTCCAATTATTCCACCCTGCACATTGACACAACATCTGTGTTGCCTTCGAGAGTTCTAAAAAAATGGAAATTTTCGTCACTGTAGTAGTGAAAATTGAAGACACGAGTGGATAAAGGGTCTATGTGACATTTTAATGAAAAATGAGATTTTTGGGTGGACAAAGGATTTAAGCGAGTAGGATGTTTTCCCTACTAATACCGTTCGTCTATTGTACAAAATAAGAAAGTTATATATTGATGAAAGATCTATGTTCACCTATGTTCTATCATTGCCACTGGATGAAGGGTTCAAGTACATTGTATTGTATGAACATGAATCCTTCATCCATGATTATTCTATTTGTCGGGTACTTCAATCCTTCATCTGCTAGAAACAATCGCAAAATTCTTCTGAATATTGACAACACTGTACATAGTTCCGAAAAGTGAGGTTAAATCGTATTAGTGTTAGACGCAGTACTAAATTCGCTCGTTAATTTCTCCATATTTTGTGAAAAGAACTGTGAATATTTGTATGTGCTCGAGGAAAATGAGTTGCAAGATGTCTGCAAGAACAAAGTTAATAATAGAACGTGCCAAAAATATCGTTTACACTGGTAAGTATCTAACCATAAGTTTTCAAAGAATGACTAGCTATTTCTATCAAAGTTGGCAACGTATTCAACCAGTCGTATGCTCATTTCGTATGCTTGTTTTCCAAAATGGTTCAGAATTTGAGTTTACAGATTTATAGATTGTTCATAAAATTGCCATGGAACTTTTCATGAAGGACTACTCCATTGATATATTAACTTGAAAAACTATATGTAGTGTTTGATAAAGTAAGAATAGGGTCTTTTGTTCTAGATTCTGGCGATTCAAGCCAGAACAGTGTGCCTTCGACAAGTAAGTTCGTCAGAGAAAATAAGACAGGAACATTATCAGTGAAATATGCTGATAGTCAATTTATTTTAGATACGAATAATATTCCTGGCCCATCTCGTCTGACACCTGAAGAGGAGTGTTTTCACGGTAAGTTTTTGCTTTTGTTTCAACGAATAAAAAAGTATTCGATTGAAATATGTGAATACTTTTGTTGTTTTTTTGTAGATTTCTCGGACAACGGTTCTTCTGATGATTACATACCAAGCTGCTCAGATATAGAAAGTAGTTGTGATTCTGAATCTGACGACAAATTCATCAAACGAAAAATAAGTAATACAACCGAAAATTCTGTCAGAAATGAAGAAAAGCCTGAAGATTCAGAAACTATGGAGATTTACCAAAACATGCTTCGGTATGAAGATATAGTAGATATTGGCGAGGACAAAAGTACTCAACGACCAGAAAATATATTCAAAAAAATTACACCTGTTGAAAGAGTTAAGAAAAAACTTCCAGGAAGCGTCAAAGAAACGTAGACGAGTGGAAAAGAAAAAAAGCGGCAATATCCAGACAAAGGGGAGAAAGTTATATTTCTCAGAAAGGAAAATTGATGCCATGTAAGAGAATTGAGGTGGGTTCCTTATGTCAGAAAACTAAATGTAAACTAAGATGCGATGAATATTTTGATGAAGGAGCAAGAAACGACATTTAGAAAAAATACTACTCACAGGATGTTAATTCAAAAAATGCCCTTCTCTTTAAGAGTCTTTCGATTCATCCTGTTCAACGTCACAGGAAAAACATTAAAAAAGCGAAATCCTTCTCTTTCAAATATACAATTACATTTAATAAAAAAGTAATTCAGGTTTGTAAAACAGCACTATGTGCACTTTATCGAATTTCAAATAAAAAAATACAGGTCATTCAGAACAAACTTAAAAGTGGTTCTTCTGCGCCAACACCAGACAAACGAGGTACTCACACTAATAGACCAAAGAAGGTACCTGAAGAAGTGGTAAACTGCGTTATTAATCATATTGAGCAATTCCCCGCGGAACACTCTCATTATTCGAGGAATAAAAATATTCACAGAAAGTATTTGTCGCCTTTGCTAAATGTACAAAAAATGTTTGATCTTTATATCGAATCATGCAGGCAAAATGATCTTTCAGAGAAGTATTTTATAAAAAAATGCACCTATCATAACATTTTTTTCGACACACTTTAATCTTTCATTTGGCGAGCCAAAAAGTGACACCTGTGGAACTTGCGATGCCGGTTTAGATACTGATGATCATAAAGAAAATTATAGATTTGCATTTGAACAAATGAAACGAGACAGAGAATTGGCGCAATCAAGTGATAATACAGTTTTTTTGACAATGGACTTACAGCAAACAATGCCTTTGCCAAAACTGACAACTTCCAAAGCATTCTACTTGAGGCAGTTGTGGTTTTATAACTTCAGTATACATACAGTGACCAAATCTGGTGATAAACCTTTTTTTTTTACTTGGACTGAAAATATTTCCACAAAAGGAAGTTTGGAAATAGGTAGTTGTCTGCACACATTTGTCCAATTATTTAAAGTTGCTACGCAGACGAATACTCAGCATCTTGTGATATGGTCCGACTCATGTTCTGGACAAAACAAAAATTTTAATTTGATTGCTCTCTATGAATACTTCATTTTAAAAGGATTTTTTCAAATTATAGACCATAAGTTCCCTGTAGTAGGTCATACCTATCTGGACTCCGATAGAGACTTCGGAAGAATAGAGAAAGTACTGAGGAAACATTCCAACATCTATACTCCTGGTGAATATAGAACAATCATAAAGTCAGCCACAGTGAAAAACTCTGTAGTTTTTAATATGGAAAATCACTTCAAAAATATTGAAGAAATTAAGGAGAAAATGCATTTGTACAATAGAAAAAAAAATGTTTTAAATGACCCAGTATGTTTTCGCGATGGCGTCAAGTGGATACGCGTCGAAGAATATGGAAGTTACTTATACAAACATACTCTGGATGAATATACGCCTTTTATGAAAGTAGATATTATGAGGAGTAAATGTAAAGAAATTGACCGGGAAGACTTTACTCTACGTAGTGTCACGCTAAAACAGAATAAAATATCCGAAGAAAAAATTGCGAACCTGCAAGAACAGCTGGTGTATGTTAATGACGAATTTAAATACTTTTATGAAAACATTATAAGGGAAGATGGAAATATTGTTGGTAAAACTTCAAAACAAAATGTATTGCAAAGAAGAAGCAAGTGAACTTTTCATTTTGAAGTTTTATAAATGGAGTTTTGTGTTACAACATCGATATCCAATCAAATCATTTGATTTTTTCTCAATAATACGTTTTTTTCTCATAAACCCTTTATCCACTTACCCATTCAAATATGACTTGAACCTTTCTTCTATTTTCCATTCATGAAACTAACTCTGTATATTTGAAGGATGAAGGATTCATGTACCTTTTTTGTGTTTTTTTTTTAAACTGTATTAAAATACCAGTGTCAGATGTACTATGCAAAATTGTGTAATAAAGGTCTATTCAAACCAGCGATTATTTTTTTCATTCAACGCAATACAAAAAACTGCGGCATCAAAAACTTTGAACATCATTTGCTCTAAATTAATTTTGTGTGACTTGAACCCTTTATCCACTTGTGTCTTCAATTATGTCTATTAACTAATCCGTTATTGTGGAATGATGACTCGACCGTAAAAAGTACAAAATCCAAAAAAACTTCATCTTTATTAAAGTTCTCTAGAACCCATAAACAAAATACGAGTTGACGATCGTAATCTACTTCCAAAAGTGCTTGGTGTAATTGAATACAATACGGGAAAAAGCTGTGCCTTTTTATAATTTTTCCGACGCTCCGCCTGCTTAATTATTCCATTGGCTTCACTTATTTTTCGCTGACTTGTATGTGGCTTTTCTACAAGAGATTCGATAACAACAAAATCATTTTCTTCATTTCCCATAATTGGTCTTTGCCTTTCTGGTTTCTAATAACACTTGCAATAAACTTTCTAATGACCGCCTGTCAGGGCGATGACGCGTGTTAGGATAGTTTTGAGTATAAACTCTTGATGCTAGCAAGTAATTTTCGTCAAACTCTCTAATTACTAAAATCATATCCACCTTTTCGCTTTGAGAGTCGGTTCTCATTTTAAATAATTGAAATTATTGAAACGACGTTGAACGGCGATGACGTCTTAACTAATATGTACTGTAACTGTCAAATAATTTATCTGGCTGAAGTAATAATAATTCCGCCTACTTTTGAGAAATAAATTGCAAGGAATTAGGGTTTGAAATTGAAAATCCTAAATTACTAAAGAACTGAAAACTCTTATAGCTGCGACCATCATCTGACTAAAAACTTGAACAGAGAATTTTACACTCACTTTTTGAAAGGAACTGGGTGGTATATGCGCATTTGTTATTTTTGAAGTGTAAACTTCTTTAGACGCGTTGCGCTGATTGTAGGCAGTGAACAAGACTGACCTGCAACGCTCGGATATGTGTAACGCTCGTTCGGGTAAAGTCGGCTAAGGGAACGAGATAAATATATCATATAAAGGTATTTAATTTCAATTAAATTGAAATTTAAATGAATAAATAAATTCATGTCCCCGAGCAGATTCGATCCCGAGCTTTCACGGGTATGACGCCGACACGTTACCATCAGACCAAGCGCCGGACTTGTAAGGGAGTATTCATATCGTCTATTTATACCGGGTGGTGCAATAGTGTGTCGGCGGAGCTTAGTGTGAAAACTAATAACGCTGCAGCAATGAGACTTTACGTACGTATGTAGTATGCGACTGTGCATTTTCTAGTTTTATTTACAAATATACAGGGTGTTCCAAATTTTCGCAACCACATTCAACTTTTTTATTTTAAATACATTGCTATACTTTCTAGATATTATAATGATAGCCATTCAAATTATCTTTGCAATGATGTATGGATATGTGCACTTCAGACTGTTCGTTTTGATTTTATTGATAATATTGTTAAAATCTTGACAGTTGCAGCATCTAACATTTTAAGCTGTAGTCTGTAAATGGGTAGAATGCCTCACGTAACTCTTGTGTTACTAATTTATGGACTAACACGTTACTTGTTTTGAGGTTGAACAAAGTGAATAAATATACAGGGTGTTAAATATGTCGTGTCTAAGTTATCGATCTTTATTGGTTATTTTCTCGTTTTTTTTTAAATCTAACCTATAATATTTTTATAAGTCAGCATATTCCTTGTAAAATCGCCTTTAAAATGGTACCAATAACATAGTACTTATTTCTAGTATTTTCAAAGTTATAACCCTTTAATGGGATATACTCATGTTTATAATATGCAATATGTGGGGCATCTAATAGTTGGATGGCATTGGTTTTAAAAAAAATGGCTGTACAACCAAACGTCAAATCTCTACTTCAAAAGTCCATAAAAAGTCGTTTTCTGTATTTTCTCTTTTCTGTAATTGCGTTTTGTTGTTATAAATTATGTTCGGCTAGTGAATTATTAATTTCCGTTTGTTTGTTAGTAGTTGTTACGTATTGTATTTACCTTGTTATCAGTTATATCGCTTTATTGACATTATTTCTCATTTAGATACCATAATAGTTTATTGTTGTTTTTGCTTTAAAATGAATTTTTCGAAAGAGGAGCTCATAGACATGGTATTTGCTCTTGGCGCTAGCAACAGAAATCCATTTTTAGCATCAAGAACATATGCGATGGAATATCCCGACCGAAGAGCACCGGATAGTAAAACGTTTGAAAATTTGTTAATAAGGTTTCTTCGAACGGGTTCAGTGAATTACGTCGAACATGAAAGAAGTAAGACTATGATTACAGAAGATAATGAAGTGATAGTCGTCCAGTCCATTGTGGAAAATCCGCACGTATCTACAAGGATAATTTCGAAACAACACGGGATAGAAGTCACTACTGTAAAAAGGATTTTAAAAAAACATAAGTTTCACCCTTACAAAATTCAAAATCATCAAGGCTTATTACAAACGGACTTTGAAAGGAGACTATAATAGTGTACTGTGAATGGCTACTTTTACAATTACGACACGATATAACTTTTCTAGATCATGTGCTTTTCACAGATGAAGCAACATTTGCTAATTGTGGAACCACAAACAGAAAAAATACCCATTATTATGACACTACAAACCCACATTTTGTTCAGCCCATTTTATATCAACAAAAATGGAGTGTTAACACATGGGGAGGCATCATAGGAAACACTATTATTGGTCCATTCTTTTTTGATAATACTTTAAATTGTGCAATCTACACAAATTTCCTACAAAATAATTTACCATTGCTATTAGAAGGCCTCCCAGATAACGTCATCAGGAGATTGTGGTACCAACATGATGGTGCACCAGCACATTATGGTGCTGCTGCAAGAGCACATTTAGATAGGGTATTCACCAATAAGTGGATTGGGAGAGGAAGTTTGATAAGCTGGCCACCACGATCACCAGATCTCACACCTTGTGATTTCTTTCTGTGGCCAACTGTAAAAAACATTGTTTACGCAACACCTCCTACAACGGCAGAGAACATGCAGCAACGAATAAGAAACGCTTTTCTTCAATTAAGTGAGAATAACTTAGCTGAGAATGTAAGTCTGTCGATACAGAGACGGTTGAGAGCATGTGTAGAGCAGAATGGAAATATATTTGAACACATTTTAAATTAAGATTGTTTTATTATCGAAAATTTTCAAAATGTATTTCTCAAACTAATGATAAAGCATTTAAAAAACAGGTGTCTGTTAAAATTACTTTGTTTTATTTTCATGGCCAACCAACTATTAGATGCCCCGCATTTTGCATGTTATAAACATGAGTATATCCCATTAAAGGGTTATAACTTTGAAAATACTAGAAATAAGTACTATGTTATTGGTACCATTTTAAAGGCGATTTTACAAGGAATATGCTGACTTATAAAAATATTATAGGTTAGATTTTAAAAAAAACGAGAAAATAACCAATAAAGATCGATAACTTAGACACGACATACTTAACACCCTGTATATTTATTCACTTTGTTCAACCTCAAAACAAATAACGTGTTAGTCCATAAATTAGAGACACAAGAGTTACGTGAGGCATTCTACCCATTTACAGACTACAGCTTAAAATGTTAGATGCTGCAACTGTCAAGATTTTAACAATATTATCAATAAAATCAAAACGAACAGTCTGAAGTGCACATATCCATATATCATTGCAAAGATAATTTGAATGGCTATCATTATAATATCTAGAAAGTATAGCAATGTATTTAAAATAAAAAAGTTGAATGTGGTTGCGAAAATTTGGAACACCCTGTATATTTGTAAATAAAATTAGAAAATGCACAGTCGCATACTACATACGTACGTAAAGTCTCATTGCTGCAGCGTTATTAGTTTTCACACTAAGCTCCGCCGACACACTATTGCACCACCCGGTATATATAGGTACATACGTTCGGCGACGAGAGAGCATGACACATCAGTCGTATAATACGTTACTAAATATTATACGCGTGTGTACATGTGTAAATGTAATAAATGTGGGAATACGTTTTATTTAATACGTTATTGAAATATTATACGCGTCTATTTCGTATTATTAACCTCGCCTTGATGAAGTTTACACTTCTGTTGTGTGGTTTTAAGCATACTCATTCTTCTTGTTGTTAGTGCTCTGCTCTTCTTGTTTTTCTGATCAATACTATAGGTCTCCTTTATGTCACTGATAGAAATAGTTTTATTATACATAACCGCCATTTAGTAAATTATTTCGAAAACTCTTAAATAAATGAGGTGCAAATCTTTCACCGGCACTTCGACACACTCTTTGACGCCAGTCAGTTGGACACTTGATGTAAAACCTCGACTCCATCATCACTAAAAGGGATATTGCCTCATTTTCATATGACAAAAATTCTGCGATATGAATATCTAATAAAGCAACTAAGTTGATGTAAACATTCTTTGTTAAATAATCTGCTAAATAGGTAACCCAATAACATTATTATGTTTCAGTGAAAGGATAATAATTACAGATTCAGAATAATCTAAGAAATTATGATTATGATCGACGGACTTCAGTGAAATCATTCCGGGCTCTTTTTATGCTTCATTCAAAGCGAGATTGTAGGTAGATGAATCACAATGTTTTGGCTTTTTTTCATGGCATGCTAACCCTTTTTAGGCGAAATTTATTTAGAGAATGTTTTCGCATGGCGATTAGGAAATATGTATGAACTAAATATGAAATACACATTTATACAGAAGTAAGTTTTATATAGAAAGTAGGTAATCAATAAATATCAAAGATTATTTCCTTCACCTGTCAAATTTAAATTTTGTCCAATCACAATCAAAACTGAAGTTGAAATTAACCAATGAAAGGTACCGGTTCTTGATATCAGCGACTATTACAAATCGACTATTCAAATGTAGGTAACAAATCAAGTATGTATTTTTTCATTAAGTGGCATACGTGTCAAATAGATGAAAATGTCCGACAAAAAGAGATTTAGCGATGTTTCGGATGAAATTATTGATAATCACATCGATTTGACAACTCATTTTTTATTATGAAACTTGGTTTAGGAAATAATCTTAACAAATATAGCTCGAGCTTGATAAGTAGTCGACTATTACATTGTTTCAATTTTTCTCGTGTGCCTCCTAATTTGACTTAACCAAAATTGGCATTAATAATTAAAGACTAAAGCCCTCGAGCTAAAGCTCTCGTGCTCTAGTCAAATTATTAATGCCAATTTTGGTCTCGTCAAATTGACCGTAGCGCACACTCGAAAAATTGATCACAATGAAATAGTCGACTATTTGTCAAGCTCTCGTTATATTACCTTTGACTATTTATTATCTAATATTCTTAATTTTGGATGTCACTTTTCTGGCGAGGTTTGTTTTCTTAATGTTAATTTACAGTTCATAAATATCTAACAAATTATAAGTTTTTCATTTGCTATAATTTCGCCAAGGGATATTGCCTCATTTTCATATAACCCAAATTCTATGATATGCATGCATATAAAGCTATTAAATTGATGTAAACATTTTTTGTTAAATAAACTGTTAAATAGATAACCAAATAACTTTATTATGTGTCAGTGACAGATCAATAATTACAAATTCAGAATAATCTAAGAAATTATGATCGATGAACGAATCTGATTTCAGCGAAATCATTTCGGGCTCTTTTTATGTTTCATTCAAAACAGGATCTAGATGGTGATACCATTAAGCAATTTATAGGGCAACCTATGAAAATGATTCTTAATATTCTATTACTGGGATTTATTTTATATTCAATTTTCTTATGGCATGTAAATGTTTTATTGTAAACTGACTCCATAGTTGCCAGATCTACCGAATTTTCGGTAGATCTACCGAATTTCGATTTAATCTACCGATCTACCGATTTGAACTTGTATTCTACCGAAAAGTTACAATCATGAATAAAAAATGAAAAAAAAAACAAAAAATGTTGTTTACATTATTTCAAACATTGATTCCTTTTCTTGAGTAATTAAATAGGTTCCTGTAATAATCGTTTCATAAGATTTGTCTTCTCTGTGAACAAAAAGCAAAGGCGGGATGCACAGCAAGTGGTTTTATTAAGCGGTGCCCTCTTATTAACAATAGCGGAACTAACTACATCTATAAGCTGTAATACGGCGAGGGACTTTTTTTTAATTTCAATCACAAAAATTAGTGAATCCCCGAAAAAATATGTCATCCGAGGTTATAAATAGGAGTCGGGGTATTTTTTGCGTCATATTCAGTTGTGATCACTGTGCATGTTAAAGTTATTTAAAAAATAAAAGTGATAGTGATAGCGGTCGTGAAGGCAGTAGCACTGGCGCACTAAAGAAAAAAAATATGGTCAACTTTATAAGGAAAATTGGGAAGCATTGCCCAATTTCAAAGGTTGGCTAACCAAAAGTCGCAAAGGTAGAGACTACGCTAGATGTAAATCTTGTAACAAAGACATTAATATAACAAGTGGGAAGGATGCACTTCTCAAACACGCAAATGGAAAATTCCATCTCGAAAAAATAAAATTAATGTCTACTCAAAGAACGCTACAACAATTTGCAACAGCGGGATTCCCTCAAAGGCAATTAGAGAATAAAATTAAAGAAGATAAGTTTAATATAATGATAGACGAAATAGATTTTTGTGTTTTTTTTCTTAGGGGAAATACGATTAAGTGCATTTATCGCCGAACACAACATTCCCTTTGCCGCAATGGATCATTTACCAAAATTATTGGCCACCATTTGTGAAGACTCTTAAAATCGCCAAAGGGATGACTTGTGGGAGAACAAAGACCACATCTATCGTAAGAAATGTATTAGGACAAAACAGTTTTGAAGACTTATGTGCGCACCTTCGCCGAAAAAAATTTTCATTAATAGTGGACGAGTCAACTGATAGAAGTACCACAAAACATCTATGTTTAGTCGTAAGACATTTAACAAATAAGGGCATCAAAAATGATTTTTTTAGTTTGATACCACTTTCCGCTGCAGATGCTAATACATTATACAGTCACATTGTGAATCTCTTCGAAAAATTTGGCATATCATTAAAAAATAATTTAGTAGGATTTGCGGCGGATGGTGCGAACGTTATGATGGGGGAGCACCATTCTGTTATGAGTCTTCTAAAAAGCGACATTTCCCATTTATTTGTAATGAAGTATATATGCCACTCATTTCATTTGTGTGCTTCCTATGCATGTTTGAAATTACCGCGATTCATAGAAGACTTGACTCGGGACATTTAAAATTATTTTGGATCTAGTCCAAAAAGGATAACTGAATTTAAAGAATTCCAAGTGTTCTGTGACGTTTAATTACATAAGATTTTGCAACCCTCTCAAACGATATGGTTGTCTATAGGCTTTGTGGTATCTAGAATTTTAGAACAATTTGGGGCTTTACAATTATTTTTCACGGACGCGGTAAACAACAGAGAGTTGTCGGCTGCTGAAAATATATTAAATAGATTAAATGATCCGACTACCAAATTGTTTTTACAATTTTTAGATTTTATATTGCCCATTTTCAATAATTTGAACCGCGAGATGCAAGCTGCAAAACCAAAACTTCATTTATTGTACCGTAATATTTGTAACATCGTGAGAACCATTCTTGATTGTTTTATTAAACGCTCATATTTGTTAGCTACACCTCTTGAAAATGTAGAATATAATAATCCAAGAAACTATTTGCCACTTGAAGAAGTCTACTTCGGGGGGACTGTCTTGAAAACTATTTCAGAAACAAATTTAAGTCAGGAGCAATTACATTTCTTTAGATTACGTTGCTTAGATTTTTATATTGAGGGCTGTGAACAAATAATTCGAAGATTTTCCTTAAAAAACAATCCTTTGCAAAAATTTAATTTTCTAGACCCCCTTGAAGTAAAGTCTGGATCAATTGCATCTATATCAAATGTAGCTATTTCTCTTCCGAATCTAATTGATGAAAGTAAGTTACAAATTTTGGATAACGAATGGCGTCTTCTGCGCAATACTGCGGAAATTGCAACATTTCCGGATGATGTTTTCTTATTTTGGGATAAAGTTAATAAAATTGAGAGCGGTGATGGAACTTTGATGTTTCAGACTTTAACAAATTTTGTTTTCAATATTTTAATTTTTCTCAATCATCCGCAAATGTCGAGAAAATGTTCTCTCAAATAAATTTTATGAAAACTAAACAGAGGAACAAATTAGACACTGATACTATATCGGCATTACTGTATACTAAAAGTTATATCGGTGATAATAATTGTTATGATTTTGTTGTAGAGAAAAAACTGGTACAAAGTATGACTTCCCTTAATTTATATAAAAGTAAAGAGTAGATAAGCTATATCTAGTATTATACTTTGTACCTAATGTGTTTATTTGTTTTGTTTAATAAACGTTATAATATAGCTTAGTTTTGTGTGTAAATATTTTTGGCCTCTCAAAAATTTGATTTTTTGTGGAAATGGAATAAAATTTTAAATCTACCGAATTTTGACGGAATCTACCGAAAAGTCACGAGCTGATCTACCAAAAATCATTCCGACGTATCTGGCAACACTGAACTCAGCGTTAAAAGTAAAATGACGATCCTCATCATAACTAAGAAAAAACATACGCATACTGCTTTTTTGTACATAGGGCAAAATTGATTTAAAGAGTGCTAAATTAACAAGTCCAATCGTATAGAGTGTATTAAAGTTAATTAAACAAATTTTAACAAAAAAATGATTTAATCCGTGCCTGAGGTGAACATAAAATTTTACAGCGTGCCAAAACAAATGTACCCATGCAATTAAAATTGTTATGGGATTTACGTCATTTAAGCTTTTCTTATTGGGAAGTGTTTGTAACTACGATCATGATGATTGATGGGTACACAGATATACTCTATTTGGTTTATTTTCTAATATAAAATCTCACTCGGAAAACCGAAAATAATGTTTGAATTTATATCATCTGAAATTCAAGAATTCCTTATTTATATTGATAAGTATGGTATGTTTACATATATGTTTTTTGTCGTTCACTAACAAAAGTGAATTGGTTTTTTGTCGTCAACTCAAGGCTAAATGTGTTTGGGATGAGATGAATAAGGAGATTGTAGTCTTGTTCAATATTAAAAATAGAAAATAGATCTTAATTCAAGTTCCCCAATATTGTCATCTGGTGTCGGTTAGTTAAACTTAAAAGATAACTTATAGCAAATCCTAATTTCATTTTTCCGGCAAACATGTGGTTCAAATATAAAATAATGATAAATTCTAAATCGTAGTGTCCTCTATTTTCCTTAAATGAACTAAAACTGAAGGGCTACAATAAAGCCTATCTCATGGGCTCTTTGTTTCTTTCTCTGTGACACAGGTTTCCTTATTTGGATGAATACGTACGTGTAAATAGCTCGCAAATATAAAAAATTATTGTTCTGTATGTATTTACAAAATCAACATTGTGCAGATATTAATCAATGGATTAAAAGAATTGCTGATCCATCCCTTAAAAGGACCATCCTGCTAAAGTGTATAAAAACCATCGGATTTGTGAAATAGGTACATTATATTAACTCAATATTGTATGTATGTAATTTATAAGCGAACACATTGCAGGACATTTGTATGATTGTGTGCTCAATAAAATAACTAAGTAAAAGCAATCTATATACATATTTAAGTAAAACAATGATTATATATTTAAAATTCTAACAGCAACAGATAAACATCATTTAATTATAAAAATAAGGATATGACGCTACTAATACTATTAACAAAAGGTACATCTGTATAATATTTTGTACAAAATATCTCTATTTTTATTTTCTTTAATGTATGTTGGGTATTGTGTAATATACAAGTACTAATTTTTTGGATTTTCATTTTTTCATTCCCTATGTGTATATTTTTCATTTTATATATGGATTTATTGGTATTTACGAAGTTTATTCAATGATTAACATATTGCAATTTAAATATGAACAGTTCATGTTAATTATTGCATAACTTTTGTAATGTTCAATGAACCATATTATACTCAAAGAATACTACTATATACATACCTACTTAATTTTAGATTTGTATTTTCGCGCTGCCTGTTTCGTAAAAGTCATAGTTCGCATTACAACCACTGCGCGCTGTCAAGAGTTCCATGAAAAGTATTAAGAGTGGCCTAATTTATTAATTTTTATATCTATGATCTGCCAATTCAGTTGTCATTTGTAAGTGTTTGTACGATTTTTGTATTCGTTTTACTAGGTTTAGTGAAAATTCACAAATTAATAAGGGTTAATAATGGCCGATCATGTTGACCAAGTTAATATGAATGACGTAATGCTTTCGGCAGATACATTAAATGTAAAGGAGGAACAGTGCCAAGAAGACAGTTTTGTAGAGGATAAAGTGTGTATCTCTGAAACTGCTATTACCGTAGACAATGCTGAATTACAAGGACCCATTTGGCATTGCAAGATAAAACAGTATGATGAGTTCACATGTTTGGACAATATTAAAACAGAAATCGCATCATTCGAAGTGACTGAAGGACAGAATGACAACGTTAAAATAAGTGGAGGAATCAGTGCTGATGATATTAAAATTGAGTTCGATAATGGATTACTATGTAAGTAAATGGATATTAATAGCGGTTCTTTGTAATTTGTTGTAGCTGTAGTTTAGAGTTATAACAGAAAGTAAAAATAAATTTTTATTATTCTCCACCCTGTGTTTCAAATATATTCAGGCTGTTTAAATATTGACTCTCATATGTACTATGTTACTTGCCTGTTCTGAAAAGTGACAGTATTAAATATATGTTTTATCATGAAGTGATAGTAAATGCTGTGATTCCTAATCCATTTAAATTTGGCCAACAGATTGTGAAAATTGTGAAGCATATTACGAAGACTATTGCATCGAGTGTGGAATGCTTGTGCATATTTTAAACAAACATGTTTTGAATAGTGCAGATAAGGGACCCCGGAAAGATATTCCAAACGATGCATTAGAAATTCAAGAATGTTTTGGACAAACTGGAATATATGCTATAAGGATTATTCCTGCAGGTGTGAAATTTGGTCCTTTCACTGGAATCACCGCAACAGAATGTCCCTGGGAAATGAAAGGGGAGAAATTTGTTTTGTACAAAAATATATCGAAATATTTGAATTGGATGCAATACGTTAATCCTACCAAGAATATTTCTGAAGGAAACTTGTGTGTCTTTCAAAGTGAAGAAAATATATATTATCAGAGCACTCGTCCAATCCAAACTGGTGAAGAATTACTAGTGTATCTTGGTGAGGAATACTGGAACAACCCAAGTAGAATTATCAAGGCAGATTTTGTTACCACTACGAAAGATATCGTGAAGGACGTTTTTGCCTGTACATTTTGCTGTCTTGGATTTAGCTCGAAAATGCATTTGAGCAAACATAAAACCAGGTGTGTTGAGGATACAGCTGGAGTGTTTTCAATTGAAGGTATTGTATATATTTAATCTTCATGTTAGTACTTTAAAGAAGATTATCTCTAAATTATTTTATTAAATATCAAATGAATAGAATTGAGTAAGTTGAAGGATATTTCAAGAAAGTAATTAAGTTTGATATTGAGTTATTGAATGTGAATCAAACCTGTACTTCATTGTCAAAAATATTGAATATAATAATATTTTGGACAAAAAAAAGGTTGAGAATTTGGTTGAAAAGAAACATTAGGAAAAAGAGAAATTTTTGTACAGTTTATGCAACAGATGTTAGGGACTTACAATCTTTTTCTTTTCATGTTTATATCTTGACCACATGTTGTTAATTCCTTTCATTACATAAAAATCATTTCATGTTTTAATATCCACGATTGTTACATTCCACATGTACTGCATCAATGTACATTGTTGTTGCATGTAATTTAATGGGTGTGTTTTTCGCCCCTTTCCAGAACTCACCCAGTGCCAGTTTTGCAATATCCACCTGGACCTAAAGGAATACCTGGAACACCATATGGCCTTCTGCAGCGAGAGGAATGCCAGGTACGATTGCTTTTTATATGATTATACTCGTGAGGAATGATGCATAAATGAAGTTTTTTTGCCACAGTTTAATGTTTGTTTTACCTCTATAATATCAGTGGTTTCAGGCTATGCATGCTTGGGATTTTCGACCACAGATGAATTTCTGCAAATTCAAAATTAACATATTACTTTAAAGACTACTGTACAATTCTCTTAACAAAAAGGTTGCTAATCCAAAGTAAAACTTCTGTCTAATATTTGTAGGTCGAGATATAACCTTATTATGAATGCAATAGTCAATCTTTCAAGCAACAGAATTTCGAAGTAAAATATATGAATGAATAGGTATATACAATCATGAAGATACGTTGTTCTTTTTTATGTCTACATTAAGAAACATAATCAAGAACAATGAAGCGCAGTGTACACTGTAATTGCAATTTTATCGAGTGTATGTTGGCTTTTTACTCGCATTTTAAGTATATGTGAAATACTCTGATGATTTTAGAGTTTGTTTTCTGTTATGATCAAGAAACTAATATGGATACAATAATAAAGAGTTATTTTGTCATAAACCGAAATATATTTAACGTTTTTTTTATATACCGGGTGTCCACACTTAAGTGCGCACTATTGATAACTCTGTTATCTTTGGAGGTGCAGAATCGGTCAAATGGGCAAAGTAGTACCATTTTTTATGGCGGTTACAATTGTGAAAATAGAAAAACAATTGAACGTCGGGTTCTCTAGATATTCGACCAAACAAATTTTTTTTAAATGGAACACCCTGTATATTTTTTGGCGATTGGAAAGAGAATCGCAAACTGAACAAAAGAGTCTTAGTACACTAGTATAAAAAAATGTCAAATAAAGTAGTTATTGAGAAATCTGTATCTTTGCTTTGTTTGCATGAAATCGATATACCTATGGAAAATTAAAGCATCACATTGTCTAGTAGCTGTCAAATTATTTGTATTTGCTGTTGTTAAAGTTACTGTCTGGAAAAAGTACTGGTTTTACAATTTTTTCAACCGTAACAATGGCATTTACTCATTTGGAAAAGTGTAATATGTTGGAGTTGTACTTGAAGTTTAACAAAAATTCAGATAAAGCGCTCGAATGTTACATTCAGCAATTTCCTGATCGTGATGTACCAGATCGTCGCTATTTTTTAAAACTTTATCGAAGATTAAGAAGCAACGAAACAGTTTTTATAAAGAAGAGGATCAAAAATGATTTTATATTATCACAAGAGACAGAAATAAATGTATTGGCATATTTTCAGGTACATCCAAATAATTCTGTAAGGGATTTGTCCAGAGAATCAGGTGTTTCTCGTAGTACGATCCATAAAATTTTGAAAAAAAATAAATATGTTCCCTTTAAATATCAGCCTGTTCAAACTCTACTTTTGGGTGACTATCAAAGACGATTAACTTTTGCTCAATGGTTTATCAATGCTTTTGAAGAAAATCACAATTTCTTCAGACACATTTTATGGAGTGATGAATCCAACTTTTCTAATCGCGGGATGATCAATAAAAGAAATAATCATTACTGGAGTCGTGAAAACCCATTTGTTGTTTATCCTTGTAATCCACAACACCGATTCAGTTTAAATGTTTGGTGTGGTATAATCGGATCCCGAATTGTTGGGCCATTTTTCTATCGGGGTTCTTTAACAGGAGAAAGATATGTGGCATTATTGACAGAAATTTTAGAAAATTTTCTGGATGAATTAAATTTGGTAGACAGACAGATTATTTACTTTCAACAAGATGGAGCGCCTGCCCATAATCACCGCGAGACAAGGGAGTTATTAGAAAGATTATTTGGCAATAGATGGATTGGCACAAATGGTCCTATTCAGTGGCCCGCACGTTCGCCTGACATGACGCCATTAGATTTTTTCTTGTGGGGAGCAGTAAAAAATCAAGTGTACAAACATAGATATGCAATAGTGGATGAGCTTCAGGAAAGAATTTCCAACATCATTAACGCCATCGATGGTAGGACCATTTTAGGAGCTACTCGTAATGTTCACACAAGATTGAGAAAATGTATTGAAATGGAAGGAGATGTCTTTGAACATTTAATTTGAATAATTTTCTTTACTATTTTTGTATTTATTTTTATTTGTTTATTAAATTAAAGGCTTTAATGAATGTTTAATTGTCCGTAGATATATCGATTTCATGCAAACAAAGCAAAGATACAGATTTCTCAGTAACTACTTTATTTGACATTTTTTTATACTAGTGTACTAAGACTCTTTTGTTCAGTTTGCGATTCTCTTTCCAATCGCCAAAAATATACAGGGTGTTCCATTTAAAAAAAAATTGTTTGGTCGAATATCTAGAGAACCCGACGTTCAATTGTTTTTCTATTTTCACAATTGTAACCGCCATAAAAAATGGTACTACTTTGCCCATTTGACCGATTCTGCACCTCCAAAGATAACAGAGTTATCAATAGTGCGCACTTAAGTGTGGACACCCGGTATATATACCGTGCCTTCAAATACTTTCCTCATTAGAGTAGGCTGTTCTTTAAGTTCCTTAAGTAATCAATGTTGGTGTACATGCTAAACTTTCTGAATATTTCAAATTCTGACAGCTGTCATACTTAAATTCAAATTATAGACATATACATAACATAACCAAACTATCAAAATTATGCACTGCCACCAACCATTAAAAAAAAGCATGGCCGTCTCTAATGAGGAAAGTATTTGAAGGCACGGTACACTCTAACGCATAATGTATTAATATCAATAAGATAAATTATTTTTGTTATATATAGCAAATCTTATTTGCTTTACGAGAACCCGGCGAGCAGAGGTAATTTTTTAAATTATAGGTGGAAATAAATATGGCATACGAGAAACTCCCCATCATGCAATTTGTTATTCACATTCAAATTGTAAATAAATTTAATATACGTTTTCTCTCTCTCCCATATAAACTTTCTTAATATTGAAGATACAGGATCAGTTAAATTAGTAAAGTTGTTAAGAAATTTGAGGAGTATTTGTTAGTATTTTCAAATTCAGATTTAGCATTTGTTGTCAACTTTTGAAGATATTTAAAAAAAAAAAAGAATATTTCATCATGAAAAGGCCGCTTCACCAAGAATCCTACCTAAAGAAATATCAAATATATACGGCCAAGAAAAAGAAAGGAAAAAATTCCTATCAAATATATATATATATATATATATATATATGTGATATTAAATTTTTATTGACCTTTTAATTCATATAAGTAAATATATATTAATTTTTATTGGACGATTTGTAGGTCGTTATACTACTACTAGTTTTAAATAATTTTTAAAACTCGCTAATTTGCAGTGTTTGAAAATTATAATTTTATAATTCTACCACTGACTATTAAATTAATTAGGTAATTTTTTTAAAAATTACCGACACGGCTGGGATTCGAACCCAGGCATACCGATTACTAGCCGGTTGCTCTACCAACTGAGCTACCGTCGGTGTCTGAATTCGAATTTCTAAATCGTACTGATATATGTATATCAAGTAACAGATGGAAATGAGAATGTATATATTAAGCACTAAACGTCCATGTGCTGTATATATGTGATATTAAATTTTTATTGACCTTTTAATTCATATAAGTAAATATATATTAATTTTTATTGGACGATTTGTAGGTCGTTATACTACTACTAGTTTTAAATAATTTTTAAAACTCGCTAATTTGCAGTGTTTGAAAATTATAATTTTATAATTCTACCACTGACTATTAAATTAATTAGGTAATTTTTTTAAAAATTACCGACACGACATCTGTTACTTGATATACATATATCACAGTACGATTTAGAAATTCGAATTCAGACACCGACGGTAGCTCAGTTGGTAGAGCAACCGGCTAGTAATCGGTATGCCTGGGTTCGAATCCCAGCCGTGTCAGTAATTTTTAAAAAAATTACCTAATTAATTTAATAGTCAGTGGTAGAATTATAAAATTATAATTTTCAAACACTGCAAATTAGCGAGTTTTAAAAATTATTTAAAACTAGTAGTAGTATAACGACCTACAAATCGTCCAATAAAAATTAATATATATTTATATATATATATATACATCCCACTATCAACAGCGCGTCCTTTCATAATGCCTCCTTTTAGCGTCCACTTAAAAGAACGCGTATATGGCTGCACTCCTGTAGTGAATATTACTGTAGAAGTATTGTACATTCCGGTATTAATTTCAGATCACTTTTTTCTGGATACATTTTGCTATCAATCGAAACTCCGTTTACAACGCTATCTACTAGACGTCCGCACGTATTATTTTCGTTTACTTTACTGACCTTTCTGCGTCCACTATGTATATTCTTGTACTTATTACTATTTATAGAGTGTCCCGCAGTGTTGTCACTTCTTTTCCATAATATTCAACCTATTTAGAATATCTCCCTACTCACATTTTATTTGATATTATGTCGGTAATTTTAATTTACATGTGAATATTTAGTTAATAAAGTGATGAGATTATTTTTTATAAAGTATTCAAATTGACAATATTTAATCACACTGAATTAGCAATATGTTAATACTATTATTAGTTTTATTATTATTAAATGATTTAACCAATACTGAAATGGATACTTCACCGTCATTAAAATTCTTCTTAATATATGAGCATTTGTTAGCTGTAGGTACATACAATAAAAAGCAAACTTAGTTTAAATATCTGTTTATATCTTGTATTAATTTATTCTACAGAAATAATACAGGTAAATAAGACCTTTTCAATATTTATTTAATGTGAATACAAATTATTTAAGTTTTGTGTAGATATTTTGAATAGGAACTTTTATTTTGAGCCAATTTTTGTTTTTTAGTATATCTGGATGTTTGTTGATAAGCTCCTCGCATTCACCTCTTTTTGGAGCACGTTTAGATTGGATATGTTTTTTGAAATAAGTAATTACTAACTGTTTTTGTTCTTCGGTCCATGGTATCAGGGTTCTTTTATTTGTGTTCGTTGTTTGTGATTCATTTGTATCTAATATCTTTTTATTCATTTCCTCTTTTTTATTGTTTTCTTTTACAAACTGTTTCTTGTTCTTCTTTGTTAATTCCTTTCCTTTAATTTCTTTCGGAAGATTATCACCTATAAGTTCAAAATCAATGTTTTCTTCATGCGCATCATCAAAATTATCTAGATGATTAATTACTTCGTCATCATCATCCCAACAAACAGTATTCATCAAGTCCTCATCCAAATTTACTTCAATCTCATTTAATGCTTTCCCTTTATATTGTGTTGCGGCTCCTTTCTTCATCAGTAATAATAATTTCGATATTTTTGCAGTCTGGTACACATCATCGGGTAATCATATGATCCTTTGTGTACTCCAGTTGTGTGCCCCATAAAGGATGCCAGTTGTTCGATATCATTGTCGGACATGCTTAAAATCTGAGTTAACGTGGCCAAGTGCTTGCGTAATCCAGTAGCTGTTATTGCATATGGATTCTTTGCTCCACAAGCAGATACATATTTTTTTAAAACTTTATAACCGCAAATTGGTTTTACTGTATTTAAATTATTAAACAAATATAGATTTGGGTTTTTTGAAAGTAAGTGTCTGCATTTTATAAGAATTGATATATGAGTTTGTACTTCATTACTAAATAAAATTGGAACTCCTTTGCCCCTCTTTCCTCGAGTCACTATCCTTTTAAATGTCTTCATTAAATTTTTTTCGCTTGGAGTTATTGCATCTGAAAATTCCCCGTAGTTTTGATTTTATCCTGCTTTTTCATAAACACGTAATAATAAGCGTTGCAATTCACCTGGTCTTCTACGATTATGTAGTAAAACCCTACAGAATACAATTTCTAGTAAGATATTATATGATGGTTGATCATAATTATTATTATTTAACCTCAATGCAGCCTCGTTTTCTTTTGAGATAAGATATTCTTTTAAAAGCTTAAGATCACCGGCTAATGGAACCAGAGTGATTTTGTTCCATTTATTAGTTTTTAAATCATTAGCAGCTAGGCTCGATACATCGAAGCGCCAATGAGATTGTAGAAGTTGAATCGTTGCCTTCAAATTACCTTCCGCTTCTGCTGATGGTATAGCAGAATAAATATCTTTCCTTTTAAAAGCGTATATCATTGCTATATCGCAGCATTGCTTGAGTGACATACCGATATTAATCGCATACGTTGGTGATTCATAGTATTCTCTTTCGATATTATATTTCGCAATGACTTTGGTAGTTGTGACTAATAAATCAAAATATATCGGGTTCAGTGCTTGGAATAGATTTCAAATTTTTGGTTCTAGGTTGCGTACTTCTAATAACAATTTTCCTAATTTACGCGACGTTACGTTTATAAAACGTTTTTCCTTGCTGGACCCCCACGACCAATCCATGAATCTGGAAACCTTTCGTCAAGATTTTCCCTAACGGCACGACTATTATGTGCAGGAGTTCCATCATGTTGGAAAAGTGTCGGCGAGCGGCTAATGGGACATTTTCCAAAAATTCAACCATTTCGTCACGAAGGAACCTTAAATAATTGTTGCCATTCAGGTTCCCGTCGAAGAAGTAAGGACCAAGTAGGTGTTCTCCGAGTATGCCACCCCAAACATTGAGTGACCATCTTTGCTGGTGGTTTCCAATTCTCATGACGTGCATTTTTTCATCGGTATAATGATGGCAGTTTTGACGATTGACTACTTTAATTTTATGGAATGTCGATTCATCCGAAAATAACACGCGCATAAGGTAGAATTCATCTTGGTCGATTTTGTTGACTGCCCAATTGCAGAAATTCTGCCTGGTTTCAAAATCTTGAGGTTGCAAATTCCTGATGCAATTGAATTTTAAATGTATGGAACTTGTATTTCTGAAGAGCACGATGCACAGAATGCAATGAAATATTAGTGTTCCTACTAATTTCACAGACACTGATATGAGGTCTTTCAACAGCAGCCTCCAGAACTTTCAACTCATTTTCTACGGTCAAAACTGGCTTCCTTTTAACTCTCTTTGCTTGTTGAATAGTATCTACCAGTAGACGTAAATCTATCCAACACCTTTTTCAACGCACGTCGCTTTGGACACGTTCTGAGAGGATATCTCTCAGCGTACACTCGTAACGCCAACATACAATTTTTGAAACATTCGCCAAGAATAAACACCATGTCTTCTGGCCTCTGTCAGTTTATTGTTATTTTTTCTGTTTGCATTGATAAATTGTACTTCTATTGTTTTATCATGACAGCTGACTTTGAAAAAGAACGTTTTTCGACAAATTGACCTAACAACTTTGTTTCTCTTTTTAATTTTGTAATGAAATGTGTTTTTTTTAATAAATGGAGAACTTGAAATTTTGATTATCCAACGATATAATTATTTTATATGGATTCGATATTTTAGAAAAATATTATCTTCTTTCCTTAAATCACTTGAAAAAAAAATTAAGAGTAGGTAGATGTGGTCTTAGTCTATTCCTAAATTCGAAATCGAAACACCGGTACAATTTAGTTCCTGCCAAAAAAAAAGTCGAAGTACGGTCTAACTGCGAAGAAAAACAGTTATAATAGCAAAACCGCTAAAGTTAGGGGTATGGCGTTACATAAGGGAAAAAAAGTACTCTTCGAGGGCTTTCCGAATGAGCCACAAAACATATATTGTTCCATTTAAAAAAACATAGGTTTGATAAGCCACTGGAATACGACACGGCACTGATGACCAAAAATATTTTAGGGAAATGGTGATTGTAATTATGGACAATTTTTCTCTTAGACTTTTTCGATATATTGTATGATAGAGGAGCTACGGTCCGAGGCATCCTAGGTTCTACACCCTGTAGATGAGAACGTGGCATGGAATTAACGCCAACATTTAATTGTCCTACTTCTATAAAATCTAGCTTATTAAATATTATCTTCTTTACTAATATATCATATAATATGGCTATTAATTTACAGTACTGAAACAGTAGGCCTTCTAGTGATTAAACTTCTAACAACTGTTTGCAAGTTCTTAAATAATTTTATCTACTGAAGAAGAAGTCTTTTTAGTTGAGCATTATTTTCACTCATACAGTTTAGGTAGAGAAAATGATTCAAGTATTAAATTCGTCCGCGATCAATTTTAGGAACATTTCAATAAAGAGGCACCAAGTAATGCTTTTGTACTGAACATTATAACCAAATTTAGAAGAACTGGATGTATGCTACACCAAGAGAAACGTAAACCTGGACGAAGAAAAACAGTGGATACCAACGAAAATCACGAACGAGTGTTCAATCAAATTATGGTCTCACCACGTCACGTCGTAGTCGACTCTCTGCTGCAAAATTGAATATGAACAGCGGGACTTTTCAGAAGATCAAGAAGCAACTTAATGTTATTGATATGTTATTCAGACGACCCAACAATTGAGAAAGGGTAATTATGCTGCAAGACTTGAATACTGTGTCAGAATTCTTCCTCTGCAATATGATAATCCCAGTTTCATCAGTAACATCTGGTATAGTGACGAATTGCTGCATGTTCGTTGGTGGATTTATAAGAGACGAGAAGCCGAGAATCTAGTCTAGGCGGAAAAACACGCAGCTCGTTGACAATTATATTTAAAAATATGTAAACTCAACAGCTTTCCATTTAAGTTTTATTTACATTTTACTACTTTGATTACTATTTTTATACGTTATTTAGCATTTGAGAGTATAATTTTTTGAATTGATAAAGAGAGTGTTTAAGGGAAACAAAATTTTGCATATAAAACAGGCTGAATGTTCCAACCTTATTCAACGCACATCTAAAACATTTTACAGCGCTGCCGTTCTGGGGGACGCACACATATCGGCAAAATGAAAGTTGATATACAGTAGTAAATATACGCTGTTCGATGGAAACGCCTCTACCAGAAATATCATTAACTAAAAATATTCAATATCCTTCATATTGCTATTAAATCAGCGTCCTTAACAAATTTCGTCTACAGGCTGTAGATGTTATGTACATTCAAGAAAAAATAAAACTTATTGAAAACAATTCTGCGTCCGTATACCGGACGCAGAATTGCACGTGGACGTCCGAAGAATAGAAAATGGGCAATGATCGGACGTCCGATGTATAGCAGAATATATATATATATATATATTATAGAGAGAGAGAGAGAGAGAGAGAGTAGTATAAGTTGCTTGGACTTGTACAATGTATGTTGATAAATTGAAATTACTGTTTTAAAACAGAATTATGGGTTTGTAATCAAATGAAACACAATAATTTGATGTATTGTGACGTTTCGATTTTATTTCAAATCTTCATCAGACATAACATCCGTGTTGTGTAAACATTATAGGTTTTAACATATTAAACCAACATCACAGCGTTGTGTATAATTTACAAATTTTACATATTAAAAACAAATTCACTACGCTTATAAAATTCATTAAAATTAGGACGTCATACAATTAAAAGTATAAAATATAAAGATCTGCGTTATATTTGTCCATACATATAAAAGATATAATATCTTTTATAACACTAGAATTCCTGGTAAGATGACGTACAATTCATGTGAGCTGGACTCTCCCTCAACTATTATGCAAGCTTTTGGTGATTACTTCAATACCGTATATATCAACTCTAACTCATGTAATTTAAATATATCTGAATATAACACTGACTTCTTTATTAATGTTATTATTGGCAATATTGGTATAGACGAAATATTTTCTGCACTCAAGAAGAGCAAGGACAGCTTGCTCAGTGGTGTGGACGTAGTCCCAAGCTTCTTAATCCGTGCTGGGGCACTCGCTGATCCGCTGCACTACATTTTCAACTTAATAATCAAAGAAGCAAAGTTCCCCGAGGTTTGGAAGGTGTCCCGCATCTGCCCGATACATAAGACTGTTGATCCCTCTGATATCAAAAACTATAGGCCAATCTCAATTTTGTGTAATTTTTCTAAGATTTTTCAGAGCATTCTTTATAGAAGTATTTACAGTTCTGTTAAATCGGTGATATCAACCCAGCAGGATGGTTTTGTGGAGAGGCGCTCTGTCATCTCTAATTTGTGCTGCTTCACCCAATACGCGTCTGAAGTTCTGGATGACCAGGGTCAGGTGGATGTTATATACACGGACTTCCAGAAGGTATTCGATCAGATCGATCACTATGCTCTTCTGAATAAATTGTTAAGAGTAGGATTTTCCCCATCTCTTATAATGCTTTTTCAGTCCTATCTGACGGAAAGAAAACAGTTTGTCGAATACCGAGGTACTGGGTCAACGGTATTTACCCCTTCATCTGGAGTCCCCCAGTGATCTAACCTAGGTCCACTCTTGTTCTTAATTTTTATTAACGACATTGTAGATTCCCTGGATTGTAATGCACTATTATTTGCTGATGATTTGAAAATATTTTGTAGTGTAAAGTCAATAAATGATTGCCACAGACTGCAGCATGATCTAAACAGCATAAATGCTTGGTGCCAAAGTAATTTTTTAAAGCTTAATATCAATAAGTGTAAAATCGTGACTTTTACTAGGAAACACAATGCTGTTAGATATGATTATTCAATAAATAATATTACCCTGGAACGCTGCAATATTATAAAGGATTTGGGCATATATTTCGATACGAGGCTTTCTTTTGTATGTCATATTAATGAAATGATCGGCAGCGCATATAGACTGTATGGTTTTATATATAGAAATTGTAGAAACTTCACTAACACTAACTGCCTAATTTTATTATATATTTTAATTTCTGATACGAAAGTAGAAAGAGGAAAAGAGCGCGACGAAATAAACTAAAGACAAACATAAGCGAGGCTGCCACACTCAACAAACGTTTGCTATGAAATGTAAGGCGTGGGAGTCCCCCGCCACTGCGTTGCTCTCCCACCACTGTTAGCAAGCAGGCATCGCTGCATATCATAAGGTCATCTTCTGCTTATGATAGAAGTGCAAACCGAAATTAAAATTTGACGATATAACTCATATGTGAGATCTAAACTTGAGTACGGATCACTAGTCTGGTGCCCCATCTACGCTACACATTCAGCGTAGATTTTTGAAATACTTAGTGTTCATGTCGGATGGTGTTTATCCTCCTAGAGGATATGATCATTTTGCACTGCTCAGTAGATTTAGCTTCGTCTCACTTCCCACTAGGCGTAACATAGCAAGTGTAAGATTTTTATATGGCTTAATTCATAATAATATTGACTGCCCGTGGCTTCTGGGTAAATCGGGTTTTCTTGTACCACGCTTGTCTTCGCTGAGTCATTTTATTTTCTACATTCCTACTCCGAGAACTAACTTGCTGTGTAAATCGCCTATATCAATTATGTGTAGCAATTTTAATGTTATGAGCCACTTATGTGATTAAGTTCTGATCCAATTCATGTAATTAATGATATTGTTAGAACATACTGTGCAAGTATCTAGCTTGTGGGTGTATGGGTGTATGCGTGCATATATAGCTGTATTGGTGTGCGTACACTTTTTCATGCACACTTAGGTGTAGATTTAGATATGTACCTTAGGTTAATTTAATTTGTGTTCAATTTATCTACTATTTCTTGTACTTTCCCTGTGCTTATATATTATTATTATTATTATTAATATTATTATTATTATGCCGTGTAAAAGGATTACCCTGGACCGCTAATATAAAGAGACGTATGCATCGTCCTTGGTGTAGACAGCCAATGTTACATTAGTTTTAATATTGAAAAGGGAAAATAATTGACTTAATTCTAATTAAAGCCTGAACTCATTAATTATTGAAAATGTATTTTTTCTTCATAACGAAACACGTTTTAACGTGAACTCTTGCTTCTTATGGGGGCTCCATCTATCACATTAAAGCGCCTTAAGCATTCAGTGGTAAAATAAACTCCGCCCTAAAATTGAAGTTTAGCATGAGATTATAAACATTTATTTATTTTCAGAAAGTGTATTCTACCGACACCACCGGCCAAACGAGCGACATTAAACGGGCGCAACAGATGTCTCCGCCCGATCTATAAATGTGAGCAGTGCAAGTACAGGACGAAGTACCAAGCAGATCTCAAGAAACATACCGAACAGCATTATGTAGTTAAAAGGTATAAATTTAGGATTTGTAACAGACGTTTCAAGACTAAAGAATCCCTCAGGCTGCACGTGGAAAATACGCACGCTTATGTTGGAGGAAAGGACGACCAAGAACATTCTACGACTGATTATAGGAATGCACATATAAAAGTAGAACAATCGATCCCAAGAGATCAAAAGAAAATATTTGAGTGTTCCCTGTGTGTATTTCGAACTAAATACAAAAAATCTTTAAAAGGACATATAAAAACTAAGCATTTGAAAGAATTTGATTATAATTGTGACAAATGTGAATTTGGAACAAATCATACAGCTAGTTTAAAAATACATATAAAAATGAAACATTTGAAGAAAATTGATTATAAATGTGACAAATGTGAATATGAAACAAACATAAAAAGTCATCTAAAAAAACATATAAAAACTAAACATTTGAAGCAATTTGACTATAAATGTGACAAATGTGAATTTGAAACAAACAACAAAAGTCATTTAGAACGACATATGAAAATTAAATATTTAAAGGAATTTGACTATAAATGTGACAAATGTGAATATCGAACAAACCTCAAAATTGATTTAAAAAGACATATAAAATCTAAACATTTGAAGCAGTTTGACTATAAATGTGACAAATGTGAATATGAAACAAACCGCAAATATGATTTAGAAAAACATATAAAATCTAAACATTTGAAGCAATTTGACTATAAATGTGACAAATGTGAATATGAAACAAACTACAAAAGTGATTTAGAACAACATATAAAAACTATACATTTGAAGCAATTTGATTATAAATGCGACTCTTGTGGATTTGGAACAAATAACAAATGTTATTTAGAAAGACATATAAAAACTAAACATTTGAAGCAATTTGACTATAATTGTGACAAATGTGAATATGAAACAAACTACAAAAGGCATTTAAAAAGACATATAAGAAATAAACATTGAAGAAATTTGATTATAAATGTAAGTCTTGTAAACTTGGAACAAACGACAAACGTTATTATAAAATACATATAAAAAGGAAACATTTGAACACTTTTGATTATAAGTGTGACAAATGTGAATATGGAACAAACCACAAAGGTCATTTAGGACCGGTTTTTCCAACACCGGTTAAAGTATCCGGTAAACTAATCATTGATTACGCTTAATCGTTGATTATCTCTAACTGGCGTTTTTCAATGCCAAGAAATACGCCGGTTATCTGATCAGTGATTAAGAGTTTATTTTAGAAGGTTGGTAACAAAAATGCTCGTACATTTGATCTAGATTAGCATATTTGTTCTAATAATATTGGCGCTATTTCCTATATTTGAATTTGTTCTTTGGGCTTTTTGCCTTTATTCTTTATAATTAGAAATTTCATTTCAGTAAATAAGGTGTAAGTACTTACTTTGTGAATTTTGCATGAGAATTTCTATGTACATAGCACATATTTAAAATTTCTATTCGAAATAAATAACAAAGTGCAACAAAATTGAAACTGAAATAAATTTATTGATTACTTACTGCTATTGAAAAATACAAAAATTTTGTAAAAATGAAAAAAACTAATGCAATATACATACATATATGAAATTAACAGTTACCAAAATTATGTAAAATATATGACATGTAACAAAATCATAAAAGTAGGAACAGATTCCTGTGGGTGAATAAAGCCAGATATTTTTACTGATAGATCATACATCAGCCGTTTATTAAGAACAATACATTCTAACTAATTTTATGTCCTTTAATCAAAGAAGGTTGATTGAGAAAGCCTTCTTTCCAAATTGGTTTACACGATTTCAACATAATAAATGTTATGTTCTGGAGGAATCGGTGTGAACTTGACAGTGCCTGTAATTATTATTAGTGTAGAATTTAATAATAATATAATGTCTTTATTTAGCAATTTGCTATTATGTATACATGATAAATATATGTTCAAATATAACATCTTAATTTGATATATGTGTTACAAACCAACTTCTAAAGTCAATAATTCAAATGTATATGCTTATAAGCCAACGTCTTAAATAAGCTTAGTCTATTACATTCTTTTATACTATTGGGTAATGTATTATAAAGTTTCAAACCATCAACGTATACACTTGTTGTTGTTTGACTTCGTTGATATCTACTTATATGAAAGTCTTTAACATTACGTGTGCTATAACTATGCGTATCTCCTACTTGTACTAGCTTATCCGTTAAATATGAAGGTGCCTGACCTAACTTAAGTCTATGTATAAAAACGAGTACTCTATATGCTAGTCTCTGTCTAATATTCATTAATTGTAGTGCATCCAACATTATCTGGATGGGTGTATATTTACTACATTTCAGTATTACTCTCATACATTTATTCTGTAGTTTTTGTAATTGTTGTATCTCATTTTGCTTTGCATTGAACAGAATTGTTGAACAATATTCAACGTGTGGTGCTATAAGCAATTTATATAACATAAGTTTAACATAGTTTGACATGTTTTTACCTATTCTATTTAACTGCACATCAACTTTACAGGCATGTACATTATTCATCCAGACCCAGTTCAGCTAAAAGAATTTAAAGTGTCTGCATATAATCTCAACGTAAACCTGCCAGCTTCTCTAGAATTTCTTCCATATTTTCAATTTAATTTGTAATTTTTCAGTATAGTTTAATATGTTAATGACATATCTAAAGTGAGTCTAAAATATGTTCGACTAAAATGATGTTTTCATAGGGTGCTATTAAATGCAATTACAAAAAAGGAATGAGCAAATGCAAGCATAAATTGCCACAAGATCTTAGAATCCACACGAATTAAGGTAAAGTCCCAGAATTGTAGTAGAATAGAAAAACTTCCAAAACTGTATCATCCTCATCAGAGAAAATTATTCCTAGTTATTAATTAATTAAATTTCTGTAGTAAGCTAAAAGTTAGACATATTTAATATTATGCTCTTTTTATTTTTAATTATACTGTTCATTACATTTACTGTTCAATACAATTACTAAATCACTGATGTAAATAATTATTAATTAATTCCAAAAAATACTTTTATACAATAAAACAAATGCATATGAAAACAACAGCTGTCAATAATAACAGAAATTCAAATCTTCTAGGTTATGCGCATATGTATATAGTCCTAATGACTGTTTAATATTTTATCAGGTATTTCTTTCGCCGGTTAAAATTTGGTCGATTAACGACGTTCTTAATCAACGATTAGAGTTAACTGGCGTTGCAAAAACGCAAATTTGTACTAACCGGTGTTTTAATCAATGATTACGCTAACCGTCGTTTTAATCAGAGTTGGAAAAACCTGCCCTTAGAAAGACATACCGCATGTGTCAATTTTCATTAGCCATAGGCGATTAATCCATACAGTAAGTGGCAACATAGTACCCCTTCTTTCCTTTCCAATGCCAGCACGACCGATGCATGCACGTAAATAGAAGTTAGCGTGGTTAGCAGTAACTATTCGACCACCGGCTCGGGTGTTTGTAATGCGTTCAGAAATAATATTTACAAGTTCCAAGGAATTGTTTTTCTTTTTCTTTTCAGTAAATGCAGAGAATTATTAAGCTGCGTTCACGCTGCATGACACAAACAAAAGCGTAATTCTAATAAAATTAAAAATAAGGTAAATAAAAAAGTATTCTAAAAATAATAATAAACTACTACATTTGATGTTTCCCGTTCCAGTAATAAGACGGCTTTTATTGCAGACTAGATCGCAACGTGTTCGCAGCTAAACACTGAATGTAAAATCTGGTCGGGAGAAGTGGAACGATCGGAGAAAATCGTTGTGATGTCGGTTGTTGTCGGCACTGGTGACGGATAGTAGGGGCACCATGTTGCCACGTATTATATGTATACGTATAGATCGCACGCAAACATTGAATCCCTATAGCTAATGAAATTTGACACATGCGGTATAAACGCTAAACATTTGAAGTGATTTGATTATAAACGTGACTCCTATGAATTCTTTTTTTTTTCGTTTAGTATAACAATTTGTGTTTATTTTGTATTTAATTCTCAGCTAATGATATATGTATAGCAAAAAATAAAATATCAACATTTTTGTTTTGTTTTTTTGCCCCTCTACTCAGTATATAATTCTATGGAAACCAATCATTCGACCGCATGTAACTCAGAATGGGGTTGCTTACGGTGGGTTAGATCAGCCGTTGTTGGATGCTTTTATTGACATTTGATTATACTTTGAAAATCGCACAAAAGTATTTAAAAAAACATACAAATTAAACTAAATTCTGTGTGATAAAGTGAAATAAACATCAATTATTACGACTTCCATAATTTCAAGGACGTGTACGGCAGATATGATTAAAAATGTGAAAAGGAAAAATTCACTCGGTGAGTACCTAATGTATTTTCTATCTCCATTTCTGTACGTTGGCACCCATAATTTCATAAGTAAAAGAAAATGAGGTGTGGTCACCACACGTCTTTCTTATACGTATGAGCGTTTCAAACTATACAATTTTAAGAATTTTTTTATACAAAACTTATTCAAAATCTACTTAGTCGAGTCGTTTTGACAACCGACACGGCCAAAGTACGAACTAAAGACGACGATTCATTACCACCACAAATTTCGATCGGGCGGAACAATTTCAATACAATAAAGTTAAACTAATTAATTAATATTTCAGGATACATTACCTTCCCATAGTAAAATACTATTACATGAAAGCCAGTTAGAAATTAATTATTATAAATAAAGCTATAAAATATTATTTTTTCTGCAGCTATATTTTATATAACATTTGGCTATAGTGTTTAGGAGGCAAGCATTATTGATAAATTGCAAATGTTTAGATGACAATTATGACAAACGTCAAATGATAATTATGACAAATGTCAAAAGGTGTATGAATATTATTATTAATGATAGTTCTGAAATGGCTTTTGTAGGTTATATTACTTGACAGGTAAAATTTTGCAACATCTGAATTTTTACGCCATTTTAATTTAGTGGCGCATGTCGGTTGCGAGAACGACTCAACTATAGTACCTCTATTCTCTTAATAAATCGCTATAGAAAGCATACTTTGCAATATATTCGAAAAAGAGTGAAAGTGTTACTTCCGGTCCGAATTTTGAAATTTCATTTATACAAAAAATATTGCAAATCTAGCACCAAATACTTTTGTACTCTTGATAAATATTGAGGTAGTACTAGTTACCTACCATCAATATTTATATATGGTTATGATATGAAATTTATTTTGATGTTAAAAGTTTAAGAAACTTATAAATAGAAATAGTATTATGAAGAAAAGTGTTTATAATCCTAGTATTAATATTTACAATTGTTGAATTGATATAGTAGTAAAGTCTTTTGGTTAAGGTCCATAGTTCAGCAAATGATACCAAAACCTGTAAAATAGAGATTTTGATATTAATTGAGTGTTTGTTATGTAATATAAAATTGTAAAAACTTGTTCAATTGTCTTAAATGATGAGAATTGATTTTAAAAGGGAAACTTTGTTTAAATGTAACGTCAAAATAGATAAAAAAAACTCCCGCCTTAATTTAATTAGAGGAAAAGTCAATGGTTGACAGATTTTGACATTTACAGAATTTTTGATATAGTATGTTTTAAAATTGTTTTGAATACTTAAATACATTTATAAATTCATGGTTAAAATTGTTAAAATATGAGTATTGAAATATAGAAAGGCATACAAGAGAATGTTAAAATAATAGAATGTATTTTGAATATAAATAAGAGGTGTTGAATAGAGATTGGTCAATTCAAATACCGGGCTCTTTTTTTATCATTACACATAGCATTTTCCCTATGTGTAATGATAAAAAAAAAGTTGTCAATGCATTAGCGATATAGTCACTGTATAGTAGACAACCAGTTATACACCAATGAAGAATTTACGTATAGCATACCTTAATTTTTAAATCAGGTTGCCATGACGGGAAAAACATTTTTTATGTCTAATATTTCTGAATTTTTATTCAAACATAAGTCATAAATTAAATACATTTTATTAAAAAATAGATAATTTATTTATAAATCATGGATAAATACAACACAAATGAAAAGGTGGCAATAGTAATGTGGTACCAGAAAAATAATAGTTTAAGGCAAGTTAGAGACATGTTTTCCGTCAATTTATCCAGACAGGCCTATACCTTGTGCAAAAACAATTCTGAACTTTTTTAAAAAATTTCAAGAAGATGGTTGTGTTCTAAATTCTCACAAAAAAAGAAATAGAACCAATCATGTTCGAACAGAAGACATGAAATTAAATATCCTGTGTTACGTAGAGGAATGGTCTGTAGGATCTCTTTTAGATGTAGCTAAACATTTTGGAGCATCGTACAGTTCGGTATACAAAACTCTGAAAGAATTTAAATATAGGCCATACAAAATATCAAATCATCAAGAGCTTTTCGAAGAGGATAAGATAAAACGAACTGAGTTTTGTGAAATAATGTTTAACATGTTAAATGAAAACCAAGAAATTTTAAATAAAATAATTTTTACTAATGAGGCTACATTTACCGTAAACGGTGAAGTCAACTCTCAGAACTTTCGGTTTGTACCCTACATTTATCCATGAAAAATTATTAAATTTCCTATCCATTAATCCATTAGGTACTGGTCCCGTACAAATCCTCACGCTCAAAACCTGACCCGAACACAGTACCCTCAAAAAGTTAATGTCTGGATTGGAATAATAAGCGATAGACTTATTTGCCCATTTTTTATTGACGGTAACCTCACTGCAGTGAAATATTTGAATTTGTTGAGAGACCATATCATTCCATCAATTGAGATGATGAATGTTGATGAACCCTGGTTCCAAATGGATGGGGCCCCGCCACATTCTACTAACGCTATCAGGAATTTTTTAAATAACTTATTTCAAAGACGGTGGATTGGTAGATTTGGTCCCATACTATGGCCTCCAAGAGCCGCTGATTTATCTCCAAATAACTATTTTCTTTGGGGTTACCTAAAAAGTAAAATTTACAACAATGTACGAATACGCAACTTGAATGAACTAAAAGAGCGTATACGTACTGCATGTAATGGAATAAGGCCAGAATTTATTAGAAATACACTTCGTTGCTTTCAAGATCGCCTTGCTTATTGCCTTGAAAGACAAGGTGGACATTTCGAGAACTTGTTATGATATTAGACTTCACATTTAAGTTCGTTTAATTGTTATAATAAACTAATTATTTTGTTCCAAGTGATATTCTGCATTTTCTTTATTAAAAACATAACCTAATTCTTCTAAGCTTTATTTTGCTCTGTATCGCCCAATGTTACCAGTACAAGTATTATTGCCGAATCAAATACTTTCGCGCTAAATTTTAACAGTTTCGTAATAAATGTAAAAGGTTTTATGTACGCTGCAAAGTTTAATTTTTCCGTACAAATAATTTATGGTAGAAGTAAGAGAAACGGATCTCCAGAATATTATTTTATTTGTATCAACGTTACGCGGACAGTGGGAAATCCTTAATGTAGCAATTATGATGTTGACGACGTGATATATTTCGAATTTAAAAATTGTACAAAATTAGTTATTTACGATATAATTGTTAAAAGTGCTATTTTATTTTGCGAGTAAGATTTGCGACACGAGGGTGATTAGGAACTGGAGCAATTTAAAATAAGCAAAATAAAATAACATTTTAACACGTGTATCGTACAGTGTTTCTGCTACAAACTCAATTTTTATTTTAAAATTTTAATAAAAAGTTTAACGAAAATTGACTGATAAAAATCTTATGACATCTCACTGTTCCTGCTTGTCAAAATACGAGTGTATAACTGGTTGTCTACTATACAGTGACTATATCGCTAATGCATTGACAATTTTTTTTTTATCATTACACATAGGGAAAATGCTATGTGTAATGATAAAAAAAGAGCCCGGTATATAAATTATCACTAAGGTAATCAGAGTAAATAAAAAGGCTTCTTCTTAAAAAATTCTGAGAAGAGAGTTGATGAAAATTCGGTACGAAGAATTTAAGCCGTATTTTCATGTATAAAAGTGTATGAATAACATATTGTGTATAGAAAATTAATATTCTAATACTGTGTTACGTAAATTATAAATTTAAACTCAGTATTAGTATATCATTGCTGTAACGTAGGCAGTATAAAGTGATTTGGAATAGCTAAGAAGATTAGAGTGAATATAAGGCATAAAAATAAATAGAAGGTACTTACCATAAAAGGATTTAATTTATTGGAGAATTTCTGAAGCAAGTCACAGTTCGAAAGTAAAAGGAGAAGTGCATATCCATTGCAGGAAGTTCATTCCGAAAATATTCTGGAGCGCAGTCACCGAATAATAGGAATATAAGAAGTGTATATCCAGTAAAAAAAATCCAGCCGAGGTAGGCATATTACAAGTTTAACTATTGAGAGACCATAGGTATTGAAGATTTTCCTGGAACGAAGACACCGAATAATAGGATCCAAGTACGTGCATATCCAGTTCGAACACTTGTAATTATTTTTCCGAAGCACAAACAGCTGTTCTATTGTGGGATTCCAGTTCATCCGATTCTACAAAGAGACAAGAATCAGTAAATTAAAAGGAACTCCTTAATAAGAAGTTACACATATGTAAAATAAGGTTGTATCATTTAATTGTTACTATTTATATGAAAATCTCTTTAATTCAATGAATTGGCACCTAATAGATTAAAATTAAATGACTAAATGTATCAGAAATTAAATACTGAACCATAAATAACAGCTACATAGTACTATTTGTATTAGAAATCAAGGGTATACATCTTAAAAGTTTTAGTACATGCATTAATTTAACCTACCTTCAAAAATAAAAATAGGGTTATAACTTCAATTCTTATCATAACCACATATATAAGTACCAAGATATTGGACAAGTTTAAATAAGTAATTGTTAAAATACTGGCATTTTCATCAAATACATGTTTATTGTATGTTATTTCACTGCTATATATTATATTTATAGTTACTCAACCATTTTTGATTTTCATTTTGTAGATGTATTTTGGATAGGTAAACATTCTGCATTCATGGTTATTTGACCTCCTAAAAATAAAAGTAAACATACAGATTAATTTATAGGGAAGATATGGTAACAGTTCAAAAATAACTTACCAGACTGTGAGATAATTAAAGGTGTAGTCTTGAGATTAAACTGAATATAAAGATTTTAGATATCGATTGAATAAAATATTTAGTAGAATTATCAAAGTTAGTTCACATGTGTAGCGGTAATATCGTTTTAGTTACGGGCTACCAACTTATATAGTGAAAAGTACTTGGACAATAATCTTTCTTATGCCCGGTTTTTCAGTCTGAGTTTAAGTACAAGTTCAGCTGAACTCTGAACTTGAGCTAGAACCATGAACCTCTTGTTTGCGTTTTTCAGTCCCTTTCTTGAACTCGTTCAGTTAAACTAAAACTGGAGATTAAAATACGATGTTGGTCAACCTGATATGGAGGAACTTAAGAGATGTATTGTTGGCAAGACTTGTTATTTAAAGGTAGTAACCAATGAAAACGCGAGATATCCCGGAATTCCCGAAGTTAAACACTATTGTTCTACGTTTATACAATTGAATGGTTATTACTATTGTTAGCGCAATTTAGGTATTTCCCAATTTTAAGTATTAACAAGGAAACTGTTTTATTATATCCAGTTTGTTTGTTAAGATATTTCATTATATACCCCAACTATGTTAAATCACCTGTACTTATATTATCTACAATCCATACTGTTATAGGTATTTATGGTATTGTTATAGATATAGGGATTAGGAACTTCCAATGTATAGATTCTTTTGTTTGTAAGCTGAAACTATTCTAATCTGAAGTGATTGTTGCCTGGTGAAAATGAATGACGAAGCATCTGCGTGTAAGAGAGCCGCGAATTTTTCTGTGGAAGAAATCGACATGTTAATGGATTTAATAAAGAAAAGGAAACATATAATAGAATCAAAAAAAAACGATCGCGTTTTGTGGAAAGAAAAGGATACAGCATGGGAAGATATTGCAAAAGAGTTCAACAGTCATTCGAATTCCACCGTCTATCGAAGCGCCGTTGTTTTAAGAAAAAAATACGAAAACATAAAGAAGAGGACCAAGCAAAAATTTGCTGATAATCGATGCCAAATAACTGGGACTGGTGGAGGACCACCGTCCGACATAAAAATAAGTGTAGTGGACGAAGACATAAAAGATATATTAGGAGTTCGTTTAGAAGGCCTCCCTAGCTATTTTGATAGTGACACAACTAAAGGTAAATTTTTTAGTTTATATTTAATAATTTTCTTACTGTGATCATTTTGCTTAAAGATGTGGAAAATGCAGCTAATGAGGAAATCATTATTGTGCACAGTGACCCATCAACCAGTAGTGGTCAGCGTTGGAGTAAATATACTCCTTCATCACTACAAGAAGCAATTTCTGTGCCATTGCAAAATAACATAAACACCAAAGTTACTGCAATGTCGGAAGGCAAACCAACAAAAAAACGCAAAGTTACAGGATCTGTAACAAATGAAAAGTGGGCATCGTTGGCAGATACCAAGAATGATGTACTACATATTCAAAAGAAATATATGGAAGAGGAACATCAAGCAAAAATGCAACTTCTACAGGAGCAACATCATTTGGCTCTACTACAAATAGAAGAACAGACACTAAAAAATGAACTGATAAAATTAGATTTACTTATCAAGCAAAAAACATTTGATAATGTAAAAACATAACTATTTATATATGTATAGATGTAAAATTTACAATAAATTATTAAAATAATTCGTAATTAAATTATTTCTTGTTCTATTGTCTCTTGCTATATTATAAAAATTTCCTTCATTGGGAACATCTTCTACTGCATCCATTATGATATCATCATCAACAGGAGGAATATCTTCATTTTCATTGCATTACATGTGTACAGTCTATAGCACCTATTATTCTAGGAAATGAAGCAATCTCAAAAAAGCCTCGATTCACCTCATGTATCTCATCGCCTTGCGGTAAGTTTATGTATTGTTCTCGAAGAGAAGCGATGGCATGAGATACCTTGCGAATAACTTTACTTGCTGTGGATTTATGAACACCAGCTATATCCCCAATAATATTTAAAAAGCTTCCAGTTGCATAGAATCGTAAGGTTAAAAGCAACATTTGCTCAGGTGTTAACGAGGAATTCCTGTAAAATTAATCTAATGTATTTACCATACATATTTGTCTATAAAATATCTTTACCAGTCAGTTGGATTTTCAATCATTCCTCTAATACTTGCTAAAACATGCCTGACAGTATTTTTTCTTAAACGAAACCGTACAAAAAAGTCGTGATCATCCCAAAGATCGAAGTAATTTGGGCGATTTCGAATAATTTTAGGCCTTCTTTCTCGGCCAATGTATCCAATAAAATTAATAACATCCTCATCGTCGGAAGATACCACAAAATCCATTTTGAAAACGATGTTTATATGCTACGTGCTACGTTTGTTGTTTGATAATACCAGATAATACGTTCTATTGAGGTTATATTTATATGTCAATTTTTGGTTCACGTCGTCGGTCAGGTTTAAACTCTGTAGATAGTACAGCTTAAACTTAAACCAATTTCTAATTCGGTTCAGAGTTTAACTGCTACTGAAATACACTTTAAACTCTGAACTTGAACTTAAACCAAAAATTGAGTTTAAACCCACACTGAAAAACCGGGCATTAGTTAATATAAAAGAGACAGGTCCGGACTAAGTTTTATTTAATTAATGATAATATGAAAGTACAAATAATAAAGAAAGAAATTTGTTTATAGTAAATATATGATTTACGATATTAGAAATACCTTGATAAAGAAGTGTATATGTTTTTTTTTATTTAAAAAAAAAATATTCACGTATTATAAATTTTAACGTCTGAGTTAGTTAGGGCATATAAATATTAATCTTCTATACCAGTAAGGTATTATATTAAAAACATTCTACTATAATTTATTGGCTTACCCAACGTGTGACGTAATAAGAAGTAAAATGTCTAACTCAGGGTGTAATTAAGGGATATTATAAGTAAATGATAATTTTATAGTTTGATTTTACTTAGGTATTTTATTACACTCAGGGTTACTACAATATATATAGAATGCATAATTTACGACATAATTGCAAAAATCGCTATTCGATAAGAGTAAAAGTGGTACTTCCGGTCTGAATTTTGAAATTTTTTTATACAAAAGATATTGAAAACTATGTTTTAAATACTTTTATACCCGTAACGTACCTGTCTAAAAAGCATGACTTGCGAAATATTCGCAAAAAACCGATTTTCGATAAGAGTAAAAGACCTACTCCCGGTAGGAATTTCGAAAAACTTTTTCAATAAAATTGTTCTCAATTTTAATTTTAAGTACATATGGATTCTTTATAAATTTGTTTAAACTTAGCAATTGACGAAATATTGGCAAAATTCAATTTTTCATTGAAGTAAACTGCTACTTTCAGTCTACCGATTTTACTGAAAAACTAATCAGATCTCAAGAGGGAGATTATACACGTAAATACAAAAGTTGGAAATGATATTTACAGCGGTTTGGCCGCTATCGTGGTCACACACAGAGAGAGATAGACACACAGACATTTTTTAAAATCCACTTTCAGAATCAGGAGACTTCAAAACGTGGACATCTGCAATAATATTGAGGTCGAAAATGTTCATCATCACAATACTTCCTTATACTTCCGTATAAGAAAGTAAAATTGTGCTTTACTCATAAATCGCCTGCACCCGTAAGTTGCAGTTCGAAAATACACATTTCACAAGCAATTCGCATGTGATTATATACGAATGAGAATAGGCTGACGGCTAATGTTCATAACGTGTGCGACACAAAATTTGCCAATTTTACAAATTTATCATACAGACGACACTAAAATAAGACTATTTTCTCTAATGCACTTTTTCGGGAAAAGCCCTGGAAAGCCACAATTTTAGATAATATGAACATAGCTTGCAAGTTAGGCTTTCGTAGATCATCGACGAAATACGAACGCACTTTATTCATGTTCCCATAAAAACACCATTTCAGCATATATTCATAAACAGTAATCACTGTAAATCAACATCACTTGCGTGAATACACTAATTTAATGCAAAAATACGTGTTTTCCAAAAGAAAATAGTTGACGTTTATTTTATGTAAAGTGTAAGGAAACTAGGAAACTGGTCAAACATTCATTCCGTGTGTTAAGAACTTAACATCTTTTATTTTATTTTATATGATTGTTTCTTGCTTTATATATGAATGTTTTTCTTTATTTTTTATGTGTTATTATATTTCTGTAATGTATGTTCTATTTTTCAACTTTTAAAATATATTGTCACTTAATGTATTTTTTACATACAAATATTGTAAGCATACTGATGCGGAGCTTGCTTTCGAGCGTATACAGTCTCACCGGCCGAGTTTATTGTCTGCCGACAGGGCTACACGACTGTACACCGAAGGTGATGCAAGGCCTCCTATGTATACGTACGGACGGCAGTGTCTGACATGTGCGTATATGTAGGGGCTAGTAGCTCCTCGAGCAATTCACATGTATATATGCTGATATCTTATGTTCGACGCAGAGCGGCCCCGAAATATCGGCGCACACCAAAAATAAATAAATGAACTGAAATCGAGTTTCATTTACGGTACTTTCAAACTAGGAAGTTTCCTTAACACCGTGGTTAAATCTATATTTGAATGACAACATTGAGCAGCAACAAAGATATCGCCATTATCCCGCTACATCTCGTATTAAATAAAACGGGGCAACTATTTTTGTTTTGCTTTTTTAATTAAACACTTTCGGCACTTTTAGGATACAATACACGGGTAGGACACGTAAATGGTAAAGAATTGGACAATAATTTTTGGCGGGAATTTAAGTGAAATTGATGACTAGGAACGCTAGAGGTCACTTCATGATCAAAAAATGTTGAATGTCGATAAGGAAGAATCAATACATATCAGCAACGTGTTTTTGAGTGTACACTTTGTTTTGTTTTGCAATTAGATAATTTTAAACTTTTTAAAGTATTTAAAATATCGATAAAGATATTCATTAAATATTGAGTATGATATTTTGTATGAATTACAAATACTAAAATATTTTGCATTCATTTAGTTGTACAGAATATGGCTGGAAAGAGTTGATAATCCTAAACTTCTGTCTGAAGATCAAGTTAAAGTTAGAAGAAACTATAGAGTTTGTTGGACATATATGCGTTTAGAACAAATTAATGTAATAGTTATATTGCGCCTGCGCGACATCTACCATCCCCATTTATATCACAAAAATGGCGGTCGCCCTCAACATGTTCACAGTGAGCGCTCGTCTACTGGCCATGATCACTGAACAGCTGCGCAACTGTTGTGTCTGCTGAATAAAAAATAGTATGACCATAACATACTTGACAGTTACTTTTGGAGATGAGCAGTGATTTTTCAATACCTGTGGTGACAGTAACAGTGATTTTAAAATATCAGTTTAAATTAAAGGTGATTGTGATCACGACTTACATCCATACATATACTCCATTCAGTCTAAGAATAAAGTAGATGGCGCTACAATTTGAGCACAGTTTACACACGATGAACTTTGTATTTTGAAAACAAGTAAAACATATGTTTACTGTCAGATGGATAGCAGGGATATACATATCTGATATCATTATATTTTGACATTTACGTACATTTTTGTACAAGTTGGTAAGTCATTCCTCAAGAAAAAGGAATGCACATGTCGTCTAATTGTACTTTTTTGTGCTTCATCCAATTTATTGTAAGTATGACGATAATTTCTTTTTCTTGGAGGAGAAATTGGAACTCCATATAATTCCATTTCTTTAATAATGCAGTACATTGTATTCCTATTAATACCCACTTCCTCTGCTGTTTGATTGACTGCAGCTGTTTTAGACATAGGTATTGTTTTTATCCTTAATGTACACATTATAAGCCATTTGCCTTTGTCCAGATCTTATGTGTTTCCCTTTACGATTTTTTGAAGGACCTGGTAAAAGTGCTTCCGCCATACTATAGAATATTAGCGATTACGAAAAGAAAGTTAACGAAATTGATAAAATACCTTAACAAATGAATATTTCACTTGCGAGTTCTAAGAAGAACTATTTTTTAAGAATATTAACAACAAATAACTATGTAAAATACGGAAATCGACAAAATCTTTGAACAAAACTGTCAGTAAACAAATTTTTGACAGAACGAGCTAAATGCGATTATTTTGCCGGTGTAAATGCACACTCGATTTCAACCAATCACAAACGTTTATTTTAAGCCCTATCTTTCCCAATGCTTTATTCTTAGACTGAATGGAGTATAGATATGGGCAATATGCATCCATGTTAAAAATATAGTAATAATTCCTATATTATAAAATATATTAAAAGCATGAGCAAACAATAATATATTAAAATGTTAATATCATATAGAAATGTTGAGCCCGACCCTTGTTTATAAATACTATAGTTATACAACCTAGAGAAAACTGTAAATATTTCTTATGTAGTAAAGTGTCGTCCTCTGATATCTTTCAAATGGATTAATACGAATGAATGAAAGTGCTCAGCCAATGAAATATGAAATATTCTCAACGCCACTCCCACAATTTAATCCGGAAGTTTATAAAAAATGTAAATATATTCTGATATTTTCTATTAAATTTTACATAAGAGTACCTATATTTTGTTTAATTTGCTTTTCACATCGTTTGCCCTTGAATTACATATCAACATAACCTATATAGCTTAACTGTGATAAAGTAGATTTAAGTAAATGTTTTGTTGAAGAATCGTAGGATTACTATTTTTTTCCCTTATTATACTCACAATTACCCTTTTATAACATAATAAAAAAAAAGACATACAAAAGGCTTTTTAAAAAACGTATTCATGTTTTTTTAAAGAAATAAATCTAAACAAGAAAACGGTATTAAAAAGTCAGCATTTTTATTAAATACTCACCTACATGAAATGTCAGTCTGTTTCGGGTTCAGAGTTTGGGTTATTCTAATTTTTTTCTATGTGTTCAACAGGTATGTCTAAAACAGTCTTCTATATATTCGGTATGACCAGATATATTATGTAAAAGAAGAAAAAGTAATTAAAAGCTATCCAAACCACAACATTTATTAAGTTGCTTTGCATGGTTTCATCAACTAGCCTGGTTTATGTGAGGCTTTCAAACCGGTAATGTAGTATGTTTTACAAAGAAAATGCATTATAAACACCACATTATTTTAAGGTTTTGGTATCTTCAGAATTTAGAAATTGGAATGGTTCACAGCCAATCATTTATCACTTAACCAGGATAAATGTGAGACAATTTATTTTACAAGTAAACATAGATCAAACATATATTCTACGAATTGAAAATTCCTTGATATTAGACTAGACACAAGATTAATATGGAAGCCGCAGATAGTTGAATTAGTCAAACACTTATCTTCTGCTACTTATGCAATTAGACGTATCAGATTTATAACTGATAGTCTACTGGAATAACGACATACTATGGACTATCAAATCACATATCAACAATGTTTAACGAATATCGGGTAAGTAGGCCTATGTAGAAAAGGTGTTCATCTTGCAGAAGAAGGCTGTTCGAGCAATTGTCTGTGTTTCACAAACTATTCGCTGCAAACCTCTCTTCAGACAACTTATGATAAGTCCATTAGCCTAGACACATATTCTGCAACAACTAAGGAGGGCTTTGAAAAAGCTGTCACACCTCATGACTAGGGGTGAGATTACAGAAGTCTCCACCCCTCATAACCATTTGCTGCACATCCTGCATTACATAGGACAAGAGCCACTTCAGTACAACACATCACTGGTAATTATTTAAGAAAATGAAAGTTATGTGTAGACATCTTTCTACTTTCGTATCTAAAGAGAAAATAAAGGACATTCTCCTTCAAGAAGCATTCTACAATGTCAATGACATAAATTAGCCATGTGTTGACGTTATCATTACATTTTTGCTTGATGTGCTATTGTGTAAACTGTATGTATATCTTATTATTGATATAATAAATTTATTATTATAATAGAAACACTATCTTTCTTACTGTAGTTAATCCTGCTTTTACACCAACAATACTTCATCTCATCAGGGAAGTCGCAGCAACTATCATTATACATTTACATTCTTGGTAATTATCAATATAGTAAGTACTGCCTACACGTGGTCTGTATATGGACGTTTCTTCAATTTGTATATATTTACTTGCGATTTTAAAAATTGCTTTCAATAATAGTAATTCCTAATAATTGAAGTTACATTGGGGTTATCAAACAAAACTAGTTTAAAATATATAACACTTTCAGCTGTTACTTTGTGAAGATTCATGATACTGGATATAAGTAAAATAAAACACTCAATTAAATTTGAATAACTTCACTTTATTTTAATCACTATGTGACTGCAGTTTCGACATTACATGTCATTATTAAACTAGCTTACTTATATTTCTACAATTTAATTTTTCTATCACCCACGTTTAATTACAATTGTTTGAAATCTTCATGGATTTTATTGTGTTATATATGTAGAATAAGAATTCATACTGGTTGAAGTGAGGTATATCACTTCATAAAAGTTAATTAGATACACACTTAAATGTACTCGCCTTTGACATTACTTATTTTATTATGGTTCTAGTTATTTTTATTTTATCTAGGCCTGAATCGTAATAACAACTGCCATGATACAAGTCTGATGAATAATCATCAATTATTGTTGAGGTTAGTACATACCCAACAAGTTATACAAACAAACTAATTCATAACCAAGCAAAGATTTTATTAAAGGTTAGTACTTTGAACCTTTTTCAGCTTGTAATGCAATATCCATTGTCAATTATAAGATAAAATATATAGTAAAAATGACATTCCTTCGTTACATCGTCTTGCAATATGTATTTTAGAATAACATTTAACATCCACAATCACATCATCACTTATTTTTGGAATTTGAAAAATTAGTGTTAGTAGACTTATCAATCTTATCATATCCCTTAATTCAAAATATTTTAAGATATTTAAATCTAAAGCAAAACGCCTACAAAATTGTAACAAACACGATTGGTGTAATTGGATAATTGCGTCACTTCCTTTAAGCTCCCATTGGCTTCTCTTTACTACTACGAGAAGACTGCTTTTACTACAACAAATTTAGCGGGAAAACTGAAGAATGGGCACATCCTACTGCCCAACCCCTCTGTTGGCTACCTACCCGAACTAACCTTCAGTTGTATAACTATAGTATTAATAAACAAGGGCCCGACTAATATCTTAACTGCGATCACTGCTACTGTAGAATAACAGTGTTTAATAACTGCTACAGGATATATCGCTCATCTCCATCATATCTCTGTCCTTTCTGACACTACTTAATAATAATGGCTGACCGTGTTGAGTCAGTTAATATGAGTGATACAATGCTTTGGGCAAATACAATTTGTGTAAAGGAGGAACAGTGCCAAGAAGACACTGTAGAGGATAAAATGTATATTTCTGAAACTGCTGTTACTACAGACAGTGCTGAATTACAAGACCCCATTTGGCATGCCAAAATAAAACAGTATGAAGAGTCCACATGTTTGGACAGTATTAAAACAGAGCTAGCATCATCAGAAGTGGCTGAAGTACAAAATGACAACGTTAAAATCGAAAAAGGGTTTAGTGTTGATGATATTAAAATTGAGTTTGACAATGGACTACTGTGTAAGTAAATGTATATAAAGCTAAGCATTAATCAGACATTTGTGTTGTGAACTGATTAATGCATTAGTCATACTCCGTCCCCCGGTACTCGTTCCTTGCTTTTGCAAAACCATCTACTTGGTTGTTGTAAATATAGAAATCTTTTCATTGTCAATTATGTATATATTAATAATAAACACAATGTATTTACAAAAATACTAACAAAAGCATTACATAGTTGCTTTTCCAGTGTTTTAATGGGGATATCTATTTTAAGGTACATTGTTTTAAAGTCGTGAATTGATGGGTGATGAAATATGAGGAATAAAGAAGCTTGTTCGCAACTTTAATGGTAGTATTTATTCTGTTTATAGAAAAACATAATTAAATTCCATTACAAATACTCTCATATTTGTACTTTCAAACTTGTTTTGTGTCTCAAATACTATGGTTTAACTTATTTCAATTGCCAATTTTAAATCTTTGACATTCTTATATAGTATATTACTTGATTATTTTGAGAGCTAGCAGCATTAAATAATGTTTTATGATTCTCTGTTTATTTAAAGAATTACCAAGTGATATGATTCTTAATATGTGTGTATCTTTGGCCAACAGACTGTGAACATTGTGAAGCATATTACATCGACTATTGCATCGAATGTGGAATGCTTGTGCATATTTTAAATAAATATGGTTTGAATAACGCCGACAGTGGAGAAGATATACCAAACGATATTTTAGAAATTCAAGATTGTCTTGGGCAAACTGGAGTATATGCTTTGAGAATTATTCCTGCCGGTGTAAAATTTGGTCCTTTCACTGGACTCAGCGCAACAGAATGTCCCTGGGAAATGAATGGCGATAAATTTGTTTTAGACAAAAGTAAATGGAAGTATTTGAATTGGATGCAGTACGTTAATCCTACCAGTAATACTTGTGACCGAAATCTGAATGTATTTAAATCTGAGGAGAATATATATTATCAGAGCACTCGTCAAATTCGAGCTGGTGAAGAATTGCTGGTGTATTTTGGTGAGGCATGTGAAAACAGCCCGAATAAAATTGTCAGGGTGGATTTTGTTAAGACTACAAAAGACATCAGTGAGGAAGTATTTGCCTGCACATTTTGCTGCCTTGGATTCAGCTCGAAATCACATTTGGCCAAACATAAAACTATTTGCGCTAAGGATACAACCGAAACGTTTTCAATTGAAGGTATTGTGAATATCTCGTTTTGATGTTTGTGGAGTTGACTCTATAAATTTTTGCATTTTTAAAAGATATTGTCTTTAAATTCTTTAATGAATAATAATAATGAATACAATTGATAAAGTTGAAAAATATTTCCAGAAAGTAATTGCTTACGGTTTATATTAAGTTATCCAATGTTATTAAAACTTATTATACCTGTGCCACTTTCCCAGTTATAATTCCATACATGCCTGATGTTAAATCAAAGATTAATGATTAATGCTCTTATACAAAACATGAGAACAAATACTTACATAACTAGCTGCTCTTATTTGGCAAAATTGGAATTTGTGGTTACACTCAAACACATAAAATTCTTCGTACAACTCTCATAAATTATTAAAAGTTATGGAATACAATACTGAAACTGATTCACGAATTAATTTTTACGTCATACACTTTTCCTACAAATTCCAATCGACCCTGTATCTCATTGTCCAAAACATCAATAATTAATAAGAGAAATTTTCGGTTAGGAAAAAAAGGAATTGTAACAGCTGTTACAATTCCATTTCTTTTCATGGGTATGTGTTGACCATAAGTTGTTCAATTTTTCTTTACATAAAAATTATTTTGTGTTTCAGTAATATGATATGTTTTTGACTACATCAATGTCAGTTTTGCATGTAATTTAATGGGTGTGTTTTTCTTGCAATTCCAGATCTTGAGCAGTGCCCGTTATGCCAAATCCACTTGGATCCGAAGGAATATCTTGTATATCACATGAGCTTCTGTTGCAAGAGGAATGCCAGGTATGATTATTGCCTCATATATGTATAATTACGCATGGGAAGTGTGAGGCAAAATAACCTTTTCTTACCAAAACAGTTTATCACTTGCTCGTTGATTATATATAAGAATTCAGATAGACATTTTAAATTGATTTGAATTACGAGAATTAGTTGTGAAAAATTTAAATATCTTATTTACTCTACTTTGGAAGACCATTAATTATTGTTTGTTATACTTTTATAATAGTCAATGAATCGATTTGATGAAAAATCTTCCGCATAGGCCAAAACATGACAATTGTTGCAAGTTATTAAATCATTAATAAAGATGTTAAATAACTTATATAGAGCAGCTTTTCCATCTCTATACAATGCCATTGCCTCGATTGACTGGACGTGTCTTGATGCTCTCTTCAATATCAACGACGCTGTTGACAAGTTCTATGATATAATACTTGTTTCCTATGTCCCAAAGTTTGAATCCTCACAGCGTACGTTTCCGCCTTGGTTCACGTCTGACATTAGAAAACACTTGATTCTCAAAGAATACTATTTCACCAATGCCCGATCTCACCGACAAATCTTAAACTGTGAAAAATGTAAGTACTGCTCCAATATAAGTGTTACTTATTTTTTTTATTTAGTTGCACCGTTTGATTTAAGTCACGACGAGCGGCAGAAGATTTTTACCATAGAAGGTAGCAATGACAATAGTGTATTCCATATATATAATACTACTATATTGCGTGTGTTGTATCTTGATAATGTGTAATTTTTCGTCCCAACTAAGAGCAATAGAATTGGTCGCATTGCGTGTTCTGCGCATGCGTCAACTCAAACTGTCCATTTTGAAATTTACGAAATGACAGATAAACAGAAAACATAATTGAAGACCTAAGTGGATGAAGGTGGCAAGTCGCAAAAATGAGATTCAGAGAAAAACGGCATTGAAAAGTGACAAAGTAATTTTCGTTTAATTATTTAATTATTGAATTTTTAAGATCAATATATGATCAGTCCAATTAAGGATGCTAATAAGACTGCATTCCTCATTAAAAAATCAAGAAAATATTTTCAGAAAAATTATATAAAAACATTATTTGTTCTTAACACATTATAAAAATATACTTTTTAAAAATCTTTAATAATGGATAAAGGTCATAAGTAGTAAAACAATAGTGTTAGTTTCTTGTGTTTCTATAAAATGTTAAACAAAACTCCCCATTTATTGAAAAAATACGAAAACTTTTTTCATAACATTGTTGAATTTGAAACAAATTAATATGAGTGCATCCATTAAATTATTATAACTACAGCTAGTACAAAATTTCATAATTTTTTTGTTTCTTTGCCCTTTTCCTGTTTTCTTTTTCTTTCGAGAGCTATATTCTCTCCATTTGGTCTCTCCTTTGATATAACACATAAAATACCTGTAGCGCTCGAGAACGAAAGGGAGCTGCTCTCGTAAATTCTCAATCTTCTCGTTCGAAAGTTGACCCAGCTTTCCAGTGCCATGTTGCCATGTGTTGAAAATTGACACATGCGGTATAGTTTTGCTATGTATTTTAAGCTTAAGAATGCAAATAAAATTACTTAAATTACTGTATTTAGTATTTTGGCTATATATAAGAATAAAACATCTATTTTATATTTGTCTACGTACATTATTCAATATAATGTCGCGTAATCAACAATGTAAAGAACTAATTCCTTGTTGTGTTCCTTTATTTAATTCTGTGTCGAGATATACACTGAAGCATGAATGTTTTAGAAAAAGTTGTGGAATTAATCAGCATTACATTTTTGTGATTGAATATAATTTTTATTGTTATTAACTTGTTTTTTTAATGTAGAATGATTAAGCCATTCATGAAAATAAACACGTGATGAAGCGTAATTTACGCCCGTATGGTAGCAAAGAATATAAACAAACAATTACTCTGATAAACTTGAATTTCTGTAGTGTATCTAATAGCACATTCATAATCAATACATTTTTCTTGATGTCTATGTCTCATAAACTGAGATGAGTAGAAATGAGACTTGCAAATAATTTATATTATTGCTTGTAAAAAAGGTATGTTGATGTTGTATTTGATTCAATAATTACATCAAAGTTCAATTTCTACTTACGAAGTAAAAAAGTAAATTTTATTTTATTTATGTTCGAAAATCTATTTTGTTTATACTTTCTTGGAATTAAAACAACAAAAAATTATTATGAAATATAAATATTTGTTTGAATTAATAGAAACATACAAATTTATAAATTGATAAAAAAGATTTAGAGAATGTAACAATATCATAAAAACAGGAATACTGTTTAATGCCGTGCCTACCTTGCCGTTCATAACACTGCTGTAGTTACTTCCACAATGTTGGGAAAAGTTCAGAAGAACTCATCACACATTGTCTTGGCAAAATCCAAAATGAATATTATATTTATACTGTACCATCTACAAGTTGTTTTAAACTGAAACATATTTTATTGTAAATTTAAATATAAAATACATTCTATATGTGCTTGATTACAATTTAGTGACAGAAACTACGATACACATTTAGCAAAGTACAAATTTAAAAAAACACTTCACTGTCTTATAAATAATGTGTTCATCCTTCAAGTTATTTTCACAATCAGTGATGCATCATAGCATAAATTCCAATAACCGGCCCAGTCTCTTCTCAAAATAATACCCAATTTCGGCATATTATTATCTCATATCATATGGGATCTGTGGATTCCGTGGTCGACATATCAAAATTCTTCAACTTTCTATGAACACATGTATGTTCTATTAGACATATACCAAAAAAAATAGAAGGTCATGGCAAAAAGATGGGTGTGCAACTCTGTAAAGTTTAATAAAAGCCTATTTATTCCATATGAGCAATTCAAATATTTTAATATGGAACATAGTAATACAATTACCTAATTCAAGTACAATTTACTGTGTTGTTTGCGTACATTTCTCCGATGTAGATGACAGTAATTCTAGAATACAAGAATACCACATTATCTACTTCTTTATTATTCTTGCATGTTGAGTTGAATAATTTTAGTGCTGTTATTATATCACAAATTATTGTACCTATAGAGGTGTTTTTCTTTTTATTCACGATATCCCACGATAATATCTTCAAAGAAACACAATTGCAATGCAGTTGAACTGACTGCGAGTTTCAGTTAATTAGTTTACAATTTTTACTGTAACATAACCACAATTCGTACAATTTTTGACAAATATATTTCTGCGGTATGATCGTTTGTTTGTCTATGATTTGCTCTTGATGCCACGACGATATTTCTTCATTCATTAAGGGAAATTAAATTATTTTTCCACATTTAACAAGGCACAATTATTAATTACAAAGAGGTTTGTCGATTTTAAAACTATTTATGCTTGTTTGACGATTTACAAACTTTAATCAAATATTTATAGTAATAAATCTATGAGATAAACAAACAGATCTATATTTGAAAAATTATTTGTAACACATTCGCAGTTTGGACAATGCGACTCTAAAACGGCATGGCACTATATGTTTTATTTCACAATGTTGGAGCGAAGTTTTCCTTGTCTACACGCGATATAGTAGTATTATATATATGGTGTATTTATTCTCCGCTCTATACAAAACGTATAGTAGTAAAAGTTGGGTTACGATAGCAACCAATACCCTCTACACACGTTTGCTGCACATGTTTGTCAAATGTACAAATTTAAGATGGTTTTTAATGCTTTTTGCATATTTATGAAGGGGTATGTCTACCTGTCTTCTAGAAATGTGCACGACTTTGTCATTCTACTGTGTTAGGTACTCTGTATGTTACAGTACCAGATAAATTTTGTAAATTTTCATACAAAAGGTATTTCTCGTTTTTGTGCGTTCTTTCAAAACTTTTATTTAATTAAATAAATAAATTAATTAATTAGCGGTTGATTTATTGGTGAAACACTATTATTTCTGTAATAAATAAATCCATATATAACAACCAGAGAAATTTACAGTTTACTTACAAATTGTGTATGTATTCTAATCTAGGTTCTAATCGGGGTAATAAATCTAGTACGGTTTCTTTTCGCAAACGAAAATGATTAAAAAAATGTAAGTCGGGCATGCTATTAAAATGATCGTTTCTAATATTAATTCGCCGTGGAATTCCATTAACCACTAAATCTAACACAATTATATCTATGATATCATTATTCATACGCATTAAATTGAAATATTCCCGTTCCATCTTTTTAATGAAAATATAACCACAATTATTTTCTTGTGTAGGTAGAATACGTTGTCAACAAAAACTTATAGGTTAAGTAAGCTTTAAGCGTGGGATATCACCGGCTTAAATTTAAGATTCCATTTTATATTTAAGTACTACTTAAACGTACCGTGCAACAGAATAAGTAGAACTTAGTACTTTAAGTGTTGCTTAAAATTTAAGATAGATCGGTGAGATCGGGCATAAATGGAAATGCACAGGATCTATTTATTTCCGAAATGAATTTTCTAGACTTCGGTGTTTGCTTAAAACAGAAATTGGAGCGGCGTATAAGGTATACCAGGCTAGACTTGAAACTAACATTGCCTGTGATCCAAAGATTTTCTGGAGTTTTGTGAACAGCAAACGATCTACTTCTAGAATACCAGGATCTTTAACACCTGATGATGATATACTTGAACAACCATAGGATATTGTTCAGGATTTTTCTGATGTCTTCAATTCTTCGATGCCCGACCTCAAGGCTCAGTCTGACTTTGATGTGAATACTGTTTCCTTTGATATTGGGTACTTCGCTGCTGGGGAGGTATTTCGTGGCTTTAGGAAGCTGAAGTCAACTATGACCTCCGGCAATGATGGTCTTCCCAGTTTTCTCCTTCGGGATTGTGCTTCAGTGCTATGTTCTCCACTCACCATATTAGTTAACTTATCGCTTCGCATGTCTACTTTCCCTGGTCGCTGGAAGATCAGCAAGATTACACCGGTGTTTAAAAAGGGTGATCGTAGTATCATTCGTAACTACAGACCTATTAGCATTATATCAAACTGTGTTAAGGTATTCGAATACGTCATATATGGGAAGTTGTATAGCTGCATTAAACCACATATTTCAGTCAACCAACATGGTTTTATTGCTGGAAGGTCAACTACGACAAATTTAGTTGAAATCGCTCAATATATAAGTGAGGCTTTAGATGCTCCTAAGCAAGTGGATGTCATTTATACTGACTTTACTAAAGCGTTTGACACAATCGATCACACTCTGCTTTCTGCTAAACTACAATCTTTAGGTGCTTCCACAAGAACTCTTGCTTTCTTAAACTCATATCTGCGTGATCGCTTGTTTTATGTAACCTACAATGGATATGTATGCAATACTTTTACAGCCTTCAACGGTGTTCCGCAGGGATCTAATTTGGGCCCACTACTGTTTAATGTATACATCAACGATCTCCTGATGGTGTTTGATTGTAAGGTTCTCGCACATGCAGATGACTTAAATTTTTTTAATGTAATATCTTCTCCTTCGGAAATTTTACATTAATTAATGAATGGTGCAACGATAATAGAGTTTGCTTAAATGTGGACAAATGTGCAACACTCTCCTACACTAAATGTACAAACGTTCTGTCGTCCCATATGCAGTCTCTCGGAGCTGTGTTTCTAGAGTTTTGCAGTTCAGAGATCTTGGTGTGCTTTTCGATAGCCAATTGTCCTTTGGTCCGCATATGAGCGACGTATGTGCTTCCGCCTCCACGTCCCTGGGGTTCCTTATTCGCTCCTGCAGAGCGTTTAACAACTTGGAAACGTTATCCATTTTATTTTACTCCTTTGTTCGTTCCAAATTGGAGTATGCATCCTTGATATGGTTTCCGCATTATATATACCACCGTCTCATGCTTGAACGTATACAGAAACGTTTTCTGAAATATATGTCGTTTAAAATCGATGGTGCTTACCCACAACGCGGCATTGATTATGATCACCTACTGAACAAACACAGTTTCACTTCTTTGAGTAAAAGACGGGACACAATTAATACTAAAATATATTAAAATAACTATAATGAATATTTTAAAATAGAAACGAATTACGCCTATGATTTTTATAACGTTACAAGACGGGACGAAGCAAGCTGCAGCTTCAATGTAAAATAGGTTAACAATGGCATTGACTCACCTGCACTTCTTTCTCAGGTGAACTTCTTAGTACCCAGGTATGCTGCTAGGTCAGCGGGTTCATTCTACGTCCCTACAGGTTGGACAAATGTTCTTCTGAAATCCCCGCTCCATCACATGTGTGTAAATGCCAGTCGTTTATGTTCTGACCCATTCTTGGGGAAGTAGTAACGTTATTTTCCTTATTCCATAAGCACTGTTATTAATTTTGCTTTAGAATGATATATTTATGTTTTTTTTTATTGTTATCTGTATTTTATTATTGTATCGTCATTGTTAATTTTTATATTTTACCCTGTAAATGGTTGTATCTGCTGGGTAATAAATGAATATTAATATGAATAACAAGGGTCCAAGATTGGACCCCCTGGGCACTCCATAAATATAAACATATATCCTTGATTTTTAGCAATTGTGGTGTACAATGTTATTTCTTTCAGCAAGGTGAAGAACCAAGAAATGAGTTGCTGAAACCAAACAAACTCATTCTCCTCAGTAGGGCAGCATGGTCATTGGTGTCAAAGGCACGAGAAAAGTCCGTGTAATTAACATCCATCTGCACCATTAGTGTTATCTCCTTTTTTTTTGTAAAAGACCTGTACAAGCTACCTTCCAGGTATCAGCAAAAACAGATGTTTGCAGGGATAAATTAAATGTTTTGCAAAGAGGCTCAGCGAATTGTCTGTTGTAAATTCAAGTACAGTTTTTGTTGTATTGGCATAAAATATGAATCTGAAGAAAAATTATATTAATAATTAATTGATTTGAAGCCTCTCAGAGTGTGAGTCTAGATCGCACCATTTAATGTAGGGAATTTGATGATCATATTTAATCATCAAGAAATATCAACCCCTGTCATATGAATTCACATGGTTTAAATAGATGGTTGTTGATATGAAATTATTACCAGCATGCATGATACAAAACTTATATGAAAAATGTAGAATAGAACATAAGGATGAAAATAGGATCAAACTAGGATAGTTCCTGGACCATGTAGGGTGTAGAACACTCTAAAGAGTAGGTTTACAAGAAACTGTCAATTATCATGTTTATGTTACTCTACTTGTCACATGTTATGTGTTTTTATATGTGGTATTTAAATATATGGCGATTCAATTTACGCCAATAGTTGTTCGTAAATTGTTTAATTCTGATTAGTTTATTCACAAAGAGAGTGTTGGGAATAACTGCATTAACTTACTTCGGGTGGGAAACTCATCTATCCCATTAAAGCGCATTAGCCATTTTGTGGTGAAATTAACTTAAGACTTAAATTTAATTTGATGATTACCATGAGATTAGAAATATTTATTTATTTTGTTTTCAGAAAGGGCATTCTGCCGTCACCACCGGCCAAGCAAGCGATGACATCATTGAACAAACGCAAGAGGTGCCTCCGCGTAATCTATAAATGTGAGCAGTGCAAGTACAGAACGAAGTACCAAGCAAATGTCAAGGAGCACACCAGCAACCACCATAACTTAGTTAAAATGTATAAATGCGGTATTTGCAGCAGACGTTTCAAGACTAGAGGATCCCTCACACTGCACGCGGAAAATACGCACGCTTACGTTGAAAGAAAGGGCGGCCTAGAGGTTTCAACGACTAATTATAGGAACACGCAGATCAAAGTAGAACAATCGAGCTCACGAGATCAAAAGAAAGTATTTAAATGTTCGTTGTGTGTATTTCGAACAAACCGGAAACATTATTTAAGGATACATATAAAAACTAAACATTTGAAGCAATTTGATTATAAATGTGACAAATGTAAATATAGAACAAACAACAAAAATAATTTAAAAGTGCATATCAAAACTATACATTTGAACGAATTTGATTATAATTGTGACTCATGTGAATTTAGAACAAACAGTAAAAATGCTTTAAAAGAGCATATAAAAGCTAAACATTTGAAAGAATTTAGTTATAAATGTGATTCTTGTGAATATGAATCAAACATCAAACAACATTTAGAAATACATATAAAAAACAAACATTTGAAAAATTTTGATTATAATTGTGTCTCTTGTGAATTTAGAACAAACGATAAATGTCATTTAAAATTGCATATAAACGCGAAACATTTGAAAGAATTTAGTTATAAATGTGATTCTTGTGAATATGAAACGAACATCATAAGTAATTTAAAAAGACATACAGAAGCTAAACATGTAAAAGAATTTAATTATAAGTGTGACTCTTGTGAATATGAAACAAATGGGAAAGGGTGTTTGGAAAGACATATAAAAAATAAACATCTGAAGAAATTTAGATATAAATGTGACTCTTGTGAATATGAAGCAAACGAGAAATGTAGGTTAAAACAGCATATAAAGACTAAACATTTGAAGAAATTTGATTTTAAATGTGATTCATGTGAATATGAAACAAATGGGAAAAGAAATTTAAAACGGCATATAAAAACTAACCATTTGAAAGAATTTGATTATAAATGTGACTCATGCGAATATAGGACAAACATGATAGGTAATTTAAAAGCACATGTAAAATGTAAACATTTGAAGAATATGAAACAAGCAGAAAACAGCATTTAGAATTGCTAAAAAAGATGCCACCACACGACTTTCTTATACGAAGGAGAGCTTCAAATTCTAGAATTTTAAGAATTTTTTGATACAAAAATTATTCAAAATCCTATTCTAAGTACTTCTGTTCTCTTAATAAATATCTGTAGAATGCATACTTTACTAGATATTCTAAAAAAAGTGCTACTCGCTAAAAGTGTTACTTCCGGTTCGAATTTTGAAATTTCATGTATATAAAAAACATTGCAAATCCATCTCTAAATACTTTTGTACTCTTGATAAATATACTGGGGTGTCTCTAAAAGGTGCGGAAAAAACGCTACCACACATTTCTGAGGGCAAAATATGACGATCTAACCCAACTTACCTCAGTCCAAAAGTGGATGCTTTCGGAGATACAGAGTGTCAAAAGTTCAATTTGGTTTTAGTTTTTTATAAATAATTTCTGTAATAATTGGTATATTGTCACAATATTTGGGTAGGGGGAGGGTTTCGTGGGGTAAAAAATTTAAATCTGCTATCATTTTCATTGCAAAATGTAGAGGGCGCCACCTGCGGCATATTGTATCCATTTAAAACGTAATAACTTTTTTGACACACACTGTATTTAACTTTTAAATAAAAATTCTTATTCTCCAATGTTTTTTACCTAGAAAAGGTATACCTGATAGGAGTTGATTGGAGCAGCCGTTTATGAGTAATCTGGATATAAAAAATTCATTCCGTATATGGACACATATGCTTCTGTAATTTGGGTGTTATTCTTGTGGCAATTCAATGCAATGGTGCATCCACTTTTGGACTGAGGTAAGTTGGGTTAGATCGCCCTCAGAAATGTGTGGTAGCGTTTCTTCCGCACCTTTTAGAGACACCCTGTATATAGAATGCATAATTTACAACATATTTGTAAAGAATCACTATTCGATAAAAGTAAAAGTATTATTCCCAGTCCGAACTTTGAAATTTTTTTATGCAAAAATTATTATTATTAAATTATTCTAAATACTTTTATACTCGTAATGTACCTCCTATAAAGCATGACTTGCGAGATATTATTACTTTTAGAAAGCCCTTAATAGAAATAAATTAATTGATCAGAGACTATGCTCGTCGTGGCGTCACCAATTAATGAGATCCACAAATTCAGGGTGCAAGATAATTGTGTGAATCAGAGCATGCACTTACCGTTAATAATTTCTATTAAGCCCTTATGATTAATAATATTTCCAGATGTTGACCTCGAAGTAGAACCGTCGATGTTATTATATCTGTAACCCAGCCTGTATATCTAGCTCAGATTATTAGTGAGAGCGTGAGATTACTCAAAAAGATGTTAACTAATGCCCGTTGCGCCACCCATTTTATAATAATAAAGATGGGGTCACTGTTGTTAAAATATTGCACAATTAAAATGGGAAATTGCACTAACTAATACTAGGCCTACCTCAAGAAAACAATAACCATTTATTAAATTAAAACAAGAGAAAATGGATAGAGGAAATTTAGTACATGAATAAAAATAATTATAAAATCGAAATGTTGACTACACAAATATGAATGATTATTAAATAAACAAATAAGACTAACTTTTGTTGTTGTTGAAAATTTACTTAACTTACACTGATTTCATTTGAGTCTAATAGTTACTAATTTAATTCAAAAAACAAAGAAAACTAAATTTTAGAGAGACGGTACATACAGAAAAAACAAAACAATAAGAATAGGTTCGACAGATAAATAATCTAATAAAATTAATTGGTCAAATTCGGTAAAACTAATTGATCTGATATGGTGCACCATTTACCTTAAAATTTCTATAGACTCAATATTACAAATATTAGAAACTTTACAAATATTTAATACGTTCAAAATAATTTGACTGAATATACAATAAAACAAAAAGAAAATAATAGTCCTACTACTACTCTCCTGCTTTAAAAAGTACAGGTAATAAAGACTCAAATACCTGGAAATTTCACGTCCAGACCACCAGCGAAGATGGTTCCCCCGTACGTAACTATTTCTGCCGCTCTACCTCCGTTCGATGTTGTTTAAGGGGCCCTGTGTCGATGGTATCGATGAGATGTCCCCTAAATCCGGACCAACGCCGTAAAAATTGTAGGACGATAAATACTCTAACAATCTGTTGTTTGGAAATTGAGTTTAAAATCACCCTGACCAGTGCATCCATACCGAGGATATTAACAACTCATTTCCATGAACATCTTCACCGCAGGGCAAGCGACTTCGACGCCGGGAGCCTCAGCTAATACTTATTCCACTACCACTTTACTGACTAATTACTGTTACTTACTGAAGTGAAAATAAAGATGTAATTGTTGCAATAATGAATGTTGTAATAGTGAATCATTTTGACGTGCTTCGCCCTTTTAAAGACTCGAAGGTGCGGAGGGGCAAGACATGAACATTCTAGAGAATCTAGGCGTCGGTCAGACGGAACACATTACTAGAAAATGAAAATACGCATTCCCGCACACAAGAAACTGTGAGAACTATTCAGATAACTTTAGACGGACAAAAAATGCATTCGTCGCCAAGCTTAAATTTGAACAAAGAGTCCTTCACAAACTAAATATTTTAAATTGAATATTTTAGATAAAATATATGCGACGCAGATATCAATGTTAAAAATTTTAAAACGTAATTTTATTTGGAATGTGAAATATAATTTGAATTAATACTGATCTAAAAAAAATATTTAACATGTAATATACAGGGGGATAAATGAATTAATGTTCGCCGCTGCTTTTTAAACGTAACAATATTCGCAAAACACTGATTTTCGATAAGACTAAAAGACCTACTTCCGGTAGGAATTTCGAAATACTTTTTTAATACAAATTTATTTTGAATACACTTCAGTTCTTCATAAATTTGTTTAAACTTAGTAATTGACGAAATATTTGCAAAATTCGATTTTTTCACTGAAATAAACTACTACTTCCGGTCTACCGATTTTACTGAAAAACTAATCAGATCTCAAAAGGGAGATTATAGTCGTAAATACAAAATTTGGAATTGATATCTATAGCCGTCTGACCGCTATCGTGGTCACACACGCAGAGAGAGACATTTTTTAAAAACCACGCTTTCGGTATTAGATGACTTCAAAACGTGGACATCTGCAAAAATCTCGAGGTCGAAAATTTTCGTCATCACAGTACTTCCTTTATACTATGTATAAGAAAGTAAAATCAACATTTGAAGAAATTTAGTAAAAAATGTGACTCGTTTGAATATGAAACAAACAGCATTTAGAAAGACATAAAAACTAATCATTTGAAGAAATTTATTTACAAATGTGAATATTGTGAATTTAGAACAAACAATAAAAGTCATTTAAAAGTGTATATAAAAACTAAACGTTTAACATTTAATTGTAAATATGATTCATGTACAGTTCTGTGCAATAAAGTGGCGTATACTTATTATACGATTATGTAAATATGACTTTTGTTTGAATATCTGTCATGTATGACGAATTGACGCTATAATTCAATTTGTCATTGGTAACATAAGCCACTTTCACAATGGCAAAATAATGTCAAAATTAGCAATAAGACGTGTACGCCATTTTATTGCACAGAACTGTACATTTACAACAAACAAAGGTGATTTAAAAATACATGTAAAAACTAAGCATTTGAAGTAATTTGTTTAAAATGTGCCTCATGTTGATATGAAACAAACAATAAATGAAGACCTGGTGTTTAAAGATTATATGCTACATTTGAGAAATCTGAAGAAAGTTGAAATCGATGTGTGGCATTATAAACACAAGAAAGGAAAATTGACATAGTTTAATGCAGAGCAAAATTCCTAGTAAAAGTACTCATTTTTTTAAAAGCTTTAATTTTCAAAAATATGTGGCTTGCACTTTTGTTACAAAAAACGAAAGTTAATCAAAGTTCTTAGAATTAAAGTCAGCAAGATTCAACACCAAGAACAAAATATTCATCCATGTTGTCATCAGAATAAGTGTCATATTGGAAATCAATACCTTTCGGACCTATTGTTTCATACAACCTGAGATTTTCTTGATAAATGGACTAAATCTTCATTTTTTTGTTTATTTTAATAAGTTCAAAAATTATGCTCTCAACTGCAAGTTTGATATAAGTTTCGTATAAAAAGGTGAAAAGTTCGAAAAGCAATTAAAGAAGCTCCAGGCGTCTCTATTGTCAGAAAAGGGCTCTCAGGAAGCAAACCGACAACGAGATCTCTCCAGTGAAAATAGGAGACAAGCAAAAATGGTATTTAAAAGTTATTTTTGCGCGAGTGCCAGATAAACTCAAATATTAAAATTTGTCTTAATGTAGAGAAGTAATTAATTAATATAATAATCTAAGATTGAATTTGTAATTGTAATTTGGTTGCCAATGTTGTTTTAAAAATATCGATTGCGTTGTAGATATATATTAATCTGAGCATAGTTTGTTTATCTATTAAGACCTACGTTGTTAGTATTGATATAAATACTGAAGGGCATTGAAAAACAAACAATGTATGGTGCATTTTATTTCATGGAAACGATAATATATAAAGAAATCATAACTAATCTTTCAGTATTAAATGCGCTCTAAAATTATTGTGTTAATGTGTTTATTGTAATTAAAATTGATATTATTTTGTGTATATTTTTTGTGTTTGTATTAATAAATGCAAAAATCTTGATTTCTAATACAAATGTTATTTAAATTAGAATAACTTCGTTTTATTTAACTGTACCAATTAATACCTGAAGATTACTTTTTGACATCTCTTGACATGGATCGTCCTGGGATAAAATATGAGCTAGCTAGGTAAAACGATTCAATTTTTGCATTTCATTTAAAAATACATAAAATAACGGGCAAATCATTTGAAGGGTTCCTATTCATTATGGTGATCCCAACGTGGAGCCGTTAAAGAATTTAGGGTTCTTTACAATATCCAAATGAAGATGAATTAAAAAGATCATAACAATGTTTCTCCATTCTAATGCCACATCACTTATTTATTATACAGCCGATGGACCAAAATGTAATTAGACCAACTACTGTAGTAGAAAAGGACACGAATAATATTTCCGATACCCAGAAGAAGTTGTGTATTAGATAAGCAGTATTCAATTTAGTGGCAGCATGGATCATCTTTATCTTAAAATTATAAGAAAAAAAAGTGTTGGAGGATTATTTTAGATGGAGTTTCAAAAAAGGATAATGAAATTTTGTCATTCGCTATTTCGAAACGCCAATGGGACATTTAGGATTTAGTGTCCATATCTCTTGCACTTCTGTTCACATTGGCGCCTCAGGTTATTTCCATCTCCATAATGTGGGAACGGTTCCTGATCAGTCTGCTGAATGCGACCATTTTTCGCTTTCAGCTTGTTTCGGTATCGTTTGAAGTTGTGGGTATGTTTTAAATATTTTTTTGAAAATAATATAAAAATCAGAAATTCATTACGTAATAAAATTTAATTTAGAGAATTGTTTGTTTTTGTCATTAGACGGAATGTTAGATACAAAGGCGGCTCTGTGATATGGCTCATCGGTTAGAGCCCCCCTACCTCGTGTACATTCGAGTATTAAAACTGATAAAATACATCGTTCCTCTTGGACCTTAAATATCAAGCAATGTGAGTCTTTTATTAGTTTGGTCATTAATTTTTTTATTTATATTTCATTATTTCCACTTAATTACACCTGTTTAGTTATGATAAAAACTAAGAGCCTCCCACGTACAATTATCACGAGCCGGGGCTGAATTAAACAGATAATTAGTTATATCAGTTGGATTTAGGTATAACATTTAAAATAGGTATGTATTTATTTACAAAATACCTTATAAAAGCACAATGCAATTTATCACGGCCCTAGCAGCAAAATCATGATATGCACACTTGTCCTACATTAGCAAATACATATTTTCGTTTTTCTTTAAAATTGTGATTTTGCTGCTTGGGAGATATTTTAAAATCACTGTTATTGTCATCACGGGTATTGAAAAATCAATTTTGAAATCTCTAATATTTATCACAGACTAATGTCCTTGTTTATAAATACTATAGTTATTCAACCTAGAGAAAACTGTAAATATTTCTTATGTAGTAAAGTGTCGTCCTCTGATATCTTTCAAATGGATTAATACAAAGGAATGAAAGTGCTCAGACTCAGCCAATGAAATATTCTCAACGCCACTCCCACAATTTAATCCGGAAGTTTATAAAAAATGTAAATATATTTTGATATTTTCTATTAAATTTTACATAAGAGTATATTTTGTTTGATTTGCTTTTCACATCGTTTGCCCTTGAATTACATATCAACATAACCTATATAGCTTAACTGTGATAAAGTAGATTTAAGTAAATGTTTTATTGAAGAATCGTAGGATTACTATTTTTTCCCTTATTATACTCACAATTACCCTTTTATAACATAATAAAAAAAAAGACATACAAAAGGCTTTTTAAAAAACGTATTCATGTTTTTTAAAGAAATAAATCTAAACAAGAAAACGGTATTAAAAAGTCAGCATTTTTATTAAATACTCACCTACATGAAATGTCAGTCTGTTTCGGGTTCAGAGTTTGGGTTATTCTAATTTTTTTCTGTGTTCAACAGGTATGTCTAAAACAGTCTTCTATATATTCGGTATGACTAGATATACCTAGGTATTATGTAAAAGAAGAAAAAGTAATTAAAAGCTATCCGAACCACAACATTTATTAAGTTGCTTTGCATGGTTTCATCAACATGACTGGTTTATGTGAGGCTTTCAAACCAGTAATGTAGTACGTTTTACAAAGAAAATGCATTATAAACACCACATTATTTTAAGGTTTTGGTATCTTCAGAATTTAGAAATTTAAATGGTTCACAGCCAATCATTTATCACTTAACCAGGATAAATGTGAGACAATTTATTTTACTAGTAAACATAAGTAGATCAAACATATATTCTACGAATTGAAAATTGCTTGATATTAGACTAGACACAAGATTAACATGGAAGCCGCAGATAGTTGAATTAGTTAAACACTTATCTTCTGCTACTTATGCAATTAGACGTATCAGATTTATAACTGATAGTCTACTGGAATAACGACATACTTTGGACTATCAAATCACATATCAACAATGTTTAACCAATATGGGGTAAGTAGGCCTATGTAGAAAAGGTGTTCATCCTGCAGAAGAAGGCTGTTCGAGCAATTGTCTGTGTTTCACAAACTATTCGCTGCAAACCTCTCTTCAGAGAACATATGATAAGTCCATTAGTCTAGACACATATTCTGCAACAACTAAGGAGGGCTTTGAAAAAGCAGTCACATCTGATGACTAGGGGTGAGATTACAGAAGTCTCCACTCCTCATAACCATTTGCTGCACATCCCGCATTACATAGGACAAAAGCCACTTCAGTACAACACGTCACTGGTAATTATTTAACAAAATCAAAGTTATGTGTAGACATCTTTCTATTTTTGTATCTAAAGAGAAAATAAAGGACATTCTCCTTCAAGAAGCATTCTACAATGTCAATGACATAAATTAGCCCTGTGTTGACGTTATCATTACATTTTTGCTTGATGTGCTATTGTGTAAACTGTATGTATATCTTATTATTGATATAATAAATTTATTATTATAATAGAAACACTATCCTTCTTACTGTAGAACACTCAATTAAATTTGAATAACTTCACTTTATTTTAATCACTATGTGACTGCAGTTTCGACATTACATGTCATTATCAAACTAGTTTACTTATATTTCTACTATTTAATTTTTCTTTCACCCACGTTTAATTGCAATTGTTTGAAATATTCATGGATTTTATTGTGTTATATATGTAGAATTTTAGCCTTCATACTGGTTGAAGTGAGGTATATCACTTCATAAAAGTTAATTAGATACACACTTAAATGTACTCGGCTTTGACATTACTTATTTTATTATGGTTCTAGTTAGTTTTATTTTATTCAGGCCTGAATCGTAACAACAACTGCCATGATGCAAGCCTGGATGAATAATCATCAATTATTGTTGAGGATAGTACATACCCAACAACTTATACAAACAAACTAATTCCTAACCAAGCAAAGATTTCTTTAAAGGTTAGTAGTTTGAACCCTTTTCAGCTTGTATTGCAATATCATTGTCAATTATAAGATAAAACATATAGGAAAAATGACATTTCTTCGTTACATCGTCTTGCAATATGTATTTCAGAATAACACTTAACATCCACAATCACATCATCACTTATTTTTGGAATTTGAAAAATTATTGACAATAGACTTATCATATCCCTTAATTCAAAGTATTTTAAGATATTTAAATCTAAAGCAAAACGCCTACAAAATTGTAACAAACACGATTGGTGTAATTGGATAATTGCGTCACTTCCTTTAAGCTCCCATTGGCTTCTCTTTACTACTACGAGAAGACTGCTTTTACTATAACAAATTTAGCGGGAAAAACTATGAATGGGCACATCCTACTGCCCAACCCCTCTGTTGGCTACCTACCCGAACTAACCTTCAGTTGTATAACTATAGTATTAATAAACAAGGCTAATGTCATCATCTGTAGTTCACATTTTCGGCACCAAGGCGCTGCATTCTAAAAAAAAAATGTGATTTTTCTTTTACCATCAAATATACAAAAGTGAATACGGGTAGGCCACCCTTAATACTTATCATGGAACTCTTGACAGCGCTATGTGGTTGTAATACGAACTATGACACTTACTTCACAAAACTGCGCGATATGTAATACAAAAACTATAATTAAGTATATAGTATACTTTGAGTATAATATAGAAATTCATTGATTACAAAATTTATACAATGATTATCATGAACAATTCATATTCAAATTGCAACATGTTAACCATTGAATGAACTTTGTAAATACCAATAAATCCATATATAAAATGAAAAATATACACACAGGGAATGAAAAAATGCAAATCCAAAAAATTAGTAATTATTGTATATTAGACAATACATAACATACATTAAAGAAAATAAAAATAGATATATTTTGTACAAAATATTATACAGATGTAACTTTTATTAATAGTAATAGTAGCGTCATATACTTATTTTTATAATTATTTAATGCTTACCTACCTCTTGCTGTTTTATTTAAATATGTATATAAATTGTTAGCAGTTTTTACTTAGTTATTACCTATATTGAGGACACAATCATACAAATATGTCCAGCAAAGTGTTCTCCTATAAATTACATACATACAATATTGAGTTAATATAATCACAGAGATATTTATCTGTGATATAATGTACCTATTTCACAAATCGAATGGTTTTTATACACTTTAGCAGGATTGGTCCTTTTAAGGGATGAATCAGCAATTCTTTCAACGCACTGATTAATATCTGCACAATGTTGATTTTGTAAATACATACAGAACAATATTTCTTTATATTTGTGCACTATTTACGCTTAAGTATTCAATCAAATAAGGAAAGAAACTTACCCTTCGCTGAAGTGCTATTAGTAGGTACACGTGATCAGAGAATACTTGACTACCACCATACTTCCTCCCAAACCAATGAAACTCAATGCAAACAACACAACGCAACAATTTGATTATGAATTATCAATGACGCATATAATTTTAGGTTCGGATTTTCACAAATAACGCGCCTTTATGTTTTGTTATGAGGATCCGAATTCGGTAAACTTCGTATATAAACTACTGGCGCTTCGTGTTTGTAATACGAACCAAATTAAAATTCAAAATTGGTAAAGGCCGTGACCAGATCCTGTTTACCATAAATGTTAATAATGGCTGACCGCGTTGATCAAGTTTATGATACAATGCTTTCGGCAAATACAATTTGTGTAAAGGAAGAACAGTGCCAAGAAGACAGTTTTGTAGAGGATAAACTGTATATTACTGAAACTGCTGTTACTACAGACAATGCTGAATTACAAGATCCCATTTGGCATGGTAAAATCAAACAATATGAAGAGTCCACATGTTTGGACAGTATTAAGACAGAGTTAGCATCATCAGAAGTGGCTGAAGTTCAAAATGACAACGTTAAAATCGAAAAAGGATTTAGTGCTGATGATATTAAAATTGAGTTTGATAATGGACTACTGTGTAAGTAAATGCATATGTATAAGGCTAAGCATTAGATAGACGCCCACACAAATTATAAAGATTTACAATAATATGTAGTAGTGATGGCAGAACTCGAGTGAAAACTAATCGGGTATCTGGTTAATCCAACAGCGGTTACAATTCCTTTTCTTTCAAGGTTATGTGTTGACCATAAGTTGTTCAATTTTTCTTTGCATAAAAATTATTTTGTGCTTCAGTAATAATATGATGATATGTTATGATTTTTGCATTCCACAAGCATTGCATCAATGTCAGTTTTGTATGTAATTCAATGGGTGTGTTTTTCGTGCAATTCCAGATCTCGACCAGTGCCCGTTTTGCCAAATCCACTTGGATCCGAAGGAACATCTTGTATATCACATGAGCTTCTGCCGCGAGAGGAATGCCAGGTATGATTATTGCCTTATATATAACTACACATGAGAAGTGTGATGCAAAATAACCTTTTCTTACCAAAACAGTTTATCATTTGCTCGTTGATTATACAGCGTGTCCAGAAACTCTCCTGACAAACGAAGACCGGAGATTCCTCAGATAATTTTAAGACAATTTAACCCAATTCACCCTAGTCCGAAAATGCTTCCTAAGGGAGCTAGAGCTCTTTGAAGATGGCGCCTTGTAATTAGTTTTTTTTTTAATATCTCCCGAACGCTTCTATTTAGAAAAACAAAAACTGGTATGCTTATTTATCCTCCAGAGATGAATCGATTCCATCAATTGCGAATTTCTAGAACCGGTCATAGGCGTCCGTTTTGGGTAGGTTAACGGTTATTTTAACGCATAACTTTTTTGTCTTTAACTTTTAAGCATTTGTGACACTAGATTATTAAATTTTCAGGTATTCTAGTACTAAAAGGTTCTCTTACTGTAAGTCGGTAGGATACACCGTTTTCTAGGAAAATCGATTTGAAAATTTTTCGTTTTTGCGTCATTAAAATTCAATTCATTATTTTTTGCACTAGTTCGCTCTGAACTGCCAACAGAAATAAAACCTACGTTTTTAATTGTCAAATTGTTGTCAGTTAGCGAAGTTTATCTTTTAATTTTTTACTTTGTAGCATTCAAACACAACGATTTCAATATAAAAAAAAATGGTTTTAACTAATGAAGAATACGCCGATATGCATTTAGTTTATGGCGAAATGAGGTGTAACGCTCGAGCAGCGCAACGTAGATACGCTGAAAAATTTCCCAATCGTCAGCATCCCACTCACTCAACATTTACAGCTCTTCATCAACGATTAAGAGAAACAGGTTCAGTGGTCCCAAAAAAAAAAATTAAACAGGGAGACATAATGATGTAACAGCAGAACATGAAGATGTTATTTTAATGGAAGTTGAGGAAAATCCAGAAATTAGTGTTCGAAGACTATCTGCCATGTACCCCACAATTTCAAAATCTTCCGTAGGCAATATCTTACACAAAGAAAATGTATATCCTTTTCATTTTACAAAGGTGCAAGCACTGCTAGAAGGAGATTTTCCTGCTCGTGTAGAATTCGCTAGATGGTTACAAAATCAGATAAATCAAGATGAAGATTTTTTCAGGTACATTTTGTTTGGTGACGAAGCTTCATTCTCAAAAAATGGAATTTTTAATGTACATAATGCACACTATTATTCGTACGTTGGTGACAATCCCCACGTTGTTCAAGAATTTAAGCATCAGCATAGGTTTAGCATAAACGTCTGGATTGCAGTACTTGACGATTATCTACTTGGACCTGTGGAATTACCTGCTCGTTTAAATGGTGTTGATTACTTACATTTCCGGCAAAATATTTTACCTGATTTGTTAGATGAGGTGCGTTTAAATATTCGGCAAAACTTATGGTTTCTACAGGACGGCTGTCCGGCCCACTTTAGCAGGAATGTACGAGACTTTCTAGATAATAACTACGAAGATCATTGGATTGGAAGAGGCGGTCCAGTTGCTTGGCCAGCAAGGTCGCCGGATTTGAATCCTTGCGATTATTGTGTTTGGGGATACATAAAAGCATTTGTTTATTCCGTTCCGATACAAAATCGTGCACAACTCTGGCTAAGGATACAAGATGCTTGCAACGAATTTAGAAATAACTTTGGAAGTTTTGCAAGAATTCGGCGTTCTCTAAGCAAAAGGGTAAATTTATGGATAGAGACTAATGGTCATCACATCGAGCATCTTTTGTAACTATCTACCTTTGATACTTGTTCTTTTCTTGTTAGTTTCGTTCCATTGTAATAAATACTTTGTTTTTAAAAACCTTCAGCTAAAATTTTGTTTCAAATTGATTTTTGCTTCTTTTCCCAAACTTTTTTTTACGAATTGTGTGCTGCATTTATTGAAACAAAAGATGATTTATTAAATTAATTTTCATCCATGCCTTGATAGTCCTAGCCAACTTCGTCGCTAAAAATAAGTAGGTACATAATAAATTGAATTTTAATGACGAAAAAACGAAAAATATTCAAATCGATTTTTCTAGAAAACGGTGTATCCTACCGACTTAAAGTAAGAGTACCTTTTAGTACTAGAATACCTGAAAATTTAATAATCTAGTGTCACAAATGCTTAAAAGTTAAAGACAAAAAAGTTATGCGTTAAAATAAGCGTTTACCTACCCAAAACGGACGCCTATGACCGGTACTAGAAATTCGCAATTGATGGAATCGATTCATCTCTGGAGGATAAATAAGCATACCAGTTTTTGTTTTTCTAAATAGAAGCGTTCGGGAGATATTAAAAAAAAATAATTACAAGGCGCCATCTTCAAAGAGCTCTAGCTCCCTTAGGAAGCATTTTCGGACTAGGGTGAATTGGGTTAAATTGTTTTAAAATTATCTGAGGAATCTCCGGTCTTCGTTTGTCAGGAGAGTTTCTGGACACCCTGTATATAAGAATTCAGATAGACATTTTAAATTGATTTGAATTACGAGAATTAGTTGTGAAAATTTTAAATATCTTATTTACTCTACTTTGGAAGCCCGTTAATTATTGTTTGTTATACTTTTATAATAGTCAATGAATCGATTTGATGAAAAATCTTCCGCATAGGCCAAAACATGACAATTGTTGCAAGTTATTAAATCATTAACAAAGATGTTAAAGGGTCCAAGATTGGATCCCTGGGGAACTCCAGAAGTATAAACATACATCCGTGATTTGTAGCCATTATGGTATACGAAGTTACTTCTTTCAGCAAGGTAAGAACCAAGAAATGGGTTGCTGAAACCAAACAACCCACCCTATATATTTTTGGATTTTCTAGTACTGCTTTAAATTGGCTATTCAACTGTTTTTTCTTTTTCAAAATTGAGCCAATAGTTTTTGAGTTATTAGTTCTTTTTGGAAAATATTTGACCAAAACACGTGTTCAGAAAAAAATCATTCTCACATTGTATTTAAAAGTAAAAGTATTAACTTTGGTTGTTTTGTAGCCAAGAAAATTCTGCATCATTTGGTATAAGTTACGCTCGACAATACCTCAAGAAACGTTGTTTTTCAAGGCCTACTTACTTCCCGAAACTTTCACATACCAAAAACTTATTTTTTTTTAATGGAACATCCGGTATATAATTGAGGCATTTTGTACCTTTTTTTATCTTCTTTCATTTTTTGTTAACAATGTCCTGTACCTATCGTTTGTAATTTCTGATATAATCACCATAGGAGCAATCAGCGGTCAAATTAAAAACTACGAGCGCTGTTCTATGCACCCAAATATTCGTCCAATAAAGACTGGAATGCGGCTGACTGCCTAAGTCAACTGTTATGCCGCCTCTACACATCGTCGAACATTCGGCAAATCACGCCGAACAGCGATGTGTAGACAGTTTATTCGGCAAATATTTGATATTCGCCAATATTCGCGCCGAACACGAATGGCGATCCGATCGGAGTCGGTTTTCGTTTAAAACATCAAAGAAAATACGTATTCGAACACAAATAACCTGACTACACATCGTATACTGAAGTGAGATGAATATACAGGCTGTCTCTAAAAGGTCTTTAAACAGCTCTACCACGTATTTTTCGGACCAAAATAAACCGATTTAGCAAAACTTGGCTTAGTGAAAGTTGCTTAGTTTGTGCGCAATACGGTCCTGAAGTTGCAGTTGGAAAATTGTTTTTTTGTTATAAATTTGAAACGGCTGGAGCGATTGCGCTAAATTTTGTCACGTGTACATAGTTTAAAGAGACGTCTAAACGGCCTAAGACACGTGTACACGGCTTAAAGATACATGTGCATGGAACACACAGTATGCGCTGCTGTCCTCTAGTTAATGTTCTCAAATCTTAAAATGCGATTTTTGAGAAAATGATGCAATTTTTCGAGTCTTACCAAGAATACCTTTTTTCTTGTACTTAAGACACTTAATCTAAATTTTATAGACAAACTCTTTTTTATCCATTGGCGTAGAAAATGGAAATGTTTTAATATTTATAAACGCAGGTTCTCCGCCTATGGATTGATTACTATCACAATTTTGATACAGAATTTCTTGACTCATAAAACTATGTAAACGTGACAAAATTTAGCGCAATCGCTCAAGCCGTTTCAAATTTATAACAAAAAAAACAATTTTCCAACTGCAACTTCAGGACCGTATTGCGCACAAACTAAGCAACTTTGACTAAGCCAAGTTTTGCTAAATCGGTTTATTTTGGTCCGAAAAATACGTGGTAGAGTTGTTTAAAGACCTTTTAGAGACACCTTGTATAATAGACAAATCCTAACGTAAACATACCGGGTGTCAACGAGATCATGTATCAGCACGCCATTTATTTATTAGTTAAAATAAAATTTTGAAATTCGGACCGTATATATGAGTGATTAGTGGGCTTCTTCAGGTACACTCAATTTTTCAATAGCACTTCCGGTCAAACTGGAAGTGACGTTAATTTTGATTTTTTAAATACAACATTTATTATTTCTGTTCATATTCTGTTTCTTCTGAAATTTTGCCATCTAGTGCAGGTTAACTTTTGACATTTCTGTCAAAGATGGCGGTATCTGTTAAATTTATCCATTAAAGTGAAACTGCTTCGCAACAATTGTCAAAATGTAACAACCATCAAAGTTAGCTTTGAAAACAATTAAGAAACGGATTTTTCACATTTACACGCATTGGCGAAGGAAACATGTATTTCACGTTGAAATTACTAAAGAAAATAAGATTTTTTTTTCATTTTCAAATGACAGGTACTCGTTTTTTTTAAATAGTAACACCTATTTTTTATTACAGTGCCATATTGGCATAATTTTTAGCTTTCAAGTGATATAAAATATGCTGTGGTTTAGTGGTAGGCAGGTAGTACAAAATATAAAATGTTTTAAAAAGTAGTCTAATTCCAAAGCAACAGAACAATTGCACGTCAAATGAAAAAAATGAGGTGTGGCCACCACACGACGATACGTATGAACGTTGCAAACTGTACAATTTTAAGAAATTTTTTAATACAAAACTGATTCAAAATCCTATTCTAAGTACTTTCATTATCTTAATAAATCGCTATAGAATGCATAGTTTGCAAGATATTCTCAAAAAGTGCTCCTCGCTAAGAGTAAAAGTGCTACTTTCGGTCCGAACTTTGAAATTTCATATATACTAGAATCGCGCTCGCAACCGACATGCGCCACCAAAATTAAAATGGCGTCAAATTTGAGACGTTGCAAAATTAGATCTGTCAAGTAATATTAATTTTGACACTATAACACTAAATGATCAATTAGGCTTGTGGTTTTAGCACTACCCACAATAATTCTAATATGTTACTATTGATTTGATAATAATTTTGCTTAAGTACTATTGAAAAGGAGAATATAATGATTATTTTATATTTGTATGAACTTGTCTGCTATTAGTAATTAGATATAAATATAAAAAAGGTTAGATTTTCAGAGAAAATTAAACTTTTGAAATTCATTTAAACATTCAGGAATGTATTTAATAATTATGTTCGAGTTACTTTTACTACAGACAATAATGATATTTAGTAACAAAGACAATTGTACAGCAGTATCCTTACTAATAGTGCTACATTGCTTTTCCATTAAATGCATCAAAATTATTAAAGTATTTTTATATGCAACAGCGAGGTCAGAAAAGTATTACACTAATTATAAAAACACTTATTTGCGAGATTCTTACTGTTCACTATGATTATTACCATTATCACTGGTGTACTAAAAGCAACTTGTTTGAAACATTTCTCGTAGGTACATATATCATTGATTACAACATAATTTTTGCATGCTAATCAACCATTTTTATTAAGCTAAACACATCATTATTATATGCTTAAGCTTTAAACTAGTATAAATTTGTTGTTGTTAAAGATTATATTTAATGCAGAATTAAACAATTTAAACATATTTTAAAGTATTTCAAATGTTGAGTATTCGTAAGCTGAATCTTTTGCTACTGATCAGAATTTAACTTACCAAGCAACTTTAAATTATAATACAATAATGTACAAGTATTTTTACTATCCCAATTTATAATGTACTACATTAATATTATTACAATCTATCACATATTTTTGAAATTATATAATCTTAATTCCATTAATAACAATAAACAATTACAAAATTGAAGTCCTACAGAAAATATACAAAGGTTATTTTAGAAAAACTATAAAAATAATATAACAGAGATATGTTTTAACTGCATCCTCCTATATAAATGCTTATCCTGTTGTCACATTAATAAACTCGATCATTATTTTATTCTGAAATCAATCATCCACCATTCCTCTATTACATTCAACATGGTTATACCTTCTTAAATTTGAAAATTTTCTAAACAGTATTCTTCGATTAGACAGAGTTCTTTCTTCAACTAATCAATATAAGTACAAATTATTTTAACTATCGTAATCTTCTGCCGAAGCATTATGGACAAATATGTTAACAGCTTCCAAAATCTGTCTTTGACTTTTGATATGGATACTGAATTTAATCCGTCTCCAATCCTTTACAAGCTATATTCGTTTTATCAGTTACGTGATTATTCTAAATAACATAAAGCAATTACAAGTAAAACCAAACATTTCTGTTGAATAAAACTTTCCTTCTCGTATATAATTTGGTTTAGATCAATATATTTGACTTATTTCTGAACAGGAAAGTGTACTGATTAGTTTTTAATGACGTTGTTTAAGAACAGATTTCCTTCAGAATAATAATAGTCACCGTTTCTAATGCTTCCTATAAGTAAATTGGAAAACACGTTCTAACAATATTTAGCTTGTATTCTTTTATGTCAGATAATCGTAGGATATAGAATCCAAACTGCAAAATATTTATGTGCCAGTAAAATTTCAAACACGATGAATAGCAAGGTCATTTAATTATATAAAACAAAAGTTCTTCGCTCAGTTTCTTATACATAATCTTACTCTTTGCAAATAATCTTGCAATCAGTTCCCGTTCAACTTAACAACGTTAACCACAAACTCGCATCGCTATCTGGTTACCATCACAAATTACCAGTTCCTCCGCGCTGTCATTAGGGAGAGATTTTAAACTATAATAGTAAAGATGACCACAGTGTGACATTCATTAACATTAATAATAACTTTCACAATCGATACTACCGCTATCATTAATACAAAATATTACTGGATTAATATCTATTTATCAATTTCTCTTTCCCTATCCCAGGACGTCTTTATTTCTTGTTCAATATGAGTAACGGTAGCCCAAGTTTCATGTGTAATTGCTCGTAAAACGCTATACTATGCGCTATAATGAATACTAGCCACCTGCTTGTCATACGCTACGCTTGTCAAATGTCATCCGCTCCGTGAAAATAAAAATCTGACAACAATGCTCAGAATAGCCATGTATTAAATAAAATATTGATATAGAAAAGTTATATTTAATAATTCTATCTATAATATTTAATTTCTAACTGACTTTCATGTAATAGTAGTTTACTAGCCGTAGCTATTTATCCTAAAATATTAATTAGCTGGTTGAATTTTATTGTTCTAAAATTGTTCCGGTTGATTGGAATTTGTAGTGGTATTGAATCAGCGTTTTAAGTTCGTACTTTTGCCGTGTCGGTTGCGAAAACGACCAGACTATATACAAAAAATATTGCAAATCCACGCGATCATTTAAATTCTAAATTATAGCAGGCGGGATTTTTTTTATTAGGTTGTCCAGAATGTCAATTATTGATTAATTAACATTTTGAAACGTCACTTTGACAATTTAAATTGTAAATTAGTACTTATATACCAACTTAATTTAAATTTCACAGCCTGCTCTAATTTAGAATTTAAATGATCGCGCGGTAGAATCCATAACTTACGACATATTTGCAAAAAACCGCTATTCGATAAGAGTAAAAGTGGTACTTCCGGTCTGAATTTTGAAATTTTTTTTATACAAAAGATATTTAAAAGTACGTTCTAAATACTTTTATACTCGTAATGTACCTGCCTAGAATGCATGACTTGCGAGATATTCGCAAAAAACTGATTTTCGATAAGAGTAAAAGACCTACTTCCGGTAGGAATTTCGAAAATCTTTATTAATACAAATTTTCTCAAATTTAATTTTGAGTACATTTAAATTCTTTATAAGTTTGTTTAAACTTATTAATTGACGAAATATTTGCAAAATTCGATTTTTTCACTGAAGTAAACTACTACTTCCGGTCTGCCGATTTTGCTCGAAATGTAATCAGTTCTCAAGAGGGAGATTATATTCGTAAATACAAAATTTGAAATTGATATTTACAGCGGTTTGACCGCTATCGTGGTCACACACACAGAGACACACACACACACAGACAGACAGACAGAGAGAGAGACAGACATACAGACATTTTTTAAAAAACACTTGTTTGGTATTAGGAGACTTCAAAACGTGGACATCTGCAAAAATCTCGAGGTCGAAAATTTTCGTCATCACAATACTTATACTACGTATAAGAAAGTAAAAACACAGTTATCATAGGAAATAAACGTCACCTGTACTAACAGGCTGTGAACTGTCAATACAAGTTGATTGATAGTTCACGTTATTTTTGTGTATTGTTTAACACATTGACTGCTACGATACTTTTTGAAAAAAATTACCCCGCGGCCACGCCATTTTTTCTCGAAAAATTGTTAATAAGTTCAAAATAAGCAGTTAGGTACCCATAAGCAATTTTTTTTTGTTCTTAGAAACGCAGATATTAATTTTTTGTATGTCACTCATATGTGGTTGACGTGGCCCACCGTGTTATATTGTTTCTTGCAGAGCCATGTTGGCCATATCTTTGTGACGATATGTTAGGTTATGTTTCTCTTTTATTAGCTGTAAATTTGTGATAGTTGATACAGTTTTATTTGTAAAGTTGTCTTGCGAAAAGTGCAGTAGAAAATGACTAAAAAAAAATATTTAAGTGATGCTGATTTGGGAATAATATTAGAAAGTGATGAATTTTTACGAAGTGGTGAAGATTAAGAATGTGCAGATTTCAGTTCAGATGATTCTATAAAAGACCCTGGATATAATCCTTCTCCAAATACATCAGAAAATGAAGAAGATGATGAAGTAGTTGAAAATATTGAAGAAGTAATTCGGGATCTACAACTAGAAGAGGAAAGTGAGGAGTTAGGTAGTCAGTCTCCAGAGGTTCCGGAGACTGTTAAATGGACAGAGTACGAAGGTGGTCATAAAACACTTACTTTTACTGGCAACTCGGGTTTACAAATAGATGTGGCGGAAGATATTACTCCATTTGATGCGTTTTCATTAATTGTTAATTGGACAGAAATTGAATAATAATCAAACTAAGAGTAAAAGTCGAATGAAAAAATGGGTTCCAACTAATAGTGAAGAAATAAAAAAGTTTTTGGGGCTTCTGATATGGATGGGGTTAGTAAGACTTGGTAGTATTCCATCCTATTGGTCAACAAGCGATATTTATAAAAATAATGTAGCGGCAAAAATTATGTCTCGTAATAGATTTGAATTATTGCTGTCAAATATTCACTTTTCAAACAATGAAGAAATTCTCCAAGGAGATAGACTAGGAAAAATACAATCTCTTATAGATGCATTGCAAAAGAAGTTTCAAGATATAATGACTCCAGCTGAAGACTTTGTTATTGATGAAACCCTTATACCTTGGAGAGGTAGATTAGTATTTCGACAATACATACCTAATAAAGCTCACAGATATGGCATAAAGCTTTTCAAGCTATGCTCTACTGAAGGATATACTTGGTCCAGCAAAATATACTCAGGTAAATCTGAAAACTATACAAAAAGGGTTGGTTTAGGTAGAACAGTTTGTGAAGAGCTATCGCAAGGACTTCTAAATCAAGGTCGCACATTATTTGTCGATAACTTCTATACGAGCTATGAATTAGCATTGTCCTTTTTACACCAAAATACTCACGTAGTTGGTACTTTGAGGGCCAATAAAAAATATATGCCACGAGAACTTTTACACGCTAAACTAGATAGAGGCCAAAATGATAGCTAATGAAGAGCAAAATGGAATTGTGGTACTAAAATGGCGGGATACACGCGATGTAAGAATTCTATCAAGTAAACACGCTCCACACATGAGAAATATTACAGGCGACGAGGAAGAAAATGCTGGAGCAGATGGGGGATGTAATGCTGACCGACCATCAACCAGTCGAGCTTCAAATACTAATCGAAAACGTAAAAATAAACAAAAGCCAATCGCCATACTAGCGTACAACAGAGAGAAAGCTGGTATTGATCTATCAGATCAAATTTGTTCATACGCCACGACCCTGAGGAAGGGTATAAAGTGGTACCGGAAGCTAGGCATAGAGTATTTGGTAGGTATTTCACTTGTGAATGCTTTTGTAGTATATAAAACAGCAACTAAAAAATCAGCTAAAATACGATGGTTTCGAGAAGAAATAGCATCAAGCTTGCTAAATTTACAAAAAAAAATTAAAACACGTCAAACCCAATTGTCGTAATGTTCATGTTCTAAAAACTAAAATGGATGGAAATAATGAAAAGGTACGCCGGAGGTGTACTTTGTGTTATGCAAGAATAAAAAACTTGAAGGAAGAACTGCTGCTAAAGAAAAGGGAAAAAAGTATACACATATTGCCCGGATTGCAATCATGCCCCTTTAATGTGTTTAGAGTGCTTTGGAAACCACCACAAATCTAATTAACTTTATTTTTGACGTATACTTTATGTTTTAAAAGTTATATTTGTAACTATATTATAGTTTGAGCAAAGAAATTACTAAAATAATTAAATTGTTGTTATTTCTTTTATTTATTGAGCAGGGCCAAAACCAATATATCAAAAGTTTCGCCAGAGGCCACGCTTTAAAACACTACAGTAAAATAGCATAGAGTGTCCACCATATTTGTCCGACCTGGCATCAACTGAAATACAACGTGTCGCACATATATGGGTGACGGTGCGCACAGTGATCAAAGTGGTGTCGCCCATATATGGTCGACGTGGCAGTCAATGTGTTAAAAGTTATTTTATAGTCGTACAGTAAACAATACATATTTGGTAATGTATACTCGGAATGAAAAAGTTGATATTCTTTTAATTTATGGAGAATGCCGTAAAAATTCATTGTATTTTTCAGCAGGACGGCGCATCACCTCATAATTCACGACTAGTTAGGGATTACTTAAATCAATACCCTTAGATCTCCATATCTGGCCATATTTCAAAGAAAAAGTACACACTGTACTATCTGTTACTCGCGAAGAACTGGAAGCACGAGTGAGGCAAGCAATAAATAATATAACCAGGCACCAGTTACATAATTGTGTGAGGGAATTTATACGACGTGTTAATTTATGTAGAGATCAGGAAGGGCGACATTTTGAACATTTATAATAAATACCTAAATAATAATAACTTACATCTGGCTCCTTTCAATAATACTCATAACATAGATTTTGTAAATTACTGTTTTTGCTATTGTTGTGTTACTAATAGTTTTAATACAAACATTGAACATGTGTGTATCTTTGTTTAATATTGAACTGGTGTTGATTATGTGACAACACCAGTCAAATACCCACAAACACATACAATCACCCCATAAAACCCCTTTAAGACAGGCAACCATATATACATCGGCGATGCTTAAAGTTAGACCCTTGTATAAGAGTATAGGTAAAGATCCCTGAAAATTAATACAGATTTTGCTAACAAATCTAGTAAATTCTGAGAACCCCATCAAATTTTAAATATTTGAAAGAAATTCACCCCCAAATTTAGAAAACCAAACCAATGACTACTCTTTTCAGGAACCCCAACTGAAACCCCCATACTAAATACTAAATATTAGAATTAAATACCTGATTAGTTCAAAATACACATTAGTTTTATTTTTACAGTTATATTTAGCATATTTTCACAATACAACAATGAGTAATTAAGTGTTATATAGGCAAAGTAATAATATTAAATAAATTTGACAGCCTTTACAAATGGCCAATTTTAAATTACAAATTTCAACATTTATCATCACACTATGAGCATATAAATGAGTACCATTTTATAGTGTGAATTCTCAAGAGTAAAATGCCACAAAAGGTTACAGGTTCAAAGTTAAAGCAAGGTTGATAGTATCGAAAGCATCATCCCAAACATTGGCAAATGTATAGCACATTCATGACTAATTTTTATTTAAAAATGCATAGCGTAAAACTAAAATAAACTAATGGTGAACATAAAAAACATTTAAACCATAAACTAGTTGACAAGTTACAAGCATGGTAACAAACAATAAAACTGTTAGATGCGCACATTTAAGTTAAGCATCATTTTAATTTTCAAATTTCGATGCGCCATATTGTCCGAAGCATAATTAATTTCAAATATTTCATATACATAATTAAAGTAATTATAAATAAACTCTAGCAGTTACAAAGTCGATCAAGACGTATTTACGTTGGAATATTTTTCAGTGTCATATTTACAAGTTGAGTCCAGATATTTAAATAAGCATTTTGAATAATTTGACAGTTGTCAGCATAGGTAAAAGAAAAGTTTAAAAATATTAATTACAAGCTATTTAGATAATTTAAAAAGGTGGTAAAAGATTAAGAAAAGGTCATAGTCTCATGTTATAACAATAATTCGTAAATAAATTAAAAGACCATTTAGTTATTACACTTCAAAAATTAACCACACTAATTTTTTGTATAAAGAAAGATTTTAAAAAGGATTAAAAGATGAAACAATATTAAATGTATTTATAAGTTTAATTTGTAAAGGTAAAGTTCTACTAAAAAGGCATTTTAAGCCAAAATTCTGATATTTTAATTTATTTTATTAGCGTCCATGACGTCATCGAACATATGACAGTCGAAATGCTAAATTTGCCCTTTAATTTTTAAAAAATGTGTTTTTCTAAGAGAAAACGAATTAAAGTAATTTTATTGTACCGATTGAAAGACGATTTAATTTAACTAAGATAAAACATGATTCCACTAATATTCAAAAATAAACTTGCCCGTAAAAAAACTTTGTAAAATGCTACGTTATGAATTTCCATGGTTACTACGTCGACAACAGAAGATTGATATAAAAAGGCACATCCGACGAGAAGCAGCATATCATTCGATATCATTCGATCATTCAATTTCAATTTTCATTAGTGATTGATTATCCATTCATTATCGATTCATTCAGATGCATTTTCATTCGTGATTGATGCTTTGATATTCATTATCGATTCATATTGATATTCATTCTCCGTCAAAGTTGTGATACAGTCAATAAAGACATTAATTGTCTGCTGAGTCATTCCCACGTGCGAGTTAGAAGGTCACCAATTTGAAGACGTTCGAGCTAGACACCATTAGGGTGAGACGAATCAATCTCAAGCTGCAACATATAAAGAAACATTGGAGATATTACTAACCCGCCTTAACTAATCGAACGAGGTCAAGGACAAACCATACGCCCACTTACCAGATAGCTGTTGAAGCCCACGTAGAACGAGGACACTAGCCGTGAACGACGGGAAAACCTCACCAATTTAGCCGGAATACCTGTTCTTAAACAATACAAGGAGTTAATAACACAGAAGGTACCAAGTCTGTTTATTAGTATATGCACCTTTTCTTGACATAAAATTAGGTCAAATCTAAATCTAGGTCAAATTTGTGTAACGTCTTTTAATTCGATTATTTCTATTTCTATAAAAAAAAAATTAAATTCAATTCTTGAAATATAGCTAACGTAAAACTTGGAAAATCATTTTAAATTCTCAAACAATATACGCTTATTTAAATATCAGAACTTACTTACATTTAAATTTTATCCTATCTCATTGCTATGCCATCCATTTTAAGAGTTTGTACATAAGGGTCAGATTCGTATACTTTGCCTTGATGTCAAGATTCCAAATTAGTAGAACTTTTGCCTACATAAATGCTGTTTATGTACACAACGAAGTGTATTGAATAATCTCAAAAGTTTATTTACACTGTTTATTGGCATCCTGTTTGTGTGAAGTGCTTATTTATTTCTCGTCACGATCATTGTTGTATTGTTGTTATAATTCACTGATATGTGCTAAATAAATTTAGATCTGTTGTTTTCATATATAAAGTGTTTGTTTCCATCACTGTTAAAACCCATTCTTAACATAAAAGAGGTACACATATTCTATTTGGTGCTTCAGCATTAGAGCTGTTACTCCAAGTAGCTTTTCAGGTTAGAATCTTCAAGATCGTCGCACGACAACTGGAGAATTGCGGTATCCTGGACTAAGGTAAATCAAATCTCGAACCTTCTTAACGCCTTGTAGATAGAACAATTAGAGTCACTTAGATATCACCCACTGAGATAACCACATAACTTTTAAATTTCGTTTTGGTCACTTTAACATTCACACGTACACGAGAGTTATAGCGACTTCGCGCTTAGTTCAGTGCTTTTTCCCACCTCTTGGATAAAGTCTATCCCGATCTTGCGCAGTCATACGTTGAATGCCGCGAAGTTTTTGAATTATTAATAACGTTGTACTTAGCTATTAGGACAATTTTGAGATACTAATTGATACAAGAACTAAATATATAATTATCTCTGTTTTTATAGAAAGCAACCCCCTTTAGCTAGCCGGCCAAGTTATAATTGAACAATAATTAAATAATCACTTAGGGACATTAGCCAGTCAACGTCACATTAAGTAAATAGTTCATTATATTATTGTGTTTAGCAGTTTTTTAGCAGGATTAATTAAATATAGCTCTCTTATAAGTCTCATTAGCTCTACAAACCACTATTACATCGTGGCCCCGCAAATTGGGTAATTGTAAGGGTACCTAACCTTACTATTACAATATCTAGTAGTTGATTAAACTTATGGTAGTCGTTTATTTCCTATGATAACTGTGTGTTTTTCATTTGAAATGTAATTATTCTGTTTCTTTGGAATTAGACTACTTTTAAAACATTTTATATTTTGTACTACCTGTCTACCACTAAACCACAGCATATTTTATATCACTTGAAAGCTAAAAATTATGCCAATATGGCACTGCAATAAAAAATAGGTGTTACTATTTAAAAAAAACGAGTACCTGTCATTTGAAAATGAAAAAAAAATATTTACTTTAGTAATTTCAACGTGAAATACATGTTTCCTTCGCCAATGCGTGTAAATGTGAAAAATACGTTTCTTAATTGTTTTCAAAGCTAACTTTGATGGTTTTTGCATTTCGACAATTGTTGTGAAGCAGTTTCACTTTAATGGATAATTTTAACAGATATCGCTATCTTTGATAGAAATGCCAAAAGTTAACCTGCACTAGATGGCAAATTTTCAGAAGAAATAGAATATGAACAGAAATAATAAATATTGTATTTAAAAATTCAAAATTAACGTCACTTCCGGTTTGACCGGAAGTGCTATAGAAAAACTGAGTGTACCTGAAGAAGCCCACCAATCATTCATATATACGGTCCGAATTTCAAAGTTTTATTTTAACTAATAAATAAATGGCGGGCTGATATATGATCTCGTTGACACCCGGTATAACCTATAATTTAAAGACTTTTAATTAAAAAAGGTATTATTTTATATACGTTATTTAATTATGGCGGAGTGAAATAATGATTTAATACTAGAATTTTTGGAGCTGTACTAGGCAGAATCCATTATATATGATCCGAAACATCCTGGCCATAAAAATAAAATAAAGAGAACGATGCCCAGGTCAGAATGAAATGTGCCCTCTGTGTTGAATTTGAAGTAGTAGAGTAAAAAAAGGAAAAAAAGATTCATTAATGGCAGCTTTTCGCCATCACATGATTTAAAAGAAGAAGGCATCTTTTGAATCGTGGTGCTAGTTCCGATGAAATAAATCCTCGTGGTTTGCTTATGAAATCATGGAGGCCTTTTTAGGATCCGTTTGTGAGTGCAATTCCACATACAATACTACAATTTGTTACCATAAATGTTTAAATAATAATTGCAAGTAGTAGGTATAGTGCAGCAGCAACTTGCTTATCTTCCATCATTCTATCTTCTTTTCAACGCGAATATTGCGAATACGATGTGTGGATAAGCAATTCGTTCATATTTGTGCACGAATTATTTGACAAATCATTCGTATACGAATCTTCGGCGATGTGTAGAGGCGGCATTAAAGATAGTCGGTAAACATTTATGTAATATTTATGAAAGCATCGCTATTAGTTTTTATCCAAATGAATTATTCCCATACTAGTACTATGAAAATTAGTCGTCAGTTAGATGTAAGTCAAATTTGAGAATCCAGAATAATTAGGAAATATGAAATTCACCCGTGGCATATTCATACACAGGGTTAGATGAAAGAAATTTTCAGAATCGCTTTCATTTTTGCCAACGGACAGCAGATAAATTATTCTGTCTTTCTCAATTTTTTGTTTACCGATGAAGCCACCTTCTATTAAAATGGATACGTTAATCGTCACAATTTTCGTTATTATAACACATAAAAACCTGTTATGCCTTATTTTTATTTTTGCCTATGTTTCCCATTACTTATGCTTTTCGCATTGTTTGGTACCCTAAACTCTACTATACGACCGTGCCTGGTATGTTTTGTGTTCTAGTTTGACATGCCTTATATCTATTGTGTGAACACATTTCTGTTTCTTAAGCTAATTTTATTGAAATTTAATTTTAGGCCCCTGCAAGCATTCTCACGATGAATTTAATTACACGTTTAGGTTTATTTAAGTCTACGTTTTATAATGAATAATTTCCGAGCCCGTTAACTTATGCCTGGGCTGCCCTACCTGCATTTATCCGTTCGCTCTAATTTTCGGATGTACACATTGTTATTTCCATCGACATTCTATGCTTTCAGGCTACGATATCTGTGAATTCTTGACTGTTTCTATCTTAGTTCTCATTGCTTTCATGTTGCCTTGTTTGTGAAGGAAGGTATTGTGTTGGGTTACTCTTTCAGCGCCTTATTTGCATATGTCCCAAACGAATCACGCATTGTGGCAATCGAAAACTTCCTTTGGTTTTATGATTGTTTTGTTTGCTTAAAAAAAAGGTTTATTGTAACTTAAGAACCAGCTTAGGCATTGTGCATACTTATTTTGTTCTTTCACTGACATGCTCTTGATTGTAGTAGACGGGCCGTCGAATTTACATAATCTTTCCGGGCGATTCGTTGAACATAACCCCCTAGTCAAATCACTCGTTTGTACGTCTGTTCCATTGCCTGCAAGTTCATAAAATTGGTCGGAGATATTCCGCCCTTGTTTTGAAGCATTGTTTTCTTGTTATCTAACTAATTACCTGATAACTGGATCATTTATTATACGTATTCTCTCTCATAATGTTCGGCAGGAGCGTACATTCTGTTTACATGTTTGACTACCTGTCAACACGAACATTGCGCTAACAGCTGCATAGGTACCAACCGTTGGAAGTGAGGTTCCTGGTCCGTACTATTTAACGGATTGAAATGTGTGTATTACCGGTTTATTTTAAATTCATTCGGACATTCTTTGGAATTCTAAGGGACGGTTGTGTTTTATTATTAAGTTCATGTTGCTGTTGATTTATCTATGGAATAGTTTTGTTTCTTGTAAGTTTCAAATTCTTCCCGCGTACAGGCAGAGCTGTTTCCGCATTTAGAAGCCTGCGTAGTGCCTGGAGCGCATTGGTTTGGAGGATGCACGTTTTCTGACTTTACTTCTAAGTCGATCGTTGTATAAAGAACATTAGTGCAGAGCTACTTATTTCTAGTAAATTATTTTGTATGTCTAAGTAGACATTATCGCATTGGCGGCTTCAACGAATAAGTAGAAAATTTCTCTACCTTAGTTAGGTAATTTTCGTGGGTGTTATCGTAGTTACCGTCACCCTACATTTTGTAGTTCCACGAGGTGGGCTCCAAGTATTTTTCATTTTGTGCTTTTGGTGATTTTTGAAGTCGGTTTCGTTGTTCTCCAGAAACCTGGGGTAAGTCTGAGCAAATTTTTGTGTTAACTTTCAGAGCTTTTATCTCTGCTTTTTCTTTTCTCAAAATCACTAGAAACTTGTAGTACGGTGCTGAGTCTTCAGTAACTAACGCCGACATGGCGGCCGTACATTTCCGTTAAGGATCACTGTGTCTACAATAGTCGATCTACCAGTTGTACCTTTACATCCATCTCAGCGTGGAATTTCTCCTGCCGGCCAGAATGACGCCGTAAAACCATCTCCGGCTAGGGAGTTTTCCTTCGCATCGTTTGCCAGATAAGTACAACACCAATCATAATTTACGACGTGTGTCTCGACTAATTTGACAATATCTTGTGCCAGTAAGCTGGACAGTTTACCTGTTTTAAAAACTAACGGGTGATTTACAAGTTTCTATTACACCACCTTTTTATATGTGAGGTCACAATTACTACTATTTAAATTTTTGCTTATATGTTAACTTGATATCATTGTATACTGAGTGACCCCAAGTAGGATTATAGTTAGAGCGCTCGCTGATAGCCTACTATTGTAACTTCCTGAGGTACGACTCAGATTAATTTACCTGGAATAATTCTTTACAGGAAAATTCAATGATTTCCCTTTTCCTATACTATTTATACCTTTGTCTAAAATTGCGCTAAATAAATTCCAATTGTAAATGTAAATTCTGTATAGTAAATTCAGTAAATTCTTTATATATACTATTTTACCTACGGTTAAAATTAACTAAATTAAATATCATTTGTAAACAAAATTTCTTTACAGTAAAGTCAGTAATTTCACTTTTATACTATTTTCATATGTCTAAATGTGCTAATTAAGTACCAATCGTATACCTACGCATATGTGTATCACGCTTAAACCTCTCTCAAAATATAGATTTTCCTTTTATAATTTAGTAGATTAATAAACGTTTATTGTAATAACATCGCCGTTGGTTGGCGACTTATTTAAGATCACATGTAAATAAGCTTGTGAGGTGACGAAACGTTTCAGCTGCCGACCGTTCTCTGCCAATAAAAGCAGAGGTTATGTCAATTTACTAACTGTCTATATTTTAATCAGATAAGGTTGTGAGATCAAGTGTTTAAAAAATAAGATTTGCCGCACATATTATCTTTCAATGTGAATCATCAATTTAAAATATTTCACCAAAGTTTCATTATATTAATTAAACCTTCTTTTGATAACTTCAAAATTTTTCATAAATACCTTAATAGATTTGAATCATTGTGTGTTAATAAACTTTTATGTTAATTAATATATAGCATACCATCCATCTTTCTCTCTCTTTTATTTTAACCTCAACCTTTTATTACGTGACTAGCATTTAGATAAGGTTGGTGTATCTGACCCATACAGGGTGATCCGTAGGTGTATCTCACTGGAGGGACACAGCCAGTGACAGTTCAAAGAGAACGCAGGTAGGTTACCGCTTAAGGTAGCGTAGTGTCCTGGTGCCCGGACAACGTCGCTCGCGTCGTCGCCAACCGACGCTCGTTTCTTCATTCATATTTACTTGAACCGTCACGCCATCTCCGACTTGAGTTAGCTCGGCCCTGCGATTTTCAAATTCTTCCACCTCACTACAGAGATCTCCCGATACCGTAACTTACCTAAGACTTATAATTTAGTTGCGACGTTGTTCAGGGTGTAACAAACCCTCACTTTATCACACTTGCAAACTTTCAATCGTTGGTCATTAAATGTGTGGGGAGCGGAATAGTGGGTAGTTACATAATTGAACCTTATGTCTTTGACGAAAATGTTAATGGAGAAGAGTATCTTCGTTTTCTACGGACGGATTTTCAAAACTTTTTGAAGATATGAACATTAAAACCAGAAAAGCGTTGACAAGAATATGTCGAAACGTACGTAACGTTAGTACTCCTTTGGAAAACAGAATACTCACGTGCAAGTTGTGGTTATGTTAAACATATTCTTTAATGAAATCTGTTTTTCTTACATTTGATTGTTGTTGCGTTGCTCAATAGTTTAAGATTATTTAAATTGCGTTATTTTGTTGGTAAATTTTTTTCTATCAAAGTTTTAGGACATCAATATAATTTTGAAAAATTACAGCCATTTCTTATGAAGAGCTTCAACAATGAAAGAATAAGAGCAATTAGGCAAATTAAATTGAAGATAGCAGCATTGTTTCATGCACCTTTTAGTGGGACGGCGTCTTCAAATATGTCAGTAAACATAACCTCTATTTTATTTCGTTATTAACCAACAGTGTAAAAAATGAAATATGTACTGCAAATGAACATTGCCGGAATTAAAAAATTGAAATGCGATGCCCTTCATTCTGTAAAATTATTAGTTTTGTGATAGTTGGATTTAACTTTTACTTTGTTTGACAGTTGACTAAGGAAGTCGGGCCCCATTCCTGCCTTCCATTGGTTGAACGAATATTTGGGAGAATAGAACAACAGCGCTCGTAGTTCTTTAATTGACCGCTAATTGCTCCTATAGTGATTATCTCAGAAATTACAAAAGATAGGTATAGGACATTCTTAACAAAAATGAAAGAGAATAAAAAAAGGAACAAAATGCCTCAATAAAATACTAAATACTAAATAAAATAATAAGTTTTTGCTATGTGAAAATTTCGGAAAGTAGGCTTTGAAAAAACAAAGTTTTTTGAGGTATTGTCGAGTGCAACTTATACCAAATGATTCAGAATTTTCTTGGCTACTAGCATCACCAAAGTTAATGTTTTTACTTTTAAGAACAAGGAAAAAATGTTTATTTTCTGAACACGTGTTTTCGTCAAAAATTTCCAAAAAAAATTAATAACTCAAAAACTATTAGCTCAATTTTGAAAAAGAAAAGACTGTTTAATAGGCAATTCTAAACAGTACTAGAAAATCCAAAAATATATAGGGTGTCATTTAAAAAAATTAAGTTCCGTGCATTTCCGGTGAAACCGGAAGTGCGTCTGAGCTTAAAGTATTTTTAGACTATGCGCCCCAAGCAACCATGAATCTTCCACTAATTGTTTTTTCTTTTATTTAAAAGGCTCAGCAAAAATTGGCGCATAATTTTATATGCGAATTGTCTGTTGTAATTTTTAGTACAGTTTGTGTTATATTGGCATAAAATATGAATCTGAAGACATTATATTAATAATTAATTGTTTTGGAGCCTCTCAGAGTGTGAGTCTATATTGCACCATTTAATGTAGGGAATTTGATGATCATATTTAATAATCAACAAATATCAACCCCTGTCAAATGAATTCACATGGTTTAAATTGATGGTTGCTGATATGAAATTATTACCATCATGTATAATACGAAACTTATATGAAAAATTTAGATTAGAAAATAAGGATGAAATTAGAATAGTTCCTGGACCGTGTAGATTGTAGAACACTCTAAAGTAGTCTAAAGAGTAAGTTTACAAGAAAATCATCATACTTCAACAAATAAATGAATTGCTATTTTACAAATTTGTTTAATAAACTAGCACAGGCAAAAACATTGAATGCAATTAATTTCAATCATCATCGGAAAAGTAATTTCCACAATCCTCAATTTATTGTGTTGATGAGTTTCCAACAGAAATGCTCATGTTTATGTCACTCTACTTGTCACAAGTTGTTATTTGTTTTTATATGTAGTATTTAAATCTACGAGTAAAGAATAGAACAGGAGAGAGCATAACGTTGTGGGGAAATAGGTATTTTTTAGACGGAGTTACCAGTTTCGATAGGTCAGTTATGTCCGGTTATGTCAAAAATGACATTTTAGTGTTTCTATAATGGTCAATTGTGTGGTCGTTCTAAAACGGCAAGAACAAAGAATATTAATTTTTCTCTTCATCGGTAAGTTATTTCATTGGCATTCAACATAAGCAATAATAATTTAAAAAGAGGTATTTTAAATAAATTGTCATATATCTGACATGTCTGATTATGTGTTCAGTGTCGTAACATATATATCCAAGTTATTTAATATTTGTCATATTTTTGACTCAGATTTCATTTAAACCCGTTTATATATATTGAAAAGAATTGAAAACATAATACACTCACGATATTTCTTTAATTATTTTTGGACTAACAACCTATTTTAAATGATTATCGAGATCACAGGAAGTGTACATATACCCTATACAAAATATTTATGCACGCCTAGGCATTGCGGCGGCCATAGTGAGTTACCAAATTTGGACAAATATTATTATTAAGGAGACTCTCTCCTGTTCTATTCTTTACTCGTAGATTTAAATAACTATTTTAAATTAAAAATAAAAATAAAACACTTGAAAACTTTCCACAATTTTTATTCAGTCTTTGCGGCACATGTTTCGGTATCTTCATACCATTTTCGAGCTTAACCAACAGGTCAATTTGTGGGAAGGGTGTTATAAATGTCTATAATGGCTGTGTGTGTGTTTGTAAAGTCTCTCTCTGTATGTGATTGTTACTTTATCTTTTGTCTTTGAATTGATTTTTTAGTGTCTAGTATTTGTAACAAATTTAATTTTGGACCTTTGTTTACATTTTGCATAAGTTTACAGCTGTCTATATCGGGAAAATGGCAATGCCTGTATTTCTAATACATATTGTAATGAAATAAGCTTCACAAAAAATGAAAGAAAGAAAAACAAATATTTGCGCGACGACGATAAAAACACACTCATAAATCATCGATATCTGTGCACAAAGAAATGCAGACTTCCGAGCGACAATAGAAAGAGGTTGTAAATCATCTCGACGCGACATAATGTCTGGAGTTTCTCCCAGTGTATTTCTAGGCCTATCGAGAAGACCGCTGGACGTTTGCTTGAATGTTTCTGGAATTTTGTGTGCGTATATAATACAGCCGGCGCGTCGGGATAAGGAATTCCTTAAGTAGTCGACGCGCGGAACAGACCAAAGTAAAAATAAATATAAGAAATAAATAAATAGTTCCTTGCGTGGTATGGTGTTATATAAATAGAAGTGATATAAATACGGTAGTGTTACATAAATATTAGTAATAGAAATAAATACCTGTGTTAATTTAAATCGTAATAGTTTAAGTGTGATACATTAGTTTTATATTTTTATATTGTAATTAATTTTAAGTGTATGAATATACAGGCTGTTTTAAATAAATAAATTGCACGAGTTGTTTATTGCGAACCCGAAAACGTTACAATATTATGCAATACTGATCTTTTATGTTCTTTTAATCTAATTTCGATCTTTCTGTCACTTCGTCCGATATAGATATCCCTACAGTCTGTGCAACTAATTTTATATACACCTTCGGACAAAGTGGCAGAAAGATCGAAATTAGATTAAAAGAACATAAAAGATCAGTATTGCATAATATTAGAAATACAGGCCTTGCCTAACATTGTATATAGTGCAACCAATTCAATGATGCCGGTCAAGCAGCACGATCGTTTTGAAAGGTACACTCGGAGAAAAAGTATTATGGCGCATAATTTAAAAGTTTGACATTTATATTAATAATGTAGACGTAGACAATGGTGAATGCGAGGTTATGACTTGGTTTTTAAGTTATAAAATAAAGGCTTTTTATTTAGTTGTTAATATTTGGTTTTATATATATTTTATATATCTTAAAGTAATAGGTTGACATACATATTGCTGTGGTATTTTTCTGTATTTTTAAATATAAATAAGAAAAATAAAAAAATAACAAAAAAAATTAAAACTGGATATAACAAGATACAAGTAAATATGGATAACATTTTCTAATATAAAAAAAAATAAATAAAAAACAAAAATAAACTTCAGCACAATTTATTGTAAATAAATAAATGTATATATATATATATGTTTGGTACACTAGTTACAATTTAACATTTCATCAAATATAAACGCATAAAATAATCCATTGACTAATATATATATCTTGTTTAAATGGTCGTATGACACAGTGAATATTTTTAACTGATGGACATGCTATACAATAGACATTAATGCAATGTGGGTTGCATACCCGTCAAAAACAAAAATGAGGTGTGGCCACCACACGACTTTCTTATACGTATGAGCGTTTCAAACTATACAATCTTAAGAATTTTTTTATACAAAACTTATTCAAAATCCTATTCTAAGTACTTTTATTCTGTTAATAAATCGCTATAGAATGCATACTTTGCAAGATATTCGGAAAAAAGTGCTACTCGCTAAGACTAAAAGTGCTACTTCCGGTTCGAATTTGGAAATTTCATGTATACAAAAAATATTGCAAATATAACTCTAAATACTTTTGTACTCTTAATAAATATATATAGAATGCATAATTTACGACATATTTGCCAAAAATCGCTATACGGTAAGAGTAAAAGTGTTCCTTCCGGTCCGAATTTTGAAATCTTTTTTATACAAAAGATATTGAAAACTATGTTTTAAATACTTTTATACACGTAACGTACCTGTCTAAAAAGCTTGACTTGCGAAATATTCGCAAAAAACCGATTTTCGATAAGAGTAAAAGACCTACTTCCGGTAGGAATTTCGAAAAACTTTTTAAATAAAATTGTTCTCAATTTTAATTTTAAGTACATATGAATTCTTTATAAATTTGTATAAACTTAGTATTTGACGAAATATTGGCAAAATTCGATTTTTTCACTGAAGTAAACTGCTACTTCCGGTCTACCGATTTTACTGAAAAACTAATCATCTCAAAAGGGAGATTATACACGTAAATACAAAATTTGGAATTGATATCTCCAGCGGTTTGACCGCTATCGTGGTCACACACAGACAGACAGGCACACAGACATTTTTTAAAAACCACTTTTTACTTTCTTATACGTAGTATAAGGAAGTATTGTGATGAGGAAATTTTCGACCTCGAGATTTTTGCAGATGTCCACGGTTTGAGGTCCCCTGATACCAAAAAAGTGGTTTTTAAAAAATGTCTCTCTCTCTGTGTGTGTGTGTCTGTCTGTGTGTGTGTGTGTGACCACGATAGCGGTCAAACCGCTGTAGATATCAATTCCAAATTTTGTATTTACGAATATAATCTCCCTCTTGAGAACTGATTAGATTTTGAGCAAAATCGGCAGACCGGAAGTAGTAGTTTACTTCAGTGAAAAAATCGAATTTTGCAAATATTTCGTCAATTACTAAGTTTAAACAAATTTATAAAGAATTCAAATGTACTCAAAATTAAATTTGAGAAAAATTGTTTTAATAAAGTTTTTCGAAATTCCTACCGGAAGTAGGTCTTTTATGCTTTCTAGGCAGGTACATTACGAATATAAAAGTATTTAGAACATACTTTTAAATATCTTTTGTATAAAAAAAAATTCAAAATTCAGACCGGAAGTACCACTTTTACTCTTATCGAATAGCGATTTTTTGCAAATATGTCGTAAATTATGCATTATATATATATTTATGAAGAGTACAAAAGTATTTAGAGTTGGATTTGGAATATTTTTTGTATAAATGAAATTTCAAAATTCGGACCGGAAGTAACACTTTCATACGTACAAGAAAGTCGTGTGGTGGCCACACCTCATTTTTTGGTATCGGGGGACCTCAAAACGTGGACATCTGCAAAAATCTCGAGGTCGAAACTTTTCATCATCACAATACTTCCTTATACTACGTATAAGAAAGTAAAAATAAAAGCGTTTGACATTCAAATAGGACTTACATATTGTACAAAACAACGTTAAATAAAGAAAACACTAACCTTGATTAGAAAACATAAAAGGATACAATTTAAATAACAATTCAATTTCCAATGACAGGCAGGAAAATCCTGAGATAGTTTTTAAGTACAAAAATGAAGAACCTGACTATAAAGCCGCAGTGCACGTAGCACTGCAAATACTCATAAGAAGACAACAAATCAAGGTAAAGAAAACGATGAACACTAAAAACAGAGAAAGGATCATGTTAAAGGATGGTTCCGTCACAAGAGTAAATCACTTACAAGCAATAAGATTGCATGAAGAGGGAAGAATGGAAGCCTACATTTTAACATATTGCCATAATGATTAACATATTGTAAAAATAAAAGCTTTTCCATGTAAATAAGCATACTCCATTTGTATTAATCACTATATAAAATTCAATTGTATTTTCTTCTGTATGAGACATCATAAAAATGTATATAGAGATGTATGATTTATTTGTTTTCTTCTATACACCAACATACCAAGAAATTCCAAGCTATAAAAACAAATAAGATATTAGTCAATATATAATGTAGTACAGATTAAAAGTACTTACCAAAATAAATAAAATCAATCGATATGAATTAGATATGCAAATGCATAGAATGTAAACAATAACAAGATCAAATGTAAGATGGCCGACACAATGTCATGTGATCACAAAACATCGAATAGTTACAAAAATCAACACGGAGGGCGCAGTAGAGGAAAATTCAAATGGAGATAAAGAAACAATTTGAATTTAAAAACAAAATAAGGCGTTTTTCATTTGTTGAGCCTTATAAAAGGGGATGCATTGGCTATTGCAACGCAGTTCGTCGCCAGATCTTCAATACCTAAGAAAAATAAAGAGAGGAGTTCGTCGGCAGCCTCCAGTACCTAAGAAAAACAAAGAGTGAGTTAGTTCGCCTTAAAAGTGTTCCGGGATAGTTCTTTAACTTAAAAGTTTTCTTCGAAGGCCATCAAAGTAGTTTTCGGTCAGCTCCAACAGTATAGAAAGAATCTACAAAGGCGCTAAGCTTTTTAGATTCATTGCTATCAATAAAAATAAAGCCAGCCAGGACGGAAGAAAGGAATAATCTAGAATAAAAGGAGGTAGAAGAAATGCAAGTCAACAAATTTAACGAAGAGTTTGAAGAAATGTACGCACAAGCCGAGTAAGTACAAGTACAAATATTAAAGTTTTATTTGCAAGCTTACAGTCAGTAAAATAAAAGGATTTTTATGTGTGTCATATAATTGCATAGAAGCAACAATAATATCATAACGCAGTTTAAAACATTTAAACAAATTTTCTTTGCTTTGTATGGGTTCGACGTGTAAATCTTGAGCCTATTACGATCCAAAGAGGGATATAAACAATTGTGTAACCATAATAATATCATAACGCAGTTTAAAGCATTTAAATAAATTTTTCTTTGCTTTGTTTGGGTTCGACGTGTGTATCTTGAGCCTATTACGATCCAAAGAGGGATATAAACAATTGTGTAACAACAATAATATCATAACGCAGTTTAAAGCATTTAAATAAATTTTTCTTTGCTTTGTATGGGTTCGACGTGTAAATCTTGAGCCTATTACGATCCAAAGAGGGATATAAACAATTGTGTAACAATAATAATATCATAACGCAGTTTAAAACAATTAAATAAAATTTTTCCTTGGCTTGTATTGGTTTGACGTGTGAATCTCAAGTTTTGTACGATTCAAGGAGATATATACAATTTCTGGTATAACGAGCATAAACGCAGAAAGTAATCTGAGACGTTTTAGAAAATCTAAAACCGTGAATGGATTCATACACACACATAAAGAGATTATGATAAAATTGCAGGGGGTTGCGAAGTACTTGTATTTGCACGAATAGAGATACATAAATATAAATATATATATTAGATATTAAAACGTATTGTAATAACATTTAATGACAAAATATTTTTATAAAAAATTCTGTATCATAAATAAATATAAGTTGTGCTGACATTCATCATTTATTCATTTATACCCGTCCCAAAGGAGAATAAGAGGAAAGTAAACATCACAATCACAGTTAGAACTCACAATAAAGAAAGGCTGTGACATATTTTCTTTAAAGCAAAGAAATCTATCTTTAGAACCCTGAGAGCAATAAATAATATTAATTTTATTAATTTAACTATTGGTTGTTAACCATAGAGCATGTCACAGCAATATGTTGTCTACATAAACAAAACTAGCAACCATTATGAAGATTAAAATAAAAATATTCTACTCACTTTACACATTTATTGATTACATTACAATATAAAATATATGTGTGCATTTCAAGTATTAAACTAATCATATATCAAAGAAAAACATAATTTTTTAAACATTGATTCGCCTACATGAATAATAAAACTCTCTTCTTCATTGTCGAACAGCTGATCTTTTGTGATATATTGTTTTCTAATTTTGTCGATGTGGTTACATTCTGCTCTCCACAATTCCGGAGTTATGTCACTTACTGCCTCGTGAATGAGATTGTCCATATTTGTTGTTCCAATATTGTGTGAGGCTATTTTTCTCTTCGCCATACTCCAAATTAGCTCTATTCGATTCAAATCACAGCGATACGGAGGAAGGCGTAATACAGTATGACCCTTGGATTTCGCATATTCATCAATTTCATATTGTGGCATTGGTTTGTACCTCTTAACGATTTCTAGCAGTTCGTATTTTAACATATGTGGCTGGTATGGTATGTTCATCGATTGTAGCCAAGAAATTATGACATCTTTCTTTGATGATGTAGTAGGAGGCCTATTTATTTGTACTGAATGGTAGGGTGCATTATCCATAACGATTATTGCATTGTTTGGTAAATTTGGAACCACTTGCGTTTTAAACCATTTTGAAAAGTTCTCAAAATTCATTTCGTCATGATAATCACCACTTTCTGTTTTAGATTTAAATAAAAGCAAACTATTTTGAATAAAACCCATACTCCCTCCACAATGACCAATTATCCATCTTTGGCCTGCCCCATCTTTTTTCAAAACTCCATGTTCATCAAGGCCTTGCCAACACTTCGAAACAGTATAATTTTTATGTACGTAGCTTTCGTCTAAATATACAACAGATCTCTTATGTTCACCAAATTCATCATTGGCTTTTAGGGAACGTAAATAACGAGCTCTCCATGCGACAATATCATATCGCACCATCAGATATATGTTCTATTAGACTCGCTCTTTTTTATTTAAATCCCATATCAGTTAAAAGTTTCCGTAATGTTTCTTTCGAATCTTTGAATTGGGCTTCATTTACCATGACCGCATGTACAAACGCTTAGAGTTGGCACTGTCTTATCAACTGCATATAAGGAATGAATTTTATTGCGAAGTAAACATCTACAACATAAAAACAATGATTTAGTTAATACTCACACAAAAAGCTAATATTTTTCTACCTGTCCGCATCATCTAACAAAATACGTGGAGACCTTTTGACAGAGCTGGTACTAACAATATACAACGATGAACATTGTGATTCAGCCTGAGGTGCTTCATTTTCCTTGTTATAAATCGTTTGTTTAATTCGCCGAATTGTTCTCTCGGATTTCCCTGTCATTGCTGATACACGAGTTATAACCTGGTTAACAGAAAATGTATATCTGCCGCCTTTTCATTCTCGCAAAATGTGATAATATTCTGCAGCATTGCGAGCGCTTCGCTCTTGTCAGATTTTCTCTTAGGCATGATTGTAATACCTGTATCTGTAGAAATACATTATATATCTGATACAAATGACAGCATCATTAAAATTAATATCACTAACCTGGAAATCAGATGAAAAACGCTATAGTTATGAAAAGAACAGTTAAGAGTGAATATAAAACGAAACAGGAAATGAAAAACAAACTCGATAAACTAACGAAATTACAAGATAACCAAACTAGTAATTCAAACAACGCTGTCAATGTCAGAAATAGATATGATGTTTTATCTCAGAGTGTACAACAGCCGAATATATAGGTCAAGGAGGTGAGGGGCAAGGGGTTTTCGATAATAGTTCACCTATTGACCGCCGGCCAAATTGGTTTGGTCGACACTTCGAATAAAGGTCCAAAATTAAATTTGTTAGAAATACTAGACATGAAAAAATCAATTCAAAGAAAAGAGAAAGTAACAAACACACACACACAGAATTTACAAACACACACACACACACCCATAATAGACATTCATGTACAAAGAGGCAATAAACCCAACGGCATATACAGAGAGATCGTAAATGCTTGACTGTGCCGGTTCATAGTCATGGTGTAATTGCCGCACATATCATATTCTGAATTGTATGTATTTCGTTCGTGCGAAATACATTAAATAATTGAAAATATCTTTATTAAGAGGCCTCTGTACGGTTCAACAGTATATGCATTTACATGTAAATGAGCCCCAAAATATCTCATTATTCTACGAACCTGTACCAAATGTATTGTAAGAATTCCAAAATATACGTTGTTAGGTACAATACAGCCGGAGCTTTTTTTTATATTCAATTTCGTTTAGCTACAATTAAATATTAGAGTGGAAGGGAAATGAGCATAATAATTGTTCACTTTGTGTCACCTTTTACCACGTTTTAAATAATTAAAAACAAATTTCCTCCGGTCAGATCGTAGCTTTATAAATGAACAAGATAATTTTCATATAACAATAAAAAATAATATTCATAAACAATTATAATGGCGCTCCTGAAATGTGCATTTTGCGACTGTATAGTGGCGCCTTCTGCCGGGCACTTGAACAATATATAAAAACATGAGATAGAGATAGATGGTGCGTACTTCTTCTGGACAGATCGTCAGAAATTGTATGAGACCGTTAGATCCACGTTCGAAAGAGTAATTTATGACCGAAAAAAAATTACACTCAAACGATCGGGTGTTAGCAGGGTTATAAAAAGATTTTAAGTAATATGTATAAGGAAATTGCTCTGAAACGATCTTTTATTTGAAAAAGTTTACCGAAATACCTTTGATGTTATCGTAAATAAAAATAGATAAAAATAATAATAATAATAATAATAATAATAATAATATATTTATTCAGTATAATAAAATCATTACATGAAAGGTCAAAATATACATATATACAGTAACAAACAAACAGATTAAAATTGTATATTATTAAAATTATCATTTAAATATTCATTAATTGAATAAAAACTTTTCGTAAGTAGAAGTTTAAACATTTTACTTAAGAAAGTACTAGCATTCATCGTGTGCAGGTGCTTTACTTTGTTGTAAATCTTTGGCCCCCAGTAGTCCACATATCTTTGGGCAGTCTGCACACGGTGATAAGGGGTTCGCAGTTTATCCCTGTTTCGTGTATTGTACTGGTGGGAGTCCCCATTTGCGGCAAACTCATCCTCATTAAAGATGACATACTTAATGCAGTTGTATATACCGGGTCGTCCAAAAGTCTGGATTCACGTGGATTTTGAGTAAACTATTCACTTTTTTGGAAAACTGAATTCTGTATCTTGAATGGGAATAAAATTGCAACTCAATAGTATTTTTTATTTCAAAAAAATTGTTTATACTTTTGAGATAAAGTTAATAACAATGTTTTTTTAAATGGAAACCTACCGTGATTTTTATTTCAGAGAGAGTACTTTCGATAAGAATTGCATTGGCATAGAAATTTTGGCTATAAACCTTACGATTATTGTTTAAATTAATATTAAATTTTCGATCCGAACACTCGTTCGCGCTTGTTCGGAAAATACACGAACGTGTCTTCTCTTACCACGTTTCCAACTGTAGGCATGGGTCCACCCCCTAATAAAGCATTCATTTGAAGGCGTTACGTTTATCTTGAATGAAAGCATTTTTTTTTTATAAAATGGAGATCTACCGCTTTTTGTCGCCGTATCCCACCATAATTAGAATTTCTATCCGTTCTCTCTCTACCAGTTCCATATTTACGCAAATTGTTCAAAATCACAGATCACAAAAATAATAGATAAAGTCAATACCAAAACAACACAATTAACAACAAACAAAACGTTCAAGAAAACACAAAATAAAAATTCAAATTCGCTCCGTAAACGTACACTAGTAATACCAAAAACAGAATGAGATAAGATTTGGACCTTCCAAGTGTCTAAAAACGGAAAAAGACCATAAAATTATTTTTTATTAAACTACGTTGTACTTTCTCATAACGTTTAAATATCGTAATCGCGGTAGATCTCCATTTTATAAAAAAAAAATGCTTTCATTCAAGATAAACGTAACGCCTTCAATAGAATGCTTTATTAGGGGGTGGACCCATGCCTACAGTTGGAAACGTGGTAAGAGAAGACACGTTCGTGTATTTTCCGAACAAGCGCGAACGAGTGTTCGGATCGAAAATTTAATATTAATTTAAACAATAATCGTAAGGTTTATAGCCAAAATTTCTATGCCAATGCAATTCTTATCGAAAGTACTCTCTCTGAAATAAAAATCACGGTAGGTTTCCATTTAAAAAAACATTGTTATTAACTTTATCTCAAAATTATAAACAATTTTTTTGAAATAAAAAATACTATTGAGTTGCAATTTTATTCCCATTCAAGATACAGAATTCAGTTTTCCAAAAAAGTGAATAGTTTACTCAAAATCCACGTGAATCCAGACTTTTGGACGACCCGGTATATATAGATGGTAATGTGAGTATAGCCCCTTTTACAAAATATTTTCTGCAACTATCCCGATGTCCCAAACTGTACAACGCTCGAACAGCCCTCTTCTGCATCTGAAATATTCTCTCTGCCGATGGTAAGCTGCCCCATACCAAGACTCCGTAGCTCATCTTAGAGTGGAAGTTGCAGTAGTAAGCCGTTGTTGCAGCTTCGTGAGTTGCAACACTTTTCATACGTCTTATTGTGTATGTTGCCTTTGCAAGTTTATCAGCCAGACTGGAAACATGATCCTCCCAAGTAAGCCTACTATCCAGCGTCAGACCCAGATAGCATACGTTGCCGTTCGGAGGTTGGTTTTTTGCACAGAAAGCAAGTTGTTGTGTTTTCCCTTCATTTAGTTGTAGACCATTGCAAAGGAACCATTCCCTGGCTTTCTCCATAATGTCCTTCGCCTGTTCATTCAACTCTTCTTCATCTCTTGCAGTCACCAAAAAGGCCGTGTCATCCGCATATAAACAACATTCCATCGGTGCTAAGCATTGCGGCAGGTCATTGATATATAGTATAAACAGAAGGGGACCCAAGATTGAGCCCTGTGGTACCCCATTCTTTGTTGATTTTAAAGATGATGTTTGTCCATTGAGTTCAACAACTTGCTCTCTATCCCTCAAATAGGACACTAAAAGATCATGTGGAGTGCCTCTAATACCATATTGTTGTAGTTTGTGTAACAGAACCTCATGATTGACTAAGTCGAAAGCTTTACTCAAATCACAGCAAGTCAACTGGATTTGCTTTTGCTCATCATATGCATTTACGATTGATTGTATAATGTTCATAATCCCTGTTGTTGTTGATCTCTTTCTTCTATATCCATGTTGACTAGCCGTGACGTAGCCGTTTTTATCCAGATATTTAGTTATTCTTCTTGCAATCACCTGTTCAAATATTTTCGATATTGTGGGTAATATCGCTATTGGACGATAGTTATTTGGATCATCTATATCCGCCTTTTTGTACACTGGAACTACTCGAGATTTCTTTAGTTGTTTCGGAAAGACTCCTTCATTTACGCACTTATTTAGTAGTTTGGTCAGAGGCGTTATGATTTCATTAGTAATTTGTTTTAAGAGATATGTTGAGGTGTCGTATATATCTCGCGTGTGTTTACTTTTAATAAACTGAATAACATTTTTGACTTCATTTTCGTCAATGGGTGAAAAATAAAACGAGTTGGTATTGTTTAAATTAAGATTTTTTACGTGTTTCATTGACTCGATGGTAGATGTAGAGCTGATAATTTGATTTCCAATTTGCACAAAGTGGTCATTCATATCATTTGCTGTTAGTTTGGTTTGAATGTGTGTTGTTCCATTTGTCTGACGAGTTTCATTTTTAATTACTGTCCATATTGCTTTCTGTTTATTTTCTGCGTTTTGTATATGCCTTTGATTAATTTTTTGCTTTTCTGTTCGCACCATATCCAAGTAATCTCTTTTATAGCTTCTGTATATCTGATAAAGATCATGATCCTTATTGACGCTCACCACAGTATTCAGGACATCTAAGATATTCCTCATTCCTTGTATTCGCTGATTACAAAATATTTCATTGTTTTGAAATTTCAATGTGTTAAATCTTTTTTGTTTCTGGGGAAAACTTAAGTTAAAATAATACAGGAAGGTATTATGAAATTTTTCAAAAGCTTCATCTGCCGCAAATCGATCCCAATCACACCAAGAGTGCGAGGCTAGCTTTTCTCTGAATAAACATATTGTGTCGTTATTTATTTGTCTGGTTCTCATCCCATGAATCTTTGTTTCATGTGTAATAGGAAGAATTTTTGTTCTAGCAATCTGTGTTAGATGATCTGAGAGATGCAAGTTCATTGTTTGTGTCGTCATTATAATCTGTTGCTCATGATTTGTAAAAATATTATCTATACATGATGAGGTGGAATTTGTTACTCTCGACGGTTCATTAAACAGATATTTTAGATTATATGTTCTCAATAAATCTGTGAGTTGTTCCTTTTCTTTCGTGGTTTTTGTGAAATTTATGTTGAAGTCACCTGCTAATATGATTGTTTTGGTAACTGTTCCATTGGTTACGCACATCATTGCTTCATTCAATTTTTTAATAAATATATCAATATTTCCCAAAGGAGACCTATAGATACATATGATAATAAGATCATTTTTGATTATTTCTATTGCACACATTTCTATGTGAGTTTCTTCTGAGAGTGATTTAATGTGTGAAATTTCTGTGAATTTTAAATTTTCTTTTAACAAAATGAGTGTACCGCCATGTTTAGCTTGCATTCTGCAGAAAGCAGCTGCTACATTGAAATTTTCAATCGTACAGGTATGAATATTACTTGGAGTCAGCCAATGCTCTGTGACACATAAGCATTTAATATTATGTTTTTTTAGAGCTATACTTAGAGCATCTGTTTTGTTGTGAATAGATTGAATATTATAATTGGCTAACGTAAATTCATTTACTTTGTCATCTACATTTACATTAGGTTTCTCTAATTTACTGTATTTTGAAATAGTGAGCCTCTTTTCGAAAAATTTTTGTATTGTTTTACTACAACGTTTACTGGCCATAATTCGGGATCAAACATCCTTTCATAACAATCTACACTAATCGCAATTTTAAATGCCGATATATTTTTATTTCTTATATCTAATTTTTCGCATGCGATAGTTGTTAATTTGTTTTCGTGTAAGTATTCAGTTACATCTTTTTCTGTCGTGTTTTTAATTAGATTGGAAACAAATATCCACCTTCTTGCTTCTACTGCACTTAATGAGGTGTTTTCTTTTTTCCCTTTAATGATCTTATATCTGAAATTCTCTTTATTTACATTAATTTCAGTATTCTCTGTGCGTATCTCACTTTTTTTCTGTAGATTATTTATATTTTGACTTTTTTGAGATGTTGGTTTATTTTGATTTGTTTTTATATCTATTTTACTTTTTAGATGTACGTCTGCTGTGTTCGTATACGATTGTGACCTTGTCGTTGGCTTTATTAATTAATTAATAGATTTATTAATTGAGAGATGAGGATACATAAAAATAAGGAATAAATATCAAACTTCATATAATTTATAAATAGTAATAAAACAATGAAATACGATTCACTATATGACATTATAGTACGTACAGTCAACCTGTATTTTTTGGGAAAGAAATACGGGAGACTATTTTATTTGTTAAAAAGATTTCAAGTAATAAGGAATTGCTGGGAAAGGATATATTTTATTTTAAAAAGTTTATGGAAATACTTTTATTTACAACCATACGCGTAATGTTGGCATTTCTGACTTTTTAAAAGTTGGGAAGTGTGACTTTGTTCACGTTTACTTCCCGCCCTCTTATTACTGCCCTCATTTACTTCCCGCCCTCTATTACTGCCCTCGTTTCTTAACCTCAATGTCAATCACAAAACTGTCAACTCGATATGTCAAAACCTTATCGGAATTTTTATCACAAATAATTATTAATTGTATGGTTGTAAATAAAATTAATTGTTACACTAGAATTATTGGAAGCTTGAATCCATGTAGATAGGCCGCCCTGCTATTGCTGATATTATGAAATAGTGATTTCTTGCCCTACATTCGAGCCAAGATATCTGGATTGCTACGGTAGTACAGTTTCCCTCAGTTCAAGTGGATTGCAGTCCTTGAAGGTTTTATTACTCAACATTTCTTTTATAATCTATTCACCGAAAAAAACTGACGTATATTTATTTGATGTTTAAGCTAGAACACAAATCTGACATCTCAATATGTCAAAACCTTTACCGGAATTTTTATCACAAATAAATATAATAATTATGGTTGTAAATAAAATAGTATACAAACCTCGGTGAAAAGTTTCATTCCTGTCTCGAGATAAAGTTAACCTCGACGCTTCGCGCGGTTTTTTTGGAAAGAAATACACGAGATTTATTTGTTAAATCGTTAGTGGGATTTGCGACGAGCCAAAACACAAAAAGTTTTTGGTAATCCTAAAAGGTTTTTTGAATCAATTTTCCGCGTAAATAGTTGGTCGGACAATAAAACATTTTCCAAAGAAATTGCAGAGGGGGCGACAAAGTTTCTAAAAATGAGTTTTTACTATTTTTTGCCGCAAAATTCTTTTGCGTTTTGGTCGGCAAATTGCAGAGAATGGAGCCGTCTATTGTTATTGTCCCTCATTTGGAAACGCGTTCTGCACAGTAGAAACCGGAAACATCTGCCTTAATTTGTCTGAAGGGCAATAGAGAGACGATCGTTGCTACGTTAGAACGTAACTTTTCTGGCTCATCGAAGATCAGCGTTTGCTTCATTTGTGAAAAAAAAATCCGGTGATGGTGAATACTCTGCGTTGAAGCCGTGGAACAGGTCAATTTCAAGGCATTTTACGGCACTTGCAAGTACACACGCCTCATCTTCGCTTCAAGAAAGTCTCGCAATCCGCGACCAAAAGGGGAGAACTGCAGCAACGTGACGAGCCCCCGTCACAAGTGCTTCAGTGGTTCTCTACGTTAATCGTAGACTTACAAGGCGATCCGACTACAGGACTTCATGGCGTACTTTTTTCCAATAAAGCCACTTTTTGGTTATAGATTGACTGTACTATTTGGCCACTTTTCTTTTCTTGTTTCTCTCTTGTTCAGCAGCTATGATCTCAGGTGGATCTCTGATTGGTAAATTTCTTGTAAAACGCGGATCTATTAGCTCTGGAAGCATACATTTGTTGTAAAAGTTGGAAAGTTTTGGCCGAATTGTGTTTTCCCAAAAAGATGCATTTCTTCTAATGTATTCAACTTTCAGAGGAAAATCATTTCCAGTCCAAACTGCCAAAAGACAACCTTTCCTTCCAGTTATATTGATTTGTCCCTGGATTTGGAAATACCACCAATGTTTTTTATTAATAAGAATTTCGTTATTTTTTGAATAATGCCAAAATTTTATTTTCTTATTTTTAATCCCTTCATCTGGATGCAAATTAAAAGCGGAATATGGACATTTTATCTCAACTACTAAATCGTTTCCTATTAGCCCATCCGGCGTTGCACCTAAATAAGGACAACGATCATAAATAAAAACTCCACACTCTTCTATAATAACCTTCTCTTGCAACTCCAGTTGCATTTTAGCCTTTGCTTCATTTTGACGGCCATGGCGTAGAGAAGGTGCATCAACATTTGCACCATATATTAATTTTTTGACAAGGTTTTGGCAACTTGTTGACGGTCTTCTGCAATACACCGTATAAAAATTGGAAGAGGTTAAAATTTTACAAGTAAATGAGCGCCAAAATATCTCATTATCCAACGAACCTGAACAAAATCTATTACAAGATTTCGAAAATAAACATTATTAGGTACAATTCACCCGAAGCATTTTTTAATATTCAGTTTCGTTTAATGACAATTAAATATGAAAGTGGAACGGTAATCAGCATAATCAATGTCCCATTTGAGTCTCCTTTTACCACCTTATAAATAATTAAAAACAAATTTGCTCCGGTCAAATTATAGATTTATAAATGAACAACAAAAACATTTACATAGATAAATAAAAAATAATATGCCTACCCCGTTTTTTTTGGCGCTCCTGAAATGTGAATTTTATCACTGCCTTCTGCCGGGCAGTTGTACAATACGTAGAGAAATGAGATGGATATAGATGGTGCGTACTTCCTCTGTACAGATCGTCAGAAATTGTACCAGACTAGTAGACGCAAGTTCAAAAGAGTAATTTACGACCTAGCAAAAAATTACTCTCAAACGATCCGGTGTTCGGACAGTTATCAAAAATTTCAAGTAAACCAGAAATTGCTTGGAAAGGATATCTTTTATTTTAAAAATTTTACCAGAATACTTTTCGTGTTATGGTAAATAAAAAACAGACAGAAATAGGACGTATTATTTTACGGATGTAGTTACATAATAATAATTAATAAACATTAAACTTTAAATAATTTGTATATAATAATAAAAACAATAATTTCGATTCAATACATGATATTATAGTACAGTTATTCTGTATTTTTTTTGGAAAAAAATATGCAAGACTATTTTATTTGATAAATCGTTAGTGGGGCATGCGACGACTCTAAAACCAAAAAGGTGTTGTTTCACTTGCACATGTCGTTTTAGTTTCACTTTTGGATGTGTGAAGTTAGACCCCTGTTTTCGAAAATCGTAATTCTGACGGTTGTTCCAGGTTGCTCTAGGTTTATTCTCAATTGTTCAAAACTATTTCAAAAAATAAATTATAATAGGCCGAGAAAATGGCAAAAACAATTTTTTGCCAGCGCCCCTTTTTTCGAAAATCAAAATTCTGACAGTCGTATCAGGTTGTTATAGGTTTGTTCTAAATTGTTCCAACGTATTTCAAAAAAAAAGTCGAAATTGGCCAAGATAATAGGAAAAAACGATTTTACAAGGGGCGGAATGACTTGCACTTTCAGCACATTACAGTGTTCAAGGAAGTTTTTGTATGATGCAGCTCAATAACAATACTCTATTGTGATTTATAATAAACATCTAATATAAGCAGGAAATATTAAATATATATTTTCTGAAGTAATATAATTGTTCTATTATTACAAAACGATACTGTTACCAAATACTGATAAACTATTACAAAGAAAAAATCAAAACTGGCTGAGATAATAGGAAAAATCAATATTTTTTCAGTCCCCTTTTTTTTAAAAATCGAAATTCTGGCGGTTCTAAAGTAAAGTCATAATCGCCCCATATAAATAAAATTAAAATCAAACAAAATCCCGTTATTTTATTTTGTGAATAAACCCAGCCACTTTTTCTTTTCATATATTTTTTTTTCTGTGAAGACATGTGTGTCGACATTTTTACGACACAAAAATACAACTATATCGGGTAGACGCTGTCGCTCCTTTCGCTTTCTGCACGTCCGCTTCGTAATGGATTTGTCTATACGTCCTAGCAAGCTGCACTATTTAGAAGAAAATGCGCTCTCTCTACGCACGATTCATAGGAGCGTACAGATGCCTCTTAAATATAATTTAATACAAAGATCGATATTGCATATAGGTAACATTACATATTTAGAAATATTATAACATAAAGAAGAAGAAGAATAATAGGGCCATTATTCTTCTTTGTGATATTGCACACCAAACACCTATTTTAATAGGATGCATGTCAGTTTCAATAAAAACATGTGGGTTTATGGATGACCAGTGTCGATAATTTTGGGAATTGACATATCCACTTAGATGAAATCAGGCCTCGTCTGACAAAAATGTGATGTCCAACAAATTATCATCCGCAAGATTATTATTAAACCATATACAAAATTGTATGCGTTTCTCAAAGTCTGTTCGCAACAATTCCTGTACAACAGATACTTTATATGGATGTAAGTGTAGTTTTTTAGTGCCTTTATGGCATGTTCCATAAGATAGTCCTATATGAACATAAAATCAGAATTAATAAATTTTCTGTATATCAAACAAAGTAATATTTTCTTCTTAATGATTTGTTAGCTTTCTTGAATATCTTCTAGCACCTCTCCTGTTAGTAAAGTAGGTCTACCAGAAGAGTGTTTCTTAGATATACTGCCAGTTTCTCGAAAACGACTAATAAGACGGTTGACATATCTTACAAATATATCATGTTGGAATTCCATTTCTGGGAATCGAGTGTGAAACTGTTGTCTACATGAAACAGTAGAATATTTCCACTCTGCATTCGGTAACAGTTCTCTGCTACGAAAATAAGCCTCCACAATAAACTTATCTTGTTCTTTCGTAAATGGCATTGTGATTTCAACGCAACTTTAAAATTAAACAAAAATGATAATGATACTCGTATAAACACAAAAAGAAATAACTTACAGTAGCAACGAAATGTACCTTTTATTGGCTTGAAAAAGACAATTTATAAGATTCAATTAAACGCAGTAAACCAAGGGAAAAAGAAACGAAAACAAGCTTATATTACTGATAAATATGTATAAAATCACAGAATATTGGTGTGACAGCCACTTTAGCGAAGTTAGATACAAACTAGATACTCGTACTACAACAATGAACGTGTGGCAAACTCGTGCTAAAGTTGATATATCGATGAAGCGGCACGGTCAAGCATTTACGATCTCTCTGTATAACACCCTTCACAGAAATTGACCTGCCAGTTCGCTCGAAAATGGTATGAAGATACGGAAACATGTCGCAAAGACTGAATAAAAATTTTGGAAAGTTTTCAAGTGTTTTATTTTTATTTTTAATTTAAAATAGTTATTAACAAATTGTTCCGCCAAGAACCGTCTGCTAACTCAATTAATAGTATTTAAATATATGGCGATTCAAGTTACGCCAATAGTTGTTCGTAAATTGTTTAATTTTAATTAGTTCATTTCCAACACTCAAGGAGAGTATTGGGAATAACTGTCGCATTAACTTACTTCAGGTGGGGAACTTATCTATCCCATTAAAGCGCATTAGCCATTTGGTGATGAAATTAACTTGACACTTAAATTTAATTTGATGTTTACCATGAGATTAGAAATATTTATTTATTTTCAGAAAGGGCATTCTGCCGATACCATCGGCGAAGCAAGCGACGACAGCATTGAGCAGACGTGAAATATATAAATGTGAGCAGTGCAAATACCGGACGAAGTACCAAGTAGATCTCAAGGAGCACACCAGCAATCAGCATTACATAGTTAAAATGTATAAATGCGGTATTTGCAACAGACGTTTCAATACTAGAGGATCCCTCACACTGCACGCGGAAAATACGCACGCTTCTGTTCGAGGAAAGGACGGCCGAGAGCATTCTACGACTAATTATAGGAACCCACAGATCAAAGTAGAACAATCGAGCTCACGAGATCAAAAGAAAGTATTTAAATGTTCGTTGTGTGTATTTCGAGTACAACGCAAAGAAACTTTAATGATGCATATAAAAACCAAACATTTGAAAGAATTTGATTATAATTGTGACTCTTGTGAATTTAAAACAAACAATAAACATCGTTTAAAAGTGCATATAAAAGCTAAACATTTGAAAGAATTTAGTTATAAATGTGACTCTTGTGAATATGAATCGAATAATAAAAGTTGTTTAGAAAGACATATAAAAACCAAACATTTGAACGAATTTGATTATAATTGTGACTCTTGTGAATTTAGAACAAACAGAAAAGCTGATTTAGAAAGACATATAAAAGCTAGACATTTGAAAGAATTTGATTATAAATGTGACTCTTGTGAATTTAGAACAAGCAGAAAAGCCGATTTAGAAAGACATATAAAAGCTAGACATTTGAAAGAGTTTGATTATAAATGTGACTCTTGTGAATATGAAACATATAGTAAAATGTGTCTCGAAAGACATATAAAAACTAAACATCTGAAGAAATTTAGTTATAAATGTGACTCTTGTGAATTAAGAACAAACAACAAAAATAATTTAGAAGAACATATAAAATCTAAACATTTGAAGAAATTTGATTACAAATGTGACTCTTGTCAATATGAAACAAACCGCAAAATTAATTTAGAAGTACATATAAAAAGTAAACATTCAGAGTTATCTGATTATAAATGTGACTCGTGTGAATATAGTACAAACAACAGATATAATTTAAAAAATCATATAAAAAACAAACATTTGAGAGAATTTGATTATAATTGTGACTCATGTGAATATAGTACAAACAGAAGAAATAATTTAGAAAAACACATAAAAACTAAACATTTGAATAAATTTGATTACAAATGTGACTCTTGTCAATATGAAACAAACCGCAAACATAATTTAAAACTACATATAAAAACTAAACATTCGAAGTTATTTAATTATAAATGTGACTTGTGAATTTGGAACAAACCAAATGACTGATTTAGAAAAACATGTAAAAACTAAGCATTTGAAATTTTTTTATTAAAGTGTGACTCATGTGAGTAAACAACAAATGAAGACATGGTGTTTAAAGACTATGCAACGTTTGAGAAATTTCAAGAAATTCCAAATCAAAGAATGTTTTATTTTGCCAAATCTTAATTGTAGTGTGGCATTATAAACCCTAAAATAGAAAAATTGTAAGAGGTTAATGCTGAGCAAAATTCCTACGTAAAAAGTACTCATTTCTTTTAAAAGCTTCAATTTTCAAAAATACGTGGCTTGAACTGTTGTTACAAAACCCAAATCTGTAAGTTCAACAAAAACCAAATATTAATCAAAGTTCTTAAAATTAAAATCAGCAAGATTCACCAACAAGAACAAAATCTTCATCCATGTTGTCATCATAATAACTCATATTGGGAATAAACATGTAAAAACTAAGCATTTGAAGTAATTTTATTAAAGTGTGACTCATGTAAGTAAACAACAAATGAAGACATGGTGTTTAAAGACTATGCAACGTTTGAGAAATTTCAAGAAATTCAAAATCAAAGAATGTTTTATTTTGCCAAATCTTAATTGTAAAAGCTTTAATTTTCAAAAATACGTGGCTTGAACTTTTGTTACAAAAACCAAATCTGTAAGTTCAACAAAAACCAAATATTAATCAAAGTTCTTAAAATTAAAATCAGCTAGATTCACCAACAAGAACAAAATCTTCAGCCATGTTGTCATCATAATAACTCATATTGGGAATCAATCCCTTTTGGACCTATTGTTTCATACAAACAGATTTACTTGATAAATGGGCTAAATCTTAATTTTTCTGTTTATTTTAATACGTTCAAAAATTATCCTCTCGTGGATTCGTTTAAAATTCAGTTAAAAAATAAATTAGAAGAAGTTTGTATTACATTGATGCAACTCTACAATGTCGATGAGACGGGAGTCTATTGGAAGTTGTTATTAGGCGGAACAAAAAACTGCTGCTGGTAGAAAAACCGAAAAGCATAAAGGAAAGCCTTCGGTTATTTGTAAAACTCGACAACGAATTTCATTTAAAAATTTCAAATTTTCTGTGGACTATGAACGTTCAATCTCCCCCTAGATGACTTCTGGCATTTTAAAACAATCGTTTCATTATTTGTTTGTACTTCAGATAAGTTTTAATTTTCTATTTCCTGAGTTTTAAACATAAGTAATTTGTTTTAAATAAAAGATCGGAATGTTTTCAAAGGATTAATGTCTTTCTATAATAGGTCTGTTTACTACCTACTAGATATCACACCATCACATTCAAATGAAGATTAATTAAAAAGTGACAATGGGCAGATCGTAACAATGTTTTTCTACTCCCATACTTTAATTGTATTATTAGATATGCCGAACCTGTACTATAATGATGTTCATTACGATACAGATTTTCATTATGTTACAAGTTTATATCCAATAGGAATACCGATTTTTCATTACGATACAAGTTTTCAATAGGAATGCGACGTTTCAATATTCAAACAATATTCAATATGGCGACTGCATATCTGACAGATATACAAATTAAATAAATGTGACAGTTCTCTGCAATTTACAAGTAAGTACTTATAATTTGTGCTTTTTTGAAAATATAAACGGTAAAAATGAGGGACAATGACAGTGAAATGTAATAATTGACTCCACCAGAAATTATGGAACAAGCCTTAGTAGCCACGAACAATTTATTACCAGCCAAATTCACAAAAACGTACGGAAAATTTTAACCTCAATTTATGAAATGAATTGTTCAAAAAATATGTTTTATTATGGGGTCGTAGAAAAAATAGTGTATGCAACTCGCATTTAATGGCTATTAAGACACTCGTATTCATTACAATACTCGGCTTCGCCTCGTATTGTAATTCTCTTACTCGTGTCTTAATAGCTATCATTAAATGCTCATTGCATAATATACTATTCTCCACCCTAGTTCCACATAACTTATTTATTATACAACCGATGGACCGAAATGTAATTAGACTAACTACTGTAGTAGAAAAGGACATGAATAGTATTGCCGATACCTTGAAAAAGTTATGTATTAGCGAAGCAGTAATCAATTTAGCGACAGCATGGAATCATCCTTATTTTAAAATTATAAAAAAAATGTTGGAGGATTATTTTGAAACGCCAATGAGATCTCTTGAACTTCTGTGTACATTGGCACCTCAGGTTAGTCCCATCTCCGTAATGCATATGCAAATGCATTTGAAGAATATGTTGTGTGACAATTGAAATTGAATGAAACAATTGAATTCGAAAATAATGTTTAGGAATGTGAAGAGGCGATCGAAAAAATGTATTCAGCCAGCGGGCAGAGAAGAATGATGTCGCTGATGTTATAGTTAAGAGAATAAGAGAAAAAGCCATTACGCAAAAAATAAAAAATCCCCGGAAACAAACAAAAATTTCTGACTGGGTAAATGACGGTTTTTTGTTGTTTTTTGTTTGTTTGTTGCTATTTTTCACCTAGTACATATTACTATACTTTATCTGTTTATATTGTTAATTATCAATGTTTATTAGGTATTAGATATACCTTCGTTAATATGAATAAATTGATAATGTGAACAACCATTGTTTTATTCACTTCACACTGTCAAGTGCCTATTTATTGTGTTCTGTTTAATAGGCCTGTATGGTGGTTATTCTTGTCGTACCACAGATAAATATCCAGATGGCCCATGATTAACAAATTTTTGTAGCCTTAAAATGGTTACGAACACTAGGCTACGCCACCGTCGCCCGGACTCTATCACCAGAGGCGCTGAATATTTGATAAATTTATATAATCTGCAGTTTAGTTGTAATTTAAGAGATTGAAACCTCCAATTGGTATTCTACTTAACGACAGATGACGCTCCTAAAAAAAATATTATTTTAGGTAATTTATTTCGGTACTGAATAAGTTAGTTTACATATATTTTTTTCTGTTATTTGAAAATATTATAATTATTTTTATCGAATAATTGACAAAACCATTTTTACTAAATATAGGATTCAAAATTTCATTTAATTTCTACCCATATGATCATAAGACTTAAGGTCTATAATTGCTTGCAATAATTTCTGCACAAACAACTGTTACATCAACATGCACACAAACTTATCTTGTGCGCACATTTTTTTCTCTATTTATATGATTTATTGACTATAAATTCCAAGAGCTCCTTCTTTGAGTAAGATTAATGTTTCGGGGAATATTATTATAAAAATACAAAGTAGGAAGAGGATTCATTTTAGTGAACAAACTGGAAAATATCCTAATGTAAACACTTATATATAGCACAGATAATATACAGGCTGGCGCACCACATTTCCGTCGGTTTATATATACGAAAAGTGGCAAAATGTGCCACATTACGGGTACGTTTTAAAATTATTTTGAAATATACAGAGTGATTCAATAAAATGTTGCGTACCAAAGTTATGAAAATTTAAATGGAACACCTTGTATATTAAGGCATATTTTGATACTATAGGCTAAATGAAGGCTACTTAGTGTTATACTCCCTAAGTAGGGTACTTTGGAGAGTTCCAGAGCCTCCTCCCCCTCTCACCCTACTCCCCCTCAAAAATAAGTGACGCCCTCTGCCAACCCAACTAAAGTGGCGCCCTCTCACGGCCGCCAACCCAACTAATGTGGGGCACTCTCACGGCCGCCAACCCAACTAATGTGGGGCCCTCACGGCCGCCAACCCAACTAATGTGGGGCCCTCTCACGGCCGCCAACCCAACTAATGTGGCGCTCTCTGACGGCCACTAAACAAACTAAAAATGGCATCTCATGATTACCAACCCAACTAATGTGGCGCCCTCTAAAGGCCACTAACCAAACTAAAAATGGCATCTCTCATGATTACCAACCCAACTAATGTGGCGCCCTCTAACGGCCACTAACCAAACTAAAAATTGCATCTCATGATTACCAACCCAGCTATGTAGCGTCCTCTGACGGTCACTAACCTAACTAAAAATGGTATCTCATGATTACCAACCCAACTAATGTGACACCCTCTGACGGCCGCTAACCCAACTAATGTGACGTCAGGCAAAATGGCGGACCATCAAGAGGGTCGATAAAAATATAAACTTTACATCTGAGGTCGGCATACCATTTCAAAATTATAAACATGCTTTCAAGTCCATCTATCAAAACCATGCATTCAAACCACTATCAAATCCCTCTTTTTCAAAAAGCCTTCATTTCAAAACCATACCTTCAAATCCCTCTATCAAAACAATACATTCAAATCAATCTATTAAAACCATGCATTCAAAAACAACATTCGATGATAGATGCATACATGAAATGTATTTGTGGTACTTAACAGTTCAAAAGTGAAGATTTAGAAAAGTAAAATAATGAACCCAAGATGATCACCAAAATCGAATAAACTAAGGTAACATCCAGCAAAATGGTTGATTGTCAAGATAGTCGACATCAAATTCCTCTTTCCCAAAAAACCATCATTTCAAAACCATTGCTAGAATCGAGTCACAAAAGGTTCATGAACCGGTTCTGAAACCCCTCTCTCAAAAACATGCTTTCAAGTCCATGTATGAAAACCATGCATTCAAACCACTATCAAATCCCTCTTTTTCAAAAAAAGCCTGCATTTCAAAACCATACCTTCAAATCCCTCTATCAAAACAATACATTCAAATCAATCTATCAAAACCATGCATTCAAAAACAACATTCGGTGATAGATGCATACATGAAACGTATTTGTGGTACTTAACAGTTCAAAAGTGAAGATTTAGAAAAGTAAAATAATGAACCTAAGATGATCACCAAAATCGAATAAACTAAGGTAACATCCAGCAAAATGGTTGATTGTCAAGATAGTCGACATCAAATCCGTCTTTCTCAAAAAAACATCATTTCAAAACCATTGCTAGAATCGGGTCACAACAGGTTTATGAACCGGTTCTGAAACCCCTCTATCAAAAATATGCTTTTCAAGTCCATCTATCAAAACCATGCATTCAAACCCCTATCAAACCCCTCTTTTTCAAAAAGCCCTCCTTTCAAAACCATACTTTCAAATCCCTCTATCAAAACAATACATTCAAATCAATCTATTAAAACCATACATTCAAAAACAACATTCGATGATAGATGCATACATGAAATGTATTTGTGGTACTTAACAGTTCAAAAGTGAAGATTTAGAAAAGTAAAATAATGAACCCAAGATGATCACCAAAATCGAATAAACTAAGGTAACATCCAGCAAAATGGTTGATTGTCAAGATAGTCGACATCAAATCCCTCTTTCCCAAAAAACCATCATTTCAAAACCATTGCTAGAATCGGGTCACAACAGGTTCATGAACCGGTTCTGAAACCCCTCTATCAAAAACATGCTTTCAAGTCCATCTATCAAAACCATGCATTCAAACCACTATCAAATCCCTCTTTTTCAAAAAGCCTTCATTTCAAAACCATACCTTCAAATCCCTCTATCAAAACAATACATTCAAATCAATCTATTAAAACCATGCATTCAAAAACAACATTCGATGATAGATGCATACATGAAATGTATTTGTTGTACTTAACAGTTCAAAAGTGAAGATTTAGAAAAGTAAAATAATGAACCCAAGATGATCACCAAAATCGAATAAACTAAGGTAGCATCCAGCAAAATAGTTGATTGTCAAGATAGTCGACATCAAATTCCTCTTTCCCAAAAAACCATCATTTCAAAACCATTGCTAGAATCGAGTCACAAAAGGTTCATGAACCGGTTCTTAACCCCCTCTCTCAAAAATATGCTTTCAAGTCCATGTATCAAAACCATGCATTCAAACCACTATCAAATCCCTCTATCAAAACAATACATTCAAATCAATCTATCAAAATCATGCATTCAAAAGCAACATTCGGTGATAGATGCATACATGAAATGTATTTGTGGTACTTAACAGTTCAAAAGTGAAGATTTAGAAAAGTAAAATAATGAACCCAAGATGATCACCAAAATCGAATAAACTAAGGTAACATCCAGCAAAATGGTTGATTGTCAAGATAGTCGACATCAAATTCCTCTTTCCCAAAAAACCATCATTTCAAAACCATTGCTAGAATCGAGTCACAAAAGGTTCATGAACCGGTTCTGAACCCCCTCTCTCAAAAACATGCTTTCAAGTACATGTATCAAAACCATGCATTCAAACCACTATCAAATCCCTCTATCAAAACAATACATTCAAATCAATCTATCAAAATCATGCATTCAAAAACAACATTCGGTGATAGATGCATACATGAAATGTATTTGTGGTACTTAACAGTTCAAAAGTGAAGATTTAGAAAAGTAAAATAATGAACCTAAGATGATCACCAAAATCGAATAAACTAAGGTAACATCCAGCAAAATGGTTGATTGTCAAGATAGTCGACATCAAATCCCTCTTTCTCAAAAAAAACATCATTTCAAAACCATTGCTAGAATCGGGTCACAACAGGTTTATGAACCGGTTCTGAAACCCCTCTATCAAAAATATGCTTTTCAAGTCCATCTATCAAAACCATGCATTCAAACCCCTATCAAACCCCTCTTTTTCAAAAAGCCCTCCTTTCAAAACCATACTTTCAAATCCCTCTATCAAAACAATACATTCAAATCAATCTATCAAAACCATGCATTCAAAAACAACATTCGATGATAGATGCATACATGAAATGTATTTGTGGTACTTAACAGTTCAAAAGTGAAGATTTAGAAAAGTAAAATAATGAACCCAAGATGATCACCAAAATCGAATAAACTAAAGTAACATCCAGCACAATGGTTGATTGTCAAGATAGTCGACATCAAATCCCTCTTTCCCAAAAACCATAATTTCAAAACCATTGCTAGAATCGGGTCACAACAGGTTCATGAACCGGTTCTGAAACCCCTCTATCAAAAACATGCTTTTCAAGTCCATCTATCAAAACCATGCATTCAAACCACTATCAAATCCCTCTTTTTCAAAAAGCCTTTAAAATAATGAACCCAAGATGATCACCAAAATCGAATAAACTAAGGTAACATCCAGCAAACTGATTGATTGTCAAGATAGTTGACATCAAATCCCTATATTTCTAACTGATTTAAACATGCTTCTAGTGGAAACCACAACGCTTGATCACTATCAACGCCTCTATGATAGTTGCCATGTTTAATATATCTATGTTATAAAATAAAAAAGGAACAACATATATTAAGAAAACAATTTATTAAAAATAAAAACAATCACCACACTTTCTATGCGAATTATAGCTAATATGTAGCATATCAATCATAAGGAAAAACATTAAACGAATTACAATGATCAACAAACAATTATGATATATAAATCCATAGGTAAAGATATATAGTTAATAAACATCATTCTCTTCAATAGGCACCACCCTCCTCATAGAAGCTATACTTTAAAGAGTGTTAAAACGTCAACATATTTTGCTAGTAATATTTTTTAATTTCAATTTTAGTCACGTGATCATACATTGAAATGAAAATTTTATAGTTAATAGAATCTATCAAAACCATAACTACCGTAAATTTTATAAAGAAAATGAAGGGAGTGGACTATTTCTAATTTGAAAATGTGAAAAATGCTGGAACAATACCAACTTTTAAAAATAAATAATTAGATATTTAATACCACATACATAAATACATAGACGTTCTAATTCTCATACGAATATAATTTAAGAATAAATGGATAGAATTATAATAATTATTTTTATCCATAAGTATACATATACACATACTTTTATATTATATCATTACAAGAAATAAGCTTCGCGATCAGCGTTTAATCTGAAATTTAGATGTTTTTACACGAAATACATAATTTATGATTCATAAAACTACCTCAGAGACGCTAAAAAAAATATGATTTTCAGCTCAACCAACCATTCAAAGAAGTTGATACATCAAATTCATGAATATTAATACCACTATATATAACCACTCTACACTTTTAATAAAAATTTAGCAGAAGTCTCACATTAAATTAATACAAAATATAAAATTTATACAACGTGTCAATTTTCATTAGCCATAGGCGATTAATCCATACAGTATGTGGCAACATAGTATACCCCTTCTTTCCTTTCCAATGCAGCGCGACCGATGCATGCTCCGTGGTTAGCAGTAACTCTTCGACCAGCGGGTTGGATGTTTGTAATGCGTTCAGAAATATTTACGTATTTACGAGTTACAAGTATTTGTTTTTCTTTTTCCTTTTAGTAAATGCAGAGAATTCTTAAGCTGCGTTCACGCTGCATGACACAAACAAAAGCGTAATTCTAATAAAATTAAAAATAAGGTAAATAAAAAAGGATTCTGAAAATAATAATAAACAACTAGATCGCGCCGGCCATTTGATGATGACGGATTTTATTGCAGACTATATCTCGGAACGTGTTCGCAGCTGAACATTTAATGTAGAAGTGGCAAGATCGGGGAAAGTCGCTGTGATGTCGATTGTTGCCGGGAGACAGACGTTGCCACGTATTATTTGTATACGTATAAATCGCATGTAAACATTGAATCCCTATAGCTAATGAAAATAGACACATACGGTATATGCACTACATTAAATTAAATGAAGATTGAATTTTAGCCACTGCTTATATCACCAAGAATTTTGTTACAAGATTATATGATGAGATAGAGGGTCATGACTAGGCTTAAACGGACACCGGGTTTTCAATATGTAATAAAGTTTTACTCTTCATACATTTAATATAAACTAATGGTCTATCTCTAGAAATGAAGTATTAAAACTATAAAATATGTTATTTTGATGAAAGATATTGTTCACTACTACTTAAAGGATATCATAATACACATATAGAACAACCATTTTATTATATCACATTGTTTTGAATACCCCATCTAATAAATGCTACAATCTTACAGACTATTTAATAATATATGTACATATACATAATTTGTCATCCCCTCCTTCACGCACTCTAACAAACCGGCAGATATCACACACATATTATTAATAGGTGCTAATTGATGGCGCCCATATACATAAAGAAACCACTAAATGCATACAAAATACTTGAAACACACCCTGGATTAATTACCTATAAAAATAATATTTTAATATATGAATTTTGAATGATCCCCCGTATATTTAACTAAAAAACACTTATTATTCAGAATTTATTTATATTATTGAAAAAACCCTGCTACCCTCTTGTATTTAAATTAAAAATGGCCAAGGCCCTAAACAAAATCGGTACCCAAAATTCCAAGAAGGTAGTGAGTTAGACACCACCACGGTAATTAACCTTCTATTTAAATTTTTAAGAGGACGCTTGTCTATTAATTAATCACCAACTTATAACACTCAGTCTTACCTCTTACTTCCCCAAGGGTCGATGTTAAATATGGGAGTCAGCACTGCCTCCAGCTACCGTCAGAGAAGGGCGAGTTCGAACACCGTACTAAGTCGAAGGTTAAGCTGTCAGGGCGTCTATCCGTATAAATATGCTGAGCCCAACAGATATTCAGACCCCGGACCAGATCCAATATAAAACTCCCCAGGTGATAAGAAAATAAGACCAACACACGTTTATTCAAACTTAACAAGCAGTTTATTGAAAATTCAATTCAATTCTCATCGTTTCATTTCAATATCGTACATAACCGGCTGTAATATATATGATCTCTGCCTTCAAGAGATATTTAAAACAAAAGAATAAAAAAAACAATGGAAAGTAAATCACAAGCGCAACTCGGTTGCAAATATCAAATTCCTGAAGGGTTAATTAACATTAAATGGCCACCCAAGGTGATCCACAACTCAAAATTTATCAATGACGTACAATAACATTATTTTAAAAATTCAAAAATGGTAAACACAAGAAACAATCTTAAAATTAAAATTAATTAACCAACAGTACTCTTACAAGCACACAGTTATAAGGCAGCTTGCCGAAAGTCCCTCCAAAGTCGAACAGTTTGATCGTGATTTGCAACACGTCAAAACTAAAATAAACCACTCTGTATATTAGAGGCAACCGACAATCTATTCGACATCAGAGTGCAGACTCAAGGTTGTAAAATATCTAATTCTATTAAAAAAAAATAGCGCTAGTTAACTATGCTTTACATAAGAAAATGTGATTAGATTAAATTCAATAATTTCTTACAAGATTATACAAAATAAATTACAATCGTTGACTAATTGCATTAAATAACATCTAAGAATTTACACAAGACAGATGTGAGGCTACACTGCCCATACACATCCAAAATTTAGTTCAATTTCTGAATCCAAAAATAAAAAGGCTACGTAACGTCTCCAAAAAAATGACAAAGTAACCTCCAAATTGAAGTCACTATTATTTATAAAACTACGTTAATTTATTTAATTCAAAACATAAAGGCCCACATGCCAGCAGAAGTTAAAATAGGAAAATTACGATAACTTAATTAATTAGCTAGGCCGGAAAATTGAAATTTACTGTTCAAAGTACACGATATTGACATAGATTTTTTTCCACGACTGTTTAATCAATACACTCTACACTCTGGGTAATCTCAGAGAAATTTACACAGTCACAGTACCTTAAAGAAGTCACATCCACAGCTACCAAACATGATACCTTCTACGGATCCACACGTTACAAGAAATCTGCTCTCTATCTTCGGCTAACGACATCTCAGAAAATTAGCGTATGAAGGCTACAGCATCCCATTGATCTGTACCTTAATTATGTCTTCACCGCAAGATCCCGCAATCAATTTCCTTGAAACCGTACGATAATCAAGCACGTGGTTCTTAATTCTTAACCCCAACAAAAGTGCTCAAATGAGGTTTAGGCCTTGCACCACACTAACCGAGCAATTAAAACAATTCCTAGCCAAGAAGAAAAATATCCTCGCAAGATTTAACCAAACGCCAAATTTTCAAAAATAAACCTTGAGAAGTACCATAACATCCGCTGTTGTAAGCGATTAATAACGATAAAACTTCAAAAACTCAACCACATTCTCAAGTAGGCTCAGGAAAATGCTTCTGCTCTGGTGGTATTTAAACCGTTCCCGATGACTGTTAACGTGCAAGAGAAAGACTCTAACATGTCAAAGCCCGACCATCAAACGCACACGACAATTGCTCTAAAAGATCGAACGACCCAATCTAATACTTTAAACGTACGACAAAAATACAGGTTCAAATGACCATAGAAAAATGGAAAATAATTATTAATAATTTGTTACATAACTCTGGGCCCAAAAGAAGTTCGAAAAATGAAGTTAGTAAAAATTAAAAGTAACAAATTTATTAAATAAAACCTCGTACGCCATCTACCCGACAATGCCTGTATACGTTACACACACCTGCGACAAAGCAGAACGCGTGCAATAGGAATCTTAAGCACTTCTACACCAGATGGCAGTAGTAGTAGGAAGATGACATAAATTTAATTCAAAATAAATTACGTATCCCACGACAAACCAAAATAATCCATTAAAGGATAAAATACGACAAAAAAAATTGTAACAAATTCCTCCCTCACCCCAAAAGGTTATTTACTTGTAAATTACCGTTAAGCCAAGAGTTATGAAACCAGGAACTGGACTGTGCGTAACACAACATATAACATACGATACAATAGAACCAAGTAAAAGTCGACAACGACTAGGCAAAAAGGAAAGACAAATATGCGCGACCATGTCCGACAGCAAACGCAGCATCACCAAACGCTTGACCAAAACCACCACGCGGTCCTTCGGCATTCAGCCGGTACGGGAAATTAACGAGGAATAAATAAAAAAACATAGGTGTCGAGATTCTGCACAGAATGGTGAAACTACTAAAAGACACGGACGGCACGTCCACGCGACAAACGTACATTCCGGAAACACAACAACTGAAGATCGCCAAACAAAATAGACATAGCAAAAGGAGTTTAAAGTCTGGACCGGCGTTGTCCCGACTGAAACGCTGAAGGCGAGCGATAAAGCCATAAGGCGAAAGTCAATATCAAATCCTGGAGGTAACATTTTGACAATAACAATAGCAAAAAGGAAGTCGCCAGGACACGACCCTTGGAAGGCTGAGAACTATCAAATAAAGACCGTTCTTCTTTATACCTTCGCAAATAAACGTCTAATCAGGAAGAGAATGTCAGTACGACATATACAACACGATAGAATAACTATCAAATGCAAATTCTAGACCATACGATACGTAACATAATCCCAAAATGGTAAAGGTTCTAGAACTGCTATACGGTACGAAAGTCATAAAATCGTTAATACTTAATCGTAAACGATACGAAAGTCATATCCGGTACGGAACGTCAAAATCAGTACGGTAGAGTCGAGATCGGTACAAAAGTCAAAATCGGTACGAAATACATAACCATAAAAGTTACACGGAAGTCGAAAATAACTTAACTAACGTAAGCTATACGGTACTCAAAAGTAACATACAGAGTTACACGAAATTAATCCACCCAATTCAATCGTCGCTGTGTGGGCTATCCACAAAACATAGGGAGAACATCCCAGATCAGAACACGCAAGGAAATACGTCGAACCCACGACAACTAAAATTGAAGATGTTAAAAGAAACGGGGGAAACAGAGAATTTTTGGGACGCCTTTTACGCCCAGGCATTAAACCCACAGGTATATTCTTAAGGCCTACCTGCAAACCAAAAGACTTGCAAAGTTCAATCATCGTTAGGTTGTGCTTTAAGATGTTCAACACTCCATGTACCCGGACAAAAAAAACTACAAGCTCGGAGATATACTTCCTGGATCGATCACAAAATCAAAGTCCAAGAAACATTAGCAGATTATCAATAACTACAATAAACCAAAATAAAAGTCTGCTAAATTCACCAAGGAAAACACAAGTGGCTCATACAACACCACTAACTGGACTATAGATCGTAACAGAGCTTAATCATGATGATAATTGACAACTGAACTCATACGGAAGATAACGAACAAAGTTCGCTACAGGAAATCAAAAGATTTCAAGACATACAACACACAAGTGTAAAAGTTACTAAGGACCACAAAACTAAACAATACATATGGGAAAACTCTAATAACCATAGAAGGAAAGATGGATAACTACTATCTCATGAAGCAATTAAACCAAGGCAAGAATACAATTACACCCGTTGACTTTTGGCGTGCAGATACAAATTATCCCACATATGTGGTTACAAAATACGGTACGAGATGATACTCCAAAACGATACGATAACCTTCCATTTAGATCAAAAATCCCGAATTATACGGCAACTATACGGTACTATACGATAAATTAGGTGAACAGGTAGAAGGCTCCACACGATAAGCCAAACTGTAAAAGTGAAATTCAAACAGGTTTACACTTCACGAAGATAGGGAAAAAGGGTCGAGAAAATTTAATTATCCCAATACGTAACTACAAATATTTCTCAAATTAGACAAACGAAAAATGATCCTATAAGGGACAATCACACACACTTTAAAAACATCTCTTTTGCACATCAACCGCCAAACTGCACACATGGCCAACCAAATTTGTTAGAGTACTCAAAATAAGAAACATTGTAGCGCAATCTATCCACAACATAACAGAATGAACTAATGGTATCAACAATATTAACGATAACAACGGCATGAACGGTACGGAAAGGGTTATCGAAAATAATACGAAAATATACCAAACGTCATAATTCATTCCAATCAAATATACGATACACAAATTGTAAAAGTAATATCCACGAAAGGCCAAGACAACTGAAGACCACACAAACACAGCCAAAGCCAAATCTTAAAAGCGATTCAAATTATCCGCAATAACATTAAGAAGTGACAAATCCCATATAATCCCATATTATTATTATTAAACAACCTATTACACAATATCTATTATTACTATTTTTATTACTATTAACTCAAGGGCGATCCAACAACAAAAAAAAACTATGAGACTGACTGCATAAGCGATGACCCACAGTGACGAAACAGATTCGAAAATATTAATTCTACTAACTAACGAAATAACTAAGTTCAAAACAAAGATAGATTCACACATACAAGTCATACTACGAAAAATAGTAAAATCACGAAATATTATCAAACAAATCCAATAAGTACTCTAAACATTCAAACTAAACAATCAACCGCCATTTTGAAGGTCAGAACCACTATGCCGGTAGCCTACACAAGATACACAAAGTTGTAAAATACAAAGTCACAACCAAAAGACTCAAACTCGAAATGTTTTACAAAAATATTACTCAAAAATATTTAAAAGACGAAAATTTCTCACAAACAATTTGGCCCTATACTTCGCAATTAGTTCTCAGATTTCCAATACTGTTATTTAACAATGTATACGGTAAGTGCTCAAATGTACGAAAATATTTAAATATACGGAAGTATTCAGACATACAGAAACGTTCAAAAGTACGGAACATACATCAGCGATACAGTATCAAACATTCTAACATTCAGTAACTAAAGGCCAAAAGTACACATAACATTCGAAATCACACACAACGTAAGACGTAACTGTGATATAAGCTGGTATATCTTTACTTTACTCAAAACAAAATATGACAAGGTCTTCAATGCTAAAATTAACTAATTCCTGAAAATGCCCCAAAAGTTTCTGAAATTCCCAAAATCTAAAATTCTTGATTTATTAAAAAAAACTAATTTTTTTTTCCCTTCAAAAAGGCCTCACAACGTTGGCCGCTAAAACCCCTTTTTTTTTTAAACGAAATTTCTTTTCTAAGGCCCCACACGTTGGGCGCTAAAATCTCTTGCTACCCTCTTGTATTTAAATTAAAAATGGCCAAGGCCCTAAACAAAATCGGTACCCAAAATTCCAAGAAGGTAGTGAGTTAGACACCACCACGGTAATTAACCTTCTATTTAAATTTTTAAGAGGACGCTTGTCTATTAATTAATCACCAACTTATAACACTCAGTCTTACCTCTTACTTCCCCAAGGGTCGATGTTAAATATGGGAGTCAGCACTGCCTCCAGCTACAGTCAGAGAAGGGCGAGTTCGAACACCGTACTAAGTCGAAGGTTAAGCTGTCAGGGCGCCTAACCGTATAAATATGCTGAGCCCAACAGATATTCAGACCCCGGACCAGATCCAATATAAAACTCCCCAGGTGATAAGAAAATAAGACCAACACACGTTCATTCAAACTTAACAAGCAGTTTATTGAAAATTCAATTCAATTCTCATCGTTTCATTTCAATATCGTACATAACCGGCTGTAATATATATGATCTCTGCCTTCAAGAGATATTTAAAACAAAAGAATAAAAAAAACAATGGAAAGTAAATCACAAGCGCAACTCGGTTGCAAATATCAAATTCCTGAAGGGGTAATTAACATTAAATGGCCACCCAATGTGATCCACAACTCAAAATTTATCAATGACGTACAATAACATTATTTTAAAAATTCAAAAATGGTAAACACAAGAAACAATCTTAAAATTAAAATTAATTAACCAACAGTACTCTTACAAGCACACAGTTATAAGGCAGCTTGCCGAAAGTCCCTCCAAAGTCGAACAGTTTGATCGTGATTTGCAACACGTCAAAACTAAAATAAACCACTCTGTATATTAGAGGCAACCGACAATCTATTCGACATCAGAGTGCAGACTCAAGGTTGTAAAATATCTAATTCTATTAAAAAAAATTAGCGCTAGTTAACTATGCTTTACATAAGAAAATGTGATTAGATTAAATTCAATAATTTCTTACAAGATTATACAAAATAAATTACAATCGTTGACTAATTGCATTAAATAACATCTAAGAATTTACACAAGACAGATGTGAGGCTACACTGCCCATACACATCCAAAATTTAGTTCAATTTCTGAATCCAAAAATAAAAAGGCTACGTAACGTCTCCAAAAAAATGACAAAGTAACCTCCAAATTGAAGTCACTATTATTTATAAAACTACGTTAATTTATTTAATTCAAAACATAAAGGCTCACATGCCACCAGAAGTTAAAATAGGAAAATTACGATAACTTAATTAATTAGCTAGGCCGGAAAATTGAAATTTACTGTTCAAAGTACACGATATTGACATAGATTTTTTTTCCACGACTGTTTAATCAATACACTCTACACTCTGGGTAATCTCAGAGAAATTTACACAGTCACAGTACCTTAAAGAAGTCACATCCACAGCTACCAAACATGATACCTTCTACGGATCCACACGTTACAAGAAATCTGCTCTCTATCTTCGGCTAACGACATCTCAGAAAATTAGCGTATGAAGGCTACAGCATCCCATTGATCTGTACCTTAATTATGTCTTCACCGCAAGATCCCGCAATCAATTTCCTTGAAACCGTACGATAATCAAGCACGTGGTTCTTAATTCTTAACCCCAACAAAAGTGCTCAAATGAGGTTTAGGCCTTGCACCACACTAACCGAGCAATTAAAACAATTCCTAGCCAAGAAGAAAAATATCCTTGCAAGATTTAACCAAACGCCAAATTTTCAAAAATAAACCTTGAGAAGTACCATAACATCCGCTGTTGTAAGCGATTAATAACGATAAAACTTCAAAAACTCAACCACATTCTCAAGTAGGCTCAGGAAAATGCTTCTGCTCTGGTGGTATTTAAACCTTCCCCGATGACTGTTAACGTGCAAGAGAAAGACTCTAACATGTCAAAGCCCGACCATCAAACGCACACGACAATTGCTCTAAAAGATCGAACGACCCAATCTAATACTTTAAACATACGACAAAAATACAGGTTCAAATGACCATAGAAAAATGGAAAATAATTATTAATAATTTGTTACATAACTCTGGGCCCAAAAGAAGTTCGAAAAATGAAGTTAGTAAAAATTAAAAGTAACAAATTTATTAAATAAAGCCTCGTACGCCATCTACCCGACAATGCCTGTATACGTTACACACACCTGCGACAAAGCAGAACGCGTGCAATAGGAATCTTAAGCACTTCTACACCAGATGGCAGTAGTAGTAGGAAGATGACATAAATTTAATTCAAAATAAATTACGTATCCCACGACAAACCAAAATAATCCATTAAAGGATAAAATACGACAAAAAAAATTGTAACAACCCTTTAAAGAACCGTATAAAATAATCAGCTTAATTATATATAAATTTACACGCATAAACATTAATAACAATTTAAAGAAACCACTAAATGCATATAAAATACTTGAAACACACACACCCTGGATTAATTACCTATAAAAATAATATTTTAATATATGAATTTTTGAATGATCCCCGTATATTTAACTAAAAACACTCTTATTATTCAGAATTTATTTAAATTATTGAATAAACCCCTTTAAAGAACCGTATAAAATAATCAGCTTAATTATATATAAATTTACACGCTTAAACATTAAAAACAATTTAAAGAAACCACTAAATGCATATAAAATACTTGAAACACACACTGGATTAATTGCATATAAAAATAATATTCAATAAAATAGTGATAAAATTTACACCATTAAATTATTAAAAAATAGCCTTATAATTGAAAAAACAATTTTTAAAAAGTCCTATAAAATTTTAGAGTGGTAGAAAAACTAATGAAAAATATTGCAAGTCAATAATATAGAAATTAGGTTTCTAGATACCTGATAGTTAACACAAACAAGCACTAGAACGATCTTGATTCTTCAACGACACTGAATATAATACAATTAAACATACCGATCTACGTATATACAGATGGTCGTCCGTGACGTATACGCCCATCTGTGTTAGATTCTCACACTAAGGTGGTTGACTGTGTGTGGTCCGTGTACGTCTATGATAAACCCTTTCCCTCGCATACATATTGCTGTGGCATATAAATATTTATTTTAAATAACAATATTGCCATATAATTTATATGCTGTGACAACATATTTTTGTGTGTATTACCACACGTAGGGTATAGTCTTTTGTACACATTATACTCTTTAAATTATTCTTTACACACCAAGAACTTATAATTGGTTTTGTATTTTTATCTTATATTGTTGGGTCATGTACCTTATAACTATTGTGGGTCCTGGCAATGTTTGTGGTTCCTTCTTCTTTGCTGATGATTTTTCTCTTGCTCATTATAGGGAAAAGGTAATAGTTTTGTTCAAAGAAAAAACTGTATGTCTATTCAACATAATCATGTATTTTTTATTTTGTAATTTATGGACTCAAAAATATAGTTTCCTTTATATACACACCTTTATGCTCTAAACAAGATACATAATTGAAAAATGCTCATATCATTTATACCTAATGCCGGTTGTAATGTATGTAAATCTTTTGTTTATTTATTTATTCTACCAAACAAAATAAATATTTATCCTGCAAATAAACAAATGTAAACTTTTATTGTACGTTTATGAATATACTTATCGACGTTATAATATTTATGTATAGGCTTCAATTAATTGCTTTAGACAACCATTTGCACGTGTTGTATCTAGCTCTTAATCTATGCCTTGTGAAATTCTAATTAATTATTCGCTTAATTTGAAAGAAATTAATGATGTCTAGACAATACGATGAAGAAAATGCTCATTTTCACGTAACATCTCTCCAACTGACCAACACCATTAATCCTATTTGGTTGTAATTCCAACTATATAAATTTTAAAATAAACCTTACAGGATAAATTATTTACTTATCTATTTTGTCCAACAATACATTGATTAATCATTCGCACGTAAAAATCAATGTCTGTCCAACAACTCGTATAACTTCATTTTCAAAAGAAATAATAAACTTACTTGTTATCAAAAAATCTATTTTGAATGTCCATTATGAACGCTTCAAATGAATTCAAATGTATTAAATAAAATAAATTACTGTGACTATATGTGTTGAAGAAATAATGAAAAACTACAATATAACAATTAAAAAAAAAATCTTATTCTTTAAGAGACCTTCCTTTTGTAAGTGTTTTGAGAAGTTCACCTCTCGGAGGTGTTATCAGAAAAGTCCTCCTGTCGAATCTTGTCTTCGTATTTATAGCGGCAAAAATAAACTATGTTGACCATTGCGCCCTCTAGTCCATGTTTAGGTTGGTACTGGAATACACTTTCCCGTGAAATCGCTGCCCATATGTTGCCGCCTTGATACACGCACACATACACATTTTGTTCTGACAGTTCACAATTTTTCTTAAACGTCAACATAACCTTCCAATTCAAAGATCCCCTCTGCTTTGCACATCATTCCCAACGGTAGGTTTATTCTTGTCACTAATACCATCCTTCTTTGTACTCGTCAATGAACCTATTACCTTGTTCATTGTTCGATACATATTTTTTCTTTCCATTTATTAATGTTAGTTTTACTTTTCTATTAGCCGGATTGTGCCTTGGCAAAATGGGAAACATGTCGAAAATGACCATTATTTTTCTTCCCGCACTGCCTGTCCCTGTAGAACACGTCTGTTTCTCCACCGCCTCTCTATCTTCTAACCAAGATCTTTCTGTTGGTGATATGTCAATCTGCAATAGACTTTACACAAGTTTTATATATTTTGTTGTTTTTTTGTAGGTCATTCAACCGTACACGTCTGTTTTCAGTCCCTGTAGCATTGTGTTACGAACAAATCATGAACACAGATACCTTTTATTTATTTATAATGTCAGCTTTTAAATACAAAAATATGTCACTGCTGATTGCTTCTATGTTTTACATATTTTTATATCCTTTTTCTTAGTCTAGTAGTAAGCTAAGGTAAATTTTATTCTTTAATACTATTTAATTCTTAAACTCTCATAAGATTTTTACTGCTTTATGCATATCGTATTTCATTTCTTTTCATGATTTATAAACCATACATCATGTGTATTCTCTTACAAAAGAAATATATTACTTATATTTATTTTGTCTTTATTTCATATTTTTCCTTATTTAATAAATTTTTATTCTACATCTTTTGTTTTATATATTTATTTAATAAACTTTATTTTGTATATTTTCATTATTTACTGGAATAATAATAAATTGACTATGAGTATGCAACTTTGTATACCTTCATGTAGTTCTTGTTGCATAGTTTTACTCAATAATATTTAAATAGGACTTTTTGTTATTTTTATTTTTATTTCTAAGCTTAAACTAATTCTTAAATCAATCTCTACAACTATTCTTATTTTACAAATTTTGCGAGTTCACGGCATATCCCTTGGTTATTATATTTTGTCGTGAATCGTCAACAATGATTATTAAAGCATGAACGACACATATAATAACCATTGTGAAAACTCGCACAAATGATTATTAATCTTCTACGTCTATATAATCATAGAGCATAGATATGTGATTAACGATACTTAATGCTAAATTTCTTATAGCTATTGCATTATTTGATGCGTCGCATCTTAAAATAAATTCTTCATTAATATCGGGTAAATTTACTATTAATGCTTTGCAAAAATTCTCTTTCACTTCTTCAAATACTTTGAGAGTTTCAGGAGTCCATTTAAATTTTACTCCCTTCTTTATCATTGCAATTAATGTAAGCATGAAGGCAAAATATTTCCTTTCATCCTTTTGTACTTTGCTTCTTTCATGAGTCTTTTTAAACTTGACTCCTTTCTTTCTAATTACAAATAACATTACTAAGAATGAACAATCATTTATTGAATCATTACGTATTGTTGCCAGCCAAAAAGTACGCCTCCGATCGGTCCTTTTGAACTGTTCGATATTTACACACATTGTTAATGAAAATGTAACGCTCTGTTGAGCTTCAAAATAAGGTGAGTTTCTTGAATTTAAATATTTTGGTAGTATAGTGTCCCTTTGATCACTTATACCCCTTTTGTTTATTTTGACTACAGGATTGGTAAATGTTGATTCCGTTTTTTCTATAATTTTGTTCTTTAACATTTCTTTAATTTCTAATTTGACTTGTTCTCTGTATTTATTGGGGACAGGATAATTTTTAACTTTAAAAGGTTGTGTTTCATCTACTTTTAGCCTGTGTTCATAGCCTTTTGCTAAACCAGGTTTATTATCAAATAACTCTTTATACTTGCTGACAAGATTGCTCACATGGCTTATGTATTGTTTATCGCAATTTAAATTCGTACCATCCCTATATTGCGTGAAGTCCTCACTTTGACGATGCTTCACAGGATGTGCACACTTATTGTCTAATAAACTACTATCCATTTTATTTGTGAGATTTTGTTCAGCATTATTTATATATAAATTATTAATTAATATCTCATCTTCCTGTGTTTCCTTACACCAGGAGATTATTGAATTTTTAATATGAAATGTTTTGTTTTCCATATTTATTTTTGTACCATATTGACTTAAAAAGTCTATCCCCAAAATACAATTGCTGTTCAAATTAGGCACTATTATGAATTCTGTTAATAAATTTAAACTACCTATTCTAACATTTATACAAAAAACTTTATCTATAGTAATGATGTGTTTCTTATTTGCATTTATTAAATTTACTTTTCTTATAGGCATATAATATCCTAATTTTTCTATGTCTTTATCTATAATACTACTATCTAATAAAGATAATTGCGCTCCTGTGTCTAATAATGCTTCTATTTCTTCGTTCCCTATTTTTACTGTTATGTGTGGTAATTCCGTCGTGATTTTCTTTAGATCGTCGAAGTTATATACGTTTTGTACCTTCCTTTTCTTCTTGACTGGCCTTTCTAAAAATCCAACGAAGTCGCATTTGAGTAAGTAGAATTTACCCATTCTTTATTTGTCGGTAGTTGTCTTGAATCCTTGGGTATTGCACCTTTTGATTCTGTTTTTTTTTTCGTACTTATTTCTTCTTTCTCTTCACTTATTTGAACATTGTTCACTCTTCTTTCCCTCTCAGGGTTTCTTTCTTCCTTCCCATAATTCTGTTCTTTCTTCCTCTCATTTTCATAGTTTCTTGTTTTATTGTATGAATATGGATTGTTCCCATAGCTTGGCTTATTATATGTATAAGGGTTGTTTCCATAATTCTTTTTACCCTGATTTTGATTGTACCCATTATTATTGTACTGTTTATCTTGATTGTAACGCGGTGTCTTGTTTATATGTGGATTATTTCCATTGTTGTAGTTATTATTATCATTTCTGGGTGGATCGTTTGTATATTTGATATTTCCATAACTCTTGTTATTTCCCTTTTCATCCACATCGTCTAATCTCTTGACCAGTTCCAGGAGTGCTTCAATGTTATCAATTCCTTGAAGTGCCACCGCCTGTGTAACGTTGTGGTCAAAGTGTGCTGCTAGCTGTGAGACAATATCGCTTTCTTCAATGGTTGGTTGGATGTATTTAAGAAAAGAATATTTTCTTATGATGTAGTTTTCTCTAGAAGATCCAGCTCTGTATTTGCCAAACACTAAATCGTGTCTAATCTTCCTCTGCTGAGTCTGTCCCCAGTACTGTCTCACAAAACGAATCTCAAATTCTTTGAAATCCACTACTTCATCTATTATCATATCGTACCACTGAAGTGCATAATCCTTCAAACAACCTCTTATGAAATGTAGCTTTGACATCTCATCAGATATTCCCCTCATGTATGTTTTTATCGTTCTCATAAACGCCATTGGATTATCTTTGTAAAATCCTGAGAATTTTGGTATATTCTCTGCGCTACCAGGTATTTGTGTCAAAGATACACTAGGTGTACTAACCCCATGTACTTTGTTCTCTAACCCTTTTATAGTGTTTTCAAAGTTTAAAGTTTTGTTTTGTAGGGTTAACATTGTGTCCGTACAAACACCATATTTTATTTTACAATCTTCCACTTGGTGTGAAAGTTCTTGTATTTGCTCTTGATATTGCACATTATTCCCTTTAACTTTATTTTCAAGAGAATTTATTTTCTCATCTACCTTATCAAAACTAGCTTGTGTTTTGGCAGATCTTTCGTTGATTTCTTTTATTAAGAATGTGCCTTTACCTTCACATTTCTTTTCATTAATATTGATTTGTTTATTTAAAGTTGAAACTGACTTTTCTAACTTTAATTCTATTTTTGCATTTAATTCTAAAGTTTCTCTTCTTAACTCTGCGAAACCTTCGTCTATTTTTGAGTTTATTTCTACTTTATTTTGTTCTAGTTTTCTATTATTCTCCTCAAATTTCTTGTTCATACTCAAATTATTTTGTTCTAATTTTTGATTTATACTTAAATTATTTTCTACTAATCTTTGATTTAAATTCTTATCACTTTCTTCTATTCTACTGAATAGTTTATTGAAAAGATTCTCAATTTTTTGTTCACCAGTTATGCTGCTGATGCTTTCTGTCTGTACGCTACCTTCAAGTGTTCGATCCTCTGATTCAGGTTTATCTGACTCTGAATCAGAAAATACCGGACGATTGTCCCTGTATTTAGTGAACTGTGAACCTTCACCATTATTTTTATCCTTCTCTGCCATTTTTATCCTATTTCTAACTTATAAATTAATAACTAAACTTATCTAATCAAATACTATTCCTCCTTTTTTTTTCATCCCTTTCTAAACAAGAGAAATTGATAATTCACCAGTAAATGAAAATTAAGGTAATCTGTCTCTAACTTGGACACTGAATAATTATTCTATTTACTAATAAATAAAAAAAATGAAACAAACTTTGTACCCATTATTTGTACAAAATAAATTATTATTTTTTTGTTTAAACATTTAAAAAACAAAAATTGCATTGCTTCACAACGTTAAATGTTATGTAAATAATTATTGACAAATGAGAAAATGAATACAATGCTCCACTATGTTAAGCAACATTAATTATATATATATTTTTTTTTTTAAACAATTATGAAAAATAATGCATTGCCTCTCTATTTTGGGCGTTAAATAAATACATGATTAATAAACAACAAGAAAAAGGAATACATTGCCCCACTACGTTGAGCGCCATTTATTTATGCTGTGAGACATAAATAAATGTTTATTTTAAATAACAATATTGCCATATAATTTATATGCTGTGACAACATATTTTTGTGTGTATTACCACACGTAGGGTATAGTCTTTTGTACACATTATACTCTTTAAATTATTCTTTACACACCAAGAACTTATAATTGGTTTTGTATTTTTATCTTATATTGTTGGGTCATGTACCTTATAACTATTGTGGGTCCTGGCAATGTTTGTGGTTCCTTCTTCTTTGCTGATGATTTTTCTCTTGCTCATTATAGGGAAAAGGTAATAGTTTTGTTCAAAGAAAAAACTGTATGTCTATTCAACATAATCATGTATTTTTTATTTTGTAATTTATGGATTCAAAAATATAGTTTCCTTTATATACACACCTTTATGCTCTAAACAAGATACATAATTGAAAAATGCTCATATCATTTATACCTAATGCCGGTTGTAATGTATGTAAATCTTTTGTTTATTTATTTATTCTACCAAACAAAATAAATATTTATCCTGCAAATAAACAAATGTAAACTTTTATTGTACGTTTATGAATATACTTATCGACGTTATAATATTTATGTATAGGCTTCAATTAATTGCTTTAGACAACCATTTGCACGTGTTGTATCTAGCTCTTAATCTATGCCTTGTGAAATTCTAATTAATTATTCGCTTAATTTGAAAGAAATTAATGATGTCTAGACAATACGATGAAGAAAATGCTCATTTTCACGTAACATCTCTCCAACTGACCAACACCATTAATCCTATGTGGTTGTAATTCCAACTATATAAATTTTAAAATAAACCTTACAGGATAAATTATTTACTTATCTATTTTGTCCAACAATACATTGATTAATCATTCGCACGTAAAAATCAATGTCTGTCCAACAACTCGTATAACTTCATTTTCAAAAGAAATAATAAACTTACTTGTTATCAAAAAATCTATTTTGAATGTCCATTATGAACGCTTCAAATGAATTCAAATGTATTAAATAAAATAAATTACTGTGACTATATGTGTTGAAGAAATAATGAAAAACTACAATATAACAATTAAAAAAAAAATCTTATTCTTTAAGAGACCTTCCTTTTGTAAGTGTTTTGAGAAGTTCACCTCTCGGAGGTGTTATCAGAAAAGTCCTCCTGTCGAATCTTGTCTTCGTATTTATAGCGGCAAAAATAAACTATGTTGACCATTGCGCCCTCTAGTCCATGTTTAGGTTGGTACTGGAATACACTTTCCCGTGAAATCGCTGCCCATATGTTGCCGCCTTGATACACGCACACATACACATTTTGTTCTGACAGTTCACAATTTTTCTTAAACGTCAACATAACCTTCCAATTCAAAGATCCCCTCTGCTTTGCACATCATTCCCAACGGTAGGTTTATTCTTGTCACTAATACCATCCTTCTTTGTACTCGTCAATGAACCTATTACCTTGTTCATTGTTCGATACATATTTTTTCTTTCCATTTATTAATGTTAGTTTTACTTTTCTTTTAGCCGGATTGTGCCTTGGCAAAATGGGAAACATGTCGAAAATGACCATTATTTTTCTTCCCGCACTGCCTGTCCCTGTAGAACACGTCTGTTTCTCCACCGCCTCTCTATCTTCTAACCAAGATCTTTCTGTTGGTGATATGTCAATCTGCAATAGACTTTACACAAGTTTTATATATTTTGTTGTTTTTTTGTAGATCATTCAACCGTACACGTCTGTTTTCAGTCCCTGTAGCATTGTGTTACGAACAAATCATGAACACAGATACCTTTTATTTATTTATAATGTCAGCTTTTAAATACAAAAATATGTCACTGCTGATTGCTTCTATGTTTTACATATTTTTATATCCTTTTTCTTAGTCTAGTAGTAAGCTAAGGTAAATTTTATTCTTTAATACTATTTAATTCTTAAACTCTCATAAGATTTTTACTGCTTTATGCATATCGTATTTCATTTCTTTTCATGATTTATAAACCATACATCATGTGTATTCTCTTACAAAAGAAATATATTACTTATATTTATTTTGTCTTTATTTCATGTTTTTCTTTATTTAATAAATTTTTATTCTACATCTTTTGTTTTATATATTTATTTAATAAACTTTATTTTGTATATTTTCATTATTTACTGGAATAATAATAAATTGACTATGAGTATGCAACTTTGTATACCTTCATGTAGTTCTTGTTGCATAGTTTTACTCAATAATATTTAAATAGGACTTTTTGTTATTTTTATTTTTATTTCTAAGCTTAAACTAATTCTTAAATCAATCTCTACAACTATTCTTATTTTACAAATTTTGCGAGTTCACGGCAATATGTATGGATGCGAGCGGATGCAATTAGGAGCGGCAACATTCTTTTCTCACGGTAGGGCAGCCGACTGTGTGTTTGTGTGTGTGCTAATGGATGGGTATAAAAAATCTCACCCTTGCATACCTGCATCGGATGAAGGGGTGTGTGTGTGTGTGTGTGTGTGTGGGAATTTCCTCTTTCTACATGTATGGACAGGTCCGTCTTTGTATAAAATTCATATAAAATAGAGTATTAGTTTGTGTACATATACATTCTTCATTACTTTTATTATTATGATAAAAACAATGATCAACATTTTTAATAAGCCTTGGTACATCATTAAAATATTCCAAGTTAATTACATCAATATCAACATACTGTTTAAGCAGCTCCTTTTCTTGGTAGCCTTTAACATACACTCTATTACATGAGTTACAGATATTTTTTAACAAGTCAATAATATCCTTAAAATATACATAACTAGTAAAGTATTCTATATTTAAATAATTATTTTCAAGCCATCGAACGGTCCTTTGGTCTATCTTCGATAATAGATGGAATTCGATGCTACGTTTAAATAAAAAATGTATACTCCTCTCGCCATCACTTATGGTCATCTCTTTTGGTTCGAAATGTGGAATCGCATAACTTTCTATATCTATAATAAGGAATGATTGAAGTTGATCTTGAGCATCAATTACACCTCTTTTAGCCATATCTTGCGATTGACCAAATGCTATATAATTTTCTTAACAGTGCCTGTCACAAAAGGAATTAAAAAATATATAGATATAAGTTTATGTACATAAAAATTTCGTATTCTTCTAATCACGGCTGGTGCTGCTTCTGCAATTCAGATTGCTGATCCAGCGATAGCCCTGAGGATATCCTTTAGGATAATTGGTGAAACATCGGCAGCGGAAGAAGGGGTGACAATACAGTTTAATAAAAAAATTACTTATCATTGGTGTACCATACATAATTTAGTATTCTAAAAGCTACTCCTATCAAATTAATTCCTTTTATGTATGACAATCTCAGTTTCTTCATTTTCGTGGTGTATCATATTCCCCAGGTACCAGAACTTTCTATCCTTCTGTATTTGATGGTTATTTTATTAGTTTCCTTTTTTCGCGAGGCAGTTCAGTTCTCCGCTTGTTAGTTCTTAAGTTACCTGTTCAGTCTTTTCCACATGTGTTGTTATTTTTCTTCGCATATGCTGCCTATTATTGGTTATTAGGAATACATCATGCAAAATTCTAAATCTTCAAGTGTATCAAAAATATTTTAAGCATTTTTACATAATTAGCATTTAATTCTAGGTGTTTAGTCTTGATTGTTATTGCTCTCATTCATGATAAAATCACACATAACAAAATACGGTACAAATTGTACCTACTTAAGCAAAGACAAAATTCTATAAATTTATAACATTGCTCATGAAACTTAAGACTTGAAGAATAAATTAAACATAAAAATAATACAGAAATTAACCTAAAATACATTAATGGAGGGCTTAATGGCGCAATATTAATACAAATACACATTACGTGATGAACAAATTTAGATAATAATAAAATAATAATGTACACATACTTCACTAGGTTTAAGCATTCATAAGCAAATTCTTTGAGATGTTTCTCTTTATATAGTTTTCTAGAATCCGTTTTGTGTTCGTATGACGTACACCTCTGAAAAGAAAAAAAAAGAGACTGCAGTCTGCCAGTAGTTTTTATTATGTTTAATATATTGGGGGCATAATAAAATCGAACCACCAGCTCCTTAGATGGTCGTTGCGCATGCCTCGGGTGCAGCTGCTCCACCGCTTTAAATTGGGTAAGTACCCCCACTCCTTTTGTTTGGCTCTAGTTGTAATTTTCTCCCACTAAATCAGTATTAGTTTGTTTGCATTCGAGTGTAACAGTTATAAATACCTGTTATTATGATTCAGTAACAATCATTGTAACGATGTGACAAGTAGCATGTGCAGTCACAGAGGTTTTAACGCGCCTACATTCATGCGCTTCCTTTTGCCGTTTGACAGGCACATATAAACGGTGTCGTTCAGGTTCTAGTCCTAGTTTGAATGGTAAAGCCAAAGCCTAATAAGATACTAAGGCAAATTTTGTGATAGAAAAAGAAATGGTATAGAGATAATTTTGTAAGGAGGATCCCTGTTGTGTGGAAATCCTTGATACCATTTTAAACAAGCAGTGCAAATAACGATATTAGCAGAGTACCAGCACAATATATGTAAGCGGCAAATGAACCGATAGAAGTGAATATTTAGGAACGTGTTCTCAAGACAGTGTGGTCAGCTGTTAAGACAGAAGATGCAGTCCTGTATTATGAATAGCCGACAACATCTCAATAAGTGCGATAGTGTGCAGTTTGGACAGTGAGAGGCCAGGCATAGCTGAGACATGTTATAACCCTACATTTACATATGCTAGTGAACAGAAAAACCAGGCGTAGCGGAGACATATTATAACCCTACATTTACATATGTTAGCGAACAGAAAAGCAAGGCGTAGCTAAGAATATTGTACCCTAACACCCGTACAAGGCCAATGTTTACTCGTGCCGGACCAACGAGGGTTTGCAGTTGTGTAACAGTGTGAAGCAGAACAACAGACTTCAACGTACAAGATTCAACGAGACCTTCACGTGTAGATTGTATAAGCTAAGTAGTAGTAACTGTAATTTATTCGTTTAATGCAAAGACTCCAAGATACTGTAATTAATTAAGAACGTTTAGCTTTGTTGTTCGGAGATTCTTTGAAGGATCTCTGAATTAACCTATCTTTAGCATCGGTGTCAGATAGAGCTTGGTTGTATTTTGGAAGCTTTGTAGTTAATTGTATTAGTCTTAAGTAATAGGCACATTATAACACCTAATGTGAATTTCTTATAAGCCTAAAGAGAGGTCATCAGGTCATGTTTATTTAAGATTATTGAGAACCGAGTTTATTAAGTGACTACTTGTTGACAGTCTTTGTGTATGTGTTATACAGTTGATGTTTTTTTCATTTATATACATATTTTTATTATTAATTATACACTTAAATTAGATCTTGTGTGTTTGATTGCTATTGCTATAAGTCCTAATCCTAGTTTTCATGTTTTTGTGTATTTAAAAAGCATGTGGCACTTATAGACGACCCATGACCTTTCGCACCGACTAAAAAGTTACAGGGGCATCGTTTTTGATTTTTGCTTTAATTATTGAGCAAGTTCATTGACATATTAAAGTGACATCCTTTTTATTGGACCACAACATCTAGTCAATAACTGGGGTGGTCACACGAGTTCACACATATTTTTAACCTCTAAGATTAAAATGGAAGCTAGTAAGAATACAAAATTTTTATGTACATAAACTTATATCTATATATTTTTTAATTCTTTTCCTGACAGGCACTGTTAAGAAAATTATATAGCATTCGGTCAATCGCAAGATATGGCTAAAAGAGGTGTAATTGATGCTCAAGATCAACTTCAATCATTCCTTATTATAGATATAGAAGGTTATGCGATTCCACATTTCGAACCAAAAGAGATGACCATAAGTGATGGCGAAAGGAGTATACATTTTTTATTTAAACCTAGCATCGAATTCCATCTATTATCGAAGAAAGACCAAAGGACCGTTCGATGGCTTGAAAATAATTATTTAAATATAGAATACTCTACTGGTTATGTATATTTTAAGGATATTATTGACTTGTTAAAAAATATCTGTAACTTATATAATAGAGTGTATGTTAAAGGCTATCAAAAAAAGGAGCTGCTTAAACAGTATATTGATATTGATGTAATTAACTTGAAATATTTTAATGATGTACCAAGGCTTATTAAAAATGGTGATCATTGTTTTTATCATAATAATAAAACTAATGAAGAATGTATATGTACACAAACTAATATTTTATATGAATTTTATACAAAGACGGACCTGTCCATACATGTAGAAAGAGGAAATTCCCACACACACACACACCCTTCATCCGATGCAGGTATGCAAGAGTGAGATTTTTTATACGCATCCATTAGCACACACACACACACATACACACACACAGTCGGCTGCCCTACCGTGAGAAAGGAATGTTGCCGCTCCTAATTGCATCCGTTCGCATCCATACATATTGCTGTGGCAACATAATTATTTGGAATAAAATAATTGTAGTATTGCCATACGTTAGGCATTGCCAAATAGATTATGCCGTATGCTGTTCCAGCAACATAACTAATAAAGATGATGATAATTTTTTATTATCCTTAATATATTTATTTATTTTCTTAACAGCACGTACTTTGAATCATTGAAAAACTCTTCAAATTCTGCCATAGGCATCTCCATTTTTAAAAATACAAAAATTATTAACAAAAGAAAATTCTTATAATGAATGAAACTTAAATACAAATAAAATTAATATGCTAATACAAGAAATGAATGAATATAATCGTGGTGTATCTGACCCTACGATTTAATGTCTTTTTAAGTCGCTTTTAATATCTCTCCAAGTAACTAACTAATAATAATCTTGTTCATTCTTGCTTTTCAATTTATATACGCGGGAAGACACGTGACCGCTCGCAACGCCATCCCTGGAACCAATATTTAGGTTGTCACCCTGCGTCTTCAGTGAGATCTCTGCCCTCCAAGTTGCCGTCGTGACACGAACACACACACGCACTTATTGTCTTTGACAGTTCCTTCACTAAAATGTCAAAACATCGAACTTGTTCGCTTATTCAAAAAGTCTTTCACTTAAATTATCCAGTATCTTCCAATGTAGGTATATTTGTATTAATATAATTCTTCCTTATATTTGTTTATGAATTTGTTACCTTCTTCATTGTTTGCCACATACTTCCTTTTTCCATTCGCTAACACAATCCTTATTTTTCTTTTATTTGTTTCAGTATTCGGTAAAATTGGAAATATATTGTAAATAACAGGTATTCTTCCAACGTTCGCTGCTCGTACATCACGATCCGTTTGGCCTGCTATTTCATCGCTTGCTTCCACCCAAGATTTTTCTAATGGTGCTATATTTATCTACAGATGACTGTGTCATGTCAAGATATTTTTTTTATATCCTTTTTTATCTATAGTTATAAGTGAAGGTAAATTTTTATTCTTTTAGCATGATTTATTTTAATTTCTTTTATAAAGTTTTATTACCTTATGCACGTTCTCAAATTTACTTAATTTATTCAATTATATTTTTCTCCCGTGCATATCGGATCTTATCTTCTTCATACATTTTACTGCGTTTAAATGACTAAATCTCTTTACTTTTCTATAAAAGAAATATATATAGTTTAGATTTATCTCGTTTTTCATTTTGTACCTGTTTAATATCTAAATTCCGAAAACGAGGAAGACCGCGCAGAAGCTGGAGAGACGGAGTGGATAAGGAAATTCGAGAGACGGATCTAGAGGAGGGCATGTGGATGAACAGAGGGGAATGGCGATTAGGAATCGGAAGACGTAAAACGTTGTAACCCGGTATATATATATATATATATATATATATATATATATATGAATTTTAATTATTTTTAAAATTCTGTTTTTCTCAGCGTAGAAATATCTAAATTGATTTTTCTGCTTCGCGCTGAGTAAATTAATTAGGAAATTTTATCACAAAAATTTGCCCACGATGAGATTTGAACTCATGACCTTCTTAATGTCGATAAGATGCGCTACCAACTGCGCCACGAGGGCCTTGAGTTCATATCTACTTTAGATATTTCTACGCTGAGAAAAACAGAATTTTAAAAATAATTAAAATTCAAATTTACACATTCAGTTCCGGACTGCCGGATAAAGATGTATATTCCAACTGTTACTTGAAGAGATCAAGACGTTTAAAGTAGATATGAACTCAAGGCCCTCGTGGCGCAGTTGGTAGCGCATCTTATCGACATTAAGAAGGTCATGAGTTCAAATCTCATCGTGGGCAAATTTTTGTGATAAAATTTCCTAATTAATTTACTCAGCGCGAAGCAGAAAAATCAATTTATATATATGTATATATATATATATATATATATATATATATATATAGTATAAAATGTTGTTTTTCTTTACCCCTTTTTTGTAAAATATGTGTTTTTTTGTTTTTTCTTGGGTTAATTGGGTAAAAATAAATTACAAAATTAAAATAATACTATCCATTTACTTTAACGTTTCAATGTTTATAACATCTTTTTCAAAAAGTCCAATCACAAATTAAAAGTTGTAAATTCTAACACTTTTACACATAACAGCTCTCTGATTGCTTGTTGAAGAGCTCGCAAATACTGTTTAAAACGTCGACATATCTGTACACAATTTTAACATATAAATTAGTTGCCAAATTATAAAATGATATTTAAAAGGGTAAAAAAGCCCAATATAAAATTTCGTTTATGCAACTTACTGTTCCCGATGGGAGTCAATTATAAAAAACTAATAACAAAACATTTTGTGTGTCAGAGAGCTGTTATGTGTAAAAGTGTTGGAATTTACAACTTTTAATTTGTGATTGGACTTTTTGAAAAAGATGTTATAAACATTGAAACGTTAAAGTAAATGGATCGTATTATTTTAATTTTGTAATTTATTTTTACCCAATTAACCAAAGAAAAAACAAAAAACACATATATATATATATATATATATAAAAGAAAGAGAAAAGTAATGGGTAAATTCCGCTGTAGAGCAACCGTAGACACGTGTTTCTGACTCATTGGTCGTCATCGGTACGGTGTAGCCAAGGAATAAGGTGGGATAGCCTTGGAGATGTATATCCCACCTTATTCCTTGGCTACACCGTACCGATGACGACCAATGAGTCAGAAACACGTGTCTACGGTTGCTCTACAGCGGAATTTACCCATTACTTTTCTCTTTCTTTTATTTCATGTATCCGCGATAATTCCTTTTATATATATATATATAGTTTTTTCTTTTTTCTTTTCGTTGCCGTGTAGAAATATATTGTGTTTTTTCCCTTTTTTTCGTGGGTATTTTCGGCAAATTACAAATTAAAAATTAAAACAATTCATGTAGAATAAGAAATTTTGTTTATTTTACGTTTCGCCATTTTTCATGGCTTCTTCAGAAATATAATGTTATCTGTAAAACAATGTTCAATGTGTCAAACAATTATCCTAGTTCTGTTAAAAATTATTATCATAATAATCACATTACTACAAAGGATTTGTAGTAATGTGTATAATCACATTACTACAAAGGATTTGTAGTAATGTGATTATTGTTAAAAATTATTATCATAATAATCACAGTACAACAAATGATTTGTAGTAATGTGATTATTATGATAATAATTTTTAACAGAACTAGGATAATTGTTTGACACATTGAACATTGTTTTACAGATAACATTATATTTCTGAAGAAGCCATAAAAAATGGCGAAACGTAAAATAAACAAAATTTCTTATTCTACGTGAATTGTTTTAATTTTTAATTTGTAATTTGCCGAAAATACCCACGAAAAAAAGGGAAAAAATCACAATATATATATATATACAGGGTGTAACAGTGGGAACGCCGTGGTCTTTGGTAGTCAAATGGTAACAATTTTGAAAAAGTTACATACTGGAATATATATAGGTGGATTAGATATACCTTTAATTAATAAAGATACGATTACACTCAGATAAATTTAATAATATTTATTTTTACTATGTATTTGAAACCTGTAATTATTCTCGTCAATATATATAAAATTGAAATCTTCTATGTAATATTTATATCTATTTTCAAATTCTCTCAGGTAATTTTTTATTTATGCCCTCACTAACTCAGTTCTTATTTAAAATATTTAAACTAATTATTTTATATGTTGCTAACTTCACTTGATTCATCAAAGCCAAACAGTTGCCTATATGTAACTTCTTCAATACATGTATATATCGTAGGATATTTACGTTTAATATTTCTTAACTTTATAAATCAAAGTTTACAAAACAGTCATTCTCAAGTGAATTATGATGTGTATTTCAACTCTATCTTCAAATAATACTTACTGTGAACTCAATCTCAAGGTATATATTAGCATATTATTCAAATAATACAAATAATCACTGACAGTTATTTTTCTATTTATAGGTTAAGGTTCTAAGCGTCATATCTGTTTCATCAATTTAATTCAAAAACCTTCTTTACATACCAAATAAAAACAAATGTATCAAAACTAATTGGTTTAATAACTCAGGCTAATTATAAAATAAATGGTAGTTCTCAACACAAATTCCAATAAAACATACATGGAAGTACCAAGCTTGTTTAAGAAAAATTCTTTTGAAAATTTATATATGCACGAAAATACACCTTTCGTGGATCGAAATATACGCAAGTAAGTATATTAATGATACTATTTTAAAAATACTGTATAGTTCTTGTTTGTAAATCAAATTCCCACACAATTTATTTAGTTTTAGTTTGCCAATCAGATTCTTTAATTTCTAAAATTATTCAAATGATGACACAAATTAATGTTATGAAAGGAGATTACAAAATATCTTTTCTTGATTTTCAACACTGTTATAATGTACGATTATATAATAGTTTTCTAAATTTTGATATACTTTTTCAATTCGAAACTGATAAATTCAAATTATTCCAAATAATTATACGACCTGTCACCAATACTGAACTGGTATTCTTTCTTGTACTCCAAACGATTTTCTTTTTAGCTTGTAGAAGACATTTACTGGAATCAAAGATGTAGATCCTTTCCTTTTCCTAATTGTCTGGAATGCTCGGAATGTGGACTGTATAGACTGCTATCCTGTAATACCTTCAAATCTGCTATCAACTGGAATCTCGAACCGTCGAACGCTTGTGTGCTGTTCCTTGAAACCTGCCTTTCCACTAATTATATCTCCACTGGACTGGAATACCTGTGTTCGCTGCTATGTTGAAATTCTCGAATCCTTCAAGTCCTGAACTGAAATACTTGTACAACTTCTGGAACTCCACCAACTCTCCAATGCAATAATTCTCTCGCCGAATATGGAATAATCTTCTTTGATGTTTACCAATGCAGTAAGTTTATTTTTAAATTGTAATTATGTATTTATTCGCTTTCTTCTCAAGTTTAAATATTCTTCAATTATTTCTTTATTCGTAACCAAAATCCTTTCTTCTTATATTTTTTTAATTATATTTGTATGATGATAAATGGTACTATTCTTGAAAATGTTGAAATCACCTAACAAATATCTGCTTTCTTTTCCACTATATCGTAATCACTTCTTTTACACTTTTATACAATGATGAATCTTTTTATTATGTGTTTTTCGGAAGAAAAACTTCGTTTTTCCGAAAACACATCTACTGCTTTCTCAAATTATTTTAGCAATCTTCTTTATTTATTTCTCATATCCCTAGCAATAATTCCTTAATTTTTATAATATCCAATCATATTTGTCCACACATTGTGATAATCCAAAACATGTTTTATTTGTAATTGAATATTTAAAATACCTTTTTGTAATTCCAAAAAATTTATCAATTTAATTCTTTACTTTATTTTTACAACCTTTAACACACTTCGGCAAACCAAATACTCAATACTATAACGATATTATTTAAATGTCAAAATCTGACACTTCTTACATTTGAATTTAAGCGCGTAACTATACATCATTTTTTAACCTTTATGATTCAAAATCCATACTAATAATCTCTATTTTTCAAAAGTGTTAATTAAACAAGCTTTAACAAATAATATTACATATAAAATACATCAAGTAACATTTAAAATTCTACTTTCAGAATTGGGTAAAATTAATACAACAAAGAAACCTGATAGGCAACCAACCACTCGATGCAAGACGAACTTCAACATATCCCGATATGCAACCAACTTTGCACGATTCACAAAAACCATAGGGATATACCCATTTAATATTCTCACAATTATTTTAAGTATAATTTAAATATTCCCACATCTATTTATTTAATTATAGTTTGGTCTATAAAATATTACCAACTTTCATTTTTTTAATACTCACTTCAAAAACATATACAGTATATTTTATTAACACTAGTACTTCCCACATATCATTACCCATTCATGTTGGTGAACTACCACATATGCCCCTTTTTTAATAAATCTAAATTTCTATAGAATATATAAATTTATATTTATTCAACAATCTGAACTAAAATGATGTAATTCAATTTGTACTACTTCTGTAGCATAACAATATATTCTCATATAAACACATATATATTTCTTAATATTTGGTATATAAGATAATAATTTATCTCACTGTATCTATTTTAATTTTTAACTCTCAATTATCTACAACAAACCATTTTAACTAAACTTATTTTCATAAATATACTAATTTATACTATTATATTCAAAATTTACATCTTGATCCATTGATATTCATCAAAATTGTCATAAAATGTATCTTTTAATATTTTTATGCTTTCTATATAAGTAACTTTATTCCTTTTCTTATCCTATCTTAAACCTTCTTTGTTTTATCCTATTCATGATTTTGAACCCTCTAAACATTCTTATCAATATTTAAATCGAAACTACTTTTAACATTTACTGGTGATTACTTTTAAGTTGTATCTGTTATTTCTTCAGATATTTAATAGCCTCTACAAAATATGCTTTACATATGCTCACTTATTCTTTATTATTTTATTTTATATAAACTGTTCCTAGCTGAACAAAATCCCTATACCTATAATAGACATTTTCGTCTACCTTTTAAAACTTTCACTTTTGGAAAGTACACAAATTACATTTTCGTTTTTTAAGGCGTACGTGACCTACATATTTCTTTTATACATTATCATTCTATATATTTATTATCATTTTGGGTTTTATTTACCCTTTCATACATAATCTCTATAAATTATTCTATATATTTAATATGTTTCCCTTTTATTATTTATTATACATAGCAAGCATTCATTATTATCTTTTCTAAACATATTTCATTTTAAAGGCTTCTTCTATTTGTATGTCACATATTTTTTTTTATAACTCTTAATGACTTTAATATTTCTTGACCATTAAATGCTTTTATTACTCCGATAAATATCCTTTAAATTTTTTTTTTTATAAGGTTCCTTCTTATTCTTCTTTCATATATCTATTTTATACATTTCTTCACATTTTTATACTCGTATACTTTTTACTAACTGTAAAGTTACTTATATACTCCTCTATTATTTATATTTACAAATTTTATAATGTAAGGAATGAGGAAAATAAATTAAATATTACTAATTTCTTCATACTAACTAATATTTTCAGCTCTTCTTCGTCTAAATAATTCTATCCTGATTCAATTAATTTAGAGCAAGGAAATAAAATACATAAACCTTTGTTAGATCATTTTGGCTAAAATTTCTTACATGATTAACTCAATCATAAAAAAAAATTAAATGCACATATTTATATCCCGCTTCTTTATGACATACTTTTATAGAAACAAAATACATTAACCATGCCCCTAAATTTTGGTTCTATTAATTTTTATGTAGCTCTGGTGGGTGGTAGCGCTATTTACCAACGGTTGTCGCCCTATGAATTCAACCGCCATGCCCCTAAATTTTGGGCTTTATTATATACAGTGTAGCTCTGGTGGGTGGTAGCGCTATTTACCAACGGTTACTGGCCCTTCAGTACCGCCATGCCCTTAAATTTTAACAATTATACTTCATCAATATAATCATGTAACATAGAAATATGATAAGTTCCTTTAAGATATCCCGTTTCTTCATCAATTAATTCATAATTGTTTAATCCTATTTTTCGATGTATTAAATACGGTCCCGAATATGGCCTTATGAGTTTTGCTATAATTTTATTCCTTCTATCCGTTACTCGTAACGCGCGTACAATAACTTTATCGTTCTCATTATAAACCTTATATTTACGTTGTTTTTCTTTTTTCTTCTGCTCCCATTTAATTTTTCGTTTCATTAATTTTTGTTTAATTTGTTCATATCTGCCTCCTATTTCTGCAATTTCATCATCTTGCCAAGGCCTTTGTGGAGGTTGTCCTGTGAAAATAGTTATTGGACAAGCTTCATGTACGGTACTTGGTGTATTATTCATTACAAATTCAATTTGTTTTAAACATCTGGCCCATTTATGATGTCGATCTTCGAGTAATATCCGCTTCTTCTAATTTTCTAAGTTCCTCATTGACACGATCTTGAAAAAAATACGGAATAGGATAATTTTTACACGATAACGGCGCATCATCATTTATCAATAATCGATGCTCATAATCTTTTGCAAAAACAACTTCATCATTTATTAATTTTATATTCTTAGCTAAAATTTCTATTAGACTTTCTTCAATCCATGGTTCTGGTAATTTTTGTTGTAAAATAAAAGTTTGAATGTCAGCTATATTTCTTATTACTTTAACTTCTTGTTTATCTTCTATTATTACAGCATTTCCATATTCGTCATTTATATCCGATCTAGGTAATTCAAACATTGCCCCTTCCAAATGTTCTTGTGCATCATCATTCTCTGCACGATCAGATATAATGACATTATTTACCTCGTACTGTATATCTTCCTTGTATTCAATATAAGCGTTTATTTCTTTTAAATCCACAACCTTATCTAATAAAATTTCCTTCCCTTCGATTTTAATTTTGTTTTCTTCAAAATCTAAATTCATACCCAGCGCTCTCATATTATCTATCCCTAATATGCAATCATAAAACAAATTCCCTAACAGATAAAATTGCATAATAAATTTGTGTCCATTTACCACTACATCTATACATAACCGCTTATTAATACAACCCATTTTTCCCTTATTCGCAGACATAACATTAGTATTTTTGACTTTAATAATATATTTAGAATATTCAGGTATATTCATTATCATTTCTTCTTTTATGAGTGAAATTTCAGCACCAGAATCTAACAAAGTTTTAAAATTAACATCTCTAATACTAATTGTGCAAAAAGGTAAACTTTCAAAATTATTAATTATATTTCCCATATCTAAATTATTCTGAACATTCCCCATTCCCGTTATTTTACTACTACTAATTATATTACAACCAACACTACTATTAACAAAATCATTTATTAATGAGATGTTCCCGGTATAACATTCTGATACGGATCCAATTTCATTTCCAAAATTGGCGTTTTTTTTTTTCTTCCAAACCAGCTCCAATTTCATTTCTATCTTGATTAGGAACCTGATTACCAGTAAATCTCCTATCTGTTTTTCTCCAGTCTTGCGTTTGTATATTATTCACCTGTCTCGAGTTATTATTTCCATAATACCTATTATTTTGTTCTTGATAGTCATTGTTATGAGGAACTTGTCTTGCAGATTGATTTATAAAAGGATTATTCCTATTTGTACTCGGTCTTCCATTCCCTCCATTTGGTATACTTCGATTATTATTCCAATTTGTATTACCATTCCCATGTGTATTATAATTCCTATTATAATTATTATTCTGTTGACTATTAAATTGGTAAGGTTGTCTTGCTCCAAAATTGTTATTATAACTATTACCAGGTTGATTATTCCTTGGATATGCATTCTGTTGGAAGGACGTATTATTACGAACATATTGAGTATTCACACCACTATTATTCGAGAACCGTTGCTGGTTATTCTGTATATCGTTTCTTCCATTTAATTGACGAGATTCCCTATATTTCACACCGTCTGAATAATCATCTAAGCGTCTAAGAATATTAATCAACTCATTCATATCCGTGACATTTTGACAAATAATTGCATGTGTGTCAACAGGAATAAAATGTTGTAATAAATGTTGAGATATAGTTTTTTCGTCCAAATGAGATATGTATCGACAATAATTAAACATTCTTTGTGCGTAAGCCTCCCTCGAAGATTTACCTGGTTGATATCTCCCTGTTAACAACCTCTGATGTGCTCTGCTTTGCTGCGTCTCACTCCAGAAATTATTTTTAAATAATTCCACAAACTTACTTAAATCATCGCAATTGTCTTCAACCCGTTGAAACCAATCCGCTGCACCACTGTTTAAAGTCGCTCTAATAATATTCATTTGGCTCCTAAAATCCTGTATCTCTTCTATATATCTTAAAATATTTGTCAAATAGGCCATTGGATGAGTGGACATTTTATCCCCACTAAAATGTGTAATATTCTCAATTCTGATGCCATTATTTAAAACATTATAAGCCGGAGGACATGTTACATGAGGGATGTTAATATTCTGAGTCTTTAATAAAAGATCTTGTATTTTCGTCTTCTGTTCTTCACATTCTTTCAGAATATCTTCCATACTCAACTTCTGCGCAATAGTAGTATCAGTCGATAATTTTATTTCTTTCAAACATCTATCTTCTGTATTTTCTATCCTCTTACAAAAGTTCTCTTCTAATTTTTCTGTTTTGTCAGAGACTTCTTTATTTACCTGATCAACTTCATCCCGTATGCGTTTCGCTAACTCCTTATATTTCTCACTACTATTCTTTTCTATTTGTTTTACATTTTCTTGTATTACCTTTACTTTACCTTCAACCTCTTGTACTTTATTTGTAATAAGAGTTTTAACTTCAGTATCCTTAATCTTCAGTTTGTCATCCATTTCTTTGCGCATTTTAACTTCCCTATTATCCATTTCTGTAGTAAGTTTTATAACCTTTTCTTCGGTATTTCTTAATAAAGATTCCTTTAATTCTTCCAGATTTCTTCTATTTTCTTCTCTAGTATCAATGCTCGCCTTTTCCAACTTATCCAATTTTTCTCCTAATTCTTTTTTATCCTCTTCTCTATTTTTCTTAGCTTCCTCGCTCGTCTTGTCTAATTTACCACTCAATACTTCCATACTCTTTTTATCCTCATCCCTATTTTTCTTATTCTCTTCACTAGCCTTGTCAAATTTACCACTTAAATCTTCGTTCATCTGTTTTAACATTTGTAAAATTGATCCAAAATCTATTACTGGTGTCGACATTTCTATTTTCGAAGTCTCTCCTTGAATTTCCACCTTATCACCTCTATCCTGTGTTTCCCCTGTCAGTTGAATACCTTCCTGAACTTGTAATACAAATTCTCCTCCCTCTGGTACATTCACATCCTGACCTACCTCCTCTTCACTATCGCTAGACGATTCAGATCTATTTAATCCAAAATTACTCTTAGATCTGGTATTCATTTTAAATAATTATAATACACAATTCCTTATACCTTGATATACTTTAAACTGATTTTATTACCTTTGTAAAATGTATACTAATGTTACCGCTATTATTATAATTAATAAAATATTTGAAATATGTTGTTGCGAGTCTTATTTTAATCGCTCCACGTTGGGCACGCCATAAAATGTAACAATACCTTTAATTAATAAAGATACGATTACACTCAGATAAATTTAATAATATTTATTTTTACTATGTATTTGAAACCTGTAATTATTCTCGTCAATATATATAAAATTGAAATCTTCTATGTAATATTTATATCTATTTTCAAATTCTCTCAGGTAATTTTTTATTTATGCCCTCACTAACTCAGTTCTTATTTAAAATATTTAAACTAATTATTTTATATGTTGCTAACTTCACTTGATTCATCAAAGCCAAACAGTTGCCTATATGTAACTTCTTCAATACATGTATATATCGTAGGATATTTACGTTTAATATTTCTTAACTTTATAAATCAAAGTTTACAAAACAGTCATTCTCAAGTGAATTATGATGTGTATTTCAACTCTATCTTCAAATAATACTTACTGTGAACTCAATCTCAAGGTATATATTAGCATATTATTCAAATAATACAAATAATCACTGACAGTTATTTTTCTATTTATAGGTTAAGGTTCTAAGCGTCATATCTGTTTCATCAATTTAATTCAAAAACCTTCTTTACATACCAAATAAAAACAAATGTATCAAAACTAATTGGTTTAATAACTCAGGCTAATTATAAAATAAATGGTAGTTCTCAACACAAATTCCAATAAAACATACATGGAAGTACCAAGCTTGTTTAAGAAAAATTCTTTTGAAAATTTATATATGCACGAAAATACACCTTTCGTGGATCGAAATATACGCAAGTAAGTATATTAATGATACTATTTTAAAAATACTGTATAGTTCTTGTTTGTAAATCAAATTCCCACACAATTTATTTAGTTTTAGTTTGCCAATCAGATTCTTTAATTTCTAAAATTATTCAAATGATGACACAAATTAATGTTATGAAAGGAGATTACAAAATATCTTTTCTTGATTTTCAACACTGTTATAATGTACGATTATATAATAGTTTTCTAAATTTTGATATACTTTTTCAATTCGAAACTGATAAATTCAAATTATTCCAAATAATTATACGACCTGTCACCAATACTGAACTGGTATTCTTTCTTGTACTCCAAACGATTTTCTTTTTAGCTTGTAGAAGACATTTACTGGAATCAAAGATGTAGATCCTTTCCTTTTCCTAATTGTCTGGAATGCTCGGAATGTGGACTGTATAGACTGCTATCCTGTAATACCTTCAAATCTGCTATCAACTGGAATCTCGAACCGTCGAACGCTTGTGTGCTGTTCCTTGAAACCTGCCTTTCCACTAATTATATCTCCACTGGACTGGAATACCTGTGTTCGCTGCTATGTTGAAATTCTCGAATCCTTCAAGTCCTGAACTGAAATACTTGTACAACTTCTGGAACTCCACCAACTCTCCAATGCAATAATTCTCTCGCCGAATATGGAATAATCTTCTTTGATGTTTACCAATGCAGTAAGTTTATTTTTAAATTGTAATTATGTATTTATTCGCTTTCTTCTCAAGTTTAAATATTCTTCAATTATTTCTTTATTCGTAACCAAAATCCTTTCTTCTTATATTTTTTTAATTATATTTGTATGATGATAAATGGTACTATTCTTGAAAATGTTGAAATCACCTAACAAATATCTGCTTTCTTTTCCACTATATCGTAATCACTTCTTTTACACTTTTATACAATGATGAATCTTTTTATTATGTGTTTTTCGGAAGAAAAACTTCGTTTTTCCGAAAACACATCTACTGCTTTCTCAAATTATTTTAGCAATCTTCTTTATTTATTTCTCATATCCCTAGCAATAATTCCTTAATTTTTATAATATCCAATCATATTTGTCCACACATTGTGATAATCCAAAACATGTTTTATTTGTAATTGAATATTTAAAATACCTTTTTGTAATTCCAAAAAATTTATCAATTTAATTCTTTACTTTATTTTTACAACCTTTAACACACTTCGGCAAACCAAATACTCAATACTATAACGATATTATTTAAATGTCAAAATCTGACACTTCTTACATTTGAATTTAAGCGCGTAACTATACATCATTTTTTAACCTTTATGATTCAAAATCCATACTAATAATCTCTATTTTTCAAAAGTGTTAATTAAACAAGCTTTAACAAATAATATTACATATAAAATACATCAAGTAACATTTAAAATTCTACTTTCAGAATTGGGTAAAATTAATACAACAAAGAAACCTGATAGGCAACCAACCACTCGATGCAAGACGAACTTCAACATATCCCGATATGCAACCAACTTTGCACGATTCACAAAAACCATAGGGATATACCCATTTAATATTCTCACAATTATTTTAAGTATAATTTAAATATTCCCACATCTATTTATTTAATTATAGTTTGGTCTATAAAATATTACCAACTTTCATTTTTTTAATACTCACTTCAAAAACATATACAGTATATTTTATTAACACTAGTACTTCCCACATATCATTACCCATTCATGTTGGTGAACTACCACAATATATACAGGGTGTAACAGTGGGAACGCCGTGGTCTTTGGTAGTCAAATGGTAACAATTTTGAAAAAGTTACATACTGGAATATATATAGGTGGATTAGATATACAATTTAAAAATAATAGGCAATATACAGGGTGTTTCAAAACTTAGCAATGTACCAAAGTTATGTTTTTCTTAATGGAACACCCTGTATTTTATGTCATTTTTGAGTTGTACACTGAAATCTAGATCAACTTTATTTAAGGTTTCCTATGGCTAATTTTTGTAGTTTAGGAGATATTTCAAGTTTTTTGAAAATGCAATGTTGCACGAAAAGTTTAGTATCTCGAAAATGACTTAATTCAAAGAAGTGGAACGAATAGCGTAAATGGCAGATCCTTTGACTGATTGAATGCCATATTCAAAGTTGTCGAGTATTCTACAGGTCGTTCATGTACCGAGAGCAAACTTTGTGAACTTCTTCCGTGCATAACTTTATTATTTTAAATGGAACACCCTGTATGTATTTATGTTATCAGATAGAACATTTTATTGTCTAAAAACCAGTATCAGGAATCCCTATGACTATCTTTACTAGTTTTTAAGTTATTTGCGTTTTTTAGATAACTTACGGAAATTGTTATTATTTAATCTAGGAGGTTGGATCCTCATAGAGAAACTGTCAATTTGACGTGTACTCTGTTAACATCATGAAGGCATACTCGTTGCAAGAAAGAACTGATATGATTTTAGTTATTGGTGAGTGTCAGGAAAATTGCTTGCTTGCGTCTCGGGTGTATTCGCAGAAGTACCCAAATCGAAAACATCCAGATAAAAGGGTATTTGAAAATTTGTTGGGTAGATTCCGTGCCACAGGGAGTGTTGCATACAAAAGGCGAACAACACCTGTAGACGTAGAAAATGAATTCGTGGTATTGGCAACAGTCACTGAAGAACCGCATAAAAGCACACGACAGATTGCCAAGGAATTAGATATAACTCATATGAGCGTATCTAGGATACTAAGAAAACACAAATACCATCCCTATCACTTACAATACCATCAAAATTTATACGCAATGGATTATGAAAGGCGAATTGATTTTTGCTTGTGGGCTCTTGATAGAAACGCAGAACATAATGATTTTTTTAATTACGTTTTATTTACCGATGAATCCACTTTTCATAATAATGGATTAGTAAACCGTCACAATTTTCATTATTATGATACGGAAAATCGCCATCTTTTTCGTACCTTGGATCGGCAGCATCGCTGGAGTTTGAACGTGTTTGGAGGCATTATAGGCGATTATGTAATTGGACCATACTTCTTCAATGGGCACCTAAACGGAGACGAATTTCTAAGGTTCTTAAAAAGGGACTTTTGGACCCTCTTGGAAAATATTCCCTTGAATATTAGAAACCGGATGTGGCTTCAATTAGACGGCGCTCCTGCCCATTTTAAGCGGTCCGTTAAAAACTACCTTCACAGGAAATTTCCTAATAGGTGGATCGGAAGAGATGGTCCGTGCAATTGGCCACCAAGGTCTCCGGACTTAACATGTATGGACTTTTTCCTATGGGGGTATGTAAAAGGGATCGTTTACAATATCTTGCCCACTACAGCAGAGGATATGAAAACGAGAATCAGAGACGCCTTCAGTTCAGTAACACCGGATATGCTGAGGAACGTTAGAACAGCATTTGAACAGAGGGTTATTTTCTGTATTGAAGAAAATGGCAATTATGTTGAACGCTAGCACATTGTCGTTTATTTTGTTGTTATGTTTTTTCGTTTATTTTATACGAAATCCTTTTTTCTTAATCCAAATACAAAAATATTTGCTGCTGTTTTGTTTAGTTTATTTTTATTACTTGGAATTTATGTTTTCATGTAAATTGTGACAATATAAAATCAACTTCTTCGAATAATAATATTTATACCCATCGATGTAAAGATATACTGGGTGTTCACTTACAAAAAACAAATTTAGTTCACTTAAATTATCTAAAAAACACAAATAACTTAAAAACTAGTAAAGATAGTCATAGGGATTCCTGATACTGGTTTTTAGACAATAAAATGTTCTATCTGATAACATAAATACATACAGGGTATTCCATTTAAAATAATAAAGTTATGCACGAAAGAAGTTCATAAAGTTTGCTCTCGGTACATGAACGACCTGTAGAATACTCGACAACTTTGAATATGGCATTCAATCAGCCAAAGGATCTGCCATTTACGCTATTCGTTCCACTTCTCTGAATTAAGTCATTTTCGAGATACTAAACTTTTCGTGCAACATTGCATTTTCAAAAAACTTGAAATATCTCCTAAACTACAAAAATTAGACATAGGAAACCTAAATAAAGTTGATCTAGATTTCAGTGTACAACTCAAAAATGACATAAAATACAGGGTGTTCCATTAAGAAAAACATAACTTTGGTACATTGCTAAGTTTTGAAACACCCTGTATATTGCCTATTATTTTTAAATTGTAGATCTAATCCACCTACATATATTCCAGTATGTAACTTTTTCAAAATTGTTACCATTTGACTACCAGAGACCACGGCGTTCCCACTGTTACACCCTGTATATATAATATCTAAATTCTAAATATAAATTCATTTTTATTTCTGTGTTTTCTATACTTAAATGTATGCAACTTAGTATACTCTTATGTTGAAAACTTTGAATACAATAAAAACTGATTCTTACTGTCCCTTTTATATTTTTTATACTTAAATTAATTCTTAATGCTATTACTATTATTTTTTAATATGCAAGAGACCACGTCAATATGTATGCGACGGAAAGGGTTTATCATAGACGAGAATCTAACACAGATGGGCGTATACGTCACGGACGACCATCTGTATATACGTAGATCGGTATGTTTAATTGTATTATATCCAGTGTTGTTGAAGAGTCAATATCGTTCTAGTGCTTGTTTGTGTTAACTATCAGGTATCTAGACTCTAATTTCTATATTATTGACTAGCAATATTTTTCATTAGTTTTTCTACCACTCTAAAATTTTATAGGACTTTTTAAAAATTGTTTTTTCAATTATAAGGCTGTTTTTCAATAATATAATGGTGTAAATTTTATTACTATTTTATTGAATATTATTTTTATATGCAATTAATCCAGGGTGTGTTTCAAGTATTTTATATGCATTTAGTGATTTCTTTAAATTGTTTTTATTGTTTAAGGGTGTAAATTTATATATAAACAAGCTGATTATTTTATACGGTTCTTTAAAGGGGTTTCTTCAATAATTTAAATAAATTCTGAATAATAAGAGTGTTTTTTAGTTAAATATACGGGGATCATTCAAAAATTCATATATTAAAATATTATTTTTATAGGTAATTAATTCAGGGTGTGTGTGTTTCAAGTATTTTATATGCATTTAGTGGTTTCTTTAAATTGTTATTAATGTTTAAGCGTGTAAATTTATACTGTGTGTCCAAAAAGTCTGGAAACACCCAAATAAAATCGAAACGGATGATTTTTGAGAAAAATGCAATGAAAAATTTTTTTACAGTCATTTAGACAATTAAAAGATCTATCAAAAATAAAATTAAAAATGCGACGTTGCCATTTAAATTTTTTTGATGACATAACTTTTTCAAGGTCATCAAAAATTCCAAACAGATACCATCAGCCAGTAGTTTTTTGAAAATACTAATTGACCTGTTTTTGCATTTTTCTCAAAAATCATCCGTTTCGATTTTATTTGGGTGTTTCCAGACTTTTTGGACACACAGTATATAATTAAGCTGATTATTTTATACGGTTCTTTAAAGGGTTTTTTTTCAATAATTTAAATAAATTCTAAATAATATGAGTGTTTTTGTAGTTAAATGTACGGGGGATCATTCAAAATTCATATATTAAAATATTATTTTTATAGGTAATTAATTCAGGGTGTTTCAAGTATTTTATATGCATTTAGTGGTTTCTTTATGTATATGGGCGCCATCAATTAGCACCTATTAATAATATGTGTGTGATATCTGCCGGTTTTGTTAGAGTGCGTGAAGTAGGGGATGACAAATTATGTACGATGTGTTATAATTCAGCACCTCTGCGGGAAATATATCGTCACAGGGTGCTGAGTCATTTTGTAGTTAATTTAAATTAGGTGTGTGAGAATAATTGTATTCCTATAATTGTGATTGAAAAAGATATTCAAACATATACCATATAAGAACTCATCATGATCGATTTACTTTCAGGCATGCTTCTAGAGTATCTGATACTGTATATCACCACACCTGGCCTCTATGATGCTGGATTATGGGGGTGTCATATATTATTAAATAACCTGTATATATTATTAAATAGTCTATAAGATTGTAGCATTTATTCGATGGGGTATTCAAAACAATAGGTGATATAATAAAATGGTTGTTCTATATGTGTATTATGATATCCTTTAAGTAGTAGTGAACAATATCTTTCATCAAAATAACATATTTTATAGTTTTAATACCTCATTTCTAGAAATAGACCATTAGTTTATATTAAATGTATGAGGAATAAAACTTTATTACATATTGAAAACCCGGTGTCCGTTTAAGCTTAGTCATGACCTCATCATATAATCTTGTAACAAAATTCTTGGTGATATAAGCAGTGGCTAAATTTCAATCTTCATTTAATTTAATGTAGTGCATATATAAATTTTATATTTTGTATTCATTTAATGTGATACTTCTGCTAAATTTTTATTAAAAATGTAGAGTGATTATACAGGGTATTCCACGAGAGCCGTTCGTTAGAGGTTTTCGTGGTTAGAAAAAACTTAGAATTCTGAAATTTTGGGTTCCAGGGTTATTCAAGATTCTCTTTCATTTTAAAATATTTTCAAGATCATACTACTTCCGGTTATACCGGAAGTCGCCATTAACTTCCTTATTTTAAATGAAACACCCGGTACATTATTTCATTTTTGGATTCCTGAGAAAATTCCATAGTGGGTTTTCATCAGGCTTCCCTATACCTATTTTCAATTTTTTCTTAGATATCTTGATCTTTTGAAAATTTTGACAGATGTAGCCCTGTTTTGAGCATTGCGCCCTTTAACCAATTTCGATTGGTGGAAAGCGCTTCTGGGGTAGACGGAAGCACAGGAATGATACTTTCGAATGCCATATTGACAACTGATTTATCGCATACAGGGTATCCAAAATTTAATGACCAATTACATCATTTTAAAAGTTGAAAAAGATCGTTTTTTCAAATGGGACACCCTGTATTTTATTGGATGGTCGGATGCAGAATTTGATTCTGCATCGATTTGCTATAACATTCCCTATACCTATTTCCCGTGGTTTTCTTGTTAATCCATATTTTTATCAAAAAGTGATCAAACTCCAAAAGTTCTACCTAGTAAGCCTTGATTTTGACAGGAATTGAAACAATGTTGATTTAATGTCAAAGCAGTATCATCGTACAGATTCGTGAGGTATCTACTTACAGTTCTAGGGATTTTGTTAACTTGCTTAAGTACAGTTTATAATGGAGAATGTTGAAGAATATTCCAATAATGATTTATTAAATTTGTTTTACACGCACGGTGAATGTGGACGAATTGTTCGACGAACATGCAGACTATTTAATGAACAATATCCGGACCTACCAACAATGACTCCCGGAAAATTCGCAAGAATCGAAACTCGCTTTATAGCAACTGGAAACGTAAGGGCAACTCAAAATAACCTAAAGCCCGTAACTGATAATGAAGATAACATGGTGAATGTGTTGGCGTTTTTTCAAGCTTATCCGCGGCGTTCAATTTCGACAGCAGCGCTGGATTTGGGTATTTCAAAAACATCAATCCACAGAATATTAAAAAAACATGGAATGCATCCTTTTTGTGAGATAACTGTTCACGGATTACGTGTTGTTGATGAGGCAAGACATGGCAACTTTTGCGAATTTATGATTTTGAAAATGATCCGAGATTTTTTTATCAGATTATGTGGACTGATGAATCGAAATTCAGCAGACAAGGAATTACAAATCGCCGAAATACTCACTACTGGGCACAAGATAATCCACATGTTATTAGGGAACATAATCACCAAGACCGCTTTAGTTTCAATGTTTTTGTTTAATTATGGACAACAGAGTGGCTTATCAAGTGTACGATGAAAATTTAAATGCGGTTAGATATCTGGAGATACTGAGAGGGTTTGTTAGTGATTTTCTAAATGCCCTACCTCCACGTGATCGAGCAAACAGTTGGTTTCAGCTTGATGGTGCTCCAGCACATTCAACTATAGCTGTACACCGGCAATTGTCAATGATGTTCGAGGATCGGTGGATTGGCCCGCGGGGACCTTGGAACTGGCCACACAGATCACCCGATTTGACCCCTTTGGATTTTTACCTCTGGGGTCGTATAAAAGAACTAGTGTACTTCAGGCCGGTACAAACTAGAGAGGAATTATTGAACCGTATTCACCATGCGTTTACTAATATAAGTCCAGACGAACTTCGGAGATCTGTTTCGCGAGGAGTATATGACAGAGTTATTCAGTGTTGGAACCAAAATGGAGGTCATATAGAACAATTATTGTAATTTTACATTCTCTTATTACTTTTTGTCATTATGTTCCAATTTTTTGTTTTTATTTTATATTTCGTTCTAAATGTTATGTACTAATGTCATGTTCTAATTAAAGTAATTTTAAACGAATAAAACACTTGGTTATATTGTTTCACTTAAGGACAGATTTATTGTACTCTGACACGTGTTTCGACCTCTCGGTCATTAACGAAGAGTTTACAGACTTAAACTAAACTAAGAAAGTTACCAATACCTATTTATATGTGTGGGCTAGTGTCTTAAGTACCGTGTCAATAATGGGGGTGTTTATGAAGTCCAGTTGTGTGTTTGTGACATGTTTATTTGCTGTTGTAGCTTTTTTAATTTCTAGAATTTCTAATAAATCTAATTTCCTTCCTTTATAACTATTATGTAATAATGTATAATTATTGGTATCAAATACATGTACAAGGTCTATGCAATGTTCAGCAAAGTCTGTATTTTTATTATTGTTTAAAATTGACTTTTTGTGTTCATTAATGCGATCTTGTACGGGTCTGCCTGTTTGGCCAATGTAGATTGCGTCACAATCACTGCAACCTACCTCATAAACTCCTGATTTGTCACACAATTTTGCTTTTTCTTTGTTATTAACTAAGATTTTTCCTAAATTTACTTTGTTCACTTGGATAATATTTAAACCTAACTTTTTTAATTCGTTAGAAACTCTGCTGCTAAGACCTGGAATATAGTTAAGAGAATGATACCGCTTGTTGTTTGTATGTTGAGTTTGTTCAATATAAAAATTTTTTATAAGGATCTTTTTTTGTTTCTTTTCAATCATTCTGTCAATGAGTTGTGTGCTATATCCATTATTTAATGCTATAGTTTTTAAAATATCTTTTTCTTTTTTGTAGTTGTCAGTATTTAAAGGAAAGTTGAGTAATCTATGGATTAAACTGTGGAAAGCTGCCATTTTTATATTCCAAGATTGGTTTGAATTAGCGGGAATGATAGTATCTGTGGTAGTTGTTTTCCTAAATATATCAAATTCTAATCTTTGTTCAATTCTAGTGATTTTTATGTCAAAAAAGTTTAGAGTTTTTTCCACCTCTTTTTCTATTGTAAATTGAATATTAGTGTTAACTGAATTTAAATGACTGAAAAATTGATCTAATTGTCTGTCTGTGCCTGACCAGATACATAATATGTCATCTACATATCTAGCCCAAAAGGAAATGAGTTTTAAGAAAGGGTTGTTACTATTTTTTATGTATCTATCTTCAAAATCTGTCAGACAATTAGATCAATTTTTCAGTCAGACAATTAGATCAATTTTTCAGTCATTTAAATTCAGTCAACACTAATATTCAATTTACAATAGAAAAAGAGGTGGAAAAAACTCTAAACTTTTTAGACATAAAAATCACTAGAATTGAACAAAGATTAGAATTTGATATATTTAGGAAAACAACTACCACAGATACTATCATTCCCGCTAATTCAAACCAATCTTGGAATATAAAAATGGCAGCTTTCCACAGTTTAATCCATAGATTACTCAACTTTCCTTTAAATACTGACAACTACAAAAAAGAAAAAGATATTTTAAAAACTATAGCATTAAATAATGGATATAGCACACAACTCATTGACAGAATGATTGAAAAGAAACAAAAAAAGATCCTTATAAAAAAATTTTACATTGAACAAACTCAACATACAAACAACAAGCGGTATCATTCTCTTAACTATATTCCAGGTCTTAGCAGCAGAGTTTCTAACGAATTAAAAAAGTTAGGTTTAAATATTATCCAAGTGAACAAAGTAAATTTAGGAAAAATCTTAGTTAATAACAAAGAAAAAGCAAAATTGTGTGACAAATCAGGTGTTTATGAGGTAGGTTGCAGTGATTGTGACGCAATCTACATTGGCCAAACAAGCAGACCCGTACAAGATCGCATTAATGAACACAAAAAGTCAATTTTAAACAATAATAAAAATACAGGCTTTGCTGAACATTGCATAGACCTTGTACATGTATTTGATACCAATAATTATACATTATTACATAATAGTTATAAAGGAAGGAAATTAGATTTATTAGAAATTCTAGAAATTAAAAAAGCTACAACAGCAAATAAACATGTCACAAACACACAACTGGACTTCATAAACACCCCCATTATTGACACGGTACTTAAGACACTAGCCCATACATATAAATAGGTATTGGTAACTTTCTTAGTTTAGTTTAAGTCTGTAAACTCTTCGTTAATGACCGAGAGGTCGAAACACGTGTCAGAGTACAATAAATCTGTCATTAAGTGAAACAATATAACCAAGTGTTTTATTCGTTTAATATTCATAATGTTTCACCAAGAACCAACCGTAGATTCTATTAATTTTATTAAAGTAATGTTTTACCGTTTCATTGATGTTTATTTGGCTTCGAAAGGCAAGCGATGTTTCGGTTTCTGCCAAAAAACCACATTAAAATAAAATATTTGGATGAACAAGAAAACCACTGGAAATAGGTATAGGGAATGTTATAGCAAATCGATGCAGAATCAAATTCTGCATCCGACCATCCAATAAAATACAGGATGTCCCATTTGAAAAAACGGACTTTTTCAACTTTTAAAATGATATACTTGGTCATTAAATTTTGGATACCCTGTATGCGATAAATCAGTTGTCAATATGGCATTCGAAAGTATCATTCCGGTGCTTCCGTCTACCCCAGAAGCACTTTCCACCAATCGAAATTGGTTAAAGGGCGCAATGCTCAAAACAGGGCTACATCTGTCAAAATTTTCAAAAAAATCAAGATATCTAAGAAAAAATTGAAAATAGGTATAGGAAAACCTGATGAAAACCCACTATGAAATTTTCTCAGAAATCCAAAAATGAAATAATATACTGGGTGTTCTATTTAAAATAAGGAAGTTAATGGCGACTTCCGGTATAACCGGAAGTAGTATGATCTTGAAAATATTTTAAAATGAAAGAGAATCTTGAATAACCCTGGAACCCAAAATTTCAGAATTCTAAGTTTTTTCTAACCACGAAAACTTCTAAGGAACGGCTCTCGTGGAATACCCTGTATATAGTGGTATTAATATTCATGAATTTGATGTATCAACTTTTTTGAATGGTTGGTTGAGCTGAAAATCATAATTTTTTTAGTCTCTCTGAGGTAGTTTTATGAATCATAAATTATGTATTTCGTGTAAAAACATCTAAATTTCAGATTAAACGCTGATCGCGAAGCTTATTTCTTGTAATGATATAATATAAAAGTATGTGTATATGTATACTTATGGATAAAAATAATTATTATAATTCTATCCATTTATTCTTAAATTATATTCGTATGAGAATTAGAACGTCTATGTATTTATGTATGTGGTATTAAATATCTAATTATTTATTTTTAAAAGTTGGTATTGTTCCAGCATTTTTCACATTTTCAAATTAGAAATAGTCCACTCCCTTCATTTTCTTTATAAAATTTACGGTAGTTATGGTTTTGATAGATTCTATTAACTATAAAATTTTCATTTCAATGTATGATCACGTGACTAAAATTGAAATTAAAAAATATTACTAGCAAAATATGTTGACGTTTTAACACTCTTTAAAGTATAGCTTCTATGAGGAGGGTGGTGCCTATTGAAGAGAATGATGTTTATTAACTATATATCTTTACCTATGGATTTATATATCATAATTGTTTGTTGATCATTGTAATTCGTTTAATGTTTTTCCTTATGATTGATATGCTACATATTAGCTATAATTCGCATACAAAGTGTGGTGATTGTTTTTATTTTTAATAAATTGTTTTCTTAAAGTATGTTGTTCCTTTTTTATTTTATAACATAGATATATTAAACATGGCAACTATCATAGAGGCGTCGATAGTGATCAAGCGTTGTGGTTTCCACTAGAAACATGTTTAGATCTGTTAGAAATATACTGGGAAGCTCGATATCAAGCTTTTGAACTGTTAGGTACCACAAATACATTTCATGTATGCATGTATCACCGAATGTTGTTTTGAATGCATGGTTTTGAGAGATTGATTTGAATGCATAGTTTTGATAGATTGATTTGAATGTATTGTTTTGAAATGATGGTTTTTGAACAAGAAGGATTTGATAGTGGTTTCAACGCATGGATTTGATAGATGGACTTGAAAGCATGTTTTTGATAGAGGGGTTTCAGAACGGGTCATGAACCGGTTGTGGGCCGATTCTAGCAATGGTTTTGAAATGATGGTTTTTTTGCTAAAGAGGGATTTGATGTCGACTATCTTGACAATCAACCATTTTGCTGGATGTTACCTTAGTTTATTCGATTTTGGTGATCATCTTGGGTTCATTATTTTACTTTTCTAAATCTTCACTTTTGAACTGTTAAGTACCACAAATACATTTCATGTATGCATCTATCATCGAATGTTGTTTTTGAATGCATGGTTTTGATAGACTGATTTGAATGTATTGTTTTGATAGAGGGATTTGAAGGTATGGTTTAGAAATGAAGACTTTTTTTTTGAAAAAGAGGGATTTGATAGTGGTTTGAATGCATGGTTTTGATAGATGGACTTGAAAGCATGTTTTTGATAGAGGGGTTTCAGACCGGTTCATGAACCTTTTGTGACCCGATTCTAGCAATGGTTTTGAAATGATAGTTTTTTGGGAAAGAGGAATTTGATGTCGACTATCTTGACGTCTATACTCGAAACTTCAGCTTTTATTTCACTGTATCCACCTTGTATATAGTGGTGTCTAATTTATAAGAAACAAAGAAAAAAAAAATTCTACACAAGTCACAGCACTGGATAAATGTTCGTAGATAAAATTTGCTGATCACTCGTTGGTTAATATTTTTCAAACAGACTATAAGATTGACTATTACAGATAATTAGCAAAATAGTCGAAAATTAGATGCGCAGATTAAAATTATTGCAGTACCTGCGAATCCTGCAGAAGTATGGAACCCGCTAACCAGCTGGAGAGGTCCTTCTTGACCGCGATGGCCATATATTCACAGCAGGTGTCGCGGATCAACCAGAAATTACCATGCAATAGGCATCATCGTGCCTTAGGTATTACCAAAAAAGACAAAAGGTAAACCATCCACTAAGTATCGCCATACACTAATTATAACTATACACTAGTTATAACCGTATACTAGTTCCTATCAAAAATAAAAAAAAGACCGAAAGATTTAGGATCCCGACAATTAGCAAAAATACAGTTCTCTTAATCTTACCCCACTTGTAGAACAACGATAATCACATTTGCAGAAGCTACAACATAGCGCAAAAAAACACCTCGTGGTCCAACAGGAGAAACGTAGGGTGCCGAAAAACTACGGGATCACCCACAATAAGCACTGCGATAAGATACGGAATAAAACTACAATTCTCTTAGAGCTGCCAAAGCAATTACTGTCTACTTAAACACACATTACAATTTTCAAAGAAGTGTAGTTTTGCACCATGTGCACTTCTAACGATAGTTGACTTAAAAAGTGAATTCAAACAACGTGCTTCCGATATTCAGCCGAGTCGAATTTCCACGCAGATTCTAGAACGCGGAAACAATTACCTAAGATGGGCGGGAAGAATTTGAAATTAACGATCAATATAATTATCCCATAAGATAGATCTACAGTAGCATGACCCTAATAAAAACACGAGCAACCTCAGAGCTCAGATTAACGTCAGAATTAACTTAAAATAAGCTGGTACGAAACGCAAATTACATAAGTCACACAAGTCGAGGAAGGCAATTCCACGACTAGAACGTTGGCACTATGTGTTTGACAGATAGATAACCTCGCTTGTGAGAGCAGGTAAACAAAACGTGTTTCAAGACTAACCACACGTTGAAAATGGACTAAACACCAGGTAATTAGATTGATTACAAGGGAGCAACGCTCACGAAATATCGGCGGAAATATTTCCGACCTCAATTGTACTTACAGGTAAATAACCAACGCCCAACCGTTCTGTTCGAGGTTAAGATAAAGTCGCGGAATACGTCCCAAGGCTTACATTCAAAACACCGGGCTTAATCGCACGAGAGGGAGAACAAGTATGATACAATACTTAGACCGCATATATACTCCAAGTAATCCTTTTTTTTGTGACACGAGAACTCAGGAGGTGGTTATAAAATCTACGACAAACACACAAAATACAACCAGCCTAAACAAATAAGGCACCACAAGGATGTACATATTAAAAGAATACACCATAACAGAGTTCTCCTCCACATGACAGGGTCACACGAGAAGTAAATAAAGCCTAGGGGTACACAAGTGCAAAAGTACGTAGCCAACGTAACCTGACACCTGTAAGCAAGAAGTGTTAATCGAAGTTAGGCTAAAAGGCATCCACAGGTAGGGAAATAGCTTAAGAAAGTGTCGTACAAGGCACAGGAAGTATTAATCACAAATCCTACTCCTAAATAAGCACCAAACGGGTGACATTAACGTTCTAGATACACGCAAAATTACATAACCTTGAATCTGAGCTCTAGTTTTAAGTAAGTAAACGTGTTTATGTAATAGGCATGGGTCACGTCGAATTTAAATACTTTAGCATATCAGGTACGGTCAATAAATAAAACTATGGTATAACATATTTCGATATGCAGGAATTATACAGAGTATTGCCAAAAGTAAAAGTAGGGCGTAACAACATTTAATTGTAAATATGACTCAAGTTCATTTACAATATACAACAAATATGATATAAAAATAATGTAATAACTAAGCATTTGAAGTAATTTGATTAAAATGTGCCTCGTGTTGATATGAAACCAACAATAAATGAAGACTTGGTGTTTAAAGATTATATGCTACATTTGAGAAATCTGAAGAAAGTTGAAATCGAAGCGTGGCATTATAAACACAAGAAAGGAAAATTGATATAGTTTAATGCAGAGCAAAATTCATAGTAAAAAGTACTCATTTTTTTAAAAGCTTTAATTTTCAAAAATATGTGGCTTGCACTTTTGTTACAGAAAACGAAAGTTAATCAAAGTTCTTAGAATTAAAGTCAGCAAGATTCAACACCAAGAACAAAATCTTCATCCATGTTGTCATCAGAATAACTGTCATATTGGAAATCAATACATTTTTTTGTTTATTTTAATCCGTTCAAAAATTATTCTCTCAACTAGACCTCATGGATTCGTTTAAAATTTTGTTATATATTTTTAAAACTGTTTATTCTAAATGTATATCTATGTATGAATTAAGCACTAGTTAGATAAGCAAATGTTTTTATGGATTATATTATAAGACTAGTGACGCTGTTTTTATGTATTCGCCGTCTCGTGCGTCATGGAATGTATGGGAAAGATAACTGCGATAAATGTGCAGAGGTGAAGAGAGATGGGCATTTGCGTTCTAAGGAACGAAGCCCGATGGATGAAAGAAGTCGACAACTAGACTTGAAGGGAAAAAGTCTACAAAAAGTCGATCAGTAGACTTCAAAGAAGTAAGGCGACTCAAATGTACCAGTCGACAAATATTTGATGACCCCATAAATGATATAAGAGGTTCTTTATTGGTATAAAAAGGTCGACTAAAAAGTTTTAAAAGTGTAAAGTTTGATATACGTTTCGTATAAAAAGTTGAAAAGTGCGAAAAGCAATAAAAGAAGCTCCAGGCGTCTCTGTAGTCAGAAAAGGGCTTTCAGGAAACAAACCGACAACGAGATCTCTCCAGTGAAAATAGGAGACAAGCAAAAAAGGTATTTAAAAGTTATTTTTGTGCGAATACCAGATAAACTCTGCTACCCTCTTGTATTTAAATTAAACGTGGCCAAGGCCCTAAACAAATTCGGTACCCAAATTCCAAGAAGGCAGTAAGTCAGACACCACCACGGTAATTAACCTTCTATTAAACTTTAGGAGGACGCTTGTCTATTAATTAATCACCAACTTATAACACTCTAGTCTTACCTCTTACTTCCCCAAGGGTCGGTGTTAAATATGGGAGTCAGCACTGCCTCCAGCCACAGTCAGAGAAGGGCGAGTTCGAACACCGTACTAAGTCGAAGGTTAAGTTGTCAGGGCGCCTATCCGTAAAAATATGCTAAGCCCAACAGATATTCAGACCCCGGACCAGATCCAATGTAAAACTCCTCAGGTGATAAGAAAATAAGACCAACACACACTCATTCAAACTTAACAAACAGTTTATTGAAATTTTAACTCAGTTCTCAACAGTGTATTCCAATTACTGTACATATCCGGCTATATTATATTGTCTTTGATTTTCAAGAGATATTTAAAACAAGGGAAAAAAAAACAATGAAAGTAAATCACAAGCGCAACTCAGTTGCCAGTATTAAATTCTGAAGGATTAATTAGAACTTAAATGGTCACCCAAGGTGATCCACAACTCAAAATTATCAATGACGTACAATTACATAATTTAAGAAATTCGAAATGGTGAACACAAGAAACAATCTTAAAATTAAAATTAATTAACCAACAATATTCTTACAAGCACACAGTTATAAGGCAACTTGCCGGAAGTCCCTCCAAAGTCGAACAGTTTGATCGTGAATTGCAACACGTCAACACAAAAATAAAACACTGTGTATACCAGAGGCAACCGACAATCTATTCGACATTAGAGTGCAGACTCTAAGTTGTAAGTATCTAATTCTATAAAAAAATTAGCGCTAGTTAACTATGCTTTACATAAGGAAATGTGATTAGATTAAATTCAATAATTTCTTACGAGATTATACCAAAAATAAATTACAATCGTTGACTAATTGCATTAAATAACATCTAAGAATTTACACAAGACCGATGTGAGGCTACACTGCCCCTACACATCCAAAATATAGTACAAGTTCTAAGTCCAAAAATAAAAAGGCTACGTAACATCTCCAAAAATGTCAAAGTAACCTCCAAATTGGGGTCACTATTATTAATAACACTACGTTAATTTAATTAATTCAAATCACAAAGGCTCACATGCCACAAGAAGTTAAAATAGGAAATTACGATGACTTATTTAATTAGTTAGGCCGGAAAATTGAAATTTACTGTTCAAAGTACACGATATTGACATAAATTTTATCAAAACTGTTTAGTCAATAAACTCTACACTCTGGATAATATCAGAGAAATTTACACAGTCACAATACCTTAAGAAAGTCACATCCACAGCTACCAAACACAATACCTCCTACGGATCCACACGTTACAAGAAATCTGCTCTCCTATCTTCGGCTAACGACATCTCAAGAAAATAGCGTATGAAGGCTACAGAATTCCATTAATCTGTACCTTAATTATGTCTTCACCGCAAGATCCAGCAATAAATTTCCTGGCACCGTAAGATTACCATAGCACGTGGTTCTTAAATCTTAACCCCAACAACAGTGCTCAAATGAGGTCTAGGCCATGCACCACACTAACCGCTATATTTGAAGATGGAAACAACACAAATTAAAATCGATTAGACACGTGGAAAAAAATACTTACAGCAATTAAACAATTCCTAACCAGTGAAAGAAAATATCCTCGCAAGATTCAATCAAAACGCCAAAATTCGAAAATATCACTTGAGAAGTACTATAACATCCGCTTTTGTAAGCGATTACAGACGATAAAACTCCAAAGTCTCCAACATTCTCAAGTAAAGCTAAGGAAAATGCTTCTGCTCTTGTGGTATTTAACCCTTCCTCGACGACCGTTCAAGCTCAAAAGAGAAAGATCCAACATGTCAAGAACCAACCTCACACGGAACACGAACATACACGCTAAAGACCGAGCGAACCAACCTGATATTTTAAATATACGACATAAACGCAGATTCAAACGACAATAGAAAAATGGAAAATAATTATAATTAATTTGTTACATAACTCTAAGCCCAAAAGAAGCTCTAAAACCAAATTAGCAATAATTAACAATACCAAATCTATTAAATAAAACATCGTACGCCATCTACCCGTCAATGCATGTATACGCTACACACACCTGCGATAAGGCAGAACGCGTGCAATAGGAATCTTAAGTAAATCTACACCAGATGGCAGTAGTAGTAGGAAGATGACATAAAGTTAATCCAAAATAAATTACGTATTCCACGACAAACTAAAATAATCCATTAAAGGATAAAATACAAAAAAAAAAAATTGTAACAACTCAAATATTAAAATTTGTCTTAATGTAGAGAAGTAATTAATTAATATAATAATCTAAGATTGAATTTGTAATTGTAATTTGCTTGCCAATGTTGTTTTAAAAATATCATTTGCGTTCTAGATATATTAATCTAAGCATAGTTTGTTTATCTATTAAGACCTACGTTGTTAGTATTGATGTTTTTTGTGTTTGTATTAATATATGCAAAAATCTTGATTTCTAATACAAATGTTATTTAAATTAGAATAACTTTGTTTTATTTAATTGTACCAATTAATGCCCGAAGATTACATTTTGACATCCCGTGACCTGGATCGTCCTGGGTATAGCTACTATATTTAGGACAGCTGACTCGTCGGCCATTTTGGAGATAAATGTCAGTCATATTACGTACTTATTTTCAGTTAATATTGTAACGAAATGTGTTTACATTAAATAAAAGAATCAGATCTCTCGGCGCGATAAAAACGAAATTGTCACACGCAAAAAAGGGGCAGACCGTATAAAAACGCTCTTATTTACACACCGCCATAAATCATCTCTCTCGGCTGGTAAATATCGTAAATGCAGTGAGTCATCTCACAGATGTGCGACGTAAGCAACGAACCCAACTGATGTGGCGCCCTCTCGCGGTCGCCAACCCAACTAATGTGGGGCTCCCTCACCCCCCTCGCCCTAGTGGCGCCCTCTACCAACCCAACTAATGTGGGGCCCTCTCACGGCCACTAGCCAAACTAAAAAATGGCATCTCATGATTACCAACCCAACTAATGTAGCGTCCTCTCACAGACACTAGCCAAACTAAGAAATGGCGTCTCTCATGATTACCAACCCAACTAATGTAGCGCCCTCTCACAACCACTAGCCAAACTAAAAATGGTATCTCTCATCATTACCAACCCAAATACCATGACGTCCTCTCACAGCTACTAGCCAAACTAAAAAAAAAATGGTAACTACCATCATCACCAACCCAAATACCATGACACCCAACTAAGGTGACGTCAGACAAAATGGCGGACCATCAAGATGGTCTTTGCTTCTAGAGAATTCCTGAATAAATTACCCGGCTTGTTATCGTGCTTCTCAATGTACTTCAAACAGGTCTAAACATCTTTCTAGCGGAAACCGCAACGACTGTCTGCTTCTGTGATAGCCGCATGCTTGAAATGCATATCTTACTTATAAAATAAAATAAAACAAACAATATACTTTTTTAAGAAAAACAATCTATTTATTATTATTAATTAACAATATGACCAAGTTTCATACCATCAAGATGGTCGATAAAAATATAAACTTTACATCTAAGATCGGCATACCATTTCAAAATTATAAAATAAATATACAGTATGCTACTGGACGAGATAGCAACCAAGTATGAATATACAGAACGTTTCAAAGGTAGGGATTTTTAGAAAAGCAAGATGGCGAATCCAAGATGACCGCCAAAATCTAATAAACTAAGGTGACGTCAGGCATCCAATCTATCAAAACCATGCACTCAAACTCCTATGAAACATCATTTCAAAACCATCGCTAGAATCAGCTCACAACCGGGTCATGACCCGGTTCTGAAACCCCTCTATTAAAAACTTGCATTCAAGTCCATCTATCAAAACCAGGCATTCAAACCACTATCAAATCCCTCTTTTCTCAAAAAGCCATCCAACCATCCATCAATCCATCCATCCATCCATCCATCCATCCATCCATCTTCAAAACAATACTTTCAAGTCCATCCATCCATCAATCCATCCATCCATCATCCATCCATCATCCATCCATCATCCATCCATCATCCATCCATCATCCATCCATCATCCATCCATCATCCATCCATCATCCATCCATCCATCATCCATCAATCCATCCACCAGTTCATGAACCGATTCTGAAAACCCTCTATCAAAAACATGCCTCCAAGTCCATCTATCAAAACCACTATCAAACCCATCTCATTCAAAAACCATACATTAAAAACAACATTCGGTGATAGATGCATACATGAAATGTATTAGTGATACCCAACCTCCTATCGCACCTCTCAACAACAACCACCCAACATAGTTTCAAACACCACAGCACCAGGCCAACTTAGGAAGATACATGTAGGTCAACCCCCCCCCCCCACAACATACTTTTAAACACCACCACCGCGTATTTATATCTGAGATCGGCATACTTTTTCAAAATCATAAAATAAATATATAGTATGGTACTAGATAACATAGCAACCAAACATGAATATACAGAACATTTCGAAAGTAAGACTTTTAGAAAAGTAAAATAATGAGCCCATATTTTTAAGAAAACAATTTATTAAAAATAAAACAACTACACACATCAAACAAACCTCAACCATACTTTCAATTTCACAAATATCAAAATTTAAACAAAACAATCAAATGCAAAGGCAAGGAATGTTCTCGAGATGACCCATATAGTGCAATATAACAATGCAGTAAAACGATAGAGGTGAGATACATGGTCTATCAAAAATTTTTATTACCCACTTTTTTCAGCAATCAAAACTTTTTTGACAAAACACTATACATCTGAAAAATAGACATAGCATTAAATATTTCCATTTTACAGATACCCCAGTTTAATATCATTTTTAAACATAAATCCTTAAATTGATTTAGTTAACTTTCTTATAATATTTAAAAAAAGGGTGAGAAAGAAAACATACTAAGTCCCACAACAGATAAAACATGTACTATCTTTTCTTACACTTCATGTTTTTGTACTATCATTAGAAGAAACATGCTTGACGTACAGCTTTTAATATGAAATTTAGAGGTTTTTATGCAAAATACATAGTTTATCACTAATAAAACTAATTTTGAAACACAATGTATACATAGCAAATACCCTTTCCCATACATTTGAAAACAACAATTTTTATACATCATAAAAGAACGAGCCAAAAAACACTATACATATTACATACTGTACATATGAATTATGGAAGAAAATAAGGAAAGCCCAGTTTCAAGTCCAAAAGATCAATTATTTAATATTGAAATTATATAAAAATCTAAGAAATAGTATCACTTAAAACATTTAAAAAATCGTGTTTGGTAAGCCTACTATTTAAGACAAAAATTATTACTAATTTTACATTTACAACAGATAGCCCACTATTCATCAATATTTAAGGGCATATCAATAGAAGAAATATGCCTGACGAGCAGCTTTTTAATATGAAATTTAGAGGTTTTTACACAAAAACATAGTGTATGCCTAATAAAAACTAATTTTGAAACACATTGTACACATAGCAAATACCACTTCCTATACATTTACAAAATAACAATTTTTATACATCATAAAAGACCGAAACAAAAAATTAACATAAAGACAGCATTAACGTTCTAACCAAAAGATTTGCAAAAAATATTAAATATATACTTGCTCTAAAAATGCTTCTATCTCTCTTTTTACAGCTTATGTTTTGTACAGCAGCGAATGTATTACATTTCTTTTAAAAGCATTTTATAATTTGAGAAAAAATGGTGAAATGTATCTCGAAACATTATTATAAATACATTTTAAAACATGGAATTCTATTTTATTTGGATGACATTGTATTTACAAATAGTTTTTATATTATATCATTACAAGAAATATGTTTTACATTAAACTTTACGCACGGGACAACAGTAGTATACACACACCAAACCGTTATACATCTTAACATTAAATTTTAGCCACTGGACAACACTAGTATACACATTCCAAACTGCACGCAAAAACTAGTATAAAGACCGCATTAACGCTATAACCAAAAAGAATTGAAGTCATATTAAATTATGGACGCAAAAACTAGTATAAAGACCGCATTAACGCTATAACCAAAAAGAATTGAAGTCATATTAAATTATGGGAGAAAATAATAAATCCTCGATCTCAATTACATAAAAAATGTTTGAAATAGTATCGCTTAAAAACAATTGAAAAATCATGTTTGGTAAGCCCACTATATATCAATATTTAAGACAAAAAATTATTATTAATTTTCCATCTACAGATACCCCTGCTTAATATCAATTTGAATTAACATAAATTCATAAAATGAGTCTATCTTTTTACAGTTCGTGTGTTGTACTATCATTAGAAGATATATGCTTGACGAGCGGCTTTTAATATGAAATTTAGAGGTTTTTACACAAAAACATAGTTTATGCCTAATAAAAACTAATTTTGAAACACATTGTACACATAGCAAATACCACTTCCTATACATTTAAAAAATAACAATTTTTATACATCATAAAAGAACGAAACAAAAAAACTAATATAAAGACAGCATTAACGTTCTAACCAAAAGATTTGAGAATCAGCTCACAACCGGGTCATGAAGCGGTTCTGAAACCCCTCTATTAAAAACATGCATTCAAGTCAATGAAATTACATAAAAATCTAAGAAATAGTATCACTTAAAACATTTGAAAAATCATGTTTGGTAAGCCTACTATTTAAGACAAAAATTATTATTAATTTCCATTTACAACAGATAGCCCACTATTTATCAATATTTAAGGGCAAAAAAATTATTATTAATTTCCCCATTTACAACAGATTTCCTTGTTTAATCTCAATTTTTAAATAACATAAATTCTTAAATTGATTTAGTTAACTTTCTTATAATATTAAAAAAGGGTGAGAAAAAAACATGGTAAGTCTCACAACAGATAAATATTAAAACTAAAATAAATATGTACTATTTCAAAATGTTTCTCCCTTTTATAGCTGTGTTTTGTTATACACAATCCAAACCATTTTGCATATTAATATCATTCACCATTCCGACCCGCTTCTGAACTGACCCCATCAGGTTAACTGAAAGAAGAAACACAATCCTATCATAGATCAATGCCTCAATGCCTATATTATCAAGGATTTTATCTTATATGGTATATGTTTGAATATCTTTTTCGACCACAATTATAGGAATACAATTAGTTTCACATACCTAATGCGGGTGACAGATTGGGCAAAGTATCGGGGGGATCACCAAACTAATCCTTTCAGAACATCGCTCGCATCTGATTATTTCATATTCTTAAAAAAAATATATACTGAATAATATTTTACATTTATTTTTTTTCATAAAACTCACCTATCATGAGTAAATTAAGCACAAAATGGCTCAGCACCCTGTGTCGATATATTTCCCGCAGAGGTGCAGAATAATAGCACATCGTGCATAATATATCATCACCCCCTTCATGCACTCGCACGAAGCCAGCGGCAATCACGCACATATTATTAATAGGTATCAATTGATGATGTCCATATCCGTGATCTCGGTACACATCAACCACAATGTCACCCGAACCACGAGATTCATAACCATTGTCTGTATCAACAGACGGCAAAGTTAATGTTGAATCTGAATTTTGATCATCCATCACCTTAAACAAAAATTAATCAATATTAAATTCTACACCCCCAACCATCTTTAAAGATCAACAAAAATTATTTGATATTAAAATACCACTCACAAAAATAAACAAACTAAATAAACACAATTAATAGCCAACAATAAAAGATGCAGGGGAAAAACAAAATCTACTTCGAGGCACACTATCAAAACTAATATAAAATGATCTACTACACATCTATTTATAACCAACCCCCACTAATGACCTTAAAAGAAAAAAAATTCTCACTGGAAATGGATAAAGATAACACAGGATTACCTAAAACAATCTTCTCCACATCTTCAAATGATTTTTTATTATCATCATAAAAATCCAAACGATTGCTAACCCAATTAAAACTAGGACCCTTTAACGATAGACAATTAGCATTAAATTAAAAAATATAACCAAGTATCATAACTTTCAATACCATAAAAGCAAATTACCGACGTCCATTCCAGACAAAAAAGCCCTAAAACTCGGCATTGGTCAAATAACTGATTACACCCTGTACCGTAAGAATTATTTACATAATGAACCCTTATGGAAAAATGCGATATATACATGTTTAGTAGACAAATTAAGAACAAATTTAGTTTCACCAATTATAGGAACCCCTACATATCAGTCGGCAAATTAACAAAAAAGATTGATTTAACCAATTCCAACATTCTAACAAAGAAACGCACTCTATGTATCTGGAGATGTTTTCAACATAATTTAAATCCCACTTAGTCCGAGCAGAACACACCCCATCATACCGACAAAGGAATGAATAATTCGAACAGGTACCAATAAACCTGTCACAGTCAACAAATCTATTAGAAAACGACACAACTTCCCAGCAGCTGTAAATTAAATGCTAATGATGTAAAAATACCTAAAAATATTTCGTAAAACAAGAGTATTTAAGTTAAATATACAATAAATATTATTCAGTATTGGAATACACAATGAATAACACAAATTTGAGTAGAGAAAGATAAATATTTCTAATTGCACATGTGTGAATTTGAATTTACATCACCTGCCCGAATAGAGTGTCTTATATATGGATAGTAAAGTCGTCGCGTCCATACATATTGCAGTGATCTTGAGTTGGGTTGTAAATTATAAATAAGTATAATCAAGATCACTTCAAGATTTTATTTAAATTAATTTTTACTTTATTTATTTTTATCATAATGTGTACATAAATATTCACTATATCAATAATTTGCCTAAATTTTATTTTTATTTAAGTAAAATAATAAAAGAATCCTAGTATAAATTTTATAAAAGTCATAATATTAAAATACGCATTAAATGTTACCTGAAGAAGAACGAGCAAGTGTTTCCCGCACGGAGGTCGACCGTATGGCCGGTGAAAACAATATTATTCGCCAGATGCATTGGATGAGTCATGGATATGTAAACAAGTTTATATTTACATATTTGTTTACCTTTTCAAAGATCGTTAATACGCTGCTTTCCTGAGTGGTGCAGCACTGCAGCAGTGCAGGGTGCGTCGAGTGACCGACAGGAGCAGCACCATCGATATGCAGTTTTGGAGGTGGAATCGTGTATGCCGAGAATTGCCGTACGTTTTTGTAAAGAAATTTATGCATAAAAGGGCTGACGGACAAAATTTAAGGACAGCTGGTGAAAACCGCTCTCTTTGAATAGTTTGGAAGTAGGTGATAAACCACTCCCTCTTTTCTTGAAATTGAACTTAGAATATTTTTGAGATTTTTGATACTTATAAGATTCTTCAACAAGATTTAACACTTGTAATATTTTCCGTAATAATCATGCAACATGTTTTACATTGAGATTTATTATTATTGTTATTTAAAATAATTATTTATGTATGGGATAATTTTATTTATAAATTCGGATTTTGAATTTATTTAATTTCATTTCTATTTTCTCTTTCTAGAGTGTTTTGTTTTGCATGTAGGGGCACTATGCCATACATTATGACAAAACATTCTAGTGATTGTCATGACTAGTTTGGATAGCATAATCATTTTATTTTAGTATAATTTACCTTTTTCTTTTCAACTTTATTTATCATACAAAGGATTTGAAATTAATAATTTTGTTTTATGTGTATATAGAATACATAAGTGAACAAGCTTTAGGATATTATCATGGATGAGTTTGAAGTTATGTACGACGAGTTAAGGTGATTTGATAATATTTGTTATAAATGTGTGTATAGTGGTGTACCAAATTTTTGTTTGTGGTGGTGTTTTGTATTGGAATTTCACAAGAAGGTAAAGTTTATTTTTAATGTATATATTTTTCTTGTATGTATATCAAGTATATTTTTGTTGTACTTGTGTGTTCAATGTTAACGTGTTGGATAATACATCAGGGATGTGTGAAATGAATTAAGTCGTTATTTAATTCATAGCATGGAGTCCTGGTGAATTTTCAAAGACACGAATTAGTCTTGGTGGTACTGCGTTTGGGAGCGAGAAAAGGCACCAGGCAGAACTAATCAGGGCTGAGTTAATTAATTGAATGCGCAAAGGCATTATTTTATTTCATTTTATTTATTTAATTTAAAATTTATATATATACCTTAAGGAGTGAGCACATTGTGGTGTATGTTCGGGTTGTGTCCGACGAGTTGAAAAGACATACTCGTAGGGTGGAACTTTGGGGTACCCATCTGTGTGAATTTGCTATCTGATGGTACTGTGTTGGGAGCGAGAAAAGGCGCCGGACAGGACTAATTAGGGCAAAGCCATTTCCTTAATGTTTATATTCTGTTCGCGAATGGTAAATCGTATAAATTTTTGGTTATTTATATTCCAGTACAAATTCATCATGTGTAATAATATTTTATTTTATTTAAAGATGTTGACTGTTTACATGTATCTATGGCAAATATAAATCATAATAATCACGTTCACATTTTTAAAACATGAGTTTTTCACGACATTATGCTTTCATTTACTTTATTTCTTATAATGTTTTTTGTTAATTATGATGCATAGATTTGAATGATGTTTGAGATATTGATTCTTTGTTTATAAATATATATATATATATATATCTGTAAAAATTAAAATTTTGAATTCGTTAATATTTATTTTAATAAATTAGATGATAAGATTTATTTTGCATTTTATTTTCTTTACCTGACCTGGAGATAATTAAAGAGCATTCAAACCGATTGGAGAATCTATTCATATTTTCTGCCCCTGAGAATTATTTATTTTTTTTAAAACTGAGCTAGTTGTATGTAAAAAATTTGCTTAACCTACATTTCAGCAGAAAATTTGTTGTATCTTAGTCTAGCATAAGGCCTAGCACTAAGATGCGTGCTTGATTCTCACTTATACACTGATTGAATAATTTAAATTTATTTTACTTGTACCTCAATTTGTAAGAGTCAAAGCAATATGTGTGTGTGAAAGGCATTTCTCGCAAACGTATATAGTCACCGCGCTTATGTGCGAACTACTACGGTGGATGCAGCCCTTCGCATACATACGTAGGGTAGACAGGTGGTCATTTGCTGACCGTCATTATTTTGTATGAGTCCCATCGCTTCGTATATATAATGCTTCATCATTAGAGGTTCCTAATAGATGTATTTTATTTATAAATATGTGGATGTTTAAAATGAAGAATAGGAAGTATACATATTCTCTTTATTTAATAATGTATATTAGATATATTTATTTATAAAGTGTACAGCTAATTATATAATTATATATTTTTCTATAGTTTTATTTAGCCATAGGCGTATATTTATATGGTTATATAAAGTGGGAAAATAGGATGTGCACATATACACATTTTTTAATTAATAATAATAATAATAATGTACATTACATATATTTATTCATAAAATTATATATAGTGTAATACGAATTACCTAATCATATTTTTTTTTATATTATACATTTTTATATATTTATTTTAGCAATATTTATCACCAACGCATACATCTCTAAATCGGATTTGATTTTTTCAATTTCGAATATAAACCTCATAATTCTAATGTTCAACAAGTCTTTCTTCTGTCTAAGAGCCCTCCGCCTGCTTTCGGAAATTGCCGCAAATGCCAACAAATTCACGAACAGCCTCATATCTTTTTTATTTATACGTACATATATTGTGAATTATTACACTAATTATAAAACAAAATTAATTATAGATAGACAAACATTATACAGGTATATTGCAAACATGTAATGCTAAGATAATCAGAGTGATATATACATACATGTAAAGAAATTTATAGTTTATTCAATCTCTTATTAAAAGAGTTATTAATATTTTTCAAATGAATACCTGACAGTGGTGGAAAACTGTTGAAATTTGGATAGATTAATAGTTACATATGCGAGCTTCAGAATAGCTTCTGAACATGTTGGGGAGAGGTTTAAACTGCTTTCTATTCAACTTGAACTCCGGTGAACTTGTTAAAAAAATCGGTTCTGAACCGGTTCTGAACTGAACCAGTTCAGAACCGGTTCTAACTGGAATTAATTTTGACAGGAGCGGCTTTTAGAATACTAAGTCATGAATGGCGCACCAAAGATAGGTATTTTTTTTATTTAACTGTATTATCACACCCTCTTCCGATGCCGATGCTTCACCAATTATCTTAAGGATATAATCACGGCTGGTGCTGGTTCTGCAATTCTTGCTGATCCAGCTATTGCCCTGAGGATATCCCTAAGATAAATGGTGACGCATCGGCTACATTATTAATATTAATTAAAAAATGTGTATATGTGCACATCCTATTTTCCCACTTTATATAACCATATAAATATACGCCTATGGCTAAATAAAACTATAGAAAAATATATAATTATATAATTAGCTGTACACTTTATAAATAAATATATCTAATATACATTATTAAATAAAGAGAATATGTATACTTCCTATTTTTCATTTTAAACACCCACATATTTATAAATAAAATACATCTATTAGGAACCTCTAATGATGAAGCATTATATATACGAAGCGATGGGACTCATAAAAAATAATGACGGTCAGCAAATGACCACCTGTCTACCCTACGTATGTATGCGAAGGGCTGCATCCACCGTAGTAGTTCGCACATAAGCGCGGTGACTATATACGTATGCGAGAAATGCTTTTCACACACACATATTGCTGTGACATATAAATATTTATTTTAAATAACAATATTGCCATACGTTGGGCATCGCCAATTTAAATTAATGCTGTAGCATATAAATATTTATTTTAAATAACAATATTGCCATATAATTTATATGCTGTAACAACATACTTTTGTGTGTATTACCACACGTAGGGTATAGTCTTTTGTACACATTATACTCTTTAAATTATTCTTTACACACCAAGAACTTATAATTGGTTTTGTGTTTTATCTTATATTGTTGTGTCATGTACCTTATAACTATTGTGGGTCCTGGCAATGTTTGTGGTTCCTTCTTATTTGCTGATGATTTTTCTCTTGCTCATTATAGGGAAAGAGGTAATAGTTTTGTTCAAAGAAAAAAACTGTATGTCTATTCAACATAATCATGTATTTTTTTTTTATTTTGTAATTTATGGATTCAAAAATATAGTTTCCTTTATATGCACACCTTTATGCTCTAAACAAGATACATAATTGAAAAATGCTCATATCATTTATACCTAATGCCGGTTGTAATGTATGTAAATCTTTTGTTTATTTATTTATTCTACCAAACAAAATAAATATTTATCCTGCAAATAAACAAAAATAAACTTTTATTGTACGTTTATGAATATACTCATCGACGTTATAATATTTATGTATAGGCTTCAATTAATTGCTTTAGACAACCATTTGCACGTGTTGTATCGAGCTCTTAATCTATGCCTTGTGAAATTCTAATTTATTATTCGCTTAATTTGAAAGAAATTAATGATGTCTAGACAATACGATGAAGAAAATGCTCATTTTCACGTAACATCTCTCCAACTGACCAACACCATTAATCCTATTTGGTTGTAATTCCAACTATATAAATTTAAAATAAACCTTACAGGATAAATTATTTACTTGTCTATTTTTTTGTCCAACAATACATTGATTAATCATTCGCACGTAAAAATCAATGTCTGTCCAACAACTCGTATAACTTAATTTTCAAAAGAAATAATAAACTTACTTGTTATCAATAAATCTATTTTGAATGTCCATTATGAACGCTTCAAATGAATTCAAATGTATTAAATAAAATAAATTACTGTTACTATATGTATTGAAGAAAATAATGAAAAACTACAATATAACAATTAAAAAAAAAACTTATTCTTTAAGAGATCTTCCTTTTGTAAGTGTTCTGAGAAGTTCACCTCTCGGAGGTGTTATCAGAAAGTCTCCCTCTCGGAAGTGTTATCAGAAGTCTGTCTTGTCGAATCTTGTCTTCGTATTTATAGCGGCAAAAATAAACTATGTTGACCATTGCGCCCTCTAGTCCATGTTTAGGTTGGTACTGGAATACACTTTTCCCGTGAAATCGCTGCCCATATGTTGCCGCCTTGATTCACGCACACATACACATTTTGTTCTGACAGTTCACAATTCACTTAAACGTCAACATAACCTTCCAATTCAAAGGTCCCCTCTGCTTTGCACATGATTCCCAACGGTAGGTTTATTCTTGTTACTAATACCATCCTTCCTTGTGCTCGTCAATGAACCTACCTTGTTCATTGTTCGACACATACTTTCTTTCCATTTATTTATGTTAGTTTTACTTTTCTTTTAGCCGGAGTGCGCCTTGACAAAATGGGAAACATGTTGAAAATAACCATTATTCCGCACTGCCTATCCTTGTAGAACACGTCCGCCTCTAGTCCCTGAAGCATTGTGTTACGAACAACTCATGAACACAGATACCTTTTTATTTATTTATAATGTCAGCTTTTAAATACAAAAATATGTCACTGCTGATTGCTTCCATGTTTTACACATTTTTATATCCTTTTTTATTTGTCTAGTAGTAAGCTAAGGTAAATTTTATTCTTTAATACTATCTAATTCTTAAACTCTCATAAGATTTTCACTGCTTTATGCATGTCGTATTTCATTTCTTTTCATGATTTATAAACCATACTTTTTGTGTATCTTTTCTACAAAAGAAATATATTACTTATATTTATTTTGTCTTTATTTCATATATTTCTTTATTTAATAAATTTTTATTCTACATCTTTTGTTTATATATTTATTTAATAAACTTTACTTTGCATATTTCATTATTTACTGTTATAATAAAAATTTGACTATAAGTATGCAACTTTGTATACCTTCATGTAGTTCTTGTTGCATAATTTTACTCAATAATATCTAAATAGGACTTTTTCTTATTTTTTACTTTTATTTCTAAGCTTAAACTAATTCTTAAATCAATCTCTAAAACTATTCTTATTTTACAAATTTGCGAGGTCACAGCAATATGTATGGACGCGACGACTTTACTATCCATATATAAGACACTCTATTCGGGCAGGTGATGTAAATTCAAATTCACCCATGTGCAATTAGAAATATTTATCTTTCTCTACTCAAATTTGTGTTATTCATTGTGTATTCCAATACTGAATAATATTTATTGTATATTTAACTTAAATACTCTTGTTTTACGAAATATTTTTAGGTATTTTTACATCATTAGCATTTAATTTACAGCTGCTGGGAAGTTGTGTCGTTTTCTAATAGATTTGTTGACTGTGACAGGTTTATTGGTACCTGTTCGAATTATTCATTCCTTTGTCGATATGATGGGGTTGTGTTCTGCTCGGACTAAGTGGGATTTAAATTATGTTGAAGACATCTCCAGATACATAGAGTGCGTTTCTTTGTTAGAATGTTGGAATTGGTTAAATCAATCTTTTTTGTTAATTTGCCGACTGATATGTAGGGGTACCTATAATTGGTGAAACTAAATTTGTTCTTAATTTGTCTACTAAATATGTATATATCGCATTTTTCCATAAGGGTTCATTATGTAAATAATTCTTACGGTACAGGGTGTAATCAGTTATTTGACCAATGCCGAGTTTTAGGGCTTTTTTGTCTGGAATGGATGTCGGTAATTTGCTTTTATGGTATTGAAAGTTATGATACTTGGTTATATTTTTTAATTTAATGCTAATTGTCTATCGTTAAAGGGTCCTAGTTTTAATTGGGTTGGCAATCGTTTGGATTTTTATGATGATAATAAAAAAATCATTTGAAGATGTGGAGAAGATTGTTTTAGGTAATCCTGTGTTTTCTTTATCCATTTCCAGTGAGAATTTTTTTTCTTTTAAGGTCATTAGTGGGGGTTGGTTATAAATAGATGTGTAGTAGATCATTTTATATTAGTTTTGATAGTGTGCCTCGAAGTAGATTTTGTTTTTCCCCTGCATCTTTTATTGTTGGCTATTAATTGTGTTTATTTAGTTTGTTTATTTTTGTGAGTGGTATTTTAATATCAAATAATTTTTGTTGATGTTTAAAGATGGTTGGGGGTGTAGAATTTAATATTGATTAATTTTTGTTTAAGGTGATGGATGATCAAAATTCAGATTCAACATTAACTTTGCCGTCTGTTGATACAGACAATGGTTATGAATCTCGTGGTTCGGGTGACATTGTGGTTGATGTGTACCGAGATGACGGATATGGACGTCATCAATTGATACCTATTAATAATATGTGCGTGATTGCCGCTGGCTTCGTGCGAGTGCATGAAGGGGGTGATGATATATTATGCACGATGTGCTATTATTCTGCACCTCTGCGGGAAATATATCGACACAGGGTGCTGAGCCATTTTGTGCTTAATTTACTCATGATAGGTGAGTTTTATGAAAAAAAAGAAATGTAAAATATTATTCAGTATATATTTTTTTTAAGAATATGAAATAATCAGATGCGAGCGATGTTCTGAAAGGATTAGTTTGGTGATCCCCCCGATACTTTGCCCAATCTGTCACCCGCATTAGGTATGTGAAACTAATTGTATTCCTATAATTGTGGTCGAAAAAGATATTCAAACATATACCATATAAGATAAAATTCTTGATAATATAGGCATTGATCTATGATAGGATTGTGTTTCTTCTTTCAGTTAACCTGATGGGGCCAGTTCAGAAGCGGGTCGGAATGGTGAATGATATTAACATGCAAAATGGTTTGGATTGTGTATAACAAAACACAGCTATAAAAGGGAGAAACATTTTGAAATAGTATATATTTATTTTAGTTTTAATATTTATCTGTTGTGAGACTTACCATGTTTTTTTCTCACCCTTTTTTAATATTATAAGAAAGTTAACTAAATCAATTTAAGAATTTATGTTATTTAGAAATTGAGATTAAACAAGGAAATCTGTTGTAAATGGGGAAATTAATAATAATTTTTTTGCCCTTAAATATTGATAAATAGTGGGCTATCTGTTGTAAATGGAAATTAATAATAATTTTTGTCTTAAATAGTAGGCTTACCAAACATGATTTTTCAAATGTTTTAAGTGATACTATTTCTTAGATTTTTATGTAATTTCATTGACTTGAATGCATGTTTTTAATAGAGGGGTTTCAGAACCGCTTCATGACCCGGTTCTGTGCTGATTCTCAAATCTTTTGGTTAGAACGTTAATGCTGTCTTTATATTAGTTTTTTTTGTTTCGTTCTTTTATGATGTATAAAAATTGTTATTTTTTAAATGTATAGGAAGTGGTATTTGCTATGTGTACAATGTGTTTCAAAATTAGTTTTTATTAGGCATATACTATGTTTTTGTGTGAAAACCTCTAAATTTCATCTTAAAAGCCGCTCGTCTAGCATATTTCTTCTAATGATAGTACAAAAACATGAACTGTAAAAAAGGTAGTATATATTTTATCTGTTGTGAGACTTAGTATGTTTTCTTTCTCACCCTTTTTTTAAATATTATAAGAAAGTTAACTAAATCAATTTAAGAATTTATGTTATTTAAAAATTGAGATTAAACAAGGAAATCTGTTGTAAATGGGGAAATTAATAATATTTTGCCCTTAAATATTGATAAACAGTGGGCTATCTGTTGTAAATGGAAATTAATAATAATTTTTGTCTTAAATAGTAGGCTTACCAAACATGATTTTTCAAATGTTTTAAGTGATACTATTTCTTAGATTTTTATGTAATTTCTTTGACTTGAATGCATGTTTTTAATAGAGGGGTTTTAGAACCGCTTCATGACCCGGTTGTGAGCTGATTCTCAAATCTTTTGGTTAGAACGTTAATGCTGTCTTTATATTAGTTTTTTTGTTTCGTTCTTTTATGATGTATAAAAATTGTTATTTTTTAAATGTATATGAAGTGGTATTTGCTATGTGTACAATGTGTTTCAAAATTAGTTTTTATTAGGCATAAACTATGTTTTTGTGTAAAAACCTTTAAATTTCATATTAAAAGCCGCTCGTCAAGCATATTTCTTCTAATGATAGTACAACACACGAACTGTAAAAAGATAGACTCATTTTATGAATTTATGTTAATTCAAATTGATATTAAGCAGGGGTATCTGTAGATGGAAAATTAATAATAATTTTTTGTCTTAAATATTGATATATAGTGGGCTTACCAAACATGATTTTTCAATTGTTTTTAAGCGATACTATTTCAAACATTTTTTATGTAATTGAGATCGAGGATTTATTATTTTCTCCCATAATTTAATATGACTTCAATTCTTTTTGGTTATAGCGTTAATGCGGTCTTTATACTAGTTTTTGCGTGCAGTTTGGAATGTGTATACTAGTGTTGTCCAGTGGCTAAAATTTAATGTTAAGATGTATAACGGTTTGGTGTGTGTATACTACTGTTGTCCCGTGCGTAAAATTTAATGTAAAACATATTTCTTGTAATGATATAATATAAAAACTATTTGTAAATACAATGTCATCCAAATAAAATAGAATTCCATGTTTTAAAATGTATTTATAATAATGTTTCGAGATACATTTCACCATTTTTTCTCAAATTATAAAATGCTTTTAAAAGAAATGTAATACATTCGCTGCTGTACAAAACATAAGCTGTAAAAAGAGAGATACATACAGTTTACGGAGACACCTTGACTAGAGGGCTAATTTTCCCATACAGGGGAATTAATAAAAGGGGGGATGGTCTTTCGATACTGGCGAATTGTAATAGAGAGGGGTGTTTGAGACACTCAGTTGGGGTTCTAGGGGATAAGGCTCCCTTTGGGGGTACCTAGTCAATTAACGCCTAGAATGGGTAAGGGCGCCGAACCCACTAACTACTTCTGAGTGACGTGACGGGGCTATCTTTAGATCGCCAACCGCGCAAGCTTAGGAATCAGTTCAGTACTTACGGTTGCGTTAAATGAGTTATGATGTGAGGTCACATTAGCCACACGTCACAAGTCACTGGGAGGGGTGTATCGGCATAGGTCTGGCACTTTGATAACGATCCGTTGTCTGGATTTGATTGAAGCACTAAGCGGCACTAGCGAACATTCAACAAACTCTCTTAACTGGTTGGGTCACTTTGTTCAACGCCTCACTAACAGGTCACGAATGCTCCTTGGATGTCGGTTGAAGCATGCAACAGCTGTTGGTTTCGGAAACTTGGTCCTCCTCGTAAGTGTTCAGTTCACTCGTAAAAACCCTTTCTCGGCTTCGAGTATCTTCGGAAGTGTTCGAAAATGTTCGGTTTGCTAGTGGGAACCTTTTCCCAGCTTCGGGTAACTTCGGAAGTGTTGGGGTAGTCTTCGAAAGTGTTCGGTTCGCTAGTGGAAACCTTTTCCCAGCTTCGAGTAACTTTGGAAGTGTTCGGGTAGTCTTCGGTTTGCTCGTAGGTATCTTCTCTCGGCTTCGGGTCACTTCGGAAGCGTTCGGGTAGTCTTCGGAAGTGTTCGGTTCACTCGTAGGAATCTTCTCTCGGCTTCGGGTAACTTCGGAAGCGTTCGGGTTTGCTTCGGAAGTGTTCGGTTCACTAGCAGAAACCTTTTCTCGGCTTCGGGTTACTTCGGAAGCGTTCGGGCCTGCTTCGGAAGTGTTCAGCTCGCTCGTAGAAATCTTTCTACGACTTCGGGTACGTTACGGAAGTGTTCGGTTCACTAGCGGAAACCTTTTCTCGGCTTCGGGTATCTTCGGAAACGTTCGGATACGTTTCGGAGATGTTCGGTTCACTAGCGAAAACCTTTTCTCGGCTTCGGGTTACTTCGGAAACGTTCGAGTACGCTTCGGAAATGTTCGGTTCGCTAATAGAAACTTTATATCAGCTTCGACTTCACTTTGGAGAATGTTTGGTTTTCTTCGGAGCTGGTAGCTGTTGTCGCTCTAAGTAGTTAGAGCTGACTAGTCGCTCGATATAAAATATCTTAGCTTTTATAACTTTACTTGGGACGTAAACAAATGACGCGTTATGCAGGTGTTCCGAGGAAGAATTATTTCATTCGTCCGAATAACGATTCTTTCGATTGGTGGAGAGAATTTTTTTGTTTCTCGAACATTCTTACTTGATACAAAATTCTTTAGTACATTGGTCGAGAAATGTCTAGGCGGGGCCTGTGACTTGGTTTAAAGATTTCCAACATTATTATTTTTATTATACTGTTGGAAAATATGGAATATGTAAAATGTGATCCGTTTATTATGTTTGTAATGTAATAATTACATTCACGGATCGAAAATGATTTTTACGTCGGCACAATCTTATCAAATGTTAATTACAACAACAATAATGGTTTTTAGCTCAAACCGACCTTGAGCACGTCGCTAATTCACACCCAGGAAAAACGGCGTATTAACACTACATTATTTCACGTCCTAAACCGGCTTAATAAAGTCAATTATTCGAAGTTCTATTCAACATTTGCTATTAGCATACATATTTACCGCCTTAAAATTATCTCCAAAATGGCGGACGAGTCAGCTATGCTTTATATAGTAGATGTAGTCCTGGGATAAAATATGAGCTAGCTAGGTAAAACGATTCAATTTTTGCATTTTATTTAAAATTATATGAAATAACGGGCAAATCATTTGAAGGGTTCCTATTCATTATGGTGATCCCAACGTGGAGCCGTTAAAGAATTTAGGGTTCTTTACAATATCCAAATGAAGATGAATTAAAAAGATCGTAACAATGTTTCTCCATTCTAATGCCACATCACTTATTTATTATACAGCCGATGGACCAAAATGTAATTAGACCAACTATTGTGGTAGAAAAGGACATCATCTTTGTCTTAAAATTATAAGAAAAAAAAGTGTTGGAGGATTATTTTAGATGGAGTTTCAAAAAAGGATAATGAAATTTTGTCATTCGCTATTTCGAAACGCCAATGGGACATTGAGGATTTAGTGTCCATATCTCTTGCACTTTTGTGCACATTGGCACCTCAGGTTATTTCCATCTCCATAATGTGGGAATGGTTCCCGATCAGTCTGCTGAATGCAACAATTTTTCGCTTTCGGCTTGTTTCGGTTATGTTCAATAGAATTAATACAAAGTAGAGTATCGTTTGAAGTAATGGGTATTTTTTTGAAAATAATATGAAAATCAGTAATTCATTACGTAATAATATGTAATTTATAGAATTATTTGTTTTTGATATTAGACGGAATGTTAGATACAACGGCGGCTCTATGATATGGCTCATCAGTTAGAGCCCCCCTACCTCGTGTACATTTGAGTATTAAAATTTAAAATTGATAAAATACATCGTTCCTCGTGGATTTAAATATCAAGCAATGTGAGTCTTTTATTAGTTTGGTCATTAATTTTCATCATCAAGGCGCTGCATTCTAAAAAAAAATTGTGATTTTTCTTTTACCATCAAAGATATAGAAATGAACACGATAGGCCACCCTTAATACTTATCATGGAACTCTTGACAGCGCTATGTGGTTGTAATACGAACTATGACTCTTACTTCACAAAACTGCGCGAAAATACAAATCTAAAATTAAGTATATAGTAGTATAATATATCTTTGAGTATAATATACAGATTCATTGAACTAGAGTTGGGATCGGGCCGACAAAGCCCGCTTCGGCTCGGCCCGGCCCGCATGTCGGGCCGGCCCGGGCTGAAATTTTTATAGTTCGGGCCGGGCCGGGCTGAAATTTTTGTTGTTCGGACCGGGCCGGGCTGGACATACTGAGAGTCGAGCCGGCTCGGCATGTCGGGCCGACGCCGACGTGACCCGTGTATAGTGTATAGTACATAGTACTCAGCTCAATATGTTTTATGAGGGCAGATATTAGGTTTCTTTTGATTGTACAATCTACACACATTTATATTATGCTTGCTTAGTTATTAGTTTATAACGATATAGTTTGGAATCTAATAAATGACATAGAGACATAATGTTTTATGGTGTTTCAAATATTTTTAAACTTACTATAGCAATTTTTTTAGACACGTAAACTAATTAGGTTATTTTCAAAAATGTATATTAAGTTGAATAGGTATAGGAATTTGTAAATATCATCTACGATATTATTCTGATATGCATACCTATACCTAGAGAAATTTAAAAAGAAATGTTGGAAGTTACAGAGACAAAAATATGCGTATACGTGGGAAAGATTATATTCACATATTCACATGTCACATAAATATACCTACTCTTTAGCTCGTGTGTAAAAAAATGTGCTTTATCTGATATGCAAAGAGAAGTATTAAGTGTAGAATGAAATATAGTTGCTTGGATAAAACAAGAAAAAGAGAATATTGGGTAAAATCCGCTGTAGTGCAACCGTAGACACGTGTTTCTGACTAATTGGTCGTCATCAGTACGGTGTAGCCAAGGAATAAGGTGGGATATCCTTGGAGATAGAAGCATATACGGAAGACCATCAGGTGACAGACCACCATTTGCAGCTTCAGTTAGAAGATCTTCGGTTTTGAAGACAACAACTAACATCGCCACGAGGAAGACATTGTCAACCTGCGTGCCATCCGAACCCAGGAAAGATAATCAATAAAGGAATTATCGCGGATACATAAAATAAAACAAGAAAAAGAGAATATTGGGTAAAATCCGCTGTAGTGCAACCGTAGACACGTGTTTCTGACTAATTGGTCGACATCAGTACGGTGTAGCCAAGGAATAAGGTGGGATATCTTTGGAGATAGAAGCATATACGGAAGACCATCAGGTGACAGACCACCATTTGCAGCTTCAGTTAGAAGATCTTATGTTAGTTGTTGTCTTCAAAACCGAAGATCTTCTAACTGAAGCTGCAAATGGTGGTCTGTCACCTGATGGTCTTCCGTATATGCTTCTATCCCCAAGGATATCCCACCTTATTCCTTGGCTACACCGTACTGATGATGACCAATTAGTCAGAAACACGTGTCTACGGTTGCACTACAGCGGATTTTACCCAATATTCTCTTTTTCTTGTTTTATTTTATGTATCCGCGATAATTCCTTTATTGATTGTTGCTTGGATATATAGATAGTCATATAATCACCTTTAGTTTCCCAAATGAAGAAATTTAAAAAATAGATACATTCAGTGTATTACTGAAAGCCGTTAGTACTACATCTCGCACAGGCATTAAGAAATCAAGAATCTCTTGCTACCAATAATTTTCGTTCCTTATAATAACTATGTCTGATGAAATAAATCAAGTTTTTTTAACAAAACTGATAAATTAACAATCATCTGACATAAGGTTTTGTGAAAAACAGGGAAAGAGTGATGTGTGGAAATATTTTTCTGCGATCTACTATAAAGAAAAATTGGTCAAAAATTATACAGTTTGTAAACGCAGCAAGAAGATGTTCATCATAGCTTCCAAAAGTGGTACTTCACACATAAAAAGACACATTGATATTTGCCATAAAGAAGTTCCTAGTAACCAGTTAAAACTAACAAGTTTTTCTAAAAGAAAAATTAATTCACCAGACAAAAAAAGTGTCAATATGAAAGCAGTAAAATTTATTTGTGAAGATGTTAGACCGTTCAGTATTTTGGATGGTAAAGGATTTCATGTAAGTACATATACCTATCTTAAATTTGTTTCTAGACGAGTAATACTAAAATACACTATTGCCATAAGTTTAAACTCATTTGCTAAGCTTCACATTTTTATTATTAAAATATTTATCTAAATTAATCATAAAATGCTAATACAAAGACGATTGTAAATGAATCAGTTCCGTGTTTAGTTTTATCTATATTGATGTAGGTAGAGTTGCCTATTTTAAATTATTAAGGATGAGTTTTTTCTAAGATTTGGATTTTCTTTGATTATGACGGAGATAGTTAAATTTGCATATATTAATAAGCTGGTTGTATTTTTGAAAGAATTTTGTTTATTGAGTTAAAGGGAATTTTATAGTTACATGGTGAAATAGAAAATTATTACTTTTGGAGTGATGAATATCTTCCATGTGTATGTACCAAAAATCTGTAAAGAAAGATTTTATATTAGTAATGTAATTGTTTAGAAATGTAATTTAGCATTGTGAAAAACTTGTTCAAGTGATATTAATGATGAGAATAGGATAAAAGATTTTTAGAATATGAAAACAAATCGATAAAGAATTGATAAAAAATTACCGCCTTAAATTGTAGTTCGGAAGTGTCAGTTAATTGTCAATGTGACAGATATTTATTACTATAATGAAGCAAAGTTTAAAATGGTAAATAACGTATAAAAAACTTTATTAAATTCGTGAAATATTTTATTTTGATAGAAATATTGAATTATGTAAGGTATTTATAAAATTATAACATATCTATAATTTGTATTGATCTTGATTTTAATGTGGAATTAATTTATTGGTTCAAAAGGAATTGGGTTTGATCACTAAGGTAATTATAAATAAATAAGGAGAGAATTTTCGATTTTTGCGAGAGCTAGTCGCAATTTTCGCAAACAAAGATTAATGCAGTAAAAAGTGCTTAAATCAAAGTGAGTTAAAGTAGATATAGTAGAATATTTAATATTCTAACTGTACAGATCATATTCAGTATAGAAAATATAAGAAATTGGAAATAATTGTTTAGAATCGTGATAAAATAGGTGTAAAGAAATTAGTACTTACCAAATTAAATAAACGATACGAAGTTAATAAATTTCCAAACTCAAATTTGAAGGAGCATAAGACGAAAACATCCTGTTGGAGCACCAGGAACATTAGTCGAATACATCCTGTTGGATCACCAGGAACATTAGTCGAATACATCCTATCGGAGCACCAGGAGCACAAGAAGAATACATCTTGTAGGACTACCAGTAGCACTAGACGAGTACATCTTGTTAGAACACCAGGAGCACAAGAAGAATACATCTTGTAGGACTACCAGTAGCACTAGACGAGTACATCTTGTTAGAACACCAGGAGCACAAGAAGATTACATCTTGTAGGACTACCAGTAACACTAGACGAGTACATCTTGTTAGAACACCAGGAGCACTAGACGAATACATCTTATCGAAGCATCAGGAGCACAAGACGATAACAGCCTGTCGGAACACTAGGAATATTAGACGAATACAACTTGTAGAACCGTCAGGAGCACTAGACGAATACATCCTCTCGGAGCACCAGAAGCACTAGACGAATACATTCCATAGGAGACACTAAGATTGAAGGCCCATTACGAGTCATCTGTGTAGAAGAACATTCAAGAACATCATTAGAACCCAGTCCAGTGTATCTACAAAGGAACCGGATTATTAACTAGAAGTTTTTAAAATTTCAAGGGATATAAAAGTGGAAAAGGTCGTATAAAGTTTTATAGTACGTTAAGAATTATAGGTAGACAATGAAGAAACAAATTTGATATATATTTAATTCAGAATTAAGATCAAGTAACTATAAAATTACTATATTCGATTATTCAAAGTCATATAATTACCTTTCTTAAAATAATTAATTTCATAACCGTAAACCAGTAAATTTTATAGAAATACTAACAATTTCAGGCATATTAGAATACTTACATTGTTAAAATCGTCGTCATTTAAAGAAGCTCATCCTTAATAGTCCTAATATAATTTGAACAAGTTTTATGAGTATTTAATAGTGATTTATGATATATAATCCGTATCGTCATTCTAATATGTATATGTGTTTAAAAAGAAACGAATATATTGTTAGATTATAGTCAGTGTTTCTTTCTATCATCGTCGAGGTTATGTAAATAATTGACAGGTCACATTCCTAAAAGAAATAAGAGGAAAAAATAATAAATTTGGTAATAGAATGTTTAGATTGAGTTATACTTGCCTAATGAGAATTTCATGATGTTTTATAGTTATCAGGTTTATTACATGGAATTTTAGAAGTTTAAATTATTATACGTAAAGTTAACAAAAACAGTTTGATTTAGTAAGAAATAGAGTACAGTTGGAATCATGATACCAACTTACAAAATATAAGAATACTAATATAAGCAAAGTTAACTACTGAAGTATCCAGGACCGGATTAAGAGCATCAAGTAGGTATTTAATACAGATAATTTTAATATTGAGTCTCATGTTCTAATTGTGTTAAAAATATATACAGTAGATATTATAAAAGAGTACTGAACTAGCACGTGGCATCTTAATATAATTATAATAGTACTATATTATAAATTTCTTACCCTGAGATAAAAATTATAGAACATATCATTTTTACAATACAACATTTTATTATTGAGTTGCTAATTGTGGAATAACTTACAATTGCTTGTATATCCACATTAGTACATTTATGACGCATCAACGTGGGGCATTGTAAATATAAGACTCACAACATCGTATTTCGAATATTTTATTAATTATATTAATAGAGGTAACATTAATATACATTTTACAAAGATAATAAAGTCAGTTACAGGCATATTAAGGTACAAGTAATTTTGTTTCATTTATTTGTGTACTCTACTTATTTATGAAAACCAGGTCTAAAAGTAGCTCTGGTATAAATAGAACAGATTCATTTAGCGATGATGAGGTGGAGGTTAGACAGGAAGGTATTTCACAAGAGGGAGGAGATATTACATTACAGGTCCAGGAAGAAAATCAACAGTTGGAAGAGATACAGGACAAAGGAGATAAGATACAAGTACAAGGAGAGACGATTAAGACATCAGTAGAGATGATGGCATTACAAAATATGTTGGCAAAATTTATCGATGAATCTAAGAAAAATAGGGATGAGGATGAGAAAATAGAAGCTAAGAAAAATAGGGATGAGGATAAAATAGAAGCTAAGAAAAATAGGGAGGAGGATAAAAAAGAATTAGGAGAAAAATTGGATAAGTTAGAGAAGGCGAGTATTGATACTAGAGAAGAGAATAGAAGAAATCTCGAAGAATTAAAGAAAACGTTATTAAGAAATACAGAAGAAAATGTTAAAAAACTTACTATCGACATGGATAGTCGGGAAGGTAAAATGCGGAAAGAAATGGATGAAAAGTTGCAAATTAAAGATACAGAAGTTAAAACCCTTATTACGAATAAAGTGCAACAGGTAGAGAATAAGGTAAAGAGTATACAAGATAACGTAAAACAATTAGATAAAAATAATCATGAGAAACATAAAGAGTTAGCAGAACGTATACGACTAGAAGTAGATCAAGTAAATAAAGTACTTGAAGATAGAACAGAAAGAATAGAAGATTCTCTTATTAAAAAAATAGAAAGTACAGAAGATAATTGTCTGAAAGAAATAAAATTAACAGCTGATTCTACAAATATTCAGAAGGCAGGAATGAAAGGTATTTTAAAAGAATGCAATGCACAGAAATTACAAATTCAAGAACTGTTAGTAAAGGCACAAAATATTAAGATTCCTCAGACAACTTGTTCTCCGGCTTATAATATTTTGAATACAGGTATTCGAGTAGAAAATATCACTCATTTTAGTGGGGATAAAATGTCAACTCATCCTATGGCGTATTTAACAAATATTTTAAAATACATAGAAGATATCCCTGATTTTAGAAGTCAGATGAATGTGATAAGAGCTACATTAAATTATGGAGCTGCAGATTGGCTGCAAAGAATTGAAGACGACTGTCAAGATTTGAATCAGTTTGTGGAATTATTTAGAAATAATTTCTGGAGTGAAACTCAACAAAGTAGAGCACACCAGAGATTATTGACAGGTAGATATCAGCCGGGAAAATCTTCGAGGGAAACATATGCACAACGTATGTTTAATTATTGCAGGTATATATCTCATTTGGATGAGAAGACTATTTCCCAACATCTATTACAACATTTTATACCGGTGGATACGCACGCTATTATATGCCAAAATGTCTACGATATGAATGGTTTAATTAATATACTTCGTCGTCTGGATGACTATTCTGATGGATTAAAATATCGAGAATTTAGGCAATTGAATGGTAGACAAGAGAACCCGAATAACCAACAACGTAATAATAATTACAATAGTAATAGTAACAATAATGGATATGGAAATAGGCAGAATTATCAAAATTTTAATCAAAAGTCTTATCAAAATAATAGAAATAATCATGTTCAGGGAAACAGAAATGATAATTGGAACTATAATCGAGGTGATACAAATGGATTTAATTCAAGACCGAATGCGAATCGTTATACTCCTTTTAATAGTCAAAACTCAAAACAATTACCTCAGGAAAAAAGTTATCAAGATCAAAACAATAAGTATTATGGATATAATAACTCTCGAACAATTAATTCAATACAAACACAAGATTGGAGAGAAATAGAACATGGAAATAATAACAAGAAGGATACAATTAGTGGTATAAATGAAGAGAAAAAAAAAACGCCAATTTTGGAAAATCCCAGATCGTACCAGGATCCTATACCAGGAACCTCACATTAGATAATATTTCTTTATTTTGTGATGATATTTGTAATATAACCAAATATCAAGATATGACGGGAATAGGGGAAATAATTAATTTAACAGATATGGAAAATACCATAAATAATTATGAAAGTTTACCTTTCTTTTCTATAATTATTAGGAATATTAGTTTTAAAACGTTATTAGATTCTGGAGCGGAGATTTCACTTATTAAGGAAGAGATGGTTGTAAACATACCGGATTTTTTAAAATATATTATCAAGATTAAAAATACAAAGGTTATATCTGCAAATAGAAGTAAAATGGGATGTATTAATAAAAGATTGTGCATTGATGTAGTTTTAAATGGACAAACTTATATTATGCAATTTTATATATTAACAAATCTGTTCTATGATTGTATTATAGGAATAGATAATATGAGATTGCTAGGAATGAATTTAGATTTTGTTGAAAATAAGGTTAAAATAGGAGGTAATGAAATTGTTTTAAATAAATTAGAAGATATAAAAGAAATTAACGCATATATGAAATTTAAGGATGAAATTCAGCATGAAGTGAATAATGTAATAATAGCTGATAGAGCTGAGAATGATGATACACAAGAATATTTAGAAGAGGCAATGTTAGAGTTACCTAGAGAAATAAGTTATGATGATTATGGGAAAGCAGCGATACTTGAAGAAAAACAAGAGGTAAAGGTAATCAGAAATAAGATGGATATAACGACATTTATACTTAAACAAAATTTACCTGAACCATGGATAGAAGAAAGTTTAATTGAAATTTTGGCAAGTAATATCAGATTGATAAATGATGAAGTTGTATTTGCAAAAGATTACGAACATAGGTTATTAATAAATGATGATTCTCCTTTATCGTGCAAAAATTATCCAATTCCATATTTTTTTCAAGATCGAGTAAATAAGGAATTATAAAAATTGGAGGAAGCAGATATAATAGAACGATCTAATACTTATTTTATAAATCCTGTGGTGCTTGTGAAGAAGAAGGACAACACGTTACGCATTTGCATTGACGCTCGTTTAATTAACCTAAGGATCATGCCTGAGCATGAAATGCCACAGAATATAGATGTATTACTTACTAAATGTGGTAATAAAAAATGGTATAGTAACTTTGATCTTAAGAATGCTTTTTGGTTGATTAGGTTGGATGAGAATTCGAGAAAGTATTGTGGGTTTAATGTAAATGGAATTACGTATAATTTTAAGGTTTGCCCCTTCGGAATTAAAAGTAGCCCTGCTGGATTGATCAGATTTCTTCACAAAATACTAGATAGGTACGAGAAATTTGCTCTTCATTATTTGGACGACATTATAATATTTTCGGATGATATTGAATCTCATATTAATCATATTGAGATAATTATAAATACTTTACAAGTTAATGGTATGAAATTAAATTTATCTAAGTGTCAATTTTGTCAAAAAGAGGTCAACTATTTAGGGTATGTAGTGAATGAACGAAATATTTTGTTAGATCCTCAAAGGTTAGAAGAAATACAAAATTATCCACGACCAAATAAAATTAAAATGTTAAGAGGTTTTCTTGGTCTATTAAATTATTATAGAAAATTTGTATCGAATTATAGTCAGAAAACAAGTACGTTGTTGAATTTACTAAAGAAAGGCACGAAGTGGAAGTGGACACCAGAATGTGAGGAATGTTTTATACAACTTAAATCGAATTTTGTTGAAAATCTTAAACTATATCATCCTGATTTCAATTTGGAGTTTATTGTTAGAACTGATGCATCGAGCGTAGCCGTGGCTGCGGAACTGGTGCAAATAAAGGAGGGTATAGAGGTTCCAATTTATTTCGCGTCACGTACTTTAAAACCGTGTGAAAGAAGATTTGGCGTATCTGAACTTGAAATGCTTGCCGTCATTTTTGCTTTGACGAAATTACGCTATTACTTGATAGGGAAGAAATTTGTATTAGAATCGGATCACAAGGCGTTACTTAATATTATGACAACAAAGCTAAATAATAATCGCATATATAGATGGACTCTGTTGATTCAACAATATGATATGGAGATTGTTTATAAACCAGGAAAAGAAATGATTGCCGCGGATGTTCTTAGTAGAAAACATGGAGAAACAAAATCAACTAATGTACGAATTAATGTGGTAAGATTGGAATCAGAAGGAATTTTTTCTTTACAACGTATTAGAAAGGTTCAAGAGTCACCAGAATTTGAGAGAATAAGACAAAAATTACAAGAAGAGGGTACCTATAAAGGTATGAGAATTCATGAAGGGATTATTGTTAAAAAAATTGGAGATAATGAAGTATACATTACTAATGAAGAACATACTATAGAAATTGTAAGACAGATTCATGTATTATATATACATATTGGTGCTAGGAAGTGCTGGTTAATTTACAGAGAGGCATTTTATTGTCATAATGATGAGAAGATTATTAAAAGAGTATTAAGACAATGTGAAACATGCGTTTTAGCAAAAGAGAAAAATTTTACAAATCAAAACATCAGTTTAAGTATAATAGCTTTGGATAGATTACAATTGGTTGCTATTGATTTTATTTCAAATCTAATACCTAGTACAAAAAGATACCGTAATATTTTAGTAATGTGTGATATTTTTTCCAAACATGTCAAATTAATACCAACACAAAAGTGTAATACAGAAACAGTATTACAAGCGCTACAAGAATATATAACAGAATTTGGTACACCAAGATCTATTTTGTCAGATCATGCTACTTATTTCATGAATCAGAGATATCATGATTATTTAGATAGTAGGAATATTAAATCATATCATATTTCAATACGTCATCCACAATCGAATCCCTCAGAAAGATATATTAAAGAAGTACTTAAATATTTACGTATATTATTAGTGGATTGTCATCATAAATGGGCAAAATATATTAAACAAATTGAATTAGTTATGAATAATACACCTAGCACTGTGCATGATTCTTGCCCAATCACGATTTTTACAGGACAACCTTCGCAAAGACCCTGGCAAAACGATGATATTGATAATCTGGAAGTTAAATATGAGCAAGTAAAACAAAAATTATTGAAGGGGAAAGAAAAATGGGAGAAAAAGAAAAAAAAGAAACAACGTAAATACAAAACATATAATATAAAGGATAAAGTTATTGTGCGAGCATTACGAGTAACAGACAGGAAAAATAAAATAATTGCTAAACTAATTAGGCCTTATGTCGGACCATATACTATACATCGTAAAATAGGACTAAATAACTATGAATTAATAGATGAAAATACTGGATATCTCAAAGGGACGTATCACATATCCATGTTACATGATTATATAGAGGAAACATAGTTAAAATCGTATATTATAGTCAGGACGAGAGTTTTCTTTTATAAAAGAGAAAGAGATCAACTCTCGACGGTAATAGCAACACCGGCTCATCTAAGCTATATAGAGATCTCAATAAATTCAAAATTCTGTTTTCGAACTAAAAAAAAAATGTTTTATGTATTTACCTTTGATTTTATATTATAGTCAGGACAGAAGATAGGAGATCAACTTCTGAAGGTATCACTGTACCTATAGTTCCTAGTATTTTAATTGATCTCACATTTGGAAAGTATATTTCTAAATTAATCATTATAAATAAATAATAGATATCCTTATATGGTCATAATAGTCAGGACGAGAATACCATATGTAGTACCATTCTCGTTAGTATTACAACATTGGCTCGTTTTAGTAATGCATTGATCTCACAAATTAAATTTTTATTTACGAACAAAGATAGTTCTTGTATATCTTCGTTAAACACAAATGTTAGCCAAGATAAGGAAATTAAGTTCACCTGATAATGAAGTAGGGGCATATTTATTGATAAAATAGGGTTACAAGAAAATACGAGATGAATTAAGATTCCTATTACAATAGTATAAAAGAAGATTAAATGAAATACCATCCAGATTTGTTTTTTTTTTTTGAAATTTAAGTATAGGATCGTTATAAACATTAGAAGTTGTATTACAATTTTTTTATTGTTATTCCCTTATTCCCAAGTTAATTGTTTGTCTATAATAGTTAAATAATGTATTATAAGTGGATTGTACAAGTTTATGTGTGCTCAAGAAAAGTAAATTTAAAATACCTGATGTTTTATATAAATAAAAAGATAACCGAGAAATTGATTATGAAGAAGGAAAATATTATTAAGAAATGAGTTAATAAACGCTTTATGAAACAAATTGTGGATATAATACGACAATTATTGCACGAAAAAGTTGAATTTTATGAACAATAGGTGTGTTTTTTTTATTACAGATTATTAAGAAAAAGGAAAAGGCCTTTTAGGAAGAAACGATACTTGTTAAAAAAATAAAAATGCTTACTATAAATAATTTAAATAAAATAAACCATGATATTATGGTATTATAGAGTTAAATATATGAGAATGGGTTAATAAAATCCCAACATTATTATAAAATATTGGACAAAATGTTTACATAAATATAAAGGTAACGTTCGCCTATAAAACGAAGATAAAGTTATTAACTTTCCAAATGAAAGTATGAGATGAGAAAGAAATGTTTAAATAAGTAAATATGAGGTATGTTCGAATAAGAACAAATTAAATGGATAAAATAAATAATTGAGTGAGCATGTAAAGAGGCCATAAAATGTATATTCAAAGAAAACACATATTGAATTATATGACATTCAACAAAAAAGTGTAATAAAATCGAGATATTAATTTAAAAGAGGAAAAATATTTTCTATAGAGTAGTAAAATTAAACTAAGTTGCAAACGGGTATACAACATTCTAAATAGATATTTTACTTATATAACAAATATCGTTATAAAAAAAAAGAAACATATACATAGAGCAAATTTAAAAAATAATTGTAAATAAGTCATTATTTGTACAAGGATATTCGCCTAATACATTATTGTAGTTTATAATACATTAGTAAATTTTATATATATAAAAAGTTTTGTTATAAAACATATACATATTCTCTGACAATTGTGAATAGTGTCATAGCTTGCACTGGAGATACATGTAAAAATAATATTGATGTTGGTATTTTACAAGTATGATACTTAAAAATTTATATCTAGTTGAAATTTATTAGGATGAAGAATAATAGACGGATTATATTGTTTACATCACAATTTCTTATTTAAGAAATATAAATTAACAAATGAATTGTAATTTAAATTTCTTAAAGGGGCAATTGATGTAGGTAGAGTTGCCTATTTTAAATTATTAAGGATACATTATGAGGTAATTAGAGTTGCCTATTTTAAATTATTAAGGATGAGTTTTTTCTAAGATTTGGATTTTCTTTGATTATGACGGAGATAGTTAAATTTGCATATATTAATAAGCTGGTTGTATTTTTGAAAGAATTTTGTTTATTGAGTTAAAGGGAATTTTATAGTTACATGGTGAAATAGAAAATTATTACTTTTGGAGTGATGAATATCTTCCATGTATATATACCAAAAATCTGTAAAGAAAGATTTTATATTAGTAATGTAATTGTTTAGAAATGTAATTTAGCATTGTGAAAAACTTGTTCAAGTGATATTAATGATGAGAATAGGATAAAAGATTTTTAGAATATGAAAACAAATCGATAAAGAATTGATAAAAAATTACCGCCTTAAATTGTAGTTCGGAAGTGTCAGTTAATTGTCAATGTGACAGATATTTATTACTATAATGAAGCAAAGTTTAAAATGGTAAATAACGTATAAAAAACTTTATTAAATTCGTGAAATATTTTATTTTGATAGAAATATTGAATTATGTAAGGTATTTATAAAATTATAACATATCTATAATTTGTATTGATCTTGATTTTAATGTGGAATTAATTTATTGGTTCAAAAGGAATTGGGTTTGATCACTAAGGTAATTATAAATAAATAAGGAGAGAATTTTCGATTTTTGCGAGAGCTAGTCGCAATTTTCGCAAACAAAGATTAATGCAGTAAAAAGTGCTTAAATCAAAGTGAGTTAAAGTAGATATAGTAGAATATTTAATATTCTAACTGTACAGATCATATTCAGTATAGAAAATATAAGAAATTGGAAATAATTGTTTAGAATCGTGATAAAATAGGTGTAAAGAAATTAGTACTTACCAAATTAAATAAACGATACGAAGTTAATAAATTTCCAAACTCAAATTTGAAGGAGCATAAGACGAAAACATCCTGTTGGAGCACCAGGAACATTAGTCGAATACATCCTGTTGGATCACCAGGAACATTAGTCGAATACATCCTATCGGAGCACCAGGAGCACAAGAAGAATACATCTTGTAGGACTACCAGTAGCACTAGACGAGTACATCTTGTTAGAACACCAGGAGCACAAGAAGAATACATCTTGTAGGACTACCAGTAGCACTAGACGAGTACATCTTGTTAGAACACCAGGAGCACAAGAAGATTACATCTTGTAGGACTACCAGTAACACTAGACGAGTACATCTTGTTAGAACACCAGGAGCACTAGACGAATACATCTTATCGAAGCATCAGGAGCACAAGACGATAACAGCCTGTCGGAACACTAGGAATGTTAGACGAATACAACTTGTAGAACCGTCAGGAGCACTAGACGAATACATCCTCTCGGAGCACCAGAAGCACTAGACGAATACATTCCATAGGAGACACTAAGATTGAAGGCCCATTACGAGTCATCTGTGTAGAAGAACATTCAAGAACATCATTAGAACCGAGTCCAGTGTATCTACAAAGGAACCGGATTATTAACTAGAAGTTTTTAAAATTTCAAGGGATATAAAAGTGGAAAAGGTCGTATAAAGTTTTATAGTACGTTAAGAATTATAGGTAGACAATGAAGAAACAAATTTGATATATATTTAATTCAGAATTAAGATCAAGTAACTATAAAATTACTATATTCGATTATTCAAAGCCATATAATTACCTTTCTTAAAATAATTAATTTCATAACCGTAAACCAGTAAATTTTATAGAAATACTAACAACTTCAGGCATATTAGAATACTTACATTGTTAAAATCGTCGTCATTTAAAGAAGCTCATCCTTAATAGTCCTAATATAATTTGAACAAGTTTTATGAGTATTTAATAGTGATTTATGATATATAATCCGTATCGTCATTCTAATATGTATATGTGTTTAAAAAGAAACGAATATATTGTTAGATTATAGTCAGTGTTTCTTTCTATCATCGTCGGGGTTATGTAAATAATTGACAGGTCACATTCCTAAAAGAAATAAGAGGCAAAAATAATAAATTTGGTAATAGAATGTTTAGATTGAGTTATACTTGCCTAATGAGAATTTCATGATGTTTTATAGTTATCAGGTTTATTACATGGAATTTTAGAAGTTTAAATTATTATACGTAAAGTTAACAAAAACAGTTTGATTTAGTAAGAAATAGAGTACAGTTGGAATCATGATACCAACTTACAAAATATAAGAATACTAATATAAGCAAAGTTAACTACTGAAGTATCCAGGACCGGATTAAGAGCATCAAGTAGGTATTTAATACAGATAATTTTAATATTGAGTCTCATGTTCTAATTGTGTTAAAAATATATACAGTAGATATTATAAAAGAGTACTGAACTAGCACGTGGCATCTTAATATAATTATAATAGTGCTATATTATAAATTTCTTACCCTGAGATAAAAATTATAGAACATATCATTTTTACAATACAACATTTTATTATTGAGTTGCTAATTGTGGAATAACTTACAATTGCTTGTATATCCACATTAGTACAATATATACCTTTACCGTATATAAAATAATAAAATACTTGTTCACTATAAATAAGGAAATATTTATGGTTATTACATTTCTTAAAGTTTATCGAAAATTGGAAAAAGATATTCCAGTTTTTGTATTAGTACACATTATATTTATTTTCTATCATTTATTTTAAAATTAGAACATTTCTCCATATTTATTTTTGAAGTAACACTTACATATAAAAATAGACAAGCATAATCACTTCTTATTATGGTATTTTATTTTCAACTATTATTGTTGTGATTTCAATGAAATGCTGTTGTTATTTGTTATTAAATTTTTAGGAATTTGCATCTGAATTAATGCAAGTTGGAGCAAAGTATGGTTCCGTTGATATAAGCGATATACTTCTAAGCAGGAAGACATTAGTCAACAATTATCTGCAGGACATATCAGAAATAAAGATTTTACTTTGAAAAATTTTTTAATTACTGTGGACTCAATGGATGATAAAAAAACAGCTGAAAATATAAAAACAAATTTATTTAATATAACAAAGAATTTCTTCACATTTTCAGATTTAGAATTAAAACAATTTTTTCAACGCGATAATATAACTTTTGTCACAGATAATGCCTCAAACCTTTGTAGTGCATTAACGTATACTGTAGAATATCTTGTGCTGCACATAATTTAAATTTAATAATTGCTTACACAGACAGTATCTGATCCAATTAGTACCATGATTCAAAACAGCAAAGATGTTTTTAAAAAATCAGGTTTAATTTCAAAATTAAAAAATTTATTAGTTAAGTCGTTCTAGATGGAATATTATTATGTTAAAATCCATAGTACTGATTTTCCATGAAATTGGGGAATTATTATTACAAAGATAGGAACTCTACAAGATTCAATGCATAGATATAATACTGTGAGATGTAATTAATCTACTAAAGCCATTTAATGAGCCACTTTAAAACTAAGTTCTGATCAAATTCCCACAATAATTTTAATTTTACCCTGGTTTAGAAGACCATCTGCTTATTAAACAATACAACCCAATGAATGATTTTAGATCCACGCATCAAAAATATTTTAAATGAACGTTAAAATTTCTTTTAACGTCGAAATTATCAACAGCTTCCCTAACAGAATTTTGTATTCATCAGTTTTTACTATGGTGATGAGTTTGACATACCGTTTGACTGAAATAAAAGTAGATAAAGCAGACACGCACACATGTGCATGCAAACATGAAATGGAGGGGTACGATAATAAGGGAATACAGATGAGTTCATATCGGGGGGACACCGGGTACCGAGACCGAGGCTTCAGTGCAAAACGTTGAAAGCTAGTATGCAGACGTTTGCTTTAAGGAATTGCTCCGCTATTTTGGTAATTGATGTATAATGTATTAACATTGAACTGAAACAAAACTATAAAAATTGTAACTAAAATAAAATTCTCACATTTAAAACGAAACAAAATATTATAATGAACTATACAAATAAATTTTGCACGTCTTTGTACGAATTATCCTTCGCATACCATAACACAATCTGTATTTTTTCCTCGACAGCTAAGGGCATTTTATTTTAATATTTGCGAGTTTGCTCAGACACAATGTACATAAGTTCACGCTCTAAAGATACGGAACGAATGCCATGTGCGCATGGTGTTCGCGCTCTCGGTTTACCCACACCACCATAAGACCGGTGGTGTGGGGGGCCACATTCTTGAACTGTTGTATACATACATACATAGGTACATGTTTATGTGTGTGTATTTGAAGATGCATATTAACTTTTAAATACGACAATCTGTATATGTTAATAATCATGAAAATGTTTAAAAAATTCAAGTATTTCCCTCGCTTATTTACGCTTGATAAATAGTATGAATGTACCAGCCAATCAGCTACTAGCACGCCTAGTAAAAAGACATTTTCTATTGCTGGAAGAACATATTAGAATTAGAAAAGTGGCGGAGTTAACTGAGTCTACTGAATGTTCATAAAATTCTATTTTTCATGTTCAATAGTAATACTTAATAATAATTAAAGTGTCTTTTTTGTAACAATTCTTTTTTATATTTGCATACTAGGAACTAAGAAATTATGTTGTTATATAGGACATTTGTTTGAATTTTGTATATTCAAAACTCTTACAATCTATGGTATTTGGAACATCTTTCGAAAGGGTGTTTAAATAATTTTAAAATTAGTGTCTTAGTGTTGAAAATTATTATTATCATTTTTTCTTTAGCACTGGTAATTATTAGTTTAATTTGGTAAATTTTTAGTTTTAAAAATTCACCTAATTCAATAAATAATTATCATAGCTAAAGCAGAAAATTATAATACAAAGAAATTTATTAAAATTGCCTCTAACGTAAATTTTAAATGTATAAAATTATTTTGCATTATAAAGTAAAGAATTGTTTTGCCTTCCACTCATTTAAGAATTAGTTAAACCTTAGGCTGACTTTTACATACATATAAATACGGCTGTCAATTCTCTAACTATTTATAGATATTAAAGATTTTAGTTTTTTCTAATTATTAATTGCATAAATGTTTTTTTGTCATATAGATCTACTTTGTGTTGCTATTTTTGTTTTAAATATTCTGTATTTTTTATTGTGACAATAAATAATATTTGACGACTCATACGCTGCTATAACATTTGAATAAACGGATTACAATTAATAACAGTGCACATACCGCATGTGTCAAATTTCATTAGCCTTAGGGATTCAATGTTTGCCTGCGATTTATACGTATACAAATAATATATGGCAACGTGTGTCACCCCTACTCTCCGTCACCAATCCCGGCAACAATCGACATTAGAACGCTTTTCTCCGATCTCGCCACCAGATTTTACATTCAATCTTTAGCTGCGAACACGTTGCGATCTACTCTACCATAAAAGCCGTCTTATTACTGGAACGGGAAACATCAAATGGCCGCCGCGATGTCCTGATCTAGTAGTTTATTATTATTTTCAGAATCCTTTTTTATTTACCTTATTTTTAATTTTATTAGAATTACGCTTTTGTTTGTGTCATGCAGCGTGAACGCAGCTTAATAATTCTCTGCATTTACTGAAAAGAAAAAGAAAAACAAATCCTTGCAACTCGTAAATATGTATTATTTCTGAACGCATGTACTATGTTGCCACGTACTGTATGGATTAATCGCCTATGGCTAATGAAAATTGACACGTGCTGTATACTGTGTGTCCAAAAAGTCTTGAAACACCCAAATAAAATCGAAACGGATGATTTTTGAGTAAAATGCAAAAACAGGTCAATATTAGTATTTTCAAAAAACTACTGGCTGATGGTATCTGTTTGGAATTTTTGATGACCTTGAAAAAGTTATGATGTCATCAAAAACAAATTTAAATGGCAACGTCGTATTTTTAATTTTATTTTTGATAGATCTTTTAATTGTCTAAACGGCAGTCAAAAAATTTTTCATTCTACTTAAGAAAAATTTTGAAAAAAAAAATCATTATAGAAAACAAAGAAAATTTTAATCGTAGAAATCAGCAAAAACTCTTACAATAAATGTTCAAAATGTTGTCCTTGAGCATCTTGGCAATACCCTAAACGATAATAAAATTCATTTTGAACGTTTTCTATCATTTCAGGAGTGATCCTTCGTACTTCAATCTAAATCCGTCTTCCAAATTTTCAGGTTTAGTTGCGTATACCTTATTTTTTACGTAACCCCACAAAAAATAATCAATAGGGCGATCTCGAACATGACCTTCTTCTTGAAATTTTTTGTGAATCTTACTCACTGCAGAAATACTAATTGGGGCACGCTCCGGATGTTCTGTATTAAATAAGTCGCAAACTTCTCTAACTGAACGAGCCCTATCCCCAAAACGAATCATCATCAATATTTGAATACGTTCCCTCTCGCTTAAAACCATTTTTAAACAGTTTTTTTTAACTTACGCACAATTCGTATTTGACAGAATGTCAGAAATAAAACAAAATGTGTTTGAAAAATAATCGACTTTTAAGCCAAATATGTTTTTTTTAAAGACAAACTTTTCCATTTTCGAAGAAGTAATTAAATTTTTCTCGGTCATTTTCTGAAGTAAAATGAAAAAAAATTTTACAGTCATTTAGACAATTAAAAGATCTATCAAAAATAAAATTAAAAATGCGACGTCGCCATTTACATTTTTTTTGATGACATCATAACTTTTTCAAGGTCATCAAAAATTCCAAACAGATACCATCAGCCAGTAGTTTTTTGAAAATACTAATTGACCTGTTTTTGCATTTTTCTCAAAAATCATCCGTTTCGATTTTATTTAGGTGTTTCCAGACTTTTTGGACACAGTATATAATATTACATATAATATTTACTGTAAGAAATTGTATCCAGTTGACCGGTGCACGTTCAGTACACGATCGGTTGCGACTGGGCGAATAAAATAGACATGAGTAACGCAGCGCTGCGTTGAGTTAGTGCGTTGATACACTGGAATGCGTTGCAAGTATTAATACAGCAGTTTCAACGCAATAACGCATCAGCGCAATTCGTAATACACTTAATACTATAACGCATCAGCGCAATTCGTAATATACCTAATACAATACACACACTGCAGCTATAGAAATGTCGTGCGTCGGGAACAATTTTCGATTAGTTTAGAATAGGTATGTTGTTTCAATTGACAATGGGTTTCGAATTCGAAACTTAAAACAATTCCAATTCTCATTCATTTTTATTTAAAAATATATTCAAAAGTACTTCAAGATATGAAAACAAATATATCAGGAGCAAGGTTTTAAAATTAAATAACGAAATATGTACGAATAATGCACATAAATAAACATATAAATATCGATATGTATACATAATTAACAACATTAATTATATTTTCAAACAAAAAGATATTTATTTTAAAAATATTGGAATACATAGGAACTAAAATAAAATTTATAACATTTTTAACACAAATAAATATACAGGATACAAGAATATAAGCGATATTTAAAATGAATGTAAAGAAATGCATATTAGCAATACATTGTCTATTTTAACTTTATTTTTAAAACATACTATATTCAAATGAAGTAAATAAGTTTATCTTAGTTTGGATGATTACTTTCAAAATTACAAATGTATTTTTCAATGTAGACTAATTTTCAAATAAATCTGAATTCTTAAACTTAGAATACTTTTTGTGTGTAGTGTTGCTAGCTATTTCTATATGATAGATAAACTACAAATTTGGTTACAAAAACAATTACAATAAATTCTGGTATCTACAGTTTTTTAAAAGTATATAAGTTATATTTATTATTTTATTTGGAAACGTTTCCTTTGTAAATTCCGCGACCTTTCTATCCCATAACTCAAGCGCTACGATAAGCCAGTAATCGGATGGAGTCACGGGATGCAAATATTAAATGTATCACATGGCACTATAGCGCAATTGCGTTAACGCATTGCGTTGATACCTTAATGTGCGATTGAGTTATTGTATCAGCGCACAGATTTTTAGTGCGTTACCCATGTCTAAAATAAAACCGGGCCAGCTCGGCATGTCGGGCCGGCTCGGCAAGTCGGGCCTGCTCGGCATGTCGGGCCGGCTCGGCGTGTCGGGCCGGGTCGACGACTAAGCCGAGCCGGGCCGGGCCGGCGACATGCCGAGCCGGGCCGTAAAAATGCCAAAAATGCCCACCTCTACATTGAACATTACAAAATTTATACAATGATTAACATGAACAATTCATATTCAAATTGCAACATGTTAACCTTTGAATGAACTTCGTAAAACCAATAAATCCATATATAAAATGAAAGATATACACACAGGGAATGAAAACATGAAAATCCAAAAAATTAGTAATTATTGTATATTAGACAATACATAACATACATTAGAGAACATAAAAATAGATATATTTTGTACAAAATATTATACAGATGTAACTTTTATTAATAGTAATAGTAGCGTCATATCCTTATTTTTATAATTAAATAATGCTTACCTATCTCTTGCTGTTAGACTTTTAAATATATAATCATTATTTTATTTAAATATGTATATAAATTGTTATCAGTTTTTACTTAGTTATTACCTATATTGAGTACATAATCATACAAATGTCCAGCAAAGTGTTCGCTTATAAATTATATACATACAATATTGAGTTAATATAATGTACCTATTTCACAAATGGAATGGTTTTATACATTTTAGCAGGATTGGTCCTTTTAAGGGATGGATCAGCAATTTTTTCAACGCACTTATTAATATCTGCACAATGTTGATTTTGTAAATACATACAGAACAATATTTCGTTATATTTGTGCACTATTTACGCTTACGTATTCAATCAAATAAGGAAAGATACTTGCCCTTCGGTGAAGTGGTCCGTCTCAACCCTATTATGCAGTACAGGTTTAATAGGGATATTGCATCTCTTATTATCTTTAGCAGTCTCTTAATAACGACATCTTTATATCCGGTTGCCTTGTTGCAAGTTCTATTATGCAAAGTATATATAATGGGTATATGAGTAATCGTTGCTGTCAATTGTCAGTTTTTGCCATGTGTAAACTTTTATATTGTCTTTAATTTATCTATATATAATTTCTGTTAAATCGTTCTTTTTAGCAAGCATATTATCTTTTTCAAGCATTTAAAAGTAAGTATGCATAAGTATGTATAATTCTGATTAACGTGATAACCTATATACATACACATATACCTTTTACAGATTGCTACATGATATGAGTTTTGAATTTTAAATAGTGGGACGAAAGAGTATTCTTATTGAAAGAGATGACACCATTAGGTGGAGGCATAAATACTTACAAGACATCAGAAAATTCAGAGACGAAGGTATACTTTATCATTTAATTTGTTATACTTTTATGTTCATTGCGCAATTTATTATTTGCTTGTGTTTGATTGTGATTGTTTTATTTTTAGGTAGAACTATAATATATACTGATGAATCATGAGTGAATGCAGGACACTCGGTAAATAAAAAGTGGACAGACGTTACTGTTCAAAGCAGTCGACAAGCTTTTACGGAAGGACTCAGCACTGGTTTAAAATCACCAAGTGGTCTTGGGCCTCGACTTCCATTAATTCATGCTGGAGGCGAGCAAGGTTTTGTTATTGGTGCTGAATGTACATTTCTTTGTAAGAAAAATACTGCTGATGTTCATAGCGAAATGGATGCAGATACATATGGAGATTGGTTCAAGAATAAATTGCTTCCAAATATACTAGAGAACTCGGTTGTTGGTCTCGATAATGCCTCATATCACACGAGAAAATTAGAAAAGTTTCCAGCAGTAGCACGGAGAAGACAAAATTATTGAATGGCTCATTGAGAAGAATATTCCACTTGATAATGACATGTTAAAAAGAGATTTACTGGCTTGTGTGTCAGTAGTTAGGTTCCAGTATGAGAGAAACAAAATTGATGAATTTGCAAAGAATAAAGGGCATTATGTTCTTCGGCTTTCACCTTATCATTGTGAATTAAACCCAATTGAAATGGTGTGGGCACAAGTTAAGCACTACGTTGAAATGCACAATACGATATTCAAACAAAGAGATATTGAACAATTAATTGTGAAGGGTTATCAGAATGTAACAGTGAACAACTGGCGGAATTACATTGGCCACCTTGCCAGCTTGCAAGATGATGTTGAAGAGTTTATAATTAACGTCACACATTCATCATCAGATCAAGATTCTTTAAGTGATGATGCAAAATGAAACAATATGTGTACCTACTCCTTTGTATGGTCATGGTTAGTTTTTTCATAAATGTTATCATGTATTATTAACTTGTTCTTATAAATGGGAATAGTTATTTACGAACCAAGTGCGGGAAAGCATATTTCGCGAATGAGTGGCCATTTTTAAAGCGCGAGCCGAAAGGCGAGCGCTTTATGGACACGAATTCGCGAAATGTTTCACGCACGAAGTTTGTACAATATTTTTTGTACGAATAATTAAATAATACCTACTGTTAAATACGTTATCATTTATGACACACTACAAATTTGTTCATATTAATTAAAAAATTTTGAGTTGGCAGTACTTATTATTTGAATTGACATTTAATTTAAAATTAGTCAAATTCCAAACATTGAATACAAAATTAAAATCTCCTCTAAAACATGCATTCTGATGAAGAAATACAATGTACACCTCCTGAAATTCGTGAAGCTGCCAATACTGCAATCGATACTTTATTACCTACAAAATCAAAAGACAGATACAACACCATTTATGGTAAATTCATAACTTGGGCTAGATCTAAAAATATAAAAACTTACTCAGAAAATTGTTTATTAGTTTATTTTCAAAGTTTACAATCAAATAAATCATTATGGTCTACTTATTCTATGCTAAAATCATGCTTAATAATATATGATAATACGGATATATCTAAATATGCAAAACTCATAGCATACTTAAAACAGGAAACGAAACACCTTCAGCCTAAAAAATCGGCAGTATTAAGCGAAGAACAAATTACTAAATTTATAGTTGAAGCACCAGATTCCTTGTTCCTACTAGTGAAGGTAGTCATTTTTGTATATTTTAAATTCATACATTACTATATGTATTTATAGTGTCATGGTTTGAATGACCATGCTATATATAATATATAATTTGATACGTGTTCTTATATAAAGAAAAGGTATTCTTATTTCTTATCAAGTTTTTATAAATATATTCAAGTCCATAAAATTAATACTTATAAAATTAAAAATATATTCACAATTATTGTTTTCACTTTGATCAATGGTAGAATGTTCATTTTTCTTTCTTCAAACCAATTATTGTAAATTCTGGAAGGAAGAATTCAGAGATATTAGTTACTGTATAAAAAATATTGTATTTTATAAATTTGTACAAAATTGTTTAATTAACGTTGATAGGTGAAGTCAAGTATGATAATTTATTGGGTATTAAAAATATTTAATCTTGTATTAAGATTCGCGGCTTTATTTAAAATAAGGAACGTGACAGCTTTGATTTTGACAGTTCTAAGAAATATGATTGAGAAACAGTGTATAATTTATTTGAGAGACATAAAAATCAAGAGATAATAATACGAATTGAATTAAATAATGTGTTTTTTATAAGCTAAACTGGAGATAAATAGTCTTACAAGAGTTTAAAAGAATTATTTTGAATATAAAGTATAGGTGGTATATTTTGATTGGTGGAGGAAATTTTTTAAAAATAATCGTCAAGGGAATGTTTATAAACAAATGAAGAGAAGATTAATTTTTACTTTTGATTCTGTGCGGGTGTAGAATTTCAGTGTTTCTTAAATAACACTGAAATTTATACATATTGTAAGATTTTTGAGTATTCAAAGTGTTAGTATTGCATTATTCGACACGAATATATAATTATTTATAATTTCCAACTTAAAGTGGAAATAAAAGTTCACAAGTCATCACTAATAGAGTGTTAAGTCGTTTAATTTGAACGTGTGGATATTTTGAGAAGATTTGAGATAAAATATTTAAGAAAACTTACCCATATAGAATATTTATTCAAGACAGTCCATAGAGGTGATTTTCAGTTAAGACAGTCCTGGTAGGATTTTCCTCAAGAGGATTATTTTTCATTGCAAGTTTATCCATATAGAAGTTCCATTTGAAGTAGAAGAGATTCTGATACTGAACGTGTATGTTGACGTAGGATTTTCCTCAAGAGGATTATTTTTCATTGCAAGTTTATCCATATAGAAGTTCCATTTAAAGTAGAAGAGATTCTGATACTGAACGTGTATGTTGACGTAGGATTTTCCTCAAGAGGATTATTTTTCATTGCAAGTTTATCCATACCGAAGTTCTATTTGAAGTAGAAGAGATTCTGATACTGTTCCTGTTATAAGAAAAAGTGTCTTCGAGAAGTGTTTTATATTTTAGGGCACAGAAAATATTTATCAGAGAGTTGCAGTGGACCTTTACAGGCAGCATTTCTCTATAACCAATAATTTCAAGTGTTGAGAAGGCAGATACATCCTGGATTATTCAATTTCTTCGAGGAAATCGTATACAACAAGGCAGTATAATTCTACAAGAAGGAAAATATTATTGAATTGAGAAATTGATAGGACTACAGTACATTAATGAATTAAGGTTGTATGTAAAATTTATACATTGATATTAGGAAATATTGAACATATTTAAAGTAAATCCAGTACAAAAATTTTAATACAAAACAATTTATGTAGATCACAAGTTAAAAAATGTTGACACTTATAAAAAGATAGGTTATGAGTATAGAAATATGTAATATATTTTTAATTAAAGCAAATATCGAAATATCATAAGGATTATCAAAGTGAACATAATAATTATGAGTATTAGAAAACACATTATGAATTTAATTGTGAACAAATTTATTTTAAGGCATTATTAAAGTTGTTTGGTTACTTACCGTACACATATTAGAAAGATGAATAACTTTTCTTAACAAATCAAACGCTTACAACGTATTAAACAATTTCACTAGGAAATAAATGTTTTTTTTTGGTCCATGTTAATATCCCATTTCTTGTACACAATCAGTAAAACCGAGCAATATAAGAATTTTAATCTAATCGTTTTTTTTAATTTTGTATGTAATCAGCTGTGCACATAGGATTATATGTTTTCTTCAGGGAATAGACAGTAAAAAAAAAATACAGAGGGAATAGACAGTAAAATTACAGAATTCTACTTATATATGTGGATATAGAAATCTATTTATTTAAAGAATTGTACTTAAAAATTAATATAGCCGAAATTGAATAATTTTATAAAAATTCCAGAAATCTTATCGGACCAAGTTACACGCAAAAAGAGAAAGAGAAATAATAATAATTATTATAAGTATACAAGCTATGCCGTGGTTTTAATTATATTCACTGGGCGATTATAGTACTGGGCTAGTTCGGAGCAAATTATTGAATTATTGAGTTAGTTACATAATAGGGCATGTAAATAGTAACATTAGGACAAAGGTATTAATACATTTTAGCGCCCGAACATGGGACATTATTAGGAAATTATATATTGTAGAGAATATTCATTTACATATCATACACCATACTAATACATTTTGGCTGGCCCAACTTGGGACAACAATACTAATACAATAGGCTGTATTAATAATGGGTATTTCTGGAGCATGTCGACGTGTAGAACTTTGCAAAATGTCATTGCCAGACATAGAATTTAAAAATAATTTAATTATTGTAACAATTCCACAAACAAAAACAGATAAAAGCCGTACATTTGCAATCATTAAGCCAGAATGGATTGCATTAATTCGGCAATATGCAAATTTAAGACCAGACAACAACCAACGATTCTTCTTAACATATCGCAATGGCAAGTGTGTTTCTTCACCTGTTGGTCTTAATACAATTGGTAAAATTCCAATGCGAATAGCTGAGTACCTTCAGCTTGATAGCGTAAGTAGCTTCACAGGTCACTGTTTCCGAAGGAGTTCAGCAACATTGTTGGCAAACCAAGGAGCTGACTTGCTTTCAATTAAAAGACATGGTGGATGGAAATCATCTATGATTGCAGAAGGATATGTCGAAAATTCTCTTCATAGCAGAATTCAATTGGCTAAAAAAATGACCCAGTCAGAGATGTTGATTCCTCCTGCAACTTGTTCGACGTCTGAAATACAACAAGGATTATCTAATAATACTATTAATGTTACCTTACCCTCACAATCGAGATCAATTGAAACGAATCAGCTAATCCCTGGAGTATCAATATCTGGTTGTGAAAATTGTGCTATCAAAATTTTTAATAATTGTTCTGTTTCAATTTCTGAAAAGAGTTAATAATGGTAATTTATACAATATTTGTTGCCGTTCTGACATTTAATTACATACCTCTGAAATATAACAATTTCTATTACATTGTGTTTTATTACTGTCATATCAAAACAACAAACTGGGCAGCGTATTGGCCTTGTTTATTAATACTATAGTTATACAACTGAAGGTTAGTTCGGGTAGGTAGCCAACAGAGGGGTTGGGCAGTAGGATGTGCCCATTCATAAGTTTTCCCGCTAAATTTGTTGTAGTAAAAGCAGTCTTCTCGTAGTAGTAAAGAGAAGCCAATGGGAGCTTAAAGGAAGTGACGCAATTATCCAATTACACCAATCGTGTTTGTTACAATTTTGTAGGCGTTTTGCTTTAGATTTAAATATCTTAAAATATTTTGAATTAAGGGATATGATAAGTCTACTGACACTAATTTTTCAAATTCCAAAAATAAGTGATGATGTGATTGTGGATGTTAAATGTTATTCTAAAATACATATTGCAAGACGATGTAACGAAGAAATGTCATTTTTCCTATATATTTTATCTTATAATTGACAATGGATATTGCAGTTATACAAGCTGAAAAAGGTTCAAAGTACTAACCTTTAATAAATTCTTTGCTTGGTTATGAATTAGTTTGTTTGTATAACTTATTGGGTATGTACTATCCTCAACAATAATTGATGATTATTCATTCAGACTTGTATCATGGCAATTGTTGTTACGATTCAGGCCTAGATAAAATAAAAATAACTAGAACCATAATAAAATAAGTAATGTCAAAGCCAAGTACATTTAAGTGTGTATCTAATTAACTTTTATGAAGTGATATACCTCACTTCAACCAGTATGAAGGCTAAAATTCTACATATATAACACAATAAAATCCATGAAGATTTCAAACAATTGCAATTAAACGTGGGTGAAAGAAAAATTAAATAGTAGAAATATAAGTAAACTAGTTTGATAATGACGTGTAATGTCAAAACTGCAGTCACATAGTGATTAAAATAAAGTGAAGTTATTCAAATTTAATTGTGTTTTATTTTACTTATGTATAAGTAACAGCCGAAAGTGTTACATATTTTAAACTAGTTTTGTTTGATAACCCCTACGTAACTTCAATTATTAGGAATTACTATTATTGAAAGCAATTTTTAAAATCGCAGGTAAATACAAATTGAAGAAACGTCCATATACAGACCATGTGTAGGCAGTACTTACTATATTGATAATTACGAAGAATGTAAATGTATAATGAAAGTTGCTGCGACTTCCCTGACGAGCTGAGGTATTGTGGGTGTAAAAGCAGGATTAATTATAACACTTCTACAGTAAGAAGGATAGTGTTTCTATTATAATAATAAATTTATTATATCAATAATAAGATATACATACAGTTTACACAATAGCACATCAAGCAAAAATGTAATGATAACATCAACACAGGGCTAATTTATGTCATTGACATTGTAGAATGCTTCTTGAAGGAGAATGTCCTTTATTTTCTCTTTAGATACGAAAGTAGAAAGATGTCTACACATAACTTTGATTTTGTTAAATAATTACCAGTGACGTGTTGTACTGAAGTGGCTTTTGTCCTATGTAATGCGGGATGTGTAGCAAATGGTGATGAGGGGTGGAGACTTCTGTAATCTCACCCCTAGTCATGAGGTGTGACAGCTTTTTCAAAGCCCTCCTTAGTTGTTGCAGAATATGTGTCTAGGCTAATGGACTTATCATAAGTTCTCTGAAGAGAGGTTTGCAGCGAATAGTTTGTGAAACACAGACAATTGCTCGAACAGCCTTCTTCTGCAGGATGAACACCTTTTCTACATAGGCCTACTTACCCCATATTGGTTAAACATTGTTGATATGTGATTTGATAGTCCATAGTATATCGTTATTCCAGTAGACTATCAGTTATAAATCTGATATGTCTAATTGCATAAGTAGCAGAAGATAAGTGTTTGACTAATTTAACTAATCTGCAGCTTCCATGTTAATCTTGTGTCTAGTCTAATATCAAGGAATTTTCAATTCGTAGAATATATGTTTGATCTATGTTTACTAGTAAAATAAATTGTCTCACATTTATCTTGGTTAAGTGATAAATGATTGGCTGTGAACCATTTAAATTTCTAAATTCTGAAGATACCAAAACCTTAAAATAATGTGGTGTTTATAATGCATTTTCTTTGTAAAACGTACTACATTACTGGTTTGAAAGCCTCACATAAACCAGTCAAGTTGATGAAACCATGCAAAGCAACTTAATAAATGTTGTGGTTCGGATAGCTTTTAATTACTTTTTCTTCTTTTACATAATACCTATATCTAGTCATACCAAATATATAGAAGACTGTTTTAGACATACCTGATGAACACATAGAAAAAAATTAGAATAACCCCAAACTCTGAACCCGAAACAGACTGACATTTCATGTAGGTGAGTATTTAATAAAAATGCTGACTTTTTAATACCGTTTTTTTGTTTGGATTTATTTCTTTAAAAAACATGAATACGTTTTTTTAAAAGCCTTTTGTATGTCTTTTTTTTTATTATGTTATAAAAGGGTAATTGTGAGTATAATAAGAGAAAAAAATAGTAATCCTACGATTCTTCAATGAAACATTTACTTAAATCTACTTTATCACAGTTAAGCTATATAGGTTATGTTGATATGTAATTCAAGGGCAAACGATGTGAAAAGCAAATCAAACAAAATATACTCTTATGTAAAATTTAATAGAAAATATCAAAATATATTTACATTTTTTATAAACTTCCGGATTAAATTGTGGGAGTGGCGTTGAGAATATTTCATTGGCTGAGCACTTTCATTCATTCGTATTAATCCATTTGAAAGATATCAGAGGACGACACTTTACTACATAAGAAATATTTACAGTTTTCTCTAGGTTGTATAACTATAGTATTTATAAACAAGGGTATTGGTAAGATTAGGGGTTTATGGTTTTAAAATGTTATCAAGTTACAGTTAGTACCAACTTTACTTCCCGCACGAGTGCGGGAAATAGAATTTCCCGCACCCATATGAATGCGTAAAACTGTATGTTATGTCATATGAGTACAAAAAAGTTTTTATCGACGACTAAACAATAAAGTATGTATTATATTAATCAATATTGGCTAATAATAACACTCATAATACCCGTAGGGAATAATGAAATGCGACCAGTGAATAATGGGCCATAACGTTACCATTATTCACTGCATTCCGCCAATAAGAACATACAGCAAGAGCGCGCGAGGTATGATCACCCGATGGTATACGTAAACTCGCATCTAAACGTGGTCCGATAATACATATTAGAGTACCGGCACAACATTCGAACTCATAGTGAACTGATTAGTTTTTCGCAGATTGACAAAAAGAACAAATTAAATTTTCTCTTTAAGTGATGACGATTGCTTAGATAACTAAGTCGATAATAACGCAAAGATTGTAATACTTATAACGTAATTATCATTATCCTTATGAAATTAAATAATAATGTAGTTGTGTAAAAAGTTATAGAAGTACAAGTGGGTTTTAGAATGAAATAAAAACAACACGCCTGAAACATCTGCAGAATAAACTAAGATGTCTAGAGAAAAATAAATAAATAGAAATTTCATGGTAAAAAAAAAACTATAAATAAGTATAACAGAAATACCATAAAATAACATAAAAACGACCCTTGAAATAGAAATTAAAACTGCAGCGCAATTTAAAACATCTCGTTCTTCATTTTGTGTGGCAATAATGACTATTATTCCCTCGAGCTGAGTTACTCCCACGCCGCTTACGCGGCTCGGGAGTAAATTCAGCTCTCGGGAATAATAACTGTCATTATTGACTCGTTGTATAAACTACTATTTATGAAAAATGAACTTTATCTTGGTCTGAATTTATAGTGGATAGTTGATTAAGATGTTAATATTCAGTAACGAAGAAAATTGTATACCTTAAGTGTTTCTTTGAAATATTAATTCATTTACTCTGGCTTACTATATTCAGTTAGATTTTAAATAATTTTTTTACAGAACAATCCCAAAGGATTATATTATTACAAATATTTTAACTAATCCATCTTCCCATATATTCTCCCCTTTTAGTGTTTCAAATTACTATTAATTTTTTGTATGCAGTATGCATCAATTGAATGACAAACAGTCGTATAAGTTATGTTTTGATTACAAAAAATGTCAGATATTGAACCGGAACTGTAACGACATTATACATGCAATGAGACGATTTGGCAACCATGAAATCAATTCCCATAAGACCTGTACTGCATAATAAGGTTGAGACGGACTATAGTAAGTACACATGATCACAGAATACTTGACTACGACTATACTTCCTCCCAACTTACAAGTCTAAATAACCAATGAAACTCAATGCAAACAACACAACGCAACAATTTGATTATGAATTATCAATGACGCATATAATTTTAGGTTAGGATTTTCACAAATAACGCGCCATTATGGTTTGTTATGACGATCCGTATTCGGTAAACTTCGTATATAAACTACTTGCGCTTCGTGTTTGTAATAGGAACCAAATGAAAATTCAAAATTGGTAAAGGCCGTGACCAGATCCTGTTTAGTGTTTACCATAAATGTTAATAATGGCTGACCGCGTTGATCAAGTGAATGATACAATGCTTTCGGCAAATACAATTTGTGTAAAGGAGGAACAGTGCCAAGAAGACAGTTTTGTAGAGGATAAAATGTATATTTCTGAAACTGCTGTTACTACAGACAATGCTGAATTACAAGATCCCATTTGGCATGGCAAAATCAAACAATATGAAGAGTCCACATGTTTGGACAGTATTAAAACAGAGTTAGCATCATCAGAAGTGGCTGAAGTTCAAAATGACAACGTTAAAATCGAAAAAGGATTTAGTGCTGATGATATTAAAATTGAGTTTGATAATGGACTACTGTGTAAGTAAATGTATATGAACAAGGCTAAGCATTAGATAGACGCCCACACAAATTATAAAGATTTTCAATAATATGTAGTAGTGATTGCAGAACTCAAGTGAAAACTAATCGGGTATCTGATTATTCAAATAAACTGTGTACTTTGGTTTTTGAACAACTAAGTTGCCGCAAATCGCTGTACTCAATCGGACATTCAAGTTGGGAACTGACTAGTGCATTAGTCATACTTTGTTCCCCGGTAATTGTTCCTTGCTTTGCAAAACCGTCTACTCGGTTGTTGTAAATATAGAAATCATTTCATTCTCAATTATGTATAGATTAATAATAAACACAATGTATTTACAAAAATACTAACAATAGCATTAGTTGCTTTTCCAGTGTTTTAATGGGGATATCTATTTTAAGGTAGATTGTTTTATAGTTGCCTGTTTGCAACTTGAATCTATGATTGGATGCACCTAGTTTGTGTGTTTTTGGAAATACCTGTTGTTTATTGATATATATATATATTTAATGGATAAGGAAGTGATCTTTATTCATACAATTACTACTAAGTATACGTTAAAAAATGAAAATGGCGGTTTCCACATTATTTAATAAAGCAAGGTATGTGTAAATAGCAAACTTATGTTGTACAGTATCCAGAATGTATGTTTTATTGTCAGTGTGTGAATAAAAGCTATGAAATGTTTGCTCCAGAGCCATATTTCAAGGTTAAAATCCACCAATTTTACTGGCTTTTTCCACAGTAGATGGATTTTAACTTTGAATTAAAGTTTTTTAAGTTGGAAAGTTGGTATTTTTTACTGATATGTGGACAATGAAACTTACATTTTTGGATACTGTACAGTGTAAGCTGTATATTTACATGTACCTAATGTTTTATTCAATATTTTTCTTGTATTTTAATATTATTCGTGTGAAAGTCATTGTAACCTCTTACTATTCAATAAATATTGAAATCAAACTTTAATATGTTCATATCTACGAACATTATTTTATTAATAGAACTTGGTTTAATATTGATATTTACATAAATGTTTATCTGTTTAGCCTGTTTTACATTTGTCAATTTATTCATGAATTTATTCATAAAGTAATCCATAAATTTATATACAAATAATCATTTTACACTTGAATGAATTCATGAATTAGTTGACAAATGTAAAACAGGCTTTACTACATCTTTGGTAGTATTGTTGATGATTGATTTTACATCAGCAGTTAGATAATAGAATGTTATGCAAACTCTTGTTGCTTCTGACATTACTATTGGTACTGTTTCAAGGACAAGAAACTTCTAATAAGATTGTCTTGTTTGTAAGGAGTGATGAAACATCTGCAGTATAAATACAAAATACACAGAGAAAAGTTAAGTGCATTTAGTATTTATTCTTTTTATAGAAAAACATATTTAAATTCCATTACAAACACTCACATATTTTTACTTTCAAACCTGTTTTATGTCTCAAATACTAAGGTTGAATTACCAATTTTAAATCTTTGACATCCTTATACAAGATATTACTTGATTATTTTGAGAGCTAACAGTATTAAATAATGTTTTATGATTCTCTATTTATTTAAAGAACTACCAAGTGATATAAATTCTTAATCTGTGTGTATCTTTGCCCAACAGACTGTGAACATTGTGATGCATATTACATTGACTATTGTATCGAATGTGGAATGCTTGTGCACATTTTAAACAAATATGCTTTGAATAACGCTGACAGTGGAGAAGATATACCAAACGATATTTTAGAAATTCAAGATTGTCTTGGGCAAACTGGAGTATATGCTTTGAGAATTATTCCTGCCGGTGTAAAATTTGGTCCTTTCACTGGACTCAGCACAACAGAATTTCCCTGGGAAATGAATGGTGATAAATTTGTTTTAGACAAAAGTAAATGGAAGTATTTGAATTGGATGCAGTACGTTAATCCTACCAGTAATACTTGTGACCGAAATCTGAATGTATTTAAATCTGAGGAGAATATATATTATCAGAGCACTCGTCAAATTCGAGCTGGTGAAGAATTGCTGGTGTATTTTGGTGAGGCATGTGAAAACAGCCCGAATAAAATTGTCAGGGTAGATTTTGCTACGACTACGAAAGACATCAGTAAGGAAGTATTTGCCTGCACATTTTGCTGCCTTGGATTCAGCTCGAAATCACATTTGGCCAAACATAAAACTATTTGCGCTAAGGATACAACCGAAACGTTTTCAATTGAAGGTATTGTGAATATCTCGTTTTGATGTTTGTGGAGTTGACTTTATAAATTTTTGCATTTTTAAAAGATATTGTCTTTAAATTCTTTAATGAATAATAATAATAATAGTAATAAATACAATTAATGAAGTTGAAAAATATTTCCAGAAAGTAATTGCTTACGGTTTATATTAAATTATCCAATGTTCTTAAAACTTATTATACCTGTGCCACTTTCCCAGTTATATACATACATACATGCCTGATGTTAAATCAAAGATTAATGATTAATGCTCTTATAAAAAAACATGATAACAAATACTTACATAACTAGCTGCTCTTATTTGGCAAAATTGGAAGGAAATATATGTCAGTTTTGCATGTAATTCAATGGGTGTGTTTTTCGTGCAATTCCAGATCTCAAGCAGTGCCCTTTTTGCCAAATCCACTTGGATCCGAAGGAACATCTTGTATATCACATGAGCTTCTGCTGCGAGAGGAATGCCAGGTATGAGTACTGCCTCATATATAATTATGCATGAGAAGTGTGAGGCAATATAACCTTTTCTTACCAAAACAGTTTATCATTTGCTCGTTGATTATATATAAGAATTCAGATAGACATTTTAAATTGATTTGAATTATGAGAATTAGTTGTGAAAAATTTAAATATCTTATTTACTCTACTTTGGAAGCCCATTAATTATTGTTCATTATACTTTTATAATAGTCAATGAATCAATTTGATGACAAATCTTTCGCATAGGCCAAAACATGACAATTGTTGCAAGTTATTAAATCATTAACAAAGATGTTAAAGGGTCCAAGATTGGACCCCTGGGGAACTCCAGAAGTATAAACATACATCCCTGATTTGTAGCCATTATGGTATACGAAGTTACTTCTTTCAGCAAGGTAACCAAGAAATGGGTTGCTGAAACCAAACAAGCGACCCTATATATTTTTGGATTTTCTAGTACTGCTTTAAATTGGCTATTCAACTGTTTTTTCTTTTTCAAAATTGAGCCAATAGTTTTTGAGTTATTAGTTTTTTTTGAAAATATTTGACCAAAACACGTGTTCAGAAAAAAATTATTCTCACATTGTATTTAAAAGTAAAAGCATTAACTTTGGTTGTTTTGTAGCCAAGAAAATTCTGCATCATTTGGTATAAGTTACGCTCGACAATACCTCAAAAAACGTTGTTTTTTCAAGGCCTAATTACTTCCCGAAACATTCACATACCAAAAACTTATTTTTTTAAATGGAACATCCGGTATATAATTGAGGCATTTTGTACCTTTTTTTATTTTCTTTCATTTTTTGTTAACAATGTCCTGTACCTATCGTTTGTAATTTCTGAGATAATCACCATAGGAGCAATCAGCGGTCAAATAAAAAACTACGAGCGCTGTTCTATGCACCCAATAAAGACTGGAATGCGGCTGACTGCCTAAGTCAACTGTTATGCCGCCTCTACACATCGTCAAACATTCGGCAAATATTTGATATTCGCCAATATTCGCGCCGAACACGAATGCCGATCCTTTCGGAGTCGGTTTTCGTTTAAAACATCAAAGAAAATTCGTATTCGAACACAAATAACCTGACTACACATCGTATACTGAAGTGAGATGGGTGTCAACGAGATCATATATCAGCCCGCCATTTATTTATTAGTTAAAATAAAACTTTGAAATTCGGACCGTATATATGAGTGATTGGTGGGCTTCTTCAGGTACACTCAATTTTCTATAGCACTTCCGGTCAAACCGGAAGTGACGTTAATTTTGAATTTTTAATACAACATTTATTATTTCTGTTCATATTCTGTTTCTTCTGAAATTTTGTCATCTAGTGCAGGTTAACTTTTGACATTTCTGTCAAAGATGGCGGTATCTGTTAAATTTATCCATTAAAGTGAAACTGCTTCGCAACAATTGTCCAAATTTAACGACCATCAAAGTTAGCTTTGAAAACAATTAAGAAACGTATTTTTCACATTGACACGCATTGGCGAAGGAAACATGTATTTCACGTTGAAATTACTAAAGAAAATAATTTTTTTTTTCATTTTCAAATGACGTACTCGTTTTTTTAAATAGTAACACCTATTTTTTTATTACAGTGCCATATTGGCATAATTTTTAGCTTTCAAGTGATATAAAATATGCTGTGGTTTAGTGGTAGGCAGGTAGTACAAAATATAAAATGTTTTAAAAGTAGTCTAATTCCAGAGCAACAGAACAATTACACGCCAAATGAAAAAAACACAGTTATCATAGGAAATAAACGTCACCTGTACTAACAGGCTGTGAACTGTCAATACAAGTTGATTGATATTTCACGTTATTTTTGTGTATTGTTTAAAAGTTATTTTATAGTTGTACAGTAAACAATACATATTTGGTAATGTATACTCGAAATGAAAAAGTTGATATTCTTTTAATTTATGGAGAATGCCATAAAAATTCAAGAGCCGCTGCAGCGCTCTATGCACATCGCTTTCCAGACCGACAGCACCCACCCCCAAATTATTTTATAAGAGTAGAATCTCAATTCAGGTGCGAAGAAGACGATCCACAAAATAATAATGTAAATAATAATAATAATAATAATAATAATAACAATAATAATAATTTATTCAGTCCAACAGTAACATACCAATTACAGGACAAAGAATTAAACGTACATTAATAAAATACAAATCAATGATATTCTTATTTGTAATATAAAAAAATTACAACTATATACATATATTTATCTATAGAGCTGCAGAATTATGTATTACTTGTTGAATTGGAAACAAAAAATATATCATCATAATGTAAGTTTGCAGCACGACACATGGTGACCAGTGGCGATCCCCGAAGAAGATTAGTCCTCGAAAAGGGCAACCAAAACGTGGAGGAAGAGCGAGAGAAAATCGTGGGAGTATAGAAATTCAAACATGATAGAAGATGTGGGCAATCAATTGTTCCATTACACAGCCTCCATATGAAGCGAGCACCATGAAGCTCTCGGCGATCCCGCAGTGATTGGAGGTCATGTGCTTGCAGCAAGAGATTGTAATCGATGCCACGTTCCGGATAAATTCCCATATCCTTGAAAGATAAGTATTTCAGGAATCGCCGCTGCACTCTCTCAATGGCTAGTTGTAGATATATGTACTGAGGTGACCATACTTGTGATGCATATTCCAGTTTACTGAAGACAAAACTGAAATACAAAGCCTTCAGAAGCAGTGGATTTTTAAAAAACTTACAACTGCGCAAAACAAAGCCTTTGAAGCCGAATTGCAAATGAAATATATATGACTGGAAAAGTTCAAATGGGTGTCAAAGAACACGCCAAGGTCCTTTATACTTTCCACCCGCCTAAGCCGGTTGTCCTCAATAGAATAGGTAGATGGTATATTATTATTTTTGCGAGAGTAAGACATATAACAACATTTACTTACATTTAGTTTCAAATTGAAGTTGGAACACCAAGCCGATATACGATTCAAGTTTTCTTGAAGACGAAGTACATCGTTCCAAGTTCGTATAGAGCAGTAGATCTTTATATCATTCGCATATGCGAGTACATTGCATGTTATTGATTTAAGCAAATCGTTGGTATATAGAGGAAATAACACAGGTCCCAAGTTAGAGCCCTGTGGCACACCGGATGAGGGAGTAAACTCAAATGACCTAAATCCATTGTAAAAGACATAATTGCGCCTATTTGTCAAATATGAATGCAGAAGTTTGAGCAGGGACGGGCTGAATCCAATTGCTGCGAGCTTTTCCAGAAGGATACCATGATCTATCGTGTCAAATGCGCGACTAAAGTCAGTGTAGATCACGTCTAATTGGCCATTAGCATCCAGTTCATGAGAGACAGCCTGAGTTATAGTGAGTAGGTTCGTAACTGTAGACTGTCCACGAATGAAACCATGTTGACATTCAGAAATCAAAGATTTTGTATTGAAAGCTATGCAGAAATAAATTACGTTTTCAAAAACCTTTACAAACTTGGGTAGAATGGATATTAGCATGTAGTTCTAAACTCTAGTTCTGTCATCTTTTTTATTAAAGATTGGGCTTATTCTTGCTTTTTGCCAGCGCCAAGGAAAAGTAGCTGTTCTTATTGAAGTATTCATTATTATAGCCAGAGGCTCAGCTAAAGCAAGTCTGGCATTATGAACAAATATACTTGGGATTTGGTCACCGCCAGCTGTATAATCTTGATTGAAAGACAACATTATTCGTATTAGCTCGTCTTCTGTAACACTGGATAATGTAAATGGAACTTGATTTGGTTGAGAATCATCAAATAAGAATTGAGAGCTATGCTGATATACGGATGAAAACAAATTAGCAAAGGCGTTAACTACAGGGTGTCCCAGAAATAAAAAGACGGAGTAGCAAAAATCGGAAGCTAGATTGTGTAAAAACGTACCCTCAAAATATCAAGTCTTTATTCGTGCGCAGACGGCAGAAAAAAAATAATAAAGAATTCAATTGGCCTTACGCCGACCCTGCACTAAATATCCACCTGCTTCACTTTCACAATCGGTGCTTTTCAGAACCACCATATTACTTGTGTTAAATAAAAAGGAGGAGGAATAGATACTTCATAATAAATATCAAACCATTAATTACTTTAATTTTAAACATGCTAGGAAAATACGATTTATTGAATATTCTAATAATCAGCTGTTTCCAACTACGAACACATTAAAGAGCAACAACCTTCCTATTTTAAAAATAAAAACAACCTTTTATTGCCTGCAAGAAAGTAGGTCACCCATCTGGGTCAATAACCGACTACATAGCTGCGTTATTGAGACACATCCCGCAAAAAATATGTTTTTACGATTTAACGTTTTTTTCCCGTTTTATGCAAATAAAAGCGTATTTATCTCTATGAATGCGTCTTTGTTTCTATTTACAAATGAACATTCTTACGTGAATTTTAAACATACATCCTGTGCCAGGTCCGTAATGTATTTTTTTTTATCTAAAAAACAACATAGAAAATTAAAATTTTAATTTCTTCGTTATTGTGGTATATTTGGGCCTATTTCTGTTCGGACGTTACATATCTGCTACTCCGTCTTTTTATTTCTGGGACACCTGTATATTTTGTGGTAAGTCAACTTGTTGGTTGTTATGGTATAGTATGTTCGGTATACGTGAAGTGCCACGCCTACTATGTATATACTTAAATACTTCCTTAGGATTTTTTAAGATTGACTATTTCACCCCATCCATGTATGATATATAAGAGTCCGCAATCAAAAATTTACCTAGACCCCTTAATCTCTTAAACTCGGTGTGAAAATAATTGGTTTTTGTTGACTTCCATCGCCTCCTGTAGTAAGCCTTCAACTTGAGGTGACATATGACGTGTTCAGTAAACCAAGGCGGATAAGGGCATTTAGCAGCAGAAATTGTTTTAGGCACATGTTTTTACGATTTAACGTTTTTTTCCCGTTTTATGCAAATAAAAGCGTATTTATCTCTATGAATGCGTCTTCGTTTCTATTTACAAATGAACATTCTTACGTGAATTTTAAACATACATCCTGTGCCAGGTCCGTAATGTATTTTTTTTTATCTAAAAAACAACATAGAAAATTAAAATTTTAATTTCTTCGTTATTGTGGTATATTTGGGCCTATTTCTGTTCGGACGTTACATATCTGCTACTCCGTCTTTTTATTTCTGGGACACCTGTATATTTTGTGGTAAGTCAACTTGTTGGTTGTTATGGTATAGTATGTTCGGTATACGTGAAGTGCCACGCCTACTATGTATATACTTAAATACTTCCTTAGGATTTTTTAAGATTGACTATTTCACCCCATCCATGTATGATATATAAGAGTCCGCAATCAAAAATTTACCTAGACCCCTTAATCTCTTAAACTCGGTGTGAAAATAATTGGTTTTTGTTGACTTCCATCGCCTCCTGTAGTAAGCCTTCAACTTGAGGTGACATATGACGTGTTCAGTAAACCAAGGCGGATAAGGGCATTTAGCAGCAGAAATTGTTTTAGGCACATGCAAATCAATAATATGATACAAAGCATCATAAAATTTTTCCAAAGCGTCGTTTACGTTATTGCACTCGTAGAGGAAGGACCAGTCTTTATTCAGTACTTCGGTATTGTTACACCGGAACCACGTCGCACTAAGATAGCAGACTAAAGTTAAAGATAACGGAGAATCACAATAGGAGATGATTGAATCTGGAAAACGCAGGGCCGAGCTAACTCTGTCGCAGACGGCGTGACGGTTCAGATAAACTTAAACACCTAATAGTAGAGCGTCGGTCGGCAACGACGCGAGCGACGTTGTCCGGGCACCAGAACACTATGTTACCTAAACGATAACCTACCTGCGCCTCCTATGAGCAACCACTGGCTGTGTTCCTCCAGCGGGTTTCCTATTGATCACCCTGTATAATCAATTGCACCAAACCTTACGCACGTGCTTGTCACAAAATTAAATGAGATATGTAGAGGTAAAGTAAAAGAAAAGATAATTCGAAATGTAGCAAGGTTTAATTAAATTTGAATGTTTATCTATGATTATTTTGTTTTAAAAAAAAAGGAGTAGTTAAGTATAACAAGACAGTTTGACAATTAGAAAACAATGCGTTAGGTAATAATAAAAAAAAACACAAGTCTTAACACTAGATCATAATCTCTGCGCTTCAGCAGAAGATGGTTGGTAGCAGAAACGTTTCATTACCTCACAAATTATATTTACAATGGAAAATCATAAAAAAAAACGCCACTACGGCAATGTTAACACAAAATGTGATTTAATATGTACGCAAAGAAAACTGATATAAAGTTAGTACTTAAGACTTAGGCTAATTAAGAGAAAATTTGTTAAATTACCAAACACAGGGTTTGATTACATGATCATAATTAAAAAATGAAGGTATCTTGTTATCAAATGTCAAGTAATTAAAGGTAAAATAAAAGAGGAAATTTTAGAATTTACGCACAAAATGCACTGAGCTTACTGAACAGAATTTACACTTGCAGGGATGAGTTTAACTAGCTCAGATATTAAGACAAAAGTCTGCAAGAAAAGTTCGTGTTATAGCGATAAAAATTTACCAGTATTTAAGTAAAATAAAATTTAGTTACATCGGCGAGTGCCCTCTATAAAACTGCTACTTAGGGTCACTCGGTATACGGCAAAGCAAATTTTACAATTTAGCAAAAATTAATTATGATATTTTTGTGACCACACATGTAATAAGTGGTACGACAGGTATCTTATAAACACCCTAAAAGTCTCAATTCAAGGACAAAAAAAAATAAATAGGGTAAGATGTCCAGTTCTCTGGCTCTAAATTCTCATCATAATAGTCGAAATACACATCGGAAAATTAGGTACATAGTTGTACTTAACTGACATCTCAAGATGGCGGAGGCACGCTAACTGGAGTTAAGATGGCGAAGGTCTCCTCGTTGAACGATGTAATTCCACCCAAAAAAAAACCCAAGATGGATAGGTAGGCACAACTCTTACACCAATCAAAAGCGGGTATCTACAGCGGCCTTGCCAGCGTATTACGACTGAAGGCTTAGCCCCGTACTAGCATCCTATTAAATTCAAGACAAAAAAAAACAGAGTTAGAACCCCGTAAATTAACAGAAATTTACTCACTTACCCCTAGTTAATGGGGATGACGAAATCGACTCCACAAGTCGTACAGAAGCACAAAATTAAAACAATTATAGCCCTCCAAGAGGGTGTATCGTAGATCCAAAAAAAAAGATAAATCGATAAATCTCACGAAATTCACCTACGTTTAGGTATCGACAAACACTGCTTATTTATTTAAAGCCGCAATAATGCGAAATATCCACTTGGACAAAGTAATTAATACTCAACAGAAAATAAGCAGTCCTGCGCTAATGTTCTCACTAGAGATAGACTTGCAAAAGTGAAACGTGTTTCCCGAACGCCGACGCATTTACATCTTTGCGCAGGTCCACTATACCGTAACAAAAGAAAACTACCCTAGAACCGCACGAAAGATTTGGACCTTCCAATATCCACAAAATGTATCTCGAGGGAAGATTGACAGTAACGTGTCCCTAATAAATCACGAAGTTTCTAATTATTTGCAACTCTCAATTTACAACAATGACCGGGACAGAAGCAAACTTAGCCTGTCACAGTGATCCGAAACCGTGTGATTTAAAATGAATAGTTACCCATGCAGTTGAACGGTTGGTGCCCTGATCGGCATCGCACCAGAACGTCTACCAACAACGAACCTAGGGTGACAATGTAAACAAAACTTAGATAAAGACCAAATTGATTTTAAAAGATCATCGGACTGCAGGTAAATATATAGAAGTTCCAAGCTCTTAATATGCTGCGCGAAGACGGTTAGTAGAACCGATCTAAACATAAATTTCAGGGTAACAACAACACATAACCCCTACAGCTGTACCGAGGAAAGATCAACAGATGTTTCCATTACATAGAATATCCATGTCAGAGCAACAGAGCGAACTGCAAAACAATTAATAGTATGCCCAATATTTTATGGTATTCCTTGTCTAACATCTATTAGATTTTTAGTGAAGAATGGATGATAGGAAAACATCAATCGGACGAGCATGTGTGTTTTCTAAGAGACGTATGAATACAAACGACAGTGAACACAATAAAGCCGGACTGTTGTCTCCGAGAATGTAAATCTATGGCAACTACAGCAGTCCCATAAATGCAACAGATTAAAGGCATTTCTCAGACATCGGAAGATATAGCTAAATAGATGTAAACAAGGCTTGAACAGGCATGTAAAAGTAACTCATATTGCACATGGTTGTTGTCACAGGTAGGATAAAATAAGATAGAATTAAGATAATTAGTTTACGTGTCATAAGTTACAAATTCACACTCACAAAGAGGGTATTTTAACCGATACCATAGCATACGCAGCCATCAAAGGCATTTCACATAACTCAAAGGTCCGAGGGCAAACAATTATGTATAAGACACGCTCAGATAAACAATTAATGGTCATTGCCTTCCAAGATACTGAAAGATGTACGAGGTTTGTTCGAAAAGTCACGCGCTCTAGGCAATTCTTTAAGTAATTCAAAAAAAATACACATAACCTTACGAGGCCCAAATACAAACGTGAATTCCAGGCATAACAGTATATAAGTTTTGGTAATTGGCTTTGTGGAAATTATATCTCATATTACTGTTAGAAGGAAAAATCACCTTTCCAGAACAATTAGATAAAGAAGACAAAGAAATACATAGCGGCGGGTGATAAGGATCCACGGGTACAAAAGGAGAATCCTCGAGATCAACATCAACGGCACAATCACCATTGGTAAGTACCAAATCCAGTAAACGATTGTCACAATCTGTAACTAAGTTGCATTGTTTAAGTTGAAGAGAGTTGCAGATTAAACGAAAAGTGGTTGTTTTCGAGCAGGAAACATTATTATAAATAAAGTTTCGCATATTAAAGTCGCCAAGTAGAATTACTGGTTTATCAAAAGGAAAAAAAATTCCAATGATTCGCAAAATAATTCAAAATCGAGCTGGGAAATACTCGGAGGAATATAAACTGCAACAATATAAAAATGATCACTAGGGGAACCGCATCTACAGGCTGCCATGTCAATTAGGGGAACAAGAGAGGAAACCACTGCAATTGTCTATTACCTCATAATCAATTGTATCACAGCATGCAATGAAAACCCTACCACCAGTTGAACGATTAACCAAAGAATATTTACGGTCAGATCTAATAGCGCTGTAAGATGGAGGTAATATTTCAGAGGTGGTAATGGAATCGTCTAACCAACTCTCAGTGATTACTATAATGTCGTATAAAGATTGACAAGCATTTATGAAGAAAGTGTGTGTTTTGGATCTAAGACCGCGAGCATTTTGGTAGTAAATATTAATTGCATTAGTAGAACTATTGGACCGACTTAGTTTAAAGAAGAGACAATACTAGGGATTCCATTTCTGTACTTAATCCTCAAATTCTTTTCCCCGCTCTTCAAGCGACTGTCCAACTCCACCCTGGCATCTCTATGAAGTTTGAGTTGCATCGGCGTTCGATCACGCGAGATAGAAAGTCCATGAAGGTTACGGTTACGGTAAAGCTTATTGTTGACGAAGCAACAGAAATTAATGTACTCCCTTAGTTGAGTTGATAAAACGGTTTCCCTCCGACAAATCGCTCGCGAGTTAACTATTAGTTATGAATCTGCGCGAAAAATTCTAAAGAAACATAACTACAAATCTTTCAAGTATTAGATCAACCAACACCTGTTCGAAACCGATTTTGTGAGAAGATTAGAGTTTTGCAACTGGGCTGTAGATAATATCCGAAGAGACCGTAATTTTGCTGGTAACATTATTTTTTCCGATGAATCAAGGATTCACAAATCTTGGATTATTTAACCGACAAAACACGAGATACTGGGCGCAGGAAAATCAGCGATTGTCCAGACAAGGTAACCATCAAGTGAGGTTTGGTTTTAATGTTTGACTGGGAATGATTGGGGACGTTCTTTTGCCTCCTATAATTTTTGACGGATATCTAACTTCCGAAAGATATTTGCATTTTTTAAATAATGAAATTAATGACTCTTTAAATTATTTACCAAGGAAGCAAAGATATGCTGTATTTTTCAGCAGGACGGCGCACCACCTCATAATTCACGACTCGTTAGGGATTACTTAAATCAAACTTTTGGTGACCTCTGGATTGGTACCAATGGGCCAGTCAGGTGGCCTCCTAGATCACCGGATTTAACACCCTTAGATTTCCATATCTGGCCATATTTGAAAGAAAAAGTATACACTGTACAATCTACTACTCGCGAAGAACTGGAAGCACGAGTGAGGCAAGCAATAAATAATATAACCAGCCACCAGTTACATAATTGTGTGAGGGAATTTATACGACGTGTTAATTTATGTAGAGATCAGGAAGGGCGACATTTTGAACATTTATAATAAATACCTAAATAATAATAACTTACATCTAACTCCTTTCAATAATACTCATAACATAGATTTTGTAAATTACTGTTTTCGCTATTGTTGTGTTACTAATAGTTTTAATGCAAACATAACTGTGTTTTATTTTCTTATACGTAGTATAAGGAAGTATTGTGATGATGAAAATTTTCGACCTCGAGATTTTTGCAGATGTCCACGTTTTGAGGTCCCCTGATACCAAAAAAGTGGTTTTTAAAAAATGTCTGTGTCTGTCTGTCTGTCTCTCTCTGTGTGTGTGTCTGTTTGTCTGTGACCACGATAGCGGTCAAACCGCTGGAAATATCAATTCCAAATTTTGTATTTACGAATATAATCTCCCTCTTGAGAACTGCTTAGATTTTGAGCAAAATCGGCAGACCGGAAGTAGTAGTTTACTTCAGTGAAAAAATTGAAATTTGCAAATATTTCGTCAATTACTAAGTTTAGACTAATTTATAAAGAATTCATAAGTATTTAGAACTTAATTTCCCATATCTATTATATAAAAAAATTTCAAAATTCGGACCGGAAGTATCACTTTTACTCTTACCGAATAACGATTTTTTGCAAATATGTCGTAAATTATGCATTCTATATACATTTATGAAGAGTACAAAAGTATTTAGAGTTAGATTTGGAATATTTTTTGTATAAATGAAATTGCAAAATTCGGACCGGAAGTAACGCTTTCATACGTATAAGAAAGTCGTGTGGTGGCCACACCTCATTTTTTCATTTGAAATGTAATTGTGCTGTTTTTTGGAATTAGACTACTTTTAAAACATTTTATATTTTGTACTACCTGTCTACCACTACACCAAGCTAAAAATTATGCCAATATGGCACTGCAATAAACAATAGGTGTTACTATTTTAAAAAAACGAGTACCTGTCATTTGAAAATGAAAAAAAAATTTTTCTTTAGTAATTTCAACGTGAAATACATGTTTCCTTCGCTAATGCGTGTAAATGTGAAAAATGCGTTTCTTAATTGTTTTCAAAACTAACTTTGATGCTTTTTGCATTTCGACAATTGTTGCGAAGCAGTTTCACTTTAATGGATAATTTTAACAGATATCGCTATCTTTGACAGAAATGTCAAAAGTTAACCTGCACTAGATGGCAAATTTTCAGAAGAAACAGAATATGAAAGAAATAATAAATGTTGTATTTAAAAATTCAAAATTAACGTCACTTCCGGTTTGACCGGAAGTGCTATAGAAAAACTGAGTGTACCTGAAGAAGCCCACCAATCACTCATATATACGGCCCGAAATTCAAAGTTTTATTTTAACTAATAAATAAATGGCGGACTGATACATGATCTCGTTGACACCCGGTATAACCTATAATTTAAAGACTTTTAATTAAAAAAAGGTATTATTTTATATACGTTATTTAATTATGGCGGAGTGAAATAATGATTTAATACTAGAAATTTTGAAATTTTTTTAAAGAGAACGATGCCTTGCTCAGAATGAAACGTGCCCTCTGTGTTGAATTTGAAGTAGTAAAGTAAAAAAAGGAAAAAAAGATTCATTAATGGCAGCTTTTCGCCATCACATGATTTAGAAGAAGAAGGCATCTTTTGAATCGTGGTGCTAGTTCTGATGAAATATACAAACCCTCGTGGTTTGCTTATGAAGTCATGGAGGCCTTTTTAGGATCCGTTTGTGAGTGTAATGCCACATACAATACTACAATTGTTACCATAAATGTTTAAATAATAATTGCAAGTAGTAGGTATAGTGCAGCAGCAACTTGCTTATCTTCCATCATTCTATCTTCTTTTCAAGCGAATATTGCGAATACGATGTGTGGATAAGCAATTCGTTCATATTTGTGCACGAATTATTTGACAAATCGTTCGTATACGAATCTTCGGCGAATACATTCGGCGATGTGTAGAGGCGGCCTTAAATATAGTCGGTAAACATTTATGTCATATTAATGAAAGCATCGCTACTAGTTTTCATCCAAATGAATTATTCCCATACTAGTACTACGAAAATTAGTCGTCAGTTAGATGTAAGTCAAATTTGAGAATCGAGAATAATTAGGAAATATGAAATTCACCCGTGGCATATTCATACACAGGGTTAGATGAAAGAAATTTTCAGAATCGCTTTCATTTTTGCCAATGGACAGCAGATAAATTATTCTGTCTTTCTCAATTTTTTGTTTACCGATGAAGCCACCTTCTATTAAAATGGATACGTTAATCGTCACAATTTTCGTTATTATAACACATAAAAACCCTCACTTTATCACACTTGCAAACTTTCAATCGTTGGTCATTAAATGTGTAGGGAGGGGAATAGTGGGTAGTTACATAATTGGACCTTATGTCTTTGACGAAAATGTTAATGGAGAAGAGTATCTTCGTTTTCTACGGACGGATTTTCAAAACTTTTTGAAGATATGAACATTAAAACCCGAAAAGCGTTGACAAGAATATGTCTAAACGTTGTACGTAACGTTAGTACTCCTTTGGACAACAGAATACTCACGTGCAAGTTGTGGTTATGTTGAACATATTCTTTAATTAAATCTGTTTTTCTTACATTTGATTGTTGTTGCGTTGCTCAATAGTTTTAGATTATTTAAATTGCGTTATTTTGTTGGTAATTTTTTTTCTATCAAAGTTTTAGGACATCAATATAATTTTGAAAAATTACAGCCATTTCTTATGAAGAGCTTCAACAATGAAAGAATAAGAGCAATTAGGCAAATTAAATTGAAGATAGCAGCATTGTTTCATGCACCTTTTAGTGGGACGGCGTTTTCAAATATGTCAGTAAACATAACCTCTATTTTATTTCGTTATTAACCAACAGTGTAAAAAATGAAATACTGCAAATGGACATTGCCGGAATTAAAAAAATTGAAATGCGATGCCCTTCATTCTGTAAAATTATTAGTTTTGGGATAGTTGGATTTAACTTTTACATTGTTTGACAGTTAACTAAGGAAGTCGGGCCCCATTCCTGCCTTCCATTGGTTGAACGAATATTTGGGAGCATAGAATAACAGCGCTCGTAGTTCTTTAATTGATCTCAGAAATTACAAAAGATAGGTATAGGACATTCTTAACAAAAATGAAAGAGAATAACCAAGGAACAAAATGCCTCAATAAAATATCGGGTGTTCCATTTAAAAAAAAATAAGTTTTTGCTATGTGAAAATTTCGGAAAGTAGGCTTTGAAAAGACAAAGTTTTTTGAGGTATTGTCGAGTGCAACTTATACCAAATGATTCAGAATTTTCTTGGCTACTAGCACCACCAAAGTTAATGTTTTTACTTTTAAGAACATGGAAAAAATTTTTTTTTTCTGAACACGTGTTTCCGTCAAAAATTTCAAAAAAAAATAATAACTCAAAAACTATTAGCTCAATTTTGAAAAAGAAAAGACTGTTTAATAGGCAATTCTAAACAGTACTAGAAAATTCAAAAATATATAGGGTAAGTCATTTAAAAAAATTCAGTTCCGTGCATTTCCGGTGAAACCGGAAGTGCGTCTGAGCTTAAAGTATTTTTAGACTATGCGCCCCAAGCAACCATGAATCTTCCACTAATTGTTACTTTCTTATACGTAGTATAAGGAAGTATTGTGATGATGAAAATTTTCGACCTCGAGATTTTTGCAGATGTCCACGTTTTGAGGTCCCCTGATACCAAAAAAGTGGTTTTTAAAAAATGTCTCTGTGTCTGTCTGTCTGTCTGTCTCTCTGTGTGTGTGTGACCACGATAGCGGTCAAACCGCTGGAGATATCAATTCCAAATTTTGTATTTACGTGTATGATCTCCCTCTTGAGATCTGATTAGTTTTTCAGTAAAATCGGTAGACCGGAAGTAGCAGTTTACTTCAGTGAAAAAATCGATTTTTGCCAATATTTCGTCAAATACTAAGTTTATACAAATTTATAAAGAATTCATATGTACTTAAAATTAAAATTGAGAACAATTTTATTTAAAAAGTTTTTCGAAATTCCTGCCGGAAGTAGGTCTTTTACTCTTATCGAAAATCGGTTTTTTGCGAATATTTCGCAAGTCAAGCTTTTTAGACAGGTACGTTACGTGTATAAAAGTATTTAAAACATAGTTTTCAATATCTTTTGTATAAAAAAAATTTCAAAATTCGGACCGGAAGTAGCACTTTTACTCTTAGCGAGTAGCACTTTTTTTCGAATATCTTGCAAAGTATGCATTCTATAGCGATTTATTAAGAGAATGAAATTACTTAGAATAGGATTTTGAATAAGTTTTGTATAAAAAAATTCTTAAGATTGTATAGTTTGAAACGCTCATACGTATAAGAAAGTCGTGTGGTGGCCACACCTCATCTTTTTTCTTTTATTTAAAACACAAAATCGAAGACTCGGATACTAATGACTCACCCTGTATATATATAATATAGCCTCGTGTACATTTACAAAGTTTGGTAGGACTGATATCGGCTTGCAATTATTAATATTAATTAGTGTTATCGCCTTTTTGTGTAAAGGACATGTACTATCTACCTTACAGGTATCAGCAAAAACAGATGTTTGCAGAGATAAATTAAATGTTTTGCAAAGAGGCTCAGCAAAAATTGGCGCACAATTTTATATGCGAATTGTCTGTTGTAATTTCTAGTACAGTTTGTGTTATATTGGCATTAAAATATGAATCTGAAGAAATTATAATGTAACGAAATATGTATGAGGCAGACCGGGCGACGTTAAAAAAAGAGGTTGTAAATCATCTCGGCGCGACTGGTAAACATCGTAAAGCAGTGAATCATCCATTTACTGTGTCGGATACAGAATGTCTGTGGAATGTACTACAAACATCGAGAGGGAGATGGAGTTTACGCGAAGCTTCCAGATGTTTCGTATGTGTATATAAAAGGCAGTTGAACGGATGGATGAGTAATTTTCGGGATTAAAAAAGTCCGTAGGTAGTCGACGCGCGTAGATATAAATATAAGAAAGAAATAAATAGTTCTTAAGTGGTAGTGCAATAAAGACATAAATAAATACCGTGTCATATAAATAGAAGTCCGCAAATTGTCTGGTTGCCACTGAACCAGACAATTTGCGGATCAGTCAAGAAGCTGATGAAGACCTTGGTTCATTGATGGTTTGGAAAGGTACTGGTCGCGGACCGGCTTGTCAAGAAGTAGCTCCTCGTTCACAGGGACTGGAATCCTTCTGGGCTCAATGGGACTCTCTGAGGGTGGAGGATGGCCTACTCAAGCGTGTTGTGGAGAACCCAAATGGAGAAGACTGCGTCAGCGGACCCAGGCGAAGGTTGGAGGATGCCCACAAGCGAGTACGCCATCACACTCAGGATGCCAGCGACAGGATGAAGGATCGTTACGACGTGCAAGCCGAGAGAGGTGGTTACCGCGAAGGAGACCTTGTTTGGTTGTGTGGTCCTCAGCGTCGCCGAGGCCTGTCCCCAAAGCTTCAACAATACTGGGAGGGACCATGCGAAATGCTAGAGCGAATAGATGACGTCGTTTGTCGCATAAGACTAACACCCCATAGTGAGCCAGGGGTGGTGCGTTTCAACCAATTGGCCCCATACCCTGAACGTGACAGCGGTGAAGTGGCGGATGTGCGATAAATTACCGGAAAACCTAGAGAGCCAATTTATGGGAATCCCTTGTCGATTCACGAGGACGAGCACTCGAGCAAAATATAAGGAGGCTGGCAATTCCGAAACTGGGCTGCGGATTAGACCGTTTGGAATGAAGAACCGTAAGAAACATGCTGGAGGCAGTGTTTCGGTATACTGGTATGGAAATGGTCGTGTGCGGCTGTCGACCCAATCAGCCCGTTGTGCAGCCTGGGACGGTGGATTGCCATTTCCACAAGAGGGCTGGGTGCATCCGTGGGTCCCGGTGTGGATTTCGTCATCCGCCAGCAACGAGAACATGGAATAGCGTGTTTCGGGACGAAACGCAGTTTTTAAGAAGGGGGCAATGTAACGAAATATGTATGAGGGAGACCGGGCGACGTTAAAAAAGAGGTTGTAAATCATCTCGACGCGACTGGTAAACATCGTAAAGCAGTGAATCATCCATTTACGCATGGTACTGTGTCGGAGACAGAATGTCTGTCGAATGTTCTACAAACATCGAGAGGGAGAGGGAGTTTACGAGAATGCTTCCAGATGTTTCGTATGTGTATATAAGGCGGCTGGGTCACCGATGGATGAGTAATTCGGGATTAAGAAAGTCCGTAGGTAGTCGACGCGCGTAGAAATAAATATAAGAGAGAAATAAATAGTTCTTAAGTGGTAGTGCAATAAAGACATAAATAAATACCGTGTCATATAAATAGAAGTGATATAAATATACGGACATTAAATATTAGTAATAGAAATAAATACAAGTGTTAATTTAAATCGTAGTAGTTTAAGTGTGACAATTTAATTCATCTGTCAAAAACATGACATTTTAATACACGCTGTGTTAGTTGCTATCGGATAAACTGCATGTTTGCTAGCGGATAAACTGCATGTTGATTTTCCATGGCAACGAAAATTCAATTCTGACAGTATCGTTCAAATAAATTTCATACATAAACATATGTATTTTTCTCTTTCTTTTGTATATGTATTCAAAGGAATGTTAAATAAAAATATTTCGGTTTATTAATATTAATTAAATGATTCATTAAATTATCTTACCAAATACCATTCGAGTTTGTGTTTATTCCCGGAACAAACTTTCATTTTGACAAAACTCAAACTTTGTTGCTTAAGGGTAACACGACTCGAACAAATAACAAAAGGTAAAACCGCTCCACCTTCGGTGTCGCGGTTTTACCATGTTATTTGTTCTCGTCAGTTACCAAGCAACAAAGCTTTCGTTCAAACTGAAAGTTTGTCCGGATAAACACAAACTCTTATGGTATTACCCCCGATACATTAATTTTACATTTTTATATTGTTATATAATTTTAAGTGTATAAATATACAGACTGTTTTAAATAAATAATTGCACGAGTTGTTTATTGCGAACCCGAAAACGTTACAATATTAATAATTAATTGTTTTGGAGCCTCTCAGAGTGTGAGTCTATATTGCACCATTTAATGTAGGGAATTTGATGATCATATTTAATCATCAACAAATATCAACCCCTGTCAAATGAATTCACATGGTTTAAATTGATGGTTGCTGATATGAAATTATTACTATCATGCATAATACGAAACTTATATGAAAAATTTAGATTAGAAAATAAGGATGAAATTAGAATAGTTCCTGGACCGTCTAGATTGTAGAACACTCTAAAGTAGTCTAAAGAGTAAGTTTACAAGAAAATCATCATACTTCAACAAATGAATTGCTATTTTACAAATTTGTTTAATAAACTAGCACAGGCAAAAACATTGAATGCAATTAATTTCAAACGTCATCGGAAAAGTAATTTCCACAATCCTCAATTTATTGTGTTGATGAGTTTCCAATAGAAATGCTCATATTTATGTCACTGTACTTGTTATTTGTTTTTATATGTAGTATTTAAATAACTATTTTAAATTAAAAATAAAAATAAAACACTTGAAAACCTTCCACAATTTTTATTCAGTCTTTGCGGCACATGTTTCGGTATCTTCATACCATTTCCGAGCTCAACTAACAGGTCAATTTGTGGAAGGGTGTTATATATGCCGTTGTGTTTATTGCCTCTTTGTACATAAATGTCTATAATGGCTGTGTGAGTGTTTGTAAAGTCTCTCTCTCTGTGATTGTTACTTTCTCTTTTCTTTGAATTGATTTTTTAGTGTCTAATATTTCTAACAAATTTAATTTTGGACATTTGTTTACATTATGCATAAGTTTACAGCTATCTATATCGGGAAAATGGAGATTATCTATAAAATGTTCGGCAAGGCCTGTATTTCTAATACATATTATGCAATACTGATCTTTTATGTTCTTTTAATCTAATTTCGATCTTTCTGCCACTTCGTCCGATATAGATATCCCTACAGTCTGTGCAACTAATTTTATATACACCTCGGACAAAGTGGCAGAAAGATCGAAATTAGATTAAAAGAACATAAAAGATCAGTATTGCATAATATTAGAAATACAGGCCTTGCCGAACATTGTATATAGTGCAACAAATTCAATGTGGCCGGTCAAGCAGCACGATCGTTTTGAAAGGTACACTCGGAGAAAAAGTATGGCGCATAATTTAAAAGTTTGACACTTATATTAATAATGTAGACGTAGACAATGGTGAATGCGAGGTTATGACTTGGTTTTTAAGTTATAAAATAAAGGCTTTTTTTTAGTTGTTAATATTTGGTTTTATATATATATTATATATCTTAAAATAATAGGTTGACATACATATGTTGTCTACATAAACAAAAGTAGCAACCATTATGAAGATTAAAATAAAAATATTATACTCTCTTTACACATTTATTGATTACATTACAATATAAAATATATGTGTGCATTTCAAGTATTAAACTAATCATATATCAAAGAAAAACATATTTTTTTTAAACATTGATTCACCTACATGAATAATAAAACTCTTCTTCATTGTCGAACAGCTGATCTTTTGTCATATATTGTTTTCTAATTTTGTCGATGTGGTTACATTCTGCTCTCCACAATTCCGGAGTTATTTCACTTACTGCCTCGTGAATGAGATTGTCCATATTTGTTGTTCCAATATTGTGTGAGGCTATTTTTCTCTTCACCATACTCCAAATTAGCTCTATTGGATTCAGATCACAGTGATACGGAGGAAGGCGTAATACAGTATGACCCTTGGATTTCGCATATTCATCAATTTCATATTGTGGCATTGGTTTGTACCTCTTAACGATTTCTAGCAGTTCGTATTTTAACATATGTGGCTGGTATGGTATGTTCATCGATTGTAGCCAAGAAATTATGACATTTTTTTTTGATGATTAGTAGGAGGCCTATTTATTTGTACTGAATGGTAGGGTGCATTATCCATAACGATTATTGCATTGTTTGGTAAATTTGGTACCACTTGCGTTTTAAACCATTTTGAAAAGTTCTCAAAATTCATTTCGTCATGATAATCACCACTTTTTGTTTTAGATTTAAATAAAAGCAAACTATTTTGAATAAAACCCATACTACCTCCACAATGACCAATTATCCATCTTTGGCCTGCCCCATCTTTTTTCAAAACTCCATGTTCATCAAGGCCTTGCCAACACTTCGAAACAGTATAATTTTTATGTACGTAGCTTTCGTCTAAATATACAACAGGTCCCTTATGTTCACCAAGTTCATCATTGGCTTTTAGGGAACGTAAATAACGAGCTCTCCATGCGACAATATCATATCGCACCATCAGATATATGTTCTATTAGACTCGCTCTTTTTATATTTAAATCCCATATCAGTTAAAAGTTTCCGTAATGTTTCTTTCGAACCTTTGAATTGGGCTTCATTTACCATGAACGCATGTAGAACGCTTAGAGTTGGCACTGTCTTATCAACTGCATATAAGGAATGAATTTTATTGCCAAGTAAACATCTACAACATAAAAAACAATGATTTAGTTAATACTCACACAAAAAGCTAATATTTTTCTACCTGTCCGCATCATCTAACAAAATACGTGGAGACCTTTTGACAGAGCTGGTACTAACAATATCCATCGATGAACATTGTGATTCAGCCTGAGGTGCTTCATTTTCCTTGTTATAAATCGTTTGTTTAATTCGCCGAATTGTTCTCTCGGATTTCCCTGTCATTGCTGATACACGAGTTATATAACCTGGTCAACAGAAAATGTATATCTTTTTGCCGCCGTTTCATTCTCGCAAAATGTGATAATATTCTGCAGCATTGCGAGCGCTTTGCTCTTGTCAGATTTTCTCTTAGGCATGTTTGTAATACCTGTATCTGTAAAAATACATTATATACGAGGGCGGATTGATATTGAAGCTACTAAGTAGGAAAAAAAAATTTTTTTTTTTTCAAAAACCATTTATTTCTCAACATAGTCTCCTTTTAGCTCAATACACTTAGTAAGACGATATTCCAACTTTTTTATACCATCTGAATAATACGATTTTGGGAACCCCTCAAAATACGCGTTAGTTTCGGTAATCACTTCTTCGTTTGAGACGAATCTTTTTCCTGCGAGCCATTTTTTCAAGTTTGGAAACAGGAAAAAGTCACTAGGAGCTAAATCTGGACTATAAGGTGGATGATCAACCAATTCGAAGTGTATTTCACGTAATTTTAGCATCGTATCTAATGCTGTGTGAACCGGTGCGTTGTCTTGAAGAAAGAGCACTTTTTTCTTCTTTAAATGTGGTCGTTTTTTCTTGATTGCATCAATCAATTGATTCAATAATGCACGATAATACTTTCCTGTTATTGTGGATCCTTTTTGAAGATAATCGATGAGCAATATTCCGTGTGCATCCCAAAATACAGTGGCCATAACCTTGCCAGCCGATTTCACTGTCTTCGCCTTCTTCGGAGCACTTCCACCAGCTTCCACCCATTGTTTCGATTGATTTTTGGTTTCAGGTGTGTAGTGGTGGACCCACGTTTCATCTACAGTTATTAATCGACGCCAAAAATCAACAGGATTACGCTTTATCATGTCCAAACACCGCTGTGAAGTGGTCTGTCGAACTCGTTTTTGTTCGACACAGCAACCGCGGCACCCATCTTGCCGATAGCTTTTTCATATGCAAATGTTCATGCAAAATGTTGAACACACGTTCATATGATATGTTTACCATTTCAACAATCTCACGTACCTTGACTCGGCGATCATTCAAAACGATATCGAGGATTTTCTTGATATTTTCTTCAGTAACCACCTCTTTTGGTCTTCCTGTTGATGGTATTGTTGCAGTGCTTGTTCGGCCGCGTTTAAATTCAGCAATCCAATATTTTACCATGTAATCTGACGGAGCAGACTCACCATAATGTTTATCGAGCTTTTCTTTTGTCTCTTTCGCCGTTTTCCCTTTCAAATAATAGTGTTTAATCACTGCACGAAATTCACTTTTTTCCATTTTTCAAGAAACACAAAAGTTGCTTACTTTAAACGACTACAACAAATAAACTAATCGATGAATTTGGGTGAAATTTTAACAGCTGACGTTTGACAGATCGCAATTTCTAAACTAAAACAAGTTTTTGTGTCTGTGCACCCATCTAGCGGTAGGTAGCTGCAATATCAATCCGCCCTCGTATCTGATACAAATGACAGCATCATTAATATTACTAACCTGGAAATCAGAGGAAAAATGCTATAGTTATGAAAAGAACAGTTAATAGTGAATATAAAACGAAACAGAATGAAAATAGAAACAGGAAATGAAAAACAAACTCGAAAAACTAACGAAATTACAAGATAACCAAACTAGCTAATTCAAACAACGCTGTCAATGTCAGAAATAGATATGATGTTTTATCTCAGAGTGTACAACAGCCGAATATATAGGTCAAGGAGGTGAGGGGCAAGGGGTTTTCGATAATAGTTCACCTATTGACCGCCGGCCAAATTGGTTTGGTCGACACTTCGAATAAAGGTCCAAAATTAAATTTGTTAGAAATACTAGACATTAAAAAATCAATTCAAAGAAAAGAGAAAGTAACAAACACACACACAGAGAATTTACAAACACACACACACACGCACCCGTATTAGACATTCATGTACAAAGAGGCAATAAACCCAACGGCATATATAACACCCTTCACAGAAATTGGCCTGTCAGTTCGCTCGAAAATGGTATGGAAGATACGGAAACATATGTCGCAAAGACTGAATAAAAATTTTGGAAAGTTTTCAAGTGTTTTATTTTTATTTTTAATTTAAAATAGTTATTAACAAAATGTTCCACCAAGAACCGTCTGCTAAGTCAATTAATAGTATTTAAATATATGGCGATTCAAGTTACGCCAATAGTTGTTCGTAAATTGTTTAATTTTAATTAGTTTATTCCCAACACTCAAGGAGAGTATTGGGAATAACTGTCGCATTAACTTACTTCAGGTGGGGAACTTATCTATCCCATTAAATCGCATTAGCCATTTGGTGATGAAATTAACTTGACACTTAAATTTAATTTGATGTTTACCATGAGATTAGAAATATTTATTTATTTTGTTTACAGAAAGGGCATTCTGCCGATACCACCGGCGAAGCAAGCGCCGACAGCATTGAACAGACGCAAGAGGTGTCTCCGTGAAATCTATAAGTGTAAGCAGTGCAAGTACCGGACGAAGTACCAAGCAGATCTCAAGGAGCACACCAGCAACCAGCATCACATAGTTAAAATGTATAAATGCGGTATTTGCAACAGACGTTTCAATACTAGAGGATCACTCACACTGCACGCGGAAAATACGCACGCTTCTGTTCGACGAAAAAACGGCCGAGAGCATTCTAGGACTAATTATAGGAACACACAGATCAAAGTAGAACAATCGAGCTCACGAGATCAAAAGAAAGTATTTAAATGTTCGTTGTGTGTATTTCGAACAAAATACAAAAAATCTTTAAGAAAACATATAAAAACTAAACATTTGAACGAATTTGATTATAATTGTGATTCTTGTAAATTAAGAACAAACAACAAAAGTGATTTAAAAGTGCATATAAAAACCAAACATTTGAAAGAATTTGATTATAATTGTGACTCTTGTGAATTTAGAACAAACACTAAATGTCATTTAAAAGTGCATATAAAAGCTAAACATTTGAAAGAATTTAGTTATAAATGTGACTCTTGTGAATATGAAACATATAGTAAAATGTGTCTCGAAAGACATATAAAAACTAAACATCTGAAGAAATTTAGTTATAAATGTGACTCTTGTGAATTAAGAACAAACAACAAAAGTAATTTAGAAGTACATATAAAAACTAAACATTTGAAGAAATTTGATTACAAATGTGACTCTTGTCAATATGAAACAAACCGCAAAGTTAATTTAGAAGAACATATAAAATCTAAACATTTGAAGAAATTTGATTACAAATGTGACTCTTGTCAATATGAAACAAACCGCAAACCTAATTTAGAAGTACATATAAAAGCTAAACATTCAGAGTTATTTGTTTATAAATGTGACTCGTGTGAATATAGTACAAACTACAGATATAATTTAGAAAATCATATAAAGAACAAACATTTGAAAGAATTTGATTATAATTGTGACTCATGTGAATATAGTACAAACAACAGAAATAATTTAGAAAAACACATAAAAACTAGACATTTGAATAAATTTGATTACAAATGTGACTCTTGTCAATATGAAACAAACCGCAAAGATAATTTAAAACTACATATAAAAACTGAACATTCGAAGTTATTTAATTATAAATGTGACTTGTGAATTTGGAACAAACCACATGACTGATTTAAAAAAACATGTAAAAACTAAGCATTTGAAGTAATTTTAATAAAATGTGACTCATGTGAGTAAACAACAAATGAAGACATGGTGTTTAAATACTATGCAACGTTTGAGAAATTTCAAGAAATTCAAAATCAAAGAATGTTTTATTTTGCCAAATCTTAATTGTAGTGTGGCATTATAAACCCAAAAATAGAAAAATTGTCAGAGTTTAATGCTGAGCAAAATGTCTATGTAAAAAGTACTAATTTTTTTTAAAAGCTTTAATTTTCAAAAATACGTGGGTTGAACTTTTGTTACAAAAACCAAATCTGTAAGTTCAACAAAAATCAAATATTAATATTAATCAGCTAGATTCACCAACAAGAACAAAATCTTCATCTATGTTCTCATCATAATAACTGTCATATTGGGAATCAATCCCTTTTGGACCTATTGTTTCACACAAACTGAGATTTACTTGATAAATGGGCTAAATCTTCATTTTTTTTGTTTATTTTAATACGGTCAAAAAATATCCTCTCATGGATGCGTTTAAAATTCAGTGTTATGCAAAAGCAGACTTCCTTGCCTGAAATTTTATCTATTCTTTTGTTTGTGTTGTAATGTGTTGTATTAATGTTTTGTAATTTATTGACGATGCTCTGTAATATTTTAATTACGAACTATAATATAAATATACAATATACAATAAAAAATAAATTAGAGAAGTCTGTATCACATTGATGCAACTTTGCAATCTCGATGAGACGGGAGTCTATTGGAAGTTGTTATTAGGCGGAACAAAAAACTGCTGCTATAGTCCGTCTCAACCCTATTATGCAGTACAGGCTTAATAGGGATATTGCATCTCTTATTATCTTTAGTAGTCTCTTAATAACGACATCTTTATATCCGGTTGCCTTGTTGCAAGTTCTATTATGCAATATATGATGGGTATATGAGTAATCGTTGCTGTCAATTGTCAGTTTTTGCCGTAGTGTGTAAACTTTTATATTGTCTTTAATTTATCTATATATAATTTTTGTTAAATCGTTCTCTTTAGCAAGCATATTATCTTTTTCAAGCATTTAAAAGTAAGTATGCATACCTAGATCTATAATTCTGATTACCGTGATAACCTATATACATATACTTTTTACAGATTGCTACATGATATGAGTTTTGAATTTTAAAAAGTGGGACGAAAGAGTATTCTTATTGAAAGAGATGACATCATTAGGTGGAGACATAAATACTTACGAGACATCAGAAAATTCAGAGACGAAGGTATAGTTTATCATTTAATTTGTTATACTTTTATGTTCATTACGCAACTTATTACTTGCTTGTGTTTGATTGTAATTGTTTTATTTTTAGGTAGAACTATAATATATACTGATGAATCATGAGTGAATGCCTGACACTCGGTAAATAAAAAGTGAACTGACGTTACTGTTCAAAGCAGTCGACAAGCTTTTACGTAAGGGCTCAGCACTGGTTTAAAATCACCAAGTGGTCTTGGGCCTCGATTTCCATTAATTCATGCTGAAGGCGAGCAAGGTTTTGTTATTGGTGCTGAATGTATATTTCTTTATAAGAAAAATACTGCTGGGGCCCGATTCTCGAAGTTAAGAGAAGTGAACGTTCTATTGAGAGAAGTGATAGATCACACTCCCATCCCTGGTTCTCCTAACTTCAAGAATAGCTGTTTTTAGGTAGGGATGTCTGTCGATCATGTAGGAAATAGCAGTGCAATGTTGCCAGGTTGCAAATGAATGCGGATTAGGACAATTGTTGTATAGAACAGTGTATATTAGGTAATATGTAATACGAAAACTATTTCTTTTAAATAGCGTGTGTAATGTTGAAAGGTTTTATGGGTTATATCAGTTGGATTTCCGGAAAGTGTTAGGCTAAACATCGAAATGTGAATATTGTTTTCTACGTATCATACATGTAGAAATAATGTAACATATATTAAAGTAATAAAAATAATAAAATAGAATAAAACACCTTTTTCACAAAATTAGTTTAATAACTATTTAAACATATTACCTACCAGACATTTTATAATAAGTAAAATATATGTTATACAGACAAATTTTAAAGGTAGGGTTGTTACTTAGTGAAATGTTACTTAGTGAATGTTACTTAATAATGTTACTTAAGGGAAAAACCCCTAATATAAATAAACTAAAATTCAGGGTGCATGAGGAGTGTGTTGGAACAGTACATTCACTTACCTTAAAAATAATTATTAATCCCTTATGATTAATATTATTGTTTCCAATTCTAGTTGTTACCCTTGAAGTAGACGATTGATGTTTTTGATATTTGTGACCCACCCTATATATCTAGCTCAGAGCTTGAGACTACTACTAAAAGATGTTAATGCCCGTTTGCGCCACCCATTTTATTATTATAGAGGCGAGGTCACTGCTGTTGCTGTATAGCAAAATAAAAATGGGAAACTTTGCACTACAATAATATATAGGCCCATCTTCAAGAAAAACACACAAGTTATTAAAACAACAATTTATTAACTAAAATAACACTGGTAAATGTGAAATATAAAATTCGGTATCGTAGAGATGTTGTTACAAAATTGAAATAATTATGTTACAAAAATATTATAGCAAAGATATGATTATAATAATTATTAACTTTTGTTGTTGTAAAAAGAAAGAAATTACTAAAGTTATTTGATCGGAGATTAATAATTGTCGTTATTTACAAAACAAAGAAACACTGAATTCTAGAGACGGTACGTAAAAGAAAACAATAGGTTTTGACTTAACTAATAATCTAATTGATTACGGTTGGTGCACCAATTAACTTAGAAAGATTCATAAACTAAATATTATTATATATATTAAACACTACTTGATTAAATAATCGAATAAAATAAGTTAATAGGTGTACAAGAAAACAAAAATATAACCAATAAATATTGAACACAAGATATGATATACCTATATAGATAAACACAAAAAAGACTTGGTGACGTGCTTTGTCGTCGTACTTGACTAAATTTTACATTAATATATACAAAGAAATTAGACAGTTTTAACTAATTTCACGGCACAACAGAAGATAGAGCATGTAAGTACCTGGTAGGTGGAATTGTCTAATCTGCAGAGTTCCGACGGATGGCCCCCACTTGTCGGTTTGGTCCGCCGTCTCGGGCTTTAGATGGTGGATAGCGGTGAGCAATTATCCCTCAGATCCGGATTAATTCCGTAAATTAGAAGACACTACGTGCTCCACAATTATTTATTTATAGAAAGAGGCAGATCGCATAACAGCGTATCCATAAACTTCTGGATATTTAGACCTCGATCTATCAGGGATATATAAATTGTTACCGCTGCCTAACGAACCATTAGACGAAGGGGACCGGTATTTGTCACTGTTTTACCACCACTTACTATGTTGTATATATCAATGAATGATGTACTAATAATAAATGATAGACGAATAATAATCATTTTGGACGCGCTTGCCCCTATTTAAAGACTCGGGCGTGTAGAGGGGTATTTTCGGAAGAAATTGACGACAGTAAGACGCTGTTGGATCACGCCACCGGAAAATGCCATATACGCAATATTGCGAAATACGTAGTTCCATACAACAAATTATGAGAACTTTTAGATAACTTAGACGAACAAAAAGTGCATACGTCGCCAATCTTATATTTGAACAAAGACTCCTTCATAAACTAAATATGTTAAATCGAATATTATAAAAAGGAATAATATATGCGACGCAGATTTTAAGGTTGAGAATTTTGAGATGTTATTTACTTTAGAAAATATCGTTTGAATTAATACTGATTTGAAAATAATATGTAACACGTAATATACAGGGATAAGTGAATAAATGTTGGCCGCTGCTTTTTAAACGTAACAAATCCCCCTCTTAGTCCTCCAGGAAATTTACTTCAGTAAATTTCCGATTAAGATGAAGATACTAGGGCGCGAAGAAATCAAAACTTAAATTTTCAAAATATAAAATTCCAAAATATGAAACGAAAGAAACCAAAAAGAGTCAGGACACGACACCAAGTACGATTCTGTACATAAACAAAACCTACACATTAAACTTGATACTAATACCTAATATTAAAAACATGAAAACAGGCGACTAATAATAATAAAACTAATATATTGTCGTTACCCAACATAGACGGTAGCTATACTACCAAGAAACCAATGCAGACAATGTGTCAAGAAGAAGGCATCAGCGTACATAACAAAATAAGCAGGAAGGGGACTTAATACCCCGACAACAATGCTTAAAAACGGTCATCTTAAATGACAACTACAAGGCTCTAAAAGCAACAACAATGCTATGCCAACAACAACGCTCTTGAACACAAGTCCAAACACAAACAACGGATAGCGACAAAAAAAAACAGATACTTCAAGTTAAACGCCTGCAAACACAATTTAATCAAATAATTGAAGACTTCCATATCAAAACGTACAAGTAGGTAAGGCACTTCACCAAACAGGTTAATTTCAGATGGAAAACTAAGTTCGTACGACCAAAAAAAAAAGTTATTCAAAGATTGCATTAAGATGGTGGTTGCGCAATATATTGATTCATTTAGGGGACTTTTACCCCAAGCTGATTACACTGTTGGCGAATTCTTCCAGCCCAACCAACAGGCCATATTGCATCCGAAGATGGGATTGTACTAAGATGATTGTCGTACAATATACTGACTCATTTAGGGGACTTTTACCCCAAGCTGATTACACTGTTGGCGAATTCTTCCAGCCCAACCAACAGGCCATTTTGCATCCGAAGATGGGATTGTACTAAGATGATTGTCGTACAATACACTGACTCATTTAGGGGACTTTTACCCCAAGCTGATTACACTGTTGGCGAATTCTTCCAGCCCAACCAACAGGCCATATTAACCTAACGAAACTAATCTGGTGGATGCGCCTTCAGGTCCTGAATATGCCAAACAGAAGTTCTACCTTGATCATCAAGAAGTTCGTATGTCCAGGGTGATACAATTCGGGTAATTTCGTATGGTCCGGAATACTTTGGAGCGAGTTTGGATGCAAAATGCTTACTAGCATCAGAAAGTACTTTATTTTTTCTCCAAACCTCTTGTCCAACAACAAATTTCGCGGGTCGTCGTCTGAGATTATAAACATTTGCACTTCGAATATGAGCTTTTTTAATACGATTTTGAATGTCTTTATACAGAGTGGCAAAAGCTAACTTCTTATTTTCAACACTAATAACAGGAGTGTCAGATTCACAAGGAACGAAATTTTCATCATTGCCATTCAAGGTAATTTCCCTGCCGAAATTAATAAAATTTGGAGTTACTTTGGTGACTTCGTGTTCAGAAGATCGAATAGCATAACCGATTTTAGCCAAATATTGATCCCATGTTCTGTGATTAGTTTTAACATAGGCAGTTAGCATAGTTTTAATTATTCGGTTAACTCTTTCGGTGGGGTTGGCCTGTGCATGATATAAAGCAGTATAGGCAATTTTGATGTTATAATTTTTGGCCATGTCCTGAAATATTTTACTTTTGAACTGAACACCATTGTCCACTATTAGCTGTGAAGGAGCTCCAAAAAGAAGTATTACGTTTTCCTCAATAAGTTTAGTTACGGCAGCGCCAGTGGCTGTGCGCAAAGGGAACACCAAAGTAGCTTTACTGAAGATGTCACATACCGCTCAAATATACGAGAAGCCTTTAGTAGAACGAGGCAAGGTCGGCAGAAATAATTTGCCAAGGTCTGGTGGCAGTTGGTGCCTTACTTCGTAAATGTCCTGAAGGTGGTTTGTTTTCGGATTTAATACTGAGACATACTTTACAATTTCTAACGAACTTAACAATGTCGCATGCCATTTTTGGCCAGAAATATCTTTGTGCGACTCTAGAAATAGTTTTTGAAATTCCTGGATGCCCACAAGTAGGATCATCATGGCAAGATCTAATAATTGATGAACGACGCTCGCGTGGAGGAACCAATTTCCACTCAAGAGTAGGAGAGCTAAGTTCGGAATAGCGTGGTTTAATATATTTAAATAGTTTATTTCCTTCCACTCGCCACAACGGATAACGTTTAGGATTTTTCTGAATTTCATCAATCATTTTCAAATACCAACGATCTACTGGGGTTGAAGAATCTTCAGCTTGGATGGTATCTACAGATGTGTTTACAGAACGGGACAAAAAATCAGGCACGGCATGTTCCGAGCCTTTTCGATGAATAATCTCAAAATCATATGGCTGCAGACGCAATGACCACCTGGCCAGTCGTCCATGAGGGTCCTTCAAATTGTGTAACCATAACAAAGAATGGCAATCCGTGATCACCTTAAAATGATAACCCTCTACGTAATGGCGGATATGTTCCACGGCCCAAATAACAGCCAGACATTCGCGTTCTGTAGCACTGAATTTCCGTTCTTGAGCGGTCAAAGAACGAGACATATAACAGATGACCTTCTCACCCTCACCATATTGTTGAGTGAGCACGGCCCCAAGGCCAAAAGCTGAAGCGTCTGTTTGCAGAATAAATGTTTTAGAAAAGTCAGGACATACTAGTAAGGGAGATGAAATAAGACATTCTTTAAGTTGTTTGAAAGCGGTATCACATTCGGTGGTCCAAGACCAAACGGTTTTCTTTCTAGTTAGATTGGTTAGAGGAGCAATGATGGTGGAGAATTGTGGTACGAAACGTCTGTACCAAGAAGCAGTTCCTATGAATCTTCGAACTTCCTTTACATTCTTTGGTGGAGGAATATCTAAAATTGCTTGGACTTTGTCAGGATCAGGGCGTAATCCTAGCTCATCGACAACATAACCAAGATATTTTAACTGTGGTCTACAAAATTGACTTTTAGCAAAATTAACTGTGAGTCCTGCATTGTGCAATCTATCAAAAACTTCACGTAATGTGGCCAAATGGGATTCAAAAGTCTGTGAAATGATGACTATATCATCCAAATAAACAAATACTGAAGGCTGGAGGTCTGCTCCTAGAACTGAATCCATTAGCCGCTGCCAAGTAGCAGGAGCACCAGTGAGTCCATATGGGCACCTTACAAAACGATACAACATTTTCAGCAAGAATCTTTTTGTGTGACAGCGTTTAACTTACGATAGTCCACACAGAAACGATAACTATTGTCTTTCTTTTGAACTAAACAAACGGGTGAAGCCCAAGGACTATTACTAGGTTCGATTATTCCCTGATCTAACATTTTCTTAATTTCCTGATCAATAGCCTGTTGTTTAATAGGAGATACAGGATAATAACGTTGTTTAATAGGTGTTGTATTTGGTAGCAATTTTATTTCATGTGACACTAAATGGGTTTTTCCTAATGATTTGCTCATAAGTGCAGTTTTCTCAGAAACTAATTCATCTAGAAGTTTCCTTTGATCATCGCTCAAAGAGGTAGTACTAGCAATACTATTTATCTCAATTACAGGGTCCCTATTACTAAAATGCCAAATATTTTGTCGCAGGTCAGGCACAATATTCATGGCCATCCAAAAATCTACACCTAATATTAACGTGTGTGGTAAGTCAGGCAAAACTAAAACGTCGACTAAACAAACTTTGCCTTCAAGACAAAAAGGTACTGTAACCACTCCTGAACTTAAGCACACTTGGCCATTTGCAACAGTACATTCTACAGTTTTTGGTTTTAAAGTAAGACCTACGCGACATAGTATTTGATAACCTATTGAGCCAACCAATGTTCGTGAGGCTCCAGAATCTAATAAACCTACTATGGGATACCCTTTAACTTTAACCTCTAAGTATGGGCGTTGATCACCGGATACCCGTGATATTACATAATCGAGAAATATTTTACTAGTATTTGAAACATGATTTATGGTCGAGGCTACCTGAGTGGGAGGGATCTCTCGACCTACGATCGTCTCCCCCTCGGGTTTTCCGAACACTTAGGGCATGAGCCCACAATGACATCTGGATGTCCACATCTATAACAAAATTTCTTTCTAGCTTTAGTGCATGCATTAAATTTATGGCCTCCCTTGCCACAATTGTAACAACGTAAAACCTTACTATTGTTTTCTGAAGGAGCTTTTATTTCACTAACTGAAGGTTTGTTGGTAACTGAAGATTTATTAGTTTGTTCTTGTTCACCACTAGAAGAAGTGGACACAAAAGCAAAATCTGGTTCCACGAAAGTATTACGTTTGCGTGTTGGTGGACGGAAATTATCAGTTCTAAATTTCTTTTTCTCAAGCTTGAGACACTCATCTTCAAGCTCAGCGAGTGTGGAAACGCTAGGTAATTACATGACATAAAAAGGTGATAAGTTTCGAGAAATGATGCCTAATTGAACATCTTCGGAAGCCTCTCCATAGCGTCTGAACATTGACAACATACATGAGAAATAATCTATAAATGACTCTGAGGGATCTTGAGTTCGGGATAAAATATCTTGAAATAATCTCGATTGGTAGTCTGGTGGTTCATAGTGTTTACAAAGAAGCGCAGATAATGATGGCCAGTCATTAAACCTATGACGATTTGATCTAAACCACAACAAAGCCTTGCCTTCAAATAAATCAATGGCAGATTCGAACAAATCACTTTCCGAAATACCACGTGCAACCCGTAACTCATCTACTGTTTCTAAAAACTGATGCACGGAAAAGTGTCTCGAATCTCCATTAAACTTTAAATTCCACTTTCGAACAGGTGAAAAATTACGCGAAGTGCGCGAAACAAGAACAGGGCCTGATGCTTGTGCTGTAGTAGTAGTAATATTAACCGGATTTGACACTTGTGATGAAGTATTATTAACATTAACCGATGGTTCGGGATTGTTTATTGAAACACTCTGTATATCATTTGTAATTTCGTCAACATCAATAGTATCTAAATATTGTAAGAAATTTAATAAGAATTCATTACGTCTTTGAATCTGTTCAGGTGTTAATTGATCTAATGATATCCTATTGACTCTATTAATGCAATGATGTAACCTAGTTCGTATTAGTACAGAGCTATCACCCGGAGTTAAACTGAATTTTTCTATTAAAGGTTTAATTTCATCAAGTTTATTACCTAAAATTGTAAGTTCACTGTCAATATCTAATTTATATTCTGGATAAGATAATGCTTCTTTGTGTTTTTCTAATCTTAACAAAGGTCTTAAAAATTTTCTTAACTCATCTACAGTATCATCGTCGCCTGCAGATAGGCCTCTATATTTCAATTCATAGATCAATTCATCCTTTCGGAGATAACTAACATTTATTGTCAATGATGCCATTATAAAATAATCAAATATTTATACTTAAACAACAGTGACCTGTTTCTCGAAATATTCCCCAAATTAAAATAAATTTAAATTAAAACAGGACCATACAATTTCTAATCACCCCGTATATACATAAAAAATATAAAAAAAATCCAATAATAAACAATATAAATTAAAATAGTGAATTACTAAATAAAGTAATCAGAAACAAAGCAAAGCGTACCTCTTCCCTCTCATCAATGTGATAAAAATTTACAAATAAATTTTTATTATAAACAAACGACTTAAATGAACAATAAAAATAGAAAGTGAATGCACCGAACACACAAAAGCAATTAAAATTTGCTATTTTTAAGTCGGGCGCCAATGTTACTTAGTGGAATGTCACTTAGTGAATGTTACTTAATAATGTTACTTAATAATGTTACTTAAGGGAAAAACCCCTAATATAAATAAACTAAAATTCAGGGTGCATGAGGAGTGTGTGTTGGAACAGTACATTCACTTACCTTAAAAATAATTATTAATCCCTTATGATTAATATTATTGTTTCCAATTCTAGTTGTTACCCTTGAAGTAGACGATTGATGTTTTTGATATTTGTGACCCACCCTATATATCTAGCTCAGAGCTTGAGACTACTACTAAAAGATGTTAATGCCCGTTTGCGCCACCCATTTTATTATTATAGAGGCGAGGTCACTGTTGTTGCTGTATAGCAAAATAAAAATGGGAAACTTTGCACTACAATAATATATAGGCCTATCTTCAAGAAAAACACACAAGTTATTAAAACAATAACAATTTATTAACTAAAATAACACTGGTAAATGTGAAATATAAAATTCGGTATCGTAGAGATGTTGTTACAAAATTGAAATAATTATGTCACAAAAATATTATAGCAAAGATATGATTATAATAATTATTAACTTTTGTTGTTGTAAAAAGAAAGAAATTACTAAAGTTATTTGATCGGAGATTAATAATTGTCGTTATTTACAAAACAAAGAAACACTGAATTCTAGAGACGGTACGTAAAAGAAAACAATAGGTTTTGACTTAACTAATAATCTAATTGATTACGGTTGGTGCACCAATTAACTTAGAAAGATTCATAAACTAAATATTATTATATATATTAAACACTACTTGATTAAATAATCGAATAAAATAAGTTAATAGGTGTACAAGAAAACAAAAATATAACCAATAAATATTGAACACAAGATATGATATACCTATATAGATAAACACAAAAAAGACTTGGTGACGTGCTTTGTCGTCGTACTTGACTAAATTTTACATTAATATATACAAAGAAATTAGACAGTTTTAACTAATTTCACGGCACAACAGAAGATAGAGCATGTAAGTACCTGGTAGGTGGAATTGTCTAATCTGCAGAGTTCCGACGGATGGCCCCCACTTGTCGGTTTGGTCCGCCGTCTCGGGCTTTAGATGGTGGATAGCGGTGAGCAATTATCCCTCAGATCCGGATTAATTCCGTAAATTAGAAGACACTACGTGCTCCACAATTATTTATTTATAGAAAGAGGCAGATCGCATAACAGCGTATCCATAAACTTCTGGATATTTAGACCTCGATCTATCAGGGATATATAAATTGTTACCGCTGCCTAACGAACCATTAGACGAAGGGGACCGGTATTTGTCACTGTTTTACCACCACTTACTATGTTGTATATATCAATGAATGATGTACTAATAATAAATGATAGACGAATAATAATCATTTTGGACGCGCTTGCCCCTATTTAAAGACTCGGGCGTGTAGAGGGGTATTTTCGGAAGAAATTGACGACAGTAAGACGCTGTTGGATCACGCCACCGGAAAATGCCATATACGCAATATTGCGAAATACGTAGTTCCATACAACAAATTATGAGAACTTTTAGATAACTTAGACGAACAAAAAGTGCATACGTCGCCAATCTTATATTTGAACAAAGACTCCTTCATAAACTAAATATGTTAAATCGAATATTATAAAAAGGAATAATATATGCGACGCAGATTTTAAGGTTGAGAATTTTGAGATGTTATTTACTTTAGAAAATATCGTTTGAATTAATACTAATTTGAAAATAATATGTAACACGTAATATACAGGGATAAGTGAATAAATGTTGGCCGCTGCTTTTTAAACGTAACAGGGTGAAAAAACGATTAATGCAAAATTACAACGAATATTAACAGTATAAAATTCTGAGAATTAGTTCAATGGGAAATACAAAATATTAATGAGAAAGAACGGGTAAAACTAACGCTGACAGGATTACGAATTACAATTCTAAATAAGATAATGAAAAGTTTAATATATAATTGTGTATTTAAACCTATTATCTACGAGACATTTTATAATAAAAATACATGTTATACAGAACAATTTTAAAGGTAGTTGAAAAACGATTAAAGCAAAATTACAACGAATATTAACAATATATCATTCTGTGAATTAGTTCAATGGGAAATACAAAATATTTCTGAAAAAGACAACGGGTTAATTTAACAGTGACAGGATTATGGATTAACAATTCTAAATAAGATATTACTCAAAAGTTTAATACATATTTCAAGAGTGTCTTAAGTGTTATCCGATGTCGGTATACAAGATAACAAACCAGAAGAAACGTTCAAATACGATATAAAGAACACATGGCTCATGTCAAATTACACAATGTAGAAAAATCCGCATTAGCTCTACATCATATTGATACGAGTCACAACTTCAGCCTAGAAAATGTTAGTTTAGTTAAACAAAGCAACAATAGAAACTTAGATATGTGGGAAGTCATATACATGAAAAAACATAAAAATTATCTGCTGAATAATGATATTTCTCCCCTTAATAACAAGCATTGATCGGTCATATGTACAAAATTTAAGTCGATATGCGCATGCTTCTCTTAACTTTTAATATTCGCTTGACTTGAACCGATAGATGTAAATTCTCCCAACTCTTGAGGGAAGGGATCTTTCTCTCAAGTTCAAGAATACGATTTTTAACATTTCAAGAGAATCCCCTCCATTATTCTCTCGAAATCTCTGTTCTCTCGACTCGAGAATCAGGCCCCTGATGTTCATAACGAAATGGATGCAGATACATATGGAGATTGGTTCAAGAATAAATTGCTTCGAAATATACTAGAGAATTCGGTTGTTGGTCTCGATAATGTCTCATATCACACGAGAAAATTAGAAAAGTTTCCAGCAGTAGCACGGAGAAGACCAAATTATTGAATGGCTCACTGAGAAGAATATTCCACTTGATAATGACATGTTAAAAAGAGATTTACTGGCTTGTGTGTCAGAGGTTAGGTCTCAGTATGAGAGAAACAAAATTTATGAATTTGCAAAGAATAAAGGGCATTATGCTCTTCGGCTTTCACCTTATCATTGTGAATTAAACCCAATTGAAATGGTGTGGGCACAAGTTAAGCACTACGTTGAAATGCACAATACGACATTCAAACAAAGAGATATTGAACAATTAATTGTGAAGGGTTATCAGAATGTAACAGTGAACAACTGGCGGAATTACATTGGCCACCTTGCCAACTTGCAAGATGATGTTGAAGAGTTTATAATTAACGTCACACATTCATCATCAGATCAAGATTCTTTAAATGATGAAGAAAAATAAAACAATATGTGTACCTACTCCTTTGTATGGTCATGGTTAGTTTTTTCATAAATGTTATCATGTATTATTAACTTGTTCTTATAAATGGGAAAATATGTTTTTGCAAAATGAATTTGTGTCTTTAAATATGTATAACGCAATGTAGGTTAACATATTAATATTCAATAAGACTATATAAGTCATGTAACATATTAAAAAATAAAAGTACATGTTGTGTGTGGTTATTGTTATTCTTTTCATAAATATGTATTATTTAAGTTGTTTTTATAAATAGAACAGTTTTTTATGAAAAACAAACTTGTGATTAACTTTGTCTTGGTCTGAATTTATAGTGGATAGTTGATTAAGATGTCAATATTCAGTGTTGAAGAAAATTGTATACCTTAAGTGTTTCTTTGAAATATTAATTCATTTACTCTGGCTTACTATATTCAGTTAGATTTTAAATATTTTTTTACAGAACAATCCCAAAGGATTATATTATTACAAATATTTTAACTAATCCATCTTCCCATATTAATTTTTTGTATGCAGTATGCATCAATTGAATGACAAACAGTCGTATAGGTTATGTTTTGATTAGAAAAAATGTCAGATATTGAACCGGAACTGTAACGACATTATACAATGAGACGATTTGGCAACCATGAAATCAATTCCCATAAGACCTGTACTGCATAATAAGGTTGAGACGGACTATAGTAGAAAAACCGAAAAGCATAAAGGAAAGCCTTCGATTATTTGTAAAACTCGACAACGAATTTCATTAAAAAATTTCAAATTTTCTGTGGACTATGAACGTTCAAAATCACTCTAGATGACTTCTGGCATTTTCAAACACTCGTTTCATTATTTGTTTGTACTTCAGACGTTAATGACGTTATTCAGTTGAATTATGCTTTTCAGTCAGCTGCTATGTCACAGTTGATCAGGGAACCTACACGTGAATCGTCTCTGCTGGATATTGTTGCTGTGTCAGACCTGGCGCCGGTTACCGATTCAGGGATAATATGCTCCGAGATCTCTGATCATGATATGGTTTACTGTAGGATATCGTTAGCGTGTCCTGTCAAAAAACCTCGTTTCTACACTTTTCGAGATTTCTCATCGTTTGTCTCTGATGATTTCAATAGGGATCTATCCAGCATAACATTTAATTATATGTTCAGTATGAATATTGAAGATAAGTTACAATTCTTTAATGAATCTATTCTGTTCCTCTTCGATATGCATGCCCCGCTAAAAACGGTAAAAATAACGAAACCCAAAGCGCCTTGGATAACTGATAATATAAAGTTGTTACAAAAATTGCGTGACAGAGCGAAGTCTAGGTTCAAAAAATCAAAGCTGGACGCTCATTGGCAGTACTACAAACAATTACGAAACTATACTACACTTGCAATTCGCAATGAGAAAAAGGCTTACTTTGAAAATGTGTTCTCTAGGAGCGATTCCAAACGTTTGTGGGGTGAATTGAGGAAGCATCGTGTGGGTGGCTCCGTGGTAAGGGAGCTGCCGGCAATTTTCTCTGACGCAGATCAAATCAATGAAGCATTCATTGATGGTGTACCACAAACCGATATTTCCCCTGATATAATCAACTTTTATGCGAGTTCAACCTGCACAGACTTCGATTCTAGCTTTAACTTTCAACTCGTAGACCAGGACACTGTTTTAAAGGTCTTCTTATCTATTAGTAGCACCGCTACGGGTGCGGATGGTATTGGCGTTAATATGCTAAAATTAGTATTGCCCTACGTACTTCCCTATTTGACGCATATAATTGACTCATGCTTGTATTATAGTTATTTTCCCCGACAATGGAAATTAGCCGTTGTGGTGACTCTGCCCAAGACACCAGCCCCGTCTGATGTGCGGGACCTGCGCCCAGTAAGCATACTACCTGCACTTAGTAAGATCTTGGAAAAAATCATGTGCGCTCAACTGAGGGAACATTTAGCATGTCACAATCTGATTCCGGACTGTCAGTCTGGTTTCAGGCGTGGTTATGGTTGCGTCACAAGCTTGCTGGACGTGACGGATGATATCATGCGGGCCAGAGATAAGAACGATCTGTCTATTTTAGTATTGTTGGATTTCAGTAAGGCTTTCGATACCATCAGTCACGGCGTTCTCTTGGCTATATTGCACTACCTTGGTTGTGGTGATTCCTGCGCGGAACTTATACGGTCCTATTTGTGCGACAGGTACCAGATGGTTCGGTTGGGTAATCGGAAGTCCTCCCCGTTGCCTATCCACAGGGGTGTGCCTCAGGGGTCCATTTTGGGGCCTTTGCTGTTTTCAATTTATACAAGTATGTTGCCCAAGAATATTGAATTTTGCAAAACGCATATGTATGCGGATGACACACAAATGTATTTGTCTTTTCCTCCTTCCGACATGGCTGATGTCATAGACAAAATGAATGCTGATTTATCAAATATCAGTACTTATTCCCGCAGACATTCCATATTTATTAACCCTAACAAAAGTTGTGTTATGTTGTTAGGAAGGGTGGGTGACGTTGAGAGGTGTGGGGGTCAGGTGAACCTTACCTTAAATGATAGCATTATCCCTGTAGTAACGCAAGCAAAAAATTTAGGCGTAATCATGGATAATTCTTTTAGATACAAGTCTTACATCTCTAAAATTATAAGCCGTGCTTACTTCAACTTAAAGATTTTATATCCTTGGAAATCAATCTTCAGTATTAAGTTGAAGAGGATTCTATGCGAATCCATGGTGCTGTCATTATTTAATTATTGCATGCCTGTTTATGGGCCCTGTTTGGATGCAAATGATGTGAGGCGAGTACAGAAAGTTCAAAATGCGTGCATGAGGTACATTTTTGATATCCGCAAGTACGACAGAATTACACACAAGCTCGAATCCTTGCGATGGGTAAATATGCAAAACCGTATTGTCTTACATTGTCTCACCTTGTTTCACAGTATCCTTTTATCTGGGTGCCCGCCGTACTTGTTGAGGAAGATCAGGTTTCGCTGCGACGTGCATAGTATTAATATAAGGAGGAAGGATGCTATTACCTTACCTAAATACAATACTACTTTCTTCAGGAGATCGTTCACTTATGTTATATACTCACTTTACAATTCCGTGCCGGAACATTTTAAGGCGATGGGTTTGGCGGCCTACAGGGGTGCTGTTTTTTCTTATTTGTTAAAGCATCAATAACGCTCGGTTCAGTTCGTTTCTTAAATTTCAGTGTTATAAACAGTATATATTAGGTATATTATATAATATTGAGGTGGTGTTAGATACCTACCATCAATATTTATCTATGGTTGTGAAGGGTATTTAATTTTAAAGGTGAAAAGATTGAAAACTTATGAATAAAAAATGAAGTTATGAGGAAAAATATTTTTAGTACTAATTTTTATAGTTACAATTGTATATTTGCTGTTTGCAGTAAAGTTGTGTGAATGAGGTCCATAGTTCTTCAAATAAGACCAAGACCTGGAAAGTAGAGATATTCAAATTAATTGAGTGTTTGTTATGTAATTTTATATTGTAAAAACTTGTTCAATAGTCTTTAATGATGAGAATTGATGTTAAAGGAAGGTAATATTCATTAAATGTAACGTCAAAATAGATCAAATACTCCCGCGTAAAATTTAATTTAGAGGAAATGTCAGTGGATGACAGATTTTGACACTTACAGAAAATTTTATGAGATTGTGTATTTAATTGTTCTAAATGCTTAATTTTATTGGTAAATTCATGGTTAAAATTGTGAAAATATAAGTACAGTTGTATAGAAAGGAATTCGAGAAGATAGTAAATGAATAGAAGGTATTTTGAATATAATTAAGAGGTGTTTAATAGAGATTGGTCATTTCAAAAATATAAATTATCACTAGGGTAATGATAGAAAAAAAAAAGAAAATTCTTCTAAAAATTATGAGAAGAGATGTATTATGAATTCGGCGAGAAGAGATTTTAGCCGAAATTTCGTGATTTAAAGCAAAAGAAAAACATATTGTGTGTTAGAAATTATCAATCTAATATTTTGTTACATAATTTGTAACCAAAACGAAGTATTAGTGCTATATCGTATTAACGTAGGCAGTATCAAGTGAATAGAAAAGTGAAGGAGATTATAGTGATCAAAAGCATAAAATATAAATAAAAATTTACTTACCATAAAAGGAGTTTATGTATCGAAGAAAGCCTGAAGCGAAGTCACAATAGAATAAGAACATCAGTCGTGTATAACCTGTAGGAGATCCATTCCGAAATAGTTCCATTGCAAGTTTAACCATAGAGGGGATTTATTTATCGAAGGATTCCTGGGACGAAGTCACAGTATAATAGGCTCATCAGACGTGCATATTTTGTAAGAAATCCAGACCGAAGTGGATCCATAGCCAGTTTATCTATCAAGGCGTTTTTATTTATTGAAGAACTTCCTGAACGGTATTACATATTAATTGCAGCACTATTCAAATACAGCCGGAGGGAAAATCCGAACGAGATAGGACTATTCTTCATAATTCCAGCACAAGAAATCATCTTTACGAAGCACAAACAGCTGTCCATTGTAGAGGTATAACATCACCTAGGATTCCAGTTCAACCGAGACTACAAAGAAAAAAAAGATCAGTTAGAAATTCCTTATCAAGAAGTAACACATATGTTAAATAAGGTTGTATCATTATTTGTTAATATTTATATGACTATTCAATTCACCTGTCATTGTTCAAATATGAACCAATAAAATAGCAAATATTTACTTTCGTATCATAGCAACAGGAAATTTCAGCGATTATATCTTCCTAGAAGGTATTCAAGTGGATATTTTAAACAAGTGAAAGTTTTTATTAATGGAACTCATTTACTAACAATATTGAAGGTACAATTAGAAAAACTAACATTACTGCAGTGCTGCAGCAGACATTCTGGAACAGAGCTATCACTGGGAGTACCCGAGGGAGTACCTTTCTCTTGTAGCTTAATACCGTCACTATTACTGACAGATGTCGAAGTTGTACATGACACATTTGTTGTTGTAAAATTTCTTCGCATTTTGGTGATAATCGACTCGTGGTGCTCATCATCAAGCTGCAAGTACGATTTTATGGAATTCAGATTTTGGTGTCCCGTTATTTTCATCAGTTGTTGCTCTCCGACTCCAACGAAACGAACTAAATAGGAACACGATTCCAAAAATTTTAATGACAAACATAAATGTTTTTTGGTGGACATGGAAACGTAATCATGTGTAACTAAATTTTGAGTCATTTTAATATGAAAAATTGATTTGGTTCATTGAATAGTCTCTCGAATACGATTCGTAGTCAAAGTTGAGTCTACTATTTTTGTGGTGCTTTACACTCATGTCTTTCATAATTGCGAATACTACTCGTGCTCCGCACTCGTAGTATTTAAATGCAATCATGAAAGACATTCGTGTAACCACCACAAAAATAATCGACATAACTTTGACTACTCATGGTATTATAAGTGAATATCTCTATTATTCCATGATTTAAATTTTTATCGTTCGAATAATTTATAGTCAAAATATTTCAATTATAAATAACAGTCATAAATAACGGCAATATAGTACTATTTGTATTTAAAAGTAATAATATTCATTTATAAAAAGTTATACATTTAAAGTAAACAAACCTACCTTCAGTTATTTAGAAATTGTAGACAATTCTTATCATAACCATATTTAAAAAATATTGGACAAGTTTTAAAAAAAATAAAGGAAGTTGTAAAACTTATAAGTATAATCCTCTGGTACCTAAATGTGTTAAATATTTTTGATTATTTCATTATATGTATGGTTATACATTCATCTGTGTTTTAATTTATGTAGAAGCATTCTGACAAGTAAACATTTTATCAAGTATGGGTGTAGCATGGTACAAATATATAAGGTATGTTCTAGCGCAGCTTCCTTATGACGTCAATTGGATGCAATTTCGTCATACCACTGATATTAAGAAAAGAAAGATTACTCTTGAATAACCACAGATGTAATAGTATATAGATAGCTATATAAAGAATAATAAAATAGACATAATATATAGCACAGTTGTTTACGAATGTGTAACTAAATTAAATTTCTTTACAAATTACCTGTTTAAAAACTCATAAAGCAAAATAATAAGATTGTATTATTGAAAAATCTCCCACTGGATATTATGTAGCACTTTGGTTTACGAAACCTGTTTTAGTCGTTTGATAATACAATTTGTAATTACTTTACTGACAAAGTAATTTATCACAAAATAAATTTATGACTTGAAATTGTGCATTTTATGTAGTATATTGCTTTAAATTACTGATACCAATGAATATTGCAAAAGTTGAAAGTATTATAGTAAGAAAACTATTGGTTTAATATTGGATTTTCGTTTATTAATTGTTAATTGACAGGTAATAAATAAAACAACAGATATGGTTACTTTTTTTTATTGGTAAATTTTATTGTTTTTTTTTTTAATTTTCTTTTTTGTTGATAATTATTTTTATTTATCTCTTTTATACGTATGTAAGTTCTTACTCTAATATATGATTCCACAACTTCTTGTGGCAAACTAGTCTTAATATTTTGTACCAAACGCTTTATTATGTTGGTATTTTTGTTAATCGATTTCTTATGGAATTCATTAAACATTTGTTCAGCGTCTTCTGCCATTTTCTTCATAATAGCATTCGGCTGACGTAGACACCGCCTGGAGACTAATCCAATCCAGTTGCTTTCTGGGGATTCAATCTGAGTATCATCATGTAACGAGTATTTGCTTCTGAACTTATGTGCTATATATCCCGCTATATAGTATAAGCCTTGCTTCGCAATATCCCCGGTAGCAGAGGTTGCGGAATGGATTCTTTCGAATTCCGTCAGCAAGTCCATAAATTCCTCATTTATGTCATCCTCAGACACCCTGACAACATTTTCTTCAAAATCTCCAGTTTCTTGCACAAAAGGTTCCAAAACTGTAGTTAAGTTAAGTGTTGCGTCTGTAGTTAGTAACTCTACTACAGACGTATCTTCCTGTGTGTTGACATTTTCTGAAAACACAACAGATGAATGCTTCCCAAGAATGTACCATCTCAATCGATATTTGAATTGTAATGCACTAGGGTGGTCATTGGTGGATCCCATAGCTCGCATATATGAAAAAAAATTTTCTATTATATCTTGATTCAGACGTCTAGTAATTATGTACTCAATATTAAAGTTTGACCTTAAATATTGATATAAGTTTTTTAGAGAGCTGTTATTTTGTAGTATCGCTTTTTGAAAAAACATTAAACTTTTTCTTGTACCGACTCTTATATTTTGTATTAATTTAGTCATTTTTTCTATTTTATCCAGTTGGTTTTCAATATCAACACCATATGCATTGGCAGCAATATCAAATTTGGTTTGAGTATTGAACAAATCAAACCAATCGTTAATGATATTAATTATGTCACTAATTTCAGTGCATGCAATATCTGGCATTAAATTATGTTCACCACACCACCTTATCGCTAGCGCCACTGTACGTGAGAGACATTGCACAGCATATTTTAGTTTCTGCCTTTGGTTGCCAATTACATCGATGTGAACCTGTGTAAGCTTATGGGCAAGTTTCAAGTCACCTTCCTGTAGGTCAACCAATTTCTGAAAGGGCTCCTTCGTGATCTTTGTATTATTTATGGTGAACCCATGATCAAAAAGATTATTTCTAATCAATTTGATTAAATGTGGCACATCAGCAAATACAAAAATCTTTTTCCCTTCATCAGATGGATGAGTGAAGGATTCACTTTCATCGACAGCTACACCAACCTTCATATTTTTCCATAATTTTCTGTTTCCAGGTCCTAGATCCGAAACAACAGCTACAACAGTGTACTGTATTACTTCTAATTTACATATAATATTTCGGAGGACTTCTACCGACATACCACAGTCGTAATCATAGTATATTACTTGCTTCCATGCCGAAAACAAGCCACGTACCATAACGGTTTGCACTGTTTTGTGCGGTCCTACAGCCTGTTCCCTTTTGCGATCGAAACATATTTCATTAGAGACGTACATCTCGTCAAAAGAAAGTACACACAATCTGTCGCGCTCGGTATACTCATTTGCCTTATATTTCATAATTAGTAAAACCTCTTCCAGAATACCTGGTTTCAATTCCAAACTTGTCGCCCACTTCCTTAAGGTTGATAAGCCTGGCAGTGGATATTCTCTGGTAGTTCTTAAATATCTGTAGGCTTTAGGACTTACGCTTCGAAGCGAAATTGCCGAGGAAATATCTTCAGCAGTCCATTTTGCCTTCATTTTTGTCTTTGATTTTATTAGTCGTATTTGCCCCGGTGTAAAATATTTCTCTAAAATTCTATTGAGGTGACATATTTCTTCAGTGAGGTAGGCCACCTTTTCCTGTAAGGTCTGTATTTTCCCTTGCGATAGAAAATATTGTTCCTTCCAATGTGATAGTGTGTCTTCAGGGTTTTCGGTTGAAGTAGATGGTCTGCATTATAAAATCAAAATTAGAAATGCTCAATACATAAATCATTCGTTATACTATCTTTCACAAACCTGATTTGTTTCATTTTTAAAAAAATGCATATTAAAATATATATTACAGAATTACTGTTTTTAGCATATTCAAATTATTTATTATACACCATAATCTTAATCAATAAAGTCTACAACATTATTACTTACATAACAGCTTATGGCCAAGCATTTCAGTAAAAATGGAACATAGGTATATAGTAATATGTATCAAATAAGAAGTATATAGAATAATTAAATAAGTAAGACTGATTTGTGTACTGTTCGGGCATATGAAAATAGGTATTAATGTGAAGGTAATGATTAAAATCGATAATTTTCTTTCTGTAATTCCTTAATATCATATGTAACAATGATCATTCTCCCTTACAGATTATATTACAGACAATGAATGCTATACTTTTTTAAGTAAAATATCAAAATTTTTACTGACAAAAAGTTTTTATTCAATCAATGAATATTTGAATAATAATTTTATTGATATACAATTTTAATTTGTTTGTCTGTATATTTTGACTTTTCATGTAATGATTTTATTACATTGAATAAATATTATTATTATTATTATTATTATTATTATTATTATTATAAATTACATCATTAATGATATATATATATATATATTTACTTAAATGAAAAAGCTCCAGGTTTTGTAAATGCTACTTCACAATATTTTTCTGTTTCGCATGTTTGGTTTCTTCTTTCCTCGGGAACTATAGAACAACTAGAACAAATTATTAAAATTAGAATGCTTTGTTTATTAAACATGGTAAGGTAGTATTGCTAACCTTATTTATTTGTTAAAAGTATGAAACAGCAATTTCTTTAAGTATTTTTACATTGCACACCACTTCAACATTACAAGACTATTTAAAACATTTTGAGCTTTTAATTTGACAGCTTATTTGAATACAACTCTTTTCATAATAACTATGCTTTGACAACTCCACTAACGAGTTAAATTTTTCCTTACCTTGTTGAGGAATCTTCTTTTGGCATAGAGAATGTTACTTCTGTATCTTCTACAGTTGGAGGTAACAGGTCGATTTCTTCCGATGGATTGATGGAATAACTGTAATAATTCATTAAATAGGTAATACTTTTTACATTGGCATATAATACATAGGTTATTATTAGGTTCATTGCTTCATACAAACAAATTTATTTGTATTTTTTTAAATACAGTATAAGTAGTGATTATATGAAGGTACGTATTACAGATTAACATTCTTCCTCTGCAACATCCTACTCTGTATACTAAATAATTTAAAAGTAAGTACACTCATGCGTTATTTCATATCTGTTACCTTGATGTTGATGGTTGTAAAGTCGAGTAATTTACAGCAGCTTCACTATGTGTATGTATATACAATGTGGGAACAGCTGTTTTATGAAGTATTTGGTACGATTTTATATATTTCTCTCTCATCTGTCGATTATCTAAATACCACTTCTCATATGCGTCTCTTGCAAAATGAAGTGAACATATATAATCTGTAAATAATAACATCATTAAAAGGTACACAAATACGTCCAAATACAAAACCTACGATTTCTTGTGTTTTTTATCCTTCTACCACAGGCTTGTATCCACTGCTGAGATAAGTTTCGATCTTTAGGAAAACGAAAATATTTAATATTCCTTCCTCGAGTGTTTTCTGACCTGCTTTTGCAGCTCAAGACACAGCAGCTTACCATATTAGATGAGCTAAAGGTAGAGGCAAATGTATTGCTTTATAATACAATATTTAATAAACTCATTACCTTCTATGTTATAACCTCTTCTTAAGTTCTAAATAAATCAAATTAAAAGTCTTTGGCTTAATGAAAATATTCACAAATCTTAATAACTACACTAAACATATAAAATAATAATTATAATGACACAAAATACGATATAATCGGATATAACTCTTCGAAATCTAAATATAAACAAAGCACAAACTCAAAACTACAAACATGTGATGGATGACGCAACACATATGACGAAATTGCATCCAGCGCAGAAATAGGCGAATTTGAGTCAAAGTTGTAGCATACCTTATATATTTGTACCATGGGGTGTAGAATCTCCTAAAAAATAGAAATATATGGAAAGTAAAGGCTATAAGTAACGTATAGTATTGGTATAATAAGTACTTACCATACTAAAAGATAATAAGAGGTGTAGAATACAAATTGAACTTATATTTAATATTTTATAAACGATCAAACTAAATATTTGGCATGCTAATCATGTTAGTTCTCATTTGAAGCGGTAAAATCAGTTCAGTTACGGATTACCAACTTATATAATGAATAGTACTAAGGCGTTTATATGGTATAGGGAAATCTAAAAAGACAGGACCGGATTAAATTTTATATTAGTAAAGAAAGAAATTATAAGAATATAAATTACAAAGAAGTAAATTTAATTGTCATTAATATATGATTTATAATATTTGAAGTACATGATTAAGTATTGTGATTGTATTTAGAAAAGGATATCAAGATGTTCATAACGACTGAGTTAGTAACGGGCAAATAAATATTACATATTATAGTAAAGTCAGGCATAATATTAAAAACATATCACTTTATTTAATCGGCCAACCCAACGTGCAACAGTTCATCTGGATTGCCATAAATGATCAAGAACTTTTGACATACTTATTTATAAAAAAATTGTCTAACCCAGGATGTAATAAAGAGATTTTATGAGTAAACGATAATTTCATTGATAGTTTCACTTAGATATTTTGTTACACTCAGGGTTACGACAATATGTATTATTTTGTTTCTTATTTTAACATGTGTAAGGGTGTTACCGAGTTTAATATATATATTTGGGCAGAGTATTAGGATTAGGATAGGTTAGGCAAGTATTCTTCTTTTTCGGCTTTTGTGATTTTAAGGTTTTGGTGGAAGAACAGGGGCTGGAGAACTTCTCCAGCCATCTGAACAATGCCTTAGGATTTCAACCACATCTTTCTGTTGATATAATGTCACTATGTATATATCATGTGTGTTGAATAAAAGGGTTATAATAAGTTTTAATTTTCTATATCCTGAGTCTTAAACATAAGTAATTTTTTTAAATTAAAGATCGGAATGTTTTGAAAGGATAAATGTCTTTCTATAATAGGTCTGTTTACTACCTACCAGATATCGCACCATCACATTCAAATGAAGATTAATTAAAGAGTCAGAATGTGCAGATCGTAACAATGTTTCTCCACCCTAGTACCACATCACTTATTTATTATACAGCCGATGGACCGAAATGTAATTAGACTAACTACTGTAGTAGAAAAGGATATGAATAGTATTTCCGATACCTTGAAAAAGTTATGTATTAGCGAATCAGTAATCAATTTAGCGACAGCATGGAATCATCCTTATCTTGAATTATACAAAAAAAAAAGGGGGTTGGAGGATTAATTTAGATGGAGTTTCAAAAAAGGATGATAAAACTGTGCCACTAGCTATTTTGAAACGCCAATGAGATCTCTTGAACTTCTGTGTACATTGGCACCTCAGGTTAGTCCCATCTCCGTAATGCATATGCAAATGTGCTCTAATTGTATGCACAATAGGCAGCATTTCAAGAACATGTTGTGTGACAATTGAAATTGAATTCGAAAATAATGTTTAGGAATGTGAAGAGGCGATCGAAAAAATGTGTTCACTCAGCGGACAGAGAAGAATGATGTCGCTGATGTTATAGTTAAGAGAATAAGAGAAAAAGCCATAACGCAAAAAATAAAAAATCCCCGAAAACAAACAAAAATTTCTGACTTTTTGGGTAAATTACGGTTTTTTTATTTTTTTTATTTGTTGCTATTTATCACTTAGTACATATTACTATACTTTATCTGTTTATATTGTTAATTATCAATGTTTATTAGGTATTAGATATAACCTACGTTAACGTGAATAAATCGATAATGTGAACAACCATTGTTTTATTCACTTCACACTGTCGAGTGCCTATTTATTGTGTTCTGTTTAATAGGCCTGTATGGGCGTTGTTTTTGTCGTACCTACTTACGGAGTCGATTTTGCAGGTTACGTTGTGTATCATGTCTCCCGTAAGAGTCCATTGAAATTATGAAAATCACAATATTTGACGTTTATTTTAGTTCATAATAGGGCATTTAAATTCAATTTGAACGTTTTGTTATTTAAAATACAAGCAATTTTGAAAGTGCAATAACGTGAAAACAAAATATCGCAGAATGAATGGTTTCAGTATTTTTATTACTTATTTATTTCAGGTTTTTTTTTTTGTTATCTGTTATAGTTTGCGCAATTAACGCATTCCCACACCAACGTATGACACAATTTTGAAAAAAGTTACTAAAACAGTAAGATAAGATAGATTGTGAAGAAATAATCAATGCTTTCATTCAGCAGGCGGATCGGGAACTGATCCCGCTCCAACCGTTCACTTCACAACGGTTGAGTGTTCGCTGGACAGGACCGCTCACCTTTATGTCATCGTCTGTCATCTGGTACTTTTCATTGCTGCCATATGTTAAAATTATAGAGATTAAACCGAATAAACAATAATAATAAATTATTTTTCTGCATTAAGGTTTGAGTTTAAGTTTTTAGTGGAAGGGCTGGTTTTTCCAACCCCGAATAAAATACTGTGTGAATTCCAATATTATAATACATTTATTACTGTACAATACCTTTAATTTGCTGTATCTTACTTTTCCAGTAACTTTCTTCAGAAGTATGTATTAGGTTGGTCTTGGAATGAATCAATGGCGCATGCGTACAGAATACGCTCACCAAGTGAGCATAGAATTTTTCCGCTCACAAAAATGGCGACCGCTCCTGAACATGTTCAGAGAGAGCGCTCGTCTACTGGACATGATCACTGAACAGTTGCGTAACTGTTGTGTCTGCTGAATGAAAGCAATATCATAATATTGGAGTTAACAGAGTTTTTTTAATCGGCATTGGAAAAACCGGCCCTTACACTAAAAACTGCGCCGAAACTTAATACAGAAAAGCATTTATTACTATTCATTCGTTTTAATATAATCTTAACATATGGCAGCAGTGAAAAGTATTAAATGGAAGGTGATCATGCACCTTGGGGCGGGAATGGTTCCCGGTCCGTCTGCTGAATGCGACCATTTTCAGTTTCAGCTTGCTTCGGATTTATTCAATAGAGTTAATATAAAGTAGAGTGTCGTTTGAAGTTGTGGGTATGTTTTAAATATGTTTTTGTAAGTTATATGAAAAATCGATTATACAGTACGTAATAAAATGTAAATTATTTATAGAATTGTTTGTTTTTGTCATTAGACGGAATATTATATACAACGGCGGCTCTATGATATCGCTCATCGATTAGAGCCCCCCCCCCCCCCCAACCACGTGTACATTCGAGTATTAAAACTGACAAAATACATCGTTCCTCAGACGATGTAGTAAAATAGACACATAATGATGGCAAATTGTTTGTAACCAACAACTTTGCGGCGCAAGCGGAATGTATATACCAAGACACAGTTTGTAATTGGTGTTTTTTAAACTGCGCGGCAATTTGCAGCACAACATTCGAAGTACGGTTTGTTTACAACGTCTTATATATTTTGTTCAAAGTGTCGTTAGTGTAAGATGGAAAATCGATGTATAATTTGTCAAAAACAAGGAGTTCTACTATATCATTCCACAGGTATGTTTGTAAACAAATTCCATATGCGTAGTTAAAGTTAACGATGTTTATGTAAAATTAAACAAGACTCAAAACATCGTGGGTATAATTTCGGGCTCTGATTATAAAGACGATAAAGACTGATCAAAAATTTTTAGATTAGGGCAAGCTATGGAAATATTTCGCTTGTCGTAGTTTAAAATTCTGTCGAAAGATTTAAACTTGTTGAACTTGTTAAAATGGAAATTAAATGCTGAAATTTTTAATAGAATTTGAAGCTAAAACAGGAAAAGTAAATCCACAGCCAACTCTAATCTGAACACTTTTTGATCACCGTTATAAAGAGTCCATAATCTACCAACATATTTTATTTAATTGTAGTATTATTATAATAGCTATTAGGGAGTATTTAATATTAATGCTTTTTATAGGCTTGATAAATACATCTCCGCTTATAATAAGTCTTTACTAATCAGCAGAAAAACACGCTGCGATTATATCTAATCAAAACAAGCATTTTTCAAGCAAAAATACTTCAGATTCTTATTAACCATACCTTCATGAATTTGCGCCAGTTTTTCAAATCATTTATATGATTCTGATGTTAATAATAATCATTACATTGAATTAGTAAAGCTGATATTAAACAGTATTTTAAAATCAGAATACACTATGAAACAAAACAAAAAAAAGAGAACAGAGTTGATAAGGTCCGTAGTGTATTTCTTCTTAAAATATACACATTATATAACCATTGTCTTCAGTATAATAATTACACAGAATGAAAGTACGAAGAGTTTGATCTTTTATTTTTATTAATCATTAAATGAGATGGTGTCTTCAAGATGTAGTTTTATTTGTTAGTTGTTGTATTGAAATAAAGCCAGCCAGTGGAGTAAAAATATAGTTTACTTTCTATTTAAGATATTACAAAAATAACATTTGTCATTAGCGAACAACTTGCTTACAGCTACTACTTAGTGTAACTACTTTCACGCTGTTTTACATATATACACAAGTACCCGGCAAATTCAAATAAGTTTGATTGTCCATCAACATTATTTAATTATACTCACAGAATACTTTATTTTTAACAAAAAGTACTTAATTTACATTCAGAAAATTTGGCATATACAGTATTACATAGTTAACTACGAAAATGCACAGTGATGTCATTGGCGCTTAGCAATAATAGGGGAAAGGTGGGGCGAACTCAATGGACCTTTATATTTTACGCGGGAGGGAAACAGCAACGGTATTTCGGTATAAGAGAAAGTAGGACAATAGACGGCTTTGGTAAAAAAAATTTAAACTTCGCGGCTGTCCTTACCACCAACAGTGACCAATAATACCAACATTTACTGCATATTTACTGCTACCTGATTTTTGTGTTGATAGCGTGTTTGTGGTTTATTCTTGTTGTTAAATTTGCGCGGTCGGCAGCGCACGCATCTGGTAGAAAGGTCACGCTGATGACGTAGTGGTGGGCGTTAAAATATAAAGGTATTAAATACTTATTAAGTATGTAAATAAATAGAACTTAAAAATAATAATTTATAAACAAAAATTCTCGGTTGATTATACTACATTAAATGTTCAAATAGTCCTCCTTCTATTTCTAAATACGCAATTGTATTATAAAAGTTACGCCGTACATTGGACAAGACTTCGGGGGTGATTGATAACAAACAGTTTCTAATTTTTATACGCAATTCTTCTAAATTATTTGCACGTTATTCTTCGTAGCCGTATATTTGTGACTTTATGTGACCCCACAGAAAAAAGTCATTTGGTGACAAATCAGGAGACCTGACAGGCCAATGGATTGTGCCCCGTTTTGAAATAATTCGGTCTTTAAACGTATTTCTTAGATATTGCAGCACAATCCTGCTTGTATGGGCAGGACATCCGTCTTGTTGATACCAAATGTCTTCCATTACAATGTTAGGTATTCCGCGAATAAAAGGAATAATACTGTGTTGCAGTAGATCTAAGTATTTCTGTCCGTTCAACATGCCATCAATATAAAATGGGCGAATGATATTATTGCCTAATATCCCAACCCATACATTTACCTTTTGTGGGTATTGTGTGAGCAGTATACGCAATGTGTTTATTTGTTCTGGACCAATATCGTAGTATCGCTGGATTGTGCCGGCCATGTAAGAAAAACGTAGATTCATCCGTAAGAGGATGTTCGAAATAAAACCTTCATTTAGTGCACATTTTTCAATTATGTCTAAACAAAACTCAATGCGATCATAATTGTCCTATGGAAAAATTTCATTTATCTTCTGAACATGATAAGAGTGATATTTGTTTTTCCAATTACCTAAGGCTCTTCTCACAGTTTCACGTGATACATCCAGTTCTTGTCCTATTTGTGATGTTGTCAGAGTATAATTGTTTTCCACGCTAGCACATATCATTACATTGAGATCCTGGTTATCATTATTTTGAAGTTTCACATGAAACGATGGCGAAACACAACCGAATTTTTCAAAATTAGTTTTGATGCGATGAATGGTATTCAAACAAGGAATAGATCGATTTTCAAAAGTATCCCGAAAGAGAGCTTATAATAGACATCAGTGAGTGGCCTTGAAAATACCATTTTACAATCTGAACCTTTTCATCAATTGTATACACCATATCCATAATTTTACTATAACAGACACTTGACAGATCACGAACAACTCACATAAAGGAATGACATATGTCAGTAAGATCAAGTAAGATATAGTTGCCTGGCCGTCAGATCAATCCCCACTACATTCCCCTTTCAGTATACAGTAATGCGCACACTGCTACGTTAATATACGGAATGGGGAATATGGGTGGGGTATGCCTAGCGTAGCCGCATACTATAACACCCTGGCTAGCGAGAAAGTGCGGTGAACGTATTCACATACAACATTTGTCATGTGAATTCTTCAATGTTATTTTTATTTGTCCCTATTTCCTAACATCAAAGTAAATAAAATACAATGTAAATAGGATATTTTAAATGAAACGAATATTTAGGAAAGGAGAATAATATTAAATATCTCTAAAATAATCCCAAAAATAAATAAAACTAACGGTGTCTCCTGTATTATAAAATAAAGCAAATATTTTCCTGATTAAAACGAAACTTAAAAGATATTCAAAATTAACTAAAAGAAATAAATAAAAGTAATAATTCAAAGAACTAATTGAAATTGAAATGCTCGAATCGGCCTCCACCTATTTCCAAAGCGGCGAATTGTATCAATACAAGGAACAGGCCGATTTTCAAAATTATTTCTAAAAAGGCCTCTAATGGATAGAGTCGAGTGACCTTGATGATACCACTTTACGATTTGTACTTTTTCCGCTAATGAATACTCCATCCTGTTCTGCGCTCTCCCACAGGTTATATGCAACTGATTCAGTGTTGTCCCAGCGACATGTGAGTTGGTAATAGAATTCTGCGCAAAAACGTAATAGATTTACCTTGTTTCGTAATAGATGGCGCAGCTATTTTCAAGACTATATAAAGTCCCTGAATAGTAGGCTGAATAGTTAAAAAACCGCAATACGGTAACCATTTTTTGTCCAAAATCTGACGGCCAATAATATTTTTCTTGATGTAGGTATTAGTTGGATGTACCCAACCAGCAAAATCACAATTTTAGCGAAGGATCAAAATATATATTTGCTAATGTAGAACAAGTGTACATATAGTGATTTTGCTACAAGAATACTGTTCCAAAAATATAGGACACAGCCAGGGCCGCCGCGTGGGGGTGGCAAAATTGTTCACCGTACAAGGGCGCCTGGGCCAGGGAGGGGGCGCCAAAATTTATAGATAGTACTTATAGTTTTTTAATTTAATGTTACTTAAATAAAAGTTGTTAATTATTCGCTTGCAATTTTTTATATTTTCTAAGCAATAAAATGCGATTTTATTTTTATTTTAATTTTATATTTTAATTCTATTTTACTTTTGTTTTCGTTTCTGCGGGCTGTTTTCGTTTGTGTATAACAAAATTTGATTGCCGATGCGAACAATAAAAACACGTTCCGTGTGGAATTCGCGCTACCACACGGAACGTGTTAAAAATCTAAGAATTTGTAACATGTAACAACAGGAATTGGGAATGTTTTGTATCGGCATATATTTATTCTTTATGTGCTGAGAAACTGTTGCGGTTCAACGTCGCTGTTTAGTTTGCCTTATTTTTGCAATGATAATACACATTCATTTTTTAAATGTGACAACCAAAAGTCGAGGAAACGAGGAAACCAATAAAGCCCAAATTGAAGAAAATTTTTTAGGATTTCAATCTGTCGACGACACTACAGGACAGGTTCTATTTGAATTCATAAATGGACGTTTAAAATCGTTGGAACTAAATTTTTCAGATTTACGAGGCCAATCTTACGATAATGGTGCTAATATGAGAGGAAAGCACAAAGGATTGCAACAAATAATTATTGAAAATAATTCGAGGGCACTCTATATCCCCTGCTCTGCGCATTCTCTAAATTTAGTTGTAAATGATGCAGCTAAAATTTCCTTCGAAACAGTTAATTCTTTCGGAGTAGTGCATGAGCTTTACAACTACTTTTCTTCATCCGTTAAACGTTGGTCTATTTGCAACAGTATGTTGAAAATCTAACTTTAAAGCCACTCTCCAACACCAAATGGCTAATACCCACGCGGCGGCCCTGGACACAGCCGTAGTAGCAAAACCACTATACGCATACTTGTCCTACATTAGCAAATATATATTTTCATCCTTCTCTAAAATTGTGATATTGTTGCCTGGGAAGATTTGAAATTAAAGTAAAAAAAATCGTTGAAAAATCAACGAAAACGTAATAGATTTATATGCTTTCGTAAGGACGTAATAAAACATAGTGAAACGTAACAGATCTGTTACAACTGTAACAGCAATCGCAACACTGAACTGATTCCTCTTAGGTTCGTCGCTGTCTGATGTACACCCCCCACTTATATTCTCCTCTCAGAGGAGAATATAAGTGGGGGGTGTACATCAGACAGCGACGAACCTAAGAGGAATCAGTTCAGTGTTGCGATTGCTGTTACAGTTGTAACAGATCTGTTACGTTTCACTATGTTTTATTACGTCCTTACGAAAGCATATAAATCTATTACGTTTTCGTTGATTTTTCAACGATTTTTTTTACTTTAATTTCAAATCTTCCCAGGCAACAATATCACAATTTTAGAGAAGGATGAAAATATATATTTGCTAATGTAGGACAAGTATGCGTATAGTGGTTTTGCTACTACGGCTGTGACCAGGGCCGCCGCGTGGGTATTGGGCGCCCTTGTTCAAATTGAAATTTGGCGCCCCCGCCCCTTTATGGGGTTCTGTTGGACTCTTATAAAGTGCTGCAAATTATATGTGATATACTCTTTTATAGTATTCAAAATTTGACTTTCGAACTGAAAAGCTTTAGATTATTAAAACACGTTTGTCTTATTGTTTTTTATTATTTCATAAATTTTAAAAACAAAACAATGATAAAACATTTTTTAAGTAAAATATAAAAAATAGAAAATATATTCAAATATTGAGCTTTAGCAGCTACAAACGCTCGTATCAAATCCTTTATATTTAATTTATCCAAAATTTCGCTCTCTATGGAAATAATTGACAAGTCCGATAATAATCTCTCCAGCGCCATGGTAGATCGCATGTAGTTTTTTATAATTTTAAGTTTTGGAAAACTTCGTTCTCCAGTAGCTACCGAAACTAGCAGGGTTACAGAAATCCGTAAAGCTATTGCAATATTTGGAGATGTATCGGTAAGATTGTTTTCATAAATATAATTTAAAACATCAATAGGTGACATATCCTCTTTGGTGAAATATCGCAAAGATTTTATTTCTTCGAACAAATTTAATCCATCAATGTCATTTTCATTAACATTTTTAGTATCCGTTAATTTTTGTTCTAATTCTTTACAATGTTTTAGAATTTCATTGTCACTCCAGTTTTTTGAATGAGGTATATAGTGTACCACCTTGAAGTAATTGTAATCTTATTTTAATTGACTGAATCTTTCAGTAATTGAAGAAATGGCAGTGTCTAATATTATATCGTAAAATTCAACCTTAAATTTTTGTCTTGGATTGTTGATTGGTTCGTCGGTTTGTTCATCTTTTAATAGTTTCTTTTTAAACCTGTTTCGACTTTGTGGAAAATCAGTATCCACCACCAAATCATTAGCAACGATACTTGCATTGGCAATTGCATGTTTGCATACGTTTCATCTGATCTACGATTATTTAGTTCTGATATAAGATTTTGTAAAGTCACGATTTGTAAGTCACATTTAGAATTTTGCATTATTTCATTTACCACATTTACTAATTTTAAAATATCGTGCCAGATGTTAATGGAACAAATGAATTTAAACGAGGAAACCTTCTGAATCAATTTTTTTTCTTGAATTCTTGATTCCATGTCTCTTGTTTGATCTTCTTGAATATTTATTAACGCTCTCAAAATTCCCTTCAAATCATTTTTCAACGGTCTTAAAGCTTGAATTCTACTTTCCCATTTGGTGTTGGAGAGTGGCTTTAAAGTTAGATTTTCAACATACTGTTGCAAATAGACCGACGTTTAACGGATGAAGAAAAGTAGTTGTAAAGCTCATGCACTACTCCGAAGAAATTAACTGTTTCGAAGGAAATTTTAGCTGCATCATTTACAACTAAATTTAGAGAATGCGCAGAGCAGGGGATATAGAGTGCCCTCGAATTATTTTCAATAATTTTTTGTTGCAATCCTTTGTGCTTTCCTCTCATATTAGCACCATTATCGTAAGATTGGCCTCGTAAATCTGAAAAATTTAGTTCCAACGATTTTAAATGTCCATTTATGAATTCAAACAGAACCTGTCCAGTAGTGTCGTCGACAGATTGAAATCCTAAAAAGTTTTCTTCAATTTGGGCTCTATTGGTTTCCTCGTTTCCTCGACTTTTGGTTGTCACATTTAAAAAATGAATGTGTATTATCATTGCAAAAATAAGGCAAACTAAACAACGACGTTGAACCGCAACAGCTTCTCAGCACATAAAGAATAAATATATGCCGATACAAAACATTCCCAATTCCTGTTACATGTTACAAATTCTAAGATTTTTAACACGTTCCGTGTGGTAGCGCGAATTCCACACGGAACGTGTTTTTATTGTTCGCATCGGCAATCAAATTTTGTTTTACACAAACGAAAACAGCCCGCAGAAACGAAAACAAATGTAAATAGAATTAAAATATAAAATTAAAATAAAAATAAAATCTCATTTTATTGCTTAGAAAATATAAAAAATTGCTCCATTCGGTCTAAGAATAAAGCATTGGGAAAGATAGGGCTTAAAATAAACGTTTGTGATTGGTTGAAATCGAGTGTGCATTTACACCGGCAAAATAATCGCATTTAGCTCGTTCTGTCAAAAATTTGTTTACTGACAGTTTTGTTCAAAGATTTTGTCAAACATAACACATAAGATCTGGACAAAGGCAAATGGCTTATAATGTGTACATTAAGCATAAAGACAATATGTCTAAAACAGCTGCAGTCAATCAAACAGCAGAGGAAGTGGGTATTAATAGGAATACAATGTACTGCATTATTAAAGAAATGGAATTATATGGAGTTCCAATTTCTCCTCCAAGAAAAAGAAATTATCGTCATACTTACAATAAATTGGATGAAGCACAAAAAAGTACAATTAGACGACATGTGCATTCCTTTTTCTTGAGGAATGACTTACCAACTTGTACAAAAATGTACGTAAATGTCAAAATATAATGATATCAGATATGTATATCCCTGCTATCCATCTGACAGTAAACATATGTTTTACTTGTTTTCAAAATACAAAGTTCATCGTGTGTAAACTGTGCTCAAATTGTAGCGCCATCTACTTTATCTTTATTCTTAGACTGAATGGAGTATACATTAGCAAATATATATTTTGATCCTTCGCTAAAATTGTGATTTTGCTGGTTGGGTACATCCAACTAATACCTACATCAAGAAAAATATTATTGGCCGTCAGATTTTGGACAAAAAATGGTTACCGTATTGCGGTTTTTTAACTATTCAGCCTACTATTCAGGGACTTTATATAGTCTTGAAAATAGCTGCGCCATCTATTACGAAACAAGGTAAATCTATTACGTTTTTGCGCAGAATTCTATTACCAACTCACATGTCGCTGGGACAACACTGCTCCTCTCTCTATATTAACGTAGCCTTGTGAGCACTACTGTATATTCGTAGTATGTTGTGGTTTACTGTATATTAAATTAGAATATTTTAAAATCACTGTTATTGTGATCACGGGTATTGAAAAATCACATTTGAACCATTTGAAATTTGAACTCTTCTAATATTCATCACAGTCTTGTCATTATACTTTTTCGGCACCAAGGCGCTACATTCTTTAAAATTTATCGATTTACGATTAAACCAAAGATGGCTGACCATATTGACCAAGTTAATCTGAATGATACAATGCTTTCGGCAAATACAATTTGTGTAAAGGAGGAACAGTGCCAAGAAGACAGTTTTGTAGAGGATAAAATGTATATTTCTGAAACTGCTGTTACTACAGACAATGCTGAATTACAAGACCCAATTTGGCAAGGCAAGATAAAACAGGATGAAGAGTCCACATGTTTGAACAGTATTAAAACAGATTTAGCATCATCAGAAGTGGCTGAAGTACAAAATGACAACGTTAAAATCGGAAAAGGGTTTAGTGCTGATGATATTAAAATTGAGTTCGATAATGGACTACTGTGTAAGTAAATGTATATAAAAGCTAAGCATTAATCAGACATTTGTGTTGTGAACTGATTAGTTATACTCTGTCCTCCGGTACTCGTTCCTTGTTTTGCAAAACCATCTACTCGGTTGTAAATATAGAAATCATTTCATTGTCAATTATGTATATATTAATAATAAACACAATGTATTAACAAAAATACTAACAAAAGCATTAGTTGCTTTTCCAGTGTTTTAATGGATATATCTATATATTTTAAGGTACATTGTTTTATAGTTGTGTATTGACGGGTGATGAAATATGAGTAGTAAACAAGCCTGTTCGCAACTTAAATCTATGATTGGATGCACCTAATTTGTGTGTTTTAGTAAATACCTGTTGTTTATTGGTATATACATATATATTTAATGGATAGTGATGTGATCTTTATACATACAATTACTACTAAGTATATTTTAAAAAGTGAATATTGCATTTTCTTGTAGTGCATTATTTAATAAAGCAAGGTATGTGTAAATTACAAGCTTATGTTGTACAGTATCCAGAAATGTATGTTTTATTGTCAGTGTATGAATAAAAGCTATGAAATTTTTGCTCCAGAGCCAGATTTCAATGTTAAAATCCACCAATTTTACTCGCTCTTTCCACTAGCAGATGGATTTTAACTTTAAATTATAGTTTTTTAAGTTGGAAAGTTGGTATTTTTTACTGATATGTGGACAATGAAACTTACATTTTTGGATACTGTACAACGTAAGCTTTATATTTACATGTACCTAATGTATTGCTCAATATTTTTCTTATATTTTAATATTATCCTTGTGAACGTTATTGTAAACTCTTTTACCATTCATATACATGTAAATGTTTATCTGTTAGTACATCTTTGGTAGTATTGCTGATGATTGATTTTACATCACCAGTTAGATAATGGAATGTTATGCAGCAAACTCTTGTTGTTTCTGATATTACTATTGTTACTGTTTCAAGGGCAAGAAACTTCTAATAGAAGCAAGTCTATTGGAAGTTTCCGATTGTCTTGTTTGTAAGGAGTGATGAAACATCTGCAGTGTAAATACAAAATACACAGAGAAAAGTTAAGTGCATTTAGTATTTATTCTGTTTATAAAAAACATAATTAAATTCGATTACAAACACTCACATATTTGTACTTTCAAACCTGTTTTGTGTCTCAAATACTAGGGTTTAACTTATTTCAATAGCAAATTTTAAATCTTTGACATCCTTATATAGTATATTACTTGTTGTTTTATGATTCTGTATTTATTTAAAGAATTACCAAGTGATATAATTATTAATCTGTGTTTCTTTGGCCAACAGACTGTGAACATTGTGAAGCATATTACATCGACTATTGCATCGAATGTGGAATGCTTGTGCATATTTTAAACAAATATGCCTTGAATAACGCTGACAGTGGAAAAGATATACCAAACGATATTTTAGAAACTCAAGATTTATTTGGACAAACTGGAATATATGCTATAAGGATTATTCCTGAAGGTGTAAAATTTGGTCCTTTCACTGGGCTCAATGCAACAGAATGTGCCTGGGAAAGGAAAGGGGAGAAATTTGTTTTGAACAAAAATAAATCCAAGTATTTCAATTGGATGCAGTTCGTTAATCCTACCAGGAATACTTCTGAAGGAAACCTGTGTGTCCTTCAATATGAAGATAATACATATTATCAAAGCACTCGTCAAATCTCAGCTGGTGATGAATTACTGGTGTATTTCGATGAGGAATATTGTCAAAATAAAATTGTCATAGCAGACATCGTTAAGGACATATTTGCCTGTACATTTTGCTGTCTTGGATTCAGCTCTAAATCCCATTTGGCCAAACATAAAACCCTATGTGTTGAGGATGCAGCTGGACAGTTTTCAATTGAAGGTATTGTGAATATCTCATTTGATGTTTCTGAAATTGACTACGTTTACAGGGTGTACCACTTAAAACTCCCAGGTCAAATACCTCGGAAACGGATAGAGATATTTGAATTTTGTAAAAAGTAGTTACTAAAGAATGTGATCGACTCTAGTTTGCTCTCACAATTGTGTTTTATTATGTGAAGATATAGATGGCGCTGCGATGAAAAGAATTTTTTTGATCGCCACAATCTTCATTTGTTTTTTTATTTGAATGAGTATTTAAATTTATGTAAATTTTACTATTTGTGTTAGTTTCCAAAACTTAACGGTTTCATAGATATTCCTGTTTAAAGAAAGTAAGAGTAATTTTAAAGTTTTGTCTTTATTTTGTTTAAATAATTAGTTTGTAGGGAAACATAGCAGTAAACATATTCACAATTCTTGCCATTATAGTATCTTCACAATTTAAATTTTATAGTTCATTTTTATAAATTCCACTTCATAGGTATGTAGGCAGTTAGTGACATTTGCTTGATTACTAATTGTATTTATAATTAGCTTCATTCAAACATTTACTCACTTTGCGTTGAGATTGTATTAAAAATATGGTTTTACACACAAATGAAGACAAACTGAATATGGTTTTAATTTATGGAAAATCCCGTAGAAATGTATGTGAAGCAATGCGATTTTATCCTCTACGCTTTCCAAACAGGCCTTTACCAGATCACGAAACATTTATAAGTCTGTGTGCAAATCTCAGAAATTACGGTTGCTTCAAAAAACAAAAAGAATTAAGGCATAAACTTGTAAAAGATGATGAAATTACGGCAGCGGTACTACAAACAGTTAATAATAATCCACATACATCATTACGGCAATTAAAAGAACAGCATGATCTATCTGTAATCTCTTGCCGTAGGATTCTAAAAGAAAATAAATTCTACTTTCCGTATGAACTTCTTTTAGTACATCACTTAAGAATAGAAGATAATCAACGTAGGCTCGATTTTCTGACAGAATTTTCAGTAATGTTAGCGAAAAGCAACAACTTTATGAATCAGATCGTGTGGAGTAACGAATGTCATTTTTACATCAATGGTACTTTAACTAAGCATTAACTGGTGTGCGCTACTTACAGTTCCTCCTTAACGAGTTACCACTACTTTTTGAAGATTTAGGTATCAATAGAACTGCAAAATAATATGTGGTTACATCAAAACGGGGCACCTACTCATAATGCCAACATAGTTACTGACTATTTTAATCAAACGTTCCCACGTCGTTGGATTGGTACTAATGGCGTCCTTAAGTGGCCGGTTCGTTCGCTGGATCTAACCGCGTTAGATATTTTCTTGTGGGGTTACTTGAAAGCTGAAGTTTACAAGAAACCCATAACAGATATGGGCGACCTTTATAATAAAATTTGTGCAAGTGTTCAAAAAATCAGTAGAAATACATTGTTAAATGTTTGCGCAAGAGAACTAATAAGGCGATATACGTTATGTAACAATCAAGAAGACAACAATTTTGACCATCTTTGTTAGTTATTTTTGATCTTTTTAAGTATTTAAACAAAATAAAGACAAAACTTTAAAATTGCTCTTACTTTCTTTAAACACAAATATCCATAAATCCGTTAAATTTTGGAAATTAACACAAGTAATAAACTTTACATTAATTATAATACTCTTTGAAATAAAAAAACAAATGAAGATTGTGGCATTCAAAAAAAAATTTCATCGCAGCGCCATCTATATCGTCACATAATAAAACACAATTGTGACAGCAAACTAGAGTCAATCACATTCTTTAGTAACTATTTTTTACAAAATTCAAATATCTTTATAGGTTTCCGAGATATTTGACCTGGGAGTTTTAAGTGGTACAAAAGTATACAGGGTTGTATACTTTTTGTATTCCAAAGAGATTACACATCTTTAAAATATTTTATAAATTATTATTATTTGCCTCACACAGAGAATGCATCAATGTCAGTCTTGTATAAAATTTAATGAAAGTGTTTTTCACGCAATTTCAGACCTCGCACAGTGCCCAGTTTGCAAAATTTACTTGGACTCGAAGGAATATCTCGAACACCATAAGGCCTTTTGCTTCGAGAGGAATGCCAGGTATGTTGGATTTTATGTGATTATTAGGGCGCGGAATCGAGCGAGCCATGACTCATCGCCCACGGGCGCACTATTGAAATGTTGTATTTTTAAAGAGGTTTTAATTTTATTTATATAATTGGATAACAAGTGACTGGTGATCTATAAAATACAAAATATACTAGAATCGCTCTCGCAACCGACATGCGCCACCAAAATTAAAATGGCGTCAAATTTGAGACGTTGCAAAATTTGATCTGTCAAGTAATATTAATTTTTGATACTATAACCCTAAATAATCAATTAGACTTGTGATTTTAGCACTACAGACAATAATTCTAATATGTAACTATTAATTTGACAATAATTTGGCTTAAGTACTATTAGAAACCGAATATAATGATTATTTTATATTTGTATGAATTTGTCTGCTATTAATAATTAAGTATAAGTACAATAAAGGTAAGATTTTCAGACAGAATTGAACTTTTGGGGTTCATTTAAATTCAGAAATGTATTGAGTAAATACGTTCCAGTTAGTTTTACTATAGACAATAAAGATATATCCATTAAATGCATTGACATTAAAGTAATTTTACATGCAACAACAAGAAGGTCAGAAAAGTATTACACCAATTATAAAAACTTTTTTTTTGCCAGATTCTTACTGTTCACTATGATTATTACCATACTCACTGACATACTAAAAGCAACTTGTTTGAAACATTTCTCGCAGGTATATCATTGATTACAACATAGTTTTTGCATGCTAATCAAACATTTTTGATTAAGCTAAACTCATCATTATTATTTATTTAAGCTTTAAACTAGTATAAATTATATCCATTCTTCTATTACAGTCAACGTGTTTAACCCTTCTTAAATTTGAAAATTTCCTAAATAATATCGCATGTGATCTTCAAACATTTATTATTATGTGACAATCACCAGCTTCTTCGATTAGATAGCTTTCTGTCTTATTACGGTACCATTGTTCTGTGAACATGCTTTAAATTAGTATACATTTCTTGTAGTTAAAGATTATATTTAATGCTGAATTAAACAATTCAACATCTTAAAGTATTTCAAATGTTGAGTATTCATAAGCTGAATCTTTGCTACTGATCAGAATTCAACTTATCAAGCAACTTTAAATTATAATACAATAATGATCAAGTATTTTTACTATCCCAATTTATAATGTACTACATTAATATTATTATTACAATACCATCACATATTTTTTAAATTATATAATCTTAATTCCATTCATAACAATAAATAATTACAAAATTAAAAGCGTACAGAAAATATACAGAAGTTATTTTCGAAAAACTATAAAAATAATATACCAGAAATATGTCTTAACTGCATTCCCCTATGCAAATGCTTCTATTGTTGTCACATTAATAAACTCGATCATTATTTTATTCTGGATCAATTTCTTTGAGAAACACTAAATTCAGTTATTTAATTTTAGAATCGGCACACTTTATTCCACAACAGTTAAATTTCCTAACAAGTTATAGTTCCTAATAGGAACACATGTCTCGTACAATGAATGTGTCATGCCTAACTTTTCCTAGTGTTTCTCTATGCTTTCCGTCTATGTTTGAAAGACAGGTGCTGACATCAATTATCCACAATTCTATTAGTCAATATAATTATACCTTCTTAAAGTTGAAAATTTTCTAAACAGTATGTAATCTTCAAACAATTAGAATCTTAGTGAGAGTCACCTACTTCTTCGATTAGATAGAATTTTTCTTCAACAGATCAATGTTAGTACAAATTATTTTAACTATTGTAATCTTCTGCTGAAGCATTATAAACAAATATGTTAACAGATTCCGAAATCTGCTTTAATCTGTGATATAGATACTGAATTTAATCCATCTCCAATTCTTTATATGCAACATTCGTTTTATCTGTTGATTATGCTAGATAACAAAGTAATTACAAATAAAACCAAACATTTCTGTTGAATAAAACTTACCTTGTCTTATATAATTTGGTTTAGATCAATATATTCGATTTATTTCTGAACAGGAAAGTGTGCTGATTAGTTTTTAATGAGGTTGTTTAAGAAAGATTTGCTTCAGAATAAAAATAATCAGCGTTTCTTATGCCTTTTATAAGTAAATTGGAAAACACGGTCCGACAATATTTAGACACACTCGCATCGCCATCTGGTTACCATCACAAATTACTAGTTCTTCCGCGCTGCCAGTGTTAAGTTGTTTTTTGTACGGTGTAGGATTTAATACTTGAAATTTTCTAAGGGGACTTAAAATTGTGATAATGAAGATGACCACAATATCATTCACATTAATATTCGCTACGCTTGTCAAGTGTCATCCGCTCCGTGAAAATAAAAATCTGACAACAATGCTCAGAATAGCCATGTATTAAATAAAATATTGATACAGAAAAGTAATATTTAATAAATTTATCTATAATATTTAATTTCTAACTGACTTTCATGTAATAGTATTTTACTAGCCGTAGCTATTTATCCTAAAATAGTAATTAATTATTTGAATTTTATTGTTCTAAAATTGTTCCGGTTGACTGGAATTTGTAGTGGTATTGAATCACCGTCTTTAGTTCGTAGTTTTGCCATGTCGGTTTCGAAAACGACCCGACTATACCTCATTATTTGTTCATTTTCTCTTCTGTAAGACTTGTTCTCTTTGAATTAAGTACATCCTTGTAGATATAAAACGTCCTTTCTACATCGCAACTGGTTATATGTGCGTACTGGATATATTATTTTATGTCAGCGTATTTATCATACACAATTGCCGCAATGTTATTAAATCTGGATTTCTATTAAAAACTGCGTCTAACTTTTGCCGAAGGCGCCACATCCGAAGTCACTTGGAATACTTTAGAAATTATTAATAGCCACATCTAATGTGGTTACTCCATTTTACTTTCTTATACGTAGTATAAGGAAGTATTGTGATGACGAAAATTTTCGACCTCGAGATTTTTGCAGATGTCCACGTTTTGAAGTCCCCTGATACCGAAAAAGTGGTTTTTAAAAAATGTGTGTGTGTGTGTGTGCGCGTGTGTGTGTGTGTGTGACCACGATAGCGGTCAAACCGCTGTAGATATCAATTCCAAATTTTGTATTTACGTGTATAATCTCCCTCTTGAGATCTGATTAGTTTTTCAGTAAAATCGGTAGACCGGAAGTAGCAGTTTACTTCAGTGAAAAAATCGAATTTTGCCAATATTTCGTCAAATACTAAGTTTAAACAAATTTATAAAGAATCCATATGTACTTAAAATTAAAATTGAGAACAATTTTATTTAAAAAATTTTTCGAAATTCCTACCGGAAGTAGGTCTTTTACTCTTATCGAAAATAGGTTTTTTGCGAATATTTCGCAAGTCAAGCTTTTTAGACAGGTACGTTACGGGTGTAAAAGTATTTAAAACATACTTTTCAATATCTTTTGTATAAAAAAAATTTCAAAATTCGGACCGGAAGTAACAGTTTTACTCTTACCAAATAGCGATTTTTTGCAAATACATATGTCGTAAATTATTCATTCTATATATATTTATTAAGAGTACAAAAGTATTTAGAGTTAGATTTGCAATATTTTTTGTATACATGAAATTTCAAAATTCGGACTGGAAGTAGCACTTTTACTCTTAGCGAGTAGCACTTTTTTTCGAATATCTTGCAAAGTATGCATTCTATAGAGATTTATTAAGAGAATGAAAGTACTTAGAATATGATTTTGAATAAGTTTTGTATAAAAAAATTCTTAAAATTGTATAGTTTGAAACGCTCATACGTATAAGAAAGTCGTGTGGTGGCCACACCTCATTTTTTACTTTCTTATACGTAGTATAAGGAAGTATTGTGATGATGAAAATTTTCGACCTCGAGATTTTTGCAGATGTCCACGTTTTGAGGTCCCCTGATACCAAAAAAGTGGTTTTTAAAAAATGTCTCTCTCTGTGTGTGTGTGTGACCACGATAGCGCTCAAACCGCTATAGATATCAATTCCAAATTTTATATTTATGAATATAATCTCCCTCTTGAGAACTGATTAGATTTTGAGCAAAATCGGCATACCGGAAGTAGTAGTTTACTTCAGTGACAAAATCGAATTTTGCAAATATTGCGTCAATTACTAAGTTTAAACAAATTTATAAAGAATTCAAATGTACTTAAAATTAAATTTGAGAAAAATTGTATTGATAAAGTTTTTCCAAATACCGACCGGAACTAGGTCTTTTACTCTTATCGAAAATCAGTTTTTTGCGAATATCTCGCAAGTCATGCTTTCTAGGCAGGTACATTACCAGTACAAAAGTATTTAGAACGTACTTATAAATATCTCTTGTATAAAAAAAATTTCAAAATTCGGACCGGAAGTAACACTTTTACTCTTACCGAATAACGATTTTTTGTAAATATGTCGTAAATTATGCATTCTATATATATTTATGAAGAGTACAAAAGTATTTAGAGTTGGATTTGGAATATTTTTTGTATAAATGAAATTTCAAAATTCGGACCGGAAGTAACACTTTCATACGTATAAGAAAGTCGTGTGGTGGCCACACCTCATTTTTTAATTTGAGATTCGATTTTCAAAATATGTGATTAGTTTAGGCAAATTTCCAAAGTGTTCCTGAAGGAATAACAACTGATTTTTTTGTTACTTTCTTATACGTAATATAAGGAAGTATTGTGATGACGAAAATTTTCGACCTCAAGATTTTTGCAGATGCAGGTTTTGAAGTCCCCTGATACCAAAAAAGTGTTTTTTAAAAAATGTCTGTCTGGGACCACGATAGCGGTCAAACCGCTGTAGATATCTATTCCAAATTTTGTATTTACGTGTATAATCTTCCTCTTGAGATCTGGTTAGTTTTTCAGTAAAATCGATAGACCGGAAGTAGTAATTTACTTCAGTGAAAAAACCGAATTTTGCAAATATTTCGTCAATTACTAAGTTTAAACAAATTTATAAATAATTCAAATGAACTCAAAATTAGATTTGAGACAAATTGTCTTAAAAAAGTTTTTCGAAATTCCAACCGGAAGTAGGTCTTTTACTCTTATCGAAAATCAGTTTTTTGCGAATATCTCGTAAGTCATGCTTTCTAGGCAGGTACATTACGAGTATAAAAGTATTTAAATTATAATTGTAAATATCTTTTGTATAAAAAAAATTTAATATTCGGACCGGAAGTACCACTTTTGCTTTTACCGAATAGCGATTTTTTGCAAATATGTCGTAAATTATGCATTCTATATATATTTATTAAGAGTACAAAAGTATTTAGAGTTGGATTTGCAATATTTTTTGTATACATGAAATTTCAAAATACGGACCGGATGTAGCACTTTTACTCTGAACGAGTAGCACTTTTTTTCGAATATCTTGCAAAGTATGCATTCTATAGCGATTCATTAAGAGGATGAAAGTACTTCGAAAAGGATTTTGAATAAGTTTTGTATAAAAAAAATCTTAAAATTGTATAGTTTGAAACGCTCATACATATAAGAAAGTCGTGTGGTGGCCACACCTCATTTTTTAAATTTGAGATTTGTGTTAGTTCCTTGTACTCAGAAATACTTCGAGCATCGTCATTTAAACATGTAACGAAATTTTGTAAACTATCGAAATTCTCTGCATAAAAACTATTTATGTGTATGTTTTAGCGAACCTACGTGACGAACGTGCGATATTTTGGCATTCTGTAACGATATTTTACAGACTTTGTAATAAATTTAGGAATCACTGACAATTCATTTTCATATTAGAAAAAGGAACATAAACAACGTTCTTGATCTAAATAAATGATAACTAAAAATGTACGCGTATGTTATTGAAACTAAATAACAGTAAGTATGTATATATTATATATTTACATTATTTCTCTTACGAAATATAAGGTAAATATAATAAATTTTAAAAACCCCTCAGGCTATCTACACCGATGTAGAAAGAATTTTACTCATAAATTCCTTATTTTATTGCCATTTTTTGCTCTAATTCTCGGGCGTAAACAGATGTTGCAGTTCGCCCTATGAATTAGTGCTATTCACATACCGTATGTGTCTATTTTCATTAGCTATAGGGATTCAATGTTTACATGCGATTTATACGTATACAAATAATACGTGGCAACGTGTGTCTCCCGGCAACAATCGACATCACAGCGACTTTCTCCGATCTTGCCACTTCTACATTAAATGTTTAGCTGCGAACACGTTCCGAGATATAGTCTGCAATAAAATCCGTCATCATCAAATGGCCGGCGCGATCTAGTTGTTTATTATTATTTTCAGAATCCTTTTTTTTATTTACCTTATTTTTAATTTTATTAGAATTTCGCTTTTGTTTGTGTCATGCTTAATAATCCTCTGCATTTACTGAAAGGAAAAAGAAAAATCCTTGCAAGGCGTAAATATTATTTCTAAGCGCAGTACAAACATCCAAGTCAATAGTCCAACAGCTACTGCTAACTTGAGCTTGCATTTTGCATCGGTCGCGCTCGCATTGAAGAGAAAAGTAGGGGGTGCCATGTTGTCACGTATTGCATGAATTAATCGCCTATGGCTAATGAAAATTGACACGTGCTGTATAATGTAAACAACACGCAGTTGTTTATATTATTTCTTTGCTCGGTTGTAGGTCCGTGGTAGTTTAGCTCGCTCGATTCCGCGCCCTAGTGATTATACATGAGAAGCGTGAAACAGAAATGACATATTCTGACCAACCAGTTTATTATGTGCTTACTGACAAGTAGAAATTTTAAATTGATTTAAAGAAAAACTCAAAATAATTGTGAATAAGTTGTTTTTTAAATTTAATGGATATTGTAAGCCTCAATGGCTTATTAATATAATCACTGTTACATTTTTAATAAAACGATAAAATAGTTGTCAAGTCGCCATCGTTATTGTATTCTCTTCAATACAGTACTACCAACTGCATCACACAAAATATTTCTGTTGATAATGATCGTGAAACAAATAACCAAGTGAGAACTTTCTTTTACCTTTATTATTGAATATGTTTCACCAAGTGCCTAGCGAGGCCTCAATCAATTATATTATAGTTTTGATAATCGGTATTAATTTTTGCCTGTTACTTTCAATTAATCTTTGTTTAGCACTATCTAATGCAATCTCAATATTCATTTTTCTACCCTCAACTACATCAACGAAATTTTGAGACTTAATCACATTATTTTTATGATAATCATTTTTTCATGTGCGCTCAAATCTTTTTTAGCATCCTTGAATGAAGATAAAGATGTAGTTACAAACTTTCCCAATTTACCACAGCTTCGACCTCCGTCAGTCGCCCCAAACAACACACACGCTCTACAAAAACCACCATACCATATTTATGATTGTAGGATAGCCATGGAAATTCTTTATTCCAACGTAATGTATCAGTGCGATTTTTCTTTCCTTGTCGAACACGGGAAAATTTGTAATTTTCATTTGTTACCCAAGGATCACATAACATGTTATATAGTTCTTCGTCGGATTTTACGTCTATATTGTCGATGTAAAAACCAATATCTCTAACACGTTCAGTACAATTTGGGACAATACTAGAAGTTAAACCCGTCGAAGTTGCACTTTCTATAAAATTTGCAGGCGCCGCACAGTGGGGCCGAATCCCCAAAACGTGGCCAAAACCCCAAGAAGATGTTTAATTCAGACGAAACTCATCACTCAGGGGTTTTTGAGGTCGCTGATTACGAATTTGAAGTTAAAAATTGTCTAAAGAAAATGGCGGATCCAATATATCAACGAGGCGCGTGAAAATCCCTCATAATTTATTAATAATAGCGTATATAGAAGATTTGGAGATCAATAATTACAACAATTAACAGACTGAAAACTTGATTTATTTATTAAACCTAAATAACAGGATATTTGTCGAAAATGTATTGAAGAATAAAAATTGTTCGGTACCACAAATTTCATACGATAATATAGTGGAACAATCTTTAAAGTCGGTGATTGAATAAAACTAATAAAAGTAATGGTATAAACAACAATCAAAGTAATTGTTATAATGATGATAATAATAATAAGAGCAGCTATTGAAGAAAATCGTACTTAAAATTCAAAACTTAATCTGATTAACCTTAGAATTGTAGAACATTGTATTTAAAATATGGATAAGGTGAATCTGCTGCATACAAAATGACATGATGGTTTTATAACTATTAATTCGAATCAGTATCGCTCTCGGAGTCAAAATCCACATCAGAATCTTCCATGGTCAGTCGTGGTGTGATTGGAATTTCAGGGAAAAGTAATAGCTGTATTGCCTCCTTCGACAAAAATTAAATTTTATTTTGTGATAGTTTTCTAATACTGGAAATAAATGGATCGCAAGTTACCAGAAGCCGCTTGAAAACGTCTTCCATTATTTTTACTCGTGAGCACTTTCTGGAAAAGTCTTCGCGATATCTTTTAATATCCTTGTTCCTCGCTTCTTGTGCTTCTTCGGATAATTGACCGATTGGTAGCAATGCGTGAGCTATTATTTGTGGACTGTGAATCAATAGCTTATGCACTGAAGTGGGCATATAATACCATGGATACAGCTCAACGAATTTTCTCGCAGTTGCCAGCGTATAATTGTGGAACTTATCAATATTGATATAATGTCCATTAGAAATAACTTGTAAGATGACGTGAAACCGTTCTATCAAATCTATGTCCAATGATGTTATGAGAGATGGTGTTTTCGAATTTTCAAAGAAGCGTCGAGCTGTATTTCCATCGTTGGTACTTCCGTATCCAAGTTTCGGACGATCAACAATAAGTCCGTTTTGAGCTGAATCCCTTTTGAATGATCTTTTTGCGCTTTTCTACCATCTATTTTCTTCGGCACTGCGGGCTTGCCATCTTTTAATCCCAAGTTTGTATGACAAATGCAAGCAGCATTCAAAAAACCTAATCCAAGCATATAATGTTGGTAGTCCAAACTTCAGATTCTCTTCGTTGACTTCTTTTTGTAAAATATGATCGATGTTATTGAATTATTTACTAGTACTTCCACATATATAGCATCGTTGCGTAGAGTTTGTGGATGTGAATGCGTTGCATACTTTGCCATCGATCATTGTAAATGCCATATTGTACAAAACTGAGATTTCTTTTCCATGCATTATATTTTCAAAGGGAACAAGTGACTTTATCTGGTTTTCAATATATTGTACCTCACTGGCCGTAGAATCTGTGATGTAGTGCCGCGCGCTATATCGACCGCGGCGCGGCGCCATGTTGTGATACGAGCCCGAAGAAAAATTCATTATACAAGAGAATAGGCAGATTTAGGCAGCTGATTCTTATCAATGTCATTAGATAATTGCTTAATCTATAGTCTGGGAGTTGTAATTCCGCGGTATATGCTACTTTTGTTCTACTTCAAAATGCAAGTTCAGAAAATCATGATATGTTTGTACAAGCATCGGAAAAGGTATAAAATAAATAGGATAATAATGAGATTTAGACTTTATTAGTGTATGTATATTTTCTACATACCTGTAGCAATCGTTTGCATCTTGTAGAATTAAAATTATTTACTCAACTACCGAATTATCCACTTACAAACCGAGCGTAAATTTTCCTAGTTTTGACAGTGACGTTTGTGCTCTCGACGTAGGTCAACTTTAAATTGAAATAATTTGACAGGTATCGAAGTTGGGGACCTATCCTTTTGAGCTTAGATGCACCAATCCCTCCCCTACTCAACCCACCCCTTCAAATTCCCAGAATAGAAAATTTTTTTTTCGGGGTTTTGGCCACGTTTTGGAGATTCGGCCCCACTGTGCGCCGGTACAAAGGTATGGTGTTCTACATGAAAATATCATGAGTTGCAGTTTCTACGCTGGAACTAACATCAGCGGAATCGGAATAATCAACTTTTGTCTTCTTTAAAAAGTTCATGAGACTTAACTGTGTTTGTTTATTTCGTTTATTATTCATGCCTACTTAGATCTTAACCTAAAAACAAAATAAATATTAGCGCATTATAACGCAATTGAGAGTTAAAAACTTACAGTAGAAAAGGTAATTCGGTTCCTTCTTTGGAGACAATAAACCATTTTAAAGCAAAACAACATTAGTATGTTCTTTTAAACTGATTTTGACTTGAAAATCAGATAAAGTCACGTCCCTAACCTAAAAACAAACTATATGTAGGCGCACTATAACTAAAACTGAGAACTAAAAACTTCTTGTTAAACAGCTTGGAAGTAAAACAACAACAACAAAAAACACTTCTAAATTGATTTGAAATATCAGGGATAGTCACTAGCTAGTTTTCTATACCTGACAACGCCATGACTTAAAACTAAGAATCAAATCACGGTTATATGTGTAACCACAGACAACTTCAGACCGCCAACTTAATGTTAAAAATGTATCCGAGATAAACAAGGAAAATAGCGTGTTCTATCTCGCTCTTTTAGGTAGGCACGTGCCAGATGGCACCACTAGGAGCATATGCGGCAAATTTAAACGCAGTTAGTTGGAACTTTAAAATTTAAAGTGCACTACATGTTTAATTTAACGTTAAATTTAATACAATTTGTAATAAATCTATTAACAGATTGTATTAAATTTAATGTTAAATTAATCACATGTAACATATCACAATATTTTTATATGAAAAGTTGAATGTAATAATCGTTTTCAAATAGTTATAAATCGTATTGTTTGATGCATAGAAGAAATATTTTATTTAAAAAAAATATCTTTTTGCATTACTTTTAAAAAGTTTTATTACATTCAGTAAGACAGTGAAATAAAAAAAAATGTTAGGACAAAATTTTATTTTTAAAACAATGTATTCAGTATAGAATTAAAAATATATCATGACAGTTCAATTATATATTTGTTAAATTATTGAAAAATATCAAGTAGTGTATTAGGAAAATAAAAAGGAAAACAGCAAATAATAATAAGGTAATAATCACAGCATAATGTACAAAAAAATAAAAGTAATAAACATGACAAAAAATCTACTCGTGTCTCAATTTCTTCAATTTTCTTGCTGAAGCACGGCGCTGTAAATTATTTTTTTTATTCTCCTGATTCTGCCTTTTGCAATACCATGGGATACCTATTTTACATATTCCTCTTACAATACATTTTTGAATAAATATTTTGTGAACATTGCATTCTATCCATGAAAAATTCAATGTATCGTTAATATGACTTATTACTTTCTTCTCTACCATATTGTCAGCACATAGTATTTTCAGAATATTTTCTAATTCCGTCACTCCATGTCCCACTGTAATTACTAAATTTTCTGATGGATATACCAATTTTTTCTTTTCTTCGGAAAATTCTTTGTAATAAATAAATTGATTGCAAAGTAATTCCTTGCTTGGAACAATCTTTACAATCAACATCTTCTAAGATTCTGCTTGCAATATAGCCGCTGACATAAGCCATTGACAGTACATTCACTTTACCCGTAGTAACCGAGATCGCGATATCTTCAACAACTTCATTAGCCAGATCAGTTGGAATACTTACTGTTTCGGATTGCAATTCATTTACTCCCACTTCATCAGCTGATTCTACATGTAAAAATGACCTTATATCACTTAAAAGTATACCATCATCTGCTTCGCAATTACCTCCTTCCAACCCAGCATTTAGATTATTAATGGTTTAAATTAATAATCTGTCCCTTTAGGCTACTTATAAATTGAACAGCTGTAGGATTTTCATTGGATCCACAATTACCTCTTATAGCACCAAATAAATTTTCTAATGCATCTTGATTTAGAGAGCGAGGACGAAGATAAGTAAAATTTTCACTTTTTACAGTATTCCAAATACTTTGAATAGCACGAATTGAAGTTATCCAACCTATTTGAGATGGCGGCATATTTTTCATTAAATTTCCACTTTTAGTAAATCCTTGAAAATGCCATTGCTTTACGATATCGATCGCCTTCCCCCAGTATGTTGTATGTCCTGAATCTTCAGTGGCACAACGACAAAGATTTTTTTCCGTCCGGGCTTGTCATTGAGTTTCCATTAAAGCTATCAAATATAGCTCATCTATTTGTTGCATAAAAGATGCTGTTGTAACAGATCTTTGAGGTATTATTATATTATTATATTTCTTACCACTACTTAAGAGAGAGTAAATATAAGTAGCCACAGTTCTGCTTAAAACCTGCGCAGCAATTTTTACTTTCATTGCTGTACGCATTATAGGGGCCAAATGGATTTCCTTTAATTTGTGCATACTTCTGAATATGTATGGTGTATTCTGATCAATTTTATAAGCATCCACCATATCGTAAACTTTTGCTTCCATAATGCGATTCTCAGTACCAATTTTTTATGGGGAGATGAACATTGTATTTCCGAAACAAGGAAGCAGTACATTTAAGCAAATGTGGGGAATCAAACATCGTAAAAACCTTGTTTCCTTCATGTTCAATATATGGTCTAGAAACTGATGAATGCATGTCTTTCAAAGCTTTTACATTATTGCTACCCATATCGCAGACTGTAGCAATTACACTTAAGGTGGCCATATCGCCCAACTCAATTACATTGCAAACATGTTGCGAACATATCGCACCAGAATCCGTTAGTAAGCAACAAAATGACAATAAAAAAATACGAGCATAATCTACAAACTTATCTCCAGGGGACTGGGTAGTTTTAATAACGGAAGCTTGTTCGATTGATGTGGAAAACAATGTTCAAAAACAGGAAGTTTTTATACCAAAAATCTGCTACTTTATTTCGTAATTACTTGGAATATATAGATAATTGCAAGATATTAGGTAGTTTAGCCCCTGGAGAAATAAATTCTCTTTCTTTTGATGCTTTGATACAAAGCAATTAAGCGTATTTTATAGCTGTCTTGTGCTTTTAATTGTTTTCACCCCGAATTCCGATTGATTTGGATTTAAGAGAATATATTATTATGAGAAAAGTAGATTTCGTTTATTATAATCAGGGTGCAGCAATTCTTAAACAGAGGGCGCTGCCAACGATCGGGCATTAATAGCCAAGTTAGTGTTGCAAAATTTTAAAGTCTACAGCAAATATAGGGTCGACGTACTTGTATATAGCTTACTCAGTCATACTGAGTTACGTTATATATGTGTTTCTGTCAGGCATCAAAAGAGTAATCTTTAAGAAAAAAAAGTCCCATATTTACAAACAACATGCTTCTCAATTACAAAAAACCGAAAATAGAACTTATGCGTCTGGGATTCTCATTTAATAATAAATCTACTGAAAATATCCGGTCAACAGAGTATTCCAAGAACCTATAGTTCAACCATATTTTACGAAAAGTATTTATGTTTTGGTGATTATATACAGTGTATCTCAAATTACATGCGAATCTGAAAATACTTTCTGATTTAATTTCCATTTAATTTGCAGTATGTACAGTATGTTGCAACATACAGGGTGAGTCATTAGTAGCCGTTTCTTTGTTGCTCTTTTATGTTTTAAATAAAAGAAAAAACAATTAGAGGAAGTTTCATGGTTGCTTGAGACGCATATTCTAAAAATACTTTAATCCCTGACGCACTTCCGGTTTCACCGGAAATGCATGGAACTTTTGGGATAGTGGATTTAACCTTTACTTTATTTGACAGTTGAATAAGAAGGTCGGGCACCATTCCAGCCTTCCATTGGTTGAACGAATATTTCGGTGCATAGAACAACAGCGCTCGTAGTTTTTATTTGACCGCTAATTGCTCCTATAGTGATTATCTCAGAAACTACAAAAGATAGGTACAGGACATTGTTAACAAAAATGAAAGAGAAAAAAAAAGAAACAAAATGCCACAATAAAATACTGGGTGTTACATTAAAAAAAAAATAAGTTTTTGGTATGTCAAAATTTCTGGAAGTAGGCTTTGAAAAAACGGAGTTTTTTTGAGGTATTGTCGAGTGCAAATACCAAATGATGCAGAATTTTCTTGGCTACAAGTACCACCAAAGTTTATGTTTTTACTTTTAAAAGCAATGTGATAATGATTTTTTTCTGAACACGTGTTTTGGTCAAATATTTTAAAAAAAAAATTAAAATTGAGAATGACATATTATTTAAAGAAAGTATTCTAAAATTATACGATGAAATGATGTAAGTTAAATTATATGAAGATTAGAGAAAGTGTAGAAATGGTGTATTATGATTAAACAATTTTTTTTTAAATATATATATATTTTCAAATATATATAAATCGTTGGTACGTTTGTGTGCGATCTTGTAGCTTCTGAACGACTTGACCGATTGAGGTCATATTCACGCAATATATTTATTTTGTCGAGACGATGGTTCATAGCTAGGCAAGGATCCGATAAATGGTGCTGTAGTCAAGTTACTTAAGAAATTTATATAAAAAGCAACTTTGCGAGATATTTCAAACAACTGCTATTCGATAAGAGTGAAAGTCAATTGCAGACTGATGAGTTCGTTTAGGTGAAGCAATTACATAGACAAGGCTGATTCGTTTATTATTGCTGATATACTCCCAGTAGCCGAACATATCACCGATAATAAACGAATAAGTCTTGTCTATATAATTGCTTCTCTAAATCGTACTCACCACTCACTGTCGAAAGTGTTATTTCCGGTCCGAATTTTTAAATTTTTTTTTACAAAAATATTCCAAATCCATGTTTAAATACTATTATACTGTATAAAATGAAATGCATAATTTTCGAGATATTTTCAAAAAATTGATATTCGATTAGAATAAAATTGCTAGGTACTTTCAGTTCGAATTTTGGAAATTTCTTATTACAAAAATATTCAAAATTGAGCTTTCAATATTTTTATACACTCGATATATTTGTCTAGAATGCATGACTTGCGATATATTCGCAAAAACCTGTTTTACGATCAGAGTAAACACCTACTTTCGGTAGGAATTTTTTTATAAAATTGTTTTCTAATTTACTCTTGATCACTTTGTTATACTTTAGATATTTGCCTGAAATTAGTAATTGACGAGATATTGCTATTATTTGTTTTCTTCACTGAAATGAAGTACTACTCACGATTTATCGATTTCACTGAAAATATAATCAGATTTCCGAGGGAGATTATATTCCTAAATATACACTTCGGTATTGATGACTTTTACCGTTTGGCCGCTATCATGGTCAAACAGTGAGAGACATTTTTTTTGGCAAACAAATACATTAATTAATTAACTCGAAAATTAATGCATAATGACGTATTTCTACACGCTCGCAGCTGACGTAATAGAAAATTGAAAAAAATTGTATGCAATGGTTATAGAAGTATACTTTTTGACAAAAGAACCTCAATAACTCAAACTTAAAAATTTAATGAATTAAGATCAAATTTCGGCCACTGGTCGACCACTAGTATTAATTATAAGGCAAGTTATTTAGGTACCTATACAAAATTTTTAATCTATTTTCTTCAATCCTGTAATAAAAACATATGTAAGAAGTTTAATTCAATATTCTGCAGATCTCGTTTTTAATTATATTTTAGTAAATTATTATGAACGTGGGAAATCCACACTGTCGGATAAATTTTAGGGTGGTCTTTCAAATTTTTTTCCAACTGAATCGGGCATTCTAATAGCTGATACGGTATCAAAAGTAATACAAAGAAGGCATTTTATAATATCCAAGACTACTTTCTGAGCACACATGTAGATTTAACCTATTTAATTAGAGTGTTATAGGTATGTGAAACATATTGATTGTTTCTCTTTTTCTTACTTTTACACACACAATAGGCCTTGTGTTTCTTACATTGACAGGTTCACTACTTACGGGTTTTCTTAAATAAACAGTTCATTTTTTAGTCGAATTTGAATAAATACTTGGCGAGATAGTTCTATAAAAAAAATATTTATCAATAAGAATAAAAATGTACTGCCTCTGTGAAAGTAGATTTTTTTATGCAAACGTTGTTCCAAACTTACTTTTGAATAATTTTGTATTTATTATAAATTTTGAAAAACTAACCATTGACAAGATACTCGGTAAGTGTGTTTTTCGTGCTCAAGTGTTACTTCTCATCTACCAATCTAATTCTTCCAACTAAGACTTGGTACATGCTCGAGTTACATAACAAAAAACAAAATTTACCAACTTTGCCAAACTCAAACCCACTCTCTATTCCAAATAATACGCGAAATACCCATGGTGACCGTCGAAATTGAATCAGCCTATATATTCCTTTTTCAGAAATGCAATAATCACTAAAAAAATACCTGTTTATAATGTAAATCAAATAGATAAAGGATATAGATCTACATAGGTATTTACAAAACAAACATTATATGTAACAGTATGTTCCTATTATTCTTGTAAGGACGTTATTTGCATTTTAACAATTTTGGGTAAATATCAATGATTTCAAAATAGACACATTCTATTAAATCCTGTATGAGACAAAAACTCTGCTTTTTTGTCTCATACACAAAAAAAAACGGCCTGGTCTGTCAGTCTCTGTATAATTTGGTTCAATCAAAGACATACGTTGCGTTAGTAGTACCATCTTTTACCCATTAAATTTGTTTTACAAATTATATCGCTGCTACTTGCACCCAGATGACAAATAAAATTACAGTCACGTATGCAACACATAATACACGCCTAATGGTTGGAAAAGGACAGAGCAATGTGACGATTCTCTTTCTATCAGCCCACCTTAAATTTGCTATGTTTTTAGCAGCAGTTAAAACTTCTAACAATAATGTCTGCAAAGTGTTGGCTGGATAACTACCATTTATAAAATAGTATGCCAATGGCTGCTTCCACTTCCGACGTAGTCCTTGTGCCATAAATACTTAATGCCTTATTGGCAAATTTTGTTGTCATCTGATGTTTCCCAATATCTTCAAAACCTTTAATACGACCAACATTTTTGTCATACTGAATGTGTTCTTTAATATCCATTTCATCAAATAATATAATGCACATCCTATCTTCAATCTTGGCAGAACTTAAACAACGATCGTTGGAATAACGGAATGTTAATCCCAGTGTCAAAAGGAACTCAATGTTCTCCTGGAAGGTAGAGCAACCAACTTTCGCAGTAAAGCATAACATTTTGGGCTGCGCTTATATAGAGCTAAGGATACAATTTTCTCCACCTCCTACCTTTAGCATTGCGTTTTGAACATCTCAATTGGGAAATTAAAAAATCTGCAGTTTGTAGAGGCATGTCCTTAAAAAGCCTTTTTACCACTGTCGAATTATCAATATTGCACAAGTCTTTTATATTTTTTCCTCGTCTCTTACATTCCCTTTTAAGTTTCCGTAAATAATCTTCCTTTTTATTAATAACATCAATTAATAGTCTTTTCTTTAGTGTTAATTGTTGGGAAGACATATCAAAATGTTTAAATATGTTGCTTCTGCTCTTGACATTTATAGGAGTCCAAGAAAAAAATTTGAAATTTTGTACTTAATATTAGGATTTATAAACATCAGCTTCAATGTATTTTCTTATAACAGATTACAATTTGGCTATAACATAACATATATACGAATAGATACCTTGATGTGGAAGGTTTTGGTGATGTATCAACTACAGATTCGTCTTTTAAAGATATTGCCTCTACTATAGAAGTTGCACTTGCAGTGTTTGATGTTGAAGGATGCCCAAGCAGTGTTGGAGAAAGTAAGTTGGTAGCAGGCAAAAGTTTTGGACATGCGTCTCGTTGTAATGGAAACATTGTACTGGCATAAGCATCTCGCTCAAAGTGTCGGCTGCAAATTCTGTAGCTACGTACTGGTTTATCAGAAAAAACCATTCCCATGGCTTCTAGCCACAATTTTGCCCTGAAATTAGAAACATGCATACATTTATATATAAGTAACATATACCGTGCCTTCAAATACTTTCCTCATTAGAGACGGCCATGCTTTTTTTTAATGGTTGGTGACAGTGAACGTAATCAAGACACAGACACATAATTTTGATAGTTTGGTTATGTCATGTATGCATATATATAATACTACTATATTGCGTGTGTTGTATACTGATAATGTGTAATTTTTCGTCCCAACTAAGAGAGATAGAATTGGAGTATTGCCTGTTCTGCACATGCGTCGACTCAAAATGTCCATTTTGAAATTTTCGAAATGACAGATAAACAGAAAACATAATTATAACCTCTGATCGTGCCTCTGATTTAAATTGACATCTATATCTATGATATTACTGAAAGCATACGCAATGCAAATGTTTTTTATTGATTTCAGTTTTGTGCAAGTTTACTTCATCGGTGAATTTGTAGAATTACTCAGAAAATACGAGGTAGAATAAATAAATGATATGAAGGCTGATTCCAGTGAATTATTAAAAGAAAAACTTGTGAAGTTATAACTTCTGCGTTGATTTTTACGTGCCTACTGGAATATGTGAAATTATATTACTAAATGTAAATACCGGCCCTACCACTTCGACTAACAGAGAAGATTTTGAACAGAAAAATTTGTGAACTTATAACTAATACATTGATTTGTACATGTTTATTGGTATATGTGAAATTATATTATTAAATTTAAATACCGATCGTTTCATTTCGTCTTATTAAAAAGATTTTGAACAGAAAATCTTGTGTACATTATGAGTGTGTGTTTATTGATGTGTGTGCAATTATTGATTATAAATACTGCTTGTTTTGACTTACAGAAAACACATAAATTAATGTTTTATATACACAATCGAATATATTCAGGTATGTTTTATATGTCATATTGTATTATATTTCCACATATACTTTTGCTTGTATTTTTAAGCTTAAGAATGCAAATAAAATTACTAAAATTACTGTATTTAATATTTTGGCTATACGTAAAAATAAAACAACATCTATTTTATATTTGTCTACGTACATTATTCAATATAATGTCGCATAATCAACAATGTACAAAACTAATTAAATTCCTGTATTTAATTCTGTGTCGAGATATACACTGAAACATGAATGTTTTAGCAAAAGTCGTGGAATTAATCACCATTACATTTTTGTGATTGGATATAATTTTTATTATTGTTAACTTTTTTTAAAAATCTAGAATGATTAAGCCATTCACGAAAATAAAAACGTGATAGTGTTATTTACGCCCATATGGTAGCAAAGAATATAAACAAACATTTACCAACTCTGATACACTTGAAATTCTTTAGTGTCTGTAATAGCATATTCGTAATCAATACATTTTTCTTTATGTCTATGTCTCATAAACTGAGATGAGTAGAAATGAGACTTGCAAATAATTTATATTATTGCTTGTAAAAAAAGTATGTTGATGTTGTATATGATTCAATAATTACATCAATGAGCGAAGTTCAATTTCTACTTACGAAGTAAAAATTTAATTTTATTTTATGTATGTTCGGAAATCTATTTTGTATATACTTTCTTGGTATTAAAACAAAACAAAAATTATTATAAAATATAAATATTTGTATAAATTAATAGATACATACAAATTTATAAAATGATAAAAAAGATTTAGAGAATGTAACAATATAAAAACAGGAATACTGTTTGATGCCGTGCCTATCTTGCTGTTCATAACACTGCACTATTTACTTCCACAATGTTGGGAAAAGTTCAGAAGAACTCATCACACATTGTTTTGGCAAAATCCAAAACGAATATTATCTTTATACTGTACCATCTACAAATTGTTTTAAACTAAAACATATTTTATTGGAAATTTAAATATAAAATACATTCTTTGTGCTTGATTGCAATTTAGTGACAGATATTACGATACATATTTAGCAAAGTACAAATTAGAAAAAACCACTTCACTATCTTATAAATAAGACATCATCATCACAATCAGTGATGCATCATAGCATAAATTCCAATAACCGGCCCAATCTCATCTCAAAATACCCAATCTCGGCATATTATTATCTCATATCATATGGGATCTGTGGATTCCGTGGTGGACATGTCAAAATTCTTCAACTTTCTATGAACACATGTATAGTGTTCTATTAGATATATATCAAAAAAATTAGAAGGTTGTGGCAAAAAGATTGGTATGTGTCTCTTCTAAGAGGTTTAATAGAAGCCTTTTTATTATGAGCAATTCAAATATTTTAATATGTAACATAATAATATAATTACCTAATTCAAGTAAAATTTACTGTGTTCTTTCTGTACATTGCTCCGATATAGATGAGAGTAATTCTAGAATACAAGAATACCACAATATCTAATTCATTATTATTCTTGTATGTTGAGTTGAATAATTTAGGTGTTGTTATTATATAACAAATTTTTGTACATGACCTATAGAGGTGGTTTTCTTTCTGTTCACGATATCCCATTATAATATATTCAAAGAAACACAGTTGCAATGCAATTGAACTGATTGCGGTTTTTACTTACTTAATTTACAATATTTACGATAACATAACCACAATTCGTACACTTTGACAAATATATTTCTTCAATATGATCGTTTGTTTGTCTGTGATTTGCACATGATGCCAGGACGATATTTCTTCATTCATTAAGGGAAATTAAATTATTTTTCCACTTTTGAAAAGGCACAATTATTAATCATAAAGAGGTTTGTCGATTTTTAAACTACTTATACTTGTTTGACGATGTACAAACAATAATTAAATATTTATAGTAATGAATCTATGTGATAAACAAACAGACCTAAATTTGAAAAATTATTTGTAACGCATGCGCAGTTTGGACAATGCACCAATAACACAGCATAGCACCATATGTTTTATTTCACAATGTTGGAGCGAAGTTTTCCTTGTCTACACGCCATATAGTAGTATTATATACAGGCTGTCCCAGATAGTGTGCTCACCATTGGGATCTCGTAAACGGTAAGAGATAGAGAGTTGGTTAAATGAGACAAAATGTACGTGACACCTGGGTTTACTTTTTTAAATAAAAAAACTTTTAAAAAAATGAACGATACGTGCGCTATAGGGGAACAACTAAAAATCGGCAATTTTAATTTCGTCGTTTAACTTATTTCATGTAAAAGATACCGAAGTACTATTTTGACATTATGAAGGTACTTTTTTACGCAGAATTCAAATTTGGTATTGCAACCTCTGAAGCTTTTATACGTTTCGAGATTTTTATACAAACTTTCTTATTTTAAATACAAATCGTAGGCGGCTTTGACTGTATCAAAAAGAGCATAATTTGCTGATTTCAATGATGTATAACACTTTCGGTTTATTTGTAGAAATAACAAAGTTACAACAATAATTAGCATATTTTTTTGTTTTATACTTACCTATTCCTGGAAACAAAATACAAAAATGACTGAAAAGTAAATAAAACACTAACTTCACATACCTAACTATTTATTTACTACTAGTAAATAGATAAATTACATTAAATGCTCAAAAAGTCCTCCATTGTTATTGATACATAACTGAGCTCTTCTTAGTGTGGAATTAATCACTTTTTCTAAAATACGTCCATTTATCCGATGAAACTCTCTTAAAACACAAGCTTGCAGTTCCTCCACATTATTAAATTGTGTTTTATACACCTTATTTTTTATGTAACCCCAAAGGAAAAAATCCATTGCGGTTAAGTCTGGGGAACGTGCAGGCCATGAAATTGGTCCTCGATTACCAATCCACCGATTACCAAATCTATTATTTAGGTAATTCGTAATAATGTGAGCATTATGTGCTGGTGCCCCATCCTGTTGGAAATACATATTCTCAGTTAGATTAAGCGGAATATCGTCTAGAAGATCTTCTATTTCACCTTGAAGTAAGTTCAAATAGCGTTCACTCGTTAAATTGTTATTGAAGATAATAGGTCCAACTATTCTTCTGCCGATAATACCGCACCACACATTGAACCCAAAACGTTCTTGATGTCGAGCTTCATGTAGAGCATGGGGATTTTCTGTCCCCCAATAGTGAATATTATTTCTGTTAAATAACCCATTGTTCGTAAATCGAGATTCATCTGACCACAACACATTAAACAGAAATGTAACATTGTTGTTATTCTGATTAATGTACCAATGACAGAAACGAGTCCGCCTCTCTGCGTCTCCTGGTTGGAGTCCTTGGCTAATGTGGACTTTGTAAGGATGATATCGATGCTTTTTTAATATTCTATGGGCTGATGTTCTAGGGATTCCGGTGTTGTTTTCTATTTCTCTTGTGGAAACTTTTGGATTTTCACGCACCTGATTTAATACAATAACTTGGGTTTCCTCATCTAATCTTTTTCTATTTCTTTTCGGTTTACTAAAGGCACCGTATGTTTTTAGATTTACTTCTAATCTTCGAAATAAAGTTTCGTGTGGTTGCCGTCGATCTGGGTACAACTCCAAATAATGATTAGCTGCATTCCTTGAATTTTTGTGAGCCAATATGTAACTTTGAAGCATATCATATTTCTCTTCATTATTAAATTTCTCCATAACGTGAACAACAATAAACAAGTAATAAAACGAACCAAAACAACAAATGCGGTGATTTTTAAATAAACGAACAAAATAGCAGACTAATGGTGGAATTCTGTAACATTCTCGGAAGCTCCGGCTATCGTAGGCCCTGGCAACGAAGTGACGTTGCGATGACGATTTCAGAATTTTTGCAGTTAGTGACGTAGAAGTGTCAAAACGTTCGTGAGAGAAGATTTTGTTGGTTATATTGTGGTTATATTATTATTATATAATTATTGTTAATATACTGTTCCTGTTGTTATATTTATAGTTTCTGTTAGTTTATTTGTTATAATTATTATTGTTTTATATTTGCAAATATGAATGGCGCTATAGCATTACTATTAGATGAAGATCACAACAGGTAGGTAATCGATAATATAAAATATATAGAGTATACATAATATTCTCTATTTTCCTTATTTTAGAATTTATATGCGTATATTACGAAAACGTTTAAGAGATCACGGAAATCCTTTTGAAATACCAAACAGGCATTTTAAACAAATGTTTAGACTGAATAAGGACACTGTTCAAAACCTGATCCAGTTATTGGATGGACATATTGAACAAACAAGTATATCATTACATTTGAAAGTTATTATCATAAACATCACTTGAAATGCATATTAACTTTGTAGTGCACATTATATATTTGTTACAGGTCTTAACAACATTAAATTTCGTAGCATCAGACATATCAGAATAGTGTTGGTATTAATAGCTTTGTTTCTCTCAGTCAGAGTTCAGTAAGTCGAATAGTTCATCAGGTCTGTCTTGTAATATCAAACAATTTATTTCTTGAATGGATAAAATTTCCCAGTGATTGTGAATCGAAGAATCGTGTCAAGCAAGGGTAATTATGTTGTATCAAAATATTCTAAAAATAATTCTTTATTTTGTTTTTATGATAAAAGATGGGAGACCGGAGATGTATTTTGTTTAATCAATAGCACCCAGTTCATATATTTACCAAGGGTAATTAAGGGTATCTTTTCTAAACGTTCTAAAAATTATTCTTCTGTATAGTTTTTATGAAAAATGGGGTGCACGAGATGTAGATGTAATTGATGGCACACATGTTGATATACTTGCTCCACCTTTAGCCGATGAAGAGCACTCCCCTTTTGTATATATATATATTTTATATTCACATACTGTAATTTTTTTTCTAAATTTCAGCACTACTTTTATGGTAAGGTTAATAAAACAAAATATATTTGACAATAAAATGTGTTTCATTTTTCAATATTTATACGAACAATCTCTATTTGAGTACCTATTATTCAAAGTTCACATTTCTAGTTCAGTATTATTATTTTTCTTTTCGATCTTTATTGTTAAGATTTAATAGTAAACATATAATTCATATCCAATATTAGTATAATTATCCGAGTCAAATGTCTTCTATTGTTTTATAATACTTGCTGGTAAATTTATTAAACAATAATTTTTTACATTCTCTTGAGTTGAAAAAGTGCAAATTTCAGCCTAATGAATATTACTCTCCTGTAAGAACTGCAAATAAAGAGAACTTTCAATTACTATAATTTCAGAGGCTCGACAACAAAATCCTGTAATAATATCGAAAGATTTGGTGTACCAAGTACAACAATACATCACAGGATTGGTCGATTTTCTAAATACAAAATCATCTATATCCTTCAACCATTTATATACTTTGGCCTATGCTATTAAAACTTAATGTTACCTTTTTGGAGCCTAAAACATTAATCGTTCAATATAGTTACATATTGATAAAATCTTTACCGTTTGACTTACAAATAAAGAAAGTCATTGACTAAACAGGTAAATTTCCTCTTATCTTCTTCAAGATAATATTAAGTTAAACATCTTCTCAATTTGATGTAGTTTTATTATTAGAAAATCTTATGAAAAAGTCAACTTTAAATTGTGAAGTTATTGTGAACACGATACCATAATATTCTTTATCGAACATTTAGTTTGTGCACATTTCACATGCTTTATGTTGTGTGGATATTGTCCGCTAGGTTTATGTATTTTTTGTGTTTAGGTACTCTTGTAAGAAAAACAATGTCCATTTTATAGGGATACCTGTCCTTGTTGGTTTTATAAAAAAATCACTTTTCATCATCCATAAATGTGCCTGAAAAGACATTTATCTGCAAATTCACTATACACTAGTGCGATACTACGTCCTTTGAAACTCTCCTAATGATAACAGTTCGTGTTGAAATTTTCCAAAGTGTTTCGTGCTATCTTGGCAGCAGTATAAACATATGTTTATACTATGTCTTGGCATTACAAAATGTTCCGTACATTTTCTTTAAAAAAAAATGTTAGCAATCGCTATATTATATTTCAACCAATTTTCTTATTAGTTAAAATTTTAAATTGAAATATTTTGGTATATGTTTAGGAGATGATATGTCTGTTTACATGTTAAACATAAAGGTTATGTACAAAAAATCGTAAATTGACACCTCTACGTCACTAACTGCAAAAATTCTGAAATCGTCATCGCAACGTCACTTCGTTGCCAGGGCCTACGATAGCCGGAGCTTCCGAGAAAGTTACAGAATTCCACCATTAATAACACAAAAATAAACGGATACGTAACTTGCTTGTAAATAAATTTGACAGATACTACTTATTGTCTTAATAATTCAATGCTGCCTCTGATGTATAGCCTATGCATTCATAAGGATACCAAAAATTGCACAAATATCATTATAACTTTGTTATTTCTACAAATAAACCCAGTGTTATACATCATTGAAATCAGCAAATTATGCTCTTTTTGATACAGTCAAAGCCGCCTACGATTTGTATTTAAAATAAGAAAGTTTGTATAAAAATCTCGAAACGTATAAAAGCTTCAGAGGTTGCAATACCAAATTTGAATTCTGCGTAAAAAAGTACCTTCATAATGTCAAAATAGTATTTCGGTATCTTTTACATGAAATAAGTTAAACGACGAAATTAAAATTGCCGATTTTTAGTTTTTCCCCTATAGCGCACGTATCGTTCATTTTTTTAAAAGTGTTTTTGCTTAAAAAAATAAACCCAGGTGTCACGTACATTTTGTCTCATTTAACCAACTCTCTATCTCTTACCGTTCACGAGATCCCAATGGTGGGCACACTATCTGGGACAGCCTGTATATGCATGTATGCGTTTAAATTTAAGTATGACAACTGTCATAATTTGAAGTTTTCAAAAGCTTAGCATGTGCACCAACAGTGACAACTAAATTACTTAAAAAGCAGCCTACTCTAATGAGGAAAGTACCGGGATATCAACAATTAAATTGGTCCGTGGTGGTCATGGATATTAAAATTATTGTCGTAGCGTGCATCGTACATTTAGGTATGTCATAATTTTTTGAATGTCAAAATCTGTCAAGTTATTGTGTTGAAGTTTTCTAATCCTGCACGGTTTTTGAATCATGGTTCTCACCACAGAGCACAAAATTTACATGATTGAAGCCTATTTTCGAACGGGTGTGCTAGTTAATGGAACTTGGGAATACAGTCAACGTTTGTGTTTGGACAATTTTCGAGAGCACTTCCCAGCCGTAGCAGTATTACCGGACAATTTTCATGTATGCCTTACAAATTGTGTTGAAGTGTTTCGCGAAACTGGTTCTGTGACGCATAAACAAGGTGCTGGTAGACCAAGAGTTCGTACAGAAGAAGTTATTAATGACGTTCGTCAACGTATGGAAGAAGAGCCTACAAAACCTTTAAAACGTCTCTCTCAAGAAATTCGGCTTTCTTATGGAACATGCCAAACGATTGTAAAGAAGGACCTGAACATGCATCCATATAAGATGCAATCATATCAAGCTCTTCTGCCTGCAGACCACCCCAGACGCCTTGCGTACTGCCATTGGTTCGTTAATAATTTAATGAATGACGATCTGCTGAACTTAACTTTTTTTTCTGACGAAGCTTGGTTCCACCTTTCGGGATACATCAATTCTCAGAATATGCGAATGTGGAGCACTGATAACCCGCATATTTTTATTGAAACGCCACCACATGCTCAGAAAATTGGTGTTTGGATGGCAGTTTCTCGCAGAAGAATAATTGGGCCAATTTTTTTCAATTTCACCGTCAACGCAGAAAGGTACAGAAATATTTTTTTGACTGAATTTGTGCAACAGTTAGACGATGATTAACTTCAATACGGTTATTTCCAGCAAGACGGTGCAACAGCACATACTACACGAGAAAATCTTGCTTTTCTCCGCGAGTTTTTTGATGACCGGCTGATAAGTTTGCATACGGAAGTTGCGTTTCCTCCGAGATCACCTTGTTTGATAATTATGGACTATTTTATCTTTCCTTATTTAAAAAATAAGATCTTCGCAAATCCGATACATAATTTGCAAGAACTGCAACAAAGAATTGTTCAGCAATCATAACGCCAGAAATGCTGCAAAACGCTTTTCACAGCATGAGGAGACGCGTAAACTTGTGCATTGAACAAAACGGGGGACATTTCCAACAATTATTGTAATTTAGTTTTTCTGGTTAATAAAAACGTTATTTATTTCATAACTTGTAGTTCATTATTATTTTACAGCTGAACTAAGTAGATAACACATGTATAGGTTATTGATAATGTCAGTGTAGCTTGACAATGATTGAATTATTTCAAGAGGATGATTTAAACTAAGACAAGCGTTTTACATTCCATGACCAACATTGACCAATTTAATTTTTGATATCATAGTATTTGAAGGCACGGTATTATATTGAACTATAGTTTATAATAGTTATTCAAGTGTTGTGGGATTTCTAAAATTTTCGTAAGCTATTCTTAAAATATGTATTCGACAAGAGTAAATTATTAATTATCATCAGTACATGAAGTTTATTTCAAAGTGCTCTTATCTTGAAAACTATTTAGTTTAATATACTCACTTTTCGACATTTCTAGGAAAGTAGTGCAATTTATCTACCTCATCTTCTGCAAAACCACAAACAATACATTTACGAGAAGATGCCATATTACCTGCAAAATAATAAATTTTACATAAAACACATTTACGTAGCCTACAATTCATGTTAACAGAATACACCTGAATTAAACCAGATGCACATCAGTTATTCAAAATATTTGACAAACAGTTTGCTTGACGATGTTAATAAACACAAATTAATTTGAATTGTATACCAATTAAATGAAATGTCCATATATATTAACCTGGCCTTTATAACTATTGGCAAATAAATTTATTAACTAGAGATTTGCCTAAAAGTATTTCTGAAACATTTTGTTTGATAGGTGTGCATCCAGCCTATAGGCGATTCACTGCAAATTACTTTACTAAAGTAGAAATTATAACGAAAAAGTATATTTTTACTTACTGATGGCTCTGTGTTGACAAAAATATTTATAGAGTTTATACTAAAGTTCGACAATAATTATACACTACACTAACAACTAACACTAACTAAAAATATATACAGTATAAAACTAAAAACAACAAAACAAGTGATACAAATAGACAAACTCAATAAACATTCGATATAACCTATAACGCGAGGCGACTATTCACAAACAATGGAGGAAATGCGGAAGAAGGAAGTAACTTCCACGCTTGCGCATTAGGTTAGCATCAGCGTCTCTCACAACTGGCTGCAGATATTGATAAAAGGATAGATAGATTACTTTACCTACAAGCTAGAAAAGAATGAATTCCGGGATAAATTCTTGGACCTAGTTACCTGTCTGGAGTAGTCTGTGGTCTTCACTAGTTACACTGGGCAACAAATTTTCGAAAAGTTCATGCTTCCAAGCTGAAAATAGTCATTTCTTAATGAATTCAATGTGCTGAACACGAAAATGACTAAGAAAAAGCTGAATTGGCTACGGGTTTTCTGTAATATGTACGCATATTTCAGAAAAAGTGTACTTATGTCAATATTATAATACATGGTAAGAAAACATTTACGCATATTTCAGAAAAAGTGTACTTATGTCAATATTATAATACATGGTAAGAAAACATTTACGCATATTTCAGAAAAAGTGTACTTATGTCAATATTATAGTACAAGGTAAGAAAACATTTACGCATATTTCAGAAAAAGTGTACTTATGTCAATATTATAATACATGGTAAGAAAACATTAGTCTGCTTCCGGCTTTCGACTTCTTTTGGCCTGCCGTTTGTAGTGGACTTGTGGAGCATCTCTACTGATTGTCCAACAATAGTCAGCTAGCATTGACGTAGACCATTTGCCTTGGTACCGTTGCTCCATGGTGGCAATGTCCTGATGAAAGCGTTCGCCGTGCTCATCGCTGACCTGCCCGCAGTTATCAGGAAAGAAATCTAAGTGGGAATCAAGAAAGTGGATCTTTAAGGACATATTGCAGCCGAATTCATGAAACAAAGCCAACATATCCTCAACCAGACACTTGTAATTTTCTGCCTTGTCATTCCCCAGGAAGTTTGCTGCCACTTGATAGAATGCATCCCCAACCTGTTTTTCTTTACCTTGAAGAAGTTCCTCAAACTTGGGGTCTCGGAAGAGCTGTCTAATTTGAGGCCCCACAAAGATGCCCTCTTTAATTTTGGCTTCACTGAGTCGAGGGAATTTGTCATGCAGGTACTTGAATGCTGGTCCATTCTTATCCATGGCTTTTACCAAGTTTTTGACAAGACCGAGTTCGATGTGTAAAGTAGGAATGATGATTTTGTGTGGCTGTGCCAATGGTGGGTGCTGTACATTCGTTTCTCCAGGCTTAAAAAATGCTCTCGGAGGCCAGTCTTTCTTGATGTAGTGCAAATCGATTGCTCTGCTGTCCCACAGACAAAGAAAACAGCAGTACTTTGTATATCCCTGCTGCAAACCCATCAACAGAGATACTACCTTCAGGTCAGAACATATCTGCCAGCCATACTTGCTGTAGTTAATCGTCTCCAGTAGCTGCTTTAGATTGCCGTAAGTCTCCTTCATGTAGACCGCATGTGCAATAGGTATGGATGGAAGCTGATTCCCATTATTCAACAAAACCGCCTTTAGGCTCAGTTTTGAAGCGTCTATAAACAGCCGCCATTCGTGGGGATCATGTGCAATACCGAGAGCTTGTAGTAGACCATCAATATCGCAGCAGAACACAAGGCTTTCTTCTTTCTTAAAGAAAGATTCGAAGAGCTGATGGCGAGTGCGAAATGAAGTCACTCGGACATTCTGTTCCAGAAGATTCCACTGTCGAAGTCTTGAGGCCAGTATCTCCGCTTTGCTTTTCGACAGATCCAAATCGCGAACAAGATCGTTCATTTCATCCTGGGTAATTTTATGTGGTGCAGATGTTTCGTCAAAGCACGAAAAGTCATCATCCTTACTGCCACGTTGAGGAGAGCTCGCCGACGCATGGCCATCCTCATCGTCTGAACTGATAGAAAAATCTGTAGGAGGTTCTGGAATTGGGAGTCCTTCACCATGAGAGACAGGTCGCAGAGCAGATGGTATGTTAGGGTATTCAACTGTCCACTTCTTCTGCTTGGTGATGCCTTCAGAAGCTGGTCGTACCATACAGAAATAACAGTCGTCAACGTGATTGGTGGGCTCCCTCCAAATCATGGGCACAGCAAATGGCATTGCCTTTCTTTTGCCATTAAGCCACTGTGAAAGATTTACGGCACAAGTGCGGCAGCATACGTGTGGGGCCCAGTCTTTGTCCTGGTCGCCTATCTTGCAACCAAAATACAAATGATACGCTTTCTTAACTGTTGCACTGATGTTCTTTTTCTGTGCAGCAAATGTCACTTCTCCGCAAATATAACAGAAGTTATTTGCACTATTAACACAGTTACGAGGCATTGCTACTGTTTAGTTACTTTACACTATAGCAATCACTTATGTATGCTAGAGCTTCGAAAAATATGCGCGAATGAACGGACATTGCACGAGTTAACTGTCACGTCGGCCATTTATAAATAAACTATAATTAGCTATTGCTTGATATTGCGCAATCAATTTCGCAACACTCTCAATGGAAACTTACAGTAAATGCTGCATTAACTTCTTTGCATGAAGGGGTGATGCAATATGACGCAAAATTTCGTAATTTCTCACTAAATTGCATTACATTATGCAATAGCATCTATACAATGGACAAAACGTCAATATCTCTTGAACGTGAGCCAATCAACTTTTTTCAATGTGATATTCGTGTTCAGCACGTTGAATTCATTCTGGATTGGGTACTTTCACCTAAGAAGCAATTTCACTGTTGACCAGTGTTATCAAATTACACATAAAAGTAAATTTTACATTACTAGTTTTCTATTTATGCGTCTATGCCCACAGGGTGCCTAAATCATGGCGGATTTGGTTCCTATTGATTTCCTATCTCTTGTCACCACTCTCAGTATGCAGGCACTCGACAAATATCAACCTTTGTGAAATTCTTTCACACGACAAAATTTCATGGTTCGCTGTATGAAATTATTTCGAATAGAATACGAAACTTGAATGACACATCTAGAATACAAAATATTGATGAAAAGAGGTTCAAACTAGGATGCTTCCGAAACCGTGTCGAATACGGTAAAAAATAGGCTAAGAAAAAACTGTCAGTCATATCATGGTACAAGAACTGCCATTTGTTTTACAACTACATATTTTATAAATATGTTTAATAAGCTAGCGCGGGCAAAAAACATGACAAATGCAAATAAATTCAAATTGTCTTTGAAGAAGTATTCGCTGCAAGCCACAATTTCTAGTGTCGATGAGTTTCCAATAGAAATGATCATGTTATGTCACTATATTTGTCGTGTCTGTTATGTGTTCCTAATTTGTTTAATTACTATTAGTTCATTACTTAATGAAAAACATTGGTTGGTATCAAGCAGATTGGTGAGAATCACTGTATTAATATTAACATGAACTCTTCTGCAAGGGTCTTTCTTCCCCATTAAAGCGCATTAGCCATTTGACGGTGAAATTAACTCCGTCCTTAAATTGATGTTTAGTACTATGAAATTAGAAATATTTATTTATTTATTTATTTTCAGAAAGGGCATTTTACCGACACCACCGCCCAAACAAGCGACAACAGCATTGAACAGACGCAAGAGGAGCCTCCGTCAACTCTATAGATGTGAGCAGTGCAATTACAGGACGAAGTACCAAGCGGATCTCAAGGAGCACACCAGCAACCACCATTACATAGTTAAAATGTATAAATGTGGGATTTGTTATAAGCGATTCAAGACAAAAGAATCTCTGAGGCTACACGTGGAAAACACGCACGCTTATGTTGGAAGAAAAGACGGCCCAGAGCATTCTAGGGCTAATTATAGGAACACACAGATCAAAGTAGAACAATCGAGCTCACGAGATCAAAAGAAAGTATTTAAATGTGCGTTGTGTGTATTTCGAACAAAATACAAACAATCTTTAAGAAGACATATAAAAACAAAACATTTGATAGAGTTTGATTATAAATGTGACTCTTGTGAATTTAGAACAAACAGCAAACAACATTTAGAAGGACATATAAAAGCTAAACATGTGAAAAAATTTGATTATAATTGTGAGTCTTGTGTATTTCGGACAAAATACAAACTAGCTTTAATGAAGCATATAAAAACCAAACATTTGAAAGAATTTGATTATAAATGTGACTCGTGTAAATTTATAACAAACAGAAAGGCTGATTTAGAAAGACATATAACAACTAGACATTTGAAATTTTTTTATTATAAATGTGACTCATGTGAATTTAGAACAAACAGAAAGAATGATTTAGAAAAACATATAAAAACTAGACATTTGAAAGTATTTGATTATAAATGTGATTCATGTGAATTTAGAACAAACAGAAAGACTGCTTTAGAAAAACATATAAAAACTAGACATTTGAAAGTATTTGATTATAATTGTGCCTCATGTGAATTTAGAACAAACGAAAAGACTAATTTAGAAAAACATATAAAAACTAAACATTTGAAGAAAATTGTTTATAATTGTGACTCATGTGGATTTACAACAAACGATAAACATAATTTAACAGTCCATATAAAAAATAAACATTTTAGCAAATTTGATTTTAAATGTGACTCGTGCGATTACAGTACAAACCACAGAAGTCGTTTAGTAAGACATATAAACACTAAACATTTAACATTTAATTGTAAATATGACTTGTGTACATTTACAACAGACAACAAAGGTGATTTAAAAATACATGTAAAAAGTATGCATTTGAAGTAATTTGATTAAAATGTGCCTCATGTGGATATGAAACAAACAACAAATGAAGACATGGTGTTTAAAGATTATATGCTACATTTGAGAAATCTGAAGAAAGTTGAAATCGAAGAACGTTTTATTTTGCCAAATCTTAATTGTAGTGTGGCATTATAAACACAAAAATAGGCAAATCGTAACAATGTTTCTCCATCCTAATGTCACATCACTTATTATACAGCCAATGGAACTAAATGTAATTGAAGACCTTGCTGCAAGAAAGAGGCAAGTCCACTATTGGGCAAAAATGAGTTAAGTCCACTATTATACTAACTTGGCTCTACTCCAGCGCTTGGTGCAAGTAGGATTCAAGTCCGAGTAATATTGGAAAGGGAGCCTTTTAGCTCGGGTTCTTCTGATAATTATGAACCGGAAAACACTTCGAATTATTCGAGCAGTGACGAAAATGAGGAAACAGCTGCAGTTCAAAGGCGATCACAAATAATCACCCCCAAACGACAAAAAAAAAGGCGCCCGGAAATGTGGAAAAGAAATGTACGAAAAAGAAAACTCGCATCCGGAGAAGAACATATAAATTCAGTTCATAAGCAAGTTGATCCAAGGGCAATCGGTAAAGACTGCAAATGTAGGAAGAAGTGTTTTTCAAAAATTGATCAGAAAATCGGCAAAGAATTTTGCAGAAATTCAATGAATTGAGTGAACATTCCGTTCAGAATCACTACTTAGCAGGACTTATAACATCTACGCTCCCTGTAAGATCGCGACCTCGTACTGGAAGCAGAATACCCAAGTCTGCTTCTAAAAAATATGGGGTAAAACCAGTTCTAGGTTAATATCTTTAGAATATTATAATTAATTTATTAAATATTTTTTAGATTCGTCTTGGTCAAGCAGTGTTTGATATTTGTAAGAAGGCTTTCTGTGTGGTTCAGGGTGTATCTTCAAAGCGAGTAGAAACTATTGCAGCAAATTTGGCAAAGCCTTCTACAATAACTTCATCTGGAGATATGAGAGGAAGACATTCCAATAGACCCAATGCCATTTCTGCAGAAATTGTTGAATCTGTTCACAAGCACATAACAGAGTTTCCAAAATGAAAATCACATTATAGTCGCTCTATAAACAATGGCCAATACTACCTCTCGTCTGAACTTAATATTCGTAAACTTTATACGTTATATCTGTCAAAGTTTGAAGCAAACATGTATCAGTTAATACAAGAAAATCGAGATCGATTACCTGATTTTAAACCAACCGTTACCTACGACTTCTATTATAGGTATTTCAAAGCACATTTTTCAAACTGTCACTTTGGGCACCCAAGATCCGACACCTGCCAGCTTTGTGATATTTTGGAGAACAAAAGAAGTCAGTTCGTACAGACGACGAATTGAATGAGATAGAAACACAGCACACATTGCACCAAAGGCCACGACATTTTTTGATAATCTCTCGCAAAAAACGTCCACTCCTCTTGAAGATCCAAGAGTAGACACTCTTTGCTTTCACTTCCAACAAAATGCTAAAGCTTCCTAAAGTGCCATCTGGTGACGCATTCTATCTTCGCCAACTATGGATGTACAACTTCTGTATTCATTCTGCTAAGATGAAAAAGTCTACGTATTACGTCTATGATGAAGTGACTGGTAGAAAAACTCCAAATGAAACCATCAGTTTTTTTGGCACACTACATTGACAAAGCATTAGACAGGACTGTGAAGGTACTGTACCTTTTTTCTGATAACTGTGCGGCTCAGAATAAGAATCATAGTCTAATGCAATATCTATATTGCTTAGTTCAACATGGCAGATTCGACAAGATTGTGCACCGCTTCCCAGAACCCGGGCACAGTTTCTTGCCATGTGACCGATCTTTTGGGAGAACGGAATAGTAGAACGGATTTACACACCTGAAGAACACATACGAGGTGTGGCCGAAAAGTAATGAGACTGGCAACACTGCAAGCTATCTGGCAACGCTGCGCTGTTATTCTTGATAGAGCACGTATATCAGTACCCTCCCATAGCTCAGTGCGAGTTTCAACTCTGTCCGTGAAGCACGTGATTTTTGTGACTGCTATTAGCGAAGTTGTGTTGTAGTGTTCGTCACGGGAAATGGAACAGCGGAATTTGGAGCAACGTTGTGCCATTAAATTTTGTGTTAAGCTTGGAGAATCGGCAAGTGTGACGTTTGAAAAGCTAAAACAGGCCTACGGGGAACATTCTTTATCCCGAGCTCAAGTTTTTCGCTGGTACAAATCATTTTTGGAAGGCAGAAAACACGTTGAAGATGAACACCGTTCAGGGAGGCCTTCAACTTCGAAAACCAATGAAAACATCGAACGTGTGAACACTCTTGTGATATCAGACCGTCGTTTAACAATAAGAATGTTGATTGAACAATTAAAAAGGGTCATTCGCGTGAGGCCAGACATTGAAAACAAATGGATGCTCCATCATGACAACGCCCCATATCACACTGCCCTCTCCATAACAGAATTTTTGACCTCAAAAGGCATTCCTGTGTTTCCCCAGCCCCCTTATTTACCTGACCTCAGTCCGTGTGACTTTTTCCTTTTTCCTAAACTGAAAAATGTCCTCAAAGGACGTCATTTCGGAACTTTAAAAAACATCCAAAAGAGTGTAACGGACATGCTGAAGATCATACCGATTGAAGACTTCCAGCGCTGCTACTAACAGTGGGAACAACGTCTCCATCGGTGTGTAGCTGCCCAAGGGAACAACTTTGAAGGGGATAACATTGATGTTTGAAAAAAATAAAAACTTTGACAAATAAAAAATCAGTCTCATTACTTTTCTGCCACACTCGTACATCAGTTAAAGAAATCTTCAAAAAGTGTTCATGTCGTTGAGGTTACTCAAGATACGATTCTTAACTGCGTGAACAACTTAGCTCTGTCTTTCAAAGAAGTTGTAATGGATAAGAACAAGCAAAAATTGGCCATAACAAAACAAAGAACTTTTGAGCATTACTCTAAATCGACTGACGTTAAGTGCAGCACGTCAACGGGGATGATTGTATTTTCTGATTTTGATATCAGAAAGAAGAATCAGACGCTTCCGTTTTCTCTGCCAACTATTGAGGATCGAAGCTGGTCTCTTCATTTCCCGTGATAGAACACCATTGCAATTAAAAATACATAACGATGCAAGACAGGAGTTGAAGAATCGCCTTGAGAGGGGGAAATCCAATTTAAAAATAAAGTACTCCAATGGTATACCAAGTATAATCTCCTCTTTAAACTAGCTCAGCCCAACACCACATCTACAGATATAAATATTTATTATCAGAACACTCGTGGTTCTATGACACATACTTTCTGTTCCAATATATGTGAGTCTTCCTACAGCATTGTCGTCTTGACGGAAACCTGGTTAAATCAATCAATTTCTTCATCTGAATTATTTCCTGACACTTACACTGGTACAACATCAGCATACATACTACTTACATCTGAAACTAAGCAAACACCACAATATTTTTGAATGGGAAAAGTTTGAAGGAAAATTACATCGGATTGTGGAAGCAAAAGCCTTGAAGAAAAAACTCATCCTGTAGAGTTACCGAACAGATGCAGTAGCAACAGCGCATTTACCCGTTTAAGCGATTACGTTAATGCAATGTTGCTACTGCATCTGTTCGGTAATTCTACAAAAGTTTTCCAACACCGAGTGTAGAAACGGTCATTCAACAATGTAATCAACAAACTTTACAAAAGAAGAACTAGAAATGTTGAACAAAGGTTTAAAGTTCAGTGTTAAACCAAAGGAACCTCAAGTGGAGAATTTAGCCAACGACGTACACAATGCTACATATTTGATTCCAAAAGAGGACATTCCGGCGTTCAAGATAGAGGCAACCCGGATGCTAGAACATACTATCAACAAAACAAAGGAAATCAAACCGAATAGGTACAACCAAATAGTCGCTTCACTCAAAAAGGAAAAATATTGTATTTTTACGAAGGCTGATAAAGGTAACGCTGTTGTAATTTTAGATAAAGTCGATTATATTGTTGATGTAGAGCTAATGTTACACTCTGGTCCATATATTAAAATAGAGAAAGATCAATTAAATATATTCGTAAGAAACGTTAATAGAACCTTAAATGAATGCACCTTATTGTTAGACAAAAGAAAAAGACTTAAGTTAAAAATCAGCAACCCAAAAATACCACATTTATATTGCCTCCCAAAAATCCACAAACTAGGGAATTCGTATCGCCCCATTGTCTCGAACATAAACTCTCTCACATATGAAATTGCCAAATGGTTGGTTAAGAGATTTAGTAAATTCAAGTTTAAACATAACCTCTCTATTTTAAACACATCTGACCTCATTACCAAATTAAAGGACATAAATTTAGAGCCAAGTGATAGACTTAATAACTTCGACGTAGTGTTCCGATAGACACTACTCTAAGTATGCTCAAAAATTTTCTAGAATTCAATTCGATTTCTACAGATTTAACAAATGAATACATAAAACTAACAACACTGCATGGAACAAAACATTTTTTATTTTAACAATTACTTCTATAAACAAACTTGTAGTGTAGCCGGGTAAATAAACGCACACATGTTAATACACAATGGTTTTAATTACACTATAATAACCTTACAATTGTGTGTACCGTGTTTCTCTTATCACTGGTTCCCACGCCGCCAACTCCTGACACGCCTCGTTTGTGATCGAATTGCAGGTTATAGAGCGGCAGCCAGTGTTGCAGATACACCACAAAACTCATGGCACAGCTATGGGCAATCCTCTATCACCTTTTTTAGCGAACCTATTTTTGAACAACTTTGAAAACAAAGTTAAAGAACTGTGATTTTTTTTCCCATGTTTTGGGCAAGATATGTAGTTGATGTGTTTGCAGTGATACCCGATTCTTTCAATACGGGGGCTTTCTTAAATATTTTAAATAACCAATATCCCTCAAGACTTTTCACGAGAGAACGAGAAAAAAAACGTTACCCTTTTGAGATTTAAAAATTTCAATATCAGACAATAATTTTCAATTTGATATTCACAGAAAAGAAACACACAAACAATTACATTCACAAAGATTCATACACTTATCACAAATACAAAGAGAATAGTTTTTATTTTTTAATCAATAGATTACTGTCGATCCCCCTATCTCCTACGAATTTTAAGAAAGAATTGGACTACATTTTTAAAGTTGCAGAATCGATTGGTTATAATAAACAATTAGTACTGAAAATTAAAAACACGCTGGAGAAGAAAAAGTTCAAAAATTACATTAGCACCAGACATTCTAAATAACAATAAAAAATACTGTAAGATATCTTTCCATAAAAACTGGCATAACAGTGTAATAAAAAATACAATTTAATTGCATTAGCATTAGCTCTACATCATATAGGTACAAGTCACAACTTCAGTCTAAAAAATGTTAGTTTAGTTAAACAAAGCAACAATAGAAACTTAGATATGTGGGAAGCCATATACATGAATAAACATAAAAATTATCTCCTTAACAATGATATTTCTCCCCTTAATAACAAACTGTTAGCTTGTATACCGACATCGGTTAACACTTAAGACACTTTTGAATTGATGTATTAAACTTTTCAATAATATCCTTTTTAGAATTGTAAACCATAATCCTGTCACCGTTAGTTTAACCCGTTGTCTTTCTCATAAATATTTTGTATTTCCCATTGAACTAATTCTCAGAATTATATATTGTTAATATTCGTTGTAATTTTGCATTAATCGTTTTTCACCCTACCTTTATAATTGTTCTGTATAACATTTAACATTTTTCTTATTATAAAATGTCTCGTAGGTAATATGTTTAAATTAGTTACTACAGATGATGTGTGCAGTGCACACGAAATGTGACATTTAGTTATTAAACTATTTTTTGTGAAAAAGGTGTTTTATTTTATTATTATTTCTATATTTCACAAGTGCTCAACATATACTACTAATTATTACAAATACCACCTACTAATAAAATTAATAATTTTGGGTGATATTAAGTAATTTTATTGTAGATATATTTATTTGCTCAAAAATACACATTTGTAACAAGATACATATACAGTGTGTAAATAAAGTAAGGAATAATATTCATATTTTGTTTATTATCGTTGTTTGGGAGAAAAGCTCGATCAGGTCAATTTTATTTTCTTCCTCCGGATTTTATGGGTCAATTTTTTTTCTTTGGTTTACTACTCTGGGACTTATGACGTCATCGACTTCTTTTTCAAATGGAACCTCCTTATTTTTTTGCTAGAAATCAAAAGTATATTTTATTCTGAATTCAGCAATACCGCATATGTGGTATTTAAAATTAGTAGTTTTAGAGATATGGAGGATCATAGGTATTAAAATGACAACAATAATTAAACTGAAAATCAAAAGAGCAAATAGTAATAATTTATTCTTGGGAAGATTAAAAAATTTTACATTAATAAATGTTCAAATTGCCACCCATTTGTTTCTTGGCAATCATAAAGTCGGAGTTGAAATTCTTCCAAAAAATTTTCTCTCATTTTTAATAATAATAATAATATCTTTATTGTCATAAATTCAAAAGAACATTGACATTGTCATTAAAAAAAAAAATACACAGATCAGGTACAATATATAACACTTGTCAAACTATAAAATCGTTAATGCTGTAGAAGGCTCCTTGCAACAGATAAAGTTTTAATTGCTTCTTGAATGCACTGAGATTTGTACCGCTTGGCGATTTTAAATTAGCCGGCAATGCATTATAAACCTTTACCGCCATGTACCTCGGAGATCTTTCATAAAATTTGGAGTGATGTAGCGGGACAGAAAAATCATTATTATGACGCGTCACCATAGTATTGTAGATCTGATTATTGCGCCTGTATTTTTGAGCAAGAAGATAATCAATTCATAAATATATAACGAGGCAACCGTCATTATATTCATTACCCGGAACAGAGGTCTGCAACTACTACGTGAGGAAACACCCCTCATGGCTCTTAACATACGTTTCTGAATAATGAAAATGTCGTTAAAGTATGTAGATGATCCCCAGAAAATGATCGCATATCTTAAACGTGACTCGATACAACCATAATAGAATAATCTCAGGCTCTCCAAAGAGACAACCCTACTCAGCATACCAATAGCATACAACATGGGATTCAATTTTTTAGATAGACCCACGCAATGCTCACCCCAACGCAGACACCTGTCCACCGTCAAACCCAGAAAGACGGACGACTCACTCTCCGTCAATGATTTGCCCCCCAAGCTCAAACACAAACTGTAATCCAAATTTTTAGTTTTGGAGAAGGTGACAATATTTGTCTTATCTGCATTAAGAATGAGACGGTTTTTTAATGACCAGGACTGCATATCAGCAATCACACGCGATGCCAACACAACGAGCTCCTCTTTACATTTAGCTGTTATTACACATGAAGTGTCGTCCGCGTACTGTGTAATAGTACAATAGCTCATGTGATTCTGTAAGTCACTGACATAAATTAAAAAAAGAGTAGGGCCGAGAATGGATCCCTGCGGTATGCCCCTACCCACAGTCGCCAATTTGGAAACATTGCTCTTAATTGTGTCGCCCACCCTGCCAACAATTGCGGTAACGTGAGATCTACCACTGAGATAAGATCTGAATAAGTCGAGCGCCGCCCCCCTAACGCCATAGCGTTCCATTTTATACAGCAGGATATCATGATCCAACAAATCGAATGCTTTAGTCAAATCAAAAAACATTCTCACCGCATAACAATCACTATCGACCGCACAATATAAAGAGTTTAATACATTATACATAGCGTCTTTCGTGGATTTTCCAGATATGAACCCAAACTGGGCCGAATTAATTATTTTACATTTGATCAAAAATTTCTTGGTCTATATTTCTGCACTCTGACATGTCAAGTGTCATTATTAGCACGCTTAATACTCTTAAAACTATTAATTTTAAATACCACATATGGGGTATTGCTGAATTCAGAAAAAAGTATACTTTTTATTTCTAACAAAAAAATAAGGAGGTTCCATTTGAAAAAGAAGTCGATGACGTCATAGGTCCCAGAGTAATAAACCAAAGAAAAAAAAATTGACATCCATAAAATTGACCTGTCCCAGCTTTTCTCCCAAACAGGGATAATAAACAAAATATGAATATTATTCCTTACTTTATCTACACACTAAATATGCTTCTCTATAAATAATAATAATTTCTACGTAGGTACTTATTTATATAAGTATTTTATATGTGTGATAATTACATATCTATGGATATGATTTAAATATTATCTAACGTCATTAATACGTTGTGTTTTATTTTTCTTCTTTTATTAATTTAAAAGTTAATTTCTTCAAAAAAGCTATTTTTAATTTTTATCTTGGCAATTTCGTACTGAAATTAGCATTTTAGCAGAAAGTAGTACAAACGTACTGAATTTTAACGTTTTATACTGAATTCAGTGCAATTGTACCGAAACGGCAGTCCTGAATAATATGCTGCCTAAATTAAATGTCACTTCAAATAATCAATGCTGCCGACTGATTTTTTTTTAATTAATACGAACAGATTTGTAGTGTGTCATAAATGATAACGTATTTATCGGTAGGTATTATTAAAATATTCATACAAAAAATATTGTACAAACTTCGTCCATAAAGCGCTCGCCTTCAGTTCGCGCTTTAAACTGGCCACTCATTCGCCAAATATGTTTTCCCGCACTTGGTTTGTAAATAACTATTAACATGTCTTTCTAATCTGATAACGCTATTAACACATCGAAAACGATGCGTTTATAATTTATAAACGCATATAAAAAATTAATTGTACAGTTTTGTGCAATAAATTGGCGTACACGTCTTATTGCTTATTTTGACATTATTTTGCCATTGTGAAAATGGCTTAAGTTAAGTGGACAAATGGAATTATAGCGTCAATTCAATTTGTCATACATGACAGGTATTCAAACAAAAGTCATATTTACATAAGCGTATATTAAGTGTACGCCAATTTATTGCACAGAACTGTACATACATTCAGAAGTTCGAGATGGTGGATTAGGTAACTGCATACATTTATGCAATACTTTTATTTGTAACATTAGAAATGCTAAATACAATATTAATTATTTATATTGTATTTAGCATTTTTAATGTTACAAATAAAATATATATTTTTAAACGATTTTATGAAATGCGGGTAAATGGCACTAATAGCAAAGAATATTACCCTTACGGTAAAGATGCGACACTCCATAAGAAAACTCGCTTACATTTCAACGACCTTCGGCCATTTTGAAACTACTAATTCAGTGGCGCGCCTTTCAGTCCATTGGCGTAGAACTGCCGAATATTGCCAAAATAAATTATTATCATATTTAAACAGTAGTTATTCGGCAATTATTATACGTGGATATCCAAATAATACTTTTGTAAATATTTTGTTTGGAATGTTTTGAAGAGGACAATTAAGAGACAAAATTTACAAGTAATAAACAGAATTCTTTAATAATATAATTCATAAACAAACATATATATTTAACACCAATTATATATAACAATAAAATAATTTGATATAAAAATAACTACAACTACAAACTAGAAATAGTAATTAATTTTGTCGACTTCCCAGGTGTTCTTTTAAAATCTGCATTAGCTCTTTTGAGAGTATAAAAAAATTTTAATTTACAAAATAATTTCATTAAGTAGGTACAACCTGGGGAAGTCTTCACATGGCATTCAAAAAGGAATTTGTTCAAGCACTTTAAATGAAATTTAATCCAACATTATCTGTAATTGCAAAGGTTTCAAAATGTTGCACCAAACACAATTTCTCTGATATACTCTACAAAATCCAAGGTAGGTATACATAAATTGCAAAATGTTGATTTTTTCTTTGGTTTCCTAGGCATTTAAATGGCACATAATTGTGCTTGCACTTAATTCCTTAATGTACCTACCATATTGTGAACATTTATTACATGTATGTTTATCCAAACACTTTTTCATTAAATATCCGCAAACATAATTTAATTTTCAGTGCAAACCTTAACTTTCTTTTTCGGAGTGTACTGAAAGACAACTTTTTATGTGTTTGAGTAGCCACAGGACTTCCTTTTGTAGTTACTCTATAAACAAAAAAGGATACAATTATTGTATGAAGGATAAGTTTGATCTTAAACTTACGGTGAACTAGACCAGAATGAGCAAGATGGTTCATAGGTCTCAGGATTTGCTTCCTCTGTTAGTCTATTAACAAAAAAATGCAATTCGATGAATAGTGAGTCTTCATTTTAAACTTACAATGGGCGGACATTTTCATCTGCTGGTAAGTACTGTGTTGGTTTTGCTTGGCATTGTAGTCGATTCTTCAAATCATTCAGATACATATGTGCTTCAAAATGTTTCGTGCATACTCTTGTTTGTTTTAAAAACTTTTCGTCTTTCCCTATTAAATCTGGACAACTGCAGGCTTGAATCCATTCAAAACGCCTGATAAAAAGAAAAATATTGTAATAAACTTTAAGTAGGTATGTACATTAGTGCAATTCTTTGTACGAAAAAAGTAATTCCATAATTTCCAAAAGAATATTACAATAAAGATATTAATGTTTACCTGTTTATATCTCCCGGAAAGTAAAAAAAGCTTACATTTTCAAGATTTTCCACCACAACTAACCAATGATCAATACATTAACAAGTCAACAAATTTTCAATTTATTTCAAAAACGCTACTAACGTATGATCAAAAAGTCTTTGGATCCCAATAGCCATGAAATGTAAAGCTATCTATTGAATTATTTACTTCTGTGGTTCTTGACTTTGAAGTATACAGTAAACCACAACATACTACGAATATATACTGAAAGGGGAATGTAGTGGGGATTGATACATTACATCTGACGGCCAGGCAACTATATCTTACTCTGACATATGTCATTCGTTTATGTGAGTTGTTCGTGATCTGTCAAGTGTCTGTTAAAGTAAAATTATGGATATGGTGTACACAATTGATGAAAAGGTTCAGATTGTAAAACGGTATTTTCAAGGCCACTCACTGATGTCTATTATAGCTCTCTTTCGGGATACTTATGAAAATCGACCTATTCCTTGTTTGAATACCATTCATCGCATCAAAACTAATTTTTGAAAAATTCGGTTGTTTCGCCATCGTTTCATGTGAAACCTCAAAATAATGATAACCAGGATCTCAATGTAATGATATGTGCTAGCGTGGAAAACAATTATACTCTGACAACATCACAAATAGGACAAGAAGTGGATGTATCACGTGAAACTGTGAGAAGAGCCTTAAGGAAAAACAAATATCACTCTTATCATGTTCAGAAGATAAATGAAATTTTTCCACAGGACAATTATGATCGCATTCAGTTTTGTTTAGACATAATTGAAAAATGTGCACTGAATGAAGGTTTTATTTCGAACATCCTCTTTACGGATGAATCAACGTTTTTCTTACATGGCCGGCATAATCCAGCGATACTACGATATTGGTCCATAACAAATAAACACATTGACTATACTGCTCACACACAATACCCACAAAAGGTAAATGTATGGGTTGGGATATTAAGCAATAATATCATTGGCCCATTTTATATTGATGGCATGTTGAACGGACAGAAATACTTAGATCTACTGCAACACAGTATTATTCCTTTTATACGCGGAATACCTAACATTGTAATGGAAGCAATAAGACGGATGTCCTGCCCATACAAGCAGGATTGTGCTGCAATATCTAAGAAATACGTTTGAAGACCGAATTATTTCAAAACGGGGCACAATCCATTGGCCTGCCAGGTCTCCTGATTTGTCACCAAATGACTTTTTTCTGTGGGGTCACATAAAGTCACAAATATACAGCTACGAAGAACAACGTGCAAATAATGTATAATAAAAAAAAATATATATGCGTATAAAAATTAGAAACTGTTTGTTAACAATCACCACCGAAGTCTTGTCCAATGTACGGCGTAACTTTTATAATCGAATTTCGTATTGTTTAGAAATACAAGGAGGACGATTTGAACATTTAATGTAGTATAATCAACCGAGAATTTTTGTTTATAAATTATTATTTTTAAGTTCTATTTATTTACTTAATAAGTATTTAATACCTTTATATTTAAACACCCACCACTACGTAATCAGCGTGACCTTTCTACCAGATGCGTGCGCTGCCGACCGCGCAAATTTAACAACAAGAATAAACCACAAACACGCTATCAACACAAAAATCAGGTAGCAGTAAATATGCAGTAAATGTTGGTATTATTGGTCACTGTTGCTGGTAAGGACAGCCGCGAAGTTTAAAAATGTTATACCAAAGCCGTCTATTGTCCTACTTTCTCTTATACCGAAATACCGTTGCTGTTTCTCTCCCGCGTAAAATATAAAGATCCATTGAGTTCGCCCCACCTTTCCCCTATTATTGCTAAGCGCCAATGATATATATTTAATAAAATCTTTGCTTGCCTATGAATTAGTTTGTTTGTATAACTTGTTGGGTATGTACTATCCTCAACAATAATTGATGATTATTCATTCAGACTTGTATCATGGCAATTGTTGTTACGATTCAGGCCTAGATAAAATAAAAATAACTAGAACCATAATAAAATAAGTAATGTCAAAGCCAAGTACATTTAAGTGTGTATCTAATTAACTTTTATGAAGTGATATACCTCACTTCAACCAGTATGAAGGCTAAAATTCTACATATATAACACAATAAAATCTATGAAGATTTCAAACAATTGCAATTAAACGTGGGTGAAAGAAAAATTAAATAGTAGAAATATAAGTAAACTAGTTTGATAATGACGTGTAATGTCAAAACTGCAGTCACATAGTGATTAAAATAAAGTGAAGTTATTCAAATTTAATTGAGTGTTTTATTTTACTTATGTATAAGTAACAGCCGAAAGTGTTACATATTTTAAACTAGTTTTGTTTGATAACCCCTACGTAACTTCAATTATTAGGAATTACTATTATTGAAAGCAATTTTTAAAATCGCAGGTAAATACAAATTGAAGAAACGTCCATATACAGACCATGTGTAGGCAGTACTTACTATATTGATAATTACCAAGAATGTAAATGTATAATGAAAGTTGCTGCGACTTCCCTGACGAGCTGAGGTATTGTGGGTGTAAAAGCAGGATTAATTATAACACTTCTACAGTAAGAAGGATAGTGTTTCTATTATAATAGTAAATTTATTATATCAATAATAAGATATACATACAGTTTACACAATAGCACATCAAGCAAAAATGTAATGATAACATCAACACAGGGCTAATTTATGTCATTGACATTGTAGAATGCTTCTTGAAGGAGAATGTCCTTTATTTTCTCTTTAGATACGAAAGTAGAAAGATGTCTACACATAACTTTGATTTTGTTAAATAATTACCAGTGACGTGTTGTACTGAAGTGGCTTTTGTCCTATATAATGCGGGATGTGCAGCAAATGGTGATGAGGGGTGGAGACTTCTGTAATCTCACCCCTAGTCATGAGGTGTGACAGCTTTTTCAAAGCCCTCCTTAGTTGTTGCAGAATATGTGTCTAGGCTAATGGACTTATCATAAGTTCTCTGAAGAGAGGTTTGCAGCAAATAGTTTGTGAAACACAGACAATTGCTCGAACAGCCTTCTTCTGCAGGATGAACACCTTTTCTACATAGGCCTACTTACCCCATATTGGTTAAACATTGTTGATATGTGATTTGATAGTCCATAGTATGTCGTTATTCCAGTAGACTATCAGTTATAAATCTGATACGTCTAATTGCATAAGTAGCAGAAGATAAGTGTTTGACTAATTCAACTATCTGCGGCTTCCATATTAATCTTGTGTCTAGTCTAATATCAAGGAACTTTCAATTCGTAGAATATATGTTTGATCTATGTTTACTAGTAAAATAAATTGTCTCACATTTATCCTGGTTAAGTGATAAATGATTGGCTGTGAACCATTTAAATTTCTAAATTCTGAAGATACCAAAACCTTAAAATAATGTGGTGTTTATAATGCATTTTCTTTGTAAAACGTACTACATTACTGGTTTGAAAGCCTCACATAAACCAGTCAAGTTGATGAAACCATGCAAAGCAACTTAATAAATGTTGTGGTTCGGATAGCTTTTAATTAGTTTTTCTTCTTTTACATAATACCTATATCTAGTCATACCAAATATATAGAAGTCTGTTTTAGACATACCTGTTGAACACATAGAAAAAAATTAGAATAACCCCAAACTCTGAACCCGAAACAGACTGACATTTCATGTAGGTGAGTATTTAATAAAAATGCTGACTTTTTAATACCGTTTTCTTGTTTAGATTTATTTCATTAAAAAACATGAATACGTTTTTTAAAAAGCCTTTTGTATGTCTTTTTTTTTATTATGTTATAAAAGGGTAATTGTGAGTATAATAAGAGAAAAAAATAGTAATCCTACGATTCTTCAATAAAATATTTACTTAAATCTACTTTATCACTGTTAAGCTATATAGTATGCTATACAGCACGTGTCAATTTTCATTAGCCATAGGCGATTAATTCATGCAATACGTGACAACATGGCACCCCCTACTTTTCTCTTCAATGCGAGCGCGACCGATGATACAAGCTCAAGTTACATTCAAGTCATTCAAGTTAGCAGTAGCTGTTGGACTATTGACTTGGATGTTTGTACTGCGCTTAGAAATAATATTTACGCCTTGCAAGGATTTTTCTTTTTCCTTTCAGTAAATGCAGAGAATTATTAAGCATGACACAAACAAAAGCGTAATTCTAATAAAATTAAAAATAAGGTAAATAAAAAAGGATTCTGAAAATAATAATAAACAACTAGATCGCGCCGGCCATTTGATGACAGATTTTATTGCAGACTATATCTCGGAACGTGTTCACAGCTAAACATTCAATGTAGAAGTGGCAAGATCGGGGAAAGTCGCTGTGATGTCGATTGTTGCCGGGAGACACGTTGCCACGTATTATTTGTATACGTATAAATCGCATGTAAACATTGAATCCCTATAGCTAATGAAAATAGACACATACGGTATAGGTTATGTTGATATGTAATTCAAGGGCAAACGATGTGAAAAGCAAATCAAACAAAATATACTCTTATGTAAAATTTAATAGAAAATATCAAAATATATTTACATTTTCCGTATATATACCTGCGATTTTAAAAATTGCTTTCAATAATAGTAATTCCTAATAATTGGAGTTGCGTTGGGGTTATCAAACAAAACTAGTTTAAAATATATAACACTTTCGGCTGTTACTTTGTGAAGATTCATGATACTGGATATACATAAGTAAAATAAAACACTCAATTAAATTTGAATAACTTCACTTTATTTTAATCACTATATGTGACTGCAGTTTCGACATTACATGTCATTATCAAACTAGTTTACTTATATTTCTACTATTTAATTTTTCTTTCACCCACGTTTAATTGCAATTGTTTGAAATCTTCATGGATTTTATTGTGTTATATATGTAGAATTTTAGCCTTCATACTGGTTGAAGTGAGGTATATCACTTCATAAAAGTGAATTAGATACACACTTAAATGTACTCGGCTTTGACATTACTTATTTTATTATGGTTCTAGTTATTTTTATTTTATCTAGGCCTGAATCGTAACAACAACTGCCACGATACAAGTCTGAATAAATAATCATCAATTATTGTTGAGGATAGTACATACCCAACAAGTTATACAAACAAACTAATTCATAAGCAAGCAAAGATTTTATTAAAGGTTAGTACCATGGTTAGTACTTTGAACGTTTTTCAGCTTGTACTGCAATATCCATTGTCAATTATAAGATAAAATGTATAGGAAAAATGACATTTCTTCGTTACATCGTCTTGCAATATGTATTTTAGAATAACATTTAACATCCACAATCACATCATCACTTATTTTTGGAATTTGAAAAATTAGTGTCAGTAGACTTATCATATCCCTTAATTCAAAATATTTTAAGATATTTAAATCTAAAGCAAAACGCCTACAAAATTGTAACAAACACGATTGGTGTAATTGGATAATTGCGTCACTTCCTTTACGCTCCCATTGGCTTCTCTTTACTACTACGACAAGACTGCTTTTACTATAACAAATTTAGCGGGAGAAACTAATGAATGGGCACATCCTACTGCCCAACCCCTCTGTTGGCTACCTACCCGAACTAACCTTCAGTTGTATAACTATAGTATTTATAAACAAGGGCTATAGCGATCCAAAGACTTTTTGATCATACTATATAATTTGTTTATACCGCACAAAACAAACAGCTGACGTCTAGCAACAGTTAACGGCCATTTTGAGAATATACATGCGCATTGGAGCGTTTTGAAAATGATATCACAATGTCGCTTCTTTATTGTAAGGTAATATTCTTTGCTAATAGGTCACTAAGAACGTCAGATGGCGTGGTGATAATGGTACTTTTACTTTCAGTCACGGATTATCGGATGGTTCACTTAAATGAGGGGTTTTGCCGCCTAATCTACCTAATGCAGGCGCACCTAGACGGCGCCACGGTGTTAGAAACAAGAGACCTAGAAGTAAATTTGAATCATGACTTTAACTGAATAATTGAGATGTCGCTACTACTGTGCTGTCACTTTATGCAAGCGCGTACAGGCCGTTAACCAACAAATTTTGTGTGTGTTGCTAAACATTATGTTTCTTATTACTACATAGTTAGTGGTGTTATAATCGTACCGTAAGTTCTGTAAAGAGTAATATGATAATTTTATTAAGTTGACATAATGCATTTTTAGACTTAAAATATGGATAGAAGCTGGTGCATTGTATGTGCGCCGTACAAGCAAGAAGCAAGAGCAGGGTTGCCGTTGCTGGCAACTTGTTGCCATTTTGGGCAACTTCCAACCAACTCTGGCAACATGGCAACAACTTTGTATGAAATCCAAAAAATGGCAACAGTTTACATATACAAAAATTAATTCCATATAAGTATTTCTATGAAATTTATCATAATTAAAAATAATAATAGGCAGACTTAACTCAAAAGAATGTATACGCATTTTACTGCCAGCGAAGGCAAAACGGGGAATTCCCGATCTAGTGAGTCTAAGGCGTTAAATGCGTATGCACATACAATGGTAAATGGTATAATAAAAATAAGTATTTGTACACAGAAGTGAGCGGTGTTTATTAGTGTAGGAAGCGATACTGTTTGTTGCATTGTAAGAAAAATAAGACAGATTTTTGGGCAACTATTGCTAAAATAAAGTTGGGTGATGGTTCAAATGCTTATCCGCAATTATCAAAATTTGCATTCGAAATATTATCTCTCCCACATAGCAGTGCTACAGTGGAAAGAATATTCAGTGCAATTAATTCAAATAAGTCAAAAATTCGGAGTCGCACGGAATCATTACCTGGCATATTCTTAACTAAGTAATTTATTAAAGACAATGGAGGAAAGTGTCACAATTTACAATTTGGAAAAATGGAAAAACAGAAGTAAAGTTCGTAATTACACATATATGTAATCTTAAACATTATCCCAACCTTCTCTGTTATCTTTTGTTGATGATTTATCTATTAAATATATATAAAATATTTATGTGATACATTTTAATATATACCATATATATGTACATACATTATTATGGATTATCTTATTTTGTATTTCTAATAGTTTTAAAAGTCAATTCCATATAACCAATAATGCAATTATTTTGGTATGGGTACTGGAAAAAGAGCATTTGGCAACTTTTGAATGCAAATGTTGGCAACTCCAGTGACTCAACCGCGGCAACGCTGAGCAAGAGCGATGCATATTTTCCGAGAATGCGAACAAGTAACTAATGGCACTAATAGTTGACATATAACCCGAAGGTGAGCTGGAGATTTTTTGTTTGTAGTTCTGATTCTAAGTGCAACAAGGACCACCTGGTTGTAGCAAGGATTTTGTTGGTTTCCGATTACACCAATTAAAGCTTGCAATTATTAGGAGTATAAAATATAAGTGAGAATAATTGTAGTTGAGATGTCAGGCGATTTTTGACAAAATGATTAGTATACATTATAAAGGACCTCTAATTGAACAACTTTTTCTTACAAAATTATCAATGCAAATGTAGGGAAATTTATGTAATACAAGATTTTGTAAATGGTGGTAGTAAACATGGGCTTAAGTCATTGTGTATCTATCGGGTTTAATTACCTACTTTGTAGTATTTTGAGTAGGTACTTGTACTTTTCAACAGCAATTCTATCTTATTGTTAAAACTATCTTTGTAGTAATATATGTTGAACACTTGTGAAATATAGAAATAGTATTACAATAAAACACCTTTTTCACAAAATATAGTTTAATAACTAGATGTCACATTTCGTGTGCACTGCACACATCGTCAGTAGTAACTGTTATTACTGACGATGTGTGCAGTGCACACAAAATGTGACATCTAGTTATTAAACTATTTTTTGTGAAAAAGGTGTTTTATTCTATTAATAAAAATATATTTGTTAGTCGAATATTCTACTTTTGGTATATTATGCTATTGTTCGTTAATTTATTTTTGTACTGGTAATTTAACTAAAACACATGTTGGATGTTAGTTATAATTTTTCAATAGTAATCATAAATGTATACCTTTTCTACTTTGTAGTATTTTGAGTAGGTACTTGTGCTTTTTCAACAGAAATTCTATCTTAATGTTAAAAATATGTTTGTTAGTCGAATATTCTACTTTTAGTAGATTATGCTATTCTTCGTTACTTTATTTTTGTACTGGTAATTTAACTAAAACATACGTGTTAGATGTTAGTTATTAATATTCATAAATGTACTTTGTACCTTTTCTACGTAGCAATATTAAAGTGTAATTATTTAAGTAATTCTTTTCTTTAAAACGTTATTGTGTGGTTACAGCATTGTAATTGAATATCGTACTGCATACTGTTTTCCTTAGCAATGATTCCTAATTACTACGGGAACTAGTAAATAGTATGCAATTTGATGACAGTGTTGTGATCATGTACCGCGAGATCAAAAATTATATTGAAAAAGGTTTGCTATGGAATGTACAAGTCTGTCTTAAGTTATATCATTAAGTGTCACACTGCATTAGAAGATTTTTACATTCCATGGCAAACCTTTATCAATATATTTTTGATCTCGCGGTATTAAACCCTAATTTTTAATAAACTTAATTTTGAATTTCCCGCTACCAAATACATTTTGAATCGCCCGCTATTTGCTTAGTGTTATTGAAAACTGTAATTTTTTGATGCCAGCGCCCTCTATATCGGCCTTCACGCAATACAAACCGCGGATAAAAATTTTGGCTTGACTGCGCCATTTGATTCTAATTTGTGCTTTCAGTGTAGCCCCGTGTCTCAATGTGGTTAATAATGGCGGATCATGTTGACCAATTTAATATGAATAATACAATGCTTTCGGCAAGTACATTTAATGTTAAGGAAGAACAGTGTCTAGAAAAAAGTTTTATAGAGGATAAAGTGTATATTTCTGAAACTGTTATATCTATAGACAATACCGAGTTACAAAGCTCCATATGCCATGACAAAATAAAGCATTATGAAGAGTCCACATGTTTGGACATTATTAAAACAGAATTGGCATCAGTTGAAGTGAATGCAGGACAAAATGAGGTTGATAACGTTAAAATTGAAAGAGGCATCAGTGCTGATGATATTAAAATTGATTTCGACAATGGACTACTATGTGAGTAATACATATTACTAGCTGTTAAATGTAACGTTTGTTGTAGTCATACTCATACAAAGCTTGTTTTACTTCTGTCAATTTGAGTTCAATAAATTACAGGATGTAAAATAAGCTTAAAACAATAGCTACAAGCTATATTCAGTGAGAACAAATTGAAATTTTTATCATGGCCATGTCTAAGGCATCATTTTTTTAATTTAACTTAGTTTAACATATGTATGTAAATGTATATTTGCATCTAAATTCTTGTTAATATTACTGATATGGTGGTACACCACCAATTACTTAACAGAACATTAAAAACACTCTTTTTACTTCTGAAGTTACTGTTAGTACTATTTAGTTATTTGTAAGTAGTGATGAAACATCTGCAGCATAAATATAAATTACAATAGATGGTGAAAGTGTATTTAGTATTTATTTTGTTTATTGAAAATTGAGTCACGTGGTACCGGCTCTCATGTAAAAGGATTCTTATTCCATTATAAACACCAAACTGTAATTTTCAAATTTTTTTTATATCAGATACTGAGGTTTAGATTATTTCAACTGCCAATTAAATTTTTAACTGCTTCTTGACATCTGTATGTAATATATTACTTAACTATTTTGAGAACTGACAGTATTAAAAGACGTTTCATCATATTGTACTTATAAAATCATCAAGTGACAGTAAATGCTTTGATTCTTAGTTTGTATATATTTGACCAACAGACTGTGAAGATTGTGAAGCATATTACATAGACTACTGCATCGAATGTGGAATGCTTGTAAATATTTTAAGTAAGAATGCAGTGAAGAGTGAAGATAATGGGGCACAAGCGGATATACCAAATGATATTTTAGAAATTCAAGATTTATTTGGACAAACTGGAATATATGCATTAAGGATTATTCCTGAGGGTGTAAAATTAGGTCCTTTCACTGGACTGAGCGCAACAGAATGTCCCTGGGAAAGAAAGGGCGAGAAATTTGTTTTGTACAAAAATAAATCGAATTATTTGAATTGGATGCAGTTCGTTAATCCTACCAGGAATACTTCTGAAGGAAACCTACGTGTCCTTCAATATGAAGATAATATATATTATCAAAGCACTTGTCAGATCCAAGCTGGTCATGAATTACTGGTGTATTTCGGTGAGGAATATTGCCAAAATAAAATTGTCATAGCAGACATCATTAAGGACATATTTGCCTGTACATTTTGCTGTCTTGGATTCAGCTCTAAATCACATTTGGCCAAACATAAAACCCGTTGTGTTGAGGATGTAGCTGGAAAGTTTTCACTTGAAGGTATTGTGAATATCTCATTTGATGTCTCTGAAATTAACTACATATATACTTTTTGTATTTTAAAGAGATTACATATCTTTTATAAATTATTATTTGCCCCCCCCCCCCTCCCTCACACAAAGAATGCATCAATGTCTGTCTTACATGAAATTAAATGTATGTGTTTTTCACGCAATTCCAGACCTAGCACAGTGCCCATTTTGCAAAATCCACTTGGACTCCAAGGAATATTTTGAACACCATAAGGCCTTTTGCTTCGAGAGGAATGCTAGGTATGTTGCATTTTATATGATGATATATGAGAAGAGTGAAGCAGAAATGACATATTCTTGCCAAACAGTTTATATGTGCTTGTTGATACATAGAAGTTTTAAATTTATATAAAGAAAATCTCAAAATAATTTTGAAAATATTTGTGAAAAATTCGTTCTCTTAAATTTAATGGATATTGTAAGCCCCCTATGCAGACTTTATTAAATTTCAGCACCATTTAGTTTGTCCTGTAGTATTATGATCCACCCATAGATGTCGCAGAAAATTCATATCCAGTACAGTGATTAGATAAGAAACAGTGGTGACTTTTCTATTGGTTGACTGAGTCACGTGGTACCGGCAGCCATTAAGAGGCAAACTTGTGTTGTTTACATTGCTTTCATTCAGCAGACACAACAGTTGCGCAACTGTTCAATGATCATGTCCAGTAGACGACAGCTCACTCTAAACATGTTCAGGAGCGGCCGCCATTTTTGTGAGCGGAAAAATTCTACGCTCACTTACTGAGAGTATTCTGTACGCATGCGCCATTGATTCATTCCAAGACCAACGTAATACATAATTCTGAAGAAAGTTACTAGAAAAGTAAAATACAACAAATTAAAAGTAGTGTGCAGAAATAAATGTATTATAATATTGGAGTTCACCCAGTATTTTATTCGGGGTTTGAAAAACCAGCCCTTACACTAAAAACTACGCCAAAACTTAATGCAGAAAAACGATTTATTATTATTGTTTATTCTGGTACGGTTCGCGATCCGCCTGCTGAATGAAAGCATTGAGAAGTAATAGTTGTGTTCATAGTGCAAAACGTGCGTTTTCAATAGATATTTTATTGTTTTGCTGAAAATTGTTCTTTTGTAATCAGAGTGCTCGCACGTGTAAGTATTATATGTCGTATATTCAGGCATTTAAGCACAAATAATATTAATTTGGTTGCTTTAGCAGTGAACTAGCTATGCCTGGGTGTGCTGCTGTAGGTTGCAGCAATTCAGCCAAGAAAGGATATTTTATTATGAGATTTGTGTCACTTCGACACGATCTACAGCAACAAGCAGAACTTCTTGATAATGGCAACAGCGAGAGTGCCGAAAGCTCGAGAGAACAGAAGTCCACATACAGACTCTACGACAACGCGGATCAATTCCCGAAGCAGAAACGACTCACATAACTGCCGCGAAAACCTACGGATTACCATATATATATATAAATAGACGATATGAATACTGGCTTTCGACTCCCGCCCTTGGTCTAATGGTTAAATGCTGGCCTCTCACCCAGGCGGCTCCGGTTCACATCTGCTCTGGGACATGAATTTATTTATTACTCATAAATTTGAATTCAATTGAAATTAAATACCTCTATGTGATATATTTATTTATCTTGCTCCCTTAGCAGACTTTATCCGAAGAGCGTTACATATCCGAGCGTTGCAGGTCAGTCTTGTTCACTGCCTACAATCAGTGCAACGCGCCTAAAGAAGTTTACACTTCAAAAAGGAAGACGAAGAACTATAAACGACTGCTTAGAAATACGAAGAAAACACTTGCAAATAGGAGTCAAGCAGTCACAGTGGAAGAATATCCCTTATTAAAGCAGGCATTTAATAAGGACCAAATAAATGCATTGGAAAAGAGGAAACAAAAAACAAGCACCAAATTAATGAGATGGAGTAACCAAACAACAATGAGATCTCTAAAACTGAAATTTAGTTGTGGGGGTAATGGGTATAGCGAACTTTTAAAACAAGGATATCCACTTCCTTCCATACATACACTACAAAGACGTTAAAAATAATTTAAAATCAATGTGTGTGTCACAGTACCTAAAAGATTCTGATAATAGCAGCTACGAAGAAGCTGAAAGACAATTTCTGTCTGGATTTTTAGATGTGCTTGGTCAGACAAAGCCTCCGTATGATGAGGTAATAATTCCGACTGAAATAAATGATTCTCCAATAAATTTAAATTTTAGTGAATTAAATTCTTTGTTCAGTATTTGTGGATACATTATGCAGAGCATAATGAAAACGAGCAAAACGTGTAAAGGTTGTATAGATGCTGCAGGTTAAAAAACACCATTAACTAAACGATTCACTAGATTTACAACTATAAAACGCTTTAAAGAGAATACCCTTTTTTTTTGTGACAGAGGAGTTGTTTTATTTACTTGTAGAAATGGAATATATTTTCCGTAAATATATATATATCAATAGTTTCTTATCAAAATATTAAAGTAACAGCTTTTTTTAAATCAAATTGCTTGTATTGACTTTCCGTATATTCCCAATTATCGCCAGCTTAGAACTAAAATTGGCAAATGATACATTGTATACAGGCTAAAGATTTATTCTAAAATTGTATTTAAACAGAGTAGCAAACAATATGAAAACAAATCTGTTGCTTCCCATTTTTCTAATGTTTTGTGGTTATTTTAGCAATTATTATATTAAAATAAATGTTTTTTTTTGTTGAATAAGGATTTGTTTTTCTTACAAATATTTGTATTATTCCGTATTTTTCTAAAATTGATATCCCCAGCCATGCAAATTCTATTTGAATTTGCCACTACCTGGCGGATGGGCGGGGCTTAGGATGTATTGACACCACTGTATCTGATATAGTCGCTGTAATATCCAGCAGAGTACCTTTATAAATAGAGTGGTGACAAAGGTGAGATTATTTCTGATAGGTTGATGCAAATTTTACCCACACAATGACGTCTTGTGTCAAAAATGTATTTTACACTTACATTCTTTACATTTTTTATTTATTTATCACGTTTTTAAACACATATCCAATTGACACGCCAATTATAGGTTATTATACAGGGTGTATATGAAATAAGCGGACAGAGTATGATTAATGGAAAGATGTAATTTTATTAGACTCAAATCCAAAATATTTTGCGCAAATTCCCTCGCTGACGCGACAAAAAAAAATTACAAAGATATTTTTAAAATATTCGTCGCGCCACTGCACTTCAATACGACTGTAGGGTATGGAAGGGTGGGGCGGGGTACTAAGTAGGAGTGTGAAGGCGTGCGAGGTCAGTCTCGTTCGATTGTTACATGTGAATGTTTCGACTGTGGCTTACACAACACATGAACTATTCGATATCTTGTACATTTACGGTGAAACAGGTGGAGATGCATGTCGGACGTATAGGTTGCGTTTTCCTAATCGTCGAGCCCCATCTTACAAGTGCGTAATGGATGTCGTCTTCAGATCAATTCACAAATTTTACAACACAAATTTGTTTTTGTGAGAAATAAGAAGTAAAAAGTCGTTGAATTTAATCATAGTAATAGTAATAGTACTTACTATACATTTATTGCGGAAGAAAGCGTAATATCTAAATAATCCTGGCAATATTAAAATAATTACAAAATTCATAGTCGGCCTCTCAATAAAAAAAAATCACTTTGTTGAAAAATAAGATATTTTAAAAGAGGGAAATTTTCCCAAATCTATTCACAAGTTATTAGCAGCTGTTATTTCATATTATGGTTGTTGAACTCTTAGCATGAACACCTGTTTAGAAATAGTAAACAATGCTATCATTGAGGTTTTTATAACGTCTAGAACTGTTAATGCGGTGTGTGTATGTAAGCGTAATCTATTTAACAAAATGTTCGGTAAGCAAGCTGACATTATGCCAATTGCAGTTGCCAGTAACATAGATGGTTATTCATGTGGCATCTCATCAGGCTCATCAAATTCTTTAACAACAGACTCAACAGTAAATTTATACTTATATTAGTATTATTATGCATTAATATGTGTCTGCAGGAATCTGATGATTTAAAAGAGGTGTCACACAAGAGACTAAAATTACAGCATTCAGAACCAGAATGGATGAAGTCTTTTAGCTAGCAGGCATGATCAAAAAATGCAACTGTTAACAGATTTAATAAATATATTAAAAGAAGATGCCAAAAAATAATATAAATAAATTTAATATTTTGCTGTTCTTGTGAATTCAATTCTATTTATTTCTTTAAGCACTATGAATGTATTTTAATAGGACATATACATATTGCAGTGATCTTGAGTTGGGTGGTAGATTATAAATAAATATAATCAAGATCACTTCAAGGTTTTATTTAAATTAATTTTTATTTTATTTATTTTTATTATGATGTGTATGTAAATATTCACTATATCAATAATTTGCCAAAATTAATTTTTATTTAAGTAAAACAAATAAAAGAATCTTAGTAAAATTTTTATAAAGTCATAATATTAAGTTACGCATTGAATGCTACGTTTTCAATAACGAGAAAGTGTTTCCCGTACAACGAATACTGGCACTGGCAAAGATCGACCGTGTGGCCGGTGAAAAACGATATTATTCGCCAGATGCATGGATGAGTCATAAACGTGTAGACAAATTTATATTCCCATGTTTGTTTACCTTTTTCAAGGATTGTTAATGCGCTGTTTCCCCAAGTGACCGATAAGAGCAGCACCGTCGATATACAATTTTGGAGGTGGTATCGGTATATGCCGAAAATTGCCGTACGTTTTTATAAAGAAAATTAGGCATAAAAGGATGGACGGATAGAATTTCCGGGACAGCTGGTGCAAACCGCTATCTTTAAACAGTTTGAAAGTAGGTGATAAACCACTCCCTCCTCTTTTAAAAGGATTATTCTTAAAATCCGGACTTAGAATATTTTTTGAGATTTTTCAACACTTATAAAATTTTTAACAAGATTCAACACTTGTAATATTTTTCTGTAATAACATGCAATGTGTTTTGCATTGAGATTTGTAATTATTTTTGAATAATTATTTATGTATGAGATAATTTTATTTATGAATTTGGATTTTGAATTTATTTAATTTCGTTTCTATTTTCTTTTTCTAGAGTGTTTTGTTTTGCATGTAGGGGTACTATGCCATACATTATGACAAAACATTCTAGTGATTGTAATGACCACTTTGGATAGCATAATCATTTTATTTTTGTATAATTTACTTTTTTCTTTTCAACTTTATTTATCATACAAAGGGATTTGGAATTAATAATTTTGTTTTATGTGTATATAGGATATATATAAGTGAATAAGTTTTCTCTGGAAATGTATCATGGATGAGTTTGAGATTATGTACGAAGAGTTAAGGTGATTAAATAATATTTTGTTATAAATGTGTGTATAGTGGTGTACCAAAATTCTTTGTTTGTAGTGGTGTTTTGTATTGGAATTTCACGAAAAGGTAAAGTTTATTTTTAATGTATATATATTATTTCTTCTTATCTGTATATCAAGTATATTTTTGTTGTACTTGTGCGTTCAATGTTAACGTGTTGAATAATACATCAGGAATGTGTGAAATGAATTAAGTTGTTATTTAATTCATAGCATGGAGTCCTGGTGAATTTGAAAGACACGAATTGGTCTTGGTGGTACTGCGTTTGGGAGCGAGAAAAGGCACCAGGCAGAACTAATCAGGGCTGAGTTAATTTATTGAATACGCAAAGACATTATTTTATTTCATTTTATTTATATAAAATTTATTTATATATATACCTTAAGGAGTGAGCACATTGTGGTGTATGTTCGGGTTGTGTCCGACGAGTTGAAAAGACATACTCGTAGGGTGGAACTTTGGGGTACCCATTCTGTGTGAATTTGCTATCTGATGGTACTGTGTTGGGAGCGAGAAAAGGCGCCGGACAGGACTAATTAGGGCAAAGCCATATCCTTAATGTTTATATTTTGTTCGCAAATAGTAAATCGCGTAAATCTTTGGTTATTTATATTCCAGTACAATTCATCATGTGTAATTTATTTTATTTTATTTAAAGATGTTGATTGTTTACATGTATCTATAGCAAATATAGTTCATAATAATCACGTTCACATTTTTAAGACAAGCTTTTCACGACGTTATGATTTCATTCACTTTATTTCTTATAATGTTTTATTAATTATGATGTATAAATTTGAATAATGTTTCAGATATTGTTTCTTTGTATGTAAATATATATATTTGTATAACTTAAAATTTTGAATTTGTTTTAATTTATTTTAATAAATTAGATGTTAAGATTTATTTTGCATTTTATTTTCTTTACCTGACCTGGAGATAATTAAAGAGCAGGAGAATCGATTGGAGAATCAACTCATATTTTCTGCCCCTGAGAGAATTATTTATTTTAAACTGAGCTAGTTGTATGTAAAAGTTTTGCTTAACCCACTTTTCAGCAGAAAATTCATTGTATCTTAGTCTAGCATAAGGCCTAGCACTAGGATGCGTGCTTGACTCTCAATTACACATTAATTGAATAAATTAAATTTATTTCATTTATATATAAATTTATAAGAGTCACAGCATATATATGGCACCCAACGTAGTGGAGCAAAATTTTGCATTTACATTTCAAATATATTTACAATTTATTTGCAATTTCACATTTCCATATTATTCATATGATGCCCAATGTTCATGGTGTAAAAATTTGCCGTTCCATTTCATATATATGGCGACCAACGTAGTGGGGCGAAATTTTTACATTTTTATACTGATTAGATAAAAATTAATTAATTATTTAATATTCAAATAGCTGTGTAATTAAAGGGAGGTATTTTCACCTTTAAGTGCATTTGAATAATTAATAAGTATAATTCACAAATAAATTTTGTCAAGTTTTGATTTATTTTTCTCCACAAATAAGTCTCTTTAAGTGCCAGGACAGATAAAGTAAATATGTCTGAGTATAAAGGTGAGGGTGAAAATCCTGAAAGTGGTACGGATACCAAATATTTATTTGAAACGTACAGGGAACCACAAGGTATTTCCTCTGTGACAGATTCAGAAAAGACTCTACCTCTTGATGAGGATGAAAATATAACTGAGAATGTAAAAATTGAAACGAAAGAAATGCCAGGCGGAGACAGATTCGATTTCCTATTTGAAAAACTTTTCTGTAAGTTGGAATGTGATAAGATAGAAATGAAAGAAGAAATGAATAAGAAGTTTGATGAAAAGTTTGAAGAAAATAAAGAAGATATGAACAAGAAGTTTAAAGAAAATAAAGAAGAGATGAATAGAAATAAAATAGAGATACAAACTGTGGTAAAGTCGATGAATGAGAAGATTGACGAAAGAATTAAAGCCTGTAGAATGGAGATATCTGCAATGAATGAGAAATTAAAAGAAGATGTGAAACAAAGCACAACACAGATCAATGAAAGAATAGAAGTAAGCGAAAAGAAGTGTAAGAATAGCAGTGAATTCTTAATAGATGAAATGAACCAGAGAACTAGGGTAACAAAAGAAAATTTTAAACAAATAGAAGAAAGGATTGGAGGACAAGATGAGAAAATACAATTCTTGGAACTGAAGGTGGACAGTAGTGCCATGTCAGTTCGGAAAGATGTCCAGAATTTAACAAGTAAGTTTGAGGACTGTAGAATCAAATATGGAACATGCACAGATTCACTTTTAAAATTACAGGATATGACATTAAATTGTCAAAATACGATTAAGAATTTGAAAACGAGAGTTGAACAAGGTACAATTACACCTTGTGTTGTGCCGCAACAGATATCAATTGGTACAGAAAATATACCAAAATTTTCTGGTTATAACAAAGACAACCCAATGGCATTTCTTAAAACCATTAAGACATATATTCGTGGTATTAATGATGATATGTCAAAATTACATTTCATGAGAGGGTGTCTTAGAGATTATGCATTACTATGGTACGATATGGTAATTGATGAGGTACAGACGTACGAAGAATTAGAAAATATGTTTATTAGACAGTACTGGGGACAAACTCAGCAAAGGCGCATCAGACATGACCTTACCTTTGGAAAATATCGTTCTATTACGTCTAGAGAGAATTATGTTATTCGGAAATATTCTTTCTTGAAGCACATACAACCTGTGATCCAGGAGTGTGACATTGTTACACAATTAGCTAATCATTTCGAGCATGAGGTAGTACAAGCAGTTGCTTTACAGGGTATAGACACCGTTGAGCAACTCTTGGAATTGGTAAAGCGTCTGGACGACGTGGAAGATAGAAGTGTGTCTCAAAATAGAAATGGGTATAAAGCAGGTAACAATGGTAACCATTATAACACTCAGCAAAGATATGATGGTAATTACCACAATAACCAACAAAGATACAATGGCAACCGATATCAAAATAATAGTTACCAGAAAGGAAGAGTGGAATATGGAAACAACAAAAATATGAGTAGTAGTAGCAGCAATGATAATAATAATTGGAGACAAGAGGGTCATGCAGGAAGGAAATATGGAAAGAATGAAACAGAAAATGCCAGAGGAGTTAATAATGTAATAATAGAAGGAAAAGAAGATAGAGGAGAAGCTGTAATGAGAGATGCGTCAAGAGGAGCAATGAAGAAGGAAGTAAGGAATGTTCCTATAATTGAAGAATTTAAGGACCTGGATTTTTGGTAGGTCCAACCAAAGGGAGAAAGAAGAAACAACGAAGCAAGAGAAACATCGTAGATTTAAGTAATATAACCACTGAATTTCCACTGGTAGATGTTAAAGTAGGGGATGTATATGGGGTAGCTGTAATAGATAGTGAATTAGAATTGTCACTGCTAGATGGGGGATTATTTGATAAAAGGTTTGAAAAATTAGGTTTTTACAAGCAAGATAATGTATTTTGTATAAATATAGAGATGGGTGATGTAGAACTTGTAACACAATTTATTGTTACACCGAGATTAAAATATTGCTGCGTACTTGGGATGGATTTTTTGAGTCTATATACATCGAAATTGGAAAGGGAAAATAGAACCCTTCACAATAGTAAAGTAAACATGTCTTGGGACAAAGGTGCTCAAGAAGATAAAATATTAGTTAATAATTCAATCATTGATAATTTTGATAGGGACCTCACTTTAAAAATAAATAATGATAGTTTGATTGACAAGGATAAATGTTCACGCCATGTGGATGATCTTCAAAGGGAAGAGTCCATGTTTGTTACGGGTGACACAAAATATAGATGTACACACCATGTGGAGGGTCTTCAGAAGAAAGACGCCACGATTAATATGGGCGACAGAAAATAAATGTGCACGCCGAAATTTTATTATGGGTGACAAAAATTTGATTTGCAACAAACAATTTAATAATGATAATGTGAGTGATCCTTTGACAAAAGATGTTAAATTATTTAATGGTAATATAGATTTAGCAGTAGGCTATATTAGTTGTATTAAAACAGAAACGACTCATCCATTTTCCCATAAGCAGAAATTAAGTGTCAAGTTTAAAATTAAAAGTTTGTTAAAAGATGAAATTATTGAAAATTTAGTATATAACTTAATGAACCCCATCACAGTAGTAATTAAGAAATATTTAGATTATTTAGAAAACACTAAGAATAATAAATTAAGTTTATGTTTATTTCAATCAATAAAACAACAGCTACAACTCCCCAAATTATTAGAAACATTATTGTCAATAAGTACCGATGCAAAGTGGTTTGTAAACGTTAATTCTCTTTGGTTGGTACAGCTATATAAATGTTTCATGAAATTATATCCAATAGTGGTAAATTTATTAGTGAATTTAAATAAAATTGTTCATAAGGAACAAAATATTTTACATTATGGGTATGTAAAGCCCATACAACACATATTAAACCCACATGATGAAAATGTGTCACATCATGTGAATGATAGAATGAATTTAGGAATGGGTGTGAAATTTAAATGGACCCATGAGAGAATAGAGGCTTTGGATGCAGTTGAAAAGTACCCACAGCCCAGAAATTTAAAAATGTTACGAAGTTTTCCCAAAATAGTGGATTACAATGTAACGAAGCTCCTTCGTTAATTGAATAAAATATCATTTATTTTCGTTTCATATCTATTTTGAATTGCAATTTTCAAATTATATATGTCTGATATTTTATTCAACCGTTCATTAACCGTTATTTTTCATGTTATGAATATTTTGTAATTAGTATACTATTTTATCTATTCATTTCTTTGACGTTCGCGCTCTTAAATTATCCGTAGACGTCACGATTATTTTTCGCGCGTTGCTACGTCATGTTTACGTAGGAGGACCCCACTCTGCGTACTTGTTTTTCTTGGTGATACGACCATATAAAAGCACCGTCCCCGGTCAAATCGTGGACAGAGAGATTTCATCCTTCCAACCGTTCCTGACTATAGCACTTAGGCCTATTTGTCATGAGTGTTATGGTACCGTCCTCTTTAATCTAAGCAGGCCCATTTGTCATGCTTTGATTAAAGATCCGTAGAAGCAGGCCAATTTGTCGTGCTTCAATCCGTAAACCGTCTCCTTTAATCTAAGCAGGCCCACTTGTCGTGCTTTGATTAAAGATCCGTAGAAGCAGGCCAATTTGTCGTGCTTCAGTCCGTAAAACCTTTTAATTTCAGCAGGCCGATTGTCATGCTGTAATTAAGTACCTTTTCTTTTAATTGACGTAGGCCAATTGTCATATCTCAATTAAAAGTATTCCGAAAACCGTAGACCAGATTAACTAATTTTAAATTATTTTCCAGACACTCGTAACGTCGTAATAAGTTATAAATTCTCGCACGTAAATTTCTTTATCTCCGAACTTATGTACAAATCACGTATTACCGCGAAATAAACATTGCATTTTCCCCGCCGTAACTCTGACCGACCGCGCTTTCTGCGATACCCGACAAATTTCACCGTTAATCGTTAGTAAAGCCCGGACAATGTTTTAAAGATGATAATAATTTTCTTTTATTGTGAAAACTCTGAATATAGAATTATTCCTAATGTAACAAGACCTGTTGTATTTTCTATCACTGATAAATTTGAAACACGAATGTAATTTTTTGTTATAGAGTAAATATTTTATTTATAGACCGTTGACTGCGATTTTAATGTTCCGTTTTGATTTGTTTCATATCATTATTACGTCGTAAGCATGTAGTTTTTTTGTAAATATGTTTGTTGTATTTGTATGTATATAATTTTGATTATAATAAACACAATAATATAAAATTCGTCTGTTGTATGGTATATCGATAGGTTAATTTTATTCATGCTTTTCAAAGGTAAACAAACATCCGTCATAGCATCAAAATAAGAATATTAGATGGTAAAGAAACAAAGTAGTACGTACCCATGTAAATAATCTCGACTAGAGCTGGTTCGTGATACGTTTTTTTTAGATTCACATAGTCACTTTCACCCAGTAGCACGAGAAGTCATTTTAAATTGTTCTTTTGACGTATCCCCTACCGTTACGTTAGTTGGCTCGTTTACCGACATTAATCTGTGGATATGTGCTATAGCATTATGTAAGTATAGACTTCCCAACGTGCACCCGCGTCTGGATGAGAAACTACTATCAGTGAGCACTGAATCTAATAATTTAAAAGAGAAAGAAAAATAGATAGTTATTTAGTTTTTTTTTTCTTGGCATGCGGTGGTTTCCCGTTAACTCCGAAAATAATTAACCGCAATTATTTATAAATTAACCACTGCATGACAAGATGGCGCCCAGCCGTGTAGGCCTTTGTTTTTAGCATAAAAATAAATTATTTCAAGTAAGCAAAATTAAATTAGGTAAATATAAATATTGAATTTTATGATAGACCGTAACCAGTTCAATTATAATTTTGCTTTGAAAGGATATAAAGTATAAATTTTACAAATGGATAGTCATACAAATAATACAGGTTCTATGTTAAATATTAGGAATAATAGGATAAATAAATAAATAAAAACAGGAATATAATTTTATTCGGTATATAATTTTGTACATTACAATTTCAAACAATGACGGAGCCGGATAAGACGGATAAAACAGAGAATCCGACTTCTAGTGGGACTATATATAATCTCAAAAAGGAGGATTTAAACGCAATTACGAAAGCCTTAGGTTTAGACGCTTCTGGTACAGTAGATGAGGTACGTAAACGCCTTAGCGTATTTTTGAAGGAATTTAAGCAAGGCTCCGCGACTAAGGGAAATTTTCACACAGACCCACCGCTTGTAGACGCGAAAACCGACAAATCTCCAGCTGCGATCTGCGACTGCTTAAGGAAGTGGGGTTTACACTTCAACGGTAGTTCGGACGCTGTTTTATTTTTAGAAAGGATCAATGAGTTGCAAATGTGTTACGAAATCACAGACGAACAGATGCTTACTGCGCTGCCTGAATTATTTAAAGATAAAGCACTTTTGTGGCTACGGAATAATAGGTCACTTTGGGGTACGTGGGACGAGTTTTTAGAAGATTTTAAACTTCAGTATCTTCCACCACGGTATGAATTATCAGTAGATTTGGATATACGGTCCCGTCTACAAAAAAGTAATGAGTCTTTTAAGGACTATTTAACCGTAATGTTGACATTGATAAGACGCGGCAGAGCGATGTCCGAGGAGGAGAAAATAGAGCGCGTGTACAATAACATGTCGCCTGCGTATAAAATGTACGTGCGTCGGGACGCGGTACAGTCACTCAGACAACTGTCTAAAGCTACTGCCGAGTTTGAGTTGCTTCAGGAGGAGCAAGCACGATTTAATAAGAGAGATAATGAAACCCGTTCACCAGAAAAATCATCTGGTGCTAAACCCGGTACTTCTTCGATAACGCCGCGTTCACATCAGTTATCGTACGTGGTACAAAATCCAAAGCCTCGCGAAGTTCGTACACAACCGGCACCAACGCAAAAGTTATCACATCCAGAACGACGTTGCTGGAATTGTGGAAAAGAGGATCACATGAGAGCAAATTGCAGGAATCCGTTTAAATTATTTTGCTCGCGTTGTGGAAAGTTGAACATACGATCCAAGGATTGTCGATGCCAGGGAAACTCCGAGAAGGGCGGTCTGCAGGCGAAGACCGTCCGTTCGCAATAACACCGCCGATTAAACGTCCGCAGATTCACGACAGGACCTCCACAGGGTCCGACAATCGCGTGTGGATCCGCGTTAATATTTTTGGACAGAGTTTGCGTGCGCTTGTAGACAGCGGCGCTACATCTTCATTTTTGTCTAAATCTCTAGTCACCCGCTTATTAAAAGAAGATGTCCGACGTGTCCTCAACCGTAAATCTAGAGTCCGCTTAGCAAATGGAGATATCGTAGAGTTACCTGGTTCTGTTTCTTTGCCCGTACACATGGGTAGCCGTATAACACATGTGAATTTTATAATAATGCCTAAAAGCCCGTGTTCCGTCATCTTCGGGATTAATTTTCTTAGAGAGATAGGAGCTGTCCTCGATTTTTCCAAGAGGAAACTGTATTTCAAAGGAGACGACGCAGTTATTTCCGCGAACTGTGGGCTCTCTGAGATGCAGGACCGCAAAGATACCGCTTTGAAAAAATTCCTGGAGGAAGAATTGGGAAAGTTTACTGTTGTGCCTGGCCGGACGAATCTTATCCGTCATACTATTCGACTAAAACCGGACGCAATCCCGATTAAGCAAAGGTATTATCCGTGCAACCCAAAGAAGCAGGCTTTGATAGATGCAGAGGTAGACAAAATGCTTTGTGACGATATTATTGAACCCAGTAATAGTCCGTGGAGTTCACCTATCGTAGTGGTCGCGAAAAAGAATGGTGGTGTACGTTTCTGCGTGGATTTTCGCAAAGTTAACGCCGTCACGATCAAAGATTCATATCCCCTGCCATATATTTCAAATATACTAGACAAACTTCGAAATAGTAAATATTTTTCAACACTCGATTTAAAGAGTGGCTATTGGCAGGTGGAATTGGATGAAGCTAGCAGACCCATTACCGCATTTACAATTCCTGGGAAGGGCCTGTTTTCGTTTAAAACACTTCCGTTTGGTCTTCATAGCGCAGGAGCGACGTTTCAGCGTTTATTAGACTCCATCATAGGACCGGAGATGGCAGAATACGCGTTTGTGTATCTCGACGATATAATAATCCTGGGAAAGAATTTCAACGAGCATTTGAAGAATTTACGCACTGTTTTTTCACGTTTGCGTGAAGCCGGTCTCCAGATACAGCCCGATAAATGCTCATTTGCCAAACGAAGCATAAAATATTTGGGTCACGTAGTCACGCCTGAAGGCATCCGCACCGATCCAGACAAGATAGCTGCGATCTTAAATGTACCGCCACCGAGAAATAAAAAGGAAATTCGTAGTTTTCTGGGGCAGACTTCGTGGTATCGTCGTTTTGTACCGAACTTTGCACGAATTACCGTTCCGCTGGTAAATTTGATCAAGAAGAATGTACATTGGGAATGGACGACGGAACACGAAGCCGCGTTTGCTGCTGTCAAGAAAGCCTTGACAGAGAGCCCTGTTCTCGCATGCCCGGACTTCACCAAACCTTTCCAGCTGCACACCGACGCCAGTGAAAGAGGTTTGGGAGTCGTTTTGATTCAAGAGATAGAAGGTACCGAAAGAGTGATAGCATACGCAAGCAGGACTTTGAGTAAGGCAGAGGTCAATTATTCTGTGACCCAGAAGGAAGCCCTTGCCGTTGTCTGGGGAATCAAGAAGTTCAAGTACTATTTAGAGTTTAACCAGTTCCTTATTGTCACCGATCACCAGTGTTTGAGGTTCTTGAATGATCTGAAGAATCCTTCCGGACGACTTAGTCGTTGGGCTATCGATCTACAACAGTTCGATTTTATTGTGAAATACCGAAAAGGAGCCATGAATAATTTAGCTGACTCCCTATCACGCGCGCCGCTTCCTTACACGCATGAAAATGATGAAGACGCATGTGCCTTGCTCGAAGAAACGTCTTGCGCTTGGTACAACAAGAAAGTTTCTGATGTCCGTTCCGAACCTGCAAAACATCAGGAATATAGACTGGAAAACGGTAGGTTATACAGACATATACCTGACGTGCATAATATGAGTGGAGTACGCGCTTGGAAGTTGTGCGTAGCAAGATCCGATCGAAACACCGTCCTGAAGGAAATTCATGACGCTCCAGAAGCAGGACACCTGGGCGTTGCCAAAAGCACAGCGAGAGCCGCCTCGTTGTATTACTGGCCAGGAATGTTTCGAGACGTCCGTAGGTATGTGAACCGGTGCAGATCCTGTAAACGACATAAATTTAATCAAGGAAAACCATTGGGACAAATGTTATTTTCACCTGTCGATTGCCCATGGGAACAAGTAAGCGTGGATCTCCTTGGACCTTTTCCGCGTTCGAAGAAAGGATTCACTTCTTTATTAGTTTTACAGGATAGATTCACTAAGTGGGTGGAATGTCAGCCGCTTCGTTCTGCCACTTCTCGGACTGTTATCCAGGCACTTAAGGAAAGGCTCATCTATCGTTTTGGCTGTCCTAAAGTCTTATTGGCCGACAATGGTCCCCAGTTTGCTAGCCACGATTTCAAGAATTATTTCAATGGGTTAGGTGTTAAGCTCAGGTTCAACGCTCCGTACGCTCCTCAGGCCAACCCTGTTGAAAGAACGAATCGTGTGTTAGGGCCTATGATAGCTCAGTATATTGAAAAGGACCATAGGGAGTGGGATATGTACCTACCTCAGTTCATGTTCGCAATTAATAGTGCTAAGCATGAGTCTACTGGATTCACGCCCGCTTTTCTTAACTTCGGTAGAGAGCTCATGCCGCCTAGTTCCCTCCGAAGAACCGCCGATGGTCAGTTGATGAACCATGTAGAACCCAGTACCGAGGATTTAGCACAGGAACTATCCAAGTTGGACGATTTCTTCAAAATAGTGAGGATAAAATTGGCTCAAGCATTCCAGACACAAAGTAGACCGTATAATCTACGCCATCGTCCTTACCGCCCGCAGATTGGACAATGGGTGTACCACCAGACGCATAATCTGTCCGATGCTTCAAAGAAATTCACCGCAAAGTTGGCACCAAAATACGAAGGACCCTCTAAAATTATCCAGATCCTCTCCCCGTCTGTTCTTATGTTACAGGTACCAAACAGACGAAAGCCCGTCAAAGTCCATGTAAAAGACATTAAATTTCCGTCCGCCGACGAGCTGCAAGCCGATCTTCCGCCTCCGATTCCGCCGGAGGCCATGAAGGATGTTTTGACATTTTGGGCAATCCGCCGCACCAGGTGTTTTGTTTCAAGACATCATCCGGAGCTCATACTTCGTACAATCCGCCGTACCAAGTGTGTGCTCATAATACCGTCTAGAGCTCGTACTTCGTGCAATCCGCCGCACGGGGTATTTTTTTTGTCTGCATGGAAGCCACCAGAGTGGAAATTACGGCCGATCTTCCACCTCCAGATCCATTGGAGGTAGTGGGGGAGGCCAGTAGGGTATATAAAGCTGCCAATTGTGCCATGAGTTACAGTCTGTAAGATGAAGCACACCAAGAAACGTGACCAGTCCACAGCACCCATGCCACCGTCATCGCCGGCTCCAGCCATTTCCTGCGAGGAGCAATACCGCCTGAAATGGGGTACGCCGCCTGGCGTGAAGACGCCTGAGCGTCCGACGACCCCTCGATATTTCGTCTCGCCCGCCACCATTGCTGTGATGGAGGAGAAGTATCGGACATACTGCTGTCTGACGCCTCCCAAAGCAGACGTTCCTGTACCGCCCGCCGACGAGACGACGATCGACATAGGGCCAACACTATATAGTCCTGATGCCGAGGCCTATCTAGGATTCCGGCTTTTGCAATTATTTGGGGCTTCTCCGGTCCCCGATTTGGTATCTCCGCTGCCGCCGTCGCCCGCATCCAGAAAGAAGCCGTCTCTTCCCATTTCTCCCCCTACCATTTCTATCCCGTCTCCTCTTCACTCTGACGAATCTTCACTCCTTCAAATCATGTCGCTGGACTCGCTAGTCTCCTTGGATATGCCTTTTCTTACTCCAGATCCTCCACCGCTACCGACAATTCCGCCGTCAACGAAAGGACCGTGTCCGGTCAATCCTGGGGCCTGGGTAAGAAAAGAAGGCACCACCGGCAAGATATCCAAGAAGAGGAAGCGTATGAACAAACAAGTCCGTGTTCGAGTAGATGGCGAATTGATCTCCATGACCCGTCGAGAGGCAGAAGCCCACTACGCCCGCCTGCAACAGCAGAATAGTCAGAGTGAGAGTTAAAATTATCAGGACATCGTGAGTGATGCAAAGACGCTGTGCAAGTGATTAGGTTTAAGTTTGTTAGTATAGTTTAATTTTTAATCTTACCAATTCCTGTTTAGTTTTGAGTATTTGCTGTTTATGTTAATTTTTGAACGCTTTTAATGCATATTCCGTTAGAGTCTTGTTTTTTTTGTTTTAGGGAGGGGCCTGTAACGAAGCTCCTTCGTTAATTGAATAAAATATCATTTATTTTCGTTTCATATCTATTTTGAATTGCAATTTTCAAATTATATATGTCTGATATTTTATTCAACCGTTCATTAACCGTTATTTTTCATGTTATGAATATTTTGTAATTAGTATACTATTTTATCTATTCATTTCTTTGACGTTCGCGCTCTTAAATTATCCGTAGACGTCACGATTATTTTTCGCGCGTTGCTACGTCATGTTTACGTAGGAGGACCCCACTCTGCGTACTTGTTTTTCTTGGTGATACGACCATATAAAAGCACCGTCCCCGGTCAAATCGTGGACAGAGAGATTTCATCCTTCCAACCGTTCCTGACTATAGCACTTAGGCCTATTTGTCATGAGTGTTATGGTACCGTCCTCTTTAATCTAAGCAGGCCCATTTGTCATGCTTTGATTAAAGATCCGTAGAAGCAGGCCAATTTGTCGTGCTTCAATCCGTAAACCGTCTCCTTTAATCTAAGCAGGCCCACTTGTCGTGCTTTGATTAAAGATCCGTAGAAGCAGGCCAATTTGTCGTGCTTCAGTCCGTAAAACCTTTTAATTTCAGCAGGCCGATTGTCATGCTGTAATTAAGTACCTTTTCTTTTAATTGACGTAGGCCAATTGTCATATCTCAATTAAAAGTATTCCGAAAACCGTAGACCAGATTAACTAATTTTAAATTATTTTCCAGACACTCGTAACGTCGTAATAAGTTATAAATTCTCGCACGTAAATTTCTTTATCTCCGAACTTATGTACAAATCACGTATTACCGCGAAATAAACATTGCATTTTCCCCGCCGTAACTCTGACCGACCGCGCTTTCTGCGATACCCGACAAATTTCACCGTTAATCGTTAGTAAAGCCCGGACAATGTTTTAAAGATGATAATAATTTTCTTTTATTGTGAAAACTCTGAATATAGAATTATTCCTAATGTAACAAGACCTGTTGTATTTTCTATCACTGATAAATTTGAAACACGAATGTAATTTTTTGTTATAGAGTAAATATTTTATTTATAGACCGTTGACTGCGATTTTAATGTTCCGTTTTGATTTGTTTCATATCATTATTACGTCGTAAGCATGTAGTTTTTTTGTAAATATGTTTGTTGTATTTGTATGTATATAATTTTGATTATAATAAACACAATAATATAAAATTCGTCTGTTGTATGGTATATCGATAGGTTAATTTTATTCATGCTTTTCAAAGGTAAACAAACATCCGTCATAGCATCAAAATAAGAATATTAGATGGTAAAGAAACAAAGTAGTACGTACCCATGTAAATAATCTCGACTAGAGCTGGTTCGTGATACGTTTTTTTTAGATTCACATAGTCACTTTCACCCAGTAGCACGAGAAGTCATTTTAAATTGTTCTTTTGACGTATCCCCTACCGTTACGTTAGTTGGCTCGTTTACCGACATTAATCTGTGGATATGTGCTATAGCATTATGTAAGTATAGACTTCCCAACGTGCACCCGCGTCTGGATGAGAAACTACTATCAGTGAGCACTGAATCTAATAATTTAAAAGAGAAAGAAAAATAGATAGTTATTTAGTTTTTTTTTTCTTGGCATGCGGTGGTTTCCCGTTAACTCCGAAAATAATTAACCGCAATTATTTATAAATTAACCACTGCATGACAACAATAGCCATTTCATTTTAAGGGAACTCAACAATCCAATTACAATATTTGTAATACCTATGAAAGGTGTAAAATTTAAAGAATTTGAATACACTTTTGTATATATAGTTATAGATAGTTTAATTAGTTTATGTGTTTTAAATGTCATTTGTTTAAACTTTATTCTCATGAAGGGAGTGAAGTTTAAAATAAACTCCAAGAGTTTTGCATATAATTTTGAACTCGACCCTGAGTAATATAGCAGGGAAAAGATAGTATCAAGAGGTTATAAACACTTGAGGATGCGAACCCGTGAAAACCACGTAGTATGTAAGAATGGATTGAACTTACCTCTGATTTGCATATAAATATAGAATGAGCATATTATAGGGAACTTTCATGTCTCTATGTTTTATATTAATAATGTTGTAAATAATGTATGATTATGTTAATTGGTATTTATGGGAAATCTTGGATTTATACCATTAGCATTAGCGATTCTCGCTTATAAATCGCAGATATTCCCATAGGGATATTTATGCAGTGATCTTGAGTTGGGTGGTAGATTATAAATAAATATAATCAAGATCACTTCAAGGTTTTATTTAAATTAATTTTTATTTTATTTATTTTTATTATGATGTGTATGTAAATATTCACTATATCAATAATTTGCCAAAATTAATTTTTATTTAAGTAAAACAAATAAAAGAATCTTAGTAAAATTTTTATAAAGTCATAATATTAAGTTACGCATTGAATGCTACGTTTTCAATAACGAGAAAGTGTTTCCCGCACAAAGAATACTGGCACTGGCAAAGATCGACCGTGTGGCCGGTGAAAAACGATATTATTCGCCAGATGCATGGATGAGTCATAAACGTGTAGACAAATTTATATTCCCATGTTTGTTTACCTTTTTCAAGGATTGTTAATGCGCTGTTTCCCCAAGTGACCGATAAGAGCAGCACCGTCGATATACAATTTTGGAGGTGGTATCGGTATATGCCGAAAATTGCCGTACGTTTTTATAAAGAAAATTAGGCATAAAAGGATGGACGGATAGAATTTCCGGGACAGCTGGTGCAAACCGCTATCTTTAAACAGTTTGAAAGTAGGTGATAAACCACTCCCTCCTCTTTTAAAAGGATTATTCTTAAAATCCAGACTTACAATATTTTTTGAGATTTTTCAACACTTATAAAATTTTTAACAAGATTCAACACTTGTAATATTTTTCTGTAATAACATGCAATGTGTTTTGCATTGAGATTTGTAATTATTTTTGAATAATTATTTATGTATGAGATAATTTTATTTATGAATTTGGATTTTGAATTTATTTAATTTCGTTTCTATTTTCTTTTTCTAGAGTGTTTTGTTTTGCATGTAGGGGTACTATGCCATACATTATGACAAAACATTCTAGTGATTGTAATGACCACTTTGGATAGCATAATCATTTTATTTTTGTATAATTTACTTTTTTCTTTTCAACTTTATTTATCATACAAAGGGATTTGGAATTAATAATTTTGTTTTATGTGTATATAGGATATATATAAGTGAATAAGTTTTCTCTGGAAATTTATCATGGATGAGTTTGAGATTATGTACTAAGAGTTAAGGTGATTAAATAATATTTTGTTATAAATGTGTGTATAGTGGTGTACCAAAATTCTTTGTTTGTAGTGGTGTTTTGTATTGGAATTTCACGAAAAGGTAAAGTTTATTTTTAATGTATATATATTATTTCTTCTTATCTGTATATCAAGTATATTTTTGTTGTACTTGTGCGTTCAATGTTAACGTGTTGAATAATACATCAGGAATGTGTGAAATGAATTAAGTTGTTATTTAATTCATAGCATGGAGTCCTGGTGAATTTGAAAGACACGAATTGGTCTTGGTGGTACTGCGTTTGGGAGCGAGAAAAGGCACCAGGCAGAACTAATCAGGGCTGAGTTAATTTATTGAATACGCAAAGACATTATTTTATTTCATTTTATTTATATAAAATTTATTTATATATATACCTTAAGGAGTGAGCACATTGTGGTGTATGTTCGGGTTGTGTCCGACGAGTTGAAAAGACATACTCGTAGGGTGGAACTTTGGGGTACCCATCTGTGTGAATTTGCTATCTGATGGTACTGTGTTGGGAGCGAGAAAAGGCGCCGGACAGGACTAATTAGGGCAAAGCCATATCCTTAATGTTTATATTTTGTTCGCAAATAGTAAATCGCGTAAATCTTTGGTTATTTATATTCCAGTACAATTCATCATGTGTAATTTATTTTATTTTATTTAAAGATGTTGATTGTTTACATGTATCTATAGCAAATATAGTTCATAATAATCACGTTCACATTTTTAAGACATAAGCTTTTCACGACGTTATGATTTCATTCACTTTATTTCTTATAATGTTTTATTAATTATGATGTATAAATTTGAATAATGTTTCAGATATTGTTTCTTTGTATGTAAATATATATATTTGTATAACTTAAAATTTTGAATTTGTTTTAATTTATTTTAATAAATTAGATGTTAAGATTTATTTTGCATTTTATTTTCTTTACCTGACCTGGAGATAATTAAAGAGCAGGAGAATCGATTGGAGAATCAACTCATATTTTCTGCCCCTGAGAGAATTATTTATTTTAAACTGAGCTAGTTGTATGTAAAAGTTTTGCTTAACCCACTTTTCAGCAGAAAATTCATTGTATCTTAGTCTAGCATAAGGCCTAGCACTAGGATGCGTGCTTGACTCTCAATTACACATTAATTGAATAAATTAAATTTATTTCATTTATATATAAATTTATAAGAGTCACAGCAATATGTTATATAGGAACTTGTTTATTTCTTTTAATTCAATAAAAGGCAATATTTATTTATGGTTTTTATTCTAGAATATTTGCCGTAACATCTCTTTTAATTACAGAATTACTTTCATGATCATATATTTCTACATTAAACCTATCATCATCATCATCATCAATATCTATCTCGATAAATTCACTATCTTTTTGCTGCATACAAATATTATGTAAGACACAACAAGCTATTATAATTTCTGGTATTAATTTTGTCTTATATATATATTGATGTGTTTTAAAATACGGAAACGTCCCTTAAGCAAACCAAAGCATTGTTCTGTGAACAGCCTTGTTGATGAGTGTTTAAAATTATATATTTTCTGCTTCTCATTAAGATGGCCATTATTTCTATATGGAGTTAATATATATCCCGAGCATTTATAAGCTGAGTCAGCTAGAATGTGAGTGTTCTGTGGAAATGTTTTTTGGACACTGTAATTTTTTTATTAAGAGGAGAATTTTGAAAAACTCTTGAATCGTGAACACTGCCTGGGTATCCTAAAAAAAGGTTACTTAAGTAATATTACCTTTAAGACATCTGTGAATATACAGCATGTGTCAATTTTCATTGGCCATAGGCGATTAATTCATGCAATGCGTGACAACATGGCACCCCTACTTTCCTCTCCAATGCCAGCGCGACCGATACAAGCTCAAGTTAGCAGTAACTGTTGGACCACTGACTTGGATGTTTGTAATGCGTTCAGAAATAATATTTACGCGTTGCAAGGATTTGTTTTTCTTTTTCCTTTCAGTAAATGCAGAGAATTATTAAGCTGCGTTCACGCTGCATGACACAAACAAAAGCGTAATTCTAATAAAATTAAAAATAAGGTAAATAAAAAAGGATTCTGAAAATAATAATAAACTACTACATTTGATGTTTCCCGTTCCAGTAATAAGACGGCTTTTATTGCAGACTAGATCGCAACGTGTTCGCAGCTAAACACTGAATGTAAAATCTGGTCGGGCGAAGTGGAAAGATCGGAGAAAATCGTTGTGATGTCGATTGTTGCCGGGATTGGTGACGGACAGTAGGGGCACCATGTTGCCACGTATTATATGTATACGTATAGATCGCACGCAAACATTGAATCCCTATAGCTAATGAAATTTGACACATGCGGTATACTTGTTCATTCACAAGCATACTTAGAGCTACTAACAACTGCTTTTCAGGAGAATTTGTATTCCTCCCACACTTTTTAGTATTTTCTTCCTTTTGTAAATATGGACCTATTGTAATAACATTCGAATGTTGTACGATTTAGTCTGAAATGGGCTCTAAAATCTGCACCAAAAGATAAAAACGATATAGAAATCAAATTTACTATATAACATCTTTAGAAAACGAAACGTTAAAAATACCTACCGTCAAAATCATATAAAGGTATCACATTTTCAACGTAACGCTGGATAGCAGTTCTTTTTCTTTTACTCTTATGATTAAGTATATAATTCATAATAAAATCATCTTCATCATCGCTATCGAATGCCGCAAGCAGAGAAATAATTATGTTTTTCTTTACTACGTTCATAATAATGTTCCAACAAGCAAACTGCGAAAATCACTACCCAAGTCAAAAGTAAACCTACAAACCACCACACAGGTTATGTCACATGGTGATATAACGTCGTTCTCCCCACCATGCTTGTGCGTCATTTATCGTTCTATATTTCTCGATCCAGGTAAATGCATCCTCTGTAACAACAGATGTCGCGGTTTGATTCTTTAAGTATATACCGCTCCAATTTTCGTAAACCCCTACTGTAATATCCAGCAGACTACCTTTATAAATAGAGTGGTGACAAAGGTGAGATTATTTCTGATAGGTTGATGCAAATTTTACCCACACAAGGGCGTCTTGTGTCAAAAATGTATTTTACAGTTACATTCTTTACATTTTTTTATTTATTTATCACGTTTTCAAAAACACATATCCAATTGACACGCCAATTATAGGTTATTATATAAATCCATATCTACGAGGAAAGAATAGAACAGAAGAGATAATAAACTGGTGGGGGAATAGGTATTATTTAGATTTAGACGGAAGTTACCACTTTAAGGCACGTCAATTATGGCAATATTGACCAATCATAATTTATAAAACGAGTATTTTGAATAACTTGTCATATATCTGACATGTTTGATTATGTGTTCAGTGGCGTAACATACATATTCTAGGCATGTTTTTTCCAATGTTTTCTTTAGTACAGTTAGAATAAATGCTACTATATTAAAAAGAATAAAAGGATTGAAAAAATAATGCACTCACGAGATTTCTTTAATTATTATTGGACTAAGAACTTATTTTAAATAATTTTCGAGAACATACGAAGTGTACATATCAGAGATATAGAGAGGGGAGAATGCTCTTACAAATGCGCGGAAGATAGAATGATTGCAAATGATGATGTGCGCCATTTTGACCTAGGGTTGTCAAAAAACGACAATCATAGGCATTCTCGAAAGAACGAACTTTCAAACAAAAAATGAGAAAGGAATGTGGAAAGACACGTTCAGCTGATTGGTTTGTGCATTTAAACCGCAAAGTAAGCGCGTCTTGCTTATTTTGTCAAACATTTATTTATTGTATTTTACATAGTTTATTGTTTATTATTAAAATTCTTAGAAGGCGCAAATAAAATATTCCCTTTATGAAGGTATTTTGTCACTTTCATTAGCTTTCTTTTTGTAATCGCTAATATTTTATAGTATGGTGGTAGCGATTTACTGGGTCCTTCAAAAAATCGTAAAGGAAAACGTATAAGGTTTGGACAAAGGCAAATGGCTTATAATGTGTATTTTAAGCATAAATGTATAGTATGTCTAAAACAACTACTAACAATCAAACAGCAGACAAAGTGGGTAGTAGTAAGAATATTAAGGAAAAACAATAACTTGGATGAAGCATAAAAAAATCATTTGGATGACATGTGCTTTCATTTTTCTTGAGAAATGAGTTACCAAATTGTAGAATAATGTGAGTTAATATATATGTATACTCGCGGCAAAAAGTTTTGTCGGGTCTTAAGACCAGCTATATGGAAGGTATCACTGGTCAACTCTAGTAAATTCTAACACGAAATAAAGAGGGATTATATTCAATTTTTATAATACCCAAGTTTGAGTAAATATACTGAACTGCTTCTTAAAAGAAAATACATGTTGTATATAGAAGTAAATATATTTCAAATATTCTTCATTTATAATTTACCGCACGATAACATTGATGTGTCAACATTACAAAGAAATCTTTTTGCTGTTCTACAAATGTTTGGGGCTTTCCGAATTTATTTTGTTTTTCAAGGGCGATATTGAATGCTTTATTAAGATCTGGGTTTTATAGAATTTGTAATTACGTATTTATATTGATGATATTTACGAGTATGCATCTGTCATTAATTACTTTCTTATACGTAGTATAAGGAAGTAATTGTTATGATGAAAATTTTCGACCTCGAGATTTTTGCAGATGTCCACGTTTTGAAGTCCCTTGATACTGAAAAAGTGTTTTTTAAAAAATTTCTCTCTGTGTGTAACCACGATAGCGGTCAAACCGCTATAGGTATCAATTCCAAATTTTATATTTACAAATATAATCTCCCTCTAGAGATCTGATTAGATTTTCAGTAAAATTGGCTGACGGGAAGTAGTAGTTTACTTCAGTGAAAAAATCGAATTTTATCAATTATTCGTCAATTACTAAGTTTAAACAAATTTGTAAAGAATTCATATATACTCATAATTAAATTTGAGAGGAATTTTATTAAAAAAGTTTTTCGAAATTCCTACCGGAAGTAGGTCTTTTACTCTTATCGAAAATCAGTTTTTTGCGAATATAAAAGAATTTAGGACTTAATTTTCAATACCTTTTGTATAAAAAAAGTTTCAAAATTCGGACCGGAAGTAACACTTTTACTCTTATCGAATAGCGATTTTTGCAAATATTTCGAAAAATTATGCATTCTATATATATTTGTCAAGAGTACAAAAGTATTTAGAGTTGGATTTGGAATTTGTATAAATGGAAATTCAAAATTCGGACCGGAAGTAATACTTTTACTCTTAGCGAGTAGCATTTCTTTGCAAATATCTCACAATGTACCTATCCTGTAGAGATTTGTTAGGAGACTGGAAGTACTTAGAAAAGGATTTTGAATAATTTTTGTATAAAATATTTTTTAAAATTGTATGATTTGAAACGCTCATACGTATAAGAAAGTCGTGTGGTGGCCACACCTCATTTTCTTTTCTGTAATATACAGTATATTTATTTTAAAATAGATACAAAAAAATTATGTGTTTTTCATTATAATTTAATTCAAAATTCTTGATTATATTATTATATCTGCATTCTAAGACTTTTTTTCTGGGGCATGTTTGCCTAATATGTATTTACCTTGGTATTTACAGCGCAATTGCTAGAGGTGTTTAAATTTTGGAATATTATTTAAATCAAGTTTTTTTGGGCCCATATATCAAATACTTGCATTCCTTGTTTTATTAGTGTGGTAATTGCTCTGCATTTTTAAAACGACATATATTAAAACGTCCGGGGTAAGTGTGATATTCCTCTTATTTTAGATTTTAAAATATTTTCCTTTGAATATATTGTCTTCAAAAGATCCTTTGTGTAATTTTTTGTTTGCTTATTTATTGCTTTATTATGCTAGATCTATTTTATTTTTCAGGAAATTTAATATATCTCTGAAGGGTAAACAAAAATATTACAATCTCCTTTTATGGTCTATTAAAATTTAGTGGGAAATATTATCGGATTACTAGAGTTGACCAGTGATACCTTCCATATAGCTGGTCTTACCACCCGACAAAACTTTTTGCCGCGAGTATACATATTCTATGAGTTATCGTATAAATTATATATGGGTATTTTGATTCTAATTTATTAATACCAATGGTGGCTTATGGCCAATAAAACGAACATATCAAAGGAAAGGTTGAATAACTTTTACCACGAGGAATTTTTGCATTAGCAGTATACTAAATCTGAATGACTAGAGCTTGCAAAAAGACAACCTTTCATTTACCTTTATATGGTGTTAATGAAATAGTATGGAAAAAAAGTTGTTCTGCTTTGCGTTTACCTCCATATCACTGTTATTTAAACATCGAACTTGTATGGGTTCAAGTTAAACATCATGTCACTGCCAATAAGAATTCATTTAAATTAGACACAGAGTCCAGAATTTGTTGTTAGGATTAAACATGGTTGATCCTGATTTTATCATGTCATGACGGAAGAAGAAAAAGTGTATGGTACTGAAATATTGTTGACAATATCCAATCTTGAAAACATGTACTTTTTTTAATGATCAACATTCATGTTTTGACATTAAGTGGGTGCAAATAACAGTAGTGTGAAATTGCAAGAGTTAATTTTAGTGCTTTTTTTAACTTATTGTAATGACAATTAGAAATGTACTTTTTATTCTCTTCATGCTTTTTGTTATTCTGTGTAATGTTTTGTGAAATAAAAATACTTGTTCATGTTTACATGTTTTTATTAATAAAAATATGGAATGATGCTTATTGCTTTTATTATAGATACTAGCTAATACGGCAGGCCTGAAAGGCCCGCTATCGCCTCTTATTCCGCTTACAGTTGAGGTACCGCTCCCCCTTATTCTTCTAAATTTATTGCGGATTTTGCCTTTATTGCGTTTCAGTTTTTGAAACACCATATAATTCCGATATATAGCGAATAACTAAATATAATTGTGTTTTAGATGTTCAATATCGCTTAGTTGTTTTTATACACCCCTGTATATAGTTTACAACTATGCAATATTTTATTCAGAATGCTTATCGGATGAAATGATTAATAATAGATGTAGTGATAATAGCAGTTTTTAAATTGAAAATGTTTAACGACTGTCCATGAAATAAGATGTACTTTATCGTTTAAAGTTTTATTGACATTTTTCACATACTTTTCCTGTGCCTCACAGACGGTAGTTTTCACTCTATTTATAATTTTTCTACTATTATTGGCTTTTGTGCCTTGACTTGCCGATGATTTATTTCACGTTTGCCTAATTTGTCTATAGTTTGAATGTTGTTTGTGGGTATAAAATTAGAATAATCTCGAAATCTGTGTTTTTTGCATCAGTTGGAAAATATGATTTGATAGTTTTTGTTAATAGTGTTTCTGTCTATATACATATGTCGATTCCATTGGTCTTTTTGGTTTAAATGAAAATTCATTAGAATTTAAAAAAAAACATTTTATTTTATATAAACTTGTAGATAGCTTTATTAGAATTATGTTTTGTTGACGCGAATGTATACTTTTAAATAATTCATTTAATCATTGTTCTATAACAAATAATATTTATTTCATTGGCATTTTTTATAATGATTTCCATTCCTATACTTTTATAATTTGCAGTGTTTCTTTGTGGTAAATTGTATTACAACTGTCAGTTATGTATGATGCTTAATAATGTTGGTAAAGCCTTGTTCACACTGTACATAATTATTTTGTTTTGCATTGTACACCTACAATTTACGGAATATATAGATATAATATATGTATTATGGTAATATTGATTACTTATTGTTATATTCGAAAATACTGTAAAACATCCTTATAGAATTTCTATTTTCAATTATTGTAATTGACGATGTCGCGGGAAGTTCATTTTCATCAATGATAATTAAACAATCTTTTTTGAATACGTATGATATTACTTCTCAATTTGCCTGGCACAGTAACAACATGATTAAGTGCTTGTTTAATCTGGTAGGAATATATTTTAGTTTCTTTTTTCTATTTACAATACCTTATAATATTTTGAAGTATTTTTACAACTTAATTCATGGACGAAATGACTCCAGTCATGTAATGATAATTGCTAAAAATGAGTAGAAAGTATTTATAAACAAATAAGGAATCGAATTTATGAATTTCTTACCTATACACTATTATCATTGGGCCAATAATTATATATTGCATTATTTATTGTGCTGAATGTTTGTGAGCTAATGCTTCAATCTTTTCGAGCTTGAATTCGCCTTTTTCGCGTCCGCTTACAGCTGTTTACAGTTTCCTGTAAAACGCGATCACTCTCGTGGTGGTTTTTAGAATGTAAGATTTTATAGACTTGTGGCACACTCTGTATATACATATATTTTGTAAAGCCAATTGTATATTTCATTTAAAATGCCTCTAGAATTTTTTTTTACACAAACTGTTACACAATGAAGAGCGAGAAAGATAATTTAAAGTTAAACATAAGAATGATGTTAAAGTATCCGAAGAAACAATTTGCTCAATAAGTGCATCATTTTCATTGAGACAATCGGGATAATACGCTATTGAAATAACAGTGGAAAAATTTAGTATATTAACAAAAAGTATGTCAATTGCTCAGAAACAATTTAAGATAGGCATGCACAATATTAATAAAAAAGAACCTAATAATCAGTTTGACACTGAGATATTTTCACCCAAATTATTTGAAGTGGAACAGCGCTTTCATTATGAAATTTTGGTCAGCATAATTGAAATATTCGTCTGTCACATACTCAAAATTAGTTCGCACGTCAATTAAAAATGAAGGACTTGTATTGAAGAACATTTTAAATTTTCAATGAATTACATATACAGTAATGCGCACACTGCTACGTTAATATACGGAATGGGGAATATGGGTGGGGCATGCCTAGCGTAGCCGCATACTATAACACCCTGGCTAGCGAGAAAGTGCGGTGAACTTATTCACATACAACGCAAAACATTTGTCATGTGAATTCTTCAATGTTATTTTTATTTGTCCCTATTTCCTAACATCAAAGTAAATAAAATACAATGTAAATAGGATATTTTAAATGAAACGAATATTTTCTTCGTTCGCATTTTCTTTTGGTTTCTTATGTTTAGAAGGTGAAACACATCCGAATTTATCAAAATTATTTGCAAAGCGGCGAATTGTATCAATAGAAGGAACAGGCCGATTTTCAAAATTATTTCTAAAAAGGCCTCTAATGGATAGAGTCGAGTGACCTTGATGATACCACTTTACGATTTGTACTTTTTCCGCTAATGAATACTCCATCCTGTTCTGCGCTCTCCCACAGGTTATATGCAACTGATTCCTCTTAGGTTCGTCGCTGTCTGATGTACACCCCCCACTTATATTCTCCTCTCTCTATATTAACGTAGCCTTGTGAGCACTACTGTATACTACTCGCCCGCTATCGCGGGCTCGTCATTTTAATTGACATGCTCAAATATACGTAGTATCTCCATAGTGTTTAACATGTTTACAACAAATTTTGTTTGGTAAATGGGCGTCGCTTTCAAACATTCTTATAGAATGCTAATGAATGCTGATGAACTTCAAATATATAGCTCGCAAACATACGTATGTGAATGGGAAAAGTAAATTTAATTTAAAAAGTATATTACTTTCTTATTACCTTTTCGAAGTCCACTATCGTTAATAAAAGAGCAGAGTATATTTTATTTAAAATTATCCTCGATCTGTTTTTGACACAAATCGGTACACACTCAAGAGCGAGAAAGGTAATTTAATGTTAATCATAAGCCATGTTAAAGTATCCAAAGACACAATGAGCTCAAAAAGCGCAACATTTTTATTAAAACAGTTTACAATACTATTTTGATGTAAAGTATGACCCTTTTGAAATCCACTATCATTAATAAAGGAGCACAAAATAATAATGAAAGTAAAAAACCCAAGTTTTAAATTTAAGCCCTTTTGAAGCGCCTTTCCTGTAAACAGCGCTTTCTATAATGTCCATTTTTATAAATTTTTGAAGCGCCCCTGTATATACATATATTTTGTTAAGCCAATAGGATATTTTATTTAAAATTCTTCTCGAACTGTTTTTAACACAAACCGGTACACACTCAAGAGCGAGAAAGGTAATTTAATGTTAAACATAAGTCGTGTTAAAGTATGCAAAGACACAATGAGATCAAAAAGCGCAACATTTTTATTAAGGCAGTGTACAATACTATTTTGATGTGAAAGTGTAAAAGCCTGCCAACCTTTTAGAAATCGACTATCGTTAATAAAGGAGCACAAAATAATAATAAAAGTAAAAAGGCCAAGTTTTAAATTGAAGCGCTTTTCTGGAAAAAGAGATCACCGGTATGACGCTTTTTAGAATGTCTACATTTATACACCTTTGAAGCACCCAAGTATAAACATATATTTTGCTAAACCAATAGGACGTTTTATTTAAAATTCTTCTCGAACTGTTTCTAACACAAAACCGGTACACACTCAAAAGCGAGAAAGGTAATTTAATGTTATACATAAGTCATGTTAAGGTATCCAAAGACATAATGAGATCAAAAAGCCCAACATGTTCATTAAGACTGTTTACAATACTATTTTGATGTGAAAGTGTAAAAGCCTGTCAAACCTTTTCAAAATCGACTATCGTTAATAAAGGTGCACGAAATAATAATAAAAGTAAAAAGCCCAAGTTTTAAATTTAAGCCCTATTGAAGCGCCTTTCCTGTAAAAAAAACGCTTTTTAGAATGTCCACTTTTATAAACTTTTGAAGCACTCCTGTATATACATATATTTTGTTAAGCCAATAGGATATTTTATTTAAAATTCTTCTCGAACTGTTTTTGACATAAACCGGTGCACACTCAAGAGCGAGAAAGGCAATTTAATGTTAAACATGTCATGTTAAAATATCCAAAGAAAGAATGAGCTTTCAAAAAGCGCAACATTTTCATTAAGACAGTTTACAATACTATTTTGATGTGAAAGTGTGCCTGTCAATCTTTTCGAAGTCTACTCTCGTTAATAAAGGAGCACGAAATAATAATAAAAGTAAAAAGCCCAAATTTTAAATTGAAGCCCTATTAAAGCGCCTTTCCTGTAAAAAACGCTTTTTAGAATGTCCACTTTTATAACCGTTGGAAGCACTCCTGTATATACATATATTTTGTTAAGCCAATAGGATATTTTATTTAAAATTCTTCTCGAACTGTTTTTGACATAAACCGGTACACACTCAAGAGCGAGAAAGGTAATTTAATGTTAAACATAAGTCATGTTAAAATATCCAAAGAAACAATGAGCTCTCAAAAAGCGCAACATTTTCATTAAGACAGTTTATAATATTATTTTGATGTGAACGTAAAAGCCTGTCAATCTTTTCGAAGTCTACTCTCGTTAAGAAAAAATAAGAAAAAAGCACAAAATAATAATAAAAGTAAGAAGCACTCCTGTATATACATATATTTTGTTAAGCCAATAGGACGTTTTATTTAAAATTCTTCTCGAAGTGTTTTTAACACAAACCGGTACACACTCAAGAGCGAGAAAGATAATTTAATTTTAAGCATAAGTTATGTTAAGGTATCCAAAGACACAATGAGATCAAAAAGCCCAACTTGTTCATTAAGGCAGTTTACAATACTATTTTGATGTGAAAGTGTAAAAGCCCGTCAACCTTTTCGAAATCCACTATCGTTAATAAAGGAGCAGGAAATAATAATAAAAGTAAAAAGCCCAAGTTTTAAATTTAAGCCCTATTAAAGCGCCTTTCCTGTAAAAGGCGCTTTAATGACGCTTTTTAGAATATCCGCTTTTATAAACTTTTGAAACACCCCTGTATATACATATATTTTGTTAAGCCAATAGGATATTTTATTTAAAATTCTTCTCGAACTGTTTTTGACATAAACCTGTACACACTCAAGAGCGATAAAGGTAATTTAATGTTAAACATAAGTCGTGTTAAAGTATCCAAAGACACAATGAGATCAAAAAGCGCAACATTTTTATTAAGACAGTGTACAATACTATTTTGATGTAAAGTGTGAACTTTTTGAAATCCATTATCGTTAATAAAGGAGCACAAAATAAAAGTAAAAGTAAAAAGCCCAAGCTTTAAATTGAAGCGCCTTTCCTGTAAAAAGCGAGTACTGGCATGATGCTTTTTAGAATGTCCGGTTAAATAAACTTTTAAAGCATCCCAGTATATACATATATTTTGTGAAGCCAATAGTATATTTTATTTCAAAATTTTCTCGAATTGTTTTTTACACAAACCGGTACACACTCAAGAGTGAGAAAGGTAATTTAATCTTAAACATAGGGCATGTTAAAATATCCAAAGAAACAATGAGCTCTCAAAAAGCGCAACATTTTCATTAAGACAGTTTATAATACTATTTTAATGTGAAAGTGTAAAAGCCTGTCAATCTTTTCGAAGTCTACTCTCGTTAAGAAAAAAGCACAAAATAATAATAAAAGTAAGAAGCACTCCTGTATATAGATATATTTTGTGAAGCCAATAGGAGGTTTTATTTAAAATTCTTCTCGAAGTGTTTTTAACACAAACCGGTACACACTCAAGAGCGAGAAAGATAATTTAATTTTAACCATAAGCTATGTTAAGGTATCCAAAGACACAATGAGATCAAAAAGCCCAATTTGTTCATTAAGGCAGTTTACAATACTATTTTGATGTGAAAGTGTAAAAGCCCGTCATCCTTTTCGAAATCCACTATCGTTAATAAAGGAGCAGGAAATAATAATAAAAGTAAAAAGCCCAAGTTTTAAATTTAAGCCCTATTAAAGCGCCTTTCCTGTAAAAGGCGATCACTGGAATGACGCTTTTTAGAATATCCACTTTTATAAACTTTTGAAACACCCCTGTATATACATATATTTTGTTAAGCCAATAGGATATTTTATTTAAAATTCTTCTCGAACTGTTTTTGACATAAACCTGTACACACTCAAGAGCGATAAAGGTAATTTAATAATAATCATAATTCATGTTAAAGTATCCAAAGAAACAATGAGCTCAGAGCGCAACATTTCCATTAAGACAGTTTCCAGTATTATTTTGATGTAACAGTGAAAAAATCATGTCAACCTTTTTGAATTCTACTATCATTAATGAAGAAACACAAAGGAATAATAAAAATGAACTTAAAATTCATTTTACTCAAGAATCCAAAAAAAAGCCCAAGTTTTAAATTTTAGCCCTATTGAATGGCTTTTTTCGCGTCCGCTTACAGTTTCTTCACAGTTTCCTGCAAAAAGCAATCACTGTCATGGCTTTTTAGAATGTCCGTTATTATTAACTTTTGAAGCACTCCTGTATATATACATATATCTTGTGAAGCGAATAGTATGTTTTATTTAAAATGCTTCTCGAACTGTTTTTTACACAAATCTGTACACACTCAAGAGCGAGAAAGGTAATGTAATGTTAACCGTAAGTCGTGTTAAAGTATGCAAATACACAATGAGATCAAGAAGCGCAACATTTTTATTAAGACAGTATACAATACTATTTTGATGTGAAAGTGTAAAAGCCTGTCAACCTTTTCGAAGTCTACTCTCGTTAAGAAAAAAGCACAAAATAATAATAAAAGTAAAAAGCCCAAGTTTTAAATTTAAGTCCTATTGAAGCGCCTGTCCTGTAAAAAGCAATCACTGTCATGGCTTTTTAGAATGTCCACCTTTATAAACTTTTGAAGCACCCCTACATATATTTTGTTAAGCCAATAGTATATTTTGTTATTATATTTAAAATTCTTCTCGAACTGCTTTTTAGACAAACTGGTACACACTCAAGAGCGAGAAAGGTAATTTAATGTTAAACATAAGTCATATTAAAGTATTGAAAGAAACAATGAGCTCAATGAGCGCAACATTTCCATTGAGACAGTGTACAATAAGATTCTGATGTTTGCGAATCTACTATCGTTAAGAAAAAATGGAGTATTAAATTTAAGCCCTGTTTAATCACGTTTCGAAGAATCACCAAATTGAAGACGTAATAAGCGACCACAAACACCCCCGTATCTAAAATTCCACATTCATACATCAATTTTCAAAAAAATCTTCCGCCATTTTGTTTTTTTTGACATTTTGACTTTGGAATCGTGATCGGTGATCCCCAAAACCCCCGTATCTAAAATTTCACGTTCATATGTCAATTTTCAAAAAATCTTCCGCCATTTTGTTTTTTTTTGACATTTTAACTTTGGAATCGTGATCGGCGACCCCCAAAACCCCCGTATCTAAAATTTCACGTTCGTACGTCAATTTAAAAAAAATCTTCCGCCATTTTGTTTTTTTTGACATTTTGACTTTGGAATCGTGATCGGCGACCCCCAAAACCTCCGTATCTAAAATTTCACGTTCATACCTCAATTTTCAAAAAATCTTCCGCCATTTTGTTTTTTTTGACATTTTAACTTTGGAATCGTGATCGGCGACCCCCAAAACCCCCGTATCTAAAATTTCACGTTCGTACGTCAATTTTCAAAAAAATCTTCCGCCATTTTGTTTTTTTTGACATTTTGTCTTTGGAATCGTGATCGGCGACCCCCAAAACCCTCGTATCTAAAATTTCACATTCATACGTCAATTTTCAAAAAATCTTCCGCCATTTTGTTTTTTTTTTGACATTTTGAGTATGGATTCGTGATCGGTGACCTAAGACACCCCCGTATATAAAATTTCACATTTATACGTCAAAATTTTCAAAAAATCCTTCGGCCATTTTGTTTTTTTTTGACATTTCGACTTTGGATACGTGATCAATGGGACCACAAAAACTCCCAAGTGCCGAATTTTACTTTAATCAGAAGAGAGAAGTTAATTTCAGCTAGCTCCGCCCACCCTGCATGTATGCGTAATCGATTAAATAAAATTATTACATAAGGGCACATCGATGTTAAAAGCAATCCTTTTCCCCATACGCATACGCGTTCTGGAGTTAACGTATTTTAATTCAAATCATTATTAAAATATTAATCTACAGCTCCTGTATAGTTGAAATTATTAAATCAAGCGGGACCGTTATGTATTGTGTGGAGATATGGAGATGCCGAACATTCACCGGACCGTAATACATTCATCGGCAGTGCACATGAGAATCTGATTATATTTTTCGCCCGTCCGGAATACATTGATATCACTGCACATTGAATCGGCCATTTTTCTGACCAAATGCTTCTGCAAACGAATTTGAAAGTGCTCGTGCCCTTGGTTGCGTGCGTCTGTCGACTCGAAATAAGCATGTATAAGGTCCCGAGAGGCCCATTCTTTAACACCTCGGGTCTTGTTGGACCCTCGCAACCTTCAAAATTTCGTATTTCACGCTTAAAAATGAATCTGTGGACACAACTCAGTTTGATGTCAGTTTGACGTTTCTAGAGATTTTTATCGCTTGTCACGGGAACGGTCAAAACGTATTCCATTTTTCTGTTACAAAATGGAATGCACGCTCCTCTTCAACGGACGATATCTCTGCACACACTCCACTAAAAAGGAAAATCTCTCCGTCCACCGGAAATTCAATGTCACCCCTAGGCCCACCCCAAAACACAGCCTTTAATTCCCCATATCCAGAGAGGAGTTTTCTGCAAAGATTTGTCGACTTTTTTCTATTTTGATAGTTTCGAAAATGCTCGGTTAAGCTCTTTCAACTAAGGCGATTAACAACAGAGGTCTGTGCGCTATTATTATATATAATTATATTTATTAAAGATATTTCTTTTGAGGCATTAAACACTTTATCTTTACACAGCAATTAAATACTGCATATATCCATATACAATAGCTGCAATAATCTACAACAATAAAATAAGAAACTACAAAATATTAATTGCAACACAGGTAAGAGTTTAGATTTTTCATAGGTCGTGTTGTGCCATAAAGCTCCTTTCTTGATTTTGCTTGGCTTCTTTTCCAAGCTTCATATTTTCTTTTATATTTACCAGGAGATACCATAAACATAAATTGATTTTTTTACACATGATTTTTTAAATATAATATAAAAACTTACGCAAAATTATGAAAAGTCTGTCAACTTTGCCTTTTTTTCCTGCAGCTCGTGTCAGAACAAGTCTCATAACCAGAAAACATTCTGAAAAAAATGTGCTATTATATACTTAATCTGATATTCATTTTAATTAATTTATTACATTTTAGTGCTCTCAATTTCCTGTTTCATCTTGATCTAATGGGAACATCCGATCAAGCTCTTTCCTTTTCAGAACCTAATGAAGGCACTTCATGTGTTCGTGCTAACGATTCATCAGTGAATCAGTGAGATTTTGTCCACTACCACCAGCAAAACTAATACTTGAAACTTCATCTACAGCAGATGTTTCCATTATTATTTTCAAAGATGCTATACAGCATTGTTACACAATCGAAATCGCTGGTGTTCCATTGGCACATAATCTTCATCTCTGAAATGTTCTAAACAAACATATTTATTCTCTGACCATAGCCAATCAGTTGCTATATTCAAAGCTTTCAAGCATATCGGTAACAAGCCACCTTCTGAAAATCTGAAATAATTTTGATATTTCAACAAATTTAAAATGATCATGCCATCAAGCCTGTGAAAACTTTATCCTTCATGTTTAAACCTCTTAATATTGGGTCAGCTTTAGCACTGCACGACGTGAAACCACAAACTTGAGCACATGAAGCAAATATTACTTCCACAGCTACTTTCTCCACACGATTCACCAGAAACAAGTATGCCTGAGTACAAGTCAAAAACAAGAACACAATAGTTTAGTAATACACCACAAAAACAAACATAACCTAGATGAACATAAACAAAAGCACTCATGACATACCTGGATCAAAATGGCGGCGATCATTGCGTCGCGTAAATATTAGATGCGCAGTGGTTCAAGAGCATTCTCCCCTCTCTATATCTCTGGTACATATACCCTATACAAAATATTTAAGCAACGCCTATGCATTGCGGCGGCCATATTGAGTTACCACTTTGGACAAATATTATTTTTACGGAGACTCTCCAGTTCTATTTTTCCTCGTAGATCCATATTTAATAATACTAAATTATAGGTTATTACACCATTTGACAGATACCCACAGGGTACCTAAATCATGGCCGATTTGCTTCCTATTGATTTCCTATCTCTCAATATGGAGGCACTCAACAAATATCAACCTTTGTGAAATTCTTTCACACGACATAATTTGATGGTTCGCTATATGAAACTATTTCGAACAGAATACGAAACTTGAATGACACATCTAGATACAAAATATTGATGAAAATAGGTTCAAACTGGGATGCTTCTAAAACCGTGTCAAACACGCTAAAAAAGTGGTGAGAATCACTGTATCAACATGAACTCTTACTTCTGCAAGGGTCTTTTCCCCCCATTAAAGCGCATTAGCCATTTGACGGTGAAATTAACTCCGCCCTTAAATTGATGTTTAGTACTATGAAATTAGAAATGTTTATTTATTTATTTATTTCGAGAAAGGGCATTTTACGGACACCACCGCCCAAACAAGCGACAACAGCATTGAACGGACGCAAGAGATGCCTTCGTCAAATCTATAAATGTGAGCAGTGCAATTACAGGACGAAGTACCAAGCAAATCTCAAGGAGCACACCAGCAACCAGCATTACATAGTTAAAATGCATAAATGTAGGATTTGTTACGGACGTTTTAAAAGTAAAGAATTGCTCAGGCTACACGTGGAAAATACGCATGCTTATGTTGGAGGAACGGACGACCCAGAACATTCTACAACTGATTATAGTAATACACATATAAAAGTAGAACAGTCCAGCTCACGAGATCAAAAGAATATATTTAAGTGTTCGCTGTGTGTATTTCGAACAAAACACAAACAATCGTTAAAAATACATATAAACACTAGACATTTCAAGAAATTTGATTATAAATGTGACAAATGTGAATTTCGAACAAACACAAAAAGTCATTTAGAAAGACATATAAAAACTAACCATTTGAAGCAATTTGATTATAAATGTGACAAATGTGAATTTGGAACAAACACAAAAAGTAATTTAGAAAGACATATAAAACTAACCATTTGAAGCAATTTGATTATAAATGTGGTTTATGTGAATATGGAACAAACACAAAAAGTAATTTAGAAAGACATATAAAAACTAACCATTTGAAGCAATTAGATTATAAATGTGGTTTATGTGAATATGGAACAAACTACAAAAGTGTTTTAGAAGAACATATAAAAACTAAACATTTGAAAACAAATGATTATAAATGTAACTCTTGTGAATATGGAACAAACATCAAAAGAAATTTAGAAAGTCATATAAAAACTAACCATTTGAAGCAATTTGATTATAAATGTGGTTTATGTGAATTTGGTGCAAATTACAAAAATCATTTAGAACGACATATAAAAACTAATCATTTGAAGCAATTTGATTAAAAATGTGGCTCTTGTGAATATAGAACTAACAGGAAAAATAATTTCGAAAGACATATAAAAGATAAACATTTGAGGAAATTTGATTATCAGTGTGACAAATGTAAATTTGAAACAAACTGCAAATATGATTTAAAAAGACATTTGAAATCTAAACATTTGAGGGAATTCGATTATAAATGTGATTTTTGTGAATATAAAACAAAACGCAAAGAACAATTAAGAGGACATATAAAAGCAAAACATCTGACCGAATTTGAGTTTAAATGCGACTCATGTGAATATGGAACGAACCGCAGAAGTAATTTAGAATATCATATAAAAACTAAACATTTGAAGAAATTTGATTTAAAATGTGACTCTTGTGAATACAGAACAAACCGCAAATATAATTTAAGAATGCACATAGAAGTTAAACATTTGGAGGAATTTGGTTTTAAATGTGATAAATGTGAATATGGAACAAGCCACAAAAGTGATATAGAATATCATATAAAAACTAAACATTTGAAGCAGTTTGATTATAAATGTGAATTTAAAACAAACCGCAAGCATAATTTAAAAAGACATATAGAAGCTAAACATTTGAAGTAATTTGATTATAAATATGACTTGTCCTGTGTTGGCAACAAAAAAGTTCCAGTATTATCAAAAACTAGGAAATATTTACTTTGAATTGTCCATACTAAATTTACATGTTAAATGTCAAAACCATAATGAAGTGTTTTGTATTTTCGTATTTTTATTGATTTATTGTCGCATTTCTGTCTATTTCAAGACAATATACCTGGTATTCCCATGCCTTTTACGATACAACAGGATACGTTTATCGTTATGTCGCACTTTCGCAATGGAACATTGCAAGAGGATGGATCATGGAAATATTCATTGGGATCGTATTTTAAGCAATTTGTAATGGAATATGCAAATCTCAAAATAAACATGGACACACTCACTTGTCATCGCAGTAGGGTGATTGAGAGGTTTAAGGAAACGGGGAGTGTTTGTAAACGTAAACCTGAAACAGCACCAACAGTTTTAACTGAAGATGTCGCAGACATTAGCCAGGCACTGAAAACAAACTTACATATGCACCCATATAATGTTTCTGTACTACAACATTTATGGAACAATCACTTTGAGCAGAGACTGAATTATTGCAAATGGTTTAGTGAGATATTATATATGTATATCAACTCTCAAAATTACCGTACTTGGTCAACAGAGAATCCACATGTTTTTGTTCAAAATACTCTCCATCCTATCAAAGTCGGCTTTTGGGTTGCGATGTTGAAAAGACGGATTATTGGACCAATTTTTTTTTCTATGATACAATTAATGAAATACGATACCAAGAACAAATATTGGAAAATAAATATTGACTGTGACTTTCAACTTCAAATTATTCTTTAACAACATATCAACTTTTATTTTTTGTTTAACAACTTATCAACTTTTAATTTCTTTTTTAACAACTTTACAACTATTTAATTGTCAACTTAAATTTCTTTTTCACAACTTATACGACTGTTCAACGTTCAACTTAAATTTATTTTCACAACGTATCGACTTTTATTTAATAATTGTCATCAATTTTAACAACTGTCCAACTTATATTTAATTATTTCCACTTAATCGTCCAACACACTATATTAAAAATAAACAACGTCCCATCTGTATATGTACAACTTTTTTCATTGTTTACCTCTATGCGACCTTCAACTTTCTCACATGTTAAAATTCGTAGGGGCAAATTTTCTGTCCTTCTTTGACGAGTATATCACGTCTCTTTTCCCCGATATGCAGCTGCAATAACTACGCACTAATATACACACGCACAAAATGTACACACTACTTTGATTATCGTTTTTAATGTCCTGTTCTAATTGCTAATTCAATCTCGGTCGAGCCCCCATATTTTGTGGGACATTAAATAAAAGATTTATAGTCAGATATTTAAACTATATTGATAAAATATAAAAGTGTAAAGTTGTACGTATTTCTTGCGCCGAGCCAGATGATATACTGTCCATAGATTATACATAAGTAGATAAGAAAGTCGTTATTAATTCTGTATAATGAGTTTTTAATTCTGGATCCTAACACTCGTGATGCTGCAATTGATGGCGGCACTTTTGAAATAGTTCTTTCTTATTTTAAGGTTATTTATATAAGCATTGTTATTAAATAGTTAAATGCCACTTTCATTACTGTGACATTTAACCATTAATAACATATTGAATAATATTAAAATGTATAACCTGAATTATTAATAACATTTTATCTTCATCTTTCTTATAACTATAAATTCTTATAAATAAAAGGTATTGAATAAAACGTAATATATAATTGAAACACTAATTGTAAGAACATATTTTATTTATATCTATATACAAACATTTAATTCGGCTGGTTGAAGATATAAGAACATACCAACATGTAATTGCAATACTAACAAAATTATGTCAAATTTTTGCTGCCATTAGCAAAAATTTTATTGCGAACCTTTAAGATTTTTTATTTTTTGCACTTTAGCCTTGTGTTTTAAGGCTTTTTTCAGTGCAGTTTCCTTAACATCATCATTTATGTTTCAACTATCAACACCTTTTAAAATTTTGTTAACATTGCTAATCCAAGCATGAATATAAAATTGCACAATATTTCTACAGAAAATAGAATATAAATTATGCTCAGTGCAAGTAAAGTTCGTCTTTACATATTTAGTAATTTTATTATATAATGTTTTTTGAACATTCGCCTGGTAGCATACTTTGGGCAGATAATAATGTAAAACATCATTGCACTGACAAAATAATTTAATAAAATGAGTATTAGGCTTTAATAATGCTTTGCCATTATATTGTCTATGAGTAATTAGATCATGTACATCAGTTATTAAGTCTTTTTGACATACATTACACCCTCCAACACTTTTTAATATTTTTTTAGTTGTTAGTTAGTTAGTTTGGATGATTAAATCACCGGGTGTATCAGAAAATTTGAAATTTTCATCATTAACATCATTCTCCATTTCAGGCGTGCAGGTGTATTCAAGATCTGTGCTGACGATCAAATGCCTGAGTGATGTCTGCCTCATAATTAAACCCTGGAGAATGAGTAGATACAAAATTATTTATAATTAACGTTTTAAATGAATTGATGAAAGCTGTGCATGATGGATTTATATTACGGATCCCGTGGCTTCTTATGCATCCAAAGAAATTTTCCAGGGGATCTTGATTAATATTACGTGTGCACATATACTCTAGTCCTCTCTTTTTCATCTTCTCCCATAAGTATATAAAGCCACGGAGTGTTAATATCCAATTGTTCACAGTAGGTGGAACATATTCTTTTTTTCCATCTCCAAAAAATTGTATGGTGCTTAGTACCTTTATGGCTTCGTACCAGAATTCTACATGTGGACTACAATCTCTGACAGCACACCTAAGTGGTTTGCCATATTCTGCATTGATAATATAGCCATTGACACTATCAAATAATTTATCAATAAATAGTAAAAAATCAGCTGTGTTGTCGCTGAATAATTGCTATACTGAATTGTTTCATATGAGAACTAGGTAAAAGATTTGATTAATTAAACATTTAGCAATTAGCAACGGTACTGGATGCAAGAACAGAGTAATTCGCCCAGTAGCACAGTCTGCATCCAGTGATCCCAGGGTCGTTCAATATTTATTATTGTAATTGAATTTATACCACTAATAATTGAATTAACAAAGAGTGAATAAATGCGTATATTTAATTTAATGACAAAACGCACCTACCTTAATCTTAAGTCTTACAATTCCTCAATCAGAAGTTCCTCGGGTAACCGGTGTTGATTCTTTTAGATGGCTAATTGTTTACATGGATGATCTTGTGATTATGCATGAAGTTATTATTGGACGCCACCTATTTTGACTTGAATCGTTATTTTTTTTAATTTTATTTATTATCACTAGAATTAGCACATCGTGGCTCCAGGTATATTAGTGAATTAAAATAGGAAACAGTCACTGAGCTTTCGAGTCGCCTCAAGGAACGAGGATTAATTAATTTAAAACACAAGTGTCGTAAACTTAACAATATTTATTACCTAAGACAATTTAAAGCATAATACAATAAACATTTAACACCAATACATTGATGTTTCACTTCCACATTTTGCATTAGATTAAACAATCCCTAACTTAATACTCTGGCCAGATAAAATAAATTGTGGTTACACAAAGATGAACACAAATAACATATGACAATATCTTGGTTGCAAATACAAATGGTAAATTAAAATCGGATATTAACTCTTGAACAAAATGCAACAACTAATGTATGGATGAATTTGACAAAGTGAATAATTCGTACTGGAACTTTTAAAAGATTAACTTAAAGTTACGATAACATAGGCAATAGTACAAAGATTCTAACAATGAACTCGAAATTTCAGATTAATACTATTGTTTACAGTAGTGTAATGATTCCAACAACAATGTGAACAGAAAAATACAGATTAATCCTATTTTAAAAGTTATCCGACGGACAATATTACAGTTTTATTGTTACACAACTAGAAGCAATGGCCGTAGATTTATTACAACGACGGTACAATAATTTCTAAGCCGCTCTGAGACCTAATTAATACGGTAATTTACCTTGGTGTGTGCAGACACGATGCAACGGTCGATGACTCCTGCGGGGGTAGATGTTGTTCCGCTTAGTTTGACGAAAGTTGGTATCCGACGGCAATGGTTAAGATCGTTTCAAATTCCCATAAGGTACATCATCTGGATCTGCCAAGCCTTCTTTCAGGTTGGACTAACGATATTTAGATAATTTTGCACTCACTATGTACGTTAAATCGTCACTCGACTAGCTTTTGACACGGCTATATTACGTACACGATGATAACAATCTTAACATTTGAAATTATGCGTCAACCATTAGATATGATAGCCATCGACCAGCAAGGGTCTATATAAAATTACTTCGATGTGTCTACAGTCACTTGGCGGATAACAACTATTAATTATAATTTTTAAGCGATCTTGCCTTTTTATTCGTACTGTTGGAGAGGGGTGAAACACGCCTGTTTTTGGATTCTAGAAGGTTCTCGACTTTTCCAAGAAGGAATTTTTGCACACGACGCATACGATTTAATAGCTTCGTTCCCAGGGTATTGTTAAATAAAGGGCTATTGATAAACCCGAGCACACGTGCGGCGCCAAAATTTAGTTGTCGTCATGTCATACAAAAGGGTATTTAAGAAAACTTGTTATACGTGACTCTAATATTTGCTTTATAAGAAGAATTTTACTTTAGATTATAAATGTTGTTATTCAGATGTTATTTTTAAGAAATGTTAGATGTAGAAGTTATTTTAACAGAAATTGATACGTAGTTGAAAAAATATAAAGAACTGTTTATTCAAGAAGGTTAAACAAGCTTAGCTGTAGAATTGTAATACATATTTAAGTTTTGAATATATTTTGCGTATTGAAAATAATAAATAGTATACAGTATGAGCCAAAAGAATAATATTATAATTAATTTGGAATTCTTAAGTAATTAAATAATTGCTCATTTAAGTAATCAGATATTATTTAACATTTTGAAATTGGATTAGTCAGAAGTGCCAAAAGCACGCAACAGTGTCAATGGCTGAATCTGGCATGCATCCATTGCCTGCAAAAATATATGTGGGACGGTATGATCTCCGACGACGGAAGGGGAAGAAGCGCGGCTGTGGGTGTGAAACTGTGAAGAGTAGTACGAGAGACGGGAGACCGATCGGATGTTCGCCGTGCGTTTAAGAATAATATCGTTATAATCTTTAATATAGTAAAACTTTAATAAACAAACTTCCAGTAGCATTCATTGCTTTTATTTAATATCCTACAAAACTTGGGGGCTCGTCCGGGATTGAGCATTGGAGCCGCCTGTATAAAGAAAACGATAGACAGTGAAAAAGTATACAACAATGGCGTTGGGCGTGGCGCGCGTCTGAATCGGTCTCCATGAGTGGTAAAAAGACAGTAAAAGTGGTGCATACAAGATGATTAAATAGGAAGTTCAAGTATAATGTGGTGAAGTGTAAAAAGAAAAAAGTTGTTTAAGTGGACTATTTAATAAACACAAAGAGAAAGTTGTGAACATTTTAAGTGCGTAAAGGAAAAAACTGTAAGTACTTTTCGGAAGTAGTAAACAATGAATGGTTATTTCTAAAATACAGACTAAGAGAACGTGGTGAAAAGTTGTTAAAATAATAAAAGTAGTTTCAAAGGTCGTTACGTTGTAAAAATAATACACTGCTACGTTGAATGTTACACTGTAAAAAAATAAGTTGAACTTTTAAAGTGGTAAAGTCGATAGACTAAAACGAAAAGTAGTTAAGTTGAAAAGAAGCATTTTTAAGTTGTTTATTTTAAAGAAAAAAATATCTAAGTAGACATTCTAAGTTGTTAAGATTGACGAATACTTTCTAAGTTAACACAAGATTGAGGCATTGCCTATTATATTGCAAATATGGCGGATGAGGCAAAGTCACAAGATGGCAGTCTGTTGAATGACATTGGATCGACAACTGGAGGAGCCGACGAGCAGTTGAATTATGTAACTCGAGAGATGCAGTTACTAAGGAAAGAAATGGAATTGCCCAAGAGGGAGAACGACTGGCTTTTGCGTGAACAATCAGCACCGAAGACGGGCTTCAATATGCAAGATTTAAGAAGTAGTCTACCCGTATTTGGTAATAATACGAACCACCGTGTTGAAAAATGGTTGTCCGATGTGGGGGAGAATTTCGTTCTGTTCAATTGGACGCCTCTACAAATGTTACTTTGCGCGAAGAGTTTATTACGGGGCACTGCAAAAATATGGTTGGAGGGACAAACTACCATTAAGTCCTGGCAGGAATTTAAAGACAAGCTGATAGCAGAATTTTGTGTAAATTTCAATAGTGCCGCTGTGCATCAACAATTAACAAAACGAAAAAAAACAAAAGAAGAGACTTATCAGGAGTATATACTAACAATGATAAATATAGCGAACCTAGGAAATGTGGAAGAGAAAGCGATCATACAGTACATTATAGATGGAATACCCGATTTGGAAAGTAATAAAGTATTAAAGTATTAGTATTAAAGTAGTATTAAATTTGACAATAAAAGTGGTATCAAGCCTAAGGTGAAACCCACTCATTGTTTCAATTGCGGAAGTGCAGGACATAAATTAAAAGACTGTGAATTCAGAGATAGAGGAACAAAGTGTTTCGCATGTGATGGATTTGGACATATAGCATCAAGATGCCCTAAGAAGGATGAAGATTCAAGAAGAACCATGCAAGTAGAGGGTCTCAGCCGATTCTGGTACCTCCTCATTGACCTTGATCATGCACAGGGCATAGATCAAGGTCAATGAGGAGGTACCAGAATCGGCTGAGACAGTCAAGGTCAAGTCAAGGTCGTTAATATTGAATATATATATGTGTATGATTTGGAGTAGTTTCATTTTAAATATGAATGAAAATGAAGAACTTACAAGTGAAGTGTTGCTGGAAGTGCAAGAGAGATTTAATAGTTTTAAAAATGTTGGGGAGATATTTTTAAATAGTGAGGAAGTAAGTCAAGATGAATTTGGGTGGGCTATAATAAGTGATAATATAGCGCAGCAGTTTTATGAGACGTATAAATATAATTTAATGTATTTATGTGATGTATATGAGTATTATAAGTATGATGGGAAAAGGAGAAGCAGTACATTATTGAATTATTTACATTGGTTTTGTGAATAAATGTCACGGTCAAGATGAACCCAGATCAAGGTCATGTCAAGGTTAATGAGGAGGTTACCAAGGTTAAGGTCAAATCAAGGTTGTGACAAGGTTAGAGGTTTTCAAGGGACTAGTAGTAGGTAGTGGTAGTGGTAGACAGTATATAAAGAAAGACCTGTGTAAAATAAATATTAGTGTAATTCAGCATGTCGAAGCGTTGCTTAACTGGGGAAGTAAAATATTGTGATTGTTCACAGATAGTGGAGGAGGGTGAATTGATAGTGGATGAAATGGTAGATAATAGTATTGATGTAAATAAACTGTTTGAGGAAGAGGAGAATAATACAATAGATCTGACAGTGAGCAATTTTTTTTCTGAAATGGATGAGTCAAATAATTTTTGGAATAAAGTGAGTGCAACTGCAGATAAATTAGTGCAACAAGTATCAACAAGTGAATTTGTTCGGGAACCAATATGGGATGTTCCATTAGTGGGAGAAAAAATTTATTTTTTAAATAAAAGTCATTCTAAGTGGATATGTGTTGGCTTAGCACCAAATCACGATTTTGAACCAATGGTGAAAATTGTGGGTATTAAAAAACAATGTGTGTTTTTTAATAAAGGAGAATGGGAATGGTTTGTAACTGAGAGTTTAAAGTTGAAGAAATATTACCAGTATTGTAATGGTCTGATTCCTGTTATTAATGGTATGAATATGTGGCTATCACATGAAAGTTTTGATGGTGTGAGTAGATTAATGAAAATAGATAAAGAGGGAGAACATGCATATTTAGCTTACGAAAGTTTAGCGGAATTGTGGCGATTGACGAAACTAGTGGCGATGCGTTTAGTGTTTTTACAAGATTTGAAATATGATGTATTTTATAAGCGATTTTTGGATTCTGTAGTTGTAAGTGAAGAAGAAGTAGATAATGCTATAAACAAAATGTGTAATGGAGTAGTATCTGAATGTGTTTGTATAACAATAGAGTTAGCTATGTATTGGTTACCCAAAATTTTAAATGATCTAGATTTTTTGAGAAAAAATCGGTTGTAATTGTGAATAATGCATATAATAAAAAGATTTAAAAAAATGTAATGTGTTTTATTATTGTCACAAGATGATTGATTGTATTAGTAAGTTTCATTAAATTTGAGTGTAGGGTATAAATATATAAGTATTGTGGTTAGTAGTGTTTTGTTACATTTCGAGAGTTGATATTTGCGCAACATACACTTATCAGTTATTGTTTAATAAGATGGAAAGGTCAGTGAAGTATGATGGTAGTTTGAATCGGACAGTGAAAAGGAAAGGTGGTGGATTATTAAATACTTTAATAAATAAACTTCCAGTTGAGTTACATATACCTGGTTATAGGTTCTGTGGTCCGGGGACTAAATTGGTAAAACGGTTAGAAAGAGGTGATAAAGGAGTGAATAATTTAGACGAGGCTTGCAAAGAACACGATATATCTTATTCAAAGTCGAATAATTTGTTCGAACGGCACGTAGCTGATAAGAAATTGTATCAAAAGGCTGTAGAACGAGTGAAGAGTAAAGACGCGCGTGTGGGAGAAAAATTAGCTGCTTCTGTAGTTGCAGCTGCTATGAAAGGGAAAACAACATTAGGTATGGGTGTGAGGGGGCAATATCGAAAAGGAGTGAGAGCGGGAGGTAGCAAGAATAATACAAGAAGAAAGAATAGAAGAAGAAGAAGTAGTGGTAGAAATCGATCGGGTGGTGCTCTTTCATTTTTACGTGCAATGAAGAAAGCGTGGAATGCAATAAGGCATTTTAGAGAATGTGAAAATTGCATATCAGAGTTTGATGAAACCAAGATGACGGATATTGTTTCCACGGTCAAGAGTAATAGCAATACCAAAGAAAGGGGGATTTTTACCGTTAATTCCATTGTTTGCAGCTTTGGGTGCTTTAGGATCACTAGGAGGGGGTGCTGCAGCGATAACAAAAGCTGTAACATCGGCAAAAACTGAAAGAGATCAATTAGAGGAAGCAAAGCGACATAATATGGCAATGGAATCAAGAAGTGGTAGTGGTTTATATGTGAAACCATATAATGTAGGATATGGTGTATCTATTGGGAGTGGATTATATATAAAACCATATAAATCTGGTTGTGGTGTGTATTTACCAAATGGAGCTGTTTCAAAAAACGGTTAAGTGAATTACCTCGAAGGCCTTTAACAGAAATTGATTTACGGAAGTTTGTGAAGAGGTGGAAAATTGGAAAATTTCGGGGTGTATTTAGTAGAGACGTTTTACCGAGGAAAATATATGTGAAGGAGAAAGGAATAGTGAATTTGGATGATAATGTTGGAGGTGGTACTCATTGGGTAGCATATAATAAAAATAATGATGTAATAAGATATTTCGATAGCTTTGGTGATTTAAGACCGCCGATTGAGGTTGAAGAGTATTTATTATCGAATGGTGGAGGGGTTATTCAATATAACTATCAGAGATATCAAGATGTGAACACTGTGAATTGCGGTCATTTATGTTTGATGTTTTTAAAAGGATTGATTAAATAAGATATGGATAATTTAACTTTTGTGTTAACTGGAAAGGGATCAGAGGTTGGATGTATATTGAATCCGCCTTTATATTTAAATGGTGATTATGAAATGTGTATGGTGAGTTTACAAACTTATAATTCTATTCCAAATGTTACGTCTGCTAATAATGTATTTCGATATTATTCTATGTCACCTAATCAACAAAATGCTTGGAAAGATATAAATGTTCCAGAGGGAACTTATGATATACATGATTTAGAGAAGTATATTGATGAAAAATTGAAAGTTGACGAGGATGAGCAACAGTATTTTATTTTGTCTGGTAATAGTAATACTATGAAGGTGTTTATGAAGGCATCAGTAGATGTTGATTTTGGAATAGAAAATTCGATTGGTTCTATGTTTGGTTTTCACAAGAAAATAATAGGAGGTAATATACCGGTTTATAGTGATGAAATAGTTGATATAAATAAAGTCAGTGCTATTGACATAATGTGTAATATAGTGGATGGTTCATATATTAATGGAGAATTATCACATGTTTTATATCATTTTTATCCGAATGTTCCACCAGGGTTTAAGATAATAGAAGTTCCCGAAGAGAAAATTTATATGCCGGTAAATACTAACATGTTAACTGATATTGTTATTCGAGCAGTCGATCAGACAGGACGGTTAATTAATTTGAGAGGTGAAGAGTTGACAATATACTTACGAATTCGAAGAAGAAAGGAGTGAGCTTAGTTTCGCAAATAAAAAAAATTGTAAAAATATGCGGACTAATAGTGTAAATAAGTTGTGGAAGGGAACGAAGACGAGAAAATGTACACGGAGATTATCGAATAAGTTGTGGAGAGTGATTGGTGAAGGGATGATACGGAATTTTTTAACTAGAGAAAATAGAATGTTTTTGAAGAGTTTGGGTTATCGAGTGTAGGTGTAAGATAGAAGTATTGATTTATAATAAGTATTTGAGGTTAATAAGAAGTGGTGAGAAGAGGATTATACTTTAGTCTAAGAAGAAAATTGTTTAGGTAAAGTTGATTGTGCTTTTAGTTACGATTTTCAAGCATGGAAATGTTGAATGTTTTAAGTAAGGTTCGAGTAGATAATTCTATTACTGAGATGGAATTTCATAATCACGTACCGTTTGGTTCACCGAAGTATGGAAATAATGATGAAATTAGGATTGTAGTTCCAGAAATAGATAAATATACTTTACCGTCGGAGTCAGAGTTGCTTATTGAAGGAAGGTTGCGATTAGCTAATGATGCTACAAGTGCTACAGCATACTTAGTTCATAATGCGGCAGCATTTATGTTTAGTAACATTAGATATATAATTAGTGGAGTAGAGGTTGATGAAGTTAGGAATGTGGGTATTACATCAACTATGAAGGGATATTTATCTTATAGTCCAAGTTATATAAACAAATTAGAGAATTGTGGATGGGAATTTTCAACAGGAAAGGCGCCAGTTTTGGATAATAATGGTAATTTTAGTATTTGTATTCCCTTGAAGATGCTGATGGGCTTTGCAGAAGATTTTAAGCAAGTGGTTATGAATGTGTCGCAAGAATTGGTATTGAAGAGGTGTGCTGATGATAGTGATGTGATATATAATTCTGTCACAACTGAGGAAATGAAGTTAACAATTGATTGTGTAGTGTGGCGAGTACCACATATTAAAGTTGGTATGAGTCAGGATTTAGCATTAACGAAATTAACGACGAAGAATACTTTGATGGAAATGTTTTTTAGAGGGTGGGAAATTCACGAGAATCCAGGAATTCCAGAAACAACTAAACACAGTTGGGCTATTAAAACTGCTCCACAATTAGAGACACCGAGGTATATTATTTTGGGTTTTCAGACAGGGAAGAAAGGGAAGTTAAATCAAAATATGAGTAAATTTGATGCAATAAATTTAACTGATGTAACAGTTTATTTAAATGGCAAGAGATATCCATATGAAAATGTTCGAGTTGATTTTGATGATAATAGAGTAGCTATTTTATATAATATGTATGCTAGATTTCAACAGAATTATTATGGACATGATTATAGTGAGCCGATGTTAAAGTTGAATCAGTTTAAGTTGTGTCCATTAGTTGGTATAGATTGTTCACATCAGGAAGATGTTTTACATAGAAGTGGTGTAGAGGTTAGAATTGAATTTACTGCTAAAAATAATGTACCAAAAGATACGGTTTTATATTGTGTGATTTTACATAATAAATTATATCAATATTCACCATTTAATAAGGTAGTACAGCGAAAGTATTAGTTATATAATACTTTGGTTGTATTATGAGAGGTAGTTCAAGCAGTATTTGGATATGAACAAGATTGAAGAAGAATTGTGTTTAAGTTTAGTTGTTGGGTGTAATTCTATGGAAGTAAACGGTTTATTGGATAGACGATGATAAGTTTAGGTGGAAAGAAATTTATAGTTATTGATTTTCAATGGTATCGATTTAATAGTAATGTGATTCCAAAGGAGTTGGCTACTTGTGATGATGAATTTAGGAAGAGTCACTTTCTATTTAAACTGTTTTTTAGTTTTGGTTCATTAGCAAGAGAAGATCAACGAGTTGCAAGATACGTTTTTAGTTATTATCACGGTTTGAAATGGGAAGACGGTTATGTAGCTGTTGGTGAGTTTGATGAGATAATTAAGTGGTTGTGTATTGGTGTGGATTTGGTATTTGTGAAGGGGCGAGAAAAGTTGGATTATTTGAAGTGCATTACAGACAAACGAATAATAGATTTAGTGGATGCTGACAGAATTAAGAGCGGAAAACCAAGTTGTAGTTTTCATGTTGGAAATGATGTTGTTTGTGCTTTGTCTAATGTGGAAGGTTTATATAATTATTTAGTGGATATGAGATTTAATGAGAATAAAATTTATTATATTTAATGATTGGTTGTTATATATATATATAGTAGTTAGAAATGGGATGTGTTTGGAGTCACATTATTAGTTATGTCGTGCAGAGGGCTGGAGATGTGTTACAACAATATGAAGATGGAGGTTCGTTTGTAGAAATAGAAGATGCACAATTAAGGTTTATTCCAAAATCATATTTAATGAGGAGAGTAAGGACTGTTGATTTAGAATTGGTGTGGTTTCGATTACCAATGTTTTATCAAGAAGATGTAGATTTAATAGGGTGTAGGCCCTGTTTGGATCATTATGTAAGGAGTGGAGATACTGTAGATGGGTGTATTCGAAGAAGAGATTGTTCAATGTGTAAATATGTTTTCTTAAGAAAATAACTTTGTAATATATTGTAATGTATGATGTTGATGTTTTGAGTAAATACATATATGATTTAAAAATTGTTTGGTATTATATATATTATAGTTAGTTTTAGTATTTGGTATTATATTTTTTGTTGGTTTGGCTGTTCAAATCTGGTCGAAATCGACCGTGCAGTTTCGGAGATATGAGTGTTTGAAATTTGTATAATTTACCGTCTCTCATGTGTGATTTTCAACCAGTAAAGTCGGTCAAGCAAGAGTTCGGTTCTCGCACCGGATTATTATTAGTCACATACATACGAAGATATTAAAATAGAACGTGCAGTGAGATGAGTATGTACATTATTAGTGAAGAAATATTTAGATATATAAATTAATTTTCCAGGGTAGTTCGAGGGTATCGAAGGATAGGAAGAATATCTGAAGTAGTTATTTGGTTGTAGGTTGATCAAATTGAGATGATAAATAAGAAAATTAGTGAAAAAATACATTTATATAAATTGAATCTAGAGGGTAGTTGGTTGTTTTGAAGGATTGGGAGGTGATGGGAAATAGTTATCTCGTTGTAAATTGATTATATTAAGATAATAAATAAGAATATTAGTGAAAAAAAATATACTTATATAAATCGATTTTTGAGGGGAGCAGGGTGGTATCGAAGAATAGACAGTGTATAGGTTGTTGTTCGGTTGCAGGTGGATGATGTTGAGTTGAAAATGTAGTTATTTGGATTATATTAGTAATATTGAAACTTTTTGAAAATCGTTCTATCTTAAGTAATTGAGCTAGAGCAAAAGCAGTTGCCCCCCCTTCACCCCTCCTCCCACCCCCGGCAAGGTTGCAACGCCCCTCCCATTTCCAAAAAAAGAAAAAAAAAAAACCCCGACCCCCCCCCCCACACATACCTTGCTAATTTCGTCTTTTAGACTTTAGAGGTCACCCCGAACGTCACCAAACATCAAAAAAAATTTGGTATTCTCTGTACATCAAAATTCAATGTCAAACACAAATACTTTAAAAACATAGCTATTAATATATAATTTCAAATCTTTTTTTTATTATAGTAAAATTTATTCTAACTGTGTTAAAGAGAATATTAAGAAAAACATGTCTGGAATATGTATGTTACACCACTGAACACATAATCAATCATACCGGATATATGACAAGTTATTTAAAAAACATAGTTATTAATATATAATTTCGAATCTTTTTTTATTATAGTAAAATTTATTCTAACTGTGTTAAAGAGAATATTAAGAAAAACATGTCTGGAATATGTATGTTACGCCACTGAACACATAATCAATCATACCGGATATATTACAAGTTATTCAAAAATAAATATAACAAGTAAACGACATTTTAAAGAGACGGTACATATAGAAAAGCAATACAATAAGAACAGATTCAACAAATAAACAATCTAATTCATTTAATTGGTCAAATTAAGTAAAATGATTGATCAAATATGGTGCAGTACTTACAAATTTTTACACAATAATATTTACTCACAATAATTAAATATCTAATTATTTTTAAAATTTATAAGTAAGTACCAGAGTACAACTTATCTTGCTGCACGATCTACAAGAAATGAAAAAGTGAAATACCTAAAATTTGGCAATGAATATTGTCCCGGATGTCTATTATATAATATAAAGGTCACCAGACTTATAAAAAAATTGCATCTATTAAAAATGCACACAGATATGTCGTGTTAAGGGACGACGAACACATATTTATCACGTGGACAACCGCAAGTTGTCCACGTGATAAATGTATGGATTACTAGTTTTCATGTTTACAATATCAAAAAAAAAACGAACTATAGGTCAATTTTTTACGTCAGTGGTTGGTATATATTCTGCATGGATTTGCTTAACGAATTATAGTTACAGAGAAGCACTAAACATGGTAAGTTCACATCATAACATTAAAATATTCTCGTACATTAATTGTTTTAATATTTATTATAATAAAATAAAAACAGTATATCCTCTTGGATCCTTATTATTTACTCTAGAACATGTTTAACTAATAACCGACAGCATTATGCATTTATTTTATTATATTAAACACTTTACGTTACTGCTTATTGTATTAATGGTCATATATTGAGTGTATAATTCGTTTTGGCACTTTATCACGACAATTAATAATGGAAGTATATTTATTTTGCCATTACTTGTGTACGATTTTCATTGTCTTTATTAACGATATCACCAATAACTTAGTGTCACAGAACTTACTCTATGTTGATGATCTTAAATTATTTTGCGAGATAACTTCACTTGTAAATTTGGCCTATATTTGCCTTATACAATGGATTTTCTTCAATCAATATTTATTATTTTTTTATTTTAATAAAATATTTTGTAATAATTAAAGTGTATTTATGTATGTTAACATATTTATTGTATGCTCGTGTGTTTATTGTAAATTGTATACACATGCAATTGTCAGTGCTTGTGCTTTACAACTCACATGTAATAATTTCAGGATCAAGAACAATTATCAACACCGACTCCTTCACAAGTAATGTCTAATGTTACCACTCCCAATTTAGAAAGAGGGAACACCATTTCCAATTCAGAAATTAGAAACCTATTTCCTGATGATGCTGCATTAGACGAGATATTCGCGTCAATACCTATGCCAAGTATTGATGACGTTAACATATCAACAATTACGACGGCAGCTGTTGCGGCAATTACGACGACAGCTAGTCCAGCTACGACAGCTGTTACGACTACTGTCGTTGCATCTGCATCTGCAACAGCTGCCGACATAATTCATGTTTCGACTACTGCAGCATCATCTCAGTTGACTACTATTCCACAACTGGGTGTTAAACGAGTTAGACAAGTAGTGCGACAAAACAAGCAACACAAACGACATAACAAACAACAAAAACGACAAAACAAAGACAAACGACAACGACAATACACACCACTTCTACCTACCGATACTTCAAGCACACTCCGTACACTACTACTTGGTAAGCGGGTAATTTCTGCTAGTGGAATTGTAGAGGCTACAGTGCAACCACCGGTAATTGATCTATCAGAGCAAGCATCTGTGGTGGCACCCGCTGATAGGTCAGTTATTTTTGTATCTACTCATTTAGCTGATCCTTCCAATCCCGATCCTTCCAATCCAAACCTATCCTTGTTCACATTCACACAACCCCCACCACAGTCAAACGTGCCTTCCACATCTTTCTTACCACTTCATAATGTACCTCAAGACCCTCAACCTGAAGACACTCAACCTCAAGACTCTCAACCTCAAGACTCTCAATCTCAACTACCTGTCTCCTCTACACCTGTGGCTTCACAACATGAATACCTACCTGTTTCATCTCCTATTTCCAATTCATCGCAGTCATATTATCTAACTCCTTACCAACAACAATCAAACCCTAGTCCAAGTTTAATACCTGCAGTCCCAGACCGAAGCAACATACTTAACCTACCTGCACGAATTGTACAACTTACTGACATGTTCAAGTCGCACTTAGAGGGGAATTCGTCGGGTGATGTTAGTGATGTCCAGAAAATAATCAGTATAAAAGAAGAGATACAGACGGCTGTTGCACACTTCGACATCTATCTTCTTCTCTTGAAAAGTGCCATTAGTAATAACATTTCCGGTGGTGTTATTACTAATGAGGAAGTTGAACCCCTCGTAGAGAAGAGGAATGCTTTAGAAACCATTCGGACAGCTTTGTCAAGTGCAGAAATATCCGAAGCTATCGATAAGTTCAGAAATGCCTGAATTTTTATCTGGGTTAGGATATTTTTGCACTTGACAAAAAATCGGAACGTGTTCCCTCTATTTGAATTGGGCGTGGTAGTAGAAGATATGGAAGGGGTTAGGAGTTAGGGATACATCCTGAAAATACGGAAAAATTGATATGGAAACATATAGCTGATCATTTTCCTACTATACTATGAAGTGATAAAGTACAAAATGTATCCATTGATAAAGTACAAAATATATCCATCAAGGTATGATAACTATTCGCCTATCAAGGTCTGATAATTTCATTCATTCATCCAAGTATTTATGTAGAGTTCCAAGTTTTTTCTAACTTTGTTATTTTTTGCAGGCAAACACAATAAATATTTTTATAGAACACAATTATAAATTTGAATTGGGGACGGTGGCCGTACCACAACAGCCACCAGCACCACCACAGCAGCAACAACAACAACAACAACAACAACACCAACAACAACAACAACACCAACAACAACAGCAGCAGCAACCTACTACCCCACCATCACCAAGCGCGTCCTGGAGTCCGTCAACGCCGTTTGCTCCATTACCCAAGACGACACCGTCGGCTCCGAGAAAAATCCTTGTTCGATAGGGTTTTTCTCGGAGCCGACGGTGTCGTCTTGGGTAACTCATCAAAATAATGCTGGCGCACAGGGCGCCGGCGGTGGCAGCGGAGCCGGCGGTGCCAGAGGAGAACTCGGAAGAGTGGTAACGACAGCTGCTGCCTCCCTAATAAAAAAAAGAAAATAAAAAAGAATAAACCATATATACTTGTTTTATTTTTACACTCCTCGTATATCTCATGGTATGTTTAAAACCCTAAAATTATAAAAATAAAAAAATACATAAAACAAATACATAAAGCTTTATTTTTATATGTCATAACTTCAGAACCTTCAAAAGTAGTATTTTAAGTAAATATACATACATATTTCTCAGTCTATATCCTGAAGTGATAATGTTCAGTATGCATTTAAAAACGTCTAAATTATCATTACCTGTCTATAACTACGATGCTGTAGTTAGTGAGGAAAGTTTTACACGTCACAGTAATCTTTTTAGTGGTACATGTAAGAGAGTACTAATAGTAGGACCTTCAGGATGTGGTAAAACGAACGCTCTTCTTACATTATTACTGCACCCCAATGGATTTCGCTTCAAAAATATTTACATCTGCTGTAGATCTCTCCATCAACAAAAATATGAGTATTTAAGAAATTTATTACTCGGTGTACCAGAGATAGGTTATTATGAATATACGGATGTCAATAATATGGTAAAACCTGATGAAGTTTCTGATTATTCAGTCGTTATATTTGATGACATACCTACTATTGATTTAAATATTGTAAAACAATATTATTCTTTCGGTAGACATCGCAATTTAGATTGCTTTTATCGGATTCAAACATACAGTGCAGTCCCTAAGCAATTATTAAGGGATAATACAAATCTTTTAATTTTATTTCGACAAGATGGTACTAATTTGAAACACATATTTAATGATCATATTCATGATTTAAAATATGAACAGTTTTTAGACGTTTGTAGAATGTGTTGGAAGAAACAATTTGACATACTGTTTATCGATACTGACTGCAAGTTCAACGAAGGGCGATATCGTATTGGTTTTGATACGTATATATATTTATAATGAGTTGTGTATATATAAGATCATTTTTTTGTTTTACCATTAGTATGTAATTATTTGAGAGCATAGATACATGTAAAATATGGATGATAAACTAGTAAATAATTTAGTAAAAGCTCGCGAAGCTTTAAAACAAAAATTACGAACATTAAAGGCTGATATCGCTAGTTCTCAAAGAGCAATAGATATTAAGTATGCCTCAATATCAAAACCTCTGCAAGAAATTGCTATGAAATTAGATGGGAGTGACACTAGGAGAGGTACATCGCGATTGAAAAACATTTCTGAGTCTATAGAAGAATCATGGTCGGATATTTATTCGGAGAAATCGTATGCTGCTATTCCCGGAACATCAATTATACGACAAGGCACCCCTAAAGCTTCCCGGAAACATGTGTCATGGTTTAGTCCATCAACTCATTCTTCTCCTACCAAGAGCAAGGAAAAAAGAACTCGGTCACCCTAAAGTTAAAGAGGTTTTGAAAATGTGTACTAAGAGGATTTCTGCTCCTACCTCAAGCATACCAATAAAGTATATTCTTCATATACATAGTGATGGTTCTATTAGCCCCGTGGGTTTCTATAAAAAGACATCACTTTCAAAAGATATTTATTTATATATTAACAAATTATATAGTGGGAAGATCATTAATGTTCATTATTCCAACGGAAAATTAGCACAACTATACATTGATAGTAAAAAATTTGATTCCACTAAACCAACCACACTGACAGAGGGAACAAAGTTAAGTTTGAAGTATATGGGCACCAAACCTTCACCGAAACAAACAGAAGCCGTTTTTGCAGAAGTAGTAATCGAAGGATATGTCAACAATTAAAAGAGATGTCGTAAACGAAATACATAGTCCTGCACGGAGGAAGTTTTCACGAAGACGAGTCATAATAAAAGGATTGCGAGATTTATTTCAAATCGATCTGGTTGAAATGATACCATATGCGAAAGTAAATGATAATTTTAAATATATTTTTGTATGTATTGATACATTCTCAAAATTTGCCTGGGCTATTCCAATAAAAAATAAAACGTCGAATGAAGTGACACAAGCCATGGAATCCATACTTTTGAAAGGGAAGAAAAATATTCCGAAAAATCTGCAAAGCGATAATGGGAAGGAATTTTATAATACATATTTTAAGAAACTCATGACTAAGTATGATATTAATCACTACAGTACCTATTCTAACCAGGCAAGTCAATAATTGGGAACAAATCAATGAACAAAACACTCTTAGAAACAGATGTTGTGAAGGAATCGTTGAAAGATTATCATCCTAATATACGCCCATACCTTATCGGTTTAATGATAGATGAAAAGGATGAATTCGATGAAAAGTATGGCGTTCACGAAACTGATGGTAATTTAAAATTAGGAACTGCTGATGTTAGATTTGACAAAGAGAACATCATAATCGGTAAATTTACTTACAAAGCTACGAAGGGATTACTAGAATTACTTTTCAAAAAGAAGCCAGGAAAATTTTTATATACAGATGCGAAAAACTATAAATTCATCCTTAATGATACCAGTGCTCATCGAGTTGATTACGATCCTCAAAAAAAATATGCAGCTAGTAAAGGTTCTAAATATACAACTATTATAAAACCTATAATACAAGGAAGAGCGCCTGAAGTATGGTGGACTCGAACTTGGAAGACTGGTTTAGGTTTATCAAAAAAAATTCCTAATCGAAAGACCGTTATACCTAAGAGTAAAATAGAATATAAGTACTGGGATGATGTAAATGAATTGTGTAATAGATTAAAGTTACTAGTAGCATCGAAGGAGGCGGGACATACGGGGTTGGGCAACGAGATACTCGCAATACTTGAGGAAATGAAGGAGTCAAAAATAATTAAATAGTTATGTCGGTGTGAATCTGAATAAATACCTTACAAATCTTGGTTTTCTACTAGTTAATATATCGACGCTGATGATACGGAACGATGACAATCGATAAATTTGGTAGACATATTCATAAACACATCGTCAAAAGACACTTAATGGAAAGAGATGTAGTGACAGACTTTCTCGGTCACCCTAAAGTTAAAGAGGTTTTGAAAATTTGTACTAAGAGGATTTCTGCTCCTACCTCAAGCATACCAATAAAGTATATTCTTCATATACATAGTGATGGTTCTATTAGCCCCGTGGGTTTCTATAAAAAGACATCACTTTCAAAAGATATTTATTTATATATTAACAAATTATATAGTGGGAAGATCATTAATGTTCATTATTCCAACGGAAAATTAGCACAACTATACATTGATAGTAAAAAATTTGATTCCACTAAACCAACCACACTGACAGAGGGAACAAAGTTAAGTTTGAAGTATATGGGCACCAAACCTTCACCGAAACAAACAGAAGCCGTTTTTGCAGAAGTAGTAATCGAAGGATATGTCAACAATTAAAAGAGATGTCGTAAACGAAATACATAGTCCTGCACGGAGGAAGTTTTCACGAAGACGAGTCATAATAAAAGGATTGCGAGATTTATTTCAAATCGATCTGGTTGAAATGATACCATATGCGAAAGTAAATGATAATTTTAAATATATTTTTGTATGTATTGATACATTCTCAAAATTTGCCTGGGCTATTCCAATAAAAAATAAAACGTCGAATGAAGTGACACAAGCCATGGAATCCATACTTTTGAAAGGGAAGAAAAATATTCCGAAAAATCTGCAAAGCGATAATGGGAAGGAATTTTATAATACATATTTTAGGAAACTCATGACTAAGTATGATATTAATCACTACAGTACCTATTCTAATTTAAAAAGTTCCATTGTGCAACGTTTTAATAGAACACTTAAGAATAAGATGTGGAAGGAATTCAGTTTCAATGGGAACTATCGCTGGATCGATATGTTGGAAAAATTAGTTCAAGATTATAATAATACTGTACATAGTACCACGGGGTATAAACCTACTGCAGTTAATCAAAAAAATGAAAAAAAATTTTTAAAAATGGTCTATAGTAATATTAAAGTTGCCGACGTAAGAATTCCAAAATTTAAAATTGGAGAACCTGTTCGCATCAGACACGTATTCGCAAAAATGTACACACCTAATTGGTCAAACGAAATATTCACAGTAATAAAGGTTCAAAATACAAATCCTAGAACGTATGTGTTGCAGGATTCACAAAAACAAAATATTCTAGGTGGGTTTTATGAACCAGAATTGTTAAAAGGAAAGCATCCTGATGTCTATCTGGTTGAGAAAATTATACGTAGACAAAAGAATAAAGTCCTCGTAAAATGGCTAGGTATGCCTTCCTCACATAACTCGTGGATATCCAAAGATAATGTACTTTAAAATAGTTGTGATATATTGTTTAAAATAAAAAAAACAAAAAATTCAAACAATGATTTTTATTTAATACATTATTATACACTGTCAAGAAATATACAAGTAAACAAATGTAAAAAAATAAATAAACACATACAAAAAATTACACTTACTTAAAAATAATTATTTCAAAGAACTGATTTCTAATACTAAATTTTCTAAGTTTTGCGCCCTCATAATTTCATTTATTTTATAATGGCCCCACGCTAAAGTATTACTTTTATCAGGGAGAATGTATCGCTTATCATCCTTGGATGATAGAGCAACTTTATTTTTTAATTCAGTATACATCGTATGTAACTCAGATCGGAATACATACATCTTCCTCAAATTATTCGCGTCACCTTCTACCACATTCTTATAATCAGTAACTGATAAATTTTTCTGTATAACATATTTCTTCACACCCTTAGCAGTTTTTATTGTCTTATCTAGTAATTTAACACAATAAGCTTTAGCACCCGTTCCGTAAAAACATTCGATAATGCTACCAGCAAATTCATCCTTCATTTTTCCTAACATTGGTAAAGAAGGAGGTATTCCATGAATATTACCTTCAGCGTAATTCGATGTATCAAACATATTTAAATGATGATTTATATATCGTATACATTATAATTTTCTACACTTATAATGAGTGAATCAGTATCTGTGTATAGTAAAGAAACCTGTGGGCCATATAAAGGCTTTAGAAAGCTGTAGAAAAAAATCATACATCACCCTCTTGGCTAATTCCAAAATTGTAAATCCTACATATATGGGTTTCACATATTCTACTCGCACATGCTCCAATTCAATGGCTGTCAAAGATTCGCAAAATACCCTACAAGATTTAAAATTAGGTTTAGCGATATACGCCTCCGCTCCAAGCTTTTTATGAATAGTTTCCCAATGTGACACCAATTTTATATTAACACGATTTTCCACATTTTCCATGGTTTTCCCGAATACGCTATTTACCATTAATTTATAGAACTGCTTGAAAAATTCATTAGTGGATTCATTTCGTTTTGCTGTATTAAAATCAATATATTTTTTTAACCAATTACTCTGTTTAAATCTAATTCCACGACGTATTCCACATAATTTCAAACCATTATTTATACATTGTTTCAACATCAGAGAATGTATAATATAATTCGATTTATCGGAAAGGTTTGGTATCAATTTACTGTATTTCGAATTAGGTGGAATAACGTGTTCTGGACAAAAAGGTAAGTCATTGTGTACATCGTGGAGGGATTCAGGATATTCTAAATCGACTTCGAATACATATCCAATATCCGCATCGTCTTCCAAGTCTAGTACGTCAACTGCCCTAAGCTCTTCGTTTGTTAACCATTGAAAATCACCAATAGGCAAACTGAACGTCATAGCGTAACCATATAAATTTGTTGCATCCAGGTATAATATATATTTTTTGCTTTCGGATAAATCAAATTCTGGTAAGTATCGATTATTTGCAATTTCTTTTCTTTTACAGCACATACTTACACCCCACGTATACCCCTTTTAAAAAAATTAAACATATCTATATCGGTTAATAATTCCAAACTTATACCCGTCATACGTAGCATGGCGTCCCAGCTTAAGCCAGGTGAAGTAAAATAATGTGCTGGATCCAACTTGTAATTGCTCATGCAAATGTTTCGAAAATTTTCGAAAACGTCGGCAAGTAGTAATACATCTGATTGTATGTATAGATCGCTATATTGCCCCAGTGATTTACATTCGAATACATCCCACACTCTTAAAGCCCTACGATAATCTTCATCACTTATCTCACTGTCGGATAATATATCATAAAAGCATTCCTTGCTAGGTAATTCTGGAAATGAGAGACTTTCCTGAGAATTAACGTAGTTATATGGGAACACACCCTTCTGTCGTATTAATTCAAATTTTTCATCCAAATAATATCTTCTAACTTCTTTACATTGTTCATCATCTAAATAAGATGACAGTTTCGCTAAAGAGGAATTCATAAATCGAAATGAGTCTATAAACCTCAATTTAAAGAACACTTTTCTTTTCTTACCATTACAATCAATTGTGTCTCCTACATGTATTCTTTTCGAAAACGATATATATTTCTCTTTATTTTGTGCAATAACATCTACTTCTTCTTTATCCAATGCTAAAACTTTTACAAACAAATGTGTGTCATAATTCGATAAATTATGAAATATGATAGGTATATATCGAGGTTCTTTATAATTTATAATACACACCATATGTGCTGCACCACGATAGTGAATGATCATGGTCACGAACTTTTTCTTCGCTTACCTGTATTTCTTTTTCACAAATATGACACACTCTTGCCAGTTCATAATTGATACGCTCTTCGGTAGTTAAGGGTATCATTTGTACCTCTTTACTTAAATAATTTTTATATAAAAAAGTTACGTCAGCTTCTAACTCTCTGATAAAAGTCCTGGCTGCATTTCCCCCACAATATAAACGCAATTTACTGAGACTATCATCAAAACTACATTTCACATAATATGAAAAAGAATATGGTTCATGTTCGAAACACTTTACAGTGAAAGGTTTAGATGGATCTGGCTGTGACATGTCAATAGGTTTTAATATAGCCTCAAAATCAGCATACACAACAAATGGAATTCTTAACTGTCTCTCAAGTTTATCAAATTTTAATATATTTTCTGGTAATTGTTCACCATACTTATTAATTTTTATATCTGTTCCCGGAAACACTGCTTTCACCTGCATACAGTCTTCATTTTCATGTCTACGCAATTTGTCTTCACTTGTGAAAAAAGTTAAACACCCTTCACAAATAAATTTCTGATGTCCAGATAGTGATTTCTGAGATGAAATTAGTCGTGAAAAATTCTTAATCCAGCAGTAATGTAAATTATCATTATCGGTTACAAGTAATAAATTAATATGGGCTATTCTTCTCTGCTTTGTAAAATGTAGAGGACCTACTACCTCATGTATTTTAATATTATTTTTGAAACATTCCTCTACACCGTATACATTGATAGATATATTATTTCTCTCTTCAAATTTTATAATGTCTTTTAAATTTACAGGGAAAGTTAAATCGGTAACTGTATCATAATGTGGATATGAAGAAGTTCGTTGTGGGAGACCTACTGGTTCTCTTAAAGCTGAAGTTATGGCCCAAGCAAAGCAATAATTGTCAAAATTTTGAATATTTATAACGTTTTCTTTTTCATTATCGATGGTGGTAAATCTATATATCTTGAACCTCTCATTGGATTGTATTTGTTCATATTTACTTCCAAATACAAAATGTTGCTCAATGTCCATCCGAAAATGTTAATAAAAATTAATATGAAAATAAGATTTTAAAATTAATATATAAGTTTACCTGAATCACGTTCCTGAAATTCGCTCATTTGATTCATAATCTCATCAATATAATCGATATACAAGTCCTTGTGTTATGATTTTATTCCGAGTATTAAAAGATTTTATTTCAACATTTTCCTTACTTACTAAGTAGTATAAACCATACAATTCAAAATTCACCTTTATAGAAGTATGTATGTATAGAATACTATCCAAAAGTGCCACTACTTTCTCTCTGATTTTATTTGCAAATTCTTCAACGTCGATATATATGTTAGGGTTATCAGATATTTGATAACTTACGATTCTGTCTCCGAATGTTCCAACACTTTTCTTTACTCCATCATCAATTATTATAAAAGCCTTACTTCGATGTATAGCACTACGAATATGTGCAGTGTAACAATTTTTATCTACATATATGTCACATATTTCACATTTCATTAAATCTGATTTATTATTATCACCATCATCAATTCTTCTTCTCTTTCCTTTACATGCACTTGACATATGACGATTTCTATTATCGGCTCGAGAAAACTTTTTATAACAATAGTCACATTCAAACATTTTAAGTTACTATCCACGAACTATACGTATAAACAAAACAACACTTTAATATGTACGGACGTAAACTATTATTCCGATGAAAGAACGGTCTCCTTATAAACCTCCCATCGAAGGTCACATATTGAGATTCTCCCCACCTATGAATTTCATGAACTTATTTACATTTTACTTATATATTTTACTTATATACATCTTGACAAAGTATATATCTGACGTTAATTAAAATCTTCAAAATTGCAAAAGAAATCGTCCAGTAAGATTACTGTCTCTCTATCAAAGATATCTTGTTCTATCTTCTCTATATCGTCTATATATTCAATATATTCCTTTTCCTCTTCTTCCTCCTCTTCCTCCGTATCCTCTTCTTCGCTCTCCTCTTCCCCATCTTCTGTGTCATATCCATCAGATAATAACATATCAATAGTTTCATTTATCACTGGTGATAATAAATCTATTTCATTTAAATATTTTGTAAATGCGATGCACATATTCACTTATATTATCTCACACAATTGAAATCGTTAACTATAACGTTTAAGAAAAAAATCACAAATATATAGTCGCTAAACCCCCCTTCAGCGAGAGAAAAGTAATACCCTTCTGACAACCTTATAGTTACATTGACTTGTCTAGACCGTGACCTTGACCTTGGCGTGACCTTGACCTTGACTTGACCTTGACTGTCTCAGCCGATTCTGGTACCTCCTCATTGACCTTGATCTATGCCCTGTGCATGATCAAGGTCAATGAGGAGGTACCAGAATCGGCTGAGACCCTCTACTCATGCAAATTTGTGAAGATAAAGGACTGCACAAAATGATAAAGCCTATCAGAATAAATGGGGTGGAATCGCAAGCCTTGATAGATACCGGAAGCTCGGTAAATCTGATTAGAGCAGATGAATACTTCAGAATTGGTGCACCGATTGTTTCCGCTACTCGGACAAAATTAAAGGGAATTGGTGCAGGCGAAGTCGAAACGCTAGAGAGTATAAGCGCAACAATTGAAGTAGATAATCAATATCAGACAATCATCCACATAGTGCCGGATTCAGTAATGGATATAACATGCTTGATAGGCAATACTCTTCTTGGTCAGGTTGAGCTCAGAATAACTCCAGAAAATGTTGCCATCGTAAAATGGGCAGAGGAGGAGAAGGAAATTATGTCGATTTCGGTGGGAAAGGCATCAATTTTTGGTGTGGATTTGGACCACATTAGGAATCCAGACATTGTGAACAAGATAACGGGATTGGTGCGAAATTATAACCCGAAGCCTGTGAAGACGACTGAGGTTAGAACGAGGATCCTCCTAAGGGATGAGACACCAGTATCATGTACGCCAAGGAGAATGCCATCACAAGAAAAGACCGAAGTAGAAAAGCATATCAATGAATGGTTACATGAGGGTATTATCAGCCTATCGTGCTGACAAAGAAGAAAGATGGCTCTACCCGACTGTGCATTGATTATAGGAAGCTGAATCAGCAGGTGATTCGTGATAGATATCCTCTTCCGCTAATCGAGGACCAGATTGACAGATTACACAGTGCCAGAGTTTTTAGTGTTCTTGACTTGAAAAATGGTTTTTTCCATGTACCTGTTGAACCAGAGAGTTGTAAATATACATCCTTCGTCACCCACCAGGGTCAGTACGAATTTTTCAAAACACCGTTTGGGTATTGTAATTCTCCCTCGGTTTTTCAAAGATTCATCAATGATGTATTCAGGAGATTACTTCAGGATGGAACAGTGTTAATTTACATGGATGATTTAATAGTCCCAGCCCGAAATGAGGAAGAAGGCTTAACTAAATTAGAGAATGTGCTCCAGGTTGCTGCTGACTATGGCCTGGAAATAAATTGGAAGAAATGTCAATTTTTGAAAGAAGAAATCCACTATTTAGGATACGAAGTAAGATATGGTACAATTCGTCCATCATCCGAGAAGACCAGGGCGGTCGTTAATTTTCCCGAGCCGTCAACTACGAAGCGGATTCAGAGTTTTTTGGGTTTAACTGGATATTCTAGAAAGTTCGTGAAAAACTATGCTGCTATGGCTAAGCCGCTAAGTGATTTATTGAAGAAGGACAAGCAATTTGTATTTGGGGATGAGCAGAAGACCTCATTCAAGATGTTAAAGACAGTATTGATGGAGAAACCTGTTTTGGGAATATATCAACCCGAAGCCGAGACCGAGCTCCATACAGATGCTTCCAAACATGGATATGGTGCCGTACTGATGCAAAAAGTCGATGACGGGAAGATGCATCCGATTTATTACATGAGCTGTAAATCATCACCAGCAGAGGAGAAGTATTGTAGCTACGAGCTTGAGGTTCTAGCTGTGGTGAAAGCTCTGAAGAAACTTAGAGTTTACCTTTTGGGAATACCTTCCAACTTAGTAACCGACTGTGCAGCCTTTACTCAAACTATGAAGAAGAAAGACATGACATCGCGAATTGCAAGATGGGCAATGTTCCTAGAGGAATTTAATTATAAAGTGGAGCACAGACCTGGGACTGGCATGAGACATGCTGACGCTCTCTCCAGAAATATAGTAGTGATAGTGGTAAGGAATGAATTCTTGGAGCAGTTACTCAGGGCGCAGAACGAAAATGACCACCTCAAAGCAATCAAGCAAATATTGGCGGACGGTCGACCATATGAGAATTATTCTTTAAAACACGACTTGTTATACAGACGTCTTGAGGGTATGATCTATTGGTGATACCCGGTAGGATGCAAACTGACATCATAAGGAAGGCACACGAAGACAATGGACATTTCTCGGTGAAAAAGACTGAAGATTTTATTCTGCGAGGGTACTGGATACCAAAGTTGCGAACTAAAATTGACACACATATACGCAATTGTGTTGCATGCATATTAACTGAAAGAAAACGTGGAAAACAGGAATGCTTACTTAATCCAATTAATAAGGACGATCCGTTGCAGACATTTCATATTGTAACGTTTTCGGGTTCCAATAAACAACTCGTGCAATTATTTATTTAAAACAGTCTGTATATTTATATACTTAAAATTATTTGACAATATAAAAAAAAATATAACTAAAGTGTCACACTTAAACTACTACAATTTAATTATCACAGGTATTTATTTATGTCTATTACTAATATCTCTGTCCGTATTTATTTATATCACACTATTTATATAAGACGGCACTACTATATTTATTTATTTGGCTACCACTATTTATTTCCACTGTTCCCACGAGACCACTTCTTATCCCGAATTACTCCGCGATTACTTCTCCGCAATGAATGAATCCCGTAATGAATGAATCGGTGACACAGTCGCCTCATATACACATGCGAAGATTACTAGAGCATTCCTGTAAATTTCATACTTCTCCCGATGTTTTGAAGAATATTCCATAGACATTTGTCTCCGCTTCCGATACAGTACCATGCGTAAGTGTATGACTTACCGCTTTACGATGTTTACCAGCCGCGCCGAATATGATTAATTGCTCGTCCGGTCTGCCTCTTTTTTTGCGTGTGACAATTTCGTTTTTATCGCGCCGAGAGATCTGATTCTTTTATTTAATGTAACTCAATTCGTCTGCTGGTTTCGTTACATTGCCCCCTTCTTAAAAACTGCGTTTCGTCCCGAAACACACTATTCCATGTTCTTCTCGCTGGCGGATGACGAAATCCACACCGGGGCCCACAGGTGCACCCAGCCGTCTTGTGGAAATGGCAATCCAACGCCCCAAGCTGCACAACGGGCTGATTGGGCCGACAGCCGCACACGACCATTTCCATACCAGTATACCGAAACACTGCCTCCAGCATGTTTCTTACTGTTCTCCATTCCAAACGGTCTAATCCGCAGCCCAGTTTCGGAATTGCCAGCCTCCTTACATTTCCCATAAATTGGCTCCTTACATTTCCCATAAATTGGCTCTCTAGGTTTTCCGGTAATTTGTCCCGCATCCGCCACTTCACCGCCGTCACGTCCATGGTATGGGCAATTGGTTGAAACACACCATCTCTGGCTCACTATGGGGTGTTAGCCTCATGCGATAAACGACGTCATCTATTTGCTCTAGTATTTCGTATGGTCCCTCCCAGTATTGTTGGAGCTTTGGGGACAGGCATCGGCGACGTTGAGGATCATACAACCAAACAAGGTCCTCTCTCGACTTGCACGTGGTAACGATTCTTCGTCCTGTCGCTGGCATCCTGAGTGTGATGACGTACTCGCTCGTGGACATCCTTCAACCTTCGCCAGGATCCACTGACGCAGTCTTCTCCATTTGGGTTCTCCACAACACACTTGAGTAGATCATCCTCTACCTTCAGAGTCCCATTGAGCCCAGTAGGATTCCAGTCCCTGTGAACGAGGAGCCACTTCTTGCCAAGCCGGTCCGTGACCAATTCCCTTCTAATCCATCAATGAACTAAGGTCTTCGTCAGCTTCTTGACCAATCCGAAAATTGTCAGGATGCCACGGATCGTCAACCACGATTGTTCCGAATGTTTTGGCCGATTTTTCTTCTAGTCTGTTACTATGCCTGCAGTCTTCTAGACGTGGTCTTCTTGCAACAGCATCAGCGATTTGGTGTTGCACAGATGCACTTCGCGCTATTTATTTTAAGGCTCCACGATACTGGGTCGACGATTGCCTCTTCTCATCGACCCGTTTCATTCTTCGCTGCTCCGCTATGGTTTTCTTGGGCTTCTTCGCGCATTTACTATGCGCATGGCCCATTTCCAATTCCAACATTGGAGCGTTCTTCTCTTAGGTTGCACCTTATTCACTAACCGTCGGACTACCTGTCCCACGTGAGCATGCCCATACTTCATCTTAAGACGCTTGATTGATTTAAGGTAGTCTTCACACTCTTCTGGAAGTAAGGTCTGCAGAACATCACTGACCTGTCCTCTTAATGACACAATCAGGGCAGTAGCTTTCTTCGGGGACATCCACCCATTTGCTCCTGCAGCGGCTTCGAATTGATTCCGGTACGACATCCATGACGTCTTTCCATCGAAGGTGGGAGGTTTTACCTTTACCTTCGCTGTTCGGGCAATCTCCAGGCTTCCGCTTGAGATATCATGGGGACCGCAGTCGTTCATCACTGGCAACTGAAGCTGAACCCCAAACTCGTCCCCCATTCCGAACACGCGCTCCTCAACTTTCTGTTCCACGGCCTCGATGGCCTCAGAAAACTCCTGCCTCCCACTCGATGAATTCCTTTGAATGTCTTCCCTGAAAGCAGTCTCGAGCTGTTTCGAACCACTTGCAATTTCATCTCCCAAAGCTTTTGAATTATTTGCAATTTCATCTTTCAAAGCTTTTGAATCATTTGCAATTTTATTATTTAAAGCTTCCAAATTACTTCCAATTTCTTTCAGAGTCTTCATATTACTCTCGAATTGTTCTGCAACTGCATCTTTTAGAGTCTCGAATTGTTTTAAATTATTTTCAATTTTATCTTTTAGAGTCTCAAATTGTTTATCAATTTCTTCCGCTATTAAGCTTAGATCAGGCTGTACTCGAAACAAATATTTCTCGGGATCCTCACCTTCATTTATTAAAAGGTCACGAAGCCGATCCTGGGGAATTGTTTTTTTTTCAGACGCATCTGCGTCCCTTTCTTCCAATTCTGCCCTTAACTCGGAGACCTTTAATTCTTCCAAACGTTTAGTAGCCATTTATTTATTTATTTATTTATTTGCACTTGTGTTTACCCCACACTGACACCAATTGTAACGTTTTCGGGTTCCAATAAACAACTCGTGCAATTATTTATTTAAAACAGTCTGTATATTTATATACTTAAAATTATTTAACAATATAAAAAAAATATAACTAAAGTGTCACACTTAAACTACTACAATTTAATTATCACAGGTATTTATTTATGTCTATTACTAATATCTCTGTCCGTATTTATTTATATCACACTATTTATATAAGACGGCACTACTATATTTATTTATTTGGCTACCACTATTTATTTCCACTGTTCCCACGAGACCACTTCTTATCCCGAATTACTCCGCAATGAATGAATCCCGTAATGAATGAATCGGTGACACAGTCGCCTTATATACACATGCGAAGATTACTAGAGCATTCCTGTAAATTCCATACTTCTCCTGATGTTTTGAAGAATATTCCATAGACATTTGTCTCCGCTTCCGATACAGTACCATGCGTAAGTGTATGACTCACCGCTTTACGATGTTTACCAGCCGCGCCGAATATGATTTATTGCTCGCCCGGTCTGCCTCTTTTTTTGCGTGTGACAATTTCGTTTTTATCGAGCCGAGAGATCTGATTCTTTTATTTAATGTAACTCAATTCGTCTGCTGGTTTCGTTACAATATTGATCATTTGGGCCCATTGCCACCTACTGCAAAGGGATACAAATACCTTTTGGTCGTTGTGGATGGATTCACAAAATTTGTCTGGATATATCCTACTAAGACAGTCTCCACAGAAGAAGTGATATCTAAATTGGAATGCCAGCGGAAAAATTTTGGTAATCCGGTCAGGATCATCGCGGATCGAGGAACAGCTTTTACGTCGGAGCAGTTTAAGACGTATTGCAAGACGGAGAATATACAACTACTCCACATAACCACGGGAGTTGCGCGTGCTAATGGCCAGGTCGAAAGGATCCACCAAGTAGTTATTCCAATATTAACTAAATTATCACTAGAAGACGAAAGTAGTTGGTACAAGTACGTGGACAAGACACAGTTGTTTTTGAATAATACTTTTCAAAGGGCAATTAACACCAACCCGGTTGAACTTTTCTTTGGAACCACCCTACCCCTCCCTGGTGACATAAACCTTCGAGAGATAATCGAGACTGAATATATCGAGTCATTTCAAGATGAAAGAAGAAAGATAAGATTGAAAGCCAAAGAAGATATTTAGAAGATACAAGAAGAAAACAGAAGAAATTTTAATAAAAGCCGAAAAAAGGCGCATGAGTACCAACCAGGGGATCTCGTTGCGATTAAGAGAACGCGATTTGTAACTCAGAGCAAATTTAAGCGGAAGTTTTTGGGTCCATACAAAGTTATAGCATGCAGAGGTCATGATCGGTATGATGTGCAAAAAATTGGACATACCGAGGGACCGCATCTAACCTCCACAGTAGCCGATTTTATGAAGCCATGGCCTATGAATCAAAGTAACGGTGAGTATGACGATTCAGATGTTTCAGGAGCAGAGCTGAGAAGATTTGGAATTGGAGTCAGTGGACTCGGAAGTGAAATTGGATGCTGGCGAGGACTTGAAGCAATGTTTAATCCAACCCGAAGAGAATGCCCGTGAGTCCGAGGCCGAACCCTCAAGCAGGAATGGCCGAGTTGTGGGACGGTATGATCTCCGACGACGAAAGGGGAAGAAGCGCGGCTGTGGGTGTGAAGAGTAGTACGAGAGACGGGAGACCGATCGGATGTTCGCCGTGCGTTTAAGAATAATATCGTTATAATCTTTAATATAGTAAAACTTTAATAAACAAACTTCTAGTGGCATTCATTGCTTTTATTTAATATCCTACATATATACTGTAAGTTCATAATGTTACAAATATAACTAACACTTACCATGCTTAACTAATGCTCTCATAGTAGATGAAACTCTGTGAGAAAATATTTGAGCAGCATTTTTCACTTTCATTTTTTTTAATTTTATCTCTGTATATGTGAGCATCAGTTAATTTATAGAGCATTCTGGTATCGTGATCACCGACATCCAATTCATATAGTAACACTATATCACTCCAGGATGCAATCTGGTTTGTTTGTTTCCAGGTAAATTTGGCTTTGCCATTCAACAAATTATTACGGATTCCTTTTAATAAATGTGGGGGATCATATAGGGGAATTATTTCTGAATCATCAACTTCAAACCCAAAGCATTTATTTTCTACACCAATCGATGTAGCTTTTCGTTGAGTCTCTGCTTTAAGAGCATTTACTGCTGAAACATTATTGGCTGATTGGTCACATACAGTTGCTACAATATGTAGGCCAATTTTATGTGAAGCAGAAATAATTACTTTCAACTGTTTTGCAATTTCTTGTGATGTCATACCACTTTCAGAAAAAAAGAAACATATCGGTTGTTTCCACTTTCTCCTGATTCCCCTGACCATAAACACAGTAACATGATCAGCAAATTTTTTCCTTCCATGCAATCTGCAATTTGATTAAGGTTCAAGGCAGCTTCCAAAGACATATCGTCAAAAAGCAAACAGCAATATTTGTCCATATCATTCATTTTATCGACAGTTCTTTTTAAATGCATCATTATATTTGTGTTAATTCCACAAGTGAATGGTATTTTATTTAACATAGTCATCAATGTTTTTCTAGATGGAAGGGCAAATATTTTTTCTAGTAGTCTGTAACCTTTTGGACTTTGTTTTAACAATGATAATGCAAATATTTTGTCATCTATTGTATAACGACGGCCTTTAGTTTTTTTTTTTTGTGTGTTATTTGACTGTTAATAAATTTGAATGTCGTGTTATTTACTTTTCCTTTTAAAAAATCACCTGACTCAGCAAACTGGATCACTCGCTTTATGTGTTCTTTATTTGTTGCATTCTGTCTATTTAATTTTCTAGCTGTGTTTATTATATTTTTAGCAATATAATAATATTTACGGGCTCTTCGACCCAGGTGACTTTCTCTGGTAGTGTTACTCATTTTCAGTAAATTAGTCCTTCTTCTAATGTCTAAAATAATGTATGTTCTTATGTATGTTAAGGTGTTTCAATATTAAGCTTACCTATATGGAAACTTGGCCTCTTTTGAAATTTTGAAGTCCTTGATTTTTTTTGCAATAGCTCAACAGGTGATCCTATAATAGCAAGATATAAAAATTAGTGTTTTTAGGAAGTATATATACATGTGTTGTGTATATACCGTAGTCGACATATTTTAATTTCTGATACGAAAGTAGAAAGAGGAAAAGAGCGCGACGAAATAAACTAAAGATAAACATAAGCGAGGCTGTCTAGATAGTACACTCGCGTGAGAGTCCCCCGACATCGACACTGCGTTGCTCTCCCACCACTGTTAGCAAGCAGGCATCGCTGCATATTACAAGGTCATCTGCATGCGAAGAAGTGTAAACCGAAATTAAAATATGACGACTACGGTATATATGATTATCAAATATATAAGTACCAAATCAGACATATATTTCATTATTATATTGCTCTATTTTTATAGTTTATGGTAAATCAACATCATGCAAATAAAATTCCACTTTAATAAATATGAATGTTTACATTGTCAGGAAAATAGGAAATCATCTAATATAATAAAATCAATATTCAAAATATTTGTAATAGTGTAATCATGTATATACCTGGTCTTTTTAATCCTCCAGATATTTGTTGATCTGTGTCCCCAGTAATATTTACTATTACTTCTTTTGATGTCCCTTGTGTAGCAACAATTGCACCTGAAACATTAAATAAGAAACCATAAAAAATATATACTTAAACCAACACACTATGCAAATAAAGGTGTCATACAACTTTAAAAAAAATCATGTTTTTGTCAAAATTCATCTAAAATATTTAAGAACATGTGCAAATTAAATAATGCTTCAAAATTAAATTACAGAACATGAATTAGAGTTAAAATAAAATGTACCTATTTTAGATTAAGATTAATCAACATACTATGTACATATATTTGTCCAAAACGTGTTTTACCTGACAAGAATAAAGAAGGAACAGCATCTGCTTTAATATTTGTTCTTTTATGATATTGAACAAATTTATCATCTTCTGAAAAATGAACATCACATATTCTATATTTTGTTCTTTCTTCTAACTTAATATCTGCCCTTCCAACCTTTTCAGACCATATTTTGAATAACTAAAATCAAGAGATATGTTCGATTTCATATGAAATTAGTATTAATGTATTTTCAGCTTACATCTAGATCCCTCGGGAAAACATGCATTGCTTCATCTCCATATTTATTCTTACAATTTGAAACTACACATCAAAACACCATAATGACCAAAGTCTATTCACACAAAGTACTTATAAAAATAAACTATATACACGAATAAAACACTAAAACCTGAACCTATGAAATAAGAACCTAACACAGTAGCCTTACAAGTAAATATACCGGTAAGTTTTCGGGTGAAGCAACGACAGAGGAGTGTCCAAGTCCCCACTATCACTCGCTACAGTTATCGTATTCCCCGACGCGAACGGCTGTTACCCAAGCGTCTCACTGTATTGAAATGAAATGAGTCGATACGCTTCGAGGGGAGTACATATACGTAGTCGTTCAGTTGTGGGGACTGATACATGCGCTATACAATCGTTGCGTTACCAGAAAACCTACCGGTATACAAAACTATAACATACACGAATACCTTAATAACATAAATATGAATACTACAAAGTGATCAATTTGAACTGTCCTTAGTTTACCATACTGATTTTAATTTGGGAATACAGTGTAATTGGCAAGCCTTTTTTATTTATTTTTGTAGTTAGGTTTACTATTTAAAAATTTCCTGTGATAAATGTCAATGAAATAGGGTTAATTTTAAGTAGAATTATATGAAAGAATTTTTGTAGAAATATAGTAATTGCACTTTATTTTTTTATCATAAACAATAATAAATACGTTACAATTTTATTACTGTAAAACATAATTCCATAATTATTTCACAAAATGAATACATTTTACAAAAGTTGTTCGAAATGTCCACCATTATTCTCAATGCATAGATTGACACGTCTTCTCATATTATTGAACACATTCTGGAGCGTTTCTGGTGTGATATTTTGTAATTCTATTCTAATTGCCTCTTCAAGTTCATCGAGATTATGCAATCTGTTCAGAAACACTTTATTTTTTAGATGGCCAAAGAGAAAAAAGTCCAGTGGGGTTAAATCAAGAGAATTGGCTGGCCATTGATTTTGACTAATCAATCGGTCACCACAGTATCCTTGCAAATAAAAAATAGTTTGTTGCGCAGTATGTGCAGTTGCCACATTTTGGTGGAAGTACCCCAGGAATTCATCTTCGTGAAGGGTCCCAATATTTGTTCTCGGTATCGTATTGCATTAATTGTATCATGAAAAAAAATTGTTCCAATAATCCGTCTTTTCGACATTGCAACCCAAACACCAACTTTGAAAGGATGGAAAGAAAGTGCGATTCAAGTGTTCTTCATGTAATATTTCATTAAACCAGTTGCAATAATTCAATCTCTGCTCAAAGTGATTGCCCCATCAATGTTGTGGTACAGAAACTTTATATGGGTGCACGTGTAAGTTTGCTTTCAGTGCCTTGTGAGTACTTCCGTAGGAAATACCTACAATTTAAATACATAATGCTGTATAACAAATTACGTTTAAGTTAATTAGATCTCTTTACCAGTTTGAGCACACAGCTTTCGTACAGATTTTGTGTGACTAACATCCATTCACTGCCTAATGTCTGCGACAACATCTTCAGTTAAAACTGTTGGTACTTTTTCAGGTTTACATACAAACACTCCCGTTTCCTTAAACATTTCAATCACCCTATTGCGATGGAAAGTGAATGTGTCCAAGTTTATTTCCAGATTTCCATCTTTCCTTACAAATTGCTGAAAACACGATCCCAAAAAATGTTCCACTGCGAAAATGCGACATTACGATAAACCTATCTTGTATCGTAAAAGGCATGGTATACGTAGACGTATATTAATAAAACAATAAAAATTCGAAGGTATAAGACACTTCAATATATTGTGGTTTTGACATGTAAATTTAGTATGGGCAATTCACGAAAGTAAATATTTCCTAGTTTTTGATAATACTGGGACTTTTTTATGGCCAACCCAGGACAGTTCAAAATGATCTCAAGGTATAATCTAACAAATAAAAACGCAACTCCCGTAGTCCTACAAAACCAACGCAACAACTAAACTCACTAAACTCAAGAACGAAGAACATAAATACAAAATGGAAGTTTTGTTTACGGTATTTGTGGTAGAGGAAAAGGTTATTTGCAATTGTCGATTATGTAGCCACCTTTATTACCAATTGACACAACGCCAGCTCCCTGAAGTGTTAGGATCCCGAACCTCTGGTTTGGAACTAAACTAATTTTGCCTATATTGTAAGGAGTGAACAGGGTTGCGATATTTAGGGAAATTTCCCTAGATCTACGGAATTTTATGTTCGTTTAGGGAAAAAGGGAATTTTAATATAAATAGGTCAAAATCTAGGGAAAATTTAATACAACCGTCTGTATTTAAGCTACCTATATTGTATCACAATTCATTTTAAAAAGTTTTAAACTTAAACCACAGATAAGGGAGATTACAGATAAGGGAGATTACAGATAGCCGGTGTAATGGCTATTATTGGCAACACATTTTGGAGACGACCGCTAAAACCTAGCGGTCGTCTCTAAAATGTGTTGCCAATAATAGCCATTACATCGGCTATCTGTAATCTCCCTTATCTGTGCTTAAACCACTGATTACATATTTTTTTAAATATGTAATAAATAAATAACATAATTATACCTATCTAAAATTTTGTATTTGTGGAAGGCGACGACAATGATCCACTTCAAATAAGACAAGTACTACTATTTTCAATCAACGATACTTCAAATTCATACACGTTATCGGTTTCATAATCCTTCAGCAAAATACCTACGTGTATTTTCCATTTTTAGCAAATAAGATGTATTTGTTTCATATAACTGATAACTTTCATCGATTAGGTAGGCACTATTCACTTGAATCAACATCGTTTGAATAATATTTCGAGTTCTCTGTCATATCTTTATCAAAACGTCATTGTGATAAACGACTTGTCACTTTACTTTTAACGCTAGTGTTAAAAGTTAATTACTTTTAACACTTGTTAAGATATTTCATTTTTAATTGAAGTATGATGTGTTAAAAATTGAGTTTTTAATAGTGTTTGTAGAAACAAAAAAACAATATTATACACTTCGGGGAAATCTAGGGACATTTTGACTAGAAATCTAGGGAAATAAAAAAAAATCCGATCGCAACCCTGGGAGTGAACAGGGTCACAGAGAAAGAAGCAGAGAGCCCATAAGATAGGCTTTATTGTAGCCCTTCAGTTTTAGTTCATTTAAGGAAAATAGAGGACACTACGATTTAGAATTTACCATTATTTTATATTTGAACCACATGTTTGCTGGAAAAATGAAATTAAAATTTGTTATAAGTTACCTTTTAAGTTTAACTAACCGACACCAGATGACGATATTGGGGAACTTGAATTAAGATCTTTTTTCTATTTTTAATATTTAACAAGAATACAATCTCCTTATTCATCTCATCTCAAACATATTTAGCCTTGAGTCGACGACAAAAAACCAGTTCACTTTTGTTAGTGAACGACAAAAAACATATACATAAGTATGTAAACACACCATAGTTATCAATATAAATTACGAATTCTTGAATTTCAGATGATATAAATTCAAACATTATTTTCGGTTTTCCGAGTGAGATTTTATATTTGAAAATAAACCAAATAGAGTATATCTGTGTACCCATCAATCATCATGATCGTAGTTACAAACACTTTCCAATAAGAAAAGCTTAGAAAAGTAGTTGACATTAATCCGATAACAATTTTAATTGCATTACCTACATTTGTTTTGGCACGCTGTAAAATTTTATGTTCACCTCCGGCACGGATTAAATCATTTTTTTTGTTAAAATATGTTTAATTAATTTACCATATATATATATCACCATCTACAATCTCGCTTTGAATGAAGCATAAAAAGAGCCCGGAATGATTTCACTGAAGTCCGTCGATCATAATCACAATTTCTTAGATTATTCTGAATCTGTAATTATTGTCCTTTCACTGAAACATAATGATGTTATTCGGTTACCTATTTAGCAGATTATAACGAAAAATGTTTACATCAACTTAGTAGCTTTATTAGACATTCATATCACAGAATTTTTGTTATATCAAATAATGAGGCAATATCCCTATTACTGATGATCGAGTCGAGGTTTTACATCAAGTGTCCAAATGACTGCCGCCAAAGAGTGTGTCGAAGTGCCGGTGAAAGATTTACACCTCATTTATTTAAGAGTTTTCGAAATAATTTAAAAATGGCGGTTATGTATAGCTAATAAAATTATTTCTTTCAGTGACATAAAGGAGTAGTAGTATAGTAGTATAGTATTGATCAGAAAAACAAGAAGAGCAGAGCACTAACAAAAATAACAAATGAGCATATACCACCCAGTTCCTTTCAAAAAGTGAGTGTAAAATTCTCTGTTCAAGTTTTTAGTCAGATGATGGTCGCGGCTATAAGAGTTTTCAGTTCTTTAGTAATTTAGGATTTTCAATTTCAAACACTAATTCCTTGAAATTTATTTCTCAAAATTAGGCGGAATTATTATTACTTCAGCCAGATAAATTATTTGATAGTTACAATACATATTAGTTAAGACGTCATCGCTCTTCAACGTCGTTTCAATAATTTCAATTATTTAAAATGAGAACCGACTCTCAAGGCGAAAAGGTGGATATGATTTTAGTAATTGGAGAGTTTGACGAAAATTACTTGCTAGCATCAAGAGTTTATGCTTAAAAATATCCTAACACGCGTCATCGCCCTGACAGGCGGTCATTAGAATGTTTATTGCAAGTGTTATCAGAAACCAGAAAGGCAAAGACCAATTATGGGAAATGAAGAAAATGATTTTGTTATTATCGAATCTCTTGTAGAAAAGCTGCATACAAGTCAGCGAAAAATAAGTGAAGCCAGTGGAATAATTAAGCAGGCGGAGCGTCGGAAAAATTATAAAAAGGCACAGCTTTTTCCCGTATTGTATTCAATTACACCAAGCACTTTTGGAAGTAGATTACGATCGTCAACTCGTATTTTGTTTATGGGTTCTAGCGAAGTTTAATAAAGATGAATTTCTTTTGGATTTTGTGCTTTTTACGTACGAGTCATCATTCCACAACAACGGATTAGTTAATAGACATAATTTTCACCACTACAGTGACGAAAGTTCCCATTTTTTTAGAACTCTCGAAGGCAACACAGATGTTGTGTCAATGTGTAGGGTGGAATAATTGGAACGCTAGTGATACGTTCTTCTTTGATGGTAACTAACAAAGAATGTGGTTACAACTAGACGGTGCACCAGCGCATTTTCAAGTAAATGTTAGAAATGAATTGTATAGGCAATATCGCAATAGGTGGACAGGACGCGGCGGTCTACTCAATTGGCCAGCAAATTCTCCAGACCTAACGACTTCTGTTTTTTTTTTATGGAAATATTTCAAAAATATTGTCTATGATACACCACCAACTACACCAGACGATATGAGAGACAGAATAAGAATAGCGTTTCGTTCTTTAACACCAAGTATTTTAACAAGAGTTAAACAGTCCTTTCAAGAGAAAATTCGTTTATGTATTGAAAAATAAGGACATCATTTTGAGCACTTGTTAAAACATTAGTTTTCTTTTACTACTTAAGTTTGTTATTTGTTTAATAAAGTATGTATTTGTTGTTTACCTAGTTATGACGCTTTTTAATTATTGTGAAACAAAACCAATCAAACCGTTAGGTTAATAAATATTAGCCATTTAAAAAATGAATTGCACGAAACTAAAGGCTGTATTACACTTACCAAGTTCTTGACCAAGTTATTGGCCAAGAAATTGTCGGCAAGTTCTTGATCAAGTTATTGTTGACCTTGACTGTTTTACACCTATCGGTTGCATTCAGCAGAAGCACATGCTCCGCTCCATCGGTAGCGTACGCTACATCGACAACAGTTGAGTGAAATTCAAAATTTAATGTTATGTTGTTGGATGTGCTACTTGCTAACACACTTGACAGAAGTCAGCTGATCAGTTCTTGTTTATTTGAAAAATTAAGAGAAAAGTCATAAATGAAATTGGAAATAAGTAGTTTCTGAACCGAAATTAACAAATCCGAAAATAATAATTACTGGTGTTGAAGAAGATGTTATTGATCAAAACAATGAAAAAGTGTACGGGACTATTATACAAAATGATTAACATATTGCTGTAGCATATAAATATTTATTTTAAATAACAATATTGCCATATAATTTATATGCTGTAACAACATACTTTTGTGTGTATTACCACACGTAGGGTATAGTCTTTTGTACACATTATACTCTTTAAATTATTCTTTACACACCAAGAACTTATAATTGGTTTTGTGTTTTATCTTATATTGTTGTGTCATGTACCTTATAACTATTGTGGGTCCTGGCAATGTTTGTGGTTCCTTCTTATTTGCTGATGATTTTTCTCTTGCTCATTATAGGGAAAGAGGTAATAGTTTTGTTCAAAGAAAAAAACTGTATGTCTATTCAACATAATCATGTATTTTTTTTATTTTGTAATTTATGGATTCAAAAATATAGTTTCCTTTATATGCACACCTTTATGCTCTAAACAAGATACATAATTGAAAAATGCTCATATCATTTATACCTAATGCCGGTTGTAATGTATGTAAATCTTTTGTTTATTTATTTATTCTACCAAACAAAATAAATATTTATCCTGCAAATAAACAAAAATAAACTTTTATTGTACGTTTATGAATATACTCATCGACGTTATAATATTTATGTATAGGCTTCAATTAATTGCTTTAGACAACCATTTGCACGTGTTGTATCGAGCTCTTAATCTATGCCTTGTGAAATTCTAATTTATTATTCGCTTAATTTGAAAGAAATTAATGATGTCTAGACAATACGATGAAGAAAATGCTCATTTTCACGTAACATCTCTCCAACTGACCAACACCATTAATCCTATTTGGTTGTAATTCCAACTATATAAATTCAACATAAACCTTACAGGATAAATTATTTACTTGTCTATTTTTTTGTCCAACAATACATTGATTAATCATTCGCACGTAAAAATCAATGTCTGTCCAACAACTCGTATAACTTAATTTTCAAAAGAAATAATAAACTTACTTGTTATCAATAAATCTATTTTGAATGTCCATTATGAACGCTTCAAATGAATTCAAATGTATTAAATAAAATAAATTACTGTTACTATATGTGTTGAAGAAATAATGAAAAACTACAATATAACAATTAAAAAAAAACTTATTCTTTAAGAGATCTTCCTTTTGTAAGTGTTCTGAGAAGTTCACCTCTCGGAGGTGTTATCAGAAAGTCTCCCTCTCGGAAGTGTTATCAGAAGTCTGTCTTGTCGAATCTTGTCTTCGTATTTATAGCGGCAAAAATAAACTATGTTGACCATTGCGCCCTCTAGTCCATGTTTAGGTTGGTACTGGAATAAGTACACTTTTCCCGTGAAATCGCTGCCCATATGTTGCCGCCTTGATTCACGCACACATACACATTTTGTTCTGACAGTTCACAATTCACTTAAACGTCAACATAACCTTCCAATTCAAAGGTCCCCTCTGCTTTGCACATCATTCCCAACGGTAGGTTTATTCTTGTTACTAATACCATCCTTCCTTGTACTCGTCAATGAACCCATTACCTTGTTCATTGTTCGATGCATATTTTTCTTTCCATTTATTTATGTTAGTTTCACTTTTCTTTCAGCCGGAGTGCGCCTTGACAAAATGGGAAACATGTTGAAAATAACCATTATTCCGCACTGCCTGTCCTTGTAGAACACGTCCGCCTCTAGTCCCTGAAGTATTGTGTTACGAACAAGTCATGAACACGGATACCTTTTATTTACTTATAATGTCAGCTTTTTGAATACAAAAATATGTCACTGCTGATTGCTTCCATGTTTTACACATTTTTATATCCTTTTTTATTTGTCTAGTAGTAAGCTAAGGTAAATTTTATTCTTTAATACTATTTAATTCTTAAACTCTCATAAGATTTTTATTGCCTTATGCATATAAATTTCATTTCTTTTCATGATTTATAACCCATACTTTTTGTGTATCTTTTCTACAAAAGAAATATATTACTTATATTTATTTTGTCTTTATTTCATATATTTCTTTATTTAATAAATTTTTATTCTACATCATTTGCTTTATATTTATTTAATAAACTTTACTTTGCATATTTCATTATTTACTGTTATAATAAAAATTTGACTATAAGTATGCAACTTTGTATACCTTCATGTAGTTCTTGTTGCATAATTTTACTCAATAATATCTAAATAGGACTTTTTCTTATTTTTACTTTTATTTCTAAGCTTAAACTAATTCTTAAATCAATCTCTAAAACTATTCTTATTTTACAAATTTGCGAGGTCACAGCAATATGTAGACAAGGATTTCTCAGCTAAACTTAAAATAGAAAAAAAATACTCATACAAGAAAAAGAAGAACTCAACAAACTATATTAGTAAAATAAAAAATTGGTTTACTAATATAGTTCGTTGGAAGAACTATGGAAATATTACATTATTTGGTCAACTAGAGATGTATTCCAGCATAATAGACAGGGCACAAATGAATGTAGGATGAAAAAGATATAAGGTGTATGAAGACCTACAAATTGATGTTATAAATGTGCAGGGTAGAATCATTTTGCTAAAGAATGTAAAAATGGAGAAACGTGGTAATTGTGCTGCAAGTGTGGTCTTTGTGCTGGTAGTCATTTAACAAACAAATGTAATAGCTTAATTATACTTGTATATAAGTGTATAAATATGTAAGAACAAATGATAAATTTAAAGTGGATATTGACACTAATCACAGTGCTTGATAGAAATTGTATAAACTACAAACGAATAATAGGTAAACAAGAATGGAAATTTAAATATATGTAGCAATTAGATAGTAAGTAGGGTTGATTCACTTAGTAGTGATTAAATTGTAGTTTTTTAAGTGTTAAGAATATTAGAATATTGAAGAACTAGTCCGTAAGTATATTATAGAAAAAGTTTTAGTTGTAAGTAATATATTTGTATACATATTTTAATAGCAACTGCGAAATAAAGGTTATTTTATTATTATTATTATTTGTTTTGATTAGTCTTGGCTGTTGACTGTTGTCAGTTGTTGTCACTATTGGTGATACACTACATTCAAAAGAACTTTACGTTGTATGTAATGCGCAAAATATTCTTCATCTGTAAAAGCTGGTAGTAATTAAGTTTTACATAAAATTACCTTCGATAAAACAACTACCCGACGCTAATCTATTGTGAATCTCATCCACATCTGTAATTTCATACAATTAATTTTTAAATTCATATAGTTAGCGCCATCTTACTCAACGTGTTACCGATACGTAGCGGTAATAGAATGCGCTACAAAAGATGGCCGTCCGCTCCGTAAAGTAGTCGATGTAATCGTGACGTAAGTCGATGTAGCGCAAATGTAGCGTATGCATCCAGCAGACGTTTCCTCAACAGTTCCACAACGGTTGCGTCTGCTGAATGGGACCAATTTCTTGGCCAAGTTTTTAGATGAATTAGCAGTACCAATAGTGCAAAAGTACGAAACAAAAAAATTAATAAAGTTACCGAAGATTTGCATTTGATATTGAATGTAAAAATAACTGCACAAGAGATGCAAAAGAAAATAAATAATTTACGCATACAATTCTTTCAAGAAGTATCAAGTTAACATGTCATTTTTAACAATTTTCTAAAATGGAATTTGTATTTACATTTTAGGCAGTTGGCAAAAAAGTTTATAACATGAATATTACTAGAAATCACTAAAAACTTGATCAAGTTGAGAAGAAAAATAGAACATGTTCTAAGCCACCAAGTTCTTGGCCAAGAAATTGACCAAGTCGACTTGACAAGTGTAATACACGACTTGTCGTCAATTTTAACTTGATCAAGTTCTTGGCCAATAACTTGGTCAAGAACTTGGTAAGTGTAATACAGCCTTAAAGTTTGAAATTGAAAATCCTAAATTACTAATATAGTTTTTAGTAATAATAGTAAATAATGTATCTGTTTGAAGTAATAATAATAATATTGTTTTTAAACACTCTGTATAATTTTTAGATTTCAACTTTAACTTATCTTAGAGTCTGATGCTTTGAGTAAACAATAAATACAATTTAAAATAATTCGCTCAAATATATAAGACAGAAATAGTTAAATGTCTCTGTTAAGTTATGTATAGGGAGTATAACAGTAAGTAGCCTTCATTTAGCCTATAGTATCAAAATATGCCATAATATACAAGTGTTCCATTTAAATTTTCATAACTTTGGTACGCAACTTTTATTGAATCACTCTGTATATTTCAAAACAATTTTAAAACGTGCCCGTAATGAGGCAAAGTGTTAGAACATTTTGTCACTTCGTATATATAAATCCACGGAAATGTGGTGCGCCAGCCTGTATATTATCTGTGCTATACCTATATAAGTGTTTACATTAGGATATTTTCCAGTTTGTTCACTAAAATCAATCCTCTTCCTAGATTGTATTTTTATAATAATATTCCCCCAAACATTAATCGTACTCAAAGAAGGAGCTCTTGGAATTTATAGTCAATAAATCATATAAATAGAAAAAAAAAGTACGCCCAAGGTAACTTTGTGTGCATAGTTGATGTAACAGTTTTTTGTGCAGAAATGATTGCAAGCAACTATAGACCTTAAGTCTTATTATCATATGGGTAGAAATTAAATGAAATTTTGAATCCTATATTTAGTAAAAATGGTTTTGTCAATTATTAGACATAAATAATTATAATACTTTCAAATAACAGAAAAAAATATATGTAAAGTAACTTATTCAGTACCGCAATAAATTACCTAAAATAATAATTTTTTAGGAGCGTCATCTGTCGTTAACTAGAATACCAATTGTAGGTTTCAATCTCTTAAATTACAACTAAACTGCAGGGCTGCGTTCATAAATGAATCGTTATAATCGTGTGTGTGGCATTTGAGTAATTTGCTTTGCAGCTAGAGTGTCGACAGAGCGTTTTGGTATTTATGAACGGTTTTAGAGTGGTGACAAGTATGACAGCACATGTGTCATATAACCCCACATAACAGAAGCGGCAATTACAATCATACTTCCATGTGCGCATGTCGAGTCTTCTTCACCGTGGTTTCAAATCCGGCGTTTTTCAAACGCTCGAGTGATTTGAGAGCGAACTTTATGAACACATTACACGCGTACATCATTGAATCACTCAACTGTTTTTGAACGGCTTTGTGTGAAATTTTACCCTAGAGTGCACGCAGTGTGACGTTTATGAACGCAGCCCTGATTATATAAATTTATCAAATATTCAGCGCCTCTGGTGGTAGTAACCCGGCGACGGTGGCGTAGCCTGGTGTTCGTAACCATTTTAGGGCTACAAAAATTTGTTAATCATGGGCCATCTGGATATTTATATGTGACAGGGTTTGATACTGTCGTCTCCTACCTCATCCCCGCTTACTTCTTGCCCTTCTCGTTCTTGCAATCTCACATAAATTTTGGTAAATCAGGCTTTTAAAATGTTATATATGTTGTCAGCAATGACAGCAAAAATTAAGTAATATGATATATATTATTATACCCTGTCTCAGAATAAGAAGGAGTGATTCAAATATCCCGCCAAAACATGGAACACATAGCTTAAAATTTGATATGACATCATGACAATTGAGGTTAGAAGAACTGTATTAATTCTAACTAAGGATTTAGCTGTTTTGTGTTTCATTTACTACTTTCGTTGAAATAAATTTATGTACCGCTTTTCATTCTACCAGTCGAAGCAGCAATACGAGTGCACGCCAATTGGAAACAGGAGAGTAAAGTTATAAACACAAGTAGGTGCATACATCTATAATTTGATGAATACAAATCTCTTAACATTCAAATCTGTTCATTCTAGTTTTACAAAAAAAATTAGAAGAATCTATGGATAAAGATATAGGCCCAATTTCCAAATGAAAGCATAGACTTTGTTCTAAGCATTTTGAGGAGGATTGCCATTATAAATATATAATTACTGCAGATTTTAGTGAATGTCCTATATCAACATGAAAATTGTGAATCAAGTCTATTTATTATTAAATATTTGTATCAGAGAGCAAGAATGAAACAAATCTTTTATTAAAATGGCCTTAAGAACTTGCAGAAAATGTTTTGCTTATTAGTTTCTATTTTAAATATCAATAAAGAACTTATACAGATAAATCATTCATATTACTGTTACAAACCTTGAGGAGGTAAATTCAAGCAACTAGATGTGAATCTTGCACACAACAGTAATAAATAGAAAGTTCACATCGGCTGAAGTTGTTTACACGAACTGCAAAGTAATTACATATACCTACACATTACTAATTATGATTCCCTATTAAAATTAATTTATTATAAAAATATATAAAGTATAACAAATATTTATTTCGACTATATATTGGAAATTAACAATAATTTAGTGTTCACATCATGTTAAAAAGATTAAAAATTTACATGATCGGCACAATTTTTCCAAATACTTATTGTAACATTTGTAATTGCTTCTGTCAAAAGTTCTCATATAAGTGATATTCTGAAAGGGGATTTTCCCCTTTCATCTTATGTATCAATTCAGATCCTATATGAAGTATTCTTAATTGCCTATCTTTATCGGTATGGCTATTTAATCCTACAGGTTTTCAACAAAGCTTGTCGTGCACTCATTATTCTTGTGGCAATCCAAACTTTTTCCCATATTCTCCACCAGATATTTTCATCTTCTATTAGTACAGGTTTCTTTACGTTTGACATATCTGAAATATAACATGTATATGAACATGTGGTAATATAATTAGTATTTAATTAACACTTACTTGAAATTAATGAGTCAATTCTAGAATATGTGTGAGTTGTCCAGTTCATTTATGGTATAAACTCACCCATAGTTATTTTTGCAATGATATTAATTGTTGAATGTTTGAGTTTTGCACTGACGTACAGTATTTTTGACATATTGATCAAATTCAAAGTTTCAAATGCATGATCACTTGTTCCTTAGGTCTTAAATCGTCTGATCAACGCATACTCATGTTGTAATAACACAATAAAGTATAATAAACCAAAGTAAAAATGTAAGATTCTAGGTTATGGCTTGGCTATAAACATAAAATGACGTTTTGTCAAACTTTCTTTCCCATGTTAAACTTGCCTACGCAAGAACCAATGAAATACTTTAAAAATATACGCCATTTTGGCGCGATATTTGAATCACTCCTTATTCTGAGACAAGGTTTACAATAGGAAAAAGTGCCGGTCGCTTTTTTATGTAACCGCGACAATGATCTAATACTATTATACTACTAGATGCAGTGTACGCTATGTCTTGCTGATTAGGAAGTGACCCACACCATAGGAGAAAGAAGGAAAATATATGAGCGTCGAAAGCTTGACAAGGATGAACAAAATTGACCGTTTTATGTGGGCAAAATTCAAATATGTTGCTATAGCTTGTAATGGCTTATAATGTTTAAAAGTATTATTTTGTTAAAAATATACTATATTAAGAGGAAAGTAAAGGTATTGCAACTTTAATAATCAAAAAGATAAATAATTAAATATATATTATTAATATGGTATTAAATATATTCTGTTTAATAACATTTTAAAGGTATCTAGGTATGCTAGTTGCCTTTCTTCATTAAGGAAAGAAAATTAAATAAATGACTTTTAATGACTATGAGATAACTATATGATTTTGTTCTTCTAATAATACCTATTTTAGCATGTTTGATGATCATTCAGTTTTTATTTAAAACAGTAGTATTAGAAAAATATTTTAAAAATCACTACAGATATCAGTTGGAAATTTTAAATTGACCACTACCACTAGAATTACTCAAAATATTACCTGTGATATTACGTTCTGAAAAAATAAATATAGAAACTGACAGCTTTTCTTAGGTGTTCCTTACAACTTCTGATATATTCAAAATAAAAGACAATGCTTAATTTTTTATTAAAATATATTTAATATGGATTAACAAATATGTAAATGGTAAATATGTGATCAAAGAAAAATGGAGAAAGAAATATTAAAAATACATAAAGCTAGAATAACAACTTGTATTATTTCGTGAGATGTTTTTTCTGTAACTAATTCAAATACTTCAACATTAGTTACATTTGGGGATTCTGAGCTATAAGGTAAATAGAACATTAAAAATATCTAGGTAGAATAATAACTACAATTAGAAATCTTACTTTAACAGTTCTTTGCTTGGTGCATCAGTAATTTTTAATCGTTGATATCTGCTATTACAGGGAATTTTTCTCAAGTGAGCAGGAAAATTGAAAATACTTTGAATTGCATTTTGGGGCAAATATTTTCTTCCATAACTTATAACAAAATCTTCAGGAACAAAACGCTCTGAACACAATCTTGAATATTTTGATGGCTTAAAATCCTTTCGTTTAGTACAAATTATCCACTGCTTGCATAGTACTTGATCAGATTGAAAACTAAAATTTTTTATATCAAATCTACAAATCATGTATTTTATTAAGAATAGTTAACCTGTGAAATGATACGTTCATTCCCTTTTCTGCCCTATTAGTACAACCATACGCTGCATATGACATTTCCATTGTGTCTTAAATATGTGACTCCAAGCACTGCGAAGCTGGTATATATAATATTCAACAATTTAAAATATTTATTTCTAATTTTGTTACTGATAATAGCACTTCTAACCAAATATATATTACACTAAATCCATGAGAACAACACTGTTAAATTATAAGCTGAAGTTAACATTTGCCAATATTCCTGATGATTCTCAATTTATATACATTAGCTATATCAAATAAAAATGAAATTCTTAAAATGTGTCTAATTACAATCACAATTTTATAAATAAAAATAGTTGATTGAATCATCATGAATCCACAGTTGTCTTTATACTCTTATTTCTTTAAATAAAAATAAAGTCACTGGTGTATGAAATAAAATCAATACTAGAAGAAATCTATTAATAAAATACATAATCCAAATTACCAAAAAGACAAATAAATATGTATAAATCAACAAAATTGAGAAAGTTTATATACAAAACAATGCGATATCGCGATGTTTTGCCCACAACTAACGGTTTTGTATATCTGTCTCCTTTGTATGTGTAGAGGTCAATTCCTCTCTCTCTACAGTCCATCTAGTAGTTCTATATTATTAGATCATTGAACCGCGACCGTAGATACATTCAGAAGTTCGAGCATACATTCAGAAGTTCGAGATGGTGGATTAGGTAACTGCATACATTTATGCAATACTTTTATTTGTAACATTAGAAATGCTAAATACAATATTAATTATTTATATTGTATTTAGCATTTCTAATGTTACAAATAAAATATATACTTTTAAACGATTTTATGAAATGCTCGTAAATGTGACTAATAGGTCACTAAGAACGTCAGATGGCGTGGTGATAATGGTACTTTCAGGAGCATTGCAGATTGCTGTGCCCAATCCATTTGTCTATGGCCCAATCTCTGGTTAATAATGGCGGATCATGTTGACCAATTTAATATGAATAACACAATGCTTTCGGCAAGTACATTTAATATTAAGGAAGAACAGTGTCTAGAAAAAAGTTTTATAGAGGATAAAGTGTATATTTCTGAAACTGTTATATCTATAGACAATACCGAGTTACAAGGCTCCATATGCCATGGCAAAATAAAGCAATATGAAGAGTTCACATGTTTGGACAATATTAAAACAGAATTGGCATCAGTTGAAGTGAATGCAGGACAAAATGAGGTTGATAACGTTAAAATTGAAAGAGGCATCAATGCTGATGGTATTAAAATTGATTTCGACAATGAACTATGTGAGTAATACATATTACTAGCTGTTAAATGTAACGTTTTGTTGTAGTCATACTCATACAAAGCTTGTTTTACTTCTATCAATTTGAGTTCAATAAATTACAGGATGTGAAACAAGCTTAAAACAATAGCCACAAGCTATATTCAGTGAGAATAAATTGAAATTTTTATCATGGCCATGTCTAAGGCATCATTTTTTTAATTTAACTTAGTTTAACATATGTATGTAAATGTATATTTGCATCTAAATTCTTGTTAATATTACTGATATGGTGGTACACCACCAATTACTTAACAGAACATTACAAACACTCTTCTTGCTTCTGAAGTTACTGTTGGTACTATTTAGTTATTTGTGAGTAGTGATGAAACATCTGCAGCATAAATTACAATAGAATGGTGAAAGTGTATTTAGTATTTATTTTGTTTATTGAAAAATAAAATCTCATGTAAAAGGATTCTTATTCCATTATAAACACCAAACTGTAATATTTTTATTTTCAAATTTTTTTTTATATCACAGATACTGGGGTTTAGACTATTTCAACTGCCAATTAAATTTTCACTGCTTCTTGACATCTGTATGTAATATATTACTTACTATTATTATATTATTAACTATTTAGAGAACTGACAGTATTAAAGATGTTTCATCATATTGTACTTACAAAATCATCAAGTGACAGTAAATGCTTTGATTCTTAGTTTGTATATATTTGACCAACAGACTGTGAAGATTGTGAAGCATATTACATAGACTACTGCATCGAATGTGGAATGCTTGTAAATATTTTAAATAAGAATGCAGTGAAGAGTGAAGATAATGGGGCACGAGCGGATATACCAAATGATATTTTAGAAATTCAAGATTTATTTGGACAAACTGGAATATATGCATTAAGGATTATTCCTGAGGGTGTAAAATTAGGTCCTTTCACTGGACTCAGCGCAACAGAATGTCCCTGGGAAAGAAAAGGCGAGAAATTTCTTTTGTACAAAAATAAATCGAATTATTTGAATTGGATGCAGTTCGTTAATCCTACCAGGAATACTTCTGAAGGAAACCTACGTGTCCTTCAATATGAAGATAATATATATTATCAAAGCACTCGTCAGATCCAAGCTGGTCATGAATTACTGGTGTATTTTGGTGAGGAATATTGCCAAAATAAAATTGTCATAGCAGACATCATTAAGGACATATTTGCCTGTACATTTTGCTGTCTTGGATTCAGCTCTAAATCACATTTGGCCAAACATAAAACCCGTTGTGTTGAGGATGTAGCTGGAAAGTTTTCACTTGAAGGTATTGTGAATATCTCATTTGATGTCTCTGAAATTAACTACATATATACTTTTTGTATTTTAAAGAGATTACATATCTTTAAAATATTTTATAAATTATTATTTGCCCCCCCCCCCCCCCCTCCCTCACACAAAGAATGCATCAATGTCAGTCTTACATGAAATTAAATGTATGTGTTTTTCACGCAATTCCAGACCTAGCACAGTGCCCATTTTGCAAAATCCACTTGGACTCCAAGGAATATTTTGAACACCATAAGGCCTTTTGCTTCGAGAGGAATGCTAGGTATGTTGCATTTTATATGATGATATATGAGAAGAGTGGAGCAGAAATGACATTTTCTTACCAAAGAGTTTATATGTGCTTGTTGATACATAGAAGTTTTAAATTGATTTAAAGAAAATCTCAAAATGATTTTGAAAATATTTGTGAAAAATTCGTTCTCTTAAATTTAATGGATATTGTAAGCCCCCTATGCAGACATTATTAAATTTCAGCACCATTTAGTTTGTCCTGTAGTATTATGATCCGCCCATAGATGTCGCACAAAATTCATATCCAGTAAAGTCCCTAGATATATAAAGTACCGCAATTACCTCCATTTTGGCGCCAAAGAAGCGGCAAATTTAAAAATCTGTCAGTTTTTTTTTAAACTACAAAAATACAATAGTTGTCAAACAATATGTCAAAAATGTATTCAAATTGTAAAATAGCTTATTGATTTCTTAACAAAATACGAAAGTTATCTAATTAAAATTTAGAAAAATATACTTGTGATTGTGATAGTGTCGTTAGCTAAAGAGGACCAATCGAAAAGCAGCAAGCTAGTGTATATGTGTGTGCATGATTTTTATTATTTATTACACAACAGAAAATCCAAGTATAGAATAAATGTATAATAGAAAAGACGAAAAATATATATTAAAAAGGTAATACATATAAATAACAAAATATAGAACTAAAAATAAGATTCTATTTATAGATATAGCTGTCGGTTCTTGGTGAAACATAATTTAAATATACTTTAGGGTAGATAAAATTAAAAAACACTTGATTTCGTTTCACTTAGTTTATTAGAATATCTCTAACAATATTGTTTCGGTATGTTCTACCATTCTCAAAGAACTAAATTTGTGTGTCTATTTTGTAAACTTATATATTACTTGAGGGCTGAGGGTGTGTTTATTGTACCTACTTTGACCATTTTATTGCTGTGTCTATTATCGGATTGTTTATGTATTCTGTCTGTGTGTTGGTTATGTGTAATTTTTTATGTATAGCTTTTTTAATTTCTAGTATTTCTAAATAATTAAGTTTTTTGCTTTTGTTAACATTATGTAGTAATTTACAACTATCTATATCGGGAAAGTGGAGTTTCTCAATGCAATGTTCTGCGAACCCTGTGTTTTTTGTTCCTTGGATTATTTTTAATTTTTAATTTTATCTACCCTAAAGTATATAAAAATAAGAGTAGATACATGTAAATATTATATATTAATAAGTTTAAGTATTTGTTATTCATTATTAAAGTAAAGATTTACAACACGGCTTCTTGTCATCCTTCATTCATTCAACAAATTATGATCTGCCATAATATATCTTACTGGCACATAAATTCGAGGTTATACCTGGAGCTTCTCTCCTTTAATGAGCATCGAAATCGGGTTTTTCAACAAACCAATACAGCGTTCAATACAATTTCTAGCTAAACTGTGAGCTCTATTATACCTTTCTTCAGGAGAATTTGGTAGAGCATCTGGCACAGGTGTTAACAAATACGGTTGTTCTTTTTTAACAACTTCCGATTATCCAACCTGTTTAATTCGAATTGGTCAAGTTCGAAGTGTGCCTGAAAATTGCAAAAAAAAAACATCTTCACATTAGGAAACATTCTGCAAGTGAACAAGAATATGAAAGAATTGAGCAAATATAGGATACTTACCTCAGATAACAAAGCTCATTCAGGCAAGTCAACTCGAGTGATAAATGCAAGCCATGCTTTACGCCGATCATCATTATTTGATGTTGGTATTCGGAAAAACCTTAATCCGTTCTCGCCACGGTTTCGACATCCACTCAAACAACAACTGGGCATGGTTCCAACGCACGTAATAACCTTACTCTTTATGTCATTATGTCAACAGCGATCAGCTGATTGCTCCGCTTGTCCGGATACTACCAACTCAATCACTAAAGTCCGCAAAAGTCACCAAATCACCGCCATTTTGGCGCCGTTGTAATGGGACAAACCAATTGCGGTACTTTATTATCTAGGGACTTTAATATCCAGTACAGTGACTAGATAAGAAACAGTGGTGACAATAGGATGTTTTCTTTTCTATTGGTTGACAGAGTCACGTGGTACCGGCTGCCATTAAGAGGCAAAGTTGTGTTGTATACATTGAGAAGTAATAGTTGTGTTCATAGTGCAAAACGTGCGTTTTCAATAGATATTATATTGTTTTGCTGAAAATTGTTCTTTTGTAATCAGAGTGCTCGCACGTGTAAGTATTATATGTCCTATATTCAGGCATTTAAGCACAAATAATATTAATTTGGTTGCTTTAGCAGTGAACTAGCTATGCCTGGGTGTGCTGCTGTAGGTTGCAGCAATTCAGCCAAGAAAGGATATTTACGGTTTCCTAAAAATCCAGTAAGGAGAAAGGAATGGCTCATTAAAATGAAAAGGGACAAGTGGACAGTAACAGATTATTCATATTTATGTGAGGTAAGAATGAGAAAATGCAGTGAATTTCAGTAGATAATTATTGTTACAGTGACGTTATTGTTAACAGTTAATTGAAGGGGTCCTGTAAGAGGATTGGAAAATGCCATTCGTATATTTTATGACAGATATGCTGTCACAGAAACATGTTTTATTATGAGATTTGAAAAATACATTGCTTTTATATGATTGTTAAGTTATCATTGTTATCTAGTTATGATAGGACTCTAAAGAGTTTATTCTGAACAATGATGCCTCTTAATGGAAATAAAGAATTTACTATATTACTTATGTATTTTTGAGGTCCATTTTGCTCCTGAAATGTGGGAACGGACACGGGTTGATGATACACGAAAATTGAAAGTAAACAGTGTGCCCACAATTTTCTCTTTTAAACCACCTGAGATACCGAAACGAAAAGCCTCCAAGCAAAAGGACATTTTCAACTTCTGAAGTTTGCAACGTGACATCTGAAAATTGGGTAAGTTTCCTAATAAAAAATAATTCTCTAAGTTAAATATGTAAATTAAAAGAGTTTTTTGAAATTCGTACCGGAAGTAGGTCTTTTACTCTTATCGAAAATCAGTTTTTTGCGAATATCTCGCAAGTCATGCTTTCTAGGCAGGTACATTACGAGTATAAAAGTATTTATATAATAATTTTAAATATCTTTTTATAAAAAAGATTTCCAAATTCGGACCGGAAGTACCACTTTTACTCTTACCGAATAGCGATTTTTTGCAAATATGTCGTAAATTATGCATTCTATATATATTTATTAAGAGTACAAAAGTATTTAGAGTTGGATTTGCAATATTTGTTGTATACAAGAAATTTCAAAATTCGGTTCGGAAGTAGCACTTTTACTCTTAGCGAGTAGCACTTTTTTCGAATATCTTGCAAAGTATGCATCCTATAGCGATTTATTAAGAGAATGAAAGTACCGGGTGGCCAACTAAGAATGGCCGCCGGCTATATCTCAGAAACCAGTAGTCATATTGCTTCCGGGTAAAAAAAATTTCAAGTAAAAGTGCCCAAGAGAAAATGCTGGAAATTATTTTGGAGTTTGTAAAATGTCCGCAAGGGGGAGTAACAGTCAGGATCAATGTTAAATTTAGAATTTCTTCATATTTTTACTAATTAAGGGGTATTGAAAATTTTTAAATTTTATTCCTTACACATTCTTTAATACTTTTAGTCTTGCACATTTTTCACTATCTAGTGAAATAAAGTGGTGGGGGCAGTTCAAATGTTTTTTTGTATAAACTAGGATTACTCCCGTTTGGCCTAACCGATTTGAATAAGTTTGGTCCCATTTAAAAGAGCCTTATTTGCTCTATAAACTGAACTTGTGTTTTTGTATCTCGAACTTTTGCCGTCATCGGTAGATGGCGTTAACTGAAATGTAAGCAACTATTAGGCCTTTTTTCAAAAAAATTAAATACAATGATATGTTTCTTTTTACATAAGTTAATAAAGAATTAAAACCTCTACATTTTGGTAAAAAAACCAAATTTGTATGTTTTTTAGAACAGGAGATATTGGCAAAAATATATTATAATGCATGGATTCTTTTGTTTTAATTGTCTTCTTGTTTTAATTGTCTTCTTTTTATTATATACGTAACATAAAAATACGCCCTGGTATATATAATAAATTCAGTAAAATTCTAATACGCAGACCAAATAATAAAATGTCACAAAACCGGAAGAAATTTGAAAGGCATTCCTGTAACACCGATGCAAAATATATAAAAATATATTAAATAAAAAAAATGTATAACATTTCGTTAGTTCCTGTTTAAGAAACCAAAATTACATAAATTTAATTTTATGGAAACGTTCGAAAAACATGTATTTAAAATTTTCTTATACTATGATTTACTATACTAACAATTAATACTAACACTATCAGAATAAAGCTAATATTAAGCACTAAAATAACTACAATTACATTACTGTAAAGATTGGTTTGCAAAATTTTTAATGACGGCCTAATTGTTCAAAATGCCGCCCATCATTGTTAATGCAAGCCTGCAACTTTTGCCGCGCGGATAAAACAGAAGTTTCAATTTCCGCCTCCGATATGTTTCGTACTGCTGCTATAATTTTCTCCAGCATATTTTGTCTTGTTGTAGGCCGGTTTTCAAAAACAATGTCCTTAATTCTCCCCCAAATATAAAAATCTAGGATGTTGAGGTCTGGTGACCTGGCGGGCCAGGGAAATATACTACCCCGTCCAATCCACTTGCCAGGAAATGTCTGATCTGAGAAATCCCGGACGCTTGCCACAAAATGCACCGGGCACCCATCGTGCTGAAAAACTTATCACGACGAATGTCCAGAGGGACATCTTGTGTTAGAAGGAGCAGCTCATTCATAAAAAAATTTAAATAAACGTCTCCAGTAAAATGTCGGTTAAAGAAAACGGGTCCAATAATTTTACCTCCTAGAATACCGCACCACACGTTTACCGACCAGCGGCCTTGATGCTAAACTTCCTGCATCCAACGCGGATTTTTCCTGGACCAATAGTTCATATTGTGCAAGTTCACACCACCATTGCTACTAATGTTGCCTCATCCGTCCATAGTACGCGAGAAAGAATTTCGGGGGTTTCCGCTACCATATTTAATAGCCATTGACAGTAGTCAATCCGGCGATCGAAATCTTCAGCCGTTAAAGCTTGATGAAGAACGATGTAATAAGGATCATCCTGAAAATAATATGGCAAACGTGAACGAAACTGCGAGATCAAATTTATCCAAACTTGTTGGACAGTGTTTAGGTAACTTACTATTATAAAGTATTACTGTGGTCTATATAAACGGTATCGGATAAAAATGTCTGTGACCGGTAAACAGACAATAAATAGGCAGATGGATGTATGAGTTAAACTTAAGGGAACCGAGTACGGAACGTTAAAAACAACTGTTATGCTTAATGCTTAAAAATATTAAAACAAACTGTAGGAGATATAGCAAATCTAACAAAGGCCTTACAAAAATAATCTCGAAATAAAGTTTATTTTATTTTTAACTTAAATCTTTCAATATATTTTGGACCGCAGTTCTACAAATGCCCAACTCTCTACTTGTGGTTTTGTTCACTACATGTGGATTAAATACAATATATTCTAATACTTTTATAGCATTTTCTTCGGTTCCGCCAGTAGGTTGCCTTCTTTACACCGGAAGATTAATAATACGAAAAACACTGCTCGCATAATGTCATCCAGGGAACTGCATAGCATACACTCTGGAAGCAATTGTAGAATTTCGAATGAATTCGAAATAGACACCAATCATATCGAATGCCTCTTCATTCGCTAACCGCATCTCAGTAAAAAAGAAGTTCTCCCAAACACAAAAAAGTAAACGGAATCAATCAAAAACTGACAATAATATTTATTATTTTCACAACTCGTCGTTTTAACACAGAGTTATTGTTTTATTTTTTCATAGCTTACTTTTTTAGTGTCAATGGTATATCTTTTGGATTAAAATAAGTATTAAAAATAATCTTGCTTTATTAAACAGTCTTTCAAAATTTTTTTTTCTTGATAATAATAATATATTAGATAATAATAATATATGTAGCTCAAAATGGTTAGCTTCATAAAAAAAAGGCCAGTAAAAGAGGAGAATTTATGAATTTTGATCTATTTTTGTCAATATCTCCTGTTCCAAAAAACATACAAATTTGGTTTTTTTTACCGCAATGTAGAGGATTTAATTCTTTATTCGCTTATGTAAAAAGAAACATATTGTATTTAACTTTTTTGAAAAAAAGCCTAATATTTGCTTACATTTCAGTTAACGCCATCTACCGGTGACAGCAGAAGTCCAAGATACAAAAACACAAGTTCAGTTTGTAGAGCAAATAAGGCTCTTTTAAATGAGACCAAACTTATTCAAATCGGTAAGGCCAACCGGGAGTAATCCTAGTTTATTTAAAAAAACATTTGAACTGCCCCCACTACTTTATTTCACTAGATAGTAAAAAGTGTGCAAGACTAAAAGTGTTAAAGAATGTGCAGGGAATAAAATTTAAAAATTTTCAATATCCCTTAATTAGTAAAAATATGAAGAAATTCTAAATTTTAACATTGATCCTGACTGTTACGCCCCCTTGCGGACATTTTACAAACTCCAAAATAATTTCCAGCATTTTCTCTTGGGCACTTTTACTTGAAATTTTTTTACCCGGGAGCAATATGACTACTGGTTTCTGAGATATAGCCGGCGGCCATTCTTAGTTGGCCACCCGGTACTTAGAATAGGATTTTGAATAACTTTTGTATAAAAAAATTCTTAAAATTGTATACTTTGAAACGCTCATACGTATAAGAAAGTCGTGTGGTGGCCACACCTCATTTTTAAAAAAAATTATAACAAAAGAAAAAACAGACAAAAATAAACGCACAAGCAGAATATTCGTTTATATATACAAGGGTTACGTCAAAATGATCTTTTGTTATAATAATAATAATATCTTTATTAGCAATACGCTATTTACATACACTTACATTATTTATATGAATTTGTCTAAAATATATAATGACAGTTTTCTCTTAAATCTATTTATATTATTGCAATGTTTTATGTCATACGGCAGGCTGTTAAACATTTTTAGCCCATTAACAAAAACATTATTAGCCGTTGATGACCTATTAACTTTTTCTATAAAGAAATCATTGATGATTCGTGTATTATAATTATGTATGTCATGTATATAAATCAACTTCTGACTAATATACGATGGCGTAACACCTTGTTTACTCTTGTAAATGAATAACATAGTTTTGTAAGTTATTCTTTGTCGCACATTCATTAATTTCAATGTACTCAGCATTAATGCAATTGGTGTATATTTGTTACACTTTAAATTGTTCTCATAGCCCTATTTTGTATTTTTGGTATTTGCTGAGTTTCGTAATTATTTAACTTGAAAAGGATATCTTGAGCAATATTCCGTGTGTATCGAAATTAGCGATTTATATATAGACAGTTTAATATATGTAGACATATTTTGACCTATTCTACTTAAATAACCTACTTTTTTAGGTATTTTATTTAGAATATGCTTTGTATTTTCTTTAAAATTTAAATGCTGATCTATAATTATCCCTAAATATTTTATACTAATTACTCTTTCTAAATAATTATTATCTATTTTTATATTAATACTGTCATAATTAATTGTGTTTAATTTATATGCACTACCAATGATTATAAATTTAGATTTACTTATATTAATACTTAAACTATTGGCACATAACCATTTATATAATAAAGTCAAGTCTTCATTTATTTTATCCTTCATGTCATTTAAATCATTTCCACTGACATACAACATTGAGTCATCAGCAAACAAATGCAATTTACTGTTTTTGGTCCTTAGCATAATGTCACTAACATATAAATTAAAAAGTAACGGTCCTAATATTGTTCCTTGTGGTACACCATATTTAGTAGAGCGCACACCTGATTTTGTCCCATTAAACTTTACACTTTGGTATCTGTCACTCATGTATGAACGACACCATTCCAGAGCGATGCCTTTGTAGCCGATGACATCCAATTTCTTCAATAGTAATTGTCGGTCGATGGTCTCAAAAGCTCTTCGGAAATCCAAAAACACAGTCAGCACCATTTTGCCACTGTCCATTTCCCTCGACCAATTATCACAAATGTTCACCAAAACTGTTTCACAAGAGTGTGATTTCTTGAAACCTGACTGGTTCAATGATATTATACTGTTTGTATCACAATAACTATCAATTTGTTTTTTAACGCACATTTCCAACATTTTTTCGTATGATGGCACTGTATTTATAGGTCTGTATTCTTCACACAGTTTCGTCCCATTGACTTTTGGGACAGGTACTATATATGATATTTTCCAGTATTTAGGAAATACCCCTGACTGCATTGTCGTATTTATTATGTCTAGTATTCTATTTGCTGACACCAAACAAATGTCCTTTAAAACTCTGCTTGTTATACCATCACCAGCAACGTCTCCTGTACCTTTTAGAGATTTAATTACATCTTTAATTTCTTTCATAGTTACATTTTCAAATTTACAAAATTCCGGATGCTGCGGTATGTCACGCAAAACTTCATTTTCACTGTCAATATTTTGTCTTTGTATCCCATCGACTAGTATATCTATGCTTATTACAAAGTACTCATTAAATTTTTCAACAATTTCCCTATCATTCTCTATTTCTTCATTATCAAAAATAATGCTTGTATTATTTGTTTCTTTACTTGTTGGTAATAACATTTTTAGATTCTTCCATAGTTCTTTTGAGTCGTTTCTGTTTTGATCAAGTGCTGTTTTCCAATACTCTTCTTTCCGTTCTCTAATCATTTGAACAACTTTATTTCTAATTAATTTGTATTCATTCCAGTCTTCCTCACGTTTCGTAAATACTGCTACCTTATATTTATCATCTCTAATATTTATTTGTTCTAATATTGCATAATTCATCCACTCATTCCTTAAATACTTTTCCGGTAAAACAAATTCACATTTTGGACACATTTCTTCAATACTTTGATTTATAGTTTCAGTCCACTGATCTACCATAATGTTGACATCATTTCCATTATTCCAACTTTTATCGTAAATGTGTTCATGCAGTTTATCAATGTCATAATTTTTAAAACTCCTTATAACTTTCTTTTTTGTCACATCACTTTTTATCTGTAGTATAACTTTTAACATCGAATGATCACATATTTTTGGTGTATGTAGTACCTCATGTTGTATTGTTTTTTCGTTAGTAATAATGTAGTCAATGACTGTTTTACTATTGTTTGTTATTCTTGTATATTCAGTTGCCACTTGCTGTAAGCCATTTATATGTATCAAGGTTTTAAGTCTATTACTGTAATAAGTGTTTTTTGTATAATCTATATTTATATCACCCATCATTAAAATAGTCCCATTGAAATTGATTATATTATCAATATAGGTTTCAATATATTCCAAAAATAGGTTATCCATGTTTTGTGGATGGTGGTATATAACGCACAATAGTATTCTTTGACTACCCATTACGATTTCCGCACTTACCATCCAAATATATTTGTCAATATGGATGTTATGTATTTTATAACTTATATTACTTTTATATAATCTAATCTATAATTCCGAAATAAATATCGGATAGTCCCTTGATATCTGTTCGATCATTTATCGCATGCTTCTCTTTCTTTATGTGTATCATTTCTAACACGTTTCGTACTTTGGTATTTTGTGCTTTGCTCAAAATACTTGTATTATCGAAATTAAAACCATGTCCCGTATTATTAGAATGTTTTTTTAATGTCACATTGTTAGCGTATTTATGACCCTCTAATCTTTCCGCTATAAGTTGTTGTGTTTGGCCAATGTAAACACCATCACAATTATTGCAAGGCATTTTATATATAACATGTGTTTCTTGCATAAGTGGTACTTTGTTTTTGGTTTTAGTAAACAAATGTTTTATACTATTATGGTTTCTGTAAGCTACTTTTATATTATGTGGGGCTAAACTTTTGTTTAATTTTCACTTAAACCTTGAATATAGGGCAGGCATACATATTTGTTTGTGTTAGAATGAGTTTCATTTTTTTTAATACTATGTTTACTTTGGTTGTAGAATTTGTGAAGTCTGTGTTTTATTATTTTTTGAATAAAGTTTAGTGAATAGTCATTTGTTTGTAGCATACTTTTAATGTTACCTAATATATCTTTTCTAAAGTTTGCACTTGTTAATTTGATTGCTCTGTCAACAACGGCTGTAACTACATTTTTTTTTTATATATATCTGGTTGGCAAGAAGTGAAATTTAAGTGTCTACCTGACGCCGTTGGTTTTTGAAAAAATTTTGTTTGAATGGTATTTTTATGTCTTACTAATGTCATATCTAGAAAATTCATTAATCCTTCTTTTTCGATTTCTAGGGTGAATTGTAATTTATTATGAAAACTGTTGAATTGTTCCAAAATATAGTTAATTTTGTCAGTGGATGCAACCATAATGCAGTCATCAACATATCTCATATATAAAGTTGGTTTAAAATTTAAGTTATTGATCACTGTTTGTTCTAATTCCTCCATTACTAACTGAGCGATGATACGTGATATTGGTGCACCCATCTCACAACCATAAACTTGTTTAAAAAATTTGTCTTTGTCTTAAAAATTACACAACTCTAACACTACAGGAATTTATAAAAGGATTAGAATTAACACTTGAAGGTACATATTTTCAATATAATGATAACTTTTTTAAACAAATCCATGGCTGTGCGATGGGATCTCCCATGTCTAGTGTAATTGCACAACTAGTAATGGAACAAATAGAACAAGAAATAATATCAGATCTTGATTTCGTGCCAGTATTTTACAAGAGATATGTAGATGATTGCATCGCTTGCATACCCATGGATAAAGCTGAATACACATTAAATAAATTCAATTCAATACACCCAAAGCTACAATTTGAACTAGAAAAAGAAACAAATAATACAATTAATTAATCAGCATCATCGTTCCAAGTTTCCACATCTTTATTCAAAAACTTTGATGAGATACCCAGAATTTGGAAAAATCGCAAAGAGTTGCTAGTTACGAAGTCCTCAATGTTTTTTTCGTCGATGTGCTCGATGTCATTGTTTATTCTTTTTGGGCAATCTTCTATGGCTTCAATTTTTAGTGCATCTACCATTTTCTTTTTATCTTGTACTGGAAGTTCGTCGTCGAAAAATGCAAAAGACACCAGTTCCTCCGACAAATACCACAAATGGCCCAGTATTTTTTTTAGGGCAACAGTAGCCATTTTTTGATTTATTTTTTCAAAGGCTGTAAGATCTTTCAATAATTGTAAGTCGTTTCTTGGTGCTGACCATCCGGTAGAGGCTTGAAACCAATATTTTACATATATTATCACTGTGAAAATGCTTATTTCTCTTACAGCTTTCTCTTCGTTTTTTGACAGTTTAAACTGATGTTTAAATAGGAAAATTTTCAAACAGTACAAAGCCCTTGCCATCCATCTAGCTCGATGTATACCAGCAGGTTTCCTAAATGAAACACCTTTTTCGGGAACTCCTCCTAAGAAAATGATTGTGAGATTCAATAATTCCCTGTAGTCATCTCGAGGTTGATGTGCTTGTAATTGTTTTTTTGCAAAAGAAATTCTGTCTGCGGCGGATTCGACAAGGATACTTGATTCGGTGTCATAAGTAATTGATTTGTAGTCGCTTTGGTCAATGCTGACCCAATTTTTCTTAAACCTTTTGAATAATTGAATATCAGGACCACTAGACGAACCGAGCGATTGATCCACTACAGCTAATAACATAATTTCCATTATATGATGGCGACATGCAAGCCAAAGCATGTCTTTCTCCATTTTTCGCTCTAAAAGAACACAAACTCCATTTCTTAAACCAGTGTTTACAGCAGTTGTATCAAAACACAAACTACTTACTTTATCGCTCAAATTCCATAAATTTATTGTTTCGTAGATAACTGACGCACTTGCTTCACTTGCTCCATGTTCCAGTTTTGGAACTGCTAGAAGTTGATCAATCCCATCTCCCGATACCAAAATTGGCAGCCGATCTACAGTTTCCTGCCCAGTAATATCTTCAATTAACTTGCCATCCCAATGAATTGTTAATGGCAAATTAGGTTTGAACTCGCTTTTGAGAGACTCTGCAACTGCTTTTCGATTTTTCAAACGGTGCCGACGAATGGAAGATCTGTTGACATTAAAGTCTGATGGATCACATCCAGCACTTTTCAAAGTAGATGTTACGACCATGGTTGCTTTTCTGTCACTCAATTTAGAGACATCAAGACTAGAAGCTAATGGGCCGCTAATAATGTCTTTTCGAGCTCGTTTTTGGGGTGGTTGCACTTTCGGAGATTCTGATGGAACTTCTGAATCAGTTGTACTTGTTTCTTCGCTGGTGCTGGTAGATGACGACGAAAGAAATGACAAAGAAGAAAAAGAGCACTTTTCTGTCAAAGTCAAGATATTTATGTTTTCACGTTCACGCAGTTTCTGAAGCCGTTCTTCTTTCTCTTTTATTTTCTTAATTTTTTTTAAAACTTTTTCTATCTACTGAACCAATAAAACCCTGGCGATTTTTTTTTGGCTTTGTGCTAATAAAAACTGCTTGTCCTCTTCGACAGTTATAATATTTAAAGCATCACAATGAGCTATATCAAATAAATCGTCTAATTTTTGTTGCCAGTCTTGTTCTTTTTTCTTTAATGCTTCCGTACGTTTTTTCTTGTTCTCTTTATTTTTTTCAGATTCTGCCACTCTTTGACGTGTTTTTCGATTTTACAGATTACATGTTTTTTTAATCTCGTTGGTATATTAGCTTTTTCCCACAAGTTTATCACTTCACATGCAGCCAAAGTCGCAGATTCATGAATGGTTTTCTTTTCTTCACTTTTGTAATAACGAAACAAACGTAACACTTCACCAATAGATGGTAACCTTGACTGGTTTAGTTTAGGCAGTAATTAGCCGATCAGCCAAATGTTGGTTTTATTTCTAGTAACTACGCTGACTCCGCTACTAGTAGATGCCATTGCAAGTTGAAACAAGTTTGTATGTTTCTTGAAACAAAACGCGTGTGCTCTCTCGTCAATGAATTAATACCGACTGAATTGCGGGCGGGCTTTATCTCGATGCGTAGGTGCAGGAGAGGGGGACCTATACGTGTCTGCATGTTTCACTTTAACAACGCAAAATAAACACTTATCTTAATGAATTAGTGAGACTCATAGTCGAAGTAGCCATAAAATAACTTTTCGTTAGTTTGACAACTGGTAGCGACCTCTAAATTTTGTCCAAAAATTAAAAAAAAATTATTACTTCATATTTTATAGTAGAGAATCGAATGAAAAGGTGCCGCGATAATATTTAAAAACTCGAAAAATAAGGACCACCCTAATATATATATATATATATATATATCTAAATTGATTTTTCTGCTTCGCGCTGAGTAAATTAATTAGGAAATTTTATCACAAAAATTTGCCCACGATGAGATTTGAACTCATGACCTTCTTATTGTCGATAAGATGCGCTACCAACTGCGCCACGAGGGCCTTGAGTTCATATCTACTTTAAACGTCTTGATCTCTTCAAGTAACAGTTGGAATATACATCTTTATCCGGCAGTTTGGAACTGAATGTGTAAATTTGAATTTTAATTATTTTTAAAATTCTGTTTTTCTCAGCGTAGAAATATATAAATTGATTTTTCTGCTTCGCGCTGAGTAAATTAATTAGGAAATTTTATCACAAAAATTTGCCCACGATGAGATTTGAACTCATGACCTTCTTATTGTCGATAAGATGCGCTACCAACTGCGCCACGAGGGCCTTGAGTTTATATCTACTTTAAACGTCTTGATCTCTTCAAGTAACAGTTGGAATATACATCTTTATCCGGCAGTTCGGAACTGGATGTGTAAATTTGAATTTTAATTATTTTTAAAATTCTGTTTTATATATATATATATATAGGTATGTAAATTTACTGAACCAGGAAGGTCAGAATGTGTGGGCTGGGTTAATTAAAACAATCTATTTGTGGCTGGTAACGTTTCGGAATAATTTATTCCATCATCAGACTCTACAATAAGTTGAAAAAAAATTTTTTTTTATTTAAGATTGTCCCTAATTATTTATATAAAAAATTTTTTTCAACTTATTGTAGAGTCTGATGATGGAATAAATTATTCCGAAACGTTACCAGCCACAAATAGATTGTTTTAATTAACCCAGCCCACACATTCTGACCTTCCTGGTTCAGTAAATTTACATACCAATACACCCTGAAAACAGTGTCTAACATCACAACTTCCTATATATATATATATATATAAATATATATTAATTTTTATTGGACGATTTGTAGGTCGTTATACTAGTTTTAAATAATTTTTAAAACTCGCTAATTTGCAGTGTTTGAAAATTATAATTTTATAATTTTACCACTGACTATTAAATTAATTAGGTAATTTTTTAAAAATTACCGACACGGCTGGGATTCGAACCCAGGCATACCGATTACTAGCCGGTTGCTCTACCAACTGAGCTACCGTCGTCCCAGCCGTGTCGGTAATTTTTAAAAAATTACCTAATTAATTTAATAGTCAGTGGTAAAATTATAAAATTATAATTTTCAAACACTGCAAATTAGCGAGTTTTAAAAATTATTTAAAACTAGTATAACGACCTACAAATCGTCCAATAAAAATTAATATATATTTACTTATATGAGGTCAATAAAAATTTAATATCACATATATACAGCACATGGACGTTTAGTGCTTAATATATACATTCTCATTTCCATCTGTTACTTGATATACATATATCAGTACGATTTAGAAATTCGAATTCAGACACCGACGGTAGCTCAGTTGGTAGAGCAACCGGCTAGTAATCGGTATGCCTGGGTTCGAATCCCAGCCGTGTCGGTAATTTTTAAAAAATTACCTAATTAATTTAATAGTCAGTGGTAAAATTAAAAAATTATAATTTTCAAACACTGCAAATTAGCGAGTTTTAAAAATTATTTAAAACTAGTATAACGACCTACAAATCGTCCAATAAAAATTAATATATATTTACTTATATGAGGTCAATAAAAATTTAATATCACATATATATATATATATATATATATGACATTTTAAGGTAATACTATATTTTTTATTCACATATTAATGCTTTAACATACACTTTCTTTGTTATGCTGCACTGACGAAACCAAACTAGGTAGAAACATATATGTCTGTAGCTACAAATACATCTTAACACATACATGGTTGCATCGTTAATTGTTTGTGTATTTCAGTCAAAATTGTACATGTTTAGGTGAACCTAGCCCATTTTGATAGGATTACATGAGTAATTATCGATTGTCCTATGCTTATTTGCTTTCATTTACATTTATACTTGACTATTTTACATTCTATATTGTTATATTATCAACAGTTCTACTCTTAATTTTTCCTTACATAGTTGCGTCGTTGTTATTTGTATATTTGGATTGACTGAACAGTTTGTGGTAGACCCCAAGCCTTTTAATGTGATTATAGAAATAATCTCGACTGTCCTATGCTTATTGATTACATTTTCATTTATACATTTTGATTTACATTTTATATTTGTCATTGTTTTCTAATTGACAACCAGTTGTCATATTGTTATTACTTTTAATTCATTTTATGCCACTACTACCAAGAAGATTTTCATTTTTTCAATACATTTGTATAATTGGCAAAGAATTGTAATATATTTTATATATATATATATATATATATATATATATATATTTTCTATTCTTTGTTGCTGTATTTATATATTATTTAAACTCTTGATGAGCATTGGGCATTTTCGGCATTAAATAAACATACATTAGTTTATAATGTTTGATTTATTTTTTAACGTTTCGACCTTTCTTTTGGTCTTCATCAGAAATGATAATAGGTAAGAAACAATTTTTCTGAAACAACATACACCATGTACATACAAAATGCGATAACACAAAAATAATTTGATATAGGTATACAAAAAATATAAGAATCATATTAAAAAATGAGAAAACTTACTCCAAAATATGTAACAACAGTGTCCTAATAACTTTTGTAAAACATGTACAACAAATAAATACATTAAAAGGGTTTTAAAATTTAAAATACGTAACGTCAAACGATTAAGATCTAAAATGTCAATGAAATGTCTACAATGCTGGTTTAGTTTGACATGGAAACGGCCAAAAACAACAACAAAAACGGATAAAATGTATTTATATGAATGTATGCATGTTAATATTAATGGGTTTTGTAATTATAATAATTGTCGGTATACTGTTGATAAATTTGAGATTTCTCCTCTGTCATTAACTGAGTTTTGATTTTTGTGTATTTCAATCATCTCTAAAATGTTTCTCGACTTTGTATTATATTCTTTATGTAACACTGAAATGCGATCAAAATCAAATGTATGTGAGAACTGGTTAGAGTGTTTCTTTAACGCCGTGCTATTTTTTGCATATTTATGTGCTTTGACTCTTTCATCAAGATATTGTTTGGTCTGGCCAATATAGATACCTTCGCAGTCTTTACAAGGAATCTTATAAACAACATGTGTTTGTTTTTTTAATGGAATTTTGTCTTTTAATTTTGTGTAAAGATGCTGTAAATTGTTATAATTAGTGTGTGCGACTTTGATATTACGTGAAGCTAATATTTTACCAAGTTTCTGAGAAAGATGATTTATGTAAGGTAAAGGAACATATTTAGTTTCGTTTTGTTTTTGGTTGTTATTATTATTACAGAAAAGAAGTGTTAAACCATGCTAAAATATCTTTAGCACGTAATAATTATCCAACAAACTTTGTAAACAAAATAATAAAACAACAGCTTTATAAAATATATAACAGTACCACAAATAATAATAACAACCAAAAACAAAACGAAACTAAATATGTTCCTTTACCTTACATAAATCATCTTTCTCAGAAACTTGGTAAAATATTAGCTTCACGTAATATCAAAGTCGCACACACTAATTATAACAATTTACAGCATCTTTACACAAAATTAAAAGACAAAATTCCATTAAAAAAACAAACACATGTTGTTTATAAGATTCCTTGTAAAGACTGCGAAGGTATCTATATTGGCCAGACCAAACAATATCTTGATGAAAGAGTCAAAGCACATAAATATGCAAAAAATAGCACGGCGTTAAAGAAACACTCTAACCAGTTCTCACATACATTTGATTTTGATCGCATTTCAGTGTTACATAAAGAATATAATACAAAGTCGAGAAACATTTTAGAGATGATTGAAATACACAAAAATCAAAACTCAGTTAATGACAGAGGAGAAATCTCAAATTTATCAACAGTATACCGACAATTATTATAATTACAAAACCCATTAATATTAACATGCATACATTCATATAAATACATTTTATCCGTTTTTGTTGTTGTTTTTGGCCGTTTCCATGTCAAACTAAACCAGCATTGTAGACATTTCATTGACATTTTAGATCTTAATCGTTTGACGTTACGTATTTTAAATTTTAAAACCCTTTTAATGTATTTATTTGTTGTACATGTTTTACAAAAGTTATTAGGACACTGTTGTTACATATTTTGGAGTAAGTTTTCTCATTTTTTAATATGATTCTTATATTTTTTGTATACCTATATCAAATTATTTTTGTGTTATCGCATTTTGTATGTACATGGTGTATGTTGTTTCAGAAAAATTGTTTCTTACCTATTATCATTTCTGATGAAGACCAAAAGAAAGGTCGAAACGTTAAAAAATAAATCAAACATTATAAACTAATGTATGTTTATTTAATGCCGAAAATGCCCAATGCTCATCAAGAGTTTAAATAATATATATATATATATATGTGTGTGTGTGTGTATATTTACTTATGTATTCTTCTAGATGGAGTACCACCAGAATCTGTGCAAATTGTTTCTCACCATGAACAAAAAGCTGGACCTTCCATTTCATATACAGTTATATCATCTACTTCAAGTGAAGACAGTGAAGAAGACAAGGTGATATCTCACAAACTGATCCTGATAAAGACTTACTTGCCGAGTTGGAGAAATATGAAAATATTGTTGCGTTTTCGGGTTCGCAATAAACAACTCGTGCAATTTATTTATTTAAAACAGTCTGTATTGACATGGTTTAAATAACCATGCCATATTTATAATGATTAAAGTATTAGAGGCAGATAGTGCTTGGTTTTTTAAAATAATGATTTTAGTGTTCGTGTAGAATTTATTGTCTAAATTATAATTTATTACGTTTATGGATATATGATGAGATTTCTTGATTCATCTGGTTTAGTCGTGGAACGAAAGGTTTTCTTTCTTCTATCTCATATTTGTAAAATCTGTTAGAAAGAAATGGAATAATATAAGTATTGTTACAAAATATTATGTAATATGTTTTTGTACAAGATTGTTTAATTTATGTCAAGTACAATAGATAAAACCAATTGGTTTTGAGTACAAACAAATTTAAATTAAGATTCCCGCAAGTATTTGAATAAGTGGAAGTGACAGTTAATTTTGACAGTTCCTGTATAGGTATTAAATAGTATGTAAATGTTAAAAAATGCATTAAAAGAAGGTTTTTTTAATTAGAAAAAGAATAAATAATGTGTAATATAGAATTTGATGGATAAATATTCCAAAAGTAAATAGTAAAGAGACATATTGATTTTTAAAAGGTAGGTGTAGAGATCTCATTGGAGGATTTGAAAAAATAAATAGTAAGGTCGCCAAGGCAATTTGTTTAAAAATAACAAAAAGAATTTTTCTAATTCTAAAAAGCGGTAGTCGTGTTTTTGGAAAAGGGAATATCTTTTCCAATCTTAACGCGATCATAATCACAAAATAGTGATAAAAGTGTTTAAAAGCTGATTAAGCAATATTAGAAGATAATAAGAAGATTCTAACCAATTTTGATTATTCGGAGGATTTCCAAGTAAGAAATTTAGTATTAAAAGAGTTATCTGTAATTAATAGAAAGAATACTACAACTTATAAGAAGATTTGAGTACATATAAATAAATAACTTACCGTATATTAATAAAATCCGGATCCAAACCCGTATAAGAGGCTGAAGACATTTCAAGATTAACCATTTGATGTACAGGAATTTATAATCCAAGACGTATATCTGAGAATATTCCAAATTTAACCATTCGATGTGCAGAGTTTCATAATCCAGGACGAGGTTTTTAGAATATTACAAGTTTAACCATTTGATGTGCAGAGATTCATAATCCAGAACGAGGCTGTTAGAACATTACAAGTTTAACCATTCGATGTGCAGATTATTATAATCCAGGAAGCCATAACATCTCGAGGAAGTGTTTTTATTTTTAGGAACAGCCATATTTTCACTATTCAAGACACACAAGAATTAGTAGCTGGCCGTTTTGGGTAGTATTCATCAATCTTAAGCACGTAGGATGGTGCAACACTCCGGGACAAGACCTTTTGTCGAGGATATAAGTTCTATCGAGGTTCGAACAATCTATAAATACAATAAGGATGGTCAATTGGACATATCGAGTGAAATTTCATATTGTATCTAACTCAAGGTTGTATAAGATATTTAATTATTAACAAAATAACAGATTTGTTTTTCGAGTTTAGTCATATCAACGTGAAATTCATATTTAAAAACTATATGCAAAATCATTTAAGATTTACAGAATTAATATACGTAATATAAAATTGAATATTTAGAAAATACCTTTATTGAGAATAATATTCCACATTGTAACCATAGAAATCTCTACATAAATTGAATATGTATTTTAAGAATTAACAAGCATTATTTATCTGTTGCTAAAAATATACAAACTGTCGTAAGAAACATACTTGCCATAAACGCATCATTTTTTATAACGGTCTATTTCCATAATGTCTATCAGACATATCTTCATCGTTCTCAGACAATTTTCAGAATAATTATTTTATTATTGTTACATTATCAAGCATTATAAATATACTATATTTATCTTGAGATTGTTGTTTTTCCTTCATTAGAAGTGCTGTTTGTTTTTATGCTTTAATAGATCATCTGGTAATGACAGGCACATAAACCTAGTAAGAAAACAAATATAAATATCAAATTAATATCATCTGGAAAAGATTATATAAAGTAAGAAATACTTACATGTTTAGTTGTAAACATATTTCAAGGGCAAATAACCAGATACAACGGACCTACATATACTATTTCCCCTGAGATTTAAAGACATATTAGTTAAAGAATTTTATAGACGTATCAATAGTATACGAGGTACAAATAAAGGTTAGAAATTGATGACATTGTACGTCAAGAACCACGCCCACATTTATATTTTATAGGTATAGTTTATTTAAAGTATAGTACCACCAGTGAATAAAGAATAGGGAAAAGAAAAGTATTATAATTTAAATTATTTAAGCTGAGCCTGGGTTTTATAATACTTATCTATAAATATTAATTCATTTTAACTGATCCACAGTGAAACTTAGTGGATATTAAATTATATTTCCCAATAATACATGTTCATTTGGTGGCTAACATAGGGCACTATTAGAACACTAAGTGTTGGAAATAACACTGCCCACAAATATTAATTTAGTATATTCACACACGTAAAATTAATTACAATATAAAAATATAAAACTAATGTATCACACTTAAAATTATTACAAATAGATTAACACATGTATTTATTTCACTACTGTTATTTATGTCGGTATTATTTATGTAACACTGTACCGTATTTATATCACTTCTATTTATATTCCGTAATATTTATGTAACAACTACACTCACTTATTTATGCTTAGTCTTCGAATACCACTCAAGGAACTATTTATTTATGTTTATTTATTTATCTGCCTGTTCCGCACGAGACTATTGAATGAATCTCTTATTCCGGAATGACCCATCCATCGGTTCAACTCCTTTTATATACGCATACGAAACATCTGGAAACATTCGCGAAAACTCCATCTTTCTCTCGATGTTTCTAGAACATACGACAGACATTCTGTCTCTTCGCAGCACATATAAATGGATGATTTATTGCTTTACGACATGTTTACCAGTCGCGCCGAATATTTGCCTTCCTTTTTAATGTAGACTGGTTTCGTTACAATATGTATATTAAAGAAAAAAGGAAGACGAAGAACTATAAACGACTGCTTAGAAATACGAAGAAAACACTTGCAAATAGGTGTCAAGCAGTCAGAGTGGAAGAATATCCCTTATTAAAGCAGGTATTTAATAAGGACCAAATAAATGCATTGAAAAAAAGGAAACAAAAAAACAAGCACCAAATTAATGATATGTAGTAACCAAACAACAATGAGATCTCTAAAACTGAAATTAGTTGTGGGGGTAATGGGTATAGCAAACTTTTAAAACAAGAATATCCACTTCCTTCCATACATACACTACAAAGACGTTAAAAATAATTTAAAATCAATCTGTGTGTCACAGTACCTAAAAAATTCTGATAATAGCAGCTACGAAGAAGCTGAAAGACAATATCTGTCTGGATTCTTAGATGTGCTTGTCCAGACAAAGCCTCACTATGATGAGGTAATAATTCCGACCGAAATAAATGATTCTCCAATAAATTTAAATTTTAGTGAATTAAATTCTTTGTTCAGTATTTGTGGATACATTATGCAGAGCATAATGAAAACGAGCAAAACGTGTAAAGGTTGTATAGATGCTGCGGGTTCAAAAATACCATTAACTAAACGATTCACTAGATTTACAACTATAAAACGCTTTAAAGAGAATACCCTTTTTTTGTGACAGAGGAGTTGTTTTATTTACTTGTAGAAATGGAATATATTTTCCGTAAATATATATCAATAGTTTCTTCTCGAAATATTAAAGTAACAGCTTTTTTTACATCAAATTGCTTGACTGAATAAATAAAATACGTAAACTTGGTTTCAAAAATTATTTAATAATATCACTACAATATCGTTTCGCCAAACTTTGGCTTCATCAGGTGATGAGTAACTGAATATACAAAATTATTACAACATAATATATAGTGTCACAAAAGCATGGAATATAAGTGGGGGTATTTTATAAACTATAGCATTGTAACAACGGGGAATAATTGAACTGAATCTGATCGTTTAAAGCACGACCTAATTTACTGTATATTAATTTCTAAGTTTTCTAATAAATTAAGTTTATGTCCTTTGTCTTGTATATGTAAAACTTTGAAATCTATTGAATTCGTGTTTTTCATCTATACAATGCGTTGCGAAAGTAGAGTCCGTTTTTTTACCCATATAACTTTTTTTTTTCATGTTCCCCGGTCCTTTGTTCAAAAGTACGGCTTGTCTGACCCACATATACCTTATCACACTCACAAGTCAACATATAGACCCCCGATTTCAACCTTTTATCTGTTTTATCTTTATCGTTTCTAATATATTTTTGAATTGAATTATTAGTTTTAAATGCCTATTGACTCGTTTTTAACGTTTTTAATTAGTTTACCTATTTTTATTGATGTATGTCCTATATAGGTGAAAGCATTATATTTGTTATCTGAATTTTCTTGTATTTTTGGATAAATTATCGATAAAGCCTGCTTTTTCCGTTTTCGTGCAAGAATATTGTCTACTAAATTTACTGTATAGCCGTTATTGCTAGCTATCGTGTAGATTCTATTTAGTTCTAATTCAAAGTTAGTTTTATTCATCGGTACATTAATTAATCTATGTATCATTGACTCATACGCTGGTTACTTCTGTGACCAGGGGTGAAAAGAACTTTTATGTATAGTAGTATCTGTGTGCGTAGGTTTGTGAAAAATTGCAAATTCATGTCTACCTTTATTATTCGAAATCGTTAAATCTAAAAAATGAATGGATTTATCTTTTTCTATTTCTGTTGTGAATTTTATATTAGGGTGTATGGTGTTAATGAGCGCGTTCGACAGAAGCAAACGCTTGCTAACAGTTGGCCAACAGTTGTTAATATTTCTGATGAACGGTTGGTTTTACATGTTTGCGATTAGTTTGCAAGCGGTCGCCATTTTTGTAAGCGTATGTATTTTATGCTTGCTATCGCTGCAATCAAGAAGCGCATACGATTAAATTTGAATTTTAAAATCATGACAACATGTTCATATTTATTTAATGACATAAGTGTATGATCTCACACACGGAGATGATATACATGAATTATTATGTATGGTTATGATTTAAAAAATAGTAATATGATATTTTTTTAAGCAGATGAAAAATATTTCGAAAACTATATTATTAACGATCAAAACGAAAATGAAATATATTTTATCTGAAAAGTTTGTCGAGACAACCTAAAATGTTCCTTGAATTTGATATCGGCATAATTCGGAACAGTTAATTCAAAATAATTTTGATTTCTAATAGTTCTATTTCTTTCTTGTATATCAATCAACATGATGAATAGGTTCTGCTAAATCTAACGCGAGAAGAATAATACCTTCTATATTTACAACATTATCTTCAAACAGAATTTCCGAAAAATTAATTTTTTGAGTAATACCGTAATATGATTAATGATTATAACGTTATTTTCAAACGTGTGCAGATCGAATGACGTCAAAAAATAACAATATGGCGGAATGCCGTTCATCAGACTTATACCTCAATCACAAACTAATCACAAGCGCAGTGCAGGCGTTTTATTTCTGGCGAACGCAGTCAATGTGGTCTTGAAACGATTTTAATTGTCTAACTGTACCTTTAAAACAAACTAATATGTCATTAACATAACGGTACCAATAAACACAATTGTAAAATAAGGGGTGCTTACTTATTTGTGTTTCGATGTAGTTGATAAATATTTCTGCCATTAGCGGACTTAAGGGATTTCCCATTGCTAAACCTGCCGTTTGTGTGTAGAACTGTTGTTTATATTGACAGTAATTCTGTGTTACACAGATGTTTAAGGTGGCCATCTAATAGAAAGAGAATCGTCACATTGCTTTGTCCTTTTCCAACCATTAGGCGTGTATTATGTGTTGCATACGTGACTGTATTTTAATTAGCCATCTGGTTGCCAGTAGCAGCGATATTATTTGTAAAACAAATTTATTAGATAAAAGATGGTCCTACTAACGCAACGTATCTCTTAGATTGAACCAAATTATACAGAGACTGGCAGACCAGACCGTGTTTTTTTGTGTATGAGACAAAAAACAGAGTTTTTTTCTCATACACGATTTAATAGAATATGTGTCTATTTTGAAATCATTCATATTGACCCTAAATTGTAAAAATGCAAATAACGTCCTTACAAGAATAATAGGAACATACTGTTACATATAATGTTTGTTTTGTAAATACCTATATTTAGATAATAAACAGGTATTTTTTTAGTGATTATTGCATTTTTGAAAAGAATATATAGGCTGATTCAATTTTGATGGTCACCATGGGTATTTCGCTTATTATTTGGAATAGAGAGTAGGTTTGAGTTTGGCAAAGTTGGTAAATTTTGTGTTTTGTTATGTAACTTGAGCATGTATCATGTCTTAGTTGGAAGAATTAGATTGGTAGATGAGAAGTAACACTTGAGCGCGAAATACATAGTTACCGAGTATGTTGTCAATGGTTAGTTTTTTCAAAATGTGTAATGGATACAAAAGTATTCAGAAGTAAGTTTGGAACAACTTTTGCATAAAAAAATCTAATTTCACAGAGGCAGTACATTTTTATTCTTATACATACTTTTATGGAAGTATTTATTCAAATTCGTTTTTTGGCATTAATAATAAAAAGAACAGAACTCTTTGTTCAAGAAAACCCGTAAATAGTGAACCTGTTAGTGTAAGAAACGCTAGGCCTATAATGTGTGTGAAAGTAAGAAAAAGAGAAACAATCAATATATTTCACATACCTACAACAGTCTAATTAAATAAGTTAAGTATACATGTGTGCTCAGACAGTAGTCTTGGATATTATAAAATGCCTTCCTTGTCATCAAGTGTTTTATTAACTTCTGATACCGTATCAGCTATTAGAATGACCAATTCAATTGGAAAAAAATTTGAAAGACCGCCCTGAAATTTATCCGACAGTGTGGATTTCGCACGTGAATAATAAATTATTAAATATAATTAAAAACAAGATCTGAAGAATATTAAAAAAATTAAATTTCTTACATGCCTATGTAAGTAATTTTTATTACAGAATTGAAGAAAATAGTTTAAAAATTTTGTATAGGTACCTAAATAACTTGCCTAATAATTAATACCAGTGGTCGACCAGTGGCCGAAATTCGAGCTTAATTCATTAAATTTTTAAGTTTGAGTTATTGAGGTTATTTTGTCAAAGAGTATACTTCTATAACCATTGCATATAATTTTTTTGAATTGTCTATTACGTCAGCTGCGAGCCTGTAGAAATACGTCGTTATGCATTAATTTTCGAGTTAATTAATTAAGGTATTTGTAACACATAGTATACATACATTTTATCTTTCTGCACTCCTTCTCCATATGAACTGTAACTATGCCAAATCTCACACTAATCCTTGCGCGCAATATGTTTAAAAAGGGGTGCAAAGTTTTTTCGTCACGTATTAATATATATATACAGTTTTATTATTTATTCATTTCAATTTTATTAGGATTTCACAAAAATGAAACAGTATGCTAGTTTCATATAAAAACTAAAAGAATATATTTTGTCATATTAAGGTGGCTACCTGGCCAATTTCAATTACATTGCAAACATGCTGCTATCATATGGCACCAGAATCCGTTAGTAAGCAACAAATCGATGCCAAAAAAATTCCCGCATAATCTGCAAACTTATCTCCAGGGGACGGGGTGGTTATAACAACTGAAGTTTGTCCGAATAATATGAAAAAAATTGTTAAAAAACAGGAAGTTTTTGTACCAAAAATGTACTACCTTATCTCGTAATTACTTCGAATATATAAATAAGATATTAGGTAGCTTAGCTTACGGAGAAAAAATGCTCTTTCTTTTGGTGCTTGATCCAAAGCAATTAAGCGTATTTGCTTAGCTGCCTTTTGCATTTAATTGTCTCCACCCAGCATTGCGATTTAACAAGGCATGTTTTAAGCAGAAAATGATTCCGTCTCTCACGACCTGGATAATTCAGAGGCCGCTAGTGTCCGACGATTATAATACTATAAAAATAACTCCTGTGATCCTACTATTTCTTCTAATTCAGTTTAATTAATTCTATAGGAAAAGGCAATCAAACAATTTCCAATTTTTACAATTTTTATTAAGGAAACGCTAAAAAAAATATAATGAAAAATCATCATTACATCTCTGACACTGTTCTTAGCGAGAGTGTATGTAAAAGCGTGGTTTGAGGCTCCACTGGCAATTCAATCACCATATCAAGACTTTTTATTTTTGAAATCGTTGTTTGATTACAAAAGCATCGATGTAAAAATTAGCGAGGCAGCTGTTTTTCGATCACCTTTGGTATTCGTCGCCTGAACTAGTTGCATTTTCCTTTTTCAGCCCGGCAGTTCCCATTTCAATTAAAACGAAGATGAGTGAAAAAGTACTCATGTTTATAGACGAGGAAGACTAGGATTATGATGCAGAGGATACTCCTGTAAAACGTGTTACTGTAAAGATGAATGAAGTAAAAATGTGCCTTAAATTTTTTCAATACCTTCAAGATTAATTGCGATTTCTTAAGAGTTGAATCTACATTTTGGTCTGCTGCAAAATTTACGTGCAGTAAATGACGTAGCCGAACGTGGCATAAAGTTGATTACCGACTACTAATGTTTTGTCGAAAGATGAATTACAACAGCAATATATCCTACAAGTAGTTAGTCAATATCGAAAAGAATTTCCGGACGCATACAAATCGACTGTTAGCACAACTACTGAGCCGCAGCTAAACCTAAGACTGCGAATTTGTTAAACGTTTTACTCATTAACTATTGCTATTCTAGAAAAAATTAAGGTATGTACTTTTTTACTTTGAATTTCAAATCCTATCCATTTATGTATAATAAGTTGCGCTTTAATTCAACAGAAGAAAAAGCGAAAAAGTTGATTTTTTCCAGAAGCAACTTTAACCCCTCTGCGGAGCCCGTTAATATTAATCAAATAAGTAGATATTTTATGTAGTATGTTTTTACATTTAAAGGAAAAAATTAGGGGGTACCCGAAAGAAATCTCAAATTTGAAAAATAACGACCACCCTAATGTACGCTATGTTGCAAATTAAAAGCAAATTTATGGAAATCAATTTGCAAATTAAATGGAAATTAAATCCGAAAGTATTTTCAGATTCGCATTTAATTTGAAACACTCTGTATATGATCACCAAAACATAAATATTTTTCGTAAAATATGGTTGAACAATATACTTGAAATAATAATAATAATAATAATAATAATAATCTTTATTCCACGCGACTCAAAAGAGTATGGGAAACGTCATAACAATGTAAATATAATACATGTATATATATATGAATATAATAAATATGTATAACATAAAATACAAAGCCCACTATTACACACACAAATGAAAGTCAAATACACATGAAAATAAAACACATTACCCATTACAAAAGTGTATCTTCTAAGTATTCATTTACTGAGTAGTAACCCCTTTCAATTAGTAATTCCCTAGTTGCCTTTTTGAATTGATCGTCAGACATTGATTTAAATTTTCTTGGCAATCTATTATATACTTTAATGGCCATATATCTGGGACTTTTTTCGGTAAAACTTAGTCTATGTCGAGGAATCTCGAGCGTGCAACCATTTCGAGTGCAGAAGCTGTTCTTATTTAATTTCGGCCACTTGTTTAAATTTTCTGCAGCATACAACAGCAGCCGCCAAATATAGATGCACGGCAGCGTCATAATCCTGTGCTCCCTGAACAAATCCCTACAACTAGTCCCTGCAGATACTTTCGACATAATTCTTAATGCTCTCTTCTGCATTCTAAAAACGCGAATCATGTCTGGTGATGATCCCCATGCTATTATGCCGTATACCATCACTGAGTGGAAAGAAGCAAAATAGAATATCCTCAGTACTGTATAACTCACCACATCCCTCAGTCCACCCAGCGCAAAACATACCGGACCAATCTTACTGCACAAAATTTTTATATGCTCTCTCCAATTGCATGTGGAGTCAACAGTTAAGCCTAAAAATCTAGTGTTGTCCACCTGAGCTATAGCTGCAGTAGGCCCCCTAACGAGATGAGATTGATCTCGATCGCGCGACGCTGCCTTGAATTCAATGAATACAGTTTTATCATTATTTAGCACAAGCTTGTTGTTAAGTAAATAGTTATTTAAGTCACCCAAAGTATTAGACGCATGTCGTCCCAAGTCTTTCGTCTTCTCAGTGGGCACCAAAAGTGAAATGTCATCCGCGTACATGATGGCGTTATCTGATGGAATATCAGTCACATATATTATGTACAACAGGGGCCCCAGCACGCTCCCCTGTGGCACCCCACACCCGAGTGTGCACTTCCCCGAAATAGCGTTTCCAATTTGAACGTATTGACTGCGGTCCATTAAATAACTCTGAAACCATTTCAAAGGCGTACCCCTAATACCATATCTAAACAATTTCTGCAGCAACAGTCCGTGATCGACCAGATCAAATGCTTTACTCAAATCTACAAAAATTCCAGCACATGCGTTTCCGTCATCTATGTTCTTGTATAATGCATCTAAAAACTCTGTAATTGCTGAAACTGTGCTGCGACCTTTTCTGAAGCCAAATTGGTGGTCATTAAACAGATTATATTTTTGCATAAATTGCACTAGTCTATTGGCTACAAGCTTTTCAAAAATTTTAGCAAATACACTTAACAAAGATATCGGACGGTAATTCTCAACAAGTTCCTTTGCTCCTTTTTTAAACAATGGTTTAATTTTTGCTATTTTCAACCGCACCGGGAAAGAACCCTCCAAAAACGATTCATTGATTAATGACATTAAGGGAAATATAATCTCATCAATGCAGTGCATAAGCAGCCAGGCATTTATATTATCGCAACCAGCGGAAAATTTACTTTTTAAGCTTAGAATTACTTTACGCAGTTCGTGTTCATCAACTGGGTGTAAGAAAAATGTAAATGGATTGAATTCTATATTGCTTTCATGTGGCACATCCTGTACTATACTATTCCTCACTTTACAAAAATACATGCTAAAATGTTCTACCACATCATTTTGATTGGATATTATTTGGTCTTCAATTTTAAGCGCTATATCATCGTTGTTTTTAGTTTTCTGTTTTAAGTTAATAATATTCCATGCTGATTTGGATTTATTTTTTGAATGTATCATAATATTATTGTTATACAATAATTTAGCATTTTTAATTACTTTTCTATATATTTTTTTATATGTTTTATAATAGGTAATCATTTCCTCATTGCTGCTAGATAATAATGAGTATAAATATTTCAGATTTTTTGATGAAATACGGATCCCTTGTGTAATCCAAGCCTTGCCAGTTTTTTTTGATCAATGCTTATAGTTTTGTTAATCGTAGGAAATGCCAATTCGTAATTGTACGTAATTATGTCAATGAAAGCATCACATTGATCCGAACAATTCAAAGCAGCAAAAACATCCAACCAGCTTTCCCTACCTAGAAGCCCCTTAAATTGCATTATACTCTGTCTGTCAGTGACCCTCTTATACTGTATTTTGTTCATGTTTGATAAATGTTTAGCGATACAAAAATGTATTTTCTGCGCGGAATGGTCTGAGATAGCATTGTGAATTACTTCAATTTTATAATTATTAGTATTTTTCTGAATACATATATTGTCTAAACAATTTTTTTTACGTGTAGGTTCTTTTACAGTTATTTGGAGATTGTAGCAATCCAACAAATCAATGAACTTATACACCCTATCGCAAGCATTTAAGAAATTTACGTTAAAGTCGCCATAAATAATTATATTATGATTTTTAAATTTATTTAATATTTCAAGAGCCATTTCAAATTTGTTCATAAAAATTGCATAGTCACCCTCCGTGCTCCTATAAATGACGACCACTATAAAGAATTGACCAGCTATATCAAATTTTGACGCTGCACACTCGAAATGCAACTCCACAGACAACTCACCCAATGCATCAATATTACTAGGGTTACCACTCAGCAAATCACTAATAAAAATTGCCGAGCCTCCATGGATAAATGACCTCCTACTAAAGTGGTTGATTAACTTATATCCATCAAGTTTTAAATGTTCTATATTTCCTTCTGTGCACCAGTGTTCTGTTAGGCAAAGTATATCGCAACCATCCCGATCCAAACACACCTCCAGTTCGCCAATCTTGTTGCTAAGACTCTGTATATTCTGGTGCATGATGGAAACTTTTGCTATGTCCGCTCCAATAATCTGCTGCACTCGCCCACAAGAAAATCCTGATTTTTTTCTGCGACCATGGATTGCATTATTTCCACTAATTGTGTACATAAATATTTTTTGGCAGATTTCCGTATATGGATTTTGTCATATGAATAATCGCTTATTGAAATTAAATTATTAATGCAGAGCATCTCCACATGACTATATTTTTTTGTCAAATTATAAATCCTGTAATTGACATGCTCGATGATTTTATTGTCTCCTGTATTATAACAAATAAATGGAATTGCACAAACAATCAAATTTGTGTGTATGGTTGTTCTCATTATATCTTCAAATTTATTTGTTAGCCTTGCTATATTTGTACTGTCGTAACAAACTGTTATGTCATTTGTGCCTCCAAGTATAACGACAAAATCCTTTTTATTAAAGTTTCTAATTTCTGTCTCTAAACTCTGAACTATGATATCCACCTTAGCATTTGGTTTAACTACTGCAGAGACAACTGTGTCTTCCGCAACTCTATGTCCAACAAAACTACTCCATGACCGCCCATGACTGTCGCTCAATATAAGCACATTTTGGTCTACGTCTGACTCAGCTCCCTCTTTTTCAATAATATCTTCCAAGTTGTTATAATTCTTATTGCTATTCATTATTGCAATCTCTTTATTATTATTTAATATATTAGTTTGCATTTCTGAATTACAAACCGTAACCAAGTCGGTTTGGATTTCCGAATTACATAAGTAAACTGAGTCAGTTTGGGTTTCCGAATGTATAAGAGTTTTTTTTGTTTCGCGCATTGTCAACTGTTCAATTGTTGCTCTTAAATCGCCTATAATTTTATTTTTGTAATCAAGCTTCTCATTCGCAATTGCCAATTCATCCCTTAACTTATCTAATTTTTCAGTAATATCAGTGATTTTAAATTCACTATCAGCAAGTTTGTTTCGCAAAGAGCTTAGCATATTACATTCCTCGTTTTCTTCCTTATTGTAATTTTTTATAGTAATGTAACTATTATTTGGGGATTTCTGACTTAATTTTCCCTCAGTCAAGACTTTATTTAATATTTTATTTTTCTGACTTCTCGTTGTCATTTTATGGAATAGGATAAACACTACGATTGGTATAAATATATTTGTATTATTTAAATAGGTTTTAAGGAATAACAGATAACATAAGAATGTAAGACGGGGATACTTTGATTCTGCACCCAGGGGTCCGTCAGGGTGACTAAATAAAATCACAAACAGCAATCAGACCACGGGCAGGATAAGGTAAACAAGACGAGAGGAGGAGAGACAAACACGATTTCTTTAGAACAACAACAAAAATACAACTGTCGAAAGAAATCCGTAATAAAAAGTAGTATGGGAATAAATCGGAGATTCACTTACATTTTTATTATCACAAAAACGGAGGCACATCAGTAAACACCAACACAAAACACCACACCTACTTGATAATGCTTTTGAGCTCTATAATTCAATACAAATTACAAATCAGATACTTATTAATTACCGTCGGAATTAAGACGCACATGCAGAGCCGATGTGCACAGGTATAACACTTATCAACAACAAAAATAATCTCTTGGCTGGATATTTTCGGTATATATATATTATTAAATAAGAATCCGATACCTTCTATTTTCGGCTTTTTGTACTTGAGGAGCAAATAATAAAAAACATCCATGAATATTTGTTTGAATTCAACATATAGTATCATATCATTATAATTTCATTTTATTTGTAAATATGTGATTTTTTTTAGGGGTTACTCTTTTAATGGCAGACAGAAAGACATATATTACGTAATTATATGACTGAGAAAGCCTATAAGACGTACGTCGACCCTATATTTGCATTCAAGTTTTGCTACATTCAACTAGAGAGCGCCCAGAATAATTTTAAAAATTAATATTATTGTTGGCAGCACCCTCTGTTTATATGGAATCTACTTTTCTCTTATAATATGGCTTGTTTAATCGGAATGTTGGGTAAAAACAATTAGAAGCACAAGACATCTATAAAATACGCTTAATTGCTTTATATCAAGCATCAAAAGAAAGAGAATTTATTTCTACAGGGGCATTGATTATGTATAAGAAGATAGTCCAAGTCCATAAGAAAAAGGTTGCGCCTAAAATCAACATTTTGGATGTCACCACCAGTGGGGCGCTAGTCGTCAAAGTGTCCACATGTGGTGGGGGTAATTTTCAAGGTAGTTGAGATTTAAACCGTTAACCAACATAATAAATTCGTAGTTTTGGCTTTTCAGTAAACAGATGACACTGTAAAATAAAGTAAATAAATTTAATTTAATTCTTATATAGGTAATAATAATAATTCTGATCATAAACTGCGCAGAGTCATTAATAAAATGTGTATATACTAATAGTATTAAAAAATATTTTATTTACGTTCCACTCTACGAAAAAAGCATTTATACACATAATGAATATACATACTTATGTATATATAAAAACGTTCAGCTTTGCCGAAGGAAGAAGGCATGAATATAATCCTTTTATTAGTATGCTTTTTTTGTTTAGTGCATGACGCCAAACTGATTCACTGTAGGCTTTACAGGCAAGGAAAGAAAACAGGGGTTTTAAAATATAACAGACATATAAATCATATAGTGTGAGTGATATAGTACACAAGGCATTTGAATGAACAGGTAATTCATTCATTCCTTTATGGATATAAAAGCAAGTTTACTTAAATACCTATGCATGTAAAATCTCTGAATTTTACCGCAAGCCTCTTTGCATCTATTTGCTTTACAGACTAAAATAAATTATTGAGAGTAATTCATATTTTTTTATAGGCGTATTAAAAGTACTGAAATTAATTGTATTTGTTTCCTTTAAAAATTAATCGTTCTCAATAATACACAACCTTCTTACTTTCTTATATGTAGTATAAGGAAGTATTGTGATGATAAAAATTTTGGACCTCAAGATTTTTGCAGATGTCCACGTTTTGAAGTCCCCCGATACCGAAAAAGTGGTTTTTAAAAAATGTCTGTGTGTGTGCGCTGTGTGTCAGTGTGTGACCAGGATAGCGGTCAAACCGCTATAGCTATCGATTCCCAATTTTGCATTTACTAGTATAATCTCCCTCTTGAGAACTGACTAAATTTTCAGTCAAATCGGCAGATCGGAAGTAGTAGTTTACTTCAGTGAAAAAATCGAAGTTTGCCAATATTTCGTCAACTACTAAGTTTAAACAATTTATAAAGAATTCATATGTACTTAAAATTAAAATTAAGAACACTTTTAGTAAAAAAGTTTTTCTAAATTTCTACCGTAAGTAGGTCTTTTACTGTTATCGAAAATCAGTTTTTTGCAAATATTTTGCAAGTCATGCGTTTTAGATAGGTACGTTACGAGTATAAAAGTATTTAGAACTTAATTCTCAATACTTTTTGTATAAAAAAATTCAAAATTCGGACCGGAACTTTTTTTATTCTTATCGAATAGCGATTTTTTGCTAAATGTCGTAAATTGAGCATTCTATATATGTATATTTATCAAGAGTACAAAAGTATTTAGAGTTGGATTTGGAATATTTTTTGTATAAATGAAATTTTAAAATTCGCACCGGGAGTAACACTTTTATTCTTAACGAGTAGTACTTTCTTTTGAATATCTCGCAAAGTATTCATCCTATAGAGATTTACAGTCTTTTTCTTTTGGTTTTCCCCTTTTGTCAATTGTGTTTCACAATTTGTCAAATGACTTTCCCAATTCCTGTCATATTGACATATGTGTCAAATTAAATTCTTTTTTGTCAAATCTCTTTCACTTTATATCAATTACGTTTCCCATGTATGTAAATTATATGTTTTGCTTAATAACTACTTACCAAGCTGTGCTACCTAGTTATTGACGTACCCTTGAAAATAAAGTATACATTTGAAATTTTAAGTTATCTAATTTATTCTTGTTTAATGTACATAGAAATTGATAAAAACATACATGTATGCAAAACATTTTCAAATATCACAAATATGCACAGCACAAACTATCGAAATATATAAATGAAGAAACAATTAATTTAATATTTCATTTTGTTTTAAACAATCACCCAGATATGTTTCCATATGCTGCACATAATGAAGACAATTATCTGCAGTTATTTGTTCAGAAGCATTGTGTATTGCTGCATATAATTCATCCTCATTTGTCGGCTGAGTTCTCTTTATTATGTGTTTCCATTGATTAAATAATTCCTCTATAGGATTTAAAAATGGACTGTGAGCAGATAAAAAAAACTTCAAAATGCTCATGACTTCTAATGAGATTGACAACTTCTTCATTTGTATGAAATCTAACATTATCCATAACAAAAAAGGCGCCTTGTATGTTATCATTATGTAAATGATTAATTAGAGTTGTAATAAATTCACAGAAATGAACTGTATTGAATGGTCTGGTCTATCTTGGATTTGGAACAAATATAGTAAATTTATATTCATTGCTGCAGCCACAGAATAATTACGCCCTCTTAGTTGAGCTTTTATTTTCGTTGCTCGAGTATTTTTAACTGATCTTCCATATGAAGTTCGAGAATTAACTTGAATTCCATATTCATCAATGAAAAAAATCTTCCCTTTCGAACATGATTCTATTGTACCGGATACCATATTCAAAGCGAGTCTGTATGATTTGTGGTGTATTTCTTCTTTCGGGAACGAAAGAGATTCTCTTAAACGAATAATGGAAAGTTTTAAGTGCTCTGTTAATCGTCGATAGCGATATTTGATGAAGTGGCCACTGCGTCAAACATCTTTCTTTTAACTGACGAAGTGATAAACTGCAATCTTCATCAATCCAATTGCAAATTTCATTTATCTGTAACACAGATAATTTTTTTAGTCGGTGACCAGCACTTCTTTTATGAATATTAGCGGATCTCCGGTATGTAGAATAAATCTTTCTTACTGTATTGGGTAAAATTCCAAATTGCTCTCCAATATTATTTGCCGTGAGCCCGTTGTTCATAGAACGAATTATTAAAGCTCTTAAATCATTATTTATTTTACTATTAATTCGATGATTCTCCATAATAGATGAATATAAAATGATTAACACGCTTCGTGAAAGTCAATTGACATATAGTGAAACACATTTGACAAAAATAAGGAAATTATTTGACACATCGCCGCCATATTATAATAAATGGGAAAGTCATTTGACAAATTGTGAAACACAATCGACAAAAGGGGAAAACCAAAAGAAAAAGACTGTATTAAGAGAATAGTAGTATTTATAATAGGATTTTGAATAATTATTATATAAAAAAATTCGTAAAATTCTATAATTTGAAACTCTCATACGTATAAGAAAGTCGTGTGGTGGACACACCTCAATATTTTTTTGTTATAGTAACATCGATCTGCGTAATATATAAAACCAACATTATTTTCAAAATTGATCCTTTCTCCTTTTATCACATTTTGGGTTTATGTCTGAATGCAATTTTGAGCGCTTATAAATGTTTAAAAAATTAAATTATTAATTAAAAAATTATCGTTTAAAGATAAAAATTTCTATTAAATTATTTTTAACATAATCTATCACAAAAAAATTGTCCAGATACGTCAAAAAATATTGACAGGAACGAACATATTTGACGTAAATATAATGTGGCTTTCCATTATGCAAAAAATGAGGTGTGGTCACCACACGACTTTCTTATACGTGTGTGTGTGTGTGTGTGTGTGTTTCAAATTATACAAAAGTTGTTCTAAATTAAGAGTTAAATACTTTTATCTTCTGAAAAAATAAACAAAATGCTACTGTACTACTTCTATTCTCTTAATAAATCTCTATAGAATGCATACTTGGCGAAATATTCGAAAGAGAGTGCTACTCCCTAAGAGTAAAAGTGTTACTTCCTGTCCGAATTTTAAAATTTCTTTTATGCAAAAAATATTTCAAATGTAGTTCTAAATATATTTGTGCTCTTGATAAATATATATATAGAATGGATAACTTACGACATATTTGCAGAAAATCGCTATTCGATAAGAGTAAAAGTGTTACTTCCGGTCCGAATTTTTAAATTTTTTTATACAAAAGATATTGAAAATTAAGTTCCAAATATTTTTACTTTCTTATACGTAGTATAAGGAAGTATTGTGATGACGAAAATTTTCGACCTCGAGATTTTTGCAGATGTCCACGTTTTGATGTCCCCTGATACCGAAAAAGTGGTTTTTAAAAAATCTCTCTCTCTCTCTCTCTCTCTCTCTCTCTCTCTCTCTCTCTCTCTCTCTCTCTCTCTCTCTCTCTCTCTCTCTCTCTCTCTCTCTCTCTCTCTCTCTCTCTCTCTCTCTCTCTCTCTGTGTGTGTGTGTGTGTGTGTGTGTGACCACGATAGCGGTGTCAAACCGCTATAGGTATCAAATCCAAATTTTATATTTACAAATATAATCTCCCTCTTGAGATCTGATTAGATTTTCAGTAAAATCGGCAGACCGGAAGTAGTAGTTTACTTCAGTGAAAAAATCGTATTTTGCCAATTATTCGGCAACTACTAAGTTTAAACAAATTTGTAAAGAATTCATATATACTCAAAATTAAATTTGAGAAGAATTTTATTAAAAAAGTTTTTCGAAATTCCTACCGGAAGTAGGTTTTTTACTTTTATCGAAAATCAGTTTTTTGCGAATATTTCGCAAGTCATGCTTTTTAGACAGGTATGTTACGAGTATAAAAGAATTTAGAACTTAATTTTCAAAACCTTTTGTATAAAAAAATTTTCAAAATTCGGACCGGAAGTAACACTTTTACTCTTATCGATTAGCAATTTTTGCAAATATTTCCTAAATTATGCATTTTATATATATTTGTCAAGAGTACAAAAGCATTTAGAGTTGAATTTGAAATATTTTTTGTATAAATAAAATTTCAAAATTCGAATCGGAAGTAACACTTTTACTCTTATTGAATAGCGATTTTTGCAAATATTTCGTAAATTATGCATTCTATATATATTTCTCAAGAGTAAAAAATGTATTTAGAGTTGGATTTGCAATATTTTTTGTATAAATGAAAATTCAAAATTCGGACCGGAAGTAATACTTTTACTCTTAGCGAGTAGCATTTTTTGCAAATATCTCACAAAGTATGTATCCTATAGAGATTTATTAAGAGACTGGAAGTACTTAGAATAGGATTTTGAATAATTTTTAAAATTGTATGATTTGAAACGCTCATACGTATAAGAAAGTCGTGTGGTGGCCACACCTCATTTTTATACTCGTACTATACCCGTCTCAAAAGCATGACTTGCGAAATATTTGCAAAAATATGTTTTTCGATAAGAGTAAAAGACCTACCTACTTCCAGTAGGGATTTCAAAAAACTTTCATAATAAAATTTTTCTCAAATTTAAGTCTGAGTAGATATGAATTCCTTATAAATTTGTCTAAACTTAGTAGTTGATGAAATATTGGCGAAATTCGATTTTTTCACCGAAGTAAACTTCTACTTCCGATCTGCGGAATTTACTGAAAATCTAATCAGATCTCAAGAGGGAGATTACACACGTAAATACAAAATTTGGAGTTGATTACTACAGCGGTTTGACCGTTATTGTGATCACACAGAGACACACACAGAGACATTTTTTAAAAACCACTTTTTTGGTATCAGGGGACTTCAAAACGTGGACATCTGCAAAAATCTCGAGGTCGAAAATTTTCGTCATCACAATACTTTCTTACACTACGTATAAGAAAGTAAAAGCACTCACGTTACACACTTCCGTATTTTAATTGGTGTCAAAGTACCTATGCCAGGCACATTTCATTCGCACATTGTATTCGGCATTTTTTGTCCGAGATAACAAAAAATACGGTATCATTCCTCTACAATTACTACCTAATTCATTCCCTGACAGTAAACATATTCTTTGTTTGTCAAATTCATGTTAAATAAATCTAGGAACAATTTTTGTTCATATTATTTATAATTTTTGCCATACTTTGAAATTACTGTTTATTAATATAAGAAATAAAGCTGTTACATAATGTAAAATTACTTTGAAAGGCTTCTTAGTATATTTATAGAAAAATTATTAAAGATGTTACGTTCAAGGTAAATATAAGATTGTGTCTTCAGTATCCTTTTATGGGAAGTGTTATTTTTCCTGACTATTTTTGTATGGCATTTTATTACATTTTAAATACATTAAAAAGAAAACTTGAGATTCTTTACTCAAATATTAGAAAGAAATAGAGAAAGAAGTAATAAATAATCCGACTTCATACAATACATCCCTTCATTCGCGTGTTCGTATATTATGTATATGGATATATGACAGGTATATATTTTTAAATATCTGTAAAAAAGCAAAATATATGTTGGTTACTTTGCTCTCTGCATTTAGTTTATTTACGCAAGAATTTATAAAGAGCCACACGAACTATTCCTTCATAGATAGCGTGGTGGTGGTTTTAAACTTGAATGCAGTCACGCGCGAAAATGCAATTTTTCATATTTTGGATAGTTAGGCGACATCTTCCGCTAACATTTCTAATTATTTTGATTGTCAATGGACTTGGTATATCTTCTTATACATAATCAATGTACAGGGGCTAAGCTATCTAATATCTTGCAATTATTTATATATTCGAAGTAATTACGAAATAAAGTAGCAGATTTTTGATACAAAAACTCCCTGTTTTTTAACAATTTTTTCCACATTAATCGAACAAATTTCAGTTATTAAAGCTACCCAGTCCCCTAGAGATAAGTTTGCAGATTCTGCCAGTATTTTTTTAATATCATTTTGTTGCTTATTAACGGATTCCGGTGCTATATGTTTAGCAGCATGTTTGCAATGTAATTGAGATGGGCGAGATGGCCACCTTAAGAAATGTAAAATCTCAGTTTTGGTAATCGGGTTAACGTGTTTTAAGTCCAGTATTGAAGGTATTAATTCTATTACCTCTGCAGGGGGTACATTGGTGAATAGGTTTGTAACATCAAACGAAACAAATTTACTGTTATGGGGAATATCTAAACTCCATATTTTCTTAAAAGTTCTTGTGAATTTTGTATGGACCACTCCGATTTAAATTTTGTATGTTCGAGTATAATATGAATTAATTGTTTACAAAGTTTACTACACGGGGCTTTAATGAAGGAAACTACGGGCCTAATGGGCATATCTGGTTTGTGTAATTTAATTAATCCATAAAGTTTAGGTGCTTGGGGGTTCATGATCATAAGACGTTGTTTTTGTTGATTGTTAAAAAGAATATCTGAATCATTTAAAGCCATTTTTAGTTCTTTTTGAAACGTTTTTGTGGGATCTGATTGTAACTTTGAAAATGAATTATTATCTATGAAATCTATAACTTTTTTTTATTATAATCTGGCTCAGAAATTGCAATGACAGTGTTACCTTTATCTGCTCTAGTGAAAATAATTGGATTTTCTAAAGATTTTTGTTTTAGAGATTTTATTGTATTGACTTCTGAGCTAACATTGTTTGAAAGTGAATGGTTCTTAATTATGTCGTCCGCTATAAATTTGGTTCTAAGACTATCATTTTGTTTGCTTAGGGCATGCTCTGTTTCTACGGCTAAAGTTTCTAGCAGTTTTTTTATTAATGTGTGGCTTGATGTTATGTTTAAAAGCTTTAGACAACAGGCGTTGTTCATCTACAGTAAATTTAGTAGTTGTTAAATTCTTGAATCGTTCAAAAAAGGAAAAATTATGTGATTTTATTAGAGGTGATAGTATGGCTATTCAGTTTCTTAGTAAGCCTATTAATTAATCTTACTATTTTGAATTAAATATTTTCTATGGATCACTGGACTGATTTTAGAGTGAATATCTTCTAATAAAAGGTCAAATTCTAAATTTGTGAGTCTAAATGTTAACTCTGAATGTAATACCTTGATATATGCAGATAGGGTATCTCGTTTGTTGTATAGGTTCTTCAGTTCTTCATTTATCCAGGTCTTGACGCCCGCTTTTATTGCTTTCCGCGATGCCAAGTTGTCCTGTGTGGATCTGATGTTAATGTGTTTGGGTGTCAGGTGTTCTTTACACTTGTGTAGAAACCATATATTCTGTTCGTTAATCTTGTATTTCAAACGTAGTTTGAAAAACCACTTGCCTTGTTCACCATCACTGGCAGATATCAAATAGTTAATTGATGAGGCTGATACATGTTGAAACTCCATATTTAACTGAAACCAAGTTTACGTATTTTATTTATTCAGTTAAATATGGAGTTTCAACATGTATCAGCCTCATCAATTAACTATCAAATTGCTTGTATTGACTTTCCGTATATTCCCAATTATCACCAGCTTAGAACTAAAATTGTCAAATGATACATTGTATACAGGCTAAAGATTTATTCTAAAATAGTATTTAAACAGAGTAGGAAACAATATGCAAGCAAATCTGTGACTTCCCATATATAATATATGTTTTCTCTACACTTGTTATGCTTTCTTTTGGAGTTTTTGTAATGTTTTGTGGTTATTTTAGCAATTATTATATTAAAATAAATGTTTTTTTTTGTTGAATAAGGATTTGCTTTTCTTACAAATATTTGTATTATTCCGTATTTTTCTAAAATTGATATCCCCAGCCATGCAAATTCTATTTGAATTTGCCACTACATGGCGGATGGGCGGGGCTTAGGATGTATTGACACCACTGTATCTGATATAGTCACTGTAATATACAGCAGAGTACCTTTACAAATAGAGTGGTGACAAAGATGAGATTATTTCTGATAGGTTGATGCAAATTTTACCCACACAATGGCGTCTTGTGTCAAAAATGTATTTTACAGTTACATTCTTTACAATTTTTATTTATTTATCACGTTTTTTTAAACACATATCCAATTGACACGCCAATTATAGGTTATCATATAAATCCATATCTACGAGGAAAGAATAGAACAGGAGAGATAATAAACTGGTGGGGGAATAGGTATTATTTAGACGGAAGTTGCCACTTTAAGGCAGGTCAATTATGGCAGTATTGACCAATCATAATTTATAAAATGAGTATTTTGAATAACTTGTCATATATCCGGTGTGTTTGATATGTGCTCAGCGGCGTAACGTACATATTCTAGGCATGTTTTTTCTAATGTTTTCTTTAGTACAGTTAGAATATGTTACTATATTAAAAAGAATAAAAGGATTGAAAAAATAATGCACTCACGAGATTTCTTTAATTATTATTGGACTAAGAACCTATTTTAAATGATTATCGAGAACATATGAAGTGTACATATACCCTATACAAAATATTTAAGCAACGCCTATGCATTGCGGCGGCCATATTGAGTTACCACTTTGGACAAATATTATTTTTACGGAGACTCTCTCCAGTTCTATTCTTTCCTCGTAGATTCATATTTAATAATACTAAATTATAGGTTATTACACCATTTGACAGATACCCACAGGGTGCCTAAATCATGGCCGATTTGGTTCCTATTGATTTCCTATCTCTCAATATGCAGGCACTCAACAAATATCAAGCCCGATTTATAAACTTGAAGTTGACGTTGTAGTTGCAGTTGACGCTAGCAGTTAACGTTGTAGTTACAGTTGACGCTAGCAGTAGCCGTTCGTTCTTTCGATTTATTTCGGAAATAGCATTTATAAACTTGAAGTTCGTTCGAACTGCCAATGGAAAAGTTGACAACTCTAAGAGTACACATAATGTTACAATTATTTTGCTGTATTTTATCTCTGAATTGAGAATTTTAGTTTTATCGTTTGAATACTTCAATTATTTCGGATTAAATAAATCATCCTTCTCTTAAATTAATGTTATCGACTCCTTCTGCCATCTAGAGGAGAATTCCATAAGAGTCCTACCGCCGTGCGTTTTGCATTATCTCATGTGTGTAATGTATATGTGTTGACGGGTAGATGGCGCACGATGTTTTATTTAATAGATTGGGTATTTTTAATTATTTTCTAATTTAGTTTTAGTTTTGGAGTTTCTTTTTGGGCTTAGAGTTATGTGACAAATTAATTATAATTATTTTCCACTTTTCTATTGTCATTTGAATCTGCGTTTATGTCGTGTGTGTAAAATATCGGTTTAGGTCTCGTGGTTATTAGTTCTAATGTTGTTGATAACGCTTGAGATCGCTAGATTACAAGTGGATTCTTTCTCTTTTTGATCTTCGACTGCCTGGGTAGAAGCACGTAAAACATCACAAGAGCAGATGCATTTTCTTTAGCCACTACTTGAGAAATTAGTGGAATGTTGAAGTATATCGTGTGTAATCGCTAGTAAAAGGCGGACATTATGATATTTCTCAAGGGTTAATGTGGATTTGGCGTGATGATTATAAACTTGCTGAGGATATTGTTTGTCGTGGCTTAAGAATTGTTTAACTGCTGTAAGTATAATTTCCACGTGTCTGATCGATCTTAATTGTGTTGTTTCTATATTAAATTATAGCTGCTAGTGCATGGCATAGATCTCATTTGAGCACTTTTGTTGGGTTAAGTCTAAGAACCACGTGCCTGAGGTAATTTTACGATTCCAAGGGAATTAGTTGCTGTATCCTGCGGTGAAGACATAATTTGAGGTGCAGATAGATGTAATGCTGTAGCCTTCTTACACTAATTTTCCCGAAGATGTCGTTAGCCGAGGATATGTGGGCAGTTTTCCTGTGTAACGAGTGTGATCTGTAGAAGGTATCGTGTATGGTAGCTGTGGATGTGGTTTTCCTTTAAGGTACTGTGACTGTGTAATTTTCCTGATATTACCCATAACGCAGAAATTATTGGCCAAACAGTTTTGGTAAATTTATGTCAATTTCGAGTACTTCGTACAGTAAATTTCAACTTTCTCGGCCTAACTAATCAAATAAGTCATCGTAATTTCTTAAATTAACTTCTTGTGGCATGTGAGCCTTTATAATTTGAATTCATTTAATTAACGTAGCTTAATTAATAACAGTGACTCCAGTTGGGAGCTACTTGTACATTTTGGAGACGTTACGTAGCCTTTTTTTTTGGATTTGGAATTTTGGAACAAATTTTAGATGTGTATTGGCGTTGCAGCCTCGCATCTGTATTGTGTAAATTTATAGCTTGTTATTTAGTGCAATTAGTCAACCATTTAAATTTATTATTGTACAATCTTGTAAGAAATTATTGAATCTAATTTTAATCACGTTTTCTTATGTAAAGCATAGTTAACTAGCGCTAATATTTATAGTATTAGATACCATATAACTTAGAGTCTGCACTCTACTGTCGAATAGATTGTCGGTTGCCTCTGGTATACAGAGTGGTTTATTTTGGTGTTGACGTGTTGCAAATTACGATCAAACTATTCGACTTTGGAGGGACTTTCGGCAAGGTGCCTTATAATTGTATGCTTTTGTAAGAATATTGTCAGGTAATTATTTTAACTTTAAGGTTGTTTCATGTGCTTCCATTTTGAATTTCTTAAATTTTGTAATTATATGTCATTGGTAATTTGAAGTTGTGGATCACCTGGGTGACCATTTAAGATTTTATTCATTCCTTCAGAAGTTTATTACTGGCAACTGAGTTGCGCTTTTGTGATTCATATTTCATTGTTTGTGTCTTTTGAATATATTGTTGAAAACCAGAAGATTAGTTAGTAATAGCCGGTTTTGTGCTCAATATTTGAAACGAACTGTTGGTTCCATATTATAAAGTTTTCAATAAACCGTTTGTTAAGTTTGAATGAGTGTGTGTTGGTCTTATTTTCTTTCCACCTGGGGAGTTTACATTGGATCTGGTCCGGGGTCTGAATATCTGTTGGGCTCAGCATATTTTAACGGATAGGCGCCCTGACAACTTAACCTTCGACGAGTACTGTGTTCGAACTCGCCCTAATTCTGACTGTAGCTGGAGGCGGTGCTGACTCCCATATTTAATATCGACCCCTGGGAAGTAAGAGGTAAGACCTGAGTGTTTTATAAGTTGGTGATTATTTAATAGACAGGCGTCTTCCTGTATTCAAATAGAAGGTTAGTTACCGTGGTGGTGTCTTACTTCCTACCTTCTTGGAATTTTGTTACCGAGTCTGTTTAGGGCCTTTTGGCCATTTGATATTTTAAACACAAGAAGGTAGCAATAACCTACGAATAACTTCTATGTTTTTTTTATGCAATTTAAAAGATTTCAAAAATTAATTCGATAGACGATAATACGAGGTTCGCAGCAGCTGGTATTGTTTTATGTGCATATGCAGCTTTGATATTGAAAATGAAAAATCGAAAACAGCGATAAGACAAAGTGAGACCCATTAATCGAAAAGAAGAGTAGGAGGAAATTACCAGTATTATCAGAAAATGAAGGGTTGGGATACATCTCAATTTTTTAAGTACACAAGAATGACAATACATGTTTTTGAAAAGTTATTAAGCATTATCAAACCCTCAATAAGACGGCAAGTCAGGTCAGATGGCATATCATCAGAGGAAAGACTAGTGATAACATTACAGTAAGGCTTACACACACATATGATATATAATTAATTTAAAGAATAATTGTATAATATGTTAAGCTGTTATTATAAAATATAAGTTTTTTGTTAATATTTTTCATTCTTTTAGATATCTATCACAAGGTACAAGTATGCAAGCACTGGCATGGTCATTTAATGTTGGCATGACAACTGTCCACCAAATCGTCCATGAAACATGCGAAGCGCTATGGAATACACTTAGCCCTATATATTTACAGTCCCCACCTGCAGAAGAAGAATGGTTGGATATTGCAAATGGCTTGTTGCATCGGTGGAATTTCCCCCACTGTATAGGTGCTCTGGATGGAAAGCACATACATATTCAGGCACCAGCAAAAAGTGGGTCCATTATACTACAATTATAAACACAGATTTAGTATAGTTCTATTAGCATGTTGTGACAGTAGATAGTGCTTTACAATGGTTGATATAGGGGCATTTGGGTCACAAAGTGATGGTGGTATTTTCCAAAACAGTATTTTTGGTAAAAGACTTGAGGAAGCAGATATGAATCTTCCAGGAGCCAGGAACTTATCAGGCACAGATAAGGAAATGCCATATTTCGTAGTAGCTGATGAGGCATTTCCTTTAAAATATTATATTATGAGACCATATCCAGGGAAAAATCTTTCAAATCAACAAAAAGTTTTCAATTATAGATTATCACTCGTGCCCGACAAGTTATTGAAAATGCTTTTGGCATTATGGTTGCAAGATGGAGAATTTTAAAAACCACTATCAATGCAAAAGTGGAAAATGTGGACAATTCAGTAAAAGCTGTTGTGCTTCAAAATTTATGTCAAACGAAAAATGTTAATATGTACTGATACAGCCGATCACCAAAACGGGACATGAAGAGAAGGACAAGCCCCACTCGAGTCAGTTGGACGAGTAGGTGCTAATATCTCACGCAGGCAAATCTACACCATTAGGGATGCATTAGCGGATTATTTTATTTCTGAACATGGAAGCGTTTCATGGCAGAATGAAATGATTAATAGAGGGAGATTTTAACTATTTGTATACTTTTGAAAATACCCATGTTTGTAAGTGTTCAATAATGTAAATGGATAAAATAAAGATATTCAGTTTTAAAATATTTATATATTTTATTTTAAAAGAATTCACTTAAAAATACATATTTAATCTATATCCTCCAATATTAATAGCATCCTTTTTCTCTTCTCCTTGGCCTCTGTGGCAGGCATTTCCAGTCGACGAGAATACACGTAATTTGTGAATTCTCGGTTAGAGTCGTTATTTCCTTTGGGTTCCAGTGAACCCGCTATTTTTTTGGCCACTTCAACCACGTCACTGATCTCTTCGTCAAACTTCTTTTTCTTATTTACTATAATAGATGTATAAACATTGTGTAAAGCATCAACAGTACAAATCACAAGAATTTACCTTTTGATGAAGTTGGTGTATTCTGAACATCTTCTACATGTCTCTGGGCCTGTCTCAATTTCCGTTTCATACCCATCTGTAGTTGGTGATAGAATGGCACCAACACTCGACCAGACAGACCCAGATGAACAAGACGATGATGGTCCACTTTCTATACTTGTTTTAGGTGATGTGTACGTTCTATAAAAAAAAAAGCACTGGCATTAAAACAAATTTTCACCCACATTTATTTTATACTGACTTTCTTGGTCGTGTATATTTGTTACAGAATAACATCTTGTCAAAATATGGCCAGTTCGATTCTGGTGTACCACACCCAGACCCACTGGGTTTCAACCGTTTTTCGCGGGTAAAACGATCTCGCAGATTCTTCCAAGATCTCATACATTCGTCAACTAAACATTGTATTTAGTATATTACAATCATTAAAAAAGTATATATGTATATGCTTACCATCCATATTTACAATCTGCGCGAGCTCTTTCCATGTTTCTTCTTTTTTTTTCAGGTTTTTATAATCTTTATGACCTGTCATAAAGAAATTCATAATTTTGGACAACTTCCACTAAAAGAAGCATCCTATCTTTTGAAAAAAAAAATGTTTTTCTAAAATTAACAATCTACTAAAATCAAAATATGAAAACTTACCAGACTGTTGTTGTTGCATTGTCGCTTCCATATTTATTATCAGAGAACACTTTATTATGATCGTATACACACAATACATCAGCGGCGTCGACTAGTAATACAGCGTGCGTACTTACCGATCGACTGCATGTTATCTGCAGTTTGATTGGCTAACCGTTTGACTCCAGCAAACGGCAACGACAAAACATAAAAGTTGGTTATGTACCAACTGACTCCAACGTCAAGCGAACACTTCAATGTTAAACTACAACGATAATGGAATTTATAAATGACTATAGCTTCCCATGTATTCAATTTTGAACGGGAACTGCAACTGCGAACTGTAACTTCAAGTTTATAAATAATAATAATAATAATAATAGAATTTATTGACAAGAAAATAAATACACTATATTACATACTTATACCATATGGCCAAAAGGTAACACCTTCAGTTAAGCCGTAGGGGCGCCCTGATCTTCCAGGTGTACCTGAACAAATGAAGAGAGAGGGAGGAAAATTATTATAAAGTAAAATAGTATATAATATAATAATAAAAACAAATATAAATTCCAGTAAAGCTCTAGTAAATGAAAATGAAAAAAAGTAAATAAGTTAAAGCAAAGTATAACTCAATACTGTAGATCAGCGACCCTCGGCCGAAATCAGACCATCACTAATATATCGCTTCAGTTGAGATTTGAAGGAACTGGGCGGCAATTGTTTAATTTGAAATTGTAGACTGTTCATAATATGTGCACAGTTATAAGTAAAAGATCTTTTAAAAAGGGCAGTATGGTGTATAGGTATGTCAATCAAATCCTTCCTGCGAATATTAACATTGTGCACATCAGTCCTAAATTTGATCTTATTTAGCAAATACGGAGGGCTGCGGTGTATAATAATCTTTTGCACAAAGCAAGCGAAGTACAAAAACCTACGTCCAACCATATTCAACCAACCAACATCTAACAACTTATGGGAAATTCGATCTCTACGCCGGATACCGAAGATGAAACGTAAGCATGAGTTCTGAGCCACTTGAATCCGTCATCCAAACTATCCAGGCAAGGGCCATATACCGAATCACAAATATTAAAGTGTGATAACACAAGAGTATCAGCCAAAAGGCATTTAATGCGGGTGCTGAGAATATGCCTATGTGGAAAAATCATTTTTAAGTTGAAGTATGCACGTTTAATTATGTGGTCGGTATTGATTTTAAACCTTAAATCTTCATCAATAAACAAACCCAAGTTTTTTACACATTTCCTACGGTTCAGCACGACCCCACCAATAGACAGGTGCACATCAGGATCAACGCGCTGCCTGTGAGGATTGCCCCCGAACAAGATGTAACACGATTTGTTCTCATTAATTTGTAAACCATGTCGACGGGCAATGCCCGCAAAGCTTTCCAGGTCAGCATTAATGGCCTCAATCGCAGCATGAACATTCTCCGCTTTAAAGGAAGTGTATAGCTGAGTATCATCTGCATAAAAATGAAAGGTGCATGAAAAGTTTCCAAACAGCAACTGTTGAGACGTGTAAATAGAATACAGTAACGGTCCCAATATTGATCCTTGGGGAACCCCCGACTTGAAGTCGGTGTAATCTGATAATTTCTCATTTAATACAGTTCTTTGACCTCTACCACACAAGAAATTTAAAAAAAACGACAATTCACTCCCACGCATGCCAATGTGGTGGAGCATCGATAATAGAATTCGATGCGAAAGCCTATCGAACGCCTTAGCGAAGTCCAGCAGAATCAAAACAGTAACGCAACCGCTGTCGGTTGCAGAAATGATGTCATCAGTAATTTTTGACAAAGCAGTAGCACAGTTGTAGCCAGGTCGGAAGCCCAATTGTACCGATGGAAGAATGCTATAACGTGTAATGTGAGCTGTGAGTTGAAGTGAAACAACCTTCTCCAGTATTTTCGAAAGGGTTGGAAGTAAACTTATAGGACGCAGGTCGGAATAAGACTCCGGCTTGGAAACCTTAGGTAGAGGAACCACCTCCTTCCAAATAGACGGGAAAACACCATTACCCAAACAGTAATTCACTATATGAGTTAGATACGGAATTATAACAGGGCAGCAAAGGACAACCATTCTAAGATCAATACCATCCACGCCTGTAGCATTAGAAGAAAGCCCATCAACAACCGATTGAATTTCCCCCTCGGACACCAGGTTAAACTCAAAAACACCAACACCAGGTCTGACATGGTTATCATAAAATTCCGTGACATTCAAGTCAGTAGCAATATCACTCCCCGAAACAGAAGAGAAGAAATTATTTATTTCATTTATGTGTTGCAAATGAACTGGTATAGAACGTGTATTTCGGCGACAAACATTCATCGATTTCAAAACCCTCCATCCAGTGCGTCCAGTTACAGTACCCAACCTATGCTGAAAATAAGCTCTCTTTTCAGCTTTAACCGCCTTCGAGGCGTAATTCCTCAATGATTTATAATAAACCCAGTCAGCAAGCAAGTTGGTACGTCTAAACTTATCAAGTGCCTTATTGCGCAAAGACATCAATTGTCTGATGTTATCAGTCAACCAAGGTAAATTCGGTTTGCGGTTCCGATAAGAGACAACTGGAGCATGAAAATCAAATAATGCAGTAATGCACCTATTTAAATGACTCACCTTATCATCAATATCAACGAGGGAATACATATAATCCCATGACATCAATCTTAAATCATGTATAAATAAGTCGTAATCAAAATCTCTATAAGAACGTGAATATTGATGTCGAGACATGTCAGTTTCGGCATCAACAACAAACTTAGCAAACACCGCAAAGTGATCAGCGAGATGAGTCGGAATGACCCCCACTTCCGAAATAGTCAACGTACTAGACGCAATCGCAACGTCAAGAAGTGTAGAAGAATTCTGTCTAACACGCGTAGGTGTATCTATCAGTTGACACAACTCAAAAGAATGCAAAATTGAACAGAAATGTATACAGTGAGTATCATTAACCAATAAATTAATATTACAATCTCCGAGTAGAATTAAGTAATCTGAAACGAGGCAGATATCCGCCAAGGTTTCATTGAAATGTTCAAAAAAATCTGATAGATTTGCGCTAGGAGGGCGATAAAATACACCAACCGAGAACGACTCCCGACCAACATCCAGACCGATCCAAAGCTGCTCCAGAGACGTCCCCCCGTTGGTAGGTATGACCTTGACCTTGAACTTCTCTCTAACATAAAGCGCAACACCGCCACCACGACCTATCCTATCTCTTCGAAAGAGAACACAGCCATCCAAATTGATCAAGCAATCCGGAATATCAAACGATAGCCACGTCTCGGTAAGTGCGAAAATGTCCAAATCCAAAGACCGCACCAGTTCCTGAATATCATTAAATTTATTTATTAGCGACCGAACGTTTAAGTGCATAGCCCTGATCATAGCCTCAGGCAGCAAAAATACAAATAAATAATAACATTCATCAATTATAGTTACGTAAGGCAAATATGTGACAATGTAATCTATGGAAATATAAAGACCCAGCCCAAGTAAATAACAGTAATTTCACAACTTCGAACAAATTGGCAAAAAATTTAAGTTAAGCTTTACAAAGATTACTCTAACAAGAAACTAATTTACTGAGCCGAAAGAAAGTAAAAAAAAATTATATAAGGAATTAAATAAATTACTAATATCTTAGATAAAGATAGTTGTAAAAAAAAAAAAAAAAGTGAAAATTATTTAAAGAATTTAAATAAATTACTAATATCTTAAATATAAATAGCTGTTGACAGTAATAACAATAGTCGGTTGTGCAATGAGAGAAAGGAGCCACTCCGTTACATAAAAAGAAAAAAAAATAAGCTATAGTTATATGTATGTAAATAAACAAAACAAGAACAAAAACAAAAGGAATTTTTAGCAATAAAAGAAAAGTAAATAGGATAGTACATCTTACTAATAGTTTGATGTAATAATAATCAGACAATGCGTAAACCTCCAGCAGCAGGAAATGATTAACGCAAGGTTTCTGCGACATCCTGTAGATCATTCACAGTCTTGATCCGATGCCTAGCAGTACCAATCCTAACGCAGATAGCACCGTCAGCTGTCCATACACTTTTGCGACCAAATTTTTCTCGGGCACTAGTATATAAATCGAGCTTCAACCTTTGTGAAATTCTTTCACACGACATAATTTGATGGTTCGCTATATGAAACTATTTCGAACAGAATACGAAACTTTAATGACACATCTAGATACAAAATATTGATGAAAATAGGTTCAAACTGGGATGCTTCTAAAACCGTGTCAAACACGCTAAACAATAGGCTAACAAGATATTGTCAGTCAGATCACAGCGCAAGAACTGCCATTTGCTCTACAACTACATATTGTTAGGAAACTGTATTTTAGATATGTATTTAGGTTGATAGAGTAGTAGAGAGAGTATTGAAAATAACTAGAGTGTGTTGTGAGCAATTGTTATATTATTATTATTATATTATTAAACTTAACGTGTGTGTTTGATTTCTGGAAAAGAGAAAAGGAGTTAACATATCAGAAGTGAGATAAGAGAAGAATCGGATGTAGATGGAACGGGAAGATACGTAAGAAAGAATTGGAGGGAAAAGAGTTACCTTAACCTATAAATAAGTTTGAATTGGTCATAGCAAAAGGGAGTTAAGTGCGCAAGTGCGCAACTGTTTTAGAACCCCTTATGAATAAAATTGTGTTATTTTATTTGGATGACATGCTGATACCGGCTAATGATTGGACAGAGTTGTTGGACCATGATGAAAGAGATTGGGATAAATTACTAAGTAAGATTGAACGTGACCTCAACATTTTTGAAAATAAAAGCACCGGTAAAAGTCCATTTGAGTTATTATATGGATATATACCCAGATTCGAAGAAGGAAAATTGAGGGAATTAACGGAAAACTGTAAGACATATAGATTACCCTACGAACTGCATGAAGAAGTACGTGAAGTCATAATGCATGAGCAAGCAAGATACAAACAATATTATGATAAACATAGATACCAAGGAGTTACGTATAATGTGGGAGATATTGTCTATATGAAATCCCCTACAATACACACCGGTGAATCTACAAAATTACAACCGCGATATAAAGGACCATTGACCGTTATCGAAGTACTCCCGAGCGAAACCTACCGAGTATCAAATAGTCCAAGAGCTAGCTACAAAAAACAGCATCGATTTGGTACACGGTGTTTGAGTTCGTGAACTGTAAGAAAATACTTACTACAACCCCGAATGGCATTTCTGGCTGTTCGTTCAGGCCGCAAAAGAAAATTACAGCCAGTTTTCCACGACGAAAAATGTGCCGGAAAAACTGATGAGGTACACGCGTGAAAATTGATGCATGCTAATGTGAGAACCTCAACTAAGAGCGGTACACTAATGCCAGAAATGAAAAAGGTTGGGAAACCCTCGCCAGACGCGACTCAGAGATTCGGAAAATCCCTACGAAAAAACCGACAAGGTACACGCGTAAAATTTTTTTCACATGAATTTGGGGACCTTCACTAAGAGCGGTGCATTAATGCCAGAAACGGGATCGGTCGGAAAACCCTCGCCAGAAGCGATCCAAAGTTCGGGAAAATCAGTCAAAAAAAACGACATGGTACACGCGTGAAAAATTTTTTTTGCGCTTCTAGGGACCTCAACTAAGAACGGCAAAACAGTGCCAGAAATGTATCTGGTCGGAAAACCTTTTAAAAAAATTAAATAAGGTCGACGTAAATGTAAAATCGATAGCATTCGAAGTCGTTATCATCCAGAGCTTTTTCATTGACACCACTAGAAATATTGTTTTTTTCTACCCCAAATCAAAAAAAAAATCATCGCGATACGCTGAAAATTCGCTGAGTTATTTCATTTTTCGTAGCGCGTCCGATTTCAAGCCGCTTTCCCAGTTTCTGGCGTACCGCGCGGCCGGCCGCAACTCGTCTTTACAGCGCGATAACGCGCGTATTTAATTTTCAATTTCTTACATGTCTTAAATGAATGTATGTTTGTATAAAATCAAATTTTAAACTGCGTATGTATATTAAAAATAAAATAGAAGATTATATACTAAACACTCAGCATGGAAAGAAAAGATTTATGAATTTTCTCGGTTGATAATAAATTATAGCTATAGATACAGGAGAATCATAAATCAAATAAATAATGCTTTTCAATACCAAAAATATATACTTAATTATAAAAATCCTAAATATACAACTATAATACAGAATGAATATTCCTGCTTCATTTTCTTTACAGAATCGCTGGTTTTTGCGCATTGATAGTAAAAATTACGCAATCGGTATGACATCACTTTAATTCATTCATCTGCCTCACTCTCCACGTCACATTCGCTGTCATCAGTATCACTCTCCGCATCAAATTCGTTGTCGGTTTCTTCATCTTGTACGTTACTTTTATTTGTCTCTTCATCTGCACCCTCAGATGTCTCATCTATAAATGAAAAATACCTTGAATAACGCGTTAAAAAAAAAAGTAGAATGAAGTGATAGAAAAAGTTATGTACCATTACTTTCTGCAACTTTTTCTATAATAATATCTTTGATACGTGCTGGCCATTGGTCACCTTCAAACCAACAAAAATCGTAGGTGAAGTTTTCTTTCTTCCAGCCACATTCATCAGGTTTCAGCTCTGTCGGAATTTTTTTTTCGACATTTCCCCATACAGCAGCAATATAATGTGACCGTAGGAATTGCTGGTATAGTTCTCTTTGGCAAGGTGGCATCATCGTTGAATCAATGTTTTTAGCATTTAATTTTGCAAAACATTCATCAGTATTTTTAAAATCGAATTTTTTCATAAATATTGCATGTCGAGCTGAATCAACTGTAATTGAGCTCTTTGGCTGAGAGTACATGCAACATATAAATTTCTCAATTTCAGAAAACACGTTTTTACGGTCCATAGATTCGTCAGTCATATTACCAAAAGCAACTTGAAATGATTCTGATTTGTACAAAAGAGAATAAGGCCGTATCTTTGCTTTTTTGTAAAACGACGGATTATAGTCGCAACCCGTGAAAGCATGGAAAGCCGGAAGTGCTTTACATAATTTTTCTCCTAATTCAGCGTACATACGAGTCACGTCAATAAATCTCATATTATCGGAAACGCCAAATAACAAACTAATTTCTAATTCAAATTTCAATTTGTGCATATTTCCAAGCAAAATAATAAAGATATCGGTGTCATCGCATTTAACTATTACTTTTCCACTTTCATCGAGATTGCAAACCGTGTGAACTATTCTAGTATCAGCTTCTTCATGTCTAGGTGCCGTGAACAAAGCGTTAATAGAATGTTTAACCGACTGTAGACCATCATTTCCAGTTTCTTGCTTAAACTCGTGACATTCATCGTAATTTATGAAAACTGTTTTATTTTCGAAAAAGACTGCCATTTTGGCCTGTTGCCAATGTCGTATTAAAAATTGTACAAAAGCTTTCTTGAAGTTAGTTTCGCGCAGTTCTGTCGACAGAGCGGATTTTAATCTCATGTCCCCTGTTATTAAGTATTGTCGGTCTGATGAAATACCTCTTTTGTTTCTTTCATAGTCTTTAATTGATGGCGATAAATATTGATCAAATACCAGATGAATTTTATGAGCTTTTATGGCGACGAGCTTTTTCAAAATACTTGTTGATATTTTAGCATATGTAATGTCAGTCTCTCGTAGAGTATACAGATAAAAAAATCCGTCAATAATCATAACATCACATCTATAATTAGTTATAGTACTTGAATCGTCTGGTCCTACAATACGATGTAAAAGCGCGCTTTTTGCTGTTGAGTAAATCGATCCGTCCAAATGACAAAAACAAGTTGGCAGTGGAGTCAATGGAAATGTCATAATTTTAGGAACGTCCGGTTCATGTTTCAAGGAAATCACTAATATTCTACCGAATAAATCTCTCTGCATTTTTATAGACTTTTCTTTATCAGTAACTTTCACAGTCTGTTTCTTATTTCCAGATACGAAATTTAAAATTTTATTCAATTTGATTGCTTTTTCAAAACGATCCGGTGACTCAGAACATTCCTTAATGAATTCATTTTTTAAATTAGTACCCAAAACATTTACATTTGACAGAAAATTAGCTATCTCGGCCGAAGCTGGTCTCCCTGTACTGATGTTATAAAGTAAAGTTTTGTCGATTTCAGGATCGAAAGGATTCATATAATTCTTTTTTATAGTATCAACTAACTTTTTTACCCTGGCAGTGCTTTTGATAATGTTATGAGGTTCTAAATCGGCTGTCGTATCTTGATTTTTTTTAAGACCAGCTTCAGTATGAACATGCGTAGTCAATGTTGATCGAAAACAATGAGATTTAGACCATTTTTGTCGAGCGCTTATCGAATTTGTAAAGCAATTGATTCCTGTTAGCCGTCTACCTGCATCAGCATTGTAAGTTTGCTCGAGAGTTAAATCAATAGGCATTCGTGAAAATGACTTATCGGTACGTTTAATACCAAAAAAGCCTTTTCGCAGTTGGTAGGCTATATAAGGATGAGTTTGTGAAACTTTCAAAAGTTGATCGATGTACCAAAGAATCCATCGACAATAATTAACTTGGTTGAACACAAAAAATAAATCAGCGAGTTTGTTAATCATAATTTTGTACATATCAAAATCACCCATACGAATACTTCGCGAAAATGTTTGGTAGTTATTTATATATTCCACGTACATTAAATAAAATTTTGGAGTTAAACCGTATTTACCGTCGAGAGTTTCTTGTACGTACTGTTCATACTGATTTATCAAGTCAATTAATTCAGCGTGTGCTGTATTAACAAAGAAGTTTTTGTCTATTTTTTTAGATTTCAAGCTGACGATTAATATCATAAGCTGATCGCTAATTTGCATGTCATGTAGTTTAATGAAACTCTCAAAATGTAAAATTTGAATTGCCAAAGCAGCAATCGGATGCAGCTTTTTGCAACGATTGAAGTGTTTCCCGCTCAAAAATCCACTCACAGACCCAGAAGCTAACAATTCGCTTTCTACCATGACATGCGTTAAGCCACAGTCATCGATAAATTTTCCGGTAGCCTTGAAATAAGCACACTGTATGTGAAATGCACCAAGATGAATAAATAACTTTTGGTACTTTGGGGTTCTTTGAGTTAGTAAAATTGATTTAAATTTTTCATCAGCTTGAATTTGAAAAGCCACTTTAGCTATTGCCAAATCGTACGAAACTTGAATTTCCGGTTGTTTACATTCTCTAGCTATTTGTTCACTCATTTTGAGCGTTGCTGCAACGACCCTTCGTTGTGTTGGTGACTCGTTGATTGGCGTTAAATAGGATACTCTCTGTTTGATGGTGTCATCAATAACAACTAGACTATTAAATCCAACCCACATGGGCGTTCTAGGTACTTCATAAAATTTTGAAATAACCCAGCATTTATCTAGCATACGTGCAAATTTGTAAGATGTATCATTGACCGTTCTCAACTCATCGTCAACCGGTAACAAATTAGCTCGTATTTTTGGTTTTCCTATATAATCATCGATTAGGGTATCTACACCCTCAAACCGACGTCTTTTCATAAGAGGCGATGTCACTGGTTCAAGGTCAATGGTGTTAGTGTCACTATTATTCAAATTAACGGCCGAATTATCGCAATAGCTATCAAAATCTGGATAAAATTCTAGCATTAATTGGTTAATGTCGTTGCTCAACAATTCCCTTATTTCGGAGTTGTTATTATCGAAAATATTTTGATATATTATTCCTACTGTATCGTGCAAAGTATCTTTTCCACTACTAGTTTCTGTAAAGCGATCGAAATTATCAAATGACACCCCAGTGAAACATTCTATTAGCAATTCGATATCATCCGGGCAAATGACAGATCGATTAGTTGAAGCATACGTTGCTTCGGTTTCTAGTTGCTCCACAATGTGATAGCTACTGCAATGTCCAAATTTATTTAACAGATCTACAACATTACGACTACTTGTCATACTTTTTAAGGCTATTCCTAAACATAAATGTTTCCAGGGTTTAATCCCTCCATGGGTTGCATTATAAATTAAATCATAGCACACCGACTTGACTTTCCTTTTCAAATTTTCGCTTTTGACGGATCTGGGATCGCTACCACAAATCATGCCTTGTACTAATTGATACAATCCAGGCGGAATAGTTAGGCACTCACCGTTGATAACATCAGTAGCTGAGATATCTTTTGGGAGTGTTTTTTTTTCTATGGAATAAATTTCTTTTCTGATTTGTAAACTCAACTCTAAAATACGTTCAGATTTAACTAACTGTGTTACTTGTTCATTAGTTATTTCAATTCTATCTGCACTCGTAATTATTTTCAGTTTTTCTTTAGCAACGGTAAATATTTTGATTTCAGATCCAAACTGTGCAACTAATTTACTTTCCAATTTGTAAGCGGTGAAAATTTGATGAAATGTTCCGAAAGCAGACTTGTATTCTGTCTCAAGCAATGTCCGAGCGCAATTGACTAAATATGGTAATAAAATGAGTCCTCTATTCTTAATAACTTTTTCCGAAACCAACAAAAAAATTTCATCATAAACTCGCGCATAAATTTCTCGAGAAACGTGCCATTCGCCATACGAAGCTTTTGTTGGCGCAAGAGAATGCGATTTATAATATGCAGTTCTGCACGTTACGTGAAAAAATATGGGATCATCATCATTTAGACCATTTACGTATTCTATCATTTTTTTATCGTTAATTTCCTTGGCATTTGCTTTGATTTTATCTTTGAATGCTTGGGTCTGTGACACACTAATCTTAACGCGTTTACCGTGCACTTGCTTTCGCAATTTACCGCAAAATACGCACTCATGTTCTACGACTTTTCCATCCTCGCCAATGAGAACATCACCTTGCGGCTCATTATCATCTTTGTCATTGCTAAAATACAAAAAAGATTTAGCGTACACTTTTTTCACAATAAAAGCTCATTTGATAAATTCATTAAATAGCATAAAACAAAAAGCATGACAGCAAATGAACTGTTCAAGTACCCACTTGGTAATGTAAACAAGCTGTGTCTTTCTAGACAGTTTTGCTACCTGCGTCCCCAATCGCTCTCAGAAAATTTCCATCGTTGGTACAATATTTTGGCAAACGTATCAAATGTTCTGCTACTGTAAATCATCGGATTTCCCACATAATTGATATTTCGATTACAAATTATTAATCGAAGTATCAAATAAATTTCATACGATTAAAATTGTGCATTTTACAAAAAATGTCAGCATATAACTCGGATTGAATACTTTTTTTTGGGAAATTTGTACTATTAGGCAAATAAAAAAATCTTCAATTACCTGTCAGTCGTAGACGTTGAGGATTTACTAGTTCCTGCTTCAGCTTGATCATAATCCACCATAGGGGAGTTTGAGCGGGAAGCTAATTGAGAACTTCTCCGGCGATACGGCCTCACTTTTTCACTTTTTTCATACTGACTACTCGATAGAGCAGTAACATTTTTGTAGCAAATACTGTGATAACCGTAAGTGTCTACGTGAGCCGACGTCAAATCTATACTTTTATACTTTAACTGTAACACGTTTCTAACGTGTAATGCTTTACGGCATTTTTCTAAAGATTCAACCGTGAATTTTATAATTGGAGAGTTATTTTTATCCCTCATACTTTTCACTTCACAATCATTAATTAAAAAACACTTTAATTTCTTTGGAGAATTACTCGAAATCATGATGGAAGAAATAAAACGAACGAAAGATACAACACTCTACTCCGACCGTTAGTCACCGACTAACAGCGCCGGAGTTAAGCAGCATCTGCTCTCCCTCCAAGGTCATAGTGTAAGGCCCGTGCCGAAAAATGTTACCTGCTCGGACCCACATTTTTCGGGAGGGTAGTATACAATTATATACCTGCGAGAGAGCACGAAAAATCCGTGAGAATTTTACTTCAAAGTATCGTCTTATGTTGAAATCAACAACGTACTTTTTTATTCAAATTGCAGCGTTGTCAAAAAAACAAAAAAAAAATAAGGTTAAAAATGTTCCTATAACGGCTGCTAATAATCTCGCTTTTTCATATGGCTTCATTTTAATTATTAGCTTACATACTTGCCCCAGCCACAGTTGAAATTAAAAACACGCGCGTTATCGCGCTGTAAAGACGAGTTGCGGCCGGCCGCGCGGTACGCCAGAAACTGGGAAAGCGGCTTGAAATCGGACGCGCTACGAAAAATGAAATAACTCAGCGAATTTTCAGCGTATCGCGATGATTTTTTTTTTGATTTGGGGTAGAAAAAAACAATATTTCTAGTGGTGTCAATGAAAAAGCTCTGGATGATAACGACTTCGAATGCTATCGATTTTACATTTACGTCGACCTTATTTAATTTTTTTAAAAGGTTTTCCGACCAGATACATTTCTGGCACTGTTTTGCCGTTCTTAGTTGAGGTCCCTAGAAGCGCAAAAAAAATTTTTCACGCGTGTACCATGTCGTTTTTTTTGACTGATTTTCCCGAACTTTGGATCGCTTCTGGCGAGGGTTTTCCGACCGATCCCGTTTCTGGCATTAATGCACCGCTCTTAGTGAAGGTCCCCAAATTCATGTGAAAAAAATTTTACGCGTGTACCTTGTCGGTTTTTTCGTAGGGATTTTCCGAATCTCTGAGTCGCGTCTGGCGAGGGTTTCCCAACCTTTTTCATTTCTGGCATTAGTGTACCGCTCTTAGTTGAGGTTCTCACATTAGCATGCATCAATTTTCACGCGTGTACCTCATCAGTTTTTCCGGCACATTTTTCGTCGTGGAAAACTGGCTGTAATTTTCTTTTGCGGCCTGAACGAACAGCCAGAAATGCCATTCGGGGTTGTAGTAAGTATTTTCTTACAGTTCACGAACTCAAACGCCGTGTACCAAATCGATGCTGTTTTTTGTAGCTAGCTCTCCGTCTAAAAACTGTTAGAAGAAAGTGGTAAATCACAAACTACAGCCCATGTAAGTCAGTTGAGACTCTGGAAAAACTATAACCTAGATGAAGACGAAGAATGTGACGTGGAAGGTGTGGAAGAAACTGAGGAGGTTATGGAAAATGAACAAGGAGCTACCAGGACGATGGGAAATGGACGAGAAAATTCAAAATGTGTAAATTCGACAAACCCTGTTACAGAAAAGAGACTTGTTGTAAAACCGACATATTTACGAGACTATGTTTAATGAATGATATGTCTTAAGTTCTTTTATAATGTTGTATTAGATAAGTTTAGTTAAGTTCATATAAATACATATTATATAAATATACATGCAGGATAGGCCGAGTGTTAGGAAACTGTATTTTAGATATGTATTTAGGTTGGTAGTAGAGAGACAGTAGAGAGAGTATTGAGAATAACTAGAGTGTGTTGTGAGCAATTATTTTATTATTATTATTATATTATTAAACTTAACGTGTGTGTTTGATTTCTGGAAAAGAGAAAAGGAGTTAACAATATTTTATAAATATGTTTAATAAGCTAGCACAGGCAAAAAACATGACAATGCAAATGAATTCAAATTGTCGTTGAAAAAGTATTTGCTGCAAGCCACAATTTATAGTGCTGGAGAGTTTTCTATAGAAATGATCATGTTTATGTCACTCTATTTGTCGTATCTGTTATGTGTTCCTAATTTATTTAATTACAATTAGTTCGCTATTTAAAGAAAAACATTGGTTGGTATCAAGCATAGTAGTGGTGAGAGTCACTGTATTAACATGAACTCTTACTTCTGCAAGGGTCTTTTTCCCCCATTAAAGCGCATTAGCCATTTGACGGTGAACTTAACTCCGCCCTTAAATTGATGTTTAGTACTATGAAATTAGAAATATTTCTTTATTTATTTATTTTCAGAAAGGGCATTTTACCGACACCACCGCCCAAACAAGCGACAACAGCATTGATCGGACGCAAGAGGAGCCTCCGTCAACTCTATAAATGTGAGCAGTGCAATTACAGGACGAAGTACCAAGCAAATCTCAAGGAGCACACCAGCAACCAGCATTACATAGTTAAAATGCATAAATGTGGGATTTGTAACGGACGTTTTAAAAGTAATGAATTGCTCAGACTACACGTGGAAAATACGCACGCTTATGTTGGAGGAAAGGACGACCCAGAACATTCTACAACTGATTATAGTAATACACATATAAAAGTAGAACAGTCCAGCTCACGAGATCAAAAGAAGATATTTAAGTGTTCGCTGTGTGTATTTCGAACAAAACACAAACAATCGTTAAAAATACATATAAACACTAGACATTTCAAGAAATTTGATTATAAATGTGACAAATGTGAATTTGGAACAAACCAAAAAAGTCGTTTAGAAAGACATATAAAAACTAACCATTTGAAGCAATTTGATTATAAATGTGGTTTATGTGAATATGGAACAAACTACAAAAGTGATTTAGAAGGACATATAAAAACTAAACATTTGAAAACAAATGATTATAAATGTAATTCTTGTGAATATGGAACAAACATCAAAAGTAATTTAGAAAGTCATATAAAAACTAACCATTTGAAGCAATTTGATTATAAATGTGGTTTATGTGAATTTGGTGCAAATAACAAAAATCATTTAGAACGACATATAAAAACTAAACATTTGAAGCAATTTGATTTAAAATGTGGCTCTTGTCAATATAGAACTAACAGCAAAAATAATTTCGAAAGACATATAAAAGATAAACATTTGAGGAAATTTGATTATCAGTGTGACAAATGTAAATTTGAAACAAACGGTAAACATGATTTAGAAGGACATATAAAATCTAAACATTTGATGGAATTCGATTATAAATGTGATTTTTGTGAATATAGAACAAACCGCAGATATAATTTAAAAATGCACATAGGACCTAAACATTTGGAGGAATTTGATTTTAAATGTGACAAATGTGAATACGGAACAAACTACAAAAATGATTTAGAATATCATATGAAAACTAAACATTTGAAGCAGTTTGATTATAAATGTGATAAATGTGAATTTGAAACAAACCGCAAGCATAATTTAAAAAGACATATAGAAACTAAACATTTGAAGTAATTTGATTATAAATATGACTTGTGAATATATAACAAATCGCAAAGATAGCTTAAAACTACATATAAAAACACATTTGAAGGGACTTAATTATAAATGTAATTTTTGTGAATTTGGAATAAACTACAAGCACTATATGGAAAATCATAAAGCTAAACATTTGAAGGAATTTAGTTATACAATCAGATCATTTTGTGTTGGCAACAAAAAAGTTACAGTATTATCAAAAACTAGGAAATATTTACTTCCGTGAATTGTCCATACTAAATTTACATATTAAATGTCAAAACCATAATGAAGTGTTTTGTATTTTCGTATTTTTATTGATTTATTGTCGCGTTTCTGTCTATTTCAAGACAATATACCTAGTAGTCCCATGCCTTTTACGATACAACAGGATACGTTTATCGTTATGTCGCACTTTCGCAATGGAACATTGCAAGAGGATCATGGAAATATTCATTGGGATCGCATTTTTAGCAATTTGTAACGGAATATGCAAATCTCAAAATAAACATGGACACACTCACTTGTCATTGCAGTAGGGTGATTGAAAGGTTTAAGGAAACGGGGAGTGTTTGTAAACGTAAACCTGAAACAGCACCAACAGTTTTAACTGAAGATGTCGCAGACATTAGCCAGGCACTGAAAACTAACTTACATATGCACCCATATAATGTTTCTGTACTACAACATTTACGGGACAGTCACTTTGAGCAGAGACTGAATTATTGCAAATGGTTTAGTGAGATATTACATGAAAAAGACTTGAATTGCACTTTATTTTCGGATGAAGCTCGGATCCATTTGTTGGGGTATATCAACTCTCAAAATTACCGTACTTGGTCAACAGAGAATCCACATGTTTTTGTTCAAAATACTTTCCATCCTATCAAAGTCGGCTTTTGGGTTGCGATGTTGAAAAGACTGATTATTGGACCAATCTTTTTCTATGATACAATTAATGAAATTTAACCCTTCATTAACAGCCTTTAAGAAGATGAATTAACCCTGGGGTACTTCCAACAGGATGGGGCAACTGCACATACTGCGCAACAAACTATTAATTTTTTGTAAGGATACTATGGTGACCGATTGATTGGTCGAAATCGATGGCCAGCCAATTCTCCTGATTTAACTCCACTGGACTTTTTTCTCTTTGACCATATAAAAAATAAAGTATTTTGAAACAGACTGCATAATCTCCATGAACTTGAAGAGGCAATTACAATAGAATTGCAAAGTATCGCACCGGAAACACTCCACAATGTGTTCAATCAATAATACGAGAAGACATGTCAGCCTATGCATCGAGAATAACGGTGTACATTTCGAACAACTTTTATAAAATGTAGACATTTTGTGATACAATTATGGGATTATGTTTTACAATAATAAAATTGTAACGTATTCATTATTGTTTATAATAAAAAATAAAATGCAATTACTATATTTCTATAAAAAAATTCTTTCATATAATTCAACTTAAAACTAACCCTACTTTATTGACATTTATCACAAGAAAAATGTAAATAGTAAACCTAACCACAGTAGGCCATGACTTTATAAAAAAAAAAGCTGTTTTCTCAACGATACTCTTGATGTTTTACTTGATATAGTTATTTTTATAAATAAATAAATTAAATTTCTTATTTTAATAAATAGGTTGAACTGCATTATTTACCATATAATTTTCTACAACTTTTTCCTTTACACATTTCTTCTAAATCCAACGAAATAAAAAAAAACATATTTGAAAAATATCTAGTAAGCCATGCAATTTATCCAAAAAAACAAAAGGCTAATTAAATAGCACTATTAAAACTGCAGGTCTTTTCCCAATAAATCGAATCTGTATATGTTGTAGTTTCCGAGAACCCCAAACTAAAGATAGATAATAGAGCCTCCGGTAATATTGCCAGGCATCAGCCGCTATTAAGCTAACGTGCATATACCTGTTTGTATACTTTGTGTATAAACAGATGTGTTGCAAGAAACTCGTTTTCCATAAAAATTGGTTGATCGTTTAGTAGCTTTAAAATATAAATAGAAAAAAAAAAGAACTTGAAATTTAAAATTGCTGCATTTCTCATGCGTTTTTGGATTGAATTTGTTAACTGTATACAAGGGGTGAAACAAAATGAACAAATTAATAAAGCAGAGGATTTTAAAATGTAAAAGAAAATAATTTGATTTCAGCTAACTTTTTTTAATTAAACCTGTAAGCGAGTAAAAAACTGTATCTGCAACCGCTTTCGGACTTTAATTGAAGATTCAAAAATATCAAATATCAAAAATATTGTCCCATCTTCTATTACTGTAGACATTAAGACTGACGGTGCATTTTCTCTCTCTCTCTCTCAAAACATAACGCAAACTAGTACGAGTAAAAAGTAAGAAGTAATTTCGATAATTATTTACTTTTGATAAATTCCAGAAGCAAGTACATTTTTATTTTCAAGTCTACGTTTTTCCATGTTGTATATGAAAATAAATACATTAATTTCATTGTCATTATGTTATTGAATTTTTCTCATTGATACATTCTGAATTGTATACGATATTTTGATTCCTTATTTATTCTTGATTTGTCAGCTTATATAAAGATAGAATTAAGAAAACTAAGAAGAAATATACTGAAAATTACAATTATAAATATTACTCTTATTGGTAGAAATAACAATATGTCAATAGTTGCTATGGCAGCTCTTCTTTTTTTTATCTAATAAAATGAATATAATAAACCTGTATTTGATGTTATTTTTCTGATTATATTTTTTATGTAAGCAGTCAAAATATTTGTACTATCATACAGATAATTAAATGAGGCACCAAATATAAAAGACAGCTTAGCGTTATAACTAAAAATAAAACCAATGATATTTTTTAAACGCATGGAGTGCACCAGTCTAAGTTATCGCAATAAAACCCCTTTGAGTTTCATGACTATAAGTTAAGATTACTATTAAAAAGGAGTATGTATTCCCAATTTCATTTGTCAAGCTGCAATAATTTCCAAAATACGGGGATCCAAGTATCACGATTGACCACTGACTCTGAATCTAGTTTATTTCCGCTAAGTTAGATCTTAGAAACGCCGTACATAGTGTCTAAGGTGCTGACGTGAAAAATCGAAAATTAGTAAATATCTGATAAGTATCATAATTATTCTTATCCTTATTATACCTATTACGCGGCAATGATGCGACACGCAGCCTAAGGAAAAGAAGCGGGGTGAGGGCAAAGCTTTCATTAAAGTTGTTAACTTTATCGAATACTGAAAACTTGCCAAATTTGATCTGGAGGTTTATTAGTTTACACAGAATCTTTTGTGTTTATCAGGACAATGCAAGTAGTTTGGTGATATTTCAATTTTTTTGAAGATAATATAACACACATGTCTGCGAGAACTTGACCTGCTTTTTTACATGCCCCCAGTAGCATTATATATGCATTAAATATTTAACTTTCAATATTTTCTAAACCTAAATTAGCGACAGATTTGGTTTTATTTATAAAATATTATTTCATAATATTGAATAAATATTTAATTTCAAATATTGGAAAAACATTATTTATATGGATATATTATAAATATTATTTTGTAAACGTCAATTAGATGTTTCATATGTGCCTATGTGAATTAAATATTGCACTTTAATAGTTCTTTCTATACAAAAATTCAATAGATTCGGCCTTTACTTGATGTAAATCCATATTCCAATAGAAATAAAAAACACAAACACTTGGTTCAGATTTACGCTATATTTAATTAAAAAACACAACAGCTGTTTCGCTACACTGTAGCTTTTTCAAGTGGTAACAAATTCTAAATTATTACAATTCGAGAACAACTCTATTATATATAGAAAAATATAATGACACATTAACAGATAACTATAAAATATTTACAATTTAAATGTGTTTACTTAAAGAGGACAGTTTTCTTAATTATACGGCAGTTTACGAAATGGAACCTGCATTATTACTGAAACGATTAGGAAAAACCTAAGAACTGGAAAGATATAGATTTAACAAAGGCGATTGATTCAGATTTACTTTCTCGTTTAATAAATTGTCTGAATATTTCAATTTGTTAATTTCCATACATTCAAGTAAATCTAATTTTCTACTTTTGTTTTGTACATGGAGAATGTCAAATTTATTGTTAAAACAATGGTCGTATTCAAATAAATGATTCGCATAAGCTGAGTCGTTGTTTTTATTAGTGTAAGCTGACAAATGATTAGCTATCCTTTTTTTAAAAGCTCTACCACTCTGACCTATATATTTCTTAGTACAAGAACCACAATTTAACCTATAAACTCCAGATTTATTATCTCGTGTCGTTTTTTCTTTGTTTTTGATGTATTTAGCTAGGTTGTTATTTGTTCTAAAAGCAATATTAATGTTGTTTTTTCTAAGTAATTTCATAAGTTTATCTTGTTCATGACCTAAATAAGAAAATGCTTTAAACTTCTTAATCGTATTGTCTTTGGTAGTCGGATACACCTCTAGTAACGTTTTATTAAACAATTTTTTGGTTAATAATTTGTCTATTAAATTTGGGTCGTACCCATTGTTTTTCGCAATTTGTTTTATAATATTGTACTCTTTGTTATAGTCATCTATCGACATTGGAATATTAATTAACCTATGGATCATACTATGATAAGCGGCTAATTTGTGTGAATGAGGATGATTTGATTTAAAATGAATAGTAGTGTCAGTGTGTGATTCTTTATGGTAAATTGAAAACTCTATTTTGTCATTGACTCGTTTAAGTGTGAGGTCTAAAAAATTTATAATTCCATTAACTTCTTTTTCAATAGTAAAAGTAATGTTTTTATTAACAGAATTAATAAAATTAAAAGGACTATTTAATTGTCTATCTGTACCTGTGTATCCTACTAATATATCGTCTACATATCTAAACCAAAACAACACATTCCTAGTTAAACTTTTATTATTAAAAATCACTGTGCAGAAGTGCGTACACAGTTAAATGAGAGAGTTAAAAGAAAAAATTACCACGAAGTTATTGACACGGTGCAAGTTATTTCAAGTTGAAAGTGATCCTAATGATATAAACAACACAAGGTCAAGGTTAAATGTAAGAGGAGGAGATGCATCAGCACAAAGTCAATGGCGCAGGTTACTTCAAGTTGAAAGTTATCTCAATGTTATAGCTACCACAAGGTCAAGGTTAAATTAAAGAGGGGGAGACACGTTTGCAAGAAATTGGAAGGGGGTTATATACCGGGTGTCAACGAGATCATGTATCAGCACGCCATTTATTTATTAGTTAAAATAAAACTTTGAAATTCGGACCGTATATATGAGTGATTGGGGGGCTTCTTCAGGTACACTCAGTTTTTCTATAGCACTTCCGGTCAAACCGGAAGTGACGTTAATTTTGAATTTTTAAATACAACATTTATTATTTCTGTTCATATTCTGTTTCTTCTGAAAATTTGCCATCTAGTGCAGGTTAACTTTTGACATTTCTGTCAAAGATGGCGGTATCTGTTAAATTTATCCATTAAAGTGAAACTGCTTCGCAACGATTGTCGAAATGTAACAACCATCAAAGTTAGCTTTGAAAACAATTAAGAAACGTATTTTTCACATTTACACGCATTGGCGAATGAAACATGTATTTCACGTTGAAATTACTAAAGAAAATAGAAAAAAAAAATTTTTCATTTTCAAATGACAGGTACTCGTTTTTTTAAATAGTAACACCTATTTTTTATTACAGTGTCATATTGGCATAATTTTTAGCTTTCAAGTGATATAAAATATGCTGTGGTTTAGTGGTAGACAGGTAGTACAAAACATAAAATGTTTTAAAAGTAGTCTTTGGAATTAGACTACTTTTAAAACATTTTATGTTTTGTACTACCTGTCTATCACTAAACCACAGCATATTTTATATCACTTGAAAGCTAAAAATTATGCCAATATGGCACTGTAATAAAAAAATAGGTGTTACTATTTAAAAAAACGAGTACCTGTCATTTGAAAATGAAAAATTTTTTTTTTTCTATTTTCTTTAGTAATTTCAACGTGAAATACATGTTTCCTTCGCCAATGCGTGTAAATGTGAAAAATACGTTTCTTAATTGTTTTCAAAGCTAACTTTGATGGTTGTTACATTTCGACAATCGTTGCGAAGCAGTTTCACTTTAATGGATAAATTTAACAGATACCGCCATCTTTGACAGAAATGTCAAAAGTTAACCTGCACTAGATGGCAAATTTTCAGAAGAAACAGAATATGAACAGAAATAATAAATGTTGTATTTAAAAATTCAAAATTAACGTCACTTCCGGTTTGACCGGAAGTGCTATAGAAAAACTGAGTGTACCTGAAGAAGCCCCCCAATCACTCATATATACGGTCCGAATTTCAAAGTTTTATTTTAACTAATAAATAAATGGCGTGCTGATACATGATCTCGTTGACACCCGGTATATGTAGGTCTGAAGTCAACATACTTTTCAATCCTGACTTAATAGTAAGAAGTGTGTTATAAATTTCTAAATATGTTTGAGTGTGAAAAGTGTAGCAAAGTGTTTACTCGAGCAGACAATAGGACCAGACATATGGTAACATCTTGTAAGGGCAAGAGAATGAAACCAAATGAAATTGTCACATCAAAGAAAACTAAAAAATGTGATATATGTCAAGTATTGGTCGATAGCAAGTGTTTTCATTCTCATTTGAGAAGTAACATACATCGAACTAACGCATTTGTAGTGGTAGATGATGGTGTTGAAAAGATTGTTGGAGCATTTGGGGATAGAATAACGAGTTACAGAGTAATGGAAACATCAAAACATTATCTAGATATTGAAGAATTTGCAACAGTGGTAAGGGAGAAGATTCTATCATTAATAGATGCTGTTGTAGTAATTCATAATGCCCTAAAAGTGAATATGGAGTTATTTGGCTTGTATTCTCTAGTAACTAAAGAGAATTTAGAAATAAAGTCATTTAATACTAAAAATAAGATTATAAATCCAGGAGTTAATTTGTATGAGAAGTATGAAGAATATGTAGATGAGATTAGTTCGAAAATGTCAGAATTTCAAGAACGAGATTCAGGTAATAAAGTGTTGTTGCATATGAAGGTGTAATTTAATGTGTATAATTTTTAGGATGGACCCTGTGTAAATTATTATATTTTGAAGTAAATATAAATAAATATAATCCAATGAGTGCTTCCAGTTTTATCGATTTACCAGAGGTAATTAAATTGAAAAGGGCCGTAATAAATGTACAGAACAACGATCAAGCCTGTTTCGCGTGGCCGGTTACATCAGCCTTATGTACACCGGTTGGTCTTCCGCAAAGAATTTCCTCTTATCCCAGTTACGAAACCGTTGCTGACTTCAGTGATATGAGCTTTCCAGTGAAATTGAAAGACATAAATATATTTGAAGTAAAAAATAATATGTCTATTAATGTTTATGGATTAGAAAAACCATATGAACATGGAGAGCACATGGCATATGAGGTAGTCGGGCCTTTATATTTTACAAAGCAGAAAAGAGCTACACATATCAATTTATTATTGGTTAGCAATGCAGATGGTAATACTCACTACTGCTGGATTAAGAACTTGTCCCGACTAGTTTCAATGCAAAAATCTTTGGGCGGCCACGAGAAATATATATGTGAAGGTCGCTTGGTATCTTTTACAAGTCTAGAAAAATTGCGGCGACACGAAGAAGAAGACTGCAAGAAAGTAAAGGCTGTACTACCGGGAGTAGAGCCGAAAACAAATAAGTATGGTGAAACTATGCCGGAAAATATTTTACAATACGAAAAATTCGAGCGACAATTAAGAATTCCCTATGTGATATATGCGGACTTTGAAACTGTGTTAAAACCCATAGACACAACTGAGCCCAATCCCAATCAACCATATACAGTAAAATGTTATGAACACGAGCCCCACTCCTTTGCATATTACGTGAAGTGTTGTTACGATGATAGTTTGTCTCGATTGGAGCTGTATCGTGGTGAAAATGCTGGATCAGAATTTATTAAACAATTGGGAGAGGTCACAAAAAGACTGTACAAAGAGTGTTTTAGTAAATCTAAAGAAATGAATCCATTGACTGATGAAGACATACAAAAACATGAGCAAGAAGGAATATGCCATATTTGTGATAAACCAATCGTTGATGTGCTTCAGAAAGTATGTGATCATGATCACATGACCGGCGCATATCGAGGTCCAGCACATATGATTTGTAATATAAATTTCAAAGATCCACGGTATATACCGATAATATTCCATAATCTTTCTAATTATGATAGTCACTTGTTTGTGAAAACGATGGCGCTGGAAAAGGAAGAAGTTGAAGTAATAGCACAAAACAAAGAGAAGTATATTTCGTTTTCCAAGAAGGTGTATGTGGGAGACATAATAGATTGTAATGGGAAAAAACGCAAAATCCACTATAAATTAAGGTTTATAGATTCATTTAAGTTTATGAGTGCCTCATTAGATAAACTATCATCGTATTTGGAAGATAGTCAATGCAGAGAGATTGCTAGATACTTTGCAGATGAAAAGTTCAAGTTACTTCGGCAAAAAGGTGTTTTCCCATATAATTTTGTAACTTCGTTCGAGAAATTGAATCATCCACATTTACCTAGTAGAGATGAATTTCACGATAAAATTCGCGACAGTCACATAAGTGTAGAAGACTATTCAAAGGCAAGGAGAGTATGGGACTTGTTTGAATGTGAGACTCTGGGACAATATAGTGATCTGTACTTGCTTACCGATGTGCTATTGCTAGCCGACGTTTTTGAGAATTTTCGAGATCTGTGTTTAAGCTGGGACGCCATGTTGCGCATGACTGGTGTCAAATTAGAGCTACTTACTGACATTGACATGCTAAACTTTTTCAAAATGAGCATACGTGGTGGAGTAAGTATATGCAGTAAAAGAAAAGCAATCGCAAATAATATTCACTCACCCAACTATGACGAAACGAAACCAAACAAGCAAATAGTATATTTGGATGCAACAAATTTATACGGACACGCTATGTGTTTTAAATTACCTGTATCTAATTTTACTTGGTTAACACAGGATGAAGTAGATTCCTTAGATGTGAATGGTATTGCGGATGCTGGAGATGTAGGTTATGTCTTGGAAGTAGATTTGGAATACCCAACCATTTTACATGATTATCACAACGATTTTCCTTTTTGTCCGGAGAGTGTTATTCCTCCAAATTCTAAATTCAGTAAGTTAATTCCCAATTTATGTGATAAGACCAAGTATGTCATGCATTATTTAACACTAAAACAATGCTTGAGACATGGTTTGATATTGCGGGGTATACGTCGAGGCATAAAATTTCGTCAAGAACAGTGGCTGAAGAACTACATAGATTTTAACACAGCGAAACGTAATGAATCTACCCATGAATTTGGTAAGCAGTTCTATAAATTGCAGGTAAACAGTATATTTGGTAAGACCATGGAGAACGTGGAGAATCGGGTCGACATAAAGTTATTAACCCATTGGGAGTCGAGGCTCAGAAAGCTTGGTGCAGAAGCTTATGTTGCCAAACCAAACTTCAAATCTTCTAAAGTATTCAGCGAATTTCTGGTTGCAATCGAATTAGCCCTGGTTCGTATACAATATATGAAACCTGTTTATATAGGTTTTGTAATTTTGGAAATAGCAAAAATGGTTATGTACGACTTCTATTATGATTTTATTAAGCCAACTTTCGATACTGCTGCAACACTATTGTACACCGATACCGATTCTTTAATACTCTCCATAGACAATTGTAATTTCTATGATATTATGAAAGCGAATTTGGATCGATTTGATACATCGAATTATGCAACTGATAACCCACATAATATACCCCGTAGTTTGCCTATGTTGGGTCGGATGAAAGATGAATATGCCGGCAAAGTTATTGAATCATTTTACGGAACTGGTGCCAAAGCCTATTGTGTGCAGTTACCATATCAATGCATTAAGACAGCCAAAGGAGTTAAAAAGTATGTAATAGAAAAACAATTAACTGTGGATGACTACAAGCACATAGTAGAACAAGGTGGTGTGTTATTGAAGAAGATGTATGTGTTTCGCTCGGATTATCACACAATGTTTACGTAATTGATAAACGTTTCATCCTACCCGACAACACCAGTACGTTAGCATGGGGACATTACAAAATACCGGAATTACTAGGAGCACAAACTTTGGAGGGACTACTTTCTACAATAAATAACAATTAATATTAATGACTGTAACATACATTTATTATTTATTACCTAGAAAACACAACTATTTTTTATTTCTATAAATATGTATACATATATTTCAATATGTGTTGCTACAGTTTGTAAATAAAAGTAATAAAAGCTAAATTATATTGTCTTTGGATATCCATGAATTGTGTATTTTATCCATACCTAACCATTTCACTAGTACTTTATTTTTTCTTCGCCTTAGAACTTTTTCAACGAGATATATGTCGGGATGTTTAACTTTCTTCAGCTCATAGTCATAGAAAGCCCCCAATATAGGTTGTTGGTTTGCATCTTTAAGAAGATATGATCTCGGATAGGTATTTTGTACCTTTGCCACAGAGAATATTTCATTGGACCAGTTCGGAGTATACATTTTAGAAAATGCATGTCTGTGTTTACTTATTCGAACTGGCGCATCGATTTGAAATCTGGACATTCTTGGATCAGCAATCTTGATATTACTATAGACCGAATTAAGTATCTGTTTGGCATTGCGATGGTTGACTTGGACTGGTTTATAACCAGTCGTTGAGTGTGTAGAATTGTTGTAGTCCCGTAATATTTGTGAAAGAATGTCTAGCCAACGATAATTGCCATTGGAACTGAACTCCTTCCACATTCTTCCCTTTAGTGTTCTGTTAAAACGTTCGACAATCGAGCTTTTCTTAGTAGAATACGAACTGTAATGATTAATTCGGTAGCGGTCCATCAGTTTCCGGAACGTTGCGTTGTAAAATTCCTTACCGTGATCAGTTTGAATATTCTTCGGCTTTCCCTTACGGTCTGCTGTCAAAATACTTTCCATAGCGTTGGCAACTTCTACTGCCGACTTATTTTTTAGTGGTCTGGCCCACGCATACTTTGAAAAAGCATTAATGCAAACGAGAATGTACTTGAAACCTTCATTTTCTTTAGAGTAGGGGATCATTTCCACCAAATCTGCCTGAAGTAGATCATTCAACCCCTTAATGATAACCCGTCTACGAGGAAATTGGATTCTAGCTGGCCCATGTAATTCGTTAACCACATCTCTCTTAACTTGTGTCATCTTCCTCAATAAGTATTTCTGCTGATACGAGTCCGGTTTTCTCTGGTATTGTCTGAGGACCCACGTATCGAAGGCTGATCTTGGTTTTATCTGTCACTATATAGGGTGTACTTTTAGCCTTCTCTTCATCAAATTCTTTGAAGTTCACAACAAGCTTTACTTTGGATGTTTCATATGGTTCCGTGGAGTTAATGGAATAACGTACTTCTAATATTTTCCCTCGATACCAATTCGCTTCATAAAATAGGTCATTATTTTGCAGGAAATATAAACGATTGGGCCCGTTTATTTCACCATTACTGACTAATCGCAATACTTTCCTCGGTTTGCTAAGAGGTCTTGGCCGTCCTAGTATTGTCGTGCCCCTGTTTATGTAATCTTTAAAGTATCCCAAAATAACTTCTTTCGCCTGGTGCTGGTTAAGAAATTTTTTCGTATTATTAGCGGGTGCCAGATGCTTCTGAATAATATGTGTGTGGATGTGGCGACCGAATTTGTCAAAAGCCATACTGACTTCTTTTGGAATTTTGTATGAACTGATGTTGCAACCTCTCGGGTTGATGTTTTACTAACAGCATAATTAGGCGATTATTTTTGCTTCCTTCAATTCCTGTAAAATACTTAGTATTTCATTGTCATGGCTCGTATGCCCGGCGAGTTTGGATGCAATCAAGAGTTGCAATCGTTCAGTCAATTCATTAACATCATCCCAGTATTTTTACTCTAGTTTTGTATTTGGAAGGATTTGTTTTTGTAATGTTTCACCAAACTGCTTGGTAACCCCTGCTCCAATTTTCCAGTTCCTTGTCCACCACACGTTAGGTGGTTTCCCTTCAAGAACGGGTTTGATGATGTTCTTATATTTAAAAGCTCGTCCGGCTGCAACCTTCCTACTAGGATCGTAGTTTACTCGATAAGCATTAGTATCCTTCAAAATATACTTGTAATTTTTAACGTCTGCGAAAGTGAATTTTCCAGGAACTTTTTTGAATAACAGCTCATACAAACCCCTTGTACCAGCATACGTAAAAGCACCAATTATAATATTTGATCCATCGAACTCAACTTCGGCTGAACCGATTTTCAATTTACCGTCCTCTTCACGAATTCCGTACTTGTTATCGTAGGCATCGGTTTCGTCCGTTGCTAACCCAGCGAGAAACGGACGCACTAATGGATCGTGATTTTTTAATGACTCTTTTACTACGTCAGCGTCTAAACGGGTCTTGTTAAGTGATTTATTGGCTATAATTGATTTTGTAGGAGCTGTTTTTAATAAGGAAATAGCATGTGCCATGGATTTATCCAAATCTAAACTAGCGCTACTCTCACCCTCTCCAGACTCACTTTCACCACCGACATCCATACTTCTCTGTTCTGGAGTCTCAGGCAATAGATCACCAATATATTCATCTTGTATAAAGGATGGCTGTACCATCGATGGTGTGTCCTGATAAAGAGAGGGTTGTAGATCTCTTTTCCTTACCCCTTTTGTTGGCGAAGAATGGAGAACGGGGCTAAACCATGATACTCGACCAGGTTTTCGAATAGGAGTTGTTCTATGAGTTATTATTGAAGTTCCAGGTATATCATGAGGCTTTTCCATTGATTCCGAAAATGTTTCCATCTCTACTTCGGAAGTATCTTTGGAGCGCTTTTTGGGTCCAACTTCAGCTCCATCTAACTTAGATAGTATTTCTTTTAAGTGTACTGTCACTGGAGCATACTGAACATCGATGTTGTTCTGAGCTTGTGCAATGTCGGCTTTCAATGACTTCAATTTGTGTTTTAGAGCATTACGAGCCTCAAGCAACTTACGAACTAACTTCTCTTCCATAACTGTCTTCATTCGTGGTCGAATATGGAATACTATAGCTCCAGACATGCACCAACAACTTATACTCTCAAACGAATGTATTTGTCGAATCCTAGACGGTATCTCCCTTCGTTGAACGCGCAATCGCTGTCAATAACTAACATTTCGTAGGGATTTTTCCAACAGTTTTGACACATATGCAGGAAGTTTTCGTAACTCAGGTCGTGAACATGATCATTAAAGATGTGTTTTAAATTAGTACCATCCTGCTTAAAGACCACCAAAAAATTGCAATTGTCTCGAAGTAATTGTTTGGGAATAGCACTGTACGTCTGACACAAATAAAAGCAATCAATATTTTTATGCCTGCCAAAAGAGAAATATTGCTTGACCAAGTTCTGATCTACCGTAGGAATGTCATCAAAAATTACGATCGAATAGTCTGCCACTTTTTCGGGAACTAACATAGCACTTGTGTCTGTATATTCATAGTATCCAATTTCAGGAACTTGGTGAAGCACACGCTTTAAATAATTATATTTTTGCTGAGGCAGAGATTTTGAACATATGTAAATATTCTTAAAACGTAAACCGTTAGGATGCAGCAGCAAACTAAGCAATGCATTGGTTTTGCCACATCCAAAGGGACCAACTATTAGTGCTCTTTTGCAATTACCCCCAAAAAGCTTACTATGGCGTTTATAACTTTCTTCGACAATATCATAATTTTGAAGTGGTAGTAACACTGCTTGTGTTTTAAGCTCCATCGAGCTTCGTTGCTTATAGGTGAAAGGATATAGATTAAATAAAACAAAGTTATTTTCATAAATATATTTATTTGTCACCCCCAATCACTGCCGCTGTCATCCTCGTAACTGCACGATTAAATAGAGTTAGTTTATCAACGCTAATACGTGATGTTATACTTACAGTTGTAGCAGCGGTGATCGCCTCCTGCCAACAACTTCCGCCCAGGGTGCAGTACTGCGCGCCGGCGCATTCTGCAGCCCCTCCGTAGGCGGTTGCTGGTTGGGGGGTGTCAAATTCGTTTCGTTCGGAGGCCGCAACTCCGTGGAAACTTCCACGTGCGGCACCCCGTTCACCATCATTATCTTGATGTTTACCCTTTCTATCTCCACTGTCAGGGTGGCTCCATTAACTTGTAATGTAATTCCTGGCTTAAAATATTTCCAAACGTCAGTATCAAAAGCGTTGCATTTTTTCTCAATTGGTAATGGGATATTGAAAGAAGTTGTAGTAGTCTTGATGGAGATATGGCACAGTCACTTTTTTGATCGTGGTTTAGTAGATGTAGTTAATCGTGAAGAAATTTAGGCAAACGAAATTCAGATAAATGGTGTGACACTTACAGAAATAAAATTTAGACAAGTGAAATTTAGATAAATAGTGGCAGGGCATTGCCCTCACTCAGGTCTGCTTTTTTTGGTTCTTTTCTAATAGCTCTACAGTCCCTTTTTTTGATCGAGGTTTAATAGATGTGGTCGATTGTGAAGAAATTTAGATAAATGGTGCGAAATTTACAGAAATTTACACAAGTGAAATTTAGATAATAGTGGGAGGGCATTGCCCTCACTCAGGTCTGCTATTGAGAGCTTGTCTAATAGCTCTAATATGTCTCTCCAACCGATTCAAAGCAAGTAGTTGCTCTTGAATATGAGCATGATCCGTTTCGAACATATTCCTATTCAAGGAACCACGAAGAAAATATCGGTGGAAGCACATATTATCCAATAACTGATTAAAGTCTCGTTCAGCCTTTGCCACTAACGAGGAGAATATTGTATCGAATCCCTCAGTGGGATCCGATAAAACAGCACTGGAGTATTGTTGGAATAAGGAAGAGAGACGTGTTGTTGGAACAGGTGTAGACGTGTTAATGGGCTGATATGGGGTTAGTTGTGAATATGAGCCATGCAAATCAGGAGCGGTAGAAAGTTGGGAAGGTGAAACTGGTGGTGTAGGTTGGAGAGATGTCTGACTGGAAATTTGTGATGTAGGTGAAACTGGTTGGGAAGGTGAAACTGGTGGTGTAGGGTGGGGAGATGTCTGACTGGAAATTTGTGATCTAGGTGAAACTGGTTGGGAAGGTGAAACTGGTGGTGTAGGTTGGGGAGATGTCTGAGAGGAAATTTCTGATCTAGGTGAAACTGGAGGTGTCGAAACTAGGAATATGGGTGTAGGTGATAAAATGGGTGGTGGCAAAAGCGGAGCAGCTTGGATTAGTTTATTTTGTAGTATGACTACCCTAACATCACAATGCTCCGAATCTCTGGCAGGGCCACATACAGATGAATGTGTGTCCATCCTCGATTCCACCGATGATACCCCCATCATGCTTAATGGTTCGTGTGGAATTGCGGAGGGACACTCTGTAGATGTATCAGAAATATTTATAATTTCATCTGTAGTGTTCGATGTTTGTTGAAAACCTAAAGACCGTCTCAATATAGGCATATATATTCGAGAATGATTTGCGGAAGCGGCATCCGTTACAGAGACTGTTCGTTTTGCCGTTTTTACACAGCTATCGAATTGTCTTTGTTCAGGATGAGCTACCCCAAATCCACTCAATACCTTATATTGCCTAGACGAAGAAGGTTGCCAGCCGGATTCTACATTGGTTGGAAAGACATCAGTAGCAGATAATGGAGGAACTGCATTTCTAGCCTCAGTTGACACTGTCACAACATCGGCTTCAGCAGTAGATACTCTCGACATTTGCGTTTCGAAATAGGCGTCATTTTTTTTATCAAACAGTTCGCCAAAGACTTCTTCAAAATTAATTAATTCTTCTAAAGCCAGGGGGGTCAAACTTAGTGTGCATACAAATAGTGGATAATTGGAGATGGAATCAAATCGAGTTGTGGGGGATTCAGTCCGATCAAATGTTGTTGATTTTTATTTTGTTATCATAATATATAAAATAATATTAAAATTTGATTCTTTACTACTTTTTGTAAAGAAAATATGAGGGGGGAGGGGGTAAAACTTGGGGTGCATACAAGGAGATATTTTTTTGTTTTGTTATCATAATTCTAAACCATACCATAAGATTTTTTTTACTATTTCGTAAATCAAATATAAGCCTCATTAGTTATACAATACTTTATTAAAATTTGAATTACATATACATGTTACATGTAATTAGTTAATACCAATACACATATAAATAAAAAACATTATTAACATTACTATGACTTATTATATATACATAGTGTGCAATCCTTTCTTCGCAAAACGTTTTCTAAACAACAGCAGCATATAGATTCTTCTACAATCTACATTATAGTGATCTCTACATGGTAAACACTGCATAATTTCGACATCATTTTTGTAACAATTTGGCAACCTGTGCCAAACAAATTCTAAGTCCACAGCCCTCACCTCCGTCATAAGGTAAGATTTCGGAATATAATATAATTTATAATCTTCTATTCTGCCAAATGATGCGTCCGATTCATAGCGACCAATAATTTCTGACACTTTCCCAACTAGTGTGTTACTCTTCGTTTCCTTCGATGTTTCGCACCCCATATTGTGCCTGGGAGTTCTGCAACCTCGATTTTTTGCACTTCTTACCGATTATATATTGATTCAATAGCAAAACATTTGACAGCGCACACACGCAATTAGGTCGAGTGTGAAATGTGCAACTTGGTTGTCGACTTTCTATATTTGGCGCGTCTTTCAAATCAATTACATTAATATTAGAATCGATTCTTTTTATGAACTTAGCTTTCTCGGAACCTTTCACATACACTGTTCGCACGCGAAAGCTCAAGCGTTTAATAATTTCATCAAAGTCCCCTACTAATATATAGCCATCGTCCCATCTTAAACAGTGATGCTGACTCATAACATAATTCGCTCTTCGTCGATCGTCTTCGTTGAGAGAACCGAAACTCATTATAGGTCGAAATATGAAGTGGCTCGATTTCTGATCACTATCTTGACTAGCCAATTCTTTCGGTATTATTTGATCTTTCCATTGAAACCATTGGAAATCAATAACGATATGAGCTGTTTTCATTTTCTCTTACTTTTGCACATACCCTCTCATTTGTTACGCTGTGTGTCGATGTTGCTTTTCAACTAATACATTTGTTGCACCATCTTTGTAAACGGTGAATACTGCATCATCTTGTCATGCAAAATTAAGCAATAACCTACGGTATTATCGGGGACGTTATTCTTCGTACTGAACTCAATTCGAATTTCTACACCGCTTTTATGCAGAGCTTCTTGTTGATATGTGCAATCTATACCGAACAGTGGATTCAATTTAAATTGCTCTAGACTCAGAATCGGGTCCGAATCTTCATAATTGTAGTAAACCTTCTGAAACCTGGAATACATCTCGTACAAATTAGCATAATGGTTGTTATCATAATCGAGATTCAAGTTTTCATATGGATATCTTCTCCCGTTCAAAAACACTGTCAGATTTGTTAAATTCAAATCATTAAATACTGACATATTTTCTGCAAGCCGGCCCCTCTTGCCAGTCTGGAACCCTAAAATTATATATCTCGGGGTCTCCAACTGCGGAGCAGTTTTAACTGACCAACTATGCTTATTTGTTTGGGGAAGTGACGGATATTCGTGTATCTCCCAGCCTCTAAATGCCATTTGCATGGTATTATTCTTCTCAATCAACTTCGTCAATAATAATTCTTGTCTTAACCCCACCCGTACGTGTGGCATCCTCCAAATTACTTTTTCAATAGTTAATTTTACTTTCTCCGTATCTACTGTTTGATATATCACATCTCGGTCATCGTTACTTCTAATTAGGACCAATTCCTGCCTAACATTCATAACAATCTTCTTAAAATCCTCTGCAAATCCCATTAGTGCTTTCAACGATACGCTAGCAGAAAAATTACCCTTACTATCGATATTGGGAGCCTTCCAGCTTCTTACATCCCAACAGGCATTCTGCAATTTACCAACATCTCCATTTGAAAACGAGAACAATCCCTTCATGGTTGTAGTAATCCCAGCATTCCTCACTCCATCCACCTCTACACCATTCATTAAATATCTTATATCGCTGAACATAAACGCAATAGCATTACTTATCAGACTTGCAGTAGTACTGCTTTTTGTATCATCACTTTCCAGTCGTAATCTCCCTTGCACATATAGATTTGACTCACTTGGTAGTGTGAAATTATCTATCTTGGGAACGGCTATTCGGATTTCATCATTATTCTCGTATTTCGGTGTTCCGAACGGTATATGATTATGATACTCGTAGCCAATAATGGAATCACTGACCCGAACTTTCTCTTGTACATTTAGTATATCCATTTCGTTATGCTTTCAATCAACACCTGTTCTTTGATCGACCGTCGGCTTTCACAGAACCGACTAACTGTAATACGTGAACTTATATCTACTTGCACTGTCTTATTTCTAGTACGCTAGTCTATCTCCTAAGAATTACTTATAATCCCTCGCTTTCATCCAAACCGTTACCATTTCACATATCACTCATTCTAATTAATCCAAAACTTTGAAACCCAGACTCTGTAGAAACTTCCTATTGTCTTGTGATAACTTTACTTGTCCACCTCTCCACTTTCCACCCCTCTTCGTGTACGATTTCTTATATTTCCATTGTCCACAATCCAACTGCTTCTTTTTTTCCTTCTTCCTTGCGGCAATGATACTCTGGCAAACGATACCCCCATTTCTATTCAGCACCTCTTCTTCGTAACCGTAAATATACTGTAATTTCTTCACCTCTAAAATTGACCGGATTTCCACTTTGGTCGACAACTTTCAACACAATACTACTCAAGACGTTTGCATTCACTGGCATATAAATCTTTTCTTGTGGTACTTCGATAATCTTATATCCTGGAGCCACATTTGGATAAAAGTGGTATAACACGTGCGAGGGTTTACCATTAACATACGACCCATCCACTACATTACACAATATTTGAATTGCATTAATTTTGTTGATATTCACAACATTATCGCTTGTAACTGTTGTATATCTTGGAATAATAACATTTCCGAAACCAAACAGTGAACGTATAGAATTATTTATACCAAAATTCACATATACATCTGTCCTTATTGACACCTTCAGTGTATTACTATTTCCCCTCATAATAAAAGATTTATCATCACCCTCTCGCTCCTTCAACGCTTCTTCAATATAATTTTGTACATCGTCTATGTCATATGTTCCTTCTGGTACGTGTATCTTCTTCCAATTTAAATCATCTTCCTCGTGGGAACCGACATTATAACAGAAGATATTATTTTGTGGACCCACGTTCGCTATTGAATTGTAAGCTTGCAAATTTACGATACATAATTCATATTCCCCATTCAAATATATAACTGGATTGAAAATCGATACTAAGTCTGAACTGTCCCCTGTCAACACCAGGGTCAAGCTATCAACTACACCGACATCCATTTCACTACTTAATTTGTCTTACTCAAAATTTCCTTTCAAGAACTGTAATGACAAGTGGCCACAATTAATAGCATCGGGTTTCTGGTACCTTTTATAGTTATAGTGTATTACCCCGTGACCGTTTGATAACAAATACTTTTCTACCTCGCGTGGCGGTCTTAAATCTCCAAAACTATCGAAATAATTAATTTTTTGATTTTCTTTAGAATATGCTACCCAATGAGTTCCTCTGCCTGCACCATCATCTAAATTTACGACACCTTTTTCATATTTTCGTATTTTTTTTAGTAGAGAGTCTCGACTATAAATTCCTCTGAAATTATTAATTTTCCACTTCTTCGCATATTTCTGAATATCTCTATCTGTCAACGGTCGCCATGGTAATACCTCTAATGGTTTTTTGAATGTTCTGGTAAGTACAAGCCACACCCCGACTTGTATGGTTTCACATAAAACCCACTGCCAATGGCTTTCGCTTCCATCGCTTGATTGTGTCTTTGCGCCTCCTTTAATCCATCCCTGGCTGCCTTAGCTTCGTTAACTGCTTTGACTATTGCTGCTGCTCCACCCCCGAGTGATCCCAGAGCACCCAGAGCAGCAAACAGAGGAATCAGCGGCAAAAATCCGCCAGATTTTGGAATAGCTACAATTCTAGATCGTGGCAATATCATCTTTCTCGTTCCTCGCAACCTTTTCAGTGTCTGATACGCAATTCTGGTGTTTTCTAATAAACTCCTTCTCTTACCGCCTTTTCGTATTGCTTCGCGAGCTCTTTTCATTGCCTGCAAAAACGTCATAGCACCCCCACTCCTTCTCCGTTTCCGAGATTGCATTTTCGTATTATTTCTCCGTTTATTTTTTCTTGCATTCATTACGTGTTTTGCACTTCGTAACCCTACACCGAATGTCGTTTTTCCTTTCATGATACCTGCTACTAAGGTTGCAGCAACTTTCTCCTTTACGCTTGCGTCTTTACTCTTTATTCGCTCAACTGCACGTCGATATAATTTGTTGTCCGCAACGTTTTGATTTACAACCTCCTTCGATTTGGAATAAGCTATATCGTGCTCCTTACAAGCTTCATCCAATAAATTTACTCCTTTATCACCTCTTTGCAATCGTGCATCTAATTTTGTACCTGGACCGCACTAGTTACAACTTGGTATGTGTAACTCCACTGGTAATTTATTTATCAGTTTATTAATTATTCCACGACCTTTCTTTTTGGTTGACCATTGCAAACTAATCGATCGACCTCGTTTCACAGCCATTTCAAGAGCTGTACGACCATCGCCTTTGAATACTTTTTAATCAATACCAATAAACAGATTATTTACATACTCTTAAACTACTTTATCTTTACTTATAGTACACACCTTGGGATACATAAAAACATTATCATTTCATACATTTATTCATTGCATTTACATATGTTACATATATTAATTGTTATTAATTATATACAGCTTTATAAAATTGTAAATCAAAGTATATTTTTTTCATTCCATAAGTACTCAACTCTTTGGTTATAGCAACACACTCGGACATTGTTCCATTTCGCGCACTCTCTATACCACTCTTTACATCTCCCTCCATCACGGCCAACACTTCCATTAAATCTTTATAATACTTCCCATATTCTATTGCTTTGAGATTTTCTAACCGACACGCAATTAAATCTTTCAGATACCACAACTCCGATAACCCATCTTGTGAAATGTATAGACATTCGCCATTCTTCTCCAGTTTTAGTATTTTATTTATTCCATCGAAGCAATCAAATGACATTTTTATATTTCCAATGTCTAGGGTTGGATAACTACTTTTATCCTCCTTGAAATATTTCATTAATATTGTCTCGTATTTTTGGAACCGCTTCCACTCTTCCGCTTTCATAGACAATCTCTGCTTCTTTAGACCAACAATTCTCACCACTGGCTCAAAATATAATTCCACCTCTAAACCTACAGCAACCCACTTAGAATTACTTTTATTTAAAAAATATATGCTTTGCGATAGCAACGGCATATCTATCATGGTATTCTGAATATTTTCTTCATCTGTTGACTTTCCCATAGTTTGACTTGATTCTACTACAGATTCATTACCAAAACTTTGCGCGTGTGGTGTCATAAAGTCGGTTGCCAATTCGTCTATTATTGATTGCGACAATTGTTCCTCGCAGTCTTTATTCTTTTGGAATTTACACTGACCTGGGGATATATCTGGACTATTATCCAAATAATTTTTAGTGCATCGATCTATTCTGTCGTCTTTATCACTAACTTTGCTGCTTTTAGATATCTGAATAACTTGCTCACCCCTTAACCTCTTTGCGGAATACATCGTACTCACTGTTGTGTTTGACTATTAACTTCACACTGATACTGTCTCCATTATTACCAACTTATATACCACACATTTACTGATTTGGCCTTGCTGCTTCGAGATAACTTGCTTCTGAAACCTCCACATCGTCCTCATGACCTTGGCCCCAGAGCTTGATATTACCGCCTTCACCTCTTATTCAGCGAACGAACTCAAATAGTTCATGAGCGTTCTACTTCTCCTTCTTCCATCATACTTATAATATTCATATACATCACATAAATACATTAAGTTATATTTATAGGATTCATAAAACTGCTGTGCGATGTTATCTTTTATTAGAGCCCATTCAAATTCTCTTCTGCATACTGTCTCATCTCTTTTATCATCTATCGCATTGTCTCGACTTTTCGACAATATATCGCCAACATAATTGAAATTATTAAATTCCTGTTGCACTTCCAGCAGCACTTTACTAGACAGTTCTTCATTTTCGTTCATATTTGGGATAAACCTGCTGCTTCGTACAACTTCTTAACACATTTATTATATTCATTGACCTTTTCGGCATCTTTATATACTATTTCACTCTTCAATTCTCACTGGCTCTAGTAATTCTCCTCTATTAACCGATACCCTTGAACTTTTGACTTTGATCTCCACATTTATCTAGATCTTTAACCTTGACCTTGACCTTCCCGAGCTAAACCGATTCTAGGACCTCCCCATGACCTCGACCTTGACCTTCCCGGGCCAAGCCGATTCTAGAACCTCCTCATGACCTTGACCTTAACCTTGGTCCGATCTTTGATATTATTAATTAATTCATAACTATTTTTTATACTATATTTGGGTTTAAATCTCGTATGTTTATTGATAATGTCTATAAGGGGTTTTGAAATTTTAACCGCTGGGGCTGTAACATACACCATTAATAACTCAAAAAGCCTGTTTGACACAAGTAACTTTTTTGAAAGACAGAAATTAAGAGTGATGAACCCACAAGCCCCAAAATTATATTCCCTAATTAAATTACATAAAGAAAATTACCCGATTAGACCGGTAGTATCATATGTTACAGCCCCAGCGGTTAAAATTTCAAAACACCTTATAGACATTATCAATAAACATACGAGATTTAAACCCAAATATAGTATAAAAAATAGTTATGAATTAATTAATAATATCAAAGATCTTAAGTTGCCGTGCAAAACCAAATTAATTTCATTTGACGTTAAAAACTTGTTTCTAAGTGTGCCACCGGGGGAAACGAGTGAACTAATTACAGAGATGCTAGAACTTAATAGAACTAACCCCGTAATAAAAAATGAGATTTTACAATTATTATCGGTTTGTTTAGAACAAAATTATTTTACTTTCAATAACAAATTTTATAAATGTAACGAAGGTTTGATCATGGGTAATCCTTTTTCTCCTCTACTAGCCGAAATATTTATGGATAATTTAGAATGTAAGATTTTTAATAATAAAAGTTTAACTAGGAATGTGTTGTTTTGGTTTAGATATGTAGACGATATATTAGTAGGATACACAGGTACAGATAAACAATTAAATAGTCTTTTTAATTTTATTAATTCAGTTAATAAAAACATTACTTTTACTATTGAAAAAGAAGTAATGGAATTATAAATTTTTTAGACATCACACTTAAACGAGTCAATGACAAAATAGAGTTTTCAATTTACCATAAAGAATCACACACTGACACTACTATTCATTTTAAATCAAATCATCCTCATTCACACAAATTAGCCGCTTATCATAGTATGATCCATAGGTTAATTAATATTCCAATGTCGATAGATGACTATAACAAAGAGTACAATATTATAAAACAAATTGCGAAAAACAATGGGTACAACCCAAATTTAATAGACAAATTATTAACCAAAAAATTGTTTAATAAAACGTTACTAGAGGTGTATCCGACTACCAAAGACAATACGATTAAGAAGTTTCAAGCATTTTCTTCACGGATGTATAATAGAGAAGGTGGACCGACAACTGCAGTTCAGGCGGCCGCGAGTGTGGTCGTCTCGGTTAGGCGTTTCGTCGGAACTACATATGTACGACGGAATTAATTCACTACGGATACATATTACATATTCCGCACAGCATTTTTTTTGCAATCGTTAGGGGGTCCCTCTGGTAGTCTAAATCTCGATTTTCGACCGCCTAGAGGGTGTGCGTTAGCCGCCATTTTGATTTTTACAAAAATGGGTTTTTGGCAAATAACTCGGTTATTTTTGACTTTAGCTGAAGAATGAAAGGGACAAAAGTTGTAGAAAATCAAATTCTCTACAATTTTGATGATATATATATATTTTGTAAGATCGATATTTTTCGAGTTATTAACAAAAAGACATTCTTCTGAAAATGTCGCTGTATTTTGTTTATTTTCAACTAAACAAAGTTGTAGAGAATTTAATTCTCTGTAATTTTGATATTTTTTGAAAAACCTAGCGGTTGAAGAGCAACAAAGCCCAATCCAAAACAGAGACTGTATAGCTCTGTTTTGGATTGGGCGTAGGACCTTAAATATTGTTTCTACAAAAAAATCATACTTATCAAAATTACAGAGAATTAAATTCTCTACAAAATTACAGAGAATTAAATTCTCTACAACTATGTTTATGACCATATTTGCTCTAAAGTTGAAAATAAACAAAATACAGCGACATTTTCAGAAGAATGTCTTTTTTGTTAATAACTCGAAAAATATCGATCTTACAAAAAAAATATATCATCAAAATTGTAGAGAACTTGATTTTCTACAACTTTTGTCCCTTGCATTCTTCAGCTAAAGTCAAAAATAACCGAGTTATTTGCCAAAAACCCATTTTTGTAAAAATCAAAATGGCGGCTAACGCACACCCTCTAGGCGGTCGAAAATCGAGATTTAGACTACCAGAGGGACCCCCTAACGGCTGCAAAAACAAAAAAGTTGCTGTACGGAATTAATGTAACTTTAAATTCTAATTTGACTGGGCTAACTATGACATCCACGCAGCGCCATTTCCATCTTTGTCGCTACTTCTCTCTCGCACAATGACCACACTCGAGACTCGTTCGCCTATCATGAAAAGATACAGTCTCGGCTCACCTTCTCTATTATACATCCGTGATTTTCTTATTTAGGTCATGAACAAGATAAACTTATGAAATTACTTAGAAAAAACAACATTAATATTGCTTTTAGAACAAATAACAACCTAGCTAAATACATCAAAAACAACAGAAAAAACGACACGAGATAATAAATCTGGAGTTTATAGGTTAAATTGTGGTTCTTGTACTAAGAAATATATAGGTCAGAGTGGTAGAGCTTTTAAAAAAAGGATAGCTAATCATTTGTCAGCTTACACTAATAAAAACAACGACTCAGCTTATGCGAATCATTTATTTGAATACGACCATTGTTTTAACAATAAATTTGACATTCTCCATGTACAAAACAAAAGTAGAAAATTAGATTTACTTGAATGTATGGAAATTAACAAATTGAAATATTCAGACAATTTATTAAACGAGAAAGTAAATCTCAATCAATCGCCTTTGTTAAATCTATATCTTTCCAGTTCTTAGGTTTTTCCTAATCGTTTCAGTAATAATGCAGGTTCCATTTCGTAAACTGCCGTATAATTAAGAAAACTGTCCTCTTTAAGTAAACACATTTAAATTGTAAATATTTTATAGTTATCTGTTAATGTGTCATTATATTTTTCTATATATAATAGAGTTGTTCTCGAATTGTAATAATTTAGAATTTGTTACCACTTGAAAAAGCTACAGTGTAGCGAAACAGCTGTTGTGTTTTTTAATTAAATATAGTGTAAATCTGAACCAAGTGTTTGTGTTTTTTATTTCTATTCTTTCTATACCCGAGATCATTACTGTCTGTCTACTTTCCAGTGTAAAGTGGGTCAAAATCATTTTCACCATGACCCATTTTACACTGCAACGTGGCCAGGTAGTAATGACCCCGGGTATAGTTGCTTTTTAGTAGGTAGATACTACTAAGTATCCCAGTTATAATTAAGCCTAAAAACTCATTTTGGCTTTTCATCTTCAGAGTTATTAGACTGAAATAAAACTGGCACATGCAATATTTACCAGAGGCAAAATAGCTTTTGTCATCAAAAACTATAACGCGGGTTTTCATTTAAATTCGTAATCTAGCAACCTTAAAATTATTGCCTATCTCTGTCTATGACATATATTATATCTGTTGGTCTGTCTTCTTTCATCAAAATTTCAAACGTCGCTAGATTACGAATTCAAATGAAAGCCTGTTAGAATTCTTAGTTAAAACAAACAAAGCTGAAGTTTCTGTTATTTGTAAGTGTTATCTAGAAGCAACAATGTGCATGCATTTTTAATTCGTTTTACAGCTTTCTTACACAGTAGTGTGCTTTGTTGGTAAGAGTGAGCAAGCAGTGTCAGCAGGGCCTTGCAAATAGAAGTAAAGAAAACATATACATACCTCATTTTACTTTTCTTTTGATGTGTATTTTTGAAGTGAAAACTTCTATGGGCGCGTTGATGCATTGATTGTTGGGCACTGAACGAGACTGAGCCGTCACGCTCGTTCGGGTAAAGTGGGCTCGAGTCGAGTCGACTAAAGGAGCGAGAGAGATATTTAACTTCAATTAAGTTGAAATTTAGAATAAATACGCGAAATATTGTATTTTTATTTTCTGAAAAATTCTTGTCCGCCTGCAGATGCGATCCCGAGCCGCCCGCCACGTTTCCATTAGACCAGCCCGGGTACTCGTATGAGAATTATCATATCGTCTATTTGTATACAGTGTGGAAACTACTTATGGAATAAATTCAGTAACTTACAAACTAATGACATTTGTCGAAAACGCTGAAACAGGTCAATTTTTATTTTAAATTGCGCACGTTTTAAATCACTGCACCTATTAGTGACGTCATCATCTTTAGAGCTGTGACGTCATACGCATTTTCTTTTAATAGAATGCTATATTTTTTTATAAATTCGTAGATAGTACTATTAAATACCTTTTCAATGAACTAACACAAGTTAACTTTATTTTCAACAATTTTTGAGATTCTTACATTTTTACGTTCCAACCACAACAACAACAATTATAAAAACGTCAAAGTTTACTAATTTATTCTTTTTTGATCAAAGCAAAATTACTATGTTTCTTGTATTCTACTACCGTCAGGTGCTATCAATTTCATCACACAGTTTTTTCGTGTTGTTTTTTTTTTAATTTTTAATTTTTTTTTTAAATGTAAAAATCTCAAAAACTGTTGGAAATAAAGCTAACTTGTGTTAGTTCATTGAAAAGGTATTTAATAATACTATCTACGAATTTATAAAAAAATATAGCATTCTATTAAAGAAATGCGTATGACGTCACAGCTCTAAAGAAGATGACGTCACTAATAGGTGGAGTGATTTAAAACCAGCGCAATTTAAAACAAAAATTGACCTGTTTCAGCGTTTTCGACAAATGTCATTAGTTTGTAAGTTACTGAATTTATTCCATAAGTGGTTTCCACACTGTATATACATGGGTACGTATGAATTTTTAAAGTGAAAACTTGATCAGACCGAACGACATGTACTAGAATAATGTATACACAATAATAATAAATATATATTTCTTAAATGTAATATAGAACAAAAATGGAAAATGTAAATGTAAATGAATATATGGGGTTATCATAAAGTAAGGGATATACTTTAACTTATTATAACTTTTTAACAAATCAAGCTAACAACAAAAAGTAAACGAAATCTAGTTGCCTAAGGAATGGGATTTGTTGTATCTATGGAAAACAAAAGCGTTGTCATGACAGTTGTTGACACAAGTGTTAAAAGTAAATCATTCAATTTGGAGTTTATTTTCAAATTAAAACTCAAGTAAACGTAAAGTTTTAACGACTCAAACTGTAATAGCATGGACCTACGAACAAGAATTGGTTTAGTTCAGTGTTATTATGAATGCGGCAGAAATTACACAGCTGGATTACGAAGGTGTCGCACGAGAATGGGTTTGAGAGCGGGACCCTGTCGTATGAAAGCGTACCGCAATTTGATACAAAAATTTGAAAGAACAGGTTCGGTAATTGACCTTCCGAGATCAGGAAGACCAAGCATTAGTGACGTCCAAGTTGCAGAGGTTCTTCACGAAAATCAGGACATAGCCAGAGGTAATCCACTAGCAATCAGCAGTGCAAATGCGATATCCAAGCGATTGCAAATGCCGTACACCACGGTCTGGAAAATTTTACGCAAAATTCTAAAAATGTATCCATATAAACTCAAAATGCTGTTTGAATTAAAGGAGGCAGATTTGGCTAGTAGGTACGATTTTTCTTTGCGATTATTGGCTCAGATGGAAATTGAACCCGAATGGTTATCCCGTATTTTATGGACAGATGAGGCACATTTTTCTCTGAATGGTGGAGTCAATACTCAAAACTGTAGAATCTGGTCTGCAGAAGATCCACAAGTAATTGTTCAAGAAGGTCTTCATGACAAGAAAGTCACCGTTTGGTGCGGTTTTACAGCTGATTTTATCATTGGTCCGTATTTCTTCGAAGAGCTACAGAATGGAGAAGCCGTATCTGTAACTGTTAACGGTGAACGATACCTGCAAATGTTAAGAGATTATGTTATTCCACAGCTGCGAGACGAGCACCACAGAATTGAAAACATGATTTTTATGCAGGATGGAGCACCTCCGCACATTTTCCGACCAGCTAAAGAATTTTTAACTAACGTTTTTCAAGATCGCGTTTTAAGCAGACATTTTGCAAATTCATGGCCACCAAGATCACCTGATCTTAACCCAGCGGACTACTGGCTGTGGGGTCATTTAGAAAATTTAGTGTTTAGAAGAAGACCAACAACGCTACAAGAATTAAAAGACAATATTACGGAGCAAATTGGTGCAATTCAACCAGAAATGTTAAGAAATGCAGTGTACAATTTAGAGGAACGGTTGCTGATTTTACAAGATCAAAATGGAGGACATATTGAACATTTGCGGTAACTGGGTTTGGGCATACAAAATCCCATTATTTAAACAATTAAATTTCGTTCAGTTTTTGATATTAACTTAATTTGTTAAAAAGTTATAATAAGTTAAAGTATATCCCTTACTTTATAACAACCCTGTAGAATAAAAAAAAAGTTGTATTTCGTATTATTAACCTCGCCTTGATGAAGTTTTCACTTCTGCCGTGTGGTCTTAAGCACACCCATTTTTTTATTTGTTATAATAATGTAGTCTGTTTTTTGTATGTAACATTTGTTGTTTATATAAGAATAAACATCACAGTAAAGTTTTATGAAATGTTTATTCTGCAATATACATGTTGTGGTTAGATGGACATTAAGAGGTTACATTACTAGAATATAAGGTTTTTAAATATTTTTTTGGTTAGTGGGTTAGGACAATTCGACATCATTATTTTGAATTTATAAAAAACAAGAAGAATGAATGTGCTTAAAACCACACAGCAGTAGTGTAAACTTCATCAAGGCGAGGTTAATAATACGAAATAGACGCGTATAATATTTCAGTAACGTATTAAATAAAACGTATTCGCACATTTATTATATTTACACACGCGTATAATATTTAGTAACGTATTATAAGACGTCATGCTCTCCCATGTAACGGTCGCCGAACGAGTATAGCAGTGACGTATGTATATGTATAAATAGACGATATGAACAATCGATTACGTGTCCCGCGTTGGTCTGATGCAACGTACCGGCGTCATACATTGGTCATACCCGTTCGGCTCGGGTTCGAATCTACTCAGGGACATGAATTTATTTATTCATTTAAATTTCAATTTAATTGAAATTAAATACCTCTATATGATATATTTATCTTGTTCCCTTAGCCGACTTTACCCGAACGAGCGTTACATATCCGAGCGTTGCAGGTCAGTCTTGTTCACTGCCTACAATCAGCGCAACGCGCCTAAAGAAGTTTACACTTCAAAAACAAAAGATATAATTATTGTTAAACGAAATACAAAGTAAGACTTAACTGCTTTGCTTGCATACATGCCTTAGTTTGCGCAAAGTAGAAACTTACAGTCTTTTTTATTTCGTCATCGCTTGCTGTTGCATGTCGCTTTCTGGTGGCGCCTGTATAACGTTATTAACACAAAATCAGTTGCAAAATGAACATACTACAATTAAAGTAATACTTACAGGTTAGAGCTTTGTGGATATTTAACTTATAAAATGGAATTTTTCGTTTTTTCCTTTGCCCTGAAAACTTTAGCGCCAACTCGTTTGTCAACAGTCTCTTTAAAATACCGTATATGGCTTTGTGGGCATGTTAAAAGTGCGGTAGAGTATTAAGGTTGCATTTATAAGAGATGGCGTTATAGGTACTTGGTATATTTGTCATTCCAAAAGTTCTGTTGATGACGTACACCTATTCTTAGGATGAAAATACTATATCTTTCAGTTTTACAGAAGATACACCAATCCAGAGAGCGAGTAAAATCTAAAATTGCAGGAAGCACCGTCACATTCGTAACGATAAAAGAAAGCCACGTTCCCAAAAGTAACTGACGTTGTGACGCTCCAAACGCGGACGGATATATGAAGCTAATGAAGCCAATATTATACTTATTATTTCATGTAGCGTCTCTAGTGGTGATCGCTATGAATTAATAATATACGTGAAATGTATTTCTTTTGATATTAGGCCATCTTAAAAGCGTCTTCTGAAAATTTGTAGTTATCCTTTCTCTGACGTTATAAGCACTCTGACAAATTTCTACAGGTGTGTACAGTATAGACATCCTTAATTATAATACTAGAATTAAAAGTACCTTTTTAATATGTAAATGTGTACAAACATCGAAAAACATTATAAGGTACCTGTTGATATAAATAAACAAACGTATATTATTTTATTATTATTATTATTATTACTAAAAGTTTATATTAAAAAATATCGAGAAACTATGATTAACACGTCGTTTACGTCCCTTTTATAAGCGAAAAAAAAAAGTATAACATCGGATATTCAATTTATAAAATTATACAGAGGAGATACGTGAACTGCTACAGTGATCTCTAACTCAAGTTATAGTGTGATGGCAGTCTCTTGTTAGATAGATGTACCTATTCTGAATACACATAACCGCTGTTATTTTGTGTGGGCTCATTATCGTTTTATTATTAAGTATTGGTAGTTATTTGTTGTAAATCCAAATGAGTTGTTATATGTCTTTCTAGATGGCTTTTGAGGTTTGCTTCAAACTCACAAGAATCACATTTATAATTAACTAGCTTCAAATGTTTATTTTTTATATATAACTATAAATGCTGTTTACTATTGGATCTAAATCCACATAAATCACGTTTCTTCAAATGTTTGGTTTTCACATGTCTTTCTAAATTACGTTTGTCATTTGAACTATATTCACCTGAATCACACTTATAATTAAATACTTTTAAATGTATAGTTTTTATATGTCTTTTGAAATGACCTTTGAAGGTTGTTCCAAATGCACAAAAGTCACATTTATAATCAAATTCATTTAGATGTTTACTGCCTTATTAATAGACAATGTCTTAATAGCGTGTTAGTACGCTATTAGTTAGTAGCCACTAACACCCTATTAAGTGAATAGTAACAGTACCTATTAATAGTCGCATATTTAGTGGCTACTAATTAGTAATTATTCTAATAGCATTTCTGCGTTGGCAACATAGCAAATCCATCAGTTTCTGTTAAAAGCAGACCAAAAGTGCGCGTGAATTGAAAATAGTAAAGGTTATGTATGTGAGTTGGTGTTTTTTATAAGTGAAATGGGAGATCTAATTAATATCCAAGACAAATTATATGAGGTGGAAGAAGTAGAGATTGTAATAAATCGCAATCCAAAAGTGTACTTGGCAAGAAAGAATCCTTTCGAAGTATATGACGACTTATCTTTAAAAAAAAATGATCGAATGCGTATAGAAGTTGCAAGATTTATTATTAGTCTCGTTATAGATGAAATTGAACAGGGAAATAGTATTCACGGATTACCAATTAGAGCAGATATTCAAGTACACTATACGGTATTTAACTAAAGGGGCTTATGGATAAGATATAGGTAGGTAGAAATACATACTAAAAAAGAAATAAATAAGAAAGAAATTTCTGTCGTAGCTGAACTTCATGGTCTATCACATCCACCATTGAGTTCGGTTGTGAAAAAAGTTGTTGAGGCAATAGCTATACACTGACAAGAATTCATTAATTTTCCAAGAGAAAATAATACCTTGGGAGAAATGAAAGGAGAGTTTTATAAATTGCTCGGTGACCAAATAATGTTGGTGCGGTAGATGGCACACAAGTAAAAATCAAAAATCCTGAAGGTGACAATCTCTTATTGTTTTAAAATCGTATATGGTACTATTCTTCAAATGTTCAAGTAAGTAGAAGTATGTGTATCTATGTAAATAATGATATTTGTAGTGTAACTTGCTCTATTTTACAGAATGACAAAATAGATAGTATAATACTTCTGGATAATGGATATGCCTGTTCTCGACACCTCTTTACCCCACTCTTGAACCCCCAAACAAATGCCAAAGGATACAATGTAGCCCATTTACTACATGTAATGTTGTAGAGAGATTATTTGGGATAATGAAAAACAAATTCCGTTGCTTTTTTAATGGGCTGAATTTAAAACAACCATGCCAACTATTGTAGCAATTGCTGCCATGCATAACATCATTAGGAATGACAACATAGAAAATGGAGGTATAGTTTAAAGCAATAGTTATAAGTAGCTTATTTTACTTTGTTTTTCTACTAGATATGTCTGATGAAGATGATATTCCCTTGCATGTGAATTAAATGGAAGTAGAATAAAACTTACAAGGGAATGTTTTCCGGCAGAGTTGCATAAATAGATATTTTCAATAAAAAGAAAAGTTTATGTAGTAATAGAAAGAAAATATGTATTTGTAAATTAAAACGAAAATGAAAAGTGTGAACACATGGATGTTAAAACTAACATCAAGCAGTAAATAATTACTGTGACTTACATATATACCTTTATACGTAAAACGTATATGTATATATGCATGTGTTTGAGATACACACATACATTAAGTACCATTGTCGATAATCGAACGCACAGACACCGGTGTTTCGACCTATGAGGTCTCATCAGTGTGCGTGGAGATTCTCGACAATAGCTTCAAGACTTAAATCGCTGCCTATGTCATTTTCGCATGTTAAATGTAGTGAGAGTATCACAGCGACATCTAACACCCAAAAGATGACACGGAAAAAAGCGATGGCTTCTGACAGCATGTTCTGCTATACAGAGGCCTGTATGTTAATAGTGTATCTCGTGTAATAGAGCCTTAGGTGGCGTCACCAATCAAAACGAAAATGAAAAGTGTGAACACATGGATGTTAAAACTAACATCAAGCAGTAAATATTTACTGTGACTTACATATATACCTTTATACGTAAAACGTATATGTATATATGCATGTGTTTGAGATACACACATACATTAAGTGCCATTGTCGATAATCGAACGCACAGACACCGGTGTTTCGACCTATGAGGTCTCATCAGTGTGCGTGGAGATTCTCGACAATAGCTTCAAGACTTAAATCGCTGCCTATGTCATTTTCGCATGTTAAATGTAGTGAGAGTATCACAGCGACATCTAACACCCAAAAGATGACACGGAAAAAAGCGATGGCTTCTGACAGCATGTTCTGCTATACAGAGGCCTGTATGTTAATAGTGTATCACTACATTTAACATGCGAAAATGACATAGGCAGCGATTTAAGTCTTGAAGCTATTGTCGAGAATCTCCACGCACACTGATGAGACCTCATAGGTCGAAACACCGGTGTCTGTGCGTTCGATTATCGACAATGGCACTTAATGTATGTGTGTATCTCAAACACATGCATATATACATATACGTTTTACGTATAAAGGTATATATGTAAGTCACAGTAATTATTTGTAAATTATTGTATTTTCTTTTTTTCCAAACTATAAAATATGTTGAATACATAATTAATTATATTAATCACAAAAGAAAAAAATATAAGTTATATGTGTATAATTTTATCTACAACTAATGTTATCGTACAAACTTTTGAGTAACTGTTTAAACATTTATCATATGTACAAAAACACAAACTTAGACAGACTATAATTATATAAATAAAATAAAAAGTTGAGCACAGTCAGCTTCCTTTTATTTTCAATGATGTGGGCTTCTTCCCTCACACATTCTATTAGAGTTGCCTTCTCCAGGTCATCCCAATGTTGTGATCTGCTCTTTTGTTCTAAGAAAACAAATATAACTTTTGAATAAAGTTCTTTCTTTTTTAAACTATTATTTAATGCTTTCTTTATTTAAAATAACTTACATTGTTTACTGCCATTCCTCCTATTCCACGAAATAAAAATACTTTAATATAACACTCGACAACGAAGACGCATTTGAATCTTAATTTGGCGCTAAACCAAAGATAGGTTAGATTTAACAGCTTTCTTACCTCTTAAACACGCTATAACACGGTACTAAAATTTAGTTGGCAACTAAGCTTAGTTGCCTATTAAAAACGTCTATTAATACGAAAATTTTTAGTAGCGACTTAATATGATGTTAGTGGCTACTAACTTTGTCTATTAATAAGGCTGCATATGTTTATTTTTTATATGTAACTGTAAATGCTGTTTGCTATTGGTTCTAAATCCACATAAATCACATTTATAATCAAATTTCTTCAAATGTCTAGTTTTAATATGCCTGCTTATAGATCGTTTACGTTTTGCTCGAAACACACACAGAGAACACTTAAATATTGTCTTTTGATCTCGTGAGCTGGATTGTTCTACTTCTATATTTGTTATGCTATAATCAGTCTTAGAATGTTCTTGGTCGTCCATTCCTACAACACAAGCGTGCGTATTTTTCAAGTGCAGCCTGAGGAATCCTTTAGTCTTGAAACGTCTGCTACAAATCCCACATGTATGCATTTTAACTTCGTAATGATGGCTGTTGGTGTGCTCCTTGAGATCTGCTTGGTACTTCGTTCTGTACTTGCACTGCTCACATTTATAGATTTGACGGAGGCTTCTCTTCCGTCCGCTCAATGCTGTTGACGCTTGTTTGACCGGTGGTGTCGGTAGAATTAACTTTCTGAAAATAAATAAATATTTCTAATCTCATGCTAAACATCAATTAAGGGCGGCATTAATTTGGCTAATGCGCTTTAATGAGGTGGATAAAGTTCCCGCATTTAATAAAAATTTACTGTACACTACATCGAATGTGGCTCGACATCATATTTCTTTCAATGTCAAGCTAGAGTCAACATTATAAAAACAATTACTAAAATAGATTGATATGTTAAAATCTGTTTTTTTTAAATATTTTGTAATACAGAATGACTGACATTGTCACGGTAATAAGTAAAAAAAAAAAAAAAAGGAGCGAGTGCAAAGAGTTATGTAATTGAGATTTTGCTGATTCTATTAAACGAAAAATTCTTATTTGGTAATAATCTTTAAAATCACATTACATAAATATGCAATTTGACATTTCCTTTGTATATTTTACTTGTCTTTCTACTGAAATTCTTCTGATACTACAAACATTTCGTTGTTTCATTTAATGTATTATAACCTGGCTAGCTTACTTTTATTTAACATAGTGCCATTTGCTTATATAACACCAGGGGCAACCTAGCCGGTTATAGAATTTGTCTTCTGAATGCCAAGACACCAAGATACACAGCACTCCTGGTTGCCTATATGTTCAGGCTTCAATGTGATGATCTGATAAAGTACGTGTCGTTGACCTTAATGTCAACTTGTTCGGGCAGTTTAAAACAAATCAAAATTATGGTGGTTATAGTGTGGTGCCTAGTGACAAAAGACCTATTGCTCACAGCAAACTCAGCGGAGAAAAACGTGAGTACTTCTTATTGTTTTAATATGATTCGTTACTCCTGAATATACTACTTTCTCTATCTCATTGTCAAACGGTAAAGGTAAACAAAAAAAAACACGGTTAGAAATTCATTTGAAAAGTACATAACAATTAACTTTTATTTCTATTAAAACATTATTAAATCATATCAAACGAATAAACAATTCAGCAATTAAATTACGGACACAATTGATACACATTATTGTCTAATATTAATTACAAATTTACAAAGTCTATGTACATAAATAGTATACAAAATAAATACGCGTCGATGACCTCTATAAGTCACGTATGAAATTAAGCACGAACGTTTGTACGTTCCTAGTCCCTGAATTAACAATTACAGTCCCAGAATATTCCGTTAAAGAAAAACATAAATAAAATGATGTTTGAAATAAAATACGGATGATCAGGTTTGCTTAAATTATTTTACAACTAAATTTTGTATGTTACCATGCTCGCAGAAGAATCTTTTATAAATTTGTCGCGGAAAATAATTTCAATCGACACGGACTTTTGCGCGTCTATTCGGTGAATTATTATTATATCTTTGTTTACGCTACAGAGTGCGGACAACGTATTCGAATTTATACGCGCGTTACAAACAATATTCGAAATCTATCATTTCTGAAAATAAAATACAAATATTAAATACAGAGATATATATATATATAGTCACGACATTTATAGCCTGACTCTGACGGGAATAATAGGTAGTAGCGGTAAAAATGTCTATTCCTTCACGACCCCTGGTCTGAATGAAAAAGACACCTTCGGACGGGCTTTAGCGGATTTTTGAAACGATTACTTCACGGCGCATGAGACCTGAATGTAATACGTTTCTAGGATAATCACCAGACTTTCTCACGCCATCAAGGCTGAGTAAAGAAAGGTAAAGGCAGCAGAAGGATAGGAGAATAAAATGGACGAGACACACTTGCCGGTGTCTTTATATATCCGTAAACCCCCCTATTTCTGTAGGAAAAACTCGTTTAAAATATACAATTTGCGCGCGACTACGAGCATGACGTATACATTCGGTACTCTTATATTGAAAAATAACAAATAACATGAATGATCGTTACAAATGAATACATATACAGGTCCGTCCAAAACATTTTATACAATATTTGAACAAAATAACTCACATTCTTTTAATTTAATATTTCTAAATAAATTAATAATGGACTAAAAAAAAGTTAATTTGTGCAATTAACGAGGAACTTCGTTACAGCCCCCTCCTTAAAAGTAAACAATGAACCCTAACAACTAAATATCAACAGTACAGAAACGGAAAATTAAATTTTAAAACAAAATTAACACTTGACAGTCTATCATCTTAAAATTAAAAAAACTAAAAGTCGTCAGTTTATCATCACTCACGATGTCTATGACGCACGCACTATCACTGATGGTTCTGTCTTTTCAGATTTGCGTGGTGGATCTCAGCTTCCCTGCGAGTCATCACGACGCTCACTCCGTCGACCCGCACATGGACTGGTGCTGGTATCGCCTCGGACAATTACATGCGTCGAAAATTTGATAGGCCACCACTGCCGGAATTATTACAGCGGTTGCAGTGATTTTCTTCTCTGGCGGTTTCCATGTGGACAAACACTTCGTGCGGCGGAGTGCACGAAGTACGAGCTCTAGATGGTGTCATGAGCAAATACTTGGTACGGCGGGTTGTACAAAGTATGAGCTCCGGATGATGCCTTGGAACAAAACACCTGGTGCGGCGGATTGCAGCAAGTATTAGTCCAAAACATCCCTCACGGCCTCCGGCGGAATCGGAGGTAGGAGATCAGCTTGGAGCTCGTCGGCGGACGGAATCTTTATGTCTTTCACATGGACTTTCACTGGCTTTCGTCTGTTTGGTACCTGTAACATAAGAATAGACGGAGACAGGATCTGGATAACTTTAGAGGGACCTTCAAATTTCGGAGCAAGTTTAGCGGTAAATTTCTTAGAGGCGTCGGATAAATTATGTGTCTGATGATACACCCATTGTCCAATTTGAGGGCGGTAAGGACGATGTCTCAGATTGTAGGGCCTACTTTGCCTCTGGAACGCTTGAGCCAACTTTATCCTGACGATCTTGAAAAAGTCGTCCAATTTCGACAGTTCTTGAGCCAATTCTTCGGTATTCGGTCGAGCAGGATCCATCAACTGCCCATCAGCGGTTCTTCGCAGAGAGCTCGGCGGCATGAGTTCTCTACCAAAGTTAAGAAAGGCAGGTGTGAATCCTGTAGACTCATGTTTAGCGGTGTTGATGGCGAAAACGAACTGAGGTAGGTATTGGTCCCATTCTCTATGATCTTTATTGATGTATTGTGCAATCATAGGTCCTAATACCCTATTTGTCCTTTCCACAGGATTCGATTGCGGAGCATACGGAGCATTAAATTTTATCTTGACACCTAATCCATTAAAATAACTGGTGAAACTGTGACTGGCAAATTGCGGACCATTGTCAGCCAACAGGATCTTCGGACAACCAAAACGATAGATTACCTTTTCCTTCAGCGCCTGGATGACGGTTCGTGATGTGGCAGAGCGTAGCGGCTGGCACTCTACCCACTTCGTGAATCGATCATGTATTACTAACAATGAAGTATATCCTCTCTTGGAACGCGGAAAAGGTCCGAGGAGGTCCACACTCACTTGTTCCCATGGACAATCAACAGGTGAGAATAACATCTGGCCTAGAGGTTTTCCCTGATTAAATTTATAATGTTTACAGGATCGACATCGATTGACGTAGCGGCGGACATCTCTGAACATCCCTGGCCAATAATATAACGAAGCGGCTCTCGCTACACTTTTGGCGACCCCAAGATGTCCAGCTTCAGGAGCGTCATGGATTTCCTTCAGGACGTCGTTTCTATCAGGCGTAGCTACACACAATTTCCATGCGCGCACTCCCTCGGTATGTTGTGTATCAGGTATGTGTCTGTACAAATTACCATTTTCTAATCGGTATTCTTGATGTTTTTCAGGATCCGACTGAACATCCGAAACCTTCTTGTTATACCAAGAACAAGACGTTTCTTCTAACAAGGCACAGGTATCTTCATCGGCTTCGTGTTTGAAAGGAAGCGGTGCTCGGGACAGAGAATCGGCTAAATTATTCATCGCTCCTTTTCGGTATTGAATGACAAAATCATACTGTTGTAAATCAACAGCCCATCGACTGAGTCGTCCTGACGGATTCTTCAAGTCATTCAGGAATCTTAAACATTGGTGATCGGAAATAACGGTGAATTGGTAAAATTCTAAATAGTACTTAAATTTTTTGATACCCCAAACGACGGCAAGAGCTTCTTTCTGGGTCGTCGAATAATTTAATTCTGCCTTACTTAAAGTCCTACTGGCATAGGCAATCACTCTTTCGGCACCCTCTATTATTTGTATTAAAACGACTCCCAAACCTTTCTCACTGGCGTCGGTATGCAATTGGAATGGTTTGGAGAAGTCCGGACACGCGAGAACTGGGCTCTCTGTTAGTGCTTTCTTTACGGCGGCGAATGCGGCGTCTTGTTCCGTCGTCCATTCCCAACGCACATCTTTTTTAATTAATTTTATGAGCGGAACGGTAAGTTGTGCGAAATTCGGTACGAACCGACGGTACCATGACGTTTGTCCCAGGAAACCACGTATTTCTTTCTTGGATCGCGGCGGCGGTACATTTAAAATAGCAGCGATCTTGTCCGGGTCTGTACGGATTCCGTCCGGTGTTATAACGTGACCTAAATATTTTATGTCCTGTTTGGCAAAAGTACATTTGTCTGGTTGTAGTTGAAGGCCTGCTTCCCGTAAACGCGCGAAAACATTACTTAAATTTTTCAAATGCTCTTCAAAAGTCTTGCCTAAAATAATAATATCGTCCAGATATACAAATGCGTACTCCGCCATTTCAGGACCTATCACCGAATCTAATAGGCGTTGGAACGTCGCTCCCGCACTATGCAATCCATACGGTAATGACACAAAATGAAATAGGCCCTTTCCCGGAATTGTAAAAGCTGTCACGGGTCTGCTATCTTTTTCTAATTCCACTTGCCAGTACCCACTTTTAAGATCAAGCGTCGAAAAATATTTACTGTCGCGGAGTTTATCAAGAATATTTGAAATGTACGGCAAAGGATATGAATCTTTAATTGATACGGAATTAATTTTGCGGAAATCGACACAGAACCGAACGCCACCGTTCTTTTTCGTGACCACGACGATAGGAGAACTCCACGGACTGTTACTGGGTTCTATTATACCGTCTTGTAGCATCTTGTCCACTTCGGCGTCGATTAGTGCTTGCTTCTTTGGGTTGCACGGATAATATCGTTGTTTTATTGGGGCGGTATTCGGTTGCAAACGGATTGTGTGACGTATTAAATTCGTCCGACCAGGCACGGTAGTAAATTTGCTTAATTCTTGGTCAAGGAATTTTTTTAAGGCGGTCTCGTGGCGGTCCTGTACTCCGGAGATCCCACAGCTCGCGGCAAAGACTGCATTGTCTCCCTTAAAGTACAGTTTCCTTTCGGAAAAATCGAGAACAGCCCCAATTTCCTTGAGAAAGTTAATTCCGAAGATAACTGAGCACGGGCTCTTCGGCATAATTACAAAATTAACGTCTGTAGTTCGGCTACCCATGCGGACCGGTAACAAAACTGAGCCAGGCGATTCTACAACGTCTCCATTTGCGAGGCGGACTTTAGATTTTTTATTCAAGACACGTTGTTCATTATTTTCCAACAACCGGGCAACTAGCGATTCGGACAAAAACGATGAAGTCGCTCCGCTGTCCACGAGGGCTCGTAAATTCTGGTTACACATGTTCACACGGATCCAGACGCGATTGTCTGGCACTGTCGATTCTTTGATACATGTGGTTGCGGATTCAGGCGGTTTTACTGCTTGCGGACGGTCTTTGCCTGCAGACCGCCCTTCTCGGCGTTTCCCTGGCATCGGCAGTCAACGGAACGTACATTTAACTTGCCACACCGTGAACAAAACATTTTAAATGGGTTACGGCAATAACCACGCGTATGTCCCTCTCGGCCACATCGCCAACAACGGTTTTCCGGATGTGATAATTTTTGTAACGGCGACGGCGGTACAGGAAATTGGCGAGGCTTATTATCCTGGGCGGCATATGACAAATGATGCGAACGCGAAGTACTCGGTTTATCGCTGGGCGGGCGTTCCGGTGCTGATAGCGTACTTTCTTTCTTACAAAAGCGCGCCTGCTCTTCCAGCAGTAATTCGTAGTCGGCAGCGAGTTTAGATAATTGTCGGAGGGATTGTATCGCGGCCCTATGTATATACATTCTGTAACTAGGTGACATGTTACCGTATACACGTTCCAATTTATCGCCGTCGGACATATCTTGGCCGCGTCTCATTAACGTTAATATGGCGGTTAAATAATCTTTAAAAGATTCCTTCGGTTTTTGCAACCGAGCGCGTATTTCCTCTTCGATTGAAAAATTATACCGAGGCGGAAGATATTGAAGTTTAAAGTCCTCTAAGAACTCGTCCCATGTACCCCATAAAGTTTTATTATTCCGGAGCCAAAGCAGTGCTTCGTCTCTAAAAAGCTCAGGCAACGCATGGAGCATATGTTCGTCTTTAATCCCGTAACATACTTGGAGTTCTTTGACTCTTTCCAGGAAAAATACAGCGTCCGAGCTGCCATTAAAATGAATCCCCCATTTCCTTATTTGAGCACAGATTTCCGCGGAAGAAATCTGAACGTTAGTGTCTCTTTGCGGTGGAGTGTTTCCCTTATTCGTTGAACCCGTTTTATCCTCTTTCAGAAAGGTGCTAATGCGTTTACGTACGTCCTCGACGTTACCGGTAGCGTCTAACCCTAAAGATTCTGCTGCGGCATTTAAGTCCTCTTTTTTCAAAGTATATATCCACCCAAGAGGGTTTGGATTTTTGCCTTTGTCCCCTTCAGTCATTTTATAATTTATAATGTACAAAATAAAAATAAAATAATAATAAAATAAAAATGTATTGTAGTTGCAATTTATTCTCCTATCCTTTTACTCCCTCACAATTAATAAAGAATATGTACGTTTTACTATCCTTTAATAAAAACTTATCTCTATGTATGTACATAAAAATGTGTATCAATTTTCCTATCTTATTTTTAAAAAATAAGTATACATGTATATCTGGCGGAAAACTGTGAAATTATTCATACAGTTTTATTAAATGCGGCGGAATTTAATTTTTTAAATCTCTTAAAACACGGCCAAACGTTCTGGGCGCCATCTATAACCTGGCTAGCTTACTTTTATTTAACATAGTGCCATTTGCTTATATAACACCAGGGGCAACCTAGCCGGTTATAGAATTTGTCTTCTGAATGCCAAGACACCAAGATACACAGCACTCCTGGTTGCCTATATGTTCAGGCTTCAATGTGATGATCTGATAAAGTACGTGTCGTTGACCTTAATGTCAACTTGTTCGGGCAGTTTAAAACAAATCAAAATTATGGTGGTTATAGTGTGGTGCCTAGTGACAAAAGACCTATTGCTCACAGCAAACTCAGCGGAGAAAAACGTGAGTACTTCTTATTGTTTTAATATGATTCGTTACTCCTGAATATACTACTTTCTCTATCTCATTGTCAAACGGTAAAGGTAAACAAAAAAAAACACGGTTAGAAATTCATTTGAAAAGTACATAACAATTAACTTTTATTTCTATTAAAACATTATTAAATCATATCAAACGAATTGTAACGAAGTTCCTCGTTAATTGCACAAATTAACATTTTTAGTCCATTATTAATTTATTTAACAATATTAAATTAATAGAATGTAAGTTATTTTGCTCAAATATTGTATAAAATGTTTTGGACGGACCTGTATATGTATTCATGTGCAACGATCATTCAAGTTATTTGTTATTTTTCAATATAAGGATGTATACGTCATGCTCGTAGTCGCGCGCAAATTGTATATTTTAAAACGAGTTTTTCCTACAGAAATAGGGGGGTTTACGGATATATAAAGACACCAACAAGTGTGTCTCTTCCATTTTATTTTCCTATCCTTCTGCTGCCTTTACCTTTCTTTACTCAGCCTTGATGGCGTGGGAAAGATAGGTGTTTATCCTAGAAACGTATTACATTCAGGTCTCATGCGCCGTGGGGTAATCGTTTCAAAATCCGCTAAAATCCGTCCGAAAGTGTTTGTTTCATTCAGACCAGGGGTCGTGAAGGAATAGACATTTTTACCGCTACTACCTATAATTCCCGTCCGAGTCAGACTATAAATGTCGTGACTATGTATATATATATCTCTGTATTTAATATATGTATCTCATTTTCAGAAACGTTAGATTTCAAATTTTGTTTGTAACGCGCGTATAAATTCAATACATTGTCCGCGCTTTGTAGCATAAACAAAGATATAATAATAATTCACCGAATAGACGCGCGAAAGTCCGTACCGATTGAAATTGTTCTCCGCGACGAAATATATATAAGGTTCTTCTGCGAGCAGGGTAACGTACAAAAATTTAGTTGTAATATAATTTAAGCAAACCTGATCATCCGTATTTTATTTCAAACACCATTTTATTTATGTTTTTCTTTAACGGAATATTCTGGGATTGTAATTGTTAATTCAGGGACTAGGAACGTACAAACGTTCTTGCTTGATTTTATACGCGACATATAGAGGTCATTGACGCGTATTTGATTTGTATTCTATTTATGTACATAGATTTTGTAAATATATAATTAATATTAAACCATAATGTGTATCAATTGTGACCACAATTTAATTGCTGAATTGTTTATTCGTTTGATATGATTTTATAATGTTTTAACAGAAATAAAAGTTAATTATTATGTACTTTTCAAATGAATTTCTAACCGTGTGTTTTTTTTTGCTTACCTTTACCGTTTGCTAGTGAGATAGAGAAAGTAGTATATTCAAGAGTAACGAATCATATTAAAACAATAAGAAGTACTCACGTTATTTTTCTCCGCTGAGTCAGCTGTGAGCAATAGGTCTTTTGTCCCAAGGCACCACTCTAAAACCACCATAACTTTGATTTATTTTAAACCGCCCGAACAAGTTGACATTAAGGTCAACGGCCGTACTTTTACCAGATCATAACATTGAAGCCTGAACATATAGGCAGCCAGGAGTGCGTATTTTTGGTGTCTGGACGACATTCAGAAGACCAATTCTGTAACCGGCGAGGTTGCCCTTGGTGTTATATAAGCAAATGGCACTGTGTATAATAAAAGTAAGCCAGCTAGGTAACAGATGGCGCCCAGAACGTTTGGCCGTGTTTTAAGAGATTTAAAAAATTAAATTCCGCCGCGTTTAATAAAACTGTTTGAATAATTTCACAGTTTTCCGCTAGATATACATGTATAATTATTTTTTGTAAATAGTAAGATAGGAAAATTGATACACATTTTTACGTACATATTCTTTATTAATTGTGAGGGAGTAAAAGGATGGGAGAATAAAATTGCAACTACAATACATTTTCATTTTATTATTATTTTATTTTTATTTTGTACAGTATAAATTATAAAATGACCGATCAGGACAAAGGCAAAAATCCAAACCCTCTTGGGTGGATATATACTTTGAAAAAAGAGGATTTAAATGCCGCAGCAGAATCTTTAGGGTTAGACGCTACCGGTAATGTCGAGGACGTACGTAAACGCATTAGTACCTTTCTGAAAGAGGATAAAACGGGTTCAACGAATAAGGGAAACGCTCCACCGCAAAGGGACACTAACGTTCAGATTTCTTCCGCGGAAATCTGTGCTCAAATAAGGAAATGGGGGATTCATTTTAATGGCAGCTCGGACGCTGTATTTTTCCTGGAAAGAGTCAACGAACTCCAAGTATGCTATGGGATTAAAGACGAACATATGCTACATGCATTGCCTGAGCTTTTTAGAGACAAAGCACTGCTTTGGCTCCGGAATAATAAAACTTTATGGGGTACATGGGACGAGTTCTTAGAGGATTTCAAACTTCAATATCTTCCGCCTCGGTATAATTTTTCAATCGAAGAAGAAATACGCGCTCGGTTGCAAAAACCAAAAGAATCTTTTAAAGATTATTTAACCGCCATATTGACGTTGATGAGACGCGGCCAAGATATGTCCGAAGGTGATAAATTGGAACGTGTATACGGTAACATGTCACCTAGTTACAGGATGTATATACGTAGGGACGCGATACAATCCCTCCGGCAATTATCTAAACTCGCTGCCGACTACGAATTACTGCTGGAAGAGCAGGCGCGCTTTTGTAAGAAAGAAAGTACGCTATCAGCACCGGAACGTCCGCCCAGCGATAAACCGAGTACTTCGCGTTCGCATCATTTGTCATATGCCGCCCAGGATAATAAGCCTCGCCAATTTCCTGTACCGCCGTCGCCGTCACAAAAATTATCACACCCGGAAAACCGTTGTTGGCGCTGTGGCAGAGAGGGGCATACGCGTGGTTATTGCCGTAACCCATTTAAAATGTTTTGTTCACGATGTGGCAAGTTAAATGTGCGTTCCGTTGACTGCCGATGCCAGGGAAACGCCGAGAAGGGCGGTCTGCAGGCAAAGACCGTCCGCAAGCAGTAAAGCCGCCTGAATCCGCAAACACAGGTATCAAAGACTCGACAGTGCCAGACAATCGCGTCTGGATCCGCGTACACATACATAACCAGAATTTACGAGCCCTCGTGGACAGCGGAGCGACTTCATCGTTTTTGTCCGAATCGCTAGTTGCCCGGTTGTTGGAAAACAATACACAACGCGTCTTAAATAGAAAATCTAAAGTCCGCCTCGCAAATGGAGACGTTGTAGAATCGCCTGGCTCAGTTTTGTTACCGGTCCGCATGGGTAGCCGAACTACAGACGTAAATTTTATAATTATGCCGAAGAGCCCGTGCTCAGTCATCTTCGGAATTAATTTTCTCAAGGAAATTGGGGCTGTTCTCGATTTTTCCGAAAGGAAACTGTACTTTAAGGGAGACAATGCAGTCTTTGCCGCGAGCTGTGGGATCTCCGGAGTACAGGACCGCCACGAGACCGCCTTAAAAAAATTCCTTGATCAAGAATTAAGTAAATTTACTACCGTGCCTGGTCGGACGAATCTAATACGTCACACAATCCGTTTGCAACCGAATACCGCCCCAATAAAACAACGTTATTATCCGTGCAACCCGAAGAAGCAAGCACTAATCGACGCCGAAGTAGACAAGATGCTACAAGACGGTATAATAGAACCCAGTAACAGCCCGTGGAGTTCTCCAATCGTCGTGGTCACGAAAAAGAACGGTGGCGTTCGGTTTTGCGTCGATTTCCGAAAAATTAATTCTGTATCGATTAAAGATTCATATCCTTTGCCGTATATTTCAAATATTCTTGATAAACTCCGCGACAGTAAATATTTTTCGACGCTTGATCTTAAAAGTGGGTACTGGCAAGTGGAATTAGAAAAGGATAGCAGACCCGTGACAGCTTTTACAATTCCGGGAAAGGGCCTATTTCATTTTGTATCATTACCGTATGGATTGCATAGTGCGGGAGCAACGTTCCAACGCCTATTAGATTCGGTGATAGGTCCCGAAATGGCAGAGTACGCATTTGTATATTTGGACGATATCATTATTTTAGGCAAGACTTTTGAAGAGCATTTGAAAAATTTAAGTAATGTTTTCGCGCGTTTACGGGAAGCAGGCCTTCAACTACAACCAGACAAATGTACTTTTGCCAAACAAGACATAAAATATTTAGGTCATGTTGTAACACCGGACGGAATCCGTACAGACCCGGACAAGATCGCTGCTATATTAAATGTACCGCCGCCGCGAAACAAGAAAGAAATACGTGGTTTTCTGGGACAAACGTCATGGTACCGTCGGTTCGTACCGAATTTCGCACAACTTACCGTTCCGCTCATAAAATTAATTAAAAAAGATGTGCGTTGGGAATGGACGACGGAACAAGACGCCGCATTCGCCGCCGTAAAGAAAGCACTAACAGAGAGCCCAGTTCTCGCGTGTCCGGACTTCTCCAAACCATTCCAATTGCATACCGACGCCAGTGAGAAAGGTTTAGGAGTCGTTTTAATACAAATAATAGAGGGTGCCGAAAGAGTGATTGCCTATGCCAGTAGGACTTTAAGTAAGGCAGAATTAAATTATTCGACGACCCAGAAAGAAGCTCTTGCCGTCGTTTGGGGTATCAAAAAATTTAAGTACTATTTAGAATTTTACCAATTCACCGTTATTTCCGATCATCAATGTTTAAGATTCCTGAATGACTTGAAGAATCCGTCAGGACGACTCAGTCGATGGGCTGTTGATTTACAACAGTATGATTTTGTCATTCAATACCGTAAAGGAGCGATGAATAACTTAGCCGATTCTCTGTCCCGAGCACCGCTTCCTTTCAAACACGAAACCGATGAAGATACCTGTGCCTTGTTAGAAGAAACGTCTTGTTCTTGGTATAACAAGAAGGCTGCGGACGTTCAGTCAGATCCTGAAAAATTTCAAGAATACCGATTGGAGAATGGTAATTTGTACAGACACATACCTGATACACAACATACCGAGGGAGTGCGCGCATGGAAATTGTGTGTAGCTACCCCTGACAGAAACGACGTCCTGAAGGAAATCCATGACGCTCCTGAAGCTGGACATCTTGGGGTCGCCAAAAGTATAGCGAGAGCCGCTTCGTTATATTATTGGCCAGGGATGTTCAGAGATGTCCGCCGCTACGTCAATCGATGTCGATCCTGTAAACATTATAAATTTAATCAGGGAAAACCTCTAGGCCAGATGTTATTCTCACCCGTTGATTGTCCATGGGAACAAGTGAGTGTGGACCTCCTCGGACCTTTTCCGCGTTCCAAGAGAGGATATACTTCATTATTGGTAATACATGATCGATTCACGAAGTGGGTAGAGTGCCAGCCGCTACGCTCTGCCACATCACGAACCATCATCCAGGCACTGAAGGAAAAGGTAATCTATCGTTTTGGTTGTCCGAAGATCCTGTTGGCTGACAATGGTCCGCAATTTGCCAGTCACAGTTTCACCAGTTATTTTAATGGATTAGGTGTCAAGATAAGATTTAATGCTCCGTATGCTCCGCAATCGAATCCTGTGGAAAGGACAAATAGGGTATTAGGACCTATGATTGCACAATACATCAATAAAGATCATAGAGAATGGGACCAATACCTACCTCAGTTCGTTTTCGCCATCAACACCGCTAAACATGAGTCTACAGGATTCACACCTGCCTTTCTTAACTTTGGTAGAGAACTCATGCCGCCGAGCTCTCTGCGGAGAACCGCTGATGGGCAATTAATGGATCCTGCTCGACCGAACACAGAAGAATTGGCTCAAGAACTGTCGAAATTGGACGACTTTTTCAAGATTGTCAGGATAAAGTTGGCTCAAGCGTTCCAGAGGCAAAGTAGGCCCTACAATCTGAGACATCGTCCTTACCGCCCTCAAATTGGACAATGGGTGTATCACCAGACCCATAATTTATCCGACGCCTCTAAGAAATTTACCGCTAAACTTGCTCCGAAATTTGAAGGTCCCTCTAAAGTTATCCAGATCCTGTCTCCGTCTATTCTTATGTTACAGGTACCAAACAGACGAAAACCCGTGAAAGTCCATGTGAAAGATGTAAAGATTCCGTCCGCAGACGAACTCCAAACCGATCTTCCACCTCCAAATCCGCTGGAAGTAGTGGGGGAAGGCCAGGAGGATATATAAATTCGTACGTACCATCCAGTATACACAGTCGACGCAATGGGCACTTCCAAGCAACCAGGCAAGATGACCGCTCCCCGTCCCTTGGTATCTCCGCCGCCATCCGCCATGGATGATCGATATCGAGCGTTGTGGGGTACACCGCCTGGGTTGAAGACGCCCGAACGACCAATAACGCCTCGCTATCTGGTGTCACCAGCGACCGTTGCCCTCATGGAGGAGAAATATCAGACATATTGTTGCAGGACACCTCCCAAGCCAGTAGTCTCCGTGCCGCCCTCCGATGAGACAACAGTCGATGTGGGACCCACGTTACACAGTCCCGACGCAGAAGCCTATCTGGGTTTCAGGCTTCTACAACTTTTCGGTGCTTCTCCAGTACCCGACTTATTGTCACCGTTGCCAGCAACGCCTGAAGCGAAGAAAGCACCCTTTGTCAATGCCTCCCCTCCGACAATCTCAATTCCTTCGCCGCCTCCCGCACATGGTACCTCAAATCTACCAGTTATTCCTTTTCTGCCTCATTTTTCCTTGGACATGCCGTTCCTTTGCTCAGACCCTCCGCCGCTGCCGACGATTCCGCCGCCGACCGTTAAACCTCGTCTGGCAAATCCTGGGGCCTGGGTGAGGAAGGAAGGTTCGCTGGGGAAAGGAGTCCGTAAGAGGCGACATGGGAACAAGCGAGTCCATGTGCGGGTCGACGGAGTGAGCGTCGTGATGACTCGCAGGGAAGCTGAGATCCACCACGCGAATCTGAAAAGACAGAACAAGCAGTGATAGTGCGTGCGTCATAGACATCGTGAGTGATGATAAACTGACGAGTTTTAGTTTTTTAATTTTAAGATGATAGACTTTCAAGAATTAATTGTTTAAATTTTAATTTTCCGTTTCTGTACTTTTGCTATTTAGTTGTTAGGGTTCGTTGTTTACTTTTAAGGAGGGGGCTGTAACGAAGTTCCTCGTTAATTGCACAAATTAACATTTTTAGTCCATTATTAATTTATTTAACAATATTAAATTAATAGAATGTAAGTTATTTTGCTCAAATATTGTATAAAATGTTTTGGACGGACCTGTATATGTATTCATGTGCAACGATCATTCAAGTTATTTGTTATTTTTCAATATAAGGATGTATACGTCATGCTCGTAGTCGCGCGCAAATTGTATATTTTAAAACGAGTTTTTCCTACAGAAATAGGGGGGTTTACGGATATATAAAGACACCAACAAGTGTGTCTCTTCCATTTTATTTTCCTATCCTTCTGCTGCCTTTACCTTTCTTTACTCAGCCTTGATGGCGTGGGAAAGATAGGTGTTTATCCTAGAAACGTATTACATTCAGGTCTCATGCGCCGTGGGGTAATCGTTTCAAAATCCGCTAAAATCCGTCCGAAAGTGTTTGTTTCATTCAGACCAGGGGTCGTGAAGGAATAGACATTTTTACCGCTACTACCTATAATTCCCGTCCGAGTCAGACTATAAATGTCGTGACTATGTATATATATATCTCTGTATTTAATATATGTATCTCATTTTCAGAAACGTTAGATTTCAAATTTTGTTTGTAACGCGCGTATAAATTCAATACATTGTCCGCGCTTTGTAGCATAAACAAAGATATAATAATAATTCACCGAATAGACGCGCGAAAGTCCGTACCGATTGAAATTGTTCTCCGCGACGAAATATATATAAGGTTCTTCTGCGAGCAGGGTAACGTACAAAAATTTAGTTGTAATATAATTTAAGCAAACCTGATCATCCGTATTTTATTTCAAACACCATTTTATTTATGTTTTTCTTTAACGGAATATTCTGGGATTGTAATTGTTAATTCAGGGACTAGGAACGTACAAACGTTCTTGCTTGATTTTATACGCGACATATAGAGGTCATTGACGCGTATTTGATTTGTATTCTATTTATGTACATAGATTTTGTAAATATATAATTAATATTAAACCATAATGTGTATCAATTGTGACCACAATTTAATTGCTGAATTGTTTATTCGTTTGATATGATTTTATAATGTTTTAACAGAAATAAAAGTTAATTATTATGTACTTTTCAAATGAATTTCTAACCGTGTGTTTTTTTTTGCTTACCTTTACCGTTTGCTAGTGAGATAGAGAAAGTAGTATATTCAAGAGTAACGAATCATATTAAAACAATAAGAAGTACTCACGTTATTTTTCTCCGCTGAGTCAGCTGTGAGCAATAGGTCTTTTGTCCCAAGGCACCACTCTAAAACCACCATAACTTTGATTTATTTTAAACCGCCCGAACAAGTTGACATTAAGGTCAACGGCCGTACTTTTACCAGATCATAACATTGAAGCCTGAACATATAGGCAGCCAGGAGTGCGTATTTTTGGTGTCTGGACGACATTCAGAAGACCAATTCTGTAACCGGCGAGGTTGCCCTTGGTGTTATATAAGCAAATGGCACTGTGTATAATAAACAATTCAGCAATTAAATTACGGACACAATTGATACACATTATTGTCTAATATTAATTACAAATTTACAAAGTCTATGTACATAAATAGTATACAAAATAAATACGCGTCGATGACCTCTATAAGTCACGTATGAAATTAAGCACGAACGTTTGTACGTTCCTAGTCCCTGAATTAACAATTACAGTCCCAGAATATTCCGTTAAAGAAAAACATAAATAAAATGATGTTTGAAATAAAATACGGATGATCAGGTTTGCTTAAATTATTTTACAACTAAATTTTGTATGTTACCATGCTCGCAGAAGAATCTTTTATAAATTTGTCGCGGAAAATAATTTCAATCGACACGGACTTTTGCGCGTCTATTCGGTGAATTATTATTATATCTTTGTTTACGCTACAGAGTGCGGACAACGTATTCGAATTTATACGCGCGTTACAAACAATATTCGAAATCTATCATTTCTGAAAATAAAATACAAATATTAAATACAGAGATATATATATATAGTCACGACATTTATAGCCTGACTCTGACGGGAATAATAGGTAGTAGCGGTAAAAATGTCTATTCCTTCACGACCCCTGGTCTGAATGAAAAAGACACCTTCGGACGGGCTTTAGCGGATTTTTGAAACGATTACTTCACGGCGCATGAGACCTGAATGTAATACGTTTCTAGGATAATCACCAGACTTTCTCACGCCATCAAGGCTGAGTAAAGAAAGGTAAAGGCAGCAGAAGGATAGGAGAATAAAATGGACGAGACACACTTGCCGGTGTCTTTATATATCCGTAAACCCCCCTATTTCTGTAGGAAAAACTCGTTTAAAATATACAATTTGCGCGCGACTACGAGCATGACGTATACATTCGGTACTCTTATATTGAAAAATAACAAATAACATGAATGATCGTTACAAATGAATACATATACAGGTCCGTCCAAAACATTTTATACAATATTTGAACAAAATAACTCACATTCTTTTAATTTAATATTTCTAAATAAATTAATAATGGACTAAAAAAAAGTTAATTTGTGCAATTAACGAGGAACTTCGTTACAGTATGCTACATATTGACTAAAATATATTCTGGAAGCTACGGAGTGACCAACAGGAGTTTTTTCAACGCAAAAACATTGATGTTGTGGTCATTTAGTTCTTACCATTTAGAATTCTCAGAAAATGAGAATTGATTATCCGAAATGTAGTTAGTATAAGGAAAATTCTTGCTAAATAGCCATTATTTTGTATTTTTAATATTAGTTATTTTTATTAACTTGGAGGCGTCAACGGAGATGTTTTAAGGACACAAGTTACTTCTTAATGAAATAATTATAGTTATAGTTAGTTAGTTAGTTTTAGTAACGTACACTAGTGGGAAGTTTAACTGACACACCTAACGATGCGTTTCCTTGTCTAGCGTACATCGCCGAACTGGTCGACTACAGTTATTTATAAATGGAAAAATAAGGGTTTTAAAATACAACATATATACAAATCAGTTAATATACCAGAAATTCGAATGAATAGGTAATTCATTCAGATGGATGCCAACGAAAATATTCTTTCTTTATGGATATAAAAGCTATTTTACTTAAATACAGATATATACAAAGATATCTGAATTTTACCATAAACCCCTAATTTCCATCTATTTCTTTTATAGCCTAAAACAAATTATTAAATGTCACTGATAAATTTATTATAGACTTATTAAAATTTAACAGAAATTAATAATTTTTGTTTTCTTTAAATTAACCGTTCTCAATACACAATCTTATTTTTTCGTATTATAATTATAATTTATTAGAAGTATGGATCTGCGTAATATAAAGCCAATATTATAGGTATCCTAAACTTATCCTTTCTCCTCTTGTTACACTTGCGTTTCTGTTTGAATACTATTTTGAGCGTTGACAAATGTTTGAACATGTATTGTGTAAATTATTTTTAATATAATGTGTCACACATATACGGGGTGACTCATTAGTAGCCGCTTCTTTGATTGCTCTTTTGTGTTTTAAATAAAAGAAAAAACAATTAGTGGAAGATTCATGGTTGCTTGGGGCGCATATTCTAAAAATACTTTAAGCTCTGACGCACTTCCGGTTTCAACCGAGATGCATGAAATTTCGTTTTTTTTAAACGACTCACTCTATATATTTTTGGATTTTCTAGTACTGTTTTAAATTGTCTATTTAACTGTTTTTTGTTTTCCAAAATTGAGTCATTAGTTTTTGAGTTACTAATTCTTTTTTGAAATTTTTGACGACAACACGTGTTCAGAAAAAAAACATTTTTTCATTGTTTTTAAAAGTAAAAACATTAACTTTGGTGATGCTTGTAGCCAAGAAAATTCTACATCATTTGGTATAAATTGCACTCAACAATATCTCAAAAAACTTTGTTTTTTCAAAGCCTACTTCCCGAAATTTTCAAATACCAAAAAATTTTTTTAATGAAAACCCAGTAGTTTATGTGGCATTTTGTTCCCTCTTTTATTCTCGTTCGTTTTTGTTAACAGTGACCTATACCTATCTTTTGAATTTTCTGAGATAATCACTATAGGAGCAATCAGCGGTCAAATACAGAACTACCCGCGCTGTTTTATGCACCCAAATATTCGTCCAATAAAGGATGGAATGCGGCCGACTGCTTGAGTCAACTGTTAAAGATAGTCGGTAAACATTTATGTCAAATTTGGAAAAGCATCGCCATTAGTTATCATCCAAATGAATTATTCTTACGAAGAGTTAATAGATATGATTGACGTTTTTGGTGAAGCTGAAAGAAACTCTTTGCTAGCATCCAGACTTTATGCACAGCGATCCCTGGTAGAAGTCACCCGAAGCCAGAAACCTTCGAAAGTATAAAGGAACGGTTTGAGTGGACAAAAAGTATTGAATATGAAAAAAGAGCGGAAAGAGCAATAACTGGTAAGGATAAGACGTTTATGGTACTTGCAAGTGTAGCCGAACACCCCCCTACTAGTACGACGAAAATTAGTAGTCAGTTAGATATAAGTCAAATTTTAGAATCCAGAATAATTAGGAAATATGTAATTCATCCGTAGCATATTCATACACAGGGTTAGATGAAAGACATTTTCAGAATCGCCCTCCTGGCTTTCTCAATTTTTTGTTGTTTATCGACAAAGCCACCTTCTATTAAAGTGAATACGTTCATCATCATAATTTTCGTTATTATATATAATAAAAGCCGAGTCGCCAATGGTTACCAAACGACGGTCAAAATCGACAAAAATCGGCGACGCGGGGCGCAAAACTCCTCTCTGGATACGCAAAATTGAAAGCTGCTCTTTGGCGTGAAGTTACCGACGACCTTGAAGGGTTCCTCGACGGAGAGATTTTCTTCCCAAGTGGAGCGGTTGTAAAGATACGGGCTTTTAAAGAGGAGCGTGCATTCGATGTTTTAACAGAAAAATGGATTGCGTCATGACGATTCACGTAACAACCGATAAAAATCGTAAAAATGTCAGGTATGACAGGCACGCGCGAAAGAATTGTAAAAGTTTCACATTGACGAAGAAATTTCAGGCCGTCGAGGTTTAGAATCCGGAAAGAGGGTTGGAAATCAAAAAAGCGGACTTTTCCGAGATGATTGAGTGCACTGTCCACGTGCCAAGTCTGTCGCTGTCGAAGATGCGATTCATTTAAGGCTTTTATGCAGAGGAATGCGGTAAAAAAATCTCGCGATGACGAGTTTGCGTGTTATTAATGACTATATATTCACGTTCATCGATCGGTTATCAAGTTTAAGTGTCAGAAGGCCGACAAATGAAGAAATTACGAAGGAAAAGTGCATAATAATTGAAATGTGGTACCTTTCAGATATGTATTAGTGTTATTATTATCAATTGTTACTACTTCTTTTCTATATGAATATATGAACAAAATGCCGACGGATATGATAAAATAAACTTAAAGTGTATTATTATTATTATTGGCGCCCAACGTGGGGCCAATAATTAATAAAAGACATATCTGTAATAATAAATGACAAACATGTAATAATAAAAGCCCTTTGTATCTAAATTTTAATTACTACAGATATCTAATATAAATGCTTTAATTAATATTTAAAATAAGTCTTCCGGCTAACTCCAAATTTAAATTATAAATGTTTAATAATTTATACTTTTAATAATTAAGAACATGAGACTTTTTTTTAAATCAACTTTAAATACTTCCCTGTAGCTTATACCACCAGTCATACATTAACTCTGGTAATTTCTTATTTAAGGTTGGTATGACATTCTATTCTTCGATATTCATTGATGTTCAACTTTAAGAAACTATTTTTAATTAAATAATGATTTATATTTCTCAAGATCATGTAGTATGGTCCGTTTATCGAAATATGATATTTAATAAATTCAAGCACTATCTCTTACATATGAATTAGGTAAGTAATCTATAAATTTCCCATATTCTCAGATAATTTTACATGTCACTTTTGTTCTTTCAAGGTTATCGACTGTGTCAATTGACTATAAATCCATAGATATTCTGAGATGTTATTAATGAACTTAAATAAAAGAAACTATTCAGATCCGATGCAATTTAATAAATGTAATGGATATCAATATAAAAACGTCTTATTTATATGACAAGGAAAATAAACTCCAATTTTGTAAATAGTATAAACAAATTTACTTGACGTTTAAAAGGATAATAATATGTCTCTATGTCGATGCAATTTCTTAAACAGTTACCAAGGTAAATATTTTATTATACTAATAAAATACCTTTAAGTATACCAATACAATATGTTAAAAATGTATTCGTATAATTCTACGCATGAAAAATATTTATTAAGTATGGAAAATTTCATAAATTAAAATTCAATGGCTCTGTTAATTTGAAATTTAAACGTTAATATTTAAAGATGAATCAACCTTATTTAAAACATTAACAAACTAACTATAATAGCTATTATGAACTTTTATAGGCTTCAATAAAGTTCTTCTTAAAAAACAATAATACATACAACCTTGTTTAAAATTAATGCATGTGAGCTTCTTGTCTCCAATAATGTTATAATAATTCTTTCGATTTTAGAACTCCCCTATTCTGTATGGTCTTCACAAATTAGATATCCTACTGGATACTTCGGTTAGAAAATAGCCAATCTCTTCGGAATACTGACAACTGCTACGAAAAATAGGCCTATGACTGCTACTACTTGCAGGACAAACACTCTCTTGAATTCCACTGCCTTCCCTGAATTTATGGACCCTGGATTTCCAATTAATATCGCAACTCAGGAACTGGATCGTCCAATGGAACTTCTGTACCTCGTAATTAATTCTTCTCGGTGTGCTTCAATTTAAACTATTCTTACTGAAATAAAACACTAACTCCTGGATACTGGATTTAAATGGAACCCAAATGGAATACACTCTTCTTTGCAATAGATTCTCCTATTATCGATGAACGACTTTCACAATCGTAAGTATTCTTTAATTAATATTAATTTATATCAGCTTAAATTCTTCTTAGAAACTTTACAATTCACTATTTACAGTCTCATTCACTATTTATTTGCTTGTATACATAATTTATATGCTATACAAATTAATTCTGATTTATTTTAACCATTTATATTTATAAAATTGATAATTTTTTTTTAATACACACGCGTCTCTTCAAGATCATAAAAATTCTCTCTCTCTACTGTTTCAACAAATCTCCTTAGTGATCTTTTTAAATTTCCAAATCAGCCAATCGATATCTTTTCTTACTTTGTCCAGACAATATAGTTTTTAAATTTGTTCGACTATTTCTTTATACTAACTGAACTTTATAAATTTCATTATTTCAAACCTTCTGAATTTTAATAAAGCCCTTCCATACTATTTGTATTCAAAAAAAAACAATTTTTAGAAATTTAATATACCAGATGTCAATTTTGACATTTTATTCCCCATCCGGTTCTACGATATTTAAAATGTACTTTTAACTCAATATCAATTATTTACCTTTCAATATTCAATTTTAATCATCTTTTACCTCCTTAAACGTCACTTAAACGAGTTTTTACAAAATAATAATATTTCTTATAGTACAATAATTAGCATTTAAATCTCTTCTTTACAGATTATGGTAAATTCTAATGAAAAGAAGAAAATAGTCATTCAGAAAATATACTGGTCGGTTCACCAAGTAACGTACCATACTTAACAAATATTTCTGTACAACAAATTAATAAATTTATACATCTAATTCAATTACATATTGCTGTGACTCTTACAAATTGAGGTTTATATAAAATAAATTTAAATTATTCAATCAATGAGTAGTTAAGAATCAAGCACGCATCCTAGTGCTAGGCCTTATGCTAGACTAAGATACAACAAATTTTCTGCTAAGTAGTAGGTTAAGCAATTTTACATTTAACTAGCTCAGTTTAAAGTGGTTAAAAAAAATTCTCTCAGGGGCAGAAAATATAAATAAATTCTCCAATCAATTTTGAATGCTCTTTATTTATCTCCAGGTCAGGTAACGAAAATAAAATGCAAAAAAAATAAATCATTATTATTAAAATAAATATTAATGAATTAGTAATTTCAAATTACACAGATATATATATATATTTACAGACAAAGAATTAATATCTCAAACATCATCCAAATCTATACATCATAATCAACAAATCAATATAAGAAATAAAGTAAATAAAAAGCATAACGTCGAGAAAAACTTATGTTTTAAAATGTGAACGTGATTATCATGATTTATATTTGCCATAGATACATGTAAACAATCAACATCTTTAATAAAATAAAATTTTATTGCACATGATGAATTGTACTGGAATATGAGTAACCAAAAATTTACACGATTTATCATTTACGAACAAAATATAAACATTAAGGGAATGGCTTTGCCCTAATTAGTCCTGCCTGGCGCCTTTTCTCGCTCCCAACACAGTACCATCAGAAAGCAAATTCACACCGGTAGGTACCCCAAAGTTCCACCCTACGAGTATGTCTTTTTAACTCGTCGGACACAACCCGAACATACACCACAATGTGCTCACCCCTTAAGGCATATATATGAATTTTAAAATTAAATAAATAAAAATGAAATAAAATAAAAGTATTTGTGTATTCAACTAATTAACTCAGCCCTGATTAGTTCTGCCTGGCGCCTTTTCTCGCTCCCAACACAGTACCACCAAGACTAATTCGTGTCTTAAGAATCCACCAGGACTCCATGCTATGAATTAAATAACAACTTAATTCATTTCACACATCCCTGATGTATTACCCAACACGTTAACATTGAACACACAAGTACTACAAAAATATACTTGATATACATACCAGAAAAATATATACATTAAAATAAAACTTTACCTTCTTTGTGATTCCAATACAAAACACCACTCAAAACAAAAAAAATTGGTACAACACTATACACACATTTATAACAAACATTATCAAATCACCTTAATTCTTCATACATTATTTCAAATTCGTCCATTATTCCGAATACAGATCACTGTTCAATTATTCTGTATATACATAAAACAAAATTATTAATCGCAAATCCTTTAATCTGATAAATAAAGTAGTAAAGAAAAATTTTACACTAAAATATAGTATATTATTCAACGAGTTTGCGTGGATAATTTTATTACACGAGGATGAAGCTTGCAGCACGAGTGCAGCGAGTGCTGTAATCATCCGAGTGTAATAAAATATCCACGCAATGAGTTGAATATAATGCTTTATCTACTAATGTATTGGCGGTACACGAAATATTATACATTTTCCAGCAGACAGAAAAAGCTGTAGACGTGTTAAGATTAAAATTTGATTAGAATAATAATAAGCATGCTACTTGACATTTAACGTTTGACGTTCGATGTCGTTCAGTGCCTAGGCAACTAAGATGAAATCGCTTTTTTTTCCAGTGTTTATTTGAATGTAATTGGTTATATTTGCCCGCCTCTCTTTTCATTGGTCCCTGGAAGTGTTGAATAATATTATTCAACAGTTTCTTATCCAATCAAAAACACTTTACAAACACAGTGTTTAATAATGAGGTCTAATATCGGTATAATTTTTTCATGTATTATTTGACATTAGTAGATAAAAATTATTACGCTATCCAACTTAATCATTACAATCACTAGAATGTTTTATCATAATGCATGGCGTAGTACCTCTACATACAAAACAAAACATTCCAGAAAAATAAATAAAATTAAATAAATTCAAAGTCCGAATTAAAATAAAATTGTCCCATACATAAATAATTATTTCTAAAATAATTACAAATCTCAATGTAAATTGTGCAGCATGACTATTACGAAAAAGATATTACAAGTTTTAAATCTTGTTGGAAATTTTTATAAGTATCGAAAATCTCAAAAATATTCTAAGTTCAGATTCAAGAATAATCTTTTAAAAGAACATTTAAGAGGAAGAAGAGGTTTCCACCTTCTCCTTTTCTCTTTTGAGTGCGGTTTACACCAAGCAACTCTGCCGTTTTCTTCACGGTCCCAGTCTTATATAGATATTTTTCATCACAAAAACGTCCGGTACTGTTCGGTATGATACGTTTCCACTTCCAGAAATACATAGCTGCAGTGCTGCACCACTCAGGAAAGCAGCGCATTAACAATCTTTGAAAAAGGTAAACAAACATGTAAATATCAACTTGTTTACACGTTCATGATTCATCTATGCATCTAGCGCAGGATATTGTTTTCGCCGGCCATACGGTCGATCTCTCCCGGTCACAGTATTCTTCGTGCGGGAAAACACTTTCTCGTTATTCTTCACGTAACATTTAATGCTTATTTTAATATTATGACTTTTATAAAAATTATACTAACATTCTTTTATTATTTTACTTAAATAAAAATTAAATTTTGGCAAATTATTGACATAATGGATATTTATATACACATCATGATAAAAATAAATAAAATAAAAATTAATTAAAATAAATCTTGAAGTGATCTTGATTATACTTATTTATAATCTACCACCAAACTCAAGGTCACTGCATAAATATCCCTATGGGAATATCTGCGATTTATAAGCGAGAATCGCTAATGTTAATGGTATAAATCCAAGATTTCCCATAAATACCAATTAACATAATCATGCTTTATTTACAATATTATTAATATAAAACATAGAGACATGAAAGTTCCCTATAATATGCTTATTCTATCTATATCTATATACAAATCAGGGGTAAATTCAATTCCTTCTTACAACCTACGTTGTTTTCATGGGTTCGTATCCTCAATTGTTTTATAACCTCTTGATTCTAATTTTTTCCAGCTATATTACACAGGGTCGAGTTCAAAATTATATGCAAAACTCTTGGAGTTTATTTTAAACTTTACTCCTTTCATAACAATAAAGTTTAAACATACAACGTTTAAAACACATAAAATAATAAAACTATCTATAACTATATATACAAAAGTGTATTTAAATTCTTTAAATTTAACACCTTCCATTGGTATTACTAATATTGTAATTGTATTGTTGAGTTCCCTTAAAATGAAGTGGCAATTGTAGTCCACTATTTTTGGAAAACTTTGTAACATTTTCAAGTATCTGGGTTGTGGGTACTTTTTAACTGCTTCCAAAGCCTCTATTCTCTCATGGGTCCATTTAAATTTCACACCCATTCCTAAAATCATTTTATCATTCACATGATGTGACACATTTTCATCATGTGGGTTCAATATGTGCTGTACGGGCTTTACATACCCATAATTTAAAATATTTTGTTCCTTATGAACAATTTTAATTAAATCCACTAATAAATTTACCACTATTGGATATAATTTTATGAAACATTTATATAGCTGTACCAACCAAAGAGAATTAACGTTTACAAACCACTTTGCATTAGTACTTATTAACAATAATGTTTCTAATAATTTGGGGAGTTGTAGCTGTTGTTTTATTGATTTAAATGTACACAAACTTGATCGATTATTCTTAATGTTTTCTAAATAATCTAAATATTCCTTAATTACTACTGTGATGGGGTTCATTAAGTTATATACTAATTTTCCTATAATATCATCTTTTAAAAGATTTTTAATTTTAAACTTGACACTTAATTTCTGCTTATGGGAAAATGGGTGAGTCGTTTCTGTTTTAATACAACTAATATAGCCTACTGCTAAATCTATATTACCATTAAATAATTTAACATCTTTTGTCAAAGGATCTCTCACATTATCATTACTAAATTGTTTGTTGCAAATCAAATTTTTGTCACCCGTAACAAACATGGACTCTTCTCTTTGAAGATCATCCACATGGTGTGAACCTTTATCCTTGTCAATCAAACTATCATTATTTATTTTTAAAGTGAGGTCCCTATCAAAATTATCAATGATTGAATTATTAACTAATATTTTATCATCTTGAGCACCTTTGTCCCAAGACATGTTTACTTTACTATTGTGAAGGGTTCTATTTTCCCTTTCCAATTTCGATGTATATAGACTCAAAAAATCCATCCCAAGTACGCAGCAATATTTTAATCTTGGTGTAACAATAAATTGTGTTACAAGTTCTACATCATCCATCTCTATATTTATACATTATCTTGCTTGTAAAAACCTAATTTTTCAAACCTTTTATCAAATAATCCCCCATCTAACAGTGACAATTCTAATTCACTATCTATTACAGCTACCCCATATACATCCCCTACTTTAACATCTACCAGTGGAAATTCAGTGGTTATATTACTTAAATCTACGAAGTTGCTCTTCTTTCGTTGTTTCTTCTTTTTCCCTTTGGTTGGACCTACCAAAAATCCAGGCCCTTAAATTCTTCAATTATAGGAACATTCCTTATTTCCTTCTTCATTGCTCCTTTTGACTCTTCTTTCATTGCAGTTTCTCTTCTATCTTCTTTTCTTTCTATTATTACATTATTAACTCCTCTGGCATTTTCTGTTTCATTCTTTCCATATTTCTTTCCTGCATAACCCTCTTGTTTCCAATTATTATTATTATTGCTACTACTACTACTCATATTTTTATTGTTTCCATTCTCTACTCTCTCTCTCTGATAACTATTATTTTGATACCGGTTACCATTGTATCTTTGTTGATTATTGTAGTAATTACCATTATACCTTTGCTGAGTATTATAGTGATTACCATTGTTACCTGCTTTATATCCATTTCTATTCTGAGATACACTTCTATCTTCCACGTCGTCCAAACGCTTTACCAATTCCAAGAGTTGCTCAACGGTGTCTATACCCTGTAAAGCAACTGCTTGTACTACCTCATGCTCGAAATGATTGGCTAATTGTGTAACAATGTCACACTCCTGGATCACAGGTTGTATATGCTTCAAGAAAGAATATTTCCTAATAACATAATTCTCTCTAGACGTGATGGAACGATATTTTCCAAATGTGATGTCATGTCTGATGCGTCTTTGTTGAGTTTGTCCCCAGTATTGTCTGATAAACATATTTTCTAACTCTTCATACGTCTGTACCTCATCAATTACCATATCATACCATAGTAATGCATAATCTCTAAGACACCCTCTCATGAAATGTAATTTTGACATATCATCATTAATACCACGAATATATGTCTTAATGGTTTTGAGAAATGCCATTGGGTTATCTTTATTATATCCAGAAAATTTTGGTATATTTTCTGTACCAAGTGATACTTGTTGCGGCACAACACAAGGTGTAATTGTACCCTGTTCAACTCTTGTCTTCAAATTCTTTATCGTATCTTGACAATTTAATGTCATATCCTGTAGCTTTAAAAGAGAGTCTGTGCATGTACCATATTTAACCCTACAATCTTCAAACTTACTTGTTAAATTTTTAACATCTTTCTGAACTGACATGGCACTACTGTCCACCTTCAGTTCCAAGAGTTGTATTTTCTCATCTTGTCCCCCAATCTTTTCTTCTATTTGTTTAAAATTTTCTCTTGCTACACAGGCCCTCTGATTCATTTCATCTATTAAAAAATTACTGCTATCCTTGCACTTCTTTTCATTTGCTTCAATTTTTTTATTGATCTGTGTAACACTTTCACATCTTCATTTAATTTATTATTCATTGCTAACATTTCCATTCTACAGGCTTTGATTCTTTCGTCAATCTTTTCATTAATTGACTTTACCACAGTTTGTATCTCTATTTTATTTCTATTCATCTCTTCTTTATTTTCTTTAAACTTCTCATCAAACTTCTTATTCATTTCTATCTTGTCACATTCCAATTTACAGAAAAGTTTTTCAAATAGAAAATCGAATCTGTCTCCGCCTGGTATTTCTTTCTTTTCAATTTTTACATTTTCAGTTACACTTTCATCCTCATCAAGAGGTATAGTCTTTTCTGAGTCTGTCACAGAGGAAATACGTTGTGGTTCCCTGTATGTTTCTACAAGCTTTAATCCTTTCGTCAATCTTCTCATTCATCGACTTTACCACAGTTTGTATCTCTATTTTATTTCTATTCATCTCTTCTTTCATCTCAGCTTTATTTTCGTCTAACTTTTTATTTATATCTTCTTTATTTTCTTTAAACTTCTTATTCATTTCTATTTCGTCGCTTTCTAATTTACAGAAAAGTTTTTCAAATAGAAAATCAAATCTGTCTCCGCCTGGCATTCCTTTCGCTTCAATTGCTACATTTTCAGTTACATTTTCATCCTCAGGTAGAGTCTTTTCTGAGTCTGTCATAGAGGAAATACCTTGTGGTTCCCTGTATGTTTCAAATAAATATTTGGTATTTGTACCACCTTCAGGATTTTCACCCTCACCTTTATTCTCAGACATATTTACTTTATCTGTCCTGGCACTTAAAGAGACTTATTTGTGGAGAAAAAGTAAATCAAAACTTGACAAAATTTATTTGTGAATTGCACTTATTGATTATTCAAATGCACTTAAAGGTGAAAATACCTCCCTTTAATTACACACCTATTTGAATATTAAATAATTAATTAATTTTTATCTAATTAGTATAAAAATGTAAAATTGCCCCACGACGTTGGTCGCCATATATATATAATATGGAACGGTAATTTTACACCATGAACATTGGGCATCATATGAATAATATGGAAATGTGAAATTGCTAATAAATTGTAAATATATTTGAAATGTAAATGCAAAATTGCCCCACGACATCGGGCGACATATATATGCTGTGACTCTTACAAATTGAGGTTTATATAAAATAAATTTAAATTATTCAATCAATGAGTAGTTAAGAATCAAGCACGCATCCTAGTGCTAGGCCTTATGCTAGACTAAGATACAACAAATTTTCTGCTAAGTAGTAGGTTAAGCAATTTTACATTTAACTAGCTCAGTTTAAAATGGTTAAAAAAAATTCTCTCAGGGGCAGAAAATATAAATAAATTCTCCAATCAATTTTGAATGCTCTTTAATTATCTCCAGGTCAGGTAACGAAAATAAAATGCAAAAAAAATAAATCATTATTATTAAAATAAATATTAATGAATTAGTAATTTCAAATTACACAGATATATATATATATATATTTACAGACAAAGAATTAATATCTCAAACATCATCCAAATCTATACATCATAATCAACAAATCAATATAAGAAATAAAGTAAATAAAAAGCATAACGTCGAGAAAAACTTATGTTTTAAAATGTGAACGTGATTATCATGATTTATATTTGCCATAGATACATGTAAACAATCAACATCTTTAATAAAATAAAATTTTATTGCACATGATGAATTGTACTGAAATATGAGTAACCAAAAATTTACACGATTTATCATTTACGAACAAAATATAAACATTAAGGGAATGGCTTTGCCCTAATTAGTCCTGCCTGGCGCCTTTTCTCGCTCCCAACACAGTACCATCAGAAAGCAAATTCACACCGGTAGGTACCCCAAAGTTCCACCCTACGAGTATGTCTTTTTAACTCGTCGGACACAACCCGAACATACACCACAATGTGCTCACCCCTTAAGGCATATATATGAATTTTAAAATTAAATAAATAAAAATGAAATAAAATAAAAGTATTTGTGTATTCAACTAATTATCTCAGCCCTGATTAGTTCTGCCTGGCGCCTTTTCTCGCTCACAACACAGTACCACCAAGACTAATTCGTGTCTTAAGAATCCACCAGGACTCCATGCTATGAATTAAATCACAACTTAATTCATTTCACACATCCCTGATGTATTACCCAACACGTTAACATTGAACACACAAGTACTACAAAAATATACTTGATATACATACCAGAAAAATATATACATTAAAATAAAACTTTACCTTCTTTGTGATTCCAATACAAAACACCACTCAAAACAAAAAAAATTGGTACAACACTATACACACATTTATAACAAACATTATCAAATCACCTTAATTCTTCATACATTATTTCAAATTCGTCCATTATTCCGAATACAGATCACTGTTCAATTATTCTGTATATACATAAAACAAAATTATTAATCGCAAATCCTTTAATCTGATAAATAAAGTAGTAAAGAAAAATGTTACACTAAAATAAAATTATTACGCTATCCAACTTAATCATTACAATCACTAGAATGTTTTATCATAATGCATGGCGTAGTACCTCTACATACAAAACAAAACATTCCAGAAAAATAAATAAAATTAAATAAATTCAAAGTCCGAATTAAAATAAAATTGTCCCATACATAAATAATTATTTCTAAAATAATTACAAATCTCAATGTAAATTGTGCAGCATGACTATTACGAAAAAGATATTACAAGTTTTAAATCTTGTTGGAAATTTTTATAAGTATCGAAAATCTCAAAAATATTCTAAGTTCAGATTCAAGAATAATCTTTTAAAAGAACATTTAAGAGGAAGAAGAGGTTACCACCTTCTCCTTTTCTCTTTTGAGTGCGGTTTACACCAAGCAACTCTGCCGTTTTCTTCACGGTCCCAGTCTTATATAGATATTTTTCATCACAAAAACGTCCGGTACAGTTCGGTATGATACGTTTCCACTTCCAGAAATACATAGCTGCAGTGCTGCACCACTCAGGAAAGCAGCGCATTAACAATCTTTGAAAAAGGTAAACAAACATGTAAATATCAACTTGTTTACACGTTCATGATTCATCTATGCATCTAGCGCAGGATATTGTTTTCGCCGGCCATACGGTCGATCTCTCCCGGTCACAGTATTCTTCGTGCGGGAAAACACTTTCTCGTTATTCTTCACGTAACATTTAATGCTTATTTTAATATTATGACTTTTATAAAAATTATACTAACATTCTTTTATTATTTTACTTAAATAAAAATTAAATTTTGGCAAATTATTGACATAATGGATATTTATATACACATCATGATAAAAATAAATAAAATAAAAATTAATTAAAATAAATCTTGAAGTGATCTTGATTATACTTATTTATAATCTACCACCAAACTCAAGGTCACTGCATAAATATCCCTATGGGAATATCTGCGATTTATAAGCGAGAATCGCTAATGTTAATGGTATAAATCCAAGATTTCCCATAAATACCAATTAACATAATCATGCTTTATTTACAATATTATTAATATAAAACATAGAGACATGAAAGTTCCCTATAATATGCTTATTCTATCTATATCTATATACAAATCAGGGGTAAATTCAATTCCTTCTTACAACCTACGTGGTTTTCATGGGTTCGTATCCTCAATTGTTTTATAACCTCTTGATTCTAATTTTTTCCAGCTATATTACACAGGGTCGAGTTCAAAATTATATGCAAAACTCTTGGAGTTTATTTTAAACTTTACTCCTTTCATAACAATAAAGTTTAAATATACAACGTTTAAAACACATAAAATAATAAAACTATCTATAACTATATATACAAAAGTGTATTTAAATTCTTTAAATTTAACACCTTTCATTGGTATTACTAATATTGTAATTGTATTGTTGAGTTCCCTTAAAATGAAGTGGCAATTGTAGTCCACTATTTTTGGAAAACTTTGTAACATTTTCAAGTATCTGGGTTGTGGGTACTTTTTAACTGCTTCCAAAGCCTCTATTCTCTCATGGGTCCATTTAAATTTCACACCCATTCCTAAAATCATTTTATCATTCACATGATGTGACACATTTTCATCATGTGGGTTCAATATGTGCTGTACGGGCTTTACATACCCATAATTTAAAATATTTTGTTCCTTATGAACAATTTTAATTAAATCCACTAATAAATTTACCACTATTGGATATAATTTTATGAAACATTTATATAGCTGTACCAACCAAAGAGAATTAACGTTTACAAACCACTTTGCATTAGTACTTATTAACAATAATGTTTCTAATAATTTGGGGAGTTGTAGCTGTTGTTTTATTGATTTAAATGTACACAAACTTGATCGATTATTCTTAATGTTTTCTAAATAATCTAAATATTCCTTAATTACTACTGTGATGGGGTTCATTAAGTTATATACTAATTTTCCTATAATATCATCTTTTAAAAGATTTTTAATTTTAAACTTGACACTTAATTTCTGCTTATGGGAAAATGGGTGAGTCGTTTCTGTTTTAATACAACTAATATAGCCTACTGCTAAATCTATATTACCATTAAATAATTTAACATCTTTTGTCAAAGGATCTCTCACATTATCATTACTAAATTGTTTGTTGCAAATCAAATTTTTGTCACCCGTAACAAACATGGACTCTTCTCTTTGAAGATCATCCACATGGTGTGAACCTTTATCCTTGTCAATCAAACTATCATTATTTATTTTTAAAGTGAGGTCCCTATCAAAATTATCAATGATTGAATTATTAACTAATATTTTATCATCTTGAGCACCTTTGTCCCAAGACATGTTTACTTTACTATTGTGAAGGGTTCTATTTTCCCTTTCCAATTTCGATGTATATAGACTCAAAAAATCCATCCCAAGTACGCAGCAATATTTTAATCTTGGTGTAACAATAAATTGTGTTACAAGTTCTACATCATCCATCTCTATATTTATACATTATCTTGCTTGTAAAAACCTAATTTTTCAAACCTTTTATCAAATAATCCCCCATCTAACAGTGACAATTCTAATTCACTATCTATTACAGCTACCCCATATACATCCCCTACTTTAACATCTACCAGTGGAAATTCAGTGGTTATATTACTTAAATCTACGAAGTTGCTCTTCTTTCGTTGTTTCTTCTTTTTCCCTTTGGTTGGACCTACCAAAAATCCAGGCCCTTAAATTCTTCAATTATAGGAACATTCCTTATTTCCTTCTTCATTGCTCCTTTTGACTCTTCTTTCATTGCAGTTTCTCTTCTATCTTCTTTTCTTTCTATTATTACATTATTAACTCCTCTGGCATTTTCTGTTTCATTCTTTCCATATTTCTTTCCTGCATAACCCTCTTGTTTCCAATTATTATTATTATTGCTACTACTACTACTCATATTTTTATTGTTTCCATTCTCTACTCTCTCTCTCTGATAACTATTATTTTGATACCGGTTACCATTGTATCTTTGTTGATTATTGTAGTAATTACCATTATACCTTTGCTGAGTATTATAGTGATTACCATTGTTACCTGCTTTATATCCATTTCTATTCTGAGATACACTTCTATCTTCCACGTCGTCCAGACGCTTTACCAATTCCAAGAGTTGCTCAACGGTGTCTATACCCTGTAAAGCAACTGCTTGTACTACCTCATGCTCGAAATGATTGGCTAATTGTGTAACAATGTCACACTCCTGGATCACAGGTTGTATATGCTTCAAGAAAGAATATTTCCTAATAACATAATTCTCTCTAGACGTGATGGAACGATATTTTCCAAATGTGATGTCATGTCTGATGCGTCTTTGTTGAGTTTGTCCCCAGTATTGTCTGATAAACATATTTTCTAACTCTTCATACGTCTGTACCTCATCAATTACCATATCATACCATAGTAATGCATAATCTCTAAGACACCCTCTCATGAAATGTAATTTTGACATATCATCATTAATACCACGAATATATGTCTTAATGGTTTTGAGAAATGCCATTGGGTTATCTTTATTATATCCAGAAAATTTTGGTATATTTTCTGTACCAAGTGATACTTGTTGCGGCACAACACAAGGTGTAATTGTACCCTGTTCAACTCTTGTCTTCAAATTCTTTATCGTATCTTGACAATTTAATGTCATATCCTGTAGCTTTAAAAGAGAGTCTGTGCATGTACCATATTTAACCCTACAATCTTCAAACTTACTTGTTAAATTTTTAACATCTTTCTGAACTGACATGGCACTACTGTCCACCTTCAGTTCCAAGAGTTGTATTTTCTCATCTTGTCCCCCAATCTTTTCTTCTATTTGTTTAAAATTTTCTCTTGCTACACAGGCCCTCTGATTCATTTCATCTATTAAAAAATTACTGCTATCCTTGCACTTCTTTTCATTTGCTTCAATTTTTTTATTGATCTGTGTAACACTTTCACATCTTCATTTAATTTATTATTCATTGCTAACATTTCCATTCTACAGGCTTTGATTCTTTCGTCAATCTTTTCATTAATTGACTTTACCACAGTTTGTATCTCTATTTTATTTCTATTCATCTCTTCTTTATTTTCTTTAAACTTCTCATCAAACTTCTTATTCATTTCTATCTTGTCACATTCCAATTTACAGAAAAGTTTTTCAAATAGAAAATCGAATCTGTCTCCGCCTGGTATTTCTTTCTTTTCAATTTTTACATTTTCAGTTACACTTTCATCCTCATCAAGAGGTATAGTCTTTTCTGAGTCTGTCACAGAGGAAATACGTTGTGGTTCCCTGTATGTTTCTACAAGCTTTAATCCTTTCGTCAATCTTCTCATTCATCGACTTTACCACAGTTTGTATCTCTATTTTATTTCTATTCATCTCTTCTTTCATCTCAGCTTTATTTTCGTCTAACTTTTTATTTATATCTTCTTTATTTTCTTTAAACTTCTTATTCATTTCTATTTCGTCGCTTTCTAATTTACAGAAAAGTTTTTCAAATAGAAAATCAAATCTGTCTCCGCCTGGCATTCCTTTCGCTTCAATTGCTACATTTTCAGTTACATTTTCATCCTCAGGTAGAGTCTTTTCTGAGTCTGTCATAGAGGAAATACCTTGTGGTTCCCTGTATGTTTCAAATAAATATTTGGTATTTGTACCACCTTCAGGATTTTCACCCTCACCTTTATTCTCAGACATATTTACTTTATCTGTCCTGGCACTTAAAGAGACTTATTTGTGGAGAAAAAGTAAATCAAAACTTGACAAAATTTATTTGTGAATTGCACTTATTGATTATTCAAATGCACTTAAAGGTGAAAATACCTCCCTTTAATTACACACCTATTTGAATATTAAATAATTAATTAATTTTTATCTAATTAGTATAAAAATGTAAAATTGCCCCACGACGTTGGTCGCCATATATATATAATATGGAACGGTAATTTTACACCATGAACATTGGGCATCATATGAATAATATGGAAATGTGAAATTGCTAATAAATTGTAAATATATTTGAAATGTAAATGCAAAATTGCCCCACGACATCGGGCGACATATATATGCTGTGACTCTTACAAATTGAGGTTTATATAAAATAAATTTAAATTATTCAATCAATGAGTAGTTAAGAATCAAGCACGCATCCTAGTGCTAGGCCTTATGCTAGACTAAGATACAACAAATTTTCTGCTAAGTAGTAGGTTAAGCAATTTTACATTTAACTAGCTCAGTTTAAAATGGTTAAAAAAAATTCTCTCAGGGGCAGAAAATATAAATAAATTCTCCAATCAATTTTGAATGCTCTTTAATTATCTCCAGGTCAGGTAACGAAAATAAAATGCAAAAAAAATAAATCATTATTATTAAAATAAATATTAATGAATTAGTAATTTCAAATTACACAGATATATATATATATATATTTACAGACAAAGAATTAATATCTCAAACATCATCCAAATCTATACATCATAATCAACAAATCAATATAAGAAATAAAGTAAATAAAAAGCATAACGTCGAGAAAAACTTATGTTTTAAAATGTGAACGTGATTATCATGATTTATATTTGCCATAGATACATGTAAACAATCAACATCTTTAATAAAATAAAATTTTATTGCACATGATGAATTGTACTGAAATATGAGTAACCAAAAATTTACACGATTTATCATTTACGAACAAAATATAAACATTAAGGGAATGGCTTTGCCCTAATTAGTCCTGCCTGGCGCCTTTTCTCGCTCCCAACACAGTACCATCAGAAAGCAAATTCACACCGGTAGGTACCCCAAAGTTCCACCCTACGAGTATGTCTTTTTAACTCGTCGGACACAACCCGAACATACACCACAATGTGCTCACCCCTTAAGGCATATATATGAATTTTAAAATTAAATAAATAAAAATGAAATAAAATAAAAGTATTTGTGTATTCAACTAATTATCTCAGCCCTGATTAGTTCTGCCTGGCGCCTTTTCTCGCTCACAACACAGTACCACCAAGACTAATTCGTGTCTTAAGAATCCACCAGGACTCCATGCTATGAATTAAATCACAACTTAATTCATTTCACACATCCCTGATGTATTACCCAACACGTTAACATTGAACACACAAGTACTACAAAAATATACTTGATATACATACCAGAAAAATATATACATTAAAATAAAACTTTACCTTCTTTGTGATTCCAATACAAAACACCACTCAAAACAAAAAAAATTGGTACAACACTATACACACATTTATAACAAACATTATCAAATCACCTTAATTCTTCATACATTATTTCAAATTCGTCCATTATTCCGAATACAGATCACTGTTCAATTATTCTGTATATACATAAAACAAAATTATTAATCGCAAATCCTTTAATCTGATAAATAAAGTAGTAAAGAAAAATGTTACACTAAAATAAAATTATTACGCTATCCAACTTAATCATTACAATCACTAGAATGTTTTATCATAATGCATGGCGTAGTACCTCTACATACAAAACAAAACATTCCAGAAAAATAAATAAAATTAAATAAATTCAAAGTCCGAATTAAAATAAAATTGTCCCATACATAAATAATTATTTCTAAAATAATTACAAATCTCAATGTAAATTGTGCAGCATGACTATTACGAAAAAGATATTACAAGTTTTAAATCTTGTTGGAAATTTTTATAAGTATCGAAAATCTCAAAAATATTCTAAGTTCATATTCAAGAATAATCTTTTAAAAGAACATTTAAGAGGAAGAAGAGGTTACCACCTTCTCCTTTTCTCTTTTGAGTGCGGTTTACACCAAGCAACTCTGCCGTTTTCTTCACGGTCCCAGTCTTATATAGATATTTTTCATCACAAAAACGTCCGGTACAGTTCGGTATGATACGTTTCCACTTCCAGAAATACATAGCTGCAGTGCTGCACCACTCAGGAAAGCAGCGCATTAACAATCTTTGAAAAAGGTAAACAAACATGTAAATATCAACTTGTTTACACGTTCATGATTCATCTATGCATCTAGCGCAGGATATTGTTTTCGCCGGCCATACGGTCGATCTCTCCCGGTCACAGTATTCTTCGTGCGGGAAAACACTTTCTCGTTATTCTTCACGTAACATTTAATGCTTATTTTAATATTATGACTTTTATAAAAATTATACTAACATTCTTTTATTATTTTACTTAAATAAAAATTAAATTTTGGCAAATTATTGACATAATGGATATTTATATACACATCATGATAAAAATAAATAAAATAAAAATTAATTAAAATAAATCTTGAAGTGATCTTGATTATACTTATTTATAATCTACCACCAAACTCAAGGTCACTGCATAAATATCCCTATGGGAATATCTGCGATTTATAAGCGAGAATCGCTAATGTTAATGGTATAAATCCAAGATTTCCCATAAATACCAATTAACATAATCATGCTTTATTTACAATATTATTAATATAAAACATAGAGACATGAAAGTTCCCTATAATATGCTTATTCTATCTATATCTATATACAAATCAGGGGTAAATTCAATTCCTTCTTACAACCTACGTGGTTTTCATGGGTTCGTATCCTCAATTGTTTTATAACCTCTTGATTCTAATTTTTTCCAGCTATATTACACAGGGTCGAGTTCAAAATTATATGCAAAACTCTTGGAGTTTATTTTAAACTTTACTCCTTTCATAACAATAAAGTTTAAATATACAACGTTTAAAACACATAAAATAATAAAACTATCTATAACTATATATACAAAAGTGTATTTAAATTCTTTAAATTTAACACCTTTCATTGGTATTACTAATATTGTAATTGTATTGTTGAGTTCCCTTAAAATGAAGTGGCAATTGTAGTCCACTATTTTTGGAAAACTTTGTAACATTTTCAAGTATCTGGGTTGTGGGTACTTTTTAACTGCTTCCAAAGCCTCTATTCTCTCATGGGTCCATTTAAATTTCACACCCATTCCTAAAATCATTTTATCATTCACATGATGTGACACATTTTCATCATGTGGGTTCAATATGTGCTGTACGGGCTTTACATACCCATAATTTAAAATATTTTGTTCCTTATGAACAATTTTAATTAAATCCACTAATAAATTTACCACTATTGGATATAATTTTATGAAACATTTATATAGCTGTACCAACCAAAGAGAATTAACGTTTACAAACCACTTTGCATTAGTACTTATTAACAATAATGTTTCTAATAATTTGGGGAGTTGTAGCTGTTGTTTTATTGATTTAAATGTACACAAACTTGATCGATTATTCTTAATGTTTTCTAAATAATCTAAATATTCCTTAATTACTACTGTGATGGGGTTCATTAAGTTATATACTAATTTTCCTATAATATCATCTTTTAAAAGATTTTTAATTTTAAACTTGACACTTAATTTCTGCTTATGGGAAAATGGGTGAGTCGTTTCTGTTTTAATACAACTAATATAGCCTACTGCTAAATCTATATTACCATTAAATAATTTAACATCTTTTGTCAAAGGATCTCTCACATTATCATTACTAAATTGTTTGTTGCAAATCAAATTTTTGTCACCCGTAACAAACATGGACTCTTCTCTTTGAAGATCATCCACATGGTGTGAACCTTTATCCTTGTCAATCAAACTATCATTATTTATTTTTAAAGTGAGGTCCCTATCAAAATTATCAATGATTGAATTATTAACTAATATTTTATCATCTTGAGCACCTTTGTCCCAAGACATGTTTACTTTACTATTGTGAAGGGTTCTATTTTCCCTTTCCAATTTCGATGTATATAGACTCAAAAAATCCATCCCAAGTACGCAGCAATATTTTAATCTTGGTGTAACAATAAATTGTGTTACAAGTTCTACATCATCCATCTCTATATTTATACATTATCTTGCTTGTAAAAACCTAATTTTTCAAACCTTTTATCAAATAATCCCCCATCTAACAGTGACAATTCTAATTCACTATCTATTACAGCTACCCCATATACATCCCCTACTTTAACATCTACCAGTGGAAATTCAGTGGTTATATTACTTAAATCTACGAAGTTGCTCTTCTTTCGTTGTTTCTTCTTTTTCCCTTTGGTTGGACCTACCAAAAATCCAGGCCCTTAAATTCTTCAATTATAGGAACATTCCTTATTTCCTTCTTCATTGCTCCTTTTGACTCTTCTTTCATTGCAGTTTCTCTTCTATCTTCTTTTCTTTCTATTATTACATTATTAACTCCTCTGGCATTTTCTGTTTCATTCTTTCCATATTTCTTTCCTGCATAACCCTCTTGTTTCCAATTATTATTATTATTGCTACTACTACTACTCATATTTTTATTGTTTCCATTCTCTACTCTCTCTCTCTGATAACTATTATTTTGATACCGGTTACCATTGTATCTTTGTTGATTATTGTAGTAATTACCATTATACCTTTGCTGAGTATTATAGTGATTACCATTGTTACCTGCTTTATATCCATTTCTATTCTGAGATACACTTCTATCTTCCACGTCGTCCAGACGCTTTACCAATTCCAAGAGTTGCTCAACGGTGTCTATACCCTGTAAAGCAACTGCTTGTACTACCTCATGCTCGAAATGATTGGCTAATTGTGTAACAATGTCACACTCCTGGATCACAGGTTGTATATGCTTCAAGAAAGAATATTTCCTAATAACATAATTCTCTCTAGACGTGATGGAACGATATTTTCCAAATGTGATGTCATGTCTGATGCGTCTTTGTTGAGTTTGTCCCCAGTATTGTCTGATAAACATATTTTCTAACTCTTCATACGTCTGTACCTCATCAATTACCATATCATACCATAGTAATGCATAATCTCTAAGACACCCTCTCATGAAATGTAATTTTGACATATCATCATTAATACCACGAATATATGTCTTAATGGTTTTGAGAAATGCCATTGGGTTATCTTTATTATATCCAGAAAATTTTGGTATATTTTCTGTACCAAGTGATACTTGTTGCGGCACAACACAAGGTGTAATTGTACCCTGTTCAACTCTTGTCTTCAAATTCTTTATCGTATCTTGACAATTTAATGTCATATCCTGTAGCTTTAAAAGAGAGTCTGTGCATGTACCATATTTAACCCTACAATCTTCAAACTTACTTGTTAAATTTTTAACATCTTTCTGAACTGACATGGCACTACTGTCCACCTTCAGTTCCAAGAGTTGTATTTTCTCATCTTGTCCCCCAATCTTTTCTTCTATTTGTTTAAAATTTTCTCTTGCTACACAGGCCCTCTGATTCATTTCATCTATTAAAAAATTACTGCTATCCTTGCACTTCTTTTCATTTGCTTCAATTTTTTTATTGATCTGTGTAACACTTTCACATCTTCATTTAATTTATTATTCATTGCTAACATTTCCATTCTACAGGCTTTGATTCTTTCGTCAATCTTTTCATTAATTGACTTTACCACAGTTTGTATCTCTATTTTATTTCTATTCATCTCTTCTTTATTTTCTTTAAACTTCTCATCAAACTTCTTATTCATTTCTATCTTGTCACATTCCAATTTACAGAAAAGTTTTTCAAATAGAAAATCGAATCTGTCTCCGCCTGGTATTTCTTTCTTTTCAATTTTTACATTTTCAGTTACACTTTCATCCTCATCAAGAGGTATAGTCTTTTCTGAGTCTGTCACAGAGGAAATACGTTGTGGTTCCCTGTATGTTTCTACAAGCTTTAATCCTTTCGTCAATCTTCTCATTCATCGACTTTACCACAGTTTGTATCTCTATTTTATTTCTATTCATCTCTTCTTTCATCTCAGCTTTATTTTCGTCTAACTTTTTATTTATATCTTCTTTATTTTCTTTAAACTTCTTATTCATTTCTATTTCGTCGCTTTCTAATTTACAGAAAAGTTTTTCAAATAGAAAATCAAATCTGTCTCCGCCTGGCATTCCTTTCGCTTCAATTGCTACATTTTCAGTTACATTTTCATCCTCAGGTAGAGTCTTTTCTGAGTCTGTCATAGAGGAAATACCTTGTGGTTCCCTGTATGTTTCAAATAAATATTTGGTATTTGTACCACCTTCAGGATTTTCACCCTCACCTTTATTCTCAGACATATTTACTTTATCTGTCCTGGCACTTAAAGAGACTTATTTGTGGAGAAAAAGTAAATCAAAACTTGACAAAATTTATTTGTGAATTGCACTTATTGATTATTCAAATGCACTTAAAGGTGAAAATACCTCCCTTTAATTACACACCTATTTGAATATTAAATAATTAATTAATTTTTATCTAATTAGTATAAAAATGTAAAATTGCCCCACGACGTTGGTCGCCATATATATATAATATGGAACGGTAATTTTACACCATGAACATTGGGCATCATATGAATAATATGGAAATGTGAAATTGCTAATAAATTGTAAATATATTTGAAATGTAAATGCAAAATTGCCCCACGACATCGGGCGACATATATATGCTGTGACTCTTACAAATTGAGGTTTATATAAAATAAATTTAAATTATTCAATCAATGAGTAGTTAAGAATCAAGCACGCATCCTAGTGCTAGGCCTTATGCTAGACTAAGATACAACAAATTTTCTGCTAAGTAGTAGGTTAAGCAATTTTACATTTAACTAGCTCAGTTTAAAATGGTTAAAAAAAATTCTCTCAGGGGCAGAAAATATAAATAAATTCTCCAATCAATTTTGAATGCTCTTTAATTATCTCCAGGTCAGGTAACGAAAATAAAATGCAAAAAAAATAAATCATTATTATTAAAATAAATATTAATGAATTAGTAATTTCAAATTACACAGATATATATATATATATATTTACAGACAAAGAATTAATATCTCAAACATCATCCAAATCTATACATCATAATCAACAAATCAATATAAGAAATAAAGTAAATAAAAAGCATAACGTCGAGAAAAACTTATGTTTTAAAATGTGAACGTGATTATCATGATTTATATTTGCCATAGATACATGTAAACAATCAACATCTTTAATAAAATAAAATTTTATTGCACATGATGAATTGTACTGAAATATGAGTAACCAAAAATTTACACGATTTATCATTTACGAACAAAATATAAACATTAAGGGAATGGCTTTGCCCTAATTAGTCCTGCCTGGCGCCTTTTCTCGCTCCCAACACAGTACCATCAGAAAGCAAATTCACACCGGTAGGTACCCCAAAGTTCCACCCTACGAGTATGTCTTTTTAACTCGTCGGACACAACCCGAACATACACCACAATGTGCTCACCCCTTAAGGCATATATATGAATTTTAAAATTAAATAAATAAAAATGAAATAAAATAAAAGTATTTGTGTATTCAACTAATTATCTCAGCCCTGATTAGTTCTGCCTGGCGCCTTTTCTCGCTCACAACACAGTACCACCAAGACTAATTCGTGTCTTAAGAATCCACCAGGACTCCATGCTATGAATTAAATCACAACTTAATTCATTTCACACATCCCTGATGTATTACCCAACACGTTAACATTGAACACACAAGTACTACAAAAATATACTTGATATACATACCAGAAAAATATATACATTAAAATAAAACTTTACCTTCTTTGTGATTCCAATACAAAACACCACTCAAAACAAAAAAAATTGGTACAACACTATACACACATTTATAACAAACATTATCAAATCACCTTAATTCTTCATACATTATTTCAAATTCGTCCATTATTCCGAATACAGATCACTGTTCAATTATTCTGTATATACATAAAACAAAATTATTAATCGCAAATCCTTTAATCTGATAAATAAAGTAGTAAAGAAAAATGTTACACTAAAATAAAATTATTACGCTATCCAACTTAATCATTACAATCACTAGAATGTTTTATCATAATGCATGGCGTAGTACCTCTACATACAAAACAAAACATTCCAGAAAAATAAATAAAATTAAATAAATTCAAAGTCCGAATTAAAATAAAATTGTCCCATACATAAATAATTATTTCTAAAATAATTACAAATCTCAATGTAAATTGTGCAGCATGACTATTACGAAAAAGATATTACAAGTTTTAAATCTTGTTGGAAATTTTTATAAGTATCGAAAATCTCAAAAATATTCTAAGTTCAGATTCAAGAATAATCTTTTAAAAGAACATTTAAGAGGAAGAAGAGGTTACCACCTTCTCCTTTTCTCTTTTGAGTGCGGTTTACACCAAGCAACTCTGCCGTTTTCTTCACGGTCCCAGTCTTATATAGATATTTTTCATCACAAAAACGTCCGGTACAGTTCGGTATGATACGTTTCCACTTCCAGAAATACATAGCTGCAGTGCTGCACCACTCAGGAAAGCAGCGCATTAACAATCTTTGAAAAAGGTAAACAAACATGTAAATATCAACTTGTTTACACGTTCATGATTCATCTATGCATCTAGCGCAGGATATTGTTTTCGCCGGCCATACGGTCGATCTCTCCCGGTCACAGTATTCTTCGTGCGGGAAAACACTTTCTCGTTATTCTTCACGTAACATTTAATGCTTATTTTAATATTATGACTTTTATAAAAATTATACTAACATTCTTTTATTATTTTACTTAAATAAAAATTAAATTTTGGCAAATTATTGACATAATGGATATTTATATACACATCATGATAAAAATAAATAAAATAAAAATTAATTAAAATAAATCTTGAAGTGATCTTGATTATACTTATTTATAATCTACCACCAAACTCAAGGTCACTGCATAAATATCCCTATGGGAATATCTGCGATTTATAAGCGAGAATCGCTAATGTTAATGGTATAAATCCAAGATTTCCCATAAATACCAATTAACATAATCATGCTTTATTTACAATATTATTAATATAAAACATAGAGACATGAAAGTTCCCTATAATATGCTTATTCTATCTATATCTATATACAAATCAGGGGTAAATTCAATTCCTTCTTACAACCTACGTGGTTTTCATGGGTTCGTATCCTCAATTGTTTTATAACCTCTTGATTCTAATTTTTTCCAGCTATATTACACAGGGTCGAGTTCAAAATTATATGCAAAACTCTTGGAGTTTATTTTAAACTTTACTCCTTTCATAACAATAAAGTTTAAATATACAACGTTTAAAACACATAAAATAATAAAACTATCTATAACTATATATACAAAAGTGTATTTAAATTCTTTAAATTTAACACCTTTCATTGGTATTACTAATATTGTAATTGTATTGTTGAGTTCCCTTAAAATGAAGTGGCAATTGTAGTCCACTATTTTTGGAAAACTTTGTAACATTTTCAAGTATCTGGGTTGTGGGTACTTTTTAACTGCTTCCAAAGCCTCTATTCTCTCATGGGTCCATTTAAATTTCACACCCATTCCTAAAATCATTTTATCATTCACATGATGTGACACATTTTCATCATGTGGGTTCAATATGTGCTGTACGGGCTTTACATACCCATAATTTAAAATATTTTGTTCCTTATGAACAATTTTAATTAAATCCACTAATAAATTTACCACTATTGGATATAATTTTATGAAACATTTATATAGCTGTACCAACCAAAGAGAATTAACGTTTACAAACCACTTTGCATTAGTACTTATTAACAATAATGTTTCTAATAATTTGGGGAGTTGTAGCTGTTGTTTTATTGATTTAAATGTACACAAACTTGATCGATTATTCTTAATGTTTTCTAAATAATCTAAATATTCCTTAATTACTACTGTGATGGGGTTCATTAAGTTATATACTAATTTTCCTATAATATCATCTTTTAAAAGATTTTTAATTTTAAACTTGACACTTAATTTCTGCTTATGGGAAAATGGGTGAGTCGTTTCTGTTTTAATACAACTAATATAGCCTACTGCTAAATCTATATTACCATTAAATAATTTAACATCTTTTGTCAAAGGATCTCTCACATTATCATTACTAAATTGTTTGTTGCAAATCAAATTTTTGTCACCCGTAACAAACATGGACTCTTCTCTTTGAAGATCGTCCACATGGTGTGAACCTTTATCCTTGTCAATCAAACTATCATTATTTATTTTTAAAGTGAGGTCCCTATCAAAATTATCAATGATTGAATTATTAACTAATATTTTATCATCTTGAGCACCTTTGTCCCAAGACATGTTTACTTTACTATTGTGAAGGGTTCTATTTTCCCTTTCCAATTTCGATGTATATAGACTCAAAAAATCCATCCCAAGTACGCAGCAATATTTTAATCTTGGTGTAACAATAAATTGTGTTACAAGTTCTACATCATCCATCTCTATATTTATACATTATCTTGCTTGTAAAAACCTAATTTTTCAAACCTTTTATCAAATAATCCCCCATCTAACAGTGACAATTCTAATTCACTATCTATTACAGCTACCCCATATACATCCCCTACTTTAACATCTACCAGTGGAAATTCAGTGGTTATATTACTTAAATCTACGAAGTTGCTCTTCTTTCGTTGTTTCTTCTTTTTCCCTTTGGTTGGACCTACCAAAAATCCAGGCCCTTAAATTCTTCAATTATAGGAACATTCCTTATTTCCTTCTTCATTGCTCCTTTTGACTCTTCTTTCATTGCAGTTTCTCTTCTATCTTCTTTTCTTTCTATTATTACATTATTAACTCCTCTGGCATTTTCTGTTTCATTCTTTCCATATTTCTTTCCTGCATAACCCTCTTGTTTCCAATTATTATTATTATTGCTACTACTACTACTCATATTTTTATTGTTTCCATTCTCTACTCTCTCTCTCTGATAACTATTATTTTGATACCGGTTACCATTGTATCTTTGTTGATTATTGTAGTAATTACCATTATACCTTTGCTGAGTATTATAGTGATTACCATTGTTACCTGCTTTATATCCATTTCTATTCTGAGATACACTTCTATCTTCCACGTCGTCCAGACGCTTTACCAATTCCAAGAGTTGCTCAACGGTGTCTATACCCTGTAAAGCAACTGCTTGTACTACCTCATGCTCGAAATGATTGGCTAATTGTGTAACAATGTCACACTCCTGGATCACAGGTTGTATATGCTTCAAGAAAGAATATTTCCTAATAACATAATTCTCTCTAGACGTGATGGAACGATATTTTCCAAATGTGATGTCATGTCTGATGCGTCTTTGTTGAGTTTGTCCCCAGTATTGTCTGATAAACATATTTTCTAACTCTTCATACGTCTGTACCTCATCAATTACCATATCATACCATAGTAATGCATAATCTCTAAGACACCCTCTCATGAAATGTAATTTTGACATATCATCATTAATACCACGAATATATGTCTTAATGGTTTTGAGAAATGCCATTGGGTTATCTTTATTATATCCAGAAAATTTTGGTATATTTTCTGTACCAAGTGATACTTGTTGCGGCACAACACAAGGTGTAATTGTACCCTGTTCAACTCTTGTCTTCAAATTCTTTATCGTATCTTGACAATTTAATGTCATATCCTGTAGCTTTAAAAGAGAGTCTGTGCATGTACCATATTTAACCCTACAATCTTCAAACTTACTTGTTAAATTTTTAACATCTTTCTGAACTGACATGGCACTACTGTCCACCTTCAGTTCCAAGAGTTGTATTTTCTCATCTTGTCCCCCAATCTTTTCTTCTATTTGTTTAAAATTTTCTCTTGCTACACAGGCCCTCTGATTCATTTCATCTATTAAAAAATTACTGCTATCCTTGCACTTCTTTTCATTTGCTTCAATTTTTTTATTGATCTGTGTAACACTTTCACATCTTCATTTAATTTATTATTCATTGCTAACATTTCCATTCTACAGGCTTTGATTCTTTCGTCAATCTTTTCATTAATTGACTTTACCACAGTTTGTATCTCTATTTTATTTCTATTCATCTCTTCTTTATTTTCTTTAAACTTCTCATCAAACTTCTTATTCATTTCTATCTTGTCACATTCCAATTTACAGAAAAGTTTTTCAAATAGAAAATCGAATCTGTCTCCGCCTGGTATTTCTTTCTTTTCAATTTTTACATTTTCAGTTACACTTTCATCCTCATCAAGAGGTATAGTCTTTTCTGAGTCTGTCACAGAGGAAATACGTTGTGGTTCCCTGTATGTTTCTACAAGCTTTAATCCTTTCGTCAATCTTCTCATTCATCGACTTTACCACAGTTTGTATCTCTATTTTATTTCTATTCATCTCTTCTTTCATCTCAGCTTTATTTTCGTCTAACTTTTTATTTATATCTTCTTTATTTTCTTTAAACTTCTTATTCATTTCTATTTCGTCGCTTTCTAATTTACAGAAAAGTTTTTCAAATAGAAAATCAAATCTGTCTCCGCCTGGCATTCCTTTCGCTTCAATTGCTACATTTTCAGTTACATTTTCATCCTCAGGTAGAGTCTTTTCTGAGTCTGTCATAGAGGAAATACCTTGTGGTTCCCTGTATGTTTCAAATAAATATTTGGTATTTGTACCACCTTCAGGATTTTCACCCTCACCTTTATTCTCAGACATATTTACTTTATCTGTCCTGGCACTTAAAGAGACTTATTTGTGGAGAAAAAGTAAATCAAAACTTGACAAAATTTATTTGTGAATTGCACTTATTGATTATTCAAATGCACTTAAAGGTGAAAATACCTCCCTTTAATTACACACCTATTTGAATATTAAATAATTAATTAATTTTTATCTAATTAGTATAAAAATGTAAAATTGCCCCACGACGTTGGTCGCCATATATATATAATATGGAACGGTAATTTTACACCATGAACATTGGGCATCATATGAATAATATGGAAATGTGAAATTGCTAATAAATTGTAAATATATTTGAAATGTAAATGCAAAATTGCCCCACGACATCGGGCGACATATATATGCTGTGACTCTTACAAATTGAGGTTTATATAAAATAAATTTAAATTATTCAATCAATGAGTAGTTAAGAATCAAGCACGCATCCTAGTGCTAGGCCTTATGCTAGACTAAGATACAACAAATTTTCTGCTAAGTAGTAGGTTAAGCAATTTTACATTTAACTAGCTCAGTTTAAAATGGTTAAAAAAAATTCTCTCAGGGGCAGAAAATATAAATAAATTCTCCAATCAATTTTGAATGCTCTTTAATTATCTCCAGGTCAGGTAACGAAAATAAAATGCAAAAAAAATAAATCATTATTATTAAAATAAATATTAATGAATTAGTAATTTCAAATTACACAGATATATATATATATATATTTACAGACAAAGAATTAATATCTCAAACATCATCCAAATCTATACATCATAATCAACAAATCAATATAAGAAATAAAGTAAATAAAAAGCATAACGTCGAGAAAAACTTATGTTTTAAAATGTGAACGTGATTATCATGATTTATATTTGCCATAGATACATGTAAACAATCAACATCTTTAATAAAATAAAATTTTATTGCACATGATGAATTGTACTGAAATATGAGTAACCAAAAATTTACACGATTTATCATTTACGAACAAAATATAAACATTAAGGGAATGGCTTTGCCCTAATTAGTCCTGCCTGGCGCCTTTTCTCGCTCCCAACACAGTACCATCAGAAAGCAAATTCACACCGGTAGGTACCCCAAAGTTCCATCCTACGAGTATGTCTTTTTAACTCGTCGGACACAACCCGAACATACACCACAATGTGCTCACCCCTTAAGGCATATATATGAATTTTAAAATTAAATAAATAAAAATGAAATAAAATAAAAGTATTTGTGTATTCAACTAATTAACTCAGCCCTGATTAGTTCTGCCTGGCGCCTTTTCTCGCTCCCAACACAGTACCACCAAGACTAATTCGTGTCTTAAGAATCCACCAGGACTCCATGCTATGAATTAAATAACAACTTAATTCATTTCACACATCCCTGATGTATTACCCAACACGTTAACATTGAACACACAAGTACTACAAACATATACTTGATATACATACCAGAAAAATATATACATTAAAATAAAACTTTACCTTCTTTGTGATTCCAATACAAAACACCAGTCAAAACAAAAAAAATTGGTACAACACTATACACACATTTATAACAAACATTATCAAATCACCTTAATTCTTCATACATTATTTCAAATTCGTCCATTATTCCGAATACAGATCACTGTTCAATTATTCTGTATATACATAAAACAAAATTATTAATCGCAAATCCTTTAATCTGATAAATAAAGTAGTAAAGAAAAATTTTACACTAAAATAAAATTATTACGCTATCCAACTTAATCATTACAATCACTAGAATGTTTTATCATAATGCATGGCGTAGTACCTCTACATACAAAACAAAACATTCCAGAAAAATAAATAAAATTAAATAAATTCAAAGTCCGAATTAAAATAAAATTGTCCCATACATAAATAATTATTTCTAAAATAATTACAAATCTCAATGTAAATTGTGCAGCATGACTATTACGAAAAAGATATTACAAGTTTTAAATCTTGTTGGAAATTTTTATAAGTATCGAAAATCTCAAAAATATTCTAAGTTCAGATTCAAGAATAATCTTTTAAAAGAACATTTAAGAGGAAGAAGAGGTTACCACCTTCTCCTTTTCTCTTTTGAGTGCGGTTTACACCAAGCAACTCTGCCGTTTTCTTCACGGTCCCAGTCTTATATAGATATTTTTCATCACAAAAACGTCCGGTACAGTTCGGTATGATACGTTTCCACTTCCAGAAATACATAGCTGCAGTGCTGCACCACTCAGGAAAGCAGCGCATTAACAATCTTTGAAAAAGGTAAACAAACATGTAAATATCAACTTGTTTACACGTTCATGATTCATCTATGCATCTAGCGCAGGATATTGTTTTCGCCGGCCATACGGTCGATCTCTCCCGGTCACAGTATTCTTCGTGCGGGAAAACACTTTCTCGTTATTCTTCACGTAACATTTAATGCTTATTTTAATATTATGACTTTTATAAAAATTATACTAACATTCTTTTATTATTTTACTTAAATAAAAATTAAATTTTGGCAAATTATTGACATAATGGATATTTATATACACATCATGATAAAAATAAATAAAATAAAAATTAATTAAAATAAATCTTGAAGTGATCTTGATTATACTTATTTATAATCTACCACCAAACTCAAGGTCACTGCAATATGTCCATATTATTATCATAAACTTCTATAATAACTAATTAAATTCTCATCTAAATAATTTTTAGGAAAATATTGTTAGAGTCAATAATGGACCTTTAACAATATATATATATATATATATATATATATATAAAGTATAGAATTTCATGGGGTAACTCCGCTCAAAATGCAACTGCGGACACGTGTTTCGAACTACTTGGTTCTCGTCAGCGCAGTGTAGCCAAGGAATAGGATGGGATAACCTTGCAGTTGCATTTTGAGCGGAGTTACCCCATGAAATTCTATACTTTATTATTCTATAATCCGCAATATTTCTTTTCTTTATATATATATATATATATATATATATATATATGTATTAAGTCTTTCAATTTACAAATAAATTCAAATGAATGCTTAAAGTTCGCGCGTCTTTCTCCCTAAGAGCTCTTGTTAACGGCGACGGACAACGGTCCGTTTTCGACAACGGACCATTGTCCGTTGCACAGTGGTGTGCAGATTAGTGTATATGTTTGTTCACGCACCGGACATCCATCCTGTACCTGAAAAGTACCGGACCCCCTTCCGTTGCCCCCTCGGTGTACGGAACGTTGGCACGTTGCAGTGAACCACGCTAGTCTATATGAGTGTGTTAACGACGCCGGATCTACGACAATTAGCCAAGCAAATTAAATAAATTGATTAATTAGTTTAAATTAAACGGGGTTTCTTAAAATGAATAAGGATATAGATATTAAAATGTTGATTTCGTTGGTTGAAAACAAACCTGTGCTTTGGGATAAAACTTCCGAAAATTACAAAAATAAGCAACACAATTTTGCAGCATGGAAGGAAATTGCAAAATTTTACAGGAAGATTTCGATACATTATCGGATAAAGAAAAAAATGAATTTGGTAAGTTTACATTATTTATTTCCTTATTATTAGGTAGGTACTACATACATTATTACAGGTAATTTGCATTATTTATGTACTTCTCTCTTCTTAAATATATTGATTCTGCCATGGTAATCTCCCCCTTCTGGTGACATAAAATATTCCGCAAATTTATTTCTAATCATATTTGATGTTAAACTACCTCTTACCGAATTTGAACGAGGTATTTGACGTAGATCACAGTTGGAATCAGTGATTGAATCACTAGGTAGATTATGATTCCTTCTTCTTTGTGAATAAAATTTTGCAACAAACAACAAGTCTTTACTATATAAACTGCTAAGTCCGTTGATACATTTAAGGGTCGATGTAAAATTCGCCATTTATTCGCCACTATACCAAACGCACATTCCACATACCGTCTTGCTCTCGTCAGACGGTAGTTGCATGTCCTTTTTATTTCATCGAGTTGATGGCCACCAAACGGGCGAAGTACATGTTCATGCAACTCGAATGCTTCATCGCCGACAAATACGTAGGGTAGGTCATACACAGTTCCTAATTTATTCGTGGATGGTGCTATGTTTAATCTATTGTTTAATAAGTTTTTCCAAAATTGTGTTTCTTTGAATACCGCCGAATCACATTCTTTCCCGTAGGCAACATCAATAAAAATATAATTATAGTTTGAGTCTACCACGGCCATCAACACGATGGAAAAATAGTGTTTGTAGTTTAAAAACATTGATCCACTTTGTTCTGGCTTTATAACTCTTATATGCTTGCCGTCTACGGCTCCTAAGCAGAGAGGAAAATTCGCAGCACTCTCAAAATTATTAGCTATCATTAACCACTCGTCTTTAGATGGAATTTTCATGTATATATCACATAAGTCGGACCATATCGTTTTACATACTTCTCGAACAATATAGCTTATTGTTTTTATTCCGATCCTAAATGTGTATTGAAGATCCGTGAATGTATTTCCTGATGTCAAGTATCTGGAAAAATAATTATATTATAAATTTTGATCTATTTGTTTTTAATTTCAGGTAAAAATGTTGTGAAAAAATGGAATAATGCAAGAGATAATTGGATGAGATGTGAAAAAAAACTTAAAGAATCTAAGTCAGGTTCAGGAGCAAAATCTGTTCAAAAATATCGATTTTATGAACAAATGCAATTTTTAAAGAACATTGTGGGTCATCGACCGACAGCAACAAATATGCCAGCTACCGAAGACGTCGAAGAAAATCAAATTGCATATGAGAGTCCAGTCCCGAAAAAGAGAATGAAGAAAGACGTAGTAGAAAAGGAAGATCAGAGTAGAATTATGTCTTTTTTTAGAGGAATCGCACCCACCATTGAAAAATTTAATGATGCTGATATAGTAGAATTTCAGTATGAGGTCATAAAAGTCATGAGAAATATAAACTCTGACGCAGTCATCTGACGTATCACGGAATTATTATCAAAATCAAAATCCGGCGCAGTTTTATTTATCACAGCCATCTCACGTTGCTCCCAACATGAATCAAAGTCCACATGGGGTATATCGTAATTATAATGAACACTAGTTGTCCATCAATCTCTTCGAGCTTGAATCGCCTTTTCGCGTCCGCTTACAGCTGTCCGTCAATCTCTCTGAGCTTGAACCACTTTTTTCGCGTCCACTTACAGTTTCTTCACAGTTTCCTGTAAAAAGCAATCACTCTCATGGCTTATTAGAATGTCCGATTTTATTAACTTTTGAAGCACCCTTGTATATACATATATCTTGTGAAGCCAATAGTATGTTTTATTTAAAATGCTTCTCGAACTGTTTTTTACATAAACCTTTACACACTCAAGAGCGAGAAAGGTAATTTAATGTTAAACATAGTTCATGTTAAAGTATTTAAAGAAACAATGAGCAGAAAGAGCACAACATTTTTATCGAGACAGTTTACCATACTATTTTGATGTGATAGTGGTAAAGCATGTCAACCTTTTCGAAGTCTACTCTCGTTAAGACAAAAGCGCAAAATAATAATAAAAGTAAAAAAGGCCAAGTTTTAAATTTAAGCCCTATTGAAGCGCCTTTCCTGTAAAAAACGCTTTTTAGAATGTCCACTTTTATAAACTTTTGAAGCACCCCTGTATATATATATTTTGTTAGGCCAATGGGATATTTTATTTAAAATTCTTCTCGAACTGTTTTTGACATAAATCTGTACACACTCAAGAGCGAGGAAGGTAATTTAATGTTAAACATAAGTCGTGTTAAAGTATGCAAAGACACAATGAGATCAAGAAGCGCAACATTTTTATTGAGACAGTGTACAATATTCTTTTGATGTGAAAGTGTAAAAGCCTGTCAACCTTTTCGAAATCCACTATCGTTAATAAGGAAGCACAAAAGAATAATAAAAATGAACCTAAAATTCATTTTACTCAAAGATCCAAAAAAAGCCCAAGTTTTAAATTTTAGCCCTATTGAATGGCTTTTTTCGCGTTCGCTTACAGTTCCTTCACAGTTTCCTGTAAAAAGCAATCACTGTCATGGCTTTTTAGAATGTACAATTTTATTAACTTTTGAAGCACCCCTGTATATACATATATCTTGTGAAGTCAATAGTATGTTTTATTTAAAATGCTTATCGACCTTTACACAGACCTGTACACACTCAAGGGCGAGAAAGGTAATTTAATGTTAAACATAATTCAAGTTAAAATATTCAAAGAAACAATGAGCTGAAAGAGCACAACATTTTCATCACGACAGTTTACAATACTATTTTGATGTGATAGTGGTAAAGCATGTCAACCTTTTCGAAGTCTACTCTCGTTAAGAAAAAAGCACAAAATAATAATAAAAGTAAGAGGCCCTAGTTTTAAATTTAAGCCCTATTGAAGCGCTTTTCCTGTAAAAAACGCTGTTTTGAATGTCCACTTTTATAAACTTTTGAAGCACTCCTGTATATATATATATATATTGTTAAGTGAATAGGACGCTTTTTTTAAATTCTTCTCGAACTATTTTTAACACAAACCGGTACACACTCAAGAGCGAGAAAGGTAATTTAATTTTAACCATAAGTTATGTTAAGGTATCCAAAGACACAATGAGATCAAACAGCCCAACTTGTTCATTAAGGCAGTTTACAATACTATTTTGATGTGAAAGTGTAAAAGCCCGTCAACCTTTTCGAAATCCACTATCGTTAATAAAGGAGCACGAAATAATAATAAAAGTAAAAAGCCCAAGTTTTAAATTTAAGCCCCATTAAAGCGCCTTTCCTGTAAAAGGCGATCACTGACGCTTTTTAGAATATCCACTTTTATAAACTTTTGAAACACCCCTGTATATACATATATTTTGTTAAGCCAATAGGATATTTTATTTAAAAATCTTCTCGAACTGTTTTTGACACAAACCGGTACACACTCAAGAGCGAGAAAGGTAATTTAATGTTAAACATAAGTCGTGCTAAGGTATCCAATGGCACAATGAGATCAAAAAGCCCAACATGTTCATTAAGACAGTTTACAATACTATTTTGATGTGAAAGTGTAAAAGCCCGTCAACCTTTTCAAAATCCACTATCGTTTATAAAGGAGCACGAAGTAATAATAAAAGTAAAAAGCCCAAGTTTTAAATTGAAGTCCTATTGAAACGCCTTTCCTGTAAAAAGCGATCACTGGCATGACGCTTTGTAGAATGTCCATTTTTATAAACTTTTTAAGCACCCCTACGTATATTTTATTAAGCAAATAGTATATTTTATTTAAAATTATTCTCGAACTGCTTTTTACACAAACTGGTACACACTCAAGAGCGGGGAAGGTAACTTAATGTTAAACATAAGTCATGTTAAAGTATCGAAAGAAACAATGAGCTCAATGAGCGCAACATTTTCATTGAGACAGTGTACAATACGAATCTGATGTTTGCGAATCTACTATCGTTAAGAAAAAATTAAGAATTAAATTTAAGCCCTGTTCAATCACGTTTCGAAGAATCGCCAAATTGAAAACGTAATAAGCGACCACAAACACCCCCGTATCCAAAATTCCACAAACATTCATCAATTTTCAAAAAACGTCCTCCATTTTGTTTTTTGTAATTTTTACTTTAGATTCGTGATCGGTGACCTAAGACACCCCTGTATCTAAAATTTCACATTCATACGTCAATTTTCAAAAAATTCTTCCGCCCTGATTTTTTTTGACATTTTGACTTTGGATTCGTGATCGGCGACCTAAGACACCCCCGTATCTAAAATTTCACATTCATACGTCAATTTTCAAAAAAATCTTCCCCCATTTTGTTTTTTTTGACAGTTCGACTTTGGAATCGTGATCGGCGACCCCCAAAACCCCCGTATCTAAAATTTCACATTCATACGTCATTTTTCAAAAAAATCTCCCGCCATGTTTTTTTTTTTTGACATTTTGACTTTGGAATCGTGATCGGCGACTCCCAAAACCCCCGTATCTAAAATTTCACGTTCATACGTTAATTTTCAAAAAAATCTCCCGCCATTTTGTTTTTTTTGACATTTTGACTTTGGAATCGTGATCGGCGACCCCCAAAATCCCCGTATCTAAAATTTCACGTTCAAACGTCAATTTTCAAAAAAAAATTCCGCCATTTTGTTTTTTTTTGACATTTTGACTTTGGAATCGTGATCGGCGACCCCCAAAACCCTCGTATCTAAAATTTCACATTCATACGTCAATTTTCAAAAAATCTTCCGCCATTTTGTTTTTTTTTGACATTTTGATTATGGATTCGTGATCGGTGACCTAAGACACCCCCGTATCTAAAATTTCACATTTATACGTCAATTTTCAAAAAATCCTTCGGCCATTTTGTTTTTTTTTGACATTTCGACTTTGGATACGTGATCAATGACACCACAAAAACTCCCAAGTGCCGAATTTTACTTTAATCAGAAGAGAGAAATTAATTTCAGCTATCTCCGCCCACTCTGCATGTATGCGTAATCGATTAAATAAAATTATTACATAAGGGCACATCGATGTTAAAAAGCAATCCTTTTTCCCATTAAGGAAACGGGGCATACGCGTTCTGGAATTAACGTATTTTAATTCAAATCATTATTAAAATATTAATCTACAGTTCCTGTATAGTTGAAATTATTAAATCAAGCGGGACCGTTGTGTATTGTGTGAAGATGCAGAACATTCACCGGACCGTAATACATTGATCGGCAGTGCACGTGAGAATCTGTTATTATTTTTCGCCCGTCCGGAATGCATTGATATCAGTGCATGTTGAATCGGCCATTTTTCTGACCAAATGCTTCTGCAAACGAATTTGAAAGTGCTCGTGCCCTTGTTTGCGTGCGACTGTCGACTCGAAATAAGCATGTAAGAGATCCCGAAAAGCCCGTTCGTTAAGACCCCGGGTCTTGTTGGACCCTCGCAACCTTCAAAATTTCGTATTTCACGCTTAAAAATGAATCTGTGGACACAACTCAGTTTGATGTCAGTTTGACGTTTCCCGAGATTTTTATCGCTTGTCACGGGAACGGTCAAAACGTAAGCCATTTTTTCGTTACAAAATGGAATGCACGCTCCCCTTTAAAACCCCATATCTCTGCACACGCTCCACTTAGAAGGAAAAACTCGCCGTCGAGGAACCCTTTAGAGTCCTCCTAACACGCACGCCAAAGGACAGCTTTCAATTCCGCGTATCCAGAGAGGAGTTCAACCTGACGTTTTGTCGACTTTTTCTATTTTGATAGTTTCGAAAATGCTCGGTTAAGCTCTTTCAACTCGGGCGATTAACAACAGAGGTCTGTGCGCTATTATTATATATAACTAGCTCTAACGTCCGCTTACAGCGGGTCCTCCGCTTACAACGGGTCCTCCGCTTACAGCGGGTCCTCCGCTTACAGCGGGTTCTCCGCTTACAGCGGGTCTGTCAATCTCGTTTAGTTGGAATCGCTTTACAGGAAAGGCGCTTCAATAGGGCTTACATTTAAAACTTGGGCTTTATACTTTCACTATTATTTTGTGCTTCTTTATTAACGATAGTGGATTTTGAAAAGGTTGACAGGCTTTTATACTTTCACATCAAAATAGTATAATAAACTGTCTTAATGAACATGTTGGGCTTTTTGATCTCATTGTGTCTTTGGATACCTTAACATGACTTATGTTTAAAATTAAATTACTTTTCTCGCTCTTGAGTGTGTACCGGTTTGTGTTAAAAACAGTTCGAGAAGAATTTTCAATAAAATATACAATTGGCTTCACAAAATATATGTATATACAGGGGTGCTTCAAAGGTGTATAAAACTGGACATTCTAAAAAGCGTCATGCCAGTGATCGCTTTTTACTGGAAAGGCGCTTCAATTAAAAACTTGGGCTTTTTACTTTTATTATTATTTTGTGCTCCTTTATTAACGACAGTGGATTTCAAAAAAGTTGACATGCTTTTACACTTTCACATCAAAATAGTATTGTACACTGTCTTAATAAAAATGTTGCGGTTTTTGATCTCATTGTGTCTTTGGATACTTTAAGATGACTTATGTTTAACATTAAATTACCTTTCTCGCTCTCGAGTGTGTACCAATTTATGGCAAAAACAGTTCGAGAAGAATTTTAAATAAAATATCCTATTGGCTTAACAAAATATATGTATACACAGGGGTGTTTCAAAAGTTTATAAAATTGGACATTCTAAAAAGCCTTTTTTTACAGGAAAGGCGCTTCAAAAGGGCTTAAATTTAAAACTTGGGCTTTTTACTTTTATTATTATTTCGTGCTCCTTTATTAACGATAGTGGATTTTGAAACGGTTGACAGGCTTTACACTTTCACATCAAGATAGTATTGTAAACTGTCTTAATGAACATGTTGGGCTTTTTGATCTCATTGTGCTTTTGGATACCTTAATATGACTTATATTTAAAATCAAATTACTTTTCTCGCTCTTGAGCGTGTACCGGTTTGTGTTAAAAACTGTTCGAGAAGAATTTTAAATAAAATATACAATTGTCTTCACAAAATATATGTATATACAGGGGTGCTTCAAATGTGTATAAAACTGATCATTCTAAAAAGCGTCATGCCAGTGATCGCTTTTTACTGGAAAGGCGCTTTAATTTAAAACTTGGGCTTTTTACTTTTATTATTATTTTGTGCTCCTTTATTAACGATAGTGGATTTCAAAAAAGTTGACAGGCTTTTACACTTTCACATCAAAACAGTATTGTACACTGTCTTAATAAAAATGTTGCGCTTTTTGATCTCATTGTGTCTTTGGATACTTTAAGATGACTTATGTTTAACATTAAATTACCTTTCTCGCTCTTGAGTGTGTACCAATTTATGGCAAAAACAGTTCGAGAAGAATTTTAAATAAAATATCCTATTGGCTTAACAAAATATATGTATACACAGGGGTGCTTCAAAAGTTTATAAAAGTGGACATTCTAAAAAGCGTTTTTTACAGGAAAGGCGCTTCAATAGGGCTTAAATTTAAAACTTGGGCTTCTTACTTTTATTATTATTTTGTGCTTTTTTCTTAACGACAGTAGACTTCGAAAAGGTTGACAATGCTTTTCCACTATCACATCAAAATAGTATTGTAAACTGTCTCGATAAAAATGTTGTGCTCTTTGAGCTCATTGTTTCTTTAAATACTTTAACATGAACTATGTTTAACATTAAATTACCTTTCTCGCTCTTGAGTGTGTAAAGGTTTATGTAAAAAACAGTTCGAGAAGCATTTTAAATAAAACATACTATTGGCTTCACAAGATATATGTATATACAAGGGTGCTTCAAAAGTTAATAAAATCGGACATTCTAATAAGCCATGAGAGTGATTGCTTTTTACAGGAAACTGTGAAGAAACTGTAAGTGGACGCGAAAAAAGTGGTTCAAGCTCAGAGAGATTGACGGACAGCTGTAAGCGGACGCGAAAAGGCGATTCAAGCTCGAAGAGATTGATGGACAACTAGTGTTCATTATAATTACGATATACCCCATGTGGACTTTGATTCATGTTGGGAGCAACGTGAGATGGCTGTGATAAATAAAACTGCGCCGGATTTTGATTTTGATAATAATTCCGTGATACGTCAGATGACTGCGTCAGAGTTTATATTTCTCATGACTTTTATGACCTCATACTGAAATTCTACTATATCAGCATCATTAAATTTTTCAATGGTGGGTGCGATTCCTCTAAAAAAAGACATAATTCTACTCTGATCTTCCTTTTCTACTACGTCTTTCTTCATTCTCTTTTTCGGGACTGGACTCTCATATGCAATTTGATTTTCTTCGACGTCTTCGGTAGCTGGCATATTTGTTGCTGTCGGTCGATGACCCACAATGTTCTTTAAAAATTGCATTTGTTCATAAAATCGATATTTTTGAACAGATTTTGCTCCTGAACCTGACTTAGATTCTTTAAGTTTTTTTTCACATCTCATCCAATTATCTCTTGCATTATTCCATTTTTTCACAACATTTTTACCTGAAATTAAAAACAAATAGATCAAAATTTATAATATAATTATTTTTCCAGATACTTGACATCAGGAAATACATTCACGGTCTTCAATACACATTTAGGATCGGAATAAAAACAATAAGCTATATTGTTCGAGAAGTATGTAAAACGATATGGTCCGACTTATGTGATATATACATGAAAATTCCATCTAAAGACGAGTGGTTAATGATAGCTAATAATTTTGAGAGTGCTGCGAATTTTCCTCTCTGCTTAGGAGCCGTAGACGGCAAGCATATAAGAGTTATAAAGCCAGAACAAAGTGGATCAATGTTTTTAAACTACAAACACTATTTTTCCATCGTGTTGATGGCCGTGGTAGACTCAAACTATAATTATATTTTTATTGATGTTGCCTACGGGAAAGAATGTGATTCGGCGGTATTCAAAGAAACACAATTTTGGAAAAACTTATTAAACACTCAAGAGCGAGGAAGGTAATTTAATGTTAAACATAAGTCGTGTTAAAGTATGCAAAGACACAATGAGATCAAGAAGCGCAACATTTTTATTGAGACAGTGTACAATATTCTTTTGATGTGAAAGTGTAAAAGCCTGTCAACCTTTTCGAAATCCACTATCGTTAATAAGGAAGCACAAAAGAATAATAAAAATGAACCTAAAATTCATTTTACTCAAAGATCCAAAAAAAGCCCAAGTTTTAAATTTTAGCCCTATTGAATGGCTTTTTTCGCGTTCGCTTACAGTTCCTTCACAGTTTCCTGTAAAAAGCAATCACTGTCATGGCTTTTTAGAATGTACAATTTTATTAACTTTTGAAGCACCCCTGTATATACATATATCTTGTGAAGTCAATAGTATGTTTTATTTAAAATGCTTATCGACCTTTACACAGACCTGTACACACTCAAGGGCGAGAAAGGTAATTTAATGTTAAACATAATTCAAGTTAAAATATTCAAAGAAACAATGAGCTGAAAGAGCACAACATTTTCATCACGACAGTTTACAATACTATTTTGATGTGATAGTGGTAAAGCATGTCAACCTTTTCGAAGTCTACTCTCGTTAAGAAAAAAGCACAAAATAATAATAAAAGTAAGAGGCCCTAGTTTTAAATTTAAGCCCTATTGAAGCGCTTTTCCTGTAAAAAACGCTTTTTTGAATGTCCACTTTTATAAACTTTTGAAGCACTCCTGTATATATATATATATATTGTTAAGTGAATAGGACGCTTTTTTTAAATTCTTCTCGAACTATTTTTAACACAAACCGGTACACACTCAAGAGCGAGAAAGGTAATTTAATTTTAACCATAAGTTATGTTAAGGTATCCAAAGACACAATGAGATCAAACAGCCCAACTTGTTCATTAAGGCAGTTTACAATACTATTTTGATGTGAAAGTGTAAAAGCCCGTCAACCTTTTCGAAATCCACTATCGTTAATAAAGGAGCACGAAATAATAATAAAAGTAAAAAGCCCAAGTTTTAAATTTAAGCCCCATTAAAGCGCCTTTCCTGTAAAAGGCGATCACTGACGCTTTTTAGAATATCCACTTTTATAAACTTTTGAAACACCCCTGTATATACATATATTTTGTTAAGCCAATAGGATATTTTATTTAAAAATCTTCTCGAACTGTTTTTGACACAAACCGGTACACACTCAAGAGCGAGAAAGGTAATTTAATGTTAAACATAAGTCGTGCTAAGGTATCCAATGGCACAATGAGATCAAAAAGCCCAACATGTTCATTAAGACAGTTTACAATACTATTTTGATGTGAAAGTGTAAAAGCCCGTCAACCTTTTCAAAATCCACTATCGTTTATAAAGGAGCACGAAGTAATAATAAAAGTAAAAAGCCCAAGTTTTAAATTGAAGTCCTATTGAAACGCCTTTCCTGTAAAAAGCGATCACTGGCATGACGCTTTGTAGAATGTCCATTTTTATAAACTTTTTAAGCACCCCTACGTATATTTTATTAAGCAAATAGTATATTTTATTTAAAATTATTCTCGAACTGCTTTTTACACAAACTGGTACACACTCAAGAGCGGGGAAGGTAACTTAATGTTAAACATAAGTCATGTTAAAGTATCGAAAGAAACAATGAGCTCAATGAGCGCAACATTTTCATTGAGACAGTGTACAATTCGAATCTGATGTTTGCGAATCTACTATCGTTAAGAAAAAATTAAGAATTAAATTTAAGCCCTGTTCAATCACGTTTCGAAGAATCGCCAAATTGAAAACGTAATAAGCGACCACAAACACCCCCGTATCCAAAATTCCACAAACATTCATCAATTTTCAAAAAACGTCCTCCATTTTGTTTTTTGTAATTTTTACTTTAGATTCGTGATCGGTGACCTAAGACACCCCTGTATCTAAAATTTCACATTCATACGTCAATTTTCAAAAAATTCTTCCGCCCTGATTTTTTTTGACATTTTGACTTTGGATTCGTGATCGGCGACCTAAGACACCCCCGTATCTAAAATTTCACATTCATACGTCAATTTTCAAAAAAATCTTCCCCCATTTTGTTTTTTTTGACAGTTCGACTTTGGAATCGTGATCGGCGACCCCCAAAACCCCCGTATCTAAAATTTCACATTCATACGTCATTTTTCAAAAAAATCTCCCGCCATGTTTTTTTTTTTTGACATTTTGACTTTGGAATCGTGATCGGCGACTCCCAAAACCCCCGTATCTAAAATTTCACGTTCATACGTTAATTTTCAAAAAAATCTCCCGCCATTTTGTTTTTTTTGACATTTTGACTTTGGAATCGTGATCGGCGACCCCCAAAATCCCCGTATCTAAAATTTCACGTTCAAACGTCAATTTTCAAAAAAAAATTCCGCCATTTTGTTTTTTTTTGACATTTTGACTTTGGAATCGTGATCGGCGACCCCCAAAACCCTCGTATCTAAAATTTCACATTCATACGTCAATTTTCAAAAAATCTTCCGCCATTTTGTTTTTTTTTGACATTTTGATTATGGATTCGTGATCGGTGACCTAAGACACCCCCGTATCTAAAATTTCACATTTATACGTCAATTTTCAAAAAATCCTTCGGCCATTTTGTTTTTTTTTGACATTTCGACTTTGGATACGTGATCAATGACACCACAAAAACTCCCAAGTGCCGAATTTTACTTTAATCAGAAGAGAGAAATTAATTTCAGCTATCTCCGCCCACTCTGCATGTATGCGTAATCGATTAAATAAAATTATTACATAAGGGCACATCGATGTTAAAAAGCAATCCTTTTTCCCATTAAGGAAACGGGGCATACGCGTTCTGGAATTAACGTATTTTAATTCAAATCATTATTAAAATATTAATCTACAGTTCCTGTATAGTTGAAATTATTAAATCAAGCGGGACCGTTGTGTATTGTGTGAAGATGCAGAACATTCACCGGACCGTAATACATTGATCGGCAGTGCACGTGAGAATCTGTTATTATTTTTCGCCCGTCCGGAATGCATTGATATCAGTGCATGTTGAATCGGCCATTTTTCTGACCAAATGCTTCTGCAAACGAATTTGAAAGTGCTCGTGCCCTTGTTTGCGTGCGACTGTCGACTCGAAATAAGCATGTAAGAGATCCCGAAAAGCCCGTTCGTTAAGACCCCGGGTCTTGTTGGACCCTCGCAACCTTCAAAATTTCGTATTTCACGCTTAAAAATGAATCTGTGGACACAACTCAGTTTGATGTCAGTTTGACGTTTCCCGAGATTTTTATCGCTTGTCACGGGAACGGTCAAAACGTAAGCCATTTTTTCGTTACAAAATGGAATGCACGCTCCCCTTTAAAACCCCATATCTCTGCACACGCTCCACTTAGAAGGAAAAACTAGCCGTCGAGGAACCCTTTAGAGTCCTTCTAACATGCACGCCAAAGGACAGCTTTCAATTCCGCGTATCCAGAGAGGAGTTCAACCTGACGTTTTGTCGACTTTTTCTATTTTGATAGTTTCGAAAATGCTCGGTTAAGCTCTTTCAACTCGGGCGATTAACAACAGAGGTCTGTGCGCTATTATTATATATAACTAGCTCTAACGTCCGCTTACAGCGGGTCCTCCGCTTACAACGGGTCCTCCGCTTACAGCGGGTCCTCCGCTTACAGCGGGTTCTCCGCTTACAGCGGGTCTGTCAATCTCGTTTAGTTGGAATCGCTTTTTTCGCGTCCGCTTACAGCTTTTTCATAGTTCCCTGTAAAAAGCAATCACTGTCATGGCGCCTTTTAGAATGTCCGGTTTTATTAACTTTTGACGCACCCCTGTATATACATATATATTTCGTGAAGCCAATAGTATATTTTCTTTAAAATTCCTCCCGAACGGTTTTTTACACAAACCGGAACACACTCAAGAGCGAGAAACGTAAATTTATGTTAAACATAAGTCATGTTAATGTATCCAAAGAAACAATGAGCTCAAAGAGCACAACATTTTCATCGAGACAGTTTACAATACTATTTTGATGTGATAGTGGAAAAGCATTGTCAACCTTTTCGAAGTCTACTGTCGTTAAGAAAAAAGCACAAAATAATAATAAAAGTAAGAAGCCCAAGTTTTAAATTTAAGCCCTATTGAAGCGCCTTTCCTGTAAAAAACGCTTTTTAGAATGTCCACTTTTATAAACTTTTGAAGCACCCCTGTGTATACATATATTTTGTTAAGCCAATAGGATATTTTATTTAAAATTCTTCTCGAACTGTTTTTGCCATAAATTGGTACACACTCAAGAGCGAGAAAGGTAATTTAATGTTAAACATAAGTCATCTTAAAGTATCCAAAGACACAATGAGATCAAAAAGCGCAACATTTTTATTAAGACAGTGTACAATACTGTTTTGATGTGAAAGTGTAAAAGCCTGTCAACTTTTTTGAAATCCACTATCGTTAATAAAGGAGCACAAAATAATAATAAAAGTAAAAAGCCCAAGTTTTAAATTAAAGCGCCTTTCCAGTAAAAAGCGATCACTGGCATGACGCTTTTTAGAATGATCAGTTTTATACACATTTGAAGCACCCCTGTATATACATATATTTTGTGAAGACAATTGTATATTTTATTTAAAATTCTTCTCGAACAGTTTTTAACACAAACCGGTACACGCTCAAGAGCGAGAAAAGTAATTTGATTTTAAATATAAGTCATATTAAGGTATCCAAAAGCACAATGAGATCAAAAAGCCCAACATGTTCATTAAGACAGTTTACAATACTATCTTGATGTGAAAGTGTAAAGCCTGTCAACCGTTTCAAAATCCACTATCGTTAATAAAGGAGCACGAAATAATAATAAAAGTAAAAAGCCCAAGTTTTAAATTTAAGCCCTTTTGAAGCGCCTTTCCTGTAAAAAAAGGCTTTTTAGAATGTCCAATTTTATAAACTTTTGAAACACCCCTGTGTATACATATATTTTGTTAAGCCAATAGGATATTTTATTTAAAATTCTTCTCGAACTGTTTTTGCCATAAATTGGTACACACTCGAGAGCGAGAAAGGTAATTTAATGTTAAACATAAGTCATCTTAAAGTATCCAAAGACACAATGAGATCAAAAACCGCAACATTTTTATTAAGACAGTGTACAATACTATTTTGATGTGAAAGTGTAAAAGCATGTCAACTTTTTTGAAATCCACTGTCGTTAATAAAGGAGCACAAAATAATAATAAAAGTAAAAAGCCCAAGTTTTTAATTGAAGCGCCTTTCCAGTAAAAAGCGATCACTGGCATGACGCTTTTTAGAATGTCCAGTTTTATACACCTTTGAAGCACCCCTGTATATACATATATTTTGTGAAGCCAATTGTATATTTTATTGAAAATTCTTCTCGAACTGTTTTTAACACAAACCGGTACACACTCAAGAGCGAGAAAAGTAATTTAATTTTAAACATAAGTCATGTTAAGGTATCCAAAGACACAATGAGATCAAAAAGCCCAACATGTTCATTAAGACAGTTTATTATACTATTTTGATGTGAAAGTATAAAAGCCTGTCAACCTTTTCAAAATCCACTATCGTTAATAAAGAAGCACAAAATAATAGTGAAAGTATAAAGCCCAAGTTTTAAATGTAAGCCCTATTGAAGCGCCTTTCCTGTAAAAGGCGATCACTGGCATGACGCTTTTTAGAATGTCCATAAACTTTTGAAACACCTCTGTATACACATATATTTTGTTAAGACAATAGGATATTTCACTTAAAATTCTTCTCGAACTGTTTTTGACACAAACCGGTACACACTCAAGAGCGAGAAAGGTAATTTAATGTTAAAGTATCCAAAGACACAATGAGCACAAAAAGCGCAACATTTTCATCAAGACAGTTTACAATACTATTTTTATGCGAAAGTGTAAAAGTCTGTCAACCTTTTCGAAATCCACTATCGCTAATAAAAGAGCAGAAAATAATAATAAAAGTAAAAAGCATGGCGGCCCGTGATTTTTTGGGACGGGAGGGCACCGGGGGTCTGAGTGTTGCAGTTTCACTATCTGGTTCGTTATTCTTAAGTTCGGACTTTTGTAATGTTCAATTGCTTTTGTCACGGCCGCTCTGAATCTATGTAAATTGTTTATTATTAATTGTCTTATGTCCGAATTGAATTTGGGTTTCTTCAAACAGTCCGTAATTTTATTTATATAAACGTAATATATGATTTCGGCACTCAATTTTTTCAATAATTTTTTGGGGACCGTAAGGCGCCGTTTCACGTAGTTTTCTAAGAACGCTGCTATCACCGTCCCCTATTAATCTACCATAAATTACACAGTGTATTTCACGAGAATGTCGAAAACCTTCCGCAATAATTGTCGACTTCAGGGCTGTTGACGACGAAGACAAATTTTTGTAGCATACGTGATTTTTAGATTTACCAAATTTTGTACAAGTTAAACAAAATTTGTTTTTTACGCCTACATACAACATTTTTTTCGTTCGCCATCCAACAATTGCTGCCACTCTTGATAAACTGCTGTACTCAGACTTATACCCTCGTTTGGCCCATGCTCTTTTACTTACTCACATATACAAAAAGAAATATATAAAAACTGTCCTGAGCTCAAAATACAAAGTATAAATAAAACAAAAACATGAAGGTACAATAAATTCAGATATTTAAATAAGTGCTTTTACCATCTAGAAAACTGAAAATTGTTAACTTCTTGCCTAAAACCAATGCAACTTAGTTTGAAGAGGCCGCAAACCTCTAAGTTCGCATCTTACAAAGACATAAAGTTGTTTTTGTCAGATTTTAGTTTTCTACAAACATTGTTCATATTATTAAAAAGCTTTAACATGTAAGGTTAGCAATAATAAGTCGTGCAACTTCATAATTAATAATAATAATATATTTATTGCCGAAGAAAACTGCATTTCTGAAATTCCATAAAGCCGGAACATTGTTCTTGAAAAATAAAATACATTTTGAAAACGAGGGGAATATTAAGGAACAGAACAAAGTCTAATTAAGTAGACGCATCAATATTATCACGTAATCAATCATAAATGAACACCGACAAATATCTGAAATATATTAAAATTTGCTTGTCTATAACAACCCCATGTATTTATGAAAAAATCAATACGACTTTCTTTATTTGGTGATAAAAGTTAGTTCGAATCTTACCTCTGACAAAATGTTTTATAATTTAATTTCGCTAATCAACGCTATCAATGCCAATTGGGAAGAATATAATATTCAATAATCCAAAACATCTGTTTATTATAATACATATATACTTATAGGTATTAACATTAAAAAAAAACAGGCACTGTTACTGTTAAACACAGAATTATTTTTGTAATATTTTAGTTTACTACCACATTACTCATATTATTAAGATTAAAAACCTTCAACATCTAAAGTAAATACATATGACCGCCAGAAATTAACAGCCCTATTCATAATGAAAGTTAGTGGCTATTAGTAGCCAACTAACAAGCTACTAGAAAAAGTCGTATTCATAATCGTATTTAACAGCGTACTAAGCGTAGTAGCAGGGTTGCCGTTGCTGGCAACTTGTTGCCATTTTGGGCAACTTTCAACTAACTCTGGCAACATGGCAACAACTTTGAATGAAATCCAAAAAATGGCAACTTTTTACATATACAAAAATTAATTCCATAAGAAAAGTTAAATATTAAGTTAAGATGCTTGGATTTTTATATTGAATGTACTCACCAAATATATACTAGTTTCCCATTTGCTTCTGAACCTGTAAAAGCTTTGAAACTGCTAATTTTTTTAAATCCAGGGCATATAAAGAATACTTCCTCTTTAGGTCCACTGTTTGATCATTTTAAAATATTAAAAGATTATGATATCAACAAAATAGACCGAGAATTTAGGAAACTGATATCGTCTGAGATAGATGAAGAATTGGATGTTATAGATTTTTGGGCAACTATTGCTAAAATAAAGTTGGGTGATAGTCAATGATCTAATAATATAGAACTACTAGATGGACTGTAGAGAGAGAGGAATTGACCTCTACATACAAAGGAGACAGATATACAAAACCGTTAGTTGTGGGCAAAACATGGCGATATCGCATTGTTTTGTATATAAACTTTCTCAATTTTGTTGATTTATACATATTTATTTGTCTTTTTGGTAATTTGGATTATGTATTTTATTAATAGATTTCTTCTAGTAGGTATTGATTTTATTTCATACACCACTGACTTTATTTTTATTTAAAGAAATACGAGTATAAAGACAACTGTGGATTCATGATGATTCAATCAACTATTTTTATTTATAAAATTGTGATTGTAATTAGACACATTTTAAGAATTTCATTTTTATTTGATATAGGTAATGTAATGTATATAAATTGAGAATCATCAAGAATATTGGCAAATGTTAACTTCAGCTTATAATTTAAGTGTTGTTCTCATGGATTTAATGTAATATATATTTGGTTAAAAGTGCTATTATCAGTAACAAAATTAGAAATAAATATTTTAAATTGTTGAATATTATATATACCAGCTTCGCAGTGCTTGGAGTCACATATTTAAGACACAATGGTAATGTCATGTGCAGCGTATGGTTGTACTAATAGGGCAGAAAAGGGAATGAACGTATCATTTCACAGGTTAACTATTCTTAATAAAATACATGATTTGTAGATTTGATATAAAAAATTTTAGTTTTCAATCTAATCAAGTACTATGCAAGCAGTGGATAATTTGTACTAAACGAAAGGATTTTAAGCCATCAAAATATTCAAGATTGTGTTCAGAGCATTTTGTTCCTGAAGATTTTGTTATAAGTTATGGAAGAAAATATTTGCCCCAAAATGCAATTCAAAGTATTTTCAATTTTCCTGCTCACTTGAGAAAAATTCCCTGTAATAGCAGATCTCAACGATTAAAATTTACTGATGAACCAAGCAAAGAACTATTAAAGTACGATTTCTATTTGTAGTTATTATTCTACCTAGATATTTTTAATGTTCTATTTACCTTATAGCTCAGAATCCCCAAATGTAACTAATGTTGAAGTATTTGAATTAGTCACAGAAAAAACATCTCACGAAATAATACAAGTTGTTATTCTAGCTTTATGTATTTTTAATATTTCTTTCTCCATTTTTCTTCGATCACATATTTATTATTTTAATAAAAAATTAAGCATTAATTGTCTTTTATTTTGAATATATCAGGAGTTATAAGGAACACCTAAGAAAAGCTGTCAGTTTCTATATTTATTTTTTCAGAACGTAATATCACAGGTAATATTTTGAAAAATTCTAGTGGTCAATTCAAAATTTCCAACTGATATCTGTAGTGATTTTTAAAATATTTTTCTAATACTACTGTTTTAAATAAAAACTGAATGATCATCAAACATGCTAAAATAGGTATTATTAGAAGAACAAAATCATATAGTTATCTCATAGTCATTAAAAGTCATATTTATTTAATTTTCTTTCCTTAATGAAGAATGGCAACTAGGATAGATACCTTTAAAATGTTATTAAACAGAATATATTTAATACCATATTAATAATATATATTTAATTATTTATCTTTTTGATTATTAAAGTTGCAATACCTTTAATTTCCTCTTAATATAGCATATTTTTAACAAAATAATACTTTTAAACATTATAAGCCATTACAAGCTATAGCAACATATTTGAATTTTGCCCACATAAAACGGTCAATTTTGTTCATCCTTGTCAAACTTTCGACGCTCATATATTTTCCTTCTTTCTCCTATGGTGTGTGTCACTTCCTAATCAGCAAGACATAGCGTACACTGCATCTAGTAGTATAATAGTATTAGATCATTGGTGATAGTTCAAATGCTTATCCGCAATTATCCAAATTTGCATTCGAACTATTGTCTCTCCCACATAGCAGTGCTACTGTGGAAAGAATATTCAGTGCAATTAATTTAAATAAATCAAAAATTCGAAATCGCCTTAGCACGGAATCATTATATGGCATGTTATTAACAAAGTCATTTATTAAAGACAATGGAGGAGAATGTCACAATTTGCAATTTGGAAAAATTGAAAAACAGAAGTAAAGTAATTACGCATACATAGGTTGTATACCTAATTAATTATTGAAAAATTCAAAAGATTCTTGGTAGTAGTGGCATACAATGAAGTAAAAGTAATAACAATATGACAACTGGTTGTCAATTAGAAAACAATGACAAATATAAAATGCAAATCACAATGTATAATTGAAAGTGTAATCAAATAAGCAATAGGACAGTCGGGATTACTTATTTATCTTGGTCAGATGAATTAATAAGTAATCCCGACTGTCCTATTGCTTATTTGATTACACTTTCAATTATACATTGTGATTTGCATTTTATATTTGTCATTGTTTTCTAATTGACAACCAGTTGTCATATTGTTATTACTTTTACTTCATTGTATGCCACTACTACCAAGAATCTTTTGAATTTTTCAATACATTTGTATATTTTGGCAAAGAATTGTAATATATTTTATACCTAATTAATTATATATATAAAATATTTATGTGATACATTTCAATATAGGCAAAATAAATGTTGTTGTAAGTTGTTCTTTAATAAATTAGTAGAGTATATAGGTACCCAATATATGTACAGTTCTGTGCAATAAAATGTCGTACACGTCTTATTGCTAATTTTGACATTATTTTACCATTGTAAAAATGGCTTAAGTTAAGTATGACAAATTGAATTATAGCGTCAATTCAATTTGTCATACATGACAGATATTCAAACAAAAGTCATATTTACATAATCGTATAATTGTACGCCAGTTTATTGCACAGAACTGTACATTATTATGGATTATCTTATTTTTTCTTTCTATGGTATAGAACTCATAAAAATCAATTCCATATAACTAATAATGCAAATGTTTTAGTATGCGTACTGGAGAAAGAGTCTATTAATGTTTAACCGTTTTAATTATTGATCGTTAAACGATATTACAACATAAAGTAGTTAAGATTTTGGAATTATGTGTATATATTTATAGTTTTATAATTTTGGCAACATTTGGCAACTTTTTAATGAAAATGTTGGCAACTCCAATGACTCAACCGCGGCAACGCTGCGTAGTAGCCAACTAAATTGTAGCGTGTAGGCCAGGGGTATGTTTAAAGTTACAGCTCACCGTTAAAGCTAACCTAAAAAAACAAATTCGTACGAATAAAAATAAACATTTGTCAGACTTCTTTTAGATCCAGGATTATAACTTTTTAATTAAATACATTGAAATGGAAACATTTACAGTTGAAAAAGATCCGCGATATGAACATACAAAATGAAATTCAATATCATGCATGAAAATGAAATTGTTAAAAGAGAAAAAGGAAGGAATGAGTGTATAAAGATATTTTTATATTTAGACTTTATTTTAAATAAGACATACTTATGATAATAGGTGCTTTTAATTAAAATGTCTCATTATATGCTAAGCTAATGCTTAAAAATATTGCCAAAATTATCATTAATAATCATTTTAAATCATTATCCACATTATCAATCTAATTCCATACAAAGTTAATGAAAGTGAAGAGATATTTTTTTAATGTGAAGATTCTTCTGTTTGCAATTTTTCCTTTTATAATATTCATAATGGATATTGCTACTATCGATGCCCTTGTTGTGTCCTGTTTAATGAAAAAAGCATCCAAATTTATTCTTCATAATTTCAAATGCTTTTTAAAAGACATTTCTCGTTGATATATGGAGTCTTATATTTTAACACAGGACTTGTCGTTAGTGTTTGTGATGGAGTTAACAGATATCTTGAACATGCATATCCATTATCACTAATCAAAATACCTTCTATATCTCCATTCTGAAATCATACTAATATCACCTAATAATATTGTTTACATTTTTCTTAGAATTTAATTTTAATGAAGAATTACTTCAAATCTCCTGTTTAATGTCATCGGTACAATCTTTTTACCTTGCAAGTGTATCACAAATCCTTGCCTTAGCATCGCATAGATTATTATTAATGCAAAATATAAGAATAAACTATATATATAATTTAATGTGTAGTACCTATAACGTCTTTCCACCTATTGATTATCATGTTTGTAACTTATTTTATTTTATTCTACATATATTTTGTATAGAAATTTTATTATTATTGAATTATATATTTCCAATGGATTAAGCCATTTCTAGAACATTTTTGGATTTAGAGCCCCATTAACATGACCTTCCTCAACTTCTTGCTATTCTGCTCTAACATGTATTTGTTCATAATCCATGAAAACTTTTTGGGCTATACATACAATTTATATATAATCGTACCTTCTTATTTTGCAGATTTTAGTTAATCTGAAATTGTAAATTCTAACCTTTTAATATTTGTCTTCTATCGTGATTACCGCAAATTTAAATTTGTACATCAGTGCGCACCACGATCCTCTTCATATTACCCTGTTGCCATATGGATTTTTCTATTAACATCCTACTACTTACTAGCCACTAAATAAGCGTTTATGAATAAGGTAAATTAATAGCATCTTAGTAGGATGTTAGTAGCTACACTTACTATGTAGCGTACTAACACCCTATTAGGGGGATGATTATGAATAAGGCGGTAAGTAATTAAGTAAAATTTCATAATAATAATAACAACATATATTTATTCCAGACTAAGAATTAATATCGAATACATTCTCCCAAATATTATTTACAAAATAAGGCCGATATCTGAATGAAACATTCGTTTACCTAAGGTACCTATGTGCCTAAAGTAATAAAAGAAGTTAAATACAATCAGCCCTATTCATAATGAAAGTTAGTGGCTACCATACTAAGATCCAACTAACACCCTACCCTTGTTTATAAATACTATAGTTATACAACCTAGAGAAAACTGTAAATATTTCTTATGTAGTAAAGTGTCGTCCTCTGATATCTTTCAAATGGATTAATACGAATGAATGAAAGTGCTCAGCCAATGAAATATTCTCAACGCCACTCCCACAATTTAATCCGGAAGTTTATAAAAAATGTAAATATATTTTGATATTTTCTATTAAGGGGGCGTTTGAATCATAGAAAACATAAGTACTTTCGTTACTGTCAAAAAATAACAACATTTTACTCCTAAAGATGTCGCGCGCTCTATCAAAACTCATCGTCTCAAATATACAAATAATTGAATTGGCAGAATTTGTTTGAAATAACAAATATGTATACGATCACTATTAAATCATTTTAAATAACTTAGATATTTATGATTATCTGTAATTTCCTTAGATAACCAGTTACACTACAGTATTTTCGGATCTCGCGCCCTCTCTTAGGGAATCCTACAAGGTACAAAATACAAATATGGCCGTTCTTTAACAATTATTTAAAATATGCAAATAAACCAAACTAATACATCATTGCCGAAATTTCTGTTATATTTCTCTTCTACGAAACACGCGTCATAGGGTTAAGGGGTTCTTTTGATAAAATTGAAATAAAAATTTTATAAAAAGAATTTATGTAAATTAAACCCCTATACCACAGTATAAACATATCCAGTAGTTGCAGTCGCTGTCGGCACCTTTGATCTTTAGAAACCAAGTTGTATGTTCGCGCATTGTAAGGCGCAATGTCGCATAGCGGGGAGATCGGAAAGTTCTTTAACAATGATCTAATAATATAGAACTACTAGATGGACTGTAGAGAGAGAGGAATTGACCTCTACATACAAAGGAGACAGATATACAAAACCGTTAGTTGTGGGCAAAACATTGCGATATCGCATTGTTTTGTATATAAACTTTCTCAATTTTGTTGATTTATACATATTTATGTGTCTTTTTGGTAATTTGGATTATGTATTTTATTAATAGATTTCTTCTAGTATTGATTTTATTTCATACACCAGTGACTTTATTTTTATTTAAAGAAATACGAGTATAAAGACAACTGTGGATTCATGATGATTCAATCAACTATTTTTATTTATAAAATTGTGATTGTAATTAGACACATTTTAAGAATTTCATTTTTATTTGATATAGGTAATGTATATAAATTGAGAATCATCAAGAATATTGGCAAATGTTAACTTCAGCTTATAATTTAACAGTGTTGTTCTCATGGATTTAGTGTAATATATATTTGGTTAAAAGTGCTATTATCAGTAACAAAATTAGAAATAAATATTTTAAATTGTTGAATATTATATATACCAGCTTCGCAGTGCTTGGAGTCACATATTTAAGACACAATGGTAATGTCATGTGCAGCGTATGGTTGTACTAATAGGGCAGAAAAGGGAATGAACATATCATTTCACAGGTTAACTATTCTTAATAAAATACATGATTTGTAGATTTGATATAAAAAATTTTAGTTTTCAATCTGATCAAGTACTGTGCAAGCAGTGGATAATTTGTACTAAACGAAAGGATTTTAAGCCATCAAAATATTCAAGATTGTGTTCAGAGCATTTTGTTCCTGAAGATTTTGTTATAAGTTATGGAAGAAAATATTTGCCCCAAAATGCAATTCAAAATATTTTCAATTTTCCTGCTCACTTGAGAAAAATTCCCTGTAATAGCAGATCTCAACGATTAAAAATTACTGATGCACCAAGCAAAAAACTGTTAAAGTAAGATTTCTATTTGTAGTTATTATTCTACCTAGATATTTTTAATGTTCTATTTACGTTATAGCTCAGAATCCCCAAATGTAACTAATGTTGAAGTATTTGAATTAGTCACAGAAAAAACATCTCACGAAATAATACAAGTTGTTATTCTAGCTTTATGTATTTTTAATATTTCTTTCTCCATTTTTCTTCGATCACATATTTACCATTTACGTATTTGTTAATCCATATTAATTATATGTACATATATTTTAATAAAAAATTAAGCATTAATTGTCTTTTATTTTGAATATATCAGAAGTTGTAAGGAACACCTAAGGAAAGCTGTCAGTTTCTATATTTATTTTTTCAGAATGTAATATTTTGAAAAATTCTAGTGGTCAATTCAAAAATTTCAACTGATATCTGTAGTGATTTTTAAAATATTTTTCTAATACTACTGTTTTAAATAAAAACTGAATGATCATCAAACATGCTAAAATAGGTATTATTAGAAGAACAAAATCATATAGTTATCTCATAGTCATTAAAAGTCATATTTATTTAATTTTCTTTCCTTAATGAAGAATGGCAACTAGCATAGATACCTTTAAAATGTTATTAAACAGAATATATTTAATACCATATTAATAATATATATTTAATTATTTATCTTTTTGATTATTAAAGTTGCAATACCTTTACTTTCCTCTTAATATAGCATATTTTTAACAAAATAATACTTTTAAACTTTATAAGCCATTACAAGCTATAGCAACATATTTGAATTTTGCCCACATAAAACGGTCAATTTTGTTCATCCTTGTCAAACTTTCGACGCTCATATATTTTCCTTCTTTCTCCTATGGTGTGGGTCACTTCCTAATCAGCAAGACATAGCGTACACTCCATCTAGTAGTATAATAGTATTAGATCATTGTTCTTTAATAAGCAGGTTCGGATCTAGCCCTATTTTAAAATAGCCGGGGCCGGATTAACTAAATTTGTTGATAAATGAATGTATTGAAATTAGTAATATTTAAACAATAATTATGTACGTCATGCATATTATTGTCTTAGATTTGAAACCTGTGGCCGATTTAACAAATTTTACAAAATGTTGAAAACTATTTTGGAAAACAGTCTACTACATTGATGGAATAAAATGATTTGGAAGAAAATTATACATTTTAATGTTACAATATTTGATTTATTTTGTAAATGTTGCAAAATAACTTTAAATTAAAAACTATCTTGGAAAAAAAGTCTCAAAGATGGAATAAAGTTATATATTTTAATGCTAGTTACATTTAAATTTTACAATACTTGACATATTTTATAAATGTTGCAAAATTACTTAAAATTAAAAACCATCGTGGCAAAAAGTCTCATAGATGGAATAAAATTATATATTTTAATGCTAGTTACATTTAAATTTTACAATACTTGACATATTTTATAAATGTTGAAAAATTACTTAAAATTAAAAGCCATCGTGGAAAAAAGTATCATAGATGGAATAAAATTATATATTTTAATGCTAGTTACATTTAAATTTTACAATACTTGACATATTTTATAAATGTTGCAAAATTACTTAAAATTAAAAGCCATCGTGGAAAAAAGTATCATAGATGGAATAAAATTATATATTTTAATGCTAGTTACATTTAAATTTTACAATATTTGACATATTTTATAAATGTTGCAAAATTACTTAAAATTAAAAACCATCGTGGCAAAAAGTCTCAAAGATGGAATAAAGTTATATATTTTAATGCTAGTTACATTTAAATTTTACAATACTTGACATATTTTATAAATGTTGCAAAATTACTTAAAATTAAAAGCCATCGTGGAAAAAAGTATCATAGATGGAATAAAATTATATATTTTAATGCTAGTTACATTTAAATTTTACAATATTTGACATATTTTATAAATGTTGCAAAATAACTTAAAATTAAAAACCATCTTGGAAAAAAATGTTTTTGTAGTAGTTTCATGAAAGCCTATTATTTCATCTTTAGATCTATTATAAAAAAGAAATGTCTTTACTGACATTTTGTCAATACTCATCACACAATGCCTCGCTTCTTCACTCATCATTTCAACTTTTCTTCCTATTACCATAAAAAGGAAGTAATTCAACCCCACTGTTATGTTCCATTTACTGGTTAATCTGCATGGAGTTGCAGATAAAAATCTATAAACTTTAGGAACGAGAAAATATATAGTCAACGCAAACTGTATAAATTCATTTGTATATCTGAAACCATTTACTTTTACTTGATAATTTCTGCTGCATTGTAAACAGATTTACCGTGGCTTCATTGAAATGGCTTTCACAAAACGTAATAAAATCTGCATTAGAAATTGGATTTTCTTTCTCTGTCACAGTAGAAACCTTCCCTTCCGCTCTCTTTAGAACACCTTTTAAATACTGAATCTCAGTTTTTAATTTGCACTTCCTGGGACTTGTAGCTAACAGGCTTTACGGTGTTTGCACATAAATGCTAGCTAAACATAAGAAATATAACTTAATAATATTATATAAAACATCAAAAACTGTTATTACCTGTATGAGTTTCAGTATGTTGATCGGTAATCATATTAACATCTTTACTTGTGCCTGGTAGGGGATTATCTTTTAACACTGGTGTAACATCTGTACATTCTGTAAAATAGAATCAACATATAAAAAAAGGTGTATGTGATCTTGGTTGTTAGAAAAATCACAAAGGCATCAAAATTAAATAAATATAGCAAAGCTAGTTGCAATCAAGGTATTTGTAATTAATTTGATATCATCCTTTAAAAGCATTTCTAATTAATAAAAAGATTGATTTCAAAAAATAAATACATTATTTTATAAGTTTATCTATCCTTGGGCTTACCTGTAAGAAATAAAGTGGGCACCGCAGTAATTTCTAGCCTGTTCTTCACTACATTTTTGAAGTAACACTCCTCAAAATGAATGCTACAAACTTTAGCATTTTTTTTTACAGAACTTGTTTCTCCAATTCAAGCAATCCATTCTTTACGCCTAGTGCAGAAAAAATTATTAATCAAATGCAACTAATATTATATACAAGTATGCTTGAATGATGTAGCAATTTAACCATTAATAATTTACCTCAATATTTGTCTTATATTTTACAATAACTTTTTATAAATTCTATAATCCTTTATGTCGTACTTATGTTCATGTATATCTGAATGTTTATTTGAATTTTGCGCTTACCTTATTTCCTCAGATGATATATTAAAAAAACTAATGTCTTTTATGTCCTTTGAATACGCACTTTTACATTGCGGTACACAACACTTTATACTCATTGTGCTCAATTAATTCAACGCACTAAATGAAACAAATCCTTCGCAATTATACACATAAACCTGATTCACTTTAAAAATGGTTGGTTATGTTCAAACGTTCAAAGATCTGTTGACAAACAAGATATAAACAAGTCTAATTTTGTTTCTTACCGTCACTGCGACACTGCGACACTGCGCAATACAATGCGCAACAAACTACTTGGTCTCAATAAATTTTGCGAGTGCAACTACTGGAAAGGTTTATACCATAGATTAGGGAGATTAGGTAGATAGGCAACTCGTATTGCAATAAAAAGAACACGAACGCTAGCGCCGCTGGTGACGTGACTCAATAATAAGACCCAAACAGCGGTTATTTCAAACCTTAAGTAATATTTAATTTTGGTCCTACTGCAACGGGTATTAATAAGTGATCCAAATGCACTATAATTGAAAATAAAAAACACAATCACATTGCATTAGTGTACACTTTATACAGAAAAACAGAAATAAATTACAGTAAAACAAATGATGTTTAAAAATTTATGTATTGAGTTGTTTCATTTTTACAATTCTCATATTTTTCAATTTTTTTTATATTTTTCATTTGCTTGCTTAATTAACTTATCGTTTACATTAAAAAAGAATTTTCCTCTTAGAACTAAATTCACATGTTTTATATAAGAAAACATAAAGAAATAAAGAAACTTTTCCAAAAATATTTGGTGCGTATCATGCTTCTTGCATAAAGGTGACATAAAGGGACTTATATTATTTGTAAATAGAACGCAGCACTTCACCATTGTGTATAGTACGTACTTTTAATAACTTGACTGCAATAATTGTTTTAGAAATCACTAGTAACAACAAGTAAATCGACACAATATAAACACGGAAACACAAAATAGAAATGAGGTTAATTCACTTCAGAATCACGTGGCATTGTCGAGTCTATTCTCGGAGATTTTCGGATATCTACGGCGACTAGCATGCCACGGGTGGTGTGACTACGAACTACATGGATGGAATTTATCTAGAGCATTATGTGCATCAGCGTTGCCAACTTAGAGGATTTTTCACCAGTTCTAGTGATTTTTGCTGCAGCGTTGAGAATATTTTGATAAATTTGAGACAAGTGTAAATTCTAGAGATTTCTAACATTATATAGAGATATTTTTGGTGAAAACGTGGATGTGGAAAACAAAAAAGTTTTGAAGGCAAATAAATTTTAAAGTAGGGGGTTTTTGATAAACAAGTTCATCAACGCCAGTACATACTACAAGAACTATTATTCACATTTATCTGTGATTCCCACTTTTGTAATATTGTTTTTGCTTGCTTTTTTTATTAGTTCAGTATAATTTGGTGCTAATTTTACCGCTAACTTTTATAATAATATTCCGGCATCCCAAAATCTTGAATTCATCTTGTATGTTGGTCACATTATACATAGACGATTTTATCAAAAAGTAAGTAATTCATATTAGTTGGCTTTATATTTATTGCGTTATAATTATAACACGCTACAACATTATTGTAGCGATTCGTCGTAGATTATGAACAGTAACAAGATTTCTGATTGCAGTGGCACTTTCATACACACAAAAGTACAAGAGTGAATGGGAACGAAATGCTAAATTAGAAAAGTGGTTACAGCCCTGTGCAAAAGATGTAACACGAGCTTACTGCATATATTGTAAATGTTTCTTAAATGCTAAATTTGGAGATTTACTAAAACATTCAACATCAAAGAAACATATTGTCTCAAGTAAACCATTTTCTTCGGAGAGACAGCAAAAGTTAAATTTTAAGCCAGTATTATTCGATATGCAACAACATAAAAAAGAAGCAGAACTCAGTTTATATGTGGCTATGCATACATCAATTGCTGCAATTGATCATTTAAGTGATATCCACAGAGATTTTACACATCCAGTTCATATTCACCGAACAAAATGTACCGGCATTTTAAAAAATATTATGGGTCCACATTTTTTTTATATATTAAGAAAGGATATTGGTGATAATAAATATAGCTTACTTATTGATGAATCTACTGATATTGCTGTGGTAAAGATACTAGGTTTAGTAATAAGATATTTTAGTGTAACTTTGAAAAAAGTAGTTTCAACATTCTTGGGATTAATCGATATAAAGGAGGGCACATCAGAATGCATTGTGAATGCAATAAAGCAATTTTTGGAAAAAAATGATATAAAATTAAAAAATCTACAGGGTATTGGTACGGATAATGCTGGAGCTATGGTTGGAATTAACTCTGGTGTTTATAAGAGATTGAAAGAAGAAATTCCAGATTTAGTACTAGTGAAATGCTTATGCCATTCACTACAACTGGCTTTATCAGAAGCAACAAAACAAACTATCCCTCGAAAAATTGAATTCTTAATTAAAGAAACATACCTTTGGTTTGCACATTCGACGTTTCGTCAAAATGCGTATAAAGAAATATATGCTTTAAGTACTAATGGGGAAGAGCCTTTAAAAATTATAGGAATGTGTGAAACACGATGGATATCCATTGAGCGTGCAGTAAAAAGTATCCTTTTTCAGTGGGATTCATTAACAGCACATTTCAATATAGTAAGAGTAAAAGAAAACTGTTATACGGCAGATGTTCTTTACTTTGTTTATTCACAACCTGAAAGTAGAGTTTATCTTACATTTTTATATAGCATTGTTGAAATGGTGCAGAAAATTAATAAATCATTCGAATCAAATACTGCCGATGTGACAAAACTTCTAACTGATTTAAAATTATTGTATACAGCCATTACTAAAATAATTTTAAATCCAACAGCTAAGGTTGATATCTTCTCATCTGAAATAGAAAATTACTTAGATCCGAATCCCTATTTAGGATTTGCATTTGAAGACTCGTGTAGATTATATAATATCAATCATGAAAAAAAAATTGATATCAAAGACAGACGCGTTAGATTTTTAATACAATTGTCAGTACAACTTAGGAATAGAATACCTGAAAATATAAAAATTTTGGAAAAGATGAATAGATTTTCAGTATCTGAATGCTTAAAATTGAATAAATTACCAATAACAGAACTTGCTTTGGAATTTGTCAATGAACCCATGATTATTGCAAAATTGGAAAGACAATGGGATTCTTTAACTACAATAAAGTGGACAGAGATCTCATGCACAGAGTCCTTTTGGGCAGAGGTTTATCTATATAGAGATGCTTCTGGTGAAAATCCATTTGTTTGCATTCAAATTATTATCTTTGCCCCATTCAATGCAGATGTAGAGAGAATATTTAGTGCGATGAATTTGATAAAAAATAAATTGAGGAACAGAATGAAACTACCCTTACTCAACAATTTATTGTATATTAAATTTGGACTTAGACGCGTTGAGAAATGCTGTCACAACTATGATTTTCCTAATAACGTTCTACGTAAAATAGGCACCAAAGAAACATACATTGCAAAGGGAGATGAGAACGAAGACGAAGAAATTAGTGAATATTTTGATATTGTCTTATAATCTAAATGTGTAATATATCATCTTTAGCAATATATTTTTAGTTTTTAATATAACAAGAACTGATATTTTAATCAGAACTTTCTATATTTATTTTTTTTAAATTACTTATTTCTTATATTTTCTGTTATACTATTATATATACCATGAACAATGGCATAAATGAGGATATTTGTTGTTAATTTTATTATTTGTTAAATTAAATAAAGTATTTATTTCTAGGCTGTTTTTACTGAAGCGAAGTACCTTAGCCACGGTATAAAGATATGTTTTTATATGTTTATACAAATACAAATACTTATCGATCACTACATTCTTCTTAGTTTAGAGAATTCTGGTGATTTTTAACTTCGCTATTTGAGAATTTTGGCAGGTGATCATTGGCAACGCTGATGTGCATATAGCATGGTTTATACTGTGCCTATACCATACGTAGGAGGATATTATGACTTATTACACACAATAAAATAAACAATTAATGATTTTATAACCGACATTTGCATAATTATAAAATTATGTTGTATTCTATGATTCAAACGCCCCCTTAAGTTTTACATAAGAGTATATTTTGTTTGATTTGCTTTTCACATCGTTTGCCCTTGAATTACATATCAACATAACCTATATAGCTTAACTGTGATAAAGTAGATTTAAGTAAATGTTTTATTGAAGAATCGTAGTATTACTATTTTTTTCCCTTATTATACTCACAATTACCCTTTTATAACATAATCAAAAAAAAGACATACAAAAGGCTTTTTAAAAAACGTATTCATGTTTTTTAAAGAAATAAATCTAAACAAGAAAACGGTATTAAAAAGTCTGCATTTTTATTAAATAGGTACTCACCTACATGAAATGTCAGTCTGTTTCGGGTTCAGAGTTTGGGTTATTCTAATTTGTTTCTATGTGTTCAACAGGTATGTCCGAACCACAACATTTATTAAGTTGCTTTGCATGGTTTCATCAACTTGACTGGTTTATGTGACGCTTTCAAACCAGTAATGTAGTACGTTTTACAAAGAAAATGCATTATAAACACCACATTATTTTAAGGTTTTGGTATCTTCAGAATTTAGAAATTTAAATGGTTCACAGCCAATCATTTATCACTTAACCAGGATAAATGTGAGACAATTTATTTTACTAGTAAACATAGATCAAACATATATTCTACGAATTGAAAGTTCCTTGATATTAGACCGGACACAAGATTAATATGGAAGCCGCAGATAGTTGAATTAGTCAAACACTTATCTTCTGCTACTTATGCAATTAGACGTATCAGATTTATAACTGATAGTCTACTGGAATAACGACATACTATGGACTATCAAATCACATATCAACAATGTTTAACCAATGTGGGGTAAGTAGGCCTATGTAGAAAAGGTGTTCATCCTGCAGAAGAAGGCTGTTCGAGCAATTGTCTGTGTTTCGCAAACTATTCGCTGCAAACCTCTCTTCAGAGAACTTATGATAAGTCCATTAGCCTAGACACATATTCTGCAACAACTAAGGAGGGCTTTGAAAAAGCTGTCACACCTCATGACTAGGGGTGAGATTACAGAAGTCTCCACCCCTCATAACCATTTGCTGCACATCCCGCATTACATAGGACAAATGCCACTTCAGTACAACACGTCACCAGAAATTATTTAACAAAATCAAAGTTATGTGTAGACATCTTTCTACTTTCGTATCTAAAGAAAAAATAAACGACATTCTCCTTCAAGAAGCTTCTACAATGTCAATGACATAAATTAGCCATGTGTTGACGTTATCATTACATTTTTGCTTGCTGTGCTATTGTGTAAACTGTATGTATATCTTATTATTGATCTAATAAATTTATTATTATAATAGAAACACTATCCTTCTTACTGTAGAAGTGTTATAATTAATCCTGCTTTTACACCAACAATACTTCATCTCATCAGGGAAGTCGCAGCAACTATCATTATACATTTACATTCTTGGTAATTATCAATATAGTAAGTACTGCCTACACGTGGTCTGTATATGGACGTTTCTTCAATTTGTATATATTTACTTGCGATTTTAAAAATTGCTTTCAATAATAGTAATTCCTAATAATTGAAGTTACGTTGGGGTTATCAAACAAAACTAGTTTAAAATATATAACACTTTCGGCTGTTACTTTGTGAAGATTCATGATACTGGATATAAGTAAAATAAAACACTCAATTAAATTTGAATAACTTCACTTTATTTTAATCACTATGTGACTGCAGTTTCGACATTACATGTCATTATTAAACTAGCTTACTTATATTTCTACTATTTAATTTTTCTATCACCCACGTTTAATTGCAATTGTTTGAAATCTTCATGGATTTTATTGTTATATATGTAGAATAAGAATTCATACTGGTTGAAGTGAGGTATATCACTTCATAAAAGTTAATTAGATACACACTTAAATGTACTCGGCTTTGACATTACTTATTTTATTATGGTTCTAGTTATTTTTATTTTATCTAGGCCTGAATCGTAACAACAACTGCCATGATACAATAGTCTGATGAATAATCATCAATTATTGTTGAGGTTAGTACATATCCAACAAGTTATACAAACAAACTAATTCATAACCAAGCAAAGATTTTATTAAAGGTTAGTACTTTGAACCTTTTTCAGCTTGTAATGCAATATCCATTGTCAATTATAAGATAAAATATATAGGAAAAATGACATTTCTTCGTTACATCGTCTTGCAATATGTATTTTAGAATAACATTTAACATCCACAATCACATCATCACTTATTTTTGGAATTTGAAAAATTAGTGTTAGTAGACTTATCATATCCCTTAATTCAAAATATTTTAAGATATTTAAATCTAAAGCAAAACGCCTACAAAATTGTAACAAACACGACTGGTGTAATTGGATAATTGCGTCACTTCCTTTAAGCTCCCATTGGCTTCTCTTTACTACTACGAGAAGACTGCTTTTACTATAACAAATTTAGCGGGAGAAATTTATGAATGGGCACATCCTACTGCCCAACCCCTCTGTTGGCTACCTACCCGAACTAACCTTCAGTTGTATAACTATAGTATTAATAAACAAGGCTACTGTTTTAAATAAAAACTGAATGATCATCAAACATGCTAAAATAGGTATTATTAGAAGAACAAAATCACATAGTTATCTCATAGTCATTAAAAGTCATTTATTTAATTTTCTTTCCTTAATGAAGAATGGCAACTAGCAACCTTTAAAATGTTATTAAACAGAATATATTTAATACCATATTAATAATATATATTTAATTATTTATCTTTTTGATTATTAAAGTTGCAATACCTTTACTTTCCTCTTAATATAGCACATTTTTAACAAAATAATACTTTTAAACATTATAAGCCATTACAAGCTATAGCAACATATTTGAATTTTGCCCACATAAAACGGTCAATTTTGTTCATCCTGGACTAACTTTCGACGCTCATATATTTTCCTTCTTTCTCCTATGGTGTGGGTCACTTCCTAATCAGCAAGACATAGCGTACACTGCATCTAGTAGTATAATAGTATTAGATCATTGTATACTATGTATTAATAAACAATGGCCATATTGAAAAGAACCCTTTCCATCATAATCGTCATAATAAATACGAAAGTAATCACTGTGATTCCACGAATTTGCAAACGGTGAAAACAGTGATTTGGAAATCACTGTGAAAAATCACCGTGACTAATATCTGCTCTCATCTCTAGTCTATACCTATACTTGAAGTGCTCGGCAGGTAAAAGCATAGAATTTGATGTGCCTGTGAAGAATAGTATCCATATAGTATCTTTTTACTTCAGTACTCAGAACAAGAAAAAATGGTACATTATTGCCAATATATTTCACTGTACTCAGTGGTCGTGACCTAGCAACTCACGAAAACAAAGAATGAATAACTTCAAACTTCACGGAAGTCCACAAGTTTACAATTAACCACAGACTACTCCAAACAGGCAACTCTTTGGCAAAAATTTATCCATAAATAATGACAAGGATAGATATATCCCTTATCTTTACATATTTTGATAAGGCAGCGTAGATGGCAGCACAAGTAAATTTAGGCGGTAAAATTATATATTCGAATATTAAGAAGTATTTAGGATACTAAGATTTATATTACAAGAAAAATAAATGGTGAAATATTATATCTCACCATTTATTTTTCTGTAATATAACCATAGAATTTTATATGGGCATAAATGTTACCATCAATTTAAGTTGCTCGACAACATTTAATATCAAATTTATAATTATTATAAGTATATTTTTCATTAACGTTTTGTGTAGTTATTGCAATTTTATTCTAATAAGCTGTATTACAAGAGTGCTAATTTAAGTGAATTCTTAAAAATATGAATAATTTCTAGCATCTATTTGAAAAAACTGGTTTTTATTAATTTAAAGAATATCTCACGTGTTCAAACATACTTGAGTAATAATAACATACATTTTGAAGTTATGATTATTTTCACAAATAAAGAAGTTTGTAAAAGAGGGAAGTGAAGCAAAATTGCTTGGGAATAAACAAGTAGACATTTATTTATAACAAAATAATACACATTTTAGATTTAGCAAATATGCAATTGGTGTGTCTTGAAAGGCGTGTTATAAATAATATTTACCTTTATTTAACTGGTCATACTTCAAATTGGTAGCTAAACAAGGCAAACTTACCTATGTCATTTACATAATAATAAGATAATAATTTTACAACACAATAAGTGGTAGTTTAGTATATTAAAGTAATAATAATACTATTTTATTCATCCGTTCGACGATATACATACATACATAGTACAGATTGGGTAACATTTCAATATAACATATATACTAATAATATAAAGTATGGGCAATAAAGCAGTTCATAAATATTTAAAATATGTAATAAAATATCAATTTTTATATCTTAAAAACCCCAACTATAACAATGTTATTATAGAAATCCACCAATACAAATACAAAAGTTGTTCTACATTAAGTTTTAAATACAATTACCCTCTTAATAATATGATATTTGCAAAAAAAACTGCTTTCTAATAAGAGTTACTTCGAGTCGGAATTTTGAAAATGATGCTATACAAAACTTGTAAATTATGTTCTAAATGCTTTTATACTGCTATTATTAAAATACGTTATATACCTCCCCTTTGAATTATAATATTTTATCCTTTATTCATGCCTTAGTATTTTAAGTTTGCGCTGGATACTACGTCAATTTATTTGAAATTGTTTCTGTTGTTCATTTTCTCGTTTGCAATACCATGGGATACCAATCTGGCATATTGCTTTAACTATTGCAATCTTTAATACAACGCTTGGCACAACGAAGTTGCGATATTAAAACATGTTTGGCACGAGATGAAATATCATCAGAGTTTTTTAATAATCCATATTACATAGATCTTTGATACTTTTAGCTCTTCACTTGCATTCTCTTTTTATTTTTCTAATTTGGTCCTCTCGTTTCCTTATAACATTTATCAAGGTCCTTTCTCTAAGCATTAACTCACAGGACCTAAATCCCTCCACACCCTTAAAAAGGGGACGCCGCTTCCTTGAATATGCTGGAGTACTAAAAAAGAAAATAGCATTTTATTAAAATACAATATAAATAAGACTATGAACTTTAACCATGCCCATATCTATTGCAGTATTAATTGCCAATCTGCATAACTACAGATAATATTCACTTAATATTTTTCAATAATTTAAAAGAACTTGTAGGTGTTGTTGATAAGATGCAATCAAAATTGATTGATATGATTAAAATAGTCAATAATTAATATTTTCACTATTTTGATTTTCACAATATTTGAAGAATATTGATGTTTATTGATATTTAAATAATCACTATACTTTACCTTATTAGTGATGACTTTCTATTATTGTGCTTCCCAATGCAGAAGGTACTTGCTCTGATATAAAGACTTCCTCATCATATTTCATCTCCAGACTGTTGGTATCCAGTACTTGAACAATCTGATATCAAGGATGCTTTTTGTTCGATAGCAGCACTAGTACTTGCTACAGGTGATGTGAATGTGATGGTTGGACAAAATGATGTTGCTGGGTGTAACGTTGGCACTGCATCAAGTTTTAAAATAAACGTATGGCTCTATATATGAAACTGCACTGAAATGCCGACTGTTAATTCTATGATTTTGAAGAGTTTCTCCAGAAAAAAACAATCCCATTGCTTCTTGCCAAATTTTAGACCTAATAGTGACACGAAAGATCCATTTGAATCAAGTAAATTGTACACTTTTTTTTAATTATTATACAACTCATTATATTCCGGTTTACTTATTGATATGTACTAACGAAAATATCGATAAACATATTTTAATCATCGCGTAAAAAACCTACTTTACTAAATTTCTGGGGAAGCAATGCAGCTTAACAACTTCATCTTCTCCATAACTGCAAACAATGCATTTATGCACTTTACAATTTTAGAAAAACAGAAATTTGTTATCAACAGGTGTAACCACACCAATAACCAAAATGGAAATTGTCAACATAACAAAAATGGCGAAAAATTTAAGTTAACGCATGCGTGTACTTGTCTACAGCAGCGCCTCTATCTCGCTGCCTTATCAAAATGTGACGAGGATGAGAAGAGCATCTTTTATTGTGTATTAGACAAGACCAGAATATTACCGGATAAATTCGTAAACCTAGTTACCGGTCTGGAGTAGTCTGTGAATTAACCCACCATAACCATTAACTTTCAACAAAAAAGCACAAATTAGAGTTGTTGAGTTGTAATTAGTAATTGTGGTGGTGATGGCTGACCAAATTGAAAATTGTGATGTAAATAACACATTGTTTTCTATAAATACATCGAGTACCAACGAACAAGACAATTTTGAAGATGATAAAGTTGATGTCTCTGAAACTGTTATTACCATAAACAATTTTGATTTAAAAGATCGTATGAAATGGCATGACAAGATGAAAGAATATGAGACAGCCACTATTTTAGGTAATATTAAAATGGAAATGGAATCATCTGAAGGACAGTATACTGTAGTAAACGACAATGTTAAAATTGAGGAAGATTTCAATCATAGTAATATAAAAATTGAATTTGATAATGGAGTACTATGTAAGTAAATGCCTAAATAAATAAACGGGTAAATTGTAGTATATGGGTGCAACCGATTTTTGACAAAATGACTAGTGTACCTTATAGAGGACCTCTAATTGAACAACTACCCCGCGCGCGCCGGATAGGGGGAAGGGTCTTTCCGTTTAGGTTATAATTTTTAAATCGCTGAAAAGTTATTAAAAAACTTAAAAATTAGATTTAATTGTGGTGTGAAAAAGTGAAATAAACATCATTTTTTACGATTTTCATAATTTCAAAGGTGTGCATAACAGATACGACTAAAAATGTGACATGGAAAATTCACTCGGTGAGCACCTTAATTATTAATTATCTCCGTTCCTGTACGTGAGCGCAGATTAATTTATAAGCAAAAGTTGTTCAATTAGAGGTCCTCTATAAGGTACACTAGTTATTTTGTTAAAAATCGGTTGCACCCATATACTGCAATTTTTCCCTCTATTGAAAGTCCAATTAAGTTTTAAGTATTACTGTTTCATTGTATAATAAACCAAATAATAACATATTTATTTTCAAAATTCACATTTATATATAAATTAGTAAAGTCCAGCTTAGTTGAATGGCCAAATAAGCTTTTGTTTCTTGTTCATATATGTGAATATTGTATTGCCTGGTTTTTACTTCATTTAAATTTGACCACCAGATTGTGAACATTGTCGGGCATATTATGAAGACTATTGCATTGAGTGTGGAATGTTGGTACATATTTTGAACAGGCATGCTCCAGACAATACCAATAACAGAACACAGGAAGAATTACCAAATATTTTAGAAATTCAACATTTGTTTGGACAGTTTGGAATATTAGCTTTAAAATTTATTCCTGAAGGTGTAATATTTGGTCCTTTTACTGGATTTTGTAGAAGAGAATCTGCTTGGAAAATAAAAGGAGGAAAACTTGTATTTGACAAGGATACATCACAGTATTTAAATTGGATGCAGTACATTAACACTGCCAGGAATATTTCTGAACAAAACCTAATTGTTTTTCAACATGAAGATTATCTATATTATCAAAGCACTCGTCAAATTCAACCGGGTGAAGAATTACTGGCATATTTTGGTGAAGAATTTGAAGACAGCCAGATTGGTAATGTTGACGTAGATTTTATTCCCACTAGAAAATACATCATCAAGAATGTATTTGCCTGCACATTTTGCTGTCTTGGATTCAGCTCGAAAACATATTTGGCCAAACATAAAACAATTTGCCCTGGGGATGCATGTAGCAACTTTTTATTTGAAGGTATGTCAAAGTATATCAAATTTGGGAATTAAAAGCTCTTTCAAAGCTTATACACTTTATTTAAATCCTTTTTGATTTTCTTATTTAAATGTTTAAAACGTTACTAAAAGCATGTTAGTATAGTTCCTCTTTTTTAAATTAGTTTTGTCAATGAATACAGTTCATTTAATTGATGAGTATTTTAAGAAATTAATTTAATAATAACGTTATGTTATAATATCAACTTTATGGTCTTTAAAACAACGATTGAATATGAATTTTAGGGCTGGTTTTTCCATCTCCGACTAAAATGCCGGTTAGCGTAATCATTGGTTAAAGTACCGGTTAGTACAAATTGCGTTTTTCCAACACTGGTTACCGCCAATCATTGATTGAGGACGCCTTTAATCAAAGAAATTTTTCCTAGTAAAATATCAAACTGTGATTAGGATTTCTTACACATGCGCATAATCTAAGAGATTTGAATTTTTGCTATTATGTTTGTTGATTCCTACATGATTGGAGAGTCTAAAAACACTGATTTTAAATTTTTGTCTTTTTCTGAATTCCGCTGGCAGCCATTCTTGTTTTACAAAACATGCCGATTTTTGCGTTTGTAACGTTTTGTGTTACCTTATACTACTTGGAACTACTCAACCCGAGGGTGTATATGAAACACTTGTAATTTTTTTTAATCTACTAAATTGTAATTTGCAAGTGTAATTTAATTGTTGGAGGTGTATAATGTGTTGGTATTAAAATGAATGGAATCTGTTCCAAGATGCTCTTTAATTTTTGAGATAAATGCAATAAATTCGCACAAGTCCGTGATTTATTCCTATAAAAATACATAAAGTTAACTGCATATTGTTTCAAAATTATAAGTATAACTTACAATAATGGTAAGAAATGAGGTGTGGGCACGTATGAGCGTTTCAAATTATACAGAAGTTGTTCTAAATTAAGTTTTAAATAAGTTTATCATCTTGAAAAATTAAACCTGTGAGTAAATGTTAAAGTTAATAGTTGACGAAGTATTTACAATCGTGACCACACACACATACCTTATATACATTCCTTATACTAAATAAAAATGAGTTGGGAGAAGTAGTGTATGTGTTTATGTCTACCAACATCGCAAAGAACAACTAGGATTCCCCTTTAATAACGTCATCTCTTGTGAGATAGTGCGAACTATTTTAGTGTATAAATATAACAAAGTCGATGATATCTATACTCAAATCGCTGAACAGATTGAGTAATCATGTTGGGTTCACGTCATCACACCAAAGTGGTATGCACACAGGCACATAAAATCATTCACGGATCAGTGTCTGTAAAATAGGTATGGCCGTAATATTTGATATAAGAAATTGTGCATATTCAAATCTTTTCTATCAAAACGCATTAAAATTGTATTGTCTCTATAAAATAGCACCTAGTAATTCTCACACACCTGCGATCTGTGATACTATTACAGTTTACCTAATCGCCTAATGTAAACGATCTTTGCCGCCGACCGTTTTTATGCATAGGATACCTTGATCATGTTGTGATCACGCACTTTTATCACTGAATCTCTTCGGCGATTCTAGTATAGTATTAAAATTTGTATGTTATATTCTTAGAGACCTATTTTGGAGTATTTTTAAACCAAATATAGAGTTGCCATCTCATGCAAATGTCGAAAATGGCGCCAATATTATTAGACCAAAATATACTAATTTAGATCAAATGCACTAGAAAAAATATTGCCAACTTTGTATAATGAATCCTTCAACACTGTTTAGTTAACCAAGTATTTAGCCGGAGTTGGAAAAATCCTTACAGTGTCTTGAAGTGCCATGGCAATTTGAAATTGTAATACAATTTAATGTCACTATTCATTGTATTTCAGTTGTTTTTCTTGTGATTTCAGAATGTACGCAGTGCCCAATATGCAAAATCCACTTTGGACAAAAGGAATATTTGCAACACCATTTTGCCTACTGTTCTGAAAGAAATGTCAGGTATAATTCATTATCATAAAATTCTATCAACGTAGCACCATACACGAATGGTGTTTTTTAGTAAACAATGAATCATTATTAATTATTTATTTTATTATATTCATATACAGCGATATTTCAATCCTCTTAACAACATTAAGTTTACTCTTTGTCCAGCCGAACTGTTACATTCTTTTTTTTTCATTTGTCCGACAATAATATACCGTTTGACTGAAATAAAAGTAGATATAGGGAAACACAAACACGCACACATGTGCATGCAAACATGAAATGGAGGGGTACGATAGTAGGGGAGTACAGATGAGTTCATATCGGGACACCGGGGTACCGAGGCTTTAGTGCAAAACGTTGAAAGCTAGTATGCAGACGTTTGCTTTAAGGAATTGCTACGCTATGTACGGCTTTTGTATAATATTTTGGTAACTGATATACAGATAGAACCACCGGCCATCTGCCTATAGGGAATTGTATGCAGTACACATTTATATGTATCTAGTCCTACCGTTTATCAGAAGCGTTGTCTATGCCGACGCTAGGGATCGACAGTCAACCGCGTCAGTCGTGTCTTGACTGCGGTGGAGTATACTCATAGTTGGTCGAACTTGCAAAAATACGCAAATTCTTGCTGTCTGCATCTTTAGGGTTTAGAATTATTTAGAGCTCAGTATTTTTTTCTGTTTTTTTACCGATATTCATTTACGTATTTACTATGCCGTTAGTTTATAGTAAAGAAGAAAAAATAAATATTATTAAATGGTATTACTCATCTCAAGGAGGTACGCAAGAAGTGATTGGTCGTTTTGTTTTTTCGTTTCCTGATCGTCCAGTTCCCTGCCGTCGGACGATACTAGATATCATACATCGTTTTGAAAAGTCGGGCTGCATTAATGGATGTTCGAAATGCTATCAGAGTAATTTCCATCCTATTTCGGAGGAAAGAATAGAGAAGGAAGTCAGTGTATGCGCCTTTGTAGAATCAAGTGAGCCCTGCTCTAGCCGCCAAATTTCTGAACAATTAGGTATTCCAAAAACCACAGTTAGGCGTATATTACACAAAAAGAAATATAAGTGTTATAAGGTTAGAAAAAAATCAAGAAATATTCCCAGATGACCAGTTTAGACGTCTCGAATTTTGTGAGGCTATTAGAGAAAAATGTGATAATGATGATAATTTTACACGAAATATTTTGTTCACTGACGAATCAACATTTTCCCTTCACAAACGCCATAATCCATCTGCCGTTCGCTACTGGTCTCAGAAAAACAAACATTTGAGCAGGGATGTCAACACTCAATATCCACAGAAACTAAATGTCTGGGCAGGAATCTTAGGGGATCACATCATAGGGCCATTTTTCCTAAACGGAACATTAAATGCGCAGTCATATTTACAATTACTGCAAAATCATATTGTTCCTGCAGTGCGTGACCTTGCTGTAAACTTTAATGATATTTGGTTTCAGCAAGATGGCTGCCCAGCTCATAATGCCAGAATAGTACAAGAATGTCTTTCATTGCATTTTCCACATACCATTAGCACTAGAGGTAATATTTCTTGGCCGCCTAGATCCCCTGACTTAACGCCATGTGATTTTTTCCTTTGGGGATATTTGAATGAAACCATTTATGTACACCAGAATGAAAGACCCCGCACATTAGATGATTTACGAATGCGAATTACACAACTCTGTAATAGTATTTCACCTGTAACTCTCTCTAATGTACGTAGAGAATTTTACAACAGACTGGGCTACTGTGAGGCAAACAATGGAGGCTTGTTTGAAAGAGATATTTATTAGCCTCTAGAATTCTATTTTATTTTCTCTAGAATTTTTTTTGTTTGACATCAATTATTACTTTTTGAACGTTTTTTAATTTCTCCATGTTGCTTCCTTTTTAGAATTATTTTTCTTATTTTCTCTTGGTTTAGTAATTTGCAATTTAATTTTATTTAACTAGGTACATTCAGAATCACTAGTTACTACTTCTTTGGAATCTCAAACCTTCGTTTTCATTACAAATCTACTACTAATATTTCTACAACACGAAACATTATGCCGATGATTGATTCTTACAAATATCTACAAAATGAAATGGCAATATCTGTGTCATATTTAAAGATTAAATATGCTTTATCGACGGATGTGTATTTATTTCTTTTTACGCCACAAATTATTATTGCCGGTACGTAGATATATACGTAGGCGTATATAAATGTGTACTGCATACAATTCCCTATAGGCAGATGGCCGGTGGTTCTATCTGTATAATGTATTAACATTGAACTGAAACAAAACTCTATATAATTTGTAACTAAAATAAAATTCTTATAAAAAATTAAATAAAATTCTCACATTTAAAACGAAACAAAATATTATACTTAATGAACTATACAAAATTTAATGTTGAAGATGTTCAAATATCTGTCCCTCTTGCATCAAGCAGTACCCTAAACGATTATAAAACCCATTTCGTACATTCGATAGCATTTCAGGTACAATGTATGTACGTTCACGCTCTAAAGTTACGGAACGAATGCCATGTCCGCGCTCTCGATCTCCCCACTATCTCCCCACACCACCGGTCTTATGGTGAGGAGCCACATTCTTGAACTGTTGTAACATACATACATACATAGGTACATGTTTATGTGTGTGTATTTGAAGATGCATATTAACTTTTAAATACGACAATCTGTATAACCCCCACCTCATGGAAATCGAAATTGATAATCTAGCTGTGCGAAAGTAATGATCTAATACAAATATATTTTCTCAACAAAATGTTTTATTTTACATACTATTTCTTAGATTAATATATAAATATTCTTTTACTGCAAGAAATTTAAAAATTACTACAAGTAGATAGCTTGAATGTGTGCTTTTGAATGGTATGTGTATTATGTATACAATTCCTTTCTATAATTGAATTGAAACTGTTAGAAAAGGGATTAATATTAATATTAAATATTTAATAAAGCAAATAATTAAGAAAAGGTGTTAATATTAAAATTGAATTCTAGTCATGCAAATGATTAGTATCCAGATTACAGCAAAAATGAAATTTAATTACAATTTTAGAGAATTAAAATGGGTGAAAGAAACAGGATGCTGCTTTTTAAACGTAACGCAAGTTCTTGGCCTAAATCTGTTTGTTCATATTACAATCGTGTTTATGTCAAGTGATTTGCTATTTCCTTTAAATTCGTACACTTACTAGTCGTATCATTTGTAATTAGTTCGTCGTACGGAGAATGAGGTTACCTATTACTTTCTTATACGTAAGTATTGTGATGATGAACATTTTCGACATCGAGATTTTTGCAGATGTCCACGTTTTGAAGTCCCCTGATACCGAAAAAGTGGTTTTTAAAAAATGTCTCTCTCTCTCTCTCTCTCTGTGTGTGTGTGTGACCACGATAGCGGTCAAACCGCTGTAGATATCAATTCCAAATTTTGTATTTGCGTGTATAATCTTCCTCTTGAGATCTGATTAGTTTTTCAGTAAAATCGGTAGACCGGAAGTAGCAGTTTACTTCAGCGAAAAAATCGAATTTTGCCAATATTTCGTCAACTACTAAGTTTAAACAAATTTATAAAGAATTCATATATACTTAAAATTAAAATTGAGAATAATTTTATTTAAAAAGTTTTCCGAAATTCCTACCGGAAGTAGGTCTTTTACTCTTATCGAAAATCAGTTTTTTGCGAATATTTCGCAAGTCATGCTTTTTAGACAAGTACGTTACGGGTATAAAAGTATTTAAAACATAATTTTCAATATCTTTTGTATAAAAAAAATTTCAAAATTCAGACCGGAAGTACTACTTTTACTCTTATCGAATAGCGATTTTTTGCAAATATGTCGTATTGCATAATTCTATATAAATTTATCAAGTGTACAAAAGTATTTAAAACTGGATTTGCAATATTTTTTGTATATATGAAATTTCAAAATTCGGACCGGAAGTAGCACTTTTACTCTTAGCGAGGAGCACTTTTTTGATAATATCTTGCAAAGTATGCATTCTATAGAGATTTATTAAGAGAATAGAAGTACTTAGAAAAGGATTTTGAATAATTTTTGTAAAAAAAATTCTTAAAATTCTATAATTTGAACCGCTCATACGTATACGAAAGTCGTGTGGTGGCCACACCTCATTTTTTTTATTTGTTTTTAGGAAATGCAGTGCACCGCCGCAAAGCTATCAAGTGACAGCGGTAAACGGAGGCAAGAAACGTGGCAGCCAATTGTATAAGTGTGAGCAGTGCAAGTACCGGACAAAGTATAAAGCAGATCTCAAGCAACACTACACCAGCCAGCACTTCAAACTGAAAAAGTTTAAATGTGGGATTTGTTACAGACGATTCGAGACAAAAGAATATCTGGGGTTGCACGTGGAAAATACGCACAGTTCTGTTGGCGGAAAGGAAGACTCTGCACATACAAAAGTAGAACAATCAAACTCACTAGATCGAACGAAAACATTTAAATGTGGTTTCCGAGCAAAACATAAAAGATATTTGGCAAGACATATGAAAGCCAGCCATTTGAAAGAATTTGATTTTAAGTGTGCCTCTTGTGACTATGGAACAAACAACAAAAGTCATTTAAAAAGACATATAAAAACTAAACATTTAAAACAATTTGATTTTAAGTGTGACTCTTGTGACTTTGGAACAAACTACAAAACTAATTTAAAAGTACATATAAAAACTAATCATTTAAAAGAATTTGATTTTAAGTGTAACTCTTGTGACTATGGAGCAAACAAAAAAAGTTATTTAAAAGTACATATAAAAACTAATCATTTAAAAGAATTTGATTTTAAGTGTAACTCTTGTGACTATGGAACAAACAACAAAACTCATTTAAAAGTACATATAAAAACTAATCATTTAAAACAATTTGATTTTAAGTGTGACTCTTGTGACTTTGGAACAAATACCAAAATTAATTTAAAAGTACATATAAAAACTAAACATTTAAAAGAATTTAATTTTAAGTGTGACTCTTGTGACTTTGGAACAAATACCAAAAGTCATTTAAAAGTACATATAAAAACTAATCATTTAAAAGAATTTGATTTTAAGTGTAACTCTTGTGACTATGGAACAAACAACAAAACTCATTTAAAAGTACATATAAAAACTAATCATTTAAAAGAATTTGATTTTAAGTGTGACTCTTGTGACTTTGGAACAAACAACAAAGGTCGTTTAAAAGTACATATAAAAACTAATCATTTAAAAGAATTTGATTTTAAGTGTGACTCTTGTGACTTTGGAACAAATACCAAAATTAGTTTAAAAGTACATATAAAAACTAAACATTTAAAAGAATTTGATTTTAAGTGTGACTCTTGTGACTATGGAACAAACAACAAAAGTCATTTAAAAAGACATATAAAAACTAATCATTTAAAAGAATTTGATTTTAAGTGTGACTCTTGTGACTTTGGAACAAATACCAAAATTAATTTAAAAGTACATATAAAAACTAAACATTTAAAAGAATTTGATTTTAAGTGTGACTCTTGTGACTATGGAACAAACAACAAAACTCATTTAAAAGTACATATAAAAACTAATCATTTAAAAGAATTTGATTTTAAGTGTGACTCTTGTGACTATGGAACAAACAACAAAACTAATTTAAAAGTACATTTAAAAACTAATCATTTAAAAGAATTTGATTTTAAGTGTAACTCTTGTGACTTTGGAACAAATACAAAAAATGATTTAAAAGTACATACGTGTAAAAACTATTCATTTAAAAGAATTTGATTTTAAGTGTGACTCTTGTGACTTTGGAACAAATACCAAAACTAGTTTAAAACGACATATAAAAACTAATCATTTAAAAGAATTTGATTTTAAGTGTGACTCTTGTGACTATGGAACAAGCAACAAAAGTAATTTAAAAATACATATAAAAACTAATCATTTAAAAGAATTTGATTTTAAGTGTGACTCTTGTGACTATGGAACAAACAACAAAAGTCATTTAAAAAGACATATAAAAACTAATCATTTAAAAGAATTTGATTTTAAGTGTGACTGTTGTGACTTTGGAACAAATACCAAAATTAATTTAAAAGTACATATAAAAACTAAACATTTAAAAGAATTTGATTTTAAGTGTGACTCTTGTGACTATGGAACAAACAACAAAACTCATTTAAAAGTACATATAAAAACTAATCATTTAAAAGAATTTGATTTTAAGTGTGACTCTTGTGACTATGGAACAAACAACAAAACTAATTTAAAAGTACATTTAAAAACTAATCATTTAAAAGAATTTGATTTTAAGTGTAACTCTTGTGACTTTGGAACAAATACAAAAAATGATTTAAAAGTACATACGTGTAAAAACTATTCATTTAAAAGAATTTGATTTTAAGTGTGACTCTTGTGACTTTGGAACAAATACCAAAAATAATTTAAAAGTACATTATTTTGGAATTTAAATAGCCATTTCGTTACATACAAAACACAAAACTTTAATAATAAGTTAAATTTATTTATTAATATATTTAAAATCTATTTAAATTTTTTTAAGTCCTAAATTGTTTATACATTGTACGCTAAATATTTATAATAAACTTTTATAATCTTACACATAATATTTCTATATGATTAAACTTATTTCCTTATTACTATTTATTAATTACTGCTTCTATAATAATTAAGTGAAACTATTTTAATAAATAAATCTTATTAAACAATCCTCTGATTATTTTGTCAGGTATTGTAAATTTAAAGACAAATTTAAATAATTAATTCTTAATCAGTGCATGAGTAGCTTTGTTTTCCTTCGTATACTAGAAACAATAATGCACCAGCATAACTACAATGTTCGGCTGTTACCAGCCATGCATGTAGAGTGAGCCGAAAGTATTGCTTCACATTTCATAATAATGCACTACACATCCATTGGTTTTATACTAACTGTTACGTTTAAAAAGCAGCGGCGATCATTAATTCATTTATCCCTGTATATTACGTGTTACATGTTTTCAAATCAGTATTAATTCAAAAGATATTCTAAATTAAATCACGTCTTAAAGTTTTCAACATTGATATCTGCGTCGTATATATTCCATCTAGAATATTCGATTCGAAATATTAAGTTTATAAGCAACGCTTTGTTCAATTTCATAGACGCAATATTTATATTTTAGTTTTCTTATCTAAACAGTTCCCACAGTCTCCTGTTGCATGAAACTGCGTACTTTGTTTGTTCTACTAGCGTCATCAAATTAAGGGGAATAACCATCCGTCCAACTGACGCTACGACTTTCTCGAATATTCTTTCTTGCCCTTCTCCCACCTCCCGAGTCTTTAAAGAGGGAAGAGCGCGTTCAAATTGATGATTACTAGTGCATCATTCATTAATATAACGTGAAATTAAAAACAACACAGTAAGTGGTAGTGAAAGTTACAAATATCAGTCCCCTTTGTCTTAGAGTTCGTTAGGCTGCGGGAACAACACATATCTATAATAGATTGAGGTCTAAATATCCAGACGTTTATGAATAAGCTGTTATGCGATCTGCCTCTTTCTATCATTAAATAATTGTGGAGCATTAAGAGCCTCCCAATTAACGGAAAGTAATCCGGATTTAAAGATATTTGTTCATCGCCATCTACCATCCCAAGCCCGGCTAGCGTTAGCATATACGGACCGAACACGGCATACGGGGACCAATACAACCAGCACGACCATCATCCGTCGGAACTCTGCAAATACGACAATTCCACCTACCAGGTACTTACATGTTCTATCTTTTGTTGTGCCGTGAAATTAGTTAAAACTGTCTAATTTCTTTATATAAACGTAAAATTTAGTCAAGTACGACAAAGCACATGCAAGTCTTTTTTGTGTTTATCTACATATATCATATCTTGTGTTCAATATTTATTGTTTATATGTTTGTTTTCTTGTACACTATCAACTTATTTTATTCGATTATTTAATCAAGTAGTGTTTAATATATATAATAATATTTAGTTTATGAATCTTTCTAAGTTAATTGGTGCACCAACCGTAATCAATTAGATTATTAGTTAAGTCAAAACCTATTGTTTTCTTTTAACGTACCGTCTCTAGAATTCAGTGTTTCTTTGTTTTGTAAATAACGACAATTATTAATCTCCGATCAAATAACTTTAGTAACTTCTTTTTTTTTACGACAACAAAAGTTAATAATTATTATAATCAGATCTTTGCTATAATATCTTTGTGACATAAATATTTCAATTTTAAACAACATCTCTACGATACCGAATTTTATATTTCACATTTACCATTGTTATTTTAGTTAATAAATTGTTATTGTTTTAATAACTTGTGTGTTTTTCTTGAAGATAGGCCTATATATTATTGTAGTGCAAAGTTTCCCATTTTTATTTTGCTATACAGCAACAACAGTGACCTTGCCTCTATAATAATCACGGATGTATAATAGAGAAGGTGAGCCGAGACTGTATCTTTTCATGATAGACGAACGGGTCTCGAGAGTGGTCAGTGTGCGAGAGAGAAGTAGCGACAAAGATGGAAAAGGCGATGCGTGCGAAAAGAGAAGTGTGGAGATTTGTATGTAAAGTTTGATATTCATTTTTGACGTTTGTCAACATTTGTGATACGGTGCAGGTATTTAATGTTTGGCAATGTCCCGACACTGTTTTGCACCTGGATGTCATAGTGGCTATAGTAGCAATAAAGAGAAAGTGTCTTTATTTAAGGTGCCCAAAAACAAATTAATAGAGTGGAGTACTCTGATACCTCGTGCAGACAAACAATTAAGAATTACAGACGCTTTGTGTGAAAAACATTTTTTAAAAGAAGATATTATACGTGAAGTTATCACAGAAACTATTCGGTAAGTTTTAAATTATTTACGTATAATTTTGAATGCTAAATTTCCCTCAATAAATGAATATACCAGTGGTAAATGTATAATTTTTGAACTCATAATTATTGTAGTAGTATTCGATACGAGTGAGAGATATTGAAGAAGGATAATTTTCTGCGTTATACATGTTTTCAGTAGAGAAATTGATCATCAGAGTTAATCGATCAATGTAATACTCGTTTCTCTGTAGTATTCACTTAAGTTCCCTCGTTTAATTAATTTTAAAACGATCTTTTCCAGCAATGACTCAGTTAACAAAGCTTATCATCTACAAAGAATACAGAATAAATTAGACGATCTTCTGGTAGGTGAATTTTGGGAGGATTCTGAAGATACCGCAGCATCTATTTATGATATTGGCTTACCAGAAACACTGGATTGTATTATTTATTATTTAACCGGTTTTATTTGCAAGAAACTCTTTAAAGAGTCAAAATGTAAATTTTGTCGGGAGCTTCTTTATAATCATGAACCTCAAATCTCGCCTCCCGAAGCTGAACTAGTTCAATTAAAATCAAGGGGATGGTTGAATCATCCCAATAAAATTATTCACAATTTGTTAAGGAGATTAGAAAATGTGCTATTCAAACATATTGCCTCCGTTGACGTTTTTGATAACACAATAGAAGATTTTTTTTTAGTTCCCGAAAATAGACTAATTAAATTTGAGTGTCAGGCGCACCGCGAGGAAATCATCGCGAAAGGGGTTTATTTCTACATATGCATGCGAGTTAAGCAGTATTATAGACAACAGCAAGGTAAAGTAAGAAAGGAGTCTGCCATAGATAAAAAAAAATCGAAATTACACCGTTCCTAAATAATTGTTCGTTAGGATAAAATTAATAAAACCGGAACAAACACTTTTATTTTTTTTAAATGGTGTAAAAATAAAATATGTTGAAACCAACTCACCATGTTTAATTAATACATGCTATTTTTTATTTTTTTAATAATATGTAATTTGTTTTTAAGTTCTGATACCTCTAATCATATTATCCGTAATGAATTAATTCCGTCGTACATAGTTCCGACGTATCGCCTTTTCTGTCCTTGTCTAACCGAGACGACCACACTCGCGGCCGCCTGAAATGCAGTTGTCGGTCCACCTTCTCTATTATACATCCGTGATAATAATAAAATGGGTGGCGCAAACGGGCATTAACATCTTTTAGTAGTAGTCTCAAGCTCTGAGCTAGATATATAGGGTGGGTCACAAATATCAAAAACATCAATCGTCTACTTCAAGGGTAACAACTAGAATTGGAAACAATAATATTAATCATAAGCGATTAAGGGGATATTAAAGTCGATTTGTATTTGGGAATTCACTATAATTGCTTTTAGAGGTGTTGGCCCGTAGGAGGAGCCAAATGCAAGCCATCTCATTCTCACATATTTGAAATGAATGTGTTGTTTTCCGTCACCCGAATACAGAGAAACAACTGAACTATTCAAATCAACGGCAGCAGAATATCGTGACAAATACGATGGTCGATTATACTAGCAAAAAAGAGTCTGTTCTACAAGCAGATTTGTATTTTTCCTCAGTTTATTTGATTTTAGCGTTTTTTGCATGAAGGAAGGTTATTTCGCTATAGTTATTTCTTTTAGAAAAGCAAATATTTGGCAAATACTATATATAAACAAAAATTAAAGTATTCCATTCAAACAAGTGCAATAAATGTATTCAAAGACATCTCTACGAAATGTACGAAGAATGTATATGAAACTGACAATTTTTTTTTTGCTGCAATAAAATATTTGTATGTGCATATGTGAACGAGACACTTTCCACAATTACGCAATCAACTCAATAAAAGTTTTTCTTTCCGTGATAAGTATAGTTATATCGCGATCCTTGCTGGCTTTTCGCACATACAGTAAATACTAGTAAGGGCTGTTCCCTGTTCTTATTATTTGGAGAATTAATTTTTTGACACTTTTTGGTGTTGAGTGCCGAAGTAGAGTGTGACGTAAAGGTATTCACAATGGCAAGAGGCAACAGAAACTTAAAGAAAAATAGAAGCAGGCAAGTGTTAAAAAGACTCTATAAGAGCAATGAGAGTGATCCATCATCAACCGTTCAAGTTTGCCAAACGTAAATTCAATACCTTTCTCAATCATTTATATTATATTTATTTTTTTTCTTTCAAGTTCGGTTAGTCATGAGGATGTTGATAAAGATTACATGGATGTATTACATGCGATTGAACGTGAACCTGAAGTTGACTTATCAAATGAAAATATTTCAAAGTAGGCAGTTCCAGCAACTATTTAAATTATTATTTGTATTATAAAGCAAGTTATATACAGGATGTTTCCAAATAAGTTTGGAAAGTTTTTAGAGGGCGATTCCTTGTCAAAAATTAAAAGGGGTCTTTCATGTAAACAAAAGCTCTTAGGCTTGTCTTTGGAAACATCCTGTAAACATAAGCACATACAGAGCTGTTCGTTATAAATTAATTGCGTTTTGAGTTTATTTTAGAATTGAAATAATAAAAGAGAGTGCACATTCTGAATACTCTGTTTCTGGTAGAAGAATAATTGATGTTGAACAATTCTTTAAATCAATTGTGGAGTTCAAACATAATGCATTGTTTTCCTGCAGTACTGAGAATTTGAAAATAATAAATGAAAAGAAACTTGGTCTCAATAATATTTTTTATTTACAATGTGCAATGTGCAAGGAAACATCATCATTTGTTCCATTTTTAGTACACATTTTGCGTGTTTCTCTTTTGTTATTTCATAAGTATAACACAATCCAAAAAAAATTAATTTTCGATTGTGGAAGTAGTTACGGAGTTTAGTCAATAATTTCAGCGAAAAGTAACGTGAATGCGATCCATTCTTGCGAAAATCATGAGAAATTTCAGAGGATGTGTGTCGGATTGATTTATATGTTCGACCTAGGAATGAGGTATTTAATTGTGATTATGCGACCATCATAATTAAGTATTATAAAACTTAGACTGGAATTATTTTGTTTTTTGAAAATTTTTATTATATATTTTGGTTATAATTATACATGCTAAAAGGCATACATGGGGATAGGACAATACCTTGACTAATTAAATTGAAACTTGTATTAAGATTCATAATTTTTGAGTGTTATTTAATTGTCTTAGGCATATCTGTTTTTCAATATTTTCTATTTTGAAATATTATACATCATACATTTTTGGTAATATTATTTATTTGTTAATATTTTGTAAATGTTTAAATAAAAGTTGAAATAAAGGTTTTAATTTATATTATAAAACTATATGTTAAATAAAGTTATTATATTTGTTCTTTGAAAAATTTGTGTTTTGCTTTATAAATTGCCATACCACTTTGAAGTGTTAAAGCTACCTACACCCTGAGATATAGAGTAAATGCCGGGAAGAGATTTTGTTAAAGATAAGAGGAGCAAATAAGAGCATAAACCACTGCTAAGTTGCTAACCCACCGTTTTTAAGCAATATAATTGTGATTGTTTATTTCCAAGAGTTAAAATCATTTTCTAAATATTATTCAAATTACTAAGGTCACAGCAATATGTGCGTTTCAAATTATACAATAGTTGGTCTAAATTAAGTTTTAAATAGTTTTATCTTCTTAAAAAATTAAACTTGTAAGTGTGTTACACAAAAAAATTTTGTTATAGGAAAATTATTCAGAATCCTATTCTAAGTACTTCTATTCTCTTAATAAATTACTATAGAATGCATACTTTACGAGATATTTGCAAAAAAGTGCTACTCGATAAAGGTAAAAGTGATACTTCCGGTCAGTGGCGGCTCTTTAATGAAAGCAAGTGAGCAATTGCACCCCCTGGAATTTTGAAACAAAACAAACCAAGCGGCGACTAACTGTGAAAGTATTTATTTATTACGTATTCATAGTTATTGAACAGGAACGTGGCGTGTGCGGCACGCGTAACAACCTACATGCACCGATCGTCGTCACAGATATAATGACGACTAACAGCGCACGAGCAACTATTCGAATGTTTACCCCTTCCACCGAGAGAAACATACCCATGAGCAAAGCCCAACCGTTGCTCCGTTAAGCCATTAACATTACATTGAAGGTGGGGAGAACTGTATTTTGTTCTACTTCCATATCGTATAATACATAGCGTGTGAGCAAGATCTCCAGTCTGCTCACCGCTGTTGTAAGATAAATTTCGTCTCTGCGTTACAGAATAACACGTTTTCGCGGTTAACGTATGATGAAAAAATCATAATAAAAAATCTTAAACGCCCGATGCCTCAATTATGTTTAGAAAATAAACAATCTGTTAAAGGTAAAGACGTTATAAGAAAATTCAAAATGAATATTTATCAGAAAAATGACTGGATTTGTGGGTGTGAAATTAAAAATACTTTGTTTTATTTTCCGTGTCTTTTGTTTGGTGGTGAACCGTCTTGGTCAAAGAACGGAATAAAAGACTTAATTCATCGTAGTGCTAAAATTACGAAACATGAAAATTCCGAAGGGCATTTGAAAAATATATTTAGTCTAAGAATGTTAGGAAAAAATAACATTCAGAATGTTTTAGATTCATCATATAGAAAAGCAGTTCAATAACACAATGAACAGGTAACAAAAAATAGGCATGTGTTAAATTTAATAATAAATTGCATTAGATTTTGTGGCGCGTTTGAACTGGCACTTCGGGGTCATGATGAACGGCAAACGTGGAATACCAAGGGCATTTTTCGGGAATTGATAAATTTTACGGCAGAATTGGATAAATTGCTCAGAGATCACATCGAAGCAGCACCGGTTTTTAAGGGATTATCAAAAACGATACAGAATGAGCTGCTTGATGCAATGTTGAACGTGTATCATGGACAAGTTTCCAGTGAAATTAAAGCAACCGACTTCATATCTGTGATAGCTGATGAAACCACAGATGTGTCCAATCAGTTTCAGTAGGTGGTTGTTTTAAGATATATTGTGAACGCGAGACCGGTCGAAAGATTTTGGAAATTTCTTCTGCCTAGTGGACATGATGCTAATTCTTTATCTGCTTCCATCCTTAACGAAATTAGTATGCTTGTTGATGACCCAGAAAAACTGATTGCACAGAGCTATGATGGGGCAGCAGTCATGAGTGGTGCTATTAACGGCGTGCAAAGACATGTCCAAGACCAGTATCCAAGGGCCAATTTTGTACATTGTTACGCACATCAGACAAATCTTATTATGTCACATGCTACATCGAGCAGTAGTAATTGCAGATTTTTTTGCCAATCTGACGGGATTATGTACTTTTTTTCTCCACTTCACCACAACGAGCTGCAAGATTGGAAGAATTCCTTCAGAGAAAAAGCTTACCTCGTTCTTCAAAAATAAGATGGAACTTCAATTCTAGAACAGTGAATACAATATATGAGCACCGAGAAGAAATAATTCAAGCTCTAGAACAAATCGAGGGAGAAGCTAGTTTACAAACTACCATTCATCAAGCTGGTGCCAATTTGCGAATTTTAGAGGAGGAAAATTTTATCTATTGGTTAACTTCCTTTCATAAAATTATGCCACATGTGGACATATTGTTTAATCAATTACAAAATGTCAATACAGATGCATTAAAAATCAAGAATAATTTAGATAATTTTGAACGCGCTATTGGAAAAATTCGAACCGAAATCGCTGACACAGATAATCAGTTGGTTAAACAAAATGACTCAGAACTGACTCCTCGACCATCAACGCGACGAAGAGTAACTGATGGTAGCCAAAGACGGAGGGAAACTATTGAAGTGTGCGATATTATTTTGCTTGAAATAAAAACTAGATTTCGGTATACAGGGCACTTAATATTAGCAAACTTAATTTCTTTTAAACAGTTCTCCTCTTTTCAAAAAAAATTTCCGGAAGATTGCCTTAAAGAAGCAGTAAAATTTTATCCATGTCTCAATGAAAGCAGACTACGAACTGAATTAAGTGTTCAATATTCTAGAGAAGAATTTAGGCAAAATATAGAAGTCAGTGCTGTAGGTCTGCTAGACCTTCTGCTGGATGGATTAAGCGACACCTTTAATGAAGTTGTTAAGCTTTTAAAAATTGTCATTACAATCCCAATGACGTCTGAAGCGGAACGCCAGTTTTCACGGCTGAAGAGAATAAAAACTTTCCTGAGAAATACAATGAAAGAAGACAGATTAAATGCCCTTACTATGTTATCTTGTGAACAAGAATTTATAAATGATTTCCCAAATTTTAATGAAAAACTTAGGTGTGGCCACCACACGACTTTCTTATACGTATGAGCGTTTCAAATTATAGGATTTTAAGAATTTTTTATACAAAAATTATTCACAATCCTATTCTAAGTACTTCTATTCTCTTAATAAATCTCGATAGAATGCATACTTTGCAAGATATTATCAAAAAAGTGCTACTCGCTAAGAATAAAAGTGCGACTTCCGGTCCGAATTTTGAAATTTCATATATACAAAAAATATTGCAAATCCAATTATAAATACTTTTGTATTCTTGATAAATACATATAGAATGCATAACTTACGACATATTTGCAAAAAAATCGCTATTCGATAAGGGTAAAAGTGGTACTTCCGGTCTGAATTTCGAAATTTTTTTTGTACAAAAGATATTGAAAATTATGTTTTAAATACTTTTATACTCGTCACGTACTTGTCTAAAAAGCATGACTGATTTTCGATAAGAGTAAAACACCTACTTCCGGTAGGAATTTCGAAAAACTTTTTAAATAAAATTATTCTCAATTTTAATTTTAAGTACATATGAATTCTTTATAAATTTGTTTAAACTTAGTAGTTGACGAAATATTGGCAAAATTCGATTTTTTCACTGAAGTAAACTACTACTTCCGGTCTGCCAATTTTGCTTAAAATCTAATCATTTCTCCAGAGGGAGATTATACTACTAAATACAAAATTTGGAATACGCGCCCCAAATTAAAAAAAAGACGAATACTGATGCGGAGCTTCATTCATCGGGCACTAATATTGTCAACTGGGGAATTTCTGCGGCATAAATATCCAGTTCGTAGAAAAGTCAGGCGATATCACACATTGAAAAATAAATATAAGTATATGACAATTATTTTATCATTAAATCACATATATAAAATGTCTATTACAGAACTCAAACAAATATTTTAAAAATTTTAAAAAATTTTCAAAGTCCATAAATTATTTTAACAGATGCGAAAAATATAATAGGCAGCAACATGTTCCAATGCAACTGCAACGCTATTTCTGCATGCAAACTAGAGAACTAAACAAAATCGCAATAAGTCAATCACCAAAAGTCAATTTAATTGTGTCCTTTTACGCGCCACGAAATTATAAAGAAAATTCAAAAAAATTTCTAAGTTCATTAATTTACTATAGCGGATGCTAAATAGGCAATACAAGCATAATACATGCAGCAACATGTTCCAATGCTACTGCAACGCTATTTCTGCATACAAATTAAAGAACTAACCAAAATCGCAATAAGTCAATCACCAAAATAAAAATAAATTGCATCTATACCTACTTCTGTATTGTCATTAAAATCATATACAATACAATGCATTCATACATTTATTCATATACGAAAATTTTTTTTCGTATATGTATACTTGCATGGTAAAATCATATAGCTTCGAAACTGGTAATAATATGAATGCGTAAAATTGGAGTGAGAAAAAGTGAAATAAAATACTCCAGACAACCGCAAAAAATTCGGACAGTCCTATTAGGCGGGGCCAAGAAGTTGGGTGCATATCCGTAGCAGCTGAAGGCGCTGCTAAAATACAAATAATTCAGTATTGCAGCATTCCGGAATTTCTTAATTTAATTACTCAAATTAAACTTTTTTCCGCAATTCAAAAAGCTATATCTCACAAGAAAACATTGGTCTACACGGGAATTACATCCGTTTTGATCAATTTCATTTAATTCTTTCAGATTTTGACGGAGAAACACACGTACATTTTACTCTAATTTGGAATAAAAAAAGTAGGTGGTTGTGACAAAAAATTACATAATCTGACAACCTTTCCGTGTACTCATATCTATATTGGAGTTGTACAGAAAATTTCACATTTCTATCTTGAACAATAGTAAAAAAAAACTGATAAATTCGATATCTTGCTTTCTCGGCCGCTTTAATATCCCCTTAATAATTATTTTTAAGGTAAGTGAATGTACTGTTCTAACATACACTCCTCATGCACCCTGAATTTTAGTTTATTTATATTAGGGGTTTTTCCCTTAAGTAACATTCACTAAGTAACATTATTAAGTGACATTCTCTAAGTAACATAACTTCTTATAAATGTTTCACCTAATCAAAAACACATACTTTTCCACATAAAATAAATAAGTTGTTAATAAATGTAAGTGGTGAGACTCTTGAACACTGTCATTTGGTCCTTAGTGTAATAAATATGTAATAAAAGCAAATATACAATAATATTCGTACTTGGCACAGGTGGAATACTATTTATTAAAGTGTGTAATTTCGAGAATGAATGGATCCAAATTATCAAGTAATTTAATGTTCATCTGATAGCTGCCAAACAATACATTCTCACTCGAAAATGTTACTCCAACTTCTGGATTTTCAGTTAAGAATTTCTTCAGGTAATCACTCTGCATTATCATGTTTATAAACACAGCACACACGAAAAGTAACACCATATTAAAACTAATAATGATGGCATACCAAACTAAGGTTCATTCATTGTTTGCCAACAGACGCCATATTAGATCACGTGATTTGGATTCTCTAATTACTAAATTATCGTGTTTTTGTTTTTGACTTTTAAATGTAGTTCTCAGACATACTTGTTTCTGGTGAATTGTGTGGAAAAACTAGTTGTGTAAGCAATATTCGTTTCATGTGCACAAGTGTGTGGTTTCATTATTGTATAAATCTTTTAGATATTAAATACATAAATATCCATATAAACATGTCCTGCAGTGCTAAAAGCTGTCTCAAATTAAGAGGTTTAAACCTGAAGGATAAAGTTTTCACAGGTTTGATGGCAAGATCATTTTAAATTTGTTGAAATATCAAAATTATTTCAGATTTTCAGAAGGTGCCTTGTTACCGATATGCTTGAAAGCTGTGAATATAGCAACTGGTTGGGTATGGTCAGAGATGTGGTCAGAGAATAAATATGTTTGTTCAGAACATTTCAGAGATGAAGATTATGTGCCAATGGAATACCAGCGATTTCGATTGTGTAACAATGCTGTAGCATCTATGAAAATAATACTGGAAACATCTGCTGTAGATGAAGTTTCAAGTATTAGTTTTGCTGGTGTTAGTGGACAAAATCTCACTGATGAATCATTAGCAGGAACACATGAAGTGCCTTCATTAAGTTCTGAAAAGGAGATAGCTTGATCGGATGATCCCATTAGACCAAGATTAGATAGAAAATTGAGAGCACTAAAATGTAATAAATTAATTAAAATGATTATTAGATTAAGTATATAATAGTACACTTTTTTCAGAATGTTTTCTGGTTATGAGACTTGTTCTGACACGAGCTGCAGGAAAAAAGGCAAAGTTGACAAAGACTTCATAATTTTGCAAGTTTTTTTATTGTATTTAAGAAATACTATGTAAAACAAAATCAATTTATTTTTATGGTATCTCCTGGTGAATATAAAAGAAAATATGAAGCTTGGAAAAGAAGTCAATCAAAATCAAGAAAGAAGCTTTATGGCACAACACGAACTATGAAAAATCTAAACTCTTACCTGTGTTGCAATTAATATTTTGTAGTTTCTTATTTTATTGTTATAGATTATTACAGCTATTGTATATGGATATATGCAGTATTTAATTGCAGTGTAAAGATAAAGTGTTTAATACCTCAAAAGAAATATCTTTAATAAATATAATATCTATAATAAAAGCAATAAGCATCGTTTCATATTGTTATTAATAAAAACTTGTAAACATGAACAAGTATTTTTATTTCACAAAGCATTACACTGAATAACAGAAAGCATGAAGAGAATAAAAAGTACATTTCTAATTGTTATTACAATAAGTTAAAAAAAATACTAAAACTAACGAGTTTTTGAAGGACCCAGTAAAGCGCTACCACCATACTATAAAATATTAGTGATTACAAAAAGAAAGCTAATGAAAGTGACAAAATACCTTCATAAAGGGAGTATTTTACTTTCGCCTTCTAAAAAGGACTATTTTTTTAAGAATGTTAATAATAAACTATGTAAAATACAATAAATAAATGTTTGACAAAATAAGCAAAACGCGATTACTTTGCGGTTTAAATGCATAAACCAATCACCCGAACGTTTCTTTCCACATTCCTTTCTCATCTTTTGTTTGAAAATTCGTTCTTTCAAGAATGCCTATGATTGGTGCTTTTTGACAACAATGGGTCAAAATGGCGCACATCATTATTTGCAATCATTCTATCTTCCGCGCATTTGTAAGAGCATTCTCCCCTCTCTATATCTCTGCCACCGACTCGGGTGTTTCTAATGCGTTCAGAAATAATATTTACGAGTTGCAAGGATTTGTTTTTCTTTTTCCTTTCAGTAAAGGCAGAGAATTATTAAGCTGCATGACACAAACAAAAGCGTAATTCTAATAAAATTAAAAAAAAACCATAATAAAATAAAAAATAACCATAATAATAGTATATTAAAATACAAGTTTCATAAGACACGATTTTTGCGCACGCGTTCAAGTTTAGAAAACGAGCCGCTAGGCGAGTTTTCTAAAGAACAAGTGCGCAAAATGTCTTATGAAACGTGTATTTTATACTATTTTTTCTATTTCGGTTATTAAAAGTTCAAAAAAGCTTAAAATAAGAGACATGTTTTGTTCGAATATTTTAGAAATTTTGCTTTTTTGAAGTTGGTTACTCTGATTTTTAAGTAGAACGTTTTAAATATTTGAATATCGGTGGTGCTATATGTAATTGTGTTTAAAATTCAGACTGATTTATACAATAAATTATTTCAAATTATCAACAAAAAGGACGAAATAAATAACTGTACGCCCCCAGAGATTCGCAAAATAGCAGAAGACAATTTACAAAATCTTTCGTCCACAAACTCTCTACATATTTATCAAAACAAACTTTTATAACAGTTGTACTATTCAGCATGGTAAGTAAATGTCAATAGTAGCATCCGAAAACTTATCATCCAACTCTGCTTAACAATTTATATTGCTAAATAGTAAGTGAAATGTTAGCATGTGTGCTTTTTATTCTTTGTACAATTTTATTGCACATTTTTGTTACTTTAAAGGCTTATATTTTGACATTTAAATACGATTTGGTTCCATTTTTTTTGTTACCAACTTCAAAAAAATAAAATTAGCGTGCGATAAAGTAATACTTTATGCAACCAAAACGGGTGTCGTAAAGTGAACTTTATAGCACCGGAATAGAAAAAATAAATAAAAAAGGATTCCTCCCTGCACAGCAAGACATTGCCCTAGGCGGTCGTAGAAATTTACTCTTACGTTTTCTAACATGTGAGCAGTTACTGAATTAGCAGCCTCAATTATTTTTTCTCTCAAGACAACTATGTTTTCTGCTCTACCAGGTTCATGGGTATAAACAATATTTTTTAAATATCCCCACAAAAAAAATCATTTTGAGAGAGATCAGTAGATCGCGGAGGCCATTTGATGTTTCCCGTTCCAGTATTAAGACGGCCAGGGACCGCAACGTGTTCCCAGCTAAACATTGAATGTAAAATCTGGGTCGGGATCGGAGAATATCGTTGTGATGTCGGCATTGGTGACGTACAGTAGGGGTACCACGTTGCCACGTATTACATTCATACGTATAGATCGCACGTAAACATTGAATCCCTATACCTAATGATATTTGACACATGCGATATACCTAGCACGAGAAATATTTTTTAAATGAAGTCTTTCTATTAATATTTTTAATTATGATAAATTTCGTAGAAATACTTATATGGAATTAATTTTTTTTATATTTACCGCATGCATTGTGAATTGTAGACTCACTGGCACTTTAACCTTATTTAAAGATTTACAAAAATCCAAGTGCATGTGGAGATATAAATGCAATTTGGTACACAACACTTGTACGGCATTTTACAATGACCTTCAACAAAACTCGAGAACGAACACAATGTATTCTTAAGAATTAAAACAGCGAAACCGTACTATAAAGATCTAACGTGGCAATATGTAAGAAAGAATTCCTTTCAGTCCATGGATTGCAACACTCTCGAAACAGGATTCAGCTATTACGGCAGCAACTCAGCAAAAGCTGCAAAATTTGTTTTTCGATTTGAGAAAGAAATTATAAATCTAATGAAAAGAAACCACTAACGGATTGATAATTTTAAAACGATCAATATTGGGACAAAAGAGTTTGAGAAAGTTATCATTAACCGATTCAGCATTCTTTGTAGTAATTGCAGTTTCAGAGATATACACCTTATCCTCCACGAACGTTTTTTCGCACTGCTCTTTCTCTACACTAAATGTATTTTCGGAAAACATTGTGTCATTCATATAAACTTGGTCAACATGATCAGCCATTACTAACGTTTGTTGTAAATTGAGGAGTGTCTCGCGCCATTTCCGATGGCTGCCGTCAGGTCCAAGAAAATATTTGCGCGCTAATTTTAAAATCTATTGGGCAATAAAATATATTGCATAAAAAAATAATTCGTGTTTTGAATATATTTTAAATACTAACGGAAACAGATGTACCATTTCGTTCAGAATAAAAAAACAGGGTTAATAATAAAAATATATTCACTCAAAATGTAAATATTATTATTATTACATAAATCGCTGCCTTAAAATTATCAGGTTCTATGTTACAACTTTGACATTATGTTGCTACCCTCTTGTATTTAAATTATAAATGGCCAAGGCCCTAAACAAATTCGGTACCCAAATTCCAAGAAGGTAGTAAGTCAGACACCACCACGTAATTAACCTTCTATTTAAATTTAGGAGGACGCTTGTCTATTAATTATTCACCAACTTATAACACTCAAGTCTTACCTCTTACTTCCCCAAGGGTCGATGTTAAATATGGGAGTCAGCACTGCCTCCAGCTACAGTCAGAGAAGGGCGAGTTCGAACACAGTACTAAGTTGAAGGTTAAGTTGTCAGGGCGCCTATCCGTAAAAATATGCTAAGCCCAACAGATATTCAGACCCCGGACCAGATCCAATGTAAAACTCCCCAGGTGATAAGAAAATAAGACCAACACACACTCATTCAAACTTAACAAACAGTTTATTGAAATTCTACTTCAGATCTCAACAGTTCATTCCAATACTGTACATAACCGGCTATACTATCTAATCTCTGATTTTTCACGAGATATTCAAGAACAAGAAAAAAAACCAATGAAAAGTAAATCCCAAGCGCAACTCAGTTGCCAATATTAAATTCCTGAAGGGTTAATTAAAACTTAAATGGTCACCCAAGGTGATCCACAACTAAAAATTATCAATGACGTACAATTACAAAATTTAAGAAATTCAAAATGGTGAACACATGAAACAACCTTAAAGTTAAAATAATTATCCAACAATATTCTTACAAGCACACAGTTATAAGGCAACTTGCCGAAAGTCCCTCCAAAGTCGAACAGTTTGATCGTAAATTGCAACACGTCAACACTGAAATAAAACACTCTGTATACCAGAGGCGACCGACAATCTATTCGACATTAGAGTGCAGACTCTAAGTTGTAAAGTATCTAATTCTATAAAAAAAAATTAGCGCTAGTTAACTATGCTTTACATAAGGAAATGTGATTAAATTTAATTCAATAATTTCTTACGAGATTGTACAAAAATAAATTACAATGGTTGACTAAATGCACTAAATAACAACTAGGACGTTACACAAGACAGATGTGAGGCTACACTGCCCATACACATCCAAAATTTAGTTCAAGTTCTGAGTCCAAAAATAAAAAGGCTACGTAACGTTTCCCAAAAATGACAAAGTAACCTCCAAATTGGGGTCACTGTTATTAATAAAACTACGTTAATTTAATTAATTCAAATCATAAAGGCTCACATGCCACAAGAAGTTAAAATAGGAAATTTCGATGACTTATTTAATTAGCTAGGCCGGAAAATTGAAATTTACTGTTCAAAGTACTCGATATTGACATAAATTTTACCAAAACTGCTTGGTCAATAAACTCTACACTCTGGATAATATCAGGGAAATTTACACAGTCACAGTACCTTAAGGAAAATCACATCCACAGCTACCAAACACGATACCTCCTACGGATCCACACGTTACAAGAAATCTGCTCTCCTATCTTCGGCTAACGACATCTCAAGAAATTAGCGTATGAAGGCTACAGTATTCCATTAATCTGTACCTTAAATATGTCTTCACCGCAAGATCCAGCAATAATTTCCTTGGAACCGTAAGATAACCATAGCACGTGGTTCTTAAATCTTAACCCCAACAAAGTGCTCAAATGAGGTCTAGGCCAGCACTAACTCTAGCAGCTATATTTAAATATAGAAACAACACAAATTAAGACCGGTCAAACACGTGAAAATAATACTTACAGCAATTACACAATTCCTAGCCAGTGAAGAAAATATCCTCGCAAGATTCAACCAAAACGCCAAAATTCAAAAATAACACTTGAGAAGTACTATAACATCCGCTTTTGTAAGCGATTACAGACGATAAAACTTCAAAACTCTACAACATTCTCAAGTAATGGCTCAGGAATATGCTTCTGCTCTTGTGGTGTTTAATCCTTCCTCGGTGACCGTTAAAGCTCAAGAGAGAAAGATTCTAACATGTCAAAAACCGACCTCAAACGGAAGACGAACAATTGCCCTAAACGACCGAACGACCCAATCTGATATTTTAAACGTACGACATAAATGCAGGTTCAAATGACAATAGAAAAATGGAAAATAATTATAAATAATTTGTTACATAACTCTAAGCCCAAAAAGAAGCTCTAAAACTAAATTAGCAACAATTAAAAAATACCAAATCTATTAAATAAAACATCGTACGCCATCTACCCGTCAACGCATGTATACGTTACAACCACCTGCGATAAGGCAGATCGCGTGGCAATAGGGATCTTATGAAAATCCACACCAGGTGACAGTAGTAGTAGGAAGATGACATAAATTTAATCCAAAATAAATTACGTATTCAACGATAAACTAAAATAATCCATTAAGAGATAAAATACAACAAAATAATTGTAACAATGTGAGTTATTAATATTACGAGGTTGTATGTGATACATACAACATTTCTATCTACAAAACATAATTTTCGGCCTATAAATAAAAGTTCCATGTACAGAAGAAACATAGAATTTTGTTTGAAATCATTACTCTACTAAAACAAAGTTCTTTGTCGGACATAGAACCTTTTAACTAGAATCCTAAAAAATATTACTTGATAAAAGGTTCTGTGTTATAATTTTTTACTGTTAATAGCAGTGCTTATAGAACTTTGTTAGTGTTGGGTAACGCAATAATCCCGAACTTTTTCCTGAAAAAGTCAGTTATATTGCGAAAAAATGAGTGATAGTGAAGAAGAAGACATATTTAGTCAAGGTGGCTACAATTCTGATAAAGATAAGGAGTGGTTACCATCGGAAACTAAGAAAAAAGCAAGGTATTAAAATTTTGATTCATTAATTCAAGAAATAAAAAATCCCTGAATTTTGTAGGTTTTTTAGCATTAAGGAAGATTGAGAAGAAAATAATCACACTCCAATAGAACCGAACGTTGAAATTAGTAATAATAACATTAATACTCCACAAAATAACTGTAAGGTAGCCCTCCACCAACGCCATTGTACATTTAGAATCTGAAAATAGGGAAGAGGAACATGTTCCAGGCATGTAACTCTGTTTTATTTAAATCATGTTTATGTTTGTTCTGTTCTATTCTGTTAAGCTAAAACGGTCAATTTTTTTAGATAAGAAAAAATTTCGAAAGAGGTTACGTACTCTGCAGGGATGGAAGCAGAATATAAGAAAAGAGAAAAGGCAACGGTGAAGAGTATGTTTTTTCAAAAAACAAGATTATTCCTGCAAAATGTGTGAAAAAATTAAAAGTGTATGTATAAATGTTCCAAAGTGATAACGGTAGAAGAACAACAGCAGATATTTAAAGACTTTTATTCATTAAACAAACGAGCAAAAATAACTTTTACTTTTATAGATCTATAAATATTTTTTTAAAGTTAAAGAACGCAAAGTACAAGTTGCAACACTCGCTGTAAGCCAAAAAACTATCTACAGGGAAATGCAGAACAGAAATTCCACTACAAATATACCTTTTTCCATCAAACATGGAAAACATATAAAAAAACCGTATTCCTGACGATGTTGTTGAAGAGGTAAAGAGGCATATTGCTTCATTCCCGCGAGTTGAGTCTCACTACTGTAGGCGTGATAGCAAATGCGAGTATTTAGAAGGCAGCTTAACAGTAACAAAAATGTACGAGTTGTATCAAGAAAACATGGAAACAGCTGGATTGCCTTCAGTCAAACTTTCCCAATACAGATACATTTTTTCTAATAACTTCAATATTCGTTTCAATAAGCCTAAAAAAGATCGTTGCTCTGTATGTGAATTAAATCATCTTCAAGAGAAACAAGCAGCCAGAATAAGTAGGAAGAGAGCCCGTAACAGTGGAGCTCTAGTACTAACTTTTGACCTGGAGAATGTACTTACCTGTCCAAAGGCAGAAGTCTCCCAGTTCATCAAATTAGCAGTTTATAATCTAACCGCAGTAGAGGGACCAAGCCGATTCGAGAACCTCCTCATGACCTTGACCTTGGTCCGACCTTCGGCCGGACCAAGGTTAAGGTCAAGGTCATGAGGAGGTTCTAGAATCGGCTTGGCCCGGGAAGGTCAAGGCCAAGGCCAAGGTCGATAACCTAGTTAAAAGTTGGTATCAAGAAGGGTGGGGTAGTAATGATTATCGTATATATGTATTGAAAGCGGTGTTGTTGAATGTTAGTAGTGGTTCATCACCATGTGCACTCACAAAGAAAGAAGAAGCAACATGTTGTTGTTTCCTGGAAGAGAACAAGGTTCAAGTAATACCATACAAATTATACCAACTAATACTGATAATGGAATGGTGTGGGTGGCAGTTATGAACGTTAGTCATGATATATTTGATAGAGAAACTGTAGTGTTGGATGAATTGGACAATATGGATGATTTCGAGGAAGAAATCCAAACAAATTAACAAATATATAATTATGTATTAGCAGTTATGTATACAATAAAATAAATTGTAGATACAATTACTATGGATGTTTGTATTTATTTATTATTTCATTTGTCCTACTAATATTAAAAAATTCATCATCATTGCTTCTAGTCTGCAATTTATCTGCCAAACACTGATGGTTGGATGCTCGTAGTGCCTCAATTAAATTTTGAAATGCGTGTGGTCCTCTCGTCAGCAAGTCAAACATAATTTCAACTTTTTCTCTACGTGTTATTTTCTGAAATGTTAATACAACATTAATACAAAAAATATGAAGCTATATGGACACAAAACTCGTCATAGTTATGCCAACTTTTCGGAAATATGTTGTATTCGAACAGTTTAGGTCATAGGTTCCCAAAGTGGGCGATAACGCCCCCTTGTGGGCGCTGCAGGTCTAAAGGGGGGCGGTAAGAGACCCAGAAAAAAAATGGGGGCGTTGTGTAAAGGCTTAGGGGGCGATTTGTAATTTCATCTAGAGTCTAGGAGGACTCTTAGACACCGACTGAGCTCTCGACTCTCGACTAGGGATGGGCGATAAACATCGATGTTCATTGAACATCGATATTTTAGGATCGATGTTCGATGTTTTTGCATCGATGTTTGCAATTTAGATTTATCGATAAACTATCGATGTTAGAAGAAATATAGTGAACATCGAACTTTTAAGCTTGACAAAATGTATTTGCACTAATCACAAAATAAAACAGCGTCCTCTGTTGACAAATACAAAAATGTTTCCAAATTAACAGCTCACATACAGGCTACGAGGATGTAAAATTGTCTACGAATAAAAGAAGTATTTAAATTACACAGTGCTATATCATATAAATTCGAATATTTCATTTTAGGCTCTTTTAAATATTACTCAGTATAAATATTTAAATAATATATAATTAAATACATAAATTTATAGTACTTTTAATGTGCAGAATAAAAGTTAAATTATGTATGCATGCAGAATAAGTGAAGGAGGTAAACGTATTTTCATAGAAAAAGAAGGGAGATAGACATTACCGATGTATACTTCTTCGGGAAATTCCCTAGTGCGTACAATCATACACGACGATACACGTATTAAATGCAAGATGACACATCAGAAATATAAAACCATATCCATATGTATCTCGGTATTTGCCAGCGTAGTCAAAAAAAAATGCAAGACTATAAAATCCCAAATAAAAATCGTTCTCTTAAAAAGCTTTGATACACGTAAATGTATATATTTTTTAAGTATCAGACGATTTAAGTCATGTGGTTGTTTCATGCGTAATTGCATAATATTGTTTTTTTATATAGTTTTTTTTGAGTAGTTTCTAAAGTTAACTACATATTATAAATGTATATATTTCTTTTATTATTTTTTTTGAATAGTGATATCTTTTATATCATTTTGTTAAGGACGTAAATTAATTAAGTTATAATAAAGTTTTTGTTAAACTGCCAAAAAATAAATCTATAAATATAATTATCGATGTTTAAAAACATCGATGTTTGGTAGTCGATATTTTGCAACCATCGATGTTGATCAACGATGTTAACATCGATGTTTGATATCGATGTTTACCCACCGATGTCCCATCCCTACTCTCGACTACAGCTTGTGAACATCAACTAATATTAATTAAGAGATTGCTCAAACCAACTCGGTTCGATATTTCTCTCCGAGTAGTTCATATATCTGTCCTGTTTTATTGAATAAATAAAATAAAAAACATATCAATCGGTCGCTCCGTTTCGAAACGAAAAGAGACACAAACAAACAAATAAAAAGGCAACTGTATCAATCGGCTGGTTCATAGAATACTTGTTCTTACTTGTTGAGTACGATTGAGCGTCGAATGAGATAAACGAGTTTATGCATGTTTGTCTTATTCCTGTCGGTGCGTGCTGCTTATGCAATCCTATATAAACAACGTAATATTTATTTTATTTTCATTTGCGGTTTCGCGCGTAATAGATAAGCAGTACTTAAGTTCAACACTTATACTTACGTATTTCTCAAAACAAAACAATGTCGGAAGTAAAAAAGAAGAGACGGCAATACTGTGCGGAATATATTAAATTCGGATTCATTGAAAATCCTACAAACCCATCGTCGCCTTTGTGCTTTCTATGCCTAAAAACATTTTCGAATGAAGCAATGAAGCCTTCAAGACTTCAAGATCATTTGAATAAAATGCATCCAGATAAGAAAGACAAGAATGTAGCATATTTTCAAGACCTAGAGAAGAAGCATAATACTCGGCCAAGTGTAGCAAAACTCTTTTCGGCGGCTGCTAAGCAAGATGACGACGGACTTCGAGCTTCGTACAACATCTCTTTGTTAATTGCTCAAAAAGGCAAACCACACAACATCGGAGAAGTGTTAATTTTGCCAGCAATAAAGGAAGTAATAACTACTGTGCTTCATAAACCGGCCGCAGATATTATCGGAAAAATTCCTTTGAGTAATAATTCTGTGCAAAGACGAATTGATGAAATGGCCGGAAACATAGAAGAATCATTGTGCAATCATCTGAGGACTAGTCAATTCTCAATTCAGCTCGATGAGTCCACTTTACCAACTAATGAAGCATTGTTGCTGTCTTACGTGAGGTTTATTAAAGATGAGAAAATATGTGAAGAACTATTGTTTGCTAGAAATTTAGAGACCGATACAAAAGGCGAAACCATATTCAATACATTGGAAAAGTTTTGTGATGAGAAAGAGATTCCCTTGAAAAATATTATATCAGTTGCTACGGATGGCGCTCCGGCTATGACAGGGTGCCATAAAGGCTTCATAGCGTACGTAAAAAATAAAATTCCAGATGTCCTTGCTGTACATTGCGTTATTCATAGACAACATTTGGTTGCTAGAAATTTAAGTGAACGACTATTTCAATCACTGCAATATGTCATCAAAGCAGTCAATAAAATCCGTAACTGCTCTTTGAATGATAGATTATTTCATCAGCTTTGTGTTACTAATGACGAAGATTTCAACCGTTTGTTGTTTCATACCGAAGTTCGTTGGCTATCAAGAGGCAATTGTCTGACTCGATTTTACAACCTGTTTGACTCTGTGATAGAGTTTTTGGAAACTAAAGATACAGAATTGCGCAACAAGCTCATTACATCAAAAAATGATATAGCTTACATGACAGACCTGTATAAATTGTTCAACAACATGAATCTCCAACTGCAAGGCGATGAACTAAATTTAATTAAAACAAAAAATGTCGTTGCTGCTTTCGCAGCCAAACTGCTTCTACACAAAAAGAATATGGGCAGACGTGAGTTTCATAATTTTCCGAATTTATCAGTATCCTGCAGTAACGACGACTTGTTTGCCTACTGCCAACATTTGGAAAAGCTCCACATTGACTTCACCGAACGATACCAGGATATTTTGAACTTGGAAATACCAGACTGGGTGTTGGATCCGTTTTCAAATGTCAACACAGCAATATCACCACATCTGGAAGAAGAACTTATAGAATTGACAACGAACGAGGAAATAAAAATCAAGTTCAAAAATGGCTACCAAGAATTTTGGCTACAAAAACCGATCCCGCAATTGTACCCTGGATTGTGGTCAATCATTCAACGATTCTTGATAGCATTCCCATCGTCATATTTGTGTGAACGTGGATTTAGTGCTGTAGCAACGCTGCTTACTAAAAAGAGAAATCGTTTGCATGTTACCGAACGTGGTGACTTGCGGCTGTTCTTGAGTAAATTGGAACCTGATATCAACAAACTTATTAAACAGCATCAGATTCATCCTTCACATTAGTTTTTATATTAGAATCGATTATGTTTGTTTTATTTTGAATTTTGAATAAAAGATACTTTGTCTGAATACTATAAAGTTGCGTTTCAATAATCATTCTCATTGGCAGGTGTAGCCCGTAAAAGTTAACTTGAGACCTGAGCGCCGTTGTGTACTACCTACTACGCTCAGGTCTCAAGTTAACTCATTCATTCTAAACGAGACTTTTACTATAACCCATAGTAAAAGTCTCGTTTAGAATGAATGTTTAATCTCCGCTAATATAGCTCACAATAATTAATTTAATTTGAAGTTATAGTGGTTTTTGAGTAGGTGAAAAAATGGGGGCGCTAAAAAATAATTTATTCTCAAAGTGGGCAGTAGGCAAAATAAGTTTGGGAACCACTGGTTTAGGTAGTAGTGCATCAAAGTTGCAATTTTCTAAAAAATCGCAGTGCAAAGATTTTATTATTAGTTTATGTCTGTTATCCATTGCTATCTTGTATGATACTCGTGTAATACTAAGTAAGGGAACTCTGTTGTACAGCATATATAGGGAAAAAAATCGTACTGTGCAGAAGTGCGTACACAGTTAAATGAGAGAGTTAAAAGAAAAGATTACCACGAAGTTATTGACACGGTGCAAGTTATTTCAAGTTGAAAGTGATCCTAATGATATAAACAACACAAGGTCAAGGTTAAATGTAAGAGGAGGAGATGCATCAGCACAAAGTCAATGGCACGGTGCAGGTTGCTTCAAGTTGAAAGTTATCTCAATGTTATAGCCACCACAAGGTCAAGGTTAAATTAAAGAGGGGGAGATACGTTTGCAAGAAATTGGAAGGGGGTTATATATATTGCTGTGACAGCAGCATACTTTATTGGCGCAAAATATAAGAAAAGATATGAAGAATACACCGCCCCACTTGGTTGCGGCGTCAATTATTTATATTTATTATAAATAATGTTATTGCCACACGTTGGGCATCGCCAATAATTTATATGCTGTGATAGCATATATTTGTGGGTATAGTCATTTGTATATGCTGTGTTCTAAATTTTTCTTTTTACACCAAAAACTTATAATTGGATTTATATTTAATTCATATTGTTGAAGCATGTACCTAATAACTATTGTGGATTCTGGCAATGTATGTGGTTCCTTCTCCTTCACTGGTGGCCTTTCACTTACTTATAATAGGGACGAGGTAATAGTTTTGTTTAAAAAAGAAAGCAGAATGTCTATTTACCATGATCATACACACCTTTTATTTTTGTAATTTATAGATTCAAATAATTTTTATATATACCTTTATGCTCTAAACAAATACATAATTGAAAATGCTCATATCATTTATACCTAATGTCGGTTGTAATGTATGTAAATCTTTTATTTATTTATTTATGATGCTAAACAAAAATAAATATTTATCCTGTAAATAAATAAATGAAACTTTTAATTAATTATTAGCCTAACTTGAAAAAGATTAATGATGCCTAGACAATACCATGAAGAAAATGCTCATTCGCACGTAGCATCTCTCCAACTGCCCAACACCATTAGTCCTATTTTGTTGTAATTCCAACTTTATGAATTAAAAGAAAACCTTACAGGATAATATTTGCTTATCTATATTGTCCAACATTACATTGATTAATCATTTGCACGTAAAAACCAATGTCTGTCTAACAATTTAGATAACTTCTTTTCAAAAAAAAACTTACTTGCTATCTTTAAATATTTCATCAAAATGTTCATTTTGAATGTCCATATTGAACGTTTCAAGTGAATTTAAATATATATTAATAAAAGAAAAATTATTATGAATAAACGTGATAAAGAAATAATGAAAACTACTATTCTACAATGTAACAATTATTTTTTTTTAGAGCGTCTTATTCTTTCGGAGTCGAAATCAGAAGTTCCTTCTTGTCGAATCTTGTTTCTTATTTATAGCGGCAAAAAAACTCTACGTTGACTATTGCGCCCTCTAGTCCATATTTTAGGTTGGCATTGGAATATACGTTCCAGTGAAATCGCTGCCCACATGTTGCCGTCTTGATACACACACACGCACATATTGTTCTGACAGTTCTTTATTTACCGAACGTCATTACAAATTGTTTTTCCAATTCTAAAGTCTTTTCACTGCGTCGCACAGCATTTCCGACGGTAGGTTTATTCTTGTTGTTAATACCATCCTTCTTTGTATTCATCAATGAACCTATTGCCTTGTTCATTGTTCAATACATATTTTTTCTTTCCATTTATTAATGTCAATTTCACTTTTCTTGTAGCTAGATTGCGATTTGGTAAGATGGGAAACACGTTGGAGATAACGATTATTTTTCTTCCCGCACTGCCTGCACATGGAAGACACGCTTGTTTGTCTACTGCATTTCTGTTTTCTATCCATGATCTTTCCATCGGTAATATATCTATCTGCAATAAACTTTACACAAGTTTTATATTTTGTTGTCTTTTGTAGGTCATGAAACTGTACACGTCTGTTTCCAGTCTCTGAAGCATTGTGTTACAAACAAATCATAAACACATACACTTTTTATTTATGCTATCAGCTACCTTTTTATACCAAATGTTATTGCTGATCGGGTTTACGTTTTACATATTTTTATATCCTTTTCTTAGTCTCTAGTTATAAGCTAAGGTAATTTTTATCTTTTAATATAATTTAGTTCTTAAACTCTTTCATAAAGTTTTATTGCTTTATGCATGTAAATCATAATGATTTATTCAGTCATATTTATGTTTTTTGCATATCGTATTTGATCTTTTTCATACAATTCTATTGCTTTTACATGACTAATTCTCTTGACTGATCCGTCCATTAACATCACCCTTTCTCGATTATTTGCCTTCATTACCCTTTTTGACTTAAACAGCGGTCCATTATTTAGAATATTTAAAGCAATCTTTACGCATTGTATAAAATTAGGTTCTTTTTGATGATATGTAAACCATACATTTTGTGTATCCTTTCTACAAAAGAAATATATTGCTTATATTTATTTTGTCTTTTATTTCATATTTATTTAATAAATTTTTATTTTGTCTTTTGTTTCATATTTATTTAATAAATTTTATTTTGTATTTTCTCACTATTCACTTGAATAATAATGACTTTTGAATTACTTGCTTGTATATTGACCATGTGTATGCAACTTTATATACATCCATGTAATTTTGTTGCATATTTTTACTCTTTCATATTTAAATACGATTTTTGTCATTTTTATTTTATTTCAAAACTTAAACTAATTCTTAAAGCTATTCTTATCTTATAAACTTGCGAGATATCACGGCAATATGTAGGTCTGAAGTCAACATACTTTTCAATCCTGACTTAATAGTAAGAAGTGTGTTATAAATTTCTAAATATGTTTGAGTGTGAAAAGTGTAGCAAAGTGTTTACTCGAGCAGACAATAGGAACAGATATATGGTAACATCTTGTAAGGGCAAGAGAATGAAACCAAATGAAATTGTCACATCAAAGAAAACTAAAAAATGTGATATATGTCAAGTATTGGTCGATAGCAAGTGTTTTCATTCTCATTTGAGAAGTAACATACATCGAACTAACGCATTTGTAGTGGTAGATGATGGTGTTGAAAAGATTGTTGGAGCATTTGGGGATAGAATAACGAGTTACAGAGTAATGGAAACATCAAAACATTATCTAGATATTGAAGAATTTGCAACAGTGGTAAGGGAGAAGATTCTATCATTAATAGATGCTGTTGTAGTAATTCATAATGCCCTAAAAGTGAATATGGAGTTATTTGGCTTGTATTCTCTAGTAACTAAAGAGAATTTAGAAATAAAGTCATTTAATACTAAAAATAAGATTATAAATCCAGGAGTTAATTTGTATGAGAAGTATGAAGAATATGTAGATGAGATTAGTTCGAAAATGTCAGAATTTCAAGAACGAGATTCAGGTAATAAAGTGTTGTTGCATATGAAGGTGTAATTTAATGTGTATAATTTTTAGGATGGACCCTGTGTAAATTATTATATTTTGAAGTAAATATAAATAAATATAATCCAATGAGTGCTTCCAGTTTTATCGATTTACCAGAGGTAATTAAATTGAAAAGGGCCGTAATAAATGTACAGAACAACGATCAAGCCTGTTTCGCGTGGGCGGTTACATCAGCCTTATGTACACCGGTTGGTCTTCCGCAAAGAATTTCCTCTTATCCCAGTTACGAAACCGTTGCTGACTTCAGTGATATGAGCTTTCCAGTGAAATTGAAAGACATAAATATATTTGAAGTAAAAAATAATATGTCTATTAATGTTTATGGATTAGAAAAACCATATGAACATGGAGAGCACATGGCATATGAGGTAGTCGGGCCTTTATATTTTACAAAGCAGAAAAGAGCTACACATATCAATTTATTATTGGTTAGCAATGCAGATGGTAATACTCACTACTGCTGGATTAAGAACTTGTCCCGACTAGTTTCAATGCAAAAATCTTTGGGCGGTCACGAGAAATATATATGTGAAGGTTGCTTGGTATCTTTTACAAGTCTAGAAAAATTGCGACGACACGAAGAAGAAGACTGCAAGAAAGTAAAGGCTGTATTACCGGGAGTAGAGCCGAAAACAAATAAGTATGGTGAAACTATGCCGGAAAATATTTTACAATACGAAAAATTCGAGCGACAATTAAGAATTCCCTATGTGATATATGCGGACTTTGAAACTGTGTTAAAACCCATAGACACAACTGAGCCCAATGCCAATCAACCATATACAGTAAAATGTTATGAACACGAGCCCCACTCCTTTGCATATTACGTGAAGTGTTGTTACGATGTCTCGATTGGAGCTCTATCGTGGTGAAAATGCTGGATCAGAATTTATTAGACAATTGGGAGAGGTCACAAAAAGACTGTACAAAGAGTGTTTTAGTAAATCTAAAGAAATGAATCCATTGACTGATGAAGACATACAAAAACATGAGCAAGAAGGAATATGCCATATTTGTGATAAACTAATCGTTGATGTGTTTCAGAAAGTATGTGATCATGATCACATGACCGGTGCATATCGAGGTCCAGCACATATGATTTGTAATATAAATTTCAAAGATCCACGGTATATACCGATAATATTCCATAATCTCTCTAATTATGATAGTCACTTGTTTGTGAAAACGATGGCGTTGGAAAAGGAAGAAGTTGAAGTAATAGCACAAAACAAAGAGAAGTATATTTCGTTTTCCAAGAAGGTGTATGTGGGAGACAATAGATTGTAATGGGAAAAAACGCAAAATCCACTATAAATTAAGGTTTATAGATTCATTTAAGTTTATGAGTGCCTCATTAGATAAACTATCATCGTATTTGGAAGATAGTCAATGCAGAGAGATTGCTAGATACTTCGCAGATGAAAAGTTCAAGTTACTTCGGCAAAAAGGTGTTTTCCCATATAATTTTGTAACTTCGTTCGAGAAATTGAATCATCCACATTTACCTAGTAGAGATGAATTTTACGATAAAATTCGCGACAGTCACATAAGTGTAGAAGACTATTCAAGGGCAAGTAGAGTATGGGACTTGTTTGAATGTGAGACTCTGGGACAATATAGTGATCTGTACTTGCATACCGATGTGCTATTGCTAGCCGACGTTTTTGAGAATTTTCGAGATCTGTGTTTAAGTAATTACAAATTAGATCCAGCCCATTATTTTACTGCCCCCGGTTTAAGCTGGGACGCCATGTTGCGCATGACTGGTGTCAAATTAGAGCTGCTTACTGACATTGACATGCTAAACTTTTTCAAAATGAGCATACGTGGTGGAGTAAGTATGTGCAGTAAAAGAAAAGCAATCGCAAATAATATTCACTCACCCAACTATGACGAAACGAAACCAAATAAGCAAATAGTATATTTGGATGCAACAAATTTATACGGACACGCTATGTGTTTTAAATTACCTGTATCTAATTTTACTTGGTTAACACAGGATGAAGTAGATTCCTTAGATGTGAATGGTATTGCGGATGCTGGAGATGTAGGTTATGTCTTGGAAGTAGATTTGGAATACCCAACCATTTTACACGATTATCACAACGATTTTCCTTTTTGTCCGGAGAGTGTTATTCCTCCAAATTCTAAATTCAGTAAGTTAATTCCCAATTTATGTGATAAGACCAAGTATGTCATGCATTATTTAACATTAAAACAATGCTTGAGACATGGTTTGATATTGCGGGGTATACGTCGAGGCATAAAATTTCGTCAAGAACAGTGGCTGAAGAACTACATAGATTTTAACACAGCGAAACGTAATGAATCTACCCATGAATTTGGTAAGCAGTTCTATAAATTGCAGGTAAACAGTATATTTGGTAAGACCATGGAGAACGTGGAGAGTCGGGTCGACATAAAGTTATTAACCCATTGGGAGTCGAGGCACAGAAAGCTTGGTGCAGAAGCTTATGTTGCCAAACCAAACTTCAAATCTTCTAAAGTATTCAGCGAATTTCTGGTTGCAATCGAATTAGCCCTGGTTCGTATACAATATATGAAACCTGTTTATATAGGTTTTGTAATTTTGGAAATAGCAAAAATGGTTATGTACGACTTCTATTATTTTATTAAGCCAACTTTCGATACTGCTGCAACACTATTGTACACCGATACCGATTCTTTAATACTCTCCATAGACAATTGTAATTTCTATGATATTATGAAAGCGAATTTGGATCGATTTGATACATCGAATTATGCAACTGATAACCCACATAATATACCCCGTAGTTTGCCTATGTTGGGTCGGATGAAAGATGAATATGCCGGCAAAGTTATTGAATCATTTTACGGAACTGGTGCCAAAGCCTATTGTGTGCAGTTACCATATCAATGCATTAAGACAGCCAAAGGAGTTAAAAAGTATGTAATAGAAAAACAATTAACTGTGGATGACTACAAGCACATAGTAGAACAAGGTGGTGTGTTATTGAAGATGTATATGTTTCGCTCGGATTATCACACAATGTTTACGGAATTGAGGAACAAAGTAGCTCTACCCGGGAAAGATGATAAACGTTTCATCTTACCCGACAACACCAGTACGTTAGCATGGGGACATTACAAAATACCGGAATTACTAGGAGCACAAACTTTGGAGGGACTACTTTCTACAATAAATAACAATATTAATGACTGTAACATACATTTATTATTTATTACCTAGAAAACACAACTATTGTTTATTTCTATAAATATGTATACATATATTTCAATATGTGTTGCTACAGTTTGTAAATAAAAGTAATAAAAGCTAAATTATATTGTCTTTGGATATCCATGAATTGTGTCTTTTATCCATACCTAACCATTTCACTAGTACTTTATTTTTTCTTCGCCTTAGAACTTTTTCAACGAGATATATGTCGGGATGTTTAACTTTCTTCAGCTCATAGTCATAGAAAGCCCACAATATAGGTTGTTGGTTTGCATCTTTAAGAAGATATGATCTCGGATAAGTATTTTGTACCTTTGCCACAGAGAATATTTCATTGGACCAGTTCGGAGTGTACATTTTAGAAAATGCATGTCTGTGTTTACTTATTCGAACTGGCGCATCGATATGAAATCTGGACATTCTTGGATCAGCAATCTTGATATTACTATAGACCGAATTAAGTATCTGTTTGGCATTGCGATGGTTGACTTGGACTGGTTTATAACCAGTCGTTGAGTGTGTAGAATTGTTGTAGTCCCGTAATATTTGTGAAAGAATGTCTAGCCAACGATAATTGCCATTGAAACTGAACTCCTTCCACATTCTTCCCTTTAGTGTTCTGTTAAAACGTTCGACAATCGAACTTTTCTTAGTAGAATACGAACTGTAATGATTAATTCGGTAGCGGTCCATCAGTTTCCGGAACGTTGCGTTGTAAAATTCCTTACCGTGATCAGTTTGAATATTCGTCGGCTTTCCCTTACGGTCTGCTGTCAAAATACTTTCCATAGCGTTGGCAACTTCTACTGCCGACTTATTTTTTAGTGGTCTGGCCCACGCATACTTTGAAAAAGCATTAATGCAAACGAGAATGTACTTGAAACCTTCATTTTCTTTAGAGTAGGGGATCATTTCCACCAAATCTGCCTGAAGTAGATCATTCAACCCCTTAATGATAACCCGTCTACGAGGAAATTGGATTCTAGCTGGCCCATGTAATTCGTTAACCACATCTCTCTTAACTTGTGTCATCTTCCTCAATAAGTATTTCTGCTGATACGAGTCCGGTTTTCTCTGGTATTGGCTGAGGACCCACGTATCGAAGGCTGATCTTGGTTTTATCTGTCACTATATAGGGTGTACTTTTAGTCTTCTCTTCATCAAATTCTTTGAAGTTCACAACAAGCTTTACTTTGGATGTTTCATATGGTTCCGTGGAGTTAATGGAATAACGTACTTCTAATATTTTCCCTCGATACCAATTCGCTTCATAAAATAGGTCATTATTTTGCAGGAAATATAAACGATTGGGCCCGTTTATTTCACAATTACTGACTAATCGCAATACTTTCCTCGGTTTGCTAAGAGGTCTTGGCCGTCCTAGTATTGTCGTGCCCCTGTTTATGTAATCTTTAAAGTATCCCAAAATAACTTCTTTCGCCTGGTGCTGGTTAAGAAATTTTTTCGTATTATTAGCGGATGCCAGATGCTTCTGAATAATATGTGTGTGGATGTGGCGACCGAATTTGTCAATAGCCATACTGACTTCTTTTGGAATTTTGTATGAACTGATGTGCAACCTCTCAGGTTGATGTTTTACTAACAGCATAATTAGGCGATTATTTTTGCTTCCTTCAATTCCTGTAAAATACTTAGTATTTCATTGTCATGGCTCGTATGCCCGGCGAGTTTGGATGCAATCAAGAGTTGCAATCGTTCAGTCAATTCATTAACATCATCCCAGTATTTGTACTCTAGTTTTGTATTTGGAAGGATTTGCTTTTGTAATGTTTCACCAAACTGCTTGGTAACCCCTGCTCCAATTTTCCAGTTCCTTGTCCACCACACGTTAGGTGGTTTCCCTTCAAGAACGGGTTTGATGATGTTCTTATATTTAAAAGCTCGTCCGGCTGCAACCTTCCTACTAGGATCGTAGTTTACTCGATAAGCATTAGTATCCTTCAAAATATACTTGTAATTTTTAACGTCTGCGAAAGTGAATTTTCCAGGAACTTTTTTGAATAACAGCTCATACAAACCCCTTGTACCAGCATACGTAAAAGCACCAATTATAATATTTGATCCATCGAACCCAACTTCGGCTGAACCGATTTTCAATTTACCGTCCTCTTCACGAATTCCGTACTTGTTATCGTAGGCATCGGTTTCGTCCGTTGCTAACCCAGCGAGAAACGGACGCACTAATGGATCGTGATTTTTTAATGACTCTTTTACTACGTCAGCGTCTAAACGGGTCTTGTTAAGTGATTTATTGGCTATAATTGATTTTGTAGGAGCTGTTTTTAATAAGGAAATAGCATGTGCCATGGATTTATCCAAATCTAAACTAGCGCTACTCTCACCCTCTCCAGACTCACTTTCACCGCCGACATCCATACTTCTCTGTTCTGGAGTCTCAGGCAATAGATCACCAATATATTCATCTTGTATAAAGGATGGCTGTACCATCGATGGTGTGTCCTGATAAAGAGAGGGTTGTAGATCTCTTTTCTTTACCCCTTTTGTTGGCGAAGAATGGAGAACGGGGCTAAACCATGATACTCGACCAGGTTTTCGAATAGGAGTTGTTCTATGAGTTATTATTGAAGTTCCAGGTATATCATGAGGCTTTTCCATTGATTCCGAAAATGTTTCCATCTCTACTTCGGAAGTATCTTTGGAGCGCTTTTTGGGTCCAACTTCAGCTCCATCTAACTTAGATAGTATTTCTTTTAAGTGTACTGTCACTGGAGCATACTGAACATCGATGTTGTTCTGAGCTTGTGCAATGTCGGCTTTCAATGACTTCAATTTGTGTTTTAGAGCATTACGAGCCTCAAGCAACTTACGAACTAACTTCTCTTCCATAACTGTCTTCATTCGTGGTCGAATATGGAATACTATAGCTCCAGACATGCACCAACAACTTATACTCTCAAACGAATGTATTTGTCGAATCCTAGACGGTATCTCCCTTCGTTGAACGCCCAATCGCTGTCAATAACTAACATTTCGTAGGGATTTTTCCAACAGTTTTGACACATATGCAGGAAGTTTTCGTAACTCAGGTCGTGAACATGATCATTAAAGATGTGTTTTAAATTAGTACCATCCTGCTTAAAGACCACCAAAAAATTGCAATTGTCTCGAAGTAATTGTTTGGGAATAGCACTGTACGTCTGACACAAATAAAAGCAATCAATATTTTTATGCCTGCCAAAAGAGAAATATTGCTTGACCAAGTTCTGATCTACCGTAGGAATGTCATCAAAAATTACGATCGAATAGTCTGCCACTTTTTCGGGAACTAACATAGCACTTGTGTCTGTATATTCATAGTATCCAATTTCAGGAACGTGGTGAAGCACACGCTTTAAATAATTATATTTTTGCTGAGGCAGAGATTTTGAACATATGTAAATATTCTTAAAACGTAAACCGTTAGGATGCAGCAGCAAACTAAGCAATGCATTGGTTTTGCCACATCCAGAGGGACCAACTATTAGTGCTCTTTTGCAATTACCCCCAAAAAGCTTACTATGGCGTTTATAACTTTCTTCGACAATATCATAGTTTTGAAGTGGTAGTAACACTGCTTGTGTTTTAAGCTCCATCGAGCTTAGTTGCTTATAGGTGAAAGGATATAGATTAAATAAAACAAAGTTATTTTCATAAATATATTTATTTGTCACCCCCAATCACTGCCGCTGTCATCCTCGTAACTGCAAGATTAAATAGAGTTAGTTTATCAACGCTAATACGTGATGTTATACTTACAGTTGTAGCAGCGGTGATCGCCTCCTGCCAACAACTTCCGCCCAGGGTGCAGTACTGCCAGCCGGCGCATTCTGCAGCCCCTCCGTAGGCGGTTGCTGGTTGGGGGGTGTCAAATTCGTTTCGTTCGGAGGCCGCAACTCCGTGGAAACTTCCACGTGCGGCACCCCGTTCACCATCATTATCTTGACGTTTACCCTTTCTATCTCCACTGTCAGGGTGGCTCCATTAACTTGTAATGTAATTCCTGGCTTAAAATATTTCCAAACGTCAGTATCAAAAGCGTTGCATTTTTTCTCAATTGGTAATGGGATATTGAAAGAAGTTGTAGTAGTCTTGATGGAGATATGGCACAGTCACTTTTTTGATCGTGGTTTAGTAGATGTAGTTAATCGTGAAGAAATTTAGGCAAACGAAATTCAGATAAATGGTGTGACACTTACAGAAATAAAATTTAGACAAGTGAAATTTAGATAAATAGTGGCAGGGCATTGCCCTCACTCAGGTCTGCTTTTTTTGGTTCTTTTCTAATAGCTCTACAGTCCCTTTTTTTGATCGAGGTTTAATAGATGTGGTCGATTGTGAAGAAATTTAGATAAATGGTGCGAAATTTACACAAGTGAAATTTAGATAATAGTGGGAGGGCATTGCCCTCACTCAGGTCTGCTATTGAGAGCTTGTCTAATAGCTCTAATATGTCTCTCCAACCGATTCAAAGCAGGTAGTTGAATATGAGCATGATCCGTTTGGAACATATTCCTATTCAAGGAACCACGAAGAAAATATCGGTGGAAGCACATACTATCCAATAACTGATTAAAGTCTCGTTCAGCCTTTGCCACTAACGAGGAGAATATTGTATCGAATCCCTCAGTGGGATCCGATAAAACAGCACTGGAGTATTGTTGGAATAAGGAAGAGAGACGTGTTGTTGGAACAGGTGTAGACGTGTTAATGGGCTGATATGGGGTTAGTTGTGAATATGAGCCATGCAAATCAGGAGCGGTAGAAAGTTGGGAAGGTGAAACTGGTGGTGTAGGTTGGGGAGATGTCTGACTGGAAATTTGTGATCTAGGTGAAACTGGTTGGGAAGGTGAAACTGGTGGTGTAGGGTGGGGAGATGTCTGACTGGAAATTTGTGATCTAGGTGAAACTGGTTGGGAAGGTGAAACTGGTGGTGTAGGTTGGGGAGATGTCTGAGAGGAAATTTCTGATCTAGGTGAAACTGGAGGTGTCGAAACTAGGAATATGGGTGTAGGTGATAAAATCGGTGGTGGCAAAAGCGGAGCAGCTTGGATTAGTTTATTTTGTAGTATGACTACCCTAACATCACAATGCTCCGAATCTCTGGCAGGGCCACATACAGATGAATGTGTGTCCATCCTCGATTCCACCGATGATACCCCCATCATGCTTAATGGTTCGTGTGGAATTGCGGAGGGACACTCTGTAGATGTATCAGAAATATTTATAATTTCATCTGTAGTGTTCGATGTTTGTTGAAAACCTAAAGACCGTCTCAATATAGGCATATATATTCGAGAATGATTTGCGGAAGCGGCATCCGTTACAGAGACTGTTCGTTTTGCTGTTCTTACACAGCTATCGAATTGTCTTTGTTCGGGATGAGTTACCCCAAATCCACTCAATACCTTATATTGCCTAGACGAAGAAGGTTGCCAGCCGGATTCTACATTGGTTGGAAAGACATCAGTAGCAGATAATGGAGGAACTGCATTTCTAGCCTCAGTTGACACTGTCACAACATCTGCTTCAGCAGTAGATGCTCTCGACATTTGCGTTTCGAAATAGGCGTCATTTTTTTTATCAAACAGTTCGCCAAAGACTTCTTCAAAATTACTTAATTCTTCTAAAGCCAGGCCTGAATCATGTGCTGCCATATTTTTTACGTTAGACTGCTTGTTGTTATTCTAATTTAAGTTTTAGAAACATTATTTAGAATTATATGACAATGTTAGTTCTGTTTAAAAGCTATGTTTGTATAAAGTACTGTAATATTACTACACCGCTCCGCTGTATAATTTTAATTTTCCACTTCTTCGCATATTTCTGAATATCTCTATCTGTCAACCTCTAATGGTTTTTTGAATGTTCTGGTAAGTACAAGCCACACCCCGACTTGTATGGTTTCACATAAAACCCACTGCCAATGGCCTTCGCTTCCATCGCTTGATTGTGTCTTTGCGCCTCCTTTAATCCATCCCTGGCTGCCTTAGCTTCGTTAACTGCTTTGACTGCGAGGAACAATGCTGCTGCTCCACCCCCGAGTGATCCCAGAGCACCCAGAGCAGCAAACAGAGGAATCAGCGGCAAAAATCCGCCAGATTTTGGAATAGCTACAATTCTAGATCGTGGCAATATCATCTTTATCGTTCCTCGCAACCTTTTCAGTGTCTGATACGCAATTCTGGTGTTTTCTAATAAACTCCTTCTCTTACCGCCTTTTCGTATTGCTTCGCGAGCTCTTTTCATTGCCTGCAAAAACGTCATAGCACCCCCACTCCTTCTCCGTTCCCGAGATTGCATTTTCGTATTATCTCTCCGTTTATTTTTTCTTGCATTCATTACGTGTTTTGCACTTCGTAACCCTACACCGAATGTCGTTTTTCCTTTCATGATACCTGCTACTAAGGTTGCAGCAACTTTCTCCTTTACGCTTGCGTCTTTACTCTTTATTCGCTCACCTGCACGTCGATATAATTTGTTGTCCGCAACGTTTCGATTTACAACCTCCTTCGATTTGGAATAAGCTATATCGTGCTCCTTACAAGCTTCATCCAATAAATTTACTACTTTATCACCTCTTTGCAATCGTGCATCTAATTTTGTACCTGGACCGCAATAGTTATAACTTGGTATGTGTAACTCCACTGGTAATTTATTTATCAGTTTATTAATTATTCCACGACCTTTCTTTTTGGTTGACCATTGCAAACTAATCGATCGACCTCGTTTCACATCCATTTCAAGAGCTGTACGACCATCGCCTTTGAATACTTTTTAATCAATACCAATAAACAGATTATTTACATACTCTTAAACTACTTTATCTTTACTTATAGTACACACCTTGGGATACATAAAAACATTATCATTTCATACATTTATTCATTGCATTTACATATGTTACATATATTAATTGTTATTAATTATATACAGCTTTATAAAATTGTAAATCAAAGTATATTTTTTTCATTCCATAAGTACTCAACTCTTTGGTTATAGCAACACACTCGGACATTGTTCCATTTCGCGCACTCTCTATACCACTCTTTACATCTCCCTCCATCACGGCCAACACTTCCATTAAATCTTTATAATACTTCCCATATTCTATTGCTTTGAGATTTTCTAACCGACACGCAATTAAATCTTTCAGATACCACAACTCCGATAACCCATCTTGTGAAATGTATAGACATTCACCATTCTTCTCCAGTTTTAGTATTTTATTTATTCCATCGAAGCAATCAAATGACATTTTTATATTTCCAATGTCTAGGGTTGGATAACTACTTTTATCCTCCTTGAAATATTTCATTAATATTGTCTCGTATTTTTGGAACCGCTTCCACTCTTCCGCTTTCATAGCCAATCTATGCTTCTTTAGACCAACAATTCTCACCACTGGCTCAAAATATAATTCCACCTCTAAATCTACAGCAACCCACTTAGAATTACTTTTATTTAAAAAAATATATGCTTTGCGATAGCAACGGCATATCTATCATGGTATTCTGAATATTTTCTTCATCTGTTGACTTTCCCATAGTTTGACTTGATTCTACTACAGATTCATTACCAAAACTTTGCGCGTGTGGTGTCATAAAGTCGGTTGCCAATTCGTCTATTATTGATTGCGACAATTGTTCCTGGCAGTCTTTATTCTTTTGGAATTTACACTGACCTGGAGATATATCTGGACTATTATCCAAATAATTTTTAGTGCATCGATCTATTCTGTCGTCTTTATCACTAACTTTGCTGCTTTTAGATATCTGAATAACTTGCTCACCCCTTAACCTCTTTGCGGAATACATCGTACTCACTGTTGTGTTTGACTATTAACTTCACACTGATACTGTCTCCATTATTACCAACTTATATACCACACATTTACTGATTTGGCCTTGCTGCTTCGAGATAATTTGCTTCTGAAACCTCCACACCGTCCTCATGACCTTGGCCCCAGAGCTTGATATTACCGCCTTCACCTCTTATTCAGCGAACCAACTCAAATAGTTCATGAGCGTTCTACTTCTCCTTCTTCCATCATACTTATAATATTCATATACATCACATAAATACATTAAGTTATATTTATAGGATTCATAAAACTGCTGTGCGATGTTATCTTTTATTAGAGCCCATTCAAATTCTCTTCTGCATACTGTCTCATCTCTTTTATCATCTATCGCATTGTCTCGACTTTTCGACAATATATCGCCAACATAATTGAAATTATTAAATTCCTGTTGCACTTCCAGCAGCACTTTACTAGACAGTTCTTCATTTTCGTTCATATTTGGGATAAACCTGCTGCTTCGTACAACTTCTTAACACATTTATTATATTCATTGACCTTTTCGGCATCCTTATATACTATTTCACACTTCAATTCTCACTGGCTCTAGTAATTCTCCTCTATTAACCGATACCCTTGAACTTTTGACTTTGTGCTCCACATTTATCTAGGTCTTTAACCTTGACCTTGACCTTCCCGAGCTAAACCGATTCTAGGACCTCCTCATGACCTTGACCTTGGCCGTGACGATCTTGGTCTTGACCTTGGCCCTGACCTTCCCGGGCCAAGCCGATTCTAGAACCTCCTCATGACCTTGACCTTAACCTTGGTCCGGCCGCTCCCTCTACTAACCGCACATCTCTCATTTAATGGCCAAGTGTATTGTTGTGTTTGGCCTGAGGTGTTAACAGGGCGCAAAGGAAACGACATTGCAAGTGCAGTTGCCAAAACTTTAAGCCATGTTGTTGCTCAACATCCAGATTTAAATGAAATTATTTTATGGAGTGACAGCTGTGTACCTCAGAATCGAAATTCAAATATATCCTATGCACTAGCTAATTTTTTAAGTAGAGCAGAACACTCTCAAAAAAATCGTTTTGAAATACTCCACTCCTGGACATTCCTGTGTACAAGAAATCGATTCCGTACACAGCGTTATTGAAAGGGTTTTAAACATAGTGGAATATTATTCACCTGTGTCACTTATGCGTATTTTGACAAAAATCAATTTAAAGAAGCCGTACAAAATCATTCAAATGAAAAAATCTGATTTTTTCGATTATAAAACACTAGCAGATACTTACAATTATAATGAAGTTCCCTATAAAGTTACCTCACTGGAAATCATAAAGGATGAGTTAACAATAGGTTTTAAAACGTCGCACGAATCTGAAAACTTTACTGTGACTACAAGGAAAAGTCAAAAAACCAGTCACGAAATCTTTCCACAACCAAAATTATTTCAAGTGAAGCCAGAAATACCTTTATCAAAACGCGATACAATTTTAAGTATGCTACCCTATATGCCCCAACAAGATAGACAGTACTACGAAACTGTCTTGCCCATGCAAAACAATAAAACCAAAAAAAGAGAAAACTCAACAAAAAATAAATAAATAAATTTTGTCATAGTTTACTTAAGTTCAATAACGTAGTTAGCTCCGTTCACTTAGGATTATTTAACTGATACATTTGTGTTTAGTTTTATTAGTTTTTACGAGTAAAACGTTATTTTGTTACTGTTTGTATCTATATTTAATCAATCAAAAGATCCTATGTTGTACCAGTATTTACTTAAAAAAAATATATTTTTCTAAAAAAAAGTTGCATGTTTTTTTTAACTAAGTATAACTTTGTTTAATAGAAATCAACTATATATTGACTTATTTGTAGACCAAATAAGGTTCTAAAATGTTTCCTACACCAACAAATTAATATTTAATTATTATATTAACTTTTATGATACCCGAAACTTCAACCTTGTTTTTCTCGGAATGTGCCTTATGTAACATAGAACCTGATAATTTTAAGGCAGCGAAATATTAAATAGTCACAATAGTCACATTGATAATTACATACTTTCAAATGTTTAGTTTTTATATGTCTTTCTAAATGACTTGAGGTTTGTTCCAAATTCAGAAATCACATTTATAATCAAATTCCTTCAATGTTTAGTTTTTATATGTATTTTTAAATGATATTTGTGGTTTGTTCTAAATTCACAAGAGTCACATTTATAATCATATTGCTTCAGATGTTTAGTTTTTATATGTCTTTCTAAATCACCTTTGCGGTTTGTTCCATATTCACAAGAGTCACATTTATAATCAAATTGCTTCAGATGTTTAGTTTTTATATGTATTTCTAAATCACTTTTGCGGTTTGTTCCAAATTCACAAGAGTCACATTTATAATCAAATTCCTTCAGATGTTTAGTTTTTACATGTTGTTCTAATTTACTTTTGTTGTTTGTTCTATATTCACAAGAGTCACATTTATAATCATATTTCTTCAAATGCTTAGCTTTTATATGTCTTTTAAACGACTTTTGATGTTTGTTCCAAATTCACAAGAGTCACATTTATAATCAAATTTCTTCAAATGGTTAGTTTTTATATGTCTTTCTAAATTAATTTTCCAGTTTGTTCGAAATTCACAAGAATCACATTGATAATTACATACTTTCAAATGTTTAGTTTTTATATATTTTTCTAAATAACTTTTTTGGTTTGTTCCATATTCACAAGAGTCACATTTATAATCAACTTCCTTCGGATGTTTAGTTCTTATATGTCTTTCTAAATTACTTTTGATGTTTGTTCTATAATCACAAGAGTCACATTTATAATCAAATTCCTTCAGATGTTCAGGTTTTATATGTCTTTCTAAATTACATTTGATGTTTGTTCTGTATTCACAAGAGTCGCATTTATAACTAAATTCCTTCAGATGTTTAATTTTTATAGGATTTCTTAAAGAATTCTTATGTTTTGCACCAAGCACACACAGAGAACACTTAAATATTGTCTTTTGATCTCGTGAGCTGGATTGTTCTACTTCTATATTTGTTATGCTATCATCAGTCTTAGAATGTTCTTGGTCGTCCTTTCCTCCAATACAAGCGTTCGTATTTTTCACGTGCAGCAGCCTCAGGAATCTCTTAGTCTTGAAAAGTTTGCTACATATCCCACATTTATACATTTTGAATTTGTAATGCTGGTTGTTGGTGTGCTCCTTGAGATCTGCTTGGTACTTCGTCCTGTAATTGCACTGCTCACATCTATAGATTTCACGGAGGCACCTCTTCCGTCCCTTCAATGCTATTGTCGCTTGTTTGGGCGGTGGTGTAGGTAGACTGCACTCTCTGAAAATAAATAAATATTTGCTAAACATAAGGGCAACATTAATTTGGCTAATGCGCTTTAGTGAGGTAGATAAAGTCCCCGCCGGAAGGGTTCACATTAATACGAAAGTTATTCTTACCACTGTCTTTGATATCAATACTTTATTTGAACTCTTACCACTGTACATATTTCATCATATTTCTTTCAATGTCAAATTAGAGTCAACACTATGAAAACAATTACTAAAATAGATTAATACGTTAAAATCGTTTTTTTTTTTCAAATACTTTAAAAATTTTAAATTTCATTAATTCTTGTGGCCACATAAGTGGCACAAAACATGTGAATTTAATAAAAATGTAAATATAGCAAAACTTTCATTTAGATTTTGCAGTCTCGCCCCCCCCCCTTGTGTTTCTTGTGCTCTACGTAGCTGCAACAGCAGAGACGGCGTTGATAAGAAGAATTCGTCTGGATAGATTATAATTTTGAATAGTCCGGACTAGGTGGTCCCACAGGTAGCCCCGCCCAATGCTTCCGTTTTGAGAGTACAGCAAAGATGTTTTACAGTGTTTCCATAGTATTTTTCCTCAATGGTAATTAGACTTGCACCTATTGGATAAATAAAGACGCCATAATTATAATTAAAATGCTGTGATTATCACCAATAATGCACCGTGCTATCATTGTAAAGTTGAAATGTGCCAACAAGAAAGCGATAGATGACATTTAACAGATTTAGTATAGGTAACACCAAAGAAAATTAGCAAATTGTAATAGTGCCAAAGTGGACAAAAGTATATCAAACATGTACAGAAATACGAAGATTGAATGAGTTCAGAGAATATTACATTTTTAGCCAGTGTTGTTTGGAAATATTCTACATTTCTTTTAATAAATGTATGTTGTTGCACGCTTTTGGCACACCCATGAGAAATGACTAATTTGATTCTAAAACTATTAATTATTATACGTTCACTTAGATTGGTAAGTAAGAGAGAGTAAGAAAACCTTGAACTAATTATAACGTCATTCTTTTAGACTCAGACTGTACATTATTTATTATTTTTGATACGCAAAATATTTTCTAAATTTAAAAAGACTGTTGAGGTATGATCTTGTTGAGGTTGCTAAGTTGCTAGTAAAACAAATAGTCACATTTTATGTGTTTTATTTAACACTAATATAAATTGCTACCCTCTTGAATTTAAATTTAAATGGCCGAGGCCCTAAACAAATCGGTACCCCAAAATTCCAAGAAGGTAGTGAGTTAAGCACCACCACGGTATTTAACCTTCTAATATACTTTAGGAGGACGCTTGTCTATTAATTAATCACCAACTTATAACACTCTAGTCTTACCTCTTACTTCCCCAAGGGTCGATGTTAAAGATGGGAGTCAGCACTGCCTCCAGCTACAGTCAGAGAAGGGCGAGTTCGAACACCGTACTAAGTCGAAGGTTAAGATGTCAGGGCGCCTATCCGTAATAATATGCTAAGCCCAACAGATATCCAGACCCCGGACCAGGTCCAATGTAAAACTCCCCAGGTGATAAGTAAATAAGACCAATACACACTCATTCAACTTAACAACAGTTTATTGAAATTTAACTAGACCTCAACAGTGTATTCCAGTTATGAACATATCCGGCTATTTTAATAGTCTTGAATTCAAGAGATATTTACAACAAGAGAAAACAATGATAGTGAAACACAAGCGCAACTCGGTTGCCAGTAAAAATAAAAAAAAAAGGTCTGAAGGACTGTTCAAAACTTAAATGATCACCCAAGGTGATTCACAATTCAAATTTCAGTGACGTGACGTTACCAAAATTTTAAAAGTTCAAAAGAAACAGGTGAACACAAGAATAAACTTAAATCTAACATTGATTCACCAACAATATTCTTACAAGTACACAATTATAAGGCAACTTGCCAGGAGTCCCTCCAAAGTCGAACAGTTTGATCGTATAATGCAACGCGACACCCAAAAATAAACACTCTGTATACCAGAGGCATCTGACAATCTATTCGACGTTAGAGAACAGACTCTAAGTTGTAAGATATCTAATTCTATATAAGAAATAGCGCTAGTTAACTATGCTTTACAGGAAGAATATATGATTAAATTAAATTCATTAATTTCTTACGAGATTATACCAAAAATAAATTACAAACATAGACTAAAATGCGTTAAATAACAACTAAGAATTTATACAAGTCCGGTGTGAGGCTACACTGCCATACACATTCCAAAATTTAGTTCAATTCCTAAGTCCAAAATTAAAATGGCTACGTAACGTCTCCAAAAATGTCAAAGTAACCTCCAAAATGGGGTCACTATTGTTAATTAAACTATGTTAAGTTAATTAATTCAAAACATTAAGGCTCACAGGCCACAAGAAGTTAAATTAGGAAATTACGATTACTTATTTAATTATTTAGCCCGGAAAATTGAAATTCACTGTTCAAATTACACGATATTGACACAAAAATTAGCCAAACTGTTTAGTCAATTAGACTCTACCCTCTGGATAATGTCAGAGAAAATTTACACAGTCACAATACCTTAAGAAAGTCACATCCAAAGCTTCCAACACGACACCTCCTACGGATCCACACGTTACATGGAATATGCTCTCCTATCCTCGGTTAACGACACCTCAAGAAATAGCGTTTGAAGGCTACAGTATTCCAATAATCTGCACCTTAAATATGCCCTCACCGCAGGATATAACAACAATTCCTTGGCACCGTAAGACTACAAGCACGTGGTTCTCACGTCTTAACCCCAAACCAAAAATGCTCAAATGAGGTTTATGTCAGGCCCAACACCAGCAGCTAAATTTGAATATAGAAACACACAAATTAAGATCGATTAGACACGTGGAAAACTATACTTACAGCAGCTTAAACAATTCCCAAGCCCAGAAGAAAATATCCTCGCAAGAATGAAATAAAACGCCAAAATTCACCAATAATACTTGAGAAGCACCATAACATCCGCTTTTGTAAGCGATTACCGACGATAAAACTCAATTCTCCACCATTCTCAAGTAAAGCTGAGGGAAATGATTCTGCTCTGTGGTGTCTAACCTTTCTCGACGACCGTTAAAATCAAAAGAGGAAGACTCTAACATGTCAAGCCCGATCATCAAACGCACACGAACAATTGTTCTAAAAGATCGAACGACCCAACTAATACTTTAAACGTACGACAAAAATACAGGTTCAAATAACCATAGGAAAATGGAAAATAATTATTAATAATTTGTTGCATAACTCTAGGCCGAAAAGAAGTTTGAAAAACGAAATTAACAATAACTCAAGAAAACAAATTAATTAAATGAAACAACATACGCCATCTACCCGACAATGCCTGTATACGTTACACACACCTATGGCAAGGCGGAACGCGTGCAATAGGAATCTTAAGCACTTCTACACCAGATGGCAGTAGTAGTAGGAAGACGACATGAATTTAATCAAAAACGAATTACGTATTCCGACAATTAAAATAAACCATTAAAGGATAAAGTACAACCAAAAAAAAAACGTAACAAAATGGATACAAACATCAAGAGAGCATCTTTTCAACTGTACAACTCCCACTTACACATATATATTATGCTCATGCGCATATACATTAGGTATACAATATAAATGTACATACATATATCATATCCCAATACGCCTCCTTACATTTATACTGTATTTACATATCTTAAAGTTCACTTCAATTTTAACATATTTCTAAATTTCTCAAATTTTCCTTTACATAAAGATTTAGTAAATATATCAGCGATATTCTCGTCAGAATTAACCTTAATTACATTAATTACTTTTATACCTTCATGTACATAGTGATAATGAACTTCAATATGCTTAGAATTCTTTGTGAAATTGCCAAATTTTGCTATATTAATCGCTCCAGAGTTATCTTCATAAATATTAATAGGCTTTACTAACTTAATATTAAATTCTTTCATCAATTGTCTTACAAATTTTAATTCGCTTACAGCTTCCGACAACGCTACATACTCTGCGTAAGTCGAAGCCTTTTTAACACACTTTTGTTTTCTAGACTTCCAATAAATTACATTTCCAAATAACCTAATTATATAGCCAGTTGTGGATTTTCTATCTATGTGATCACCAGCCCAATCAGCATCCACATAAGAATCAATAATGTCTACATTTACATTTCTTTTATATGTCAAGTTTAAATCTTTCGTTAAGTATAAATATTTTAATATTCGTAAAGCATACTTAAAATGTGTTTCATTATAACAATTTTGATACCTACTTAAATAATTCACACTATAACTTATATCAGGTCTTGTAGCTGAACATATATAAAGTAATTCACCAATTAAATTTCTATATTTAATATTTCCTTCACAATTATCAGATTTCTCAGTTTTTAAATTCACTTCCATAGGTGTATTATATAACTTACTGTTTTCTAAATTATACTTTCTCGCTAATGATTCAATATATTTGGTTTGTTTTAATTTCATTTCATAGTTATGAGGATTATACTCTATAGTAATTCCAAGATATTCTTTAATTTTACCCAGATCTTTCATTTTAAATTTCTCAGATAGAAGATTCTTAATATTTTGTGTTTTAACTTCATTTATACCACAAATCAACAAGTCATCAACAAAAATTAACAAATAAATAGTATCATCACCATTTTCAAAAGTATATAAACAATAATCCAAATTACTTCTATTAAACCCCAAGTTTATTAAAAATGTATCTAAACAATCATACCAAGCTCTAGGACTTTCTTTTAAACCATATAAAGCTTTCATTAACTTACAGACCCTATTCGTGCCATCTTCATAACCTTTTGGTTGATGAACATATACTTCTGAACTTACATTACCATTTAGAAATGCAGTTTCTACGTCCATTTGTTCAATAACTAGACCCATTTGACAACAATATGATAATAAAATTCTCAAAGTTTGCATTTTAGCTACAGGAGAATAAATATCTTCAACTTCATCAGTTTGCTGAAAACCTCTCACTACTAACCTAGCCTTATACCTATCATCTGATTTTTTTGTATAAACCCATTTTACATCTAAAACCTTTTTATTATCTATATTTTCAATTAATTTCCAAGTTTCATTTTTATTTAAACAATTAATTTCTTTATCCATAGCTTTTGACCAATATTCACTATCATTACTTTTTAGCGCCTCCTCGAATGTACTAGGGATATCTACCCTACAATAATTTGCAATAATTTTACTATTATAAACTTGATAATCATCAAATCGTTTCGGAGGATTTTTATTTCTTTGAGGTCTACTTTCACAAGATTCAGTTTCAAATTGAGATATTTCATTTATTTCATCTGTGTTTCCTTCAGTAATTTTAAAACTATCATTTAAAGATTCACTATCTAAATTTTGATCATTTTCAGTTTCGGGATTACTTTCATCTAAGCCAATACATTTAACATTTTCTTCAACAATATCTACATGCCTAGCAACTATGACTTTATTATTCAAAAGTACTCTATAACCTACTTTACTATATCCGATCAAAATTCCCATATCAGCCTTTTTTTCCCATTTCGACATTCTTTTTTGTTCCGGTATTCTTACAAAAACTTTACTACCGTATAAATATAAATTAGAAACATCCGGTTTTTCCCCGAAAAATATCTCATAAGGAGTTTTCTTTTCAATGGTATTAGCTAAAGTACGATTTTTCAAATAAGTTGCCGCACAAATTATTTCTGGCCAATATTTTTTATGAACGTTTGCCTCTGCTAATAAACAACGTGATATATTCATTATTGTTCTGTTAAACCTTTCCGCGGTTCCGTTTAATTCATGCACATAAACAGGACAATTATTAATTTCAATACCTTTTTCTTTAGCAAATTTATAAATGTTACTATTCAAATATTCTTTACCGTTATCACATCTTAGGATTTTTACTTTTTTACCCGTTAAATTTTCACATTCATTTACATATTGTACAACGCAATCAAAAACTTCTGCTTTGGACTTAATGGCATAAACCCTAACTATCTTACTATAATCGTCGATGAATGAAATAAAATATTTTTCCCCTTGAAAGCCCACTGTTTGAAAAGGTCCACATACATCCGTATGAACAATTTCTAAAATTTCTTTAGCCTTATGTCTATTATTTTTAAAAGGAATATTATGCATCTTGTTTTCAATACAGGTTTTACATTTCATAAATTCTGTTTCAAGTTCACTTGGAATACCATTTAACAGCTGATTTCTTGCTAATGTATCTAAATATTTGAAATTTACGTGACCCAACAAACGATGCCATTTTTCTTTTTGAGTAATATTTTCCAATTTTTTATTTGCTATATTTACCGATAATTCCACAGACTTTAATTTACTTTTCATGGGAAACAAACCATTCTCTTTCCAAGATATTGCCGTGATTCTACCATTATTATCAATAATCTTTGTCAAATTACCCCTTGAAACAATAGTATTATTATCATTTACCTTACCATAACTTATCAAATTTGTATACATATCCTTAACATAAAATACATTTCGCATATTAATTTCACTTTTTTTCCCGAAAACATCAAAGTAGCTTACTACATTACCGATTTTAGTAGCTTTTACATTTCTATCATCTCCCAAACAAACATTAACAGGTTCTTTAAGTATTGTAAAATTTTCAAAATATTTATCATCATTAATAATATGATCAGTACAACCACTGTCTAATAACCAACTTATTTCACAATTTTGAACCTTATCTACCTTACTACTATGTGCCACGTGATGTTCAATCTTCGCTACCCAAGCGCACTTGTCTTCATTTTTCTTTTCTTGTTCATTTGTCCGTTGTACACAAACTCCTTGCTGACTACGATAGTTGCCACGCCCTCTGACGTAATTTCCTCTTCCGGCTTCTTGTCGTCCTCGCGTCGATCGCCATGTTCTACTACTGCTTGCTGTTTGGCCGCCATATTTGCAGTCCCTTTTTACGTGACCTGCTTTGCCACACTGGAAGCATACTTGATCTTGTCGACTTTTGTCCGCCATGAATGCATTTGTTTTTCTTCCAAAATGTTCATCCTTCTGATGTTTCAGCTCAGCCATTTGAATTTTACTTTTTACATAATCGGCAGTTTGATCTTCTTCTTTTAAAATATCAATTAAATCACCAATATAACTATATGAATCAGGCAATGCATTCAGCATATAATTCAATTTTTCTTTTTCAGTCACACTTGCACCCGCGTTTTTAAGCTCGTTTACTGTTTTTTCAAAATCACTAAAAAATGTTGCTGATTCATTATAATTTTTAAGCCTCAATTTTTCCAATTTATTTCTACACACAATTTGCAATGCTGTAGATTCCTTTAAATATAGACTATCAAACTTTTTAATTATATCATACGCCGTTCTTTGTCACATACAAATTCTAACTGTTTATTGGATATAGCACTATATATATAATTTGTTGCTTTTAAATCATTTTCTTCCCAGTCATCTTTATCATCTTCATTGTTTGCTCTCTTAATTACTTCTTCACATTTTTTAAGCTTTAAATACATCGTAATACGTTTTTTCCACATACTATAATTCTCACCATCAAACACTGGTATTGTTATATCATTTTTCGCCATCTTTTTCCCGGCACAATCTCGAACGTTCCTACGTGAACAAGAAAGCACTCGGCAACACAATAACACGGGATTCAACACACAACCTCAATTCATTTATAACTACTAACTACTACAATGTTGAGGTATGATCTTGTTGAGGTTGCTAAGTTGCTAGTAAAACAAATAGTCACATTTTATGTATTTTATTTAACACTAATATAAATGGATACAAACATCAAGACAGCATCTTTTCAACTGTACAACTCCCACTTACACATATATATTATGCTCATGCGCATATACATTAGGTATACAATATAAATGTACATACATATATCATATCCCAATAAAGACATATGTTGCAATTGCCACAACCAAGCTTGTTTAATAGTTCTTTATATTTTATTTTCAACTACGTAGCTATTTCTTCAAAATAACGTTTGTATAACAACGTTCGCAAGTTAAATTGAATATTCTTTTAAAAGTAAATATTAGAGTCGCATATACTTATTTTTTTCAATAGCTCTTTGTTCAATATTATTTTTATATGTCTAGACCTTTTTTTGTGTATTTCGAAGGCACTGTGAGAACTTGGTGCTCGTGTATTACGCATGAATTTTACGCATCATGCAAATTCTTTATTCGAAGATTCTAGAATGTTCGGAAGAATCGTAAGAAGCGGAAATGATGTTATTATTCCCCCACTCTAGATGGGCGAATAAAAGGAGAAAACGCTTAAAATTATCATTATTATAGTTACTATCGTGAGAGTCGACTTTTCGATCGTAAACAGCAAGTACCGCTAAAAAGTGCGGCCGGGTGGTAATCAATGCGCATTCTACATGTTTAATAAGTAGTAAGTTGCCGCGGCCGACAGTTGAAATTGCTTTACGCTAGTGTACTAATTATAGCTCGTGTAGAGTTCGTCTAGTTGACAATTTAAGGTGCCTAGTTTATTGAATACCGGAAAAGGCGTTGAGTTAATCTTATATGAAGATTTTCCTGTTCCGGTAATCTCTTCCACGTGTGGGATCTATAAGCAATTTTTGACCGTATTGATGCCGTCGGAAGAAATCACGTAGCTACATTGCGAAAGCTGACAACTACGTCGATAGAATCGCAGAGCCGCCCGACCCAAAAAATTCGAAATCGAATTGTCTACCTCCAGGTCACCTGATTGAACACCTTTTGTCTCAGAGTATTTACGAATTATTTTGCAGTTGCTGATAACTGAAATTTTATATATATCAATCAGTGTAAACAGAACCTTTTATTATTTCCGTGTCCGACGGAAGAAGTTAATATTTGTTGTATCATAGTCAATTAGTATAGATAGATTTAGCGATGTCTTAGTTATTTATAGATACATGTTTTGATGCGACAATAGTCCATATATTTCAATCCGGTTTCGAATAACAATCACGTATCTTTTGTTTGTATTGCTATCTGAATAATCATTGTAATAGTTCATGTATTTCAGTTAATATTATAGAGCCATTATATTGTATTTTGTTATATCGTAAATAATAACTCTATATCCTTTGGTTACATTGCTAATTTAAAATAATAATAATAGTTCATTTATTCCTTCAGTACCATTAAGCGATTACATAGTATTTTATTTTCATCTTAAATATAATAATAATCATATGTCTCTTGTTGACATTACTGTTTGCTCCTTCATGTTATAATATTGTAACTTCTTCATTTGTTTATGTATATGTATCTTGTCGTTCATTCATATAAATTCTCACATTTTTATTATGAAATAAACTTTGTTAAGTTTAATATAATATGTGTTGTTACTTTGTAATCCTCGTTCCTCGTAGTGGCCAGAAAAAGACAGCCTAGTGACATTTTCTTGTTCCTTATCACTAGAAATAATAAAGCTAAAATTTGCTAATTAAGATAATATCCAATCAGTTACAATTGTTTGAGGAACAAGTGGCGCCTTTTCGGGAAACTTCTCAATCTATCATTACATTGATAAACTAATATCTCACACACAATTAAGTGAGTCTTAATAATTAGTCAACTAGAACTATCGATACCAGCTACTTGAGGGACGACAGAGTAATTTCGGGCATAAATCCCCGTTATAAAGGTACGTAAGTCTTGTTACTATATTGAATATGCGCATCCCCCTAATTATTAAAGTTGCTCTGTGAATAGAAATAGAAAGAATAAATTAGATTTTCTTGGATTAGTAATTATTAAACGACCCTGAGATTAGGCGGTTTATTAACCGGGAATTAAACCGCTATAAATTACAGCCAACCGTAATAATGTATATGTAATGTGTGAATATCAGTTTATTGTAATACAGTTACGGACAGAAAAAAAGTGGGAACAACTCTTATATAGAATTTTGCTTTATTTTAGTTGCTATTGTTGGCTTTTAAAATTTTAACGAATAGAACATAGTAGTCATAACGTCATAAATGTCATCAATTTGTCAACGATATATTTTTTCATAAAAATGCCACACATTGATATTGTTGATAAAGCAGGAATAATTGCTAATGCAGAAAATTGACAATCTATTAGACAGATTGCGCTACAATTAAACATTAATGAAAATACAGTGTTTAAAATTGTTAGAAAATGGAGAGATGAAGGAAATATAAATAGAAATCCAGGATCAGGACGTAGAAGAATTTCAACTCCCGAACAAGATTTGGCTTTGGTGAATGTGTTAAGAGGGAATCCATTTTCGACAGTGACTCAGACCGTTGAAGATATAAATTTTCCTGGGTCTACTCGAACTGGTCGCTGACGTGTTAAAGGGTTTGAGCTGTGTTGTATCATGCAGCAGCACAAAAACCTAAATTAAATATTGCATTACAACATATGGGCCAAAATGAAAATTTTTGGAGCAGGGTGATCTTTAGTGATGAGAAAACTTTTCAATCCTGTTATAATGGTAAAATTCGTGTCCATCGGCCCAGAAACACCAGGTTCGATGAACCGTATGTGTCTGAAAATAATAAAACTGGCCGGTTTTTGGTTAGCATGTGGGCCTGGATATTAGCTCGTGGACCGGGTGTTTTGTGACACATTGAAGGACGATTAAATAGTATTGAATATTGTTGCGTTTTCGGGTTCGCAATAAATAACTTGTGCAATTTATTTATTTAAAACAGTCTGTATATTCATACACTTAAAATTAATTACAATATAAAAAATGTAAGACTAATAATTAACTCATATATTTATTTCTATTACTAATATTTATGTCCGTATATTTATATCACTTCTATTTATATAACACCGCACCACTATATTTATTTTGTACTACAGTAGTACCGCGCTATCCGCTGACTCCGTATCCGCGGTTTCAGTCATCCGCGATTTACCTATGATGAGCAGAAAACGCGTTATATCAATAAATATAAAAGTTATAGGAGCATTTGTCGATATATCGTCGTATATATGAGTCATCCCCTGAATTCGGCGCTCTCTTATGATAAGTTAAACAAGTTGGAACGTGCTTAAGGTGCCACTCGCTTTTACTTGTACATATAAACGCTCCTGTTAACTATGAGTTTAGTACTATTCGAATTGTCGGACAAGACAGTGCTTGCAATAGTTTTTAAATAAAGCAAGTAAATTTGAAAATCATTTTAAAATGGCTTCTAAACCAAAAAGAAAACGTGAAATGCTCACTATTAGTGAAAAAATAAAAATCATTAATATGATTGAAATAGAAAAAAAATCTATTGCAACTGTTGCTACAATATACAATAAAAACGAATCTTCGATAAGAGAAGTGTTAAAAAAACAAAGATAAGATTCGAGCTAGTTTTTTCTAGTGTACCCCAAACTGCAAAAGTTGCAACTACAATACGTAATAAAGTGTTACTTAAGGTAGAAATTGCCTTACATTTTTGGGTGGAAGATATGACAAGAAAACATATTCCTACCGATGGCAAAGTGCTACAACAAAAGGCGTTGGTTTTATATGAAGATATGCAGACCCAAGATTATACTGAAGAGGAAGGAAAATCGTTCACAACAAGTAGGGGGTGGCTGCATAGATTTAAAACTCTGTTTAATCTAAAAAAAATAAAAATGACAGGGGAATCTGCGTCGGCTGATCATGTAGCTGCCGCCCTGTTTCCAGAAAAATTTAAACAAATTATTGCAGAAAAGAATTATCATCCTAAGCAAGTTTTTAACTGTGATGAGACTGGTCTTATGTGGAAAAAAATGCCTTAACGGACTTATATTCATAAGACTGCAAAGAGTGCACCAGGCTTTAAAGCAATTAAGGATAGACTTACCTTAATATTTTGTACAAATGCAGCTGGTCATATGATTAAACCCGCACTTGTTTACCGATTACAGAATCCACGTGCTCTTAAATACAAAGATAAAGCTTGCCTGCCTGTGATTTGGCAATCAAATCGAAAGGCGTGGATTACGGCTGTTCTATTTACACAATGGTTTCATCAATGCTTTATTGCGGAAGTGAAAAGATATTTGGAAAAGGAAGAATTACCATTTAAAGTGCTGCTGATACTAGACAATGCTCCTGGACATCCTGTGCCACTAGGCACAGATGATAAAAATGTTGAAGTGCTTTTTTTACCACCTAACACGACGTCATGGCTTCAACCCCTTGATCAAGGTGTCATTAGATGCTTTAAAGCCATATATATTCGACAGGTTTTCGAAATGCTGTGTACAATGGCTAACGAATGCTCTGATATCGGGCTCATGGAATGCTGGAAGTCATTTACAATTGCTGACGCAATTCTATTTATCAAAGGAGCGATGGAGGAATTAAAGTCAGAAACGATAATAGCATGTTGGAAAAATCTGTGGAATGACATCGTTCTTGGTTCTGAAGACACACATGATATTAATTCACATCTAACAACGATATTTAACATAGCGCAGAAAATAGATGGAGAAGGATTTAACGATATAACCCAAGAGGAACTCAGTGATTACATAAACGAGGAGGATCAAGTATTCACCAACGAGGAATTGGAAGACCTTGTGAAATCTTCTCCAGAAGCGAGTGACGATGAGGATGAGGGTCAACAAGAACCGCCAGCATGGACGCTTGAAAAATTTTCAGCGATATTTCGAACTGCTCAAACATTAAAAGAACAGATAGCAGAATATGATCCAAGGCAGTATTAAAATTACTCGCACTATAACAGAAGCCTTGAAACCTTTGGAGGATTTGTTTATTGAAATGAAAAGACAAAAACGACAACTACCAATAACAATGTACTTTGAAAAAGTCGACAAACCTATCGATAATGCACAGCCATCACCATCGTTTGCTTTGGATCTAAGTAAACAATCGACTGCTAACTTGGACTTGGAGGAAGATGAATGAATATGTAGCTCACGATGATAAAGTTTTTCTTGTTGTGTATGTAAATATGTACTACATATATGTGCATATGTATGAACTTATATATTTATTAAACTTAAATTCTATTTGTGCCACAGCACAAGAATATTTATTTATTTTAAATAAATATTATATAACTTATTTTTCTTGTTTCATTGTTTTAACTTTGCTTCATATTTTACTCGAAAATAAAGCGTTCGCTACTATCCGCGGAAGACCACAGAACGAAACCCCCGCGGATATGGGGGTACTACTGTACTTATATTTATGTTTACTCTTCGACTACCACTCAAGGAACTATTTATTTATCTGCACTATAAAAACTGCACCGCTCACTGTATTTATTTCTACCGTACGAATCTCTTATTCCGGAATGACTCATCCATCGGTTCAACTGCCTTATATACGCATACGAAAGATCTGGAAGCATTCGCGAAAACTCCATCTTTCTCTCGATGTTTGTAGAACATACGACAGACATTCTGTCTCTTCGCAGCACATATAAATGGATGATTTATTGTTTTACGACTTGTTTACCAGTCGCGCCGAATATTTGCCTTTCTTTTTTTTGTAGACTGGTTTCGTTACAATATATTAGAATTTTAGAAAATATTATGGTACCTTCAGTGTCACAATTATTTCCCGAAGGATATATTTTTCAGCAAGATAACAGCTCAATCCATCAAGCCCATCAAGTGACTGAATGGTTTGATGCAAATAATATTCATGTGCTTGACTGGCCAAGTTGTAGCCCAGATTTAAACCCAATGGACAACGTGTGGTGGGGACTATTGTCTCGTAATATCCAAAGAAATGTTCGACCAAAAAATGTGCAAGATTTACTAGAAACAGTTCATAATGCGTCGGATGAAATTTCGGGCGAATACTGTTTAAGTTTATTTAATTCTATGCCGCGAAGAGTAGCAGATGTTGTAAATCGAAATGGTGGAATGACTAAATATTACTAACTATTGATAGTCCATTTCCGTCTTGCTTTGGATTTTTTGACAATAATTTAACCAATTTTCTGACATAAGTTATTGATGTTTGTTTTTCAAAGTCCCACCACATTAGGCAAAAAAACTATCCCACTTTTTATTGTCCGTAACTGTACTGGCGCTACATAAGGGACGTTATTTTGAGGTTAGCAGATTCCATTTCAACAATGTAAATCAAAGTTACGTCACGGCCTTAGCATCCAGTTGGTAAGGTGAAACTAAAACTAAAAATTAACACTCCAATTTCAAATAAACATATACGGGCATCCAAAAGCAAATAACAAAAATGTAACAATGTAACACCTTCTCGTTTCATACTTCGTCCAGCATGTTTTACAAATTATTATGCTGTATGCAATCTGCCCATTCATTCACAACTGTGATCTGAAAGTATACTTGTAGAATGTTTTCCATATAGCACCAAGGTGGCAGATTATTCAAATTCAAAATTTTAATGTCAACTTCATCAATAACAAAACCTTCTTATCATCTTACATGAAAAAAAAACATTTACGGTGGCTGATTTGGTAAAAGCATCTAATAAAGATATTTTCTATTTTTAAATTGATTACGTCACTTGCATTTCTAGTAAGCAGCTGGATTGGGGGAAACTGTCGAAACTAGTAACAAGATTTATTCTGCTATTCGTACATAAAACATTTGTAGATGTTAGATGTAAGGAAATGTGTCATGTCATAATGCAAAAAACACAGCAACTCGGTTCGCTATTTCCAAGGAAAACAAGTTCACTTATTTATTAATAATAATAACAAAATTTCATATTATATTATAATTTCGCAACTATTTTGGGAGCATAATAGCTTCAAAATATAACTTATATCACTGGATCATATTTAAAACCTGTGAAATGACTTTAGATACAGTAGTCTTTAAAATATGTTAATTTTAACTTTTGCAGAAATTCAAACGTGCTTGAATTGATTGAATATTGCAAAAATATAACTAATAACAATGAAAGAGCTTCAGTACCAGAATAACTGAGGTATTTAAATTATTCGCTCTCTAAACTTATTTCAGTTCAAAGTGTAAAATAGTCAACTGCTTGGTAAGAAAATGTAATTTCTGTCACACTCTTCTCAACTATAATCATATAAGGAGCAATCGTACCTGGCATTCCTCTTGCAGCAGAAGGCCTTGTGATGTCCCAAATATTCCATCAGATCCAAGTGAATTTTGCAAAATTGGCACTGTGCGAGTTCTAGAATTTCGTGAAAAACACACCCATTAAAATTACAATAGAAAAATCAATATAGGCAAATCCAAAAACATCAAAATGCAATATATACAATACCTTCATTAGAAATGTTTTCTGTTTTACCCTCAACACAAAGGGTTTTATGTTTGGCTAAATGCGATTACGAGCTGAATCCAAGGTAGCAAAATGTGCAGGCAAATATGTCCTTAGTGGTTTGCTTCATAGTGGCATCAAAATCCAGTCTGACAATGTTATTCAGGTTGTTTCCGTATTCCTCACCAAAATACACCAATAATTCTTCACCGGCTTGGATTGGACGAGTGCTTTGATAATATATATTATCCTCAGATTGAAAGACACTCAAGTTTTTTTCAGAAGTATTCCTGGTAGGATTAACTTACTGCATCCAATTCAAATGCTTCGATTTATTTTTGTCCAAAACAAATTTCTCACCATTCATTTGCCAGGGACAGTCTGTTGTGGTGAATCCAGTGAAAGGACCAAATTTTACACCTTCAGGAATAATTCTTAAAGCATATATTCCAATTTGTCCCAAACATTCTTGAATTTCTAGAATATCATTTGGGATATCTTTTCGTGCTCCCTTATCTGCATTATTTAAAGCATATTTGCTTAAAATGTGGACAAGCATTCTACATTCAATGCAATAGTCTATATAATAGGCTTCACAATCTTCATAGTCTGTTGGCCAAATGTGTACAGATTAACAATCAAAGCATTTATTATCACCTGGTGATTTTTTAAATAAGTACAGAGTGTTGAAACACATATTTATACTGCTCTCAAAATAACCACATAATATACTACGTAGGATGTCAAAGAAATAATTGGTAATTGCACTAAGTTAAACCTCAGTATTTCAGACAAAACAGGTGTGAAAAACAAAATATTAGTGTTAGAGTGTTTGTAATAGAGTGAGATAATGGTTTTCGATAAACAGTATAAATACTAAATGTTCTTCAACTCTTCTGTGTTAGAGTTGTGTATTTTATATTTATGTTGCAGATGTTTCATCAGTCCGTACAAACAGCACAATCAGAAACTTCTAATAGAATTGCTTCTATTAGAAGTTGCATTGAAATATTTACTTACAGAGTAGTCCATTATCAACCTCAATTTTAATATCACCAGCATTGATCCCTCCTCCTATTTTAACGATGTCATTTTGTTCTTCAGTTGCTTCAAACGATAGCATTTCTATTATAATATTGTCGGAACATGTGGACTCGTCATACTGCTTTATTTTGCCATAGCATATGGGGCCTTGTAATTCAGCATTGTTTGTACTAATAGCAGTTTCAGAGATGTACACTTTATCCTCTACAAAACTGTCTTCTTGGCACTGTTCTTCCTTTACACTAAATGTATTTTCGGAAAACATTGCGTCATGCACATTACCTTGGTCCCTTGGTCATTGATTATGTATAAGAAGATAGTCCAAGTCCATAAGAAAAAGGTTGCGGCTAAAGTGCATGACGTGTGCGACACGAAATTTGTCAATTTTCCCAAAACTAACGTAAATAAGACTATTTCTCTAGTGCACTTTCTCCTGAAAAGCCCGAGAAAGCCACAATTTGAAAAAATTTGAACATACCTTGTAGGTTAGGGTTAGACTAAATACAGTCACATTTTGTTCATGTTTCCATAAAAACACCATTTTACGACAAATTCATCAACTGTAGTCGCTGTAAATCACATTATTTATGTAAATATAAACATTTAAAGCATAATTATGTGTGTTTTAAAACGAAAATATTTGACGTTTTATTTCATTGTATTTGTCATATGAATGTCGTTTTTTGCTATTCAAATGCTCTAATGTCATTCTATTTAAATAATATGGCGGGCAAACATGTCACTTTACTTTCTCTGAAAAATCTCTGCGAGGGTCATCCAAAGACTCTCGCAGAACAACTGATGATTTGGGGACTGATTCCCAATGAGGGTACGTACATATATGTGCCCTCATTGTGGATCGGCCCTAATACTAAATGTTGCAGAAAATCGGTAGGTAACTATTGGAATTGACGTTATACGTTTTGTATTAATGTAATTATTTAATTTTTAGTCCCGATAAGCTTCAATGGATATGCCACGGACTAAGACGACGACATGAAAAATTACCAAAACGACAACGATACTGTTATAAACGCATAGCATTACGGACTGGAATTTTTTTTCGAACGTTCTAAGCTTTCGCTTTTACAGATTTTGGGGTTCGTTAATCTTTGGGTTTCCAGATCTCCCTTAACTCTTATTTGTGAACAATTAAGTATTTGTAGACACACCGCGGTAGATTGGTCTTCCTTTTGCCGCGAGGTAGTATTAGATGCCTATATTGTTCACAAACAAAAGTTAGGAGGCATTGGCAAAACAGTGGAGATTGACGAATCTAAATTCGGTAAACGAAAGTACCATCGTGGACATTCTGTGGAGCAACAGTGGATCTTTGGCGGCTATGAACGAGGTACAGGCAAAGTGTTTATGGTTCCAGTTGAAAATCGGTAAGTGTTATGTACAATAATTCAGAGGCATCAGTTTGGCCTGGTTGCATGTTGTGTGTGTGTGTATTTAAGTTGTAGGCTTCCACAGTTGTTGATACATTGTTGGTTTCTGCTATTGCGATAACATAAAACAGTCTTTACTGCGATATCCTGATATAGGCTATGTGTGCGTGTATGTTTACGCACACAACTGTCTGTGTGCACTTGCATGTGTGTGCGGGCGGCTGTGAGAGCGCGTCAGGGTGTACGTGTGTGTGTGGGCGGCTGTGAGCGTGCGCTTGCGTGTGTGCGCGGCTGTGTGTGCGTGTGTGTGTGTGCGCTTGCGTGTGGGCGGCTGCGAGCGTGCGCTTGCTTGTGTGTGAGCGGGCGGCTGCGAGCGTGCGCTTGCGTGTGTGTGGGCGGCTGTGTGTGTGCGGGCGGCTGTGAGCACGCGTTTGCGTGTGTGTATGGGCGGCTGTGTGTGTGCGGGCGGCTGTGAGCACGCGTTTGCGTGTGTGTGTGGGCGGCTGTGTGTGTGCGGGCGGCTGTGAGCACGCGTTTGCGTGTGTGTGTGGGCGGCTGTGTGTGTGCGGGCGGTTGTGAGCACGCGTTTGCGTGTGTGTGCGCGCGGCTGTGTGTGTGCGGGCGGCTGTGAGCACGCGTTTGCGTGTGCGCGGCTGTGTGTGCGTGCACACACACACGCACACACACACACACAGCCGCGCGCACACACACGCGCTTCGCGCGCAAATACACATAAACAACAGTTACGTGCAATGGATTGGTTGTGTGTTTCGAAGAGTGTTGAGGTTGGACTGAATTATATTGGATTGGAGTATATTAGGCCATGTTCATTAAATGTTTTCCCTTTTTTTGCAGGTCTGCTGATACGTTGCTTCCAATTATCCGTGACTGGATTGAACCGGGAACAACGATCATCAGCGATTACTGGAAGGCATACGATTGTCTGTCTTCGCAGGGGTATGAGCACTTGAAAGTCAATCATTCCTTGAATTTTAAGGATCCAGACACGGGTGCCCATACCAATGCGATTGAGTCCTCGTGGCGAGCTGCCAAGTGTACAATGAGTTCTAGCGGACGCAGAAAATCTCATATTCCGGGTAATTTGGCTCGGTATATCTTTCAAAAAAGATGTACTGAGTTAAAATTTAATCGGACTGTGGAATTTTTACGTTTAGCAGGACAGTTGTACAATCCTTTGACTCCCAGAGAATTTCCACCAGACGAGGACATAACTGATGACTCTGACTAACACAAGACACACGACAGGACCACTAAAGTACTAATACTAAGACATTAACAAAAAAGTATTACGAGACTATATTGCGGAGTGGAAATTTATTATTTTTATTAAGTAATTCAAATTTAAGTTATTTCAAGTAACTATTATAAAACTCAGTAGATGATGAAATATTGGTAAAATGATTTCGAGCTGTATCCAAGGCAGCAAAATGTACAGGCAAATATATCCTTAATGATGTGTTCCATAGTAGGAATAAAATCCATTTCAACATTTCCATTCAAGTTGTATGTGAAGTCTTCACCAAAATACACCAGGGAATAAATGCAGTTGAGATGTCGGACCACATCTCAAATTTGACGCCATTTTAATTTAGTGGCGCATGTCGGTTGCGAGAGCGACTCAACTATATATGGCTACACCACTCATATTAGAGGTGGGCAAAACGGTTCATTTCTTTGACTCGCCTCACTCGGTTCAGCTCCTCATTATGAGCCGGGTCCCGGAACCGGCTCATTTGAACCGTGTGGATCCGTAATAACTGTAGTAATAGCATACCGTTCCAGGAACGTGTAGGACATGTAATACTCGGCGCCGTCGTCGGCTCAAACGAACCGGGATGATAATTTAGGCTGCGCGCACACCAGTTATACAAAATGTTTGACAAACAATTTATTTGAAGCAATAATGCACACAAATTTGACAAATTATCGCAGATTGTTGTACACAAATTAAGCAAAATATATGTAAAACTAAATTATATATTCATTTGGTATTTATAATTATTGAAGAGTATGCCATTCGAACATAAAGTGATTAGAACTAAAACATTTCATAATTTTCATAGCATTATTAAATGGCAATTATGATGCAGGTGTAATAAAAATATTTGTAAGAATTTTGTAACTCACAGTCAACTAATAAATTAAATATTTTATTTTATACAATATGTTATGTTGTACAAAAATAAATATTTTAGTGCGTAGTGCGTACCTTACCTGTTATATAATATCAATTTTTATTTTTCAATCCATCCTACGACCGTATTCCATGTATAATTTCCAAATTATTCAGTCGATACTCGGCAGCCAGTCGTACAGTAGGTTCTGTTATGGTTTTGATACGTTCGCGATGGAACCGGATAAAGTTTTACTGCCCAAGTGAGCCGAGATCCAATTCATTATCAACCGGCTCTCTCGGTTCGCGACCGAACCGAATAAAGTTAATTCCCAAGTAAGCCGAGATCCGGGTCATTGAAATTTAGTGAACCGGCTCCCACGGTTCCCTGCTGGGATTCGGTTGACTGAACCGGTTCGTTCGCGAACGACCCACCTCTAACTCACATACCACTGGCTGGTTGTCAAGTAGCCATCTTTATTTACTCTCTCTTATATAACATTTAGCTATACTGTTTAGGAGGCATATGACAAATGTCAAAAGGTGTATGAATATTATTATTTATGACAGTCCTGAAATGGCTTTTATAGGTTATATTACTTGACAGGTAAGATTTTGCAACATCTCAAATTAAACGCTATTTTAATTTAGTGGCGCATGTCGGTTGCGAGAGCGATTCAACTATATGTTCTATTCAGTAAAATTTTAAAAGCCAGCAATAACCACTAAAATAAAGCAAAAGTTTATTTAAGAGTTGTCCCATTTTTTTCTGTCCGTAACTGTACCTGCATTATAATTTTAGTTATAGAAATCACATATTAATTTTTTTTATTTATGTATAAAATATTACCAAAACTATACCCTATATCAAAATTATAACTATTTTATTTGAAAATCGAGTTCATATACCTACCCCTCATCCATGTTTTCTCATAATTCTCAAGGTAAGTATTTTTACTCATATTGATTGAATGACTGCTTTAATGGAAACTTTAAAATGTAATATTTCTGCACAAAATAAAGTAATTAATTACCTTATATAACATTGAAAATAACTATACGTCATATTTATTACTCTATTAACATACATAGATTATAAACTTTTATATAAAAAAACAAGGTTGCACACGAGTTTATTTAATTCAAATTGCCGCCATTCGGCAATTGAATCCGATCCACCCGCCATACAGACAGTACTAGCGTGTAGCGTCTAAAGTCAAAGTGGTGTTTAATGTTGTGCGGGACTTATTCCAAGGTATAGCCTAAAAGGGTAATACTATTCAAAATACAATCTTCTTAAATTGGGTTGTACAACATTTCCCTCGTTAATAATATTTAGGTAATTTTTTTTCCTCCATATTCCCCGACCGCAACACATACCGGAAGTCAATCTGTCGCGCATCGCGATCAAAATCATACATATTCAGACCCTCATAGTTTCTATAAGTACGAACCACCGAATCATGCCTCGCACTACCAGCACCAATGCTGCAGTATATCAAATCATGATCTGAAATGTTACAATCAACAACCCCACTATCTCCGAAACTAGTGTCATCCGTGACCAAAATAAAATCAACCAACGAGTGTGTATTTTCAGTGGTTCCGCTTTAATCTGCCTGGTACCCGTAACATTCATAAACGAATTGAAATATCGAACAGAGGGATGATCCAATTTGAAACGGTTGACATTGAAATCGCCTCAACAGTACACCTCTCGCGTGTTGAGACTACATCCGATCAGGGAATCCTCCATGCAGTCCCGAAAATGTTTATAATATGAATTATGTGGGTTATAAACCGACCCAATACTGAAACTCCTCGCGCCCACAGTGATCATAACCCACACCTGCTCAATGTCGTCCGGAGTATTGATGACCGAGCACGTATATGAGCTATTAACATAAATTCCCACACCACCCCCGCTCTGTCCCTCCGGGGAAAAATCTAATTATTAATCTTTACTAATTCATTGCCTACTGATTGATGCAACCAAGTTTCGGTGACAGCCAGAATATCTATATCATTTTCACGAATAATTGACCTTACGTCGTCCACCTTAGGCAACAAGGACTGCACATTGACGTGCGCCACCCTAATGCTAGACGCGCTCATCCCAAACTCCCAATCCCAAATAAATATGTACAAAATATGGACATAATAATGCAATGCTAAAATCTAAAGCAATACAGAATAAAAGAAAAAAAAAAGAGTACAAAAATCTATATACGCATATATCTATCAGACGCTTACCGCATACCGTAAAATGGGGTGAATCGGCTCAATGTGGTGAAAAGGATCAAAACTTTATTGTCACTTAAATAATCGATTACAACATGCAGTGCCATCTTTAGTGACATTCCGTTAATGTCGAAGCCCTGTTGGATGATAAAATAAGATCGTACAAGCAGTTACACGTGTCCCGTGGCGCCGTTGATTTGTGGGTAAATAATTAAGAACGCGGTACTTCTAACCTAAAAAAACGTGACTGTCAAAACTTCGTTTGTGTAAATCGAATCATTTAACTAAAGAGGTTGGTAATTTTTTTTATTACTCTATGAACACTAGTGTAACACATAGCAAAAGGATTTTAACAGTGATTTATTCATTTTTATTTCAGTAAAAAATATTTGACACAAACACGTGGTGTTCAAAAGTGCGAGGTGAATCGGCTCATCACAATTTACAATGCCGAGAGTTTATAAGCCAGATCCACATGGAAAAAGGTATAAAAAGTATAGCCAAGAGTTAATAGAAAATGCTAGAAGAGCTGTACTTGCACAAAAGTTAAGTATACGTGAGGCTTCAAAACGTTTCAATATTTCTTTTGGGTGCCTTCGAAGACATATAAAAAATCCCGATTTAAAAAAACCGGGTGGTCAAACTGTTTTAAGTACAAGAGAAGAAGCTACGATAGTCGAACAACTAAGTGTGTGTGCAGACTGGGGCTTCCCACTTGATATGTATGGACTACGGCTAATTGTCAAATACTATTTGGACAGGAAAGGACAGAATGTTCCGAGGTTTAAAAATAATATGCCAGGAAAAGAGTTTGCCGTTGGATTTCTTTCAAGGCATAAAGAAACATTAGCTGTTCGACTATGCCAGAATATAAAAAGATCTAGAGCAGCAGTGTCTGCCCAAGTTATAAATGAATACTTTGATAAATTGGAAAAAACTCTGAAAAATGTTCCACCTTCACATATAATAAATTATGATGAAACAAATTTAACAAATGATCCTGGTAAAAGAAAAATAATTACTAAACGTGGATGCAAATATCCTGAACGGATTATGAACCAAACTAAAACAGCGTTTCGTTAATGTTTGCTGCTTCCGGAGATGAGGTCATGCTTCCTTGCTACGTTATATACAAAGCAAAGCATTTATATTCGACCTGGATAGAAGGAGGTCCTAAGAAAGCCAGGTACAATGTAACTCAGAGTGGTTGGTTTGACATCATTACTTTTACTGATTGGGTAGCAACAGTTGCAGTGCCTTATCTCAGAAACCTAGAGGGTAAAAAAATATTAATTGGAGACAATTTGTCTTCACATTTATCTCCGGAGGCAATAAATCTTTGTAAGGAGCATAACATAGTTTGTGTTTTTGCCAAGTAGTTCCACCCATATTACACAGCCATTAGATATAGCTTTCTTTCGGCCCTTAAAAGGTGCTTGGAGAAAAATTTTGACAGAGTGGAAACAAGGTCCAGGAATGAAGGAACCTTCGATTCCCAAGAGTGTTTTCCCTAGGCTCCTAAATAAATTATGTTTGGAAATCAAGGAAAACGAATCCAAAAATATCCAGTCAGGATTCAGAAAAGCCGGTATAATACGTTTGGATAGAAGTAGAGTAATAGGAATGCTACCAAAGGAGACACAAAGAAATGAAACTGGTGATGTATTAGTAAATATTGAAAACTCAGTTGTTGAACTGCTTCGTGAAATGAGATACAATGATGCTCCTAAAAAGAGACAAACAAGGAAAAAATGTCAAATAATAGCAGGACAGAGTTGTAAGTATTGTGGATACCAAAGAGTCGGACGTCGAAGAACAGAGTGAGGATGATGAATCGACAAAAGAAAATGAACCAGAAGAGGAATCTTCAGACATTTTTGAGTCTGAAATTGAAGGTGAAAATACCGTAACTGTCTGTAAATTTGGTAAACAGTTCAAAAATGTTATTCCTATTACTAAAGATGATGTGCTGATAGGAGACTGGTTGTTAGTAGCCTACGGCTTACAACTGTCTAGACCTAAACTATCGAAAAAATATAATTTTTTCATTTGTCAAGTGCTAAATAACGAAAATGGACAAATCAAGGGTAAATTCGTTAAAACGAAACCGACAAAAAATTTCCATGGGTATGTTTATACTTTTCCCGACGTAGAAGACGTTGACACCTTCCAAATTGACGTTGTTGTCGGTAAACTACATGAACCTACAAACTATCTCAGAGGTTCTTTGAAGTTTGACATTAACACTACGGACATGGTTTGTTAATTTGTTAATTATTAAAAGTCTACGTGGTACAATGGGTTATTGCTACTTAAAAAACATGTTCTTTTTTTGTAATACAAGTAGGTGCCTTTTTTGTAAAAATATATTTAATCTTTCATTTATTTCCTTACGACTGTAACTTTGTCATTAAATTTTTTTTAATAAAATTGTGTTTTATTGCCCACAAAAAAGACTACATTAATTTTCACATGTTTTTTCAGTTTTTTTAAAACAACTTTAAGTTATCCTATTCCCCTACGTATGGTTTAAAACGATTCACAACACGATTTTAATATGCGATCCCATTCCCCACGTCTCGCAGGTGAATAGGATCAGGATACAAAAAAAAAATATATATAGGCAGACTAAGAAAATGATCTGTTATACTATGTTAACCTTATTCTATCAACATTAACTCGTATGATGGGGCACAGCATGATCTTTTCTAATTAATAGTTTTTAAGTTACGACAGGTCAAACTTTAAAATTGATCCTATTCACCCCATTTTACGGTACATACAGTGTAACAACAAAGCAGAAATATTGATATTATTATATAAGAAGATAGAGAAACGAAATATATTGCACTAGTGGAGGGGATAATATACTTGCAACACACATAATAAATAATATACCCTAATTTACTCAAATCTTGTTATTTGTATTGCTAATAATATCTCCTCTCTTACCTAGTCATTCAAATTTACTCAATTAATCTCAGGTTATAATCTATGATAATGATAATGTACCACTCTGTATATAATATTTTAAAATCTTTGCACCAAAATTAATGTACTCATATGCTATAATAGGTTTCTTTATTTCTTTTATCTATGCCCAAACACTACTCAGTTTTATTCTTAATCAATTTAATTAATTCTTTTTTTTATAATAATAATATTATTTAATGCATTTAGAAATAAATATTAATCTCCTAACTTTTTCAAATATTAATTACGATTCATCACTTCTTTATGGTATGACTTTCCTATAAATGTAACTAGTTTTTATTTTTAACCGCGCAGTACTAGCATTTCATTTACTTTTATAAAGATGTCGCTTAGGTATTTGCCGTTATACACTACTACATAAAAATAACAATTTAAATGTTTCTAATAATCTTGTTCTACTTATTCTTATAATGAGGAGAATATTGCTGCTAATAAATTATCCCTCTTATAGGATAACAATAGTACGGTATGTATACTTTTCCTCTCACTATAAACTTTATAATGCTATTTTATTTTTGTTTACTTGTAGGTCATTGACTTATCAGCTTCTATGTCCGTAATGAAAATGTCTAATACAATGTTACTATTTTACCAAATAAAAAGAAGAATTTCGCCACAATACTAGTTTAATGACAACAAATATAAAAATCTTGATTCGAAAATATACATCCAAAATAGTTATACGACATGTACATAGATTGTTAACCTGTCTAATCGCACCTGTACGTTTATTGTTATATGAAGGATGTCAGCAAATGTTATTTATTCAAAAGGTATGTACAAAATTCTATTTAATTATCTTTTTCAATTTAGCATGCATTAAAACGATGCAATTTTATTAAATATAAATAACCTTCGTCTATAAAATATTAAACAAGTTGAAGGTATGTTATAGTACCAAGGTCATGTCAATTCATTTATATATGTGCATATTCTGTAACTTTTTATGAAAATAGAGATTTAATCTTTTAACAAAACGTATTTCTATACTTGTTTTATACTAGTAATCAATTCTAAATAATATTTATGACTTTTACTCGATATACAATTAAATAAATTCAAATTTTTCCTTATTTAAAAATTATACAACCTCTTGTTAATATTTATCTTGTATCTCTGGTTTGTTTAAATTATGTTTTCCTTTTTTTCTCACAGGATCTTCCTGGACTCGTTCTGTGCAACTGGTAACTCTCTGGAAACCCTCCTAGCACGACTTCTTGGTGTATCCTCGTTCTCCTTCAGGATCTGGAACTGCTTCGGTTATATCTTACAGGATGTATCTTGTTGTGTCCTCGAAAACTGCGGGATATCTTCTGGATTTAAATGCAGCTGTACTTCTATCTCGACTTAACACGGAACTAGGCCTCTTCGGAAATATATATGGGTTACCGGATCCTCTAATTAATTTAACATTTACTGGAACGACATCAGGGATTCTAACTAGTTGGAACTTCTCGTTTTTATACAATAAACTGGACTTGGATAACTGGAATCCCTCTTTGAACTCACGTGCAACTGATGAATTCAATATTCCGCTCGGACTTGGTTAATATTTGGTAAGTAATCTTTTAATATTTATTTTCCTTATATAATATCTTCTTTATTCATACAAGATACAAGTTAATTAAATTATAATGAAATTATTGAATAATTTTATGCTTCTTTATAATATATTTTGATTCTATCATCAAATAAATATTTTCTATGCTGAAAAGAACACTTTTAGCACCAACTTTCGCGGTTTTAGTGAATTTAAGATATACTTTTCGGAATAAAATCGTGATTTTCCGAAAAGTACACGCGCCTTTCTTGAAAAAATATTTTTCAATCCCGTTGTTTGTTTATCGTCACCAAGACAATATTTTCGTTTTCTAATTTCATCCAATTAAATTCCTTTTCTCACAATTCTTGTTCAAAATGGTACTATAAAACTTTATTAATACGTTTCAGTGCTTTTCAAACTTTAGTAAACCTTCTCTATTAAATCTCTATTAATTTATAATAATGAATTACTAAGACTTTGTACTTCAAAAAAATATTGCTAATCAAAATTTTCTGTAAATGTCAATTTTGACAGATCCGCTTATTCAAACTTTACCCGCGACATTATTTACGAAGTTGTTTCCTTCATACTTCAACAATCAACATTAAATTATTTTACTTTACATTATTTTTAATTAGACAAGTTTTACAAGATTTCAAACTACATTTTTACATAAATTATAATATTTAAATCTCCATTTTCAGATACCAATGAAAATTACTGCCACCAAGAACCTGGTCCACTACAACTCCTTCAAGTACTGTTTTCATAATTGACTGCACACATCTTTATTGTAATAAATAACATTTTAAGTATACACAACTGTTTTTTTTTAGTTTAAATATTTTACTATAACAGTCACAAAGAAAAATTAGTAAAATTAAATAATCCTTCCAACTTGTTCAAAAATATACAGTGCCAAACATCAATATTGTTACTCAGCACAATATGTTATTATACCTAACAGTAAAAATTAATCCAAAATTAAACTAATATTGCTGTGACACTTGCAAATTAATTATACAACGAAATTATTAAAGCTCTATATTCTTAAAAGTATGACGGCTCACGCATATATCTCAAGAAATTAGCTTATGCTATTCTGTGATCTTATTACTTCTGCAAAAATGTGGGTTATGCAATGTCGCACTTCACTTGCTCAGCTAATAGTATCACTAATGATATCTCAGGGGCAGAAAGATCCTTTTTCCAAAGGGTTGTACTCATGCTATATGCACATAATGCGCTAGATAAATTCCGTCCATGTAGTTCGTAGTCACACCACCCGTGGCGTGCTAGTCGCCGTAGATATCCGAAAATCTCCGAGAATAGACTCGACAATGCCACGTGATTCTGCAGTGAATTAACCTCATTTCTATTTTGTGTTTCCGTGTTTATATTGTGTCGATTTACTTGTTGTTACTAGTGATTTCTAAAACAATTATTGCAGTCAAGTTATTAAAAGTACGTACTATACACAATGGTGAAGTGCTGCGTACCTGGATGCAATGCATCAAAAGACGTAAAATTGCATATAATACCAAAAGATCAAGAGGTAAAATTGCAATATTAAGCGCAAACGAAAACAATTCATTACTCTTTATCTATTTGTAGTTGCTTTCTAAGTGGTCTTCGGCCATCCAACGGGAGGATATATTAAAAGTTCCAAATGAGGTGCGTCGTAGGTACAGAGTTTGTGAATCACACTTTACTGAAAATGATAAGTTTGTGGCATATCACAACAAAACAAATTTAAAAGCGAATGCTATTCCATCTGTTAGACTACCAGGTATATTTTGTGTATAGTAAATATCCATTTATTTATAATATGAACTTTTGCAGCTAAAAATATTACCCGTAAGGTAGCAGATGCGGATAATCAATTATTGTCTAAGCAAGTTGAAGTTCCACTGCCATCACAGGATATTGTTGAAGATATTAGTGAAAGCACTTTGAAAAGATCAGGTATTAACATATCAATCATATATAAGCCACTAGAATGATTGTAAAATTTTTGTCACCAGGTACACCGATTGATCCTCCATCAAAACGAATTAAGATATCTTCACCACCAAAAGTTCCAAAAAAAACATTTAAAGGTAAGCACTTGTGATAAATGTATATTAGAGCAGGACCTTGAAACTTTTACTCAAAATGAAAAATCATTGGCAGGTGCAAGAAACCACAAAGATTGCAGTTGTTAGTATGCTATATTAAGAGGAAAGTAAAGGTACTGCAACTTTAATAATCAAAAAATTAAAATATTTGTATATATAATTAATATAGATTAACAAATAGGTGAATGGTAAAAGTAATAAACTTTGCACGATAAAACAATATAATAAGTAGCAAGAAAGTCATAACCGCACAATATCTTTCGAATAATACTGGCATACCTAACATTAATAAATATCTGTACAGAATTCTAATGAACAATTTTTTTTAATAATTCAACATTTTCTTTTTTTTCCCAGACTTAAAAAGAAAATTAAATTTTTTGCATATGGTTGGAGTCAAGAAGGCCAATCAATTGACACCAAAGGCACTGAAGATGTACCAGACGGCCACAAATTTGAAAAAAATTTCACGGCGTCTATTTGACGAAAAAGTTAAAGGGAGACAAAGAGTAAAAGAAGCTATCGAGTATTCGTGCTCTGAGGAGTTTTTAAGAACAAAAATGAACAAGACAGCAGTTAATTTTTTGCTCTCGCAACTTAACATGCAACAGAAGAAGCCACGAGGGAGACGATTCTCTGTGGATGATAAAATTTTTTCATTGGCCCTCCTGAAACGAAGTCCTAGAGGGTACAAGCTCTTACAATCTGTATTTGCTTTGCCTTCTAGAAAGACTTTGACAAATTTATTGAATAAAATTCCCTTTTATTGTGGTGTGAACAAACACATTTTAAAAACATTGGAGAGTACGGTAGAAAAAATGGACCCCAAAAACAGGAACTGCATCCTAACCTTTGACGAGATGAGCTTGGAGGTGGGGCTAAGCTACTCCAAAAAGGAAGATAGAGTAGAAGGTTTTGTGGATTGTGGGGATGGGAAGCAGCTAAAATTTGCTGATCATGCAATGGTATTCATGATCAGGGGAATAGCCAATAAATGGAAACAGCCCATCGGCTATTTTTTCACAAATGGTGGAATGTCTGCAGCACACATAGTGCGCAATTTAAAAGAGATTATTGTGGAAATGCATAAAATTGGGTTAAGGGTTGTGGCAACAGTGTGCGACCAGATGTCGTCAAATATGTCTGCCATCAACAGTCTCTTACAAGAGACAAACGCAAAGTACTCTCGGCAAGGGTTGGAGAGGAAAAGCTTCGGCTTTGAAATCGATGGTGTAGAGGTTGTACCATTGTACGATCCACCCCATCTTTTAAAACAAATTAGAAATCACTTGCTAGTGTCGAATGCAGAGTTTATGTCCAAGGAGGGTGCTGTTAAAACTGCTCGCTGGGAAGACATAATTAAACTATACGAACTAGATGTCGGAGAGGACATAACACGAATGTGTTACAAGCTGACAAACCAGCATATATACCCAGAACAAATAAAAAAATGAAAGTTAAGAACGCAGCACAGGTTTTTTCTCATCGCGTTTCTTCAACAATGAAATGGACTGTAAAGCATGGTTAGTTCATGACATAATTTTATACATAAATAAATTCATACCTTTATTTTTCAGGACGTGCAAATATTTTACCTGCCACAGCAGCTGATACAGCTGATTTTCTGTCGTTTTTCGACCAGCTGTTTGACAGTGTCAACAGCTACAAATTACAGCCTGATGACGGGAAGAAGCTACGAGGGGCCATCACCAAAGACTCGGACCACGTAGGGTTTTGGAAACATGCGCTCAACATTCTTCAAAGTATAAAATTTATTAAGAAGAATGGCGAACGCAAGGTGGTGCCAAGTCTCCACAATTGGATCTGGACCATTAAAGGGTTTTTGTATTTATGGGGAATTTTACAAAAAGATTTTAAGTTTCTCTGCTTGCGGAATTTTAACCAGGACCCGTTGCAAAACTTTTTCGGATCCATTAGGAGTCATGGCGTCAGGAATGTGAATCCAACTCCTCAACAGTTTGTCCACACATATAAGAGTTTGATTGTTAATAATTTTGTAGCGCATCACTCAGCAGGAGCTAATTGCGAGGCTGACGACAGTCATATGTTGGACTCGTTGAGGAGTTTTTTAGACGGACCCGATATCTATAAAGAAGAAGTCTCGACCTCTGATTCAGATTTCGTAGAGTGTTCGACCTCCAATGCAGAATCTATTGGAGCATCTGAAGTTATTGCTCACAACAGTCAGTACAAGGTGAATCTTCATTCATATATTGCAGGAAGCCTTGTTAAATCAATTTTAAAAACAACAGCATCTTGTACTGACTGTAAACAACAGCTGATATCTTCAGGTTCCTCTCCCGAACAAACATTTATCAATGAACTAGAATATAAAAAAAATTGTTTAAAAAATCCAAACTGTTATTTTAGGATTTTATTTTCCAAATCAATGAATGCGACTATGCAACAAGTGACAACACTTATTTTGAAAAACAATTTAAAAAATGTTTTGATTAATAACCTGAAACATGTTCTATTTACAAATAACATAAGTCTGTCACCTTTATGCAAGAAGCATGATACTCATCAAATATTTTTGGAAAAGTTTTTTTATTTCTTTATGTTTTCTTATATAAAACATGTGAATTTAGTTCTAAGAGGACAATTCTTTTTTAATGTAAACGATAAGTTAATTAAGCAAGCAAATGAAAAATATAAAAAAAATAAATTGAAAAATATGAGAATTGTAAAAATGAAACAACTCAATACATAAATTTTTAAACATCATTTGTTTTACTGTAATTTATTTCTGTTTTTCTGTATAAAGTGTACACTAATGCAATGTGATTGTGTTTTTTATTTTCAATTATAGTGCATTTGTATCACTTATTAATATCCGTTGCAGTAGGACCAAAATTAAATATTACTTAAGGTTTGAAATAACCGCTGTTTGGGTTTTATTATTGAGTCACGTCACCAGCGGCGCTAGCGTTCGTGTTCTTTTTATTGCAATACGAGTTGCCTATCTACCTAATCTCCCTAATCTATGGTTGTACTCTTTAGCTTTTCTACAGGTCCGATACATTAAATAAAATACAGTAAACATCTTACAATATCATTTATTGAACACGTCCCTACAGATACTCTTTAAGATTATTCTAAAGACAGACACCGAATGTTTATTTTTATTATAAAGCGATATTTCACCTGCTATAGAAAAATCCACCAAAATTCCCTTGCAACGCACCCCTTTTATAAAGATCATTCCTAATAAAAAAAAAATCTAGGCATGCCTAATGAGTGTATTATTCCCACTCTTAAAGAGGTATACTACTAGCACCGCCACTAGCGGCCCGTAAATACGTTACTGCTTGAAAAATGTAAACAAACAAATGCATCTTTAAATCGATGTGATGGTGTCAATTTAATATACAAACTTTAGAGAAAAAGCCAGTATATAAGTATGAGAAAGTGCAAATTACTGCTACATCTCCATTAGACAAGGTAAGTACAATAATATTCCAACATCTATTACATCGCTGCCATTTATAAATAAGGTTATAAATTTCTTTATTACTGTTCTTATGATTTTTAAACCACTTTCGCACGTTGTTTGGATATTTAACTCTAATTTTCCTTGTCTTCTTTCTCATAGGAAATAAAGGAAATATGCGTGGTTTGACAGCATCATGTGAAGGAATATTTACTTCGGCCCCATCATGAGATTTCACTCATCGAATGGTCTCGGGCGTCGCATCCTTTCACGCTAAAGTTACCAATAAACAATTAGTTATTATATAAAAATTATGACATTGTTACATTGTTTTACTTAAAGTAATATAAATTTACTGAAACCTAACCTATAATTTTACAATAAATATTTATATACAATGTGTATTGTTTAATTTTAAACTAAGACTATTATAAAAGAAATAAAATAAAATTAAATTAACTCAAATCTAGTTATGTTCTTGAGAATATTTATAAACAACTAACTCAAGATTACAGCAATATGTTTTGATTTATTATGATTTTCTAAATAATCTTTACGGCGTTTTAAACTCGCACAAGTCACATTTAAAATCAAATTCTTTCAAATGTTTTGATTTGATATGACGCTCTAAATCATTTTTGTGTGATTTGTTTTAAATTCGCACGAGTCACATTTAAAATTATATTCTTTCAAATGTTTTGATTTGATATGACGCTCTAAATAATTTTTGTGGTTTGTTTTAAATTCGCACAAGTCACATTTAAAATAAAATTATTTTAAATGTTTTGATTTCATATGATTTTTTAAATTAGATTTGATGTTTGTATTATATTCGCACGAAACACAATTAAAATCAAATTCTTTCAAATGTTTTGATTTGATATGACGCTTTAAATCATTTTTGCGGTTTGTTTTAAATTCGCACGAGTCACATTTAAAATTATATTCTTTCAAATGTTTTGATTTGATATGACGCTCTAAATCATTTTTGCGGTTTGTTTTAAATTCGCACGAGTCACATTTAAAATTATATTCTTTCAAATGTTTTGATTTGATATGACGCTCTAAATTATTTTTGTGGTTTGTTTTAAATTCGCACGAGTCACATTTAAAATCATATTCTTTCAAATGTTTTGATTTGATATGACACTCTAAATTATTTTTGTGGTTTGTTTTAAATTCGCACGAGTCACATTTAAAATCATATTCTTTCAAATGTTTTGATTTGATATGACGCTCTAAATGATTTTTGTGGTTTGTTTTAAATTCGCACGAATCACATTTAAAATTAAATTCTTTCAAATGCTTTGATTTGATATGATTTTCTAAATGACATTTGAGCTTTGTTTTAAATTCGCACGAGTCACATCTAAAATCAAATTCTTCCAAATGTTTTGATTTGATATGATTTCCTAAATTACATTTGAAGTTTGTTTTATATTCGCATGAGTCACATTTAAAATCAAATTCTCTCAAATGTTTTGATTTGATATGATTTCCTAAATTACATTTGAAGTTTGTTTTAAATTCGCATGAGTCACATTTAAAATCAAATTCTCTCAAATGTTTTGATTTGATATGATTTCCTAAATGAGATTTGAGGTTTGTTTTAAATTCGCACCAGTCACATTTAAAATCAAATTCTTTCAAATGTCTTGATTTGATATGTCTTCTCAATTCATTTTTTCTGTTTGTTCTATATTCACACAAGTCACATTTACGATTAAATTTCATCATATGTTTTGTTTTTGTATGATATTGTATACTGTGTTTCTCGCGTGTTTTATATTCACAAGAGTCACACTTATAACTAATTTTTTTCAAATTCATATGTCTTATCAAAGATTGCTTGTGTTTTGTTCGGAGCCTACATTGACCGTGTAAGTTTGATTGTTCTACTTTGATATATATATTCTCATAATTACATCTGGAATGTACTGGGTCTTCCTTTCCATCAACAGATATGGTATTATCTAAGTGCAACCTCAGATATTCTTTCGCCTCGAATCGTCTGCAACAAATCCCACATTTAAACCTTTTAACTTTGTAATGTAGTTTATTGGTATGCTTCCTGAGATCTGCTTTATACTTTGTCCGGTAGTTGCACAGCTCACACTTATACGATGGGCTGCGACGTGTCTTGCTTCCGTTCAACGTTGTCATTTGATTGGTTAGCGTCTGTGCACTGCGTTTCCTGGAAAGATCATAAGCCATGAAATGATTGGAAAGTGAGCGCTAAAAATCAACGAAAGTGATTGTAACATAAGCAAATAGATATTATGTGACCGAGATTGTTTTAAACTTCTCATTTTCTTGGACAAGAATTAGTTGGTATTGGCCCGTTTTGAACTATCAAAATTGTATCCAAAAACTGAACACTATGTCAATTAATAAAGCTCGGCTGCTGGGGGCGAAGAATGCTCGCTTCGAATGCTTGGCTCAGCTCCACCCAATTTGGAAATTAATAGACAAATGCTTTAATCAGTTTAAGTATTCTTTTTGCCTATTTGGTAACTTACTGTTGTATGAATTAATGGAAGAATGAAAGAGTTTGAATGAACAAAGAATAAACATAAAGTTTTTATGGTTATTATAAATACAATCAAACAAGTACAGTGTACTCTCTTTTAGAGGACACCTCCTTTAGGCGAACACCCCTTATAAGCGGACAGAATGTCGGGCACCGAAAGAAATGGTATGATTTACAAATCAAAGTTTTCCTATTAAGCGGACTGTCTATTAACCGGACACGGACACACGAAAATAGCAAGTTTCAGAGTCCTGTTACCTCTTAAGCGGACAAATGAATGTAGTTCCGAAATGATGGCGGTAGTTCCCCGTATTATATCTCCTCGCCTCAACGCATACTTTAGTCGTTGCGTAACTGTAGTGTAGTGTGCAAGTACGTTTACATTTTTGCTTTTATTTTACCATTGGTGCGTTGAGTTCTATATAAAAGCTATTGTTAATCAAGGAAGAATTATTGAAAAATATCAAAAACGCGTTCTTACGGTTCAAGAAAAACCTAATATTATAAACGTCTACAACAAAGAGAAGCTTAGTGTTCGTGCTTTAGGATCCAGCAAATATTATAGAGAATAAGAAAGAATTACTGAATAAGTTTTATTCTGGTGACAATATTCAACAAAAAAGAAACTTTTTTAATAGTGAAGGCTACAATATTGACAAATGAATCTACACATGGTTTGTAAAAGCCAGGAACAAAAATATTCCAGTATCTGGGTCCATAATCCGGTCAAAAGCAATGGAAATAGCTCAGCAATTGGAATATAAAAACATGAATGCCTCATGTCTCTAGTTGGTTAGGACGCTTGCGTGAAGTGCTGATGTTGATGAAATTAACAATTTTCAAGCAAAAACTCCGGCTATGATTAATCAGCGATTATAATACTAGAGACGTTTATAATGCCGACGAGACGGGCCTCTTTTTTCATGCTCTGTCCAACAAAACTTTTATCTTTAAAGGAAAAAGTGTGCTGGTAGTAAATGGCTATGGTGCCCTCCCGTCCCAAAAAGTCACGGGCCGCCACTGATACTCTGCTTTACGGAACGAGCTAGCTGTTATAGTGCTATTGACTAATATGTACCATTGACCTTCTTCAAGGATTGAGGATAGGGGAAACTTGAGTGAACGATCATAAAATGCGAGGTAAGTGGATGTTTGATTGCACAGATGGTCACGAAGGTATGCGCACCGTGAACTTTAACTGAACTAATAAGTTAGCGCAACGTTTAGTAAAGCTTCTACAGGATGTTTCCAAATAAGTGCGAAAGTTTTCAGAGGGTGATTCCTTGTCAAAAATTAAAGGGGGCTTCCATGTAAACAAAAGCACCTTTTTAACAAAATAAACTTTTTTGCTTTAAAAGTATGCGTTGAAAAGAACGATTTAGTGCTAAACTTTTTTAACCCTTGTTTTTTCCGTAAAAGCAATAGTTTTTTAATAAAAAAAATAAAATACAGTAATCGTGCATGGACGTATCTTCTGTGAATAAAATCGAAAAAATCTAGTAAATAGATGTCACGTTTTGTTTTCACAAATTATGACTTGAATCGTAGTATTTTAGAATTATTCCGCTTCTTTTCACTTCTAATGTAGACATGTACCAGTACACCATGTTATGCTTTAATAGAATATAAAATAAAATATGCAAACAAAATAAAATTATGTCTATTACAAAAAAAGAAAAAGACGACAAAATCAAACGGAACAGATTTATAAAAACTGCTCGCAATGACCACCTCCAACCACTAGACAGGAATCAAGTCTTCGTCTCATAGAATGGCGCAAACGTTGAAATATTCCCGGTGTGTTTTGGATTGTCTCGCAGCCTGCAATGATGCTATTCCTTAAATCATTTACACATTCAATGGTGGTCGTATAAAGCAAGGGCTTAAGGTGACACGTAGTCCAAATAATAACGATGTGAAATAAAACAAACAAATGTTTAAGATTTACACTATATTTAATAATAACGACAGCTGTTTCGCTACACTGTAGCTTCTTCAGGTTGACATACAATAATAAATATCTACATACACTTGACTCTTATATATAGTGTGTGGTTATTAGGAATTCTTAGAACTAATATATAAAGAACAATTTCTTGTCTAAAAGTGTCGGGTCTATACAGAAAGTACATGTAACTAAATATATTGCTAACAGATGTTATGTGTGAAATTAGGGAAGCTGTATTACTGACTGAATAGATTTAACAATGGTGATAAGTTTAGGTCCACTTTATCGTTTAATAAATTATCTGAATGTTTATATTTATTAATTTCTAATGTCTCTAGTAAATCTAGTTTAATACTTTTATTTTCAACACGAAGGATATCAAAATCTTTATTAAAACTGTGATTATTATCTATCAAATGATTCGCGTAAGTCCAATCATTTTTTTGGTTTATGTAAGCGGAGTAATGATCAGCGATCCGTGTTTTAAAGGCCCTTTCTGTTTGGCCTATATATCCTTTGGTACATGTACCACAACTTAACTTATAGACTCCCGATTTATTTTTGTGATTAGTTTTTCCTTTATTGTTCTTGATGTATTTCGCAAGGTTATTGTTTGTTTTGTATGCAATATTAATTTTCTCTTTTATAAGTAATTTTGTTAGTTTTAATTGGTCCTGCCCTAAGTAAGTAAAAGATTTAAACTTTTTAATTGTAGTGCCTTGTGTAACTGGATAAATTTCTTGTAACGTTTTGTTGAATAATCTCTTAGAAATTAATTTATCTATTAAATTTGGGTCGTATCCATTGTTATAGGCAATTTGTTTAATAATGTTATATTCTTTACTATAGTCTGAAGTGGACATTGGTGTATTAATCAATCTATGGATCATACTGTGGTAAGCCGCTAATTTATGTTGATATGGATGGTTGGATTTGTTGTGGATGGTTATGTCAGCATGTGATTCCTTGTGGTAAATGGAAAATTGTACTTGGTTATTGACTCTTTTTAACGTAAGATCTAAGAAATTGATATTATTATTCACCTCTTTTTCAAGTGTAAACGTAATATGGGAATTATTAGAATTGATAAACTCAAAGAAAATATTCAATTGTCTGTTTGTACCTGTGTATCCTACCAAAATATCGTGAACATATCTGAACCAAAATAATACGTTCTTAATTAATATATTATTTTCAAAAATTTTTCTTTCTAAATTGTCCATAAAAACTTCTGCTAATAGAGGTGATAAAGGATTTCCCATAATTAAACCACTATTGCACTTATAAAATATATTCTCAAATGTAAGTGAACATAAGTTTCTTAATAGATTTAGCAATCTCAGCAACATAGAGTTCAATGAAAAAGAAATTGATGTATTAAGCAAAGGTTTTACTTAAAACATAAAAACAGAAATTAGAAAGATAGATTTGGAACTATTAGCAGTAGAAACTGAGTTAGCATTAAAGGAAACTAACAACCTGAATACTAAATATCAAGCAAGCAATATTATTAAACATTTAAATCGAACCACGACGGTTAACAATGATAGTCAAATAGCTAAGAATATTAAGAATAAAGCAAAAGATAATAATTTAATTTTCACACGGGCAGATAAGGGGAAAACAGTGATAGCATTAAATAAAGTAGATTACATATCAAAAACTAATCAATTTCTGGATCCAGAAAAATATATCGTAATCCAAAAACACCCGACAATAACCTTTCAAAAATAAATCATTAAAACGATTAATAATTCACCTAGCCTATCAGTAATTATTATGAAAGACAGAAATTAAAAGTCATGAATCCACAACCACCGAAACTATATTCTTTAATTAAATTACATAAAAAAAATTATCCGATCAGATCAGTGGTTTCATATGTTACAGCACCAGCAGTTAAAGACAAGCGTATACGGACAGCATGCGATTTTATTCCCAAAGCGGCACTTGCGCATGAAGGTTCTGTTTCTGTTATTTTCATAATAGGTTCTTTCGTTTGTTTTTCGGTGTACTGTAGTTCGTGTTACAATACACTACAATTAAAATACACTAAAAAACAGCTGATTTTCGGTGTATTACACCATGAACACTCGTATGTGGCGGGCGGCGTAAGTTTAAAAGTGAGTGTATTTGTTAGAAAAGTTTTGTGAGTGGTTTAGTTGTACACTTCATAAAGCCTTTTTTTAATTCTATACTGTGTACCTATATTACATAATGGCGGGCTATATGTGTGAATGTAACGAAAATGAACTTTCACAAAGAGGCTCATATATGATACTGGCATACTGGACATTTTAAATATATTGGATCCTCACGAAAGTGATGCTGATATAGCAAATATAATTTCTTTATTTCAAAAATATTATGTCCCTACTGTGATAATGGTCATTTGACACACAACCAAAAGTTATTTAACCAGAAGCTGTCTCAGGCAAGGGTGGATATAGAGCACACTTTTGGCATTCTTAAACAAAGATTTAGACAGCTCTATTATTGTAAATTAAAAGGCATTGAATATTTATGCCACTTTATACATGCTTGTGTGTTATATAATCTATGTATGCAGAACATGACGACATACCCAACGAAGTGGAGGATTCGATAGCAGGAGAACAAAAAAGAGACACCATTGCAGCAACATTAATATAACAAATTTATTGTAATATAAATAAATATTCCAAATAAACTACAATTTACATAACAAAAATAAAAAAGTATTATCATTTGACATATAATGAAACATAATTAAATAAACTAAAAAACAATTCACTTCAAATAAATGGCACTCATATATCACAATTAATAAATTTATTTAAGATAATTCTTTTAAAATGTCAGTCCTTCCTTTGTATGCTTTTAATTTTGCTTCTTCTAGCTTAAGGATATTATTCATAAATTCTTCCCGTTTCCTACCCTCTTCGGTGATCCTAGAATTTTCTTTTTCTTGTAATTCTCGAATCTTTATTAGCTCTTGCAATATTGACTGTGAGGGTTTTCTTCTTGGGTTTCTTTCCTTCGTAGTTGCTGGAATATCTTCTATGTCATCAGTGTTTCTTTCAGTATTTAATGCACCCTCAGCTTCTACTACTTCTTTCACATTTATTTTCTGAATAATGTCTTCCCTCCTTTGTCCACCACCTTCGGAATCTGATAAAAATTCAGGGAAAACAGACCTTCTCTCGGAGTTTATTCCAACTAATTCTCTGGAAAAAAAATGGTAAGTATTTTCAAAACACAGATAGTAAAACACACATACTGTTCAAATGAACATTTAAGTTTTCCCCTGCCACTTCGCTTATTATTTGCATTTACATCTTCTATCTAGGGTTTTATATCGATTTTCTATTTGTATATTGCTAAAAGTAAATCCTTTCTCTCTCATCTTACTTTCAATCAATTTCCATAGCAATTTATTATTCTTCAGTTTTATTGTTTTTCCAATATTGCCAATATATTCCTTGTATAACGATAAGAGGAATTTTGTGGCTTCATAAGTCCAGGTGTTTTTGAAAGTATCTAAGACAATAAATTAATAGTTTTGCATTTCTACTTGAACTATTTTGGAACAGCTAATGTTGGCATTTAGTTATGTTATTTAAATTTTATTATAAGACTCTTACTAGCTAACTGTCCAACACTTGAAATGTTCTTGCAATGTTAAAATGAAAAAAAAAGACAACCTCTTAATATGTATAAAGAAACAAGAATTTACTTTCTGTATTATTTTGATGCAAAACTTCTACAACTTCTGTTTCATGGGTCTCAGATATTCTCGTAATTTCTAAAATTTCTGGGTCACCTCGTAATCCGTAGGGAATTATTTTATGCTCACGTAATGCTTTATGGAAGAATTGTATTGCAAACTGATCATCTGAAAAAATTATTCAATAGTAGTAGAATACCGCAGTGATAATCGAAAGACTTATTATACCGTTTCTATGTCGATCTATTACTTCTACATGATCTCTTAACGAGATCACAACGCCTTCTATAATGAATTTTATTTCTCAAAGTTCCTCCATTTTCATTGATAAAAAAATAATAAAACAAAAATAAATACTGGCAGAATTAAAACAAAAATCGATTCGTACCGTTTTACTTAACCTATTCTTATTTTGGTTTCTATAATACGTGATAAAACTTATTGCGCATGCTCCACGAGTGGCCACCTTTTCCACCGGCTTCAAACCAGGTGTATAAATTGTACACTTTTTAACCCAAAAATTAAAAACACTCAAACAAACGAATGCGTGTTATGACATAAATGTAGTGCACACTTTACGCACCACAACAAACGAATGAACAATCATTAAAAATGTGTAGTTGGTGTACAACGGTGTACACTTTTAAAACAAACGAAAAGACCTATTGTCTTTCCATGCACTAATATAATATAAAAGAGACATGAAAATGATAACTTAATATAGATATCGTTCATTTATCTGTATTTAATGTAATAAATAATTAATAAAACAATAAACAGAATAAAAAGCAGGTAGCTACTTATATGAATTTATTATTAAAATTCGATTTTATATTAGCAAATAATGTTTTTTTTTGCGCTTGTTCTTCACTTGTTTTTTTTATTTCCTTTCTTTTTTTCCTTGTTGAAAAGAAGCGTCGTTGGGGACTTATCTTTTTATTAGGTGGAGATGTTCCCGTTTTTTGAAGTACCAGTTGCTTATTCTTATTTCGTGTTGCCGTTAAAGTTGTACATTGTTATATTTGCAGAGGGGACACGTTTTGGTACTTTGTTGTTTTGATATTAAATTGGCTGCTTTTATATGTTGTTTTTTATGATGGCTAAAATCTCTTAGATTGGTGAAATTTTTCTTTCAACTTTCACATTGAAAATTATAAGTTTTTCGCGGTGCTACTGTACCTAGAAAATGGTTAATTGTTAACTGGATAAAGACTAAATTTAAAGTAGATTTTACTAAATATAAGAAGAAATAAACCACCCCCACCATACAAGTATAACGTCCTTCGAAATGGAATACAAAGAAATTTTTATTTTTGAAATATTCTAGGACGGTAGGTATTAAACAAAAGTAAACCGTCTTAGAATAAAATAATAAAGATTGCTCTCGAAGTGAGGAACCTTTACATAGCATATCAACATAAATTAGCGGCTTACCACAGTATGATCCATAGATTGATTAATACACCAATGTCCACTTCAGACTATAGTAAAGAATATAAAATTATTAAACAAATTGCCTATAACAATGGATACGACCCAAATTTAATAGATAAATTAATTTCTAAGAGATTATTCAACAAAACGTTACAAGAAATTTATCCAGTTACAAAAGACACTACAATTAAAAAGTTTAAATCTTTTACTTACTTGGGGCAGGACCAATTAAAACTAACAAAATTACTAATAATAAATTAATATTGCATACAAAACAAATAATAATCTTGTGAAATACATCAAGAACAATAAAGGAAAAACTAATCACAAAAATAAATCGGGAGTCTATAAGTTAAGTTGTGGTACATGTACTAAAGGATATATAGGCCAAACAGAAAGGGTATTTAAAACAAGGATCGCTGATCATTACTCCGCTTACATAAACCAAAAAAATGATTGGACTTACGCGAATCATTTGATAGATAATAATCACAGTTTTAATAAAGATTTTGATATCCCTCGTGTTGAAAATAAAAGTATTAAACTAGATTTACTAGAGACATTAGAAATTAATAAATATAAACATTCAGATAGTATTAAACTAGATTTACTAGAGACATTAGAAATTAATAAATATAAACATTCAGATAATTTATTAAACGATAAAGTGGACCTAAACTTATCACCATTGTTAAATCTATTCAGTCAGTAATACAGCTTCCCTAATTTCACACATAACATCTGTTAGCAATATATTTAGTTACATGTACTTTCTGTATAGACCCGACACTTTTAGACAAGAAATTGTTCTTTATATATTAGTTCTAAGAATTCCTAATAACCACACACTATATATAAGAGTCAAGTGTATGTAGATATTTATTATTGTATGTCAACCTGAAGAAGCTACAGTGTAGCGAAACAGCTGTCGTTATTATTAAATATAGTGTAAATCTTAAACATTTGTTTGTTTTATTTCACATTGAAAATGGATTTACATCAAGTAAAGACCAACTCAATCCAAGATTCAAATAATAACGAGCAGTTATGCTAAAATGGGCAGGCGCACCATCGTGCATAAACCACAATCGTGGTCGAATAGCTAGTGGAACATTTTCAAGTAAAATAGGAAGCTGCTTCTGGAGAAAATTTGTATGGGATGCACCATTTAGCCTCAACGGTAGAAAATACGGACCAATAACATTTTCGCCAATAATTCCGACCCACACGTTAAGTGAAAAATCATGTTGGTACCGACCTTCTTGAATTGCATGTGGGTTATTTACTGTAATGCTTGAAAATAGTAACTTATACATTCTTCATGATATTGCGAAAGTTATAGAAGTTTTCAATAAAGTGCATTTAAATACTTGTTTTGATGGTCAAGTGAAGTTATAAATCTAAGTATGACGATAAACAATTTTAAGACACAAGGCGATTGCGATATTTTAACTATTGTTAATTCATGAACTTCCAAACTTTTCATTTTATGAGTTTTAAAATTTTAATAAAAATTACTTATTTATAAAAAGAAAATAATAGATATACGAGGGTTATCCATAAAATAAGGTTCCCAAGTAGCTGCAGACGCTAGGAACGCTGTTACGCGGGATTTGGCGACACTGGCGTGTAGCTTGGCTCCCTTTCTCTCAATCCTCACCCCGGCGATCTGTCTGCGACGTTCATTCTAGTCTTGGTAGCCGTTAGAGATTGATTCGCTTCTCACGCCAGCTGCGAAATACGGTCTGTGATTCATTTTTTGTGTGCAAAAAACGCTGCGCCGGTAGACATTCATTCCCAACAGTGTGAAGTGTACGGGAAAAAGTGTATGAGCGTGCAACATGTGCGCAAATGGTGCAGAGAATTCAAAGACGGACGTACAGATGTACATGACGAACAATGTTCTGGTCGGCTATTGGTTTCGGACGAAACGATTGCGAAAGTAGAGGAAGCAATGCTGAAAGATTAAAGGGTGACGGTTCGGGACCTCAGCGAGATGGTCCCTGATATTAGCAAGTCCTGAATTCACAAAATTTTGACAGACCGTTTAGAATATGCCAATGTTTGTGTAAGGTGGGTCCCGAAAATGCTGACGGATGACAACAAACAGCAACGTGTGGAGCGGCCCGCGAATTTTGTTACATTTAAAAAGACGCGGCCAGCATTTAATTCATTTATCCCTGTATATTACAGTTAAATATTTTTGAATCAGTATTAACTCAAATTATATTTCAAATTCTAAATAAATCAGGTCTTAAAATTTTTAACACTAAAATCTGCGACGCATATATTCCGTTTTAAAATATTTAGTTTATAAACACCTCTTTGTTCAATTTCAGAGACGCAATATTTGCATTTTGTCCTCTAAGGTGTTCTTATCTAAATAGTTCCCACAGTTTTCAAATAATGTAATATTTCCATAGTTCTTCCAAGGAACTATATTAGTAAACCAATTTTTTATTTTACTAATATAGTTGGTTGAGTTCTTCTTTTTCTTGTCTGAGTATTTTTTTTCTATTTTAATTTTAACTGAGAAATCCTTGTCTGCATATGTTAATCATTTTTTTATAATAGTCGCGTACACTTTTTCATTGTTTTGATCAATAACATCTTCTTCAACACCAGTAATTTTATTTTCGGATTTCTTAATTTCGGTTCAGAAACTACATACTAATAATTTTCAGGAAAAATCGATAATTATGGCAACAGTGTACCATAACTTCTTCTTTAGCCTGTGGCAGCCCTGGATACGACCATTTTGTAATACTTCTTTGTTTATTTTCTGGTTGATTTATTCATCATCCTCAAATTAATAATTGTTCAAAATGGGTGATCATGTTGACCAAGTTAATATAAGTGATACAATGCTTTCGGCAAGTACATTCAGAGTAGAGGAAGAACAGCGCCAAGAAGACACTTTTGTAGACGATAAAATTTGTATCTCTGAAACTACCATTTCTATAGACAATGCTGAAATACAAGGCTCCACTTGGCATAGGAAATTAAAGCAGTATGAAGAGCCCGCATGTTTGAATAATATGAAGACAGAACTGGCATCATTTCAAGCGACAGAAGTACAAAATGACAATGTTAAAATTGAATTTGATAATGGACTACTGTGTAAGTAACTGTATATAAGGCTAAACTTTAACATGATGCCCACACATATAATAAAGATTTCGAACAGTATCAAAAAATATATGTTTTATTGTCAGTGTGAGAGTAGAAAATATGAAATTCTTGCTTACGAGTCATATTTCAAGGTTAAAGACCAGTTGCTTGTTCCACTACAAAATCTGCATCTATTACTAAATCATTGATGTTATTGCTGATGATTGGTTTTACATTAGCAATTAGTTAATGGAATGTTATGTAAATTCTTGGCGTTTCTGACATTATTATTGGTACTGTTTCATGGCAAGAACCTTCTAATAGAAGCAACTCTATTAGAAGTTTCTGATTGTCTTGTTTGTAAGGAGTGATGAAACATTTGCAGTATAAATATAAAATACACAGAAAAAAGTTCATTTAGTACTTATTTTGTTTATAGAAAAACAATTAAATTCCATTACAAACACCTACATATTTTTACTTTCAAACCTGTTTTATGTCTCAAATACAAACGTTTCAGTTATTTCAATTGCTAGTTAAATCTTTGTCATCCTTACATACCCAGGTAGCACAGTTAATATAAGTGATACAATGCTTTCGGCAAGTACATTCAGAGTAGAGGAAGAACAGCGCCAAGAAGACAGTTTTGTAGACGATAAAATCTGCATCTCTGAAACTACCATTTCTATAGACAATGCTGAAATACAAGGCTCCACTTGGCATAGGAAATTAAAGCAGTATGAAGAGCCCACATGTTTGAATAATATGAAGACAGAACTGGCATCATTTCAAGTGACAGAAGTACAAAATGACAATGTTGAAATTGAATTTGATAATGGACCACTGCGTAAGTAACTGTATATAAGGCTAAACTTTAACATGATGCCCACACATATAATAAAGATTTCGAACACTATCAAAAAATATATGTTTTATTGTCAGTGTGAGAGTAGAAAATATGAAATTCTTGCTTACGAGTCATATTTCAAGGTTAAAGACCAGTTGCTCGTTCCACTACAAAATCTGCATCTATTACTAAATCATTGATGTTATTGCTGATGATTGGTTTTACATTAGCAATTAGTTAATGGAATGTTATGTAAATTCTTGGCGTTTCTGACATTATTATTGGTACTGTTTCATGGCAAGAACCTTCTAATAGAAGCAACTCTATTAGAAGTTTCTGATTGTATTGTTTGTAAGGAGTGATGAAACATTTGCAGTATAAATATAAAATACACAGAAAAAAGTTAAGCGCATTTAGTACTTATTTTGTTTATAGAAAAACAATTAAATTCCATTACAAACACCTACATATTTTTACTTTCAAACCTGTTTTATGTCTCAAATACTAACGTTTCAGTTATTTCAATTGCCAGTTAAATCTTTGTCATCCTTACATACCCAGGTAGCACAGTGTCGTCCATTTCACGACATTTAGACGTACGAGTGACCCTAAATTGACGAGAGTTTGTCACATCCAAAATGAAGTCATTCGCTGACTTCAAAAGGACGTCATGCCCGACGTTAAAAGGCGTCACAAACTGACGTCAATATAACCTCAAAATGCCTTCCCGCCGGCGTCATTTTTCATTCAGTGATGTAAAATTACGGTAATTTATATTTTTGGCAAATTACTGCTTTCTTTTAACCAAGATTTATTCTTGCTAACAAAGTAACAACATTCTCTTTTGGTGATATTCAAGAGGCCTTGCACCTAGAAATATATTTATGTACTTTATCAATTATTTATGATATTACAGAATTATACCTGATAAAAATAGTTATGATTTTGCTTCAATGCCGGTTGTTCAAACTCGTTATATTTTAAATAAAAGTTTTTATTGTTTTGTATTGCGTCGTCAATAGATAGCCTATTCTTATTTAAACTTTAGGCACATTAAATTTCAACAAGTGCATTATCACCGACAAGCCCTACAAAGAAAAATTAAAAATTACAAAATGCTATAGTATTTTATGACTTAGTATTACCATCTGGAGAAGCTCCTAAAAATCCATATGTAGTATCTACAAATAATCCAGTTAAATGCACTAATAGTCCCATTTCATTTTCAAATTTGAGTCTGGCACTAGCTTCAAAGTTTTTCCCATATTCGATTGCTGGAGCTGATAAGCCTTTAGAATACAATATTCTTCTTAGCAAGGGTTTACAGACACTAAGTCAATGGAAGAGATTCAAACATAGAATTTAAAATGAAGAAAAAGAACCAGAGGTAATATAATCTAGATTATGCTTTAAATGTAGTGCTATCTTAGATGCTAACTTTGACGAGACTATTGCTTGAATTGTACAACTGAGGACAACTTACAGCAACGCGATTTGAAGCATGCCAGTCCCCATTTTAACAGGCTAAAAAGAAGAAATTCTTCGGTGATAAAACGTAGCCCCCTGCTAATGTCGGCGATAACGTCCCAATACCTATTCCCGACGTTGACAAAGCTAAAGGTGCATTCAGAAATATTATAGTGTTGTTTTATTAAAGACCGTTGACAACACGTATCAGTAAGGTACTAAGGATGGTGTTATAGGTAGTTCATCTGTACACCGGATTAGAATTAAATATTTGTAATCAAACATTTATTGATGGTGTTGTAAAGTACCGCTTCAAGAGTGTTATTGTTTTGTCAGTAGCGATGACCTGCAAAAAGTGTACAAAAGAAGTGAAAACTTGTGTAACATGTAGTGATTGTAGAAATATATTCCATCCAAGTTGTCTACTAAAAGTATCTGGCATTTACGTGGACGAAAGAAGAAATGTACATTGCTGCAGCAATATAACCTATAAAATGGAGGAACTAGAAAACAAAAACAAGAAAATAACTTTAATGGAAAAGAGAATGGATTAATTAAAGGCAAAATATCAGAGCAATGAGAAGGAAGAACGAGTAAGTGAATCAGAAGAAAAACTAAAAAAACCGATAGCCTGTTCTAAATGTAAGGAAAAGGAGGTAGAAATAGAAGCACTGAAGAATAGAATACATGCAGCAAATAGTAAGCTGCTGGAAAGAACAATATTACAGTATAGTCAAACAGAAATTAAATGCGATGGTGAAGAAAACGATAAACACACTTTTGAAACAATGGAAATGATAAACCAAGAGGTAAGGCTTGATAAGTTAGAAGAACATATCAGGCAAATGGAAGATAGGTATGATAGGGTATTGGAAGAAATACAAGAAAAAACTTGCAATTGGAAATTATATAACGATGACGGTCTGCATGCGGATAGACAGCAGGATAAAAGAATAGAAAATAAAAACAATAACAAATATACAACACACAACAAGGAGCACACAGAGACATCTGGTAAAGATATCCAAGGTTTAAACATAATAGATGATACAAGAGATACTAGAGGAACCCAAACAGAACAGAAAACTGTAAATATGAAGTGTACATCAAGAAATTCTAACTTGGCGGGTACAACAGATGGCGTTATTGACATGGAGGCAATAAACAAACAACCCGAGAATCAAAATAAATCGAAAGAGGAGAGTATCAGTGTACATAAAAGAAATGCAAACAAAAACTCTCAAAGAAAAACTATTGGTAATATTAATGAAAACGTAGCGTTTCGAAAAACGGAGAGGAAATGGATATATGCAGACAGATTTAGAGTAAATTATACGGACAATGAACTCGTGGAATTTTTAAGCAATAAATTTAATACAAACGATATAATAATGGAAACATTTACAAAGATAGATTACACAACTAAAGAGAACTATAGAGCCTTTAAAATAGGATTTCCGGGCATGCTCGAAGACGACAAAATCTTTGAAGCCACAAACTGGCCAAACAACATTTGCGTGCGGTTTTTTCGGGGGTTTGTCAGAAAAAAATTATCACTACCGGAGCGCGAGAAATAATAACACGAGACGCACAAAAACTTATAACGGAAGAAGATTTTAGAAAAAATTTAAATATAACAGAAACAGCAACATTAAATATACTTAACTATAATATACAGGGCTTGCTAAAAAAGATAGACGCATTGGAAATAGAGTTACTAACTAACAAGGTAAACGTAGCGTGCTTAACGGAACACTTTCTGAATAAAGAAAGACTGGAGAATGTAAAAATGAAAAACTTTAATATAATAAGCTGTTTCTGTAGAACTAATAATAAGCATGGAGGTTCCTTAATTATGACAAATTTAAGAGATAAAGTGGTAGAAAGACAGGATATAGTGGGATTATCTATGGAAAAGGAAATTGAAATATCAGCAGTTGAATTTACAACCTCCAAACTAATAATTACTTTCTTATACGTAGTATAAGGAAGTATTGTGATGATGAAAATTTTCGACCTCGAGATTTTTGCAGATGTCCACGTTTTGAAGTCCCCTGATACCGAAAAAGTGGTTTTTAAAAAATGTCTGTGTGTGTGACCACGATAGCGGTCAAACCGCTGTAGATATCAATTCCAAATTTTGTATTTACGTGTATAATCTCCCTCTTGAGATCTGATTAGTTTTTCAGTAAAATCGGTAGACCGGAAGTAGTAGTTTACTTCAGCGAAAAAATAGAATTTTGCCAATATTTCGTCAACTACTAAGTTTAAACAAATTTATAAAGAATTCATATGTACTTAAAATTAAAATTGAGAACAATTTTATTTAAAAAGTTTTTCGAAATTCCTACCGGACGTAGGTCTTTTACTCCTATCGAAAATCAGTTATTTGCGAATTTTTCGCAAATCATGCTTTTTAGACAGGTACGTTACGAGTATAAAAGTATTTAAAATATAATTTTCAATACCTTTTGAATAAAAAAAATTTCAAAATTCAGACCGGAAGTACCACTTTTACTCTTATCGAATAGCGATTTTTTGCAAATATGTCATAAGTTATGCATTCTATATATATTTATCAAGAGTAAAAAAGTATTTAATTCTAGATTTGCAATATTTTTTGTATATATGAAATTTTAAAATTCGGACCGGAAGTAACACTTTTACTCTTAGGGAGTAGCACTTTTTTTCGAATATATTGCGAAGTATGTATTCTATAGCGATTTATTAAGAGAATAGAAGTACTTAGAATAGTATTTTGAATAACTTTTGTGTAAAAAAATTCTTAAAATTGTATAGTTTGAAACGCTCATATGTATAAGAAAGTCGTGTGGTGGCCACACCTCATTTTTATTGCATTGTATAGGCCCCCAACGGGAAGGATGAATATATTTACACAAAAAATCAATGAATTGGTCTTCCTATTAAATATGGAAAAGATACGAAAAGAAGTTTTTATAGCGGGTGATTTCAATGTTAACTTTATCATAAACACCACAACAATAGAGGACTTACGTAATCTACTTAACACTTATTGTTTAGAGCAGATCTTTGAAGAGCCGTCCAGAATAACGAATACGAGTTGTACTCTCATAGATAATGTTTTCACAAATGTTGAAGCTCAAAATCTAATCAAACAAACAATTAATCTCCATCTATCTGATCATATGGCACAGATTGTTCAATATAGTGGTTCGACCACTCCAAAAGAACCCACAACAACAGTAAAAGAAGTAAGAATTATGAACAAAAAAAATATTGTAGCATTCAAAGCACTTATTAGTGATGAAGTTCTCTTGATGGACGAAACATTGGACGCTGCCAGGATGTTCGAACAATTTCACGGGAGATTCATTCATGCCTTTGAGTACTGTTTTCCCGAAAAAAAAGGTAAAAGCAAAAAAAGATACGCGAGTGAGTTGTGAGGTGAGCGATGAAGTCATTAAGTTGAAAAACACACTGGACGCGTGGGCGAGTGTAGCAAGAATAACTAAGAACCAAGCTATCTACAAAATATATCGAGAGCTCAAGAACCAATATAGTAAAAAAATGACAGAACTAAAACAAAAAGCTAATACTGACTATTTAGAGAAAAGCGACAACAAAATAAAAGCGGTCTGGAAGTTGATCAATGCTGAGAGAAGGCCTACAAATGTAGAAAAGCCAGTAACTTCGTCATTATCCGCGGAGGACATGAATGAATATTTTTGTGGCATGGGTGAGGAAGTGGCTAATGGCATACAGCCAACACAAACGTACAGTGAGTTACTGTCTGCTCTGTCTTTAAACACAGCTGGCTCATTTTACTTTGCCCCGATAGCACCCGATGAAATAGAGATGATCATAAGGAACCTTAAATCCAAGAATACAGTGGATGTGTATGGCATCTCGACATATTTTCTTAAGGAAATTGTTAACGAACTGAGAACACCACTGACCATACTTTTCAACAAATGTATAGAAAATGGTCTATTTCCAACACCTTTAAAAGTGGGAAAAGTATTGCCTGTGTTCAAGAAGGGTGACAAGGGTGACTGTAGCAACTATCGCCCAATATGTATTCTACCAGCAATCTCCAAAATCTTTGAAAAAGCGATAGCATCGAGATTGGTAGGCTATTTGGAAGCAAAGGGATATTTATCTCCCGAGCAACATGGATATAGAAGGGGTCGTTCGACGAGTACTGGAATAATGCAAATCACCGAATACATATATCAAGCATTTGACAATAACAACTACGCTGAAATCAACCTACTTGATCTAACCAAGGCGTTTGATACTGTGAGTCCTGATGTTTTATGCGAGAAGCTTATGTATTATGGAGTAAGGGGGGTACCTCTGGACCTACTGAAATCCTATATGGCAAATAGAATGCAACTAACGGAATGGAACAACAAACAATCACAGCTCATGAGAATACACTATGGAGTACCTCAGGGTTCCATACTGGGCCCTCTACTATTTATTATATATATCAATGATCTACCGACTAGTGTGGTTGGAGCAGAGCTGTGTCTTTACGCAGACGACACTTCCGTTGTGGTGCAGGGGAAAACCAATCAGGAAACTAAAGTAAGATCGGAAAACGCAGTGCAAGTGGTGAGTGATTGGTTCACCGCCAACAAGTTAAAGTTAAACATAAATAAAACTCAAAACGTTGTCTTCAGTGCCAGAAATACGAACCAAAATACTTCTGCAAGGTTTCTGGGTGTCACTATTGATTCGCATTTGAGATGGCATCAGCAGATAGATGGTTTGGCTCGCACTTTGTCCTCAGCACTGTATGCCATCAAAAGATTAAAATATATTGCAACTCATGTGGCAGCAAGGCTGGCTTACTTCGCGAACTTTCATTCGCATTTGTGCTACGGGATACTATTCTGGGGAACATCTGCGGAGGCTCGGAGGATCTTTGTGATACAAAAAAAAGCCATCAGAATGCTGTGTGGTTTGAAGGTGAATGAAACATGTAGAACACGATTTAGGGAGGAAGGAATATTGACATTAACATCTATCTACATACTTTCAGCAGTGGTGTATGTACACAACAATAAGGAGGTCTTTACCACGAATGGGTACAATCATGGGTATTCAACCCGTGAGAGGGACTGGCTGAGGATCCCACATCATAGGGTGTGTTCCTCGCAGCAATCCATCTTCTACTGGGGGTCGAAATTATACAATAACCTGCCGCCGAGCTTTAAGGGCCTCCCAATCAGCTTGTTTAAGAGAAAAGTGAAGAACCACTTGATTAATGGAGAATACTACACAATAGAAGAATTCCTTAGACACTAGTCATTCCTCTTCTATATACAGATGATCTTATTTGATTTTATTGTTTTGTGTTTTTTTTTCTGTCTTTGTTATTTGTTAAGAGTGTTGTTAGTATTAGTATACACTACACTATTTATTATACTTATCATGATCTGACAATTGTAATGCATTACAAGTTTGAGAATATTGACAATTTTATGTAACAGAGGTCTTACAAATATATAGTCTATTATTATTATTATTATTGACATTGTTGCAGTAAAGAAGGATAAGTGCACAAAAAGTGTCTCACTAATTTGTGTATGCGTAAAGAAAACAAGTGTTATGCAATTCAAAATGTCAAATAGTAACCCATGTAAAATAATAAATAAGTCAATTTTTTTGTCAACGCATTAAATAATGTTGAAACCAATCGTGTTTTATTATACGAAAGAAAATTAAATGAAAGATGGTATTTGGTATAACTTCATAAGTATGTGCACTTGTTAAGAGGTATTTTCATATCATATTGAAAAATTGTCCATTATATAGAGGTGTGAGCTATGGAAGTATGTCCGCTGTTAAGATATGTATTTCGGTTACTTACTGTTATACGTGTAGTTAGAACGGGTTCTAACTCAAAGCTGCAGTAAATAGCCGAATAAAAATTTTAATTCGTGACTTTCCTAGTAAACACGCGAAATTACAAATGCTCGTAGTTACTTCGCATTCTTACTATAGTCCGTCTCAACCCCATTATGCAGTACAGGTTTAATAGGGATATTGCATCTCTTATTATCTTTAGTAGTCTCTTAATAACGCCATCTTTATATCCGGTTGCCTTGTTGCAAGTTCTATTATGCAAAGTATATGAGTAATCGTTGCTGTCAATTGTCAGTTTTTGCCGTAGTGTGTAAACTTTTATATTGTCTTTAATTTATCTATATATAATTTCTGTTAAATCGTTCTTTTTAGCAAGCATATTATCTTTTTCAAGCATTTAAAAGTGTTGGCCGCAAAACCCTGAATAGAGGAGGTGGGGATGCAAGAGACGGGCAGTCAGAACGAGACCACCAACGGGTACGGTGTGCACGATTAACGAGAGTGGTTATCATACGAATTACTTGCTATTCATATCTTTGTTATTAATTTAATGTATTACATTTACTTATGGTTAAAATAAAGACCAGTTATCGCTATCTAACATTTGCAGCGTTGAGATAAAGAACCAACCAACGGTAGTGAAACGAAGCGAACATAATACACATACGTATAATACGCGGAGAGTAGTGCAGAAGTGTGAGAGCGCGACGTCGGGAGTAACGGTAGTGAAACAAGGATGAGACGAACGTACATATGCCGAGCCGAGACAGGCGACGGCAGTTTTTATTACTTACAATTTTAAAAGCAAATAAATGAATTTATATATAAGGAACTATTTAGACTGATTTTAAAATAGAAATAAACGTCCGGGAATATTTTGTTTGGAAATACCCAATAAAAGAACTTTAAACTGAAGGAGCTCATAGAAGACAATGTGAAGTGTTTCGCCAAGAGTTTCGTGGATATCGGATTGACTAACCGACTAGAAATGAAAATTGAACTTACGTCTGCTGTGCCCGTGTGTTCGCGGCCGTATCGTTTGCCGTATGCGCAACGTGATATCGTGAATCGAACGGTTAAAGAACTACTGGATGCTGGAATTGCGCGCCCATCAAATTCGAGTTATGCGAGTCCTGTCATCCTGGTTGGTAAGCGTACCGGGGGTGAGCGCATGTGCATAGATTATAGAAGGTTGAATTCAATCACCAAAAGGGAACATGTAGTGACAAAGAACATTGAGGAGCAACTTGATCACCTCTCGAAAAAGAAATATTTCACAACCTTAGACTTGTCCAGCGGGTATTATCAAGTACCAGTGGCCGAAGAATCTAAGCATCTGACCGCGTTCGTGACGGCAGAAGGACTGTATGAGCTGAATAGGGTCGGATTTGGTTTGGGGAATGCGCCGAGTACGTTCAATCGCGTGATGAAGGCAATTTTCTCTAAACTGGAGCCGGACATTGTTAGTGTGTATATGGGCGATATTCTGATAGCTAGTGAGAGTATTGAAGAAGGACTTACGAAATTAGAACTAGTGTTTAAGGTGCTACGTGAAGAGAACCTAACGTTAAATTTACGAAAGTGTTTTTTCCTAATGGAAAAGGTAGACTATTTGGGAATGGAAATTAACCAAGACGGGGTAAGGCCTGGTTCGGTGAAAGTTAATGCTGTGAAGAACTTTCAACGACCTCAGAATGTTCACACCATAAGACAATTTCTGGGACTGACGGGTTTCTTCAGAAAATTCGTACGAGATTATTCCAGGATTGTAAAACCATTGACGATGCTCACACGTAAGGATCAGAAATGGGAATGGTCTGAAGCTCAGGAAGAAGCCTTCCAAAGCATAAAGTCTGAACTAACCCAGCGTCCGATACTGACACTGTATAATCCATCAGCCAGCTTCGAGGTCCATACGGATGCCAGTAAAGTTGGACTTGCCGGAATACTCTTCCAGAAACTCGAGGACGAGCCCATGAAACGCGTTGCTTATTTCAGTAGACAAACGTCTGATACTGAAGAACGATATCACAGCTACGAACTGGAAGCGCTAGCCGTGCTAGAAACAGTTGAACGTTTCCGGGTATATTTACTGGGAAGGAGATTCAAGGTGGTCACCGACTGTAACTCCCTGAAAACCATAATGACCAAACGAGAGTTGACACCGAGAGTCGCCAGATGGATCCTTAGATTACAAGAATTCGACTTTGAAATTGAATACCGAGCTGGTAGTTCAATGGCACACGTCGATGCGTTGAGCCGCAACCCTCACGAAGACGCTCAAGAAGTACCCACGGCTACGTTGAACGTATTGAAGGTGCGCATAGATGAAGAAGACTGGTTAGTTACGATGCAGCTTCAGGACGAAAAGCTTGTGGAGATTCGCGAAACGTTAAAGCGCCGTCCTCAGAATAACACCGAAAGGCAGACTCACGCAGATTATAGAGTGGAAAAGAATCGACTGTATCGTAATGTGGAAGGAGGAGTGAGATGGGTAGTTCCGAGAGAGATACGATGGAGAGTGATGAAGGGATGTCACGACGATATGGGACATTTCGGCTTCGATAAGACGCTGCAGACACTCAGACAACATTATTGGTTTCCGAAAATGGCAAAAAGGTAAAGAGGTACATAAACTCGTGCGTAGAATGTGCCTACCATAAAGCAAAAAGTGGAAAAGCGGAAGGTGAATTGCACAACATTGAGAGAGTGCCTGTACCTTTCCACACTGCGCACATCGATCATTTGGGCCCTTTTCCAAAAAGTTTGAAGGGAAATACATATGTTCTAGCCTACATAGATAATTTCACGAAATATATCTGTTTCAAGGCAGTTAAAGATACGAAAACAACAAATGTGATTAAGGTCCTAGAGGATACCTTTAGTATATTTGGACCCCCTAATAGGTTGATATCAGAGAGAGGAACTGCTTTTACATCTAAGAAGTTTGAGGAGTTCTGTATCGCCAATGACATTATCCATATCAAGAATGCCACGGCCACACCTCGTGCTAATGGACAGGTAGAACGATACAATCGCACTCTGATGACAGCTATCACGACAACGTATAATCGAGAAGATGGTCAAGATTAGGATGCCAATCTAAAACAAATTCAGTACTCTATTAACAGCCTTGTGAACAAGACGACGAGTCAATCAGCACATAACCTACTGTTTGGCTTCCAACCCAGAAATGCCTTGCAAAATAAACTTACGTTGGCACTTGCAGATGCAGAGCCTATCGATACAGACGAATTGCGAAGGGAGGCCCTGGTTAATATACAACGTGCACAAGCCCAACAAAAGAAACAGTTTGACAAACGTCGAAAACCTGCTCGATCCTACCAAAAGGGTGACTTGATCCTTATTCGTCGGGATCCGGGGGCAAGTGGGGAATCGAGAAAGCTCCGACCCTTGTTTAAAGGTCCATATCAAGTGACCGAGATACTTGAGAATGATAGATACTTACTATCAGACATACAAGGAGCGCAACGTACACAGCACCCATTTAAATCGGTTTATGCGGCAGATTTGATGAAACCGTGGTGCGAATCCTTTACAGGAATCGAGGACGATTCCTCGGGTAGTGATGCCGAGTGTTAGCCGCAAAACCCTGAATAGAGGAGGTGGGGATGCAAGAGACGGGCAGTCAGAACGAGACCACCAACGGGTACGGTGTGCACTATTAACGAGAGTGGTTATCATACGAATTACTTGCTATTCATATCTTTGTTATTAATTTAATGTATTACATTTACTTATGGTTAAAATAAAGACTAGTTATCGCTATCTAACAAAAGTAAGTATGCATACCTATATCTATAATTCTGGTAAACGTGATAACCTATATACATATACATATACTTTTTACTTTCTTATACGTAGTATAAGGAAGTATTGTGATGATGAAAATTTTCGACCTCGAGATTTTTGCAGATGTCCACGTTTTGAAGTCCCCTGATACCGAAAAAGTGGTTTTTAAAAAATGTCTGTGTGTCTGTCTGTGTGTGTGTGACCACGATAGCGGTCAAACCGCTATAGGTATCAATTACAAATTTTATATTTACGAATAAAATCTCTCTCTTGAGAACTGATTAGATTTTGAGCAAAATCGGCATACCGGAAGTAGTAGTTTACTTCAGTAAAAAAATCGAATTTTGCAAATATTTCGTCAATTACTAAGTTTAAACAAATTTATAAAGAATTCAAATGTACTTAAAATTAAATTTGAGAAAAATTGTATTAATAAAGTTTTTGAAATTCCGACCGGAAGTAGGTCTTTTACTCTTATCGAAAATCAGTTTTTTGCGAATATCTCGCAAGTCATGCTTTCTAGGCAGGTACATTACCAGTATAAAAGTATTTAGAACGTACTTTTAAATATCTCTTGTATAAAAAAAAATTCAAAATTCGGACCGGAAGTAACACTTTTACTCTTACCGAATAACGATTTTTTGCAAATATGTCGTAAATTATGCATTCTATATATATTTATGAAGAGAACAAAAGTATTTAGAGTTGGATTTGGAATATTTTTTGTATAAATGAAATTTCAAAATTCGGACCGGAAGTAACACTTTCATACGTATAAGAAAGTCGTGTGGTGGCCACACCTCATTTTTACAGATTGCTACATGATATGGGTTTTGAATTTTAAATAGATAATTAAATCATTGAAAGAGATAACATCATTAGGTGGAGACATAAATACTTACTTGAATGTGATTGTTTTATTTTTAGGTAGAACTATAATATATACTGATGAATCATGAGTGAATGCAGGACACTCGGTAAATAAAAAGTGGACTGACGTTACTGTTCAAAGCAGTCGACAAGCTTTTACGTAAGGACTCAGCACTGGTTTAAAATCACCAAGTGGTCTTGGGCCTCGATTTCCATTAATTCATGCTGGAGGCGACCAAGGTTTTGTTATTGGTGCTGAATGTACATTTCTTTGTAAGAAAAATACTGCTGATGTTCATAGCGAAATGGATGCAGATACATATGGAGATTGGTTCAAGAATAAATTGCTTCCAAATATACCAGAGAACTCGGTTGTTGGCCTCGATAATGCCTCATATCACACTAGAAAATTAGAAAAGTTTCCAGCAGTAGCACGGAGAAGACCAAATTATTGAATGGCTTACTGAGAAGAATATACCACTTGATAATGACATGTTAAAAAGAGATTTAGTGGCTTGTGTGTCAGAGGTTAGGTCTCGGTATGACAGAAACAAAATTGATGAATTTGCAAAGAGTAAAGGGCATTATGTTCTTCGGCTTCCACCTTATCATTGTGAATTAAACCCAATTGAAATGGTGTGGGCACAAGTTAAGCACTACGTTTAAATGCACAATACGACATTCAAACAAAGAGATATTGAACAATTAATTGTGGAAGGTTATCAGAATGTAACAGTAAACAACTGGCAGAATTACATTGGCCACCTTGCCAACTTGCAAGACGATGTTGAAGAGTTTATAATTAACGTCACACATTCATCATCATATCAAGATTCTTTAAGTGATTGAAGAAAAATAAAACAATATGTGTACCTACTCCTTTGTATAGTCATGGTTAGTTTTTTCATAAATGTTATCATGTATTATTAACTTGTTCTTATAAATGGGAAAGTATGTTTTTGCAAAATGAATTTGTGTCTTTAAATGTGTATAACGGAATGTATATTAACATATTAATATTCAATAAGACTATATAAGTCATGTAACATATTAAAAAATAAAAGTACGTGTGTATGTGTGGTTATTGTTATTCTTTTCATAAATATGTATTATTTAAGTTGTTTTTTTAAATAGAAAAGTCTTTTTATTAAAAATAAATTTGTGATTAACTTTGTTTTGGTCTGAATTTATAGTGGATAGTTGATTAAGATGGCAATATTCAGTAACCAAGAAAATTGTATACCTTAAGTGTTTCTTTGAAATATTAATTTATTTACTCTGGCTTACTATATTCAGTTAGATTTTAAATAATTTTCTACAGAACAATCCCAAAGGATAATATAATTACAAATATTTTAACTAATTTAATTTAATTTTTGTATGCATCAATTCAATAACAAACACGTATAGGTTATGTTTTGACTACTTAAAATGTCAGATATTGAACCGGAACTGTAACGACATTATACAATGAGACTATTTGGCAACCATGAAATCAATTTCCATAAGACCTGTACTGCATAATAGGGTTGAGACGGACTATAGTAAGTACGCGTAGAAACGGATTTCGGCTATTTACGGTAACATATACACATATTATTTATACGCATGCATATTGCCTATATCTCCATATGGATGTTAGTCGTGATCACAATCACGTTTCACTGATGTTTTAAAATCACTGTTACTGTGATCACAGATATTACATGTTATATTTACAGATTCCATACAAAACATAGAACCGTGGGGGATAAAACGAGGGTCCAAGAAGGGAGTAATGCAGATCCCAGAGCTGCGGGATATAATATTCCACAATATCGAGGGAAATCCCGCAGTTCTGGGGAAAGTGCTGTCTGGTGAAAAACTGACGTAAGTTTTTGATTAGCGTAATGTAATTGAAGTGTATATAGCAAAAACAGCATATATCAAAAAGACGTAATGTCTTGCTGTGAGGTGTTTGGATTTCTAATTTTTATTGTCATTTTAGCCATAATGAGTGCCGAGAACTCGTCAGTCCCATATTCCGGGATGCTGTGTCCATTCATAAAAATGCCCTACAAGTATTAAACTATTTTCGTAGGGCAAACCGAAGTGAGCTGTTCGCGTAAGTTCATCCAATAATTAATTCATGCCTTGACAGCATACTCCTGACCCCTGACGGTTTCGAGTGATCACAAATCGCTACAGAAACAAGCCTAGTATTATATAAGCTTACCTAACTTTTAATTTTAGCGAATGGCAGGCGGCTCGTGTGCCTCAACAGCCTAATCCGGCTGTTACTGCACATGAGTCAGCGATGACGCCGCATGAATCCGCAGTGCTGGCTCATGAAGCTGCAGCGGCGACAGCCTCTCCGGTGGCTGTAGCGGCGACAGCCTCTCCGGTGGCTGCAGCAGATACAATGCTTTCGGCAAGTACATTCAGAGTAGAGGAAGAACAGCGCCAAGAAGACAGTTTTGTAGACGATAAAATCTGCATATCTGAAACTACCATTTCTATAGACAATGCTGAAATACAAGGCTCCACTTGGCATAGGAAATTAAAGCAGTATGAAGAGCCCGCATGTTTGAATAATATGAAGACAGAACTGGCATCATTTCAAGCGACAGAAGTACAAAATGACAATGTTGAAATTGAATTTGATAATGGACCACTGCGTAAGTAACTGTATATAAGGCTAAACTTTAACATGATGCCCACACATATAATAAAGATTTCAAACAGTATCAAAAGATATATGTTTTATTGTCAGTGTGAGAGTAGAAAATATGAAAATCTTGCTCACGAGTCATATTTCAAGGTTAAAGACCAGTTGCTCGTTCCACTACAAAATCTGCATCTATTACTAAATCATTGATGTTATTGCTGATGATTGGTTTTACATCAGCAATTAGTTAATGGAATGTTATGTAAATTCTTGGCGTTTCTGACATTATTATTGGTACTGTTTCATGGCAAGAAACTTCTAATAGAAGCAACTCTATTAGAAGTTTCTGATTGTATTGTTTGTAAGGAGTGATGAAACATTTGCAGTATAAATATAAAATACACAGAAAAAAGTTAAGCGCATTTAGTACTTATTTTGTTTATAGAAAAACAATTAAATTCCATTACAAACACCTACATATTTTTACTTTCAAACCTGTTTTATGTCTCAAATACTAACGTTTCAGTTATTTCAATTGCCAGTTAAATCTTTGTCATCCTTACATACCCAGGTAGCACAGTGTCGTCCATTTCACGACATTTAGACGTACGAGTGACCCTAAATTGACGAGAGTTTGTCACATCCAAAATGACGTCATTCGCTGACTTCAAAAGGACGTCATGCCCGACGTTAAAAGGCGTCACAAACTGACGTCAATATAACCTCAAAATGCCTTCCCGCCGGCGTCAATTTAATTTTTCATTAAAAACACTTTGTAATTGCTCTTTATTTGTATTAATTAATAAAACTAACATTTGGGGTAATATATTTTATTAGGAAAATGCCTATGCAAAATATGGTACTACATCTATATACATACTACTATTAGGTATTTGGTACTTGACTGACATAAGAACAGTAGATCGTCTGTAATTTTCAGTGATGTAAGTCGGTAAATTACCCCGTATATTATCGAATTAATTACCGGCATTTACGGTAAATTACCACATAAAATTTCCGTAAATTACAAACAAAGTAAAACATCATCTATGTACACGTATGACATTGCACACTCGGTGATTGGGGAAGTCTCTTTCTAGCAGATGTAAAAGCCCGTGAATCAGCCGTTTGTATGACATTCAGTGATGTAAAATTACGGTAACTTATATTTTTGGCAAATTACTGCTTTTTTTTAACCAAGATTTATTCTTGCTAACAAAGTAACAAAATTCTCTTTTGGTGATATTCAAGAGGCCTTGCACCTAGAAATATATTTATTGTACTTTATCAATTATTTATGATATTACAGAATTATACCTGATAAAAATAGTTATGATTTTGCTTCAATGCCGGTTGTTCAAACTCGTTATATTTTAAATAAAAGTTTTTATTGTTTTGTATTGCGTCGTCAATAGATTGCCTATTCTTATTTAAACTATAGGCACATTAAATTTCAACAAGTGCATTATCACCGACAAGCCCTACAAAGAAAAATTAAAAATTACAAAATGCTATAGTATTTTATGACTTAGTATTACCATCTGGAGAAGCTCCTAAAAATCCATATGTAGTATCTACAAATAATCCAGTTAAATGCACTAATAGTCCCATTTCATTTTCAAATTTGAGTCTGGCACTAGCTTCAAAGTTTTTCCCATATTCGATTGCTGGAGCTGATAAGCCGTTAGAATACAATATTCTTCTTAGCAAGGGTTTACAGACACTAAGTCAATGGAAGAGATCCAAACATAGAATTTAAAATGAAGAAAAAGAACCAGAGGTAATATAATCTAGATTATGCTTTAAATGTAGTGCTATCTTAGATGCTAACTTTGACGAGACTATTGCTTGAATTGTACAACTGAGGACAACTTACAGCAACGCGATTTGAAGCATGCCAGTCCCCATTTTAACAAGCTAAAAAGAAGAAATTCTTCGGTGATAAAACGTAGCCCCCTGCTAATGTCGGCGATAACGTCCCAATACCTATTCCCGACGTTGACAAAGCTAAAGGTGCATTCAGAAATATTATAGTGTTGTTTTATTAAAGACCGTTGACAACACGTATCAGTAAGGTACTAAGGATGGTGTTATAGGTAGTTCATCTGTACACCGGATTAGAATTCAATATTTGTAATCAAACATTTATTGACATTGTTGTAGTAAAGAAGGATAAGTGCACAAAAAGTGTCACACTAATTTGTGTATGCGTAAAGAAAACAAGTGTTATGCAATTCAAAATGTCACAATAGTAACCCATGTAAAATAATAAATAAGTCAATTTGTATGTCAACGCATTAAATAATGTTGAAACCAATCGTGTTTTATTATACGAAAGAAAATTAAATGAAAGATGGTATTTGGTATAACTTCATAAGTATGTGCACTTGTTAAGAGGTATTTTCATATCATATTGAAAAATTGTCCATTATATAGAGGTGTGAGCTATGGAAGTATGTCCGCTGTTAAGATATGTATTTCGGTTACTTACTGTTATACGTGTAGTTAGAACGGGTTCTAACTCAAAGCTGCAGTAAATAGCCGAATAAAAATTTTAATTCGTGACTTTCCTAGTAAACACGCGAAATTACAAATGCTCGTAGTTACTTCGCATTCTTACTATAGTCCGTCTCAACCCCATTATGCAGTACAGGTTTAATAGGGATATTGCATCTCTTATTATCTTTAGTAGTCTCTTAATAACGCCATCTTTATATCCGGTTGCCTTGTTGCAAGTTCTATTATGCAAAGTATATGAGTAATCGTTGCTGTCAATTGTCAGTTTTTGCCGTAGTGTGTACACTTTTATATTGTCTTTAATTTATCTATATATAATTTCTGTTAAATCGTTCTCTTTATTAAGCATATTATCTTTTTCAAGCATTTAAAAGTAAGTATGCATACCTATATCTATAATTCTGGTAAACGTGATAACCTATATACATATACTAAGCTGTTATTAATGTTGTTACTAACAACTTATTTGAACTTATAAAAGGTTTCTATTCGTATGAAATTCATGACATTCATAATTAAAGTTGACATATGTATTTTCTTTAAATGAGAAAAATTTATAAATAAGTGTCTTATTTATTTGATATGTAATTGTGAAAGTAGAGAATAATCATATTTAAAATATGTGTTTTAGAAAGAGAAGGATATATCAAGGTATATTTGAATTGTTAAATAACTATATATTATAATGATAAACTAACTTGATGTAAAAACTTAGTTACCAATTTTGAAAAATCCTAGGAGATTTGGTTAGTAAATAAAAAAAAAGAAAGAATTTGATTGAAAATAGAAAAAGCAAATTATTTTTCTCTAATAAAACATTGTTTTAGTGTTTAAATACAATATAAAAGTATACAGAATTGTAAAATAGTTATAATAGAAAAGTGAAACTAAGTGACTTACTAAAATTTGAAGAATACTTTTACCGAGAACTTCAGCCAAGGAATAGAGGACTTCGGATGAAGATTATAGCTGTATAATACCTGGAAAAGAAGAAAATACAATTAATAACAAACATTGTACTAATTTAAATGGAGAATTGACTTACCGAATAATTAATTTGGAGCAGAAAAATATTCAATTGTGTACGGAACCAGAATCAGATGATCCAGTTTTATTTGTAGCAGAAAGAAGCTCTACATCAATTTTGGAGGATTTATTTATAATAATTACACGAGAATTGAAGATAGGAATCAGTTTTCCGGAACGGACTAAGAATTACGAAGCAAATGAGCTCTGAATAAAGAAATAAGGTTATATTTTGTATAATTTATTTGAATTAACAATAAGACTTGCAAGCAATGGATCAGATAATCATTGATCTATTATTAGAAATTTAATTATTATTATAATTGAAAATAGCTATAAATAGCTTTTATAAAGACATTTGATTATAAATTCATCATGGAACAAGCACAGATTTAAAAGTTACTTCCATTAGTATTTCTTATATGTCAAAATACTATTATATTAAAATTCAATTTCAACTTATATTTATTATTACAGTTTTTTTTAATAATACTGAGATTATTTACTATTAAATGTCTTACATAAATTAATCAATCTTCAATGTGAAAGGATTTAATTGAATGTTAAACTGAATTTCATTTATTTGTTTAGATTTCTTTTAATACATATGTTCAAATACCTATGAATACATATAATAAATGTTTCGGATTTATATCAAAGCAGATGTTATTTTATAGGGTCAATTTTTTTTAACATACGTATTTATATTTGGAATTACTTACCTTTGGTTTTAGTAAAATGTTATCCTTATGAGATTCACAAATATATGAGTATGTTTTTCATATACACTGTTTGATTTATCACTGAACTATCTACGTTATTGTAATAAACAAACCAAACTTATCTAATTCATTTTCCATTAGAACGAAAACAGCATATTAAGATATTGTAGTTATTCGAATATAAACCCACGTGAGAATAGAGTCTAATTTAGAATCATGCTTATTAATAGAAAATACAATTTATTTCAACTATAGAAATAGACAGTTATGATATAACAAATGTTAGAATGGTTGTACCAATAGAAACACTTTTATAAATCACGTGTTAGTATACGCGTGACATTAGTTTGATATTGGATTTCTCTATGAATACTATAGATTCATATGAAGTAGACAAAACAGATCAAAGCATTGAGATATAATTATTGAACCCATTAATAAATTTTAAGTAGATTTCTTTAAAATTTCAAATATTATTTATTTTAGAACAAATATAGAATCTAAATTAAATATACAACAACGTGTTTTACGAGCATTAAAATACATATACTTTTACAGATTGCTACATGATATGGGTTTTGAATTTTAAATAGATAATTAAATCATTGAAAGAGATAACATCATTAGGTGAAGACATAAATACTTACTTGATTGTGATTATTTTATTTTTAGGTAGAACTATAATATATACTGATGAATCATGAGTGAATGCAGGACACTCGGTAAATAAAAAGTGGACTAACGTTACTGTTCAAAGCAGTCGACAAGCTTTTAGGTAAGGACTCAGCACTGGTTTAAAATCACCAAGTGGTCTTGGGCCTCGATTTCCATTAATTCATGCTGGAGGCGAGCATGGTTTTGTTATTGGTGCTGAATGTACATTTCTTTGTAAGAAAAATACTGCTGATGTTCATAGCGAAATGGATGCAGATACATATGGAGATTGGTTCAAGAATAAATTGCTTCCAAATATACCAGAGAACTCGGTTGTTGGCCTCGATAATGCCTCATATCACACTAGAAAATTAGAAAAGTTTCCAGCAGTAGCACGGAGAAGACCAAATTATTGAATGGCTTACTGAGAAGAATATACCACTTGATAATGACATGTTAAAAAGAGATTTACTGGCTTGTGTGTCAGAGGTTAGGTCTCGGTATGACAGAAACAAAATTGATGAATTTGCAAAGAGTAAAGGGCATTATGTTCTTCGGCTTCCACCTTATCATTGTGAATTAAACCCAATTGAAAGGTGTGGGCACAAGTTAAGCACTACGTTGAAATGCACAATACGACATTGAAACAAAGAGATATTGAACAATTAATTGTGGAGGGTTATCAGAATGTAACAGTAAACAACTGGCAGAATTACATTGGCCACCTTGCCAACTTGTAAGACGATGTTGAAGAGTTTATAATTAACGTCACACATTCATCATCACATCAAGATTCTTTAAATGATTGAAGAAAAATAAAACAATATGTGTACCTACTCCTTTGTATAGTCATGGTTAGTTTTTTCATAAATGTTATCATGTATTATTAACTTGTTCTTATAAATGGGAAAGTATGTTTTTGCAAAATGAATTTGTGTCTTTAAATGTGTATAACGGAATGTATGTTAACATATTAATATTCAATAAGACTATATAAGTCATGTAACATATTAAAAAATAAAAGTACATGTGCATGTGTGGTTATTGTTATTTTTTTCATAAATATGTATTATTTAAGTTGTTTTTTTAAATAGAAAAGTCTTTTTATTAAAAATAAATTTGTGATTAACTTTGTTTTGGTCTGAATTTATAGTGGATAGTTGATTAAGATGGCAATATTCAGTAACCAAGAAAATTGTATACCTTAAGTGTTTCTTTGAAATATTAATTTATTTACTCTGGCTTACTATATTCAGTATTTTAAATAATTTTCTACAGAACAATCCCAAAGGATAATATAATTACAAATATTTTAACTAATTTAATTTAATTTTTGTATGCATCAATTCAATAACAAACAGTCGTATAGGTTATGTTTTGATTACTTAAAATGTCAGATATTGAACCGGAACTGTAACGACATTATACAATGAGACTATTTGGCAACCTGTTACGCCCTAAATTTCATTTTGTATGTGGGTCTCGTAAGGTTATGTGTTATTAAAGAAATTCTTAAGGAATTGACTAGAGCGCGAGACTAATCGAGTGCACCTTGTATATCTTTCGGTTCACTGTGTGAAAATGACCTTTATTTGTTTATCTGAGCGTGTCCTATACCTAATATTTTGCTTTCGGAACTTTGAGTTATGTATTATGGCACTGATAGATGTGTCTAGTTCAGTTTCGGTCAAATACACTCTTTACGAGTGGGGAAATCTGTTATAAACTACCTATCTTATCTTTAGCTTATTCTAACCTACCTGTAGACTCGGTTATCTGCATCAGCAGTTACTTTTGTATGCTTTGTTTAAGCTTTGTCAGCACTTGCTTAATTATATCTTCCGTTCTCTACGAAGTACATTTAATATGGGGCATTTATGGAATTATGTTGCATTAAATTTCGCGAGACAACAATCAGGTTTGTTGCATATACTGTCGCTTGTATTCATACGTGTTCCTAAACATACAAACCCATGGTTCGTCCGATTGCTGTTTTCCTATCGTAAATATCTCCCTAAAAACGTTATAGGTATTAAATAAGGAAACCTGGTATAATAATGAGCATACTATTAATTGTTTTCGTGATTTGTTTTGGTTGCTGCAGCCTTCGACATTCCTGCGACGGCAATGTAAACACCGGCTGATATCTTCCAGTTGCATATCTAAGGTTAGATTTTCGTCGTTTGCCCTGTAACATATGGTTAAGGTCGGTTTTAACCGCCTTATCGAAGCGTTTTAAAAAGCTTGAAATTTGTGTGTAATTACCTGCAGGTTCCGGTTGTCTATTCCGTAACAAATTTTGTCTATATCTTAGGTTTGTTTTGATTGTCACCATGTTGCCGTCGTTGGCATTATCTTGGTGTGATGTCAAACAGGTGACCAACTTTTAAGCGTGAACTTTTCCTTTGCATATTGTCTAACGTTTTAATCTTCCGTGCATTATAGGTGTGTTTTTAATAAATTTTACCATCGACTTAAATTCCGAGAATGTCGGTATTTAATTTTGTGGGTCACGTTATTGGCGCTCCCTTTGTCATGGAGTTTCGTGTTCGTTATCTTATATTTAAAATCTTCCCGCCTTTCATTCTGAGTCATATCCGTGATTCGATTCTTTTGTAAGGATGCGTGTAGCTGACGCGCATTAGATAGGGGGAAACACGTTCTCGACTTTTCAAGTCGCCTTTGCCTAAAGAACAAGAGTGCAAACTGCTTATTTTCCTTTTTGGTAATTTTTATTACTATGTCTATGTAGATATTTCGCGTGAGCGGCTTTGATGGAATAAGCAGCGAATGTCGTACCTTAGTTAGGTGAATTATCGTAAATTTTACCGCATTTATCGTTTTTTTTGAATTCACGAAATCCCATGCTGATGGGCCTTTGAATTTAAATTTTGTACTTTTGAGTGACTTGTGAAGTCGTCTTCGCGGATCTCCAATAAATTTGGGGTAAGTGGGTGAAATTTTGTGTTAATTTTCGGGGTTTTTATCTTTGTCTCTTTCCTTTTCTAATTTAATAGGATTTTATTGTCGGGCACGAGGTAAGCTCAGTAGCCATTCACTGAAAATGGCCGCCCTACATTACTGTTGAAGATCGTAGTGACTTCCATCGTCGCTGTAATAGTTGTACCTTCACGTCCATCTTGACTTTTGGAGTGGAATTTCACCGTCCAACAGGGGGCCTCCGCCATCTTGACTTCAGTTAGCGTGCCTACCTACGTCCTGTATTTGTCAGATAAGTGCAACTATATTCGTAGTTTTCGACGTAACATTCGACTAATTGTCGATATCTTTATGCCAGTGCTCTGGTCTTTTACTTTACCTTTATTTGATCTAAGATTATTTGAGTGGTTATAGATACCTAATGCACCACTTAATCAATTGCGATGTCAAGTGCAATCCTAATTAAATTACCGTTTTTTTTTATATTGCAAATTGTTTTGCTGTATACAGAGTGACCCTATGAAGAATTGATAAGGGCTCTCATTGATGTGTTGAATATTTAATTTAATAATAATTCTAGAACATTCATTACCGTAATATTTCTCGTTGATGTGTTGAATTTTAATTTAATAAAATTCTAGAAAATCCTTTACCGTTAAAAATTTGACTTTCATGTATGTCTTTTTTTAATTTCTGAGCTATTAAAATTATTTAAGTAATTGTAAAATTCTATACCGTAAGCTCAGTAGATTCTTTTGTGCCAATTACTAAATTTTCCTTTGTTTTTTTGCAAGCGTCATTTAATAAATTATCATTTGTAAACAAGTTATTTAATTAATTCGTAATTTTTATTTTGTAATCAAAACCATGATTTTGTAAATTCATCGTTTTACCTTTCACTTAATTATTTTTTTTTTAAAGTCTTAAGGGCTAATCTTAAATCATTTTTCTTTAATTGTGTGACATATAACACATAACATAGAACATCGCCGTTGGTGGCATTTGTAAAATACCTTTTGTAGAATAGCCTGTAAGGCGACGAAACGTTTCGGCAGCCGACCATCCTCCTGCCAAAGCGCAGAGGTCCTATTTGTTAATTTAAAAATAAATAAAGTTAATTCCATAATTAAAATTTTGTTAAATAATCAAGATATACATTGTTTAAATAGCGCAACTTATTTCGTATAATGATTACACTTGTTTGTTAAATTTGATATATTTACAAAAAAAAAAACATACAAAATTAATATAGAACTTTCTACACATCGTAAGTTCTCTTTTATTTTTTTTTTACCTCAACATATCTTGTTTTCTTTGCTATCGTTGTGACAAGTATTTGAATAAGGTTTGGCGCAGCCGACCTATACAGGGTGATCCGTAGGAAACCCGCTGGAGGGACACAGCCAGTGGCAGATCAGTAGGGAACACAGGTAGGTTACCGTAAGGTAGCACAGTGTCCTGGTGCCCGGACAACGTCGCTTGCGTCGACGCCGACCGACGCTCATTTCATAAGTTTAGTTATCTGAACCGTCACGCCTTCTGCGGCTTGAGTTAGCTCGGCCCTGCGTTTCTCAATACCTACCACCACATTATTGTGATCTCCCTATACTGTGACTCACCTGGTCAATAATATTTAGTTTCGACGTTGTTGCGGGTGTAACAAACCATGAAATCAATTTCCATAAGACCTGTACTGCATAATAGGGTTGAGACGGACTATAGTAAGTACGCGTAGAAACGGATTTCGGCTGTTTACGGTAACATATACACATCTTACGTATATGCATGCATATTGCCTATATCTCCATATGGATGTTAGTCGTGATCACAATCACGTTTCACTGATGTTGTAAAATCACTGTTACTGTGATCACAGATATTACATGTTATATTTACAGATTCCATACAAAACAAAAAACCGTGGGGGCTAAAAGGAGGGTCCAAGAAGGGAGTAATGCAGATCCCAGAGCTGCGGGATATAATATTCCACAATATAGAGGGAAATCCCGCAGTTCTGGGGAAAGTGCTGTCTGGTGAAAAACTGACGTAAGTTTTTGATTAGCGTAATGTAATTGAAGTGTATATAGCAAAAACAGCATATATCAAGAAGACGTAATGTCTTGCTGTGAGGTGTTTGGATTTCTAATTTTTATTGTCATTTTAGCCTTAATGAGTGCCGAGTACTCGTCAGTCCCGTATTCCGGGATGCTGTGGCCATTGATAAAAATGCCCTACAAGTATTCCACTATTTTCGTAGGGCAAACCGAAGTGAGCTGTTCGCGTAAGTTCATCCAATAATTAATTCATGCCTTGACTAGGGATGACAACGATATATCGATATATTTAATATATCGATGTTTTTTCAAATATATCGATAAATAAATATCGATATAATAGTTTCGATATATCGCAAAATATATCGATATTTTTGTTGAAATATATCGAAAAATTAAGAAAGTGTGAAACTCAATGAAACTTCAATTTAGTTTGTTTTAAAACCAACATTTGTTAAGTTACTTAATAGTAGTACCCTCTAGCGTCGAGGAGCGAAAGTAACTTAGTTACCTACATTTCATACGATAGGATCAGAATTATCGGCTATAATCGGGATTCCTTTGAACTATTGCAACAAAATCAAGTTCTTCCCCGAACATTTTTCTCGGAGAATTACCATACAAAGTACAAAGTTTATAAATAATGCTCGACTTTTTCCGCAGTCTCCAAAGAGCTACAAAAGTGTTCACTGTGAAAGAGTATAGTGCGATTGTTCAAAAGTTTAATGAAGTGGAAATTGAAATCAACTTTATTTATTAAATACTAAGTGACCGATTATTAGTCTTGAAAATATGGCTCCTCCGAGAAGTAACATTTGGAAGCATTTTAAAAAAATTGCTCCAAATACTGCTAAATGCAGTCTGTGTGCTAAGGTACTGAAAACTTCGGGCAATACAACAAATTTAAAAACACATTTCAAACAAAAACATTCCTCCGTTCTACAACATTTAACTGAGGAGCAAAAGAAGGCTGATGAACCAAAAAAGAGAAAAGGTCCATTCCAACCCGAAAGCCGAATGGATGTAGAAACGGCTGGAACTAGTAGTTCACTACCTCAAGATGAGGTAAGACCAATATACCCCTAATTTTTAATAAATTATTATTAAATATTTATAGGAAAATCTTATTGTTTCACAAGAAAGTGATGATCATTCATCAACTTCAACAATGACAGTTTCTGAATATGAGGCTGAACCAAGCACAAGTAGAGAAATAACAAGCTCGTTATTCAAGCAAGCTACAATTGTGTCTGCCTTCAAAACAATTTCATCCTTCAAAGGTAAAGCTGACATTTTTAATAATCGGCATGAATTTCACCGTTTATTTCTATTTTTAGATGGTGGCTCTAAGAATGTGAAACTAACGGAAGCGTTAGTCAAATTTGTTGTTCAGGATAATTTGCCATTTAATATTGTAGAAGGTAAGGGTTTTCTGTCTTTGATGAAAGAAGTGGCACCTTTATACAAAGTACCAACCAGAAACACCATCAAAAATAATATTGATAGAAAGTACGAGGTGGTTTCAGCCGCGTTTAAAAATATGTTAAAACAATCAAAGCATTTAACACTTACAACGGACATATGGACTGCCGATATGCAGACCAAAAGTTTTATGGGCCTCACTATCCACTTTGTACATGATATGAAGTTAACATCAGCGACGATAGGTATTATTGAATTAACAGAATCTCACACAGCGGACTATATTGCTTTAGAATTGGGCAAAGCTCTCGAAATTTGGGGAATTGATCCTAATAATGTTGTTGCTGTAGTGACGGACAATGCCGCCAATATGGTCAAAGCTATACATGACAAATTTGGGAAAAACCGACACATCCCATGCTTCGCACATACTCTCAATTTGGTATGTGACAATTCGCTAACAAACACCGTGGGTTTGAATAATATTATTGACAAGGTGCGATCCATAGTAGTATGGTTCAAAAGAAGTGTTAAGGCTAGTGATCAGTTAAGAAAAGCACAAATCGATGCAGAAACGCTAGAAGGAAACATAAAAAAACTGATTTTGGATGTCAAAACTGGTTGGAACTCCAAATATTACATGTTAGAGAGATTTTTACAAATGTCACCAATGGTCAGCAATATTTTACTTTCCGATGTTAATGCTCCAAATATGATTACTGCAGCCGAAGTTGAGCATTTACGCGAAGTATGCAAATATCTAAAGCCATTAGAAAGGATGACAGTAGAGATAAGTGGTGAAAATTACCCAACAATAGGCAAAGTAATACCTATGATTCGTTGTCTGATGGATCAGTACAACAATTATGTGCCCCGGTATGAAATAGGTAAAGAATTGAAAACAACCTTATTAAAAGAAATTGAAAAGAGGTTTGGCGCTATCGAAAAATCTTATATACCACCAGTTTCCACAATATTAGATCCTCGATTCAAACAAATACACTTCAGAGATCCTCAAGCCCTATAGTCCAGTCGAATTAGACATGAAATCAAGTAAGTTCTATTCTGGAATATGGTTTTGTCGCCAATTTTTTTATAGGTACATTTGACCCCCACGAACATACCCTGAAAAATGCCAAAAGTTTAAGGTCCGGGTTTGGCCGTGAGAAATTGTTAAACAATTGAAAAGTGACATTTTCCGGTTAAACTTTTTTCCCGTAGGTTAAATGTGAAAACTGTCCGTACAAAAGTTGTTCGCCCCATCATTCTCTAAAAAACAAGCCATTGCACGATCGATTATCATTATTTGTTTAGCTGCAAAATGCATAAAACCATGGCAATTTTGATTTTTTATTTTTTGCATTCAATCGATGAATAATCAACGTATGGCTTTGAACCTCATGGTGCAGGCAATATAAAATGTCCCCCAGAGAACAGTGCAAAGTTCACTCACCTGTGTTGTATAGTTGAGCTACAATAAGCGACAAGCCAAAATTCCTAAATTAGCTGTCCCTTCCTTGCATATTGTCGCACATGGTTCAAAAAAATCATGGTTTTAATTCATTGAGAGTACTTTCCGAAAATGGAAAAAAAATATTTTTTTTTCTCAAAAATTGCCATTTTTTTGGAGGTTCGAAATTATTTGCTTATAAACAAATGAAATATCTCCGACAATTGACACACTACCGTAAATATTATGGTAGATTCTGCTTCCTTTCTCTTCAACGAGTAATTTGAGACTAACTTTATACGAATATCTTGATTAGAACTGGAGATAACATCGTTCTAGTTTTATTACGTTTATTATCGTTCTGGTGGATATTTAAGGTAAAAAAAATATCAAATATCTCTCAATACCCCAAGGAATCGCCGTGAATTTTTTCAGATCTGTAGGAGCACTCTATGTAAGTCAAAGAAATTAATGAAGTTCGGCGAGTGCTGGCGGCGGGAAAAATTGTGGCCGGGGGGCGTGGTGGGGTAAGCCAGAGGCTCCGCGCGCTGGCCGGAGTTATTTATTTGTTAAATAACCGGCGATTCGGGCTCGGCGCGGGGAGCTTATGGCTTACCCCACCACGCCCCCCGGCCACAATTTTTCCTGCCGCCAGCACTCGCCGAACTTCATTAATTTCTTTGACTTACATAGAGTGCTCCTACAGATCTGAAAAAATTCACGGCGATTCCTTGGGGTATTGAGAGATATTTGATATTTTTTTTACCTTAAATATCCACCAGAACGATAATAAACGTAATAAAACTAGAACGTTGTTATCTCCAGTTCTAATCAAGATATTCGTATAAAGTTAGTCTCAAATTACTCGTTGAAGAGAAAGGAAGCAGAATCTACCATAATATTTACGATAATGTGTCAATTGTCGGAGATATTTCATTTGTTTATAAGCAAATAATTTCGAACCTCCAAAAAAAATGGCAATTTTTGAGAAAAAAAAATATTTTTTTTCCATTTTCGGAAAGACCTCTCAATGAATTAAAACCATGATTTTTTTGAACCATGTGCGACAATATGCAAGGAAGGGACAGCTAATTTAGGAATTTTGGCTTGTCGCTTATTGTAGCTCAACTATACAACACAGGTGAGTGAACTTTGCACTGTTCTCTGGGGGACATTTTATATTGCCTGCACCATGAGGTTCAAAGCCATACGTTGATTATTCATCGATTGAATGCAAAAAATAAAAAATAAAAATTGCCATGGTTTTATGCATTTTGCAGCTAAACAAATAATGATAATCGATCGTGCAATGGCTTGTTTTTTAGAGAATGATGGGGCGAACAACTTTTGTACGGACAGTTTTCACATTTAACCTACAGGAAAAATGTTTAACCGGAAAATGTCACTTTTCAATTGTTTAACAATTTCTCACGGCCAAACCCGGACCTTAAACTTTTGGCATTTTTCAGGGTATGTTCGTGGGGGTCAAATGTACCTATAAAAAAATCGGCGACAAAACCATATTCCAGAATAGAACTTAATTTAATTCGACTGGACTACTAGGTACTGTGATGAGACACATAAAAAGTGAGATCACGAGTTTGCAAAAAACCTCTTCTTCATCCGAATCTTCTGATTCGTCTGCTGAAGGTCCTGAATTTGATTTATGGGCCCATCATAAAAGATTAGCTAACACTAAAAAAAGTGGACAAGGCAGATCAAATAAGGATAGTGAACTTAATAAATATTTAAGCGTGCCAGTTAGAAACCTAAATGATGATCTCTTGGATACCTGGAATGAAATGAAAGTGGTATATCCCAACTTATTTAAATTAGCGGCAAAATATCTTGGTGTTGTGGCAACGTCGGTCCCCAGTTAGATGTTATTTTCAAAAGCTGGAGCAACCGCTACAAAAAGTCGTAACCGTCTCAAGGGAAGTAGACTTTCCAAATTATTATTTCTGAGCTCTTTGCCTGATAGCTTGCATTTATGGAACTGATGTACCCACAAATGCAGGCAAACAGCTTACTTATTGTCCTGTGGCTATGAGACAGTTATGATTTGTAAAAAAAAAATACATTTTATTTTTCATAAAAAAATTCAATTTTGTAGAACTGGATATTTTACCTACTTGTAAGTTATAGTTAATAAAAATTACTTACTTTTTTTATTACATTATTCTTGAGTATTTTCTCGGTGGCTATTAAGAAAACTTGAATTTTGGAAATAAAAAAAATATATATACCTACACACGTACATATATTTGATTTTTTCATATATTGATGTATTTGTTCTGATATCGTATGTATCGATATATTTGTTCCGATGTATCGCATGTATCGATATATAGCTTTCGATATATCATATGATGATTATATCGATATATTTATATTTTTTGCCATCCCTAGCCTTGACAGCATACTCCTGACCCCTGACGGTTTCGAGTGATCACAAATCGCTACAGAAACAAGCCTAGTATTATATAAGCTTACCTAACTTTTAATTTTAGCGAATGGCAGGCGGCTCGTGTGCCTCAACAGCCTAATCCGGCTGTTACTGCACACGAGTCTGCCGTCGCAGCACATGAGTCAGCGATGACGGCGCGTGAATCCGCAGCGTTGGCTCATGAAGCTGCAGCGGCGACAGCCTCTCCGGTGGCTGCAGCAGATACAATGCTTTCGGCAAGTACATCCAGAGTAGAGGAAGATCAGCGCCAAGAGGACAGTTTTGTAGACGATAAAATCTGCATCTCTGAAACTACCATTTCTATAGACAATGCTGAAATACAAGGCTCCACTTGGCATAGGAAATTAAAGCAGTATGAAGGGCCCGCATGTTTGAATAATATGAAGACAGAACTGGCATCATTTCAAGCGACAGAAGTACAAAATGACAATGTTAAAATTGGATTTGATAATGGACTACTGCGTAAGTAACTGTATATAAGGCTAAACTTTAACATGATGCCCACACATATAATAAAGATTTCGAACAGTATCAAAAAGTATATGTTTTATTGTCAGTGTGAGAGTAGAAAATATGAAATTCTTGCTTACAAGTCATATTTCAAGGTTAAAGACCAGTTGCTTGTTCCACTTCAAAGTCTTTATTACTAAATCATTGATATTATTGCTGATGATTGGTTTTACATCAGCAATTAGTTAATGGAATGTTATGTAAATTCTTGGTGTTTCTGACATTATTGGTACTGTTTTATGGGCAAGAAATTTGTAATAGAAGCAACTCTATTAGAAGTTTCTGACTGTATTGTTTGTAAGGAGTGATGAAACATTTGCAGTATAAATATAAAATACACAGAAAAAAGTTAAGCGCATTTAGTACTTATTCTGTTTATAGAAAAACAATTAAATTCCATTACAAACACCTACATATTTTTACTTTCAAACCTGTTTTATGTCTCAAATACTAACGTTTCAGTTATTTTAATTGCCAGTTAAATCTTTGTCATCCTTACATACCCAGGTAGCACAGTTAATATAAGTGATACAATGCTTTCGGCAAGTACATCCAGAGTAGAGGAAGAACAGCGCCAAGAAGACAGTTTTGTAGACGATAAAATCTGCATCTCTGATACTACCATTTCTATAGACAATGCTGAAATACAAGGCTCCACTTGGCATAGGAAATTAAAGCGGTATGAAGAGCCCGCATGTTTGAATAATATGAAGACAGAACTGGCATCATTTCAAGCGACAGAAGTACAAAATGACAATGTTGAAATTGAATTTGATAATGGACCACTGCGTAAGTAACTGTATATAAGGCTAAACTTTAACATGATGCCCACACATATAATAAAGATTTCGAACAGTATCAAAAAGTATATGTTTTATTGTCAGTGTGAGAGTAGAAAATATGAAATTCTTGCTTACAAGTCATATTTCAAGGTTAAAGACCAGTTGCTTGTTCCACTTCAAAGTCTTTATTACTAAATCATTGATATTATTGCTGATGATTGGTTTTACATCAGCAATTAGTTAATGGAATGTTATGTAAATTCTTGGTGTTTCTGACATTATTATTGGTACTGTTTCATGGGCAAGAAACTTGTAATAGAAGCAACTCTATTAGAAGTTTCTGATTGTATTGTTTGTAAGGAGTGATGAAACATTTGCAGTATAAATATAAAATACACAGAAAGAAGTTAAGCGCATTTAGTACTTATTTTGTTTATAGAAAAACAATTAAATTCCATTACAAACACCTACATATTTTTACTTTCAAACCTGTTTTATGTCTCAAATACTAACGTTTCAGTTATTTTAATTGCCAGTTAAATCTTTGTCATCCTTACATACCCAGGTAGCACAGTTAATATAAGTGATACAATGCTTTCGGCAAGTACATCCAGAGTAGAGGAAGAACAGCGCCAAGAAGACAGTTTTGTAGACGATAAAATCTGCATCTCTGATACTACCATTTCTATAGACAATGCTGAAATACAAGGCTCCACTTGGCATAGGAAATTAAAGCGGTATGAAGAGCCCGCATGTTTGAATAATATGAAGACAGAACTGGCATCATTTCAAGCGACAGAAGTACAAAATGACAATGTTGAAATTGAATTTGATAATGGACCACTGCGTAAGTAACTGTATATAAGGCTAAACTTTAACATGATGCCCACACATATAATAAAGATTTCGAACAGTATCAAAAAATATATGTTTTATTGTCAGTGTGAGAGTAGAAAATATGAAATTCTTGCTTACGAGTCATATTTCAAGGTTAAGGACCAGTTGCTCGTTCCACTACAAAATCTGCATCTAGTACTAAATCATTGATGTTATTGCTGATGATTGGTTTTACATTAGCAGTTAGTTAATGGAATGTTATGTAAATTCTTGGTGTTTCTGACATTATTATTGGTACTGTTTCATGGGCAAGAAACTTGTAATAGAAGCAACTCTATTAGAAGTTTCTGATTGTATTGTTTGTAAGGAGTGATGAAACATTTGCAGTATAAATATAAAATACACAGATAAAAGTTAAGCGCATTTAGTACTTATTCTGTTTATAGAAAAACAATTAAATTCTATTACAAACACCCACATATTTTTACTTTCAAACCTGTTTTATGTCTCAAATACTAACGTTTCAGTTATTTCAATTGCCAGTTAAATCGTCCATTTCACGACATTTAGACGTACGAGTGACCCTAAATTGACAAGAGTTTGTCACATCCAAAATGACGTCATTCGCTGACTTCAAAAGGACGTCATGCCCGACGTTAAAAGGCGTCACAAACTGACGTCAATATAACCTCAATATGCCTTCCCGCCGGCGTCAATTTAATTTTTCATTAAAAACACTTTGTAATTGCTCTTTATTTGTATTAATTAATAAAACTAACATTTGGGGTAATATATTTTATTAGGAAAATGCCTATGCAAAATATGGTACTACATCTATATACATACTACTATTAGGTATTTGGTACTTGACTGACATAAGAACAGTAGATCGTCTGTAATTTTCAGTGATGTAAGTCGGTACCCAGGCGACACACTGTCGTCAAAATGACGTCAATTATTGGACAATGGAGACCAAATGGGACGTCGCAAGCGACGTACCAATGACGTCTTTATGACCGGCGAATGTCACAGCCCAGGGACGTCATTTGGCAACCAATCCAGTACGTCAAATGAGACGTCAAATTGACGTACTATTTCTTATCAAAAATGACATATTTAAAGGCAAAAAATGCAGCATAAATTCAATAAGTGATATTTTATTGGTTACATAAATACATTTATAATATATACATATTTTAAGCAAAGCATTATTAAAATATTCTCCTACTCTAGTTATGGTATATATGGTATATGTGTATACATGATGAAGTAGAGGCAATGACACCCACACATGGTTAAGAGGAAAAACAATACATTTTGTAACGATTTGATCTCTGCCATATTTCGACATTATGGGATAAATCCTGTACACGGTAAATATTGAACTTTTTTGAATCGATCGGATATTTAAAGAAGAAAGTGTAATTCTGAAAACGGTTACCTAGAATGTAACATTCATTTTCATTGTCAACAACTATATTTTGTATTTTCACAACTAATCGCTCTGTTGTAAGACAAAAACAATCTGAATGAGACGAAACGGAAAACTGAAAATTCTTAAAACAAAGCTTTTTATATTGCTTGCAAGGAAAGTTTGGTATTGGTCCAGAAAGGTGAGGAATGTAATATTCATGGGAGCTTTGAAAAAAGACACTACAATCACGGCTTTCGTATTGTGTCATTTCGATTTCCTTCAGTCGTTTATGGATTTGCTGCAATGGCTTATTGGGGGACTGAACTAGTGATTTCAAGTGTCCTAGATAGTTTTCAAAAGGAAAGGCTGACACATTATATAAAGGTCCGTAAATTTCGGCATCATCTGCCAAATGTATTAGCAAGTGTACGTTGTAAATGAGAAAATCGATGCCATAGATTTGTACACTGTGTTTTACAAACACATTCAAAAGCTGTCGTGCCAAAGCGATTCCCAAAGTTTCAATGTGTCGTTTCGAAAGTAGTATCATAATTGAACAACTGAGCAACATGAAATGCTCTTATATAGCTAAATCAACATCATCATTATATAGAACAATCGGTCCAGTGTAGAGTAAAAATAACCGCAAGTCAGTGGCTTTCCAGTCTGCTAAGTAGTTCAAATCGCATCCTTTCCTATTGAATTCTACCGGAATAAATTTACTTAGACTATCAATTTTTTTTGACATAGATTGTACCGCAGTACGTCGCAATTTAGCATGGGTAACAGGTTTACCTGTCCAAATTTTAAGCAGTTTTTTCATCACCCCCAAGCAGATTGCATGCATATAATCTATTGGGAAGATATAAATCATATCAATCGGTAAAATTAGTAGAGGCGATTCTCCATGATGATGTTCTTTATCATCTTGAACACGAAATGATTGGTCATCTCTTTTTTTTGGCCGACGAATTACGAAAAATTATACGGCCATGATATACACCATAGTCTTCGCATCTATTACAGGAAGCGTAACCTGAGTACTGTTTGACACATTTTAGATATGCCCGTGCTGGCGCGTCACAAACGAAGCTGTGAATTTTTACTTTAAACAAATTATTGAGTTTTATACCTTCAGAAAGTAACTCTAATAATTCTTTTAAAAACTCTTCCAAATACTTGGATAATGGACTAGGTTTGCCCTCTCCTAAGAAAGAGCCAACCACGAAAGGCTCAGACTTAAAATTTTTCACTTGGGCTAAAATGGGCCAAAGTTGCAATTTGTGACCTTTATGAAAAATTGGTAGTCCATCAATATTGAATGAAATATGTATAGTATCACATAGAGAAACATTATTAGGCACCGACATTAACTTAAGTTTTAAACCATCAACCCAAAATGGCAATATTCTCCATTCAACAAAGGTTTTGTTATAGTCTGCCTTGGTGTTTTTAACAATGTACGACTATCCAAAGGGAGCTGATTATGGTATGGGTGTAAAATGTTCAAGAGGTGGGTAACGACAGTACGTTTAACGTACCTTTTCGTTGCCCAATCGGTCAAATCTTTGCGCAAATTATTATTAGCAACAGTCAAATTGTTAAGAGAATCTCTAAAAGCGTCTTCGGTAGAGAGGCCTTCGCTACTTTTATTTGAACTTTTACTTTCAGAAAAGTGTTGGGTGTCATTACCGTCACTTTCATTTAAATTTAATATATTAGGAACAAAAACCACCGATGAACTAATGTCATTATTATTAATTGTTGAATATTGATCTGAAAAAATCTTACAACTCGGCGAACTTACAGGTAATTGGGGACATGGAAGCAACTCGAAATTTGCAGCTGCCACTCTTCGATACAACTGCCTTTTAGAAACGACTGTTTTTCTTTTACAGGTTGCCATTTCGCTCTCTTCTAAGCTTCTCTGGTGCGTGTTTTAGCCAAATCTTTATTTTATCTTCTATTTCCCTCTTAGTTATGTGATGTGAAATTTTTCTGACAGAACCTAAAACGTAATATGTACATAGCAAATTAGATCAATGTGTACCCTCACAGAAGTGAAAAACTTACAAATGACAACGTCCCTTAACTTGAGCTCTTTAAAGGCACGTTTTTGACCTCGTTTTCCATGAAAATTTAAATTAGTCCAGGATATTTTAAAATTGAATTCGTATGTGCTGTAAAGTCTCTGCCTCCCAATGTTGATAAATATGATGACTGTAAAACGTGAGTAAAAACAAGCTGGAGAACAACAAAATACATACCAAAGAGAGGAAATTATTCTTGTCTGTAATGTAAATCTCTAATTTTTCCAAATCGTTTTCTGTTTTCAAAGGTAGATCCACTCCTATATCGTCTGGTAAAGCAGTATAGGTATTATTACCACCACGGTCTTGCTTCCGAATCCATTCTAATACTTGATTCATTTGTTGTGTTAGTGTTCTCAATGAATCACAAATGAACTTTTTGTCTGTTGGTCTTATAAAAGTCTGTGGCATATTTAATTGGAAAATCAGTAATTATTATACATACCAACATTTTCCTCAACAGTTGGACGTCTAATATTGGTTGGAGGTGTTATATCTATGCTACCAATGAAGAATGGATTTTGTGTTTGAACACCTTCACCACAACCTATTAAAGTACAAAATAATTTCAATTAATATAAAGCATTATTTAATATTTTAACTGGTCTATTGACTTATTCCCCTCACTTTTGAAATGAAAAATTCAAACATGATTGGACATTTTCAGAAAAGTTGTGAATAAGAAAAGCATTTAAATATGTAAAAATACACATACAGAATTTTGAATTTAAAAACCAATTGTTTGTCACCACTAGTCATACAAAGTTGAAAAAAGTCAATTAAATATATTAGACTACATCTCATCAACTAATTACAGTTCTTACCTCTACTACTGCCCAATTGCCCACTACACTCTGGCTGACTGTGACAACTTGAAACTGCAGGTGATGTATATGGAGTAACTGGCCGATAGTAATGAGACCCTCGCTGGGATAAATCACAATCTATCAATCATAGAATTAATTATTATTAATAGTATGAGATTTTAAACACTTTTTCCTTACTCTCAGAAAAATCACTACCCCTAGTACAGGAACTTAAAAATGGTGGCCTGGGTAACTGCTTTTTTGGTTTCTTTTTTTTTTCATCAACTTCTGAGTCTGATAGTTCATCACTGGAATATCTTATTCGTTTTCTTATTCTCTTTCCAGCGACAAGTAAGGATTCTTCTGGATCTTCTGTTTCTAAATTGGATGTGTCTTCTGCTTTTTTTATTTTTCGTTCTGCAGTCTCATAATCATCTTTAAATAATAAAGCAAAATACGAATTAATAAAGCAACATAATTATCTCAGCTTATGTAGATAATATTATGTACTTTCAATTTTGGCTTTTAATTTTATTTATATCATTATCTTGTAGAAATGGTCTAGTATCGAACAGAATAATGATAGCATTTCTATAAGCTGATTTGATCACAAATGGTAGTACTGATTGCATATATTAGTGCTTTTGATAATACGTGTAATATAAACACCTATGTTCCTAATTTAATATGTATATAAAACTTTTTAAACTTCCAAACTTGAAACAATCCTCATAAATCTAAATAAATAATAGAAACATGTACACATAATTAATTTGTACAAACCTGTCTGAAAAAATATGCGTTTCACTATGTGCAATTTCCAACTTCCATCTTCAGGACATTCTAGGTCATTTTTTAATAGCTTCAAAAAATTCTTTTTTGTTTGTTTCGGCGGCCAATAAACCTCCCTTTTCAAGGGTGTTAACCACGACGAATGTACCAACGAAATGCCTCCCTGGTTTGCGAATTCTACGCCAACATATGTCATCTAAAAGTTGTTATTGTAAAAGAAAGGGCCAACAGAAATTATAAATAAAAATGCTCGATAATGGCAACAATCGTATGGATAAGTAAGTGAGGTTAAGAGCACTTTCCACAATGTTCTGAACCGTGCAAAAGCATGGGAAATGACAAACTCTAATCTGCCTTCTACACTAGTTTAATTATAATTTCTATCGCAATTTTAGACTTGCCTTTCCTTTGAAAAATCAGCGAAAATAAACCAGAATTTAAGAACAGTCACAGACCCTTGATCGCGTTTGAAATCGAAGATCAGAGACGCATTTTATGAGCTTGTTGCTGCGCATGCGTTAAACTATATCGTTCAGAGAGTAATTCAAATATATGATGAAATCCATAGTTAGTTCAAATTTTGAAATAATAAGCATATTTTTCGACAGCTACTACTACGCAACCTATTGTTTAAGGTTTAATAAGGCAATCATGTTTTATAAGAATATCACCAATTCATAAACAAGAGAAAAATAACATAAAACATCCAAGTTATTTAATTAGGTCGTTTTATAATAATGTTTCATATTCACAGTTAAAAGACGTAGTTCGAATAACTTCTTTCCATGTATATATATTCAATTTTTTTAACATTGCGAGGATTTAATTGGTACTTTAATGACGAAACAAAGACGTCTTAAAGTCGTTCCTGAAAGACGTCAATTTTCCGACCTAAGAGACGTCATTTGTACGTCGGTTATTGGGCTTATGACGTCGCCGACGAATAATAACCAATAATTGACGACATTATGACGACAGTGTGTCGCCTGGGTAAATTACCCCGTATATTATCGAATTAATTACCGGCATTTACGGTAAATTACCACATAAAATTTCCGTAAATTACAAACAAAGTAAAACATCATCTATGTACACGTATGACATTGCACACTCGTTGATTGGGGAAGTCTCTTTCTTGCAGATGTAAAAGCCCGTGAATCAGCCGTTTGTATGACATTCAGTGATGTAAAATTACGGTAATTTATATTTTTGGCAAATTACTGCTTTCTTTTAACCAAGATTTATTCTTGCTAACAAAGTAACAAAATTCTCTTTTGGTGATATTCAAGAGGCCTTGCACCTAGAAATATATTTATTGTACTTTATCAATTATTTATGATATTACAGAATTATACTTGATAAAAATAGTTATGATTTTGCTTCAATGCCGGTTGTTCAAACTCGTTATATTTTAAATAAAAGTTTTTATTGTTTTGTATTGCGTCGTCAATAGATTGCCTATTCTTATTTAAACTATAGGCACATTAAATTTCAACAAGTGCGTTATCACCGACAAGCCGTACAAAGAAAAATTAAAAATTACAAAATTCTTCGGTGATAAAACGTACCCCCTGCTAATGTCGGCGATAACGTCCCAATACCTATTCCCGACGTTGACAAAGCTAAAGGTACTAAGGATGGTGTTATAGGTAGTTCAGCTGTACACCGGATTAGAATTAAATATTTGTAATCAAACATTTATTGACATTGTTGTAGTAAAGAAGGATAAGTGCACAAAAAGTGTCTCACTAATTTGTGTATGCGTAAAGAAAACAAGTGTTATGCAATTCAAAATGTCACAATAGTAACCCATGTAAAATAATAAATAAGTCAATTTGTTTGTCAACGCATTAAATAATGTTGAAACCAATCGTGTTTTATTATACGAAAGAAAATTAAATGAAAGATGGTATTTGGTATAACTTCATAAGTATGTGCACTTGTTAAGAGGTATTTTCATATATTGAAAAATTGTCCATTATATAGAGGTGTGAGCTATGGAAGTATGTCCGCTGTTAAGATATGTATTTCAGTTACTTACTGTTATACGTGTAGTTAGAACGGGTTCTAACTCAAAGCTGCAGTAAATAGCCGAATAAAAATTTTAATTCGTGACTTTCCTAGTAAACACGCGAAATTACAAATGCTCGTAGTTACTTCGCATTCTTACTATAGTCCGTCTCAACCCCATTATGCAGTACAGGTTTAATAGGGATATTGCATCTCTTATTATCTTTAGTAGTCTCTTAATAACGCCATCTTTATATCCGGTTGCCTTGTTGCAAGTTCTATTATGCAAAGTATATGAGTAATCGTTGCTGTCAATTGTCAGTTTTTGCCGTAGTGTGTAAACTTTGTAACGAAGTTCCTTCGTTAATTGCATCAAAATAACAGTTTTGAATTCATAATTAATTTATTTGTAAATATCAAATTATCTGTATGAATGTTATTTTGTTCAAATGTTAATATTGTATAGTGTGAAATGAGTCGACCTGTATATATGATCAATTGTTTGTAATAATTCTTGTTATTTACTTATTTTTAAATGGAAAAATACCGAATGCCTACGTCATGCTCAGAGTCGCGTGTTTCATATCAGTATCGTGTGCAAATTTTATATTTTGAACTGTTTTTACTTATGTACGTAGACGATTCTAAACATATAAAAGACCGTCGTCGAGCTTGTCTCGTCACTTAGATCTCCGACCTACCTCGACTCCTATGCCTGACTTTATTCAGCCTTTGATGGCGTGGAAAAGACCAGGATATCCCGTAAAGATCGTTCTGTATTCAGGTCCTTGTATCATGGAACAGACGTTCTAAATCCATTTATTCTCATCCGCATACTTCGTTTTTATTCAGGCTAGATGTCGTGAAAAGATTGAGTATTACCGTTTAAAAGCCTACAATCCTTCACGATCAGAGTTTGATGTCGTGATCCCCATAAATCCGAAATTAATTTTAATTACTATTTCAGATGTTTTACAACCGTTAAATTGCGACGTTAATCTTAGATATTTTGTATTAACACGCGCCGCGTATTTGTATTTACGTTTTGCCGCAAAGTTATTGAACCGATGCCCGCGCTATTTTAGTCCGTATTAAAAACATTAATTTTATCATTGTTTTCCGAGATCGAAATATTCTTTAAATGAGCACGTCGTAACATGGAGATAACTTCCAGAACAATTTAAGTTAACCTAGTTACGTATATTAATTCGAATTGAAAGAGACATATCTTTTGTTTATTAAAAATAATAGAAATGTATTAGGATCTATTAGTGTCATTTCAGGGGCTAGATTCGATTGCATATTTGATCCTATGTTAGTTTACGATAAACGAAACTTCTTTTGTTATGATTTAAAGATATCAATAAAGCAGACTCGAATTATAATTAATCTTGTACATGTAAATGACTTTGTGTATATATATAGATGTAAATAAAAATGTGTATGAATATTGATATTGTTTTTGACAGATAATAAAGTCTATTTTTAGATAAGTTCCCGCACGTGGTTTTTTACTGTTTTCTTTTCACCAGACCGTCAGTAATGAATTCAATAAGTGTATAATTAGTTCAATAAGCAGTAAAGAATATTAAAACAAAAATACTCACGGTCAATCTCCACTTAGCTAGCTGTAGAGTTTTGTATTCACATGTCTAAAAATAACAACACTTCACCTGCCATATTTGCATTTGTAAATAGTACCAACCGGACAAAGTCGCGAAATATTATATTACCAAAAAGGGACGTTTAGAATTTCATGACATTGGTGCCTGTGAGTATAGGCAACCCAGGATACTTGTGTTCATATCAATATTTTCCTTTATATAGACAAGAAATGTTGAATACTAGTCTTATAACATTTGCTGCGTTTATTATTAGAATTATTTAAACAAGCACCATGTTATAAGTGGCACCCAACGTAAAGGCCTATAAGTGGCGCCTACAACGTTAAGGCCTTGTTTTAATGAATTTAAAAATTAATTAAAGCAAAAATAAGATAGATTAAAATCCGACATTAAACCCCGCCGCGTTTAAAACTGGTCGAGTAAACAACCAGTTTTGCTTCAAAATATATATACATATTTTAAAAATAGCAAGATTGATACACATTATATACACAGAGATAAGTTTTCTTTATTAAAGGATAATAGGGTGTTCATATACACATAGATACATATTCTTTTATTAACTGTGAGGGAATAAAAGGTAGGAAAATAAATAGAAACCGAAATACATTTTTATTAGACATTTGTACAATGCAATTTATAATATGTCTGATTCAGATAAAGGCAAAAATCCAACCTCTCTTGGGTGGATATACACTTTAAAAAAAGAGGATTTGAATGCTCTAGCAGAGTCTCTGGGGTTAGACGCTTCTGGTAATGTAGAAGATGTACGTAAACGCCTTAGCACATATTTGAAAGAGGTTAAAACGGGTTCCGCGAATAAGGGAAATGTTCTGGTCGTAACACCGCCTGTAGACACTAACGTTCAGATTTCTTCGTCTGAAATCTGCGCACAAATAAGGAAATGGGGGGCCCATTTTAATGGCAGCTCGGATGCTGCATTTTTCTTGGAAAGAGTTACGGTATTAAGGATGAACATATGCTCCTCGCGTTGCCTGAGCTTTTTAGGGATAAAGCACTGCTTTGGCTCCGAAATAATAAGACACTGTGGGGTACGTGGGACGAGTTCCTAGAGGACTTTAAACTTCAATATCTTCCGCCGCGGTATAGCTATTCAATAGAAGGAGAAATACGTTCTCGTTTGCAAAAGCCGAATGAATCTTTTAAAGATTATTTAACCGCAATATTAACGTTAATGTGGCGCGGTCGAGATGTGTCCGATGATGATAAGCTGGAACGTGTGTATGGTAACATGTCGCCTGGATACAAAATGTACATACGTAGGGACGCGGTACAATCCCTTAGACAATTGTCTAAACTCGCCGCGGAATATGAATTACTCCAGGAAGAGCAAGCGCGCTTTTGTAAAAGAGAAAGTACACTATCCGCACCGGAACGCCCGTTCAGCGATAAACCCAGTACTTCATCAGCACCGTCGCGTTCGCATCAATTATCGTATGCCGCTCAGAATAGTAAGCCTCGTCAATTTCCTGCACCATCACCGACGTTACAAAAGTTATCACATCCGGAAAGACGCTGTTGGAGATGCGGAAAAGAAGACCATACGCGCAATAATTGCCGCAGCCCATTTAAATTGTTTTGTTCTCGGTGTGGTAAACTAGATGTACGTTCCGTCGACTGCCGATGCCAGGGAAACGCCGAAAAGGGCGGTCTTCAGGCAAAGACCGTCCGCAAGCAGTAAAACCGCCTGAACCCGCAAGAACATGTGTCAAAGACTCGGCGATACCAGACAATCGCGCCTGGATCCGCGTGCACATTTTTAATCAAAATTTACGAGCTCTCGTGGACAGCGGAGCTACCTCTTCATTTCTGTCCGAATCCCTAGTCGCCCGCTTATTAAAGGATAACATCCAACGTGTCTTCGATAGCAAATCCAAAGTCCGCCTCGCTAATGGAGACGTTATAGAGTCACCTGGCTCAGTTTCATTACCGGTACGCATGGGTAGCAGAACTATATATGTTAATTTTGTAATAATGCCGAAGAGCCCGTGCTCAGTCATCTTCGGAATTAATTTTCTTAAGGAGATTGAGGCTGTTCTTGATTTTTCCAAAAGAAAGCTGTATTTTAAAGGGGACAATGCAGTCATTGCCGCGAACTGCGGGATCTCCGAAGTACAGGACCGCCAAGAAACCGTTTTAAAAAGATTCCTCGAGTAGGAATTGAGTAAATTTACTACCGTGCCTGGTCGAACGAATTTAATACGTCACACTATCCGTTTACAACCGAACACAGTCCCGATAAAACAAAGATAGTATCCATGCAATCCGAAGAAACAAGCTCTGATCGACGCCGAAGTAGATAAGATGTTACAGGACGGTATAATAGAACCCAGTAACAGCCCGTGGAGTTCTCCTATCGTCGTGGTCATGAAAAAGAATGGTGGCGTACGCTTCTGTGTTGATTTTCGCAAAATCAATTCTGTCTCTATTAAAGACTCCTACCCTTTGCCGTACATTTCGAATATTCTCGACAAACTTCGCGATAGTAAATATTTTTCTACGCTTGATCTTAAAAGTGGGTACTGGCAAGTTGAATTAGAAAAAGATAGCAGACTCGTGACGGCTTTTACAATCCCGGGGAAGGGCCTATTTCACTTTGTTTCATTACCCTATGGTTTGCATAGTGCGGGAGCGACGTTCCAGCGCTTATTAGACTCAGTGATAGGTCGTGAGATGGCAGAATACGCGTTTGTATATCTGGATGATATTATTATTTTAGGAAAGACCTTTGAGGAACATTTGAAGAATTTAAGTATTGTTTTCGCGCGTTTACGGGAAGCAGGCCTCCTCCTTCAACCAGACAAATGTACTTTTGCCAAGTAAAGTATAAAATATTTAGGGCATGTGGTCACACCGGACGGCATCCGTACAGACCCGGACAAAATCGCTGCGATTTTAAATGTACCTCCGCCGCGAACCAAGAAGGAAATGCGTGGTTTCCTAGGACAGACGTCGTGGTACCGTCGGTTCGTGCCAAATTTCGCACAACTTACCGTTCCCCGTATAAAATTAATTAAAAAAGATGTGCGTTGGGAGTGGACGACGGATCAAGAAGCCGCATTCGCCGCCGTTAAGAAAGCTCTGACAGAGAGTCCAGTTCTCGCGTGTCCGGACTTTTCCAAACCTTTCAAGTTACATACCGACGCCAGTGAGAAAGGTTTGGGAGTCGTTTTAATTCAAATAATAGAGGGTGCCGAAAGAGTAATTGCCTATGCGAGTAGAACTCTAAGTAAAGCAGAATTTAATTATTCTGTGACCCAGAAGGAAGCCCTTGCCGTTGCCTGGGGTATTAAAAAGTTTAAATATTACCTAGAATTTTACCAGTTTACAGTCATTTCTGATCACCAGTGTTTGAGGTTCCTAAATGACTTGAAGAATCCGTCAGGACGACTCAGTCGATGGGCTGTTGATCTACAACAGTATGATTTCGTCATACAGTACCGAAAAGGAGCGATGAATAATCTAGCCGATTCCCTGTCACGTTCACCGCTTCCTATTAAGCATGAAACCGATGAAGACGCATGTGCCTTGCTCGAAGAAACGTCTTGTTCCTGGTACAATAAGAAAGTTTCGGATGTTCATTCAGATCCTGAAAAACATCGAGAATACCGATTAGAAAACGGCAATTTATACAGACACATACCTGACACACAACATACCGATGGAATACGCGCATGGAGAGAAATACATGACGCTCCTGAGAGAAATACATGACGCTCCTGAAGCTGGACATCTTGGGGTTGCCAAGAGTATAGCGAGAGCCGCTTCATTATACTATTGGCCAGGCATGTTTAGAGACATCCGTCGATACGTGAATAGGTGCCGGTCCTGTAAGCAGTATAAGTTTAATCAGGGAAAACCTCTAGGACAGATGTTATTCTCACCTGTTGACTGCCCGTGGGAACAAGTGAGTGTGGACCTCCTCGGACCTTTTCCGCGGTCCAAAAGAGGATTCACTTCGTTATTAGTTCTGCAGGATCGATTCACCAAGTGGGTAGAGTGCCAGCCGCTACGCTCAGCCACTTCACAAACCGTTATCCAGGCGCTGAAGGAGAAAGTCATATATCGTTTTGGTTGTCCGAAGATCCTATTGGCTGACAATGGTCCGCAATTTGCCAGTCACAGTTTTACGAGTTATTTCACTGGACTAGGTGTTAAGATTAAATTTAATGCTCCGTATGCTCCGCAATCGAACCCTGTGGAAAGGACAAATCGTGTGTTAGGACCTATGATTGCACAATATATAAACAAAAATCATAGAGAATCGGACCAATACCTACCTCAGTTTATGTTCGCCATCAACACCGCTAAACATAAGTCTACAGGATTCACACCTGCTTTTCTTAATTTTGGTAGAGAGCTCATGCCGCCGAGCTCCCTGCGATGAACCGCTGATGGGCAGCTAATGGATCCTGTTCGACCGAACACAGAAGAATTGGCCCAAGAACTGTCGAAGTTAGACGACTTTTTCAAGATCGTCAGGATAAAGTTGGCTCAAGCTTTCCAGAGACAAAGTAGGCCTTATAATCTACGACATCGTCCTTACCGCCCTCAAATTGCACAATGGGTATATCATCAGGCCCATAATCTATCCGACGCCTCCAAGAAATTTACTGCTAAACTTGCTCCAAAATTTGAAGGTCCCTCTAAAGTTATACAGATCCTGTCCCCGTCTGTTCTTATGTTACAGGTACCAAACAGACGAAAGCCAGTCAAAGTCCATGTAAGACATCAAATTTCCGTCCGCCGACGAGCTCCATGCCGATCTTCCACCTCCGAATCCGCCGGAGGCCGTGAGGGATGTTTTGAACTGATACTTTGTGCAATCCGCCGCACCAGGTGTTTTGTTTCAAGACATCATCCGGAGCTCATACTTCGTACAATCCGCCGTACCAAGTGTTTGCTTCATGGCACCATCTAGAGCTCGTACTTCGTGCAATCCGCCGCACGAAGTGTTTGTCCACATGGAAACCACCAGAATAAAAAAATCACTGCAACCTCTGTAATAATTCCGGCAGTAGAGGCCTATCTCAAATTTTCGCTACATGCAGTTGTTCGATGCGATACCAGCACCAGTCCTGTCGTTTTCACTACCTCCGTCGCTAGTGAAGCTGAGATCCACTACGCAAACCTGCAACGTCAGAACAGTCAGTGATAGTGCATGTGCTTAAGAGACGTCTTAAGTGATAGTGGACTGACCAAGTGTTAGATTTTAAATTTAATTTTCCGATTTTGAAAATTTGTTATGTTGTTATTACAATTTCAATGTTTTCTTTTAGGGAAGGGCCTGTAACGAAGTTCCTTCGTTAATTGCATCAAAATAACATTTTTGAATTCATAATTTATTTGTAAATATCAAATTATCTGTATGAATGTTATTTTGTTCAAATGTTAATATTGTATAGTGTGAAATGAGTCGACCTGTATATATGATCAATTGTTTGTAATAATTCTTGTTATTTACTTATTTTTAAATGGAAAAATACCGAATGCCTACGTCATGCTCAGAGTCGCGTGTTTCATATCAGTATCGTGTGCAAATTTTATATTTTGAACTGTTTTTACTTATGTACGTAGACGATTCTAAACATATAAAAGACCGTCATCGAGCTCGTCTCGTTCACTTAGATCTCCGACCTACCTCGACTCCTATGCCTGACTTTATTCAGCCTTTGATGGCGTGGAAAAGACCAGGATATCCCGTAAAGATCGTTCTGTATTCAGGTCCTTGTATCATGGAGCAGACGTTCTAAATCCATTTATTCTCATCCGCATACTTCTTTCTTATTCAGGCTAGATGTCGTGAAAAGATTGAGTATTACCGTTTAAAAACCTACAATCCTTCACGATCAGACTTTGATGTCGTGATCCCCATAAATCCGAAATTAATTTTAATTACTATTTCAGATGTTTTACAACCGTTAAATTGCGACGTTAATCTAAGATATTTTGTATTAACCCGCGCCGCGTATTTGTATTTATGTTTTGCCGCAAAGTTATTGAACCGATGCCCGCGCTATTTTAGTTCGTATTAAAAACATTAATTTTATCATTGTTTTCCGAGATCGAAATATTCTTTAAATGAGCACGTCGTAACATGGAGATAACTTCCAGAACAATTTAAGTTAACCTAGTTACGTATATTAATTCGAATTGAAAGAGACATCTTTTGTTTATTAAAAATAATAGAAATGTATTAGGATCTATTAGTGTCATTTCAGGGGCTAGATTTGATTGCATATTTGATCCTATGTTAGTTTACGATAAACGAAACTTCTTTTGTTATGATTTAAAGATATCAATAAAGCAGACTCGAATTATAATTAATCATGTACATGTAAATGACTTTGTGTATATATAGATGTAAATAAAAATGTGTATGAATATTGATATTGTTTTTGACAGATAATAAAGTCTATTTTTAGATAAGTTCCCGCACGTGGTTTTTTACTGTTTTCTTTTCACCAGTCCGTCCGTAATGAATTCAACAAGTGTATAATTAGCTCAATAAGCAGTAAAGAATATTAAAACAAAAATACTCACGGTCAATCTCCACTTAGCTAGCTGTAGAGTTTTGTATTCACATGTCTAAAAATAACACTTCACCTGCCATATTTGCATTTGTAAATAGTACCAACCGGACAAAGTCGCGAAATATTATATTACCAAAAAGGGACGTTTAGAATTTCATGACATTGGTGCCTGTGAGTATAGGCAACCCAAGATACTTGTGTTCATATCAATATTTTCCTTTATATAGACAAGATATGTTGAATACTAGTCTTATAACATTTGCTCCGTTTATTATTAGAATTATTTAAACAAGCACCATGTTATAACTTTTATATTGTCTTTAATTTATCTATATATAATTTCTGTTAAATCGTTCTTTTTAGCAAGCATATTATATTTTTCAAGCATTTAAAAGTAAGTATGCATACCTATATCTATAATTCTGGTAAACGTGATAACCTATATACATATACATATACTTTTTACAGATTGCTACATGATATGGGTTTTGAATTTTAAATAGATAATTAAATCATTGAAAGAGATAACATCATTAGGTGAAGACATAAATACTTACTTGATTGTGATTGTTTTATTTTTAGGTAGAACTATAATATATACTGATGAATCATGAGTGAATGCAGGACACTCGGTAAATAAAAAGTGGACTGACGTTACTGTTCAAAGCAGTCGACAAGCTTTTACGTAAGGACTCAGCACTGGTTTAAAATCACCAAGTGGTCTTGGGCCTCGATTTCCATTAATTCATGCTGGAGGCGAGCAAGGTTTTGTTATTGGTGCTGAATGTACCAATAACAAAACCTTGCTCGCCTCCAGCATATGTAAGAAAAATACTGCTGATGTTCATAGCGAAATGGATGCAGATACATATGGAGATTGGTTCAAGAATAAATTGCTTCCAAATATACCAAGGAACTCGGTTGTTGGCCTCGATAATGCCTCATATCACACTAGAAAATGAGTAAAGTTTCCAGCAGTATCACGGAGAAGACCAAATTATTGAATGGCTTACTGAGAAGAATATACCACTTGATAATGACATGTTAAAAAGAGATTTACTGACTTGTGTGTCAGAGGTTAGGTCTCAGTATGACAAAAACAAAATTGATGAATTTGCAAAGAGTAAAGGGCATTATGTTCTTCGGCTTCCACCTTATCATTCTGAATTAAACCCAATTAAAATGGTGTGGGCACAAGTTAAGCACTACGTTGAAATGCACAATACGACATTCAAACATCAGAATGTAACAGTAAACAACTGGCAGAATTACATTGGCCACCTTGCCAACTTGCAAGACGATGTTGAAGAGTTTATAATTAACGTCACACATTCACCATCAGATCAAGATTCTTTAAGTGATTGAAGAAAAATAAAACAATATGTGTACCTACTCCTTTGTATAGTCATGGTTAGTTTTTTCATAAATGTTATCATGTATTATTAACTTGTTCTTATAAATGGGAAAGTATGTTTTTGCAAAATGAATTTGTGTCTTTAAATGTGTATAACGGAATGTATATTAACATATTAATATTCAATAAGACTATATCAGTCATGTAACATATTAAAAAATAAAAGTACATGTGTATGTGTGGTTATTGTTATTCTTTTCATAAATATGTATTATTTAAGTTGTTTTTTTAAATAGAAAAGTCTTTTTATTAAAAATAAATTTGTGATTAACTTTGTTTTGGTCTGAATTTATAGTGGATAGTTGATTAAGATGGCAATATTCAGTAACCAAGAAAATTGTATACCTTAAGTGTTTCTTTGAAATATTAATTTATTTACTCTGGCTTACTATATTCAGTTAGATTTTAAATAATTTTCTACAGAACAATCCCAAAGGATAATATAATTACAAATATTTTAACTAATTTAATTTAATTTTTGTATGCATCAATTCAATAACAAACAGTCGTATAGGTTATGTTTTGACTACTTAAAATGTCATATTGAACCGGAACTGTAACGACATTATACAATGAGACTATTTGGCAACCATGAAGTCAATTTCCATAAGACCTGTACTGCATAATAGGGTTGAGACGGACTATAGTAAGTACGCGTAGAAACGGATTTCGGCTATTTACGGTAACATACAGCTTGAGCGCGCGGGGTATGATCACCCGTGCCAGTCGATATTCTTCGGACGTATATTCGGAAAATTGATCTCCGCCAGCTGTGTTCGCCAGATATAGATACATATTTACATCAGTTCCAGTCTCCAGTTGCGTACTGGCTGCAAAAAGGAATGCACGTAGGTTTTTGTGTTATTTTATGGTATTTCTGTTATACTTATTTATAGTTTTTTTTTTACCATGAAATTTCTATTTATTTATTTTTCTCTAGACATCTTAGTTTATTCTGCAGATGTTTCAGGCGGGTTGTTTTTATTTCATTCTAAAACCCAGTTGTACTGCTATAACTTTTTACACAACTACATTATTATTTAATTTCATACGGATAATCATAATTACGTTATAAGTATTACAATCTTCGCGTTATTATCGACTTAGTTATCTAAGCAATCGTCATCACTTAAAGAGAAAATTTAATTTGTTCTTTTTGTCAATCTGCGAAAAAATAATCAGATCACTATGAGTTCGAATATGAGCAGGCAATGCTAGTATGTTGTGCCGTAACTCTAATATGTATTATCGGACCACGTTTAGATGCGAGTTTACGTATACCATCGGGTGATCATACCTCGCGCGCTCTTGCTGTATACACATATTATTTATACGCATGCATATTGCCTATATCTCCATATGGATGTTAGTCGTGATCACAATCACGTTTCACTGATGTTTTAAAATCACTGTTACTGTGATCACAGATATTACATGTTATATTTACAGATTCCATACAAAACATAGAACCGTGGGGGATAAAACGAGGGTCCAAGAAGGGAGTAATGCAGATCCCAGAGCTGCGGGATATAATATTCCACAATATCGAGGGAAATCCCGCAGTTCTGGGGAAAGTGCTGTCTGGTGAAAAACTGACGTAAGTTTTTGATTAGCGTAATGTAATTGAAGTGTATATAGCAAAAACAGCATATATCAAAAAGACGTAATGTCTTGCTGTGAGGTGTTTGGGATTTCTAATTTTTATTGTCATTTTAGCCATAATGAGTGCCGAGAACTCGTCAGTCCCATATTCCGGGATGCTGTGTCCATTCATAAAAATGCCCTACAAGTATTAAACTATTTTCGTAGGGCAAACCGAAGTGAGCTGTTCGCGTAAGTTCATCCAATAATTAATTCATGCCTTGACAGCATACTCCTGACCCCTGACGGTTTCGAGTGATCACAAATCGCTACAGAAACAAGCCTAGTATTATATAAGCTTACCTAACTTTTAATTTTAGCGAATGGCAGGCGGCTCGTGTGCCTCAACAGCCTAATCCGGCTGTTACTGCACATGAGTCAGCGATGACGCCGCATGAATCCGCAGCGCTGGCTCATGAAGCTGCAGCGGCGACAGCCTCTCCGGTGGCTGCAGCGGCGACAGCCTCTCCGGTGGCTGCAGCAGATACAATGCTTTCGGCAAGTACATTCAGAGTAGAGGAAGAACAGCGCCAAGAAGACAGTTTTGTAGACGATAAAATCTGCATATCTGAAACTACCATTTCTATAGACAATGCTGAAATACAAGGCTCCACTTGGCATAGGAAATTAAAGCAGTATGAAGAGCCCGCATGTTTGAATAATATGAAGACAGAACTGGCATCATTTCAAGCGACAGAAGTACAAAATGACAATGTTGAAATTGAATTTGATAATGGACCACTGCGTAAGTAACTGTATATAAGGCTAAACTTTAACATGATGCCCACACATATAATAAAGATTTCGAACAGTATCAAAAGATATATGTTTTATTGTCAGTGTGAGAGTAGAAAATATGAAAATCTTGCTCACGAGTCATATTTCAAGGTTAAAGACCAGTTGCTCGTTCCACTACAAAATCTGCATCTATTACTAAATCATTGATGTTATTGCTGATGATTGGTTTTACATCAGCAATTAGTTAATGGAATGTTATGTAAATTCTTGGCGTTTCTGACATTATTATTGGTACTGTTTCATGGCAAGAAACTTCTAATAGAAGCAACTCTATTAGAAGTTTCTGATTGTATTGTTTGTAAGGAGTGATGAAACATTTGCAGTATAAATATAAAATACACAGAAAAAAGTTAAGCGCATTTAGTACTTATTTTGTTTATAGAAAAACAATTAAATTCCATTACAAACACCTACATATTTTTACTTTCAAACCTGTTTTATGTCTCAAATACTAACGTTTCAGTTATTTCAATTGCCAGTTAAATCTTTGTCATCCTTACATACCCAGGTAGCACAGTGTCGTCCATTTCACGACATTTAGACGTACGAGTGACCCTAAATTGACGAGAGTTTGTCACATCCAAAATGACGTCATTCGCTGACTTCAAAAGGACGTCATGCCCGACGTTAAAAGGCGTCACAAACTGACGTCAATATAACCTCAAAATGCCTTCCCGCCGGCGTCAATTTAATTTTTCATTAAAAACACTTTGTAATTGCTCTTTATTTGTATTAATTAATAAAACTAACATTTGTTTGTTCATATATTTTATTAGGAAAATGCCTATGCAAAATATGGTACTACATCTATATACATACTACTATTAGGTATTTGGTACTTGACTGACATAAGAACAGTAGATCGTCTGTAATTTTCAGTGATGTAAGTCGGTAAATTACCCCGTATATTATCGAATTAATTACCGGCATTTACGGTAAATTACCACATAAAATTTCCGTAAATTACAAACAAAGTAAAACATCATCTATGTACACGTATGACATTGCACACTCGGTGATTGGGGAAGTCTCTTTCTAGCAGATGTAAAAGCCCGTGAATCAGCCGTTTGTATGACATTCAGTGATGTAAAATTACGGTAATTTATATTTTTGGCAAATTACTGCTTTTTTTTAACCAAGATTTATTCTTGCTAACAAAGTAACAAAATTCTCTTTTGGTGATATTCAAGAGGCCTTGCACCTAGAAATATATTTATTGTACTTTATCAATTATTTATGATATTACAGAATTATACCTGATAAAAATAGTTATGATTTTGCTTCAATGCCGGTTGTTCAAACTCGTTATATTTTAAATAAAGGTTTTTATTGTTTTGTATTGCGTCGTCAATAGATTGCCTATTCTTATTTAAACTATAGGCACATTAAATTTCAACAAGTGCATTATCACCGACAAGCCCTACAAAGAAAAATTAAAAATTACAAAATGCTATAGTATTTTATCACTTAGTATTACCATCTGGAGAAGCTCCTAAAAATCCATATGTAGTATCTACAAATAATCCAGTTAAATGCACTAATAGTCCCATTTCATTTTCAAATTTGAGTCTGGCACTAGCTTCAAAGTTTTTCCCATATTCGATTGCTGGAGCTGATAAGCCTTTAGAATACAATATTCTTCTTAGCAAGGGTTTACAGACACTAAGTCAATGGAAGAGATCCAAACATAGAATTTAAAATGAAGAAAAAGAACCAGAGGTAATATAATCTAGATAATGCTTTAAATGTACATAGTGCTATCTTAGATGCTAACTTTGACGAGACTATTGCTTGAGTTGTACAACTGAGGACAACTTACAGCAGCGCGATTTGAAGCATGCCAGTCCCCATTTTAACAGGCTAAAAAGAAGAAATTATTCGGTGATAGAATAGAATAGAATAGAATTTATTCACTGTAACATATACATTTCATATACATTACAATAAAAGTCATACTCATATAAGAAAAAAAGAACTATAACAAAATCCATATATCATAAATAAATAGACAAATATACAGTGTAAAACAATCAAAACAAAGACAACATTTTAAAATTAAATAGTTTTAGTAGTTTAAGAACTCTTGCACCGAGTAGAAAGTATTTTCTAATAAAAAATTCCTAATTCTGTGGACATAATCCTTCCTGCTGAGGTTCTGCATAATATCACCATTGATTTCTATTAGTTTATTATATATTTTTGGACCCCAGTAGTCCACATATTTCTGGGTCGTTGCTAGACGATGATATGATATTTTCAGAGAATCCTTATTTCGTGTTGGGTAGACGTGTGTGTCGATATTTTTCGGAAATTTATTCATATTGTCATATACGTATTTTAATATGGCCAATATATACAGACACGGCATGGTAAGTATTTTTTCTCTTAAAAATGAGAGTTTACAGGTTTCACCCATCTCTAAACCGCACAACGCTCTTATTGCTCTCTTCTGTAGAAGGAAGATGCGCGCACTGTCACAAGACATACCCCAAACCTGTATGCCGTAACTGGCCACACTATGAAAATTAGCGAAGTATGTCATTCGCGCAGTTTCGTGATTGGCGATGGATTTTATTCTTCTTATGGTATATATTGCGGCTGTCAGCTTTGCCGCAGTAACAGACACATGCCTAGACCAGCTGAGTCTGTTATCTACGTTGAGACCCAAGAACTTTATTGACTCCGTGTCCCCATCTTTGCTTGCTGTGAATTGGATTCTCTGCGTTTTTTCTTTGTTCATGTGTAAATCGTTCTCAGTGAACCATTGCTCTGTTTCATCCAGTACCATTTGGGATTTTTGTTCTCTTTCGTAGCCCCCTGCTAATGTCGGCGATAACGTCCCAATACCTATTCCCGACGTTGACAAAGCTAAAGGTGCATTCAGAAATATTATAGTGTTGTTTTATTAAAGACCGTTGACAACACGTATCAGTAAGGTACTAAGGATGGTGTTATAGGTAGTTCAGCTGTACACCGGATTAGAATTAAATATTTGTAATCAAACATTTATTGACATTGTTGTAGTAAAGAAGGATAAGTGCACAAAGTGTATGTGTAAAGAAAACAAGTGTTATGCAATTCAAAATGTCACAATAGTAACCCATGTAAAATAATAAATAAGTCAATTTGTATGTCAACGCATTAAATAATGTTGAAACCAGTCGTGTTTTATTATACGAAAGAAAATTAAATGAAAGATGGTATTTGGTATAACTTCATAAGTATGTGCACTTGTTAAGAGGTATTTTCATATCATATTGAAAAATTGTCCATTATATAGAGGTGTGAGCTATGGAAGTATGTCCGCTGTTAAGATATGTATTTCGGTTACTTACTGTTATACGTGTAGTTAGAACGGGTTCTAACTCAAAGCTGCAGTAAATAGCCGAATAAAAATTTTAATTCGTGACTTTCCTAGTAAACACGCGAAATTACAAATGCTCGTAGTTACTTCGCATTCTTACTATAGTCCGTCTCAGCCCCATTATGCAGTATAGGTTTAATAGGGATATTGCATCTCTTATTATCTTTAGTAGTCTCTTAATAACGCCATCTTTATATCCGGTTGCCTTGTTGCAAGTTCTATTATGCAAAGTATATGAGTAATCGTTGCTGTCAATTGTCAGTTTTTGCCGTAGTGTGTAAACTTTTATATTGTCTTTAATTTATCTATATATAATTTCTGTTAAATCGTTCTCTTTAGCAATCATATTATCTTTTTCAAGCATTTAAAAGTAAGTATGCATACCTATATCTATAATTCTGGTAAACGTGATAACCTATATACATATACTAAGCTGTTATTAATGTTGTTACTAACAACTTATTTGAACTTATAAAAGGTTTCTATTCGTATGAAATTCATGACATTCATAATTAAAGTTGACATATGTATTTGCTTTAAATGAGAAAAATGTATAAATAAGTGTCTTATTTATTTGATATGTAATTGTGAAAGTAGAGAATAATCATATTTAAAATATGTGTTTTAAAAAGAGAAAGATATATCAAGGTATATTTGAATTGTTAAATAACTATATATTATAATGATAAACTAACTTGATGTAAAAACTTAGTTACCAATTTTGAAAAATCCTAGGAGATTTGGTTAGTAAATAAAAAAAAAGAAAGAATTTGATTGAAAATAGAAAAAGCAAATTATTTTTCTCTAATAAAACATTATTTTAGTGTTTAAATACAATACAGAATTGTAGAATAGTTATAATAGAAAAGTGAAACTAAGTGACTTACTAAAATTTGAAGAATACTTTTACCGAGAACTTCAGCCAAGGAATAGAGGACTTCGGATGAAGATTATAGCTGTACAATACCTGGAAAAGAAGAAAATACAATTAATAACAAACATTGTACTAATTTAAATGAAGAATTGACTTACCGAATAATTAATTTGGAGCAGAAAAATATTCAATTGTGTACGGAACCAGAATAAGATGATCCAGTTTTATTTGTAGCAGAAAGAAGCTCTACATCAATTTTGGAGGATTTATTTATAATAATTACACGAGGATTGAAGATAGGAATCAGTTTTCCGGAACGGACTAAGAATTACGAAGCAAATGAGCTCTGAAGAAAGAAATAAGGTTATATTTTGTATAATTTATTTGAATTAACAATAAGACTTGCAAGCAATGGATCAGATAATCATTGATCTATTATTAGAAATTTAATTATTGTTCTAATTGAAAATAGCTATAAATAGCTTTTATAAAGACATTTGATTATAAATTCATCATGGAACAAGCACAGATTTAAAAGTTACTTCCATTAGTATTTCTTATATGTCAAAATACTATTATATTAAAATGCAATTTCAACTTATATTTATTATTACAGTTTTTTTTTAATAATACTGAGATTATTTACTATTAAATGTCTTACATAAATTAATCAATCTTTTCAATGTGAAAGGATTTAATTGAATGTTAAACTGAATTTCATTTATCTGTTTAGATTTCTTTTAATACATATGTTCAAATACCTATCAATACATATAATAAATGTTTCGGATTTATATCAAAGCAGATGTTATTTTACAGGGTCAATTTTTTTTAACATACGTATTTATATTTGGAATTACTTACCTTTGATTTTAGTAAAATGTTATCCTTATGAGATTCACAAATATATGAGTATGTTTTTCATATACACTGTTTGATTTATCACTGAACTATCTACGTTATTGTAATAAACAAACCAAACTTATCTAATTCATTTTCCATTAGAACGAAAACAGCATATTTATATATTGTAGTTATTCGAATATAAACCCACGTGAGAATAGAGTCTAATTTAGAATCATGCTTATTAATAGAAAATACAATTTATTTCAACTATAGAAATAGACAGTTATGATATAACAAATGTTAGAATGGTTGTACCAATAGAAACACTTTTATAAATTACGTGTTAGTATACGCGTGACATTAGTTTGATATTGGATTTCTCTATGAATACTATAGATTCATATGAAGTAGACAAAACAGATCAAAGCATTGAGATATAATTATTGAACCCATTAATAAATTTTAAGTAGATTTCTTTAAAATTTCAAAGATTATTTATTTTAGAACAAATATAGAATCTAAATTAAATATACAACAACGTGTTTTACGAACATTAAAATACATATACTTTTTACAGATTGCTACATGATATGGGTTTTGAATTTTAAATAGATAATTAAATCATTGAAAGAGATAACATCATTAGGTGAAGACATAAATACTTACTTGATTGTGATTATTTTGTTTTTAGGTAGAACTATAATATACTGATGAATCATGAGTGAATGCAGGACACTCGGTAAATAAAAAGTGGCCTGACGTTACTGTTCAAAGCAGTCGACAAGCTTTTACGTAAGGACTCAGCACTGGTTTAAAATCACCAAGTGGTCTTGGGCCTCGATTTCCATTAATTCATGCTGGAGGCGAGCATGGTTTTGTTATTGGTGCTGAATGTACATTTCTTTGTAAGAAAAATACTGCTGATGTTCATAGCGAAATGGATGCAGATACATATGGAGATTGGTTCAAGAATAAATTGCTTCCAAATATACCAGAGAACTCGGTTGTTGGCCTCGATAATGCCTCATATCACACTAGAAAATTAGAAAAGTTTCCAGCAGTAGCACGGAGAAGACCAAATTATTGAATGGCTTACTGAGAAGAATATACCACTTGATAATGACATGTTAAAAAGAGATTTACTGGCTTGTGTGTCAGAGGTTAGGTCTCAGTATGACAGAAACAAAATTGATGAATTTGCAAAGAGTAAAGGGCATTATGTTCTTCGGCTTCCACCTTATCATTGTGAATTAAACCCAATTGAAAGGTGTGGGCACAAGTTAAGCGCTACTTTGAAATGCACAATACGACATTCAAACAAAGAGATATTGAACAATTAATTGTGGAGGGTTATCAGAATGTAACAGTAAACAACTGGCAGAATTACATTGGCCACCTTGCCAACTTGCAAGACGATGTTGAAGAGTTTATAATTAACGTCACACATTCATCATCAGATCAAGATTCTTTAAGTGATTGAAGAAAAATAAAACAATATGTGTACCTACTCCTTTGTATAGTCATGGTTAGTTTTTTCATAAATGTTATCATGTATTATTAACTTGTTCTTATAAATGGGAAAGTATGTTTTTGCAAAATGAATTTGTGTCTTTAAATGTGTATAACGGAATGTATATTAACATATTAATATTCAATAAGACTATATAAGTCATGTAACATATTAAAAAATAAAAGTACATGTGTATGTGTGGTTATTGTTATTCTTTTCATAAATATGTATTATTTAAGTTGTTTTTTTTAAATAGAAAAGTCTTTTTATTAAAAATAAATTTGTGATTAACTTTGTTTTGGTCTGAATTTATAGTGGATAGTTGATTAAGATGGCAATATTCAGTAACCAAGAAAATTGTATACCTTAAGTGTTTCTTTGAAATATTAATTTATTTACTCTGGCTTACTATATTCAGTATTTTAAATAATTTTCTACAGAACAATTCCAAAGGATAATATAATTACAAATATTTTAACTAATTTAATTTAATTTTTGTATGCATCAATTCAATAACAAACAGTCGTATAGGTTATGTTTTGATTACTTAAAATGTCAGATATTGAACCGGAACTGTAACGACATTATACAATGAGACTATTTGGCAACCTGTTACGCCCTAAATTTCATTTTGTATGTGGGTCTCGTAAGGTTATGTGTTATTAAAGAAATTCTTAAGGAATTGACTAGAGCGCGAGACTAATCGAGTGCACCTTGTATATCTTTCGGTTCACTGTGTGAAAATGACCTTTATTTGTTTATCTGAGCGTGTCCTATACCTAATATTTTGCTTTCGGAACTTTGAGTTATGTATTATGGCACTGATAGATGTGTCTAGTTCAGTTTCGGTCAAATACACTCTTTACGAGTGGGTAAATCTGTTATAAACTACCTATCTTATCTTTAGCTTATTCTAACCTACCTGTAGACTCGGTTATCTGCATCAGCAGTTACTTTTGTATGCTTTGTTTAAGCTTTGTCAGCACTTGCTTAATTATATCTTCCGTTCTCTACGAAGTACATTTAATATGGGGCATTTATGGAATTATGTTGCATTAAATTTCGCGAGACAACAATCAGGTTTGTTGCATATACTGTCGCTTGTATTCATACGTGTTCCTAAACATACAAACCCATGGTTCGTCCGATTGCTGTTTTCCTATCGTAAATATCTCCCTAAAAACGTTATAGGTATTAAATAAGGAAACCTGGTATAATAATGAGCATACTATTAATTGTTTTCGTGATTTGTTTTGGTTGCTGCAGCCTTCGACATTCCTGCGACGGCAATGTAAACACCGGCTGATATCTTCCAGTTGCATATCTAAGGTTAGATTTTCGTCGTTTGCCCTGTAACATATGGTTAAGGTCGGTTTTAACCGCCTTATCGAAGCGTTTTAAAAAGCTTGAAATTTGTGTGTAATTACCTGCAGGTTCCGGTTGTCTATTCCGTAACAAATTTTGTCTATATCTTAGGTTTGTTTTGATTGTCACCATGTTGCCGTCGTTGGCATTATCTTGGTGTGATGTCAAACAGGTGACCAACTTTTAAGCGCGAACTTTTCCTTTGCATATTGTCTAACGTTTTAATCTTCCGTGCATTAACGGTGTGTTTTTAATAAATTTTACCATCGACTTAAATTCCGAGAATGTCTGTATTTAATTTTGTGGGTCACGTTATTGGCGCTCCCTTTGTCATGGAGTTTCGTGTTCGTTATCTTATATTTAAAATCTTCCCGCCTTTCATTCTGAGTCATATCCGTGATTTGATTCTTTTGTAAGGATGCGTGTAGCTGACGCGCATTAGATAGGGGGAAACACGTTCTCGACTTTTCACTTTTCAAGTCGCCTTTGCCTAAAGAACAAGAGTGCAAACTGCTTATTTTCCTTTTTGGTAATTTTTATTACTATGTCTATGTAGATATTTCGCGTGAGCGGCTTTGATGGAATAAGCAGCGAATGTCGTACCTTAGTTAGGTGAATTATCGTAAATTTTACCGCATTTATCGTTTTTTTTGAATTTACGAAATCCCATGCTGATGGGCCTTTGAATTTAAATTTTGTACTTTTGAGTGACTTGTGAAGTCGTCTTCGCGGATCTCCAATAAATTTGGGGTAAGTGGGTGAAATTTTGTGTTAATTTTCGGGGTTTTTATCTTTGTTTCTTTCCTTTTCTAATTTAATAGGATTTTATTGTCGGGCACGAGGTAAGCTCAGTAGCCATTCACTGAAAATGGCCGCCCTACATTACTGTTGAAGATCGTAGTGACTTCCATCGTCGCTGTAATAGTTGTACCTTCACGTCCATCTTGACTTTTGGAGTGGAATTTCACCGTCCAACAAGGGGGCCTCCGCCATCTTGACTTCAGTTAGCGTGCCTACCTACGTCCTGTATTTGTCAGATAAGTGCAACTATATTCGTAGTTTTCGACGTAACATTCGACTAATTGTCGATATCTTTATGCCAGTGCTCTGGTCTTTTACTTTACCTTTATTTGATCTAAGATTATTTGAGTGGTTATAGATACCTAATGCACCACTTAATCAATTGCGATGTCAAGTGCAATCCTAATTAAATTACCGTTTTTTTTTATATTGCAAATTGTTTTGCTGTATACAGAGTGACCCTATGAAGAATTGATAAGGGCTCTCATTGATGTGTTGAATATTTAATTTAATAATAATTCTAGAACATTCATTACCGTAATATTTCTCGTTGATGTGTTGAATTTTAATTTAATAAAATTCTAGAAAATCCTTTACCGTTAAAAATTTGACTTTCATGTGTCTTTTTTTAATTTCTGAGCTATTAAAATTATTTAAGTAATTGTAAAATTCTATACCGTAAGCTCAGTAGATTCTTTTGTGCCAATTACTAAATTTTCCTTTGTTTTTTTGCAAGCGTCATTTAATAAATTATCATTTGTAAACAAGTTATTTAATTAATTCGTAATTTTTATTTTGTAATCAAAACCATGATTTTGTAAATTCATCGTTTTACCTTTCACTTAATTATTTTTTTTTAAAGTCTTAAGGGCTAATCTTAAATCATTTTTCTTTAATTGTGTGACATATAACACATAATATAGAACATCGCCGTTGGTGGCATTTGTAAAATACCTTTTGTAGAATAGCCTGTAAGGCGACGAAACGTTTCGGCAGCCGACCATCCTCCTGCCAAAGCGCAGAGGTCCTATTTGTTAATTTAAAAATAAATAAAGTTAATTCCATAATTAAAATTTTGTTAAATAATCAAGATATACATTGTTTAAATAGCGCAACTTATTTCGTATAATGATTACACTTGTTTGTTAAATTTGATATATTTACAAAAAAAAAACACAAAATTAATATAGAACTTTCTACACATCGTAAGTTCTCTTTTATTTTTTTTTTACCTCAACATATCTTGTTTTCTTTGCTATCGTTGTGACAAGTATTTGAATAAGGTTTGGCGCAGCCGACCTATACAGGGTGATCCGTAGGAAACCCGCTGGAGGGACACAGCCAGTGGCAGATCAGTAGGGAACACAGGTAGGTTACCGTAAGGTAGCACAGTGTCCTGGTGCCCGGACAACGTCGCTTGCGTCGACGCCGACCGACGCTCATTTCATAAGTTTAGTTATCTGAACCGTCACGCCTTCTGCGGCTTGAGTTAGCTCGGCCCTGCGTTTCTCAATACCTACCACCACATTATTGTGATCTTCCTATACTGTGACTCACCTGGTCAATAATATTTAGTTTCGACGTTGTTGCGGGTGTAACAAACCATGAAATCAATTTCCATAAGACCTGTACTGCATAATAGGGTTGAGACGGACTATAGTAAGTACGCGTAGAAACGGATTTCGGCTATGGATGTTAGTCGTGATCACAATCACGTTTCACTGATGTTTTAAAATCACTGTTACTGTGATCACAGATATTACATGTTATATTTACAGATTCCATACAAAACAAAAAACCGTGGGGGCTAAAAGGAGGGTCCAAGAAGGGAGTAATGCAGATCCCAGAGCTGCGGGATATAATATTCCACAATATAGAGGGAAATCCCGCAGTTCTGGGGAAAGTGCTGTCTGGTGAAAAACTGACGTAAGTTTTTGATTAGCGTAATGTAATTGAAGTGTATATAGCAAAAACAGCATATATCAAAAAGACGTAATGTCTTGCTGTGAGGTGTTTGGATTTCTAATTTTTATTGTCATTTTAGCCTTAATGAGTGCCGAGTACTCGTCAGTCCCGTATTCCGGGATGCTGTGGCCATTGATAAAAAGTATTCCACTATTTTCGTAGGGCAAACCGAAGTGAGCTGTTCGCGTAAGTTCATCCAATAATTAATTCATGCCTTGACAGCATACTCCTGACCCCTGACGGTTTCGAGTGATCACAAATCGCTACAGAAACAAGCCTAGTATTATATAAGCTTACCTAACTTTTAATTTTAGCGAATGGCAGGCGGCTCGTGTGCCTCAACAGCCTAATCCGGCTGTTACTGCACACGAGTCTGCCGTCGCAGCACATGAGTCAGCGATGACGGCGCGTGAATCCGCAGCGCTGGCTCATGAAGCTGCAGCGGCGACAGCCTCTCCGGTGGCTGCAGAAGATACAATGCTTTCGGCAAGTACATTCAGAGTAGAGGAAGAACAGCGCCAAGAAGACAGTTTTGTAGACGATAAAATCTGCATCTCTGAAACTACCATTTCTATAGACAATGCTGAAATACAAGGCTCCACTTGGCATAGGAAATTAAAGCAGTATGAAGAGCCCGCATGTTTGAATAATATGAAGACAGAACTGGCATCATTTCAAGCGACAGAAGTACAAAATGACAATGTTGAAATTGAATTTGATAATGGACCACTGCGTAAGTAACTGTATATAAGGCTAAACTTTAACATGATGCCCACACATATAATAAAGATTTCGAACAGTATCAAAAGATATATGTTTTATTGTCAGTGTGAGAGTAGAAAATATGAAAATCTTGCTCACGAGTCATATTTCAAGGTTAAAGACCAGTTGCTCGTTCCACTACAAAGTTTTTATCTATTACTAAATAATTGATATTGCTGATGATTGGTTTTACATCAGCAATTAGTTAATGGAATGTTATGTAAATTCTTGGTGTTTCTGACATTATTATTGGTACTGTTTCATGGGCAAGAAACTTGTAATAGAAGCAACTCTATTAGAAGTTTCTGATTGTATTGTTTGTAAGGAGTGATGAAACATTTGCAGTATAAATATAAAATACACAGAAAAAAGTTAAGCGCATTTAGTACTTATTCTGTTTATAGAAAAACAATTAAATTCCATTGCAAACACCTACATATTTTTACTTTCAAACCTGTTTTATGTCTCAAATACTAACGTTTCAGTTATTTCAATTGCCAGTTAAATCTTTGTCATCCTTACATACCCAGGTAGCACAGTGTCGTCCATTTCACGACATTTAGACGTACGAGTGACCCTAAATTGACGAGAGTTTGTCACATCCAAAATGACGTCATTCGCTGACTTCAAAAGGACGTCATGCCCGACGTTAAAAGGCTTCATAAACTGACGTCAATATAACCTCAAAATGCCTTCCCGCCGGCGTCAATTTAATTTTTCATTAAAAACACTTTGTAATTGCTCTTTATTTGTATTAATTATTAAAACTAACATTTGGGGTAATATATATTTTATTAGGAAAATGCCTATGCAAAATATGGTAGTACATCTATATACATAGTACTATTAGGTATTTGGTACTTGACTGACATAAGAACAGTAGATTGTCTGTAATTTTCAGTGATGTAAGTCGGTAAATTACCCCGTATATTATCGAATTAATTACCGGCATTTACGGTAAATTACCACATAAAATTTCCGTAAATTACAAACAAAGTAAAACATCATCTATGTACACGTATGACATTGCACACTCGTTGATTGGGGAAGTCTCTTTCTTGCAGATGTAAAAGCCCGTGAATCAGCCGTTTGTATGACATTCAGTGATGTAAAATTACGGTAATTTATATTTTTGGCAAATTACTGCTTTCTTTTAACAAAGATTTATTCTTGCTAACAAAGTAACAAAATTCTCTTTTGGTGATATTCAAGAGGCCTTGCACCTAGAAATATATTTATTGTACTTTATCAATTATTTATGATATTACAGAATTATACCTGATAAAAATAGTTATGATTTTGCTTCAATGCCGGTTGTTCAAACTCGTTATATTTTAAATAAAAGTTTTTATTGTTTTGTATTGCGTCGTCAATAGATTGCCTATTCTTATTTAAACTATAGGCACATTAAATTTCAACAAGTGCATTATCACCGACAAGCCCTACAAAGAAAAATTAAAAATTACAAAATGCTATAGTATTTTATGACTTAGTATTACCATCTGGAGAAGCTCCTAAAAATCCATATGTAGTATCTACAAATAATCCAGTTAAATGCACTAATAGTCCCATTTCATTTTCAAATTTGAGTCTGGCACTAGCTTCAAAGTTTTTCCCATATTCGATTGCTGGAGCTGATAAGCCTTTAGAATACAATATTCTTCTTAGCAAGGGTTTACAGACACTAAGTCAATGGAAGAGATTCAAACATAGAATTTAAAATGAAGAAAAAGAACCAGAGGTAATATAATCTAGATTATGCTTTAAATGTAGTGCTATCTTAGATGCTAACTTTGACGAGACTATTGCTTGAATTGTACAACTGAGGACAACTTACAGCAACGCGATTTGAAGCATGCCAGTCCCTATTTTAACAGGCTAAAAAGAAGAAATTCTTCGGTGATAAAACGTACCCCCCTGCTAATGTCGGCGATAACGTCCCAATACCTATTCCCGACGTTGACAAAGCTAAAGGTGCATTCAGAAATATTATAGTGTTGTTTTATTAAAGACCGTTGACAACACGTACCAGTAAGGTACTAAGGATGGTGTTATAGGTAGTTCATCTGTACACCGGATTAGAATTAAATATTTGTAACCAAACATTTATTGACATTGTTGTAGTAAAGAAGGATAAGTGCACAAAAAGTGTCTCACTAATTTGTGTATGCGTAAAGAAAACAAGTGTTATGCAATTCAAAATGTCAAATAGTAACCCATGTAAAATAATAAATAAGTCAATTTGTTTGTCAACGCATTAAATAATGTTGAAACCAATCGTGTTTTATTATACGAAAGAAAGTTAAATGAAAGATGGTATTTGTTATAACTTCATAAGTATGTGCACTTGTTAAGAGGTATTTTCATATCATATTGAAAAATTTTCCATTATATAGAGGTGTGAGCTATGGAAGTATGTCCGCTGTTAAGATATGTATTTCGGTTACTTACTGTTATACGTGTAGTTAGAACGGGTTCTAACTCAAAGCTGCAGTAAATAGCCGAATAAAAATTTTAATTCGTGACTTTCCTAGTAAACACGCGAAATTACAAATGCTCGTAGTTACTTCGCATTCTTACTATAGTCCGTCTCAACCCCATTATGCAGTATAGGTTTAATAGGGATATTGCATCTCTTATTATCTTTAGTAGTCTCTTAATAACGCCATCTTTATATCCGGTTGCCTTGTTGCAAGTTCTATTATGCAAAGTATATGAGTAATCGTTGCTGTCAATTGTCAGTTTTTGCCGTAGTGTGTAAACTTTTATATTGTCTTTAATTTATCTATATACAGGGTGTTCCTAAATATCATGTACATAAGGAAGGGGGTAACTATTTGGTTTATTTTGTGCCTAAAATTTCATATAAACATAGGTCTGCAAACGCTTCGTTACCAATATGCAGGGTGTTGAAATTTCAAGAATTTTTCACTTTTTACTGTATAGCTCCTGCAGTTTTTTTACGATTTCTAATGTCAATTGTCAAATTAATAAACTCTAGTGATTATCTGAATAAAGCCAGAGCCTGCTAGACCATTTTAAAAAAATTAATTTTCTCTGGCGAATTACAGAAAATTGTTTTCTATTTTTTTTCTCGATAACGGTCAGAGATAAGAAAAAAATATAAGAGATCAAAAAGTTTCTAAACAAGACAGAAAATTTATTGCGTATTTTAGAATCTAGCAGTGGCGCATCGCAAAAAAGTTCAGGGTGAGAAAAAAGGGCATGACTCCGATAAAATTATTACCCTGTAGATTTACATAATCATTTGGCATGGCTAATGATGCAGGCCTTATAGCGTAACCTACCTTCCAAATTTGAACAAAATATCTCAAAAACTGCAGGAGCTATACAATAAAACGTGAAAAATTCTTGAAATTTCAACACCCTGCATATTGGTAACGAAGCGTTTGCAGACCTATGTTTATATGAAATTTTAGGCACAAAATAAACCAAATAGTTACCCCCTTCCTTATATACATGATATTTAGGAACACCCTGTATAATTTCTGTTAAATCGTTCTTTTTAGCAAGCATATTATCTTTTTCAAGCATTTAAAAGTAAGTATGCATACCTATATCTATAATTCTGGTAAACGTGATAACCTATATACATATACATATACTTTTTACAGATTGCTACATGATATGGGTTTTGAATTTTAAATAGATAATTAAATCATTGACAGAGATAACATCATTAGGTGGAGACATTAGTATATTATACTATAAGGGAGAGAAATGCGTTATTTTGGCAGAGGTGCAATTTGAAGCCCGAGGGCTACAATGCACCGAGGACAAAATAGCATCTCTCCCGAATGGTATATACTATTTTTTCCACGGTCTCATTAACTTAAAAACACATATTTTGTCATTATGAAGTAAGTAGCACCAGAATTATTGTATTCGGATTTGAGCATTTATTTAGTAGTCGTTGAGTTATTGTCATAACTACAAAATAAACAAACAAAAAGAATTGTCAAATTAAGGTGCTAGTTTGGTTTAGTTTAAAGTTTGTTTAGTGCACAATGAATAATTGTGAGTCGGAAGAGATTGTGGAGGCTGCAAATATTGCAATAAGCAATTTGCTGCCTACGAAGTCAAGATCTTTATACGATATAGCCTACAATCGGTTCAAAAAGTGGTGCGCCGAGAAAAATGTTCAAGTATACAGCGAGAATGTTTTGTTGGCATACTTCAGTGAAAATGCAAAGAATTACAAGTCTTCAACATTATGGGCGCAATATTATATGGTTAAGTCATGCTTGATAATTTACGACAACATAGATATAAGCAATTTCCCCAAGCTGATCGCATTTTTGAAAAGAACCGGTGACGGATATCAAGCGAAAAAATCGAAAATATTGACAAAGGGTCAAATCGACCGTTTTCTATCAAGTGTAGATGATAAAGAATTCTTAATGATTAAGGTAAGATTACTTTTGTTGTTGGGGTATTTCAATTATTAAGTATTTTGATTTTTTATAGGTTGGATTAATTCTGGGGATTGCCGGAGCCTGTCGAACTGATGAACTAGTCAATTTAACTGTAGATGATATTGAGGATGTAGGCTCTTCCTTGATTGTAAAAATTCCAAACACTAAGACAAAGATTCCACGAACCTTTGTGGTTACCGATGTGGAAAATATGCTTGAATTGTTTCGAAAATACCTGTCCCTTCGTCCTCCCCACGTCAAGCATAAGCGCTTTTTTTGTACTACAAAGCAGGAAAATGTAGTTCGCATCCAGTTGGCAAGAATACCATGGGAAAAATTCCGAGTGTAGTAGCTTCGTATTTAAAATTACCTGATGCTGCATGTTATACTGGTCACTGCTTACGAAGATCTTCAGCGACATTACTAGCAGATGCTGGTGTGGATATCACGACAATAAAGCGTCATGCTGGTTGGAAATCAACGACAGTCGCTGAGGGTTATGTCGAGAACTCCATTGAAAATAAGACCAAAATTGCTAATCAGGTTTTAGTAGGTACCACTACTAGGGCAATCACAAAAACTGTAAATGTAAGCGAAAGTAATATTCCTTCTAATATTAATTTTGAAAATTGTACAAATGTAACATTTAATTTAAATGTCAATAAATAATTTCAATGTTATCTTTTTTTTGCATGAATCACAAACTTCTTCTTCTTCTTTTTAATAGGACTATGTCCTGTTTCTCCAACTTTTATGCAATGTCCTATGATGATGAGGTCCAGGAGTCAGCCCATCTTTTTGGTGGTCTTCCTAAGGGTCTGGTCGTCTTCGGTTTTTCCCTGTATGCGGCCTTGGCGAGTCTATCGTTTCCCATCCTGTCGACATGCTCTCTCCATTCTCTTCTTCTTCCCCGTGACCATCCAACAACATCTGGCATCCTATCGCACTGTTCCCGGATCCCATTACTTCGCTGCCTGTCCCTCAATGTGACGCCTGCGATCGCTCGCAGGGCCCTCATTTCGGTCGTTCGTAGTGCTCTCTTCGTCCGGTTGGTGTCTGCTCTCGTTTCCGCTGCGTAGGTGAGGATGGGTCTCACTGCTGTTCTGTAGATCCTAGCCTTGCTGGTTATTGACATGTGTTTATTTTTCCAAATAGTATTATGCAGACAGCCAGACACTCTTGCTGCTTTATTTACTTGTGCTTTCACCTCGTCGTACGTATATCGACTGCTCGAGGCTATTATCCCCAGGTATTCAAAGCTCATCACTTGTTCGATTGGTTGGTCGTTTAGTGCTAGCTTGCATCGTATCGGTTCCTTGCTTATGGTCATGGATTTGGTTTTCGGTATCGAGATGCTCATGTTATATTTCTTTGCGGCCCGGTTTAGCTCGAATAGCATTCGCTGCAAGTTGTCCTCATTTTCCGCTATGAGAACCCCATCGTCTGCATAGCACAATATTTTGAATTCGGTTTGTCCCATTCTGTAACCTCGTCCCAAATTTTTTACCCGGTCTATGATGCGGTCCATTACCAGGCTGAAGAGCATCGGACTAAGGCTATCTCCTTGTCTGATACCTATCGATATTTTCACTTCCTCTGTGGTTGCGGTGTCTGACTGTATTCTTGTACTGTTGTTGGTATTAAGTTGTTTTATTACCTGGATTATATTGTTGTTGGCTCCTCGTACTTGCAGGATCTTTAGCACATCCTTTAGTTGCACTCTATCAAATGCTTGCGTTAGGTCAACAAAGCAGAGGAACGCGGGTTTGTTAAATTCTATGGACTTCTCGATGATTTGTCGCAGTATGAATATAGCGCCGATTGTTGATCTATTTTGCCTGAAGCCTTGTTGAATCACAAACGTTCTCCATAATGTAAACTCCCTTGGGAGCATTATACTCCCTGGGGAATAATCGACTACTTCTGTTTTAATTTTGATGTCATAGAAACTGATTTCTACTCCCGACCGTGGAAAAAAATACTTACGAGACATCAGAAAATTCAGAGACGAAGGTATAGTTTATCATTTAATTTGTTATACTTTTATGTTCATTACGCAATTTATTATTTGCTTGTGTTTGATTGTGATTGTTTTATTTTTAGGTACAACTATAATATATACTGATGAATCATGAGTGAATGCAGGACACTCGGTAAATAAAAAGTGGACTGACGCTACTGTTAAAGGCAGTCGACAAGCTTTTACACAAGGACTCAGCACTGGTTTAAAATCACCAAGTGGTCTTGGGCCTCGATTTACATTAATTCATGCTGGAGGCGAGCAAGGTTTTGTTGGTGCTGAATGTACATTTCTTTGTAAGAAAAATACTGCTGATGTTCATAGCGAAATGGATGCAGATACATATGGAGATTGGTTCAAGAATAAATTGCTTCCAAATATACCAGAGAACTCGGTTGTTGGCCTCGATAATGTCTCATATCACACTAGAAAATTAGAAAAGTTTCCAGCAGTAGCACGGAGAAGACCAAATTATTGAATGGCTTACTGAGAAGAATATACCACTTGATAATGACATGTTAAAAAGAGATTTACTGGCTTGTGTGTCAGAGTTTAGGTCTCAGTATGACAGAAACAAAATTGATGAATTTGCAAAGAGTAAAGGGCATTATGTTCTTCGGCTTCCACCTTATCATTGTGAATTAAACCCAATTGAAATGGTGTGGGCACAAGTTAAGCACTACGTTGAAATGCACAATACGACATTCAAACAAAGAGATATTGAACAATTAATTGTGGAGGGTTATCAGAATGTAACAGTAAACAACTGGCAGAATTACATTGGCCACCTTGCCAACTTGCAAGACGATGTTGAAGAGTTTATAATTAACGTCACACATTCATCATCAGATCAAGATTCTTTAAGTGATTGAAGAAAAATAAAACAATATGTGTACCTACTCCTTTGTATAGTCATGGTTAGTTTTTTCATAAATGTTATCATGTTCTTATAAATGGGAAAGTATGTTTTTGCAAAATGAATTTGTGTCTTTAAATGTGTATAACGGAATGTATATTAACATATTAATATTCAATAAGACTATATAAGTCATGTAACACATTAAAAAATAAAAGTAAATGTGTATGTGTGGTTATTGTTATTCTTTTCATAAATATGTATTATTTAAGTTGTTTTTTTAAATAGAAAAGTCATTTTATTAAAAATAAATTTGTGATTAACTTTGTTTTGGTCTGAATTTATAGTGGATAGTTGATTACGACGGCAATATTCAGTAACCAAGAAAATTGTATACCTACCTTAAGTGTTTCTTTGAAATATTAATTTATTTACTCTGGCTTACTATATTCAGTATTTTAAATAATTTTCTACAGAACAATCCCAAAGGATAATATAATTACAAATATTTTAACTAATTTAATTTATTTTTTGTATGCATCAATTCAATAACAAACAGTCGTATAGGTTATGTTTTGATTATTTAAGGGTGCCCATCAGTAAAATAAAAATATATTTTTCTAATTATACAACCAACCATACAAAATGCAATCAGGTAAAATTAACAGCTGTCAATCAAGAGATTAGTGTACCACACGCTGGGATTTTACTTGACCCATGAATCTACGGTTATATTACTAACCACTTTATAGAGGGTTCCCCTGAAGCCTGTGTTTAATATATTAGAGAATGCTAAAATGTACTTAGATAAAATTTGGCCAGGAAGAGCGAGAAAAAGCTACAATAAATATCTACTTGTATTTTCTTTATTCAATAAAGTTTTAATTAAATACATAATAAAAAGTTACATCAAAATTAAAGAAAGACACAATAGAATAATTATTATTAGATACAAACAATGTCAATAAACTATATTATAAAAAAAATCTAAAATACACACTATTCATCCAATTATAATAGTTAAACTATGCTTTTTATTAGGTACAAATAAAATAAACAAAGAAGAGGTACATTATTCTGCGTATTATAGGGATACAAATCATCATTGACGATAAAATAAAATTGCATATTCACGACTATCAATTATAAACCTCTACATTTAATGTCTCTTAAAGCCATGTTTCGATTGTATCTTGAATCTAATAATTCATATAAATATGCAGAAAAATAAAACTTTTCCAATTTACTGACCATTTGATCTTTCCAAAATTGTTTATTTCTTACAATAATTTCGCAATGGCAGTTCTTAAAAGTATAAATAAAAAAATAGCAACATTTTCGATTTGTTATTTCCAAGAGACCTTGAATTTGGTACATATAACTATGACTTTCTTTTAGCGTAACTTTATTATTTTCAATGTAAGAGTAGTCAATTATGTTGTTTTTTACTGCATTTTCTACATCCATATTTTGGGCAGCGTATGGGCATTTTATTTCCAAAATAGCATCTTGATCGATAAGACCATCTGGAGAGGCAGCCAAAAAATTATATTGTGGATGAATAAACATGCCACATTCTTTCACGTGTAAATTGTACATATTTTCAAAAATTCCTCAAGCTGTTGCTTCATGATGGACAATGCCATGTTGTAATGGTGCGCTGCGTTTAATATTTGTATTATAAATTAATTGCTTCACGGTCGATGAAGTCGAAGTGGTTGGTCGAAGCTTGCAAATTTTTCCAAAATTGCTGGAAGTTAATCGATACATACGTTCTTGCAGCCATTTTGGATTTAAAGATTGTCCCCGAGTATTTTCTTCAATTGTTTCTCAATTGGCATTTTCAATATTAATCAAAAGCTCTTTTTTAATGCTTTGAAATTCATCAACACTTAAATCGTCAACAGTGGGTGTGCCGTAATCGGCATCAGCTTGGTAAATAATTTTCTTTTTCGTAAACTGCTTTTTTTTAGTATGCTTACTTTTCAAACAAAAATTTTCCGTGAAGCTTCCAATTTTACCAATTTTGTTTTGAACAATTATGCAAGCAACACCAGAAGAAGCATTGTAATTCGTCCTGTAAGACCGTTTAGACCATGCTCCGTCAACAATTACAGAAATGTAAGGAACACCATCAATATCCAGGTCGCCCGCTTCTACAGCCAACGCTTTTTCTTGTTTACCTGCCTTTATAATAGATTCATCTGTACAATGATTAATAACGTCAGATAAAGATTTTTCATGTGATGAAAATGTATTACGAGCTATGGCCGGTATATCTAGAGAGGCGCACAATTCTGTAAATTGAGAATATCCTAGACCGACTGCCAAGGAGCCACAAACGGCGGCTTTATTTACACTGACATTTGAATCAGCTTCTGTTGCAACAGTATTTGACACATTACACACTCTACATTTTGTTGCGAAAATGCTTTTTAGTCCATACCTTCTTTCAGACAAAATTTCAATATCAAAAAAGCTGCAGTCAAACCCATCGTGCTTTAGTTTTCTTAAAGTCGTTAAAAAATATTGTATGTCTACAACACGGCTGCCCTTTAGTCCACCATCTTGCTGCTTTGGATCTTCTTTGACAATGCTCATTCCGGGAGATTATTTGTGGCTTCCACCTGTAGCTGTCCGTTTACTTCATCGCAAACAATGGGCTCAATGTCTGGTACTACTTCAGCTGATCTAGGAAGCATAAAAATAATGTATTGAAACAAATAAAAAAGTTATTTAAAGTATAAACCGATGGAAATAGGTTGCAAGTGACTAATTTTTTTACAAAATATTGTAACGAAACAAGCCCACAAAAAGAAGCAGACCTCCGGGCGAAAACAGTGATAATGAACAAGAATGTTTGTAAAATCCACAATTATTTTCTGATAATTTTTTAATATATTACTATAATTAATTTGTAAAATTGAAGATTAACAACTTGAAATAAAACAGACATAAGTTGTCTTTCTTTACAGAAGTAAAATATTTTGAGCATATGTAGTTATTATACAATATAGCAATGTGAGTGTACTTTAGACGTTAATGATCTAATTATTGACGATTAGAGTTAATTTAGTATGTAGTATAATGTGATATGTTTTTTCTGCAATGGAAATAGCACAAACAACATATCAAATTAATATTTATTTTTGTACTCTTACCATCTAATAATAAAATAATTTTTGTTTGACTGTACAACTAGTAAATTAATCACGTACATACTAGGCCCGGAATGCAGTTTTTTTACATTAAATAAATTTATAATTACAAATATTTATAAAGTACTTAACAATAATTTATTAAATTGTACCCTTTTTAAATATACAAGTTGAAAATAATAAAAACAATTTACAAGCAACAAATGACCGCAGATTCATTGGGGTTCATTAAATATCATTTACTTAAATTTAATAATACGTTGCCTAAGTAGGTAACTATTTGTAGGTAAAATCCACAGACAAATTGGCGTGTCGGTACCTGCTTGATGGATTAACGAGTCCGACCTCTCTCCAGGGGGGCAAGAGAAATTATGAGAGCTCATAAATCACGTCTCGAAGAAAACTTTTTCGATGCGAAAGTTATGTTGGTTGCATATTATTTTTTTTTTAAACCGAGAATTAGACTTTTATTAACACATTTATTAAAATAATAAATCTGGTCCGCCCCTGCTAACAGCAAGCTCGTCATTTTGGTGTAAGTCTGAAGAATATCAAATGTAAAGTCTTGGAGAAGAACGTGTTTACAATTTGTCAATTATTCAACCATAAAAAGTGCTAGGAACAAAATTAGGAAATAATTAATTTAGTTCGACCTAGAAAACAACTTTGTTATCCTATAGAAATATGGATCTCCCTGTAGAATTGAAAATTGAAGATGTTATTTACGGGTAAAGAATTGGTGCTTTCGCGTATACATTTTCGGTGCTGATAGAGACCCTTAAAATGTCAGATATTGAACCGGAACTGTAACGACATTATACAATGAGACTATTTAGCAACCATGAAATCAATTTCCATAAGACCTGTACTGCATAATAGGGTTGACACGGACTATAGTAAGTACGCGTAGAAACGGATTTCGGCTGTTTACGGTAACATATACACATACTACTTATATGCATGCATATTGCCTATATCTCCATATGGATGTTAGTCGTGATCACAATCACGTTTCACTGATGTTTTAAAATCACTGTCACTGTGATCACAGATATTACATGTTATATTTACAGATTCCATACAAAACAAAAAACCGTGGGGGCTAAAAGGAGGGTCCAAGAAGGGAGTAATGCAGATCCCAGAGCTGCGGGATATAATATTCCACAATATAGAGGGAAATCCCGCAGTTCTGGGGAAAGTGATGTCTGGTGAAAAACTGACGTAAGTTTTTGATTAGCGTAATGTAATTGAAGTGTATATAGCAAAAACAGCATATATCAAAAAGACGTAATGTCTTGCTGTGAGGTGTTTGGATTTCTAATTTTTATTGTCATTTTAGCCTTAATGAGTGCCGAGTACTCGTCAGTCCCGTATTCCGGGATGCTGTGGCCATTGATAAAAATGCCCTACAAGTATTCCACTATTTTCGTAGGGCAAACCGAAGTGAGCTGTTCGCGTAAGTTCATCCAATAATTAATTCATGCCTTGACAGCATACTCCTGACCCCTGACGGTTTCGAGTGATCACAAATCGCTCCAGAAACAAGTCTAGTATTATATAAGCTTACCTAACTTTTAATTTTAGCGAATGGCAGGCGGCTCGTGTGCCTCAACAGCCTAATCCGGCTGTTACTGCACACGAGTCTGCCGTCGCAGCACATGAGTCAGCGATGACGGCGCGTGAATCCGCAGCGTTGGCTCATGAAGCTGCAGCGGTGACAGCCTCTCCGGTGGCTGCAGCATCCCACCCGCCGCCCCCTCGCAAGAGAAAGCGAAAATTAACCCGGTCATATCCCGTCCCCTGCGAGAAGACCAAAAGGCGGTAAGTTTCTATCCTTGCATTAAAATAAGTGTACTTTTTGTATACTAATAACGCATCTCTTTTCTAGGAGAAAATAGACCCATACTGCCAATCCACGTGGACAGGAACATAACTTTTATTTCTCATGCTAGCTAAATCTTTACCAAGCAATATTACTGGATGAACAGCACTATTAAATTTCATTGTTTTTACATGACCACTTTTGTAAGCGTTTCCTCCGTGCATCACTAGCTTAGAATTATGCTTAAATGCTTCAAATATAGAAAACATTGTAACAAGGGCTGACATTTCACCTAACAATGAAGAAAAGCAATTATAAATACAGAATGTTAGGTTAGGTTAGCTTTGCATTTATGAGATTGCTGTTATCATCTGTTATATTTTTATAGGAAATATATGCTAGATAAATGCTTATAAGTCCTCTTATTATAAATTTTCCTCTTTTGCTCCTTATAAAAATAAGATAAAAATATTCTGAATAGTCTAAAACGTTGTGTTGATAGCAGGGATGCGATAATCGGCACAATTGTACTAGATCTAGCACAGTCCTAAATTTTTTAGTACGTCAGCACCTCATTGCCGAATCTAGTACAATTTTTGAAAAATCATTAAATTTAAAAAAAAAACATAAAAACTATTAATTTGCTAAATATTGGTTAGAATGTTGCCAAGGTTGAACCACAGTATAGAGCTGTATAGACACAGCAGTTTCAGTCGCTGTCGGCGCCTTTGATGTTTGTGGCCAAAATTTTACTACGCATTTCACGCGCGCGCAGCTAAAGGCGATAAACTTTATATTAACGTCCAATCACAACTCGAGCAGCCGCTAAACCTCAACAGCTGATGACGGACTACTGCGCACTCACGCAGGAGTCGTTTTGTCGTGGACAATTATTTCCCTCGAGAGAAACTACTGTTTCTATTATATAGCTATATACTGTGGTTGAACATACCAACATCGCCAATGTTGGCGGATGCTAGTAACTAATCTAAGTTATGTAGATGTTCATTAAAGTATTGTAACATTTTCGGGTTCGAAATAAACAACTCGTGCAATTTATTTATTTAAAACAGTCTGTATATTCATACACTTTAAATTAATTACAATATAAAAATATAAAACTAATGTATCACACTTAAACTACTACAATTTAAATTAACACTTGTATTTATTTCTATTACTAATATTTAAGTCCGTATATTTATATCACTTCTATTTATATGAACGGTAATATTTATGTCTATAAAAACTGCACTATATTTATTTTGTATCGTACGAATACTTCTGAATCAATTTCTTATTCCGGAATTAATGAATCATCACTAGGCTCAGCTACTTTTATATCCGTAGGTAAAAGTTCGAGAATATACGGGCACAGTCCGGCTTTTTCTCCACATGTACGAGAGACATTCTAGTCTTTTCGCTATGCACGCCGTACGGCGTGGAGATGATTTATGGCTATTTACATTTCGTTTTTATATCGTCGCGTTTTTTGCTGCCTTTTTCTGAACTTGTTTTCGTTACAGTATTTATTATATGTAAGTCAAAGTCAAAAGTGGTTTAAATGAAATGCATGAAGTTTTAGTGAATTTTATTTGTATAGGTTTTAGTACAAATGCAGCTAATCTATAGTATATTCAATCTAAGAAAGGAGCATTGGGGAAGATAGGGCTTAAAATAAACGTTTGTGATTGGTTGAAATCGCGTGTGCATTTACACCGGCAAAATAATCGCATTTAGCTTGTTCTGTCAAAAATTTGTTTATTGTCAGTTTTGTTCAAAGATTTTGTCGATTTCCGTATTTTGCATAGTTATTTGTTGTAATATTCTTAAAAAATAGTTCTTGTTAGAACTTGCAAGTGAAATATCCATTTGTTAAGGTATTTTATCACTTTCGTTATCTTTCTTTTCGTAATCGCTAATATTTTATAATATGGCGGAAGCAGTTTTACCAGGTCCTTCAAAAAATCGTAAAGGGAAACATATAAGATCTGGACAAAGGCAAATGGCTTATAATGTGTATATTAAGCATAAAGACAATATGTCTAAAACAGCTGCAGTCAATCAAACAGCAGACGAAGTGGGTATTAGCGTAGAGAGAGTATATATAGAGAACCCATGCAATGTTATTTTTTGAGTACACCATTGTGGACGTGGAGGAAAGAACGGCTACGTCCAGAACTAGCGGCAGCAACTGCTCCTGGTATTAAGCTTATGCCTGGTAGATGTCGTGAAGTATTTTCAAATATTTTTTAGTATTAATATATATTATTATTATTATTATATAAACAAAATAGTACCTAAAGGGGTTTGTAATTTTTCGAAAGCTTGCACCTCTGTAATGTTCGCTGCCAATGCGGAAGAGACACTACTGTCTCCATATGTGGTTTATAAAGCTCAGAATCTTTATGAATCCTGGACAACTGGAGGCATAAAAGGTGCTCGATACAACAGAAGTGCCAGTGGATGGTTCGACAACACGACGTTTAGTGACTGGCTGGAGAATCTGGCAATACCTGTATTAAAAAAGTTACCAGGAAAAAAATATTTGATTGGAGACAACCTATCCAGTCACTTTTCTGCAAATACAGTGAGGACTTGTCAAGAACACAATATTTCATTCATTTTTCTGCCAGCCAATTCGACGCACCTCACACAACCCCTCGATGTTGCTTTTTTTCGACCGTTGAAGGGAGCATGGAGGAAGATTCTTCAAGATTGGAAAATGAACGAGGGAAGAAAGTCGTCCGGTATTCCTAAAGATAGATTTCTTCACTTCCTCAAAGAACTTTACAAGAGCTTGGAGGAAAACAGAGAGAAAAACATCAAGGCAGGTTTCCGAAAATGCGGGATTTTTCCTCTCAATCGAGAGGAAGTTTTAAAGCAACTTCCAAATTATGCAGAAAATAACGGGGGCCAAGAGGCGGCAAACCACGTGAACGAAGCAGTCGTTGATCTATTGAAAAAATTCAGATATCCTGAGCAACCATCACAAAGAATAAGAAGAAAGAAAGTTCGTGTATCAGCAGGCAAAAGCATTTCAGGGGCTGATTTTTGTAGTGATAATGAAAACGACAAGAATGAATGCAGTGACAATAATTATGGTTCTGATGACGAAATGTTCCGAACAAATGTTGAGTTTGAAGACGAAAACGGTGAAGAAGAATCAGAAGACTCTGATGAAGAGATGAATTTATCCCTGGCACAACTGAAAAATCGCCCAAAAAACGTTGAAAATGGGACTAGATGTGTTGGTCATATGATCAAAAAGCTTTTGAAAATGTCTATCCAATCGCAAAAGATTCTATAAAAGAATCTGATTGGCTTGTCGTTGCTTTTCGTGCTGAACATGGTAAAATAAAGAAGTTCAAATATTTTATTGGAAAAGTTTTAGGTTTAAAAAAAATGATGAGGGATTTGAAGGAAGTTTTTTGCGATATCGCTCAACTAAACAGTTCCAAGGTTACATATACCATTTTCCGATCGTCCCCGATGTCTGTGAATTTCAATATGATCAAGTCATTGGACAAGTCTTTCCAGTTACGGATACGGAAAATGCGTCCAGTTCTAGAAGAGAATGTCTTCGTTTCCTAGTTAATCAAAGCTGTCTTGATTAAGTTCAATACATTTTTTTACTCATCAAAGTGTTCATTTGAAAATGAAAAGATTTTTATTTAAGTTTGTATTTTTATCCCAAAGAGGCTTTAAGACCAAAAAATATGTTTTAAGTTTGTATTCATACCCCAAAAAGAGTTTTTTGAGGTTCTAAGAAGAAACTGTGCTTAATAAACGTTTTTTCCAAACACGTTTTGTCTTTTTTCTGTCATAATATTATACGTTAATAATTGCAATTAATATTTTAAAAAGGCGCTGGTGTTTCTATTCACCCTACATTCGGGTTATTGGCCAAAAACATAAAAATTAAATGGGTGTTTTGATTCACTCCAGGTATAAAGTGAATAGGAAATTGACATATATATACATATATAACAATAATAAATTATTAGGGTTATCGGTCCGTGTATTCTGGTTAAATAAAACTCAATTCGTTCATTCTTCTCTCTATATTTCGATAATGTTTATTATCTTCATCGGGAGAGTGCTATCAAAAATCGTAATGAATTTGTTAAAAAGGAAGCATAAGAAGTTAAAATGTTACTTACATCAATGAGTTAGCACTGGCAAAAACATCAATATATTTAAAATAATAGTGGAAACATTAAAATGGTAATGATGTTTTTAAAAATTTTGAATTTTCTGTCAGAAATGACATTTAAAAAATATATTGATATCATCACAAAATTAGAAGTGCCTTGTACTATGTAATATAATATACAAAATTATTTAAATCTCTTTAGATGATCTAAAGTACAAGAATTTTTATGAATTGAAGCAGAAAAATTTAAATATTTTAGGAACAATATAATTTATTCACAAATGCGTAATAGGTTGGAATATATCACACTTAAATTATTTGTATCAGTTTTATAATTTATTGTATTAGTCTCTTTGTTAATATAAATCATTTCAAGAACTATTCTGTTTTTATAATTACGTTCTTTACTTAATATTTTAACATTATCATAATCAAAGGTATGTTTGAAATCTAAAAAATGCCCAGCTAACGCACAAGAACGTTTACCCACCTTACAATCACTTTTATGTTGTGAAAGTCTGCTTCAATTCATAAAAATTCTTGTACTTTAGATCATCTAAAGAGATTTAAATAATTTTGTATATTATATTACATAGTACAAGGCACTTCTAATTTTGTGATGATATCAATATATTTTTTAAATGTCATTTCTGACAGAAAATTCAAAATTTTTAAAAACATCATTACCATTTTAATGTTTCCACTATTATTTTAAATATATTGATGTTTTTGCCAGTGCTAACTCATTGATGTAAGTAACATTTTAACTTCTTATGCTTCCTTTTTAACAAATTCATTACGATTTTTGATAGCACTCTCCCGATGAAGATAATAAACATTATCGAAATATAGAGAGAAGAATGAACGAATTGAGTTTTATTTAACCAGAATACACGGACCGATAACCCTAATAATTTATTATTGTTATTAAGTACGGTCGATATTTTTATTATTATACATATATATTTATATCTTAAACCTTTTATCTTGAAAAGTCACCACATTCACTATTTTAGCTACCAATGATGACACACACTTTCCATATTTTTGTGTATTTTTATATGTTGCGGTTTCGATGATACACTTTCATGAATATAGAGATCTGTTTCTATTCACCCCGTTTTACGGTACTGTGGGGAATTTCTGTAATTTACTTCAATGACTTTTTATTATCTATTTTATGTTAAAAGTATTTTCTAACAATAGCTTCTAACAAGTTACTGTTAAATTTGTGGTTATTTTCCAACAGGTGACATGCATAATTTGACATATTTTTCTTGTTATGACTGTAGTGTTCATTAATTCTTTTATCGAAATTCCTACCCCTTTGGCCAATGTATGCTTTTGGACAATCGTTACAATTCAATTTATATATTCCTGATTTATTTCCTTTGCTAGTTTTTCTTTTGTTGTTTTTTATGAATTTACCTAGTGAGGCGGCGAGTTTTTGTTTAATCGACTTATTCGACTTATTATGAATAATAACGTCCGTGTATGAAGGTTTATGATAAATTGAAAATATTTTATTAGTTATTGTTTTTTCTTAAAATTGTTATGTCTATATTTAAATCGAGAAATTTTATTTTGTTAAAAAGGTCTGGTAAAAAAAGGAATAGGGGTTGCATGTTTCACCCCTCTAAAAGATCACAACAAACGACAAAATTAAAAAAAAAATCATAGGTGGCCTATTTATTGGTAGAACACGCCCACAAAATGCCATTTCTCTAACTCTTCAGCAGTTTTAATAAAAAAAAAACAAATTTTTATCTCATTTTTGGAAGCGTGTAACTTTTCAAGGACAAGCCTAAATAGCTTTTGTTTACATGAAAGACTCCCTTTTATTTTTGACAAGGAATCACCCTCTGAAAACTTTCGCACTTATTTGGAAACATCCTGTAGAAGCTTTACTAAAAGGCTTGACAGATTTGAATATCATTAGGCAGGCGCTTAATTAATTTGTGACGCTGCTCGTCTCTGCGTCACGTACGTAATTAGTCTTAGCAACGTTAGCTCGTCGGTACGTTGCGCTAAGTAAGCAGTTCAATTAAAGTTTAGGGTGCGCATACTTTCGTGACCATGTGTGCAATCAAACATCCACTTACCTTGCATTTTATGATCGTTCACTCTAGTTTCCCCTACCCCCAATCCTCGAAGAAGGTCAATGGCACATATTAGTCAATGGCACTGTAACTGCTAGCTCGTTTCGTAAAGCAGGGTATACTCTTTTGTTTAGATGTTTTGAATAAAGCGCATTAGCCATTTGGTGGTGAAATTATCTCCGCCCTTAAATTGATGTTCAACGTGCGATGAGAAATATTCATTTTTATGTTTTCAGAGGGCGCATTCTGCCGACGACAGATTTGAATGGACGCAAGAGATGCCTCCGTGAAATGTATAAATGTGAGCAGTGCAAGTACAGGACGAAGTACCAAGCAGATCTCAAGGAGCACACCAGCAACCGCCATTACATAGTTAAAATGTATAAATGTGGGATTTGTAACAGACGTTTCAAGACCAAAGAATTCCTCAGGCTGCACGTGGAAAATACGCACGCTTATGTTGAAGGAAAGGACGGCCCAGAACATTCTACGACTAATTATAGGAATGTACATATAAAAGTAGAACAATCGAGCTCACGAGATCAAAAGAAAGTGTTTAAATGTTCACTGTGTGTATTTCGAACAAAATACAAACAATATCTAAGAAAACATATAAAAACGAAACATTTAAAGAAATTTGATTATAAATGTGATACTTGTGAATTCGTAACAAATAACAAAAGTCATTTAAAAAGACATATAAAAGATAAACATTTGAAGCAATTTAGTTTAAAATGTGATTTTTGTGAATATCAAACAAACAACAAAACTAATTTAAAAGTGCATATAAAAACTAAACATTTGAAGCAATTTAGTTTAAAATGTGATTCATGTGAATATAGAACAAACAACAAAAGTGATTTAAAAGTGCATATAAAAACCAAACATTTGAAAGAATTGATTTGAAATGTGAATCATTCGAATATAGAACAAACTACAAACATTGTTTACAAGTACATATAAAAACAAAACATTTGAAGAAATTTAGTTATAAATGTGACTCATGCAAATATATAACAAATGACAAACATTGTTTAGAAGTACATATGAAAGCTAAGCATTTGAAAGAATTTAGTTTTAAATGTGACTCTTGTGAATATGAAGCAATCTACAAAAGTAATTTAAAAAGACATACAGGGTGTCATTTTGAAAACGTACCACCCTCTATATTTCGGCCCCTATAGAAATTTCAAAAATATGCAAAAACACGTCAAACTTATTTTTAAGGGGGACATTTTGTAGGCTGGTTTTCAATTAAATTACATCAACCCTCTAGCAGGGGTGGACATATCCTCTAAAAATTTAAATGGAAATGGGGGTTGAGTGATACCTCATTTTAAAGGTCGTTTAACCCGCTTTTCAAAAATGCTAATTTCTTGTCCTTTATTTTTAATACTTTTGAAGAAATCAAGTCAAACCATGAACATACAAGTATCAAGTGTTCTTCAGGCAGAAGTGTTTCGAAATGTTAGAGAGGAGTTTGAGAGTAGACTTTATCACTGTTTAGAAAATAATGGACAACATTTCGAAAATTTTATAAAATAAGTTACTTTTCATTAGTTTTTTAATGTTTTATTGCAAAACACTTGATACTTGTATGTTCATGGTTTGACTTGATTTCTTCAAAAGTATTAAAAATAAAGGACAAGAAATTAGCATTTTTGAAAAGCGGGTTAAACGACCTTTAAAATGAGGTATCACTCAACCCCCATTTCCATTTAAATTTTTAGAGGTTATGTCCACCCCCGCTAGAGGGTTGATGTAATTTAATTGAAAACCAGCCTACAAAATGTCCCCCTTAAAAATAAGTTTGACGTGTTTTTGCATATTTTTGGAATTTCTATAGGGGCCGAAATATAGAGGGTGGTACGTTTTCAAAATGACACCCTGTATAAAAACTAAACATTTGAAAGAATTTGATTATAAATGTGAATCATGCGAATATGGTACAAACTACAAAACTCATCTAGAAAGCCATATAGAAACTAAACATTCGAAGCAATCTAGTTTAAAATGTGATTACTGTGAATATGCAACATTCCTCAAAAGTTGTTTACAAGTGCATATTGTAACAATTATTTTTTTTTTTTGTTTTATCATGTATTATTATTTTTGGTACAGTTTTCTTGGAATACCTCTGTGTATACATTGACTATTTCGTCTTTGGTTTATTTTACCTATATCTGTTTAATGTCGTAAGGTTAGATTCTCATTATATCATTTATTGGTGCCAATTCCTCCGCATATTTCCTTATTTGGATGGTGGTGGTTCTGTATTACTTACTAATTATAGTATGGATTTTCTTTTATTTATTGTGGTAATCAATAAATCGATTTTATAGATTTGGTGTACATCGCGACATCTGTGGGGGGTTAGGCAGATGTGTTCTGCTTGAGTGTGTCGGATAGTGGTTTCGTTACCGGCTGCTGTATCTCTTGCTGACAGTCGATGGATGGCGCGGGTGTTCTGTAAAATGTACTTAATTTGTAATTGAATTATCTATTTGTTTTGTTGTTATTCTAAGCATTCGTTGGGGTTTTATAATCAATTATATTTGTAATTATTTGTTCCCCTGTGAAATTACCGGGTGTGAGCCAAAATCATTGTTGTTTGTTAGTCAAGACTAGTTCTCGTGCTTATTGGGTCATTTGGTATTTTTCTCTGGTAGTTCTTGAAGGGGGCGTCTCGATCATATTTTCTCGACGTTATGATTTTGAATTTTGACACGTTCCTTTTCGTTTTCAACTGTCTTACGAACAACATTTAATGGTGCAAGAACAGCGTTTTCCTTGACCAATGCCTGAGTAATTAGATGGGAATGTAGAGTTATATCGTGATGAATCACTAACTAAGGTGGATGATTATGTATTGCTCAAGCGTAAGTTGGTTCTGTCGTTGTTGAAGAATCTTGGTATAAGGATATTTTTTTTTTGGTTGAAGGGAATCTCGCTGTTTTTTGCAATTACCGTTAGGTAAAACCTTGTGGTGCATTTCCGATTGGGAAGAAAAACGGTGGCACGTGTTGTAACGAGAGATAATTGGAAAGTATTTCGGGAATTTTGAGTCGTGGTTATCCTTGTGTGACCGCAGATGTATGGGGCAGTTCTGAAGAGATTTCTGCAGCCTTCTGTGTGATTTATCGATGACTGCTGGTAGCCAAGGAGGACTGGAATAGCCACTTCTTTGTATTTTGTGTGGTATCGTAGAGGATTCGTGATCACCGCTGTATATTGCCAGAGCATTGCACAGTCACTTATGCAATCAAATTACGAACAAATCTGAGAAGTTCATGTGCAGAATTTGGAACATAACGTAGTATTTAATTTTGTTTTCGGGCTAACTGAACCTTTAAGTCAACGTAATCATTGGATTTATTAGTGGCATATGAGTCACGTAGTTTTACTTTATGTTACATTTAACGTTAGTTTAAATAATAGTGTGGCCTTACTTTGAGGTTACGTGTCGATTTGGCCTGTTACATAGCCATTTCTTCTTTGTGTTAACTTTAATTGTTATTTTGGGTACGTATTTTGTATTGTAGTATCCCAATTAGTATTGAGTAAATTTTTCGCATTGTTTTTAGTATATTCAATGAACAATTTCAATATAATTGTGTATAATTCTTACGAACTTTATCTCGTTTATATTTTATTAACGTTTTCTTTTGTATAACAATAGTATCTGGCACTGTTAATTTTAGTTATCATATAGGGTCTGCTATCTGGTGTCGATCAGCTTGTCGTTGGCCTCTGAATATACAGAGTGTTTCATTTTTTTTTATTGCTTATGTGTTGCTGATTGCGACCAATCTGCTCGACATTGGGAGGACTCCCTGGTATAGGCTACTTGTGTAAGCATTTTATTTACTTTTTAGTTTAAGTATTGTCTCATGTATTTAATTTTTTTTGGGGTATTTCAAATCATTATACAGATATTTAGGGGCAAATTGAATATATGGTCCACATTTTGTGGCCGATTTGAACAGTCAATACAATTTTCAGAGTTTAAATTGAAACTGGTATGCACGTAGGTGCTTCCTTTCTTTTTTTGTTGTTTTATTACTGTTATATGTATTTAATGGTAACGACCTTACGTTGGTTGAAGTGGATGTTAGTTTTACATAAATAATACCGTTCCTGAACTTGACAATTTATTTTTCTTCGTTTAAATATACAGTCAATAAACTTGTTGTTAAGTTTGAATGAGTGTGTTGATCTTATTTTTCTTATCACCTGGGGAATTTTATATTGGATCTTGTCCGGGGTCTGAGTATCTGTTGGGCTCAGCATATTTTTAACGGATAGGCGCCCTGACAACATAACCTTCGACTTAGTCCTGTATTCGAACTCGCCCACATTACGACTGCAGCTGGAGGCGGTGCCGACTCCCATATTTAACATCGACCCTTGGGAAGTAAGAAGGTAAGGCCTGAGTGTTTTATAAGTTGGAGATTATTTAATAGACAAGCGTCTTCCTATATTTAAATAGAAGGTTAGTTACCGTGGTGGTGTCTTACCTCCTACCTTCTTGGAATTTTGGTACCGAGTCTGTTTAGGGCCTTTTGCCATTTGATATTTTAAACACAAGAAGGTAGCAATATAAAAACTAAACATTTGGAGGAATTTAGTTATAAATGTGACTCATGTAAATATGGAACACGCCACAAAGGTAGTTTAAAAAGACATATAAAATCTAAACATTTGAAGAATTTTGTTTAAAACGTGACTGTTGTGAATATGAAACAAACCTCAAAATTAATTAAGAAGTACAGTTCTGTGCAATGAAGTGGCGTACGCGTCTTATTGCTAATTTGACATTATTTTGTTAGTGTGAAAATGGCTTTTTTCCCTGTGTTTGAAAGGTTAAATAATGCCTTCATTATTGACATTAGTTGTCAAAATGATTGGTTATCTTAACATTAAATAAAATTTATTATATTATATAATTCTTTAATATTTAACACGAAAAATAAAATACAAATAAAAGTAAATATAAAACAAAACAAGAAAACATTAATATTTAGTCTTACTGCCATTTCCTTCAATGACTTTATTTAAATGATGGGGCAGTGAATTAATTAATTGCCGGACGTAATTTTCATCTGTCGCGAATTCTTCCCACTCTTTTTCTATTGTATCCGAAAGATGATTCACGTTTAGGAAACGAATATTTTGGGTATATATTTTCTTAGTTAATAAACGCCATATGTTCTCAATTGGGTTCAGATCTGGGCTGTTTGTCTGCTACGTTATTATTACCAAGCCATGTTCTAGTAATATTAGCCGTGTGCACAGGACAATTGTCATGTTGATAAATAAATCCTTCGGGATATACCGTCACGTGGGGCTTTATGGAACGGGTAGGTTATATGGAACAATTTGGCGCCAAAATTTATATTTGTTGGTAACTTTCTTATGTTGACAGTTTCATTGCCGGTAAAATAGGATTCTTATTCTTGGGATTTGGCCAATTGAGTGGTCGATGTTTATTTGTCGTTTACAATTTCGTAAGTATTAAAAAAAAAATTGCAATTGCAGACAAAATATTGCATGTTTTTTAAAGCATGAATTGTCTCCTCTGTACCTCAAAAACTATTTACAATTCGATGATGCTTCTGTGGAAAGAATATTAGTACATAACCTCAATAAATAATGTAGCCATCCCTTGTTCAAAAATTATTTTTATTTTTTTTTATACACGCGAAAATGTAAAAAGTGAACATTTGTAGGCTTATATGGAACGACATGGTGCGCACCTACAAGAGGTTGCCTGGTCGCAAATTAAGGAGGGATTATCCATTAGACCACCTTGAAGATGCTCTCAGAGATGTTGTGGAAGGAAGTTTCTCTTTTGGACAAGCAGCAGAACGGCATGGGGTGCCGAAAACTACCCTTTATCGGCGGTATCGAGGTCTAAATTCGGACATATTGGGGAAACCACCAGTTCTGAGTCACATTGATGAAAAAAAAATTGTTCATGCCTTGTTAGTTGCGTCAAGTTTTGGATATCCATTTCCTCCGGGTTCGCTGAGATACTTTGTTCGAGAATATTTAAACAGAAGAGGGCTTACAATCAAATGTTTCCAAGATAATCTTCCTGGTAAAGAATGGGTACGAAATTTTATGACAAGACACAATGAATTATCTGTAAGAAATTCCGAGAATATTAAGAGAAGCCGGGCGGAACTATCACCTGAAATTGTTAACAATTATTTCAATGAATTAGAAGAATCTATTGGGGAGGTACCGCCACAGAATATCATTAATTATGATGAATCAGGACTAGTTGATGATCCCGAAAAACAGTCTGTAATTGTAAGAAAGGGAGTTAAGCATACCTATAAAATTATCGACAGTTCAAAAGCTCACACTTCTGTGATGTTCGCAGCTGCTGCAGATGGGACTTTACTGCCCCCATACATTGTTTATAAAGCCACCAATTTATATCCCGAGTGGGTGGAGAATGGTCCAACTGGAGCCTGTTATAATCGATCAACAAGCGGGTGGTTTGATGGCTTTATTTTTGAAGATTGGTTCAACAAAATAGCTTTACCATTTTTGAGGAGATTGGATGGTAAAAAGTTATTAATCGGAGATAATTTGTCTAGCCACCTTTCCGAAACTGTTGTACAAGCTTGTGAAAGAAATAATATAAGTTTTATATTTTTACCCGCCAATAGCACCCACGTGTGTCAACCCCTAGATGTGGGATTTTTTGGTCCATTGAAGGGTGCTTGGAAAAAGACCCTATCTGCATGGAAAGAAAAAAATAAGGGTACTTTATCCAAAACTGCTTTTCCAAGTGTGCTAAAAAAACATTGGAAACGTTAGGCTCTAAAATAGAAGCGAACATTTTGGCAGGGTTTAGAGGAGCTGGAATATTACCACTTGATAGACATCAGGTTCTCAAGCGATTGATCGGAGCAGCACCACCTGACATCGTAGGACAGGATGCAGCCTTAGTACAATCATTTACAAATATTATGGAGACAACAACTGGAGCTAAAGAAAAACCTACCACAAAAAGAAGAAAAAAAATTAATGTGCCTCCAGGTAGATCAGTTACAACAAACGATTTTTACCAAAATAATAATAACGAAACCGAAGAGACTGAAAGTATTTATGAGACTGAACTATGCAATGAAGATAGTCTGACTAATGCTAGTATTATAAATCAAGAAAATCAAAGTATTAAAAATATAAACATAAATTACGAACCTTTGGAAGATACAGATGAAGAAGAAGAAGAGGAAACATCTAAACTTCCAGAGTGCAGTGGAATAATAAATGTCTGTGATACAAACAATGATAAAAAACAACCTCAACCCAGCGATATTATTGTCAATACTTTTGTGATTGTTAGCTTTTTGTACAATATGAACACAAAAAAAAGAGACAAGCAAAGAATTTGTGTCAAAGATAGTTAAATGTTTGGAAAATCAAACATATGAAATTTTGTGCCTCAGAAATTATAATGGAAAAAAAGACACTTTTACTTTTCCATTAATAGAAGACAAAAACATTATTTCCTTTAAACAAATAAAATGGATTCTACCTCAGCCACTAGTTTTTAGAGGACGTTACATTTTTCCCAAAAATTGTTTTTAATTTTTATATTTGTATTTTTTGATGTATTTTCGTTTTTATACTTAAGAGTTTATATTTGAGATGAATTTATAGAGATTTACATGTATTTGTTATGCGTTTTTACCAAAGAAATAAAGCATATGGAACGACAAATTTAGTGTTTCACCATTATAATACTTTTTGAATCCCCTATAATAAATAAAAATAAAATTTTTTTTTTTTTTATGTTAAAAGTGTTCCATATAACTTACATACTTTTGTATACTGGAATATTTTGAATTTAACGTGTTCTTTCTATAGAAATAGTTGATCGTTCCAAATAGCCCCATTTGGTCTCTTATATGGAACGACACAAAATAAAAAAAATTCTTTTTTCTATAAAAGATAGCATTTTGCTCTTGACGTTATTGTATGCCTTGCATAATCTCGGTCCTAATAAAAAAAATTACAAATGATTACAACAAAAATCGAACAAGTTATGGTAAAAAATATATCAATATCGTTCCATAAAGCCCCACGTGACGGTAATTGTCGAAAAGACGGAAGCATTACGTTTTCTAGAATATGGATATAGTTTTCAGCACTTAACGCCCATCTATTTTGAAGCAAATTCCTAGTCTTACATAGCCGCACCAAGCCCATACATTTACGCTGAAACGTCCACTCTTTCGTACCGGATAATACATATTGTTGATTCAATCGTGCATTCGGCGGTCTATACACACGTATAACAATAATAATAATAATAAACTTTATTGTCCAACAGACAAAATCCATTTACAGGACAAAACAATAATTAAAGTCTAGTATGTACAATGCAAACATAAATATCGGCATATTTCCATTAATAAAAGAAAAACAAAGTATTATATTAGCATATATATCAAAATACATTACACAGTATTGTATTTATCTTATCGGGCTCTTTAACAATAACTGGATGAAATAACTAGTAATTTTCATGGCAGCAGGCAAAGGATTAATTATGGAAGGGATCAGAATATAAAATATTCGCATTTCTGGTAATGTGAGTTAGCGGTGCTGTAACCATCATATTCGTTCGAGCTCTGGCAACTAAAAACGTATCAGTTGAACGCGTTGCATACGTTGGCACCAAAAAGTCCACGGCCGACAGAAGGCAGGGCAAGTCAGTTTCATTATTGATTAATTTTCTTAAATACCCAGCACTGACTATCTGCCCCCTTGAAGTTAAGCTTATAAAATTATGGGTATTTAAGAGTGCATCATAATCAGTACCACGTGGGGGTGGGGGGGTGGGGGGTAAACGCCGCTCAGTCTGAAAGATATATATTTTAGAAATTTCTTCTGCACTCTTTCCAAAGCTATGTTTACGATCGCTGTGGGTATTGTTTGTGTTCCTCTGTTAATTGTAATTTTCTAACCTGCATAGAACTTTGATTCATGGATTCTTCGACAAGCTGTGGATCGTGAGCCAGGAAAATTTTCTTAATCTTTTGCAGAGTAGATTTATTTACGCCTAATTACTATGCTACTGCTCTAATTGACCGGCTGTCTTCGTTTCTCGCTATAATATGAGCCATACTTATCAAATTTAAATTTGCGGGCATATTGAATATACAGGATGTCTTTTTCATTATTTGTATGGGGTTCTCGAAAACCATAAGAGATATGCATTATGTTAAAAGGACAAAGATTTGCATCTTTATAAGCCTCATCCAGATACGTGTTTGTCAATTTAAGAAAATGCATGGTTTACTAGATATTTGCAAAAAATAGAAATTCTCCAAAACCTTTTCAGTGCTATAACTCTTCTATTCTTAAAGTTAGAAAGAAACTTTTTGAATATTGTTTTTAAGAAATTCAATTTTAAACAACGACAACTTCTTAAATTTTTAATTTTGCTTAGCATTTTTGAGTTAGCAACCAAAGTCTATTTTTTTTAAATGGAAATTATAATAATTCGACACCTGCTTGGTGCTTCGTATTAGATATATGGCTGATGCTAAACGTTTGTGCAATACTTGTACATGAGAATCCCATTTAAGGTTGTTGTTTATTTCTATTCCCAGAAACCTAACTGTTTGGGTACAAGTGTTTGATTTTGTTGATATTTTCAGATGATTGGTTTTACTCTTGTTAATCTTTAAGTTATTGCTGCCAAACCATTCTTGCGCTTCTGCCATGGCGTTTTCTGTTTTTTCCTATACCTCATCCGTGGTCTTTGCCGAAGTCAGTATCGAGGTATCGTCTGCGAACTGATTAACCCTTCCCGCCCCGATGTTGCTCGAAAGGTCATTTACATAAATTATAAACAATACCGGTCCCAGTACCGACCCCTGCGGAATTCCGGTGCTTAGTGTTCGTACTTCCGATACCACTCCATCCCACACGACCACCTGTTCCCTGTTGCATAAGTAGGACTCCATAAATTGCAAGGGTGGTCCTCTTACTCCATACCAGTATAGTTTTTCCAGGAGAGTGTTGACAGATAGGGTGTCGAACGTCCTACTCAGATCGCAAGTAGAAAGAATCACTTCCTCACCACAATTTAAACTCTCTGCAATCTGGTCCACCATGTTTACTAGAGCCGTCACCGTCGATCTACCAGTGCGATATCCACTCTGCGATGGGACAAGGAGTTTTTTTGTTTCCAAATAATTTACTAAGCGTTTTCTCACTGCAGATTCAAATACATACCTTTGATATCGTTGGCAATACAGCAATCGGCCTGTAGTTGCTTGGATCGTCTTTTTCGCCTTTTTTGTAAATCGGTGTTATTCTGGCAACTCTCAGCTCCGCCGGAAAAGTGCCATTTACAAAACTCGTATTTATAAGGCTTGCTATTGGGGCTGCTAATGCCGGAAGTACCCTCCTTAACATATCCACCGACATGCCATAAATATCAGCTGTACTTTTATTTTTTAGTCCTTCAACAATTGAAAATACCTCTTCCTCCGTTACTGGTCCTAGAAACATTGTATTTTCAATCATATCTGCTGCTTTCCGCAGGTGCGTAGTAGCTAATTGTACTGGACCCGGTATTCTTTTTATCGTTTTATCTCCTATCTCTGAGAAAAACGTATTGAACTCGTTTGAGTTGATCGTTGTATCCGTGTTGGAGCGTTTTGATTTGCCAAGTCGGAATTCATTATTTATAATGGCCCAAGTTGTATTTATATTATTTTCACCTTGCTGTATGTGTTGTGCTACCGCTTCTCTTCGCACACTTTCCGCTGTTTCTTCATATTCTGTTTTATACTTTTTATATAGATCCATTGCATCTTTTGTTTGTGATGACATAGCTACCACTTCTACAGCGTCTAATATATCCCAGCAAACAGACTGACCAAAAATGACGTTAATTTTACGTCATTTTAAGGTAACTATTCGTCAGGTTGGTCACATGTCCAAAAAATGACGTACAAACGACGTTGATTTTATGACTAACTTTTGACGTAATATAATGACGTTACTTTTTGATGATATTTTGGTAATATTTTAGTTCCATCTTTTTATTTATAAAATATGTTTATTTATAGACGAAAGCAAAAAAAAGTAGTCGCGAAATAAAATGTTCTCGACGGCTTTTCTTCCCAAAATGATAATAATAATAATAATTATTATTTTATTATTTTCTACTTTTTTTTGATTTCAACTGTAGCTAAACTAGACAAATAATAGTTCAAAATACTTATCATTAAACCTTCAACATTAAAATTTTAGCGCCATTTTGCATAATGAATTTCTAACCAATGCGGGTTGTTTCCGCTATTCGTCCACGATCGCGTTACCTCGCAGTCGCTATTCGGTGGAGCGTGCACGTACGTTGTGAACAGTGTATGTGTTGTGCAAGGTGTTAGTTTTTATATTTGCATATTGCATGTGTTATTAATAGGCCGCGGACACGAGCGAGCCATGACTCATCGCCCATGCACTATTGAGATGCTGTATTTTTAAAGAGGTTTTAATTTTATTTATATAATTGTGTAACGTTTTCGGGTTCCAATAAACAACTCGTGCAATTATTTATTTAGAAACAGTCTGTATATTTATATACTTAAAATTATATAACAATATAAAAATCTATAAACTAACGTATCACACTTAAACTACTATTAATAAATTAAAATTAACACTTGTATTTATTTAGTTCTATTACTAATATCTCTGTCCGTATTTATGTAACACTTCTATTTATATACTACTACTATATTTATTTCTTTGGCTACCACGCACTCGAGACTACTAAAGGACTTTCTTTCCCGAAACGATTCCGCAATTACCCGGCGATTACTTATCCCGCAATGAATCCCGTACTGAATGAATCCCGTAATGAATCATCCATCGGTGACCCAGTCGCCTTATGTACACCTGCATGAAATGTTCTCGAAATGTACCAGTAAGTTCGGCAATATACTGGAAGAAATCTGGACTCTTCCTTGATTACGCCAACAATACTGTGAGATGACATATTTACGACTTGTTTACATATCGTTTTTATATGCCGCGCCGAGATGATTTATGGGCTCTGCTTTTTGTCGTCGTACACTCATTTCGTTACAATTGGATAACAAGTGGCTGGTGATCTATAAAATACAAAATACCTTATTATTTGTTCATTTTCTCTTCTGTAAGACTTGTTCTCTTTGAATTAAGTACATTCATGTAGATAGAAAACGTCCTTTCTACATCGCAACTGGTTATATGTGCGTACTGGAAATATTCTTTTATTTCAGCATATTTAGCATACACAATTGCCGCAATGTTATTAAATCTGGATTTCTATTAAAAACTGCGTCTAACTTTTGCCGAAGACCACATCCGAAGTCACATTGGAATACTTGTGAAATTATTAATAGCCACATCTAATGTGGTTAATCCATTTTTACTTTCTTATACATAGTATAAGTATTGTGAAGACCAAAATTTTTGACCTCGAAATGTTTGCAGATGTCCACGTTTTGAAGTCCCCTGATACCAAAAAAGTGGTTTTAAAAAAATGTCTGTGTGTCTGTAACCGCTGTAGATATCTATTCCAAATTTTGTATTTACGTATATAATCTCCCTCTTGAGATCTGATTAGTTTTTCAGTAAAATCGGTAGACCGGAAGTACTAGTTTACTTCAGTGAAAAAATCAAATTTTGCAAATATTTCGTCAATTACTAAGTTTAAACAATTTATAAAGAATTCAAATGTATTCAAAATTAAATTTGAGACAAATTGTCTTAAAAAAGTTTTTTGAAATTCCTACCGAAAGTAGGTCTTTTACTCTTATCGAAAATCAGTTTTTTGCGCAAGTCATGCTTTCTAGACAGGTACGTTACGGGTATAAACGTATTTAGAACATAATTTTCAATACCTTTAGTATAAAAAAAATTGCAAAATTAGGACCGGAAGTAACACGTTTACTTTTATCGAATAGCGATTTTTGCAAATTATGCATTCTATATATATTTGTCAAGAGTACAAAAGTATTTAGAGTTGGATTTGAAATATTTTTTGTATAAATGAAATTTTAAAATTCGCACCGGAAGTAACGCTTTTACTCTTATCGAATAGCGATTTTTGCAGATATTTCGTAAATTACGCATTCTATATGAATAATTTACGAAGAGTATAAAAGTATTTAGATTTGGATTTGGAATATTTTTTGTATAAATGAAAATTCAAAATTCGGACCGGAAGTAATGCTTTCACTCATAGCGAGTAGCATTTTTTTTGCAAATATCTCATAAAGTATGTATCCTGTAGAGATTTATTAAGAGACTTAGAATAGGATTTTGAATAATTTTTGTATAAAATAATTTTTAAAATTGTATGATTTGAAACGCTCATACGTATAAGAAAGTCGTGTGGTGGCTACACCTCATTTTTTAAATTGAGATTCGATTTTCAAAATATGTGATTAGTTTAGGCAAATTTCCAAAGTGTTCCTGAAGGAATAACAACTGATTTTTTTAAATTTGGGATTTGTGTTAGTTCCTTGCACTCAGAACTACTTCGAGCGTCGTCATTTAAACATGTATCGAAATTCTCTGCATAAAAACTAGTAGCTTTCAGCCATGTTCCCCATCTAGTTATTATTGGCGAGGGTGGCAGTGACAAAGATGGAAGTTTTCTCTGTAAAGGGCCACTCTCGATGGTGCTTTTCGGAAAACTTTTTTTAAAAGCGGATACAAGTCTATCAACTTCCGGATAGGAGACTCTGATATATGCACAGATTCTGTGGAGAGCATGTGCTACACAAGTAATATGCAGCATATAAGGATATGTTTGCTTTAATAGTCTGCCTGTTTTTAACATATATACGGCACTGTCACTAACAAATAAAAGTATTTTTTCCCTGTACCTGTCGTCCGAATGAAGCATGTTGTTTCTCGTCAATGGTTTTAGCAATTGTTTCCCCGTCAATTGTATTTATAACTATAGATGCTATTACCTATGCGATTTTTTGGCATTCTGTAACGATATTTTACAGACTTTGCAATAAATATCGGAATCGCTGACAATGGACATACAATCAGTATGACCCTCAATCCACCTCGCCATTGTTTCACAATGTATTTCTTGACGTGACGTTCTTCCATATCATAGTAACATAAACAATGTTCTAGATCTAAATAAATGATAACTAAAAATGTATGCGTATATTATTGAGAAGTCGATTCAATGAAACGGGATTAAACAGGAACTATTACATAAATTACGAAGTACGTAATTAACAGTCAAAACAATGAAAAAACGGAACTAATGTAAGTATAAATAGGTATACACATATATAACTGTATTTATCATGCGAAATATAAGGTAAATACAATAAATTTTAAAAACCTCTGACGTTCCTATATCTCCGCCGATGATAATAGGATATTTACGACTTAAGTGGACTTTTTTGTGTTATTTTTCCGTCAACATGTGAGTCAATAACATATGTTGCAGTTCACCATATGAATAATGCGTGAATAATGCTATTCAGTAAATGTGTGTTGTTTACATTATTTCTTTGCTCCGTTGTAACTTCGTCGTAGTTTAGCTCGGTCATGTCCGCGGCCTAGTTATTAATGCCATTTTAAAAGATTCTTATCTCGCTATCGTTGCTGTTTGATCATCGAAACCGTCAGAATGCATTTCGTAAGTAGTCATACAAACATTAATATGCCATCACGTCTGATTCCCAAATTTTGTTTACGTGCGTTAAAAACTGCGTATTAGGGGAAAACGTGGTAGACACACTGCATTACTCCTGAACTCCTGAGATATATAATGACTGTGTGCAATTCTTAGCATGTTTATTTAAATTCATGACGATCAAGAGTAGTGAAATACAGTATGATAATTATTAGCAACAATGATAAGCTATTAATAACCTACAGTGGAATCGGTCAAAACGTTTATCTTACCTTTGGTAGTTTCTTTTTTACGATTATTATTAAAATTACATACAAGTTGACGAAATTAATAATAGAATGGCGTTCGTAGGGGTGGAGATTGAAGAAGAAAGAGGGTCAACTGTGGCGGTCGTTAACAAATTGTGGTTGACGCTAAAAAAAAAAAAGTTTTATCAAAAAAGGCGAATCTTCGTTGGACAGTTGGGAACTGTACAAAATTACGAAATTTTTTTTTGCAACAGGTAATATAGAAATGTGGGTGTTCTTACATAATTTGTATGTGAATTACAGATGGATATTTCGAAGGCCAGAAAAAGAATTAAATTAGCAGAAGTTACATCTGATGTACAGAGTGATGTAGAAGACGTTCAAAAGCGGTGCCCCTAAAAGAACAAAGCGCTTCATAAGTGACTCTGATAGTGAGTGTGATGATTGGAGAAAAAGTCAACTCCCGAGACCATACTTGTTTGTCTTAAAAATAAAATATTGACCTATAAGAGTCTGTTATTTTAGAACCTTGCCACCCAGTGGCGTCAAATGCTATATAAAATAACAATAACAACAATAACAATAATTTTATTCGTAATAGACTCGCTCACGCAAGTATCTACATCGTCAGTTTTACAAATTTGTCACATATACATCTAAACTAATACATAGATTCACTATTACGCAAATTACAAATTACAAACTATGAATTATATAGTGGCTCCCAAAAGTATTTTAAATTTTCCATTGAATTAGTAATTATTTCATGTAAAGAGATACTTTAGTCTTTATTTAACCACATTTCAAACTAATAGCTAGACGCCACATTACAATAATGACCGAATCCAATACACCCACAACAAAGCTACAAATTTTATTCAATATCATTACATTCCAAGAAATACTCCTGTATGGAGTAATAAGCCTTTCTGATCAAATACTCCATAATCTTATTTTTAAAAATTTTTAACGGGAGTGATTTATACTTATTCGGCAGTTTATTATATACTTTTATTGCAAGGTAATTAGGACTTCCCTCCGTAAACGCTAACCTGTGCCTAGGTATTTCTAAGACGTTTGAATTCCGGGTGTCGTACGGATGACCTTCGCTCAACTTCGGCAACCCTGCAATATTCTCCCTAGCATACATTAATAACTGGTAAACATAAATAGAAGGCACAGTCATGATTTTCATATCCTTGAACAGGTCTCGGCAACTCGTCCTTATACCCACTTTATTCATTAATCTAACCGCTCTTTTCTGGAGTTTAAAAATTCTAATTACCTCAGAAGAGCTGCCCCATATTATTGTGCCATATGTAATTAGGGAGTGGAAGTGCGCGAAGTAGTACATTTTTAGTGTCGGCATGTCCACAATACGTCTAAGTCGGCTTATTGCAAAACACATGCTTGATAATTTCTTGGATAAGTGTTGAATATGCTCATTAAACGTGCAATTCTCATCAATATAAACACCCAGAAACTTGGTTGAGCTGACTTGTGCTATGCTACTATTATTAAATTTAATCAAGTATGATGATTTTCTCTCTTTCCTATCTATACTAAATTCTATAAAGTTTGTTTTATTACTGTTCATATATAGCGCATTGTCCCGAAAATAATTATTATGTTCCTTCACTGAATTTACAATTTCACCGTGAATATTTACATTTTTCCTACATGTCACAAGCAACGATGTATCATCCGCGAACATAAACATATTCAGATCTGGTACATCATTTACATAAATAATATAGAGAAGCGGTCCCAGGACGCTCCCTTGAGGCACCCCTCTATCAGTATTAAGCACATTTGATTTTTTACCCTTCAGTTCTACAAAATGTGAGCGATCCCGTAGGTAACTCTGAAACCATTCCAGCGCTACACCTCTAATCCCATAGCACATCATTTTTTTTAAAAGGATGTCATGATTTACAAGATCAAAAGCCTTACTTAAGTCAACAAATACCCCCACACATGACCGGCCCTGTTCAAAGCCCTTACAAAGTTTATTTAAGAATGTTGCCATCGCGGAAACAGCTGATCTGCCCCTACGAAAGCCGAACTGCTTTTGATTTAAAAGATTGCAGCGTTCAAGAAATTTCATTAGTCTATCAGCTACAATCCTCTCGATAACTTTAGAGAAAACACTCAGGATAGAAATAGGTCTGTAGTTACCCACAGTCTTCTTGCAACCTGTTTTATATATTGGTATAATCTTAGCTAATTTTAGTCCATCAATAAACGTGCCCGAGCCGAAAGAACTATTTATTATTATCGTTAGTGGGACAATAAACTCGTCCAAACATTTTTTTAGAAGAACTGTACTTACATTATCCTGCCCCGATGAAACGGTATTCCTTAAATTGGAGACTACTCTACGAATTTCAAATTCATCAGTGGGAAACAGAAAAAAAGAGTTGTCATTTTGTCTAATGTTCGGTGTAGAAGGTACAGTTACATTTAATTTATTGGCTATGGTGTTAAAATATTTATTAAAGTGGTTTGCAAGCCTTTCTTGGTCTTTTAGTTCTTTTCCATCTACACTTAAAGATATACTCGTATCCGGAGACCTTGCAATGCCCTCACTGTTCCTAATCACCTGCCAGGCCGCTTTACTTTTGTTTGTTGCTGAAGAGATGACATTGCTATTGTACATTAATTTAGCCAGTTTTATTACTTTTCTATATATATCTTTGTATTTATTGTAATACATTCTTGTAACAACCCCATTTACATTTAAGATATACAACTCCTTTAGCCTTCTTGAGGAAACTTTAATACCCGCAGTTATCCATCGATTATTTCTTTTCTTTTTTGTTGATTTGCGCATTACTGGAAATGCAACCTCAAATTTGTTACTTATTTTAGTAATAAAGGTTTGGTATTGTAGCTCCGGATTATTACATCCTAGCACATCCAACCAATCCTCATTCCTCAAGAGATTTCTAAAGAGAGAGATATTTTTTTCATTATTGACAGGCCTGTAAGTCACATATGACACATTTTCATTATTTTCGTTAAAAAAACACAACAGCCTTTGAGCAGCGTGGTCCGAGATACCGTTATGTACCACTTTGCTTTCATAGTGCCTTATGCCTTTGTTAATGCAAACATTATCTAAACAATTATTCCCCCTAGTCGGTTCATTTATTGTAGCATCCAAGCCATAGGTGCCCAATATGTCGTTAAATGTATTAGATTCGTACGATCTACATAAAAAATTAATATTAAAATCACCACAAATTACCAGTCTACAATTCGTATATCTACTTAATGCTTCCAACATGTCATTTAGTTTCTCTACAAAGACTGAGAAACTGCCACTTGGGCTTCTATACACCACCGCCACAATCATAAACATATGCAGCAACTGAAACCTAGTAGCTGTGCACTCAAAATCCATTTCCACCGCCAGCTTGCTTACTGTTTCGATCTCACTAATACTCACACAACTGTTCGCATCAAACGTCTCACTAACGTAGATAGCCACTCCTCCATGCAAGAACTGTTTCCTGCTGAAGTGGTTTACCAAACTATACCCGTCAAAGCCAGTGAAGGCAATATTGTTTTCCCTAAACCAATGTTCCGTAACACATAAAACATCGCACTCTTCCTCCTCCGCAAAAACTTCCAGTTCTCCAACCTTATTGCCCAAACTTTGAACATTTTGATGCAATATCACAATGCGTTTGTCATTGTTAACGATCCTTGATCGTTTATTCGCCTGTTCTCTAAAAAAGTGCTAGTTTTTTCTTGGTAAAGCTCATCTCCCAAAGAAATCATCTCCGTAAGTTGCTCACAGATAAGTTTTCTTGCATATCGTCTCAAATGTATTCCATCTTTGCTGTAGTCTTCTATGGAAATTAAGTTATTTATACAAAACATTTCTATATGGTCATATGACTTCGCCATATAGTATATTCGATGATTTATATATTCTATTATTGGATTAATTTCCTTCCTATTACAACGGAACGGAATGGTACTTAATATCACATTAGTGTTTTGAGTAATTTCCATTATTATTTTGTATTGCGTTATTATCTTTGTAACGAAGTCCCTCGTTAATTGCACAAATTAACATTTTTAGTCCATTATTAATTTATTTAGCAATATTAAATTAAAAGAATGTGTGTTATTTTGTCCAAATATTGTATAAAATGTTTTGGACGGACCTGTATATATATTCATTTGTAATGATCATTCATGTTATTTGTTTATTTTTCAATGGAAAAGTACCGAATGTATACGTCATGCTCGTAGTCGCGCATTTCACGTCCGAATCGCGCGCAATTTGTATGTTTTGAACGAGTTTTTCCTACAGAAATAGGGGGGTTTACGGATATATAAAGGCACCAGCAAGTGTGTCTCTTCCATTTTATTCTCCTATCTTTCCGCTACCTTTACCTTTCTTTACTCAGCCTTGATGGCGTGGGAAAGTCTGGTGATAATCCTAGAGACGTATTATATTCAGGTCTTATGCACCGTGAAATAATCATTTCGAAAGTCCGCTAAAACCCGTCCGAAAGTGTCTTTTCCATTCAGACCCGGGGTCGTGGAGGAATAGACATTTTACCGCAGCAACCTATAAATCCCGTCGAAGTCAGGCTATAAATGCCGTGACCATATATCTCCGCATTTAATATTTGTATTTTATTTTCAGAAATGTTAGATTTCAAATATTGTTTATAACGCACCGTATAAGTTCAAATATATTGTTCGCGCTCTGTACCGTAAACAGAGAGATAATAGTACCTCACCGTGTAGACGTTCAAAATCCGTGACAGTTGGAATTGTTTTAGTCGTGACAAATTTGTAAAGATTCTTCTGCGAGCATGATAACATACGAAAATTAGTTGTAAAATAATTTAAGCGAACCTGAGCATACATTTCACTTGAAGCCGACCGACGTGTATTTTATTCCGTGCATCATTTTGTTAATGTTTTTAAACGGAATATTCTGGGACCCGTAGTGTTAATTCAGGGACTAAAAATATGTAAACGTTCTAGCTTAATTTCATACGTGACTTATAGAGGTCATTGACGTGTATTTATTTTGTATGCTACTTATGTACATAGACTTTGTAAATTTGTAAATTAATATATTAAACGAAATTGTGTATCAATTATGACCATAGTTTAATTGCTGAATTGTTTATTTGTTTGACATGATTTAACAATGTTTTAATAGAAATAAAAGTTAACTGTTATGTACTTTTCAAATGAATTTCTAACCGTGTGTTTTTTTTTACCTTTACCGTTTGACAATGAGATAGAGAAAGTAGTATATTCAAGAGTAACGAATCATATTAAAACAATAAGAAGTACTCACGTTTTTCTCCACTGAGTTCGCTGTCGAGCAATTGGTCTTTTGTCCCAAGGCACCACACTATAACCGCCATATTTCTGATTTAACTTAAACTGTCCGAGCATGTTGACATTGAGGTCAACGGCACGTACTTTATCAGATCATAACATTGAAGCCTGAACATAGAGGCAGTCAGGAGTGTTATGTATCTTGGTGTCTTGGCGACATTCAGAAGACAAATTCTATAACCGGCTAGTTTGCCCCTGGTGTTATATAAGCAAATGACACTATGTTACAAATAAAAGTAAGCTAGCCAGGTTATAGATGGCGCCCATAACGTTTGGCCGTGTTTTAAGAGATTTAAAAATTAAATTCCGACATTAAATTCCGCCGTGTTTAATAAAACTGTTTGACTAGGTTCACAGTTTTCCGCCAGATATACATGTATACTTATTTTTAAAAAAATAAGATAGGAAAATTGATACACAATTTATGTACATACATAGAGATAAGTTTTTATTAAAGGATAGTAAAACGTACATATTCTTTATTAATTGTGAGGGAGTAAAAGGATAGGAGAATAAATTGCAACTAAAATACATTTTTATTTTATTATTATTTTATTTTTATTTGGCACATTATAAATTATAAAATGACTGATACAGACAAAGGCAAAAATCCAAACCCTCTTGGGTGGATATATACTTTGAAAAAAGAGGACTTAAATGCCGCAGCAGAATCTTTAGGGTTAGACGCTACCGGTAATGTCGAGGACGTACGTAAACGCATTAGCACCTTTCTGAAAGAGGGTAAAACGGGTTCAACGAATAAGGGAAACACTCCACCGCAAGTAGTCACTAACGTTCAGATTTCTTCCGCGGAAATCTGTGCACAAATAAGAAAATGGGGTATCCATTTTAATGGCAGCTCGGACGCTGTATTTTTCCTGGAAAGAGTCAAAGAACTTCAAGTATGTTACGGGATTAAAGATGAACATATGCTCCACGCGTTGCCTGAGCTTTTTAGAGACAAAGCACTGCTTTGGCTCCGAAATAATAAAACATTATGGGGTACATGGGACGAGTTCTTAGAAGACTTTAAACTTCAATATCTTCCGCCTCGGTATAATTTTTCAATCGAAGAAGAAATACGCGCTCGTTTGCAAAGACCAAAAGAATCTTTTAAAGATTATTTAACCGCCATATTAACGTTAATGAGACGCGGCCAAGATATGTCCGATGGTGATAAATTGGAACGTGTATACGGTAACATGTCACCTAGTTACAGAATGTATATACGTAGGGACGCGATACAATCCCTCCGACAATTATCTAAACTCGCTGCCGACTACGAATTACTGCTGGAAGAGCAGGCGCGCTTTTGTAAGAAAGAAAGTACGCTATCAGCACCGGAACGCCCGCCCAGCGATAAACCCAGTACTTCGCGTTCACATCATTTGTCATATGCCGCTCCGGATAATAAGCCTCGCCAATTTCCTGTACCGCCGTCGCCATTACAGAAATTATCACATCCGGAAAACCGTTGCTGGCGATGTGGCAAGGAAGGACATACGCGTGGTTATTGCCGTAACCCATTTAAAATGTTTTGTTCACGGTGTGGCAAGTTAAATGTACGTTCCGTTGACTGCCGATGCCAGGGAAACGCCGAGAAGGGCGGTCTGCAGGCAAAGACCGTCCGCAAGCAGTAAAACCGCCTGAATCCGCAAACACGGGTATCAAAGACTCGACAGTGCCAGACAATCGCGTGTGGATCCGTGTACACATACATAACCAGAATTTACGAGCCCTTGTGGACAGCGGAGCGACTTCGTCGTTTTTGTCCGAATCAATGGTTGCCCGGTTGTTGAAAAATAATGAACAACGTGTCTTGAATAAAAAATCTAAAGTCCGCCTCGCAAATGGAGACGTTGTAGAATCGCCTGGCTCAGTTTTATTACCGGTCCGCATAGGTAGCCGAACTACAGACGTTAATTTTGCAATTATGCCGAAGAGCCCGTGCTCAGTTATTTTCGGAATTAATTTTCTCAAGGAAATTGGGGCTGTTCTCGATTTTTCCGAAAGGAAACTGTACTTTAAGGGAGACAATGCAGTCTTTGCCGCGAGCTGTGGGATCTCCGAAGTACAGGACCGCCACGAGTCCGCCTTAAAAAAATTCCTTGACCAAGAATTAAGTAAATTTACTACCGTGCCTGGTCGGACGAATTTAATACGTCACACAATCCGTTTGCAACCGAATACCGCCCCAATAAAACAACGATATTATCCATGCAACCCAAAGAAGCAAGCACTGATCGACGCCGAAGTGGACAAGATGCTACAAGACGGTATAATAGAACCCAGTAACAGTCCGTGGAGTTCTCCTATCGTCGTGGTCACGAAAAAGAACGGTGGCGTTCGGTTCTGCGTCGATTTCCGCAAAATTAATTCCGTATCGATTAAAGATTCATATCCTTTGCCGTACATTTCAAATATTCTTGACAAACGCCGCGACAGTAAATATTTTTCGACGCTTGATCTTAAAAGTGGGTACTGGCAAGTGGAATTAGAAAAAGATAGCAGACCCGTGACAGCTTTTACAATTCCGGGAAAGGGCCTATTTCATTTTGTATCGTTACCTTATGGATTACATAGTGCGGGAGCGACGTTCCAACGCCTATTAGATTCGGTGATAGGTCCTGAAATGGCAGAATACGCGTTTGTGTATCTGGATGACATTATTATTTTAGGCAAGACTTTTGAGGAGCATTTGAAAAACTTAAGTAATGTTTTCGCGCGTTTACGGGAAGCAGGACTTCAACTTCAACCAGACAAATGTACTTTTGCCAAACAGGACATAAAATATTTAGGTCATGTTGTAACACCGGACGGAATCTGTACAGACCCGGACAAGATCGCTGCTATTTTAAATGTACCGCCGCCGCGAACCAAGAAAGAAATACGTGGTTTCCTGGGACAAACGTCATGGTACCGTCGGTTCGTACCGAATTTCGCACAACTTACCGTTCCGCTCATAAAATTAATTAAAAAAGATGTGCGTTGGGAATGGACGACGGAACAAGACGCCGCATTCGCCGCCGTAAAGAAGGCACTGACAGAGAGCCCAGTTCTCGCGTGTCCGGACTTCTCCAAGCCATTCCAATTGCATACCGACGCCAGTGAGAAAGGTTTGGGAGTCGTTTTAATACAAATAATAGAGGGTGCCGAAAGAGTGATTGCCTATGCCAGTAGGACTTTAAGTAAGGCAGAATTAAATTATTCGACGACCCAGAAAGAAGCTCTTGCCGTTGTTTGGGGTATCAAAAAATTTAAGTACTATTTAGAATTTTACCAATTCACCGTTATTTCCGATCACCAGTGTTTAAGGTTCCTGAATGACTTGAAGAATCCCTCAGGACGACTCAGTCGATGGGCTGTTGATTTACAACAGTATGATTTTGTCATTCAATACCGAAAAGGAGCGATGAATAATTTAGCCGATTCTCTGTCCCGAGCACCGCTTCCTTTCAAACACGAAACCGATGAAGATACCTGTGCCTTGTTAGAAGAAACATCTTGTTCTTGGTATAATAAGAAGGTTTCGGACGTTCAGTCAGATCCTGAAAAACATCAAGAATACCGATTAGAAAATGGCAATTTATACAGACATATACCTGATACACAACATACCGAGGGAGTGCGCGCATGGAAATTGTGCGTAGCTACGCCTGATAGAAATGACGTCCTGAGAGAAATCCATGACGCTCCTGAAGCTGGACATCTTGGGGTCACCAAAAGTATAGCGAGAGCCGCTTCGTTATATTATTGGCCAGGGATGTTTAGAGATGTCCGCCGCTACGTCAATCGATGCCAATCCTGTAAGCAATATAAATTTAACCAGGGAAAAGCTCTAGGCCAGATGTTATTCTCACCTGTTGATTGCCCATGGGAACAAGTGAGTGTGGACCTCCTCGGACCTTTTCCGCGTTCCAAGAGAGGATATACTTCATTGTTGGTAATGCACGATCGATTCACGAAATGGGTAGAGTGCCAGCCGCTACGCTCTGCCACATCACGAACCGTCATCCAGGCGCTGAAGGAAAAGGTAATCTATCGTTTTGGTTGTCCGAAGATCCTGTTGGCTGACAATGGTCCGCAATTTGCCAGTCACAGTTTCACCGATTATTTTAATGGATTAGGTGTCAAGATAAAATTCAACGCTCCGTATGCTCCGCAATCGAACCCTGTGGAAAGGACAAATAGGGTATTAGGACCTATGATTGCACAATACATCAATAAAGATCATAGAGAATGGGACCAATACCTACCTCAGTTTGTTTTCGCCATCAACACCGCTAAACATGAGTCTACAGGATTCACACCTGCCTTTCTTAATTTTGGTAGAGAACTCATGCCGCCGAGCTCTCTGCGAAGAACCGCCGATGGGCAGTTAATGGATCCTGCTCGACCGAATACCGAAGAATTGGCCCAAGAATTATCGAAATTGGACGACTTTTTCAAGATCGTCAGAATAAAGTTGGCTCAAGCGTTCCAGAGGCAAAGTAGGCCCTACAATCTGAGACATCGTCCTTACCGCCCTCAAATTGGACAATGGGTATACCACCAGACCCATAATTTATCCGATGCCTCTAAGAAATTTACCGCAAAACTTGCTCCGAAATTTGAAGGTCCCTCTAAAGTTATCCAGATCCTGTCCCCGTCTGTTCTTATGTTACAGGTACCAAACAGACGAAAACCCGTGAAGGTACATGTGAAAGACATCAAGATTCCGTCCGCCGACGAGCTCCATACCGATCTCCTACCTCCAATTCCGCAGGAGGCTGTGAGGGATGTTTTGGACTAGTACTTGCTGCAATCCGCCGCACCAGGTGTTTGTTCCAAGGCATCATCCGGAGCTCATACTTTGTACAATCCGCCGTACCAAGTATTTGCTCATGACACCATCTAGAGCTCGTACTTCGTGCAATCCGCCGCACGAAGTGTTTGTCCACATGGAAACCGTCAGAGGAAAAATCACTGCAACCGCTGTAATGATTCCGACAGTGGAGGCCTATCTAATTTTCGACGCATGTAATTGTCCGAGGCGATACCAGCACCAGTCCTGTTGTTTCACTACTTCCGTCACTAGGGAAGCCGAGATCCACCACGCAAATCTGAAACGTCAGAACAATCAGTGAGAGTGCGCGTCATAGACATCGTAAGTGATGATAAACTGACGAGTGGTAGTTTTGATTTTAAATTGATAGACTGTCAAGTGTTAATTTTTGTTTTAAATTTAATTTTTCGTTTCTGTATTTTTTGATTTTTAGTTGTTAGGGTTCAATGTTTTCTTTTAAGGGGGGGGCTGTAACGAAGTCCCTCGTTAATTGCACAAATTAACATTTTTAGTCCATTATTAATTTATTTAGCAATATTAAATTAAAAGAATGTGTGTTATTTTGTCCAAATATTGTATAAAATGTTTTGGACGGACCTGTATATATATTCATTTGTAATGATCATTCATGTTATTTGTTTATTTTTCAATGGAAAAGTACCGAATGTATACGTCATGCTCGTAGTCGCGCATTTCACGTCCGAATCGCGCGCAATTTGTATGTTTTGAACGAGTTTTTCCTACAGAAATAGGGGGGTTTACGGATATATAAAGGCACCAGCAAGTGTGTCTCTTCCATTTTATTCTCCTATCTTTCCGCTACCTTTACCTTTCTTTACTCAGCCTTGATGGCGTGGGAAAGTCTGGTGATAATCCTAGAGACGTATTATATTCAGGTCTTATGCACCGTGAAATAATCGTTTCGAAAGTCCGCTAAAACCCGTCCGAAAGTGTCTTTTCCATTCAGACCCGGGGTCGTGGAGGAATAGACATTTTACCGCAGCAACCTATAAATCCCGTCGAAGTCAGGCTATAAATGCCGTGACCATATATCTCCGCATTTAATATTTGTATTTTATTTTCAGAAATGTTAGATTTCAAATATTGTTTATAACGCACCGTATAAGTTCAAATATATTGTTCGCGCTCTGTACCGTAAACAGAGAGATAATAGTACTTCACCGTGTAGACGTTCAAAATCCGTGACAGTTGGAATTGTTTTAGTCGTGACAAATTTGTAAAGATTCTTCTGCGAGCATGATAACATACGAAAATTAGTTGTAAAATAATTTAAGCGAACCTGAGCATACATTTCACTTGAAGCCGACCGACGTGTATTTTATTCCGTGCATCATTTTGTTAATGTTTTTAAACGGAATATTCTGGGACCCGTAGTGTTAATTCAGGGACTAAAAATATGTAAACGTTCTAGCTTAATTTCATACGTGACTTATAGAGGTCATTGACGTGTATTTATTTTGTATGCTACTTATGTACATAGACTTTGTAAATTTGTAAATTAATATATTAAACGAAATTGTGTATCAATTATGACCATAGTTTAATTGCTGAATTGTTTATTTGTTTGACATGATTTAACAATGTTTTAATAGAAATAAAAGTTAACTGTTATGTACTTTTCAAATGAATTTCTAACCGTGTGTTTTTTTTTACCTTTACCGTTTGACAATGAGATAGAGAAAGTAGTATATTCAAGAGTAACGAATCATATTAAAACAATAAGAAGTACTCACGTTTTTCTCCACTGAGTTCGCTGTCGAGCAATTGGTCTTTTGTCCCAAGGCACCACACTATAACCGCCATATTTCTGATTTAACTTAAACTGTCCGAGCATGTTGACATTGAGGTCAACGGCACGTACTTTATCAGATCATAACATTGAAGCCTGAACATAGAGGCAGTCAGGAGTGTTATGTATCTTGGTGTCTTGGCGACATTCAGAAGACAAATTCTATAACCGGCTAGTTTGCCCCTGGTGTTATATAAGCAAATGACACTATGTTACAAATAAAAGTAAGCTAGCCAGGTTATATCTTTAACATGTCATTGCTTTCATAGCACTCAGAAGCGTCATTTGAACCCGCAATGATTATGACGTAATCATTTTTCCCTATGTGTCGTAAATTGTCATCTAAGTTTCGAACAATCTCCTCAATTCCAGCATTTGGTTTAACAATGCCTATTGTATCCCCGTCCGTAGTTTCATTTATAAATCTACTGAAATTTCGGCCGTGACTGTCGCTCAAAATGGTTATTTTCCTTTTATTTTTATAGTCCAAATTCTTGTTGGGGTCCGTAGTTACCATTTTATCCGATACTTCTCGCTGTACATTCGAAATAGATATATCTAGGATAGGTATTCCTATATCACCCACGTCGCCCGTCAAGTCGACGATCACGGGAATGTTGTTATGTGAGTGGCAGCTCCCATGATAAGGAATGACCGGTAGGTACCTCTTCAGTTTGTATTGTCTGCACCATCGCTTCGGCTGTTTTATCCATCTCTGTTTGCGTTCCAACATTGGATATATTCTGTTTATTTGCAATTTTACTTAAGATTGGCTTGTCAAGATCTAATGTATTTTGATCCTTATCCTTTAATTTTTGTTCTAAATTTATTATTTTGGATGTTAATTTTCTAATTTCTTCTAGCAAAGTATCTTTTTGGAAAATTCCCTCGGCCAACTTATTACGCAAATTCCTGATTATGTTCTCCGAGGTATCTTTATTCTCATCTTCGGTATTTGAGACATGCATTAAACTTACATAACTTGTATTTGCTAATTCTGTCTTATTTTTCCTTATAGATGCTTTTGATCTTGTTAAAATGTTTTTACTCATTCTCAGTATTTATCTTTAGGCACAATTTACAAAGGAGAAAGGATAAACGGGGACACTCGTTTCACACCTGGGGGGCCCTTCCCGGTGTCTAACAATTTACAAACAAAAAAGGCCGCGGAAAGAGAAGGAAGGGAATAACAAAGAGTGTGTATATAATTTTGTATTATAACAATTACGTCTAACAGAAAGACCACATCAGGAAAAAAAAAAAAAAAAAAAAAAAAAAAAAAAAAAAAAAAAACATGCACCGAAAAACAATAATATCGAAAAAGTGACACACGTGTGCGAGCGAGAGATATAAAACTTGTATATGGTATAAAAATTCTAGAAAAAGAATGATATGTCTCGAATCGAAATGTGCATATAGACTTTTATTTCACGTTTGTGATCTAATTAGTACATACATGTGAATAAGAAACTCACCACTGACTGGAGTAACTTATGTACTTTAACCTGATGCACACTTAGCTAATTAAATACTTTCCATTTCACCATTAAACTACTGAAATAGCAGAGCAGCACATTATTAGAAATATACGCACGAAGTTTAATGCTGACCCTTGTTATTACTTGTTATATGTCGTCTATTAAACGTTAAAAGGACACCACAAAGTGACGTCAAATAGGACGTTACAAAGTGACGTCCAATATACTTTATAATATGTCGTCAATGGTACGTTTGGCTGTCACGTAAATGTGACGTCACAAAATGACGTCATTGGGCTGTGACATAATGTCGTCATTTATGTCGTATTGTGTACGTCATAATCGTACGTCTTTCAAGTCAAAAAGACACCTAAAATTAACGTGATTATCACGTCACCCTGTTTGCTGGGATGTTTCTTCTGTTTCAATTCATCTGTATACCAGTCCCCTATAATACTTTTTTCGCCATTTTTAATCTTATATTCTCTTACTGGAAAAACTTCATTTATAATATCCACCAGTGCCTTATGAAAGGAAGAAAACCCATTTTCACCGTTGCTTATTTCCGACCACCAGTCTCTTTCATTAACAGCCTGTACAAATCTGTTCATGTTCGCAGAATTATACAGTCTGCATCTCTTAGTTACTCTGCTTTCAGATGTGAGATCAACAATAAAGTCTATCCTCTGTGCTAAGTGATCAGAGCAGTGCGGGTTAACGGTCATGACCCGATGTATCTCCTTTCTCGTGGTAATAAACATATTATCGATACACGTTTTACTGCTGTTACTAATCCTTAAAGGTTCTCTAAAAACACATCGCAGGCCAAACATGGCCATCATATCAATTAACCCCACCGAATCATCCGTTTGTTGCATAAAATTGATATTAAAGTCACCCGCCAATAAAATGCAAGTTGTGGGAAACTTCTCTTGCACCTCAATTAGAGTTTCCGAAATAACTTCTCGAAAGATGCTCGCACTACCTAACGGTGGCCTGTAAACCGTAATGATGACAACGTTCCACATCTGAAGATATATTCCACAAACCTCCACATGCATATTAATTGCTATGTCCAGGTCTTTGAGCTCATCTCTTGTTAATATTAAGACACCACCATGTTTCCGTTTCGTTCTGCAGTAAACTGCTGATATCTTATAATTTCTTATTTTAACGACTTCAGCTATATTCTCATTCAGCCAGTGCTCACTTATGCAAGCTACGTCAACTTTATTCTCCTCCAAATATTGACTTATATCGTTAGTTTTATTTAATATCGACTGTATATTATAATTTAATACAGTAAAAAATTTCATTTTGGAATCGTCATATTTTAGTTTATTCTGTATGTTGTTATGCATTGTTGTAAACCCGAATGTACTATCCTCAGTTAGGTTTGTTTTTCCTCGGGGTTCCTTTTCTGAAAATTTCGGATAACATTACTCGGCCATAAACCTGCGTCTAATACTGTTTCCCTCAATTCTTCCCTAACTGTCGATTTAAATGTCGTTCTATCTTTATTCAAAATATTTAGCTTTTCGCAATCTATTGCACTCACATTGTTTTCACTAAGATATTCCTTTACAGCATTCACTGTTGTTGTATTTTTTAAGTTTGAAATAAATATCCAGGCAGTTCTATCCATCGCCTCTAATGAAGTATTTTTTCTTGTGCCTTTAACAATATTTGTGTGAGATCTCCGAAACCTGTTCTTTTTATGTTTATTGTCCGTAATATTCTCCCGTGAATGAATTGTTTCACTTTTATTTCTCTCAGATTGTTTATTTTCCGTTTTTACTGTTTTTACTGTGTCCGTCCTGTTTTTAGTCGACCAGTCGCGTTTTTCACAACAAATCGTTTTTGCCTCGTCCAGCATTTCTATATTCATCGTCGTCCCCTCACCTGTTGTCTGTTTATTCTCACATTTAGTATAATGACCCAGTAGCACTATTTGTTCTTCTAGAATTTTTATTTTTTCATTTAATTCATCTATAATTATGTCTTTTCTGTCCTTCCTGTGTCTGTTTCTCACAGGTTCAGCATAAGGGCTGTTTTTATCCTTAACACGAGTAGTTTCCGTCTGCCCATTTAAATCATTTATTTGATTATGTATCAATTCAATATTTTCTTGATTGTTTTCTTTCTCTGTCTGGCACTTGTATAATTCGGAATTTACTTGTTTTATAATCTCCATTTCTTTTTCTAATTGATATATTTTTTCGTGTAATTTTGTCGTTTCTTTCGCAAGCATGTCTTTAATTACTTTTTCCCACTCCGTAGGGAGTTTGTGGGTTCTCGTATCAATACTCTTGCTATTATCCCTAGCAGTGGCGGCCCGTGATTTTTTGGGACGGGAGGGCACCGGGTGGGGGGGGGGTCTGAGTGTTTAATTTCAAAAATTAAGTACAGACAAAAAAATAAACTCAATATGTTATATAATTAATTTGTTTGAAAATAAAATCCATTCGCCGTTCCTTAGGATTAGCAAAATGATTAATAACTAATTCATTGAAGTTTGGTGTTCATGAGTTTATCTTTATTATAAAATTCATCTAGATATTTTTGGTTTGCTGTAAAATTGTCAAATTGTATTGTATATTTAAAACATGTGTTCCTAGTTGCTTTAACAAGATGTGATACATCAAAAGAATAAAATATTTTATGTTCTAAGTAAAAGTATGGTGATTCTGGAGTAACTCCTTTTTCTTTTGAATACTTACAAAAATTTGAGCCGACATCAGATACTAGTGCTCGGACAGAAAGCCCAACTGCAAATAACTTTAGTATTGTATTATCTACAGTCTCCTCTAAAGCTTTACCACTACATGTGCTGCTGACTAATACATAACCAACTGGCTGTTTCCAATTCATATGAATGCCCTTAGCAAAGAGAACCATAGCAAATTTTGCTGGTTTATATGTTGTTTGACCATTTATTTTATGAAATCCTACAATTTCGTCTTTAGTTATATTATAAAATAAATTAGCTTTTAGTCACATTTCATCAATGCGTGGAATGCATTCACGTGCTTATGGTGTAAAATGAGCAGTTTTTATTTCACTTGCAGAATACACAAAATCAACACTCGTGGAGTTATATTCCAATTCTGTGTTAATCTTTGTAATGTTCTTACGCTTTCCAATTGAAGTATTTTACTTAAGTATTTATAAACTCTTATAGATATTTAAAGCAAATTGTTTGTACTGTATGCTGTATCTTGCAATATTCTTATTTTTATTAACTGCATTAAATTTAACAACAGTTGCCAGTTCATTTGATAAATATCTGTCACAAAGCCCTAGACAATATTGTAAATTCTCCTGTTTAGGATAGAATTTCATTTTAGATTTAGTAGCTATAACTCGATGCTGTTTTAGAGATTTTCTGTCTTTCCTTTGTGGGTGTTTGGGCAGAGATTTTTTTTCTGTTTGAACCCCAACATAGGGTAGGACTTTCCATAACTGGTAAAATAAAATTAAAAAATTATACATTTCGTTAAAACAAATTAATTGTATGTTTGTAATTGAAAAGTTCTAAATTATTCTACTTTATACTAGATTAAATACATATGTGTTGAATTTTTGTTCAAAAATGACTTCGAATTCTTCAGTTAACAACTAAACGTATTTTATGTTTTGCTCATAAAATAATTTTGTATTGTAAATATTAATTGTCATACCTATAGGTGGGTTGACGTTCACTTGTGCTATGAACATTCATAGTTTCCACACATACTAAAATACATTTTGAAATTAGTATGCTTTTAAAATTTCAAATAATACTTAGTTCTTATAAAATAACATTTTATAATAAACATTTACCTTTAGATAGTTTCTTAACCAGTGAGGTTTGAATTGGTTTCTTTTCATTACGGTTATGGCTGTGAGAGATAACGATGTTCTCTAAAATTCTTATTTTCGAAGGAAGTTGCTTCATTATATAAAAAGTTTCATTCAAAGTGTTTACTACAAAGATGAATTATTACAAACTATCTGTTATAAAACTTACGGATTTTCTTCTTTAGGAAACGAAAAGAAATTGTAGAATATACTTTGTTGCTAAACATTTTTACAAGCAAAAATGCAACATCTATGTGCTCGGGATTTCTTCTTTCGTACAGTTTCTATTATTTATATCAACAACAATTTAACTGGCACCTTTATTTTTTCGTAAATTATAAGTTATAAAATTAAGACAGGTTATATTTATACAAGTGCATACACAACAAAAACAAAACACGCCATTTTGTTTGATTTTGCGCACAAATATCGGAATTATGCAAGTGACGCTTTTGTCACTTCTGTTATTTTGTGATATTACATACTGGATGTCATCCGGCATCACAGTCTAGTGCCCTATCGTGACATATACCGCTCTCGCCCCGCACCACTTTTTATACGCGCGATTTCTAGTACAAACTGGGCAGTGGCGCAAGATGCCCCGGAGCCTACGTCAGACTGTGATTTTTAAACGCGCTGAAGAGACGGACTGTTACTTCCGAAAAAATACCCAAGCAGCAAAATCACAATTTTAGAGAAGGATAAAAATATATATTTACTAATGTAGGACAAGTGCAAGGTCCACTGATTTTGCTGCTAGGGATATTATTTGTTATCAAACAAATTAGAAAAATTACATACAAATTAGGTATTTAAATTTATCTGTTAAAAGAAGTTTATCACGGGGGGCAGTGCCCCGTTGCCCTCCCTGCAGCAGCCGCCACTGATCCCTAGTGTTAACCATTTTATTTTAAAATTCAAGAAAAATCCGAGCACAAGAGAAACACATGCATGCAGGTCAGCGATCGACACGCTACATAAAACTACATAAAATATGTTGAATACATAATTAATTATATTAATCATAAAAGAAAAAATATATGTTATACATGCTTTAATATTGTGTATAATTTTAGCTACAACTAATATTATCGTACAAACTTTTGAGTAACTGTTTAAACATTTATCATAATATGTACAAAAACAAGTTCACAGACTATGACATAATTATATAAGTAAAATAAAAAGTTGAGCACAGTCAGCTTCGTTTTATTTTCAATGATGTGGGATCCTTCCCTCACACATTCTATTAGAGTTGCCTTCTCCAGGTCATCCCAATTTTGTGATCTGCCCTTTTGTTCTAAGAAAACAGATATTATTTTTTAATAAAGTTCCTTTTTTTTTAAACTATTATTTAATACTTTCTTTGTTTAAACTAACTTACATCGTTTACTGCCATCCCTCCTATTCCACGAAATAAAAATACTTTAAAATAACACTCAAACACGAAGAAGCATTTGAATCTTAATTTGGCGCTGAACCGAAGATAGATTAGATTTAACAGCTTTCTTACCCCTAGAGGTGGGCAGTTCGGGTCCGAACCGGCTCAGGGAACCGAGGGAGCCGGTTCACTAAATTTCAATGAACCGGATCTCGGCTCACTTGGGTCGACTGAATAATTTGGAAATTATACTTGGAATACGGTCGCAGGTTGGATTGAAAAATAAAAATTGATATTATATAACAGGTAGTGTACGCACTAAAATATTTATTTTTGTAGAACATAACAGCATATTGTATAAATATATAAAATGTATATTCTGAACTGAATATCAAAATGTAAAAATAACTAAACAGCATACGTATAAATCTAAATTCTACATTGATAATTTACAAATTATAATTTAAAAAAATGATTTGTGAAGTATTCGCGGTTGTTAATCGACTTCTCCTGTCAGTAAAATGTTCCCAGATTTACTAAAAATGCGCTCGCAAGGAACAGATGTAGCCAAGACACATAAACGTTTTTTTACTATTTCGTAAATTCTGGAATAGACATCTTTTCTTTGATGCCACCATTATAGTGGATCTTGTCTGTTGATTATCGGTTCATTTAAGTATTTATCAAATTCAATTCTTTTACCTATTCTATGTCGGTCAAAGACCCATAACAGTATTTATTTGTTATTTATATAGTTCTCAAAAATATTCCTTTGGATAATAAAATAAACTATTTAATTTATTAGTTGTCTGTGAGTTACAAAATTCTTACAAATATTTTTATTACACCTGCATCATAATCATAATTGCCATTTAATAATGTTGATTATCGGTTCATTTAAGTATTTATCAAATTCAATTCTTTTACCTATTCTATGTCGGTCAAAGACCCATAACAGTATTTATTTGTTATTTATATAGTTCTCAAAAATATTCCTTTGGATAATAAAATAAACTATTTAATTTATTAGTTGTCTGTGAGTTACAAAATTCTTACAAATATTTTTATTACACCTGCATCATAATCATAATTGCCATTTAATAATGCTATGAAAATTATGAAATGCTCTAGTTCTAATTACTTTTTGTTCGAATGGCATTCTCTTTAATAATTATAAATACCAAATGAATGTATAATTTAGTTTTACATAGGTATATTTTGCTTAATTTGTGTACAACAATCTGATAATTTGTCAAATTTGTGTGAATTGTACCTTCAAATAAATTGTTTGTCAAACATTTTGTATAATTGGTGTGCGCGCAGCCTAAATTATCATCCCGGTTCGTTTGCGCCGACGACGGCGCCGAGTATTACATACGGTATGCTATTACGGATCCACACGGTTCAAATGAGCCGGTTCCGGGACCCGGCTCACTATGAGGAGCTAAACCGAGTGAGTCGGGTCAATGAAAAGTACCGTTTTGCCCACCTCTAACTTACCTCTTAAAACACGGTACTAAAATTTAGTTGGCAACCATGTACCATAATTTCTTCTTTAGCCTGTGGCAACTCTGGATACGACCATTTTGTAATACTTCTTTGTTTATTTTCTGGTTTGTTTATTCATCAGTCTCAAATTAAGAATTGTTTAAAATGGGTGATCATGTTGACCAAGTTAATATAATTGATACAATGCTTTCGACAAGTACATTCAGAGTAAAGGAAGAACAGCGCCAAGAAGACAGTTTTGTAGACGATAAAATATGTATCTCGGAACCTACCATTCTTATAGACAATGCTGAAATACAAGGCTCCACTTGGCATAGAAAATTAAAGCAGTATGAAGAGCACACATGTTTGAATAATATTAAGACAGAACTGGCATCATTTCAAGCGACAGAAGTACAAAATGACAATATTAAAATCGAAGGAGGGTTTAGTGTTAAAATTGAATTTGATAATGGACTACTGTGTAAGTAACTGTATATAAGGCTAGGCTATTCTTTAGAAAGGGTGCCCCATGATAACATCAAAATACAAGGATAATATATACATCAATAAAAAGCTTACAATTCACAGAATCCAAAAATGTAGGATTCATTGCCAGTAGTGAGTAAGAAGTATAAAATTTTCGTTTTAAAAAAGCACTATTTTCAGGTTATATACGAAAATTTTATATTAGGTAGGCACTAACATAATTGAAAATCAGATATTTTCCAAAAAGTAATTGCACTGTAATTAAATCAGTGTACAATCTGTGGATTTAATATAAAATTTCGGAAATTAATTTACTGTTCTTGACAAAACTTACGAATGAAAAATATGCATGAATAATTAAAAACAATATTTTAAAATATAAAATTGTTTATATTTATTATCACGGATTATAAACATTTATCTAAAAAAACAAGAATGTACAAGAGTTCATTTCTTTTAAATGGGCGCATGCCGCTTATAGTCAATAGACGGCAACCAGTTTAACATATAAAATTTTCGTAGGTATTGTAACCTCAAAATAGTGGTTTTTAAAACCAAAATTTGATACTTTTTACTCACCTGATGGCAAAAAAATCGTCATTTTTGGATTCTGTGAAATGTAAGCTTTCTATTGGTGTATATATTGTCCTTGTATTTTGATGCTATCATAGGGCACCCTTTCTAAAGAATTACCTAAGGCTAAACTTTAACATGATGCCCACACAAATAATAAAGATTTCGAACAGTATCAAAAAATATATGTTTTATTGTCAATGTGAGAGTAGAAAATATGAAATTCTTGCTTACAAGTCATATTTCAAGGTTAAAGACCAGTTGCTTGTTCCACTTCAAAGTCTTTATTACTAAATCATTGATATTATTGCTGATGATTGGATTTACATCAGCAATTAGTTAATAGAATGTTATGTAAATTCTTGGTGTTTCTGACATTATTGTTTGTAAGGAGTGATTAAACATTTGCAGTATAAATATAAAATACACAGAAAAAGTTAAGCGCATTTAGTATTTATTCTGTTTATAGAAAAACAATAAAATTTCATTACAAACACGTACATATTTTTACTTTCACACCTGTTTTATGTCTCAAATACTAAGGTTTCACTTATTTCAATTGCCAGTTAAATCTTTGTCATCCTTACATAGTATATTACTTGATTAGTTTGAGAGCTAACAGTATTAAATAATGTTTCATGATTCTGTATTTATTTAAAGAATTACCAAGTGATATAATTCTTAATGTGTGTGTATCTTTGGCCAACAGACTGTGAACATTGTGAAGCATATTACGTAGACTATTGCATCGAATGTGGAATGCTTGTGCATATTTTAAACAAATATGCTTTGAATAATGCAGATAGTGGAGAAGATATACCAAATGATATTTTAGAAATTCAAGATTGTCTTGGGCAAACTGGAGTATATGCTTTGAGAATTATTCCTGAAGGTGTAAAATTTGGTCCTTTCACTGGGCTCAACGCAACAGAATGTCCCTGGGAAATGAATGGCGAGAAATTTGTTTTAGACAAAAATAAGTGGAAGTATTTGAATTGGATGCAGTACGTTAATCCTACCAGGAATACTTGTGACAGAAACCTGATCGTCTTTAAATCTGAGGAGAATATATATTATGAGAGCACTCGTCAAATTCGAGCTGGTGAAGAATTACTGGTGTATTTTGGTGAGGCATACGAAAACAGCCCGAATAAAATTGTCAGGTTGGATTTTGTTACGATTACGAAAGACATCAGTAAGGACGTATTTGCCTGCACATTTTGCTGCCTTGGATTCAGCTCGAGATCACATTTGGCTAAACATAAAACTATTTGCGCTAAGGATACAACCGAAACGTTTTCAATTGAAGGTATTGTGAATATCTCGTTTATAATTCCATACACACGTGGTATTAATTCAAAGATTAATGATCACCCTTATACAAAACATGAGAATAAATACTTACATATCTAGCTGCTCTTATTTGGCAAAATTGAAAGGAAATATATAAATTGTTATTTGGGGTTACACTCAAACACATAAAATTCTTCCTACAACTCTCATGAATTATTAAAAGTTATAGTATACAATACAGAAACTGATTCACAAAGTAATTTTTGCATCGTACTCTTTTCCTACAAATTCCAATCGATCCTGTATCTCATTGTCCGAAACATCAATAATTAATAAATGAAATGTTCGGTTAAGCAAACATAGTTAATCCTACAGCTGTTACAAATCCTTTTTTTTCATGGTTATATGTTGACCATAAGTTGTTCAATTTTACTTTACATAAACATCATTTGTGCTTCGGTAATATGATGATATTTTATGACTTTTGCGTTCCACAAGAACTGCATCAATGTCAGTTTTGCATGTAATTTAATGGGTGTGTTTTTCATGCAATTCTAGAACTCCAGCAGTGCCCGTTTTGCCAAATCCACTTGGACTCCAAGGAATATCTTGTATATCACATGAGTTTCTGCTGCAAGAGAAATGCCAGGTATGATGATTGTCTTAGTCCTTGTTCACAATGGACATAAGACATAAGAAACCCATAAGACGTAAGAGTTACATAAGAGATACATAATGCGTAAAATTTAATTACTGTTCACAATGAACATAAACGTAAGGGATTTGCGCATGCGCTATAGTGGTATTTTCAAGTATTTTGTTTATTTATTTCAGAGAAATAGAGTAGGGGAGAACGCGCTTAAAGATGCGCCAACTAAGTTAAATTGAATTCCGCCATTTTGAAGGTTGCTCACAAGCCTTACAAAAATGTTTGGAACAAATAACTTTATTTTTGGACCAGGTCCACGTTTCAACATTTTTTCCTAGCACATCTAACCACATTTTCAATGAATCACCCCGTGGAAATCTACAAATAGTGCAGAATTAATCGCGCTCTTAAAGATGCAATTCTTTCATTCTATTACGGTAATATTTATACCTAGCTCAACAATTCGCATGTAAAGTTCATTGACTTAGAAAAATGTAAACAAACTTACGTGTGAAAAGAAATGCCTTCCGGCTTAAATCTTCGACTGTTACTGCAGCCCAACACAGAGCACGACATGTTAATAACACACACAAGTCCTTTTTAATACAATTAATTAAAAATAACCTCCAAGCTTGACAATTACAACAACACAAGTGCCAATTACCCTGCAAAATGGCGACCACAATAGCGTTTGCTTAAAACTGGATGCGCACTCGTCGAAGCGCGTTCTCCCCTACTCTATTTCTCTGATTTATTTTGACGTTTTAAGGTTAGTAGTGTGTTAATATAGTTTCTAAAAATTCTGACAATATTGAAATTGCTGTTGGAATGGATAATAATCAGCATATTACCCTTATTGTTATTAACGAAAAGTAACAAAAATAAATGTCAAGGGAAAACGAAACACACTGGTGGGTTTAGCCGGTAAAAACAAGAAGAGCAAATACAGTCTGTAAAACCTATCTAATTTATATGTATTCTTAAATATATGAAATGAACTTCATTTAACCACACAAATTAAAAGCTTATCTATTTAAATTACATTATAAAGTCTTTAAGAATCATGGTATCTGTATTTTACAAATACAGGTATCTTAATTTGAAATAAAACCTTTTGTTTTTTATTTTACCATCGTGTTTTATTTATACATACAATTTTTTCTCACACATACACAAATATTAAATGCTCTATCTTAGGCTTGTAACTTGTTTTTAATTCTTTATTTTTTTAAATTATAATGTACTATTATGTCATCAGATAATGAAATTATTAACATCGTAATCTTTAACCATTTCCATGTTATATGCTGATTGGCTTTTTATTCATATTCATACATTAGACAATGCACTTTAATTCAAAGTTATAAACACACTTCAAGAATATTTGGTTCACTGTTACATTTAGGAAAGGTTATAAAGACAACAAAAGCATTATATGCTGCACCATGGTGCTCGGCTTTGGTGGTGGTTTCAGTACTAAAGTAAAAATACTTAGTGTAGGTTATTTTGTGTATTGCTGCATGGCTTGAGATGCTTCACAAGTAGTATGTGGAGGTATTCGACATAGCACAATTCCAGTCAATTTCACATACATATTTCAAGCAGCAATTTGAAATTAACAATTTCTTCTTGCTTTCTCATATGTAGCGTTTCTTCAATCGTTCCATATTTACTCATATGGAGTAATTACAATTTATTGCAGTAATTTGTAGTAGATACATATATTATATTATTTAAAATCGATAAAGCCTTTGTATTTTTCACGTTATCAGAACAAAATCGTCACAATTCCAATTGACACGATTCGAAAGCATGTGATTCTACAGGCTTCCCGCGTTTTTTATAATTCCGTTACCAATCGGTTAAGTTGTGAAACTTCGAAAAGCTTATTTTACTAAAATTATACGTAAGAAATACATAAGAAAAATGTTTTTTTTTAATGGAATGCTATGCATTTTTATACATTTTATGATAGGCCTTGAAAAGCTGATTAAAATGACTCGACTTGTATTTGCCGATTTTCGACAACGATTAATGATGAAATACCTATTATGGGCTCAATTAGTAGAGATATCTTTTCAGTACGTGAAATTAATGTTTCTTTCGACATATCTGCGTACGTTCCTTAGAATTACACACCATTCGCTAAAGTTAAAACTCCTAAAAAGAATCAAATGGAACAGCCTGTATATTTATATGTCATTGAAAAGTACTTAAAATTTACCAATTAAAAATATATACTTTCTTCCACCTGTGGGCGATATTGCAAAAGTTATAGGATATTATATCTGAATAAATCCGTTTACGACTTAAAATTATGAGTTCGCCATGACTTAATTACACACAGCATAATTAAAATTAATCGAAAAGAGTTACTTCTAATCTAATATTTTCTTTTTATAAATAAGTAATTTTTATTAAAATTTTAAAACTCATAAAATGAAAAGGTCGGAAGTTCATGAATTAACAATAGTTAAAATATCGCAATCGCCCTGTGTCATAAAATTGTTTATCGTCATACTTAGACTAACTTTTAAATTACTTTAAAATTAAAGAAGTCATACTTAGATTTATAACTTCACTTGAAAATCAAACCATCAGTAGAAGTATTTAAATGTACGTTATTGAAAACTTCTATAAATTTCGCAATATCATGAAGAATGTATAAGTTACTATTTTCAAGCATTACAGTAAATAACCCACATGCAATTCAAGAAGGTCGGTACCAATATGATTTTTCACTTGACGTGTGAGTCGGAATTATTGGTGAAAATGTTATTGTGCCGTATTTTCTACCGTTGCGGCTAAATGGTGCATCCTATACACATTTTCTCCAGGACCAGCTTCCCATTTTACTTGAAAATGTTCCGCGATTGTGGTTTCTGCACGATGGTAGGCCGAGCAGGACCCCAACCATGGCCTCCCAGATCACCAGACTTAAACCCTCTAGGACTTTTGCATCTGGGGTCACCTTAAGTCCTTGGTTTATACGACCCCCCATTGAATGTGTAAATGATTTAAGGAAACGCATCATTGCAGGCTGCGAGACAATCCAAAACACTCCCGGAATATTTCAACGATTGCGCCGATCTATAAGACGAAGACTCGATTCCTGTCTAATGGTTGGAGGTGGTCATTTCGAGTAGTTTTTATAACTCTGTTCCGTTTGATATTGTTGTCTTTTTCTTTTTTGTAATACACATAATTTTGTTTTGTTTGTATTTTTTATTTTATATTCTATTAAAACATACATACTATACTGGTACATGCCTACATTAAAAGTGAAAAGAAGCGGAATAATTCTAAAATGCTACGATTAAAGTCATAATTTGTGCTAACAAAACGTGACATTCACCTACTAGATTTTTTTGATTTCATGCACGATATTGTATTTTATTTTTTTTATTAATAAACTATTGCTTTTACTGAAAACAACACAAGGGTTAACAAAGTTTAGCACTAAATCATTCTTTTCAACGGATATTTTTAATATTAATTGAGTTGTCCGATACTTGCTGGACATCCATGTTAATTAATAATAGTAGACGGAGTAAAACACAATTTACAACAAATCCAGTAACTCAAAATAACTTATTACAAAGTATATGACATGTTTCGCTATCACTATAGTTTCTTCGGATATTCAATTACTACCAAACTATATATTTTCCTAAAATCAGGTGTTCAGATCTTACAATGTCTAGGATACTGTGGGGAATTTCTGTAATTTACTTCAATGACTTTTTATTATCTATTTTATGTTAAAAGTATTTTCTAACAATAGCTTCTAACAAGTTACTATTAAATTTGTGGTTATTTTGCAACTGGTGACATGCATAATTTGACTCCATATTTTTGTTAGTTTTTCCTACATATGTGATTAATTTATAATTGTTGGTTTTCTTTCTTATTTGGATACACCATCTCTATTGCTTTCTTATAATTCTTTTTCTTTAATATTTGGTCCATTAATTTGCGATTCTATCCATTATTTATTGCTAATTGTTTTATAATATTTAATTCTATGAGAAAATTTCGTTTATTTATTGGTATAGAAGTTAATCTATGAATCATGGAGTGAAAGGCGGCGAGTTTGTGTTTAATCGGCTTATTCGACTTATTATGAATAATGACGTCCGTGTATGAAGGTTTATGATAAATTGAAAATATTTTATTAGTTATTGTTTTCTCTTAAAATTGTTAGGTCTATTTTTAAATCGAGAAATTTATTTTGTTAAAAAGGTCTGGTTAAAAAAGTAATAGGGGTTGCATGTTACACCCCTATAAAAGATCACAACAAACGACAAAATTAAAAAAAAAATCGTTGGTCGCCTTTTTATTGGTAGAACACGCCCACAAAATGCCATTTTTCTAACTCTTCAGCAGTTTTAATAAAAAAAAAACATTTTTTTTTCTGATTTTTGAAAGCGTGTAACTCTTCAAGGACAAGCCTAAGAGCTTTTGTTTACATGAAAGACTCCCTTTTATTTTTGACAAGGAATCACCCTCTGAAAACTTTCGCACTTATTTGGAAACAACCTGTAGAAGCTTTACTAAAAGGCTTGACAGATTTGAATATCATTAGGCAGGCGCTTAATTAATTTGTGACGCTGCTGGTCGGTGCGTTACGTACGTAATTAGTCTTAGCAATGTTAGCTCGTCGGTACGTTGCGCTAAGTAAGCAGTTCAATTTAAGTTTAGGGTGCGCATACCTCCGTGATGATCGTTCACTCTAGTTTCCCCTACTCCCAATCCTCGAAGAAGGTCAATGGTACATATTAATCAATGGCACTGTAACTGTTAGCTCGTTTCGTAAAGCAGGGTATACTCTTTTGTTTAGATGTTTTGAATAAAGCGCATTAGCCATTTGGTGGTGAAATTATCTCCGCCCTTAAATTGATGTTCAACGTGCGATGAGAAATATTCATTTTTATGTTTTCAGAGGGCGCATTCTGCCGACGACAGATTTGAATGGACGCAAGAGATGCCTCCGTGAAATCTATAAATGTGAACATTGCAAGTACAGGACGAAGTACCAAGCAGATCTCAAGGAGCACACCAGCAACCACCATTATATAGTTAAAGTGTATAAATGTGGTATTTGTAACAGACGTTTCAAGACTAAAGAATTCCTCAGGATGCACGTGGAAAATACGCACGCTTATGTTGAAGGAAAGGACGGCCCAGAACATTCTACGACTAATTATAGGAATGCACATATAAAAGTAGAACAATCCAGCTCACGAGATCAAAAGAAAGTGTTTAAATGTTCACTGTGTGTATTTCGAACAAAATACAAACAATATCTAAGAAAACATATAAAAACGAAACATTTAAAGAAATCTGATTATAAATGTGATACTTGTGAATTCGCAACAAATACCAAAAGTAATTTAAAAAGCCATATAAAAACTAAACATTTGAAAAAAAGTGATTATAAATGTGACTCTTGTGAATACAGAACAAACTACAAACATTATTTAGAAGTACATATAAAAACTAAACATTTGAAAGAATTTAGTTTTAAATGTGGGTCTTGTGAATATGGAACGAACTTCAAAAGTAATATAAAGAGACATACAGAAACTAAACATGTAAAAGAATTTGATTATAGATGTGACTCTTGTGAATATAGAACAAACACCAAAAGTAATTTAAAAGTGCATATAAAAACTAAACATTTGGAGGAATTTAGTTATAAATGTGATTCATGTGAATATAGAACAAACAACAAAAATAATTTAGAAGTGCATATAAAAACTAAACATTTGAAGAAATTTAGTTATAAATGTGATACATGTGAATACGTAACAAATAACAAAAGTCAGTTAAAAAGACATATAAAAGATATACATTTGAAGCAATTTAGTTTAAAATGTAAATGTTGTGAATATGAAACAAACAACAAAACTAATTTAAAAGTGCATATAAAAACTAAACATTTGGAGGAATTTAGTTATAAATGTGATTCATGTGAATATAGAACAAACAACAAAAGTGATTTAAAAGTGCATATAAAAACTAAACATTTGAAAGAATATGAATTGAAATGTGAATCATGCGAATATAGAACAAATTACAAACGTTATTTAGAAGTACATATAAAAACTAAACATTTGAAGAAATTTAGTTATAAATGTGACTCATGCGAATATATAACAAACAACAAACATTGTTTTGAAGTACATATAACAGCAAAACATTTGAAAAAATTTAGTTATAAATGTGATTCATGTGAATTCGTAACATATAACAAAAGTCAGTTAAAGAGACATATAAAAGATAAACATTTGAAGCAATTTAGTTTAAAATGTGAATTTTGTGAATATGAAACAAACAACAAAACTAATTTAAAAGTGCATATAAAAACTAAACATTTGAAAGAATTTGATTTGAAATGTGAATCATGCGAATATAGAACAAACAACAAAAGTGATTTAAAAGTGCATATAAAAACTAAACATTTGAAAGAATATGATTTGAAATGTGAATCATGCGAATATAGAACAAATTACAAACGTTGTTTAGAAATACATATAAAAACTAAACATTTGAAGAAATTTAGTTATAAATGTGACTCATGCGAATATATAACAAACGACAAACATTGTTTTGAAGTACATATAAAAGCTAAACATTTGAAAAAATTTAGTTATAAATGTGATTCATGTGAATATAGAACAAACAACAAAGGTAATTTAAACGTGCACATAAAAGCTAAACATTTGAAACAATTTGATTTTAAATGTGAATCATGTGAATATGGAACACGCCACAAAAGTTGTTTAAAAAGACATATAACATCTTAACATTTGAAGAATTTAGTTTAAAATGTGACTGTTGTGAATATGAAACAAACCTCAAAATTAATTTAGAAGTACATTTCTGTACAATAAAATGGCGTACACGTCTTATTGCTAATTTTGACATTATTTTGTTAGTGTGAAAATGATTGGTTATCTTAACATTAAATAAAATTTATTATATTATATAATTGTTTAATATTTAACACGAAAAATAAAATACAAATAAAATTAAATATAAAAACAAAACAAGAAAACATTAATATTTAGTCTTACTGCCATTTCCTTCAATGACTATTTAAATTTAAATGATGGGGCAGCAGTGAATTAATTAATTGCCGGACGTAATTTTCATCTGGTACGAATTCTTCCCACTCTTTTTCTATTGTATCAGAAAGATGATTCACGTTTAGAAAACGATTATTTTGGGTATATATTTTCTTAGTTAATAAACGCCATATGTTCTCAATAGGGTTCAGATCTGGGCTGTTTGTCTGCCACGTTATTATTACCAAGCCATGTTCTAGCAATATTAGCCGTGTGCACAGGACAATTGTCATGTTGATAAAAAAAACTTTCGGGATATAATTGTCGAAAAGAAGGCAGCATTACTTTTTCTAGAATATGGATATAATTTTCAGCACTTAACGCCCATCTATTTTGAAACAAATTCCAAGTCTTACATAGCTGCACCAAGCCCATACATTTATGCTGAAACATCCACTCATTCGTACCGGATATTATACAGGGTTATGATAAAGTAACTCACAAAATTCATAAAACGTACAATGTTCATTTTTGAAAAAAATGCAAAAACACGTCAAACAGTTTATTTTATTCCGCGTCTTTTAACATAAGTCCAAAAAATAAAACGTCAAATTTGTCAAAGTTATGACGTCATCAATATTTTTTTTAAATATGAAGCTAGGTTTTTTTTTACTTTATTTTATAAAGCTTGTTTTTCTGCATTATAAAGATATAATTGAAGTAGGGGTTACATAAGAAAAAACTGAGAGAATTAATAAAAAACAAAATAGACTTTATTATAGTAATAACATTTAAATTAACTAAACAGTCCATTAAACCAAAACGATTTCTTACAGGAATTCTTCAAACGTCTTGGCCTATGTCAGATAGTGAACGGGACATAGTTTCTTCTTATTTTAATGTGTTATGATTGTTTGTCTAATCATCTCTTTATATGTGTTCAAAGCCTATCCTCTTATTTTCAATGTTTTTCTATAAGCCTAGTTGATTGATATCCTTTATTGAATTACCTAATCCAAGATTTGCACGTTGGACTTCGGTTAAACAATAATGGAATTCATTAAATGTTTAAATAACAATTTATTTTATTGTGATTGAAGCTGAATTATTTATATCCATTATTGAGTCACCTAATCCAAGATTTGCACGTTGGACTTCGGTTAACCAACAATGGAATTCATTAAATGTTTAAATAACAATTTATTTTATTGTGATTGAAACTGAATTATTTATATCCTTTATTGAGTCACCTAATCCAAGATTTGCACGTTGGACTTCGGTTAAACATTAATGGAATTCATTAAATGTTTAAACAACAATTTGTATTTATTATATTATATTTGAACACACATAAATGAATGCATTTATTTATTGATTATTAGATTGTAAGTGAAATTTTATTATCATGCTTGTACTTCCCCCGATTCGCTGTAGATCTTTTCGAACTCATCCAGGAAATTATTGGATTCCATCTTTGTTGGTAGTCCTTTTGTTTACGCTTTTCGTCGGAAAACGAATTTTATCCACTGAAGGAACGACTACTTCCCGCACTCTTTTATTTCTTGGCGCGCTTTTCTAGTTTGAATCCGTGCGTTCAGGGAGTTACGGCGCTGGAAGCGAATAGCGCTAGAGCTTGTGGTTAGCGCCTGAAGTCATTGAACGGGTCACAGTAGTAAATTTGAAAATTGTTGCTTGCGCATGCGTAATTTTACTACTTCTGATGAATCACATTCTGACAGCAGCAATATGGCGTTCTAAAGTTTATTTTTATTTCATTTCACTATTATTATTATTGTTTGAAGTACCGTATGAAGACATGACATACGCACTTTTAAAATCTAAACTAAAAATAAAGTCGACGTATTTGGTGTGTAATTAGTAGGGAGCGGAATCGAGCGAGTCATGACTCATCGCCCATGGGCGCGCTATTGAAATGTTGTATTTTTAAAGAGGTTTTAATTTTATTTATATAATTGAATAACAAGTGGCTGGTGATTATAAAATACAAAATATCCTACTATTTGTTCATTTTCTCTTCTGTAAGACTTGTTCTCTTTGAATTAAGTACATCCTTGTAGATAGAAAACGTCTTTTCTACATTAGCATACACAATTGCCGCAATGTTATTTAACCTGGATTTCTATTAAAAACTGCGTCTAAGTCACTTGGAATTATTAATAGCCACATCTAATGTGGTTAATCCATTTTTACTTTCTTATACGTGGTATAAGGAAGTATTGTGAAATTTTCGATCTCGAGATTTTTGATGTCCACGTTTTGAAGTCCCCTGATACCGAAAAAGATGTTTTTAAAAAATGTCTGTGTGTCTCTATGTAACCACGATAACCGCTGTAGATATCAATTCCAAATTTTGTATGTACGTGTCTAATCTCCCTCTTGAGATCTGAGTAGTTTTTCAGTAAAATCGGTAGACCGGAAGTAGCAAAAATTAAATTTTGCCAATATTTCGTCAACTACTAAATTTAAACAAATTTATAAAGAATTCATATGTACTTGAAATTAAAATTGAGAACAATTTTATTTAAAAAGTTTTTCGAAGCTGCTACCGGAAGTAGGTCTTTCACTCCTATCGAAAATCACTTTTTTGCGAATATTTCGCATGTCATGCTTTTTAGACAGGTACGTTACGGGTATAAAAGTATTTAAAATGTAATTTTCAATATCTTTTGCATAAAAACAATTTCAAAATTCAGACCGGGATTACCACTTTTACTCTTATCGAATAGCGATTTTTTGCGAATATGTCGTAAATTATGCATTCTATATGTATTTATCAAGAATACAAAAGTATTTAGTGCTAGATTTGCAATATTTTTTGAATATATATGAAATTTCAAAATTCGGACCGGAAGTAACACTTTTACTCTTAGGGAGTAGTCCTTTTTTCGAATATCTTGCTAAGTATGCATTCTATAGCGATTTATTAAGAGAACAGAAGTACTTAGAATAGGATTTTGAATAAAAAAAAATATAGTATAGTTTGAAACGCTCATACGTATAAGAAAGTCGTGTGGTGGCCACACCTCATTTTTTAATTTGAGATTCGATTTTCAAAATATGTCATTAGTTTAGGCAAATTTCCAAAGTGTTCCTGAAGGAATAACAACTGATTTTTTAAATTTGGGATTTGTGTTAGTTCCTTGCACTCAGAAATACTTCGAGCATCGTCAATTAAAAATGTAACGAAATTTTGTAAACTATCGAAATTCTCTGCATGAAAACTATTTCTGTGTATGTTTTAGCAAAGCTAAGTGACGATATTTTACAGACTTTGCAATAAATTTCGGAATCACTGACAATTCATTTTTATCTCAGAAAAAGTAACTTAAACAACGTTCTAGATCTAAATAAATGATAACTAAAAATGTACGCGTATGTTATTGAAACATACATATTATATTGCGAAATATAAGGTAAATATAGTAAATTTTAAAAACTCGTCATCCTTGTACCTACGCCGATGAAGAAAGGATTTTTTTCATAAAATTCCTTATTTTATGGCAGTTTTTTCTCTGATTCTCGGGCGTAAACAGATGTTGCAGTTCGCCCTATGAATTAGTGCTATTCAGCTATAATGTAAACAACACGCAGTTGTTTACGTAATTTCTTTTCACGGTTGTGGCTCCGTGGTAGTTTAGCTCGCTCGATTCCGCTCTCTAGTAATTAGGTTGCCCCATGCATGATAGCAATATAAAATCCTTATTTTAAAATTGAGACTGAGTGCCTAAATATTTATATATTTTACAGTGGATTATTATATGGATTATGTGGAAGTTTTCGATGAAGATGATGTATCTATTATCAATACTATATTAGCAGTTTTGGTTAGAATATTTATCGGCACTGTGAACAGTATTCATTTCAATATTAATTAGTTGATGAATTTCCTGAATTGTATATGTTGCAGACGAGTATAATCACATAATTATAACTGATAAATAATTTAAATACAAAGAAATAACTTTGTGGATTTATTTTATTACTGTAGTTGTAAAAACAATATTTTTCCAATATTTAACTTATTGAAATCTGGTGTTGGATTGGATTGTTGGATTATTTTGATGCTTTTCTTGAAGATGATGTAACGATTAACACTATTATATTTGCAGTTTTTGCTGAGATATGTATCGGCACTGTGAATAGTTGTTCGTTTCAATTTTAATTAATTGATGTATTTTCTGAATGTTATTTTGTAATAAGTGTATAATCGCAGAGGCCCGCGGCAGAGTATACAACTGATAAATAAATATGACATAAACTGATAACATTGTATGTTTATTTTATTGTTGTAGTCGAGAAAGCAATATTATTCCAACATTTAACGTATTGAAATCTGATAGCAGATCTTGTGTAAAAGTCTTAAGTTACATTACCTAGTAGACTGCGTAGCTATCTATACTTATACATAGGAAAAAAGTTTACAGAAGGCAGTACTAATGTATTTTAGAACACGAAAATATAATAAGACGATAAGGCCCATAAACCAGCATTATTATATATATAGTTCCTTAGTTTCAGTAGCAGCTATTATTATTTTTGATAAAATTAATATAATCCACGGTTGGTTCTTGGTGAAACATTATGAATATTAAACGAATAAACACTTGGTTATATTGTTTCACTTAAGGACAGATTTATTGTACTCTGACACGTGTTTCGACCTCTCGGTCATTAACGAAGAGTTTACAGACTTAAACTAAACTAAGAAAGTTACCAATACCTATTTATATGTGTGGGCTAGTGTCTTAAGTACAGTGTCAATAATGGGGGTGTTTATGAAGTCCAGTTGTGTGTTTGTGACATGTTTATTTGCTGTTGTAGCTTTTTTAATTTCTAGAATTTCTAATAAATCTAATTTCCTTCCTTTATAACTATTATGTAATAATGTATAATTATTGGTATCAAATACATGTACAAGGTCTATGCAATGTTCAGCAAAGCCTGTATTTTTATTATTGTTTAAAATTGACTTTTTGTGTTCATTAATGCGATCTTGTACGGGTCTGCCTGTTTGGCCAATGTAGATTGCATCACAATCACTGCAACCTACCTCATAAACACCTGATTTGTCACACAATTTTGCTTTTTCTTTGTTATTAACTACGTTTAATTATTATTTTTGATTAAATTTAGTGCCAAATTGGAAGGAATTATGCTGTTTATTAGAAGGAATTGTGCTGTTTGACATTACTTGTTAGTTATATCTATTTCAAAATACATTTCAATATATAAACACATCAAAAAAGACTTATTAGGCACTATTTAAGATCTATTGAACAACATAATTGAAGTTTCTATTGATCGTATTATTCACAAGATTCAAATTTGAATTTTAACCGCTTTCTTTTACCGCCGCTAAGTCATCGAGCCAAATTTATTTTCCTATACTACTTAGGAATCACTAACAGTTGTTTGTTTATTAGAAATAAATAATCTATTTCAAGTAGAAAAAAGATATTCACTTTATATGTAGGTAAACCGAATATAATAGTACCTAGTTATCAATATCTATTTTATATGATAAATTTACCTATAACTTTCGCATTAAATCGGGTGATCGCGGTGGAAATCTAAAAGGTCCTTTATTTCCGATCCACCTATCATAAAATATGTTGTCTAATACTTTTCCAACAGCTCTGGTACTATGTGCTGGTGCACCATCCATCTGAAACCATATACTACGAGCTTCTTCTGCGGACAGTGTATTTAATTTTAAATTTATGACATTTCTTAAGGTGTCTATAAATCGCTCACTATTTAAGTTTTCTTCATAAAAATGCAAAGTAAATATTTTGTCATATTTAATATCACAAAATACATTAAAACTCCAAGACTCTTGGAAACGTCGTTGCCTAACAACTTGAGGATTATCTTCGGACCAAAAATGGCTATTGTGTCGATTAGATATTCAATTTCTACAAAACTTTGCTTCATCTGTCTATATAAGACTTTTTGTGAAATCGTCGTCTTGTTGTGATTTCTTAAAAACCACTCACAATACTGCGCTCTTGTTACAAAATCAGCTTCATTAATATGTTGAACAGGTTGAAATTTGTAAGCACTTGTTCTTTTTCAAAATTCGATGTTTGCTCATTCTGGATGCACCTACTTCAGCTTCTGCATTCTTTAGGGAATTACTAGTATGTGAGGATGTGCTGTAAAGTAAGCAAGTGCTGTTACCTCCACATTTTCACTATCAACAACAGGTTTTCTTTTGGTTGTTTTCGGCAAGAATGATCCGAGAAAATGCAATTTTTTAAAAGATTGCATAAGACACTCTTGGTAGGTCTTGACCGATTTGGATATTTCTCTGCATAAACACGATATGTCCTATCGATTACTCTATTACATTCACCATATGTTATTACTAGATTTAAAAAATGTTTGTTATTAAATCCAGATCGCTACATTATTATTATTATTCAAGTATACAGAAACGGAAGACAAAGAAAACGCTGAATAGCACTAGTAAATACCTTACTGATGAGAGGTAATATGATTGCAACTTGTTTTTATTTATTCACATGAATTTTCATAGCCTAACTGATTATACAAAATAAAATTATAAAGGAATTGATACATTTTGCAAAATAACTCTGAAACTAAGAGGTTTAGTTATAGGGAAGTAAATACATACTGCCCCTAATTTTGAACGTGCATCCAATGAAGTTGAAAAAATGTAGGTTGCTATTTAAAAATAACAAAATATTGATATTTTCTGGATGAAATGTTTAACATGGTTTTCTGATCACCCTGTATTGTTTATAATACCGCATTTGAAGCAGTATACTTTCCAAAAGAATTACCTAGAATTTTAAATATGTGCATGCATTCAATTATTGGGAATGTTGTTATGAGTAATAGTCTGCAACTGTCAATTTTTTACAAAAATTGAAATACTTCAAAAATGGCTAACTTTAGAGGCAAAGCTTATCAGACAAACTATCCTTAAAATTAAGTTGGAAATACGAATCAATCATAAAAAATGGGGTATTTCATTTCAAATATGGAAGTTGATATCCATTTCCGGTGTAACAGGAAGAAGCAAAAATTCAAAACTATTTTAAATCAAAAGAGCTTAAAAGCGAATTCGTTTTGGATTTGCGGTCATGTTCGGTATCTTGAACCGTGTTACAAGCGGTCATGATTGGTCACTGTGACGTCATTACTTTTAATTTTAAATCGAACTTGCGTCGGTGATTGCATATTTGCTGTCGCTGTCACTTTGATTTCGCACATTAGGTTATCGTGTTTTTATTATTTATATATCAATTTTATTAAGTATAGATATTTTTCAGAAGTATTTTTAGGTAAGATATATCCATAAGATGTTAGTATGCATAATTATACAATGTGTTTACAGCAGGAACAATGTCTAAGAAGAAACTTAAACTAGTTGCTACTGCAATTATAAACGATGAGTTACCAACAACCTTGTTTAATTCATCATTAATGATGTGGGGTATAATGAAAATGCATAGTCTTCATTACATACCTTTGTTGTACTAGTTACCAGCTGTGGTACGTGATGTTCATTATAGGATACCCCGTTTCACAGACGAGTGGATTGGACGATATATTGAAATGGACTTTTACAAGTTATTTAGAATGACACGGATAATTTGTGAAAAACTGAATGGGGAAGATTGGTAAAATAAAAAGGATTGGTTATGGTCATGGCCGAACTGCTGTTCCTTTAGAGAAATGCATTCTAATGACTTATATGGCCAACAGAAAAGGAATGTGAAGCGATATCTATTGCATTTCAAAGAAAGTGTAAATATCCAGGTGTCATTCGTGCAAACCCCGACACCCTAAATGGGCCATATTTTTTTTTATGTGTTATGATTGCATATTGCCTTTATGTGTATAATTCTATTGTATTGATTATAAATAAGTTCGAAGTTTGTGCTGTAATTATTTTCAATTTTACACTAACATGACTGTTTCCTGCAGATTGAATGTATTATACCTAACGTTTAATTTTTTTAAAATGAAACATACTTAATTTAAGTGGTCATACATGTTTTGACCAAGTTGTTGTTAAATGGTTATGTGTACACTCTTTATTTACTATATAATATTAATTTAAATTCCCTTTTACAAATCACTGCCTTTCTAATTCATATTTTCCTTCAAATTCTATTATTTTTTCCAGCAAGTGAACAAATCATTACTTTATACAAAACTTGACATAACAATAACATCATATGAACATTACAAGTAGCATTATTAATATATACACTACTTAAAAATAATAATCATAATAGAAACACTACTAAGTAAACTACCCAAATAAGAAAATGTAATAATAATAATAATAATAAATTTATTTAATTCAGTACAGTGCATAAAATGCGTAGAATACGTCAAAAAAAAAGTATATATATATATTAGGGTGTCAGTCTAGAAATTAGTTAATAAATTCAAAACTGGTAAATGAAAAAAGTGAAAAAAGAATATGTAGGTACATAAAGAAAAAAAAATAATATATATATATACAATTAAATAATTTATTAATAACTATACTTCCCTTTTCATTCCGAATCGGAATCTGTTAGGCGTTTCCGTTTCTTGGTTTCAATGAATATTTTTTTTAAAATGTTTATTAGCTCACCCCTCTAATTATTTTGTTAAATTAAAGTGTTTTGATGATTTAAAATGTTTATAAATCGGTGGAACATTTCATTCATTGACTGGATTTGTTGTTTATTGCAGTCTTTAATAACTTCCATCAATTCCTCTTTTGTACTTTTTGATTTATTTGATTTGCGTTTTTCATGTTTTGTATTTGTAGTATTGCTATCAAATCTTCCTGACCTATTACTTATTCCATTTTCAAACAGTGTTTACGAAAAGTAAAAAAGGATGGGTATATGACCGAATGCATGACCGTGCTCACGACCACGGTCACGATAAGAAATGACCAAGAGGTACCGGGTCACCCGTGACGTCATTAATTTTATAATCGAATTCGACCGGTCACCGCTAAACAAATGACCGGACATGACCGCTACAAAACGAATTCGCCTTAAGGCAAATATAATATTTGCTAAATTTCAAAACTCAACTCTTATTAGTTTTCTATACTGTTCTAACGAAATCTCGTCGCGATATACTCTGAATAATGTTATGTGCAATATCGATCTTTAAGTGTTAAATTACTTTAAATAAAGATGTTTTCAATTATAGAATGTATTTCTTGAGTTATTAAATCAAGTAAACTTAAGGGGGCGTTTGAATCATAGAAAATATAAGTAATTTCGTTACTGTCAAAAAATAACAACATTTTACTCCTAATGATGTCGCGCGCTGTATCAAAACTCATCTCAAATATACAAATAATTGAATTGGCAGAATTTGTTTGAAATAACAAACAGGTATACGATCACTATTAAATCATTTTAAATAACTTAGATATTTATGATTATCTGTTAATTTCCTTAACCAGTTATGCTTGGTTCAGTCAGCTTTCCTTAGTCCTAACTTAGTATTAGTATTAACCTTAAAAAGTTCAGTGATATGTAATTATTGTTTGTATTCATACAATTTCCCAACATAGTATTAGCGTAGAGGGAATATATATAGAGAGCCCATCAAATAGGGAAATCGGACAACATAAAATTTCGAGAAAATCCTGCTATAATGTGCTGGTATCTGGTGGTAGAAAGCAGCTAAGACAATTATTACACTAACAACGAAACTAAACCATACGGAATTTATTTGTAACTGTAATCCGAGAACTAAATAAAAACACCAAAAGAAGATTATGAATGAAATATACACACATAAGTATCCTATCAAAGAGATTTATTGCTTACTGTCAACAAAACAATTTATGGCTTATTAAAAAAAACTTTAAATATATTCTGACACCAGTATTTACATCTTATAAATGACTTGCTTTTTACTTTTTTATACCCATATTTTCTGCCTTAATAGTGTAAGTAATCTTTTGCTATATAATTATTTAACTCTTTGAAAAGCCTGTTCAGAATCCCGGTTTAGGGAATAATATTTCGAATTGACATCAAACATTGATGCTTTTGACTGATTTATTGCTTTTTAATTATGAATTGCCCTTGTCTTAATAGTAATTTTTAAATTCAACTGTTAAAGAATTGCACAAATTAAATTGGGAAATTGCACAATGACATACTGTTTTATAAAAATTAGAAGTTTTAATATCTGTCATCAAATATTTTACTGTTATAACAGTAAATGTAATTGTTAATATTTAGGATAACCTGATTAAATAGAACAATTCTATTTTCTAAATGTGCAATATAGGTGTAAATATTAATAACTTGAAATTATTTTTAATGAGCGTGCAGAAAAAAGTATAATCCAATTTAAAAATAAAAGACATTTCCTGTTTTACCGGACAGGATATTTTTTAAGCATTCATTCATAATTTCTTCATATTTAAAGTTTTTCGGCTTTAGACCTATTGTACATATAATACTTATTACCCCTACATTCAGAAGATTTATTAATCAGAAACTAATTACCCCGCAAATAAAAAAAAAATTATAAGATTGTGTTTGTTTATACAGTATGTCCAGATTTCGATGTTCACAATTGGTATATCGGTTATTAGAAGACTAGAAGAACGGTTAAATGGAGAATGTTTTGCAAAATTCAGTGCTCGCAACAAATCTCATTTCAAATTCATTCGGACTTTTTAAAATTTTGAAATATTTTGAGAAAAACAATTTTTGCCGATTTCAATTTTCCTCAATAACTCGATAGCGCCTAATGCGATCGCTTTTAAACTCTGACATTGTTCAGAAATTTTTTTAAAAAAAATTTTTTGGTGTTAACAGAAACCCCCGATTTTCATTTATTTCCAAGTTCTTAATACTATCTTTTGTTTTTCTTATGGTGGCCATAGTAGATTTTTAATTAGTTATATAGTCCTTAAAAATAGCTGTTCAATAATGTACAATATGCCTAATAAATCTTTATTTACACGAGAGATATGATCACTCTAATACCGAATTAGTGGGCTATGAAATTAAATGGTAGTGTAAAACAAACGATAAATAACCTCTGTCATTTTTGACATGTAAAAGTGCAGTGAAATTGGTGGGAGATTTAGAACTTTGTTTAAGTAATTACCGTTAATCATGGAGATTAATAAGAATTGTGATATTGGCACACACATTTTTAAATAAGTAAAGGCTGATATGTTGGAAGTTTATTTCAAAGTAAATAGAATTTCTGAAAATGCTTGCACAAGTTACGCTCAGCGTTTTTCGGAAAGACCACAACCACACCGGACAATTTTTAGCACAATAATCAGAAATTTAGTGAACTATGGAAGCTTCGAACAAAAAAGATCTATCAAGTTAACAATGGTGATAGACTTCAAAATAATATTTTACAATATGTTATGAACAATCCAAGTACATCATACGTCGACCGGCTCGAGAAACTGGAATTCCGAAATCTGGTGTATACAGAACGTTGAGAAGAAACAAATACAATTCCAATTTAGCAGGTGGTTTCTACAAAAATATGAAGATGACATTGTTTTTCCTAGGAAAATACTTTGGACAGATGAACACGGTTTTCCAACTGCCGATTGTTCAATAGGCATAACTATCATCACTGGTCTACTGAAAATCCACATTTGGTAAATCAAAGAAGATTTCAAGTTCTATTTGGTTTTAATCTCTGGTGTGGTTTGATTGGTACGAACTTTTATTGACTTCTTTTTTGTTTTTTATTATATTATCAGTATCATCTTCACATTTTTGTAGATACCACCTGCTAAATTGTAATCTTCGCTGATAATTATTATCGCTTAAACCCTGCACAATTGTTGGTTTGTATGGGTGGTATTTGTTTTTTCTCACCGTTCTGTAAACACTAGATTTCGGAATTCCAGTTTCTCGAGCCACTCGACGTACTGATGTACTTGGATTGTTCAGCATTGTTAACTTGATAGATCTTTTTTGTTCGAAGCTTCCATAGTTCACTAAATTTCTGATTATTCTGCTAAAAATTGTCGGGTGTGGTTGTGGTCTTTCCGGAAAACGCTGAGTGTAACTTGTGCAAGCATTTTCAGAGATTCTGTTTATTTTGAAATAAACTTGCAACATATCAACCTTTACTTCATTTGAAAATGTGTGTATCAATATCAATTCTTGCTTAACGGTAATTACTTACACAACGTTCTAAATCTCCCACCAATTTTACTGCACTTTTACATGTCAATAATGACAGAGCTTATTTATCGTCTGTTTTACACTACCATTTAATTTCATAGCCAACTAATTCCGTGTTACAGTGAAATTTTATTCAAACGTTCATATCTCTCGTGTAAATAAAGATTTATTAGGCATGTTGTACATTATTGATAAGCTATTTTTAAGGACTATCTAACTAATTAAAAATTCAATATGGCCGCCATACGAAAAACAAAAGATAGCGCTAAGAACTTCGAAACAAATGAAAATCGGGGGTTACTGTTAACACCAAAAAATTTATCTTAAAAAAGTGTCTCGACAATGATAGAGTTTAAAAGCGATCGCATTAGGCGTTATCGACTTATTGAGGAAGATTCAAATCGGCAAATATTGGTTTTTTCAAAATATCTCAAAATTGTAAAAAGTCATTTGAAATGAGATTTGTTGCGAGCATTGAATTCTGCTAAACATTCTCCTATTTTAATAACCGATATACCAATGGTGAGCATCGAATTCTGGACAGACTGTATATAACTCATTTATAATACGTCACACATCGGCAGCAACACTGTCATAAGGCGAAAATTGTGTTTTGTGATCAAATGACGTTTAAAATTATTTTGGTATTACAAAATAATTTTAAAAATCTAGCATTTAACATTCGATTTTTTTCATAATTTAAGAGATAATGTCTTTATCTCTCAATTTGTGAAAAAAGTCCAATGCTAAATATTACAAAATAATTTTAAATAACGTCATTTGATTACAAAACACAATATTCTGACTGGCCTTGGTTGGTTTTTTTTTTTCATGTCTATATTCCAATATATTATATTATATCTTAGGGATTTAAAGTCAAGGAATTTAATAAGATACTTATGTTATTATATATTATATATGAGTTTTATGACCATCTATCTAAACACAAAATTTGATGTATTAGTTCTCTGTTTCCTTGTCAGGAAGAGTCGGCCTTGATTTTACACATTCATTCATAAATTTTTATATATGCGTATTTTAATAAGGTTCTTGCCTTTGCTATATACGTATTTTGTTGGAATTTATATAACAGATTGTATTTATTTTATTTCTTAATCTAAATAATAAAATTTATTATTAAGTATTAGTGAATTAATACAAACTTTTAGGTACAATTTTGTTTATATAATAATAATAATAATATATATATTAATACTAAAAAATATTTGAAAATACTTCACGACATCTACCAGGCATAAGCTTAATCCCAGGAGCAGGTGCTGCCGCTAGTTCTGAATGTAGCCGTTCTTTCCTCTACGTCCACAATGGCGTGCCCAAAAAATAACATTGCATGGGCTCTCTATACAGCACGTGTCAATTTTCATTAGCCATAGGCGATTAATTCATGCAATACGTGACAACATGGCACCCCACCTTTCCTCTTCAATGCGAGCGCGAGACCGATACAAGCTCAAGTTAGCAGTAGCTGTTGGACTATTGACCAGGGTGTTTCTGCGCTCAAAAATAATATTTACGCATTGAAGGATTTTTCTTTTTCCTTTCAGTAAATGCAGAGAATTATTAAGCTGCGTTCACGCTGCATGTCACAAACAAAAGCGTAATTCTAATAAAATTAAAAATAAGGTAAATAAAAAAGGATTCTGAAAATAATAATAAACTACAAGATCGCGGCGGCCATCGGAACGTGTTCGCAGCTAAACATTAATGTAGAAGTGGGAAGATCGCAGAAAGTCGTTGTGATGTCGATTGTTGTCGGGATTGGTGACGGATAGTAGGGGTGACACACGTTGCCACATATTATTTGTATACGTATAAATCGCATGTAAACATTGAATCCATATACCTAATGAAAATTGACACATACGGTATATATTCCCTCTACGGTATTAGCAAAGATTAGAGAATTCTCTAATCTATGGTATTAGTCTTAAGAATCCTGACCTTGAAAGTTCGTAATATTCAACTTTTAGGACTAAATTAAGGCCCGATTATAGTGTTACCGACCGAGTCTGTTTTGTACCAAAATCTTATTTTATGCTTTTTGTGAAAATAAGAATATGAATAATAAAATTTAAAAAGTGGAATGATGTATAATTAAGTAGTGATTAGTCTAAAGCAATTAATTGTTATAAATCGTAATCAACTAATTCTAAAAATAAAGAAATATAACCAAGGGCATAAGGATAGCATTAGGATAATGTACGCAAGTTTTAACAGAAATAAAAAATATGCTTTTATTTGTCTGAAAAGCAAAAAATACGTGTGATAAAAAACAGAGGCGTTCTGTAAAACGTTGCTTACTGAAAGTTTGTACATTATCTCATAGATAGCACCACAAAATAAAGAAAATCAGGATTTGCTCAGAAGGATTTCGGTAGGCCTCGGAATGGGACCGATGAAATGGTAACGACACACGCGAGCAAAAGGAACAGAAAACGGAACATATTACGAATTGCGACATGGAACATTCTATCCTGGACGAATAGAGAACAAGAAATAATAACAGAGCTGGAAGAGCAAAACATTGACATATGCGCAGTCTGCGAGACGAAGAAAAAAGGTGCTGGAACAACGCAGAAAGGGAACTACGCGTTCATATATAAAGGAGTAGACAAAGCAGAAAGAGCTCACGCGGGTGTTGGCATGGTAATTCACAAAAAGTTCGCCAACGCCATAACCGACATCAAATACGTGAACGAAAGAATACTAGTGGTTTCTCTAGGGTTGGCGAGAACAAGGCTACACGTAATATCGGTATACGCCCCAGACATCAATAAAACGAAACTAGAAAGGGAATGCTTCTATGAAAAACTTCAACAAGTTGTTAATGGAATACCTATGGAAGAAAAAACAATACTAATGGGAGACTGGAATACGAGAATTGGGAACAAACCTATAGCAGGAATCAAACAAAGATTTAACGAGGAAACACTAAATAGAAGTGGAGAAGAATTAATAGAATTCTGCTGTATTAACCTATTAAGAATAAAAAAACACCTTTTACGATCACCGAATTCAACAAAAGTTTACCTGGAGTAACACTAGAGGGCAAGCATCAATGATTGACTTTGTTTTGACGAACAGAGAATTTCATCCAAAACAAATTCTGGACGTGAGAACTTTGACGTCTGCCAATGTTGGTTCTGATCATGGACTGCTGCTGTGTAAATTGAAACTAGACATGATAATCAAGAAAACCAGGCAAGTGAAATATGAAAAAATCTGCATCGAAAAGATAGAAGATCCCACCACCAGACAGTTATATACCACGAGGCTAGCACAGAGTCTCAGAAATATAAAAGGCAATAAAAATACCTCAGTTGACGACGAGTGGAACGAAATTAAAAATATAATTTTAAAAACAGCTGAAGAGGCATTGGGGAAAAGAACAATCACCTCCGGCACTGGGAATAACAGAACTCCTTGGTTTGACGAAAGAATAAAAACACTGGCTCAAGAAAAGAAACACGCATTTCTACAATATAAAAAGAATCCAACAGCGCAAAAATATGAAGAATACAAATTGATAAGAAACGTCAACAACCAAGCAATCCGAAAAATAAAAGAAAGTTATTGGGAAAAATACACTAAAGACTTAGAGCATGACTTATATGGAACCCAAAGAAATATTTGGAAGACGTTGCGAAACCAGAAAAAGGAAGTAGCAGAACATATACAAATACCAGCTATTAAAACTAACCAATGGCATGAATATTTCAGTCAGCTATATAAAATTCAAGAGGATAGCTTGGAAAATATCGAAGAAAGACATCATAACAAGACCCCGGTATATCTTACTAGAGAAATAATACAAGAATCCATAAAAAAGCTAAAATCACGAAAATCTCCGGGTCCGGATGGTATATATAATGAATTACTTAAGTACGGTGGCGATTGCTTGGAAGAGGCTCTGCACGAGCTGCTGTCGAACGTGCTGGCCACTAAAAAGGTACCGGAGGACTGGAAAAACAGTTACACGATTCCGTTACACAAAAAAAGGGAGAAGAAGACACAGGACAATTACCGCGGAATTACTCTGTTGAATACAATCCTAAAATTGTTTACAGCCATAATTAGAAATCTATTGCAAGAAACAATACAAATATCAGAGGAGCAACAGGGGTTCAGAAAGAATCGTAGTACAACAGATGCCATTTTCATCATACGCCAATTGGTAGAAAAATCAATCGAATATAACAACCCGATATTTATGTGCTTCGTGGATTTAAGCAAGGCTTTCGACCGTGTGAGAAGAAACGACGTCTTGAAAATTTTACATGAATATGACGTACCACAAACCCTTGTGGAATTGGTCAATAATATCAACACTAACACGTCGACTAGAATCAAAACATCTGATGGAATTACAAAACCAATCAAGATAAACATTGGCATACGACAAGGGGATTCGTTGAGCCCCTTCTTATTCAATTTAATAATGGACCGTATGATAGAATCAATAAGAGGAAAAGATGGTTACCCTATGGGGAGACACAACGTGAACATAGTATGCTACGCCGATGATGCAGTGCTCCTAGCAGACAGCGAAGATAACTTACAAAGACTTTTGCATCAATTCAACATTACCGGCAAAAAATATAATATGAACATCTCCAAAGACAAAACTAAGTGCATGGTAATATGTAAGCAGCCACTTCGTTGTAAACTAGAAATAGACGGATCCGTTGTTCAACAGGTAATGAGCTTCAGGTATCTTGGTGTCGAGATCTGCGGGCGGAGGTTCAACAACAGGCAATGAAGGCGACACAAGTAACCGGGTATTTAAACACAATGGTCTGGCGGAACAAATACCTTACTAAGGAAAGTAAAGTACGAGTATACAAAGCTATGGTTCGCCCAGTACTAACATACTCCACGGAGACAAGAGCAGATACCAAGAAAACTAAACAAAAAATTAGAACAGTAGAAATGAAGATTCTCAGAAAAATAGCGAATGTCACGTTACGAGATAGACAGACGAGTAGTTCCATAAGAGAAGGATGCGGAGTGCAGGATGTGGTGAAGTGGTGTAAGCGTAGGAGGAAGGAATGGAATGACCATGTCGAGAGAATGCAAACCAACAGACTAGCATATATATGCAAACATGAGAGACCCAAAGGAAAGAGACAACAAGGACGACCTCCCAAGAGATGGGGACAAAGTTGGTTTTCCTCATCCGCTGAATAGAAACAGGCCAGGCAAACAGGGGATGACCCTAGCTAAAAGAAGAAGAAGAAGAAGAAACATAAGTTTATTTTATTTTTGCATTGTATTATTTTCAGTTCATTTAGTATAGTATATTGTTCTATTTTTTAATAATAGAATAAAATATGGATGCGTTTTAAGTAAGGCGGCAGTCCCACTGATAAAGCGATGTCCACCGACGGTCATCGATTAAAATTAGGTTATGAGTAAAGTATCCGCAGCAGTCCGACTGCATCGATTAACGGCGATCGTTCAACAACAACCGGCATGCATCGGTTTATAATTTTCGACAGGTTCTAATTTTAGTTGATGATCGACGACTGGGCACATGCGCAGAAAGGGTGTTGATTGTGTTTTGGTTTGTTTTTTTAAAATATAAACAGAAATATGAAACAATGATTCTACTTTGAAATTAAGATACGATAACACTGAATATTAATTCTATAAAAATTGTAGAATTTTTCTGTATCATTTAAAAGTTGAGGGATTAAACGGTGAAATTCTCCTAAATCCTCTCTATTTGCAAATATTTGACGTACCCACACTTTTCTATGCTTTTTACAGGTTTTCTTATACCAGTGGTAAGCTGTTATGCTTTCAGTATCAGAAGAAGAAGAATTAGTTGACGTTTTTAATTAAAGAAGTAGGACAAAGATCCCAGTTATGACGTCTGAGGTTATGTTTGTGTTTATACAGTTCGTCTAATGGATCATTAGACGCACGTCATTAATTTTTATGCGTACGAATCAAATAGGTACTTCCAGTTCAAGTTAAGCACTATATACATAATGCATTAATATAAACTTCACATTTTTTAATTTTTCAATTGATTAATGCAGTAGTCTAGATATGATTTGTATTGCAGACATACGTATTTTCCACACTTGAATATTCGACACCGATATTAAATAAGGGTAGATAGACTGACCGACAATCTTTGCTTATGTTATCAAATAATTACGTGCGGCTAAAGATCCATTAGACGAACTGTAGTTTATGTCCTGCCAGTTTTGTTGAATGAAATTTTTGCGCGCGAAACTTAAATTTTGTTTGAATACTTTTCCCAGTGAGACCGTACCACAAAATTTTAGTCGATGTATGTCGATGTCAGTTACTGGCACTCAATGGTTGTGTATGCAGTGGGACTGCCGCCTAAAGCATATTACCGTATTATCTAAAGAAAAACATTTTTATTGAAATCTACTTTTATTGGCGGCAATCAAATTCTATTTATTTATATTGATGTATAAATTTATTATCAATAATGTTTTTTAGCAGTATGTGTTCGCAGTCCATTATTAATTTATTATTTGCATCAACTACTATTTGATAATTACAAAATTTATTTGGAGTGTAGCCATTTAAAATCATAAAAATTTGTTCTTACTCCCTTTTAATTAAACTTGATAAATGTTAATTTATATTTATTAATAATAACCCGAATTCAAAATTTTAACTTTCCGCTAAACAGCGCCTGTCAATCGTTCGCATTTTTTGGTCGAATCTAGTATGTGACGTAATAACCCAGACGTATTTTCTCTCAACAGAGAGTCTTTATAAATATATTATAGAATGCATAATTTAAGATATATTTGCAAAAAATCGCTATTGGATAAGTGTTGCTTCCGGTAGGAATTTTTAAATTTTTTTTATGCAAAAAGTATCGAAAATTAAGTTTATTTATTTATTTATTTTAAATCTTTTTATATCCGTAAGGTACCTGTCTAAAAAGCATGACTTGCGAAATATTGTAAGTAACAGACCTACTTCCGGTACGAATTTCGAAAAAATTTTTTAATAAAATTCTTCTCAAATTTAATTTCGAGTATATATGAATTCTTTATAAATTTGTTTAAACTTAGTAGTTGACAAATATTGGCAAAATTCGACTTTTTCGCTGAAGTAAACTACTACTTCCGGTATACCGATTTTAATATTTCGTCAACTACTAAGATTAAACAAATTTATAAAGAATTCCTATGTATTCAGAATTAAATTTGAGAAGAATTTTATTATGAAAGTTTTTTGAAATTCCTACCGGAAGTAGGCCTTTTTCTTATCGAAAATCAGTTTTTTGCCAATATTTCGCAATTCATGCTTTTTAGACAGGTACGTTACGAGTATAAAAGTATTTGAACTTAATTTTCAATACCTTTTCTATCAAAAAAATTCAAAATTTGGACCGGAAGTAAAACTTTTACTTTTATCGAATAGCGACTTTTTGCAAATATGTCGTAAATTATGCATTCAATAAATATTTATCAAGAGTACAAAAGTATTTAGAGCTGGATTTGGAATATATTTTGTATAAATAAAATTACAAAATTCGGACCAGAAGTATCACTTTTACTCTTAGCGAGTTGCATTTTCTTTCGAATATCTCGTAAAGTATGCATTATATAGAGATTTATTAAGAGAATAGAAGTTGTACTTATAATAAGGATTTTGAATAATTTTTCTATAAAAAATTCTTAAAATTTCGCTAATTTTTCTATGAAATAAAACCATTTCAAACAATTTTGTATAATTTGAAATGCACATTCGTATATATATTTTTAATTCTTTATTTCAAAAGTAGGGCAATTTATTTTTTTAGATGAAGGAAATACAGCAAGAAAATACTATAAACTAAAAAATATGTATATAAGTACATGGTAAATAATAAAATTTTATCATGGGCAATATAACTCAACAAATAGGGAAACTTATAATAAGCAATGTAGAAAGCATATTTGTAGTTGAAAATATAAATATATGTGCCTATCAAAAAAATAACATTTTTTAAATATATTATAGAGTCTTAAAGAAATTTACATTATTCGATTGCATTTTCTATATATTTTAAATCTCTCTTCTGACCGAATACTATACCTGTGCTTAAAATCCATTTACAATAATGTGTAGGACGGAAAGAGAGGTATACGACTTGCAATGTACTCTCGCTCTTACCTTAGAAGACCGATTTTCATTCTTATCGTTACCTGCGCGATCCAGTTCGTTCTACAATTCAGTAAATAAATCGTTTGTTTTACTTTCGACTTTCGTCTGCATCCCCATAGCAACGAACTAAATTTTAATTTTAGTGTAATCCGTACATTTAGCGACATCTATATATCATTAGATTTCGAACTCTTGCTAATGTTTGCAGTGTTGCGATTGTTGTTACAATTGTAACAGATCTGTTACGTTTCACTATGTTTTATTACGTCCTTACGAAAGCATGTAAATCTATTACGTTTTCGTGGATTTTTCAACGATTTTTTTACTTTAATTCAAATCTTCCCAAGCAGCAAAATCACAATTTTAGAGATGGATGAAAATATATATTTGCTAATGTAGGAAAGTATGCATGGTTGTGCCTATATTTTTGGAACAGTACCCTTAGTAGCAAAATCACTATATGTTCACTTGTCCTACATTAGCAAATATGTATTTTCATCCTTCTCTAAAATTGTGATTTTGCCAAGTGGAATTATATCTACTGTGAATTGTGAATATCAGTGATTAATATCTGCTACTGGACATATCACGTCCCACGCAGCAAAATCACAATTTTAGAGAAGGATGAAAATATGTGTTTGCTAATGTGGAACAAGTGAGCATATAGTGATTTTGATTTTGGTTGGTATAGGCGTTGGAAATTATATGATACGACCATTTTGTATAATTCTTAGTTCATTTTGTGGTTTATTCATCATTCTCAAATTAATAGTTGTTGACAATGGGTGATCATGTTGACCAAGTTAATATAAGTGATGCTATGCTTTCGGCAAGTACATTCAGAGTAAAGGAAGAACAGCGCCAAGAAGACAGTTTTGTAGACGATAAAATGTGTATCTCTGAAACTACCATTACTATAGGCAATGCTGAAATACAAGGCTCCACTTGGCATAATAAATTAAAGCAGTATAAAGAGCTCACATGTTTGAATAATATTAAGACAGAACTGGCATCATTTCAGGCGACTAAAGTACAAAATGACAATGTTAAAATCGAAGGAGGGTTTAGTGCTGATGATGTTAAAATTGAATTTGATAATAGACTACTGTGTAAGTAACTGTATATATGGCTAAACTTTAATATAATGCCCACACAAATAATAAAGATTTCGAACAGTATCAAAAAATATATGTTTTATTGTCAGTGTGAGTAGAAAATATAAAATACTTGCTTACGAGTCATATTTCAAGGTTAAAGATCACTTGCTCGTTCCATTACAAAATCTTCATCTATTACTAAATCATTGATATTATTGCTGATGATTGGTTTTACATGAGCAATTAGTTAATGGAATGTTATGTGAGTTCTTGGTGTTTCTGATATTATTGGTACTGTTTCATGGGCAAGAAACTTCTAATAGAAGCAACTGTATTAGAAGTTTCTGATTGTCTTGTTTGTAAGGAGTGATGAAACATTTGCAGTATAAATATAAAATACACAGATAAAAGTTAAGCGCATTTAGTATTTATTCTGTTTATAGAAAAACAATAAAAATCCATTACAAACATGTACATATTTTTACTTTCAAACCTGTTTTATGTGTCAAATACTAAGGTTTCTCTTATTTCAATTGCCAGTTAAATCTTTGTCATCCTTACATAGTATATTATTTGATTATTTTGAGAGCTAACAGTATTAAATAATGTTTCATGATCCTGTATTTATTTAAAGAATTACCAAGTGATATGATTCTTAATGTGTGTGTATCTTTGGCCAACAGACTGTGAACATTGTGAAGCATATTACGTAGACTATTGCATCGAATGTGGAATGCTTGTGCATATTTTAAACAAATATGCTTTGAATAATGCAGATAGTGAAGAAGATATACCAAATGATATTTTAGAAATTCAAGATTGTCTCGGGAAAACTGGAATATATGCTTTGAGAATTATTCCTACAGGTGTAAAATTTGGTCCTTTCACTGGGCTCAGTGCAACAGAATGTCCCTGGGAAATGCATGGCGAGAAATTTGTTTTAGACAAAAATAAATGGAAGTGTTTGAATTGGATGCAGTACGTTAATCCTACCAGGAATACTTGTGACAGAAATCTGATCGTTTTTAAATCTGAGGAGAATATTTATTATCAGAGCACTCGTCAAATTCGAGCTGGTGAAGAATTACTGGTGTATTTTGGTGAGGCATACGAAAACAGCCCGAATAAAATTGTCCGGTTGGATTTTGTTACAATTACGAAAGACATCAGTAAGGACGTATTTGCCTGCACATTTTGCTGCCTTGGATTCAGCTCGAGATCACATTTGGCTAAACATAAAACTATTTGCGATAAGGATACAGCAGGAACGTTGTCAATTGAAGGTATTGTGAAGATCACGTTTATAATTCCATACACACGTGGTATTAACTCAAAGATTAATGATCACCCTTATACAAAACATGAGAATAAATACTTACATACCTAGCTGCTCTTATTTGGCAAAATTGAACGGAAATATATAAATTGTTATTTGTGGTTACACTCAAACACATAAAATTCTTCCTACAACTGTCATGAATTCTTAAAAGTTATAGTATACAATACAGAAACTGATTCACAAATTCATTTTTACATTATACTCTTTTCCTGCAAATTCTAATCGATCCTGTATCTCATTGTCCGAAACATCAATAATTAATAAATGAAATGTTCAGTTAAGCAAACATGGTTAATCCTACAGCTGTTACAAAGCCTTTTTTTTTCATTGTTATATGTTGACCATAAGTTGTTCATTTTTACTTTACATAAACATCACTTGTGCTTCGGTAATATGATGATATTTTATGACTTTTGCATTCCACAAGAACTGCATCAATGTCAGTTTTGCATGTAATTTAATGGGTGTGTTTTTCATGCAATTCCAGAACTCCAGCAGTGCCCGTTTTGCCAAATCCACTTGGACTCCAAGGAATATCTTGTATATCACATGAGTTTCTGCTGCAAGAGGAATGCCAGGTATGATGATTGTCTCATATATAATATGCATGAGAAGTGTGAGTCAAAATAACCTTTTCTTTCCACAACAGTTTATTATTTGCTCGTTGATTATGCCGGGTATCCCAGCGTAGCGGTAACGTCCATTATTGGTATCTAATAATGTAGATAGCGAATAATTTTTAATATAAAAATTGTAGATAATCATAAGTTGTACAATTTAAAAATATTTTCATTTATACAGAGTGTTGGACAACGGCGAACCAACTTATGTTTTTTTTAAATGGAATGCTATGCATTTTTTTACATTTTATGATAGGCCTTAAAGAGCTGATTAAAATGACTCGACTTGTATTTGCCGATTTTCAACTGTTTCTGAGATATGGCGATTTTTCGGTAAAAATTGTACACCATTTGAAAAGTTGCTATGAAATAACGACTAATGATGAAATACCTATTATGGGCTCAATTAGTAGAGATATATTTTCAGTACGTGAAATTAATGTTTATTTCGACATATCTGCTCACGTTCCTTAGAATTACACACCATTCGCTAAAGTTAAAGATTCTAAAAAGAATTAAATGGAACAGCCTGTATATTTATATGTCATTGAAAAGTACTTAAAATTTACTAAGTAAATATATATACTTTCTTCCACCTGTGGGCGATATTCCAAAAGTTATAGGATATTATATCTGAATAAACCCGTTTACGACTTAAAATTATGAGTTCGCCATGACTTAAATACACATAGCATAATTAAAATTAACCGAAAAGAGTAACTTCTAATCTAATATTATATATCTAATATTTTCCATTTATAAGCAAGTAATTTTTATTAAAATTTTAAAACTCATAAAATGAAAACTTTTGGAAGTTCATGAATTAACAATAGTTAAAATATCGCAATCGCCCTGTGTCATAAAATTGTTTATCGTCATACTTAGACTAACTTTTAAATTACTTTAAAATTACAGAAGTCATACTTAGATTTATAACTTCACTTGAAAATCAAACCATCAATAGAAGTATTTAAATGTACTTTATAGAAAACTTCTATAACTTTCGCAATATCATGAAGAATGTATAAGTTACTATTTTCAAGCATTACATTAAATAACCCAGGTGAGTAGGGAGCATGAGAAATCACGCCAAAGTTGTTTTCACGAAAGAACTGTTGCGTAACGTTAGCCCGATGTGCGGGTGCGTTGTCTTGGTGAAACAGCACACGCGCTGCCTTTCCCGGACGTTTTTGTTGCAGTGCAGGAAGGAACTTGTTCTTCAAAACATTTTCGTTGGATGCACCTGTCACCGTAGTGCTCTTTGGAACGCAATGGGTAAGGATTACGCCCTCGCTGTCCCAGAACATGGACACCATCATTTTTTCAGCACTGGCGGTCATCCGAAATTTTTTTGGTGGCGATGAATCTGTGTGCTTCCATTGAGCTGACTGGCGCTTTGTTTCTGGATTGAGAAATGGCATCCACGTCTCATCCATTGTCACAATCGACGAAAAGAAAGTCCCATCCATGCCTTCGTTGCGCGTCAACATTGCTTGGCAACATGCCACACGAGCAGCCTTGTGGTCGTCCGTTAGCATTCGTGGCACCCACCTGGAGGACACTTTTCGCATTTTCAGGTCGTCATGCAGCATTGTGTGCACAGAACCCACGGAAATGCTAACACTCGAGGCGATCCCCCATAACAAGTCTGCACTTTCTCGATCATGTCGTCAGACCGGCTTGTGCGAGCCCGATGTTGTTTCGGTTTGTTGTCACACGATGTTCTGCCTTCATTAAACTGTCGCACCCACGAACGCACTTTCGACACATCCATAACTCTATCACCACATGTCTCCTTCAACTGTCGATGAATTTCAATTGGTGTCACACCACGCAAATTCAGAAAACGAATGATTGCACGCTGTTCAAGTAAGGAAAACGTTGCCATTTTAAATATCTAAAACAGTTCTCATTCTCGACGCTGCAGCTACAATTCGACCTGTCGTACAGTGCTGCCATCTCTGTGACTTATTGACAACGAACACACGCTCATTTTAAAACAATGCACATATTTCTATTTCTTTCCAGTCTGGAGAAAACAAATTGGGGACCTTAGAACTTGAATGCACCTCGTACAGTAAATAACCCACATGATGCAATTCAAGAAGGTCGGTACCAATATGATTTTTCACTTGACGTGTGGGTCGGAATTAATGGCGAAAATGTTATTGTGCCGTATTTTCTACCGTTGTGGCTACATGGTGCATCCTATACAAATTTTCTCCAGGAGCAGCTTCCCATTTTACTTGAAAATGTTCCACTAGCTATTCGACCACGATTGTGGTTTATGCACGATGGTAGGCCGAGCAGGACCCCAACCATGGCCTCCCAGATCACCAGACTTAAACCCTCTAGGACTTTTGCATCTGGGGTCACCTTAAGTCCTTGGTTTATACGACCCCCCATTGAATGTGTAAATGATTTAAGGAATCGCATCATTGCAGGCTTCGAGACAATCCAAAACACTCCCGGAATATTTCAACGTTTGCGCAGATCTATGAGACGAAGACTTAATTCCTGTCTAATGGTTGGAGGTGGTCATTTCGAGCAGTTTTTATAACTCTGTTCCGTTTGATCTTGTTGTCTTTTTCATTTTTGTAATACACATAATTTTGTTTTGTTTGTATTTTTTATTTTATATTCTATTAAAACATACATACTGTACTGGTACATGCCTACATTAAAAGTGAAAAGAAGCGGAATAATTCTAAAATACTACGATTAAAGTCATAATTTGTGCAAACAAAACGTGACATTCACCTACTAGATTTTTTCGATTTCATGCACGATATTGTGTTTTATTTTTTTTTTATTAATAAACTATTTCTTTCACGGAAAACAACACAAGGGTTACAAAGTTTAGCACTAAATCATTCTTTTCAACGGATATTTTTAATATTAATTGAGTTGTCCGATATTTGCTGGACATCCATGTTAATTAATAATAGTAGACGGAGTAAAACACAATTTACAACAAATCCAGTATATTAAAATAACTTATTACAAAGTATATGACATGTTTCGCTATCACTGTAGTTTCTTCGCATATTCAATTACTACCAAACTATATATTTTCCTAAAATCAGGTGTTCAGGTCTTATAATGTCTAGGATACTGTGGGGAATTTCTGTAATTTACTTCAATGACTTTTTATTATCTATTTTATGTTAAAAGTATTGGTAGAGTAAGACCGCCAGTTCTGGCTCCACCGCCGGGTGGTGGAGGTCAAAGGCCACCGGAGGCGGAGGTCAAAGGTCACCGGAGGCGGAGGTCAAAGGTCACCGGAGGCGGAGGTCAAAGATCACCGGAGGCGGGGGTCAAAGGTCACCGGGGGCGGAGGTCAAGGGTCAAAGGTCTCCGGAGGCGGAGGTCAAGGGTCAAAGGTCGCCGGAGGCGGAGGTCAAAGGTCGCCGGAGGTGGAGGTCAAAGGTCACCGGAGGTGGAGGTCAAAGGTCACCGGAGGTGGAGGTCAAAGGTCACCGGAGGTGGCGCCCTCTGACGGCCACTAACCCAACTAAGGTGGCGCCCTCTGATGGTCACTAACCAAACTAATATGGCGACCTCTAACGGTCACTAACCAAACTAAAAATTGCATCTCTCATCATTACCAACCCAACTAAAATAGCGCCCTCTGACATTCACTAACCCAACTAATGTAGCGCCCTTCCAACCAAACTAATATGGCGGTCTCTGACGATCACTTGCCAAACTAAAAATGGCAGCTATCATGATTATCAACCCAACTAATGTAGCGCCCTCTGACGGTCACTAACCAAACTAAAAATTGCATCTCATCATTACCAACCCAACTAAAATGGCGCCCTCTGACGGTCACTAACCAAACTAAAAATGGCGCTCTCATGATTACCAACTAAAATGGCGTTCTCTAACGATCACTAACTAAACTAAAAAATGATACCTCTCATGATTACCAACCAAACCAATATGGCGCTCTCTGACGATAACTAACCAAACTAAAAATGGCGCTCTCATGATTACCAACTAAAATGGCGCCCTCTGACATTCACTTGTCAAACTAATGTGACGCCCTCTAACGGTCACTAACCAAAGTAAATATTAAATATATATAAGAATTTCGAATATAATATCAGCAGTATCAATTGTAAAGCGGTGTAACACATTTTGTATAGATAGTGATAATCAAGTACCTATAATGACAGTGAAACCATACAACGTGGAGAAGTATGAAAACTTTTTAGCAGTTAATGGCATCGAAATACCTATCGGAGTTGGGAATTGGCTATTATCCACGGAATTGAATCAAAGCGATTGTTTATTCATAGCAGCATTTGCATATCAGAACGCACAATATTTCGATATCGATGAATTAATCCACATATTAGAATATTGTAACCCCAATATAACCCAACTAAAAAAGTGTTGTATCTATTGTGAATATGAATATCTACATGAACCTGATTTTGAACTTCGTGATGAAATTTGTGTGTTTGATATAGAAACGTCGAATGTGCTGACTTTAAATAAGAATATACCGGAGATGTTAATGACTTGGTATCCTTAATATGATCATCCAGAATTGGATTATAATGAAAAAATCATCGTGAATGGTGGTGGATATGCTATATACGCTCATCAGAAGTGTTTTGCAAGTAGCTAACATGTACAGACCTGTATAATCTTGTCTGTACTTGTTTGGAAATACATCAGTCGACAATGTACTTTGAACGCAGGCATAGTGCGCTAAGATTGAAGAAAGTAGTATTAAACAATAGAATTAAGAGGTTTATATCCGAATTAGAAAAAATTAAAACTGATATCGAAATATATAAATTAGTTGTAAATATCAGCAAAATAAATATATAAAAAATGGATAATATTAAAAATAGAGTTGATAGGACAATCAGACAAATCGATAAACATTTTGGATTATTGGATGGGGTGGATAAGACGATGATTCAACATATTCCACTGTTTATTCTCCAAAATAAGGTGAATCTCTAAAGCAACACTGGCATTACATTTTTCAGGAGAAGCGAGCAAGCCTAAGAGAGTATTTACCCTGTGACTCTCATTATAATCAACCTTGACAAGACAATCATCTGGATGGTTGGACCCCAGCTCGAAGAAATTGTTATTTATGTAACTTTATAGAATAAATATCTATGTAATGTACAATATAGTATACAATATCTTAAATAAAAGAACAAATAAAATTATTGTTTTTTTTTATTTATAGATAGTCATATAAATATATATACATATTTTAGAGGTTGAATGAATATACGATTCTACATATGTTTTATACATATTTATTAAGCATATATTATTATATTGCATCTCCAAATCAAAATTTATGGCTGACCGATAAAATGAAAATAAATACATATACACTCAAACACTCAGTGATGTATTTATCATTTTTGAATATACAGGTTGTTTCAAAGGTAAGATGGCGGATACAATATGGTCACAGCCGGATTATGTAACAATTAATATTTGTTTTATACATATTTATTAATCAAATATTTTATACACCATTCCATTTCGAAATTTATGGTATTATAATGTAAGTATAATACTTCAAGCCTGTATAAGACATTTAAGAATTTATCATGACAAGAGATTTAATATTTTAATGTAAAGCACCTTCCAATGAAAGCAGACTTGTGGCATACTTTTATGAAATCGAATAAAATCAGTACTCTTGAGCACACTTAACTTTTTCATTAGCTAAGACTGGAGATCTCTATTTGACATAAATTTTAAAATACATGTTCACGTATCATGGATTTTTAAATACCTAGATAACCGGATATTTATAATACACCGGACTTTCATCACAGGTTTTTATGGGTACCCAGATAATTTATTTTATGGATCCTTATGCATACATATAATTTAAACAACACGTATACATATACACATACATAACTATATATTAAAATCCGATCACTACAACCAATATATACGTATTATTTGTACATATAATACAAAAAAATCATGGTATAATCAAACTTGTTGATTCATACAAATTGAGTAAAATTTGTCTTTCCTTGTTTAGCGTCACTCTATTATAACATAAAAAAAAGTGTCGATATCGATGATGACACTATAAAAACGTATTCTACATATGTTTTTATACATATTTATTAATCATATTATATATATATTTCCTAATCTAAATTTATGACTGAAAAAGAAAATGAAAATAAATACATATAAACTCAAGTACTGAGTGACGTAGTAATCAAATTTTAGTATACAGGGTGTTTCAAAAGTAAGAGGCGGATACATACAAGGTTTTCAAATACACCGAGTTTTTATTACCAGTTTTAAAATTCACAGGGTTTTTATCATCGGTTTTAAAATACCAGGGTTCTCAGAAATTAATTGTTCATATCTTTGTAGATGTTAAATTCATCGCTATATTAGTAGTATTATACTTGTATGTATGATTATAACATTATTAATTATATATATATAAATATATATTTGTGACGAATAGAAAGAGTTAAATAGATAATGCGAGCTATTTCAATTATTTTGTTAGAAAGCGCATTTTTTTATGTTGACGTCAGAAATATCTTTGAAAGCATTACCTCGATATAATTTAAAAAATTCCACAGCACTAATTAGACGACTTGAGGTAATTGTATAGTTAGAAAGCGCATTTTTAAAGTTGACGTCATACTGATGTCATGTAGTTTGACCAGGAATTTAATATCCTTTAAGTTATATATTAATATTGTAAGAACATTAAATAAAAAATTGAGGTTGCAATTGGATTAGTAAACAATGGGCGTGGTCAAGATCTCTTTATTGCATGTAAATATCAATAAAGTAAATTTATAGTTGACGTCAGAGCTAGTATAATTTTTATATATGTATATAATGCCTTGATATAATTAAAAAAATCCGCTCATACATAAATTCCTTATTGATCAATACAATTTAACGAACATAAAATTACATTGAAGTTCAGAAGTATACCCATATGATAATATTAATGCAGACTTCAATAAGAAACAATGGACGATTCTGTTTTAAATGTATACACAATTTCAATGTTCATATTACTATAAAAATGATGTGGAACCGTGTCTTTCACCTATAAATTATGAACATTTAGCACCGATTGTTATTATAGACTCCAGTTATCAAAGTGAGTTGGTGAAGAACGAAGCAGTTGATATTCGATTAGACTTCAGTAAACGTGACAGAAAAGACTACAGCATTTTGTCTGATTTTACACGATCGGATTGTTAAATATAACCCATTAACAAGTGTTGTAAAATTATTCTAAAAAGAGAAAATGTTTATAATAGATATTCAGGGATATCAGTATGAAGATAGCGAATATTTCATTAAAGAAATCGCAATCTACGATTTAACTACGCATCACGTTAACCATACTTTCGTTCAAATGCCCAACAAATTGTCATGGTTTTGTCCAACAATGAAAAAACATATGGAATGGTTATGTAATAATATACATGGATTACATTGGGATAACATGGACAAACAACAATCAATATCGATGAATCGTATAGAAAACTACATTCAGAGTATCGTTGGTGATGCGATCATAATGGTAAAAGGATTGAATAAGAAGAACATTTTGGAAAATTTTCTGTCCAATACAATTATCGATATGGAGAGATTTACTTGTCCAAATCTAAGTACTTTAAGGCAAAATGAGTGGAGTCGACATTGTAATTTCCATAAGAACAATAATTTAAAATGTGCAAAAGAAAATGTATATTTGTTATATCACTGGTTTATAAAATAATAAAACAATATTTATTTTTTTATTTAAAACCTTTAACCTATTTACATTATATTCTATAACTGTGTAAAACTATATTTATGTGCAATGTCTTGGATAATATTAATTCGAGGAACAAAGCGACCATCAACTTTCCTATAGATCTTCTGAGTGACTTATACAATATTAAGCGCGAAAACCTCCCTTTTCCTGTTACCTATACCACACTAAAAAAAAAGAATCACTAATTTCTTTAAATAATAAAAAACTTAATCATGGAGTATGTTTAACCATAAGCAGAATTAATCATTCATGTCTTCGTAGATGTGAAATTCAAAATTATTACAGGTTCGTTGAGGGTGGCTGACATTTAAATTTATTATACATTGGGGTGAGAAGGGTAAGAGGTGGGATGACATCAGTTCTAAATCTTTAATTTTTTGCAAAACTAATTTCAAGCATTATGTACCTAAATATAAAGCGCTAATTAGATGATGCAAGGTATTTTCAACTGTTTAGTACAACATAACAATATAAAAAGTATATATTAAGGAATTTTTAAAATGTTGACGTTAGAGTATTTTGTACTTCTGTTTGCTTATGAACCTACTAATTTCCGACATATATAGTAAACACACAAATAAAGTGAGTCCACAGACTTGAATAGTCTAAATGTGAAAGATAATGTAATTTAATGACGGAAATTAGTAGGTTCATAAGCAAACAGAAAATAGTAAAAAAAATACTCTAACGTTAACATTTTAAAAATTCCTTAGTATATACTTTCTATATTGTTATGTTCAACTAAACAATTGCAAAAACCTTGCACCATCTAAATAGCGCATGGAATAAATAACACTGTAGATAGAACTATTATAATATAGGTTTTTTTTCTATATATTTATACTGCTTCATGCTGTATTTATGTTTTTTTTTTTTTTAAATTTTAGATGATAATACATTGAGAAAGTGTCAAATTATGTCCGACTTGCTGACAAGAGGATCAGATACATTTCAAAATTTAGTTGAGGCGTTATGAATGAGCTAGCATTGTTCATTTGTGGATAAATTGCTACAAAGAATTATATTAAAGAAATATGTGATATCACGTAAGTTATCATGATGAACTGTTTTACAATTGATGATTGTGTGTGTGTGTGTGTGTGTGTTGGATGTAATGTCTACAGTCTACGATAATATGTTTCAGGAACTATATATTACTTCGTCGTCTGAAGTCAAAACAGTTAACATCAGTCAATATAGTATTTCAATCATTAATTTTATTGATATTTACATGTAATAAAGAGATCTTGATCACGCTCATTGTTTACTAATCCAACTATAACCTCAATTTTTTTTATTTAATGTTCTTACATATTAAGTAAAAATATTATGGATTCTTATTTAAATTTGTCATGTTATTGTGGCTGTTTATATATTGATGTTCATTATTATGTTCCTATAAATATGTCTCTTACGTGTTAATCAAAATGTTCACTTTTAATTATTTATTAATGTTATTCGATGTCTAATTTCGAAATTCTCTGGAACAAAGTCAGTATTAGATAATTGAGAATATTCTTTATATATAATGGAAATTTTTTAGGCGATGTCTATTAGCTCGGTCATTAAAATTCTAGAAATTCCCTGATTGTGCTTTCTACGTAAGGGAAATATGTAGTTGGAAAACAATAATCATTAAAATTTTAGAAATTCTTGATATGCACATTCATATATGTCGTCAATCGAATAATCACAGTAATTACACGGTTGTTTATAATAGAACTTTTAGACGATGTACATTATAAATTTTAGAAATTCCTTGATATGTTTTCGCGTTAAGTAGGATGAAGTGTGTAGTTGAAGATATATGTCTAAGAATAAACATTGTTGTTCTTGTGTTGAGTGTAGTATGTAAGTATATTTATAAATTATATACAGCTATTTTTTTAAATATACCCTCTTTTCCATAATATAAACTCATATAATACGAGTATAATAGGATTATTTTCAATAATATTGTGGATATGTCTTACTCTATGACGTCATTAAATTACATTACCTTTCACATTTAGACTATTCAAGTCTGTGGACTCACTTTATTTGTGTGTTTACTATATATGTCGGAAATTAGTAGGTTCATAAGCAAACAGAAGTACAAAATACTCTAACGTCAACATTTTAAAAATTCCTTAATATATACTTTTTATATTGTTATGTTGTACTAAACAGTTGAAAATACCTTGCATCATCTAATTAGCGCTTTATATTTAGGTACATAATGCTTGAAATTAGTTTTGCAAAAAATTAAAGATTTAGAACTGATGTCATCCCACCTCTTACCCTTCTCACCCCAATGTATAATAAATTTAAATGTCAGCCACCCTCAACGAACCTGTAATAATTTTGAATTTCACATCTACGAAGACATGAATGATTAATTCTGCTTATGGTTAAACATACTCCATGATTAAGTTTTTTATTATTTAAAGAAATTAGTGATTCTTTTTTTTTAGTGTGGTATAGGTAACAGGAAAAGGGAGGTTTTCGCGCTTAATATTGTATAAGTCACTCAGAAGATCTATAGGAAAGTTGATGGTCGCTTTGTTCCTCGAATTAATATTATCCAAGACATTGCACATAAATATAGTTTTACACAGTTATAGAATATAATGTAAATAGGTTAAAGGTTTTAAATAAAAAAATAAATATTGTTTTATTATTTTATAAACCAGTGATATAACAAATATACATTTTCTTTTGCACATTTTAAATTATTGTTCTTATGGAAATTACAATGTCGACTCCATTCATTTTGCCTTAAAGTACTTAGATTTGGACAAGTAAATCTCTCCATATCGATAATTGTATTGGACAGAAAATTTTCCAAAATGTTCTTCTTATTCAATCCTTTTACCATTATGATCGCATCACCAACGATACTCTGAATGTAGTTTTCTATACGATTCATCGATATTGATTGTTGTTTGTCCATGTTATCCCAATGTAATCCATGTATATTATTACATAACCATTCCATATGTTTTTTCATTGTTGGACAAAACCATGACAATTTGTTGGGCATTTGAACGAAAGTATGGTTAACGTGATGCGTAGTTAAATCGTAGATTGCGATTTCTTTAATGAAATATTCGCTATCTTCATACTGATATCCCTGAATATCTATTATAAACATTTTCTCTTTTTAGAATAATTTTACAACACTTGTTAATGGGTTATATTTAACAATCCGATCGTGTAAAATCAGACAAAATGCTGTAGTCTTTTCTGTCACGTTTACTGAAGTCTAATCGAATATCAACTGCTTCGTTCTTCACCAACTCACTTTGATAACTGGAGTCTATAATAACAATCGGTGCTAAATGTTCATAATTTATAGGTGAAAGACACGGTTCCACATCATTTTTATAGTAATATGAACATTGAAATTGTGTATACATTTAAAACAGAATCGTCCATTGTTTCTTATTGAAGTCTGCATTAATATTATCATATGGGTATACTTCTGAACTTCAATGTAATTTTATGTTCGTTAAATTGTATTGATCAATAAGGAATTTATGTATGAGCGGATTTTTTTAATTATATCAAGGCATTATATACATATATAAAAATTATACTAGCTCTGACGTCAACTATAAATTTACTTTATTGATATTTACATGCAATAAAGAGATCTTGACCACGCCCATTGTTTACTAATCCAACTGCAACCTCAATTTTTTATTTAATGTTCTTACAATATTAATATATAACTTAAAGGATATTAAATTCCTGGTCAAACTACATGACATCAGTATGACGTCAACTTTAAAAATGCGCTTTCTAACTATACAATTACCTCAAGTCGTCTAATTAGTGCTGTGGAATTTTTAAAATTATATCGAGGTAATGCTTTCAAAGATATTTCTGACGTCAACATAAAAAAATGCGCTTTCTAACAAAATAATTGAAATAGCTCGCATTATCTATTTAACTCTTTCTATTCGTCACAAATATATATTTATATATATATAATTAATAATGTTATAATCATACATACAAGTATAATACTACTAATATAGCGATGAATTTAACATCTACAAAGATATGAACAATTAATTTCTGAGAACCCTGGTATTTTAAAACCGATGATAAAAACCCTGTGAATTTTAAAACTGGTAATAAAAACTCGGTGTATTTGAAAACCTTGTATGTATCCGCCTCTTACTTTTGAAACATTCTGTATGTATCCGCCTCTTACTTTTGAAACACCCTGTATACTAAAATTTGATTACTACGTCACTCAGTACTTGAGTTTATATGTATTTATTTTCATTTTATTTTTCAGTCATAAATTTAGATTAGGAAATATATATATAATATATGATTAATAAATATGTATAAAAACATATGTAGAATACGTTTTTATAGTGTCATCATCGATATCGACACTTTTTTTTATGTTATAATAGAGTGACGCTAAACAAGGAAAGACAAATTTTACTCAATTTGTATGAATCAACAAGTTTGGTTATACCATGATTTTTTTGTATTATATGTACAAATAATACGTATATATTGGTTGCAGTGATCGGATTTTAATATATAGTTATGTATGTGTATATGTATACGTGTTGTTTAAATTATATGTATGCATAAGGATCCATAAAATAAATTATCTGGGTACCCATAAAAACCTGTGATGAAAGTCCGGTGTATTATAAATATCCGGTTATCTAGGTATTTAAAAATCCATGATACGTGAACATGTATTTTAAAATTTATGTCAAATAGAGATCTCCAGTCTTAGCTAATGAAAAAGTTAAGTGTGCTCAAGAGAACTGATTTTATTCGATTTCATAAAAGTATGCCACAAGTCTGCTTTCATTGGAAGGTGCTTTACATTAAAATATTAAATCTCTTGTCATGATAAATTCTTAAATGTCTTATACAGGCTTGAAGTATTATACTTACATTATAATACCAAAAATTTCGAAATGGAATGGTGTATAAAATATTTGATTAATAAATATGTATAAAACAAATATTAATTGTCAATCAACGTACATTGTCGACTGATGTATTTCCAAACAAGTACCGACAAGATTATACAGGTCTGTACATGTTAGCTACTTGCGAAACACTTCTGATGAGCGTATATAGCATATCCACCACCATTCACGATGAGTTCTTCATTATAATCCAATTCTGGATGATCATATTAAGGATACCAAGTCATTAACATCTCCGGTATATTCTTATTTAAAGTCAGCACATTCGACGTTTCTATATCAAACACACAAATTTCATCACGAAGTTCAAAATCAGGTTCATGTAGATATTCATATTCACAATAGATACAACACTTTTTTAGTTGGGTTATATTGGGGTTACAATATTCTAATATGTGGATTAATTCATCGATATCGAAATATTGTGCGTTCTGATATGCAAATGCTGCTATGAATAAACAATCGCTTTGATTCAATTCCGTGGATAATAGCCAATTCCCAACTCCGATAGGTATTTCGATGCCATTAACCGCTAAAAAGTTTTCATACTTCTCCACGTTGTATGGTTTCACTGTCATTATAGGTACTTGATTATCACTATCTATACAAAATGTGTTACACCGCTTTACAATTGATACTGCTGATATTACATTCGAAATTCTTATATATATTTAATATTTACTTTGGTTAGTGACCGTTAGAGGGCGTCACATTAGTTTGGCAAGTGAATGTCAGAGGGCGCCATTTTAGTTGGTAATCATGAGAGCGCCATTTTTAGTTTGGTTAGTGATCGTCAGAGAGCGCCATATTGGTTTGGCTGGTAATCATGAGAGATACCATTTTTTAGTTTGGTTAGTGACCGTCAGAGGGCGCCATTTTAGTTGGGTTGGTAATGATGAGAGATGCAATTTTTAGTTTGGTTAGTGACCGTTAGAGGTCGCCATATTAGTTTGGTTGGAAGGGGCGATAGCAAGTTGGGTAATTTATTCAGGAATTCTCTAGAAGCAAAGTTTATATTTTTATTGACCATCTTGATGGTCGGCCATTTTGCCTGATGTCACATTAGTTGGGTTAGTGAATGTCAGAGGGCGCTATTTTAGTTGGGTTGGTAATGATGAGAGATGCAATTTTTAGTTTGGTTAGTGACCGTTAGAGGTCGCCATATTTGTTTGGTTAGTGACCATCAGAGGGCGCCACCTTAGTTGGGTTAGTGGCCGTCAGAGGGCGCCACCTCCGGTGACCTTTGACCTCCACCTCCGGTGACCTTTGACCTCCGGCGACCTTTGACCTCCGGTGACCTTTGACCTCCGGCGACCCGTCACCCTTGACCTTTGACCTCCGCCCCGGTGACCTTTGCCCCTTGACCTTTGACCCCCCGCCTTCGGCGACCTTTGACCTCCACCTCCGGTGACCTTTGACATCCGCCTCCGATGACCTTTGACCCCAGCCTCCGGTGACCTTTGACCTCCACCTCCGGTGACCTTTGACCTCCACCGCCCGGCGGTGGAGCCAGAACCGGCTGTCTTACTCTACTAGTATTTTCTAACAATAGCTTCTAACAAGTTACTATTAAATTTGTGGTTATTTTCCAACAGGTGACATGCATAATTTGACTCCATATTTTTGTTAGTTTTTCCTACATATGTGATTAATTTATAAATGTTGGTTTTCTTTCTTATTTGGATACACCATCTCTATTGCTTTCTTATAATTCTTTTTCTTTAATATTTGGTCCATTAATTTGCGATTCTATCCATTATTTATTGCTAATTGTTTTATAATATTTAATTCTATGAGAAAATTTCGTTTATTTAGTGGTATAGAAGTTAATCTATGAATCATGGAGTGAAAGGCGGCGAGTTTGTGTTTAATCGGCTTATTCGACTTATTATGAATAATGACGTCCGTGTATGAAGGTTTATGATAAATTGAAAATATTTTATTAGTTATTGTTTTCTCTTAAAATTGTTATGTCTATTTTTAAATCGAGAAATTTTATTTTGTTAAAAAGGTCTGGTGAAAAAAGGAATAGGGGTTGCTTGTTTCACCCCTCTAAAAGATCACAACAAACGACAAAATTAAAAAAAAAATCGTAGGTCGCCTTTTTATTGGTAGAACACGCCCACAAAATGCCATTTCTCTAACTCTTCAGCAGTTTTAATAACAAAAAAAAAACAAATTTTTTTCTCATTTTTCGAAGCGTGTAACTCTTCAAGGACAAGCCTAAATAGCTTTTGTTTACATGAAAGACTCCCTTTTATTTTTGACAAGGAATCACTCTCTCAAAACTGTCGCACTTATTTGGAAACAACCTGTAGAAGCTTTACTAAAAGGCTTGACTGAATTGAATATCATTAGGCAGGCGCTTAATTAATTTGTGACGCTGCTCGTCGGTACGTTGCGCTAAGTAAGCAGTTCAATTAAAGTTTAGGGTGCGCATACCTTCGTGATGATCGTTCACTCTAGTTTCCCCTACCCCCAATCCTCGTAGAAGGTCAATGGTACATATTAGTCAATGCCACTGTAACTCCTAGTTCGTTTCGTAAAGCAAGGTATACTCTTTTGTTTAGATGTTTTGAATAAAGCGCATTAGCCATTTGGTGGTGAAATTATCTCCGCCCTTAAATTGATGTTCAACGTGCGATGAGAAATATTCATTTTTATGTTTTCAGAGGGCGCATTCTGCCGACGACAGATTTGAATGGGCGCAAGAGATGCCTCCGTGAAATGTATAAATGTGAGCAGTGCAAGTACAGGACGAAGTACCAAGCAGATCTCAAGGAGCACACCAGCAACCGCCATTACATAGTTAAAATGTATAAATGTGGGATTTGTAACAGACGTTTCAAGACCAAAGAATTCCTCAGGCTGCACGTGGAAAATACGCACGCTTATGTTGAAGGAAAAGACGGCCCAGAACATTCTACGACTAATTATAGGAATGTACATATAAAAGTAGAACAATCGAACTCACGAAATCAAAAGAAAGTGTTTAAATGTTCACTGTGTGTATTTCGAACAAAATACAAACAATATCTAAGAAAACATATAAAAACGAAACATTTAAAGAAATTTGATTATAAATGTGATACTTGTGAAGTCGTAACAAATAACAAAAGTCATTTAAAGAGACATATAAAAGATAAACATTTGAAGCAATTTAGTTTAAAATGTGATTTTTGTGAATATCAAACAAACAACAAAACTAATTTAAAAGTGCATATAAAAACTAAACATTTGAAGCAATTTAGTTTAAAATGTGATTCATGTGAATATAGAACAAACAACAAAAGTGATTTAAAAATGCATATAAAAACTAAACATTTGAAAGAATTTGATTTGAAATGTGAATCATGCGAATATAGAACAAACTACAAACATTGTTTAAAAGTACATATAAAAACTAAACATTTGAAGAAATTTAGTTATAAATGTGACTCATGCGAATATATAACAAATGACAAAAGTAATTTACAAAGGCATATAAAAACTAAACATTTGAAAGAATTTGATTATAAATGTGAATCATGCGAATATTGTACAAACTACAAAACTCATCTAGAAAGCCATATAAAAACTAAACATTTGAAGCAATCTAGTTTAAAATGTGATTACTGTGAATATGCAACATTCCTCAAAAGTTGTTTACAAGTGCATATAAAAACTAAACATTTGGTGGAATTTAGTTATAAATGTGACTCATGTGAATATGGAACACGCCAAACAGGTAGTTTAAAAAGACATATAAAATCTAAACATTTGAAGAATTTAGTTTAAAATGTGACTGTTGTGAATATGAAACAAACCTCAAAATTAATTTAGAAGTACAGTTCTGTGCAATGAAGTGGCGTACGCGTCTTATTGCTAATTTTGACATTATTTTGTTGTTAGTGTGAAAATGACTTTTTTCCCTGTGTTTGAAAGGTTAAATAATGCCTTCATTATTGACATTAGTTGTCAAAATGATTGGTTATCTTAACATTAAATAAAATTTATTATATTATATAATTGTTTAATATTTAACACGAAAAATAAAATACAAATAAAAGTAAATATAAAAACAAAACAAGAAAACATTAATATTTAGTCTTACTGCCATTTCCTTCAATGACTTTATTTAAATGATGGGGCATTGAATTAATTAATTGCCGGACGTAATTTTCATCTGTCGCGAATTCTTCCCACTCTTTTTGTATTGTATCCCAAAGATGATTCACGTTTAGAAAACGAATATTTTGGGCATATATTTTCTTAGTTAATTATCTGGGTAATCTGGGCTGTTTGTCTGCCACGTTATTATTACCAAGCCATGGTCTAGCAATATTAGCCGTGCGCACAGGACAATTGTCATGTTGATAAATAAAATTTTCGGGATATAATTGTCGAAAGAAGGCAGCATTACGTTTTCTAGAATATGGATATGGTTCAAGAGCATTCTCCCCTCTCTATATCTCTGGTCAATCCAGAGATATAGAGAGGGGAGAATGCTCTTGAACCACTGCGCATCTAATTTTTACGCGACGCAATAATCGCCGCTATTTTGACCCAGGTACGTCAAGAGTCGTTTTGTTTATGTTCAACTAGGTTATGCTTGTTTTGTGGTGTATTACTAAATTATTGTGTTTTTATTTTTGACTTTTAAATGTAGTTCTCAGACATACTTGTTTCTGGTGAATCGTGTGGAAAAAGTTGCTGTGGAAGTAATATTTGTTTCATGTGCTCAAGTGTGTGGTTTCATTATTGTATAAATCTATTAGATATTAAACACATAAATATCCATATACACATGTCGTGCAGTGCTAAAAGCTGTCCCAATATTAAGAGGTTTAAACCTGAAGGATAAAGTTTTCACAGGTTTGATGGCAAGATCATTTTAAATTTGTTGAAATATCAAAATTATTTCAGATTTTCAGAAGGTGCCTTGTTACCGATATTTCAGAAGGTGCCTTGTTACCGATATGCTTGAAAGCTTTGAATATAGCAACTGATAGGTTATGGTCAGAGAATAAATATGTTTGTTTAGAACATTTCAGAGATGAAGATTATGTGCCAATGGAACACCAGCGATTTCGATTGTGTAACAATGTTGTAGCATCTTTGAAAATAATACTGGAAACATCTGCTGTAGATGAAGTTTCAAGTATTAGTTTTGCTGGTGTTAGTGGACAAAATCTCACTGATGAATCGTTAGCAGGAACACATGAAGTGCCTTCATTAAGTTCTGAAAAGGAGAGAGCTTGATCGGATGATCCCATTAGACCAAGATTAGATAGGAAATTGAGACAATGTAACAAAATTAATTAAAATGATTATCAGATTAAGTATATAATAGCACACTTTTTTCAGAATGTTTCCTGGTTATGAGACTGGTTCTGACACGAGCTGCAGGAAAAAAACGCAAAGTTGACAAGGACTTTTCATAATAATTTTGCATAAGTTTTTATATTGTATTTAAGAATTATTATGTAAAACAAAATCAATTTATTTTTATGGTATCTCCTGGTAAATATAAAAGAAAATATGAAGCTTGGAAAAGAAGTCAAGCAAAATCAAGAAAGAAGCTTTATGGCACAACATGAACTATGAAAAATCTAAACTCTTACCTGTGTTGCAATTAATATTTTGTAGTTTCTTATTTTATTCTTGTAGATTATTGCAGCTATTGTATATGGATATATGCGGGAAGTATTTAATTGCAGTGTAAAGATAAAGTGTTTAATACCTCAAAAGAAATATCTTTAATAAATATAATATCTATAATAAAAGCAATAAGCATCATTCCATATTTTTATTAATAAAAACTTGTAAACATGAACAAGTATTTTTATTTCACAAAACATTACACTGAATAACAGAAAGCTTGAAAAGAATATTAAGTACATTTCTAATTGTTATTACAATAAGTTAAAAAAAAACACTAAAATTAACTCTTGCAATTTTACACTACTGTTATTTGCACCAACTTAATGTCAAATCATTAATGTTGATTATTAAAATTACATCTTCTCAAGATCGGATATTTGTCAACAATATTTCAGTACCATACACTTTTTCTTCTTCCATCATGACATGATAAAATCAGCATCAACCATGTTTAATCCTAACAACAAATTCTGGACTCTGTGTCTAATTTAAATGAATTCTTATTGGCAGTGACATGATGTTTAACTTGAACCCATACAAGTTCGATGTTAAAATTACAGTGATATGGAGGTAAACTCAAAGCAGAACAACCTTTTTTCCATACTATTTCATTAACACCATATAAAGGTAAATAAAAGGTTGTTTTTTTTTGCAAGCTCCAGTCATTCAGATTTTACTTGACTTCGACGATTTTTTAGCTTTGTTACATGACATTGAATATACAAAAGGCAATATTCAAGAAGTGATAAACATTACGCGACCGATTTTTTAAATGAATATATACAGCATGGAAATTTACATGCATTATTCGGTTTTCTTGGTTTAAGTGGAAAATATTTATTTGAAAAAAAAATCGGACAGGTGTATCCAATGCCATCCAAAAAATTAGGTGGTAAATACGGATAAACAACTGGACAATTACACGAAGGGCAGAGACAGTACGCAGAACGACAACGAGAACTTAGTCGACAATATCAAGTAGCACGGGCACGGGCATTTACTGGCACTTGGCACGACTGGTTACGATCACAAAGCGATAGGACAACTCAAGTTCCACCTGTGAATGTTGTGACACCTTCTAGTCCATCAAAAATATCAACTACACGATCAACAGGTGAAAGACCGCCAACTGCTGGAACTTCAAGACAATGTATCTTCGAAAAACCAACAGACGATACATTAGCAGAATTAGAAGCTATGTTTCAACCACCGAATAACATGTTTATTGTATCGAATTGTGTTACCTCGCACATAGGTTCATTCCATAATAAAATTCGTGTATTTACACATTCTTGCATTGGAAAATTAGAAAATTTAATAAAACTACCGATTTGACCGAAATTAATAAAATAATGTAAAATCATATCGAAGAAAAAATTTTTACTACTACTAGGTGGTGATACTACTTCAAAACAATTAACTTTAGGTAAACATTTTTCAACAATATGAAAAATATCTAATAAAAATTGTCGGAACATTTTCTTCACTGTGCAGTTGAAATAACAACAATTTCTTACAAACTAGTACAGATTCTTCTACATCATAGTAATAATCATAAATATTTTCGGTAGTACAGGCTTCAAAACAATTCTTCCTTCAGTAGGTCTTTTACTCTTATCGAAAATCAGTTTTTTGCGAATATATAGCAAGTCATGCTTTTTAGACAAGTACGTTACGAGTATAAAAGTATTTAAAACATAATTTTCAATATCTTTTGTATAAAAAAAATTTAAAGATTCAGACCGGAAGTACCACTTTTACTCTTATCGAATAGCGTTTTTTTTTTGCAAATATGTCGTAAGTTATGCATTCTATACATATATTTATCAAGAGTACAAAAGTATTTAGAACTGGATTTGCAATATTTTTTGTATATATGAAATTTCAAAATTCGGACCGGAAGTAGCACTTTTACTCTTCGCGAGGAGCACTTTTTTGATAATATCTTGCAAAGTATGCATTATATAGAGATTTATTAAGAGAATAGAAGTACTTAGAATAAGATTTTGAATAATTTTTGTATAGAAAAATTCTTAAAATTCTATAATTTGAAACGCTCATACGTATAGAAAAGTCATGTGGTGGCCACACCTCATTTTTTATATCTTAGATCTGCACGCACTCGCCGTTGAATTGTATGGTCGATATCCAAACGTTATTTCAATCACTGATATATCTAAAGCGTACGGCAGCAAAACTTTAAAATGCGCGCCATTCACTCGGTTGATGTCGTACCGGAGCACTAGTGGTCTCGTTCGAAAGTTTTGTCCCGCCATCATGCGTTGGAACAGTGAGGAGCGTGCTCTTTCAGTTAAGGCCTACTTTTCGAGCGGATGTTCTATGATCGCGCGCCTTTCAGATTAGCTTTAATTTAGCCCCGTTGGCCTCTGTCCCGGACCGGAAATCAATTGTTACGTGAGTCACTACGTCCAGACAAACTGCAAGTGTGACAAGACGAAGAACGGGAGTCCCTCGGACCATTAGAACACCTGAGAACATTGTGGCAGTGGGAGCTTCCTGATTTTATCTTCAAAACTATGTAAAACAAACTTTAGATATGCGCCTACATTATAAAAAACAAATAAAAGTTTTCTGATTTATACAATGGGTTTTATTAAGTTTTGAAAAAAGGAAGTTATGCTGCCGCACCCGGTATTATAATAGTTTACATCTACTGTGAATTATGAATATCAGTGATTAATATCTGCTACTGGACATATCACGTACGTGATATGTCCAGCAAAATCACAATTATAGAGAAGGATGAAAATACGTATTTGCTAATGTAGGACAAGTGAACATATAGTGATTTTGCTAGCACATATAAGTTGGTAGCGGCGTTGGAAATTATATGATACCACCATTTTGTAATACTTTTTTGTTAATTCTCTGGTTTATTCATCATTCTCAAATTAATAATTGTTCACAATGGGTGATCATGTTGACCAAGTTAATATAAGTGATGCAATGCTTTCGGCAAATACATTCAGAGTAAAGGAAGACCAGTGCCAAGAAGACAGTTTTGTAGACGATAAAATGTGTATCTCTGAAACTACCATTACTATAGACAATGCTGAAATACAAGACTCCACTTGGTATAAGAAATTAAAGCAGTATGAAGAGCCTACATGTTTGAATAATATGAAGACAGAACTGGCATCATTTCAAGCGACAGAAGTACAAAATGACAATGTTAAAATTGAATTTGATAATGGACTACTGTGTAAGTAACTGTATATAAGGCAAAACTTTAACATGATGCCCACACAAATAATAAATATTTCGAACAGTATCAAAAAATATATGTTTTATTGTCAGTGTGAGAGTAGAAAATATGAAATTCTTGTTTACGATTCATATTTCAAGATTAAAGACCAGTTGCTCGTTCCACTACAAAGTCTTTATCTTTTACTAAATCATTGATATTATTGCTGATGATTGGTTTTACATGAGCAATTACTTAATGGAATGTTATGTAAGTTCTTGGCGTTTCTGATATTATTATTGGTACTGTTTCATGGGCAAGAAACTTCTAATAGAAGCAACTCTATTAGAATTTTCTGATTGTCTTGTTTGTAAGGAGTGATGAAACATTTGCAGTATAAACATAAAATACACAGAAAAGAGTTAAGCGCATTTTGTATTTATTCTGTTTATAGAAAAACAATAAAATTCCAGTACAAACATGTACATATTTTTATTTTCAAACCTGTTTTATGTCTCAAATACTAAGGTTTCACTTATTTCAATTGCCAGTTAAATCTTTGTCATCCTTACATAGTATATTACTTGATTATTTTGAGAGCTAACAGTATTAAATAATGTTTCATGATTCTGTATTTATTTAAAGAATTACCAAGTAATATGATTCTTAATGTGTGTGTATCTTTGGTCAACAGACTGTGAACATTGTGAAGCATATTACATCGACTATTGCATCGAATGTGGAATGCTTGTGCATATTTTAAACAAATATGCTTTGAATAATGCAGATAGTGAAGAAGATATACCAAATGATATTTTAGAAATTCAAGATTGTCTCGGGCAAACTGGAATATATGCTTTGAGAATTATTCCTGAAGGTGTAAAATTTGGTCCTTTCACTGGACTCAGCACAACAGAATGTCCCTGGGAAAGGAAAGGGGAGAAATTTGTTTTAGACAAAAATAAATGGAAGTGTTTGAATTGGATGCAGTATGTTAATCCTACCAGGAATACTATCGACCGAAATCTGAATGTCTTTAAATCTGAGGAGAATATATATTATCAGAGCACTTGTCAAATTCGAGCTGGTGAAGAATTACTGGTGTATTTTGGTGAGGCATATGAAAACAGCCTGAATAAAATTGTCAGGTTGGATTTTGTTACGATTACGAAAGACATCAGTAAGGACGTATTTGCCTGCACATTTTGCTGCCTTGGATTCAGCTCGAGATCACATTTGGCTAAACATAAAACTATTTGCGATAAGGATACAGCAGGAACGTTATCAATTGAAGGTATTGTGAATATCCCGTTTATAATTCCATACACATGTGGTATTAACTCAAAGATTAATGATCACCCTTATACAAAACATGAGAATAAATACTTACATACCTAGCTGCTCTTATTTGGCAAAATTGAACGGAAATATATAAATTGTTATTTGTGGTTACACTCAAACACATAAAATTCTTCCTACAACTCTCATGAATTATTAAAAGTTATAGTATACAATACAGAAACTGATTCACAAATTAATTTTTACGTCATACTCTTTTCCTACAAATTCTAATCGATCCTTTATCTCATTGTCCGAAACATCGATAATTAATAAGAGAAATGTTCGGTTAATCCTACAGCTGTAACAAATCCTTTTTTTTGCATGGTTATATGTTGACCATAAATTGTTCATTTTTACTTTACATAAACATCATTTGTGCTTCGGTAATATGATGATATTTTATGACTTTTGCGTTCCACAAGAACTGCATCAATGTCAGTTTTGCATGTAATTTAATGGGTGTGTTTTCCATGCAATTCCAGAACTCCAGCAGTGCCCGTTTTGCCAAATCCACTTGGACTCCAAAGAATATCTTGTATATCACATGAGTTTCTGCTGCAAGAGGAATGCCAGGTATGATTGCCTCTTATATAATATGCATGAGAAGTGTGAGTCAAAATAACCTTTTCTTTCCACAACAGTTTATTATCTGCTCGTTGATTATGCCGGGTGTTCCAGCGTAACGGTAACGTCCATTATTGGTATTTAATAATGTAGATAGCGAATAATTTTTAATATAAAAATTGTAAATAATCATAAGCTCTACAATTTAAAAATATTTTCATTTATACAGAGTGTTGGACAACGACGAATCAACACAAACTTTGTTTTTTTAAATGGAATGCTATGCATTTTTTTACATTTTATGAGGCCTTGAAGAGCTGATTAAACTGGCATCAACTTGTATTTGCCGATTTTCAACTGTTTCTGAGATATGGCGATTTTTCGGTAAAAATTGTACACCATTTGAAAAGTTGCTATGAAATAACGACTAATGATAAAATACCTATTATGGGCTCAATTAGTAGATATATCTTTTCAGTACGTGATCTTAATGTTTATTTCGACATATCTGCGCACGTTCCTTAGAATTACACACCATTTGCTAAAGTTAAAAATCCTAAAAAGAATTAAATGGAACAGCCTGTATGTTTATATGTCATTGAAAAGTACTTAAAATTTACTAATTAAAAATATATACATTCTTCCACCTGTGGGCGATATTGCAAAAGTTATAGGATATTATATCTGAAAAAACCCGTTTACGACTTAAAATTATGAGTTCGCCATGACTTCAACTACACTGAGCATAATTAAAATTAATCGAAAAGAGTTACTTCTAATCTAATATTATATATCTAATATTTTCTATTTATAAACAAGTAATTTTTATTATAATTTTAAAAATCATAAAATGAAAAGTTTGGAAGTTCATAAATTAACAATAGTTAAAATATAGCAATCGCCCTGTGTCATTAAATTGTTTATCGTCATATTTAGACTAACTTTTAAATCACTTTAAAATTAAAGAAATCATACTTAGATTTATAACTTTACTTGAAAATCAAACCGTCGTATTTAAATGTACGTTATTGAAAACTTCTATAACTTTCGCAATATCATGAAGAATGTATAAGTTACTATTTTCAAGCATTACAGTAAATAACCCACATGCAATTCAAGAAGGTCAGTACCAATATGATTTTTCACTTAACGTGTGAGTCGGAATTATTGGCGAAAATGTTATTGTGCCGTATTTTCTACCGTTGCAGCTAAATGGTGCATCCTATACAAATTTTCTCCAGGAGCAGCTTCCCATTTTACTTGAAAATGTTCCACTAGCTATTCGACCACGCTTGTGGTTTATACACGATGGTCCGCCTGCCCATTTTAGCATAACTGCTCGTTAGTATTTGGACGACGTGTATCCAAAGCGTTGGATCACCAGACTTAAACCCCTTGGCCTTTTGCATCTCAGGGCACTTTAAGTCCTTGCTTTATACGACCCCCATTGATTGTGTAAATGATTTAAGGAATAGCATCATTGCAGGCTGCTAGACAATCCAAAACACACCCGGAATATTTCAACATTTGCGCCGATCTATGAGACGAAGACTCGGTTCCTGTCTGATGGTTGGAGGTGGCCATTTCGAGCAGTTTTTATAACTCCATTCCGTTTGATCTTGTTGTCTTTTTCTTTTTTGTAATACACATAATTTTGTTTTGTTTGTATTTTTTATTTTGTATTCTATTAAAAGTCAAAAGAAGCGGATAATTATTTTAGAATTATCCGCTTCTTTTGACTCAGTCATAATTTGTACAAACTAAACGTGACATCCACCTACTAGATTTTTTCCTTTTAATTCACAGAAGATGCATCAATGCACCATATTGTATTTTACTTTTTTATTAAGATACTATTGCATTTACGGAAAACAACACAAGGGTTAAAAGAGTTTAGTACTAAATCGTTCTTTTCAACGGATATTTTTAAATCAAGAAATTTTATTTTGTTAAAAAGGTCTGGTAAAAAAAGGAATAGGGATCCCATGTTTCACCCCTCTAAAAGATCACAACAAAATTAAAAAAAAAGTGGGTGTGCTTAAGACCACACGGCAGAAGTGAAAACTTCATCAAGGCGAGGTTAATAATACGAAATACAACTTTTTTTTTCGTTCTATATTCATTTACATTTACATTTTCCATTTTTGTTCTATATTACATTTAAAAAATATATATGTTTATTATTATTGTGTATACATTATTCTAGTACATTTCGCTCGGTCTGATCAAGTTTTCACTTCAAAAATTCAGACGTACGCATGTATACATATATACAAATAGACGATATGATAATTCTCATACGAGTACCCGTGCTGGTCTAATAATGGTAACGTGCCGGCCTCACTCCCGGGCGGCTCGGGATCGCATCTGCACGCGGACAAGAATTTTTCAGAAAATAAAAACAATATTTTGCGTATTTATTCTGAATTTCAATTCAATTGAAATTAAATACCGCTAGTTAGCGTTATAATACAAGGCCGAGCGTGAAACGGTTGTCGAGCGAGTATAGCAGAGACGCGTTAACTATAGGTTTGTTTTTGTTTCGCTAAGAACGATTCAAGAACAGTTCACGTCATGCGCAGAATTATGCTAAGTGTTCGGGTTTCCGGAACTGTTCTGGAACAAAAAACGTCGTGTTTTGGTTTGTGATTGGCAGTTCTGAAACCGTTCTGGAACTGTAGAACTAATTCGTACCGTTCGTAATATTAAACACAAACAAACCTTATATCTCTCTCGCTCCCTTAGTCAACTCGAGTCGAGCCGACTTTACCCGAACGAGCGTGACGGCTCAGTCTCGTTCAGTGCCCAAGAATCAACGCATCAACGCGCCCATAGAAGTTTACACTTCAAAAATATTCATAGGCAGCCTTTTTATTGGCAGAACACACCCACAACATACCATTTCTTTAACTCTTCAGCAGTTTTTAGCGTGAACTTTTCAAGGACAAGCCTAAGAGCTTTTCTCCGCCCTTAAATTGATGTTCAACAAGCGATTCGAAATATTAATTTTTATATTTTCAGAGGGCGCATTCTGCCGACGACAGATGTGAACAGACGCAAGAGATGCCTCCGTGAAATCTATAAATGTGAGCAGTGCAAGTACAGGACGAAGTACCAAGCAGATCTCAAGCAGCACATCAGCAACCACCATTATATAGTTAAAGTGTATAAATGTGATATTTGTAACACACGTTCCAAGACTAAAGAATTCCTCAGGCTGCACGTGGAAAATACGCACGCTTATGTTGGAGGAAAGGACGGCCCAGAACATTCTACGACTAATTATAGGAATGCACATATAAAAGTAGAACAATCGAGCTCACAAGATCAAGAGAAAGTATTTAAATGTTCACTGTGTGTATTTCGAACAAAATACAAACAATGTCTAAGAAAACATATGAAAACGAAACATTTAAAGAAATTTGATTATCAATGTGATACATGTGAATTCGTAACAAATAACAAAAGTCATTTAGAAAGACATATAAAAACTAAACATTTGAAGCAATTTAGTTATAAATGTGACTTTTGTGAATATGAAACAAACAACAAAAGTAATTTAAACGTACATATAAAAACTAAACATTTGAAAAAAAATGATTATAAATGTGACTCTTGTGAATATAGAACAAACTACAAACATTGTTTAGAAGTACATATAAAGACTAAACATTTGAAAGAATTTAGTTTTAAATGTAGCTCTTGTGAATATGGAACGAACATCAAAAGTAATATAAAGAGACATACAGAAACTAAACATGTAAAAGAATTTGATTATAGATGTGACTCTTGTGAATATAGAACAAACACCAAAAGTAATTTAAAAATACATACAAAAACTAAACATTTGAAGGAATTTAATTATAAATGTGACTCTTGTAAATATGGAACACACTACATAAGTAATTTAGCAGAACATATGAAACGGAAACATTTGAAGGAATTTGATTATAAATGTGATACTTGTGAATTTAGAACAAACACGAAACGTAATGTAGAAGTACATATAAAAAGTAAACATTTGAAACAATTTGATCTTAAATGTGATTCTTGTGAATATAGAACAAACATCAAAAGTAATTTAGTAGGACATATGAAACGAAAACATCTGTAAGAATGAGGATATGCACTTTTGCTTCTAATATTTGTTTTCTGATAGTTGAATAAAATTACCGTATATGTTACCATGGATACAACTCTAACAACAGACAAGATATATAAAAAGGCACATACGACGTAAAGCGGCATTCATTTTTCGATTCATTTTTGATCCATTTTCAAATCCAGAGATTCATCGATCAATCCTCCATAAAGAAATTTTTCACGTGCGAGTTTAAAGTCACGTTGTGTGACCTTCCATGTGACACAAGAAGGACACCCAATTGGAAACGTTCGCGCCTAGCCGTAATTCAAGGTCGAACCAATTAATTTAGAAGCTGTAAAGGAAGAATAAATTTTGGAGAGGTTACTACCCGTATCAACAAATCAAACGAGGTCAGAAATAACCCAGACACCCACTCACCTGACATCTGTTAATCCACACCGTAGAAGGACATTCCAACAATAGAGGAAGAACGGAAGGGAAACTTCGCAGTCCACTTGCCGTAACAGCTATCAGAATCAGGACAATAGTCGTGACACACCTGGAAGTACACCTCCAACTGCCCGTAACACCTGGTCTCCAACAAACAAGGAATAAGTAACATATAAGGTACTAAGTCTATTTAATATTGAATGCACATTCCGTGCCAAAACTAGGTCAAACATATGTAACATCTTGCAATCCTATCTAATTCTCAATCATAAATAAAAGTCAACTCTTAAAGTATACATAAAGAAAACTTTTGGGTCATTTTACATTTTCAATTAGAATAATCTTATTTAAATAAAATATCAGGATATACTTACAATAAATATCATTCTAATCCATAGTTACGTGCACTTCGATTTAAGTTTATACACATAAGGTTTAAATTCGCCTACATTGCCATTTGATGTTTTTTTTCCTCAATAGTAGAACCATTGCTTATAGAAATGTTGTTTGTATAAAATACAAAGTGTATTGGATAAATCCACGATCATATTATCACTTATTGTGTTTTTTTAAATTGTCAAATATTTCCACAAGATCATTGTTGTATTCTGTTTCACATTTATTACCATTTTTAATAAATCGAAATCTGTTTGTTCTGTAATGATGTGTTTGTTTCCACCATTGATAAATCCTGCTTCACAATAAAATAAAGAGGTACACGTATTTTATTTTGTGCAACGGCAATAGAGCTGTGCCACAAAATAATCTTTTCAGGTTATAATCTTCGAGATCTTCGCACTACTGGAGGAATGCTGTATCTTTGGACCAAGGTAATTTCGAAGCTCCTTAACGACCCGGGATAGATTATTAGAGTCATTTAGAGAATACACCACTGAAATAACCATATCACTTTTTTAATTTTTATCACAGTAACAAGTTACACACACGAGTGTTTTTAGCAGTTTCGCGCTAAATGTAAGAGCGTCTTACTCTCTCCTGAATAAATTCTAATACGAAACTTGTGGAGTTATACGCTGAATACCGCGAATTTTGAAATATTAATTCAATTGTACTTTCACTTAGGGCGATCCTGGGATACACATATACCCATGAACCTATAACATAATTATTTCAGTACTTGGAAAATATAACCCCCTTTAGCTAGCCGGTAGAATTAAATTTGTATAACGATTTAGTGCTTATATAAGGATATTAGCCATTTAATTTATTATCATTTAATTTTTTCTTATAAATAAACAAATCAATTAGCGAAATAAATACGTGCTCTCACACCAAAGAAATTTAGGGGACATAAGCAATTACTATAACCCCCCCCCCCCTATTACAATATATATATTGCTATGAGGGTATAGTACGCTCGTTACTGCCCCCAATAGTTAATGTTATTAAAGAGCAATGAGACTAATTAAATTAAAATTGAAAAACTGTTACAAGTTACGAGAGAAAGGTTATCCAAGTTATGTTTTACAAACACTAAATATTATGCCAGTGAAAGTCTAAATTAAATTGCTGTTAACTGTATATGTGGGTCTAATTAAATAATTCAATGAAATGTGACTAACACTGTTGTATTACATTTAAAATGTACTAAATTTCGCGCGTGAAATTTCCTTCCTATCTCTTATATTTTAGCCAATGATCTATTTCTAATAGGAGAAGGGGTTGTTTCCGGCATTCTACAATGTATTAGGCAAGTATACAATAACGCTAGTGTACGCTTCGTTAAATTTACTCTCAGGGTCGTTAGATTGGGGTTCGCGTGAATACCTACTTCTCAGAGTGACTTACACCATACCTGTTGTTCTTACGCAATCCTGGGACTCCTGCGGTGAACACGTTGTGGGCCGCTGCTAGTACCTATAGAAATCGAATAATGTGCCTCCACAAAGTGACGATGGATGTTACTCAAACACAAATGATAAACACAATGGTAGGTATAAAAATTCTCTATATTTTAATTTACTCAAGTTACAATTTGTGTAAATATGTTGTAGATGGAGTATCTTTATCATGAGACAAAATAAAACATTTATAAGGAATATTATCTAACAAAGTGAAGAATTACACACAGTTCCACCATAAATTGTACAAATATCCACCGAATGCAAACCCAGCGGTTGAGTGCCAATGTGTGAAATGTATATGGACAGAAATGATGTCCCAGAATTATATAAAAGTGAGATTTTGGAACTCCAATAAACTAATTGTGACTGAAGAACCACAGATTTACTGTACGTAAGTTAATTTTAATATTTTGCTTGTAATTGAACCCTATTTAGTTGCTTGTTTATCAAGTGACTGACTGTATAATTAAATAATGCCTTTAATATCTAGTGAATTAGAACGCTAAACGATTTATTTCTTAGTAAATTCAATCTTGTTGACTATTAATACTGATCTGACTTTGAACGAACTGATATTGACTTTAATCTTAATAAAAAACTACAAATTGCACATTAGTTTGATATAAATACTGTTGCTTTTACGTTACACCTCTTTGGATGCCGTCAATACTTGTAAAAAACTTTCACAATACCTTCAATTTAACATATCAAATGTTCGTTAGCTTTATGGAGGGTCCTTATGGTGAACTGGAACGGGCTTTGTAGCTGGTTATCCCTTGGATACTTCGGAACTTTCGGCTGGATGAATCTCGGGATCGGAATTCTGGAAAACGCCTTCGGGTATCCAGGTCCTCGGCAGCGGTGTTGGATTTGAGCAGCAGGCAGGATCTTCAGCGCGGAGATGCTATTGTCGCCGGTCTTGGTTCGTAGTCTTAAGTATCGGTAAGTGGATTTTTCTTCCACTGTATTGTAATTTAATTTATGTGTCCGTCTCGATTTATTTGAGGTTAGGATCTCTGTTTATATTTTCTTCTCTTTTCAGCTCCAGTGGCGCTTATCTTCGCTCGTTCGTATTGGTAAAGCAGAACTATTTCTAGATGGTCGGCGTGTTTGACCGGCCGAAATGTCGAGATCGTTTTAAAAGTTGCCGCGCTGGATTTATTTTCAGTGGCGTTCACCTTGACACACACTCACTGACCTACTAACTAGCTGTTTTTCGTCTGATGTATGTATGCCTTATATATAGGTCAAGGTCCTCTATTGTTTAAAGCCTCGAACCCAAAGTGGTTATCGATTATATTTTGATTGATTATAATAATATTTGATTGTTTTACAATGCTAAAGGATGTTATTCTGTAGTATTTATATTTATAATAACTAAATAAAATATTTTCAATACGTGAAAATCTCTGAATACTAATTTTAGGAATTTTAATGCGTATGGCATTTCTAGCGTCGTTTTTCGATACATTTGTACAGTCATGTGCAAAAAAATAATGAAATGTTATAATTTTTGGATTTTGTCCAAAAATAAGGATATTTGGACTTTATGTGGAGCTGGTTTACATATTAACTTAATTACTAAATACATTCAATTTTATTTCTGTTTTTTATTTGATTAAAATCTGTGCATAAAAAATAAAATGCTTAATGCGGTTTTTAAATTTTCAATTCAAAGTCAGTTTCCTTTTATATTTTAATAATGATTTATCTTGCTCAATTGGTTATCAAAATTTTATCAAATCATTCACATTTAACAGTTCAAAGGATTATTTTTATATACCCATTTTTGGTATAATTGTAACAACACTTATTCAGTTTTTTACATTTCAAATTCAATATTGATTTTAGTTGTAATTTCTTGCTAATGGCTTTAGTTTGATAGAGCACTTAATTATGCATGTCCTTCGTATCTGTAATTTGTCCAACATGTTTATATTTAAGGTGTTTTACTAAATTTTGAATCTTGATGTTTGACGTTTATTCATGATGGCTACTTGGTCTAAGTTAGAAATGATGCTTTCGATAATTATGCATTTGTAAGGGCGTAATTCATGACAATTCCTTATCCTAACTGTGCTGTGATATGTGCAATTTAAGTATTTAACTTCATATATCAGGCAATTATTAAATTTTGTTGCGAAATTTACACTTTAAAAGGACATGTGATCTGGGTCCATATGTGATACTTGATTTTCTGTTTGTGCTTATATTAAAGTCCTATTGATATTCATTTCCTAATTCTAATCTGTTCTAAATATAGAAGAAGCTGTAGTTAATTTATGTTTTCACATTAAAATTATTTCCTCACCGAGTTAAATTGTATTTGACTTAATAATGGGCGTTCATGATGAACGTCCAATCATTGCATTAAATGATGCTATTGAATATTTCTCGGTCACTAATTCTATTTGTGCTTTTAAAACCACGAGATATACAATCAAAGAGCTTTTGGAGTGTCACTCCTAGTATGTACAATTCATGATGATGTTTTGATTTAGTCAAAATTGGCATTTTTATATCGGCCATATTTGTATGTTCTAAATGCATGTGTTGTGTGTGCTAGACAAGATGCTTTGTAAAAACTCAATGTGTCATGCTAATGAAAGATTGAAAATAATGTATGCTACATAAGTGTAAGACTGTATAGTGCGTTTCTGTGTATTTAAATTTGTTCTCACTAATATTGTCATGTTTTTATGCTAATTTCTTATATCTTATCATTATTTTTTTTAAAATAAACTTTATGACCAAGATATAATTGTTTGCTAATTCGATTATATGGGATTGATTCTGTGTGCATGGTGGATTTGTTATTTCTCTCATTTATTTAAGTAACTCAATGGCAACTACAACATTTCAACATGTACCAGGGTTCGTCCCTAATAACAACTTAAAAGTAAAAAAAATGAGTGTTGTAACTCGTAACTAATTAGGTGTGTTTGAATAGTCTAGTATCAGATACGAGACTAGTTCAATATATATATATATATATATATTGTACTAAAGTGGTTATACAAATATTTGTAAGATACCCCACAAATTAGCAACTCAATAATAAAATGTTGTATTGTAAAAATGATATGTTCTAAAATTTTTATCTCAGGGTAAGAATTTTATCATTTAGTACTATTATAATTATTTTAAAATGCCTCGTGCTAGTTCAGTACAATTTTATAATATCTACTGTATATATTTTTAAACAATAAGAACATGAGACTCACTATTAACATTATCTGTATTAAATACCTACTTGATGCTCTTAATCCGGTTCTGGATACTTCAGTAGTTAACTTTGCTTATATTAGTATTCTTATATTTTGTAAGTTGGTATCATGATTCCAACTGTACTCTATTTCTTACTAAATCAAACTGTTATCGTTAACTTTACGTATAATAATTTAAACTTCTAAAATTCCATGTAATAAACCTGACAACTATAAAACATCATGAAATTCTCATTAGGTAAGTATAACTCAGTCTAAACATTCTATTACCAAATCTATTATTTTTTCCTTTTATTTCTTGTAGGAATGTGATCTGTCAATTATTTACATAACCTCGACGATGATAAAAAGAAACACTGACTATAATCTAACAATATATTCGTTTCTTTATAAACACATATACATATTTGAATGACGATACGAATTATATATCATAAATCAATATTAAATACTCATAAAACTTGTTCAAATTATATAAGGACTATTTAGGATGAGCTTCTTTAAATGACGACGATTTTAACAATGTAAGTATTCTAATATGCCAGAAATTGTTAGTATTTCTATAAAATTTACTGGTTTACGGTTATGAAATTTATTATTTTAAGATAGGTAATTATATGACTTTGAATAATCGGATATAGTAATTTTATAGTTACTTGACCTTAATTCAGAATTAAATATATATCAAATTTGTTTCTTCCTTGTCTACCTATAATTCTTAACGTACTATAAAACTTTATACGACCTTTTCCAATTTAATATCCCTTGAAAATTTTAAAAACTTCTAGTTAATAATCCGGTTCTTTTGTAGATACACTGGACTCGGTTCTAATGATGTTCTTGTATGTTCTTCTACACAGATGTCTCGTAATGGGCCTTCAATCTTAGATGACTCCTATGGAATGTATTCGTTTAGTGCTTCCGGTGCCTCGAGAGGATGTATTCGTCTAGTGCTCCTGGCGGTTCTACAATTTGTATTCGTCTAATATTCCTGGTGCTCCGACCGGCTGTTATCGTCTTGTGCTCCTGGTGTTCTAACAAGATGTATTCATCTAGTGCTACTGGTAGTCTTACAAGATGTATCCTTCTTGTGCCCCTGGTGCTCCCATAGGATGTATTCGACTAATGTTCCTGGTGCTCCAACAGGATGTGTTCGATCAATGTTCCTAGTGCTTCAACAGGATGTTATCGTCTTATGCTCCTTCAAATTTGAATTTGGAAATTTATTATCTTCGTATCGTTTATTTAATTTAGTAAGTACTAATTCCTTTACTCCTATTTTATCACTATTCTAAACAATTATTCCAGTTTTTTATAATTTCTACACTGAATATGTTCTGTACAGTTAGAAAATTAAATATTCTACTATATCTACTTCAAATCACTTTGATTTAAGCACTTTTTACTGTATTAATCTTTATTTGCGAAAATTGCGACTCGCTCTCGCAAAAATCGAAAAATTCTCCCTTATTTATTTAAAATTACCTTAGTGATAATACCCAATTCCTTTTGAACCAATAAATTAATTCCACATTAAAATCAAGATCAATACAAATTATAGATATGTTATACTTTTATAAATACCTTACATAATTCAATATTTCTATCAAAATAAAATATCTCACGAATTTAATAAAGTTTTTTATACGTTATTTACCATTTTAAACTTTGCTTCATTATAGTAATAAATATCTGTCACATTGACAATTAACTGACACTTCCAAAATACAATTTAAGGCGGTAATTTCTTATCAATTCTTTATCGATTTGTTTTCATATTCTTAAAACCTTTTATCCTATTCTCATCATTAATATCACTTGAACAAGTTTTTCACAATGCTAAATTACATTTCTAAACAATTACAATACTAATATAAAATCTTTCTTTCCAGATTTTTGGTACATATACATGGAAGATATACATCAACTCCAAAAGTAATAATTTTCTATTTCACCATGTAACTATAAAATTCCCTTTAACTCAATAACAAAATTCTTTCAAAAATACAACCAGCTTATTAATATTTGCAAATTTAACTATCTCCGTCATAATCAAAGAAAATCCAAATCTTGGATAAAACTCATCCTTAATAATTTTAACATAGACAACTCTAATTACAACATAATGTATCCTTACTAATTTAAAATAGGCAACTCTACCTACATCAATATATTGACCAAAGACCAAGCAGTGGAAACGCGGAAGAAAACCCGGAATCCAGTGACAACACATACTACTACCCGCGGAAACCTGAAAGAGAACATATTACGTCTTTACGGGGAGAAGACTTTACACCAAACCAAGACCTTCGAAAAACTAAGAACAAGGAGAAGCAAACTGCTTTGTGACCTGATTTTTCTACAACGTTGCCGAGAGGAAAACATAGTGCCACAGACATTGAAACTGAAGTTCAACAGAAACACCAGACAAACCAAGAACATTCTGAAGAAAGCAAGTATGGCGCTACTGAGGGAATCCATCCACGAGACTAGAAAAATGTTGGATGATACCAACAAACAATTACTGCAACTACATCTGAACCTCAGCAACATTATCCACCCGATAATTTGGAGAATACTGGACCAGCTCAGTGAATTCCGTTCCGAGACAAATACCGATTGGACAAAAGCAAAACAAATAAAGAAGTTCAACCACCTGCAAGCAGAACAAAAACCCAGAGACACCAGAGTAGAGAACAAACCACTCAAAGTGGTATACAACTTATCCACCCATGGATTGGACGCAGCATCCCACAATGTTTTGGCTAAAGGATTTAACTACGCAATAGCTCCTGCTCGCATACCAGTAGAAGAAATAATTTGTGGAGTAGAAGCAACTATAGCTGGATTGACAAGAATACGGCCGAGACTATCCGCCAAGATGTATCGCAAATATTAAGGACAGCCAAACCACCAAAGAAAAACCTATCACATGAAGAATTCCTGGCATTGAAACAACTAAGGGAAAACGAAAACATTATTATTCTACCAGCCGATAAAGGAAATGCTACTGTGGTAATGAACACAACCGACTACGACGCCAAAATAAGAACCCTCTTGGAGGATCCAGCATACCAACCAATCTCCACGGATCCAACAACATACCTGGAGAAAACAACCAAAACTAAAATCAAGGAGAGTCCCATCGACAAGGAAATCCAGACAGCACTCATTCCAAGGGAGAAGTCATCAAGATGCCCCAAATTCTACGGCTTACCTAAAGTCCACAAGGAAGGTGCACCCCTAAGACCCATAGTCAGCTCCATTGCATCACCTGTTCAACAATTGGCTAGATACCTAGCCCAACAACTACACCCTCATGTCGAAGAAGCCGAATCTTACGTCAAGAACGCAAGCCACTTCATCGATCTATTGAGACAAGAAAAAGTAGAACCAGAATGGTTATTAGTAAGCTTCGACGTAGTATCACTGTTTACCAATATACCAGTTGCCGAAGCTCTAGAGACCATCGAACGAATATACCAACCCCCAGTGCATATAATGAACTTGGTGAAACACTGTCTGACAAACACATACTTTATCTACGAAGATCAGCGCTATAGACAAATAGAAGGCGCCCCTATGGGTTCTCCTCTATCACCAGTAATAGCAAACCTTTTTATGGAAAACTTAGAAAAAACAGCACTAAGGACGGCCACCCACAAACCCAAACTCTGGCTACGCTACGTCGATGACACTTTCGTGATCTGGACACATGGAAAGGACCACCTCGACATCTTCCTGGAACATTTGAACAAAACCCATCCAAAAATAAAATTTACGATGGAAATAGAATCGAACAACGAATTACCATTCCTCGACGTTTTGGTCAAGAAGAAAGAAAATGGGAACTTAAGTCACACGGTATACCGAAAATCTACCCATACAGACAGATATCTGAACGCTCAGTCTCACCACCATCCAGCTCAGTTACAATCAGTAGTGAAAACCCTAGTGACAAGATCGCAGAGATTAGCAGACAAAGATAACATCACCCAAGAAATGGACAAACTCCACAAGGCACTCCAGCAGAATGGTTTCAGTAAATCTGCTATCAAAAGAGCATCCAAGCCGAAACCAACAACACCACAAGAGGAAAAAGAAACACCAACTGCCAAAACCTACTTACCCTATGTGAAAGGCACCACCGATAGAATATCCAAAATCCTACGAAGACACAACATTGAAACAACATTCAAAGCAGACAGAAAAATCAGTACAGTCCTTCGAAACCCTAAAACAAAAATACCTTTAGAAAACCAAGGAGTTTATGAAATTCCGTGCCTCAACTGTGAAAAAACTTACATTGGACAAACGAACAGAAGGGTAAACGCAAGAAGAGACGAACACAAAAATTCCGTAAGAAAAGACGAGAAAACTTCATCTCTGGCTCAACATGTAAAAGAAACAACCCACACGATAGACTTCAGTAACACCAAGCTATTAGCGAACATCGAACATACTAAAACCAGAATCATCAGGGAAGCCATCGAAATTGAAAAACATCCGAACAATCTGAATTCACGAGATGATACCCAGAGGTTACCAACAGCATGGAAACTAGCACTAACAAGAACAGATACCAACAAAGAACACCAAACTAATACTTCTACATCGCAAACCAGCCGTCACACTCCAAACACGAGCCCAACGACACGGAACCATGCACACACTCGTCCAAGGGCAACCAACCGACACGCTAACGAAGTGCCACAAAATTTCCCTTGATTATCAAATTTTTCTCGTTTTGCTTTTACAAAAAGAGAAATTTTAAAACTAATTGCCAAAAATAGCATAAAAGACACGTTTCATTTGACATTAAAGCACTCATTCAGTTAAGAAACTCGTGGCTACGCCACTCGTTTCTTAAACTCTGAATTCGTACTTTGAAACGTCAAAATGAAACTTGTCCTTTAATATACTATTTCATAGAACATGCATACCAAAATACCCATACAAATTGATACAAATACACATAATATGCATTCGTATAAACAAAATCATCATTACTAAAGACAAAATATTTATTATATTCACCAAATTTCATCCAAAATTTGGTGAATATAAATCTTTTAACATTGAAAATTGTTGATTATAGGATACAAAAAGAGCCCATTAGAAGGAATCTGCGGTTAAATAAAATAGATAGGCCAAATTGGGTTCCAAAGAAAAATAGTATAATTTTGTCTCATTTTGGGAAGAATTGCCATTATAAACATACTCTAACTACTATATACCTTAGTGAAATGCTATACAAATATAAATTGTGAAGCAAGTGCATCATTTTCTTTGGTTACGGTGGATTTGTTTATTAAATATGTGTAGCAGCGAGTGAGAGTGAATCAAACCTTCCATCAAGAGAGCCATAAGAACTTGACGAAAAGCTTTTATATATTATTATATTGTAAATAAAATCATAAAATAAAACCTCATATATGTAAATTCAAGCCACTATACTCCGTCTCAACCCTATTATGCAGTACAGGTTTAATAGGGATATTGCATCTCTTATTATCTTTAGTAGTCTCTTAATAACGACATCTTTATATCCGGTTGCCTTGTTGCAAGTTCTATTATGCAAAGTATATGATGGGTATATGAGTAATCGTTGCTGTCAATTGTCAGTTTTTACCGTAGTGTGTAAACTTTTATATTGTCTTTAATTTATCTATATATAATTTCTGTTAAATCGTTCTTTTTAGCAAGCATATTATCTTTTTCAAGCATTTAAAAGTAAGTATGCATACCTAGATCTATAATTCTGAATAACGTGATAACCTATATACATATACATATAATTTTTACAGATTGCTACATGATATGAGTTTTGAATTTTAAAAAGTGGGATGAAAGAGTATTCTTATTGAAAGAGATGACATCATTAGGTGGAGACATAAATACTTACGAGACATGAGAAAATTCTGAGACGAAGGTATAGTTTATCATTTAATTTGTTATACTTTTATGTTCATTACGCAATTTATTATTTGCTTGTGTTTGATTGTGATTGTTTTATTTTTTAGGTAGAACTATAATATATACTGATGAATCATTAGTGAATGCAGGATATTCGGTAAATAAAAAGTGGACTGACGTTACTGTTCAAAGCAGTCGACAAGCTTTTACGTAAGGGCTCAGCACCAAGTGGTCTTGGGCCTCGATTTCCATTAATTCATGCTGGAGGCGAGCAAGGTTTTGTTATTGGTGCTGAATGTACATTTCTTTGTAAGAAAAATACTGCTGATGTTCATAGCGAGATGGATGCAGATACATATGGAGATTGGTTCAAGAATAAATTGCTTCCAAATATACTAGAGAACTCTGTTGTTGATCTCGATAATGCCTCATATCACACGAGTAAATTAGAAAAGTTTCCAGCAGTAGCACGGAGAAGACCAAATTATTGAATGGCTCACTGAGAAGAATATTCCACTTGATAATTACATGTTAAAAAGAGATTTAGTGGCTTGTGTGTCAGAGGTTAGGTCTCAGTATGAGAGAAACAAAATTAATGAATTTGCAAAGAATAAAGGACATTATGTTCTTCGGCTTTCACCTTATCATTGTGAATTAAACCCAATTGAAATGGTGTGGGCACAAGTTAAGCACTACGTTGAAATGCACAATACGACATTCAAACAAAGAGATATTGAACAATTAATTGTGAAGTGTTATCAGAATGTAACAGTGAACAACTGGCGGAATTACACTGGCCACCTTGCCAACTTGCAAGACGATGTTGAAGAGTTTATAATTAACGTCACACATTCATCATCAGATCAAGATTGTTTAAGTGATGAAGAAAAATAAAACAATATGTGTAACTACCCTTTGTATGGTCATGGTTAGTTTTTTCATAAATGTTATCATGTATTATTAACTTGTTCTTATAAATGGGAAAATACGTTTTTGCAAAATGAATTTGTGAGGAATTTGTGTCTTTAAATGTGTATAACGCAATGTAGGTTAACATATTAATATTCAATAAGACTATATAAGTCATGTAACATATTAAAAAATAAAAGTACATGTTGTGTGTGGTTATTGTTATTCTTTTCATAAATATGTATTATTTAAGTTGTTTTTATAAATAGAAAAGTTTTTTTATGAAAAATAAACTTGTGATTAACTTTGTCTTGGTCTGAATTTATAGTGGATAGTTGATTAAGATGTCAATATTCAATAACGAAGAAAATTGTATACCTTAAGTGTTTCTTTGAAATATTAATTCAGTTACTCTGGCTTATATTCAGTTAGATTTTAAATAATTTTTTACAGAACAATCCCAAAGGATTATATTATTACAAATATTTTAACTAATCCATCTTCCCATATATTCTCCCCTTTTAGTGTTTCAAATTACTATTAATTTTTTGTATGCAGTATCGTATGCATCAATTGAATGACAAACAGTCGTATAGGTTATGTTTTGATTACAAAAAATGTCAGATATTGAACCGGAACTGTAACGACATTATAAAATGAGACGATTTGGCAACCATGAAATCAATTCCCATAAGACCTGTACTGCATAATAAGGTTGAGACGGACTATAGTTATATGTTGAAGTATGTAGGTATAAGTATTACTAATAAATATATATGTATATAAATTTGTTGATGTGTAAGTTGTTTATACTGTTGCTAACCTAAGTACGTACACACATTTATAATTATTAATTTCAGTTTTACATAGAGTAAATATTACAGTTGAATGACACACATTTCTATGTTTACAAAACTATTAATTGTTCTGAAAGGCAACTTTAAATAACATTTTTACTTCACTTATGTATTGAAAGTTCACGAGTATCTCGAGGGCACTAGCAAACATTTATTTTCAAAAAAATATAATTATTAGAGAAGTAAATTTAATTAAAAACAGTTTAAAAAATAGTAATATTCAAATTTAAATAATTTAATAAATTTTATTACATGTGACCACTTAACGGTATGCAACCCGCCAAGCACGGGATAGTCATGGGTTTATGCAATGTTCCTTAACTTAGTATTAGTTAGAGGTGGGCAAAACGGTTCTTTTCATTGACCCGGCTCACTCGGTTCAGCTCCTCATAGTGAGCCGGGTCCTGGAACCGGCTCATTTGAACCGTGTGGATCCGTAATAGCATACCGTATGTAATACTCGGCGCAAACGAACAGGGATGATAACTTAGGCTGCGCGCACACCAATTATACAAAATGTTTGACAAACAATTTATTTGAAGCTATAATGCACACAAATTTGACAAATTATCAGATTGTTGTACACAAACTAAGCAAAATATATGTAAAACTTCATTATACATTCATTTGGTATTTGTAATTATTGAATAGAATGCCATTCGAACAAAAAGTAATTAGAACTAGAGCATTTCATAATTTTCATAGCATTATTAAATGGCAATTATGATTATGATGCAGGTGTAATAAAAATATTTGTAAGAATTTTGTATCTCACAGACAACTAATAAATTAAATATTTTATTTTATTATCCAAAGGAATATTTTTGAGACCTATATAAATAACAAATAAGTACTGTCATGCGTCTTTGACCGACATAGAACAGGTAAAAGAATTGAATTTGATAAATACTTAAATGAACCGATAATCAATAGACAACAAGATCCACTAAAATGGTGGCTTCAAAGAAAAGATGTCTATCCCAGAATTTACGAAATAGTAAAAAAACGTGTATGTATCTTGGCTATATCGGTTCCATGCGAGCGCATTTTTAGTAAATCTGGGAACATTATTACTGACAGGAGAAGTCGATTAACAACCGCGAAAACATCACAAATCATTTTTTTAAATTATAATTTGTAAATTATCAATGTAGAATTTAGATTTATACGTAAGCTGTTTAGTTATTTTTACATTTTGATATTCAGTTCAGTATATTCATTTTATATATTTATACAATATGCTGTTATGTTGTACAAAAATAAATATTTTAGTGAGTAGTGCGTACCCTACCTGTTATATAATATCAATTTTTATTTTTCAATCCATCCTGCGACTATAATTTTCAAATTATTCAGTCGATACTCGGCAGCCAGTCGTACAGTAGGTTCCTTTATGGTTATGATACGTTCGCGACCGAACCGGATAAAGTTACTGCCCAAGTGAGCCGAGATCCGATTCAATATCAACCGGCTCTCTCGGTTGCGACCCAAGTGAGCTGAGATCTGGTTCATTGAAATTTAGTGAACCGGCTCCCTCGGTTCCCTGCTGGGATTCGGTTCACTGAACCGGTTTGTTCGCGAACGACCCACCTCTAATTGAAAGAGCTTTCTTCCTAACCCCAGAGAGGAATCTGTATTGGATTGTTGTGATCTACCTTATCAATCTTATCTCTGATTGTGACATTTGTTTTGTTTTATGTTGTTATGATGATTATTTTTATATTACTTTAAAATATAATTTAAGTTCATATATGTCCATTTAGAAGTCAATATAAAGGGTATGTAACATATAGCACTGTAATCTTGTAATTATGTAGTACAACAGTAGTACTGTTTTTAGATTGAACATGGTAGGTATTGCTTGTGCAGTAGCTAACTGTTATGGTAGCAATGAAAGTAAGCACAGATTCCCTAACCCAAATAAAAACAAGAGCTTGTTTGATAAGTGGGTACAGCTATGTGCGAATGAAAGGCTACTCAAGGAATACACTGCAGAAAAAATATATTCTAATTGTCGTGTTTGCAGAAAACATTTTGTGGAAACAGATTTTGGTAGGAATAATCGATTGTTAGGAACAGCTTTTCCAAAATTGAATTTAGCAGGTAGGAATATAATAAGTAAATGATTTTTATAAAACTAACAGGACTTTTGTTTCGTTTAAAAAGCAGCGGCTAACTTTCAATTCATTTATCCTTGTATATTACATGTTAAATATTTTTAAATCTGGGAAAAATTGCAGTATACGGGTGCAACCGATTTTTGACAAAAAGACTAGTGCACCGTATAGAGGACCTCTAATTGAACAACTTTTTCTAAATTAATTCATGCAAACGTACAAGAGTGGAGATATTTAATAATTAAGGTGCTCACTGAGTGATTTTTCCAAGTCACATTTTTAGTCGTATCTGTTATACACACCGTTGAAATTATGAAAATTGTAATAAATGATGTTTATTTCACTTTACCACACAACAATTACATTTGATTTTTATGTTTTTTAATAACTTTTCTAACAAAAACATAACAAGAAATCTAACCTCAAACCACCTAGTGGAGAAAGCCCATCCCAACTTTCATGCGGATTCGGACCAACGACTGTCATCCATAGAGTTATATAGTATATAGATGGTCGAACAAACCACTTTTATTTTTCAATATTTATTTGAAGATTATATGCAAATCAGTAATAAAAGACGTTATAAAGTGTATATTATTTATAAATTTGTAGTTTATTTCATTGATTTTTTGACACGCCTTTTAAAATTATATAATATCCTGTAAATAAATACGGCATGATATAGATAATGTGTATAGGTGTTGTCTGGTATTTATTTATTAGAAGCAATTGGAAAATACATAATGAAGTTGAAAATACTTACACAATGTGAGTTGTTCAGAGAATTATCTGTTCTTACTAATTATACTGTTTAATAAGTGGTCTATCATTTGCAATGTAAGTGCATGAATTTTAGAGGAAATCTCAAGAAAGTAAAACATATGTTTAAAACAATAAAGAAAAACACAAATTAAATTTGCCATGTAATAGCATTTATTTCAGAGAAATTCACAAGAAAGTAAGACATGTATTTTGTAAACATTAAAGTAAAACATAAATTTTATTTGACTTCTATAAGAACCTAATGAAGCATAAAGCTCATTTTGCAAGTCTATGTTGAATTAAATACAGACATAAAGGCTGTATTACACTTATCAATTTCTTGACCAAGTTTTTAGGTGAATTAGTAGTACCAATAGTGCAACAGTATGAAATAAAAAAATTAAAAATTTGCCGAAGATTTGTGTTTACATTTTACACAGTTGCAAAAACTTTACGACTACAAATCTATAGGTACGTTCTCATATAGAATGTATTGTTGAATGTTTGCATTGCAATTATTGTTCATATGAATTTTGTTTTCGCACCGCGAGATGGTGGGGAGAGGGGGTGGCAATAATAGTAATTAACGAAAAATGCAAAGCAACCATTCAACAATAAATGAATTCAATGTGGGGGGAAGGGGCGGCAAAACATCAAAAAATCGGTATAAATCAACCGAAATACGAGTGCGCACAAGGAATGGGGTACAGAAAGCAAAAACAAACAGAACGGATTTTGCACCGGGGGAGGGCAGATGGTAAAAAAGTAAAAAACCGTGGGGGTGGTGAGAACTGGAATCGTGGGTGGTGGGAAAGGTGCGACAAACACGAAAAGTACAAACGCGCGGGGGTGGGGAAGAGGTGGCAAAACATCAAAAAAACGGTATAAATCAAGCGAAATACGAGTGAAGGGGGCGGCAACAACAGAAGGGAATTTGCCTTCCCCCGGGAAGCCAGATGGTAAAAAAGTAAAAAAATCTATAAATTAAGGGAATAATCATTGCAATGATTGCAGTATAAATCATGTAAATGTGCAAAAAGAGAATTATAGATGTCTGAAAAAATTAAAGAAAACACTTCCGTACTACAGGATATTATATAATTTTAAAAGGCGTGTCAAAAAATAAATGAAATCAACTACAAATTTATAAATAATATACACTTTATAACGTCTCTTGTTACTGATTTGCATATAATTTTCTAATAAATATTGAAAAATACAAGTGGTCTGTTCGACCATCTATATACTATATAACTCTATGGATGACAGACGTTGGTCCGAATCCGCATGAAAGTTGGAATGGGCTTTCTCCATTAGGTGGTTTGAGGTTAGATTTCGTGTTATGTTTTTGTTGAGAAAAGTTATTAAAAAACATAAAAATCAAATGTAATTGTTGTGTGGTAAAGTGAAATAAACATCATTTATTACAATTTAATCAATACTTGTTGTATGCTGTTTTTCATTGCTTTTATCATAAAGTTAGTTATATTTCACTGTTTGGCAGCTTATAAGGTACCTAAGTAATAATGGTTTTTTATTATTTACCGTCATGTCCACAACAATATAAGCATGAAAATGCGTACGTTTCCAAAGGATGCAAATGTAAGTTATTAAAGTAATAGAATTGTAAAATAACTTTTTACTTAAAATGGTATAATATATTTTAGTTACTCAATCTATGGATGCAGCAAGCTATAAAAAAATCCGAAACTAGAATTGCAAGCACCTACTGAAGTCCGAAAGAACTATAGTGTTTGTGATATACGAGTATGTGATATACATTTTGCTGAGCAAGATAGACACAATAGTGCAAATTTGTAGAAACATAGTGTTCCATCTCTATATTTGCCATATACCATTGAAGGTATGATTTTATTCTATTGTGTTGCTGTATGAACTAAATCAAATGTTGACATATAGAGGAAACTTGTTACATTCAATTGTACATCATACTAGATCCATGACGTCTCGTCTTGTTTATGTTGCTGGATCTATTTTTATTTCTGTCAGTGATATTTGATATAACCAAAGAAAATATGTATTAACAATACAATAACTATAATGTAATATATTTTGTAATTGAAATGCTCTAAGACTTCAGCCTTTCTCAACTAATTTATTATATAGAGTTAGATTGTTGAAAAACCATAAATGTTTCATCCATAATAAAATTTAAAATAACCAATACTTATGCTATTCTTATTAATCGGATGATTATAGAAAAGTTTGTAAAAAGCTTCGGCTGTTTACAGAAACATTTTGGCATATATTCAAAGGACGCAAATAGATAATAAACACAATGTACTTCTAAGAAGAACTGTTTTTATACAATTCATATCAAAGCAAAAATAAACACGCAAATTTGACAGGCAAAAAATACACAACACATGCCTTTTTGACAGATATGATTTATCTGCCAACACCAAATTGAACTATTAGTCTATTAAAAATATGTAAGGCAGAAATTTAATATTGAAACGAAAATTATGTGTTTATTTTCTACCTAAACTAATGAAATAAAAGCTCTCAAATATAATTTAACAAAATAACTTTAAGTTTCACTAATACAGATTTGACAACATGTACATGTCATCAATGACGTGCAATTGAATATAACTTGTCTCCTCTATAAGTAATTTCAAATGTGTGATGCATGATACCGGAAAGACTTTTATAAAATTACTTATTCAATTTCATTTATTTACCTACACAAAAAACATTAACAAAGTAATGAAAGGAAAAACACTCACTGTGAATTCAACAGACTCACTGAAATTACTTGTGCGAGAACAATATATTAAACACAAGAAGTTCTTCATAAAAATTAAGAATACTTGATTATGTACATAATTTGTTATATAATAGGTTTGTTCGAACCTGCAGTTCTGAACGGTTCTAGAACTAGTGCGCATGTCATTTAAGAAAAAGACTGTTCGGACCATGCAGTTCTGGAACTGCAAATTCTGAGAACTGATAGTTCGGTGTTCGGTCTTTCAGAACTAGTAATTCAAGAACCGTTCGGAACGGTTCTAACAGTTCTCGATGATGGGCTAGTATTTGAAATTCTGATAAATCCGGAGCATGCGTAATTGTCATTCGTATCAGCTTTTGCATTTTTCTGGTTATGTTTATCGTATTTATCAGTATTTATGTTGAACTTTAGAGTTTGGAGTTGTTGTAGGTTAGTTTTTAAGTTATCGTTCAAGTACCTATTTGTTTTTTATTTTAGTTTGTGATATTATTAGAGTATTGGTGTGATTCGGTTCATCAAACCTATTTTTAATTTTTTTTACAGTTTTTATTCACACCCATTATATCAATTTTGTAATAGCAAAGTAAGCAGCTATAAGTATGTGACTATACATTAATTTCTTCAAATGGTGGTTTATTGTTTTAGAAATTACTTCATTGACTACCATGTTCTTGAGTCTAACAAGTGATTCTTCCTCTAAGAATAAAGTGAATGTAATGGTACAATTATAGGAACGTGCGAACATGTGAAAAGTGAATTTATAATTATCATATATTCGTAGAGAAACTGACATATTTGTTAAACTTAGACAAAATAGTATTTAATAAACTAAACTTATAATTTTTGGTTCGATGTGTCCCCCTTGAGACTTCAGAGAAATAAAGGGAATTTGTGATATCAACATATTAGATATCCGAACAATCTATTATATGTATGTGTTTGTACCAGCCTGTTACGTCATGAAAATTATAATAAATTGCATGTTAATGTGACTCCCAGACTTGTGACACAAAACGTTCAGAGTCTGATTGATGTAAGTACCAAATCATGTAGGTATCGCAATTCAAATTACCAAAAAGGCTTCAATTCTCCAAAATGTATTGAAAGAGTGTACTACTTCACAGATTAAAAAAAGAAGAGGAGTTGGCTTTGAACATTGAAAATGTATTATAATATATTTGTTTAAATTCATCATGATTGTTGATTTTATAGTTATGTAATATATGTTTATTAATGTGTGTGTGCATTTGATGCACGAATTATTAATAACAGCTTGTATAAAAATCCTTGTTTTATTTACCCGGTTTATCAGAAATATCCATTACAAAATTTTGAAAAATGTACTGAACAACTTCATTATTTTTTAAATCCTGTCGTAATTTTGAGATGTAACATTTAAATGTTCATTACGATTGACATTTGTCCACTAGTTTGGTGTTTTTTTAAAAAATGCAGAAATATCAATAACAAAATTTAGAAAAATGTATTTCTTATAAACAACTTTTTCACTACTTTTTACATGCTGTCGCAATTTTGGTGGTTAGATGCAGATGCAGTAACGTTTAAATGTTCATTACGATTGATATTTGTCCACCAGTTTGGTGTTTTGTAATATATAAATATATTGCTTATATAAAAAATGCAGAATTATCCATTACAAAATTTAGAAAAACGTATTTCATATAAACAACTTTTTCATTACTTTTTAAATCCTGTCCCAATTTTGGTAGTTAGATGCATTAGCTATTTAACGTTCATTACGATTGATATTTCTTCCAATAGGTTTGGTGTTTTTTTAATATTACTATTACTAATGTTGGTAGTATAAGTTTCCCTAAAATTCCAATTTTTAAAACTGTTCGAACCTTCAGGATTTCGAACCGTTCTAGAACCAGTATTTGGCCGGACATGCGCATTATTTTCAGAACTACTAATTCTAGAACGGTTCCGGAACTGTTCAGAACTGGAGGTTCGAACAAACCTATTATTATTAGTTATACACATGTATGTATTTGTATATCTATCATTTATTTGTAATAAAGTAACTTCATCATGTTTGAAATTGTTTTTCTATAAGATTTCCTTTTTTATTATGTCTTTCTAGATCTATTTATCATTACAATTGTACAATATAATGAGAAATAATGTTTGAATTTGAATTTCTGTTTGATTAAAACTATATTGTACTATTGTGATGGGTGAAAATAAATTAAAAAGAGAGTATTCTTGTCTTGCAAACAAATTGAATGTGTTAATTTTCATCCGACTTTAAGATGTGCATTAAAGCGAGGTGAAAATGAACACATTTAATTTGTTCGCATCCGAAAACGATAATTTACATGTTTGAAAATATGGATAGGTATATGAAAGTAATACGTGACTAAGCCCGCAAGAGGGCAGTTCCGTAAGTACTAAATTTATATACAGTGTGTTTCCCATCTTTAGTATTCCCTTATCTATGATCTCCACTCCTGTACGTTTGCATGGATTAAACACCATCGGTAGCGGTAGCAGAGATAGGCGTCCGGGAACAATCTTTGTTGTGTTATCCTTAAAATACTGATGAATATCCTTAAAAGGTGCCACTTGTTATATTTTTAAAATGATGTTAGTTTTAAAAATGCTGTATTAGCTAGCTCTAATGGTGAATTACGTAAAAGAAAAGAAACACAAAATATATAATAAGAAAATAAAACAAGGGAAATAAAACAGCAAGAGTGTCCTTAAGTTCTTTAATTAATTATTTAAATAAAACACAATAACACAAATATTGGTTCACGTAAGGAGTAGGTGAGATAGAAAGGGGGAGAGTGAGAGGGAACGAGTGGGTCGTTAGAATGATCGTTGGTTAAGGCAGGTATTATCGGTACGGGGGTTCGATAATCTCACACCGTAAATGATTTTTAGATATATTTTGAGAATGTATAAAGTAAAATTTACTGTAGCGGTTGTAAGAGAAAATTAAGAATTAAAGTAATAGATAAGGATGAGGAATACTTTACTTTTGTGGTGTCCTCGTTGTCCTCGGGTCCCGTAAGTCTGGGGTCGAAGCGTTGATTAATCGGCGAATCAGAATAGGGGTCTGACAGTACGCGAACGATTAAACAAACACGCGAAAGGGTCGCGGACTGTAACTTGACTTGTTATGTTGAAGTACTAGGGGCACTAAAACAAACGTGACTTAGAACTGGGAGGGACGCGAACTTGGAACGATGTAAAGCTGTGGATGCGTAAGTGGAAAAAAATTAAGAGAGGGCTTTTTTCTTCGATCGTGATTTATATAGGCCGTGGTTAGAAGCAGGAGAGTGGGGGTGGTAAGGCGCGAACTGTTTTTAAGAGAATAAGAGAACATAATTCGCGGGACAATCAATCAATAATTACAGAAAAAAAAAACATTATAATCAGATTCGTTATTAAATATAGAAAAGAATGACACCTGACTCGAGGTAGTTTGTCTAAGAAATTACTGCAGGTATGTACGTTTGTGGGGCACCTACATAACAGCTAGTAGAATGCATTACGAAAGGTGAGTCACAATAGGGTTCTTTCTATAGTATTATGAGTATTTAATGCGGTCTGAAGGGGTGACTAAGGATACATGATAACCTTACGTTAAGACAGAATTAAATAAGAACAAATATTGAATAACTCGTAAATCTTGAATCTGAGAGTTATAGGTTTCGAATGGGAAACAAAAGGGCGATTAAGACACATCGTGACGGGGGATCTGTTGTCGTCTGATAATTAGATCGCGAGTAAATTAATAATTAAGAAACTGCAATGTTAAGTATTTTGTGTTCAAAAGGCTTCATTTAGGTAAACGGTTAGGGATGACCCTCTGGGAACTGACCGTCCGAACGTGACCTTAACTAAGCAATTTTTAGTTTGAAATTTCTCCTATCGTAAAAGCCAAAGTTGTTGATGTACGGAAGAGGCGATGAGTAATTCTTTAGGCGCGAAAATGTATTACATGGCTAAAATAGATAAATTAATAATAATAGAAGAAAATCGAATTAAAGAAATTACGCGCTTCTTTTGTACATGTGGTTGTTAACAGTTGACGTACGGAAACACTGCATTTCCAGGTATTTGAGTTTTTATTCATGTACTTCATGTGGCAAGAGAACTATACAACTACCAGGCTGTTAGAAATTTGAAAAGTTATATGTTTGTTTAATAAAGTTAAGAATTCTTGTGCACAAGGTACGATCAATCAAAAGTCTTTGTATTTGTCTAAATTTGTTATGTTCTTTAAAATTTGTGTGTGTGTGTTGTAATAGTCACTATTATTTTCTTTTTGTTTTATTGTTTCTCTGGTCAAATTATTTTGAATATGTCAAATATTTGTAGAGTCTTTAATATTTGTAATATCAAGTTTATAGAAATTTCAAGATAAATGGTGCACCATACTTGGTTAATTATGGTAGAAAGCACCAAACAATCGACCTTCGTCATCAAAATCCATGATGTAACAGTTGTAGTACGTCAATGTTAGTATTGTGATCGACGAATAAAATTTACGATTTCTGAAGTTTACTTTGAGGTTATATTGACATCAAAATTTGCCGAATTATCTGAATGTAAATTAGGACTTTTTGTTAAAAATAAGGTATTCTGTGAGTATAATGAAATAAAACTACATCTTGAATACACCATTTCATTTAATAAAATAGTAAAAATATAAAACCAAACTCTTCGTACTTTTATTCTGTGTAATTATTTCTTCATACTTAAACAATGGTTATATAATGTGTATATTTTAGGAAGCAAGCTCTTTTAATAATTCTTCATTATTTAAAATATCTTCTTAAACCCGACTTTAATTTACATTAATGTCGTACTTTACAATTAACTTGTTTCAAAGTATGTTACAGCAACACAAATTAACTCGTCACTTATTCAAATTTGTAATAAATTATTACTAATAACACTCTTCAACTTAGAACATAACAAATCCAACAGAAAGAAAGTTACAAATGCTGCAGGCAAGTAATATAAGGTGGATATTTATTTTTATATTTAGTGTTTTTTCTTATTGTCGGTATAACATCGAGTACAAAATTTAAATCAGTACACATTTTTAAAATCAGTATATCTCTAGCCAATTTATTGTCATATATTGTACATTTTCTGTTTATGTATTTATCTTACAAATTTAATTGGTAGTAACAATTATATAAATTAATACATCTTTGACTTGAAACTAAAATTCTAATGAAAATATACTCAAAATATTACAGTCCAAATCAATTGATTTTCCGCTGTATTCATAAGTAATTCCGATGTCGTCAATAGAAAGATCGCTTGTCAACATGACATTTCTAATCTCCAAATGAAAATTCTATTATTCAAAAGAAAGTCCGCTGTATTCATAAGTAATTCCGATGTCGTCAATAGAAAGATCGGTTGTCAACATGACATTTCTAATCTCCAAATGAAAATTCTATTATTCAAAAGAAAGTCCGCTATGATCAAAAGAAAGTTCGGTTTACCTAAATACATAAGAAAATGTAATGTCGTTCACGCCTTTATAATTATGAACAATTAAGATCTATCTTGTAATTTGGTGGACATTTGTATTTATTATTTATGTATCTGTTATCTTAACATATGGAAAATAAAGTGTTACTCAACAAATCCATTTTCTTATGTATTTAGGTAAATCGAACTTTCTTTTGATCACAGCGGACTTTCTTTTGAATAATAGAACTTTCATTTGGAGATTAGAAATGTCATGTTGACAACCGAACTTTCTATTGACGATATCGGAATTACTTATGAATACAGCGGAAAATCAATTGATTTGGACTGTAACATATTCTTATACATTTACATGACATATTATGAAATATGTCATTATCTGCCATAAGCAAAGACGAGCACATAAAATAATAAAACTAATGGTAATATGTAACATTTTTTTAGTATACCGGACAAAAATAAATAGTAATTTTATATGTTGTTCGTGCTATTTCAATCGCACAAACAATATATCACATTATCCTACATCATTAATAATTACATATTATGAATAAATACTAACCCTAAACGTCAATAATTAGATTATTAACGTCTAAAGTACACTCACTCACTATTGTACAATATCTACATATGGCTAAAATATTTTACTTCTGTAAAAAAAGACACCTTATGTCTTTTTTATTTTAAATTATTAATTTTCAATTTTACAAATTAATTGTAGTAATATATAAAAAAATTATCAAAAAAGAATAATAGATTTTACAGACATTCTTGTTTATTATCACTGTTTCTACTGTCTTTAGATTCTGAACATTTATAATAAATGGTATTACTTCTTCTCTGCCAAGCAACAATTCTCGGTCCCATCATTTTCTGATTTCACTGCTAGTGTATCTAAGAGTATTTGTCTAAATTTCAGGTGTCCTCATTTCTGGGTCTGATTCCACATCTTAACTGCATTTTTCATCAAAACTCTGCTCTTCCATGTGCTTATTATAATATATTTTGGATAATTCCCAAATATGCTCTATCGGGTTGAATATGTAGTGATATGATGATAGTTGTACAACTGTGCGCGTCTGGTATATTATGGCTCTTAACCATTCGCTTATTTGACCTTTGTTTCAAGAATTATTAGGAGATTTATCATATAAATGCTATGATAACTTCTAGCGTACACAGCAGTTCATTTTCATACTAAATTAAGAAATTGTTTCTATCTATTTCACGATGATAATCAGGATTACAAGTATTTGAAAAAATACTAAAGAGGCACTGTTAGTAAAACCATTACATGTACTACCTGCATAAATGACTATAAACCAAAACAAAATTTGTATTACTCGATACGTGTCAATTTTAATGCAGAGCATCATTACCTTTGCCGTCAACTTTTATACACTCTTATGACTATCATCCTGCCATGATCTGGTGACAGTGCCATTTTCAAAAATCCAAGTCTCATCCAAATAGACACATTCCAGTTGACTTTCAGATTGTAAATTATTCATATATTTTTATAGAAAATTGGTTCGAGGAAGAACATGTATTTTTTCCTTAATATTCTCTATGGACAGGCTTTCTTATATTTGAAACCAATATGTGCTAGTACTCTACCAAAAGAATTAACAGAGCCATCAAACATAGGATGGTCCCTTAGCAGTGATAATAACGAAGCTCATGTAAAGTGTTGTTCTAAAAAACACCATTAACATTATAATATTCTTTTTATTTTCAATGAGTTGTATAAGCAACTTAGCGTTTTTATACAGATCATGCAGGAGTAATCACATACAGTTTTCTGAAACGTTCATTTTGTTTACGTGTCTTAAAAATACTGCTCACAGATTCAACGGAAATATTTAAAGCTTGTGCAATTCTCTAAAATGATAATATTAATATTTATTTGATATCATTACAACAAATATGTATACATACCTCTTCCACACTTGTCGACGGTAATACTTATTCAATATACGTTTGTATGTATGTAATCAAAGAGCTAATGAGCGCCTTTGACTGACTATTGGATAGCTTAAGCATCGTTAGTTCTAAAAAGAACTTTGAAAGATAATACTACAATAAAATAACAAACATAAACAACAGCAACCAAAACCTATAATACTGTCAAACAATACTGTCAAATGACAGCATGGAATTCAAAATTCAAAATCATTAGCGACGTGTAAACGATGTTTCATGTAAGCCAACATCCGATGTTAATATTTTTTGTAAAACTGGCTAAAATAACGCCAACATTATCATTTTTAATTAATGTTAATGAATAAAATAATCCTGTAATTATTATTATATACATATAATATATTCTATACCAATGAAATTCTAAATTTAGTAATATATAAAGTAATTATGTTCGTTGTTATGAAATTGGCAATGCAGACGTCATTATTTTTCTTTTATGACGGAAGTCGATTGATTGCTGCTTTCTGCAATTAATTTTATTAGATTGTTTATTTTTTTGGAACCTGTTGATATTATTTTGCTTTACTGTATGTACCGTCTCTCTAAACTTTAGTTTTCTTTGTTTTTGGTATTAATAACGATTAGATTTAAATGAGATTAGTGGAAGTTATGTAAATTTTCAACAAGAATAAAAATTAGTCTTATTTGTTTATTAAATAATCATTCATATTGGTGGAGTCAAATTTTAGATTTTATAATTATTTTCATTCATGTACTAAATTTACTCCAACCATTTTTCTCTTGTTTTTATTAAATAAATTGTTATTGTTTTTATTGATTTGTTTCCTTCGAGGTAGGCCTAGTATTAGTTAGTGCAAGTTCCCATTTTAACTGCGCAATACTTTAACAACAGTGACCCCGCCTTATTGTTTTAAAATGGGTGGCGCAACGGGCATTAATTAACATCTTTTTGAGTAATCTCACGCTCTCAATAATAATCTGAGCTGGATATACAGGGTGGGTCACAGATATACAGTGAAATCTCCTTTGGCCGGACACCTTCGGGACCAACAAATTGGTTCGTTTAAGGGAGTTGTCCGCTCAAGAGAAAACAAAGGCAATCAATTCAAGTTTTAGTTATAATGATTAAAGTAACGTTTGCTCATAGAAAATAACATTTACTTAACTTCTAATACAATAATTCATAAACTATAAGTAATAATACATGTATTATATCGCGGCTTACACATAAATGACATACATATATGAAATTAATAATGCCAATATGTAATAACAAAGAAACTAAATATGTATTATGTACATGTGTAGGTACATGTCTTATAGAGATTTGCAAATTTATAACCAAGAGCTAATTATTTTAAGAATATACTGCTTTGTTTTACTTTTTGTTTACTAATGCATTTTCTAAAAAAAATTCCAAATTTGCTATGAGCTGTAATGCTCCGGCATCATCATTCCTTTTTGCAAATGCTTTTTAGGATTGTGTCTTCTTAAGCGCTTCTTGATATGATTTTATCGGTTCATCGTCAATTTCTGTTTCTGAATCTTCCTCAGATTGGTCTACTGTTTCGACGTGTTCTGACATAAGCGTTGGTGCATTAATTAAAATTTCCGTTGTATCCTCCTCAACTGCTACATTCATCCATATTAATGAAATCGTTAGCATCAGTATGAAAACCACATTCCCTTATTGCTTTAAGCATTTCTGCTAGCATTGATAGCGGCAACTCATCTTCCACATCATAGCTTTCATGATCGTCGTCATTGCGTTCTAGTGAAATTCTGGACTTATTAAAACAATTCTGTATCGTAGATGAAAAAACTTTATTCCACTCATCGTGAATAAAATAGATAGCAACTAAAATGTCTATGGTTTTTGATAATTGATAAGCGAAATCCACAGTATCAATTTTTGACAAAATGTGCTTAAAATTGCTGTCCTGTAGTAACTTTTAAAACATTGTATTATTCCCTGGTCCAGGGGTTGAGAGACCGATGTCGTGTTTGGCGGAAGAAATATTATTTCAATATTTTCAAACTTGACATCCCGTGGATGAGATGCCGCGTTATCCAGAAATAGTATAATTTTTCTTTTTTGTACACCCATTCTATGATCAAATTCCTGCAACCATTCCTTCATGATATCACAGGTCATCCACGCTTTCCTGTTTGCTTTATATGTGACAGGAAAAGATTTCACATTCAGCTTCTTGAACGCCCTTGGCTTATTTGTTTTCCCAATCACAAGCAATTTCTCTTTTTCGCCGAGCATGTTCGCACATTGTAAGATGGTAACCCGCTCTTTTGTTAATTTCCCACCGATACACTTTTCGTCTTTCAAAGATAATGTTTTGTCTGGTAACATTCGAAAAAATAGTCCTGTTTCGTCGGCGTTATAAATGTCTTTAGGTTGATAGTCTTCTATAAGAAGTGGGACTTTTCCAATAAAATTTTTAACATCACTTAAATTAACATTTGCAGCTTCACCTGAAATTGCCTTGAACCTAATATTGTGACGCAATCGAAACTTTTGCAGCCAACCAATAGAAGCCTTGAAACTAATGTGGCCTAATTTTGCAGCAATTTCTTTCGCTTTTCATCTTACCAATGTACCCGATATAGGAATTCCTTTATTTCTTGCTTTCTAAAACCACTCATAACATAATTTATCTATATTGAAGCCTCCCGTAATCAAAAATGTTCGTTTTTGGTTCACATTGGCATTTGAACTCCACTGTAACATTAACTCGTTCTTTTTTTTTAATAATATCAGATGCTTGAGTTTTCCCTATATTAAATCATTTTGCCAAATCACGTACACTAACCTTTACTAAAAACACTAATAACATTCGCTTTTTGTTTAAGTGTTAAAATATTTCTTCGTTTAATTGACATTTTAATGATTACATTAATATCTCTTGTCACTGCACTGTACTGATTAATACCTACTACATGTGCATACACACTACTGTGCATACAACTGTAAGGGGATAATAACTACGACGCAAATGTAAGTGATGATGTCACCCTGTCCGTACAGGAGAGAGTTTTGATGAATAATGTTCTATAAAGTACTGTCCGCGTCCGTTCAGGGGAGTGTCCGGCCAATAGAGTTTAAATTGTTAATAAATAGTATTGGAAGTTCAAGGGACCGAGAAAATTGTCCGTCCAAAGGAAGCGTCCGTTCAGCGGAGGTGTCCGTTAACAGAGATTTCACTGTAATAACATCAATGGTTCTACTTCGAGAGCAACATCTGTTCTTTCGTTATCCAGGGTGTTCTGATGATTGAATGGGTTCCTGAGGGTAAAACCGTAAATCAGCAATACTATACAGAAGTCCAAATCAAGCTAAGGGAACGTGTAAGGAAGAAAAGACCAGATGCATGGAAGAACTGCTCATGAATTCTCCACCAAGACAACGCGCCAGCCCACAATGCCCTGTCTGTGAAGCAGTTTTTAGCTGAAAAGTGCATTCCTGTGCTAGAACATCCTCCGTATTCGCCTGATCTTGCTCCATGTGACTTTTATCTCTTCCTAAAAGTGAAAAGTGTATTGAAAGGAACACATTTTGAGTAGGTGGAACACGTAAAAGTAAAAACGGCAGAGTTGTTGCGCAGTATCACAAAGAATGACCTACAGCATTGCTTCGAATAATGGAAGTGGATGAACATAGATGATGAACAATGTCATCATCTATGTTCATAGAATGTGAAGGGATTCAGACTCCTATTTCTAGTAAAGGTTTATATTTCAATTTATGATTTATACAATATACTCGTATTAGTTTTAAAAAATGTTATATTTGTAAGACCGACAAGTCAAACTGAAGGAACCAAAGTAATACAATCAAGGAACACCTCATCAGAAAAACAAGTAAAAAAAATCTTAATGATTCTGAAAAGAAGGGCTAGTATTGCTGAGAAAAGCAAAGCGCACTTACAACAGCGACTAAAAGAAATAGTTGACTTTTCAAAAACTGAAGCATTTTCCAAAGCTGTGGAAAGTATGGGCAAAATTAAATCACAATTTTTCCATAGTCAGCTTAAAAATAGTGTGCAAAAAGCAAGGGCTGTCGTTATACTTTGAATGATAAAATATTAGCTTTGGCATTGTTCAAGCAGTGCGGTCGTGGATATCGATTTCTTTCCAAAATATTCTCACTTCCATCAGTAAAAGCACTTACAAGACTATTAAATAAAATCCCTCTACAACCAGGTTTATGTGAAGCTACTTTTGATATGCTGGCAGCAGAAGTAAGTAAGTTTTCTGATGTTATAGACAGATATATATATCGCTACTTTTTGATGAGATGTCCATTAAACCAAATTTATCATGGCATAGTTTTGACAGTAGTGTTATCGGTTTTGAAAATTTGGGATGTAGGCAAACAAATCATATAGCAGATCATGTACAGGTGTTTTTAAATTTTAAATTATTCTAAACTGTGTATTACCATTATTGCTTTTTAGGTTTTCATGTTAAGAGGTATCAAGAAAAGATGGATTCAACCTGTGTATTATAGTGTTGCGTTTTCGGGTTCGCAATAAACAACTCGTGCAATTTATTTATTTAAAACAGTCTGTATATTCACACATGTAAAATTAATTACAATATAAAAATGTAAAACTAATGTATCACACCCATGTGCTCCTGCAGCGGCTTCGAATTGTTTCCGGTTCGTCATCCATGACGACTTCCCATCGAAGGTGGGAGGTTTTACCTTTGCTGTTCGGGTGATCTCCAGGCTTCCGCTTGAGATATCATGGGGACCGCAGTCGTTCATCGCTGGCAACTGAAGCTGAACCCCAAACTCGTCCCCCATTCCGAATACGCGCTCTTCAACTTTCTGTTCTACGGCTTCGATAGCCCCAGAAAATACCTGTCTCCCATTCAATGAATTCTTTTAAATGTCTTCCTTAAAAGTAGTTTCGAGTTGTTTTGAATTATTTGCCATTTCATCTTCTGGAGTCTCGAATTGTTTTGCAATTTCATCTTTTAGTCTTGAATTGTTTTGCATTATTTGCCATTTCATCTTTTAGAGTCTCGAATTGTTTTGCAATTTCATCTTTTAGAGTCTTGAATTGTTTTGCATTATTTGCCATTTCATCTTTTAGAGTCTCGAATGTTTTGCAATTTCATCTTTTAGAGTCTTGAATTGTTTTGCATTATTTGCCATTTCATCTTTTAGAGTCTCGAATTGTTATGCAACATCTTTTAGAGTCTCCGTTATTAAGCTTAGATCAGCCTGTACTTGAAACAAATATTTCTCGGGATCCTTACCTTCATTTATTAAAAGGTCACGAAGCCGGTCCTCGAGAATTTTTTTTCAGACGTATCTGCGCCTTTTCTTCCAATTCTGCCCTTAACTCGGAGACCTTTAATTCTTCCACACGTTTGGTAGCCATTTATTTATTTATTATTTTTTTTGCACTTATTTTGTTTACCTGACACCTGACACCAATTGTTGCGTTTACGGGTTCGCAATAAACAACTCGTGCAATTTATTTATTTAAAACAGTCTGTATATTCACACGTAAAATTAATTACAATATAAAAATGTAAAACTAATGTATCACACTTAACGATTTAAATTAACACAGGTATTTACTTCTATTACTAATATTTATGTCCGTATATTTATGTAACACTATTACACTAGTATTTATATCACTTCTATTTATATAACACCGCACCACTATATTTATTTTGTACTACTTATATTTATGTTCACTCTTCGACTACCACTCAAGGAGATATTTATTTATTTCTTATATTTATTTTTACTTTGGTCTGTTCCGCGCGACGACTACTTAAGGAATTTCTTATTCCAGAATGAATCATCCATCGGTTCAACTGCTTTTATATACGCATACGAGACATCTGGAAACATTCGCGAAAACTCCATCTTTCTCTCGATGTTTATAGAACATACGGTAGACATTCTGTCTTTTCGCAGTACATATAAATGGATGATTTATTGCTTTACGACTTGTTTACCAGTCGCGCCGAATATTTGCCTTTCTTTTTTTTTGTAGACTGGTTTCGTTACAATAGTTTTATTCATGCAGCTGCTAGTGCTGTAGATATTACATATACATATTATTAAAGTTATAATTAAAAAATGTCAGTCTATTGGTTTAGTAGTAGTTAACACTGTTTGTGACCAGGGAAAAAATAATGAATCTGCAAATAATGCCCTAGTAACACAAATTAAAGAAAAGTATTTAAGACTAGGTTCTACATTTTATGATTACTGCTTTGAAGTAGATGACTCTTTATTTAGTCCATTATTTGATGGACCCCACTTAATAAAAGGAATTCGTAATAATTTCTTGACAGCCAATGTCTCTTTTGAAATTGACAAACAGAAATACGTTGCAAAATGTATAAATGGCAAAAGTTTTTCAAATAAAGTCAAACCTCTTTGTGGTCCAGTATGTAATGATTCAGAACATATTGAATTTTGGGAAAAAGCAATAAGTGTTCTGTGGTCCATGAAATATATTAATAAACAATGAAAAGAATTTGTACCACCAGCAGAAAAAAGAATTTATAAAAACGCTAAAAAATGTCAGAATACTGTACACATGCTTAAAGCAAATGGTTTTAAAAAAATAGTTCCAAGAGTATTTAACCAAGACCCTCTGGAAAACTTTTTTGGTATAATAAGACAAAGAGAAGCAAGATATAACAATCCAACGCCATTTTATAAATCATTACTTGTAAATAATTTATCGAGCCATTCACTTAAAACCAATTGTGAACCTGATGAGTCAGAAATGTTATTAACATTGCATAATCTCATTGTTCAGGTATGTTGAAATTACTAAAGTTTAACATTTCATTTTCTTATCGAAATTTGATATACAGGAATTGCCTAAAGATAAAAATAAAGAAGAATATACATACGAATATAGTACACAACATAAGGAAAAGCTAAGCAAACTTGAAGAACAGGCATTGAGATATGTATAAGCCCAAGTAGCATTTAAAAATTGTGAATGTGCTGCTACTATTTTGGAAGGCAAAGAAAATTAAGTCTTCTAATTACCCTAAAACAATATAGTAAAAATGATGCTAAACTGCACTATGTTAGTGACTTTTTCATGTTCATCATGACAGAAGCACTAACAATATCTAAACAAATGTTATATAAAGATTTGCACAAACCAAGAATTTTTTATCATTTGTTTTACATTTTAAATGAACGGTTTTATTTCACTCAGTGCCCACATGATGGTGAAATGAAAACATATATATTTACCTATTTTATAAAAAGACGATTGGCTATAATCTTCTGAAACAATTAAATAGGATAATTTCTGGACAGGATCAAAGACCTATTCCAAACATTACCTATAATATTTTTAAAGAGTCCCAAAGGATGTTTTTAAAATATAGAAAAAAATTAATGAATGACAACAAAAGGCGTCTTCATCATAACATTTTTCTGAATAACAAATTCTGATATAGGCTTGTATGCACTTACATTTTGTTTTATTTTTGCTGGTAAATAGAAATTTAAGTAATACTAAAAATAAAATAAAAATATGCCCGCCAATTCATTTGCTTCGCTTTCTTCCTAAATAGTAGATGGCGCTTAAAACGTGTTTCCTCTGAAGGGGTGGAAGTGTCTCATCTTTAAAAGGCTTTTTCTATGCCGCCAAGGTTGAACCATTTCTACCCTGCCCGTACCCCACCTGGCAACCCCTATATTTGTCTATAAACTGACATTATGCTCTCTCTATACAGTATTACACAGTTAACTACGAAAATGCACAGTGATGTCATTGGCGCTTAGCAATAATAGGGGAAAGGTGGGGCGAACTCAATAGACCTTTATATTTTACGCGGGAGAGAAACAGCAACGGTATTTCGGTATAAGAGAAAGTGGAACAATAGACGGCTTTGGTATAAAATTTTTAAACTTCGCGGCTGTCCTTACCACCAACAGTGACCAATAATACCAACATTTACTGCTACCTGATTTTTGTGTTGATAGCGTGTTTGTGGTTTATTCTTGTTGTTAAATTTGCGCGGCCGGCAGCGCACGCATCTGGTAGAAAGGTCACGCTAATGACGTAGTGGTGGGCGTTAAAATACAAAGGTATTAAATACTTTTTAAGTAAATAAATAGAACTTAAAAATAATAATTTATAAACAAAAATTGTCGGTTGATTATACTACATTATATGTTCAAATCGCCCTCATTCTATTTCTAAACAATACGCAATTCGATTATAAAAGTTAGGCCGTAGAATAGAATAGAATAGAATAATTTATTGGTCCATAAATTTTACAGAAATGTGTTGGACATGTCATGTTACAAAATATTTGTTGTAAAAGACAGAAATACACAAACAAATAAATACATACAATTAAAGAATAAAAAGGTAAATAACAAATCATATACATATACACAGTCGTGGCTGAGACACACATACAGAGTTATCATGTGTAAACATATCCAGAAGTGTGACCGATCAGTAACATCGATAAACTCTTGCACCGAATAAATGCAATTAATTTGCAGAAGCTGGCGCAGCTTCCGTTAAACTCTTGGGTACTTTCTAAAACATGCAATTCATCGGGTAACCTGTTAAAAAGTTGTAGCCCCATGAACACCGGTGACCTTTTTGCAATATTCAATCTATTGTTTGGCAACCTGAAATCATTTCTTCGCCTAGTAATGTACGCGTGTATTTCATAGTTTTGCTAAAATCGTTTTTATTTCTAAAAATATACACCAAAAGTTCTAGAATATATACACTAGGCAAAGGCAAAATGCTGTATTGCCTGAAATATGGCCTGCAAGATGTAGTCGAATGAATACCGGAAATAGAACGAATTACGCGCTTCTGCTCAAGAAATACTTGATAGGCATACTGAGATGATCCCCATAGGATGACTCCGTCTGCCGTGCGCGAGAAAACCTGCCCGTAATAAAACCTGACTAGGTCTGTAGTATGCAATGAATGCCTCAGCACTCGAATCTGGTAACATGAGGAACTAATACTGGAAATCAGCTTATCACAATGAATCCTCCAATCCAAGCATTCATCAAGCGTCACGCCAAGAAAACTAACGCTAGACTGATGACTGTGATGACTAATGCCAGTATCCAGGTAAGCAAGATCCAAGTCAAAAACCTCCCTGGACTGCGCTGTATGAAAAATCACAAAGTGTGTCTTTGTTGATTCATAAATAACTTATTACTCTGAAACCTGTAACAGAGTCGCCCAAGGACCGCAGCGGCCCTGTCACGTACGCTCACAGGGTGAGATCCCGAAACCAAAGCAGTAGTATCGTCAGCATAAATGTACAGTGGAGCATCAGCGGATGTTACAAGGTCATTAATAAAAAGTAAAAACAATATTGGGCCAAGAACGGACCCCTGTGGCACACCGAGGCCCACAGGCAAAATCGAGGAATCGAAATTTCTTGTCAAGTTATCTTTCCTGTGTGATATCGTAACGCACTGTGTTCGCTCTGACAAATACGAAGCAAACCACTCAGACACCACGCCTCTAATACCGTAGCTACACAGCTTGTCAAGCAGGAGCCGATGGTCCACGCAATCGAAAGCACGTGTAAGGTCACAAAAAACTCCAGCAGGGTACTCTCCACGATCCAAGCCATCAATTACATCTGTAATAAAGGTAGTCACGGCAGCCACAGTTGAAAAACCTTCCCTGAAACCAAACTGTCTATTTGTAATTATGTTGTTTTTATTTAAGTGACCCATCAACCTATCCAACATTGCATACTCAAATAGTTTTGAGAAACTGGAGGTCAGTGTCATCGGACGATAATTAGACACTTCATTGGACAAGACTTCGGGGGTGATTGTTAACAAACAGTTTCTAATTTTTATACGCAATTCTTCTAAATTATTTGCACGTTGTTCTTCGTAGCCGTATATTTGTGACTTTATGTGACCCCACAGAAAAACTATTTGCGATGTTGTCAGAGTATAATTGTTTTCCACGCTAGCACAAATCATTACATAGAGATCCTGGTTATCATTATTTTGAGGTTTCACATGAAACGATGGCGAAACACAACCGAATTTTTCAAAATTAGTTTTGATGCGATGAATGGTAATCAAACAAATAGGTCGATTTTCAAAATTATCCCGAAAGAGATGTTTTAGTAGCGTACTAAAACCCTATTAGGGTGATGATTATGAATAAGGCTGCATGTGATCCTTCAGCGCTTTCGTCACAGTATAAACATAGGTTTATACTGTGCTTTCGTACATCTCTATGTAATTATTTATATGAACGGGCGATTAACAACAGAGGTCTGTGCTCTATTATTATATATATAATAGAATGCTATTAAAAAAACAGTATGGTGGACCGTCGATATCCAAGGTACAAACGTTATTTTAATCACTGATATATCTAAAGCGAAACCCTGGTAGCAAAATCACTATATGCACACTTGTTCTACATTAGGTAGCAAATATCTATTTTCATCCTTCTGTAAAATTGTGATTTTGCTGCTTGGGTAATAGTTTACATCTACTGTGAATTGTGAATATCAGTGATTAATATCTGCTAATGGACATCACATATAAGTTGATAGCGGCGTTGGAAATTATACGATACGACCATTTTGTAATACTTTGTAGTGATGGGAGAACTCGAGTGAAAAATAACCGGGTACCCGATTATTCAAATAACCGGTGTAATTCGGTTTTTGATTCCGAGCGACGAGTGACGGGCGATCGGAGAACCGACACAATAACCGAGTTGCTGCAAATCGGAAATGCGAACTGGCAGTTATTAGTCGTACTCACAGGTCGTACTTCATCACCCGTCACTTGGTAGTCGTCGCCTGCTTTGAAAAATCGCCTACCGGGTAATTTTTCGCCTGGTAAGTAGTCGTCGCCTGCATTGAAATATCGCCCACCGAGTACCGGGTTGTTATCTTTCGCTCGCGTTATCGCACTACTACTTGGACACTGATTATATTACTGGGAATTGGAGTAGTATATGATGAGAGTATTAGCAAGTATTAAGTTGCTTTGTTAAATAGAGAGCTCCAGGAAAATGTGCATCTTTAATTTAAATACAATATTAATAAACAACATGTAGGTATTTACATAAATACTAACAATAGCGTTAGTAAATATAATTAATATGTAGTAAAAAAAACTATATAAATGCACAAAAATAAATAAAAACATATAAAGAACGTAAAAATTATCAGTATGTTTAGGAAACAGTCAATTTCTTCTTTCAAGTTGGTTAATTGACCGGTGACAAAATATAAGTAATAAACGCAACTTAAATCTGCAATTTGTGTGTTTTTTGTAAATATCTGTTATTTATTGATATATACATATATTTTTTATGGATAATGAAGTAGAAATGCGACAACCTGAGTAAGGAAGAACCGGGTTGTCGGTGTTGCATATAAGGTGAGCGATAAATGAAATATGACGTAACTTAAATATACGATTTACGGCAACCAGCTTATCGTGTTCTTAACAACCTGCCTACGAAATAAGCTTGAAAGTATTAGTGTTTTGTACAATTAAGAACTATATGAAAATGTATATTTATAATTTTGAAAGTACACTTTGCTTTAATACGTCGTTTTTTACTTTCTTATACGTAGTATAAGGAAGTATTGTGATGAGGACCCTGATACCAAAAAAATGAGGTGTGGCCACCACACGACTTTCTTATACGTATGAGCGTTTCAAACTATACAATTTTAAGAATTTTTTTAAACAAAAATTATCCAAAATCCTATTCTAAGTACTTTCATTCTCTTAATAAATCCCTATAGAATTTGAACTTTGCAAGATATTCGAAAAAAAGTGTTACTCGCTAAGAGCAAAAGTGCTACTTCCGGTCCGAATTTTGAAATTCCATGTATACAAAAAATATTGCAAATCCAACTCTAAATACTTTTGTACACTTAATAAATATATATAGAATGCATAATTTACGACATATTTCAGGTCCGAATTTTGAAAATTTTTTTATACAAAAGATATTTAAAATTATCATTTAAATACTTTTATACTCGTAATGTACTTGTCTAAAACGCATGACTTGCGAGATATTCGCAAAAAACTGATTTTCGATAAGAGTAAAAGACCTACTTCCGGTAGGAATTTCAAAAAACTTTTTAAGACAATTTGTCCGAAATTTAATTTTGAGTACATTTGAATTCTTTATAAATTTGTTTAAACTTAGTAATTGACGAAATATTTGCAAAATTCGATTTATTCACTGAAGTAAACTACTACTTCCGGTCTACCGGTTTTACTAAAAAACTAATCAGATCTCAAGAGGGAGATTATATACATAAATACAAAATTTGAAACAGATATCTACAGCGGTTTGACCGCTATCGTGGTCACACACAGACAGACAGACACACAGACATTTTTTAAAAACCACTTTTTTGGTATCAGGGGACTTCAAACCGTGGACATCTGCAAAAATTTCGAGGTCGAAAATTTTCGTCATCACAATACTTCCTTATACTACGTATAAGAAAGTAAAAGTGGTTTTAAAAAAATGTCTGTGTGTCTGTCTGTGACCACGATAGCGGTCAAACCGCTACAGATATCAATTCCAAATTTTGTAATAACGAATATAATCTCCCTCTTGAGAACTGATTAGATTTTAAGCAAAATCGGCAGACTGGAAGTAGTAGTTTACTTCAGTGAAAAAATCGAAATTTGCAAATATTTCGTCAATTACTAAGTTTAAACAAATTTATAAAGAATTCATATGTACTTAGAATTAAGTTTGAAACAAATTGTCTTAAAAAAGCTTTTCGAAATTCCAACCGGAAGTAGGTCTTTTACTCTTATCGAAGATCAGTTTTTTGCGAATACCTCGCATGTCATGCTTTTTAGACAAGTACGTTACGAGTATAAAAGTATTCATAACATAATTTTCAATATCTTTTTTACAACAAAAAATTCAAAATTCAGACCGGAAGTACTACTTTTACTCCTATCGAATAGCGATTTTTTGCAAATATGTCGTAAGTTATGCATTCTATATATATTTATCAAGAGTACAAAAGTATTTAGAACTGTATTTGCAATATTTTTTGTATATATGAAATTTCAAAATTCGGACCGGAAGTAGCACTTTTACTCTTAGCGAGTATTTTTCGAATATCGTGCAAAGTATGCATTCTATAGCGATTTATTAAGAGAATGAAAATACTTAGAATAGAATTTTGAATAAGTTTTGTATAAAAAAATTCTTAAAATTGTATAGTTTGAAACACTCATACGTATAAGAAAGTCGTGTGGTGGCCACACCTCATTTTTAAATAAAAATTAGTACTTTTTTATGGAATACCAGAATATTATACAAGGAAAAGTCGTAGTACATTCGGCGGGTTGTATCATTTGTATTGTATACATTATACATGTTGGCCAGTTTAATAAATATTATTATTATTGAATACAGGGCCATGGTGCGAGTGATAAATCGATTATCAAGATCACTCGAGTAGTGAGTAGCCGGTTATTGAAATAATTCGATTTTGCCCATCACTAATACTTTGTTTATTCATCCAAATTAATAATTGTTCACAATGGGTGATCGATCATATTGACCAAGTTCATATAAGTGATGCTATGCTTTCAGCAAATACATTCAGAGTAAAGGAAGAACAGCGCCAAGAAGACAGTTTTGTAGACGATAAAATGTGTATCTCTGAAACTACCATTACTATAGACAATGCTGAAATACAAGACTCCACTTGGTATAAGAAATTAAAGCAGTATGAAGAGCCTACATGTTTGAATAATATTAAGACAGAACTGGCATCATTTCAAGTGACTGAAGTACAAAATGATGTTTAGTGTTAAAATTGAATTTGATAATGGACTACTGTGTAAGTAACTATATAAGGGTAAACTTTAACATGATGCCCACACAAATAATAAAGATATTGAACAGTATCAAAAAATATATGTTTTATTGTCAGTGTGAGAGTAGAAAATATGAAATACTTGCTTACGAGTCATATTTCAAGGTTAAAGACCACTTGCTTGTTCCACTAAAAAAATCTTCATCTATTACTAAATCATTGATATTATTGCTGATGATTGGTTTTACATCAGCAATTAGTTAATGGAATGTTATGTAAATTCTTGTCGTTTCTTACATTATTATTGGTACTGTTTCATGGGCAAGAAACTTCTAATAGAAGCAACTCTATTAGAAGTTTCTTATTGTCTTGTTTGTAAGGAGTGATGAAACATTTGCAGTATAAATATAAAATACACAGAAAAAAGTTAAGCGCATTTAGTATTCATTCTGTTTATAGAAAAACAATTAAATTCCATTACAAACACCTACATATTTATACTTTCAAACCTGTTTTATGTGTCAAATACTAAGGTTTCACTTATTTCAATTGTCAGTTAAATCTGTGTCGTCCTTACATAGTATATTACTTGATTATTTTAAGAGCTAACAGTATTAAATAATGTTTTATGATTCTGTATTTATTTAAAGAATTACCAAGTGATATGATTTTTAATGTGTGTGTATCTTTGGCCAACAGACTGTGAACATTATGAAGCATATTACATAGACTATTGCATCGAATGTGGAATGCTTGTGCATATTTTAAACAAATATGCTTTGGATACCGCAGATAGTGGAGAAGATATACCAAATGATATTTTAGAAATTCAAGATTGTCTCGGACAAACTGGAATATATGCTTTGAGAATTATTCCTGAAGGTGTAAGATTTGGTCCTTTCACTGGGCTCAACGCAACAGAATGTCCCTGGGAAATGAATGGCGAGAAATTTGTTTTAGACAAAAATAAATGGAAGTGTTTGAATTGGATGCAGTACATTAACCCCACCAGGAATACTTGTGACAGAAACCTGAATGTATTTAGATCTGAGGAGAATATATATTATCAGAGCAGTCGTAAAATTCGAGCTGGTGAAGAATTACTGGTGTATTTTGGCGAGGCATACGAAAATAGCCCGAATAAAATTGTCAGGGTGGACTTTGTTATGACTATGAAGGACATCAGTAAGGACGTATTCGCCTGCACATTTTGCTGCCTTGGCTTCAGCTCGAGATCACATTTGGCTAAACATAAAACTATTTGTGATAAGGATACAGCAGGAACGTTTTTAATTGAAGGTATTGTGAAGATCACGTTTATAATTCCATACACACATGGTATTAATTCAAAGATTAATGATCACACTTATACAAAACATGAGAATAAATACTTACATACCTAGCTGCTCTTATTTGGCAAAATTGAAAGGAAATATATAAATTGTTATTTGTGGTTACACTCAAACACATAAAATCCTTCCTACAACTCTCATGAATTATTAAAAGTTATAGTATACAATACAGAAACTGATTCACAAATTAATTTTTACATCATACTCTTTTCCTACAAATTCCAATCGATCCTGTATCTCATTGTCCGAAACATCAATAATTAATAAATGAAATGTTCGGTTAAGCAAACATGGTTAATCCTACAGCTGTTACAAATCCTTTTTTTTTCATGGTTATATGTTGACCATAAGTTGTTCAATTTTACTTTACATAAACATCATTTGTGCTTCGGTAATATGATGATATTTTATGACCTTTGCGTTCCACAAGCACTGCATCAATGTCAGTTTTGCATGTAATTTAATGGGTGTGTTTTTCATGCAATTCCAGAACTCAAGCAGTGCCCGTTCTGCCAAATCCACTTGGACTCCAAAGAATATCTTGTATATCACATGAGTTTCTGCTGCAAGAGGAATGCCAGGTATGATTGCCTCTTATATAATTATGCATGAGAAGTGTGAGGCAGAATAACATTTTCTTACCAAAGCAGTTTATTATTTGCTCGTTGATTATACCGGGTGTACCAGCGTAGCGGTAACGTCTATTATTGGCAGTGTTGCTCTTGTGGAAAAAAAAATTGTACTAGAATTTGTGGAAATTTCGTACTAGATTTGATGAAACTGTACTAAACACCAGATTTTCGGAAATGTCAATTTTTAAACATTTATTTAGAATATCATTATATTTTGATTACAAAATAAATTTTAACAAAAATAAAATATTGTTTTACTATAGCTAAAATTAACATAACACAACATTTTATAACTACTATAAGTGGTTTCAATTGTAAAAAACCACTGTGGTGCAAATCGCCCACACTTAGCATTAACTTTTATATAAGTTCACCACATTGGTTTTTTACAATTGAAACCAAATATAGTTTTATAACGAAAAAAATTCACAGGCAGGACTGCTCACAGCTCAAGGTCAATTATCACTATCGTTGTCAGTGTTGTCACTATCGTTATTCTTACATAACATATTATCAGTCTTTTTTATCACATAATTTCTTGTCGGCATAGTAAAACCCATTTTTATATTTTGTTTAATCGCTAAAATGTTTGAACATGTTGATACCTTTAATCGGTTTCGTAATTTTGTTTTTATTAAATTTAATTGGGAACACACCCTCTCCGCAGTAGCTGAAGAGTCTTTTCTTTGGTGTGTGATCATCATTACAAAATGATGAATTTGCATCTGTGCTTTCTTTATCGCTTTCAGTTCCAATTAATTCTACCATTTCTGACTCATTTTCATAGTTATTATTTGATGATGGTTCAACGACAGGCTCTGTGTGTGTGGCTGTTGAGGTTTTCGTACAGGATTTATCTACAAAAAGTAATAGGTACGTACTTTTAGAAAATGTACTATTACGTATCTAATTACTTACCTTCTGTCTTCGATTTATCAGTAAGACGTATAACGAACCTACAATAATAGAAAACATATTATCAGGTGATTTCATTGGATTCACTGCCACTCACCTATCCATTTTTCTATCTCACACAGCCTCCTTCTCTCAGAGAAGGTTATTAAAAAATGTACTAAAAACATGAAAGTGGTACTGACGTACTAAAAATTTTTAAAATGTACTAAATCTAGTACAATTGTACTGACAATGCCAATACTGATTATTGGTATCTAATAATGTAGATAGCGAATAATTTTTAATATAAAAATTGAACTTGTATTTGCCGATTTTCAATTGTTTCTGAGATATGGCGATTTTTCGGTAAAAATTGTACAACATTTGAAAAGTTGCTATGAAATAACGACTAATGATAAAATACCTATTATGGGCTCAATTAGTAGAGATATCTTTTCAGTACGTGAAATTAATGTTTATTTCGACATATCTGCGCATGTTCCTTAGAATTACACACCATTCGCTAAAGTTAAAAATCCTAAAAAGAATTAAATGGAACATCCTGTATATTTATGTCATTGAAAAGTACATACTTAAAATTTACTAATTAAAAATATATGCTTTCTTCGACCTGTGGGCGATATTACAAAAGTTATAGGATATTATATCTGAATAAACCCATTTTGACTTAAAATTATGAGTTCGCCATGACTTAATTACACATAGCATAATTAAAATTAATCGAAAAGAGTTACCTCTAGTCTAATATTATATATCTAATATTTTCTTTTTATAAATAAGTAATTTTTATTAAAATTTTAAAACTTATAAAATGAAAAGTTCACGAATTAATAGTTTAAATATCGCAATAGCCCTGTGTCATAAAATTGTTTATCGTCATAATTAGACTAACTTTTAAATTACTTTAAAATTAAAGCAGTCATACTTAGATTTAAACTTCTCTTGAAAATCAAACCATCAGTAGAAGTATTTAAATGTACGTTATTTAAAACTTCTATAACTTTCGCAATATCATGAAGAATGTATAAGTTACTATTTTCAGGCATTACAGTAAATTACCCACATGCAATTCAAGAAGGTCGGTACAAATATGATTTTTCACTTAACGTGTGGGTCGGAATTAATGGCGAAAATGTTATTGGTCCGTATTTTCTACCATTGAGGCTAAATGGTGCATCATATACAAATTTTCTCCAGGAGCAGCTTCCCATTTTACTTGAAAATGCTCCACAAGCTATTCGACCACGATTGTAGTTTATGCACGATGGTAGGCCGAGCAGAACCCCAACCATGGGCTCCCAGATCACCAGATTTAAACTCTCTAGGACTTTTGCACCTGGAGTCACCTTAAGTCCGTGGTTTATACGACCCCCCATTGAATGTGTAAATGATTTAAGGAATCGCATCATTGCAGGCTGCGAGACAATCCAAAACACTCCCGGAATATTTCAACGTTTGCGCCAATCTATGAGACGAAGACTTGATTCCTGTCTAATGGTTGGAGGTGGTCATTTCGAGCAGTTTTTATAACTCTGTTCCGTTTGATCTTGTTGTCTTTTTCTTTTTTGTAATACACATAATTTTGTTTTGTTTGTATTTTTAATTTTATATTCTATTAAAACATACATACTATACTGGTACATGCCTGCATTAAAAGTGAAAAGAAGCGGAATAATTCTAAAATAGTCATAATTTGTGCAAACAAAACGTGACATTCACCTACTAGATTTTTTCGATTTCATGCACGATATTGTATTTTTTTATTATTATTAATAAACTATTGCTTTTACGGAAAACAACACAAGGCTTAAAAAAGTTTAGCACTAAATCATTCTTTTCAACGAATATTTTTAATATTAATTCAGTTGTCGGATACTTGCTGGACATCCATATTAATTAATAATAGTAGGCGGAGTAAAACACAATTTACAACTAATCCAGTATATTAATAGTATATTACATACCAAGGTTGAGAAGATGACTATTATTGCCCGAGTGGCGAGATTAAGCCACAAGGGCAATAATAGAATAGAATTTAAAAAATGGTATAATTCCAAATATACAGTAGTAACTTCTGAAAACGTACTTCTGGCTTATTTTCAAGAATATTCAAAAAATAAAAAAGCCTCGACTTTATGGGCACAATATTCAATATTGAAAGCTACTCTTGGCCTTAAATAGGATATTAACATATCAAAATATTTTAAATTAGTTGCCTTTTTAAAAAGAAAAAATGAAAATTATAAGCCCAAAAAATCATTAGTATTTACTCGAGGAAATTAAAAAATTTCTTACTAAGGCACCCGACACATGTTACATTGCAACTAAGGTAGTATGTTTATATTTAATACTTTGAAATTATTGATAATTTATATCTCTGTAGACTGCTCTTGTAATTGGTGTTGCTGGTGCATGCCGAAGTGATGAGCTGTGTAATTTATTAATTTCTGATGTCATCATGAGAGATAATTTAATTATTATTCACATCCACAATAGCAAAAATGGTACGTCTCAAAAGTTTGTAATAATGGAGCCACTTTGTAGCTAAAGGTTATATCGAAGATTCCCTAGTAAATAAAAAAATATAGCATGTAACAAGATCTACCTACATCTACTTATGCAACCACACCTGCAATAAATACAGGAATTTTCAATATGAATTAAATAATTCTTTACGTCTGTAATAGTTACGTGATATATTGATTCCATATTATACTATCATACATATTTTATGTATTAATAGACAAATGCTGACATTGTGTAATATATGTAATGTAAGTACCATGCGATCATTTAAATTCTAAATTATAGCAGGCGGGATTTTTTTTATTAGGTTGTCCAGAATGTCAATTATTGATTAATTAACATTGTGAAACGTCACTTTGACAATTCAAATTGTAAATTAGTACTTATATACCAACTTAATTTAAATTTCACAGCCTGCTCCAATTTAGAATTTAAATGATCGCGCGGTATATTAGTCCATAAGTCTGCTTACTGGTATTTTCTTTATTAGGTTAAATTTTTTCATGTAAACAACAAAGTATTGTTAGAAAATATAAAATTAATAGCAATTGCTAAATAAACGTATATTATATTCTGGTATTTTTAACCTAAAATTGTGCCTAAAATAGAGTTATGTATTTATTTTGACGGTTGACAACTGGACATACTTCTACTACTACGAGCACGAGTGCATGGTTGCGGCATTCGCTTTATTTGTTTTCATTATTTCCCTAGGTCAATAATAGCCTCATTATTTACCTGTTATTAGTTCCAGGTCGAGAAATGACATTTCGTGGCGCTTTGTTCTGTGTAAAAATGCTATGGTTTTTTACTACTGGTACAAAAGATAACTTATTACAAAGTATATGACATGTTTCGCTATCACTGTAGCTTCTTCGGATATTCAATTACTACTAAACTATATATTTTCCCGAAATCAGGTGTTCAGATCTTACAATGTCTAGGATACTGTGGGGAATTTATGTAATTTACTTCAATGACTTTTTATTATCTATTTTATGTTAAAAGTATTTTCTAACAATAGCTTCTAACAAGTTACTATTAAATTTGTGGTTATTTTCCAACAGGTGACATGCATAATTTCACTCCATATTTTTGTTAGTTTTTCCTACATATGTGATTAATTTATAATTGTTGGTTTTCTTTCTTATTTGGATACACCATCTCTATTGCTTTCTTATAATTCTTTTTCTTTAATATTTGGTCTATTAATTTGCGATTCTATCCATTATTTATTGCTAATTGTTTTATAATATTTAATTCTGAGAAAATTTTGTTTATTTAGTGGTAAAGAAGTTAATCTGTGAATCATGGAGTGAAAGGCGGCGAGCTTTTGTCGAATCGCATGAATCAAATGAATAATAACGTCCGTGTATGAAGGTTTATGATAAATTGAAAATATTTTATTAGTTATTGTTTTCTCTTAAAATTGTGAGGTCTATTTTTAAATCGAGAAATTTTATTTTGTTAAAAGGGGCTGGTAAAAAAAGGAATAGGGGTTGCATGTTTCACCCCTCTAAAAGACCACAACAAACAACAAAATTAAAAAAATATTCATAGGTCGCCTTTTTATTGGTAGAACACGCCCACAAAATGCCATTTCTTTAACTCTTCAGCAGTTTTAATAAAAGGAAAAAAAAACAATTTTCTTATCTCATTTTTGGAAGCGTGTAACTTTTCAAAGACAAGCCTAAGAGCTTTTGTTTACATGAAAGACTCCCTTTAATTTTTGACAAGGAATGACCCTCTAAAAACTTTCGTACTTATTTGGAAACAACCTGTAGAAGCTTTACTAAAAGGCTTGACAAATTTTAATAATCATTAGGCAGGCGCTTAATTAATTTGTGACGCTGCTCGTCGCTGCGTCACGTACGTAATTAGTCTTAGCAACGTTAGCTCGTTGATACGTTGCGCTAAGTAAGCAGTTCAATTAAAGTTTAGGGTGCGCATACCTTCGTGACCATGTGTGCAATCAAACATCCACTTACCTTGCATTTTATGATTGTTCACTTTAGTTTCTCCTACCCCCAATCCTCGAAGAAGGTCAATGGTACATATTAGTCAATGGCACTGTAACTGCTAGCTCGTTTCGTAAAGCAGTTTTGTTTAGATGTTTTGGATAAAGCGCATTTGCCATTTGGTGGTGAAATTATCTCCGCCCTTAAATTGAAATATTCATTTTTATGTTTTTAGAGGGCGCATTCTGCCGACGACAGATTTGAATGGACGCAAGAGATGCCTCCGTGAAATCTATAAATGTGAACAGTGCAAGTGCAGGACGAAGTACCAAGCAGATCTCGAGGAGCACACCAGCAACCGCCATTACATAGTTAAAATGTATAAATGTGGGATTTGTAACAGACGTTTCACGACTAAAGAATTCCTCAGGCTGCACGTGGCAAATACGCACGCTTATGTTGAAGGAAAGGACGGCCCAGAACATTCTACGACTAATTATAGGAATGCACATATAAAAGTAGAACAATCGAGCTCACGAGATCAAAAGAAAGTGTTTAAATGTTCACTGTGTGTATTTCGAACAAAATACAAACAATATCTAAGAAAACATATAAAAACGAAACATTTAAAGAAATTTGATTATAAATGTGATACATGTGAATTCGCAACAAATACCAAAAGTCGTTTAAAAAGCCATATAAAAAACTAAACATTTGAAAAAAAATGATTATAAATGTGACTCTTGTGAATATAGAACAAACTACAAACATTATTTAGAAGTATATATAAAAACTAAACATTTGAAAGAATTTAGTTTTAAATGTGGCTCTTGTGAATATGGAACGAACTTCAAAAGTAATATAAAGAGACATACAAAAACTAAACATGTAAAAGAATTTGATTATAGATGTGGCTCTTGTGAATATAGAACAAACAACAAAAATAATTTAGAAGTGCATATAAGAACTAAACATTTAAAGAAATTTGATTATAAATGTGATACATGTGAATTCGTAACAAATATCAACAGCCCTATTCATAATGAAAGTTAGTGGCTACTAAGATCCAACTAACACGCTACTAAAAAAGTCATATTCATAATCGTATTTAACAGCGTACTAAGCGTAGTAGCCAACTAAATTGTTAGTAGCGTGTAGGGGTATGTTTAAAGTTACAGCTCACCGTTAAAGCTAACCTAAAAAAACAAATTGGTACGAATAAAAATAAACACATATTTGTGAAACTTCTTTTAGATCCAGGATTATAACTTTTTAATTAAATACATTGAAATGGAAACATTTAGAGTTGAAAAAGATCCGCGATATGAACATACAAAATGAAATTCAATATCATAGCTATGAAAATGAAATTGTTAAAAGAGAAAAAGGAAGGAATGAGTGTATAAAGATATTTTTATATTTAGACTTTATTTTAAATAAAACATACTTATGATAATAGGTGCTTTTAATTAAAATGTCTCATTATATGCTAATCTAATGCTTAAAAATATTGCCAACACTATCATTAATAATCATTATCCACATTATCAATCTAATTCCACACAAAGTTAATGAAAGTGAGAAGATATTTTTTTAATGTGAAGATTCCTCTGTTTGCAATTTTTCCTTTTATAATATTCATAATGGATATTGCTACTATAGATGCCCTTGTGTCCAGTTTAATGAAAAAAGCAACCAAATTTATTCTTCATAATTTCAAATGCTTTTTAAGACATTTCTCGTTGATATATGGAGTCTTATATTTTAACACAGGACTTGTCGTTAGTGTTTGTGATAGAGTTAACAGATATCTTGAACATGCATATCCATTATCACTAATCAAAATACCTTCTATATCTTCATTCTGAAATCATACTAATATCACCTAATATTGTTTACATTTTTCTTAGCATTTAATTTTAATGAAGAATTACTTCAAATTTCCTGTTTAATGAACATTTGTTCCAAATTCTCTAAGTCATCGGTACAGTCTTTTTACCTTGCAAGTGTATCACAAATCCTTGCCTTAGCATCGCATAGATTATTATTAATGCAAAATATAAGAATAAACTATATATATGATTTAATGTGTAGTACCTATAACATCTTTCCACCTATTGATTATCATTTTTGAAACTTATTTTATTTCATTCTACATATATTTTGTATAGAAATTCTATTATTATTGAATTATATATTTCCAGTGGATTAAGCCATTTCTAGAACATTTTTGGATTTAGAGCCCCATTAACTTGACCTTCCTCAACGTCTTGCTATTCTGCTCTAACATGTATTTGTTCATAATCCATGAAAACTTTTTCTGCTATACATACAATTTATATATAATTGTTATTTTACAGATTTTAGTTAATCTGAAATTGTAAATTCTAACCTTTTAATATTTGCTTTCTATCGTGATTACCGCAAATTTAAATTTGTACATCAGTGCGCACGATCGTTCTTCATATTACCCTGTTGCCATATGCATTTTTCTATTAACATCCTACTACTTACTAGCCACTAAATAAGCGTTTATGAATAAGGTAGGTTAATAGCGTCTTAGTAGGATGTTAGTAGCTACTTACTAGTAGCGTACTAACACCCTATTAGGGTGATGATTATGAATAAGGCTGCAAAAGTCTGTCAAAAAGACATATAAAAGATAAACATTTGAAGCAATTTAGTTTAAAATGTGAATTTTGTGAATATGAAACAAACAACAAAAGTAATTTAAAAGTGCATATAAAAACTAAACATTTGGAGGAGTGAAAAGTGCATATAAAAACTAAACATTTGAAAGAATATGATTGGAAATGTGAATCATGCGAATATAGAACAAACTACAAACGTTATTTAGAAATACATATCAAAACTAAACATTTGAAGAAATTTAGTTATAAATGTGAATCATGCGAGTATATAACAAACAACAAACATTGTTTTGAAGTACATATAAAAGCTAAACATTTGAAAAAAATTAGTTATAAATGTGATTCATGTGAATTCGTAACATACAACAAAAGTCAGTTAAAAAGACATATAAAAGATAAACATTTGAAGCAATTTAGTTTAAAATGTGAATCATGCGAATATAGAACAAACAACAAAAGTGATTTAGGGCCGGTTTTTCCAACTCCGATTAAAACGCCGGTTAGCGTAATCGTTGATTAAAACACCGGTTAGTACAAATTTGCGTTTTTCCAACGCCGGTTAACTCTAATCGTTGATTAAGAACGTCGTTAATCGACCAAATTTTAACCGGCGAAAGAAATACCTGATAAAATATTAAACAGTGATTAGGACTATATACACATGCGCATAACCTAGAAGATTTGAATTTATGTTATTATTGACAGCTGTTGTTTTCATATGCATTTGTTTTACTGTATAAAAGTATTTTTTGAAATTAATTAATAATTATTTACATCAGTGATTTAGTAATTGTATTGAACAGTAAATGTAATGAACAGTGTAATTAAAAATAAAAATAGCATAATATTAAATATGTGTAACTTTTAGCTTACTGCAGAATATTAATTAATTAATAACTAGGAATAATTTTCTCTGATGAGGATGATACAAGTTTGGAAGTTTTTCTACTCTACTACAATTCTGGGACTTTACCTTAATTCGTGTGGATTCTAAGAACCTGTGGCAATTTAAGGCTTCATTTGGCTCATTCTCTTTTTGTAATTGTATTTAATAGCACCTTATGAACACATCATTTTAGTCGAACATATTTTAGACTCACTTTAGATATGTCATTAACATATTAAACTATACTGAAAAATTACAAATGAAATAGAAAATATGGAAGAAATACTAGAGAAGCTGGCAGGTTTACGTTGAGATTATATGCAGACACTTTAAATTCTTTTAGCTGAACTGGGTCTGGATGAATAATGTACATGCCTGTAAAGTTGACGTGCAGTTAAATTCTACACTAATAGTTATTCCAGGCACTGTCAAGTTCACACCGATTCCTCCAGAACATAACATTTATTATGTTGAAATCGTGTAAACCAATTTGGAAAGAAGTCTTTCTCAATCAACCTTCTTTGATTAAAGGACTTAAAATTAGTTAGAATGTTATTGTTCTTAATAAATCTTTCAGTAAAAATATCTGGCTTTATTCACCCCACAGAAATTTGGTGAAAGTTAAATCATCTCAGATATGCCAACGGAAAGTACAATATTTTATACCATTATAGTGTGACTGATAATCCAGCTTAAGATTCTACATACATGTCATATATTTTACATAATTTTGGTAACTGTTAATTTCATATATGTATTGCATTAGTTTTTTCATTTTTACAAAATTTTTGTATTTTTCAATAGCAGTAAGTAATCAATAAATTTATTTCAGTTTCAAGTTTGTTGCACTTTGTTATTATTTCGAATAGAAATTTTAAATATGTGCTATGTACATAGAAATTCGCATGCAAAATTCACAAAATAAGTACTTACACCTTATTTACTAAAATGAAATTTCTAATTATAAAGAATAAAGGCAAAAAGCACAGAACAAATTCAAATATAGGAAATGGCGCCAATATTATTAGAACAAATATGCTAATTTAGATCAAATATACGAGCATTTGTGTTACCAACCTTCTAAAATAAACTCTTAATCACTGATCAGATAACCGGCGTATTTCTTGGCATTGAAAAACGCCGGTTAGAGATAATCAACGATTAAGCGTAATCAATGATTAGTTAACCGGATACTTTAACCGGTGTTGGAAAAACCGGCCCTTAAAAGTGCATATGAAAACTAAACATTTGAAAGAATATGATTTGAAATGTGAATCATGCGAATATATAACAAACAACAAACATTGTTTTGAAGTACATATAAAAGCTAATCATTAGAAAAATTTTAGTTATAAATGTGATTCATGTGAATATAGAACAAACAACAAAGGTAATTTAAACGTGCACATAAAAGCTAAACATTTGAAACAATTTGATATTAAATGTGAATCATGTGAATATGGAACACGCCACAAAAGTTGTTTAAAAAGACAAAATCTAAAGATTTGAAGAATTTAGTTTAAAATGTGACTGTTGTGAATATGAAACAAACCTCAAAATTAATTTAGAAGTACATTTCTGTACAATTAAGTGGCGTACACGTCTTATTGCTAATTTTGACATTATTTTGTTAGTGTGAAAAAGGCTTATTTTGTCCTGTATTTGAAAGGTTAAATAATGCCTTCATTATTGACGTTAGTTGTCAAAATGATTGGTTATCTTAACATTAAATAAAATTTATTATATTATATAATTGTTTAATATTTAACACGAAAAATAAAATACAAATAAAATTAAATATAAAAACAAAACAAGAAAACATTAATATTTAGTCTTACTGCCATTTCCTTCAATGACTATTTAAATTTAAATGATGGGGCATTGAATTAATTAATTGCCGGACGTAATTTTCATCTGTTGCGAATTCTTCCCACTCTTTTTCTATTGTATCCGTAAGATGATTCACGTTTAGAAAACGAATATTTTGGGTATATATTTTCTTAGTTAATAAACGCCATATGTTCTCAATAGGGTTCAGATTTGGGCTGTTTGTCTGCCACGTTATTATTACCAAGCCATGTTCTAGCAATATTAGCCGTGTGCACAGGACAATTGTCATATTGATAAATAAAACTTTTGGGATATAATTGTCGAAAAGAAGGCAGCATTACGTTTTCTAGAATATGGATATAGTTTTCAGCACTTAACGCCCATCTATTTTGAAGCAAATTCCTAGTCTTACATAGTTGCACGAAGCCCATACATTTACGCTGAAACATCCACTCATTCGTATCGGATATTATACATTGTTGATTCAATCGTGCATTCGGCGGTCTATACACACGTATAATAATAATAATAAACTTTATTGTCCAACAGACAAAACCCATTTACAGGACAAAACAATAATTAAAGTCTAGGACAATGCAAACAAAAATATCAGCATATTTCAATTAATAAAAGAAAACCAAAGTATTAGTTGTCTATGAAATGTTTGGATCTCATTTTGGGCAGAAAACGGGTATATATATATATATATGATATTAAATTTTTATTGACCTTTAATTCATATATGTAAATATATATTAATTTTATTGGACGATTTTTAGGTCGTTATACTAGTTTTAAATAATTTTAAAACTCGCTATTTGCAGTGTTTGAAAATTATAATTTTCTAATTTTACCACTGACTATTTTTTTTTTTTTTTTTTTTTTTTGGTAGGTGGAAAATTCTTTATGGACATCAAGTGCTAGGTCTATTGCTACTTGATAGTGTGGGACTCCCAGTCGACGTGTGCGACGTGTGCAGTAACTGGTATACCCACTAAAAACCACCCTGTGGCGTTTCTCCTTAGACATCCATGGAACCGTCTTCTTAGACTTCAACATCATGAATGCCCTGAGTTAGCTATCTGCTCCTCACTCCCTTTAGCTTCTAAACTGATCTCATTTTTTCCTCCTCTTCCTTAGTTTTTATAATTGTCTTAATCATCCTATGCAAAATGCCCCAGTTCTCTCTAGATTGTAACATTTCATCGACTAAGTTATCCACAGTTGTTTCCGTTCCTAAAGCGATCCTCGTGCGCTCCCTTATCGCATTCCAGCGACCACATATAAAGATTGTATGTTCGACCGTATCGGTGTTTCCACAGTATATGCATGCGTCATCCTCCAACTTTCCCGTCCTTCTCAGATATTCTCTAAATACCCCATGTCCCGTCAGAGCTTGTGTGAGATAGAAATCCACGTCTTTATGTTCACATTTATTCCATTTTCCTATGTCTGGTATCAACCTCTTGGTCCATTGTCCTTTGGTTTTATTCTTATTCCATCTCTCCTGCCACATCTTATGTGTACGTTCCTTGGCTTCTCTGTATGTCATATCTTGGTTATTACCACATTTACGCAGCCTCTCCTGCACCAGGTCTAACGGCGGAACCCCTGCTATAACCTGCAGAGCCGCCGTGGAGGCGGTCCTGTATGCCATAGCCGCTCTAATCAGGACCTTCCTTTGCGCCTTTTCCATCAGGAGAAAATTTCTTTCAACCTTCATTGCCTTTCCCCATATTTGTGCCCCATATAGTAGTATCGAATGCACTACGGCCACCAACAGCCTCCTTTTATATATATTGGGTCCTCCGACATTGGGCAATATGCGCTGTAGTTTTCCTATTCTTTCTTCAGCTTTTCCCGTCACCCTAACTAGGTGCTCTCTAAAGGTAACTTTTGTATCAAAATATACACCCAAATATCTGATGGTTTCTTTCGGTACTATATCTACTTTGTTGACCTTGAATACTAAACCATCTCTCTTCCGTCTCTGCGTCACAACAAGAGCCTCCGTCTTCTCCGGTGCTAGAGTGAGTTCGTTTTGTGTCATCCATCTCTCCACCCGCCTCAAATTCTCATTTGTAAAGCTCATCAGCTCGTTCTTGCTATTTGCGGTAACAATCATAGCCAGGTCATCAGCAAATCCGATGAGTTTTGCTTTACCAAGTAGCTCCAATTCCAATACGTCATTATACAAGACGTTCCACAGAGTAGGGCCGAGAACGGATCCCTGTGGCACTCCTGCTCTCACTGCCATCTTTCTGCACCTTGTTGCTTGCATACTCCGTTCTCTAAGATAGTCTGAGATGACATTTATCAAGTACGTTGATATCTTCCTCTTTTCGAGCTTCTGAAGAATTAGACTCCAATTTGCTGTATTGAATGCATTTCTTACATCCAATGTTACCAATACATTCCAATTCTGTCCTCGTTGGTCGAGTACCTTCTTAATCTGTTCCATAGCATGAATCGTAGACGTTCCTCTTCTAAAGCCGTACTGGTGTTTTGCCAAACCCCCTTTTTTTTCTATTTCCTCCTCTAACCTCTGTCTAATCAACGCTTCATAGACTTTACTTAGTGTGTTCAAGAGACAAATAGGTCTATACGAATTAACTATCCCCGGTTTACTTCCTTTTGGTATTAAGATGATCTTAGCGTTTTTCCATTCCCTCGGAAATATTTGTGTCTTTAGGAGCTCGTTAAATACTCCCAGGATCCAATCCCCGTTTAGTTTCGCTACTTCTTTAATTGCTTCTGAAGGAATTGCGTCCAATCCTGGGGCTTTGCCTGTTTTCATCTTGCCTATAGCTTCGTTCAGTTCTTTTATAGTGAAGGCTGGTGCATCTGCTGCCCTCTTTCCATATTCCCATGTTTCACTTATAGGGTAGGGGAAAAGGTCCTTTAGTATTTCCATTCTTCGTTTATCTGTTATCTGGTAAGGCTCCAGATTCTTAATTCCCTTTACTGCTATTTTATATCCATCGCCCCACATATCTCTGTTGAGATTTTCACAAAGTTCCTTCCAATGTCGTTTTTTGGAATCTCTTATTAATTTCCGTAATTCTTTCTTGCGCCTTTTGTGCTCATCGAGGATTTTCTGTCTTTCCTCTTCCCTGATGTTTTTACCTGTTCTTGTATACTGCCTCCTGATCATATTACATTGCTTTCTTTTCTCACTTATCTCGGTGTCCCACCAGTACGGTACTGTCCTCTCACCTCTCGGCCCTTTACTTCTGCTGTTCGAATATGCTTCCTTTATTATTTCAGTACACAATTTGTATGACCTCATTTCTTCATTCGTCTTATTACTCAATCTCAGTTGTAGATGGGCTCTAAAAGTGTCCCAATCGATTATGACCTTCCTCTTTTCTACCGCCCGCACAGGGGCTTGATCCACTTTAATCCCATAACCAATATAGCGGTGATCCGTCAGGTTTTCTTCCTCGCTCACCCTCCAATTTATAATTCGTTTTGCCATCTTCTGAGTAGACAGTGTCACATCGATGAACGACTCTGTAGGTCCTCTTACGAACGTTGGTAATCCCCCTCTATTATGTACCACCAAGTTCAGGGCTGCAATCCACTCTAGCCAGTATTCTCCTCTTCTGTCCGTGATTGGAGATTCCCACATATGAGATTTCGCATTTATATCACCTGCGATAATTACTTCTCGTTTGGTAGTTCTTACACTATTGGCCATTTCATCAACTATTTCCGTATATTCTTCCATGCTTATGTTCGGTGATATATAGCAGCAGTAGAGGTCCCATTTTCCTAGATTCACACATATATATCCTTTCTTCACATTAACATTTGTCACAGCAATACACCGGTTTACGAACAAAACTGCAACGTCCTTACTGTTATCTGTCACCCATTTCTTACCATCGGCTATTTTTTTGTTTGGCTCACCAACTATAAGAATATCTACTTTTGTCTGCTTTGCTGTAGCATAAGCCAAATCATGCGCCTTTTTCCCTCTTCCTAAATTCGTTTGCAAGATCTTAAGACTCATGTGTATTTCTTTTGTTCCCCCGCTTCCCTGCGCTCATCGATTCTATTCTCGCCTTTCGTTTTTCCTCAACCATTTTTCTAAAGTACGGGCACTTAATTTGGTCCGCCCTGTGACCCCCCACGTTGCACTTTAGGCACTTCTCCTCATTTTTACATTCTTTGCTCCTGTGTCCTTTCGCACCACATTTGTAGCACTCATCACTTCGGTCTACTTTTGCTGTACAATCACGTGTTTTATGTCCATATTCTAGGCATTTAAAACACCTCATCATGTGTATTCTTTCTCTTACTCCTCATTCTACCCATCCCACTCGAAGTTTCCTTTGTTTGATTAAGGATGTCACTTTTCCCCTTGGCACTTCTATTATCGCCGTCAACTCTTCATATCTCCCTTTCCTTATTGCTTTTATCTGTATATCAACCTCTCTTAGGTTTATTTCTCTTACTATTGCCTGTTTTATTTCCTCCTCCGTTGTGGTTGGATCCATGCCCATTATATATAACGTAGTTGTTTCTACCGCTCTAGACGCTACCCTGATATCTTCTATTTTGTTTTTAATCTCCTTTTCTAAGGTGGATGCCATTTGCTGTCCTCCCTCTACTACCAGCATAAGATCCCCCTTTCCGGTTTTTCTGATTTTTCCAATCTTAACACCTATTTTCCCTATGTCAACTTCCTCCTTAAGATTCTTAACTACTTCTACGTAGCTCTTACCCTCAGCCTTGACCGTTATTATACTTTCTTCTTTTTCCTTTTTTCTCGCTTGTGGTTCCGATCTTATTCCCTGTAGCATTATATTTACTTTAACATTAACTTTCCTAAAGATATACTCGCAAATTTTCCTAACGTACGTCACTTTTAGGCCCTCGCCTATTACCATGTTAATCTTTTCTACGGGATGCTCGTTAATATTCTTTACCAAGTCTTTCATTTGATTATACACAGTCTCCATGTCATTTACTCCAGACAGATCAATTTTCATTGGAACTAGGTAAACGGCACTAGTGTTTTCCTCCTCCTCGCTTATCCTCGTTTTCGTTTTTGCAGTTTGTATGAGGAAATCTACTTCTCCTTCATTTCTGCTTATCAATTCCGCCAGTCCGTTATATTTCAATACTAACTTTTCTACTATTTTACTGCCCTCCATGTTGCCCGGATCCATTATAATTGCGTAGTCTCCCTGACGCCCAATTAGTGTTTCCTTACTTGCTGCATCTAATTCCGTGATTTTATATACTTCCTGTGGCCATTTCTCATCCAAAACTTTTGCAAGACTATCAAAGTCTCCATTTTCTTCTAAAACTGCTTTAATCTTATTTACAGTTGCTATTCTTCTTTCATCATATGCTTTTTCTATGTCCAGTGGTTCTGTTTGTACCGCTACGGACTTCATCTCCTTTTCTGGTTTTACTGGCCTAGTTTTATCTTGTTTGCCTGTTTCTTGTAGGTCCCTATCCACATCTTTTGCCTGTCGTTTCAATTTTTGCACGATGTTCTTAATTTCTACTTTCGTTTTAGTACTGGCTTCTGTGATTTGCGCCAATTCTCTTATAGTTTTTATCATTTTCTCGACACCCTTCCTTAGTTCTTCTTGCGTTCTCACATCTGTACTATCGCCTTGGTTGGTTTCCCTTTGATTACACCATCCTGGCAACGCCGTTATCGATGTTTCCTTTAATTTTCCTTTCCCTTGAGTATCATGTTCTTCCATAGCTATACATTTGCCATCGGTTCCACTTTGTATATCAGATGGACTATCCTGCCTTTTGCGTTTTGGCGGATTTTCTCCAATATTAACATTCATCCTCTCCATATTTCCCATATCCCTCAGTTCCTTGGGTGACGGTAGTGAGCTTCTCCTTTGTAGCCCTCTAGGTGGTGTTCTAGCAAGGCTGTCCCTTCTTGCAAAGGGGTCACCAATAACTTCTTGATCTCCACTCACCTCTTTCTTCTCTTCCTCTTTTTTTTTGCCTCCTTCCTACTTTCTTCTTTTTTGTCTTTTATATCTTTTATACCTTTATTTTTATTTTTTTCTTCCATACTTATTCCCACGAGTTGGGACGTTACATAGGTCCGACGCGGCAGTGCGCCCTTGCCGCGTTAAGGCTATATGCCCCTGGAGGTCGCCAGGTATCCAGGGCATCGCTTATGACACACTTTCAGGGTCCTGTGCCATGCATCCCCTCAGCACGATGGTGCTACACTTTGGGATTAGACCACCTATGATCCGACGATGGAAGGATCCGGGGATTCTCCTCTCGCAATGGCTAGGGTCGGAAGGGGACGCCTTTATCAGATTCTCCATTTCAGCACAGATGTGCTGCCCATACCGAGGCTGTCTACAGGATAAATCCTGCCGATGGGGTCGCCACATCCCAACGATTCCACTGACTATTAATTAATTAGGTAATTTTTTTTTATAATTATTTAAAACTAGTATAACGACCTAAAAATCGTCCAATAAAATTAATATATATTTACATATATGAATTAAAGGTCAATAAAAATTTAATATCACATATATACAGCACATGGACGTTCAGTGCTTAATATATACATTCTCATTTCCATCTGTTACTTGATATACATATATCAGTACGATTTAGAAATTCGAAGTCAGACACCGACGGTAGCTCAGTTGGTAGAGCAACCGGCTAGTAATCAGTATGTCCTGAGTTCGAATCTCAGCCGTGTCTGTAATTTTTAAAAAAAAATTACCTAATTAATTAATAGTCAGTGGTAAAATTAGAAAATTATAATTTTCAAACACTGCAAATTAGCGAGTTTTAAAATTATTTAAAACTAGTATAACGACCTAAAAATCGTCCAATAAAATTAATATATATTTACATATATGAATTAAAGGTCAATAAAAATTTAATATCACATATATACAGCACATGGACGTTCAGTGCTTAATATATACATTCTCATTTCCATCTGTTACTTGATATACATATATCAGTACGATTTAGAAATTCGAAGTCAGACACCGACGGTAGCTCAGTTGGTAGAGCAACCGGCTAGTAATCAGTATGTCCTGAGTTCGAATCTCAGCCGTGTCGGTAATTTTTAAAAAAAAATTACCTAATTAATTAATAGTCAGTGGTAAAATTAGAAAATTATAATTTTCAAATACTGCAAATTAGCGAGTTTTAAAATTATTTAAAACTAGTATAACGACCTAAAAATCGTCCAATAAAATTAATATATATTTACATATATGAAATAAAGGTCAATAAAAATTTAATATCACATATATACAGCACATGGACGTTCAGTGCTTAATATATACATTCTCATTTCCATCTGTTACTTGATATACATATATCAGTACGATTTAGAAATTCGAATTCAGACACCGACGGTAGCTCAGTTGGTAGAGCAACCGGCTAGTAATCAGTATGTCCTGAGTTCGAATCTCAGCCGTGTCGGTAATTTTTAAAAAAAAATTACCTAATTAATTAATAGTCAATGGTAAAATTAGAAAATTATAATTTTCAAACACTGCAAATTAGCGAGTTTTAAAATTATTTAAAACTAGTATAACGACCTAAAAATCTTCCAATAAAATTAATATATATTTACATATATGAATTAAAGGTCAATAAAAATTTAATATCACATATATACAGCACATGGACGTTCAGTGCTTAATATATACTGTCATGGTTTGGATGACCATGCTATATATAATATATAATTTGATACGTGTTCTTATATAAAGAAAAGGTATTCTTATTGCTTATCAAGTTTTTATAAATATATTCAAGTCCATAAAATTAATACTTATAAAATTAAAAATATATTCACAATTATTGTTTTCACTTTGATTAATGGTAGAATGTTCATTTTTCTTTCTTCAAACCAATTATTGTAAATTCTGGAAGGAAGAATTCAGAGATATTAGTTACTGTATAAAAAATATTGTATTTTATAAATTTGTACAAAATTGTTTAATTAACGTTGATAGGTGAAGTCAAGTATGATAATTTATTGGGTACTAAAAATATTTAATCTTGTATTAAGATTCGCGGCTTTATTTAAAATAAGGAACGTGACAGCTTTGATTTTGACAGTTCTAAGAAATATGATTGAGAAACAGTGTATAATGTATTTTAGAGATATAAAAATCAAGAGATAATAATACGAATTGAATTAAATAATGTGTTTTCTATAAGCTAAACTGGAGATAAATAGTATTACAAGAGTTTAAAAGAATTATTTTGAATATAAAGTCTAGGTGGTATATTTTGATTGGTGGAGGAAATTTTTTAAAAATAATCGTCAAGGGAATGTTTATAAACAAATGAAAAAGAGAATAATTTTACTTTTGATTCTGTGCGGGTGTGTAATTTCAATGTTAAGAAAATAACATTGAAATTTATACAAATTAGAAGATTTCTGAGCATTAAAAGTGAGAATATTGAATAATTCAACGCGAATAAAGATTTATTTATATTTTCCAACATAGTATGGAATTAAAAGTTAACTATCAATTACTAATGGAGTGTTAAGTGATTAATAACTATCGTATAATAATATAAAGAAGATTTTAGTAATACATAAAGAAAACTTACCTATAATTAAAAGAAATATTGACCAGATCCAGTGTGAGGTTATAATTTTGGGCGTCCCAGAAGAGATATAGGTAAAGCTGTTTACGAGTACCAAACGTGTGCTGAAGTATTTCAAACAGGAGTGTTATTCCTTAATGCAAGTTTATCCATATAGAGGCTCCAGTTGAAGAAGAAGAGAATCTGATACAGTTCCTGATATTTGAAGTGTTATTCCTTAATGCAAGTTTATCCATATAGAGGCTCCAGTTGAAGAAGAAGAGAATCTGATACAGTTCCTGATATTTGAAGTGTTATTCCTTAATGCAAGTTTATCCATATAGAGGCTCCAGTTGAAGAAGAAGAGAATCTGATACAGTTCCTGATATTTGAAGTGTTATTCCTTAATGCAAGTTTATACATATAGAGGCTCCAGTTGAGGAAGAAGAGAATCTGATACAGTTCCTGATATTTGAAGTGTTATTCCTTAATGCAAATTTATCCATATAGAGGTTCCAGTTGAAGAAGAAGAGAATCTGATACAGTTCCTGATATTTGTAAAGTGTCTTCGAGAAGTGTTTTTATATTTTAGGCCAGAGAAAATATTTATCCGAGAGTTGCAACGGACTTTTGCAGGCAGCATTTCTTTATAACCAACAATTTCAAGTATTAAGAGGGCAGAGACATCCAGAATTATCCACCTATTTTGAGGAAATTGTATATAACGAGGCAGTGTAAATCTAGAAGAAGGAAATATTATTAATTTGTTGAATTGGTAGAACTACAGGACATAAATGAATTAAGGTTGTATGTAAAATATACCTATTGATATTAGTAAATTATATTAGACCAGTTTAGAACAGATTTTAAGTAAATCCAGTACGATAATTTGAATATAAACATTTCATATCGAACAAAATTTAAATAGTACTGACACTTATAAAAAATTAGGTTAGAAATATAGAAATTTGTATCATATGTTATTTACAAATGAACATTGACATTTTATAAGTATTATTTGAGTGAACATAATAACGATTTGAATAATAGAAGACACATTATAAATTTAATTATAAACCAACTTATTTAATAACAATTTAAATTGTTAGGTTACGTACCTTGTTCAAATCAGAAATAGGAATAACTTTTCTTAATCAATCAAACACCTTTTCCACGTATTAAACAATTTTACTAAGATTTAATTGTTTTTTTTTATTCATATAAACATACCATTTCCTGTACAACATTTGGAAAAAAAACAAGCAATATAAGAATTTAATCTAATCGTTTTTTTTTAATTTAGTATGTAATCAATTGTGCACATGGGAGTATATGTAGATGCTTCAGGGAATAGACAGTAAAGAATACAGATGGAATAGATAGTAAAATTACAGAATTCTACTTATATATGTGGATATAGAAATCTATTTATTTAAAGAATTGTACTTAAAAATTAATATAGCGAAAATTGAATAACTTTATAAAAAAATACCAGAAATCTTTAACGGACCAAGTTACACGCAAAAAGAGAAAGAGGAATAATAATTATTATTATAAGTATACAAGCTATGCCGTGGTTTTTAATTATATTCACTTGTGTATACTAATATATTTTGGCTGGCCCAACTTGGAGTTACGCATACCAATACATTTTTAGCACCCGAACATGGGGCATTATTAGAAAATTATATATTGTAAGAATATTTATTAACATATCAAACACAGTACTAACACATTTTTGGCGCCCAACGTGGGGCACGATAAAAGAAAGATTTCTGGTTATTTGTGTATTTTGAATTTAGTAGAATAGTAAAAACACAGATTTATTAGGTATATTTATTTGTTTTATCGCAATTTGGTATTACATGTGATACATTGGTACATAATTGTGCGTATTAAAGGTACATATAAAATATTTTATATAGAGTGCATACATATTAGTACAGTTTTAAAAATATTTAAAAGAAATGGATACAAGATCTAAATCTAGTATGAAACAGACTCCAGGTACAAGTGAAAGCGGAGAGGATAGTGAACAGGAAAGAGGTGATAGACAACAAACTATTATAAGTAGGAGCGTGGAAGATATGTTAAGAACAATTCTAGAAAATAGAGAAATAGATAAAGAAGAGATTAAGAATAATCAAGAGAAAAATGAGAAGTTATTGGAGAGAATGGAAAAGTCTAATAAAGAAGAGATTAAGAAAAATCAAGAAGAAAATAAGAAGTTATTGGAGAATATGGAAAAGTCTAATAAAGAAGAAAATAAGAAGTTATTGGAGAACATAGAGAATATGGAAAAGTCTAATAAAGAAGAAAACAAGAAGTTATTGGAGAACATAGAGAAGATGGAAAAGTCATTTAAAGAGGATAATAAAAAAATAAAGGAACATATTTTCGAGGTTTTGGAAAAGAAGTTGGAGAAGTTTGGGGATGATAATAAGAAAATAAATGAAAATCTTGTGAGCCTAAATGAAAAAATTAATCAAACTAATGAAAATATGAAAATAAAATTAGAGGAAGAAATAAATAATTTAGAAGATAAATTTAGAAAAGAAATAGAGAAGAAGAATGAAAGTAGTAAGGTAGAAATTTTAGGAACGATAGACAAAAATATAGTTAATAAAATTGGAGAAGTAGAAAAAATAGTGCTGGAGAAAGTAGGTATATGTGAGAATAAACAAAAAGAACTATCTGAGAAAATACAAAAGGATTTGGTAAAGGTATCGTCAAAGAATGATATAGAATTGGTTATAGTAAATAAAAAATTAGCTGATAATGAAGAGAAATACAAAGAAGATAATTTAGTACAGAAGGAGGCAATAGAGGGTTTATTAACAGAATGTGAGAACAGGAAAGAGGAGATAGAGGGATTAGTGAAGAAAATTGAAGGTAAAAGGATTACGCAACTAGTTAATACTTCTCCGAATTGTATTATTAATACAGGAATTAAAATAGAAAATTTACCTCATTTTAATGGAGATTCATCAACCTCAATACATCCCATGCTGTATTTAAATAATATGTTGAGATATATGGAAGATATTACAGAGTTTAAAACTAAAATGAATATTATTAGGTCTACTCTTACGAACAGTGCTTTAGATTGGTTCCAACGAATTGAAGATGAGTGCACAAATATTGATGTTTTTGTAAATATGTTCACTTCATATTACTGGAATAGTAATCAGCAAAACAGGGCTAGGATAAAGTTATTGATTGGGAAATTTCATCCAGGGAAAATGTCTAGAGAAACGTACGCATCTAGATTATATAACAATAGCAAATATATTCATAATATAGATGAATCTACCATTGCTCAACAATTATTGAAGCATTTTATTGTAAATGACACGCATGCTATTATTTGTCAGAATGTTACGACTATGGATTCATTGATTGACATTTTAAGACGTTTAGATGACCATAGTGAAAACATGCAATATAGCGTAAGAAGAAATCAAGAACCAACTTCTAATAGAAATAATAATATATCTCCTGTATCAAGAAATAATGGTGATGATACAAATCTGTTTAACTACCGGAACGATTATAACAATAGAGCAAGAGAATCAAATTATCAAAATGGTAATAATTTTCGAAGAAATGAATCACAAACTAACCGAGTACCATATAGGCCATTGAATAATTTTAATAATGGACAAAAACATATCTCTAATAATCGATCATTTGAAAATGATAGAAGAGGTGATCAAGGAAGGAATTATGGTAATTATCAAGATCAAAATAATCGTTATTATAAGCAGAACACGAACTCGAATAATAACTGGTATAGGAATAATGATGGGAATACAAGAGGTAATGGAAATGATAGAAATAGAAATACAGATACATCTCGTAATATAAATAACGTTAGATTAATAAAAGGTGGAAAGTCAGATGAAGGCAAGAATAGTATTGGAAAAGAAGATGTATTACAAAAGGTTAATGATGAGAAAAAAAAAACGCCGATTTTAGAATCAGAAGCAGGGATATATGGGAATCCCATTCCAAGTGTTTCTTGGAACTAAATTCTGAACAATCTGTTGATAATAATTTTAAAATAGTTTATAAGGACATCAATATTAATAGTATTAGTTTAGATAGAGATTTTGTTGAAATAGATTCTTTAGAAAAGTTAGGGAAGATAGTAGAAGATTGCGAAGTACTTCCTTTTATTAAAATTCAAATAGGAAAAATTGAATTTAAAACACTAATTGATTCAGGAGCGGAAATTTCATTAATTAATAAAGATAAAGTGTTAGAAGTTGTAAATGTCATTGAGAATATTGTAAAGATAAAAGGTACAAATGTTGTCACTGCAAATAGGAGGAAAATGGGCATTATTACCGAACGTATTACTATAGAAGTGGAGATTAATTTTAAGAAATATATGATGCAATTCTACATACTAGATGGTTTATTTTACGACTGTATACTAGGTATTGATAACATGAGAATGTTAGGAATGAGTATTAATTTTGATAAGGATGAAATAAATATTAATGGAAATAAATTTGACATGGAAAAAATGGAAGACAGGTTGGAAGTTAATTCATACATGGCTTATAGAGAGTTAATTGGAAAAGAAATTGATAATGTGATTATAGAAGATAGAAATGAATATTTTAACAGTCCTGAAGAATTATTAGAAAGAGATATGTTTGAGCTACCGAAATTATATAATGAATCGTATGTAGATGAAGATGTAAGTATTAAAGAAGATGATACAGGGAAAATTATTGTTAGAGAAAGAAAAGATATAATTAAAATTTTGGACAAACAGAAGATTGAGAATAAACAGATTAGGGAAAGTTTAGAGAGTATTTTAGAGGAGAACATAGAATTGATAAATGAGAAGATAGTATTTGCGAAGGATTATGAACATAAAATAATTGTAGAAGATGATTCACCGTTAACATGTAAAAATTATCCCATACCATATTATTTCCAGGAACGGGTAAATAAAGAAATTCAACTTTTGGAAGAAGCAGGAATCATTGAGCGTTCAAATACGTATTTTATTAATCCAGTAGTGTTAGTTAAGAAGAAAGATGACTCAATACGGATCTGCATTGACGCGAGGGCCCTAAACAAACGCATTTTACCTGAGTTCGAAGCTCCACAAAACATTGACGTGTTAATAACCAAGTGCGGAAATAAAAAAATTTACAGTAAGTTAGATTTAAAGAATGCATTTTGGTTAATTCGACTAGATGAAGATTCTCGTAAGTATTGTGGTTTTAATATCAACGGGACTGTATTTAATTTTACAGTTTGCCCCTTCGGGATTAAGACTAGCCCTGCCGGATTAATCCGATTTCTACATAAAATTTTAGATAGATATGAAGATTTTGCTATACATTATTTGGATGACATTATTATTTTTTCGGATGATATCGTGTCACATTTGGAACATATTGAAATAATTATTACTACTTTAAGAATAAACGGGATGAAGTTGAATTTAGAAAAATGCGAATTTTGTAAACATGAGGTCAGTTATTTGGGATACATAATTAACGAGAAAAACATTTTATTAGATCCTAAACGTTTGGATGATATTAAAAATTTTCCAAGACCTACCAAATTAAAACAATTAAGAGGATTCTTGGGGTTGTTGAATTATTATAGAAAGTTTATACCAAAATTTAGTCAGAAAACAAATGTATTGCTAACTTTATTAAACTTAAGGAAAATTTTGTAGAGAATTTAAAGTTGTTTCACCCGGATTTCAATTTAGAGTTCATTGTTAGAACTGATGCATCACATAGTGCAGTAGCAGCAGAATTGGTACAAATAAGAGATGGTGAGGAGATACCTATTTATTTTGCTTCAAGGACGTTGAAACCATGCGAGGTTCGATATGGGGTATCAGAAAAAGAAATGATTGGGATTATTTTCGCATTATCTAAATTAAGATACTTTTTGATAGGGAAGAGGTTCCGTTTAGAGACAGATCACAAGGCTCTGATCAATATTATGAATTCTAAACTAAATAATAATAGGATTTACAGGTGGGCATTGTTAATTCAGCAATACGATATGGATATTCATTATAGACCAGGAAAAGAAATGGTGGTGGCTGATATTTTGAGTCGTAAAGATGGAGAAATTAAAAAGAATGAGGTTAGTATAAATCTAGTCCAATTAAGGAGACAAGGAATATTTTCCTTACGAAGATTAAAGGAAATTCAGGGAACTGAGGAATTTGTGGAATTGAGGAAAAAATTAAGTAACGAACAAAATTACAAGGGTATGAATTTAAATGACGGAATAATTGTGAAGAAAATTGGTGATTTAGAAGTTTATGTAACAAATGAAATTCATACGAAGGAAATTATTGAATATTTACATAACAGGTATACACATATTGGATCCAGAAAATGTTGGTTGATGTTTAGAGAGGCATTTTACTGCAAGAATGATGAAAAAATTATTAAAAATACATTAAGACATTGCCAGGTATGCATATTGGCTAAAGATAAAAATTTTACCAACGAAAACATTAGTCAAAGTATCGTAGCTAATGATAAATTAGAATTGATAACGATTGATTTTATTTCTAATTTAATTCCTAGTACAAATGGATATAGGAACATATTGGTGATTTGTGACATTTTTTCAAAATATGTCAAGCTTATTCCTACACAAAAGTGCAATACCGAGACAGTTTTACAGGCATTGTATGAATATTTTATAACATATGGGAATCCATTAGCGGTATTAGCAGATCATGCTACATATTTTGATAATAACAGGTATAGGGAATTCTTACAGGATAGGAATATCAAGAGCTATTATATTTCTACTAGACATCCACAATCTAATCCAACAGAGAGATACATAAAGGAAGTGTTAAAATATTTGAGAATTTTATTAGTTAATAAACATAACAGATGGGCCAAACAATTATCTCAAATAGAATTTGTTATGAATAACTCCCCTAGTAGTGTTCATAATCTTTGTCCTATAACTGTTTTTACTAGTCAATTACCACAAAGACCTTGGTTATCAGATGAACAAGTAGATTTATACGAAAAATATTTATTAGTCAGAGAAAGATTAAATGAAAGAAAAATTAAATGGGAAGAGAAGAAAATGAGAAATCAAAAGAAATTCAAAACATATGAAATAGGTGATAAAGTCATTGTAAAGGCATTGAGAGGAACAGATCGTAAAAATAAGATTATAAGTAAATTAATTAGGCCATACGTAGGACCATACGTCATATATAGAAGATTAGGCATGAATACGTATGAATTAATTGAAGAGGAGACAAATTTAATTAAAGGTAGATACCATATCTCCATGTTACATGATTATGTAGAATCAGTACATTAAATCATCCGAAATAATAGGTAAGACACAGTATTTGGAGGTTGTACTGTGAAATGAGTGACGACATTTCCTTTCTGAGTTCGGCTAAATCATCCACAAAAATGTTAAATCATCCGAAATAATAGGTAAGACACAGTATTTGGAGGTTGTACTGTGAAATGAGTGACGACATTTCCTTTCTGAGTTCGGCTAAATCATCCACAAAAATGTTAAATCATCCGAAATAATAGGTAGGACACAGTATTTGGAGATAGTACTGTGTAAGTGAGTGACGACACTTCCTAATCTTAGTTACATTAAATCATCCACACAAATTATATTTTTAGAGATTAGTTGAGTTAATAATAATTAGTATTGTTCGATGTCCTTATATTGTAGATATGTTGATAGGTGTTTTATGCATTGTATACAGTGTGGTAATGTATCATTTGTGGGTTATTTGGTAGAAATAAAAATAAAAATAAATGTGTTTTGGTGAATACAAATGTTTAAAGTTAGGTATGGAAAGGGAAAAAGAATTTAAAGTAAAATGTAATAAATAATATTTTGAATTGGTATAGGAAAATAAAGGTACTAAGATTAGGTATGCAATTATAGTACAAAATAAGGGAATAATAATATTTAATGACAGTAATATTATGAAATATATGAGATTGTTTAAAAATATAAAGAGGTGTTTATTAAAAGATATTGTATATAAAGAGAATTAAAAGTTTATAAGGGAATGATATATGAAAGCTGGAATATGTATATTTAATGCTAAAAGAGAGCAAATGATAGCCCATAATGGCAGATTATAAAAAGTGAATTATATTTTGTATCAAAGAAATTAAATATCTTGTAATGTAAAGGTTTACATATGAGATGAATTTTTATCATATAATGGTAAATGTATATGATTACACTTATAAAAGTGATGTTTAAGCAAATGAGACAATATTATTATTTGAATATATAGGAATGAGTGGTATGGGTTTTTATTAAAACCAAAAATATATTGGAATAAATATATGAGATGGAGTTAATGTATAAATAATAAACACCAAATGAATTTAAGACAAGAATGTAAGTGATTTCAAAACTGAAAAGATTAGTATACTGTATAGGAATATTTTAATTGCATACATGGAAAGTTGATTTTAAAAAAAATACTTAACATTATAAGATGAATAGGAATTTACACAGTAAATAAATTTAAAACGGCATTAATTTAAAGGATTTTAAAAAAGAATAATATTACAAACATTCATGGTACATTACAAGTTTGAAATAGTAGATGTTATTGTAAATGTATAGTATTGGAAAGATTAGTTATAATAATTACAAGTTTTGTTTTATACAATTTAAAAAAAAATGATTAGAGATGTGATTTTATTTAAAAAGAGTTAATTTTGTATGACAAGAAAGTAATAGAATTAGAAATGTGTACAGGAATTGAAATGTTGAAAGTGGATAAAAAATTTGAGAATCAATTGTTTCATTATAGTTAATGTTTTGAAATAACAAATATTAATTTTTAACAAAGTAGAAATGTACATTTGTTAAAGGGGCAAATGTCATGGTTTGGATGACCATGCTATATATAATATATAATTTGATACGTGTTCTTATATAAAGAAAAGGTATTCTTATTGCTTATCAAGTTTTTATAAATATATTCAAGTCCATAAAATTAATACTTATAAAATTAAAAATATATTCACAATTATTGTTTTCACTTTGATTAATGGTAGAATGTTCATTTTTCTTTCTTCAAACCAATTATTGTAAATTCTGGAAGGAAGAATTCAGAGATATTAGTTACTGTATAAAAAATATTGTATTTTATAAATTTGTACAAAATTGTTTAATTAACGTTGATAGGTGAAGTCAAGTATGATAATTTATTGGGTACTAAAAATATTTAATCTTGTATTAAGATTCGCGGCTTTATTTAAAATAAGGAACGTGACAGCTTTGATTTTGACAGTTCTAAGAAATATGATTGAGAAACAGTGTATAATGTATTTTAGAGATATAAAAATCAAGAGATAATAATACGAATTGAATTAAATAATGTGTTTTCTATAAGCTAAACTGGAGATAAATAGTATTACAAGAGTTTAAAAGAATTATTTTGAATATAAAGTCTAGGTGGTATATTTTGATTGGTGGAGGAAATTTTTTAAAAATAATCGTCAAGGGAATGTTTATAAACAAATGAAAAAGAGAATAATTTTACTTTTGATTCTGTGCGGGTGTGTAATTTCAATGTTAAGAAAATAACATTGAAATTTATACAAATTAGAAGATTTCTGAGCATTAAAAGTGAGAATATTGAATAATTCAACGCGAATAAAGATTTATTTATATTTTCCAACATAGTATGGAATTAAAAGTTAACTATCAATTACTAATGGAGTGTTAAGTGATTAATAACTATCGTATAATAATATAAAGAAGATTTTAGTAATACATAAAGAAAACTTACCTATAATTAAAAGAAATATTGACCAGATCCAGTGTGAGGTTATAATTTTGGGCGTCCCAGAAGAGATATAGGTAAAGCTGTTTACGAGTACCAAACGTGTGCTGAAGTATTTCAAACAGGAGTGTTATTCCTTAATGCAAGTTTATCCATATAGAGGCTCCAGTTGAAGAAGAAGAGAATCTGATTCAGTTCCTGATATTTGAAGTGTTATTCCTTAATGCAAGTTTATCCATATAGAGGCTCCAGTTGAAGAAGAAGAGAATCTGATACAGTTCCTGATATTTGAAGTGTTATTCCTTAATGCAAGTTTATCCATATAGAGGCTCCAGTTGAAGAAGAAGAGAATCTGATACAGTTCCTGATATTTGAAGTGTTATTCCTTAATGCAAGTTTATACATATAGAGGCTCCAGTTGAGGAAGAAGAGAATCTGATACAGTTCCTGATATTTGAAGTGTTATTCCTTAATGCAAATTTATCCATATAGAGGTTCCAGTTGAAGAAGAAGAGAATCTGATACAGTTCCTGATATTTGTAAAGTGTCTTCGAGAAGTGTTTTTATATTTTAGGCCAGAGAAAATATTTATCCGAGAGTTGCAACGGACTTTTGCAGGCAGCATTTCTTTATAACCAACAATTTCAAGTATTAAGAGGGCAGAGACATCCAGAATTATCCACCTATTTTGAGGAAATTGTATATAACGAGGCAGTGTAAATCTAGAAGAAGGAAATATTATTAATTTGTTGAATTGGTAGAACTACAGGACATAAATGAATTAAGGTTGTATGTAAAATATACCTATTGATATTAGTAAATTATATTAGACCAGTTTAGAACAGATTTTAAGTAAATCCAGTACGATAATTTGAATATAAACATTTCATATCGAACAAAATTTAAATAGTACTGACACTTATAAAAAATTAGGTTAGAAATATAGAAATTTGTATCATATGTTATTTACAAATGAACATTGACATTTTATAAGTATTATTTGAGTGAACATAATAACGATTTGAATAATAGAAGACACATTATAAATTTAATTATAAACCAACTTATTTAATAACAATTTAAATTGTTAGGTTACGTACCTTGTTCAAATCAGAAATAGGAATAGCTTTTCTTAATCAATCAAACACCTTTTCCACGTATTAAACAATTTTACTAAGATTTAATTGTTTTTTTTTATTCATATAAACATGCCATTTCCTGTACAACATTTGGAAAAAAAACAAGCAATATAAGAATTTAATCTAATCGTTTTTTTTTAATTTAGTATGTAATCAATTGTGCACATGGGAGTATATGTAGATGCTTCAGGGAATAGACAGTAAAGAATACAGATGGAATAGATAGTAAAATTACAGAATTCTACTTATATATGTGGATATAGAAATCTATTTATTTAAAGAATTGTACTTAAAAATTAATATAGCGAAAATTGAATAACTTTATAAAAAAATACCAGAAATCTTTAATGGACCAAGTTACACGCAAAAAGAGAAAGAGGAATAATAATTATTATTATAAGTATACAAGCTATGCCGTGGTTTTTAATTATATTCACTTGTGTATACTAATATATTTTGGCTGGCCCAACTTGGAGTTACGCATACCAATACATTTTTAGCACCCGAACATGGGGCATTATTAGAAAATTATATATTGTAAGAATATTTATTAACATATCAAACACAGTACTAACACAATACATTCTCATTTCCATCTGTTACTTGATATACATATATCAGTACGATTTAGAAATTCGAAGTCAGACACCGACGGTAGCTCAGTTGGTAGAGCAACCGGCTAGTAATCAGTATGTCCTGAGTTCGAATCTCAGCCGTGTCGGTAATTTTTAAAAAAAAATTACCTAATTAATTAATAGTCAGTGGTAAAATTAGAAAATTATAATTTTCAAACACTGCAAATTAGCGAGTTTTAAAATTATTTAAAACTAGTATAACGACCTAAAAATCGTCCAATAAAATTAATATATATTTACATATATGAATTAAAGGTCAATAAAAATTTAATATCACATATATACAGCACATGGACGTTCAGTGCTTAATATATACATTCTCATTTCCATCTGTTACTTGATATACATATATCAGTACGATTTAGAAATTCGAAGTCAGACACCGACGGTAGCTCAGTTGGTAGAGCAACCGGCTAGTAATCAGTATGTCCTGAGTTCGAATCTCAGCCGTGTCGGTAATTTTTTAAAAAAAATTACCTAATTAATTAATAGTCAGTGGTAAAATTAGAAAATTATAATTTTCAAACACTGCAAATTAGCGAGTTTTAAAATTATTTAAAACTAGTATAACGACCTAAAAATCGTCCAATAAAATTAATATATATTTACATATATGAATTAAAGTTCAATAAAAATTTAATATCACATATATACAGCACATGGACGTTCAGTGCTTAATATATACATTCTCATTTCCATCTGTTACTTGATATACATATATCAGTACGATTTAGAAATTCGAAGTCAGACACCGACGGTAGCTCAGTTGGTAGAGCAACCGGCTAGTAATCAGTATGTCCTGAGTTCGAATCTCAGCCGTGTCGGTAATTTTTAAAAAAAAATTACCTAATTAATTAATAGTCAGTGGTAAAATTAGAAAATTATAATTTTCAAACACTGCAAATAGCGAGTTTTAAAATTATTTAAAACTAGTATAACGACCTAAAAATCGTCCAATAAAATTAATATATATTTACATACATATATATATATATATATATAAAATTATTTGTTCTTGGTCGTTTATTTTAAATAAACATCTCACTGTAAATTTCTTGGTATTTGCGACCAATTTATTGAAATTACCATTATTCAAAACATATTTATGGTAAATAAAAGTCAAATTTTAAAAAACGTTTCGACAATATATTGTCTTCTTCAGTTTTATATACAATCAACATATTAAAATTCATTTTCTGTTTTAATACTGTTATAAAAAAAACACATAATTAATTACAAAAAAATTCACTCCAGTACAAACACCCTGAAACTCACCGACTCTTGTATTACGTCATTGTTCTTCATACTGGTGCACAAAAGAACTTCATTGTCGTATATTAATAATTTATATTTACAACTATATACTTTATTTATTGCGATTTTTAGCACCGTGATATATATATATATATAAAAGAAAGAGAAAAATAATGGGTAAATTCCGCTGTAGAGCAACCGTAGACACGTGTTTCTGACTCATTGGTCGTCATCGGTACGGTGTAGCCAAGGAATAAGGTGGGATAACCTTGGAGATGTATGCAATATACGGAAGACCATCAGGAGACAGACCACCATTTGTAGCTTCAGTTAGAAGATCCTCAATTTGAGGACAACAACTAACATCGCCACGAGGAAGACAATGTCAACCCGCGTGCTATCCGAAAACCCAGGAAAGATAAATAAAAGGAATTATCGCGGATACATGAAATAAAAGAAAGAGAAAAATAATGGGTAAATTCCGCTGTAGAGCAATCGTAGACACGTGTTTCTGACTCATTGGTCGTCATCGGTACGGTGTAGCCAAGGAATAAGGTGGGATAACCTTGGAGATATATGCAATATACGGAAGACCATCAGGAGACAGACCACCATTTGTAGCTTCAGTTAGAAGATCCTCAATTTGAGGACAAAAACTAACGTCGCCACCGCGATAATTCCTTTTATTTATCTTTCCTGGGTTTTCGGATGGCACGCGGGTTGACATTGTCTTCCTCGTGGCGACGTTAGTTGTCCTCAAATTGAGGATCTTCTAACTGAAGCCACAAATGGTGGTCTGTCTCCGGATGGTCTTCCGTATATTGCATACATCTCCAAGGTTATCCCACCTTATTCCTTGGCTACACCGTACCGATGACGACCAATGAGTCAGAAACACGTGTCTACGGTTGCTCTACAGCGGAGCTTACCCATTATTTTTCTCTTTCTTTTATTTCATGTATCCGCGATAATTCCTTTTTTATATATATATATATATATATATATATATATATATATATATAAAATATATATATTGACTGCCTGGTTGAAATAAGGCATTACACAGTATTAAGTAAGTGCACAGTCGTTTTACACTTGGACATTTTGGATTGACATTTTAAGGTAATACTATATAATTTTTATTCAACACATATTAATGCTTTAATATGCACCTTCTTTGTTATGCTGCACTGACGAAACCAAACTGGGTGGAAGCATATATGTCTGTAGCTGCAAATGCATCTTAACACATGCATGGTTGCATCGTTGATTGTCTGTGTATTTCAATCAGATTGTACATGTTTAGGTGAACCTAATCCAGTTTGATAGGATTACATGGGTAATGGCGATTGTCCTATGCTTATTTGCTTTCATTTACATTTATACATGACTGATTTTACATTCTATATTGTTATAATATCAACAGTTCTACTCTTAATTTTTCATTACATAGTTGCGTCGTTGTTATTTGTATAATTGCATTGACAACAGTTTATGGTGAATCCCGGGCCTTTTGATGTGACTATATAAGTAATCCCGACTGTCCTATTGCTTATTTGATTACATTTTCAATTATACATTGTGATTTACATTTTATATTTGTCATTGTTTTCTAATTGACAACCAGTTGTCATATTGTTATTGCTTTTACTTCATTGTATGCCACTACTACCAGGAATTTTTTGAATTTTTCAGTACATATATATATATATATATATATATATATATATATATATATTGCACTAGGTAATATCTCATACATATCAGTTCAACCCTCGAAATAATTATTAAATCCTATTACAGTTTAAATGTCATAAATTGAACCGTATATGAAATGAAATAACACTCTAGACATGTTTTGTAAAAATTTACTATTATTTAATGAACAACCCTCGTATTTGTTATTTTTATAATCCCTTTATTTATTTCCTAATATTCCATTCATTATACGAAGGTGTTTTATTTATATGCCCGGCTAGCTTTACATTTCATCACTACATAAATTACTTTACTCTATCCTGACTCTTTATTAAATTTACAGAATTTAACTCTGCCTACAATCATATACTTTTATAAATTTCAATAATCCTTTTTTAAATTTCTTATTTCTTTTCTAGACTAACATTTTATAAATTACTGATTACTGTATTATCTTAATACTTTCTATATTTTATATAATCCAGTCTACTAACAAGTGTTCAATAAAATACCTAGATGTCACTACTACTCATTCCAATTCGGTATAAAATAATTAATATCAGTTTATTTATTGTAAAATTTCTAAATGTTTTATTGTTGGATGTGAAATGCTATTTTACTTTAAAAAGTGGATTTTTGATTTCTCAGATTATACTTCTTATAACATTTACTTAATTCCTTCGGTAAGACAACAATAATAATCAGATTTCAATTCACTATGTCATATGACATTTATTTCTTTCAGGTTATAAATTTACCAGAATATTTCCTTTAGTTGATAATTTGATTATGATAAAAATAAAACAATACTCAAATAAGAAATAATATGTTTATATTCAAACTTCGTACTTATTAAAATATGGGACATTTGCTGACAATAAATATAATATGGAAACCTGATATTTGACGTTTAGAAGATATTAAATTCAAAGTGTATAGTTCCAAACCCAACTAAATAATTCAGGTACGTACTCTGATATTATGTATTATTGATATTCAAAATTAAGTAATTCTTTCTATTACTTTCTTTCTCAAATTAATTTATACTACTATTATGATGTGTTCAATATTATTTATTGGCTTGATAACTCTATAAATTTGTATAATAATGAAAATTATTCATATCTTGTCATATTACTGGATAGAAGAGAATTAAAATAACTTATGTTGTTTATAACAGATGTACTTGTTGTAATAACTATTAGTTCAGTCTATTTCAATACTGAATTATATTGCAATCAATTAAATCTTTTCCAACATTCACAAAATGTTATCTTTCTTTAGTACTGACACAAATAATATACTAAAATGGTAATACTTAATTGCTTTCTTCTTTCAGATGAGTACTATCCACTTCCTGATGACGTTTTTGGACGAATACCACTTCTTTGATGTAGTTAAACTTCAATCTTGTTCAAACTCTTGAAGAAAGAATACCAATTATCCTGTACAGGAACTTGCTCGACGTTTGGAATAAATTGTCCTCTTAGAATGCCGAATCTCTTTGTGCACAGCAACTTCTCTTATACACCCGGAACTTGTGAAATTCACCAACCTTTATGGATTTCTTGTGATACTCTGCCTCCTTTTGATCACCAGTACTTCTGGAATCTGCTACCTTTTATAAAAATCGGATCTTGAAGATTGCTTCACCCTTTATGGAATTTCAAAACTCTGGTACTCAATAGCCTTCTGAAAACTTCTATGATCCCGGAGACAACAACCCTATTTCGGATATACCTGGATCTTGTACAAATTTGTAAGTACAATTACTTTTTTTATATTAATTTATTTGTAGTTAACGTAGTTCACTCAGGACACACTTTTCTCTTTTATAATTAACTGTATTCGTGTTTTATATCAAAAATTATCTTCTTTCTAAAAAAACACGTCTACCGTTTTTTAAATTAGAAAAATTCTCTTTTTAAACACTATTCTAGGATTATAATCGCGTTAATATCAGAAAAGATATTCCCTTTTCCAAAAACACGTCTCCCGCTTTTAAAATTCGAAAAATTCTCCCGTTTATTTATTCATTTCCCTAGTAATCCTTACTCATTTTGTATTCTCCAATCAAAGTTTTACAACAGCAATAACAATCAACAACATAGCTTTTAAATTCTCTAATATACCTAGAATACTTCTTAACATTGTATTATCTGATTATCTAAATTCTTTTTATAATTTTATCAACCCTTCTTTACATATTCATATCCCAATACCTCTCTACATCTATATTTCTGAACAAATGTCAAATAATGACAGTTCCTGTATTTCAAATTATTCCCGGGAACTGTTCTACAATACAATCTATACACCTTTCAAAATAAGATTCTAAATATTTTTATCACCTCATAAACGTCAATTACCCAAGTTTTTACAAATTTATAATACATTTTACAAAATAACAACTAATATTCAACTCTCTTCTTTCCAGAATATTTTGAACTTCTAAGAAAAATGAACATGGTCAACCTTTCCATATACAGGTGGTTTATTATAAAATTCGAATACTTGTTAAATACGATAAACCTCTATTATGATAAACCTAATAAATCTTATTTTAAACACATCATAATAAATTTTTCTACGTTTATTTAATTAAATTTGGTAACTTTCATATCAGTTCATATTTTATTGTTAACGTATGCCTTTATACTATAACATATGCCCCTTTTAATAAATGTAAATTTAAACCTCAAATAAACAAATTTTCATTTATTAAACTAATATAACTTCAATTATTACACTCTCAGTAATTCCTATTTTGTGAACAATGTTATTACAATAAACTATTAATATTCAAATCCGATGTACAAACATTTCACAATTCTCAACAATTAACATCTATGTTTAAGCAAATTTTTTTATTTTTATATATAATTTATCCAAAGTAATATAAGTACCAATTATTTTAATTTATCATATGAAAATTATTAATTTCATTTTACATACATAATAACTATGCCCTGTACATTCTATTAATATTTAGCAAGTGTTCTCTACATATAAATATTTAGCCTCTATACAATTTTTATAATATCATAGTAACTGTATTACTCTTAACATTTCTTTTAGGTGATAGTTTCAATTTTTTCATTCAACTCTTTCTCGTAAAGATTATTGCCTCTATAAAATATTTTACTTATGCTCACTTATACATTTATATTATATTTATTATTTCTATTTCCTTTGCGCATGTATCCCATAATATTCCTATAGACATATCCGTCTTCCCCATACTTTCTACTTATGAAAGTTTATACTTATATTTACGTTTTATTGGCGTACGTTACCTTAATCTCTCATTAGACATTTTAGTCCTATATAAATCATCATATTAGGTTACTTTTAACCCATTCTCTATCATTTATATTATAATTCCATATTTTAATGGTACATTTTATATTTATTTATTATTGCAAGCATTTTTCCTTCAATTAAAATATTATATCATAAAGGCTTTTACTATCTTTTTATAATTAGCTTTATAACATCACCTACTTTATTATTCTGCAAATCTCTTTTACTGCTTCAATTATTTTAAAATCTGAAGGCTTTGAATAATTCTTTCTTTTCCTCAACAACTAAATACATTCCTTCTATGTTTTATATTTGGGCATATAATTACACATTTAATTCCAAATAGATTTTCTTATAGTACTTTGGTTTTATTTTTTTTTTTATATATAAAATATGTAGGAATGAGAGTAACATTTGATACAACTCTTAAAACAACATTCTTTAAATATTTCTAATATTCTAAACTTTATATTCTATATTTCGATTCTGAACCTCTTTCTATATATCCATTTTTATACTAGGCTTTATTCACCCTACTTATGAACTTTAACATGCCCCTTTCTCAACAAATCAAATAAGTTAACATTTTTTTTTTATATCCGATTATGTTCTTGTTATAAAAAATACTCCTACTATGCCCCTAACTTCTATACAATATAAAAATTTGAACTCTTGAATATAAAAACATTTCTTATATAGTTTGATGATTCTTCAAAAACAACATGTGAATGAATTAACAATATTTGGATACGGAAGTGACGTTACCCACCTATATAACACAATCAATTCTAATGTAATGTCCTGCCTATAACTTGAGATCTAATTTATACTGGGATAAGCAGGTGTCGTAAATACCTTCAGAAGACGACCTCTTTTTTCTTCTGTCCTGACTATAACTTGAGATCTAATTAATACTGGGATAAGCAGGTGTCGTAAATACCTTCAGAAGTCGACCTCTTTTCTTCTGTCCTGACTATAACTTTCTGTTCTTTTTAAGAATCACTTGGATAATCATGTAACATCGACACATGATAAATACCTTTCAAAAATCCAGTATCTCCATCTATTAATTCATAATTATTTAACCCAATTTTCCTGTATACTATATATGGCCCGGAATATGGTCTCATTAACTTCGCAATAATTTTATTCTTTCTATCGGTTACTCTTAATGCTCGAACTATAACTTTCTCATTAATATTGTATATTTTATATTTACTCTGTTTTTCCTTCTTCTTTTCTTCCCATTTTTTTCTTTCGATTAATTAATTTTAACCTAATTTGTTCGTATTTCTTTTCTATATTAGCAATTTCATCATCTTGCCAAGGTCTTTGTGGTGATTGTCCTGTAAAAATTGTAATGGGACACGATTCATGTACAGTACTCGGAGTATTGTTCATGACTAATTCTATTTGTTTCAAACACCTCGCCCATTTGTGGTGACTATCTACTAGCAATATACGTAAATACTTTATTACTTCTTTGATGTACCTCTCAGAAGGATTAGCTTGTGGATGTCGTATTGATATGTGATGAGACTTAATATTCCTACTATCTAAGAAATCGTGATATCTTTGGTTCATGAAATACGTGGCATGATCTGAAAGAATAATTCTTGGCGTTCCAAAATCGGTAATGTACTCTTGTAAAGCTTGTAAAACAGTGTCAGTATTACATTTTTGTGTAGGAATTAAACGTACATGTTTAGAAAATAAGTCGCAGAATACTAATATGTTGCGATATCTCCTGGTACTTGGTATCAAATTTGAAATAAAATCAATTGCCACTATTTGTAATCTGTCTACAGCTAAAATACTTAAACTAATATTTTGATTAGTAAAATTCTTTTCTTTGGCTAAAATACATGTTTCACATTGTTTAAGTAATCTTTTAATTATTTTTTCATCATTTCTACAATAAAAAGCTTCTCTGTACATTAGCCAACATTTCCTCGCTCCTATATGAGTATAAATTTCATGAAGATGTCGTATAATTTCAATAGTATGTTTTTCATTTGTAACATACACCTCTACATCACCTATCTTCTTCACAATTATCCCTCTTCGTAAACTCATTCCCTTATATGAACCATCTGTCTGTAATTTAGTTTTAATTATTTCCAAATCATATGACTCTTGTGCTTCTCTGATACGCTGCATTGAAAAAATACCTTCTCTTCCCAATTTTACCAAATTTATTTGTACATTTACTGCCTTTGCTTCACCATGTTTCCTACTTAAAATATCAGCAGCTATCATTTCCTTACCCGGTCGATATACTATCTCTATATCATACTGTTGTATCAACAAAGTCCATCGATAAATTCGGTTATTATTCAACTTGGTAGTCATGATATTTATAAGTGCCTTGTGATCAGTTTCCAATTTGAAACGCTTCCCTATTAAATAATAGCGTAACTTAGTTAATGCAAAAATGACGGCAAGCATTTCAAGTTCTGATATGCCAAATTTTCTTTCGCACGGCTTTAATGTTCTTGACGCAAAATATATTGGAACTTCAATACCATCTTTGATTTGTACTAGTTCTGCAGCAACGGCTACATTCGATGCATCTGTTCTCACAATAAAATCTAGGTTAAAATCAGGATGATATAATTTAAGATTTTCAACAAAATTTGATTTTAATTGTACGAAACATTCTTCACACTCACTAGTCCATTTCCATTTTGTACCTTTCTTCAATAAATTTAACAATATACTTGTCTTTTGGCTGTAATTCGAAACAAATTTCCTATAATAATTTAACAATCCCAAAAATCCTCTTAACATCTTGAGTTTCGTAGGTCTTGGATAATTTTGAATTTCTTCCAATCTTTGAGGATCTAATAAAATGTTCTGTTGATTTACTACGTACCCTAAATAGTTAACCTCTTTTTGACAAAATTGACACTTAGATAAATTTAATTTCATACCGTTTTCTTGTAACGTATTTATAATTATCTCAATATGATTAATATGAGATTCAATATCATCAGAAAATATTATAATATCATCCAAATAATGAAGAGCAAATTTCTCGTACTTATCTAGTATTATATGAAGAAATCTGATTAACCCAGCAGGACTACTTCGGATTCCGAAAGGGCAGACCTTAAAATTATACGTAATCCCATTTACATTGAACCCACAATACTTTCTCGAATTCTCATCCAACCTAATCAACCAAAAAGCATTTTTAAGATCTAACTTACTATACCATTTTTTATTTCCACATTTGGTAAGTAAGACATCAATATTTTGTGGTGTTTCGTGCTCAGGCATGATCCTTAAGTTAATTAAGCGAGCGTCAATGCAAAGGCGTATAGTATTATCCTTCTTTTTTACTAATACTACAGGACTTATAAAATATGTATTTGACCGCTCTATGATATCCGCTTCTTCTAATTTTTGTAATTCCTCGTTTACCCGTTCTTGAAAAAAATATGGAATAGGATAATTCTTACATGATAAAGGCGAATCATCCTTAATCATTAACTGATGTTCATAATCTTTGGCAAACACAACTTCGTCATTTACTAACTTTATATTCTTTGCTAAAATTTCTATTAAACTATCTTCAATCCATGGTTCAGGTAAATTCTGTTGTAATATAAAAGTTTGAATGTCATTTTTATTTCTTATTACCTTCACCTCCTGTTTTTCTTCTAGAACTACCGCATTTCCATATTCTACATTAGTATCAATTCTTGGCAATTCGAACATTGCTCCTTCCAAATGTTCTTGTGCGTCATCATTCTCTTCTCTATCCGCGATAATCACATTATTCACTTCATTTTGTATGTTTTCTTTATATTCAATATATGCATTTATCTCCTTTAAATCTACTAATTTGTCTAATAACATGTCCTTCCCTCTTATCTTAATTTTGTTCTCTTCAAAATCTAAATTCATTCCAAAAGCTCTCATATTATCAATCCCTATTATACAATCATAGAACAGATTTTCTAGTAAATAAAATTGCATGATAAATTTTTGTCCATTTAAAACAACATCTATACATATCCTTTTGTTAATACTACCCATTTTTCCCCTATTTGCCGATATAACATTTGTACTTTTAACTTTTATAATATAATTTGAATATTCAGGTATATTCATAACCAATTCTTCTTTTATAAGTGAGATTTCCGCTCCAGAATCTAACAACGTCTTAAATCGAATATTTCTAATATAAATTGTAAAGAAAGGTAAACTTTCATAATTATTTATAATCTTTCCTATATCTAATAAACTATTTTTATCTCTCATTCCCATTATTTCTTGTTTTTTACTACTATTACTAATAACTCCACCTATATCTACTCTATTTTCTAGTGTGAGGTTCCTGGTATCTGATCCTGGAAAACCCTCGAATTCTCCAAAATTGGCGTTTTTTTTTTCTTCCATGTTATCTCTTGTTAACTCCTCTTTGTTGTGATTATTACAATCGACACTTCTCCATTCCTGTGTTCGAATATTATTCACTGTTCGAGAATTATTATACCCATAATATTTATCATTTTGTCCTTGATATGACCTTTCTTGAGGAAGTTGCTTTGAATTTTGATTATTATTAAAGGAATTATATCTATTCGCATTTGGCCTTGTATTTATACCATTTTGAGCACCTCTATTGTTATTCCAGTTTCCGTTTCTATTCCCTTGTGAATTATAATTTCTGTAATTTTGATTCTGTTGCTGATTAACATTTTGATAATTCTGTCTTGTACCAAATCCATTGTTATATTGATTAATAGGATAATTATTTCTAGAATTGTTCAACTGATTCAAAGCAATATCGTTACAATTATTATTCTGAGTAATACCATTATGTTCATTAACACGTTGATGACTATTCACTCCTTCTTGTCTACCATTTAATTGCCTATATTCACGATATTTCAACCCATCTGAATAATCATCCAACCGACGAAGAATATTAATCAAGCCATTCATATCAGTGACATTCTGACATATTATTGCATGTGTGTCGACAGGTATAAAATGTTGTAAAAGATGTTGCGAAATAGTTTGTTCATCTAAATGTGAAATATATCGGCAATAATTGAACATCCTTTGTGCGTAAGCCTCCCTTGAAGATTTACCTGGTTGATATATCCCTGTCAATAACCTTTGATGAGCTCTAGATTGCTGCGTCTCACTCCAGAAATTATTTTTGAATAGTTCAACAAACTGTCTCAAATTCTTACAATCATCTTCAATTCGTTGGAACCACTCCGCTGCTCCATTATTCAAAGTAGCTCTTATAATATTCATTTGACTTCTAAACTCAGGTATCTCTTCGATATATCTTAAAATATTAGTTAAATATGCCATAGGATGTGTAGACATTTTCTCTCCACTAAAATGAGTAATATTTTCTATTCTAATCCCATTATTTAATATATTGTAAGACGGAGTATAAGTAACTTGCGGTATCTTCATATTTTGGGACTTTAACAACAGCTTTTTCAACTCCAACTTCTGTTCCTCACATTCTTTTAAAATCTCTTCCATTCCTAATTTCTGTACATTTGTAGACACAGATAATACTCTAATATCTTTTAAACATTTTTCCTCTGTAATTTCTATTTTCTTATTAAAGTTCTCTTCCAGTTTTCCTGTTTTCTCTGAAACATCTTTATTCACTATATCTACTTCCTCTCGTATACGTTTAGCCAATTCCTTATATTTTTCATTACTATCTTTCTCTATTTGTTTCACATTTACTTGTATACTCTTTACTTTACTTTCAACCTCTTGTACTTTATTAGTAATAAGAGTTTTAACTTCTGTATCTTTAATTTGTATCTTATTCTCCATTTCTTTCCGCAATTTAACTTCCCGACTATCCATGTCGATAGTAATTTTTTTAACATTTTCTTCTGTATTTCTCAATAGCGTTTTCTTTAATTCTTCGAGATTTCTTTTATTTTCTTCTCTATTATCCTTACTCGCCTTATCCAATTTCCCAATTAATTCCTCACTCGTTCTAATCAATTTACCACTTAATTCTTCCTTCAAGTCCACTAAATTCTTCTTATTCTCTTCACTAGCCTTATCAAATTTACCAATTAATTCTTTTTTATCCTCTTCTCTAATTTTCTTAGTCTCTTCACTAGCCTTATCAAATTTATCCATTAATTTCTTATTATTCTCTTCAGTATTTTTTTCGCTTCTCTTAATATCTTCTTCCCTATTTTTCTTAGATTCATCGATAAATTTTGCCAACATATTTTGTAATGCCATCATCTCTACTGATGTCTTAGTCGTCTCTCCTTTGTCCTGTATCTCTTCCAACTGTTGATTTTCTTCCTGGACCTGTAATGTAACATCTCCTCCCTCTTGTGAAATACCTTCCTGTCTAACCTCCACCTCATCATCACTAGATGATTCTACTCTATTCATTCTTGAACTACTTTTAGACCTAGTATCCATTTTTAATAACTATTATGTGACAACAATACAAATATATTTTCCAAAATTATCAATATAAGTTTTACTATGATAATCCACTTCGTAAAATGTTTATTTATATTTACACATATAATAATGTAAATAAAATATTAAAAATACTATATTGCGAGTCTTATTTTACGTGGCCCCACGTTGGGCGCCATAAAATGTACTAGGTAATATCTCATACATATCAGTTCAACCCTCGAAATAATTATTAAATCCTATTACAGTTTAAATGTCATAAATTGAACCGTATATGAAATGAAATAACACTCTAGACATGTTTTGTAAAAATTTACTATTATTTAATGAACAACCCTCGTATTTGTTATTTTTATAATCCCTTTATTTATTTCCTAATATTCCATTCATTATACGAAGGTGTTTTATTTATATGCCCGGCTAGCTTTACATTTCATCACTACATAAATTACTTTACTCTATCCTGACTCTTTATTAAATTTACAGAATTTAACTCTGCCTACAATCATATACTTTTATAAATTTCAATAATCCTTTTTTAAATTTCTTATTTCTTTTCTAGACTAACATTTTATAAATTACTGATTACTGTATTATCTTAATACTTTCTATATTTTATATAATCCAGTCTACTAACAAGTGTTCAATAAAATACCTAGATGTCACTACTACTCATTCCAATTCGGTATAAAATAATTAATATCAGTTTATTTATTGTAAAATTTCTAAATGTTTTATTGTTGGATGTGAAATGCTATTTTACTTTAAAAAGTGGATTTTTGATTTCTCAGATTATACTTCTTATAACATTTACTTAATTCCTTCGGTAAGACAACAATAATAATCAGATTTCAATTCACTATGTCATATGACATTTATTTCTTTCAGGTTATAAATTTACCAGAATATTTCCTTTAGTTGATAATTTGATTATGATAAAAATAAAACAATACTCAAATAAGAAATAATATGTTTATATTCAAACTTCGTACTTATTAAAATATGGGACATTTGCTGACAATAAATATAATATGGAAACCTGATATTTGACGTTTAGAAGATATTAAATTCAAAGTGTATAGTTCCAAACCCAACTAAAATAATTCAGGTACGTACTCTGATATTATGTATTATTGATATTCAAAATTAAGTAATTCTTTCTATTACTTTCTTTCTCAAATTAATTTATACTACTATTATGATGTGTTCAATATTATTTATTGGCTTGATAACTCTATAAATTTGTATAATAATGAAAATTATTCATATCTTGTCATATTACTGGATAGAAGAGAATTAAAATAACTTATGTTGTTTATAACAGATGTACTTGTTGTAATAACTATTAGTTCAGTCTATTTCAATACTGAATTATATTGCAATCAATTAAATCTTTTCCAACATTCACAAAATGTTATCTTTCTTTAGTACTGACACAAATAAAATACTAAAATGGTAATACTTAATTGCTTTCTTCTTTCAGATGAGTACTATCCACTTCCTGATGACGTTTTTGGACGAATACCACTTCTTTGATGTAGTTAAACTTCAATCTTGTTCAAACTCTTGAAGAAAGAATACCAATTATCCTGTACAGGAACTTGCTCGACGTTTGGAATAAATTGTCCTCTTAGAATGCCGAATCTCTTTGTGCACAGCAACTTCTCTTATACACCCGGAACTTGTGAAATTCACCAACCTTTATGGATTTCTTGTGATACTCTGCCTCCTTTTGATCACCAGTACTTCTGGAATCTGCTACCTTTTATAAAAATCGGATCTTGAAGATTGCTTCACCCTTTATGGAATTTCAAAACTCTGGTACTCAATAGCCTTCTGAAAACTTCTATGATCCCGGAGACAACAACCCTATTTCGGATATACCTGGATCTTGTACAAATTTGTAAGTACAATTACTTTTTTATATTAATTTATTTGTAGTTAACGTAGTTCACTCAGGACACACTTTTCTCTTTTATAATTAACTGTATTCGTGTTTTATATCAAAAATTATCTTCTTTCTAAAAAAACACGTCTACCGTTTTTTAAATTAGAAAAATTCTCTTTTTAAACACTATTCTAGGATTATAATCGCGTTAATATCAGAAAAGATATTCCCTTTTCCAAAAACACGTCTACCGCTTTTTAGAATTCGAAAAATTCTCCCGTTTATTTATTCATTTCCCTAGTAATCCTTACTCATTTTGTATTCTCCAATCAAAGTTTTACAACAGCAATAACAATCAACAACATAGCTTTTAAATTCTCTAATATACCTAGAATACTTCTTAACATTGTATTATCTGATTATCTAAATTCTTTTTATAATTTTATCAACCCTTCTTTACATATTCATATCCCAATACCTCTCTACATCTATATTTCTGAACAAATGTCAAATAATGACAGTTCCTGTATTTCAAATTATTCCCGGGAACTGTTCTACAATACAATCTATACAACTTTCAAAATAAGATTCTATATATTTTTATCACCTCATAAACGTCAATTACCCAAGTTTTTACAAATTTATAATACATTTTACAAAATAACAACTAATATTCAACTCTCTTCTTTCCAGAATATTTTGAACTTCTAAGAAAAATGAACATGGTCAACCTTTCCATATACAGGTGGTTTATTATAAAATTCGAATACTTGTTAAATACGATAAACCTCTATTATGATAAACCTAATAAATCTTATTTTAAACACATCATAATAAATTTTTCTACGTTTATTTAATTAAATTTGGTAACTTTCATATCAGTTCATATTTTATTGTTAACGTATGCCTTTATACTATAACAATATATATATATATATATATATATATATATATATATATATATATATAATTATAATTGGATTTTTCTTTGCCGTAAATTCAATAATATAATAGATATTTTCTTGGAGAATAGCGGCATAATATTAATGAAACTTAAATTTACTGTAACGTTTCAACATTTATTTATCTTTTCTTCAGACCTCTGTAATTTTTTAGAAAAAAGGATAATTAAATTTTTTTTTTGAAAAAACTATAGCTTTACAATATAATTAAAATTAGATCTATTAAATTATTATTAATATTACTTTGTTTATCACTTGATTTGTATAAAACACACTGTACAAATAAGTTTATAAAGGCAAACTGTACTTATAACATATAAAAAGAAAATTGTATGAACGATGAACATGTACACATAAATCAACTTACATTTAGTTTTGTTTATTTTCATATTCATGATCGTCTTTTATATTATTTTTTTTTTCCTTCTACATTATTACTTTCCGTTGTCACTATTATTTTCTTGGTAGTAATGGTTTTTAATTTACAAATTAGTATATTCCAAATTCTATTTTCGTCAATTGGTCAATGTCATTCTTGTATCAAACCTTGAAGTGAGAACTTTAACTTCTGCATTTGTTATTAAAAATATAATAAACGAAAAACCAGACAAAAATATCGCACACACAGAATATTTGTTCGTATATACCAGGGTTACATTAAAAATAAGCTATTATTAATTTAGTATATTTATAATCTAATCAAATAATTCCAAAATAAATGTCGGATAGTCCCTTGATCTCTGTTCGATCATTTACAGCATGTTCTTCCTTTTTTATGTGTATCATTTCTAACACGTTTCGAACTTTGGTATTTTGTGCTTTGCTTAAAATACTTGTTTTATCAAAATTCGCATTGGAATTTTACCAATTGTATTAAGACCAACAGGTGAAGAAACACACTTGCCATTGCGATATGTTAAGTAGAATCGTTGGTTGTTGTTTGGTCTTAAATTTGCATAATGCCGACTTCTGACTTAAGTATTGCAAATGTCCGGCTGTTATCTGTTTTTGTTCGTGGAATTGTTACAATAATTAAATTATTTTTAAATTCTATGTCTCGCAATGACATTTTGCAAAGTTCTACACGTTGACATGCTCCAAAAATACCCATTATTAATACAGCTTATAAATACATATAGTAGTATATGAATTTAAAATATACAAAAATGACTACCTTCAAGGAATCTGGTGCTCCAACAATAAATTTAGTAATTTGTTCTTCGCTTAGTGCTGGCGATTTTTTAGGCTGAAGGTGTTTCGTTGCCTGTTTTAAGTATGCTATGAGTTTTGCATATTTAAATATATCCGTATTATTCAAGGATAGAAAAGAAGGAGAGAGCATTGTCCACAAAAAGTGACGCCGAGAGGGGTATGTATACATCCGCCATTGGTGGAACCATCAGCTGATTATTTGTGTAATATATAATTTGTATTTTATTCTGTATTATCGTGAATTACAAACTTATTATGTTCATATAACATTTATTTTTTTATTTAATATCTTCAATAGGGCAATCCAACGACCTGTCAAATAAAATTCAAGATGGCCGTTGTGGGCAAACAAACAGATTTGTATAATTCAAATTTGACTATAAGTGCTCTTATTAAACAATTATCTTATTAAATTAACTTACTAAGGTCATTATTTAGTTATCTAAGTATGGTGTTCTGTATCAAAGGCTAAAACTTATAATTATGTGACCAGAACGCTCTGTATTGCAGTATGTTTGAAAGAAGTGTTTCAAGAAAAAAACAGCTGAATTATTGCCTGCTTTGAAGTTTTCATTGGAAAACCAGATATTAATTTAGCTCAGCAGTAGTATTGTTCTATTTATAAGCACGATAGAAATTTTAATAGCAATAACTCCTCAGGAAAGTATGTGCTACATTAGTGAAGCTCGGTGTGACATACACCTGAAAAATGAATGGAAGAAATAATTTTTACAACAGTATTAACCCAGGATATGTTCTAGGAGAAAGAACATTTTTAATAAAGGAAGCACTAGGAATTCTGCAAGTGAATTTTAGTTATTACAGCTTTTACTAATGGAAGAACTCGTTAGCACCTTAAAATATCTCATTCCAGTATCTGTGTTAAAAAAGTGTAATAATATGCAAAAATTAAACAGTGTAGATAAAATTGTGATTGTGTTTAATGCTCTAAATAACATATTGCTGTGATCTGCTGTACTATGGTTGACAACCAATAGTCAAATTAATAAATTAATATTCTTTAATAATCTCAGGGTCTCAAAGGTAAATTTCTGTGTTATTTTTTTTTTAAAAGAAATATGTCACAGCTTTTCCTTATTGTGAGTTCTAGCTGTGATTGTGATGTTTACTTTCCTAATGTTCTCCTTTGGGATGGGTATAAATAAGTAAATAATGAATGTCAGCACAACTTATATTTATTTACAGTATGAAGATTTACAAAAACATAAAAAAATACTGACAACTATACAATATAATAGTGTTGCTTCATTAAGATATATTATCTTCTTCGTTATAGTACAAGCACCTTGCAAATCTCTTATTGTTAAAAAAAAATTGTAGAAGTCTACTAAATTACCTCTTCATGTATGCTTACAATTCAAAAGAAATTACTAAATTTATTTTCTTTACTCTTTACCGACGTATCCCCATTGGATCATCTCGACCTGAGATTTTCACGTCCAAATCGAGATTTAAACAATGAAGAACCTATTAGATATTTCAAATAATATTTTGAAACTATTGTTGTTCAAGTGAAAACGTTAATACTTCGTTGAATCCGCCCTAACTTGAGATTTTCACGTCAAGTCAAGACTTATCCAAAGAAGAATTTATTAAATGTTTAAATAATATTTTATAATTGTTGTTGTTCAGGCTAAATTGTTAACACTCCGTTGAATCGCCTTAACTTGAGATTTTCACGTCAAATCAAGACTTACCCAAAGAAGGATTTATTAAATGTTCAAATAATGTTTTAAAACTATTGTTATCCAGTAATTTTATATAACACACATGAAGATTCTTTTATTTATTGACTATAAGATTGCAAGATGAAGCTTTATTAAATAGTGCTTGTACTTACTTTTCTTGACTGTATATCATTTCGAATTCCTCTTGATAATTCTTGTGTTCCATTCTTTTGAACTTTATTATAGCGGGTTTTATAAAATCGAGTAATAATTTCCCGCGCTCTACTGTACTTTAGCGCGCACTTATTGTTTGAAAACGTATTACACGTTTTGTTTCACTACGTGTTTAAATCTTAAAAGCGTTTATGCCTTTTTAGATTTTATTTAACTGAAGGACACTTGGAGCACTGATTTTGAAGTTTAAGGTACTGGTGGCTGCTGATCAACTTTTTCTTCTTAGGTATTAAAGATCTTCTGACGAACTCATCTATAATTGCAAATGCACGTGTTTATATACCCCTCAACAATTGACAAACGCCTTATTTTGTTTCAAATTATTTTAGTTCTATTTGAATTTTCTTCTACTGCGCCCTCCGTGTTTGTTTTGGTAATTATCGATGTCATGTGATCACATGATTTTGCGTCCGCCATCTTATTGTTGTTGTTATTTACATATTATGCATTTGCATATCTAATTAATATCGATTGATTTTTATGGACTGGTAGGTATTTTTGAGCTGTACTATATTATATACTGACTAATGTTTTATTTGTTTTTAGCTTGGAATCTCTTGGAGCATTTTTATATGAAGGAAATTATGCCAATCGTACATTTAAATGTGTATCTATTGATGTCTTATGCAAAGAAAAATTACAATTGAATCTCTATATAGTGATTAGAAAATTTGAGTGGAATACATTTATTTACGTGTAAAGACCTTTGTTTTTTTACAATAGTGTTTATTATTATTGCAATATGCTGAAATGCAGGCTTCTGTTCATTGCGTTTCACCCCTATGGAACCTAGTGTTTCCCTCTTCGTGCAATCTTATTGCTTGTAAGTGATTTACTCTTGTGACGGAGCCATCCCTTAACATAATCCTTTCTCTGTTTTTAGCATTCATCTTCTTTACCTGGATTTGTTGCCTTCCTGTGAGTATTTGCAGTGCTATGTGCACTGCGGCTTTGTAGTCAGGCTCTTCCTTTTTATATTTAAAAACTATGTCAGGATTTTCCTGCCTGTAACAGAAATTGAATTGTTATTCAAGTTGTATCCTTTTATGTTTTCTTATTAAGGTTAGTTTTTATTTATTTAACGTTGTTTTATACAATATTCAATACAATTTTTATTTGGATTGCTAATGCTTTCATTCACGTTTCTTTTTTACGGGTATGCAACCCACATTGCACTGATGTGTATTGTATTGTATGTCCATCAGTTCGAATATTTATTGTCTTATCCAATAATTTAAACAAATATATATATATATATATAATGGATTATTCTATATATTTATATCTGATGAGATGTTAAATTATAGCTAATGTATCAAATATGTATACTTATATTTATTTAAAATAAATTGTGCTGAAATTTATTTTTGTTGGCATTTTATTTGTTTAATTTTATTTTTATATATAAAAGTGTGTTAACCACATTCACTGATACGTGGTTATATTCACATATTCAGTAATAACCACTTATATCTAGTTTTATCAATGTTTTTACATATATAAAATTTTTAATATTTAAATCTGGTTATATCCAGTTTTCTCATTATTTTTTTATATTTTTAAAATACAGAAAAATACCACAGCAATATGTAAGTTATAAATGATTTTGTATTTATAATTATCGATGGCACTATATAATCTTAATTTATTCCTGTACAACATGGCTATTATTTTAGAATTTAAATAGGCATTTCGTTACAAACAAAACACAAAACTTTAAAAATAAGTTAAATTTATTTATTAATATATTTGAAATGTATTTACATTTTTTTAAGTTCTAAACTGTTATATATTGTACGCTAAATATTTATAATAAACTTTTATAATCTTACACATAATATTTCTATATGATTAAACTTATTTTCTTATTACTATTTATTAACTATTGCTTCTATAATAATTAAGTGAAACTATTTTAATAAATAAATCTTATTAAACAATCCTCTGATTATTTTGTCAGGTATTGAGAATTTAAAGACAAATTTATATAATTAATCCTTAATCAGTTTTTGGCTTTGTTTTTCTTCGTATACTAGAAATAATAATGCACCAACATAACTACAATGTTCGGCTGTTACCAGCCATGCATGTAGTCAGTCGAAAGTACTGATTCACATTTCATAATAATGCACTACACATCCATTGGTTTTAAATTAACTTCTTATAAATGTTTCACCTAATCAAAAACACGTACTTTTTCACATAAAATAAATAAGTTGTTAAGAAATGTAAGCGATGAGGCTCTTGAACACTGTCATTTGGTCCTTAGTGTAATAAATATGTAATAGAACCAAATATAAAATAATATTCGTACTTGGCACAGGTGGAATACTATCTATTAAGGTGTCTAATTTCAAGAGTGAATGGATCCAAATTATCAAGTAATTTAATGTTCATCTGATAGCTGCCAAAAAATATATTCTCACACAAATAATTATTTTCTATGACGATTTCAACAGAATGTTACTCCAACTTCTGGATTTTCAGTTAAGAACTTCTTCAGGTAATCACTTTGCATTATCATGTTTATAAACTCAGCACTATAAACAGGAAATGAAAAACAAACTCGATAAACTAACGAAATTACAAGATAACCAAACTAGCTAATTCAAACGCTGTCAATGTCAGAAATAGATATGTTGTTTTATCTCAGAGTGTACAACAGCCGAATATATAGGTCAAGGGATTTTCGATAACAGTTCGGTTATTGACCGCCGGTCAAATTGGTTTGGTCGTACTCTAACGTTGCTAAGACTAATTACGTACGTGACGCAGCGACGAACAGCGTCACAAATTAATTAAGCGCCTGCCTAATGCATATTCAAATCTGTCAAAGCCTTTTAGTAGAGCTTCTACAGGATGTTTCCAAATAAGTGCGATAGTTTTCAAAGGATGATTCCTTGTCAAAAATTAAAGGGGGTCTTTCATGTAAACAAAAGCTCTTAGGTTTGTCTGAAAAGTTACCCGCTTCCAAAAATGAGATAAAAGAGTCTTTTTTTCTTAAAACTGCTGAAGAGAAAGAAATGGCATTTTGTGGGCGGGTTCTACAAATAAAAAGGTTATATTTTTTTAATTTTGTTGTGATCTTTTAGAGGGGTGAAACATGCAACCCCTATTCTTTTTTTTTACCAGACCTTTTTAACAAAATACAATTTCTTGATTTAAAAATATCCGTTGAAAAGAGCGATTTAGTGCTAAATTTTTTTAACTCTTGTTTTTTTCCGTAAAAGCAAGTTTCTTAATAAAAAAAGAAAATACAATATGGACGGTATCATCTGTGAATGAAATCGAAAAAATCTAGTAGGTGGATGTCACGTTTTGTTTGCACAAATTATGACTTTAATCGTAGTATTTTAGAATTATTCCGCTTCTTTTCACTTTTAATGTAGGCATGTATCAGTATAAAATAAAAAATACAAACAAAACAAAATTATGTGTATTACAAAAAAGAAAAAGACAACAAGATCAAACTGAACAGTTATAAAAGCTGCTCGCAATGACCACCTCCAACCACTAGACAGGAATCAAGTCTTCGTCCCATAGATTGGCGCAAACGTTGAAATATTCCGGGTGTCTTGGATTGTCTCGCAGCCTGCAATAATGCTATTCCTTAAATCATTTACACATTCAATGGGGGTTGTATAAAGCAAGGACTTAAGGTGACACGTAGTTCAAATATTAACTAGCAGTTATGCTAAAATGGGCAGGCGCACCATCGTGCATAAACCACAATCGTGGTCGAATAGCTTGTGGAACATTTTCAAGTAAAATAGTAAGCTGCTCCTGGAGAAAATTTCTATAGTATGCACCATTTAGCCTCAACAGTAGAAAATACGGACCGATAACATTTTCGCCAATAATTCCGACCCACAGGTTAAGAAAAATCATATTGCTACCGACCTTCTTGAATTGCATGTGGGTTAAATAAGTCATTTTCACACTAACAAAATAATGTCAAAATTAGCAATAAGACGTGCACGCCACTTTATTGCACAGAACTGTACTTCTAAATTAATTTTGAAGTTTGTTTCATATTCACAACAGTCACATTTTAAACTAAATTCTTCAAATGTTTAGATTTTATATGTCTTTTTAAATTACTTTTGTGGCTTGCTTCATATTCACAAGAGTCACATTTAAAACTAAATTGCTTGAAATGTTTCGTTTTTATATGCACTTTTAAATAACGTTTGATGTTTGTTCCATATTCACACGAGTCACATTTATAACAAAATTCCTTCAAATGGTTAGTTTTTATATGCACCTCTAAACTATTTTTGTAGTTTGTTCTATATCCGCATGATTCACATTTCAAATCAAATTCTTTCAAATGTTTAGTTTTTATATGCACTTTTAATTTACTTTTGAAGTTTGTTCCATATTCACATGAATTACATTTATAACTAAATTCCTTCAAATGTTTAGTTTTTATATGCACCTCTAAACTATTTTTGTAGTTTGTTCTATATTCGCATGATTCACATGTCAAATCAAATTCTTTCAAATGTTTAGTTTTTATATGCACTTCTAATTTACTTTTGATGTTTGTTCCATATTCACATAAATCACATTTATAACTAAATTCCTTCAAATGTTTAGATTTTATATGCACTTCTAAACTATTTTTCTTGTTTATTCTATATTCGCATGATTCACATTTAAAATCAAATTCTTTCAAATGTTTAGTTTTTATATGAACTTTTAAATTACTTTTGATGTTTGTTCCATAATCACATGAATCACATTTATAACTAAATTCCTCCAAATGTATAGTTTTTATATGCGCTTTTAAATTACTTTTGAGGTTTGTTTCATATTCACAACAGTCACATTTTAAACTAAATTGCTTCAAATGTTTAGTTTTTATATGTCTTTTTAAATGACTTTTGTTATTGGTTACGAATTCACATGTATCACATTTATAATCAAACTTCTTTAAATGTTTCGTTTTCATATGGTTTCTTAGACATTGTTTGTATTTTGTTCGAAATACACACAGTGAACATTTAAACACTTTCTTTTGATCTCGTGAGCTCGATTGTATTACTTTTATATGTGCATTCCTATAATTAGTCGTTGAATGTTCTGGGCCATCCTTTCCTCCAACATAAGCGTGCGTATTCGCCACGTGCAGCCTGCGGAATCCTTTAGTCTTGAAAGGTCTGTTACAAATAGTACATTTATACACTTTAACTATATAATGCCGGTTGATGGTGTGCTCCTTGAGATCTGCTTGGTACGTCGTCCTGTACTTGCACTGCTCACATTTATAGATTTGACGGAGGCATCTCTTGCGTCCATTCAATGATGTAATCGGCAGAATGCGCCCTCTGAAAACATAGAAATGAATATTTCTAATCGCACGTCGAACATCAATTTAAGAGCGGAGTTAATTTCACCACCAAATGGCTAATGCGCTCTATTTAGAACATCTACACAAAACAATAAACCCTGCTTTACGAAACGAGCTAGCAGTTACAGTGCCATTGACTAATATGTACCATTGACCTTCCTCGAGGATTGGGGGTAGGGGAAACTAAAGTGAACGATCATAAAATGCAAGGTAAGTGGATGTTTGATTGCACACATGGTCACGAAGGTATGCGCACTTTAATTGAACTGCTTAGTTAGCGCAACGTAGCGACGAGCTAACGTTGCTAATTAATTAGAAAGAAAAACTCGTTTCACAAAAATATACGATTTATTTCATAAACTAAATGTACATTTCGTTTGCCAAGCAAACATCATCGGTAGTATACAGATTCATTCGTGTTTTTACATGCAAGGTCGCGATGTGAATATAATAACAGCCGAGGGCAACATTAATGTAAAAGCCTGGCTTATGGAAAAGTTCAATCGAGAAAAACATTCTAATCCATTTCAGTGCGTTCTAGAACTCAAAGAAGTTGTAAGTAGCTAAATGCAATAAGATAAAGCTTTGTGAATGATTGCTAACTCAAATTCAAACCAGTTATGACAACTACGGATGGTTACTGTACTGAACAATTCTTCTAGGTTTATACGACCCCCATTGAATATGTAAATGATTTAAGGAATCGCATCATTGCAGTCTGCGAGACAATCCAAAACACACCCGGAATATTTCAACGTTTGCGCCAAGCTATGACAGCAAGACTTGATTCCTGCCTAGTGGTTGGAGGTGGTCATTGCGAGCAGTTTTTATAACTGTGTTCCGTTTGATCTTGTTGTCTTTTTCTTTTTTGTAATACACATAATTTGGTTTTGTTTTTATTTTATATTCTATTAAAACATAACATGGTGTACTGGTACATGCCTACATTAAACGTGAAAAGAAGCGGAATAATTCTAAAATACTACGATTAAATTCATAATTTGTGCAAACAAAACGTGACGTCCACCTACTAGATTTTTTCGATTTCATTCACAGAAGATACGTTCATGCACGATATTGTATTTTATTTTTCTATTAAGAAACTATGGCTTTTACGGAAAAAACACAAGGGTTAAAGAAGTTTAGCACTAAATCATTCTTTTCAACGGATATTTTTAAATCAAGAAATTTTATTTTGTTAAAAAGGTCTGGTAAAAAAAGGAATAGGGGTTGCATGTTTCACCCCTCTAAAAGATCACAACAAAATTTAAAAAAATATTCATAGATGGCCTTCTTTTTGGTAGATCACGCCCACAAAATGCCATTTCCTTAATTCTCTAGCAGTTTTAAGAAGGAAAAAGAAACAATTTCTTTATCTCATTTTTGGAACCGTGAAACTTTTCAAGGACAAGCCTAAGTGCTTTTGTTTACATAAAAGACCCCCTTTAATTTTTGCCAAGGAATCACCCTCTGAGAACTTTCGTACTTATTTGGAAACACCTGTATATTTGTCAAGTATCAAAGTCAACCAGTAACATTTTCACTCTAATAAAATGCACAAAAACTTTTGAAATAAAACACAGTTTCAGTGTCCAAAAATTGTTGTTACGTTTAAAAAGCAGCGGCGAACATTAATTCATTTATCCCTGTATATTACATGTTAAAAAAAATTTTAATTCCGTATTAATTCAAATTATATTTCCCATCCTAAATAAATTACGTTTTAAAATCTTCAACATTAAAATCTGCGTCGCACATATTATTCCGTTTTAAAATATGTATTTAGTTTATGAAGGACTCTTTGTTCAAATATAAGGTTGGCGACGTATGCTTTTTTTGTCCGCCTAAGTTATCTAAATGTTCTCATAGTTTGTTTATGGAATTTTCTGGTGGCGTGATCCAATAGCGTCTTTTCGACGCCTAGATTTTTCTGGAATGTCATGTCTTGCCCCTCTGCACCTCCCGAGTCTTTATAAGGGCGAAGCTCATCTAAAATGATTGACTATTACAGCACCCACTATTACAGCATTAGTACATTCATTATTACAGTTAGTTCAGTAAAATTAAACAGTGAGTGGTAGTTGAATAAATCTTAACTCCGGTCCCGGCGTCGGCCTGAGTCGCTAGCCCTGCGATGAAGATGTTCATGGAAATGTGTTGTTAATATCCTAAGTATGGATAGACCGATCAGGGTGATTTTAAACTCAATTTCCATTTAATAAATTGTTGGAGTATTTATCGTCCCTCAATTCACGGCGTAGTTCCGGATTTAGGGGACATCTTATCGATACCATCGACACAGGGCCCGTTAAACAACATCGAACGGTAGCGGTAGCAGGGATAGGCGTCCGGGAACAATCTCTGTTGACGTACGGAAACACTACATTTCCAGGTATTTGAGTTTTTATACTTGTACTACGTGTGATATTTGTACAACTACCAGGCTGTTAGAAATTTCAAAAGTTATATGTTTGTTTAATAAAGTTAAGAATTATTGTGCAGAAGGCACGATCATCAAGAGTCTTTGTATTTGTCTACATTTGTTATGTTCATTAAATCTTTGTGTTTTTGTCTAAATTTGTATATGTTCTTTGAAATTTGTGTGTGTTGTAATAGTCACTATTATTTTCTTTTTGTTTTATTGTTTCTTTGGTCAAATTATTTTGAATATGTTAAATATTTGTAGAGTATTTAATATTTGTAATATCAAGTTTATAGAAATTTCAAGATAAATGTTGCACCATATTTGGTTAGTTTTGCTGAATTTGACCAATTAATTTTATTAGATTGTCTATTTGTCAAACCTGTTATTATTTTGCTTTTTTGTATGTACCGTCTCTCTAAAATTTAGTTTTCTTTGTTTTGTAATGAATTTGAATTTAGTGTAAATTGAGTCATTTTAAGAAAGTTAAAGTTATATTCAACAATTATTTATATTTTGGCTTCAATATTTCTTTTGTGTAATTAATACTTCAATTAATATTATTATTGTAATATAACTAAATTTTATATTTCAAATTTCTCTTGTTTTTTTTATTTAATAAATTCTTATTGCTTTTATTGATCTGTTTTCTTGAGGTAGGCCTAGTATTAGTTAGTGCAAATTCCCATTTTAATTGTACAATACTTTAACAACAGTGACCCCCCCCCCGCCTTATTATTTTAAAATGGGTGGCGCAACGGGCATTAGTTAACATCTTTTTGAGTAATCTCACGCTTTTACTAATAATCTGAGCTAGATATACAGGGTGGGTCACAGATATAATAACATCGACGGTTCTACTTCGAGGGCAACATCTGGGAATATTATTAATCATAAGCGATTAATAATAATTATTAACGGTAAGTGCATGTACTGATTCACACAATCCTCTTGCACCCTGAATTTGTGGATCTCATTAATTGGTGACGCCGCGACGAGCATAGTCTCTGATCAATTAATTTATTTGAATTAAGGGTTTTCTCCCAGTAATATTGTATTAATAAAAATACATGTTTCGCTCACACAGTGGCTTTGTCAAGTATTTAATGCCACAGATAAGGGAGATTAGAGATAGCTGGTGTATATGGGGAGACTGGCAACACAAAAAACCTTAATTCATTCGAACAGATGGCGTATGAATGCAGAATTATTGTATTTTTGTGTTATTTTCCCAAGATATTTACTTTAGCGACACTTGCAGATAATTTGCAGAATAAATTTATTGGATAAAAGTTGGCACTACTATAGGGCTTAACGTATGTCTTAGATTATATTTAAATTATTCAGACGTCACCTTTTTTTTTGTGAACAAAAGTGTTTTTTGTTGTAGTTCGGGAATATCAGGTACTCCTTTTTATTTAAAGTGTTATAAAACGGAAAGGCTGCCTTAGAAAAAGAATTTTGGGATTAACCGCAGTTTAATAGAATATGTCTATTTTTAATCAATTCATCTAAAAGACCTTATTCAAATTTCCTAAATTGTAAAGGGGCGTATAGGAAAGGAACAGAAATCCTGTTTTATAAACTACTATTAAATATAATGTTTGTAAATCTGTAAATGATCTTTCCTTATTTGATTTAGACAGTAGCGTAGATAAAAAATTTAGGCCCCCCCGCAAAATTTTTTAGGGACCCTTCCAAAATACTTGTTTAGAGATAGTAGCATAGAATGTGAATATCGGAGTAATTATAATAAATTTATTTTATAATAAAAAAATCTAAATTATATTTAATTATTTATTTTATAATAATACATATGAAAACACAAAAAAGCTAATTAGAAGACAAAATGCCGAAACGTCTTTTTTTCAATAGTAGGAAATTTTCAACTAACTCTTCCAAATCAACGGACATACTTATAACAGCCAAGGCACTTAACCGAACTTGTTTAATGGTGCTGCGTAAATAGGTTTTAATTAATTTTAATTTCGAAAACGATCTTTCTGCTGTTGCTGATGTTACCGGTAGTGTTAAATATAACTGAAATAGTGTACATAGATCTGGAAGACTAGTTACTAAACATGCATTTTCCACTATTAATAAATTGGCTAAGTCCTTAATAGAAGATTTTTGTTTAATTTCATTAAACAAAACAGTCTTAATTTCATTAAACAAAACAGTCTTAAGATTAATTAATTGAATCGGCAAATCTTCTGAAAAATCAATTCCATATTTGCTCAGAATATGTCTTCCGTATTCCACTATTTCTTCATTCGTTAACTTAACAAATTTTGAGGGATTAAGAAACGAGAAAAGGTTTACAACTTCATTTATGGAGTAAAATCTTCTAGATAATTGGTTGATAATAATATCAAGTGACGCATTAAAAACTTCTACTTGAATTTTTTTTATCGGGTTAGGCATTACACAGTCGTTTTCACATTCATCAAAAAACTTTTTAATTCTCTTCTGGCGTTTATATTTTATCATAGGCTGAATATTCCAAGATTCTGCTAGATTTTTAGCTTCTTCTAATTTATCAAAACTTTGTCGCAGTTCTGTCAAGTTTTCTTGACCATTATTGAGCAATTTGCACGTCTCTTCTAAATCACATGAAGGGCTCTGAAGTTGCTTTGAAATTAAAATAACAGTTTCGAGGATTTTACTCTGGAAAACTAACAATAGAATAAACTCATAATTATCCATTTTATTCTGCAGAGACTTTGCTTCATTTCTGTCATTTTGCTTTTTGCACACCAGGATAAAATTTGACAAATATTGCATTACAGACTGATAATTATATTTTATTGACAGTAAGCATTCAAATCTATAGACCATCTTGTTACGCACAGCTTTTTCAGTGTGTACTTGATTTTACTTCCATGTGGTGCAGCTTGATGAAGGACTTGCCAGCGTGGCAAGCTTTCACTAAAAAACACATAAATGCTTTGCAAAAGATCATAAAAACTCTGTAGTTTAATGATGTTTTTGACAGAATCATTTAAGACTAGGTTCAAATTATGAGCTGAACAATGAATATAATCAGCTGTAGGAACTCGATTCTTAATTCTGGCTTGTAAACCATTATATTTTCCAGACATATTAGCAGCCCCGTCGTATCCTTGCCCTCGACAATTTTCTATTTTAATTTGAAAATTTTCTAGAGTAGTTAGAACAACAGCTTCTAAACTCTGTGAATCTTGTTCGGTTAGCTCTATAAATCCAATAAATGATTCCTTTATTTCTAGAGTGTTTTGTTTATTTGAATTTTTCTTCATACTTGTATACCTTATAACGAGACTTAGTTGGTCCTTCTTGGATGTCTTGCGTTGTATCAATTATAAGGGGAAAAAAAGGAGATTTATTAATATTTTTCGTTAATTTTTTTAAAACGGTTTTAGCCAAATGTACAATTATTTCATTTTGAATATCGGGGCTTAAGTATTTGTTTCGAATATTAGTGCTTGACAAATGAGCTTTTAGAACAGGGTCATAACGTGCTATCAAATCAATAATATTTAAAAAGTTACCACTAGTTGCTCCAATTTCTTTAACATTTTCTCGATGTCCTCGTAATGGCATATTGCAAATTGATAATGTTCTTATCACATCACATATTCTTATTAAAACTTCTTTAATTTTTTCATGACCACTTATTTGACTATCAATGGTTTTGTTTTTTTCCGAAGTACTATAAACTATGCATGCTTGCAAATGAGCATCACTTCCCTCGTGGATTTTAATTTTTTTACTTAAACCCTTCCAGTCATTAATTGTGCCCTTACACCAATTTACTGATGCTTCATTACTAGAGAACATCCAACACGGTTGACAGTAAACACTATTCAACTTTTGGGAATAACATAACCAAAAGCGATCGATTTTTTGACCAGTTTTAGTTTTAATGGTATAATAATCACTACTGAACGCCTTATTATCGTCTTTATTCCTTTGTCCCATAGGCTTATTTGGCCCTGTAGTAATAATTTTTCTTTTTAATTCGTCGGAAAGTGATTCCGAAAATAAGGGTCTGTCGGTATTAAAATATGTTGAATCCTCCTGACTGCAATCGATTTAATTTTTTTTTGCAGAACTATATCTAATTTTTGTTCGATTATAACATTTTCGTATGGTTCAACATTTTCATCTGATGCAGATCTACTAGCTGCTGAAGCCCTTTCAAAAAAACTGCTAATCTTCGGTAATTTACGAAATTTTACAACATTTTCTTGTTTCAATTTTCGTTTTTGTGCACCACTCATATATTTTCTTTCGCTCATCTTATTTTGAATACTTCGAACTATATACTTTGGTACACGTTAATTTACTTAGTTAAATTTTGATAAAATGAAATTAGTATACGTACATATGCTAATCATTAATTCGTCACAAAAGTTAATGCACTAATACAAATAGAATTTATTTTCACAATTCGAACAAACTCGCTGTTAAAATAAAACTGAAGGAATGGAAATAATTTTTCGTATTTATTCAGTAAAATATTTTTTTACAACTAGGCCATTAAACCAAATGTGCAAATGCAGTTTTATGAAATAAACGTGCCTTTTCATAATTTCGTAATTTCAAGTTTTATGTATTAGTTTATGTACCTACAATCTATATGCATAACATAGTCATATAACTTCATAGTATATGTAAAATGCAAAATTATTATCGTTGTCTGTCTCTAATGAATTTGCAATTTTTTTTAGCTCATAAAAGCATGGTATTTTATACGGACTATATATTACCTACTTGTTAGAAAGCATTTGTGACATCTGTTGTAAAACTGTAAGACTGTGCAGGCCAAAAGTTAGGTAAAAACATGAACCTTTTTTTATATGGACCTGTGTTAAGGCAGAAAATGTAGTCATACTGTGGGTTTCTATATAAGTAGAGATATTTCATTTCTTTTTAAGAAAGAGCAAATTGTCAATACCAGATGTGATATTTTCTTGGAACTGAAAGAGAAATACGAACAATAAAAAAATAAAACTGGACGAACGTTATCAGAGTAAAAAATACAAATACACGTACTGTTATAATTTTTAATACTAGAAAACAAGTACATATAAAATAACATACACATTTTTTATACATGAAGGATAAAACAGAAATAGTTTTGTAAATTTCATTACTAGTGCGGGGCCCTGAATTTTTGCCCCCGCGCATTGCGGGCGCCTTATCTACGCCACTGAATTTAGACAAAAACTATAAATAGGTATTTTTAATTATTATTGCATTTCTGAAAAATGAATACAGGCTGATTCAATTGCGATGTTCACCATAGGGATGGATTTCACGTATTGTGAATAGACGGTAGGTTTAAATTCTGCCAATTTCATAGATTTTGTGGATGTTATGGACTGGTGACTTTCGAACCGGAAAATGCTGATTTTTGTGATTATATCAAACTAAACTAATTGTGTTACAAAATGTAAAATGCAAAAGAAATACAGTCATTCAGAAATATTTAGAAAACAATTTAATAATGGGTAATTTATGTCCTACCCCCAAGTATTTACATGTACCTGGTAATACGACGTCACTACGAGAAAGCCAGTGAAGGTTTAGTTGGGGAATAAATTTAACAGCGGAGAACTCCCAAGTTCTATTTGATTATTAAGTAAAAGTTGTGTATTTTTATGTTTCAAAATTTCCATAGTTTCTAACAAATTTAGTTTCTGAGATTTATTGACTGTGTCTAAAATTTCAAAATTATGGTTTAAGCTATGAGTTTCCTCTCTCAAATGGATAGCATAATGTGAATCTTTATTATGAATATAGCTTCGTTCGTGTTACTTAATTCTTTTAGAAAAAGATTTACCTGCCTGGCCTATGTAAAATTTAGGGCAAGAACTGTAAACTAGTTTGTAAACTCCCGACGAGTTATTTTTATCTGTTTTTTGTTTATTGTTTGTAATAATCGTATTTAAAACTGATAAACTCACATTAGATATGGTAGTCTTTAAACTATTATGTTAATTTTGCTTTCACAGAAATTCATATGTAATGAAAAGTTCCAGGCATGTATAGTCTGAAATCATTGAATACTATGAAAGTATAGGAAACAATAATGAATGAGCTTCCAAACAGGAATCGATAAGATATTTAAATTTTTCACAACTAATTCTCATACTTCAATTTTAAATGTCTGAATTCCTCATGCATAATTATATAAGAGGCAATCATACCTGGCATTCCTTTTGCAGCAGAAACTCATGTGATATACAAGATATTCTTTGGAGTCCAAGTGGATTTGGCAGAACGGGCACTGCTCGAGTTCTGAAATTGCATGAAAAACACACCCAATAAATTACATGCTAAAATGACATTGATGCAGTGCTAGTGGAACACAAGAGTAATAAAATATCATTATATTACTGAAGCACAAAATGATTTTTATGTAAAGAAAAATTGAACAACTTACGGTGGTCAACATATAACTATGAAAAAGAAAGGATTTCTAACAGTTGTTGGATTAACCTTCTTTCCTAACCGAACATTTCTCTTATTAATTATTGATGTTTCAGTTTCTGCATTGTATACTATAACTTCTAATAATTTATGAAAGTTGTAGGAACAATTTTATGTGTTTGAGTGTAACCACAAATAAACTATTAATTTATATATTTCCTTTCAATTTTGCCAAATAAGAGCAGCTAGTTATATATTTATTCTTATGTTTTGTGTAAGGGTGTTAATTATTAATCTTTGATTTAACACCATGTGTGTATGGAATTATAAACGAGATATTCACAATACCTTCAATTGAAAACGTCTCAGCTGAATCCTTAGCGCAAATAGTTTTATGCTTGGCCAAATGTGATTTCGAGCTGAATCCAAGGCAGCAAAATGTGCATGCGAATACGTCCTTACAGATGTCCTTCGCAGTCATCACAAAGTCCACCCTGGCAATTTTATTCGGGTTATTTTCGTATGCCTCACCAAAATACACCAGTAATTCTTCACCAGCTCGAATTTGACGAGTGCTCTGATAATATATATTCTCCTCAGATTTAATGACATTCAGGTTTCTGTCACAAGTATTCCTGGTAGGATTAACGTACTGCATCCAATTCAAACACTTCCATTTATTTTTGTCTAAAACAAATTTCTCCCCTTTCCTTTCCCAGGGACATTCTGTTGCATTGAGCCTAGTGAAAGGACCAAATTTTACACCTTCAGGAATAATTCTCAAAGCATATATTCCAGTTTGCTCGAGACAATCTTGAATTTCTAAAATATCATTTGGTATATCTTCTCCACTATCTGCGTTATTCAAAGCATATTTGTTTAAAATATGCACAAGCATTCCACATTCGATGCAATAATCTACGTAATATACTTCACAATGTTCACAGTCTGTTGGCCAAAGATATGCACAGATTAAGAATCATATTACTTGGTAATTCTTTAAATAAATACAAAATAGTGAAACATTATTTAACAGGTAGCTCACAAAATAATCAAGAATATACTATGGGTTTGTTCGAACCTGCAGTTCCGAACGGTTCTAGAACTAGTGCGCATGTCATTTAAGAAAAAGACTGTTCGGACCATGCAGTTCTGGAACTGCAAATTCTGAGAACTGATAGTTCGGTGTTCGGTCTTTCAGAACTAGTAATTCAAGAACCGTTCGGAACGGTTCTAACAGTTCTCGATGATGGGCTAGTATTTGAAATTCTGATAAATCCGGAGCATGCGTAATTGTCATTCGTATCAGTTTTCGCATTTTTCTGGTTATGTTTATCGTATTTATGTTGAACTTTAGAGTTTGGAGTTGTTGTAGGTTAGTTTTTAAGTTATCGTTCAGGTACCTATTTGTTTTTTATTTTATTTTGTGATATTATTAGAGTATTGGTGTGATTCGGTTCATCAAACCTATTTTTAATTTTTTTTACAGTTTTTATTCACACCCATTATATCAATTTTGTAATAGCCAAAGTAAACAGCTATAAGTATGTGACTATACATTAATTTCTTCAAATGGTGGTTTATTGTTTTAGAAATTACTTCATTGACTACCATGTTCTTGAGTCTAGCAAGTGATTCTTCCTCTAAGAATAAAGTGAAAGTAATGGTACAATTATAGGAACTTGCGAACATGTGAAAAGTGAATTTATAATTATCATATATTTGTAGAGAAACTGACATATTTGTTAAACTTAGACAAAATAGTATTTAATATTATGTAAACTAAACTTATAATTTTTGGTTCGATGTGTCCTCCTTGAGACTTAAGAAAAATAAAGGGAATTTGTGATATCAACATATTAGATATCCGAACAATCTATTATATGTATGTGTTTGTACCAGCCTGTTACGTCATGAAAATTATAATAAATTGCAAGTTAATGCGACTCCCAGACTTGTGACACAAAACGTTCAGAGTCTGATTGATGTCAGTACCAAATCATGTAGGTATTGCAATTCAAATTACCAAAAAGGCTTCAATTCTCCAAAATGGATTGAAAAAGTGTACTACTTCACAGATTAAAAAAAACAAAGAGGAGTTGGCTTTGAACATTGAAAATGTATTGTAATATATTTCTTTAAATGCATCATGATTGTTGATTTTATAATTATGTAATACATATTTATTAATGTGTGTGTGCATTTGATGCACGTGCCAATTATTAATAACAGCTTGTACTAAAAATCCTTGTTTTATTTACCCGGTTTATCAGAAATTACAAAATTTTGAAAAATGTACTTCTGAACAACTTCATTTCTTTTTATATCCTGTCGCAATTTTGAGATGTAACATTTAAATGTTCATTACGATTGACATTTGTCCACCAGTTTGGTGTTTTTTTAAAAAATGCAGAAATATCCATAACAAAATTTAGAAAAATGTATTTCTTATAAACAACTTTTTCACTACTTTTAAATCCTGTCGCAATTTTGGTGGTTAGATGTAGATGCAGTAACATTTAAATGTTCATTACGATTGATATTTGTCCACCAGTGTGGTGTTTTGTAATATATAAATATATTGCTTATATAAAAAATGCAGAATTATCCATTACAAAATTTAGAAAAACGTATTTCATATAAACAACTTTTTCATTACTTTTTAAATCCTGTCGCAATTTTGGTAGTTAGATATATTTCTTCCAATAAGTTTGGTGTTTTTTTAATATTACTATTACTAATGTTGGTAGTATAAGTTTCCCTAAAATTCCAATTTTAAAACTGTTCGAACCTTCAGCATTTCGAACTGTTCTAGAACCAGTATTTGGCCGGACATGCGCATTATTATCAGAACTACTAATTCTAGAACGGTTCCGGAACTGTTCAGAACTGAAGGTTCGAACAAACCTTATATAAGGATGTCAAGAATTTAACTGGCAATTGAAATAAGTTAAGGCTTAGTATTTGAGACATAAAACAGGATTGAAAGTAAAAATATGTAGGTGTTTGTAATGGAATTTAATTCTATTTTTCTATAAACAGATTAAATACTAAATGCACTTAACCTTTTTCTGTGTATTTTATATTTATACTGCAGATGTTTTATCACTCCTTACAAACAAGATAATCAGAAACTTCTAATAGAGTTGCTTCTATTAGAAGTTTCTTGCCCTCGAAACAGTACCAACAGTAATGTAAAAAGCAACAAGACATAACAAACATTCCATTATCTTTTTTTACATCAGCAATTGTTGATGTAAAATCAATCATCTGCAATACTACCAATGATGTAACAGATAAACATTTAGTAGTGGAAAGAGCAAGAAAATTGGTGGTTTTTAACCTTGAAATATGGCTCATAAGCAAAAATTTCATATTTTTTACTCTCATGCTGACAATAAAACACACATTTGATGATACTGTTCAATATCTTGATTATTTGTGTGGGCATTGTGCTAAAGTAAGACCTTATATATATTTACTTACACAGCAGTCCAATATCGACTTCAATTTTAACATCACCACTAAACCCTCCTTCGATTTTAATGTTATCATTTTGTACTTCTGTCATCACTTGAAATGATGCCAGTTCTGTCTTAATATTGTTCAAACATGTGGGCTCTTCGTACTGCTTTAATTTTCTACGCCAAATGGAACCTTCTAATTCAGCATTGTATGTTGCAGCTTGAATGGTAGTTTCAGAGATACACACTTTATCGTCTGCAAAACTATCTTCATGGCGCTGTTCTTCCTTTACTCTGAATGTACTTGCCGAAAGCATAGCATCACTTGTATTAACTTGGTCAACATGATCACCCATTGTGAACAATTATTAATTTGAGAATGATAATAAACTATAGAATAAACAAAGAAGTATTACAAAATGGTCGAATCGTAATTTCCATATACTATCTGTCCATCGGATCTTTTGAGTCACGTGCACGTGATTAATTGGGTGCGTTATCAAGGACATCCGTACCTTGAATGCATATGTTGCAACTGCAACTACTGACACGGGGTGTGGCATTTCCCCAATGTACTACCACTACAGCCAATCAACCAATGGTAGCCTTAACAACAGAGGTCTGTGCGCTATAATTACGCTCATTTAGTTCCAGTTCAACAGACCTATCTATTGTGACGTATTTACCATATGATCTTTGTTTGCATCCACTTCACTGACTTATCTTATCATCGTGCTTAACAATTTGGCGTTGTGACGTATTTACTAAACGAGCGTGTTATTTTAATCACTGATATATCTAAAGCGATATATTATAACCCTGGTAGCAAAATCACTATATGCACACTTGTTCTACATTAGGTAGCAAATATCTATTTTCATCCTTCTGTAAAATTGTGATTTTGCTGCTTGGGTAATAGTAAGTTTACATCTACTGTGAATTGTGAATATCAGTGATTAATATCTGCTAATGGACATCACATATAAGTTGGTAGCGGCGTTGGAAATTATACGATACGACCATTTTGTAATACTTTGTTTATTCATCCAAATTAATAATTGTTCACAATGGGTGATCATATTGACCAAGTTAATATAAGTGATGTTATGCTTTCAGCAAATACATTCAGAATAAAGGAAGAACAGCGCCAAGAAGAAAGTTTTGTAGACGATAAAATGTGTATCTCTGAAACTACCATTACTATAGACAATGCTGAAATACAAGGCTCCACTTGGCATAGAAAATTAAAGCAGTATGAAGAGCCCACATATTTGAATAATATTAAGACAGAACTGGCATCATTTCAAGCGACTGAAGTACAAAATGACAATGTTAAAATCGAAAGAGGGTTTAGTGTTAAAATTGAATTTGATAATGGACTACTCTGTGAGTAACTATATAAGGCTAAACTTTAACATGATGCCCACACAAATAATAAAGATTTCGAACAGTATCAAAAAATATATGTTTTATTGTCAGTGTGAGAGTAGAAAATATGAAACACTTGCTTACAGGTCATATTTCAAGGTTAAAGACCACTTGTTCGTTTCACTACAAAATCTGCATCTATTACTAAATCATTGATATTTTTGCTGATGATTGGTTTTACATCAGCAATTAGTTAATGGAATGTTATGTAAATTCTTGGCGTTTCTGACATTATTGGTACTGTTTCATGGGCAAGAAACTTCTAATAGAAGCAACTGTATTAGAAGCTTCTGATTGTGTTGTTTGTAAGGAGTGATGAAACATTTGCAGTATAAATATAAAATACACAGAAAAAAGTTAAGCGCATTTAGTATTTATACTGTTTATAGAAAAACAATAAAATTTCATTACAAACACGTACATATTTTTACTTTCACACCTGTTTTATGTCTCAAATACTAAGGTTTCACTTATTTCAATTGCCAGTTAAATCTTTGTCATCCTTACATAGTATATTACTTGATTATTTTGAGAGCTAACAGTATTAAATAATGTTTCATGATTCTGTATTTATTTAAAGAATTACCAAGTGATATGATTCTTATTAAGAATTTCTTAATGTGTGTGTATCTTTGGCCAACAGACTGTAAACATTGTGAAGCATATTACGTAGACTATTGCATCGAATGTGGAATGCTTGTGCATATTTTAAACAAATATGCTTTGAATAACGCAGATAGTGAAGAAGATATACCAAATGATATTTTAGAAATTCAAGATTGTCTCGGGCAAACTGGAATATATGCTTTGAGAATTATTCCTACAGGTGTAAAATTTGGTCCTTTCACTGGGCTCAGTGCAACAGAATGTCCCTGGGAAATGCATGGTGAGAAATTTGTTTTAGACAAAAATAAATGGAAGTGTTTGAATTGGATGCAGTATGTTAATCCTACCAGGAAAACTTGTGACAGAAACCTGATTGTCTTTAAATCTGAGGAGAATATATATTATCAGAGCACTCGTCAAATTCGAGCTGGTGAAGAATTACTGGTGTATTTAGGTGAGGCATATGAAAACAGCCTGAATAAAATTGTCAGGTTGGATTTTGTTACAATTACTAAAGACATCCGTAAGGACGTATTTGGCTGCACATTTTGCTGCCTTGGATTCAGCTCGAGATCACATTTGACTAAACATAAAACTATTTGCGATAAGGATTCAGCAGGAACGTTTTCAATTGAAGGTATTGTGAAGATCACGTTTATAATTCTATACACACGTGGTATTAACTGAAAGATTAATGATCACCCTTATACAAAACATGAGAATAAATACTTACATACCTACCTAGCTACTCTTATTTGGCAAAATTGAAAGGAAATATATAAATTGTTATTTGTGGTTACACTCAAACACATAAAATTCTTCCTACAACTCTCATGAATTATTAAAAGTTATAGTATACAATACAGAAACTGATTCACAAATTAATTTTTACATTATACTCTTTTCCTACAAATTCTAATCGATCCTGTATCTCATTGTCCGAAACATCAATAATTAATAAGAGAAATGTTCGGTTAAGCAAACATGGTTAATCCTACAGCTGTAACAAATCCTTTTTTTTGCATGGTTATATGTTGACCATAATTGATCATTTTTACTTTACATAAACATTTGTGCTACGGTAATATAATGATATTTTATGACTTTTGCGTTCCACAAGAACTGCATCAATGTCAGTTTTGCATGTAATTTAATGGGTGTGTTTTTCATGCAATTCCAGAACTAAAGCAGTGCCCGTTCTGCCAAATCCACTTGGACTCCAAAGAATATCTTGTATATCACATGAGTTTCTGCTGCAAGAGGAATGCCAGGTACGATGATTGTCTCATATATAATATACATGAGAAGTGTGAGTCAAAATAACCTTTTCTTTCCACAACAGTTTATTATTTGCTCGTTGATTATGCCGGGTGTCCCAGCGTAGTGGTAACGTCCAGTGGTGGGAAGTTTAACTGACACACCTATCGATGCGTTTCCTTGTCTAGGGCACGCCGCCGAACTGGTCGACTATAGTTATTTATTATAAATGGGAAAATAAGAGTTTAAAATACAACATACATATAAATCAGATAATATACCCCACATTCGAATGAATAGGTAATTCATTCAGCTCGAGGCCAACGCAAATATTCTTTCCATTATAGATATAAAAGCTATTTTACTTAAATACAGATACACATATACAAAGATATCTGAATTTTACCACAAACTCCTAATTTCCATCTATTTCCTTTATAGCCTAAAACAAATTATTTAAAGTAACTGATAAATTTTTATAGGCTTATTAAAATTTAACTGAAATTAATATTTTTTGTTTTTTTAAATTAACCGTTCTCAATACACAAGCTTATTTTTGCTTATTTTTTCGTATTACAATTATAATTTATTAGAAGTATGGATCTGCGTAATACAAAACCAACATTATATCCTAAGTTTATCCCTTCTTGTTATATTTGCGGTTCTGTTTGAATACAATTTTGAGCGTTGATAAATGTTTAAACATTTATTGTGTAAATATAAGAACATCCATTATTTTTAATATAATGTATCACACATATACACGCATAAAAATCATGCAACCAGCTCACACAGATGTTTTTTGTAAAATAACTTCCTTCATAAGAGAAATAAAAATATTATAGTTTTGTGGTAAATTTCGGATATACCTATTTCTAAAAGGAAAGGGGTGTAACAAAAATTTGAAAGTAGAGGAGATTAAATTTTCGTCCGATAGAAGACAAAAGGGACAAAAAGTTCCTCTGCAATTATTAATTCATTAACAAAAATACTAAACCTATTCTTCGTTTGTTAAATTCATGTTAAATGAATCCATAAATCAACCGACAATTTTTTTCATATTATGGATTTATTGCTTGTTACGTTTCTTTTTGACTTATTTTGAAATTACCTAGTGTTCATTATAAATATAACAAATAAAACTTTAACATAATATAAAATTACTTTGAAACGCTTCTGGATATATTAGTAGAAAAATACGATTTTAAATAGACGACAGAATAAATGACGTTCTTCTCAGAAATGTCATATGGAGCGTGATCCTTCCAAAAAAAAAAAGAAATACAGAAACGGCCTTCATAATCCATCCTTTCATTGGCGTGGTGGTATATTAAATATGTGTATGTATTATCCGTTTTTAAATATTTTGTAAAAAAAAAGTAAGACCTCCTTTAGATCTCTGTTACTTGGCTCTTTCATTTTTAGATTATTTACACAAGCGATTATAATCTACTACAGTCGACCAATCTTGCTCCATGCCCTAGAAAAGGAAACGCATCATGAGGTGTTTCATTTGAACTTCCCACCACTGTCCATTATTGGTACATATCTAATAATGTAGATAGCGAATAATTTTTAATATAAAAATTGTAGATAATCATAAGTTCTACAATTTAAAAATATTTTCATTTATACAGAGTGTTGGACAACGACGAACCAACACAAACTTATGTTTTTCTTAAATGGAATGCTATGCATTTTTTTATATTTTATGATAGGCCTTGAAGAGCTGATTAAAATGACTCAACTTGTATTTGCCGATTTTCAACTGTTTCTGAGATATGGCGATTTTTCGGTAAAAATTGTACACCATTTGGAAAGTTGCTATGAAATAACGACTAATGATGAAATACCTATTATGGGCTCAATTAGTAGAGATATGTTTTCAGTACGTGAAATTAATGTTTATTCGACATATCTGCGCACGTTCCTTTGAATTACACACCATTCGCTAAAGTTAAAAATCCTAAAAAGAATGAAATGGAACAGCCTGTATATTTATATGTCATTGAAAAGTACTTAAAATTTACTAATAAAAAATATATAATTTCCTCCACCTGTGGGCGATATTGCAAAAGTTATAGGATATTATATCTGAATAAACCCGTTTACGACATAAAATTATGAGTTCGCCATGACTTAATTACACATAGCATAATTAAAATAAACGAAAAGAGTTACTTCTAATCTAATATTATATATCTAATATTTTCTTTTTATAAATAAGTAGTTTTTATTAAAATTTTAAAACTCACAAAATGAAAAGTTTGGAAGTTCATTAATTAACAATAGTTAAAATATAGCAATCGCCTTGTGTCATAAAATTGTTTATCGCCATACTTAGGTTAACTTCTAAATTACTTTAAAATTAAAGAAATCATACTTACATTACTTACTTGAAAATCAAACCGTCAATACAAGTATTTAAATGTACGTTATTGAAAACTTCTATAACTGTCGCAATATCATGAAGAATGTGTAAGCTACTATTTTCAAGCATTACAGTAAATAACCCACATGCAATTCAAGAAGGTCGGTACCAATATGATTTTTCACTTGCCGTGTGGGTCGGAATTATTGGCGAAAATGTTATTGGTCCGTATTTTCTACCGTTGAGACGGGGGTTTTGGGGGTCGCCGATCACGATTCCAAAGTCAAAATGGCGGAAGATTTTTTTGAAAATTGACGTATGAATGTGAAATTTTAGATACGGGGGTTTTGGGGGTCGCCGATCACGATTCCAAACTCAAAAAAAAAAAAATGGCGGACGAGTTTTTTGAAAATTGACGTATGGATGTGAAATTTTAGATATGGGTGTTTTGGGGGTCGCCGATCACAATTCCAAAGTCAAAATGTCAAAAAAACAAAATGGCGGAAGAATTTTTTTGAAAATTGACGTATGAATGTGAAATTTTAGATGTGTCTTAGGTCGCCGATTACGAATCTAAAGTCAAAATGTCAAAAAAATCAAAATGGACGAGTTTTTTTAAAATTGACGTATGAATGTGAAATTTTAGATACGGGGGTGTCTTAGATCGCCGATCACGAATCCAAAGTCAAAATGTCAAAAAAAAAATGGCGGATTTTTTTTTTTTAAATTGACGTATGAATGTGAAATTTTAGATACGGGGGTGGTTGAGGTCGCCGATCACGAATCCAAAGTTAAAAGACAAAAAGAAACGAAATGGCGGAAGAGTTTTTGGAAAATTGATGAATGTTTGTGAAATTTTTTATACGGGGGTGTTTGTGGTCGCTTATTACGTCTTCAATTTGGCGATTCTTTCGGCGACCGTTACACGGGAGAGCCTTGATGAAGTTTTCACTTCTGCCGTGTGGTTTTAAGAACACACTCATTTTTCTTGTTATTTCTTATGCAGTTGTGTCTTTTAAATTCAAAATTTAAATAACACTAAGTATAAATTATATTGAATTAGTCGATAATAATCTCGGATAGTATTGAAATAAATAACTGCGATATTCCAAAAGTGAATAAGTAGGTACTGTTTAGCAATTTTAAGGTACGCAATATAATATATTTTGCAGCTGATCTAACAAGGCTTTCTCTATGATCCTATCAAGGAATGGACAAAGTAACATTTGGCAACATCGCTGGGCTTCGCGAAATCGGCGGACAATATAAGCATATACACTTGGGCTTCTAAAAGACTGTCATACATATCGGGACTCGCAAGATTTAACAAATCTAATAAAAATTTTATTTTATATGTTTACTCCTCTCACTGTGCTCGCCATTGTAGGGTATTATAGTGCTAGAAAATGCATGATATACAGCTTAATTCTTGATTTGAAGACCGGGCTGCAGGTGCATATATAGTTTATTGGGTAAGGCATTCAAAGGGCAAATCAAAACGTGACTCTTTTTTAAATACCAAGCTTTCGGTTTTTAATTAACATCTTCATCAGGGCTGTAGATAATAATATACAAAAAACATTTCGCCAAATACAGAAAATAGATAATCTTATAAAATACTTACAATTCAATTGAGGTTGTATAAAGAAAGAAGTATCTTTTTGTTTATTGAGCTGAATGACAATGGTCACAATTTAAATTAAAACAATAAAACTAACAGATACTGTGTATATAAACAGCGCGACAATATACAGTCACGAAAAAACATTAACTATATATATATATATATATATATATATATATATATATATATAGGGAAAAAATTGAAGGTTACTGTCCTAGACAGAATTATGGGTTGTAGAATTAAATAAAACACATAATTTGACGCTACGTGACGTTTCGGTTCATTATTGAACCTTCTTCAGACCTTTAATCAAAAATTTTTTGGAAGAGCAATTTTTGATTAAAGGTCTGAAGAAGGTTCAATAATGAACCGAAACGTCACGTAGCGTCAAATTATGTGTTTTATTTAATTCTACAACCCATAATTCTGTCTAGGACAGTAACCTTCAATTTTTTCCCAACATATTTATCCAGTATATGGAACGTACATCATTATCTATATATATATATATATATATATATTTTACATTTCATATCACTTATGCATATACGAATTATTTCGTATATGCATACTTGATTTGAATTAACGCGGCAAATAACCCAAAATATCAATTTGTCATATATATATATATATATATATATATATATATATATATATATATATATAAATCACAAAAAAAGGAATTAATCGCGGATACATAAAATACAAGAAAAGCAAAATTATCGGGTAAATTCCGCTGTAGAGCAACCGTATACACGTGTTTTTGACTCATTGGTCGTCGTCAGTACGGTGTAGCCAAGGAATAAGGTGGGATAACCTTGGAGATGTAAGCTACACGGAAGACCATCAGGTGACAGACCGCCATTTGTAGCTTCGGTTAGAAGAGCCTCGGTTTTGAGGATTCACATCCAACCTCGCCACGAGGAAGACAATGCCAACCTGCGTGCCATCCGAGACCCAGGAAAGAAAAATCACAAAAAAAGGAATTAATCGCGGATACATAAAATACAAGAAAAGCAAAATTATCGGGTAAATTCCGCTGTAGAGCAACCGTAGACACGTGTTTCTGACTCATTGGTCGTCGTCAGTACGGTGTAGCCAAGGAATAAGGTGGGATAACCTTGGAGATGTAAGCTACACGGAAGACCATCAGCTCAGAATTAATCGCGGATACATAAAATACAAGAAAAGCAAAATTATCGGGTAAATTCCGCTGTAGAGCAACCGTAGACACGTGTTTCTGACTCATTGGTCGTCGTCAGTACGGTGTAGCCAAGGAATAAGGTGGGATAACCTTGGAGATGTAAGCTACACGGAAGACCATCAGGTGACAGACCGCCATTTGTAGCTTCGGCACGCAGGTTGGCATTGTCTTCCTCGTGGCGAGGTTGGATGTGAATCCTCAAAACCGAGGCTCTTCTAACCGAAGCTACAAATGGCGGTCTGTCACCTGATGGTCTTCGGTGTAGCTTACATCTCCAAGGTTATCCCACCTTATTCCTTGGCTACACCGTACTGACGACGACCAATGAGTCAGAAACACGTGTCTACGGTTGCTCTACAGCGGAATTTACCCGATAATTTTGCTTTTCTTGTATATGTATATATATACATAATTTTAATACATTGCAGACAACAGCAATATGTATGTAGTAGCGTTGAGTGAAAGAATCTTTAAGGCGATTTTACTTTTTTAAATGAAACAGAAATTTTAGGTTTTGATGATATTTTTCTTTGCATACTGGAAGGTACAAAGAACGTAGATTCACAACCAAATAAAACAGATTTTATTGGCGTCAGCCAGTCTATATTGCAGCTACTACATGTGTTTACTGCTATGTTTATTCTTTTTAATATTTTATTAAATGTGATATTTTGAAGTCGGGTGGTGTTTGCAAACATGTCTCTACGAGTGTTTGTGTTTATATGGGTATGATAATAACCGTATCGGTATCAGACAACAAAATAAATATGTAAAAAAACTATTAAGCATTCAAAAAGTACAATAAAAAAGGATTTTCTGGATTTTGTTATGCAATGTATAATTATAAAAAAAACATGTATTTTCAATTAATAATAACATTTACTTTTTTATTACAGTACATCCAGATCTTTATTTATACATGGCACAATTCAGTCTTATAATTATTTGTTGGTAACAATTTATTCATTCATTTGGTAGATATATACAGAGTGAGTTATTTCCGTGGATAAAGAGGATTTTGCCTTCATGAATAATGATACCTACTTCGAAGCGTTTTTTTTTTGCTGTAATGGCAATTTTTTGGTACTGGAAGCGCCTTTTATACTTAAAAAATGTATTATACAGAATGTTTCATAAGTTGGTGACTGACCATACTCATAGGTTTTTAAATGGAACCTCCTGTATATTATCACATTTTTGTATTCTCCGTATAATTATTAAAAAGTAATAAGATAGTATAGGCCTAAAATCTAAAGTGTTCGATTGCCATTTTTCTGAAAATTCAATGGTTTTAAGAAACTATATTTATTGAAAACGACGTATTAGATGGCCGTAATTTTTGGTAGTGTTCTTTATAATAAAAGGACCTAATATAGGCATATTTTATTTTTCTCAATTACACTTGCATGTGCAGAACTGGATTAAACTTACATGACACATTTTTGCCTAAAAGTCAAGTGTTTCAAATGAAATACCTGTATATCGTTTCCGTTTTGAATTGCTTACTAAATTTCACACCATTATTTTCATCCCGAATATTTTTGAAAAAGTAAGTCTTTTGGTGTCCAAAATATAAAGTAACAATATTTTCGTTCAGTTATGTGCAATTGACATTGAACTTTATAAAAATGATTATCATTTCGTTTTAGCGAAAATATCTTTCTTTCAAATATGACAAACTTTATTTTATTTTTAATAATAGAATCCTCCGGTGTATCCAAACGGGCATTATAAGGGCATTTGATTTCAATTAAACCGTCATTATATATAAGTCCATCCCGACTAGATCCTAGAAAAATAAGCCTGTGGGTAAATTTATATAAATATCATTCAAAATCCTATTATAAATACATGGCAGTTAGTAAATCTCTGTAGAGTAAAAGTGTTACTTCCGGTCCGAATTTTGAAATTCCATTTATACAAAAAATATTTCAAATCGAGCACTAAATACTATTGTACTTGTGATAAATATATATATAGAATGCATAATTTACGACATATTTGTAAAAGGTCGCTACTCGATAAGAGTAAAATTGTTACTTCCGGTCCGAATTTTGAAACTTTTTTTAATCAAAAGGTATTTAAAATTAAGTTCTAAATACTTTTATACTCGTAATGTACCAGCCTAGAAAGCTTGACTTGCGAAATATTCGAAAAAAACTGATTTTTGATATGAGTAAAAGACCTACTTCCGGTAGGAATTTCAAAAAAAAATTTAATAAAATTCTTCCTATATTTAATTTTGAGTACATATAAATTTGTTTAAACTTAGTAGTTGACAAAATATTGACAAAACTCGATTTTTTCACTGAAGTAAACTACTACTACTTCCGGTCTGCCGATTTTACTAAAAATCTAATAAGATCTCCAGATGGAGATTTTAATCGTAAATACAAAATTATAAATTTTTAATGTAATATGGAACTTCTCAATGTTATTAAAGCTGAAAGTTGACGTTCATCAAAAAAGGCCGACTACTGGCGAATTCACTCTACTACTCTACCAATTATCAATCGTAATCATAGCAAATTAGACGTAAAAGCATTATTAGTAGAAATAATATAGATTTTGTTATGCTCTGCAGTAGTAAATCTTGTTTGTTTGTGTTGTACGTGCATAATATAAAAAATACGTTCGTAAATTATTGCTGTAATTCAAAGATTCTTCTTCTATTTGCTATTTGTACATTCACATATTTCAATAGAGACTTATTATTATTAAATACATAGGTATATATTTTTTAATAATTTATGTCTTGTATTGTGTGAAAGTAAAGATGTTAGTTATTATTAATTATGTAATAAACACTTATTTAGAGTAATGTATACAATGATAATTTGTGTTAAGCGCTGGTAAATCTAAAAATTAATTTAATAAGTAAAAAGTGTATTACTACTAGGTATCTAAATGCCTTTGTAGTCCCGTCGCAGAATTCCAGAAATTTTCTGAAGTAGACTATAAAATATACCTATAGTTGAGTTGTTATACCATCTTCTATAATATTGCCTAGTTTATTAATTACCTATAATGACCTATATAATATATTAAATCGATAAAGGTTTTCACTTTTCGACCAGTTATCACAACATACATATTTCAAAGTCGAAAATTATTATAAATATACCTACATCGTCAAAAGTAAACAATGTACCGGGTGGCCAACTAAGAATGGCCGCCGGCTATATCTCAGAAACCAGTAGTCATATTGCTTCCGGGTAAAAAAATTTCAAGTAAAAGTGCCCAAGAGAAAATGCTGGAAATTATTTTGGAGTTTGTAAAATGTCCGCAAGGGGGCGTAACAGTCAGGATTAATGTTAAAATTTAGAATTTCTTCATATTTTTACAAATTGAGGGGTATTGAAAATTTTCAAATTTTATTCCTTACACATCCCTTAATACTTTTAGTCTTGCACATTTTTTACTATCTAGTGAAATAAAGTGGTGGGGGCAGTTCAAATGTTTTTTTAAATAAACTAGGATTACTCCCGTTTGGCATAACCGATTACATAAGTTTGGTCTCATTTAAAAGATCCTTATTTGTTCTACAAACTGAACTTGTGTTTTTGTATCTCGAACTTTTGCCGTCACCGGTAGATGACGTTAACTGAAATGTAAGCAAATATTAGGCTTTTTTTTAAAAAAGTTAAATACAATGATATGTTTCTTTTTACATAAGCTAATAAAAAATTAAAACCTCTACATTTCGGAAAAAAAAACCAAATTTGTATGTTTTCTAGAACAAGAGATATTGGCAAAAAGAGATGAAAATGCATGAATTCTCTTGTTTTTTTTTTTATTATATATATATCTATATAATAAATTCTACTTTTTGTTTGTCTTCTTCAGTAAAATTCTAACATGCAGACCACATAATAAAATTTCACAAAAGCGGAAGTAATTTGAAAGGCATTCCTGTAATATATTAAATAAAAAAAATTATAACATTTCGTTAGTTCCTGTTTAAGAAACCAAAATTACATGAATGTAATTTTATGCAAACGTTCGAAAAACATGTAGGTATTTAAAATTTTCATATACTATCATTTACTATACTAACAATTAATACTAACAGTATCTGAATAATACAAATATAAAACACTAAAAAAAACTACAATTACGTAACTGTAAAGATTGGTTTGTAAAATTTTTAATAACGGCCTAATTGTTTAATATTCCGCCCATCATTGTTAATGCAAGCCTGCAACCTTTGCTGCGTGGATAAAACAGAAGTTTCAATTTCCGCCTCCGATATGTTTCGTACTGCTGCTATAATTTTCTCCATTATATTTTGTCTTGTTGTAGGCCGGTTTTCAAAAACAATGTCCTTAACTCTCTCCCATAAATAAGAATCTAGGACTTTGAGGTCTGGTGACCTGGCGGGCCAGGGAAATATACTACCCAGTCCAATCCACCTGCCAGGATATGTCTACTCTAAGAAATCCCGGACGTTTGCCGCAAAATGCGCCGGGCTGAAAAAACATATCACGACGAACGTCGAGAGGAACATCTTCTAATAGAAGGGGCAGCTCATTCATTAAAAAATTAAATAAATCTCTCCAGTGGGATGTGGGTTAAAGAAAACGGGTCCAATAATTTTACCTCCTACAATACCGCACCACAAGTTTACCGACCAGCGGCCTTGATGCTGAACTTCCTGCATACAACGCGAGAAAGATTTTGGAGGTTTCCGCTACCATATTTAATAGCCATTGACAATAGTCAATCCGGCGATCGAAATCTTCAGCCGTTAAAGCTTGATGAAGAACGATGTGATAACGATATATCCTGGAAAATAAAATGACAAGCGTGAACGAAACTGTGAGATCAAATTTATCTAAACTTGTCAGACACTGTTTTAGGTACTTACTATTATAAAGTATTTCGGTGGTCTATATAAACGGTATCCGATAAAAATGGCCGTGACCGGTAAACAGACCATAAATAGGCAGATGAATGTATGAGTTAAACTTAAGGAAACCGAATATGGAACGTTAAAAACAACCGTTATATGTAATGCTTAAAAATATTAAAACAAACTGTAGTAGATAAAGCAAATCTAACAAAGGTCTTAGAAAAAATCTCGAAATAAAGTTTATTTTATTTTTAACGTAAAACTATCAATGCTTACTTGTGATCTTTCAATATATTTTGGACCATAGTTCTACAAATGCCCAACTCTCTACTTATGGTTCTGGTCCCTACATGTGTATTAAATTTAATATATGCTAATAATTTTATAGCATTTTCTTCGGTTCGGCCAGTAGGATGCCTTTTATACACCGGAAGATTAATACTTCCGGTGGTCCTAAGCCTTTCCGCGAACCTACGAAAAACACTGCTCGCATAATGTCGTCTTCCAGGGAAGAACTGCATAGCTTGCACTCTGGAAGCAAGTGTTGCATTCGAAATAGACACCAATCATATCGAATGCCTCTCCATTCGCTAACCGCATCTTAGTAAAAAAGAAGTTTTCCCAAACACAAAAAAGTAAACGAAATCAATCAAAAACTGACAATAATATTTATTATTTTGACAATGAAAGTTATTGTTTTATTTTTTCATAGCTTACTTTTTTATTTTTAATGTTATATTTTTTGGATTAAAATAAGTATTAAAAATAATCTTGCTTTATTAAACAGGGTCTTTCAAAATAGTATAACATTTTTCTTGATAATAATAATATATGTAGCTCAAAATTGTTAGCTTCATAAAAGAAGGCCAGTAAAACAGGAGAATTTATGAATTTTCATCTATTTTTGTCAATATCTCCTGTTCTAAAAAAACATACAGATTTGGTTTTTTCACCAAAATGTAGAGGTTTTAATTCTTTATTAGCTTATGTAAAAAGAAACATATCATTGTATTTAACTTTTTTGAAAAAAAGCCTAATATTTGCTTACATTTGAGTTAACGCCATCTACCGGTGACGGCAAAAGTCCGAGATACAAAAACACAAGTTCCGTTTGTAGAGCAAATAAGGCTCTTTTAAATGAGACCAAACTTACTCAAATCGGTTAGGCCAAACGGGAGTAATCCTAATTTATTTAAAAAAATATTTGAACTGCCCCCACCACTTTATTTCACCAGATAGTAAAAAATGTGCACGACTAAAAGCATTAAAGAATGTGTAAGGAATAAAATTTAAAAATTTTCATTACCCCTCAATTGGCAAAAATATGAAGAAATTCTAAATTTTAACATTGATCCTGACTGTTACGCCCCCTTGCGGACATTTTACAAACTCCAAAATAATTCCCAGCATTTTCTTTTGGGCTCTTTTACTTGAAATTTTTTTGCCCGGAAGCAATATGACTACTGGTTTCTGAGATATAATAATAAGATTATTATATACCTAGCAAATTTATTCTCCTTTTTGTATTTTATACGTATATATTTTATATTACACTCAGCAAAGTGTTGAATAATTAATAATAATATATAACTGTTATTATTATTTGACGAAGTATTGTGGGAAAGTATTTATTGGTTGTTAGTACAATCGTTGATTGAAGGAATACATGTATTCCTTCAATCAACGGTACAATGCACTTTTGCATAAATAAACGTAACTATATTTTAATTTGTAATACATATAATACGCCCGATTTTCACTGCCATCTGAAGTTCAGAGGCTACACTAATTGGAGATAAATATTTGGTGGGAATCTACATATTTGACGGTTTTTGTCATCACTATGTTTGAATTATAACCCTAATATCCAGTCTAATCAACGCATTCTTATATTTGATACCATTTGCAAACAAAGATATTATTTTCGATGCAGTATTTTTTGTTACAATGTAGACTAATTTTTTTTAGGTCCAGGGGGGTGCAAGAATGCTATACCATATTCCAATATTACAAATAAAAAATATTTATTTTTACCTCTAAAAGGGGTATTTTATTCACAGTATATAGTGTCAAAACAGCCCAATTAGACATTTAAAGAACCCCTACGACCTCGAATTAAGTTTCCTTAACATAACTGTGTTCTTTTTATAACAATTAAATTAATAGTTTCCATTTCTTATCAAAAAAATGTGAGCATGTTTTCAACGTAAATATTGTCCGGTGCAGCGTAGGGTACGCCAGCCTTAAAGAGACGGAAGCTATATGCATAAATGCGTTCCAGCGGCTAGTGTACCCCTCCGCACCCCACCATCGACAAACTGAAACATTGTAAGGTGGCGGCCCCGTTCGAACAACTACAGAACCCGTATCGTCTTGTGTGCGAGATAAGAGACATTGAAATAAAGCAGACCGATTTTCATGCGGTCGGTTAGAAGTACCGCCCTCGAGATGCGCACGAAATTCATAGGTAGGGGATTCAGTGTTTTACATCGTTTTAAGCGAAAACACCCTTACTTGACGCACGTACAAATTCTCCCACCGGCCACATGAAAATCGGTCTGCTGTACCTTCTTATTCAGCGGCTAATTATGTTTACTTGGCGTATTTTTTGGAGTAATAGATTTTAGTTATTAAAAACTGAAATTAATTTGTTATACTATTTCAGTCGTTTTGCTATTAGAAAAATCTCGATTATGTTAATTAAATACAAAAATTACTAAATACTGCGAATAGATACATAAACGAAAACAGTAATTTAACAAATTATTTGGGAAAGGGTAAATTATTCCATCCTTGATCACATACTAAAACTACAGGATTAAATGTCAATTCTTTCAAACTTTTAACAACAAGTGTAATAATTTGTTGCAACGAATTACTATTTATACTTCCTGCAGAAACAAAATAACAGAAAGGGATTTTCCAATTATATAACAGTCCACGAATATAAAATACTAAAGCAGTATTTGCTAACTTGCTATTCCTGCCCAGAGATGCTAGATCACGATAGCCTTCAACAAAATCTTCAGATTTGTTGAATTATAACCGTTTTTTTTAATACAATCTCATCAAATAGAACAACACACATTTTCTGTCTTTCTTCCATACTCTTTGCTTTCAAAGACAGCTTTGTAGTTAAATTGGTAATACATCCAGTTCTTAAATTGATAACTTTTAACCGAGTTTGTATTGTTCTAAAAGCAGGTAAAGTAAATTTAAGTTGAGGGTGATTTGTAATGTAAAGAAAGACTTAATTATTTTTGGGCTTTGGTCCACATGGTGCCTCTCTTATGAAATAGTTGCATATCAATAAATACTTTCAAATATTATACTTTTCCCTATTAATAAGTTACTAAGCACGTTACTAGTAGCCAAGCAATACTTTTTCTTTAATCTATAAGTTTGCGATTGCCTTGCTTTTAACGTTTGCTTTAGATGTCTTATTCTAACATGACAGTGTTGTAGACTTGACGAAGAATATTATCAGCTTTAAAAATATAAGGGATAACCACACGGCATACCTTAAGAAACAGGTATAATATACGTGTAAACACCAGGGGCGTTTGCTTACGTCTGGGAAATCTCGGATCCTCCCCACTGCCAGCTCTCCTAGATGTCGAATCCCGCATGGGCTACGCTATTTATCATATACCTTGCGTCTCTTTATAGATTCTCTCACTCAACGATAGTACAGTAGTACCCCGTTATCCGCTGACTCCGTATCCGTGGTTTCAGTCATCCGCGATTTACCTATGATGAGCAGAAAACGCGTTATATCAATAAATATAAAAGTTATAGGAGCATTTGTCGATATATCGTCGTATATATGAGTCATCCCCTGAAGTCGGCGCTCTCTTATCATAAGTTAAACAAGTTGGAACGTGCTTAAGGTGCCACTCGCTTTTACTTGTACATATAAACGCTCCTGTTAACTATGAGTTTAGTACTATTCGAATTGTCGGAGAAGACAGTGCTTGCAATAGTTTTTAAATAAAGCAAGTAAATTTGAAAATCATTTTAAAATGGTTTCTAAACCAAAAAGAAAACGTGAAATGCTCACTATTAGTGAAAAAATAAAAATCATTAATATGATTGAAATAGAAAAAAAATCTATTGCAACTGTTGCTAAAATATACAATAAAAACGAATCTTCGATACGAGAAGTGTTAAAAGACAAAGATAAGATTCGAGCTACTTTTTCTAGTGCACCCCAAACTGCAAAAGTTGCAACCACAATACGTAATAAAGTGTTACTTAAGGTAGAAAATGCCTTAAATTTATGGGTGGAAGATATGACAAGAAAACATATTCCTATCGATGGCAAAGTGCTACAACAAAAGGCTTTGGTTTTATATGAAGATATGCAGATCCAAGATTATACTGAAGAGGAAGGAAAATCATTCACAGCAAGTAGGGGGGCTGCACAGATTTAAAACTCGGTTTAATCTAAAAAATATAAAAGTGACAGGGGAATCTGCGTCGGCTGATCATGTAGCTGCTGCCCTGTTTCCAGAAAAATTTAAACAAATTATTGCATTATCATCCTAAGCAAGTTTTTAACTGCGATGAGACTGGTCTTATGTGGAAAAAATGCCTCAACGGACTTATATTCATAAGACTGCAAAGAGTGCACCAGGCTTTAAAGCAATTAAGGATAGACTTACCTTAATATTTTGTACAAATGCAGCTGGTCATATGATTAAACCCGGACTTGTTTACCGATCACAGAATCCACGTGCTCTTAAATACAAAGATAAAGCTTGCCTGCCTGTGTTTTGGCAATAAAATCGAAAGGCGTGGGTTACGGCTGTTCTATTTTCACAATGGTTTCATCAATGCTTTATTGCGGAAGTGAAAAGATATTTGGAAAAGGAAGAATTACCATTTAAAGTGCTGCTGATACTAGACTATGCTCCTGGGCATCCTGTGTCACTAGGCACAGAAGGTAAAAATGTTGAAGTGCTTTTTTTTACCACCTAACACGACTTCATTGCTTCAACCCCTTGATCAAGGTGTCATTAGATGCTTTAAAGCCATATATATTCGACAGGTTTTCGAAATGCTGTATACAATGGCTAACGAATGCTCTGATATCGGGCTCATGGAATGCTGGAAGTCATTTACAATTGCTGACGCAATTCTATTTAACAAAGGAGCGATGGAGGAATTAAAGTCAGAAACGATAATAGCATGTTGGAAAAATCTGTGGAATGACATCGCTATTAGTTCTGAAGACACACATGATATTAATTCACATCTAACAACGATATTTAACATAGCGCAGAAAATAGATGGAGAAGGATTTAACAATATAACCCAAGAGGAACTCAGTCATTACATAAACGAAGAGGATCAAGTATTCACCAACGAGGAATTGGAAGACCTTGTGAAATCTTCTCCAGAAGCGAGTGACGATGAGGATGAGGGTCAACAAGAACCGCCAGCATGGACGCTTGAAAAATTTTCAGCGATATTTCGAACTGCTCAAACATTAAAAGAACAGATAGTAGAATATGATTCAATAATGGAACGCAGTATTAAAATTACCCGCACTATAACACAAGCCTTGAAACCTTTGGAGGATTTGTTTATTGAAATGAAAAGACAAAAACGACAACTACCAATAACAATGTACTTTGAAAAAGTCGACAAAACTATCGATAATGCACAGCCATCAACATCGTTTGCTTCGGATCTAAGTAAACAATCGACTGCTAACTTGGACTTGGAGGAAGATGAATGAATATGTAGCTCACAATGATAAAGTTTTTCTTATTGTATATTTTCTTGTTGTGTATGTAAATATGTACTACATATACCGGGTGTCCCGTAAAAAAACGCCAACAATAATAACTCCGTTATTTATTGTCCGATTTTATTGAAACAAAAAGTCAGTTAATTAGCATCAAAAATACTACAAGAAAGTGGTGTTTTAGTTGTTTTCAGTTGTTTTCATTAATGTCAAACGATAGTCAACTTTTTTATTTTAAATGGAAACAGATATAATTTTGGCAATATTCGGATTGGATTTTCTTTTCTGAATTCATCGATGTATAACATGTCTATTTTTTTATAAACGATTATTGAAAGAAAACCATTTATTAAAATTGACCAAGTTTTTAATAAATTATGTATAACATTTCGAATGTGCTATGAAACATTGAAAACGTAAGTATTATAAGTATTATTCTAAAAAACAAAAAAACGAGTCGCATTTAAAAGACAAACGGCAGGTATTTCTTGACAAGTGTTAATAATTCTTTGTCTTAAAATGTCAACATTTTCTGGAGGTGTCAAATAAACTCGATCTTGTAGATAAGCCCACAACCAAAAATCTAGGGGCGAAAGATCGGGTGAACGCGCAGGCCACTCGATAGGACCGAATGTTCCTATCCACCTATTTCCAAATTGGGTGTTCAACCAATCAGTATTTACTCTGGCGTTGTGAGCGGGGGCCCCATCTTGTTGATAAAATATTCTATTTAAATTTGCCAAAGGTAATTCATCTAAAAAGTTTTGGAGATTTTCGTTTAATAAAGTGTGATACTTTTCTTGATTTAAGCAACCATCTATGAAAAACGGCCCAATTAATTGATCCCCTAAAATACCACACCAAACATTTACGCTGAAACGTCTTTGAAAATTATTTTCAATGACAAATCTCGGATTGTCTTGGCTCCATTGTCGATGTATGTTTCTATTAAAAATACCATTGTTGCTAAAAGTGCATTCATCAGACCAAATTATCATTCTGTAAAAACTCCGGTCTTGTTCTAATGCATTTAAAAAAAGTCGACAAAACTGTATTCTTCGGCGTTGATCATTTTGTTCTAATGCATTAACTTTTCGAGCTATGTACGGTTTAAATTTGTGTTTTCTTAAAATACTATGGACTGTAGTTTTTGATACCCCAATACAATTTCGCGAGTCGAAGTTCGTGAATTTTCTTGTAGTGCAAGAAGAACGTCATATTCCGTATCTTCGGCGAATCTACGTCGCTGTGTTTTAGGTTTTTTAAATGATCCATAATTCGTCAAATTCGTTTCAATTCTCTGAAATATTTTCGAATCTGGAACTTCTCTGTCCGGAAAACGAACGCTGTAACGCCGAACTGCTTGAAGACGATTTTTATTACATTCAAAAAACACTTGCAACATGTCTGTTAACTCATTGTTATTCATTTTTACGAATATACTTTTTTTTGGTGGCAAAACGTTCAAGCAGAACAATAAATAAGACTTAATAGACACTCACACTGACGTTTATTGACGTTTATCGCATTTTTGTTTTTTCATGGCACATTTCAAAATTTATAAATAATGGAATACAAAGATGAAATTTATTAAGTGTTTTATATTTTTTTTCAATAATTGTATACATTGTTGAATTTAGGGAAAAAAAATCCAATCCGAATATAGCCAAAAATATATCTGTTTCCATTTAAAATAAAAAAGTTGACTATCGTTTGACATTAATAAAAACAACTGAAAACAAACAAAACACTGCTCTTTTGTAGCATTTTTGATGCAAATTAACTTTCTTTTTGTTTGAATAAAATCGGACAATAAAATAACAGAGTTATTATTGTTGGCGTTTTTTACGGGACACCGGTATGTACATATGTATGAACTTATATATTTATTAAACTTAAATATTCTATTTGTGCCACAGCACAAGAATATTTATTTATTTATTGTTTATTTATTTTAAATGAATATTATATAACTTATTTTTTCTTGTTTCATTGTTTTAACTTTGCTTCATATTTCATATTATACTCTAAAATAAAGCGTTCGCTACTATCCGCGGTTTTCAGTATCCGCAGAAGACCACAGAACCAAACCCCCGCGGATATGGGGGTACTACTGTAGTCACATTTAAACATGAACAAATATCAACTCCTGTCAAATTAATTAACATGACATCAATTGGCGGTTGGCCATATGAAATACCAACCAACGTAATACGATATTGTTATAAAAAATGTAGAACAGAAAATAAGGATGGTGCCAGGGCCGTATGGAAGACGCTAAAGAGTGGCTTTATTAGAAAGTGTCAACATAACACACAAGAAGTCTCATTGGTTTTACAATTCAGTGTTTTATAAATTTGATTAATAATCTAGCACAGGGGAAAAACATTACAAATGCAATTAAATTAAAATTGTCATTGAAGAACTATTTGGTGCAAGCCTCAATTTATAGTGTTGATGAGTTTCCAATAGAAATGATCGTACTTAATGTCAGTCCATTTGTCACATGTCGCCCTGTGTTCTTACACAGAGTATTTAAATTTATGGCCGCCCAGTCTATGTTAGTAGCTGTTGCTAATTTGTTTAATTCTAATTAGTTTATTATTTTGATATCAAAGAGAATGGTGAGAATAACTGTAGTATTAACGGGAACCCTTACTTTTAGTGAAGACTTCATTTATCCAATTAAAACGCATCAGCCATTTGATGATCAAATTTTAACTTGTTCGTGAGATTAACAAAATTTATCTATTTTCAGAAAGAGCATTCTGTCAACGCCACCGGCCAAGGAAATGACAACAGCATTGAACGGATGCAAAAGATGCCTCCGACAAACCTATAAGTGTGAACAGTGCAAGTACAGAACAAAGTACCAAGCAGAGCTTAAGAAACACACGAAACAACATTTCGAAGTCAAGGTATTTAAATGTAGGATTTGTAACAGACGTTTCAAGACAAAAGAAATCCTCAGGCTCCACGTGAAAAATACACACGCTTATGTTGATGGAAATGACGACCAAGAGCACTCTACGACTGATTATAGGAATACACATGTAGAAGTAGAACAATCGAACTCACGAAATCAAAATCGAGCGAAACAAAAACAAAGTATAAAAAGACATATAAAAACTAAACATATGAAGCGATACGATTATAAATGTGATGAGTGCAAATATAAAACAAACAGAAAAGCTAGTTTCAAAAAACATGTAAAGACTATTCATTTGAGGCAGTTTGATTATAAATGTGATAATTGTGGATTTGAAAATAACTCGAAACAGTATTTTGAAAAACATATAAAAACCAAACATTTGAAACAATTCGATTATAATTGTGACAAATGCAAATATAAAACAAACGAAAAAGCTGCTTTAAAAGCACATATAAAGACTATTCATTTGAAGGAATTTGCTTTAAAATGTGACAAATGCAAATATAGAACACACAGACCGTGTTTGCTTAAAAATCATGTAAAGACTATTCATTTGAAAGAATTCAATTATAAATGTGATTCTTGTGAATTCAGAACAAATTACAAAAATAGTTTATTAATGCATATCCAAACAAAACATTTGAAGACATTCACCTTGAAATGTGACTCTTGTGAATTTCGAACAAACAGTATATATAATTTAAAAGTACATATAAAAAATAAACATTTGAATGAATTCGTTTATAAATGTGACTTTTGTGAATACGGAACAAACACCAAGACTAATTTAGAAAAACATATAAAAACGAAACATACGAAGGAATTTGATTTTCAATGTGACTTATGTGAATTTGAAACAAACTTCAAAATAAGTTTAGAAAGACATATAAAAAGTAAACATTTTAAGAAAATCGATTATAAATGTGACAAATGTGAATACGAAACAAACTACAAAAGTGATTTAGAAAAACATATAAAAACTAAACATTTAAAGAAATTCGATTGGAAATGTGACAAATGTGAATATGGAACCAACTTCAAAGGAAATTTACGAAAACATATAAAAACTAAACATTTGAAGCAATATGACTATAAGTGTGACTCTTGTAAATATGGAACAAACGTCAGAGCAAATTTAGAAAGACATGTAAAGGCCGTACATTAAAGAATTTGATTTTAAATGTGAATTTGGAACAAACAAAACTTATTTAAAAGACATAAAAGATAAACAATGATAATATGATTATGAATATTCTTGACTGTTGTAGCAGACACTTCTTGGTAAAACATTATTAACTTCAAACATTAAGTAACTTAAAACACATTGCTTGTTTCACTATGAGTTTCTGAACAATACTCTGACATATACGTTTCGATTGTTACACCATTATCAAAGAGATATACAAATCTAACTTAAAAAGTCTATAAATGTTTGTCTGTTCTTGTGTGTGGTGGGGTGTTACCGAACATTGTATAGATTACAACCACTTTCCCGACATAGATAACTGCGAGTTAATACATAATGTTACAAAAAGCAAAAGATTAGATCTCTTAGAAATATTAGAAATAAAACAAGCTCAAAAACAAAAACAATTAGTTATCAACACACAGATAGAATTTGGCAATACACCCTTCATAGACACTCATTAACAACATAATAACACCCCACCACACACAAGAACAGATAAGCATATAAGACAAACATTTATAGACTTTAAGTTAGATTTGTATATCTCTTTGATAATGGTGTAACAACCGAAACGTATATGTCAGAGTATTGTTAATAAACTCATAGTGAAACAAGCCAAGTGTTTTAAGTTATTTAATGTTTGATTATGAATGTCACAAATGTGATTATACCGCGCGATCATTTAAATTCTAAATTAGAGCAGGCTGTGAAATTTAAATTAAGTTGGTATATAAGTACTAATTTACAATTTGAATTGTCAAAGTGACGTTTCAAAATGTTAATTAATCAATAATTGACATTCTGGACAACCTAATAAAAAAAATTCCGCCTGCTATAATTTAGAATTTAAATGATTGCGTGGTATAACGAACTTCAAAGGCCGTTTTGCAAAACATGAAACGAAACCATTTGTAACTGTGAAGGCTGTGTACTTTTGTTTCTAATATTTCTTTCCCGATGGCTTGTATTGTTATATAACGGTTGTGTGTGATTTATTTAGGCATTGCGATTCAGAAATTTTAATGTTACTTAATCGGTAACTTGGGCTTCTTTTATTTGTTATGTCGTCAGAGTCGCGTCTAAATATTTTATTTACAAAATGGAATTTTATAATCGTATAATCATGCTTACATGCAACTATAACATTGCCAATATTAGAAATTTGCATTAATTATAGTAATATTCTTAGTAAACATATTTTATGTTTTAAAATAATTTTTTAATAATTTACATTTATAAATCGTACTGATGCTTAGTTATCTAAAATACTTCTGACGACTACTGAAATATTTTATTACCTTAACTTTATACATTGTTTATATGAGAAGGCTTACTTGAAATTATTTTTACCAAATAAAATGCAAAACAATATTTTATACATAATTTTTAGTTTGTCTAGGAATAAGGAATAGTGCTAAATATCGTAAGTTACATAATAAAGGAGATTCTATTTGTAAATACTGTTCATAAATTATGTATTATACTAATAAATGTAATGTATGCAATAAAATGTATCTTTTGTTATCAATTAACTCAGGAACGCGCCAAGTATCTTCGGCGCCGTCGTGCGAAATACTGATAGGCGCCTTTACCCTATATGTATTGAGCTAAAATTACCAGCCACCCTCCCACAGTTCAACATAGAAATTTATGACAAACTCTTTAGACTTGTTAGTACTGGTAGGTATTTTTTATTTGAGGCAAACAATAGGTTCACATACAAAAAAATATTATTAAAATTTTTATTGCACACTGAAACAACAGTAACGAAATAAAAAAACAGTATTCCAAATTATTAAATAACAAAAGGTCAAATAAAATATGTTTAGAGTGCCCGTGTTTTTAAATAGATAAACGTGAAGGAAAACAACGTAAATGTCTTATAGAAATTGGACTTTTCTAGCTTTACTTTTGGCAAATTCATTAATAAGATTTTCAATATTCAGCTGCTTTAAAAAGTCAGACTCTATAGAAATGATAGCAAGATTTTCTAGCCGCTCCTGACCCATTCTAGATCGTAAGTAATCCTTAATTAACTTTTAATTTAGAAAATGATCTTTCGACTGTAGCTACAGAAATTGGTATAGTTAACAATATACGTAATGCAATTGTAATGTTTGGGAATGAGTGGGTTAAGTTATTTATTGTAATGTAATTGAGTGTTTCTACTACAGACGTCACATTTTTGTCGCAATTTTGCAGAAATTGCAATTCATGTAAAAGTTCTGTGCCGTCTATATCTTTTTCGTTTCGATTTTTGTCAGTTAAAGCTTCTTCAAGTTTTTTACAAAAATTTAATTGTTCTTGGTCAGAATACTTGCCAAAATCCTCAATATTCCACAAAAATTTGAAAACATCAGAATGAGAGGATAGCAGTTCAAATCTTTCATTTACAGACGAAAGAGTAATGTCTAGCATTCCAAAAAAACAATTGACTGAATTTTAATTCTTGGTTTTCAATTGGCTGATCTTCACTTTCGTAGGAAAATCGTGGCCTTAAAATTTCTGAACATTTGAATATCGCATCTACCTCCAAGCAAGATGCTAATTCTTTGGCATCTACGAGCAAGTCACTGAAGCCTTTATCTGATCGATATTCCTGTATTTAGGTTGTTCAAACTTTCGCAATCCTGTGAAATATGGAATTTTTTAGTTTGCAGGATCTTGGTAACAACATTAACTTTACTTAGTATCTTGTACCACAACACTAACATACATACAAACTCATAATTTTTAATTTTTTTAACTATAGAAATAGCCAGATGTTTTGTAGTGTTATCAAAATTATTTCCAGACAAAACTTCATAAAAAAGCATCGTAAATTTCGCCTAACTGGAATCTTAGAGGGGTTACTGCATCAATTCTGCTAGACCATCTGGTTTCTGATAAAGGTTTTAACGTTAAGTTTGAAATTTTACTTTTCAAAACAGACCACCGATTGGTTGAAGCAGAAAAAAAATTATATACCTCTTGAACAGTTGAGAAAAAATGTATACTAAACATATTGGATTTCACAGCGTCGTTTATGACAAGGTTTAAACTGTGATTACAGCAAGGTACAAATATTGCTCGTGAATTAATGTCTAAAATTCTTTTTTGTACACCTTCATATTCGCACCATTGTCGTATCCTTGTCCGCGTATGTTATAAATATCTAAACCATAATTTTCTAAAGTTTTCAGTAAAAAGTTGGTTAAACCTTCACCTGTTGTATCATTTACAGGACGGAATGTTAAAAAATGTTCTTCGACACTAAATTCATTGTTTTTTAAATTAACATATCTTATGCAAACAAAAATTTACTCCTGGTGGCTCACATAGGGAGTACAATCAAGTAATATAGAAAAATATTTGGCTTTTTGAACTTCATTTAAAATTTTGTTTCTTATATTATCACCTATTAATTTAATCGTTTCGTTTTGAATTTTATCTACAAGATAAAATGGCATATTTCTTTGAGATCTATTAATATGTACAGACATCACTGGATGAAATTTTGCTATCATATCTATACATTTCAAAAAATTTCCATTATTTGTTTGAAATAATTTATTATTAGGACCACGAAAAGCTAAGTTTTGTTCAGCCAAAAATTGAATTGTATAAATTATTCTTTCAATGACACTGCGCCAGTGTTTAGTTTCACATTTTAATAAATTTTGCATTTTGGAATCTACGGTTCGATTAGTTTTTAATCTTTTTAATAAATCTGACCAAGAACGTAAATTTTGAAAGTGAGATTTACTTTTTTCGTGAATTTTCAAATGTTCGCTTAAGTGATGCCAATCATTGAAACCATCTTGGTTACTTAATCTTAATTTAGTATTTTTAGTCAATGGATTATTGGTGTCACTGAATATTTTACAACAAAAAGAGAAAATTACATTTTTCTTAATAGAATATAGTAACCAATCTCGCTGAACCTTTTCACCATTTGACAAAATTCGAGTCAAATATATATCAGAAGACTTACGTCCATTTTTGTCTTTAGGATACATAGTTTTATTTTGATAATACATAGGACCTTTTTCGACTAGTTCTTGCACCTGGGTTGGAGATAATATACTCGGCCAAAGAGCTGGATCGTTAGAGAGGGGCGAATACGCGTCTTCGGATGATTCGTCTTGCTTACTCGAACATGATGGTACCGACTGAAACGTATCAGAACCTGAATCTATCGGATCCTCATCCTCATTGGCTTGCTTCTCTAATTCTGATGGCAACTTTGATGTTGATGGAAATGGAAAACCACTGTTATCAGTAGAAGTACTGTCTTGAAAATGTATGAGCTTCCGAAAAAAGTTGGTAACTTTTAAATTGCTCTTCTCCAAGTCTTCCTCTCGTTTTCGCTTGTTAAGCAAGTTTTGATAACCAGATAATTTCTTTTTTTCTTCTCTGGCCATCTAAATAAAATCACTAAGAATTAGCAAACACAAAGTTTTATTTGTTTTCTATAAAAATTGTTCAAGAAAAATTCGAAATTTTAAATTTTGTAATTACTGTAATGCCAAATTTCGTTAAGTTAAATATTCCGTACGTTCAGGGAGTTACGGCGCTAGCTCGAGCGGTGTCCTGAACGCGACTGCTGAGTGCCGGCGCTGGAGCTAGCGGTCGCCATCTTGCCTAGCGAAAATAAATTTCGCTCGATGACCTAGCGGCGCTAGAAAGAAGTGGGGATAAGCGGTGAATATTCAAATATGAATTTAAAAATTCAAACCCGCGGATTAATAAATTCATTAATTTATTAATTGTAGTAGTAAATATCATTTTTACGGTTGCTGTTGTACTTGTTGTTATATTTAATGTTATGCGAAAGTTATAGGTAAATTTATCATATAAAATAGATATTGATAAGTACTATTATATTCGGTTTACATATAAAGTGAATATCTTTTTTCTACTTGAAATAGATTATTTATTTCTAATAAACAAACAACTGTTAGTGAATCCTAAGTAATATATGAAAATAAATTTGACTCGATGACTTAGCAGCGGTAAAAGAAAGCGGTTAAAATTCAAATTTGAATCTTGTGAATAATACGATCAATAAAAACTTCAATTATGTTGCACAATAGATCTTAAATAGTGCCTAATAAGTCTTTTTGATATGTTTATATAGGTATTGAAATGTATTTTGAAATAGATATAACTAACAAGTAATGTCAAACAGCATAATTCCTTCTAATTTGGCACTAAATTTAATCAAAAATATTAAGAGCTGCTACTGAAACTAATGAGCTATATATATAATATTGTTTGTTTTTGGGCCTTTTCTTATTATATTTTCGTGTTCTAAAATACATTAGTATTGTATGCATAAGTATAGAAGCTACATAGTCTATTAGGTAACGTAACTTCAGACTTTTACACAAGATCTACCATCAGATTCCAGTACGATAAATGTTGGAATAATATTGCTTCTTCAACCACAACAATAAAACAAACACACAATATTATCAGTTTATGTCATATTTATTTATCAATAGGATAGGCGATTTATTTATTTATTTATTTATACACTTATTACAAAGTAGCATTCAAAAAATACATCAATTAATTAAAATTGAAATGAACAACTATTCACAGTGCCGATAAATATCTCAGCCAACACTGCTAATATAATAGTGTTAATCGTTACATCATCTTCAACTAAACCTCAAAACATTCCAACGAATTTGCTAACATCAGATTTCAATAAGTTAAATATTGGAAGAATATTGTTTTTACAACTACAGTAATAAAATAAATACACAAAGTTATTTCTTTGTAATAAATTTATGTATCAGTTATAATTCTGTGGTTATACCTACTCTTACTGCAACATTAGCATTCAGAAAATTCATCAACTAATTAATTAAAATTGAAATGAATACTGTTCACAGTGCCGATAAATATATCAACCAAAACTGCTGATATAATATTGATAATAGATTACGCCAACTTCATCGAAAACTTCCACATAATCCATATAATAATACACTGTAAAATGTAGTATTAAATACTTAGACACACTTTATATTATAGTAAATAATTTACCATCTCCTCGGTCAATTCTAAGATAAGGATTTTATATTGCTATCATATATTAATTACAAACCAAATACGTTGACTTTATTTTTAGTTTAGATTTTAAAAGTACGTATGTCACGTCTTCATACTTCAAACAATAATGATAATAATTAAATTAAATAATAATAAACTTCACAACACCATATTGCCGCTGTCAGACTTCAGAAGTAGTAAAAGTACGCATTACGCATGTCCAAGCAACAATTTTAAAATGTACTACCACAGTATATAGCCACAGCTATGTAATAGAAACAGTAGTTTCTCTCGAGGGAAATAATTGTCCTCCTACCGACGACCTTGAACCGACGCGTGCGTGAAAATTTCTGAATGCGCAGTAGTCAGCCATCAGCTGTTGAGTTGGCGGGATTATTTATGCGACTGCTGGGCATGCGATTTGTGAATGGCCGTTAATATAAGTTATGCTGTACATACACCAATTATACAAAATGTTTGACAAACAATTTATTATGAACACTAATTTTACAAATTAATGGCAAGTTGTACACAGATTAAACAAGGCATTTGTAAAACTAAATTATACATTCTTTTGGCATTTATAATTAACGTCAAATAAATTTATTAACACATTATTAATTTAGAATTTGTGTTTAAAATGTGTGTCAAAAATTTTTGTTTGATTATTGTGCATTTCTTTGAAACATTTCCATATAATTTAATGGATGCTGACGTACTTCCAACATTTTTGACAAACAAATTGTTTTTTTATAATTAGTGTGCAGGCAGCATAACATTTTATCAATAATTGTAGTGTTTCGTTTCGCGAATACTTGGAACAAAAATGCCCCATTATCGTTGTGCACCTCGGTGCAAGAATAGTTCGAACAATTCTAAATTAAGCTTTTTCAGGTTTCCGAAAGAACCAATGCGGTAAGATCCCCAGGCGCATTAAAATGTCCTCAACTGTTGCATATTGTGGTTGTGAATAATTACTCAAACTTCATGACAAATTCACCACCACCAACGCAAAATTTAATTTTCGAAGATTGATTACCGACAATGGGAAAATATAACTGAACAAAATGCCTTCACTTATTTTATAGGTTATTTGGGACACAAATGTTTTGAAAAGCATAGTTTTCCAACAATTATTCGTTTAAAACACACGAAATGAATGAATTCAAATTTTACACTTATTTTAAGGCATGTCCTAACTTTGTGAAACAGCTTTACTAATTTGGCAACGCCCGACCATAATTTCAGTATACCTACATATAAAAACCGCATTAGGAAAAAGCCTTCTGTGAATTTTTTTCTTCATTTTCCTTCGAACCAAATGTTAGCTTTAAATTAAAACAGAAGTTGGAGGAGATATCATATAAACATCCCTGCGAAAATTTTCCTACTGAATTTTTGATAAAGCTATTTATTCGTGTAAGAATTTTTTATACTTTGAAATTTTGCAATAGAAATTTCAAAGTTAGTGGCAATTCAAATAAAATAACAATTTTACAACACCATTGATGAATTGTGTCAAGAAATTTAAGTAATCTTTAGGTTAGAGGAGCCTTTTTTTGTGTTGTACGTATAATGTATTACATTTTAAATGCGTGTGTAATATGTACTTAATAAAAAGCAGTGTTTTATCATCGTTTTTTTGTATTATTGATATAGCTTTTTCATAATTTTAAAAATAGATTAACATAATTATCTCATAAACGATTTGGTTCTGCGTCACTGGCTTATTCCTGAATAGAAAAATTTACTACGCCTCTGGTTGCGCGTGCGTGAATGCGCAGTACTATTTTGGGACACAAACATCAAAGGTGCCGACAGCGAGAGAAACTAGACCCGTTCAATGACTTCAGGCGCTGGCCACAAGCTCTAGCGGTATACGCTTCCAGCGCCGTAACTCCCTGAACGCATGGATTTATAGAAATTAGGTAAACTGAATGTATATTTAAAATTATGTATGTTTTTAAAGTTGAATAAAGCATTATTATAATTATTATTACTATATAAAGGTGAATTCACTTAATCACTTACCTTATTTTTTAATTATTTTTCACAACCACTATATTATCAAATCAGGACTTACTACATACATATATTTGGTACGCTCATACGGCTCACGCGCCTACGACAACGATAAGTTAATAAACCTGCACCGACTGCAAAAGCGTTTAAATACACCCAAGATTTTGCAAGTTTAAACCTGCAGCCAGATTCTGTAAGCTCGATATCGACCATATACATAATACCTAACGTATGATCAAAAAGTCTTTGGATCGCTATTGCCGTGGAATTTATGTCAATCTATGAAATTATTTACTTTTATTAATTTTGACATTCACTTGACAACTTTCAAGTCAGCAGGTTATAATTCAACCTAAATAATTATAACCTAAAATCTATTTTATTTGTGACTTATGTATACTTCAAAGTCAAGAACCACAGAAGTAAATAATTGTATAGCACAGATCACTATCTGTGTTCTATAGATAGCTTTACGTTTCACGGCTATAGCGACCCAAAGACTTTTTGATCATACGTTACTAATACACGGCGCACTTGTTATATATGCAATGGTTCTTGAATGAAGCCGAAAAAAGTCTGTATTCATTTAATAAAATTATTACAGTATGATTATTAGCTTCTATTAAAATGCTTAAGATACCCCTTTCACCTTTTTTAATTATTAAATAATATTAATTAAGTTAAATTTATACAAAAAACAGTGTAGATGCAAATATCAAGTACACTCTTTCAAGTAACAATAAAATTATTGCTGTCAATGCTAAAATAATTGTAATAATTGTTTTATGTAAATTTGTTGATTTGTTGTAAACTTTCAAAAAATGTTTTTAATATTTTTAAAATTTATCATATCACAAGTGGCCGTAGGCGCCTTTAAGGCCTTGGCGCCGTTGTGCGCTGCACGACCTTGCCCATATGGACGGCGCGTCCCTGAATTAACTCACATAAATAGTTTAATTTCAAAATTGAAAAATAAATATACTGTTCTAAAGCTATTTAAATTACGTATAGTTGGAGAAAAACTCAATAGGTGGTGTTTGATAAATGCGTTCATTTGATTATTAAGAAGTTTCCTACCTATCCACTTTCTTATTATGGTTCTGCACAAAGAGATTGGAATATAATAGAGGCAGTATCAAGAATGTTTAGCTGTGACAACTGCAGGTGGGGAAAGGGGAATTGGTACACTGCCAAGCGCACTATCTGCGTTATTCAAAGCATATTTGATTAAAATATGCACAAGCATTCTGTAGTGATATATGTATGTAGAGGTTGGCAGTACAACAGTAGTCGTGTGAGCACAGAATAAAGAAATAAGTAGAAGTTTCAGTTGCGTTTTTATATATGGGATTCGTTGGTCACTGTCGGAATCCGCGCAGCCTCAGCGCGCACATATGTCGGAAAGTGCGTGGTTTTTAAAAATTAAAGTGTCTCAGTAGTTTTCTTTCTGTAACTGACGGCAGGGTGTAAAAATAATTTAAAAAACAGTATTTACTTACTACTTGACTACATTTCGTTGTTGACATTTTAACAATTAGAAGGTAGAAATGAATTATTTTAATAATTATTGATTAATTACATACATGTACATATTATACACTTTTCAATATTGTATCCCTTTATAAATTAAGTACACATTAACATAGATAACAAATGGTAAAAACATATTTTTATTTTATACAAATTTACAAGTGTTGTATATTTATAATTTTTTGTCTGCTTTTAACATTCTGCGTTTTAAATTCTCTATTACAGAATTTTAATGTATAATATATACGAAATCTTATAAATAAATTTATCAAATAATTTAACGGAAATTCTGGACATGGTGAATCAAATTTAATTTTAATTAACTCTTCTCTTATTCTTAAACCGCAATGATTCATTGGAGACATTTGAGGAAAAATTAAACAAAATTTATGATTTAATTCAAAAACAAAAGCATAAAAAGATTTTGGAGGCATTTTTAAATTTTCATAAACCTCCTTTTCTTTATTTTCATATGCCCTAAAATAGCATAGCAATGTTTCTGGATTTAATGTATTATTATAGGTAGAATATTCCTCGCAATTACTACAGCTATGTTTATTTAGGCATTGTTTTAAGAGGTAACCAGCTACCCAAGATAGAGCATTTTTTTCTGGTAGCTGTAAACCATCATATTCATTAGCCGAGATACTAACTAAATCATTAATTGTTGGATTTACAGTCGGTACGGAGGTGTCTAAAATTTCTGTCTCTGAACGATTAAACAGTGTTAATAATTTATCCATATCCTGAATGCAATTACTTCCTTCGACATGTTTAAAATAATTCAAACAGAATAATTTCTTAAAGGCACTATGAAATTGAATAGGGGTTGGATTTAAACTATTTCTTCCTTGTTGCCTGATGCTACCAAACATATTTTCCAAGCAATCTTGATTCAATCTCCTCGTAAAAAGAAATTTGAAATTCGCTTTTAGATCTTGCCAAAGCAATAAAATACTGGATATAGTAATTTGCCAGCCTCTTAAAAATTTCATTCTTTTTGTTATATTGACTGTATTATCTAAAACTTTCATCATTTGAAACTTCTTTATCATATCTTCCAAAAAGTTAATTTGGTTTTGATTGCCATCAAAAGGTCTATTTTGTGTTTGCATTGAATGAAGACGAATTTAAAATATCAAACAATTTGTTTATATCAGCAATGAAAATTGCTGTCGCAAATGCTGCTTGAGGCATCACTCCAATGCTCATTAAAGTTTCCAAAGCTGTTGCAACAGAACGACTAAGGAGTTGGACAGCTAGAGACACTTTCATTTTCTGGAAAGACGTTGGATTAATGTGAGCTTGGGTAAGCTTTGGAGCTAATTTAAAAGATCTATTCTGGTCCAGTTGATATAACTGTTCAACGTATTTTCGATCAGTGATTCCATTTTCAATACATATATTATATTTCAAAAAATTATTTCTGGTAGACTTCATTAAATGTGGTGTGTCAAATATATAATAAATTTTTGAAAAGTCAACTTCAAAATATGTTTTCTCTTCTGAAACACCGACACTTTTTGCAAATTTCATAAAATTTGAACCTTGGTCTGTAACCAAAGCACGAACCCTCAATCCTATTTCAAATAATTTTCTAATTATTGTAAATATTATCTCATGCAAAACATCTACTTGACAGCTATTTGCTATAAAAAAATATGCAACAGGCTGCTTCCATTTATTTTGAATGCCTCTAGCTATTAATGCCAACACGCTGTTAGCTGGTACAAAATGCTTCTGATTATTACTTTGATGAAATCCAAATATCTTGTCTTTTGATCTGCAATAAAACAGGTGAGTTTTTATTGACATTTCATCAACACACAAAATGCAGTCCTTTGCTGTATCGTCTATGTTTTTGACTTTATTTCTTATAAGTTCAATAATTGAACTGTTTATTCCAGATGAAATATCCCATTTCGATGTCATTCGACATAGGGTACTTTTACTTGGAAGATGAAATACGTCTTTCAAAAATCTGTACACTGATGGTCCCAAGAAGTAGATAGTTAATGCAAACTGTTTAAAAGCTTCTGAATATCTGCTTCCTTTACGTGTGTTGGAAATTAATTTTACTTGCATTATAAAAAAGTTTGCTGCTGTTTCATGAAAGTGTTCCTTGCAAAACTGTATTACATCTTCTTCTGAAATATATTTTTCAGATTTCATTGTTTGTTCTGAAAGTCATTGATTCCTGCATGAAAAAAAAAACATTGTACTAGGTCATTATTTATTGATTAACACTATTCATACCTAAAATACCACACCCTTCTTTAAATATTGTTGGTTCTGCATCTTTCTTCAGTCTGGTAAAAGACAACCCAGCAAACATATCCTCCGAAAAGTGTTCACTGCAAACTCTTTTGCTGTCAAAAAATTCTTGGCCTTTATTTATCCAGTCCAACTGTCCGATCGAATGTAGCCACTGAGTACGTCTACAGATTAAATTAAGAGAAACGAATCTATTTAGGACACATTATCTTACATATATATTACTTGCATGTACGTACCTTTTAATATCGTTTGGGATTCCAAAATACTTTAGAGAATGCTGATCTCTACTATTGTTTTTACAGTTTAATACACAACAATAGTTGACCATAATGATTTATTTTATTAACTATAAATATAACACAAACAAAATTCGCAAAAATACAAATGTTTAGTTGTATACAAATATACCTGTGTATGTAAATAACTCAGATGATCAACGCCATCGCCATATATGCGCGTAGAGGCTGCGCTAGAACAAATCGGTACAAAGAAATTCTCTAACTGAAACTTCTGCTTATTTCTTTATTCTGTGGTGTGAGTATGTCAATGATGCAATAAGAATATATATGTAATGCTATGTATCAGTAATAAATAAAGAGATTAAGATCAGATCGTATTTATTAACAAACAATAGTACATTTGGCGACGAGGAAAAGTGAAAGTGGCCAAGTTAATAGACGTGATTGCAATCGCGGAGTTTGATTGCAAAAGTGACGCAGCAACACAAGGTCAAAGGTGGAAGCGATGGAAGAGGTCATTTACCTTTTACATAGAGGGAAAAGGAGTGACAGACTCACAACAAAAGAAAGCTTTGCTGTTACACACTGCTGGAGCAGACGTTCAGGATATATATGAAACGTTACCTCAGGAGGAAATAGCCGAAGGTATTTGTGTATACAAAAAAACACTAGATGCATATTTTATGCCTAAATCGAACACTACATATGAAAGACACTTGTTTAGGAAAATTGAACAGATAGAAGAAGAAACAGTAGATCAGTTTGTTACAAGGTTGAAACAACAATCAAAAAATTGCGAATTTACAGATGAAGACAGTGAAATATTATCTCAGGTTATCGATAAATGTAGATCAAGTCACTTGAGAAGAAGGTTAATCGAGAAACAAGGAACATTGAAAGAAGCAATGGATATGGCTCGAATTATGGAAACAAGTGAAAGACAAGCAGCTTGTATCGAACATAAAATGGAAGTAAATAAAATCAAGAATAATAGTTGGAAACATACAAAACAGGAAACAAAGCGTTTTAGGTGTGGAAAAATGGGTCATTTTAGTTATGATAAGAAGTGCCCAAGCAAGCAAATGACATGTAAAAAATGTGGTATAAAAGGACATGCAACAGAAGTATGCAGAACCAAGCAAGAAAAGGTAAAACTGCACAGGACAAGAAATGAGAAAAGTACTCCGAAAAATGCATATCAAATGGAGAATAATGGAGAGTCATCAGATGAGTATGTGTTTTCTATTTATAATATAAATAAAGTAGATTGGTCAAGGGAGCCAGTAATAAGAGTAGAAATGGGAAATGTGTATCTAGACATGATGATAGATTCTGGAGCAAATTGTAATGTAATAGATTACAATGGGTATATCTCAAAGAAAATAAAGTGAAATGTTTACGTAACATTAAATGTCACAATAAGTTGAATGTATATGGGAAGCAACACATTAATATTGTAGGAAAATTTAATGTAGAAATTAAGCTACCTGAAAATGACAGGAAAGTGGATAATGTAGAGATATTGGTTATACAAGAAAATGGGACACCAATTTTAGGTCGAGATACAGCAATGGAATTGGGAATACTAAAAATAGGGAATAATGTCAATAAAGTATCAGTTACCACAGTTCAAGAAATAACAGCGAAATATTCGCAAATATTCAAAAAAAATAAAATAGGAAAATTGAAAGATTTTAAACTCAAAATATCAATTGATAAATCAGTAGCACCCGTAGCACAACATGCTCGCAGAATACCATTTAATTTGAGAGGGATATTTGATAAAGAGATACATAAGTTAGTGGTGGATGGAATTATAGAAAAGGTAGAAGGTCCAACACCTTGGGTATCACCAATTATAATTGTACCGAACGCAAATGGTAGGGATATCAGAGTATGCAGAGGAAGCAATTGAAGAATTGGGAGGTGCAACAGTTTTTAGTAAAATAGATATTAAAAATGCTTATCACCAAATAGAACTAGATGAGGAATCCAGAGATATTACAACTTTCAGTTGTTACAAGGGTCTGTATAGGTATAGGAGGTTGAATTTTGGGATATCATGTGCTCCTGAGATGTTTCAAAGAATAATGGACCAAATTTTTTCGGGCTGTGCAGGAAGAGTAATATTTATGGATGATATAATAATATTTGGTAAAGACATGGAAGAACACAACCAACGATTGGAGAAATTCTTGAACCAAGTCCAATATATGGGTATAACATTAAATAAAGAAAAATGTGAATTTGCACAAGAAAAGGTAACATTTTTGGGACATGAAATAACCAGTAAAGGAGTAAAACCTTGCAAAACGAATTTGCAAGTGATTCAAGAGTTTCGAAGACCAACAACTGTTGACGAAACTAGAAGTTTTCTAGGTTTAGTAAATTTTTGTTCGAAATATATACAAGACCTAGCTACAATAAACGAACCACTACGTAGATTAACAAACAAAGGAGTTCAGTTTAAATGGGGGAAAGAGCAGGATGAAGCATTTAGAACATTGAAAGAAAGCCTCACTGATTGTGAAGTATTAGCATTTTATGATAAGGGTTCCAGGACACAAATAATAGCAGATGCCAGTCCAGTGGGATTGGGTGGTATACTTACACAAGTACAAAATGGTAATTCAAGGATAATAGCATATGCTAGTAGGAGTTTGACCGATGTGGAGAAAAGATATTCACAAACGGAAAAAGAAGCCCCTGCCATAATATGGAGCTTCGAAAGATTTAAAATGTATTTATTAGGGAGTACATTTGATCTTATCAGTGACCATAAACCCCTAGAATTCATATTTTCAGAAAAATCCAAACCATCAGCACGAATTGAGCGATGGGTTCTTCGGATGCAGCCATTCAACTTCAAGGTTATTTACAAAAAAAGGAACAGACAATATAGCTGATCCATTGTCAAGACTATTGAAATTAGAAAATAAGGTAGGAAGAGACTATGTAAAATGGATAGCAGCTACACGAAAGGCTATAACTACTAGAAGAATCGAGGAAGAATCAGCTAAAGATATAAAGTTAACAGAAGTAAGAAATATTCTTAAATACGGTAAGGAATTTCCGGACTATTTGAGACAGTTCAAGTTAATAAAAGATGAGTTGTGTATAGTTGGTAAAATAGTTATGAGAGGAACAAGAATAGTTATACCAGAAGCTTTGGTTAAACAAACACTGGAATTGGGACATGAGGGTCATTTGGGAATGACTGCAATGAAAAGGAATTTAAGAACAAAAGTCTGGTTTCCCAAAATGGACACATACATTGAAAGATTTGTTAAAACATGTAATGAATGTCAGCTGGTTGCAGGTCCAGGACCACCAGAGCCTATGAAACGAATGGAATTACCGGATACGCCGTGGCAACATGTCGGTATCGATTTTATGGGGCCATTACCCTCTAAACAGAGTGTGCTGGTTCTCGTGGACTACTATTCAAGATTTATCATAGCAGAGCTGCTACGAGACACAACAACAATGAAGATGATAGAAAAACTAAACGAAAGCTTTTCAAGATATGGGTATCCAGAATATATTCATTCCGACAATGGGCCACAATTTATAAGTGGACATTATCAGAAATATTGTGAGGAAAAAGGCATTAAGGCAATTCATGTAACACCTCTGTGGCCTCAAGCAAATGGGGAAGTAGAACGACAAAACAGATCGATCCTGAAACGATTAAAGATTGCGGAAGTGGAGGGGAAAGATCCAAAAGAGGAATTACAGAAATTTCTACTAATGTACCATACAACACCACATTCCATTACAATGAAGGAACCCGCAAGTTTATTTTTTGGGAGGAGCATCCGAAACAAAGTACCCCAAATTATGACAAGAATGTTGGATGATGAAGAGATCAGGGATAGGGATACATTGTTGAAAGAAAAAGGAAAAATATATGGAGATGGGAAGCGTCATGCGCAAGAAAATGATATCATTGAAGGGTAATCAGTGATAGTAAAGCAAGACAAACAAAATAAATTGTCAACTAATTTTGGAATAGAAAAATTCAAAGTACTGGAAAGGAAAGGTAGTGAATTAATATTGGAGTCACCCACAGGCAAAGTTATTAGAAGAAATGCAGGACTAGTGAAGAAATATAGAATCAGAGAAGAGGAAGGAGAGATCAAAGATGAAAATACTTTGGAAATACCGAAGAAGAATAACAGTGAGGGAGACAGTTCTAATAAAACTATTGTGAGTGCGCGTGAATATGATACACACGAGAAAGACAATTTTGAAGAAAAATCGGTAGTGCAAGATACAGAGTGTCAACCAAGAGCAAGAAAACCACCTGGATATTTAAAGGACTATGTAACGGAAATATGAAGAACAGTCTTAAAAGAAAGGAGGGATGTAGTGATATATGTATGTAGAGGTTGGCAGTACAACAGTAGTCGTGTGAGTATGTCAATGATGCAATAAGAATATATATGTAATGCTATGTATCAGTAATAAATAAAGAGATTAAGATCAGATCGTATTTATTAACAAACAATACTACACATTCCACATTCGATGCAATAGTCTACATAATATGCTTCACAATGTTCACAGTCTGTTGGCCAAAGATACACACATTAAGAATCATATCACTTGGTAATTCTGTAAATAAATACAGAATCATGAAACATTATTTAATACTGTTAGCTCTCAAAATAATCAAGTAATATACTATGTAAGGATGACAAAGATTTAACTGGCAATTGAAATAACTGAAACCTTAGTATTTGAGACATAAAATAGGTTTGAAAGTAAAAATATGTAGGTGTTTGTAATGGAATTTAATTGTTTTTCTATAAACAGAATAAGTACTAAATGCGCTTAACTTTTTTCTGTGTATTTCATATTTATACTGCAAATGTTTCATCACTCCTTACAAACAAGACAATCAGAAACTTCTAATAGAGTTGCTTCTATTGGAAGTTTCTTGCCCATGAAACAGTACCAATAATAATATTAGAAGTTTGTTGCTCATGAAACAGTACCAATAATAATGTCAGAAACACCAAGAATTTACATAACATTCCATTAACTAATTGCTGATGTAAAACCAATCATCAGCAAAAATATCAATGATTTAGTAATAGATGCAGATTTTGTAGTGAAACGAACACCTTGCATTCATTCATACGTCTATAAGAAAAAATAGTGCATTGCTTCATGTTACCAAATAAGCAAGTAAAAAGAAAAAAACGCTTACATGTAATAGCATATACCTATAATTTGGGTAGCCCGGAGCCTTAAGGCTGTTCATACGGTCGGATTTGTGAAGACGCGCAAGGGTTGTGCTGCCAATTGATTGTGCCCTTACTGCAGGATATTTCTTGACGAAAATTTTTCTGTAATAAAAGGAAAGTTGGTTCTACGCTTCTATAAGATTAGATTTTCAATAACTTTCCCCACTTAAGAGAAATTCTAATGTAAAAATGTGCTAAAATGACTGAATTCTAACGTAAAACAAACAACAAAGTATGAACTTTATCGAGAAAGTATTTTTATAGAAGCATAGATTTGTCTTTTGCAAATATCTTACAAAAATCAGAAATAAAATACATGCTTTAATAAATGTATAATCAATTGGCACCGTGAACGTTACATTCACCAATTCTGCTTATTTAACCCACTGGAAAGTGGCGCTGCATAGTGCATTTTAGCTTCAACTACCGAATGGGTGGAGACTCCAAACTGAACGTATTATAATTATTCTAGGCCCTATGTTTTAAGAGTCTTCTATACCTACCCGTTGTATTTATCGAGAGTGAGACTCATCTGAATACATTCAGATTTGTTAATATGACGTTTAGGAAAAAAGGCGTGTAGAAATTTACTCGGACTATATTAAGTAAACAGTTCGGCACCGAGACAAACTTTTTATGATTTCTTGAAGCTACTCTCTTCTCGAGAACGGTGATGTTCATATAAAAGAAGCAACTGTCTAATATAAATAATGTCATACATAGTAGAAGTAAAATAAAAAACATTTACAATTTCTAAATAGATAATTTTAAAAATAATTAGAATTTCACATGTACACGGCTAATTTAGTAATTTAAAAGAAACTATAATGAAATTTCCAATAAAAATGCTTTGCGTCAACATGGAAGTTCATGTATATTATTGTTAAGATACATTTTATTAAATAATAATCAGGAGAATTATTATAAACGTAACTAATGGAATAATTATTAGTATCATGCACAGTTTCATGGTTTCGACTGTAACTAGAGATGTGTCGTTCGCGAACGAATCGGTTCAGTGAACCGAATCCCAGCAGCGAACCGAGGGGGCCGGTTCACTAAATTTCAATGAACCGGATTTCGGCTTACTTGAGAAGTAATTTTATCCGCACTACGCTCTAAAATATTTATTTTTGTACAACATAGAAACATATTGTATAAATGTATAAAATGAATATACTGAACTCAATATCAAAATGTAACAATAACTAAACAGCTTACATATAAATCTAAATTCTACATTGATAATTTACAAATTATAATTTAAAAAAATTAATGTATAATTTAGTTTTACATATATTTTGTTTAATTTGTGTACAACAATCTAATAATTTGTCAAATTTGTGTGCATTATAGCTTCAAATAAATTGTTTGTCGTTTATGAACGGTACGCTATTACGGATTCACACAGTTCAAATGAACCGGTTCAGTGAACTGACTCACAATGACGAGCGAAGCCGAGTCGAAGAACAACCGTTTTGCCCATCTCTAAATGTAACATTCCGTGCGTTCAGGGAGTTACGGCGCCGCTAGCGCTGAGCGGCTGAACTGTGCTAGGTCGAGCGGTGTCCTGAACGCGACTGCTAAGTGGCGGTCGCCATTTTGTCTAGCGAAAATAATTTCGCTCGAAGAAAAGCGGCGCTAGAAAGAAGTGGGGATAAGCGGTGAATATTCAAATATAAATTTAAAAATTCAAACCCCCGGATTAATAAAAACATTAATTTATTAATTGTAGAAGTAAATATCATTTTTACGGTTGCTGTTGTACTTGTTGTTATATTTAAAGTTATGAGAAAGTTATAGCTAAATTTATCATATAAAATAGATGATAAGTACTATTATATTCGGTTTACATATAAAGTGAATATCTTTTTTCTACTTGAAATAGATTATTTATTTCTAATAAATAAACAACTGTTAGTAAATTCATGAAACTAAATTTGGCTCGATGACTTAGCGGCGGTAAAAGCGGTTAAAATTCAAATTTGAATCTTGTGAATAATACGATTAATAGAAACATATTCAATTATGTTGCACAATAGATCTTAAATAGTGCCTAATAGTTCTTTTTGATCTGTTTATATATTGAAATGTATTTTGAAATAGATATAACTATTAAGTAATGTCAAACAGCACAATTTCTTCTAATAAACAGCATAATTCCCTCTAATTTGGCACTAAATTTAATCAAAAATATTAACAGCTGCTACAGAAACTAATGAGCTATATATTAAGCTGTTATTAATGTTGTTATTAACAACTTATTTGAACTTATAAAAGGTGTCTATTCGTATGAAATTCATGACATTCATTATTAAAGTTGACATATGTATTTGCTGTAAATGAGAAAATTTATAAATAAGTGTCTTATTTATTTGATGTAATTGTGAAAGTAGAGAATAGTCATATTTAAAATATGTGTTTTAGAAAGAGAAAGATATATCAAAGTATATTTGACTTGTTAAATAACTATGTATTATAATGATAAACTAACTTGATGTAAAAACTTAGTTACCAATTTGGAGAAAATCCTAGGAGATTTTTGTTGAAAAAACAAATAGGAGAGAATTTTTTAATTTCATTGAAAGAGGGAAAGTAATTTATTTTTCTCTACTAAAACATTATTTTATTGTTTAAATACAATATAAAAGTATACAAAATTGTAAAATAGTTATAATAGAAAAGGAAATTAAGTGACTTACTAAAAGTTGAAGAATATTGTTACCGGAAATTCAGCCAAGAATAGAGGACTTCGGATGAAGATTATAGCTACATAATACATGTAAAAGAAGAGAATACAATTAATAATAAACATTGTACTAATTTAAATGGAGAATGGACTTACCGAATAATTAATTTGGAGCAGAAAGATATTAAATTGTGTATGGAACCAGAATAAGATGATCCAATTTTATGTGTAGCAGAAAGCAGTTCTACATCAATTTTGGGAGGATTTATTTATAATAATTGCTGAGGATTGAAGATAGGAATCAGTTTTCCAGATCACACTAAGAATTACGAAGCAAATGAGCTCTGAAGAAAGAAAATTATAAGGTTATATTTTGTATAATTTATTTGAATTAAAATAAGTCTTGCAAGCAATGGATCAGATAATCATTGATCTATTTATAGAAAATTATTATTATTCTAATTGAAAATAGCTATAATTAGCTTTTATAAAGACATTTGATTATAAATTCATCATGGAACAAACACAGTTTAAAAGTTACTTCCATTAGTATTGCTTATATGTCAAAATACTATTGTGTTAAAGTTCAATTTCAACCTATATTTATTATTACTGAATTTCATTTATCTGTTTAGATTTCGTTAAATACACTTACAGAATCAATTTGTTAGAATACATATTTATATTTGATAATAGATTTGAAATTACTTACCTTTGATTTGTTGAGATGTATCCTTGTGAGATTCACAAATATATGATTATGTTTTTTCGTATACAATGTTGACTTGTCACTGAACTTTCTAGGTTATTGTACTAAACAAACCAAACTTATATAATTCATTTTGCATTAGCTCGAAAACAGCATATTAGGATATTGTAGTTATTCGAATATAAACCCACGTGAGAATAGAGTTTAGAATCATGCTTATTAACTTGAAATACCATTTATTTCAACTATAGAAATAAACAGTTATGTTATAATAAATGTTAAAATGATTGGACCAATAGAAACACTTTTATAAATCACGTGTTAGTTAGTATATGCGTGACATTAATTGGTATCTGATTGGCCTATGAAGACTATAGATTCATATGAAGTAGTAGATAAAACGATCAAAGCATTGAGTTATAATTATTGAACCCATTAATAGAATTTAAGTAGATTTCTTTAAAATTTCGAATATTATTTCTTTTACGAGCATTAAATTAAGAATCTAAATTAAATATACAACAACGTGTTTGACGAGCATTAAATTATGGCGCACAACGTGGTTGCAATTTTTTTTCAAATAAATTGTTATGCTACTAATTATAGATAGTAATATTTAATCAAGTGAAGCACGTTTGTTATATAAAAAAAAATTTTGTTGAATCAACTAATTATTTTGAATAATTACAATATCTAATACAATACTAATTTTTTTTAAAAGGTAGTAAATTGTGGAAAAGCAATAAAAGTCATTTGTCATATTAGTTTACTGATTTATTGGAATATTACATAATCATTTATTTCAAATTGTATATTAGCTGTTTGATTTTTTAAATATGCCTAATACAAGAAAAGGTACAGTAGCTGGTGATGGATCTTTAGCAGGTTCTGAAGAGAGTATAGATATTCAGACCATGATTAAGAATTTACAAGAGGTTATGCAAACACAAATGATAAACATGCAGACAAATATACAGTCACAAAATGAAAACATTTTATCACAATTTGAATTACAAAAAACTAACATACAAGACATAAACACAAATATTTACAACTTACAAACTATACAGGGTCAATTGGATCTTAAGTTTGATTCAAATAGCAAACAATTACAAGGACAGCTGGATATTCAGAAGCAAGAATATAAAGAAAGTATTGAAGGTTTACATGGAGAGATAAACAATCTTAAAGACGAAATAAAGAAGGAATTACAGGATAATGTTGAAAACATTAAAATAAATATGATCAATCTAGAACACAGAATGTACCTTAAAGTTAATGTAAATACTGAGAAGATAGAAGAATTGGAGGTCAAAGCTAAGAACAACCTAGAGGAATTGGGAAAGAAAATAGAAAATAAAATACAAGAAGAACAAAGGGATGTTCAAAACCAATTTGACGTTATTTCATCCAGAGTTAAGGATACTAAAGAAGAAACAAAACAGGTCAAAGGAGATCTGATAATTTTAAAAGAAGAGACTAAGAAATTAGAAGGTAAAGTAGATCAAATGGATGAAAACTGTAAAATAAATTTAGGTAAATTTCAACAGAAGGAGACTGAATTCTTTGAAGTTATTAAGAAGGAATTAGACTTACTTAAGAAATCAGGGAACAGAATTATATTAAATGATAGGAATAACACATATAACCCATATCTAAGACCGGAAATGTGGCCAAAATACCGAGATAATTGTGACCAAGTACATGCGATGACCTACTTAAAGAATATTTCAAAGCTGACACAAGAGATTGAAGATGAAACACAGAAAATGAATCTGGTTAGATTAACATTAGAAGGAAGGTGTCTGGAATGGTATTTAATGTTTGAGGATAAATGCACTAATTTCGGTCAATTTAGCAAAGAATTTACTCAACAGTACTGGAATAAAAATATACAAGACAGAACAAAAATTAAATTACTGACAGGGAGATATAAAGAAGGAATTACAAACAGAGAAAACTACGCCAGAGATATGTTTAACCAATCAAAACACTTACCGGATATTAATGAAGAAGAAATTGTTAGACATATTCTAAATCATTTTATTTTAACTGATGGTGAGGTGGTTATCAGTAAAAGTGTTAGCAATATTGAAGAGTTAATGGAGACTTTGAGAAAACTAGACGATTTGACAGAATTACAACGAATTAACAAAAGGAATAATTATCCTATAAATTTTAGAGAAAACAATTATAATTATGGTGGATTCAGAAGAGATTATAACTCCTATCAAAATAGAGGAAATTTTGATAATTCTAATAATTATAATAATAATGGAACCGGAAGAGGAGGTAATTTTAGAACTGGTAATGGTAATTCGAATAATAGACCAGAGTATTATCAAAACAACAATTATAGAGGTAATAATGGTAGAAATAATGGAGGGAAAGTTAATGGATTTGGACGCGAAAATAATAATGGAAGTGGTAATGTTCAAATAAGAGAGAATGGAAGACCACAGATTAACCAATTTAATATTAGAAAACAACTATATGAAGAACGGAATAACATACCAGAAAACATACAAAATAATTATGAAAATACAGATTTGGGACAGGTCTCATCAGAGAAAAAAAAAACGCCGATTTATGCAAACAAAGAGAATTTGAAGACGTTGGAGTTCGAACGTTCTCAACCGAGCACTTCGACGAATTAAAATCACCAATTTTAATATGTACTTATTACTTAAATTTGACATCTAACCGATTTTACGACAACCCACACAATTTTATTAAAATAAACGATGAAAGCGATATTGTGATAGATAACGACATACCAATGATAGATATTGAGATTAGGAATATCAAAATTAAAACAATTATTGATACAGCTGCAGAGGTCTCACTCTTGAAGAAGAATACTTTAGAAAAGATAGAAAATTATAAGGAGCATTTAATTAAAATTAAGAAAATGGACGTTATCGCTACTAATAAGAAGAAGATAGGAATTATCCAAGAGAAATTTTGTATAGACGTTGTTATCAATAAAAGTCTTATATACTTGAATTTTATGTATTTGAAAATATGAATTTTGAATGTATTATGGGTATAGACAATATTAAAAGATATGAAATGGTTATTGATTTTGAGAAGAATTTATTAAGGATAGGAAGTAATGATGTTGTATTAAATGAGAAATCTAAGGGAATAGAAGTGAATAATTATAATATTTTAAGAGAAGATGATTGGAATTTAAACAAGGAAGATTTTGAGGAGGAAAATATGGAAGATGGACTAATAGCTAATAATAAAGAAAAAGGTATATTTTTTCATACCGATAATAATTTATACGAAGATAATAATTTAGTTGAAGATAATGGTAGTACGTTGATTAAAGATGAGATTATTATATGTAATGAAGATGATGTTATATTAAAGAATTATATGGAAGATATTAATAAGATAATAAATGGAATGGATATGGATGATGGAAATAAGGAATTGATGAAAGTTATTTTGATGGAAAATAGAAGAGTATTCAATGAGGAAGTTACATTTGCAAGAAATTATGAACATAAGATAATTGTATCCAGTGATGAACCATTAAATGTTAAAGTATACCCAATACCATTTCAGTATCGTGAACAAATAGATAAAGAGATTAACAAATTGTTAGAACAAAACATTATTGAACGATCAACTTCATATTTTATTAATCCTGTAGTAATTGTAAAAAAAAGTGATAACAGTCTTAGAATCTGTCTCGACATGAGAGAAGCCAATAAGAGGGTTAAGCCTGGTTTTGAAGCTCCTATGAACATTAATGCTCTAATTTCAAGATGTGGACATAGTCAATATTTTTCTAAAATCGATTTAAAACATGCATTTTGGTTAATTCGTTTAGAAGAGGAATCCAAGAAATATTGTGCATTCAATATAAATGGAAATATTTACCATTTTACTGTCGCTCCATTTGGTCTTATAAGTAGTCCTAGCGCTCTTATTAGATTTTTACATAAAATATTAAATAAATATGAACAATTCTGTAGTCATTATTTTGACGATATTTTAATTTTTTCTAAAACTAAAGAAGAACACATGCAACATCTTAAAATAATATTAACTACATTATGTCAAGAAGGAATGAAGATTAATCTTATGAAGTGTGAATTTTTGAAGAAACAAGTTAACTATTTAGGTTATTTAATAAAGGACTCAGGAATTACTCTGAATCCTGATAGATTAATAGATATTAAATCTTTTCCGCAACCAAAAAGAGTTAAAGATGTAAGATCTTTTCTAGGTATACTTAATTATTATCACAAATTTATTCCTAATTATGCTAGGAAAACATTACCACTAGTTAATCTATTGAAGAAAAATGTTAAATGGAACTGGAAAGATGAACAGCAGAAGGCGTTTCAAGAACTTAAAGATGTTTTCGTAAGTTCACTTCAGTTGTACCATCCGGATTTTGAACAGGAGTTTATTCTTCGCACAGACGCTTCAAATTATGCTATTGCTGCTGAATTAATTCAATTTCAACATGGTATTGAAGTTCCAGTATATTTCGTTTCTAAAATTTTAAGACAAAATCAAATTAAATTTTCAATATCAGAAAAAGAGATGTACAGTATTATATACAGTGTAGATAAGTTAAGATATTTTTTACTAGGAAGACATTTCGTTATTGAAAGTGATCATATTGCATTAGTATCTTTAATGAATAATAAGATCAACAATCATAGAATTTATCGATGGAGTCTGTTATTATCAGAATTTGACTTTGAGATCAGATATAAACCGGGAAAACAGATGATTGTAGCGGATATCTTAAGTAGAAAGTATGAGATTAAGGACAAAAATGAAATTCTAATCACGAATATAAATCTTAAAGTTTCTGGAATATGTTCAAAAAGTAGGATTAAAGAAGCACAAAAAGAAGAAGGAATTGCTAAAATTATGAGAATTGTACAAGAAGAAGGCAGTCATAAAGGATTTAACATTGAAAATGAATATTTAAAGAAATTGGTTGGTAGGAAAAACTTATATGTTATAGGTATACAACAAGCCTTGGAAATAATTAAACATTTACATGAAAAATTTTTACATATTGGAATAAGGAAAACGTGGATAATTTTTAGAGAAGCATTTTACTGTAAAAGAGATTATCAACTTATTAAAGGTTTTATACAGAAATGTAAAGTTTGTCAATTGACAAAAGAAAAGAATTTTACTAATGAAAATTTATCAGGAACAATCGTAGCACAAGAAAGATTACATATTCTAGCAATCGATTATCTAACGCAACTTCCAAGAAGTTCCCAGGGATATAGAAATCTATTAGTTATGTATGATCTGTATACTAAATATGTTAAAATCATACCAACAGCTAAATGTGATACAGAAACTACGTTATGTGCTTTAGAATCATTTTTCACGGAATTTGGATTTCCAAAAATCATATTAAGTGATAATGCAAGTTATTATACTAACGAAAAGTATAAAAGATATTTGGAAATAAGAAATATCAAAGCATACTATACTAGTATTAGACATCCTCAAGCAAACCCTTGTGAGAGAATGATCAAAGAAGTGATTAAATATCTCAGAATTATGCTTGAAGAAAATCATTACATATGGCTAAAGAAGATTAAAAAGATTGAACACATAATTAATAATACACCAAATACAGATATAGGATTGTCACCAATATATTTAATGACTTTACAAAATCCAGAAAGACCATGGAATGATACAGAATATGCAGATTTAGAAGAAACTTTTGATAAAATTAAACAACATTACATAAAGAAACAAATCAAAGTTAAAAAACAAAAGAATCCACGACATATTAAAAAATACAATATTGGAGATAGAGTAATTATTAAAAACCTAAGAGTCACTGATAAGTCTAAGAATCAAGTAGCTAAATTTGTGAAAGCTCACATCGGTCCATTTGTAATTAATAAGGTATTTGGAAATACATATGAGTTGACAGAACCATATACAGGGTTGATCCGAGGAAGGTTTCACATATCAATGTTGCATGATTATTTTGAATAAGTGTATTTAAATATGATGGTAAACTAGTATAATAAAAAAAAAAAATATAATTATAAATTAATTTTTTTTTATATAAATGGTGTACCACAAACCGATATTTCCCCTGATATCATCAACTTTTATGCGAGTTCAACCTGCACAGACTTCGATTCTAGTTTTAACTTTCAACTCGTAGACCAGGACACTGTTTTAAAGGTCTTCTTATCTATTACTAGCACCGCTACGGGCGCGGATGGTATTGGCGTTAATATGCTAAAATTAGTATTGCCCTACGTACTTCCCTATTTGACGCATATAATTGACTCATGCCTGTATTATAATTATTTTCCCCGACAGTGGAAATTAGCCGTTGTGGTGCCTCTGCCCAAGACACCAGCCCCGTCTGATGTGCGGGACCTGCGCCCAGTAAGCATACTACCTGCACTTAGTAAGATCTTGGAAAAAATCATGTGCGCTCAACTGAGGGAACATTTAGCATGTCACAATCTGATTCCGGACTGTCAGTCTGGTTTCAGGCGTGGTTATGGTTGCGTCACAAGCTTGCTGGACGTGACGGATGATATCATGCGGGCCAGAGATAAGAACGATCTGTCTATTCTAGTATTGTTAGATTTCAGTAAGGCTTTCGATACCATCAGTCACGACGTTCTCTTGGCTATATTGCACTACCTTGGTTGCGGTGATTCCTGCGTGGAACTTATACGGTCCTATTTGTGTGACAGGTACCAGATGGTTCGGTTGGGTAATCGGAAGTCCTCCCCGTTGCCTATCCACAGGGGTGTACCTCAGGGGTCCATTTTGGGGCCTTTGCTGTTTTCAGTTTATACAAGTATGTTGCCCAAAAATATTGAATTTTGCAAAACGCATATGTATGCGGATGACACACAAATGTATTTGTCTTTTCCTCCTTCCGACATGGCTGATGCCATAGATAAAATGAATGCTGATTTAGCAAATATCAGTACTTATTCCCGCAGACATTCCATATTTATTAACCCTAACAAAAGTTGTGTTATGTTGTTGGGAAGGGTGGGTGACGTTGAGAGGTGTGGGGGTCAGGTGAACCTTACCTTAAATGACAGCATTATCCCTGTAGTAACGCAAGCAAAAAATTTAGGCGTAATCATGGATAATTCTTTTAGATACAAGTCTTACATCTCTAAAATTATAAGCCGTGCTTACCTCAACTTAAAGATTTTATATCCTTGGAAATCAATCTTCAGTATTAAGTTGAAGAGGATTCTATGCGAATCCATGGTGCTGTCATTATTTAATTATTGCATGCCTGTTTATGGGCCCTGTTTGGATGCAAATGATGTGAGGCGAGTACAGAAAGTTCAAAATGCGTGCATGAGGTACATTTTTGATGTCCGCAAGTACGATAGGATTACACACAAGCTCGAATCCTTGCGATGGGTAAATATGCAAAACCGTATTGTCTTACATTGTCTCACCTTGTTTCACAGTATACTTTTGTCTGGGTGCCCGCCGTACTTGTTGAGGAAGATCAGGTTTCGCTGCGACGTGCATAGTATTAATATAAGGAGGAGGGATGCTATTACCTTGCCTAAATACAATACTACTTTCTTTAGGAGATCGTTCACTTATGTTATCTACTCACTTTACAATTCCATGCCGGAACATTTTAAGGCGATGGGTTTGGCGGCGTTCAGGGGTGCTGTTTTTTCTTATTTGTTAAAGCATCAGTAATGCTCGGTTCAGTTCGTTTCTTAATTTTCAGTGTTATAAACAGTATATATTAGGTATATTATATAATATGTATTATTTTGTTTCTTATTTTAATATGTGTAAGGGTGTTACCGAGTTTAATATATATTTTTGGGCAGAGTATTAGGATTAGGATAGGTTAGGCAAGTATTGTTTTCTTTTTCGGCTTTTGTGATTTTAAGGTTTTGGTGGAAGAACAGGGGCTGGAGAACTTCTCCAGCTATCTGAACCATGCCTTAGGATTTCAACCACATATTTCTGTTGATGTAATGTCACTATGTATATATCATGTGTGTTGAATAAAAAGGGTTATAATATAAGAAAGAAGCAAAAATAAGCTGTTATTAATGTTGTTATTAACAACTTATTTGAACTTATAAAAGGTGTCTATTCGTATGAAATTCATGACATTCATTATTAAAGTTGACATATGTATTTGCTGTAAATGAGAAAATTTATAAATAAGTGTCTTATTTATTTGATGTAATTGTGAAAGTAGAGAATAGTCATATTTAAAATATGTGTTTTAGAAAGAGAAAGATATATCAAAGTATATTTGACTTGTTAAATAACTATGTATTATAATGATAAACTAACTTGATGTAAAAACTTAGTTACCAATTTGGAGAAAATCCTAGGAGATTTTTGTTGAAAAAACAAATAGGAGAGAATTTTTTAATTTCATTGAAAGAGGGAAAGTAATTTATTTTTCTCTACTAAAACATTATTTTATTGTTTAAATACAATATAAAAGTATACAAAATTGTAAAATAGTTATAATAGAAAAGGAAATTAAGTGACTTACTAAAAGTTGAAGAATATTGTTACCGGAAATTCAGCCAAGAATAGAGGACTTCGGATGAAGATTATAGCTACATAATACATGTAAAAGAAGAGAATACAATTAATAATAAACATTGTACTAATTTAAATGGAGAATGGACTTACCGAATAATTAATTTGGAGCAGAAAGATATTAAATTGTGTATGGAACCAGAATAAGATGATCCAATTTTATGTGTAGCAGAAAGCAGTTCTACATCAATTTTGGGAGGATTTATTTATAATAATTGCTGAGGATTGAAGATAGGAATCAGTTTTCCAGATCACACTAAGAATTACGAAGCAAATGAGCTCTGAAGAAAGAAAATTATAAGGTTATATTTTGTATAATTTATTTGAATTAAAATAAGTCTTGCAAGCAATGGATCAGATAATCATTGATCTATTTATAGAAAATTATTATTATTCTAATTGAAAATAGCTATAATTAGCTTTTATAAAGACATTTGATTATAAATTCATCATGGAACAAACACAGTTTAAAAGTTACTTCCATTAGTATTGCTTATATGTCAAAATACTATTGTGTTAAAGTTCAATTTCAACCTATATTTATTATTACTGAATTTCATTTATCTGTTTAGATTTCGTTAAATACACTTACAGAATCAATTTGTTAGAATACATATTTATATTTGATAATAGATTTGAAATTACTTACCTTTGATTTGTTGAGATGTATCCTTGTGAGATTCACAAATATATGATTATGTTTTTTCGTATACAATGTTGACTTGTCACTGAACTTTCTAGGTTATTGTACTAAACAAACCAAACTTATATAATTCATTTTGCATTAGCTCGAAAACAGCATATTAGGATATTGTAGTTATTCGAATATAAACCCACGTGAGAATAGAGTTTAGAATCATGCTTATTAACTTGAAATACCATTTATTTCAACTATAGAAATAAACAGTTATGTTATAATAAATGTTAAAATGATTGGACTAGACATGAGTAACGCAGCGCTGCGTTGAGTTAGTGCGTTGATACACTGGAATGCGTTACAAGTATTAATACAGCAGTTTCAACGCAATAACGCATCAGCGCAATTCGTAATATACTTAATACAATACACACACTGCAGCTATAGAAATGTCGTGCGTCGGGAACAATTTTCGATTAGTTTATAATAGGTATGTTGTTTCAATTGACAATGGGTTTCGAATTCGAAACTTAAAACAATTCCAATTCTCATTCATTTTTATTTAAAAATATATTCAAAAGTAATTCAAGATATGAAAACAAATATATCAGGAGCAAGGTTTTAAAATTAAATAACGAAATATGTACGAATAATGCACATAAATAAACATATAAATATCGATATGTATACATAATTAACAACATTAATTATATTTTCAAACAAAAAGATATTTATTTTAATAATATTGGTATACATACGAACTAAAATAAAATTTATGATATTTTTAACACAAATAAATATACAGGATACAAGAATATAAGCTATATTTAAAATGAATGTAAAGAAATGCATATTAGCAATACATTGTCTATTTTAACTTTATTTTTAAAACATATACTATATTCAAATGAAGTAAATAAGTTTATCTTAGTTTGGATGATTACTTTCAAAATTACAAATGTATTTTTCAATGTAGACTAATTTTCAAATAAATCTGAATTCTTAAACTTAGAATACTTTTTGTGTGTAGTGTTGCTATTTCTGTATGATAGATAAACTACAAATTTGGTTACAAAAACAATTACAATAAATTCTGGTATCTACAGTGTTTTAAAAGTATATAAGTTATATTTATTATTTTATTTGGAAACGATGCCTTTGTAAATTCCGCGACCTTTCTATCCCATAACTCAAGCGCTACGATAAGCTAGTAATCGGACTGAGTCACGGGATGCAAATATTAAATGTATCACATGGCGCTATAGCGCAATTGCGTTAACGCATTGCGTTGATACCTTAATGTGCGCTTGAGTTATTGTATCAGCGCACAGATTTTTAGTGCGTTACCCATGTCTAGATTGGACCAATAGAAACACTTTTATAAATCACGTGTTAGTTAGTATATGCGTGACATTAATTGGTATCTGATTGGCCTATGAAGACTATAGATTCATATGAAGTAGTAGATAAAACGATCAAAGCATTGAGTTATAATTATTGAACCCATTAATAGAATTTAAGTAGATTTCTTTAAAATTTCGAATATTATTTCTTTTACGAGCATTAAATTAAGAATCTAAATTAAATATACAACAACGTGTTTGACGAGCATTAAAATATATAATGATGCTTGTTTTTGGGCCTTATCGTCTTATTATATTTTCGTGGTCTAAAAAACATTAGTACTGCCTTTTGTAAACTTTTTTCCTATGTATAAGTACAGATAGCGTTACAGAGTCTATTAGGTAATGTAACTTGAGACTTTTACACAAGATCTGCTATCAGATTTCAATACGTTAAATGTTGGAATAATATTGCTTTCTCGACTACAACAATAAAACAAACACACAATGTTATCAGTTTGTGTCATATTTATTTATCAATTGTATACTCTGCAATTATACACTTGTTACAAAGTAGCATTCATAAAATACATCAATTAATTAAAATTGAAATGAACAACTATTCACAGTGTCGATAAATATTTCTGCCAAAACTGCTACTATAATAGTGTTAATCATTTTCAACAAAAACCTCAAAATAATCCAACAAATTTGATCAGATTTACTGCAACATCATTCAGAAAATTTATCAACTAATTAAAATTCAAATGAATACTTTCAAGTGCCGATAAATATTCCAACCAAAACTGCTAATATTGATAAAAAATACATCATCTTCATCGAAAACTTCCTCATAATTCATATAATAATCCACTGTAAAATGTAGTATAAAATATTTAGACACTCTATATATTATAGTAAATAATTTACCATCACCTTGGTCTCAATTATAAAATAAGGATTTTATATTTGCTATCGTACACGGTATAATCTATTTACACACCAAATACGTTGACTTTATTTCTAGTTTAGATTTTAAAAGTGCGTAATGTCACGTCTTCCTACTTCAAACAATAATAATAATAATGGAATTAAATAAAAATAAACTTCAGAACGTCATATTGCTGCTGTCAGAAATTGTGATTCTTCGGAAGTAGTAAATATACGCATGCGCAAGCTATAATTTTAAAATTTATTACTGTGACCCGTTCAATGACTACTGGCGCTGGCCACAAGCTCTAGCGGTATTCGCTTGCAGCGCCGTAACTCCCTGAACGCACGAATTTAGGATTTAATAGTTGTTTTGAAATATTCTCGCCATTCACCATTAGTGTAAAAGACATGCCTTGCCTTTGGAACCTCGGCTGAACAACTTGTACAACTTAATTTTCAAATAAGAAAATTCAGAGTTGCTCTTGCTGATAACAGGTAATTTGGTAATTTCTTCCCTACAATATTGTAATTCTATACTGGGTTGGCAGCGCTGCTGCAGTGACGCTCTAATAAGCACTAATAAGTTAGGAGAACTTCCAATTCAGCTGCCTTCAGTCCTTGTTTATTAATACTATAGTTATACAACTGAAGGTTAGTTCGGGTAGGTAGCCAACAGAGGGGTTGGGCAATAGGATGTGCCCATTCATAAATTTCTCCCGCTAAATTTGTTATAGTAAAAGAAGTCTTGTCGTAGTAGTAAAGAGAAGCCAATGGGAGCTTAAACAAAGTGACGCAATTATCCAATTACACCAATCGTGTTTGTTACAATTTTGCAGGCGTTTTGCTTTAGATTTAAATATCCTAAAATATTTTGAATTAAGGGATATGATAAGTCTAGTGACACTAATTTTTCAAATTCCAAAAATAAGTGATGATGTGATTGTGGATGTTAAATGTTATTCTAAAATACATATTGCAAGACGATGTAACGAAGAAATGTCATTATTCCTATATATTTTATCTTATAATTGACAATGGATATTGCAGTACAAGCTGAAAAAGGTTCAAAGTACTAACCCTTAATAAAATCTTTGCTTGGTTATGAATTAGTTTGTTTGTATAACTTGTTGGGTATGTACTATCCTCAACAATAATTGATGATTATTCATTCAGACTTCTATCATGGCAGTTGTTGTTACGATTCAGGCCTAGATAAAATAAAAATAACTAGAACCATAATAAAATAAGTAATGTCAAAGCCGAGTTCATTTAAGTGTTTATCTAATTAATTTTTATGAAGTGATATACCTTACTTCAACCAGTATCAAGGCTAAAATTCTACATATATAACACAATAAAATCCATGAAAATTTCAAACAATTGCAATTAAACGTGGGTGAAAGAAAAATTAAATAGTAGAAATATAAGTAAGCTAGTTTAATAATGACATGTAATGTCGAAACTGCAGTCACATAGTGATTAAAATAAAGTGAAGTTATTCAAATTTAATTGAGTGTTTTATTTTACTTATATCCAGTATCATGAATCTTCACAAAGTAACAGCCGAAAGTGTTATATATTTTAAACTAGTTTTGTTTGATAACCCCAACGTAACTTCAATTATTAGGAATTACTATTATTGAAAGCAATTTTTAAAATGCAGGTAAATATATACAAATTGAAGAAACGTCCATATACGGACCACGTGTAGGCAGTACTTACTATAGTGATAATTACCAAGAATGTTAATGTATAATGAAAGTTGCTGCGACTCCCCTGATGAGATGAAGTATTGTGGGTGTAAAAGCAGGATTAATTATAACACTTCTACAGTAAGAAGGATAGTGTTTCTATTATAATAATAAATTTATTATACCAATAATAAGATATACATACAGTTTACACAATAGCACATCAAGCAGAAATGTAATGATAACGTCAACACAGGGCTAATTTATGTCATTGACATTGTAGAATGCTTCTTGAAGGAGAATGTCCTTTATTTTCTCTGTAGATACGAAAGTAGAAAGATGTCTACACATAACTTTGATTTTGTTAAATAATTACCAGTGACGTGTTGTACTGAAGTGGCTTTTGTCCTATGTAATGCGGGATGTGCAGCAAATGGTTATGGGGGGTGGAGACTGCTGTAATCTCACCCCTAGTCATGAGGTGTGACAGCTTTTTCAAAGCCCTCCTTAGTTGTTGCAGAATATGTGTCTAGACTAATGGACTTATCATAAGTTCTCTGAAGAGAGGTTTGCAGCGAATAGTTTGTGAAACACAGACAATTGCTCGAACATCCTTCTCCTGCAGGATGAACACCTTTTCTACATAGGCCTACTTACCCCATATTGGTTAAACATTGTTGATATGTGATTTGATAGTCCATAGTATGTCGTTATTCCAGTAAACTATCAGTTATAAATCTGATACGTCTAATTGCATAAGTAGGAGAAGATAAGTGTTTGACTAATTCAACTATCTGCGGCTTCCATATTAATCTTGTGTCTAGTCTAATATCAAGGAATTTTCAATTCGTAGAATATATGTTTGATCTATGTTTACTAGTAAAATAAATTGTCTCACATTTATCCTGGTTAAGTGATAAATGATTGGCTGTGAACCATTTAAATTTCTAAATTCTGAAGATACCAAAACCTTAAAATAATGTGGTGTTTATTATGCATTTTCTTTATAAAACGTACTACATTACTGGTTTGAAAGCCTCACATAAACCAGTCAAGTTGATGAAACCATGCAAAGCAACTTAATAAATGTTGTGGTTCGGATAGCTTTTAATTACTTTTTCTTCTTTTACATAATACCTATATCTAGTCATACCGAATATATAGAAGACTGTTTTAGACATACCTGTTGAACACATAGAAACAAATTAGAATAACCCAAACTCTGAACCCGAAACAGACTGACATTTCATGTAGGTGAGTATTTAATAAAAATGCTGACTTTTTAATACCTGATTTATTTCTTTAAAAAACATGAATAGGTACGTTTTTTAAAAAGTCTTTTGTAAGTCTTTTTTTTTATTATGTTATAAAAGGGTAATTGTGAGTATAATAAGGGAAAAAAATAGTAATACTACGATTCTTCAATAAAACATTTACTTAAATCTACTTTATCACAGTTAAGCTATATAGGTTATGTTGATATGTAATTCAAGGGCAAACGATGTGAAAAGCAAATCAAACAAAATATACTCTTATGTAAAATTTAATAGAAAATATCAAAATATATTTACATTTTTTATAAACTTTGTTACGCCGAAACTACGTCGCACTAAGATAACTGACTAAATTAAGGTAAAGATTACGGAGAATCACAATAGGAGATGATTGAATCTGGAAAACGCAGGGCCGAGCTAACTCTGTCGCAGACGGCGTGACGGTTCAGATAAACTAAAACACCTAAAAGTAGAGCGTCGGTCGGCAACGACGCTGGCGACGTTGTCCGGGCACCAGGACACTATGTTACCTTAACGAATAACCTACCTGCGCCTCCTATGAGCTACCACTGGCTGTGTCCCTCCAGCGGGTTTCCTATTGATCACCTTGTATAATATGATGCACTTAACCTTACGTACGTGCTTGTCACAATAGTATATGAGATATGTAGAGGTAAAAATAAAAGAAAAGGGTATTACGAAATGTAGCAAGATTTAATCAAATATGAATGTAGTTAAAGGTTATTTTGTTTTTTTTCAAAAAAAAAGGAAGAAGTTAAAGTATAACAAGAATATTACTAAGTGAAATAAATCTGTCTGAACAATTTAAAAAAAAGTTAGCAGACGTTGAGTAAAAATTGAATTACATAGGTAAAAAAAAAGAATTGCTAACAAGACAGTTTGATAATTTTGAAAACAAGCGTTAGGTGATAATAATGAAATATAAAAGAAAATAACAAGTCTTAATACTAAATCATAATCTCTGCGTTTCAGCAGATGATGGTTGGTAGCAGAAACGTTTCATTACCTCACATAATATAATTACAAAGTAATATCATGAAAACGCCACAACGGCAATGTTAACACAAAAGGTGATTTAATATGTACGCAAGAAAATTAATAACAACCAGTACATAAGACTTAGACTAATAAAGTGAAAAATTCGTTAAATACCAAACACAAGGTTTGATTACATGATCATAATTAATTTAAAAGAAGGTCACTTATTATCAAATGTCAAATAATTAAAGATAAAATTAGAAAGGAAATTTTATAATATACAAAAATACACTGAGCTTCCCGAACAAAATTTACTCTTGCAGGAATGAATTTAACTAGCTCAGAAATTTAGACAAAAGTCTGCAAGAGAAGTTAGTGTAATAACGACAAAAATTCTCTAGCAATTAAGCACAATAAAATTTAATTACATCAACGAGAGCCCTCCAAAAAACTGCTACTTAGGGTCACTCGGTATACATTAAAGCAAATTTACAATTAAACAAAAATTAATGTGTAATTATTGTGACCACACATGTAATAAGTGGCACGGCAGGTATCTCTTAAGCACCCAAAAGTCTCACTTCAAAAACATAAGAAAATTATTACTGTAATATGACCAGTTCTCTGGCTCTAAATTTTCAACAAAATAGTCGAAATACTCATCGGAAAATTAGGTACATGGATGTACTTAGCTGAAATCTCAAAATGGCGGAGGCACGCTAACTGGAGCCAAGATGGTGGAGGTCCTCCAATTGTACGTTGTAATTCCACCCAAAATCCGAGATGAAAAGGTAGGCACAACTCTTACAAAAATCAAAACGGCATCAACAGCGGCCAATCCAGCGTATAAGGTCTGAAGGCTTAGCCCTGTACTAACATCCTATTAAATTCGAAAGAAAAGAAACAAGAATAAAAACCCCGAAAAATTAACACAAATTACAATCACTTACCCCAATTTTAGTTGGAGATGCACGTTAAAGACTCAGAAGTCACACATAGCACGAAAAGAAATTCAAAATCCAACACGTGGCATTCGTAAATCAGGTAGCGGTATTGCGGTAAAATTTACGATAAAACACCTAATTAAGGTATCGATACTTAAGCTTATTTCGTTAAAGCCGCCTAAGCGTCAGTCTATCTTTTAGACAAAGTGATAAAATTCACCAAATGAAAATAAGCATATCGTGCTGATGCACTTTTAACAAGCTCGACTTCGAAAGTGACCCTAACGTGACCTTTCCGGTAGATACGTTACAACCAAAGAGCACGCAGGCCCAATGATTTTAAATAAAGGCGGGAGATTTCAGATATAAAACATAGCAGGCACAAGACGAAATTTGACAAAAGGTGGAGTCAGCACCATGGCAAATAATTAGACACAGACACGAACATAACTTAGATGAAGATATAATAACAGAAAAAAACCTTTGAAGTACGTAGAATTAACAAAGTCGGCAGTTCGAGAGGAACATACATGCTAGATGTTGGCAATCCGTGAAACGCACATCCACCTGGGCGAAGTAACCAAACGTTTGACAGATAGAAAACAAAACAAACTCAGATGTAGACACAATTTTAATACGAAAGAACGAGGATTCTGCAGGTAACTATTGAAATTTCTAAACTTTTAAATTCGCTCCGAACAGACGGTTAAGAAAACCGATCAAAACATATATTTCAGAGTAACAACGACACTTAACCCCTACAACGGTTCCGGGGACGAATTAACGGAAGTTTCTAATACTTAGAATATCGATGATAGAGCAACAAGCGAACTGCAAAACAAATAATAGTATGCCCTATATTCCAAGCACTTCCCTATTTAATACTCCTTGCATTTTTAGTGGCATAAACACGAAGGCAGAATATTAGTCAGACGTACAAGAGGGTCTATGTCTAGGGATACACATAAACACAGGCGACAGTAAATACAACGAGGCTGACTGATGTGTCGAAGAATTTAAAAACACAAATAAATGCACTTCGCAGAGTTCGGAAGTAATAAATAAGCAGATATTGATAAAACTGAAACAAGGCGTAAAAAGTAACTGCAAATGCAGATAATTCGCATCTACAGGTAGGGTAAAATAAGCTAGAGATAAGATAGTTAAAATTAGTTACATAAGAGACAGAGTTCTTTACACATAAAGAGTGTATTTGCCCGATAATACATATTAACACATCTGTCAATTTCACGGTTCGTGACTTAGGGCTCCGAAAGCACAATAGTAGGTTTAGCACACACAGAGATATACATCAAACGATCTCTTTCAACCGGTGAACCAAACGATGTACAAGGTTCGCTCAAAAAGTCTCGCGCTCATACGAATTCTACGTACTTAAACAAAGACACATAATCTTACGAGAACTAAATACAAAAGTAAATTTTACAGCATAACAAATTCCACCCTTTCCAGCGAAAAGAAATTGATCGCAGAGCAATTTCTTGCACCGAGAACATAACAGTCGGAAAAGAAGATAATTGAAAGGGTAAGTAAGCCTACTAAAACGGACGTTGTCTACTACATGAACGCACATATCCACACTCAGTCACAGCAACACCAAACAGCTTGGCCAAAACCACCACGTGGCCCTTCGGCATTCAGCCGGTACGGGAAAGTAACGAAAAAAAAATAAAAAAACAAAGGGTGTCGAGATTCTGCACAGACGCGCCCCGAGACCTGTCCAACCGACAGCCCAGCACTATTGGTAGCATCAAGAGGGAAAAGGTATAGACGGGTTAGATATCGGTGTGCCCGGCCGGCGGTGATCCTTACGACGGTCGAAGGCACAGGAATAAGGAGTAGGCACTACCAGTAGGCCAAGATGCGGGAAAGGCAACCCCCGAAACGACACTCTGCAGACACGCGACGGTAAAAGAGACCCTTGGGAAAGGCCCTCGGTATACAAAGCGGAATAAGGAAGAGGTAATAAAAGATAGGGTAAAGCTCAGAATGGTGCAACTGCTCAGAGGTACGGATATGCCGTTGCGACAAACGTAACATCCGGTAACAACAAAAACGAGAGAAGATCGCCAAACAAAAATAGATAATAGGGAGCAAAAGTTTAAAGTCTGGACCGGCGTTGTCCCGACTAAAACGCTGAAGGCAAACGATAAACCATAAAGGCTGAAGTCATAAACAATTCCTGGAGGTAACATTTTGACAGTAAGAAAAGCAAAAAGGTCGCCAGGACACGACCCTTGGAAGGCTGAGGATTATCACACATAAAGGGACCATCCCTCTTTATACCTTCTCAAATAAGATAAGTCAAATCCGGTAATTAAGCAATAACCAACATTAGTTAGCTTAAAAGGTAGTCATGTCCGATAAGGTAAACGAGAAGTTGTGTGGACTCCCCTAGCAAGGTTGCCACTCCATATATGCAAAGACACGGACAGTTATAGTGAGCCCGACCGGGAGGGAGCGTAACGGGGCCAGGCTCAGGGGAACTGGGGAAAGATACTGCCAGGGGGCAAAACCCTCAGGCTGGGGGGGGGGGTCGAGCGGCATTTCGAGCCGGCGGGGACGGTAAGGCTCTCGGAATCGAAAGTGAAATAATAGGTCAATAAACGACAGAGATGCGGGAGGACAAATGCATAGACGGAATCACAGGTCCAAACTGTGCAATGGGGCCGGTAATCACACTATCGAGAGAGCGATAAAAGGAAATTGTTTGTCCCGGGGTGGTAGAGGAACAATAGAAGTCAGGATCCCTTTAGAAGACTTACTTCACGCAGGTTCACGGTAGGAGAATTCTTCCAGCCCTCACTACAGGCCAAAATGCCCCTTTAGATGCCTCCTACATCACGCGAGGTACACGGTAGAGAAATTCTGGTGTTACGGCTGCAAGCCAAGGCACTCTCTACAGGCCAAAAATGTAACGGTAGGTATACTTAACGAAAAGACAAAATCGAGATAAGCGATAATTTAGGCACTTGAATACGTGAGGAGATAGATCTCAATCATCACTCGGCTGAGGTTTCAGTAGATTTGCATGCCACGCACCGGGCAGCAATTTACCTTCGCAAGTTTTGAGTTCGTAAATGTCAGTTGAGATACGTTTACTAATTTGAAAGGGCCCGACATATTTGTCAGCCAATTTGGCGGTATAGAACTTGGCGGCATCTGAAAGTACGAAATTTTTACGCCAGACCAACTGGTTTACCAAAAATTCTTCCCGTCTATGACGAGTATCGTAGCGCAACTTAGCGCGCTCGTATGCTTTCTGCAAGCGGGATTTGATGTCACGATAAAGCTTAGAAAATCCTTCGGAACGTTCTATTAGTTTTTCCGGGTCGCGGACCTCGACAAGTGGAGTTCCTTCAGAGATAGGAGCATCGGAAATTCTTTCTCCAGTGAGATTCATGTCACGGCCGAAGTTAATGAAATAGGGAGTATGTCCGGTGACTTCGTGTCTAGCAGTGCGCAAAGCGCAAGTGACTTTGGGAAGATAGACGTCCCATTCGCGATGATTGTCAGAGACATACGAGATCAACATGGTTTTGATAACCCTATTTACGCGTTCCACGGGATTCGCTTGAGGATGGTAATTCGCAGTATAGCATGGACGTACTTTATATTCTTTTAACATAGAACGGTAGTCGTTAGAGCGAAACTGCACGCCATTATCGGTAATTACAGAACGAGGTACGCCAAAAATCAGAAACACATCTTCTTCGAGATGTCGGATAATAGTCTTGGAAGAAGCTTTACGTAACGGGAAAGTCAGAACAAACTTACTTAAGATGTCAGAGACCACTAAAATGTAATTAAAACCTCGCTTGGACCTCGGAAGAGGACCAACAATGTCGATACTGAGTACTTCCCATGGTTTAGTAACTTTAGAATGTCCACCCATACGACCAACAGGAGCTCTTTGAAGAGGTTTCGCCTTATTGCAATTAGGACAGGCTCTGATGTGAGGAATCACATCTCCTAACATCTTGGGCCAATAGTAGTGTTGCAATATGCGAGCGAGAGTCTTCGCAATGCCCAGATGACCACTCGTGGGCTCATTATGACATTCTAATAAGACCTCATGTCGTTGTTCCTTAGGAACATAGATTTTCCATGAATCGGTATCCTCAGAGGGAAAAGTACTATTAGGCGGTACGTAACGTCGAAGTATCCCACCGATAAGTTGAAATTGAGGGTACTTCTCGGGATGTCTCTTAAGTTGTTCTAAGATACGAACGTAACATTTGTCTTGGCTTTTAGGATTGACTTGAACGATATCCAACTTGGGGACTGAACGGGAGAGAGTGTCCGGGACGACATTGAATTTACCTTTACGGTGGATGATAGTAAAGTCATACTGCTGAAGACGTACGGCCCATCGAGCCAATCTACCCGACGGAGAATTAAGGGAGTTCAGCCAGCAGAGGGAGTAATGATCCGTTATCACCGTAAAGTGTGAGCATTCGATATATGGGCGAAGCTTTTCTATAGCCCAAAGGACGGCAAGGCACTCTTTCTCAACGGTAGAGAATTTACGTTCGGCAGGTGTTAAAGAACGACTTAGATAACTAATTACTTTCTCCTGTCCGTCTATGTCTTGAGTCAGCACGGCTCCAAGACCATAGTCACTAGCATCAGTTTGTATGATGAATTCATATTGGAAATCAGGACATGTCAAAATCGGAGAGGAAACCAAACGTTCGCGCAAAGATGTCCAGGCTTCTTCACAAGCTAACGTCCAAACGAAGGGACGATTTTTCCTTAACAAATCGGTAAGCGGAGAGATAACAGTAGAGAAATTAGGGACGAATCGTCGATACCATGAAGCCATACCTACTAAGCGTCTGACTTCAGAAACATTTTTGGGAGTGGCAATTCCGATGATAGCCTTAACTTTGTCAGGGTCGACCATCAACCCACGACTATTGACCACATATCCCAGGTACTTCAATTCGTCGCGACAAAACTGACATTTGTCTCTATTAAGCGTTAAGCCAGCGTCACGCAGGCGAGATAAAACTTGCTCTAAAATAGTCAAATGTTTTTCAAAGGTAGGAGTGACGATTATGATATCATCCAGATACACGAAAACGTAGGGTTCTAATTCAGGACCCAAAACTCTATCGATAAAACGCTGCCAGGAGGCAGGTGCGTTGTGGAGACCATACGGGAGACGACAAAATTGGAACAAGCCCCGATTCGGCACGGTGAAAGCTGTATACTGACGGGATGACTCGGCAACAGGAATTTGCCAATACGCACTTTTTATATCGAGAGACGTAAGATATTTAGCGTCTCGTAATTTATCTAAGGTATTTGACACATAGGGAAGGGGATAGGCATCTCTCTCAGTGACCTGATTGAGCTTACGATAATCGACGCAAAATCGATAAGTCTTATCCTTTTTAGGCACGAGAAGAATGGGTGAAGACCAACCACTCTGAGACCTCTCAACAACCCCGAGAGCCAACATCTTTTCTAATTCGGCGTCGACTACTTTTTGCACCGCCGGAGATATCGGATAGTAGCGTTGCTTAATCGGAGGGCTACTAGTGATAATAGTGTGCTCTACACCTTTGGCACAACCTAACACCTCCTTGTCGACGTTGGGAAAGTTTTGGTTGATGATAGCCTCGAGCTGACGTTGACGCTCATCAGATAACACCCGTGATTCGACATCAACAGAAGCCACATAGGGTGCGTCCGAAAATACCCAATCGCCACAGCGCATGTTTAGGACGATTCCCATGTCTCGCCAGAAATCTGCGCCCAGAATAAGTTGATGAGGTAGTTCAGGTACCACCAACACGTCAAAGACCTTAGAACGATTCCGAACATTAATAGGCAAGGCAACTTCCCCTGATATCCTGCATCGAGATCCGTTGGCAACAGTGCAAAAGGGCATAGAGGATTTAAGCGGAACAAAACCCTTTAAAACGGACCAACCCGCTTCACCTAATATAGTGCGTGATGAACCTGAGTCCAAAAGACCGAGAAACTCTTTGCCAAAGATTTGTACTTTAAGATAGGGGCGTTCATCTCCTATGGCTTGCGCGAGAATAAAATCCAACCGAGCTCTAATTTGTCGATAGGCCGCTGTGTATACTGTACGCACGGGACGGCCACTTAGTGCGCACGTCGGGCGTTTCCCGAACACTGCGGACAAGAAGATACTATGGTCTCTGGACGACCACAACGATAGCAGAAGCGTTTACGAGGTAAAGCGCATTGGGAGTAACGATGGCCTGTCTGACGACAATTCCAACATGTGACAGGATTTGCTGAAACGGGTGCCACACGGATACGAGAACGATTAGAGACGGGAGTAACGGGTGTCACACGACTTCGAGAACAACTTGGGACTGGTTCTGCATTGATATAAGCCAAATCCGGTTCGAGTGTTTTACCACGCAAGGGAGGCGGTACATAAGCTTCAGCTGAGGCCTTGCGGGCTTCGAGAACTTTTCCATATTTAAGGAGTTCTGCGATGGAATTGACTTCCGTTAAACCCAACTGCGTCTGATAGAAAGGTAGGATATTACGTTGCAAAATTCGTAATTGAGTTTTTTCGGGGACTGAATCAGAAAGACGAGAAAAGAGATTTTTCATGACTGATACGTATAATCCGATAGTTTCATTAGGACCTTGAGTCCGTTGCTTAATTTCGTCCATAAGGCGGTCGTCATAATCTACGGCTTGAAACTCTTCCCGTAGACCAGCAGCTAACTCTGACCAATTAGAGTAAAAATGGCGATTAGCCCGATACCACACTAAAGCACGATCCTCAAATAAATCTATTGCTGAATTAAACAACAACTGGTCTGAGGAATTCCGAGCGATTTTAAGCTCAGCCACACGCTCCAGAAAAGCACTAACCGAAAAGTTCTTCTGCCCTGAAAATTTAATATTCCAGGAGGCAACTGGGACGGGTTTAGGCGAAAAGCTAGCGAAAGTCGAGTGAACTGGACCAGTGAAAGCGTTAACCAGAGATCGAATAGGATCATCCTCATCACTAAACTCCTCTTCACTCCCCTGAGGACCAGAGTTACCGGCAGTGGGTGACTGTAACATACTGAATGTGGAAGCTCGTTCAAGGGTGCGAGCCTTATCGTGGAGGCGACCGTCCAGACTAGCAACGCGACTCCTAAACACATGGTATTCTTCCACCTCCTCTGGAGATTGTGGGACGGAGTTCTGAATTCGGCTCATTATAAAAGCAAGGGCGGTAGAAATCTTTTGATATTCAGAAGACTCACGATTCCCCACGAACTGATCGATGAGCCCTTCGATAACCGTGAACTTATCCTTAATGGCCGCGGAGTCTTCCGCATATGTAAATGGATACGTAAGCTTAGTATCCGACGGATAAGACCTAGCATACCCTAGCAGACGTCGATACATTCGTCGCATTTCGTCCAACGTAGAAGGCACCTCGGCACCCAAAACAGTCAGCAAATACTCAAGGTCTTCCTTCGAAAGTCGATTGGTCTGTAATTTAGGAGCCATGGCGAAAGTTAATTCAGTGGAAAGTCGAAAAGAAAGAAATATAAAAAGAAATGGCGGTACTGGGATCAGCAAGCAAAGTCTCAAGTCCTAAGACACACAAATAAATTCTGGATGACAAGGTAATTTAAATCCTAAGGTAAATCTCACGTTTTAATTTTTCCCAAAAAAAAGGAAGAAAAGAAATATAGTCAGTTAAAATTAAATTAGGTGAGGGAGTAGACGGAAATACAAAAAAAACCTGAACGGTAAGGGAGGCTTAACGTCCACCTACTCACCTAATTCAAGAGACGGGCTTAAATCGAGAAAATTCAAAATTTGTTCCTGAAGATGGTCAGGACCGAAACGTTGATTCGAAACAAGTAGCTTCTCCAAAGTATAGCACCACTGTGCGGTACGACGAAATGTTAGTGGCAGAAATACTTAAAGATAAGGAAAATATTCCGGAAGATGGAGAAAACTTGTCCGAAACGTTGAGCAACGACACGTTGTCACGTTAAAGCAACCAATAACAAGGAAAATTGAAAAAGGCGAGAAATTTCCCTGAAGATGGTGAAAACTTGGTCGAAACGTCGGTTGTCAAATTTGTTCCGGAAGGTAGCGAAAACTAGGTCGAAACGTTAGGTGTCAACTTGTTAGTTGAAGGATGACACCCAAAAGGAAAAGAAAATTTGAGGGTGGCGAAAACTTAGCCGAAACGTCGGGTGCAAATTGTCGTTCGTTAGGCCCACAACGATGGCATCAAATTGTTACGAAGGTAACGTAAACTTCGTTGGAACGTTGGGTAACGAAGGGAAAATTTTATTTCGGAAGATGGCGAGAAGATGGCAGAAACGTTGGCCAACAATTTGTTATTATAATCTCCAAAAGAAAGACCCAAAGCGTTAGTGCGCCAAATTTGTTGCTATTGAGTCGGGAAGAAAGGTCCTAAAACGTTGGTGTGTCAATTTGTTACGGAAGGGGAGAAAACTTGTCTAAAGGTTAGGAGACAGAAAAAGAAATTCTGAAAATGGCGGGAAAATTGGACGAAACTTGGTTGACACAAAAAAAAAGAATTGAGGATGGCGGAAAGTTGGCCGAAACGTTGGTACCAAAATTTGTTCCCTTATTACCAAAAAGAAAGGCCCAGACGTTAGGGCACTAAAATTTGTTCACTTATTACCAGAAAGAAAGGCCCCAAAACGTTAGGGCGCCAAATTTGTTACGCCGAAACTACGTCGCACTAAGATAACTGACTAAATTAAGGTAAAGATTACGGAGAATCACAATAGGAGATGATTGAATCTGGAAAACGCAGGGCCGAGCTAACTCTGTCGCAGACGGCGTGACGGTTCAGATAAACTAAAACACCTAAAAGTAGAGCGTCGGTCGGCAACGACGCTGGCGACGTTGTCCGGGCACCAGGACACTATGTTACCTTAACGAATAACCTACCTGCGCCTCCTATGAGCTACCACTGGCTGTGTCCCTCCAGCGGGTTTCCTATTGATCACCTTGTATAATATGATGCACTTAACCTTACGTACGTGCTTGTCACAATAGTATATGAGATATGTAGAGGTAAAAATAAAAGAAAAGGGTATTACGAAATGTAGCAAGATTTAATCAAATATGAATGTAGTTAAAGGTTATTTTGTTTTTTTTCAAAAAAAAAGGAAGAAGTTAAAGTATAACAAGAATATTACTAAGTGAAACAAATCTGTCTGAACAATTTAAAAAAAAGTTAGCAGACGTTGAGTAAAAATTGAATTACATAGGTAAAAAAAAAAGAATTGCTAACAAGACAGTTTGATAATTTTGAAAACAAGCGTTAGGTGATAATAATGAAATATAAAAGAAAATAACAAGTCTTAATACTAAATCATAATCTCTGCGTTTCAGCAGATGATGGTTGGTAGCAGAAACGTTTCATTACCTCACATAATATAATTACAAAGTAATATCATGAAAACGCCACAACGGCAATGTTAACACAAAAGGTGATTTAATATGTACGCAAGAAAATTAATAACAACCAGTACATAAGACTTAGACTAATAAAGTGAAAAATTCGTTAAATACCAAACACAAGGTTTGATTACATGATCATAATTAATTTAAAAGAAGGTGACTTATTATCAAATGTCAAATAATTAAAGATAAAATTAGAAAGGAAATTTTATAATATACAAAAATACACTGAGCTTCCCGAACAAAATTTACTCTTGCAGGAATGAATTTAACTAGCTCAGAAATTTAGACAAAAGTCTGCAAGAAAAGTTAGTGTAATAACGACAAAAATTCTCTAGCAATTAAGCACAATAAAATTTAATTACATCAACGAGAGCCCTCCAAAAAACTGCTACTTAGGGTCACTCGGTATACATTAAAGCAAATTTACAATTAAACAAAAATTAATGTGTAATTATTGTGACCACACATGTAATAAGTGGCACGGCAGGTATCTCTTAAGCACCCAAAAGTCTCACTTCAAAAACATAAGAAAATTATTACTGTAATATGACCAGTTCTCTGGCTCTAAATTTTCAACAAAATAGTCGAAATACTCATCGGAAAATTAGGTACATGGATGTACTTAGCTGAAATCTCAAAATGGCGGAGGCACGCTAACTGGAGCCAAGATGGTGGAGGTCCTCCAATTGTACGTTGTAATTCCACCCAAAATCCGAGATGAAAAGGTAGGCACAACTCTTACAAAAATCAAAACGGCATCTACAGCGGCCAATCCAGCGTATAAGGTCTGAAGGCTTAGCCCTGTACTAACATCCTATTAAATTCGAAAGAAAAGAAACAAGAATAAAAACCCCGAAAAATTAACACAAATTACAATCACTTACCCCAATTTTAGTTGGAGATGCACGTTAAAGACTCAGAAGTCACACATAGCACGAAAAGAAATTCAAAATCCAACACGTGGCATTCGTAAATCAGGTAGCGGTATTGCGGTAAAATTTACGATAAAACACCTAATTAAGGTATCGATACTTAAGCTTATTTCGTTAAAGCCGCCTAAGCGTCAGTCTATCTTTTAGACAAAGTGATAAAATTCACCAAATGAAAATAAGCATATCGTGCTGATGCACTTTTAACAAGCTCGACTTCGAAAGTGACCCAAACGTGACCTTTCCGGTAGATACGTTACAACCAAAGAGCACGCAGGCCCAATGATTTTAAATAAAGGCGGGAGATTTCAGATATAAAACATAGCAGGCACAAGACGAAATTTGACAAAAGGTGGAGTCAGCACCATGGCAAATAATTAGACACAGACACGAACATAACTTAGATGAAGATATAATAACAGAAAAAAACCTTTGAAGTACGTAGAATTAACAAAGTCGGCAGTTCGAGAGGAACATACATGCTAGATGTTGGCAATCCGTGAAACGCACATCCACCTGGGCGAAGTAACCAAACGTTTGACAGATAGAAAACAAAACAAACTCAGATGTAGACACAATTTTAATACGAAAGAACGAGGATTCTGCAGGTAACTATTGAAATTTCTAAACCTTTAAATTCGCTCCGAACAGACGGTTAAGAAAACCGATCAAAACATATATTTCAGAGTAACAACGACACTTAACCCCTACAACGGTTCCGGGGACGAATTAACAGAAGTTTCTAATACTTAGAATATCGATGATAGAGCAACAAGCGAACTGCAAAACAAATAATAGTATGCCCTATATTCCAAGCACTTCCCTATTTAATACTCCTTGCATTTTTAGTGGCATAAACACGAAGGCAGAATATTAGTCAGACGTACAGTCCTCTCAACAATAAGGTTGCCAATCTGAAGCAGAAATTCGGTCTAATATATGTAGGTCGAGCTATAACTATAAAATGAATGAAATAGTCAATCTTTCCAACGATCCAGTTTCGACCTAAAATATAGGGTGAATAAATACATTCATGAAGATACGCTTAATGTAAACATAATAAATCACCGGGTTTTTATTTGGGATGTTTTGCAATTTTATGTCCCTTTTTTACTCGCATTCCAAGTTTTATGTAAAATACACTCTCACAATTTTAGAGTTTGCTTTCTTAACTAATAGGGAGATACAATAATAAAAATTATTTTATCATAAACCAAAATATATTTTATGTTTCTTATACATATATACACTTTAAAGTCTAATGTATTAATATGAATAAGAAAAATTATTTTTTTATGAATAACATCTAATTTGCTTTCCGAGAACCCGGCGCACAGAGGGCATAGAGGTAATTTTTTTAAATTATAGGCGGAAGTAAATAAGGCATATGAAAAACTGCGCATCATACAATTTGCTATTCACATTCAAATTGTAAATATATTTAATATACAAGATGCCAATTTTCTATCTCTGGGATGGCACTAAATCGGCCAAATTAAATATGATATTTTTTTGTTTATTGTCTAGCGACGTGCGATAAAGTATAACACTTCTAGCACAAGGAACTGTCTCTTTCAAAACGTCATTGAAAATATGGTTTTCATCATAAATTTTGTGATTTTTGTCCACCTCGAATTTAAAAAAATTTCTTCTGGGAGGCACCGCCGGCGTTCGGTCAAACTTCTAGAAACCTCTGGAAACTATTGGGAATAAACAGAAGAATAATCTCTAATGTGAGAGATCATTGAGACTCGGTTCTTATATTTAAGCACCGGCATATGAGGAGACAGAGAATTCGACGAGTGTGGTCAGATATTATTATTAATAAAATGAAATGTATATTTATTAAATGCCAGCACACAATACTTATAGCAATTTCATTTATTGCTTATTCTGTGAAAAATAGTGGATATTAATATAAATCTTTCTGGCTAATAAATATTTTAGAACACAATAAATCCATTGCTCTGCACATATGGGCATGTAAAGTGATTCATTGCTTTATTACTTATACCTTCTCACTGTGAGGAAAAAAGGAATATCAAGTAGTGAAAATTTTGTCACCATGAAGCAAGACGTCCTGGTTCAGGAAGAAAAAGGGTAACACGTCCAGAAGAAGTTAATGCTCTGACGCATTATATTGAAGAACATCCTTTTGAAACCTGTCGCAGAGCCATTCAGGCAACAGGATTTGGTGAAAGTCTAAGCACAGCTTGCAACAGATTTGTAGAAGTAAATATTGGAAATTATATTGCCGCTGTAAAACCGAAACTAAATGAGGAACAAAAAGAAGAAAGACTCAGATTTGCAGAAACCTACCTCGACAAAAACATGGATTTCTGGAATAGAGTCTTTTTTTCTGACGAATAAAGTTTGCAGTCATATTCGAATGCAAATCGGAAAGTGTACCGACAACAAAATAATCGTTATCATTTAAATAATATACTGGAACGAAGCAGTAGTGGTAGATTTGCGGTCAATTTATGGGGATGGATATAGAGTCTTGGAACGGGACCCATATGGAAAATAGAAAATATGTTGGATAGTGTGCAGTATCGAGACATATTGTCCAATATTGTGCTACCATCAGTTAATGTCAAGTATGAAAATAATTTTGTGTTCCAGCAGCAGTTTTTCCATGGCCCTCAAACAGTCCCGACTTAAATCCCATTGAGAATATTTTGGGAATCATGAAGAAAGATATGTTGAAAGAATTTGTTCCGCGTACTTCCGACGAACTATGGAGTCTGGGGGGGATATTTCTGTGCAATACTGCAGCAAACTTATTGCCTCTATACCCTCTAGACTTCAAGAAGTCATTGAAAATGATGGAGCTTGGACTCGCTACTGAAGATTATCTGTGTTCCCATGAAAACATTTTCAGGGATTTCTTGAAGTTTGGCTGTAATTGTAAATCTTTATTACTTTGTGTGAAAATATATTGAACAAATTTAGATATCTATTTATCTACACATGTATATATTTAAGTATGCACCCATTTGTTTTTTCTTGGAATCTCTTACATTTTTATATAATTTTATAATTTCGACTTCATACTTTTTATGTAAAGTACCGTATTATTTTTGAATAAATATTTTGTTTGCAAAATTTAATTACCGCTGTAGTTATTTAGAAATTATATATACATATACAGGGTGAGTCATTAGTAGCCGCTTCTTTGATTGCTCTTTTCTAAATAAAGGAAAAAACAATTAGTGGAAGATTCATGGTTGCTTGTGGCACATATTGTAAAAATACTTTAAGGTCTGACGCACTTCCGGTTTCACCGCAAATGCACGGAATTTAATTTTTTTAAATGACTCACTCTATATATTTTTGTATTTTCTAGTACTGCTTTAAATTGTCTATTTAACTGTTTTTTCTTTTTCAAAATTGAGCCAATACTTTTTGAGTTATTAATTTTTTTTTGAAAATATTTGACCAAAACACGTGTTCAGAAAAAATTATTTTTACGTTGTTTTTAAAAATAAAACCATTAACTTTGGTTGTGCGTGTAGCCAAGAAAATTCTGCACCATTTGGTATAAGTTGCACTCGACAATACTTCAGAAAACTTTGTTTTTTCAAACCCAACTTCCCGAAATTTTCACATACCAAAAACTTATTTTTTTTAAAATGGAACACCGGGTATTTTATTGAGGCATTTAGCTCCTTTTTTTATTCTCTTTCATTTTTGATAACTGTGTTCTATGGCTATCTTTTGCAATTTCTGAGATAATCACTATAGGAGCAATCAGCGGTCAATTAAAGAACTACGAGCGCTGTTGTTCTATGCACCCAAATATTCATTCAACCAATGGAAGGCAGGAATGGGGCCCGACTTCCTTAGTCAACTGTCAAACAAAGTAAAGGTTAAATCCAACTATCCCAAAAGTAATAACTTTACAGAATGAAGAGCATCGCATTTCAATTTTTTAATTCCGGCAATGTCTAGTTGCAGTATTTCATTTTTACACTGTTGGTTAACAACGAAATAAAACAAAGGTTATGTTTACTGACGTATTTGAAGATGCCGCCCCACTAAAAGGTGCATGAAACAATGCTGTGACTCAATTTAATTTGCCTAATTGCTCTTATTCTCTCATTGTTGAAGCTCTTCATAGGAGTTGACTGTAGTTTTACAAAATTATAAATTGATGTCCTAAAACTTTCATAGAAAAAAAATTAAATAACCTAAAACTATTGAGTAACGTAACAACAATCAAGTCAGAAATCAAGAAAGAAACACAAATTTCATTAAAGAATATGTTCAACATAACCACAACTTTGTGCAGTGCACGTGAGCATTCTGTTTTCCAAAGAAGTACTAACGTTGCGTAAGACGTTTCGACATATTCTTGTAACGCTTTTCTGGTTTTAATGTTCATGTCTTCAAAGATTTTTGAAAATCCGTCCGTAGAAAACAAAGATACTCTCCTCCATTAACATTTTCATCAAAAAGATAAGGTCCAATTATTTAACTACCAACTATTCCTCCCACACACTTAATGTCCAACGATTTGGAAAGTGAGGGTTTGTATGTGTTATAATAACGAAAATTGTGACGATTTTGAAAGTTTGCAGGTGTGATAAAGTGGGAGTTTTTATGTGTTATAATAATGAGAATTGTGACGATTAACGTATCCATTTTAATAGAAGGCGGCTTCGTCGATAAACACAAACAAAAAATTGAGATAGTCAGGCTAATTTATCTGCTGCCAATTGACAAAAATGTAAGCGACTCCGAAAATGTCTTTCATCTAACCCTGTGTATGAATATGCTACGGATTACATATTTCCTAATTATTCTGGATTCTCAAATTTGACTTACATCTAACTGACGACTAATTTTCGTAGTACTAGTATGGAGATGTTCGACTACACTCGCAAGTACCATAAACGTCTTAGTCTCACCAGTTATTGATTCTGTCTGCTCTTTTATTCATATTCAATACTTTCTGTTCACTCGAACCGTTCCTCTATCCTTTCGAAGGTTTCTGGCTTCGGTTGATTTCTACCGGGGATCGCTATGCATAAAATTTGGATGCTAGCACTGAGTTTCTTTCAGATTCATCCAAAACGTCAATCATATCTATTAACTCTTCATAAAAATAATTCATTTGGATGATAACAGCGATGCTTTTATAAATTTGACATAAATGTTTACCGAATTTCTTTAACAGTTGACTCAAGTAGTCGGCCGCATTCCGGCCTTTATTGGACGAATATTTGGGTGCATAGAACAGTGCTCGTAGTTCTTTATTTGACCGCTGATTGCTCCTATGGTGGTTATGTCAGAAATTACAAAAGATGGGTATAGGACATTGTTAACAAAAACAAAAAAGAATAAAAAAGGGAACAAAATGCGACAATAAAATTAGGCTTTGAAAAAACAAAGTTCTTTGAGGCATTTTCGAGTGCAACTTATACCAAATAATGCAGAATTTTCTTTGCTACAAGCACTAGCAGAGTTAATGTTTTTACTTTTAAAAACAATAAAAATGTTTTTTATTCTGAAAACGTGTTTTTGTCAAAAATTTCACTATTGGCTCAATTTTAAAAAGAAAAAACTGTTAAATAGACAGTTTAAACCAGTACTAGAAAATCAAAAAATGTATAGAGTGAGTCATTTAAATAAATAAGATCCGTGCATTTCCGGTGAAACCGGAAGTGCGTCGGAGTTTAAAGTATCTTTAGAATATGCGCCTCAAGCAACCATGAAACTTCCACAAATTGTTTTTTCTTTTATTTAAAACACAAAAGAACAATCGAAGAAGCGGCTACTAATGACTCACCCTGTATATACAGGGTGAGTTTTTGCTGACGTTTAGTATGGGTTTCACGGAAACTACAACAGATACAGATTGGATTAAATGGTAAAAGAATTTAATAGCTCTATTTAATTAGCGTTTTGTTTTTTGGAAAAAGTGCATAGCCTACCTAGATATTTTTTTTATTATTTTGCACGAAATTTTTTTTTTCGTATATGTATACTTGCGTGATTTTGTTATTTCGTTCGATTTAGATGAAATATGTAAAGGAAAAAGTTTTAGGAAATTATATGGTAAATAATACAGTTTAATCTATTCATGCAAATATAAAAATGGCCATAATTTATTTATTTTATCAAAATAACTATATCAAGTAGCACATCATGTGAATCGCTAAGAAAACATCTTTTTTTATAAAGTCATGGCCTACTATGGTTAGCATTTAAAAAAAATACAAGTTTGTGTCATAACTCTAAAAATAAAGTTGGAATAAAGAAATATGTATACCTAGGTTAAACTGTATTATTTACCATATAATAAAATAATAATAATAACAAAACTTTTCTTTTGCAAAATATCTAGTGAGCCACTTTTTCCAACAAAAAAAAACCTAATTAAATAGAGCTATTAAAACTGCAATTCTTTTCCCATTTTACCAAATCTCTATCTGTTGTAGTTTCCGAGATCCTGGTACTAAACATCGGAAAAAACTGACCCTGTATTGTATATAAAAATTAATACTGGAAGCCTTTACTTTGTAATATTCCCTACTACAAATAAAGAAAACAACTTTTTATACTTTTCATACCACTATAATTCTATGAATGAGTGTTTTATTCCAACGCTGCATTTCAAGAGGAATTTGTAAATACAGAGAAAATTGTCTATCGTAAATTTTTTTTATACATTTCATCCTTGATATTGGAGAACACAGATTTTTTGTCCTTTATTTATTTTATAGTATTTAACAAACCGGTTATTTGTGCCTTTGTAAGGTTTTATTTGCAAGGTCAATTTATGAATGAATATGATGCGTATGCGTTCAAGTTAAAGTCCGTCCTAAATGCGCTCGGCTCGTGTAGATTGGCAACCTTTTTGTTGAGATGACTGTACAAGAGGGTCTATGTCTAGGGATACACATAAACACAGGCGACAGTAAATACAACGAGGCTGACTGATGTGTCGAAGAATTTAAAAACACAAATAAATGCACTTCGCAGAGTTCGGAAGTAATAAATAAGCAGATATTGATAAAACTGAAACAAGGCGTAAAAAGTAACTGCAAATGCAGATAATTCGCATCTACAGGTAGGGTAAAATAAGCTAGAGATAAGATAGTTAAAATTAGTTACATAAGAGACAGAGTTCTTTACACATAAAGAGTGTATTTGCCCGATAATACATATTAACACATCTGTCAATTTCACGGTTCGTGACTTAGGGCTCCGAGAGCACAATAATAGGTTTAGCACACACACAGATATACATCAAACGATCTCTTTCAACCGGTGAACCAAACGATGTACAAGGTTCGCTCAAAAAGTCTCGCGCTCATACAAATTCTACGTACTTAAACAAAGACACATAATCTTACGAGAACTAAATACAAAAGTAAATTTTACAGCATAACAAATTCCGGATTAAATTGTGGGAGTGGCGTTAAGAATATTCCATTGGCTAAGCACTTTCATTCATTCGTATTAATCCATTTGAAAGATATCAGAGGACGACACTTTACCACATAAGAAATATTTACAGTTTTCTCTAGGTTGTATAACTATAGTATTTATAAACAAGGCTTCAGTGTTGCGATTGCTGTTACAATTGTAACAGATCTGTTACGTTTCACTATGTTTTATTACGTTCTTACGAAAGCATATAAATCTACGTTTTCGTGGATTTTTCAACGATTTTTTTACTTTAATTCAAACCTTCCCAAGCAGAAAAATCACAATTTTAGAGAAGGATGAAAATATATATTTGCTAATGTAGAACAAGTGTGCATATAGTGATTTTGCTACTAGGGATATCTGATATCGCTGCGCGATATAAGGCCGCCACGTGACTTCGATTATCATTGTTGATTTTGATTCTAATAACTTCAAAATATTGATCCTTATGTGGCGCCATCTAGTAGTAACCAAAATAAATACTTTCTGAATTTTTATGGAAATAAACTTTAAAATAACACTTTAAACATTAACTTTACAATAATTAATATTAATAATTTACAAAATAAAGTAATAGAACAAAATAAAATTAAAAAAGTGTTGCGAAAAATGAAGTTGTTAGGTAGTGTCAAAAATAACAATTTTACCTACATTTTGAAGAAAAACAAAACAAAACACTAATTAGTAGGCCGCGGGCATGACCGAGCTAAACTACGACGAAGTTACAACGGAGCAAAGAAATAATGTACACAACACACATTTACTGAATAGCATTATTCACGCATTATTCATATGGTGAACTGCAACATATGTTATTGACTCACATGTTGACGGAAAAATAACACAAAAAAGTCCACTTAAGTCGTAAATATCCTATTATCATCGGCGGAGATATAGGAACGTCAGGGGTTTTTAAAATTTATTGTATTTACCTTATATTTCGCATGATAAATACAGTTATATATGTGTATACCTATTCATACTTACATTAGTTCCGTTTTTTCATTGTTTTAACTGTTAATTACGTACTTCGTAATTTATGTAATAGTTCCTGTTTAATCCCGTTTCATTGAATCGACTTCTCAATAATATATATATATATATATTATTAGCTCTGCAGACCTAGTAGGCCCTTGGCTTGGTGCGTTATCTTCTTCCACTCTTCTCTATCTCTTGCTTTCTTTCGCCAGTTGCTTATTCTCAAGTACTTAACGTCCTTCAGCACCTCGTCCATCCATCTTATTTTGGGTCTACCTTGTTTCCTCTTTCCACCTATGCCTCCTACCATTAGTCTTTTGGGTACCCTCTCGTTTTCCATGCGTTCTATGTGTCCTAACCATCTTATTCTATATCCCTTAGCTATTCCTATAATATTTGGTTGGTTATACAGTTCTTGTAATTCCCTGTTGGTTCTCTTCTCCCATCTATCATTCACTTTTTTGCCTTTATATATCCTTCGCAGGCATTTTCTTTCCCATACTGCTAGCATTTTTTGTTCGTTCTTATCCATTGTCCAAGTTTCACTTCCAAATAATACTATAGGCCTCAATATTGTCTGGTACACTCTCTGCTTTGCTCCCCTGGACAGCAACTTACTGTTAAGTACACTCCTTAGTTGGTATATACATTTGTTGCCCTTCTGTATCCTGCTCTGGATCTCTTTTTTTATATCCGGCCTCCTATTAAATTCCACTCCCAAATATGTGAATGACTTTACCTCTTCAAAACTGTAGACTTTTCCGCCTGCTGTTGTCACGACGAACTTTTTATCTTTAGTATTTCCTTTCCTAGCCCATATCATGTATTTTGTCTTTCTCTCATTTATTTCCAATCCCATTTCCGCTGCACTTTGTTCAAAACGCAGCAATACTTCTCGTAGCTCCTGTTCACTTCTCGTTATTATGACAATGTCGTCTGCAAATGCCAAGCACTGGTGTCTCTTGTGATACAGTAGCCCAGTTCTGTTTATCCTCGCTCTTTGCACAGCATATTCAAGCACATAATTAAATAATGCTGAAGACAGCGGATCGCCCTGTTTCAGTCCTTCCAACACTTTAAAGTTTTCGGTTACCTCTGCTCCAATTTTTGCACAACATTCTGTCCCTTCCAAAGTTAGCTTTATCATATTTACCATTTTATTGTTTACTCCTAGTTCCCTTAACGCAACATATAGTTTACCCCTTCTTACTCTATCGAATGCTTGTTTAAAATCTATAAAGAGCACATGTGTATCTTTTCCAAATTCGTAGCTTTCTGCTTGTATCTCTCTAAGCGTGAATATTTGGTCTACCACTGATCTCCCCTTTCTAAATCCACATTGATATTCGCCTATAGCCTCTTCCATTTTAGGGACCAACAAGGTTTTTATGAACGAGGCAAGAATTTTATAAGCTATATTTAGTAAAGCTATGCCTCTGTAATTTTCACAAACTGCCTTGTCACCTTTTTTATGTATAGGATAGAGCATGACTTCCCTCCACTGTGCCGGCATCCTTTCCTGCATCCATATATCCTTTATTAGTTTGTGCATACTCAAGATTATTTTTTCCCCTCCATATTTAAACATTTCCGCTGTTATATCATCTGTGCCTGCGCTTTTATTGTTCCTAAGCTTATATATAATGACTCTTATTTCTTCAATACTTGGTATGTCCTCGCTGACTTCTAATTCGTCTTCTCCTCCATTAGCAATACTGTCATCTTTCCTAACCTTTCTTGTGTCCTTCGAATTAAGAAGTTCTTCAAAATGTTCTTTCCATCTCTTCAATATATCTCTCTCTCCTGCTATCAGCTTTCCTTCTTTATCCTTGTATATTTGTTTATTTGTTTGGTACCCTCTTTTTTCCACTGTAATGCCTTGATACAACTTACGTATTTCATTTTTTTGGTAGCTCTCTTCAATTTCTTCCAATCGGTGTTCATAATATTTTCTCTTTACTTCCCTCAGTGTTTTTTTACATTTTTGCCTTTGCTCTTTATACTTTTCCCTGTTCTCTTGCGTATCGCTCTTTAACATTTGTATCCTTCTTTTGTTTCTTTCTCTTAGTTCTTTTTCACATACCTCGTTAAACCATTCCCGTTTACTGCCATTGGATACTGGTTTACATCCCTGTAACGCCTCTACCATTTTTTTACTCATTTCATTCCATACTCCCTCTACGTCATTACTCTCTTCCAAATGTTCCAGGTACATTTCCAAGCTTCTTTTATACATTATCTTTGCTTCGCTTCCCTGCAATCTATTTAATCTCCTTTTGTTTATTTTCGCCTTCTTCCTGTTTTTTACTGCAGGTATTTCCTGCTTTATTTGTGCTCCTACCAAGAAATGATCCGAGTCAGCATCTGGTCCCCTATAGCTTCTTATATTGGTTATGCACTTTTCCTGGTTTGCTTCTATTAGTATATGGTCTATCTGATTGACAGTTGATCCGTTCGGCGATCGCCAAGTTCCTTTATATATCTCCTTTCTTTGAAAGTATGTGCTCTTGATCCTCAAATCTTTTTCTTTTGCAAAATCTATTAATAATCGTCCGTTTTCATTTGTCTCTTTGTGTTTACTGAATTTCCCTATTGTCGGTTGGTAAATTTCCTCCTTGCCAATCTTCGCATTTGCATCTCCTAAGATCATCTTCAGATCGTATTTTCTAATCCTCTCATATTCCATGTTTAATTCATTATAAAATTCCTCTTTAACTTGTATGTCTTTTTCCTCACTAGGAGCATGCATATTTAATAAAGATATTTTTTTATATTTTCCCCTCATTCTCAATGAACACATCCTATCAGAAATAGCCCTAAATTCGACAATTGCAGCCTTTAATCTTTTATGTACAATAAATCCTGTCCCCAAAAGCCTATTTTCGCCACCACTATTACAATATAGATATTCACCTATTTCCTTTATTTCATTCCCTTTTTGCTTCGTTTCCTGTAGGGCCACTATATCAAATTTAAATTTCTTTATTTCCTGTACTAAATGCTTGAGTGCCCCTTCTTGATTAGTACCTCTGACATTCCAGGTTCCTATTTTTAGCCCTTGTTTCACCTTATAATTCTTCATTTCCCGTTTTTCAGCCCATGTCTTGTCCACGTTCCAGTCCTTATTTGTCACCTTCGTCGTCGTCTTTTCACTAGTATGTCTATTTCTTTCATTATTTACACACTTTGCCATTATATTCGCTAAATTTTTTAAGGTCCCTTCTTCGTTCGTGCCTCGCACATTCCATGCTCCTATTTTTATTTCCCTACTCCTTCCTGTTTCTTTGCATGTTTCGTTATCTTTGTTTGTCCTGTCGTATTCCTTATATTTTCGAATTTTTCCTTTATTCATTTCCTGATTTTGTGCCAACGTCGTCACCGCTATATCCCCACCTATATTTTCTTTGTTTAGTTTTTTGACCCATAGAAAAACTTACTTGTTGACTGGATCTTTTCTCTTTTCTGATTATCCTCATCTTCATCCGGTGACCGTTGGCTATAGGTTCTTGTATTTTCCTTCGTTTGCACCGTCGTGTCCTTTGTCATTGCTTCCTGTTTCGAATCTCCTTTCCCATTCTTTTCATTAAAAAGTCTTCCATTTATTATAAGTTTATTATAGGCAAAATACGCTTTATTTCCTTTTTCTCGCTCTTCTTGCAACACTTTAACTAATTCTCTTCTTTGCTGACGTACTTGCTCAGACAGGTCTTCCATTATCCATATGCCTTGCCCTTTTAAAAGCTTTTTGTTCTTCAGTATTTCTCTTCTCAATTCCGTTGTCGCAACCTCTATTTGTACTGGTCTCTCATTCCCTTCTCTTAGTTTTCCAATTCTCGTTACCTGTGTTAGATCATTTTCCTTCTTCACTACCACTCCTATGTTATTTATTATATTTACAACATTTGTTTTTATCTCTGCACTGCTTTCATTAGCTTTTTCTTTTAATCCATGAATTATAAGTTTCTTTTCTCTATATTGTCTTTCCAATTGATCAATTCTTTTTTCCTGAATATCGATCTTTAGGTGCAAAACTTTATTTTCGGTTTTCAAACTGTCGATTTCTTTTTCCTTTGCGTCTAATTTTTTATTCATAATATCTAATTTGTTATTGATTTCCGCTAAGGCTCTTAATACTTCCTCCATTATTGAATTAATTTATTTTTGTTTTGGTTCAAATTCAAATTTTATTTCTTAAATTAAAATAAACCGTACCGCGTTGAAAACTTTCCCCGGGTCTACCCCTCGAAAGGCCAGTTTCCCTCAGTACTGACGGAAAAATAACACAAAAAAGTCCACTTAAGTCGTAAATATCCTATTATCATCGGCGGAGATATAGGAACGTCAGGGGTTTTTAAAATTTATTGTATTTACCTTATATTTCGCATGATAAATACAGTTATATATGTGTATACCTATTCATACTTACATTAGTTCCGTTTTTTCATTGTTTTAACTGTTAATTACGTACTTCGTAATTTATGTAATAGTTCCTGTTTAATCCCGTTTCATTGAATCGACTTCTCAATAATATACGCATACATTTTTAGTTATCATTTATTTAGATCTAGAACATTGTTTATGTTAGTATGATATGGAAGAACGTCGAGAAATACATTGTGAAACAATGGCGAGTTGGATTGAGGGTCATACTGATTGTATGTCCATTGTCAGTGATTCCGATATTTATTGCAAAGTCTGTAAATTATCGTTACAGAATGCCAAAAAATCGCATAGGTAATAGCATCTATAGTTATAAATACAATTGACGGGGAAACAATTGCTAAAACCATTGACGAGAAATAACATGCTTCATTCGGACGACAGGTACAGGGAAAAAATACTTTTATTTGTTAGTGACAGTGCCGTATATATGTTAAAAACAGGCAGACTATTAAAGCAAACATATCCTTATATGCTGCATATTACTTGTGTAGCACATGCTCTCCACAGAATCTGTGCATATATCAGAGTCTCCTATCCGGAAGTTGATAGACTTGTATCCGCTTTTAAAAAAAGTTTTCCGAAAAGCACCATCGAGAGTGGCCCTTTACAGGGAAAAACTTCCATCTTTGTCACTGCCACCCTCGCCAATAATAACTAGATGGGGAACATGGCTGAAAGCTACTAGTTTTTATGCAGAGAATTTCGATACATGTTTAAATGACGACGCTCGAAGTAGTTCTGAGTGCAAGGAACTAACACAAATCCCAAATTTAAAAAATCAGTTGTTATTCCTTCAGGAACACTTTGGAAATTTGCCTAAACTAATCACATATTTTGAAAATCGAATCTCAAATTAAAAAATGAGGTGTAGCCACCACACGACTATCTTATACGTATGAGCGTTTCAAATCATACAATTTTAAAAATTATTTTATACAAAAATTATTCAAAATCCTATTCTAAGTCTCTTAATAAATCTCTACAGGATACATACTTTATGAGATATTTGCAAAAAAAATGCTACTCGCTATGAGTGAAAGCATTACTTCCGGTCTGAATTTTGAATTTTCATTTATACAAAAAATATTCCAAATCCAAATCTAAATACTTTTATACTCTTCGTAAATCATGCATATAGAATGCGTAATTTACGAAATATCTGCAAAAATCGCTATTCGATAAGAGTAAAAGCCGTACTTCCGGTGCGAATTTTAAAATTTCATTTATACAAAAAATATTTCAAATCCAACTCTAAATACTTTTGTACTCTTGAAAAATATATATAGAATGCATAATTTGCAAAAATCGCTATTCGATAAAAGTAAACGTGTTACTTCCGGTCCTAATTTTGAAATTTTTTTTATACTAAAGGTATTGAAAATTATGTTCTAAATACGTTTATACCCGTAACGTACCTGTCTAGAAAGCATGACTTACGCAAAAAACTGATTTTCGATAAGAGTAAAAGACCTACTTTCGGTAGGAATTTCAAAAAACTTTTTTAAGACAATTTGTCTCAAATTTAATTTTGAATACATTTGAATTCTTTATAAATTGTTTAAACTTAGTAATTGACGAAATATTTGCAAAATTTGATTTTTTCACTGAAGTAAACTAGTACTTCCGGTCTACCGATTTTACTGAAAAACCAATCAGATCTCAAGAGGGAGATTATATACGTAAATACAACATTTGGAATAGATATCTACAGCGGTTACAGACACACAGACATTTTTTTAAAACCACTTTTTTGGTATCAGGCGACTTCAAAACGTGGACATATGCAAAAATTTCGAAGTCAAAAATTTTGGTCATCACAATACTTATACTACGTATAAGAAAGTAAAAATGGATTAACCACATTAGATGTGGCTATTAATAATTTCACAAGTATTCCAATGTGACTTCGGATGTGGTCTTCGGCAAAAGTTAGACGCAGTTTTTAATAGAAATCCAGATTTAATAACATTGCGGCAATTGTGTATGCTAAATATGCTGAAATAAAAGAATATTTCCAGTACGCACATATAACCAGTTGCGATGTAGAAAGGACGTTTTCTATCTACATGAATGTACTTAATTCAAAGAGAACAAGTCTTACAGAAGAGAAAATGAACAAATAATACGGTATTTTGTATTTTATAGATCACCAGCCACTTGTTATCCAATTATATAAATAAAATTAAAACCTCTAAAAATACAACATCTCAATAGTGCGCCCATGGGCGATGAGTCATGGCTCGCTCGTGTCCGCGGCCTACTAATTAGGGTTCAATTACGTTGTAAAGGATTTTAAAAAATGTTGCGGTACTAACGTAATTAACGCTTTCAACTGTGAAGATTATGAAACTTTACTATTCCACATCGCAATATTTGCCTCATAAAATATTCAGCTAGTCTGGCGATGATAATAAGGTGCATTATTGATAATAATTAGAGCATTTTAAAAATCACTATAGCATCTTTATTTATCCATCAGATAAAAATCTAATTACAGGAAAAAATTGACAATGTTGAAATATTCTTAAAAAACCCGCTTGTATCCTTTTTAAAATTAGAGTTGACATATTGTTAAGTGACCTAATAATGTCTAGGAAAGCTGCTTCATTTCAGCCCAGCAATTTTTCCATTAGAATTTTAGACATCTACAAATATTAGGATATATATTAACCTAAAAATGCAAAAAATTATAGCTGTTTACCAAGAATTTACCTAGTACTACATTTCGAATAATCAATTCTCATTTTCCGAAGTACCATACGAATTACTTGTGTTTTAGCGCAGAGTATTTTGGTAAGAACTAAATGACCCAGAACAGCCACGCTTTTTCCGTGAGACAACTAGAGATAGTTTTCTATAGGTACTCGACGTAACTTCCAAAATATAGTAAATATGTAGCACACATAAAATGAAACGACTGACTGTGTAGTACTAGAATAATTTAAGTAGAAAAGAATATGGCATAGACGAAATAAATGTTAAATCAGTCAAATGTCAGTAACAGTAAGATTGATATAATCCAATCATATTGCATATTTTCAACACGTGATTTTAAAAATGCTTAGCAGTTACCACAAGTAGTTTATTATGCATTGGATAGATGGCGCCAGATAAGGATCAATATTTTGAGGTTATTAGATCCAGAAAAATCGCATTATGTGACGGCCTGATATCGGGCAGCGATATTAGATACAGTTGGCCTTGAATCTTGAAAAGAGCTGAGCCATCTATTACGAAACAAGATAAATCTATTACGTTTTTGCGCAGAAAACTATTACAAACTGTCATGTCGCTGGGACAACACTGGCTGCCTTTGCTTGTGTTTATACGATTCTTGTATTCGTTTTACTAGGTTTAGTGGAAATGCACAAATTAATAAGGGTTAATAATGGCCGATCATGTTGACCAAGTTAATATAAATGAGGCTATGCTTTCCGCAGATACATTAAACGTAAAGGGGGAACAGTGCCAAGAAGACAGTTTTGTAGAGGATAAAGTGTGTTGCTCTGAAACTGCTATTACGGTAGACAATGCTCAATTACAAGGACCCATTTGGCATTGCAAGATAAAACAGTATGATGAGTCCACATGTTTGGACAATATTAAAACAGAAATCGCATTATTCGAAATGACTGAAGGATAGAATGACAATGTTAAAGTAAGAGGAGCAATCAGTGCTGATGATATTAAAATTGAGTTCGATAATGGATTACTCTGTAAGTAAATGGATATTAATAGCGGTCCTTTGTAATTTGTTGTAGCTGTAGTCTAGAGCAGGGGTCTCCCAACTTTTCAGCCTTAGGGCCATACTGATTACTCCAGTAAGTTCCGAGGGCCAAAATCATATTATCATTGTTGCCGGTGGTAAAAAGTGAAATAGTCCACTGATGAAAAAAAGTCCGAAAAAGTACGCAACGTTTAAAAAAGGCTGCAAAACGGCAACACTGCATATTATTAATTTTCCTGTCATTATCTGTAATTTCTAGATTAGTCGTAGAGTACGAGCCATGAGGAGTAACGTGACAAGACATCTGGTGGACACAAGCGGAAATAGGTAGTACCTTCTATCGCTAACAGATGGCGCTAATAGCACGTACAGAATAATCTCGTTGGTTCGAGAAAGTTCTGGTGTCTTCCACTCACTTCTAGATGGCAGTAATTGGAATATATAAGAAGGCTAGTGGCGAAACCACAAGTCAGTTCCTATGACACTGTTGTGAAATAAAATAGTGCGTACCTCCTTAAAACGTGTTTGTGCGTGTTTAAGTTTAAGACATCTTTGTAACAGTATTTTGATTTGAATTGTTGCTTTTGTGTGTGATTTAGTAGTATGGAAAAGAAGCGAAAAATTGATAGTGAATGCAGAAAATTCAAAGATCAGTGGAACATTCAGTATTTCGTAATTGAGTCCAGTAAGAAGGCGCTATGTTTGATTTGCAATGAAAGCATAGCCGTTCTCAAAGAATATAACATTAAACGTCATTATGAAACAAAACATTTTCAAAATTACTCAAAATATACAGGAAGTTTGCGGACAGAAAAATTCGAAGCTATGAAGCGCGGATTGAAATCGCAGCAATCTTCATTTACAAAACTCAAAACTGAACAAGAGGCTGCAACGCGTGCCAGCTTTCGTGTGGCTCTTGAAATTGCAAAACGTGGAAAACCATTCACCGATGGAGAAATGATCAAAGAATGCATAATTGCAGTAGCCGAAGAAATGTGCCCTGAAAAGGTAAATTTATTAAAAAGTGTCAGTATGTCAGCAAACACTGTGGCTCGAAGGGTAGAAAACATCGCTGAAAATATATCCTCTCAACTGTTCGACAAAAATGGACATGTTGAGTGGTTTTCTTTGGCCTTGGATGAGTCAACGGATGTGTCAGATACTGCTCAGGTGTTGATTTATATTCGAGGAGTAGATAAAAGCTATGACGTGCATGAAGAAGTTCTTGATATGAATAGTATTCATGGCACAACTACTGGTACAGATATTTTTAAAGGAGTTGAAATGGCCATTAATCAAAAGAACCTTCGATGGAAAAACTTGAAATGTATTACAACTGATGGAGGCAAAAACATGAGTGGGAAAGATAAAGGAGTGGTCGCTCTTGTGTCAAAGGCTGTAGAAAATGACGGTGGTTTAAAACCATTAGTCTTACATTGTATCATTCATCAACAGTCTTTGTGCGGAAAATGTTTGGATATGTCTGAAGTTCTGAAACCAGTCATATCAACTGTTAATTTTATCAGATCTTTTGGGCTGAATCACCGACAATTCCGACAATTTATTGAAGAGATTGGAGAAAATGACTTACCTTATCATACTGCCGTACGTTGGCTTAGTTGTGGGAAAGTCCTTCAGCGCTTTTTTGAACTTCGAGCAGTGATCGAAATTTTTTTGAATGAAAAGCATCGCTCTCTTACTGAATTACAAAACAACGCATGGCTGTGGAAGTTAGCATTCTATGTTGATTTGACAAAACATGTGAACGAACTGAATTTGAGATTGCAAGGAGAAAACCAGCATCTTCCTGATTTATACACTAATATCAAATCATTCCGGAAGAAATTGATACTGTTTCAATCACAACTACGAAGTAAATGTTTTTCACATTTTAAAACATGTGAAATATTCAGCCACACTACTGAGACTGAGTTTCCTATCGATTTTGCAATCGAAACTTTGAGTGCTTTGAAAATAAATTTTGATACTCGTTTCTCGGACTTTGATGCCATTGCGAATCAAATTAAGATTTTTCAGAATCCTTTTGATACTGACATTGAAACCCTAGCCCCGGAACTTCAAATGGAAATAATTAATCTACAGTGCAGTGATATAATTAAGAACAAATATCAAAACTCATCTTTGTTGGAATTTTATAAGAGTCTTCCACTGACACAATTTGATAATTTGCATAAATTTGCTCGTGGGCTGTTTTCTGTTTTTGGTGCTACTTATTTGTGTGAGAAGACCTTCTCCAAAATGAAGTACACAAAAAATGTTTACAGATCTAAATTAACTGATGAGCATCTTAAATCTCTTTTAATAATTGGTACAAGTAAAATTAGTCCACAACTACAAACTATTGTCAGTGGAAAATCTCAATTACACAAATCTCATTAGTATTTCATATGTTATTATGCTTGTTATAAGTTATGTTTTTATTTAAAATGTATAAAATGTTAGTTGGATTCATTTCAATAATTTGTTAGTTATTATATACTGAAGTAAAATTTTCTGCATATTATACATGTCTTTACTCATTACAATTCTGTGTTTCTTTATCCAACTTATCACAAAAACAATAACAATAAGCCTACAACAATGTTATGAGTAGTTAGCCCATGACCATATCAATGTAGATGTCATATTAATAATTATTCAACATAAAATTAGAATACTTCAGTAAACTAAATTTAATTTGCTATAAAAAATATGTTCTCTAAAAGGAATTTTCAAGTATGCTAGCTCTCCGCGGGCCGGACAAAATCTATCCGCGGGCCGGATGTGGCCCTCGGGCCGTAGTTTGGAGACCCCTGGTCTAGAGTTATAACAGATAGTAGGCTATGTTAGTGAAAGTAAATATAAATTTTTATTATTCTCCAACCTATGTTTTGAATATATTCAGGCTGTTTCAACTGCTGATTAAATATTGACTGCCTCTGGCCATCCATATGTAGTATGTTACTTGATCGTTCTGAAAAGTGAAAATATAAATATATATTTTATCATAAAGTGATAGTAAATGCTGTGATTCTTAATCCATTTAAATTTGGCCAACAGATTGTGAAAATTGTGAAGCATATTACGAAGACTATTGCATCGAGTGTGGAATGCTTGTGCATATTTTAAACAAACATGTTTCGAATAGTGCAGATAAAGGAGTGCGGAAAGATATTCCAAATGATGTATTAGAAATTCAAGATTGTTTCGGACAAACTGGAATATATGCTATAAGGATTATTCCTGCAGGTGTGAAATTTGGTCCTTTCACTGGACTCACTGCAACAAAATGTCCCTGGGAAATGAAAGGGGAGAAATTTGTTTTGGACCAAAATATATCGAAATATTTGAATTGGATGCAATATGTTAATCCTGCCAAGAATATTTCTGAAGGAAACATATTGCAGTGATCTTGAATTAATAACAATGTGTAAATAAATGGTTTCTAGATCACTTGCAATTTTATATTTAGTTAAGTAAGAATTTCTTTTTGTGTGCGTCCCTATTATGTACCGGGTGTTTTTTTATCTTTGATATCATTTTGATCACCTGCAACTTTCTTGTTTTTAAAAATATCAGAATGAAGCAAAAATCATTTTGCATAGGTATCTATTAAGTTTTTTACGTTTTAAAAAATAAAACAAAACACTAACGTTTTTCCAAGATATTAACCTAACTTATATTTTTTTAAATGGAAAGCCCTAAATATTTTCGGATATTTTGATTTTACATGAAATTTCAAGTATATTTTATAAAGCATACCCCATACCTATCTTCAACGGTTTGCGAGAAAACGGCGTTTAAACATGCCATTTTTAGAATAATTTAATTTTGTAAAATTGTTTTTTTTAATGATTTGTTACTTTGTTAATCGTTAATCTTTTGTTTTATTAAAAATAAACTTTCTAAGTAATTATGAAAAATAATTTCTGTTTGATTTCGACATCTTTAAGAACAGGGTTACAAAACTAAATTATTCTTTGTTGCATGTTTAAACGCCGTTTTCTCGCAAACCGTTGAAGATAGGTATGAGGTATGCTTTATAAAATATACTTGAAATTTCATGTAAAATCGAAATATCCGAAAATATTTAGGGCTTTCCATTTAAAAAAATATAAGTTAGGTTAATATCTTGGAAAAACGTTAGTGTTTTGTTTTATTTTTTAAAACGTAAAAAACTTCATAGATACCTATGTAAAATGATTTTTGCTTCATTCTGATATTTTTAAAAACAAAAAAGTTGCAGGTAATCAAAATGATATCAAAGATAAAAAAACACCCGGTACATAAGTGTTTAATAAAGGTAAGAATTTCTCTTTATTTATATTTATATATATATTGGCATTTATTAATTTAAGTTTACAAATCTCTTATAACTAATAATAGAATAGGTGATGTAAACGTGATCTGATAAATAAATCATTGATGTAATATGTGACAAAATAAATAAATTTTACATGAGTAAGCAATCAATAGAAATAACTTGGAGTACATGTAAATGGTAACCAGGTTATATAGGGAATGGAATTTGTTGTAGACCAGAGAGAGAGATGGATGTATTCCCGGAGATGAGGGATCCTCCTGACTTTTGTGCCTCGGTGCGTCGAGCTCTTTCTATTCTAGGCAAGGATAGTTTGACGCTCGGGGTACCTAGTCGCAAGGCTCGACGGAGGCAGCGGGTGATGATGTTAGATGGGTCCGTCGTCCGTGTGTCGAACGAGACCGCATGCAGGATGGCCGCGGATGGCGTGATCCGGCCTGTGAGGCGACGTTGAGAGGCCTCCGTCGAGGCCGAAGAAGGGAGCGAAATGAATAATTGAGAGTTTAATTTGAGATGTCAATCACCAGGAACAATAAGCTGGGTGAACGCATATGATAATCCACCTGTCAACAATACATCATCGTTAGAAAATGAAGAGGTTAAAGGGGTTCATGATAAATTCAACAAATGTATACCGACGATTGTGAACACTTTCCCATTATTTCCGAATAATCGCAAGACTAAGAAAATACGAATAAAACTTCCCAACAATATGAAAAGATGGTTTAAAAATAATGTAAACAACAATCAAGAAATTTATGAAATAATAAGAATGTGGCAATGAACTTTAAATTGTATTTAAAAGATGTAAATAGTGTTACTCACTTACCAAGTCAATGTTTAATAGATAACATCCTGTGCATTACCTCTGTATTTCACTATTGCTCACATTAATATTAATTTAAATTTTGTACAAAGTAATAAATGCAAACATGTCACTAACAGGATTTATGTTTATTTACATTTGTCAAATGTAAAGTACATCGAGTGACCGATAGGAGCAGCACCATCGATATGCAGTTTTGGAAGTGGTATCGGTATCTGCCGAGGATGACCGTACGTTTTTATAAAGAAAATTATGCATAAAAGGGCTGGCGGACAGAATACCGGGACAGCTGGTGAAAACCGCTGACTTAGAACTTTTGGAAGTAGGTGATAAACCAGTTTAAACCACTCCCTCCTCTTTTTAAAAAGATTATTCTTGAATCTGAACTTAGAATATTTTTTGAGATTTTCGATACTTATAAAAATTTTCAACAAGATTCAAACTTGTAATATTTTTCGTAATAGTCATGCAGCACGTTTTACATTGAGATTTGTAAATATTTTAAAATAATTATTTATGTACGGGATAATTTCATTTTCAAATTCAGACTTTGAATTTATTTAATTTTATTTTATTTTCTTTTTCTGGAATGTTTTGTTTTGCATGTAGGGGTACTACGCCATACATTATGATAAAACATTCTAGTGATTGTAATGACTATACTCCATTCAGTCTAAGAATAAAGCATTGGGAAAGATAGGGCTTAAAATAAACGTTTGTGATTGGTTGAAATCGAGTGTGCATTTACACCGGCAAAATAATCGCATTTAACTCGTTCTGTCAAAAATTTGTTTACTGACAGTTTTGTTCAAAGATTTTGTCGATTTCCGTATTTTACATAGTTATTTGTTGTTAATATTCTTAAAAAATAGTTCTTCTTAGAACTCGCAAGTGAAATATTCATTTGTTAAGGTATTTTATCAATTTCGTTATTTCGTAATCGCTAATATTCTATAGTACGGCGGAAGCATTTTACCAGGTCCTTCAAAAAATCGTAAAGGGAAACACATAAGATCTGGACAAAGGCAAATGGCTTATAATGTGTACATTAAGCATAAAGACAATATGTCTAAAACAGCTGCAGTCAATCAAACAGCAGAGGAAGTGGGTATTAATAGGAATACAATGTACTGCATTATTAAAGAAATGGAATTATATGGAGTTCCAATTTCTGCTCCAAGAAAAAGAAATTATCGTCATACTTACAATAAATTGGATGAAGCACAAAAAAGTACAATTAGACGACATGTGCATTCCTTTTTCTTGAGGAATGACTTACCAACTTGTACAAAAATGTACGTAAATGTCAAAATATAATGATATCAGATATGTATATCCCTGCTATCCATCTGACAGTAAACATATTGCTGTGACTTCTTCTATATTGGTTGATAACCAAAAATTAAATTAATAAATTAATGTACTTTAGTAATCTCAGGGTCTAAGTATGAATTTATCATATTTTTATATCGGATGATGTGTCACAGTCTTATACTTATAGTGAGTTCTAGCTGTGATTGTGACGTTGACTTTCCTTAGATCTCCCTGGGATGGGTATAAATAAGTAGATATAGAATGTCAGCACAACTTATTTTATTTTATATATATATATATTTACAAAAACATTATTAAATATCATTACTATGCAATTCAATATAATATATATTCCATTGTCATCTCCAGTCTCTTTCATCCGCGGTACAAGCACCTTGCAATCCTTGATTTTTTTTTATAAAATTGTTAATCATGAATAAAAATAAAATTCACTGCTCTAACCTTCACGTATGCTCATATCTCGAAATTGCCGTTATTCTATAAAAGCGTTAGCACCTCGTTAAGTCGCTCTGAACCAAGATTTACACGTCAATCCAGAGCTTACTCAAAGAAGAGTTTGTTTTAAATTATTTATATAACGTTCTAAATTTCCATTGCCATCCGGAGAATTTACTAATACTTCGTTAAACCGCCTTGAGCCAAGATTCACACGTCGACCCAGGACATATTCAAAGAAGAATTTATTTTTAATTGTTTAAATAATATTCTAAATTTTTATTGCTATCCGGAGAGTTTACTAATACTTCGTTAAACCGCCTTGAGCCAAGATTCACACGTCGACCCAGGACATATTCAAAGAAGAATTTATTTTTAATTGTTTAAATAATATTCTAAATTTTTATTGCTATCCGGAGAGTTTACTAATACTCCGTTGAACCGCCTTGAGCCAAGATTCACACGTCGACCCAGGACATATCCAAAGAAGAATTTATTTTTAATTGTTTAAATAATATTCTAAATTTTTATTGCTATTAGTTATGAAACAGTCATGAAGGTTCTTTCATTTATTTACTTTAGGATTGCAAGATGGATTTTACTTTATAGTGCTTGTACTCACTTTTCTAGGTCGTATAGCATCTCGAATTCTTCCTGGTAGCCTAGTCCCTCCATTTTTATTAAATTTATTATTGTGGCTTTTATGCGATCCAATCGCAGTACTTCGCGTCTCCTGGCGCGCACTTATCGTTGCCGCTTCTTGCGACTACGGCGTCTGAATCTCAAGGCGTTTTGTGCCTTTAGATTCCTTATTTCTTCGGCGCACTATTTTTCTTTAAGTTTTGAAGAGAATCAGGACTTCTTATCGACTGCCTTATTTTCGCTTGTGTCCCTCTTTTTATAGGGATAAACATTTGACAAACGGCTTATTTTTGTTTTTAAGTCGTTCCTTTCGTTTGAATTTTCGTCTGTCACGCCCTCCGTGTTAATTTCGATAACTATTGAAATTACGCAATCACGTGACCTTGTTTCCACCATGTTTGTTGTTGTTATTATTTACATATTCTATATTTTTATTCCATGGACATTTTGAATGATTTTATTTGTTGGTAAGTATTCTTTTATTGTATTTTTTTTTATATTTACTTTACCTCCAATTTGCGTTGTATTTATATATATATTCATTGCTTTCTTTGCTGTTTTTGATATAAATTCTCCTTTCATTAATTAATTTAATTCTAACCTTCCCTTTTTTGTTCTTAGGCATCGGCAGTATTGGATATACGCTATATATCGTCTTTATCGCCTTGGTTTGTTTTGGATGCTTCTTATCCTTTTCTTTCTTCGGGCCTTCTTCCTCGAGGTCATTGAACCACCTTTTTGTGTTCGGGGAGTTTTCTAGGTCCGTCAATCTTTAAACAAAGTTTTGTTGGTGTAAGTCCTTTCTGATCTATATTATATTATTAACTAATGTTTTATTTATTTATCTTTTTAGCTTGGGCCTCCTGAAGTGGATATATATATACTTATAAATATAAAGAACTATGTACAAAATGCATATTGAAATGTGTATTCAACAATATCTCTTTTATTCTGTGAATATTCATAGTCAACATAAATTTTATTTTCTTTACCGGTGAAATAGAAATGAGTGGAATACATTTATTTATTTATATGGGCCTTTGTTCTTGCTATAGTGTTTGTTAATAATGCGCTGCGTTGAGTGCAAGCCTTTATTCACCCTTATGGAATCTAGTGCTTCCTGCTTCGTGCAATTTTATTGCTTCTACGTGATTTACCCGTGTGATGAAGCCGTCCCTTAGCATGATCCTTTCTCTATTTTTAGCGTTTAACTTCTTTTTTGTGTGGATTTGCTGCCTTCTCGTGAGTATTTGCAGTGCTATGTGTACTGCGATTTTATAATCAGGCTCTTTCTTATTATATTTAAAATGTACGTCAGGATTTTCCTGTCTGTAATGGAAATAAAATTGTTATTCATTTTGTATCCTTTACGTGCTCTCATTGAGGTTGGTTTTTATTTATTTTTACATTATTTTATGTATATTGTTGAATACCATTTCCGTTTGATTGGTACTGTGCTTATTTTTTTACGGGTATGCAACCCACATTGCATTCTTGTATATTCTATTGCATAGCTATGAAATTTTTAGTAAACACTAAAATATAATTAAAACTACATACATTTACATTAATTAGTGACTTTTCTGTATTTATATATTGAAATATATATATATAAAATTGTAATTTATATTGGATATATAAAAAATTATTTTTTTTACTTAAAATAAACATAATAATATTTTATTTCTGTTGGTTCTTTATTTGTTTGTTTCTTTATTTTTATTTATTCATTTATTTACAAGAAAATACCACAGCATATCCCAAGTTAAGAAACTGTCAATATGCCATAGTTGACTACGAAAAATATGGGCATGTTGCATTTTCTTTACTTAATGGTATTTTTCTAAACATTTACTTAGCTAATATTCTTACGTCTAAATTTTCTATATTCTTAATATCTATTTATTTTAACTTAAATAATATGGTCTTGGGAACTATCCCTTTTTATTTCCTTAATATCTATTTATATAGAACTTAAATAATATAGTCTTGGGAACTATCCCTTTTTATTTTCTTAATGTTTATTTACATTTCTTAAATAGTATACTCTTGGGAGCTGTCCCTTTTTCTTTTTGTCATATTTATTTACATATCATTATGTAAAATTTTTATTCCTCGTCGTAATCGTACAACATCGAAATGTGATATTTTCCTTTCACTTCTTCGTTGTTCACTTCCTTCAATTCGTAAGTTACGTCACCTAATACTCTGTTTACCCTATACGGTCCTACGTACGGAAGGTCTAGTTTAGCGCATTTGTTTAGGTGTCTTCTTCCTAGACGATAGCTTTTTACTACCACTAGGTCCCCTATCTGGTATGTCTTGTTTAATTTTATCTTCTCATTTTCCTTTCTCGTGTATTTTTCTGCTATGTTTCTCTGTTGAGCCCTAGCTTGGTCCGTGAGTTCTTCGATGTTTTCTATTATAGGAGTATTTCGGCACCATGGCCTCGGTGGTCGTTTGCCGTACATTAGTGTGTATGGGCTTACATTCGTTGTTACGCTTGGCGTGAAATTCATATTGTTTTCCACTTCTTCTAAATGTTGTACCCACGCGTTGTGTCTCTCGTGAGTTAACATCCTTAAGTGTCTGGTTACTTCCTGTATGTATCTTTCACTGGGATTCGCCTGTGGATGTCTAATACTTGTGAATATCACCTCTGTACCTATTTCATTTAATTCTTGTTTGAATCTCTCATTGTTGAAATAAGACGCGTTGTCAACTAACAGTTTTCTTATCCTCCCATGTTCGTTGATGAACCGATTAATACAATTTATGGCGGTTTGTGTATTGTATTTCTTCGTCGAGTACAATCTGACATACTTGGTGAAGACGTCCACCATGACGAAGATGTTGCAGTGACCTCTTTCCCCTGGTATTAGGTTACCAAGAAAATCTGCTGCCACCAAGTCCAGTTTGTTCTCTACCCTTATACTGTGTATTATATTTTGGTTTGTACGATTTTTGTATTTACCCAACAGACATTGCTTACATTTCTTATTTTCTATCGCCGTCAAATTTTTGTCTTTCAATGTGTAAAATTCCTCCCTGAAAACAAGGAATGTTCTCCTATTTCCAGGGTGGCCTAATCTTGTATGGATATCTCTGATTATTTTTATTGCTAGATCTTTATCTAGTACAATTAGGTTTTTATTTCCTATCCTTTTGTATATGACATTATTCATTATATTGAAACCTTTGTAATTTTGTATCCTTCGTATCTTTTCTCTTATTTCTCTTATCTCTTCTTTATTCTGACTCTCTAGAATGCTCTCTCTGCTGTACAACTCTGGAGCGTTTTCTATATTATAATTATTTATTTGATACGCCTGTCTTTGCTTGCTACCTCCTTGTGCTCTGCTTAAAGCGTCTGCTACAACATTGTCGGATCCTTTTCTGTGTTTTATCCTAAACGTGAATTCCGATAATTGGAGCGACCATCTATATATTCTTGAATTGTTAAAGCGTGTTTTCATTAGGAAAATTAAAGACAAATGATCTGTTTCGACTAAAAAGGTATTTCCATGTAGATAGTATTTAAGTTTTGACAATCCATGTACCACTGATAGGAGTTCTCGTTCTGAGATCGAATAGTTCCTCTCGTAGTCCTTTAATATTCTTGATATGAAACATATAGGTGTTTCTATCCCATCTTTAATTTGTAATAACTCTGCTGCTATTGCATTGCTGGATGCATCACATCTTACTATAAATTCTTTGTTGAAATCTGGTAGATTGACCGTCAAAGCTTCACAGAAATTTTTCTTTATGTCTTCAAACGCTTTTATCCTTTCTGGAGTCCATTTGAATTTAACTCCTTTCTTTATCATCTTGAATAGCATACACGTCTGATCTGATATTTTTGGTATAAAATGTTTATAGTAATTTATCATACCTAAGAAACCTCTTAGCATTCTTATGTTTTTTGGTTTTGGGTATTCCCTTATTGCTTTTAATTTCTCTTTTTCTATGGTTATTGTTTTCCCATTAATGACGTATCCTAAATACGTTACGCTATTCTTGAAAAATTCACATTTCTCTAGGTTGATCTTTAGATTGTTGTCGGCTAATGTCTTCATGACCTTCTCCACTGATATTTTGTGACTATTAATGTCCTTGTTGAAAATTAATATGTCATCGACATAATGTGAGACATATTCTTCGTGTGGATCCAATATCTTTTGCATAGCTCTTACTAAAGCTGCCGTAGCTGTGGATATTCCAAACGGAACGACTTTGAACGAGTACACTGTTGAGTTGAATATAAACGAACAATACTTTCTAGAATCTTTGTGTAATGGTACCAGCCAAAAGGAACTTTTTAAATCTATTTTTGTAAACCACTGGGCCTCTGTGCACTTTGCTAATAGCGTTTCCATGCTCTGGGGTGCTTCAAAATTAGGTGTAGTGAGGGAATTAATATTTCTCGCGTCCAAGCATAATCTTAATTTTGTTTCCTTTGAATCTTCCGTGCTCTTCTTTACTACAACGACAATTGGGCTGATAAAGTTCGACTCTGCCTTTTCTATTATGTTATTCTTCAGCATTTCTTTAATTTCTAATTTCACTTGCTCCTTATACTTATTGGGAATTGGATATGTTTTTACATAGAAGGGTTTCTTTTCATTTACCTCGAGCTTATGCTCGTAATTTCTTGCTAAGCCAGGGCTGTCGTCAAACAGTCTCTTGTGCTTATTTAAAAGATTGCTCACATGATTTTTATATTTTTCATTGCAATTTATACTTGTACCATCCCCTTTTGATGTGAAGTCCTTATTTTCTGGATGCTTCACGAGATGCGTACATTTATTGTCATATGAATCGTTAATCATTTCTTGCGTGAGTTCCTTTTCTCTTTCTTCTACATATAAATTATTAATTAAAATTTCCTTTTCCGGTGCATCTTCGCTCCATGGAATTATCATATTTCTTATGTGAAAAGTTTTGTCCTTCATATCCAGTTTCGTACTATATTGACTTAAAAAGTCCATTCCCAATATGCAATTGCAATTCAAATTATTTACTACTACAAATTCTGTCAGTAGGTTTAAATCATTTATTTTAACATTAATGCAGAAAACTTTATCAATGGTTATCAGAGGTTTTTTATTTGCTGTTACTAAATTAATCTTCTTTATAGGAATATATCGTCCTTGTTTCTCTAACTTTTCATTTATGACGCTGTAGTCGAGTAGTGATAGTTGTGATCCACTATCTAGTAGTGCTTCTATTCTTTCCTCCCCAATTTTGATCGGTATGTGTGGTAGTTCAGTGGTTATTTTCATCAGATCTTCGTATATATATATATTTTGCGTTTTTGTGTTCTTTTTGACTGGCTTCTCTAAAAATTTGTTGCAGTCGCTCCTGCTTGTGATCTATTTTCCCATTCTCTCTCGCTGATTTTATATCTTGAATCTTTAGGTATTGCACCCCTAGATTCATCCTTTCCCTTTGGATCTAACTCTTTGTTGTCCCATTCTAGTTGTACGTTGTTGATTCTTCTATCTCTCTCTGGAATCCTTTCCTCCCTTTTATTACTTTGATTTGGGTTTCTTCTCGGTTGAGTTTCCCTTTTCTCGTTGTATGATTGATTTCCATACCCTTTGTTATCTTGCCTATTTTTATAGTAGTTGTACCCTTGGTAATCTGGTCTGTTTCTGTGGAATTGATTCCCTTCATTATTCTGTCTATTAAATCTGTTCCCTTCATTGTTCTGTCTATAGAATCTGTTCCCTTCATTGTTATGTCTATAGAATCTGTTTCTGGGATAATTGTTTGGGTTATCGTTGTGGTTTCCTCTATTTGAGGTGTTCCCCTTTTCGTCGACATCATCTATTCTTTTTACTAATTCCAGCAATCCCTCAATGGTTTCTATTCCTTGTAATGCTACGGCCTGTACTATATCATTATCGAAGTGCGCAGCTAGTTGCGATACGACATCACTTTCTTCTATGACTGGGAGTATATATTTTATGAAAGAGTATTTCTTTATTACGTAGTTTTCCCTTGAAGAACCTGGTCTGTATTTCTCAAATACCAAGTCATGTCGTATTCTTCGTTGTGCATTTTGTCCCCAGTATTGCCTGATGAATCGTATTTCGAATTCTCGATACGTTGTCAACTCATCAATAATCGTATCATACCATAGCAGACTGTAGTCCTTAAGACAACCTCTTATAAAATGTAGTTTAGACATTTCATCTGTTATTCCTCTCATGTAGGTTTTAATTGTTCTTAAAAATGCCATGGGATTATCCTTATTATTTCCTGTAAACTTTGGTATATTTTCTGCACTACCTATTATATGAGGCAAAGGTGCGCTAGGTATGTTAACCCCGTGCCTTACTTTGTCCTCTAATACTTGGAGGGTAGTTTCAAATGTCACTGTCCTATTTTGCAATCTTAGCATTGTGTCCGTACATGTTCCATATTTTATTTTACAATTTTCAACTTCATTTGAGAGTTGTCTTAATTCTTCGTTGTTTGTAATCTTGATGTCTATTATTTTATTTTCCAAAGATTCTACCTTTCCTTCTACCTTTTCAAATCGTACTTTCGTCTTATCTGCTCTTTCATTTATCTCGTTTTTTAAAAACTTGTATCCATTCTCACATTTCCCTGCATTATTATTTATTTCATTCGTTAGGAGTGATACGGATTGTTTTAATTTCCTTTCTAGATTAGCGTTTAGCTGTAATGTCTCCGATCTAAGATCTTGAAATCCCTTGTCAATCTTTTGGTTGATTCTATTTAGATTTTCATTGTTCTTCTCATTGTGTGATTTTATTTCTTCTTTCATGTCTTTCATGTTCTCATTATTTGATTTCATTTCTTCTTTCATGTGCAATAGGACTTGAAGCAAATTATCCATTTTATCTTCCGATGATTTTTCGGTAGTTCTCTTGAGAGATGTACTTCCAACGATCGGTTCTTCCACTTGATCACCTTCCAACTCTTGTTTCTCTGATTCTGAGCTAGAGGTTGAACGGTTGCTGCGAGAATTATCTCTGTATCTGGTAAACTGTGGTCTTGTTTCCTTATCTTCAACCTTTTCAGGTTTTTCGCTTTTCTTGTTGTTTTCATCAGCCATTTTTATTTATTTTTTTTTTTTTGTTTTTATTCTATCTCTTATTTACCCTGTCCCAATAGGAGAATATTGTGTGCTTATGGCGTTCTAAGGAAAGTAAATTCACACAGCCTTTTATCGTTGAGTGCCAAATTAAGGTTGATCTTGGCCAACGATAAGCTTTTCGACGTTCGGGTGCCAAATTAAATCTTGGCCAACGATAAGCCTAGGACGTATGCGCCAAATTAATATATAAAATGTTGTAGGCTTTAACACAGCCCTTCTCGTTGGGTCGCCAAAATAAATCTTGGCCAACGATAAGCCCCACGTTGGGCGCCAAAATAATGCTGTGACTTCTTCTATATTGGTTGATAACCAAAAATTAAATTAATAAATTAATGTACTTTAGTAATCTCAGGGTCTAAGTATGAATTTATCATATTTTTATATCGGATGATGTGTCACAGTCTTATACTTATAGTGAGTTCTAGCTGTGATTGTGACGTTGACTTTCCTTAGATCTCCCTGGGATGGGTATAAATAAGTAGATATAGAATGTCAGCACAACTTATTTTATTTTATATATATATATATTTACAAAAACATTATTAAATATCATTACTATGCAATTCAATATAATATATATTCCATTGTCATCTCCAGTCTCTTTCATCCGCGGTACAAGCACCTTGCAATCCTTGATTTTTTTTTATAAAATTGTTAATCATGAATAAAAATAAAATTCACTGCTCTAACCTTCACGTATGCTCATATCTCGAAATTGCCGTTATTCTATAAAAGCGTTAGCACCTCGTTAAGTCGCTCTGAACCAAGATTTACACGTCAATCCAGAGCTTACTCAAAGAAGAGTTTGTTTTAAATTATTTATATAACGTTCTAAATTTCCATTGCCATCCGGAGAATTTACTAATACTTCGTTAAACCGCCTTGAGCCAAGATTCACACGTCGACCCAGGACATATTCAAAGAAGAATTTATTTTTAATTGTTTAAATAATATTCTAAATTTTTATTGCTATCCGGAGAGTTTACTAATACTTCGTTAAACCGCCTTGAGCCAAGATTCACACGTCGACCCAGGACATATTCAAAGAAGAATTTATTTTTAATTGTTTAAATAATATTCTAAATTTTTATTGCTATCCGGAGAGTTTACTAATACTCCGTTGAACCGCCTTGAGCCAAGATTCACACGTCGACCCAGGACATATCCAAAGAAGAATTTATTTTTAATTGTTTAAATAATATTCTAAATTTTTATTGCTATTAGTTATGAAACAGTCATGAAGGTTCTTTCATTTATTTACTTTAGGATTGCAAGATGGATTTTACTTTATAGTGCTTGTACTCACTTTTCTAGGTCGTATAGCATCTCGAATTCTTCCTGGTAGCCTAGTCCCTCCATTTTTATTAAATTTATTATTGTGGCTTTTATGCGATCCAATCGCAGTACTTCGCGTCTCCTGGCGCGCACTTATCGTTGCCGCTTCTTGCGACTACGGCGTCTGAATCTCAAGGCGTTTTGTGCCTTTAGATTCCTTATTTCTTCGGCGCACTATTTTTCTTTAAGTTTTGAAGAGAATCAGGACTTCTTATCGACTGCCTTATTTTCGCTTGTGTCCCTCTTTTTATAGGGATAAACATTTGACAAACGGCTTATTTTTGTTTTTAAGTCGTTCCTTTCGTTTGAATTTTCGTCTGTCACGCCCTCCGTGTTAATTTCGATAACTATTGAAATTACGCAATCACGTGACCTTGTTTCCACCATGTTTGTTGTTGTTATTATTTACATATTCTATATTTTTATTCCATGGACATTTTGAATGATTTTATTTGTTGGTAAGTATTCTTTTATTGTATTTTTTTTTATATTTACTTTACCTCCAATTTGCGTTGTATTTATATATATATTCATTGCTTTCTTTGCTGTTTTTGATATAAATTCTCCTTTCATTAATTAATTTAATTCTAACCTTCCCTTTTTTGTTCTTAGGCATCGGCAGTATTGGATATACGCTATATATCGTCTTTATCGCCTTGGTTTGTTTTGGATGCTTCTTATCCTTTTCTTTCTTCGGGCCTTCTTCCTCGAGGTCATTGAACCACCTTTTTGTGTTCGGGGAGTTTTCTAGGTCCGTCAATCTTTAAACAAAGTTTTGTTGGTGTAAGTCCTTTCTGATCTATATTATATTATTAACTAATGTTTTATTTATTTATCTTTTTAGCTTGGGCCTCCTGAAGTGGATATATATATACTTATAAATATAAAGAACTATGTACAAAATGCATATTGAAATGTGTATTCAACAATATCTCTTTTATTCTGTGAATATTCATAGTCAACATAAATTTTATTTTCTTTACCGGTGAAATAGAAATGAGTGGAATACATTTATTTATTTATATGGGCCTTTGTTCTTGCTATAGTGTTTGTTAATAATGCGCTGCGTTGAGTGCAAGCCTTTATTCACCCTTATGGAATCTAGTGCTTCCTGCTTCGTGCAATTTTATTGCTTCTACGTGATTTACCCGTGTGATGAAGCCGTCCCTTAGCATGATCCTTTCTCTATTTTTAGCGTTTAACTTCTTTTTTGTGTGGATTTGCTGCCTTCTCGTGAGTATTTGCAGTGCTATGTGTACTGCGATTTTATAATCAGGCTCTTTCTTATTATATTTAAAATGTACGTCAGGATTTTCCTGTCTGTAATGGAAATAAAATTGTTATTCATTTTGTATCCTTTACGTGCTCTCATTGAGGTTGGTTTTTATTTATTTTTACATTATTTTATGTATATTGTTGAATACCATTTCCGTTTGATTGGTACTGTGCTTATTTTTTTACGGGTATGCAACCCACATTGCATTCTTGTATATTCTATTGCATAGCTATGAAATTTTTAGTAAACACTAAAATATAATTAAAACTACATACATTTACATTAATTAGTGACTTTTCTGTATTTATATATTGAAATATATATATATAAAATTGTAATTTATATTGGATATATAAAAAATTATTTTTTTTACTTAAAATAAACATAATAATATTTTATTTCTGTTGGTTCTTTATTTGTTTGTTTCTTTATTTTTATTTATTCATTTATTTACAAGAAAATACCACAGCAATATGTTTTACTTGTTTTCAAAATACAAAGTTCATGGTGTGTAAACTGTGCTCAAATTGTAGCGCCATCTACTTTATTCTTAGACTGAATGGAGTATAAGTCGGATAGCATAATAATTTTATTTTAGTATAATTTTTTTTTCTTTTTCTTTACAACTTTATTTATCATACTAAAGGATTTGAAATTAATAATTTTGTTTTATGTATATATAGAATACATAAGTGAACAGCGTTTGAATTTTTAATGATGGATGAGTTTGAAGTAATGTACGAAGAATTAAGGTGATTTGATAATATTTGTTATAAATGTGTGTATAGTGGTGTACCAAAATTTTTGTTTGTAGTGGTGTTTTGTATTGGAATCTCACAGAAGGTAAAGTTTATTTTTAATGTATATATTTTTCTTGTATGTATATCAAGTATATTTGGTAGTACTTGTGTGTTCAATGTTAACGTGTTGGGTAATACGTCAGGGATGTGTGAAATGAATTAAGTTGTTATTTAATTCATAACATGGAGACCTGGTGGATCCCTAAGACACGAATTAGTGAAGGCGCCGGACAGAACTAATCAGGGATAAGTTAATTAATTGAATACGCAGAGACTTTATTTTACTTCATTTTATTTATTAAATTTAAAATTTATATATATATACCTTAAGGGGTGAGCACATTGTGGTGTATGTTCGGGTTGTGTCCGACGAGTTAAAAAGACATACTCGTAGGGTGGAACTTTGGGGTACCCATCTGTGTGAATTTGCTTTCTGATGGTACTGTGTTGGGAGCGAGAAAAGGCGCCGGACAGGACTAATTAGGGCAAAGCCATTTCCTTAATGTTTATATTTTGTTCGCAAATGGTAAATCGTGTAAATTTTTGGTTATTTATATTCCAGTACAACTCATCATGTGTAATGAAATTTTATTTTTATTAAAGATGTTGATTGTTTACATGTATCTATGGCAAATATAAATCATGATAATCACGTTCATATTTTTAAAATATAAGTTTTCCACGACGTTATGCTTTCATTTACTTTATTTCTTATAATGTTTTTGTTGATTATGATGTATAGATTTGGATGATGTTTGAGATATTGATTCTTTGTCTGTAAATATATATATATCTGTATAATTTGAAATTTTGAATTCGTTAATATTTATTTTAATAAATTAGATGATAAGATTTATTTTGCATTTTATTTTCTTTACCTGACCTGGAGATAATTAAAGAGCATTCAAAATCGATTGGAGAATCTATTCATATTTTCTGCCCCTGAGAGAATTATTTATTTTTAACCATTTTAAACTGAGCTAGTTGTATGTAAAAAATTTGCTTAACCTACTATTCAGCAGAAAATTTGTTGTATCTTAGTCTAGCATAAGGCCTAGCACTAGGATGCGTGCTTGATTCTTATCTACTCATTAGTTGAATAATTTAAATTTATTTTATATAAACCTCAATTTGTAAGAGTCACAGCAATATGTGTCTTTCAAAGTGAAGAAAATGTGTATTATCAGAGCACTCGTCCAATCCAAGCTGGTGAGGAATTACTAGTGTATCTGGGTGAGGAATACTGCCTATCTGTCAGATATCAATCACCTTGCAGATACGTATCCAAAACTTTTATCCGAGTGTGAAGAAATCGGCCCTTAGAAAGACATAAAGACAAAACATTTGAAACAATCTGATTATAAATGCAACTTATGTGAATTTGGAACAAACAGCAAAGATCATTTAGAAAGACATATAAAGACTAAACATTTGAAGCAATCTGCTTATAAATGCAACTTATGTAAATTTGGAACAAACATCAAACAGCATTTAGTAAGACATATAAAAACTAAGCATTTGAAAGAATTTGATTATAAATGTGATAATGTGAATATAGAACAAACAGTAAAAATAATTTACAAGTACATACATATAAAAGATAAGCATTTAAAACAATTTGATTATAAATGTGACTGTTGTGAATATGTGAATATCTAAAAACTAAGCATTTGAACGAATTTGATTATAAATGTGACTATAGAACAAATATTAAACAGGATTTAGAAAGACATATAAAAACTAAACATCTGAAAAAATTTGATTATAAATGTGGGTCTTGTGAATATGGAACAAATTACAAATATGCTTTTAAAAGACATATAAAAAGTAAACATTTGAAGTAATTTGATTATAAACCTGACTCCTGTGAATAGTTGGGACAAATCTTTTTTTTTTCGTTCAGTATAACAATTTGTGGTTTTTTTTGTATTTAATTCTCGGCTAATAATATATGTATAGCTCAAAATAAAATATCAACATTTTTGTTTTGTTTTTTTGCTCATCTACTCAGTATATAATTCTATGGAAACCAATCGTTCGGCCGCATGTAACTCAAAATGGAGTTGCTTACGGCGGATTAGATCAGCCGTTGTTGGATGTTTTTGTTAACATTTGATTCTACTTTCAAAATCGCAGGAAAGTATTAAAAAAAAAACATACAAATTAAACTACATTGTGTGTAATAAAGTGAAATAAAAGTAAATTAAGGAGCTCCCTTAAGAATTAGAATCTCAAATTTGGATTAGCGATGCAAAAGGCATAAATTTATAATGTCAAGGCCAGTTTTTGTATTAATTTATTTTCTTAAAAAAAGGTAATCAAAGACATGAAATACATTCGATTAATGTCTACTAACTAAAGCTGGTATACAAAAGAAAAAAACAACCTCTATCCGCCAGCTGCACATTTGATGGACGATATAAAAAAAAATCATATTTATTTAATTATATTTGAAGATAAAAAATTAAAAATAGTAAATATTGTCACACACATTTCACTGAAGTGTTTTTCGAAGCGATCCCATCGTCTATCCCCACTTCACGGTATCTCTACCGGACCTAGGGAAGACGCAAATCTATCGGGATCGATCGGCTATTGCAGACTTGAATCCGAACGACATACAGTTCTTGCAATTAGAAAGAAATGCAGTACCTATAATATTGGAGTGTATATAACAGATGTGCAAGCGGAAATTGAATTATTATCAAAAATCAACAAAACAAAAAGTACATATGCAAGTCGAATTTAAAATCAAAATATGACATAAGAAATTTTTAATCTATAATTTTATTTAATTTGATATTTGTTAATTCGATTTAGTTTAACTAAATACATAATACCAATATGCGAGTAGATTTTAGAATTTAAATATTTGACCATTCATATTATGTATGTATTAAAATTTTCAACCCACGGAGCTGTTTCGCGTAATTTTTAATAACTGTTTTGAAAACTTTTAAAAATAAAAATTGTCTGTTAGCCTACTTGAAGGTAGCCGGATTTAATTATTTATCCCATATAGATCATTGAAATGATGAAAATCACGATAATTGATGTTTATTTCACATAATCACACAATTTAGGTCAATTTGTATGTTTTCTTATGACTTTTCTACGATTTTAAAAGCACCATCAAATGTCAACAAAAACAGCTGATATCATGTGATCTCGTATTTACAATTTTGCTAACATTCAATCTAAAAACGTGGAAAGTAAAGGTAATTGTTGTGTTGTGAGCTTAAATAGACATCATTTATTGTGATTTTCATTATTTCAATGCTCTATATGGGATATCTCACATGGGATGTAACCTGCAAGGTTGACTCGGTGAGTACTTAATTTATTTTTTATCTCCATTTCCCTACATTAGCATTGATAATTTTATAAGAAAAAGTTGTTCAATTAGAGGTCCTTTATAATGTACACTAATCATTTTGTCAAAAATCACCTGACACCTCAACTACAATTATTCCCACTTATATTATACTCCTAATAATTGCCAATTACTTACTTAATTTTCATTTAAACTTTAATTGGTGTAATCGGAAACCAACAAAATCCTTGCTACAACCAGGTGGTCCTTGTTGCACTTGGAATCAGAACTACAAACAAAAAATCTCCAGCTCAACTTCGGGTTATATGTCAACTATTAGTGCCGTTTGTTACTTGTTCGCATTCTCGGAAAATATGCATCGCTCTTGCTTCCTGGGGCCCGATTCTCGAATTTAAGAGAAGTGAACGCTCTATTGAGAGAAGTGATAGATCACACTCCCATCCTTGGTTCTCCTAACTTCAAGAATAGCTGTTTTTAGGTAGGGATGTGTATCAATCGTGTAGGAAATAGCAGTGCAATGTTGCCAGGTTTCAAATGAATGCGGATTAGGACAATTGTTGTATAGAACAGTGTATATTAGGTAATATGTAATACGAAAACTATTTCTTTTAAATAGCGTGTGTAATGTTGAAAGGTTTTATGGGTTATATCAGTTGGATTTCCGGAAAGTGTTAGGCTAAACATCGAAATGTGAATATTGTTTTCTACGTATCATACATGTAGAAATAATGTAACATATATTAAAGTAATAAAAATAATAAAATAAAAGAAAACACCTTTTTCACAAAATTAGTTTAATAACTATTTAAACATATTACCTACCAGACATTTTATAATAAGTAAAATACATGTTATACAGACAAATTTTAAAGGTAGGGTGTAAAAACCATTAATGCAAAATTACAACGAATATTAACACTATAAAATTCTGAGAATTAGTTCAATGGGAAATACAAAATATTAATGAGAAAGAACGGGTAAATCTAACGCTGACAGGATTACGAATTACAATTCTAAATAAGATATTAATGAAAAGTTTAATATATAATTATGTATTTAAACCTATTATCTACGAGACATTTTATAATAAAAATACATGTTATACAGAACAATTTTAAAGGTAGCTGAAAAACGATTAAAGCAAAATTACAACGAATATTAACAATATATCATTCTGTGAATTAGTTCAATGGGAAATACAAAATATTTCTGAGAAAGACAACGGGTTAATTTAACAGTGACAGGATTATGGATTAACAATTCTAAATAAGATATTACTCAAAAGTTTAATACATATTTCAAGAGTGTCTTAAGTGTTATCCGATGTCGGTATACAAGATAACAAACCAGAAGAAACGTTCAAATACGATATAAAGAACACATGGCTCATGTCAAATTACACAATGTAGAAAAATCCGCATTAGCTCTACATCATATTGATACAAGTCACAAGTTCAGCCTAGAAAATGTTAGTTTAGTTAAACAAAGCAACAATAGAAACTTAGATATGTGGGAAGTCATATACATGAAAAAACATAAAAATTATCTGCTGAATAATGATATTTCTCCCCTTAATAACAAGCATTGATCGGTCATATGTACAAAATTTAAGTCGATATGCGCATGCTTCTCTTAACTTTTAATATGTTCGCTTGACTTGAACCGATAGATGTAAATTCTCCCAACTCTTGAGGGAAGGGATCTATCTCTCAAGTTCAAGAATACGATTTTTAACATTTCAAGAGAATCCCCTCCATTATTCTCTCGAAATCTCTGTTCTCTCGACTCGAGAATCAGGCCCCTGCTTGTACGCCCCACACACAATGCACCAGGTTCTATCCATCCTTTAAGTCTAAAAAGGCATTATGTCAACTTAATAAAATTATCATATTACTCTTTACAGAACTTACGGTATGATTATAACACCACTAACTAAGTAGTAATAAGAAAAATAATGTTTAGCAAAACACACAAAATTTGTTGATTTGTCAACTTTGAAACGCACCCTTAAGGGTGCGTTTCAAAGTTGACAAATCCATTTCGGTTCGTATCCAAGATTTTAGCGTTTCTTAAGTACTACTAGTAATAATTGGATGGCGCCACGATGTTAATTCTAACAAACTAAACTAATTCTGAAGATCTAAAAACATTTCAAGGTCATTTTACCTGCTTATTGAATTTCTACCTACAAACGTAGATTTGGTCTGGCAGACTTTCTTTGCAATTCGATTTTATACATACGAATCTAATCGATACTTGTCAACTTTCATGCTGAAGGGAGAAAGACGCGCGAACTTTAAGCATTCATTTGAATTTATTTGTAAAAATTTAAAATTACGTTTCTTTTATTTATAAATTAAGTTATTCTTAAACATATTCGCTAAAGGTAGGTGATACTCATCCATTCGACTTTCTTATTTTCTTATTTCATATATATTTATATTTTGTAATTTATATTAATACAATGTTGTTCTCTTATTTTGGAAATAAACTAATATTATTATTATTATATAAAAGCCATTTTCTGTTACTTGATACATTTAGTACGTAGCCTGCATCTCTGTTGATCATGTCTAATAATAATAATAATAATAATAATATGCAAAACTGAAATATAGTCATATTATTGTCTTCATAACGTACCTATTAGTTCAACATTCTAATAAATATATTTCACCTGCTAAAAATACATGTAAAGTTAGTATTTGCAAGTGCCAGTTTGACAGTTGATCAGTTTTTTTCATGTTTTTATTTTATTTCTATTTTGTAATTTGGCTCCTGGACAGTTTTCAGAATGGATTTTTTTTTGTGAGATTACTAAGTTCGAATAAGAGAAATTCTATATACATATTTTAAGGCAAATTTGGTCATAGGTACGTTGTTACTTTATATTATAACTTTTCAATTCAAATATCGCGCCAAAACGGTACCATTTTTAACAGAATGTATTGGTTCCTATGTAAGTAAATTTAACAAGGAATTATAAGTATTCGATATCTGTATATTTTATAACATAACCTAGCCATAATTTGTGAAGCTGTGAACATTCTCTTATTATATTTTACTGTGTTATTATACACTATCTGTACGTTTAAGTACGTCACGAACATATTAGATAAGGCACTTCTAACCAAACCGTGAAAATCGCCACCCAAACAGCATCAAGTATTTTTACAATAAAGATGATAAAAACAGTTTTAAATATGTACAAAGATTTAACTCTACAAACACCAAAAATAAAAAGAACAGTAATTGTAATAAAAATCTTCAAAACTAAGTAAGGTAAAGGTATTATTTTAATGTTAATATATTATAAATAATGAGGCTATTATAGAGATTATTGTTATTAATCGAAACTAGAAAACCGGCGAACTGTAGTGGGACTCTGTGTACTTTCGACTTCCAACGATTCGAATCGATTATCGATATCGATTATCGCTAACGATTCTCGCTTTGATTGGTACTCTGTGTAACTATCGATACCCGCTCGGCAAAGATCGGAAGAATACTACCTTGTTTAAAAATATTTAGCAGTGTTTTAGGGAATTTGTTGAAAATTCAAAACTTTTTTGCATTACCGGGAAGTATGAATGAAGTTTTAGCTGATTTTAATCATGGTAATCAGAATAATGGTGTAATTGCACGAAGAAATTTAATTAGGAGATAGTTTTTGAATTAAATACACCAATATTAATTATATGATGTATCATTTATCACATTGCGATACCTCTGATTAAGTGCTACATAACATTTGATGTTAAAAGATATGGTGTTAATAAATGATTTCATTTAAAAATAAAAACCTCTGAATAATGTTTACTACAGCACTGAAGAATTTATGAATATTTTAAATATTTAAGATAGATGTTATTATAAAATAGTTTTACGCTTCCTTCATGTTGTATGTATATAGTATTGTATAACAGCCTAGTGGTTTAATTGTTTTAGGTATAGTATGCTTAATATTTTATATTTTTAATTTATAAGTGTATTAATTATTGGCTGTTTATTTTACACATTTTATGAAAGCACTGTAGTACAAATTACAAGATGTGCTATTCAATTACATAACTGACATTATTAAAACTGAACACTAATAAATCAATTAAAGAAGTACTTTAACAGTATCAATTTATTTATTGAAATAGTAATGGTGATATAAAATATAAATAATTCTTTAATGAAACATTTTAGCTTAAGAAACTATTTATTTTAAATTAATTCTAACTTGAAATATTGCGTAATGATTCTACCATTGTTTCCATAGCACTTGCTATTCTATTAGTGTTCTTTTCTATATTTTTAAATATATCCTTAGTTTCATTGTTGATTTTTCCTTGTGTTATCCACATAACTTGCCCAAATTATTTTCTTTTTATTACTACACTTTATGCTTTAGTACCTACTTTGTTTTCTGTCATGTTCTTACATGCGCAGGAAGTTGCAAAGCGAGAGATGTCTCTTTTTAAACGAGATATCCCTTGGCCATTGATTATATATAAGGAGATATATCAACGCAATAAGAAAATCGGCTACGCTTAAAACTCAGTTTCGGGATGAGGCCGCTTAAAGTCGCTAGTGTTCCTACATCCCAATATATATATGTATATCAAATTGAAAAGGTAGAACATCCAGTAAAATGCTGCCTATAATTATACTTTTCAACGCTAGATGACAGAACTATCGTAAGTAGGTATAATAGAAAAATATTTTTTTAATTTTCTGGGCGCCAACGAAGCCAGTGTAGTTGAATTTGCATATTTTCTTTTCAAACGAAAAATATGGCTGGTAATAAGTGTCAGTATTTTAAATGTGAGAACAACCGAAGAACTGTTCCGAATCTAAGTATGTTCTCATTTCCTGTGCAAGATTTGGAACGTGTAAAGCAATGGATATTAAATTCAGGTAAGTTTCATATTTAATATCAAATATTTACCTTTTGGGTTTAATAATAAATATACTCATCTTACTGCAGGAAGAAATTTTACCCTTTATAGACAGCGGAAATTAGACAGACACAGAAATAACACTAACAATAATAATAACCATAATTGTCCTTATTTTAAATATATAAGTACATATATTTTCTTCATTATAGAGTTTGCGGTGAACTATTTTCCCTTATAACAATCGTCGTTATAATTCATAACGTAGATTTTATTAAAAAAACTTACGGTATAACTATTTTCGGTACGCTATTTCTGAAAATAAGGGAGCCAATCAGAATTTAGATCCGTATGATATTTGTCCCTGTCAACAGCTGATTTCAGAGTATGTATATATGTCAAAAAATCTAAAAAATGCAAAATTATTCAATTCAATTATTATTTGATCCGGAATCCAACCAAACGTATCAAGTCGGGCTTGATCCAGAAGATGTTGCGCGAGCTAAAACTGGTAAGAAAACCATAGTTTAATTTCTTGTTTCTTTATATGTATATGTTGTAGATGCAGTGTTTGCACAGTCGCTGCTATTTCATGCAAAGTGCACTGATAACATAGCGACTATAGAAAATGCGGGATCTGTTATAACAACGAATGAACAAGAGTCGGAGCACGATGAGATTTCTCAGTGTGAGTTTAGGATGGAACCCCCCCTCCAAGAGCAAAAAAGGAAACGATTTAGATTTAACGATATTGCAAGGATCAAATGTATTCAGGAACTATTTGGGATTTTAGCTGAGGATAATATAGAAACAGAAGAAGAATTATGGTCTAAATTGCACCAAATTTTAATGCATGACAATCCTGATAGATTTGGTGTTTGCAGTTTACGATTACTAAAAGAACATATGTTAGAACAAGTAACCAAATACCGAAAATATGACTCGAATGAGGCAACTGAATCTGGGAAAGAAAGATTGCAAACAGACTGGGGAGAGAGTATGAAAGAACTCATGCTTGTGTGGGAAAATTATATCAAAGTATCAGTTAACAAACAAAAGAATCCTGTGGGTCGGCCGCGGAAAGTGTCTCTTTCACAGGAACAGCAGAATGTGGAATTGGCAAAACAGATAAGGGATGCTGCGATGCAGACTTTATGCAACATTGGTAGTCCCAGGGACAAAGAAAACGTAGAGAACAATGAAGGAATGGTGGAAGATTCTTCAGACAGTTCTGGCAGCAGTGGTAGATCAAAAACACCAATTTTTAAAACCCAGCATGCACCATGTAGTGCTAAAAAGAAAACTCCCAAAGAGTCATGTGTTTTCTCCTATTTGGCAGAAAAAGCTAAAATGGACAATGATCTTAAAAAAAAAGAAATACAGTTAAATGAAAAAAAGCATTTAGATAAGATAAGATTACAAGAAGAAACTCTTGTTTATAAAAAGCAGAAATTAGAATTTGAAAAAGAAAAATGGAATTTAGAAGCTGAAAGAAATAACTCACTTTTACGTTTATTAGAAACTGTGGTTAAAAAGAATCAGTAACTTGGCAGCTTTTAAAAAGATTTGTTAACTGTTTTTATGTTGAGTTTATTTTTAATTTTAGTGTACATGAAGATACATAAATACAAAGTATTATTAGACTTTTTTTTATTTTTAGTAAGACAACAGATTGTTAATGTAGGAAATTCTATACCAGAATATGTAGAATTTGTATATATTATATATAAATGTTGTGCATTTATTAAAAGAGAATAATGTAATACTTTTTTAAATAATTTTATTTATTTTGAATATCTTAGTTTACATGGAGTTTTGCTAGATAAATAAATAAATATGAAGTATTCTAATGATATTTTATTTTTCCATGGGACAACAAATTGTTATTGAAAATATTCTGTTAATGTAGGAGATTCTATACCAAAGTAAGTGGATGTTGTACTTTCATATAGACAAGTATGTGCATTTGTTAAAAGAGTTGCAACAATGTAATATTTCCCTATAGGTTGCAAATACAGTTTTTGGTTCTTTTTAAAATCCACAAAGGCAAACTGTTGCAAAATCTTCCCAAAGCTCCATTCGACACATTGTCTAAGCTTAGACATTTGTCGATTAAATTGTTTTTGTTGCTCTGACAATGTAGTGCTAGAATATGGTCGAATAAGTTGCTGCTTCAAGGGATAACCTTCATCACCATAGATACAATGTGGCGTACAATACAAATACAACTGTTCCAGAATTAGAGTATCTTTTAACATAAATGCATCATGTCTTCGACCTGGATATGGCAGGCTCATATGTATAATGATTCCATTTGGTAACGTAATTGCTTGGAATTTCATACAATGAAACCTTTTGTGACCACTATATACTTCTTTCTGGTTTCTTATTAGTCTGCATATTGCTCTAGCAGTACCATCAATGAAACCAATACAGTTGGCTAAAGGAGCGCCTTTTGCTTGTACAATTCGAGCTAATTCCCTTTGGGCAGTTGGGGTGAACCATTTATTTTCTGCTAAGTTGAGAAGCAATCTTCCCCATTTCATGTAAATAATATCTATTATTGCATTTAGTAATTTGCTAATAGAAGAGTAATGTTTTCCAAATTCATCTTGCAGTCCTTTTAATCGATTGGGATAGGCAAATCGTCTAAGTATAAGACATAGACCCACAATTCCTAAAAAATAATTCTTAATTTTGTTTTTACATAAAACAAATTTCAAACCATCTATAATATGTTGGTCAGTACTTTCAAATCTGTTTGGCAATTGCAGGGCTTCATAAAGACTTATAATATCATGCTTTTCAAAACGAAACAAAAATTTAAACTTATCTAATGGCAGTGAATGTATATTAAATTTCACTGTTGAATAAAGTCTTTTCTTTTCGTCAAGGGCATTCATCACAGCATTGAATACAAGAAAATCTTCAACACTTTTATCTGTGTCATACATAATCAAACTAAACAAAGCTTCTGTCATATCGGCAACAACTCTAACCATAATACATAAAATTGTCGGAGGATGTCATTCATAACGTTAATTTAATTTTTATGATACCGCAAAGGGTTTTTCTTTTTTGTTGGTTACGTTATATTATAAGGAAAAATGGCCGTTTAACGTAAGGGAAAATGTGCGACCGCAAACTCACTATTGTCGATTACTCTATTATTTACTAATTTGAATTATAAAATATATTCCGAAATCTGTTAACTGCTGTCATTACAAAATAGATATATTCCCAGAAATAAAATTATTTGAAATTATAATATGTATTAGAGATACATCCATATCAGAATTCAAGGAAAAAGCCTAAGCATATTTGAAACCAGATGGGCTAGAACAGAAACAGCTATTGATAAGTGTGTTTACATAATATATCAGTTAAGGGCCTCTAATTTTTAACATCCATGAAATACCTACCTTGTCTCTTTAAGGTTAGAAAGAGATAACAGAACTGGAATTTTGCGTTAATATTTTCATTATTTATTACCCTAATAATTATGAAGAGCTGAGGGATTTTGCGGGGTGCCAGGATAGTATTCAGGTAAACGCACGAATATAATGACCTTGTTTCGATCGGTGATGCATGCGTGATTTTATTGCTTTACATGCATTCCCTATTTATATCACTTAGGTATGTCAGTTATGTCGTTATAAAGTTTATATTTAGAGAAATACTAAGCAAAAAAAATTAAATTCTTAACATACATAACATAATTTTCTACAAAAAAGACAATTTCTCGGTCGTACGTATATTTTAGTAACTATGTGTACATTTTAAAAAAGAAGTCTATGCCTACATGTTTATACAAAAAATAAATAAAATTTGAGTTTATAATTAAATAATATATTCAGGTGAACGTATTTTCTACATAATTTAAATTGCACTGAAAAATAAAACAATCCTTATATTAAGGGGATATTAAAGTGGTCGAGAAAGCAAGATATCGAATTTATCAGTTTTTTTTACTATTGTTCAAGATAGAAATGTGAAATTTTCTGTACAACTCCAATATAGATATGAGTACACGGAAAGGTTGTCAGATTATGTAATTTTTTGTCACAACCACCTATTTTTTTTATTCCAAATTAGAGTAAAATGTACGTGTGTTTCTCCGTCAAAATCTGAAAGAATTAAATGAAATTGATCAAAACGGATGTAATTCCCGTGTAGACCAATGTTTTCTTGTGAGATATAGCTTTTTGAATTGCAGAAAAAAGTTTAATTTGAGTAATTAAATTAAGAAATTCCGGAATGCTGCAATACTGAATTATTTGTATTTTAGCAGCGCCTTCAGCTGCTACGGATATGCACCCAACTTCTTGGCCCCGCCTAATAGGACTGTCCGAACTTTTTGCGGTTGTCTGGAGTATTTTATTTCACTTTTTCTCACTCCAATTTTACGCATTCATATTATTACCAGTTTCGAAGCTATATGATTTTACCATGCAAGTATACATATACGAAAAAAAATTTTCGTATATGAATAAATGTATGAATGCATTGTATTGTATATGATTTTAATGACAATACAGAAGTAGGTATAGATGCAATTTATTTTTATTTTGGTGATTGACTTATTGCGATTTTGGTTAGTTCTTTAATTTGTATGCAGAAATAGCGTTGCAGTAGCATTGGAACATGTTGCTGCATGTATTATGCTTGTATTGCCTATTTAGCATCCGCTATAGTAAATTAATGAACTTAGAAAATTTTTTGAATTTTCTTTATAATTTCGTGGCGCGTAAAAGGACACAATTAAATTGACTTTTGGTGATTGACTTATTGCGATTTTGTTTAGTTCTCTAGTTTGCATGCAGAAATAGCGTTGCAGTTGCATTGGAACATGTTGCTGCCTATTATATTTTTCGCATCTGTTAAAATAATTTATGGACTGAAATTTTTTTTAAATTTTTAAAATATTTGTTTGAGTTGTGTAATAGACATTTTATATATGTGATTTAATGATAAAATAATTGTCATATACATATATTTATTTTTCAATGTGTGATATCGCCTGGCTTTTCTACGAACTGGATATTTATGCCGCAGAAATTTCCCAGTTGACAATATTAGTGCCCGATGAATGAAGCTCCGCATAAGTATTCGTCTTTTTTTTAATTTGGGGCGCGTATTCCAAATTTTGTATTTAGTAGTATAATCTCCCTCTTGAGAAATGATTAGATTTTAAGCAAAATTGGCAGACCGGAAGTAGTAGTTTACTTCAGTGAAAAAATCGAATTTTGCCAATATTTCGTCAACTACTAAGTTTAAACAAATTTATAAAGAATTCATATGTACTTAAAATTAAAATTGAGAATAATTTTATTTAAAAAGTTTTTCGAAATTCCTACCGGAAGTAGGTCTTTTACTCTTATCGAAAATCAGTCATGCTTTTTAGACAAGTACGTGACGAGTATAAAAGTATTTAAAACATAATTTTCAATATCTTTTGTATAAAAAAAATTTCGAAATTCAGACCGGAAGTACCACTTTTACCCTTATCGAATAGCGATTTTTTGCAAATATGTCGTAAGTTATGCATTCTATATGTATTTATCAAGAATACAAAAGTATTTATAATTGGATTTGCAATATTTTTTGTATATATGAAATTTCAAAATTCGGACCGGAAGTCGCACTTTTATTCTTAGCGAGTAGCACTTTTTTGATAATATCTTGCAAAGTATGCATTCTATCGAGATTTATTAAGAGAATAGAAGTACTTAGAATAGGATTGTGAATAATTTTTGTATAAAAAATTCTTAAAATCCTATAATTTGAAACGCTCATACGTATAAGAAAGTCGTGTGGTGGCCACACCTAAGTTTTTCATTAAAATTTGGGAAATCATTTATAAATTCTTGTTCACAAGATAACATAGTAAGGGCATTTAATCTGTCTTCTTTCATTGTATTTCTCAGGAAAGTTTTTATTCTCTTCAGCCGTGAAAACTGGCGTTTCGCTTCAGACGTTGTCATTGGGATTGTAATGACAATTTTTAAATGCTTAACAACTTCATTAAAGGTGTCGCTTAATCCATCCAGCAGAAGGCCTAGCAGACCTACAGCACTGACTTCTATATTTTGCCTAAATTCTTCTCTAGAATATTGAACACTTAATTCAGTTCGTAGTCTGCTTTCATTGAGACATGGATAAAATTTTACTGCTTCTTTAAGGCAATCTTCCGGAAATTTTTTTTGAAAAGAGGAGAACTGTTTAAAAGAAATTAAGTTTGCTAATATTAAGTGCCCTGTATACCGAAATCTAGTTTTTATTTCAAGCAAAATAATATCGCACACTTCAATAGTTTCCCTCCGTCTTTGGCTACCATCAGTTACTCTTCGTCGCGTTGATGGTCGAGGAGTCAGTTCTGAGTAATTTTGTTTAACCAACTGATTATCTCTGTCAGCGATTTCGGTTCGAATTTTTCCAATAGCGCGTTCAAAATTATCTAAATTATTCTTGATTTTTAATGCATCTCTATTGACATTTTGTAATTGATTAAACAATATGTCCACATGTGGCATAATTTTATGAAAGGAAGTTAACCAATAGATAAAATTTTCCTCCTCTAAAATTCGCAAATTGGCACCAGCTTGATGAATGGTAGTTTGTAAACTAGCTTCTCCCTCGATTTGTTCTAGAGCTTGAATTATTTCTTCTCGATGCTCATATATTGTATTCACTGTTCTAGAATTGAAGTTCCATCTTATTTTTGAAGAACGAGGTAAGCTTTTTCTCTGAAGGAATTCTTCCAATCTTGCAGCTCGTTGTGTTGAAGTGGAGAAAAAAAAGTACATAATCCATGTTTAGGAGAAGACTATCAGCATTATGCACTAAGCGGTACAACAGAATTTCGACATCTTGCAAAAGACCACTTTCCGTCATTTCATTCACTCACTTGCTTTCATCCTTACCTACATAATACATATATTAAATGATACACTATGAAAAATCCACTTCCAGAATACTTACCTTGACAAAAACAATTCGAATGCTCTCCAAATATATGTTTGGATGAATTGAGAATATCAGAACGCAGTTCCCTCACTTTTTGCTCATGTGAAATATCTTCTTTAATCCAGTGTTTAACAGCACATTGCCTCAGCTAATTTTCTTGTTACGCTGCTATCCCCGTCTCCTATAAGATATTTATATTTCAGCCCGTGCATTTCAATGCTGCTTTTGAAACCCTCTACAATTATTTCTGCTTCCATTGCAGTGGACGGTTTGCACCAATTTTTGAAACAGGTATGAGGTTTGACATCTTCTTGTTTTTTTTTCTGCACGGGAACACATACAACAATATTTGTTCTTGATACCAAGATATAATATTTTTTTGGATTTTTGCCCAATAATAACTCCATAAAAATGAAATATTATGTTCTCAATGTCTTCATGGAAATACATGTCAAACAAAATTGAGGAAAGTACTAACAACACCTGATGACGCACTGTAATTCGTCCGATATGAACGCTTACACCAGGCTCCATCTGCTATTACAGCGATATGTGTAATGCCGTCTTGATCCACGTCTCCTACTTCCTTTGCGAGTTGAGCCTCTTCCTTTCCTGCTGCCTCCATTAAATCAAATGCACTTCCACTAATGAGAGGAGAAATTTCATTCTGAGTTGCAGCAAACTTTGGAAAACTCATACAAGGAATGTTACAAAATGCAAGAATTTTCTCCAGCTGCGAAAAACCACCTCCTGAGGATATCATTCCCAAGACTGCTGCTTTGTTTATATCAAGCGAATTTTTTGATGCACTATTTGTGCTTACGGATGATGTTTCCTTGCACATTGCACATTGTAAATAAAAAATACTATTGAGACCAAGTTTCTTTTCATTTATTATTTTCAAATTGTCGCGGGGTAATTACTATAAATTTAATTAACGATGATAATTACTGAAGATCAAATAACTTCCACTAATCCGCAACAGTACTGGATGCAGAGAACAAAACTACTTATGCCGGCCGCTCACGCTGCACCCAGTGATCTCGGGGTCGTTTTAAACTTAATACAATAAGGGGATTTCTATTATTACTAATTGACTAATTAGGTGTGTATGTGTGCTGTTAAAAAGGTAACAAAACTTACGTACCTTTACGGTCCTAGAGCCTTATGCTCTGTCACTTGTTCCTCGCCCGTCGGATAGATGATATGGATAATTTGAAATTACTAATTGAACTCTCTAGGTGGTTGATGAATAATTGCTTCACTGATCTTATTGTAAAGTAAGCTATTATCTTAGGGCGCCACTCGCTTCGTTTTATAAAATGTTAATTAAGTATCACATTAATTAGTAATTCCCAATTAAAGGGCTGTCAATGAAAAGAAGCGAGAAGATTTCACTGAGCTTATTATTATTACCACAATGAACGGTGAGGAATCAAATTGACAACACAGATATAATGAAAAGTTAACAATGTTTATTACAAAAATAAAAGAAAAATTGGTAACATACAATATGCAAAATTCCAAAATAACACATACGTCAAATGCAATAAAGGTAATATATAACAGTAAATAAATAATTTGTAATTTTCCTGATTTTGAATTTCACTACATTAGAATAAAGTAAGAATATCCTAAATAATATTTGAAAGTTACGCAAACATTTAACAAGTAAAATAGTACATACAAAAGGGCGCTGGTTCAGTTAAAATAATTAACTCATTGTTAAATAATATTACATTGCTAAATTTATAACTCAATACGCCAGCCTTTTCTAGCACACAAATATATGTCGAATTTTATTACCGTAACCTAATTTACAATTACTAAGTGATGAATATTATATGACAAATAATATGACTGATACTATTACATAACACATACTCTGAATATTCGGTAATAAATGACTAATTACTTTAAAAAGAAAAATAAATAAACTTCTAAATCTGATCCTACTTTCTCCGTCGGATTACAATAAGTAACATGTTCAAATAATAAAATGACAAATAAAACAAAACAGTTCTTGGTCGTGTTTCAGTAGAAAAACAAAGCGTAAATACCTTTGAGACAAACTGATTTGTAGCTTCAATAGCGGCCTGGCCAAGGCTGTCAGCGGTCCTTTTCGAAGAGGTCTTGGTTTTCTATGGAGTACTTCTCCCGTCGGGTAAAGATCGAAATGTGAATTATATCCCCAAAATGGGTAGCTCGGATTGGTACTGCTTGTCCCAAAGATCAGCAGATTTCCCCAACCGACGTTACACAGCAAGAGCACTTAGATCGTCTTGTGACGAATTCACTAATGGAATTTTAATTATGTGCTCTAGCTAAACACAATTTTCGCTTCCCGCGGAATACTTTAGACTTTATTTAAACATTCGAACCGCGAAGACTAACCCTCGGCCACTAGTTAAGTTTGACTCTCTTGGTGTACTTCTAGACGGATAATAATACTAATTTGGTAGCGCTTGCCCTTCTTAAAGATTCATCCCCGGCACGGAAGATGATACGTCATTTCGTTCTGGAATATTCGGTAACGCGTGCATGGAAGGCGTCTCAAAGTCGGGCCTATTTCAATTCTCACGCCATTCCCCATACAAAGGACCATTGATAAAATACTCGGATTTGCGACGCCCAATTTTAGTCTTCAAGGTAAATATTCTTTTTAACTTCGATAAAATGATTTTAGAAGAATTTTTAATACGTAGTTGCAAATACATTATAAAGAACCATTTATTCAAAAAGGAAAAATAAGCTTGGCTGTGGACATTGCAATACATTTATTTTTAAGATTAAAATATAATTTTTTCGTAGCCGAAATAATAACTGCATACAGCGTGAGCCAAAAGAAAAATATTACGATTAATTTGAAATTCGCGTGTACTCTACTAAATGTTAATTTAAGCAAATAGATATTATTTATTATTTTGAAATTAAATTAATTATTGCTTGTGAAGTGCCAAAAGCACGCAACAAATCCCCCCTCTAGTGCCCCAGGAAATTTACTTCAGTAAATTTCCGATTAAGCAAAAAGAAGCACCAGTGCATTATGAAACAAGCAAAGTCCTCCAAGCATAAAGACAGGCTGGAGGCCCTAACATATTAAAACAGAGAAAGTGGACGATATTCCACAATTGAAGTTTGACGAAACCAAAACAAAGTTCAATAAATTTTGAAAGAACCCAAAAAAAAAACTTTTCCCACAATTAAAGACACGGGCAGACCCGAACAGAATCTATCAGGTTTAGACAAGGTTATGACGAAAATCAATAAACACAACCAAAAGGCGTTAAAAATAATTTTGACATAAAGCACAGGTTAAAATGTAACCGAAGTTACATGGAGAAATCAAAAGATCCAAAAGGCGTTAATTCAATTTGGATACAAGATTATATTAAAATGTAGGCAAAGCACTACAGTAAAAGTTAATAATTTAGGCCGAAAAGGTTCAATAAATTTTGACAAAAGAAAACAAATAATCCAACTCCCACGTAAAACTCCTTAAAACTAGGTAAAGTTGGTCTTCGCCGGTTACATTTAAAACCGACCTAGGAAGGCCAAAGCACAAAAATTCAATTAATGGCGGTGTCGGGCAACAAAAAAGGGTCAAGACTAGGTTACAAGCAAAAGAATAGGAGACCATCCACCTCCCCAGCGGATGAATGGAGTCTCCCCACGGACTTGACACCGCTCTCCCGCAGTGGAATCTCGAGTCGAAATTTCGACTGTAATCGAAAAGTAATTGGGTGCTTGCAACCACGCAATTATGGTGCAGCGTTGCCCTAAGGGTTGGCATTAGCCCACGGTAAAAAAAAATTTTGGAGGGGATGGGGCCGAAAGACACAATCGGTGAGGTAAAGTCATAATTGGTATTAGATTCAGTTATCACCCGAATGAGACAGCTCAACTGTCAACAATGCTAAAGAATCTCAACAACGTCAAAGAATCAAGTAGGTGGCACACGTAGCTTTACTACGAAACAGAATTGGAGGGGTAGGGACTTTATACCCCGGCAGCACCTCCACCAAAAAGGGTCATCCAAAATGACAAAACCAAAACACCAAAAACCCGTCATGCCAACATGACACGCCACACTCTTGAAAAAGTAACATCACTACGGTGATAACCAAATAACGAAATCTAAATCGGGATAATCCATCCTGGGCCAACCCCAGACTGACCATACAGTACGGGTATTAAAGCCATAGGCAACTCACTCCACATATAGATCAAATCAAAATTAATATTAAAAAGTAACCAATATGTATGTATTTCATGAAAACAAATATCAGGTAACTAACTTTACCAAAAAAAAAAAGTTTAAAATCAGAAGATATCAATATTTAAACATACAAAGGAAAAATTTAACCATGAAGAGAATATTTGCAATGCATAATGGGATGATACACATTAATAAAGAAAAAAGGAACAGAAGGTGGTACGTAATATGAAACCAACCACACAGCTCGAACTCCTTAAGTCGCATATCAAATCCCACATACGTGGCTACTATATGCCGGCGAAACAGGGGCCTTAAGCTCCAACAACAGGCAGCACGACGAGAGAACAAACTGCGAAGAAAGCATCACACTAAATTTAAATTAAAAATGTCCTAATATAATTTTAAGATAATATTTACTATATATGGCATAAAGTGAAATAATAATAAAGGTATCCCAAAATGCAGAAAGCACGACGAAAGTATTAAAATGAAAAGGTGGAGTGTTGGTACCATTAGAAAGAATTGAATAAATGAAAGATTGCATTAAGGTGGTGGTTGCGCAATATATCGATCCATTTAGAGGACTTTTACCCCACGCTGGTTACACGGCTGTGGAATTCTTATCGACCCCAACAGCAGGTCAAAAATATTTTGTCTAGTTAGGCGGGTGCGCCTTCAGATCTTTAATATGCCAAGTAGAAGGTCGGCCTTGGTCGTCAATGAGTTCATACGCCCAAGGCGATACAACACGAACAATTTCGAAAGGTCCTGAATATTTAGGGGCAAGTTTGGCAGCAAACTGCTTAGTAGCGTCTGACAATACTTTATTCCTTCTCCAAACATGCTGTCCTACCACAAACTTAATAGGTCGTCGTCTGAGATTGTAGTCATGAGCACTGCGCACATGCGCTTTCTTAATACGCGCCTGTATGTCTTTATACAGCGCAGCGAAAGCCAATTTTTTATTTTCAATATTTAAGACAGGTGTCTCGGATTCATTCGGAACGAAATTCTCATCATTGCCATTCAAGGTGACTTCCCTACCAAAGTTAATGAAATTCGGGGTTACTTTAGTTACTTCGTGTTCAGAAGATCTAATGGCATAACCAATTCGTGCAAGATACTGGTCCCAGGTTCGATGGTTATTTTTAACATAGGCAGTCAACATAGTTTTAATTACCCTATTAACTCTTTCTGTGGGATTAGCTTGAGCATGGTAAAGTGCAGTATAAGCTATTTTGATATTGTAGTTTTGGGTCATCTTCTGAAAAACCTTACTCCTAAACTGAACACCGTTGTCAACGATTAAATAAGAAGGAGCCCCGAAGAGAAGTATGACATGATCCTCAATGATTTTGGTGACGCTAGCACCAGTAGCGGTTCGTAAAGGAAACACCAATGTTGCCTTACTAAAAATGTCGCAAACAGCTAAAATATAGGAATACCCTTTAGTGGAACGAGGCAAGGGTCCCATCAAATCTGCGGAAACTATCTGCCAAGGTCTGGTGGCAGTTGGAGCTTTACTACGCAGATGTCCTGCGGGCGGTTTGTTTTCTGATTTGATACTGAGACAGGTCTTGCATTTCCTAACATATTTAGCTATGTCACCGGCCATCTTCGGCCAAAAGTATTTCTGAGAAACACGGGAAATGGTCTTAGAAATTCCAGGATGTCCACAAGTTGGATCGTCATGACAGGATTCAATTATTGAAGTGCGGCGTTCTCGTGGAGGAACCAATTTCCACTCCTGACTGGGATGACTAAGTTCGGAGTAACGAGGTTTGATATACTTAAATAACTTAGTGTCTTCCACACGCCATAAGGGATAACGATGAGGTTTATCCTGTACTTCTTGAATCATTTTAAGATACCACCGATCTATGGGAGGTAAGGGGTCTTCAGCTTGTACCAAATCAACAGTAGTACTCACGGAGCGTGACAAGAAATCAGGGACGGCATTCTCCGATCCCTTTCTGTGAATCATTTCAAAATCATAGGGCTGTAATCGCAATGACCACCTGGCCAAACGACCATGAGGGTCTTTCAAATTATGCAACCATAACAAAGAGTGACAATCCGTGATCACCCGAAATTTATAACCCTCTACATAGTGACGCACACGCTCAATAGCCCAAATCACACCTAAGCATTCACGCTCAGTAGCACTGTACTTTCGTTCCTGAGCAGTCAGAGAACGGGACATGTAACAAATAACTTTCTCCCCATCGTCATATTGTTGGGTGAGCACGGCCCCGAGGCCATAAGCTGAAGCATCAGTTTGAAGAATAAAGGTCTTAGAAAAATCAGGACAAACCAGTAGTGGAGATGAGACAAGTTTTTCTTTTAACAGTTTGAATGCCGCTTCGCATTCACTGGTCCAAGACCATGGAGTCTTTTTCTTAGTAAGGTTGGTTAAAGGTGCAATGATGGTGGAGAATTGTGGTACGAAACGTCTGTACCAAGAAGCAGTTCCGATAAATCTTCGTATTTCCTTGACATTTTTAGGTGGTAGAATGTCTAAGATGGCTTGTACCTTTTCAGGATCTGGGCGCAGTCCCAGTTCATCAACGATATACCCCAAATACTTTAATTGAGGTCGACAAAATTGACTCTTGGCGAAATTCACGGTGAGCCCTGCATTATGCAGACGATCAAAAACCTCAGTCAATGTAGCCATATGGGATTCGAAAGTTTGAGACACAATAACTATATCATCAAGATATACAAAAACAGATGGTTGGAGGTCGGCTCCAAGAACAGAATCCATGAGACGCTGCCACGTGGCAGGCGCACCGGTAAGACCGTAGGGCATTCTAATGAAGCGGTATAAGCCGCCACGCACACAGAAGGCAGTGCAATCACGAGAATCCTCCGCGACAGGAATTTGCCAATATGCACTTTTAATATCTAATGAACTTAAATATTTAGCATCTCTTAATTGATCTAAAATAGTTGAAATATAGGGCAAGGGATAAGAGTCCTTTTGAGTGACGGAATTTAATTTACGATAATCAACACAAAAACGATAGCTATTATCTTTTTTCTGGACCAAACAAACAGGCGAAGCCCAAGGACTGTTACTAGGTTCTATGATTCCCTGCTCTAACATTTTTTTAATCTCCTGATCAATAGCTTGTTGCTTGATTGGTGATACAGGATAATATCGTTGTTTAATTGGTTTGGTATTTGGCAATAATCGAATCTCGTGAGACACTAAATGAGTCTTACCCAAAATTTTGCTCATGAGTACTGTGTTCTCAGCGACTAATTGGTCTAAGTGGTTCTTTTGATCAACGCTCAAGGTAGTGGCACTAGCTATACTATTAATATGAATTACAGGGTCCTGTTTACTAAAATGCCAAATGTTTTGACGTAAATCTGGTACTATATTCATGGCCATCCAAAAATCTACTCCCAAAATTAACGTGTGTGGCAAGTCAGGTACAACCAAAACATCAATCAAACAAACTTTGCCCTCTAGGCAAAAAGGTACAGTAACAAACCCTGCACTCACACACACCTGTCCATTCGCAACCGTACATTCAACAGCTTGCGGTTTCAGACAAAAACCCAAATTACTCAAAATCTGATAGCCACGTGAGCCAACCAGTGTTCTAGAGGCTCCAGAATCCAATAAACCCACTACAGGATAACCCTTTACTTGTATTTCTAAATAAGGACGTTGATCTCCAGAAACACGAGAAATGACATAATCAAGAAAAATCTTACTAGTGTTTGATAACACGGAAGTTGGGGTCGAGGAAACAGCGACGGGGACGACCTCTCGACCTACGATCGCCTCCCCTTCGCGTTTTCCGAGCATCGAGGACATGCGCTCACTATTACGTTAGGTTGACCACATTTATAACAAAATTTCTTTCGGGCTTTCTTACAATTATTAAACCTATGTCCCCGGTCTCCACAATTGTAACACCGCAAATCGTCTGACATTTTGTCCGAAGATGCTTTAACTGAATTTACAGCAGGTTTATTCACTGCTCCGCGCTCAACACCAGAGGTTGACACGAAAGCAAAATCTGGTTCCACATAAGTGTTACGCTTGCGCACCGGCGGACGAAAACTATCTGCCCTAAACTTCTTTTTCTCGAGCTTGAGGCATTCATCCTCCAGCTCCGCCAATGTGGTTACTGCCGGTAGTTGCATAATATAAAAGGGGGCCAAATTTCTAGAAATAATTCCTAACTGCACATCCTCGGATGCTTCCCCATAGCGTCTGAACATTGACAACATGCACGAAAAATAGTCTATGAATGACTCAGATGGGTCTTGAGTCCGTGACAATATATCTTGAAACAATCTAGATTGATAATCCGGTGGCTCATAATGCTTACATAATAATGCCGATAATGTCGGCCAACTGTCAAATCTATGTCTATTTGACCTAAACCACAGCAAAGCTTTTCCCTCAAATAAATCAATGGCGGATTCAAACAAATCAGTTTCTGAAATTCCGCGTGCAATTCTTAATTCGTTAACCCTTTCTAAAAATTGATGCACCGAAAATTGTCTTGAATCCCCATTAAATTTTAAATTCCATTTCCGGACTGGTGAGAAAGTACGCGACGCGCGCGAAACCGTAACAGGACTAAGTGCTTGTGCTGTCGTTCCGTTAGCATTATTTGTTGTTCCCGAATTTCCTAATGTAACACCCTGTAGATCATCAGTGACCTGACCTACTTCAATAGTATCCAAGTGTTGTAAAAATTCTAATAATAATTGGGTGCGTTTCTGAGACTGTTCCGTGCTTAACTGCGCGAGAGGTAACCGATTGATTCTATTTATACTATGATGCAGGCGAGTTTGAATAGCCGCTGAACTACCACCCGGTGACAAAGCGAATTTTTCCATTGCTGGTTTAAGATCTTTAAGTTTGGCATCAAGCTCCGTTAATTCTTTTTCAATATCTACTTGATACTCTGGATATGATAAAGCCTCTTTATGTTTTTCAAGTCTTAACAATGGTCTCAAAGCCTTTCGCAATTGTTCTACCGTATCATCGTTCGTTGTAGGTAAACCTCTCAAGCTCAGTTCATAGACCAATTCATCTTTTCTTAAATAGCTAACATTAATAGCTAATGACGCCATATTAAAAATGAAAGTTATCAAACGATTAAATTAAAATATTCACAAAAGTAATTGAAAATGCACTAATTCAGTCAATGTTGACTCAAAAATACAGTCAAATATCAAAATCGTTCAGCAAAATTATTGAAATTAAAAGAAAAAAAAAAGCAAAGCGTACCTTACCCAACCAACCAAAAAAAAAAATAAAAATTTTTAAGAAATTTTTATTTTATTTTCAAATAATGTATAATCAAAGAATCTTTAAACTTGAAAGAAATGACAAATACGCAAAATAATTTTAATATAATAACAGTAAGTGTTGTCACCAAACACACACACCACCCTGTATATATATATCCAAAAATGAAAAAATAAATGTTAAAGAAAATTTCATCATAATATGTTATAAAATCATAACACCCTATATATTCTTAATAAAATTTAAATAACTACAAAAATAATTTTATATAAAAGGGTATAAGTAAAAAAAAAGAATTATAACATCTTTTGTAAGTTAAACGAAAATTAATTATATTCACGTTGGGCGCCAAATTTGTCGCGGGGTAATTACTATAAATTTAATTAACGATGATAATTACTGAAGATCAAATAACTTCCACTAATCCGCAACAGTACTGGATGCAGAGAACAAAACTACTTATGCCGGCCGCTCACGCTGCACCCAGTGATCTCGGGGTCGTTTTAAACTTAATACAATAAGGGGATTTCTATTATTACTAATTGACTAATTAGGTGTGTATGTGTGCTGTTAAAAAGGTAACAAAACTTACGTACCTTTACGGTCCTAGAGCCTTATGCTCTGTCACTTGTTCCTCGCCCGTCGGATAGATGATATGGATAATTTGAAATTACTAATTGAACTCTCTAGGTGGTTGATGAATAATTGCTTCACTGATCTTATTGTAAAGTAAGCTATTATCTTAGGGCGCCACTCGCTTCGTTTTATAAAATGTTAATTAAGTATCACATTAATTAGTAATTCCCAATTAAAGGGCTGTCAATGAAAAGAAGCGAGAAGATTTCACTGAGCTTATTATTATTACCACAATGAACGGTGAGGAATCAAATTGACAACACAGATATAATGAAAAGTTAACAATGTTTATTACAAAAATAAAAGAAAAATTGGTAACATACAATATGCAAAATTCCAAAATAACACATACGTCAAATGCAATAAAGGTAATATATAACAGTAAATAAATAATTTGTAATTTTCCTGATTTTGAATTTCACTACATTAGAATAAAGTAAGAATATCCTAAATAATATTTGAAAGTTACGCAAACATTTAACAAGTAAAATAGTACATACAAAAGGGCGCTGGTTCAGTTAAAATAATTAACTCATTGTTAAATAATATTACATTGCTAAATTTATAACTCAATACGCCAGCCTTTTCTAGCACACAAATATATGTCGAATTTTATTACCGTAACCTAATTTACAATTACTAAGTGATGAATATTATATGACAAATAATATGACTGATACTATTACATAACACATACTCTGAATATTCGGTAATAAATGACTAATTACTTTAAAAAGAAAAATAAATAAACTTCTAAATCTGATCCTACTTTCTCCGTCGGATTACAATAAGTAACATGTTCAAATAATAAAATGACAAATAAAACAAAACAGTTCTTGGTCGTGTTTCAGTAGAAAAACAAAGCGTAAATACCTTTGAGACAAACTGATTTGTAGCTTCAATAGCGGCCTGGCCAAGGCTGTCAGCGGTCCTTTTCGAAGAGGTCTTGGTTTTCTATGGAGTACTTCTCCCGTCGGGTAAAGATCGAAATGTGAATTATATCCCCAAAATGGGTAGCTCGGATTGGTACTGCTTGTCCCAAAGATCAGCAGATTTCCCCAACCGACGTTACACAGCAAGAGCACTTAGATCGTCTTGTGACGAATTCACTAATGGAATTTTAATTATGTGCTCTAGCTAAACACAATTTTCGCTTCCCGCGGAATACTTTAGACTTTATTTAAACATTCGAACCGCGAAGACTAACCCTCGGCCACTAGTTAAGTTTGACTCTCTTGGTGTACTTCTAGACGGATAATAATACTAATTTGGTAGCGCTTGCCCTTCTTAAAGATTCATCCCCGGCACGGAAGATGATACGTCATTTCGTTCTGGAATATTCGGTAACGCGTGCATGGAAGGCGTCTCAAAGTCGGGCCTATTTCAATTCTCACGCCATTCCCCATACAAAGGACCATTGATAAAATACTCGGATTTGCGACGCCCAATTTTAGTCTTCAAGGTAAATATTCTTTTTAACTTCGATAAAATGATTTTAGAAGAATTTTTAATACGTAGTTGCAAATACATTATAAAGAACCATTTATTCAAAAAGGAAAAATAAGCTTGGCTGTGGACATTGCAATACATTTATTTTTCAGATTAAAATATAATTTTTTCGTAGCCGAAATAATAACTGCATACAGCGTGAGCCAAAAGAAAAATATTACGATTAATTTGAAATTCGCGTGTACTCTACTAAATGTTAATTTAAGCAAATAGATATTATTTATTATTTTGAAATTAAATTAATTATTGCTTGTGAAGTGCCAAAAGCACGCAACAAAATTCTCAGTACTGCAGGAAAACAATGGATTATGTTTGAACTCCACAATTGATTTAAAGAATTGTTCAACATCAATTATTCTTCTACCAGAAACAGAGTATTCAGAATGTGCACTCTCTTTTATTATTTCAATTCTAAAATAAACTCAAAACGCAATTAATTTATAACGAACAGCTCTGTATGTGCTTATGTTTACAGGATGTTTCCAAAGACAAGCCTAAGAGCTTTTGTTTACATGAAAGACCCCCGCTTTAATTTTTGACAAGGAATCACCCTCTAAAAACTTTCCAAACTTATTTGGAAACATCCTGTATATAACTTACTTTATAATACAAATAATAATTTAAATAGTTGCTGGAACTGCCTACTTTGAAATATTTTCATTTGATAAGTCAACTTCAGGTTCACGTTCAATCGCATGTAATACATCCATGTAATCTTTATCAACATCCTCATGACTAACCGAACTTGAAAGAAAAAAAAAATAAATATAATATAAATGATTGAGAAAGGTATTGAATTTACGTTTGGCAAACTTGAACGGTTGATGATGGATCACTCTCATTGCTCTTATAGAGTCTTTTTAACACTTGCCTGCTTCTATTTTTCCGCTTTGAGGATAATCTTGGATATTTCTTTAAGTTTCTGTTGCCTCTTGCCATTGTGAATACCTTTACGCCACACTCTACTTCGGCACTCAACACCAAAAAGTGTCAAAAAATTAATTCTCCAAATAATAAGAACAGGGAACAGCCCTAACTAGTATTTACTGTATGTGCGAAAAGCCAGCAAGGATCGCGATATAACTATACTTATCACGGAAAGAAAAACTTTTATTGAGTTGATTGCGTAATTGTGGAAAGTGTCTCGTTCACATATGCACATACAAATATTTTATTGCAGCAAAAAAAAATTGTCAGTTTCATATACATTCTTCGTACATTTCGTAGAGATGTCTTTGAATACATTTATTGCACTTGTTTGAATGGAATACTTTAATTTTTGTTTATATATAGTATTTGCCAAATATTTGCTTTTCTAAAAGAAATAACTATAGCGAAATAACCTTCCTTCATGCAAAAAACGCTAAAATCAAATAAACTGAGGAAAAATACAAATCTGCTTGTAGAACAGACTCTTTTTTGCTAGTATAATCGACCATCGTATTTGTCACGATATTCTGCTGCCGTTGATTTGAATAGTTCAGTTGTTTCTCTGTATTCGGGTGACGGAAAACAACACATTCATTTCAAATATGTGAGAATGAGATGGCTTGCATTTGGCTCCTCCTACGGGCCAACACCTCTAAAAGCAATTATAGTGAATTCCCAAATACAAATCGACTTTAATATCCCCTTAAGTAGAAACACCATAAAAAGATCTATTGACAAAGCACAATGTCGCCTATTCATACATTTATACATAAACTCGATGCCGCTCTAGTACATAATGTATTATGTTTACATAATACATTATGTACTAGAGCGGCATGTATTATGTTTACATAATACATTATGTACTAGAGCGGCATCGAGTTTATGTATAAATGTATGAATAGGCGACATTGTGCTTTGTCGATAGATCTTTTTATGGTGTTTCTGCTGAATATAAGGATTGTTTTATTTTTCAGTGCAATTTAAATTATGTAGAAAATACGTTCACCTGAATATATTATTTAATTATAAACTCAAATTTTATTTATTTTTTGTATAAACATGTAGGCATAGACTTCTTTTTTAAAATGTACACATAGTTACTAAAATATACGTACTACCGAGAAATTGTCTTTTTTTTTGTAAAAAATTATGTTATGTATGTTAAGAATTTAATTTTTTTTGCTTAGTATTTCTCTAAATATAAACTTTATAACGACATAACTGACATACCTAAGTGATATAAATAGCGAATGCATGTAAAGCAATAAAATCGCGCATGCATCACCGATCGAAACAAGGTCATTATATTCGTGCGTTTACCTGAATACTATCCTGGCACCCCGCAAAATCCCTCAGCTCGAATTATGATGTACTTATATTTAAATATTTAAAGTTCTCCTTTATATTGCCCTAATTTTAAGAACAGTATTTTACACATAGGTAGGTATCTCTATATGCAGATAATAAGGATATATGTATGTTGACATACATATGTTAACTCACTAAGCCATAAATTTTTATTTATAGGTAGTACATACATATATAATTTCAAATATCTTTTACATTTAAATGACAGAGTTTAAACAATTTTTTATTCAGGATTATTATATTAACTTAGACCTATATATACAGTGTGTCCCGGATTGACCTAACTATACCCCTAAAATCTTTTATTTCTTATTTTTTGAGAAAGTCATTCTTCATAAAGAGTTTCGCTTGTTCTGAAAAGTCGATAGCTATAACCAGAATGTCGGTATAACGTAAAGGATGTTTAAAAATTAAGGAAACGTAAAATTATATCAAGAGTAAAGTACTAGTTATTTGAGATAAAATTAAAAATCGCAACCCTCAACTTTCTGTGCTAATTTGCAAGGTTTCTGAATATTGTGTTTATCATTGTATAAAAAATTACCAATACTAACACAACAAGACTTTCAAAAAAATGTTGGTATAAGATCAGGTTAATTAATAAATTACATTATTTTGTAAAGCAAAAGGTATTAAACAAACAAGTATTAATGATGATAGAGTACGGATTTTTCACATAATAAACATTTTAATTAATAATTATAGTTAATAAAGTAATAAAATACTATTTAAGTGAAAATTGGTATTAATTCATCTCCAAATCTATAAATGTAAATTTCTTTGGTTTATAGGAAACTCTTCCTTAGCCACCACACCCCTGGAAGACCTAAAAAGGTATCAAATTTGCCAAAGACATTTCGAGAGTGACAGTTTTGTTAATCAAATACTGAAGAATCGTTTAACAAAATCAGCAGTTCCCCAACCATACGATTCTAAAAGAAAACGGGAAATATCTGAGCCGCAACCAGGCCCGTCTAAAATTATAACAACGTATGAAAGAAAAATACGAAGCGATGAAAATATAACTTTGGAAGAAGACGAAGGGGAAGAAGAGGTAGAATTAATGGATGAATCAGCGGATATGGATTGGCTGCGTGATATTACAAATCTTCCTGTTGCAGAAGTTTCAACTATATCTGGAAGAAATACATCTCGTGAAAAAAATTAAAGAGCAATATTAAGAGTCAAAGTAAATTGCTTTTACGAAAACGAGCACAAATATCCAAATTAAAAAAAAAAGTGAGATTCTCAAATTTACATCATCAACTGAATACATATTCATTTAAAAAACAATGTAGCAAAACATTAGTGAATATGCAATTAGGACAAAATAGTGTAAGAAAGTGGCCATTAGATCAGAAAAATTTTGCGTTGGCATTATATTATAAATCACCCACAGCGTATAAGTTCTTGTTTGAAAAAATTGTACTACCAGCACCTAGTTCAATAAAACGATGGATTAGTGGGTCTAGCTTTTTACCAGGACTTAGCCAAAAGCTCTTTTGGCAAATTAGCAGAAAGATAGAAAGTTGGAGCATTGTAGAGAGAGCTTGCGTGATAAGCTTCGATGAAATGTCACTTAAGGAAATAAGTGAATACAACAAACATCTGGATCTTATAGAAGGTTTTGAGGATTTGGGACATCTTGGAAGAACTAGCCGACCAGCAAGGTATGCGTTAGTCTTTCTTGCTAGAGGGTTGTTTTCAAGATGGAAGTTGTCACTGGCATACTTCCTTAGTCATTCTGGCGTGCCTGCAAACAAGCTTGTAGTACTACTGCAAGATATAATAGAAAGATGTTTAGAGAATGGATTACTCCCTTATGCAACAGTTTGCGATCAAGGTGCTTCGAATCAAAGCACTTACAAAAAATTGGGAGTGACTGAGAAAAAGCCCTTCTTTAATATTCAAAATCACCCCATTGTAGCTGTCTATGATGTGCCACATCTAATAAAGAATTTTCGCAATAATCTACTAAAGGCCGATTTTATTATTTCAAATAACACCGTTATTAGTTTTCAAGATATACGTAAAGCCTATGATATTGACAGCACAAAACCTTGCAGAGCAATGCCAAAAATCACGGAAAAACATATAAATCCCAAAGGATTTCAAAAAAATGTCAGTGAAGTTAGCTACACAAATTTTCAGTCACTCCGTGGCAAGTTGTATTCGGACTTGTGTAGCAACAGGAGAACTAAGATCAAATACATCTTTACACACTGCAAATTTTATATCTACGATAAATAATCTTTTTGATACACTCAATAGCAGCACATTTCATGATCCTAACCCATACAAATGTAGTTTACATCATAGCCATCCGCTAGTAAGAACAACATTAGAAGAAAGTTTAGTCTTTATTCAAAATTTAAAAAAAAATAACCAAACAAGAGCACCATCAAGACCACCATGTTTTGATGGACTCCTACAAACAATTCGAGGAATATTAATGTTGTATGACAGTGAAACAACCAAACATCCTGATGCATATATTCTTACTAGAAAAACCAACCAGGATGTTATTGAGAATTTATTTTCCATTTTCCGTCAAAAAGGAGGATACAACCCTAATCCAAGCGCGCGAACATTCAGAACCACTTTCCGTTCATATGCAATAAATTCTCTTTTAACACCTTCGGAGGCATCAAACTGTGAACATCAATCAAGAGAAATAGAGACTGAAATAGATCTATTGGAGCCAATTTCTTTAGATTCTACAGCGCAAGAAATACTGCACTCTTCCAGTAGCTTCTCCACATCTTCTTGTGATATTTTATCAGGAGGGACTGTTGAAACACCTACAAAAACCGAAACTACATTACAAGAATGCAGTATTACATATTTCGCCGGCTACCTGGCTAGAACATCGTTTGAGCAATCAAAATGTAAAATTTGCTACCACTCTTTTGTTGATACTACCTCTACACTTTCCAATAAAAATGAATTACTCATATTAAATAAAATGTATGGATATATTGAAGAAGGTGCATTTAGTTTATTAGCACCAACAGATCAGCTATGTGAAGCAATTAAATTGACTTTAGATACATTTGAAAAATATTTTGATTGTACAAAACATAAGAAGAAACTACGCAAAAGGATATTAAACAAAGTTACAAGAAATCTGGAAAGAACATCGTTTTTAACTGACGAACCTTGTAAACAACATAAGGTGCAACTATTAGAACGTTGCATAACATGTGTCATTTTTAAGAGATGTAAATTTACTTCTTCTAAGCATGTAATTGGCAAAGAAAGCTTGAAATTAAAAAAGGTGAAGAATCTATAAATTATTTGTTATTTCTATTGATTTCTGTGCTATTTATTATAAAAAAATCTATGTAAAAAATCAAATAAAGTAATTTCAAGCATGTCTCTTGTTTTATCCTTAATAATATGTAAAATTATACATTTGGAATAAATTAATTTTTGTAAAACATTGGAAAGTACCTGAGTACCTATGTATGTAATGTAACACCTATGTCAAACAGATTTTCTATTAACTGTAATAAATATTTTCACTTCCTAATACATACAGACAGAAAGCATCCCTCTAAATAGCGAACGCGATATACTTAATGAATAATAGAGTAAATCACCCCTATACAGTAAGCACACGAATAGTTTTAATTATGGCCAGAAAATAAGAAAGTAAGGCAGGAATTAAATAACAAATAAAACAAAGATAGTTCAGATTCAGATAGATAAATATACTGAGTTGTCCAACAATAGCCAACCTACTTACACTTTACAAACGGCTAACTTAGAATTCACTGGCTCAATTCCAATACACAGAGATTATCTTATTCCTGCGATTATATTAGCGATCCTAATTAAAACATTTCGTTTACATTTCTTCAATAATTGTTTTGATAGGACACATCATTATAGATACATTCATTATCTATTTTAATAACATTCATCATATCCTTGTTTATATAAGTATATTATAAAAACAGGGATCATATACACACACATTGAACAAAAACTGAGAAAAAATATTGTGCATTTGCAGGGTCATCGAAATCTTAATATGTTTTTATTGAAACTTAAAATACCTTATGGGGCTTGTGTAGGAACTTATTAAGTCACTAAAGGTAGGAAAATAAGAATTTTGGTCTTCAATATATTGCACATACAGACGTATATATATATTTAGAAAGCATGACAAGTCAAAACAAATAATAAAAATATCACAATATATATCTAAAACAATTATGTGAGGTGAGAAAAGCAGGAAATACTGTTTCTTTCATTTATTTCAAGCAACTTCCCTATTTATATTCATTTTCCGTAATAATACAAAGGAGCATTTAGAAAAAAAAATAGAGGATGATTTTTTGGCCCTATATTATGTCGATTTATACAAATGTAAACAAAGTGTCAAATCAGTAGGATTTATTACATATTTACAAAGCAGGCTGTGAACCAAGTTTTAGTACGTCCAATAAATACCAGAAAGCGCTAAATCTACAATTCCCAAATTGTGGGAAAAACTGCATAAGATGGTAATTTCTGGTTTGCTCCGACACCTATTGAGAATATTTACAATTTTTGTGAAAAAGTGCTCGTTGATATATCTCCTTATATATAATCAATGCCCTTGGCTTCGCTTGAAGACGAGAGTGGGCGAATGGAAGGGGAAGCGAGATCGACGACAAAAATGTTATACAGAGAACCAATTTCCACCAAGACGAGACGAAAGTGAATATCGATAGTACACAGAGTCCCACTTGACCTCCGGAAGAAAGAGTGGGCAGGCATATGTGATTTGAACTAGGGATGCGCACGATATATTGTTTTGTAAAAAAGTATCGATGTTTTCTTTTCGATAATCGTGATTGAAATCGATATTTTTTTATTTAATAATATTGACTGTTATCGATTTTTTTATTCGATAATATCGTTTAATCAAAAATGCCATTCTACTTAGATCCTGGTAAACAATCTTTGAAATTTTACACATTTATTTTACATTAATATACAAAAGAAACTGTTCATATTATACAGAATACAATAGAATATATTTTTAAGAAAGAAGTTGGAAATTTGAAAAATGCCTACTGCGATGTTTGCTGTTTCGTAGAAATTATAATCCGGAAGCGGCAGCGGAATATTGCATTTCATAGACTTGACATCTCGTATAGTTCGCCGAATCGCCTTCATGGGGTGTTTGTTATCTTTATCACAATTACTATTTCCTCAAAATTGTAAAGAAGATATGTTTTAAGATGTTTATTTTTTACTTGTATTTATGTATGTGTTTTATACAACTAGAATTATATATTTGAGTTTTGGATTTCTTATACGTTATAGACACAAATTTATATTTTGTTTGTCTTTTTATTGGATTTTTTTTTGTTTTTTGAGTAAATATATATTTTAATAAGTTAAAGATTTTATTTGTTACTAAATGGCTTGAAAAGCCACAGCAAAGAACTTTTAATATAAACATGATAAAAATGTCGATATCAAGGTATATCGATATTCTAGATTCAATATTTGTTTAAAATCGATTTTGAATTTTTGATACATTATTCGATTCTAATATCGATATTTTTGAAACGTTGCGCATTGGAATTTTTTAATTTGCTATATAGTTTGAACTATAAAATTTGATGAATATGTCAAAAATACTATAGACATGGTGTGCAGTTTCTATTTAGAAAATAAACGATTTCAAAGTTCTGAAAACTGCTAACAAATAAAATGTACCTATATTTACATTTTAAGTAATTAGCAACAACCTTAACAAATTTTGAAGAAAAATGTAAAACGTTCTTAGCCGACAGTTTCTTTGCGAACTTCGTAAATATAAAACAGCTATTAGGCTTTTGTCAGCGTAAACAGTCCCAGTTTAATTGATTTACATAATTCATCTCATTAGTAAAAGCATACGCATCTTTCAATTAAGGATAACAGAAAACTCCATATTTTAAAATATTGCAATTTAATTAAACTCGCAAATTAAACTATGTAGTTACTTTTTCGTTTTGTGGTGCCAACCAGTGATGCCAACTGTTGATTGTCTATTACGTACTTTCAAATAACTCGTAACATACTAAATTTTATAATTAGTAACCCCAAAAATTGTTGTTAATTATAATTTTAAATTATAATGAATAATTAAAGTATCGCATAACACACAACTAACCTCTAAATAATTGCAAGATAATATCGCCATCTGTATTATATGTGCTACACTGTTAGGCGACGTAAGTGTAACAGATATCTGTAATGTATGTAAAGACCCACCAAAAATGTAAATAAATTTTATTTCATGGATCACTTAAAAAATTACACATGTACTTAGCTACTGTTACTATTTTTACCTTCCAAATATAAATACCGAGTGTACTTGCTATATTACATATAAATTTACCGTGTAATTTTTAAATGTAGCCATTTTTTCTAGTACTTGCAAAACCACTAACATCCCATTTGATTTACGGCTTATATATTAACTTAATTTAAAAAAGAATTCGACCGTTCACTTCGTTTAACCTTTATCTTCATGCTTAATGCATAAAATTTACATGTTTTGATATTTTATGCCCGTAAAAATGGAAATAAAAATGGTATTTTTTGGGTACATTTCTCTCCCGCCAAAACCTTATCAAACGCAGCCTTAACGTTTCTACGCGTTTCCATAAAGTGACAGCGCTATAGTAGCGACATCTCAGTTATTCGGTTAAACTCATGATTCAAATTTACTTATAGGTCTCTTGTTTCTAACACCGTGGCGCCATCTAATATTGCCCCGGATTAGGTAGATTAAGCGGAAAAACCCCGTATTTAAGTGAACCACCGATAATCCGTGTTATCACGATACACTTATACCGGTATGCTCACTTTAGCTGTCAATGACGTCATTGCGGAGCAAGTGAGATTGACAGTTCTCATATCGGCTACATTTTGACGCAGTTTTCAAGTTATTTTATAGTGTTTTTTTAATTATATTCTACTTAATATGCCTGGTTGTGCTCTATACGGTTGTCGTGAATACTATCGAAAAAGTAGATATAGTCAGATTAAATATTACAGGTTTCCCAAGGAAGGGACAGTACGAAATGTGTGGTTAATTGCGTGTAAAAGGCAGACTAATAAATTTGAAAAATGGTATTTCCAGAAATCTGATTTTATAATTGTTCATAATAATAAAATCAACTTATTTTAGCATGTATCTGTTCCGCTTATCTTAAACCATCATGTTTTCATACATCACTCCAACAAGAATTACTGCAGTTTTCCAGTAAATCATACAGAGATTTAAATTCAGATGCAGTTCCCAGATTTAAAGAAAAGACAGCTTGAAGCAATAAACAATGAGTTAAAAATCTTTGAAAAGCAAGAAATGAATGCTTTGATGAAACATATACAGATTGTCACAGTACTTTAGAATCGAGCAGTAAAATGTGTGAAACATCGACATAGACTGATTTTGAAGCTTTAAAGTGCTCGATGCTTACTGATCACCTATGAAAGTGAATTATTTGATTCAATACCTTTTCCAAGACTGTCACATTTGTACATCTGCGAACATTCATAAAGTATTTTGAGGCATTCTATACATCGTAGCAACATACATAGTTTTATGCTTATTAATAATTTTTAATTTATTGTTAACTATTTCAGGCTGCTTTTCGTTAATATATGGCAAGAGCATAGTGAGAATAGTATTTAGATTTCAATCTGATACAAAGATGTATAGCTTTTTCTTTAATAGTTTTAAAAACATTGACTCGAACAGAATTGAAATAAACTTCTTAAACTATCAAAGTCATTCTTTATATTAGCAACCTTCTACAAACATTTATCCTTAACCTCCATGGTATCTTAAGCAACATATTTGGCTTTTATTAAAATTTGTATTCTGTTCAAATGCACAGTGTTTTTATCAAACACAAAAACAATCTAATAAAATCTCTTCAAATTAAAAATTTTGTGTGAATACTTCAGATCTACTAAATAGGATTTACGTGTGTGCAAAAGAAAATACTATATATGTACTTCAAAATATATGTTAAATAAATATCTTTATTTACATTTTGGCAATGATTTTATTCACTAAATGAAACATTTATAGTAGTCAATAAAACGCCGGTTTCGGACCACATAATTTTGAACGAACAAATTCAGAAATATTTACCGATTTTACAGCACATTTTACTTAAATTCTACTCATCATTGTCATTATTTTAACACATTTATATCAAAAACCATGTTTTTTTATCAATTTTTGCTCGTACAAACCAAAAATCAACATAAAAATTTAATTTTCTGAGTCCCCACTAAATTATGAACCACTATAAATATCCATATTTTCTAAATTTGGTGTTTATATTTATTTTTAACACATTTACCTAAAAACACTGATTTTCACTCATTCAAACCTCAAAATTACATAAAAATTCCATTTTTGAAATCGTGAATCTCTAAAAGTAATTATATTTGTTAGTCTTACTGCTGTTTTTACTAATTTCTATCACTAAATTATTTATGAAAAATGATTAATATTGTTGTCGTAGTAAAATTATTTATGAAATGGTTAGTAAAGTCAGTAATTAATTTAAAAAATACTTTTTGCCTCATTCGCTAGTCATATACTTTGTATAACAACTACTAATTTATGAAATCAAAAAAAAGTACGAAAAGAAAAAAATATTGTTTCATATTGTAATATAAAAAATATATATTTGTCCTAAATACACAAATAGATTAAATATATTAAAAAATATATTTCTGTCATGGACATTTTTTTATTCAATATTAGTTTATCAATCTATGTCAATCTAAGCACCATCAGCAGCATTTTCGACTTCCCCACGATTTTGAACTTGCCACAGCGCCTCCATCGCCAATTGTTGCTTATTGTCTAACTGCAGATTAAATCGAATTACATATTATAAATATACCAAATAAAAATTAACAGAATGTACCGTTTCTAGTCGTTTTGTTTCTAGTTCGTTTTTTCTTTTTATTCTTCTTCGTTTGTTTTTTATTCTTCTTCGTTTGTTTTTTATTCTTCTTCGCTGGTTTTTTATTTTTCTTTCTTCGTTTTCTGCTCTCCTTTCTTCGTTTTCTGCTCTCCTTTCTTCGTTTTCTGCTCTCCTATCTTCGTGTTTTAAACGTTCCAAATTTCTTTTTCTTTCTATTCGTTCCGTATTAATTTCATTCATATGGATATTATAATGAGTCCCAGGACTTTCCACTTTTTGCTTACATATTAGGCACTCCGGTGCCGATGGTCCTTGGACAGCTCTAGCTACAAATATAATAGAAAAAAATTGTATATTAAAATAATAACATTGCACTTTGATATTTCAATAACATTAAATATGACTGAAAAATTAAACTATAACATAAAAAACTAACGTGTACTATATAAATTATTTCAATGCAATTACCTTGATCTTCCATTACAGAAATATGACTACCAGAACACATCCAAAATGGAAATGAAACTTTCATTTCCAAAGCTGTCTCTTTCATTATGAAAGAGACAGCTTTGAATAAATCCTTACACAAAATCGCGCCCTCCAACGGTTGTGAAGCTAATTAAAATCGTAGAAGGAAGGCAGGGAGGGGGTTCAATATATATATATATAATTCATATTTTTGATCGGAAAAAGAAAGGTAACAAAAGTTTCTGCAGTCATATTATAGCCGTGTTCTTTCGACCTATAAAACTGGATTCTTACACGTTTGATCGGATCACTGTGGAACAGATCGTGTTCTTTTGTGGAGCATATTTCATTCGATTTGATCGCGATCCGTAATCCTCTTGCCCCTCTGAATCAGAGAATTTTTATGATTCCATACATGGATCGTGATATATTTGTGTTTATTTTGACATTTGAGGTTATGCGTCTGAATCAGTGCGAATGTTTTCACCAGATTTATGTATAAATGGGAATATTATTATAAAAATACAATCTAGGAAGAGGATTGATTTTAGTGAACAAACTGGAAAATATCCTAATGTAAACACTTATACCGTATGTGTCAATTTTCATTAGGTATAGGGATTCAATTTTACATGCGATTTATACATATACAAGTAATATGTGGCAACGTGCCACCCCACAGCGTCCGTCACCAATCCCGGAAACAATCGACATCAAAACGACTTTCTCCGATCTTCCCACTTCTCCCGACCAGATTTTACATGTTAGCTGCGATTACGTTGCGATCTAATCAATCTGCAATGCAGTGTTGCGATATCTAGGGAAATATCCCTAGATCTACGGAATTTTATGGTCATTTAGGGAAGAGGGAATTTTAATAGAAATCTAGGGAAATCTACGTTTTTATTTTAAAATTATTAATCACCAGAAAATTTATTACAATCGTCTGGTATTTAAGCTACCTATAATGTCACAATTCATTTTAAAACGTTTTAAACTTAAACCACTGATTACTTGATTGTTTCTAAGAGTAGTATTCCATCTTATGACAAGTAGAAAATTTAAGGGTTAACAACATCTGCACACATTCCGAATCGGTGCTCTGCTCTATCGCTTTTTGCAAATCGATCAAATGACTACAGTATAATAAAATAAGGTAAATCCCTTGGAAATAGTTCCTGCTCTGATGTTAAAACAGCTTTTTTATAATATTTTTCACATTTGAAAACAAGCTTTCGTGGAGTGAATCGTTGTGAACATATTATGTAGGACGTAAATATTTGAATTTTATAATTCATTAATAGTTTAGATTTATCGGTTCGTTTAATAAGTTGCGCCTTTCTAACTACAGCTTAGTTATATTTATTTAATGTAAGCATATATAGATACAAAATTCCTTTTTTTATTGCCGAGGTTTAGCTTATCTGATTCTTCCTTTCAGGTTTCGGCTGTTTCTTATTTATTATGGATTTTTTTTTAATGAAAAATAGATGACGAGATTTGAAATGAATTTCGTAATCGTTCAATACTAAAAAAATATCATCTATATTTTGTATTTTGCTCAATATGTTAGGTGTCTTTGAAACAAAGATGGAAAATATTAAAAATAGACTATATAATTCAATAAATACAAATCTAAAATATAGTGCACCCAAGTTCATGCAGAACAGAGAAAAGATAACCCATAATTCGTGCCTTTCAGTTTCTGTATTTTTATTTTTGAGTTAATAATTAATGTTTTTGAATAAAGAAATAGATTAGGAGAATCGAATTAAGTTTTCTAATAGTTTAATACTAAAGAATACCAACTTCAATTTATATATTTTTAAAATTATGCAAGGCAGTTCAAGGTAATTTAGGGAAATCTAGGGAAATTTTAACAAGAAGTCTAGGGAAATAAAAAAAAATCATCTCGCAACCCTGCTTATTCATCTCATCCCAAACACATTTAGCCTTGAGTTGACAACAAAAAACCCATTCAGTTTTGTTAGTGAACGACAAAAAACATATACATTTGTAAACACACCATACTTATCAATATAAATTAGGAATTCTTGAATTTCAGATGATATAAATTCAAGCATTACTTTCGGTTTTCCAAGTGAGATTTTATATTGGAAAATAAACCAAATAGAGTACATCTGTGTACCCATCAATCATCATGATCGTAGTTACAAACACTGCCCAATAAGAAAATCTTAGAAAAGTAGTTGACATAAATCCGATAACAATTTTAATTGCATGGGTAACATTTCTTTTGGCACGCTGTTAAATTTTATGTTCACCACAGGCACGGATTAAATCATTTTTTGTGTTAAAATATGTTTAATTAATATACACTCTATACGATTGGAGTAATGACTTGTTAATTTAGCACTCTTTAAATGAATTTTGCCCTATGTACAAAGAAGCAGTATGCGTATGTTTTTTCTTAGTTATGAGGATCGTCATTTTACTTTTAACGCTGAGTCAGTTTACAATAAAACATTTACATACCATAAGAAAATTGAATATAAAATAAATCCCAGTATTAGAATATTAAGAATTATTTTCATACGTTGCCCTATAAATTGCTTAATGGCATCACCATCTACAATCTCGCTTTGAATGAAGCATAAAAAGAGCCCGGAATGATTTCACGGAAGTCCGTTGATCATAATCACAATTTCTTAGATTATTCTGAATCTGTAATTATTGTCCTTTCACTGAAACATAATAATGTTATTCGGTTACCTATTTAGCAGATTATTTAACAAAAAATGTTTACATCAACTTAGTAGCTTTATTAGACATTCATATCGCAGAATTTTTGTTATATGAAAATGAGGCAATATCCCTGTTACTAATGATCGAGTCGAGGTTTTACATCAAGTGTCCAAATGACTGCCGTCAAAGAGTGTGTCCAAGAGCCGGTGAAAGATTTGCACCTCATTTATTTAAGAGTTTTCGAAATAAATTACTAAATGGCGGTTATGTATAATAAAATTATTTCTTTCAGTGACATAAAGGAGACCTATAGTATTGATCAGAAAAACAAGAAGAGCGGAGCACTAACAAAAATAACAAATGCGCATATCGTCGGCTTAGTAAGAAGAACGCGTAACTCCATTTTGCTAAAATTTACAGCAGACGCAAAAAACTTTTTTTTAACCCTCATACCAGTGACAGAGTATTTTGATTTTGCATGAATAAAGAATAACCCATCACATTTAATATTTTGAATAAAAATGTAAAAATAATTTATTTCTTGTAATTTAAAATGGAGTTACGCTACTTTCTTATAAAAAATTACCTCAAAAATTGGAGATACGTGCTTTTCGGAAATGAAATATACCAGGAAACAAGGCAAAACTTATTTTATTTTAAACGAAAAAGTAAGCAATTACAAAGGTTAAAAAACTACGTTTTACAAAAAATGGAAGTTCATCGTAAAATATGTGATAATGTTCTAAAAGACCTAATTTTAGAATTTGCAGGTGATATTTTTCTTTCTTTATTTTTCTGCATTCTGTAAACAATGAGGGTAAATCATCAAACTTGCAGAGAGTAATTTGTTTGTTCAATCTTTGGTGTAATAGATGCCATGGATCAGTATGTCTGATTTTAAATTTAATTTCTTTATTTGGTAAATATCTCAGGGCTTTTATATCCGTACGTATTGAAGTATAAAATTTCAGACCATCAAATTTTTTAAAGAATGTGTGAGTGATGATATACTTGTCATTATACGGAGATGGACTTGATCTTGCCTTCTGACAGTAATATACATAGTCGGCGGGAAGGTTTATGACTATGATCTGTCTTTCAGTAGTCGCATGCATAGAGTCGACCTCCATTTGGGGTGTCCTTTGAATAAATATTTCTGGGTGAGTACGATGTTGTGCTAGGCAGCTAAATTTACAAACGCATTAGCTAATGTTGAGTTGCGGTTTTGGCCTGTGCAACCATCACTAAAGAAAATCATTTCATGTCAACTACCGTCACTCTTTTTTAACTCTTACTCAACAAAGTAGCAAATTATGCTGGAAAATTCATTTGCCCCCTTCACTTTCATTCCACAGAAAACAAAATCCCTCTTTGGTTTTTAGATTGTAAATAGTAATGTTAAGTACCTACTATAAGTTTTGTTTTATAATACACTACAGAAACTGTCGATTTGGGACTTAACAGCATGCACTGTAAATCCATTGCATTTTTCCTTTTCTAGACGCGCCTCTTCTTTGAAAGTTTGATGTATGTTTAACTTTTCTTCAGATAAGTTTTTGGTATTATATGCCTCGCACACGTCGCAAATATCTTTTTTGGCGTGTATAGTGACAAGTTAAGCTCCTCAAATATCTTCATAAACGTATATATGGATGCAGACTCCAAGTGATGTTCGACGCAATATTTTTTTTTGAAGAAATTATACACTTCGGCATTTGAACGCCAAAGTAGTTCAAGGTAATTTCTTTTGGAGGAAGACCTACAATAGTGGCTTTCCATTTTTAGTAACGATTGAAGAAACTGGTAAACAGCCATACTTTTTCTGCAAATTTTGTTCTTTTATTTCACTTTTTCTACTGACCTTGTGGACAGTCTGAGTTTCTATAGCATCTTTGCCATTAGCAATGGCAAATTCTTTTATTCAACTTAATACCATTGTTTCTTTTAACCTTAGTGTACCTCCGAACATACGCTTGCAAACTCTAATTCTTTCCAAGTCTATTTTAAAAAAATACTTAATAGAATATTTACTTTTCGATACATCTTGTCCGTCCTCTTCTTCTCTTAACATTCTCGCATTGCGCCAAAGTTTGTATTTGTAGCTTCCTTTCACTCCAAGTCATTTTATTCCAAAATGTTTAAACGTTTTTCTTCCGGCAATTTTTGACACTGAATAGCAGATTTTTTCTTACTTAGAGTACAGTTGCACGGATTTGGAAGAAATTTGCCTGGTTTGTTTATGTTGTAGTTCCAAGATTCTCCAATTTTCTTTTTACCTTGATACGCCAGCCCCTTTAAACGTTTATGTTTATTTATATTATAGTTCCATTCTTCAGAACATTTTCTGTTCTTTCGAGTTTTTATATTATGTAGGCTGTTATTGTGTGACGGCTCATGTCCTCCTACGTTGTAATTATCTTCATTAATAGAATTATTATCAGAATCGCATTCCTCTGGAACGTAAGAAGCATCCAAGTCATTTTCAGAAGTATTATCCACAATTTGTCTGTTCTGTTCCGGTTGTGGGATCTGAGGGAACTATCGGTAACTCCAAGTGGTCAAAGCTAGTTGGATTATTATTAATTCACAAGTGTATCCCGTGTTTGTCAGTGATGGAACCTCAATATTTAAAGGAGTTTCATATTTACTACTACACAGTTGTGTGGAAAAAGGAGACAAAAATCCATCTTCTTCAACTGTATATTCGACAGCATCTACATAAGAAATGCATGACTGCTGCTTGACCAGTTCCATTATGTGTTTTGTTCTGGATGACATCCTAAAATTGAAAATAAGCGAACTTTTATTAGCTTTACAGTAAAGTAACTGAAATCAGATAATATAAGAATTAAAAAGAAAAATTTACCTACATCTTTCCTATAAGAAAAATGCGTAAGTACACAACATCAAAGTATTGAATTTGGAAAACCGCGTATGTCCATAGCCGATTAAAAAATCACAAAATAAGTAAATACATTTCTTATTAATTCATTAAACTTATCAAACTACTATAACTAACAATCTTACCTTTCGAACTAAACCGTTTTTTGGTCAAAAATATGTTTATTTCTTCACTCTATCGTTGAATTCTTGCAAGCACATGGACACACTATTGAAATATTATAAGAAACTGGGAGTTACGTGGATTTCTCGACATAAATTTGATACATGGAGATGCGTAGTTTGCTTAGTAGCATTTTTAAGCGGGAATATTGTTCGGAGAGTTACGTGGATTTCCGATAAGTTAGGTTTGAGGTTTTGTTACCAGATGGCATCAAAATGTCAATTTGTCAAAGAATTGGAGTTACGCGTTTTTCTTACTAAGCCGACGATATACCACCCAGTTCCTTTTAAAAAGTGAGTGTAAAATTCTCTGTTCAAGTTTTTAGTCAGATGATGGTCGCAGCTATAAGAGTTTTCAGTTCTTTAGTAATTTAAGAATATCAATTTCAAACACTAATTCCTTGCAATTTATTTCTCAAAAGTAGGCGGAATTATTATTACTTCAGCCAGATAAATTATTTGACAGTTACAGTACATATTAATTAAGACGTCATCGCTGTTCAACGTCGTTTCAATTACATATTTCAATTATTTAAAATGAGAACCGACTCTCATAGCGAAAAGGTGGATATGATTTTAGTAATTGGAGAGTTTGACGAAAATTACTTGCTAGCATCAAGAGTTTATGCTTAAAAATATCCTAACACGCGTCATTGCCCTGACAGGCGGTCGTTAGAAAGTTTATTGCATGTGTTATCAGAAACCAGAAAGGCAAAGACCAATTATGGGAAATGAAGAAAATGATTTTGTTGTTATCGAATCTCTTGTAGAAAAGCCACATACAAGTCATCGAAAAATAAGTGAAGCCAGTGGAATAATTAAGCAGGCGGAGCGTCGGAAAAATTATAAAAAGGCACAGCTTTTTCCCGTATTGTATTCAATTACACCAAGCACTTTTGGAAGTAGATTATGATCGTCAGCTCGTATTTTGTTTATGGGTTCTAGAGAAGTTTAATAAAGATGAATTTTTTTTGGATTTTGTACTTTTTACGGACGAGTCATCATTCCACAATAACGGATTAGACATAATTTTCACTACTACAGTGACGAAAATTCTCATTTTTTTAGAAGTCTCGAAGGCAAGACAGATGTTGTGTCAATGTGTAGGGTGGAATAATTGGAACGCTAGTGATACGTTCTTTTTCGATGGTAACTAACAGAGAATGTGGTTACAACTAGACGGTGCACCAGCGCATTTTCAAGTAAATGTTAGAAATGAATTGGATAGGCAATATCCCAATAGGTGGACAGGTCGCGGCGGTCCACTCAATTGGCCAGCAAATTCTCCAGACCTAACGACTTCCGTTTTTTTTTTTATGGGAATATTTCAAAAATATTGTCTATGATACACCACCAACTACACCAGACGATATGAGAAAAGAATAAGAATAGCGTTTCGTTCTTTAACACCAAGTATTTTAACAAGAGTTAAACAGTCCTTTCAAGAGAAAATTCGTTTATGTATTTAAAAATAAGGACATCATTTTGAGCACTTGTTAAAACATTAGTTTTCTTTTACTACTTAAGTTTGTTATTTGTTTAATAAAGTATGTATTTGTTGTTTACGTAGTTATGATGCTTTTTAATTATTGTGAAACAAAACCAATCAAACCGTTAGGTTAATAAATATTATCCGTTTAAAAAATGAATTGCAAGAAACTTAAGTTTGAAATTGAAAATCCTAAATTACTAATATAATTTTTAGTAATAATAGTAAATAATGTATCTGTTTGAAGTAATAATAATAATATTGTTTTTAAACACTCTGTATAATTTTTAGATTTCAACTTTAACTTATCTTAAAGTCTGATGCTTGGAGTAAACAATAAATACAATTTAAAATAATTCGCTCAAATATGTAAGACAGAAATAGTTAAATGTCTCTGTTAAGTTATGTATAGGGAGTATAACAGTAAGTAGCCTTCATTTAGCCTATAGTATCAAAATATGCCATAATATACAAGTGTTCCATTTAAATTTTCATAACTGTGGTACGCAGCATTTTATTGAATCACTCTGTATATTTCAAAACAATTTTAAAACGTGCCCGTAATGTGGCAAAGTGTTAAAACATTTTGCCACTTTTCGTATATATAAACCGACGAAAATGTGGTGCGCCAGCCTGTATATTATCTATGCTATACCTATACAGCAAGAGCGCGCGAGGTATGATCACCCGATGGTATACGTAAACTCGCATCTAAACGTGGTCCGATAATACATATTAGAGTAACGGCACAACATACTAGCATTGCCTGCTCATATTCGAACTCATAGTGATCTGATTATTTTTTTGCAGATTGACAAAAAGAACAAATTAAATTTTCTCTTTAAGTGATGACGATTGCTTAGATAACTAAGTCGATAATAACGCGAAGATTGTAATACTTATAACGTAATTATGATTATCCTAATGAAATTAAATAATAATGTAGTTGTGTACAAAGTTATAGCAGTACAACTGGGTTTTAGAATGAAATAAAAACAACCCGCCTGAAACATCTGCAGAATAAACTAAGATGTCTAGAGAAATATAAATAAATAGAAATTTCATGGTAAAAAAAAAACTATAAATAAGTATAACAGGAATACCATAAAATAACATAAAAACGACCCTTGAAATAGAAATTAAAATTAGAGATTCTCTCCAGTAAATATAACGAAATAACAACTCTGGAAAAATAAATCTATATATCTATATCTGGCGAACACAGCTAGCGGAGATCATTTGCCGAATATACGTCCGAACAATATCGACTAGCATCGGGTGATCATACCCCGCGCGCTCAAGCTGTATAAGTGTTTACATTTGGATATTTTCCAGTTTGTTCACTAAAATTAATCGTCTTCCTGGATTGTATTTTTATTATAATATTCCCCCAAACATTAATCTTACTCAAAGAAGGAGCTCTTGGAATTTATAGTCAATAAATCATATAAATAGAAAAAAAAAGTAGGCAAGGTAACTTTGTGTGCATAGTTGATGTAACAGTTTTTTGTGCAGAAATGATTGCAAGCAACTATAGACCTTAAGTCTTATGATCATATGGGTAGAAATTAAATGAAATTTTGAATCCTATATTTAGTAAAAATGGTTTTGTCAATTATTAGACAAAAATAATTATAATATTTTCAAATAACAGAAAAAAATATATGTAAACTAATTTATTCAGTACCGAAATAAATTACCTAAAATAATAATTTCTTTAGAAGCGTCATCTGTCGTTAACTAGAATACCAATTGTAGGTTTCAATCTCTTAAATTACAACTAAACTGCAGATTATATAAATTTATCAAATATTCAGCGCCTCTGGCTGTGGGTGATAGTAACCCGGCGACGGTGGCATAGCCTGGTGTTCGTAACCATTTTAGGGCTACAAAAATTTGTTAATCATGGGCCATCTGGATATTTATCTGTGGTTACGTGCACCAATCCGTCGTATAAGATTGTAGTTAGAGAACTGAGACTGAGACCCAGCTATATAACGGAAGATCTAATAACTAATTTAGGCGGGATGAATCCCTGGTACAATCTTGTTCAAAAGTTTATTCACATGCGATTTAATTCTTTACAAATCATTGCATATTATTGCACTCTGACTAAATTTTACACACATCAGTTGTTTTCCGGCTAAATACTGTTAATTATTTACTACCAGGACATCTTATTAATAATCTATATTTTCAGCTTTTCGTTCAACAATAAATTACTGTTTTATTATTTAACAGTTGAACATTTAAGTAGAAAACAGGCAGTGTAGGTTGAATTAACGAATACAGAATATTTCTGACTACGGATTAAATGAATAATGGTTATAATAGCGAAATTTGCACTCACCTCTTCTTCGAATACCACCTGCACACGACTTCCATGAATGTTCCGAATAGTAATCAACAGCAACAAAAAAAAACTAGACTGTCTCTTTTTTTCTTTCGCCGCGCGTTTCTATGGCAACGCCTACCGTGGCGCCCCCACCATCTCGGCACGTTCAACAGGCAGTAACCTAACTTTTGATATATTTTAGATATTATTTATACTTAGATAACGTATTTACCTAATTGTGGTATATTCAAAATGAATGTACACATTTTGTTTAATAATAGCAAAAAAGAGTATAATTAAAATAACGTTTAGCGAATTCTATCTATCTTATTTTTTTCTGCATCGGTTTGTTATTTTATTATATATATCGTGTGCCGATATATTGCCCGGGCCGCAAAAATGTTCGTTGTGGGCCGCGAGTTTGACACCCCTGCCGTAGACAATACTGAATTACAAGGCCCCAATTGGCATTGCAAGATAAAACAGTATGATGAGTTGCTACCGGAACTACGTCGCATTAAGGTAACGGACTAAATTAGGGAACGAAAACGAAGAAACGCAATAGGGGTTGATATAACTGGATAACGCAGGGCCGAGCTAACTCAGTCGCAGACGGCGTGACGGTTCAGGAAAATAAAAACACCTAAAAGTAGAGCGTCGGCCGGCAACGACGCTAGCGACGTTGTCCGGGCACCAGGACACTATGCTATCTTACAGATAACCTACCTGCGCCTCCTACGAGCTACCGCTGGCTGTGTCCCTCCAGCGGGCTACCTATTGAACTCCCTGTATAACCGTAGCACCTAATCTTGTGTACGTGCTTGTCACAAAAATATTTGAGATATGCAGAGGTAAAAGAAATAAAAGAAAAGGTATTACGTAATGTAACAAAATTTAATTAAGGTGGCCATCTCGCCCATCTAAATTACATTGCAAACATGTTGCGAACATATTGCACCAGAAACCGTTAGTAAGCCACAAAATTACAAAAAAAAAATACGAGCATAATCTACAAACTTATCTCCAGGGGACTAGGTGGTTTTAATAAGGGAAGTTTGTTCGATTAATGTGGAAAAAAATGTTAAAAAACAGGAAGTTTTTATACCAAAAATCTGCTAGTTTATTCCGTAATTTCTTGGAATATATAGATAATTGCCAGATATTAGATAGCTTACCCCCTGGAGAAATAAATTCTCTTTCTTTTGATGCTTGATACAAAGCAATTAAGCGTATTTTATAGCTGTCTTGTGCTTTTAAATGTTTTCACCCATAAATTCCGATTGATTTGTATCTAAGAGACATATTCTTATGGGAAAAGTAGATTTCGTTTATTATAATCACTGTGGTAGGTCAGCAATTCTTAAACAGAGGGCGCTGCCAACGATCGGTTATTGTTAGGCATGTTGAGTGTTGCAAAATTTGAATGTCTACGGCAAATATAGACTCGACATACTGTAAATTGCTTACTTCGTCATACTCAGTTACGTTATATATGTGTTTGTCAGGCATCAAAAGAGTATCTTTAAAGAAAAAAAGGTTACAAACAACATGCTCTTCAATTACAAAAAATCGAAAATAGAACTCAGGCGTCTTGGATTCTCATTTAATAATAAATCTACTGAAAATATCGGGCCAACAGAGTATTTCAAGTACCTATTGTTCAACCATATTTTACGAAAATATTTATGTTTTGATGATTATGTACAGTGTATCTCAAAATACATGCTAATCTGAAAATACCTTCTGTATGTTGTAATATACAGGGTCAGTCATTAGTAGCCGTTTCTTTGATTGCTCCTTTATGTTTTAAATAAAAAAAAAACAATTAGAGAAAGTTTCATGGTTGCTTAAGGCGCATATTCTAAACATACATTAAGCCCTGACGCACTTCCGGTTTCACCGGAAATGCATGGAATTTATTTTTTTAAATGACACTCTATAAATTTTTGGATTTTTTAGTACTGTTTAAAATTGTCTATTCAGCTGTTTTTCCTTTTCAAAATTGGGGCAATAGTTTTTGAGTTATTAATTTTTTTTTTAATTTTTTGACCAAAACACGTCCAAAAAAAAAACATTTTGTCATTGTTTTTAATTACATTTTTGTCAATGGGCAGCAGATAAATTAGCCTGACTTTCCCAATTTTTTGTTGTTTACCGACGAAGCTACCTTCTATTAAAATGGATACGTTAATCGTCACAATTTTCGTTATTATAACACATAAAAACCTTCACTTTATCACACCTGCAAACTTTCAAAATTGTTGGTCATTCAGTGGTAGTTATTGGTAGTTACATAATTGGACCTTATGTCTTTGATGAAAATGTTAATGAAGGAGAGTATCTTCGTTTTCTACGGACGGATTTTCAAATCTTGTTGAAGACATGAACATTATAATCAGAGAAGAGTTTATAAGAATATGTAAAAGTTTTATACAACATTAGTACTTCTTTGGAAAACAGAATACTCACGTGCATTGCACAAACTTGTAGTTATGTTGAACATATTCGTTAATGAAATTTGTTTTTCTTACTTTTGATTGTTGTTACGTTGCACAATAGTTGTAGGTTATTTAAATTGCGTTATTTTGTTGCAAAATTTATTTCTATTAAAGTTGTAGGACATCAATTTATAATTTTGAAAAACTACAGGCATCTGTTATGAACAGCTTCAACAATAAAAGAATACGAGCAATTAAGCAAATTAAATTGAAGATAGCAGCGTTGTTTCATACACCTTTTAGAGAGGCGGCATCTTCAAATATGTCAGTAAACTTATGCTTTATTATATTTGGTTGTTAACCAATAGTTTAAGAAATGAAATACTGCAACTGGATATTGCCGAAATTAAAAAAAACTGAAACGTGATGCCCTTCATTCTGTAAAATTATTACTTTTGGGATAGTGGATTTAACCTTTACTTTGTTTGACAGTTGAATAAAGAGGTCGGGCACCATTCCAGCCTTCCATTGGTTGAACGAATATTTCGGCACATAGAACAACAACGCTCGTAGTTTTTATTAGACCGCTAATTGCTCCTATAGTGATTATCTCAGAAACTACAAAAGATAGGTACAGGACATTGTTAACAAAAATTAAAGAGAAAAAAAAAGAAACAAAATGCCACAATAAAATACTTCCATTAAAAAAAAAATAAGTTTTTGGTATATCAAAATTAGTAGAAGTAGGCTTTGAAAAAACGTTTTTGAGGTATTGTCGAGTCAACTTATACCAAATGATGCAGAATTTTCTTGGCTACAAGCACCACCAAAGTTTATGTTTTTACTTTTAAAAACAATGTGAAAATGATTTTTTTCTGAACACGTGTTTTGGTCAAATATTTTCAAAAAAATATTAAAATTGAGAATGACATATTATTTAAAGAAAGTATTCTAAAATTATACGATGAAATGATGTAAGTTAAATTATTTGAAGATTAGAGAAAGTGTAGAAATGGTGTATTATAATTAAACAATTTTTTTTAAATATATATATATTTTCAAAAAAGAAAAGAAATATTGCGGATTATAGAATAATAAAGTATAGAATTTCATGGGGTAACTCCGCTCAAAATGCAACTGCGGACACGTGTTTCGAACTACTTGGTTCTCGTCAGCGCAGTGTAGCCAAGCCTTGGCTACACTGCGCTGACGAGAACCAAGTAGTTCGAAACACGTGTCCGCAGTTGCATTTTGAGCGGAGTTACCCCATGAAATTCTATACTTTATATTTTCAAATATATATAAATCGTTGGTACGTTTGTGTGCGATCTTGTAGCTTCTAAACGACTTGACCGATTGAGGTCATATTCACGCAATATATTTATTTTGTCGAGACGATGGTTTATAGCTAGGCAAGGATCCGATAAATGGTGCTGTAGTCAAGTTACTTAAGAAATTTATATAAAAAGCAAATTTGCGAGATATTTCAAAAAACTGCTATTCGATAAGAGTGAAAGTCAGTTGCAGCCTGATGAGTTCGTTTAGGTGAAGCAATTACATAGACAAGACTGATTCGTTTATTATTGCTGATATACTCCCAGTAGCCGAACATATCACCGATAATAAACGAATCAGTCTTGTCTATCTAATTGCTTCTCTAAAACAGCCGTCACTGGCGAAAGTGTTATTTCCGGTCCGAATTTTGAATATTTTTTTTACAAAAATATTCCAAATCCATGTTTAAATACTTTTATACTGTACAAAATGCATAATTTTCGTGATATTTTCAAAAAATTGATATTCGATTAGAATAAAATTGCTAGGTACTTTCAGTTCGAATTTTGGAAATTTCTTATTACAAAAATATTCAAAATTGAGCTTTCAATATTTTCATACACTCGATATGTTTGTCTACAATGCATGACTTGCGATATATTCGCAAAAACCTGTTTTACGATCAGAGTAAACACCTACTTCCGGTAGGAATTCTTTTATAAAATTGTTTTCTAATTTACTCTTGATCACATTGTTATACTTTAGATATTTGCCTAAAATTAGTAATTGACGAGATATTGCTATTATTTGTTTTCTTCACTGATATGAAGTACTACTCCCGATTTATCGATTTCACTGAAAATATAATCAGATTTCCGAGGGAGATTATATTCCTAAATATACACTTCGGTATTGATGGCTTTTGCCGTTTGGCCGCTATCATGGTCAAACAGTGAGAGAAATTTTTTTTTGCAAACAAATACATTAATTAATTAACTCGAAAATTAATGCATAATGACGTATTTCTACACGCTCGCAGCTGACGTAATAGAAAATTGAAAAAAATTGTATGCAATGGTTATAGAAGTATATTTTTTCACAAAAGAACCTCAATAACTCAAACTTAAAAATTTAATGAATTGAGATCAAATTTCGGCCACTGGTCGACCACTAGTATTAATTATAAGACAAGTTATTTAGGTACCTATACAAAATTTTTAATCTATTTTCTTCAATCCTATAATAAAAATTACTTACATACGTAAGAAATTTAATTCAATATTCTGCAGATCTCGTTTTTAATTATATTTTAGTAAATTATTATGAACGTGGGAAATCCACACTGTCGGATAAATTTTAGGGTGGTCTTTCAAATTTTTTTCCAACTGAATCGGGCATTCTAATAGCTGATACGGTATCAAAAGTAATACAAAGAGGGCATTTTATAATATCCAAAACTACTTTCTGAGCACACATGTAGATTTAACCTATTTAATTAGAGTGTTATAGGTATGTGAAATAGGTATATTGATTGTTTCTCTTTTTCTTACTTTTCCACACACAATAGGCCTTGTGTTTCTTACATTGACAGGTTCACTACTTATGGGTTTTCTTAAATAAACAGTTCATTTTTTAGTCAAATTTGAATAAATACTTGGCGAAATACTTCTATAAAAAAACTATTTATCTATAAGAATAAAAATGTACTGCCTCTGTGAAAGTAGATTTTTTTATGCAAAAGTTGTTCCAAACTTACTTCTGAATACTTTTGTATCCATTACACATTTTGAAAAAACTAACCATTGACAACATACTTGGTAACTATGTATTTCGCGCTCAAGTGTTACTTCTCATCTACTAATCTAATTCTTCCAACTAAGACATGGTACATGCTCAAGTTACATAACAAAACACAAAATTTACCAACTTTGCCAAACTCAAACCTACTCTCTATTCAAAATAATAAGCGAAATACCCATGGTGACCATCAAAATTGAATCAGCCTATATATTCCTTTTTCAAAAATGCAATAATCACTAAAAAATACATATTTATTATCTAAATCAAATAGATAAAGGACAGATCTACATAGGTATTTACAAAACAAACATTATATGTAACAGTATGTTCCTATTATTCTTGTAAGGACGCAATTTGCATTTTTACAATTTAGGGTAAATATCAAGGATTTCAAAATAGACACATATTCTATTAAATCGTGTATGAGACAAAAACTCTGTTTTTTGTCTCATACACAAAAAAAACAACGGTCTGGTCTGCCAGTCTCTGTATAATTTCGTTCAATCTAAGAGATACGTGGCGTTAGTACTGCCATCTGTTATCCAATAAATTTGTTTTACAAATAATGTCGCTGCTACTGGCAATCAGATGGCTAATTAAAATACAGTCACGTATGCAACACATAATACACGCCTAATGGTTAGAAAAGGATAGAGCAATGTGACGATTCTCTTTCTATTAAACGGCCACCTTAAATCTTATCGTGTTGAATGGTTTTTTTTTAAAATTAAATTATGAAGTTAGGTAATACAAAGGGATAGCAAACGTTGTCAGAATTTAAATAAAATATGATGATTTGCAAACTAGACAGTTGATAATAAGTAAACAAAGCGTTAGGTACATTAAAAAAAAATTGAAAGAAAATAACAAGTCTTAACACTTTAACATAATCTCTGCGTTTCAGCAGTAGATGGTTGGTAGCAGAAACGTTTCCTCACCTCACATTATGTATCTACAAGTGATATCATGGACACGCCACAACGGCAATGTTAATACAAAAGTGCAAATATATATTTAAACGCAAGAAAATTAATATCTCAGTATAAAAGACTTAGTCTAAAATTGTGAAAAATTCGCTAAATACCTACACCAGGTTTGAATACATGAACTAAATTAAATTAAATGAAGGATATTCAATAGCAAAATCAAATAATTAAAGGTAAAATTAGAAAAGAAATTTTATAATAGACAAAAACACCTGAGCTTCCGAACCAAAATGTGCTCTTACTGGTATGATTTTATCCAGCTCAGAAAAATTAAATGTTCAACGTGAAAGACAAATTTTCTATCTTACGGCAATAAACTTGCAAAATTATTATCAAAAATTAGTTTAAAATTCAACACTTCATGAGTCATACAATTATTGTGTCGGTAATGAATATTACTAGGTATATTACTAATTAAATAATATCTCTCCAAAAGATATAGTGATATAAATATGAATTTACTAAAGTTAGTTACAATTAAATATTCGTCACAATATAGGACTACAAAATTACGATAGTGACATAACCAAAATTCTAGTTAGACTGAATATTACATAAAAAAAAGAAATAACGGTAATTTAATTAGGAATAAATTGTGACCTCGCAGTAAACTAAATGGTGCGAAAGATATTAAAGCCACTTAAAATTCTTAGATCAAATTTTAGGCGAGAAAATGTCCTGCACTCTGGCGTAAAGACGTCGAAAATCAGACGTAAAATATGATGTAAAATTACAACATAAGTTGCACTTATCTGGCAAAATGGACGCCGGATATCTCAGCGGGAATCCAAAATGGCGGTGACTCCCTTGATGGAAAATTCCACTACAGCAGTCGGCCTGGATGTTAAGGTGCAACTACTGAAGCATCGATAAAAACCACCGCGCTCTTCGATGGAAATGCGGGGCGATAACACCAGAAATATGGCTTCGGAGGGCTTTTGAGCCCGTCAAAAGAATCCTAACGGCTTCTGAGGGCTTTTGTGCCCGTCAAAAGAATCCTATTAAATTTAGAGAAGAAAAGAACCAAAGATAAAATCCCGAAAATTTAACACAGAGTTTCAAACACTTACCCCAATATAAAGTATGGAGATTCCGCGATAACGTCTCACAAGTCACTCCAGGGTGCAAAATTTTAAATTAATAAAAAAACCAGCACATGGCCATACGTGAATTTTTAGATAACGGTACAACGATAGAAATTCACGTTAATAACCCAAAATTAAGGTAACGGTAATTACTGCTTTCTCCAATTTAAAGCCGCATACGCGAAAATATCCCCATAGATAATGTACCTAAGTACTAAAGGAAGAAAAGCAATTTGCACACACTGTTCTTACACAAGATGTGACTATCAAGTGAAGTGGAAACGGGAAATCTCTTCCGCCACAATTGCGCGTTCGCTACACGCATCTTTTCAAAACCATAACGACACGAAAATACCTCAAAATGGAAGGCGGGAGCATTCAAACAAAATAACAGACACAAGTCTAAGTCTGACCATAAAGGGAGTTAACACTGTGACTTATAATTAAACGCAAACATGAACATGACTTAGACGAAAAGAAAATAAGCGAAATACCCAACAATTGTACGAAGAAAAATATAACGTCGGCCGTACGATAGGAAAGTCACGTTCTAAACAGTTGGTACACGTGTCGCGCACAGTCAGCTGAGCGACATAACCAAGATTTGACAGAAAGCAACAAAACAAAACCTCAAAAGTATATATACGATTTATTACGGAAGGAAAACAGATACTGCAGGTAACTATTGAAATATGCAAGCTCTAATCAAAACGCTGCAAGAAGACGGTTAGGAGAACCGATCAAAACTTATGTTTCAGAGTACTAGCGACCCTTATCTTCCACTGGGGTTTCAAGGAAGAATTACAGAAGCTTCTAATACTTAGAATAACGATGATAGGGTAACAAGCGATCAGCAAACAATTAAAAGTATGCTCACTATTCCAAGCATTTCCCCATTTTAATACCTCTTACATTTTTTTTCACAAAAATAGAGCGTAATTGCTCGATAATACACAAAACCTAACTGTCAATTTCACGGTACGTGATTTAGGGCTCTGAAGGCTCAAAAGTAGGTTTAGTACACACGCAGGTATACGGCAGGCAGTCTTAGCAACCGGTGAAACAAACAATGTACAGGGTACGCCCAAAAAGTCACGAGCTTATACAAAATCCACGTATTTAGACAAAGACACAAAATCTTTCGGGAACTAAAACAAAAGTAAATTTTACAGCGTAACAGAGTCCACATGTTTGGACAATATTAAAACAGAAATCGCATCATTCGAAATGACTGAAGGAGAGAATGCTTTCATTCAGCAGGCGGATCGGAAACAGATCCCGCTCCAACCGTTCACTTCACAACAGTTGAGTATTCGCTGGACATGACCGCTCACCTTTATGTCATCGTCTGTTATCTGCTATTTTTCATTGCTGCCATATGTTAAAATTATAGAGATTAAACTAAATAAACAATAATAATAAATTGTTTTTCTGCATTAAGGTTTGACGTAGTTTTTAGTGGAAGGGCTGGTTTTTCCAACCCCGAATATAATACTGAGTGAACTCCAATATTATAATACATTTATTACTGCACAATACCTTTAATTTGATGTATCTTACTTTTCTAGTAACTTTTTTCAGAAGTATGTATTAGGTTGGTCTTGGAATAAATCAATGGCGCATGCGTACAGAATACGCTCAACAAGTGAGCATAGAATTTTTCCGCTCACAAAAATGGCGACCGCTCCTGAACATGTTCAGAGTGAGCGCTCGTCTACTAGACATGATCACTGAACAGTTGCGCAACTGTTGCGTCTGCTGAATGAAAGCAATGACAACATTAAAATAAGAGGAGGACTCAATGCTGATGACATTAAAATTGAGTTCGATAATGGACTACTATGTGAGTAAATGGATATTAATAGCGATTCTTTGTAATTTGTTGTAGCTGTAGTCTAGAATTATAACAGATAGTAGGCTATGTTAGTGAAAGTAAATATAAATTTTTAATATTCTCCAACCTATGTTTCAAATATATTCAGGCTGTTTCAACTGCTGATGACAGTATTAAATATATGTTTTATCGTCAAGTGATAGTAAATGCTGTGATTCCTAATCAGTGCTGCCGCCACTAACTCTAAAAACGTACTGAATTTACAAAAAACGTACTGAATCAAGAAAAATGTATGGATGAGCTTTATTTAGTCTCAAGGGACAATAAAATACATCACTAACAATGACTTTATTCAACTTTCATAAAATCATAAAATATATTTAAATACAGAAGTATACTCATACTTGAACATGAAATGACAAAGCAACAGCTCACTCTTAAATAACCATTTACCACAACCATATTATATCCACATTTTTTTTAGCTTCTTACAATAATTTTTGAATATTATACAGGGTTTTTTGGTTGCCTTTCACGATTTGTCTTTTGTATTGAAACAGTTTTACTATTTGTCAAATGATTTTCCCTCTTCTTATGTAAATAATATAATAATTGAAAGCAGTCGAACTAATGCACATTTATTATATGTGTGTAAAATAGACAGTAAATACATAATGAAATTCATAAACAAATTCATACACAATTTATGAAAGAATTTCTATTATTCTTGTATTCTGTGATCAGGGGGTCGATTATGTATTTGTCTCGTTTGCACATTTTTTGCATAATGTATTCGATTTTACATTAAACTGTCTTCCTCAACAGAAGATTTTTCCTGATTCATAGAATTAATAATTAATGTGCGTATTTCGTTACTAATTTTGGCATTTTGCCTTCGCCTTCTCACACGTTCCATGTTGCAATAATGACAATTCATGAAGTTGTTTTGACAAAAGGTGAAACTCATTTGACAAATGCGAATGTCTTTTGATTAATAGTGAAACACAAAGGACGACAAATCGTGAAAGGTAACCGAAAAACCCTGTAAAATGTTATAAATTATTTTTTATCAAAATTAATATGCTCTTCACTAGGTTCCCATTGATGGCATGCGATATTGCCAATCAGTTGCTTGGCAAATAATAAATTTTTGACCGTATCTATATTTAAACTATTTCTATACTCGTTTTTTGTAATTGTTATTATACCTTGTCTCAGAATAAGAAGGAGTGATTCAAATATCGCGCCAAAATGGCGTATATTTTTAAGGTATTTCATTGGTTCTTGCGTAGGCAAGTTTAACATGGGAAAATAAGTTTGACAAAACGTCATTTTATGTTTATAGTCAAGCCATAACCTAGTCTCTTACATTTTTACTTCGGTTTATTATAGTTTATTGTGTTATTAAATAAAATCCGTACTTTTATGTACAACACGAGCATGAGTTGATCAGACGGCTTAAGACCTAAGGAACAAGTGATCAGGCATTTAAAACTTTGAATTTGATGAATCTGTCAAAAATACTGTACGACAGTGCAAAAATCAAACGTCCAACAATTAATATCATTGCAAAAATAACTATAGATGAGTTCATACCATAAATGAACTGAACAACTCACATATATTCTAGAATTGACGCATTAATTTCAAGTAAGTGTTAATTAAATACTAATTATATTACCACCTGTTCATATACATGTTATATTTCAGATATGTCAAACATAAAGAAACCTGTCCTAATAGAAAAAGGTGAAAATATCTGGTGGAGAATATTTGGGAAAAAGTTTGGATTGCCACAAGTATAATGAGTGCACGACAAGCTTTGTTGAAAACCTGTAGGATTAAAAAGCCATACCGATAAAGATAGGCAATTAAGAATACTTCATATACGTTCTGAATTGATACATAAGGTGAAGTTACTTCAAAAACATCCCCTTTCAGAATATCAGTTATTCGAGAACTTTTGACAGAAGCAATTACAAATGTTATAAGTATTTGGAAAAATTGTGCCGACCATGTAAATTTTTAATCTTGTGAACACTAAATTATTGTTAATTTCCAATATATAATAGAAATAAAAATGTGTTATACTTTATATATTTTCAAAATACATCAAGTTTAATAGAGAAGAATAATTAGTAATGTGTAGGTATATGTAATTATCTTTGCAGTTCGTGTAAACAACTTCAACCGATGTAAATTTTTCAATTTATTACTGTTCTATGTAAGCTTCACATTTCCAAGAGTAGTTGCTTGAATTTACCTCTTCAAGGTTTGTAGCAGTAATACGAATGATTTATCTGTACAAGTTCTTTATTGATATTTACAATAGAAACTAATAAGCATAAACTTTTTCTGCAAGTTATTAAGGACGTTTTGATAAAAGGTTAAAGGTTTGATTCATTCTTGCTCGCTGATACAAATATTTAATAATAAATATACTTGATTCACAATTTTCATGTTGATATAGCACATTCACTAAAATGTGCAGTAATTATATATTTATAATGGCAATCCTTCTCAAAACGCTCAGAACAAAGTCTACTCTTTTCATTTGTAAATTGGGTCTATATCTTTATCCATAGATTCTTCTAATGATTTTCTTTGAAAAACTAGAATGAACAGATTTGAATGTTAAGATTCTCAAATTATAGATGTATAGATTGTGTTTATAATTTTACTCTCCTCTTTCCAATTGCCTGGCATTCGTATTGCAGCTTTGACTGGTAGAATGAAAAGCGGCACATCCATCTATTTTGATGAAAGTAGTAAATGAAACACAAAACAGCTAAATCTTTAGTTAGTATTAATACAGTTCATCTAACCTCAATTGTCATGATGTCACATCAGTCTACTAAATTTTAAGCTGTGTTCCATGTTTTGGCGGGATATTTGAATCACTCCTTCTTATTCTGAGACAAGGTCAATGATCTAATAATATAGAACTACTAGATGGACTGTAGAGAGAGAGAGGAATTGACCTCTACATACAAAGGAGACAGATATACAAAACCGTTAGTTGTGGGCAAAACATGGCGATATCGCATTGTTTTGTATATAAACTTTCTCAATTTTGTTGATTTATACATATTTATTTGTCTTTTTGGTAATTTGGATTATGTACTTTATTAATAGATTTCTTCTAGAATTGATTTTATTTCATACACCACTGACTTTATTTTTATTTAAAGAAATACGAGTATAAAGACAACTGTGGATTCATGATGATTCAATCAACTATTTTTATTTATAAAATTGTGATTGTAATTAGACACATTTTAAGAATTTCATTTTTATTTGATATAGGTAATGTATATAAATTGAGAATCATCAAGAATATTGGCAAATGTTAACTTCAGCTTATAATTTAACAGTGTTGTTCTCATGGATTTAGTGTAATATATATTTGGTTAAAAGTGCTATTATCAGTAACAAAATTAGAAATAAATATTTTAAATTGTTGAATATTATATATACCAGCTTCGCAGTGCTTGGAGTCACATATTTAAGACACAATGGTAATGTCATGTGCAGCGTATGGTTGTACTAATAGGGCAGAAAAGGGAATGAACGTATCATTTCACAGGTTAACTATTCTTAATAAAATACATGATTTGTAGATTTGATATAAAAAATTTTAGTTTTCAATCTAATCAAGTACTATGCAAGCAGTGGATAATTTGTACTAAACGAAAGGATTTTAAGCCATCAAAATATTCAAGATTGTGTTCAGAGCATTTTGTTCCTGAAGATTTTGTTATAAGTTATGGAAGAAAATATTTGCCCCAAAATGCAATCTCAGCGATTAAAAATTACTGATGCACCAAGCAAAGAACTGTTAAAGTAAGATTTCTATTCGTAGTTATTATTCTACCTAGATATTTTTAATGTTCTATTTACCTTATAGCTCAGAATCCCCAAATGTAACTAATGTTGAAGTATTTGAATTAGTCACAGAAAAAACATCTCACGAAATAATACAAGTTGTTATTCTAGCTTTATGTATTTTTAATATTTCTTTCTCCAGTTTTCTTCGATCACATATTTACCATTTACGTATTTGTTAATCCATATTAATTATATGTACATATATTTTAATAAAAAATTAAGCATTAATTGTCTTTTATTTTGAATATATCAGAAGTTGTAAGGAACACCTAAGGAAAGCTGTCAGTTTCTATATTTATTTTTTCAGAACGTAATATTTTGAAAAATTCTAGTGGTCAATTCAAAATTTTCAACTGATATCTGTAGTGATTTTTAAAATATTTTTCTAATACTACTGTTTTAAATAAAAACTGAATGATCATCAAACATGCTAAAATAGGTATTATTAGAAGAACAAAATCATATAGTTATCTCATAGTCATTAAAAGTCATATTTATTTAATTTTCTTTCCTTAATGAAGAATGGCAACTAGCATAGATACCTTTAAAATGTTATTAAACAGAATATATTTAATACCATATTAATAATATATATTTAATTATTTATCTTTTTGATTATTAAAGTTGCAATACCTTTACTTTCCTCTTAATATAGCATATTTTTAACAAAATAATACTTTTAAACTTTATAAGCCATTACAAGCTATAGCAACATATTTGAATTTTGCCCACATAAAACGGTCAATTTTGTTCATCCTTGTCAAACTTTCGACGCTCATATATTTTCCTTCTTTCTCCTATGGTGTGGGTCACTTCCTAATCAGCAAGACATAGCGTACACTCCATCTAGTAGTATAATAGTATTAGATCATTGGACAAGGTATAGTACCACGCAATCATTTAAATTCTAAATTGTAGCAGGCGGGATTTTTTTTTTTTGATTCAAACGCCCCCTTAAGTTGTCCAGAATGTCAATTATTGATTAATTAACATTTTGAAACGTCACTTTGACAATTCAAATTGTAAATTAGTACTTATATACCAACTTAATTTAAATTTCACAGCCTGCTCTAATTTAGAATTTAAATGATCGCGCGGTATTATATTACTATTATTATTATTACTTGGATTTAATTTAGTACTGAAACTTACAAGTTTGTACTGAAATTAGCTCTTTTTGAAAAATGGCGTACTGACGTACTGGATTTGTAAATAGTGTACTGAATTCGATACAATTGTACTGAAACGGCAGCACTGTTCCTAATCCATTTAAATTTGGCCAACAGATTACACATATTACTGCCTTAAAATTATCTCCAAAATGGCGGCTCAAACGAACCGGGATTATTTAGGCTGCGCGCACACCAATTATACAAAATGTTTGACAAACAATTTATTTGAAGCTATAATGCACACAAATTTGACAAAATATCAGATTGTAGTATACAAATTAAGCAACGACCCAAGTGAGCCGAGATCCGGTTCATTGAAATTTAGTGAACCGGCTCCCTCGCTTCCCTGCTGGGATTCGGTTCACTGTACCGGTTCGTTCGCGAACGACCCACCTCTAGTTGGTAGCATGTTGGTAGCGCTGCTGCAGTGACGCTCTAACCTCTGGCTCTAACACAGCTTCTTCTTCTTTACGGCATCCACCGGCATCTGCCAACTCAGTTGCCATTTGCATGTGTTTATACGATTCTTGTGTTCGTTTTACTAGGTTTAGTGGAAATTCACAAATTAATAAGAGTTCATAGTTCATAATGGCCGGTCCTGTTGACCAAGTTAATATGAATGACGCAATGCTTTCGGCAGATACATTAAATGTAAAGGAGGAACAGTGCCAAGAAGACAGTTTTGTAGAGGATAAAGTGTGTATCTCTGAAACTGCTATTACCGTAGACAATGCTGAATTACAAGGCCCCAATTGGCATTGCAACATAAAACAGTATGACGAGTCCACATGTTTGGACAATATTAAAACAGAAATCGCATCTTTCGAAATGACTGAAGGAGAGAATGACAACGTTAAAATAAGAAGAGGAATCAATGCTGATGATATTAAAATTGAGTTCGATAATGGACTACTATGTAAGTAAATGGATATTAATAGCGGTTCTTTGTAATTTGTTGTAGCTGTAGTCTAGAGTTATAACAGATAGTAGGCTATGTTAGTGAAAGTAAATATAAATTTTTAATATTCTCCAACCTATGTTTCAAATATATTCAGGCTGTTTCAACTGCTGATGACAGCATTAAATATATGTGTTATCATCAAGGGATAGTAAATGCTGTGATTCTAAATCCATTTAAATTTTGCAAACAGATTGTGAAAATTGTGAAGCATATTACGAAGACTATTGCATCGAGTGTGGAATGCTTGTGCATATTTTAAACAAACATGTTTTGAATAGTGCAAATAAAGGAGCGCGGAAAGATATTCCAAATGATGTATTAGAAATTCAAGATTGTTTCGGACAAACTGGAATATATGCTATAAGGATTATTCCTGCAGGTGTGAAATTTGGTCCTTTCACTGGACTCACTGCAACAGAATGTCCCTGGGAAATGAAAGGAGAGAAATTTGTTTTGGACCAAAATATATCGAAATATTTGAATTGGATGCAATATGTTAATCCTGCCAAAAATATTTCTGAACGAAACTTGTGTGCCTTTCAAAGTGAAGAAAATGTATATTATCAGAGCACTCGTCCAATCCAAGCTGGTGAAGAATTACTAGTGTATCTTGGTGAGGAATACAGAAACAACCCAAGTAAAATTATCAGGCCAGATTTTCTTACCACTACTAAAGATATCGTGAAGGACGTATTTGCCTGTACATTTTGCTGTCTTGGATTTAGCTTGAAAATGCATTTGACCAAACATAAAACCAGATGTGTTGAGAATACAGCTGGAGTGTTTTCAATAGAAGGTATTGTATATATATTTAATCTTGATGTTAGTACTTTAAAGAAGATTATCTTTAAATTATTTTATTAAATATCAAATGAATAGAATTGATTAAGTTGAAGGATATTTCAAGAAAGTACTTAAGGTTGATATTGAGTTATCGAATGTGAATCAAACCTGTACTTCATTGTCCAAAATATTAATAATATTTAAAAAAAAAAGGTTGAGAATTTGGATGAATAGAAACATTAGGAAAAAGAAAAATTTTTGTAATTAAGGAACAGTTTATGCAACAGCTGTTCGGGACTTACAATCTTTTTCTTTTCATGGTTATATATTGACCACATGTTGTTAATTCTTTTCATTACATAAAAATCCTTTTATGTTTTAATATTCACGATTGTTACATTCCACATGTACTGCATCAATGTTAGAGTTGCATGTAATTTAATGGGGGTGTTTTTCGCGCAATTCCAGAACTCTCCCAGTGCCCATTTTGCAATATCCACCTGGACCTAAAGGAATACCTGGAACACCATATGGCCTTTTGCAGCGAGAGGAATGCCAGGTACGATTGCTTTTTATATGATTGTACTTGAGAGGAGTGATGCATAAATGAAGTTTTCTTGCCACAGTTTACTGTTTGTTTTACCTCTAATATCAGTGGTTTCAGGTAATGCATGCTTGAAATGTTCAACTACAAAAGAATTTCTGCAAATTCAAAATTAACATAATACTTTAAAGACTACTGTACAGTTCTCTTAACAAAAAGGTAGCTGATCCAAAGTATACATTCTGTCTAATATTTGTAAGTCGAACTATAACCTTATTATGAATGAAATAGTCAATCTTTCCAGCAACAGAGTTTTGAAGTAAAATATATGGATGAATAGGTATATACAATCATGAAGATATGTTGTTCTTTTTATGTCTACATTAAGAAACATAATCAAGAACAATGAAGCGCAGTGTACACTGTTATTGGAATTTTATCGAGTGTATGTTGGCTTTTTACTCGCATTATAAGTATATGTGAAATACTCTGATGATTTTAGAGTTTGTTTTCTGTTATGATCAAGACACTAATATGGATTCAATAATAAAGAATTATTTTATCGTAAATCAAAATATATTTAATGTTTTTTATACATATATACACTCTAACGCAGAATGTATTAATATCAGTAAGATAAATTATTTTTGTTATCTATAGCAAATCTATTTTTGCTGGACGAGAACCCGGCGAGCAGAGGTAATTTTATAAATTATAGGTCGTAGTAAATATGGCATGAGAAATTCCCCATCATGCAATTTGTTATTCACATTCAAATTGTAAATAAATTTAAGGCTGGCGTTTAGTTTTCAGTTTGGAGGTGATGAAGAATATAATGTGGAGGGGGGGTGGGGGGTAGGATTAGGTGTCGGTAATGTGGCGGTTCATGTTGGCAAATAGTCGAACTTAATTGAGAATGAGAGATGAAGAAATAGAAATGTAGATTGCTATTACAGCAACAAATTTATATCTGGGGCTTTTAAATGAACTCGAACATAGACAGAGACAAAAAACTAACACGCACAAAAAATTATTAAAGAAACGCTTTCAACACGTTTTTGTTTACATAGTATTTTAAATTTAGGCTGGTATTTATTACGAACCTGACTATATAGAAATAATCTCAACAGTTAAGCATCAATAAATACAAGCATTCATTTATAGCAATTTATAAAATTTCAAGTAGGTACACCTTATAAAATAAATAGGAATAAAACGATTCATGTTTGGAAAAAAAACATTTTTTGAAGTAATAATAATAACAATATTTAGTAATTCATGTGACTATAAACATGGTAAAGAACAAGTCAGTGATATATGTATAAAAATTAAATACTTAATACAAACATTTTATCCCAGACACCTTTGGGTATGGGATACATAAAAAACAGCATAATAGTTGTACATATAAAAAAACTGTTTGATTACATAGAGGAGTCATTGAGATACTCATCCAAAGAATAGTAACCTTTTAAAAGCCGAACTTTTTAATATCATTTCTAAACCTTCTGTATGGCATCATTTTATATTTGTTTGGTAATCATTTATTGCAGATTCTTATAGACTAGTACATTGGACTTATCTCACTGAGAGCGCATTTGGCCGTGGTATCTCTAATAATAGGTTATTCCGTGTACTCTATGTATGAAAGCTGCTCAATTTAGTATGCATTTTTCTTTGTAATAAAAATAATTGAAATAAGTAAATTCAGGGCACCATTATGTGCATTCGTATGAATGCATCTCTACAGCTTGTTCGTCAACTGACACCACTCCTTATTCAAAAACTATTCTCATGACGTTTCTAATCCATGCGTCATCATTTTCACTAGGTGGTTGAAGTATTCTTTCTCGCTTAATTTGTAGTGTGTTTAATGAATTTTGGATTTTAAACATGGGTCGTTGTAAAAAGAATGATGGACAATGCCATCAACCTTCTATTACCGCACAAAAACTGTTAAAAACTAATGAAAATAAAATATTTATAAGTGATATTTTGTGTGATGTGTTACAAAGGGTAGAAAAAGTAGAACAGTCGACCATAGACTGCAGTTTTATTCTAAACATTGTGTAATGAATGTAGACCGGACGTATGAGGCCGAAATTACGACTGACAAAAGAAATAAAGTATAACATCACGCAGTTATTGAATAACACTATTCGTATGGTGATGCAACATCTGGTTTCGTCGAGAAAACGGACAACAAAAAAGTCGATTTTAATGTTAAATTCCTTTCTTCTATTTACCTACCTTATATTTCGTGAGATAAAATAAAGTACGGAGAATTTACTCGATTTGAACTACAATATAAACAAATAATAACGTATTTTGTATTTTATAGATCACCACCCACTTGTTATCCAATTATATAAATAAAATTAAAAACTTTTTAAAAATACAAAATTTCAATAGTGCGCGTGGGTGATGAGTCATCGGCCGCTCGTGTCCGGTCTCTGAACATATGAACTAAAACATACAGCTTATATTGTGATTTTCGTAACTTTAACTGTGTGTTTAGGAGATATGATTCAGAATGTAACCAGAAAAGATCAATAGGTATTAATTACTTACGTTTGTATTTTAGTCCACAATTAATTTTCATAGTAAATCTGTTTAATTATAGGTTGTCTATAGGTGACACTGTGACACTAGTGTTTTTGGCAAAAATCAACTGTGCTTCTGTACTTAACATTAGTCATATTTTATTATCTCCTTAAATAATATTGGAGATGCGCAACATTCAGAAGTGAAAGTAATTATTTTAGTTGTTAAACGTACCTAAATATATTTTATCTACGATCATGTAAAAAGTGATAGCTTTTTGCATGATTTTTAGGGTAAAAAGTTAGCATTTAAGGTCTCTGCCCACTACAACGTATCATACTATCACCGTAATAGGAACGTAACAGGCATGAAAAACAACACGATACGCTCTGCTATGCCCACTGAAACGGATCGACGGCGTTCTGTGTCCGAATACATCCCGTATGATGCCCGTATGTTGCCCGTATGATACCCGTATGATGCCCCTATACATCCCGTATGATGCCCGTATGTAATCCACCAAAATAGATAGGACAACTCGGTTATAACCCGTATGCTCACCGTTTCGCTGCCTGCGCGCATCGGTTTGGCAACATCCCGTTCCCTGCGCGGAGCGTATCGGCACCGGCAAAATATTCTCGCCGACAATTATTAACGCTCCGTGCATAGTACGCGACGGTGCTGGTCGGTGACGAACCGGTCTAATGGGCATAGTCACATACTTTTCAATACAAAGAATATTTTTTTACCCGACACGTTCCTATTACGGTGATAGTATGATACGTTGTAGTGGGCAGAGACCTTTATTGAACCCGTGCAATAAAAGTTTTTATTGCACGGGTTTTATTGCACAATTTTAACTAATAGAATAATAAGAAAAATATCACTAAGATATTTTATTCATTTCTGTAAATATGTACATTTACTTTACAATTAGTACAATTTTTAATAAGAATTTGAGGAATCTCGTGACTTCTTGATGTAGAAGGAAGTATATCGGTAGTAGCATTGCTTGAGTTTGCTTCTTCAGCTGCACCTCTACCCAAAATTTGATTTGATATCGCGACCTCGTGTTGAACACATTCTTCCACGTAAGATGCTGCCACCGTCTCAGCTGGACCTCTGCCCAAAATTTGATTTGATATCGCGACCTTATGTTGAACGGATTCTTCCACGTAAGATTCTGCCACCGTTGATGACTTCCAACCACCATGTCTTTTTAATTCTAGAACATCTGCTCCTGCATCTGCAAGTATGGTGGTAGATGACCGTCTAAAACTATGGCCAGTATACTCGTGCGGATTAAGCAACTTCAGATAACTAGCTATTTGGCTTGGTATTTTTCCAAAAGTATTAATACCTATAGGCTGAACAGAACACTTTCCATTATTGTAACTGACAAACAGTCGATTATGTGCTGTTGCTGGTGATCTTAGGCTGACGTATTTTCTGTATATTTCAACCATATTTTTCATATCTCTCGTTTCAGTGCCAATAATAAAACATCGAGGCTTATTGGTTTTAGATGTTGGAATTTTGACTATCAACATATTACCAACATCTTCCACATCATCTATGCTCATTTTATGAAACTCATCTCTTCTACAAGCACCCGCAATACCAAAAAGTGCTACAACCTAAAATTAAAAAGTGTCTAATTTTAGTCACTGACCACTCAAAGAAAATGTTGCATTAAAATACCTTCATCACTAAAAATCTGTTATCAGGTGCGTCATTTATAAATTTGAATATATCATTTTTACTGAATACTTTGGATTTCTTGGGACGATATCCTACAGATTGGCGCTTCATATAAGCGGTTAACTTCGAAAACTGCTTAAGATCGATGTCTTTTTCGGCTAGTAGGAGGGATTTCACCATGGAATATTCCGACCATAGACTTGATGGCGTTATATCCTTAGCCCTTTTTGAAAAATAAGCAAGGAACACATTTTCCGTAAGATTCTCCACTTTCATTGAAATACACCAGGCGTTGAATCGTTTATATACCAATTCATACTGTTTTCTTGATTTTTCTGGTATTAGACTCGCTGTAGCCGTTTGTGCGATCTCTACAATTGTATCACTATGATCATTATCAATCATTTTATACTTTATATTTAACAGATTAAATTAATAATTTCAGAAGCAACAATGACATACTAATGAAGTTTGTTGATACCGTTGTTTCCTTAGTAATAGCAGGTAATAGAGTGACAGAATAACATCCAACATGACAGTCTACATGATAGCATAGGAGTACTTGAATAATACGATACCCGTCAAAGTGACATTTATTAAAAGATCGATATACTACAAGTATTCATAAAAATTGACTATTTCTGACCAAAATTGGCATGATCGTAGATAAAACGTTGTAAAATACACGTGTAAAAAGTCTCTTTAGTGCACTCACGACTTTAAAAACACTCGCTACGCTCGTGTTTTTAACTACGTCGCTCGTGCACTAAAGAATGACTTTTTACACTTGTATCTTAAATAACTATTACCGAACTGAAGTAAGTTTGCCAAAATAAGGTTTAGATTTTTCATATTATCCAAAGATGACATATCTACTATTATATTCTTTTAATAGACTTACCTAATATTTCACTATTAATGACAACATAAAAATTTTTGGTATAAACCACCGAAAAAGAACCTACCTGACGAAATGGTTGAACATGCAGAACACATAATTTAAGCCTATTGTGCCATATTTTTATATGGTCTACCAAATCTAGTACCTTCAAGAGATATCTAAAACGTAGAATATTAACTTTCTGTGATAGAAACACCACCGATGTAATATCCTTGGAGAATATACATATAGCCCAGTCAAACTATACCAAAAAATCTCGCATGGTTACATTAATTAGGGTACTTTTGATTTTTTGATATGGTGTATGGATTGGTACACTGTTGTAAAGTCCCAAGTTTTCTTATTTCCCCCACTACCGCAGACGCCGCCATCTTGAAGAAACCGCTAAATTTTTTAGCCTCTTTTTCAAAATGTCTCCTAAAGTATTAGTTTGAGCAAAAAAGCCGTTTACGTTCTTATTAAACTAGAGAAAATTTTCTACAATTGAATACAAAAACGGAATATTTAGCTTCAATACTTCCCGAGATAGACCTCTTTGAAATTAGAGAATTTTTTTTTAAAAATGTCAAAATAAAGATTTATAACCGGTTTTTGCTCGATAGTAAGTAAATGGTGTATTCTCCGCTAAAGTCTGACATAGCATTTATAGTAGAGGTAGGGAGCTAAAGTTTAAGACCAAACTGATTCTTCTAGCTCGTTTAGACTATGATACAATCTTTTGAATATTTTTGTAGTTTTTTAGGAAGACACGTTACGCAATAACTTAATACTGACAAAATCAATGTATCTATTTATTAAAAACAAAAAAGGTTCATTTATTGCTAAGTTTGTATATCTCATATATTCAATAGGTCTGTGAATTATATATCAATAAATTTGTAAGTAAATAAATAATTGATAAATAATTATAAATAAATTATATACTACATAAGTTTCATCAACAAAAGTGTCAGATATACCACAACTTTACATTATAAGAACCAAATGGTGATATTTTGTTATATAAGACAAAATGTGTCTGGACGACAAGCCACATTTGGGAGCTTCGGAACTTTAGCTATTTACCTCGACTATAAATGCAGTGTCAAACTTTAGCGTAGGATTCACTATATACTTACTATCGAGCAAAAACCAACTAAAAATCTGTGATTTTTACATTTTTAAGAAAAAATCTAAATTCAAAGAGGTTTATCTCGGGAAGTATTGGAATACTTTGGAAGATATTTTGTAAAAACTGGTATAGTGCAAAAATTTAGCGGTTTTTTCAGATGGCGGCTCATAAGCCAACAAGTTTTCAAAAAAGCTTGTTATATTTATCGTGTATAGGTATTATATTTAATCCTTTCTACCAATTATCAATCGAATCATAGCAAATTAGACGTATAAATATTATTAGTAGGAATAATATAGATTTTGTTATGCTCTGCAATAGTAAATCTTGCTTCTTTGTTTGTGTGTACGTGTATAATATAAAAATTACTTTCGTAAGTTACTGATGTAATTCAAGCTATTGTACATTTACATATTTCAAATAGACTCTTATTAATAAATACATAGGTACATATTTTTTAATTATTTAATCATACACTATGAATAAATGAATTAGTATTTATTTAGAGTAATGTATACAATGATAATTTGCGTTAAGCACCGGTAAATCTCAAAATTTATTGAATAAGTAAAAAATGTACCTATATATATTTATAGGTATCAAAATGCCTTTGTAGTCCCGTCGCAGAATTCAATAAATTTGTGCATCAAGAATTATTTAATTTTCTGAAGTAGACTAAATAAAATATACCTAGAGTTGGTATACCATCTTCTAGTTTATCCATGTTTATGTGTTTGTTTGGATATTATATTCTGATAATAGTACGAGCAGAAGCATTGTTTAAGTCTTCGAGATTATTAAGATATAAGGTGTACCACTGCAGATTTTACCTATTTCAGTACAATTATAAATACACATGTAATCGTAATTAGATAACATTATAAGAAGTTAATTATATCATATATTAAATCAAGAAAGGGTTTCCCTTTTCGTCCAGTTATCACAACATACATATTTCAAATAATGTCAAACATTCAAAAATTGCTATGAATATACATCGCTCGAAAGTAAATAAACAATGTGTAAGATTATTATACCTATAGCAAATTTATTTCGTTTTTGTTTTTTATAGGTATATATTTTAAATATGAACATCTACGTGAGAAACGAATTATATGTGTTTAATATATACATTAACCACATATAAAATATTAATTATATTTTAAATTACATATATTACAATAATAATAATATATAACTGTTTTTATTATTAGACGAAGTATTGTGAGCAATTGTACTTTTGCATAAATAAAAGTACCTATCCTTTAGACATTTTTAATTAATAAGTGATAATACATATATACACGCCTAATTTCCAGTGCCCCCTAATGCCCAGAAGCTACACTAATATTCAAGTTCCTGACGTGATAATTCTGCATCTTGACGGTTTTTCTCCACACTATAGTTGAATTCTAACCCTAATTTCATATAATGTCCACGCATTTTTATTTTTGATACCATTTACAAACGAAGATATTATTTTCGTTGCAGTATTTTTTGTTACAATGCAAACTAATTTTTTGAGGTCCAGGGGGGTGCAAGAATGCTATACTTTATTTGAAAATTACAGATAAAAAATATTTATTTTTACCTCTAAAAGGGGTATTTTATTCACAGTATATAGTGTAAAAACAGCCCAATTAGACATTTAAAACCCCCCTACGACCTCGAATCAACTTTCCTTAACATAACTGTGTACTTTTTATAACAATTAAATTAATAGTTTCCATTTCTTATCAAAACAATGTGAGCATGTTTTCAACGTGCATATTGTCCGGTGCAGCGTACGGGACGTCAGCCTTAATATACGTTTTCTCTCTCCCCCATATAAACTTTCTTAATATTGAGGATACAGGATCAATTAATTATTAAAGTTGTTGTTAAGAAATTTGAGGAGTATTTGTTAGTACAGTAGAACCCCGATCCCAAGCATTTTCATCATCTGGTATATTTTTATTCGTTCTTAATGAACGATTACTTCACATAAAATCTAAATAAATGGTCTGCTGTCGGACAGTAACTTTACCACTTCTTTCCCTCTTATCGATTTTAATCGCAGTTGAAAAAACACTTGCTTAACACTCAAAACTCCTTCAACAGGTAAATGTTAAAATAACGTACCTGCAAGGAATCTAACCATAATCAAACTTTGGTACTTTTGATTTCCATTCGAAAATACATTTAATTCTCTTTTGAAATATACAGAGTGAATTTAGAATTTTGACTTTAATGTGTAATATATTAAATTTTCTTTTGAATAGTATACAGAGTGACTTATACCTTGATGTTCATTCTGTGAATATATTAATTTTCATTTGTTAATATACCAAGTGAGTTTAAGTAGTCGTTGCTTATTTTATTCATTTTGGTAATTATTTATGAGTAACAAGCAGTAGTTATTAAGTTGTCGTTTGACCTACATTGTATTAATTCTGTAAACGAACAATTTGCAAATTTTCGTAACTGGCAGAGACATTTCTCTGTTTGTGAAGTTTTTTTTTCTTTTAACTTTAAGTGAGTTCTCATTAATGAATTTGATAATTTAATCGTTGCGGCTTCTCATTTAGTTTTTTGTTATGGTCGATCAATGTTTAGTAAAGTTAACACTTTCTTTTTTTTTCATTTTGTGTGACTCTTCTTTTAAACTTTTTTTTATATACATACAGCATGTGTAAAATCATATTGGGGATAGGACATATCTATACTATGCATACCCGCAACAACGCGCAGGTCGTACCAGTAAAGTACGATTAGCATTTCAGTCGGATACCGTCGATGGATGAACATGTATTTATCTAAGCATGCATCATACGCTTCGTAAATATATATTTACCAAATGAGAATTCAAAATATGTACTTCATCGAGTTTTATTATATTGCGTATACAACGCAGTAGGAAAATAAAAGCACAATTCTAATTAAACATTAATTCTTAGTAAATTTTTCTATAAATTTACTAACAACGGAATTTTAATGAAAATAAAAAATATACTCTAAACAATACAAAAAAAAAATGTTATCGAATAGGCTCAAAAATGCCTCCTTCAGCAGCAAGGCATTGTCCGAGTCAATCATAAAAGAAAAAAAATTCTCGCACATTACGAATCATATCAACAGTCAACATGATTCGTAATGTGTCAGAAAATTTATATGATAGGCTCATCATAGTTGCCAGAGGCCTCTTATCGTTTCGTACCTGGCAACGCTTTCCAGCGAAAATCGTTACAGACCCGATAACGACAACTTTCTTTACGATAATCGTTCGCATAACGATCAAGTTACAGAATAGGGGTGTACATATCTAATGAAGCACAATGCAAAACAACAGAAACGCAACAATTTGATTATGATTTATCAACGACGCATATAATTTTAGGTTAGGATGTTTACAAATAACGCGCTTTTATGTTTCGTTATGACGATTCGTGTACTACCGCTTAGTGTTTGTAATAGGAACTAAAATAAAATTCAAAATTGGTAAAGCCCGTGACCAGGCCCTGGGATTACCGCACCCGCATACGCCACCTGCCGTGTAAAAGGATTACCCTGGACCGCTAATATAAAGAGTATGCATCGGCCTTGGCGTAGATAGCCAATGTTACATTAGCTTTAATATTCGAAAGGGAAAATAATTGAATTAATTCTAACTAGAGCCTCAACTCATTAATTACTGTAAATGTATTTTTTCTTGGTAACGAACCACGTTATAACGTGAACTCTTGCTTCTTATTGGGACAGCATCTTATCACATTAAAGCACATTAGGCATTCAGTAGTAAAATTAACTCCGCCCTAAAATTGAAGTTTAACATGAGATTATAAACATTTATTTATTTTCAGAAAGTGTATTCTACCGACACCACCGGCCAAACGAGCGACATTAAACGGGCGCAACAGATGTCTCCGCCCGATCTATAAATGTGAGCAGTGCAAGTACAGGACGAAGTACCAAACAGATCTCAAGAAACATACTGAACAGCATTATGTAGTTAAAAGGTATAAATGTAGGATTTGCAACAGACGTCTCAAGACTAAAGAATCCCTCACGCTGCACGTGGAAAATACGCACGCTTATGTTGGAGGAAAGGACGACCAAGAACATTCTACTACTGATTATAGGAATGCACACATAATAGTTGAACAATTGAGCCCAAGAGATCAAAAGGAAATACTTAAGTGTTCGCTGTGTGTATTTCGAACAAAATACAAAAAATCTTTAAGAAGACATATAAAGACTAAACACTTGAAGGAGTTTGATTATAAATGTGACAAATGTGAATATGAAACAAACATCAAAAGTCATTTAGAGCAACATATGAAAACTAAACATTTAAAGGAATTTGACTATAAATGTGACAAATGTGAATATGAAACAAACCACAAAAATGATTTAAAAAGACATATAAAATCTAAACATTTGAAGGAATTTGATTATAATTGTGACAAATGTGAACATGGAACAAACTTCAAATTTGATTTAAAAAGACATATAAAATCTAAACATTTAAAGGAATTTGACTATAATTGTGACAAATGTGAATATAGAACAAACCAAAAAAGAGGTTTACAAGTACATATAAAAACCAAACATTTAAAGGAATTTGATTATAAATGTAAGTCTTGTAAATTTGGAACAAACAACAAAAGTAATTTACAAAGACATATAAAACGTAAACATTTGAAGTGATTTGATTATAAACGTGACCCCTATGGATTCTTTTTTTATCGGTTAGTATAACAATTTGTGTTTATTTTGTATTTAATTCTCGGCTAATGATATATGTATAGCAAAAATAAAATATCAACATTTTTGTTTCGTTTTTTTGGCCCCCTAGTCAGTATATAATTCTATGGAAACCAATCGTTTGACCGCACGTAACTCAGAATGGGGTTGCTTACGGCGGGTTAGATCAGCCGTTGCTGAATGCTTTTATTGACATTTGATTGTACTTTCAAAATCGCAGAAAAGTATTGAAAAGAACATACAAATTAAACTAAATTGTGTGTGATAAAGTGAAATAAACATCAATTATATTACGACTTCCATAATTTCAAGGATGTGTACGGCAGATATGATTAAAAATGTGAAAAGGAAAAATTCGCTGGGTGAGTACCTAATTTATTTTCTGTCTCCATTTCTGTACGTTGGCACCCATAATTTCATAAGCAAATAAATGTGCTTTATTCAGAAATCGCCTGCACCCGTAAGCTGTAGTTTACCCATAATATGAAACGACACAAGACCTTCGAAAATATACATTTCACAAGCAATTTGCATGTGATTATATACGAATGAGAATAGGCGGACGGCTAATGTTTATGACGTGTGCGACACAAAATTTACCAATTTTACAAATTTATCATACAGACGACACTAAAATAAGACTATTTTCTCTATTGCACTTTTTCGGGAAAAGCCCTCAATTTGCCACAATTTGCAGGTTAGGCTTTCGTAGATCATCGACGAAATACGAACACACTTTATTCATGTTCCCATAAAAACACCATTTCACCATATATTCATAAACAGTAATCACTAAATTAACATTGCATAAATATACAAATTTAATGCAAAAATACGTGTTTTCCAAAAGAAAATAATTGACTTTTATTTTATGTAAAATGTAGGGAAACTAGGAAACTGGTCAAAAATTTAATCCGTGGTTAAATCTATATTTGGATGAAAACATTGAGCAGCAACAAAGATATCGTCATTATCCCGCTATATATCCTAATAAATTAAAAAGGGACAAACAAATGTTGTTTTGCTTTTTTAATTAAACGCTTTCGGCACTTTTAGGATACAATACACGAGTAGGACACGTAAATGGTAAAGAATTGGACAATTATTTTTAGCGGGATTTTAAGTGAAATTGATGATTAGGAACGCTAGAGGTCGCTTCATGATCAAAAAATGTTGAATGTCGATAAGGAAGAATCACAGCATATCAGCAAACGTGCCTTTTGTTTTCATTACCTACGTGTTTTTGAGTGTATACATTGTTTTACGATTAGATAATTTTAAAGTATTTAAAATATCGATAAAGATATTCATTACATATCAGTCTTTACTGCAGACCAATAATTATAAATTAGTGATGTTCCTCAGTGCCATAATACAAATAGAAATTGTAAAATGCATGTTGTCCAGCAGATGTTGATGTGAGTATCATAGTTTGTATAAATTACAAATACTAAAATATTTTGCATTCATTTAGTTGTACAAAATATGGCTGGAAAGAGTTAATGATCCTAAACTTCTGTCTGAAGATCCAGTTAAAGTGAGAAGAAACTATAGTTTGTGAAGATTGATTGATTGGTCGACGTGATGCTAACATAAAGGGGGAAAGTGAATCTGCTTTACATTTATCTTGTGAAATCGTAGGTAGGTTTGCAGAATATACAAAATCATTGTTTGCAATAGTGAATGTTGTTATTATTTTAGATGTATCGCAGAAACAATATGAAGATTGTGTGCATGCTTCTTCAGCTGTCACTAGAGTAGAATGTGAAAGTAAGAATAAAAATCCAACAACAACATTTTAATCACCAGTCTATTGTTTCTAGCAGATATCAAAATTACCAAATTTTTAGAGACACAGGTAGATGATTTAGTATCATCAGAAATGAATTCAGCTGCCACAGGTAGGTGATATAGTTTGTAAAGAGTTACACGAATAATTAAATATAAACAGAAAATATTAATCAATCCTCTAAGAGAATGTAAAAAATTACTCAAGAGCTATTAATATTTTAATAATCAGTGTACAATTTTTTTAATAATATGATTGGCTATATTTTTGTTAATATAATATCTATCTCTTGTAAGTTCATGTAAAATTATGTATGTACATACAATACATTATTATGTTAACTTCTTAAGTTTTTTATTGTATTTTATGCATTGTATTTATGCAATACTTTTATTTGTAATATTAGAACTGCTAAATACAATATTAATTATTTTTATTGTATTTAGTATTTTTAATGCTACAAATAAATACTTTAAACGATTTTATGAAATGCGGTAAATGAAACTAATGAGTTGTTATGCCTTATTTTTATTTTGCCTATGATTCGCATTACTTAAGCATTTCGCGATATTTGGTACTCTGAACGTCACTATTCGATCGTGCCTGGTATATTTTGTGAACTAGGTTGACATGCCTTATATCTACTGTGTGAAAACCTTTCTGTTCCTTGAGCTAACTTTACTGAATGTAATTACACGTTTAGGTTTACTCAAGACTACGCCTTATGATAAATAATTTCCGGGCTCGTTAAACTTATGCTAGACTATCCTACCTGTATCTATTCGTTTGCTCTAATTATTGGATGCACACATTGTTATTTCCATCGACATTCTATGCTTTCGGGTTACGATATCTGTGAACTCTGGTTTGTATTCATTTTTAGTTTTATTGTGCTATCATGCGGCCTTGCTGTGAAGGAGGTTATTGTACTGGGATACTCTGTCAGCACCTTATTTACATTGCTACAACTGAATCATGTATTTTGGCAAACGATAACTTCCATTGGTTTTATTGATTGTTTGTTTGCTTAAAAAAAGGGGTTTATTTTAACTTAGGAATAGCGTAGGCACTGGACATAATTATATTCTCCTTCGTGGACATGCTTTTGATGGTAGTAATGGGCCCTTCACACGGATGTTTCGTTCCGAGCCTTCCATTGAACATATCGGCCGTATCTACGCCTGGTTCCATTGCCTGTAAGTTCGTTTTGATCGGGAAAATCCCGTCGCTATTTTGTGTGCTTTATCTGGTAGTAATTAGTCTATTTACCTGGTTGTCAATCGTTTATTATACGTATTCTCTCTCATGATGTTCGGAGGGCCGTGCATTTGTTTACGAACTTGTTGGCTATCTGTCATTACGAACATTGCGCTAGCTATTGCAGGATTGCCAACTTTCTAGGCGTGAAGTTTCTCCTCTCGTTATAACTATCTATATAATCTTACGTACACTAGAAGAAAAAAGAATGCGTCCAGCTCGAGAGATATTGTTGGGATGGACGTTTGCCGAGTCAGACCGAACGTTAGGCGTCTCACCTCGCCCCCCGCACACGCTGTACCTGAACTAACTGATCATAGCTCGTGCACATTACTGCGCATAAATATTTCTCTTATATAAAGATGTATTTCTCACTTAGCCTTTATATGCATAGATGTAGATTCTTAGATTGATTTGTGTTACGCCTTTAAATACAAGAGTTGCAGACAGATTATTTAATTTGATTTACATAATTATTAATTTCAATTATCAGTAGGTATATCTTTGAAATGTTGGTGATTATAACCAACAGAACATGCATTTTCCATAGAGGATAATAAATAGGCAAAAAAAGTAATATTGCACACTTATAAATCAGACAGAATGCTTAATATTCGTCGTTTTCAATGCAAACGCTGCAAAAAGCATTGTTTGGAGTATTTTATTTTATATTATTAGAAATGATGATAATTCAATAGAGTTTTATAAGATTTATAATTAAATCTAGCAATTCTCTGTCTTGAAACTAGAAAGTAGATACTGATTATTTTTGTGATAGCACTTAACATTAGAATTTTGTATTTATGAAACATTGGTGTATATTAAAGGAATTCACTTATTTAGATCTTAATTCTTTCTTAGAAGGTTTAGATATTTCATTAACTTCAACGTTTTTCCAATATAAAGATAAGTACTATAAACAAATATATCGATGTGCTATGGGTGCACCAATATCAAGTGTTATAGCACAATTACTAATGGAAGATCTTGAAGAAACAATTACATCAAAAATTAATTTTGAAATTCCATTTTATAAAATATATGTTGATGACTGTATTCTTGCAATACCTGAAAACAAAATAGATCTATCCCATATGTTCCAAAATTATCAGAACAATTAACTAAAATGTTTAGTACATAAAAATTATAATAATGTAAAGTTTATCAATACTCATATTTAATCTAAAACTCCTTTTTTTAAAAAAAGCCCACACTGTTTATAGTATCCCATGTAATAATTGTAACAAAATATACATTGGACAATCGGGCAGATACAGTTTCGTCCGATAATCTTCACTTAATCCTTTTCTAATAACGCTAACTACTTTACTATGTTACAGTTTCGTCCGGACCGAATTTATCGGTAATTAGGGGTAGGTACAGTTTCGTCCGATAATCTCCAAGTCATTAATGCTTTTATGGTCCATACAAGTCTTGAATTTTATAATAAAAATATGTTGAACACAAACAAGTAGAATGAATTATATGTTAAAAAAAAAATAAATCAAAATGCAACAATTTATTGAATTACAAAAATATACAAAATTACAAAAGAGAAAACAAAAAAAACTGAAATAATATAATAGATACAATTACATACTACAACCAATATGTTTAAAAAAATACTTAAAAGGAATAATAATGTGAAACTAATTTAATATATTCCAGTGTTGTCAGTTCTTTATTATCATATTGTTCGATTTTCTCTTTGAGAAAATTAACAGTTTGTTTGTGTAGGTGTTAACTTTTCTATGTTTATTTACACTTTGTATTTGTACGTAAATTTCAGCTTGATACTGGCGCAAAAAAAAGAAAAATGAAGATATTTGGATGATAGAAATTAAAACTCTTATTTAGGTGTGAATGAAAGGATTCGCATGCGTTGGTTGTTCTGGAGCTACTAGCACATTTAGCCGCCCAAATTTCGGGAGGAAATATTGAATCCTTTTCTATATAAGTTTCGATTAGGTACTCTATAAATTCTTGTAGGTTGTCATGTTCTGGTGCTATAGGAAGTAGATCAAATATTAAACAGTCGCCAACGTCCTCTGGTTCTAAGAAAAGCAGGCCAAAACAATATCCAATCCATTTGCCAATATCTGTTTTCTCTTTATAATGTTTTGTGAGCCCTAGCTGTTGTATTTTTCGCCACCAAGCTTGGGATATATGAAATCGGCAGCCAACAATTTTAATATTGTCCCACATGGAACTGACAGCTTTATGTATCGACATTTCAAAATCGATAACAACTTCTGCAGGACAAAATTGCAAGGAAAGTTCTTCACATTTTTGACTTACAAATTTTAAACACTGTTTATAAGTTTCTGAACTTTTATCTTTGAGTAAGCAAAACACTAGAGGTATATAGTGCCCGTTATATTGTCCATGGATGGTAAATAACTGTACGAAATGTTTTGAACAATATTTAAATGTTCCATCCATAAATATTTTTTCGCACTTACACAAATGTTCGAAGTTTGTGTTACAGGAGAATATCACTATGCCATGATTGCTGTCGTTGACAATCAAATATTCTTCTTCTCTGTTCGTACGAATTTTAGGTATCATGTTTTCCAAAGTTTCAAACACTTCTTCTATATTTTTGGGCAAGTTCGGAAATGTCTTTCTTCTTTCACCGTAAATACTTCGTTTAATTGATTTCAAGTCACAAATTGTTAATTCACTATTGTCGCATTTTGTCAACAGCGACTGCACAATTCTTTTAGGTTGCACATTAAGTTCCTCTGTTGCTTTACGTTTCGCTGCCACAACAAGAAATTGCTTTTGTATTGCTGCAGCGTTTAATTCAGGATGCGGATGGTTCAAATTACAACGGGATATCAAATTCTCCTCACCCATAGTGTAAACAGTAGCAGTGCATTTTGGTGCGCGACATCTCCACTTTTTTCGCCACTTGACAGTTGTTCCGCAAAACAGTATCTGAAGTTGTTCACAAGCAATAATTCTTTGCCGCGTTTACTAACGCTTTTGATCACATTTAAATTTTCCATGTTGGACTTGTAACTTGTAATATTTAACTGAAGTGTAATGGGACAGCCGGTGTAATATATGTATTATTCCCTTAATTAGGGGTGGGGTAGCGATAGGAAATAATGATAGAGTAAGTTTAAAATGGAATATACTTTAAATGGGTCCGTAATGCATAATCTTGTATTTAAGGATTAAAATTTAAGGATTAAAATCAAACTTTCACAATCCTAAGCTTAATCCCCCACTTTACCTGCCGGACGAAAGTGTATATGCTAAATTTGACCCTCAGATAATGGTCAGACGAAACTGTATATTATAATTTATGCAAATCTGCTAATCGGACGAAACTGTAATCGCCGGGACAATCAATGCAATATTAGAAGAAAGAATTAAAGGTCATAAATATTGTAAAAATTCAACTGCTTTAAAAAAACATTGTCAACAATTTAAACGTAATTTTAATTTAGATAACACTAAAATTCTAAATATTGAAATTAACAATAAATCTCGATCAATATTAGACCTTGTCCAAATTAAGAAAAATAAATCAGTTTGTGTAAATACCCGAAGTTTCTTTCAAAAATTTATTTTTAATTGCTTACATAAACAAATAGTTTCCCTTCTGTATTTTCAAAAATCAGATTTTTTAATATTTATTGATACTTACATTGTAAAAATTTTGTAATGACATTAATATTTATTATTTGAGTATGTTAATAATTTTAAATTGTTAATCTAGAAATCATATGCTGACATTTATAATTATATTTGATATTGTCAATTCTTTTTTTGACAACATTTTAAAAGAAGTATTTTATTTATACAATTTTAGTTATTATACCTATTTTTAACGTAAGTAATTTTATATTGTATTAATTTTGGAGCATCATTTGTAATTATATATAATAATAGCGCACAGACCTCTGTTGTTAATCGCCTTAGTTGAAAGAGCTTAACCGAGCATTTTCGAAACTATCAAAATAGAAAAAGTCGACAAAACGCCAAGTTGAACTCCTCTCTGGATACGCGGAATTGAAAGCAGTCCTTTGGCGTGCGTGTTACGTGGACTCTAAAGGGTTCCTCGCCGGCGAGTTTTTCCTTCTAAGTGGAGCGTGTGCAGAGATATGGGGTTTTAAAGGGGAGCGTGCATTCCATTTTGTAACGAAAAAATGGCTTACGTTTTGACCATTCCCGTGACAAGCGATAAAAATCTCGGGAAACGTCAAACTGACATCAAACTGAGTTGTGTCCACAGATTCACTTTTAAGCGTGTAATACGAAATTTTGAAGGTCGCGAGGGTCCAACAAGACCCGAGGTCTTAACGAACGGCCTTCTCTGGACCTTTTACGTGCTTATTTCGAGTCGACAGAGGCACGCAACCAAGGGCATGAGCACTTTCAAATTCTTTTGCAGAAGCATTTGGTCAAAAAAATGGCCGATTCAATGTGCAGTAATATCAATGTATTTCGGACGGGCGAAAAATATAATCAGATTCTCATGTGCACTGCCGATCAATGTATTACGGTCCGGTGAATGTTCGGCATCTCCATATCTCCACACAATACATAACGGTCCCGCTTAATTTAATATTTTTATCTATATACAGGGGTCGATTAGTATTTTAATAATGATTTGAATTAAAATACGTTAATTCCAGAACGCGTATGCCCCGTTTCCTTAATGGAGAAAAGGATTGCTTTTAACATCGATGTGCCCTTATGTAATAATTTTATTTAATCGATTACGCATACATGCAGAGTGGGCGGAGCTAGCTGAAATTAATTTCTCTCTTCCGATTAAAGTAAAATTCGGCACTTGGGAGTTTTTGTGGTGTCATTGATCACGTATCCAAAGTCGAAATGTCCAAAAAAAAACAAAATGGCCGAAGGATTTTTTGAAAATTGACGTATAAATGTGAAATTTTAGATACGGGGATGTCTTAGGTCACCGATCACGAATCCATAATCAAAATGTCAAAAAAAAACAAAATGGCGGGAGATTTTTTGAAAATTAACGTATGAATGTGAAATTTTAGATACAGGGGTTTTGGGGGTCGCCGATCACGATTCCAAAGTCAAAATGTCAAAAAAAACAAAATGGCGGAAGATTTTTTGAAAATTGACGTATGAACGTGAAATTTTAGATACGGGGGTTTTGGGGGTCGCCGATCACGATTCCAAAGTCAAAATGTCAAAAAAAACAAAATGGCGGGAGATTTTTTTGAAAATTAACGTATGAATGTGAAATTTTAGATACGGGGGTTTTGGGGGTCGCCGATCACGATTCCAGAGTCAAAATGTCAAAAAAAATAAAATGGCGGAAGATTTTTTTGAAAATTGACGTATGATTGTGAAATTTTAGATACGGGGGTTTTGGGGGTCGCCGATCACGATTCCAAAGTCAAAATGTCAAAAAAAAACAAAATGGCGGGAGATTTTTTTGAAAATTGACGTATGAAAGTGAAATTTTATATACGGGGGTTTTGGAGGTCCCTGATCACGATTCCAATGTCAAAATGTCAAAAAAAAACAAAATGGCGGAAGATTTTTTTGAAAATTGACGTGTGAATGTGAAATTTTAGATACGGGGTTGTTTGTGGTCGCTTATTACGTCTTCAATTTGGCGATTCTTCGAAACGTGATTGAGCAGGGTTTAAATTTAATACTTCATTTTTTCTTAACGATAGTAGATTCGCAAACATCAGAATCGTATTGTACACTGTCTCAATGGAAATGTTGCGCTCATTGAGCTCACTGTTTCTTTCAATACTTTAACATGACTTATGTTTAACATTAAATTACCTTTCTCGCTCTTGATTATATACCAGTTTGTCTAAAAAGCAGTTCGAGAAGAATTTTAAATATAATAATAAAATATACTATTGGCTTAACAAAATATATGTAGGGGTGATTCAAAAGTTTATAAAGGTGGACACTCTAAAAAGCCATGACAGTGATTGCTTTTTACAGGACAGGCGCTTCAATAGGACTTAAATTTAAAACTTGGGCTTTTTACTTTTATTATTATTTTGTGCTTTTTTCTTAACGAGAGTAGACTTCAAAAAGGTTGACAGACTTTTACACTTTCACATCAAAATAGTATTGTACAGTGTCTTAATAAAAATGTTGCCCTTTCTGAACTCATTGTGTATTTGCATACTTTAACACGACTTATGTTTAACATTACATTACCTTTCTCGCTCTTGAGTGTGTACAGATTTGTGTAAAAAACTGTTCGAGAAGCATTTTAAATAAAACAAAGTTAATAAAAACGGACATTCTAAAAAGCCATGACAGTGATTGCTTTTTGCAGGAAACTGTGAAGAAACTGTAAGCGGGCGCGAAAAAAGCCATTCAATAGGGCTAAAATTTAAAACTTGGGCTTTTTTTGGATTTTTGAGTAAAATGAATTTTAAGTACATTTTTATTATTCCTTTGTGTTTCTTCATTAATGATAGTAGAATTCAAAAACGTTGACATGATTTTTTCACTGTTACATCAAAATAATACTGTAAACTGTCTTAATGGAAATGTTGCGCTCTGAGCTCATTGTTTCTTTGGATACTTTAACATGAATTATGATTACTATTAAATTACATTTTTCGCTCTTGAGTGTGTACCGGTTTGTGTCAAGAACAGTTCGAGAAAAATTTTAAATAAAATATCCTATTGGCTTAACAAAATATATGTATATACAGGGGTGTTTCAAAAGTTTATAAAAGTGGATATTCTAAAAAGCGTCATTCCAGTGATCGCCTTTTACAGGAAAGGCGCTTTAATAGGGCTTAAATTTAAAACTTGGGCTCTTTACTTTTATTATTATTTCCTGCTCCTTTATTAACGATAGTGGATTTCGAAAAGGTTGACGGGCTTTTACACTTTCACATCAAAATAGTATTGTAAACTGCGTTAATGGACAAGTTGGGCTTTTTGATCTCATTGTGTCTTTGGATACCTTAACATAACTTATGGTTTAAATTAAATTACCTTTCTCGCTCTTGAGTGTGTACCTGTTTGTGTTAAAAACACTTCGAGAAGAATTTTAAATAAAACGTCCTATTGGCTTAACAAAATATATGTATATACAGGAGTGCTTCTTACTTTTATTATTATTTTGTGCTTTTTTCTTAACGAGAGTAGACTTCGAAAAGATTGACAGGCTTCTACACGTTCACATCAAGATAGTATTATAAACTGTCTTAATGAAAATGTTGCGCTTTTTGAGAGCTCATTGTTTCTTTGGATATTTTAACATGACTTATGTTTAACATTAAATTATCTTTCTCACTCTTGAGTGTGTACCCGTTTGTGTAAAAAACAATTCGAGAAAATTTTTAAATAAAATATACTATTGGCTTCACAAAATATATGTATATACCGGGATGCTTTAAAAGTTTATAAAACCGGACATTCTAAAAAGCGTCATGCCAGTACTCGCTTTTTACAGGAAAGGCGCTTCAATTTAAAACTTCGGCTTTTTACTTTTACTTTTATTTTGTGCTCCTTTATTAACGATAGTGGATTTCAAAAAGGTCACACTTTACATCAACATAGTATTGTACACTGTCTTAATAAAAATGTTGCGCTTTTTGATCTCAATGTGTCTTTGGATACTTTAACACGACTTATGTTTACCATTAAATTACCTTCCTCGCTCTTGAGTGTGTACCGGTTTATGTCAAAAACAGTTCGAGAAGAATTTTAAATAAAATATCCTATTGGCTTAACAAAATATATGTATCTACAGGAGTGCTTCAAAAGTTTATAAAAGTGGACATTCTAAAAAGCGTTTTTTTACAGGAAAGGCGCTTTAATAGGGCTTTAATTTAAAATTTGGGCTTTTTACTTTTATTATTATTTCGTGCTCCTTTATTAACAAGAGTAGACTTCGAAAAGATTGACAGGCTTTTACACTTTCACATCAAAATAGTATTGTAAACTGTCTTAATGAAAATGTTGCGCTTTTTGAGAGCTCATTGTCTCTCTGGATATTTTAATATGACATGTTTAACATTAAATTACCTTTCTCGCTCTTGAGTGTGTACAGGTTTGTATTAAAAACAGTTCGAGAAGAATTTTAAATAAAATATCCTATTGGCCTAACAAAATATATGTTTAATAGGGGTGCTTCAAAAGTTTATCAAAGTCGACATTCTAAAAAGCGTTTTTTACAGGAAAGGCGCTTCAATAGGGCTTAAATTTAAAACTTGGCCTTTTGACTTTTATTATTATTTTGTGCTTTTTTCTTAACGAGAGTAGACTTCGAAAAGGTTGACATGCTTTACCACTATCACATCAAAATAGTATTGTAAACTGCCTCGATAAAAATGTTGTGCTCTTTCAGCTCATGTTTCTTTAAATACTTTAACATAAACTATGTTTAACATTAAATTACCTTTCTCGCTCTTGAGTGCGTACAGGTTTGTGTAAAAAAACAGTTCGAGAAGCATTTTAAATAAAATATACTATTGGTTTCACAAGATATATGTATATACCGGGGTGCTTCAAAAGTTAAGGAACGCGAAAAAAGCCATTCAATAGGTCTAAAATTTAAAACTTGGGTTTTTTTTGGATCTTTGAGTAAAATGAATTTTAGGTTCATTTTTATTACTCTTTTGTGTTTCTTCATTAACGATAGTAGAATTCAAAAAGGTTGACATGCTTTTTCACTGTTACATCAAAATAGTACTGTAAACTGTCTTAATGGAAATGTTGCTCTCTGAGCTCATTGTTTCTTTCGATACTTTAACATGACTTATGTTTAACATTAAATTACCTTTCTCGCTCTTGAGTATGTACGGATTTATGTCAAAAACAGTTCGAGAAGAATTTTAAATAAAATATCCTATTGGCCTAACAAAATATATGTATATACAGGGGTGCTTCAAAAGTTTATAAAAGTGGACATTCTAAAAAGCGTTTTTTACAAGAAAGGCGCTTCAAAAGGGCTATCACATCAAAATAGTATTGTAAACTGCCTCGATGAAAATGTTGTGCTCTTTCAGCTCATTGTTTCTTTAAATACTTTAACATGAACTATGTTTAACATTAAATTTCCTTTCTCGCTCTTGAGTGTGTACAGGTTTGTGTAATAAAACAGTTCGAGAAGCATTTTAAATAAAACATACTATTGGCTTCACTAGATATATGTATATACAGGGGTGCTTCAAAAGTTAATAAAATCGGACATTCTAAAAGGCCATGACAGTGATTGCTTTTTACAGGAAACTGTAAAGAAACTGTAAGCGGACGCGAAAAAAGCGGTTCAAGCTAAGAGAGATTGACGGACAGCTGTAAGCGGACGCGAAAAGGCGATTCAAGCTCGAAGAGATTGATGGACAGCTAGTTTATACTTATAATTTCAGTATTCTGATGAAGACATTGTATTAAATATGTCGAAATGTAAACTTAGCATATTATTGTATCTTTTTCCATAACGGCCTAAATACCAAGAGTTTTATATATACACGTATACAGAGTGATTTATAATAAATAAATCTGTTCATTATTCATCTCAAAACTAGACAGCAGGCATTTGTTTTTTTAAAACACATGCAGTTGCATTTTTTTTGTATTTATAACTACATTTTTTTTTTTTAAGAAAAAAAGATACTCACCCTACCGTGCCTATACGTGATAGAATGTGCCCTATTTGTTAAGAAAAATTACGAATTATTTAAAGAGCAGGAACTTCATCACTGTTATGGGACCAGGGGAACAACGCAGGTTTCGATTCTACCACATCGGACTTCCAAAAGTGTTGTGCAGAAGAACGCAACTACACAACTAGTAAAAATATACAACCACTTACCACTTGATTTAAAAAAGTTACCAGTGAATATTTTTAAGAAAAAACTTAACACAATTCTAATTAATTGTGCTTTTTACACATTACAAGATTTTTTCACGTACAAATTCAAGCTTGTGTCACCATGACTTTACTACTTTTAATACTGTGATATTGTTTATACTATTCTGACGTGTTCAAACATTAGATATGTAAAATGAACTGAATAAAGTTATTATTATTATTATTACATATGTGAACCTATGACAACTCCCACAGAATTACGATCTTTGAAGAAACCGCCCGAAAGAACTTCTTTCTCTAGATTTTGGTTGTTTTTTTGAGATACTTGGAATAATTTAGGACGGAATTGGAACAGCCGTCACAATTTCAATTTGCTGATTTCATGCTTTCGAATTTCGTTTTCTATCATCTTTTGTCTAGAAGAAATACGCGTCTGAAATGTTGGAACAGTGTTTAGAACAATCAGGAATAACAGAACATCATTTTCATTTTTGAAAAAAGGGAACCTGGGAAAAGAATTTGTTTTTGTTTCTATTTGTTCGGCCGAATTAGTTGTTTTTTATAATATTTTTTTATTTGGTTTTATGATATTGCACATGTTTCCAGAGTTTTATTTGGTTCGGAGTTTACTTATTAATAATAATATTACGGTTTTTGTGTCTATATTTATATAGTGTAGCTGAAATTTTGACTTTGATTTGCTAATCCTATCCCAGATCATATAAATAAGAGAGTGAAAGAAGGAGAGAGAGATACCCTTAAGCTAATAAGGTAAGAAAAGATTGTAAACCACTATTGAAAACCAGGAGAAGAAAGCAAAGCTGTAACTTTATAATTAAAAATATAGCAAAAATCTACTTTAGTTAACTATTTAAGAATAAAGTAAAAGTCACAACAATACGTAGTAGAACATAAGCAAAATAATGGTAGCAATTTTATGTGCTATTAAAAAAAAGAATATCAGTGTGTATTGTCTAATTTCGATGCGGAGAATTATTAGATTCAATTATAATTATACACAATTTTTGTTCCAACATTTCAGACGCGTATCTCTTCTAGACAAAAGATGGTAGAAAACGAAATTCGAAAGTATGAATTGAAAATTGAAATTGTGAGGGCTGTTCCAATTCTGTCCTAAATTATTCCAAAGTAACTCAAAGAAACAACCAAAACCTGGAGAAAGAAGTTCTTTCTGGCCGTTTTTTCAAAGATCGTAATTCTGAGTAAGTTGACATTTGTTTCACATTTATCCCAAGTATTTCAAACACTCGAAAAAACAACTCTTCTTCTAAAATTCTATTTATCATTCTATCTGTATACGACAATACCGAGGACAATACACATCAAATGACAATAATTTACATTATTTGAATTTAAAGAATACTATTTACTGCAATTAATTACTACATTAATACATTAGGTATGCATTCACATGTGTAGTTATAAATACAAGAAAAATGCAACTGCAGGTGTTTTAAAAAAACAAATGCCTGCTGTCTAGTTTTGAGATGAATAAGAAACAGATTTATTTATTATAAATCACTCTGTATACGTGCATATATAAAACTCTTGGTATTTAGGCCGTTATGGAAAAAGATACAATAAAATGCTAAGTTTATGTTTCGACATATTTAATACAATGTCTTCATCAGAATACTGAAATTATAAGTATAAATTACAAATGATGCTCCAAAATTAATACAATATAAAATTACTTACGTTAAAAATATGTATAATAACTAAAATTGTATAAATCAAATACTTCTTTTAAAATGTTGTCAAAAAAAGAATTGACAATATCAAATATAATTATAAATATCAGCATACGATTTCTAGATTAACAATTTAAAATTATTAACATACTCAAATAATAAATATTAATGTCATTACAAAATTTTTACAATGTAAGTATCAAATAAATATTAAAAGAACTGATTTTTGAAAATGTAGAAGGGAAAATATTTGTTTATGTAAGTAATGAAAAATAAATTTTTGAAAGAGCCTTAATTTCACTTCGGGCATTTACACAAACTGATTCATTTTTCTTAATTTTGATGAGTTCTAACATTGATCGAGATTTATTGTTAATTTAAATATTTAGAATTTTAGTGTTATCGAAATTAAAATTACGTTTAAATTGTTGACTATGTTTTTTTAAAGCAGTTGAATTTTTACAATATTCCTTCTTCTAATATTGCATTGATTGACCAATGTATATTTTGTTACAATTATTATATGGAATATTATAAACAGTGTGGGCTTTTTTTTTAAAAAAGTAGTTTTAGATTAAATATGAGTATTGATAAACTTTACATTATTATAATTTTTATGTACTAAACATTTTAGTTAATTGTTCTGATAATTTTGGAACATATGGGATAGATAAATATTTAATTTGTTTATTATTTAAATTTTGATTGTTTTGTTGTAAAAAATGTATCTATTAGATCTATTTTGTTTTCAGGTATTGCAAAAATACAGTCATCAACATATCTTTTATAAAATGGAATTTCAAAATTAATTTTTGATGTAATTGTTTCTTCAAGATCATCCATTACTAATTGTGCTATAACACTTGATATTGGTGCACCCATAGCACATCGATATATTTGTTTATAGTACTTATCTTTATATTGGAAAAACGTTGAAGTTAATGAAATATCTAAACTTTCTAAGAAAAAATTAAGATCTAAATAAGTGAATTCCTTTAATTTACACCAATGTTTCTTAATAATGATCCTTGATTCACCTTGTATATTATTCACATACCTACATATGCACTAATCATAAATACAAAATTCTAATGTTAAGTGCTATCACAAAAATAATCAGTATCTACTTTCTAGTTTCAAGACAGAGAATTGCTAGATTTAATTATAAATCTTATAAAACTCTATTGAATTATCATCATTTCTAATAATATAAAATAAAATAATCCAAACAATGCTTTTTGCAGCGTTTGCATTGAAAACCACGAATATTAAGCATTCTGTCTGATTTATAAGTGTGCAATATTATTTTTTTCGCGTATTTTTTATCCTCTATGGAAAATGCATGTTCTGTTGGTTATAATCACCAACATTTCAAATATATACCTACTCATATTTGAAATTAATAATTATGTAAATCAAATTAAATAATCTGTCTGCAGCTCTTGTATTTAAAAGCGTAACACAAATCAATCTATGAATCTACATCTATGCATATAAAGGCTAAGTGAGAAATACATCTTTATATAAGAGAAATATTTATGCGAAGTAATGTGCACGACCTACGATCAGGTAAGGTAGTTCAGGTACAGCGTGTGCGGGGGGCGAGGTGAGACGCCTAACGTTCGGCCTGACTCGGCAAACGTCCATCCCAACAATATCTCTCGAGCTGGACGCATTCTTTTTTCTTCTAGTGTACGTTGTAAGTGTAATTCGAATGAATTTTGTCATCATTTCGAGCTCAGAAGATAGTTGTGTTTAATTATAAAGGTCACGTTACTAATGTGTTCTCCTGCAGGATAATTTTGTGTTAGTTAGATTTTTTTGAATTTTTCCCGCGTACATTCAGAACTGTTTCCGCGGCTCGCTTGTCTTAGAAGCCTGCGTGGTGCTGGAGCGCATTGGTTTTGGAGGATGCACGTTTTCTGACTTTACTTCTAAGTCGATCTTCGAATGAAAAACACTAGTGCAAAGCTACTTATTTCTAGTAAATTATTTTGTATGCCTTAAGAAGACTTTAACGCTTCGGCGGCTTTAACGAATAAGTAGAAGATTTCGCTACCTTAGTAAGGTAATTTTCGTGGGTGTTATCGTAAATTACCGTCACCCTAAATTCTGTGGTTCCACGAGGTGGACTGGAAGTTTTTTTATTTTGTGCTTTTTCTTTTCCTCTAAATCACTAGGAACTTGTAGTACGTTGCCGAGTCATCAGTAACTAACGCCGACATTGCGGCCGTACATTTCCGTTAAGGATCATTGTCGACCAAAGTCGATCTACCTGTTGTACCTTTACCTCCACCTGAGCGGCTTCTGCATGGAATTTCTCCTGCCGGCCAGAATTACGCCGTAGAACCATCACCAGCTAGGGAGTTTTCCTTCGCACCGTTTGCCAGATAAGTACAACACCAATCGTAATTTTCGACGTGTGTCTCGACTAATTTGACAATATCTTGTGCCAGTAAGCTGGATAGTTTGTCTGTTTTAAAAACTAACAGGCGATTTACAAGTTTCTATTGCACCACCTTTTCATGTTTGAGGTGACAGTATTACTATTTAAATTTTTGCTTATATTTTAACTTGATATCGTTGTATACGGAGTGACCCCATGTAGGATTATTGTTAGAGCTCTCATTGATAGCCTACTTTTGTACCTTTCTGAGGTACGACTCAGATTAATTTTCCAGAATAATTCTTTGCAGTAGAATTCAATAAATTCCTTTTACAATATTTTTTTTACCGGTGCTAAAATTGTGCTAATTAAATTTCACTAGTAACTATAAATTCTGTACAGTAAATTCAGCAAATTCTCTTTATATATATCCTATTTTTACTATATTTAAAATAAACTAAATTAAATATCATTTGTATACAAAACCTCTTTACGGTAAATTCAATAATTTCACTTTTATGTGTTTTTATATATCTGAATGTGTTAATTAACTACTAATTGTATACCTAAGCATTTGTGTGACACGTTTGAACCTCTCTCAAAATTTTGATTTTCCTTATATAATTTCGTAGAATAATTAACGTTTATTGTAATAACATCGCCGTTGGTTGGCGTCTTATTTAAGATCACATGTAAATGAGCTTGTGAGGCTTAAGAAACGTTTCAGCGGCCGACCTTTTCTCTGCCTATATATAAGCAGAAGTTATGTCAATTTCCTTCGGATGAAATCTTATTTTGATAAGGCTTAGTTATCAAATGTTTTGACCAAATTAGCCGCACATATTAATTTCCAATGTATCTCTGACTTAAAATTTCACTAATGATTCATTATTATAATTAAACCCTTTTGATAAACTTTTTTTTTAATGTTAATTAATATATAGCATACCACCCATCTTTCTCTCTCTTTTATTTTTACCTCAACATTTTATTAAGTGACCAGCACTTGGAAAAGGTTTTGTGTATCCGACCCATACAGGGTGATCCGTAGGTGTATCCCGCTGGAGGGACACAGCCAGTGGCAGATCATAGAGAACGCAGGTAGGTTACCTCCTAAGGTAGCGCAGTGTCCTGGTGCCCAGACACAACGTCGCTAGCGTCGCCACCGACCGACGCTCATTTCTTAAGTTTAGTTTTCTGAACGGTCACGCCATCTGCGACTAGAGTTAGCTCGGCCCTGCGATTTTCAATTCCTCCTACCACACTACAGTGATCTCCCTATACCGTAACTTACCTAAAATCTATAATTTAGTTGCGACGTTGAGGGTGTAACAGGGTGACTAGGAACGTCAGATGGCGTGGTGAATAGGGTACTTCTAGTAGCATTGGTGTGTCCAATCTCTAAGTATTTCTAATCTATGATACAATAAGAATACAAACCAAAGATATAGAAATTGAGAAGCTAGGCCCCTCTTAATACTTTTCATGGAACTCTTGACAGCGCTATGTGGTTGGAATACGAACTATATGCTCTTACGTCACAAAACCGCGACTAATACACATTTACAATTGCCAAATATACTATGATATAGAGCATAGGTTCCAAAGTGGCGCTGCAGGTCTAAAGGGGGGCGGTAAGAGACCCAGAAAAAAAATGGGGGCGTTGTGTAAAGGCTTAGGGGGCGATTTGTAATTTCATCTAGAATCTAGGAGGACTCTTAGACACCGACTGAGCTCTCGACTCTCGACTAGGGATGGGCGATAAACATCGATGTTCATTGAACATCGATATTTTAGGATCGATGTTCGATGTTTTTGCATCGATGTTTGCAATTTAGATTTATCGATAAACTATCGATGTTAGAAGAAATATAGTGAACATCGAACTTTTAAGCTTGACAAAATGTATTTGCACTAATCACAAAATAAAACAGCGTCCTCTGTTGACAAATACAAAAATGTTTCCAAATTAACAGCTCACATACAGGCTACGAGGATGTAAAATTGTCTACGAATAAAAGAAGTATTTAAATTACACAGTGCTATATCATATAAATTCGAATATTTCATTTTAGGCTCTTTTAAATATTACTCAGTATAAATATTTAAATAATATATAATTAAATACATAAATTTATAGTACTTTTAATGTGCAGAATAAAAGTTAAATTATGTATGCATGCAGAATAAGTGAAGGAGGTAAACGTATTTTCATAGAAAAAGAAGGGAGATAGACATTACCGATGTATACTTCTTCGGGAAATTTCCTAGTGCGTACAATCATACACGACGATACACGTATTAAATGCAAGATGACACATCAGAAATATAAAACCATATCCATATGTATCTCGGTATTTGCCAGCGTAGTCAAAAAAAAATGCAAGACTATAAAATCCCAAATAAAAATCGTTCTCTTAAAAAGCTTTGATACACGTAAATGTATATATTTTTTAAGTATCAGACGATTTAAGTCATGTGGTTGTTTCATGCGTAATTGCATAATATTGTTTTTTTATATAGTTTTTTTTGAGTAGTTTCTAAAGTTAACTACATATTATAAATGTATATATTTCTTTTATTATTTTTTTTGAATAGTGATATCTTTTATATCATTTTGTTAAGGACGTAAATTAATTAAGTTATAATAAAGTTTTTGTTAAACTGCCAAAAAATAAATCTATAAATATAATTATCGATGTTTAAAAACATCGATGTTTGGTAGTCGATATTTTGCAACCATCGATGTTGATCAACGATGTTAACATCGATGTTTGATATCGATGTTTACCCACCGATGTCCCATCCCTACTCTCGACTACAGCTTGTGAACATCAACTAATATTAATTAAGAGATTGCTCAAACCAACTCGGTTCGATATTTCTCTCCGAGTAGTTCATATATCTGTCCTGTTTTATTGAATAAATAAAATAAAAAACATATCAATCGGTCGCTCCGTTTCGAAACGAAAAGAGACACAAACAAACAAATAAAAAGGCAACTGTATCAATCGGCTGGTTCATAGAATACTTGTTCTTACTTGTTGAGTACGATTGAGCGTCGAATGAGATAAACGAGTTTATGCATGTTTGTCTTATTCCTGTCGGTGCGTGCTGCTTATGCAATCCTATATAAACAACGTAATATTTATTTTATTTTCATTTGCGGTTTCGCGCGTAATAGATAAGCAGTACTTAAGTTCAACACTTATACTTACGTATTTCTCAAAACAAAACAATGTCGGAAGTAAAAAAGAAGAGACGGCAATACTGTGCGGAATATATTAAATTCGGATTCATTGAAAATCCTACAAACCCATCGTCGCCTTTGTGCCTTCTATGCCTAAAAACATTTTCGAATGAAGCAATGAAGCCTTCAAGACTTCAAGATCATTTGAATAAAATGCATCCAGATAAGAAAGACAAGAATGTAGCATATTTTCAAGACCTAGAGAAGAAGCATAATACTCGGCCCAGTGTAGCAAAACTCTTTTCGGCGGCTGCTAAGCAAGATGACGACGGACTTCGAGCTTCGTACAACATCTCTTTGTTAATTGCTCAAAAAGGCAAACCACACAACATCGGAGAAGTGTTAATTTTGCCAGCAATAAAGGAAGTAATAACTACTGTGCTTCATAAACCGGCCGCAGATATTATCGGAAAAATTCCTTTGAGTAATAATTCTGTGCAAAGACGAATTGATGAAATGGCCGGAAACATAGAAGAATCATTGTGCAATCATCTGAGGACTAGTCAATTCTCAATTCAGCTCGATGAGTCCACTTTACCAACTAATGAAGCATTGTTGCTGTCTTACGTGAGGTTTATTAAAGATGAGAAAATATGTGAAGAACTATTGTTTGCTAGAAATTTAGAGACCGATACAAAAGGCGAAACCATATTCAATACATTGGAAAAGTTTTGTGATGAGAAAGAGATTCCCTTGAAAAATATTATATCAGTTGCTACGGATGGCGCTCCGGCTATGACAGGGTGCCATAAAGGCTTCATAGCGTACGTAAAAAATAAAATTCCAGATGTCCTTGCTGTACATTGCGTTATTCATAGACAACATTTGGTTGCTAGAAATTTAAGTGAACGACTATTTCAATCACTGCAATATGTCATCAAAGCAGTCAATAAAATCCGTAACTGCTCTTTGAATGATAGATTATTTCATCAGCTTTGTGTTACTAATGACGAAGATTTCAACCGTTTGTTGTTTCATACCGAAGTTCGTTGGCTATCAAGAGGCAATTGTCTGACTCGATTTTACAACCTGTTTGACTCTGTGATAGAGTTTTTGGAAACTAAAGATACAGAATTGCGCAACAAGCTCATTACATCAAAAAATGATATAGCTTACATGACAGACCTGTATAAATTGTTCAACAACATGAATCTCCAACTGCAAGGCGATGAACTAAATTTAATTAAAACAAAAAATGTCGTTGCTGCTTTCGCAGCCAAACTGCTTCTACACAAAAAGAATATGGGCAGACGTGAGTTTCATAATTTTCCGAATTTATCAGTATCCTGCAGTAACGACGACTTGTTTGCCTACTGCCAACATTTGGAAAAGCTCCACATTGACTTCACCGAACGATACCAGGATATTTTGAACTTGGAAATACCAGACTGGGTGTTGGATCCGTTTTCAAATGTCAACACAGCAATATCACCACATCTGGAAGAAGAACTTATAGAATTGACAACGAACGAGGAAATAAAAATCAAGTTCAAGAATGGCTACCAAGAATTTTGGCTACAAAAACCGATCCCGCAATTGTACCCTGGATTGTGGTCAATCATTCAACGATTCTTGATAGCATTCCCATCGTCATATTTGTGTGAACGTGGATTTAGTGCTGTAGCAACGCTGCTTACTAAAAAGAGAAATCGTTTGCATGTTACCGAACGTGGTGACTTGCGGCTGTTCTTGAGTAAATTGGAACCTGATATCAACAAACTTATTAAACAGCATCAGATTCATCCTTCACATTAGTTTTTATATTAGAATCGATTATGTTTGTTTTATTTTGAATTTTGAATAAAAGATACTTTGTCTGAATACTATAAAGTTGCGTTTCAATAATCATTCTCATTGGCAGGTGTAGCCCGTAAAAGTTAACTTGAGACCTGAGCGCCGTTGTGTACTACCTACTACGCTCAGGTCTCAAGTTAACTCATTCATTCTAAACGAGACTTTTACTATAACCCATAGTAAAAGTCTCGTTTAGAATGAATGTTTAATCTCCGCTAATATAGCTCACAATAATTAATTTAATTTGAAGTTATAGTGGTTTTTGAGTAGGTGAAAAAATGGGGGCGCTAAAAAATAATTTATTCTCAAAGTGGGCAGTAGGCAAAATAAGTTTGGGAACCACTGATATAGAGATTCATTGGACATTACGAAAGTTATACCATGATATTAACATGTACAATTCATATTCTTTTGTAATTATTGTATATTACACAATACGTAACAAACATTAAAGAAAATAAAAATAGAGATGTACAAAAAAATTATACAAATTTACCTTTTGTTAATAGTTTGATAAAGGAGTAAGAGTGAACATATTTTATTTCATATTAAATATCTTACAAGGCAGCACCATATCCTTACTTTTATAATTAAATAACGCTTATTTGTTGCTGTTAAGCTTCCTTCACATTGCCTTAATTTACGTTAAGCGCGCAGGCGTATGAGCAGCTGGAGTGCCAATCAGATAGGTTCTAAAACGGCTTTTTGTCATATAAATGGGCATAGCTATGGATCAGATCAATTAAAACGCAGTCGTTTACGATAATAAACGTACAAAACAATAAAATAACTGTGGCAAATTGTGCAGCAACTTTCGCAAATTTAGGTTATGCTAGTTTCAAATGACAGATTAGAAAATAAAAAAGCACGCACATACAGCTATGCCGTGTCTGGTGGTTGCCGATTGGTGGAATCAATAAACGTAAATTAAGGAGTTCACTTAAGAAGAGAGTTTACCTATCGAAAACTATGGCCCCGCAAGGCATCGCTGTTTTGCCTTTTTTAAATTTTGTAATTCTCAAATTTGGATTAGCGATGCAAAAGGCATAAATTTATAATGTCAAGGCCAGGTTTGTTTTAATTTATTTTCTTAAAAAAGTAATGTGTTTTAGAAATAATCACAAAAATCCATGAATTTGATTAATGTCTACTAACTAAGGCTGGTACACAAACGAAAAAAACGACCTCTACGCGCCAGCTGCACATTTGATGAACGATATAAAAAAAATCAATTTTATGTAATTATATTTGAAGATAAAAAATTGAAAATAGTAAAAGTTGTCACACACATTTCACGCAAGTGTTTTTCGAAACGACCCCATCGTCTATCCCCACTTTACGGTATCTCTATCGGACCTAGCCTAGACGCAAATCTATCGGAATCGGTCGGCTATTGCAGACTTGAATCCGAACTACAGACAATTTTTGTAATTAGAAAGAAATGCAGTACCTATAATATTGGAGTGTATATAATAGATGGGCAAGCGGAAATTGAATTATTATAAAAAATCAACAAAACAAGAAAAGTAAATATGCAAATCGAATGAAAAATCAAAATACGACATAAGTAATTTTTAGTCTACAATTCTATTTAATTTGATATTTGTTAATTCGATTTAGTTTAACACGGTGTAACTAAGTACATAATACCAATATGCGAGTAGATTTTAGAATTTAAACATTTGACGATTCATATTATGCATGTATTAAAATTTTCAACCCACGGTAGCTGTTTCGCGTAATTTTTAATAATTGTTTTGAAAACTTTCAAAAATAAAAATTGTTTGTTAGCCTACTTGAAAGTAGCCCGTATTTAGAAAATGAAATAGTACGCACATACAGCTATGCCGTTTCTGGTGGTTGCTGATTGGTGGAATCAATAAACGTAAATTAAGGAGTTCCCTTTAAAGGAAATATTCCTATCGAAAACTATGGCCGCGCCCCGCAAGGCATCACTGTTTTGCCTCTTTTAAATTTATTTTGTAATTCTCAAATTTGGATTAGCGATGCAAAAGGCATAAATTTATAATGTCAAGGCCAGTTTTTGTTTTAATTTATTTTCTTAAAAAAGTTATGTGTTGTAGAAATTACCACAAAAATGCATGAATTTGATTAATGTCTACTAACTAAGGCTGGTACACAAAAAAAACAACCACTACGCGCCAGCTGCACATTTGATGTACGATATAAAGAAAAAATCAAATTTATGTAATTATATTTGAAGATAAAAAATTGAAAAAAGTAAACATTGTCACGGGGTTTACGGTATTCTACCGGACCTAGCGAAAACGTAGATCTATCGGAATCGGTCGGCTATTGCAGACTTGAATCCGAACGACAGACAGTTTTTGCATATATGTGTATATAACAGATGGGCAAGAAATTGAATTATTATAAAAAATCAACAAAACAAAAATCCAAGTCGAATGAAAAATCAAAATACGACATAAGTAATTTTTAGTCTACAATTTTATTTTTGATATTTGTTAATTCGATTTAGTTTAACCAAGTACGTACCAATATGCGAGTAGATTTTGGAATTTAAATATTTGACGATTCATTTTATGTATATATTAAAATGTTCAACCCACGGTAGCTGTTTTGCGTAATTTTTAAATAATTGTTTTGAAAACTTTTAAAAATAAAAATTGTCTGTTAGCTTACTTGAAGATAGCCGTATTTAATTACTATTACTATTAAATTACCGGTTTAGAACCTTTTTCTTAGAAAATTAAGGAATCATCGTGGGTTGCATTTTTGACAGTCCGCTTTTAATACATACGCTTTTGCTGTTAGGTCTGATGCAGCTTCCCTTGATTTATAATCCCCTGAAGGGGTTAATGTTGGAAACCCTGAACACATCTGTTTAGGCAACTCACAAGATAATGGAAAGAAATAATTTCGGAACTTTCTCTCAAAGTAGTTCGCTGCATACATATATTTTTACAAATAAGCAAGTTAGAAATATACCGAAAAAATCTCTACTCAAACTCAGAATGAGATGTGTGTTTCTTTTTCAGCGAAAAATGTATTACATTATGCAAAATGGAAATAATATCGTTATCTGCGCTTATGAATTTGCTTTCAAACAAAAAAAGAATCAATGCGATATCTAACGTGGTTTTCGGGTTTGGTGATTGTTTTTGTTTAAGAACACGTTTGATAAGAATTACCGATTTTTGTCAATTTTTTATAATAAAAATGTTCGGTATCGACCAAAAAAGCCGTAAATAGCTATTTCACGTAGTGAATTATATTCTTAACAAGAATACATCGTTTTGAACTGGCGCTGCGCCAATTTTTTTCTTTCAGAATTTCCCGATCTACATAGCGACAGAATCTGTGAATAAAACCGATGCGCTCTGATCGAAACCCGAACATCGTCTAGCTCCACCTACTCATACCCCCTTGCGTCTACCGTCCCGCTAGTAATACAAGTTGCATAAGTTTCGATTTGCTCAGATACTGTTGGCAAATGCCCCTCTTAAGTTGAAGTTCGACCAACTTAGTGCAATGTTAAGGGGATATTAAAGCGGTCGAGAAAGCAAGATATCGAATTTATCAGTTTATTTTACTATTGTTCAAGATAGAAATGTGAAATTTTCTGTACAACTCCAATACAGATATGAGTACACCGAAAGGTTGTCAGATTATGTAATTTTTTGTCACAACCATCTATTTTTTTTATTCCAAATTAGAGTAAAATGTACATGTGTTTCTCGGTCAAAATCTGAAATAATTAAATGAAATTGATCAAAACGGATGTAATTCCCGTGTAGACCAATGTTTTCTTGTGAGATATAGCTTTTTGAATTGTGGAAAAAAGTTTAATTTGAGTAATGAAATTAAGAAATTCCGGAATGGTGCGGTACTGAATTATTTGTATTTTAGCAGCGCCTTCAGCTGTATTTTTTCTCTGTATTCGGGTGACGGAAAACAACACATTCATTTCAAATATACGAGAATGAGATGGTTTGCATTTGGCTCCTCCTACGGGCCAACAACTCCAAATACAAATCGACTTGCCAAATACAAATCGACTTGAATATCCCCTTAATTTACGTTAAGTGCAATAATTTTCATTGTGACCAGATACATAAGAAGCCAAGTGTTTTAACTTTTTTTAATTTTGCTACTACCTTAATTTATGTTAAGTTAAGTGAATGTGAACAACACTTAAGACTTTTAAATATATAATCATTATTTTATTTAAATATGTATATAAATTGTTATCAATTTTTACTGCGTACTTTTACATACATACAATATTGAGTTAATATAATGTACCTAATTCACAAATCCGATGGTTTTTATTCACTTTAGCAGGATTCGTCCTTTTAAGAGATGGATCACCCACTGATTACATATCTACACAATGCTGATTTTGTAAATACATACAGAACAATAATTCTTTACATTTGCGCACTATGTATCACACGTATTCATCCAAATAAGGAATGAAACCTGTGTTTCAGAGAAGTGCAATCAGTACACGTGATCTCAGAATACTTGAATACGACCATAGTACTCATTACTTACAACAAGTCTGAATAATTAATGAAACACAATGCAAAACAACACACCGTTATAATTTGATTATGGACCTGAATGCATATAATTTTAGGTTAGGATTTTCACAAATAACTCGCTTTTCTTATGTTTCGTTATTACGATTGGTATTCGGTAAACTTCGTGTATCTACTAGCGCTTTGTGTTTGTAATAGGAACTAAAATAAGATTCAAAATTGGTAAAACCCGTGATCAGGCCTTGTTTTGGTCAATCCGTGAACAGTATGCGCAATCCATATAGTAGGGTACTTATGCCGATTCTGGAACCTCCTCCCCTCTCACCCAGCTCCCCCTAACCCCCCTCGCCCTAGTGGCGCCCTCTGCCAACACAACTGATGTGGCGCCCCCTCGCGGTCGCCAACCCAACTAATGTGGCGCCCCCTCGCGGCCGCCAACTCAACTAATGTGGGGCCCCCTCGCGGCCGCCAACCCAACTAATGTGCCCCCCCTCATCCCCCTCGCCCTAGTGGCGCCCTCTGCCAACCCAACTAATGTGGGGCCCCCTCACCCCCCTCGCCCTAGTGGCGCCCTCTGCCAACCCAACTAATGTGGGGCCTTCTCACGGCCACTAGCCAAACTAAAAAATGGCATCTCTCATGATTACCAACCCAACTAATGTAGCGTCCTCTCACAGCCACTAGCCAAACTAAAAAATGGCATCTCTCATGATTACCATAATGTAGCGCCCTCTCACAGCCACTAGCCAAACTAAAAATGGTATCTCTCATCATTACCAACCCAAATACCATGACGCCCTCTGACAGCCACTAACCCAACTAAGGTGACGTCAGACAAAATGGCGGACCATCAAGATGGTCTTTGCTTCTAGAGAATTCCTGAATAAACTGCCCAGCTTGCTATCGCGCTTCTCAATGTACTTCCAACAGGTCTAAACATGTTTTCAGCGGAAACCGCAACGGCTGTCTGCTTCGGTGATAGCCGCATGCGCAGAAAATATAAAAAGCGCCCCCCCTGATGGATACTACACCAACTAAATGTTAAATATATAAGAATTTTCGGAATAATATAACTCAGTATCAATAGTAAAGTGGTATAGCACCTTCTATATAGTGATAAAATAGTATAATGGCGGTGCAATATGAGAAATATGATAACTTTATGTCTGCTAATGGTATTGAAATACCCATCATAGTACGAGATTGGTTATTATCGTCGGAATTAACGCAAAGTGAGTGTTTATTCATAGCAGCATTCGCATATCAGAACGATCAATATTTCGATATCGATGAATTAATGAATGTTTTGGAATATTATAATCCAAATATGACCCAACTTAAAAAGTGGTACATTTATAGTGAATATGAATATCTACACGAACCTGATTTAGATCTTCATGCAGAAATTTGCGTATTCGACATAGAAACATCGACTGTACTAACTTTACACAAGAAAATACCAAAGATGTTAGCGTCTTGGTATCCTCAATATAATCATCCTAAATTGGAGTATAATGAAGATCTGGTCGTGAATGGTGGTGGATATGTAATATATGCCAGTCAGAAGTGTTTCGCAGGTAGTTAACCTGTACAAACCTGTATAAACATGTCTAGACTTGTTGGAAATACATCAGTTGACAATGTCCGTTGAACGCAGGCAGAGAGCTCTTAGATAGAAGAAAGACCTATTAAACATTAGAATTATGATGTTTATATCCCAATTAGAAAGACTCAAATCCGATTTAGAAATATATATGTTGGTGACAAATATTAGTAAAATAAAACTATAAAATGGAGAATATGGAAAAATATATGATTGATGCACCATCTACCAGTCGAGATGCGCCTCAGACAAGTTGTTGTGGGTTGATGTTCCCTAATAATTCTCTATATAGGGGATATCTTCGCTCACCACAGCATTTGAACAATAATGCATTTGTGCTGCCGGATGGAGTGTTAAAAATTCATTCATGATTTAAAAGCCGGGTCGTGTGTTATAGAATTCAAGGTGATGAGAGTGCTGACATCACAATTTTTTTATCGAACTTGAAAACTAAAGTGTGCAGCCTGATTAACGATGTTCTGGCCAAGGTTGTATCGGGTATTAAGGTACAGTTAGAGCTTTTTGCTCACTATGCTAAAACCGTAGCTGATGAGGAAATAGTCGACTTAAAGTCCTTCAATACTCGGTACGTCATTGTCACCGAGTCTTCAGACTTGGAGGATGTTTTTGATCAGGCTGCTGCTATCATAAAATCGAAAGCGGAGGAGTTTTCGGATAGGGGGAGCAATTGGACTCTTAAGATGGTCTCACATTTAGAGGTTAATATCAACAGCTACCAACCTCTTGGAGGATCATCTTATTTGGAACTACCCCCCTCTATTCGAAACAAGAAAGCATGCATCAATATTCAGAACTCGGATGATGCAAGCGTGTGTTGGTCGCTTGTAGCAGCACTCCACTCGGCAAACATGGCTGTACATAGAGTTAGTAGTTATCCTCATTACTCCAGCGTCCTAAATTTAGAAGGTATTAAATTCCCGGTTAAAATTAAGGATATTTCTAAAATTGAAGAAATGAATAATTTAAGTATTAACGTTTTCGGTTTAGCTTTTAATGATGCTACAAAAAATCATGAGGTGGTGGGGCCGATTCATTTCACTAAAAATAAAAAAGATATCCATGTAAATTTACTTTTAATTGATGACGGATTAAAAGCCCATTATGTAATAATTAAAAATCTGTCCAGGCTAGTTTCGTCTCAAATCAATAAACATGGTCATGAAACTAACATCTGCGATGGGTGTTTCATTAATTTCAGCACCATCGAAAAATTAGACACCCATCAACAACATGATTGCAACCATGTGTATACGGTACTACCCTCAACTGACGCGCGTAAAACAAAATTTGGCGATATGCTCCCCGAAAATATTTTACGTTTCGATAGTCATCATAAGAAAATGTCCGCTCCCTTCGTTGTTTATGCCGATTTTGAAAGTATTCTCCAACCAATTCACACATATAGCCGTGATCCAGCTAGTTCGCATACGAATAAAACATTCAAACATGTTCCCTATAGTTTTGCATATCAAATTGTGTGTTCGTTTGATGTAAAGTTAAATAAATATGTCACGTATGCCGGTTTAGATTGCTCAACGGTGTTTGTCGAAAAATTGATTAGAAGATGTTAAGCTAATCTATGAAAACTATTTAAAGACTATCGCGCCGATGAATCCTTTAAATAATAACTAGCAAAAATTATATAATGAGGCCGTGATTTGCCACATTTGTGAGCTGTCTCTCAACGGGGATAGAGTGAGAGATCACTGCCACATTACGGGAGCGTTTCGAGGGGCCGCTCATTCTAATTGTAATCTAAACTTCAAAATTCCGAAATTTGTCCCTATCTATTTTCACAATTTGAGCGGGTACGATGGCCATCTATTTTTGAGAGATTTGGCACAACAAAATTTAAATATTGATGTAATTCCTATTAATAAAGAGCGATATATTAGCTTCAGCGCGAAAGTTTTGGTCGGTGACTACACAGATAAAAAATCGGGCGAGAAAAAAAATGTTTACATAAAACTGCGGTTTTTAGACAGTTTTCGATTCATGGCGTCTTCTATCGATAAACTTGCACAAAATTTGAGCCCGCAAGACTTCATGAATGTTAGGCGGGCGTTTCCACTAGATTCCCATTTCGACTTAATTAGAAAGAAGGTTGTATTCCCCTACCAATATATAGATACCTTTGGGCGATTGAACGAATCGACCTTACCGGCAAACGCGATTTTTTCAATTCATTAAATAATGTTGGTATTTCGGATGTGGAATATCAACATGCTCAAACTGTTTGGGATACGTTTGGATGTCAAAATTTATTAGAATACTCTAACTTATATTTAAAAACAGATGTTTTATTATTAGCTGACATTTTTGAGGATTTCCGGAAAATTTGTCGGGATACATATAGTCTGGATCCGGCTCAATATTACACCAGCCCAGGCTTGTCTTGAGATGCCATGTTGAAGCACACCAAAATTGAACTGGAGCTACTCACAGATGTCGATATGCATCATTTTGTTAAATATAGTATCAGGAGTAGGTTGTGTCAGGTATCATTGCGGCACGCTAAGTCAAACAATAAGTATATGCCTAATTATGATGCGAGTGCTCCTAGTTCATATTTAGCTTATTGGGACGCGAACAATTTGTATGGGTGGGCGATGTGGCAGTATCTACCATTCGGTGGGTTCAGTTGGGCTAGTCAAGATGAGATTGACAATCTAAATATATCTGGGGTCGCTGATGATTCGCCGATTGGCTATTTTTTGGAAGTGGATGTCACGTATCCTGTAACTTTGCATGATGAGCATAACGACCTACCTTTTCTGCCCGAAAACATGGTGCCCCCCACATCTAAATTTAAAAATAAAAAGCTGATCGCGAATTTACAGAACAGAAAAATATGTCATACACTATCAAACATTAAAGCAAGCATTACATTTCGGCCTTAAAATAACCAAAATTCATCGCGTTTTGAAATTTAATCAGTCAAACTGGCTTCAAAATTATATCGACCTAAACACCAGCCTACGTCAGCATGCCAGGAATGATTTTTAGAAAGACTTCTACAAGCTTATGAACAACTCTGTATATGGTAAAACCATGGAGAATGTTGATAAGCGAGTAGAAGTCAAATTGGTCACGCGTTGGGAGGACCATGGTAGAAGTCGCGGGGCTGGTAGTTTGATCGCGAAGCCGAATTTTAAAAGCGTGAGTATTTTTTCTGAAAACTTTGTAGCTATCCAGATGGGGAAGCTGAAAGTTGTATATAATAAACCTATTTATATCGGCTTCTCCGTCTTGGAGCTATCAAAGCACCTTATGTATGACTTTTATTATAATTTTTTGAGACGCGTGTATGCAGAAAAGGTCCGTCTGTGTTATATGGATACGGACAGTTTTATCTTAAAAGTAGAGACAGATGATATATACCGCGACATGAAAAAAAATATAACAAAATTTGACACTTCGAACTTTTCGGCAAATAATGTGTACAACATAGCACCTCAAAACAAGGCTGTTTTAGGAGTATTTAAGGATGAGAATGCTGGTGATATAATAAGCGAGTTTGTCGGATTGCGCGCTAAAATGTATGCCCTATCGGTTGAGGGTAGGGAAATTAAAAAGGTTAAGGGCGTTAAAAAGAATGTTGTCCGGGATGAAATTAGTCTGGCAGATTACAAACACTGTCTATTCAATAACGATATTTTATTAAGAGAGCAAAATTTATTCCAAATTAAGTTGCATGAAATTTATACAGTTAAGCAAAATAAATTGAGCTTATCACCTCACGATGATAAACGCCGGATTAATGAGGATGGCGTCCATACTCTCGCCTGGGGGCATTATAAAATCGACTCACCAGCTCCTTAGATGGTCGCTGCACATGCCTCGGGTGCAGCTGCTCTACCGCCTCAAATTGGGTAAGTACCCCCACCTTTTTTTTGTGTAAGTACCCCCACCCTTTTTTGTTTGCTTCTCACTGTAATTTTCTCCCACTAAATCAGTATTAGTTTGTTTGCATTCGAGTTCACACATGTTTTTTAACCTCTAAGATTAAAATGGAACCTAGTAAGAATACAAAATTATTATGTACATAAACTGATGTCTATATAGTTTTTTAATTCTTTTCAGAAACTTATAATGAATTTATTGACGATTCGCTTAAAATGATTGATGAGAACATCGTTGAGGAAAAGCAACTGATTGGGCAGTCATCATACTCCCTCAACAAATGCGGTTCGAAATGGGTGAATATCGGCCTTAGTCCGGCGGCTGGATTCGTGCCCATCATCCAGATTCGATCGCCTGCAAGCTGTGTATTCTTCACACTGGATGACTGGGAAGAATTTTGTAAGACGGAGGGTTGCAGTCCGAATCATCAAATTCGTACGTCAACATTTAGAGATACTAGTGTAATTGTATTAAGCAGTCGCAATCAGCAACTGGTATTGTCTTCCGATACCTATAGCAATTTGTTTAATTTGCGACCGCTCATTAAGAGTAAATTAGAATTTTTAGTAAATAGTGATTTCATTGTATTTTATAAAATGATCTTAACCGCTTGCATAGCATTAACTGGAGATTTATATACTAATGTATCAAAAATGCTTGTCGATCATTCTAATTCATTTAACGCTTTCCTTATGATGGAAGTGCTACATATCAGTTATAATGCACTTTATTATGACTTTGAGATCATGAAGCTTGGAGATATTGTTAATTTAAAATAATATTGTTAATTTATAAATAATAATAATAAATTGTTTTTCTTAAAAAATTATTGTTTCATTTATAATTTAATAAGAGAGAGAAATACATTTCACGCATGCGGCTATCACCGAAGCAGACAGCCGTTGCGGTTTCCGCTGGAAACATGTTTAGACCTGTTGGAAGTACATTGATAAGCGCGATAGCAAGCTGGGCAATTTATTCAGGAATTCTCTAGAAGCAAAGACCATCTTGATGGTCCGCCATTTTGTCTGACGTCACCTTAGTTGGGTTAGTGGCTGTCAGAGGGCATCAGGGTATTTGGGTTGGTGATGATGAGAGATGCCATTTCTTAGTTTGGCTAGTGGTCGTGAGAGGGCCCCACATTAGTTGGGTTGGCAGAGGGCGCCACTAGGGCGAGGGGGGTGAGGGGGCCCCTCATTAGTTGGGTTGGCAGAGGGCGCCACTTGGGCGAGGGGGCCCCACATTAGTTGGGTTGGGGGCCGCGAGGGGGGCCACATCAGTTGGGTTGGCGACCGCGAGGGGGCCCCACATCAGTTGGGTTGGCAGAGGGCGCCACTAGGGCGAGGGTGTAACAGGGTGACTAGGAACGTCAGATGGCGTGGTGAATAGGGTACTTCTAGTAGCATTGGTGTGTCCAATCTCTAAGTATTTCTAATCTATGATACAATAAGAATACAAACCAAAGATATTGAAATTATTAAGCTAGGCCACTCTTAATACTTTTCATGGAACTCTTGACAGCGCTATGTGGTTGGAATACGAACTATATGCTCTTACTTCACAAAACCGCGCCTATTGTAGAATAGAATAGAATAGTTATAATACACATTTAAAATTGCCAAATATACTATGATATATAGATTCATTGGACATTACGAAAGTTATACAATGATTAACTGTACAATTCATATTCTTTTGTAATTATTGTATATTACACAATACATAACATACATTAAAGAAAATAAAAGTAGAGATATTTTGTGCAAAAAATTATACAAATTTACTTCTTATTAATAGTTTGACAAAGGAGTAAGGGTGAAAATATTTTATTTCTTATTAAATATCTTACAAGGCAGCACCATATCCTTACTTTTATAATTAAATAACGCTTATTTGTTGCTGTTAAGCTTCCTTCACATTGCCTTAATTTACGGTAAGCGCGCAGGCGTATGAGCAGCTGGAGTGCCAATCAGATAGGTTCTAAAACGGCTTTTTGTCATATAAATGGGCATAGCTATGGATCAGATCAATTAAAACGGAGTCGTTTACGATAATAAACGTACAAAACAATAAAATAACTGTGGCAAATTGTGCAGCTAATTTAGGTTATGCTTGTTTCAAATGACAGAATAGAAAATGAAATAGTACGCACATACAGCTATGCCGTTTCTGGTGGTTGCTGATTGGTGGAATCAATAAACGTAAATTAAGGAGTTCCCTTTAAAGGAAATATTCCTATCGAAAACTATGGCCGCGCCCCGCAAGGCATCGCTGTTTTGCCTCTTTTAAATTTATTTTGTAATTCTCAAATTTGGATTAGCGATGCAAAAGGCATAAATTTATAATGTCAAGGCCAGTTTTTGTTTTAATTTATTTTCTTAAAAAAGTTATGTGTTGTAGAAATTACCACAAAAATGCATGAATTTGATTAATGTCTACTAACTAAGGCTGGTACACAAAAAAAAAAAAACACTACGCGCCAGCTGCCCATTTGATGTACGATATAAAGAAAAAATCAAATTTATGTAATTATATTTGAAGATAAAAAATTGAAAAAAGTAAACATTGTCACACACATTTCACGCAAGTGTTTTTCGAAACGATCCCATCGTCTATCCCCACTTTACGGTATTCTACCGGACCTAGCGAAAACGTAGATCTGTCGGAATCGGTCGGCTATTGCAGACTTGAATCCGAACGACAGACAGTTTTTGCATATATGTGTATATAACAGATGGGCAAGAAATTGAATTATTATAAAAAATCAACAAAACAAAAATCCAAGTCGAATGAAAAATCAAAATACGACATAAGTAATTTTTAGTCTACAATTTTATTTTTGATATTTGTTAATTCGATTTAGTTTAACCAAGTACGTACCAATATGCGAGTAGATTTTGGAATTTAAATATTTGACGATTCATTTTGTCATGCAGTGGTTAATTTATAAATAATTATGGTTAATTATTTTCGGTGATGACGGGAACCACCGCATGCCAAGAAAAAAAAACTAACTATTTTTCTTTCTCGTTTAAATTATTAGATTCAATGATTACTGATAGTAGTTTCTCATCCAAACACGGGTGCACGTTGGGAAGTCTATACTACATCATTTTATGTATATATTAAAATGTTCAACCCACGGTAGCTGTTTTGCGTAATTTTTAAATAATTGTTTTGAAAACTTTTAAAAATAAAAATTGTCTGTTAGCTTACTTGAAGATAGCCGTATTTAATTACTATTACTATTAAATTACCGGTTTAGAACCTTTTTCTTAGAAAATTAAGGAATCATCGTGGGTTGCATTTTTGACAGTCCGCTTTTAATACATACGCTTTTGCTGTTAGGTCTGATGCAGCTTCCCTTGATTTATAATCCCCTGAAGGGGTTAATGTTGGAAACCCTGAACACATCTGTTTAGGCAACTCACAAGATAATGGAAAGAAATAATTTCGGAACTTTCTCTCAAAGTTGTTCGCTGCATCTATACATATATTTTTACAAATAAGCAAGTTAGAAACATACCGAAAAAATCTCTATGTCAAACTCAGAATGAGATGTATGTTTCTTTTTCAGCAAAATGGAAATAATACCGTTATCTGCGCTTATGAATTTGCTTTTAAACAAAAAAAAATCAATGCGATACCTAACGTGGTTTTCGGGTTTGGTGGTTGTTTTTGTTTAAGAACACTTTTGATAAGAATTAACGGTTTTGGTCAATTTTTTATAATAAAAATGTTCTATGTGCTATTTCATGTAGAGAATTATATACTCAACAAGAATACATCGGTTTGAACTGGTGCTGCGCTAATTTTTTTCTTTCAGAACGGAGCGTCTTTTCCCGATCTACATAGCGACAGAATCTGTGAATAAAACCGATGCGCTCTGTTCGAAACCCAAACATCGTCTGGCTCCACCTACTCACACTCTCTTGCGTCTACCGTCCCGCTAGTAATACAAGTGATAAGTTTCGATTTGCTCAGATACTGTTGGTAAATGTCCCTCTTAAGCTGAAGTTCGACCAACTTAGTGCAATGTTAATTTATACTTACTTATTCATCCAAATAAGGAAAGAAACCTGTGTTTCAGAGAAGTGCAATCAGTACACGTGATCTCAGAATACTTGAATACGACCATAGTACTCATTACTTACAACAAGTCTGAATAATTAATGAAACACAATGCAAAACAACACACCGTTATAATTTGATTATGGACCTGAATGCATATAATTTTAGGTTAGGATTTTCACAAATAACTCGCTTTTATGTTTCGTTATTACGATTCGTATTCGGTAAACTTCGTGTATCTACTAGCGCTTAGTGTTTGTAATAGAAACTAATGTAAGATTCAAAATTGGTAAAACCCGTGACCAGACCATGTGTTGGTCAATCCGTGAACAGTATGCGCAATCCATATTACTATATTAATACATCCATATTTATCATTGAGGAAAAATACTAAGGGGACGGACGCTTAAAGCATCTTTGCTGTACGCTCAAAACGGGAGCATTGGGCGGGGCTAAGTGTAGGACCAATATGGCCGCCTCACCAGACCCTGGCTACTCAAAATTATAAATAACAAACATAATTCTATCCCTCCGCTTAACAGGTGGCTTTATTAAAAATTAATTACGTCATCCCACACCTGTCAGGCCCAAGTTCAATAGAATAGTATGTAAGTCATGGAGTTGAATTTTTTTGGGGAATTTCAACAAATGTTATATATTATACAGAAATGTTGTCCTAGGTACGGTAATAACTGGAGGTTGAAAAAGAGGAAATGTAGTTTAAGGAATATTTATTGTCCCCTAAATAATACAATTTTATTGTTGTGATGCCTTATACTTTCCGATTTATTTATTTTATTTTTGGTAAGATAAAACATCCTAACATGTATGTACCTCCATGGGCGTAGCCAGCGAAGGGCAGGGAGGGGCAACTGCCCCCCCCCCCCTGGAAGCAAAAATAAATTAAATAATTTTTAAATTTTAATAAACGAAAAATTAAATCTAAAATATACATATTTTTCTGTTCTGCATATTTTTTTTTGTTATCTGTTTTATATATTTTGTTTGTTGTTGTGGTCGTTTGGTTGCTTTTATGAACATTTTAAAATTAATTAATAAGCTCTAATAAATAAAATTATTCGCGTGTCCTTTGTCACTAAAATATATTTCATCAGCAAAAAACAAAGCTGTTTGAAAAACTGACAGTGCTAAATATATATTAATAGCGTTTTCGATCTATGCATTGGTGCACACCAGAATTGTCCCACACCAGAATTGGATAAAAAGGAGTGTTCGATTCAACCACTTAACAGTCGGACATTTTTGAGAAAAATGGTAAAAAAATTGTCACTTTTTTTTGTTTTCATTTAACTACATTTTTTAATCCTATTAATTAAAATAAATTTACTCAATAAGTAGTTTTAGCGTGAAATATTTTGAAACATTCAATACACAATCCTACATCAGAATCCGAATTAAATACTCTTATAACAACTATTGAGTTGGTGTGTAAGTGCTCTTGTCTAGCGACAGTGTCCTATTTAATAGTGTAACAAAACGCCACTGGTTTTCTTCGAGTTCGAGAAAAATCGAGATACAAGTGAGGAATATACGGGAACCGGCGATGCGAATGTTCTGGCAATTTCTTGGCTCAAAAGCGTATATAAAGTTAGTTGTCTATCCGGCGCGAAGACAGACAGTACAGTACAGTACATAGTGCAGGATACGAAGTTGCATACGGCGAATAGAAAGCGAGGCGCGAGAAACAAGAGGGAAAATCCGTAACAATAGTTTTACCACAGAATAAAGAGACAGAAAAGACAATATGGATATAAGAAATTGGTTACAAAAAGGTAAGTTAAATAATTTCAGTAGAAAATTAAATTTTTAATTAAAACTTTAGAGTCAGAGTCATTCCATTAGAAATGGTCCAAAAATTTGAAAATTGGTTGCTCGACCAGCACCAAATAAAACAAAACTACCATGTAACGATAGCTTATAATGCAGATATGTTATATCCCATGTTAATTTTTGTTCACAATTAAAACTTGAAATTTGTACATATTAAAGATCAAACAGCACTGTACGTGCTATTAATTTCATTTTGTGTTTTTAATCTAGAGAAAAAATATTAACATCAGATATAGTAAGTATATCCACATTATAAGCTATCACTATCATTACATGGTAGTTTTGTTTTATACTAATTTTTATACTAGGGACTAAGAACAAGAATGATATTAGGTTATTATTTTTAGGTCAAAAATCTCTAAACCGGAAAAAAGTTCATGATGACAGTAGTGGAAGTGGAAGCAATGATTGTGATGAAGATGAAAATAAAATGGTCGGAACATCAAAATCGGAATCTATTTTTGTAGAAGGCTCAAGTAGTTCTTCATATCTACATGAAGCTGTCTCTGGATCTGGGACCTCTAAACAAACTGAAGAACGCGATGGCTACCATGAAAATGACATTGGTCGTTATGTTAGTTGTGCCAATAACTTGCCTTCTGAAAAAAAGAAGGAATTGTTGACAAACCCTTGGGTTCCATCATCCAATTACGATTTTGCTTCTGATGCCATTCACTTGAAAAGAAAATTTAACCATCGCTGGTTAGATCAATATACTCCATGGCTGGTGTACTCAAGTCGTTTGAAAGGTGCTCTATGTTTGTATTGTGTTTTATTTCCGCCAAGAATTGCTACAGTTAAAGGAGTTTTGGGGTCATTTATGGTAAGGCCTTACATGAAGTTTAAGGATATACATGAAGATTGTAGAAAGCACGTTGGCACCCATTACCACAAATCTTCAACAGCTGCTGCAAAAGCATTTCTTGAAAATGCTCCTGTTGATGTCCAGTTGCAAATAGAGCACCATAAGACGATTGAAGAAAATAAACAAATATTGTCAGCAATTATTTCATGCATAATATTTTGTGGAATTCATGATTTGCCGCTTAGAGGAAAAGTAGGAAATGAGGGAGTTTTCTTTGACCTTTTAAATTTGAGGATTGACTCTGGTGATGAGAAGCTAAAGAGCCACTTGGATAAATGTCAAAAAAACGCAGTCTATACCTCACCAACAATTCAAAATGAGATCATACAATTATGCGGTGAAGTTATCAAAGAAAAAATAATCGAAGACTGTAAACGGGCAAAAGCTTATGCTGTAATGGCTGATGAAACAGCAGATATCGCTGGAAAAGAGCAGCTTTCTATTGGATTAAGGTTCTATGATGAAAGCCAAAAAATAATCAGGGAGGAATTTGTAGGCTACATTGAGTTAAAATGTCAAGATGCTTCTACAATCGCTAGCGCAATTCAAAGTTTTTTTAGAAGATAATAATTTTTCCGCCGATAATTGTGTGGGATTCGGATTTGACGGGTGTTCTACGATGGCCGGCAAAGAAGGTGGTGTACAGGCCATTCTTAAAAAAAAGTACGGTAAGTCTTTATTTTTCCATTGCTCCAGCCACAGACTAAATCTTGTGGTCAATGATACTAGCAAGCTACCAGAAATAAGAAACACAATTGCAACGGTTAAAGACACAATAACCTTCTTTCGTGAATCGCCAGCCCGTAGGAAATCGGTTCCAAATCTTTCAAGGCTCTGTGAGACCAGATGGTCGGAAAAATACAAGAGCATAAAAAAAATTTCAGAGAGCTTCACTGACATTGTTAAAGCACTAGAACATCTATCTGTCGAAGGAAACTATGCAACAAGAAAATGTGCCTACCAATTCCACTGTGCAGTTACTAAACCAATTTTCATCTTAGGCTTAAACATAATTGCAAGATACTCTGCAATTTTGGAACCCGTTGTAAACGTTTTACAAGGTAAAAGTATGGATTTGGTTATGGTGAAGAAACATATTGATGATATTCTAGATGTAATCAAAGAAGATCGACAAGATGTCGAAAATGTTTCTTATGAATTATATAAAAAATCACTTGATATCGCAGAGAAAGTAGGGGTTGAGTTGTCAGTACCACGAGTCACTCAGAAGCAAGTACACAGAAGTAATCCACCATCTGAGTCTGCAGTTGTATACTGGAAGCGGTCAATAATCATCCCCTATCTTGATTCTTTAACTTCGTCTTTGGGTACTAGATTCTCCAACGAAAATACACCTGCTTTTGCTTTAACTTATCTTCATCCTTCAAGCATGCTCAAAATGGCTTCAAAAGATTTCAAAAATAATGCAGAATCTTTCATGGAATTTTATAAGTTGAGTGATGTCTCTGCAGAATTAGATTTGTGGTACAATATGTGGAAGAAGAAGAATTTAGCAGAAGACAAATTAAAGGACATTGAAGTGGCTGCACTTTTGGAGGAAGCTAATGTTTTTTTCCCTGCAACAAGGCACGCACTGCTAATATTAAGTGCTTTCCCATCCACTACTGCTACCGTGGAAAGATCGTTCAGTACCCTACGAAGGGTAAAAACCTGGCTCAGGAGTACAATGGGTGATGACAGACTCACTGGGTTGTGTTTGATGAGTGTGCATCGACAATTTTTTAAGGAAAATCAGGACTGCATAGTGAAGAAAGTTTTGGATAAATTTAGTTTCAACCCAAGAAAAATGTTATTAATTTAAGTATAATTAAAATCTCAAAGTTTTGTTTTCATTTGCCTTTTCTTTTTATCCTAAAATTTTACATTTTGAACGACCATGGACCATGGTTTGCCCCCCCCCCCCTGTTATAAATCCTGGCTACGCCCATGTGTACCTCGTTGCAACAGCTTTAATTAACAAAATTCGGTAGTGGCCTAAGGCTGACTGGTCGAACAAATGCTGTATTAAAGTTTGAAATGTGTTTCTTCCTATACATTTTCGAAGCAGTAAGCTAACTATGGCCACTGTCGACATTAATTTACGATCAGCAGTAATAATTTCTTGTTTTATAGTTTTTCGGATGCCAAACATATTTCTAACACATCTGTTGAGGGATATTGTGCTCGCTTTTTATTTTCTATGTCAATAAATGAAAAGTAGATTTAACCTTTTGATTGACGAGTTAACGCGTTTGCACATTCTTCGCAAACAATTTTAGCCTTTAAATAATGGACTACATATCCCGCAATATATGCTATATATACAGTGTGTCCAGATTTCGATGCTCACCATTGGTATATCGATTATTAGAAGACATAGAGGAACGGTTAAATGGGGAATGTTTTGCGGAATTCAATGCTCGCAACAAATCTCATTTCAAATTCATTCGGACTTTTTACAATTTTGAAAAAACCAATATTTGCCGATTTGAATTTTCCTCAATAACTCGATAATGCCTAATGTGTTCGCTTTTAAAGTGTAACATTGTTGAGACACTTTTTTAAGACAAATTTTTTGGTGTTAACAGTAACCCCCGATTTTAATTCTTTTCCAAGTTCTAAGCACTATCTTTTGTTTCTCTTATAGCGGCCATATTGGCTTTTAATTAGTTAGATATTATAATAAATCTTTATTTATATGAGAGATAAGAACATTTGAATAAAATTTCACTCTAATACGAAATTAGTTGGCTATGAAATTAAATGGTAGTGTGAAACAGACGAAAAATAAGCTCTGTCATTATTGACATGTAAAAGTGCAGTCAAATTGGTGGGAGATTAAGAACTTTGTGTAAGTAATTACCGCTAAGCATGGAGATTGATAAGCATTGATATTGGCACACACATTTTCAAATGAAGTTAAGGTTGATATGTTGGAAGTTTATTTGAAAGTAAATAGAATCTCCGAAAATGCTTGCACAGTTTACGCTCAGCGTGTTCCGGACAGACCACAACCATACTGGACAATTTTTAGCAGAATAATCAGAAATTTAGTGAACTAATGGAAGCGTCGAACAAAAAAGATCTATCAGTTAACAATGCTGATATACTTCAAAATAACATTTTACAATATGTTATGAACAATCCCAGTACATCACTACGTCGAGTGGCTCGAGAAACTGAAATTCCGAAATTTAGTGTGCATAGAACATTGAGAAAAAACAAGTACCACCCATAGTTCTAAATTATTAGATCATTGGACACTAACATAGGCGTCTTTACTTACGTAAGTAGAGGCGGCTGTGACACTAACCTATGAAATGTTACCATGACATATAAAATAAATGGAATTTCATGTATATTATTGTTAAGATACATTTTATTAAAGAATAATCAAGAGAATTATTATAAACGCAATTAATGGAATAATTATTAGTTTCGAATGTTTGAATGTGACATTTAGATTTTAATAATAGGTGCCTCTTATTTTGAAATTTTCCCGCCATTCACCACTACTGTAAACGTGCTTTGCCTTTAAAATCTCCGCTATACAACTTGTACATCTTAATTTTTAAATAAGAAAATTTAGAGTTGCCCTTGCTGATAACTTATAACAATTACAATTATAATGTAATAACAATTATAATTGGTGTACGGTATGTTTGAAGTACTACCAAAGAATATTACCTTACGGTAAAGAAGCGACACTGTGATATCATTTTCAAAACGCTCCAATGCGCATGTATACTCTCAAAATGGCCGTTAACTGTTGCTAGACGTCAAATGTGTGTTTTGTGCGGTAGGTATAAACAAATTATAGTAGCGTTTTTTGAAGTAAATTGAAAATTTGTTGACTTGTTAATGTATTGATCATTGGTTACTTGTGGTGGAAAATCTTGAAAATGTAAGCTTTTTTTACTTTCCGGGAGATATAAACAGGTAAACATTAATATCTTTTTTGTAATATTCTTTTGATTGTAATTTTATACTGAGTTGGTAGCCCTGCTGCAGTGACGCTCTCCCCTCTAATAAGTTACCGCATCTGCCAATTCAACTGGCATTTGCATGTGTTTATACGATTCTTGTATTTGTTTTACTAGGGTTAGTGGAAATTCACAAATTAATAAGGGTTAATAATGGCCGGTCATGTTGACCAAGTTAATATGGATGACGCAATGCATTCGGCAGATACATTAAATATAAAGGAGGAACAGTGCCAAGAAGACAGTTTTGTAGAGGATAAAGTGTGTATCTCTGAAACTGCTATTACCGTAGACAATACTGAATTACAAGGCCCCAATTGGCATTGCAAGATAAAACAGTACGATGAGTCCACATGTTCGGACAATATTAAAACAGAAATCGCATCATTCGAAATGACTGAAGGAGAGAATGACAACGTTAAAATAAGAGGAGGAATCAATGCTGATGATATTAAAATTGAGTTTGATAATGGACTACTATGTGAGTAATAGATATTAATAGCGGTTCTTTGTAATTTGTTGTAGCTGTAGTCTAGAGTTATAACAGATAGTAGGCTATGTTAGTGAAAGTAAATATACATTTTTACTATTCTCCAACCTATGTTTCAAATATATTCAGGCTGTTTCAACTGTTGATGACAATGTTAAATATATGTTTTATCATCAAGTGATAGTAAATGCTGTGATTCCTAATCCATTTAAATTTGGCCAACAGATTGTGAAAATTGTGAAGCATATTACGAAGACTATTGCATCGAGTGTGGAATGCTTGTGCATATTTTAAACAAACATGTTTTGAATAGTGCAGATAAAGGAGCGCGGAAAGATATTCCAAATGATGTATTAGAAATTCAAGATTGTTTCGGACAAACTGGAATATATGCTATAAGGATTATTCCTGCAGGTGTGAAACTTGGTCCTTTCACTGGACTCACTGCAACAGAATGTCCCTGGGAAATGAAAGGGGAGAAATTTGTTTTGGACCAAAATATATCGAAATATTTGAATTGGATGCAATATGTTAATCCTGCCAAGAATATTTCTGAAACGAACTTGTGTGTCTTTCAAAGTGAAGAAAATGTATATTATCAGAGCACTCGTCCGATCCAAGCTGGTGAAGAATTACTAGTGTATCTTGGTGAGGAATACGGAAACAACCCAAGTAATATTATCAGGGCAGTCTTTGTTACCACTATGAAAGATATCGTGAAGGATGTATTTGCCTGTACATTTTGCTGTCTTGGATTTAGCTTGAAGAAGCATTTGACCAAACATAAAACCAGATGTGTTGAGGATACAGCTGGAGTGTTTTCAATAGAAGGTATTGTATATATTTAATCTTGATGTTAGTACTTTAAAGAAGATTATATTTAAATTGAAGGATATTTCAAGAAAGTAATTAAGGTTGATATTGAGTTATCGAATGTGAATCAAACCTGTACTTCATTGTCCAAAATATTAATAATATTACAAAAAATAAAGGTTAACAATTTGGATGAAAAGAAAGGTTAGGAGAAAAAGAAATTTTTGTAATTAAGGAACAGTTTATGCACCGGCTGTTCGGGACTTACAATCTTTTTCTTTTCAGGGTTATATGTTGACCACATGTTAATTTTTTTCATTACATAAAAATCCTTTTATGTTTTAATATTCACGATTGTTACATTCCACATGTACTGCATCAATGTTAGTGTTGCATGTAATTTAATGGGTGTGTTTTTCGCGCAATTCCAGAACTCACCCAGTGCCCATTTTGCAATATCCACCTGGACCTAAAGGAATACCTGGAACACCATATGGCCTTTTGCAGCGAGAGGAATGCCAGGTACGATTGCTTTTTATATGATTGTACTTGAGAGTGATGCATAAATGAAGTTTTCTTGCCATAGTTTAATGTTTGTTTTACCTCTATAATATCGGTGGTTTCAGGCAATGCATGCTTGAACTGTTCAACTACAAAAGAATTTCTGCAAATTCAAAATTAACGTAATACTTTAAAGACTACTGTACAGTTCTCTTAACAAAAAGGTAGCTGATCCAAAGATCAACAAAGTTTCGAAGTAAAATATATGGATGAATAGGTATATACAATCATGAAGATATGTTGTTCTTTTTATGTCTACATTAAGAAACATAATCAAGAACAATGAAGCGCAGTGTACACTGTTATTGGAATTTTATCAAGTGTATGTTGGCTTTTTACTCGCATTATAAGTATATGTGAGATACTCTGATGATTTTAGAGTTTGTTTTCTGTTATGATCAAGACACTCATATGGATACAATAATAAAGAATTATTTTATCTTAAACCAAAATATATTTAGTGTTTTTTATACATATATACACTCTAACGCATAATGTATTAATATCAGTAAGATAAATTATTTTTGTTATCTATAGCAAATCTTATTTTTGCTGGACGAGAACCCGGCGAGCAGAGGTAATTTTATAAATTATAGGTCGTAGTAAATATGGCATAATTCCCCATCATGCAATTTGTTATTCACATTCAAATTGTAAATAAATTTAATATACGTTTTCTCTCTCCCCCATATAAACTTTCTTAATATTGAGGATACAGGATCAATTAATTATTAAAGTTGTTGTTAAGAAATTTGAGGAGTATTTGTTAGTATTTCGAAATTCGGATTTAACATTTTTTGTCAACTTTTGACGATATTTAAAATAAAACGAAAATTGCCGATCAAATTTCTATCGAGATCTGGAAAAATGGTACGATGACGCTGTTATCGTTCTGGATACAAGCGTAAACATCTTGTACTCGCTACTGTTGAATTTCGGTTCGAAGAATAAAAAATACTTAACATATCTCGTTTCTCTTCGCTGGTGTGTGACATTTTTATATTACTAGTAAACGATAAATGAAATGTTTGGTGGATTGAAATTTCATGGCTACCTAATTTAATCTTAAAATTTGTTCCCTAAATTAAAGCATAATATCAAAAACTTTTGTCAACACATAGTAACATGGTTGAAATTAGAAAATAAAACTTTCTGTATGTGTGTAAATCCAATATGGCGCTTATAAAAAAATAGATAGTTGATGATGGCCAGAAAGAAACGAAACGTCGTATAAAAATTTCGAGTACACCATCGGCTAGAGATTTAAAAGTCGCCATAAGAATTTTTTTTATTTTTTCTCTACAAGGCCAAATGTTGGTGCTAAAGGTAAAAGAACAAAATGACGTTCGTGTTTTATTAAAACACAGGGCTGAAAATGAATCAGCCTGTATATTTTCGAACGATATAAATAAAAACATTTCATTCGACATATTGCTGTGATCTGCTGTACTATGGTTGATAACCAATAGTCAATTTAATAAATTAATATTCTTTAATAATCTCAGGGTCTTAAAGGTAAATTTCTTATAAATTTTTATAAAAAAGAAATATGTCACAGCTTTTCCTTATTGTGAGTTCTAGCTGTGATTGTGATGTTTACTTTCCTAATGTCTCCCTTGGGATGGGTATAAATAAGTAAATAATGAATGTCAGCACAACTTATATTTATTTACAGTATGAAGATTTACAGAAACATAAAAAATATTGACAACTATACAATATAATAGTTTATTTCATTTAGGTATATTATCTTCTCCGGTATGGTACAAGCACCTTGCAAATCTTTTATTGTTTTAAAAAATTGTAGAAGTCTACTAAATTACCTCTTCATGTATGCTTACAATTCAAAGGAAATTACTAAATTTATTTTCTTTACTCTTTACCGACGTATCCCCATTGGATCATCTCGACCTGAGATTTTCACGTCAAAATTGAGATTAAACAATGAAGAACCTATTAGATATTTCAAATAATATTTTGAAACTATTGTTATTCAAGTGAAAACGTTAATACTTCGTTGAATCGCCCTAACTTGAGATTTTCACGTCAAGTCAAGACTTATCCAAAGATGAATTTATTAAATGTTTAAATAATATTTTTATAATTATTGTTGTTCAGGTAAAATCGTCAACACTTCGTTGAATCGCTCTAACTCGAGATTTTCACGTCAAGTCAAGACTTATCCAAAGAAGAATTTATTAAATATTTAGATAATGACTATTTTAAATAAAATAAAAATAAAATAAAACTCTTGAAAACTTTCCACAATTTTTATTTAGTCTTTGCGACATATGTTTCGGTACTGTTCATACCATTGTCGAGCATCGAGCGGAAACAAACAGGTAAGTTTGTGTAGGGTTGTTATATATGTCGTTGTGTTTATTGTCTCTTTTTACATAAGTGTCTATTATGGGTGTATGTGTGTTTGAAAAGTCTTTATGTGTGTTCGTTACTTTCTCTTTTCCTTGAATTGATTTTTTAATTTCTAATATTTCTAACAGATTTAATTTCGGTCCCTTGTTTACATTATGTATAAGTTTACAACTATCTATATCGGGAAAATGGAGATTATCTATACAATGTTCGGCAAGGCCTGTATTTCTAATATTATGCAATATTGATCTTTTATGTTCTTTTAATCTAGTCTCGATCTTTCTGCCACTTTGTCCGATATAGATAGCTTTACAGTCTGTGCAACTAATTTTGTATACACCTGATTTATCGGTAAGTTTAGTTCTTTCCTTGTTATTGACTAGCATAGCACGTAAATTGTTTTTATTTATGTTGACTGTTTTGATACCTATTTTCTTAAATATTCTGTTAATTTTATAATTAATATGTGGAATGTATTGTATAATGTGCCATTTGGTGTTGTCTTTTTCTATTATTTTAGGATACAAGTGTATTTTAAGTTTTTCTCTTTGTTTGTGTTTAATAATATCATCTACTATTTTCTCTTTAAATCCATTATTTCTAGCTATGGTTTTAATTATGCGTAATTCTGTGTTGAAATCTTCTTCACTTAGCGGTAAGTTAATTAACTTACCGCTAAGTGAAGAAACTAGATTAAAAGAACATAAAAGATCAATATTGCATAATATTAGAAATACAGGCCTTGCCGAACATTGTATAGATAATCTCCATTTTCCCGATATAGATAGTTGTAAACTTATACATAATGTAAACAAGGGACCGAAATTAAATCTGTTAGAAATATTAGAAATTAAAAAATCAATTCAAGGAAAAGAGAAAGTAACGAACACACATAAAGACTTATCAAACACACATACACCCATAATAGACACTTATGTAAAAAGAGACAATAAACACAACGACATATATAACAACCCTACACAAACTGACCTGTTAGTTTCCGCTCGATGCTCGACAATGGTATGAACAGTACCGAAACATATGTCGCAAAGACTAAATAAAAATTGTGGAAAGTTTTCAAGACTTTTATTTTATTTAAAATAGTTATTAATAAAATGTTCCACCAAAAACCGTCTGCTAACTCAATTAATTTAGATAATGTTTTAAAATTGTTGTTATCCAGGAAAAATTGTTAATACTCCGTTGAATCGCCTTAACTTGAGATTTTCACGTCAAGTCAAGACTTAGCCAAAGAAGGATTTATTAAATGTTCAAATAATGTTTCAAAACTATTGTTATCCAGTAATTTTATATAACACACATGAAGATTCTTTTATTTATTGACTATAAGATTGCAAGATGAAGCTTTATTAAATAGTGCTTGTACTTACTTTTCTTGACTGTATATCATTTCGAATTCCTCTTGATAATTCTTGTCTTCCATTCTTTTGAAATTTATTATGGCGGGTTTTGTAAAATCGAGTAATAATTTCCCGCGCTTTACTGTACTCTAGCGCGCACTTATAGTTTGAAAACGTATTACACGTTTTGTTTCACTACGTGTATAAATCTTAAAAGCGTTTATGCCTTTTTAGATTTTATTTAACTGAAAGACACTTGGAGCACCGATTGGAAGTTTAAGGGACTGCTGATCAACTTTTTCTTCTTAGGTATTCAAGATCTTCAGATGAACTCCTCTATAATTGCAAATGCACGTGTTTATATACCCCTCAACAATTGACAAACGCCTTATTTTGTTTCAAATTATTTTAGTTCTATTTGAATTTTCTTCTACTGCGCCCTCCGTGTTTGTTTTGGTAATTATCGATGTCATGTGATCACATGATTTTGCGTCCGCCATGTTATTGTTGTTGTTGTTTACATATTATGCATTTGCATATCTAATTAATATCGATTGATTTTTATGGACTGGTAGGTATTTTAAGCTGCTTTATATTATATACTGACTAATGTTTTATTTGTTTTTAGCTTGGAATCTCTTGGAGCATTTTTATATGAAGGAAATTATGCCAATCGTACATTTAAATGTGTATCTATTGATGTCTTATGCAAAGAAAAATTACAATTAAGTCTCTATATAGTGATTAGAAAATTTGAGTGGAATACATTTATTTACGTGTAAAGACCTTTGTTTTTTACAATAGTGTTTATTATTATTGCAATATGCTGAAATGCAGGCTTCTGTTCATTGCGTTTCACCCCTATGGAACCTAGTGTTTCCCTCTTCGTGCAATCTTATTGCTTGTAAGTGATTTACTCTTGTGACGGAGCCATCCCTTAACATAATCCTTTCTCTGTTTTTAGCATTCATCTTTTTCTTCACCTGGATTTGTTGCCTTCTTGTGAGTATTTGCAGTGCTATGTGCACTGCGGCTTTGTAGTCAGGCTCTTCCTTTTTATATTTAAAAACTATGTCAGGATTTTCCTGCCTGTAACGGAAATTGAATTGTTATTCAAGTTGTATCCTTTTATGTTTTCTTATTAAGGTTAGTTTTTATTTATTTAACGTTGTTTTATACAATATTCAATACAATTTTTATTTGGATTGCTAATGCTTTCATTTTTACGGGTATGCAACCCACATTGCATTGATGTGTATTGTATTGTATGTTCATCAGTTCGAATATTTGTTGTGTTATCCAATAATTTAAACAAAATATATATATAAGTTAATGGATTATTCTATATATTTATATCTGATGAAATGTTAAATTATAACTAGTGTATCAAATATGTATACTTATATTTATTTAAAATAAATTGTGCTGAAATTTATTTTTGTTGGCATTTTATTTGTTTAATTTTTTTATTCTTATATATAAAAGTGTGTTAACCACATTCACTGATATCTGGTTATATTCACATTTATTCAGTAATAACCACTTATATCTAGTTTTATCAATGTTTTTACGTATATAAAATTTTTAATATTTAAATCTGGTTATATCCAGTTTTCTCATTATTTTTTTATATTTTTTAATATACAGAAAAATACCACAGCAATATGCACGTGCTAATATATTTACTTACTTGTATAACGTATTAAAAGTAAGAAACGGAAAAAAGACATACTCACCATAGAAATAGAGTAGGGAGAACGCGTTCCAAGTATGCGCGTTGGTGGTAGAATTGAAAGCCGCCATTTTGATGGTTGTAATGTCAGTTTATAGACAAATATATGCATACCGTTATGTAATAAAATTTATTAAATTATTTAAATTCGAATATTATTATTTTTTAAACTGTTTTTAATTAAATTTACTTCTCTAATAATTATACATTGAAAAAAGAAATTATAGATTTTTTTGAAAATAAATATTTGCTAGTGCCCACGAGTTACTCGTAAACTTTCAATACATAACTGAAGTAAAAATGTTATTTAAAGTTGCCTTTCAGAACAATTAATAGTTCTGCAAGCATAGAAATGTGTGTCATTCAACTGTAATATTCACTAATTATTTACTCTATGTAAAACTGAAATTAATAATTAAAAATGTGTGTACGTACTTAGGTTAGCACTAGCATAAACAACTTACACATCAACAAATTTATATACATATATATTTATTAGTAATATATCTACATACTTCAACATTTAACTAGTGGCTTGAATTTACATATATGAGGTTTTATTTTATGATTTTATTTACAATATAATAATATATAAAAGCTTTTCGTCAAGTTCTTATGGCTCTCTTGATGGAAGATTTGATTCACTCTCACTCGCTGCTACAAATATTTAATAAAGAAATCCACCGTAACCATAGAAAATGATGCACTTGCTTCACAATTTATGTTTGTATAGCACTTCACTAAGGTATAGAGTAGTTAGAGTATGTTTATAATGGCAATTCTTCCCAAAATGAGACCAAAGTATACTACTTTCCTATGGAACCCAATTTGGCCTATCTGTTTTTTTTAACCGCAGATTCCTTCTAATGGGCTCTTTTTGTATCCTATAATCAACAATTTTCAATGTTAAAAGATTTATTTATATTCACCAAATTTTGGATGAAATTAATAACTTTATGTACCTACCTACAATCGTGGAAAGATAATTTTCCTTTTCTATGCCTCAAATTGCCTTGCACTCTTCTTGCTAATCCAATTCGTGCAATGAAAAGCGGCACATCAACCCATATTAAATACTAAGTACTAAATTAAAGATAAAATGGCTAAATCCTTAGTAAAAAATGAAATGGGAAATAATGGAAATTCTTAACCTTAAACTAATTAACAAATGATAGTATAATAAGTTTGTAATTCACGATAATAAAGATTAAAGTACAAAATATATATTACACAAATAATCAGCTGATGGACCCACCAATGGCGAATGTAAACATACCCCTCTCGGCATCACTTTTTGTGTGGACAATGTTCTCTCCTTCTTTTCTATCCTCCTTGATATCGTGCAATTCATACTAGGCTAAAATAGTGGAACAAAGTTACTATTGTAGTGTAACGAAATGAGTTTACATTAAATAAAAGAAGCAGACCTCTCGGCGCGATAAAAACGAAATGGTCACACGCAAAAAAAAGAGGCAGACCGGGCGACGTATAAAAACGCTCTTATTTACACACCACCATAAATCAATCTCCACGCCGTACGGCATAGTCCAGCGGAGACAGAATGTCTATGGAATATTCTACAAACATTCGAGAGGAAGATGGAGTTTACGAGAATGCTTCCAGATGTTTCGTATGTGTATATAAGGCGGCGGGGTAATTCCGGATTAAGAAGTTCCTTTAGGTAGTCGAGGCGCGTAGAAATAAATATAAGTTCTCCTTAAGTGGTAGCCGAAGAATAAACATAAATAGTGAACGGTCCAGTTTTTATAGTGCAGTTTTTATTACCGTGTCATATAAATAGAAAGTGATATAATTACTGCAGTGTGATATAAATATACGCACATATTAGTAATAGTAATAAATACATGGTTAATTTAGATTGTAGTATTTTAAGTGTGATACGTTAGTTTTATATTTTTATATTGTTATATAATTTTAAGTGTATGAATATACAGACTGTTTTAAAAAAATAAATTGCACGAGTTGTTTATTGCGAACCCGAAAACGTTACACTATACTCTGTTCACCCAACAAATAGAGTAATCACGAGCTGTCCACGACCGTAACACGTGCACAGCCCAATTTACAATAGAGTGCTTACATTAACATTGAAATTTATAAAATCTTTTAATTACATGTTCAAATTTTGGAAAACAACAATTTATTAGTTTATATAAAATACTAAACCGATTTAAATTTACAAAAAATGCATGTTTTGTCTTTTTGGATAACTAAAATAAGCAAATCTCAAACATAACCCATATCAACAAAATATTCGTAAATAGGGCAAATTCAATATGGCCGTTGTTGGTAAACAAACAGATTTGTATCATTAAAATTTGACTATAAGTGCTCTTATTAAACAATTATCTTATTAAATTAACTTGCTAAGGTCATTATTTAGTTATCAAAGGCTAAAACTTATAATTATGTGACCAGAACATTCTGTATTGCAGTATGTTTGAAAGAAGTGTTTCAAGAAAAAAACAGCTGTAATTATTGCCTGCTTTGAAGTTTTCATTGGAAAACCAGATAATAATTTAGTTCAGCAGCAGTACTGTTCTATTTATAAGCACGATAGAAATTTTAATAGCAATAACTCCTCAGGGAAGTATGTGCCACATTAGTGAAGCTCGAGGAGAAATACATCTGAAAAATGAATGGAAAAAGTGATTTTTGCAACAATCTTAACCCGGGATATGTTGTTCTAGGAGAAAGAGCATTTTTAATTAAGGAAGCACAAGGAATTCTGCAAGTGAATTTTAGTTATTCCAGCTTTTACTAAAGGAAGAACTCGTTAGCACCATAAAATATCTCATTCCGGTATCGTTTTAAAAAAGTGTTATAATATGCAAAAATGAAACAGTGTAGATAAAATTGTGATTGTATTTAATGTTCTAATTAACATATGTAAGTCATAAATGATTTTGTATTTATAATTATTTATGGCACTATATAATCTTAATTTATTCCTGTACGTGGCCATTATTTTAGAATTTAAATAGGCATTTCGTTACAGACAAAACACAAAACTTTAATAATGAGTTAAATTTATTTATTAATATATTTGAAATCTATTTACATTTTCTTAAGTCCTACACTGTTATACATTGTACGCTAAATATTTATAATAAACTTTTATAATCTTACACATAATATTTCTGTATGATTAAACTTATTTTCTTATTACTATTTATTAACTATTGCTTCTATAATAATTAAGTGAAACTATTTTCATAAATAAATCTTGTAAAACAAACCTCTGATTGTTTTGTAAAGGTATTGTAAGTTTAAAGGCAAGTTTAAATAATTAATCCTTAATCAGTGCATGACTGGCTTTGTTTTTCTTCGTATACTGAGATAATAATGCATCAACATAACTACAATGTTCGGCTGTTATCAGCCATGCATGTAGAGTGAGCCAAAAGTATTGATTCACATTTCACAATAATGCACTACACATCCATTGGTTTTTAATTAACTTCTTATAAATGTTTCACCTAATCAAAAACGTACTTTTCCACATAAAATAAATAAGTTGTTAAGAAATGTAAGCGGTGAGACTCTTGAACACTGTCATTCGGTCCTTAGTGTAATAAATATGTATTTAAACCAAATATACAATAATAACCGTACTAGGCACAGGTGGAATACCATCTATTAAATTGTGTAATTTCAAGAATGAATGGATTCATCTTTGGTGGTTTCACATCTTTTGCATTGTGTTCTTGTAAAATATTAAAAAGACTTGCAGAGCAGATACTTGCAGCTTCGGCTGTGAAGTCAACTGTCTTAGTCAGCTGGGCATATGCATTTGTCATAATCAATATCAGGCATTTTAACAAATAATACAAAAGCAATATAGGTATTTAAAAATGAAGCAAATGTATTAAAGACTTTATTCACATGTGTATATAATATAAATTACAAGTTTAAATAGGGCATAGGTAGTTACTTTATTATGAATTTATAAGATATTTTATACGTGTATAAATAGAGTACATACATAGTAAACATATATAAATAAAATGCATACACAATATACTTTATTTTTAAAAAATATATAGAAGAGTGAAAGAAACTATGAATGTAAACATATATTTTAAATTTTTCTGTGTTGACAATTAAAATTATTACTGAATGTCACTGTCACATTCACTACTTTCAGAACTTTCCAAATTAATAATGAAACATCTTGTGCATTGTGTTCTCGCAAAATATTAAAAACACTTGCAGAGCAGAATGAGCAGATACCTGCAGCTTCGGCTGTAAAGTCTACAATTCGTGTCTTAGAGTCAGCTGGGCATTCTTGTTGACGTTTGGTAAATATATTCAGTACAGTCTCTTTTTCTAGCACTGTAAAATGTCTACTCGTTTCTTCAGTTCTGGCTGCATTTTGCACCGTACTGTATAACAGGTAAAAACAAACTTAAATTCAATACTCCTGGAAAGCTAAAACATAATTAACCTATAAACCATTTGCTTTGTTTACAATTTATAGATCTTACCTTCAATAAACCTTTAATCATTAATAGAGTCTTTAAAAAGACTGAGAATAATAATAATAACAACTTAAACAAATACAAACAGCGCAAATACAAGGAACAATACAATTAATACACAATACTATAGGCAAAAAGCAAAAAGTATACATATATAACATATATTTCAAAATAACAGACAATGTTAGCAAAATCACTATATGCTCACTTGTTCTACATTAGCAAATACGTATTTTCATCCTTCTCTAAAATTGTGATTTTGCTGCGTGGTATAGTCACATTCATGTGACAAAATCACAGAAAGCAGATGATTTACATCGTGTGATTTAGGATTTCTATGTAGCTCTCAGAGCCAATAGAAAGGCAGTATTAAAAATCACGCATTTATCACGCGTTTTTTGCTACTCTATTGGTTCGGTGAATATACTATAGTATATTATTTACACTGAAATACATAACTGGTGGAATTCTAAGTAGAAATTTGGAGCAATTTTCTACTGGTGATTAAATAGAACCAATTTCGTTCCTTGGATTGAAAAAGCGAATTTTTGTATAGACTCTAACAATTGCTTGTATTAGAGTATGTCCATGATGTTCCTCACGAATAGGAACTTCTCTAAAATGTTCTTACAGTTCAGGGAACATTATATATATTTTTCCGTAATATTTTTGTGCTACAGCTATTGTAAATACAGTTATGAATGCTGTGTCTTCAGGTAGGTTGTTATTATTCAAGACGACCATTTTTCTAACTTCAAGTGGTTGTCCAATGAAACACCATACCAAGCTGCTGTCAATCACGAGGTGATTTTTCATTCACAGTTCTAAAGCAAACGGTGATTTTAAACAGCTCTTTTAATCACAGCGAAAGCAAGAGTCGTTTATTTTCACTACCCATGGTAAAGGTTCTCCTCCGAGCTGTTTACCCTGGGTTCGGTGAAAATAAACAGTTCCTGCTTTCGCCCATGTTTCGCCGTTCCATTTTAAACAGCTCTTTGAGCTATTTAACTGTATGCTCTGATTATGTATACTAATATTAATAAACAAGGCTGTATGGTAGTTCTTAATGAACGATTACTTCACATAAAATCTAAATAAATGGTCTGCTGTCGGACAGTAACTTTACCACTTCTTTCCCTCTTATCCATTTTAATCGCAGTTGAAAAAACACTTGCTTAACACTCAAAACTCCTTCAACAGGTAAATGTTAAAATAACGTACCTGCAAGGAATCTAACCATAATCAAACTTTGGTACTTTTGATTTCCATTCGAAAATACATTTAATTCTCTTTTGAAATATACAGAGTGAATTTAGAATTTTGACTTTAATGTGTAATATATTAAATTTTCTTTTGAATAGTATACAGAGTGACTTAATGTTCATTCTGTGAATATATTTAATTTCATTTGTTAATACACCGAGTGAGTTTAAGTAGTCGTTGCTTATTTTATTCATTCATTTATTCATTTTCATTGTATTTAATTCTGTAAACGAACAATTTGCAAATTTTCATAACTGGCAGAGACATTTCTCTGTTTGTGAAGTTTTTTTTTCTTTTAACTTTAAGTGAGTTCTCATAATGAATTTGATAATTTAATCGTTGCGGCTTCTCATTTAGTTTTTTGTTATAGTCGATCAATGTTTAGTAAAGTTAACACTTTCTTTTTTTTTTATTTTGGTCACTCTTCTTTCAAACTTTTTTTTATATACATACAGCATGTGTAAAATCATATTGGGGATAGGACATATCTATACTATGCATACCCGCAACAACGCGCAGGTCGTACCAGTAAAGTACGATTAGCATTTCAGTCGGATACCGTCGATGGATGAACATGTATTTATCTAAGCATGCATCATACGCTTCGTAAATATATATTTACCAAATGAGAATTCAAAATATGCACTTCTGCGAGTTTTATTATATTGCGTATACAACGCAGTAGGAAAATAAAAGCACAATTCTAATTAAACATTAATTCTTAGTAAATTATTCTATAAATTTACTAACAACGGAATTTTAATGAAAATAAAAAATATACTCTAAACAATACAAAAAGAAATGTTATCGCATAGGCTCAAAAATGTCTCCTTCAGCAGTAAGGCATTGTCCGAGTCTATCATAAAAAAAAAAAACTTCTCGCACATTACGAATCAGATCAAGTCAACATGATTCGTAATGTGCCAGAAAATTTATATGATAGGCTCATCATAGTTGCCAGAGGCCTCTTATCGTTTCGTACCTGGCAACGCTTTCCAGCGAAAATCGTTGCAGACCCGATAACGACAACCTTCTTTACGATAATCGTTCGCATAAGGATCAAGTTACAGAATAGGGGTGTAAATATCTAATGAAGCACAATGCAAAACAACAGAACGCAACAATTTGATTATGATTTATCAACGACGCATATAATTTTAGGTTAGGACTTTTATGTTTCGTTATGAAGATTCGTGTACTAGCGCTTAGTGTTTGTAATAGAAACTAAAATAAAATTCAAAATTGGTAAAGCCCGTGACCAGGCCCTGGGATTACCCAACTCGCATACGCCACCTGCCGTGTAAAAGGATTACCCTGGACCGCTAATATAAAGAGTATGCATCGTCCTTGGCGTAGACAGCCAATGTTACATTAGCTTTAATATTCGAAAGGTGAATTAATTCTAACTAGAGCCTCAACTCATTAATTACTGTAAATGTATTTTTTCTTCGTAACGAACCACGTTATAACGTGAGCTATTGCTTCTTATTGGGACTGCATCTTATCACATTAAAGCGCATTAGGCATTCAGTAGTAAAATTAACTCCGCCCTAAAATTGAAGTATAGCATGAGATTATAAACATTTATTTATTTTCAGAAAGTGTATTCTACCGACACCACCGGCCAAACGAGCTACATTAAACGGGCGCAAGAGATGTCTCCGCCCGATCTATAAATGTGAGCAGTGCAAGTACAGGACGAAGTACCAAACAGATCTCAAGAAACATACTGAACAGCATTATGTAGTTAAAAGGTATAAATGTAGCATTTGTAACAGACGTTTCAAGACTAAAGAATCCATCAGGCTGCACGTGGAAAATACGCACGCTTATGTTGGAGGAAAGGACGGCCAAGAACATTCTACGCCTGATTATAGGAATGCACATAAAAAAGTAGAACAATCGAGCCCAAGAGATCAAAAGAAAATATTTGAGTGTTCCCTTTGTGTATTTCGAACAAAATACAAAAAATCTTTAAGAACACATATAAAATCTAAACATTTGAAGGAATTTGATTATAACTGTGACAAATGTGAATATGAAACAAACAAGAAAAGTAATTTAGAAAGACATATAAAAACTAATCATTTGAAGCAATTGGACTATAAATGTGCCAAATGTGAATATGAAACAAACAACAAAAGTAATTTAGAACAACATATGAAAACTTATCATTTGAAGGAATTTGATTATAATTGTGACAAATGTGAATATAGAACAAACCACAAAAGAAGTTTACAAGTACATATAAAAACTAATCATTTGAAGCAATTTGACTATAAATGTGACATATGTGAACATGGAACAAACTTCAAAATTGATTTAAAAAGACATATAAAATCTAAACATTTGAAGGAATTCGATTATAATTGTGACAAATGTAAATATAGAACAAACCACAAAAGTAGTTTACAAGTACATATAAAAACTAATCATTTGAAGCAATTTGACTATAAATGTGACATATGTGAACATGGAACAAACGTCAAAATTGATTTAAAAAGACATATAAAATCTAAACATTTGAAGGAATTCGATTTTAATTGTGACAAATGTGAATATAGAACAAACCACAAAAGTAGTTTACAAAGACATATAAAACTTAAACATTTGAAGTGATTTGATTATAAGCATGACTCCTATGAATATGTGTATATTTTTGTATTTAATTCTCGGCTAATTATATATGTATACCAAAGAATATAATAATAATAATAATAATAATGTGTCTTTATTTCTACAAGGTTACACAATGTACATACATAAGTACCCCCGCAGAAACCCTAAGGCGAGGTTCAGTAGGGTAGGAAGAATATATTATCTTCCACCCTCTGTTCTTCCACCCAAACCTTAATATATAATTAATTAATCAATTAGCTAGCTAATGTCTAAGATAACTTAACCTATATATATATATATATATATATATATATATATATATATATATATATTGTACTAGTGGTGGGGGTAATTCGTTTTTTTACACCTATTCTTAAATCTTCACTAATATGTATATGTAAATTCAATATTTGCAACTTGAATAACCTCCACACTTATCTAGTCATTCAAATAAATTCACATAGCAACATTAACATTTACTCTTTATATTATAAATGCCACACGTTGGGTCAGCCATAAAATGTAACAATACCTTTTATTAATAAAAGATACAATTACACTCAGGTAAATTCAATAATCTTTATTTCTACTATGTATTTAAATCCTGTATTTTTTTTACCGTCAAATAAAAAAATTGAAATCTTCTATGAAATCTTTATATCTATTTTCTAATTCTCTCAGGTATATTTTTTTTATTTATGCCCTCACTAACTCAGTTCTTGTTTAAAATATTTAAACTAATTATTTTTATATGTTGCTAACTTCACTAGATACATCAAAGTCAAACAGTTGCCTATATGTAATTTCTTCAATACCCGTACATATCATAGGATATTCACGTCTTATATTTCTTTATTTTGTAAATCAAATTTTACAAAACAGTAATTCTCAAGTGAATTATTATACGTGTTTCGAATCTATCTTCAAATAATACTTACTATGAACTTAATATCAAAGTATGTATTAGCATACTATTCAAATAATAAGAATAATCACTGACAGTTGTTTTTCTATTTATAGGTTAAGGTTCTAAGCGTCATATCTGTTTCATCAATTTAATTCAAGAACCTTCTTCACATACCAAATAAAAACAAATATTTCAAAACTTATTTGTTTAATAAACCAAGCAAATTATAAATCCAATGGTAGTTTCCAACATAATCCCCAACAAACATACATGGAAGTATCAAGCTTGTTTAAAAAAAACTCTTAAGAAAATTTATTAATGCACGAAATTATACCTTTCGTGAACCGAAATGTAAGCAAGTAAGTATATTTATTATACTATTTTAAAAATACTGTATAGTTCTTGTTTGAAAATCAATTTCCCACCTAACTTATTTAGTTTTAGTTTGCCAATCAGATTCTTTGATTTCTAAAATTATTAAATGTAGTCACAAATTAATGTTGTGAAAGGAGAATACAAAATATCTGTTCTTAATTATCAACAACGTTATAATGTACGGTTATTTAAAAGTTTTCTAAATTCTGATATACTTTTACTATATTCGAAACTGTTAAATTCAGATTATTCCAAATAATTATACGACCTGTCATAAATATTAAACTGGTATTCTTTCTTGTAATCCAAACGATTTTCTTTTTAGCTCGAAGATGACATTTACTGGTTTCAAAGATGTAGATCCTTTCCTTTGCCTAATTGTCTGGAATGCTCGGAACGTGGACTGTAATAACTGCTATCCTGTAATACCTTCAAATCTGCTATCACCTGGAAACTCGAACCGTCGATCGCTTGCGTGCTGTTCCTTGAACTTGTCTTTCCACGAATTATTTCTCCACCGGACTGGAATACCTGTGTTCGCCTGCTATGCTATTACACCTCAGAATCTCTCACGCCTGTAACACTTGAATATAATCTGCCTACTTGAAGTTCTCGAATTCTTCAATTCCTGTACAGAAATACTAGTACAAATTCTGGAACTCGAACAACTCTCCTGTGTAATAATTCTCTGGCCGAATATGGATTATTCTTCTTGGATATTTATCAATGTGGTAAGTTTATTTTTAAATTATAATAATGTATTTATTCGCTTACTTCTCAAATTTAAATACTCTTCATTTATTACGTTATTAGTAACTAAAATCCTCATCTTTGTACACACATTGTGATAATCCAAAACATATTTTATTTGTACTTGAATATTTTAAATACCTTATTGTAATTCCAAAAATTTATCAATTTAATTCTTTACTTAATTTTTTACAACCTTTAACACACTTCGGCAAACCAAATACTCAATACTATAACATTATTATTTAAAATGTCAAAATCTGACATTTCTCATATTTGAATTTAAGCGCGCAACTATACATCATTTTTTAACCTTTATGATTCAAAATCCAAACTAATTATCTCTATTTTTCAATAGTGTTAATTAAACAAGCTTTTACAAAATAATATTTCACATGAAAATACATCTAGTAATATTTAAAATTCTATTTTCAGAAATGGGTAAAATTAATGCAACAAAAAAAAACCTGATAGGCAACCAACCACTCGATGCAAGAAAAACTTCAACGTACCCCGATATGCAACCAACTTTGCACGATTCACAAAAAAAACATAGGAATATATCCATTTAATATTCTCACAATTATTTTAAGTATAAATCAAATATTCCCACATCTATTTACTTAATTATAGTTTGGTCTATTAAATATTACCAACTTATTTTATTTTATACTCACTTCAAGAACATATACAGTATATTTTATTAACACTAGTACTTCCCACATATCATTACTGATTCATGTTAGTGAACTACCACAATATATATATATATATATATATATATATAAAATATGTGTTTTTTCTTGGGTTAATTGGGTATAATAATGTACACAGTTAAAAATATACGTTCATTTACTTTAACGTTTCGATGTCAACAACATCTTTCTCAAAAAGTCATACATAATTAAAACTACGAATAAAATAACAAATATAAGTATAAAGAATGGCACAGAGGTGACAAAAACTTACCTCGCAAATTCCATCACTTTCACATATGACAACATTAACTAACAGAACACAGCGAGACATTACACGCAATTTTATATTAGGCTTTTTAACCCTTTTCAATTTCATTTTAATATGGCAATTGAATTATATTTTACAATTGTGCATCAACATATAGCTATTTTAAAATAATAATATTATTTGCGGGCTCCTCAACAACTGTCGACATCATGTTTATTGTTTTTTGTGTCTTTATTTCTTATTTGCTGTTTTTGATTTTTGTTTAGTATATCCTCCCATTTGGCAATTAACCCAACTGTATTTTACGGTGAAATGATAGTATTATTAAATTTGTAACACGTAAACGTTATTATATTGTTAATTTCATATACAAAGACTCTATACTGTATGATCAGGAACCGGGAGACGTACAAAGATTGTTGTTACAGGATGGGAACATAAAAATCGAAAAAGAAAATAACTCAGTATTGAACTTTCTTGACACTACACTGGTAAGAGATTATGGAACCGGTAAAATCCAAACTAAATGGTTTACAAAAGATACGTGGTCAGGGAGATATTTGAATTTCAATTCCAGTATGCCGATGGCATATAAAAAAAATGTGGCTTCTAATATCATATACCGAGCCCTAACACTTACATCACCCATATATCGTGCAGAAATTATTAAAAAAATAAAGCTCACACTGGTCACTAATAACTACCCGCCAACTTTGATTGATAAATTAGTGAGGGAAAAAACGTATGCATTATACAATCGTCAAACAAACCAGCATAAAGACAAAAAAGAAAAAGTAAACACTACAAATAACACACACTACATAACCTTACCATATATAAAAACCTTATCTGAAAAGTTACAAAGTGTATTCAAACCTCTAAACATCAAAATAGCGAACAAAAATTCAAATAATTTAAAACAGTTGTGGTCTAACCTCAAAACGAAAACACCCAAGGACTTCCAAACACATGTAATTTATGAAATCCCATGCGGACAATGTAGTGGCGTGTATATAGGACAAACTAAGCAATACTTAAAGAATAGAATTAATGGACACAAATACTGTAAGAATACTACTGCCTTAAAAAAACATATAGCCACCACAAACCATAATTTTGACTTCAGAAGTGTGAAAATTATTGATAAAGAATATAATTCAAAGGCAAGAGAATTATTGGAAATGGTCCACATCAAAAAAAATAGGAATGCTATTAATGATAGGGCAGATACAGAAAACCTAGCTAACATTTATGTTCCCATCCTGTAACAACAATCTTTGTACGTCTCCCGGTTCCTGATCATACAGTATAGAGTCTTTGTATATGAAATTAACAATATAATAACGTTTACGTGTTACAAATTTAATAATACTATCATTTCACCGTAAAATACAGTTGGGTTAACTGCCAAATGGGAGGATATACTAAACAAAAATCAAAAACAGCAAATAAGAAATAAAGACACAAAAAACAATAAACATGATGTCGACAGTTGTTGAGGAGCCCGCAAATAATATTATTATTTTAAAATAGCTATATGTTGATGCACAATTGTAAAATATAATTCAATTGCCATATTAAAATGAAATTGAAAAGGGTTAAAAAGCCTAATATAAAATTGCGTGTAATGTCTCGCTGTGTTCTGTTAGTTAATGTTGTCATATGTGAAAGTGATGGAATTTGCGAGGTAAGTTTTTGTCACCTCTGTGCCATTCTTTATACTTATATTTGTTATTTTATTCGTAGTTTTAATTATGTATGACTTTTTGAGAAAGATGTTGTTGACATCGAAACGTTAAAGTAAATGAACGTATATTTTTAACTGTGTACATTATTATACCCAATTAACCCAAGAAAAAACACATATTTTATTTAAAAAGAAGGGGTAAAGAAAAAAGGAAAAAAAAAACACAAATTGTAACTGTACTATATATATATATATATAATACAAAAGATACTTTCTTGGGAATAGCGGCATGAATTAAGAAAACTACTACACTTAACTGTGACGTTTCAACATTTTATTTCATGTTTTCATCAGACATTCTGAAATTGTTTAAAAAAGGACAATTTAATTTTTTTCCTTATACTTTACAAATAATTAAAATTAGATCTATTGACTTTCATTAGTTTGTATAAAACACTCTGTACAATAAATAAAAACAAGTTTCACATATAACATATAAACATTGTATGAACGATGAACATATACTTATAAAATCAACTTACATTTAGCTTTGTTTATCTTCACATTAATAATCGGGCTTTAGACTTATTTGTTTTTCTTTTCTTCATTATTACCTTTAGCTGTCTCTTTTATTTTCTTGTTAGTGTCGTTTTGTAATTTCAAAATTAGTGTATTCTAAGTTCTATTCGTGGTCAATGTTATTTTTGTATTAAACCTTGAACAGAGAAACTCCAACATCTGCATTTGTGTTATAAACATAATAAAAGAAAAAAAAAAAGAAAAAAAGAAAAAACCAGACAAAAATAAACGCACACATAAATATTTATTCATACATACAAGGGTTACTTAAAATAAGCCGTTATCAACTTAGTAATTAATACAATAATCAAATAATTCCGAAATAAATGTCGGATAGTCCCTTGATGTCTGTCCGATCATTCACCGCATGTTTTTCCTTCTTTATATGTATCATTTCTAACACGTTTCTTACTTTGGTATTTTTTGCTTTGCTCAATATACTAGTTTTATCAAAATTAAAACCATGTCCTGTGGTGTTACAATGTTTTTTTAGTGACGTAACATTGTTAGCGTATTTATGACCCTTTAATCTCTCTGCTATATGCTGTTGTGTTTGGCCAATGTATATACCATTGCAATTAGCACAAGGAACTTTATATACAACATGCGTTTCTTGCATAATTGGTACTTTGTTTTTGGTTTTAGTAAACAAATGTTTTATATTATTATGGTTTCTGTGAGCTACTTTTACGTTGTATGGAGCCAAACTTTTGTTTAATTTTTCAGTTAAACCTCGAATATAGGGCAGACAGACATATTTGTTCGTGTTAGATTGAGTTTTGTCTTTAGTTTTGTATTTGTTTTGGTTATAGAATTTGTGTAGTCTGTGTTTTATTATCTTTTGAATGAAGTTTAGTGGGTAGTCATTATTTTGTAACATACTCTTGATATTATTTAGTGTGTCTTTTCTGAATTTTGCACTTGTCAATCTGATTGCTCTGTCAACCAAAGCTGTGACTACATTTCTTTTATATATATCCGGTTGGCAAGAATTGAAATTTACATATCTGCCTGACGCCGTTGGTTTTTGGAAAAATTCGGTGAGAATAGTATTATTATGTCTTATCAATGTCATATCTAGAAAATTCATTGATCCCTGGTTTTCGATTTCTAAGGTGAATTGTAGTTTACTATGAAAACTGTTGAATTGTTTCAATATGTAGTCGATTTTGTCAAGGGGTGCAACCATAACACAGTCATCAACATATCTCATATACAATGTTGGTTTAAAATTTAAATTATTTATCACAGTTTGTTCTAATTCTTCCATTACCAACTGAGCGATGACACTTGAGATAGGTGCACCCATTGCACAACCGTAAACTTGTCTATAAAACTTGTTTTTAAATTGGAAGTACGTTGTTGACAAGGTCAATTCAATTGCTATCAGAAATTCCGTTAGAGGCAAATCAGTGTATTGACCAATTTTATCCCACTGTTTTTTTATGGTATCTTTTGCCAGGTCAATAGGTATATTTGTATATAAAGAAGTGACATCCATTGAGATAATCCTTTCATGTTTATCTAATTTAATTTTATCTACTACATTTTTAAATTCAAAGGAATTTTTTATAAAAAATTCATTTTTTCCTGTTATGTTTGCAATAATGTTAGCCAGGTATTTTGAAAGATTATATAAAGGACTTTGTATACATGAAACGATTGGTCTCATCGGAACATTAGTTTTGTGTAGTTTTGGCAAACCATATATACTCGGTGGTAAAGCGTTATTAATTTTTAATGTTTTGCCGGTAGTATCAGAAATTATATTCATGTTTTCCCATTTCTTTATTAAATCGTTATTTTGCTTTTGGATTCTTTTTGTGGGGTCTGTTTTAATTTCTACATAGGTGGTTTTATCATTTAATAATTCATACATTTTTCTGTCATACTCTTCGACATACATAACTACTGTTTTATTGCTTTTGTCAGGTTTAATTACGCAAATGTCCGAGTTGTCTCTTAGAAATTTCCCCGCTTCCGATATACTTTTTTGAATTTTTATTTGTGTTTCATTTTTCTGTTTTGATTTAACTGAATTTACAAAATTCGTTATGATATTACATGTTTTAGCTCTAATAGTATTCTTACTATTATTATTATTGGTCTTATCGGGTAAATCTTGTATAACCGCTTCAATATTCGCTATTATATCAGGGATTGGTATTTGGTTTGTTTTTGAAATATTTGTGCTAAAATTAGGCCCTAAACTCAAAATTTCAGCTATGTTTCTTGGTATGACTGTATTTGTTAAATTTGTGATCCATTCTTGTTTTGTGTTTAAATGACCATAATTATTACCCTCGAAATGTTTAATATGTTCCTTCTTATGGTTTTCCAATTTATTTACTTTCTTTTTTTGTCTATCCCTAGTTTTGTTAAAATGTTTTTCCCTTTCTACCCCTATTTTTCTGAAAATAGCCTCACCAAGCCTTGATGTAAATATGTGATCTAATTTCTCTGTACATGCTTTAATACTGTTTTTTAACTGATTTATACTGCAAACTGTGTCCGAAAGTAATAAATTTATTATACTATTTTTAAAACCCTTAATTTTCATTAAGAGCTTTTTTTGCAATTGTTCATCGCTCATACTTACATGTCCTAGCTTAAAATTCAAAAATGTTGGTTGTAGACTCCTTTTCTTGCAAATTGTTAAAAAAAATTTTCGATTTTTAGCGCTGTTCAACTTGAATTGCAGTTTTGTTAATGTCCTTAATGTAGTTTTCTTAATTCATGCCGCTATTCCCAAGAAAGTATCTTTTGTATTGTTGAAATTACGGCAAAGAAATAACCAATTGTAATTATATATATATATATATATATATTCCGGTATACACGCCTACATAAGGAAACAAAGTAAGTATGACATGCACATACACAATTTAACAAAAATAATAATAATGTAGCAATACTAATTCTATTGTCTATTAAAGAGCAGTTCGAAAAGGGCACGCCCGAATGCACCCGACTCCTTGCCCCTGACACCACCTGGTAGGAAATTGTATGATTGGTATATATTATAACTGAAACTCCTTTCATAAAGGGAGAGTGTATGTCGCGGAGGACGTATTAGATGTCTATGCCTAAGATTAATGTTATGTACATCTGTTCGAAAGCGAAGCTTCTGATATAGGTAAGGAGGCGTTTTGAATAAAATAATTTTATGGTACAAATTTAGTACCATACATTTCGCATGTGATTATATACGAATGAGTTGAGAATAGGCTGACAGCAAATGTTCATGACGTGTGCGACACAAAATTTACCAATTTTACAAATTTATCATACAGATGACACTAAAGTAAGACTATTTTCTCTATTGCACTTTTTCGGGAAAAGCCCTGGAAAGCCACAATTTTAGATAATATGGACATAGGTTGGAGGTTAGGCTTTCGTAGATCATCGTCGAAATACGAACCCACTTTATTCATGTTCCCATAAAAACACAAATTCACCATATATTCATAAACAATAATCACCGTAAATTAACATTAGTTGCATAAATATACAAATTTAATGCAAAAATACGTGTTTTATTTTATGTAAAATGTAAGGAAACTAGGAAACTGGTCAAAAATTCATTCCGTGGTTAATTCTATATTTGAATGACAACATTGACCAGCAACAAAGATTCTTCATTATCCCACTACATACATCTCGTAATAAATAAAAGCGGAACAACTAATTTTGTTTTGCTTTTTTAATTAAACGAATGGTAAAGAATTGGACAATTATTTTTAGCGGGAATATAAGTGAAATTGATGACTAGGAACGCTAGAGGTCGCTTCATGATCAAAAAATTATACATGGGCGAGATAGGGGAATACGGTTTCAGTTTCAGTCAGACTAGACCGACTCGTGTTTTGTCGACTCTCGGGCACCGTATACCTACCAATTTCCCCGTGAGCCGACAAAACACGAGTCGGTCTAGTCTGAGTGAAACTGGAACCGTATCTCGTTCGCGTATACAAAAAATGTTGAATGTTGATAACGAAGAATCAATACGTATCAGGAAACGTGCTGTTTGTTTTGATTACCTACGTGTTTTTGAGGGTATACTTTGTTTTGTTTTGCGATTAGATAATTTTCAACATTTTAAAGTATTTAAAATATCGATAAAGATATTCATTACATATCAGTAATGTATATTATTGGCGTTCCTGACTGCCCTAATACAAATAAAAATTGTAAAATGCATGTTTTTCCAGCAGATGTTGATGTGAGTTTGATATTTTGTATAAACTACAAATACTAAAATATTTTGCATTCATTTAGTTGTACAAAATATGGTTGGAAAGAGTTAATAATCCTAAACTTCTGTCTGAAGATCCAGTTAATGTGAGAAGAAACTATAGAGTTTGCGAAGATCGATTAATTGGTCGACGTGGTGCTAACATAAAGGGAGGAAAGTGAATCTGCTTTACATTTATCTTGTGACATGGAAGGTAGGTTCGCAGAATATACAAAATCATATCGTTTGCAATAGTGTGCGGATACTTCTTCAGCTGTCACTACAGTAGAATGTGAAAGTAAGTATAAAAATCCGATAACAACATTTTAATCACCAGTCTATTGCTTCTAGCATATATCAAAATTACCAAATTTCTACAGACACATTGGTGGATGATTTAATATTATAATGAAACAAGCTCCACAAAAAAAGAAAGAAAAAGAAACATTGGCGCGACGACGACAAAAACACACTCATAAATCATCTACACATGTGTACTGGATAAGCGACGGACAGTCTGGCATTTCTCTGGAAGGCTCCCGGCCTATCGAGAAAAAAGCACGAAGTTTCTAGCATATTTCTAGGCTTTTTATATACGGATATAAAAGCCGTGGTGGTACCGGAATGATTCATTCCTTCAATAGTAATTCATTCATTCATTCCATTCAGTAGTATTCGGAAAATACAAAATAAATATAGTGGTGCAGTGTTATATAAATAGAAGTGATAGAAATAAATACGAGTGTTTATTTGTAGTACTTTTAAGTGCGATACATTTATTTTAAATTTTTTTATATTGTGATTAGTTTTAAGTGTATAAATATACAGACAGTTTTAAAAGTTGCTTTATTGCGAACCCGAAAACGCGACAATATCATCAGAAATGAATTCAGCTAGTACATCAGCAGCTGCCACAGGTAGTAGTTGTCACACATATTTCACGCAAGTGTTTTTCGAAGCGATTCCATTATCTATCTCCACTTTACGGTATCTCTACCGGGCCTAGCGAAAACGCAAATCTATCGGAATCGGTTGGCTATTTCAGACTTGAATCCGAACGACAGACAGTTTTTGCAATTAGAAAGAAATGCAGTACCTATAATATTGGAGTGTATATAACAGATGGGCAAACGAAAATTGAATTATTATAAAACATCAACAAAACGAAAAAAGTAAATATGCATGAAAAATCAAAATACGACATAAGGAATTTTTAGTCTACAATTTTATTTATATTATTTTGATATTTGTTAATTCGATTTTGTTTAACTAAGTACATAATACCAATATGCGAGTAAGTTTTAGAATTTAAACATTTTTTATAATAAAAATGTTCGGTATCGACCAAGAAAGCCGTAAATAGCTATTTCATGTAGAGAATTATATACTTAACAAGAATACATCGGTTTGAACTGGTGCTGCGCCAATTTTGTTCTTTCAGAATTTCCCGATCACGACAATAGCAACAGAATCTGTGAATAAAACTGATGCGCTCTGATCGAAACCCGAACATCGTCTAGCTCCACCTACCCACACCCCCTTGCGTCTATCGTCCCGCTAGTAATACAAGTTGCATAAGTTTCGATTTGCTCAGTTACTGTTGGTAAATGCCCCTCCTAAGTTGAAGTTCGACCAACTTAGTACAATGTTAATTTATGTTAAGTGCAATAATTTTTATTGTGACCAGATTCATAAGAAGCCAAGTGTTTTAACTTTTGTTAATTTTGCTACTACATTAATTTATGTTAAGTCAAGTGGATGTGAACAACACTTAAGGCTCGGGACTACTGATTTCAATATTGCGATGTTAAGTAATACAGGTTGCATAGCATATACTGAATTAAAAGAATGAAAATATCCCCAGTACCTACCCCTTTGCAAGTACTTCTCCTATAAGGGGCGTGGCCTACACTTGGGAGACTGCAACGGAATAATTTTCATAGAATATCTGATAAACACCATATTTATATGTACAGGACTGTAAAGAAGACAGACAAGTGAGGGGCCCGGGGTGTTTGTGTGGCGAAATACACATATGTTTCGGAATGAATATTCTGTTATTGAATCAAAAGTTGGCTACACTATTTATGTGTTATCTGAAATATACTCGTGTTCAGTTTCTTATTTGTTCAATATTGCCGTATTTTTTTTAATAATAGATATCAACAATTCAAAGTAGCTATTCTTCCAAACAACTAATTATATTTTATTTTAATATTATACATAATAGGTATAACTACAACAAACTATATTTTGTATTAATTTAACGTCTAATAGAAAATTTCTATATTGTTTTCTCACACATCCACAATTTTTTAAAAACCACTTTTTTGGTATCAGGGGACCTCAAAACGTGGACATCTGCAAAAATCTCGAGGTCGAAAATTTTCATCATCACAATACTTCCTTATACTACGTATAAGAAAGTAAAATGGGATCAATTATACAAACACCATACCAAGCTGCTGTCAATCACGAGGTGATTTTTCATTCACAGTTCTAAAGCAAACGGTGATTTTAAACAGCTCTTTTAATCACAGCGAAAGCAAGAGTCGTTTATTTTCACCACGCATGGTAAAGGTTCTCCTCCGAGCTGTTTACCCTGGGTTCGGTGAAAATAAACGGTTCCTGCTTTCACCCATGTTTCGCCGTTCCATTTTAAACAGCTCTTTGAGCTATTAACTGTATGCTCTGCTTATGTATACTAATATTAATAAACAAGGCTGTATGGGTAGCGAAAATATATTCGCGGTGAAAATGAATATCTTAACACAATCAATGCCTTTTATAGCTATTAGTTCGTCATTTTAATGAAATTTATTAATTTCAACTGTCAGTATCAGAAAAGCATAAGATATTTTATAAAATGCTAATAGTTTAGGGATAACAAATTTATAATAATTTATAAATATAATGAATACAAACCTTCTTCCACTGGTCTTTTGTTTTTTGTGGGCCATCTCCACGTGCATTTAAAATACCTGTTAATTAATCCCAAGCATTTTCATCATCTGGTATATTTTTATTCGTTCTTAATGAACGATTACATCACATAAAATCTAAATAAATGGTCTGCTGTCGGACAGTAACTTTACCACTTCTTTCCTTCGTATCCATTTTAATCGCAGTTGAAAAAACACTTGCTTAACACTCAAAACTCCTTCAACAAGTAAATTTTAAAATAACGTACCGGCAAGGAATCTAACCACAATCAAACTTTGGTACTTTTGATTTCCATTCGAAAATACATTTAATTCTCTTTTGAAATATACAGAGTGAATTTAGAATTTTGACTTTAATGTGTAATATATTAAATTTTCTTTTGAATAGTATACAGAGTGACTTGTACCTTAATGTTCATTCTGTGAATATATTTAATTTCACTTGTTAATTTAATTTTAATGTTCATTCTGTGAATATATTCATTTTCATTTGTTAATATACCGAGTGAGTTTAAGTAGTCGTTGCTTATTTTATTCATTCATTTATTAATTTTCATTGTATTTAATTCTGTAAACGAACAATTTGCAAATTTTCGTAACTGGCAGAGACATTTCTCTGTTTGTGAAGTTTATTTTTCTTTTAACTTTAAGTGAGTTATCATAATGAATTTGATAATTTAATCGTTGCGGCTTCTCATTTAGTTTTTTGTTATAGTCGTTCAATGTTTAGTAAAGTTAACACTTTCTTTTTTTTATTTTGTGTCACTCTTCTTTTAAACTTTTTTTTATATACATACAGCATGTGTAAAATCATATTGGGGATAGGACATATCTATACTATGCATACCCGCAACAACGCGCAGGTCGTATCAGTAAAGTACGATTAGCATTTCAGTCGGATACCGTCGATGGATGAACATGTATTTATCTAAGCACAATTCTAATTAAACATTAATTCTTAGTAAATTATTCTATAAATTCACTAACAACGGAATTTTAATGAAAATAAAAAATATACTCTAAACAATACAAAAAAATGTTATCGCATAGGCTCAAAAATGTCTCCTTCAGCAGCAAAGCATTGTCCGAGTCTATCATAAAAAAAAAAAAAAAAATTCTCGCACATTACGAATCATATCAACAGTCAACATGATTCGTAATGTGTCAGAAAATTTATATGATAGGCTCATCATAGTTGCCAGAGGCCTCTTATCGTTTCGTACGTGCCAACGCTTTCCAGCGAAAATCGTTCAGACCCGATAACGACAACTTTCTTTACGATAATCGTTCGCATAACGATCAAGTTACAGAATAGGGGTGTAAATATCTAATGAAGCACAATGCAAAACAACAGAACGCAACAATTTGATTATGATTTATCAACGACGCATATAATTTTAGGTTTACAAATAACGCGCTTTTATGTTTCGTTATGAAGATTCGTGTACTAGCGCTTAGTGTTTGTAATAGGAACTAAAATAAAATTCAAAATTGGTAAAGCCCGTGACCAGGCCCTGGGATTACCGCACCCCAGAGATATAGAGAGGGGAGAATGCTCTTACAAATGCGCGGAAGATAGAATGATTACAAATGCTGATGTGCGCCATTTTGACCCAGGGTTGTCAAGAAGCACCAATCATAGGCATTCTTGAAAGAACGAATTTTGAAAGAAAAGATGAGAAAGGAATGTGGAAAGAAACGTTCAGGTGATTGGTTTATGCATTTAAACCGCAGAGTAATCGCGTTTTGCTTATTTTATCAAACATTTATTTATTGTATTTTACATAGCTTCCTGTTTATTATTAACATTCTTAAAAAATAGTCCTTTTTAGAAGGCGCAAGTAAAATATTCCCTTTATGAAGGTATTTTGTCACTTTCATTAGCTTTCTTTTTGTAATCGCTAATATTTTAAAGTATGGTGGTAACGCTTTACTGGATCCTTCAAAAAATCGTAAAGGAAAACGTATAAGGTTTGGACAAAGGCAAATGGCTTATAATGTGTATTTTAAGCATAAATATATAGTATGTCTAAAAGAACTACTGCCAATCAAACAGCAGACAAAGTGGGTAGTAGTAAGAATATTAAGGAAAAACAATAACTTGGATAAAGCATAAAAAAATCATTTGAACGACATGTGCTTTCATTTTTCTTGAGGAATGAGTTACCAAATTGTAGAAAAAAGTGAGTTAATGTATATGTACATATTCTGTGAGTTATCGTATAAATTATGTATGAGTATTTTGATTCTAAGTTATTAATACCAATAGTGGCTTATGGCCAATAAAACGAACATGTCAAAGGAAAGGTTGAATAACTTTTACCACGAGGAATTTTTGCTTATAGCAGTATACTAAAATCTGAATGACTGGAGCTTGCAAAAAACAACCCTTCATTTACCTTTATATGGTGTTAATGAAATAGTATGAATTTAAATAATTTAAACCTCATCGAACTTGTATGGGTTAAAGTTAAACATCATGTCACTGCCAATAAGAATTCATTTAAATTAGACACAGAGTCCAGAATTTGTTGTTACGATTAAACATGGTTGATGCTGAGTTTATCATGTCAATATGGAACAAGAAAAGTGTATGGTACTGAAATATTGTTGACAATATCCGATCTTAAAAACATGTAATTTTAATGATGAACATTCATGTTTTGACATTAAGTTGCTGCAAATAACAGTAGTGTAAAATTGCATGAGTTAATTTTAGTATTTTTTAACTTAGTGTAATAACAATTAGAAATGTACTTTTTATTCACTTCACGCTTTCTGTTATTCAGTGTAATGTTTTGTGAAATAAAAATACTTATTCATGCTTATTGCTTTTATTACAGATATTATATTTATTAAAGATATTTCTTCTGAGGTATTAAACACTCTATCTTTACACTGCAATTAAATACTTCCTGCATATATCCATATACAATAGCTGTAATAATCTACAATAAAATAAGATACTACAAAATATTAATTGCAACACAGGTAAGAGTTTAGATTTTTCATAGTTCGTGTTGTGCCATAAAGCTTCTTTCTTGATTTTGCTTGACTTCTTTTCCAAGCCTCATACTTTCTTTTATATTTGCCAGGAGATACCATAAAAATAAATTGATTGTGTTTTACATAATATTTCTTAAATACAATATAAAAACTTGCAAAATTATGAAAAGTCTTTGTTAACTTTGCCTTTTTTTTCTGCAGCTCGTGTCAGAACAATTCTCATAACCAGAAAACATTCTGAAAAAAAGTGTGCTATTATATACTTAATCTGATAATCATTTTAATTAATTTATTACATTTTAGTGCTCTCAAGTTCCTATCTAATCTTGGTCTAATGGGATCATCCGATCAAGCTCTCTCCTTTTCAGAACTTAATGAAGGCACTTCTTGTGTTCCTGCTAATGATTCATCAGTGAGATTTTGTCCACTAACACCAGCAAAACTAATACTTGAAACTTCATCTACAGCAGATGTTTCCAGTATTGTTTTCAAAGAAGTTACACAATAGAAATCGCTGGTATTCCATTGGCACATAATCTTCATCTCTGAAATGTTCTGAACAAACATATTTATTCTCTGACCATAGCCAATCAGTTGCTATATACAAAGCTTTCAAGCATATCGGTAACAAGCCACCTTCTGAAGATCTGAAATTATTTTGATATTTCAACAAATTTAAAATGATCTTGCCATCAAACCTGTGAAAACTTTATCCTTCAGGTTTAAACCTCTTAATATTGGGGCAGCTTTTAGCACTGCACGACATGTTTATATAGATATTTATGTATTTAATATCTAAAAGATTTATACAATAATGAAACCACACACTTGAGCACATGAAACAAATATTGCTTCCACAGCTACTTTTTCCAAACGATTCACCAGAAACAAGTATGTCTGAGAATTACATTTAAAAGTCAAAAACAAAAACATAATAATTTAGTAATACACCACACATATAACCTAAATGAACATAAACAAAACCACTCATGACATACCTGGGTCAAAATGGCGGCGATCATTGCGTCGCGTAAAAATTAGATGCGCAGTGGTTCAAGAGCATTCTCCCCTCTCTACATCTCTGCCGCACCCGCATACGCCACCTGCCGTGTAAAAGGATTACCCTGGACCGCTAATATAATGAGTATGCATCGTCCTTGGCGTAGACAGCCAGTTACATTAGCTTTAATATTCGAAAGGGAAAATAATTGAATTAATTCTAACTAGAGTCTCAACTCATTAATTACTGTAAATGTATTTTTTCTTCGTAACAAACCACGTTATAACGTGAACTCTTGCTTATTATTGGGACTGCATCTATCACATTAAAGCGCATTGGGCATTCAATAGTAAAATTAACTCCGCCCTAAAATTGAAGTTTAGCATGAGATTATAAACATTTATTTATTTTCAGAAAGTGTATTCTACCGACACCACCGGCCAAACGAGTGACATTAAACGGGCGCAAAAGATGTCTCCGCCCGATCTATAAATGTGAGCAGTGCAAGTACAGGACGAAGTACCAAGCAGATCTCAAGAAACACACTGAACAGCATTATGTAGTTAAAAGGTATAAATGTAGGATTTGTAACAGACGTTTCAAGACTAAAGAATCCCTCAGGCTGCACGTGGAAAATACGCACGCTTATGTTGGAGGAAAGGACGACCAAGAACATTCTACAACTGATTATAGGAATGCACATATAAAAGTAGAACAATCGAGCCCAAGAGATCAAAAGAAAATATTTGAGTGTTCCCTGTGTTTATTTCGAACAAAACATAAACGATCTATTAGCAGGCATATTAAAACTAAACATTTGAAGCAATTTGATTATAATTGTGATTCTTGTGAATTTGAAACAAACTGCAAACAGCATTTAGAAAGACATATCAAAAATAAACATTTGATGCAATTTGATTATAATGCGTCTCTTGTGAATATGGAACAAACCGCAAAAGTCATTTAGAATCACATATAAAAAGTAAACATATGAAGCAATTTGATTATAAATGTGACAAATGTGAATATGAAACAAACAGCAAAAGTAATTTAGAACAACATATGAAAACTAAACATTTAAAGGAATTTGACTATAAATGTGACAAATGTGAATATGAAACAAGCAAGAAAAGTAATTTAGAACAACATATGAAGACTAAACATTTAAAGGAATTTGACTATAAATGTGACAAATGTGAATATGAGACAAACAAGAAAAGTAATTTAGAACAACATATGAAGACTAAACATTTAAAGGAATTTGACTATAAATGTGACAAATGTGAATATGAAACAAACAGCAAAAGTAATTTAGAACAACATATTGCTGTGGTATTTTTCTTAAATAAATAAATAGATAAATAAAGAAATCAAAAAGATAAAAAAATTAACAAAAATAAAACACCAGCACATTTATTTTAAATAAATATAAATTTACATGTTAGATATAAATTATAATTTAATATTTCAACAAATAAACACAGAATAATCCACTAATTTATATAAATATATATATTTAAATTACCAGTAATGGTGAGTACTCAAATTGATAACTATGCAGTAAAATACACATCAATGCAAGATGGGTTGCATACCCATAAAAATAATAGCACTTGCAATTAAAAATAAAATGGATAAAATATAAAACAATGTTAAATAAATTAGAGTACAAAATTGTGTTGAATATCATACAAAACATGATGCTTAAATACTGACCTCAGCCTAAAAAAGGATATGTAACGATTCGGACATTATAATTAGTGATTTATAGAAAGTAGGTCATTCGGGAACATATTCTTTGGCAGTAATAATAACCGATGAATAGAAGCCTGCGTTCAACAGATTGCATTAATAATAAACACTACGACACGAACAAAGGTCTCTATACATAAATAAATATATATATTCCACTTATTTCACAGTCACTAAGATTAATTGTATTTTCTTCCGTATGGGACATGGAAATGCATACAAAGGTATATGATTTATTTGTTTCTATACACAAACACATCCAGAATGTAAATATTGTGGCCTGGTTCAATATTAAAAATAAAACATTATGTTGGGTATGTAATTTTTCACTGATATTCACAGAATAAAAGATATTGTTGAATGTACATTTAAATATGCGATTAGTGCATAATTTCATTCATATAAAAATACTTCAAGAGACTTCAAGCTAAAAATAAATAAAATATTAGTCAGTATATAATAAGGTACAGCTTAAGAATACCTACCAATAGATAAAATCAATCAATGTCCATGGAATATGCAAGTATAAAATATGTAAATAAACAACAACGGTAACATGGCGGAAGAAAGGTCACATGACCACGTGACATCGATAGTTACCATAACAAACACGGAGGGCGCAGTAGATGAAAATTCAAATTGAACAAACATAATTTAAAACAAAATAAAGCGTTTGTCAAATGTTAAATGGTATAAAAGGGCATGCATCAGCTAAAAGCAGGGAAGTCCATCCGAAGATCTTCAAGACTTAAGGAGAAAAGAAAAGTTAAACCAGTGCTCCAAGAAATAAATAAAAATAAAAATCTAAAAGGCATAAACGCCTTTAAGATCCCGACGTCGCAAGAACAGAACGCGTGATACGTTCCACAGGCGATAAGTGCGCGATATACAGTGGAAGTGCGAAACATTATTCGACTTCACAAAGCCCGCCATAATAAAATTTCTAGTAGGATGGAGGGCCTGAATTACCAAGGAGAATTTGAAATGTTATACAATCAAGAAAAGTAAGTACAAGCACTATTAAATAAAACTCCATCTTGCAATCCTACAAATAAATAAATAAAGGAATCTTCATGTGTGTGTCATAAATTATCGGATAACAAATTTTAGAATATTATTTAAATATTTAATAAATTCTTCTTTGAGTAAGCCTTGGGTTGACGTGCGAATCTCAACTTAAGGCGATTCAACGGAGTATAAATAATTTAACCCGGATAGCAACAGATTTTAGAATATTAATTAAATATTTAATAAATTCTTCTTTGAGTAAGCCTTGGGTTGACGTGCGAATCTCAACTTAAGGCGATTCAACGGAGTATAAATAATTTTTCCCGGATAGCAACAAATTTAGAATATTATTTAAATAATTAATAAATTCTTCTTTAAGTAAGCCTTGGGTTGACGTGCGAATCTCAATTTAGGGCGACTCAACGAGGCGTTAACGCTTTTATTTGAATAACAATAACTTTGAAATATTATAGGAAACATCTAATAGTTCCTCCTTGTTTAAATCTCGATTTTGACGTGAGAATCTCAGGTCGAGATGATCCAATGGGGATACATCGGTAAAAAAAATAAAGAAAGTGAATTTAGTAAATTTCTTTTGACTTATGAGCATACATGAAGAATTAGCGTAGTGATTTTTTACAATTTCTTAAGGGACAAAGGATTTGCAAGGTGCTTGTACTATTGATAAAAAAGGCAACACATAACAATGAAATAAAGTATTATATTAAATGATAATAAAATTTACTCTCAATGTTTTGTAAAAATTTATATTGTAAATAAAATAAGTTGTGCTAACATTCAATATTTACTTATTTATACCCATCCCAAAGGAGAACATAAGGAAAGTAAACATCACTATCACAGTTAGAACTCACAATAAGTACAAGGCTGCGACACATTACCCGTTATTGAGAACAAAGAAATTCACACTTAGACCCTGAGATTATTAAAGTATATTAATTTATTAATTTAACTATTGGTTATTAACCAAAGTAGAGGAGGTCACAGCAATATGAAAACTAAACATTTAAAGGAATTTGACTATAAATGTGACAAATGTGAATATGAAACAAACAACAAAAGTTGTTTAAAACAACATATGAAGACTACACATTTAAAGGAATTTGAGTATAAATGTGACAAATGTGAATATGGAGCAAACCTCAAAACTGACTTAAAAAGACATATAAAATCTAAACAGTTAAAGGAATTTGACTATAAATGTGACAAATGTGAATATGAAACAAACAACAAAAGTTGTTTAAAACAACATATGAAGGCTAAACATTTAAAGGAATTTGATTATAAATGTAAGTCTTGTGAATTTGGAACGAACAAGAAAAGTCATTTAGAACAACATATGAAAACCAAACATTTAAAGGAATTTGATTATAAATGTAAGTCTTGTAAATTTGGAACAAACAACAAAAGTAATTTACAAAGACATTTAAAACTTAAACATTTGAAGTGATTTCATTATAAACGTGCCTCCTATGAATTCTTTTTTTTTCGGTTAGTATAATAATTTGTGTTTATTTTGTATTTAATTCTCGGCTAATGATATATGTACAGCAAAAAATAAAAAATAAAAATTTTTGGTTTGTTTTTTTGCCCCTCTACTCAGTATATAATTCTATGGAAACCAATCGTTGGACCGCATGTAACTCAGAATGGGGTTGCTTAGGGCGGGTTAGATCCGCCGTTGCTGGATACTTTTATTGACATTTGATTGTACTTTCAAGATCGCAGAAAAGTATTTAAAAGAACATACAAATTAAAGTAAATTGTGTGTGATAAAGTGAAATAAACATCAATTTTATTACGATTTCCATAATTTCAAGGATATGTACGGCAGATATGATTAAAAATGTGAAAAGGAAAAATTCGATCGGTGAGTACCTAATTTATTTTCTGTCTCCATTTCTGTACGTTGGCACCCATAATTTCATAAGCAAAAAAATGTGCTTTATTGAGAAATCGCCTGCACCCGTAAGCTGTAGTTTACCCAAAATATGAAACGACACAAGACCTTCGAAAATATACATTTCACAAGCAATTCGCATGTGATTATATACGAATGAGAATAGGCAGACGGCTATTGTTCATGACGTGTGCGACACAAAATTTACCAATTTTACAAATTTATCATACAGACGACACTAAAATAAGACTATTTTCTCTATTGCACTTTTTCGGAAAATGCCCTGGAAAGCCACAATTTGCAGGTTAGGCTGTCGTAGATCATCGACGAAATACGAACAAACTTTATTCATGTTCCCATAAAAACACCATTTCACCATATATTCATAAACAGTAATCACTGTAATTTAACATTCGCTGTGGCTAGGGGCACGCGAGCGTGCCGATTAATTTGGAATTATAGGCACGTGGCTGACGTCACTGCTGTTATGACATTATCATTTAACGTGCACCTAAATTTGAAACTAGAGGTACGTCAAATCATTAGTTTATTCTGCGCCAATCTATAAGTTATGAGAATAATTAATAAGTGTTCATTATTATTTTTTTTTAAGGAATAAATAACAATTAGAGTCAAAATAAGTCTTTTTATTACAAAATTCAAAACATCAAATTATCAAAGGATGCTTTGCTTATAGCGTTTAGTTGATTATTTAAAATAAATGTGAGAATGTCTTGCTTTTACTATTTTTATTGCGTTTATTAAGATTTATTACTGTCGTAGAATCATGTCCCTCGGGTCGCCTCTTTTCTTAATTTTTGAGGACAACACTAATGATTTTAATAAATCAGTTTCAATATTTTCATTATTATTATTGTTATTACTGTTATCTTCATTATCACCAAAGGGTTCATCAACAAATGTAATGTGTGGCATGTTTGCTAAATTACTTGTATTATCTGTCAATTCAATAATATTTCCATCAGACAATACTATTCTAACACTATTTTGTTGTGAGATCGTTTCTTAATTATTATCGTATGCCTCAGTACTTGTTTTTGTATCGATCAGATCACAATTTGCCTCACCTGTTGTAATATAATTCCCACTTAATAATTGCCACTTCGTTTCTAGTTCTCCAGTAGTGTTCCATTTTCTTCAATAAATCTAATCTATACTTGAATTCACTATTGCTGGAAATGCTAATTAAGTTGATTAAAGAATTCGTAATTAAAGTGGCTGATTTTCGTTTTTCGGTTAACGTCATCACGTTAGGCTTTTCGCTTACTACATGTTTTGCTTTTGCCACAATATCTGACTTGGTTGTTGCAATTCTATGTTTTGATAAATAATAATTTTTTGTCCATCGTATGTGACACAAGTAGTTTGAAACATACCGTCATTATATTCCTTTAATATTTTTACTTTAGTGATTAAATCTATCCGTTTCTGGATATATGTACTTGAAATTGTAACCTGTTAAAATATTCACACACTGCAATAAATCTTTTTCATGGTTTTGAAATCGGTGCAGTGGTCGCTTCAAAATGTGTTTAGCTGCTTGATTGTCGATTATCGATTGATTATGGCTATCTAAAACAATGAAAAAATATTTAACGAAGTCGGTTAAAGTTGAATTGTTAGGTACTACTTGTTTGATTTTATGGTTAATTGAGTCCATACGGTTCTTTGTTGTATTATTTAAATTGCCTTTTGTTATGTTACATACAAGCCATTCATTCCGAATAGTATGCCAATTTTTATCAAAATAATCACATACCTACGCTTTGAGAAACGCATTCCTTAAATTGAGTATACCTATATGATATCATATTCAGCCTCATTCTTACAAAAGACTAATTTTTGAAGGTATTCTAAAGATAAATCTCGATCCTCTTTAGAAATATTCAGCTTCTCGCAGCCTATTAGGGTCTGTTTCATTTAATATACGATTTTGAGGGAAATGATCAAAAACTTTCTAGAAAATAAAACCATTTGCTTACAATCGAAAGTTCATGTTTTGTATGTTCTATTACAACTATATACTTTTAAATATTGGCCTGCTGGACAAATACGTAGTTTGAAATTCGCAATACATCCTAAGCGTAGCGTGCTGAAAATTATTACAGAAGTCAAAACAATTTTATCGGTTATTTAAAAGCTATTGTAACCTGGTCTGTCGTAACCCATTTCCTCTTTTAGGACGTTCTTTACCATGGATACATGCATATTCAAGTTTATAAAATTCAAGAGAGGACTTCAACGGTCTTTGTATGTATTTAAGAGAGGAGTTTATTGTAGGACTTTTTCTTTATAAATTTTTTGTTTTTGTCTTGTTCATAGATTTCTAAATATTTCTTTAGTTAGGTTTCCCCGAGAGCTGACAAAACACGAGTCGGTCTAGTCTGAGTGAAACTGAACCGTAGTATTTCCCTATCTCACCCATGTATAATAAGATACCTTATGAAGTATTGTTTATGACGTAAATCTAGTCAGGATAAATTATTTCCTAACCCCAATTCCTCAAGCATTCATTTTGTATTAGCATTATGTGTGCATAATACAAAATCAGAGTACGCTCTGTTTAGTGATTTAACTATTATTAAATAGAAATTATTAAATACAGCGTTTACCTGTTAGACCGTCCATATTTAATAGTTTATGTCGTTATCAACTGCAGTAATCCACTAAAACTAACAGAAATCCGCACCACAAACTAGAAAATGCATATTTTCCCCGTTTTTTATCCATGTGCTTTTAATTTCAGATTTCAGGGCACGTTAAATGATATCGTCATAACAGCAGTGACGTCAGCTACGTGCCTATAATTCCAAACTAAGCGGCACGCTCGCGTGCCTCTAGCCATAGCGTTTAACATTACTTGCATAAATATACAAATTTAATGCAAAAATACGTGTTTTCCAAAAGAAAATAATTGACTTTTATTTTATGTAGAATGTAGGGAAACTAGGAAACTGGTCAAAAATTTAATCCGTGGTTAAATCTATATTTGGATGAAAACATTGAGCAGCAACAAAGATATCGTCATTATCCCGCTATATATCGTAATAAATTAAAAAGGGACAAACAAATGTTGTTTTGCTTTTTTAATTAAACGATTTCGGCACTTTTAGGATACAATACATGAGTAGGACACGTAAATGGTAAAGAATTGGACAATTATTTTTAGCGGGATTTTAAGTGAAATTGATGATTAATAACGCTAGAGGTCGCTTCATGAGCAAAAAATGTTGAATGTCGATAAGGTAGAATCACAGCATATCAGCAAACGTGCCTTTTGTTTTCATTACCTACGTGTTTTTGAGTGTATACTTTGTTTTACGATTAGATAATTTTAAAGTATTTAAAATATCGATAAGGATATTCATTACATATAAGTAAAGACAAAATTATAAAATAATTTTGTCTTTACTGAAGACCAATAATTATAAATTAGTGGTGTTCCTCAGTGCCATAATACAAATAAAAATTGTAAAATGCATGTTTTTCCAGCAGATGTTGATGTGTGTATGATATTTTGTATAAATTACAAATACTAAAATATTTTGCATTCATTTAGTTGTACAAAATATGGCTGGAAAGAGTTAATGATCCTAAACTTCTGTCTGAAGATCCAGTTAAAGTGAGAAGTAACTATAGAGTTTGTGAAGATAGATTGATTGGTCGACTTCATGCTAACATAAAGGGGGAAAGTGAATCTGCTTTACATTTATCTTGTGAAATCGAAGGTAGGTTTGCAGAATATACAAAATCATATCGTTTGCAATAGTGAATGTTGTTATTATTTTAGATGTATCGCAGAAACAATATGAAGATTGTGTGCATGCTTCTTCAGCTGTCACTAGAGTAGAATGTGAAAGTAAGAATAAAAATCCAACAACAACATTTTAATCACCAGTCTATTGTTTCTAGCAGATATCAAAATTACCAAATTTTTAGAGACACACAGGTGGATGATTTAGTATCATCAGAAATGAATTCAGCTGCTACAGGTAGGTGATATAGTTTCTAAAGAGTTACACGAATAATTAAATATAAACAGAGAAAATGTAAATCAATCATCTAAGAGTATGTAATAATTACTCAAGAACTAGTTGAAATAAAATGCAAAAGGAAAATCCCTTACCACAAAAAAAATATATATCAAAAAAATCTGAATACGTATTTCGGCAACTAAGTTGCCATCTTCAGTAGATATCTGTATAAAACAAAAAAGAGTGTTAAACGTGGTATTTTTGGCTAAGGTGTAACCTTAGCAGATATGCTCTTCAGCAAATCACCAGTGGATCAAGAACTATTAATATTTTAATAATCAGTGTACAATTTTTTTAATAATATGATTGGCTATATTTTTGTTAATAATATAATATCTATCTCTTGTAAGTTCATGTAAAATTATATATGTACATACAATACATTATTATGTTAACTTCTTAAGTTTTTTATTGTATTCTATGCATTGTATTTATTCAATACTTTTATTTGTAACATTAGAACTGCTAAATACAATATTAATTATTTTTATTGTATTTAGTATTTTTAATGCTACAAATAAATACTTTAAACGATTTTATGAAATGCGGTAAATGAAACTAATGACTTGTTATGCCTTATTTTTATTTTGCCTATGATTCGCATTACTAAAGCATTTCGCGATATTTGGTACTCTGAACGTGACTATTCGATCGTGCCTGGTATATTTTGTGAACTAGGTTGACATGCCTTATATCTACTGTGTGAAAACCTTTCTGTTCCTTGAGCTAACTTTACTGAAATTTAATTTTTAAGTCCCTACTGGTATTCATACGATGAATGTAATTACACGTTTAGGTTTACTCAAGACTACGCCTTATGATAAATAATTTCCGGGCTCGTTAAACTTATGCTAGACTATCCTACCTGTATCTATTCGTTTGCTCTAATTATTGGATACTACATATGTGATCTTCAAACATTTATTATTATGTGACAATTACCTGCTTCTTCGATTAGATAGCTTTCTGTCTTATTACGGTACCATTGTTCTGTAAACATTAATTATACTGTTTGATTGCATGCTAATCACACTTTTAATTAAGCTATACACAATCATAATTATTTATTAAAGCTTTAAACTAGTATACATTTCTTGTAGTTAAAGATTATATTTAATGCTGAATTAAATAATTCAACATCTTAAAGTATTACAAATGTTGAGTATTCATAAGCTGAATCTTTGCTACTGATCAGAATTCAACTTATCAAGCAACTTTAAATTATAATACAATAATGAACAAGTATTTTTACTATCCCAATTTATAATGTACTACATTAATATTATTACAATACCATCATATATTTTTTAAATTATAAATCTTAATTCCATTCATAACAATAAATAATTACAAAATTAAAAGCGTACAGAAAATATACAGAAGTTATTTTCGAAAAACTATAAAAATAAGTAGGGTAGATTCGCCGGTTCTGGCTCCACCCGCCACCACTAAATCCACCACCACTACCCCACTCAATCCCACCACTCAATCCCACCACCCAACCCCACTCCCCCACCACTAATTTTAGTTCCGAACGCGGCCACCGTGGATTTGCAGATGGCGCTGCGGTCGGCGCGCAAATTTAAATTTAAATTAATATACAGGGTGTCTCAAAATTTTAAAAAATAAATACATATACAGTATGATACTTTGTGACGTATGAATCATACAGGGTGTTTCAAAAATTAGAAAAGTAAGATGGCGAATCCAAGATGGCCGCCAAAATTTTTAAAATTAATGCAGGGTGTTTCAAAAATTAGAAAAGTAAGATGGCGAATCCAAGATGGCCGTCAAAATTATAAAAATACATATACAGCATGACACTTTGTGACGTAGCAGTCAAATATTAATATACAGGGCGTTTCAAAAGTAAGGATTTAGAAAAAGCAAGATGGCGAATTCAATATGGCCACCACTAGAAAAAACATAACGAATATAGCCGAAGCTAGACGCGGCTGGGGTACCCTAAATTTAATGAATACACGTTTGAAATCGTATATGACGTCAATTGCAATCATGTGTGCAACTTATCTTGTTTTCGCGCGATCATTGTAAAAATATGAATTTTAATTAGTCTACTTACCGCAATAAACATTCGCACGGCACCACACACAATGCAATACTGAAATTATTTTAAACGCGGCCACCTAGGCTTTGGAGATGGCGCTGTGGTCGGCGCGCAAATTTAGAACTAAATAAATTTTTGAATTTAAGATACAGTCTGTGACATAGCAATCAATATGGCTGCTAAAATATGAGATTTAAATATACAACATGGTCTCTGATGACATAACTATAAACATATCAAAGTGTTGGGAAATAAAAGATTAGCTTCTTTAGACAAAATTTATTTTTATATACAAATACAATTAAATTTATCATCAAGTATCACATTTATAGAGTAATCAATCACCACTATTTTCACACCAATTACAATTAGCAATGTCGCCTAGTTTCATTACTTCATAGTCATAATGAAGAGTATCAAAAGAAGTATGTAGCACTTCTAACATTAGAAAAGCGTTTAATGAATTTGAATGATCCTCTATTAATTTAACAATATTGCTATATAGATCACCACTTAAATTTATACATGATTTCAACAATGTATTATAAAATATCTGAAACTCACTATCTGTGAAAAATGATAATTTACATTTAATTAGTGGTTGCAACTTATACAAATTATTATATGTATCCCTCGATAACACCATCTGCTGATTTCGACTACTTATTCGTATAACACTAATAGTTTTATATGTCGATGATTCGATTCGGTGGTTAGGACTGCAACCTTCAGTTTTGTAAAATTCCTCCCATTCCTCCAATGTGAAGAATATACAGTTTGTCGGGGAACGAAGCTGAATGATGGGGACGTATCCAGCTGCTGGACTAAGGCCGATGTTGAGCCACTTGGAACCACTTTTGTTTAGAAAGGATGATGACTGTCCAATTAGTTGTTTTTCCTTAACGATGTTGGCATCAATCATTTTAAGAGATTCATCAATAAATTCATTATAAGTTTCTGGAAAGAAGTAAAAAAATTATAGAATTATTACTTTAGATGTAATTGTTTTAAATCTTACTAGCTTCCATTTTAATGTTTATGAGAAATTAAGTGCACAACTGAACTGATACTTAGACAAACTGAGACCGGTTTACGTTGAAGAGTATTATATCAAATATTAAAGATAGTGGGGATACTTACTCAATTTGAAGCGGCAGAACAGCTCCATCCGAGGCATGCGCAGGGGACCAGCTAAGGAGGTGGTAGATCGATCTTATAGTGTCCCCAGGCCAGAGTGTGGATACCATCCCCATTAATAAAGCGTTTATCATCGTGAGGTGATAAGGCTAGTTTATTTTGTTCGACCGAATAGATATTATGTAATTTCACGCTAAATAAATTCTGTTTCTTTAATAATACATTTTGTTCGAATAAACAGCCGCGATAATCCGCCAAACTGATTTCATCCCGGACTACAGTCTTTTTTACACCTTTCGCTTTTTTAATTTCCCTACCCTCAACCGCTAGGGCATACATTTTCGCGCGCAATCCAACAAACTCACTCATTATATTACCCGCATTTTCATCTTTAAATAAACCTAAAACAGCCTTGTTTTGAGGTGCTATGTTGTAGACATTATTGGCCGAAAAGTTCGATGTATCGAATTTTGAAATATTTTTCTTAATGTCGCCGTATATATCATTACTCTCCACTTTTAAAATAAAACTGTCTGTATCCATATAACATAGACACACCTTTTCTGCATACTCGCGCTTCAAAAAATTATAATAAAAGTCATACATTAAATATTTTGAAAGCTCCAAGACGGAGAAGCCAATATAAATAGGTTTATTATATACAACTTTTAACTTCTCCATCTGGATAGCTACAAAGTTTTCCGAAAAGATGCTAATACTCTTAAAATTTGGTTTCGCGATTAAACTACCAGCCCCGCGACTTTTACCATGGTCCTCCCAATGTGTGACCAATTTGACATCTACTCGCTTATCAATATTCTCCATGCTTTTACCATATACAGAGTTGTTCATAAGCTTGTAGAAGTCTTTTTCAAAATCAGTTTTAGCTTGCTGACGTAGGCTGGTGTTTAGATCGATATAATTTTGAAGCCAGTTTGACTGGGTAAATTTTAAAACGCGATGAATTTTGGTGATTTTCAGGCCGAAATGTAACGCTTGCTTTAATGTTCTATAGTGTATGACATATTTCCCCTTATTTTGCAAATTAGCGATCAGCTTTTTATTTTGAAATTTAGATGTGGGAGGTACCATGTTTTCGGAGAGAAAAGGTAAGTCGTTATGCTCATCATGCAAAGTTACAGGATACTCGACATCTACTTCCAAAAAATAACCAATCTGTGAATCATCAGCGACCCCAGAGATATTTAAATTGTCAATTTCATCTTGACTAACCTAACTAAACCCGCCGAATGGTAGATACTGCGACATTGCCTACCCATACAAATTGTTGGCGTCCCAATAAGCTAAATATGAACTCGGATCACTCGCATCATAATTGGTCATATATTTATTATTTGCTGTAGCGTGCCGCAAAGATACCTGACACAACCCACCCCTGATACTCCGCTTAACAAAATGATGCATATCGATGTCAGTGAGTAGCTCCAGTTCAATTTTGGTATGCTTCAACATAGCATCCCAAGACAGGCCAGGGCTGGTGTAATATTGTGCCGGATCCAAACTATATGTATCACGACAAATTTTTCTAAAGTTTTCAAAAATATCAGCCAAAAGTAAAACATCGGTTTTTATATATAAATTCGAATATTCTAATAAATTCTTACATCCAAATGTAGTCCAAACACTTTGTGCATGTTGATACTCCGCAACCGAAATATCATCATTAGTTAATGAATTGAAAAAATCGCGCTTTGCCGGTAAGGCCGGTTCTTGCAATCGCCCAAAGGTATCTATATATTGGTAAGGGAAAATACCCTTCTTTCTAATTAATTCGAATTCTGAATCTACTGGGAACGCGCGTCTAACATTTAAGAAATTTTGCGAATCTAAATTTTTCGCGAGCTTATCGATAGAAGACGCCATGAACCGAAAACTATCTAAAAACCGTAGATTTATATAAACATTTTGTTTTTCGCCCGATTTATCCGTATAATCACCGACCAAAACTTTCGCGCTAAAACTAATATACCGTTCTTTATTAATCGGAATTACATCAATATCTAAATTTTGTTGTGCCAAATCCCTTAAAAATAGATGGCTATCGTACCCGCTCAAATTATGAAAAAAGATAGGGACAAATTTCGGAATTTTGAAGTTGAGGTTACAATTAGAATGAGCGGCCCCTCGAAACGCTCCCGTAATGTGGCAGTGGTCTCTCACTCTATCTCCGTTGAGAGATAGTTCACATATGTGGCAAATCACGGCCTCATTATATAATTTTTGTTCGCTATTATTTAAATAATTCATCGGCACGATAGTCTTTAAATAGTTTTCATAGATTAGCTTAACGTCTTCTATCAATTTTTCAACAAACACCGTTGAGCAATCTAAATCGGCATACGTGACAAATTTATTTAAATTTGCATCAAACGAACACACAATTTGATATGCAAAACTATAAGGAATATGTTTGAATGTTTTATTTGTGTACGAATTAGATGGATCACCGCTGCATGTGTGAATTGGTTGGAGAATACTTTCAAAGTCGGCGTAAACAAGAAAAGGAACGGACATTTTCTTATCATAACCATCAAATCTTAATATATTTTGAGGTAATAAATCACCAAATTTAGTTTTACCCGCATCAGTTGAGGGTAGTACGGTGTAAACATGATTACAGTCATTCTGTTGATGGGTGTTTAATTTTTCAACAGTACTGAATCTCACTAAACACCCATCGCAGATGTTGGTCTCATGACTGTGTTTATTGATTTGAGATGAAAGTAGCCTGGAGAAATTTTTAATTAATACATAATGCGATTTGACCCCGTCTTCCAAAAGTAATAAATTGACGTGAACAGCTTTCCTGTTCCGCGTAAAATAAATCGGCCCCACCACCTCATGATTTTTAGTGTCATCATTAACAGCCAAAGCGTAAACGTTAATACTTAAATTATTTAATTGTTCAATTTTATAAATGTCTTTAATTTAGCCGGGAATTTAATACCTTCTAAATTTAGGACGCTGGAGTAATGAGCATAACTACCCACTCTCCCCACATTTTTGTTGACAGGATGGAGTGTTGCTACTAGCGACCAACACAGGCATGCGTCATCGGAGTTCTGAATGTTGACGCACGCTTTTTTGTTTCGGATCGAGGGGGGTAGTTCCAAGTAAGATGATCCCCCAAGAGGTTGGTAGGTGTTGATGTTAACCTCTAAATGCGAGACCATCTTAAATGCCCAATTACTCCCTCTCTCCGAAAACTCTTCCGCTTTCGACTTTATAATAGCAGCCGCCTGGTCAAAAACGTCCTCCAAGTCCGAAGACTCGGTGACAATGGTGTATCGAGTATTAAATGATTTTAAGTCGGCTATTTCCTCATCTGCTATCACTTTAACATAATGAGCAAATAGCTCTAACTGCACCTTAACACCCGATACAGCCCTAGCCAGAACATCTTTAATCAGGCGGCACACTTTAATTTTTAAATTGGCCAGAAAATTAACATCTAAATTTTGTTTACCTAAAATTTTGTTGCTCGCGACCCGATTTTTGAATGAAGAATTAATTTTAAACACTCCATCCTGCAGCATAAGTTGTGTTTATTAATCAAGTGCTGTTGCGAGCGAAGATGACCCCTAAATAAAGAATTATTGGTGAAACTCAACCCGCAACAGCTTACCTGGGGAACATCGTGACTAGTAGATGGAGCAGCATCCACTAGTCTATTAGAGCTTGTGGATGGTGCTACATCTACTTTAACCCTCTTCTTAGATGGTCCACCAACATGCTGGCACGACTCCACGCCCTCCCCACAAATACCGCAAATAAAATTGCGGTGGAGGGCATGTACATGCCGCTTCAAGTGATCACGGCGGCTGAAGGTTTTTTCACATATTAGGCAGTTCATTTCTGCAAAGAAATAAAAAATCAAAATCAAAATTGAGATAATAATTAGGAATTTTAAAGAAAAAATTATCATATAATAATTCAAAATATCTTGAAAAAATATGTCAGATTGATATGAAGCATCGCTGTATATCAAAAAATACTGTTTATAATATTTAAAGACGCCCCAAAATAATTTAAAAACATATGTTAATATGTACCGATTTTACTAAAAATCTAATGAGATATCAAGAGTACACTCGTAAATATAAAATTTGCTATAGCGGTTTGATTGCTAATAGTAGAAAAATATGTAAGATTTATATTAAACACCACTGTATACTGTTTATAATGAAATATTATAAAAACAAATTTAAAACTAAGTGATTAATATTTACAAAATACATTGAAGAGAAAGAAATTTAAAAAAATAATTATTACTTACTGTTCTAATAATAAGAGCTCTAACTAAAAACAATAACGATGTACTCTCAACGAGGTTGCAGTGTTTACTGAAGTTTAGAATAAGAAATATTCTATTTTATACAAGCATTAGTAAAACAATTGTATGTGTAAACTACTACTTCCGGTCTACCGAATTTAATATTACACTCGTAAATAGAAATCAGATATATTACACTCATAAATATAAAATTTATTTGAAATTAAAAAATAGTTTCAAAATAACTTAAAAAATATGTATAATACCGTTTCTAAAAAGAATATTAAAAAGCACTACTAAATAAATTTGAAATTAAAAAATAGTTCCGAAAAATATCCTAATGAATATTAAAAATACTAGACACATTCAAAATAACTTAAAAATATGTATACCATTTCTAAAATGAATATTAAAAAGCACTACTAAATAACTTTGAAATTAAAAAATAGTTTCAAAAAATATCCTTATGAATATTTAAAAAAATACTATACACATTCAAAATAACTTAAAAATATGTATAATACCGCTTCTAAAATGAATATTAAAAAGCACTACTAAATAAATTTGAAATTAAAAAATTGTTTCAAAAATATCCCTATGAATATTTAAAAACTACTAGACACATTCAAAATAACTTAAAAAATATGTATAATACCGTTTCTAAAAAGAATATTAAAAAGCACTACTAAATAAATTTGAAATTAAAAAATAGTTTTAAAAAATATCTTTATGAGTACATTTGTAAGCCGTTTGACTTCTAATAGAAAAATATATAAGATTTCAATGTCCATAAAAATACTGTTTATAATGAAAAGAAATTTAAAGCCGGGTAATATCCGTTTAATGTGATTAATATATGTAAATAAATTAAAGAAAATAGAGCTTTAAAAACTACTTACCGATTTAATATATGGACGTCACTAAAAACAATAACGATGTACACTCGAGAAGACCAAGATGCCGAATAAAGTTTAGAATAAAGAACTGGTACTTTAATAGACTATTATTTAGCGCATCGTTAGATATGTGTCTTTCTCTTACATATTGATATGTTTCATATGACATTTCTTGTTAAACGCATAATACACCTTTCATTTTCTATTACACACAACTGCATGCAGTTGGCCTACATTAACATTACACGCTTTAGCTTTCTGTTAGAAACAAACATGCGGGTTCTCGAATTAAAAAAATTAATCGCGTAATTGAGTGTTCTTTGCTTTATTGTCTTAAAACTATTTATTTATGTCTATAGTATTTTAACATTCTCTTCAGAAAAAACATGTTTTATTATAAGTTTTATTTGTAAAACAAAATCTAAAATTTGAGTTTCGGACATAATGAATTTTGTTTAAAATTAGTAGGAATATTGGTAAGATTAGATATTTCACTGAAGTAAAACTACTACCTGTCTAACAATTTTACTGAAAATCTAATCAGATATCAAGAGTACATTAGTAAATATAAAATTTGTTATAGCGGTTTATAGTATAAAAAATATGTAAGATTTCAATGTCCATAAAAATACTGTTTATAATGAAGAGAAATTTAAAGCCGAGTAATAAATGTGAATATGATTAATATTAAAGAAGAAGAAATTTAAAAAATTAATTATTACTTACTGTTTCAATAGGAACTGGTACTTTCTATGTTTCATATGACATATATTCTTGTTAACCGTATTATGTGTTTATTATAACTTTTATTTAAAACAAAATCTAAAATTTGAGTTTCGGACATAATGAATTTTGTTTAAAATTAGTAGGAATATTGGTAAAATTAGATATTTCACTGAAGTAAAATTACTACCTGTCTAACAATTTTACTGAAAATCTAATCAGATATCAAGAGTACATTAGTAAATATAAAATTTGTTATAGTGGTTTATAATATAAAAAATATGTAAGATTTCAATGTCCACAAAAATACTGTTTATAATGAAGAGAAATTTAAAGCCGAGTAATAAATGTGAATATGATTAATATTAAAGAAGAAGAAATTTAAAAAATTAATTATTACTTACTGTTTTAATAGGAACTGGTACTTTCTATATGTTTCATATGACATATATTCTTGTTAACCGTATTATGTGTTTATTATAACTTTTATTTGTAAAACAAAATCTAAAATTTGAGTTTCGGACATAATGAGTTTTGTTTAAAATTAGTAGGAATATTGGTAAGATTAGATATTTCACTGAAGTAAAACTACTACCTGTCTAACAATTTTACTGAAAATCTAATCAGATATCAAGAGTACATTAGTAAATATAAAATTTGTTATAGCGGTTTATAATATAAAAAGTATGTAAGATTTCAATGTCTATAAAAATACTGTTTATAATGAAGAGAAATTTAAAGCCGAGTAATAAATGTGAATATGATTAATATTAAAGAAGAAGAAATTTAAAAAATTAATTATTACTTACTGTTTTAATAGGAACTGGTACTTTCTATGTTTCATATGACATATATTCTTGTTAACCGTATTATGTGTTTATTATAACTTTTATTTGTAAAACAAAATCTAAAATTTGAGTTTCGGACATAATGAGTTTTGTTTAAAATTAGTAGGAATATTGGTAAGATTAGATATTTCACTGAAGTAAAACTACTACCTGTCTAACAATTTTACTGAAAATCTAATCAGATATCAAGAGTACATTAGTAAATATAAAATTTGTTGTAGCGGTTTATAATATAAAAAATATGTAAGATTTCAATGTCTATAAAAATACTGTTTATAATGAAGAGATATTTAAAGCCGAGTAATAAATGTGAATATGATTAATATTAAAGAAGAAGAAATTTAAAAACTACTTACTGTTTTAATAGGAACTGGTACTTTCTATATGTTTCATATGACATATATTCTTGTTAACCGTATTATGTGTTTATTATAACTTTTATTACCCTCTTTAATTGTAAACAAAATCTAAAATTTGAGTTTCGGACATAATGAATTTTGTTTAAAATTAGTAGGAATATTGGTAAGATTAGATATTTCACTGAAGTAAAACTACTACCTGTCTAACAATTTTACTGAAAATCTAATCAGATATCAAGAGTACATTAGTAAATATAAAATTTGTTATAGCGGTTTATAATATAAAAAATATGTAAGATTTCAATGTCCATAAAAATACTGTTTATAATGAAGAGAAATTTAAAGCCGAGTAATAAATGTGAATTTGATTAATATTAAAGAAGAAGAAATTTAAAAATTAATTATTACTTACTGTTTTAATAGGAACTGGTACTTTCTATATGTTTCATATGACATATATTCTTGTTAACCGTATTATGTGTTTATTATAACTTTTATTACCCTCTTTAATTGTAAACAAAATCTAAAATTTGAGTTTCGGACATAATGAATTTTGTTTAAAATTAGAAGGAATATTGGTAAGATTACATATTTCACTGAAGTAAAACTACTACCTGTCTAACAATTTTACTGAAAATCTAATCAGATATCAAGAGTACATTAGTAAATATAAAATTTGTTATAGCGGTTTATAATATAAAAAATATGTAAGATTTCAATGTCCATAAAAATACTGTTTATAATGAAGAGAAATTTAAAGCCGAGTAATAAATGTGAATATGATTAATATTAAAGAAGAAGAAATTTAAAAACTACTTACTGTTTTAATAATAAGAGCTCTAACTAAAAACAATAACGATCACAGCGTTTTACTAAAAGTTTAGAATAATAACTATTATATTAAAGCACTAGTAAACGCAATTATATCCATCTTGTATATTTTACTTAGATGCGTGTGTAATAACAACACACACCTGTGAATTGCAATATGCACTTAACTCTCTGTTTCAACTAATGCGGGTAATCCATTAGTATTCTTTACACATTATCTCTAATAGGAACTACATTTAGTTTATGTATTGATTTTCCATATCTTGTTATGAGTCGCGAAATACATACTAAACAATTCTGTTAATAAATTCTTTTTATGCAAAATTATTTATAATGAATAAATATAAATTAATATTATAGTATTTAATATTATTTTCAAAAACAAACGCATGTTTTATTGTGATTCTCTTTAATGTATACGTATACAGCATGATACTCTGTGACGAATTAAATATATAGCATGATTTTGTGATGAAGTATGTGAATTTGAATATATACGGTGTTCCAAAAGTGTTGAACGAGGAAATAAAAGATTAATTTATTTAGTTAGAATTTATTTTTATATACAAACAGATACAAGTAAATATGCTAAACTATTCTGAGAAAATCTTGTAGTATTCTAACATTGTGTAATGCACAAACACAATAATCTTTAGTATGAAACAGGCAAGTTGAATTCGTCTTATCTAACTTAATGCTATTTTTATCACATTCTAAATTAATTATTATAGAATTAGGTAAATAATTTTTTAGAAACAATAGATGATTTTTGTAGCCAGAAATATACATTTAAACTTTTATAAATAAAAGAAATTCTTGTAACCATATGCTTCTATTTAATAAACTATTTATACAATAGGTATACATTTTTATTTAGCACACTTTAAATTATTGTTTTGATGATCATTACAATGATAATCAGGTATATTTTGTTCTACAGTATTTAAACATAAACTACTAAACAGCTTCTGAAGTGTTTCCGAAGGACTTTGAACAGCTTTTTGTTTAATAAAATTAGAGTTGATTTGTTACTTACACAAAGAACATTTACCGGAATTTATTTCAAAAAATACAACTTTACACGAGAAAGATGAGATTGAGAGGCGGAGAAAAATGAGAATGGTGGGGGAGAAAGATGTATATAAGTAGATGTGAAAGAACAAAAAATCAGTTATAAATAGCTACTATCACTAGTTAGTAACAAGTGTTTATTATGAATCCATCATATCCATTCAATTTAATGTATAATTTCAGCAGCATCAATTGTAAAGCGGTGTAACACATTCTGTATACATAGTGATAATCAAATACCTATAATGACAGTGAAACCATACAACGTTGAGAAGTATGAAAACTTTTTGGCAGTTAATGGTATCGAAATACCTGTCGGAGTTGGTAATTGGCTATTGTCCTCGGAATTGAATCAAAGCGATTGTTTATTCATAGCAGCATTTGCATATCAGAACGATCAATATTTCGATATAGATGAATTAATCCACGTGTTAGAATATTGTAACCCCAATATAACCCAATTAAAAAAGTGTTGTATTTATTGCGAATATGAATATCTACATGAACCTGATTTTGATCTTCGTGATGAAATTTGTGTGTTTGATATAGAAACGTCGAATGTGCTGACTTTAAATAAGAATATACCGCAGATGTTAATGAGTTGGTATCCTTAATATGATCATCCAGAATTGGATTCACATTGATGGACCTCCATCAAGTAAACATAAATGTTATCAGTGTAGAAAACAAAACTATTGAAATTTAATAAAAAGATAAGACTGTTATTTTAGTACTAAGTTCGTTGATTTCTTTTAATAATGTTAACTTTAATGTAGTGTTCTGTTTCTCTATCTCATTGTGGTTTCAATGATATGTAAAAATAAACTAAGAATGAAAACTCTTTTGTGTTTTTATTCCCTTTATTAAGATACTAGAATAAAATAGCTAAACAGCTTTTTGAACAGCTTCTGAAGAGCTTTGAACAGCTTTTGAACGGCTTCTGAACAGCTTTGAACGGCTTCTGAACAGCTTCTGAAGAGCTTTGAACGGCTTCTGAAGAGCTTTGAACAGCTTCTGAAGAGCTTTGAACAGCTTTTGAACGGCTTCTGAAGAGCTTTGAACAGCTTGTGAAGTGCTTCTGAAGAGCTTTGAACAGCTTTTGAACGGCTTCTGAAGAGCTTTGAACAGCTTCTGAAGAGCTTTGAACGGCTTCTGAAGTGCTCCTGAAGAGCTTTGAAAAGCTTTTGAACGGCTTCTGAAGTGCTTTAAACAACAAAATGAGTGGAAGCTCTTTAATACATATTTATTACTCAAAGCCATTTTAACAATCTTTACTCAGAAAAACTAGTGATAAGATTACGTCTGAAAATCTACCAAGTCCATAAATGGATATATTTTAATTTGCCATCACTTTGATTCTGTGATATTATGTGTACATAATCGACTAACAGGCTCGCGATTGGTCGAGATACATCATGGTGTCATCCGCTCGTGAGTGACAGTTTTTGAAAAAATAATTTAAAGATTAGTGTGGTCACCACATGATTATCTTACACTTCAAATTATAGAAATTGAAGAATTTCTAAAATTATTCAAAATCCTATATATATTTGCAAAAACTGATATTAGATAAGAGTAAAAGATCTACTTCCGGTAAGAATTTCGAAAAAGTTTCGATGCGTTAGCTGTATTATTTAAAGCAATAGCACATATTAACTGCGCTAATTATAAAGTCTTAAAAAATATAATATATAGAATGCACGTAATAATTAATAAATATAATTTATTACATACGTTTGTGTTAGGATAATATCTCATTTATTGAATATAATATTACTTAATATATTTTTGAATTTAAGTAGAATAAAATAAAAAACATTTACATTCATTTTTATATATAATTAGATAAAAGGGGAAGAACAAATCAAGACACAATATTGACATTCAAAATACATTTTGTTTTTTATTTATAATTCTTGTTGGATATATAATTGTGATTGTAAAATAAAAAATATTTACGCAAACTAGATTCAAATTATAGTAGATGATTTGTGTTGATTTCAATGAAAATTTAAAAAAGAAGCCGTAATTAAAAATAAATGTATTAGATATTAATTGTATTTTGTTTTCAGTGCTGGTAGGCTTTTCCCAGATATTAATATAAAGTATAATAATAATGTTAAGAAATAATGTATATGTTATCAATCCAAACAACTTCTTAAACAAAATTGATATTTTTTATAGAATTACTTGGTGCTTTATATTTTACTTTAAATAATAATATTGAACTGTATGGACAAAAATATATTCACCCCTAAAATAAATCAGTTTTAAATTACCATATATACATCAAAAATAAAAAAGCTTCTGTATAATTTCACTAATATGTATAATAATTTCAATCAGTTTTTGTATATGTCTGTCCTTTAATAGCGGAAAGTTTAAAAACCGCCAAAACAGCCTATAGCTGCTAGATTGCATATTTCCCCCCGTAATTTCTTATTCCAAACTGTTAGATCTAATGCCAAACTGCTAAAAATAGCAAGATTTTCAATACCATAGACTTACCGAATTTACAACAGCTGATTCCATATGAGATTTTTTAAACAATTTTCGTTAATAAGCATTTTCAAGCCTTTGATGTTATTGTATCTATAAGTTATTTCAAGAGACCGTGTCAGCAAGGCAGCGTCGAATTAAAAAAATAAATTCTAACTAAATAAATTAATCTTCTATTTCCTCGTTCAACGCTTTTGGAATACCGTATATATTCATATTTGACTACTACATTATCGAGAATCGTGCTATATATTTAATTCAAATTAATGTAATTTTGCATTCATATTGACTGATACGTCACAGAGTATCATGCTGTATATGTATATATTAAAAAATATTAAAGAGAATCATAATAAAACGCGTTTTTTTGAAAATAATATTAAATAATTTTTTTATTAAGCATAAAAAGAATTTATTAATTTGTTTTAGATATATTTCGCGACTCAAACGGAAAAATCAATACATAAATTAAAATGTATTTTCTATTAGAGATAATGTGTAAAGAATACTAATGGGTTTACCCACATCAGTTGAAACAGAAAGTTAAGTGCATAAAGCAATTCACAAGAATATGTTGTTATTACACGCGCATCTAAGTATACAAGATGGATACAATTGCGTTTACTAGTGCTTTAATATAATAGTTCTTATTCTAAACTTTATTAAACACGGCAATCGTTGGGTGTACATCGTTATTGTTTTTAGTTAGAGCTCTTATTATTAAAACAGTAAGTAGTTTTTAAATTTCTTCTTTAATATTAATCATATTCACATTTATTACTCGGTTTTAAATTTCTCTTCATTACAAACAGTATTTTTATGGACATTGAAATCTTATATATTTTTTATATTATAAACCACTATAACAAATTTTATATTTACTAATGTACTCTTGATATCTGATTAGATTTTCAGTAAAATTGATGGACAGGTAGTAGTTTACTTCAATGAAAACATCTAATTTTACTAATGCTTTAATAAAATAGAATAGTTCTTATTCTAAACTTTAGAATAGTTTAGCATAAATTCTATCTAAAAAATAAATTCTATCTAAAGAAGTTAATCTTTTATTTCCTTACATCCTCGTTTCAACACTTTTGGAGCACCGTATATATTCACATTTGACTACTACTTCATCAGAATCATGCTATATATTTAATTCAAATCAGTGTAATTTTGCATTCATATTGACTGATACGTCGCAGAGTATTATGCTGTATATGTACTAAATTCAAATTTTTTAGATTTTGTTTACAATTAAAGAGAGTAATAAAATTTATAATAAAACATATGTTTGTTCTGATATAATATTTTTAAAATTCTAATATTAAGTACTATTAAATTCCATTATAAGGAAATAATTTTTATTAAACAAAGAACACGCAATTAAGAGATTAATTTTTTAAATTCGAAACACCCGCATGTTTTGTGTATTACGCTAGGAGTCTTAATGTAGGTTAACCGCCTGCATATTGCTTTGTAATAGAAAGACATATCTGTAAAACGATGCATTAACTAAATAATCTATTCATTATACACTGTGATCTTGTTAAGAGTGTACGTTTGTGTCTTTATTAAATCGGTAAGTAATTTTTAACGTTTTTCTTTTTCTCTAATATATTTGTTGTTTTGTTATTTTGATGGTGACGTTTTTTATAATATTATAAACAGTATTTTTATGAACATTAAAATCTTATATATTTTTTTATACTATTAAACAGTTAAAACGGCTATAGGTATTAATTCCAAATTGTATATTTACGAGTGTAATCTCCCTATTGAGATCTGATTAGATTTTTAGTAAAATCGGTAGACTGGAAGTAGTAGTTTACTTCAGTGAAAAAATCGAATTTTGCCGATATTTTCGACAACTACTAAGTTTAAATAAATTTTAGAATTCATATGTACTCAAAATTAAATCCGAGAAGAATTTTATTACAAAAGGTTTTCGAAATTCAAACCGAAAGTATATCTTTTATCGAAAATAAGTTTTGTTAAAAAGTAAAAGTTTTACTTTTAGCGAGTAGTACTTTGTTTTGAAGATCTCAAGTATGCATTCTGTAGAGATTTTATTAAGAGAAGATTTATAACAAGATTTTGAATAATTTTAAAAATTTTTAAAATTCTATAATTTGAAACTCTCACACGTATAAGAAGGTTGTGATAGTGACCACGCCTCATTATTTTTTAATTAATATTTAATATTAATAAAAGACAGATATTAACAGGATTTAAATTTGTTTGTTGTCGTTTTTCATTATCAACAGTATTTTTGAAATACTGTGTTTCATAGCAATCCTATATACTTTTATACTATTAGCTGTCAAACGGTTAATAGTATTATCCATTTTTTCAAGATGTTTTGAAATGTATCTAACAATTTAAATATTCATACAGATATTTTTAAAACTGTTTTCTAATTACTATTGTTTAAAATTTATATAAATATGTTAGTTTGTTTCAAATTTATTTAGTAGTGCTTTTTAATATTCTTTAATATGTTTTGAGGACATTACATATTTTTTAGACTATTAGCAGTCAATTCCAAATTTTATATTTACGAGTGTAATCTCACTCTTGAGATCCTATTAGATTTTCAGTAAAATTGGTAGACCGGAAGTACTAGTTTACTTCAGTTAAAATCGAATTTATTTTACAAATATTAATCACATTATTACTCGGTTTTTAAATTTATTTGTTGTCGTTTTTTCATTATCAACAGTATTTTGAAACAATTTAGATATTCATACAAATATTTTTAAAACTATTTTCTAATTATCACCATTTAAAATTCGCATAAATATAAAGACATTCAATATTAGTCTGTTTCAAATTTTATTTACTAGTTTTTTTAATATTTTTAGAACCGGTATTTTAAATATATTTTAAGTAGATACAGTGATGCTTCAAGTTAATCGCACATTTTTCTAAAATGTTTTGAATTATTATTTCATTTTTACTTGTTTCTTTGCAGAAATGAACTGCATCATATGCAAAATCACCCGGCGTGATAACTTGAAGCGGCATGTACAAGTGGCTCAACATCGGCCTTAGTCCAGCAGCTGGATACGTCCCCATCATTCAGCTTCGTTCCCCGACAAACTGTATATTCTTCACATTGGAGGAATGGGAGGAATTTTACAAAACTGAAGGTTGCAGTCCTAACCACCGAATCGAATCATCGACATATAAAACTATTAGTGTTATACGAATAAGTAGTCGAAATCAGCAGATGGTGTTATCGAGGGATACATATAATAATTTGTATAAGTTGCAACCACTAATTAAATGTAAATTATCATTTTTCACAGATAGTGAGTTTCAGATATTTTATAATACATTGTTGAAATCATGTATAAATTTAAGTGGTGATCTATATAGCAATATTGTTAAATTAATAGAGGATCATTCAAATTCATTAAACGCTTTTCTAATGTTAGAAGTGCTACATACTTCTTTTGATACTCTTCATTATGACTATGAAGTAATGAAACTAGGCGACATTGCTAATTGTAATTGGTGTGAAAATAGTGGTGATTGATTACTCTATAAATGTGATACTTGATGATAAATTTAATTGTATTTGTATATAAAAATAAATTTTGTCTAAAGAAGCTAATCTTTTATTTCCCAACACTTTGATATGTTTATAGTTATGTCATCAGAGACCATGTTGTATATTTAAATCTCATATTTTAGCAGCCATATTGATTGCTATGTCACAGACTGTATCTTAAATTCAAAAATTTATTTAGTTCTAAATTTGCGCGCCGACCACAGCGCCATCTCCAAAGCCTAGGTGGCCGCGTTTAAAATAATTTCAGTATTGCATTGTGTGTGGTGCCGTGCGAATGTTTATTGCGGTAAGTAGACTAATTAAAATTCATATTTTTACAATGATCGCGCGAAAACAAGATAAGTTGCACACATGATTGCAATTGACGTCATATACGATTTCAAACGTGTATTCATTAAATTTAGGGTACCCCAGCCGCGTCTAGCTTCGGCTATATTCGTTATGTTTTTTCTAGTGGTGGCCATATTGAATTCGCCATCTTGCTTTTTCTAAATCCTTACTTTTGAAACGCCCTGTATATTAATATTTGACTGCTACGTCACAAAGTGTCATGCAGTATATGTATTTTTATAATTTTGACGGCCATCTTGGATTCGCCATTTTACTTTTCTAATTTTTGAAACACCCTGCATTAATTTTAAAAATTTTGGTGGCCATCTTGGATTCGTCATCTTACTTTTCTAATTTTTGAAACACCCTGTATGATTCATACGTCACAAAGTATCATACTGTATATGTATTTATTTTTTAAAATTTTGAGACACCCTGTATATTAATTTAAATTTAAATTTGCGCGCCGACCGCAGCGCCATCTGCAAATACACGGTGGCCGCGTTCGGAACTAAAATTAGTGGTGGGGGAGTGGGGTTGAGTGGTGGGATTGGGTGGGGGAGTGGTGGTGGGGGAGTAAATAGTGGTGGTGGGGGGAGGGGCCAGAACCGGCGAATCTACCCTACTAATGAATTGAAAAAATCGCGCTTTACCGGTAAGGCCGGTTCTTGCAATCGCCCAAAGGTATCTATATATTGGTAAGGGAAAATACCCTTCTTTCTAATTAATTCGAATTCTGAATCTACTGGGAACGCGCGTCTAACATTTAAGAAATCTTGCGAATCTAAATTTTTTGCGAGCTTATCGATAGAAGACGCCATGAACCGAAAACTATCTAAAAACCGTAGATTTATATAAACATTTTGTTTCTCGCCCGATTTATCCGTATAATCACCGACCAAAACTTTCGCGCTAAAACTAATATACCGTTCTTTATTAATCGGAATTAATAAAGAACGGTAATAAATTTTGTTGTGCCAAATCTCTTAAAAATAGATGGCTATCGTACCCGCTCAAATTATGAAAAAAGATAGGGACAAATTTCGGAATTTTGAAGTTGAGGTTACAATTAGAATGAGCGGCCCCTCGAAACGCTCCCGTAATGTGGCAGTGGTCTCTCACTCTATCTCCGTTGAGAGATAGTTCACATATGTGGCAAATCACGGCCTCATTATATAATTTTTGTTCGCTATTATTTAAATAATTCATCGGCACGATAGTCTTTAAATAGTTTTCATAGATTAGCTTAACGTCTTCTATCAATTTTTCGACAAACACCGTTGAGCAATCTAAACCGGCATACGTGACAAATTTATTTAAATTTGCATCAAACGAACACAATTTGATATGCAAAACTATAAGGAATATGTTTGAATGTTTTATTTGTGTACGAATTAGATGGATTACCGCTGCATGTGTGAATTGGTTGGAGAATACTTTCAAAGTCGGCGTAAACAACAAAAGGAACGGACATTTTCTTATCATAACCATCAAATCTTAATATATTTTGAGGTAATAAATCACCAAATTTAGTTTTACGCGCATCAGTTGAGGGTAGTACGGTGTAAACATGATTACAGTCATTCTGTTGATGGGTGTTTAATTTTTCAACAGTACTGAATCTCACTAAACACCCATCGCAGATGTGGGTCTCATGACTGTGTTTATTGATTTGAGATGAAACTAGCCTGGAGAAATTTTTAATTAATACATAATGCGATTTGACCCCGTCTTCCAAAAGTAATAAATTGACGTGAACAGCTTTCCTGTTCCGCGTAAAATAAATCGGCCCCACCACCTCATGATTTTTTGTGTCATCATTTATAGCCAAAGCGTAAACGTTAATACTTAAATTATTTAATTGTTCAATTTTAGAAATGTCTTTAATTTTAGTTGGGAATTTAATACCTTCTAAATTTAGTAAGCTGGAGTAATGAGGATAACTACCCACTCTCTCCACATTTTTGTTGACAGGATGGAGTGCTGCTACTAGCGACCAACCCAAGCATGCGTCATCGGAGTTCTGAATGTTGACACACGCTTTTTTGTTTCGGATCGAGGGGGGGTAGTTCCAAGTAAGATGATCCCCCAAGAGGTTGGTAGGTGTTGATGTTAACCTCTAAATGTGAGATCATCTTAAATGCCCAATTACTCCCTCTCTCCGAAAACTCTTCCGATTTCGACTTTATAATAGCGGCCGCCTGGTCAAAAACGTTCTCCAAGTCAGAAGACTCGGTGACAATGATGTATCGAGTATTAAATGATTTTAAGTCGATTATTTCCTCATCTGCTGTCGCTTTAACATAATGAGCAAATAGCTCCAACTGCACCTTAATGCCCGATACAGCCCTAGCCAGAACATCTTTAATCAGGCGGCACACTTTATTTTTCAAATCTGCCAAAAAGGTTAATATATCATAATTTTTATTACCTAAAATTTTATAACTCGCGACACGGTTTTTGAAGGATGAATTAATTTTGAACACTCCATCCGGCAGCATAAATGTGTTATTATGTAAATGCTGCTGTGAGCGGAGATGTCCCCTATATAAATAATTATTAGGAAAACTCAACCCACAACAGCTTACCTGAGACACCTCTCGACTAGTAGATGGAGCAGCATCCGCAAGTCTATTAGAACTAGTGGATGGTGCTACATCTACTTTAACCCTCTTCTTAGATGGTCCACCAACATGCTCACACGACTCCACACCCTCACCGCAAATACAGCAATGAAAATTGCGGTGGAGGGTGTTTACATGCCGCTTCAAACTATCCCTTCGGGAGAACGTTTTTCCGCATATGATGCAGTTCATTTCTGCAAAGAAACAAGTAAAATGAATTAATTAATAATTCAAAACATTTTAGAAAATGTACGATTAACTTGAAGCATCACTGTATCTACTGAAAATATATTTAAAAAACACTAGTAAATAAATTTGAAACAAACTAACATATTGAATATTTATTGGAATTTTAATGGTGATAATTAGAAAACAGTTTTTAAAAATATCTCAAGAGGGAGATTACACTCGTAAATATAAAATTTGCTATAGCGGTTTGATTGCTAATAGTAGAAAAATATGTAAGATTTTTATATTAAACACCACTGTATACTGTTTATAATGAAATATTATAAAAACAAATTTAAAACCGAGTAATAATGTGATTAATATTTACAAAATACATTAAAGAAGAAATTTAAAAAATTAATTATTACTTACTGTTCTAATAATAAGAGCTTTAATTAAAAACAATAGCGATGCACACTCAACCAGATTACAGTGAATACTGAAGTTTAGAACAAGAAATATTCTATTTTATTCAAGCATTAGTAAAACAATTGTATGTGTAAACTACTTCCGGTCTACCGATTTTACTAAAAATCTAATGAGATCTCAAGAGAGGTATATCACACACGTAAATATAAAATTTGCCTAAAGTTCTTCTCGGATTTAATTTTGAGTACATATGAATTCTTAAATTTATTTAAACTTAGTAGTTGTCGAAATATTGGCGAAATTCGTATTTCAAAATACTGTTGATAATGAAAACAACAACAAATAAATTTAAAAAACCAGGTAATATCTGTTTAATGTGATTAATATTTGTAAATAAATTAAAGAAAATAGAGCTTTAAAAACTACTTACCGATTTAATATATGGACTTCACTAAAAACAATAACGATGCACACTCGAGGAGATTTTGAATAAAGTTTAGAATAAAGAACTGGTACTTTAATAGACTATTATTTAGCGCATCGTTAGATGTATGTCTTTCTCTTACATATTGATATGTTTCATATGACATTTCTTGTTAACCGCATAATACAACTTTCATTTTCTATTACACACAACTGCATGCAGTTGACCTACATTAACATTACACGCTTTAGCTTTCTGTTAGAAACAAACATGCGGGTTCTCGAATTTAAAAAATTAATCGCGTAATTGTGTTCTTTGCTTTATTGTCTTAAAACTATTTATTTATGTCTATAGTATTTTAACATTCTCTTCAGAAAAAACATGTTTTATTATAACTTTTATTTGTAAAACAAAATCTAAAATTTGAGTTCTGGACATAATGAATTTTGTTTAAAATTAGTAGGAATATTGGTAAAATTAGATATTTCACTGAAGTAAAACTACTACCTGTCTAACAATTTTACTGAAAATCTAATTAGATATCAATAGTACATTAGTAAATATAAAATTTGTTATAGCGGTTTATAATATAAAAAATATGTAAGATTTCAATGTCCATAAAAATACTGTTTATAATGAAGAGAAATTTAAAGCCGAGTAATAAATGTGAATATGATTAATATTAAAGAAGAAGAAATTTAAAAAATTAATTATTACTTAGTGTTTTAATAGGAACTGGTACTTTCTATATGTTTCATATGACATATGTTCTTGTTAACCGTATTATATGTTTATTATAACTTTTATTGCCCTCTTTAATTGTAAAACAAAATCTAAAATTTGAGTTTCAGACATAATGAGTTTTGTTTAAACTTAGTAGGTATATTGGTAAAATAAGATGTTTCACTGAAGTAAAACTACTACCTGTCTAACAATTTTACTGAAAATCTAATCAGATATCAAGAGTACATTAGTAAATATAAAATTTGTTATAGTGGTTTATAATATAAACAATATGTAAGATTTTAATGTTCATAAAAATACTGTTTATAATGAAAAGAAATTTAAAGCCGAGTAATAAATGTGAATATGATTAATATTAAAGAAGAAGAAATTTAAAAAAATAATTATTACTTACTGCTTTAATAATAAGAGCTCTAACTAAAAACAATAACGATCACAGGGTTTTACTAAAAGTTTAGAATAATAACTATTATATTAAAGCACTAGTAAAACGCAATTGTATCCATCTTGTATATTTTACTTAGATGCGTGTGTAATAACAACACATGCCTGTGAATTGCAATATGCACTTAACTTTCTGTTTCAACTAATGCGGGTAATCCATTAGTATTCTTTACACATTATCTCTAATAGGAACTACATTTTAATTTATGTATTGATTTTTTCGTTTGAGTCGCGAAATACATACTAAACAATTCTGTTAATAATTTTTTTTTATACAAAATTATTTATAATGAATAAATATTATAAATTAATATTATAGTATTTAATATTATTTTCAAAAACAAACGCATGTTTTATTGTGATTCTCTTTAATATATACGTATACAGCATGATACTCTGTGACGAATTAAATATATAGCACGATTTTGTGATGAAGTATGTGAATATGAATATATACGGTATTCCAAAAGTGTTGAACGAGGATGTAAGGAAATAAAAGATTAATTTATTTAGTTAGAATTTATTTTTATATACAAACAGATACAAGTAAATATGCTAAACTATTCTGAGAAAATCTTGTAGTAATCTAACATTGTGTAATGCACAAACACAATAATCTTTAGTATGAAACAGGCAAGTTGAATTCGTCTTATCTAACTTAATGCTATTTTTATCACATTCTAAATTAATTATTACAGAATTAACTTATTGTAAGAGATATTAGACTTGAAAATGAAATGTCCCATTTTTACACCATCACTAATTGCCATTTCCTTAAGCATAAACCCATTTTTTAATTGAAATCCCTGTAGATCAATAATTACATAGGAATCCTGTTGTGATGAAGTCAAGTTTACATTTTTTTCCCTTCTATCAAATATTGTTAAGCCACACTCACACCAATGCACTGACGTATCATCATCAAAATTATCCATCAAGAAATCATGTTCTTAACTGTTCCCGTAAGAGGTTGATATTCTACCAAGTTATCATGTAAAATGAGGCAGTACACTACGGTATCTGGTTTAAATTGTTCTTGACACTCTATCTCCAGCTTGATATCAACACTTGAGGAAATTAATGATTCATTTTGCTTGGAGCAGTCGATTAAATAAAGAGCATGATCATGAAACTGGTTATAATCCAAAAGTGGTTGGTTTTGACGACCGTAATAGCTAGATTGGAAATTTGAATACGCGTGATATGCAATAGCATATCGTTTGAGCCCCATATTTAAATTCATAGCGGTGTAAGGATAGCTCTCCGAGTTTAAATATAATTTTAGATTAGTAATTGCAGAATGGTCAAAGTCGGAGGAATCTGCTTGGGGATTATCCTTCTTCTTAAGTTGAAATCCCACTATAACATAACGAGGTTTCTCCAAGTTTGTGCTGGTTTTGATGGGCCATATATCATTTTTCGTATTGCGCAATGATGGTAGTTCGTGTAATTCCCACTTTCTGAATGGTATATATATCGATTTGTTTTCTCGAAGAGCCTGTAGCAGTTTTAGGCGAGTCTTATCGTTTACAGTAATGTGTGGCACATACCATTCAATCTTTTCAATTTGTATGGTTGCCTTCTTCGTACCATCAGCCAAATTGTTTTTATAACAATTATCGTCAGTTTTACTGCGATTCAGTATCAATTCCTGACTGACATTCATTACTATCTGCTTGTAATCATCGAATATTCCAAAACAAAATTTGAGTGGTAGGACGGCGTTGAACTCATTTACGGAGAAGGTGGGCTGTTCATCCTTGAACGGGCACCAACCGGCCATTTCAAGCATCTTAGATTCATTCGGATTGGAAGAAACGTATGCCTTCATTGTAGTAGTGATACCAGGCTTCATACAACGATCAATCTCCACACCATTAATTTCATATCGCATCTGATCGAATAGAAAAGCATATGCATTGTTTGTTAGTTTACAGCTACCTGTTCCGGTAGTCTGCTCGTTGAATTTGCCCTGTATGTGAATGAAGCTTTCACTTGGTAAAGTGTAAATATCCTGATGTTGAATGGGGATGCGAATTTCATCATTTAGGTTAAAGTTATTTGCGCGTGGATAGTAGACATGGTATTGCTCCTTCACTATATAGCATCATCGAATTTTAATCCTTGGAATATCTGCAACTTTTCCATTTTTCTCGATCACCTTCAAACCAATAGATTTTAGAAAAGCAATGTTAGCCGGTGTTAATCGATGGCGCTCGCGTGACTGAATGACTGTGTGTTCGTTAGATCTGCACGTTTTATTATTTTGATTATTAAATGATAGACCCATTTTCCACCTCACGACAATCTCTTGAGTTCGAGACGCACAACTATCTGCTCGCCACGAAAATCTACTGGGTCAGAGTCTTGATCTAATAAGGTGAGGGTAATATTACTAATTCTTTTCGTGTTAATCGGCAAATAAACAATATTTCTTGGTTCAATGTTAATGCTGTAACCCGGTTCCACAGAGGGTGCGAATTCAAATAATGTGTGTGCAAGATGTGTGTCATAGTACGTAGACGTTACGATATTGCACTCGATTCTTATAGTGACAACCTTTATAATCTGCACAGCGAGATCCGATTCATGATTTTGTCCGGCAATCAATTTCCGACTACTGAATCCCAACATTCGTCCAATAGAATCATTTGGCGTAAAATCAATGGTATACTGACTCTGTATCTCACATCTTAGTGTATTGTTGTTGGGTTTTATGGACAGCAATTTGTTTTTGTCGGTCACGTCACCAATTATTTGTTTCTGTAGGTAAGCTTCCAAGTCGCCTATTTCATAGGAACCAGTAGGTATATCTAATACGTGATTATCGTAATAAAATTTGTTGTGTCCCTCATATATGTTTGGGATAGTGTTGTATGTATGTAGACCTATAAGGCCAATTGCATATTCATGTCGACTATCCAATTCAATTGGTGGATAGTAATCCGCTGTGAGCACATTACTCGTGCTGCTGAGTGTGAATGTACTCGACATGATACTAATGACAATCTAATCTCTACATACAGCTATATAGGAACTTTAGACACAAATGTCCACAATTTTTCTCATTAAAATTTTGAAACCGTGACTGATTGTAGGTAATTTGACAGTTTTTAAAGTATTCTATCAATTCCAAAGGTGGTGATAAGTTGCCGAATGAATCGAAATAATGAACTGTACGGTTTTTCTTACAATATGCAACCCAATGGGTTCCCGGTCCGGATATCGAATCAAGATTAACGACTGCACACTCATTCTTCCTCGGTTTATTAGGTAAATTATTGCGCATATACACACCGCGAAAATTAGGTATATTTTTTCCAAACTTCAAAATATCTTTGTCTGTGAGAGCTCTTCGTGGCAGTCTGCTTAGTAGTGTTTTGATTGTGGTTTTAAATATAGTCCCAATCCTTTACTGTACGGTTTCAAATACAGACCCTGACCATGTTTCCCCAATGCAACAGCCTCCATTGCTTTATTATGCCGTTGTGTTTCAGCCAATAATTTTTGGGATGCCTTTGCTTTATTCACCGCCTGTGTAATTCCAGCGGCTCCTCCAGCAAGAGTGCCCAAAGCGCTTAAACCGGCAAATAGTGGAATTAGAGGTATAAAGCCGCCAGTTTTTGGTATAGGTATAATTCTTGGTGTTCTGATATTTTTTCTACCCCCATTCTTTCTAACAGCAATTTTAGCAGCGGCGAGTGATATTTTTGCTTGCTCCGCAAAATCCTTAATATTTGAATTCTTCAGAGCCGATTTTGCTTGTGCTACAACGCCCCTTCTGAAAGGAACTCTTCTACTCTTAATACCAGCTCCTTTCATTCGCTATCCACTACTCGTTCTCTTCATTTTTGTATTGATACCCATCCCTAGTTTTCTTTTAACTTTCATACTGTTAGTCACCAACCAGCCAGTCGCTTTCTCACCAAGACTAGCGTCTTTTGACTTAACACGATTCCAAGCTTTTTCTTCAAGAATTTGATCTGCCTCGTGACGATCTTTAATATCCTTATTTTTGGAGTATGCAATGTCGTGCTCTTTACATGCAGAGTCGAGAGGGTTTATTCCAAGATCTCCTCGAGCCAAACGTTCTTTTACTTTCGTCCCAGGGCCGCACCACTGGTAGTGGGGCAAGTGTAGCTCTACAGGAAGATTGTTGATAAGTGTGTTTAGAACACCACCTCCTTCTTTGAATGCTAACATTTGATTGAATGATATTTGATTGGGTGAGCTCCCTAAATACACTTAGTACTGCATCATGCGTCTTGTTAAGCAGAAGCTTAACCTCCAAGTGAAAAATTTGGACAATGAATTACTGTCTGAAAATTTATATCGTAGACATAATTCATTACTGCCTAATACAATTCGATGTATAATATGCGGACCGTCCAATTGTGGAAAAACGAATGCCCTGTTCAGTCTGATTATTGAAGAAAACGGTCTGAAGTTTCATAATATCTATGTGTACTCCAAGTCGCTTTACCAGCCGAAATATCAATTCCTGGAGAAGGTGGTTAATAATGTTAAAGGTATAAAGTATTTCAAGTACACCGAAAACGATAATATTCTAGATCCAAATGAAGCATTAGAAAACTCTATATTTATTTTCGATGATGTTGCTTGTGACAAGCAAGATAAAATTAGATCGTATTTTAGTATGGGGCGACATAAGGCCATCGATTCTTTCTACTTATGTCAAACATATACCCGTATACCTAAACATTTAATTCGAGACAATGCTAATTTTATTACTTTATTTAAACAAGACGATCTAAATCTTAGACATATATATGACGATCATGTGGGCACCGACATGAATTTCGACCAGTTCAAATCAGTTTGTGCGGAGTGTTGGAAAAATAAATATGACTTTCTCACAATTAATAAGGATAGTAACATAAATGAGGGTCGCTATCGAAAAATGTTTGATTGCTTTATATATTTGTAAATGAAGATAAATTTGTAAAGCTGTTCAAAGGTTTTCAGAAGCTGTTCAAAACTGTTTGAAAGCTGTTAGAATCACTTCAAAATCTGTTCAACATCATTTAAATATGGCCGCACAGAGCAGTAATGATAAAATTACATCTGAAATAATACGAGCTACCAAGTCCATTAGAAGGAAACATTTGGCACTAAAATCAGGTCGCTCTGATTATGATAAGTTAATAACAGAACATTTTAAACCTGTTACCGAACCCCTTAGGAAGGTATTGAAAGATGTCGTTATACCAACAATTAAAAGTGAAACTAAGATGGAACCAAAGGAGGAAAGTATGGATGAGGATGGTGAAATATTAAAGACGCCCCCAATAAAACTTCGACTGGAAAAACCGACAACACCTAAAAAGAGAGTAACCCATGATCGTGCAATTCAAGTACAGCCCAGCGGTATCGACAAAAGTGTACAACGTGATGATAGTGTATTTGAGCTTGACACAACACCAGTGGAAGTGGATCCTGAGAAATCATTTCAGCAGTATCGTACTCATTATAGGGAGATGCTTAGAAGGACACCTGAAATCGTCGATGATTATCTAGACTTACTTGGATGGTTTATTGGCTGATACCGCTGGTGATTATGATTTAACAACAGGTGTTCACTTCAATCCTATAACAAATAAATTTAAAATTGGCAACTCCATTTTAACCATCGACGGTAAAGTTATTGTAATCGATAATGTGCGATATAGAGGAACTGGTGGTCTCTACGAATTAATATGTAAACCTCGTCCGGAAGGTTTTACTAAAGAAGATGAGGCTCGATATCGGGCAATCTTAAAACAGACTAATGTACATCGTCGCGGATATGATCCTAACAAACAGGTGCAAGGTAGTAAGAGTTACAAGTATGTAAACATCATTAGACCCCTAACATATGAGCGACATTCATCAACAAGTGCTGTTATTGAGGGTGGTGGTCATTTAGGCGAAGAACTCATATTTAGAAATGAACCATACCAGTACGTTTACTGGGATAATATAAACGAACTGGTGGATCGTTTACGTTTACTGTTAGCTTCCAAGCATTCAGGGAATAACGGTCATACCAACGAAATACTCAACATCATCCAAGAACTCCAGGAGGCTGGTGTCATTGAATATAATTAGAGGATTTTTAATCGAAGTGTCTCAGTCTAAATACAAACATCAATATGGATAGCATTGATAAATTTGGTCGGCATTTAACTAAATCAAAAATAAAAAAATTTGTACCCACAGATAACCTTCATACACTTTTGGAGACTAATACTGAAGGACATTACAATTTTAAAAATAAGCGGATGTGTGGTGTTCAATCACCAGTAGAAGCTGATGACTGTGCAAATAAGGGTTATGTTGACAAAAAGTTTAAGGATGTTGATGAAGTCATTGAAAATCTAAATCACCGTATTATAACCAAATTACGGAGTTTATCAAGCTGCAGACTGACGTTGATGATTTAAAGCGTTTGAAAACCAACATCACCAGCAAAACTGATGAGCTGGCGGATAGTGTAGATCGACTAAAGACAGTGTTTGAAACGTTTCAAAATAAAGTAGATAAGCTTAGCAATTTGGACAACAAGTTCAGACTTGAATTGGATGCTGTTGAAGGTAATATAAAACGAAATGATGTATCATACAAAAAATTATTGACAAACTTGGAAGCAAAAATCGATATTAAAATTAAGAAGTTAAGGACCGATAATGAGTAAAGTTAAACAAGATGTTGTCAATGAGTTGCATAAACCTCGAAGAAGATTCAAAAGACGTCGTGTAATCATTAAGGGACTCGATGACTTGTGTCAGACCGATTTGATGGAATTTATTCCTTATGCCCATGAGAATAAAGGTTATAAATACATACTCGTGGTTATAGACTGCTTCTCGAAATTTCTATGGACTCAACCGCTAAAAAGTAAAGCAAGTGTAGAAGTAAGGAGGGCTATGGAGAAAATTCTACAAGGACCTAGACAACCTAAAAATTTGCAATCGGATAATGGACGTGAATTTTATAACGCGCAATTTCAAAAACTTATGAAGCAATATAATATAAATCATTATTCATCATATAATACAATGAAGGCCTCTATTGCAGAACGTGTATTTCGAACAATCAAGGAAAAATTATATAAAGAGTTCAGTATGCTTGGTAAATATAGATGGTTCGATATATTACCGACTGTAACTGATACATACAATGAGACTAAACATAGGACGATTAAAATGAGACCTCTTGATGTTAATAAGAAAAATGAAAAGAGATTGTTAAAAAGTGTTTATAATCATGTTAAAATAAGTGGAGCGAGGAAATTTCGAGTGGGTGATTTTGTTAGAATTAGTCGCCATAAGGCTGTTATTGAAAAAGGATATACATCCAATTGGTCCACAGAACTATTTAAAGTTGTTAAAGCTAATATTACTAATCCTGCAACATATATTCTAGAAGACATGAACGGGCAACCCATCTTGGGTAGTTTTTACGAACAAGAATTGCAAAAAGCTAAACATATAGACGTATACCTGGTTGAAAAAGTGTTACGCAGGAAAGGTACTAAAGTGTACGTGAAGTGGCTGGGTCTCCCAAACTCTAATAACTCTTGGATTAATAAACATGATGTATTGTAAAATTATTGAAATGTGTATATATATATATATATATAACTATAAATAAAACAAATGTTGAACTATTACATATACTTTTTATTATTATTTTTTATTTATTAATACAAAAACAACAATTTCTTCGAGCGGGTGGTGCTCCATCTATATGTTCCGTCTGCCAGGGCTGATTATAGTGTAGATAACATGGTAAGTATTCTATGAGAACATCTCTTTTCTCTGTGGGTATCAAATGCTAGTGTTGTTTAAGAGATTCGGCTGTGACCATGATTTGTAGGACTGTTAATGGGATTTTACTAATTGTTGATTTACTTATACCATCAAGTGAACCAAAATTATTATTAATTTGTTTAATGGCTCGATCAACTTTACCTTGCTGGTTCCCCATGTTAGAGTTTTATTTTTTTAATATCCACAATAATTTTGTAAAGGTCTATATCCCGTCTGAGCTTTCCCAATTCGGATTGATATTTCAGGATTCGTCGATTGAACTCTAATCTTAGTAGTTTTCGTTTATAGATAATATACATTGTTAATCAATGATAAATGACACACTACTATATATTTTGTCTTAATATACTTGATATACCTCTATAACCCTATCCCCCCATTATCAATAAGTTGATTATCATAATCCAATTCTGGGTGGATATCCTGTGGAATACCAAGATAGTAGTTTCTTTGGTTTCCCCTTATATAAATTCAGTACACTCTTACTTTCAATATCGAAAACACAAATCTCACATAAATCCAAATCAGGTTCATTAAGCATCTCGAATTGTTCATAAATTAATCGCTTCGTTTCATCATTCATATGCTGATTCAATGTTGTAACAGATTTACAAAGTTATCTATATCATAATAATTTTGATTTTGATATATTATTATTATTATTATTATATACAAATGCTGCCATAAACAGACAATCGTTTCTAATCAATCTTGATGTAAAAATTCAATCGCGAATTTCAGCTGGTAAATTAACGTCTATTTCACTTAAGAATTCTTCATACTTTTTTATTCGAACTGCCATCACTTTAAAAATACCTCGCGAGAGTATAGGATGATATCACAATTATAACTAAAGTTATCTAAGTAATAATACCATTTCTATATCAAAATATTCTAGTAGTGCGCATGAATACATTTGACTACTACGTCATCAGAAACCATGCTGTATCTTAAAAATGTATTTAGTTGTAAATTTGCGTGCCGACCACAGCGCCATCTCCAAAGCCTAGGTGGCCGCGTTTAAAATAATTTTAGTATTGCATTGGTGTGGTGCCGTGCGGTTGTTTATTAATGCGGTATGTAGACTAATTAAAATTCATATTTTTTACAATGATGTAAGGTCATTCGCGCGAAAACAAGATAAGTTGCACACAGTTGTCATGATTGCAATTGACGTCATACGATTTCAAAACGTGTTATGTATTTATTAAATTTAGCGCACGACAGCCACGTCTAGCTTCGACCATATTCGTTATGTTTTTCTGGTGGTGGCCATCTTGGATTCGCCATCTTACTTTTCTGAATCCTTACTTTTGAAACACCCTGTATGATTGATACGTCACAGTGCCATACTGTATATGTATTTTTTGTTAAAATTTTGAGACACCCTGTATATTAATTTAAATTTAAAAACCCCGCGTTCTACAAAGCGCCGCCATCTTGGATTCGCCATCTTACTTTTCTGACTCCTTACTTTTGGAACACCCTGTATGATTGATACGTCACAGAGTACCATACTGTATATGTATTTATTTTTTAAAATTTTGAGACACCTTGTATATTAATTTAAATTTAAATTTGCGCGCCGACCACAGCGCCATCTGCAAATCCACGGTGGCCCTGTTCGGAACTAAAATTAGTGGTGGGGACGTGGTGGGGGTGGAGGGGATTGAGTGGTGGGGTAGTGGTGGGGGAGTGGTGGGGGTGGAGAATGGTGGGAGGTGGTGGGTCCAGAATCGGCCTATCCTATCTACTAAAATAATATACCAGAAATATGTTTTAACTGCATTCCCCTATGCAAATGCTTATATTGTTGTCACATTAATAAACTCGATCATTATTTTATTCTGGATCAATTTCTTTGAGAAACACTAAATTCAGTTATTTAATTTTAGAATCGGCACACTTTATTCCACAACAGTTAAATTTCCTAACAAGTTATAGTTCCTAATAGGAACACATGTCTCGTACAATGTGTCATGCCTAACTTTTCCTAGTGTTTCTCTATGCTTTCCGTCTATGTTTGAAAGACAGGTGCTGACATCAATTATCCACAATTCTATTAGTCAACATAATTATACCTTCTTAAAGTTGAAAATTTTCTAAACAGTATGTAATCTTCAAACATTTAGAATCTTAGTGAGAGTCACCTACTTCTTCAATTAGATAGAATTTTTCTTCAACAGATCAATGTTAGTACAAATTATTTTAACTATTGTAATCTTCTGCTGAAGCATTATAAACAAATATGTTAACAGATTCCGAAATCTGCTTTAATCTTTGATATAGATACTGAATTTAATCCATCTCCAATTCTTTATATGCAACATTCGTTTTATCTGTTGATTATGCTAGATAACAAAGTAATTACAAATAAAACCAAACATTTCTGTTGAATAAAACTTACCTTGTCTTATATAATTTGGTTTAGATCAATATATTCGATTTATTTCTGAACAGGAAAGTGTGCTGATTAGTTTTTAATGAGGTTGTTTAAGAAAGATTTGCTTCAGAATAAAAATAATCAGCGTTTCTTATGCCTTTTATAAGTAAATTGGAAAACACGGTCCGACAATATTTAGCTTGTATTCTTTTGTCAGATATTAGGTTATAAAATCCAAACTGCAAAACATGTACTAATATGCAATGTACCAGTAAAATCTCACAGGTCATGCAATTATGTGTAATAAAAGTTCTTTGCTCAGTTTCATGTACATAATCTTGGTCTTTGTAAACACAGGTTGCAAATAATCTTGCGATAGTTTGGATGACTTGACTGCTTCAACTTAACGACACATTCGCATCGCCATCTGGTTACCATCACAAATCTTCCGCGCTGCCAGTTAAGTTGTTTTTTGTACGGTGTAGGATTTAATATTTGAAATTTTAACGCTATCGGACAGTATATCGGGATATTGTACAACCGGCCCTAAGGGGACTTAAAATTGTGATAATAAAGATGACCACAATGTCATTCACATTAATATTCGCTACGCTTGTCAAGTGTCATCCGCTCCGTGAAAATAAAAATCTGACAACAATGCTCAGAATAGCCATATATTAAATAAAATATTGATATAGAAAAGTAATATTTAATAATTTTATCTATAATATTTAATTTCTAACTGACTTTCATGTAATAGTATTTTACTAGCCGTAGCTATTTATCCTAAAATAGTAATTAATTATTTGAATTTTATTGTTCTAAAATTGTTCCGGTTGACTGGAATTTGTAGTGGTATTGAATCACCGTCTTTAGTTCGTAGTTTTGCCATGTCGGTTGCGAAAACGATCCGACTATAAGAGAAATTCTACATATTTTAAAACATTATTTGGTCATAGGTACGTTGAAAGCGCAATGAGAATACCAGTGACAAGCAATTAGTAAAGGCTATGTCCGTCATTATTTTCTCTATTAATCATAATTTTACTTCATATTATAACTTTTTAATTCAAATATCGCACCAAAACGATACTATTTTTAACAGAGTGTATTGGTTCCTACCTAAGGAAATGTAACAAGGAAGTACCGCGAGATCAAATATTATATTGATAAAGCTTTGCCATGGAATGTAAAACGTTTGTGTGTTAATGTCTGTTATATCATTGTCACACTGTCATTAATATTAGTCATTATATTTTCTCTGACATCTTGTAGGTTTTCAATTATGGTGTACACCCCAGGATACAAAACTTACAAGATTGAAGCGTATTTTAGAACAGGTGTGCTAGTTAATGGTATCTGGGAATACAGTAAGCGTTTATGTTTGGATAATTTTCGTGTTATGTTATTCAAACATGTAAATCATTTTAAATAAACACATATTTACAAATGTTATGTCAGTCAAATGTCAGTATGACAGTTAACCTGATAATTTAATCAGAATTATCTCAAAAGAATATCTAAGACGGACGTTTTACATTCCATGGCAAACCTTTATCAACATAATTTTTGATCTTGGGTATAAGTATGCCATACCGCCATACCTGCCATATAAAACAGCTATTAGGCTTTTATCGGCATTAAAAGCAGCCAAGTTTAATTGATTTGCATAATTCATCTCTCTAGTAAAAGGATAGGCATCTTGCAATTAAAGATAATAGATAACTCCGTATTTTAAAAGATTACAATTTGATTAAAATCACAAATTAAACTATTTACTACTATGTTGTTACTTTTTATGGTTGATGGTGCCAACCTGTGATACCAACTGCTCATTGTCTATTAGGTATTTTTAAATAACTCCTAACATACTAAATTTTATAATTAGTAGCCGCACGAATTGCTGTTAATTATAATTTTAAATAAATGATACTTAAATTATCATATAACATGCAATTAACATCTAAATAATTTCAAGATATTAGCGCCATCTATTCCATAAGTGCTACACTGTAAAGCGATACAAATGTAACAGATATCTGTAAATGTATAAAATTGCTTACAAAAATGTTACAAATTTTATTTCATGGATCACTTTAAAAATTACACATATATTTAGCTACTGTTACCAATTTTATCTACCAAATATAAATACCGTGTGTACTTGCTATATTAAGCATGAAGATAAAAGTTAAAAGAAGTGAACGGTCGTATTCTTTTTCAAATTAAGTTAATATATAAGCCGTAAATAAAATGGGAAGACAGTGGTTTTGCAAGTACTACAAAAAGTGCCTACATTTAAAAATTACACAGTAAATTTATATGTTATATAGCAAGTACACTCGGTATTTCTATTTGGAAGGTAAAATTGGTAACAGTAGCTAAATATATGTGTAATTTTTTAAGTGATCCATGAAATAAAATTTGTTTACATTTTTAGAGACATACATTACAGATATCTGTTACATTTACGTCGCCTTATAGTGTAGCACATATAGTATAGATGGCGCTATTATCTTGCAATTATTTAGAGGTTAGTTGTGTATTATACGATACTTTAATTATTTATTATAATCTAAAATTTAGTATGTTACGGGTTATTTGAAAGTACGTAATAGATAATGAGCAGTTGGCATCACAGATTGGCACCACAAATCATAAAAAGTAACTACATAGTTTAATTTGTCAATTTAATCAAATTGTATCATTTTAACATATGGAGTTTTCTGTTATCTTTAATTGAAAGATGCATACGGATTTTTTTACGCCGATAAAAGCCTAGTAGCCGTTTTATATTTACGAAGTGGAGAAGAAATTGTTGACAAGAACCTTCTATATTTTTTTTCAAAATTTTTTTAAAGTTGTTGCTAATTACTTAAAATGTAAATATAGGTACATTTTATTTGATAGCAATTTTCAAAACTTTGAAATGCCGGAGGTCAGTTCGCCGGGTTTTTAGTTTTTAATAATAACAATAATATTATAATAGCCTCATTATTTATAATATATTAATATTAAAGTAATACAAAGGTAAGGTAAAAAAGACTTTACTTAATGTTTTGAAGATTTTACTACAATTGCTGTTCCCCTAGCACAATGCCCCTAGCAGCATTTTTCGAATTTCGCGGTTGTTTTAAGTTGGCTAGCAAGACAATCGAGTAGAATACAGGCTAATTCACTTTTTATTGCGAAATTACTAGACACACCGTGTACTCAAACAAAAGATTGGTCAAAAAATAGATGTAGAAACATTTAATGACAAAATTATATTTTTATTAACTAATTTTGTAGTGAAATATAACGAGTACACCTCTATATGTTATTCAATTGCGCCCAGTGCAAATATAAAACACTGGCGAAATTCGAAAAATGCTGCTAGGCTATTCAATTTTGGTTGTTGTTTTAGATTTAAAATTTTGTACATATTTAAAACTGTTTTTATTGTGCTAATACTTGACGCTGTTTGGGTGGTGAATTTCACGGTGTGGTTGGAAGCGCCTTATCTAATGTTCGTGACGTACTTACACTTACAGATAGTGTTTAATAACACACTAAAATATAATAAATCAAAACAAAAATGCAAGAGAATGTTCACAGGTTACGGCTTGGTTATGTTATAAAATATAACAGATATCCCATATACTCTCCTTGTTAAATTTGCTTACCCAGGAACCAATACAATCTGTTAAAAATAGTAGCATTTCGGCGCGATATTTGAATTGAAAAGTTAAAATATGAACTAAGTAAAAAGACTGAAAATTCAGACTATATAAATCAAACTTTACCCGTATTTTTATGGGGTAAGACATATTTAATAGAATGTTGAACTAATGATAGTACGTGAAGACAATATGACTATATTTCTGTTTTGCATATTATTATTCTATATGATCAACAAAGATATGATACCGCACAGACGCAGTAGCCTGTAATAATTACAAATGTATCAAGTAAAAGAAAATGTTTTATTTGGCACCACGCAAACACAATGCTGTTTATTTATTGTATAATTTTGTATGAAATAAGAAAGTCGAATGGATGAGTATCACGTACCTTCAGCGTTTAAGAATTTGTTAAAAAATAACTAAATCTATAAATAAAATAAATGTAACTGACTGTAAATGTATAAAAAGTAATTTAATTTAAATTATGTATTTAATAATGCAATCAACATTTTATTGAGGATATGTCAAACTATATTATATATATGTATTAAGTTTTTCAATTTACAAATAAATTCAAATGAATGCTTAAAGTTCGCGCGTCTTTCTTCCTAGTTCTGCATGAAAGTTGACAAGTGTCGATTGGATTCATACGCATAAAATAAAATTGCAAAGAAAGTCGCACAGACCAAATTTACAAATCGTATGTAGAATTGTAGAGGTAGAAATTTAACAGGTAAAATGACCTTGAAATGTTTGGAGGTCATTGCTATTTAATTTTAGAATGCATAGCGTGGCGACATCCTATTATTACTAGTAGTATTTAAGATACAGGAAAATCTTAGTTCCGAACCGAAATGGATTTGCAAGATTGAAACGCACCACTTCGACTTTAGACGCTAGTACCACAGTATATAGCTATGTAATAGAAACAGTAGTTTCTCTCGAGGGAAATAATTGTCCTCCTACCAACGACCTTGAACCGACGCGTGCGTGAAAATTTCTGAATGAGCAGTAGTCAGCCATCAGCTGTTAAGTCGGCGGGATTATTTGATGCGACTGCTGGGCATGCGATTTGTGAATGGCCGTTAATATAAGTTATGCTGTACACCAATTATACAAAATGTTTGACAAACAATTTATTATGAACACTAATTTTACAAATTAAGAGTCCACTACATCAGCTGACGAACTTATTAGCGACAAAGACAATATAGTTGTATAGAGATAGAAGATATCTGAACATACGCATGCGTGGAGTTGATGAAAATCGTGCGACATATGTTTAAGCAACATTCTCTTTTATTTCATATAGAGTATTAGCAACGTACTTCTTAACTTAGAGCTAGAATAAAAGTCTGTAAAGTATTTAAGGTTGTCTATGTGTAAGGCAAGGTAGATCTGGCAACATCTAATTTTATATGCTAATAAATGGGTTCTTTTTCTCAGATTTTTACTTCATTCTTAAATGTAGAATTTCGCTAATTTTATATCGTAAAATTGTTATAATTAAATAAAAGTGGATCTTTTGAACTTTGATAATATATATGTAATAGAAACGTATCACTTAAAATGCAATTACATTTATTTTCGTTGTATATATTTTAATTGTCTAAAAAAAAAACACTAAAGCAGTGGCTTCCTTAAAACAAGTAATGGTATAAGACCAACAGAAAATCTATTTACGATAATTTAGTTTAATTTATTAGTAACAATATCAAGTACATTTCAATATGTAGAATAGCAGTACTTTAGAAATTCAACAACACATAAAAATGTTCGTACTTCTTTTGGAATTGGAACAAAATAACGATACAACACACATTTAAAAATTTAACTTTTATTGTCAAATTCATAAACAATAAATCTAATCAATTATAATAAATACAATATATACGAGTATATTAGATAATAAAAAATTATGCACATTTTGTAATATAAATTAAATGGTATAGTACAAAAAAAAATTGGCTTCAATAATAATAATTTATTAATACCGAAATACAGTTCTCATACACTTTCATGAATTAAATTTAAACCTTTCCTATTACAAACTAATGCATATTCTTGTAAAAGACTTGTTGAAAACAAAGCAGCAGATTTTCTTTTATACTAGTTAATTTATTCTTATACCTACAATGTAACTCATTTAGTCATTCTCAGTATATAGTATTTGCGCCTGTTTATCTGTTTTTGTTTATCTGTATTAGTACAATATGAAACTTCTATCACAACTAAATATTTCTTGCTTGTTTTCTTTTTTCTTTCTAAGCTAACCATTACTAACTTTTTCTCCTTATTATAGTCAAAATTACATGACAGATAGCACACCCTTAAACAAAAAAATAAATAAGCCTTAAAACTAATGTTTATTCTAGAAGCAAGTTTCAAACCGCTGAACTAGCGTTGACTACTTCAAGATGATTATCTAAAACTTTTATTCTCCTTGCATTATACCAATCCAAAAAATATATTTCTACAAATCTAAAATATTGAGAATGAATTATGTGTGATTTTGTTAAAACACCAATTTGACCGCTCTATCCTGAGCTTTAATTGCAATATAATTATTATCATTATCTGCTAAAGTTATATGTTTCCTTTTTCTTTTCTTTAACCTTCTTCCCTAAATTGTAGATGATTATAATTCTGAATCAAGCAGCTTGCCAAAATTCCTATATTAAATACAATATCATTATAAAAAAATAAGACTGATATTAGAGAAAGTAATTTCCTTAGAATGTAGTCATCACACACCTTTGTTATACCTGGATGCCATCTAACAGCTTTGCATTTCTGGCAAAAATTCTTAAATAAAATTAAAACCCTTCCCTATTAAAAACCTCCAAAACATTATTGTAAAAGATTTGTTGAAAATAAGATATTGGATATTTCCTCGTAATTGTTAAATATATATTTACACACAGAATTTTACTGCCTTTGTCCTATATTCATCTTGAATGTGATAATGATTATGTGCATTTGCGTGTGCCTGTAGGGTTGAAAATGCAATTTTCTTCAATTATCAACAACTAAGGAACCCTTGGTTGTAGTTCCAAAACCCACTATTTCTTGCTATGCTTGTGTAATGAGATACTCTACATTTTTAAAAACATTTAATTATACACACATGTGTTAATCTAGTTACTCTCCCACCATTACTTGTGTTATGAAAAACTACAAAAGTTAGTGTTGAGTACTTGTGAATATTAAATAATTCCATTAAAATTAAATGAAAACACCTCGTTTCACAAAAATTATGTTTTATTAAACACTAAATGTACATTTCATTTGATGATATTTGCATGGCAAATGAAATGTACATCTAGTGTTTAATAAAACATAATTTTTGTAAAACGAGGTGTTTTCATTTAATTTTAATTGAATCATTACTTGTGTTGTTTTCTTGTTACAGTTAAAATAATAAATAAATAATTTTCCCAACTAATATTTTCTATTTACGAAGTGGTCTTCTAATTTGTAAACTCTTGCTTTTCCTAAAGTCAACTATTTTGGGTAACGTACATCCCAAAATGAAATATTTTAAGTGTTCCTCAATTTTTTCCTTCCAAAAGTTCACATCTCTGCAAATCTAAAACATATGTTTGCAATTTCATTTGATGTTTTTTGCTGAAGGTTTAAATATTCCTTCTTTTTAACTTGCAGGCTCTCATCAGTTACATCTGGTGCATCAGACAGAGATACAACCATACCATAGTCACCATCCAGGCCACGCTGCCTCTGTTTTCTCCTTCAGAAAAGAACACTGTGTCGTCCTTCTTTCCATAGCATTCTTGATCTTATTTTTCTGTCTATGGAATGTCTTTTTAAATGACCGAGGAGAATTACTCCTTGTTAGAGCTTTGTGCATTACAGAGTGATAGATCCCATTACTATTGAATGAAATAGCTGCAGCTTCACATTGATATTCATACAATTCACGCTGGGTAAAATTTATTCGTTTGCCTCCTACAAATTTACATAAAACTGCATTGTAATGCTCGGCATCATTATTGGTCATATCTAAAAGAAGACTTTTGGAATTATTTATCAGCCTATGCAAACATGTAACAATATCATATAATCCACAAGTTCTCATATCACTGATGTAATTTCTTTCGTTACCTTGAGTATTACACATTATATATGGTAGAGTGCGACACATACCATGATCTCCAAAAATATGATGTAGGGTGTTTAAGATGTCAGTTCTGAGAGAAGTAATTTTTTCAACAAGCTGTGCATCCTCATTTATCCTATATTCAGTAGCCTTCTCTATGATTCCACAAAATTTCTGAACAGTAGATAATACTACTCTCCGAAGCACAATCGAAACAACTGCTCCCTTAGATGCATTTTGAATTTTATCTGGAAAGGGAAAAATATAAAACTGATGTAATACTACATCTTTTATAAGCAGTACTTGACAATTCTTGCAATTTAGAAGCAAAGTTTCTGTAGAGGTGATTTTTACATTCAATTTTTTCAATAAGTATATTGCCATATCGTTTTGCCAACAACAATTTCTTATGAACACTGCTATCACCATCTCCAACTAACTTCGTATATTTAACACCATGCATACGAATGCTATTCTTAAAACCATCTACAATTATATCACTTTCCATTCCAGTAGACGTACCCATCCAGTTCCTATAGCAAAGATGTTCCAGGCATGGTAATTCTGATTTTGTTGCTCTTGTACAAAGGCAACAATACTTATTTCGCACTCCCAGATATAACAGCTTTCCGGTTCGTTGTCCAACAATACAGGCCTAACGAGTGTTATTGTAATATATAAAGTACCAAATATAGATTACGTACAATACCTGATGCAGCATTATAATTGACATTATACGATCGCTTTGACCATGCTCCATCTGCTATTACACCTGCAGCTTTTGCAAGTTCAGCTTCCTCTTTACCTGCTTTTTCCATCACTTTGAGAGCGGTATCGTATACAACACTGCCAAGATATTCTTGTTTTCCTATAAATGTACTTTCCGCCATAAATGGAATATTTATGGATGAAAATAATTCTAGACATTGTGAAAACCCTATACCAGTCGATAGAGTGCCTAGAGCCATTGCAGTGTTTATGTCAACATCATCATCGATATCTGCCTTTTGACTATAAATATCAATCCTGTTCTCTGTTCTCTAATCAATTCCATATTTATAATAGAGCAATCAAATGGAGTATGTTTTCCAGAATCCATTATTTGTTTAAAAAAATAATTTATGTTAACAATTCTGGAACCATCTTCTTCAAATCTACAAATACATTATTTAGAGACAGAATATATCACTTTATAACCTTGTCTTTACGGCAATCAATGGCACATACCTATACACTCCACTAAAACAATTATTTAACAAAATATAATAAATCGTTGCTAAAGTTTCAAAATAAACACAAGTCACTTGCGGTAATTGGCATTAAACACACAAGTAAAGAAAATAAGTTATCAAACCACATATATGCAACTGAAATACCTACGCATGACGAATAATAATTACGCATGCTCAGGATTCATAAGAATTTCAAATACCAGCAAAAACTATTTGAAACGGTTTTTGTATTACATTACGAGTTAGGAGAATCGAACATTGAACGAATTAATCTCAGTCTCCGAATTCCTATGATCGGAACAGTTTTTTTTAAGACATGCGCGCTAGTGGTTCAAGAAGGAGATCCGAAGAAATCGAAAATACTTCTCTTATTTGGTTTTTGTGTAGCAATAAGCAGGCAACACACTTAACATAGACAAAAATTTGTATTTGCGATGTTGCCATCAAGATAGATATTATGGACATTATATGTTGCCATATTTTGCCTGCAGAGACCGCCACATTGCAAGCCTTATTACTTTAGTTATATTATTCTACAATTTTTCACTTTCTTCCTCTATTTGTTTTTAAAATTACCTAATTTTTGGAGAGGATATACAAAAATAATCAAAGAATTTTTGTACAGAGCGCTTTTGAAATTTAGATACAAATATATATTGTATTTTTTAATTGTTGCATTATACCCGTATTTCGCCTTGTACCTAGATTCTATAAATTTTAACGAACGTATATCAAAAAGAAAATCAACCAAATGTTGTGTATTTTTTAATTAATCTGTAAAGTTGAAATGATGAAAAATAGGCAACCAGTTACGCGCCATTGTGGACTCTTAATGGGTAGTTGTACACAAATTAAACAAGGCATATGTAAAACTAAATTATACATTCTTTTGGCATTTATAATTAACGTCAAATAAATTTATTAACACATTATTAATTTAGAATTTGTGTTTAAAATGTGTGTCAAAAATTTTTGTTTGATTATTGTGCATTTTCTTGAAACATTTCCATATAATTTAATGGATGCTGACGTACTTCCAACATTTTTGACAAACAAATTGTTTTTTATAATTAGTGTGCACGCAGCATAACGTTTTATCAATAATTGTAGTGTTTCGTTTCGCGAATACTTGGAACAAAAATGCCCCATTATTGTTGTGCACCTCGGTGCAAGAATAGCTCGAACAATTCTAAATTAAGCTTTTTCATGTTTCCGAAAGAACCAATGCGGTAAGATCCCCAGGCGCATTAAAATGTCCTCAACTGTTAAAATGTGCATATTGTGTATTGTAGTTGTGAATAATTACTCAAACTTCATGACAAATTCACCACCACCAACGCAAAATTTAATTTTCGAAGATTGATTACCGACAATGGGAAAATATAACTGAACAAAATGCCTTCACTTATTTTATAGGTTATTTGGGACACAAATGTTTTGAAAAGCATAGTTTTCCAACAATTATACGTTTAAAACACAAGAAATGAATGAATTCAAATTTTACACTTATTTTAAGGCATGTCCTAACTTTGTGAAACAGCTTTACTAATTTGGCAACGCCCGACCATAATTTCAGTATACCTATATACATATAAATACCGCATTAGGAAAAAGCCTTCTGTGAATTTTTTTCTTCATTTTCCTTCGAACCAAATGTTAGCTTTAAATTAAAACAGAAGTTGGAGGAGATATAATATAAACATCCCTGCGAAAATTTTCCTACTGAATTTTTGATAAAGCTATTTATTCGTGTAAGAATTTTTTATACTTTGAAATTTTGCAATAGAAATTTCAATGTTAGTGGCAATTCAAATAAAATAACAATTTTACAACACCATTGATGAATTGTGTCAAGAAATTTAAGTAATCTTTAGGTTAGAGGAGCCTTTTTTTGTGTTGTACGTATAATGTATTACATTTTAAATGCGTGTGTAATATGTACTTAATAAAAAGCAGTGTTTTATCATCGTTTTTTGTATTATTGATATAGCTTTTTCATAATTTTAAAAATAGATTAACATAATTATCTCATAAACGATTTGGTTCTGCGTCACTGGCTTATTCCTGAATAGAAAAATTTACTACGCCTCTGGTTGCGCGTGCGTGAATGCGCAGTACTATTTTGGGACACAAACATCAAAGGTGCCGACGGCGAGAGAAACTACTGTGTCTATACAGCTCTATACTGGGCTGCGTTCGTAAACGTCACGCTGCGTGCACTCTAGGGTAAAATTTCACACAAAACCGTTCAAAAATAGATGAGTGATTCAATGATGTACGCGTGTAATGTGTTCATAAAGTTCGCTCTCGAATCACTCGAGCGTTTGAAAAACGCCGGATTTGAAACCACGGTGAAGAAGACTCGACATGCGCACATGGAAGTATGATTGTAAACAAAAAGCATATGATTCATTGCCGGTCTTCCGAATATTTTGTAAACGTAAAATGAAGCTGTCACGAGCCTATTTTCATCTGGTAAAATTACCAAATGGTGATGTGTTTACCACAGATGAGGGTCACTTTCCGAAAATGCTATAGGTACTTCAAAAAGGAGTTGCGCTGCCAGTATCATGGTACAAGACACAACTGTTTCCTCATCCATCGCTTCCGTTTAACGTACCTATTTACGATTATACAAATGATGAAGGAAAGCAGTTTCTGTTATGTGGGGTTATATGACACATGTGCTGTCATACTTGTTACCACTCTAAAACCGTTCATAAATACCAAAACGCTCTGTCGACACTCCAGCTGCAAAGCGAATTACTCAAACGCCACACACACGATTATAACGATTCATTTATGAACGCAGCCCTCTGCTAGTATTGACTATATGGCGCGCGGATTGGATTCAATTGCCGAGTGGCGGCAATTTGAATTAAATAAACTCGTATACAACCTTGTTTTTTTTTTATATAAATGTTTATAATTGGTATTAATATAGTAATAAATATGATGTATAATTTTTTTTCAATGTTATATAAGGTAGGTAATTGATTTTATACAGTCACTTATGCAGTACTCAGATAATATACCTAAGCTAGGGCAGTTGTATGTTATGCGGTGTTCTCGATATACGAGGCAAATGCTCATTAAAATTGTCCGCGAATGTTTTGCACTTACAGATTAATTAATTTATTTTACTGTGTTTCGTTCTTTGAGCACTAGAGGCGTCTCGCTTAGTTAGTGAACCCAATAACAATTACAACTATAATGTAATAACAATTATAATTGGTGCACGGTATGTTTCTTAAACTACCGTTATTTGGTAATTTCTTCCCTACAATATTGTAATTCTATACTGGGTTGGTAGTAGAGGTGGGCAAAACGGTTCATTTCATTGTCCTGGCTCACTCGGTTCACCTCCTCATTGTGAGCCGGGGGGTCCCGGAACCGGCTCATTTGAACCGAGTGGATCCGTAATAGCATAGCGTTCCAGGAACGTGTAGGACATGTAATACTAGTGATGGGCATAATCGATGTATTTTTATAATCGAATTAATCGAAATGATCGTTTTTCATAATCGATAGATCATTCGAATAATCGATTATGAATGATGCGCATGCGCATTTTCAAGAATATTCATTTTTGGAATCTTGAACTTGATGTTGAATGTCAAATGTCAGTTCTCAAATACATAACGAAAAACTGGCAAAAAAGGAATAAAATTAAGATATCTGAAATCGTTGGAGTTAATAATCAGTACCTAATTATAATTAATAATAAATGTGTGAAGACTGGAAGCGTCGAGGTTGAGGTTATGAGGTTACATTATTGTGAATAACGGTGATCGAGAATGAAACATGTCTTTTATTAATTAATAGTCATACAATAATTCATAGATTGGTGTTTAAAAATATAATATAATCTAAATTTTTGGGCGAAAGTTTGTTTCTTCGAGCGTTGGTAATTATCCCCGTTTTTGAAAAGATCCTTTCGGATGGTACTGATGTTGCTGGTGCACAAAGATATTTTGCGGGCATTTTGTACAGTTCAGGAAACAAATTCTTATTTTCTTCCCAAAAATCTAATGGATTTGAGGACCGAGGTATGTTTGGCATTGATAAATACTGTTTTACCTTTAAAATGGCCTTTGCTGTAGGAGAAGCAGTGTCCATTGATTTAGCAACTTTGTTGTCAAGATATTCCCACAACATGTCAACATCAGAATTAGAGGAACAACCAGGCTTAGGTTCAAGCACAGCAGCTTGGGACTCAGCAGGAATCTCTGCAAAAAGACTGCCAAGTTCTTCTAGTACCCATTTTTCAGCGCTGTCTGCTGTTTCTTGGGATCCAAATCCTTGTTTTTTAAAACGTGGGTCCAAGAAAGTGGCTTTGGCTGATATTTTGTCATGTTCATAGTTTCCAAGCCGTCTGGATATAGTGGTAAGGAAGTCATTTTTCAATTTTTGGCCAATTGCTGTCATGCAGTTCACCTTATTTATAGAATACTGGAGTCCCCTTACAAGCGGGATAACTGATGACAAAGTAACATACTTCTCTCCTGATAAAACTGTTGTCATGAGGTCTACTGGCTTCAAGATTGGGATACAGTCTTCAATTGCCACCCATTCCTCTGCAGTGAGCATTTCAGGAGCCTTCTGTAATTCAGACATTACAGCAGAAATTGGTGCCTTTATCTCAACAAGTCTTCGGAGTATAATATATGTGGAGTTCCACCGTGTGACAACATCTTGTTTCACTTTCAGTTGTGCTGTGTTCATTTGATGCTGCATCTGTAATAGTTTTTCAACAGCCACAACACTGTGCTTGAAGTGTCCCACAATTCGTCTACACTTGCCCAAAATAACACTCAAGTCATCATTTGCATTCAAGCTGTCATGGATTGATAAATTCAGAATGTGAGCTACACATGGGTGGTGATGCTTATGAAGAAAATTGTTTATAGCAGATTTGATATTTGGACCATTATCTGAGACAACTGTTACAACTTTTTCCAAAATATTCCACTTTTCAAGAATAACTGTAAGTTCTTCAGCTATGTGTGCTCCTGTCTGGCTGCCCTTGACGTCACCAGTTTGAAGTGCGCTAGAATGTAATACTCCATCAAATATATAGTGAACAGTAACTGTTACATAGTGTGTGTTACTGTCTGATGTCCACATATCTGTTGTCACACCAACATGTTTGACGCTCGATAGCTGCTGGTGCAATTTATTTACTTGAGTTTCATAAACTTCAGGAAGGAGTTTAGATGATAATATTTTACGAGATGGGAGTCTATAATTGGAATTCAGTTTAGTTACAAACTCTTTGAAACCTTTATCTTCAACAATGCTCAATGGCTGGTAATCTATAACTATCATTTTAATGAGCGCAAGATTCAGGTCTGCTATTTGGGCTTCAGTAAGTTCGTTGTTTAATCGTGAAGACCCCACAAGTCTCAACTGTTTAGTAGTGGCCTTTTTAGACTTTTTTACAAGAGGCTCCCCTTGTGTAGTTGCTGATTTGGATGTCGAAGCATTCAAATCCACGGCTGGTATTGGACCAGAAGCCAAAGACACTGAAATACATTCTTCATGTTCCTGTTCTTCTTCTGAAGCAGGCACAGGTACAAGTAGATGACTTGGATGCACCCTTTTTAAATGTTCACTGAGATTCGTCGTATTTTTAAAGTACTTATATTTTTTTTTTGCATAAATTACACACAACAAATGTATTGTCTGTTGTTAATGTGAAAAACTGCCACACCATAGATCTTTTCCCTCTGGAACTCATTGTTTATCGCACTGCACTGTCTCAAAACTCTCAACTATTAAACTATTTAAAATGTAATGAATGAATTCTCATTTATGGTACACGAAAAAGCGGGAAACAGAATAATAATAATAATAATGACAATAATAAAGGGCGGGAAAAACAGTAACCCTACCAGTAACAATAATAAGGTTAAATAAAAGATATATTAAAAATACATTTTTTTATTAATAATTGTTAGAAGTATGTATAGTTAACAAGCAATATTGATTATATTTATATCTATAAAATTTAGAAATTAGGACATTAGATATACTTTCGAAATTCCCAATATTTTGAATATCGCGCTATGTCGCTAGGTGGAGGTTGAATTGAATCACTCAAATCACTCTACTCGAATCCTGAAATTTCAACCTTCGACTGCAGTCGTTTAACTTCGGTATTTCGATTCACAAATCACTCGCTTGTCGCTTTGTTAGTTATTTTATTTTCGATTCAATTCAGTTTCGAACCGAATGATTTGTGAACCATAATCGAATAATCGATTTCTCGACCATAATCGATATATCTCGATTATATCATTCATAATCGCCCATCACTATGTAATACTCGGACAGCTGACTCGTCGGCCGTTCTGGAGATAAATGTCAATCATATTACGTACTTATTTTTAGTTATTATTATATATTCTGGGTATTTCTTAAATATACCACTACTGTAAAAAATTATACCTACATTATTTCACGTCCTAAACCGGCTTAATAAAGTCAATTATTCGAAGTTCTATTCAACATTTGCTATTATCATACATATTTACTGCCTTAAAATTATCTCCAAAATGGCGGCTCAAACGAACCGGGATTATTTAGGCTGCGCGCACACCAATTATACAAAATGTTTGACAAAAAATTTATTTGAAGCTATAATGCACACAAATTTGACAAAATATCAGATTGTTGTATACAAATTAAGCAACGACCCAAGTGAGCCGAGATCCGGTTCATTGAAATTTAGTGAACCGGCTCCCTCGCTTCCCTGCTGGGATTCGGTTCACTGAACCGGTTCGTTCGCGAACGACCCACCTCTAGTTCGTAGCATGTTGGAAGCGCTGCTCCAGTGACGCTCTAACACAGCTTCTTCTTCTTTACGGCATCCACCGGCATCTGCCAACTCAGTTGCCATTTGCATGTGTTTATACGATTCTTGTGTTCGTTTTACTAGGTTTAGTGGAAATTCACAAATTAATAAGAGTTCATAATGGCCGGTCCTGTTGACCAAGTTAATATGAATGACGCAATGCTTTCGGCAGATACATTAAATGTAAAGGAGGAACAGTGCCAAGAAGACAGTTTTGTAGAGGATAAAGTGTGTATCTCTGAAACTGCTATTACCGTAGACAATGCTGAATTACAAGGCCCCAATTGGCATTGCAACATAAAACAGTATGACGAGTCCACATGTTTGGACAATATTAAAACAGAAATCGCATCTTTCGAAATGACTGAAGGAGAGAATGACAACGTTAAAATAAGAAGAGGAATCAATGCTGATGATATTAAAATTGAGTTCGATAATGGACTACTATGTAAGTAAATGGATATTAATAGCGGTTCTTTGTAATTTGTTGTAGCTGTAGTCGAGAGTTATAACAGATAGTAGGCTATGTTAGTGAAAGTAAATATAAATTTTTAATATTCTCCAACCTATGTTTCAAATATATTGAGGATGTTTCAACTGCTGATGACAGCATCAAATATATGTGTTATTGTCAAATGATAGTAAATGCTGTGATTCTTAATCCATTTAAATTTGACCAACAGATTGTGAAAATTGTGAAGCATATTACGAAGACTATTGCATCGAGTGTGGAATGCTTGTGCATATTTTAAACAAACATGTTTCGAATAGTGCAGATAAAGGAGTGCGGAAAGATATTCCAAATGATGTATTAGAAATTCAAGATTGTTTCGAACAAACTGGAATATATGCTATAAGGATTATTCCTGCAGGTGTGAAATTTGGTCCTTTCACTGGACTCACTGCAACAGAATGTCCCTGGGAAATGAAAGGGGAGAAATTTGTTTTGGACCAAAATATATCAAAATATTTGAATTGGATGCAATATGTTAATCCTGCCAAGAATATTTCTGAAGCAAACTTGTGTGCCTTTCAAAGTGAAGAAAATGTATATTATCAGAGCACTCGTCCAATCCAAGCTGGTGAAGAATTACTAGTGTATCTTGGTGAGGAATACGGAAACAACCCAAGTAAAATTATCAGGCTAGATTTTCTTACCACTACTAAAGATATCGTGAAGGACGTATTTGCCTGTACATTTTGCTGTCTTGGATTTAGCTTGAAAATGCATTTGACCAAACATAAAACCAGATGTGTTGAGGATACAGCTGGAGTGTTTTCAATAGAAGGTATTGCATATATTTAATCTTGATGTTAGTACTTTAAAGAAGATTATCTTTAAATTATTTTATTAAATATCAAATGAATAGAATTGATTAAGTTGAAGGATATTTCAAGAAAATATTTAAGATTGTTATTGAGTTATCAAATGTGAATCAAACCTGTACCTCATTGTCCAAAATATTAATAATATTACAAAAAATAAAGGTTAACAATTTGGATGAAAAGAAATATTAGGAAAAAGAGAAATTTTTGTAATTAAGGAACAGTATATGAACAGCTGTTCGGGACTTACAATCTTTTTCTTTTCATGGTTATATGTTGACCACATGTTGTTAATTCTTTTCATTAAATAAAAATCCTTTCATGTTTTAATATTCACGATTGTTACATTCCACATGTACTATATCAATGTTAGCGTTGCATGTAATTTAATGGGTGTGCTTTTCGCGCAATTCCAGAACTCACCCAGTGCCCATTTTGCAATATCCACCTGGACCCAAAGGAATACCAGGAACACCATATGGCCTTCTGCAGTGAGAGGAATGCCAGGTACGATTGCTTTTTATATGATTATACTTGAGAAGAGTGACGCATAAATGAAGTTTTCTTGCCACAGTTTACTGTTTGTTTTACCTCTATAATATCATTGGTTTCAGGCTATGCATGCTTGAAATGTTCAACTAGAAAAGAATTTCTGCAAATTCAAAATTAACATAATACTTTAAAGTCTACTGTACAGTTTTCTTAACAAAAGGGTAGCTGATCTAAAGTATACATTCTGTCTAACATTTGTAGGTCGAGCTATAACCTTATTATGAATGAAATAGTCAATCTTTCCAGCAACAAAGTTTCAAACTAAAATATATGGATGAATAGGTATATACAATCAGGACGATACGTTGTTTTTTTTATGTCTACATTAAGAAACATAATCAAGAACAATGAAGCGCAGTGTACACTGTTATTACAATTTTATCGAGTGTATGTTGGCTTTTTACTCGCATTATAAGTATATGTGAAATACTCTAATGATTTTAGAGTTTGTTTTCTGTTATGATCAAGACACTAATATGGATACAATAATAAAGAATTATTTTATCTTAAACCAAAATATATTTAATGTTTTTTATACATATATAGTTCGTTTCAAGAAATATGAGCGACTTGTATAAGGTGATAATCCGGATTAAAGAGAAACCCTTTCCTCGAGCTGCTTTCTAATTATCTGTAGACCGTACCTGATATTTTTCAAGTGCTTCTTAATTACCCGCTGCAGCTCGAGGAAAGGGTTTCTCTTTAATCCGGATTATCACCTTATACAAGTCGCTCATATTTCTTGAAACGAATTATATACACTCTAACGCATAATGTATTAATATCAGTAAGATAAATTATTTTTGTTATCTATAGCGAATCTTATTTTTGAGCAGAGGTAATTTTTTAAATTATAGGTGGAAATAAATATGGCATATGAGAAACTCCCCATCAATCAATTTGTTATTCATATTCAAATTGTAAATAAATTTAATATACGTTTTCTCTCTCCCCCATATAAACTCTCTTAATATTGAAGATACAGGATCAGTTAAATTAGTAATGTAGTTAAGAAATTTGAGGAGTATTTGTTAGTATTTTGAAATTCGGATTTAACATTTTTTGTCAACTTTTGAAGATATTAAAAAAAACGAAAATTGCCGATCAAATTTCTATCAAGATCTAGAAAAATTGTACGATGACGCTGTTATCGTTCTGGATATAAGCGTAAACATCTTGTATTCGCTACTGTTGAAGTTCGGTTCGAAGAATAAAAAATACTTAACATATCTCGTTTCTCTTCCCTGGTGTGCGACATTTTTGTATTACTAGTGAACGATAAATGAAATGTTTGACGGATTGAAATTTCATGGCTACCTAACTTAATATTAAAATTTGTTCCTTCAGTTAAAGCATAATATCAAAAAATTTTGTCAACATATAGTAACATGGTTGAAATTAGAGAAAAAAACTTTCTGAATGTGTGTAAATCCAATATGGCGCCTATAAAAAATAGATAAGTGATGATGGCCAGAAAGAAACGAAACGTCATAGATGTTTCGAGTACACCATCGGCTAGAGATTTAAAAGTCGCCATAAGAATGTTTTTTTATTTTTTCTCTACAAAGCCAAATATTGGTGCTAAAGGTAAAAGAACAAAATGACGTTCCGGTTTTTTTAAAACACAGGGCCGAAAATGAATCAGCCTGTATATTTTCGAACGATGTAAATAAAAACATTTCATTCGACATATGCACGTGCTAATATATTTAATTTCTCCTGTCTCGTCAGTTAACACCACTTGTATAACGTATTAAAAGTAAGAAAAGGAAAAAGATATACTCGTACTCTCCCACTAATTCTTCATTTGAGGCTAGCCGAAGGTATTTTATACACACACAATTAATGGGATCAATTATACAAACACCATACCAAGCTGCTGTCAATCACGAGGTGATTTTTCATTCACAGTTCTCAAGCAAATGTTGATTTTAAACAGCTCTTTTAATCACAGCGAAAGCAAGTGTCGTTTATTTTCACCACGCATGGTAAAGGGGCTCCTCCGAGCTGTTTAACTCTATGCTTCGATTATGTATACTAATATTAATAAACAAGGCTGTATGGGCAGTGAAAATGAATATCTTAAGACAATCAATGCCTTTTATATAATATATAATGGAAATTATTGAATTGATGATAGACTACCTAGGTTATAAAATATTAATATACACATGTTAGGTATATCAGTAGGTATTTTGCATTTAATTTATGTTTTATAAGTATATAAAACACATGAATGTGCAAAAAGATTTAAATTAACAATGTATAGTAAGTAACATGATGAAATGTTTTTAGTGATATAGATGATCGTTTGGACATACATAAATATATGTACAAAATGTGTATGGATAATAAATATAACTTACAAAATAGAAAATAAATTAATAATCGACGAAGGAGATACATGTTGAAAGTCTATTATATATATATATAATAAAACACAATTGTTTGGTTTCAAAGAATTATAATGTTCACACAATACATATGTTTCGCCACTCTGTGGCCTCATTAGGTGGATGAAAATACAATTTCAAAGTACACATTAGCTTCTATATATATCAATACAAAAATAATCTCATTCTGAGAGGGGGTGGACATATTTGAATGTTAAATTTAGTAAATATGTCGGCAAGTAAATGACTTAACGGGTTTCCCATTGCTAAACCCTCTTGTCTGTTTATAAAATTCATATTGAAACTGACAATAGTTCTGGTCTAAACATATTTCTAGTAAATTTAAAAGTTCCCTTGTAATAATGGGATTTGCCTTGTTTTTATTCAATTTTAAGGGGATTATATCTATTACGTCTTGGGGTGGAATACTTGTAAATAGATTAGTGACGTCAAATGATACCAGTTTACAATTGTTAGGTTCTTAATAGAAAAATTGGATTTAAATTTAGTATGTTCAAGTATAAGGTTTATTAGATATTTTGACAAATTTCTACATTGGGCTTATACATAAGATACGACTGGTCGTATCGGTAAATTGTCTTTATGTAATTTAATTACACTGTATAATTTCGGCGGTTGTGGATTCAAAGTAGTTAATTTTGCTCTTAAATTATTACTTATTTATAGTTTGTTTTTGCAATTTTTGATATTTTAAAATAATTAAGAAATCACTGTGACCAATAACTGCTCTCATCTCTAATGCAAACAACAACAAACCTGTCCTTCGGTATGTGTTATCAGTGATCACAGAATACTTGCTACGACCATAGTTCCTCACAACTTACAACAAGTCTAACACCCCTATTGTGTAACTTGATCGATACGATCGAAAATTCGTATTCTGTACTTGATCGATCGTTATGGAGTCGTTGGAAAGTCATTTTCAAGTTGTATTTCATTACGACTAGTAAACAGCTGTCGTTATGCAGTGCTAAAAATGTTTGTGTTTATTGAGTATTGTAATAAAATATATTTTACTTTGATTTTAATTTTAATTAGACGAAATAAGTATGGACTAACATGTTTTATTATTGATATTGACTAATATCGATGAATTTGAAAATAGGCAAATTTAAAGGGGCTTTTTTTTGTTAAAGTAATATGTATTTTAGGAACATAGAAAATAGGTATTTTAAGAGATACAAGTAATCCCTTCCAATTACGTGAAAATAATTTTATTAATTTGATTAGATTAAATAAATAATTGGCGGACAATTTAGTTAATATACTGTCACCTCACCGGAATATGCCACAAAGAATATCTGCTGCACCAAATGTTTTAAAAATATTAACGATATAAGTGAAACCATATCACCACCAGGAACTCTGTGGAGAGATGCATCGGATTATTCAAAATGGGGTTTTGGTGTCTCTTACATCACCGAACGCTTCACTATAATCCTGTAACCTCTGGCAGAATTATTTATTCATGTGCTGTTCTACACAATATAGCAGTCGAGGGTAATATACCCGAGCCTGACCATGCAAATGAAAATATTGACATAGATAACGTTCCATATTATGGAGACATTAATCATGAAGGGAGAAGCGTTAAGGATCAGTATATTCAAAATAACTTTAGACAAATTAAGGGAAAAGTAGATAGTTACCTTGTTACATTTGTTCCAATTTCATATAATTAATGAATTCATTAAATTTTGCATTAAAATTTAAGTAATGTGATATACGGGTACAAAATTAAAAAGAAAATTGCAGTAGAAATATTTTTATTTATATAATTATATAGTAGAAAAATAATGAAAGTAAAATATGATCAGCATTCATTTTAATCTGTATCACTTTCTGGATCAGACATATTTGCTGAGTATGTAATTTTCATGTTTGTCATTCTGTATTTTAAGAATTTCCTATTTATGTGATTTTCTTCAATTTTAGCCGTTTTAAAATTCTGAAGTGCATTCGTGGAGTCCTTTAAATTGTCAACCACTTTATTTAGAACATCCAACTGTTTTTCTTGCGATGCCTTGTATTCATCATGCGCACTATTTAATGATGTCTTCAACATATTCTTCCTGTAACAAATATGACAATATCAGTGGATTACGTAAACTTAATATTATCAGAATAAATTTTAATACACTTCCACAACTATTTTTTATGCGTAGTAATTAATAAATTTTAAATACCATGAAGATTTTGCGCCTTTTGGTGTTTCTTCCAAAAAAGTTTATGTAGATAGAATAGGACTTTTACAAATATTATCATTTATTAGACTTTTCCGATCAACTGTTGATAGTGGACTATCTGTACCCATTATTCCAGCTTCTGGTAGGCCTGGAGCACCTTCAACTACCACTTTTCCTAAAACATTTATTACATCTTCTTCAAATTTTGTTAACAGGTTAGATGGTGGACCTCCATCGGTTTCTTGTTGCTATATATGACCCAGCCTTGCCTTTTTTTTAATATTGGATTTCCAATCTGTAAATGTCTACAAAAGAAAGATATATAAAAACACCTATATCTAGCCATTTATTTGTCTAGCATTTTAATAAAATATCTTACGTAATTCTAATGTAAAAAATATTATGTTTATTAATCATTTTCATGCGATAACATTACTTTTTTCAGAAAGAAGTTCGTCATTTTAATAACATTTATTTAATTTCAAATGACAGTATCAGAAAAGCATAAGATATTTTATAAAATGCTAATAGTTTAGGGATAACAAATTTATAATAATTTATAAATATAATGAATACAAACCTTCTTCCACTGGTCTTTTGTTTTTTGTGGGCCATCTCCACATGCATTTAAAATACCTGTTAATTAATCCCAAGCATTTTCATCATCTGGTATATTTTTATTCGTTCTTAATGAACGATTACTTCACATAAAATCTAAATAAATGGTCTGCTGTCGGACAGTAACTTTACCACTTCTTTCCCTCTTATCCATTTTAATCTCAGTTGAAAAAACACTTGCTTAACACTCAAAACTCCTTCAACAGGTAAATTTTAAAATAACGTACCTGCAAGGAATCTAACCATAATCAAACTTTGGTACTTTTGATTTCCATTCGAAAATACATTTAATTCTCTTTTGAAATATACAGAGTGAATGTAGAATTTTGACTTTAATGTGTAATATATTAAATTTTCTTTTGAATAGTATACAGAGTGACTTGTACCTTAATGTTCATTCTGTGAATATATTCATTTTCATTTGTTAATACACCGAGTGAGTTTAAGTAGTCGTTGCTTATTTTATTCATTTTCATTGTATTTAATTCTGTAAACGAACAATTTGCAAATTTTCGTAACTGGCAGAGACATTTCTCTGTTTGTGAAGTTTTTTTTTCTTTTAACTTTAAGTGACTTCTCATTAATGAATTTGATAATTTAATCGTTGCGGCTTCCCATTTAGTTTTTTGTTATAGTCGATCAATGTTTAGTAAAGTTAACACTTTCTTTTTTTTTATTTTGTGTCACTCTTCTTTTAAACTTTTTTTATATACATACAGCATGTGTAGAATCATATTGGGGATAGGACATATCTATACTATGCATACCCGCAACAACGCGCAGGTCGTACCAGTAAAGTACGATTAGCATTTCAGTCGGATACCGTCGATGGATGAACATGTATTTATCTAAGCATGCATCATACGCTTCGTAAATATATATTTACCAAATGAGAATTCAAAATATGTACTTCTGCGAGTTTTACTATATTGCGTATACAACGCAGTAGGAAAATAAAAGCACAATTCTAATTAAACATTAATTCTTAGTAAATTATTCTATAAATTTACTAACAACGGAATTTTAATGAAAATAAAAAATATACTCTAAACAATACAAAAAAAAATGTTATCGAATAGGCTCAAAAATGCCTCCTTCAGCAGCAAGGCATTGTCCGAGACTATCATAAAAAAAAAAATTTTCTCGCACATTACGAATCATATCAACAGTCAACATGATTCGTAATGAGTCAGAAAATTTATATGATAGGCTCATCATAGTTGCCGGAGGCCTCTTATCGTTTCGTACGTGGCAACGCTTTCCAGCGAAAATCGTTACAGACCCGATAACGACAACTTTCTTTACGATAATCGTTCGCATAACGATCAAGTTACAGAATAGGGGTGTAAATATCTAATGAAGCACAATGCAAAACAACAGAACGCAACAATTTGATTATGATTTATCAACGACGCATATAATTTTAGGTTAGGATGTTTACAAATAACGCGCTTTTACGTTTCGTTATGACGATTCGTGTACTAGCGCTTAGTGTTTGTAATAGGAACTAAAATAAAATTCAAAATTGGTAAAGCCCGTGACCAGGCCCTGGGATTACCGCACCCGCATACGCCACCTGTCGTGTAAAAGGATTACCCTGGACCACTAATATAAAGAGTATGCATCGTCCTTTGCGTAGACAGCCAAGGCCAACATTAGCTTTAATATTCGAAAGGGAAAATAATTGAATTAACTCTAACTAGAGCCTCATCTCATTAATTATTGTAAATGTATTTTTTCTTCGTAACGAAGCATGTTATAACGTGAACTCTTGCTTTTTATTGGGACTGAATCTATCACATTAAATCGCATTAGGCATTCAATAGTAAAATTAACTCCGCCCTAAAATTGAAGTTTAGCATGAGATTATAAACATTTATTTATTTTCAGAAAGTGTATTCTACCGACACCACCGGTCAAACGAGCGACATTAAACGGGCGCAAAAGATGTCTCCGCCCGATCTATAAATGTGAGCAGTGCAACTACAGGACGAAGTACCAAACAGATCTCAAGAAACATACTGAACAGCATTATGTAGTTAAAAGGTATAAATGTAGGATTTGTAACAGACGTTTCAAGACTAAAGAATCCATCAGCCTGCACGTGGAAAATACGCACGCTTATGTTGGAGGAAAGGACGACCAAGAACATTCTACAACTGATTATAGGAATGCACATATAAAAGTAGAACAATCGAGCCCAAGAGATCAAAAGAAAATATTTGAGTTTTCACTGTGTTTATTTCGAACAAAACATAAACGATCTATTAGCAGGCATATTAAAACTAAACATTTGAAGCAATTTGATTATAATTGTGATTCTTGTGAATTTGGAACAAACTGCAAACAGCACTCAGAAAGATATATCAAAAATAAACATTTGATGCAATTTGATTATAAATGCGCCTCTTGTGAATATGGAACAAACCGCAAAAGTCGTTTAGAATCACATATAAAAAGTAAACATATGAAGCAATTTGTTTATAAATGTGACAAATGTGAATATGAAACAAACAGCAAAAGTAATTTAGAACAACATATGAAGACTAAACATTTAAAGGAATTTGACTATAAATGTAACAAATGTGAATATGGAGCAAACCTCAAAATTGATTTAAAAAGACATATAAAATCTAAACATTTAAAGGAATTTGACTATAAATGTGACAAATGTGAATATGAAACAAACCTCAAATTTGATTTAAAAAGACATATAAAAACCAAACATTTAAATGAATTTGATTATAAATGTAAGTCTTGTGAATTTGGAACGAACAAGAAAAATCATTTAGAACAACATATGAAAACCAAACATTTAAAGGAATTTGACTATAAATGTGACAAATGTGAATATGAAACAAACAACAAAAGTAATTCAGAACAACATATGAAGACTAAACATTTAAAGGAATTTGACTATAAATGTGACAAATGTGAATATGAAACAAACAAGAAAAGTAATTTAGAACAACATATGAAGACTAAACATTTAAAGGAATTTGACTATAAATGTGACAAATGTGAATATGAAACAAACAAGAAAAGTAATTTAGAACAACATATGAAGACTAAACATTTAAAGGAATTTGACTATAAATGTGACAAATGTGAATATGAAACAAACGTCAAATTTGATTTAAAAAGACATATAAAAACCAAACATTTAAATGAATTTGATTATAAATGTAAGTCTTGTGAATTTGGAACGAACAAGAAAAGTTATTTAGAACAACATATGAAAACCAAACATTTAAAGGAATTTGATTATAAATGTAAGTCTTGTAAATTTGGAACAAACAACAAAAGTAATTTACAAAGACATATAAAACTTAAACATTTGAAGTGATTTCATTATAAACGTGACTCCTATGAATTCTTTTTTTTTTCGGTTAGTATAACAATTTGTGTTTATTTTGTATTTAATTCTCGGCTAATGATATATGTATAGCAAAAAATAAAAAATCTAAATTTTTGTTTTGTTTTTTTGCCCCTCTACTCAGTATATAATTCTATGGACACCAATCGTTGGACCGCATGTAACTCAGAATGGGGTTGCTTACGGCGGGTTAGATCCGCCGTTGCTGGATACTTTTATTGACATTTGATTGTACTTTCAAAATCGCAGAAAAGTATTTAAAAGTACATACAAATTAAACTAAATTGTGTGGGATAAAGTGAAATAAACATCAATTTTATTACGACTTCCACAATTTCAAGGATGTGTACGGCAGATATGATTAAAAATGTGAAAAGGAAAAATTCGCTCGGTGAGTACCTAATTTATTTTCTGTCTCCATTTCTGTATGTTGGCACCCATAATTTCATAAGCAAAAAAATGTGCTTTATTCAGAAATCGCCTGCACCCGTAAGCTGTAGTTTACCCATAATATGAAACGACACAAGACCTTCGAAAATATACATTTCACAAGCAATTCGCATGTGATTATATACGAATGAGAATAGGCATACGGCTAATGTTCATGACGTGTGCGACACAAAATTTACCAATTTTACAAATTTTTCATACAGACACTAAAATAAGACTATTTTCTCTATTGCACTTTTTCGGGAAAAGCCCTGGAAAGCCACAATTTGCAGGTTAGGCTTTCGTAGATCATCGACGAAATACGAACACACTTTATTCATGTTCCCATAAAAATACCATTTCACCATATATTCATAAACAGTAATCACTGTAAATTAACATTACTTGCATAAATATACAAATTTAATGCAAAAATACGTGTTTTCCAAAAGAAAATAATTGACTTTTATTTTATGTAAAATGTAGGGAAACTAGGAAACTGGTCAAAAATTTAATCCGTGGTTAAATCTATATTTGGATGAAAACATTGAGCAGCAACAAAGATATCGTCATTATCCCGCTATATATCGTAATAAATTAAAAAGGGACAAACAAATGTTTTGCTTTTTTAATTAAACGATTTCGGCACTTTTAGGATACAATACACGAGTAGGACACGTAAATGGTAAAGAATTGGACAATTATTTTTAACGGGATTTTAAGTGAAATTGATGATTAATAACGCTAGAGGTCGCTTCATGAGCAAAAAATGTTGAATGTCGATAAGGTAGAATCACATCATATCAGCAAATGTGCCTTTTGTTTTCATTACCTACGTGTTTTTGAGTGTAACTTTGTTTTACGATTAGATAATTTTAAAGTATTTAAAATATCGATAAGGATATTCATTACATATAAGTAAAGACAAAATTATAAAATAATTTTGTCTTTACTGAAGACCAATAATTATAAATTAGTGGTGTTCCTCAGTGCCATAATACAAATAAAAATTGTAAAATGCATGTTTTTTCAGCAGATGTTGATGTGAGTATGATATTTTGTATAAATTACAAAGAGTTAATAATCCTAAACTTCTGTCTGAAGATCCAGTTAATGTGAGAAGAAACTATAGAGTTTGTGTAGATAGATTGATTGGTCGACGTGGTGCTAACAAAAAGGGGGAAAGTGAATCTGCTTTACATTTATCTTGTGAAATCGAAGGTAGGTTTGCAGAATATACAAAATCATATCGTTTGCAATAGTGAATGTTGTTATTATTTTAGATATATCGCAGAAACAATATGAAGATTGTGTGCATGCTTCTTCAGCTGTCACTAGAGTAGAATGTGAAAGTAAGAATAAAAATCCAACAACAACATTTTAATCACCAGTCTATTGTTTCTAGCAGATATCAAAATTACCAAATTTTTAGAGACACACAGGTGGATGATTTAGTATCATCAGAAATGAATTCAGCTGCCACAGGTAGGTGATATAGTTTGTAAAGAGTTACACGAATAATTAAATATAAACAGAGAAAATGTTAATCAATCATCTAAGAGTATGTAAAAATTACTCAAGAACTATTAATATTTTAATAATCAGTGTACAATTTTTTTAATAATATGATTGGCTATATTTTTGTTAATAATATTGTAATGAAATGTGTTTACATTAAATAAAAGAATCAGACCTCTCGGCGCGATAAAAACGAAATTGTCACACGCACAAAAAAGAGACCATAAATTATCTCTCTCGGCTGGTAAATATCGTAAATGCAGTGAGTCATCTCACAGATGTGCGACGTAAGCAAGAAAAAGTCTAGATTTCCACTGGTATATTGCAGAATTTACTGGTACTGTTCGAGAACATTTTATGCAAGTGTATATAAGGCGAGTGGGTCACCGGGATTCATTCATTACGGGATTCATTGCGAAAAAAGTAATCGCGGAGTAATTCGGTAGTCTCGAGTGGTGGAAACGAATAGTGGTAGCCGAATAAATAAATATAGTAGTGCCGTCTTATATAAATAGAACTGTTATATAAATAAATACGGACATATTAGTAGTAGTAAATAAATACCTGTGATAATTAAATTGTAGTAGTTTAAGTGTGATACTTTAGTTATATATTTTTATATTGTTAAATAATTTTAAGTATATAAATATACAGACTGTTTTAAATAAATAATTGCACGAGTTGTTTATTGGAACCCGAAAAGGTTACAATTGGTGTCAGTGTGGGATAAACAATATAAAAGTGCAAAAAAAAAAAAAAAAAATGGCTACCAAACGTTTGGAAGAATTAAAGGTCTCCGAGTTGAGGGCAGAATTGGAAGAAAGGGAGGCAGATGCGTCTGGAAAAAAACAATTCTCCAGGACCGGCTTCGTGACATTTTAATTAATGAAGGTGAGGATCCCGAGAAATATTTGTTTCAAGTACAGCCTGATTTGAGCGTAATAGTGGAAGAAATTAAAAATGAAATTGCAAAACAATTCAAGACTATAGGAGATGCAGTTGAAAAACAATTCAAGACTATAGGAGATGCAGTTGCAAAACAATTCGAGACTGATATGAAGACTATAAAAGAACATTTCAAGACTCTAAATGATGAAATTGCAAATAATTCAAAATCTTCAAGAAATGAAATTGCAAGTAATTCAAAACTCGAGACTACTTTTAAGGAAGACATTCAAGAGAATTCATCCAATGGGAGGCAGGAATTTTCTGAGGCCATCGAAGCCATGGAACAGAAAGTTGAGGAGCGCGTGTTCGGAATCGGGGACGAGTTTGGGGTTCAGCTTCAGTTGCCAGCGATGAACGACTGCGGTCCCCATGATATCTCAAGCGGAAGCCTGGAGATTGCCCGAACAGCGAAGGTAAAGGTAAAACCTCCCACCTTCGATGGAAAGACGTCATGGATGTCGTACCGGAATCAATTCGAACCCGCTGCAGGAGCAAATGGGTGGACGTCCCCGAAGAAAGATACTGGTCTGATTGTGTCATTAAGAAGATGATGCTCTACAGACCTTACTTCCGGAAGAGTGTCAAGACTATCTTAAATCAATCAAGCGTCTTGAGATGAAGTATGGACATGCACACCTGGGACAGGTAGTCCGACGATTGGTGAATCGGGTGCAACCTAAGAGAAGAACGCTCCGATGCTGGAATTGGAAATGGAGAGGGAAATGGGCCATGCGCATAGTAAATGCGCGAAGAAGCCCAAGAAAACCATAGCGGAGCAGCGAAGAATGAAACGGGTCGATGAGAAGAGGCAATCGTCGACCCAGTATCGTGGAGCCTCAAAATAAATAGCGCGAAGTGCATCTGTGCAACACCAAATCGCTGATGCTGTTGCAAGAAGACCACGTCTAGAAGACTGCAGGCATAGTAACAGACTAGAAGAAAAATCGGCCAAAACATTCAGAACTGCCGTGGTTGACGATCAGTGGCATCCTGACAATTTGCGGATTGGTCAAGAAGCTGATGAAGACCTTGGTTCATTGATGGTTTGGAAGGGAATTGGTCGCGGACCGGCTTGGCAAGAAGTGGCTCCTCGTTCACAGGGACTGGAATCCTACTGGGCTCAATGGGACTCTCTGAAGGTAGAGGATGATCTACTCAAGTGTCTTGTGGAGAACCCAAATGGAGAAGACTGCGCCAGTGGATCCTGGCGAAGGTTGAAGGATGTCCACGAGCGAGTACGCCATCACACTCAGGATGTCAGCGACAGGACGAAGAATCGTTACCACGTGCAAGCCGAGAGAGATGGTTACGGAGAAGGAGACATTGTTTGGTTGTATGATCCTCAACGTCGCCGATGCCTGTCCCCAAAGCTCCAAGAATACTGGGAGGGACCATACGAAATACTGGAGCAAATAGATGACGTCGTTTATCGCATGAGACTAACACCTCATAGTGAGCCAGGGATGGTGTGTTTCAACCAGTTGCCCCATACCATGGACGTGACGGCGGTGAAGTGGCGGATGTGCGACAAATTGCTGGAAAACCTAGAGAACCAGCTTATGGGAATCCCTTGTCGATTTACGAGGACGTGCACTCGAGCAGGATGTGGGGAGGCTGGCAATTCCGAGGCTGGGCTGCGGATTAGACCGTTTGGTATGGAAAATCGCAGGAAACATACTGGAGGTGGTGTTTCGGCGTGCTGGTATGGAAATGGTCGTGTGCGGCTGTCGGACCGATCAGCCCGTTGTGCAGCCTGGGACGGTGGATTGCCATTGCCACAAGACGGCTGAGTGCACCCGTGGGTCCCGGTGTGGATTTCGTCATCCGCCAGCGTCAAGAACATGGAATAGTGTGTTTCGGGACGAAACGCAGTTTTTAGGAAGGGGGCAATGTAACGAAATGTGTTTACATTAAATAAAAGAATCAGACCTCTCGGCGCGATAAAAACGAAATTGTCACACGCACAAAAAAGAGACCATAAATTATCTCTCTCGGCTGGTAAATATCGTAAATGCAGTGAGTCATCTCACAGATGTGCGATGTAAGCAAGAAAAAGTCTAGATTTCCACTGGTATATTGCAGAATTTACTGGTACTGTTCGAGAACATTTTATGCAAGTGTATATAAGGCGAGTGGGTCACCGGGATTCATTCATTACGGGATTCATTGCGAAAAAAGTAATCGCGGAGTAATTCGGTAGTCTCGAGTGGTGGAAACGAATAGTGGTAGCCGAATAAATAAATATAGTAGTGCCGTCTTATATAAATAGAACTGTTATATAAATAAATACGGACAGAGATATAAATAATAGTAGTAGTAAATAAATACCTGTGATAATTAAATTGTAGTAGTTTAAGTGTGATACTTTAGTTATATATTTTTATATTGTTAAATAATTTTAAGTATTTAAATATACAGACTGTTTTAAATAAATAATTGCACGAGTTGTTTATTGGAACCCGAAAAGGTTACAATATAATATCTATCTCTTGTAAGTTCATGTAAAATTATATATGTACATACAATACATTATTATGTTAACGTCTTAAGTTTTTTATTGTATTTTATGCATTGTATTGTAACGAAGTTCCTCGTTAATTGCACAAATTAACATTTTTAGTTCATTATTAATTTATTTGGCAACATTAAATTAAAAGAATGTGAGTTATTTTGTTCAAATATTGTATAAAATGTTTTGGACGGACCTGTATATGTATTCATTTGTAATGATCATTCATGTTATTTGTTTATTTTTCAATGTAAGAGTACCGAATGTATACGTCATGCTCGTAGTCGCGCGCAAATTGTATATTTTAAACGAGTTTTTCCTACAGAAATAGGGGGGTTTACGGATATATAAAGACACCGGCAAGTGTGTCTCGTCCATTTTATTCTCCTATCCTACAGCCGCCTTTACCTTTCTTTACTCAGCCTTGATGGCGTGGGAAAGTTAGGTGTTTATCCTAGAAACGTATTATATTCAGGCCTCTTTCTGTGCCGTGGAATAATCGTTTCAAAATCCGCTAAAACCCGTCCGAAAGTGTCTTTTTCATTCAGACCAGGGGTCGTGAAGGAATAGACATTTTACCGCAGCAACCTATAATTCCCGTCCGAGTCAGGCTATAAATGTCGTGACTATATATATATCTCTGTATTTAATATTTGTATTTTATTTTCAGAAATGTTAGATTTCGAATATTGTTTGTAACGCGCGTATAAATTCGAATACGTTGTCCGCGCTCTGTAGTGTAAACAAAGATATAATAATAATTCACCGAATAGACGCGCAAAAGTCCGTGCCGATTGAAATTATTTTCCGTGACAAATTTATAAAAGATTCTTCTGCGAGCATGGTAACATACAAAATTTAGTTGTAAAATAATTTAAGCAAACCTGATCATCCGTATTTTATTTCAAACATCATTTTATTTATGTTTTTCTTTAACGGAGTTTTCTGGGACTGTAATTGTTAATTCAGGGACTAGGAACGTACAAACGTTCTTGCTTAATTTCATACGTGACTTATAGAGGTCATCGACGCGTACTTATTTTGTATACTATTTATGTACATAGACTTTGTAAATTTGTAATTAAGATTAGACAATAATGTGTATCAATTGTGTCCGTAATTTAATTGCTGAATTGTTTATTCGTTTGATATGATTTAATAATGTTTTAATAGAAATAAAAGTTAATCGTTATGTACTTTTCAAATGAATTTCTAGCCGTGTGTTTTATTTTGTTTACCTTTACCGTTTGACAATGAAATAGAGAAAGTAGTATATTCAAGAGTAACGAATCATATTAAAACAATAAGAAGTACTCACGTTTTTCTCCGCTGAGTCTGCCGTGAGCAATAGGTCTTTTGTCCCAAGGCACCACACTATAACCACCATAATTTTGATTTATTTTAAACTGCCCGAACAAGTTGACATTAAGGTCAACGGCCGTACTTTTACCAGATCATAACATTGAAGCCTGAACATATAGGCAGCCAGGAGTGCGTATTTTGGTGTCTTGGCGACATTCAGAAGACAAATTCTATAACCGGCTAGTTTGCCCCTAGTGTTATATAAGCAAATGGCACTATGTAAATAAAAGTAAGCTAGCCAGGTTATAGATGGCGCCCATAACGTTTGGCCGTGTTTTAAGAGATTTAAAAAATTAAATTCCGCCGCATTTAATAAAACAATAAAACTGTATGAATAATTTCACAGTTTTCCGCCAGATATACATGTATAAGTATTTTTTTTTTAAATAATAAGATAGGAAAATTGATACACAATTCATGTACATACATAGAGATAAGTTTTTATTAAAGGATAGTAAAACGTACATATTCTTTATTAATTGTGAGGGAGTAAAAGGATAGGAGAATAAATTGCAACTACAATACATTTTTATTTTATTATTATTTTATTTTTATTTTGTACATTGTAAGTTATAAAATGACCGATCAGGACAAAGGCAAAAATCCAAACCCTCTTGGGTGGATATATACTTTAAAAAAAAGAGGACTTAAATGCCGCAGCAGAATCTTTAGGGTTAGACGCTACCGGTAATGTCGAGGACGTACGTAAACGCATTAGCACCTTTCTGAAAGAGGATAAAACGGGTTCCACGAATAAGGGAAACACTCCACCGCAAAGAGACACTAACGTTCAGATTTCTTCCGCGGAAATCTGTGCTCAAATAAGGAAATGGGGTATACATTTTAATGGCAGCTCGGACGCTGTATTTTTCCTGGAAAGAGTCAAAGAACTCCAAGTATGCTACGGGATTAAAGACGAACATATGCTCCATGCATTGCCTGAGCTTTTTAGAGACAAAGCACTGCTTTGGCTCCGGAATAATAAAACTTTATGGGGTACATGGGACGAGTTCTTAGAGGACTTTAAACTTCAATATCTTCCGCCTCGGTATAATTTTTCAATCGAAGAAGAAATACGCGCTCGGTTGCAAAAACCAAAGGAATCTTTTAAAGATTACTTAACCGCCATATTAACGCTAATGAGACGCGGCCAAGATATGTCCGATGGTGATAAATTGGAACGTGTATACGGTAACATGTCACCTAGTTACAGAATGTATATACATAGGGACGCGATACAATCCCTCCGACAATTATCTAAACTCGCTGCCGACTACGAATTACTGCTGGAAGAGCAGGCGCGCTTTTGTAAGAAAGAAAGTACGCTATCAGCACCGGAACGCCCGCCCAGCGATAAACCGAGTACTTCGCGTTCGCATCATTTGTCGTATGCCACCCAGGATAATAAACCTCGCCAGTTTCCTGTACCGTCGTCGCCGTTACAAAAATTATCACACCCGGAAAACCGTTGTTGGCGATGTGGCCGAGAGGGGCATACACGTGGTTATTGCCGTAACCCATTTAAAATGTTTTGTTCACGGTGTGGCAAGTTAAATGTACGTTCCGTTGACTGCCGATGCCAGGGAAACGCCGAGAAGGGCGGTCTGCAGGCAAAGACCGTCCGCAAGCAGTAAAACCGCCTGAATCCGCAAACACATGTATCAAAGACTCGACGGTGCCAGACAATCGCGTCTGGATCCGTGTGAACATGTGTAACCAGAATTTACGAGCCCTCGTGGACAGCGGAGCGACTTCATCGTTTTTGTCCGAATCGCTAGTTGCCCGGTTGTCGAAAAATAATGAACAACGTGTCATGAATAAAAAATCTAAAGTCCGCCTCGCAAATGGAGACGTCGTAGAATCGCCTGGCTCAGTTTTATTACCGGTCCGCATGGGTAGCCGAACTACAGACGTTAATTTTGTAATTATGCCGAAGAGCCCGTGCTCAGTTATCTTCGGAATTAACTTTCTCAAGGAAATTGGGGCTGTTCTCGATTTTTCCGAAAGGAAACTGTACTTTAAGGGAGACAATGCAGTCTTTGCCGCGAGCTGTGGGATCTCCGGAGTACAGGACCGCCACGAGACCGCCTTAAAAAAATTCCTTGATCAAGAATTAAGCAAATTTACTACCGTGCCTGGTCGGACGAATTTAATACGTCACACAATCCGTTTGCAACCGAATACCGCCCCAATAAAACAACGATATTATCCGTGCAACCCAAAGAAGCAAGCACTAATCGACGCCGAAGTGGACAAGATGCTACAAGACGGTATAATAGAACCCAGTAACAGTCCGTGGAGTTCTCCTATCGTCGTGGTCACAAAAAAGAACGGTGGCGTTCGGTTCTGTGTCGATTTCCGCAAAATTAATTCCGTATCCATTAAAGATTCATATCCTTTGCCGTACATTTCAAATATTCTTGATAAACTCCGCGACAGTAAATATTTTTCGACGCTTGATCTTAAAAGTGGGTACTGGCAAGTGGAATTAGAAAAAGATAGCAGACCCGTGACAGCTTTTACAATTCCGGGAAAGGGCCTATTTCATTTTGTGTCATTACCGTATGGATTGCATAGTGCGGGAGCGACGTTCCAACGCCTATTAGATTCGGTGATAGGTCCTGAAATGGCGGAGTACGCATTTGTATATCTGGACGATATTATTATTTTAGGCAAGACTTTTGAAGAGCATTTGAAAAATTTAAGTAATGTTTTCGCGCGTTTACGAGAAGCAGGCCTTCAACTACAGCCAGACAAATGTACTTTTGCCAAACAGGACATAAAATATTTAGGTCATGTTGTAACACCGGACGGAATCCGTACAGACCCGGACAAGATCGCTGCTATTTTAAATGTACCGCCGCCGCGATCCAAGAAAGAAATACGTGGTTTCCTGGGACAAACGTCATGGTACCGTCGGTTCGTACCGAATTTCGCACAACTTACCGTTCCGCTCATAAAGTTAATTAAAAAAGATGTGCGTTGGAAATGGACGACGGAACAAGACGCCGCTTTCGCCGCCGTAAAGAAAGCACTGACAGAGAGCCCAGTTCTCGCGTGTCCGGACTTCTCCAAACCATTCCAATTGCATACCGACGCCAGTGAGAAAGGTTTGGGAGTCGTTTTAATACAAATAATAGAGGGCGCCGAAAGAGTGATTGCCTATGCCAGTAGGACTTTAAGTAAGGCAGAATTAAATTATTCGACGACCCAGAAAGAAGCTCTTGCCGTTGTTTGGGGTATCAAAAAATTTAAGTACTATTTAGAATTTTACCAATTCACCGTTATTTCCGATCACCAATGTTTAAGATTCCTGAATGACTTAAAGAATCCGTCAGGACGACTCAGTCGATGGGCTGTTGATTTACAACAGTATGATTTTGTCATTCAATACCGAAAAGGAGCGATGAATAATTTAGCCGATTCTCTGTCCCGAGCACCGCTTCCTTTCAAACACGAAACCGATGAAGATACCTGTGCCTTGTTAGAAGAAACGTCTTGTTCTTGGTATAACAAGAAGGTTTCGGACGTTCAGTCAGATCCTGAGAAACATCAAGAATACCGATTAGAAAATGGTAATTTGTACAGACACATACCTGATACACAACATACCGAGGGAGTGCGCGCATGGAAATTGTGTGTAGCAACGCCTGATAGAAACGACGTCCTGAAGGAAATCCATGACGCTCCTGAAGCTGGACATCTTGGGGTCGCCAAAAGTATAGCGAGAGCCGCTTCGTTATATTATTGGCCAGGGATGTTCAGAGATGTCCGCCGCTACGTCAATCGATGTCGATCCTGTAAACATTATAAATTTAATCAAGGAAAACCTCTAGGCCAGATGTTATTCTCACCTGTTGATTGTCCATGGGAACAAGTGAGTGTGGACCTCCTCGGACCTTTTCCGCGTTCCAAGAGAGGATATACTTCATTGTTAGTAATACATGATCGATTCACGAAGTGGGTAGAGTGCCAGCCGCTACGCTCTGCCACATCACGAGCCGTCATCCAGGCGCTGAAGGAAAAGGTAATCTATCGTTTTGGTTGTCCGAAGATCCTGTTGGCTGACAATGGTCCGCAATTTGCCAGTCACAGTTTCACCAGTTATTTTAATGGATTAGGTGTCAAGATAAAATTTAATGCTCCGTATGCTCCGCAATCGAACCCTGTGGAAAGAACAAATAGGGTATTAGGACCTATGATTGCACAATACATCAATAAAGATCATAGAGAATGGGACCAATACCTACCTCAGTTCGTTTTCGCCATCAACACCGCTAAACATGAGTCTACAGGATTCACACCTGCGTTTCTTAACTTTGGTAGAGAACTCATGCCGCCGAGCTCTCTGCGAAGAACCGCTGATGGGCAGTTAATGGATCCTGCTCGACCGAATACCGAAGAATTGGCTCAAGAACTGTCGAAATTGGACGACTTTTTCAAGATCGTCAGGATAAAGTTGGCTCAAGCGTTCCAGAGGCAAAGTAGGCCCTACAATCTGAGACATCGTCCTTACCGCCCTCAAATTGGACAATGGGTGTATCATCAGACACATAATTTATCCGACGCCTCTAAGAAATTTACCGCTAAACTTGCTCCGAAATTTGAAGGTCCCTCTAAAGTTATCCGGATCCTGTCTCCGTCTGTTCTTTTGTTACAGGTACCAAACAGACGAAAACCCGTGAAGGTACATGTGAAAGATGTCAAGATACCGTCCGCAGACGAACTCCAACCCGATCTTCCACCTCCAAATCCGCTGGAGGTAGTGGGGGAAGGCCAGGAGGATATATAAACTCGTATGTACCATCCAGAATACACAGTCGATGCAATGGGCACTTCCAAGCAACCAGGCAAGATGACCGCTCCCCGTCCCTTGGTATCTCCGCCGCCATCCGCCATGGATGATCGATATCGAGCGTTGTGGGGTACACCGCCTGGGTTGAAGACGCCCGAACGACCAATAACGCCTCGCTATCTGGTTTCACCGGCGACCGTTGCCCTCATGGAGGAGAAATATCAGACATATTGTTGCCGGACACCTCCCAAGCCAGTAGTCTCCGTGCCGTCCACCAATGAGACAACAGTCGATGTGGGACCCACGTTACACAGTCCCGACGCAGAAGCCTATCTGGGTTTCAGGCTTCTACAACTCTTCGGTGCTTCTCCAGTGCCCGACTTTTTGTCACCGTTGCCAGCGACGCCTGAAGCGAAGAAAGCACCCTTTGTCAATGCCTCCCCTCCGACAATCTCAATTCCTTCGCCGCCTCCCGCACATGGTACCTCAAATCTACCAGTTATTCCTTTTCTGTCTCATTTTTCCTTGGACATGCCGTTCCTTTGCTCAGACCCTCCGCCGCTGCCGACGATTCCGCCGCCGACCGTTAAACCTCGTCTGGCAAATCCTGGGGCCTGGGTGAGGAAGGAAGGTTCGCTGGGGAAAGGAGTCCGTAAGAGGCGACACAGGAACAAACGAGTCCATGTGCGGGTCGACGGAGTGAGCGTCGTGATGACTCGCAGGGAAGCTGAAATCCACCACGCAAATCTGAAAAGACAGAACGATCAGTGATAGTGCGTGCGTCATAGACATCGTGAGTGATGATAAACTGACGAGTGGTAGTTTTGATTTTAAATTGATAGACTGTCAAGTGTTAAATTTTGTTTTGAATTTAATTTTCCGTTTCTGTACTTTTGATAGTTAGTTGTTAGGGTTCATTGTTTACTTTTAAGGAGGGGGCTGTAACGAAGTTCCTCGTTAATTGCACAAATTAACATTTTTAGTTCATTATTAATTTATTTGGCAACATTAAATTAAAAGAATGTGAGTTATTTTGTTCAAATATTGTATAAAATGTTTTGGACGGACCTGTATATGTATTCATTTGTAATGATCATTCATGTTATTTGTTTATTTTTCAATGTAAGAGTACCGAATGTATACGTCATGCTCGTAGTCGCGCGCAAATTGTATATTTTAAACGAGTTTTTCCTACAGAAATAGGGGGGTTTACGGATATATAAAGACACCGGCAAGTGTGTCTCGTCCATTTTATTCTCCTATCCTACAGCCGCCTTTACCTTTCTTTACTCAGCCTTGATGGCGTGGGAAAGTTAGGTGTTTATCCTAGAAACGTATTATATTCAGGCCTCTTTCTGTGCCGTGGAATAATCGTTTCAAAATCCGCTAAAACCCGTCCGAAAGTGTCTTTTTCATTCAGACCAGGGGTCGTGAAGGAATAGACATTTTACCGCAGCAACCTATAATTCCCGTCCGAGTCAGGCTATAAATGTCGTGACTATATATATATCTCTGTATTTAATATTTGTATTTTATTTTCAGAAATGTTAGATTTCGAATATTGTTTGTAACGCGCGTATAAATTCGAATACGTTGTCCGCGCTCTGTAGTGTAAACAAAGATATAATAATAATTCACCGAATAGACGCGCAAAAGTCCGTGCCGATTGAAATTATTTTCCGTGACAAATTTATAAAAGATTCTTCTGCGAGCATGGTAACATACAAAATTTAGTTGTAAAATAATTTAAGCAAACCTGATCATCCGTATTTTATTTCAAACATCATTTTATTTATGTTTTTCTTTAACGGAGTTTTCTGGGACTGTAATTGTTAATTCAGGGACTAGGAACGTACAAACGTTCTTGCTTAATTTCATACGTGACTTATAGAGGTCATCGACGCGTACTTATTTTGTATACTATTTATGTACATAGACTTTGTAAATTTGTAATTAAGATTAGACAATAATGTGCATCAATTGTGTCCGTAATTTAATTGCTGAATTGTTTATTCGTTTGATATGATTTAATAATGTTTTAATAGAAATAAAAGTTAATCGTTATGTACTTTTCAAATGAATTTCTAGCCGTGTGTTTTATTTTGTTTACCTTTACCGTTTGACAATGAAATAGAGAAAGTAGTATATTCAAGAGTAACGAATCATATTAAAACAATAAGAAGTACTCACGTTTTTCTCCGCTGAGTCTGCCGTGAGCAATAGGTCTTTTGTCCCAAGGCACCACACTATAACCACCATAATTTTGATTTATTTTAAACTGCCCGAACAAGTTGACATTAAGGTCAACGGCCGTACTTTTACCAGATCATAACATTGAAGCCTGAACATATAGGCAGCCAGGAGTGCGTATTTTGGTGTCTTGGCGACATTCAGAAGACAAATTCTATAACCGGCTAGTTTGCCCCTAGTGTTATATAAGCAAATGGCACTATGTAAATAAAAGTAAGCTAGCCAGGTTATAGTATTTATGCAATACTTTTATTTGTAACATTAGAACTGCTAAATACAATATTAATTATTTTTATTGTATATAGTATTTTTAATGCTACAAATAAAATATATACTTTAAACGATTTTATGAAATGCGGTAAATGAAACTAATGGGTGACTAGGAACGTCAGATGGCGTGGTGAATAGGGTACTTCTAGTAGCATTGGTGTGTCCAATCTCTAAGTACTTCTAATCTATGATACAATAAGAATATAGTCCAAAGATATAGAAATTACGAAGCTAGGCCACTCTTAATACTTTTCATGGAACTCTTGACAGCGCTATGTGGTTGGAATGCGAACTATATGCTCTTGCCAAATATACTATGATATAGAGATTCATTGGACATTACGAAAGTTATACAATGATTAACACGTACAATTCATATTCTTTTGTAATTACTGTATATTACACAATACATAACATACATTAAAGAAAATAAAAGTAGAGATATTTTGTGCAATAAATTGTACAAATTTACCTTTTATTAATAGTTTGACAAAGGAGTTAGAGTGAACTTATTTTATTTCTTATTAAATATCTCACAAGGCAGCACCATATCCTTATTTTTATAATTAAATAACGTTTATTTGTTGCTGTTAAGCCTCGTTCACATTGCCTTAATTTACGTTAAGCGCGCAGGCGCTGGAGTGCCAATCAGATAGGTTCTAAATCGGCTTTTTGTCATATAAATGGGCATAGCTATGCATCAGATCAATTAAAACGCAGTCGTTTATGATAATAATAATAATAATAATAATACATTTTATTGTCCAACAGAGTCATCCAAGTAAAGGACAATATACATGATTGATTACATATAATATGTAATACTAATTATAATGATGTACACACAACATAATAATATAATATAATATAAACAATTGAATAAACAGTTGAAAGTATAACAAAAGCGCGAACATGTAATAGAATACCATAAGAAATAAAAATCATATCAAGCCAGCAGGTCCGCAGCCACTCTCAATATTTCAGTAAGGGGGGTGAAATTAATGTCGCACTGGGACGAAAGCCGGTTGAACCCGCGCGACATTGCAACAATTGGAGAATTCATTGATGAATTCAATCTAGCATATGGTATATCAAAAGTAATACTCTGCCTCGCTGATAACCGAGGAATATGAAATCGAAGTTTAGACAATAAATTTGGCGAATCTACCTTGAAGTGAACAAGGTTATATACAAATTTCATAAGATTTAACTGACGCCGAAGTTCAAGTGAATCCATGTTGAATTTTTGCAGCAATAGTCGATAGTCATACCCTCTGCAAGGGTAAGTACCATCCAGTTTGAAGTACAAATACTTCAAAAACTTCCTCTGCACATTCTCCACAAGTAATCTGTGCGAAGAGTAAAAAGGTGTCCATACAATAGAGCCATACTCCAATCTGGACCGCACGAAGGTAACGTAAAGCAGTTTAATAATATCTATATGAAAATTCGCTGAATTTCTAATAACAAATCCCAACATCCTCATGGCAGAAGAGACAGTGTGATTCCTATGTGCGGTAAAAGTCAGAGAGCTATCAAAGTAAACACCTAAGTCTTTGATTGTTGAAGTACGTGATAGTGTGGTACCATTTATTGCATAGTCAAAGGAAATGGGATCCATCTTTCTGGTAAATGTTACGACACAACATTTGTCAGTGTTTAAGTCGAGGTTGTTTGAAACGCACCATACACAAATTTTGTCTAGTTGGTCTTGTAAGTGTAGACAGTCGGCAACTGATGTGATAGATCCAAACAGTTTCAAATCATCAGCAAAGACACACTTGTCACAATGAATCTCATTAATGAGGTCATTGATGAATATTAAAAACAGTAGTGGACCCATATTTGACCCTTGCGGTACTCCAGATGATGCAGTGAACAAATATGACTTGTATCCATTGAAGGTAACGTACTGCATTCTGTTTTGCAGGTATGAAGAAAAGAATATCACCAGTGGAGTGCTAAAACCGAAGATGTGTAGCTTCTGCAGAAGCAACCTGTGATCAATGCGGTCAAATGCCTTTGAGAAGTCGGTATATATTGCATCGACCTGGCCGCATGTATCAAGTGTATCAAAAGCATATTGAGTGAAGCTCACAAGATTTGTGACAGTTGACCTCCTCTCCACAAATCCATGCTGTTCTGCGGCAATGAAGTTCTTAATGAGCGGATAAATTCGGCTATGCAATACCAACTCAAAAACCTTGGCAAAGTTGTTTAGGATACAGATAGGCCGGTAATTATTTATATTACAGGGGGAGCCACTCTTAAATACAGGACACACCTTCGTACCCTTCCACAAATCAGGGAATGTGGCAGTTGATAATGCCAAGTTAAAGATGACGGTCAGAGGAAAAACCAACACTGAGCTGCAATCGCGCACCAAGAAACTTGGAATACCATCCGGACCCGCCGTCATCTTATTCCTCAATTTCCTCAAAGCTACACCCACCTCAACATCAGTGAAACCACGAATGCTGATATCTGGACAATTGCAAAAGTCAACATCCAAAATATTAGAAGTACTGACGCTCGAATAAACTGAGCTAAAGTAAGAAGCAAAACCATTGACAATGTCCTCTGGGTTGTTGTAGGTAGTATTGTTATAATTCATTGATGCAGGTATACGAGATTTGCGATTTTTACTGTGAATAAATGTCCAGAACTTACGGGGATCAGAAGAGATGGAGGCCGCAGCATCAGAGACATGGCCCAGATATGCAGTTCTAATCTGGTCCTTGATCAGAGCCCTTAAGTACCTGTATTGCTCAACAAAGTTGACGCCACCAGTTCTTTTAAAACGCTTGAAGTAATATGCTTTTAATTTGATGTTACGAATAATTTCCGACGTATACCATACCGGATATTGGCGTCTATAGCTTTTATGAGGTGGTACATAAAGGTCCACAATAGAGAGCAATTTCTCATAAAACAGACTGCAAGCAGTGTTCACATCAGCAAGATCTCGTAAAAAATGACCAGTCTGTTGATCCAATAGCGCTGTATAAGTTATGGAAATCTGCCCGTCTAAAATTATACGACTTGCAGCCCGGGTTGCTTTTGAAATTGCGGTGAACACGGCCCTCGAATGATACAGAAATTAGTAGAGAGGGGTGGTGTGGATTCTCATTTAGGAGTGGACACAGATTTCTGGACACATCAACCACCACGTTTGACAGAGTTAGATCAAGTAAACGACCATTACAGTTTGTTATTAAATTGTATTGGAGAAAGTTCATATAATCCATAAAATTTTTGGCTGTGAGCGTGTAAGCATCATTAATAAACTGATTGTTGAAATGAGTAATATTGAAATCTCCTAAGATGATTATATTTTTATAATTTATAAGAAATTGCTCATATACCTCGAGAAAGTTCATTATGATAATAAACGTACAAAACAATAAAATAACTGTGCAAATTGTGCAGCAAATTTCGCAAATTTAGGTTATGCTAGTTTCAAATGACAGATTACAAAATAAAAAAGTACGCATATACAGCTATGCCGTTTCTGGTGGTTGCTGATTGGTGGAATCAATAAACGTAAATTAAGGAGTTCCCTTAAGAAGAGAGTTTACCTATCGAAAAATATGGCCCCGCATTTATGTAATTATATTTGAGGATAAAAATTGAAAATAGTAAACATTGTCTCACACATTTCACGCAAGTGTTTTTCGAAGCGATCCCATCATCTATCTCCACTTTACGGTATCTCTACCGAACCTAGCGAAGACGCAAATCTATCGGAATCGGTCGGCTATTGCAGACTTGAATCCGAACGACAGACAGTTTTTGCATATAAGTGTATATAACAGATGGGCCAGCGGAAATTGAATTATTATAAAAAATCAACAAAACAAAAAAGTAAATATGCAAGTCAAATGAAAAATCAAAATACGACATAAGTAATTTTTAGTCTACAATTTTATTAGTTTGATATTTGTTAATTCGATTTAGTTTAACACGGTTTAACTAAGTAATAATACCAATATGCGAGTAGATTTTAAAATTTAAACATTTGACGATTCATATTATGTATGTATTAAAACTTTCAACCCACGGTAGCTGTTTCGCGTAATTTTTAATAATTGTTTTGAAAACTTTCAAAAATAAAAATTGTCTGTTAGCCTACTAGAAGGTAGCCCGTATTTAATTATTATTACTATTAAATTACCGGTTTAAAACCTTTTTCTTAGAAAATTAAGGAATCATCGTGGGTTCCATTTTTTACAGTCCGCTTTTAATACATACGCTTTTGCTGTTAGGTCTAATGCAGCTTTCCTTGATTTATAATCCCCTGAAAGGGTCAATGTTGGAAACTCTGAACACATCTGCGTAGGCAACTCACAAGATAATGGCAAGAAATAATTTGGGCCTTTCTCATAGTTGTTCGCTGCATGTATACATATATTTTTACAAAGAAGCAAGTTAGAAACATACCGAAAAAAATCACTACGTCAAACTGTTATGCTTTATTTTTACGTTTTGCTAATGTTTCGCATTTCTTGTGCTTTTCGCACTGGTTGATATTTTAAATCGCAACTTTACGAGCGTGCCTGATATATATTTCTGGTGAACTAGTTTGACATGCTGATATCTATTGTGTAAACTCATTTCTGTTTCTTAGGTTAAATTTATTGAAATCTAATTTTGGGTCATTCACCCGATAAAGTTAATTTCTTGTGGGGGTGTACCTACGTTTAAAATAACTATTTTCCGAGACCATTTATATTGCTCTGACCTACCTGCATTGTGTACGTGGTTATAATTTTTTTCGGCTGAAACTTTGTTATTTTCTTCGACATTTTATGTCTCGGGCTCCGACAACTGTGTACACTTGATTGTCTCCACCTTAGTTTTACTGCTTTCCTGTTACCATAATTGTAGAGGGAAATATTGTGTTAGAATATTCTTCTAGCACCTTGCTTATTTTACTACACCTGAATCAAGTACTGTGGCAATTGAATAACCTCTTTTGGCGTTATAGACGGTTCCTTACTTAAAAAAGAAAAGGTATATTGTGGCATGAGAATAGCTTTAGACTTCGTGCATACTTATTTTCTTCCTTCCCGGACATGCACTTGTCGATTAACAGCGGGGCCGTCCACAGAAATTTCATTGTCCGTGTCTTCCAATGTACATAACCTTTGGATGGAAATCGTCGCATCCACGTGCGATATTTTATGCCTGTAAAGTACGTATAGATCGGGGCTACGCCCGTCGGTTCTTGTGCGTGCGTAATTTGGTCAGATTTAGTCTATTTACCTGAGTTCCGGACATTTATAATGTGTGTTGGGGCTGTTTAGCGTTTGTTTACTAATCTATTTGGTTAGATGTCATGCGTGCGCTGGTGTATCTGACAGTTCGCGCATTGCCAACTTTTAGGCGTGAACTTTCTTTTCAAATTACCTAACTTTATAAATTTTACGTGCATTGTAGGCGTGTTTCAGTAAATTTTATCATCATCTAAGTTATGAGCATGTTTGTGTTTAATTATATAGGTCACGTAATTGACGCTCTCTTTTGTAATTAAGTTTTGTGTTCGTTAATTTTATTTGAATTTTTCCCGCTTTCTATTCTGAGCCATTTCCGTGTTACGTCATATTTTGGGCGTGCGTGTTCGTTGTCGGGCATGATCCGAGGGGAAACACGTTCTCTACTTCACTTTTCAAGTCCATCTTACCTAAAGAACAATAGTACAGAACTGCTTATTTTTGTTTAGTAATTTTATTACTATGTCTAGTAGATTTTACGCTTAAGCGGCTCTGAAGAAATAAGTAGTGAGTGTCGATACGTTAGTATAGGTGAATTATCGTAAATTTTATCGTATTACCGCTTTTCGAATTTGCGATCTACCACGTGATGGATTTTTGAATTTAAATTTTGTACTTTTGTGTGACTTGTGAAGTCGATTTCGCGGATCTCCAGTAATCTGGGGTAAGTTGAGTAAATCTTGTGTTAATATTCGGGGTTTTATCTCAGTTTTTTTCTTTTTCTAATTTAATAGGATTTTATTGTTGGGTACGAGGCTAAGCCTTCAGTAGCTATACACTGAACATGGCCGCCGTACATTCCTGTTGACGAACATAGTGGCTACCATCGTCGCTCTAATAGTTGTACCTATCCATCCTTCTCAGTGGCTTCAGGTGGAATTTCTCCGACCAGCTAGGGAGTCTTCCCCGCACCGTGGCCAGATAAGTACAACTATATTCATAGTTTTCGACGTATAATTCGACCAATTTATCGATATTCTGTGCCAGTGAGCTGGACACTTTACCTTACTTTTTGTGTTCTAAGACTATTTGGGTGGTTATAAGATACCTATTGCACCACTTTATCATATGCGTGGTCACATTAATACCTAATTAAATTATTGTTAAATTGTAAAATTGTTTTGCCGTATACAGAGTGACCCTGAGTAGTTGTTGATTAGGGTTCTCGTTGATGTGTTTAATTTTTATTTTAATAAAAATTCTAGAAAATCCATTGCCGTTAAAACATTAACTTTTCTTGTATGTTTTTTTAATTTCTGAGCTAATTAAAATTACTTATGCAAATGTAAATTCTATACCGTAAGCTCAGTAGATTCTTTTGTGTTAAATACTAAATTTTCCTTTGTGTTTTTTTTTGCAAAGCGTCATTTAATTACTTAACATTTGTAAACAAGTTACTTTAATTAATTCTTAATTTTGATTATGTAATCATACCCATGTTTTTGTAAATTTAATGATTTTCTATTTATTTTTCTAAGTCTTAAAGTGCTAATCTTAAAACAACTTTCTTTTTTATTTGTGTAACAAATAAAACCACATATCGTAAAACATTGCCGTTGGTGGCACATTATAAAATATCAATTGTAGAAAAGCCTGTGAGGCGACGAAACGTTTCTGCTGCCGACCATTCCCTGCCGATGCGCAGAGATTATGTCATTAGTGTTTAAGACTTATCAAAATCTATTCTTCTTCAACATTTACTAATTCATTCTGTCTTGTTAATACTTCAACATCTTAAAAAAAAAACAACTTAATATATATCATTCTACATATCGTAATCTCTCTTTTATTTTACCTCAACATATTTTGTTTAATTTTGTGACAAGCACATGAATAAGGTTTGGCACAGCCGGCCTATACAGGGTGATCAGTAGGAAACCCGCTGGAGGGACACAGCCAGTGGCTGTTCATAGAAGACGCAGGTAGGTTACCGTTAAGGTAGCATAGTGTCCTGGTGCCCGGACAACGTCGCTCGCGTCGTCGCCGACCGACGCTCTATTCTTTGTTCTTATTATCTGAACCGTCACGCCGTCTGCGACTAGAGTTAGCTCGGCCTTCGTTTTCCAATTTCATCCATCTCTCTACAGTGATCTCCTGATACCGTAACTTATCTTAGGCTATTATCTTAGTGCGACGTTGATGCGGGTGTAACAAAACTCAGAATGAGATGATGTATTTTCTTTTTCAGCGAAGAAAGTATAACATTATGCAAAATGGAAATAATACCATTATCTGCGCTTATGAATTTGCTTTCAAACAAAAAAAAAAGAATCAATGCGATATCTAACGTGGTTTTCGGGTTTGGTGGTTGTTTTTATTTAAGAACACGTTTGATAAGAATTAACGATTTTGATCAATTTTTTATAATAAAAATGTTCGGTATCGACGAAAAAAGCCGTAAATAGCTATTTCATGTAGAGAATTATATACTCAACAAGAATACATCGGTTTAAAATGGTGATGCGCTACCTAATTTACAAATCCGATGGTTTTTATACACTTTAGCAGGATTGGTCCTTTTAAGAGATGGATCAGCAGTTCTTTCAACCCACTGATTACATATCTACACAATGTTGATTTTGTAAATACATACAGAACAATAATTCTTTACATTTGAGCACTATTTGCACTTACGTATTCATCCAAATAAGGAAAGAAACCTGTCTCTCGGTGAAGTGCTATCAGTACACGTAATCTCAGAATACTTGATTACGACCATAGTACTCATTACTGACAACAAGTCTAAATAATTAATGAAACACAATGCAAAACAACACACCGTAGTAATTTGATTATGGATTTGAATGCATATAATATTAGGTTAGGATTTTCACAAATAACACGCTGTTATGTTTCGTTATTACGATTCGTATTCGGTAAAATTCGTGTATCTACTAGCGCTTAGTGTTTGTAATAGGAACTCAAATAAGATTCAAAATTGCTAAAATCCGTGACCTGGCCTTGTGTTGGAGTCAATCCGTGAAGAGTATGCGCAATCCATATCCATGATATTTAGTATAACAACCAGTATAACCACAATTCGCACAACTCTTGACAAATGTATTTCTTCAGTATGATCGTTTGTTGGTTTATTATTTGCATATGATGCCATATCTATCATGACATATAAAATAAATGGAAGTTCATGTATATTATTGTTAAGATACATTTTATTAAATAATAATCAAGAGAATTATAGTAAACGCAACTAATGGAATAATTATTAGTTTCATGGTTTCGAATGTTTGAACACAGTATAAACATATAAGGTTTATATTGTGGTTTGAATGTAACATTTTAGATTTTAATAGGTGGGTCTTGTTTTAAAATCTTCCCGCCATTCACCACTACTGTAAACGTGCGTTGCCTTTGAAATCTCAACTGTACAACTTGAACGTCTTAATTTTTAAATAAGAAAATTTAGAGTTATAAGTTATCAGCAAGGGCTGATAACTTATAACAATTACAACTATAATGTAATAACAATTATTGTTTGGTAAACTCAGAGACTTTAAACATTCATAGACTGGCGACTGGTCATTTATTGTGAAGCATTTGTACGCCATATTGCTTGTGACTTGAAAGGCGGCACATTTGAAATAATGGGGTTAAAATTATGTAATATCTCAAGTAGACTGTGTTTTAATTTTTTATTAAACAAAATTCAACATGTTTTTATTGCCCTTTAAACAAAACTAATTTATTAAACTTTTGTCTGATGGAGACGCCCTTCTCCTTCTCCGACAACAATTTACATATATGTTTTGCTCTTAAATTTAAATAGCTTTGTAAAATAAGTTTAAGTAACATATTAAAATGTGAACTGTGATCATCATGATCCAGTTGGTCTGCAAAAAAGTGATCAAAAGTTGCAAAAAAGTGATATCCAATATTTTTTATTGTTAAGTAATAAACTGTATATGAATAATCTTTTTTATTTAGATCGTCAGATGAAGCCCTTATCACTTTTTCAATATTACTGCACACTGTAATTAAAAATGGAGACGGCACGGTTAACGAATTATTAACGTTTTTGGTGTCAATTAAACTTCCTACAGTGGCTTCTTCATTCGGAAGTAATGAAATATTGATGCACTCATCACATTTAATGTTTTTAATTTTTTTCCCAATAAAACCAGATATGTATTCCATCACATAAGAAGAAAATGAAGAAAGATCTTCATAAATTCTCGTATCCTCCACAATTGGAAGTTCTGGAGAAAAAAAGACATCTGAGGGAATTACTTGACATTTTTCTTCGGAACTACAATTCCCAAGAGAACTTGGCTCAACTGTTCCCAATATACACTTTCTGTAAGCACTTCGAAACTCTAGTGCTGTGGGATTATTGTTGTTACCTATTAGAAAAAGAATTTTTGAAAAACATACAAAATGATATATGAATAATAATTTTACCTGTACGTTTCCTTATAGAACTGAAGAACTTCTCAATATGATCTTGACTAGTGCTCCGACCTAATAGGTATTTTAAAGGGGCTTCTTCCACCCAGACAAGTTCTTCTGCTAATGACAATGTACTATACATGTCAAGAATAAATCCAACTATTGGAGTTTTTCTTCTTGATAAGTAGATCCATGTTCCATCAGGCATTTTTAAATTTGTAAAATACGAAAGTGCTTGCTTGAATGTTTCTTTCACAAAATTTTTGTTGCTTACGCGAATAGGCGCTTTTGAGCCCTTACCCCAAATGTTTACTGAATTCATGACGTCAAAAGTCACGTCAACCATTTCAATGAATTTTACTGTTTCATCAACATTTTGGAATTCAGGCAGATGCAAGGTGTTTTTAAAAAACAGCAACGCTTTCGCAACTGATCGACTGAAGGTTTGGGCAGCCAAATTAACCTTCATTTTTTGGTTTTGGAAAAATATGTGCTTATCGCGGAGTTTGTTGGCACAATGAAGTCCTTCTTCTTTTTGTAGATTATTCAACAACACTAAATAGTTCCACTCAATTTTGTTGCCATTAGGAGCCAGCAGTACTCCAGTTTCACCCAGCAGATTCCTAAATAATTTTAACATGTGCACGACATCTAAAAACGCACTGACTCTTATAGAACTATCACATGGATGTGAAAACCAACAATCTGAAGAAAGGTCACACTTGACACCCAGGTGCCTATATGCAGAAATATTTGTAGCATTTCCATCACATGTTGTTGCAACTACAACGACTCCAGTTTCATGCAATTTCTTTAGATATTGCACAATAATATTCGCACGAGTATTTGAATCCAGGCCACTTAACAAACAGTAACCCACCGGAAATTTCCACGCACCGTTTAGGGGCTTACAAAAGAAAACAAGTGCTTCATGCGCTAATGGTGCATTATCATCATCAAAATCTTCATGTCCCAAATTGGAATATCCAACATACTTCTCGCCATCAAAATCAAGTTGCTTTTTAATGGCCATTTCGTCGAATATCAGGGTAACATAAATGGTGTAAGCCACTTTATCAACTTCTGCTTTTATCTGGGCAAGTGTCTCTTCAGTAAATCCTGGTTTTCCATTAATACTAGAAGCCCACTGTCTAATGGTTCGAGGGTCTGGAAGTGTAATGTGCTTTCTTAAAAAGTTGTAGGCATGGGGAGAATAAAAATGTAAGGTTACAGCAAACTGCCTTACTTTATCTGAATATTTACGGGTTTTTTTGCCTTTTCTATGGTTTTGAAAAAGTTCGTTCATTGTGTCACCAAAATAATCATCACAAAGAGAATGCCAACTGGAATCTTTCACGTTTTTCTTTAAGTTTTTTATAATTTCATCTTGCGTAGCTACACGATTCTTCAGGCGACGAACTTTTTGAGTTACTATCTTTCTCGTTTTAGTCTCCACCTGCTTTCTTTTTATTAAATTATCTAATCTTGCTTTTAATGTTTTTGGAGATGGAAGAGCGTACGAATGGTCATTCTTAATCGAAGAAGTTTCATATAATTTTCTCGGAAACAAATTTTCATCATCCGTGTGAGAATAATTAGGAGTATTATTTTTCTCGTCATCCAAGTTGAGTTTCCTTGCAGGAATTATTTTCATACCACTTCCCGATGCCCTTGAGGTTTTACATTTTTCGCGACGATTGCTTTCACAGAGCACACTAAGACTTTTGGCACAAAGACTTTTTGGGGGAGTCTAAGAAAACCAATATTTTATAATATATCCGAATCAAAAGTTTATGACTACTTACTTCACTCAAAGCAGAGAATGGCACAGCGTTTTCTTTCAACAGCCTCTTGTCGGTATATACTTTGAAATCTTCTTTCTTAAAGTGGTCCGAACACACTACACTTGATTTACTATACTGTAGTACTTTCAGATTGAAAATCCATTTCCCCAACAACATCGGATTGTGTGTAGGCAGCCTGAAAATTTAACATGTTCAACTAGCAAGGTGATTTATATACATTACTGACCTGTGAAACGATACTGCTTTGTTTATTGTTTGGGTATTTTTACACCACCTCACAACACAGGACGCAGGCATGTTAACAAAATATTTATTGTACTCTGTGACTAAAAACGCGTTTTAACGTTTATTTTAACTAAACTAACTAAACTAAACTAAAATAAACGCATTCAAACGTGGTTATGTTAGGACCTTGTTTGACCTTGTTCACCTTCACTTGACACAAAAGTTACAAGCATGGCGTCTTTGTTTGGAGGGGAGAAAGCTTCGGTAGAGATCGTTAGACTCGACTCACATCGCTAGTCTATGAATGTTTAAAGTCTCTGGGTAAACTACGGTAATTTGGTAATTTCTTCCCTACAATATTGTAATTTTATAATGAGTTGGCAGCGACGCTCTAATAAGTAGAGATTGTCTTAACGGTGATTTTTCATTCACCGTTCTAAAGCAAACGGTGATTTCAAAATCGCGGTGATTTTAAACAGCTCTTTTAATCACAGCGAAAGCAGGACACGTTTATTTTCACCGTTGTGTTTTCACTGTTTGTTTTCACCGTTTGTTTTCACAGCGCATTGTAAAGGGTTCCTCCGAACTGTTTACCGTGAGCGGTAAAAATAAACGGTGAAAACAAACGGCGAAAACAAACGGTGAAAATAAACGGTTTTTGCTTTCGCCGTTCGTTTTATTTGAAACAGCTCTTTTAATCACCGTTCTCCGAGCTGTTTGGCTTCGGTGAAAATAAACGGTTCCTGCTTTCGCCTATGTTTCGCCGTTCGATTTTAAACAGCTCTTTGAGCTGTTTACCTATATGCGTAGTGAAAATGAATATCTTAACACAAATACGCGTTTTATAATGGAAATTATTGATTTGTTGATAAACTACCGAGGTTATAAAATATTAATATACGCATATTAGGTATATTAGTAGGTATTTGTTTTTAATTTATGTTTTATAAGTATGTATATAAAACACACGAATGTGCAAAAAGACTTAAATTAATAATATATAGTAAGTAACATGATGAATTGTTTTTAGTTATAATGATGATCATGTATGTACATAAATATTTATACAAAATGTGTTTGGATAATAAATTAAATATAACTTACAAAACAGAAAATAAGTAAAAAGGAACTTCAAGCAATGAAGTATACTTTATTTATTATTTGTTCAGTTTAAAGTACCTATATGTAATAATTAAATACATTTCAGCAGTGGCGGCTGGTGAGCGCCTTTTGGCGGTGCAGTTACGTGGACGGGACTGGTTCGTTTGTTGTCGATGATATGTTCGACATCTGGGAGTACATCGCCGATAATGGGCGAGTCGGTCTTGTCTGTGTAGTTGCTCACGCCCGGAGCCACTGCATTTCAGTTTCTCTTCTAATATTATATTTATTAAATATAAAGTTTACTTGGGCACTTTTTAATTATTAATGATTATTAATTATTATGAAAAAAGTTTACTAACTTTGTTAGAACGTAATCGACTTCGACTTGCTACGTTACAGCTAGTGTGAAACATATTTATGTCAAATTGATTTATTATTTAAAGTTAAGTAAATCTTAGAATTGCAGACAGAAATCTTTGTTTATATGAAAAAGATATTTATTTTCCCCTATTGAAAAGAACCCTTTCCATCATAATAAATACGAAAGTAATCACTGTCACTGTGATTCCACGAATTTGCAAACGGTGAAAACAGTGATTAGGAAATCACTGTGACCAATATCTGCTCTCATCTCTACTAATAAGTTACGGCATCTGCCAATTCAGCTGCCATTTGCATATGTTTATACGATTCTTGGATTTGTTTTACTAGGTTTAGTGGAAATTCACAAATTAATAAGGGTTAATAATGGCCGGTCATGTTCACCAAGTTAATATGGATGACGCAATGCTTTCGGCAGATACATTAAATGTAAAGGAGGAACAGTGCCAAGAAGACAGTTTTGTAGAGGATAAAGTGTGTATCTCTGAAACTGCTATTACCGTAGACCAGGGGTGTCAAACTCATGGACTAACTTGGGCCAAACAAACAAGGTTTAACTTTAGGTGGGCCGCAAAAAAAATCAATATTCAAATAAACATAGGTTTATTTTGAATAATACATCATAATAAACATATTAAAAGAACAAGAAAAATTAATGTTTACGTCCTGACACTTGACATCTCTTCTCTGCTACTATCTTTCCTATTTCGGGAGAAATTTTGTTCGCAGTGATGACTTTTAACACTGACCCAAGGTGAGCGTCATTAATACGGTTTGTAACAGGAGACTTATTACCTTTCAACACTGAAAATAACTGCTCGCACCGATAAGTACTACCAAACATGGAAATTATTTCATATGCGAATTTTCGAGTATTTTCAAACCTGGCTGGTAAATATTTGTAAAATCCAGGAATACCCACTTCAATGAATTTTGCCTTCAAATTTGAGTCGCACTGAATCTCGATCACCTCCATTTGCATATGGCTGGGTACTGAGTGTATATTTATTGAGAAAATCGAAGAAAACAAACAAAATTTGTCTTCCAGAGAATCAAAATCTTTAAATCTTGTTTCAAATTCAGTTGTAAGATTTGAAATTTTTTCTGCGTATTTTTGATATGATGAAGTATCATCTAAAGTTGATTTGTTCATGTTGCACGTCGGAAAGTGCGTTAAATCTTCATTTTTAAGTTGCTTTTCCCAAAGAAGTAGCTTACATTTGAATGCTTTAATTATGTCAAACATGTTCGTAATGATCAGATCTTTTCCTTGTTACGATAAATTTAAATCGGTTAAGTGTTTGGTTATATCAACCATGAAAGATAAATCCTGCAACCATATTGGATCGGAAAACAAACTTGTGTCTTGATTTTTAGTTTTTAAAAACTGACATACTTCTTCTTTCAAATCCCAGAATTGTTTGAGAATCTTGGAGCAAGATAGCCAACGTACCTCGGTATAGTAGGACAAACCTGAATATGCACTATCTAACTCACTTAAGAAAGCATTGAATTGACGCTGATTTAAGCCTCGAGATCTTATAAAATTTATAACTTTTTACTTTCTTATACGTAGTATAAGGAAGTATTGTGATGATGAAAATTTTCGACCTCGAGATTTTTGCAGATGTCCACGTTTTGAGGTCCCCTGATACCAAAAAAGTGGTTTTTAAAAAATGTCTGTGTGTGTGTGTGACCACGATAGCGGTTAAACCGCTGTAGATATCAATTCCAACTTTTGTATTTACGAATATAATCTCCCTCTTGAGAACTGATTAGATTTTGAGCAAAATCGCCAGACCGGAAGTAGTAGTTTACTTCAGTGAAAAAATCGAATTTCGCAAATATTTCGTCAATTACTAAGTTTAAACAAATTTATAAAGGATTCAAATGTACTCAAAATTAAATTTGAGAAAAATTGTATTAACAAAGTTTTTCGAAATTCCTACCGGAAGTAGGTCTTTTACTCTTATCGAAAATCAGTTTTTTGCGAATATCTCGCAAGTCATGCTTTCTAGGCAGGTACATTACGAGTATAAAATTATTTAGAATGTACTTTTAAATATCTTTTGTATAAAAAAAATTTCAAAATTCAGACCGGAAGTATCACTTTTACTCTTATCGAATAGCGATTTTTTGCAAATATGTCGTAAATTATGCATTCTATATATATTTATGAAGAGTACAAAAGTATTTAGAGTTAGATTTGGAATATTTTTTGTATAAATGAAATTTCAAAATTCGGACCGGAAGTAACACTTTCATACGTATAAGAAAGTCGTGTGGTGGCCACACCTCATTTTTTTATATATGACAAAACATTCTCCATGTTTATTACCTTCGTGCACAGTACTTCTTGATGTATAATACAATGCGTATGATGAATTTTTGAATCGTGAATTTCACTTAGTTTTTTTCTTAGTAATGCTACGAAGCCGTTGTTTTTTCCGGTCATTGATGGAGCCCCATCTGTAGCTACAGAATTTAATTTTGACAAAGGTAGATTGTATTTCTGCAGAAGTGCAAAAACACAATTAAATATATCTTGTCCTGTAGTAGTACCAGGCATCGGTATTAGTTCCAATAATTCCTCAAAAATGTTAAAATCCGTGTCGCAAGAACGAAGAAACACAGCCAATTGAGCTATGCCACCAATGTCCGTGCTCTCGTCACAGGCAATGGAAAAACTTTCGAAACTAGATGATTTTGCTTTGATCTGATCACTTAAATTGGCGGCCAAGTCAGTAACTCTCTCCGCAACTGTATTTCGAGACAAAGAAATTGTTTGGAAAGCCTTCACATTTCCAGGACAAACAATTTCTCCAGCTTTAATTAGGCATTCCTTGATGAAATCACCTTCAGTAAAAGGCTTCGAGTGTTTAGCTATCAACTCGGACAAGACGTAGCTTGCATGTACCGCCGCTTCACTTTCTTGCAATACTTTACTAATTATTAACTGTTGTTTTTTCAGACCTAACTTGAGCTCTTTCAACTTTTCTTGCCTCATTAATCCTTCGTAATTGTCATATTTTAATTGATGTTGTTCGTAATGACGTTTAATATTATATATCTTTGGTACATTAATAGCATTTTTACATATTAAGCAGATTATTTTATCTTTTACTTTACAGCAAAAATAGTCTAGTTCCCATTTTACTTGAAATATTCTATGTTCATCAGCAATTTTTCGGTTAGTTTTACTGCCACTTGGCTTCGATATGGACATATTGAATACAAAGGGCTGAAATAAATAAACAGTTGTTAACAGAAAAAAATAAAATGTTTTAATAAAATATCAATGTTTTTTTCTTGAACATTAACTTACTAGAGAGAGAATAACTGCACAAATCAATAATCGTACTATGAATTAAGCAATAATCCTATATAAACTATACAACTTATTTTCCGTTACGTCACAGAGAAAGAACAGAGAGCCCATGAGATAAGCTTTATTGTAGCCCTTCAGTTTTAGTTCATTTAAGGAAAATAGAGGACACTAAAATTTAGAATTTACCATTATTTTATATTTGAACCACATGTTTGCTGGAAAAATGAAATTAAGAATTGTTATAAGTTACCTTTTAAGTTTAACTAACCGACACCAGATGACGATATTGGGAACTTGAATTAAGATCTATTTTCTATTTTTAATATTTAACAAGAATACAATCTCCTTATTCATCTCATCCCAAACACATTTAGCCTTGAGTTGACAACAAAAAACCCATTCAGTTTTGTTAGTGAACGACAAAAAACATATACATTTGTAAACACACCATACTTATCAAGTTATCAATATAAATTAGGAATTCTTGAATTTCAGATGATATAAATTCAAGCATTATTTTCGGTTTTCCAAGTGAGATTTTATATTAGAAAATAAACCAAATAGAGTACATCTGTGTACCCATCAATCATCATGATCGTAGTTACAAACACTTCCCAATAAGAAAAGCTTAGAAAAGTAGTTGACATAAATCCGATAACAATTTTAATTGCATGGGTAACATTTCTTTTGGCACGCTGTTAAATTTTATGTTCACCACAGGCACGGATTAAATCATTTTTTGTGTTAAAATATGTTTAATTAATTTACACTCTATACGATTCGAGTAATGACTTGTTAATTTAGCACTCTTTAAATGAATTTTGCCCTATGTACAAAGAAGCAGTATGCGTATGTTTTTTCTTAGTTATGAGGATCCTCATTTTACTTTTAACGCTGAGTCAGTTTACAATAAAACATTTACATACCATAAGAAAATTGAATATAAAATAAATCCCAGTATTAGAATATTAAGAATTATTTTCATACGTTGCCCTATAAATTGCTTAATGGCATCACCATCTACAATCTCGCTTTGAATGAAGAATAAAAAGAGCCCGGAATGATTTCACGGAAGTCCGTTGCGCATAATTTCTTAGATTATTCTGAATCTGTAATTATTGTCCTTGTGCCTTTCACTGAAACATAATAATGTTATTCGGTTACCTATTTAGCAGATTATTTAACAAAAAATGTTTACATCAACTTAGTAGCTTTATTAGACATTCATATCGCAGAATTTTTGTTATATGAAAATGAGGCAATATCCCTGTTACTAATGATCGAGTCGAGGTTTTACATCAAGTGTCCAAATGACTGCCGTCAAAGAGTGTGTCCAAGAGCCGGTGAAAGATTTGCACCTCATTTATTTAAGAGTTTTCGAAATAAATTACTAAATGGCGGTTATGTATAATAAAATTATTTCTTTCAGTGACATAAAGGAGACCTATAGTATTGATCAGAAAAACAAGAAGAGCGGAGCACTAACAAAAATAACAAATGCGCATATCGTCGGCTTAGTAAGAAGAACGCGTAACTCCATTTTGCTAAAATTTACAGCAGACGCAAAAAACTTTTTTTTAACCCTCATACCAGTGACAGAGTATTTTGATTTTGCATGAATAAAGAATAACCCATCACATTTAATATTTTGAATAAAAATGTAAAAATAATTTATTTCTTGTAATTTAAAATGGAGTTACGCTACTTTCTTATAAAAAATTACCTCAAAAATTGGAGATACGTGCTTTTCGGAAATGAAATATACCAGGAAACAAGGCAAAACTTATTTTATTTTAAACGAAAAAGTAAGCAATTACAAAGGTTAAAAAACTACGTTTTACAAAAAATGGAAGTTCATCGTAAAATATGTGATAATGTTCTAAAAGACCTAATTTTAGAATTTGCAGGTGATATTTTTCTTTCTTTATTTTTCTGCATTCTGTAAACAATGAGGGTAAATCATCAAACTTGCAGAGAGTAATTTGTTTGTTCAATCTTTGGTGTAATAGATGCCATGGATCAGTATGTCTGATTTTAAATTTAATTTCTTTATTTGGTAAATATCTCAGGGCTTTTATATCCGTACGTATTGAAGTATAAAATTTCAGACCATCAAATTTTTTAAAGAATGTGTGAGTGATGATATACTTGTCATTATACGGAGATGGACTTGATCTTGCCTTCTGACAGTAATATACATAGTCGGCGGGAAGGTTTATGACTATGATCTGTCTTTCAGTAGTCGCATGCATAGAGTCGACCTCCATTTGGGGTGTCCTTTGAATAAATATTTCTGGGTGAGTACGATGTTGTGCTAGGCAGCTAAATTTACAAACGCATTAGCTAATGTTGAGTTGCGGTTTTGGCCTGTGCAACCATCACTAAAGAAAATCATTTCATGTCAACTACCGTCACTCTTTTTTAACTCTTACTCAACAAAGTAGCAAATTATGCTGGAAAATTCATTTGCCCCCTTCACTTTCATTCCACAGAAAACAAAATCCCTCTTTGGTTTTTAGATTGTAAATAGTAATGTTAAGTACCTACTATAAGTTTTGTTTTATAATACACTACAGAAACTGTCGATTTGGGACTTAACAGCATGCACTGTAAATCCATTGCATTTTTCCTTTTCTATACGCGCCTCTTCTTTGAAAGTTTGATGTATGTTTAACTTTTCTTCAGATAAGTTTTTGGTATTATATGCCTCGCACACGTCGCAAATATCTTTTTTGGCGTGTATAGTGACAAGTTAAGCTCCTCAAATATCTTCATAAACGTATATATGGATGCAGACTCCAAGTGATGTTCGACGCAATATTTTTTTTTGAAGAAATTATACACTTCGGCATTTGAACGCCAAAGTAGTTCAAGGTAATTTCTTTTGGAGGAAGACCTACAATAGTGGCTTTCCATTTTTAGTAACGATTGAAGAAACTGGTAAACAGCCATACTTTTTCTGCAAATTTTGTTCTTTTATTTCACTTTTTCTACTGACCTTGTGGACAGTCTGAGTTTCTATAGCATCTTTGCCATTAGCAATGGCAAATTCTTTTATTCAACTTAATACCATTGTTTCTTTTAACCTTAGTGTACCTCCGAACATACGCTTGCAAACTCTAATTCTTTCCAAGTCTATTTTAAAAAAATACTTAATAGAATATTTACTTTTCGATACATCTTGTCCGCCCTCTTCTTCTCTTAACATTCTCGCATTGCGCCAAAGTTTGTATTTGTAGCTTCCTTTCACTCCAAGTCATTTTATTCCAAAATGTTTAAACGTTTTTCTTCCGGCAATTTTTGACACTGAATAGCAGATTTTTTCTTACTTAGAGTACAGTTGCACGGATTTGGAAGAAATTTGCCTGGTTTGTTTATGTTGTAGTTCCAAGATTCTCCAATTTTCTTTTTACCTTGATACGCCAGCCCCTTTAAACGTTTATGTTTATTTATATTATAGTTCCATTCTTCAGAACATTTTCTGTTCTTTCGAGTTTTTATATTATGTAGGCTGTTATTGTGTGACGGCTCATGTCCTCCTACGTTGTAATTATCTTCATTAATAGAATTATTATCAGAATCGCATTCCTCTGGAACGTAAGAAGCATCCAAGTCATTTTCAGAAGTATTATCCACAATTTGTCTGTTCTGTTCCGGTTGTGGGATCTGAGGGAACTATCGGTAACTCCAAGTGGTCAAAGCTAGTTGGATTATTATTAATTCACAAGTGTATCCCGTGTTTGTCAGTGATGGAACCTCAATATTTAAAGGAGTTTCATTTTTACTACTACACAGTTGTGTGGAAAAAGGAGACAAAAATCCATCTTCTTCAACTGTATATTCGACAGCATCTACATAAGAAATGCATGACTGCTGCTTGACCAGTTCCATTATGTGTTTTGTTCTGGATGACATCCTAAAATTGAAAATAAGCGAACTTTTATTAGCTTTACAGTAAAGTAACTGAAATCAGATAATATAAGAATTAAAAAGAAAAATTTACCTACATCTTTCCTATAAGAAAAATGCGTAAGTACACAACCTCAAAGTATTGAATTTGGAAAACCGCGTATGTCCATAGCCGATTAAAAAATCACAAAATAAGTAAATACATTTCTTATTAATTCATTAAACTTATCAAACTACTATAACTAACAATCTTACCTTTCGAACTAAACCGTTTTTTGGTCAAAAATATGTTTATTTCTTCACTCTATCGTTGAATTCTTGCAAGCACATGGACACACTATTGAAATATTATAAGAAACTGGGAGTTACGTGGATTTCTCGACATAAATTTGATACATGGAGATGCGTAGTTTGCTTAGTAGCATTTTTAAGCGGGAATATTGTTCGGAGAGTTACGTGGATTTCCGATAAGTTAGGTTTGAGGTTTTGTTACCAGATGGCATCAAAATGTCAATTTGTCAAAGAATTGGAGTTACGCGTTTTTCTTACTAAGCCGACGATATACCACCCAGTTCCTTTTAAAAAGTGAGTGTAAAATTCTCCGTTCAAGTTTTTAGTCAGATGATGGTCGCAGCTATAAGAGTTTTCAGTTCTTAAGAATATCAATTTCAAACACTAATTCCTTGCAATTTATTTCTCAAAAGTAGGCGGAATTATTATTACTTCAGCCAGATAAATTATTTGACAGTTACAGTACATATTAATTAAGACGTCATCGCTGTTCAACGTCGTTTCAATTACAGTGCACTCGCGATAATACTAACACCCTAATAAATGAACACCCCAAAATATGAACACTTTTTCTCTGCCATTGACTACTCCAAAATATGAACTTTGTACAAAAGCTTTAAAATATGAACATTGATTTTTTTTATTTTGAAACGGATTTCAGCTACATAATATGTATACAAATTAGGGGAAACCTCGAGTTATTAACATTTGAATGCCAAATGTCAATGGTCAAACAAACAAGTGCACTTTTTAGTTAGTTTTTACATGTATGCGGACGCAAACGCATGTTTGGTTTTTAAGTGTTAATTAAAAGTGAATAATTTGTAAAATATGCATACAAAAAAACATAAATTTCTAACTTTAAAGGAAAAATATGAAATTTTGGAGAATTTACAAAAAGGTGCAAGTGTTACTAATTTAGCGAAGAAATATGGAGTGACAAAGTCCACAGTATCTGGAATAAAAAAGAATAAAAATGCAATTTCAAAATGTGTCAACAATACATTCATCGGACCTGGAAAAAGAAAAACTATGCGACCGTCGGAGTACCCAAAAATGGAAAAATCATTGTATAAATGGTTTATGCGTATGAGGGATAAGAAATTCCGTGGACTAATGTTGAAAGAAAACGCCAAGGAGCTTCATTATAATATTAAGGAAAATAACTCTGACTTCAACGCGAGTGACGGATGGCTGCAGAATTTCAAAAAGAGATTCGGCGTAAGATTGCTCCAAATTTCTGGAGAGAAACTTTCTTCTCAACCCCAGTTGGTTGAACCATTTAAAGTGGCACTTAGATCGAAGATTGAAGAGCTTGGATTAAGTAATGATCAACTTTATAACGCCCATAAATCGGGTTTATTTTGGAAAATTTTACCAACCAAAACATACGTGTCGTCTCAGGAAAAATCAGCCCCAGGTACAAAGACTGAAAAACAAAGAGTTACTTTCCTGTGCTGTGCAAATGCTACGGGATCTCATCAGCTCAAACTGCTTGTTGTCGGAAAGTCAAAAAAAAACCCTTGTTTCTAGAATTTTGATTGCCCTGTTCACTATCGTCATTCTAAATCAGCGTGGATGACTGGTAACATTTTTAAAGACTGGTTTCATCGCTCATTTGTTCCAGAGGTAAAAGTTAAGAATTATATTGACATTAATCGACACATACCTATTCATTTTAAAATATTTTTTACATAATTCAGGTGGAACAATTGTTAACCAGAAATGGGCTTCCAGTGAAAGCTATTCTCTTAATAGATAATGCCCCATCTCACCCACCTGAGGATGAATTAAAATCTGAAAACGGCTCTATTTGTGTGATGTTTATGCCACCGAACGTGACCCCACTCATCCAGCCCATGGACCAAAATGCTATAAGGATCACAAAGCTGTATTACAGAAATAGCCTTTTGGCTTCCATTGCTGCTAAAGGGGGTGGTTTGATAGAAACTATAAAGCAGACTACATTGAAGGAAGCTATCATTATTTTGGAATCAGCTTGGAGAAGAGTGGATTCAGCTGTGTTATCCAAATGCTGGAACAACATTTTAAATATGGTAGTGAATCAAGATGATCCCGAAGATGAAATTCCTCTAAGTGTTGTTAGAGAAAATTTGCAAATGAATTTACATGAATTGGAAGAAAGCGCCGCCAATGTTTTATGCGCCTTACTACCCGAGGTTTGTATTCTCTGAAATGTACTTAAAATTGTATGTTATTCTATATTTTTTCATAGGTTGAATATACGGCCTCGAACGTTAAAGAATGGAATGAGGATGCTATTGAATGTGAAGATAATGAAGTAGAAGCCATATCCGATGAAGATGATTGTGTGGAGGAACCAAAGAGGACGATTAAAGCCGGGGAGGCTGTCGATATTTTCAATAAGGCGTTGGATTGGGCTGAAGGTGAAATGGTTGAACAGCGAGTTCTAAATGTTTTAAGAGACTTACGTGAGAAGGCAGTTTTAAAAGTTCTCGACCAAAAGAAACGGCAAAAGAAGATAACCGACTTTTTTGAACATTAGCTTTATATTTCTACGGGCTTATTCAAAAAAACTATACAACGTTTATTAAGCTCTTATTTGACATATTTCTGTGAAACATTTGTCATATAAGAGCTTATTAAACATTGTATAATTTTTATGAATAAGCCCGCTAGCATTTATGTATATGAATATGTATAGAAATAAGTATATTTTTGTTTGCTGCAAACAAACTTAATGAAAAAGTTCCTTTTATGTTTTAAAATAAAACAAAAATTTAAACTATTTAAATTAAACTTTCATTTATACAGGAAAGAACTTTAGGTGGTAAGTAAATGACTTGGTTTTATTAAAATTTTGTGCCATTTGTAAATATGAACAATCCCAAAAATTTGAACTGCCCTTGTTTTCATTAGTTCATATTATCGCGAGTGCACTGTATTTCAATTATTTAAAATGAGAACCGACTCTCATAGCGAAAAGGTGGATATGATTTTAGTAATTGGAGAGTTTGACGAAAATTACTTGCTAGCATCAAGAGTTTATGCTTAAAAATATCCTAACACGCGTCATTGCCCTGACAGGCGGTCGTTAGAAAGTTTATTGCATGTGTTATCAGAAACCAGAAAGGCAAAGACCAATTATGGGAAATGAAGAAAATGATTTTGTTGTTATCGAATCTCTTGTAGAAAAGCCACATACAAGTCATCGAAAAATAAGTGAAGCCAGTGGAATAATTAAGCAGGCGGAGCGTCGGAAAAATTATAAAAAGGCACAGCTTTTCCCCGTATTGTATTCAATTACACCAAGCACTTTTGGAAGTAGATTATGATCGTCAGCTCGTATTTTGTTTATGGGTTCTAGAGAAGTTTAATAAAGATGAAATTTTTTTGGATTTTGTACTTTTTACGGACGAGTCATCATTCCACAATAACGGATTAGACATAATTTTCACTACTACAGTGACGAAAATTCTCATTTTTTTAGAAGTCTCGAAGGCAAGACAGATGTTGTGTCAATGTGTAGGGTGGAATAATTGGAACGCTAGTGATACGTTCTTTTTCGATGGTAACTAACAGAGAATGTGGTTACAACTAGACGGTGCACCAGCGCATTTTCAAGTAAATGTTAGAAATGAATTGGATAGGCAATATCCCAATAGGTGGACAGGTCGCGGCGGTCCACTCAATTGGCCAGCAAATTCTCCAGACCTAACGACTTCCGTTTTTTTTATGGGAATATTTCAAAAATATTGTCTATGATACACCACCAACTACACCAGACGATATAAGAAAAGAATAAGAATAGCGTTTCGTTCTTTAACACCAAGTATTTTAACAAGAGTTAAACAGTCCTTTCAAGAGAAAATTCGTTTATGTATTTAAAAATAAGGACATCATTTTGAGCACTTGTTAAAACATTAGTTTTCTTTTACTACTTAAGTTTGTTATTTGTTTAATAAAGTATGTATTTGTTGTTTACCTAGTTATGATGCTTTTTAATTATTGTGAAACAAAACCAATCAAACCGTTAGGTTAATAAATATTATCCGTTTAAAAAATGAATTGCAAGAAACTTAAGTTTGAAATTGAAAATCCTAAATTACTAATATAATTTTTAGTAATAATAGTAAATAATGTATCTGTTTGAAGTAATAATAATAATATTGTTTTTAAACACTCTGTATAATTTTTAGATTTCAACTTTAACTTATCTTAAAGTCTGATGCTTGGAGTAAACAATAAATACAATTTAAAATAATTCGCTCAAATATGTAAGACAGAAATAGTTAAATGTCTCTGTTAAGTTATGTATAGGGAGTATAACAGTAAGTAGCCTTCATTTAGCCTATAGTATCAAAATATGCCATAATATATAAGTGTTCCATTTAAATTTTCATAACTGTGGTACGCAGCATTTTATTGAATCACTCTGTATATTTCAAAACAATTTTAAAACGTGCCCGTAATGTGGCAAAGTGTTAAAACATTTTGCCACTTTTCGTATATATAGACTATAGGCTATCTGCATATTTTTAGCGCCAGCGCCTCTAGCGGGAACTTTGGCAAAACCATTATACAAATAAAAATAAGTTTTTGTGTGTTAGTAGTAGGTATTTCGAGTTTATTTTGTGTGTTTTTCTTTGATTCCGAGTTGTCTGTGAAATTTTATTATCGAATCATATAGTACGTTAAGTAGTATGTGTAAAGAAATACACTTTGGCTTTTTAGCAATTAAATATGTTCATAAAACTACAGGAAACCTTGACAAAGGTAAAAAATTGTGTTAAGCAAGGCATGTACGAACGGGGTTCATTAATTACAGCTAAGGTAGTGAGGCAGACATCAGTTTCTAAACAATCTTATGTGGTGGCTCTATAGGTATTATTAATATAAGAAGATTAAAGTCATTTTACTGAATGTTACATTGTTTTAGCTCACTGATAGTAGATGTGTCATTCATGCTACTTGTGAATGTGTAGCTGGTGCAGCAGGATTTTGCAAACATATATCTGCAGTTGTTTTTGCAATAGATGAAGATTCTACATCAAAAGCAATGTGATTGGAATAAACCCAAAAAGTTACTAGATGGAAAGTATTCAAAAGGAAAAAAAATTAATGAAATGTTTCCCTATTCAAAAGCATTAAAGAAATATAATCCAGTAAAAATAAAGTTGGAGAATGTTTCAGCATGTTAAGAAACATGTTAGATGCAGAAGAAAATAATTCATATACGAATGTTACTGAAGGGTTAGTGTTATAATTAGGCGACAAGAAGATGTAAAATTATTAAATGAACTGCATGAACAAGATATTGAAATATGTGGGGAATGCTGTGTTGATACTTTTAATAGTATTATTTTTTGTAACTCAGAAAAAAATTGTTCAGAAACTGCAAGACAGGTATATTGTAGGTAATTTATATAATTATTGTTTTTATTAACAAACTATTAATAATCACATATTTCAGGTTAAACAATGCTCACATACAAGAAACAGGGCTAATTGTATGCCAAAGTGATACATGGCTTGCTGTATCTCCTGATGGTGTTATATTGGAACAAAACTGTTAGAAATGAAATGTCGATTCATAGATAATTGAGATTATTACAAATAATTAAACATACTATATGTTCTGTTTACAGGAAATTCCATAACTGCAAGTAAAATACCTAAATATTGCTCATACCTCACCGAACAGGATGGCAAATTATCTTTAAAAGAAAAACATATGTATTATGCCCAAGTGCAAATATGTATGGCTGTACTTGGTGTTGAACAATGTGACTTTGTTATTTTCAGTTCATTTGATTCAACAATTATAATTATTAATGTGAATTTCAATTATGTATATGCTAAAAAGATTCTGTTTAAATTAAAAGAAATATTTTTTAAGAAGTTTTTGCATTATATATGTACAATGAAATAATTATAAAAACTTAGAGAATACTTTTTTATTGGAACCATGTATTGATACTTTAGTTACAAATTAAAATAATGGTAACAGACAGTGATTGTTTTATTTATATATAAAATACAATTTCAATACAAATATTTGATCAATATGCTCATACAAATTTCTTGTTATTAATTGAAGAATATTATGTAATTTATTTCTCTGTGTTGACCTCTCAACATGAATTCTTACACTGGCTATATTATATGTATCTGTAACTTCATCACTGCTCAAAACTCCATTGTGAAGAAATGGTGGCATTACAATCAAGAAGCTAGATGTTTCTATACTTTTCTATGAGATTAAACACGAATTATACAATTAATTAAAAGATAAAACTAACTTGTGTAGCATTCATCGAATACAACTAATACCTATGTTTATATAACGATAATGCCTATTTTGCAGGCAGAGGGCGCACTCTACTCGCTTGCAGATCGCCTATAGACCGACGAAAATGTGGTGCGCCAGCCTGTCTATTATCTATGCTATACCTATATAAGTGTTTACATTAGGATATTTTCCAGTTTGTTCACTAAAATTAATCGTCTTCCTGGATTGTATTTTTATAATAATATTCCCCCAAACATTAATCTTACTCAAAGAAGGAGCTCTTGGAATTTATAGTCAATAAATCATATAAATAGAAAAAAAAGTAGGCAAGGTAACTTTGTGTGCATAGTTGATGTAACAGTTTTTTGTGCAGAAATAATTGCAAGCAACTATAGACCTTAAGTCTTATGATCATATGGGTAGAAATTAAATGAAATTTTGAATCCTATATTTAGTAAAAATGGTTTTGTCAATTATTAGACAAAAATAATTATAATATTTTCAAATAACAGAAAAAAATATATGTAAACTAATTTATTCAGTACCGAAATAAATTACCTAAAATAATAATTTCTTTAGAAGCGTCATCTGTCGTTAACTAGAATACCAATTGTAGGTTTCAATCTCTTAAATTACAACTAAACTGCAGATTATATAAATTTATCAAATATTCAGCGCCTCTGGTGGTAGTAACCCGGCGACGGTGTCATAGCCTGGTGTTCGTAACCATTTTAGGGCTACAAAAATTTGTTAATCATGGGCCATCTGGATATTTATCTGTGGTTACGTGCACCAATCCGTCGTATAAGACTGTAGTTAGAGAACTGAGGAGACCCAGCTATATAACGGAAGATCTAATAACTAATTTAGGCGGGATGAATCCCTGGTACAATCTTGTTCAAAAGTTTATTCACATGCGATTTAATTCTTTACAAATCATTGCATATTATTGCACTCTGACTAAATTTTACACACATCAGTTGTTTTCCGGCTAAATACTGTTAATTATTTACTACCAGGACATCTTATTAATAATCTATATTTTCAGCTTTTCGTTCAACAATAAATTACTGTTTTATTATTTAACAGTTGAACATTTAAGTAGAAAACAGGCAGTGTAGGTTGAATTAACGAATACAGAATATTTCTGACTACGGATTAAATGAATAATGGTTATAATAGCGAAATTTGCACTCCCCTCTTCTTCGAATACCACCTGCACACGACTTCCATGAATGTTCCGAATAGTAATCAACAGCAACAAAAAAAAACTAGACTGTCTCTTTTTTTCTTTCGCCGCGCGTTTCTATGGCAACGCCTACCGTGGCGCCCCCACCATCTCGGCACGTTCAACAGGCAGTAACCTAACTTTTGATATATTTTAGATATTATTTATACTTAGATAACGTATTTACCTAATTGTGGTATATTCAAAATGAATGTACACATTTTGTTTAATAATAGCAAAAAAGAGTATAATTAAAATAACGTTTAGCGAATTCTATCTATCTTATTTTTTTCTGCATCGGTTTGTTATTTTATTATATATATCGTGTGCCGATATATTGGCCGGGCCGCAAAAATGTTCGTTGTGGGCCGCATGCGGGCCGCGAGTTTGACACCCCTGCCGTAGACAATACTGAATTACAAGGCCCCAATTGGCATTGCAAGATAAATCAGTATGATGAGTCCACATGTTTGGACAATATTAAAACAGAAATCGCATCATTCGAAATGACTGAAGGAGAGAATGACAACATTAAAATAAGAGGAGGACTCAATGCTGATGACATTAAAATTGAGTTCGATAATGGACTACTATGTGAGTAAATGGATATTAATAGCGATTCTTTGTAATTTGTTGTAGCTGTAGTCTAGAGTTATCACAGATAGTAGAATATAAATTTTTAATATTCTCCAACCTATGTTTCAAATATATTCAGGCTGTTTCAACTGCTGATGACAGTATTAAATATATGTTTTATCGTCAAGTGATAGTAAATGCTGTGATTCCTAATCAGTGCTGCCGCCACTAACTCTAGAAACGTACTGAATTTACAAAAAACGTACTGAATCAAGAAAAATGTATGGATGAGCTTTATTTAGTCTCAAGGGACAATAAAATACATCACTAACAATGACTTTATTCAACTTTCATAAAATCATAAAATATATTTAAATACAGAAGTATACTCATACTTGAACATGAAATGACAAAGCAACAGCTCACTCTTAAATAACCATTTACCACAACCATATTATATCCACATTTTTTTTAGCTTCTTACAATAATTTTTGAATATTATACAGAGTTTTTTGGTTGCCTTTCACGATTTGTCTTTTGTATTCAAACAGTTTTACTATTTGTCAAATGATTTTCCCTCTTCTTATGTAAATAATATAATAATTGAAAGCAGTCGAACTAATGCACATTTATTATATGTGTGTAAAATAGACAGTAAATACATAATGAAATTCATAAACAAATTCATACACAATTTATGAAAGAATTTCTATTCTTCTTGTATTCTGTGATCAGGGGGTCGATTATGTATTTGTCTCGTTTGCACATTTTTTGCATAATGTATTCGATTTTACATTAAACTGTCTTCCTCAACAGAAGATTTTTCCTGATTCATAGAATTAATAATTAATGTGCGTATTTCGTTACTAATTTTGGCATTTTGCCTTCGCCTTCTCACATGTTCCATGTTGCAATAATGACAATTCATGAAGTTGTTTTGACAAAAGGTGAAACTCATTTGACAAATGCGAATGTCTTTTGATTAATAGTGAAACACAAAGGACGACAAATCGTGAAAGGTAACCGAAAAACCCTGTAAAATGTTATAAATTATTTTTTATCAAAATTAATATGCTCTTCACTAGGTTCCCATTGATGGCATGCGATATTGCCAATCAGTTGCTTGGCAAATAATAAATTTTTGACCGTATCTATATTTAAACTATTTCTATACTCATTTTTTGTAATTGTTATTATACCTTGTCTCAGAATAAGAAGGAGTGATTCAAATATCGCGCCAAAATGGCGTATATTTTTAAGGTATTTCATTGGTTCTTGCGTAGACAAGTTTAACATGGGAAAATAAGTTTGACAAAACGTCATTTTATGTTTATAGTCAAGCCATAACCTAGTCTCTTACATTTTTACTTCGGTTTATTATAGTTTATTGTGTTATTAAATAAAATCCGTACTTTTATGTACAACACGAGCATGAGTTGATCAGACGGCTTATGACCTAAGGAACAAGTGATCAGGCATTTAAAACTTTGAATTTGATGAATCTGTCAAAAATACTGTACGACAGTGCAAAAATCAAACGTCCAACAATTAATATCATTGCAAAAATAACTATAGATGAGTTCATACCATAAATGAACTGAACAACTCACATATATTCTAGAATTGACGCATTAATTTCAAGTAAGTGTTAATTAAATACTAATTATATTACCACCTGTTCATATACATGTTATATTTCAGATATGTCAAACATAAAGAAACCTGTCCTAATAGAAAAAGGTGAAAATATCTGGTGGAGAATATTTGGGAAAAAGTTTGGATTGCCACAAGTATAATGAGTGCACGACAAGCTTTGTTGAAAACCTGTAGGATTAAAAAGCCATACCGATAAAGATAGGCAATTAAGAATACTTCATATACGTTCTGAATTGATACATAAGGTGAAGTTACTTCAAAAACATCCCCTTTCAGAATATCAGTTATTCGAGAACTTTTGACAGAAGCAATTACAAATGTTATAAGTATTTGGAAAAATTGTGCCGACCATGTAAATTTTTAATCTTGTGAACACTAAATTATTGTTAATTTCCAATATATAATAGAAATAAAAATGTGTTATACTTTATATATTTTCAAAATACATCAAGTTTAATAGAGAAGAATAATTAGTAATGTGTAGGTATATGTAATTATCTTTGCAGTTCGTGTAAACAACTTCAACCGATGTAAATTTTTCAATTTATTACTGTTCTATGTAAGCTTCACATTTCCAAGAGTAGTTGCTTGAATTTACCTCTTCAAGGTTTGTAGCAGTAATACGAATGATTTATCTGTACAAGTTCTTTATTGATATTTACAATAGAAACTAATAAGCATAAACTTTTTCTGCAAGTTATTAAGGACGTTTTGATAAAAGGTTAAAGGTTTGATTCATTCTTGCTCGCTGATACAAATATTTAATAATAAATATACTTGATTCACAATTTTCATGTTGATATAGCACATTCACTAAAATGTGCAGTAATTATATATTTATAATGGCAATCCTTCTCAAAACGCTCAGAACAAAGTCTACTCTTTTCATTTGTAAATTGGGTCTATATCTTTATCCATAGATTCTTCTAATGATTTCCTTTGAAAAACTAGAATGAACAGATTTGAATAAGAGATTTATATTCATCAAATTATAGATGTATGCACCTACTTGTGTACTTGTGTTTATAATTTTACTCTCACTTGTGTTTATAACTTTACTCTCCTCTTTCCAATTGCCGTGCATTCGTATTGCAGCTTTGACTGGTAGAATGAAAAGCGGCACATCCATCTATTTTGATGAAAGTAGTAAATGAAACACAAAACAGCTAAATCTTTAGTTAGTATTAATACAGTTCATCTAACCTCAATTGTCATGATGTCACATCAGTCTACTAAAGGCGAATTCGTTTTGTAGCGGTCATGTCCGGTCATTTGTTTAGCGGTGACCGGTCGAATTCGATTATAAGATTAATGACGTCTCGGGTGACCCGGTACCTCTTGGTCATTTCTTATCGTGACCGTGGTCGTGAGCACGGTCATGCATTCGGTCATATACCCATCCTTTTTAACTTTTCGTAAACACTGTTTGAAAATGGGAATGTAATATGTAATAGATCAGGAAGATTTGATAGCAATACTATAAATACAAAACATGAAAAACGCAAATCAAATAAACCAAAAAGTACAAAAGAGGAATTGATGGAAGTTATTAAAGATTGCAATAAACAAAAAATTCAGACAATGAATGAAATGTTCCACCGATTTATAAACATTTTAAATCAGTAAAACACTTTAATGTAACAAAATAATTAGAGGGGCGAGCTAGTAAACATTTTAAAAAATATATTCTTTGATACCAAGAAACGGAAACGCCCAACAGAATGAAAAGGGAAGTATAGTTATTAATAAATTATTTAATTGTATATATTCGTTATTTTTCCTTATGTACCTACATATCCTTTTTTTCACTTTTTTCATTTACTAGTTTTGAATTTATTAACTACTGTATTTCTAGACTGACACCCTAATATATTTTTTTACTTGGGTAGTTTACTTAGTAGTGTTTCTATTACGATTATTATTTTTAAGTAGTGTATATAAATTACATGTTGTAAGATATCTTTCTATTCTTTCTTTTATTATTAGTATTTCTTTCTTAGTTCAATAAAGTTACTCGTCTCATATATAATAGTTTGTATTTGTATATCACTTGTGAGCCTATACTTTAGAAAGACCACACATGTATTGGAAGAAAATACACTTTTTCTTACTTTTAAGAAAATCTTTTATTTTGCCTAGTGTGTAGTTTATTAATATGGTATAATATTAATAATGCTACTTGTAATGGTCATATGATGTTATTGTTATGTCAAGTTTTGTATAAAGTAATAATTTGTAACTTGCTGGAAAAAATAATAGAATTTGAAGGTAAATATTAATTATAAAGGCAGTGATTTGTAAAAGGGAATTTAAATTAATATTATATAGCAAATAATTAATGTACACATAACCATTTAACAACAACTTAGTCTAAACATGTATGACCATTTAAATTAAGTGTTTCACTTTAAAAAAATTTAACGTTAAGTATAATACATTCAATCTGCAGGGAACAGTCATGTTAGTGTAAAAATAAAAATAATTACAGCATAACCTTCGCAAACTTTGAATATTTATAATCAATACAATAGAATTATACGCATAAAGGCAGTATGCAATCATAATATAAAAAAAATATATGGCCCATTTAGGGTGTCGGGGTTTGCACCAATGACACCTGGATATTTACACTTTCTTTGAAATGCAATAGATATCGCTTCACATTCCTTTTCTGTTGGCCATATAATAAATTTAGACAATAATGTAACCATTCCATCAATAACAAAATGTATTCTATCAATGGCAGTTGATGGAGCTACATTAAAACGGTCAGCAATTGAAAGTAGAGTATCCCCTTTTCCTAGATACCAGAGTCATTAAAATGCATTTCTCTAAAGGAACAGCAGTTCGGCCATGACCATAACCAATCCTTTTTATTTCACCAATCTCCCCATTCAGTTTTACACAAGTTATCCGTGTCATTCTAAATAACTTGTAAAAGTCCATTTCAATATATCGTCCAAGCCACTCGTCTGTGAAATGGGGTATCCTATAATGAACATCACGTACCACAGCTGGTAACTAGTACAACAATGGTATGTAATGAAGACTATCCATTTTCATTATACTCCACATCATTAATGATGAATTAAAGAAGGTTTTTGTTAACTAATCGTTTATAATTCCAGTAGCAACTACTTTAAGTTTCTTGTTAGGCATTGTTCCTGCTGTAAACACATTATATAATTATGCATACTAATTTCTTATGGATATATCTTACCTAAGAATACTTCTGATAAATATCTATACTTAATAAAATTGATATATAAATAATAAAAACACGATAACTAAGGATAACCTAAAATGCGAAATCAAAGTGACAGTGACAGCAAATATGCAGCAGTCACCGACGCAAGTTCGATTTAAAATTAAGAGTAATGACGTCACAGTGACCAATCATGACCGCTTGTAACACGGTTCAGGATACCGAACATGACCGCAAATCCAAAACGAATTCGCTTTAAATTTTAAGCTGTGTTCCATGTTTTGGCGGGATATTTGAATCACTCCTTCTTATTCTGAGACAAGGTATAGTACCACGCAATCATTTAAATTCTAAATTGTAGCAGGCGGGATTTTTTTTATTAAGTTGTCCAGAATGTCAATTATTGATTAATTAACATTTTGAAACGTCACTTTGACAATTCAAATTGTAAATTAGTACTTATATACCAACTTAATTTAAATTTCACAGCCTGCTCTAATTTAGAATTTAAATGATCGCGCGGTATTATATTACTATTATTACTTGGATTTAATTTAGTACTGAAACTTACAAGTTTGTACTGAAATTAGCTCTTTTTGAAAAATGGCGTACTGACGTACTGGATTTGTAAATAGTGTACTGAATTCGATACAATTGTACTGAAACGGCAGCACTGTTCCTAATCCATTTAAATTTGGCCAACAGATTATACATATTACTGCCTTAAAATTATCTCCAAAATGGCGGCTCAAACGAACCGGGATTATTTAGGCTGCGCGCACACCAATTATACAAAATGTTTGACAAACAATTTATTTGAAGCTATAATGCACACAAATTTGACAAAATATCAGATTGTTGTATACAAATTAAGCAACGACCCAAGTGAGCCGAGATCCGGTTCATTGAAATTTAGTGAACCGGCTCCCTCGCTTCCCTGCTGGGATTCGGTTCACTGAACCGGTTCGTTCGCGAACGACCCACCTCTAGTTGGTAGCATGTTGGATGTTGGTAGCGCTGCTGCAGTGACGCTCTAACACAGCTTCTTCTTCTTTACGGCATCCACCGGCATCTGCCAACTCAGTTGCCATTTGCATGTGTTTATACGATTCTTGTGTTCGTTTTACTAGGTTTAGTGGAAATTCACAAATTAATAAGAGTTCATAGTTCATAATGGCCGGTCCTGTTGACCAAGTTAATATGAATGACGCAATGCTTTCGGCAGATACATTAAATGTAAAGGAGGAACAGTGCCAAGAAGACAGTTTTGTAGAGGATAAAGTGTGTATCTCTGAAACTGCTATTACCGTAGACAATGCTGAATTACAAGGCCCCAATTGGCATTGCAACATAAAACAGTATGACGAGTCCACATGTTTGGACAATATTAAAACAGAAATCGCATCTTTCGAAATGACTGAAGGAGAGAATGACAACGTTAAAATAAGAAGAGGAATCAATGCTGATGATATTAAAATTGAGTTCGATAATGGACTACTATGTAAGTAAATGGATATTAATAGCGGTTCTTTGTAATTTGTTGTAGCTGTAGTCTAGAGTTATAACAGATAGTAGGCTATGTTAGTGAAAGTAAATATAAATTTTTAATATTCTCCAACCTATGTTTCAAATATATTCAGGCTGTTTCAACTGCTGATGACAGCATTAAATATATGTGTTATCATCAAGGGATAGTAAATGCTGTGATTCTAAATCCATTTAAATTTTGCAAACAGATTGTGAAAATTGTGAAGCATATTACGAAGACTATTGCATCGAGTGTGGAATGCTTGTGCATATTTTAAACAAACATGTTTTGAATAGTGCAAATAAAGGAGCGCGGAAAGATATTCCAAATGATGTATTAGAAATTCAAGATTGTTTCGGACAAACTGGAATATATGCTATAAGGATTATTCCTGCAGGTGTGAAATTTGGTCCTTTCACTGGACTCACTGCAACAGAATGTCCCTGGGAAATGAAAGGAGAGAAATTTGTTTTGGACCAAAATATATCGAAATATTTGAATTGGATGCAATATGTTAATCCTGCCAAAAATATTTCTGAAGGAAACTTGTGTGCCTTTCAAAGTGAAGAAAATGTATATTATCAGAGCACTCGTCCAATCCAAGCTGGTGAAGAATTACTAGTGTATCTTGGTGAGGAATACAGAAACAACCCAAGTAAAATTATCAGGCCAGATTTTCTTACCACTACGAAAGATATCGTGAAGGACGTATTTGCCTGTACATTTTGCTGTCTTGGATTTAGCTTGAAAATGCATTTGACCAAACATAAAACCAGATGTGTTGAGAATACAGCTGGAGTGTTTTCAATAGAAGGTATTGTATATATATTTAATCTTGATGTTAGTACTTTAAAGAAGATTATCTTTAAATTATTTTATTAAATATCAAATGAATAGAATTGATTAAGTTGAAGGATATTTCAAGAAAGTACTTAAGGTTGATATTGAGTTATCGAATGTGAATCAAACCTGTACTTCATTGTCCAAAATATTAATAATATTTAAAAAAAAAAGGTTGAGAATTTGGATGAATAGAAACATTAGGAAAAAGAAAAATTTTTGTAATTAAGGAACAGTTTATGCAACAGCTGTTCGGGACTTACAATCTTTTTCTTTTCATGGTTATATATTGACCACATGTTGTTAATTCTTTTCATTACATAAAAATCCTTTTATGTTTTAATATTCACGATTGTTACATTCCACATGTACTGCATCAATGTTAGTGTTGCATGTAATTTAATGGGGGTGTTTTTCGCGCAATTCCAGAACTCTCCCAGTGCCCATTTTGCAATATCCACCTGGACCTAAAGGAATACCTGGAACACCATATGGCCTTTTGCAGCGAGAGGAATGCCAGGTACGATTGCTTTTTATATGATTGTACTTGAGAGGAGTGATGCATAAATGAAGTTTTCTTGCCACAGTTTACTGTTTGTTTTACCTCTAATATCAGTGGTTTCAGGCAATGCATGCTTGAAATGTTCAACTACAAAAGAATTTCTGCAAATTCAAAATTAACATAATACTTTAAAGACTACTGTACAGTTCTCTTAACAAAAAGGTAGCTGATCCAAAGTATACATTCTGTCTAATATTTGTAAGTCGAGCTATAACCTTATTATGAATGAAATAGTCAATCTTTCCAGCAACAGAGTTTTGAAGTAAAATATATGGATGAATAGGTATATACAATCATGAAGATATGTTGTTCTTTTTATGTCTACATTAAGAAACATAATCAAGAACAATGAAGCGCAGTGTACACTGTTATTGGAATTTTATCGAGTGTATGTTGGCTTTTTACTCGCATTATAAGTATATGTGAAATACTCTGATGATTTTAGAGTTTGTTTTCTGTTATGATCAAGACACTAATATGGATTCAATAATAAAGAATTATTTTATCGTAAATCAAAATATATTTAATGTTTTTTATACATATATACACTCTAACGCAGAATGTATTAATATCAGTAAGATAAATTATTTTTGTTATCTATAGCAAATCTATTTTTGCTGGACGAGAACCCGGCGAGCAGAGGTAATTTTATAAATTATAGGTCGTAGTAAATATGGCATATGAGAAATTCCCCATCATGCAATTTGTTATTCACATTCAAATTGTAAATAAATTTAAGGCTGGCGTTTAGTTTTCAGTTTGGAGGTGATGAAGAATATAATGTGGAGGGGGGGGGTAGGATTAGGTGTCGGTAATGTGGCGGTTCATGTTGGCAAATAGTCGAACTTAATTGAGAATGAGAGATGAAGAAATAGAAATGTAGATTGCTATTACAGCAACAAATTTATATCTGGGGCTTTTAAATGAACTCGAACATAGACAGAGACAAAAAACTAACACGCACAAAAAATTATTAAAGAAACGCTTTCAACACGTTTTTGTTTACATAGTATTCTAAATTTAGGCTGGTATTTATTACGAACCTGACTATATAGAAATAGTCTCAACAGTTAAGCATCAATAAATACAAGCATTCATTTATAGCAATTTATAAAATTTCAAGTAGGTACACCTTATAAAATAAATAGGAATAAAACGATTCATGTTTGGAAAAAAAACATTTTTTGAAGTAATAATAATAACAATATTTAGTAATTCATGTGACTATAAACATGGTAAAGAACAAGTCAGTGATATATGTATAAAAATTAAATACTTAATACAAACATTTTATCCCAGACACCTTTGGGTATGGGATACATAAAAAACAGCATAATAGTTGTACATATAAAAAACTGTTTGATTACATAGAGGAGTCATTGAGATACTCATCCAAAGAATAGTAACCTTTTAAAAGCCGAACTTTTTAATATCATTTCTAAACCTTCTGTATGGCATCATTTTATATTTGTTTGGTAATCATTTATTGCAGATTCTTATAGACTAGTACATTGGACTTATCTCACTGAGAGCGCATTTGGCCGTGGTATCTCTAATAATAGGTTATTCCGTGTACTCTATATATGAAAGCTGCTCAATTTAGTATGCATTTTTCTTTGTAATAAAAATAATTGAAATAAGTAAATTCAGGGTACCATTATGTGCATTCGTATGAATGCACCTCTACAGCTTGTTCGTCAACTGACACCACTCCTTATTCAAAAACTATTCTCATGACGTTTCTAATCCATGCGTCATCATTTTCACTAGGTGGTTGAAGTATTCTTTCTCGCTTAATTTGTAGTGTGTTTAATGAATTTTGGATTTTAAACATGGGTCGTTGTAAAAAGAATGATGGACAATGCCATCAACCTTCTATTACCGCACAAAAACTGTTAAAAACTAATGAAAATAAAATATTTATAAGTGATATTTTGTGTGATGTGTTACAAAGGGTAGAAAAAGTAGAACAGTCGACCATAGACTGCAGTTTTATTCTAAACATTGTGTAATGAATGTAGATCGGACGTATGAGGCCGAAATTACGACGGACAAAAGAAATAAAGTATAACATCACGCAGTTATTGAATAACACTATTCGTATGGTGATGCAACATCTGGTTTCGTCGAGAAAACGGACAACAAAAAAGTCGATTTTAATGTTAAATTCCTTTCTTCTATTTACCTACCTTATATTTCGTGAGATAAAATAAAGTACGGAGAATTTACTCGATTTGAACTACAATATAAACAAATAATAACGTATTTTGTATTTTATTTATTCACTTGTTATCCAATTATTTAAATAAAATTAAAAACTTTTTAAAAATACAAAATTTCAATAGTGCGCGTGGGTGATGAGTCATCGGCCGCTCGTGTCCGGTCTCTGAACATATGAACTAAAACATACAGCTTATATTGTGATTTTCGTAACTTTAACTGTGTGTTTAGGAGATATGATTCAGAATGTAACCAGAAAAGATCAATAGGTATTAATTACTTACGTTTGTATTTTAGTCCACAATTAATTTTCATAGTAAATCTGTTTAATTATAGGTTGTCTATAGGTGACACTGTGACACTAGTGTTTTTGGCAAAAATCAACTGTGCTTCTGTACTTAACATTAGTCATATTTTATTATCTCCTTAAATAATATTGGAGATGCGCAACATTCAGAAGTGAAAGTAATTATTTTAGTTGTTAAACGTACCTAAATATATTTTACCGAACTGAAGTAAGTTTGCCAAAATAAGGTTTAGATTTTTCATATTATCCAAAGATGACATATCTACTATTATATTCTTTTAATAGACTTACCTAATATTTCACTATTAATGACAACATAAAAATTTTTGGTATAAACCACCGAAAAAGAACCTACCTGACGAAATGGTTGAACATGCAGAACACATAATTTAAGCCTATTGTGCCATATTTTTATATGGTCTACCAAATCTAGTACCTTCAAGAGATATCTAAAACGTAGAATATTAACTTTCTGTGATAGAAACACCACCGATGTAATATCCTTGGAGAATATACATATAGCCCAGTCAAACTATACCAAAAAATCTCGCATGGTTACATTAATTAGGGTACTTTTGATTTTTTGATATGGTGTATGGATTGGTACACTGTTGTAAAGTCCCAAGTTTTCTTATTTCCCCCACTACCGCAGACGCCGGTTTTTGCTCGATAGTAAGTAAATGGTGTATTCTCCGCTAAAGTCTGACATAGCATTTATAGTAGAGGTAGGGAGCTAAAGTTTAAGACCAAACTGATTCTTCTAGCTCGTTTAGACTATGATACAATCTTTTGAATATTTTTGTAGTTTTTTAGGAAGACACGTTACGCAATAACTTAATACTGACAAAATCAATGTATCTATTTATTAAAAACAAAAAAGGTTCATTTATTGCTAAGTTTGTATATCTCATATATTCAATAGGTTTGTAAATTATATATCAATAAATTTGTAAGTAAATAAATAATTGATAAATAATTATAAATAAATTATATACTACATAAGTTTCATCAACAAAAGTGTCAGATATACCACAACTTTACATTATAAGAACCAAATGGTGATATTTTGTTATATAAGACAAAATGTGTCTGGACGACAAGCCACATTTGGGAGCTTCGGAACTTTAGCTATTTACCTCGACTATAAATGCAGTGTCAAACTTTAGCGTAGGATTCACTATATACTTACTATCGAGCAAAAACCAACTAAAAATCTGTGATTTTTACATTTTTAAGAAAAAATCTCTAAATTCAAAGAGGTTTATCTCGGGAAGTATTGGAATACTTTGGAAGATATTTTGTAAAAACTGGTATAGTGCAAAAATTTAGCGGTTTTTTCAGATGGCGGCTCATAAGCCAACAAGTTTTCAAAAAAGCTTGTTATATTTATCGTGTATAGGTATTATATTTAATCCTTTCTACCAATTATCAATCGGAATCATAGCAAATTAGACGTATAAATATTATTAGTAGGAATAATATAGATTTTGTTATGCTCTGCAATAGTAAATCTTGCTTCTTTGTTTGTGTGTACGTGTATAATATAAAAATAACTTTCGTAAGTGACTGATGTAATTCAAGCTATTGTACATTTACATATTTCAAATAGACTCTTATTAATAAATACATAGGTACATATTTTTTAATTATTTAATCATACACTATGAATAAATGAATTAGTATTTATTTAGAGTAATGTATACAATGATAATTTGCGTTAAGCACCGGTAAATCTCAAAATTTATTGAATAAGTAAAAAATGTACCTATATATATTTATAGGTATCAAAATGCCTTTGTAGTCCCGTCGCAGAATTCAATAAATTTGTGCATCAAGAATTATTTAATTTTCTGAAGTAGACTAAATAAAATATACCTAGAGTTGGTATACCATCTTCTAGTTTATCCATGTTTATGTGTTTGTTTGGATATTATATTCTGATAATAGTACGAGCAGAAGCATTGTTTAAGTCTTCGAGATTATTAAGATATAAGGTGTACCACTGCAGATTTTACCTATTTCAGTACAATTATAAATACACATGTAATCGTAATTAGATAACATTATAAGAAGTTAATTATATCATATATTAAATCAAGAAAGGTTTTCCCTTTTCGTCCAGTTATCACAACATACATATTTCAAATAATGTCAAACATTCAAAAATTGCTATGAATATACATCGCTCGAAAGTAAATAAACAATGTGTAAGATTACTATACCTATAGCAAATTTATTATCGTTTTTGTTTTTTATAGGTATATATTTTAAATATGAACATCTACGTGAGAAACGAATTATATGTGTTTAATATATACATTAACCACATAAAATATTAATTATATTTTAAATTACATATATTACAATAATAATAATATATAACTGTTTTTATTATTAGACGAAGTATTGTGAGCAATTGTACTTTTGCATAAATAAAAGTACCTATCCTTTAGACATTTTTAATTAATAAGTGATAATACATATATACACGCCTAATTTCCAGTGCCCCCTAATGCCCAGAAGCTACACTAATATTCAAGTTCCTGACGTGATAATTCTGCATCTTGACGGTTTTTCTCCACACTATAGTTGAATTCTAACCCTAATTTCATATAATGTCCACGCATTTTTATTTTTGATACCATTTACAAACGAAGATATTATTTTCGTTGCAGTATTTTTTGTTACAATGCAAACTAATTTTTTGAGGTCCAGGGGGGTGCAAGAATGCTATACTTTATTTGAAAATTACAGATAAAAAATATTTATTTTTACCTCTAAAAGGGGTATTTTATTCACAGTATATAGTGTAAAAACAGCCCAATTAGACATTTAAAAACCCCCTACGACCTCGAATCAACTTTCCTTAACATAACTGTGTACTTTTTATAACAATTAAATTAATAGTTTCCATTTCTTATCAAAAAAATGTGAGCATGTTTTCAACGTGCATATTGTCCGGTGCAGCGTACGGGACGTCAGCCTTAATATACGTTTTCTCTCTCCCCCATATAAACTTTCTTAATATTGAGGATACAGGATCAATTAATTATTAAAGTTGTTGTTAAGAAATTTGAGGAGTATTTGTTAGTACAGTAGAACCCCGATTATCCGTGTGCGGATTATCCGGGCTGCGGATTATCCGTGCCATACGCATGATGACGCAATATCGATATCGCCAGCAGTGTACTAGGGGAATCCCTGGGAATCATTCGCTTTTCATCTGCTTTATGTACATAAATGCAAGTTAACCTACCTATGTAGAGTTTATTCTTTCTTATTTAGTGTAAAAGTTTACTTATGTAGAATTCCGCTTTTTATTTTGTTATCTTTTTAATATGTATACATACATACATATAAGAAATAAATGTTCCGATTATCCGTGCTTTTCAATTTTTCGTGCCTCGTCCGGTCCCGTGGAGCACGGATAATCGAGGTTCTACTGTATTTCGAAATTCGGATTTAACATTTTTTGTCAACTTTTGAAGATATTTAAAATAAAACGAAAATTGTCGATCAAATTTCTATCGAGATCTAGAAAAATGGTACGATGACGCTGTTATCGTTCTGGATACAAGCGTAAACATCTTGTACTCGCTACTGTTGAATTTCGGTTCGAAGAATAAAAAATACTTAACATATCTCGTTTCTCTTCGCTGGTGTGTGACATTTTTATATTACTAGTAAACGATAAATGAAATGTTTGGTGGATTGAAATTTCATGGCTACCTAATTTAATCTTAAAATTTGTTCCCTCAATTAAAGCATAATATCAAAAACTTTTGTCAGCACATAGTAACATGGTTGAAATTAGAAAATAAAACTTTCTGTATGTGTGTAAATCCAATATGGCGCTTATAAAAAAATAGATAGTTGATGATGGCCAGAAAGAAACGAAACGTCGTATAAAAATTTCGAGTACACCATCGGCTAGAGATTTAAAAGTCGCCATAAGAATGTTTTTTTTATTTTTTCTCTACAAGGCCAAATGTTGGTGCTAAAGGTAAAAGAACAAAATGACGTTCGTGTTTTATTAAAACACAGGGCCGAAAATGAATCAGCCTGTATATTTTCGAACGATATAAATAAAAACATTTCATTCGACATATTGCTGTGATCTGCTGTACTATGGTTGATAACCAATAGTCAATTTAATAAATTAATATTCTTTAATAATCTCAGGGTCTTAAAGGTAAATTTCTTTGTTTTTATAAAAAAGAAATATGTCACAGCTTTTCCTTATTGTGAGTTCTAGCTGTGATTGTGATGTTTACTTTCCTAATGTCTCCCTTGGGATGGGTATAAATAAGTAAATAATGAATGTCAGCACAACTTATATTTATTTACAGTATGAAGATTTACAAAAACATAAAAAATATTGACAACTATACAATATAATAGTTTATTTCATTTAGGTGTATTATCTTCTCCGTTATGGTACAAGCACCTTGCAAATCTTTTATTGTTTTAAAAAATTGTAGATGTCTACTAAATTACCTCTTCATGTATGCTTACAATTCAAAGGAAATTACTAAATTTATTTTCTTTACTCTTTACCGACGTATCCCCATTGGATCATCTCGACCTGAGATTTTCACGTCAAAATCGAGATTTAAACAATGAAGAACCTATTAGATATTTCAAATAATATTTTGAAACTATTGTTATTCAAGTGAAAACGTTAATACTTCGTTGAATCGCCCTAACTTGAGATTTTCACGTCAAGTCAAGACTTATCCAAAGAAGAATTTATTAAATATTTACATAATATTTTTATAATTATTGTTGTTCAGGTAAAATCGTCAACACTTCGTTGAATCGCCCTAACTCGAGATTTTCACGTCAAGTCAAGACTTATCCAAAGAAGAATTTATTAAATATTTAGATAATGTTTTAAAATTGTTGTTATCCAGGAAAAATTGTTAATACTCCGTTGAATCGCCTTAACTTGAGATTTTCACGTCAAGTCAAGACTTACCCAAAGAAGGATTTATTAAATGTTCAAATAATGTTTCAAAACTATTGTTATCCAGTAATTTTATATAACACACATGAAGATTGTTTTATTTATTGACTACAAGATTGCAAGATGAAGCTTTATTAAATAGTGCTTGTACTTACTTTTCTTGACTGTATATCATTTCGAATTCCTCTTGATAATTCTTGTCTTCCATTCTTTTGAAATTTATTATGGCGGGTTTTGTAAAATCAAGTAATAATTTCCCGCGCTTTACTGTACTCTAGCGCGCACTGATAGTTTGAAAACGTATTACACGTTTTGTTTCACTACGTGTTTAAATCTTAAAAGCGTTTATGCCTTTTTAGATTTTATTTAACTGAAGGACACTTGGAGCACTGATTGGAAGTTTAAGGGACTGCTGATCAACTTTTTCTTCTTAGGTATTCAAGATCTTCAGATGAACTCCTCTATAATTGCAAATGCACGTGTTTATATACCCCTCAACAATTGACAAACGCCTTATTTTGTTTCAAATTATTTTAGTTCTATTTGAATTTTCTTCTACTGCGCCCTCCGTGTTTGTTTTGGTAATTATCGATGTCATGTGATCACATGATTTTGCGTCCGCCATGTTATTGTTGTTGTTGTTTACATATTATGCATTTGCATATCTAATTAATATCGATTGATTTTTATGGACTGGTAGGTATTTTAAGCTGCTTTATATTATATACTGACTAATGTTTTATTTGTTTTTAGCTTGGAATCTCTTGGAGCATTTTTATATGAAGGAAATTATGCCAATCGTACATTTAAATGTGTATCTATTGATGTCTTATGCAAAGAAAAATTACAATTAAGTCTCTATATAGTGATTAGAAAATTTGAGTGGAATACATTTATTTACGTGTAAAGACCTTTGTTTTTTACAATAGTGTTTATTATTATTGCAATATGCTGAAATGCAGGCTTCTGTTCATTGCGTTTCACCCCTATGGAACCTAGTGTTTCCCTCTTCGTGCAATCTTATTGCTTGTAAGTGATTTACTCTTGTGACGGAGCCATCCCTTAACATAATCCTTTCTCTGTTTTTAGCATTCATCTTTTTCTTCACCTGGATTTGTTGCCTTCTTGTGAGTATTTGCAGTGCTATGTGCACTGCGGCTTTGTAGTCAGGCTCTTCCTTTTTATATTTAAAAACTATGTCAGGATTTTCCTGTCTGTAACGGAAATTGAATTGTTATTCAAGTTGTATCCTTTTATGTTTTCTTATTAAGGTTAGTTTTTATTTATTTAACGTTGTTTTATACAATATTCAATACAATTTTTATTTGGATTGCTAATGCTTTCATTTTTACGGGTATGCAACCCACATTGCATTGATGTGTATTGTATTGTATGTTCATCAGTTCGAATATTTGTTGTGTTATCCAATAATTTAAACAATATATATATATATATACGTTAATGGATTATTCTATATATTTATATCTGATGAAATGTTAAATTATAACTAGTGTATCAAATATGTATACTTATATTTATTTAAAATAAATTGTGCTGAAATTTATTTTTGTTGGCATTTTATTTGTTTAATTTTTTTATTCTTATATATAAAAGTGTGTTAACCACATTCACTGATATCTGGTTATATTCACATTTATTCAGTAATAACCACTTATATCTAGTTTTATCAATGTTTTTACATATATAAAATTTTTAATATTTAAATCTGGTTATATCCAGTTTTCTCATTATTTTTTTATTTTTTTATATTTTTTAATATACAGAAAAATACCACAGCAATATGCACGTGCTAATATATTTACTTACTTGTATAACGTATTAAAAGCAAGAAACGGAAAAAGGACATACTCACCATAGAAATAGAGTAGGGAGAACGCGTTCCAAGTATGCGCGTTGGTGGTAGAATTGAAAGCCGCCATTTTGATGGTTGTAATGTCAGTTTATAGACAAATATATGCATACCGTTGTGTTCACATGTAATAAAATTTATTAAATTATTTAAATTCGAATATTATTATTTTTTAAACTGTTTTTAATTAAATTTACTTCTCTAATAATTATACATTGAAAAAAGAAATTATAGATTTTTTTGAAAATAAATATTTGCTAGTGCCCACGAGTTACTCGTAAACTTTCAATACATAACTGAAGTAAAAATGTTATTTAAAGTTGCCTTTCAGAACAATTAATAGTTCTGCAAGCATAGAAATGTGTGTCATTCAACTGTAATATTCACTAATTATTTACTCTATGTAAAACTGAAATTAATAATTAAAAATGTGTGTACGTACTTAGGTTAGCACTAGTATAAACAACTTACACATCAACAAATTTATATACATATATATTTATTAGTAATATATCTACATACTTCAACATTTAACTAGTGGCTTGAATTTACATATATGAGGTTTTATTTTATGATTTTATTTACAATATAATAATATATAAAAGCTTTTCGTCAAGTTCTTATGGCTCTCTTGATGGAAGATTTGATTCACTCTCACTCGCTGCTACAAATATTTAATAAACAAATCCACCGTAACCATAGAAAATGATGCACTTGCTTCACAATTTATGTTTGTATAGCACTTCACTAAGGTATAGAGTAGTTAGAGTATGTTTATAATGGCAATTCTTCCCAAAATGAGACCAAAGTATACTACTTTCCTTTGGAACCCAATTTGGCCTATCTGTTTTCTTTAACCGCAGATTCCTTCTAATGGGCTCTTTTTGTATCCTATAATCAACAATTTTCAATGTTAAAAGATTTATATTCACCAAATTTTGGATGAAATTAATAACTTTATGTACCTACCTACAATCGTGGAAAGATAATTTTCCTTTTCTATGCCTCTAATTGCCTTGCACTCTTCTTGCTAATCCAATTCGTGCAATGAAAAGCGGCACATCAACCCATATTAAATACTAAGTACTAAATTAAAGATAAAACGGCTAAATCCTTAGTAAAAAATGAAATGGGAAATAATGGAAATTCTTAACCTTAAACTAATTAACAAATGATAGTATAATAAGTTTGTAATTCACGATAATAAAGAATAAAATACAAAATATATATTACACAAATAATCAGCTGATGGAACAAAGTTACTATTGTAGTGTAACGAAATGAGTTTACATTAAATAAAAGAAGCAGACCTCTCGGCGCGATAAAAACGAAATGGTCACACGCAAAAAAAAGAGGCAGACCGGGCGACGTATAAAAACGCTCTTATTTACACACCACCATAAATCAATCTCCACGCCGTACGGCATAGTCCAGCGGAGACAGAATGTCTATGGAATATTCTACAAACATTCGAGAGGGAGATGGAGTTTACGAGAATGCTTCCAGATGTTTCGTATGTGTATATAAGGCGGCGGGGTAATTCCGGATTAAGAAGTTCCTTTAGGTAGTCGAGGCGCGTAGAAATAAATATAAGTTCTCCTTAAGTGGTAGCCGAAGAATAAACATAAATAGTGAACGGTCCAGTTTTTATAGTGCAGTTTTTATTACCATGTCATATAAATAGAAAGTGATATAATTACTGTAGAGTGATATAAATATACGCACATATTAGTAATAGTAATAAATACATGGTTAATTTAGATTGTAGTATTTTAAGTGTGATACGTTAGTTTTATATTTTTATATTGTTATATAATTTTAAATGTATGAATATACAGACTGTTTTAAACAAATAAATTGCACGAGTTGTTTATTGCGAACACGAAAACGTTACAGTAGTATATTATTTACACTGAAATACTTAACTGGTGGAATTCTAAGTAGAAATTTGGAGCAATTTTCTACTGGTGATTAAATAGAACCAATTTCGTTCCTTGGATTGAAGTGGTATATTTTTTCGCCAAATTGAAAAAGCGAATTTTTGTATAGACTCTAACAATTGCTTGTATTAGAGTATATCCATGATGTTCCTCACGAATAGGAACTTCTCTAAAATGTTCTTACAGTTCAGGGAACATTATATATATTTTTCCGTAATATTTTTGTGCTACAGCTATTGTAAATACAGTTATGAATGCTGTGTCATCAGGTAGGTTGTTATTATTCAGGACGACCATTTTTCTAATTTCAAGTGGTTGTCCAATGAAAAGGACTGCATTTATTTTTAATGTTTTTTTGCCACCACTAACAATAAAATCCTCTTCCTTGAAATGTTTAGAACACACCACCTTGCTTTTCGACCAAGTAAAATCACTGGAAGGTTTACCCAATGCATCTAACCATTTTTGCAGCAGTTCACTCCGGGGAAAAGTACAAGTGTATTTTCGTTAAATAATATTGTAAATTTGCTAAAACGAATAATGCATTGTTTTACCATGTTACTTACGTATGAAATGAAGCACCTTCAGGATTAAACCTTCGGGCATTAGAGCAGCCTGGGACCGAACAAGACATGCTTTAAAAACAACACAAATCGATAACAAAACACGAAACACTCGTCGAAATAAAATGACACTTCCACCAGGTTACCGCGTTTGACAATACAACCATAAAAATGGCTGCCACTACTGAACCCCGCTTAAAGAGGATGCGTAGTCGTCGAAGCCCGTTCTCCCCACTCTATTTCTATGATACTCACCCACAAATTCTTCATATGAAGCTAATCGAAGGTATTTTATTTACAGACATAAAAAATGGGATCGATTATACAAACACCATACCAAGCTGCTGTCAATCACGAGGTGATTTTTCATTCACAGTTCTAAAGCAAACGGTGATTTTAAACAGCTCTTTTAATCACAGCGAAAGCAAGAGTCGTTTTTTTCACCACGCATGGTAAAGGTTCTCCTCCGAGCCAGGGTAAACCTGGGTTCGGTGAAAATAAACGGTTCCTGCTTTCGCCCATGTTTCGCCGTTCCATTTTAAACAGCTCTTTGAGCTATTAACTGTATGCTCTGATTATGTATACTAATATTAATAAACAAGGCTGTATGGGTAGCGAAAATATATTCGCGGTGAAAATGGATATCTTAACACAATCAATGCCTTTTATAGCTATTAGTTCGTCATTTTAATAACATTTATTAATTTCAACTGTCAGTATCAGAAAAGCATAAGATATTTTATAAAATGCTAATAGTTTAGGGATAACAAATTTATAATAATTTATAAATATAATGAATACAAACCTTCTTCCACTGGTCTTTTGTTTTTTGTGGGCCATCTCCACGTGCATTTAAAATACCTGTTAATTAATTCCAAGCATTTTCATCATCTGGTATATTTTTATTCGTTCTTAATGAACGATTACTTCACATAAAATCTAAATAAATGGTCTGCTGTCGGACAGTAACTTTACCACTTCTTTCCCTCTTATCGATTTTAATCGCAGTTGAAAAAACACTTGCTTAACACTCAAAACTCCTTCAACAGGTAAATGTTAAAATAACGTACCTGCAAGGAATCTAACCATAATCAAACTTTGGTACTTTTGATTTCCATTCGAAAATACATTTAATTCTCTTTTGAAATATACAGAGTGAATTTAGAATTTTGACTTTAATGTGTAATATATTAAATTTTCTTTTGAATAGTATACAGAGTGACTTATACCTTGATGTTCATTCTGTGAATATATTAATTTTCATTTGTTAATATACCGAGTGAGTTTAAGTAGTCGTTGCTTATTTTATTCATTTTGGTAATTATTTACGAGTAACAAGCAGTAGTTATTAAGTTGTCGTTTGACCTACATTGTATTAATTCTGTAAACGAACAATTTGCAAATTTTCGTAACTGGCAGAGACATTTCTCTGTTTGTGAAGTTTTTTTTTCTTTTAACTTTAAGTGAGTTCTCATTAATGAATTTGATAATTTAATCGTTGCGGCTTCTCATTTAGTTTTTTGTTATGGTCGATCAATGTTTAGTAAAGTTAACACTTTCTTTTTTTTCATTTTGTGTGACTCTTCTTTTAAACTTTTTTTTATATACATACAGCATGTGTAAAATCATATTGGGGATAGGACATATCTATACTATGCATACCCGCAACAACGCGCAGGTCGTACCAGTAAAGTACGATTAGCATTTCAGTCGGATACCGTCGATGGATGAACATGTATTTATCTAAGCATGCATCATACGCTTCGTAAGTATATATTTACCAAATGAGAATTCAAAATATGTACTTCATCGAGTTTTATTATATTGCGTATACAACGCAGTAGGAAAATAAAAGCACAATTCTAATTAAACATTAATTCTTAGTAAATTTTTCTATAAATTTACTAACAACGGAATTTTAATGAAAATAAAAAATATACTCTAAACAATACAAAAAAAAATGTTATCGAATAGGCTCAAAAATGCCTCCTTCAGCAGCAAGGCATTGTCCGAGTCTATCATAAAAAAAAAAAATTCTCGCACATTACGAATCATATCAACAGTCAACATGATTCGTAATGTGTCAGAAAATTTATATGATAGGCTCATCATAGTTGCCAGAGGCCTCTTATCGTTTCGTACCTGGCAACGCTTTCCAGCGAAAATCGTTAGAGACCCGATAACGACAACTTTCTTTACGATAATCGTTCGCATAACGATCAAGTTACAGAATAGGGGTGTACATATCTAATGAAGCACAATGCAAAACAACAGAAACGCAACAATTTGATTATGATTTATCAACGACGCATATAATTTTAGGTTAGGATGTTTACAAATAACGCGCTTTTATGTTTCGTTATGACGATTCGTGTACTAGCGCTTAGTGTTTGTAATAGGAACTAAAATAAAATTCAAAATTGGTAAAGCCCGTGACCAGGCCCTGGGATTACCGCACCCGCATACGCCACCTGCCGTGTAAAAGGATTACCCTGGACCGCTAATATAAAGAGTATGCATCGGCCTTGGCGTAGATAGCCAATGTTACATTAGCTTTAATATTCGAAAGGGAAAATAATTGAATTAATTCTAACTAGAGCCTCAACTCATTAATTACTGTAAATGTATTTTTTCTTGGTAACGAACCACGTTATAACGTGAACTCTTGCTTCTTATTGGGACAGCATCTTATCACATTAAAGCACATTAGGCATTCAGTAGTAAAATTAACTCCGCCCTAAAATTGAAGTTTAACATGAGATTATAAACATTTATTTATTTTCAGAAAGTGTATTCTACCGACACCACCGGCCAAACGAGCGACATTAAACGGGCGCAACAGATGTCTCCGCCCGATCTATAAATGTGAGCAGTGCAAGTACAGGACGAAGTACCAAACAGATCTCAAGAAACATACTGAACAGCATTATGTAGTTAAAAGGTATAAATGTAGGATTTGCAACAGACGTCTCAAGACTAAAGAATCCCTCACGCTGCACGTGGAAAATACGCACGCTTATGTTGGAGGAAAGGACGACCAAGAACATTCTACTACTGATTATAGGAATGCACACATAATAGTTGAACAATTGAGCCCAAGAGATCAAAAGGAAATACTTAAGTGTTCGCTGTGTGTATTTCGAACAAAATACAAAAAATCTTTAAGAAGACATATAAAGACTAAACACTTGAAGGAGTTTGATTATAAATGCGACTCTTGTAAATCTGGAACAAACCTCAAAAATGTTTTAAAAAAACATATAAAATCTAAACATTTGAAGCAATTTGATTATAATTGTGACAAATGTGAATATAGAACAAACCACAAAAGTAGTTTCCAAGTACACATAAAAACTAATCATTTGAAGCAGTTTGACTATAAATGTGACATATGTGAATATGAAACAAACAGCAAAAGTAATTTAGAACAACATATGAAAACTAAACATTTAAAGGAATTTGACTATAAATGTAACAAATGTGAATATGAAACAAACAAGAAAAGTAATTTAGAGCAACATATGAAAACTAAACATTTAAAGGAATTTGACTATAAATGTGACAAATGTGAATATGAAACAAACCACAAAAATGATTTAAAAAGGCATATAAAATCTAAACATTTGAAGGAATTTGATTATAATTGTGACAAATGTGAATATGAAACAAACAACAAAAGTCATTTAGTACAACATATAAAAACTAAACATTTAGAGGGATTTGACTATAAATGTGACAAATGTGAATATGGAGCAAACCTCAAAATTAATTTAAAAAGACATATAAAATCTAAACATTTAAAGGAATTTGACTATAATTGTGACAAATGTGAATATAGAACAAACCAAAAAAGTGGTTTACAAGTACATATAAAAACCAAACATTTAAAGGAATTTGATTATAAATGTAAGTCTTGTGAATTTGGAACGAACAAGAAAAGTCATTTAGAACAACATATGAAAACCAAACATTTAAATGAATTTGATTATAAATGTAAGTCTTGTAAATTTGGAACAAACAACAAAAGTAATTTACAAAGACATATAAAACGTAAACATTTGAAGTGATTTGATTATAAACGTGACCCCTATGGATTCTTTTTTTTTATCGGTTAGTATAACAATTTGTGTTTATTTTGTATTTAATTCTCGGCTAATGATATATGTATAGCAAAAATAAAATATCAACATTTTTGTTTCGTTTTTTTGGCCCCCTAGTCAGTATATAATTCTATGGAAACCAATCGTTTGACCGCACGTAACTCAGAATGGGGTTGCTTACGGCGGGTTAGATCAGCCGTTGCTGAATGCTTTTATTGACATTTGATTGTACTTTCAAAATCGCAGAAAAGTATTTAAAAGAACATACAAATTAAACTAAATTGTGTGTGATAAAGTGAAATAAACATCAATTATATTACGACTTCCATAATTTCAAGGATGTGTACGGCAGATATGATTAAAAATGTGAAAAGGAAAAATTCGCTGGGTGAGTACCTAATTTATTTTCTGTCTCCATTTCTGTACGTTGGCACCCATAATTTCATAAGCAAATAAATGTGCTTTATTCAGAAATCGCCTGCACCCGTAAGCTGTAGTTTACCCATAATATGAAACGACACAAGACCTTCGAAAATATACATTTCACAAGCAATTTGCATGTGATTATATACGAATGAGAATAGGCGGACGGCTAATGTTTATGACGTGTGCGACACAAAATTTACCAATTTTACAAATTTATCATACAGACGACACTAAAATAAGACTATTTTCTCTATTGCACTTTTTCGGGAAAAGCCCTGGAAAGCCACAATTTGCAGGTTAGGCTTTCGTAGATCATCGACGAAATACGAACACACTTTATTCATGTTCCCATAAAAACACCATTTCACCATATATTCATAAACAGTAATCACTAAATTAACATTGCATAAATATACAAATTTAATGCAAAAATACGTGTTTTCCAAAAGAAAATAATTGACTTTTATTTTATGTAAAATGTAAGGAAACTAGGAAACTGGTCAAAAATTTAATCCGTGGTTAAAGCTATATTTGGATGAAAACATTGAGCAGCAACAAAGATATCGTCATTATCCCGCTATATATCGTAATAAATTAAAAAGGGACAAACAAATTTTGTTTTGCTTTTTTAATTAAACGCTTTCGGCACTTTTAGGATACAATACACGAGTAGGACACGTAAATGGTAAAGAATTGGACAATTATTTTTAGCGGGATTTTAAGTGAAATTGATGATTAGGAACGCTAGAGGTCGCTTCATGATCAAAAAATGTTGAATGTCGATAAGGAAGAATCACAGCATATCAGCAAACGTGCCTTTTGTTTTCATTACCTACGTGTTTTTGAGTGTATACATTGTTTTACGATTAGATAATTTTAAAGTATTTAAAATATCGATAAAGATATTCATTACATATCAGTCTTTACTGCAGACCAATAATTATAAATTAGTGATGTTCCTCAGTGCCATAATACAAATAAAAATTGTAAAATGCATGTTTTTCCAGCAGATGTTGATGTGAGTATCATAGTTTGTATAAATTACAAATACTAAAATATTTTGCATTCATTTAGTTGTACAAAATATGGCTGGAAAGAGTTAATGATCCTAAACTTCTGTCTGAAGATCCAGTTAAAGTGAGAAGAAACTATAGAGTTTGTGAAGATTGATTGATTGGTCGACGTGATGCTAACATAAAGGGGGAAAGTGAATCTGCTTTACATTTATCTTGTGAAATCGTAGGTAGGTTTGCAGAATATACAAAATCATTGTTTGCAATAGTGAATGTTGTTATTATTTCAGATGTATCGCAGAAACAATATGAAGATTGTGTGCATGCTTCTTCAGCTGTCACTAGAGTAGAATGTGAAAGTAAGAATAAAAATCCAACAACAACATTTTAATCACCAGTCTATTGTTTCTAGCAGATATCAAAATTACCAAATTTTTAGAGACACACAGGTAGATGATTTAGTATCATCAGAAATGAATTCAGCTGCCAGAGGTAGGTGATATAGTTTGTAAAGAGTTACACGAATAATTAAATATAAACGGAGAAAATATTAATCAATCCTCTAAGAGAATGTAAAAAATTACTCAAGAGCTATTAATATTTTAATAATCAGTGTACAATTTTTTTAATAATATGATTGGCTATATTTTTGTTAATATAATATCTATCTCTTGTAAGTTCATGTAAAATTATGTATATACATACAATACATTATTATGTTAACTTCTTAAGTTTTTTATTGTATTTTATGCATTGTATTTATGCAATACTTTTATTTGTAATATTAGAACTGCTAAATACAATATTAATTATTTTTATTGTATTTAGTATTTTTAATGCTACAAATAAATACTTTAAACGATTTTATGAAATGCGGTAAATGAAACTAATGAGTTGTTATGCCTTATTTTTATTTTGCCTATGATTCGCATTACTTAAGCATTTCGCGATATTTGGTACTCTGAACGTCACTATTCGATCGTGCCTGGTATATTTTGTGAACTAGGTTGACATGCCTTATATCTACTGTGTGAAAACCTTTCTGTTCCTTGAGCTAACTTTACTGAATGTAATTACACGTTTAGGTTTACTCAAGACTACGCCTTATGATAAATAATTTCCGGGCTCGTTAAACTTATGCTAGACTATCCTACCTGTATCTTTTCGTTTGCTCTAATTATTGGATGCACACATTGTTATTTCCATCGACATTCTATGCTTTCGGGTTACGATATCTGTGAACTCTGGTTTGTATTCATTTTTAGTTTTATTGTGCTATCATGCGGCCTTGCTGTGAAGGAGGTTATTGTACTGGGATACTCTGTCAGCACCTTATTTACATTGCTACAACTGAATCATGTATTTTGGCAAACGATAACTTCCTTTGGTTTTATTGATTGTTTGTTTGCTTAAAAAAAAGGGGTTTATTTTAACTTAGGAATAGCGTAGGCACTGGACATAATTATATTCTCCTTCGTGGACATGCTTTTGATGGTAGTAATGGGCCTTTCACACGGATGTTTCGTTCCGAGCCTTCCATTGAACATATCGGCCGTATCTACGCCTGGTTCCATTGCATGTAAGTTCGTTTTGATCGGGAAAATCCCGTCGCTATTTTGTCTGCTTTATCTGGTAGTAATTAGTCTATTTACCTGGTTGTCAATCGTTTATTATACGTATTCTCTCTCATGATGTTCGGAGGGCCGTGCATTTGTTTACGAACTTGTTGGCTATCTGTCATTACGAACATTGCGCTAGCTATTGCAGGATTGCCAACTTTCTAGGCGTGAAGTTTCTCCTCTCGTTATAACTATCTATATAATCTTACGTACGTTGTAAGTGTAATTCGAATGAATTTTGTCATCATTTCGAGCTCAGAAGATGGTTGTGTTTAATTATAAAGGTCACGTTACTAATGTGTTCTCCTGCAGGATAATTTTGTGTTAGTTAGATTTTTTTGAATTTTTCCCGCGTACATTCAGAACTGTTTCCGCGGCTCGCTTGTCTTAGAAGCCTGCGTGGTGCTGGAGCGCATTGGTTTTGGAGGATGCACGTTTTCTGACTTTACTTCTAAGTCGATCTTCGAATGAAAAACACTAGTGCAAAGCTACTTATTTCTAGTAAATTATTTTGTATGCCTTAAGAAGACTTTAACGCTTCGGCGGCTTTAACGAATAAGTAGAAGATTTCGCTACCTTAGTAAGGTAATTTTCGTGGGTGTTATCGTAAATTACCGTCACCCTAAATTCTGTGGTTCCACGAGGTGGACTGGAAGTTTTTTTATTTTGTGCTTTTTCTTTTCCTCTAAATCACTAGGAACTTGTAGTACGTTGCCGAGTCATCAGTAACTAACGCCGACATTGCGGCCGTACATTTCCGTTAAGGATCATTGTCGACCATAGTCGATCTACCTGTTGTACCTTTACCTCCACCTCAGCGGCTTCTGCGTGGAATTTCTCCTGCCGGCCAGAATTACGCCGTAGAACCATCACCAGCTAGGGAGTTTTCCTTCGCACCGTTTGCCAGATAAGTACAACACCAATCGTAATTTTCGACGTGTGTCTCGACTAATTTGACAATATCTTGTGCCAGTAAGCTGGATAGTTTATCTGTTTTAAAAACTAACAGGCGATTTACAAGTTTCTATTGCACCACCTTTTCATGTTTGAGGTGACAGTATTACTATTTAAATTTTTGCTTATATTTTAACTTGATATCGTTGTATACTGAGTGACCCCATGTAGGATTATTGTTAGAGCTCTCATTGATAGCCTACTTTTGTACCTTTCTGAGGTACGACTCAGATTAATTTTCCAGAATAATTCTTTGCAGTAGAATTCAATAAATTCCTTTTACAATATTTTTTTTACCGGTGCTAAAATTGTGCTAATTAAATTTCACTAGTAACTATAAATTCTGTACAGTAAATTCAGCAAATTCTCTTTATATATATCCTATTTTTACTATATTTAAAATAAACTAAATTAAATATCATTTGTATACAAAACCTCTTTACGGTAAATTCAATAATTTCACTTTTATGTGTTTTTATATATCTGAATGTGTTAATTAACTACTAATTGTATACCTAAGCATTTGTGTGACACGTTTGAACCTCTCTCAAAATTTTGATTTTCCTTATATAATTTCGTAGAATAATTAACGTTTATTGTAATAACATCGCCGTTGGTTGGCGTCTTATTTAAGATCACATGTAAATGAGCTTGTGAGGCTTAAGAAACGTTTCAGCGGCCGACCTTTTCTCTGCCTATATATAAGCAGAAGTTATGTCAATTTCCTTCGGATGAAATCTTATTTTGATAAGGCTTAGTTATCAAATGTTTTGACCAAATTAGCCGCACATATTAATTTCCAATGTATCTCTGACTTAAAATTTCACTAATGATTCATTATTATAATTAAACCCTTTTGATAAACTTTTTTTTTAATGTTAATTAATATATAGCATACCACCCATCTTTCTCTCTCTTTTATTTTTACCTCAACATTTTATTAAGTGACCAGCACTTGGAAAAGGTTTTGTGTATCCGACCCATACAGGGTGATCCGTAGGTGTATCCCGCTGGAGGGACACAGCCAGTGGCAGATCATAGAGAACGCAGGTAGGTTACCGTTAAGGTAGCGCAGTGTCCTGGTGCCCAGACACAACGTCGCTAGCGTCGCCGCCGACCGACGCTCATTTCTTAAGTTTAGTTTTCTGAACGGTCACGCCATCTGCGACTAGAGTTAGCTCGGCCCTGCGATTTTCAATTCCTCCTACCACACTACAGTGATCTCCCTATACCGTAACTTACCTAAAATCTATAATTTAGTTGCGACGTTGAGGGTGTAACAGGGTGACTAGGAACGTTAGATGGCGTGGTGAATAGGGTACTTCTAGTAGCATTGGTGTGTCCAATCTCTAAGTATTTCTAATCTATGATACAATAAGAATACAAACCAAAGATATAGAAATTAAGAAGCTAGGCCCCTCTTAATACTTTTCATGGAACTCTTGACAGCGCTATGTGGTTGGAATACGAACTACGCTCTTACGTCACAAAACCGCGACTAATACACATTTACAATTGCCAAATATACTATGATATAGAGATTCATTGGACATTACGAAAGTTATACCATGATATTAACATGTACAATTCATATTCTTTTGTAATTATTGTATATTACACAATACGTAACAAACATTAAAGAAAATAAAAATAGAGATGTACTAAAAAATTATACAAATTTACCTTTTGTTAATAGTTTGATAAAGGAGTAAGAGTGAACATATTTTATTTCTTATTAAATATCTTACAAGGCAGCACCATATCCTTACTTTTATAATTAAATAACGCTTATTTGTTGCTGTTAAGCTTCCTTCACATTGCCTTAATTTACGGTAAGCGCGCAGGCGTATGAGCAGCTGGAGTGCCAATCAGATAGGTTCTAAAACGGCTTTTTGTCATATAAATGGGCATAGCTATGGATCAGATCAATTAAAACGGAGTCGTTTACGATAATAAACGTACAAAACAATAAAATAACTGTGGCAAATTGTGCAGCTAATTTAGGTTATGCTTGTTTCAAATGACAGATTAGAAAATGAAAAAGTACGCACATACAGCTATGCCGTTTCTGGTGGTTGCTGATTGGTGGAATCAATAAACGTAAATTAAGGAGTTCCCTTTAAAGGAAATATTCCTATCGAAAACTATGGCCGCGCCCCGCAAGGCATCGCTGTTTTGCCTCTTTTAAATTTATTTTGTAATTCTCAAATTTGGATTAGCGATGCAAAAGGCATAAATTTATAATGTCAAGGCCAGTTTTTGTTTTAATTTATTTTCTTAAAAAAGTTATGTGTTGTAGAAATTACCACAAAAATGCATGAATTTGATTAATGTCTACTAACTAGGGCTGGTACACAAAAAAAAAAAAACCACTACGCGCCAGCTGCACATTTGATGTACGATATAAAGAAAAAATCAAATTTATGTAATTATATTTGAAGATAAAAAATTGAAAAAAGTAAACATTGTCACACACATTTCACGCAAGTGTTTTTCGAAACGATCCCATCGTCTATCCCCACTTTACGGTATTCTACCGGACCTAGCGAAAACGCAGATCTATCGGAATCGGTCGGCTATTGCAGACTTGAATCCGAACGACAGACAGTTTTTGCATATATGTGTATATAACAGATGGGCAAGAAATTGAATTATTATAAAAAATCAACAAAACAAAAATCCAAGTCGAATGAAAAATCAAAATACGACATAAGTAATTTTTAGTCTACAATTTTATTTTTGATATTTGTTAATTCGATTTAGTTTAACCAAGTACGTACCAATATGCGAGTAGATTTTGGAATTTAAATATTTGACGATTCATTTTATGTATATATTAAAATGTTCAACCCACGGTAGCTGTTTTGCGTAATTTTTAAATAATTGTTTTGAAAACTTTTAAAAATAAAAATTGTCTGTTAGCTTACTTGAAGATAGCCGTATTTAATTACTATTACTATTAAATCACCGGTTTAGAACCTTTTTCTTAGAAAATTAAGGAATCATCGTGGGTTGCATTTTTGACAGTCCGCTTTTAATACATACGCTTTTGCTGTTAGGTCTGATGCAGCTTCGCTGAAGGGGTTAATGTTGGAAACCCTGAACACATCTGTTTAGGCAACTCACAAGATAATGGAAAGAAATAATTTCCGAACTTTCTCTCAAAGTTGTTCGCTGCATCTATACATATATTTTTACAAATAAGCAAGTTAGAAACATACCGAAAAAATCAATGTCAAACTCAGAATGAGATGTATGTTCCTTTTTCAGCAAAATGGAAATAATACCGTTATCTGCGCTTATGAATTTGCTTTTAAACAAAAAAGAATCAATGCGATACCTAACGTGGTTTTCGGGTTTGGTGGTTGTTTTTGTTTAAGAACACTTTTGATAAGAATTAACGGTTTTGGTCAATTTTTTATAATAAAAATGTTCGGTATCGACCAAAATATCCGTAAATAGCTATTTCACGTAGAGAATTATATACTCAACAAGAATACATCGGTTTGAACTGGTGCTGCGCTAATTTTTTTCTTTCAGAACGGAGCGTCTTTTCCCGATCTACATAGCGACAGAATCTGTGAATAAAACCGATGCGCTCTGTTCGAAACCCAAACATCGTCTGGCTCCACCTACTCACACTCTCTTGCGTCTACCGTCCCGCTAGTAATACAAGTGATAAGTTTCGATTTGCTCAGATACTGTTGGTAAATGCTCCTCTTAAGCTGAAGTTCGACCAACTTAGTGCAATGTTAATTTATACTTACTTATTCATCCAAATAAGGAAAGAAACCTGTGTTTCAGAGAAGTGCAATCAGTACACGTGATCTCAGAATACTTGAATACGACCATAGTACATACTCATTACTTACAACAAGTCTGAATAATTAATGAAACACAATGCAAAACAACACACCGTTATAATTTGATTATGGACCTGAATGCATATAATTTTAGGTTAGGATTTTCACAAATAACTCGCTTTTATGTTTCGTTATTACGATTCGTATTCGGTAAACTTCGTGTATCTACTAGCGCTTAGTGTTTGTAATAGAAACTAATGTAAGATTCAAAATTGGTAAAACCCGTGACCAGACCATGTGTTGGTCAATCCGTGAACAGTATGCGCAATCCATATTACTATATTAATACATCCATATTTACCATTGAGGAAAAATACTAAGGGGACGGACGCTTAAAGCATCTTTGCTGTACGCTCAAAACGGGAGCATTGGGCGGGGCTAAGTGTAGGACCAATATGGCCGCCTCACCAGATCCGGGCTACTCAAAATTATAAATAACAAACATAATTCTATACCTCCGCTTAACAGGTGGCTTTATTAAAAATTAATTACGTCATCCCATACCTGTCAAGCCCAAGTTTAATAGAATAGTATGTAAGTCATGGAGTTGAATTTTTTTGGGGAATTTCAACAAATGTTATATATTATACAGAAATGTTGTCCTAGGTACGGTAATAACTGAAGGTTGAAAAAGAGGAAATGTAGTTTAAGGAATATTTATTGTCCCCTAAATAATACAATTTTATTGTTGTGATGCCTTATACTTTCCGATTTATTTATTTTATTTTTGGTAAGATAAAACATCCTAACATGTATGTACCGCCATGGGCGTAGCCAGCGAAGGGCAGGGAGGGGCAACTGCCCCCCCCCCCTGGAAGCAAAAATAAATTAAATAATTTTTAAATTTTAATAAACGAAAAATTAAATCTAAAATATACATATTTTTCTGTTCTGCATATTTTTTTTTGTTATCTGTTTTATATATTTTGTTTGTTGTTGTGGTCGTTTGGTTGTTTTTATGAACATTTTAAAATTAATTAATAAGCTCTAATAAATAAAATTATTCGCGTGTCCTTTGTCACTAAAATATATTTCATCAGCAAAAAACAAAGCTGTTTGAAAAACTGACATAGTGCTAAATATATATTAATAGCGTTTTCGATCTATGCATTGGTGCACACCAGAATTGTCCCACACCAGAATTGGATAAAAAGGAGTGTTCGATTTACTCTCAGGATACGTCAATTTTTAGTGTTCGATTCAACCACTTAACAGTCGGACATTTTTGAGAAAAATGGTAAAAAAATTGTCACTTTTTTTTTGTTTTCATTTAACTACATTTTTTAATCCTATTAATTAAAATAAATTTACTCAATAAGTAGTTTTAGCGTGAAATATTTTGAAACATTCAATACACAATCCTACATCAGAATCCGAATTAAATACTCTTATAACAACTATTGAGTTGGTGTGTAAGTGCTCTTGTCTAGCGACAGTGTCCTATTTAATAGTGTAATAAAACGCCACTGGTTTTCTTCGAGTTCGAGAAAAATCGAGATACAAGTGAGGAATATACGGGAACCGGCGATGCGAATGTTCTGGCAATTTCTAGGCTCAAAAGCGTATATAAAGTTAGTTGTCTATCCGGCGCGAAGACAGACAGTACAGTACAGTACATAGTGCAGGATACGAAGTTGCATACGGCGAATAGAAAGCGAGGCGCGAGAAACAAGAGGGAAAATCCGTAACAATAGTTTTACCACAGAATAAAGAGACAGAAAAGACAATATGGATATAAGAAATTGGTTACAAAAAGGTAAGTTAAATAATTTCAGTAGAAAATTAAATTTTTAATTAAAACTTTAGAGTCAGAGTCATTCCATTAGAAATGGTCCAAAAATTTGAAAATTGGTTGCTCGACCAGCACCAAATAAAACAAAACTACCATGTAACGATAGCTTATAATGCAGATATGTTATATCCCATGTTAATTTTTGTTCACAATTAAAACTTGAAATTTGTACATATTAAAGATCAAACAGCACTTTGTACGTGCTATTAATTTCATTTTGTGTTTTTAATCTAGAGAAAAAATATTAACATCAGATATAGTATATCCACATTATAAGCTATCACTATCATTACATGGTAGTTTTGTTTTATACTAGGGACTAAGAACAAGAATGATATTAGGTTATTATTTTTAGGTCAAAAATCTCTAAACCGGAAAAAAGTTCATGATGACAGTAGTGGAAGTGGAAGCAATGATTGTGATGAAGATGAAAATAAAATGGTCGGAACATCAAAATCGGAATCTATTTTTGTAGAAGGCTCAAGTAGTTCTTCATATCTACATGAAGCTGTCTCTGGATCTGGGACCTCTAAACAAACTGAAGAACGCGATGGCTACCATGAAAATGACATTGGTCGTTATGTTAGTTGTGCCAATAACTTGCCTTCTGAAAAAAAGAAGGAATTGTTGACAAACCCTTGGGTTCCATCATCCAATTACGATTTTGCTTCTGATGCCATTCACTTGAAAAGAAAATTTAACCATCGCTGGTTAGATCAATATACTCCATGGCTGGTGTACTCAAGTCGTTTGAAAGGTGCTCTATGTTTGTATTGTGTTTTATTTCCGCCAAGAATTGCTACAGTTAAAGGAGTTTTGGGGTCATTTATGGTAAGGCCTTACATGAAGTTTAAGGATATACATGAAGATTGTAGAAAGCACGTTGGCACCCATTACCACAAATCTTCAACAGCTGCTGCAAAAGCATTTCTTGAAAATGCTCCTGTTGATGTCCAGTTGCAAATAGGGCACCATAAGACGATTGAAGAAAATAAACAAATATTGTCAGCAATTATTTCATGCATAATATTTTGTGGAATTCATGATTTGCCGCTTAGAGGAAAAGTAGGAAATGAGGGAGTTTTCTTTGACCTTTTAAATTTGAGGATTGACTCTGGTGATGAGAAGCTAAAGAGCCACTTGGATAAATGTCAAAAAAACGCAGTCTATACCTCACCAACAATTCAAAATGAGATCATACAATTATGCGGTGAAGTTATCAAAGAAAAAATAATCGAAGACTGTAAACGGGCAAAAGCTTATGCTGTAATGGCTGATGAAACAGCAGATATCGCTGGAAAAGAGCAGCTTTCTATTGGATTAAGGTTCTATGATGAAAGCCAAAAAATAATCAGGGAGGAATTTGTAGGCTACATTGAGTTAAAATGTCAAGATGCTTCTACAATCGCTAGCGCAATTCAAAGTTTTTTTAGAAGATAATAATTTTTCCGCCGATAATTGTGTGGGATTCGGATTTGACGGGTGTTCTACGATGGCCGGCAAAGAAGGTGGTGTACAGGCCATTCTTAAAAAAAAGTACGGTAAGTCTTTATTTTTCCATTGCTCCAGCCACAGACTAAATCTTGTGGTCAATGATACTAGCAAGCTACCAGAAATAAGAAACACAATTGCAACGGTTAAAGACACAATAACCTTCTTTCGTGAATCGCCAGCCCGTAGGAAATCGGTTCCAAATCTTTCAAGGCTCTGTGAGACCAGATGGTCGGAAAAATACAATAGCATAAAAAAATTTCAGAGAGCTTCACTGACATTGTTAAAGCACTAGAACATCTATCTGTCGAAGGAAACTATGCAACAAGAAAATGTGCCTACCAATTGCACTGTGCAGTTACTAAACCAATTTTCATCTTAGGCTTAAACATAATTGCAAGATACTCTGCAATTTTGGAACCCGTTGTAAACGTTTTACAAGGTAAAAGTATGGATTTGGTTATGGTGAAGAAACATATTGATGAGATTCTAGATGTAATCAAAGAAGATCGACAAGATGTCGAAAATGTTTCTTATGAATTATATAAAAAATCACTTGATATCGCAGAGAAAGTAGGGGTTGAGTTGTCAGTACCACGAGTCACTCAGAAGCAAGTACACAGAAGTAATCCACCATCTGAGTCTGCAGTTGTATACTGGAAGCGGTCAATAATCATCCCCTATCTTGATTCTTTAACTTCGTCTTTGGGTGCTAGATTCTCCAACGAAAATACACCTGCTTTTGCTTTAACTTATCTTCATCCTTCAAGCATGCTCAAAATGGCTTCAAAAGATTTCAAAAATAATGCAGAATCTTTCATGGAATTTTATAAGTTGGGTGATGTCTCTGCAGAATTAGATTTGTGGTACAATATGTGGAAGAAGAAGAATTTAGCAGAAGACAAATTAAAGGACATTGAAGTGGCTGCACTTTTGGAGGAAGCTAATGTTTTTTTCCCTGCAACAAGGCACGCACTGCTAATATTAAGTGCTTTCCCATCCACTACTGCTACCGTGGAAAGATCGTTCAGTACCCTACGAAGGGTAAAAACCTGGCTCAGGAGTACAATGGGTGATGACAGACTCACTGGGTTGTGTTTGATGAGTGTGCATCGACAATTTTTTAAGGAAAATCAGGACTGCATAGTGAAGAAAGTTTTGGATAAATTTAGTTTCAACCCAAGAAAAATGTTATTAATTTAATTTAAGTATAATTAAAATCTCAAAGTTTTGTTTTCATTTGCCTTTTCTTTTTATCCTAAAATTTTACATTTTGAACGACCATGGACCATGGTTTGCCCCCCCCCCCCCCTGTTATAAATCCTGGCTACGCCCATGTGTACCTCGTTGCAACAGCTTTAATTAACAAAATTCGGTAGTGGCCTAAGGCTGACTGGTCGAACAAATGCTGTATTAAAGTTTGAAATGTGTTTCTTCCTATTGTAGCACCACGAGTATTTAGTTACGATACTCCCCGTACTTACCCTTAGTCAGCGCTAGTAGCGCCAGCGAAGCCAGTCCCACTACTGAAGAACGCACCCCTACTACCGTGACGTCGGGGGTTAATCGCCTGAAGCGATGACCGGGCAATATAAAAGAGCCCTCCGCAGTCAGATCAGGCAGAGTGTTTCTAGCTCTCAACTGTCCTCCTGGATGAGCCGGAGTACCTGACAGCCTAGAAACACACAAGAGCTGGATTAGCCGCTCTTGAGTTAGAGGTGGAGAAGCCCCTCTGTTAGTAGAAGAGCCGGAGTTGCCGCTCTTCGTTTACGGGACTGGATCAGCCGTCCCCAACCGCCGGAGCTGGACTAGCCGCTCCTGGACGTGTGGAGCTGGAACAGCCGCTCCCACAGTAAGGGCCGGATCATCCGCCCACTAGTGGAGACTGGACTTGCCGCCTCCCCGAGGGTGCTGGAATTACCGCCCCTCGCGCCGAAACCTAGCGAAGACGTCACCACCGGAGTAGGAAGAGCCACCCGGTCCTGTCCAAAGCATCGCTGCCGCCCCCAGGAGGAAGAAACCCCTGCCGGTCTAAATAACCACAGAACCGGAGTAGGAAGAGCCACCCGGTCCTGTCCAGACACCGCCGCCGCTGTCCAAAGGCATCGCTGCCGCTCCCGAAGACGTCGCCGCCCCCAGGAGGAAGAAACCCCTGCCGGTCTAAATAACCACAGAACCGGAGTAGGAAGAGCCACCCGGTCCTGTCCAGACACCGCCGCCGCTGTCCAAAAGCATCGCTGCCGCCCCCGAAGACTTCGCCGCCCCCAGGAGGAAGAAACCCCTGCCGGTCTAAATAACCACAGAACCGGAGTAGGAAGAGCCACCCGGTCCTGTCCAGACACCGCCGCCGCTGTCCAAAGCATCGCTGCCGCCCCCGAAGCCTTCGCCGCCCCCAGGAGGAAGAAACCCCTGCCGGACTAAATAAGCACAGAACCGGAGTAGGAAGTGCCACCCGGTCCTGTCCCGACACCGCTGCCGCCGCCCCCGGAGATACAACTGAATATAAATCAAATATAACACATCAGTAGCAACCTGTACATAGAATATATTAAAGTCTAGCTGTAAAACGACCACCATATCATTTTATTATCCCTCTACTTGAGTGACCCCGAGGTAGAACTGAGCACCAGGCATAAACACATATATAACATAGCAAAAGAGCTACACTATACATTTTCGAAGCAGTAAGCTAACTATGGCCACTGTCGACATTAATTTACGATCAGCAGTAATAATTTCTTGTTTTATAGTTTTTCGGATGCCAAACATATTTCTAACACATCTGTTGAGGGATATTGTGTTCGCTTTTTATTTTCTATGTCAATAAATGAAAAGTAGATTTAACCTTTTGATTGACTAGTTAACGCGTTTGCACATTCTTCGCAAACAATTTTAGCCTTTAAATAATGGACTACATATCCCGCAATATATGCTATATATACAGTGTGTCCAGATTTCGATGCTCACCATTGGTATATCGATTATTAGAAAACATAGAGGAACGGTTAAATGGGGAATGTTTTGCGGAATTCAATGCTCGCAACAAATCTCATTTCAAATTCATTCGGACTTTTTACAATTTTGAAATATTTTGAAAAAACCAATATTTGCCGATTTGAATTTTCCTCAATAACTCGATAATGCCTAATGTGTTCGCTTTTAAAGTGTAACATTGTTGAGACACTTTTTTAAGACAAATTTTTTGGTGTTAACAGTAACCCCCGATTTTAATTCTTTTCCAAGTTCTAAGCACTATCTTTTGTTTCTCTTATGGCGGCCATATTGGCTTTTAATTAGTTAGATATTATAATAAATCTTTATTTATATGAGAGATAAGAACATTTGAATAAAATTTCACTCTAATACGAAATTAGTTGGCTATGCAAAGAAGCGACACTATGATATCATTTTCAAAACGCTCCAATGCGCATGTATATTCTCAAAATGGCCGTTAACTGTTGCTAGACGTCAACTGTTTGTTTTGTGCGGTAGGTATAAACAAATTATAGTAGCGTTTTTTGAAGTAAATTGAAAATTTGTTGACTTGTTAATGTATTGATCATTGGTTACTTGTGGTGGAAAATCTTGAAAATGTAAGCTTTTTTTACTTTCCGGGAGATATAAACAGGTAAACATTAATATCTTTTTTGTAATATTCTTTTGATTGTAATTTTATACTGAGTTGGTAGCCCTGCTGCAGTGACGCTCTCCCCTCTAATAAGTTACCGCATCTGCCAATTCAACTGGCATTTGCATGTGTTTATACGATTCTTGTATTTGTTTTACTAGGGTTAGTGGAAATTCACAAATTAATAAGGGTTAATAATGGCCGGTCATGTTGACCAAGTTAATATGGATGACGCAATGCATTCGGCAGATACATTAAATATAAAGGAGGAACAGTGCCAAGAAGACAGTTTTGTAGAGGATAAAGTGTGTATCTCTGAAACTGCTATTACCGTAGACAATACTGAATTACAAGGCCCCAATTGGCATTGCAAGATAAAACAGTACGATGAGTCCACATGTTCGGACAATATTAAAACAGAAATCGCATCATTCGAAATGACTGAAGGAGAGAATGACAACGTTAAAATAAGAGGAGGAATCAATGCTGATGATATTAAAATTGAGTTTGATAATGGACTACTATGTGAGTAATAGATATTAATAGCGGTTCTTTGTAATTTGTTGTAGCTGTAGTCTAGAGTTATAACAGATAGTAGGCTATGTTAGTGAAAGTAAATATACATTTTTACTATTCTCCAACCTATGTTTCAAATATATTCAGGCTGTTTCAACTGTTGATGACAATGTTAAATATATGTTTTATCATCAAGTGATAGTAAATGCTGTGATTCCTAATCCATTTAAATTTGGCCAACAGATTGTGAAAATTGTGAAGCATATTACGAAGACTATTGCATCGAGTGTGGAATGCTTGTGCATATTTTAAACAAACATGTTTTGAATAGTGCAGATAAAGGAGCGCGGAAAGATATTCCAAATGATGTATTAGAAATTCAAGATTGTTTCGGACAAACTGGAATATATGCTATAAGGATTATTCCTGCAGGTGTGAAACTTGGTCCTTTCACTGGACTCACTGCAACAGAATGTCCCTGGGAAATGAAAGGGGAGAAATTTGTTTTGGACCAAAATATATCGAAATATTTGAATTGGATGCAATATGTTAATCCTGCCAAGAATATTTCTGAAACGAACTTGTGTGTCTTTCAAAGTGAAGAAAATGTATATTATCAGAGCACTCGTCCGATCCAAGCTGGTGAAGAATTACTAGTGTATCTTGGTGAGGAATACGGAAACAACCCAAGTAATATTATCAGGGCAGTCTTTGTTACCACTATGAAAGATATCGTGAAGGATGTATTTGCCTGTACATTTTGCTGTCTTGGATTTAGCTTGAAGAAACATTTGACCAAACATAAAACCAGATGTGTTGAGGATACAGCTGGAGTGTTTTCAATAGAAGGTATTGTATATATTTAATCTTGATGTTAGTACTTTAAAGAAGATTATATTTAAATTGAAGGATATTTCAAGAAAGTAATTAAGGTTGATATTGAGTTATCGAATGTGAATCAAACCTGTACTTCATTGTCCAAAATATTAATAATATTACAAAAAATAAAGGTTAACAATTTGGTTGAAAAGAAAGGTTAGGAGAAAAAGAAATTTTTGTAATTAAGGAACAGTTTATGCACCGGCTGTTCGGGACTTACAATCTTTTTCTTTTCAGGGTTATATGTTGACCACATGTTAATTTTTTTCATTACATAAAAATCCTTTTATGTTTTAATATTCACGATTGTTACATTCCACATGTACTGCATCAATGTTAGTGTTGCATGTAATTTAATGGGTGTGTTTTTCGCGCAATTCCAGAACTCACCCAGTGCCCATTTTGCAATATCCACCTGGACCTAAAGGAATACCTGGAACACCATATGGCCTTTTGCAGCGAGAGGAATGCCAGGTACGATTGCTTTTTATATGATTGTACTTGAGAGTGATGCATAAATGAAGTTTTCTTGCCATAGTTTAATGTTTGTTTTACCTCTATAATATCGGTGGTTTCAGGCAATGCATGCTTGAACTGTTCAACTACAAAAGAATTTCTGCAAATTCAAAATTAACGTAATACTTTAAAGACTACTGTACAGTTCTCTTAACAAAAAGGTAGCTGATCCAAAGATACATTCTGTCTAATATTTGTAGGTATAACCTTATTATGAATGAAATAGTCAATCTTTCCAGCAACAGAGTTTCAAAGTAAAATATATGGATGAATAGGTATATACAATCATGAAGATATGTTGTTCTTTTTATGTCTACATTAAGAAACATAATCAAGAACAATGAAGCGCAGTGTACACTGTTATTGGAATTTTATCGAGTGTATGTTGGCTTTTTACTCGCATTATAAGTATATGTGAGATACTCTGATGATTTTAGAGTTTGTTTTCTGTTATGATCAAGACACTCATATGGATACAATAATAAAGAATTATTTTATCTTAAACCAAAATATATTTAGTGTTTTTTATACATATATACACTCTAACGCATAATGTATTAATATCAGTAAGATAAATTATTTTTGTTATCTATAGCAAATCTTATTTTTGCTGGACGAGAACCCGGCGAGCAGAGGTAATTTTATAAATTATAGGTCGTAGTAAATATGGCATAATTCCCCATCATGCAATTTGTTATTCACATTCAAATTGTAAATAAATTTAATATACGTTTTCTCTCTCCCCCATATAAACTTTCTTAATATTGAGGATACAGGATCAATTAATTATTAAAGTTGTTGTTAAGAAATTTGAGGAGTATTTGTTAGTATTTCGAAATTCGGATTTAACATTTTTTGTCAACTTTTGAAGATATTTAAAATAAAACGAAAATTGCCGATCAAATTTCTATCGAGATCTGGAAAAATGGTACGATGACGCTGTTATCGTTCTGGATACAAGCGTAAACATCTTGTACTCGCTACTGTTGAATTTCGGTTCGAAGAATAAAAAATACTTAACATATCTCGTTTCTCTTCGCTGGTGTGTGACATTTTTATATTACTAGTAAACGATAAATGAAATGTTTGGTGGATTGAAATTTCATGGCTACCTAATTTAATCTTAAAATTCGTTCCCTCAATTAAAGCATAATATCAAAAACTTTTGTCAGCACATAGTAACATGGTTGAAATTAGAAAATAAAACTTTCTGTATGTGTGTAAATCCAATATGGCGCTTATAAAAAAATAGATAGTTGATGATGGCCAGAAAGAAACGAAACGTCGTATAAAAATTTCGAGTACACCATCGGCTAGAGATTTAAAAGTCGCCATAAGAATTTTTTTTATTTTTTCTCTACAAGGCCAAATGTTGGTGCTAAAGGTAAAAGAACAAAATGACGTTCGTGTTTTATTAAAACAGGGCCGAAAATGAATCAGCCTGTATATTTTCGAACGATATAAATAAAAACATTTCATTCGACATACTGCTGTGATCTGCTGTAAATTAATATTCTTTAATAATCTCAGGGTCTTAAAGGTACATTTCTTTGTTTTTATAAAAAAGAAATATGTCACAGCTTTTCCTTATTGTGAGTTCTAGCTGTGATTGTGATGTTTACTTTCCTAATGTCTCCCTTGGGATGGGTATAAATAAGTAAATAATGAATGTCAGCACAACTTATATTTATTTACAGTATGAAGGTTTACAGAAACATAAAAAATATTGACAACTATACAATATAATAGTTTATTTCATTTAGGTATATTATCTTCTCCGGTATGGTACAAGCACCTTGCAAATCTTTTATTGTTTTAAAAAATTGTAGAAGTCTACTAAATTACCTCTTCATGTATGCTTACAATTCAAAGGAAATTACTAAATTTATTTTCTTTACTCTTTACCGACGTATCCCCATTGGATCATCTCGACCTGAGATTTTCACGTCAAAATTGAGATTTAAACAATGAAGAACCTATTAGATATTTCAAATAATATTTTGAAACTATTGTTATTCAAGTGAAAACGTTAATACTTTGTTGAATCGCCCTAACTTGAGATTTTCACGTCAAGTCAAGACTTATCCAAAGATGAATTTATTAAATGTTTAAATAATATTTTTATAATTATTGTTGTTCAGGTAAAATCGTCAACACTTCGTTGAATCGCCCTAACTCGAGATTTTCACGTCAAGTCAAGACTTATCCAAAGAAGAATTTATTAAATATTTAGATAATGACTATTTTAAATAAAATAAAAATAAAATAAAACTCTTGAAAACTTTCCACAATTTTTATTTAGTCTTTGCGACATATGTTTCGGTACTGTTCATACCATTGTCGAGCATCGAGCGGAAACAAACAGGTCAGTTTGTGTAGGGTTGTTATATATGTCGTTGTGTTTATTGTCTCTTTTTACATAAGTGTCTATTATGGGTGTATGTGTGTTTGAAAAGTCTTTATGTGTGTTCGCTACTTTCTCTTTTCCTTGAATTGATTTTTTAATTTCTAATATTTCTAACAGATTTAATTTCGGTCCCTTGTTTACATTATGTATAAGTTTACAACTATCTATATCGGGAAAATGGAGATTATCTATACAATGTTCGGCAAGGCCTGTATTTCAAATATTATGCAATATTGATCTTTTATGTTCTTTTAATCTAGTTTCGATCTTTCTGCCACTTTGTCCGATATAGATAGCTTTACAGTCTGTGCAACTAATTTTGTATAGACCTGATTTATCGGTAAGTTTAGTTCTTTCCATGTTATTGACTAGCATAGCACCTAAATTGTTTTTATTTATGTTGACTGTTTTGATACCTATTTTCTTAAATATTCTGTTAATTTTATAATTAATATGTGGAATGTATTGTATAATGTGCCATTTGGTGTTGTCTTTTTCTATTATTTTAGGATACAAGTGTATTTTGAGTTTTTCTCTTTGTTTGTGTTTAATAAAGAAGAAACTAGATTAAAAGAAAATAAAAGATCAATATTGCATAATATTAGAAATACAGGCCTTGCCGAACATTGTATAGATAATCTCCATTTTCCCGATATAGATAGTTGTAAACTTATACATAATGTAAACAAGGGACCGAAATTAAATCTGTTAGAAATATTAGAAATTAAAAAATGAATTCAAGGAAAAGAGAAAGTAACGAACACACATAAAGACTTTTCAAACACACATACACCCATAATAGACACTTATGTAAAAAGAGACAATAAACACAACGACATATATAACAACCCTACACAAACTGACCTGTTAGTTTCCGCTCGATGCTCGACAATGGTATGAACAGTACCGAAACATATGTCGCAAAGACTAAATAAAAATTGTGGAAAGTTTTCAAGACTTTTATTTTATTTAAAATAGTTATTAATAAAATGTTCCACCAAGAACCGTCTGCTAACTCAATTAATTTAGATAATGTTTTAAAATTGTTGTTATCCAGGAAAAATTGTTAATACTCCGTTGAATCGCCTTAACTTGAGATTTTCACGTCAAGTCAAGACTTAGCCAAAGAAGGATTTATTAAATGTTCAAATAATGTTTCAAAACTATTGTTATCCAGTAATTTTATATAACACACATGAAGATTCTTTTATTTATTGACTATAAGATTGCAAGATGAAGCTTTATTAAATAGTGCTTGTACTTACTTTTCTTGACTGTATATCATTTCGAATTCCTCTTGATAATTCTTGTCTTCCATTCTTTTGAAATTTATTATGGCGGGTTTTGTAAAATCGAGTAATAATTTCCCGCGCTTTACTGTCCTCTAGCGCGCACTTATAGTTTGAAAACGTATTACACGTTTTGTTTCACTACGTGTATAAATCTTAAAAGCGTTTATGCCTTTTTAGATTTTATTTAACTGAAAGACACTTGGAGCACCGATTGGAAGTTTAAGGGACTGCTGATCAACTTTTTCTTCTTAGGTATTCAAGATCTTCAGATGAACTCCTCTATAATTGCAAATGCACGTGTTTATATACCCCTCAACAATTGACAAACGCCTTATTTTGTTTCAAATTATTTTAGTTCTATTTGAATTTTCTTCTACTGCGCCCTCCGTGTTTGTTTTGGTAATTATCGATGTCATGTGATCACATGATTTTGCGTCCGCCATGTTGTTGTTGTTTACATATTATGCATTTGCATATCTAATTAATATCGATTGATTTTTATGGACTGGTAGGTATTTTAAGCTGCTTTATATTATATACTGACTAATGTTTTATTTGTTTTTAGCTTGGAATCTCTTGGAGCATTTTTATATGAAGGAAATTATGCCAATCGTACATTTAAATGTGTATCTATTGATGTCTTATGCAAAGAAAAATTACAATTAAGTCTCTATATAGTGATTAGAAAATTTGAGTGGAATACATTTATTTACGTGTAAAGACCTTTGTTTTTTACAATAGTGTTTATTATTATTGCAATATGCTGAAATGCAGGCTTCTGTTCATTGCGTTTCACCCCTATGGAACCTAGTGTTTCCCTCTTCGTGCAATCTTATTGCTTGTAAGTGATTTACTCTTGTGACGGAGCCATCCCTTAACATAATCCTTTCTCTGTTTTTAGCATTCATCTTTTTCTTCACCTGGATTTGTTGCCTTCTTGTGAGTATTTGCAGTGCTATGTGCACTGCGGCTTTGTAGTCAGGCTCTTCCTTTTTATATTTAAAAACTATGTCAGGATTTTCCTGCCTGTAACGGAAATTGAATAGTTATTCAAGTTGTATCCTTTTATGTTTTCTTATTAAGGTTAGTTTTTATTTATTTAACGTTGTTTTATACAATATTCAATACAATTTTTATTTGGATTGCTAATGCTTTCATTTTTACGGGTATGCAACCCACATTGCATTGATGTGTATTGTATTGTATGTTCATCAGTTCGAATATTTGTTGTTATCCAATAATTTAAACAAAATATATATATAAGTTAATGGATTATTCTATATCTTTATATCTGATGAAATGTTAAATTATAACTAGTGTATCAAATATGTATACTTATATTTATTTAAAATAAATTGTGCTGAAATTTATTTTTGTTGGCATTTTATTTGTTTAATTTTTTTATTCTTATATATAAAAGTGTGTTAACCACATTCACTGATATCTGGTTATATTCACATTTATTCAGTAATAACCACTTATATCTAGTTTTATCAATGTTTTTACGTATATAAAATTTTTAATATTTAAATCTGGTTATATCCAGTTTTCTCATTATTTTTTTATTTTTTTATATTTTTTAATATACAGAAAAATACCACAGCAATATGCACGTGCTAATATATTTACTTGTATAACGTATTAAAAGTAAGAAACGGGAAAAAGACATACTCACCATAGAAATAGAGTAGGGAGAACGCGTTCCAAGTATGCGCGTTGGTGGTAGAATTGAAAGCCGCCATTTTGATGGTTGTAATGTCAGTTTATAGACAAATATATGCATACCGTTGTGTTCACATGTAATAAAATTTATTAAATTATTTAAATTCGAATATTATTATTTTTTAAACTGTTTTTAATTAAATTTACTTCTCTAATAATTATACATTGAAAAAAGAAATTATAGATTTTTTTGAAAATAAATATTTGCTAGTGCCCACGAGTTACTCGTAAACTTTCAATACATAACTGAAGTAAAAATGTTATTTAAAGTTGCCTTTCAGAACAATTAATAGTTCTGCAAGCATAGAAATGTGTGTCATTCAACTGTAATATTCACTAATTATTTACTCTATGTAAAACTGAAATTAATAATTAAAAATGTGTGTACGTACTTAGGTTAGCACTAGTATAAACAACTTACACATCAACAAATTTATATACATATATATTTATTAGTAATATATCTACATACTTCAACATTTAACTAGTGGCTTGAATTTACATATATGAGGTTTTATTTTATGATTTTATTTACAATATAATAATATATAAAAGCTTTTCGTAAAGTTCTTATGGCTCTCTTGATGGAAGATTTGATTCACTCTCACTCGCTGCTACAAATATTTAATAAAGAAATCCACCGTAACCATAGAAAATGATGCACTTGCTTCACAATTTATGTTTGTATAGCACTTCACTAAGGTATAGAGTAGTTAGAGTATGTTTATAATGGCAATTCTTCCCAAAATGAGACCAAAGTATACAACTTTCCTTTGGAACCCAATTTGGTCTATCTGTTTTTTTAACCGCAGATTCCTTCTAATGGGCTCTTTTTGTATCCTATAATCAACAATTTTCAATGTTAAAAGATTTATTTATATTCACCAAATTTTGGATGAAATTAATAACTTTATGTACCTACCTACAATCGTGGAAAGATAATTTTCCTTTTCTATGCCTCAAATTGCCTTGCACTCTTCTTGCTAATCCAATTCGTGCAATGAAAAGCGGCACATCAACCCATATTAAATACTAAGTACTAAATTAAAGATAAAATGGCTAAATCCTTAGTAAAAAATGAAATGGGAAATAATGGAAATTCTTAACCTTAAACTAATTAACAAATGATAGTATAATAAGTTTGTAATTCACGATAATAAAAAATAAAATACAAAATATATATTACACAAATAATCAGCTGATGGACCCACCAATGGCGAATGTAAACATACCCCTCTCGGCATCACTTTTTGTGTGGACAATGTTCTCTCCTTCTTTTCTATCCTCCTTGATATCGTGCAATTCATACTAGGCTAAAATAGTGGAACAAAGTTACTATTGTAGTGTAACGAAATGAGTTTACATTAAATAAAAGAAGCAGACCTCTCGGCGCGATAAAAACGAAATGGTCACACGCAAAAAAAAGAGGCAGACCGGGCGACGTATAAAAACGCTCTTGTTTACACACCACCATAAATCAATCTCCACGCCGTACGGCATAGTCCAGCGGAGACAGAATGTCTATGGAATATTCTACAAACATTCGAGAGGGAGATGGAGTTTACGAGAATGCTTCCAGATGTTTCGTATGTGTATATAAGGCGGCGGGGTAATTCCGGATTAAGAAGTTCCTTTAGGTAGTCGAGGCGCGTAGAAATAAATATAAGTTCTCCTTAAGTGGTAGCCGAAGAATAAACATAAATAGTGAACGGTCCAGTTTTTATAGTGCAGTTTTTATTACCGTGTCATATAAATAGAAAGTGATATAATTACTGCAGTGTGATATAAATATACGCACATATTAGTAATAGTAATAAATACATGGTTAATTTAGATTGTAGTATTTTAAGTGTGATACGTTAGTTTTATATTTTTATATTGTTATATAATTTTAAGTGTATGAATATACAGACTGTTTTAAAAAAATAAATTGCACGAGTTGTTTATTGCGAACCCGAAAACGTTACACTAGTATATTATTTACACTGAAATACATAACTGGTGGAATTCTAAGTAGAAATTTGGAGCAATTTTCTACTAGTGATTAAATAGAACCAATTTCGTTCCTTGGATTGAAGCGGTATATTTTTTCGCCAAATTGAAAAAGCGAATTTTTGTATAGACTCTAACAATTGCTTGTATTAAAGTATATCCATGATATTCCTCACGAATAGGAACTTCTCTAAAATGTTCTTACAGTTCAGGGAACATTATATATATTTTTCCGTAATATTTTTGTGCTACAGCTATTGTAAATACAGTTATGAATGCTGTGTCTTCAGGTAGGTTGTTATTATTCAAGACGACCATTTTTCTAATTTCAAGTGGTTGTCCAATGAAAAGGACTGCATTTATTTTTAATGTTCTTTTGCCACCACTAACAATAAAATCCTCTTCCTTGAAATGTTTAGAACAAACCACCTTGCTTTTCGACCAAGTAAATTTACTAGAAAGTTTACCCAATGCATCTAACCATTTTTGCAGCAGTTCACTCCGGGGAAAAGTACAAGTGTATTTTCGTTAAATAATATTGTAAACTTGCTAAAACGAATAATGCATTGTTTTACCATGTTACTTACGTATGAAATGAAGTACCTTCAGGTTTAAACCTTCGGGCATTTGAGCAGCCTGGGACCGAACAAAACATGCTTTAAAGTCTTTAAAAACAACACAAATCGATAACAAAACACGAAACACTCGTCGAAATAAAATGACACTTCCACCAGGTTACCGCGTTTGACAATACAACCATAAAAATGGCTGCCACTACTGAACCCCGCTTAAAGAGGATGCGTAGTCGTCGAAGCGCGTTCTCCCCACTCTATTTCTATGATACTCACCCACATATTCTTCATATGAAGCTAACCGAAGGTATTTTATTTACAGACATAAAAAATGGGATCGATTATACAAACACCATACCAAGCTGCTGTCAATCACGAGGTGATTTTTCATTCACAGTTCTAAAGCAAATGGTGATTTTAAACAGCTCTTTTAATCACAGCGAATGCAAGAGTCGTTTATTTTCACCACGCATGGTAAAGGTTCTCCTCCGAGCTGTTTACCCTGGGTTCGGTAAAAATAAACGGTTCCTGCTTTCGCCCATGTTTCGCCGTTCCATTTTAAACAGCTCTTTGAGCTATTAACTGTATGCTCTGCTTATGTATACTAATATTAATAAACAAGGCTGTATGGGTAGCGAAAATATATTCGCGGTGAAAATGAATATCTTAACACAATCAATGCCTTTTATAGCTATTAGTTCGTCATTTTAATAACATTTATTAATTTCAACTGACAGTATCAGAAAAGCATAAGATATTTTATAAAATGCTAATAGTCTAGGGATAACAAATTTATAATAATTTATAAATATAATGAATACAAACCTTCTTCCACTGGTCTTTTCTTTTTTGTGGGCCATCTCCACGTGCATTTAAAATACCTGTTAATTAATCCCAAGCATTTTCATCATCTGGTATATTTTTATTCGTTCTTAATGAACGATTACTTCACATAAAATCTAAATAAATGGTCTGCTGTCGGACAGTAACTTTACCACTTCTTTCCCTCTTATCGATTTTAATCGCAGTTGAAAAAACACTTGCTTAACACTCAAAACTCCTTCAACAGGTAAATTTTAAAATAACGTACCTGCAAGGAATTTAACCATAATCAAACTTTGGTACTTTTGATTCCCATTCGAAAATACATTTAATTCTCTTTTGAAATATACAGAGTGAATGTAGAATTTTGACTTTAATGTGTAATATATTAAATTTTCTTTTGAATAGTATACAGAGTGACTTGTACCTTAATGTTCATTCTGTGAATATATTCATTTTCATTTGTTAATACACCGAGTGAGTTTAAGTAGTCGTTGCTTATTTTATTCATTTTCATTGTATTTAATTCTGTAAACGAACAATTTGCAAATTTTCGTAACTGGCAGAGACATTTCTCTGTTTGGGAAGTTTTTTTTTCTTTTAACTTTAAGTGAGTTCTCATAATGAATTTGATAATTTAATCGTTGCGGCTTCCCATTTAGTTTTTTGTTATAGTCGATCAATGTTTAGTAAAGTTAACACTTTCTTTTTTTTATTTTGTGTCACTCTTCTTTTAAACTTTTTTTAATATACATACAGCATGTGTAAAATCATATTGGGGATAGGACATATCTATACTATGCATACTCGCAACAACGCGCAGGTCGTACCAGTAAAGTACGATTAGCATTTCAGTCGGATACCGTCGATGGATGAACATGTATTTATCTAAGCATGCATCATACGCTTCGTAAATATATATTTACCAAATAAGAATTCAAAATATGTACTTCTGCGAGTTTTATTATATTGCGTACACAACGCAGTAGGAAAATAAAAGCACAATTCTAATTAAACATTAATTCTTAGTAAATTATTCTATAAATTTACTAACAACGGAATTTTAATGAAAATAAAAAATATACTCTAAACAATACAAAAAGAAAATGTTATCGCATAGGTCAAGAATGCCTCCTTCAGCAGCAAGGCATTGTCCGAGTCTATCATAAAAAAAAAAAATTCTCGCACATTACGAATCATATCAACAGTCAACATGATTCGTAATGTGTCAGAAAATTTATATGATAGGCTCATCATAGTTGCCGGAGGCCTCTTATCGTTTCGTACGTGGCAACGCTTTCCAGCGAAAATCGTTACAGACCCGATAACGACAACTTTCTTTACGATAATCGTTCGCATAACGATCAAGTTACAGAATAGGGGTGTAAATATCTAATGAAGCACAATGCAAAACAACAGAACACAACAATTTGATTATGATTTATCAACGACGCATATAATTTTAGGTTAGGATGTTTACAAATAACCCGCTTTTACGTTTCGTTATGACGATTCGTGTACTAGCGCTTAGTGTTTGTAATAGGAACTAAAATAAAATTCAAAATTGGTAAAGCCCGTGACCAGGCCCTGGGATTACCGCACCCGCATACGCCACCTGCCGTGTAAAAGGATTACCCTGGACCGCTAATATAAAGAGTATGCATCGGCCTTGGCGTAGACAGCCAATGTTACATTAGCTTTAATATTCGAAAGGGAAAATAATTGAATTAATTCTAACTAGAGCCTCAACTCATTAATTATTGTAAATGTATTTTTCTTCGTAACGAAGCATGTTATAACGTGAACTCTTGCTTTTTATTGGGACTGCATCTATCACATTAAAGCGCATTAGGCATTCAATAGTAAAATTAACTCCGCCCTAAAATTGAAGTTTAGCATAAGATTATAAACATTTATTTATTTTCAGAAAGTGTATTCTACCGACACCACCGGCCAAACGAGCGACATTAAACGGGCGCAAAAGATGTCTCCGCCCGATCTATAAATGTGAGCAGTGCAAGTACAGGACGAAGTACCAAGCAGATCTCAAGAAACACACTGAACAGCATTATGTAGTTAAAAGGTATAAATGTAGGATTTGTAACAGACGTTTCAAGACTAAAGAATCCCTCAGGCTGCACGTGGAAAATACGCACGCTTATGTTGGAGGAAAGGACGACCAAGAACATTCTACAACTGATTATAGGAATGCACATATAAAAGTAGAACAATCGAGCCCAAGAGATCAAAAGAAAATATTTGAGTGTTCCCTGTGTTTATTTCGAACAAAACATAAACCATCTATTAGCAGGCATATTAAAACTAAACATTTGAAGCAATTTGATTATAATTGTGATTCTTGTGAATTTGAAACAAACTGCAAACAGCATTTAGAAAGACATATCAAAAATAAACATTTGATGCAATTTGATTATAAATGCGTCTCTTGTGAATATGGAACAAACAACAAAAGTCATTTAGGGCCGGTTTTTCCAACTCCGATTAAAACGCCGGTTAGCGTAATCATTGATTAAAACACCGGTTAGGACAAATTTGCGTTTTTCCAACGCCGGTTAACTCTAATCGTTGATTAAGAACGTCGTTAATCGACCAAATTTTAACCGGCGAAAGAAATACCTGATAAAATATTAAACAGTGATTAGGCCTATATACACATGCGCATAACCTAGAAGATTTGAATTTCTGTCATTATTATATCTATTATTATTGACAGCTGTTGTTTTCATATGCATTTGTTTTACTGTATAAAAGTATTTTTTGGAAAATTAATAATTATTTACATCAGTGATTTAGTAATTGTATTGTTTCTTCTATAAATGTAATGAGCAGTATAAAAATAGCATAATATTAAATATGTGTAACTTTTAGCTTACTACAGAAATTTAATTAATTAATAACTACGAATACATTCTTTTCTCTGATGAGGATGATACAGCTTTGGAAGTTTTTCTATTCTACTACAATTCTGGGACTTTACCTTAATTCGTGTGGATTCTAAGATCCTGTGGCAATTTATGCTTGCATTTGCTCATTCCCTTTTTGTAATTGCATTTAATAGCACCTTGTGAAAACATCATTTTAGTCGAACATATTTTAGACTCACTTTAGATATGTCATTAACATATTAAATTATACTGAAAATTACAAATGAAATTGAAAATATGGAAGAAATTCTAGAGATGCTGGCAGGTTTACGTTGAGATTATATGCAGACACTTTAAATTCTTTTAGCTGAACTGGGTTTGGATGAATAATGTACATGCCTGTAAGGTTGACGTGAGGTTAATTTCTGCACTAATAATTATTACAGGCACTGTCAAGTTCACACCGATTCCTCCAGAACATAACATTTATTATGTTGAACTCGTGTAAACCAATTTGGAAACAAGATTTTCGCAATAAACCTTCTTTGATTAATGGACATAAAATTAGTTAGAATGCATTGTTCTTAATAAACAGCTGATGTATAATCTTTTAGTAAAAATATCTGGCTTTATTCACCCCACAGGAAATTGGTCAAAGTTAAATCATCTCAGATATGGCAATGCAACGTACAATATTTTATATCACTATAGTGTGACTGATAATCCAGCTTATGACCCTAGATGTAGACTTTTCTTTTTCAGCAAACTTCCTATTGTTATGATTTTGTTACATATCATATATTTTACATAATTTTGGTAACTGTTAATTTCATATATGTACGTATATTGTATCAGTTTTTTCATTCTTACAAAATTTTTGTATTTTTCAATAGCAATAAGTAATCAATAAATTTATTTCAGTTTCAAATTTGTGGCATTTGGTATTTATTGAATAATAGACATTTTAAATATGTGCTATGTACATAGAAATTCTCATGCAATATTCACAAAACAAGTACTTAAACCTTATTTACTAAAATGAAATTTCTAATTACATATAAAGAATATAATCTTTAAAAAAATAAAGGTAAAAAGCACAAAAAACAAATTCAAATATAGGAACCTTATTTACTAAAATGAAATTTCTAATTACATATAAAGAATATAATCTTTGAAAAAATAAAGGTAAAAAGCACAAAAAACAAATTCAAATATAGGAAATAGCGCCAATATTATTATAACAAATATGCTAATTTAGATCAAATGTACGAGCATTTTTGTTACCAACCTTCTAAAATAAATCCTTAATCACTGATCAGATAACCGGCGTATTTCTTGGCGTTGAAAAACACCGGTTAGAGATAATCAACGATTAAGCGTAATCAATGATTAGTTAACCGGATACTTTAACCGGTGTTGGAAAAACCGGCCCTTAGAACAACATATGAAGACTAAACATTTAAAGGAATTTGACTATAAATGTGACAAATGTGAATATGAAACAAACAACAAAAGTCATTTAGAACAACATATGAAGGCTAGACATTTAAAGGAATTTGACTATAAATGTTGTAACGAAGTTCCTCGTTAATTGCACAAATTAACATTTTTAGTCCATTATTAATTTATTTAACAATATTAAATTAATAGAATGTAAGTTATTTTGCTCAAATATTGTATAAAATGTTTTGGACGGACCTGTATATGTATTCATGTGCAACGATCATTCAAGTTATTTGTTATTTTTCAATATAAGGATGTATACGTCATGCTCGTAGTCGCGCGCAAATTGTATATTTTAAAACGAGTTTTTCCTACAGAAATAGGGGGGTTTACGGATATATAAAGACACCAACAAGTGTGTCTCTTCCATTTTATTTTCCTATCCTTCTGCTGCCTTTACCTTTCTTTACTCAGCCTTGATGGCGTGGGAAAGATAGGTGTTTATCCTAGAAACGTATTACATTCAGGTCTCATGCGCCGTGGAGTAATCGTTTCAAAATCCGCTAAAATCCGTCCGAAAGTGTTTGTTTCATTCAGACCAGGGGTCGTGAAGGAATAGACATTTTTACCGCTACTACCTATAATTCCCGTCCGAGTCAGACTATAAATGTCGTGACTATGTATATATATATCTCTGTATTTAATATATGTATTTCATTTTCAGAAACGTTAGATTTCAAATTTTCTTTGTAACGCGCGTATAAATTCAATACATTGTCCGCGCTTTGTAGCATAAACAAAGATATAATAATAATTCACCGAATAGACGCGCGAAAGTCCGTACCGATTGAAATTGTTCTCCGCGACGAAATATATATAAGGTTCTTCTGCGAGCAGGGTAACGTACAAAAATTTAGTTGTAATATAATGTAAGCAAACCTGATCATCCGTACTTTATTTCAAACACCATTTTATTTATGTTTTTCTTTAACGGAATATTCTGGGATTGTAATTGTTAATTCAGGGACTAGGAACGTACAAACGCTCTTGCTTGATTTTATACGCGACATATAGAGGTCCTTGACGCGTATTTAATTTGTATTCTATTTATGTACATAGATTTTGTAAATATATAATTAATATTAAACCATAAAGTGTATCAATTGTGACCATAATTTAATTGTTGAATTGTTTATTCGTTTGATATGATTTTATAATGTTTTAACAGAAATAAAAGTTAATTATTATGTACTTTTCAAATGAATTTCTAACCGTGTGTTTTTTTTGCTTACCTTTACCGTTTGCTAGTGAGATAGAGAAAGTAGTATATTCAAGAGTAACGAATCATATTAAAACAATAAGAAGTACTCACGTTATTTTTCTCCGCTGAGTCAGCTGTGAGCAATAGGTCTTTTGTCCCAAGGCACCACTCTAAAACCACCATAACTTTGATTTATTTTAAACCGCCCGAACAAGTTGACATTAAGGTCAACGGCCGTACTTTTACCAGATCATAACATTGAAGCCTGAACATATAGGCAGCCAGGAATGCGTATTTTTGGTGTCTGGACGACATTCAGAAGACCAATTCTGTAACCGGCGAGGTTGCCCTTGGTGCTATATAAGCAAATGGCACTGTGTATAATAAAAGTAAGCCAGCTAGGTTACAGATGGCGCCCAGAACGTTTGGCCGTGTTTTAAGAGATTTAAAAAATTAAATTCCGCCGCGTTTAATAAAACTGTTTGAATAATTTCACAGTTTTCCGCTAGATATACATGTATAATTATTTTTTGTAAATAGTAAGATAGGAAAATTGATACACATTTTTATGTACATACATAGAGATAAGTTTTATTAAAGGGTAGCAAAACGTACATATTCTTTATTAATTGTGAGGGAGTAAAAGGATAGGAGAATAAAATTGCAACTACAATACATTTTCATTTTATTATTATTTTATTTTTATTTTGTACAGTATAAATTATAAAATGACCGATCAGGACAAAGGCAAAAATCCAAACCCTCTTGGGTGGATATATACTTTGAAAAAAGAGGATTTAAATGCCGCAGCAGAATCTTTAGGGTTAGACGCTACCGGTAATGTCGAGGACGTACGTAAACGCATTAGTACCTTTCTGAAAGAGGATAAAACGGGTTCAACGAATAAGGGAAACGCTCCACCGCAAAGGGACACTAACGTTCAGATTTCTTCCGCGGAAATCTGTGCTCAAATAAGGAAATGGGGGATTCATTTTAATGGCAGCTCGGACGCTGTATTTTTCCTGGAAAGAGTCAACGAACTCCAAGTATGCTATGGGATTAAAGACGAACATATGCTACATGCATTGCCTGAGCTTTTTAGAGACAAAGCACTGCTTTGGCTCCGGAATAATAAAACTTTATGGGGTACATGGGACGAGTTCTTAGAGGATTTCAAACTTCAATATCTTCCGCCTCGGTATAATTTTTCAATCGAAGAAGAAATACGCGCTCGGTTGCAAAAACCAAAAGAATCTTTTAAAGATTATTTAACCGCCATATTGACGTTGATGAGACGCGGCCAAGATATGTCCGAAGGTGATAAATTGGAACGTGTATACGGTAACATGTCACCTAGTTACAGGATGTATATACGTAGGGACGCGATACAATCCCTCCGGCAATTATCTAAACTCGCTGCCGACTACGAATTACTGCTGGAAGAGCAGGCGCGCTTTTGTAAGAAAGAAAGTACGCTATCAGCACCGGAACGTCCGCCCAGCGATAAACCGAGTACTTCGCGTTCGCATCATTTGTCATATGCCGCCCAGGATAATAAGCCTCGCCAATTTCCTGTACCGCCGTCGCCGTCACAAAAATTATCACACCCGGAAAACCGTTGTTGGCGCTGTGGCAGAGAGGGGCATACGCGTGGTTATTGCCGTAACCCATTTAAAATGTTTTGTTCACGGTGTGGCAAGTTAAATGTGCGTTCCGTTGACTGCCGATGCCAGGGAAACGCCGAGAAGGGCGGTCTGCAGGCAAAGACCGTCCGCAAGCAGTAAAGCCGCCTGAATCCGCAAACACAGGTATCAAAGACTCGACAGTGCCAGACAATCGCGTCTGGATCCGCGTACACATACATAACCAGAATTTACGAGCCCTCGTGGACAGCGGAGCGACTTCATCGTTTTTGTCCGAATCGCTAGTTGCCCGGTTGTTGGAAAACAATACACAACGCGTCTTAAATAGAAAATCTAAAGTCCGCCTCGCAAATGGAGACGTTGTAGAATCGCCTGGCTCAGTTTTGTTACCGGTCCGCATGGGTAGCCGAACTACAGACGTAAATTTTATAATTATGCCGAAGAGCCCGTGCTCAGTCATCTTCGGAATTAATTTTCTCAAGGAAATTGGGGCTGTTCTCGATTTTTCCGAAAGGAAACTGTACTTTAAGGGAGACAATGCAGTCTTTGCCGCGAGCTGTGGGATCTCCGGAGTACAGGACCGCCACGAGACCGCCTTAAAAAAATTCCTTGATCAAGAATTAAGTAAATTTACTACCGTGCCTGGTCGGACGAATCTAATACGTCACACAATCCGTTTGCAACCGAATACCGCCCCAATAAAACAACGTTATTATCCGTGCAACCCGAAGAAGCAAGCACTAATCGACGCCGAAGTAGACAAGATGCTACAAGACGGTATAATAGAACCCAGTAACAGCCCGTGGAGTTCTCCAATCGTCGTGGTCACGAAAAAGAACGGTGGCGTTCGGTTTTGCGTCGATTTCCGAAAAATTAATTCTGTATCGATTAAAGATTCATATCCTTTGCCGTATATTTCAAATATTCTTGATAAACTCCGCGACAGTAAATATTTTTCGACGCTTGATCTTAAAAGTGGGTACTGGCAAGTGGAATTAGAAAAGGATAGCAGACCCGTGACAGCTTTTACAATTCCGGGAAAGGGCCTATTTCATTTTGTATCATTACCGTATGGATTGCATAGTGCGGGAGCAACGTTCCAACGCCTATTAGATTCGGTGATAGGTCCCGAAATGGCAGAGTACGCATTTGTATATTTGGACGATATCATTATTTTAGGCAAGACTTTTGAAGAGCATTTGAAAAATTTAAGTAATGTTTTCGCGCGTTTACGGGAAGCAGGCCTTCAACTACAACCAGACAAATGTACTTTTGCCAAACAAGACATAAAATATTTAGGTCATGTTGTAACACCGGACGGAATCCGTACAGACCCGGACAAGATCGCTGCTATATTAAATGTACCGCCGCCGCGAAACAAGAAAGAAATACGTGGTTTTCTGGGACAAACGTCATGGTACCGTCGGTTCGTACCGAATTTCGCACAACTTACCGTTCCGCTCATAAAATTAATTAAAAAAGATGTGCGTTGGGAATGGACGACGGAACAAGACGCCGCATTCGCCGCCGTAAAGAAAGCACTAACAGAGAGCCCAGTTCTCGCGTGTCCGGACTTCTCCAAACCATTCCAATTGCATACCGACGCCAGTGAGAAAGGTTTAGGAGTCGTTTTAATACAAATAATAGAGGGTGCCGAAAGAGTGATTGCCTATGCCAGTAGGACTTTAAGTAAGGCAGAATTAAATTATTCGACGACCCAGAAAGAAGCTCTTGCCGTCGTTTGGGGTATCAAAAAATTTAAGTACTATTTAGAATTTTACCAATTCACCGTTATTTCCGATCATCAATGTTTAAGATTCCTGAATGACTTGAAGAATCCGTCAGGACGACTCAGTCGATGGGCTGTTGATTTACAACAGTATGATTTTGTCATTCAATACCGTAAAGGAGCGATGAATAACTTAGCCGATTCTCTGTCCCGAGCACCGCTTCCTTTCAAACACGAAACCGATGAAGATACCTGTGCCTTGTTAGAAGAAACGTCTTGTTCTTGGTATAACAAGAAGGCTGCGGACGTTCAGTCAGATCCTGAAAAATTTCAAGAATACCGATTGGAGAATGGTAATTTGTACAGACACATACCTGATACACAACATACCGAGGGAGTGCGCGCATGGAAATTGTGTGTAGCTACGCCTGACAGAAACGACGTCCTGAAGGAAATCCATGACGCTCCTGAAGCTGGACATCTTGGGGTCGCCAAAAGTATAGCGAGAGCCGCTTCGTTATATTATTGGCCAGGGATGTTCAGAGATGTCCGCCGCTACGTCAATCGATGTCGATCCTGTAAACATTATAAATTTAATCAGGGAAAACCTCTAGGCCAGATGTTATTCTCACCCGTTGATTGTCCATGGGAACAAGTGAGTGTGGACCTCCTCGGACCTTTTCCGCGTTCCAAGAGAGGATATACTTCATTATTGGTAATACATGATCGATTCACGAAGTGGGTAGAGTGCCAGCCGCTACGCTCTGCCACATCACGAACCATCATCCAGGCACTGAAGGAAAAGGTAATCTATCGTTTTGGTTGTCCGAAGATCCTGTTGGCTGACAATGGTCCGCAATTTGCCAGTCACAGTTTCACCAGTTATTTTAATGGATTAGGTGTCAAGATAAGATTTAATGCTCCGTATGCTCCGCAATCGAATCCTGTGGAAAGGACAAATAGGGTATTAGGACCTATGATTGCACAATACATCAATAAAGATCATAGAGAATGGGACCAATACCTACCTCAGTTCGTTTTCGCCATCAACACCGCTAAACATGAGTCTACAGGATTCACACCTGCCTTTCTTAACTTTGGTAGAGAACTCATGCCGCCGAGCTCTCTGCGGAGAACCGCTGATGGGCAATTAATGGATCCTGCTCGACCGAACACAGAAGAATTGGCTCAAGAACTGTCGAAATTGGACGACTTTTTCAAGATTGTCAGGATAAAGTTGGCTCAAGCGTTCCAGAGGCAAAGTAGGCCCTACAATCTGAGACATCGTCCTTACCGCCCTCAAATTGGACAATGGGTGTATCACCAGACCCATAATTTATCCGACGCCTCTAAGAAATTTACCGCTAAACTTGCTCCGAAATTTGAAGGTCCCTCTAAAGTTATCCAGATCCTGTCTCCGTCTATTCTTATGTTACAGGTACCAAACAGACGAAAACCCGTGAAAGTCCATGTGAAAGATGTAAAGATTCCGTCCGCAGACGAACTCCAAACCGATCTTCCACCTCCAAATCCGCTGGAAGTAGTGGGGGAAGGCCAGGAGGATATATAAATTCGTACGTACCATCCAGTATACACAGTCGATGCAATGGGCACTTCCAAGCAACCAGGCAAGATGACCGCTCCCCGTCCCTTGGTATCTCCGCCGCCATCCGCCATGGATGATCGATATCGAGCGTTGTGGGGTACACCGCCTGGGTTGAAGACGCCCGAACGACCAATAACGCCTCGCTATCTGGTGTCACCAGCGACCGTTGCCCTCATGGAGGAGAAATATCAGACATATTGTTGCAGGACACCTCCCAAGCCAGTAGTCTCCGTGCCGCCCTCCGATGAGACAACAGTCGATGTGGGACCCACGTTACACAGTCCCGACGCAGAAGCCTATCTGGGTTTCAGGCTTCTACAACTTTTCGGTGCTTCTCCAGTGCCCGACTTATTGTCACCGTTGCCAGCAACGCCTGAAGCGAAGAAAGCACCCTTTGTCAATGCCTCCCCTCCGACAATCTCAATTCCTTCGCCGCCTCCCGCACATGGTACCTCAAATCTACCAGTTATTCCTTTTCTGCCTCATTTTTCCTTGGACATGCCGTTCCTTTGCTCAGACCCTCCGCCGCTGCCGACGATTCCGCCGCCGACCGTTAAACCTCGTCTGGCAAATCCTGGGGCCTGGGTGAGGAAGGAAGGTTCGCTGGGGAAAGGAGTCCGTAAGAGGCGACATGGGAACAAGCGAGTCCATGTGCGGGTCGACGGAGTGAGCGTCGTGATGACTCGCAGGGAAGCTGAGATCCACCACGCGAATCTGAAAAGACAGAACAAGCAGTGATAGTGCGTACGTCATAGACATCGTGAGTGATGATAAACTGACGAGTTTTAGTTTTTTTAATTTTAAGATGATAGACTTTCAAGAATTAATTGTTTAAATTTTAATTTTCCGTTTCTGTACTTTTGATTTAGTTGTTAGGGTTCGTTGTTTACTTTTAAGGAGGGGGCTGTAACGAAGTTCCTCGTTAATTGCACAAATTAACATTTTTAGTCCATTATTAATTTATTTAACAATATTAAATTAATAGAATGTAAGTTATTTTGCTCAAATATTGTATAAAATGTTTTGGACGGACCTGTATATGTATTCATGTGCAACGATCATTCAAGTTATTTGTTATTTTTCAATATAAGGATGTATACGTCATGCTCGTAGTCGCGCGCAAATTGTATATTTTAAAACGAGTTTTTCCTACAGAAATAGGGGGGTTTACGGATATATAAAGACACCAACAAGTGTGTCTCTTCCATTTTATTTTCCTATCCTTCTGCTGCCTTTACCTTTCTTTACTCAGCCTTGATGGCGTGGGAAAGATAGGTGTTTATCCTAGAAACGTATTACATTCAGGTCTCATGCGCCGTGGAGTAATCGTTTCAAAATCCGCTAAAATCCGTCCGAAAGTGTTTGTTTCATTCAGACCAGGGGTCGTGAAGGAATAGACATTTTTACCGCTACTACCTATAATTCCCGTCCGAGTCAGACTATAAATGTCGTGACTATGTATATATATATCTCTGTATTTAATATATGTATTTCATTTTCAGAAACGTTAGATTTCAAATTTTCTTTGTAACGCGCGTATAAATTCAATACATTGTCCGCGCTTTGTAGCATAAACAAAGATATAATAATAATTCACCGAATAGACGCGCGAAAGTCCGTACCGATTGAAATTGTTCTCCGCGACGAAATATATATAAGGTTCTTCTGCGAGCAGGGTAACGTACAAAAATTTAGTTGTAATATAATGTAAGCAAACCTGATCATCCGTACTTTATTTCAAACACCATTTTATTTATGTTTTTCTTTAACGGAATATTCTGGGATTGTAATTGTTAATTCAGGGACTAGGAACGTACAAACGCTCTTGCTTGATTTTATACGCGACATATAGAGGTCCTTGACGCGTATTTAATTTGTATTCTATTTATGTACATAGATTTTGTAAATATATAATTAATATTAAACCATAAAGTGTATCAATTGTGACCATAATTTAATTGTTGAATTGTTTATTCGTTTGATATGATTTTATAATGTTTTAACAGAAATAAAAGTTAATTATTATGTACTTTTCAAATGAATTTCTAACCGTGTGTTTTTTTTGCTTACCTTTACCGTTTGCTAGTGAGATAGAGAAAGTAGTATATTCAAGAGTAACGAATCATATTAAAACAATAAGAAGTACTCACGTTATTTTTCTCCGCTGAGTCAGCTGTGAGCAATAGGTCTTTTGTCCCAAGGCACCACTCTAAAACCACCATAACTTTGATTTATTTTAAACCGCCCGAACAAGTTGACATTAAGGTCAACGGCCGTACTTTTACCAGATCATAACATTGAAGCCTGAACATATAGGCAGCCAGGAATGCGTATTTTTGGTGTCTGGACGACATTCAGAAGACCAATTCTGTAACCGGCGAGGTTGCCCTTGGTGCTATATAAGCAAATGGCACTGTGTATAATAAAAGTAAGCCAGCTAGGTTACAATGTGACAAATGTGAATATGAAACAAACAGCAAAAGTCATTTAGAACAACATATAAAATCTAAACATTTAAAGGAATTTGACTATAAATGTGACAAATGTGAATATGAAACAAACAACAAAAGTCATTTAGAACAACATATGAAGACTAAACATTTAAAGGAATTTGACTATAAATGTGACAAATGTGAATATGAAACAAACAGCAAAAGTCATTTAGAACAACATATGAAAACTAAACATTTAAAAGAATTTGACTATAAATGTGACAAATGTGAATATGAAACAAACATCAAAATTGATTTAAAAAGACATATAAAAACCATACATTTAAAGGAATTTGATTATAAATGTAAGTCTTGTGAATTTGGAACGAACAAGAAAAGTCATTTAGAACAACATATGAAAACCAAACATTTAAAGGAATTTGATATAAATGTAACAAATGTGAATATGGAGCAAACCTCAAAATTGATTTAAAAAGACATATAAAATCTAAACATTTAAAGGAATTTGACTATAAATGTGACAAATGTGAATATGAAACAAACAACAAAAGTCATTTAGAACAACATATGAAGACTAAACATTTAAAGGAATTTGACTATAAATGTGACAAATGTGAATATGAAACAAACAACAAAAGTCGTTTAAAACAACATATGAAGACTAAACATTTAAAGGAATTTGACTATAAATGTGACAAATGTGAATATGAAACAAACAACAAAAGTCGTTTAAAACAACATATGAAGACTAAACATTTAAAGGAATTTGACTATAAATGTGACAAATGTGAATATGAAGCAAACCTCAAAATTAATTTAAAAAGGCATATAAAATCTAAACATTTAAAGGAATTTGATTATAAATGTAAGTCTTGTAAATTTGGAGCACACGACAAAAGTAATTTACAAAGACATATAAAACGTAAACATTTGAAGTGATTTGATTATAAACGTGACCCCTATGAATTCTTTTTTTTATCGGTTAGTATAACAATTTGTGTTTATTTTGTATTTAATTCTCGGCTAATGATATATGTATAGCAAAAATAAAATATCAACAGTAGGGTAAGATAGCCGATTCTGGAACCTCCTCAAATTCAGCGGCTTTCACCTAGCCTGAGAAGCGAGCAGCGGCCCCCTCCCCAGCAGTGGCGCCCTCTGCAAATCGCCGCTGGCGAGGTTTCGAACTAGCGTGTGCGTAGTACGGGGAGCGCTCTTAAAGTTTTACTGTGTTAGCTACGGGGAGCGCTCATAAAGTTCTCCAGTGTACGCTGCGGGGCGCGCACGTAGAGTTTTACATCAGAGTTTACGGGGGCCTCGGCGGTTAGCGGGGGGCCCGGGGATTCAGCTGAAGCGGGGACCTGGAGGATGGTGGGCATTTTTCGAAATAAAAAAATTAAATTGTATTGTCAATATTGCAAGACTTTTTCTTCAAGGTAGCAGTTATAGTAGTAGGGGGTAACCCCTCTAATGATGGTGGTTTATATAAAATATGTGAAGTTAAATTTTCGGTAGTATCTCGATAATTTGCGATCGTTTTCGTGCTATATTTATTATAGAAATGGATTTACATCAACTAGCTATTGATAAAGTTGGTCACGTCTTGAAGTGTATCGATAATTATGAAGATATAAGTAGTGAATTGGTTCCTTATATACCATTGTATGTTTTAAAACAGAAATTTCGTGCGGAAGATTTGGAGAAAATCTGGACTTACATTAGCATCGAGAATAAAAAGAAACTGAGATCATATCGACCCTGTTATAAACATTATAATACACCTGATCAGGAAGATCATATTGATGGTCCACCACCCCCAAAACGATGTTGTCATTACTGCTGTGATGAAAAAAGAAAGAAAAAGAACAAAAGTATAAAGGAATTGGATTAAGGTGATAGTAATAATGTGAACATACTGAGAACACGGACAATATAATTTCGCAAGAACTGGAGAAAGAATGGCAAAGACTTGAACGAGAATTAATAGTATTTGAGGAAAAAATTAAAAAGGAAAAGTTTATGATTGATGCATCGACATATAACATCAACGCATCAGGAAGTAAGAACGTTACTATTGGAGTTAGTCCAGCTGCGGGCTACATCCCCCTTGCAAAGATTTGTACAAGGCGTGCATGTATTTTTTTTACGCAAGAGGAATGGTTGCTGTTTTGGCAAGACGATTTTAATGTAACTCATAAAGTGCAACGTTCTTCCTACAGACACTTAACAATAATACATATCTTAAGCCGCAATTCAGAAATTACAATGACAGCGAAGAGGAGCTATCTTAACTTATATAAACTAAAGGATTTAATACACGAAAAATTCAAAGCATTGTGTAAAAACAACTTTTTGGATATTTATAGGAAAACTTTACAATTTTGTCTGAATGCTAATAACACGTTACTTGAAGATGCCAGAAAATACATATCTTCTCGTTCAAACTGCTTCTTTATGTTGGAATTCCTACAGTTCTTTTCTCAAAATATGTATAGTGATTTTCAAAAGTTAGAAAAAAACAATCAATTCTAACGTAATGTAATGTTTTTTTTTTAAATAAATACCCTTTCACAAGCTTTAAATGTGTTTTTATTATAATATAGAGTAACAGTGCTACATCTAACAGAGTTAAAAAAAAATAATACAAAGTTTACATGATATCCTAAATACACTTAAATTGTATTATTGTAGTAGTATTCCCTCCAACTTCTTCTTCTCTCAAACAAATAAATCCATATTTGCCATTAGAAAATTCAGCAATGTTCTCTTCCGTGAAAAAAGCATTATAACGTTTAGGTAGATAGGTAGAATTATTTTCTAGATCACATTTTATGGCATCCCCGTATTTTGTGTTAAGTCTCGTAATACAAACAATATTGTGAATTACATTTGTTTCTAAATCCTTCAGCTTCACAATTGGTTTTAAGTTGGTTAGCGAATTAATGCTCTCTAAAATGTTCATTCTAGTGAGAAAAAAAAAGAAAAAAAAGGTATTATACAAATCACCGAACACAAAATTCACGAATAGAAAAAGAACTAGAGCGTTTACTCACTTTGTTTTAACTCTGTTAAGACTTAACGGTAACTAAGATATCGTAGAAAATTACTTCTATAAATAGGTAACTTAAAACAATTTGAAAGTAAATATTTACTTTAAATATAGTCATAAAAATGTCACGTTCCGATTTATGATACATGCATTATGCAAGGAAAGTTAAAAACTAGCACAGGGCCGATATATTATTAGCCACTGGAATGCTAATTTACAACGATAAATCTAGTCATAAAAATGTTATGTTCCGATTACGCAAGGACAGTGGAAACTAGAACAGGTGTGATATATTCTTAACCACTGGAATGTTAATTTACAACGGTAACCGAGAAGCAGTTTATGTGTATAGTACAATGTAATCGACCTCGCGCACACAGACACACACATACACATACGTACGTTATACAGATTCCATATAGCAAACGTTACTTAACTTGCGCGATATGTGGGTTAACTATTTTTAAATTTGCGCGTAATGAACTGTAATGTAAAGTGTTGGTTATAAAATATGATTTGAAAAAATATTTCTCACGAGGAGTGAAAGTGTCATGTTAAATAATGTGAAGGAAATACATATACATTTATATTATACGACTAATGCAAGAATGTAAAGTATTAGTCGTAAAATCGGATTTGAAAATTTTTTTCTCCAACTATATGAGGAACGTATATGTTACATAATGTAATGAAATGCATCTCCATTTTTCATCCTTCTCTAAAATTGTGATTTTGCCAAGTGTAAAGTACCTATATAAGCTTTTCACAAGCAAATATTGTCAGACAGTTCCTTCTGCTATTGTAGACTATATTATTGTGTAAAAATGTCGTTTGAAGCTAGTGAAACTAAACATACTTTGTTCGAAGCTTCCCTAACTAAATTTGTACACAGTTATTACTGTAAAAGGACGCAATACATAACAGTGTATTACGGGAGCATAGAAAATGCTTTCAAAAACACAACCATAAAAATTCCGTCTAATTATACCGACTCACCAAATGTTTACAAGTGTACATTTACGACTAAATTATGTTTAGCTTGTGGTGGAGCTATCTATCCTTTAGATAGATTGGAGAAGGTAGAACTCCACAAGACTATCATAGCAAGTGATATACCGGAGATAAATTCGTTAGAGTGTTATCTTTGTAGTAAAGCCCTAGAAGTGTTAGTAGAAGGCGTGTGCTGCGACGAATGTACAGAAGTATATAAGAGTCGACGAGCACTTTATGACTTTAAGGAGTAGAAATGTAACGAAACGTAAGTAGCTTCAAGTTTTTTTTATGCTAAACTCCTTTCTTTTCTTTGCAGGCTGCTAATATAACTCAATTTATAATTTTTATAATTACAATATGTCATTTTGCTAAATATGTTACTACAAGAAGATAATAAAAATAATTACTAAATGTAACAAATCTCTTTCACTTACTTTTAGTTGAGTTTTTTAAAAATTAGTGTAACAAAATATTAGTATTCTTCCATTAGTGGGTTTATTCCACCACCAGAAGAATCGTTTATCTTAGCAACTATATAAAAGCAAGCAGAAACCTGGTAAGCCACAGTAAATGAAACGATCTGCGTTACGCCAACATTCATTAGTTCAAGCGATTTCAGGTAAGTTACTTTTCACACTTTAATATTAATCATTGAATATCAGTTTTGTAGAAGTAAGTAATGGTAAACATATGTCCTATCTGCTCAAAAACATTTACAAGAAAAGATAATGTTAGACGACATATCAATACAATGCATGCAACGTTTCTATGTGAAAAATGTGGATTAAAATTTACCGAGTGTAAGCATGTACTGGAACCATCTATTAAGAGACCTAGGGTTGCTTCAAAGACAAACAAACCTAACGAGAAGCCTGAGGTGGCTATTATCAACTATAATTGCTGCGACCAAAGTTTTTGGTCTGTTTTATAATACCGAGGTCATTTAAGATCACAGCAACATATTGCAGCTAACAATCAGGCTTTGGGGGATGGTGTATTTAGAATAAATTCGAGCTTTCGCAATCGTGTAGCGAGTTATAAAATTGAAACTACCAACAAGAATGATATACCAAAATTTTTAGAATCAATCAAAATGCAAACTTGTGAACTTATAAGAAATGTCTTGAAGAATTTTCTCAATATAAAATTCCAGTTGGAATTGTTCGCTTTTTATACTAAAATTATTGATAAAGGACAGCAAACGGAATTAAAATCATTTAATACTAAGTATATTATTGTTAGTGAATTTTCGAATATTGAGGAAAAGTATGATCAATTAGCAGAGGTTATGATTAACAAAAGTGGTGAATTTCAAGAGAGGGGATCTGGTTTCAGCTTAGTCAAAATTTCTCACATGGAAATTAATGAACCATTAACAGGTTCCTCTTACATTCGATTACCCCCTATCATCGAATCTAAAAAAGCTTGCATTAACATTCATTGTAAGGATATGTGTTTAGCTTGGAGTTTAGTTGCGGCGCTTTATCCTACTACCAAGCACTCTAATCAAATTAGATCATACCCCCATTATAAGAACGTTTTAAATTTAAAAGGTATCAACTTTCCAGTCAAAATGAAAGAGTTACCGAAAATCGAAGAACTGAACAATCTGAGTGTAAATGTTTACGGTTTAGCAGGTGATTCTAATTTCAGTAACAAAGTAGAAGTTGATGGACCATTGTGTTTCACATCAAAAAAGCGTCCGGTTCATGTGAATTTATTATATTTAGAAGAGGGTGAAAATTCTCATTTTGTCTTAATAAAAAATCTGTCGAGATTAGTTTCATCTCAGATTTCTAGTCACCTACATGCGGTTTACCTTTGTGATGGTTGCTTAATAAAATTCTCATCACAAATACATTTAGAAAACTACTCTAAGTTTGATTGTAATAAAGTTTATACAGTACTTCCTTCTAATGACTTAAAAAAGACTAAATTTGGAGTCATGATGCCGGAAAATATCTTAAAATTTACACAATTTCATCGTAAGCTTTTCGTAGGGTTTACGATCTATGCTGACATTGAATGTCTACTCCAACCAATTGCGAATTCTGAACTACCTCCAGAGAGTTCATATACGGTAAATACACATGTTCATGTTCCATACAGTTTTGGCTATAAAATTATTTGTTCTTTTAATCAAAATTTGAATAAATACATTACCTACACTGGTTTGGATTGTACAAAAGTGTTTATTTCGCGATTAATGGAGGATGCTCACTGGATTTACGAAAATCACTTAAACGTAATTAAACCAATGTTACCGTTAACGCGGGAAGAAAAAGCGCTTTTATGATAATGCTGAAAATTGTCACATTTGCGAATTGCCTCTATTAGAGAGTGATGTTAAAGTTGCAGATCATTGTCATTTAACAGGAGCTTTTCGAGGGGCAAGTCATTCTTTGTGTAACTTAGGTTTTAAAATTAGCAATTTCATAACAATTTTTATACATAATTTAAGCGGGTATGACCTACATTTATTTATAAAAGACCTTGCTACTGATGATCAAACCATTGAAATTATTCCTCGAAATAAGGAAAGTTATATAGCAGCTATTAAAGCTATTCTTGTAAATAAATATACTGATAAAAATGGAGTGGAGAGAAATGTGTTTCTTAAACTTAGATTTGTAGATAGTTTTCGTTTCTTGAGTAGTTCGCTCGATAAATTAGCAAAAAGTTTGTCAAACGATCAATTCAAACATACCCGATCATATTTTCCTGATAATGAAAAATTTGCTTTAGTTCGAAAGAAGGGAATCTTTCCTTATCAATATATGAGTACTTTTGAAAAATTATATGAAACAAGTTTACCAAGCAAAGAAAATTTTTTTAATTCTTTAACAAATACTCATGTGAGCGATGCAGAGTATCAGTATGCTCATACTATGTGGACTACGTTTGAATGTAAAAATTTACTCGATTATTCTAATTTATATTTACAAACAGATGTTTTATTTTTAACAGATGTATTCGAAAACTTTCGAGAAGTTATCATGAAAACTTATAGTTTAGACCCCGCTCACTACTACACTAGCCCCGGACTAACTTTTGACGCGATGTTAAAACACTAAGATTTCTTTGGAATTGCTAACTGATATCAACATGCACCACTTTGTTAAGAAAGCTATTACGGGAGGTATTAGTCAGTGTTCGCTCCGCTATAGTAAAGCAAATAACAAATATATGAGTGATTACGATAAGAATAATCCCTCATCTTATTTAGCTTATTGGGATGCAAACAATTTATATGGTTGGGCTATGTCTCAGTATTTACCGTATTCTGGTTTTAGATGGCTGTTCGACAGTGAAATTCAGAATTTTGATATTTTAAATACTTCAGATTCAGCTAATATTGGATACTTTGTAGAGGCTGACATTGAATATCCAATCTCATGTCATGATGATCACAATGATTTACCCTTTCTTGCGGAGAATATTACACCACCAACCTCTAAGTTTCAGACATTTAAATTAATTGCGAACTTACATAACAAGGACAGGTATGTCAGTCATTATCGGAACCTCAAGCAAGCTTTGCAACACGGTCTCAAAATAGCTCGAATTCATAGAATATTAGCGTTTCAACAATCTGATTGGCTTAAAAATTATATAGATCTCAACACAAGTCTTCGTCAGAAAGCAAAAACCGATTTTGAAAAGGATTTTTATAAATTAATGAATAATGCGGTTTTCGGAAAGACAATGGAAAATATTGATAAGCGTGTAGACGTAAAATTGCTAACCCATTGGGATAATCTTGGTCATAAAAGGGGTGCTAGTTCTTTTATTGCTAAACCAAATTTCAAAAGTCTCTCAATTTTTAACGAAAATTTAGTTGCTATCGAAATGCAAAGGTTAAAAGTGATCTATAATAAACCTATTTATATAGGCTTTGCGGTTTTAGAAATATCTAAATTATTAATGTACGATTTTTATTACAATTTTATAAAACCATTTTATCAAGAGCGGGTAAAACTGTGTTACATGGACACAGATAGTTTCATTCTGAACATATTTACCGAAGATCTTTATGAAGACATGAAGAAAAATTTATCAAAATTTGATACCTCAAATTTTCCGTTAGATAATATGTTTAATATACCATATCAAAATAAAGCTGTCCCTGGCTTATTCAAGGATGAGAATGGGGGTAAGATACAACGAGAGTTCATTGGGTTGCGATCAAAAATGTATTGCAATAAGGTTGAGGATAAAGTAACAAAGAAAGTAAAAGGTGTGAAAAAGTATGTAGTGAGAGATGACATTTCTTATGAAGATTATAAAACTTGTTTATTTGACGAACAAACAATTTATCGTAAACAAACGCTTTTTAGAAGTAAATTACATGAAATGTTTACGATTGTTCAAAACAAATTGGCTCTTTCACCTGCTGACGATAAACGCTACATTAAACCAGATTGTGTAAATACCTTAGCTTGGGGTCATTATTCTATTGAATAGGTTTCTTTTAGTCATTCCATTTCATGCAAACAATCGATAATCATTAAATTCACATTGGAGTCTAAAGAATTTGCGTTTGAAACGATTAAAAAGGTTAGTTCATCAACATCACTTTTAACTCTAATAAAATTTGAAAATGTTTCAGGGTGCATTGCTGATGTGTTATACCCCATCTTCAGAAGTTGCTGGTAATGAAAGCGATGAAGATAATATCGATATGAACATATGTTATTTACCAAGACCTTATTTCATCTTATGTAGAGGTGGCAAGTATATTTTCCTGTGCTGCAATTGTAACGAAATTGGGAATCCTTACACCGATAGATATGAGGAATTATGTTTACCACAGATGTTTGAATTAAATGAATTTCATAACTATGATGAAGATTCACACGTGGAACGATACCTACCACAGTGCATTCATTGTGCTGGGGAAATATATTCTATTATTCCAACTAATACTTGTATAAAGTGTAATAATGCTTCGTAACGTATTTAACTGGATAGAATACGCATCTTTATGATCACTAAACTGAAAATTTGTATAATAACAGAAGGAACTGTCTCATTTTTTTTTAAATAAAAAATCTGTTAACGATATATTTGTTTTATTCATATTCATATTCAATTATTGTTCGTAAAAACTACCCAAAATGGGTTGTCCGTTCATGTCTTCTAGATTATATGTTGCAGGATTTGTTATTTTAGCCTTAACAATTTTGAAGAGTTCTGTGGACCAGTTTGGCGTGTATCCCTTCTCGAACAGGCTTTTATGTTTACTTATACGTACAACATCGCCAACTCTAAAAATTCGATGGCCACTTATTTTCACATGATTATAAACACTTTTTAACAATCTCTTTTCATTTTTCTTGTTAACATCACGAGGTAGCATTTTAATAGTTCTATGTTTAGTGCTGTTATAAGTATTAGTTACTGCTGGTAATATATCCATCCACTTATATTTACCACTCATACTGAATTCCTTATACAGCTTTTCTTTGAGTGTCCGAATTACACGCTCTGCAATAGATGCCTTCATTGTACTATATGAAGAATAATGATTTATCTTATAATCGTTCATAAGTTTTTGAAATTGCGTGTTATAAAATTCACGTCCATTATCCGATTGTAAATTTTTAGGCTGTCTAGGTCCTTGTAGAATGTTCTCCATAGCCTTCCTTACTTCTACACTTGCTTTACTTTTTAGAGGTTGAGTCCATAGAAATTTCGAGAAGCAGTCTATAACCACGAGTATGTATTTATAACCTTTATTCTCACGGGCATAAGGAATAAATTCCATCAAATCGGTCTGCCACAAGTCATCGAGTCCTTTAATGATTACACGACGTCTTTTGAATCTTCTTCGAGCTGGTCTATGTAACTCATTAACTACATCTTGCTTAATTTGACTCATTATCAGTCTTTAACTTCTTAATTTTATTATCGATTTTTGTTTCCAAGTTTGTCAATAATTTTTTGTATGATACATCATTTCGTTTTATATTACCTTCAACAACATCCAATTCAAGTCTGAACTTGTTGTCCAAATTGCTAAGCTTATCTACTTTATTTTGAAACGTATCAAACACTGTCTTTAATCGATCTACGCTGTCCGTCAGCTCATCAGTTTTGCTGGTGACGTTGGTTTTCAAACGTTTTAAATCATCAACACCAGTCTGCAGCTTGATAAACTCTGTAATTTGGTTATAATACGGTGATTTAGATTTTTTAATGACTTCATCAACATCTTTAAACTTTTTGTCAACATAACCTTTATTTGCACAGTCATCAGCTTCTACTGGTGATTGAACATTACATAGTCGCTTATTTTGAAAATTGTAATGTCCATCAGCACTAGTTTCCAAAATTGGATGAAGCTTATCTGTCGGTATAGAAATTTTTGTTTTTGATTTAGTTAAATGTCGACCAAATTTATCAATACTATTGGTGTATATATTTAGACTGAGACGCTTGGATTAAAAATCCTCTAATTATATTCAATGACACCAGCTTCCTGGAGCTCTTCTATTATTGAGGCTATCTCATTAACATGACCATTATGGCCTGCAGTTTTCGAAGCCATAAGTAGGCGTAGACGATCAACAAGCTCGTTTACATCATCCCAGTAAACGTACTGGTATGGTTCACTTCTATATATTAATTCTTCCCCCAGATGGCCACTGCCCTCAATACGTCCACTTGCTGATGCGTGTCTCTCAAATGACAGAGGTCTAATGATGTTTACATACTTGTAACTCTTAGTGCCTTGAACCTGTTTTTTAGGATCATATCCGCGACGATGTACATTAGTCTGTTTTAAAATTGCACGATATCGATCCTCATCTTCTTTAGTAAAACCTTCCGGACGGGGTTTAAATATTAATTCGTAGAGACCACCAGTTCCTCTATATCGCACATTATCGATTACAATATCTTTACCGTCGATGGTTAAAATGGAGTTTCCAATTTTAAATTTATTTGTTACTGGATCGAAGTGAACACCTGTTGTTAAATCATATTCACCAGCGGTATCCGCCAATAAGCCATCCATGTTAGTCCTTGGCATTAACTCGTACTGTTCCAGATAGTCATCCACGATTTCAGGTGTCCTTCTAAGCATCTCCCTATATTGAGTACGATATTGTTCAAATGATTGCTCAGGATCCACTTCTACTGGTGTTGTATCAAGATCAAATACACTATCATCATGTTGTACACCTTTGTTGATACCGGTGGGCTGTATTTGAATTGCACGATCATGGGTTATACTAACCCTCTTTTTAGGTGTTGTCGGTTTTTCCAATCGAAGTTTTGTTGGAGATGTTTTTAATATTTCACCATCCTCATCCATACTTTCATCCTTTGGCTCCATCTTAGTTTCACTTTTAACCGTTGGTATAACAACATCTTTCAACACCTTCCGAAGGGGTTCGGTAACAGGTTTAAAATGTTCTACTATTAACTTATCATAATCAGAACGACCTGATTTTAATGCCAAATGCTTCCTTCTAATGGACTTGGTAGCTTTTATTATTTCAGACGTAATTTTATCACTAGTATTTCCATTATGTTTCTGAGTAGACATTGTTAAAAAAATTGCTTTGAATAATGGAAATACTTCTGAATCGATTCTAAAGAGCTTCGAACAGCTTTTGAAGAGCTTTGAACAGCTTCTAAAGAGCTTTGAACAGCTTACAATGAGTTTTGACAACTTCAAACAAGTATTGAAGAGCTCTCTCTAATGTTCAAAGTTGTAATTTTATGTTATCACTGCAACTTGTCCTTAATGACTAATAGAAAATACATAGTAGAAAAGTTGAAATACATTCACAGAACAAACAACAGATGTCGCAACAACCTACAGGCGTATCATCGTATGCTTCCGTTACTTCTTCCATTTTAACACGTCTAACACGGTTGAATATCAATATTTGATTGATATAGGTGAGTTCGTTTACAAATATATATAGTAGTCAAACATTTTTCTATAGCGACCCTCGTTTATATTACTGTCTTTATCAATTGTCAAAAAGTCATATTTCCTTTTCCAACACTCTGAACAAACAGATTTGAACTGATCGAACGTCATGTCGGTGCCCACGTGATCATCATATATATGTCTAAGATTTAGATCGTCTTGCTTAAACAAAATAATAAAATTAGCATTGTCTCGAATTAAATGTTTAGGTATGCGAGTATATGTTTGACATAAGTAGAAAGAATCAACCGCCCTATGTCGCCCCATACTAAAATACTCTCTAATTTTATCCTGCTTGTCACACACCACATCATCGAAAATAAATATAGAATTTTCTAGAGCTTCACTAGGATCTATAATATTATCGTTTTCTGTGTACTTGAAATACTTTACACCTTGAACATTATTAATGACTTTCTCCAGGAAGTGATATTTCGGCTGATAGAGTGACTTGGAGTACACATAGATATTATGAAATTTAAGACCGTTTTCTTCGATAATCAGACTGAACAGAGCATTCGTTTTTCCACAATTGGACGGTCCGCAGATTATACATCGGATTGTATTGGGTAGTAATGAATTGTGTCTGGGATATGAATTTTCAGTCAGTAATTTATTATCCAAATTTTCCACGCGGAGGTTAAGCTTCTGCTTAACAAAACGCATGTTGCAATACTAAGTGTATTTAGAGGATGTAACCAATTAAATATCATTCACTCAAATGTTAGCATTCAAAGAAGGTGGTGGTGTCTTAAACACACTTATCAACAAACTCCCCGTAGAGCTGCATATTCCGAATTATCAGTGGTGCGGCCCTGGTACAAAATTGAATGAGCGTTTAGCACGAGGAGACCGTGAAATAAACCCTCTCGACTCTGCATGTAAAGAACACGATATTGAATATTCGAGAACTAAGGATATTAAAAATCGCCACAAGGCTGATCAAATTCTAGAAGAAAAAGCTTGGAATCGTGTTAAGTCGAAAGACGCAAGTTTTGGTGAAAAGGCGGCTGCCTGGTTAGTGACTAATAGTATGAAAGTTAAAAGAAAACTGGGAATGGGTGTCAATACACAAAGGAAGAGAGTACGGCGAAGAAGCAGTAGAAAGCTAATGATAGGATCTGGTACTAAGGGTAGAAGAGTTCTTTTCAGAAGGGGCGTTGTAGCACAAGCAAAATCAGCTCTGAAGAATTCAAAAATTAAGGATTTAGCGGAGCAAGCAAAAATATCACTCACCGCTGCTAAAATTGCTGTTAGAAAGAATGGAGGTAGCAAAAATATCAGAACGCCTAGAATTATACCGATACCGAAATCTGGTGGCTTTATACCTCTAATACCACTATTTGCGGGTTTCAGCGCTTTGGGCACTCTTGCTGGAGGAGCTGCTGGAATTACACAGGCAGTAAATAAAGTTAAAGCGTCTCAAAAATTACTAGCTGAAACACAACGACATAATAAGGCAATGGAGGCTGTAGCACTAGGTAAGGACGGTCGGGGTCTGTATTTGAAACCGTATAGAAAAGGAATGGGACTCTATTTAACACCTTATAAACAGTCAAAAAAACTACTAAGCCGACTGCCACAAAGAGCTCTCACAGACCACAATAAAACGCATATATCTGAAAGACACACATTCATTCAATCACGCAACCACAGTCGATTAACACCTACCAACATTGCTTTTCTAAAATCTATTGGTTTAAAAGTGATCAAGAGTAGTAATAATGGAAAAGCTGCAGATATTGCAAGGATTAAAATTCGATGACGCAATAGTGAAGGAACAATACCATGTTTACTATCCACGTGCAAATAACTTTAAGCTGAATGATGAAATTCGTATTCCTATTCAACATCAAGATATTTACACTTTACCAAGTGAAAGTTTCATTCATATACAGGGTAAACTCAGCGAGCGGAATGGAACCGGTAGTTGTAAACTAACAAACAACGCATATGCGTTTCTATTTGATCAGATGCGTTATGAAATTAACGGCGTGGAGATTGATCGTTGCATGAAACCCGGTATAACAACAACTATGAAGGCTTATGTTTCTTACAATGCCGATGAATCTAAAATGCTTGAAATGGCAGGTTGGTGTCCGTTCAAAAAAGAACAACCCACCTTCTCCGTAAATGCTTTCAACGCTGTTTTGCCGCTTAAATTCTTTTTTGGCGTTTTCGATGATTACAAGCAGATAATAATGAATGTCAGTCAGGAACTGATCCTGAATCGTAGTAAAACTGACGATAATTGTTATAAAAACAGTCTGACCGATGCACAGTGGTCCGGCTGCCCGAATTCCTGGTCAAAACTCAATAACTCAAATGCTTCTCAGTGAAAATTGCTAGTATTCCTGTACTTATAGTTTTTTGTATCGCTAATTCCGAAAATGAATGCAAAAATTCGAAATTCAAAATGGCGGACTTAAAATGGCGGAAATATTTCGTGAAAAGTGGTACAATTTGGTGAAAGTGATATTATGTACATTAATTTCTTTAATTCATACAAATTATTTCTTATAAAACAAAATGATATAATTTTTGAAGATACTTATTAATCGCTATCTGAATTCTTATCATCGACGTCAATCTGATCAATGATGTCGTCTGCGTCATCACCTCCAAAATTGAATTTTTCATAACTTAGAAGCGCGATCGCTTCAGGAAACAAACTTTTTCCCATTTTGGGAGATGCTTTTCGCAAACTGGATATAAGCACGTCTGAAGAAGCTAAAAGTCGGAGAAAAATGTCTTCAATAGTTTTTTCTCTCGAGCATTTTCGTGAGTAATGTTCGCGGTAATTCCGGACGTCTTTATTTCGTGACTCCTGTGCTTCTTCAGAGAGATGTCCTATTGGCAAAATAGCTAATTCCACAATTCTTGGGCCATGCATAAGTACCTTATGTACCGTTGTGGGCATAGTATACCATGGGTATAATTCAACGAATCGATCAGCAGTCTCGTTGCAATATTTTCCAAATGAATCTACTTTGACGTTAAACCCGCTCGAAATAACTTGCAAAATGACATCAAATCTTTTCATTAACTCAACATCGACCCAAAGAAGGCGAGCAGACGTTGCAGTATTTTCAAAAAAACGCCGAGCCGTATTGCCGTCATTCGAGTTGCCCATGCCTTGCTTTGGTCGATCTATGAGGAGGTGCAGTTCGTCTTTGAACGCTTTCGAACGGAACTTTCACGTTGTTTCAAAGTATTTTTAGCTTCTTCGCCTTTTAGTTTATATGCAACATGCAGTAAACATTCGAAAATCGTATCCAACAATGCAAAGTTGATAATCCGTATATCAATTTTGAATCTTCGACTTTTATCTGTCGCATAGCCTGCAGATCGTTAAAATTTTTCAACGTTACATCGCAAATTTAACATATCATTGAGGACTTCGTACCAGTTACCGTATTACAAACCTTTCCATCAATCATGGTTAGAGTTAATTTGCAACTCACTTTGCAATCTTTGCCGTCAATTACGGTCAGCAAAGGTTCAAGTGTTGCAATTTGATCATCAATGACGCGTTTTTCCTCGATAATCAATTGTTCCGTTTCGCGTTTAAATTGAAGTCGAATAGGTCGACAATACCATGGAGAAGAAGGCCTAGGGTTTTTCCAAATGATAGTTTCTGAATTTCTATCTTCGTCGTAGCCAATAAGTTGTAAGGGAACGAGGAAAGTCAGGAGAACACTTGAATCGAAGCTTCCTTCTACAGAAAATTTTTGTTTGTACTCCTTTTGTCCAGAACTTCCGTCGAAACCCCACTTAACAACGACTACCTAATTTTTAAGTATATTGCCGCTCATTAAATCCAAAACATCGTTTTGAAGTTCCAAAATTCGTTTACTCGTGTGGTGCATAAGAGATGTAATTTAACTTCGGCGCAGTTTTCAGAAATAGAAATATTTGGTGGATAACAAAATTTTTTGACCTCCAAAACGGAATTGTAACTAGGAAGAACTGTACTACTATTGCATAATTGTGTGGTATGTCTGATATTCATATACTGCGACTTAGTTAATTTTGTATCAAGAACGAGGGCTAAAGCAGTGTTAGGGGATATTTATGTTTCCATTTTAGACACCTTTTGCACGGCAGATATGTACTTCACTGCTCGCGTGGGAGATTTGGAGGTTACATCGTCGACGACATTAGCTGCTGAGACAGCTTCAGATTCGCGAAGAACCATTTTGGTAGCGTAGGAGAGCTCGTCCGCGCTGTAACTCTCACGCAATTTCTGCGCTTTCCTCCGTTTTGAACGGTCGCTCGATTCGAAAAAAGAAGTTTGGGGACACCCACCACTGTCTTGATTTTGTGGAATTCACACTATCATTTGCACTTGCTTCTTGGTCCAGGAAGACGACCTAGTTTTATAAATAATTAAATTAGTTACTCCATATACTGTTACATTCACGATAATTTTTATATAATTAATATTTACCGTAACGCTTAGCGAGTTGTTCAACCAGCTTTTGTTAATTTTTAGAAACCGTTCCTCAATGCGGCAAGCATTTCGCCATTTCATTTTTAAATTGCAAATGACTTTTTTCAACGCCTGTCGCGAACGATCTTCGACATGGAACAATTGTATTTCTTTATTAAGTAGTTTAACGCCCGAAATTTCGATAAGGGTATCGAGATTTTTGTCCCATTCCTCATGCACAGCGTCAAACAGTTGCGTCATGCCCATTGCACAACCTCAGTCTTGGATCCTATCACTGAAAATGCAGAAATTTTACTTACTTTTTTGAAAGACATGACATTCAGTAGTGCGTGTCTAATGAAATTCAAATTGAACACCATGTATATTACATCGGATAAATTACTAACGGTCCCCAGGTATATCTACACAAAAGAAAAGGTCTACAGCGCCCCGCGGCACTAATCCCACGTGGCGGACCACGTGGCTCCGACCGGGTCTACATAACACTGCTTCAAAAAATGCTTGTTTTTGACCAATGGAGCAAAAAAGAGCACGTGATGTCAACGGTTTCACATTATCTATACGTTTTCACACTAGAAATCGTTGAGACCTCCGTAAGATCTCCGGGGATCATAACTAATTCTCTACAGATAGTAATACAATTCAATGAAACAGAGTAATTTGTAGCACTCGTATTGCATCATTAATATCGTCGCAATACATTCCAAAAATTGGTTCGTTCACAAAATTTACGTAAATCACTTACCTTCAGGAACAATATCCATTTTTGTTCACACTATTTCGATGAAAATTGCAAAAACTACAGGCTTTTTCCTGAGCGCTCGGAAGCGTGCACATATCACAGTCCCGCGCGTGTCTCGAAATGGTCACTTTTGAGCATTTACCACGGGCCAGGTATTCAATATAAACACCTGCCATGTTGGATGTCGAAGCTCTAATGCCATATATTGAAAAATATATGAAGCTTTACCTCGTAAGATAACTTTCGATTTTGGGGGTTTTGACCAGGAATTCGGGTTGCTGGACCAATGTGCGATGGTACGAAAAAGGCGACTATAGAAATTGAAAAGATTGAATGGTATGTGCCACACATTACTGTAAACGATAAGACTCGCTTGAAACTGCTACAGGCTCTTAGAGAAAATAAATCCATATACATACCTTTCAGAAGGTGGGAATTACATGAATTACCTTCATTGCGTACTACGAAGAACGATATTTGGCCCATAAAAACTAGCACTAACTTGGAGAAGCCACGTCATGTTATTGTAGGATTTCAATTTAAGAAGAAGGATAATCACCTAGAAGATTCTTCCGACTTTGACCATTCTGCAATTACTAATATCAAATTATATTTAAACTCGGAGAGCTATCCCTACACCTCCATGAATTTAAATATGGGGCTTAAACGATATGCTATTGCATATCACGCTTACTCAAATTTCCAAGCTAGTTATTACGGTCGTCAAACCCAACCACTTTTGGATTATGATCAATTTCATGATCATGCCCTTTATTTAATCGACTGCTCCAAGCAAAACGAATCACTAATTTCCTCAACTGTTGATATAAAACTTGAAATGGAGTGCCAAGAACAATTTAAAGCGGATACAACAGTATACTGTCTCATTTTACACGATAACATAGTGGAATACCAACCTCTTACGGGGACAGTTAAGAAAATAATTTCGTAATGGATAATTTTGATGATACAACGACAATGAATGATTGGTGTGATTGTGGATTATCTATAATGGATAGAAGAAGAAAAAATGTAAACTTAACTTCATCACAACATGATTCATATGTAATTATTGATCTACAGGGATTTCAACTGAAAAAGGGATTTATGCTTAAGGAACTGGCAATCAGTGACGGTGTAAAAGTGGGACATTTCATTTTCAAGCCTAATGTGTCTTATAATAAGTTAACACGTGAAGAATTACGTCAGGTATTATGGTTAAAAGAAAATCATCATGGTTTACGTTATAACGATGGATATATTCACTACTCTCAAATAAGTAATATTTTGAATAGATTTGTCCACTACAACGACCGCATTTATGTTAAGGGCCATCAGAAAAAAATGTTTCTAAGAAATTACTTACCTAATTCTGTAATAATTAATTTAGAATGTGATAAAAATAGTATTAAGTTAGATAAGACTAATTCAACTTGCATGTTTCATACTAAGGATTACTGTATTTGTGCATTACATAATGTTAAGACAACTATCCAATTTTCTCAAATAGTTTATTGTAATTTTAAGAAATTAAAGATGTATATTAGTCTAATTTATTATTTAACTGTCTCCGTTGAGAAAAATAAATTGTGTCAATTTAATTCTTTTTTATTTCGAAAAATGCCCACCATCCTCCAGGTCCCCGCTTCAGCTGAATCCCCGGGCCCCCCGCTAACCGCCGAGGCCCCCGTAAACTCTGATGTAAAACTCTACGTGCGCGCCCCGCAGCGTACACTGGAGAACTTTATGAGCGCTCCCCGTAGCTAACACAGTAAAACTTTAAGAGCGCTCCCCGTACTACGCACACGCTAGTTCGAAACCTCGCCAGCGGCGATTTGCAGAGGGCGCCACTGCTGGGGAGGGGGTCGCTGCTCGCTTCTCAGGCTAGGTGAAAGCCGCTGAATTTGAGGAGGTTCCAGAATCGGCTATCTTACCCTACTATCAACATTTTTGTTTTGTTTTTTTGCCCCTCTACTCAGTATATAATTCTTTGGAAACCAATCGTTGGACCGCATGTAACTCAGAATGGGGTTGCTTACGGCGGGTTAGATCAGCCGTTGCTGAATGCTTTTATTGACATTTGATTGTACTTTCAAAATTGCAGAAAAGTATTTAAAAGAACATACAAATTAAACTAAATTGTGTGATAAAGTGAAATAAACATCAATTTTATTACGACTTCCATAATTTCAAGGATGTGTACGGCAGATATGATTAAAAATGTGAAAAGGAAAAATTCGATCGGTGAGTACCTAATTTATTTTCTGTCTCCATTTCTGTACGTTGGCACCCATAATTTCATAAGCAAAAAAATGTGCTTTATTCAGAAATCGCCTGCACCCGTAAGCTGTAATTTACCCATAATATGAAACGACACAAGACCTTCGAAAATATACATTTCACAAGCAATTCGCATGTGATTATATACGAATGAGAATAGGCAGACGGCTATTGTTCATGACGTGTGCGACGCAAAATTTACCAACTTTACAATTTATCATACAGACGACACTAAAATAAGACTATTTTCTCTATTGCACTTTTTCGGAAAATGCCCTGGAAAGCCACAATTTGCAGGTTAGGCTTTCGTAGATCGACGAAATGCGAACACACTTTATTCATGTTCCCATAAAAACACCATTTCACCAAATATTCGTAAACAGTAATCACTGTAATTTAACATTACTTGCATAAATATACAAATTTAATGCAAAAATACGTGTTTTCCAAAAGAAAATAATTGACTTTTATTTTATGTAAAATGTAGGGAAACTAGGAAACTGGTCAAAAATTTAATCCGTGGTTAAATCTATATTTGGATGAAAACATTGAGCAGCAACAAAGATATCGTCATTATCCCGCTATATATCGTAATAAATTAAAAAGGGACAAACAAATGTTGTTTTGCTTTTTTAATTAAACGATTTCGGCACTTGTAGGATACAATACACGAGTAGGACACGTAAATGGTAAAGAATTGGACAATTATTTTTAGCGGGATTTTAAGTGAAATTGATGATTAATAACGCTAGAGGTCGCTTCATGAGCAAAAAATGTTGAATGTCGATAAGGTAGAATCACAGCATATCAGCAAACGTGCCTTTTGTTTTCATTACCTACGTGTTTTTGAGTGTATACTTTGTTTTACGATTAGATAATTTTAAAGTATTTAAAATATCGATAAGGATATTCATTACATATAAGTAAAGACAAAATTATAAAATAATTTTGTCTTTACTGAAGACCAATAATTATAAATTAGTGGTGTTCCTCAGTGCCATAATACAAATAAAAATTGTAAAATGCATGTTTTTCCAGCAGATGTTGATGTGAGTATGATATTTTGTATAAATTACAAATACTAAAATATTTTGCATTCATTTAATTGTACAAAATATGGCTGGAAAGAGTTAATGATCCTAAACTTCTGTCTGAAGATCCAGTTAAAGTGAGAAGTAACTATAGAGTTTGTGAAGATAGATTGATTGGTCGACTTGATGCTAACATAAAGAGGGAAAGTGAATCTGCTTTACATTTATCTTGTGAAATCGAAGGTAGGTTTGCAGAATATACAAAATCATATCGTTTGCAATAGTGAATGTTGTTATTATTTTAGATGTATCGCAGAAACAATATGAAAATTGTGTGCTTGCTTCTTCAGCTGTCACTAGAGTAGAATGTGAAAGTAAGAATAAAAATCCAACAACAACATTTTAATCACCAGTCTATTGTTTCTAGCAGATATCAAAATTACCAAATTTTTAGAGACGCAGGTGGATGATTTAGTATCATCAGAAATGAATTCAGCTGCTACAGGTAGGTGATATAGTTTGTAAAGAGTTACACGAATAATTAAATATAAACAGAGAAAATGTTAATCAATCATCTAAGAGTATGTAAAAAAATACTCAAGAACTATTAATATTTTAATAATCAGTGTACAATTTTTTTAATAATATGATTGGCTATATTTTTGTTAATAATATAATATCTATCTCTTGTAAGTTCATGTAAAATTATATATGTACATACAATACATTATTATGTTAACTTCTTAAGTTTTTTATTGTATTCTATGCATTGTATTTATGCAATACTTTTATTTGTAACATTAGAACTGCTAAATACAATATTAATTATTTTTATTGTATTTAGTATTTTTAATGCTACAAATAAATACTTTAAACGATTTTATGAAATGCGGTAAATGAAACTAATGAGTTGTTATGCCTTATTTTTATTTTGCCTATGATTCGCATTACTTAAGCATTTCGCGATATTTGGTACTCTGAACGTGACTATTCGATCGTGCCTGGTATATTTTGTGAACTAGGCTGACATGCCTTATATCTACTATGTGAAAACCTTTCTGTTCCTTGAGCTAACTTTACTGAAATTTAATTTTTAAGTCCCTACTGGTATTCATACGATGAATGTAATTACACGTTTAGGTTTACTCAAGACTACGCCTTATGATAAATAATTTCCGGGCTCGTTAAACTTATGCTAGACTATCCTACCTGTATCTATTCGTTTGCTCTAATTATTGGATACTACATATGTGATCTTCAAACATTTATTATTCTGTGACAATTACCTGCTTCTTCGATTAGATAGCTTTCTGTCTTATTACGGTACCATTGTTCTGTGAACATGCTTTAAACTAGTATACATTTCTTGTAGTTAAAGATTATATTTAATGCTGAATTAAACAATTCAACATCTTAAAGTATTACAAATGTTGAGTATTCATAAGCTGAATCTTTGCTACTGATCAGAATTCAACTTATCAAGCAACTTTAAATTATAATACAATAATGAACAAGTATTTTTACTATCCCAATTTATAATGTACTACATTAATATTATTACAATACCATCACATATTTTTTAAATTATATAATCTTAATTCCATTCATAACAATAAATAATTACAAAATTAAAAGCGTACAGAAAATATACAGAAGTTATTTTCGAAAAACTATAAAAATAAGTAGGGTAGATTCGCCGGTTCTGGCTCCACCCCCACCACCATTACTCCACCCCCCACCACTCAATCCACCACCACCCCCCACTCAATCCCACCACCCAACCCCACTCCCCCACCACTAATTTACTAATTTTAGTTCCGAACGCGGCCACCGTGGATTTGCAGATGGCGCTGCGGTTGGCGCGCAAATTTAAATTTAAATTAATATACAGGGTGTCTCAAAATTTTAAAAAATAAATACATATACAGTATGATACTTTGTGACGTATGAATCATACAGGGTGTTTCAAAAATTAGAAAAGTAAGATGGCGAATCCAAGATGGCCGCCAAAATTTTTAAAATTAATGCAGGGTGTTTCAAAAATTAGAAAAGTAAGATGGCGAATCCAAGATGGCCGTCAAAATTATAAAAGTACATATACAGCATGGTACTCGGTGACGTAGCAGTCAAATATTAATATACAGGGCGTTTCAAAAGTTAGGATTTAGAAAAAGCAAGATGGCGAATTCAAGATGGCCACCACCAGAAAAACATAACGAATATAGCCGAAGCTAGACGTGGCTGGGGTGCCCTAAATTTAATGAATACATGTTTGAAATCGTATATGACGTCAATTGCAATCATGACAACTGTGTGCAACTTATCTTGTTTTCGCGCGATCATTGTAAAAATATGAATTTTAATTAGTATACTTACCGCAATAAACAATCGCACGGCACCACACGCACACAATGCAATAATGAAATTATTTTAAACGCGGCCACCTAGGCTTTTGAGATGGCGCTGTGGTCGGCATGCAAATTTAGAACTAAATACATTTTCCTAATTTAAGATACAGCATGGTTTCTGATGACGTGACTATGAACATATCAAAGTGTGTGGAAATAAAAGATTAGCTTCTTTAGACAAAATTTTATTTTTTTATATAACAGATACAATTAAACTTATCATCAAGTATCACATTTATAGAGCAATCAATCACAACTATTTTCACACCAATTACAATTAGCAATGTCGCCTAGTTTCATTACTTCATAGTCATAATGAAGAGTATCAAAAGAAGTATGTAGCACTTCTAACATTAGAAAAGCGTTTAATGAATTTGAATGATCCTCTATTAATTTAACAATATTGCTATATAGATCACCACTTAAATTTATACATGATTTCAACAATGTATTATAAAATATCTGAAACTCACTATCTGCGAAAAATGATAATTTACATTTAATTAGTGGTTGCAACTTATACAAATTATTATATGTATCCTTCGATAACACCATTTGCTGATTTCGACTACTTATTCGTATAACACTAATAGTTTTATATGTCGATGATTCGATTTGGTGGTTAGGACTGCAACCTTCAGTTTTGTAAAATTCCTCCCATTCCTCCAATGTGAAGAATATACAGTTTGTCGGGGAACGAAGCTGAATGATGGGGACGTATCCAGCTGCTGGACTAAGGCCGATGTTGAGCCACTTGGAACCACTTTTGTATAGAAAGTATGATGACTGTCCAATTAGTTGTTTTTCCTTAACGATGTTGGCATCAATCATTTTAAGAGATTCATCAATAAATTCATTATAAGTTTCTGGAAAGAAGTAAAAAAATTATAGAATTATTACTTTAGATGTAATTGTTTTAAATCTTACTAGCTTCCATTTTAATGTTTATGAGAAATTAAGTGCACAACTGAACTGATACTTAGACAAACTCAGACCGGTTTACGTTGAAGAGTATTATATCAAATATTAAAGATAGTGGGGATACTTACTCAATTTGAAGCGGCAGAACAGCTCCATCCGAGGCATGCGCAGGGGACCAGCTAAGGAGGTGGTAGATCGATCTTATAGTGTCCCCAGGCCAGAGTGTGGATACCATCCCCATTAATAAAGCGTTTATCATCGTGAGGTGATAAGGCTAGTTTATTTTGTTCGACCGAATAGATATTATGTAATTTCACGCTAAATAAATTCTGTTTCTTTAATAATAAATTTTGTTCGAATAAACAGCCGCGATAATCCGCCAAACTGATTTCATCCCGGACTACATTCTTTTTTACACCTTTCGCTTTTTTAATTTCCCTACCCTCAACCGCTAGGGCATACATTTTCGCGCGCAATCCAACAAACTCACTCATTATATATATTACCCGCATTTTCATCTTTAAATAAACCTAAAACAGCCTTGTTTTGAGGTGCTATGTTGTAGACATTATTGGCCGAAAAGTTCGATGTATCGAATTTTGAAATATTTTTCTTAATGTCGCCGTATATATCATTACTCTCCACTTTTAAAATAAAACTGTCCGTATCCATATAACACAGACACACCTTTTCTGCATACTCGCGTTTCAAAAAATTATAATAAAAGTCATACATTAAATATTTTGAAAGCTCCAAGACGGAGAAGCCAATATAAATAGGTTTATTATATACAACTTTTAACTTCTCCATCTGGATAGCTACAAAGTTTTCCGAAAATATGCTAATACTCTTAAAATTTGGTTTCGCGATTAAACTACCAGCCCCGCGACTTTTACCATGGTCCTCCCAATGTGTGACCAATTTGACATCTACTCGCTTATCAACATTCTCCATGGTTTTACCATATGCAGAGTTGTTCATAAGCTTGTAGAAGTCTTTTTCAAAATCATTTTTAGCTTGCTGACGTAGGCTGGTGTTTAGGTCGATATAATTTTGAAGCCAGTTTGACTGATTGAATTTCAAAACGCGATGAATTTTGGTGATTTTCAGGCCGAAATGTAACGCTTGCTTTAATGTTCTATAGTGTATGACATATTTCTCCTTATTTTGCAAATTAGCGATCAGCTTTTTATTTTGAAATTTAGATGTGGAAGGTACCATGTTTTCGGAGAGAAAAGGTAAGTCGTTATGCTCATCATGCAAAGTTACAGGATACTCGACATCTACTTCCAAAAAATAACCAATCTGTGAATCATCAGTGATCCCCGAGATATTTAAATTGTCAATTTCATCTTGACTAACCCAACTAAACCCGCCGAATGGTAGATACTGCGACATTGCCCACCCATACAAATTGTTGGCGTCCCAATAAGCTAAATATGAACTAGGAGCACTCGCATCATAATTGGTCATATATTTATTATTTGCTGTAGCGTGCCGCAAAGATACCTGACACAACCCACCCCTGATACTCCGGTTAACAAAATGATGCATATCGATGTCAGTGAGTAGCTCCAGTTCAATTTTGGTATGCTTCAACATAGCATCCCAAGACAGGTCAGGGCTGGTGTAATATTGAGCGGGATCCAAACTATATGTATCACGACAATTTTTTCTAAAGTTTTCAAAAATATCAGCCAAAAGTAAAACATCGGTTTTTAAATATAAATTCGAATATTCTAATAAATTTTGACATTTAAACGTAGTCCAAACAGTTTGTGCATGTTGATATTCCGCAACCGAAATATCATCATTAGTTAATGAATTGAAAAAATCGCGCTTTGCCGGTAAGGCCGGTTCTTGCAATCGCCCAAAGGTATCTATATATTGGTAAGGGAAAATACCCTTCTTTCTAATTAATTCGAATTCTGAATCTACTGGGAACGCGCGTCTAACATTTAAGAAATCTTGCGAATCTAAATTTTTCGCGAGCTTATCGATAGAAGACGCCATGAACCGAAAACTATCTAAAAACCGTAGATTTATATAAACATTTTGTTTCTCGCCCGATTTATCCGTATAATCACCGACCAAAACTTTCGCGCTAAAACTAATATACCGTTCTTTATTAATCGGAATTACATCAATATTTAAATTTTGTTGTGCCAAATCTCTTAAAAATAGATGGCTATCGTACCCGCTCAAATTATGAAAAAAGATAGGGACAAATTTCGGAATTTTGAAGTTGAGGTTACAATTAGAATGAGCGGCCCCTCGAAACGCTCCCGTAATGTGGCAGTGGTCTCTCACTCTATCTCCGTTGAGAGATAGTTCACATATGTGGCAAATCACGGTCTCATTATATAATTTTTGTTCGCTATTATTTAAATAATTCATCGGCACGATAGTCTTTAAATAGTTTTCATAGATTAGCTTAACATCTTCTATCAATTTTTCGACAAACACCGTTGAGCAATCTAAACCGGCATACGTGACAAATTTATTTAAATTTGCATCAAACGAACACACAATTTGATATGCAAAACTATAAGGAATATGTTTGAATGTTTTATTTGTGTACGAATTAGATGGATCACCGCTGCATGTGTGAATTGGTTGGAGAATACTTTCAAAGTCGGCGTAAACAACAAAAGGAACGGACATTTTCTTATCATAACCATCAAATCTTAATATATTTTGAGGTAATAAATCACCAAATTTAGTTTTACGCGCATCAGTTGAGGGTAGTACGGTGTAAACATGATTACAGTCATTCTGTTGATGGGTGTTTAATTTTTCAACAGTACTGAATCTCACTAAACACCCATCGCAGATGTGGGTCTCATGACTGTGTTTATTGATTTGAGATGAAACTAGCCTGGAGAAATTTTTAATTAATACATAATGCGATTTGACCCCGTCTTCCAAAAGAAATAAATTGACGTGAACAGCTTACCTGTTCCGCGTAAAATAAATCGGCCCCACCACCTCATGATTTTTTGTGTCATCATTTATAGCCAAAGCGTAAACGTTAATACTTAAATTATTTAATTGTTCAATTTTAGAAATGTCTTTAATTTTAGTTGGGAATTTAATACCTTCTAAATTTAGTACGCTGGAGTAATGAGGATAACTACCCACTCTCTCCACATTTTTGTTGACAGGATGGAGTGCTGCTACTAGCGACCAACCCAAGCATGCGTCATCGGAGTTCTGAATGTTGACACACGCTTTTTTGTTTCGGATCGAGGGGGGTAGTTCCAAGTAAGATGATCCCCCAAGAGGTTGGTAGGTGTTGATGTTAACCTCTAAATGTGAGATCATCTTAAATGCCCAATTACTCCCTCTCTCCGAAAACTCTTCCGATTTCGACTTTATAATAGCGGCCGCCTGGTCAAAAACGTTCTCCAAGTCAGAAGACTCGGTGACAATGATGTATCGAGTATTAAATGATTTTAAGTCGATTATTTCCTCATCTGCTATCGCTTTAACATAATGAGCAAATAGCTCCAACTGCACCTTAATGCCCGATACAGCCCTAGCCAGAACATCTTTAATCAGGCGGCACACTTTATTTTTCAAATCTGCCAAAAAGGTTAATATATCATAATTTTTATTACCTAAAATTTTATAACTCGCGACACGGTTTTTGAAGGATGAATTAATTTTGAACACTCCATCCGGCAGCATAAATGTGTTATTATTTAAATGCTGCTGTGAGCGGAGATGTCCCCTATATAAATAATTATTAGGAAAACTCAACCCACAACAGCTTACCTGAGACACCTCTCGACTAGTAGATGGAGTAGCATCCGCAAGTCTATTAGAACTAGTGGATGGTGCTACATCTACTTTAACCCTCTTCTTAGATGGTCCACCGACATGCTCACACGACTCCACACCCTCACCGCAAATACAGCAATGAAAATTGCGGTGGAGGGTGTTTACATGCCGCTTCAAACTATCCCTTCGGGAGAACGTTTTTCCGCATATGATGCAGTTCATTTCTGCAAAGAAACAAGTAAAATGAAATAATTAATAATTCAAAACATTTTAGAAAATGTACGATTAACTTGAAGCATCACTGTATCTACTTAAAATATATTTAAAAAACACTAGTAAATAAATTTGAAACAAACTAACATATTGAATATTTATTGGAATTTTAATGGTGATAATTAGAAAACAGTTTTAAAAATATCTCAAGAGGGAGATTACACTCGTAAATATAAAATTTGCTATAGCGGTTTGATTGCTAATAGTAGAAAAATATGTAAGATTTTTATATTAAACACCACTGTATACTGTTTATAATGAAATATTATAAAAACAAATTTAAAACCGAGTAATAATGTGATTATACAAAATACATTAAAGAAGAAATTTAAAAAATTAATTATTACTTACTGTTCTAATAATAAGAGCTTTAATTAAAAACAATAGCGATGCACACTCAACGAGATTACAGTGAATACTGAAGTTTAGAACAAGAAATATTCTATTTTATTCAAGCATTAGTAAAACAATTGTATGTGTAAACTACTTCCGGTCTACCGATTTTACTAAAAATCTAATGAGATCTCAAGAGAGGTATATCACACACGTAAATATAAAATTTGCTTAAAGTTCTTCTCGGATTTAATTTTGAGTACATATGAATTCTTAAATTTATTTAAACTTAGTAGTTGTCGAAATATTGGCGAAATTCGTATTTCAAAATACTGTTGATAATGAAAACAACAACAAATAAATTTAAAAAACCAGGTAATATCTGTTTAATGTGATTAATATTTGTAAATAAATTAAAGAAAATAGAGCTTTAAAAACTACTTACCGATTTAATATATGGACTTCACTAAAAACAATAACGATGCACACTCGAGGAGACCAAGATGTTGAATAAAGTTTAGAATAAAGAACTGGTACTTTAATAGACTATTATTTAGCGCATCGTTAGATGTATGTCTTTCTCTTACATATTGATATGTTTCATATGACATTTCTTGTTAACCGCATAATACAACTTTCATTTTCTATTACACACAACTGCATGCAGTTGACCTACATTAACATTACACGCTTTAGCTTTCTGTTAGAAACAAACATGCGGGTTCTCGAATTTAAAAAATTAATCGCGTAATTGTGTGTTCTTTGCTTTATTGTCTTAAAACCATTTATTTATGTCTATAGTATTTTAACATTCTCTTCAGAAAAAACATGTTTTATTATAACTTTTATTTGTAAAACAAAATCTAAAATTTGAGTTTCGGACATAATGAATTTTGTTTAAAATTAGTAGGAATATTGGTAAAATTAGATATTTCACGGAAGTAAAACTACTACCTGTCTAACAATTTTACTGAAAATCTAATCAGATATCAAGAGTACATTAGTAAATATAAAATTTGTTATAGCAGTTTATAATATAAAAAATATGTAAGATTTTAATGTTCATAAAAATACTGTTTATAATGAAGAGAAATTTAAAGCCGAGTAATAAATGTGAATATGATTAATATTAAAGAAGAAGAAATTTAAAAAATTAATTATTACTTACTGTTTTAATAGGAACTGGTACTTTCTATATGTTTCATATGACATATATTCTTGTTAACCATATTATGTGTTTATTATGACTTTTATTGCCCTCTTTAATTGTAAAACAAAATCTAAAATTTGAGTTTCGGACATAATGAGTTTTGTTTAAACTTAGTAGGAATATTGGTAAAATTAGATGTTTCACTGAAGTAAAACTACTACCTGTCTAACAATTTTACTGAAAATCTAATCAGATATCAAGAGTACATTAGTAAATATAAAATTTGTTATAGTGGTTTATAATATAAAAAATATGTAAGATTTTAATGTTCATAAAAATACTGTTTATAATGAAGAGAAATTTAAAGCCGAGTAATAAATGTGAATATGATTAATATTAAAGAAGAAGAAATTTAAAAAAATAATTATTACTTACTGTTTTAATAATAAGAGCTCTAACTAAAAACAATAACGATCACAGCGTTTTACTAAAAGTTTAGAATAATAACTATTATATTAAAGCACTAGTAAAACGCAATTGTATCCATCTTGTATATTTTACTTAGATGCGTGTGTAATAACAACACAGGCCTGTGAATTGCAATATGCACTTAACTTTCTGTTTCAACTAATGCGGGTAATCCATTAGTATTCTTTACACATTATCTCTAATAGGAACTACATTTTAATTTATGTATTGATTTTTTCGTTTGAGTCGCGAAATACATACTAAACAATTCTGTTAATAAATTTTTTTTATACAAAATTATTTATAATGAATAAATATTATAAATTAATATTATAGTATTTAATATTATTTTCAAAAACAAACGCATGTTTTATTGTGATTCTCTTTAATATATACGTATACAGCATGATACTCTGTGACGAATTAAATATATAGCACGATTTTGTGATGAAGTATGTGAATATGAATATATACGGTATTCCAAAAGTGTTGAACGAGGATGTAAGGAAATAAAAGATTAATTTATTTAGTTAGAATTTATTTTTATATACAAACAGATACAAGTAAATATGCTAAACTATTCTGAGAAAATCTTGTAGTATTCTAACATTGTGTAATGCACAAACACAATAATCTTTAGTATGAAACAGGCAAGTTGAATTCGTCTTATCTAACTTAATGCTATTTTTATCACATTCTAAATTAATTATTACAGAATTAGGTAAATAATTTTTTAGAAACATTTTTTTCTGATGACCTTTCACATAAATGCGGTCGCTGTAGTGAACAAATCTACTTAAAATATTACTTATTTCGGAGTAGGGTATATATCCATCATTATAACGTAAACCATGATGATTTTCTTTTAACCACAATACCTGACGTAATTCTTCACGTGTTAACTTATTGTAAGAGATATTAGACTTGAAAATGAAATGTCCCATTTTTACACCATCACTAATTGCCATTTCCTTAAGCATAAACCCATTTTTTAATTGAAATCCCTGTATATCAATAATTACATAGGAATCCTGTTGTGATGAAGTCAAGTTTACATTTTTTCCCTTCTATCAAATATTGTTAAGCCACACTCACACCAATGCACTGACGTATCATCATCAAAATTATCCATCAAGAAATCATTTTCTTAACTGTTCCCGTAAGAGGTTGATATTCTACCAAGTTATCATGTAAAATGAGGCAGTACACTACGGTATCTGGTTTAAATTGTTCTTGACACTCTATCTCCAGCTTGATATCAACACTTGCGGAAATTAATGATTCATTTTGCTTGGAGCAGTCGATTAAATAAAGAGCATGATCATGAAACTGGTTATAATCCAAAAGTGGTTGGTTTTGACGACCGTAATAGCTAGATTGGAAATTTTGAATACGCGTGATATGCAATAGCATATCGTTTGAGCCCCATATTTAAATTCATAGCGGTGTAAGGATAGCTCTCCGAGTTTAAATATAATTTTAGATTAGTAATTGCAGAATGGTCAAAGTCGGAGGAATCTGCTTGGGGATTATCCTTCTTCTTAAGTTGAAATCCCACTATAACATAACGAGGTTTCTCCAAGTTTGTGCTGGTTTTGATGGGCCATATATCATTTTTCGTATTGCGCAATGATGGTAGTTCGTGTAATTCCCACTTTCTGAATGGTATATATATCGATTTGTTTTCTCGAAGAGCCTGTAGCAGTTTTAGGCGAGTCTTATCGTTTACAGTAATGTGTGGCACATACCATTCAATCTTTTCAATTTGTATGGTTGCCTTCTTCGTATCATCAGCCAAATTGTTTTTATAACAATTATCGTCAGTTTTACTGCGATTCAGTATCAATTCCTGACTGACATTCATTACTATCTGCTTGTAATCATCGAATATTCCAAAACAAAATTTGAGTGGTAGGACGGCGTTGAACTCATTTACGGAAAAGGTGGGCTGTTCATCCTTGAACGGGCACCAACCGGCCATTTCGATCATCTTAGATTCATTCGGATTGTAAGAAACGTATGCCTTCATTGTAGTAGTGATACCAGGCTTTATACAACGATCAATCTCCACACCATTAATTTCATATCGCATCTGATCGAATAGAAAAGCATATGCATTGTTTGTTAGTTTACAGCTACCTGTTTCGGTAGTCTGCTCGTTGAATTGCCCTGTATGTGAATGAAGCTTTCACTTGGTAAAGTGTAAATATCCTGATGTTGAATGGGGATGCGAATTTCATCATTTAGGTTAAAGTTATTTGCGCGTGGATAGTAGACATGGTATTGCTCCTTCACTATAGCATCATCGAATTTTAATCCTTGGAATATCTGCAACTTTTCCATTTTTCTCGATCACCTTCAAACCAATAGATTTTAGAAAAGCAATGTTAGTCGGTGTTAATCGATGGCGCTCGCGTGACTGAATGACTGTGTGTTCGTTAGATCTGCACGTTTTATTATTTTGATTATTAAATGATAGACCCATTTTCCACCTCACGACAATCTCTTGCGTTCGAGACGCACAACTATCTGCTCGCCACGAAAATCTACTGGGTCAGAGTCTTGATCTAATAAGGTGAGGGTAATATTACTAATTCTTTTCGTGTTAATCGGCAAATAAACAATATTTCTTGGTTCAATGTTAATGCTGTAACCCGGTTCCACAGAGGGTGCGAATTCAAATAATGTGTGTGCAAGATGTGTGTCATAATACGTAGACGTTACGATATTGCACTCGATTCTTATAGTGACAACCTTTATAATCTGCACAGCGAGATCCGATTCATGATTTTGTCCGGCAATCAATTTCCGACTACTGAATCCCAACATTCGTCCAATAGAATCATTTGGCGTAAATCAATGGTATACTGACTCTGTATCTCACATCTTAGTGTATTGTTGTTGGGTTTTATGGACAGCAATTTGTTTTTGTCGGTCACGTCACCAATTATTTGTTTCTGTAGGTAAGCTTCCAAGTCGCCTATTTCATAGGAACCAGTAGGTATATCTAATACGTGATTATCGTAATAAAATTTGTTGTGTCCCTCATATATGTTTGGGATAGTGTTGTATGTTTGCAGACCTATAAGGCCAATTGCATATTCATGTCGACTATCCAATTCAATTGGTGGATAGTAATCCGCTGTGAGCACATTACTCGTGCTGCTGAGTGTGAATGTACTCGACATGATACTAATGACAATCTAATCTCTACATACAGCTATATAGGAACTTTAGACACAAATGTCCACAATTTTTCTCATTAAAATTTTGAAACCGTGACTGATTGTAGGTAATTTGACAGTTTTTAAAGTATTCTATCAATTCCAAAGGTGGTGATAAGTTGCCGAATGAATCGAAATAATGAACTGTACGGTTTTTCTTACAATATGCAACCCAATGGGTTCCCGGTCCGGATATCGAATCAAGATTAACGACTGCACACTCATTCTTCCTCGGTTTATTAGGTAAATTATTGCGCATATACACACCGCGAAAATTAGGTATATTTTTTCCAAACATCAAAATATCTTTGTCTGTGAGAGCTCTTCGTGGCAGTCTGCTTAGTAGTTTTTTGACTGTGGTTTTAAATATAGTCCCAATCCTTTCCTGTACAGTTTCAAATACAGACCCTGACCATGTTTCCCCAATGCAACAGCCTCCATTGCTTTATTATGTCGTTGTGTTTCAGCCAATAATTTTTGGGATGCCTTTGCTTTATTCACCGCCTGTGTAATTCCAGCGGCTCCTCCAGCAAGAGTGCCCAAAGCGCTTAAACCGGCAAATAGTGGTATTAGAGGTATAAAGCCGCCAGTTTTTGGTATAGGTATAATTCTTGGTGTTCTGATATTTTTTCTACCCCCATTCTTTCTAACAGCAATTTTAGCAGCGGCGAGTGATATTTTTGCTTGCTCCGCAAAATCCTTAATTTTTGAATTCTTCAGAGCCGATTTTGCTTGTGCTACAACGCCCCTTCTGAAAGGAACTCTTCTACTCTTAATACCAGCTCCTTTCATTCGCTTTCCACTACTCGTTCTCTTCATTTGTGTATTGATACCCATCCCTAGTTTTCTTTTAACTTTCATACTGTTAGTCACCAACCAGCCAGCCGCTTTCTCACCAAGACTAGCGTCTTTTGACTTAACACGATTCCAAGCTTTTTCTTCAAGAATTTGATCTGCCTCGTGACGATCTTTAATATCCTTATTTTTGGAGTATGCAATGTCGTGCTCTTTACATGCAGAGTCGAGAGGGTTTATTCCAGGATCTCCTCGAGCCAAACGTTCTTTTACTTTCGTCCCAGGGCCGCACCACTGGTAGTGGGGCAAGTGTAGCTCTACAGGAAGATTGTTGATAAGTGTGTTTAGAACACCACCCCCTTCTTTGAATGCTAACATTTGATTGAATGATATTTGATTGGGTGAGCTCCCTAAATGCACTTAGTACTGCATCATGCGTCTTGTTAAGCAGAAGCTTAACCTCCAAGTGAAAAATTTGGACAATGAATTACTGTCTGAAAATTTATATCGTAGACATAATTCATTACTGCCTAATACAATTCGATGTATAATATGCGGACCGTCCAATTGTGGAAAAACGAATGCCCTGTTCAGACTGATTATTGAAGAAAACGGTCTGAAGTTTCATAATATCTATGTGTACTCCAAGTCGCTTTACCAGCCGAAATATCAATTCCTGGAGAAGGTGGTTAATAATGTTAAAGGTATAAAGTATTTCAAGTACACCGAAAACGATAATATTCTAGATCCAAATGAAGCATTAGAAAACTCTATATTTATTTTCGATGATGTTGCTTGTGACAAGCAAGATAAAATTAGATCGTATTTTAGTATGGGGCGACATAAGGCCATCGATTCTTTCTACTTATGTCAAACATATACCCGTATACCTAAACATTTAATTCGAGACAATGCTAATTTTATTATTTTATTTAAACAAGACGATCTAAATCTTAGACATATATATGACGATCATGTCGGCACCGACATGAATTTCGACCAGTTCAAATCAGTTTGTGCAGAGTGTTGGAAAAATAAATATGACTTTCTCACAATTGATAAGGATAGTAACATAAATGAGGGTCGCTATCGAAAAATGTTTGATTGCTTTATATATTTGTAAATGAAGATAAATTTGTAAAGCTGTTCAAAGGTCTTCAGAAGCTGTTCAAAGCTGTTTGAAAGCTGTTAGAATCACTTCAAAATCTGTTCAACATCATTTAAATATGGCCGCACAGAGCAGTAATGATAAAATTACATCTGAAATAATACGAGCTACCAAGTCCATTAGAAGGAAACATTTGGCACTAAAATCAGGTCGCTCTGATTATGATAAGTTAATAACAGAACATTTTAAACCTGTTACCGAACCCCTTAGGAAGGTATTGGAAGATGTCGTTATACCAACAATTAAAAGTGAAACTAAGATGGAACCAAAGGAGGAAAGTATGGATGAGGATGGTGAAATATTAAAGACACCCCCAATAAAACTTCGACTGGAAAAACCGACAACACCTAAAAAGAGAGTAACCCATGATCGTGCAATTCAAGTACAGCCCACCGGTATCGACAAAGGTGTACAACGTGATGATAGTGTATTTGAGCTTGACACAACACCAGTGGAAGTGGATCCTGAGAAATCATTTCAGCAGTATCGTACTCATTATAGGGAGATGCTTAGAAGGACACCTGAAATCGTCGACGATTATCTGGAACAGTACGAGTTAATGCCAAGGACTTACTTGGATGGTTTATTGGCTGATACCGCTGGTGATTATGATTTAACAACAGGTGTTCATTTCAATCCTATAACAAATAAATTTAAAATTGGCAACTCCATCGACGGTAAAGATATTGTAATCGATAATGTGCGATATAGAGGAACTGGTGGTCTCTACGAATTAATATTTAAAGCTCGTCCGGAAGGTTTTACTAAAGAAGATGAGGCTCGATATCGGGCAATCTTAAAACAGACTAATGTACATCGTCGCGGATATGATCCTAACAAACAGGTGCAAGGTAGTAAGAGTTACAAGTATGTAAACATCATTAGACCCCTAACATATGAGCGACATTCATCAACAAGTGCTGTTATTGAGGGTGGTGGTCATTTAGGTGAAGAACTCATATTTAGAAATGAACCATACCAGTACGTTTACTGGGATAATATAAACGAACTGGTGGATCGTTTACGTTTACTGTTAGCTTCCAAGCATTCAGGGAATAACGGTCATACCAACGAAATACTCAACATCATCCAAGAACTCCAGGAGGCTGGTGTCATTGAATATAATTAGAGGATTTTTAATCGAAGTGTCTCAGTCTAAATACAAACATCAATATGGATAGCATTGATAAATTTGGTCGGCATTTAACTAAATCAAAAATAAAAAAATTTGTACCCACAGATAACCTTCATACACTTTTGGAGACTAATACTGAAGGACATTACAATTTTAAAAATAAGCGGCTGTGTGGTGTTCAATCACCAGTAGAAGCTGATGACTGTGCAAATAAGGGTTATGTTGACAAAAAGTTTAAGGATGTTGATGAAGTCATTAAAAAATCTAAATCACCGTATTATAACCAAATTACGGAGTTTATCAAGCTGCAGACTGACGATTATTTAAAGCGTTTGAAAACCAACATCACCAGCAAAACTGATGAGCTGGCGGATAGTGTAGATCGACTAAAGACAGTGTTTGAAACGTTTCAAAATAAAGTAGATAAGCTTAGCAATTTGGACAACAAGTTCAGACTTGAATTGGATGCTGTTGAAGGTAATATAAAACGAAATGATGTATCATACAAAAAATTATTGACAAACTTGGAAGCAAAAATCGATATTAAAATTAAGAAGTTAAGGACCGATAATGAGTAAAGTTAAACAAGATGTTGTCAATGAGTTGCATAAACCCGCTCGAAGAAGATTCAAAAGACGTCGTGTAATCATTAAGGGACTCGATGACTTGTGGCAGACCGATTTGATGGAATTTATTCCTTATGCCCGTGAGAATAAAGGTTATAAATACATACTCGTGGTTATAGACTGCTTCTCGAAATTTCTATGGACTCAACCGCTAAAAAGTAAAGCAAGTGTAGAAGTAAGGAGGGCTATGGAGAAAATACTACAAGGACCTAGACAACCTAAAAATTTGCAATCGGATAATGGACGTGAATTTTATAACGCGCAATTTCAAAGACTTATGAAGCAATATAATATAAATCATTATTCATCATATAGTACAATGAAGGCCTCTATTGCAGAACGTGTAATTCAAACAATCAAGGAAAAATTATATAAAGAGTTCAGTATGCTTGGTAAATATAGATGGTTCGATATATTACCGACTGTAACTGATACATACAATGAGACTAAACATAGGACGATTAAAATGAGACCTCTTGATGTTAATAAGAAAAATAAAAAGAGATTGTTAAAAAGTGTTTATAATCATGTTAAAATAAGTGGAGCGAGGAAATTTCGAGTGGGTGATTTTGTTAGAATTAGTCGCCATAAGGCTGTTATTGAAAAAGGATATACATCCAATTGGTCCACAGAACTATTTAAAGTTGTTAAAGCTAATATTACTAATCCTGCAACATATATTCTGGAAGACATGAACGGGCAACCCATCTTGGGTAGTTTTTACGAACAAGAATTGCAAAAAGCTAAACATATAGACGCATACCTGGTTGAAAAAGTGTTACGCAGGAAGGTACTAAAGTGTACGTGAAGTGGCTGGGTCTCCCAAACTCTAATAACTCTTGGATTAATAAACATGATGTATTGTAAAATTATTGAAATGTGTATATATATATATATATGTATTGAAAAATTGAAAATCTTCTTGGTAGTAGTGGCATACAATGAATAAAAATAATAACAAAATGACAACTGGTTGTCAATTAGAAAACAATGACAATTATAAAATGTAAATCAAAATGTATAATTGAAAATGTAATTAAATAAGCATAGGACTATCGGGATTACTTATATAGTTACATAGTTTTCTAATTGACAACCAGTTGTCATTTTGTTATTATTTTTATTCATTGTATGCCACTACTACCAAGAAGATTTTCAATTTTTCAATACATTTGTATATTTGGCAAAGAATTGTAATATATTATATATATATATATATAATGCTCGACGAAATTCAGTTTTTTAACTGATGACGTATATCACTATGTATGTATATATAATATATATATATATATATATATATATATATATATTAATAAAAGGCTTACCATGTAATGTATTTCATTAATCTTATTAAAAATGTCCTATATTGGACCTGCCAATAATTAATAAAATTCAACCGGCTAACTCCTTAATTCATTTATAAATGTTTATTAATTTATACTTGTAATAATTTTGAACATGAGACTCTTTTACTTTTATTATAAACATCAATTATCTTTATTTAGTATTTACTTAAGAAAATTTACTAGTTCAAATTCAAATTAAAATACTTTCCTGTAACTTATACCACCAACTATACATCAATCTTAGTAATGTTTATGTTTGAAGTTGGTATTAAATTCTATTCTTCTATATTAATGAACGTTCAACTTTAAAAAAAATATTACTATTTATTAGATAACTATAATTTCTCTTCAGGATCGTGTGATAGAGGTCCGATAAGCGAATAATATTTATTAATAATTTGTAAGACTATTCCCTTCCTATAAATTAGGTAAGTAATCAATTAATCCAGAATACAATGTTATAATTTTACCTGTTGCTTTTATGTTTTAAGGTTATCGAAATGTCAATAGACCAAGAACACAGAAAATTCCCAAGATGCAACTAAAGAAATCAAATAAACACAACTCTTCAGATTTTATACAATTTAATGAATATGATGAAAATTAATATAAACGTCTATTTTGTCTGCTATGCAATAAATTTCAATTTCACAAATAATATAAACCGATTTAGATGACGTTAAAAAGATATGATAATATTATGGTACGATGTCAACACAGTTTTATAAATAACCTTTCAGGTAAATTTTTTTATGTACTTCTAAAATGCTTTTATGGATATACAAATACACTATAATTCTTTATAATATGTTCTATTCCTTTATAATACCATATTAAGAATATATTTATCTATATTTAGGTATGAAAAAATTATTCGTTCAGTATGGAAATTTGTATCTTAAAATTCAAGAACTTTATCAACATGAGATTCAAATATTAATATTTCAAAGTAATTTAATCTTATTTGGACATAGATAAGATCACTATTACAACAACTATAGGCTTGAATTAGCTTCAATGACTCCCTTATTTAGACAAGAATTTATACAACCTTATTTGAACATAACGATATGTATGTTTCTTGTTTCCATTAATTTTAATGTAATCCTTTTTTTTCCTTAGAAATCTCCTATCCTGGTTTGTATCCTTGAAATAGCTGTCTTACTGGACACCTCGGCTTGAATATGGTTAATTTCTTCGGAAAGACTGACTACGACGATGGAATTCAGGTTTCTGGCTGCTACTACTCGACAAATTAATACCTTCTTGAATTTCTCTGTTTTCTTTGGCTTTATGGACCTTGGATCTTCATTTTATATTATTAATCAAGAACTGGATCGGACAAAGGAACTTCTGTACTTCAAATTCAAATATTAGGGCTGAAATAAAAACACTGATTCCTGAGTTCTGGATGTAAATGGACTTCTGTAACTTTTGTAGGTAGAAAATTCTTCTTAATGGCTTCTTCTATTATGGAAAATCGTTTTCTCAAAATTGTAAGTATTCTTTTAATTATATATATTAATCAATTCCAATTCTTCTTTTTAAAAATTTCTATTCACTTTTTATTATTGTACTAGTATAATAACAATCTCTTACAGCTTTCTTGGTCGTAAATGTTATATTTTAAAGTTCTCTGGTTACGATTAAATTATACGTATCTTCTCAAAATTCCATGTACCGATGTATGAGGAATTAAACACTTTTAATTATTCACAAATATATCAATTCGGACAATTTTAGATGTGTTTTTTCTCACATCCAAAATAATGCGTCCGCACTTAATTATCTCTCTGAAAATTCTCTCATAACTGTTCTCAACAAATCTCCTTAGTGATTTTTTTAAATTTTCAAAATCAGCCAATTGATATCTTTTCTTACTTTGTCCAGACAATATAGTTTTTAAATTTATTTGACTATTGTTAATACTAACTAATCTTTATAAATTTCATTATTTCAAACATTTTGAATTTTAATTAAGCCTTCCCATACTTTTAATATTCAAAAATGAAATATTTACAGTCAAATTCTATATCAGATGTCACTCTTGACATTTTACTCTCCATCCGGTTGTACGATATTTAAAATGTACTTTTAATTCAATATTGATCATTTACCTTACAATATTCGTTTTTAATCATCTTTTACCTCTTTAAACGTCATTTAAATGAGTTTTTACAAAATAATTACATTTCTTATAGTACAATAATTAATATTCAAATCTCTTCTTTACAGATTATGGTAAAGTCTAATGAAAAGAAGAAAATAATTATTCAGAAAATATACTGGTCGGTTCACCAAGTAATGTACCATACTTAACAAATATTTCTGTACAACAAATTAATAAATTTATACGTCTAATTCAATTACATATTGCTGTGACTCTTTCAAATTTACATATAAATAAAATAAATTTAGTTTACTTAATTAAGTCGTAACTGGGAGTCAAGCACGCATCCTAGTGCTAGGCCTTATGCTAGACTATGATACGGTGAACTTTCTGCTGAAAGGTAGGTTAAGCAAAACATTCTACATGTAACTAGCTCAGTTTGAAAATAAATAGTTCTCTCAGGGGCAGAAAATATGACTTGATTCTCCTTCTCTTTAATCATCTCCAGGTCAGGTAAAGAAATAAAATACAAAATAAATCTTAATATCTAATTTATTAAAATAAAATAATTCTAAATAAATTCAAAAGTTTTAATTTACAAATATTTGCACATCCAAAAATCAATATTCGGTCATAATTCAGATTTATACATCATAAACAATAAAATATTACAAGAAATAAAGAATAAATGAAATCATCATGTCTTGCCAGCTTATATCTAAATGTGAACGTGATTATTATTACTAATATTTGTCATAGATACATGTAAACAATCAAAAATTAGAAATAAATTAACCGTGATGAATTGTACTGGAATGTAAATAAAAGAAAATAAAATTGTGCGGTCTACTATTTGATAACAAAATATAGACATTAAGGAAGTGGCTTTGCCCTAATTAGTCCTGTCCGGCGCCTTTTCTCGCTCCCAACACAGTACCATCAGTAACAAATTCACACAGAAGAGTATCCCAAAGTTCCACCCTACGAGCATGTCATTTTCAGCTCGTCGGACGCAACCCGAACATACATCATCATGTGCACCCCTTAAGGAATATATATATATTTTAATTAAATAAATAAAGTGAAATAAAACAATGTCTCTGCGTATTCAATAAATTAACTCAGCCCTGATTAGTTCTGCCTGGTGCCTTTTCTCGCTCCCAAACGCAGTACCACCAAGACCAATTCGTGTATATCAAATTCACCAGGACTCCATGCTATGAATTAAAAAATGACATAATTCATTTCACACATCCCTGATGTATTATTCAACACGTTAATATTGAACACCCAAATACAACAAAATATACTTAATTCTCATATCAAAAAGAAATAATATATATATATATTAAAAGAAAATAAACTTTACCTTTTTCACGAAATTCCAATACAAAAAACACCACTACAAATAAAGAATTTGGAGACGCCACTATACACACATTTATAACAAATATTGTTAATCACCTTAATTCTTCATACATTGTATTAAACTCATCCATAATTTTCAATAAAAGATTTTGTTCACTTAATATATATATAACCTATATACACATAAACAAAATTATTAGTTTCAAATATCCTTTGTAGGATGAATAAATTTAAAAGAAAAATAAATTATACGGAAAAGAAAATGATCATGTTATTCAAAGTTATCATTACAAATACTAGAGAGTTTTGTCATAACGTACGGCATAGTACCCTACATGCAAAACAAAAACCCTCTAGAAAGAAAAAAAAAATAAAATGAAATTAAATAAATTCAAACACCGAGTTCATAAAAATAAAAGTATTTCATACATAGGTAGTTATTCGAATACATCTAAACATTTTAATGTAATGCGCGCAGCATGTTGAAAATAAAATTATTATAAGTGTAGAATCTTGTAAAAATTTTATAAGTATTGAAAATCTCAGAAATTATTCTAAGTCCGGATTTTAAAATAATCCTATTAAAGAAGAGGGAGGAAGTGGTTTTCACCTACTTTTAGACTTGCTAATATTGCGGTTTTCACCAGCAATTGCCGAAATTTTTATCTGTCCGCGCTTTTATTCGTAAATTTCCTTACAAAAACGTACGGCAACTTTCGTTAAGCACGAATCCATCTCCCAAAATTGTATGTCGACGGTGCTGCTCTTATCGGTTGCATGAGGAAACAGCGTATTAATAATCCTTGCGAGAGGTAAACAAACATGTGACCATAAATCCGTCTATACATTATGACTCAGCCGAGCACCTGATAAACAATACTTTTTGTACCGGTCAGTCCTTGCCAATGCCAGACGTATTTGTACGAGGAACACCTGCTCGATCCTTTTTACGTAGCATTTAATACGTCTTAAAATTATAACCTTATAAAAATTTTATTAAGATTCTTTTACTGTTTTACTTAAATAAAAATAAAGTTTTCATAATTATTAATACAGTAAATATTTATACACATCATGGTGAAAATGAATAAAGTGAAAATTAATTTAAATAAAACTTGGAATGATACGTCTGCATTTGTTAAAATGTTAAAATTGATATTGATGTGAGCAATAGTGAAATACAGATATAATACACAGGATGCTATCTATCAAACATTGGCCTGGTAAGTAAATAACATTATTTACAACTTTTAAATATACTTAAAGTTCATTGCCACATCCTTATTATGTTATAAATTTCTTGATTGTTGTTTACTTCATTCTTGAACCATCTCTTTGTATTATTGGGAAGTTTTATTCGTATTTTCTTTGTCTTGCTTACATTCGGAAATAAAGGGAAAACATTCATGATCGTCGGTATGCGTTGGTTAAATTTATCATGAACCCCTTTTACCTTTCCAATTTCTAACGATGATGTATTGTTGACAGGTGGATTATCATACGCGTTCACCCAGCTTATCGTTCCTGGTGATTGACATCTTAAATTGAAGTATAAATGTTGTATCAGTTATTTGATCATCATACAGATTATACGAGGACAATCAAGAAATACACATATAGACGAGTACAGACATAGACATCCAAGAGTACAAAGTGAAATTAAGTGAAGCATTACTTGAACTCAAAGTTATTGTATACTGCTACCCTTTTCGGCCTCGACGGAGGCCCCTTAACACTGCTTGACAGGCCGGATCATGCCTTCCGCAGCCATCCTACACGCTGTTTCGTTCGATACGCGAACTACGGACCCATCTAACAGCATGACCCGCTGTCTCCGTCGAGCCTTGCGACAGGGTACCCCGAGCGTCAAACTATCCCGGCCCAAGATAGAAAAGGCCCGACGCACCGAGGCACAGAAGTCGGGCGAATCCCTCACGTCCGGGAATACATTCCTCTGCTCTTCTGGCCTATAACAGATTCCATTCTCTACATAACCTGGTTACCAATTACATGTACTCCAAGTTATCCCTATTGATTGCTTACTTGTGTAAAATTTATTTATTCAGTTACTTAATTTATACAGATCACGTTTACATTACCTAATTTATTATTGTTCATGAGGAATTTGTAAACTTAAATAAATAAATACCAATGTACATATAGATGTAAATATAAATAAATATAAATCAAGAAAAATTCTTACCTTTATTAAGCACTTATGTATATAATATGAACGCACACAATAAGAAATCCTTACTTAACTAAACATAAAATTGCAAGTGATCTAAAATTCATTTATTTACATATTATTATTTATTCAAGATCACTGCATAAATATCCCTATGGGAATATCTGTAATTTATAAGCGAGAATCGCTAATGTCAATGGTATAAATTCAAGATTTCCCATAAATACCAATTAATATACTTATAGATAGCTTATCATATATTTTATATTAAACATAAATATCTGTGAATAAATTTAATTTATTCCTGCATTATCTTCGAGATCGTAATCATATAATTTTGAGACATGAAGTCTGCCTTTGACACGCTCATTATCCACTTCTGTTACCTCATAGGTCGTGTCATTTATCGCTCTACCTACACGATAAGGTCCATCAAAAGGAAGGTCTAATTTAGCACATTTATTATGGTCTCTCCGACCTAATCGATAATTTCTTATTACTATCATATCCTCCCTATTAAAGACTTTACGATTTTTAATCTTCGCATTCTCTTCCTCGGTATATTTTCGAGCTCTAGCACGTTGTCGCTCTCGTCCACGGTCTATTACCTCTTCTAAATTTTCCACAGGAGGAGTTTCTTGTCTCCATGGACGTGGTGGATATCTACCGAACATCAGTAGATATGGGCTAAGATTAGTGGTCACACTGGGTAAAAAGTTCATTGTATTTTCAACTTCCGTCAAATGCCTCACCCAGCCCACATGATTCTCATGAGTTCGCATTCTCAAGTGTTTTATAACTTCTTGTATGTATCTCTCACAAGGGTTCCCTTCAGGATGTCTCACTGAAGAAAAATTTACTTGCACATTCATATAATTTAATTCTTGAATGAAGCGATCATTATTGAAATAACTAGCATTATCTACTAAAAGTCTTTGAAATTGACCTATTTCTTCTATAAATTGATGAATGCAAATTACCGCTATGTCGGTATTATATTTTCTGGTAGGATAAAGTTTCACATATTTCGTAAAAATATCTACCATCACAAATACATTCCTATATCCTAAATGTCCAGGTATTAAATTACCTAGGAAATCTGCCGCAACTAAATCTAACTTATTTTCTACCCTAATACTATGTACAACATTTTTATTTACACGATTTTTATATTTACCTAATAAACATAGTTCACATTGTTTATTCCATCTTTCAACGAGACGTTTGTCTTGTTTAGCATAAAATTGCTCCCTAAAAACTAAGAATGTCTTCCTATTTCCAGGGTGTCCCAACCTCCTATGAATATCTAACATAACATTCTTTGCCAACTCACTTCCCAATACTAACAAATCATTGTCCCCTATTCTTTTATATAAAATATTATTTACTACTCTAAATCCTCTGTAATTGGGTTCTTGAAGTGCCTTTCTTTTTATATCTTGCACATCATCTTCTCCTTGACTACGTTCTACATTTTCTCTACTATATAACTCAGGAGCTACTTCAAAATTATAAGCATTGATCTGATATGATCCTGATTGCTTACTATGACCAAAGGCTCGACTAAATGCATCTGCAACAATATTATCTTTTCCTTTTCTATGTCTAATTTTGAAATTATATTCACTTAAAAATAAAGACCATCTATATAGTCGTGCATTAGAAAACCTTGTTTTCATTAAGAAAATCAAAGATAAATGATCAGTTTCTATTGTAAAGAAATTTCCCATCAAATAGTACTTGAGCTTAGAGACCCCATGTACCACTGACAATAGTTCTTTCTCTGAAACCGTATAATGACTCTCGTACCCCTTTAATATTCTTGAAATAAAGCAGATTGGTATCTCTTTACCATCTCTGACTTGGAAAAGTTCAGCAGCAATGGCATGATCTGAAGCATCACACCGTAAAATAAATTCTTCCTCAAATCGAGGCAGATTTAAAACTAACGCCTTATAAAATTCTTGCTTGATTTCTTCAAAAGCTCCTATTCTTTCAGGAGTCCATTTAAATTTTACACCCTTCTTTATCATTTTAAAAAGAGTTACAGTCTTATCTGATATCTTAGGAATAAAGTGCTTATAATAGTTCACTATGCCTAAAAATCCCCTTAACATCTTTATATTTTTAGGTCTTGGGTAATTTCTTACTGCTTCCAACTTCTTTTCCTCTATTGATACAGTTTTACCATCTATCATATACCCTAAATAACTAACCCTATTCTTAACAAATTCACATTTCTCTAAATTAATTTTTAGACCATTACTTTCTAATGTACTTAAAATAATTTTAACAGCTTTTAAATGACTCTCTAAATCTACATTAAATATTAAAATATCATCTACATAATGCGATACATATTCCTCATATGGATCCAGTATTTGTTGCATGGCCCTTACTAGTGCAGCTGTGGCCGTTGATAAACCGAAAGGTACAACCTTAAAGGAATATACTAGAGAATTCATTAAAAATGAGCAATATTTTCTAGAATCCTTGTGTAAAGGTACCAACCAGAAAGAGCTCTTTAAATCCAATTTTGTAAACCACTTAGCATTCGTACATTTTGCCAATAAAGTTTCTATGCTCTGTGGGGCTTCAAACTGTGCTTTGGTGCGACTATTGAGCATTCTAGCGTCAAGGCATAAACGTAGTTTCATCTCTTTTCGGTCATCTTCATTTTTTTTAACTACTACCACAATGGGATTAATGAAACTAGACTCTGATCGTTCTATTACACCATCCCTTAACATGTTCTTTATTTCTATTTTTACCTGTTGTTGATACTTATATGGAATTGGATAATTTCTTACTTTAAACGGCTGACTCTCATCAACTTCTAATTTATGTTCATAACCTTTCGCTAGACCTGGGCTATTATCAAATAATTTTGTGTGTACTGCAAGAAGATTTTTTACCTCACTTACATATAGCTCATTACAATTCAAGTTAATGTCACCCATATTTATTTCCCGGTGTGAACATTTATTTATTATGTCACCCATATATTTCGTGGCGTCTTTCTTTTGAAGACCCTCCACATGGTGTGTACATTTATTATTTATGTCACCCGTGGCAAATGTGGCCTCTCCTTTTTGAAGAGTATCCACCTGGCGTGCATTCCTTTCCTCGTTTTTTAAACTAATATTTTCAGGATGTAAATCGAAATCCTCATCATACATTTTACTACTTAAATTATTAACTACAATTTCATCTTCCTGCAGATCTTTGTTCCATGATATAATTGCCCTTTTTATGTGAAAAGTTTTATCTTCCATGTTTAATTTTGTACTATATTGAGTCAAAAAATCCATTCCAAGTATACAATTATAATTTAAATTAGGTACAATAACAAATTCAGTTAAAAATTCTAAATTACCTATTCTTACATTTACGTAAAATATCTTATCTATAGCTATTACTAATTTTTTTGTGGCAGTAAATAAATTTATTTTTTTAATGGACCTATAATGACCTGAATTTTCTAGTTGCCTATCTACTAAACTACTATCTAGAAGAGACAATTGCGCACCTGTATCAATTAATGCATCTACCTCTATTTGGCCTATGTTTATTTTTACTACTGGTAGCTCTGTGGTTATTTTTTTAATATTCTCAAAGTCGGTCACCCTTTGAGAATCCTCTTCCTTTCTGATTGGTTCTACTAAAAATCCAGAGATGTAGCACCTCCTACTGAGTTGTGTAACCATCCGTTTTCTACCGGAGTTGCACTTCTTATCTCCTTCTTTATCGCTCCTTTTGATACATCTTTCGTTGCAGCTTCTGTTTTATTTTCTTTATTTTCTATAATTATGTTATTAAATCCTCGGGTATCTTCTGTTTCATTTCTTCCATATTTTCTTGTTACATGACCCTCCTGTCTCCAACTATTATTATTATTACTATTACTATTATTACCCATGTTCTTGTTGTTACCATTCTCCACCCTTCCTCCCTGGTAATTATTATTCTGATACCGATTACCATTGTTTCTTTGTTGGTTATTACCATTATATCTTTGCTGAGCATTATAATAGTTACCATTGTTACCTGCTTTGTACCCATCTTTATTCTGAAATACACTCCTATCTTCCACGTCGTCCAGCCGCTTTACCAATTCCAAGAGTTGCTCAACGGTGTCTATACCCTGTAAAGCAACTGCTTGTACTACCTCATGCTCAAAATGATTAGCTAACTGGGTAACAATGTCACACTCCTGGATCACAGGTTGTATATGTTTCAAGAAAGAATATTTCCGAATAACATAATTCTCTCTAGATGTAATGGAACGATATTTTCCAAAAGTAAGGTCATGTCTAATACGTCTTTGCTGAGTTTGTCCCCAGTACTGCCTAATAAACATGTTTTCTAATTCTTCGTACGACTGTACCTCATCAATTACCATATCGTACCATAATAACGCATAATCTCTAAGACACCCTCTCATAAGATGTAATTTCGACATATCATCATGAATACCACGAATATATGTCTTAATGGTTTTAAGAAATGCCATAGGGTTGTCTTTATTATGCCCAGAAAATTTTGGTATATTTTCTGTGCCAAGTGATACCTGTTGCGACACCACACAAGGTGTAATTGTACCCTGTTCAACTCTTGTTTTCAAATTCTTAATCGTGTCTTGACAATTTAATGTCATATCCTGTAGCTTTAAAAGTGAATCTGTGCATGCTCCATATTTGATTCTACAGTCCTCGAATTTATTTGTTAGATTTTGAACATCTTTCTGAACTGACATGGCACTACTGTCCACCTTCAGTTCCAAGAATTGTATCTTCTCATCTTGTCCTCCAATCCTTTCTTCTATCTGTCTAAAATTTTCTCTCGCTACACCGGCCCTCTGATTCATTTCATCTATTAAGAAATTACTGCTATCCTTGCACTTCTTTTCATTTGCTTCAATTTTTTCATTGATCTGTGCCGTGCTTTGTTTCACATCTTCTTTTATTTTATTATTCATTGCAGACATTTCTATTCTACAAGCTTTAATTCTTTCATCAATCTTCTCATTCATCAACTTTACTACAGCTTGTATCTCTAATTTATTCTCATCCAGTTTCTTGTTTATATCTTCTTTATTTTCTTGAAACTTCTTGTTCATTTCAGTTTTATTTTCATCTAACTTTCTATTTATATCTTCTTTCATTTCTATCTTGTCACTTTCCAATTTACAGAAAAGTTTTTCAAATAGAAAATCAAATCTATCTCCGCCTGGCACTTCTTTTGTTTCAATTTTTACATTTTCAGTCACATTTTCATCCTCATCAAGAGGTATCGTCTTTTCTGAATCTGTCACAGAGGAAATGCCTTGTGGTTCCCTGTACGTTTCAAATAAATATTTGGTGTCCATACTACTTTCAGGATTTTCACCCTCGCCTTTATACTCAGACATATTTACTTTATCTGTCCTGGCACTTAAAGAGACTTATTTGTGGAGAAAAATAAATCAAAACTTGACAAAATTTTATTTGTGAATTATATTTATTAATTATTCAAATGCACCTAAAGGTGAAAGTACCTCCCTTTAATTATACAGCTATTTGAATATTAAATAATCAATTAATTTTTATCTAAACAGTTTAAAAATGTAGAAGTTTTGCCCCACTACGTTGGTCGCCATATATATTTGCTATGGAACGGCAAAACTTTTACACCATGAACATTGGGCATCATATCAATAATATGGAAATGTGAAATTGCTAATAAATTGTAAATATATTTGAAATGTAAATGCAAATGTTTTGCCCCACGACGTTGTGCGCCATATTTATGCTGTGACTCTTTCAAATTTACATATAAATAAAATAAATTTAGTTTACTTAATTAAGTCGTAACTGGGAGTCAAGCACGCATCCTAGTGCTAGGCCTTATGCTAGACTATGATACGGTGAACTTTCTGCTGAAAGGTAGGTTAAGCAAAACATTCTACATGTAACTAGCTCAGTTTGAAAATAAATAGTTCTCTCAGGGGCAGAAAATATGACTTGATTCTCCTTCTCTTTAATCATCTCCAGGTCAGGTAAAGAAATAAAATACAAAATAAATCTTAATATCTAATTTATTAAAATAAAATAATTCTAAATAAATTCAAAAGTTTTAATTTACAAATATTTGCACATCCAAAAATCAATATTCGGTCATAATTCAGATTTATACATCATAAACAATAAAATATTACAAGAAATAAAGAATAAATGAAATCATCATGTCTTGCCAGCTTATATCTAAATGTGAACGTGATTATTATTACTAATATTTGTCATAGATACATGTAAACAATCAAAAATTAGAAATAAATTAACCGTGATGAATTGTACTGGAATGTAAATAAAAGAAAATAAAATTGTGCGGTCTACTATTTGATAACAAAATATAGACATTAAGGAAGTGGCTTTGCCCTAATTAGTCCTGTCCGGCGCCTTTTCTCGCTCCCAACACAGTACCATCAGTAACAAATTCACACAGAAGAGTATCCCAAAGTTCCACCCTACGAGCATGTCATTTTCAGCTCGTCGGACGCAACCCGAACATACATCATCATGTGCACCCCTTAAGGAATATATATATATTTTAATTAAATAAATAAAGTGAAATAAAACAATGTCTCTGCGTATTCAATAAATTAACTCAGCCCTGATTAGTTCTGCCTGGTGCCTTTTCTCGCTCCCAAACGCAGTACCACCAAGACCAATTCGTGTATATCAAATTCACCAGGACTCCATGCTATGAATTAAAAAATGACATAATTCATTTCACACATCCCTGATGTATTATTCAACACGTTAATATTGAACACCCAAATACAACAAAATATACTTAATTCTCATATCAAAAAGAAATAATATATATATATATTAAAAGAAAATAAACTTTACCTTTTTCACGAAATTCCAATACAAAAAACACCACTACAAATAAAGAATTTGGAGACGCCACTATACACACATTTATAACAAATATTGTTAATCACCTTAATTCTTCATACATTGTATTAAACTCATCCATAATTTTCAATAAAAGATTTTGTTCACTTAATATATATATAACCTATATACACATAAACAAAATTATTAGTTTCAAATATCCTTTGTAGGATGAATAAATTTAAAAGAAAAATAAATTATACGGAAAAGAAAATGATCATGTTATTCAAAGTTATCATTACAAATACTAGAGAGTTTTGTCATAACGTACGGCATAGTACCCTACATGCAAAACAAAAACCCTCTAGAAAGAAAAAAAAAATAAAATGAAATTAAATAAATTCAAACACCGAGTTCATAAAAATAAAAGTATTTCATACATAGGTAGTTATTCGAATACATCTAAACATTTTAATGTAATGCGCGCAGCATGTTGAAAATAAAATTATTATAAGTGTAGAATCTTGTAAAAATTTTATAAGTATTGAAAATCTCAGAAATTATTCTAAGTCCGGATTTTAAAATAATCCTATTAAAGAAGAGGGAGGAAGTGGTTTTCACCTACTTTTAGACTTGCTAATATTGCGGTTTTCACCAGCAATTGCCGAAATTTTTATCTGTCCGCGCTTTTATTCGTAAATTTCCTTACAAAAACGTACGGCAACTTTCGTTAAGCACGAATCCATCTCCCAAAATTGTATGTCGACGGTGCTGCTCTTATCGGTTGCATGAGGAAACAGCGTATTAATAATCCTTGCGAGAGGTAAACAAACATGTGACCATAAATCCGTCTATACATTATGACTCAGCCGAGCACCTGATAAACAATACTTTTTGTACCGGTCAGTCCTTGCCAATGCCAGACGTATTTGTACGAGGAACACCTGCTCGATCCTTTTTACGTAGCATTTAATACGTCTTAAAATTATAACCTTATAAAAATTTTATTAAGATTCTTTTACTGTTTTACTTAAATAAAAATAAAGTTTTCATAATTATTAATACAGTAAATATTTATACACATCATGGTGAAAATGAATAAAGTGAAAATTAATTTAAATAAAACTTGGAATGATACGTCTGCATTTGTTAAAATGTTAAAATTGATATTGATGTGAGCAATAGTGAAATACAGATATAATACACAGGATGCTATCTATCAAACATTGGCCTGGTAAGTAAATAACATTATTTACAACTTTTAAATATACTTAAAGTTCATTGCCACATCCTTATTATGTTATAAATTTCTTGATTGTTGTTTACTTCATTCTTGAACCATCTCTTTGTATTATTGGGAAGTTTTATTCGTATTTTCTTTGTCTTGCTTACATTCGGAAATAAAGGGAAAACATTCATGATCGTCGGTATGCGTTGGTTAAATTTATCATGAACCCCTTTTACCTTTCCAATTTCTAACGATGATGTATTGTTGACAGGTGGATTATCATACGCGTTCACCCAGCTTATCGTTCCTGGTGATTGACATCTTAAATTGAAGTATAAATGTTGTATCAGTTATTTGATCATCATACAGATTATACGAGGACAATCAAGAAATACACATATAGACGAGTACAGACATAGACATCCAAGAGTACAAAGTGAAATTAAGTGAAGCATTACTTGAACTCAAAGTTATTGTATACTGCTACCCTTTTCGGCCTCGACGGAGGCCCCTTAACACTGCTTGACAGGCCGGATCATGCCTTCCGCAGCCATCCTACACGCTGTTTCGTTCGATACGCGAACTACGGACCCATCTAACAGCATGACCCGCTGTCTCCGTCGAGCCTTGCGACAGGGTACCCCGAGCGTCAAACTATCCCGGCCCAAGATAGAAAAGGCCCGACGCACCGAGGCACAGAAGTCGGGCGAATCCCTCACGTCCGGGAATACATTCCTCTGCTCTTCTGGCCTATAACAGATTCCATTCTCTACATAACCTGGTTACCAATTACATGTACTCCAAGTTATCCCTATTGATTGCTTACTTGTGTAAAATTTATTTATTCAGTTACTTAATTTATACAGATCACGTTTACATTACCTAATTTATTATTGTTCATGAGGAATTTGTAAACTTAAATAAATAAATACCAATGTACATATAGATGTAAATATAAATAAATATAAATCAAGAAAAATTCTTACCTTTATTAAGCACTTATGTATATAATATGAACGCACACAATAAGAAATCCTTACTTAACTAAACATAAAATTGCAAGTGATCTAAAATTCATTTATTTACATATTATTATTTATTCAAGATCACTGCAATATGTCCATATTATTATCATACACTTCTTCAATAATTAATTAAATTGTTATATAAATGATTTTTTTAGAAAAATATTGTTAGAGTCAATAATGGACCTTTAACAATTGCCCCTTTTTAATAAATATAAATTTTAACTTCTATATAAATTTATATTTATTAAACAACCTTTACAAAAGCATTCCATGTAAAACTATTTTTTTTTAAAGAAAATTAACATAAATACATTTAACTGTTACTATACCTAATTTCAATTATTCTAGTTCATTACAACCAAAACCTTATTTAAAATAACTTTTCCCAAGACGAGCCAAATAACTTAATGATATTACTATATTTATGTATTTTCAAAACGTATGTACATTCAATTAATCAACCCAATGTATTTCTGTAAATTAATATTCTAATCAAAATTCCTATTTATAATACTTTATGTGTGTACTTTGTACCAATTACACTCATTCATCTCTATTGCTTATATCTTGATAATAATCCTGTAGCATAGAAACATGATATCTACCTCTAATATAATTTGTATTTGGTTCTATTAATTCATAAGTATTTTCTCCTAATTTTAGATTAACTTTATATGGTCCGATATATGGCCTTAACAACTTCCCCATAATATTTTTCTTTCGATCAGTAACCCTCAAATTCTTCACAATAACTAAATCTCCTATTTCGTAACTTTTAAACTTCTTCTGTTTCTCCATTTGTTTTTGTTCCCATATTTTTTTCTTACGTTTTGATCTTTCCCTCACCAATTCATACCTTTCACTTAAATCGATTGTTTCTTGATTATCCCATGAAATACCAGAAAGACCATTATTTAATACAAGATTCTTCTAAACGTTTCAACTCCTTATTTACTTGTTCTTGATAGTAGTACGGTATAGGATAATTTTTACAAGTCAATGGTGAATCATCAGTAACCACTAGTTTATGTTCATAATTTCTTGCGAAAACAATTTCTTCATTAATTAACGATATATTCCTATATAAAATCTCTATTAACTTATGCTCCATAACTTTATCCTTTATGTCCTGTAATTTAATTTTTCTTTCAATATCTTCATAATTATTTATCGTATCATTTATACATTCCTCTTCCATCTCTTCATCATAATTCTCATTCCATTCTTCATTATCAATATTATCATGTACATTATCATTTTCAATTATTAAATTATTCATTTCTATACTTAATATATTCTTCTTATAATCATTATAAACATTTTTCTCTTCTTCACTTAATTCTTTTACTATTTTGCATATATTCTCTTTTATATAAATATTACCTTCTTCAAAATTCATAACCATTCCTAACTTTCTAATATTATCTATACCAATTATACAATCATAAAATAAATTTTCCAGGACATAAAATTGCATAAAATAACTTTCTTTACTTATAATCACTTCTGTATAAAAGCATTGTTTTATTGTTCCCATCTTCTTTCTATTCGCTGTAATAATATCAGTTCCTTTTATCTTAACCACACTATTTAAATACCCTTTGACTTGTTTAACTTTACTCTCTTGTATTAATGTAATCTCTGAACCACTATCTATTAAACATGTAAAAACAATATTCTCAATTTCTATTTTAATAAATGGCAAACCAAAATCTTGTACTATAGATACTTCTTCATTATTTTTAAATATACTCTCAGGTCTTTGATAAAATTTAATTGTTTGTAAAGTAATAAAATTGGGTTGATTAATTATATCTTCTTTTACAATTGTGACGTGTTCGGTTTTGAATTTAGATAGGCATCCTCCTTCAAAATCGGCGTTTTTTTTAACTCATCATTTTCATTTCTGGCATTATCTCTATCATTATCTACCCATCTAATATTATGTATAGGTCTTTGTCTATTTTCTCCCTGATTTTCTTTAGGTTTATTACCATAAGTTTGTCTATTCTGAGTATAATAATCTGTTCCAGAATATTGTGTATACCTTTTATCATTATTATAGTTCCTAGGGTCTGATTGATAATTATTACCATTCCTATTGCTATAATTATTAAACCCTCCTCGTATTTGCGTATTCTGACTATAGGTGTTTGGTGATGATCTATTATAATTTTGGTTTCTATAATTTCCATTATAATTATTCTGATCTCGTTGATTACCATTTTTAAAATCAGTATTATTAAAATAATTTGACCTACCATTATTATTTATGCGTTGATTACCATTATTGAAATTGTTTCTAGGTAAAGAAGAATAACTATTCGCATTAACATCATTAAAATCATCTAGTCTACGTAATATTTCAATTAAAGAGTCCATATCATTTACCTTCTGGCAAATTATGGTTTGTGTATCAGTAAAAATAAAGTGATTTAACAATTGACTAGCAATCATGTATTCATTAAGATCGCTAACATACTTGCACTGATTATATATCCTAGAAGCATAAGCCTCTCTTGTCAAATTACCATGTCTATATTTTGCGGTTAATAATCTAATTTTTGCTTTATTCTGATGAGACTCATTCCAGAAATTTTTCTTGAACATATCTTCAAATTGATTTATATCTTGACAGTTATCCTCTATTCTCTGAAACCATTCCAACGCACTATTATTCAACGTAGATCTTATTACCTCCATTTGATGTTTTAAAGACGGGATATCTTCTAAATATTTCATAATATTCCTTAAATATGTCATAGGATGTATTCCTGTTTTATCTGCCCCAAATTGAGCAATGTTCTCCACTTTAGTGTAGTTAGAACAGTTATGTGCTATCGTAGAACTTGAACTTGATCCTATGTTTTTCATGTTAACCGACATCTTTTTAATTTCATCTTCTAATAATTTTCTTTTAACTTCCTGTTGCTGTAAATTCTCTTGTAACATTTTAACCTCTTCTGTCTTATGTTGATTTAAATTTGCAACTTCATTAATAAATGTATTTTCATAAGTTCCCAATTTCTTTTCTAATTCCTTTTCACAATTAACAAGTAACTCTTCCTTCCTTTTCTTACAAACCTCTTCATTCCTGGTTATTGCCTCTTGTAACACTTTTCCTGCATTTTCACATTTGTTCTTATCTGTTTTCAACACCTCATATACAATATCTACTTTTGTGTTTACTATCTTAGTAACTTCTTTATTTATGTCGGCTTTAACTAGTACCATTTGTTCTTCTGTTCGTTTAAATATATCTGAAACTAATCTACTTTCCATTTCTTTAAACTCATTTTTTAACTGATTCATTTTCTCTACATTCCTTTCCTCTAAATCCTCCATATTTTTCTTAATAACTTTCTCTAAATTTTTTATATTAGCATCCTGTTTTTCTTGTAAATTCTTCATATTCATATCCTGTTTTTCTTGTGAAGTCTTACTATTTTCTTCCAAATCTTTCTTCATATCCTCTCTTAAATTTTTCATATTCAAATCCTGTGTCTCTTGTAAATTTTTCATATCTTTCATATCTTCTCTCATTTTTAACAACAAATCCATCACCGGATTTTGTTCACTCTGATAAGTTTCATCTCCACTATCTGAGGCTTCCTCATCTCCTTTATCCCCTTTTTTGCTACGTGTTTGCATCATTATATAAATCACTTACAATATTTCTAATGTCACTGTATTTAAATAAGAATTTACACACACTCTATAATGTACTGTATTATAACATTCTTTTATAATGTAATCCACATAAATGTATAAAACTGTACCAAAATAAAGAAATCACACTGTATATTTATTATTATTTATATGATTACCCTCTACTATCCCAACAATTATGTTAAAAGTTGTCAATCACCTAAAGAAAATAATACCTTTATACTTTTTTTTAAAATAATTACCCTTCGTTTTTAAGTATTAATAAATATAATATTGGTGATAGATGTGCTATCTCCAATATCGCCCCAAGTTGCTATGCGCCAATAATTAATAAATGGCTTACCATGTAATGTATTTCATTAATCTTATTAAAAATGTCCTATATTGGACCTGCCAATAATTAATAAAATTCAACCGGCTAACTCCTTAATTCATTTATAAATGTTTATTAATTTATACTTGTAATAATTTTGAACATGAGACTCTTTTACTTTTATTATAAACATCAATTATCTTTATTTAGTATTTACTTAAGAAAATTTACTAGTTCAAATTCAAATTAAAATACTTTCCTGTAACTTATACCACCAACTATACATCAATCTTAGTAATGTTTATGTTTGAAGTTGGTATTAAATTCTATTCTTCTATATTAATGAACGTTCAACTTTAAAAAAAATATTACTATTTATTAGATAACTATAATTTCTCTTCAGGATCGTGTGATAGAGGTCCGATAAGCGAATAATATTTATTAATAATTTGTAAGACTATTCCCTTCCTATAAATTAGGTAAGTAATCAATTAATCCAGAATACAATGTTATAATTTTACCTGTTGCTTTTATGTTTTAAGGTTATCGAAATGTCAATAGACCAAGAACACAGAAAATTCCCAAGATGCAACTAAAGAAATCAAATAAACACAACTCTTCAGATTTTATACAATTTAATGAATATGATGAAAATTAATATAAACGTCTATTTTGTCTGCTATGCAATAAATTTCAATTTCACAAATAATATAAACCGATTTAGATGACGTTAAAAAGATATGATAATATTATGGTACGATGTCAACACAGTTTTATAAATAACCTTTCAGGTAAATTTTTTTATGTACTTCTAAAATGCTTTTATGGATATACAAATACACTATAATTCTTTATAATATGTTCTATTCCTTTATAATACCATATTAAGAATATATTTATCTATATTTAGGTATGAAAAAATTATTCGTTCAGTATGGAAATTTGTATCTTAAAATTCAAGAACTTTATCAACATGAGATTCAAATATTAATATTTCAAAGTAATTTAATCTTATTTGGACATAGATAAGATCACTATTACAACAACTATAGGCTTGAATTAGCTTCAATGACTCCCTTATTTAGACAAGAATTTATACAACCTTATTTGAACATAACGATATGTATGTTTCTTGTTTCCATTAATTTTAATGTAATCCTTTTTTTTCCTTAGAAATCTCCTATCCTGGTTTGTATCCTTGAAATAGCTGTCTTACTGGACACCTCGGCTTGAATATGGTTAATTTCTTCGGAAAGACTGACTACGACGATGGAATTCAGGTTTCTGGCTGCTACTACTCGACAAATTAATACCTTCTTGAATTTCTCTGTTTTCTTTGGCTTTATGGACCTTGGATCTTCATTTTATATTATTAATCAAGAACTGGATCGGACAAAGGAACTTCTGTACTTCAAATTCAAATATTAGGGCTGAAATAAAAACACTGATTCCTGAGTTCTGGATGTAAATGGACTTCTGTAACTTTTGTAGGTAGAAAATTCTTCTTAATGGCTTCTTCTATTATGGAAAATCGTTTTCTCAAAATTGTAAGTATTCTTTTAATTATATATATTAATCAATTCCAATTCTTCTTTTTAAAAATTTCTATTCACTTTTTATTATTGTACTAGTATAATAACAATCTCTTACAGCTTTCTTGGTCGTAAATGTTATATTTTAAAGTTCTCTGGTTACGATTAAATTATACGTATCTTCTCAAAATTTCATGTACCGATGTATGAGGAATTAAACACTTTTAATTATTCACAAATATATCAATTCGGACAATTTTAGATGTGTTTTTTCTCACATCCAAAATAATGCGTCCGCACTTAATTATCTCTCTGAAAATTCTCTCATAACTGTTTTCAACAAATCTCCTTAGTGATTTTTTTAAATTTTCAAAATCAGCCAATTGATATCTTTTCTTACTTTGTCCAGACAATATAGTTTTTAAATTTATTTGACTATTGTTAATACTAACTAATCTTTATAAATTTCATTATTTCAAACATTTTGAATTTTAATTAAGCCTTCCCATACTTTTAATATTCAAAAATGAAATATTTACAGTCAAATTCTATATCAGATGTCACTCTTGACATTTTACTCTCCATCCGGTTGTACGATATTTAAAATGTACTTTTAATTCAATATTGATCATTTACCTTACAATATTCGTTTTTAATCATCTTTTACCTCTTTAAACGTCATTTAAATGAGTTTTTACAAAATAATTACATTTCTTATAGTACAATAATTAATATTCAAATCTCTTCTTTACAGATTATGGTAAAGTCTAATGAAAAGAAGAAAATAATTATTCAGAAAATATACTGGTCGGTTCACCAAGTAATGTACCATACTTAACAAATATTTCTGTACAACAAATTAATAAATTTATAAGTCTAATTCAATTACATATGGTCATATTATTATCATACACTTCTTCAATAATTAATTAAATTGTTATATAAATGATTTTTTTAGAAAAATATTGTTAGAGTCAATAATGGACCTTTAACAATATATATATATTATGCTATTTTGTGTAATAAATTATTTTAGCACATTTACTAATACAATCTCAATGAGGGTGTGGGTTCAACTATTTTTAACAGGTATCCTCCGGGTGATAGTGTGCATTCGCCATCTATATTGTTTGCTCTATTACATTTACTTTCAAAGTTTCTAAGTATTTAAAAGAATAAACTTCAGGTTTTAATTCAAAAATTATAGGTTATTTATTTTGATACTGAACGTCAGATGTGGGAACAACTTGTAAATACAAAAATCACTATTCATATTTTACATTGTAAAACATTCCTGTCTTGAAGCTTCGAGACTTAATTGTTACATATTGGTAACATTATTAAAATAGACCTATAATTTCTTAATACGTTAAAGTGTTATACTTAATGAAGAATTTTAATTAATTCGACAGGTTTTCATATCAAAAATCATATTTACTTAACTTATTTAAGATCAGTCAGATATACAGTTAAGGTATTAAGAAATTTTATTCTACGTAAATTCATACATTATTTGTTAAAGTGAAATTTTTTAAAAAAATATAACAAGGCTTCAAAAAAAAATATAACGGTCATCAATTTTCTAAAAAGATTAAATTTTAATTTTGAACTTTATTGAAGAGAAGATATATCTGTTTCCTCGCATTTTTCACGAGTGTAAGTATGCCTCTAAATATCTTATCAATATGAAGTACTTCTTATAAGCTTATTTTTTTTATCGTTTAAGAATCTATACATGTATATTTCTATATTTTTTTACCTTGTAGTTGATTTAAAATTAATTCCAAATCCTGATGAATATTTATAGATGTGATTACTGAATATCCTGTTCTTCTTTGGATACTGGAAAGCACACTTCTTCTTCAAATCTAATGATGTTGGATGGGTCCGATGAAGTTTTCACTAGTAGTATTGCATATATTCTTTCACACAACGAAAACAATTTATTTTTTGTTTTCGAATTACTGCACTAATATTTCTGGACTATTATTTATCAAGGTACATACATCTGCTTATTAATTTATGATTAAAATTAGAATTTTCTTCTACATCACAATGATGCTTCCACCATTTCTTTTTTTATGGCCTGCCACCTTCCTTTGTTTTCATAATTTTCAAGGCATACTTGTATATCATCCCCATTATATTACAATATGAAAATAATTCTATTTTAATTACATTTATACAAATTCTAATAACACATACCCTACAATACGAACACATAATCTTCACATTTCCAAATTGTTCCTTTATCTCTGATAATTAACGATATTAAGTAACAGCATTTAAATCACTGTCATATCCATAAATTGATCAATTCATAAAACATATTTTGATTTTCATAAATATGAAACGTATGTTAATACATAAGAAATCAATGTTATTGACCATTCTATATCGATATTAATACAGAATACTGTCATGTACAAAGCAGGATATCATGCCTGTTGGTTCATAACATGACTAAATTAATTTATTAATAATAAAGTGATTTCAAAATGATTTAGGGGAAATTATATTTACACTATATACGTCATTGGCTGACCTTATATTTATTTCTCTTTAAATACCCTCCCATACCGTTTTTTTGATTTCTTTTCTTTTACTATTCTGTGATTTTAGATTACATCTGACTACCAAGAGGACATCTATTCGTATAGACGTTGAACCACTTGTAATCAGCTTGTACCCCCTACTTTGAGATGTACTAAGATGTATATACGCCCTTCTGCATACTTGCAGTTTGTCGCTACTCAAACTAGAGGACTCTTACATTTAAATAATTTGACGTAAACAAAAAATATTAATTTATGTGTTTTTATTTTTTTAGGAAATCAGTATACCAATATAATAATTACCAAGGAAATTCAGAACAAATTAATATAGATAACAAGGTTCTATATGGATAATGCACAGGCAAAGAAAACAAATATTCACTCAACATATGTACTACTGATGTCAACATAACCTAGCTAGAGGAAGTATTCAAATTAACGTGTAAAACTTAATTTAAGACTTTCTCTTTTATATGTTTCAGACAACAACAACAACAACCATGAATCTGAGTTATCTTACAGTTAAAGAATTCACTACAATATATACATATATAACTATAAATAAAACAAATGTTGAACTATTACATATACTTTTTATTATTATTTTTTATTTATTAATACAAAAACAACAATTTCTTCGAGCGGGTGGTGCTCCATCTATATGTTCCGTCTGCCAGGGCTGATTATAGTGTAGATAACATGGTAAGTATTCTATGAGAACATCTCTTTTCTCTGTGGGTATCAAATGCTAGTGTTGTTTAAGAGATTCGGCTGTGATCATGGTTTGTAGGACTGTTAATGGGATTTTACTAATTGTTGATTTACTTATACCATCAAGTGAACCAAAATTATTATTAATTTGTTTAATGGCTCGATCAATTTTACCTTGCTGGTTCCCCATGTTAGAGTTTTATTTTTTTAATATCCACAATAATTTTGTAAAGGTCTATATCCCGTCTGAGCTTTCCTAATTCGGATTGATATTTCAGGATTCGTCGATTTAACTCTAATCTTAGTAGTTTTCGTTTATAGATAATATACATTGTTAATCAATGATAAATGACATACTACTATATATTTTGTCTTAATATACTTGATATACCTCTATAACCCTATCCCCTCCATTATCAATAAGTTGATTATCATAATCCAATTCTGGGTGGATATACTGTGGAATACCAAGATAGTAGTTTCTTTGGTTTATATAAATTCAATACACTCTTGCTTTCAATATCGAAAACACAAATCTCACATAAATCCAAATCAGGTTCATTAAGCATCTCGAATTGTTCATAAATTAATCGCTTCGTTTCATCATTCATATGCTGATTACAATGTTGTAACAGATTTACAAAGTTATCTATATCAAAATAATTTTGATTTTGATATATTATTATTATTATTATTATATACAAATGCTGCCATAAACAGACAATCGTTTCTAATCAATCTTGATGTAAAAATCCAATCGCGAATTTCAGCTGGTAAATTAACGTCTATTTCACTTAAGAATTCTTCATACTTTTTTATTCGAACTGCCATCACTTTAAAAATACCTCGCGAGAGTATAGGATGATATCACAATTATAACTAAAGTTATCTAAGTAATAATACCTTTTCTATATCAAAATATTCTAGTAGTGCGCATGAATACATTTGACTACTACGTCATCAGAAACCATGCTGTATCTTAAATTCAAAAATGTATTTAGTTGTAAATTTGCGTGCCGACCACAGCGCCATCTCCAAAGCCTAGGTGGCCGCGTTTAAAATAATTTTAGTATTGCATTGGTGTGTTGCCGTGCGGTTGTTTATTAATGCGGTATGTAGACTAATTAAAATTCATATTTTTTACAATGATGTAAGGTCATTCGCGCGAAAACAAGATAAGTTGCACACAGTTGTCATGATTGCAATTGACGTCATACGATTTCAAAACGTGTTATGTATTTATTAAATTTAGCGCACGCCAGCCACGTCTAGCTTCGACCATATTCGTTATGTTTTTCTGGTGGTGGCCATCTTGGATTCGCCATCTTACTTTTCTGAATCCTTACTTTTGAAACACCCTGTATGATTGATACGTCACAGAGTGCCATACTGTATATGTATTTTTTTTTTTTTAAATTTTGAGACACCCTGTATATTAATTTAAATTTAAAAACCCCGCGTTCTACAAAGCGCCGCCATCTTGGATTCGCCATCTTACTTTTCTGAATCCTTACTTTTGGAACACCCTGTATGATTGATACGTCACAGAGTACCATACTGTATATGTATTTATTTTTTAAAATTTTGAGACACCTGTATATTAATTTAAATTTGCGCGCCGACCACAGCGCCATCTGCAAATCCACGGTGGCCGCGTTCGGAACTAAAATTAGTGGTGGGGGTGGAGGGGATTTAGTGGTGGGGTAGTGGTGGTGGATTGAGTGGTGGGGGTGGAGAATGGTGGGAGGTGGTGGGTCCAGAATCGGCCTATCCTATCTACTAAAATAATATACCAGAAATATGTTTTAACTGCCCCCTATGCAAATGCTTATATTGTTGTCACATTAATAAACTCGATCATTATTTTATTCTGGATCAATTTCTTTGAGAAACACTAAATTCAGTTATTTAATTTTAGAATCGGCACACTTTATTCCACAACAGTTAAATTTCCTAACAAGATTTAGTTCCTAATAGGAGCACATGTCTCGTACAATGTGTCATGCCTAACTTTTCCTAGTGTTTTTGATATAGATACTGAATTTAATCCATCTCCAATTCTTTATATGCAACATTCGTTTTATCTGTTGATTATGCTAGATAACAAAGTAATTACAAATAAAACCAAACATTTCTGTTGAATAAAACTTACCTTGTCTTATATAATTTGGTTTAGATCAATATATTCGATTTATTTCTGAACAGGAAAGTGTGCTGATTAGTTTTTAATGAGGTTGTTTAAGAAAGATTTGCTTCAGAATAAAAATAATCAGCGTTTCTTATGCCTTTTATAAGTAAATTGGAAAACACGGTCCGACAATATTTAGCTTGTATTCTTTTGTCAGATATTAGGTTATAAAATCCAAACTGCAAAACATGTACTAATATGCAATGTACCAGTAAAATCTCAAACAGGTCATGCAATTATGTGTAATAAAAGTTCTTTGCTCAGTTTCATGTACATAATCTTGGTCTTTGCAAACACAGGTTGCAAATAATCTTGCGTTAGTTTGGATGACTTGACTGCTTCAACTTAACGACACATTCGCATCGCCATCTGGTTACCATCACAAATCTTCCGCGCTGCCAGTTAAGCTGTTTTTTGTACGGTGTAGGATTTAATATTTGAAATTTTAACGCTATCGGACAGTATATCGGGATATTGTACAACCGGCCCTAAGGGGACTTAAAATTGTGATAATAAAGATGACCACAATGTCATTCACATTAATATTCGCTACGCTTGTCAAGTGTCATCCGCTCCGTGAAAATAAAAATCTGACAACAATGCTCAGAATAGCCATGTATTAAATAAAATATTGATATAGAAAAGTAATATTTAATAATTTTATCTATAATATTTAATTTCTAACTGACTTTCATGTAATAGTATTTTACTAGCCGTAGCTATTTATCCTAAAATAGTAATTAATTATTTGAATTTGTAGTGGTATTGAATCACCGTCTTTAGTTCGTAGTTTTGCTATGTCGGTTGCGAAAACGATCCGACTATAAGAGAAATTCTACATATTTTAAGGCATTATTTGGTCATAGGTACGTTGAAAGCGCAATGAGAATACCAGTGACAAGCAATTAGTAAAGGCTATGTCCGTCATTATTTTCTCTATTAATCATACTTTTACTTCATATTATAACTTTTTAATTCAAATATCGCACCAAAACGGTACTATTTTTAACAGAGTGTATTGGTTCCTACCTAAGGAAATTTAACAAGGAAGTACCGCGAGATCAAATATTATATTGATAAAGCTTTGCCATGGAATGTAAAACGTTTGTGTGTTAATGTCTGTTATATCATTGTCACACTGTCATTAATATTTGTCATTATATTTTCTCTGACATCTTGTAGGTTTTCAATTATGGTGTACACCCCAGGACACAAAACTTACAAGATTGAAGCGTATTTTAGAACAGGTGTGCTAGTTAATGGTATCTGGGAATACAGTAAGCGTTTATGTTTGGATAATTTTCGTGTTATGTTATTCAAACATGTAAATCATTTTAAATAAACATATATTTACAAATGTTATGTCAGTCAAATGTCAGTATGACAGTTAACCTGATAATTTAATCAGAATTATCTCAAAAGAATATCTAAGACGGACGTTTTACATTCCATGGCAAACCTTTATCAACATAATTTTTGATCTTGGGTATAAGTATGCCATACCTGCCATATAAAACAGCTATTAGGCTTTTATCGGCATTAAAAGCAGCCAAGTTTAATTGACTTGCATAATTCATCTCTCTAGTAAGAGGATAGGCATCTTGCAATTAAAGATAATAGATAACTCCGTATTTTAAAAGATTACAATTTGATTAAAATCACAAATTAAACTATTTACTACTATGTAGTTACTTTTTATGGTTGATGGTGCCAACCTGTGATACCAACTGCTCATTGTCTATTAGGTATTTTTAAATAACTCCTAACATACTAAATTTTATAATTAGTAGCCGCACGAATTGCTGTTAATTATAATTTTAAATAAATGATACTTAAATTATCATATAACATGCAATTAACATCTAAATAATTTCAAGATATTAGCGCCATCTATTCCATAAGTGCTACACTGTAAAGCGATGCAAATGTAACAGATATCTGTAAATGTATAAAATTGCTTACAAAAATGTAACAAATTTTATTTCATGGATCACTTTAAAAATTACACATATATTTAGCTACTGTTACCAATTTTATCTACCAAATATAAATACCGTGTGTACTTGCTATATTAAGCATGAAGATAAAAGTTAAAAGAAGTGAACGGTCGTATTCTTTTTCAAATTAAGTTAATATATAAGCCGTAAATAAAATGGGAAGACAGTGGTTTTGCAAGTACAATAAAAAGTGCCTACATTTAAAAATTACACAGTAAATTTATATGTAATATAGCAAGTACACTCGGTATTTATATTTGGAAGGTAAAATTGGTAACAGTAGCTAAATATATGTGTAATTTTTTAAGTGATCCATGAAATAAAATTTGTTTACATTTTTAGAGAGTCTTTACATACATTACAGATATCTGTTACATTTACGTCGCCTTATAGTGTAGCACATATAGTATAGATGGTGTTATTATTTTGCAATTATTTAGAGGTTAGTTGTGTATTATACGATACTTTAATTATTTATTATAATCTAAAATTTAGTATGTTACGGGTTATTTGAAAGTACGTAATAGACAATGAGCAGTTGGCATCACAGGTTGGCACCACAAATCATAAAAAGTAACTACATAGTTTAATTTGTCAATTTAATCAAATTGTATCATTTTAAAATATGGAGTTTTCTGTTATCTTTAATTGAAAGATGCCTACGGATTTTTTTACGCCGATAAAAGCCTAGTAGCCGTTTTATATTTACGAAGTGGAGAAGAAATTGTTGACAAGAACCTTCTATATTTTTTTTCAAAATTTTTTTTGAAGTTGTTGCTAATTACTTAGAATGTAAATATAGGTACATTTTATTTGATAGCAATTTTCAAAACTTTGAAATGCCGGAGGTCAGTTCGCCGGGTTTTTAGTTTTTAATAATAACAATAATATTATAATAGCCTCATTATTTATAATATATTAATATTAAAGTAATACAAAGGTAAGGTAAAAAAGACCTTACTTAATGTTTTGAAGATTTTACTACAATTGCTGTTCCCCTAGCACAATGCCCCTAGCAGCATTTTTCGAATTTCGCGGTTGTTTTAAGTTGGCTAGGAAGACAATCGAGTAGAATACAGGCTAATTCACTTTTTATTGCGAAATTACTAGACACACCGTGTACTCAAACAAAAGATTGGTCAAAAAATAGATGTAGAAACATTTAATGACAAAATTATATTTTTATTAACTAATTTTGTAGTGAAATATAACGAGTACACCTCTATATGTTATTCAATTGCGCCCAGTGCAAACATAAAACACTGGCGAAATTCGAAAAATGCTGCTAGGCTATTCAATTTTGGTTGTTGTTTTTGATTTAAAATTTTGTACATATTTAAAACTGTTTTTATCGTTTTTATTGTGCCAATACTTGACGCTGTTTGGGTGGTGAATTTCACGGTGTGGTTGGAAGCGCCTTATCTAATGTTCGTGACGTACTTACACTTACAGATAGTGTTTAATAACACACTAAAATATAATAAATCAAAACAAAAATGCAAGAGAATGTTCACAGGTTACGGCTTGGTTATGTTATAAAATATAACAGATATCCCATATACTTATATCTCCTTGTTAAATTTGCTTACCCAGGAACCAATACAATCTGTTAAAAATAGTAGCGTTTCGGCGCGATATTTGAATTGAAAAGTTAAAATATGAACTAAGTAAAAAGACTGAAAATTCAGACTATATAAATCAAACTTTACCCGTATTTTTATTGGGTAAGACATATTTAATAGAATGTTGAACTAATGATAGTACGTGAAGACAATATGACTATATTTCTGTTTTGCATATTATTATTCTATATGATCAACAAAGATATGATACCGCACAGATGCAGTAGCCTGTAATAATTACAAATGTATCAAGTAAAAGAAAATGTTTTATTTGGCACCACGCAAACAAAATGCTGTTTATTTATTGTATAATTTTGTATGAAATAAGAAAGTCGAATGGATGAGTATCACGTACCTTCAGCGTTTAAGAATTTGTTAAAAAATAACTAAATCTATAAATAAAATAAATGTAACTGACTGTAAATGTATAAAAAGTAATTTAATTTAAATTATGTATTTAATAATGCAATCAACATTTTATTGAGGATATGTCAAACTATATTATATATATGTATTAAGTTTTTCTTCCTAGTTCTGCATGAAAGTTGACAAGTGTCGATTTGATTCATACGCATAAAATAAAATTGCAAAGAAAGTCACACAGACCAAATTTACAAATCGTATGTAGAATTGTAGAGGTAGAAATTTAACAGGTAAAATGACCTTGAAATGTTTGGAGGTAATTGCTATTTAATTTTAGAATGCATAGCGTGGCGACATCCTATTATTACTAGTAGTATTTAAGATACAGGAAAATCTTAGTTCCGAACCGAAATGGATTTGCAAGATTGAAACGCACCACTTCGACTTTAGACGCTAGTACCACATTATATAGCTATGTAATAGAAACAGTAGTTTCTCTCGAGGGAAATAATTGTCCTCCTACCAACGACCTTGAACCGACGCGTGCGTGAAAATTTCTGAATGAGCAGTAGTCAGCCATCAGCTGTTAAGTCGGCGGGATTATTTGATGCGACTGCTGGGCATGCGATTTGTGAATGGCCGTTAATATAAGTTATGCTGTACACCAATTATACAAAATGTTTGACAAACAATTTATTATGAACACTAATTTTACAAATTAATGGGTAGTTGTACACAAATTAAACAAGGCATTTGCAAAACTAAATTATACATTCTTTTGGCATTTATAATTAACGTCAAATAAATTTATTAACACATTATTAATTTAGAATTTGTGTTTAAAATGTGTGTCAAAAATTTTTGTTTGATTATTGTGTATTTTCTTGAAACATTTCCATATAATTTAATGGATGCTGACGTACTTCCAACATTTTTGACAAACAAATTGTTTGAAAAAGCCTTCTGTGATTTTTTTTCTTCATTTTCTTTCGAACCAAATGTTAGCTTTGAATTAAAACAGAAGTTGGAGGAAATATCATATAAACATACCTGCAAAAATTTTCCTACTGAATTTTTGATAAAGCTATTTATTCGTGTACGAATTTTTTATACTTTGAAATTCTGCAATAGAAATTTCAAAGTTAGTGGCAATTCAAATAAAATAATAATTTTACAACACCATTGATGAATTGTGTCAAGAAATTTAAGTAATCTTTAGGTTAAAGTAGCCTTCTTTTGTGTTGTACGTATAATGTATTACATTTTAAATGCGTGTGTAATATGTACTTAATAAAAAGCAGTGTTTTATCCTCGTTTTTTGTATTATTGATATAGCTTTTTCATCATTTTAAAAATATATTAACATAATTATCTCATAAACGATTTGGTTCTGCGCCACTGGTTTATTCCTGAATAATAAAATTGACTACGCCTCTGGTTGCGCGTGCGTGAATGCGTAGTACCATTTTGGGACACAAACATCAAAGGTGCCGACGGCGAGAGAAACTACTGTGTCTATACAGCTCTATACTGTGGTATAATGTATTACATTTTAAATGCGTGTGTAATATGTACTTAATAAAAAGCAGTGTTTTATCATCGTTTTTTGTATTATTGATATAGCTTTTTCATAATTTTAAAAATAGATTAACATAATTATCTCATAAACGATTTGGTTCTGCGTCACTGGCTTATTCCGGAATAGAAAAATTTACTACGCCTCTGGTTGCGCGTGCGTGAATGCGCAGTACTATTTTGGGACACAAACATCAAAGGTGCCGACGGCGAGACAAACTACTGTGTCTATACAGCTCTATACCCAGTATTCCGTGCGTTCAGGGAGTTACGGCGCTGGAAGCGTATACCGCTAGAGCTTGTGGCCAGCGCCTGAAGTCATTGAACGGGTCACAGTAGTACATTTTAAAATTGTTGCTTGGACATGCGTACTTTTACTACTTCTGAAGTCTGACAGCGGCAATATGGTGTTGTGAAGTTTATTATTATTTAATTTAATTATTATTATTATTGTTTGAAGTATGAAGACGTGACATACGTACTTTTAAAATCTAAACTAAAAATAAAGTCAACGTATTTGGTTTTATAGCAATATAAAATCCTTATTTTAGAATTGACCGAGGAGATGGTAAATTATTTACTATAATATAAAGTGTGTCTAAATATTTAATACTACATTTTACAGTGTATTATTATATGGATTATGTGGAAGTTTTTGATGAAGTTGGCGTAATCTATTATCAATATTATATCAGCAGTTTTGATTGATATATTTATCGGCACTGTGAACAGTATTCATTTCAATTTTAATTAGTTGCTGAATTTTCTGAATGCTAGAATGTTGCAGTAAGAGTAGGTATAACCACAGAATTATAACTGATACATAAATTTATTACAAAGAAATAACTTTGTGTATTTATTTTATTACTGTAGTTGTAAAAACAATATTCTTCCAATATTTAACTTATTGAAATCTGATGATAGCAAATTCGTTGGAATGTTTTGAGGTTTTAGTTGAATATGATGTAACGATTAACACTATTATATTAGCAGTGTTGGCTGAGATATTTATCGGCACTTTGAATAGTTGTTCATTTCAATTTTAATTAATTGATGTATTTTTTGAATGCTACTTTGTAATGTAAGCAGCGCCTTAACTCCCTGAACGCACGGAATCCGTGCGTTCAGGGAGTTACGGCGCCGCTAGCGCTGAGCTGTGTTAGGTCGAGCGGTGTCCTGAACGCGACTGCTAAGTGCCGGCGCTGGAGCTAGCGGTCGCCATCTTGTCTAGCGAAAATAATTTCGCTGGATGACCTAGCGGCGCTAGAAAAAAGTGGGGATAAGCGGTGAATATTCAAATATGAATTTAAAAATTCAAACCCGCGGATTAATAAAAACATTAATTTATTAATTGTAGTAGGTAATATCATTTTTACGGTTGCTGTTGTACTTGTTGTTGTTATATTTAATGTTATGCGAAAGTTATAGGTAAATTTATCATATTAAATAGATATTGATAAGAACTATACGGTACTAATTATATTCGGTTTACATATAAAGTGAATATCTTTTTTCTACTTGAAATAGATTATTTATTTCTGATAAATAAACAACTGTTAGTGAATCCTAAGTAATATATGAAAATAAATTTGATGACTTAGCGACGGTAAAAGAAAACGGTTAAAATTCAAATTTGAATCTTGTGAATAATACGATCAATAGAAACTTCAATTATGTTGTACAATAGATCTTAAATAGTGCCTAATAACTCTTTTTGATATGTTTATATATTGAAATGTATTTTGACATAGATATAACTAACAAGTAATGTCAAACAGCACAATTCCTTCTAATAAACAGCAATTCCTTCTAATTTGGCACTAAATTTAACTCCCTGAACGCACGGAATGACTATATGGCGCGCGGATTGGATTCAATTGCCGAGTGGCGGCAATTTGAATTAAATAAACTCGTATACAACCTTGTTTTTTTTTTATATAAATGTTTATAATTGGTATTAATATAGTAATAAATATGATGTATAATTTTTTTTCAATGTTATATAAGGTAGGTAATTGATTTTATACAGTCACTTATGCAGTACTCAGATAATATACCTAAGCTAGGGCAGTTGTATGTTATGCGGTGTTCTCGATATACGAGGCAAATGCTCATTGAAATTGTCCGCGAATGTTTTGCACTTACAGTTTAATTAATTTATTTTACTGTGTTTCGTTCTTTGAGCACTAGAGGCGTCTCGCTTAGTTAGTGAACCCAATAACAATTACAACTATAATGTAATAACAATTATAATTGGTGTACGGTATGTTTTTTAAACTACCGTTATTTGGTAATTTCTTCCCTACAATATTGTAATTCTATACTGGGTTGGTAGTAGAGGTGGGCAAAACGGTTCATTTCATTGACCTGGCTCACTCGGTTCACCTCCTCATTGTGAGCCGGGGGGTCCCGGAACCGGCTCATTTGAACCGAGTGGATCCGTAATAGCATACCGTTCCAGGAACGTGTAAGACATGTAATACTCGGACAGCTGACTCGTCGGCCGTTTTGGAGATAAATGTCAGTCATATTACGTACTTATTTTTAGTTATTATTATATATTCTGGGTATTTCTTAAATATACCACTACTGTAAAAAATTATACCTACATTATTTCACGTCCTAAACCGGCTTAATAAAGTCAATTATTCGAAGTTCTATTCAACATTTGCTATTATCATACATATTTACTGCCTTAAAATTATCTCCAAAATGGCGGCTCAAACGAACCGGGATTATTTAGGCTGCGCGCACACCAATTATACAAAATGTTTGACAAACAATTTATTTGAAGCTATAATGCACACAAATTTGACAAAATATCAGATTGTTGTATACAAATTAAGCAACGACCCAAGTGAGCCAAGATCCGGTTCATTGAAATTTAGTGAACCGGCTCCTTCGCTTCCCTGCTGGGATTCGGTTCACTGAACCGGTTCGTTCGCGAACGACCCACCAGTGTTCCCAGGTCTAGGGACTTTTCCCAAATCTAGGGATTTTCGAAGTGGTGAAGGGATAAAGGGTTTTTTTTTAAAATAATTCCAAATCTAGGGATTTTTCCAAGACTTCAAAAAATATCAATAAATCCCTAAAAATCTGATTAATTTCATTAACATAATTTCAAAAAGTTAAATTTGTTAATGACTTTCTACCACAGACACGAACATTTATTTCAAGATTACAGATTACTTTGCTTCATTTATGCTTCGTAACAGAACCAAAAGTCATCTGTTGAAGAAAATGAGTACTGCAATGTATTGGAGGTGACAGTTCACAGTAAAATACACTCGAAAATACATAAACCTCCACATACACGCAACCCAACACACAATTTTAATAGCGCCATCTGTTAGTAAAATGTTCTTATTGACACCAAAGTTTCAAAATAATTTTGATTTTAAACACATAGCTTTTAATTAATTTTTCGTAAATATGGAAATCCCCGAACTCGATTCAAATCACGTGGTTCGCCCGAGGTTATAAATACTGCCTCGAGCGGTTTATACGCCATTTCCATTATTCAAATTTGAATTCATACTTTTACATCATCGTTGCGGTGTTAGATACATATTTTCATATTTTGTGAAAATAATTTTCCTTTAAAGTTGTTATAATTTGTTAATTTAGTGAATATTTCGATAAAATAAGGTATGTATTTTATTTATTTACTCTTATTTAATACAATTTTGCACTGAATGTTAAAAAAACTGAGTTAAGTATAAATTATGTTCATGCAATCAATTAATATACATATTTTTATTGTGTCTTTTAAAATTATGTGTATTTACAAGTATATTTTTCCATGTTTTAGAACAGTAAAATGGATCCTAAGCCTTCAACTTCAAAGACGTTCGACCAACCTAGCAGATCTCCATCCCCGTCTTCTTCCGAGGAAGCCACTGCTTTGAAAAAGAAAATATTGAAAAGGAAGTCTTATTCCCAAAAATATCAAGCTAAATGGGAAGAAGAAGACGCTTTCAAAGGTTGGCTGCAAAAAAGCAAGAAACGACCAAATTACGCATTTTGCAAAGTATGTTGTAAAGACTTGGTATGTGGAAAATCTGAACTTTTGCGACATTCGGAAGTTACGTCACACAAAAATAAAGCAAAACTCTTTTAAAACAACAAACTTTAAAAACAATGTCAACTTTTCAAACAAATATTAATTTAGAAAATAATATTAAAAAGGCCGAGATTAGAATGGCAGCATTCGTTGCAGAGCACAATTTGTCATTCAATGTAATGGACCATTTATCAGAAATAATAAGAACTAGTTTTCCAGATTCCGAAATTGCAAAACAGTATACAAATAATAGAACTAAAGCTACTGCAATAGTAAATAAAGTAACAGGTTGCCATGGTTTCGAAAAAACATTAAATCTTATAAAAAAACAAAAATTTTCTTTAATAGTGGATGAATCTACTGACAAAGGTTCTATAAAAAGTTTGGCATTAGTCGTTAGGGTGCATAATATTAAGATAGAAGATTTATTTTTGGCTTTGCTACCTGTACCAATCGCTACTGCAGACGCCCTTTATGAACAAATCATAAATTTTTTTGCTAAATATAATATTGATTACAAAAATCAATTAATCGGTTTTAGTGCCGATGGGGCCAGTGCAATGATGGGTGCTCATAATTCCCTTTCTGTTAAATTAAAAATCGATGTTCCACAGTTGTTCATTTTGAAATGTTCCTGTCATTCCTTCAATTTATGTGCAAATTATGCTTGTAAAAAATTGCCGAAGGTGATTGAAGAACTTGCAAGAGATATTTATAGCTATTTTCAACATAGCTACAAAAGGCAAACTGAATTAGGTGAATTTCAACAATTTGCCAATGTAAAACCACACAAGTTACTTCAACCATCTCAGACAAGATGGTTATCTTTGCATCAAGTCGTAAAACGGTTTTTAGAGCAATATGACGCACTAATATTATATTTTACAGATCAAACTACGCAAAATATTGATAAAGCAAATTCAATTTTGATCAGATTAAGAGATCCTTCAGTGAAATTGTACTATTATTTTTTAGATTATCTTCTACCATTCTTTAATAATATAAATTTAGAAATGCAATCTGAAAATATTCAAATTCATACATTATACAATAAAATCGAAAATGTCCTTAGAACTTTGTTGGACTGCTATATCAAAAAAGACCATTTGGAAAGAACTACCGTAGACGAAATTCAGTACAAAAATCCCCAAAATTTTGTACCAATTGAAGAACTATATTTAGGTGCGTATGTTACTGCTTCGATTTCTAATAATACACATGGATTAAATAAAGTGGAACTGCATAATTTCCGCAAGACTTGCTTGGAATTTTTAATTGAAAGTTGCAGTCAAATTTACAAACGATTTGATGCAAAGAGTATATCTACAAAAATTTTGAAAGAACTATTAATTCTCAGCCCAGAACAAGTGATTTCAAAAAGATACAATTCAATTGCTTCTTTAGCCATATATTTTCCCAATCTCGTTTCACAGAATAAATTAAATGATTTAGATCGAGAGTGGCGTCAACTTCGAAATATCGTAATGAACGATTTTAAAAATCTTAACTTGGTCGAATTTTGGACAAAAGTGTCTCAAGTTAAATTAGCTGATGATTCGTCGATGTTTCCCACTCTTTCAAAGTTTGTATTTGAAATAATGTGTTTGCCACATTCAAGTGCCACTGTGGAAAGAATATTTTCAGTAATATCTTTGAATAAGACCAAGATTCAAAATAAATTATCCACAGAAACTTTGAGTGGCATTCTACATACCAAAACATTGTTAAAAAATGAAGACTGTTTTAATTTTAACATAGATTCTGATTTGTTAAAGAAATTAAACAACAAAATGTACTCATAAATCTTAATTAATGTAAGTTTATATGCCTATATAATGATTCAGAATAAGTGGCATCGCAGTAGGCGTGGATTGTCTAAAGTGGTGCTACCCCTTGTATATCAAAATTACCAAACGCTTTAAAAGGCCATAGTCATCTCAAAACCCAAAAATACAAGTAGTAGTAAGTATGGCGCCACCACGATATCTAACCTTCTATTTATTAAATCAAATTATCCGATGGCTTAAAATTTTGAGAAACGCTATTCAATTAAACACACCAACTTATAACCCAACTTTGGTCTTACCTCATACTTCCCCAAAGGATGTTGTAGAATAAGATGTATAGCACCGCCTCTAGCCAGTCGAGAAAATGGGCGTGGTTCAAACTCAAATAATTCGAAGGTCTTATAAAAGGACGTCAGTTTCGCTATTGTATTTATGCCATACACCTAGCCGACGATTATAAACCCGAAACTAGTTTATTCATGAACCTCAGGTAGAATGATAAATAAAACCATCACACTCATTCACAACTCAACATCAGGTATATTAAAAATAAACATATATAGAACAGAAAACAGTAGACGCACGAGACATTAACAGCATCTATTCATTTGGGTCAACCCAATTGTCGTTACATCTTTACAAAAAAAATAAATAATAAATATAAGCAACATGACATAATTAAGAAAACAAAGTCCCACAAGGGTACTCAAATGTAATTAATTAAAACACTGAAAATTGACTTAAACGTTGTACAAGGTCACCAAATGTGTACCAAAAAAACAAATGAATTACGCAAAAGTATTATGTAAAAGTTGACAAAATAACACAGGCAGCATTGGCCAAAGAGTTCCCTCCAGTGCCAAGCAGCTTGTACACAGTTCAGCAAAATCTTAGCCAGGTAAACGTAACACTCTGTATATCAGAGCCTGACAACAAGCTGATCGTACTAGGGCAATAACTCTAAAGGGATGTTTATTACTAATACTAGTATAATCACTAATAGCTTCAGTTAACTTTGCCTTACATAGAGTGAACGTGATTTAAACATTCAGATCGTTGGTGATCGTTCAAACTTATACATACTACAGGGTCTAAATTGATTAATTACAAGTTTACCAAACAATAAATTTTATACAATGATCACTGGATTACTACAATGCAAATAGCATCCAAAATATACATAAAAATTGATACACCAAAAATAATTCTGCTATATAACATGCCGAAAATTGATGTTGTAACCCCACATAGGTCACAAGTAAATTTTAATTGAACGTTACAAGAAAAGAGACAAACTTAGTGGCTCATATGTCACCATAAAAATTAATTAAAAGATTAACGTTGACTTTAATGAATAGTTATACAAGAATTTACGAATACACTGTACGATACAAATTCAAAATGTACACAACTTATACAACTTAGTCGTGTTTATCTGCACTCTTATGATGCAATTACAGACAATGGTAATAAACATAAATTAAATTTGTCACAATACCTGTTCGATGTTGACACAACTCAAATACACAATACTTTTCCTCCAAGGATACGAAACACGTACAAGGGATGTCCGATCAAAAGTCTGTTTGGTTACTCACACTTCCAAAATATCGCAGAACAGCAACAGCAACATATAAGTGTACGAAACTGTGCCAAAAATATGTGTTTCGCCAAAACATTCCAGAGATACAGGTTTCCAATTTACTACATAACCTCCAAGGTACACGTGCTCACAATTCCCAGCGGGACGGTATTTAATACTTGTCAGGCATCGGTCATTTACAAACTCCTGTACATCTGTTATTAACCGCTACTAATTGTAATCAACCGCTACTAATAGTTATCAGCCGCTACCAATTGCAACATCTGCCAATAATTGCAACTAAAAGAAAGATAGGAAAGACAAAAGGAAATTACCAACAGTCCAACACGCTAATAAAATACTTACAACAAGGGCAACCCCAACCAGCTAAACAAATATCCATTTATAGCTTTTCTTCAAAGCGACAGAACCAAATTTATGCTTGTGAATTCCTTCATTTAATCCATCTTACGACGATGATTCACGATACAACTAAAAGGTATTAAATCCACAAGTGCCGATCAGCCACCGTGTTTTGCAATTAACCACGTGTTGATTGTTCACAAGACAAGACAAAAGAGACCAAGAATTCTTCTCACACACACAGCGTGAAGCACATATCCGACCAAATGAGCTAATGCCCACAAACCCCAACAGACAAAGGATACGACTACGTACATATAATTAGCGTCAAAGCAGTAATTTAGAAGTGGAAAATTACACCAATATTTTTTAAACGACAAACCATGAATTGTAAAACCCAAAACAATTAAAATAAATGCTTCCCGAAGACTAATTAATCAGGCCATCTGAAAATCACGAGGCCCACGCCATCTTCCATCAGTCGGTAGTGATACACACATGAACAACACCACGACAGGGAAACGAGATGGCGATAGGGTCGACAAACATTAACATTAAAAACACAGATCACCAAAAATAGTCTAGTAATCCAGTTCTTATTGTCCGAAACAAAACTAACAATTTCCCAATATTTAAAATAAAATAATACCGAACGAAAATCCTACAGGGTAAACGTAAAATTCACAATACTGAAAATAATAAAAAAAACAAAGTGTAACAGTGGGCTTTATGTTATGTCAAAAAAATTACTAAACAAACGAAAAACGAAAAACGATACCAACGATGACAGCGAAGGATACCAACAGAGTCGAAACTAGGGTATTATTAGCAAGTGTTAGCAAGGGTCTTGCTGCCAACGTAAATTTGAATTTCCAACGCCTACCGCGATGCCATTTATTTTGAATTGTACTGTATATATACTTAACTCTTAATAAACTATGTTCGTTTTCATTTATTTTGTTATTAAAACACTAAATAAATCAGTTTTTGTAAAGTTTGTGGTATTATTATGCACCCAATAATACAACGTAACCCCTTTGGTTGCATAAAAGGGAAAGTTTGGGAAATCTAGGGATTTCTAGGGATTTTTACCAGTTCAACCTAGGGACTAAATAATATTTCACCTGGCAACACTGCGACCCATCTCTAGTTGGTAGCGCATGGGTAGCGCTGCTGCAGTGACGCGTGTTTTGATATGGTAACCGAGTTATGATATGATCGACCAGCAGACGATCTGATTGGCCTAGGAGCTGACAGTCAATTTTGATTTGACATTTCTTTATAGTACTGAGATAATGAATTTATAAAAAATTGTTCTACTTGAACACGGATTATCGGATGGTTCACTTAAATGAGGGGTTTTGCCGCTTAATCTACCTAATGCAGGCGCACCTAGACGGCGCCACGGTGTTAGAAACAAGAGACCTAGAAGTAAATTTGAATCATGACTTTAACCGAATAATTGAGATGTCGCTACTACTGCGCTGTCACTTTATGCAAGCGCGTACAGGCCGTTAACCAACAAATTTTGTGTGTGTTGCTAAACATTATTTTTCTTATTACTACTTAGTTCGTGGTGTTATAATCGTACCATAAGTTCTGTAAAGAGTAATATGATAATTTTATTAAGTTAACATAAGGCATTTTTAGAATTGAAGGATGAATAGAATCTGGTGGATCGTGTGTGGGGCGTACAAGCAAGAAGCAAGAGCGATGCATATTTTCCGAGAATGCGAACAAGTAACTAATGGCACTAATAGTTGACATATAACCCGAAGGTGAGCTGGAGATTTTTTGTTTGTAGTTCTGATTCTAAGTGCAACAAGGACCACCTGGTTGTAGCAAGGATTTTGTTGGTTTCCGATTACACCAATTAAAGTTTGCAATTATTAGGAGTATAATATAAGTGAGAATAATTGTAGTTGAGATGTCAGGCGATTTTTGACAAAATGATTAGTATACATTATAAAGGACCTCTAATTGAACAACTTTTTCTTACAAAATTATCAATGCAAATGTAGGGAAATGGAGATAAAAAATAAATTAGGTACTCACCGAGTTAATCTTGCAGGTTACAGCCCATGTGAGATATCCCATATAGAGCATTGAAATAATGAAAATCGCAATAAATGATGTTTATTTAAGCTCACAACACAACAATTACCTTTGATTTCCACGTTCTTTGATTGAATTTTAGCAAAATTGTAAATACGAGATCACATGATATCAGCTGTTTTTGTTGACATTTGATGGTGCTTTTAAAATCGTAGAAGTCATAAGAAAACATACAAATTGACCTAAATTGTGTGTGATTATGTGAAATAAACATCAATTATAGTGATTTTCATGATTTCAATGATCTATATGGGATACCTTACATGAGATGTAACCTGCAAAATTGACTTGGTCAGTACCTAATTTATTTTTTATCTCCATTTCTCTATGTTTGCATTGATAATTTTATAAGAAAAAGGTGTTCAATTAGAGGTTCTCTATAAGGTACACTAGTCGCCCGACACCTCAACTGCAGTTTAACCCTATGGGTGTATAAGAAAGCCTTTAAACTACACGAAAAACTTACTACTTGTTTTTAAGTTTCTATATTATGTTTTTTCACAAGCAATCAATCCATGTTTAGCAGTGTTAATAGAAACTTCAGATTTCTTGGTACAGAAGCATTTATGGTTTTTCCTAATGATTTTCCTGTGCAGTTGCCTATAATGAAAATGTGCCTTTATACTATCGTTGATATTTGTTAGTATACAGTTGTAATTATTATATTTTATTATTCAGGAGCGAAACTTGGCAACAGCAAATGGGCATGAAACCTGTGCTAGATGCCAGTACAACATGTATTAAGAAACTTTGCAGCCTACATTTTGACACAACATACTATGCACACCCTCATTCAGTACACCTCAACAGAAATGCAGTGCCGACACTCCATCCCATGAGGCTACCCACGGAGCTTAAGGCAGCCATATCATTGGAAGTCTCATTTGTTTTACGACAACAATAAATTAACCAATTTGGTGTTAGTTATTGCAGGTTTAATTTTTTTGTTTTCTTCTATAGCCATGTAATTAACATTATTTAGTTTTTAAGCCCTAATTGTCACTCTTTTAATTATATATTGATGAAAAGACGTCTACTAAATTTGTTAGGTATCTTATGCATCCATATTTTTATTTATGTCACCTTATTTTATGTTCATCATTTATGTAATACAAGATTTTGTAAATGGTGGTAGTAAACATGGGCTTAAGTCATTGTGTATCTATCGGGTTTAATTACCTACTTTGTAGTATTTTGAGTAGGTACTTGTACTTTTCAACAGCAATTCTATCTTATTGTTAAAACTATCTTTGTAGTAATATATGTTGAACACTTGTGAGATATAGAAATAGTAATACAATAAAACACCTTTTTCACAAAATATAGTTTAATAACTAGATGTCACATTTCGTGTGCACTGCACACATCGTCTGTAGTAACTGTTATTACTGACGATGTGTGCAGTGCACACAAAATGTGACATCTAGTTATTAAACTATTTTTTGTGAAAAAGGTGTTTTATTCTATTAATAAAAATATATTTGTTAGTCGAATATTCTACTTTTGGTAGATTATGCTATTGTTCGTTAATTTATTTTTGTACTGGTAATTTAACTAAAACACATATTGGATGTTAGTTATAATTTTTCAATAGTAATCATAAATGTATACCTTTTCTACTTTGTAGTATTTTGAGTAGGTACTTGTGCTTTTTCAACAGAAATTCTATCTTAATGTTAAAAATATGTTTGTTAGTTGAATATTCTACTTTTGGTAGATTATACTATTCTTCGTTACTTTATTTTTGTACTGGTAATTTAACTAAAACATACGTGGTAGATGTTAGTTATTAATATTCATAAATGTACTTTGTACCTTTTCTACGTAGCAATATTAAAGTGTTATTATTTAAGTAATTCTTTTCTTTAAAACGTTATTGTGTGGTTACAGCATTGTAATTGAATATCGTACTGCATACTGTTTTCCTTAGCAATGATTCCTCATTACTACGGGAACTAGTAAATAGTATGCAATTTGATGACAGTGTTGTGATCATGTACCGCGAGATCAAAAATTATATTGAAAAAGGTTTGCTATGGAATGTACAAGTCTGTCTTAAGTTATATCATTAAGTGTCACACTGCATTATATTTTCTCTTAAAATGACAAATATTAATGACAGTATGACACTCAATGATATAACTTAAGACAGATTTTTACATTCCATGGCAAACCTTTATCAATATATTTTTGATCTCGCGGTATTAAACCCTAATTTTTAATAAACTTAATTTTGAATTTCCCGCTACCAAATACATTTTGAATCGCCCGCTATTTGCTTAGTGTTATTGAAAACTGTAATTTTTTGATGCCAGCGCCATCTATATCGGCCTTCACGCAATACAAACCGCGGATAAAAATTTTGGCTTGACTGCGCCAATTGAATTAACCGGACGTAAGGTTAATATGAATTGTTTCAAAGCACGCCTCAAAACAAATGTTTTCACCAAATCAGAAGCTGAGAGATAGTTAAAGGATTTTGAAGAAAAGACTTTTAATAATTATCGTGTTCAGAAAACATTTCCAAGTGATGGAACTAAACTAATCTTTAAAAAGTAAGTGATATCAATGGTGGTGGCCAGTAATTGTAAACAAAAGTGTATTATTTTTAGAAGTCTTATCGTTGTCATCACAACACCAGAGCCAGCTACCCATCTCGTCAAGTGAAGAACCCTAATGAAAAAAACACAAATTGTCCTGCCACTTTGATGTTGACCATAAAAAATTCAAACATGAAATTTTACAATTTGTTGCTGATGCCAGCAGATAATTTAAAGAAATTATTTTAGGAGCAAGGATTTAGATTTAAAAAGTCTTCCAACAGAAATATTTATTAATTATATTCATAATCATCCTGTTCAATGTGCAGATGCACTCCGTCACAGGATGCCTGCTGATGGTAGTACTTGCCCTAATTTACAGTGGTGTTATCACCTGTACTATTCAATTTTTAAAAAGAAGTATGGAACTACTGATGGAAATAGACTAATAGAATCATTAAACCAGTTTATTGACAAGTATAATGAAACATGTGGACCAATTTCTGCAGTTTTGAATAATACAAGCACAGGTCCCATAGTAGTCCTTTGTTCCCCATTAATGAGACGAATTCATGCAAATGTACAGCAGTGAAGTGAAATAATGTTTGTTGACTTCTCAGGTACTATGGACAGACACAATACCAGAGTCTTTTTGTTTCTTACACCAAGTATAGCTGGTGCTTTGCCTGTAGGTGTCATATTGACATATTCTGAAAGCGAACATGTGCTTAAAGATGCTTTATTAATGTGGAAGAGTATTCTTCCTAATAACTCCTTTTATGGTAAACACACACCCAATTTAATTATAACGGATGACAGTAAAAGTGAGAGAAACGCACTTAGGGAAGTGTTCCCAGAATCAACATTGTTACTGTGCAAGTTCCATGTGTTGCAAACGTTTTGGAGGTATGTATGGAACTCATCAAATGGAGTTCCAAAAGCAGAACGTCCTGAAATCTTCAACATGTTTAAGAAAGTTGTAAATGCCTCGGATAAAACTAACATGGAAAATATTTTTGATTCTGTTTTAAAGGACCCATTAACAGCAAAACATGTGAGAGTGCAAACTCACCTAGTAAATATGAGAACCAGGGTTTCAGAATGGAGTTTGTCGTTTCGCAATGATTTACTGACTCGGGGACATAATACAAACAATTATGCAGAAGCAACATTTCGTGTACTGAAAGATATAATTTTGTGTAGGACAAAGGCGTACAACATTGTTCAACTCTTTGATTTTTTAGTAACACGCTTTGAATCATATTTTGAAAGACGAATTATTGATGTTAATAACAGAACTGCTGTTGTTGGTGCTACTGAGTAAACCTGTTGTTTTATGTGTCCCCACAGAAAAAAGTCTACCGGAGTTAGATCAGGAGACCTAGCAGGCCATGAGATAGGACCTCCTCGCCCTATCCATCTTTCAGGAAGCCACTCTTGCAAATAATTCCTGACTGCTTGATGATAATGTGCTGGCGCACCGTCCTGCTGTAGGTACATCTGTTGCCTAGTTGCTAAATCAACATCGTCCAAAAGCAGCGGAAGTTCATTTCTTAAAAATTCTAAGTATCTTTCGCCAGTCAATTTACCATTGAGAAAATACGGTCCTATAACATGTGATCCTACTATGCCTCCCCAAACATTTAATGACCACTGATGTTGATGATCAATGTATCTAACCCAGTGGGGATTTTCGGTGGCATAATAATGCATATTGTGCCTGTTAAGTGAACCATTGTGTCGAAATGACGCCTCATCACTAAACAGAATACAGTCTAACATTTCTGGGCGGATTTGGAGCCTTTGTCTCATTTCTTGGCAAAATCCTAGTCTATGCTCTAAGTCATCTTCATTTAACTGCTGATGAAGTTCCATATGATAAGGATGAAAATTGTATTTTTTCAGTATTCTTCTAACTGATGTTTCACTAATTCCCGTATCTAAACTGATATTACTCACACTCGCATGGGGATTTTCTTCTACGGATAACAGCACAGATAATTTATTATCTTCATTAGAAATTAGAGGATGTGTGAATACCTTTTTAGGATACGCAACGCTACCTGTAGCATCGAACCTTTCTTTTAGTTTTTCAAATGCCGTTGGCTTAGGTTTACGTAAATTCCGATAACGTTGCGCGTACAACCTATTTGCTAATAAACAGTTACCAGAACATTCTCCCAAAATGTATACCATACTTATCATTTCCGGAACGGAAAAATTCATCTTTAATCACAAAATTATGACAGCAATGACAGACTAGCTGCGCACAAGGAAAAAGTCAAACTCTTTTGTTCAATTTTATTTGAACTAGCCATGCCTACTTGAGTTTTTATACAATATGTATTTGTTCGTATGTGTATTTTTGTTGTTAAAGACAGAGAGCAACTGTGGCCACAGGCTTCCTTCTGGGCAGTTGGATAATAAAGAAAGATCATTACGTTAAGGCCACTAAAAACTTTGTGCTTATTTTCGTAGTGCAATATCAATGTACGAGTAGATGTAAATAATTTCTACAAAATGCTATTAAAAATGTTAAATTTCAAACGTTAATTCGATGTTTCTTGAAAACTATGGGAGTTAGACAGCCATACCCTTATATCAAATGAAAGCTAGAAGTGCCCTTATTAACAATTGGTAATAATATACAGGGTGTTCCATTTGAAAAAATTGAGAAAAATTAGTATTCGCGTATGGTGAACACCCTGTATAACAGATCGATGTAGCTTAAAATTAATACCTCGGAATAAAAGTATACTAACGTGGAAAACTTCATGATAAGCACGATATTTCTAAACACTATACTAACCAATCCACATTCTGCTAGATTATGGCATTTTTTCCAATTGATGCGTCCATAACTCCCAAAACGTAAGCTTTAGGTCAATACAATCCCATATGAAATCCCAATATTTTTAATTGCGCAATTCAAAAATCACATAATATACCGGGTGTTCCATTTAAAAAAATACAACTTTGACATCACACTCCTTTCCTGAACACTTTGTATAATTACCAATAATTTTATTTTGTGCTCCTACTAGTCGGCTACCACCTACATTACATAACTTTTCGAATTTTGCAATATTAAAGCCGTAATATGACAATCCCAGACGGATGGCGGACCCTGTATATATATATATATATAATAAAACACAATTGTTTGGTTTCAAAAAATTATAATGTTCACACAATACATATGTTTCGCCACTCTGTGGCCTCATTAGGTGGATGAAAATACAATTTCAAAGTACACATTAGCTTCTATATATGTATATCAATACAAAAATAATCTCATTCTGAGAGGGGGTGGACATATTTGAATGTTAAATTTAGTAAATATCTCGGCAAGTAAATGACTTAACGGGTTTCCCATTGCTAAACCCTCTTGTCTGTTTATAAAATTCATATTGAAACTGACAATAGTTCTGGTCTAAACATATTTCTAGTAAATTTAAAAGTTCCCTTGTAATAATGGGATTTGTCTTGTTTTTATTCAATTTTAAGGGGATTATATCTATTACGTCTTGGGGTGGAATACTTGTAAATAGATTAGTGACGGCAAATGATACCAGTTTACAATTGTTAGGTTCTTAATAGAAAAATTGGATTTAAATTTAGTATGTTCAAGTATAAAGTTTATTAGATATTTTGACAAATTTCTACATGGGGCTTATACATAAGATACGACAGGTCGTATCGGTAAATTGTCTTTATGTAATTTAATTAAACCGTATAATTTCGGTGGTTGTGGATTCAAAGTAGTTAATTTTGCTCTTAAATTATTACTTATTTATAGTTTGTTTTTGCAATTTTTGATATTTTAAAATAATTAAGAAATCACTGTGACCAATATCTGCTCTCATCTCTAATGCAAACAACAACAAATCTATCCTTCGGTATGTGTTATCAGTGATCACAGAATACTTGCTACGACCATAGTTCCTCACAACTTACAACAAGTCTAACACCCCTATTCTGTAACTTGATCGATACGGTCGAAAATTCGTATTCTGTACTTGATCGATCGTTATGGAGTCGTTGGAAAGTCATTTTCAAGTTGTATTTCATTACGACTAGTAAACAGCAGTGCTAAAAATTTTTGTGTTTATTGAGTATTGTAATAAAATATATTTTACTTTGATTTTAATTTTAATTAGACGAAATAAGTATGGACTAACATGTTTTATTATTGCTATTGACTAATATCGATGAATTTGAGAATAGGTAAATTTAAAGGGGCTTTTTTTGTTAAAGTAATATGTATTTTAGGAACATAGAAAATAGGTATTTTAAGAGATACAAGTAATCCCTTCCAATTACGTGAAAATAATTTTATTAATTTGATTAGATTAAATAAATAATTGGCGGACAATTAAGTTAATATACTGTCACCTCAGCGGAATATGCCACAAAGAATATCTGCTGCACCAAATGTTTTAAAAATATTAACGATATAAGTGAAACCATATCACCACCAGGAACTCTGTGGAGAGATGCATCGTATTATTCAAAATGGGGTTTTGGTGTCTCTTACATCACCGAACGCTTCACTATAATCCTGTAACCTCTGGCAGAATTATTTATTCATGTGCTGTTCTACACAATATAGCAGTCGAGGGTAATATACCCGAGCCTGACCAAGCAAATGAAAATATTGACATAGATAACGTTCCATATTATGGAGACATTAATCATGAAGGGAGAAGCGTTAAGGATCAGTATATTCAAAATAACTTTAGACAAATTAAGGGAAAAGTAGATAGTTACCTTGTTACATTTGTTCCAATTTCATATAATTAATGAATTCATTAAATTTTGCATTAAAATTTAAGTAATGTGATATACGGGTACAAAATTAAAAAGAAAATTGCAGTAGAAATATTGTTATTTATATAATTATGTAGTAGAAAAATAATGAAAGTAAAATATGATCAGCATTCATTTTAATCTGTATCACTTTCTGGATCAGACATATTTGCTGAGTATGTAATTCTCATGTTTGTCATTTTGTATTTTAAGAATTTCCTATTTATGTGATTTTCTTCAGTTTTAGCCGTTTTAAAATTCTTAAGTGCATTCGTGGAGTCCTTTAAATTTTCAACCACTTTATTTAGAACATCCAACTGTTTTTCTTGCGATGCCTTGTATTCATCATGCGCACTATTTAATGATGTCTTCAACATATTCTTCCTGTAACAAATATGACAATATCATTACAGTTGGATTAAGTAAACTTAATATTATCAGAATAAATTTTAATAGACTACGATAATCGCAGCTTTCGAGAAGGTTTCAGAATCCCACCATTTATTTTAATACACTTCCACAACTATTTTTTATGCGTAGTAATTAATAAATTTTAAATACCATGAAGATTTTGCGCCTTTTGGTGTTTCTTCCAAAAGAAGTGGATGTTGATAGAATAGGACTTTTACAAATATTATCACTTATTAGACTTTTCCGATCAACTGTTGATAGTGGACTATCTGTACCCATTATGCCAGCTTCTGGTAGGCCTGGAGCACCTACAACTACCACTTTTCCTAAAACATTTATTACATCGTCTTCAAATTTTGTTAACAGGTTAGATGGTGGACCTCCATCGGTTTGTTGCTATAAATGACCCAGCCTTGCCTTTTTTTAATACTGGATTTCCAATCTGTAAATGTCTACAAAAGAAAGATATATAAAAACACCTATATCTAGCCATTTATTTGTCTAGCATTTTAATAAAATATCTTACGTAACTCTAATGTAAAAAATATTATGTTTATTAATCATTTTCATTCAATAACATTACTTTTTTCAGAAAGAAGTTCGTCATTTTAATAACATTTATTTAATTTCAAATGACAGTATCAGAAAAGCATAAGATATTTTATAAAATGCTAATAGTTTAGGGATAACAAATTTATAATAATTTATAAATATAATGAATACAAACCTTCTTCCACTGGTCTTCTAATTGACTACCTGGAATCACAAAATTTTAGGGAAGTAAAGTGTACCAAAATGAAATCAAAACACCCTGAGGAGTATTCCTCATTCAAAATAGGAGTTCCAATGGACCAAATAAACGACATTAAGAATCCGGAATTATGGCCAGCTGGAACATGCGTGACCAATTTTTTATGGCACATAGCCCGAAGGAAAGAGATGAACACTTAAACAAAGTGAGTAGTCAAAAAATAATTTATAGTAATGTACAATCGCATCAGAATAAAGTAAAGCTCTTGAACATTAATATACAGGGTCTAGTCAATAAAATAGATGAACTGGCTGTGTACTTAAATACTGATAATATAGATATAGCTTGTATAACCGAAACGTGGTTGACTGACGATGTTGTGCAACGAATAAATATAGATAATTTTAAAATAGGTAACCATTTTTGTAGGAGTACTTATATAAGAGGAGGTGTGTTGATAATGATTAAAAAAGCAATCGCCTTTAAAAAGATATGTATGAATGAATCAATTGAGAAAACATTTGAGATAACCGGTATAGAAGTTCCGGTATTGAAGTTAATCGTACTTTGCATATACAGGGCTCCAGCTGCGAATTGTGCTATTTTTATGGAACAGTTGGATGGGGTGTTATCGAAAGTAACTAGCAGATACACATCAAGAAATATTATATTAGTTGGTGATTTTAATGTAAACATATTATCAGAAATGAACAACAAGTCACAACTAATAAATTTATTGGCATCGTATAATTTACAAAATGTGTTTGAGGAACCGTCGAGAGTTACCTCCAGATCAGCGACTTGCATTGATAACATGTACACTAATATAATGAGTGAAAAATATTCAAAACAAACGATAGAGCCCCACCTATCGGACCACCTTGCACAGGTGCTTACTTTAACTAAAGTTCCGAATTCTGGGTTACCTGAAATAAAAACAATTAAAAAACGGTCAATGAAAGATATAAATATATTTAATTTTAGGAAGAAGTTGCAAAATTTGAACATTGAAGCGCTTCGAAACAAAAGTGCTTTAGAAGCATTCTCATGGTTGCATGGCACTATAATGAGTCATCTTGACGAATCTATTCCCATGAGGGAAATCACAGTAAAGCCACGAGATAAAACAAAAGTTTGGATAAATACCGACATAGGCAAAATAAGAAACACAATGGACGCTCTGAGAGTAGTGATGATGGTGCGAGGCGATAAAGATTCAAAAAATGCATTCAATATTGTCAGGAGGGAGTATAGAAGAAAGATACAAATGAGTAGAAGAGAAATGAACACAAAACACGTAGTATTATCGGGCAATAGACAGAAAGCGATATGGGAGGTTATCAATAGAGAGGTTCAAAAATCAGGAAACACTGAGATGATTGAAAAACAACTTGATTGTAACTCTTTTCAGAGAAATTTTAGTTCTGTTGGACAGCAAATACTTGGGACCATTGGTAGATCTGAGCGAGCGCCTGATGTGTATCTTAGGAACATGAAAATAAATAATACCAACTCGTTTTATTTGAGCCCGGTGACACCACAAGAAATACTAGCAATCATAAAGTCCTTAAAAAGTAAAAGCTCTCAGGATATATATGGGTTTTCTACAGCTCTGTTGAGGGAGGTTGCAGTGGACATAATGGAGCCATTGGCACATGTCATAAATCTGTGTTTTATGGAGGGGGTCTTCCCAGATGCACTGAAACTGGCCAAGGTTGTACCGATCTTCAAGAAGGGCAAAAGAGATGAATATGAAAATTACAGACCCATTTCGATCCTGCCAGTGTTTTCGAAAGTATTGGAAACAGCCTTAAAACAGCGTTTGGTGGACTACTTCGAGAAGAACAAATTTTTCAACGAAAACCAACATGGGTATAGGCAGAAGAAATCCACAACAACAGCAATTGTCGACATCGTCGAGAGCATACTAACATCTTTTGATGAACAGGAATACACAGAAATAACAATGTTAGATCTAAGTAAAGCCTTCGATACAGTCGATCATCAAATTCTTTTAGATAAACTATGGTATTACGGAGTTAGAGGTGTACCTTTCCAACTGTGTAAAAGTTACTTGCAGAATAGGATACAGACGGTGTATTGGAATGGGGACTACTCTAGGGAGTACACGGTGACGTGTGGAGTGCCTCAGGGATCAGTGATGGGGCCAATTTTGTTTGTTATATACGTTAATGACCTTCCAGTAAACATAACGTCAGATGGTGTAACCTTGTTTGCGGATGACACAACGTTATTGAATAGGGACAAGTGCAAATCAACTTTAAACACGAAATCCAGTAATTCGTTAGATTGTGGGAAGGACTGGTTCGACTGCATGAAACTCAAATTAAATGAAGAAAAGTCTCAGAGAATACTATTTTCGACAAGAGATGGGCACCAAACTGCAACCCTACTCGGTTTTTGTATGGACGGTGGCCTGAGGTGGTGCCACCATGTCGACATGCTGTGCGGGAAGTTGTCATCGGCTTTGTTTGCACTTAGAAGGATAGGTCAGGTGGCTACCTACGAAGCGGCGCGTGTCACCTACTTTAGTCATTTCCACAGCGTGGCTACCTACGGGATTTTGCTTTGGGGTGGTTCCTTCTCGGCTAGTAAAGTATTCCTGAAACAAAAGAGAGCGATAAGAATATTAAGTAAAATTGGCGATCAGCAAACAAGTTGCAGGGGACTTTTTGGGCAGCATGGAATACTTACCCTTCCATGCGTATACATACTTACCTGTGTAAAGCATGTGATGGAGAATCGTGGTGTTTATAGTGAGCACAGTGATTTCCACACATACAACACCAGAAACAAAAACAATTTGTCACTGCCACATCATCGAGTAAAATGCGCACAAGGAAGCACGAACTATGCAGCCATTAAAATTTATAATAAAGTGCACCATAAGATCAACGGTTTGAAATTCTCAAAGGCAAAAATAGTGCTGCGCAAACTGCTGATGGAGAGAGAATTCTACTCCGTTCAGGAATATTTGGATGCGAATCTTTGACACGATGGAGCACACGCTCTCCATTAAATCACTTTTTAACTTTTTTGTCACTGTTTTTTGTTGACTTTTTTACAATTATTGTGGAGTGTGCAATTATGACAATGTCGATGTTCTTTTTGGAATTGTATGGCAGTAAATATATTATTATTATTATTATTCTTTTTTGTGGACCATCTCCACATGCATTTAAAATACCTGTTAATTAATCCCAAGCATTTTCATCATCTGGTATATTTTTATTCGTTCTTAATGAACGATTACTTCACATAAAATCTAAATAAATGGTCTGCTGTTTGAATTTTGACTTTAATGTGTAATATATTAAATTTTCTTTTGAATAGTATACAGAGTGACTTGTACCTTAATGTTCATTCTGTGAATATATTCATTTTCATTTGTTAATACACCGAGTGAGTTTAAGTAGTCGTTGCTTATTTTATTCATTTTCATTGTATTTAATTCTGTAAACGAACAATTTGCAAATTTTCGTAACTGGCAGAGACATTTCTCTGTTTGGGAAGTTTTTTTTTCTTTTAACTTTAAGTGAGTTCTCATTAATGAACTTGATAATTTAATCGTTGCGGCTTCCCATTTAGTTTTTTGTTATAGTCGATCAATGTTTAGTAAAGTTAACACATTCTTTTTTTTATTTTGTGTCACTCTTCTTTTAAACTTTTTTTTATATACATACAGCATGTGTAAAATCATATTGGGGATAGGACATATCTATACTATGCATACCCGCAACAACGCGCAGGTCGTACCAGTAAAGTACGATTAGCATTTCAGTCGGATACCGTCGATGGATGAACATGTATTTATCTAAGCATGCATCATACGCTTCGTAAATATATATTTACCAAATAAGAATTCAAAATATGTACTTCTGCGAGTTTTATTATATTGCGTACACAACGCAGTAGGAAAATAAAAGCACAATTCTAATTAAACATTAATTCTTAGTAAATTATTCTATAAATTTACTAACAACGGAATTTTAATGAAAATAAAAAATATACTCTAAACAATACAAAAAAAAATGTTATCGCATAGGTTCAAGAATGCCTCCTTCAGCAGCAAGGCATTGTCCGAGTCTATCATAAAAAAAAAAAATTCTCGCACATTACGAATCATATCAACAGTCTACATGATTCGTAATGTGTCAGAAAATTTATATGATAGGCTCATCATAGTTGCCGGAGGCCTCTTATCGTTTCGTACGTGGCAACGCTTTCCAGCGAAAATCGTTACAGACCCGATAACGACAACTTTCTTTACGATAATCGTTCGCATAACGATCAAGTTACAGAATAGGGGTGTAAATATCTAATGAAGCACAATGCAAAACAACAGAACACAACAATTTGATTATGATTTATCAACGACGCATATAATTTTAGGTTAGGATGTTTACAAATAACGCGGTTTTACGTTTCGTTATGACGATTCGTGTACTAGCGCTTAGTGTTTGTAATAGGAACTAAAATAAAATTCAAAATTGGTAAAGCCCGTGACCAGGCCCTGGGATTACCGCACCCGCATACGCCACCTGCCGTGTAAAAGGATTACCCTGGACCGCTAATATAAAGAGTATGCATCGTCCTTTGCGTAGACAGCCAATGTTACATTAGCTTTAATATTCGAAAGGGAAAATAATTGAATTAATTCTAACTAGAGTCTCAACTCATTAATTATTGTAAATGTATTTTTTCTTCGTAACGAAGCATGTTATAACGTGAACTCTTGCTTTTTATTGGGACTGCATCTATCACATTAAAGCGCATTAGGCATTCAATAGTAAAATTAACTCCGCCCTAAAATTGAAGTTTAGCATGAGATTATAAACATTTATTTATTTTCAGAAAGTGTATTCTACCGACACCACCGGCCAAACGAGCGACATTAAACGGGCGCAAAAGATGTCTACGCCCGATCTATAAATGTGAGCAGTGCAAGTACAGGACGAAGTACCAAGCAGATCTCAAGAAACACACTGAACAGCATTATGTAGTTAAAAGGTATAAATGTAGGATTTGTAACAGACGTTTCAAGACTAAAGAATCCCTCAGGCTGCACGTGGAAAATACGCACGCTTATGTTGGAGGAAAGGACGACCAAGAACATTCTACTACTGATTATAGGAATGCACACATAAAAGTTGAACAATTGAGCCCAAGAGATCAGAAGGAAATACTTAAGTGTTCGCTGTGTGTATTTCGAACAAAATACAAAAAATCTTTAAGAAGACATATAAAGACTAAACACTTGAAGGAGTTTGATTATAAATACGACTCTTGTAAATCTGGAACAAACAGCAAGAAGCATTTAGAAATACATATAAAAACTAGGCATTTGAAAGAATTTGATTATAAATGTGACAAATGTGAATATGAAACAAACAACAAATATAATTTAGAACAACATATGAAAACTAAACATTTAAAGGAATTTGACTATAAATGTGACATATGTGAATATGAAACAAACAGCAAATGTAATTTAGAACAACATATGAAAACTAAACATTTAAAGGAATTTGACTATAAATGTGACAAATGTGAATATGAAACAAACAAGAAAAGTAGTTTAGAACAACATATGAAGACTAAACATTTAAAGGAATTTGACTATAAATGTGACAAATGTGAATATGAAACAAACAACAAAAGTACTTTAGAACAACATATGAAGACTAAACATTTAAAGGAATTTGACTATAAATGTGACAAATGTGAATATGGAGCAAACTTCAAAATTAATTTAAAAAGACATATAAAATCTAAACATTTAAAGGAATTTGACTATAAATGTGATAAATGTGAATATGGAACAAACGTCAAATTTGATTTAAATAGACATATAAAATCTAAACATTTAAAGAAATTTGACTATAAATGTGACAAATGTGAATATGGAACAAACTTCAAAATTGATTTAAAAAGACATATAAAATCCAATCATTTGAAGACTTTTGATTATAAATGTGATAGATGTGAATATAGAACAAACTACAAAAGTCATTTACAAAGGCATATAAAACGTAAACATTTGAAGTGATTTGATTATAAACGTGACCCCTATGAATTCTTTTTTTTATCGGTTAGTATAACAATTTGTGTTTATTTTGTATTTAATTCTCGGCTAATGATATATGTATAGCAAAAATAAAATATCAACATTTTTGTTTTGTTTTTTGCCCCTCTACTCAGTATATAATTCTATGGAAACCAATCGTTCGACCGCATGTAACTCAGAATGGGGTTGCTTACGGCGGGTTAGATCAGCCGTTACTGGATGCTTTTATTGATATTTGATTGTACTTTCAAAATCGCAGAAAAGTATTTTAAAAAACATACAAATTAAACTAAATTGTGTGTGATAAAGTGAAATAAACATCAATTATTACGACTTCCATAATTTCATGGATGTGTACGGCAGATGTGATTAAAAATGTGAAAAGGAAAAATTCGCTCGGTGAGTACTTAATTTATTTTCTGTCTCCATTTCTGTACGTTGGCACCCATAATTTCATGAGTAAAAAAATGTGCTTTATTCAGAAATCGCCTGCACCCGTAAGCTGTAGTTTACTCATAATATGAAACGACACAAGACCTTCGAAAGTATACATTTCACAAGCAATTCGCATGTGATTATTAGGGAGCGGAATCGAGCGAGCTAAACTACCACGGAGCCACAACCGTGAAAAGAAATAATGTAAACAACTGCGTGTTGTTTACATTATATCTGAATAGCAGTAATTCATAGGGCGAACTGCAACATCTGTTTACGGCCGAGAATCAGAGAAAAAACTGCAATAAAATAAGGAATTTTATGAATAAAATCCTTTCTCCATCGGCGTAGGTACAAGGGTGACGAGTTTTTAAAATTTATTATATTTACCTTATATTTCGCAATATAATATGTATGTTTCAATAACATACGCGTACATTTTTAGTTATCATTTATTTAGATCTAGAACGTTGTTATGTTACTTTTTCTGAGATAAAAATTAATTGTCAGTGATTCCGAAATTTATTGCAAAGTCTGTAAAATATCGTCACTTAGCTTTGCTAAAACATACACAGAAATAGTTTTCATGCAGAGAATTTCGATAGTGTACAAAATTTCGTTACATGTTTAAATGACGATGCTCGAAGTATTTGTGAGTGCAAGGAACTAACACAAATCCCAAATTTAAAAAAACAGTTGTTATTCCTTCAGGAACACTTTGGAAATTTGCCTAAACTAATGACATATTTTGAAAATCGAATCTCAAATTAAAAAATGAGGTGTGGCCACCACACGACTTTCTTATACGTATGAGCGTTTCAAACTATACTATATTTTTTTTACACAAAAATTATTCAAAATCCTATTCTAAGTACTTCTATTCTCTTAATAAATCGCTATAGAATGCATACTTAGCAAGATATTCGAAAAAAGGACTACTCCCTAAGAGTAAAAGCGTTACTTCCGGTCCGAATTTTGAAATTTCATATATTCAAAAAATATTGCCAATCTAGCACTAAATACTTTTATATTCTTGATAAATACATATATAGTCGGGTCGTTTTCGCAACCGACACGGCAAAAGTACGAACTAAAAACGCTGATTCAATACCACTACAAATTCCAATCAACCGGAACAATTTTAGAACAATAATATTCAACCAACTAATTAATATTTTAGGATAAATAGCTACGGCTAGTAAAATACTATTACATGAAAGTCAGTTAGAAATTAAATATTATAGATATAATTATTAAATATTACTTTTCTATATCAATATTTTATTTGATACATGGCTATTCTGAGCATTGTTGTCAGATTTTTATTTTCACGGAGCGTATGACACTTGACAAGCGTAGCGTTTGACAAGCAGGTGACTAGTATTCAGTACAGCGTTTTTCGAACAATTACACATGAAACTTGGGCTACTATCACTCATATTGAACAAGAAATAAAGACGTCGTGGGATAGGGAAATAGAAATTGATAAAACAGATATTAATCCAGTAATATTTTGTATTAATGATAGCGGTAGTAGCGACTGTGAAAGTTATTAAAGTCAAATATATTGATCTAAACCAAATTATATACGAGAAGGTAAGTTTTATTCAACAGAAATGCTTGGTTTTACTTGTAATTGCTTTATGTTATTTAGAATAATCACGTAACTGATAAAACGAATGTAGCTTATAAAGGATTGGAGACGGATTAAATTCAGTATCTATATCAAAAGTCAAAGACAGATTTTGGAACCTGTTGACATATTTGTTCATAATGCTTCGGCAGAAGATTACGATAGTTAAAATAATTTGTACTTATATTGATCAGTTGAAGAAAGAACTCTGTCTAATCGAGGAAGTAGATGACTCTAACTAAAATAACAATTGTTTGAAGATCACATAAGTAATACTGTTTAGAAAATTTTCAAATTTAAGAAGGTATAACTATGTTGAATGTAATAGAGGAATGGTGGATGATTGATTTCAGAATAAAATAATGATCGAGTTTATTAATGTGATAACAAGATAAGCGTTTGCATAGGGGGATGCAGTTAAAACATATTTATGTTATACTATTTTTATAGTTTTTCTGAAATAACCTTTGTATATTTTCTGTAGGACTTTAATTTTGTAATTATTTATTGTTATTAATGGAATTAAGATTATATAATTTCAAAAATATGTGATAGTATTGTAATAATATTAATGTAGTACATTATAAATTGGGATGGTAAAAATACTTGTTGATTATTGTATTATAGTTTAAAGTTGCTTGGTAAGTTAAATTCTGATCAGTAGCAAAGATTCAGCTTACGAATACTCAACATTTGAAATACTTTAAAATACGTTTGAATTGTTTAATTCTGCATTAAATATAATCTTTAACAACAACAAATTTATACTAGTTTAAAGCTTAAGTAAATAATAATGATGTGTTTAGCTTAATCAAAAATGTTTGATTAGCATGCAAAAATTATGTTGTAATCAATGATATACCTACGAGAAATGTTTCAAACAAGTTGCTTTTAGTACAGCAGTGATAATGGTAATAATCATAGTGTACAGTAAGAATCTGGCAAACAAATGTTTTTATAATTAGTGTAATACTTTTCTTACCTTCTCCCTGTTGCATGTAAAAATACTTTAATTTTGATGCATTTAATGGAAAAGCAATATAGCACTATTAGTAAGGATACTGCTGTACAACTGTCTTTGCTACTAAATATCTTTATTGTCTGTAGTAAAACTAACTCGAACATAATTTTTAAATACATTCCTGGATGTTTAAATGAATTTCAAAAGTTCAATTTTCTCTGAAAATCTAACCTTTTTTATATTTATATCTAATTACTGACAGCAGACAAGTTCATACAATATAAAATAATCATATTCTTCTTTTCAATAGTACTTAAGCAAAATTATTATCAAATTAATAGTTACATATTAGAATTATTGTCGGTAGTGCTAAAACCAGAAGTCTAATTGATCATTTAGGGTTATAGTGTCAAAATTAATATTACTTGACAGATCAAATTTTGCAACGTCTCAAGTTTGACGCCATTTTTATTTTGGTGGCGCATGTCGGTTGCGAGAGCGATTCTAGTATAGAATGCATAATTTACGACATATTCGCAAAAAGTCGATATTCGATAAGAGTAAAAATGGTAATTCCGGTCTGAATTTTGAAATTGTTTTTATGCAAAAGATATTGAAAATTACGTTTTAAATACTTTTATACCCGTAACGTTCCTGTCTAAAAAGCATGACATGCGAAATATTCGCAAAAAACTGATTTTCGATAGGAGTAAAAGACCTACTTCCGGTAGCAGCTTCGAAAAACTTTTTAAATAAAATTGTTCTCAATTTTAATTTCAAGTACATATGAATTCTTTATAAATTTGTTTAAATTTAGTAGTTGACGAAATATTGGCAAAATTTAATTTTTTCACTGAAGTAAACTGCTACTTCCGGTCTACCGATTTTACTGAAAAACTACTCAGATCTCAAGAGGGAGATTAGACACGTAAATACAAAATTTGAAATTGATATCTACAGCGGTTATCGTGGTCACATAGAGACACACAGACATTTTTTAAAAACATCTTTTTCGGTATCAGGGGACTTAAAAAATTTCATATTACTTCCTTATACTACGTATAAGAAAGTAAAAATGGATTAACCACATTAGATGTGGCTATTAATAATTCCAAGTGACTTAGACGCAGTTTTTAATAGAAATCCAGGTTTAATAACATTGCGGCAATTGTGTATGCTAAATACGCTGAAATAAAAGAATATTTCCATTACGTAAATATAACCAGTTGCGATGTAGAAAAGACGTTTTCTATCTACAAGGATGTACTTAATTCAAAGAGAACATGTCTTACAGAAGAGAAAATGAACAAATAGTAGGGTATTTTGTATTTTATAATCACCAGCCACTTGTTATTCAATTATATAAATAAAATAAAACCTCTTTAAAAATACAACATTTCAATAGCGCGCCCATGGGCGATGAGTCATGACTCGCTCGATTCCGCTCCCTAGTGATTATATACGAATGAGAATAGGCAGACGGCTAATGTTCATGACGTGTGCGACACAAAATTTACCAATTTTACAAATTTATCATACAGACGACACTAAAATAGGACTATTTTCTCTATTGCACTTTTTCGGGAAAAGCCCTGGAAAGCCACAATTTGCAGGTTAGGCTTTTGTAGATCATCGACGAAATACGAGCACACTTTATTCATGTTCCCATAAAAACACCATTTCACCATATATTCATAAACAGTAATCACTGTAAATTAACATTACTTGCATAAATATACAAATTTAATGCAAAAATACGTGTTTTCCAAAAGAAAATAATTGACTTTTATTTTATGTAAAATGTAGGGAAACTAGGAAGCTGGTCAAAAATTTAATCCGTGGTTAAATCTATATTTGGATGAAAACATTGAGCAGCAACAAAGATATCGTCATTATCCCGCTATATATCGTAATAAATTAAAAAGGGACAAACAAATTTTGTTTTGCTTTTTTAATTAAACGCTTTCGGCACTTTTAGGATACAATACACGAGTAGGACACGTAAATGGTAAAGAATTGGACAATTATTTTTAGCGGGATTTTAAGTGAAATTGATGATTAGGAACGCTAGAGGTCGCTTCATGATCAAAAAATGTTGAATGTCGATAAGGGAGAATTACAGCATATCAGCAAACGTGCCTTTTGTTTTCATTACCTACGTCACAGAGAAAGAACAGAGAGCCCATGAGATAGGCTTTACTGTAGCCCTTCAGTTTTAGTTCATTTAAGGAAAATAGAGGACACTACGATTTAGAATTTACCATTATTTTATATTTGAACCACATGTTTGCCGGAAAAATGAAATTAGGATTTGATATAAGTTGCCTTTTAAGTTTAACTAACCGACACCAGATAACGATATTGGGGAACTTGAATTTGAATTAAGATCAATTTTCTATTTTTAATATTTAACAAGAATACAATCTCCTTATTCATCTCATCCCAAACGCATTTAGCCTTCAGTTAACGACAAAAAACCAATTCACTTTTGTTAGTGAACGACAAAAAACATATATGTAAACACACCATACTTATCAATATAAATTAGGAATTCTTGAATTTCAGATGATATAAATTCAAACATTATTTTCGGTTTTCCGAGTGAGATTTTATATTAGAAAATAAACCAAATAGAGTATATCTGTGTACCCATCAATCATCATGATCGTACTTACAAACACTTCCCAATAAGAAAAGCTTAGAAAAGTAGTTGACATAAATCCGATAACAATTTTAATTGCAGGGTACATTTGTTTTGGCACGCTGTTAAATTTTATGTTCACCTCAGGCACGGATTAAATATTTTTTTTGTTAAAATTTGTTTAATTAATTTACACTCTATACGATTGGAGTAATGACTTGTTAATTTAGCACTCTTTAAATCAATTTTGTCCTATGTACAAAAAAACAGTATGCGTATGTTTTTTCTTAGTTATGTATGAGGATCGTCATTTTACTTTTAACGCTGAGTCAGTTTACAATAAAACATTTACATGCCATAAAAAAATTGAATATAAAATAAATCCCAGTATTAGAATATCATTTTCATACGTTGCCCTATAAATTGCTTAATGGTATCACCATCTACATCCTGTTTTGAATGAAACATAAAAAGAGCCCGAAATGATTTCGCTGAAATCAGATTCGTTCATCGATCATAATTTCTTAGATTATTCTGAATTTGTAATTATTGACCTTTCACTGACACATAATAAAGCTATTTGGTTACCTATTTAACAGTTTATTTAACAAAAAATGTTGACATCAATTTAATAGCTTTATATGCATGCATATCATAGAATTTGGGTTATATGAAAATGAGGCAATATCCCTTTTACTGACGAATCGAAGTTTTACATCAAGTGTCCAAATGACTGCCGTCAAAGGGTGTGTCGAAGTGTTGGTGAATATTGCGCGAAAGCTAATATTTAGTGATGGCTAAATTATAGCAAATGAAAAACTGATAATTTGTCAGATATTTATGAACTGTAAATTAACATTAAGAAAACAAACCTCGCCAGAAAAGCGACATCCAAAATTAAGAATATTAGATAATAAATAGTCTTTGATATTTATTGATTACCTACTTTCTATATAAAACTTACTTCTGTATAAATGTGTATTTCATATTTAGTTCATACATATTTCCTAATCGCCATGCGAAAACATTCTCTAAATAAATTTCGCCTAAAAAGGGTGAGTATGCCATGAAAAAAAGCCAAAACATTGGATTCATCTACAATCTCGCTTTGAATGAAGCATAAAAAGAGCCAGGAATGATTTCACTGAAGTCCGTCGATCATAATCATAATTTCTTAGATTATTCTGAATCTGTAATTATTGTCCTTTCACTGAAACATAATAATGTTATTCGGTTACCTATTTAGCAGATTATTTAACAAAAAATGTTTACATCAACTTAGTTGCTTTATTAGACATTCATATCGCAGAATTTTTGTTATATGAAAATGAGGCAATATCCCTTTTACTGATGATCGAGTCGAGGTTTTACCTCAAGTGTCCAAATGACTGGCGTCAAAGAGTGTGTCGAAGTGCCGGTGAAAGATTTGCACCTCATTTATTTAAGAGTTTTCGAAATAATTTACTAAATGGCGGTTATGTATAATAAAATTATTTCTTTCAGTGCAATAAAGGAGACCTATAGTATTGATCAGAAAAACAAGAAGAGCAGAGCACTAACAACAAGAAGAATGAGTGTGCTTAAAACCACACAACAGAAGTGTAAACTTCATCAAGACGAGGTTAATAATACGAAATAGACGCGTATAATATTTCAGTAACGTATTAAATAAAACGTATTCGCACATTTATTACATTTACACATGTTCACACGCGTATAATATTTAGTAACGTATTATACGACTGATGCGTCATGCTCTCCCGTCGCCGAACGTATGTACCTATATATACAGGGTGTTTAAAAAAGATGCGGCAATATTAAAGGGGTTGATTGTCCAGGTCATTTTATACAAAAAAGTTTATAATAAACAAGGTCCGCAAACGCTTCGTTACCGATCTACAGCGTGTTGAAGTTTAATTAAAAGAAACAGTAAAAATTAGATTTCTCCAAGACGGCATTAAAGATCATAATGAAATTTTAGGCGTGTTATTTTTCAAGAAAAAAATAGGACGCCGCTGATTTCTCTAAAAATAAAAATATGTTTCTATTCTTTGTTTAATTGTGAAGAAAAAAGCTTTCTTAACTTTCTATCATACGACGTACCGTTTTTTAGTAAAAAAAAACACATTTTAGTGCATGTACATTTATTACAGAAAATTTTTTTTAAATAACAAGGGTTTTATTTAATGGCAAAAACAAATATTTTACCATACCAACAATTTTAGCAAGCAAAAATTATAATAACTGTGCAAAGTGACCACCTCGAGCTCGGATGCAAGAATCCAATCTTCTCCTCATCGACTGGCGAACTCTCTCAAAAACAACAGGATCGGTTTCAATTGAGTTGCACCCAGCAATGATTCGATTTCTTAAGTCTTCTACGTTTTCCAATGGAGTAGCGTACACCAATGACTTCAAATGGCCCCACAGGAAAAAATCCAGGGGATTTAAGTCCGGGGATCGTGGAGGCCATAAGTGTGGTCTACCTCGGCCAATCCAGCGATTTCCGTATGCTTGTGTTAAGAAATCACGAGTTACTTGACTAAAGTGGGCTGGTGCGCCATCGTGCATATACCACATTGCATCTCTAATTGCTAATGGTACGTCCTCCAGAAATCCAGGGAGCATGTTTTCCAAAAAGTTGCGATACACCTCTCCGGTTAGTCTCCTTGGTAAAAATACCGGTCCAATTAGGCAGTCACCCACAATCCCAAGCCAAACGTTCAAAGAAAACTGATGTTGAAAACGATTTTCAACAATTTCATGTGGATTTTCGTCACACCATACATGGTTATTATGGAAATTGCGTATTGCATTTCTTGAAAGATTCGCTTCATCGGTGAACAGAATCAACATCAGGAATTGATGGATTTGAACCATTTTCTGCAAAAGCCATTGACAGAATGCAATGCGAGGAGGAAAATCAGCAGGAAGTAATGCTTAAACGCGTTGTATATGCAATGGGTACAACAAATTTTGCTTCAGAATGTGCCAAATAGTCCCATTACTTACATCCAAAGCGTGAGCAATTTTTCGAGTAGAAGTACCTCGATCTTCTTCAATCATGTCTAGCACATCCTCTTCTAGCTCTACCGTTCTTGCTGTCCTTGGCCTTCTTGCACCTCCATTTCGTCTTAATGTGCCTGTTTCATAAAGACGCCGATAAATACTTTCGAAAGTTTTTCTATCAGGAGCAATACGGTCAGGAAATCTTTCAGTATACAACCGCCTAGCTTCTAATGCATTTCCATCAGCAAGTCCATAAATGTATGTAGTGCATGTCGGTCATCTCTGCATTTGTATAGCGATTCATGATAAGGAAATTCAACAAATTCGACACATACAAAATTATTAATCATATGTCATTCAATATGTCAGTGAATAAAACAGGACTGTTTAAAAATATTTTTGTAAGCATGATAAATGTACATGCACTAAAATGTGTTTTTTTTTTACTAAAAAACATTACGTCGTACGATAAAAAGTTAAGAGAGCTATTTTCTTCACAATTGAACAAAGAATAGAAACATATTTTTATTTTTAGAGAAATCATCGGCGTCCTATTTTTTTTTTTTGAAAAATAACACGCCTAAAATTTCATTATGATCTTTAATGCCGTCTTGGAGAAATCTAATTTTTACTGTTTCTTTTAATTAAACTTCAACACGCTGTAGATCGGTAACGAAGCGTTTGCGGACTTTGTTTATTATAAACTTTTTTGTATAAAATGACCTGGACAATCAACCCCTTTAATATTGCCGCATCTTTTCTAAACACCCTGTATAAATAGACGATATGAATACTCCCTTACAAGTCCGGCGCTTGGTCTGATGGTGACGTGTCGGCGTCATACCCGTAAGATCTCGGGATCGAATCTGCTCGGGGACAATAATTTATTTATTCATTTAAATTTCAATTTAATTGAAATTAAATACCTTTATATGATATATTTATCTTGTTCCCTTAGCCGACTTTACCCGAACGAGCGGTACACATATCCGAGCGTTGCAGGTCAGTCTTGTTCACTGCCTACAATCAGCGCAACGCGTCTAAAGAAGTTTACATTTCAAAAATAACAAATGCGCATATACCACCCAGTTCCTTTCAAAAAGTGAGTGTAAAATTCTCTGTTCAAGTTTTAAGTCAGATGATGGTCGCAGCTATAAGAGTTTTCAGTTCTTTATATAGTAATTTAGGATTTTCAATTTCAAACACTAATTCCTTGCAATTTATTTCTCAAAAGTAGGCGGAATTATTATTACTTCAGCCAGATAAATTATTTGACAGTTACAGTACATATTAGTTAAGACGTCATCGCTGTTCAACGTCGTTTCAATAATTTCAATTATTTAAAATGAGAACCGACTCTCAAAGCGAAAAGGTGGATATGATTTTAGTAATCAGAGAGTTTGAGAAACCAGAAAGGCAAAGACCAATTATGGGAAATGAAGAAAATGATTTTGTTGTTATCGAATCTCTTGTAGAAAAGCCACATACAAGTCAGCGAAAAATAAGTGAAGCCAATGGAATAATTAAGCAGGCGGAGCGTCGGAAAAATTATAAAAAGGCACAGCTTTTTCCCGTATTGTATTCATTTACACCAAGCACTTTTGGAAGTAAATTACGATCGTCAACTCGTATTTGTTTATGGGTTCTAGAGAAGTTTGATAAAGATGAAGTTTCTTTGGATTTTGTACTTTTTACGGACGGGTCATCATTGCACAATAACGGATTAGTTAATAGACATAATTTTCACTACTACAGTGACGAAAATTCCCATTTTTTTAGAACTCTCGAAGGCAACACAGATGTTGTGTCAATGTGTAGGGTGGAATAATTGGAACGCTAGTGATACGTTCTTCTTTGATGGTAACTAACACAGAATGTGGTTACAACTAGACGGTGCACCAGCGCATTTTCAAGTAAATGTTAGAAATGAATTGGATAGGCAATATCCCAATAGGTGGACAGGTCGCGGCGGCCACTCAATTGGCCAGCAAATTCTCCAGATCTAACGACTTCTGATTTTTTTTATGGGAATATTTCAAAAATATTGTCTATGATACACCACCAACCACACCAGACGATATGAGAGAAAGAATAAGAATAGCGTTTCGTTCTTTAACACCAAGTAATTTAACAAGAGTTAAACAGTCCTTTCAAGAGAAAATTCGCTTATGTATTGAAAAATAAGGACATCATTTTGAGCACTCGTTAAAACATTAGTTTTCTTTTACTACTTAAGTTTGTTATTTGTTTAATAAAGTATGTATTTGTTGTTTACCTAGTTATGATGCTTTTTAATTATTGTGAAACACAACCAATCAAACCGTTAGGTTAATAAATATTCGCCATTTAAAAAATGAATTGCAAGAAACTAAAGTTTGAAATTGAAAATCCTAAATTACTAATGTAGTTTTTAGTAATAATAGTAAATAATGTATCTGTATAATTTTTAGATTTCAACTTTAATTTATCTTAAAGTTTGATGCTTTGAGTAAACAATACATACAATTTAAAATAATTCGCTCAAATATGTAAGACAGAAATAGTTAAATGTCTCTGTTAAGTTATGTATAGGGAGTATAACAGTAAGTAGCCTTCATTTAGCTTATAGTATCAAAATATGCCATAATATACAAGTGTTCCATTTAAATTTTCATACCTTTGGTACGCAACATTTTATTGAATCACTCTGTATATTTCAAAATAATTTTAAAATGTGCCCGTAATGTGGCAAAGTGTTAAAACATTTTGCCACTTTTCGTATATATAAACCGATGGGAATGTGGTGCGCCAGCCTGTATATTATCTGTGCTATACCTATATAAGTGTTTATTTACAACCATACGCGTAATGTTGGCATTTCTGACTTTTTAAAAGTTGGGAAGTGTGACTTTGTTCACGTTTACTTCCCGCCCTCTTATTACTGCCCTCATTTACTTCCCGCCCTCTATTACTGCCCTCGTTTCTTAACCTCAATGTCAATCACAAAACTGTCAACTCGATATGTCAAAACCTTATCGGAATTTTTATCACAAATAATTATTAATTGTATGGTTGTAAATAAAATTAATTGTTACACTAGAATTATTGGAAGCTTGAATCCATGTAGATAGGCCGCCCTGCTATTGCTGATATTATGAAATAGTGATTTCTTGTCCTACATTATAGTCAAGATATCTGGATTGCTACGGTAGGACAGTTTCCCTCAGTTCAAGTGGAGTGCAGTCCTTGAAGGTTTCACTACTCAACATTTCTTTTATTATCTATTCACCGAAAAAAACTGACGTATATTTATTTGATGTTTAAGCTAGAACAACACAAATCTGACAACTCAATATGTCAAAACCTTTACCGGAATTTTTATCACAAATAAATATAATAATTATGGTTGTAAATAAAATAGTATACAAACCTCGGTGAAAAGTTTCATTCCTGTCACGAGATAAAGTTAACCTCGACGCTTCGCGTCTCGGTTAACTACTTAATCTCTCGACAGTAATGAAACACTTTCCACCTCGGTATGTAATATACTATTACATTAGGATATTTTCCAGTTTGTTCACTAAAATCAATCCTCTTCCTACCTTGTATTTTTATAATAATTATTAATAATATTCCCCGAAACATTAATCTTACTCAAAGAAGAGCTCCTTGGAATTTATAGTCAATAAATCATATAAATAGAAAAAAAAAGTACGCACAAGGTAACTTTGTGTGCATAGTTGATGTAACAGTTTTGTGTGCAGAAATGATTGCAAGCAATTATAGACCTTAAGTCTTATGATCATATGGGTAGAAATTAAATGAAATTTTGAATCCTATATTTAGTAAAAATGGTTTTGTCAATTATTAGACAAAAATAATTATAATATTTTCAAAAAACAGAAAAAAATATATGTAAACTAATTTATTCAGTACCGAAATAAATTACCTAAAATAATAATTTTTTTAGGAGCGCGATCTGTCGTTAACTAGAATACCAATTGTAGGCTTCAATCCGTGCGTTCAGGGAGATACGGCGCCGCTAGCGCTGAGCTGTGCTAGGTCGTGCGGTGTCCTGAACGCGACTGCTGAGTGCCGGCGCTAGAGCTAGCGGTCGCCATCTTGCCTAGCGAAAATAAATTTCGCTCGATGACCAAGCGGCGCTAGAAAGAAGTGGGGATAAGCGGTGATTATTCAAATATGAATTTAAAAATTCAAACTCGCGGATTAATAAACACATTAATTTATTAATTGTAGTAGTAAATATCATTTTTACGGTTGCTGTTGTACTTGTTGTTATATGTATTTAATGTTATGCGAAAGTTATAGGTAAATTTATCATATAAAATAGATATTGATAAGTACTATTATATTCGGTTTACATATAAAGTGAATATCTTTTTTCTACTTGAAATAGATTATTTATTTCTAATAAACAAACAACTGTTAGTGAATCCTAAGTAATATATGAAAATAAATTTGGCTCGATGACTTAGCAGCGGTAAAAGAAAGCGGTTAAAATTCTAATTTGAATCTTGTGAATAATACGATCAATAAAAACTTCAATTATGTTGCACAATAGATCTTAAATAGTGCCTAATAAGTCTTTTTGATATGATTATATAGGTATTGAAATGTATTTTGAAATAGATATAACTAACAAGTAATGTCAAACAGCATAATTCCTTCTAATTTGGCACTAAATTTAATCAAAAATATTAAGAGCTGCTACTGAAACTAATGAGCTATATATATAATATTGTTTGTTTTTGGGCCTTATCTTCTTATTATATTTTCGTGTTCTAAAATACATTAGTATTGTATGCATAAGTACAGATAGCTACATAGTCTATTAGGTAACGTAACTTAAGACTTTTGCACAAGATCTACCATCAGATTCCAGTACGATAAATGTTGGAATAATATTGCTTCTTCAACCACAACAGTAAAACAAACACACAATGTTATCAGTTTATCATATATTTATCAATAGGATAGGCGATTTATTTATACACTTATTACAAAGTAGCATTCAAAAAATACATCAATTAATTAAAACTGAGATGAACAACTATTCACAGTGCCAATAAATATCTCAGCCAACACTGCTAATATAATAGTGTTAATCGTAACATCATCTTCAACTAAAACCTTAAAACATTCCACCGAATTTGCTAACATCAGATTTCAATAAGTTAAATATTGGAAGAATATTGTTTTTACAACTACAGTAATAAAATAAATACACAAAGTTATTTCTTTGTAATAAATTTATGTATCAGTTATAATTCTGTGGTTATACCTACTCTTACTGCAACATTAGCATTCAGAAAATTCATCAACTAATTAAAATTGAAATGAATACTGTTCACAGTGCCGATAAATATATCAATCAAAACTGCTGATATAATATTGATAATAGATTACGCCAACTTCATCGAAAACTTCCACATAATCCATATAATAATACACTGTAAAATGTAGTATTAAAAATTTAGACACACTTTATATTATAGTAAATAATTTACCATCTCCTCGGTCAATTCTAAAATAAGGATAATGTATATTGCTATCATATATTAATTACAAACCAAATAAGTTGACTTTATTTTTAGTTTAGATTTTAAAAGTACGTATGTCACGTCTTCATACTTCAAACAATAATAATAGTAGGGTAGATAGGCGGATTCTGGACCCTCCCCCCCACCATTACCTCCTCCCCCCACCACTCAATCCCCCACCACTGCCCCACCACTAATTTTAGTTCCGAACGCGGCCACCGTGGATTTGCAGATGGCGCTGTGGTTGGCGCGCAAAATTAATATACAGGGTGTCTCAAAATTATAAATACATATACAGCATGGTACTTTGCGACGTATACAGGGTGTTTCAAAAATTAGAAAAGTAAGATGGCGAATCCAAGATGGCCGCCAAAATTTTAAAATTAATGTAGGGTGTTTCAAAAATTAGAAAAGTAAGATGGCGAATCCAAGATGCTGAATCAACGATTTAAATTTTGAACAAGGGTGTATATATAATATTTAGTTGTAGAAAACAAAAATCAGAAGAAGTTTCTAGAAAAAAATAATATATTCCATGTTTTTAAAAATACCATGCTGACGCTAATATATTAAACAAACATTGATTGTTACTTTGTGGTTTTGTGATAATCGGTGTGGGGTCAAGACATTAAAAATCAAACCTACTGGCCGCTGTATTTTATACACTAGTAGATGCGGCGTTTCAGAATATAAATTGATATTTTTTCAATAACAAATTGTTTACATTCTAAAATGTAAGACCGAACAAAATATTTGTAGATAAATTATGCATAACAGGACGTAAGAGATAATGCTATTTACAGTTGTTTATCTACAAAATTTGTTTACCGTCGACAAACATTTTGCAGATAAATAACTTCGTAAACAGCATTATCTCTCACTTCCTGTTATAAACTAAATGTGGTTAGATTCATCCGTTGCATGTTTTTTATTGAATTTAGGTAAAGGTGCACAAAGTTAATACACTATGGTGACGCAGTAATAAAATACTTTATATTTAATAATTTCTATAATAATTGAATAAATGATTTAAATTAAATACAGGGTGTAAGGAATAAAAGATTAGTTTATTTATAAAATATTTATTTTTTATATATAAACACATAAATATACTAAACTATTTTGAGAAAATTTTCTAACAATCTAACATTATGTAATGCACAAATACAATAGTCTTTAGTATGAAACAAACAAGTTGAATTAGTCTTATCTAACTTAATACTATTTTCATCACACTCTAAGTTAATTATTACAGAATTAGGTAAGTAATTTTTTAGAAACATTTTTTTCTGATGACCCTTAACGTAAATTTGATCGTTGCAGCAAACAAGTCTATTCAAAATCTTTCTTATTTCGGAGTAGGGTATATACCCATCGTTATAACATAAACCATGATGATTTTCTTTTAACCACAACACCTGACGTAATTCTTCACGTGTGAGCTTATTGTATGGCATATTAGGTTTGAAAATGAAATGTCCCATTTTTACACCATCACTAATTGCCATTTCCTTAAGCATAAACCCATTTTTTAATTGAAATCCCTGTAGATCAATAATTACATATGAATTACGTTGTAATAAATTCGGGTTAGTCTCAATATTCTCAATCCTATGTTGAAATCGATCCTCTATAGATATTCTACACTCACACAATTCATTCATTGTTGATGTATCATCAAAATTAGCCATCAAGAAATTACTTTCTTCACTGTTCCCGTAAGAGGTTGATATTCCACCAAGTTATCATGTAATATGAGACAATACACTACCGTATCCGGTTTAAATTGTTCTTGACACTCTATTTCCAGTTTGATATCGACACTTGAGGAAATTAATGATTCATTTTGCTTGGAACAGTCGATTACAAAAAGAGCATGATCATGAAATTGATTATAATCTAAAAGTGGTTGGTTTTGACGTCCGTAATAACTAGATTGGAAATTTGAATAAGCGTGATATGCAATAGCATATCGTTTAAGTCCCATATTTAAATTCATAGAGGTGTAAGGATAGCTCTCAGAGTTTAAATATAATTTTAGATTAGTAATTGCAGAATGGTCAAAGTCGGAGGAATCTGCAAGGGGATTATTCTTCTTCTTAAATTGAAATCCCACAATAACATAGCGAGGTTTCTCCAAGTTTGTGCTGGTTTTGATGAGCCATATATCATTTTTAGTAGTGCGCAATGATGGTAGTTCGTGCAATTCCCACTTTCTGAATGGTATGTATATCGATTTGTTTTCTCGAAGAGCCTGTAGCAGTTTCAGGCGAGTCTTATCGTTTACAGTAATGTGTGGCACATACCATTCAATCTTTTCTATTTCTATGGTTGCCTTCTTAGTACCATCAACCAAATTATTTTTATAACAATTATCATCAGTTTTACTGCGATTCAGTATCAATTCCTGACTGACATTCATCATTATTTGCTTGTAATCATCAAATATTCCAAAACAAAATTTGAGCGGTAGGACTGCGTTGAACCCATTTACGGAGAAAGTGGGTTGTTCATCTTTGAACGGACACCAACCTGCCATTTCAAGCATCTTAGAGTCATTAGCATTGTAGGAAACGTAGGCCTTCATTGTAGTAGTGATACCAGGCTTCATACAACGATCAATCTCCACACCGTTAATTTCATATCGCATCTGGTCGAATAGAAAAGCATATGCATTGTTTGTTAGTTTACAGCTCCCAGTTCCGGTAGTCTGCTCATTGAATTTTCCCTGAATGAGAATGAAACTTTCACTTGGTAAAGTGTAAATATCCTGATGTTGAATGGGGATGCGAATTTCATCATTTAGGTTAAAGTTATTTGCGCGTGGATAGTAGACGTGGTATTGCTCTTTCACTATAGCATCATCGAATTTTAATCCTTGGAATATCTGCAACTTTTCCATTATTTTCAATCACTTTCAAACCAATAGATTTTAGAAAAACAATGTTAGCAGGTGTTAATCGACGGCGTGCCCGTGATTGAATGAATGTGTGTTCAACAGATCTGTCCGTTTTATTGTTTTGATTATTAAATGATAGGCCCATTTTTCACTTCACGACAATCTCTTGAGTTCGAGACGTACAACTATCTGCTCACCACGAAAATCTACTGGGTCAGAGTCTTGATCTAATAAGGTGAGGGTAATATTACTAATTCTCTTCGTATTAATCGGCAAATACACAATATTTCTCGGTTGTACGTTAATGCTGTAGCCCGGTTCTACAGAGGGTGCGAATTCAAATAATGTGTGTGCAAGATGTGTGTCATAGTACGTAGACGTTACGATATTGCACTCGATTCTTATAGTGACGACCTTTATAATCTGTACAGCGAGATCCGATTCATGATTTTGTGCGGCAATCAACTTCCGACCACTGAACCCCAACATTCGTCCAATAGAATCATCTGGTGTAAAATCGATGGTATACTGACTCTGTATCTCACATCTTAGTGTATTGTTGTTGGGCTTTATGGACAGCAATTTGTTTTTATCTGTTATGTCACCAATTATTTGTTTCTGCAGGTAAGCCTCCAAGTCTCCTATTTCATAGGAACCAGTGGGTATATCTAACACGTGACTTTCGTAATAAAATTTGTTGTGTCCCTCATATATGTTAGGGATAGTGTTGTATGTATGCAGACTTATCAGGCCAATTGCATATTCATACCTACTATCCAAATCAATTGGCGGATAGTAATCCGCTGTGAGCACATTACTCGTGCTGCTGAGCGTGAACGTACTCGACATGATACTAATGACATTCCAATCTCTACACACGGCTATATAGAAATTTTAAACACAAATGTCCACAATTCTTGGTATCAAAATTTTGAAAACGCGAATGATTGTAAATAATTTGACAGTTTTTAAAGTATTCTATCAATTCCAAAGGTGGTGGTAAATTGCCGAAAGAATCGAAATAATGAACTGTACGGTTTTTCTTACAATATGCGACCCAATGGGTTCCCGGGCCGGACATTGAATCAAGATTAACGACTGCACACTCACTGTTCCACGGTTTATTAGGCAAATTATCTCATAAAGACACCTCGAAAATTAGGTATGTTTTCTCCAAACTTCAATATATCTATATCTGTGAGAGCTCTTCGTGGCAGTCGGCTTAGTAGTTTTTTGACTGTGGTTTTAAGTATAGTCCCAATCCTTTCCTGTACGGTTTCAAATACAGACCCTCACCTTTTTCCCCAATGCAACAGCCTCCATCGCTTTATTATGTCGTTGTGTTTCAGCCAATAATTTTTGGGAAGCCATAGCTTTATTCACTGCCTGTGTAATTCCGGCAGCTCCTCCAGCAAGGGTGCACAAAGCGCTTAAACCGGCAAATAATGGTATTAGAGGTATAAAACCACCAGATTTCGGTATCGGTATAATTCTTGGTGTTCTGATATTTTTTCTACCTCCATTCTTTCTAACAGCAATTTTAGCAGCGGCGAGTGATATTTTCGCTTGCTCCGCAAAATCCTTAATTTTTGATTTCGTCAGAGCTGATTTTGCTTGTGCTACAACACCCCTTCTGAAGGGAACTCTTCTACTCTTAATACCAGCTCCTTTAATTCGATTTCTACTGCTCGTTCTCTTCATTTGTGTATTGATACCCATCCCCAGTTTTCTCTTAACTTTCATACTGTTAGTCACCAACCAGCCAGCCGCTTTCTCACCAAGACTTGCGTCTTTTGATTTAACACGATTCCAAGCTTTTTCTTCAAGAATTTGATCCGCCTTGTGCCGATCTTTAATATCTTTATTTTTGGAGTATGCAATGTCGTGCTCTTTACATGCAGAGTCGAGCGGGTTTATTCCAGGATCTCCTCGAGCTAAACGTTCTTTCACTTTCGTCCCAGGGCCGCACCACTGGTAGTGGGGCAAGTGTAGCTCTACAGGAAGATTGTTGATAAGAGTGTTTAGGACACCACCTCCTTCTTTGAATGCTAACATTTGAGTGAATGATATTTGATAGGATGAACGTCCTAAATACACTTAGTACTGCATTATGCGTCTAGTTAAGCAGAAGCTTAACCTCCAAGTGAATAATTTGGACAATGAACTGCTGTCTGAAAATTCATATCGTAGACATAATTCATTACTGCCTAATACAATTCGATGTATAATATGCGGACCGTCTAATTGTGGAAAAACAAACGCTCTGATAAGTCTGATTATTGAAGAAAACGGTCTTAAATTTCATAATATCTATGTGTACTCCAAGTCGCTCTTCCAGCCGAAATATCAATTCCTGGAGAAGGTGGTTAATAATGTTAAAGGCATAAAGTATTTCAAGTACACCGAAAACGATAATATTCTAGATCCTAATGAAGCATTAGAAAACTCTATATTTATTTTCGATGATGTGGTGTGTGACAAGCAAGATAAAATTAGATCGTATTTTAGTATGGGGCGGCATAAGGCCATTGATTCTTTCTACTTATGTCAAACATATGCCCGTATACCTAAACATTTAATTCGAGACAATGCTAAGTTTATTATTTTATTTAAACAAGACGATCTAAATCTTCGACATATATATAACGATCATGTAGGCACCGACATGACTTTTGACCAGTTCAAGTCAGTTTGTGCCGAGTGTTGGAAAAATAAATATGACTTTCTCACAATTGATAAGGATAGTAATATAAATGAGGGTCGCTATCGAAAAATGTTTGCTTTATATATTTGTAAACGACTATAAATTTGTCAATCTAGTATTGTTACTCGATCGTGTTGGATGTATTAAAATGGAAGAAGAAGAACCGACAGAAGATACATATATTGGATGTTGTGATATATGCTGCTTATTTTGTGAATTTATTTCATCGATTATACTTCATATTTTCTTATAGTTATCAAGTGTAAGTAGTATAGACAACAACAATTATAGCTTTGAAAATTATACAGAGCTCTTCAAAACCAGTATTAACCGCTTAGAGCCCATTGTATTCTGTATATTACCTGTTTCGAAGCACTTGGGACGCAGTTCAAAGCTGTTTGTAGCACTTCAAAAGCCGTTCAAAGCGCTTCAGAAGCTGTTCAAAAGCTGTTTGTAGCACTTCAAAAGCCGTTCAAAGCACTTCAAAAGCTGTTCAACATTATTTAAATATGGCCGCACAGAGAAGAAATAATAGTGATAGAATTACATCTGAAATAATACGAGCTACCAATTCCATTAGAAGGATACATTTAGCATTAAAATCAGGTCGTTCTGATTATGATAAGTTAATAACAGAACATTTTAAACCCGTTACCGAACCCCTTCGGAAGGTATTGAAGGATGTCGTTATACCAACAGTTAAAAGTGAAACTAAGATGGAACCAAAGGATGAAAGAATGGTTGAGGATAGTGAAATATTTAATACATCCCCAATAAAACTTCGACTGGAAAAACCGACAACACCTAAAAAGAGGGTTAGTATAACCCATGATCGTGCAATTCAAGTACAGCCCACCGGTATCGACAAAGGTGTACAACATGATGATAGTGTATTTGAGCTTGACACAACACCAGTGGAAGTGGATCCTGAGGAATCATTTCAGCAGTATCGTACTCAATATAGAGAGATGCTTAGAAGGACACCTGAAATCGTTGATGATTATCTGGAACAGTACGAGTTAATGCCAAGGACTTACTTGGATGGCTTATTGGCGGATACCGCTGGTGAATATGATTTAACAACAGGTGTTCACTTCGATCCTATAACAAATAAATTTAAAATTGGCAACTCCATTTTAACCATCGACGGTAAAGATATTGTAATCGATACTGTGCGATATAGAGGAACTGGCGGTCTCTACGAATTAATATTTAAAGCCCGTCCGGAAGGTTTTACTAAAGAAGATGAGGATCGATATCGTGCAATTTTAAAACAGACTAATGTACATCGTAGCGGATATGATCCTAAAAAACAGGTTCAAGGCACTAAGAGTTACAGGTATGTAAACATCATTAAACCCCTAACATATGAGAGACACGCATCAGCAAGTAGACGTATTGAGGGTGGTGGTCATTTAGGTGAAGAACTCATATTTAGAAATGAACCATACCAGTACGTTTACTGGGATGATATAAACGAATTGGTGGATCATTTACGTTTACTGATGGCTTCCAAGCATTCAGGGAATAATGGTCATGCTAATGAGATAGCCTCAATAATAGAAGAGCTCCAGGAAGCTGGTGTTATTGAATATAACTAGAGACATTTTCAATTATGGTCTCAGTCTAAATACAAACATCAATATGGATAGCATTGATAAATTTGGTCGTCACTTAACTAAATCAAAAACGAAAAAATCTGTACCCACAGATAACCATCATCCACTTTTCGAAACTAGTACTGACGGTCATTACAATTTTAAAAATAAGCGACTATGTAATGTTCAATCACCAGTAGAAGTTGCCGACTGTGCAAATAAAGCTTACGTGGACAAAAAGTTTAAAGATGTTGATAAAGTCATTAAAAAATCTAAATCACCGTATTATAACCAAATTACGGAGTTTATCGAACTACAGACTGACGTGGAGGATTTAAAACGTTTGAAAACAAATGTCACCAGCAAAACTGATGAGCTGACGGATAGCGTAGATCGGTTGTATCGTGAATTTGTAGCATATAAAACCAAAGTAGATGAGGCTCTACACTTGGACAACAGGTTCAGATTTGATTTGGACGTTGTTGAAGATAAATTGACACAAAACGAGTCCTCATTTAAAACTTTATTGACCAATTTGGAAACAAAGATTGATAACAAAATTAAGAAGTTAAAGACTAATAATGAGTAAAGTTAAACAAGATGTTGTCAACGAGTTGCATAAACCCGCCCGCAGAATATTTAAACGGCGTCGTGTTATTATTAGAGGTCTCGATGACTTGTGGCAGACAGATCTGATGGAATTTGTACCATATGCTAGAGAGAACAGAGGTTATAAATACATACTCGTGGTAATTGATTGCTTCTCGAAATTTCTATGGACTCAACCTATAAAAAGTAAAACAGGTGCAGATGTGATGAATGCAATGCAAACAATTTTAAAAGGAACTAGACAACCTAAAAATTTACAATCAGATAACGGTCGTGAATATTATAATGCTAAATTTAAAAAGCTGATGAAGCAATACAATATAAATCATTATTCAACATATAGTACCATGAAGGCTTCCATTGCAGAACGTGTAATTCGAACAATTAAGGGAAAATTGTATAAGAAATTTAGTATGTTGGGTAAATATAGATGGGTTGATATATTGTCAGAAGTAACCGACACCTATAATGGGACTAAACATAGAACGATTAAAATGAGACCTCGTGACGTTACCAAGAAGAATGAAAAACGGGTTTTAAAAAGCGTTTATAGTCATGTTAAAATAAGTGGACTTAAAAAAATTTCATGTGGGAGATATAGTACGTATAAGTAAATATAAAAGCGTATTTGAAAACGGATACATACCCTCCTGGTCCACAGAGCTATTTAAAATAGTTAAAGCTAATATTACAAATCCAGCAACGTATGTTCTAGAAGACATGAACGGACAACCCATCTTGGGTAGTTTTTACCAAGAAGAATTGCAAAAAGCGAAACATGCAGACGTATACCTGGTTGAAAAAGTGCTACGTAGAAAAGGCAATAAAGTTTATGTCAAATGGTTGGGCCTATCAACTTCAAATAACTCTTGGATAGATAAACATGATATATTGTAATTGAAATTGTATATATTTCTTTTTTATGAAACAATAAAACAAATATTAAACTGCTATATAATTTTTATTTATAAATAGGATAAGTATTTAATTTACAATAGCTACAATTTCTTCGAGCAGGTGTTGCACCATCTATGTGCTCCGACTGCCAGGGCTGATTGTAGTGGAGATAGCACGGTAAGTATTCTATGAGAGCTTCCCTCTTCTCTGTGGGGATAATGTGCCAGTTTTGTTTCAAAGATTCAGCTGTCACCATGGTTTGTAGAATGGATGTTGGGATCTCGCGAATTGTTGCTTTATTTATTCCGTCTAGTGTACCAAAATTCTTATTAATTTGTTTAATAGCTCGATCAACCTTGTTTTGTTGATTCCCCATTTTAGTTTGATTTTTCTACTATTCAATGTTATTTTATAAACTTCAATATCAAATCCTAGTTTCTTTAATTCTGATTTGTATTTCTCGATTCTATTACCTAACAATTTAATTTTCAATTTGAGTGTTCTCCGCTTACATATTTCACACATCGTTGATTGATGGCAAATCTATGTTTTAATATTATTGACATGCATATATAACCCAACCCCCTCCATTATCAATAACGTAGGCATCATAATCCAATTCTGGGTGGATATACTGCGGATACCATAGCAATAGTTCCTTTGGTTTTTCCTTTTGTAAATTTAAGACGCTGTTACTTTCAATGTCGTAAACACAGATCTTCCATAGATAGTGTAAATCTGGCTCATTAAGCGACTCGAATTCTGCGTAAATTGATCTCTCCGCCTCAGCATTTATTTGTTGATTACAATGTCGTAATAGATTTACAAACTCATCAATATCAAAATAATTTTGATTTTGATAAACGAACGCTGCCATAAACAAACAATTATTTCTAGTCAGTTCCGATGTAAATATCCTATCGCGAATTTCAGCTGGCAAATCAACGTCTATTTCACTTAAGAATTCTTCATACTTTTTTATTCGAACTGCCATCATTTTAAAAATACCTCGCGAGAGTGTATGACAATTGTAACTAAAGTTATCTAAGTAATAATACTATTTGTATATCAATATATGCTAATAGTGTGCAAGAATACATGCGCACATATGGCCACAATCATTCAATTATTATAGAAATTATTAAATATAAACTTTAAAAATATATTTTATTACTACGTCACCATACTGTATTAACTTTGTGCACCTTTACCTAAATTCAATAAAAAACATGCAACGGATGAATCTAACCACATTTAGTTTATAACAGGAAGTGAGAGATTACAGTAATGTATTGATATTACGAAGTTATTTATCTACAAAATGTTAGTCGACGGTAGACGGTAAACATATTTTTGTTTATTGAAAAAATATCAATTTTTATTATATTCTATTTACTAGTGTTGTGCTAAATACATTATTGTAAAAATATTTGTAGATAAATTATGGATAACAGGACGTGAGAGATAATGTTATTTACAGTTGTTTATCTACAAATATTTTGTTCGGTCTTACATTTTAGAATGTAAACAATTTGTTATTGAAAAAATATCAATTTATCTTCTGAAACGCCGCATCTACTAGTGTATAAAATACAGCGGTCAGTATTGTAAATGTCATTCAACATTGTGTTCTACTAGAGTGTACATCATTACATGATTCTAGAAGTAAGTACATAATATTTCTTTCGAAACGATATTATAGATACTTTTAAGATGTTTTGAATGTGTCAAGTATTCATAAATACATTTAAAATTTATATAAAGACATTCAATATGTTAGTTTGTTTCAAATTTTATTTATTTGTGTTTTTAGACCCGGTATTTTAAATATATTTTAAGTAGATGATTCAAGTGAATCTTACACTTTTGTTGTCTTTAATTATTAATTATTTTTACTTGTTTCTTTGCAGAAATGAACTGCATCATATGCCAAAAAACATTCAGCCGTCGTGATAACTTGAAGCGGCATGTAAATACCCTCCACCGCAATTTTATTTGCGGTATTTGTGGGGAGGGCGTGGACACATGTGAGCATGTTGTTGGACCATCTAAGAAGAGGGTTAAAGTAGATGTTGTACCATCCACTAGTTCTAATAGACTTGCGGATGCTGCTCCATCTACTAGTCGAGATGTGTCTCAGGTAAGCTGTTGCGGGTTGAGTTTCCCTAATAATTCTCTATATAGGGGGCATCTTCGCTCGCAACAGCATTTTATTAATAACACACTTATGCTGCAGGATGGAGTGTTTAAAATTAATTCCTCATTCAAAAACCGGGTCGCGAGTTACAAAATTTTAGGCAATAAAAATTCTGATATATTAACTTTTTTGGCAGATTTGAAAATTAAAGTGTGCCGCCTGATTAAAGATGTTCTGGCTAGGGTTGTATCGGGTATTAAGGTACAGTTAGAGCTATTTGCTCATTATGTTAAAGCGATAGCAGATGAGGAAATAGTCGACTTAAAATCATTTAATACTCGATACACCATTGTCACCGAGTCTTCGGATTTGGAGGACGTCTTTGACCAGGCGGCTGCTATTATAAAGTCGAAGTCGGAAGAGTTTTCGGAGAGAGGGAGTAATTGGGCATTTAAGATGATCTCACATTTAGAGGTTAACATCAACACATACCAACCTCTTGGGGGATCATCTTACTTGGAACTACCCCCCTCCATGCGAAACAAAAAAGCTTGCATCAACATTCAGAACTCAGATGATGCCTGCTTATGTTGGTCGCTTGTAGCAGCACTCCACCCGGCAAACATACATGTAGAGAGAGTGGGCAGTTATCCCCATTACTCCAGCGTCCTAAATTTAGATGGTATTAAATTTCCGGTAAAAATTAAAGACATTTCAAAAATTGAGGAAATGAATAATTTAAGTATTAACGTATACGCTTTGACTATAAATGATGATACAAAAAATCATGAGGTGGTGGGGCCGATTTATTTTACTAAAACTAGAAAATCTGTTCACATAAATTTATTATTTTTGGAAGACGGGGTCAAATCGCATTATGTTTTAATACAAAATCTTTCCAGGCTAGTTTCATCTCAAATAAATAAGCATAAGAGTGGTGTTCACATCTGCGATGGGTGTTTAATTAATTTCAATACTATTGAAAAACTAAACACCCATCAATTACATGATTGCAATCACGTGTATACAGTACTACCCTCAACTGATGCGCGGAAAACTAAATTTGGTGATATGTTGCCACAAAACATTTTACGTTTTGATGGTTATGATAAGAAAATGACCGTTCCTTTTGCTGTTTATGCCGATTTTGAAAGTATTCTCCAACCAATTCACACATGTAGCGGTGATCCAGCTAATTCGTATACAAATAAAACATTCAAACATATTCCTTATAGTTTTGCATATCAAATTGTGTGTTCGTTTGATGCAAATTTAAATAAATTTGTCACGTATGCCGGTTTGGATTGTTCAACGGTGTTTGTCGAAAAATTGATAGAAGACGTTAAGCTAATCTATGAAAACTATATAAAGACTATCGCGCCGATGAGTCCTTTAAATATTAGCGAGCAAAAATTATATAATGAGGCCGTGATTTGCCACATTTGTGAGCTATCTCTCAACGGAGTTAGAGTGAGAGATCACTGCCACATTACGGGAGCGTTTCGAGGGGCCGCTCATTCTAATTGTAATCTCAACTTCAAAATTCCGAAATTTGTCCCTATCTTCTTTCATAATTTGAGCGGGTATGATAGCCATCTATTTTTGAGAGATTTGGCACAACAAAATTTAAATATTGATGTGATTCCGATTAATAAAGAACGGTATATTAGTTTCAGCGCGAAAGTTTTGGTCGGTGATTATACTGATAAATCGGGCGAGAAAAGAAATGTTTGTATAAATCTACGGTTTATAGATAGTTTTCGGTTCATGGCGTCTTCTATTGATAAACTAGCGAAAAATTTAGACCCACAAGACTTCAAAAATGTTAGACGGGCGTTTCCCGTAGATTCCGAATTCAATTTAATTAGAAAAAGGGTGTATTCCCTTACCAATATATAGACACCTTTGGGCGATTGTTTGAACCGGCCTTTCCAGCAAAGCGCGATTTTTTCAATTCTTTATGCAATGAGGATATTTCGGTTGCTGAATATCAACACGCACAAACTGTTTGGAATACATTTGGATGTAAGAATTTATTAGAATATTCAAATTTATATTTAAAAACAGATGTTTTACTTTTGGCTGATATTTTTGAAAACTTTAGAAAAATTTGTCGTGATACGTATAGTTTGGATCCAGCGCAATATTACACCAGCCCTGGCCTGTCTTGGGATGCTATGTTGAAGCATACCAAAATTGAACTGGAGCTACTCACTGACATCGACATGCATCATTTTGTTAAGCGGAGTATCAGGGGTGGGTTGTGTCAGGTATCTTTGCGGCACGCTACAGCAAATAATAAATATATGACCAATTATGATGCGAGTGCTCCTAGTTCATATTTAGCTTATTGGGACGCCGACAATTTGTATGGGTGGGCAATGTCGCAGTATCTACCATTCGGCGGGTTTAGTTGGGTTAGTCAAGATGAAATTGACAATTTAAATATCTCAGGGGTCGCTGATGATTCACAGATTGGTTATTTTTTGGAAGTAGATGTCGAGTATCCTGTAACTTTGCATGATGAGCATAATGACTTACCTTTTCTGCCCGAAAACATGGTACCTCCCACTTCTAAATTTCAAAATAAAACGCTGATCGCTAATTTACAAAATAAAGAGAAATATGTCATACACTATAGAACTTTAAAGCAAGCGTTACATTTCGGCCTTAAAATTACCAAAATTCATCGTGTTTTGAAATTCAACCAGTCAAACTGGCTTCAAAATTATATCGACCTAAACACCAGCCTACGTCAGCAAGCTAAGAATGATTTCGAGAAAGACTTCTACAAGCTTATGAACAACTCTGTATATGGTAAAACCATGGAGAATGTTGATAAGCGAGTAGATGTCAAATTGGTCACACATTGGGAGGACCATGGTAAAAGTCGCGGGGCTGGTAGTTTAATCGCGAAACCAAATTTTAAGGGTGTTAGTATATTTTCGGAAAACTTTGTAGCTATCCAGATGGAGAAGTTAAAAATTGTATATAATAAACCTATTTATATTGGCTTCTCCGTCTTGGAGCTCTCAAAATATTTAATGTATGACTTTTTCTATAATTTTTTGAAACGCGAGTATGCAGAAAACGTTTGTCTGTGTTATATGGATACGGACAGTTTCATTTTAAAAGTAGAGACCAATGATATATACCGCGACATTAAAAATAATATAACAAAATTTGACACTTCGAACTTTTCGGCTAATAATGTCTTCAACATAGCACAACAAAGCAAGGCTGTTTTAGGTTTATTTAAAGATGAAAACGCGGGTAGTATAATGAGTGAGTTTGTTGGATTGCGAGCCAAAGTATATGCCCTATCGGTTGAGGGTAGAACTATGAAAAAAGCTCAGGGAGTGAAAAAAAATGCTGTGCGAGATGAAATTAGTTTGGAGGATTATCGCGGTTGTTTATTCGAACAAAATTTAATATTAAAAAAACAGAACCTATTTCGGACTAAATTACATAATATCTATTCGGTCGAACAAAATAAACTAGCCTTATCACCTCACGATGATAAACGCTGGATTAATGGGGATGGTATCCACACTCTGGCCTGGCGACACTATAAGATCGATTTACCACCTCCTTAGCTGGTCCCCTGCGCATGCCTCGGATGGAGTTGATTTGTCGCTTCAGATTGAGTAAGTATCCCCACTAATATTTCACTAATCAGTATTAGTTTGGTTGCATTTGAGTTCACACATATTTTTATGTTCTAATATTAAAATGGAAGCTAGTAAGAACACAAATTATATAAACCTACATCTATATAATTTTTTTAATTCTTTCCAGAAACTTACAATGAATTTATTGATAATTCACTTAAAATGATTGATGACAACATCGTTAAAGAAAAACAACTAATTGGACAGTCATCATACTTCCTCAACAAAAGTGGTTCCAAGTGGCTCATCATCGGCCTTAGCCCAGCAGCTGGATTCACACCTATCATTCAAATTCGTTCCCCAACAAACTGCATATTCTTCACATTGGAAGAATGGGCGGAATTTTGCAAGACTGAGAGTTGCAGCCCCAATCATCAAATTGAAATGTCGACATACAAGACGATTAGTGTTATACGAATAAGTAGTCGAAATCAGCAGATGGTATTATCAAATGATACATATAATAATTTATTTAATTTACAACCACTAATTAAATATAAATTATTATTTTTCGCTGATAGTGAGTTCCCTACTTTTTATAATACATCGTCGAAATCTTGTATAAACTTAAGCGGTGATCTATATAGCAATATTGTTAAATTAATAGAGGGCCAGTCAAATTCATTAAACACTTTTCTAATGTTAGAAGTGCTACATACTTCTTTTACTACTCTTCATTATGATTTTGAAGTAATGAAACTAGGTGATATTGGTAATTGGTATACCAATACTGTTGATTGATTAGTCCATAATTGTGATACTAGATAATAAGTTTAATTGTATCTCTTTGTATATAAAAATAAATTTTGTCTACAGAATCTAATCTTTTATTTCCTTACAACCCTATTTATTTTGGAACACAGTGTATGTTCATATTTGTAAAGTAAATTGAATTTATAATAGACACATAAATTAAATGAGCACCTGCTGCAGCTAAGGCAGGCCTGGGCAGGTTTCCACTACCTATACAGGTGAGTTTGACACCTGGTCAGCTAAGTTTTACACCTGGTCTGGTTAGCGGCGCCATCTGGGCACCGGTTTGATAAAGGAAGCATTCGAACACTCAGCAAATTACGTCTTGTTTTGACCAAAAATTGCCCTATCTTATCTAGGCCACTACATTTTCGCCGCCATCTTACTTTTCTAACTTTTGAAACGCCCTGTATATACGTCACAAAGTATCATGCTGTATATGTATTTATTTTTATAATTTTGGCGGCCATCTTGGATTCGCCATCTTACTTTTCTAATTTTTGAAATACCCTACATTAATTTTAAAATTTTGGCGGCCATCTTGGATTCGCCATCTTACTTTTTTAATTTTTGAAACACCCTGTATACGTCACAAAGTACCATGCTGTATATATATTTATAATTTTGAGACACCCTGTATATTAATTTTGCGCGCCGACCACAGCGCCATCTGCAAATCCACGGTGGCCGCGTTCGGAACTAAAATTAGTGGTGGGGCAGTGGGGGGATTGAGTGGTGGGGGGAGGAGGTAATGGTGGGGGGAGGAGGGTCCAGAATCCGCCTATCTACCCTACTAATAATAGTAATAATTAAATTAAATAATAATAAACTTCACAACACCATATTGCCGCTGTCAGACTTCAGAAGTAGTAAAAGTACGCATGTCCAAGCAACAATTTTAAAATGTACTACTGTGACCCGTTCAATGACTTCAGGCGCTGGCCACAAGCTCTAGCGGTATACGCTTCCAGCGCCGTAACTCCCTGAACGCACGGAATCTCTTAAATTACAACTAAACTGCAGTTTATCAAATATTCAGCGCCTCTGGTGGTAGTAACCGGGCGACGGTGGCGTAGCCTGGTGTTCGTAACCATTTTAGGGCTACAAAAATTTGTTAATCATGGGCCATCTGAATATTTATCTGTGCCTACGTGTTTTTGAGTGTATACTTTGTTTTACGATTAGATACTTTTTAAGTATTTAAAATATCGATAAAGATATTCATTACATATCAGTAAAGACAAAATTATAAAATAATTTTGTCTTTACTGAAGACCAATAATTATAAATTAGTGATGTTCCTCAGTGCCATAATACAAATAAAAATTGTAAAATGCATGTTTTTCCAGCAGATGTTGATGTGAGTATGATATTTTGTATAAATTACAAATACTAAAATATTTTGCATTCATTTAGTTGTACAAAATATGGCTGGAAAGAGTTAATGATCCTAAACTTCTGTCTGAAGATCCAGTTAAAGTGAAAAGTAACTATAGAGTTTGTGAAGATAGATTGATTGGTCGACGTGATGCTAACATAAAGGGGGAAAGTGAATCTGCTTTACATTTAGCTTGTGAAATCGAAGGTAGGTTTGCAGAATATACAAAATCATATCGTTTGCAATAGTTAATGTTGTTATTATTTTAGATGTATCGCAGAAACAATATGAAGATTGTGTGGATGCTTCTTCAGCTGTCACTAGAGTAGAATATGAAAGTCAGAATAAAAATCCAACAACAACATTTTAATCACCAGTCTATTGTTTCTAGCAGATATCAAAATTACCAAATTTTTAGAGACACACAGGTGGATGATTTAGTATCATCAGAAATGAATTCAGCTGCCACAGGTAGGTGATATAGTTTGTAAAGAGTTACACGAATAATTAAATATAAACAGAGAAAATGTTAATCAATCATCTAAGAGTATGTAAAAAATTACTCAAGAACTATTAATATTTTAATAATCAGTGTACAATTTTTTTAATAATATGATTGGCTATATTTTTGTTAATAATATAATATCTATCTCTTGTAAGTTCATGTAAAATTATATATGTACATACAATACATTATTATGTTAACTTCTTAAGTTTTTTATTGTATTTTATGCATTGTATTTATGCAATACTTTTATTTGTAACATTAGAACTGCTAAATACAATATAATAATAAAATATATACTTTAAACGATTTTATGAAATGCGATAAATGAAACTAATGGGTGACCAGCAGTAGCGGGATCACGATGGATAGAATTCTATTTTAATGACGTCACGTTGCCTAGCAACCATAGATGCTTGCTTCATGTCGACAATTTGGAATCATGATGTAGGCTCGCTTCCAACCCCTCTCGTCTGAACACCCCCTCAAAATCGACTAGAGATCGTTTGCAAGCAAGCGGTCGAAAGGTATCGTTTAGTTGTTCCATCTCAATTTATGTAATGAACTAGACAGAGAAAGAACATTTACCGCCAAAATTATACCATAAAATGTGTTCCCCAGATGGGAAATGTTTAGTTAAAAGAAATATAAAGAAACCATTTCATTTCAAATTTAGTAATACAAGAGTGTAGTTGTATATGCACCAGAAGGAAAACATTTTTTTTGCATATATTTAATAAATTAAATTAACATGTAAGTTTGTACATAATATATATATATATATATATAATATAAATTATAGTAAAAACTCTTGACTTCTAATATAATTTATATTTTAATTATAATTACAGAAAATGAGAGTACAACCAGACCATTGGTCATTACTCTTGGATTTTTGTGAAAAACATCCACAAATAATAACAAACAGATTTATGGGGCCAAATGGTAAAGCGGAATTAGATAATTTATGGCGAGAATTATCTATAATGCTAAATGCATTAGGCCATGGAGAGAAGACAATAATTGAATGGAAAAAGGTAACAGAACTGCAAATAGACTGACTTTATATGTATTACATTGTATATCTGTACATACACTTAGGCTTTAATTGACTGGAAGAGCAAGACAAAAGGAAAGGCTGGTGCAATAAATGTACACCAAAATAAAACTGGTGGAGGTGAATACACTCCATTAGTTTTATCGCTAAATGAGGAGAGATTGTTGAAAATAATGGGCAGAACAGCTGTGGAGGGAAATACAAGTGTCCCTGAAATAGGATTACGAAAAAGGAAAATAGAGGTAAATTTGCATGTATATTCTTTTCAGTCACATATTTACTAAAATAATATTATTGTTTATAGGAATCAGTAGCTGTTTCTGATGAATCAGGTATTTTTGTTCAACTTCAAGGGCCTAGCACATCTGGCACAAAAATATCCATTCCGATGAATAAAATGGTCCCAGTGACAGCCGACATCCTTAAAGAAAATACAATAGAAAAGGCCAGTACTCCTACTTCCAGGAATTGGTCTCATTCACTAAAAAAAAGAAAATTAGAAGACTTGCTTCTACATGAAAACAATAAAGTACTGGAAGTACTCCAAAATATTAATAAAAATATTGAAGGCATAAATAAAAATTTTGCTGAATTGGTAAATTTATTAAAAAAGCAATGATAGAATAAAATATGTTCCTTTATATGTATGTATATGTATATATAAATATTATAATAAATTAATTAAAATATGTATGAATTAAATGCCTTCGTCTTTCATATCCCTGATTGAAAGGAAGTATTTGTTCTTCAATAATATTGGGTTGATCTTCTAGATGGACATTATTGTAGACATCTAGTCGTCCTTCTACACAAATGTTATGAAGAACAGCAGATGCAATAATTATGTTTCCTGCTTTATCAGGACTATATCTAAGAGTTCTTTCACCTGATATACATCTACAACAAAGAGAATATGAAAACATTGTTATTAGATGTTACAAAATATATTATACCTAAATCTCGACTTTAAAACACCATTACAACGTTCAATGCAATTTCTAGCAGAAGCATGACGTTCATTATATCTCTCTTCTGCTGATCCAGCAGGCGCATTTTGAACAGGTGTCATTAACCATGGTTGTTGAGGATAACCAGAATCACCTATCAACCATGATGCTGTATCACCTTCATTGTACTGCTGCTCCATTCTCCGGAAGATTTCAGAATTTCTCCATATATAAGAATCGTGACTGGCCCCAGCATACCGGGAATTTATATTCAAAATTCTTAAGTTGTAGTCACATATCTAAAACAACTATTTTCAGTTCATGTTTCCTTATAAAGAGAAAAATAATTATCTTACAATTTGAACATTTTTTGAATGGTATCCTTTTCTATTTAAATAATTATGTTCTTCCACACTTGGTTTTAGGATTGATACGTGCGTACAGTCTATGGCACCTATTACACCAGGGAAATTAGCTCTTTCCATGAAAGTATATTTAATACGTGTCTTTTCCACATCTGTTTGAGGGAATACAATCCAATTGTTCGCTAGATGCTCTATAATTAAATTTGTTACCTCGTGTACATACTTGCACACAGTGTTTTGTGCCATTGAAAGTTGATAATTTTGGCCAACAACTCGCTGATATGACCCAGTAGCGTAAAAGAATAATGCAGTAAGTATCCTTACTTTAGGTTCAACTGCTCTTCCATGTAATGAGTGTATCATATGCGGCGCAAGATTCACTATTAAGTAATTCACCATATCTTTGCTTAAGCGATATAAATTTTGAAATTCATTGTCAGGCACTCGAAATGGATCATTATCACTTCGCATAAAATACCTTTCAATATTTCGTGCGAGTATACGATTTTGTCTTTCTTCTGCTATTTCTGCAATTGCAAACATTTGGACAGGCAACATTTTTATAGCTTTTTCAAAAATCTAATTAAATAACTAACCTACAAGTTTGGTATGCAATGAACATCAAATGAACCAATTAGCACAATGTTTTTTAAACGCTTAGTACTTTACCGATCTTTCACGAAACATATAGTCGATAGTAGAATTCTACCCTTCGTGATGTCAAACCATCATAGAAAGCGATTATTTTCGGTGACGTCACAGAAATAGAATGCTATTCATCGTGATCCCTATCCAGGAACGTCAGATGGCGTGGTGAATAAGGGTACTTCTAGTAGCATTGGTGTGTCCATTCTCTAAGTATTTCTAATCTATGATACAATAAGAATACAAACCAAAGATATAGAAATTAAGAAGCTAGGCCCCTCTTAATACTTTTCATGGAACTCTTGACAGCGCTATGTGGTTGGAATACGAACTACGCTCTTACGTCACAAAACCGCGACTAATACACATTTACAATTGCCAAATACATATACTATGATATACAAATTCATTGGACATTACGAAAGTTATACCATGATATTAACATGTACAATTCATATTCTTTTGTAATTGTTGTATATTACACAATACATAACATACATTAAAGAAAATAAAAATTGAAAAGGACTAAGAGTGAACATATTTTATTTCATATTAAATATCTCACAAGGCAGCACCATATCCTTATTTTTATAATTAAATAACGCTTATTGGTTGCTGTTAAGCCTCGTTCACATTGCCTTAATTTACGTTAAGTGCGCAGGCGTATGAGCAGCTGGAGTGCCAATCAGATAGGTTCTAAAACGGCTTTTTGTCATATAAATGGGCATAGATATGCATCAGATCAATTAAAACGCAGTCGTTTATGATAATAAACGTACAAAACAATAAAATAACTGTGGCAAATTGTGCAGCAAATTTCGCAAATTTAAGTTATGCTAGTTTCAAATGACAGATTAGAAAATAAAAAAAGCACGCACATACAGCTATGCCTGTCTGGTGGTTGCTGATTGGTGGAATCAATAAACGTAAATTAAGGAGTTCCCTTAAGAGGCGAGTTTACCTATCGAAAATCTCGTAAGGCATAGCTGTTTTGCCTTTTTAAAAAATTTTTTGTAATTCTCAAATTTGGATTAGCGATGCAAAAGGCATAAAGGTATAATGTCAAGGCCAGTTTTTGTTTTAATTTATTTTCTTAAAAAAGTTATGTGTTTTAGAAATAACCACAAAAATCCATGAATTTGATTAATGTCTACTAACTAAGGTTGGTACACAAAAGAAAAAAAACGACCTCTACGCGCCAGCTGCACATTTGATGTACGATATGAAGAAAAAATCAAATTTATGTAATTATTTTTAAAGATAAAAAACATTAAACAGTAAACATTGTCACACACATTTTACACGAGATTTTTCCAAGCTAATCGCGTCGTCTATCCCCACTTTACGGTATCTCTACCGGTCTTAGCGGAGACGAAAATCTATCGGAATCGGTCGGCTATTGCAGACTTGAATCCGAACGACAGAAAGTTATTATTATTATTATAACAAATGAACAAAACAAAAAAGTAAATATGAAAGTCGAATGGAAAATCAAAATACGACATAAGTAATTTTTAGTCTACAATTTTATTTAATTTGATATTTGTTAATTCGATTTAGTTTAACTAAGTACATAATACGTACCAATATGCGAGTAGATTTTGGAATTTAAATATTTGACGATTCACTTTATGTATATATTAAAATGTTCAACCCACGGTAGCTGTTTTGCGTAATTTTTAAATAATTGTTTTGAAAACTTTTAAAAATAAAAATTGTCTGTTAGCCTACTTGAAGGTAGCCGTATTTAATTATTATTACTATTAAATTACCGGTTTAGAACCTTTTTCTTAGAAAATTAAGGAATCATCGTGGGTTGCATTTTTGACAGTCCGCTTTTAATACATACACTTTTGCTGTTAGTTCTGATGCAGCTTCCCTTGATTTATAAACCCCTGAAGGGGTTAATGTTGGAAACCCTGAACACATCTGTTTAGGCAACTCACAAGATAATGGGAAGAAATAATTTCGGAACTTTCTCTCAAAGTTGTTCGCTGCATGTATACATATATTTTTACAAATAAGCAAGTTATAAACATACCGAAAAAATCTCTATGTCAAACTCAGAATGAGATGTATGTGTCTTTTTCAGCAAAATGGAAATAATACCGTTATCTGCGCTTATGAATTCGCTTTTAAACAAAAAAGAATCAATGCGGTACCTAATATGGTTTTCGGGTTTGGTGGTTGTTTTTGTTTAAGAACACTTTTGATAAGAATTAACGGTTTTGGTCAATTTTTTATAATAAAAATGTTCGGTATCGACCAAAAAATCCGTAAATAGCTATTTCATGTACTCAACAAGAATACATCGGTTTGAACTGGTGCTGCGCTAATTTTTTTTCTTTCAGAACGGAGCGTCTTTTCCCGATCTACATAGCGACAGAATCTGTGAATAAAACCGATGCGCTCTGATCGAAAACCAAACATCGTCTAGCTCCACCTACTCACACTCTCTTGCGTCTACCGTCCCGCTAGTAATACAAGTGGTAAGTTTCGATTTGTTCAGATACTGTTGGTAAATGCTCCTCTTAAGCTGAAGTTCGACCAACTTAGTGCAATGTTATTTTATACTTACGTATTCATCCAAATAAGGAGAGAAACGTGTGTTTCAGAGACGTGCAATCAGTACACGTGATCTCAGAATACTTGATTACGACCATAGTACTCATTACTTACAACAAGTCTGAATAATTAATGAAACACAATGCAAAACAACACACCGTTATAATTTGATTATGGACCTGAATGCATATAATTTTAGGTTAGGATTTTCACAAATAACTCGCTTTTATGTTTCGTTATTAGGATTCGTATTCGGTAAACTTGTTGTAGAATATGTCGATGGATTTGTGGTAAAAAACATTTAGATTGCGATATATGTTTAAAAGCAATCCAGTGTGACATAGGTATCTCATCTACATTAATAATTAAAAAAGTAATTTTAAGCAGTGCTTAATTCAACCATCGAAAGACGTTATTCATTTTTGCAGTCGTTGGGGATATGCCAACAAATACTAGTTCTGATATATTTGAGTTTTAAATATTCATTGAAATGCTGAAATCGTGTTTTTACACTAAATGGAAAATGAAAACAGAAAATTTCTTTTTACAAGCATATGTGTGCGGTAGTTTAGAAAATGAATTGAAATAGATTTCTTACATATTGTGGCATATTCCCTTGTCCCTAAGGTCTTCATTTGTAAAATTGCTGAAAGAATTTTTGATATTATACCAACAAATTAAAAGAAAAAAAAAGCAATGGCTAAATTAAATTGTACATAAATTTTCTGAGCAGTGTTCATGTTACAAATTGCTTGTTAAAATACGGTAATTTTGGCGCCTACAGTACGCCAATGGTACGCCTTAGTAAGGTAATTTCAGGCTGTGGGATTGGCAGCACTGCTTCCGACGCCCTAACAGTTGACCTTTCTACTTTATTGCCTTTGTAGTTGACACCATGGCAAAGATTAGAGAATAAAGATACGACGCTTCGATCGGAACCTTTGATCTCTTACTCAAATTTTCAGTGACCTTGGACATTTAAATTGGAATGTAGAAGCGCGGGAATTTTAAACAGAACAGATTATAACATTCTTTTATTATAGAAATAAATGTATGGATCTGCAATATTCTAAAATAGAAATTCAAATTCTATGTGGAATAATTACATATTATAAGAATATAAAATATTATTATAAGAAAATAAGTGTTTGGAGAATATTAAGTGCATATATGTTATACATGGTAAATGTGATCGGAAAATAAAAAAATATATATTTGAAACATGTACATTTAAAAAGGTAGGCAATGAAATTCTGAGACAATGAATAATCTATTATACAAACAATATTTACATACTATAACAATATAATAATAAATTTATTATATCACCAACAAGATTTACATCATATTTATCAGTTTCTTTTCTTATTGCATGCATTCTAAGTTGAATTTTCTGCAAGTCATCTATAAAATCAAAAGTTTCTTTGATTTCACGAAGTTTATTATTTATAAAGTATCTGGTTCCTCTTACTGATTTGGTTTTAGTCGGAAATGCTTTTACAAAGAATTTCATAAAGATAGGTGGAAATAAATGAATTTGCAGGACACATATTTGTAAATATAGGCTATTTCATTTCTAGCATGTCTCAATACCTGTGTAAAAAGTCTCGATATCTATGTGACATGTTTCGATATCTATATATTCATTAGTATACTTTATTTCCTATTCATACTTGGTGTATTTTTAAACTCGTTATTTGAAAATTTCAGAAGATAAAACAGGCTAAATATATGGTATGGTATGGTAATATCAGAAATAACTTTGATTTTTTTGTGACCTGTATCTTCCGTTTCATTTCCTTTCTCTTAACTTAATAGTATATCCTGAACATGATGGAATTGGTTCAGCTATAAAAAAATTTGTTACTTAAATGTTTATTGTTAATTGTATAAATCTAACATATTGTTTTTAAAGTGTACTCTGTCTGAAAACTCATTTGGCACAGCTAGTGGTAACAGACGCTTCCTTTCAATGTTTATTACCATATCTGCTACAAAATGTTTTCTGCATATCCGATACTTTGTATAAAATTCTAAGGGATCTTTGTCGATAAATCATATCTTCCACATGCTTGCACCCATTTTTTACAACTACAATATGAATTAATATTATTATTATTGATAGGCGAAAAAATAGGAAGATTCTTTATAACTTGTTGTTTACTTACATACCATGATCTCTAGGAAATCTAAAGAAATGTAATTTTTCATCCTTAGATATACAAGAATAATTTTCACGGTCTTTATATGCACACATTTGTCCAATTTGTTTTGGTATCATACTCATAATTACGAAATACGACTAATTCAAATACAATAATAATTACAATAAACAGACTAAACAGTATAAAGCAAATGGCGTCTGCTGACTAGGTTATGTCACACATATTTTGTTTATGTTCAGTCCCTTTAAATTGGAATGTTTTCTATCCTTCTCTACAAATGTAGTTCCTTTTTCGAGTGTCGCATCTTTAGTATTCCCTAATCTTTGACCATGGGATGGTCACGTAAATGAGACGTTTAGGATAATCAGTTTAGCAGGAAATATTGACTAAAGCACGGGGTGGAAAGCTAAATGGGAAAAGTAGTGCAAAGTATTTTGGGCGGGAAGAAATATCTACTAAGTACACGAGATGTCACTAGTGAGCCAAAATATCGGTAAATATTGTATCTACATCTGTGCAATAAGGTGACTTCTTATATTCTATTGGTGCGCTTTAGTCGGGCAATTTTTATTTTACCTTGTTTATGTTCAGTTCGTTCAGTGTTTGCTTTGCTTATTTATTTGTTACTTGTGTTATTTTTGTGAATTTACATTATAATTTACTTGAATAAACTTTTAAAGTAGTTGTAGTTATTAGTTTTGTAGTGCTGTAGGTTTTATTAAAGTTATTTGACAATGGTTTTTTGTTGTTGTGTACCGGAATGCCGGAATACAAACAAAACCTATAAAATGCATATATTCCCAAAGAATGCTAATGTAAGTTCAATATGTTTAATTTAGATACAAAATGTTCAGAATACTAAATTAGAAGGCAAACATCAAGACGAAGTGAGGAGAAATTATAGAGTCTGTGATATTCATTTCTTAGACGAAGACAGACTTTATGGTCGATGGGGAGCTAATATAAGGGCAGATAGCATACCTGCTTTGAATTTACCACAAAAGCCATCAAGTAAGTATTATAAAAATGCATTACATGTAGCTATATGTATTTTAACAAATTGCTACAAAGACATTATCTAATTTTTTTCTATTGCTTTAAGTATTCCTAGAACGTCTGCTGAAAGTAGTACATCAATGCAGCCATTTGCTGAAACTAGAGGTAATTTAAAAATTAGAAAAATAATTAAAATTAGAGTAATACATAATTCCACTTTAGATGTACCTGTTAAGGAAAGGACTATATTAGAAGAGTCTATGACCGTGACCCCTTCAACGACATTACAGAAACAAGCTAGTGAGTAATTTAAATAAGCTTTCGACAATAATTATTAGTTAATACTTGCTTATTTAAAATTCTAGGTATGTCAACAGCAGTAGCTATAGAGAAGTCTTCTTTTCCCATATTAAAGAAGCGGAAACACTCCGGTAAGTAAATAAATATTTAACATATTCATACTAATTGACACAGATATTTTATAGCACTATCAAGCAGGTCTGCAATTTTAAAGGATATTGGTGTAAGATCGTCAGCTCAGTTATCACCAAAGGCAACAAAACTATATAGAATTGCGGCCACACTAAGAAAGTGTGCAAAAAGATTATTTGCAAAACATACATATTACAAGAAAAGGCTACAGATGGCAAAACTGTTTGCATCTTCTCCAGACTATATACGTATGCAGTTGAATCCAGTTGCTTACAATTTTGTTTGTTCACACATTAAATTGCAAAAAGTAATAAACTTGTAATTAAGAACTAATGTGTGTAGTATTCTTTTTATGTTAATAAAACTTGTATATGCTTATCGTTATCTTTTCATTATTATACTATTCCTACACTAAACATAAATGTATGTGATTTTATCTAGCATTCGTACGCTTTATAAAATCACATACATATATGGTAGAAAGCACGAAACAATCGACTTTCGTCATCAAAATCCATGATGTAACAGTTGTAGTATGTCAATGTTAGTATTGTGATCGACGAATAAAATTTACGATTTCTGAAGTTTACTTTGAGGTTATATTGACATCAAAATTTACCGAATTATCTGAATGTAAATTAAGGACTTTTTGTTAAAAATAAAGTATTCTGTGAGTATAATGAAATAAAACTACATCTTGAATACACCATTTCATTTAATAAAATAGTAAAAATAAAAAACAAAACTCTTCGTACTTTTATTCTGTGTAATTATTTCTTAATACTTAAACAATGGTTATATAATGTGTATATTTTAGGAAGCAAGCTCTTTTAATAATACTTCATTATTTAAAATATCTTCTTAAACCTGACATTAATTTATATTGTCATACTTTACAATTAACTTGTATCAAAGTATGTTACAGCAACACAAATTAACTCGTCACATTCAAATTTGTAATAAATTATTACTAATAACACTCTTCAACTTAGAACATAACAAATCCAACAAAAAGAAAGTTACAAATGCTGCAGGCAAGTAATATAAGGTAGATATTTATTTTTATATTTAGTGTTTTTTCTTAGAATCGATAACATTGAGTACAAAATTTAAATTAGTACACATTTTTAAAATCAGTATATCTAGCCAATTTATTGTCATATATTGTACATTTTCTGTTTATGTATTTATCTTACAAATTTAATTGGTAGTAACAATTATATAAATTAATACATCTTTGACTTGAAACTAAAATTCTAGTGAAAATATGCTCAAAATATTAACATATTCTTATACATTTACGTGACATATTATGAAATATGCCATTCTCTGTCATAAGTAAAGACGAGCACATAAAATAATAAAACTAATGGTAATATGTAACTTTTTTAGTATACCGGATAAAAATAAATAGTAATTTTATATGTTACACAAACAATATATCACATTATACTACATCATTAATAATTACATGTTATGGATAAATACTAAACTAACTCTAAACGTCAATAATTAGATTATTAACGTCTAAAATACACACACTCACTATTGTACAATAACTACATATGGCTAAAATATTTTACTTTTGTAAAAAAAAGACACCTTATGTCTTTTTTATTTCAAGTTATTAATTTTCAATTTTACAAATTAATTGTAGTAATATATAAAAAATTTATCAAAAAAGAATAATAGATTTTACATTCTTGTTTATTATCACTGTTTCTACTGTCTTTAGATTTTGAACATTTATAATAAATGGTATTACTTCTTCTCTGCCAAGCAACAATTCTCGGTCCCATCATTTTTTGATTTCACTGCTAGTGTATCTAAGAGTATTTATCTAAATTTCAGGTATCCTCATTTCTGGGTCTGATTCCACATCTTAACTGCATTTTTCCTCAAAATCCTGCTCTCCCATGTCCTTATAATATATTTTGGATATTCCCCAAATATGCTCTATCGGGTTGAATATGTAGTAATATGATGATAGTATATTATGGCTCTTAACCATTCTCTTATTTGACCTTTGTTTCAAGAATTATTAGGAGATTTATCATATAAATGCTATGATAACTTCTAGCGTACACAGCAGTTCATTTTCATACTAATTTAAGAAATTGTTTCTATCTATTTCGTGATGGTAATCAGGATTACAAGTATTTGAAAAAATACTAAAGAGGCACTGTTAATAAAACCATTACATGTACCTGCATAAATGACTATAAACCTAAAACCAAAGCAAAATTTGTAGTACTCGACACGTGTCAATTTTAATGCAGAATATTATCTTAGCCGTCAACTTTCATACACTCTTATAACTATCATCCTGCCATGATCTGGTTACAGTACCATTTTCAAAAATCCAAGTCTCATTCAAATAGACACATTCCAGTGGACTTTTAGATTGTAAATTATTCATATATTTTTATAGAAAATTAGTTCGAGGAAGAACAACATGTGTTTTTTCCTTAATCTTCTCTATGGACAGTCTTTCTTATATTTGAAACCAATATCTACTAGTACTCTACCAAAAGAATCAACAGAGCCATCAAAGATATGATGGTCCACTGGCAGTGATAATAACGAAGCCCATGTAAAGTGTTGTTCTAAAAAACACCATTAACATTATAATATTCTTTTTATTTTCAATGAGTTGTATAAGCAACATAGCGTTTTTACACATATCGTATTGCGTATTGTTGCTTTTATTGCAGGAGTAATCACATACAGTTTCCTGAAACGTTTTTTTAGGACTTCGGTGAGCATCATTTTGTTTACGTGTCTAAAAATACTACTCACAGATTCAATGGAAATATTTAAAGCTTGTGCAATCATCTAAAATGATAATATTAATATTTATTTGATATCATTACAACAAATATGTATACATACCCCTCGCACACTTGTCAACGGTAATAGTTATTCAATTTACGTTTGTATGTAAGTAATCAAAGAGCTAATGAGCGCCTTTGACTGACTATTGAATGGCTTAAGCATCGTTAGTTTTAAAATGGACTTTGAAAATAATACTACAATACAATAACAAACATAAAGAACAGCAACCAAAACCTATAATACTGTCAAACAATACTGTCAAATGACAGCAAGGAATTCAAAATTCAAAATCACTAGCGACGTGTAAACGATGTTTCATGTAAGCCAACATCCGATGTTAATATTTTTTTAAAACTGGCTAAAATAACGTCAACATTATCATTTTTAATTAATATTAATAATTAAAATAATCCTGTAATTATTATTATATACATATAATGTATTCTATACCATTGAAATTCTAAATTTAGTAATATATAAAGTAATTATGTTCGTTGTTATGAAATTGGCAATGCAGACGTCATTATTTTTCCTTTATGACGGAAGTCGATTGATTGCTGCTTTCTAGTATATGTACTCTACTTTTATAAAAATTTAAAATAATCCTAAATATGTGTATGTAATTATGTACTAAAGACACCAGACGGCGCTGCATACTTTGAACATTTCAAATACATTTACGTTTCCAATCTATCAGTATACATTATCTATGGACTAAAGACGCTAGATGTCTAAATTTTAAATTTTGTGGCAATTTATCGATAAAGTAGCTACCATACTTATCCATTTTACTGATACTTTATCTTTGTTCGTTTACATTCATTTATCCTTTTTATGATTTTTATCTGTATTTTATCTTTTTGTTTTTGGTTTTTATTTATACCTATATTTTCTCGGTAGAATTACGTTTATTATTGTATATATAAGTGCCTAAATTTTAAATTTTGTGGAAATTTATCGATAAAGTAGCTACCATACTTATCCATTTTACTGATACTTTATCTTTGTTCGTTTACATTCATTTATCCTTTTTATGATTTTTATCTGTATTTTATCTTTTTGTTTTTGGTTTTTATTTATACCTATATTTTCTCGGTAGAATTACGTTTATTATTGTATATATAAGTGTTTAATGTTTTGGTAGTTTATTTGGTTTCTTATAAATAAGTTATTTTAAAATATCACATCAGAATGGTTTTTTATTGTTGTGTACCTCAATGTCACAATACCAACAAGAATTGTAAAATGCATATATTTCCAAGGAATCCAAGTGTAAGTAATACATTTTTCGGAATGAATTCAGAACACTCATCTACTTTGTTTGTTTAGTTGTTCAAAACTTGGATACATAAAGTAAATAACCCAAAACTCATAACCAAAGAAATGGACGTCATAAGGAAAAACTTCAGAGTTTGCGATAGCCATTTTTCGCCGGAAAGCAGATTGTTCGGTCGGTCTGGAGCTAATTTAAAAGCTGATAGTATACCTACATTATATCTACCACTACATTTAGCTGAAGGTATTTTTTACATCAAAATATAACACTGGGTCATAAAATTACCAAAGTCAAGGATAGTAAATTGAATTTTCAAATATTTCAGATGTGATATCAACAACATGTGAAGCTGGTTCGCATGTTTCATTGGATCTAACAAGGCCAGGACAATTCAAAGGCATGTAGTAAAATAAGTCACATTTATTATGAATAATCAATAATGTATTCTTATTATCTTTAACCTAAATTGTATTAAATTTTAATAGATTTAGCAGATATACCTCGGGACAGTGTTAAAGCTATAGATATTGCAAGTACTTCATCTGTTAAACCATCAATTGTCATAGGTATTTTCTGTTCGTCATAATTGTTAACTGAATTACATTTTTGAAAAATTTTAGAATTACAGTCATCCAGTTCTACTAATACTGATGCATTATCGCAACCTCCAGCAAATATACCAAAAAGCTCAGTAAAAAGTAAAAAAGGCCAAAAAGGTATTCCTTATCATTGTATTATTTAGATGTAATTTATCTAAAAATATATATTAATTTCAGAAGTCAGACAAAGAAGCAAAATCCTTAGCCATGTAGGAGTTAAACAAGCTGCTCAATTAACACCAAAAGCACGAAAATTATATAATATTGCTGTTGACCTTAAGAAAAGTGTAAGACGGTTATTTACAACACAGGCTGGTTACAAGGAGCGTCTGAAAAAAGCTGAATCTTTCGCTTTATCATCTGACTATTTGCGATTATAGTTAAATTCTATTGCATTTAAATTTATTAGTTCGCAAATTAAATGGCAGAAGATAGCGCCAAAACTTAGACGATTTAGCTTGGATGATAAGTTACTAGCTCTGGCATTAATGAAGCAATGTCCCAAAGGATACAATTTCCTCAGCAGAATTTTTGCTTTACCAGCAAAAAGGTCCCTTAGACGAGTTCTTAGTCAAATACCTTTACATACAGGAATTAATAAAACTATTATGCATAGTTTAAAGTCGTATGTTCAAGAAATGAAGTTATTAGACACATATTGCATCATTTTATTTGATGAAATTGCTTTAGATGCTTCATTATTATATAACGTGAAAAGTAAGTTAATAGATGGCTTTCAAGATAATGGCCAGAGTAATAGATCGCTAGCTTTAGCTGATAAAGCCATGGTTTTTATGGCTAGGGGTATCCATAAGAAGTGGAAACAACCACTGGCATACTACCTAAATTATGGTGGTATGAAAGCGGACATAATAGTGAAATGTCTTAAAGATGTTGTGTGTGAAGCTAAATCCATTGGATTGACTGTGGTAAGGGCTATTCAGACGTTGTATCAAGAAACAAACAGAGAATGTCAACTCAAGGGAATAGAAAATCGATATTTTGGGTTTCTAATAGATAATACAGAAATAGTGCCAATATATGATCCACCACATCTTCTCAAAGGGATTCGCAACAATTTATTTGATAACAAATGTATTTTTAAATGGAGGAATAATAAAACAGAAACAGCGTCTTGGCAAGATATAAGACTTTTATATGAGTTAGAGGAAGCAGACCAGGATTTTAAAATGTGCAATAAACTTACAGATGTGCATGTGAATAATACCAAAAAAATGAAAGTGAGTATAGCTGCTCAAGTCTTAAGTCAACGTGTGGCAGCATTAATGCGTGGCTTGGCTAGATTAGGTAATAATTGTTTCAATAAAACAATATTAGAGACTTTGCAGTTATCTATTATCTCAAAATATTGTTATTTGTTCCAGGTCCTGACCATATGCCATCAAGTGGATTGGAAACATCAGAATTTTTGTTTTTTATGGACAAGGTTTTTGATAGTGTGAATAGTGCTACTGTGTCTTTTGAACATGGGAAAACATTGAAATGTGCAGTTTCATCAACATCAAATCACAATGCATTCTGGGTCGAAGCCATCAAAGTATTTAAGAGTATGGAATTTTTCAATAAAAAGCAGAGGACATTTGTCCCTCCGTCTGTGAAGAATTGGATACATACATTAGAAGCATTTAGATACTTATGGCAAAAACTACATGTTCAAGGTTTCAAGTTTCTCTGTACAAGACACCTTAATCAGGATCCACTTGAAAACTTTTTTGGACAGATTAGAAGCCATGGCGTCAGGAACATCCATCCAACTTGTCAATCATTTATACATTCTTTTAAATCTATTTTAATTTCCAATGTTTCACTATGGAACTCGTCCTCATCTAATTGTGAGAATGACAACACATCTATGTTAAGTAATTTAACAGAACTTTTACAAGATGCAGAGGTAGTAGATGATAGCATACCATTAGAAGATATAAATATTTTTATTGATATACCTGCCGATTTAAATTATACCTTTACAAATACTGGTACTTTAACCTATATAGCAGGATATATTGCAAAAAAGCTAATTAAATATGCTAAAGAATGTAACACTTGTAAACGTGATTTAATTGGAGAATTGGCAACTCTCACACAGGCACAGAGGTTTGTAATAGAAAGTAGAGCTTATCGAGCAAATGATTTAACCAGACCAACAACTAACTTCACCAAAATATTTTGTCAATGTATATATATATTACAACAGTGTTTTTCTAAAATATGTCATAAATCTAATGTGTGCACAATTATAGAAAATATTTTAAAATTAAATATAGATCTTACATTATTTAAGTGTGAATTACATGATGTGCATAACAAATTTATTAGTCAAATTACTACCTTTTACATTTATAATTACACGAAAACTATTAATAAAATACTAAAAGGTAAAATAGTTCCTAGTCATAGTAGCGATGAATTAAAATTGTTTGTCAAAAATTATGTTATCAAGCACAAAAAATTCGCTGAGAAATATAAAAAATGAGGTATTGCATGTATTGTTTTAATAAGGTACATATGTTATTAAATTAATGCTTCATATTACATAATAAAATTATGGGCAGTAGATCCTATCTCTTATTTCAATTTATTTCCTAATTGTACTGCAAGCACTAAGAAGTTTATAATTTTATTTTTAACGTTAACATTATTAATTAAAACGCATGTTTTATTTAATAATATTAATGTTATCAATAAGATTATGAACTTAAATAATAATTTAATTTTTCCTAAAATATTTTTAATACGCTTGGTACATGACTAAAGACGTTAGATGGCGGCACAAACATTGCCATTGATAATACTATTGTCGTGTCCAATTTGTAAGTATTTATTATATTATTTGTAAGTATTTATTATCTATGGTTGACACTTTACCATTGTTTACTATTGTTTGGTGTCGATTTGTATGATTGTTGTATATATCAGTTCAATCACAATTTCCAAATTAATTATAAATATTAATAATGGCTGGTCATGTTGACCTAGTTAATATAAATGAAACAGTGCTTTTGGCAAACACATTTAGTGTAAAAGAAGAACAATGCCAAGAAGAGAGTTTTAAAGAGGATAAAGTGTTTATATCTGAAACTGCTATAACTATAGACAATGCTGATTTACATTCCCAAGGCCCTATTTGGCAAGGCAAAATAGAACAGTATGAAGAGTCTACGCGTGTGGACAAAATTAAAACAGAATTGGCATTATTTGAAGTGACTGATACATACAACGATAATGCTAAAGTAGAAGAAGGTATCGGTGCTGATGATATCAAAATCAAATTTGATAATGGATTACTATGTAAGTAAATACATATAAATAGATGTTTATTGTAAATAAATACAAATTATTATCCTGTCCATATCAGTGCATATTTTTTTTTAATATAACTTTGTTTAATATATATATATGTAATTGTATGTTTAGGTTATTTCGAATGCCTAATCTTCACTACTTCTTGGACATCCATATATAGTATATTGCTTGACTGTATTCAGAACTGCTGATATTAAATATATGTTTCATCATTTTGTATTTATTTAAAAATTTCACCAAGTGATAGTAAATGCTATGATTCTTAATCTGTGTATATTTGCCCTACAGACTGTGAACATTGCAAAATGTACTATCAAGACTATTGCTTTGAATGTGGGATGCTCGCAAGTATTTTGAACAAGAATATTTTGAAAAGTGCTGATTGCAGAGCACGAAAAGATATACCAAATGATATTTTAGAAATTCAAGATTGTCTTGGGCAAATTGGAGTATATGCTTTACGAATTATTCCTGCAGGCGTAAATTTTGGTCCTTTCACTGGACTCGTCACAACAGAATCTCTCTGGGAAATGAAAGGTGAGAAATTTGTTTTGGACATAAATAAATCAAAGAATTTGAATTGGATGCAGTATGTAAAACCTACCAGGAATACTTCTGAACGAAACCTGCATGTTTTTCAATCTGAAAATGATATATATTATCAAAGCACTCGTCATATCCAAGCTGGTGATGAATTATTGGTTTATTTTGGTGATGAATTTGGTGACAGTTCAAATAAAAATGTCGTAGTAAGAGATGTCTTTGCTTGCACATTTTGCTGCCTTGGATTCAGTTCGAAATCGAATTTGGTCAAACATAAAACAACATGCATTGAGAATACAGCTAGAATGTTTAACTCTGAAGGTTTGTATTTGATCCAATTTTTATGTTTGTGGATATGATCTATATACATGGGTGATTATCGTTATTTGTTCACAATAAGTAAATAGTAAAAACAATATTATTTTGTGATTATTGAGTTACATAAAATCATTGTATTGGTTTATTTTAAAAATTATCACAAGCAACATAATAATACATAATATGTACCCATTCTTAATATATTGACTTTCATGTAATAGTAATCATAACGAATACATTATTATTGCATGATATTTGCATTCCACAAGCACTACATCAAAGTAAGTTTTGCATGTGTTTTTCACTCAATTTCAGAGCTCATGCAGTGTCCATTTTGCAAAATCCACTTGGACTCGAAGGAATATTACGAACACCATATGGCTTTCTGCTGTGATAGGAATGCCAGGTATGATTGCTTTTTATATGATTATACATTTATATGATTATATATGAGAAGATTGAGGAGGGAAAAAAAGGTTTTCTTACAAAACAGTTTTATTATTTTATGTTTTGAATTGATTTGAAGAAAATCTTCTTTGTTGTCAGTTTTATTTGTTATACGTCAGCAATATTCAATGGGTTTAGGCTATACCACCACTAAAATTAATGTTTTTACTTTTAACAACAATGGAAATATGATTTTTTTTCGGAACACGTTTTGGTAAAAATTTCCAAAAAAGAAAAAAAAATTAATAACCCAAACCACAGACACTACCATAGAGACAAACCGTCCTTACGTATTATTAGGCGGCTGTAAAAAGAATGCAAACGTTAGACGTCGCCACTGTATTTTTTAAATTCCAAGAGCAAACTTTAGATGGCACCACCAAGGAGGATATACTGACTTATTATTTTTAACCGATAGATGTCATTTTGTTTAAGATTAAAAAGAGTTTTATAAAATATAAATTGAAATATTCCATTTTAGACACTTTTGAATATTACCCAATGTAAATATTTAAATGATATTTAATTAAGCACATAAATATACAGAATTTTCAATCGGCAGAATAAAAATAAAATAATGTATGTATGTAGAGTGAGTGACTGAAGTAAACGTATATTCATAGAAAAAGAAGACGTAATATACACATTACGGACACATACTTCTTCGGGGAATTTCCGACTGCGTATGTTTATACACATTAATAAATATGTATATACAAAATATACCGAGTGTCCACAAAATAACGCCTCAGCTCGTAGCACCTTTATTTGAAGCTCGATTGTAACGATCGACATGTCGAATTAAACGACTTAAAAAATACTATCAGAGAAATATCAAATTTTATTTTTAACTATTCGGTTCATCAAGGATCGATAATCGACTTTTTTATCTGAATAAATAAAATACGTAAACTTGGTTTCAAAAATTATTTAATAATATCACTACAATATCGTTTCGCCAAACTTTGGCTTCAGCAGGTGATGAGTAACTGAATATACAAAATTATTACAACATAATATATAGTGTCACAAAAGCATGGGATATGAGTGGGGGTATTTTATAAACTATAGCATTGTAAGAACGGGGAATAATTGAACTGAGTCTGATCGTTTAAAGCACGACCTAATTTACTGTATCTATTAATTTCTAAGGTTTCTGATAAATTAAGTTTCTGTCCTTTGTCTTGTATATGTAAAACTTTGAAATCTCTATTGAATTCGTATTTTTCATCTATACAAAGGTTCTTCAGTTCTTCTTTTATGCAGTTTGAAAAACCACTTGGCTTGTTCACCATCACTGGCAGATATCAAATAGTTAATTGATGAGGCTGATACAGGTTGAAACTCCATATTTCAGCCTCATCAATTAACTATTTGATATCTGCCAGTGATGGTGAACAAGCCAAGTGGTTTTTCAAACTACGTTTGAAATACAAGATTAACGAACAGAATATATGGTTTCTACACAAGTGTAAGAAGAACACCTGACACCCAAACACATTAACATCAGATCCACACAGGACAACTTGGCATCGCGGAAAGCAATAGAAGCGGGCGTCAAGACCTGGATAAAAGAAGAACTGAAGAACCTATACAACAAACGAGATACCCTATCTGCATATATCAAGGTATTACATTTAGAGTTAACATTTAGACTCACAAATTTAGAATTTGACCTTTTATTAGAAGCTATTCACTCTAAAATCAGTCCAGTGATCCATAGAAAATATTTAATTCAAAATAGTAAGATTAATAGACTTACTAAAAAACTTAATAGCCATACTTGTTACACCCTAAACAACGTCGCAACTAAATTATAAAACTTAGGTAAGTTACGGTATAGGGAGATCACTGTAGTGAGGTGGAAGTATTTGAAAATCGCGGGGCCGAGCTAACTCAAGTCGCAGATGGCGTGACGGTTCAAGAAATTAAACTTAATGAAATGAGCGTCGGTCGGCGGCGACGTTAGCGACGTTGTCTCTGGGCACCAGGACACTACGCTACCTTAGGAGGTAACCTACCTGCGATCTCTTTGAATTGTCACTGGCTGTGTCCCTCCAGTGAGATACACCAACGGATCACCCTGTATGGGCCAGTTACACAAACCTTATCCAAGTGCTAGTCACGTAGTAAAATGTTAAGGATTAAAAAGAGAAAGAGAAAGATGGACGGTATGCTATATATTAATTTAAATAAAGAATAATAAACAAACAATGTTATAAGTAGTTATGAAAAATTATACCATGTCACACCAAAAAAAAAAAATAATGAAAGTAGATTAAGATAGAAAAATGTTGACATAACCTCCTTTCTAATTATCAGAGGTAGTTCGGCGGTTGAAACGTTTCTTGAGCCTTACAAGTTGTTACAAGCGTTTTTAGAAAATTCGCCAAACTACGGCGATTCAAATACAATATAAGATAATTAATCTATTAAATTTTATATAAACAACAGTTTGAGAAAGATATATACGTGAATCGCAAATGCTTATGTTTACAAATGATAGTTTATAAAAAAGGAAATTATTGAAATTCACTGCAAAGAATTAATTCCAGAAAATTAACTGAGTCGTACCTCAGATTGTTACGAGAGTACGTAGGAAATCAGAGCATTAACAATTATTACTACTGATCACACCCGGTATACAGCAAAGTCCAGTTAATAGAAAAACAAAGTTAAAATAGCGGTATTTGTGACTAGCACAAAATAAGGAGGTAGGAATAAAATTAGCGGATCTCTCGTTGGTTTTAAAACATGTGAAATAACCAGTTCGACTGGCACTAGATCCTAACAAGCTAGTCGTTATATATAAATTCGTTGTCTAAAATTGATGCTGTACTTATCTTGTAAAATCAGGTGAGAAGAAAGTCCACTTGCAGGTGAGGTGAACACGGAGTTCTTCTGGTCCTTCAGGAGGTATTCCTCAAAGAAGACTCTGAGATGGTAGCTTCACACCTCATAAAATGTACAGCCAATTACAGGTGGTATAAAAATTCGGCAACACAGGAGACAGTGTTCCAACAAATATTACTGTTCGACAGTGATGTCGTAGCAGATATCGTAGGTTAGATACCGTACTACGGGTTCCTAGATACCCAAAAAAAAAAAATAAAGAAATGCAGAGATTAAAACTCTGGAAATTAACATAATGAAATTCTCTGACTTACCCCGATTTTTTTCGGAGAACACGGTATCCTTACTTCAAAAGACACAGTAGTACAAAAAAAAACTCAGAGCCCAAACACGTGGTTCAGCAAAACTAGGGTGACGAAATTTACATAAACGCCCCCGATAATAGATACGATAAGGTAACGGTAATATCCACTTATCTCGTTAGAGCCGTAGAAGCGATATAGTCTACTTAGACATACAATATAATTTAAAAAGATAAGTAGTTTTGCACTTAGTGTTCTTCCTATGAAGACTGACTTAAAAGTGAATTCAGATAGCGTGCTTCCTTAATCCAATGCGCCCACGACTTTACGCAGGCTTCTAGAATACGGAAACTAAAACCTAAAATGAGCGGTATGATTTGAAATTTAACGAACACAAAATTATCTTGCAAGAGAGACCATCAATAACGTGACCTTAACAATTAAACACAAACATCCTCAGAGCGCAGAAAGCGGACAGAATTAACTTAAAACAAACCTGTACGTCATGCAAAATTACCTAATAATATAAGGCGGAAAAGGTGATTTCACAACTAGTACGTTGGCATGCTGTGGTTGACAGATACCTAACCTCGCTTACGCGGACAGGTAAACAAACGTGTTTCGAGATAAAACACACGTTGAAATGGTCCAACACCAGGTAACTGGATTGTATACAAAAGATAAACGCTCACAAATGTCGCGGAGATATTTTCCGACATGTAATTGCAATTTCAGGCAAATAAATCCCGTCCAACAACCCATTCGAGGATAAAACCAAAGTCGCGGGACTCATCGTAGGACTGGCATTCAAAGCACCGGCTCATTCGTACACGAAAGAGAACAATTATGATACATTACCTAGGCCAAATGCATACACCAAGGAATCCTTTCTTTTTTAGTGATCCAAGAAGTCGGAAGCATAAAATCTGCGACAGACACGTACAAAAATACAACCAGCCTACAATAAACAAGGCATGGATAGGGTATAACAGAGGAATGTACATATTATGACAGAGTTCTCTTTCACAAGACATGGTCACAAGAGAAGTAAACAAAAAACTAGAATGAATACAAGCAAGTGTACGCAGATATCGTAACTTGGAAAAGCAATAAGTCGACTGTAAACATTAAGCGTTTACCAAAATTTGAACAACAGAGTAAATACAGGTAGGTTGGCCTAAGCAAATGTTTAACAGGCCCGGGAATTACCCACTATATATCGTAGTCTTAAGAAAACTCAGAAATATAGCAAGTTTTAACGTCTAAATGCATGTAAAAATCCTAAATTAAATTCTCGATAAAACTCGCCTTATATAAAAGAAAGTATTCATAAGAACGCACAGAAGCGTTTATTCTATCTCGTACTCTTAAGAAAAACGTAAATTTGCGGTCTAAATGATTAAATGCATAGCAATTTATAACCTTACTCTGAGATGTCTAGTTTTTAAGTAAGAGAGTGTGTACATAACAAAAGACATGTGTCAGGCCTAGTTAGATAACTCAAGCATACCAGGCACGGTCAAAAAGTAAAATCAAGTAACATAAACTGCGAAATGTTAAGATCCTACGGGACACTGCAAAAACGAAAATAGAGCGTAACATACTATCACCCCTAATAAAATCACACATAATTTTTCCTTTTTTGAACGATTCAAGAATTTAACAACTACTAAATTTACTATAGATGAACAACGCCTGTTGTCTAAAGGTTTTAAACATAACATCAAACCACACATTAATAAAAAAAACTACTAGAAAATTTAGCCATAGAAACAGAGCTTGCCCTAAGCAAACAAAATGATAGTCTTAGAACCAAATTTATAGCGGACGACATAATTAAGAACCATTCACTTTCAAACAATGTTAGCTCAGAAGTCAATACAATAAAATCTCTAAAACAAAAATCTTTAGAAAATCCAATTATTTTCACTAGAGCAGATAAAAGTAACACTGTCATTGCAATTTCTGAGCCAGATTATAATAAAAAGAAGTCATAGATTTCATAGATAATAATTTATTTTCAAAGTTACAATCAGACCCTACAAAAATGTTTCAAAAAGAACTAAAAATGGCTTGAAATGATTAAGATATTCTTTTTAACAATCAACAAAAACAACGTCTTACGATTATGAACCCCCAAGCACCTAAACTTTATGGATTAATTAAATTACACAAACCACATATGCCCATTAGACCCGTAGTTTCCTTCATTAAATCACCGCGTAGTAAACTTTGCAAACAATTAATTCATATTATACTCGAACATACAAAATTTAAATCGGAGTGGTCCATACAAAATTCACAAGAACTTATTAAGAAAATATCGTATATAACAGTAAATTTGTTTCGTTTGATGTTACAAACCTATTCGCCAATGTACCCCCTGCAGAGGTAATAGAATTAATATCTTCAATGCTGGACTTAAAACACGTTAACCCGATTACCAAGACCGAGATTTTACATTTCTTTAACATCTGTGTAAGACAGAATTACTGTCAATATAAACAACAGTTCTACGCACAAACGGCAGGTTTAGCAATGGGAAATCCCTTAAGTCCGCTAATGGCAGAAATATTTATGAACTACATCGAAACACAAATAAGTAAGCACCCCCCCCTTATTTAACAATTGTGTTTATTGGTACCGTTATGTTGATGACATATTAGTTTGCTGTAAAGGTACAGTTAGACAATTAAAATCGTTTCAAGACCACATTAACACCATACACCCTAATATAAAATTCACAACAGAAATAGAAAAAGATAAATCCATTAATTTTTTAGATTTAACGATTTCGAATAATAAAGGTAGGCATGAATTTGCAATTTTTCACAAACCTACGCACACAGATACTACTATACATAAAAGTTCTTTTCACCCCTGGTCACAGAAGTTATCAGCGTATGAGTCAATGATACATAGATTAATTAATGTACCGATGAATAAACTAACTTTGAATTAGAACTAAATAAAATCTACACGATAGCTAGCAATAACGGCTATACAGTAAATTTAGTAGACAATATTCTTGCACGAAAACGAAAAAAGCAGGCTTTATCGTTAATTTATCCAAAAATACAAGAAAATTCAGATAACAAATATAATGCTTTCACCTATATAGGACATACATCAATAAAAATAGATAAACTACTTAAAAGCGTTAAAAATGAGTCAATAGCATTTAAAACTAATAATTCAGTTCAAAAATATACTAGAAACGATAAAGATAAAACGGATTAAAGGTTGAAATCGGGGGTCTATATGTTGACTTGTGAGTGTGACAAGGTATATGTGGGTTAGGCAGGCCGTACTTTTGAACAGAGGACCGGGGAACATGAAAAAAGTTATGTGGGTAAAAAAACGGACTCTACTTTCGCAACGCATTGTATAGATGAAAAAGGCGAATTCAATAGAGATTTCAAAGTTTTACATATGCAAGACAAAGGACAGGAACTCAGTTTATTAGAAACCTTAGAAATGAATAGATACAGTAAATTAGGTCGTGCTTTAAACGATCAGACTCAGTTCAATTATTCCCCGTTGTTACAATGCTATAGTTTATAAAATACCCCCACTCAGATCCCATGCTTTTGTGACACTATATATTATGTTGTAATAATTTTGTATATTCAGTTACTCATCACCTGATGAAGCTAAAGTTTGGCGAAACGATATTGTAGTGATATTATTAAATAATTTTTGAAACCAAGTTTACGTATTTTATTTATTCAGTTAAATATGGAGTTTCAATATGTATCAGCCTCATCAATTAACAACTTTTTTATGTTAAATGGCCGCCTGCTACTTTCTTCACAGAATTTGATAAAGACTTTTTTTCTGAATTCAATGATGTAGCACAATACCGTTTCTTGTTTTATTTCAAGTTGTTAAAAAATAAAAACACATTTCAAAAATACTTGTACTCTATTAGTAATAGGGTGCTTAGATATTATTGTCACCATGTGACTTTTATGTAGTGTCATTAAACCAATTTTAGTTGTTTCAGTTGTCATAATTTCGTAGTAATGAATAACGAGTTCGTGGATATGCTTGAAATTTGTTTTGGGGTGTCACACAAACAGTGCGCAAAGTTGTAGAATTATTGGAGAGCGCTTCCCGGACAGGCGAGTACCGAATCGCCGTCAGGTTAGCCGATTGGAAATCAATTTGAGACGGTATGGATGCTTTAAAAAACCTAAAGCACAAAATCGGAAATTTTGAGATTAAAATTTAGAGATGAACGTTTTACTGTGTGTTGATGAGAATCATTGGAATCATTGGTAAGAGAAATAGCTTCAAATCTACATGTTTCTAGAGTAAATGTGTGTTCAGTGTTTGTGCTGCGCAAGATCCACACATTAGAAGAAGGTGATCCAGCACGTCGTATTAATTTTTCTCAGTTTTTTTAATTCAGTTAAGACGTGAACCGTTGTTTTACAAAAAAATACTATGGTCCGACGAATGTCAATTTACAAATAAAACAAGAAGAATGAGTGTGCTTAAAACCACACGCCAGAAGTCAAAACTTCATCAAGGCTCTCCCATGTAACGACCGCCGAAAGAATCGCCAAATTGAAGACGTAATAAGCGATCACAAACACCCCCGTATCCAAAATTTCACAAACATTCATTAATTTTCAAAAAACTTTTCCGCCATTTTTTTTGTCATTTTAACTTTGGAATCGTGATCGGCGACCTCACCACCCCCGCATCTAAAATTTCACATTCATACGTCAATTTTTAAAAAATTCTTCTGCCATTTTGTTTTTTTTTGACATTTTGACTTTGGATTCGTGATCGGCGATCTAAGGCACCTCCGTATCTAAAATTTCACATTCATACGTCAATTTTCAAAAAACTCGTCCGCCATTTTTTTTTTGACATTTTGACTTTAGATTCGTGATCGGCGACCTAAGAAACCCCCGTATCTAAAATTTCACATTCATACGTCAGTTTTCAAAAAAAATTCTTCCGCCATTTTGTTTTTTTGACATTTTGACATTGGAATTGTGATCGGCGACCCCCAAAACACCCATATCTAAAATTTCACATCCATACGTCAATTTTCAAAAAACTCGTCCATGTTTTTTTTTTAAATTTTGACTTTGGAATCGTGATCAGCGATCCCCAAAACCCCCGTATCTAATATTTCACATTCATACGTCAATTTTCAAAAAAAATCTTCCGCCATTTTGCTTTTTTTGATATTTTGACTTTGGAATCGTGATCGGCGACCTCCAAAACCCCCGTATCTAAAATTTCACATCCATACGTCAATATTAAAAAAAAACTCGTTCGCCATTTTTTTTTTTTGACATTTTGACTTTGGATTTGTGATCGGCGACCTAAGACACCCCCGTATCTAAAATTACACATTCATACTTCAATTTTCAAAAAAATCTTCCGCCATTTCGTTTTTTTTTGACATTTTGACTATGGATTGGTGATCGGCGACCTAAGACACCCCCGTATCTAAAATTTCACTTTCATACGTCAATTTTCAAAAAATCCTTCGGCCATTTTGTTCTATTTCGACATTTGAATTAGTGATGGGCGACCGTAAAAACTCCCAAGTGCCTAATTTTAATCAGAAGAGAGAGAAATTGATTTCAGCCGGCTCCGCCCACTGTGCACGTTTGCGTAATCGTTTAAATAAAATTATTTCGTAGTAGGGGCACATAAATGTCGAAAGCAATCCTCCTTTTCCTCTTTAAGGAAATACACTCGTTCTGGAATTATCGTATTTTAATTCAAATCATTATTAAAATATTAATCGACCCCTGTATAGATAAAAATATCAAGTCATGTGGGAGACCGTTATGTATAGTGTGGAGATGCAATTCGCCGGACCGTAATACATTGATCGCCAGTGCACATGAGAATCTGATATTTATTTTTCGCCCGTCCGGAATACATTGATATCAGTGCACATTTAAACGGCCATTTTTCTTGCCAAATCCTTCTCCAAACGACCATTAAATTGCCGGTACCATCGATTGCGTGCGACTCCCGACTCGAAATAAGCATACAAAAGGTCCCAAAAAGCCGGTTCCTTAAGACCCCGAGTCTTGATGAGCCCTCGCAACCTTAAAAATTTCGTATTTCACGCTTAAAAGTGAACTTGTGGTGCAACTCAGTTCGCCTGTCAGTTTGACGTTTCTCGGGATTTTTTTGATTGTCACGTGAATCGTCATGACGTAAGCCATTTTGCTATAGCTACTATATTTAGGACAGCTGACTCGTCGGCCATTTTGGAGATAAATGTCAGTTCATATCACGATACACTTATACTGGTATGCTCACTTTAGCTGTCAATGACGTCATTGCGGACAGATTGACAGTTCTCATATAGGCTACATTTTGACGCAGTTATCTCCAAAATGGCGGACGAGTCAGCTATGCTTTATATAGTAGTTGTACATTTTGCTGTTAAAACATCGAGTGCACGCTCTTCTTTAAAAGCCAATGCCAAAGGGCATCTTTCAATTTCGCGTATCCAGAGAGGAGTTCTTTGCAAAGTTTTGCCGATTTTTGTCGAATTTACGGTTCGTTTGGTAACCATGGCGACTCGAGCGTTACATAGCCGAGCGTGTCGGCTTAATCTCGTTCAGTGTCCACAATCAACGCGCCCATAGAAGTTTACACTTCAAAAAAAATTAATCGCTACAATAATCGCTACTGGAATGTAGAAAATCCACATGTTACCGTAGAACAAGCTCCACAAAGTTTTTCACTGTATGTCTGGTGTGCAGTGATGTAAGTCGGTAAATTACCCCGTATATTACCGAATTAATTACCGTCATTTACGGTAAATTACCACATAAAATTTTTGTAAATTACCAACAAAGTAAAACATCATCTATATACACGTATGACATTGCACACTCGGTGATTGGAGAAGTCCCTTTCTAGCAGATGTAAAAGCTCGTCAATCAGCCGTTTATATAACGAATGAAGTAGTCTTTCAAGAGTTATGTTTTAAATGTAACCACAATGTCTAGTCACTTACAGAATAAATGCATTCGTTGTCCTCGTAAAATAAAGAATGAAATACAATCAAAATCAAGAGCATTATGTGTTAAGAAAATTAAAGCAATAAATAAAGGTGAGTAATTTTGATTGATTTCTGTTGCGTTTTATGGAAAAATATTTAACATTTTAGAAATTCAGGAAAGAGAAAGTTCTCCGCAAACAGATTTAGAAGACGACGATGGAGAGACGATTTCAAGCGATTCTCGCCCACAATTGCTGCAAGCACCACAAAATCCGCTTACAGTGAAAATTTGGATTTTTTTGTGGATGTAATGAATAAATCAGAAGAACAGGAAATTTGGGATCTCTTAGCAACTGCATGCTTTGCTAGTAATACTCCTTTAAATTTTAGGGAAAATGTTCATTGGCAAAAATTGTTTAAAAAAATTAAACCTTTACGATTGCCCACTCGATATCAGTTATCCAATGCGCTTTTAGATAAAAAACACTCTCAAATAAATCAGTTAGTTAATGAAAAAATAGAAAAGTCTGAAACAATTGAAATTCAAATTGATGGGTGGAGTAATATTAGAAACGAATCCATTATAAATATAATAAATACATGTCCAGAACCAGTTTTATTTAAAGTAATTGACTGCAAGGAAAATCGCCACGATGCTTTGTTCTTTGCTTAGTTTTGTTATTGACGACTTAGGTATTAATAAATTTATAAGCATAGTGACTATTAGTGACTGATAACGCTAGCAATATGAAATCAACTTGCAAATTAATTAGTGATATGTACCCGTCCAATTATTTTACTTGTTATGGATGTTGTGCTCATATTTTGAATTTATTCGCACAAGATATTTTAAAATTAGAAGTATTTGCATGTTTAATTACTGATTGTAAAGTCATAGTAAAAACTATTAAAAAATCGCATATTTTGAATGCTACGTTTAAAAATATACAAGATGAACAGCGAGCATTACAAAAATCAAACACACTAACATCTCTTAAACTACCTGGCCAAACTAAACGGAGCTCTAATATTTTCTGTTTAGAAAGCTTAAGAATAAATAAAAAAATTTTAAAAGAATTGGCTATAACAGAAACTATAGCTAATACTTTAAACAAAAGTATCAAAAATAATATTTTATATGATCTGTTTTGGGAAAGAGTTGATACATTACATAAAATTTTACTCCCTGTCTCCGTAATTTTAAAGAACATACAAACCTCCCAACCTTGCATATCTCATGTTGTTGAATATTTTCAAGACCTGAATGATCAACTGATTGCTGCGTGCCCAGTTTCAGAACTAAATGCTGTCTTATCACATTTAAAATCACGGAGAGAAATGGCTATAACACCTATGCATTTGGCTGCCAATTTACTAGATTCAAAATTTATAGGCAAAAATCTCAATAACGAGGAATATATCACAGCACTGACATATATTAACAAACTATCAACGCATCTAGTTAGTGGATCTGATATAGCAAAAATTATGACTGAGGTTGCTTATTACAAATCGAAAGAAGAATTGTTTTCAAAAGATTTTATATGGCAAGCATTGGACACAGGCAAATTGAATTCTGTATTATGGTGGAAATCACTTCTATGACTACTACAGCTTTAAATAAAGTCGCAATAGAAATTTTGAACAGCCCACCAACAACATGTTCGACGGAGAGTTTTTCCATGTTTAGTATTATACACAATAAAAAACTAAATAGATTAACTAATGAAAGAGCTGCTAAGTTGGCATATGTGAATTTAAATTTAAAACAAAGAAAATCCGGCACTGAAAGATCTCCCAACAGAAGAGTTGGAATGTTCTGATTCGAATTGCAATACTGAGTCTGAGAGTGATCTGGAATAGTTATGTAATTAATAATTGTAATAATGATAAATCATTGTTTTGTTGTATTTTCAGAATATTGTTTAATTTTAAAATATGTTCATATTGTACTCCTTTAATAAAATGTATAAGACTTTTTTGTTGTAGGGGTGTTATTTAAACAATAAAAAAAGTGTGCTAAATTACTCGAGAATAAATCTTGGTAAAAAAAAGAGTAGAAATTTACCACGGTAATTTACCAAAACCATCTAGTATAACTTTACCCGTTCCAGATCGAACTGGTAAAGTTATACTAGATAAATTCTATAGTGTTACAACAAATAATGATGGTTTTCAAAAGTTAACAGAAATATCAAACATTTTTGTCATTAAGTCCGACTGTTAAGGAGAGTAATAATTTACATTTAGACCCCGAACATCTGGCGTCATTAAAATACGCACCTATTACTTCAGTTGTTGCAACATATAAAAATATTTTAAGTGATAGAAGACAAAATTTAAGTGTCGAAAATCTAGAAGCATTTAATTATTAATTGGGGTACAATAATCAGTTAATTAGGTCTCATTGCGAAAGTGAATAGTTGTTAAGTAACAACAAAAGTATTACCAAATTTTAAATGAAAGAAATAACTTAGTTTTTTAACAAGATGGAGCTACTCCACACAACGCCATAATCAATAGAGAGTTTTTGAATAGAGAATTTGGAGATCGTTAGATGGGAACATACGGACGTATTTTGTGGCCAGCTCGTTCTTGTGATCTGACCCCGCTGGATTTTTTCTTCTGGGGCTATTTTCGAGATATTGTTTATGCCCCACCTCCTGATACAATCGTAGTTTTGCGAAACCGAATAATTGACGCATGTCAGGAAATGTCTCGAGAAGTTTTAATGAATGCTACTTTAGGTGTGATATCCAGGTGTCGACAGTGTCTTGAACGGGACGGTGTCCAGTCTGAGCATTTCCATTAATATTTTGTTAAAACAAGTTAATTTCATTGAAGAATTAAAAAAAATATCATTGTATTATTAAAGGGTTGTTTTATTGAAAATACTTTGAATGTGAGAACGTTCTTATTGTTGCGTTTTCGGGTTCGCAATAAACAACTTGTGCAATTTATTTATTTAAAACAGTCTGTATATTCACACACGTAAAATTAATTACAATATAAAACTAATGTATCACACTTAAAATTATTACAAATAGATTAACACAGGTATTTATTTCACTACTGTTATTTATGTCGGTATTATTTATGTAACACTACCGTATTTATATCACTTCTATTTATATAACACCGCACCACTATATTTATTTTCTACTACTTATATTTATGTTTACTCTTCGACTACCACTCAAGGAACTATTTATTTATGTTTATTTATTTATCTTCACTGTTCCGCACGAGACTATTGAATCTCTTATTCCGGAATGACTCATCCATCGGTTCAACTGCTTTTATATACGCATACGAAACATCTGGAAACATTCGTGAAAACTCCATCTTTCACTCGATGTTTGTAGAACATACGACAGACATTCTGTCTCTTCGCAGTACATACATGGATGATTTATTGCTTTACGACTTGTTTATCAGTCGCGCCGAATATTTGCCTTTCTTTTTTTGTAGACTGGTTTCGTTACATTATTTAATGTAAGGTACCATCAAAGCTTTTTAATTTTAGACATATTATGGTTGACACAACTACATACTATGGTTGTCATGGTTACAGTACCGGTCTCTTTAAGGGTGAGATGATTATTGGACAGTGATAGATAGTACATTTAAACACAATGTTTTACTTTCTTATACGTAGTATAAGGAAGTATTGTGATGATGAAAATTTTCGTGATTTTTTTGCAGATGTCCACGTTTTGAGATCCCCTGATTCCGAAAAAGTGGTTTTTAAAAAATGTCTCTCTATGTGTGTATGTCAGTGTGTTTGTGTGTGTGTGACCACGATAGCGGTCAAACCGTTATAGATATCAATTCCAAATTTTGTATTTGTGAATATAATCTCCCTCTTGAGAACTGATTAGATTTTCAGTAAAATCGGCAGACCGGAAGTAGTACTTACTTCAGTCAAAAAATCGAATTTTGCCAATATTTTGTCAAGTACTAAGTTTAAACAAATTTATAAAGAATTCATATGTACTTAAAATTAAAATTGAGAACAATTTTATTTAAGAAGTTTCTGGGAATTCCTACTCCTATCGAAAATCAGTTTTTTTGCGAATATTTCGCAAGTCATGCTTTTTAGACAGGCACGTTACGAATATGTATGGTATTTATAGAATAATTTACTAAGAATTAATGTTTAATTAGAATTGTACTTTATTTTCTTACTGCGTTGTATACGCAATATAATAAAACTCGCAGAAGTATTTTGAATTCTTATTTGGTCAAGATGTATTTACAAAGCGTATGATGCTTAGATAACTACATGTATACTCGCGGCAAAAAGTTTTGTCGGGTCGTAATACCAGCTATATGGAAGGTATCACTGGTCAACCCTGGTAAATTCTAACACGAAATAAAGAGGGATTATATTCAATTTTTATAATACCTAAGTTTGAGTAAATATAACTGCTTCCTAACAGAAAATACATGTGACATATAGATGTAAATATATTTCAAATATTCTTCATTGATGTGTCAACATTACCAAGAAATCTTTTTGCTGTTCTACAAATGTTTGGGGCTTTCCGAATTTATTTTATTTTTCAAGAGCGACAATCAATGCTTTATTAAGATCTCGGTTTTATAGAATATTTACGAGTATGTATCTGTCATTAATTTTTTACTGTAATATACATTCTATTTATTTTAAAATAGATACAAAAAATTAAGCGTTTTTCATTATAATGTAGCGTTTTCGGGGTCGAAATAAACAACTCGTGCAAATGTTTTAAAACTGTCTGTATATTTACACACTTAAAACTACTACGAATAAATAAACACACGTATTTATATCTATCACTACTATTTGGAATATTATTTAAATCAAGATTTTTGTAGCCCACATATCAAATACTTTTTCTTAATAGTTCAGCCACCTCTCTAATGATCAATTATTTCACCATTGCTTGTTTTCTTAGTATGGCAATTTCTCTGCATTTTTAAAACTACATAAGTTAAAACGTCCCCGGGCTAAGTGTGATATTGCTCTTATTTTACATTTTAAAATATTTTCTTTTAAATATATTTCTTCAAAAGATTCTTATTGTTTGTTTATTTATTGCTTTATTATGCTAGATGTATTTTATTTTTGACGAAATTTAAAATATCTCTCAAGCGTAAACAAAAATATTACAATCTCCCTTCATGGTTTATTAAAATTTAGTGGGAAATATTATCGGATTACTGGAGTTGACCAGTGATACCTTCCATATAGCTCGTCTTAAGACCCGACAAAACTTTTTGCCACGAGTATACATCCATCGGCTGACTGTATGCGACTGAAATGTTATAATCGTACTTACTACCAGCATGACCTGGGCGTTGTTGCCGGTATGCATAGTATACATATATATATATATCCTATCTCCAACATGTTTTTATACAGGCTGTATATTTGTGAAACAATACCAAGTGTTTTATTTGTTCTTACTTATATCTTGACAATATGTTTCACCAAGAGATTTCAATCGCTTCATTTAATTATTTATTTATCTGTTTTCAGAAAGTGTATTCCACAGATACCATTGGATAATCAAGCGAGGACAGCATTGAACGTTCGCAAGAGATGCCTCCCTAAAACCTATAAATGTGAGCAGTGCAATTACAGGACGAAGTACCAAGCAAATCTCAAGGAGCACACCAGCAACTACCATTACATAGTTAAAATGTATAAATGTGAAATTTGTAACAGACGTTTCAAGACTAGGGAATCCCTCGCACTCCATGCGGAAAATACGCACGCTTATGTTGGAGGAAAGGACAGCCCAGGGCATTCTACAACTGATTATAGTAATACACATATAAAAGTAGAACAATCGAGCTCACGACATCAAAAGAAAGTATTTAAATGTTCATTGTGTGTATTTCGAGCAAAACACAAACAAACTTTAAGGATACATATAAAAACCAAACATTTGAAAGAATTTTATTATAATTGCGACTCTTGTGAATTTAGAACGAACAACAAACATAACTTAGATTATCATATAAAAACTAAACATTTGAAGGTATTCAATTTTAAATGTGAATTTTGTGAATATAGAACAAACAAAAAACATAATTTAGAAAAACATATAAAAACTAACCATTTGAGGGAATTTAATTTGAAATGTGAGTCTTGCGAATATAAAACAAACGAAAAATCTAATTTAGAAAAACATATAAAAAGTAACCATTTGAATAAATTTAATTTTAAATGTGACTTTTGTGACTATAGAACAAACAACGAACATAATTTAAATTGTCATAAGAAAACTAAACATTTAAGGGAATTCGATTTTAAATGTGACTCTTGTGAATTTAGAACAAACCACAAACATAACCTGGAATATCATATAAAAACTAAACATTTGAAGGAATTTAGTCATAATTGTTACTCTTGTGACTACAGAACAAACAACAAAAATAATTTAGAAAAACATATAAAAACTAACCATTTGAGGGAATTTAATTTGAAATGTGATTCTTGCGATTATAGAACAAACGAAAAACGTAATTTAGAAAAACATATAATAACTAACCATGTGAAGGAATTTAATTTTAAATGTGACTTCTGTGACTATGGAACAAACAACGAACATAATTTAAATTGTCACAAGAAAAATAAACATTTAAAAGAATTTGATTTTAAGTGTGACTCTTGTGAATTTAGAACAAACGAAAAACATAATTTAGGAAAACATATAAAAACTAAACATTTGAATGAATTTGATTTTAAATGTGATTCTTGTAAATTTAGAACAAACAACAAACATAATTTAGAAAAACATATACAAGCGAAGCATTTGAAGGAACTTACTTTTAAATGTGACTTTTGTGACTATAGAACAAACAACGAACATAATTTAAATTGTCATATAAAAACTAAACATTTAAATCAATTTGATTTTAAATGTGACTCTTGTGACTATAGAACAAGCAGCAAATACCGTTTAGAAAGACACATAAAAAATAAACATTTGAAGGAATTTAATTTTAAGTGTGAATCGTGTGAATTTCAAACAGACTTCAAATGTCATATAAAAAATCATATAAAGAATAAACATTTGAAGCAATTTGATTATAAATGTGACAGTTGTGACTTTGGAACAAACATCCAAAGTTATTTAAAAATACATATAAAAACTAAACATTTGAAGCAATTTGATTATAATTGTGAATCATGTGAATTTAGAACAAATCTCAAAAGTCATTTAAAAACTCATAATAAAAATAAACATTCGAAGATTTGATTATAAATATAACTCATATAAATATGGAATAAATCTCAAATGAAGACCTTGGTGTAAAAACTCTTTGTCAAATTAAGTTTCGTAGCAGTGAGGCATTATAAACACACCAAAAATGAAAATTCAAATAGTTAACACGGATCAATACTCCTTGTAAAAAAGATCCACACATTTTTTAAAAGCCTTAATTTTCCAAAATATGTGGCTTGCGCTTTCGTTACAAAAAAAAACAATGTTAGCAACGTGACATTCTATAGTTATGAGATAATTTATTTTGCAACCCCATGTATGACATTGTCGTTGTCAACAGTTATGGGGTGGAAGAAAGCTACCCGTAATAAAAATTGTTGTTTCGTCCTTGAAAGAAATGTATAAATTTTTTTTATGTGAGAAGTATTTTTACAGTCATATTGGTACGTTGCATCTTCATTTCAATACTTTAGATACATTTTATGAATTGTGCATCTTTAGTTTTCCATATTGTAATTCATTGTGCGTTGTTTGTTATTTGTGATGTATGTTTTAAATTGTAACATGTTTATTGTGTCTGTGTCTGTCACACTGTAATTTGTAACGTTGACATTTTTTGGTATTCTTTCATGACGAAGTTCTTAAATAAAGGATGAACATTCGAGTTTTGAACAAAGGTTTTTCATTACACTAAGACCATTACATACCTCTTTCCTGATTAAAAATAATCCTACTGATATATATATATGTGTTGAAAAGATGAATATCTTCTTGGTAGTAGTGTCAATAAAATGATGAGCAAAAGAAATAACAGTATGACAACTGGTTGTCCTGGTTGTCATTTAGAAATACATTGACGAATATAGAATGTAAATCAAATATGTATGAATATTAAGTTGAAATTAAAATTCAAATTTACACATTAATTTCCGAATTGCCGGAAAAAGAAGTATAATTTCATCTGTTACTTGAAGATATCAAGACGTTTAAGTAGATACGGGCACAGGCTTATGTGGCGCAGATGGTAGCGCGTCCAACCGGAAATTAAAAGGCATGAGTTCGAATCTCATTGTAGGCAAATTCTTGTGATTAAATTTCCTAATTAATTTACTCAGCGCGAAGCAGAAAAATCATTTTAGATATTTATACGCTGAGAAAAACAATTTTAATAGTATATTATGCAATGAGCATTTAATGATGGCTATTAAGACACGAGTATGGAAATTACGATACGAACCGAAGGCGAGTGTTGTAATACCCATTAAATGCGAGTTGCATACACTATTTTTTCTACGACCCCCTAAATAAAACATAATTTTTTGAACATTCCATTTCATAAACTGAGTGTAAAATTTCCCGTATTTTTTTGCCGATTTAGCGGGTAATAAATTGTTCGTGGTTATTAAGGCTTATTCCATAATTTCTGGTGGAGTCAAATTTTAATTTCTAATAGAATTTTACTGGTTGCCATGAATCTAAAAACACCGTCGTCCTCATCGGTTGTGAAATGTTTTACGATAAAAGCTTTGCGTCGTTCATTGGGGAGAGCACTATTCTTAAGAAGCCAACTTTCCAGTTCACCAGGAGATATTGTTGGTGGACCGTAAATGGTTTTTCTTAAATTAGCCAGAAATTTTTTTATTTGGTTTAAATTTGGTGGTGGTTTATATTTCTGGGCAAGAACATCCAAAATTGCTTTCGGTTTCATTTTTTGGTAAACAAATCCTTGATTTCGTTCTTTAGTTTGTCGTTCATTTCGGTACCGGCCTTTGTTGCAACAGAATCACAAGAATGACTTACTTGCGATCGAAATAGGAGAACATTTTCTCAGGATGAATCCAGAATTAATTTAATACCAGTTGCACATTGTTGTCCTCGACATTTAACTTTATTACATCGAAAATACTCAACTACACCAGACTCAGTGTTGTTTGTGTTTTTTAAGCTCCAACAAGTTTCCGATTTGACAAAATCTTCTGCATCGTTACGGTTAATGAAGGTTCTTTCGTAATTCCATGTTATGAATCTTTTCTTCGCACGTTTTTTTTTCTGCCTCTGGAAACTGATCAGTTTTTGAATCACTAAATTCGGGTACAGATATCATTTTATTCCACATTTAGTCTTCCTAATACCTTACATTTATTTAACTTGATGCTCATTTATTCGGAATAATGTGCTTTTACTCACTTTAATGCGCAATTACTCGTTTTAAGTTGAATGTATTTATTTATTAGCTTAATGATTTATTACTGTAAACAAAACAATTATATAGTGTCCAGAGTTGTTTTTATAAAAAAGAAGTATTTTAGTGAAGATTCATTTTGTTATCTGAGGTGTAATTTTTTTTAATAATAGGCGCTGATGTTTTTGTTGGTGCGCATAGATTTTTTACTTTCTTATACGTATAAGGAAGTATTGTGATGACGAAAATTCTCGACCTCGAGATTTTTGTAGATGTCCACGTTTTGAAGTCCCCTGATACCAAAAAAGTGGTTTTTAAAAAATGTCTGTGTGTGACCACAATAGCGGTCAAACCGCTGTAGATATCTATTCCAAATTTTGTATTTACGTATATAATCTCCCTCTTGAGATCTGATTAGTCTTTCAGTAAAATCGGTGGACTGGAAGTAGTAGTTTACTTCAGTGAAAATATCAAATTTTGCAAATATTTCGTCAATTACTAAGTTTAAACAAATTTATAAAGAATTCATATGTACTTAAAATTAAAATTGAGAATAATTTTATTTATAAAGTTTTTCGAAATTCCTACCGGAAGTAGGTCTTTTACTCTTATCGAGAATCAGTTTTTTGCGAATATCTCGCAAGTCATGCTTTCTAGGCAGGTACATTACGAGTATAAAAGTATTTAAATAATAATTTTAAATATCTTTTGTATAAAAAAAAATTCAAAATTCGGACCGGAAGTACCACTTTTACTCTTACAGAATAGCGATTTTTTGCAAATATATCGTAAATTATACATTATATATATATTTATTAAGAGTACAAAGGTATTTAGAGTTGGATTTGCAATATTTTTTGTATACATGAAATTTCAAATTAGGACCGGAAGTAGCACTTTTGCTCTTAGCGAGTAGCACTTTTTTTCGAATATCTTGCAAAGTATGCATTCTATAGCGATTTATTAAGAGAATGAAAGTACTTATAATAGAATTTTGAATAATTTTTGTAAAAAAATTCTTAAAATTCTATAATTTGAAACGCTCATACGTATAAGAAAGTCGTGTGGTGGCCACACCTCATTTTTTTAAATGGAACAATGTATATTTTGTGGCTGATTCGGAAAGCCCCCAAAGAGTACTTTTACTTTCTTATACGTATTATAAGGAAGTATTGTGATGATGAAAATTTTCGAACTCGAGATTTTTGCAGATGTCCACGTTTTGAGGTCCCCTGATACCAAAAAAGTATTTAAAACATAGTTTTCAATATCTTTTGTATAAAAAAGATTTCAAAATTCGGACCGGAAGTAACACTTTTACTCTTACCGAATAGCGATTTTTGGCAAATATGTCGTAAATTATGCATTCTATATATATTTATTAAGAGTACAAAAGTATTTAGAATTACATTTGCAATATTTTTTGTATACATGAAATTTCAAAATTCGGACCGGAAGTAGCACTTTTACTCTTAGCGAGTAGCACTTTTTTTCGAATATCTTGCAAAGTATGCATTCTACTGCGATTTATTAAGAGAATGAAAGTACTTAAAATAGGATTTTGAATAAGTTTTGTATAAAAAATTCTTAAAATTGTATAGTTTAAAACGCTCATACGTATAAGAAAGTCGTGTGGTGGCCACACCTCATTTTTTTAAATGGAACAATGTATATTTTGTGGCTGATTCGGAAAGCCCCCAAAGAGTACTTTTTTTTTCTTATATAACGTCATACTCCTAACTTTAGCGGTTTCGCTGTTTTAACAGTTTTTCTTCGCAGTTAGACCGTACTTCGACATTTTTTTTTGGCAGGAACTAAATTGTACCGGTGTTTCGGTTTCGAGTTTAGGGATAGACTAAGACCTCTTCTAACTACCCCTAATTTTTTTTCAAGTGATTTAAGGAAAGAAGATAATTTTTGATTGGGCTTTGCAAATAGTCATTTTTTCTAAAATATCAAATGGGAACCATATAAAATAATTATATCGTTGGATAATCGAAATTCAGTAAAATCGGTAGACCGGAAGTAGCAGTTTACTTCAGTGAAAAAATCGAATTTTGCCAATATTTCGTCAATTACTAAGTTTAAAGAAATTTATAAAGAATTGAAATGCACTCATTAAATTTGAGACAAATTATCTTAAAAAAGTTTTTCGAAATTCCGACCGGAAGTAGGTCTTTTACTCTTATCGAAAATCAGTTTTTTGCGAATATCTCGCAAGTCATGCTATCTAGGCAGGTACATTACGAGTATAAAGTATAATAATAAAAAAATTCTTAAAATTGTATAGTTTGAAACGCTCATACGTATAAGAAAGTCGTGTGGTGGCCACACCTCATTTTTAGTGTTAAAATACATACACTGAAGTGCATTCACTTAAAATGAATGCAAAAATTTTTTTTACTGCAAGTTCAAGTTTTCAAAGGATCTGATATTTAAAAATGAGGTGTGGCCACCACACGACTTTCTTATACGTATGAGCGTTTCAAACTATACACTTTTAAGAATTTTTTTATAAAAAATTTATTCAAAATCCTATTCTAAGTACTTTCATTCTCTTAATAAATCGCTATAGAATGCATACTTTGCAAGATATTCGAAAAAAAGTGCTACTCGCTAAGAGCAAAAGTGCTACTTCCGGTCCTAATTTGAAATTTCATGTATACAAAAAATATTGCAAATCCAACTCTAAATACCTTTGTACTCTTAATAAATATATATATAATGTATAATTTACGATATATTTGCAAAAAATCGCTATTCTGTAAGAGTAAAAGTGGTACTTCCGGTCCGAATTTTGAATTTTTTTTTATACAAAAGATATTTAAAATTATTATTTAAATACTTTTATACTCGTAATGTACCTGCCTAGAAAGCATGACTTGCGAGATATTCGCAAAAAACTGATTCTCGCTAAGAGTAAAAGACCTACTTCCGGTAGGAATTTCAAAAAACTTTTTTAAGACAATTTGTCTCAAATTTAATTTTGAGTACATTTGAATTCTTCATAAATTTGTTTAAACGTAGTAATTGACGAAATATTTGCAAAATTCGATTTTTTCACTGAAGTAAACTACTACTTCCGGTCTACCGATTTTACTGAAAAACTAATTAGATCTCAAGAGGGAGATTATATACGTAAATACAAAATTTGGAATAGATATCTACAGCGGTTTGACCGCTATCGTGGTCACACACAGACAGACACACACACAGAGACATTTTTTAAAAACCACTTTTTTGGTATCAGGGGACTTCAAAACGTGGACATCTGCAAAAATCTCGAGGTCGAAAATTTTCATCATCACAATACTTCCTTATACTACGTATAAGAAAGTAAAAATGGATTAGTAACATTTAAATAATGCACAACTGTAAGTTGCATTTATTTTTAATACTGCCCGTTTAAGGGTGCGTTTCAATCTTAGCAAATCCATTTCGGTTCGTATCTAAGATTTTAGCGTTTCTTAAGTACTACTAGTAATAATTGGAGGGCGCCACGATGTTAATTCTAAACCACAAACAAAACTAATTCTGAAGAAAAGATCTAAAGCATTTCAAGGTCATTTTACCTGCTTATTGATTTTCTACCTACAAACGTAGTTTTGGTCTGGCAGACTTTCTTTGCAATTTGATTTTATACGTATGAATCTAATCGATACTTGTCAACTTTCATGCTGAAGGGAGAAAGACGCGCGAACTTTAAGCATTCATTTGAATTTATTTGTAAAAATTTTAAATTACGTTTCTTTTATTTATAAATTAAGTTATTCTTAAACATATTCGCTAAAGGTAGGTGATACTCATCCATTCGACTTTCTTATTTTCTTATTTCATATATATTTATATTTTGTAATTTATATTAATACAATGTTGTTCTCTTATTTTGGAAATAAACTAATATTATTATTATATAAAACTACACAATAAATAATTTGTGTTATGAAAATAAAATATTTTCTGTAACTTGATACATTTAGTACGTAGCCTGCATCTTTGTTGATCATGTCTAATAATAATAATATGCAAAACTGAAATATAGTAATATTATTGTCTTCATAACGTACCTATTAGTTCAACATTTCTAATAAATATGTTTCACCTGCTAAAAATACATGTAAAGTTAGTATTTGCAAATCCCAAGTGCCTGCCAGTTTGACAGTTGATCAGTTTTTATCATGTTTTTATTTTATTTCTATTTTGTAATTTGGCTCCTGGACAGTTTTCAGAATGGATTTTTTTTGTGAGATTACTAAGTTCGAATAAGAGAAATTCTATATACATATTTTAAGGCAAATTTGGTCATAGGTACGTTGTTACTTTATATTATAACTTTTCAATTCAAATATCGCGCCAAAACGGTACCATTTTTAACAGAATGTATTGGTTCCTATGTAAGTTAATTTAACAAGGAATTATAAGTATGCGATATCTTTATATTTTATAACATAACCTAGCCATAATTTGTGAAGCTGTGAACATTCTCTTATTATATTTTACTGTGTTATTATACACTATCTGTACGTTTAAGTACGTCACGAACATATTAGATAAGGCACTTCTAACCAAACCGTGAAAATCGCCACCCAAACAGCTTCAAGTATTTTTACAATAAAGATGATAAAAACAGTTTTAAATATGTACAAAGATTTAACTCTACAAACACCAAAAATGAAAAGAATAGTAATTGTAATAAAAATCTTCAAAACTAAGTAAGGTAAAGGTATTATTTTAATGTTAATATATTATAAATAATGAGGCTATTATAAAGATTATTGTTATTAATCGAAACTAGAAAACCGGGGAACTGACCTCCGGAAGAAAGAGTGGGCAGGCATATGTGATTTGAACTAGGGATGCGCACGATATATTGTTTTGTAAAAAAGTATCGATGTTTTCTTTTCGATAATCGTGATTGAAATCGATATTTTTTTATTTAATAATATTGACTGTTATCGATTTTTTTATTCGATAATATCGTTTAATCAAAAATGCCATTTTAATCTTTGAAATTTCACACATTTATTTCACATTAATATACAAAAGAAACTGTTCATATTATACAGAATACAATAGAATATATTTTTAAGAAAGAAGTTGGAAATTTGAAAAATGCCTACTGGGATGTTTGCTGTTTCGTAGAAATTATAATCGGGAAGCGGCAGCGGAATATTGCATTTCATAGACTTGACATCTCGTATAGTTCGCCGAATCGCCTTCATGGGGTGTTATCTTTATCACAATTACTATTTCCTCAAAATTGTAAAGAAGATATGTTTTAAGATGTTTATTTTTTATTTGTATTTATGTATGTGTTTTATACCACTAGAATTATATATTTGAGTTTTGGATTATCTTATACGTTATAGATACAAATTTATATTTTGTTTGTCTTTTAATTGGATTTTTTTTATTTTTTGAGTAAATATATATTTTGAGTTAAAGATTTTATTATTTGTTACTAAATGGCTTGAAAAGCCACAGCAAAGAACTTTTAATATAAACATGATAAAAATGTCGATATCAAGGTATATCGATTTCTTCATTCAATATTTGTTTAAAATCGATTTTGAATTTTTGATACATTATTCGATTCTAATATCGATATTTTTGAAACGTTGCGCATTGGATTTTTTTTATTTACTAATTTGCTATATAGTTTGAACTATAAAATTTGATGAATATGTCAAAAATACTATAGACATGGTGTGCAGTTTCTATTTAAAAAATAAACGATTTCAAAGTTCTGAAAACTGCTAACAAATAAAATGTACCTATATTTACATTTTAAGTAATTAGCAACAACCTTAACAAATTTTGAAGAAAAATGTAAAACGTTCTTAGCCGACAATTTCTTTGCGAACTTCGTAAATATAAAACAGCTATTAGGCTTTTGTCGGCGTAAACAGTCCCAGTTTAATTGATTTACATAATTCATCTCATTAGTAAAAGCATAGGCATCTTTCAATTAAGGATAACAGAAAACTCCATATTTTAAAATATTGCAATTTCATTAAACTCGCAAAATAAACTATGTAGTTACTTTTTGGTTTTGTGGTGCCAACCAGTGATGCCAACTGTTGATTGTCTATTACGTACTTTCAAATAACTCGTAACATACTAAATTTTATAATTAGTAACCGCAAAAATTGTTGTTAATTATAATTTTAAATTATAATGAATATTTAAAGTATCGCATAACACACAACTAACCTCTAAATAATTGCAAGATAATAACGCCATCTATATTATATGTGCTACACTGTTAGGTGTTGTAAATGTAACAGATATCTGTAATGTATGTAAAGACCCACCAAAAATGTAAACAAATTTTATTTCATGGATCACTTAAAAAATTACACATATATTTAGCTACTGTTACTATTTTTACCTTCCAAATATAAATACCGAGTGTACTTCCTATATTACATATAAATTTACTGTGTAATTTTTAAATGTTGCCATTTTTTCTAGTACTTGCAAAACCACTAACTTCCCATTTTATTTACGGCTTATATATTAACTTAATTTAAAAAAAATACGACCGTTCACTTCGTATAACCTTTATCTTCATGCTTAATGCATAAAATTTACATGTTTTGATATCATACGCCTGAAAAAATGGAAATAAAAATGGTATTTTTCCGGTACATTTCTCTCCCGCCAAAACGTTATCAAACGCAGCCTTAAGGCCCGGTTATAGTCGGTAAATATTTCAATAACGCCCGGTTTCATAATACATGTCAGGGTTGCGATATTTAGGGAAATTTCCCTAGATCTACGGAATTTTATGTTCGTTTAGGGAAAAAGGGAATTTTAATATAAATAGGTCAAAATCTAGGGAAAATTTAATACAACCGTCTGTATTTAAGCTACCTATATTGTATCACAATTCATTTTAAAAAGTTTTAAACTTAAACCACAGATAAGGGAGATTACAGATAGCCGGTGTAATGGCTATTATTGGCAACACATTTTGGAGACGACCGCTAGAACCTAGCGGTCGTCTCTAAAATGTGTTGCCAATAATAGCCATTACATCGGCTATTTGTAATCTCCCTTATCTGTGCTTAAACCACTGATTACATATTTTTTTAAATAGTAGTCCGCCATCTTATGGCTAGTAGGAAATTCAAAGGTTAATAACGCGATAACATCTATACACATTCCGAACCGGTGCTCTACCGATTTTAAATTTTAAGCACGTTTGCAAATCGATCAAATTACTACAATATAATAAAATAAGGTAAATCCCTTGGAAAAAGTCCCTGCTCTGAAGTATAACTATAACAGCTTGTGCTGTTTTTTATTTTTCACATTTTAATTCAAGCTTTCGAGAAGTAAATGTGAATGAATTTTTTAATTCACTAATAAGTTTAGTTTTATCTGTACAGCTTAGTTATATCTATTTAATGTAAGTATATGTAGATACAAAATTACTTTTGTTTTATTAACGAGGTTTAGTTTATCTGATTCTTACTTAAAGTGTTCGGTTGTTTCTCATTTATTAATGAATTTTTTTGAATGAAAAATAGATAACGAGATTCGAAATGAATTTTGTAATCCTTCAATACTAAAAAAATATTTTGTATTTTTCTCAATGTAGTGGGTGTCATTGAAACGAAGATGTAAAATATTAAAAATAGGCTATAAACGCACATCGAAAATATAGTGTTCGCAAGTTCATACAGACAGTTTGAAAAAAAAAACAGGTAATTCTTGACTAAGTAGTTAATATAATTCGTAATCACCTTTGTTGGAAGTTTCGAAATGCACTAAACTTTATTTTTATTGATCAGTGATACACACAAGCTTACTCATATTATTAAATATTTTTGTGACCGTGATGACTTAATTTTTTTTCTACCGTCTGCATGAACATAACAGCATTATTTTAAAAACATGCATGCGGTTGCAAAACTTAAGGCCGAGTTTTAATTTAGGAGATGCCTACTTTCAGTTTTCTTTTTGATTTAATGTTTTTGAATAAAAAAATAGATTGCGAGAATCGAATTAAGTTTTGTAATAGTTTAATACTGAAGAATATCAACTTCAATTTATATATTTTTAAAATAATATCTCGTACCATGTCATTTACCGACAGTGGGTATTTGAGTTATTGCATTATATTATTCTAAAAAGATATAAATTCGAGATGGAATTCATAAATATTATACTATAGCAAAACTTAATGTGACTGCCGTGATTTATTATTTTTATTTCAAAGTCGTTAACTATTAAATAAAAAAAAGCAGAAAACTGAAAGTAGGAAACTGCTAAATTAAACCACGGCCTTAATTCGAATTTCGTGATGTATTTGTTATTCAAAAACAGACAAAAACTAAAAGCACGAATCTGCTGAACTCAAACTCTGTCTTAAACGATTTAAATTTTACCATTGCCCTTCTATTTCTCTTTACAATAGAAAATTTCAAAATGTCATCTCCACGACCTTCAACGTCCAAGGACCATTCAGATTCACCATCTTCATCAGCAGAAGGTCAAGTTTCTAAAAAGAGGAAAAAGAGAGACAACAAAAGGTACGCTCAAAAATATAATATCCAATGGGAGGAAGATCTCCAATTTAAAGGTTGGCTGCAAAGAAGCAAAAAGGGAACCAACTTCGCCAATTGTAAAGTTTGCAATAAAGACATTGTTTGCGGTAAATCTGAGATCATCAAACATTCTCAAGGAAAATTGCATAATAAATTAGTTAAGTCAGTTCATACCCAACAATCCTTAACGGATATGTCTTCGTTTACACAAAAAATAGTTTTAGAAAAGAAAATTAAAAATGCTGAAATCAGAATAGCTGCATTTGCTGTAGAACATAATATTGCTTTCAATACTTTGGATCATTTATCAGAAGTCATTAGAGTATCATTCACAGATTCTGAAATAGCACAAAAAATTACGTGTAGTCGAAAGAAAGCCACATCTATTGTAAATAATGTTATAGGATCCTACAGTTTTCAAAAAACAATAGAATTATTAAACTGTAAAAAGTTTTCTTTAATTGCAGATGAGTCGACCGATAAAGGAACCATAAAGCATTTAGCTTTAGTAGCTAGAGTATTTGATGGATATAAAGTAAATGATATATTCTTGGGTTTATTGCAAATGCCAAGCGGTACTGCTGATGCCCTTTATAATACAATTATTGAATACTTTTTACAACATAACATTAATTACAAAACTAATTTAATAGGTTTTGCTTCTGATGGGGCAAGTGCCATGATGGGGATTCATAATTCTCTATCAACAAAATTAATAAATGATATTCCTGATTTATTTATTATGAAATGTGTATGTCATTCATTTAACCTATGTGCAAATTATGCTTGCGAAAAGTTACCCCAGATGATTGAAGATCTTATCAGGGAAGTACATACATTTTTGCAGTTTAGTTTCAAAAGGCAATCAGAATTTTCAGAATTTCAGGAATTTTTGAACATCAAACCTCATAAAATTCTGTATCTGTCGCAAACGAGGTGGCTTTCGTTGTTGTCTGTCACAAAACGATTTTTGGAACAATACAATGCTTTAGTTTTATACTTTACCAATGCTCATTTAGTAGAAAAAAATTTGCAGGGTGAAAATATTTTGAATAGACTTCGAAATCCTTGTGTTAAATTATATTTACATTTTTTGGATTTCGTGTTACCTTTTTTCAATAATTTAAACCTTGAAATGCAGTCTGAAGATATCAAAATTCACACGTTATACAATAAAGTAACATCTGTTCTAAGAACCATTTTAGACTACTATATATCAAAAAAGAATATTTAGATACAACACAATTAGAAAATGTAGAATATAGAAATCCCTATTATTTTGTTGAAATTGAGAAAATTTATTTAGGTGCATTTGTCATGGGAACTATTAGTAATAAATCGCATGGGTTAAACGAACAGGAGCTACTAGATTTCAGGAGAAGATGTTTATATTTTTTCATCGAAGGTTGCGCACAAATATATAAAAGATTTGACAACAAAAATAAAACAACAATGATTCTGAAAGAGTTATCTGTTATTTCACCATTGCAAGTTATTTCTGGGAATCACTTATCTATAGGACCTTTAGCCCTTAATTTTCCCTCTCTTATAACGCACAATCAATTAAATGAAGTCGACAGAGAATGGCGAATCCTCAGAAATGTCGATCTTTCAGAATTTAAGGACTTAAACATTGTAGTATTTTGGGTCAAAGTGTCTCTTCTAAAATTTGGTGACAATTCTCCAATGTGTTCCAATTTATGTAATTTTGTTTTTAATTTGTTGAGTTTGCCCCATTCTAGTGCAACAGTAGAACGCATTTTTTCGCAAATCAATTTAAATAAAACAAAAATTAGAAACAAACTGTCAACAACCACTTTAAGTGGTATCCTACATTCCAAAAATTTAATGAAAGCAAGCAATTGCCACAACTTTGAGATACACTCCGACATGTTGAAGCGGTTTGATGGAAACATCTATAATACAAAAAAACGATAATAATTAATCTAATACAAACTATTCGATGTAAATAAAATATGTACTTAATTAGTATTAGGTAACTTCAAAGAGAAATTATTTTTTAATTTACCTAACACATTATATTACCTACTTTGATGAACTTTTCTCATGTACTTGTTTTTGTATTTTGTATGCTGTTTCAAAATAAAATTTTACCTTTACTTAGGTGTGTTTTTATGTATTCTTTTCTCAGCAAAGATATGAGTTTGCTTGCGTGGAACATTGTTAAATAACACGGGTATTTCCCTATATCACCATATACTTCAAAATTACAGCTTTATTGTTTTTTTTTTATAAGTTATACAAATATTTCCTCTCTGGTTTAAATGTTATAAAGCCACTTAAGTGTGCTGTTAGAGCCATTGCTACTAGCTTGGATGTAGAAGACATTATTCTGGTATTTAAAAAACATAATTATACCTATCTAAAATTTTGTATTTGTGGAAGGCGACGACAATGATCCACTTCAAATAAGACAAGTACTACTATTTTCAATCAACGATACTTCAAATTCATACACGTTATCGGTTTCATAATCCTTCAGCAAAATACCTACGTGTATTTTCCATTTTTAGCAAATAAGATGTATTTGTTTCATATAACTGATAACTTTCATCGATTAGGTAGGCACTATTCACTTGAATCAACATCGTTTGAATAATATTTCGAGTTCTCTGTCATATCTTTATCAAAACGTCATTGTGATAAACGACTTGTCACTTTACTTTTAACGCTAGTGTTAAAAGTTAATTACTTTTAACACTTGTTAAGATTGTTACGTTGTAAAATTTACTTTGTCTATAGTTCGCGAAAGATTGTGTACCTTTTGTCTAAATACGTGGAATTTCGTATAAAGTTCATGACTTTTTGAGCGTACCCTGTATATTGTCTATTTCACCGGTCACTAAGACTGCCTGCAGTATGCTTCCGTGGGTACTAAACCTACTATTGAGTCCTCACCGCTCTAAATCACATACCGCGAACATGACAGATACATTTTGTGTAAGATCGGGCATTTACACTCTGTTTTTGTGGAAGCCTCTTTATCTGAATAACTAACTTTATTTATCTTAGCTCTAGCTTAATCTAACCTACCTGTAGTTTCATATTTTACGCATTTGCAATTATCTCTACGCCTTGCTTAAGTATATAAAATATCTTCTTATATATATTACGACCGATCCCTACCTAATGCATTTATTGTAGTTTGTAAACGTTTTGAAACGATAATCAAGATATTGTGCTAACTGTGTCATATATTTTGCGTTTTGCCAAACACAGAATCTCGAGCAGGCCCCCGAGTATTATTGTTATTTTCCTTTTCCTTCGCAGTCGTCTCTCTAAAAAAAAAAGGTAAGGAGTATTAATTAAAGAAATGTTTGGAGTGTAAGGCATACTATTAATTGCTGTCGATCACTTGTTGCTCTATCTTCGATTTTCTAGTATTAGGAACTTCTGTTATTCTGTCCCCAGAACCATCGTATGGGTTAGGATTGTAATTTCGCTGTAACATAAGTTTTGATCGGTTTTTCTACCGTCTTTTGCAGCGTTTTGATATTAAGCTTTAGTATTTCGTTATTTACCTGCAGAAATTCTGTCCTTTCGCCTAATGAAAACAGAAACTACGTGTGGAAGATCGCTTGTTTATTTTCTGTCATACCTATCGGCTAAGTAGTACAGTTCTATCTGCTCACGGATTGCCAACGTCCGGCATGAAATACCCTCTCGTGCGGTCGACTTTATATCTCCTATTTACAATTGTTGAGTAATTCGCTTTTGTTCTTCCTTCTAAGATATGTGTAGGGTTACGTTTAATTGTGTTTAAGTCACGATGTCGTCTCCCCTTTATTGTCAGATTAGTTGAGTGCTTATTATGTTTATTTGAAAACTCCCGCCTTTAGGTTGAATCCTTTCTAGTGACGCATTGAGTGTGCGTGATCTTGGGTTGTAACGTATCTACCGTAAAGGTCACGGTTTAGGTCACTTTAGAAGTCGAACTTGTTATAAGTGCATGGGCACGATATGCTTATTGTCTTTTGGTGAATTTTATCGCTTTGTCTAAAATGTTAGACTAACGCTTAGGCGGCTTTAACGAAATAAGTGTGAGTTATCGATACCTTTATTAGGTGATTTATCGTGAATTAATTTTTATCGCAATACCGTTATCTAATTTACGAATGCCACGAGGTGGATTTTTGATTTATCTTCGTGCTATGTGTGACTTCTGAGTCCTTATCGTGGAATCTCCATATTATTTCTTCATAATTGGGGTAAGTTTTCAGAGCTCTGTGTTAAATTTTCGGGATTTTATCTTTGGGTTTTTTTTTAATTTTAATAGGATTCTTTTGACGGGCACAAAAGCCCTCAGAACCCGCTAGGATTCTTTTGACGGGCACAAAAGCCCTCAGAACCCGCTAGGATTCTTTTGTCGGGCACTAAAGCCCTCAAAGGCTGTTAGGATTCCTTTGGCGACCATTTGAGCCCTCCGAAGACTTATTTTTGGGGTTATCGCCCACAACAGGGGTCTCATCCAACTTCCAGCCCACCTGTTGAGTGGAATTTCTCCAACAAGGGAGACGTCGCCATCTTGAACAACTGCAGCGTCCTTTCCGTTAGCCATCTTGCCAAATAAGGTTGTAATTTTTACCTTATATATATTTTCGACCGATTTTCGACGACGTAACGTTTGAGTGCAAGACTTATTTCGCCTAGTTTTTGAACCAAGAATTTTGAGTGGTTTATTACCTGTCGCACCTCTTAGTCAACTGCGAGGTCACAAAATAATCCTGATTAAATTTCCGTTATAATTTTATTAATTTTTGTAATGATCAGATTGATCTGAATTTTTGAATTTGTCACTACCGTAATTATTGTAGCCTTATTCTGAGGCAATTATTTAATTTAAACTTAATCTAGAAAATTCATAAATTTTATCTCATTATTTTCTTTTGGGTAGATGTTAGACGATCGGTAATATACCTAGTGTTTTCTCTTCCGTTACAATAACTGTAGGTTACATGAAGTATTGCAATTTTGGAATATATATTTGTTTATAATTTTGTACGTTTATATTCTGCTGTAATCTTGTGAGATTTTGCCTTTAACTCTTGTCTTTGCCAATAGTTAACCTTCAAATTCATTTAACGTAGTTCATGTAAGCAAACCTGACGTTTTGTTTTGTTTTATAAGTTAGCGAATTTTACACACTTTAGGCTAAGACTTTATTTTAATACATTAATCTTTCTTGCGCTTATTAAATTTTATAAATATTATTTCACCTTTGTATTGACATTGCCAAATGGCATGTAATTGAAAACTTTTGTACACCTAATTGTGAGGTGAAAGAAACGTTTCGGCAACCGACCAACTCCTGCGGATGCGCAGAGTTTTTGTCTAATCCTTAAGTTTTTTTTTACTTATATTCTTACTAATTTTTGCAAATGTCACCTACGTTTTTTTTTATTATTTACCATCTGTCTAACTTAACTACGATGTAGCTTTCATTCAACGCATTGCTTAACTTCAGATTTCACAATTTAATTTTTTTTTTATATTATACTGATAACCGCATCACACGTCAAGTTCAATTAAATTTTGTTATATTACGAATACCTTATCTTTTATTTCTTTTACCTCTGCATATGTATTTATTATTGTGACAAGTACGCACATGAGTGTGGGTGCTTCATATATACAGGGTGTTCAGTAGGTAACCCGCTGGAGGGACACAGCCAGTGGTAGTTCGTAGGAGGCGCAGGTAGGTTATCTGTAGATAGCATAGTGTCCTGGTGCCCGGACAATCGTCGCAAGCGTCGTTGCCGACCGACGCTCTACTTATAGGTGTTCTCTTTTACCTGAACCGTCACGCCGTCTGCAGCCACTTGCTACCGGATCTACGTCGCAATAAGATAACGGCTGATTAAGATATGAAACGGGGAGTCGCAATAGGGGGTTGTTAAACAGGATAACGCAGGGCCGAGCTAACTCTGTCGCAGACGGCGTGACGGTTCAGGTAAAAGAGAACACCTATAAGTAGAGCGTCGGTCGGCAACGACGCTTGCGACGATTGTCCGGGCACCAGGACACTATGCTATCTACAGATAACCTACCTGCGCCTCCTACGAACTACCACTGGCTGTGTCCCTCCAGCGGGTTACCTACTGAACACCCTGTATATATGAAGCACCCACACTCATGTGCGTACTTGTCACAATAATAAATACATATGCAGAGGTAAAAGAAATAAAAGATAAGGTATTCGTAATATAACAAAATTTAATTGAACTTGACGTGTGATGCGGTTATCAGTATAATATAAAAAAAAAATTAAATTGTGAAATCTGAAGTTAAGCAATGCGTTGAATGAAAGCTACATCGTAGTTAAGTTAGACAGATGGTAAATAATAAAAAAAAACGTAGGTGACATTTGCAAAAATTAGTAAGAATATAAGTAAAAAAAAACTTAAGGATTAGACAAAAACTCTGCGCATCCGCAGGAGTTGGTCGGTTGCCGAAACGTTTCTTTCACCTCACAATTAGGTGTACAAAAGTTTTCAATTACATGCCATTTGGCAATGTCAATACAAAGGTGAAATAATATTTATAAAATTTAATAAGCGCAAGAAAGATTAATGTATTAAAATAAAGTCTTAGCCTAAAGTGTGTAAAATTCGCTAACTTATAAAACAAAACAAAACGTCAGGTTTGCTTACATGAACTACGTTAAATGAATTTGAAGGTTAACTATTGGCAAAGACAAGAGTTAAAGGCAAAATCTCACAAGATTACAGCAGAATATAAACGTACAAAATTATAAACAAATATATATTCCAAAATTGCAATACTTCATGTAACCTACAGTTATTGTAACGGAAGAGAAAACACTAGGTATATTACCGATCGTCTAACATCTACCCAAAAGAAAATAATGAGATAAAATTTATGAATTTTCTAGATTAAGTTTAAATTAAATAATTGCCTCAGAATAAGGCTACAATAATTACGGTAGTGACAAATTCAAAAATTCAGATCAATCTGATCATTACAAAAATTAATAAAATTATAACGGAAATTTAATCAGGATTATTTTGTGACCTCGCAGTTGACTAAGAGGTGCGACAGGTAATAAACCACTCAAAATTCTTGGTTCAAAAACTAGGCGAAATAAGTCTTGCACTCAAACGTTACGTCGTCGAAAATCGGTCGAAAATATATATAAGGTAAAAATTACAACCTTATTTGGCAAGATGGCTAACGGAAAGGACGCTGCAGTTGTTCAAGATGGCGACGTCTCCCTTGTTGGAGAAATTCCACTCAACAGGTGGGCTGGAAGTTGGATGAGACCCCTGTTGTGGGCGATAACCCCAAAAATAAGTCTTCGGAGGGCTCAAATGGTCGCCAAAGGAATCCTAACAGCCTTTGAGGGCTTTAGTGCCCGTCAAAAGAATCCTAGCGGGTTCTGAGGGCTTTTGTGCCCGTCAAAAGAATCCTATTAAAATTAAAAAAAACCCAAAGATAAAATCCCGAAAATTTAACACAGAGCTCTGAAAACTTACCCCAATTATGAAGAAATAATATGGAGATTCCACGATAAGGACTCAGAAGTCACACATAGCACGAAGATAAATCAAAAATCCACCTCGTGGCATTCGTAAATTAGATAACGGTATTGCGATAAAAATTAATTCACGATAAATCACCTAATAAAGGTATCGATAACTCACACTTATTTCGTTAAAGCCGCCTAAGCGTTAGTCTAACATTTTAGACAAAGTGATAAAATTCACCAAAAGACAATAAGCATATCGTGCCCATGCACTTATAACAAGTTCGACTTCTAAAGTGACCTAAACCGTGACCTTTACGGTAGATACGTTACAACCCAAGATCACGCACACTCAATGCGTCACTAGAAAGGATTCAACCTAAAGGCGGGAGTTTTCAAATAAACATAATAAGCACTCAACTAATCTGACAATAAAGGGGAGACGACATCGTGACTTAAACACAATTAAACGTAACCCTACACATATCTTAGAAGGAAGAACATAAGCGAATTACTCAACAATTGTAAATAGGAGATATAAAGTCGACCGCACGAGAGGGTATTTCATGCCGGACGTTGGCAATCCGTGAGCAGATAGAACTGTACTACTTAGCCGATAGGTATGACAGAAAATAAACAAGCGATCTTCCACACGTAGTTTCTGTTTTCATTAGGCGAAAGGACAGAATTTCTGCAGGTAAATAACGAAATACTAAAGCTTAATATCAAAACGCTGCTAAAGACGGTAGAAAAACCGATCAAAACTTATGTTACAGCGAAATTACAATCCTAACCCATACGATGGTTCTGGGGACAGAATAACAGAAGTTCCTAATACTAGAAAATCGAAGATAGAGCAACAAGTGATCGACAGCAATTAATAGTATGCCTTACACTCCAAACATTTCTTTAATTAATACTCCTTACCTTTTTTTTTTAGAGAGACGACTGCGAAGGAAAAGGAAAATAACAATAATACTCGGGGGCCTGCTCGAGATTCTGTGTTTGGCAAAACGCAAAATATATGACACAGTTAGCACAATATCTTGATTATCGTTTCAAAACGTTTACAACCTACAATAAATGCATTAGGTAGGGATCGGTCGTAATATATATAAGAAGATATTTTATATACTTAAGCAAGGCGTAGAGATAATTGCAAATGCGTAAAATATGAAACTACAGGTAGGTTAGATTAAGCTAGAGCTAAGATAAATAAAGTTAGTTATTCAGATAAAGAGGCTTTCACAAAAACAGAGTGTAAATGCCCGATCTTACACAAAATGTATCTGTCATGTTCGCGGTATGTGATTTAGAGCGGTGAGGGCTCAATAGTAGGTTTAGTACCCACGGAAGCATACTGCAGGCAGTCTTAGTGACCGGTGAAATAGACAATATACAGGGTACGCTCAAAAAGTCATGAACTTTATACGAAATTCCACGTATTTAGACAAAAGGTACACAATCTTTCGCGAACTATAGACAAAGTAAATTTTACAACGTAACAAATTCCCCCCTTTCCAGCGAAAAGAAATTGATCGCAGAGCAATTTCTTGCACCGAGAACATAGGCTGACGGGATAAAGATAGTGAAAAGGGTAAGCGAGAGCTCTAAAACGGACGTTGTCTACTACACAAACGCATACATATCCACACTCCACACTCAGTCACAGCAACACCAGACAGCTTGGCCATAACCACCACGTGGCCCTTCGGCATTCGGCCGGTACGGGAAAGTAACGAAAAAAAACAAAAGAAAAATGGTGCAACTGCTCAGAGATACAGATATGCCGTTACGACAACCATAACATCCGAAGACAACAAAACGAGAGAAGATCGCCAAACAAAAATAGATATTAGAGAGCAAAAGTTTAAAGTCTGGACCGGCGTTGTCCCGACTAAAATGCTGAAGGCAACGATAAACCATAAAGGCTGAAGTCATTTCCGATTCCTGGTAGTAACATTTTGAACGTAAGAAAAGCAAGAAGGTCGCCAGGACACGACCTTTAGAAGGCTGAGGATTATCACACAGAAGGGACCATCACTCTTTATACCTTCACCAATAAGAAAGTCAAATCCGGTAGTTAAGCAACATTAGTTAGCTTAAAAGGTAGTCATGTCAGAGAGGGTAAACGAAATATAGTGTGGACTCCCCTAGCAAGGCTGCCACTCCATACATGCAAAGACACGGGAGATCCGAAACATACGGAAGCGATAAAGGCACGGGAGATAAATGCATAGTCGGAGTCACAGATACGAGCTGTGCAATGGGGCCGGTAATCACACTAACAGAAGTTGATATAAGGAAAATGTTTGCCCTGAAGCGATAGCTCCTTGATGTATCAAAGCTATTTAATTAGTAATTGCGGGTTATGAAATAAGTTTTCCAAGATGGAACAGCAACCGCGCGGAAAAGGTCGTGCACTCAGCCGCGGGAGGGGACAAGATCCCACACGGAAAACCCGACAACACGAGAGGGAAGGAAATTCATCGTTCCGGGGTGTTAGGGAACAATCGACACACGAGAGGGAAGGAAATTGATTGCTCCGGGGTGTTAGGGAACAATCGACACACGAGAGGGAAGGAAATTGATTGCTCCGGGGTGTTAGGGAACAAAGAGGTCCGAGTCCCTTTAGAAGCCTTTTACTTCACGCAGGATCACGGTAGGAGAATTCTTTCAGCCCTCACTACAGGCCGTGAAGGTAACGGTAGGTACAGGTAACGAAAAGACAAAATCGAGATAGCGATAATTTTAGGCAGTTAGACCCGTAAGAAGATAGATCTTAATCATCACTCGGTTGAGGTTTCAGTAAATTTGCATGCCACGCCCCGGGCAGCAATTTACCTTCGCAAGTTTTGAGTTCGTAAATGTCAGTGGAGATACGTTTACTAATTTGAAAGGGCCCGACATATTTGTCAGCCAATTTGGCGGTATAGAATTTGGCGGCATCTGAAAGAACGAAATTTTTACGCCAGACCAACTGGTTTACCAAGAATTCATCTCGTCTATGACGAGTGTCGTAGCGCGCTTTAGCACGCTCGTATGCTTTCTGCAAGCGGGATTTGATGTCGCGATAAAGTTTAGAAAATCCTTCGGAACGTTCTATTAGTTTTTCCGGGTCGCGGACTTCGACAAGTGGAGTTCCGTCAGAGATAGGGGCATCGGAAATTCTTTCTCCAGTGAGATTCATCTCACGACCGAAGTTAATGAAATAGGGCGTATGTCCGGTGACTTCGTGTCTGGCAGTGCGCAAGGCGCAAGTGACTTTGGGAAGGTAGACGTCCCATACGCGATGATTGTCAGAGACATACGAGATCAACATGGTTTTGATAACCCTATTCACACGTTCCACGGGATTCGCTTGAGGATGGTAATTTGCAGTATAGCATGGACGTACTTTATATTCTTTTAACTTAGAACGGTAGTCGTTAGAACGAAACTGCACGCCATTATCGGAAATTACGGAACGAGGTACGCCAAAAATCAGAAACACATCTTCTTCAAGATGACGGATAATAGACTTGGAGGAAGCTTTACGTAACGGGAAGGTCAGAACAAACTTACTGAAGATATCAGAGACCACTAAAATGTAATTAAAACCGCGCTTAGACCTCGGAAGAGGACCAACAATGTCGACACTGAGTACTTCCCATGGTTTAGTAACTTTAGAATGTCCACCCATACGACCAACAGGAGCTCTTTGAAGAGGTTTCGCCTTATTGCAATTAGGACAGGCTCTGATGTGACGAATCACATCTCCTAACATCTTAGGCCAATAGTAGTGTTGCAATATGCGAGCGAGAGTCTTCGCAATGCCCAGATGACCACTTGTGGGCTCGTTATGGCATTCTAACAAGACCTCTTGTCGTTGTTCCTTAGGAACATAGATTTTCCATGAATCGGAGTCCTCAGAGGGAAAAGCGCTATTAGGCGGTACGTAACGTCGAAGTATCCCACCGATAAGTTGAAATTGAGGGTACTTCTCGGGATGTCTCTTAATTTGTTCTAAGATACGAACGTAACATTTGTCTTGGCTTTTAGGGTTGACTTGAACGATATCCAATTTGGGGACTGAACGGGAGAGAGTGTCCGGAACGACATTGAATTTTCCTTTACGGTGGATGATAGTGAAGTCGTACTGCTGAAGACGTACGGCCCATCGAGCCAATCTACCCGACGGAGAATTAAGAGAGTTCAGCCAGCAGAGGGAATAATGATCCGTTATCACCGTAAAGTGAGAGCATTCGATATATGGGCGAAGCTTTTCTATAGCCCAGAGGACGGCAAGGCATTCTTTCTCAACCGTAGAGAATTTACGTTCGGCAGGTGTCAAAGAACGGCTTAGATAACTGATTACTTTCTCCTGTCCATCTATGTCTTGAGTCAAGACGGCTCCAAGACCATAGTCGCTAGCATCAGTTTGAATGATGAATTCATATTGGAAATCGGGACATGTCAAAATCGGGGAGGAAACCAAGCGTTCACGCAAAGATGTCCAGGCTTCTTCGCACGCTAACGTCCAAACGAAGGGACGATTTTTCCGTAGCAAATCAGTAAGCGGGGAGATAACAGTAGAGAAATTAGGGACGAAACGTCGATACCATGAAGCCATACCTACTAAGCGTCTGACTTCAGAAACATTTTTGGGTGTGGCAATTCCGATGATAGCCTTAACTTTGTCAGGGTCGACCATCAACCCACGACGATTAACCACATAGCCCAGGTACTTCAATTCGTCGCGACAAAACTGACATTTGTCTCTATTGAGCGTTAAGCCGGCGTCACGCAGGCGAGATAAAACTTGCTCTAAGATAGACAGGTGTTTTTCAAAGGTAGGAGTGACAATTATTATATCATCCAGATAAACGAAAACGTAAGGTTCTAACTCAGGACCCAAAACTCTATCAATAAAACGCTGCCAGGAGGCAGGTGCGTTGTGGAGGCCATACGGGAGACGACAAAATTGGAACAAACCTCGATTCGGCACGGTGAAGGCGGTATACTGCCGGGAAGACTCGGCAACAGGAATTTGCCAATACGCACTTTTTATATCGAGAGACGTAAGATATTTGGCGTCTCGTAATTTATCTAAGGTATTTGAAACATAGGGAAGGGGATAGGCATCTCTCTCAGTGACCTGATTGAGCTTCCGATAATCGACACAAAATCGAAAAGTCTTGTCCTTCTTAGGCACGAGAAGAATGGGTGAAGACCAACCACTCTGAGACCTCTCAACAACACCGAGAGCCAACATCTTCTCTAATTCCGCGTCGACTACTTTCTGCACCGCCGGAGATATCGGATAATAGCGTTGCTTAATCGGAGGGCTACTAGTGATAATAGTGTGCTCTACACCTTTGGCACAACCTAACACCTCCTTATCGACGTTAGGAAAATTTTGATTGATGATAGCCTCAAGCTGACGTTGACGCTCATCAGATAACATCGGTGGCTCGACATCGACAGAAGACACGTTGGGTGCGTCTGAAAATACCCAATCGCCACTGCGCATGTTTATGACGATACCCATATCTCGCCAGAAGTCTGCGCCCAAGATAAGTTGATGCGGTAGTTCAGGTACCACCAAAACGTCAAAGACCTTAGAACGATTCCTAACATTAATAGGCAGGGCAACTTCACCTGATATTCGGCATCGTGAACCGTTGGCAACAGTGCAGAAGGACATAGAGGATTTAAGCGGAACAAAACCCTTTAACACGGACCAACCTGCTTCACCTAAAATAGTGCGTGATGAACCTGTGTCCAAAAGACCGAGAAACTCTTTACCAAAGATTTGGACTTTAAGATAGGGGCGTTCATCCCCTATGGCTTGTTCGAGTATAAAATCTAACCGGGCTCTAATTTGTCGATAGGCCGCTGTGTATACTGTACGCACGGGACGGCCACTTAGTGCGCACGTCGGGCGTTTCCCGAACACTGCGGACAAGAAGATACAATGGTCTCTGGACGACCACAACGATAGCAAAAGCGTTTGCGAGGTAAAGCGCATTGGGAGTAACGATGTCCTGTCTGACGACAATTCCAACATGTGACAGGATTTGCTGAAACGGGTGCCACATGAACACGAGGGCGATTAGAGACGGGAGTAACGGGTGTCTCACGACTTCGAGAATAACTCGGGACTGGTTCGGCGTTGACATAAGCCAAATCCGGCTCGAGTGTTTTAGCACGTAAGGGAGGCGGTACATAAGCTTCAGCAGAGGCCTTGCGGGCTTCGAGAACTTTCCCATATTTAAGGAGTTCCGCGATAGAATTGACCTCAGTTAAACCCAATTGCGTTTGATAGAAAGGCAGAATATTGCGTTGCAGAATTCGTAATTGAGTTTTTTCAGGGACTGAATCAGAAAGACGAGAAAAGAGATTTTTCATAACCGATACGTATAGTCCAATAGGTTCGTTAGGACCTTGAGTCCGTTGCTTAATTTCGTCCATAAGACGGTCGTCATAATCTACGGCTTGAAACTCTTCCCGTAGACCAGCAGCTAACTCTGACCAATTAGAGTAAAGATGACGATTAGCCCGATACCACACCAAAGCACGATCCTTAAATAAATCTATAGCGGAATTGAATAATAACTGGTCTGAGGAATTACGAGCGATTTTCAGCTCCGCTACACGCTCCAGAAAAGCACTGACCGAAAAGTTCTTATGCCCTGTAAACGTAATACCCCAAGAGGCAACGGGGACGGGTTTAGGCGAAAAAGTAGTGAAAGTCGAGTGAACTGGACCAGAAAAAGTGTTAACCGGAGATCGAATAGGATCCTCCTCCTCACTAAACTCCTCTTCACTCCCTTGAGGACCAGGGTTACCGGCAGTGGGTGACTGTAATAAACTGAAGGTTGAGGCGCGTTCAAGGGTGCGAGCCTTATCGCGGATGCGATCTTCCAGATCAGCAACGCGACTCCGAAACGCATGGCATTCTTCCACTTCCTCTGAAGATTTTGGGACGGAGTTCTGAATTCGGCGCAATACGAAAGCAAGGGCGGTAGAAATTTTTTGAAATTCGGAAGACTCACGATTCCCCACGAACTGATCGATGAGCCCTTCGATAACCGTAAGCTTAACCTTAATGGCCGCGGAATCTTCTGCATAGGTAAATGGATACGTGAGCTTTGTATCCGACGGATAAGACCTAGCATAACCTAGCAGACGTCGATACATTCGTCGCATTCCGTCCAAAGTGGATGGCACCACAGCACCCATAACAGTCAGTAAATATTCAAGGTCTTCCTTCAAAAGACGATTGATCTCAAATTTAGGAGCCATAGCGAAAGTTAATTCAGCAGAAAGTCGAAAAGAAAGAAAACAAAAGAAATGGCGGTATCGGGATCAGCAAGCAAAGACTCGAGTCCTAAGACACGCAAATATAATCTGAAAGACAAGATAGTTCAGAACCTAAGATAAAATTGTAACGTGAGGTGATAACCTTTCCCAAAAAAAAGGAAGAAAACGAAATATAAACAGTCGAGGTTAGATTAGGTGAGGGAGTAGACGGAAATACAAAAAAACTGAGCGGTAAGGGAAACTTAACGTCCACTTACCCACCTAAACGAGAAACGGGCTTAAATCGAGGAAATTCAAAATTTATTCCTGAAAATGGTCAGGGCCGAAACGCTAATACAAAACAAGTAGCTTCTCCAAAGTATAGCACCACTGTGCGGTACGACGAAATGTTAGAAATGTTAGTGGCTGAAATACTTAAAGGTAAGGAAAATATTCCGGAAGATGGAGAAAACTTGTCCAGACCGTTAGGCAACGACACGTTGTCACGTCAAAGCAACCAAAACCAAGGAAAATTAGAAAAGACGAGAAATTTCCCTGAAGATGGTAAAAACCAGGTTGAAACGTTCGGTGTCAACTTATGAGTTGATAGATGACACACAAAAGGAAAAGAAAATTTGAGGGCGGCGAAAACTTAGTCGAAACGTAGGTGCGAACCGTTGTACGTTAGGCCCACAACGAAAGCATGAAATTGTTGTGAAGATAGCGAAAACTTCGTTGGAGCGTTGGGTAGCGAAGGAAAAAAAAATTTTGTTCCGGAAGGTGGAGAAAAGATGGCAGAAACGTTGGTGTGTCAATTCGTACGGGGGGGGGGAAGAAAACTTGTCTGAAATTCTGAAAATGGCGGAAAGTTGGTCGGAACGTTGGTGCCAAATTTTTCCCTATCACCAAAAGAAAAATCCAGACGCTAGGGCACCAAATTTTTCCTTAATACTGAAAGAAAGGCCCCAAAAAGATTATCGAAACGTTGGCTGTTAAAGACAGGGAGATAATTTGCAAAATTCAAGAAAATGTTCCGGAAGATGGTCAAAATTTTTCCGAAACGTGGTCCACCAAGGACAAGGCGATAAATTTGTAAATTTAAAAAAAATTCCGGAAGATGGTCAAAAATCGGCCGAAACGTTGGGCGCCAAATTTTTGCTACCGGATCTACGTCGCAATAAGATAACGGCTGATTAAGATATGAAACGGGGAGTCGCAATAGGGGGTTGTTAAACAGGATAACGCAGGGCCGAGCTAACTCTGTCGCAGACGGCGTGACGGTTCAGGTAAAAGAGAACACCTATAAGTAGAGCGTCGGTCGGCAACGACGCTTGCGACGATTGTCCGGGCACCAGGACACTATGCTATCTACAGATAACCTACCTGCGCCTCCTACGAACTACCACTGGCTGTGTCCCTCCAGCGGGTTACCTACTGAACACCCTGTATATATGAAGCACCCACACTCATGTGCGTACTTGTCACAATAATAAATACATATGCAGAGGTAAAAGAAATAAAAGATAAGGTATTCGTAATATAACAAAATTTAATTGAACTTGACGTGTGATGCGGTTATCAGTATAATATAAAAAAAAAATTAAATTGTGAAATCTGAAGTTAAGCAATGCGTTGAATGAAAGCTACATCGTAGTTAAGTTAGACAGATGGTAAATAATAAAAAAAAACGTAGGTGACATTTGCAAAAATTAGTAAGAATATAAGTAAAAAAAAACTTAAGGATTAGACAAAAACTCTGCGCATCCGCAGGAGTTGGTCGGTTGCCGAAACGTTTCTTTCACCTCACAATTAGGTGTACAAAAGTTTTCAATTACATGCCATTTGGCAATGTCAATACAAAGGTGAAATAATATTTATAAAATTTAATAAGCGCAAGAAAGATTAATGTATTAAAATAAAGTCTTAGCCTAAAGTGTGTAAAATTCGCTAACTTATAAAACAAAACAAAACGTCAGGTTTGCTTACATGAACTACGTTAAATGAATTTGAAGGTTAACTATTGGCAAAGACAAGAGTTAAAGGCAAAATCTCACAAGATTACAGCAGAATATAAACGTACAAAATTATAAACAAATATATATTCCAAAATTGCAATACTTCATGTAACCTACGGTTATTGTAACGGAAGAGAAAACACTAGGTATATTACCGATCGTCTAACATCTACCCAAAAGAAAATAATGAGATAAAATTTATGAATTTTCTAGATTAAGTTTAAATTAAATAATTGCCTCAGAATAAGGCTACAATAATTACGGTAGTGACAAATTCAAAAATTCAGATCAATCTGATCATTACAAAAATTAATAAAATTATAACGGAAATTTAATCAGGATTATTTTGTGACCTCGCAGTTGACTAAGAGGTGCGACAGGTAATAAACCACTCAAAATTCTTGGTTCAAAAACTAGGCGAAATAAGTCTTGCACTCAAACGTTACGTCGTCGAAAATCGGTCGAAAATATATATAAGGTAAAAATTACAACCTTATTTGGCAAGATGGCTAACGGAAAGGACGCTGCAGTTGTTCAAGATGGCGACGTCTCCCTTGTTGGAGAAATTCCACTCAACAGGTGGGCTGGAAGTTGGATGAGACCCCTGTTGTGGGCGATAACCCCAAAAATAAGTCTTCGGAGGGCTCAAATGGTCGCCAAAGGAATCCTAACAGCCTTTGAGGGCTTTAGTGCCCGTCAAAAGAATCCTAGCGGGTTCTGAGGGCTTTTGTGCCCGTCAAAAGAATCCTATTAAAATTAAAAAAAACCCAAAGATAAAATCCCGAAAATTTAACACAGAGCTCTGAAAACTTACCCCAATTATGAAGAAATAATATGGAGATTCCACGATAAGGACTCAGAAGTCACACATAGCACGAAGATAAATCAAAAATCCACCTCGTGGCATTCGTAAATTAGATAACGGTATTGCGATAAAAATTAATTCACGATAAATCACCTAATAAAGGTATCGATAACTCACACTTATTTCGTTAAAGCCGCCTAAGCGTTAGTCTAACATTTTAGACAAAGTGATAAAATTCACCAAAGGACAATAAGCATATCGTGCCCATGCACTTATAACAAGTCCGACTTCTAAAGTGACCTAAACCGTGACCTTTACGGTAGATACGTTACAACCCAAGATCACGCACACTCAATGCGTCACTAGAAAGGATTCAACCTAAAGGCGGGAGTTTTCAAATAAACATAATAAGCACTCAACTAATCTGACAATAAAGGGGAGACGACATCGTGACTTAAACACAATTAAACGTAACCCTACACATATCTTAGAAGGAAGAACATAAGCGAATTACTCAACAATTGTAAATAGGAGATATAAAGTCGACCGCACGAGAGGGTATTTCATGCCGGACGTTGGCAATCCGTGAGCAGATAGAACTGTACTACTTAGCCGATAGGTATGACAGAAAATAAACAAGCGATCTTCCACACGTAGTTTCTGTTTTCATTAGGCGAAAGGACAGAATTTCTGCAGGTAAATAACGAAATACTAAAGCTTAATATCAAAACGCTGCTAAAGACGGTAGAAAAACCGATCAAAACCTTATGTTACAGCGAAATCACGATCCTAACCCATACGATGGTTCTGGGGACAGAATAACAGAAGTTCCTAATACTAGAAAATCGAAGATAGAGCAACAAGTGATCGACAGCAATTAATAGTATGCCTTACACTCCAAACATTTCTTTAATTAATACTCCTTACCTTTTTTTCTTTTAGAGAGACGACTGCGAAGGAAAAGGAAAATAACAATAATACTCGGGGGGGCCTGCTCGAGATTCTGTGTTTGGCAAAACGCAAAATATATGACACAGTTAGCACAATATCTTGATTATCGTTTCAAAACGTTTACAACCTACAATAAATGCATTAGGTAGGGATCGGTCGTAATATATATAAGAAGATATTTTATATACTTAAGCAAGGCGTAGAGATAATTGCAAATGCGTAAAATATGAAACTACAGGTAGGTTAGATTAAGCTAGAGCTAAGATAAATAAAGTTAGTTATTCAGATAAAGAGGCTTTCACAAAAACAGAGTGTAAATGCCCGATCTTACACAAAATGTATCTGTCATGTTCGCGGTATGTGATTTAGAGCGGTGAGGGCTCAATAGTAGGTTTAGTACCCACGGAAGCATACTGCAGGCAGTCTTAGTGACCGGTGAAATAGACAATATACAGGGTACGCTCAAAAAGTCATGAACTTTATACGAAATTCCACGTATTTAGACAAAAGGTACACAATCTTTCGCGAACTATAGACAAAGTAAATTTACAACGTAACAAATTCCCCCCTTTCCAGCGAAAAGAAATTGATCGCAGAGCAATTTCTTGCACCGAGAACATAGGCTGACGGGATAAAGATAGTGAAAAGGGTAAGCGAGAGCTCTAAAACGGACGTTGTCTACTACACAAACGCACACATCCACACCCAGTCACAGCAACACCAGACAGCTTGGCCATAACCACCACGTGGCCCTTCGGCATTCGGCCGGTACGGGGAAAGTAACGAAAAATAAAAGAACAAGGGGGTGTCGAGATTCTGCACAGACGCGCCCCGAGACCTGTCCAACCGACAGCCCAGCACTACTGGTAGCATCACGGGGGGAAGAGGGTGTAGACGGGTTAGATATCGGTGTGCCCGGCCGGCGGTGATCCTTACGACGGTCGAAGGCACAGGAATGAGGAGTGGGCACTACCAATAGGCCAAGATGCGGGCAAGGCAACCCCCGAGACGACACTCTGCAGACACGCGACGGTAAAAGAGACCCTTGGGAGAGAAACCGAGAGCCTCAAAACAGACAAAAATAATAAAAGGTCAACTAAAAACGGGTTTATCACTACAGATACGGGATACAAAGCGGAATAGGGAAGAGGTAAATACAGGTAGGGTAGAGCTCAGAATGGTGCAACTGCTCAGAGGTACGGATATGCTGTTTCGACATCCATAACATCCGGTAACAACAAAACGAGAAAAGATCGCCAAACAAAAATAGAAATTAGAGAGCAAAAGTTTAAAGTCTGGACCGGCGTTGTCCCGACTAAAATGCTGAAGGCAACGATAAACCATAAAGGCTGAAGTCATTTCCGATTCCTGGTAGTAACATTTTGAACGTAAGAAAAGCAAGAAGGTCGCCAGGACACGACCTTTAGAAGGCTGAGGATTATCACACAGAAGGGACCATCACTCTTTATACCTTCACAAATAAGAAAGTCAAATCCGGTAGTTAAGCCACATTAGTTAGCTTAAAAGGTAGTCATGTCAGAGAGGGTAAACGAAATATAGTGTGGACTCCCCTAGCAAGGCTGCCACTCCATACATGCAAAGACACGGGAGATCCGAAACATACGGAAGCGATAAAGGCACGGGAAGATAAATGCATAGTCGGAGTCACAGATACGAGCTGTGCAATGGGGCCGGTAATCACACTAACAGAAGTTGATATAAGGAAAATGTTTGCCCTGAAGCGATAGCTCCTTGATGTATCAAAGCTATTTAATTAGTAATTGCGGGTTATGAAATAAATTTTCCAAGATGGAACAGCAACCGCGCGGAAAAGGTCGTGCACTCAGCCGCGGGAGGAGACAAGATCCCACACGGAAAACCCGACAACACGAGAGGGAAGGAAATTGATTGCTCCGGGGTGTTAGGGAACAATCGACACACGAGAGGGAAGGAAATTGATTGCTCCGGGGTGTTAGGGAACAATCGACACACGAGAGGGAAGGAAATTGATCGTTCCGGGGTGTTAGGGAACAAAGAGGTCCGAGTCCCTTTAGAAGCCTTTTACTTCACGCAGGATCACGGTAGGAGAATTCTTTCAGCCCTCACTACAGGCCGTGAAGGTAATGGTAGGTACAGGTAACGAAAAGACAAAATCGAGATAGCGATAATTTTAGGCAGTTAGACCCGTAAGAAGATAGATCTTAATCATCACTCGGTTGAGGTTTCAGTAAATTTGCATGCCACGCCCCGGGCAGCAATTTACCTTCGCAAGTTTTGAGTTCGTAAATGTCAGTGGAGATACGTTTACTAATTTGAAAGGGCCCGACATATTTGTCAGCCAATTTGGCGGTATAGAATTTGGCGGCATCTGAAAGAACGAAATTTTTACGCCAGACCAACTGGTTTACCAAGAATTCATCTCGTCTATGACGAGTGTCGTAGCGCGCTTTAGCACGCTCGTATGCTTTCTGCAAGCGGGATTTGATGTCGCGATAAAGTTTAGAAAATCCTTCGGAACGTTCTATTAGTTTTTCCGGGTCGCGGACTTCGACAAGTGGAGTTCCGTCAGAGATAGGAGCATCGGAAATTCTTTCTCCAGTGAGATTCATCTCACGACCGAAGTTAATGAAATAGGGCGTATGTCCGGTGACTTCGTGTCTGGCAGTGCGCAAGGCGCAAGTGACTTTGGGAAGGTAGACGTCCCATACGCGATGATTGTCAGAGACATACGAGATCAACATGGTTTTGATAACCCTATTCACACGTTCCACGGGATTCGCTTGAGGATGGTAATTTGCAGTATAGCATGGACGTACTTTATATTCTTTTAACTTAGAACGGTAGTCGTTAGAACGAAACTGCACGCCATTATCGGAAATTACGGAACGAGGTACGCCAAAAATCAGAAACACATCTTCTTCAAGATGACGGATAATAGACTTGGAGGAAGCTTTACGTAACGGGAAAGTCAGAACAAACTTACTGAAGATATCAGAGACCACTAAAATGTAATTAAAACCGCGCTTGGACCTCGGAAGAGGACCAACAATGTCGACACTGAGTACTTCCCATGGTTTAGTAACTTTAGAATGTCCACCCATACGACCAACAGGAGCTCTTTGAAGAGGTTTCGCCTTATTGCAATTAGGACAGGCTCTGATGTGACGAATCACATCTCCTAACATCTTAGGCCAATAGTAGTGTTGCAATATGCGAGCGAGAGTCTTCGCAATGCCCAGATGACCACTTGTGGGCTCGTTATGGCATTCTAACAAGACCTCTTGTCGTTGTTCCTTAGGAACATAGATTTTCCATGAATCGGAGTCCTCAGAGGGAAAAGCGCTATTAGGCGGTACGTAACGTCGAAGTATCCCACCGATAAGTTGAAATTGAGGGTACTTCTCGGGATGTCTCTTAATTTGTTCTAAGATACGAACGTAACATTTGTCTTGGCTTTTAGGGTTGACTTGAACGATATCCAATTTGGGGACTGAACGGGAGAGAGTGTCCGGAACGACATTGAATTTTCCTTTACGGTGGATGATAGTGAAGTCGTACTGCTGAAGACGTACGGCCCATCGAGCCAATCTACCCGACGGAGAATTAAGAGAGTTCAGCCAGCAGAGGGAATAATGATCCGTTATCACCGTAAAGTGAGAGCATTCGATATATGGGCGAAGCTTTTCTATAGCCCAGAGGACGGCAAGGCATTCTTTCTCAACCGTAGAGAATTTACGTTCGGCAGGTGTCAAAGAACGGCTTAGATAACTGATTACTTTCTCCTGTCCATCTATGTCTTGAGTCAAGACGGCTCCAAGACCATAGTCGCTAGCATCAGTTTGAATGATGAATTCATATTGGAAATCGGGACATGTCAAAATCGGGGAGGAAACCAAGCGTTCACGCAAAGATGTCCAGGCTTCTTCGCACGCTAACGTCCAAACGAAGGGACGATTTTTCCGTAGCAAATCAGTAAGCGGGGAGATAACAGTAGAGAAATTAGGGACGAAACGTCGATACCATGAAGCCATACCTACTAAGCGTCTGACTTCAGAAACATTTTTGGGTGTGGCAATTCCGATGATAGCCTTAACTTTGTCAGGGTCGACCATCAACCCACGACGATTAACCACATAGCCCAGGTACTTCAATTCGTCGCGACAAAACTGACATTTGTCTCTATTGAGCGTTAAGCCGGCGTCACGCAGGCGAGATAAAACTTGCTCTAAGATAGACAGGTGTTTTTCAAAGGTAGGAGTGACAATTATTATATCATCCAGATAAACGAAAACGTAAGGTTCTAACTCAGGACCCAAAACTCTATCAATAAAACGCTGCCAGGAGGCAGGTGCGTTGTGGAGGCCATACGGGAGACGACAAAATTGGAACAACCCTCGATTCGGCACGGTGAAGGCGGTATACTGCCGGGAAGACTCGGCAACAGGAATTTGCCAATACGCACTTTTTATATCGAGAGACGTAAGATATTTGGCGTCCTTTTGTGTGTCATCTATCAACTCATAAGTTGACACCGAACGTTTCGACCTGGTTTTTACCATCTTCAGGGAAATTTCTCGTCTTTTCTAATTTTCCTTGGTTTTGGTTGCTTTGACGTGACAACGTGTCGTTGCCTAACGGTCTGGACAAGTTTTCTCCATCCTCCGGAATATTTTCCTTACCTTTAAGTATTTCAGCCACTAACATTTCTAACATTTCGTCGTACCGCACAGTGGTGCTATACTTTGGAGAAGCTACTTGTTTTGTATTAGCGTTTCGGCCCTGACCATTTTCAGGAATAAATTTTGAATTTTCTCGATTTAAGCCCGTTTCTCGTTTAGGTGGGTAAGTGGACGTTAAGTTTCCCTTACCGCTCAGTTTTTTTTGTATTTCCGTCTACTCCCTCACCTAATCTAACTTCGACTGTTTATATTTCGTTTTCTTCCTTTTATTTGGGAAAGGTTATCACCTCACGTTACAATTTTATCTTAGGTTCTGAACTATCTTGTCTTTCAGATTATATTTGCGTGTCTTAGGACTCGAGTCTTTGCTTGCTGATCCCGATACCGCCATTTCTTTTGTATTTCTTTCTTTTCGACTTTCTGCTGAATTAACTTTCGCTATGGCTCCTAAATTTGAGATCAATCGTCTTTTGAAGGAAGACCTTGAATATTTACTGACTGTTATGGGTGCTGTGGTTCCATCCACTTTGGACGGAATGCGACGAATGTATCGACGTCTGCTAGGTTATGCTAGGTCTTATCCGTCGGATACAAAGCTCACGTATCCATTTACCTATGCAGAAGATTCCGCGGCCATTAAGGTTAAGCTTACGGTTATCGAAGGGCTCATCGATCAGTTCGTGGGGAATCGTGAGTCTTCCGAATTTCAAAAAATTTCTACCGCCCTTGCTTTCGTATTGCGCCGAATTCAGAACTCCGTCCCAAAATCTTCAGAGGAAGTGGAAGAATGCCATGCGTTTCGGAGTCGCGTTGCTGATCTGGAAGATCGCATCCGCGATAAGGCTCGCACCCTTGAACGCGCCTCAACCTTCAGTTTATTACAGTCACCCACTGCCGGTAACCCTGGTCCTCAAGGGAGTGAAGAGGAGTTTAGTGAGGAGGAGGATCCTATTCGATCTCCGGTTAACACTTTTTCTGGTCCAGTTCACTCGACTTTCACTACTTTTTCGCCTAAACCCGTCCCCGTTGCCTCTTGGGGTATTACGTTTACAGGGCATAAGAACTTTTCGGTCAGTGCTTTTCTGGAGCGTGTAGCGGAGCTGAAAATCGCTCGTAATTCCTCAGACCAGTTATTATTCAATTCCGCTATAGATTTATTTAAGGATCGTGCTTTGGTGTGGTATCGGGCTAATCGTCATCTTTACTCTAATTGGTCAGAGTTAGCTGCTGGTCTACGGGAAGAGTTTCAAGCCGTAGATTATGACGACCGTCTTATGGACGAAATTAAGCAACGGACTCAAGGTCCTAACGAACCTATTGGACTATACGTATCGGTTATGAAAAATCTCTTTTCTCGTCTTTCTGATTCAGTCCCTGAAAAAACTCAATTACGAATTCTGCAACGCAATATTCTGCCTTTCTATCAAACGCAATTGGGTTTAACTGAGGTCAATTCTATCGCGGAACTCCTTAAATATGGGAAAGTTCTCGAAGCCCGCTAGGCCTCTGCTGAAGCTTATGTACCGCCTCCCTTACGTGCTAAAACACTCGAGCCGGATTTGGCTTATGTCAACGCCGAACCAGTCCCGAGTTATTCTCGAAGTCGTGAGACACCCGTTACTCCCGTCTCTAATCGCCCTCGTGTTCATGTGGCACCCGTTTCAGCAAATCCTGTCACATGTTGGAATTGTCGTCAGACAGGACATCGTTACTCCCAATGCGCTTTACCTCGCAAACGCTTTTGCTATCGTTGTGGTCGTCCAGAGACCATTGTATCTTCTTGTCCGCAGTGTTCGGGAAACGCCCGACGTGCGCACTAAGTGGCCGTCCCGTGCGTACAGTATACACAGCGGCCTATCGACAAATTAGAGCCCGGTTAGATTTTATACTCGAACAAGCCATAGGGGATGAACGCCCCTATCTTAAAGTCCAAATCTTTGGTAAAGAGTTTCTCGGTCTTTTGGACACAGGTTCATCACGCACTATTTTAGGTGAAGCAGGTTGGTCCGTGTTAAAGGGTTTTGTTCCGCTTAAATCCTCTATGTCCTTTTGCACTGTTGCCAACGGTTCACGATGCCGAATATCAGGTGAAGTTGCCCTGCCTATTAATGTTAGGAATCGTTCTAAGGTCTTTGACGTTTTGGTGGTACCTGAACTACCGCATCAACTTATCTTGGGCGCAGACTTCTGGCGAGATATGGGTATCGTCATAAACATGCGCAGTGGCGATTGGGTATTTTCAGACGCACCCAACGTGTCTTCTGTCGATGTCGAGCCACCGATGTTATCTGATGAGCGTCAACGTCAGCTTGAGGCTATCATCAATCAAAATTTTCCTAACGTCGATAAGGAGGTGTTAGGTTGTGCCAAAGGTGTAGAGCACACTATTATCACTAGTAGCCCTCCGATTAAGCAACGCTATTATCCGATATCTCCGGCGGTGCAGAAAGTAGTCGACGCGGAATTAGAGAAGATGTTGGCTCTCGGTGTTGTTGAGAGGTCTCAGAGTGGTTGGTCTTCACCCATTCTTCTCGTGCCTAAGAAGGACAAGACTTTTCGATTTTGTGTCGATTATCGGAAGCTCAATCAGGTCACTGAGAGAGATGCCTATCCCCTTCCCTATGTTTCAAATACCTTAGATAAATTACGAGACGCCAAATATCTTACGTCTCTCGATATAAAAAGTGCGTATTGGCAAATTCCTGTTGCCGAGTCTTCCCGGCAGTATACCGCCTTCACCGTGCCGAATCGAGGTTTGTTCCAATTTTGTCGTCTCCCGTATGGTCTCCACAACGCACCTGCCTCCTGGCAGCGTTTTATTGATAGAGTTTTGGGTCCTGAGTTAGAACCTTACGTTTTCGTTTATCTGGATGATATAATAATTGTCACTCCTACCTTTGAAAAACACCTGTCTATCTTAGAGCAAGTTTTATCTCGCCTGCGTGACGCCGGCTTAACGCTCAATAGAGACAAATGTCAGTTTTGTCGCGACGAATTGAAGTACCTGGGCTATGTGGTTAATCGTCGTGGGTTGATGGTCGACCCTGACAAAGTTAAGGCTATCATCGGAATTGCCACACCCAAAAATGTTTCTGAAGTCAGACGCTTAGTAGGTATGGCCTCATGGTATCGACGTTTCGTCCCTAATTTCTCTACTGTTATCTCCCCGCTTACTGATTTGCTACGGAAAAATCGTCCCTTCGTTTGGACGTTAGCGTGCGAAGAAGCCTGGACATCTTTGCGTGAACGCTTGGTTTCCTCCCCGATTTTGACATGTCCCGATTTCCAATATGAATTCATCATTCAAACTGATGCTAGCGACTATGGTCTTGGAGCCGTCTTGACTCAAGACATAGATGGACAGGAGAAAGTAATCAGTTATCTAAGCCGTTCTTTGACACCTGCCGAACGTAAATTCTCTACGGTTGAGAAAGAATGCCTTGCCGTCCTCTGGGCTATAGAAAAGCTTCGCCCATATATCGAATGCTCTCACTTTACGGTGATAACGGATCATTATTCCCTCTGCTGGCTGAACTCTCTTAATTCTCCGTCGGGTAGATTGGCTCGATGGGCCGTACGTCTTCAGCAGTACGACTTCACTATCATCCACCGTAAAGGAAAATTCAATGTCGTTCCGGACACTCTCTCCCGTTCAGTCCCCAAATTGGATATCGTTCAAGTCAACCCTAAAAGCCAAGACAAATGTTACGTTCGTATCTTAGAACAAATTAAGAGACATCCCGAGAAGTACCCTCAATTTCAACTTATCGGTGGGATACTTCGACGTTACGTACCGCCTAATAGCGCTTTTCCCTCTGAGGACTCCGATTCATGGAAAATCTATGTTCCTAAGGAACAACGACAAGAGGTCTTGTTAGAATGCCATAACGAGCCCACAAGTGGTCATCTGGGCATTGCGAAGACTCTCGCTCGCATATTGCAACACTACTATTGGCCTAAGATGTTAGGAGATGTGATTCGTCACATCAGAGCCTGTCCTAATTGCAATAAGGCGAAACCTCTTCAAAGAGCTCCTGTTGGTCGTATGGGTGGACATTCTAAAGTTACTAAACCATGGGAAGTACTCAGTGTCGACATTGTTGGTCCTCTTCCGAGGTCCAAGCGCGGTTTTAATTACATTTTAGTGGTCTCTGATATCTTCAGTAAGTTTGTTCTGACTTTCCCGTTACGTAAAGCTTCCTCCAAGTCTATTATCCGTCATCTTGAAGAAGATGTGTTTCTGATTTTTGGCGTACCTCGTTCCGTAATTTCCGATAATGGCGTGCAGTTTCGTTCTAACGACTACCGTTCTAAGTTAAAAGAATATAAAGTACGTCCATGCTATACTGCAAATTACCATCCTCAAGCGAATCCCGTGGAACGTGTGAATAGGGTTATCAAAACCATGTTGATCTCGTATGTCTCTGACAATCATCGCGTATGGGACGTCTACCTTCCCAAAGTCACTTGCGCCTTGCGCACTGCCAGACACGAAGTCACCGGACATACGCCCTATTTCATTAACTTCGGTCGTGAGATGAATCTCACTGGAGAAAGAATTTCCGATGCTCCTATCTCTGACGGAACTCCACTTGTCGAGGTCCGCGATCCGGAAAAACTAATAGAGCGTTCCGAAGGATTTTCTAAACTATATCGTGACATCAAATCCCGCTTGCAGAAAGCATACGAGCGTGCTAAAGCGCGCTACGATACTCGTCATAGACGAGATGAATTCTTGGTAAACCAGTTGGTCTGGCGTAAAAATTTCGTTCTTTCAGATGCCGCCAAATTCTATACCGCCAAACTGGCTGACAAATATGTCGGGCCCTTTCAAATTAGTAAACGTATCTCCACTGACATTTACGAACTCAAAACTTGCGAAGGTAAATTGCTGCCCGGGGCGTGGCATGCAAATTTACTGAAACCTCAACCGAGTGATGATTAAGATCTATCTTCTTACGGGTCTAACTGCCTAAAATTATCGCTATCTCGATTTTGTCTTTTCGTTACCTGTACCTACCATTACCTTCACGGCCTGTAGTGAGGGCTGAAAGAATTCTCCTACCGTGATCCTGCGTGAAGTAAAAGGCTTCTGAAGGGACTCGGACCTCTTTGTTCCCTAACACCCCGGAACGATGAATTTCCTTCCCTCTCGTGTGTCGATTGTTCCCTAACACCCCGGAGCAATCAATTTCCTTCCCTCTCGTGTGTCGATTGTTCCCTAACACCCCGGAGCAATCAATTTCCTTCCCTCTCGTGTGTCGAGTTTTCCGTGTGGGATCTTGTCTCCTCCCGCGGCTGAGTGCACGACCTTTTCCGCGCGGTTGCTGTTCCATCTTGGAAAATTTATTTCATAACCCGCAATTACTAATTAAATAGCTTTGATACATCAAGGAGCTATCGCTTCAGGGCAAACATTTTCCTTATATCAACTTCTGTTAGTGTGATTACCGGCCCCATTGCACAGCTCGTATCTGTGACTCCGACTATGCATTTATCTTCCCGTGCCTTTATCGCTTCCGTATGTTTCGGATCTCCCGTGTCTTTGCATGTATGGAGTGGCAGCCTTGCTAGGGGAGTCCACACTATATTTCGTTTACCCTCTCTGACATGACTACCTTTTAAGCTAACTAATGTGGCTTAACTACCGGATTTGACTTTCTTATTTGTGAAGGTATAAAGAGTGATGGTCCCTTCTGTGTGATAATCCTCAGCCTTCTAAAGGTCGTGTCCTGGCGACCTTCTTGCTTTTCTTACGTTCAAAATGTTACTACCAGGAATCGGAAATGACTTCAGCCTTTATGGTTTATCGTTGCCTTCAGCATTTTAGTCGGGACAACGCCGGTCCAGACTTTAAACTTTTGCTCTCTAATTTCTATTTTTGTTTGGCGATCTTTTCTCGTTTTGTTGTTACCGGATGTTATGGATGTCGAAACAGCATATCCGTACCTCTGAGCAGTTGCACCATTCTGAGCTCTACCCTACCTGTATTTACCTCTTCCCTATTCCGCTTTGTATCCCGTATCTGTAGTGATAAACCCGTTTTTAGTTGACCTTTTATTATTTTTGTCTGTTTTGAGGCTCTCGGTTTCTCTCCCAAGGGTCTCTTTTACCGTCGCGTGTCTGCAGAGTGTCGTCTCGGGGGTTGCCTTGCCCGCATCTTGGCCTATTGGTAGTGCCCACTCCTCATTCCTGTGCCTTCGACCGTCGTAAGGATCACCGCCGGCCGGGCACACCGATATCTAACCCGTCTACACCCTCTTCCCCCCCGTGATGCTACCAGTAGTGCTGGGCTGTCGGTTGGACAGGTCTCGGGGCGCGTCTGTGCAGAATCTCGACACCCCTTGTTCTTTTATTTTTCGTTACTTTCCCCGTACCGGCCGAATGCCGAAGGGCCACGTGGTGGTTATGGCCAAGCTGTCTGGTGTTGCTGTGACTGGGTGTGGATGTGTGCGTTTGTGTAGTAGACAACGTCCGTTTTAGAGCTCTCGCTTACCCTTTTCACTATCTTTATCCCGTCAGCCTATGTTCTCGGTGCAAGAAATTGCTCTGCGATCAATTTCTTTTCGCTGGAAAGGGGGGAATTTGTTACGTTGTAAAATTTACTTTGTCTATAGTTCGCGAAAGATTGTGTACCTTTTGTCTAAATACGTGGAATTTCGTATAAAGTTCATGACTTTTTGAGCGTACCCTGTATATTGTCTATTTCACCGGTCACTAAGACTGCCTGCAGTATGCTTCCGTGGGTACTAAACCTACTATTGAGTCCTCACCGCTCTAAATCACATACCGCGAACATGACAGATACATTTTGTGTAAGATCGGGCATTTACACTCTGTTTTTGTGGAAGCCTCTTTATCTGAATAACTAACTTTATTTATCTTAGCTCTAGCTTAATCTAACCTACCTGTAGTTTCATATTTTACGCATTTGCAATTATCTCTACGCCTTGCTTAAGTATATAAAATATCTTCTTATATATATTACGACCGATCCCTACCTAATGCATTTATTGTAGTTTGTAAACGTTTTGAAACGATAATCAAGATATTGTGCTAACTGTGTCATATATTTTGCGTTTTGCCAAACACAGAATCTCGAGCAGGCCCCCGAGTATTATTGTTATTTTCCTTTTCCTTCGCAGTCGTCTCTCTAAAAAAAAAAGGTAAGGAGTATTAATTAAAGAAATGTTTGGAGTGTAAGGCATACTATTAATTGCTGTCGATCACTTGTTGCTCTATCTTCGATTTTCTAGTATTAGGAACTTCTGTTATTCTGTCCCCAGAACCATCGTATGGGTTAGGATTGTAATTTCGCTGTAACATAAGTTTTGATCGGTTTTTCTACCGTCTTTTGCAGCGTTTTGATATTAAGCTTTAGTATTTCGTTATTTACCTGCAGAAATTCTGTCCTTTCGCCTAATGAAAACAGAAACTACGTGTGGAAGATCGCTTGTTTATTTTCTGTCATACCTATCGGCTAAGTAGTACAGTTCTATCTGCTCACGGATTGCCAACGTCCGGCATGAAATACCCTCTCGTGCGGTCGACTTTATATCTCCTATTTACAATTGTTGAGTAATTCGCTTTTGTTCTTCCTTCTAAGATATGTGTAGGGTTACGTTTAATTGTGTTTAAGTCACGATGTCGTCTCCCCTTTATTGTCAGATTAGTTGAGTGCTTATTATGTTTATTTGAAAACTCCCGCCTTTAGGTTGAATCCTTTCTAGTGACGCATTGAGTGTGCGTGATCTTGGGTTGTAACGTATCTACCGTAAAGGTCACGGTTTAGGTCACTTTAGAAGTCGAACTTGTTATAAGTGCATGGGCACGATATGCTTATTGTCTTTTGGTGAATTTTATCGCTTTGTCTAAAATGTTAGACTAACGCTTAGGCGGCTTTAACGAAATAAGTGTGAGTTATCGATACCTTTATTAGGTGATTTATCGTGAATTAATTTTTATCGCAATACCGTTATCTAATTTACGAATGCCACGAGGTGGATTTTTGATTTATCTTCGTGCTATGTGTGACTTCTGAGTCCTTATCGTGGAATCTCCATATTATTTCTTCATAATTGGGGTAAGTTTTCAGAGCTCTGTGTTAAATTTTCGGGATTTTATCTTTGGGTTTTTTTTTAATTTTAATAGGATTCTTTTGACGGGCACAAAAGCCCTCAGAACCCGCTAGGATTCTTTTGACGGGCACAAAAGCCCTCAGAACCCGCTAGGATTCTTTTGTCGGGCACTAAAGCCCTCAAAGGCTGTTAGGATTCCTTTGGCGACCATTTGAGCCCTCCGAAGACTTATTTTTGGGGTTATCGCCCACAACAGGGGTCTCATCCAACTTCCAGCCCACCTGTTGAGTGGAATTTCTCCAACAAGGGAGACGTCGCCATCTTGAACAACTGCAGCGTCCTTTCCGTTAGCCATCTTGCCAAATAAGGTTGTAATTTTTACCTTATATATATTTTCGACCGATTTTCGACGACGTAACGTTTGAGTGCAAGACTTATTTCGCCTAGTTTTTGAACCAAGAATTTTGAGTGGTTTATTACCTGTCGCACCTCTTAGTCAACTGCGAGGTCACAAAATAATCCTGATTAAATTTCCGTTATAATTTTATTAATTTTTGTAATGATCAGATTGATCTGAATTTTTGAATTTGTCACTACCGTAATTATTGTAGCCTTATTCTGAGGCAATTATTTAATTTAAACTTAATCTAGAAAATTCATAAATTTTATCTCATTATTTTCTTTTGGGTAGATGTTAGACGATCGGTAATATACCTAGTGTTTTCTCTTCCGTTACAATAACTGTAGGTTACATGAAGTATTGCAATTTTGGAATATATATTTGTTTATAATTTTGTACGTTTATATTCTGCTGTAATCTTGTGAGATTTTGCCTTTAACTCTTGTCTTTGCCAATAGTTAACCTTCAAATTCATTTAACGTAGTTCATGTAAGCAAACCTGACGTTTTGTTTTGTTTTATAAGTTAGCGAATTTTACACACTTTAGGCTAAGACTTTATTTTAATACATTAATCTTTCTTGCGCTTATTAAATTTTATAAATATTATTTCACCTTTGTATTGACATTGCCAAATGGCATGTAATTGAAAACTTTTGTACACCTAATTGTGAGGTGAAAGAAACGTTTCGGCAACCGACCAACTCCTGCGGATGCGCAGAGTTTTTGTCTAATCCTTAAGTTTTTTTTTACTTATATTCTTACTAATTTTTGCAAATGTCACCTACGTTTTTTTTTATTATTTACCATCTGTCTAACTTAACTACGATGTAGCTTTCATTCAACGCATTGCTTAACTTCAGATTTCACAATTTAATTTTTTTTTTATATTATACTGATAACCGCATCACACGTCAAGTTCAATTAAATTTTGTTATATTACGAATACCTTATCTTTTATTTCTTTTACCTCTGCATATGTATTTATTATTGTGACAAGTACGCACATGAGTGTGGGTGCTTCATATATACAGGGTGTTCAGTAGGTAACCCGCTGGAGGGACACAGCCAGTGGTAGTTCGTAGGAGGCGCAGGTAGGTTATCTGTAGATAGCATAGTGTCCTGGTGCCCGGACAATCGTCGCAAGCGTCGTTGCCGACCGACGCTCTACTTATAGGTGTTCTCTTTTACCTGAACCGTCACGCCGTCTGCGACAGAGTTAGCTCGGCCCTGCGTTATCCTGTTTAACAACCCCCTATTGCGACTCCCCGTTTCATATCTTAATCAGCCGTTATCTTATTGCGACGTAGATCCGGTAGCAAGATATTTCATTTTTAATTGAAGTATGATGTGTTAAAAATTGAGTTTTTAATAGTGTTTGTAGAAACAAAAAAACAATATTATACACTTCGGGGAAATCTAGGGACATTTTGACTAGAAATCTAGGGAAATAAAAAAAAATCCGATCGCAACCCTGATACATGTGTCAAAGTCCCTTTAACCAAAGTCTACTTTGAGTTAAAGCTGACTTCAAGGTGGAGTTAAAGTAAATGCGTTTCATAATGGTATTGGGATGTCACTTTAGCTAAAGTTAATTTCCATGTAATGTTTCTGTGTTGGTTGCAATGTATTATAGTTTCTTTTTCAATTTCACGAGTTTCTATTGGCTTTCCTGATAGTTTTACGCGCCTTTTTTGTTTGACAATATTATCTAACTATAGATTGAATTCGCTTTCGATATTGATAGTGACAGTTTATTATTAAATATATTGTGCAAAATGTGTGACCACAAAGAAAAGGGAAAAAAGAAAAATAGAACTAATTGTAGAAAGGAGGAATTGTTGCTCGTGCAGGAAGTGGAAAAAGAAAAACTTTATATAGAGTGCAAAACAATAAACAAGATTTCAAGTGCCGAAAGCTTTGAAAAATAATTAAGAGACTATAATTATTATATCCTATAAAATGTCGTTGACTTTGTAGGAAAAAGCATGGGAGAGGAGGATAACTGCAAAGTACAACAATAAAACTTTCCAATGCACGAAGCTGTGACCAGCTTAAGCCAAAGTATAGCACTTTGATATATAACTTTGGTATATATGGAATAACTCCTTAAGAGAACAGTTAATTAATTGTGTTCAATTTTTTGTCAGTTGTTTAAGAAATTTGTTTTGTTTGATACAACTATCAGATATACAAAAATAAAGCAATGAAAACATTTAAATTTACTTTTATTAAATAAATATAAGACTAGAATGCAGAAATAAATAATTTACAATATTAATATATGTCTGTACTTGCACTCGTAAAAAATACAGTTATAGATGAAATAAATTTCATTTCAAAAAATTTAGTATGGCTTATCATTATATTACTTATACATACTTTCAATATAAAGTTTCATGCTATGGATTTAGCAAACAACCTTTTGAAGTATTCCGGTGAGACAGAAATTTCAATTTCATATAAGTTATGGGTAGTATGAAGAAGAAAATATATGTACATATTACAAGTTATTAAAATGTTTATGATTAACAAACACTCATTCCCAGCCTTCCGTTAAAATTATTAACAACTGCCTCTATGTTATCTGCTTCGTGCACATTTAAATCAGCCTCCCATTCATCTGGTATTTCCTTTTGCATCTTTTGCAATTTTGTGTAGTATGACTATATGCATTCTCCACTAAAATATATCATTTATTAGTAGTGATACAATAACTTCATGATAATACCTACCAATTGGTAGGAAGTAAAATTAAATGTTCGATTCTTAGTTAGCCTGAATCTATTGAAAAATTCATTGTCATTGAATTTATTCAAACTGTTCTCCCTATTTCTATAAACTTTACGTCGGTCGTCTTACGACTACATCAACCTTATCTTCTGATGAGGAATTAGAACTCGTTTGCAATATGTATTGGTTCATTTTATTAGATAATAGTATTCGAAATAAATACCAGTGTATATCTATTTCCAAATTTAACAAGGTATTCGTCAACAACACAAGTATATTATAATTATTATGTGAGGTTATACCGTACTTGTCGTTAAAGTAAATAGTTAAAGTTGGTTAAAGCGGGAAAATCGTGACTTTGGCTTAAAGTGACTTTGTCGTTCACTTTAAAGTTAAAGTGGAATTATGAAACCGAAATTGAGATCTAAAGTCAACTTTGAAATTTAAAGTTACTTTAACTTGATTATGAAACCGGCCGTAAGTATGAAACTAGCTAGAGTTCGAAATCTAATGCTATATAGATGTCGCTAAATGTACGGATTACACTAAAATTAAAATTTAGTTGTTGCCATGGGGATGCAGACGGAAGTAAAGCAAACGATTTATTTACTGAATTGTAGAACGAACTGGATCGCGCAGGTAACATTATGAATGAATATCGGTCTGCTAAAGTAAGAGGGAGAATACCTTGCAAGTCGTATACCTCTCTTTCCGTCCTACACATTATTGTAAGTGGATATAAAGCAGAGGTATGTGCTAAAGGGGTAATATAAGTGTGTAAATATTATTTATTCGGTCAGAAGAGAGATTTAAAATAAATAGAAAACACGATCCAATAATGTAAATTTCTTTAACACTCTAATATATTTAAAAAATGTTTTTTTTTTCTGATAGGCGCATATATTTCTATTACTTTCTTATACGTAGTATAAGGAAGTATTGTGATGATGAAAATTTTCGACCTCGAGATTTTTGCAGATGTCCACGTTTCGAGGTCCCCTGATACCAAAAAAGTGGTTTTTAAAAAATGTCTGTGTGTCTGTGTGTGTGTGTGTGTGTGTGTGTGTGTGTGTGTGTGTGTGTCTGTGTGTGTGTGACCACGATAGCGGTCAAACCGCTGTAGATATCAATTCCAAATTTTGTATTTACGTGTACAATCTGCCTCTTGAGAACTGATTAGATTTTGAGCAAAATCGGCAGACCGGAAGTAGTAGTTTACTTCAGTGAAAAAATCGAAATTTGCAAATATTTCGTCAATTACTAAGTTTAAACAAATTTATAAAGAATTCATATGTACTTAGAATTAAGTTTGAAACAAATTTTCTTAAAAAAGTTTTTTGAAATTCCAACCGGAAGTAGATCTTTTACTCTTATCGAAAATCAGTTTTTTGCGAATATCTCGCAAGTCATGCTTTTAAGACAAGTACGTTACGAGTATAAAAGTATTTAAAACATAATTTTCAATATCTTTTATATAAAAAAAATTTCAAAATTCAGACCGGAAGTACCACTTTTACTCTTATCGAATAGCGATTTTTTGCAAATATGTCGTAAGTTATGCATTCTATGTATATTTATGAAGAGTACAAAAGTATTTAGAGTTGGATTTTGAATATTTTTTGTATAAATGAAATTTTAAAATTCGTACCGGAAGTAACACTTTCATACGTATAAGAAAGTCGTGTGGTGGCCACACCTCATTTTTTTTAACTACAAATATGTTCTCTACATTGCTTATTAGAAGTTTCCCTATATTTGTTGAGTTATATAATATTGCCCATGATAAAATTTTATTATTTACCATGTACTTATATATTTTTTAGTTTATATGTAGTATTTTCTAGCTGTATTTCCTTCATCTAAAAAAATAGTCCTACTTTTCAAATAAAGAATTAAAATATATATATATATAGGAATGAGCATTTCAAATTATACAAAATTGTTTGAAATAGTGTTATTTCATAGAAAAATTAGCCAAATTTTAAGAATTTTTTATATAAAAATTATTCAAAATCCTATTATAAGTACTTCTATTCTCTTAATAAATGTCTATATAATGCATACTTTGCGAGATATTCGAAAGAAAATGCAACTCACTAAGAGTAAAAGTGATACTTCCGGTCCAAATTTTGAAATTTTATTTATAGAAAAAATATCCAAATCCAGCTCTAAATACTTTTGTACTCTTGATAAATATATATAGAATGCATAATTTATGACATATTTGCAAAAAGTCGCTATTCGATAAGAGTAAAAGTTTTACTTCCGGTGTAAATTTGGAAATTTTTTTGATACAAAAGGTATTGAAAATTATGTTCTAAATACTTTTATACTCGTAACGCACCTGTCCAAAAAGCATGAATTGCGAAATATTGGCAAAAAACTGATTTTCGATAAGAAAAAGACCTACTTTCCGGCAGGAATTCAAAAAACTTTCATAATAAAATTCTTCTCAAATTTAATTCAGAATACATATGAATTCTTTATAAACTTGTTTAAACTTAGTAGTTGACGAAATATTGGCAAAATTCGATTTTTTCACTAAGTAAATTACTACTTCCGGTATGCCGATTTTACTGTAAATCTAGTCTGATCTCAAGAGGGAGATTATACTCGTAATATTTGGAATTGATAGTTATAGCGGTTTGATCGCTATCGTGGTCACACGCACACACACAAAGAGAGAGACATTTTTTAAAAACCATTTTACTTTCTTATACGTGGTATAAGGAAGTATTGTGATGACGAAAGTTTTCGACCTCGAGATTTTGCAGATGTCCACGTTTTGAAGTCGCCTGACACCAAAAAAGAGGTTTTTGAAAGATGTCTGTTTGTCTGTCTTTCTCTCTCTGTGTGTGTGTGTGTGTGTGTGCGCGTGACGTGTACAATCTCCCTCTTGAGATCTGATTAGGTTTTCATAGACCGGAAGTAGTAGTTTACTTCATTGAAAAAATCGAATTTTGCCAATATTTTGTCAACTACTAAGTTTAAACAAATTTATAAAGAATTCATATGTACTTAGAATTAAAATTGAGAACAACTTTATTTAAAAAGTTTTTCGAAATTGATACCGTAGGTCTTTTACTCTTATCAAAAATCAGTTTTGTGCAAATATTTCGCAAGTCATGCTTTTTAGATAGGTACGGTACGAATACAAAAGTATTTAGAACTTTATTTTCAATATCTTTTGTATAAAAAAATTTTCAAAATTCGGACCGGAAGTATCACTTTTACTCTTATCGAATAGCGATTTTTTGCCAATATGTCGTAAATTATGCGTTCTATAAATATTTGTCAAGAGTACAAAAGTATTTAGAATTGGTTTTGAAATATTTTTTGTATAAATGAAATTTCAAAATTCGGACCGGAAGTAACACTTTTACTCTTAGCGAGTAGCACTTTCTTTCGAATATCTCGCAAAGTATGCATTCTATAGAGATTTATTAAGAGAACAGAAGTACTTATAATAGTATTCTAGATAATTTTTATATAAAAAAATTTAAAACTCTATAATTTGAAACGCTCATACGTATAAGAACGTCGTGTGGTGGCCACACCTCATTTTTTTTTCGAATGTCTTGCAAAGTATGCATTCTATAGGGATTTATTAAGAGAATAGAAGTATTTATAATAAGATTTTGAATAATTTTTATATAAAAAATTCTTAAAATTCTATAATTTGAAACTCTCATACATATAAGAAAGTCGTGTGGTGGCCACACCTCATTATTTGGTATCAGAGGACTTCAAAACGTGGACATCTGTAAAAATCTCGAGGTCGAAAATTTTCATCAAAATACATCCTTATACTACGTATAAGAAAGTAATAAAATATACCTATCTATTCTTTAGTAGGGTGCGGCTCAAGAAATAAAATATTCCTACACAAACTAATAAATTGTGCTACCCCTCAAGTTTAGTATAAAAGTATCAAATGTATTTGTAATATTTTAATAAGGAAAGGGTATATAGCTTTCTTTCTCCTTTCCACATTATTTTCTGTTTCAAGGCCAACTGTATCTGCTACACCACAATTGGCCTTGACTATTTTATCTTGTGGTGCTATCTATGAAATAATGTACAAACTATTAGGAAGCAGCGTTTTACAGAACGCCTATGTTTTTTATCATATGTATTTCATGCTTTTCAGGAAAATAAAAGCATATTTTTTATTTCTGTTTGCACTATCTTTTTGCAAAACATGCGTACATTATCCTAATGCTATCCTTATGCCCTTGGTTATATTTCTTGATTTTTAGAATTAGTTGATTACGATTTATAACAATTAATTGCTTTAGACTAATCACTACTTAATTATAAATGATTCCCCTTTTTAAATTTTATTATTCATATTCTTATTTTCACAAAAAGCATGAAATAAGATTCTGGTACAAAATGGACTCGGTCGGTAACACTATAACCGGGCCTTAAGGCTGCGTTTGATAAGGTTTTGGCGGGAGAGAAATGTACCCAAAAAATACCATTTTTATTTCCATTTTTTCAGGCGTAGGAAATCAAAGCATGTAAATTTTATGCATTAAGCATGAAGATAAAGGTTAAAAGAAGTGAACGGTCGTATTCTTTTTCAAATTAAGTTAATATATAAGCCGTAAATAAAATGGGAAGACAGTGGTTTTGCAAGTACTACAAAAAGTGCCTACATTTAAAAATTACACAGTAAATTTATATGTAATATAGCAAGTACACTCGGTATTTATATTTGGAAGGTAAAATTGGTAACAGTAACTAAATATATTTGTAATTTTTTAAGTGATCCATGAAATAAAATTTGTTTACATTTTTGGAGGGTCTTTACATACATTACAGATATCTGTTACATTTACGTCGCCTTATAGTGTAGCACATATAGTATAGATGGCGCTATTATCTTGCAATTATTTAGAGGTTAGTTGTGTGTTATACGATACTTTAATTATTTATTATAATTTAAAATTATAATTAACAACAATTTTTGCGGTTACTAATTATAAAATTTAGTATGTTACGAGTTATTTGAAAGTACGTAATAGACAATCAACAGTTGGCATCACTGGTTGGCACCACAAAACCAAAAAGTAACTACATAGTTTAATTTGCGAGTTTAATGAAATTGCAAGATTTTAAAATATGGAGTTTTCTGTTATCCTTAATTGAAAGATGCCTATGCTTTTACTAATGAGATGAATTATGTAAATCAATTAAACTGAGACTGTTTACGCCGACAAAAGCCTAATAGCTGTTTTATATTTACGAAGTTCGCAAAGAAACTGTCGGCTAAGAACGTTTTACATTTTTCTTCAAAATTTGTTAAGGTTGTTGCTAATTACTTAAAATGTAAATATAGGTACATTTTATTTGTTAGCAGTTTTCAGAACTTTGAAATCGTTTATTTTTTAAATAGAAACTGCACACCATGTCTATAGTATTTTTGACATATTCATCAAATTTTATAGTTCAAACCACACCGGTATCACCGGTATGCTCACTTTAGCTGTCAATGACGTCATTGAGGAGCAAGTCAGATTGACAGTTCTCATTTTTGACACAGTTTTAAGTTGTTTTATCGTTTTTTTTAAATTATATTCCATTTAATATGTCTAGTTGTGTTATATACGGTTGTCGTGAATGCAATCGAAGAAGTAGACATAGTCAGATTAAATATTAGAGGTTTCCCAAGGAAGGGACGATACGAAATGTGTGGTTAATTGAGTGTAAAAGGCAGGATTTAAAAAATTTGAAGAATAGTATTTCCTGAAATCTGATTTTATCATTGTTCATAATAAAAAAAATCAACTTATTGTAGCATGTATCTGTTCCGTTCATTTTAAGCAATCATGTTTTCACTACATCACTCCAACAAGAATTACTGCAATTTTCCAGTAAATCATACAGAGATTTAAATTCTGATGCAGTTCCCATATTTAAAGAAAAGATAGTTGAACATCTTTAAAAAGCAAGAAATAGATGCTTTAATAAAACATACACAGATGATCAAAGTAATTAAGATCGAGCAGTAAAATGTGTGAAACATCGACATAGACTGATTTTGAAGCTTTTAAAGTGTCCGATGCTTACTGACCACCTATGAAAGTGAATTATTTGATTTAGTACCTTTTCCAAGACTGTCACATTAAGAGCAACACATTTGTACGTCTGCGAACATTCATACAGTATTTTGTGGTATTCTATACATCGTAGCAACATACGTCAACAACTATCAAAATCGTTTTTTATATTAGCTACCATAATTAGAATTCGTACCTTCTACAAACATTTATCCTTAACTCCTATGGTATCTTTCTTAAGGAACAGATAATACATTATATGCATTTTATAAACATTTGCATTCTGTTCAAATATAGTATTTTTATCAAACACAAAAAGAATCTTATAAAATCTCTTCAAATTAAAAATTTTGTTATGCATGATAATGATAAAATTTAAGTTTGACAATTTTATTTTAACTTAATATTATTAGGTAAAATTTTGAAATACGTGACTACTACAATTGTCTAATCTAGAATCAAAATTAATTTATGGCTTGAAGTTAGTTTTATGTATTTCAGTGGGTAATTTATAATCATTGAAAACGTTCTTGTAAAATATGTATATTAATTTTTGTGAAACGAGTTTTTCTTTCTAATTAATTGCTTAAAATTCACAAGTGCTCAATTATCAAGATTAATGTATATTAAACATAACAACTCCAGCGAAGTTGTATTTGCTTCATTCAAATGTTGGTTTATCTTCTCTTCCAGTACCCAAGACCCTTCTATGTAGCTGTACATTACCAATATCGAATACATCAGAACTATGCCATTCACTAAATAGTATTTACATGATCAACAGAGATGCAGGCTACGTACTAAATGTATCAAGTAACAGAAAATGTTTTATTTTGCATAACACAAACACACTGCTGTTTATTTATTGTGTGGTTTTATATAATAATAATAATATTAGTTTATTTCCAAAATAAGAGAACAACATTGTATTAATATAAATTACAAAATATAAATATATATGAAATAAGAAAATAAGAAAGTCGAATGGATGAGTATCACCTACCTTTAGCGAATATGTTTAAGAATAACTTAATTTATAAATAAAAGAAACGTAATTTAAAATTTTTACAAATAAATTCAAATGAATGCTTAAAGTTCGCGCGTCTTTCTCCCTTCAGCATGAAAGTTGACAAGTATCGATTAGATTCATATGTATAAAATCGAATTGCAAAGCAAGTCTGCCAGACCAAATCTACGTTTGTAGGTAGAAATTCAATAAGCAGGTAAAATGACCTTGAAATGTTTTTAATCTTCAGAATTAGTTTAGTTTGTTAGAATTAACATCGTGGCGCCATCCAATTATTACTAGTAATACTTAAGAAACGCTAAAATCTTAGATACGAACCGAAATGGATTTGTCAACATTGAAACGCACCCTTAAGGCTGCGTTTGATAAGGTTTTGGCGGGAGAGAAATGTACCCAAAAAATACCATTTTTATTTCCATTTTTACGGGCGTAAAATATCAAAACATGTAAATTTTATGCATTAAGCATGAAGATAAAGGTTAAACGAGGTGAACGGTCGAATTCTTTTTTAAATTAAGTTAATATATAAGCCGTAAATAAATGGGAAGTTAGTGGTTTTGCAAGTACTAGAAAAAATGGCTACATTTAAAAATTACACGGTAAATTTTTATGTAATATAGCAAGTACACTCGGTATTTATATTTGGAAGGTAAAAATAGTAACAGTAGCTAAATACATGTGTAATTTTTTAAGTGATCCATGAAATAAAATTTGTTTACATTTTTGGTGGGTCTTTACATACATTATAGATATCTGTTACATTTACGTCGCCTAACAGTGTAGCACATATAATACAGATGGCGCTATTATCTTGCAATTATTTAGAGGTTAGTTGTGTGTTATGCGATACTTTAATTATTCATTATAATTTAAAATTATAATTAACAACCATTTTTGCGGTTACTAATTATAAAATTTAGTATATTACGAGTTATTTGAAAGTACGTAATAGCCTTGTTTATTAATACTATAGTTATACAACTGAAGGTTAGTTCGGGTAGGTAGCCAACAGAGGGGTTGGGCAGTAGGATGTGCCCATTCATAAGTTTTCCCGCTAAATTTGTTGTAGTAAAAGCAGTCTTCTCGTAGTAGTAAAGAGAAGCCAATGGGAGCTTAAAGGAAGTGACGCAATTATCCAATTACACCAATCGTGTTTATTACAATTTTGTAGGCGTTTTGCTTTAGATTTAAATATCTTAAAATATTTTGAATTAAGGGATATGATAAGTCTACTGACACTAATTTTTCAAACTCCAAAAATAAGTGATGATGTGATTGTGGATGTTAAATGTTATTCTAAAATACATATTGCAAGACGATGTAACGAAGAAATGTCATTTTTCCTATATATTTTATCTTATAATTGACAATGGATATTGCAGTTATACAAGCTGAAAAAGGTTCAAAGTACTAACCTTTAATAAAATCTTTGCTTGCTTATGAATTAGTTTGTTTGTATAACTTGTTGGGTAAGTACTATCCTCAACAATAATTGATGATTATTCATTCAGACTTGTATCATGGCAATTGTTGTTACGATTCAGGCCTAGATAAAATAAAAATAACTAGAACCATAATAAAATAAGTAATGTCAAAGCCAAGTACATTTAAGTGTGTATCTAATTAACTTTTATGAAGTGATATACCTCACTTCAACCAGTATGAAGGCTAAAATTCTACATATATAACACAATAAAATCCATGAAGATTTCAAACAATTGCAATTAAACGTGGGTGAAAGAAAAATTAAATAGTAGAAATATAAGTAAACTAGTTTGATAATGACGTGTAATGTCAAAACTGCAGTCACATAGTGATTAAAATAAAGTGAAGTTATTCAAATTTAATTGAGTGTTTTATTTTACTTATGTATAAGTAACAGCCGAAAGTGTTACATACTTTAAACTAGTTTTGTTTGATAACCCCTACGTAACTTCAATTATTAGGAATTACTATTATTGAAAGCAATTTTTAAAATCGCAGGTAAATACAAATTGAAGAAACGTCCATATACAGACCATGTGTAGGCAGTACTTACTATATTGATAATTACCAAGAATGTAAATGTATAATGAAAGTTGCTGCGACTTCCCTGACGAGCTGAGGTATTGTGGGTGTAAAAGCAGGATTAATTATAACACTTCTACAGTAAGAAGGATAGTGTTTCTATTATAATAATAAATTTATTATATCAATAATAAGATATACATACAGTTTACACAATAGCACATCAAGCAAAAATGTAATGATAACATCAACACAGGGCTAATTTATGTCATTGACATTGTAGAATGCTTCTTGAAGGAGAATGTCCTTTATTTTCTCTTTAGATACGAAAGTAGAAAGATGTCTACACATAACTTTGATTTTGTTAAATAATTACCAGTGACGTGTTGTACTGAAGTGGCTTTTGTCCTATGTAATGCGGGATGTGCAGCAAATGGTGATGAGGGGTGGAGACTTCTGTAATCTCACCCGTAGTCATGAGGTGTGACAGCTTTTTCAAAGGCCTCCTTAGTTGTTGCAGAATATGTGTCTAGGCTAATGGACTTATCATAAGTTCTCTGAAGAGAGGTTTGCAGCGAATAGTTTGTGAAACACAGACAATTGCTCGAACAGCCTTCTTCTGCAGGATGAACACCTTTTCTACATAGGCCTACTTACCCCATATTGATTAAACATTGTTGATATGTGATTTGATAGTCCATAGTATATCGTTATTCCAGTAGACTATCAGTTATAAATCTGATATGTCTAATTGCATAAGTAGCAGAAGATAAGTGTTTGACTAATTTAACTAATCTGCGGCTTCCATGTTAATCTTGTGTTTAGTCTAATATCAAGGAATTTTCAATTCGTAGAATATATGTTTGATCTATGTTTACTAGTAAAATAAATTGTCTCACATTTATCCTGGTTAAGTGATAAATAATTGGCTGTGAACCATTTAAATTTCTAAATTCTGAAGATACCAAAACCTTAAAATATTGTGGTATTTATAATGCATTTTCTTTGTAAAACGTACTACATTACTGGTTTGAAAGCCTCACATAAACCAGTCAAGTTGATGAAACCATGCAAAGCAACTTAATAAATGTTGTGGTTCGGATAGCTTTTAATTACTTTTTCTTCGTTTACATAATACCTATATCTAGTCATACCAAATATATAGAAGACTGTTTTAGCATACCTGTTGAACACATGGAAAAAAATTAGAATAACCCCAAACTCTGAACCCGAAACAGACTGACATTTCATTTCATGTAGGTGAGTATTTAATAAAATTGCTGACTTCTTAATACCGTTTTCTTGTTTAGATTTATTTCTTTAAAAAACATGAATACGTTTTTTAAAAAGCCTTTTGTATGTCTTTTTTTTTATTATGTTATAAAAGGGTAATTGTGAGTATAATAAGAGAAAAAAATAGTAATCCTACGATTCTTCAATGAAACATTTACTTAAATCTACTTTATCACAGTTAAGCTATATAGGTTATGTTGATATGTAATTCAAGGGCAAACGATGTGAAAAGCAAATCAAACAAAATATACTCTTATGTAAAATTTAATAGAAAATATCAAAATATATTTACATTTTTTATAAACTTCCGGATTAAATTGTGGGAGTGGCGTTGAGAATATTTCATTGGCTGAGCACTTTCATTCATTCGTATTAATCCATTTGAAAGATATCAGAGGACAACACTTTACTACATAAGAAATATTTACAGTTTTCTCTAGGTTGTATAACTATAGTATTTATAAACAAGGGTAATAGACAATCAACAGTTGGCATCACTGGTTGGCACCACAAAACCAAAAAGTAACTACATAGTTTAATTTGCGAGTTTAATGAAATTGCAATATTTTAAAATATGGAGTTTTCTGTTATCCTTAATTGAAAGATGCCTATGCTTTTACTAATGAGATGAATTATGTAAATCAATTAAACTGGGACTGTTTACGCCGACAAAAGCCTAATAGCTGTTTTATATTTACGAAGTTCGCAAAGAAACTGTCGGCTAAGAACGTTTTACATTTTTCTTCAAAATTTCTTAAGGTTGTTGCTAATTACTTAAAATGTAAATATAGGTACATTTTATTTGTTAGAAGTTTTCAGAACTTTGAAATCGTTTATTTTTTAAATAGAAACTGCACACCATGTCGATAGTATTTTTGACATATTCATCAAATTTTATAGTTCAAACTATATAGCAAATTAGCAAATTAAAAAATTCCAATGCGCAACGTTTCAAAAATATCGATATTAGAATCGAATAATGTATCAAAAATTCAAAATCGATTTTAAACAAATATTGAATGAAGAATATCGATATACCTTGATATCGACATTTTTATCATGTTTATATTAAAAGTTCTTTGCTGTGGCTTTTCAAGCCATTTAGTAACAAATAAAATCTTTAACTTAAAATATATATTTACTCAAAAAACAAAAAAAATCCAATAAAAAGACAAACAAAATATAAATTTGTATCTATAACGTATAAGAAATCCAAAACTCAAATATATAATTCTAGTTGTATAAAACACATACATAAATACAAGTAAAAAATAAACATCTTAAAACATATCTTCTTTACAATTTTGAGGAAATAGTAATTGTGATAAAGATAACAAACACCCCATGAAGGCGATTCGGCGAACTATACGAGATGTCAAGTCTATGAAATGCAATATTCCACTGCCGCTTCCGGATTATAATTTCTACGAAACAGCAAACATCGCAGTAGGCATTTTTCAAATTTCCAACTTCTTTCTTAAAAATATATTCTATTGTATTCTGTATAATATGAACAGTTTCTTTTGTATATTAATGTAAAATAAATGTGTAAAATGTCAAAGATTGTTTACCAGGATATAAGTAGAATGGCATTTTTGATTAAACGATATTATCGAATAAAAAAATCGATAACAGTCAATATTGTAATGATATGTAAGACCGTTATGCCTCTACGTTGGGCACCAAAAATGTGTTAGTACTGTGTTTGATATGTTAATAAATATATTTTTATAATATATAATTTTCTAATAATGCCCCATGTTCGGGCGCTAAAAATGTATTGGTATGCGTAGCTCCAAGTTGGGCCAGCCAAAATGTATTAGTATACACAAGTGAATATAATTAAAAACCACGGCATAGCTTGTATACTTATAATAATAATTATTCTTCCTCTTTCTCTTTTTGCGTGTACTTGGTCCGATAAGATTTCTGGAATTTTTTATAAAGTTATTCAATTTTCGCTATATTAATTTTTAAGTACAATTCTTTAAATAAATAGATTTCTATATCCACATATATAAGTAGAATTCTGTAATTTTACTATCTATTCCATCTGTATTCTTTACTGTCTATTCCCTGAAGAATCTACATATACTCCCATGTGTACAATTGATTACATACTAAATTAAAAAAACGATTAGATTAAATTCTTATATTGCTTGTTTTTTTCCAAATGTAGTACAGGAAATGGTGTGTTTATATGAATAAAAAAAAACAATTAAATCTTAGTAAAATTGTTTAATACGTGGAAAAGGTGTTTGATTGATTAAGAAAAGTTATTCCTATTTCTGAGTTGAACAAGGTACGTAACCTAACAATTTAAATTGTTATTAAATAAATTGGTTTATAATTAAATTTATAATGTGTCTTCTATTATTCAAATCGTTATTATGTTCACTCAAATAATACTTATAAAATGTCAATGTTCATTTGTAAATAACATATGATACAAATTTCTATATTTCTAACCTATTTTTTATAAGTGTCAGTACTCTTTAAATTTTGTTCTATGTGAAATGTTTATATTCAAATTATCGTACTGGATTTACTTAAAATCTGTTCTAAACTGGTCTAATATAATTTACTAATATCAATAGGTATATTTTACATACAACCTTAATTCATTTATGTCCTGTAGTTCTACCAATTCAACAAATTAATAATATTTCCTTCTTCTAGATTTACACTGCCTCGTTATATACAATTTCCTCAAAATAGGTGGATAATTCTGGATGTCTCTGCCCTCTTAATACTTGAAATTGTTGGTTATAAAGAAATGCTGCCTGCAAAAGTCCGTTGCAACTCTCGGATAAATATTTTCTCTGGCCTAAAATATAAAAACACTTCTCGAAGACACTTTACAAATATCAGGAACTGTATCAGATTCTCTTCTTCTTCAACTGGAGCCTCTATATGGATAAACTTGCATTAAGGAATAACACTTCAAATATCAGGAACTGTATCAGATTCTCTTCTTCTTCAACTGGAGCCTCTATATGGATAAACTTGCATTAAGGAATAACACTTCAAATATCAGGAACTGTATCAGATTCTCTTCTTCTTCAACTGGAGCCTCTATATGGATAAACTTGCATTAAGGAATAACACTTCAAATATCAGGAACTGTATCAGATTCTCTTCTTCTTCAACTGGAGCCTCTATATGGATAAACTTGCATTAAGGAATAACACTTCAAATATCAGGAACTGTATCAGATTCTCTTCTTCTTCAACTGGAGCCTCTATATGGATAAACTTGCATTAAGGAATAACACTCCTGTTTGAAATACTTCAGCACACGTTTGGTACTCGTAAACAGCTTTACCTATATCTCTTCTGGGACGCCCAAAATTATAACCTCACACTGGATCTGGTCAATATTTCTTTTAATTATAGGTAAGTTTTCTTTATGTATTACTAAAATCTTCTTTATATTATTATACGATAGTTATTAATCACTTAACACTCCATTAGTAATTGATAGTTAACTTTTAATTCCATACTATGTTGGAAAATATAAATAAATCTTTATTCGCGTTGAATTATTCAATATTCTCACTTTTAATGCTCAGAAATCTTCTAATTTGTATAAATTTCAATGTTATTTTCTTAACATTGAAATTACACACCCGCACAGAATCAAAAGTAAAATTATTCTCCCTTTCATTTGTTTATAAACATTCCCTTGACGATTATTTTTAAAAAATTTCCTCCACCAATCAAAATATACCACCTATACTTTATATTCAAAATAATTCTTTTAAACTCTTGTAAGACTATTTATCTCCAGTTTAGCTTATAGAAAACACATTATTTAATTCAATTCGTATTATTATCTCTTGATTTTTATATCTCTAAAATACATTATATACTGTTTCTCAATCATGTTTCTTAGAACTGTCAAAATCAAAGCTGTCACGTTCCTTATTTTAAATAAAGCCGCGAATCTTAATACAAGATTAAATATTTTTAGTACCCAATAAATTATCATACTTGACTTCACCTATCAACGTTAATTAAACAATTTTGTACAAATTTATAAAATACAATATTTTTTTTATACAGTAACTAATATCTCTGAATTCTTCCTTCCAGAATTTACAATAATTGGTTTGAAGAAAGAAAAATGAACATTCTACCATTAATCAAAGTGAAAACAATAATTGTGAATATATTTTTAATTTTATAAGTATTAATTTTATGGACTTGAATATATTTATAAAATCTTGATAAGAAATAAGAATACCTTTTCTTTATATAAGAACACGTATCAAATTATATATTATATATAGCATGGTCATCCAAACCATGACAATATTATTAAATAAAAAAATATCGATTTCAATCACGATTATCGAAAAGAAAACATCGATACTTTTTTACAAAACAATATATCGTGCGCATCCCTAGTTGAAATCACATATGCCTGCCCACTCTTTCTTCCGGAGGTCAGTTCGCCGGTTTTCTAGTTTCGATTAATAACAATAATCTTTATAATAGCCTCATTATTTATAATATATTAACATTAAAATAATACCTTTACCTTACTTAGTTTTGAAGATTTTTATTACAATTACTGTTCTTTTTATTTTTGGTGTTTGTAGAGTTAAATCTTTGTACATATTTAAAACTGTTTTTATCATCTTTATTGTAAAAATACTTGACGCTGTTTGGGTGGCGATTTTCACGGTTTGGTTAGAAGTGCCTTATCTAATATGTTCGTGACGTACTTAAACGTACAGATAGTGTATAATAACACAGTAAAATATAATAAGAGAATGTTCACAGCTTCACAAATTATGGCTAGGTTATGTTATAAAATATACAGATATCGCATACTTATAATTCCTTGTTAAATTTACTTACATAGGAACCAATACATTCTGTTAAAAATGGTACCGTTTTGGCGCGATATTTGAATTGAAAAGTTATAATATAAAGTAACAACGTACCTATGACCAAATTTGCCTTAAAATATGTGTATAGAATTTCTCTTATTCGAACTTAGTAATCTCACAAAAAAATCCATTCTGAAAACTGTCCAGGAGCCAAATTACAAAATAGAAATAAAATAAAAACATGAAAAAAACTGATCGACTGTCAAACTGGCACTTGGGATTTGCAAATACTAACTTTACATGTATTTTTAGCAGGTGAAATATATTTATTAGAATGTTGAACTAATAGGTACGTTATGAAGACAATAATATGACTATATTTCAGTTTTGCATTTTATTATTATTATTATTATTAGACATGATCAACAGAGATGCAGGCTACGTACTAAATATATCAAGTAACAGAAAATGTTTTATTTTGCATAACACAAACACACTGCTGTTTATTTATTGTGTGGTTTTATATAATAATAATAATATTAGTTTATTTCCAAAATAAGAGAAGAACATTGTATTAATATAAATTACAAAATATAAATATATATGAAATAAGAAAATAAGAAAGTCGAATGGATGAGTATCACCTACCTTTAGCGAATATGTTTAAGAATAACTTAATTTATAAATAAAAGAAACGTAATTTTAAATTTTTACAAATAAATTCAAATGAATGCTTAAAGTTCGCGCGTCTTTCTCCCTTCAGCATGAAAGTTGACAAGTATCGATTAGATTCATATGTATAAAATCGAATTGCAAAGAAAGTCTGCCAGACCAAATCTACGTTTGTAGGTAGAAATTCAATAAGCAGGTAAAATGACCTTGAAATGTTTTTAGATCTTCAGAATTAGTTTAGTTTGTTAGAATTAACATCGTGGCGCCATCCAATTATTACTAGTAGTACTTAAGAAACGCTAAAATCTTAGATACGAACCGAAATGGATTTGTCAACTTTGAAACGCACCCTTAAATTGTAGTCCAACAATAATGCCACAAATGTTGCAAAATGCTTTTGACAGTATGAAAAGGCGCGTCAACGTGTACATCGAACAAGGCGGGGTCATTTTGAACATTTATTATAACTTGTTTATTAATTTTCGATAAAATGTTATTCAAACATGTAAATCATTTTAAATAAACATATATTTACAAGATTTATGTCAGTCAAATGTCAGTATGAAAGTAAACCTGATAATTAAATCAGAATTATTTCAAAAGAATGATACCTAAGATGGACGTTTTTCATTCCATGGCAAACCTTTATCAATATAATTTAAGAACTCGCCGTATATATATATACACGAATTACTGTTAATTATAATTTTATATCGTAGTAAATAATTAAATTATTATGTAACGTGCAGGTAACGTCTAAATAATTTCACGATATTAGCGTCATCTATACTATATGTGGTACATTGTAATGCGACGCAAATGTAACTGATATCTGTAAATGTGTGTAATGGCCTACAATCTACAGAAAACTAACAGGAAGGCGAAAGGATGTGGTCATACAATAGCAATGTACTCTGACGAAAGCCGATTGTATTCGGTAAAGATACCGCACGTCTTCGTAGTAACTTTAACTTTTACTATAATATATTAGCGGGAAAAAATAAAGAATGGGCACATCCTACTGCCGTATCCCTCTGGTCGCTACTGACCCAAACTAACCGTCAGTTATATCATGGGCTATTTGGATATTTATCGTTCCAGTACCGGCGACTCTGATAATATTTCTCTAGAGGGCGTAGCTTACTATTTATGTGTGCTTATTAGAGGTGGGCAAAACTGTTAATTCTCGGCGCCGTCGCGTCGGCTCAAACGAACCGGGATTATTTAGGCTGCGCGCACACCAATTATACAAAATGTTTGACAAACAATTTATTTGAAGCTATGATGCACACAAATTTGACAAATTATCAGATTGTTGTATACAAATTAAGCAACGACCCAAGTGAGCCGAGATCCGGTTCATTGAAATTTAATGAACCGGCTCCTTCGGTTCCCTGCTGGGATTCGGTTCAGTACAATGAAATGAACCGTTTTGCCCATCTCTAGTACCTACTGGAATAATCAGATAACATCTCATACCTATATACATATACTGAAATATACTCGCATGCACTTTCTTCATTGTTAATTTTTTTTTAGTAATAAACGTTCACAACACAAAGTAGCTATTCTGCAAAACAACTACATACTTATATGTTATTTTAATATTATACAGAGTGAGTCAACTCCGCGGGTAAAGCCGATTATGCCTTTACGAGTAAAGATATTTTGATGCGGATTTTTTCTGTGATAGCTGCTCATTACGAGTACCTACATTATAAAAATATTTTGTAATATACAATAATGTTCCATAACTTGGTGGCTGACCATAGTTATAGCCTTGTTTATTAATACTATAGTTATGCAAGCTAGAGAAAACTGTAAATATATCTTATGTAGTAAAGTGTCGTCCTCTGATATCTCTCAAATGGATTAATATATGTGAATGAAACTGATCAGCCAATGAAATACTTTCAACCCCACTCTCAATTTAATCAGGAAGTTTATAAAAAATGTAAATATATTTTGATATTTTCTATTAAATTTTACAGAAGAGTATATTTTGTTTGATTTGCTTTTTACATCGTTTGCCCTTGAATTACATATCAACATAACCTACATAGCTATTACGCTATTACTATGGTGGGATTACTATTTTTGTCCCATATTATACCCACTATTATCCTTTTATAACATAATAAAAAAAAATAACATACGAAAGGTTTTTTAAATAACGTATTCATGTTTTTTTTTAAGAAATAAATCTAAACAAGGAAACCGTATTAAAAAGCCAGCATTTTTATTAAATACCTACATGAAATGTCAGTCTGTTTCGGGTTCAGAGTTTGGGTTATTCTCATTTTCTTCTATGTGTTTAACAGGTATGTCTAAAACAGTCTTCTATATATTTCGTATGACTAAATATATTATGTAAAAGAAGAAAAAGTAATTAAAAGCTATCCGAACCACAACATTTATTAAGTTGCTTTGCATGGTTTTATCAACTTGACTGGTTTATGTGAGGCATTCAAACCAGTAATGTAGTACGCTTTACAAAGAAAATGCATTATAAACACCACATTATTTTAAGGTTTTGGTATTTTCAGAATTCAGACATTTAAATGGTTCACAGCCAATCGTTTATCACTTAACCAAGATAAATGTGAGACAGTTTACTATACTTATACTTAGTAATCATGAATCAAACATATATTCTACAAATTGAAAAGTCCTGGATATTATACTAGATACAAGATTAACATGGAAGCCGCAGATAGATGAATTAATGAAACACTTGTCTTCTGCTACATATGCAATTAGACGTATCAGATTTATAACTGATAGTCTTCTGGAATAACGACATACTATGGACTATCAAATCACATATCAACAATGTTTAACCAAAATGGGGTAAGTAGGCCTATGTAGAAAAGGTGTTTATCCTGCAGAAGAAGGCTGTTCGAGCAATTGTCTGTGTTTCACAAACTATCCACTGCAAACCTCTCTTCAGAGAGCTTATGATAAGTCCATTAGCCTAGACACATATTCTGCAATAACGAAGGACGGCTTTGAAAAAGCTGTCACACCTGATGACTAGGGGTGAGATTACAGAAGTCTCCACCCCTCATAACCATTTGCTGCACATCCCGCATTACATAGGACAAAAGCCACTTCAGTATAAAATCGTCATTGGTAATTATTTAACAAAATAAAAGTTATCTCTAGACATCTTTCTACTTTCGTATCTAAAGAGAAAATAAAGGACATTCTCCTTCAAGAAGCATTCTACAATGTCAATGACATAAATTAGCCCTTTGATTACCTGTGTTGATGTTATCATCACATTTTTGCTTAAATGTGCTATTGTGTAAACTGTATGTAAATCTAATTATTGATATAATAAATTTATTATTATAATAGAAACACTATCCTTCTTACTGCAGAAGTGTTATAATTAATACACCCACAATACCTCATCTCATCAGGGAAGTCGCAGCAACTGTCATTATACATTTACATTCTTGGTAATTATCAATATAGTAAGTACTGCCACACTGCCTACACATGGTATGTATATGGACGTTTCTTCAATTTGTATTTACCTGCGATTTTAAAAATTGCTTTCAATAATAGTAATTCCTAATAATTGAAGTTACGTTGGGGTTATCAAACAAAACTAGTTTACTTGTATTTCTACTATTTAATTTTTCTTTCACCCACGTTTAATTGTAATTGTTTGAAATCTTTATGGATTTTATTGTGTTATATATGTAGAATTTTAGCCTTCATACTGGTTGAAGTGAGGTATATCACTTCATAAAAGTTAATTAGATACACACTTAAATGTACTCGGCTTTACATTACTTATTTTATTATGGTTCTAGTTATTTTTATTTTATTCAGGCCTGAATCGTAACAACAACTGCCATGATGCAAGCCTGGATGAATAATCATCAATTATTGTTGAGGATAGTACATACCCAACAACCTATACAAACAAACTAATTCCTAACCAAGCAAAGATTTTATTAAAGGTTAGTACTTTGAACCTTTTTCAGCTTGTACTGCAATATCATTGTCATTTATATGATAAAATATATAAGAAAAATGACATTTCTTCGTTACATCGTCTTGCAATATGTATTTCAGAATAACATTTAACATCCACAATTACATCATCACTTATTTTTGGAATTTAAAAAAATAAGAGTCAGTAGACTTATTATATCCCTTAATTCAAAATATTTTAAGATATTTAAATCTAAAGCAAAACGCCTATAAAATTGTAACAAACACGATTGGTGTAATTGGATAATTCCGTCACTTCCTTTAAGCTCCCATTGGCTTCTCTTTACTACTACGAGAAGACTGCTTTTACTATAACAAATTTAGCGGGAGAAATTTATGAATGGGCACATCCTACTGCCCAACCCCTCTGTTGGCTACCTACCCGAACTAACCTTCAGTTGTATAACTATAGTATTTATAAACAAGGGTTATAGTCTTTTAAATGGAACAGCCTATATATTATTATATTTTTGTATCCCCGTACAATTTTTAGGCAAAAATTAAAAGATAATATAGGCCTAAAATTTAAGGTTTATGACTTATTACCATTCTTCTGAAAATTCAATGTTTTCATAAAATTATACTTCTCCAGAACAACGTATTAGATGGACGCAATTTTTGGTAGAGTTGTTCATAATAAAAGGACCTAATACAAACATAATTTATTTTTTTTCAATTACTAATTGAATCACATATTGCTAAAATATCATAAGTCACTTTATGCAAGTTCTCAGGAGACGGAAAAAACGTTTCAATTTTACAAAAACAAAAAAAACTACAGGTGTTATTAGCAAACATCTTTAATATCATATTTGTTTTCATTATAGAATACAAAATATATTGTTAAACTTAAAACTTTAGAAAAAAAATTGAAAATTCTGACTTAAGGTCTTTCTGCAATATATGAAAAAATTCAACTTTGCTAACACATAAGAAAGATTTTTTAATTACTCCGCTGAGGTGGAAGCATTTTTTTAATGGGTTCTGGTCTTGTTAAAGTTGATTAAGAATTTGCTTGTAGAATAATTTCTGTGTAGGTATGTAAATTGTAAACTCAGACAAAGCTCCGTAGTTTTTCTTTTAATCATACGAAAATTCCTATCACAGGGTACAAACGAATGTCCTCTAATTGGGTAACATTGCTGCACCTTCTTAAACCGACCTGTTTCTGCTAAAGACATACATAATCTGACAATGCAATGATTTTTGTTCTGCCCAGGGCAGTTATCCGAAAAGAGCCGCAGTTCTTTAATTTCATCTGGTACATAATTTTTAATGGAGTCTATTAAGAATGATGCTACCTCATTTGAACCCTTATTGGCAACATTTTCTGGATATACGTAAAAGAAAGCTTCGTTGGTTTGTAGATTATGAATACCAAATACCGAGACGCTTAACTGTGTTAGGCAACTGCAAATTTTGCATAAAATCGAATGAGATTGTTGCAAGTTCTTTACTATTTGAATGGCTTTATAGAATTTCTTTGCACGGCGTTCGTGAACCATCTTTTCAGCAACGGCAGCCTTTTTGGCTGCATCCCCTAGAGAAGTACTTCTTATTTTTAAACTCAATTCTTCGCATTTATTGTAAGTATGTACCTGGGGTCGTCCAAAGTGCAAATTAAAATTGTAATTGACTTTTGTATCGGGATATTTTGTACGAAACATTTCATGCATTATCTTTTATACATTCAGTTTGGCATCAAGGTATTGGAATTATCTTCCTGAATAATGCGATTCCTTTACAGGATATAAAAGAATGTGATTTCTGATCAAATTTATAACATCGGCTAATACAGCATTTCCTTTAGAATGTTTCCCTCTCTTGTCAGTAGGTGTTTGATTGTTTCTTAATAGTAGTTTAATTCTCTTCATTCTTTCAGCAGTAAGACCGGTGTGTATGTTCAACAATGCCCCCTGACAAACTTTAATCTTTTTGCCATCGACCTGTATAGAGTACTCATATGATACGTTCCTCTTTTTTCCCTTCAGGATTTCGTTTTCTTTCCTGTTTAACATTCACAAGCGTTACTGTATTCTGAAGATAAAGAACTTGTGAGTCTTTGTAGTCTTTGTTAGGCAAGCCATAAAAACTTTTGAAAATACGTTCTCTCATGTCGACATTTATTTTAGCTGAACATTTCATAGCACAGCTAAAATAAAGTAATATTGAAAAATTATACCGCAATGAAGAAGTTAATTACAAAGAACTTACCTGCAAAGATTCATGTTAAGATTTGGAGTTATGGCACGTACCGTTTTGTTTTTGTAGTTCTTCTATTCTAATCCTTTGACTCTAGATGTTCGAATCACATTTCGTTTATAAACTGGGTCGTTGCGAACTTCTCTTTTGCGTTTCTGAGGAGCCATTTGGTAATAACAATAACCAGTTTAAGGGAGAGTGGGGGAATCGTGCGCACTTAAGCGGAAATCGTTATAGCACTGAGAGCATTGTAGATAATTTAAATGTAAATACCTTAATGGGAGTACTATTTAGTTTACTCTCAGCATGTAAATCAATTATAGGAAAAAATAAAGTATTTAAAGTACTATATTGCTGAAAATACAAAAATTCTCTTGCGCACCATTCCCCGCCTTAGCACGTGTTGGGGAATGGTGCGCATTAAAACTATTTGATAGCGATAACTTTAGAAACATTTATTTATTGAAGTTGTAGAATATAAAAAAAAAAATTATAATAATTCCTAATATTAGCATAAATCACATTTATAATTCTTGTTGTTTGCGAAATTCTCCGCAAATACCACAAACTTCGTTAGGTTTCGCTGGCTGGTTCAAAGGTGGCGGTATGTAGCTCAGCCCGACATCATCTTCGATGTCATCCAGCTCATCGTTGTCACAAATATCGCACACATCATCTTCTGATGCATAAGATGATTCAGGCGTTGGCGGTCTGTTTTGTTTGCTTTTGAATTTCTTTGAGAACGACGAAATTGATGATTTACCGTCAACACATTTTCGAATTACTCCTTTACTATTCTTACCTTTCAGTTTTTCTTTGGTTTTGATTGCTTCTTCTCGTTGTCTTTTTTTTTCTTCAGCTTCTTCTAGTTTTGTTTTCATGGGAGTGCTCGTAAGAATTTCCGATTTCTGTTTGTTCCTAGATTTTCTTTTCATTGCCTGGTTAACTTTTGTTTTTGGTATTGGTATTGGAGTCATAGCAAAGAAAGAATTATCTGTACCATCTCGTCTGGATGAAATTTTAACTTCACGTGTTGCTTCTGCTGTAAGTTGTCCTACATGGTGGCTAGGTTCAAAATCAGTATCGGTAAATTTGTCGGGATTCAATGGAAATATTCCAGTCGTCCGAAACCCTGAAACGGCTTTTTCCATCGTAGCCACTTTCATGAAGGGTTTGTTTAAAAGTTCTGCTACATCGTATTCCGTTATTTTTTGATGACCGGTACTTGACAAGTGAAGGTCATATTCCCTGTATAGTGCATTTTTCAAAGGACTAAAGAATGTCACGTCCAGAGGCTGAAGGTGATCAGATGTGTGTGGAGGAAGTGAGACCATATGGATGTTATTTACTTTGCAGAAATTATAAGCTGCAACTGATATGTGACTGGAATGATTATCCAGGACCAGACGGACAGGATCGGTAACAGTAGGTTTAGCATGCCTCTGCCTGAAAACACAGGCTTGCAACCCAGACGAGGTGGCGTCGGATGATTTTCTGACAGTTTTTTTCTGAGCGTCGATTCAGGAATATTGAAGGCCCTTCCTGCGTCCCTTATTTTTCTGCCATCATTTCTTATCGCAAATAATGCGTTTTGTAAATCTTCTGTCGTATATGAAAGAATTGTGGTTTTCCTTGTATACTTTCTCATCATCTGAAAAAATTATATTTAAAAGTAGATTACGTGTGGGGCAATGGTGCGCATCAGCGCGCATCATTACCCCTTTAGAAATTAAATGACGATTTTCAATACTGTCAGCAAACTACTTAACCTAACAATGTAGAACAAGCATCGATAGATGCACAAGATCGTACTTTTTCATAAAATAAACATATCTTAATCGATTAGGGGGGGAAATGGACTCACCGTCTTATTTTCCGATATCAAAAAATTATAACAAATGTCTTGGTTTCACATAAACAAGGCTCGTTCCGTACAAACGTATACAACTGATATCAATAATGGCGTCAGTGTCCCACAGTAGACAGGAAGGAGTGCAGTACTTGTCAGTTGCGCGTAAAAGCCCGCGGAATATGAAATATTTTGATGCGCACGAATTCCCGACGCGCACGATTCCCCCACTCTCCCTTATACAAATTAACAATATTAATAACAATCACTCGCTTAGGTAAAGCAACTACTAAATCTCGTTTAATTTTAAGGTTATGTTATTATTGTATAGTGTAGAAACAACCTAAGTTAGTCACTCGAGTTGTTTTAGCGCTACACAAACTATTTCCCGTAAAAGTTTCTAACATAAGCGATATGCTCACTTGAGTTCTTTTAGCACCAAACAACACCAAATACATATAAGACGTTATTATTTTAAAAGCGACCATTACTGAGCTATTGTCGTTTTTTTTATATAATATAGCAAACTTTATGTTTTTAATTTTAATACGGCCTTTTTGTACTGAAGAAATGTCAAAAACATTATTTATCAAACCAAACAGTTTAACAGCAGCTCTACTCTGAGAGAAGATGTCCCAAAATAGATGCCTATAGAAGAGTAATGGATGCTTTCATTACTACCGGTAGTATTGCTAATTCAAAAGCAAGGAAACCTAAATATGTAGTTAATGATGAAAATCAGTTAAGAATTCTTATAGCAACAAGAGATAATCCACACGTCAGTACCCATGAAAGAAGTCGTTTGATGGATATTAGTCAAACCATCGTTGCAATTACCTAAAAATGAAATAAACCTTGTCTCAGAATAAGAAGGAGTGATTCAAATATCGCGCCAAAATGGTGTACATTTTTAAGGTATCTCATTGGTTCTTGCGTAGGTAAGTTTAACATGGGGGAAATCATTTCGCCAAAACGTCATTTTATGTTTATAACCAAGCCATAACCTTAGTCTCTTACATTTTCACTTTGGTTTATTATATTTTATTGTGTTGTTAAATAAAATCCGTGCTTTTATGTACAACATGAACATGAGTATCAGACGGCTTAAGTCCTAAGGAACAAGTGATCAGGCATTTGAAACTTTGAATTTGATGAATCTGTCAAAAATACTGTAGGACAGTGCACATTTTTTTTTTTATGAAATCGAACGTCCTTCATTTAATATTATTGCAAAAAAAGGTATTGTTGAGTCCATACTAAAAATGAACTGAGTAAGTGTTAATTAAATACTATAATTATATTACCACATGTTCATATACATGTTATATTTCGGATATATTAAACGTAATAAGAAACCTGTACTAACAGAAGAAGGTGAAAATATCTGGTGGAGAATATCTGAGAATAATAAAACAGTACACATTATGATGGTCGTGCAATATTTAATTAGATGAAACATGCTTGAATGAAAGACACACAAAGAAAAAAGGTTGGATTGCCGCAAGTAAAATGTGTGCACGACAAGGTTTTGTTGAAAGCTTATCGACAGGATTAAAAAGCCTTACTGGTAAAGATACGCAAGGATCTTAATTGATATATGTGCGGGAAAGACTATTGTATTGATTCATGACATGAACGGTAACATTTTTGAAGGATGACACAACAAATTATATATAATATATTTTTTTAATTTTTTCTACCTTAAAGTAAATATTACCCAAGGTAATAGGCTACCTCCATATCATTGCGGGAGCAATCCGATTGAAATGATTTGGGCCCAACTAGAAGTTGAAGTTACTTCAAAAAATTCCCCTTTCAGAATATTACTTGTACGAGAACTTTTAACAGAAGCAATTACAAATGTTACAGTAAGTAATTGGAAAGAATTTACCGGCCATGTAATTGAAGTAGCGAAGTGAATGTGAGACATACATGGATTAATGGATGATTGTGAAACCATTTATTATTTATGTCTGAAACAGTAATGGTGAATGTGACTTATGAATGTCCAGCACAAGGGAATCAGACTAATTTTTTTTTTTTAATTTTGTATTTTTAATCTTTTTAACATGATGTGAACACTAAATTATAGTTAATTTCCAATATACTGAATAATAATAATATAATAGAAATAAAAATTTGTTTTACTTTATAAGAGTATAAGTGTAAATTATTCAACTAAAATTTTTGTCCATAATTTCAACATACATAAATAGCGAATAATAAATAATTAGTAATGTGTATATGTTATCTTTGCAGGTCGTGTAAGCAACTTCAGCCGATATTAATTTTTATATTTATTACTGTTGTATGTAAGATTCATATTTCCATGTTAGTATAACATATTCACTAAAATGCATAGTAATTATTAGGGAGCGGAATCGAGCGAGTCATGACTCAGCGCCCATGGGCGCGCTATTGAAATGTTGTATTTTTAAAGAGGTTTTAATGTTATTTATATAATTGAATAACAAATGGCTGGTGATTATAAAATACAAAATACCCTACTATTTGTTCATTTTCTCTTCTGTAAGACTTGTTCTCTTTGAATTAAGTACATCCTTGTAGATAGAAAACGTCCCTTCTACAATAGCATACACAATTGCCGCAATGTTATTAAACCTGGATTTCTATTAAAAACTGCGTCTAAGTCACTTGGAATTATTAATAGCCACATCTAATGTGGTTAATCCATTTTTACTTTCTTATACGTAGTATAAGGAAGTATTGTGAAATTTTCGATCACGAGATTTTTGCAGATGTCCACGTTTTGAAGTCCCCTGATACCGAAAAAGATGTTTTTAAAAAATGTCTGTGTGTCTCTATGTGACCACGATAACCGCTGTAGATATCAATTCCAAATTTTGTATTTACATGTCTAATCTCCCTCTTGAGATCTGAGTAGTTTTTCAGTAAAATCGGTAGACCGGAAGTAGCAGTTTACTTCAGTGAAAAAATTAAATTTTGCCAATATTTCGTCAACTACTAAATTTAAACAAATTTATAAAGAATTCATATGTACTTGAAATTAAAATTGAGAACAATTTTATTTAAAAAGTTTTTCGAAGCTGCTTCCGGAAGTATGTCTTTTACTCTTATCGAAAATCAGTTTTTTGCGAATATTTCGCATGTCATGCTTTTTAGACAGACGTTACGGGTATAAAAGTATTTAAAACGTAATTTTCAATATCTTTTGCATAAAAACAATTTCAAAATTGAGACCGGAATTACCACTTTTACTCTTATCGAATAGCGATTTTTTGCGAATATGTCGTAAATTATGCATTCTATATGCATTTATCAAGAATACAAAAGTATTTAGTGCTAGATTTAGTAGTCCTTTTTTCGAATATCTTGCTAAGTATGCATTCTATAGCGATTTATTAAGAGAACAGAAGTACTTAGAATAGGATTTTGAATAATTTTTGTGTAAAAAAAATATAGTATAGTTTGAAACGCTCATACGTATAAGAAAGTCGTGTGGTGGCCACACCTCATTTTTTAATTTGAGATTCGATTTTCAAAATATGTCATTCGTTTAGGCAGATTTTTTAAATTTGGGATTTGTGTTAGTTCCTTGCACTCAGAAATACTTCGAACATCGTCATTTAAACATGTAACGAAATTTTGTAAACTATCGAAATTCTCTGCATGAAAACTATTTCTGTGTATGTTTTAGCAAAGCTAAGTGACGATATTTTACAGACTTTGCAATAAATTTCGGAATCACTGACAATTAATTTTTATCTCAGAAAAAGTAACATAAACAACGTTCTAGATCTAAATAAATGATAACTAAAAATGTACGCGTATGTTATTGAAACATACATATTATATTGCGAAATATAAGGTAAATATAATAAAATTTAAAAACTCGTCACCCTTGTACCTACGCCGATGAAGAAAGGATTTTATTCATAAAATTCCTTATTTTATGACATTTTTTTCTCTGATTCTCTGGAGTAAACAGATGTTACAGTTCGCCCTATGAATTAGTGCTATTCAGATATAATGTAAACAACACGCAGTTGTTTACATTATTTCTTTTCACGGTTGTGGCTCCATTGTAGTTTAGCTCGCTCGATTCCACTCCCTAGTAATTATATATGTATTTATATTGGCAATCCTCCTCAAAACGCTCAGAACAAAGTCTACTTCTTTCATTTGGAAATTGGGCCTATATCTTTATCCACAGATTCTTTTAATTTTTTTTAGAAAACTAATATCGATAGACTTGAATGTTAAGATAAAATATTTATATTTATCAAATTATAGATGTATGTACCTACTTGTGTTTATAACTTTACTCTTCCTGTTTCCAGTTGCCTTGAACTCTTATTGCCGCTTCGATTGGTAGAATGAAAAGCGACACATCCATGCATTTTAACCAAAGTAGTAATTGAAACACAAAACAGCTAAATCCTTAGTGAAAAATAATACGGTTCTTCTAACCTCAATTGTCATTATTTCATATCAAATTGTCTACTACATTTTAAGCTGTGTGTTCCATGTTTTGGCGGGATATTTAAATCACTCCTTCTTATTCTGAGACAGGGTATAATAAATAGATCATCATCAATGGGGAGGCATTTTTGGTGACTGGATGATTTATTTGAATGCAGTATTAACAGAGAAGCTTATGAGTAATTTCTATCGTGCATTTCGTGGAATTATTGGATGATGTTTTGCTAAATTTCCGAAGGGATGGAGATCCAACAAGACGGCGAATCGCTACATTCTATGTTACAGACACGAAATACTTTAATGAAATGTTTCCAGTGAAGTGGCTAGCCTGTGGATGTCGTGGGACATCACAAAATTGGTTTCTTTTTATAGGGACCTGTAAAAAAGCCAATATACATTATACCTGTAATCGCAAAATAAGCTTGAGGGAACATATTCGACAAATATTTAGAAATAGTAGTGCTCCACGCCTTATTAATGTCGTAAGTGTGCACTGGATTTCGTTAAGTTTCAATAACATACGCATACATTTTTAATTATCATTTATTTAGATCTAGAACATTGTTTATGTTACTATGATATGGAAAAACGTCGAAAGTGGCATCGTGAAACAATGGCGAGTTGGATTAACGGTCATACTGAGAGCCATAATGTTGGCCGGTAAAGGAAATTCGTGTGCATTATATTGCAAAAAGTGTACAAAGGAAGTAACGAATTTCTCCATATGTGGCGAATGCAGTAATTTATATCATCCAAGTTGTATCCTGAAAATCCCAGGCATGTATATAAATGAAAAGGGAAAAATATTCTTTTGTAAAAATATAACTTCAAAAATGGTAATGAATGAAAATGCTCTGGAAGAAATGAAACAATTAAAACATGAGTTACAGATGATTACAACAAAATGCAAATGTGAAAGCAAAGATGCAACAATAGAAGAACAGAATATCAAATTGCAAACGCTAATTGAATCCTGTAGCTGCTCTGTGAAAGATGAAGAAATTAAAAAACTTAAAAACAGATTGAGCGATGTAAATAATAAATTGTTGGAGCTATCATTAGCTGAACACATTGATGAATCACGGACAAATGAAGAACATGTTGATAATGATAATAACGCAAAAGACTACGAATGTAGGTTGTACAGTCTTGAACAGTACTGACAAAGTTGGAGGAAACAATTACAAAGAAAATCGAAAACATTCACGTAGAACTTACATCAATAACAACTAATAATGGTACTCGAAAAAGCAAAGAAATTTCTTATTTGGATTGTTTAATTACTGACACTGAAGGTAGTGCTAATGCAAAAAATAAAATAAATGTAAACAGTGAAATAGATAATTATACGGAGCCACGAGATAGGCAACCAAAGATGCCTCTATACAAAGACGATAACATATCTGTTAAAAACATTGAAAGGAGAATATCTAAAGCAAAGAATAACAATAATAAGCGGAATTCTACTTCAGACACTAACAACAAAATTGAAGAGAGTAATGAAATTGATGGGAATAACTTTGCACCTGTGATAAAAAAACAAGAAGGAAGTTCAAACTTAAATATACCGCAAACGGTAGCCGGGAATTATTCCGAACAGGATGAGTCTTGGAATGTGGTAAGAAGCAAGAATGGGATTCGTAACAGGAGGACAGTAAACAAGAAACTACAATTAACGCTGTCGTTAATTATAATCACTTACATGTGTATAATCTGGATCCTAGTGTAACAGTCGAACAACTAACTAACTATTTAAAAACCAAAAACATAGATGGATTTCAGTGTACGTTGTTGAACAGTAAATATCCGGATCGATATTCATCGTTTAAGATATCATTTCCATCAAAATTTTCTGATGAAATTAAGAAACCTGACTTTTGGCCTGAAAATGCATGTGTAAATCGTTTTTTATTTCACCTAACCAAGAAGCAGGACGAAGGACGAAAGGACTAAAAATAATGCACCAAAATATTCGCTGCATAAACAATAAATTATCGGAACTGGAAGTTGTTTTGAACCAGTCTTGTTGATATTCTGCTCCTTACCCAGCATTGGCAATCTCGTGATCAATTGGAATGTGTAGCATTGGATGGCTATGCTTTCTCAGCATTCTCCTGTCGTGGAATACGTAGGCGTGGTGGTGTTGCCATTTACACCAAGAGATCTATACAATCCAATTTAAGGAAAGACATAATGAAAAATAACATAAATAATGTTATAGAAATAGGTGCGATTGAAATTGCTCACTTAGTAATAGTAGTTCTTTATCGTCCACCACTTTCAAATTTTTCTGGAAAGCCTGTCCAAGATTTCGGAAGTTTTACAGAGTATTGGCAAGCCTATAATTATCGGAGGTGATTTTAACATCAATTCCCTAGTGCCGTCTGTGATGCGTCAACAATTGTGTGACTTATGTGGTAGTTATAACATGTTCTGGACAATACAAGAATATACTCGTGTGTTTAATGGTGCTCGTGCGTGTTTGGATAACTTCTTTGTTAATCTTGCTGAAGGTGACTATACTGTGTCCTGTGTTGACAATAATTTATCTGACCATTTCGGTCAAATTATTAATTTATATGTTCCTTGTATAATCAATAACTCTGATTATTTCCTTCACCCGTCAAATTTAAATTTTGTCAAATCACAATCAAAACTGAAGTTGAAATTAACCAATGAACGGTACCGGTTCTTGATATCAGCGACTATTACAAATCGACTATTCAAATGTAGGTAACAAATCAAGTATGTATTTTTTCATTAAGTGGCAAACGTGTCAAATAGATGAAAATGCCCGACAAAAAGAGATTTAGCGATGTTTCGGATGAAATTATTGTAACGAAACCAGCAGACGAATTGAGTTACATTAAATAAAAGAATCAGATCTCTCGGCGCGATAAAAACGAAATTGTCACACGCAAAAAAAGAGGCAGACCGGGCGAGCCATAAATCATCTCTCTCTCGGCTGGTAAATATCGTAAATGCAGTGAGTCGTCTCATGCGATAAACGACGTCATCTATTTGCTCTAGTATTTCGTATGGTCCCTCCCAGTATTGTTGGAGCTTTGGGAACAGGCATCGGCGACGTTGAGGATCATACAACCAAACAAGGTCTCCTTCTCCGTAACCACCTCTCTCGGCTTGCACGTGGTAATGATTCTTCGTCGTCCTCTCGCTGGCATCCTGAGTGTGATGGCGTACTCGCTCGTGGACATCCTTCAACCTTCCCCAGGATCCACTGGCGCAGTCTTCTCCATTTGGGTTCTCCACAACACACTTGAGTAGATCATCCTCTACCTTCAAAGAGTCCCATTGAGCCCAGTAGGATTCCAGTCCCTGTGAACGAGGAGCCACTTCTTGCCAAGCCGGTCCGCGACCAATTCCCTTCCAAACCATCAATGAACCAAGGTCTTCATCAGCTTCTTGACCAATCCGCAAATTGTCAGGATGCCACTGATCGTCAACCACGGCAGTTCTGAATGTTTTGGCCGATTTTTCTTCTAGTCTGTTACTATGCCTGCAGTCTTCTAGACGTGGTCTTCTTGCAACAATTTGGTGTCTGGTGTTTAGTGTGAACAATAAGTGCAAAAGAAAATAAATAAAAATGTCTACCAAACGTTTGGAAGAATTAAAGGTCTCCGAGTTAAGGGCAGAATTGGAAGAAAGGGACGCAGATACGTCTGGAAAAAAAACAGTTCTCCAGGACCGGCTTCGTGACCTTTTAATAAATGAAGGTAAGGATCTCGGAAAATATTTGTTTCAAATACAGGCTGATCCAAGCTTAATAATCTTAAAAGATGAGATTGAAAATAATTCAAAAATTTTAAAAGATGAAATGGCAAATAATTCAAAACGATTCGAGACTCTACAAGATAAAATTGAAAATAATTCAAAAACTTTACAAGATAAAATTGAAAATAATTCAAAACATTGCGAGACTACTATGGAAACTTTGAAAGATGAAATTGCAAATAATTCAAAACATTTCGAGATTACTATGGAGACTCTAAAAGATGAGATGTTAAATAATTCAAAGATTTTGGAAAAAGCTTTAAAAAATGAAATTGCAGATAATTCAAAAGCTCTAAAAGATGAAATGGCAAATAATTCAAAACAACTTGAGGAAGACATTCAGAAGAATTCATCGAATTTGAGACAGGAATTTTCTGAGGCCATTGAAGCCGTAGAACAGAAATTGGGGGACGAGTTTGGGGTTCAGCTTCAGTTGCCAGCGATGAACGACTGCGGTCCCCATGATATCTCAAGCGGAAGCCTGGAGATTGCCCGAACAGCGAAGGCAAAGGTAAAGCCTCCCACCTTCGATGGAAGGACGTCATGGATGACGTGCCGGAATCAATTCGAAGCCGCTGCAGGAGCAAATGGGTGGATGTCCCCGAAGAAAGCTACTGCCCTGATTGTGTTATTAAGAGGACGGGTCAGTGATGTTCTGCATACCTTACTTCCAGAAGAGTGTCAAGACTACCCTCAATTAATCAAGCGTCTTGAGATGAAGTATGGGCATGCACACCTGGAACAGGTAGTCCGACGGTTAGTGAATAAGGTGCAACCTAAGAGGAGAACGCTCCGATGTTGGAATTGGAAATGGAAATGGAAATGGAGATGGAAATGGGCCATGCGCATAGTAAATGCGCGAAGAAGCCCAAGAAAACCATAGCGGAGCAGCGAAGAATGAAACGGGTCGATGAGAAGAGGCAATCGTCGACCCAGTATCGTGGAGCCTCAAATTAATTTTTGCGAAGTGCATCTGTGCATCACCAAATCGCTGATGCTGTTGCAAGAAGACCACGTCTAGAAGACTGCAGGCATAGTAACAGACTAGAAGAAAAATCGGCCAAAACATTCAGAACTGCCGTGGTTGACGATCAGTGGCATCCTGACAATTTGCGGATTGGTCAAGAAGCTGATGAAGACCTTGGTTCATTGATGGTTTGGAAGGGAATTGGTCGCGGACCGGCTTGGCAAGAAGTGGCTCCTCGTTCACAGAGACTGGAATCCTACTGGGCTCAATGGGACTCTCTGAAGGTAGAGGATGATCTACTCAAGTGTGTTGTGGAGAATCCAAATGGAGAAGACTGCGCCAGTGGATCCTGGCGAAGGTTGAAGGATGTCCACGAGCGAGTACGCCATCACACTCAGGATGCCAGCGACAGGACGAAGAATCGTTACCACGTGCAAGCCGAGAGAGGTGGTTACGGAGAAGGAGACCTTGTTTGGTTGTATGATCCTCAACGTCGCCGATGCCTGTTCCCAAAGCTCCAACAATACTGGGAGGGACCATACGAAATACTAGAGCAAATAGATGACGTCGTTTATCGCATGAGACTAACACCCCATAGTGAGCCACGGATGGCGTGTTTCATTACATTGGCCCATACCATGGACGTGACGGCGGTGAAGTGGCGGATGTGCGACAAATTGCTGGAAAACCTAGAGAGCCAGCTTATGGGAATCCCTTGTCGATCTACGAGGACGTGCACTCGAGCAGGGTGTGGGGAGGCTGGCAATTCCGAGGCTGGGCTGCGGATTAGACCGTTTGGTAGGGAAAATCGCAGGAAACATGCTGGAGGTGATGTTTCGGCGTGCTGGTATGAAAATGGTCGTGTGCGGCTGTCGGCCCAATCAGGCCGTTGTGCAGCCTGGGGCGGTGGATTGCCATTTCTACAAGACGGCTGGGTGCACCCGTGGGTCCCGGTGTGGATTTCGTCATCCGCCAGCGAGAAGAACATGGAATAGTGTGTTTCGGGACGAAACGCAGTTTTTAAGAAGGGGGCAATGTAACGAAACCAGCAGACGAATTGAGTTACATTAAATAAAAGAATCAGATCTCTCGGCGCGATAAAAACGAAATTGTCACACGCAAAAAAAGAGGCAGAGCGGGCGAGCCATAAATCATCTCTCTCTCGGCTGGTAAATATCGTAAATGCAGTGAGTCATCTCACAGATGTGCGACGTAAGCAAGAAAAGTCTAGATTTCCACTGGTATATTGCCGAATTTACTGGTACTGTTCGAGAACATTTCATGCATGTGTATATAAGGCGACTGGGTCACCGGGATTCATTCATTACGGAATTACGGGATTCATTGCGGAAAAGTAATCGCGGAGTAATTCGGTAGTCTCGAGTGGTCTCGTGGGAACAGTGGAAACAAATAGTGGTAGCCAAATAAATAAATATAGTAGTGCCGTCTTATATAAATAGAACTGTTATATAAATAAATACGGACAGAGATATAAATAATAGTAATGGAAATAAATAAATACCTGTGATAATTAAATTGTAGTAGTTTAAGTGTGTTACGTTAGTTTTTTATATTTTTATATTGTTATATAATTTTAAGTATATAAATATACAGACTGTTTTAAATAAATAATTGCACGAGTTGTTTATTGGAACCCGAAAACGCAACATTATTGATAATCACATCGATTTGACATCTCCGATAAATACAAGGAGAAGTAAAGACAGCGTCTGGAGACAGTTCACGCAGTTTTGTGACGAACGCAAGTATATTTTGGACGAGTCGACGCCAGTAAGTAAACTGAACGAAATTTTGAAAGACTGGGCATGGAACATGAAAAAAGAGAACGGAGATGATTATAAGGAGTATACTGTAAAATGTATGTGGAATTCTACCGCCAACGGTCTTCAAGAGTTATATTTTAAGAAGCATAACATTAAAATTGATCCTTTTCAAGGAATTGAATTCAAAAGTTCTAGAGATGCTCGTAATAGCAAAAGACGAGTACTGCAAAAACTTCCAGATAAACGAAAGCAAAGTGCGACCTCTTTAAGTATGGACAATTTATTTGATATAATAGACCATTGTGACGAGACAACGCCAAATGGACTTCAAAAAAATTCTACTATTTAGCTTCCGTGGAACTGGCATGGCGTGGAGGGGAAGGTGTCAACTGCTTGGTACATTAGTTCAAAATTGAAATTAAATCTGATGGAACTGAGTCGGGTAGAGTAGAATATAATCCCATATTTAGTAAGACCTGCCAAGGAGGAAACCATAAATGCGCGGACAGTAAATGGTTGACGCCAAATATTCAACATTCAGATCGTTGTCCAGTCAGAATTTTTAAAACATTAGTTGGGAAACGTGGGCCTAATTTTACCTGCGATCGGTTGTTTTTGACGCCTAATCCATTTTGGAAGAAAAAAATTCCTTCTGGTGCAAAAACTCGCCTATTGGGAAGAACGAAATTTCGAAATTGACCAAACAAGGAGCAGAATCTATTGGTTTAAATACCAAATGTCTCAAAATTAACAACCATTCTTGCCGTTCAACAGCTGTATCACAATTAGCCAAATCGGGAGTGCCCGAACAACAATTAATAAAAATAACTGGTCATGCCAATTCTTCCTCGATTCAGCCCTATTTACAGATGGACCAACAGCATCACCAACAGATTTTGAATCAGTTACGAGGGAAACAAAACAAGGGACTGGAAACAAGACTTTCCACCTCATCAGAGACGATCGTGAGAAAAACAGAGTTTGTAAAATCATCAGCAACACCAGGAAATATAACATACAATAATTGTGTGTTCAATTTTGGTTCAAAATAATTTATAGTTCTCTTTTCTTAACAGATAATAAAATATGCTTATTTTGCTCATTTTTTACTATGAAACTTGGTTTAGGAAATAATCTTAACAAATATAGCTCGAGCTTGATAAGTAGTCGACTATTACATTGTTTCAATTTTTCTCGTGTGCCTCCTAATTTGACTTAACGAAAATTGGCATTAATAATTAAAGACTAAAGCCCTCGAGCTAAAGCTCTCGTGCTCTAGTCAAATTATTAATGCCAATTTTGGTCTCGTCAAATTGACCGTAGCGCACAGTCGAAAAATTGATCACAATGAAATAGTCGACTATTTGTCAAGATCTCGTTATATTATCTTTGATGATTTTATATTCAAGGGAAATTTCTGTGCTGCCTCTCTGCAGAGTTTCTATACCTATTTAGAGGGAGAAAATTGGTTATCGGTTTATGAGTGTAATTGCCCGGATACAGCTTTTTCAGCGTTTCTTAAAGGTTTCATTTATTACTATGACGTTTGTCTTCCCATGCAGCGGTATAAACCGAGCAGGGATGGGGGTTATGATAGTGTATGGATATCTTCGGATGTGGTCGCAATGAAGAACACTTTATTATTTTTAAAAGATATTAGTGCACAATATCCGCAGTTTAAATCTGAATATAAAAGCTTTGACAGGATCTACAAGGATTTTTTTAACAATAAGCGATTGCAGATCAACGATTTACTAATAAATTCAGCTGATAATAAATCCATAAGGACACCATCGACTTCACCGTCTTTTTTTTATGTCGCCAATTACTGAGAGTGATATTGAGAGTGCCATGGCTGACGTGAGGTCGTCTTTTTCGACTGGTCATAACAATATATCTAGTTTTGTTGTTAAACACTCATTATCATGTATTAGTTCAGTATTAGCCTACCTCATTAATTTTTCTTTCAACAAAGGCATTCTCCTTTCTGCATTGAAACTGGCAATTGTGAAGCCACTATTTAAGAAAGGTGATGTTGATGTAATATCGAACTACCGTCCCATTAGTTTACTATCTGTTTTTTTCTAAAATATACGAAAAACTCATGAACAAAAAGTTAAATAACTTTTTTAACAGTTTTAACGGTTTGTATTTCATTGGTTGTAAATTTTATAATAAGCTGCCTGACTATATAAAAAATATTACATATTTTTTCCGTTTTAAACGTGAAGTACAGCAATACTTGCTGGCCATTTCCTGCTATGATGTAGATGATCTTTTAGATATTAGGTAATATTTTTCACATGACATGTTTCAAACTTGCACCTACTTTTTTGTTTTGTACTCGTTTCTTGAAATAAATATTATTATTATTATTATTATTACTGATTGTATTGTAATGAAACACGCCCACAAAGAAGCAGACGTCCGGGCGACGACAAAAGGAGAGTAAACATTGGCGCGACACCATCATCCACATGTGTATAATGTGTGGGCGACGGAGGGTCTGTCGTATGTTCTACAAACATCGAGAGAAAGATGGAGTTTTCGCGAATGCTTCCAGATGTTTCGTATGCGTATATAAAGGCAGTTGAACCGATGGATGAGTCATTCCGGAATAAGAGATTCAATAGTCTCGTGTGGAACAGTGAAGATAAATAAACATAAATAAATAGTTCGAAATAAATATAGTGGTGCGGTGTTATATAAATAGAAGTGATATAGAACGGTACAGTGTTACATAAATATACGGACATAAATATTAGTAATAGAAATAAATACCTGTGTTAATTTAAATCCTAGTAGTTTAAGTGTGATACATTAGTTTTATATTTTTATATTGTAATTAATTTTACGTGTGTGAATATACAGACTGTTTCAAAATAACTTGCACGAGTTGTTTATTTCGAACCCGAAAACGCTACAGTATGTTCTCCAATGTCAGTGATTCCGAAATTTATTGCAAAGTCTGTAAAATATCGTTACAGAATGCCGAAAAAGCGCACGTACAACGTCACTTAGCATCGCTAAAACATACACAGAAACTGGACCCGTTGGAAGCTGACAATTTTAACGAAGAGCTCTGTGCTTTAATGCTTTAATGGCTGCTAATATCCCATGAAATAAACTTTGCAATCCCACTTTCAAAACATTTCTTCAAAACTATACTGGTCGAAATGTTCCTGATGAATCCACCTTACGCAAATATTATGTTTCTAAGTGCTTCACGAAAACAGCAGAATGCATTAGAAGATATCTTTCAAATTAGTACCTATGGATAAGTGTCACGAAACTGTCCATATATTAGGACGCTGTGTGGTAAATGTTGTAGCTGGTGTACTACATCCAACCATTTCATATAACGCATATGTAATAGCATCTAAAGTTATAAATACAGTTGATGCGGAAACAGTTGCTAAAACCATTGACGAGAATTTGCACAAAATGCTTCATTCGGACGAGAGGTACAGGGAAGAAATACTTTTATTTGTTAGTGACAATGCCGCATATATGTTAAAAACAGACAGACTATTAACAGAAATATTAAAGGAAACATATCCATATTACTTGTGTAGCACATGCTCACCAGAGAATCTGTGAATATATCAGAGACACCTATCCGGAAGCTGATAGACTTGTATGCGCTTTTAAAAAAGTTTCAGAAAAGCACCATCGAGAGTAGCTCTTTACAGGGAAAAACTTCCATCTTTGTCACTGCCTCCCTCGCCATTAATAACTAGATGGGGAGCATGTTTGGAAACTACTAGTTTTTATGCAGAGAATTTCGATAGTTTACAAAATTTCGTTAAATGTTTAAATGACGATGCTCGAAGTATTTCTGAGTGCAAGGAACTAACACAAATCCCAAAATTAAAAAATCAGTTCTTATCCGTTCAGAAACACTTTGGAAATTTGCCTAAACTAATCACATATTTTGAAAATCGAAATCTCAAATTGAAAGATGAATTAATATAATTAGATGTGGCTTTTAATAATTTCAAAAGTATTCCAAGTGACTTAGGACTTAGGATGTGGCCTTCGGCAAAAGTTAGAGGCAGTTTTTAATAAAAATCCAGATTTAATAACATTGCGGCAATTGTGTATGGGTACAATGACACAAAATCTAACGCACCTATGACCAGTTGCGATGTAGAAAGCACGTATTCTATCTACAAGGATGTACTTCATTCAAAGAGAATAAATCTTACAGAAGAGAACTTTAAGAAAGTATTGCTAGTAGATATTAATATTCCTTTACTCGACTTGAAAGCTACAAAATAAGTAAATAATAACGTATTTTGTATTTTATAGAGCACTACCCACTTATTATTCAATTATATAAATACAATTAAAACTCCTGAGAAATAGAAAATTTCAATAGTGCGCCCATGGATGATGAGTATACAGGCTGTCATTTTGAAAACGTACCACCCTATATATTTCGGCCCCTATAGAAATTCCAAAAATATGCAAAAACACGTCAAACTTATTTTTAAGGGGGACATTTTGTAGGCTGGTTTTCAATTAAATTACATCAACCCTCTAGCGGGGGTGGACATAACCTCTAAAAATTTAAATGGAAATAGGGGTTGAGTGATACCTCATTTTAAAGGTCGTTTAACCCGCTTTTCAAAAATGCTAACTTCTTGTCCTTTATTTTTAATACTTTTGAAGAAATCAAGTCAAACCATGAACATACAAGTATCAAGTGTTTTGCAATAAAACATTAAAAAACTAATAAAAAGTAACTTATTTTATAAAATTTTCGAAATGTTGGCCATTATTTTCTAAACAGTGATAAAGTCTACTCTCAAACTCCTCTCTAACATTTCGAAACACTTCTGCCTGAAGTTCTCTACATGTAGCTGTTATTCTTCTCTTTAAATCTTGCAAATCTCGAGGCGGTGTTTTATAAACAATCGATTTTAGATGCCCCCATAGGAAGAAATCTAAAGGCGATAAGTCGGGTGATCGTGGTGGCCATTCTATTGCTCCTCTTCGACCAATCCATCTGCCAGGAAATCTATCATTTAGCCACTGTCTAACTGGAAGATAGTAGGTTGGTGGAGCTCCATCTTGTTGGAAGTGTAGAAGATCTTCTTGCAAAACCATGTTACCAGCCGCGTCAATTTGATTTTCCAAAGTAGTTGTTATTAAGGGGTCTATTATTTCTGCAAGCAAATTTAAGTAGAGCTCACCAGTTAGATTTCCTTCAATGAAGGCAGGTCCAATAATAGTATTCCCAAGGATACCAGCCCAAACGTTAACTTTTTCTGGATACTGAGTGTGACCTTCCCTAAAAAGTCGCGGATTTTCATCGCTCCAGTAGCGACAATTTTGCTTGTTAACATGCCCATTAAGAAAAAAAGTACACTCATCAGTAAAGCAAATATTGTGCAAGATATTTTGGTTTTCATTTATAAAATCCGTCATTGTTTCACAAAATTCAATCCTTCTGTCGAAATCGTCGTCAAAAAGCTGTTGTAGAATTTGCATTTTATAGGGGTGAAACTTATTTAACTTTAGTGCTTTCCTTACTGTTTCGTGAGACATTCCTACTTGGCGTGCCACAATGCGAAGTGATGTGGAGGGATTTGCAGTAAAAGTGCCTAATACTTCTATTTGTGCTGCTTCATCCAAGACACGGCTAATATTTCTTTTTTTGTTAGCAACGGAACCAGTTTCACTAAACTTAGCGACTAATTGTAGAACATACTTATGATTTAAATTACTATTCGGATACCTTTCATTAAACATTCTTGACGTTCTTCTTGCGCATCTTCCACATTCCCCAGAAATAAGAATAATTTCAATTCTTTGTTGAAGAGTAAACACCATTTTTAAAAATAATGTAATAAAATCGCAACTTTTACCTCGCAAAACTAATTTTACAATAAAGTAATTTTGGCTAAAATAAATGGAGTGACAAGTAAAGAAAAATTTGACAAGAATGTCAAGAATGCTTAAACCAGGGCTATTTTTTTTCTACGTTAAACTACCTGTACGACTATCACAAGTACTAGTTCAGGTAAATCACATTCTTTCCAATAATAATGTTTAACTGAATAGTATGCGTCTTTATTATTTCGTTGGATATTAGAAGTAAAAATAGTTTAAAAATTTACCGTTATGTAATACCTCAATTTCATGTATTTTAATTCATTAAAGCAATATCACAAAGTGTTTTTGATATCTAAACTTCTTTACAGTTTTCACCAAATATCTCGCGAACTGCTAAAAAGAAAAGGCAAGAATTTAGCATTTAAAATTTTATAAAATAAGTTACTTTTTATTAGTTTTTTAATGTTTTATTGCAAAACACTTGATACTTGTATGTTCATGGTTTGACTTGATTTCTTCAAAAGTATTAAAAATAAAGGACAAGAAATTAGCATTTTTGAAAAGCAGGTTAAACGACCTTTAAAATGAGGTATCACTCAACCCCCATTTCCATTTAAATTTTTAGAGGTTATGTCCACCCCCGCTAGAAGGTTGATGTAATTTAATTGAAAACCAGCCTACAAAATGTCCCCCTTAAAAATAAGTTTGACGTGTTTTTGCATATTTTTGGAATTTCTATAGGGGCCGAAATATAGAGGGTGGTACGTTTTCAAAATGACACCCTGTATAGAGACTGGATTTTATGCAAAATGCATATTTGTTGTTTCTTGGTATATCCCTTCTATACTGTGCACTTATCCATTTTCCACCCTCAGAATACGTTTTTTACCATTTTTTTAGTGCATATAATCCATGTTTGGACACTTTACCATAACTGCATATGCACGTACATATTTCATAATTATTTTGCATATTTATGCATATTTCGCCATTTTCATAAGAACCAAAATAAAATCTGATATTTAAAGATATTTAATTTGTTTGTGTAAACGTGAAGGGATTGCATTCCTTCCACTTTGCATTAATGACTCATTAAAAGTCCATCTTATTAATAATGAGATGGACTTTCCCAAAAATAGGATTTAACTGTACTGATAATCGGTTTACAGGGCAATTAGAACTTACGTAATTTTTGAACAATCCGATATTTCAAGAATTCCTGAAAATTTATTGCAAAGTCGATGATAAACCCATTTAAGTACCCAGTTCCTTAGCTCTACGCAAAAAATACATTAACGAAATTTATGAAGATGTTACCGATGGTATTAGAAAGGAGTTGAAAAAACAAAATCTTTGGCTCTCTGTTGATGAAACTACCGACACGAAGGGACGTCAGGTTGCTAATTTGATTATTGGAACCTTAAATGGTTCAACTCAATCTAAAATATATTTAATTAATGTAGGTAATTTAGACATAACAAATCATGTTACCATAGCCAGGTTTATTATTAATGAGTCCTTAGCGAATTTCTTTTTACCCGACAAAGTACCTTTTGAAAAATTTCTGTTAATGGTAACTGACGCCGCTTCGTATATGTTAAAATCAGCTTAAAGTCTGAAAATTTTTTCCCCCAATTTAATGCATTGTACTTGTTTGGCTCATGGTTTAAATAGGGTTGCTGAAAAAGATAGATTAGAGTTTCCAGATGTAAATAATTTAATTAGTAATATCAAAAAAGTATTTTTAAAACCGCCCTTACAAGTGCAATTATATAACGAAATGCTTCCCGGCATTCCATTGCCACCAGAACCTATCTTAACAAGATGGGGAACATGGCTTAAATGCGCTGTGTTTCTTGCCGATAATTACGAAGGCATCAAAAATGTTGTAACTCAATTTGATTCAGCAACCAGTCTTGCCATAGAAAAGTAATTTTCAATAATTCGACAATACAAAATCAGCTATCATATATTAAATCTAATTTTGCGATAATTGAGGAGGCAATTACTAGATTAGAAGATAGAAATTTATCTTTAAATGATGGTGTTGGTATTGTAAATGATATTGAAGAGAAAATTGGAAAAGTCAACGGATTGACTGGAAAAAGAATTAAAGAAAAAATAGCCGCAATTCTAAGCAAAAATGGAGGTTTTGTTACATTAAAATCTATAAATAATGTAATTAATGGCAATTTTAATGAAGACATTAATATAAGCCCCTCATTAATACCTAGTTTAAAGAATGCACCGATCACATCTTGCGATGTTGAAAGAACATTTTCCCAATATAAACATATACTTGCAGATCGTAGACATAATTTAACTATGGAAAATTTAAAGAAATATATGGTTATTTATTGTAATAAATAAATATATAATTTGTAAATACCACAATTTATTGTAATAAATAAATATACAATTTGTAAATACGACAAATGAATTTTAATTTCCTAAAACATAATAAATAAATGCACATCATAAGTGCATATTGCATATTGTAAGTGCATATTTAGGGATTTTTTAAGTGCATATTGCATGCATCTTTGGCAAACTTTTTAGTGCATATTTACCAGTCTCTAGTGATGAGTCATCAACCTTTCGCGTCCGGTCTGTAGTTATTATATGGAAAAAAAATAAATAAGATAGCGAACGTCAATGACAAAAATTTAGTGATTTTCACAAAAACGCTGACTTCAAATTAAAAAGTGGAAATAGATATTGATGTCAAGTCCGCGGAAAATAGAATAAGATCACGTCAATCTATTTCGATCGCATGTTACCTATATTTTTTATAGCCGGGAGCATTAACCCAGAGTATTTTAATCGGGGCGGCCCTAAGAAAACAATTCGATTTCCATCAACGCACCACCTCCAACGTCCATGTGTTAATGCCCTATTGATAATTAGTCGCAAAGGTGTCAAATCATGCTGAATCAGCCGACTGAAGCACACGACAAAACAACAAAATAAAATCCCGATCAGCACATCCTGTTTAAACAGAAATACTCCGGCGGATTTTTTGTCTTGTCTTCGTGTTTTATGTTAACTTAATCATTCCAACAATTATAATTATTAATACCGATGCTAATGTTATTAACATCGATATGTATTTATATAAATACATACGTATCTATACATGCATAGGTATATGTTGTAATTACAAGTGTTATAATACAGTATGATCGAACATATTTACAGTGACCAAAAGAGGTGTGTTTTATTTGCTCGCCGGATCAAATCAGTACATGTGAAACGTCATAAGTAGAGGTTAATTTACACGAGCGGCCGATGACTCATCGCCCACGGGCGCACTATTGAAATTTTGTATTTTTAAAGAGTTTTTAATTTAATTTATCGACGACTAAACAATAAAGTAGGTATTATATTAATCACTATTGGCTAATAATAACACTCATAATACCCGGAGGGAATAATGAAATACGAGCAGGGAATAATGGGCCATAACGTTACCATTATTCCCTGCATTCCGCCAATAAAAACATAATGATACCAACGTTGTCATAGTAACGATAAACAAGTCCGAGTATTGAATTAATTGTCAGACGTCAAAACCTTATCGGCGTCTTTTGAATTCGGCGTGTTAGTGTTAGTTTTATCATGGATAGTGACGCCGCTGAATCTAAGTTATATACACCCCCAGAAATAAAACTTAAGGGCCGATGCAATTGGTTTATTGCCCGAAAAATCTAAACATTTTTATATAATAGGGCTTACGATAATTTTATAGACTGGCGCCCGCCGTCGGCAAAATAGGAATTCATGATCAGAAAATCTATTACTGATATATTTTGCAGAACTAAGCGAAAAATATAAATCATCTTCTTTATGGTCTTACTACTCAATGTTAAAATCTGTATAGAAAATAAAACACGATATAAATTTAAGTCAATATGGTAAATTAACCTCGTTTTTAAAAAGAAAATCGGAAACATACGAGGCAAAAAAATCTTCAACGCTGAAATCCCAAGATATTAAAAAATTTATATGTGAAGCGCCAGGTGAACTTTATCTTTTACACAAGGTAAATAATATTTACTTCAATAACCTCAATTCGTTTTGAAAATATTCTTTTTAGGTTATATTAATTACTGGAATTATGGGCGCATGTCGCTCCAATGAATTATATAATATGAAAATAGAGGACGTAAAACATATCGGTACAATGTTACTATAGTCCGTCTCAACCCTATTATGCAGTACAGGTTTAATAGGGATATTGCATCTCTTATTATCTTTAGTAGTCTCTTAATAACGACATCTTTATATCCGGCTGCGTTGTTGCAAGTTCTATTATTGGCAATATATGATGGGTATATGATATGAGTAATCGTTGCTGTCAATTGTCAGTTTTTGCCGTAGTGTGTAAACTTTTATATTGTCTTTAATTTATCTATATATAATTTCTGGTAAATCGTTCTTTTTAGCAAGCATATTATCTTTTTCAAGCATTTAAAAGTAAGTATGCATACCTAGATCTATAATTCTGATTAACGTGATAACCTATATACATATACATACATATACTTTTTACAGATTGCTACATGATATGAGTTTTGAATTTTAAAAAGTGGGACGAAAGAGTATTCTTATTGAAAGAGGTGACATCATTAGGTGGAGACATAAATACTTACCGAGACATCAGAAAATTCAGAGACGAAGGTATTTTATCATTTAATTTGTTATACTTTTATGTTCATTACGCAATTTATTACTTGCTTGTGTTTGATTGTGATTGTTTTATTTTTAGGTAGAACTATAATATATACTGATGAATCATGAGTGAATGCAGGACACTCGGTAAATAAAAAGTGGACTGACGTTACTGTTCAAAGCAGTCGACAAGCTTTTACGTAAGGACTCAGCACTGGTTTAAAATCACCAAGTGGTCTTGGGCCTCGATTTCCATTAATTCATGCTGGAGGCGAGCAAGGTTTTGTTATTGGTGCTAAATGTACATTTCTTTGTAAGAAAAATACTGCTGATGTTCATAGCGAAATGGATGCAGATACATATGGAGATTGGTTCAAGAATAAATTGCTTCCAAATATACTAGAGAACTCTGTTGTTGGTCTCGATAATGCCTCATATCACACGAGAAAATTAGAAAAGGTTCCAGCAGTAGCACGGAGCAGACCCAATTATTGAATGGCTCACTGAGAAGAATATTCCACTTGATAATGACATGTTAAAAAGAGATTTACTGGCTTGTGTGTCAGAGGTTAGGTCTCAGTATGAGAGAAATAAAATTAATGAATTTGCAAAGAATAAAGGGCATTATGTTCTTCGGCTTTCACCTTATCATTGTGAATTAAACCCAATTGAAATGGTGTGGGCACAAGTTAAGCACTACGTTGAAATGCACAATACGACATTCAAACAAAGAGATATTGAACAATTAATTGTGAAGGGTTATCAGAATATAACAGTGAAGAACTGGCGGAATTACATTGGCCACCTTGCCAACTTGCAAGACGATGTTGAAGAGTTTATAATTAACGTCACACATTCATCATCAGATCAAGATTCTTTAAGTGATGAAGAAAAATAAAACAATATGTGTACCTACTCCTTTGTATGGTCATGGTTAGTTTTTTCATAAATGTTATCATGTATTATTAACTTGTTCTTATAAATGGGAAAATATGTTTTTGCAAAATGAATTTGTGAGGAATTTGTGTCTTTAAATGTGTATAACGCAATGTAGGTTAACATATTAATATTCAATAAGACTATATAAGTCATGTAACATATTAAAAAAGAAAAGTACATGTTGTGTGTGGTTATTGTTATTATTTTCATAAATATGTATTATTTTAGTTGTTTTTATAAATAGAAAAGTTTTTTATGAAAAATAAACTTGTGATTAACTTTGTCTTGGTCTGAATTTATAGTGGATGGTTGATTAAGATGTCAATATTCAGTGTCGAAGAAAATTGTATACCTTAAGTGTTTCTTTGAAATATTAATTCATTAACTCTGGCTTACTATATTCAGTTAGATTTTAAATAATTTTTTACAGAACAATCCCAAAGGATTATATTATTACAAATATTTTAACTAATCCATCTTCCTATATATTCTCCCTTTTTAGTGTTTCAAATTACTATTAATTTTTTGTATGCAGTATGCATCAATTGAATGACAAACAGTCGTATAGGTTATGTTTTGATTACAAAAAATGTCAGATATTGAACCGGAACTGTAACGACATTATACAATGAGACGATTTGGCAACCATGAAATCAATACCTATAAGACCTGTACTGCATAATAAGGTTGAGACGGACTATAGTAAGCATACCCAAAACAAAGCATAAAGTTGTGCGTTCATTTACAATAACCGGAATGTACTATTATATCGTAAAAAAATGCATCGGTCTTCGTCCGTCTCACATAAAAATAAATTCGTTTTTCATAAATTATCAAAAATCTAAATGCACAACTCAACGGATAGGAAAAAACAAATTCACCGTATGCAGTAAACAAATTACAAAATATTTAAAGTCACCAAACCCGCAAAACTACACTGGGCACTGTTATCGTAGATCATCTGCTACGCTACATGTTGATGTAGAAGGTAACATGCCAGATTTGAAACGTCACGGTGGTTGGAAATCTAATCAAGTTGCAGAAGGCTATATTGATCAATCTCTGAGAAATAAACAGGTAACAGCCGAGACTATTATTAATGAAATAAATGCCAATGTTTCGGCGTCAGCCTCAGTAGCAAACGAAGAAGTGAACAATATAAATTACAATACTAAACACATTAAAGGTTCTAATTCTAACCCAATAAACATTACTAATGGTAGCCATTTTAATATTTATGTAAATAAAAACTAGTTTCTAATATAAAGTCGTTAAAGTATTCTATTTTTTTGTAAACTGTCAAACCTTCAAACGCCATATCGATATATGGTGGAAACGCGTTACATTCCGTTGCACGTCATACTAGATCCATGACGACTCGCATTGTGTATGTTGCCGGATCTATTTTTATTTCTGTCAGTGACATTTGATATAACCAAAGAAGAAAATTATTCACAATACAATATAACTATAACGCAATATATTTAGTAATTGAAATGCTCTAAGACTGTCTCAACTGTTTATTATATTGATTTAGATTGTCGAAAACCTTAAATGTTTCATTAAGTATCCATAATATAATTTAAAATAAGCAATACTTACGCTATTCATATTAAATTTAATACATGATTTTAGAGAATTTTGTAAAAAGCCTCGACTGTTTACAGAAACCTTTCGGCATTATATTCAATGGACACAAATAAATAATAAATACACTTCTAAGAAGCACTGTTTTTAAACAATTTATATCAAAGCAAAAATAAACATGAAAAATTTGACAGGAAGAATATACACAACGCACGTCTTTTTGACAGATATGATTTATCTGTCAACACCGAATTGAACTATTAGTCTATTAAAAATATGTAATAAAGAAATTTAATATTGAAACGGAAATTATGTGTTTATTTGCCATGAATGCGTATATTACGATCAATTTATAAATCTTCTATTTAAGCTAATGAAATAAATGCTTTCAAGTATAATTTAAGAAAGTAACTTTTTTAGTTTCTTTAATACAGTTATGACGACATGTAAACGTCATCGATGACGTGCAACTGAAGTTAACGCGTCTCCAGTATAGTAATCTATTAATTGATATTTTCGTTTAATTGATTTGTTTTTTTTTTTAGTAATCTTCAGTTAGTCGCAGATAAAGTAGTGTATACTAACTCGCAATAATGACTATTATTCCCGAGAGCTAAATTTACGAACCGAGCCGCGTAAGCGGCGAGGGAGTAACTCGGCTCGTAAATTCAGCTCTCGGGAATAATAACTGTCATTATTGACTCGTTGTATAAACTACTATTATATAATTGGATAACAAGTGGGTGGTGATCTATAAAATACAAAATACCTTATTATTTGTACATTTTGTAGTTCAAGTCGCGTAAAGGATATTTTTGGAGGAATGTTTTCAAATTGGGATTGTTAAGTTTATTTAATGGGATATTAGCCGCCATTAAAGGTTCACATAGTCCTCGTTAAAATTATCAGCTTACAACGGGTCCAATTTCTGTGTATGTTTTAGCGACGACGTTGTACGTGCGATTTTTTGACATTCTGTAACGATATTTTACAGATTTTGCAATAAATTTTGGTATCACTGACAATGGACATACAATCGGTATGACCCTTAATCCAATTCGTCATTGTCTCACGATGCCATTCTCGACGTTCTTCCATATCATAGTAACATAAACAATGTTCTAGATCTAAATAAATGATAACTAAACATGTACGCGTATGTTATTGAAACTTAACGAAATCCAATGCACACTTACGTCTAGATAATTGGGAGAAGTAGATTCAATGCCTTACAAAAATTACGAAGTATATAATGAACAATCAAAGCAATGAAAAACCCAAACTAACTCTGCGCACTTTATTTATCTTACGAAATGTAAAGTAAATAGAATAAATTTTAAAAACCTCTCTCGCTTCTACCTACGCCCATGAAGAAAGGAATTAAACAGTAAAATCGACTTTTTTCCTGTCCGTTTTCTCGACGAAAACAGATATTGTAGTAACTGCGTGATGTTATATATTATAGTCAGCATTTTTTTAAATATTTGAACGATATTTTGACATTTTTGCAAAATATCCGTTGTTGAAGAAAGCTATCTTGAAGTTCAATACACCACTAACTTCGTCGGCACCGGTAGAAAGATTATTTTCTTTCGCTGGTATTATAAATAGTCTACGTCGTCATGCCTTTTTTGATTTTTCCTTCCAGAAATTAGTATTATTAAAAGGTAATATTGGGTATTGTTAATAATTTATGCTATAAATGTATGTACTTATGTAACAGACAACAATAAAATACATTTTCTAAAGTAAATAACAGTGATTTTTCTAATATTTAATAAAAGTAATCCTTGCCAACGATTACAGTAATCATAATTTAAACTTTTTCAAAATTGCGATTGCTCCAATCAGAATTATAGACCGGACGTACCAGGTTGAAATTACGACGGAGCAAAGAAATAATGTAAACATCACGCAGTTACTGAATAGCACTATTCATATGGTGAACTGCAACATATGTTGTTGTCCGAAAACGACAGCAAAAAAAGTCTTTTTTACTTTCTTATACGTAGTATAAGGAAGTATTGTGATGATGAAAATTTTCGACCTCGAGATTTTTGCAGATATCCACCTTTTGATGTCCCCTGATACCGAAAAAGTGGTTTTTAAAAAATGTCTGTGTGTGTGTCTGTGTGTGTGTGTGTGACCACGATAGCGGTCAAACCGCCCTCTACAAATGTATAGCATGCAAATGTATATAATATATTGGAAGCGGAATCGAGCGAGTCATGGACTCATCGCCCATGGGCGCGCTATTGAAATGTTGTATTTTTAAAGAGGTTTTAATTTTATTTATATAATTGAATAACAAGTGGCTGGTGATTATAAAATACAAAATACCCTATATTTGTTCATTTTCTCTTCTGTAAGACTTGTTCTCTTTGAATTAAGTACATCCTTGTAGATAGAAAACGTCCCTTCTACATTAGCATACACAATTGCCGCAATGTTATTAAACCTGGATTTCTATTAAAAACTGCGTCTAAGTCACTTGGAATTATTAATAGCCACATCTAATGTGGTTAATCCATTTTTACTTTCTTATACGTAGTATAAGGAAGTAAAGTGAAATTTTCGATTTCGAGATTTTTGCAGATGTCCACGTTTTGATGTCCCCTGATACCGAAAAAGATGTTTTTAAAAAATTTCTGTGTGTCTCTATGTGACCACGATAACCGCTGTAGATATCAATTCCAAATTTTGTATATACGTGTCTAATCTCCCTCTTGAGATCTGATTAGATTTTCAGTAAAATCGGTAGACCGGAAGTAGTAGTTTACTTCAGTGAAAAAATCGAATTTTGCCAATTATTCGTCAACTACTAAGTTTAAACAAATTTGTAAAGAATTTATATGTACTTAAAATTAAGTTTGAGACAAATTGTCTTAAAAAGTTTTTCGAAATTCCAACCGGAAGTAGGTGTTCTACTCTTATCGAAAATCAGTTTTTTGCGAATATTTCGCAAGTCATGCTTTTTAGAGAAGTACGTTACGAGTATAAAAGTATTTAAAACATACTTTTCAATATCTTTTGTATAAAAAAATTTTCAAAATTTAGACCGGAAGTACCACTTTTACTCTTATCGAATAACGATTTTTTGCAAATATATCGTAAGTTATGCATTATATATATATTTATTAAGAGTACAAAAGTATTTAGAGTTGAATTTGCAATATTTTTTGTATAAATGAAATTTCAAAATTCGAACCGGAAGTGGCACTTTTACTCTTAGCGAGTAGCACTTTTTTTCGAATATCTTGCAAAGTATGCATTCTATAGCGATTTATTAAGAGAATGAAAGTACTTAGAAGAGGATTTTGAATAAGTTCTGTAAAAATTTTTTTTTTAAAATTGTATTGTTTGAAACGCTCGTACGTATAAGAAAGTCGTGTGGTGGCCACACCTCAATTTTACTCCTAAATTCCTGTGCACTGGATTTCGTTTAGTTTTAATAACATACGCATACATTTTTAGTTATCATTTATTTAGATCCCAGAGCGTGCGGGGGTGGAGGGGAAAGGCCTTTCTGTTTAGGTTATGTTAGAATTTTAAAATCGCAGAAAAGTTATTAAAAAACATAAACATGAAACTTAATTGTGGTGTGGTAAAGTGAAATAAACATAATTTCTTACGATTTTCATAATTTCAAGTGTGTATAGCAGACATGACTAAAAATGTGACATGGAAAAATTCACTCGGTGAGCACCTTAATTATTAATTATCTCCGTTCTTGTACCTTTCCATCGATTAATTTATAAGCAAAAGTTTTTCAATTAGAGGTCCTCTATAAGGTACACGAGTCATTTTGTCAAAAATCGGCTGCAACCATCTACTCCAATTTTTCCGCTTTTGATGCAAAATTTCACACGGGTAGGTTATTTTTCATAAATGTGTTTTTAATATAAACTATCATAAAATTAAAATATTTCGAAAATTATTTGTTAGCATTTATCTTTTATATATTCAACAATTTTTGTCTATATTAAGTAGCAATACCGTTGCATTGTAATTTTAAAATATGTAACTTCATACATCATCATTGGAGTAGAATAAATATAATAACATGACTTTATAATTTGAAATATTCCAAAAAATCTGTACATGATGATAATAATGTTTTACTTAATTTCTCCAATAAGATATTTCGTAATTTAAATTTGTAGACTTATTTACTAAATACAAAAAATATATGATTTATATATTTATCATTGTTAAATTTTTTTTGATCAGGTTTGCAATTATAATTAAAGTTTTTATTAAAGATGAAGCATGAAAATAAATACTTCTAATGTGATTTTTATCTTTTTATATTAGTGAAGGAACCTCCTTCGAAAATAAGAATTTTAAAGAACATCGTTATCTCTCACAGCCATGACCATATTGAAAAGAAATCAATTCAACCTCACCGGTTAAAGAACTATCTACAGGTAAATGTCTATTATAAAACATTATTTTATAAGAACTAAGTATTATTTGAAACTTTAAAAGCATACTAATCTCAAAATGTATTTTAGAATGTGTGGAAACTATGAATGTTCCTAGCACAAGTGATATTGGATCCCAAAATTTAGCAGAAAGTGAACCACCTATAGGTATGGCAATTAATATTTACAATACAAAATTATATTATGAGCAAAACATAAAATACGTTTAGTTATTTAACTAAAGAATTCGAAGTCATTTTTGAACAAAAATTCAACACATATGTATTTAACCTAGTATAAAATAGAATAACTTAGAACTTTTCAGTTACACACATACAATTAATTTGTATTTAATGAAATGTATAATTTTTTAATTGTATTTTAGCAGTTATGGAAATTCCTACTACAACTGATGTTGGGGTTCAAACAGAAAAAAATCTCTCTGCCAATACTCCCAGAAAGGAAAGACAGAAAATCTCTAAAACAGCATCGAGTTGTAGCTACTAAATCTAAAATGAAATCCTATCCTAAACAGGAGAATTTACAATATTTTCTAAGGCTTTGTGATAGATATTTATTAAAAGAACTGGCAACTGTTGTTAAATTTAATGCAGTTAATAAAAGTAAGAATATTGCAATATTGTTTTTCAACTTTGAAGAGAATAAAAACATTTTATAGAAATACCATGCAGGAAAGCAGACTACCTATGTGCCTCAGCAATGTGTTCCATTGAAAAACAATTATTGACATCAACACCAAACTTCAATGAATTAGTTATTAATCATTTTGCTAATCGTAAGGAACGGCGAATGGATTTTATTTTCAAACAAGTCAATTAAATAACATATTGAGTTTATTTTTTTGTCTGTACTTAATTTTTGATATTAAATACTCAGACCCCCCACCCCTGTGTCCTCCCGTCCCAAAAAATTACGGGCCGCCACTGGTGCCGACGAAACTGTCGATATATTAGGACGCTGTGTGGTAAATGTTGTTGTTGGTGTATGTACTACATCCAACTATTCCATATAACAGTTGATGCGGAAACAGTTGCCGAGAATTTGCACAAAATGCTTCATTCGGACGACAGGTACAAGGAAAAAACACTTTTATTTGTTAGTGACATTGCCGCATATATGTTAAAAACAGGCAGACTGTTAAAGGAAATATATCCTTATATGCTGCATATTACTTGTGTAGCACACACTCCCCATAGTTTTTATGCAGAGAATTTCGATAGTTTACAAAATTTCGTAACATGTTTAAATGACGATGAAGTATTTCTGAGTGCACGGACCTAACACAAATCCCAAATTTAAAAAAAACAGTTGATATTGCTTCAGGAACACTTTGAAAATTTGCCTAAACTAATCACATATTTTGAAAATCGAAATCTCAAATTAAAAGATGGATTAACCACATTAGATGTGGCTATTAATACTTTCAAAAGTATTCCAAGTGACTTCGGATGTGGCCTTCGGTAAAAGTTAGACGCAGTTTTTAATAGAAATCCAGATTTAATAACATTGCGGCAATTGTGTCTGGGGACAATGACACAAAATCTAATTGTTAAATACGCTGAAATAAAAGAATATTTCCAGTACGCACCTATAACCAGTTGCGATGTAGAAAGGACGTTTTCTATCTGCAAGGCTGTACTTCAATCAAAGAGAACAAATCTTACAATGAGAACCTGGAGAAAGTATTGCTAGTAAATATTAACACTCCTTTACTCGACTTGAACTACAAAATGAACAAATAATAAGGTATTTTGTATTTTATAGATCACCACCCACTTGTTATCCAATTATATAAATAAAATTAAAACCTCTTTAAAAATACAACATTTCAATAGTGCGCCCATGGGCGATGAGTCACCAACCGCTCGTGTCCGGTCTATAATCATAATCTAAGATCGTTCGATGAACGATTACATTAATTTTAATCATTTTTTTTAATATATAAGGATTACTACAATCGTAATCATGGGTTAATCGTAATCCTGATGCCACGAAACGCTGGAAGACGAGCAAAGATAGCTCGTAATATATATGCGTGAAGAAAAAGGATCATCACATCAGTTTTAAGGAAAAACATAATTTGTAGGTTAAAGAATATTTAATAAATGGAAGTTTTAAGAACTACGAATATGTAAATTTTTATTACATCACAGCTTTTAGGCGTGTGTTTTTTTATCCTTCTGAGGCAGACGTTTGAGCAAACAACACACACTCACAAAAACACACAACTCACACGACTTAATAGTAGTCTCAGCCTTGGAAAATTTATATACACGGACAGCGAGGTAATTTATGATATTTAAATTTAAGTAACGCAGTAGCAAAGAGGATTATTATTGATATTTTCCATCTTTCTTCCGTGCATCTGATGGACCGGCAGCAGGTATGGGATGGTCGTTCAATCCTTGTAATTATATGCGTGAAACGTGGTCGAAAATCGTAAAATTTGCTGACTGACTGAAATATCGAAATGTAAAATACTATCCGGGAATCCGTAAATATGTCGGTTTTTGACCCGTCTTTATGTTCACGTATATACATATAAATGACCGTCCTATCAGACGCGTGTACGCCTAAAATTTGGACAGATCAGGACCGTCGTCGAAAAGGAATCTTTACGTCTGTATACAGTGTGTGCGAAAACGTTTAATTCCTGAAAAGCAATCTAGTGCAGTACGTACCGCTAATAGTCCGGCCATCATCTAGTAATCGGCCACTGATGACTTTTTTCAAGAATAATTTAAAATTCGCGCGAATATTAAGTTACTTACACGTCTGAAATCAAATATATACGAGGTGGGCGCTATAAATTCTCGGCGCGACAGGCTTATACAGGTTCAAACGTGTTCAAACTCCGTCACGTCATGCATGCACATACGCAAGGTGTACACTATAAATATGACGGTTCGAAGCCTAGTAGTTTTTAGTAACCAGCCAACCAACGTGACTAGCGCACGAAAATGTCTGAAGTAACGAAAATTGAGTACCGCGCTGTCATTAAATTTTTAACAAAAGAATGGCATACGCCTTATCACATTAAACAACGTTTAGACGGCGTTTACGCTGATTCATTTCCTTCGTATTCAACTGTAAAAAAGTGGGCAAAATGTTTCCGTTTAGGACTAGAATCCCTGGACGATGCTGATCGGTCGGGTCGACTAATTGAAGTGATAACGCCTCAACACATTTCAATAATAATAATAATAATAATATTTATTAGTTCATGTGACCATAAACATGCTATAGAACAAGTCACTAATATAACCATAAACATAAAAATTAAATAATACAAACACAAATTTAAACATAAGCAACTAACAGCGTAAAGGCATAAAAAATAATGATAACAACGACGATAATAATACTTTCTTTGTACCGATGACCTGTTTTGGGATAAGCCATTGTTACATATATACATCAAAACAGCATATAATTTATACGATAAATATAAATATACAAATTAAATGATACAAACATTTTGTCCCGGTAACCTTTCGGTATGGGATCAGAGATGTAAAATTTATGATTTTGGTAAATTACCGTGGTAAATTACTGCTCCTTTTTACTAAGATTTATTCTCGCGTAATTTAATTTTTTTTGAGTAAATTACCATGGTAATTTACCACACTTTTTTTTATTGTTTAAATAAAACCCCTACAACAAAAAAAGTCTTATACATTTTATTAAAGGGAAAAAAAAATAAAGAGTACAATATTAACATATTTTAAAATTAAACAATATTCTGAAAATAGAACAAAACAATGATTTATCATTATTACCATTATTAATTACATAACATTCCAGATCACTCTCAGATTCAGTATTGAAATTCGAATCAGAACATTCCAACTCTTCCGTTGGGATATCTTTCAGTGCCGGATTTTCTTTCAGTTTTAAATTTAAATTCACATATGCCAACTTAGCAGCTCTTTCATTAGTTAATCTATTTCGTTTTTTATTGTGTATAATACTAAACATTGAAAACCTTCTCTCCGTCGCACATGTTGTTGGTGGGCTGTTCAAAATTTCTATTGCGACTTTACTTAAAGCTGTAGTACAACAAAGCAATTTCCACCATAATACAGAATTCAATTTGCCTGTCTCCAATGCTTGCCATATAAAATCTTTTGAAAACAATTCTTCTTTCGATTTGTAATAAGCAACCTCAGTCATAATTTTTGCTATATCAGATCCACTAACTAGATGCGCTGATAGTTATATGTCAGTGCTGTGATATATTCCTCGTTATTGAGATTTTTGCCTATAAATTTTGGATCTAGTAAATTGGCAGCCAAATGCATAGGTGTTATAGCCATTTCTCTCCCTGATTTTAAATGTGATAAGACAGCATCTAGTTCTGAAACTGGGCATGCAGCAATCAGTTGATCATTCAGGTCTTCAAAATATTCAACAACACGGTGACACGGTGTAAAATTTTATGTAATGTATCAACTCATTCCCAAAACAGATCATCTAAAATATTATTTCTTATACTTTTGTTTAAAGTATTAGCTATAGTTTCTTTTATAGCCAATTCTTTTAATTTTTTTTTATTTATTCTTAAGCTTTCTAAACAGAAAATATTAGAGCTCGATTTAGTTTGGCCAGGTAGTTTAAGAGATGTTAGTGTGTTTGATTTTTGTAATTTTCGCTGTTCATCTTGTATATTTTTAAACGTAGCGTTCAAAATATGCGATTTTTTAATAGTTTTTACTATTACTTTACAATCAGTAATTAAACATGCAAATACTTCTAATTTTAAAATATCTTGTGCGAATAAATTCAAAATATGAGCACAGCATCCATAACAAGTAAAATAATTGGACGGGTACATATCACTAATTAATTTCCAAGTTGATTTCATATTGCTAGCGTTATCAGTCACTATGCTTATAATTTCATTAATACCTAAGTCGTCAATAACAGAACTAAGCAAAGAATAAAGATATGCAGTATCGCGGCGGTTTTCCTTGCAGTCAATTACTTTAAATAAAATTGGTTCTGGACATGTAATTATTATATTTATAATGGATTCGTTTCTAATATTACTCCACCCATCAACTTGAATTCCAATTGTTTTAGACTTTGCTATTTTTTCATTAACTAACTGATTTATTTGAGTGTTTTTTTTTTATCTAAAAGCGCATTGGATAACTGATATCTAGTGGGCAATCGTAAAGAAGATTTAATTTTTTTTAAACAATTTTTGCCAATGAACATTTTCCGTAAAATTTAAAGGAGTATTACTAACTAAGCATGCTGTTGACACGAGATCCCAAATTTCCTCTTCTTCTGATTTATTCATTACATCCACAAAAAATCGAAATTTTCACTGTAAGCGTATTTTATGTGGTAATTTAGGAGTCATAGAAGTACTCATCCAAAGAGTAGCAACCTTTTAAAAGCAGAAGTTTTTTTAATATCACTTCTAAACCTTCTGTATAGCATCACTTTATATTTATGTGGTAATTTATTGTAGACTCTTATAGACACGTACATCGGACTTTTCTCACTGAAAGCGCATCTGTGCCTTGGTATCTCTAATAATAGATTATTACTTGAAACAATAACTATTAATTAATTAATTAATAATTATTATTAACTGAAACAATAGCTGAAATATGTAAATGCAGGGCAGCGTCATTATGTGCATCCTTATGAATATATCCCTACAGCTTGTTCGTCGATTTACATAATTCTGATAACTCGTTTTTGTATTCTAAAAACTCGTATCATATCACACGAAACTCCCCAAGCAATCGTACAATAAGAAATGAGTGAGTGGAAATTTGAGAAGTAAAACATTTTAATCAAAGAGGGATTCAACTCTCCCACCAATCTATTAAACAGGGAGCACAATGAAGCTAATCTTTTCAATACTTCCCCTATATGTTGTGTCCAACTGCAGTTGCAGTCAACCCTTACCCCCAAAAAAGTCGTGGCATCCACCTGAGGAATACTCTTCCCCTTTATAGCGACATAAAGGGAGGTGTCTCCGTCTTTGATATTTTGAACTCTATAAACTTTGATTTCTGACAATTCAGAAAGAGTCCATTGCTCACATAATAATTATTTACTTCGGTTACTGCACCACTAATCTTACAGTTGATTATCTGTCTAGAAATTGAATTTACTAATAGCGTCGTGTCATCAGCATACATAACGGATCCCTCCATTCTTAAATCGTTTACATATATAATGAAAAGAAGCGGTCCAAGGATACTTCCCTGTGGCACACCCCGTTTAAGAGTAAGACAGCTAGATTTGTTTCCCTCCAACTCTACATAGTGTGTCCTGTACCGTAACAATTCAATTTTTCCAGCAAGATTGAATGCTCCACCAAGTCAAAGGCCTTACTAAGATCAAGAAATACATGTATGGCCCCCGTCCAACTTAAGAAACCCCACTATCGCGTCAGCCGTACATCGTCTCTGCCTAAAACCAAACTGAGACGGATTCAGAATGTGACACCTTTCTAAAAATAAAATTAACCTTTTTGCGATAGAGTTTTCCAGTACTTTGGAGAAAGCACTTAAAACAGATAACGGCCGATAGTTATCGATTACTAAACTTGATCCTCCTTTTAGCAGAGACCTAATACTAGCGATCTTAAAATCCGTGTAAAATATACCTTCTTTAAATGAGTTATTTATTATAGTGGTCAATGGAGTTACTAACTCCTGAATGCATTGCTTTAATATTGTAACGAAACAAGCCCACAAAAGAAGCAGACCTTCGGGCGACGGCAAAAAAAACGTACCGGTAAACAAGTCGTAAATCAACTGCACTCATATACTACGTCAGCGACAGAAAGTCTGGAATATGGTAGAAGAGAGCCAGAATTTGCTGGTATATCTCTAGACTATTTGTCTACAGATATAAATACCACCGGTGGGATAAGGAATTCTTTCAATTCAATAGTAGTCGCACGCGGTATTTACTGAAAGTTAAAATAACATAAATAATGTGAGTAGTGCAGTTTTAGTATAGTTCACAAAATACATAAATATTACTGACATAAATAGTAGTGATAGAAATAAATACGTGTGTTAATTTATTTGTAGTAGTTTTATGTGAGATACATTTATTTTATATTTTTATATTGTGATTAGTTTTAAGTGTGTAAATATACAAACTGTTTCAAAACATTTCCACGAGTTGTTCATTTCGACCCCGAAAACGCAACAATATTTTAGTACTAATACCATCATATCCAATGGAATCAGTATGCTTGAGATTTTTTACAATCTCAGTCACCTCATATTCATCAACTGGATCAATAAAAAACGAATCTGTATTTACAACAATATTCGAATCATCAAAAATAGGCCTCCCCTGCAAAGACAGTTTATCTGTTACTGTATTGAAATAATTATTGAAAATGTTTGCTAAAGTTTTAGAATCAGTAATTAATTCATCCTCAACACTTAACGAGTAATTACATATTGCCGTGGTATCTTACATATTAATAAGATGATAGCAGTAGTATTAAGATTTAATTTAAGTGTACAAAATATGAAAGAAACTATAATAATAAGTTTAAGGTAGTTGAAGGAATTTAACATGAGGATGTTGGGTTGCATACACTTTTATGCATACACCAAATTGAATTTATATTTGCAATTTAAATAAGTACTAAAAATAAAACACGAGATAGAATTTAAGATGTATATATATTTCTTTTATAGAAAAGAGAAACAAGATGTATGGTTTGTGAAAAACAACCTGACTTTATAAAATGTGTGAGAATTGCACTGAACATTTTAAATAATGGACCGTTGTTTAAAAATAAAAAAAGAAATGAAAGCAAATAACCGAGAGAGGGTCATGCTAATGGATGGTAGTGTAATACGAACTAGTCATCTTAATGCAGTAAAAATGTATGAGGAAAATAGAATTCGATATGCACGAGACAAAAATAATAGAATAATTAGATAAACTTGAGAACGTGCATAAGGTAATAAATAAAATTTATTAAATAAATCATGCAGAAAGAATAAATATTTACCTTAATTTATTACTAGATAAGTAAAAAAAAAAAAAGGATATAAATAAAATTATTCTGAGATATCAGTAGTAGTGTTTTTATAAACGACAGCTGGTAATAATAGAATACATTCAGGAATTTGTATATGTAATATCATGTATCATAAACAGTAGAGAGGTACTTGTACGGTTCTTGATAACCTACAAAATAAAAAGAGAATATAATGTAAACTTGGTGTGTAGTTTATTACAGATAGACATATCACCGTTGGAGAAGTCTTGGATAGAAGGAGGTTACGAAGGGGCAAACCAAGTGGACCATGGTGGTGCAAGTAATCTTAGTAAAAGGATACCTGTTGTTTGCAATGTTTTTCCTATATTGCCGAAAGCTGGAAAAAGAACAAAAATAAGAATTGTACTAGCCAATGGAAAGAGGAAATATGTGAAAAATAATAAAGAAGGTAATAAATTTATAGACAATTATAAAGAAGAGTTATATTAAAACAAGTATACCTACGTTGGAGAAACGCTGTACAATTTATAGGAAGTTTTAAATTGTAAACAGACAATTCTTGGGGTGTTGACCTTTCGCGGTGAAGAACTGTCAAAAAGACAACGAGTGCGTGTGTGTGTGAGTGTTCAAAACATTACGGCAACTTAAAAGTCAGGAGAAGATACAGGGTGACAACGTAAATAGTAGTTTCAGAAGATGGCGTTGAAAACGGTCACATGTCTCTTCCGGAGATATAAATTGAAGACAAGAATCGACACGATTCATTCATTCATTGATTTTTATTCAGTTAACAAACATTCATTGATTTTTATTCAGTTAACAAAGATTCATTGATTTTTATTCAGTTAACAAACATTCATTGATTTTTATTCAGTTAACATTCATTCATTGATTTTTATTCAGTTAACAAACATTCATTAATTTGATTCATCAACAAGCATTCTTTGACTAATATTAATTCATTTATTATATACAGTTATATAAATCGTAGGGTTAGATACACCACGATTCACATTTATTTCTTTTGTATTAGCGTATTAATTTTATTTTCATTCAAGTTTCACTTATTTTATTTTCTTTGTTTAATTGTTTTGTGTTATAATGGAGATGCAAATGATCGAATTTAAAAAGATTTGCAACGATTCAAAGTAAGTTAGAGGCAAAGACTTATCAATGTAGCTATACGAATATTGAAATATATCGTGCGAACGTATATTCAGTATAACGTTATGCAACAGGGATAATAAATATTTTCCTGGGATAGTAATAAGCATTCTTTAATTTCATGTTTATAAGAAATAAAATTATTAATGGTGTTGAGTGTTAAGAGGATATAGCGTGCAAATGTATATTTTCTGGCACAGTATTTGGCATCATTAATAGTTACAATAAATAAGGAAAATGTTTCTGGGTAGCGGACTCTGAAATGCTAGCTATAACGCGTGCGAATGGTTGTAGATAGTAATCAGATTCGAGCTTTTCTCCAAACATTGACTATAAAATAAACAATATACAAAAGTAAATTGGATTTAATTGTTGATAAACAGGAAAATATTTTTAGAGTTTTATTTAATAAAGTATAAGAAAATATATTCGTATCATGAAGAAACGTTACAACCTAGGACGAGGTACAAACGTTTTTCTTATAATTATGTTTCTTTTTAAATAAATAAAGTGAATACAGTATAGCAATGCTATATTTATTTTTATGTAATAAATGTTAAATAAATTCGACAATTATGTGTTATATGATTTCTGATTTTTCATTTTTAATAAGCTATTACCTTATCCCAATCTTAAATAAAAACAAGAGATTAGACGAGAGGGAAGAAATTCTGATACACTGAAGGATTCATAAATACTTATAAAGTACGTGCTGTTAAAAATAAATAAAATACACATCAGGATAATAAAAATTATCATCATTTTAATTATTTATGTTGTTGAAACAGCACACAACATAACTTATTTGGCAAGGCCTAAGGTATGGCAATGATACTATTAGGGGAGAGGCGGTGAATTGTGCGCACCTAAGGCATGTTGTTTATAACAGATGGATGTTTGAAGATACTGACGTATAAATTTAGCAAGGCATACCCCAGTAACTTATCTGCGAAAAACTTAACAACAATTTCCATTTAGAAAAGAACATTTATTGAAAATTAAATAAATTTGAATTGGTGCAAAGCGCACAATTATCAACCTTAGGCAACTAATTGTGCGCACGCGGATTCTAAATGTGCGCACTGCAAAAAATAGATTTGATTACATACATAAATAATGTAACAAACTAAGAAATAAATATTTTAAGTAGAAAACAAATTCATTTAACAATATGTTATGTATTAACTATTAACTGCATATAAAAAAGTAAAATTATTTAAGAGATCGCGATCGCAATCATTTTTATTCTATAAAATATCAGTCTTAGATCAGTCTTATTTATCGCAAAAATCACAAACGAACCCTTCCGGTGAATCCCATCCCGTGCATAAGCTGTGAGCCCATCTACTGCAAATGGTGTACCTGTACCACAGTTCGTTTTTCTTACTGGAGTCACCGCAGAGGGCGCATACATCCTGGATATCGTCTGAGGAAATATCATCCAACTCATCGTCGTTACAGATTTCATCAGCTTCAACATCAGCATCCGAAGATGATGTTTCAGTAAATATTCTCTTTTTAGTTAATTTTCGATCGGTTTTTTTATTTTTTATTTTAGTATAATTTTTATTATTTAAACCAAGACGATTCTGTAAACTTTCCTGCCTAAGCTTTTTCCTTTGTTAATTTTCAACAAGTTTTTCTTTGTTTGGCGTACTTGTCAATATCTCCGAAGTCTGTTTGCTTCGATTTCGTTTGTTTGGCACTGATTGTGGTGTTGGCACAGGACTTAGTTCTTGGATACTGACGTGAGCTTTACTGCAGCCTGGCTGTACATCCTCCTTTGGAGCTGATGGCGGTGTTAACAGTGGACTTTCTTCGTGAACATTTGCGACGTTATCTTAACTGCAGCTTGGTTGGCTAGACTCTCTTGTTTCTTCAACAGCACTATGATGTTTCGCTGGCATGAAACTTTCTTCGGAAAAGATATCGGGGTTGAAAGGCCAAATTCCGGTGGCCCTAAAGCCAGAAATCCCTTTTTCCATCGTTGCAACCTGAAGGTATGCAGCATTGAATATTTCGGCAATGTCATCTGTCGTAATTCTTTCTCGTTGTGTAAGAAAAAGTTCACATTTTCGGTTATACGCGTTTTTCAGAGGACCGAAGAAAGACACATCGAGGGGCTGCACTCGATGAGAATTATGAGGCGGAATTGTAACCATATTGATTCCATGGTCCTTGCAAAAATCAAAAATATTTGATGAGATATGACTAGAATGATTGTCTAATACGAGTAAAACAGGATCTTCTTTGCTCGATTTGGCAACCTTTTGAAAATGAACCAACCATTCATAGAATAGAGACTCGTTGCTCCATCCAGATTTAGAACAACGATAAATTGCATTGATAGGACAATTTCTTGTTAAACTATTAGCCATTCTAATCCTTGGAAATATAAACATTGGAGGAATGTAAGTTGTTCCACTAGCGTTGAAACAACAAATAACGGTCACATTTTGACCCCTTTCTCCAGAACTTTTTGCCCCTAGTTGTTTGACACCTTTTGGAGCTAAGCACTTCGATGCTCTATGCACGGTTGTTACACCAGTTTCATCAACATTGAACAACCTATCCTCCTTGATATTATAACGTCTCAACAGTTTTTCCAGATTGTTAAAAAATAATTTTAACTCTTCTTTGTTAAAACCAGTAATTCTATTGAGGCTTGTAGACTCGGGTTTTCGAAGAGAAATTTGAGGATTTCGTTCCATAAAATTTTTAAACCATGCTTTCCCTGCCATCTTGATTTCTCTGTTAAAACTGTGTGGCTTGTTATTGGCCTCCGCGTAATTAAAAGCTAGTTGTCTAAGTTTTATACGAGTTAATCCATAAAACAATTTGGCCATATGTATTAGATGATCCACAAGTTCTTTTTCTTCTGCAGGTGAAAATGTAGGTTTCCGGCCCAAACGGGATTCAATGACTTCGTTGCTTTCGTAATATTCCTTCTTTTTTTTTCGAATTGTGGATTCAGGAATTCCAAATTTACGACTGGCTTCTCTTATTTTTCCTCCTTCTCGAATAAATTTTAGGGCCTTTTTCATTGTGTCTACCGACCAATCACCTTTGTTGGTTTTTCTAACGTATCTTGGCATCTGAAACATATTATGTACGTATGTCTCGTAATTGTGCGCATGGATTGGTAAATGTGCGCACTGCGCATCATTTACCGCCTTTAAGTACTTAGGTTATGTGACACACTATAACGAAAAAACGAAAAATTTAAATAAAAATAACTATACTATACAGATATAGAACAGCCAAAGTAAAATACTCGTCAAAAATTTCCTAAATATTTAAAAAGAAAAAGTACTTACGGCTTATTTATTGTGGATCAGAATTTACAACACAATACATGAAAACAAACAAACTTCATCAACGGAAAGAAGGAGAAAAAACTGTTAAATCTGTACTGATGATTGATCCACTACCAACCACTAGATGGCAAAACACTGTACACATCTAAGTTCTTTAATTTGAATCTTGATATAATGGGGTGCGCACAATTAGCGGCCTCTCCCCTATCATATTCAAATAATTATGTTGCCACAGCAATATGTAAATTTGATTTATTCTTAGTGATATTATTTATTATCTGCCATGCTGCCCTCGATGAGTTAGGCGCAGTTTGAAAAACTGTGTTATTATGCATTAATTTCGCTTGTTTGATCACGTCTTTATAAATAGACTTATACTTACTATAATATCTCTTGATGTTATCAACACCCCTCAGAGAGAAAACATATAAATCTTTGAGTCTCCGGGATGATACACGTATACTGTTAGTAATCCACAGATTAGTGGCACGACCCACCGTATGTTTCGAGACTAGTGGAAAAGCCAATTCCATATTGTATTTAATAATGTGGCTAAAACTTACGAATTGACTAAAAATACTAGTATGTCGTTCAGCAAGTGCCCAGTCCTCACTGACAAGCAAATATTTAAAATAACTTATATTTTCAACATTTTAAAAATCTCTAAACGAGCAATTATTGAACATTTAGTGCTAGAAGATCGCCGTTTGAAAGTGAAGGAATTAGCAGTGATAACAAACATTTCCGAAACAAGTGTTTTTGATTAAACTATTGTTAGTCCATTTCCGTCTTGCTTTGTGTTTTTTGACAATAATTTAACCAATGTTTCTGACATAAGTTATTGACCTTTGTTTTTCAAAGTCCCACCACCTAGGCAAGAAAACTGTCTCACTTTTTATTGTACGTAACTGTACTCAAAATTGAATTCAAGAAATATTTTATCAAAAAAGTTTTTCGAAATTTCTACCGTTAGTAGGTCTTTTATCGAAAATTAGTTTTTTTGCAAATATAAAGCTTTCTAAGCAGATTATGACAATAAAAGTATTAAAAGCTTGATTTTCAATACTTTAAAAAAATTCCAAAATTCTGACCGGATGTGTAACATTTTTACTCTTATCAAACAGCGATCTTTTGCAAATGTGTCGTAAATTATTCCTTAACACTTTTACTCTTAGCGAGTAGCACTTTTTTGCAAATATCTTGTATGCATTTTATAGAGATTTATTAAGAGAACACAATTACTTAGAATTGAATTTTGAATAATTTTTGTATAGAAAAAAATTCTCAAAATTCGGGTTTAAAGTAACACACAAACGTATTTTTTTTAAGAAGACAAAAGTATTTAAAACAACTTTTGTATAATTTAAAACGCACATGCGTTTAAGAATGTCGTGTGGTGGCCACACCTCACTTTTTAACTCGATATTGTCCATATGATATGAATATATTATTTTTATTTTACATAAATTATCAAAGGCTGTACTAATATGGTTTCAGTAAGACTTGCTTAATCCACGTACAATATCTGACTCATGAATCGGAGATTCAAAAGTTGTAAACCAACCCATTATTTATCGTGGATTACTATTTCGTATGGCTATTTATTAATGTCTACTAGTAGTGACGTCAAAGAATGAAAAAAAAAACAATTTCCTGCAATAAAATTTTACTAGGAATATAGAAAAAAAAATGTGACAAAAAACAACAGAAAAAACGAATGGCCACGGACGACGTTAAACGTCTAATGACAGCAGTTTAATTAGCTAATACAAAAAGTTAAAAACAATACATATACGTAGTAGGTATATTGGTTAATTTTATGTTTTACCAGTAAATCTTAGGAGTTGGTAAATGTAAGAATTTATAAAAAAAGGGACGATTTTTCAGGACTTTTACCATTAGAATTTAGTACATGCTAGATTTTACCAGTGACGGCAGTTAAATGTTGGTTTTGGGAATCAAACAATGAGTATTTTCATTTGGTATTTTCATTTATTAATATTTAGTAACTAGTCATTTTAAAACACCTTTAAAATACTTCTTGAATAGTAAAAAAATAACACAAATAAAATTATTTTCTCACAAACGCTTGGTTAATCTAATTGAATCAGTATTTTTCTTATTATTTGGTATTTAAGGCGAAAGGTGGTGGCCAAGTGTGCAAGAGAGATAAAAGTATGGGAAAATTATGCCCGTTTTTATAAACAAATTACAAAACCTATTTCCTTTTTTAAAGTAGTATATGACTTAAAATGTCCTTCTAAGAAGATGCAACATCTTACTTTATTTTTTTTATAATAGTTGAAGTATTTTGTTTAATTTCGGTATTTAATGTCTTTTTAAAATTCTGAGAAAGGGGCATGCGAAGAAAATATTTTTAAAAATAATCCAAAAAAGAAAACAAAAACTAATGAAAATTACCGTCCGAAACACAAATGGTAATGTTCTCTCATGCTCTTTTTCCATGTAGTTTTTACTTTCTTATACGTGGTATAAGGAAATATTGTGTGTATATGACCACGATAGCGGTCAAACCGCTGTAGATATCTAGTCCAAATTTTGTATTTACATGTATAATCTCTCTCTTGAGATCTGATTAGTTTTAGTAGCTTACGTCAGTGAAAAAATCGAATTTGGCCAATATTTCAACTACTAAGCTTAGACAAATTTATAAAGAATTCAAATGTACTCAAAATTAAATTTGAGGAAAATTGGGTTAAAAAAGTTTTTCGAAATTCCTACTGGAAGTGGGTCTTTTATTCTTATCGAAAATCAATTTTTTGCGAATATCTCGCAAGTCATGCTTTCTAGACAGGTACATTACCAGTATAAAAGTATTTAAAACATGTTTTCAAATATATTTTGTATAAAAAAAAATGTGAAAATTCGGATCGGAAGTAACACTTTTACTCTTACCGAATAGCGACTTTTTGCAAATATGTCGTAAATTATGCATTTTGTATATATTTATCAAGAGTACAAAAGTATTTAGAGTTAGATTTGCAATGTTTTATGTATAAATGAAATTTCAAAATTCGGACCGGAAGTAGCACTTTTACTCTTAGCGAGTAGCACTCTTTTTTATATCTTGCAAAATGTGCATTCTATAGAGATTTAGTAAGAAAATAGAAGTACTTAAAATAGGATTTTGAATAATAAAAAAAAAGTCGTGTGGTGGCCACACCTATTTTCTTCTACAGCGAAGGGAAGGTCTTCGTAAATATTTAGTGGATTGATCGTTTCTTGATTTTTAATTTTATACAATAATAAAAGAAGCAAACATGGGACAACTGTTTTGAGTTACTAAAATAGAATATGGAATAAATTTAAATTAAGTAATTAAATAGATAATGAAGGAAAATAGGTTATACGATAGAAGTCCAATCAATAAAGGCTATAGTCAAACCAATTACCGGCTTTGAAAATCCCTCGTTCGTTTCGCACACTTGGGTTTTCAAAACTAGTAATAGTATTTTCAAAGATGTTGTATACCACAATTTTTAGATAGGTAGGTAATTATTAAAAATTATTATTATTTATTTAATTACCTTTACTTTTTGGCGGGGAAAATATGCTAGTTTTATCTAGGACGAAGATGGCAATGAAATATATGTATATACAGGGTGTGGCAACGACCTGTAATCGGTCCCTTACGGTGTACATATTAACTTGATTGAAAAATGTTTTTAGTAAAAGTTATTTGGGAAAGCACAGGCTATGACCTAAAATTACTTTGATGTATACAGGGTGTTTAGTTTCCTCCCTACCTTATATAAATTTCTTATTTTAAATGGAACATACTATATATTGTTACATTTTTGGATTCCTGGGCGCAATATAAGCCAAATTTGTACAACACATCATATGGATTAAATTAATGGTTTTCGAGATATTTCGTATTAAAGGAAAAAAAACGCATTTTTAATAATTTCTTAAAAATTTTATATCTCCTGCATTTGTAATTATTTTGTAATAATTTTTTTATACCATTATAACAATAGTTCAAGATGCTCAGCCAATACGAAAAAATGTTCATTTTATAACATTGGGTGTTTGGAAATTGAACATGAATTTGATAATTTTAAAATAGTTGTAATCATTTTTTTTTAAATATAACACCCTGTATATTTCTACGCCGTTCGATGCAGGCTAAAGACCGCTTTCGTTTCCATATAACACTTCATATACTCAACGTTAATGGTTTTTCAGTTATATTATGTTTAGTGTGGAGCATTGGGAATTCGAAAATAAATGTAGGCTGTGACAAGTCACAAAAAAATGAGAATCTACGTAAATGTTAGATTGAGTCTTACTGTCAAATCGTATATAACTAATCATTTTTCTCCGTTTATTATTTAAAGATCAACTTACTTTTCTCATATTATTATAGTTATCCATTACTTATTTATTTTTGGTTATTCATCTCGTGTTATCTACTGTTTGTTTTTAAGTTTAGTAGTTTTTAAAATGAATTTTTCTAAAGTAGAGTTGGTCGATATGACATTTATTATTGGAGAAGCCCAACGAAATTGTTTATTGGCAAGTCGCTTGTACAAAGTGAAATACCCTAATCGCAGATGTCCTCAAATATCAGCATTTGAGCGACTAAAAGAGAGATTTATCGCTGATGGACATATAAAATATAATTTCAGTTTTCGTCCAAAAACAGTTATAAACGAAGGAAATGAAGAACGAGTGTTACAAGCAGTTGTAGAAAATCCACATGTTAGTATACGAAATATTCGTAAAAATCTTGATTTTAGTGAAAGATCAGTATCAAGAATATTACGGAAACACAAATTTCATCCGTATAAAGTACAACTGCACCAGGAGTTGCTACCAATGGATCACTACAATCGTATGCAGTTTTGTCAAAGGATGTTAGATAATGTAGACCAAAACCCAGAGTTTTTAAATAATATTCTTTGGACAGACGAAGCCATATTTCACAACAATGGGTATGTGAAGAGGCATAATTATCATTACTATGCGGACGCAAATCCGCACCTAGTGAACGAAACCCGTCGTCAACATAGGTGGTCCCTCAATGTTTGGGGAGGTATTATTGGTACTACCGTCGCTGGACCACATTTCTTTGATGGCCACTTAAATGGCGCAATATACAGAAACTTTCTTGTCAATGAACTAGCAGGATTACTAGAAGATGTACCACTGGACGTAAGAGCCAATATGTGGTTTCAGCACGATGGAGCCCCAAGTCACAACAATGCGGCAGCAAACCAAATGCTCGACGAAATGTACAGAGAAAGGTGGATTGGAAGAAGGGGACCAGTAACATGGCCAGCTAGATCTCCTGATCTGACACCTTTAGATTTTTTTCTATGGGGTCACATTAAAGAAATTGTCTATAAGGAGATTTTAACTACTCGGGATGACATGAGAAACAGAATTACTTTAGCTTTTCAGGAAATAACATGTGAAACACTTTTGCGAGTCCGAGACTCGGTTCATCGAAGACTACGTCTCTGCATAAATAACGAAGGCGGTCATTTTGAACAGTTCATGTAATTTTGTAATGCTTTTTTGTTTTTGTATTAATGTTTATTTATTCATTTCCATTTCTGTTTACAGAATAAAACTATTTGTTTGTTTTAACTGAAATATTATTATGCAACACATTAATTAAGGCAATAACACATTCTGCTTCTAGCTCAATAAGGCTAATGCGATTCCTGTCGTTTGTTAGTCGTGGCTTATGTTTCAGAATCCCTATAGTATACAGTATAACTCCAAAACTATTGGCTTTGGGTATATGAAGTGTTATATGGAAACGAAAGCGGTCTTTAGCCTGCATCGAACGGCGTAGAAATATACAGGGTATTACATTTGAAAAAAAATGATTACAACTATTTTAAAATTTTCAAATTCATGTTCAATTTCCAAACACCCAATGTTATAAAATGAACATTTTTTCGTATTGGCTGAGCATCTTGAACTGTTGTTATAATGGTATAAAAAAGTTATTACAAAATAATTACAAATGCAGGAGATATAAAATTTTTAAGAAATTATTAAAAATGCGTTTTCTTCCTTTAATACGAAATATCTCGAAAACCATTAATATAATCCATATGATGTTGTACAAATTTGGCTTATATTGCGCCCAGGAATCCAAAAATGTAACAATATATAGTATGTTCCATTTAAAATATGAAAATTTATATAAGGTAGGGAGGAAACTAAACACCCTGTATACATCAAAGTAATTTTAGGTCATAGCCTGTGCTTTCCCAAATAACTTTTACTAAAAACATTTTTCAGTTAAGTTAATATGTACACCGTAAGGGACCGATTACAGGTCGTTGCCACACCCTGTATGTCTGAACTTAAGGTGGCCTTTTGATAGAAAGAGAATCGTCACATTGCTACTGTGTATCTCTGTCCTTTTCCAACCTATTAGGCGTGTATTATGTGTTGCATACGTAAGTGTATTTTTATTAGCTATCTGGTTGCAATTAGCAGCCGTATAATTTGTAAAACAAATTTATTGGATAAAAGATGGTACTACTATTGCAACGTATGTCTTAGATCAAAGAAATTGGAATATACATATATATATATATATATATATATATATGTGAGAAGTTTCTTTCTTTCTATATATATATATATATATATATATATATATATATATATACATCCCACTATCAACAGCGCGTCCTTTCATAATGCCTCCTTTTGGCGTCCACTTAAAAGAACGCGTATATAGCTGCACTCCTGCAGTGAATATTACTGTATAAGTATTGTACATTACGGTATTAATTTCAGATCACTTTTTTCTGGATACATTTTGCTATCAATCGAAACTCCGTTTACAACGCTATCTACTAGACGTCCGCACGTATTATTTTCGTTTACTTTACTGATCTTTCTGCGTCCACTATGTATATTCTTGTACTTATTACTATTTATAGAGCGTCCCGCAGTGTTGTCACTTCTTTTCCATAATATTCAACCTATTTAGAATATTTCCCTACTCACATTTTATTTGATATTATGTCGGTAATTTTAATTTACAGGTGAATATTTAGTTAATAAAGTGATGAGATTATTTTTTATAAAGTATTCAAATTAACAATATTTAATCACACTGAATTAGCAATATGTTAACACTATTATTAGTTTTATTATTATTAAATGATTTAACCAATACTGAAATGGATACTTCACCGTCATTAAAATTCTTCTTACTATATGAGTATTTGTTAGCTGTAGGTACATAAAATAAAAAGCAAAGTTAGTTTAAATATCTGTTTATATATTGTATTAATTTATTCTACAGAAATAATACAGGTAAATAAGACCTTTTCAATATTTATTTAATGTGAATACAAATTATTTAAGTTTTGTCTAGATATTTTGAATATGAACTTTTATTTTGAGCCAATTTTTGTTTTTTAGTATATCTGGATGTTTGTTGATAAGCTCCTCGCATTCACCTCTTTTTGGAGCACGTTTAGATTGAATATGTCTTTTGAAATAATTAATTAGTGTAATTACTTGTTCTTTTATTTGTGTTCGTTGTTTGCGATTCATTTGTATCTAATATCTTTTTATTCATTTCCTCTTTTTTATTGTTTTCTTTTACAAGCTGTTTCTTGTTCTTCTTTGTTCATTCCTTCCCTTTAATTTCTTTCGGAAGATTATCACCTGTAAGTTCAAAATCAATGTTTTCTTCATGCGCATCATCAAAATTATCTACATGATCAATTACTTCGTCATCATCATCCCAACAAACAGTATTCATCAAGTCCTCATCCAAATTTACTTCAATCTCATTTAATGCTTTCCCTTTATATTGTGTTGCGGCTCCTTTCTCCATCAGTAATAATAATTTCGATATTTTTGCAGTCTGGTACACATCATCGGGTAATCTATATGATCCTTTGTGTACTCCTGTTGTGTGCCCCATAAAGGATGCCAGTTGTTCGATATCATTGTCGGACATGCTTAAAATCTGAGTTAACGTGGCCAAGTGCTTGCGTAATCCAGTAGCTGTTATTGCATGTGGATTCTTTGCTCCACAAGCAGATAAATATTTTTTTAAAACTTTATAACCGCAAATTGGTTCTACTGTATTTAAATTATTAAACAAATATAGATTTGGTTTTTTTGAAATTAAGTCTCTGCATTTTATAAGAATTGATATATGAGTTTGTTCGTCATTACTAAATAAAATTGGAACTCTTTTGCCCTCTTTCCTCGAGTCACTACCCTTTTAAATGTCTTCCTTAATTTTTTTTGGCTTGGAGTTATTGCATCTGAAAATTCCTCGTAGTTTTGATTTTATCCTGCTTTTTCATAAACACGTAATAATAAGCGTTGCAATTCACCTGGTCTTCTACGATTATGTAGTAAAACCCTACAGAATACAGTTTCTAGTAAGATATTATATGATGGTTGATCATAATTATTATTATTTAACCTCATTGTAGTCTCGTTTTCTTTTGAGATAAGATATTCTTTTAAAAGCTTAAGATCACCGGCTAATGGAACCAGAGTGATTTTGTTCCATTTATTAGTATTTAAATCATTAGCAGCTAGGCTCGATACATCGAAGCGCCAATGAGATTGTAGAAGTTGAATCGTTGCCTTCAAATTACCTTCCGCTTCTGCTGATGGTATAGTAGAATAAATATCTTTCCTTTTAAGAGCGTATATCATTGCTATATCGCAGCATTGCTTGAGTGACGTACCGATATTAATCGCATACGTTAGTGATTCATAGTATTCTCTTTCGACATTATATTTCGCAACGACTTTGGTAGCTGTAACTAATAAATCAAAATATATCGGGTTCAGTGCTTGAAATAGATTTTTAATTTTTGGTTCTAGGTTGCGTACTTCTAATAACAATTTTCCTAATTCGCGCATTTTACGCGACGTTACGTTTATAAAACGTTTTTCCTTGCTGGACCCCCACGACCAATCCATGAATCTGGAAACCTTTCGTCAAGATATTCCCTAACGGCACCACTATTATGTGCAGGAGTTCCATCGTGTTAGAAAACTGTCGGCGAGCGGCTAATGGGACATTTTGCAAAAGTTCAACCAAGTCGTCACGAAGGAACCTTAAATAATTGTTGCCATTCAGGTTCCCATCGAAGAAGTAAGGACCAAGTAGGTGTTCTCCGAGTATGCCACCCCAAACATTGAGTGGCCATCTTTGCTGGTGGTTTCCAATTCTCATGACGTGCGTTTTTTCATCGGTATAATGATGGCAGTTGTGACGATTGACTACCTTAATTTTATGGAATGTCGATTCATCCGAAAATAACACGCGCATAAGATAGGATTCATCTTGGTCGATTTTGTTGACTGCCCAATTGCAGAAATTCTGCCTGGTTTCAAAATCTTGAGGTTGCAAATTCCTAATGCAATTGAATTTTAAATGTATGGAACTTGTATTTCTGAAAAGTACGATGCACAGAATGCACTGAAATATTAGTGTTCCTACTAATTTCACAGACACTGATATGAGGTCTTTCAACATCAGCCTCCAGAACTTTCAACTCGTTTTCTACGGTCAAAACTGGCTTCGTTTTAACTCTCTTTGCTTGTTGAATAGTACCAGTAGACGTAAATCTATCCAACACCTTTTTAAACGCACGTGGCTTTGGACGCGTTCTGAGAGGATATCTCTCAGCGTACAATCGTGACGCCAACATACAATTTTTGAAACATTCGCCAAGAATAAACACCATGTCTTCTGGCCGCTGTCAGTTTATTGTTATTTTTTCTGTTTGCATTGATAATTGTACTTCTATTGTTTTATCATGACAGCTGACTTTGAAAAAGAACGTTTTTCGACAAATTGACCAAACAACTTTGTTTCTCTTTTTAATTTTGTAATGAAATGTGTTCTTTTTTAATAAATGGAGAACTTGAAATTTTGATTATCCAACGATATAATTATTTTATATGGTTCCCATTTGATATTTTAGAAAAAATGACTATTTGCTAAGCCCAATCAAATATTATCTTCTTTCCTTAAATCACTTGAAAAAAAATTAAGAGTAGGTAGATGTGGTCTTAGTTTATCCCTAAATTCGAAATCGAAACACCGGTACAATTTAGTTCCTGCCAAAAAAAATGTCGAAGTACGGTCTAACTGCGAAGAAAAACCGTTATAATAGCAAAACCGCTAAAGTTAGGGGTATGGCTTACATAAGGAAAAAAAAGTACTCTTCGAGGGCTTTCCGAATGAGCCACAAAATATATATTGCTCCATTTAAAAAAACATAGGTTAGATACGCCACTGGAATACGACACGTCACTGATGACCAAAAATATTTTAGGGAAATGGTGATTGTAATTATGGACAATTTTTCTCTTAGACTTTTTCGATATATTGTATGATAGAGGAGCTACGGTCCGAGGCATCCTAGGTTCTACACCCTGTAGATGCGAACGTGGCATGGAATTAACGCCAACATTTAATTGTCCTACATCTATAAAATCTAGCTTATTAAACATCTTCTTTACTAATATATCATATAATATGGCTATTAATTTACAGTACTGAAACGGTAGGCCTTCTAGTGATTAAACTTCTAACAACTGGCATTGTTATTTGACATAAACATTGACATTTGGATTTGGTTAGATTGGTTATCTGTTTGCAAGTTCTTAAATAATTTTATCTACTGAAGAAGAAGTCTTTTTAGTTGAGCATTATTTTCACTCATACAGTTTAGGTAGAGAAAATGATTCAAGTATTAAATTCGTCCGCGATCAATTTTCGGAACATTTCAGTAAAGAGGCACCAAGTTATGCTTTTGTACTGAACATTATAACCAAATTTAGAAGAACTGGATGTATGCTACACCAAGAGAAACGTAAACCTGGACGAAGAAAAACAGTGGATACCAACGAAAATCACGAACGAGTATTCAATCAAATTATGGTCTCACCACGTCGGCGTCGCGTCGTAGTCAACTCTCTGCTGCAAAATTGAATATGAACAGCGGGACTTTTCAGAAGATCAAGAAGCAACTTAATGTTATTGATACGTTATTCAGACGATCCAACAATTGAGAAAGGGTAATTATGCTGCAAGACTTGAATACTGTGTCAGTAACATATGGTATAGTGACGAATTGCTGCATGTTCGTTGGTGGATTTATAAGAGACGAGAAGCCGATAATCTAGTCTAGGCGGGAAAACACGCAGCTCGTTGACAATTATTTTAAAAATATGTAAACTCAACAGCTTTCCATTTAAGTTTTATTTACATTTAACTACTTTGATTACTATTTTTATACGTTATTTAGCATTTGAGAGTATAATTTTTTGAATTGATAAAGAGAGTGTTTAAGGGAAACAAAATTTTGCATATAAAACAGGCTGAATGTTCCAACCTTATTCAACGCACATCTAAAACATTTTACAGCGCTGCCGTTCTGGGGGACGCACACATATCGGCAAAATGAAAGTTGATATACAGTAGTAAATATACGCTGTTCGATGAAAACGCCTCTACCAGAAATATCAGTAACTAAAAATATTCAATATCCTTCATATTGCTATTAAATCAGCGTCCTTAACAAATTTCGTCTACAGGCTGTAGATGTTATGTACATTCAAGAAAAAATAAAACTTATTGAAAACAATTCTGCGTCCGTATACCGGACGCAGAATTGCACGTGGACGTCCGAAGAATAGAAAATGGGCAATGATCGGACGTCCGATGTATAGCAGAATATATATATATATATATATATATATATATATATATATATATATATATATATATATAGTGCTCGACGAAATTCAGCTTAGAGTACTGATAGTGTATATCACTGTGTATAAAACTTACTACCAGGGAAGGTAGAATTAGGGTTTAGGTAAAAATAAAAATTCCTAGCTTTTTTACGGCTCGTGACGTTTCGGTTCTATGTTTGAACCTTCATCAGACCTTTATTAAATTAGAAAAAAGAACATATTAAATTTTGCCCAGCTCACATTTATAAAATAATTAACAATATTAAAAACATCTATGTGTACTTACTTTTGCCGAGGGGCTATATATTTGATCTCATCTGTATATTCAACATATGACACATTAAAAAAGTAAACATTAAGATATTACGGCACATTTAAAATAATTTGCTTAAAGTAATTTTCGGTGTGCAGTTTAAAGTCTCGATAACCTTCTGCGTACGTTTTATTAAACACAAGTGTACATTGGTGAACGAAAAACCTATTCGTCCGAAAAAACAAACAAGAAAAACAAAAAAGGAGATATCTTTTATTTTATATTGTTATTCCGCGCAAATAATGTATTGATATTGAATTTAATATTTACATGAATTTCATATAATTTTAATAATGAGTAAGTGCTGTCATTTAATCTATTGTGTTATGCCAATTTGTATTGTATTCTTCTTGTTAATTGCGGTAAGAAAGCTCCATATATTCTGCTGAAATTTTGCGAGTCTGATTTGCAATTTATACTGTGTCTTAAAGTTTTTATGGTAAGCGTTTCCAAAAAAGTTCTCCGAATGTAATTAGGTTCTTTGAAAATGATTCTTGCTTTATTGAAATCCGCTGTGTGGTTGGTGGTTGATATATGGCCTGCCAAAGCACAACCCTGCGGCTTCACCCTTACGTCACTGATATGTTGGGTGATCCGGTTTTTTAGTCTCTGCTTTGTCTGTCCTACATAGAAATCATGGCAGCTACATTCTATTGCGTACACCACATTGTTGCTCATCTGTGTAGGTATGTTATCCTTTAATCTAGTGTACACCTTTGAATTCGAAAAAGCCGTTGTATATGCTATAGAACATATATTGTGAAATAGCATTTTAATTTTATTCGTTAGGTTTGGAATGTATTGCAATTTTCCGTACTTGGGAGTTGTGCTACTGTTATCATTACCGTTCGGTTCTTTTTCCCTTTTTGATAAGGTTTCGGGGTTTGTATCCGTGGTATTGGAAGAAAAGAGAAGTTTGTTCAATACATTTTTTGGATAGTTATTGTATAGCAGAATTTCTTTGAGTTTGTGTAAATCCTGTTGGAGATAGTCAGCATGTGATATTTTGCTAATTCTATCTTTAAGTGCTTTGATCAAGTTTATTTTGTATTTTTTGGGGCAATTTGAATGGTAATTTAGTAACCTATTTGAGTTAGATGGTTTTCTATACCATCTTAATTTGAGAGTGTTGTTTTCCCTCTTTATCAGTGTGTCTAAAAATGGGATTGAGTTATTTTGCTCTATTTCCACTGTGAAATTTAGTTTATTATTATATGAATTGAAAATTTGTAGAGTAGAGTCTATTTTGTTTTCTGGGATGCAGCAAATTAAATCATCCACATATTGCCATAAAAAGTGAAAATGAAAATCTATTCGGGTTATTACATATTTTATGATAGTATTCATTGTCAAATCCGCTATTGTGGGTGATAGAGAGAGTCCCATTGGGGTACCATCAATTTGTGAGTAATATTGCCCTTCATATACGAAAAAAACACTATCGAATATCCATTTTATTATGTCTATGAATTCTTTTTTTGGTATGTTGGTATTCTTTTCTATAAATGTCCAGTTGTATATATATATATATATATATATATATATATATATATATATATTATCCTATTGTCTTTCCAACTACGTTGAACTAAGTTCAGACGGTATAAATTATAATTAAGCATGAAAATAAATAATTCTCTCAGGATTGAATTCTTTGGTAAAAGTTATTTTACTATTTATTTCAAAATAAAATCTTATTCAAAACACAATATAATGTGTGTTGGGTAAATAATTTGCGTAATAATGTAAAGCTCTTTTTACATCTAAACAACAATTCAATTTCAAAAATTAACTTCTCCTCCGTAATGAAAATCACCAATTCAAGAATATAAATATGACTATTCAGGTAATATAAAATAGAATCATTTTTTTACAACAAAAGATAGATTAATTCTATTATTCTCTTTATCACTTCAAAATTTCACTTCATTGCTTGATTCTAATAATTATTAAATGATTGACTTTTAATAATGTTATAACTTTACTATTTTTCTGTTTTCATCATAGGTCTGATCCTCTTCACAAAAATGCATCTATCCTAGAAAGCAGGTACATCCTTTTAAGGTCCTGATAATACGTCACATAAGGTCCAAGTTAATTGAATTCAATATCCTCGTATTGGTACACTCGTTATGGAATTCTTCTATTACAGTAAAACGTCTCCTATATGTATTGTTCTGTAACATTAAGATAATTCCCGCTTAGTAATCATTTTAATCCAATATATGAGTTTCACAAGTCTTACGACTTCCCAAAACTCGCAAATGATGATAATCAACTTGTAAACTTAAGTATGTATTATTTGTATACCAAAATTTCTATATTAACTCTTCTTTATTCCAAAATTCTCGTTTCATTCAATATTTTTCTACCTTTTATGTCAAAATTTACAAATCATCTATTTTTGTTTACAAGTAACCAGGATATTTTTCTTAGTTTCCATATACGTATTTGATTTTTCATAATAATGATTTTTTTCCTGTATAGTAATTTAAGTTGCCTATCTTATCTTGACAATATTTCTAACATTGTGATTTTTTAAAATCTTTCATTAAGAAGTGAGATTACAATAAATTTAGATCCTATCTAACATTTTATACATTTCATTACTATACTAATAAAATTATTCTGTTTTATATACGAATAATCACTTATATGTATAACATAAATTAATTTTCTTGAGACGTTAATTTTTTTTTACACTATAAATGTTGACAATCTAAATGATCCAATCTCTTTGGAACGCATTGATTCTTCCATCACAAAATCCAATTGGGCAATTTTTAATGGCCTAGTCTGTACACAAAGACATGCGAAAACACCACAAAGTCTTGTGCAACACTTCCTCGGCAATGAATCTATTCCGTTTTGTTTGGATATTTTATTTTCAATAATATAATTTATGCAGTCTAGTTGTTTTTTGCCCCAGCTGAAATCGACCAGTCCATTGCAATCTGTACTGTTAGACAGACTTCGTACGAATTGTTTACCATCTGCTTTTTTTAGACACTGGGTAAATTAAAAATTCACGAGACGACTTTTACACCGTCCAGATGTACAAAACTTCACTGTCTGGCCAATAAATTACCGGTCCTTTTTTTTCTCGCTTTCCTGGGAAGTCGAACCATAATAACATGTGAACATTCATAATATGCAAATGTTTTCTTGAATTTTAATTGATTTGTGAGTTAATAATGTTGGCACAGTATGTCGAAATCGGCGTCGGTAATAAAAACGATAAAATCAACGTGGAAATATCAAGGTTTCCCAATTAAAACGGCATGGGTTGTATCAAATTTCACGAAAACGGCTCGTCAGTTTCGATAAACACAATATTTTATGTCAAAATTAACTTATTAAAATTGTGGGAATATTTAATTCCGGTCTGTATCAAGTATGGGTATATCGTTTATAGATCTGACCACTGCATTATATACAAACTGAGTCGTTTGCGCGGGGAAGGCAGATTTGACTTTATGTGAAAAGATATTTCGAAGTGGTTTTTATTTTCTTGTGTGCAGTGTTATGCATTATCTGGATTATTTTATATAGATAAATGTTTTGTTATCTATCATATTTTCTAGATGACACGACAACTATTTATCTATCATCTTATTTTAGATAAAATAAAAAGCAGATTATCTTAAGGTTTTAGATAACAGATAATTTTTTTCGCGGGTTGTCAATTTTTATTTGGTGCGCCTCGAGGATCGTAGCGAAACCAAACCATCACCGTCTCTGTAACTATATTAGAATCGCCGAACAGATGCAGTGATCACATTCGGGTCACGTGATCACACCAAAGTCGTATGCATACAGGCAGGCACATAATAGTATATTAAGGCTGGCGTTTAGTTTTCAGTTTGGTGGTAATGAAGAATATAATGTGGGGGGTAGGATTAGGTGTCGGTAATGTGGCGGTTCATGTTGGCAAATAGTCGAACTTAATTGAGAATGAGAGATGAAGAAATAGAAATGTAGATTGCTATTACAGCAACAAATTTATATCTCAGGCTTTTAAATGAACTCGAACATAGACAGAGACAAAAAACTATCACGCACAAAAAATTATTAAAGAAACGCTTTCAACACGTTTTTGTTTACATAGTATTTTAAATTTATGCTGGTATTTATTACGAACCTGACTATATAGAAATAATCTCAACAGTTAAGCATCAATAAATACAAGCATTCATTTATAGCAATTTATAAAATTTCAAGGAGGTACACCTTATAAAATATATAGGAATAAAACGATTCATGTTTGGAAAAAAACATTTTTTGACGTAATACTAATAACAATATTTAGTAATTCATGTGACTATAAACATGGTAAAGAACAAGTCAGTGATATATGTATAAAAATTAAATAAAACAAATATTTTATCAGGAGTCATTGAGATACTCATCCAAAGAGTAGTAACCTTTTAAAAGCCGAACTTTTTAATATCATTTCTAAACCTTCTGTATGGCATCATTTTATATTTGTTTGGTAATCATTTATTGCAGATTATTATAGACTAGTACATTGGACTTATCTCACTGAGAGCGCATTTGGCCGTGGTATCTCTAATACTAGGTTATTCCGTGTACTCTATGTATGAAAGCTGCTCAGTTTAGTATGCTTGTTTGCATTTTTCTTTGTATATAAAAATAATTGAAATAAGTAAATGCAGGGTAGTCATTATGTGCATTCGTATTAATGCATCTCTACAGCTTGTTCGTCGACTGACACCACTCATTATTCAAAAACTATTCTCATGACGTTTCTAATCCATGCATCATTTTCACTAGGTGGTTGGAGTATTCTTTCTCGCTTAATTTGTAGTGTGTTTAATGAATTTTGGATTTTGGGTCATTGTAAAAAGAATGATGGACATCAACCTTCTATTATCGCACAAAAACTGTTAAAAACTAATTAAAATAAAATATTGAAGTGACATTTTGTGTGATGTGTTACAAAGGGTAGAAAAAGTAGAACAGTCGACCATAGACTGCAGTTTTATTCTAAACATTGTGTAATGAATGTAGACCGGACGTATGAGGCCGAAATTACGACGGACAAAAGAAATAATGTATAACTTCACGCAATTATTGAATAGCACTATTCGTATGGTGATGCAATATCTGGTTTCGTCGAGAAAACGGACAACAAAAAAGTCGATTTTAATGTTAAATTCCTTTCTTCTATTTACCTACCTTATATTTCCTGAGATAAAATAAAGTACGGAGAATTTACTCGATTTGAACTACAATATAAACAAATAATAACGTATTTTGTATTTTATAGATCACCGCCCACTTGTTATCCAATTATATAAATAAAATTAAAAACTTTTTAAAAATACAAAATTTCAATAGTGCGCGTGGGTGATGAGTCATCGGCCGCTCGTGTCCGGTCTCTGAACATATGAACTAAAACATACAGCTTATATTGTGATTTTCGTAACTTTAACTGTGTGTTTAGGAGATATGATTCAGAATGTAACCAGAAAAGATCAATAGGTATTAATTACTTACGTTTGTATTTTAGTCCACAATTAATTTTCATACTAAATCTGTTTAATTATAGGTTGTCTATAGGTGACACTAGTGTTTTTGGCAAAAATCAACTGTGCTTCTGTACTTAACATTAGTCATATTTTATTATCTTCTTAAATAATATTGGAGATGCGCAACATTCAGAAGTGAAAGTAATTATTTTAGTTGTTAAACGTACCTAAATATATTTTACCGAACTGAAGTAAGTTTGCCAAAATAAGGTTTAGATTTTTCATATTATCCAAAGATGACATATCTACTATTATATTCTTTTAATAGACTTACCTAATATTTCACTATTAATGACAAAATAAAGAATTTTTGGTATAAACCACCGAAAAAGAACCTACCTGACGAAATGGTTGAACATGCAGAACACATAATTTAAGCCTATTGTGCCATATTTTTATATGGTCTACCAAATCTAGTACCTTCAAGAGATATCTAAAACGTAGAATATTAACTTTCTGTGATAGAAACACCACCGATGTAATATCCTTGGAGAATATACATATAGCCCAGTCAAACTATACCAAAAAATCTCGCATGGTTACATTAATTAGGGTACTTTTGATTTTTTGATATGGTGTATGGATTGGTACACTGTTGCAAAGTCCCAAGTTTTCTTATTTCCCCCACTACCGCAGACGCCGCCATCTTGAAGAAACCGCTAAATTTTTTAGCCTCTTTTTCAAAATATCTCCTAAAGTATTAGTTTGAGCAAAAAAGCCGTTTACGTTCTTATTAAACTAAAGAAAATTTTCTACAATTGAATACAAAAACGGAATATTTAGCTTCAATACTTCCCAAGATAGACCTCTTTGAAATTAGAGAATTTTTTTTTAAAAATGTCAAAATAAAGATTTATAATCGGTTTTTGCTCGATAGTAAGTAAATGGTGTATTCTCCGCTAAAGTCTGACATAGCATTTATAGTAGAGGTAGGTAGCTAAAGTTTAAGACCAAACTGATTCTTCTAGCTCGTTTAGACTATGTTACAATCTTTTGAATATTTTTGTAGTTTTTTAGGAAGACACGTTACGCAATAACTTAATACTGACAAAATCAATGTATCTATTTATTAAAAACAAAAAAGGTTCATTTATTGCTAAGTTTGTATATCTCATATATTCAATAGGTCTGTGAATTATATATCAATAAATTTGTAAGTAAATAAATAATTGATAAATAATTATAAATAAATTATATACTACATAAGTTTCATCAACAAAAGTGTCAGATATACCACAAATTTACATTATAAGAACCAAATGGTCATATTTTGTTATATAAGACAAAATGTGTCTGGACGGCAAGCCACATTTGGAGCTTCGGAACTTTAGCTATTTACCTCTACTATAAATGCAGTGTCAAACTTTAGCGTAGGATTCACCATATACTTACTATCGAGCAAAAACCAACTAAAAATCTGTGATTTTTACATTTTTAAGAAAAAATCTCTAAATTCAAAGAGGTCTATCTCGGGAAGTATTGGAATACTTTGGAAGATATTTTGTAAAAACTGGTAGGTATAGTGCAAAAATTTAGCGGTTTTTTCAGATGGCGGCTCATAAGCCAACAAGTTCTCAAAAAAGCATGTTATATTTATCGTGTATAGGTATTATATTTAATCCTTTCTACCAATTATCAATCGGAATCATAGCAAATTAGACGTATAAATATTATTAGTAGGAATAATATAGATTTTGTTATGCTCTGCAATAGTAAATCTTGCTTCTTTGTTTGTGTGTACGTGTATAATATAAAAATTACTTTCGTAAGTTACTGATGTAAGTCAAGCTATTGTACATTTACATATTTCAAATAGACTTTTATTAATAAAACATAGGTACATATTTTTTAATTATTTAATCATACACTATGAATAAATGAATTAGTATTTATTTAGAGTAATGTATACAATGATAATTTGCGTTAAGCACCGGTAAATCTCAAGATTTATTGAATAAGTAAAAAATGTACCTATATATATTTATAGGTATCAAAATGCCTTTGTAGTCCCCTCGCAGAATTCAATAAATTTGTGCATCAAGAATTATTTAATTTTCTGAAGTAGACTAAATAAAATATACCTAGAGTTAGTATACCATCTTCTAGTTTATCCATGTTTATGTGTTTGTTTGGATATTATATTCTGTTAATAGTACGAGCATGCAGAAGCATTGTTTAAGTCTTCGAGATTATCAAGATATAAGGTGTACCACTGCAGATTTTACTTATTTCAGTACAATTATAAATACACATGTAATCGTAATTAGATAACATTATAAGAAGTTAATTTTATCATATATTAAATCAAGAAAGGTTTTCCCTTTTCGTCCAGTTATCACAACATACATATTTAAAATAATGTCAAACATTCAAAAATTGCTATAAATATACATCGCTCGAAAGTAAATAAACAAATTGTAAGATTATTATACCTATAGCAAATTTATTATCGTTTTTGTTTTTTATAGGTATATATTTTATATTACATTCCGCAAAGTGTTAAACTGTTGAATATATAATAATAATAATATATAACTGTTATTATTATTAGACGAAGTATTGTGAGTAATTGTACTTTTGCATAAATAATACATATATACGCCTAATTTCCAGTGCCCCTAATGCCCAGAAGCTACACTAATATTCAAGTTCCTGACGTGATAATTCTGCATCTTGACGGTTTTTCTCCACACTATAGTTGTCCACGCATTTTTATTTTTGATACCATTTACAAACGAAGATATTATTTTCGTTGCAGTATTTTTTGTTACAATGCAAACTAATTTTTTGAGGTCCAGGGGGGTGCAAGAATGCTATACTTTATTTGAAATTTACAGATAAAAAATATTTATTTTTACTTCTAAAAGGGGTATTTTATTCACAGTATATAGTGTAAAAACAGCCCAATTAGACATTTAAAAAACCCCTACGACCTCGAATCAAGTTTCCTTAACATAACTGTGTACTTTTTATAACAATTAAATTTACAGTTTCCATTTCTTATCAAAAAAATGTGAGCATGTTTTCAACGTGAATAATGTCCGGTGCAGCGTACGGGACGCTAGCCTTAAGGTAAGCGCATACTATTTGCAATGAACGGAACGGACGCAACGGAAGGATTGCATTTTTGTTTGCTCACATATGTAATTCCATTGTATATCGCATAGTATTCGCTACGGACTCATCGCATGTACGGAATTGCGAAACAACATCGTCAAGGCACCAACAAATCCGTCTGATGCGATGCGTACTGATGAGATCACCTGCATTTCCGCACAGTATGCGACCTGTTTCAACTTGATTGCATTGTAGTGATCACGTTGTGATCACACTTTAATAAAAAAATTACAAAAATGGATGATGCTGCTCTAATTCCCGTCGTTCAGCATTACGAAGAACTGTATAACTTAAAACATCCCCAATATTCTAATGTGCAAAGAAGGCAGAATATATGGAAAGAAATTGGCAAAATTATGAAGCAGTCAGGTGGGTAAATGTTTAGTAAAATGTTAAGGGCCGGTTTATTCACCTCTAAGTAACTTTATTTTCCTGTTAGTTACTAGTTACTTAGGCATCTGCCAATGAAGAAGTTGGAATCATGGTAAACACATAAAGTTACTTGGAGGTGAATAAATCAGTCCTAAACTTTATTTTTTTTAATTAAATAATTGTAAATACCTATCATAAAAGTTATTGCGAGAGTGCTGCATTTAATTTTACGTAATTTTTTAGACAACGTTTGTTTATATTTTTTTAATTGTTTAAAACAAAATACATTTTTTAATTATACATTTCCAATAGGTAATTGCATTCCTTCTCTTATTCGTCTTTGTTGCCAACCTACAGCACCTTCTGGCGAAACGAAGTAATCTTTAAAACGATTCCTTATTTCTATTCCAGTAGCAGCTTGTGCACCTCCAATTCTTCTCAATGCTCTCATACCTCTAGCGTCATTAATACCGTAGTTCAAATCTACTTCTGTCCAGTAACAAGCATCATTTCTGAGATAATTATGTAAACAACACACGGCAAGTACAACCGTCGTTACATGTTCTGGTGAAAGCGATAATCTGCGTTCGAAAATTCGAAATTTTCTAACTAATATTCCAAAAGAATTTTCTACAGGATTACGAGCTCTACTAAGTCTATAATTAAATATTTTTTTTGTTTCGTCGCCTTGTATTTGCCTACCAGAATATGGCCGCATTAGATGTTTTCCTAAAGGAAATGCTTCATCCCCAATTATGACGTAAGGTAATTTTTCGTAAGTGCCTGGTAATTCCTTTTCCATAGGAATGTCTAATGTTTGATTTCGTAAAGCTTTTCCTAATGGAGAGTTGTTAAATATTCCACTGTCTGAATTTTTCCCAAAAGAACCCACATCAATTGAGATGAATCGATAATTTGCATCTACCAAAGCAAGAAGTACTGTACTGAAATGTTTTTTGTAGCAAAAATAATTACTTCCACTGTGAGGCGGAGCTTGAATCAATATATGTTTTCCATCAATCGCTACAAGTGCGTTAGGAAAGTTCCATTTATTGTAAAATTCATCAGAAATGCGCTTCCAAATCTCAATCTTAGGAACAGGCATTACTTTTGGTTGTAGTAATGTCCAAATAGCCTCACATGTTGAATAAACTATCTCACGAATTGTAGATTCTCCAAGTCGGTAACTGAACGATAGGGATTTGAAAGAGTTTCCTGTAGCCAAGAATCTAGAACAAAACAATAATAATTATTTTTCTTTTTAGCTGATGTATGTAAACAGCGATGGACAAGAATCCGCGATAACCATCGTAGGGCACTGAAACTTAGAAAAACTAAAAGTGGCCAAGCAGCAATAAAAACAAAGGCACCCAAATTTGAAAAAGAATTAACTTTTTTGACACCTTACTTAATAGATGATGAACAGCGAGTGTGCAACATTCCTTCTCCACCCGCTGTAATGAGCGAGGAAGAAAATACAGAAAATGAAGAATTGCAGATTGCTGAGCAAGAGCAAAATTTGACTCCTTCTTTAAATACTTTCGATATTCAAAATACAATGTCAACTGACAGCGCACGAAGTTCACGGGCATCTACACCACTTGCTGCAAGCACAGTACAACGTCGAAAACGGTCAGCAACCAATCCGGGGCCGATATCAGTTGCGTCTGTTGTGAAAGAATACATTGGTTCAAAACAAAAAGTACCTTCAGATCCCCTTACTTCTTTTTTTCTTACAATGGCTGCAACAGTTCTCACTTTTCCCTTGCCAGAACAAATTGCAATTAAAAGACAAATATTCGACATTGTCAACGATGCAGAAAACAGAATTGCAATGGGGTCTACCGCCACCAGAAATACTACTAGAAATTTTTATGAACAAGCAAGTTCATCTCTGATAAGTAATGACCAGGGACATGTTTTCAATCCGCCTAGCTGTAGTAGTTACATGATAAACCATCTGGAGTCAAATGATGATGGTGGAGTTAATATTACTGATCTTTCATAGGCAATTACCATAGAATGTTTGTTTTTGTTTACCATACTAGAAAAATCTTTAATTTTTATTGTTTATTGTATTTGAAGTTATACTTTTTGTTATTTTAGTTTTTATTTTCTTTAAATAAAGCACTATTTTGATATTAATAGCATTTACACTTACCTTAAACACACCACTAATCGTTCTTTAGGTCCGATACATTCCCCAAAAGTTGTGTTTTTCTTTTGCAGAGACACAATTAAAACATTTAATAAATACCAAACTTTTCATGACTCATTCTGAAATACTGGAAAAACCTTCTATCATCTTCTACAAGTTCATTAAATAAAGTATGGAATTCACCATATAATTGTCTTCCCTTATTTATCGGATGAACTGAAAAACGCCGTCTTGCTGTTTCTGTGTTTTTCTTCATTTTCTTCTTCCAGCAAAGCTGCTATGAAAAATACTTCTTCTTCGTCTGATGAACTCATTTTGTTAACTATAATAAATAATAACGATGCGAAAGCTGCGGATGCATTAACCTGAACGATGCGAACAATATGCGTTCCGACAAAATAAAATCCGTTTTGTCCCGGTTTTTTGCGAATAGTATGCGATGTAGCAACATAAAATCCGTTCCGTCCGATCCGTCCGTTGCAAATAGTATGCGCTTACCCTTAAAGAACAAGTGTCATAAGACACGTCTTATTGCACGAACCCAAGTTTAGGACACGACGAGTGCAGCGAGGAGTGTCCTAATGGGCGATTGCAATAAGTGTCTTATGAGACGAGTTCTTTCTCTTATTTTTTCTAATCTGCCACTTTTTATCATTTTTGAAATTAAAATAATAGGAATTTCAAAATATAATAATTTTTGTGGTGGTTGGCAATATGTTACACACATGACATAAATTGAAAATTTGAATTATACGCGATTTTTATATTCAGTATTTCATACTTAAAGTTAATCTAAAATGAGTACTAATATTTCATGTACACCACCTGAAATAAGAGAAATTGCTGAAAACGTTGTCAATAATTTACTTCCCACTAAATCTCGCAGCAATTATGAGAAGCTGTACGTCAAGTTTGAAGAATGGTGTAAACAAAAATAAGTTCATGTTATATCAGAAAACGGATTAATTGCTTATTTTCAATTACTACATACAAAATATAAACCATCTACGCTATGGACTACTTATTCTATGCTTAGGTCTTGTTTAACGATATATAAAAATGAAGATATATCACAGTACAAGAAATTACATGCTTTCCTCAGTCGTTTACCTCAAGGTTACCTACCTAAAAAATCTAAAATTTTAGAAGAAATAGACATTATTAAATTTATACAAGAAGCAGATAATAAAATATATTTGGCGATAAAAGTAAATACAATTTTCACAACTATCGCAGCTTTGCATAATAGTATCAATTTGTAGGTACACTGAAAAAAATTGGGGTAAAATTTGTAAAATTACACCAATGTTACAAATTTACTGAAAATTTAGAGTGGTTTTGCATTCATGATGAACTTTTATAGTGAAATTTTACATTAAGGGATCAATTTCTCTGAAACTGTAGAATTTTATAGTATTATAGTAAAATTACATCACATTACATTAATTATCTCATGGTGATGGAATATTACCCAGTAAAATTATGTTGTTATTGGGGAAATACAGCACCAACAATGCGAAACTCCTGCCAAGATGTGCCCCGGCAGTTAGCTCGAGAAGATGACGCATACAGTTTTCAGTTTGTTATGAGTTCGTTCATTTGGTTTACAGAAGGAACGCATTTGATCCATTTGATGTAGTGTCACAGTTTAGTTTTATTATAAAATATAAATCTGCTATTCACAAGTGCTCATACAAGTGATTTGTAATTCAAGGTAAATATGTTGCCATTTATTTTTTGTTTGTCGTTATCCGGTGATGTATTGAGGTTATGTCAATTTAGTTTTCAAAGCAGAAGGTTTTCAAGAAATAATTCCGCCTTCACACATTCATATTGTTAGTGTATTATAGGTACAGGATAAACTGGCCTAATACTGTATTACTGTAATTTAGAGCAATCAAACTTTTAACGCTCTTCGTTATTCTCTTAAATTCTTTTCCGCGATCGTTTTGCGAATATAACTGATTCCATACAAACAAATACCCACGAAAGTTGACAAATCAAGTAACTCTTCATCGTAAGAAACGTGTTTGTTGCAAAATCTCATCCTTTGGTTTCCATTTTCACTGAGCTGGTGTTACATTTTTGCCATACCTAGGTATAACGCGTATAATTTTTCACGACAGTCTGGGTGCATGCCAATTATACAAATATAATTAATAAATTGTCAACATTTTTAGGAAACGGAACAGGAAAATATTTCGTGTTTGTAGAAAAGCAAAAAATCAATGAAGGTTGTACTTCGTTTGTAGAAGCGCTTGAAGAATGTTATGCAACATATAACATGTTTAATATGCAGTATCCAAAGAAATTTTCTTGTACAATGGAATTTCTTCAGCGCTTCCTTATGAAACGCCATCCAGATGTTGGGACAAAAAGCCAGTTAATTCGCATATCAACAAAGAAAGTGATTTAATTGTTAAAATCTCTTGCAGATTTTGAACTGGTAAGTTAATGTAAGTTTTGAACATGATGTCTTTAACTTGGAATAGTTTTTAGGAGATATAATACCTATACCACCAACAAGATGTCTGTGTCCTGTTGCAGAATACCTCTGTTTTGGTTTAGTTCCTTATTTTATTATGTTTGAATTATTCACTTCTGTAACGAGTCTATCACAAGCTTATTTGTTTATAAGTTTATTCGTTTGTGAGAAATATACGTTAATTTAATAATTTCTGCAGTCTTTCCAATGTACCCGCTCCTATTTCTAATTGTTCATATATTTAGAGATATAAAGAATAAGCAGTTTCTATTAATTGAGTTAGCAGACGGATCTTGTTTAAACATTTTATTAATAACTATTTTAAATAAAATAAAAATAAAATAAAACTCTTGAAAACTTTCCACAATTTTTATTTAGTCTTTGCGACATATGTTTCGGTACTGTTCATACCATTATCGAGCGGGAACTAACAGATCAGTTTGTGTAGGGTTGTTATATATGTCGTTGTGTTTATTGCCTCTTTTTACATAAGTGTCTATTATGGGTGTATGTGTGTTTGAAAAGTCTTTGTGTGTGTTCGTTACTTTCTCTTTTCCTTGAATTGATTTTTTAATTTCTAATATTTCTAACAGATTTAATTTCGGTCCTTTGTTTACATTATGTATAAGTTTACAACTATCTATATCGGGAAAATGGAGATTATCTACATAATATTAGAAATACAGGCCTTGCCGAACATTGTATAGATAATCTCCATTTTCCCTATATAGATAGTTGTAAACTTATACATAATGTAAACAAAGGACCGAAATTAAATCTGTTAGAAATATTAGAAATTAAAAAATCAATCCAAGGAAAAGAGAAAGTAACGAACACACACAAAGACTTTTCAAACACACATACACCCATAATAGACACTTATGTAAAAAGAGGCAATAAACACAACGACATATATAACAACCCTACACAAACTGACCTGTTAGTTCCCGCTCGATAATGGCATGAACAGTACCGAAACATATGTCGCAAAGACTAAATAAAAATTGTGGAAAGTTTTCAAGAGTTTTATTTTATTTAAAATAGTTATTAATAAGCAGTTTTATTATTACATTCAGAAAACGGTTCCAAATTTTATTCCTATTAATAAGACTGCAGATTCTTAGATTATTTTTATATTTATGTTAACACTTTTTCAACAGTTTTGTAAGAATCAACATTCTTTAAGTTTTCACTTTTCTGAAGTGCTAAGATAACATTAACGACAACTCGGAGTGAAGTAAATAAGTATAAACTAGGATTTATTTGAAAGCCAAGGTATTTTACATTCAAATGTTATATGTATTTCTTATGATAAAGGATTATATTTAGCTCTAATACTTATATTAAGGTAATTTCATTTTTGAAACGTTCAATGCAAATTTGTTATGAGACCCTTCACGAATAGGTGTACATCAATATGGTTATTTGAGCGTTAGATTAGAAATTTCACAGCTTACTTCAATCATTTATGACCGTCTGTATTTTTTACTTAGACATTTCCAGAGTGATTTTAAAATGTTTTGTAAAATACCTTCTTAAAAATACACAAACATGTAAATTTGCATAAAGGAAGTAAAAAGAAATTGTAAAATTTCTTTTTAAAAACACACAAACGTATAAAATAAAGTCAGTAAAATTACATATAAGAAGTAAAAATACTTGTCAATTTTACCTACTAAAATTCCTTTTCAATATATTTACGAAGTAAATTTCGGGTGTAATTTTATAATGATGGGGAGAAATTACTATCTAAGGTAAAATTCCGGTACGGATTGAGAGTAAACGGATTTCACCTCATCCGTACTGTAATTATATTTTTTTTGGGTAGTCTTGATACCTAATAGGTGACAACGGAGCTTGTAGAAGAGAAGAACTGACCAATATGTCTGTAGATGACATTGACTACAAGTCTGACACCATCACAATTTCTGTACCTAAAACAAAAAATAATATTCCAAAATTCTTCGTAATTACAGATACAATATGGATCGATTTAATTAAGAAATATTACAACTTACGGCCTATTAATACTAGTCATAAGCGATTTTTCTTGACCTATTGCAATGGTCAGTGTATTAATATTATAGGCAGAATTCCTAAAGAGATTGCAAGTTTTTTGAAATTGCCAAATCCGGAATTGTTTTAGAAGATCTAGTGCAATACATTTGGCAATCATGGTGGTGATTTGTTGACCTTAAAAAATCATGGGGGTGGAAGTCCTCAGCTGTAGCCGAGGGTTATATTGAATCCTCCTCAAACAAAAAGATTAAAATATCTGATATGCTTGGCTCTCAAAATAATACAAACATTCCAGGAAGTTCAAACGAAACCACCATAGTAGACAGCAATAATAGTTTTCATCAAAATATTGTATCAGCAAGTACGAGTGGTTTGCTGGTGTTATATTAACGTATATACTAACTGTACAGTTCAAAAACATAATTAAAAATAAAATATTTGTTGAACAATGGATCGTTGCAACTTCATTTTATTTATTTATTTTACTGATAGTGCTGTATTTCTAAAACTTGAAAAATGTTCGATGAACATCGTCCGCACAGATTATTATAGTTATAAAATATTTTACTTCGTTTCATTTTCAGAGATATTTTGCATATTGTACACTGAAAATATAGCTACCATTTTGACTTTTTGACATTATGCTTACAAATTTTATGTAGCCATCTTCGAAAAACTAAATTGAACTAGATAATCTATAAACGCACAGTGACAGTGTGCGTTGTTATGACCAGTGGCGTAGCTAGGTAACCAAGGGCCCTGGGGCAAATTAAAACATGGGGCCCCACTGCTATGTAAACTGATTAGGTTTTATCAAATAAAAATATGAAATATACAAATACTTTAAAAATGCTATGCTACTTAAGCTCTTTTTTGTGCACTGCAGGGCAGGTAATAAAAATATTAAACAGTAACAACATAAATTACAATTAATACTTGGTGTAGGTTTGGCTAATAAAACGAAATAGAGAAGATTCAAGGGTTTATTATATAAAGGTCGGGCCTACCAACTGACTAAATAACAATTATATTTACAATTTTTTCCTAGCTTTAGTTTTCGCAAAAGTATCAATGACTTAAATCCAGGCTTGATGCGGTTTTGTTTTCAATTGCTATTAGCGATAAATGTCGGAGTCGAGTTTGGCCCATATTATTTCTTAAATAATTTTTTATTATTTTTAATTTGCTAAATGACCTTTCAGCTGCTTCAGAAGTGACAGGAATTGTAAAGAATAATAACATTGCTGTAAATACTTCCGTTAGGTCGCATTCTAGCACTCCATATTTGCTCATTATTTCCTTACATAATTGGTGAACAGTCCATACTTGAGTTAGTTGAGGTAAAAGTAGGTGGTAAATTTTAATAAATTGAAGTGGAAAAACTAGGGCCTATTATATCTGAATATTTTCTTTGGAATTCGTCACACTTTTGTAATAAAGTTGCTTCATCAACATGTAATAAAAATGTTGGTGTTAGAAAATCGAATATATGACAGACTGCACTCATACAAATAAAACGTGTATCTAATTGAGATATTACTGTGTCTAGTACATTATTGAAAATCTCAATTTTAAATATTTTTTCTCGGTTTGGAAATCGGTGATCAGCAGCTAATTCATCAAAATGTTTTTTAACTTTTCTTTGCCTTTTTTCTTGAAAATGGGTATCAATACCATATTTTCTTGCAGTTTCACTGGCTTTGCACTTGAATAATTCGAAATCATTTCTATAAAGTTTTGGATGCATAATTGATGTCGTTCAATACACTGTGCATGAATTCGCAAAGCAACACGAACTCGAAATTTAGCATTTTTGTTTTAATACTCTCTGCTTCACTACGCTCATCTTTATTAGGACTCTTTAGAACTATTTCTGACAATGCTTTGATAATATCAAAATAACGAAGTTTTATTGCAGATATCGTATTGAACCTACTGGACCATCTAGTCGGATTTAGTTTTTTTAGAGTGATGTCCGATTCGCCAGTGAATTTTGACAGTAGATCCCAACGTTTGATGCTGTTTCCGAAAAAGTTATACAAATTTTGCAACGTTACGAAAAAAATCTGTATTTCCACACAACTGCTAACGGCATCATTTATCACCAAATTTAAATTATGCGTGGCACAATGTACGTACTCTGCGTTAGGCTGGATATCCTTAATATGTTTTTGTACACCATTATACACACCACTCATCACACTGGCTCCATCATAGCCTTGCCCCACACATTTTTTTAAATCAATATTTTTGTCGATAAATAATGTTGTCACTTGGTTGACTAAATCTACTGCGCCATGTTTGATGGCTGCATAAAAGCCTAGAAACATTTCTTTTACTTCTATATCAATTGGCTGTCCATTTTCCGATCTGGTTATTACTGCATACCTCACAACAATGCTTAGCTGATCTACCTTCGATATCTCCTGTGTCGTATCCATTATGATGGCAAAAAACGGTGACGCTCTAATTTGTTCTAGTAGATGGGTTTCGAGTTTGGTCCCCAAGCTCTCAATCATTTCATTTTGAATTGTTGCACTCAGATATCTTGTAGATCCTAAAAACATAAAAAAACACAATTTCAAAAAAGTCCTGATATTAAACAGTTAATAATTATAAACAAAATAAAATGATAAAAAAACTTAGAAATAATTATTATTACCTTTGGGCATATCCAAAACTTGCCGCAAAATGTGATCATATCGGGCGACAAGCTCTACAAAGGACAGAAAATTTCCGTGGTATCCTTCCTGACTTAAGTCTTCTTGATGTCCTCTCAAAGCCAAAGAAGTCTTTGCTAGGGTAAGTATGATATCGAATAACCTTTGAAGAACCATTTTCCAAAATGATGCTTCTTTGCGAATTTCATTTTCAAGTTCCTTGTCGACAGTATTAGTATCGTTTTTTTTCCAAAATTCATAAACAGCACATGCTTCCGAATGGCCACTCGAACAACTGTGTTGTTTAATTCTTTCTGATAAATGCTCCCAATCTCGAATTCCCGTACACCAAACATTATTCCTTTGTGAAGCAAATAACCAGCAGGGTTGACAATAGGCAGCGTCTAGTATTTTGGAATAACACAACCAAAAACGATTAACTGGCCCATATTTAGAACACGAAACGTAGTACGATTTTGAAAAACACCTATTGTTCTGGTTGATGTCTGTTGGAAAAGGTCCTGAAGGCTGTAAAGGCCCCATATCAAGAATTTGACGTTTTTTGTTATCACTTAATATTTTGTTCGTGAAGTTTCCCAAGTCATAAGAAGATTTGTCGTACACATTTTCGAAAAATATAGAGGTCTGCGGTTCCTCCAAACCCTCCGCTCTTATGTGTGTCATGCAAACATCATCCACGTTCACATGATCGGTGGCGGAGGTATCTCCAACTGCAATAATTGTCGAATCTCTTCAGTAGGCTTCTCAACCAACACTGCAGTTACCACATTATTTGAGTCACTATCAATAGAAATATTTTGGCCAGATGTACTTGCAGAAGGCTGACTAAAAAACTTGTCAATTTTGGGCAATTTTTGTTTACTATCTTCTCTTTCTTGGCGTTGTTTGCGATTAAATGCACCACTGGGTTTCTTCTTTTTTTCATAATTTTAGTTTTCTAATTTATTTAAACAATACAATATTAGATTGTGCTCGAGTAGGTAGGTACTCACTGTTCACTGACGACGTTAAAAGTAAAATAAAAGGAAAGAGAAACACAATGATACGCTACAAGTGTCGTTGGGGAATCCCCGGAAAAAAAATTATCACCGTTAGTGTTACCACATTTAACGGTGGAGACCATGAACGATCTCCTGCCCGCGGATGTGAATTAATGTACCTACTGCAGGTGAGTCACCTGCAGGTACACAAAATGCAAGTCACCTGAGGTGACTTGCATTTTTTCACGATATTTCGCGTTATACAATGAGCTGTAGCCGAAATCTATAGATTTGACACGATTTATTGACTTAACGGACATCAATATGAGTGGTAAAATCAAATAAAATTGAACCACTATATTGACCAGTACAAAAAAGTTTATTGACATTAGCTTACTTACTCCAGATACAGCATTAATTTTTTAACCGTTCTCGAAAAAAAATCTTAACTCGAATTCACAATAAAACGCACATCGATGAATAATAAAACGCACATGAATTTAGGGGAATTCCCTAGGCATAACTTTTGAATTTCACTCAACTGAGTTGTCATGATTAAAGTGGGGTTGCAACCTGTCATATTTATTTTGAAAATGGGAGAAATTTCCAAAAGTTCAGTTCGATCGAGATTTCTGGTAAGGATTCGAGGGCCCCCTGAGCTTGAGGGCCCCGGGGCACTGCCCCGCCTAGCCCCTAGGTAGCTACGCCACTGGTTATGACACCAGATTAGAAAAAATCATTCAAGGATCAATGTCGGTAAAATAGTTGTCGCCGTAGTATTTGACATAAGGAATTGTGCATATTCAAATGTTATCTATCAAAACGTATTAAAACTGTATTGTCTCTATAAAATAGCATGTAGTAATCCTCAATATGAAGGAATAAACTATTTTACAAATGAAAAAGCTGTGCCACTGTAAATTTGAAATAATTTTCTCTCTTGTTTAAAAGACATAACAACATATTGCTGTGATCCTCAATGTCGAAAATAATAATCTTAAGAATTAATCTAGTTATTAAAAAAGAGTAGTAATTTATTTAAAAAAAATCAAGTTAGGTTATAAGTTTAAAATATATACATATAAATAAAATAGGTTGCTAACATTTAAGGACAAATTCGTTTATTAAATTGTTGGTTATTTTAGTTAGTAAATGTAAATATTAGGTATAATGCAAATGCAAAATAAATCAATAGGCTTTATTTTGTCTAAAAGACGCATTAATGCCACAATATGAATGTAAATAAAATCAGATGTGCTCGAGAAGATAACACAATCTTGAATAAAGAAATAAATATGAATGTGAACATGAACAATGGTACTAATTCATAAAAATGATCCTAGTAATAAAACTAAACATATAGTGAATACGTACAGTTTATAAAAAAAAGGATATAAATGTGACATTTCTCGTAAGAAATGTTAAATCGTAAATAAAAACATCTTTTGTAAATAATAATATATGTTTAAAAGACATTCGTTCGTTCTTGTATGTGTAGTAGCCTAAGTGTTTTAAAGGCACTGGAAATGATCATGTGTGATATAGGTACCTGCAAGAGAGAAATACAGCGTTAATGTTTGTTTATAGCGTTCTACAAATAATTATAAAATGGCTCACATTCGGTTTTTTTTTAAATGAAACACCCTGTATATATTTTGTTTTTCCTTATCTATTTTAATTTGTGTTTTCATCGATATCTGGGGTTTTGGTTTTGGATGACGCATTGTTGAGTTATTAACGACAATTATAAAATGCTAGCGACAATGTTTACCATAATCATTCTATGCGGTAGTATTACGACTATCTAAGACAAAATTATTTAGTAAGTATGCGGCCAAGGGATGTGTTAACCCTACAAATTTGTTACGATGCAGTCAAATTGGCTGTTGTCATAGAGCGTTTACTGATTTTTTTCAAATGGAACACCCCGTATATTATTAAACTTTTGGAATGATGCGTTAATTGCGTTTAATTTTTGTTAATAATGTCCTATACCTAAACCCAATAATTTCGGAGTTATTTTTAATTTTTGATTACAAACCACTAAAGTATTTATTTTCGGTTCGATTTAGTGCACTGGGTAAACGATTTGACAAACAAAAACGAATAAACGTCAACAAACGTCAAAAATTAAAATCTGATTGCTGCTGTTAATTAGGTGTAATATTAGTGATTTCTTAAATTTCTGCGTATAATATTGTCATTGTGTTATTTATTGATTGGATTAGTGGGTAGGTACGCACTGTTCTTGTATATTTGTTGTTTGCCACATATTATTATTACGGTTTTTAGTTAAGTCAATATGCAGTTTGAAAGCAACGACCTCGTTGACATGATTTTCATTATGGGATCTGTCCAAAAGAATTGTCTATTAACCAAGCGAATTTATGCGCAAAGATATCCTGACAGAAGACAACCTTCAGTTACAAGTTTGGAAAGCCTTAGGGGAGATTCATTAGAACAGGAAATGTGAGTTATGAAAAGCTTGAAAGGATAAAGCGGACAAGTGACGAAGATAAATTGAAAGTCTTGTTATCAGTAATTGAGGAGCCCTCTACAAGTTCGACCAAAATATCAACAGAAACTAATATACCACGATCTACTGTTAGCAAGATTTAAAAAAATAAATATCATCACTACAGTATTTCCTGTTATCAAGAACTGTTTAGAGACTAGAAGAACGTTTTGCGAATGGGGATTAGAAATTGAAAGGACAACACCTAACTTCTTCCAAAAGGTATTATTTACTAACGAATCGACCTTTACTCAGAATGGTAGCCCAAACCATCATAATCTTCATCATTATGCAATAGACAACCCAAGAATATTAAGAGCGATTGATAAGCAAAAGCAATGGACTATAAATATTTAGGCTGGTATTATGGGCAACTTTATAATTGCACCACATTTCTTTCACGGACATTTAAATGGTGCGCAATATTTGAATTTCTTGCAATATGACTTGCCTCAGCTTCTGCAAAACGTTCCTCCAGTTCTAAGAGAAAATATGTGGCTTCAGCACGACGGTGATCCAACACATTTTGCACTAAATGTCCGACACTATTTGAATCAAGAATTCGAAGGTAGATGGATCGGCCGCGGTGGTCCCATTAGTTGGCCACCTAGATCGCCAGATTTGACCAAATTTGATTTTTTTCTATGGGGGCACATAAAAAATATTGTAACGAAATGAATCTACAAAAAAAAATGCAGACGTCTAGGCGACGACAAAAACGTGTTCATAAAGTCATTAATCTTCTACCGCATGGTACTGTATCGGCGACGGAAAGTCTACAGATTCTTCTAGTATACTCCGAGCGTATTGAGAGTTCGCTAGCACCTTTCCAGAAGTTTTATGTGCATATATAAAGTAGCTGAGCCCATGGATGATTCATTCCGGAATAAGAATTCATTCAATAATATCCTGCGGAATAGTGCAGATAAATAAATAAACATAAATAAATAGTTCCTTCAATGGTAGTCGCGCAGTAAACATAAATATAAGGAATGCATTCATTCATTCAGTAGTATTCGGGCAATACAAAGTAAATATAGTGGTGCGGTGTTATATAAATAGAAGTGATATAAATACGGTACAGTGTTACATAAATAATACCGACATAAATAACAGTAGTGAAATAAATACATGTGTTAATCTATTTGTAATAATTTTAAGTGCGTTACATTTATTTTACATTTTTATATTTTGATTGGTTTTATATTTTTATATTGTAATTAATTTTACGTGTGTGAATATACAAACTGTTTTAAATAAATAAATTGCACGAGTTGTTTATTTTGAACCCGAAAACGCAACAATTGGTGTCAGGTGTGGGGTGAACAATAAGTGCAAAAAATAAATAAATGGCTACCAAACGTTAATTGTTGCGTTTTCGGGTTCAAAATAAACAACTCGTGCAATTTATTTATTTAAAACAGTCTGTATATTCACACACGTAAAATTAATTATAATATAAAAATATAAAAATGTAAAATAAATGTAACGCACTTAAAATTATTACAAATAGATTAACACATGTATTTATTTCACTACTGTTATTTATGTCGGTATTATTTATGTAACACTGTACCGTATTTATATCACTTCTATTTATATAACACCGCATCACTATATTTATTTTGTAATTAATTTTACGTGTGTGAATATACAGACTGTTTTAAATAAATAAATTGCACGAATTGTTTATTTTGAACCCGAAAACGCAACAATATTGTATACCAGACACCTCCAACTACAGCAGACGATATGAGGCAACGTATAATACGTGCTTTTGAAACAGTTTCCATAGAGAAGTTGCAACACGTAAATAGGTCCTTTCTGTTAAGGCTGCAAATGTGTTCTATTCAAAATGGGGGTCACTTTGAAAATTTATTATAAATATTGCTTCTAACAAAAATACAGTTTGATACTTTTAGTCGTTTATTTGTTTTTGTTTGTCAAATCGTTTACCCAGTACACTAAATCGAACCGAAAATAAATAATTTAGCGGTTTGTAATGAAAAATTAAAAATAACTCCGAAATTATTGGGTTTGGGTATAGGACATTATTAACAAAAATTAAGCGCAATTAACGCATCATTCTAAAAATTTAATAATATACGGGGTGTTCCATTTGAAAAAAATCAGTGAACGTTCTTTGACGATAGCCAAATTGATTGCATCGTAACAAACACTCTGTATAATAAAATGAAAGTTTGATTATTTTGTAGGTTTAACACATCTTTTGGCCGCATACTTACTAAATAATTTTGTCTTAGATAATCGTAATACTACCGCACAGAATTATTATGGTAAACATTGTCGCGACCATTTTTTTTATAATTTTCATTAATAACTCAACAATGCGTCATCCAAAACCAAAACCCCAGATATCGATGAAAACACAAATTAAAGTAGATAAGGAAAAACAAAAAATATACAGGGTGTTTCAATAATAAAAAAGAAATCGAATGTGTGCCATTTTAACGCATCACCCTGTATAATTCAAATTATTTTCAAAACGTGTGTTTTTTGTTATTGTGCCTGCCTGTATATTATTTCTTTTGCCCGTCGTAATTGCGGCCCTGTACGTCCGGTCTATAGTAATGAGTTTTCTTCAATAAAAATTAATAATTGTACACTTAATTAGTTCATCGGTAGTGCATTATTGGCGGCATTTCGCGATAATTTACTAAATTCGTTTCAGGTCATTACGATTAGGGTTAACAACAAAGGGTCGTGCGTCTTTTATAAAATTTTCATGGACTTCATTGTGATCATGGAATGAATTCATGTAGTACATAATATGTATATGCATATATATATATACGTATCTTTCGATTATTTTTTCCATTTATAAATCGCAATCGTAATACGTAGGTACAGCCTTTGTATGTACAATTGGTGTCTGCAGAGTCACATATGTTTATACCAACCGTTCAAGAAGTCATTAACATCGGTGTTAATAACATTTCGTTTTTGCTGATTTTCCGCACCGCTGACTCCACAGTCTAGAGGAACGTAAGGCAAATTGTAATTACACAGTATTTATTCGCTGCGGCTGTTCCGCTACGGTGTCACTCAATGGGCACATTTCGCAATACATATTTGTTTTGATCGATTCACCTAACATGCGCTTAATTATATATTGCATGTAGGATGTAATAGTTAGGTGTATGTATTTGTATGGGATTTATTCAACATTCAACATACATTGTAAGGCGAAAGAGTATTTAAAATTAGGGTACAGGGGCGGCGGTAGCATCTTTGGAGCCCTCTACAAATGTATAGCATGCAAATGTATATAATATATAGGGAGCGGAATCGAGCGAGTCATGGACTCATCGCCCATGGGCGCACTATTGAAATGTTGTATTTTTAAAGAGGTTTTAATTTTATTTATATAATTGAATAACAAGTGGCTGGTGATTATAAAATACAAAATACCCTACTATTTGTTCATTTTCTCTTCTGTAAGACTTGTTCTCTTTGAATTAAGTACATCCTTGTAGATAGAAAACGTCTTTTCTACATCGCAACTGGTTATATTTACGTAATGGAAATATTCTTTTATTTCAGCGTATTTAGCATACACAATTGCCGCAATGTTATTAAACCTGGATTTCTATTAAAAACTGCGTCTACGTCACTTGGAATTATTAATAGCCACATCTAATGTGGTTAATCCATTTTTACTTTCTTATACGTAGTATAAGGAAGTAAAGTGAAATTTTCGATTTCGAGATTTTTGCAGATGTCCACGTTTTGAAGTCCCCTGATAGCGAAAAAGATGTTTTAAAAAAATTTCTGTGTGTCTCTATGTGACCACGATAACCGCTGTAGATATCAATTCCAAATTTTGTATTTACGTGTCTAATCTCCCTCTTGAGATCTGAGTAGTTTTTCAGTAAAATCGGTAGACCGGAAGTAGCAGTTTACTTCAGTGAAAAAATTAAATTTTGCCAATATTTCGTCAACTACTAAATTTAAACAAATTTATAAAGAATTCATATGTACTTGAAATTAAAATTGAGAACAATTTTATTTAAAAAGTTTTTCGAAGCTGCTACCGGAAGTAGGTCTTTTACTCCTATCGAAAATCAGTTTCTTGCGAATATTTCGCATGTCATGCTTTTTAGACAGGTACGTTACGGGTATAAAAGTATTTAAAACGTAATTTTCAATATTTTTTGCATAAAAACAATTTCAAAATTCAGACCGGAATTACCACTTTTACTCTTATCGAATAGCGATTTTTTGCGAATATGTCGTAAATTATGCATTCTATATGTATTTATCAAGAATACAAAAGTATTTAGTGCTAGATTTGCAATATTTTTTGAATATATGAAATTTCAAAATTCGGACCGGAAGTAACACTTTTACTCTTAGGGAGTAGTCCTTTTTTCGAATATCTTGCTAAGTATGCATTTTATAGCGATTTATTAAGAGAACAGAAGTACTTAGAATAGGATTTTGAATAATTTTTGTGTAAAAAAAATATAGTATAGTTTGAAACGCTCATACGTATAAGAAAGTCGTGTGGTGGCCACACCTCATTTTTTAATTTGAGATTCGATTTTCAAAATATGTCATTAGTTTAGGCAAATTTCCAAAGTGTTCCTGAAGGAATAACAACTGATTTTTTAAATTTGGGATTTGTGTTAGTTCCTTGCACTCAGAAATACTTGGAGCATCGTCATTTAAACATGTAACGAAATTTTGTAAACTATCGAAATTCTTTGCATGAAAACTATTTCTGTGTATGTTTTAGCAAAGTTAAGTGACGATATTTTACAGACTTTGCAATAAATTTCGGAATCACTGACAATTAATTATCTCAGAAAAAGTAACATAAATAACGTTCTAGATCTAAATAAATGATAACTAAAAATGATGTACGCCTATGTTATTGAAACATACATATTATATTGCGAAATATAAGGTAAATATAATAAATTTTAAAAACTCGTCACCCTTGTACCTACGCCGATGAAGAAAGGATTTTATTCATAAAATTCCTTATTTTATGGCAGTTTTTTCTCTGATTCTCGGGCGTAAACAGATGTTGCAGTTCGCCCTATGAATTAGTGCTATTCAGATATAACACGCGGTTGTTTACATTATTTCTTTTCACGGTTGTGGCTCCGTGGTAGTTTAGCTCGCTCGATTCCGCTCCCTAATAATATAACAAAATAAAAACTAAAATGTCGAAATTTTTAAGTAATTTTAATTCGCGATAAACATTCATACACTAAAATACCGGGTTCCAGTTTAAGTTCGACCATCGGCCATATCTCGGCAACTGTTTATCGTACAACTTGGTGGAAAAAATTTTGATACTAAAATGGACCACGGGAATTTCAACAAAAATATTTTTAAGTTTCCAAAATGATCGCAAGGCGGCGCAATTCTCAAGATCAATTAAAAATTTGATAATTTTTCATTAAATTCTAGATTAGGATAGACTAAAATTTTTACTAGGCACATTTTCAGATATTTTTATATAATTTTTATTTGCAACTTTTTTATCTAACTCCCATACGATGGGGGGGGGGGGGTATGTCTGCGTGCAAAAGTTGGTATAATTTCGGTTTGCCTTAACGGATTTTAATTTAATTTAATATTTGGGCTCATTAGATACAAAAAATTGAAGGATATGTAGTACGAAATTGCGTGGTTGTCAAAAAAAAAAAACAGGGGGGCGCTGTTCTCAATTTATGTATATTACATATTTTTAATATCGTGTTATTAAAGCATATAAAAAACTGAAGAGAATGATAAAAACCGGAAGTTGCTACCTTTTTTCTTGACGAAGATTTAGTCATACGAAGACAATCCAGAAATATAAAATTTTTAAATATAAATATATTTATTGGGAGTAATCATTTTACTTTAATTTTAAGAGGGTAACTAGATAGTGTATAGTTTGCTTCCATTTAAATTTTTATTCAATTTTGACATTATTAACTCCTTAGTAACCCTTATAAGTAGGGGAAAGTTGGGTAAAACCGGGGGGTCGTGTAAAGCCGGGTACTGGTGATATTGTTCTCGGTGATGATACTATCTAGCTAACAAAATTGAAACTAGTCTCAGCTCAATGTAGATTAACATGATATTTACATAAATATTTCATACTATGTCACTTTGGGGTTACGTTATTCTCTTCAATTCACAGGCGGATAAAATTGGGTACAACCCCGGATGCTAAAACCGGGTACCCGGTTTTAGAAAATAGGTTAATAATTATCAATTTCGTAAACAATGTATTTACTATAACACGAGTGTAATTTATTTTAAATATATTTATCTGATTAGGGCAAAATGTCAAAGTACGTCAGGAAAACTACACGTCAGTGGTGGCGTAAGGAGAGCATGATCGGGGCAATTACTGAGGTTTGTGAAGGCAGGATGGGATACTTGAAAGCTTCTCGAGCTTTTGAAGTCCCTCAGTCGACTTTAGAGGACCGAGTTAAGACTGTGAGAGCTCGTAAAGCTATTGAAGAAGCAAGCCAGAAAGGTAACTACAAATCAACAAAAAGAAACAGTAAAGGTATAATACATATTTTTGCAGGTTTAGAAAGATTCAAGCCAGTGTTTACAACCGCTCAAGAAAATGAACTTGCTTCCCATATTTTACAAATGGAAAGCAGTCTCTTCGGTTTTACTTTGAAAGATCTGCGTAGTCTTGCATTTGACCTGGCCGAAAAAAATAAGTTATCAGACACATTCAACAAGGAAAAGAGAATGTCTGGCAAAGCGTGGATAAATGCATTTTTAAAAAGACATCCACATCTAAGCTTGAGAACACCAGAAGCTACATCCATTGGACGTGCAATCGGTTTTAATCGTACGGCCGTGGAGAAATTCTTTTTCTTGTTGACTGAAGTCTGTGAAAAGTACAAATTTCCACCAGAATGCATATGGCATGTTGATGAGACTGGGATTACAACAGTTCCGAATAAGCAGTCTAAAGTGATTGGCCTAAGAGGAAAGAGGCAAGTTGGAACTTTGGTTTCAGCCGAGAGGGGAACTCTTGTCACAGCCGAAATTTGCATGAGTGCGGCCGGTGAATATATGCCGACCATGTTTATTTTTCGACGAAAAAGAGAAAAACCTAAATTGCTAGACGATGCTCCTGCATGAACTACCGCAGAGTGTCATCCAAGTGGGACATTTTTATCAAATGGTTTTAAAGATTTCTCACTAAAGTAAAACCTTCTGCAGAACAACCAGTCCTATTATTGCTAGACGGACATGCCACCCACACAAAGAGCATTGATTTGATCAACATTGCACTCATCGAATGCAACCTTTAGATGTTTCTTTCATGGCACCATTGAGCACCTATTACGGGGAAGAATCAAGAAAATGGCTTCGTGATCACCCTGGCATATGTATTACAATCAACCAAATTGGAAAGCTTTTCGGAGTGGCATTTATGAAGGCAGCAAGTGTTCAAACTTCTGTCAATGGCTTCAGAAAAACAGGCATATTTCCACAAAATCCAGGTGTTTTTGAAGACTGGATGTTTGCTCCATCAGAGACTACTGAGAGATCTCTTACTGACCCGAATATTTCCACGACAACAAATCCGCCTTCTGTGACAAAAGCTAACTGTACACAATCGAATTCTTTTGTTCCAAATGTGCTCACCCCGGTCTTTAATGATTCAACATCAGCGGAACGATCGAGATTAGCAAAATCTACTGATCTTGTTCAGAATTGTTCAACGCCTTCGTCATCACGTTCGCCACAACCGAGTGGTAGCTTTACCGTGACTCCGAAAGAAATATTCCCATTTTCGCTGGCCACGCGAAAAAAGGACAATAATGATAGAAGGCGAGGTAAAACGGTTATATTAACGTCGTCACCTTACAAGGATGAGTTAATAGGACAGTGTAAGGAAGCCACAACTCTAAATACGAGAAATATATTAACAAAAACAAACAAGAAAAATTCAAAACAACTGTCAAAATCGAGGTTTACCACAAAACCATCAATTGTACAGGATAGATGACTCAACATCCGCAGATGAAAATGAGAATACGTCCTGCACATATTGTAACGAATTATATTCAAATTCAAAGTCTGGCCAAGGATGGAGCATGTGCAATTCATGTCAAAAATGGTCTCATGATGCTTGTGCTAACGTAGATGAAGCAGATGATTACTACGTTTGTGATTTTTGCGCAAATTAAATGTTTATTGTTATCTTGAAGTTCAATTGTAATATACATATAATTACTTTTCATTACCTTGAATAAAATTCCGTTTATTGTCATGTGTTTAATACAGGGTGTAGCACCTAAGATGCCTCGGACCGTAGCTCCTCTATCATACAATATATCGAAAAAAGTCTAAGAGAAAAATTGTCCATAACTACAATCACCATTTCCCTAAAATATTTTTTGTAGCAGTTTACTTCAGTGAAAAAATCGAATTTTGTTAATATTTCGTCAATTACTAAGTTTAAACAAATTTATAAAGAATTGAAATGTACTCAAAATTAAATTTGAGACAAGGTATCTTAAAAAAGTTTTTTGAAATTCCAACCGGAAGTAGGTCTTTTACTCTTATCGAAAATCAGTTTTTTGCGAATATCTCGCAAGTCATGCTTTCTAGGTAGGTACATTACGAGTATAAAAGTATTTAGAACATACTTTTAAATATCTTTTGTATAAAAAAAAATTCAAAATTCAGACCGGAAGTACCACTTTTACTCTTACCGAATAGCGATTTTTTGCAAATATGTCGTAAATTATGCATTCTATATATATTTATTAAAAGTACAAAAGTATTTAGAGTTGAATTTGCAATATTTTTTGTATATATAAAATTTAAAAATTCGGACCGGAAGTGGCACTTTTACTCTTAGCGAGTAGCACTTTTTTTCGAATATCTTGCAAAGTATGCATTCTACATCGATTTATTAAGAGAATGAAAGTACTTAGAATAGGATTTTGAATAAGTTTTGTATAAAAAAGTTCTTAAAATTGTATAGTTTGAAACGCTCATACGTATAAGAAAGTCGTGTGGTGGCCACACCTCATTTTTTTTCAAGTGATTTAAGGAACGAAGATAATTTTTGATTGGGCTTTGCAAATAGTCATTTTTTTCTAAAATATCAAATGGGAACCATATAAAATAATTATATCGTTGGATAATTGAAATTCCAAGTTTTTCATGTATTAAAAAAAACACACATTTCATTACAAAATTAAAAAGAAAAAAAAGTTGTTAGGTCAATTCGTCGAGAAACGTCTTTTTTCAAAGTCAGCTGTCATGATAAAACAATAGAAGTGTCAACCAATGCAAACGGAAAAAATAACAATAACTGACAGAAGCATTATTGTTATCTGATAAACGTTGCGAAAATGCCTGGAACTCAACAAGAAATGGTTGACATGTGTTTATTCTGGGAGAATGTTTCAAAAATTGTTTGTTGGCGTCACGAGTGTACTCTGAGAGATATCCTCTCAGAACGTGTCCAAATCCACGTGAGTTTACAAAGGTGTTGAATATATTTACGTCTACTGGTACTGTTCAACGAGCAAAGAGAGTTAGAACGAAGCTAGTTTTGACCGTAGAAAACGAGTTGAAAGTTCTGGAGGCTGCTGTTGAAAATTCTCATATCAGTGTTCGCGAAATTAGTAGGAACACTGACAAGTTCCATCCATTTAAAATTCAATTGCACCAGGAATTGCAATCTCAAGATTTTGAAATCAGGCAGAATTTCTGGAATTGGTCTTTGCAAATAGTCACTTTTATTCTAAAATATTAAATCGGAACCATATAAAATAATTACATCGTTGGATAATCGAAATTCCAATTGCAATTGAATTTTGAATGGATGTAACTTGTCAGTGTTCCTACTAATTTCGCGGACACTGATATGAGGATTTTCAACAGCAGCCTCCAGAACTTTCAACTCGTTTTCTACGGTCAAAACTGGCCTCGTTCTAACTCTCTTTGCTCGTTGAACAGTACCAGTAGACGTAAATTTATTCAACACCTTTGTAAACTCACGTGGATTTGGATACGTTCTGAGAGGATATCTCTCAGAGTACATTCATGACGCAAACAAACAATTTTTGAAACATTCTCCAAGAATAAACACATAAATAAACATTTCTTGTTGAGTTCCAAACATTTTCGCAACGTTTATCAGATAACAATAATACTTCTGTCAGTTTATTGTTATTTTTTCCGTTTGCATTGACACTTCTATTGTTTTATCATGACAGCTGACTTTGAAAAAAGACGTTTTTCGACAACTTTTTTTTCTTTTTAATTTGGAATGAAATGTGTTTTTTTTAATAAATGAAAAACTTGGAATATCGATTATCCAGCGATATAATTATTTTATATGGTTCCCATTTGATATTTTAGAAGAAAATGACTATTTGCAAAGCCCAATCAAAAATTATCTACTTTCCTTAAATCACTTGAAAAAAAATTAGGAGTAGTTAGAAGAGGTCTTAGTCTATCCCTAAATTCGAAACCGAAACGCCGGTACAATTTAGTTCCTCCCAAAAAAAAATGTGGAAGTACGGTGTAACTGCGAAGAAAAACCGTTAGAACAGCGAAACCGCTAAAGTTATGAGTATGACGTTATACAGGGTGTCCAGAAACTCTCCTGACAAACGAAGACCGGAGATTCCTCAGATAATTTTAAGACAATTTAACCCAATTCACTCTAGTCCGAAAATGCTTCCTAAGGTCATAGGCGTCCGTTTTGGGTAGGTAAACGGTTATTTTAACGCATAACTTTTTTGTCTTTAACTTTTAAGCATTTGTGACACTAGATTATTAAATTTTCAGGTATTCTAGTACTAAAAGGTACTCTTACTTTAAGTCGGTAGGATACACCGTTTTCTAGAAAAATCGATTTGAAAATTTTTCGTTTTTTCGTCATTAAAATTCAATTTATTATTTTTTGCACTAGTTCGCTCTGAACTGCCAACAGAAATAAAACCTACGTTTTTAATTGTCAAATTGTTGTCAGTTCGCGAAGTTGAAATGACGAAAGATGAAATGACGAAAAGACGAAAAATTTTCAAATCGATTTTTCTAGAAAACGGTGTATCCTACCGACTTAAAGTAAGAGTACCTTTTAGTACTAGAATACCTGAAAATTTAATATATAATGTATAAGAAAAAAAAAGTACTCTTTGGGTGCTTTCCGAATCAGCCACAAAATATACATTGTTCTATTTAAAAAGCATAGGTTTGATACGCCACTGGAATACTGATGACCAAAAATATTTTAGGGAAATGGTGATTGTAGTTACGAACAATTTTTCTCTTAGAATTTCTTCGATATATTGTATGATAGAGGAGCTACGGTCCGAGGCATCTTAGGTGCTACACCCTGTATAATAAGCCACCTGTCCGGCTTTACCCGACTGTGTGGATAAAACCGGGTATTTTGACATTTATACAAATAATCACAATTTATAGCTGTTGACGATTAGTTAAAAAAAAATATAAGCAAGCCGATCTATAATAATGTCTCGTTTTGTCAACGACTTTGGAAAACATTTGCGGTCAAATACAATCTTCTATGACCTATTATGTACTAAGTACCCGATTTTACCCAACTCTCCCCTAGTCTATTATCTACGAGTGGATTAAAAGCGTTTTAATTCACTAGTGAATTAAAACGCTTTTAATTCACTATTGTTTTAAAAATTGTTTTATTAATACAATACGAAAACATTTAATGAAGAACAACAAAAAACTATTTTTATTTATTAAAATAAATGTTACAATTATTGAGATCATTAAATTGCACACCATATGTACCATTAATAGGCAAATTCATATTTTGATTTTACACTGATTTTGATGCGGAAATACATGCTTCCGAACTTGAAATCAATGCCTCCTGAATGTTTGTTGAAGAATGGTTTATGATTTTCGTTGAAATATCATTTTCATTATTAAGAGAATCTTCTATGCATCCCTCTACAACACTATTTGAACGCCAAAGCTGTGACCCGTATACTATTCAGGATTTCGGAGACCATTAAATCGTGCAATTTTTTCCGGAAATTTTGAAATAGTATTTATTCCTACAGGTTGTACATTTATTGTTTCGGTAATTAATGAACAACCGTTTGTGTAAAATACTGTCAGGTCGTAATTTTCTATACTTCCGAAAAACATCAAATAACATAAACATAGTTACTTCCGTTAATGATAGTAAATGTTCTGGGTTTATAAGTCTTCGTGTCAGGAATATTGACCACAATTACGTTGCCTCTGTCATCAACATCATCAACTGACATGACAACCAATTCACTAACTCATAAGGGTAAAATAATATACATATTATAAAAACAATATATTTATTGTAATTTAAGAAATAATTGCTTGTTTGTATTTTGTTGCTCGTTTTGGAGAAACAGTAATTTCTTTGAGCAGAGCGGAAGCATCCCTCCTTCCAGAAGAATGAAGTTGTGACTGAGATACTTCTGGATCTGTGGAAGAACGTATTTCTTCTTTTGCTTCTCTCACTCACAGCTTGAAATGATTTTTGAGGTCGTCTCGAGAGTTTAGTTTGTGAGACTCTGGGAATTTCAAATATTCCTTGTAACCATTGACCATTATTTTTTATGAAAACTTATGCAGTTTTATAGGATTTGTCCCATCTTCTAAATTGGCTTTTCAAATATGAAAATCGTTTCTTTAACAAGTTTCTTTGTAGTTCTTGGTAGTTACCAGAAGTCAAAATATTATTTTCAAGATATTTCAATTTTTCTTCCATACTACCCAAATGTTGTTGCTGCATTTGGTCAAATAATTGTCTTCGAGTTACTACTCGAAAGCCCGAAGCACTTGCTTGCAACGTGGAAATACTGTTACGTAAAGATTAACGTAATTTTGATGAAAAATTACAATTTCTACTACATATTACATTAGGTTATTATATATTAACAATAGGCGAGTTTCGGTGGCTAATTAAGATTTCATTTTGTAATGTACACTTGTACAATGATGGCTGCATAATAATTCTAGCGGGGACGAACCCTGATGTACAACAAATCGCCTTCAATATAGCAGAAATATATTTTTTTAAAACTAAATAAATTGTTATTTTGAATCTTCAAATTGACTATCATAAACATATTTTAGAAAATGTTAAATAATTAAAAAATGAGGTGCGGCCACCACACGACTTTCTTATACGCATGAAAGTGTTACTTCCGGTCCGAATTTTGAAATTTCATCTAAACAAAAAATATTCCAAATCCAACTCTAAATACTTTTGTACTCTTCATAAATATTTATAGAATGCATAATTTACGACATATTTGCAAAAAATCGCTATTCGATAAGAGTAAAAGTGATACTTCCGGTCCGAATTTTGAAATTTTTTTTATACAAAAGATATTTAAAAGTACGTTCTAAATACTTTTATACTCGTATTGTACCTGCCTAGAAGGCATGACTTGCGAGATATTCGCAAAAAATTGATTTTCGATAAGAGTAAAAGACTTCCGGTAGGAATTTCGGAAAACTTTATTAAAACAATTTTTCTCAAATTTAATTTTGAGTACATTTGAATTCTTTATAAATTTGTTTAAACTTAGTGATTGACGAACGAAATATTTGCAAAATTCGATTTTTTCACTGAAGTAAACAAACGGTCTGTCGATTTTGCTCAAAATTTAATCAGTTCTCAAGAGGGAGATTATATTCGTAAATACAAAATTTGGAATTGATATCTGTAGCGGTTTGACCGCTATCGTGGTCACAGTCAGACACACACACACAGACACAGACATTTTAAAAAATGAGGTGTGGCCACCACACGACTTTCTTATACGTATGAGCGTTTCAAATTATAGAATTTTAAGAATTTCTTTTACAAAAATTATTCAAAATCCTATTCTAAGTACTTCTATTCTCTTAATAAATCTCTATAGAATGCATACTTTGCAAGATATTATCAAAAAAGTGCTACTCGCTAATAGTAAAAGTGCTACTTCCGGTCCGAATTTTGAAATTTCATATATACAAAAAAAATTGCAAAACCAGTTTTAAATACTTTTATACTCTTGATAAATATATATAGAATGCATAACTTACGACATATTTGCAAAAAATCGCTATTCGATAAAAGTAAAAGTGGTACTTCCGGTCAGAATTTTGAAATTTTTTTTATACAAAAGATATTGAAAATTATGTTTTAAATACTTTTATACCCGTAACGTACTTGTCTAAAAAGCATGACTTGCGAAATATTCGCAAAAAACTGATTTTCGATAAGAGTAAAAGACCTACTTCCGGTAGGAATTTCGAAAAACTTTTTAAATAAAATTATTCACAATTTTAATTTTAAGTACATATGAATTCTTTATAAATTCGTTTAAACTTAGTACTTGAGGAAATATTGGCAAAATTCGATTTTTTCGCTGAAGTAAACTGCTACTTCCGGTCTACCGATTTTACTGAAAAACAAATCAGATCTCAAGAGGGAGATTATACACGTAAATACAAAATTTGGAATTGATATCTACAGCGGTTTGGCCGCTATCGTGATCACACACACAGAGACAGACACACACAAACACACACAGAGAGAGAGAGAGAGAGAGAGAGAGACAGACATTTTTTAAAAACCACTTTTTCGGTATCAGGGGACTTCAAAACGTGGACATCTGCAAAAATCTCGAGGTCGAAAATTTTCATCATCACAATACTTCCTATTACTACGTATAAGAAAGTAAGAAGAAACTTTTTTACCTGCCATATCAGGATCCATAATTGCTTCTGCACAGATAAATACTGGAAAAATTATATTCACTTTATAGCAACACAACTTTTCAAGAGCGCCCAAAATCGATGTCTACTCTCTGAAATAACGCTTAGTACTGGCTGTTGCTACGGGTAAAATATTTAATTTAGGGGTAGAGAATAAGTAATATGTTATTCCCTATGCTTTCAGGTATGTGAATGATACCGATATTTCTACCTGCTGCTAATTCTAGAAACCGACTTTTGGCCGCGTAGATCATCAATTTATCGTTATGTGGAACGCCTCAAGGTTATTAAAGCTGAAAGTTGACGTTCATCAAAATAGGCCGACTACTGGCGAATTCACCTTACTACGTATAAGAAAGTAAAAGTATTTAAAACTTAATTTAGAACAACTTTTGTATAATTTGAAACGCTCATACGTATAAGAAAGTCGTATGTCGGCCATACCTAATTTTTTTCTGATTTTTCCAATATTCCCTCCTCACCTCCTCGCCCCTAGGACCATAGGTGAGCGCGCCCCGCAGAATCACTGACTTAGGTTAAAGAGTTTGTCCGCCAGCCCAGTGTGTTATTATTAAATGACCATCCGATATATATGAAGTAATTTCCTCCGTTACTCCCACGAATTGTGTAGATAGGTATGTATTGTAAATACTCCTGGGATCTCATCCTATTCCGTATGTATGTACTGTACGGGACGCCGCTTTCTTTTTATTTCCGTTTGTGTTATTTTAGCTCGTCCCGAACGGAGCGCACAACAACGTCCTGAAATTCTCGAAATTCAAAACTATTTTGACTTGGAGATGCCAGCTGTCAGAGAGTTATGCGCCTGTTCGTATAAATTGCGGCTGTTTTTTTTTATATCGCATTTCTTGTTAATAATAATTATGTATTTTTAAACGTTTCACTTCTGCGAATGCTATCAGAAATAGATTTATAGTTTGGACCGGCATTTACCACACGGAGCAGATAAACTTAAAATATGTTCATGTTGTTAGTTGTCAGAGGAGTAGATAAAAAATTTAGGCCCCCCCGCAAAATTTTTAGGGGGTCCCTCCAAAATACTTATTTAGAGATAGTAGCATAGAATGTGAATATCGGAGTAATTATAATAAATTTATTTTATAATGAAAAAATCTAAATTATATTTAGTTATTTATTTTATAATAATACATTTGAAAACACAAAAAAAGCTAATTAGAAGACAAAATGCCGAAACGTCTTTTTTTCAATAGTAGGAAATTAACACTTTCATACGTATAAGAAAGTCGTGCGGTGGCCACACCTCATTTTTTTCAATAGTAGGAAATTTTCAACTAACTCTTCCAAATCAACGGACCGACCTACTTTGTTCATGTTCAATACTTATAACAGCCAAGGCACTTAACCGAACTTGTTTAATGGTGCTGCGTAAATAGGTTTTAATTAATTTTAATTTCGAAAACGATCTTTCTGCTGTTGCTGATGTTACCGGTAGTGTTAAATATAACTGAAATAGTGTACATAGACCTGGAAGACTAGTTGCTAAACATGCATTTTCCACTATTAATAAATTGGCTAAGTCCTTAATAGAAGATTTTTGTTTAATTTCATTAAACAAAACCGTCTTAAGATTTATTAATTGAATCGGCAAATCTTCAGAAAAATCAATTCCATATTTGCTCAGAATATGTCTTCCGTATTCCACTATTTCTTCATTCGTTAACTTAACAAATTTTGAGGGATTAAGAAACGAGAAATGGTTTACAACTTCATTTATGGAGTAAAATCTTCTAGATAATTGGTTGATAATAATATCAAGTGACGCATTAAAAACTTCTACTTGCATTTTTTTTATTGGGTTAGGAATTACACAGTCGTTTTCACATTCATCAAAAAACTTTTTAATTCTCTTCTGGCGTTTATATTTTAGCATAGGCTGAATATTCCAAGATTCTGCTAGATTTTTAGCTTCTTCTTCTAATTTATCAAAACTTTGTCGCAGTTCTGTCAAGTTTAATTGACCATTATTGAACAATTTGCACGTCTCTTCTAAATCACATGAAGGGCTCTGAAGTTGCTTTGAAATTAAATTAACAGTTTCGAGGATTTTACTCTGGAAAACTAGCAATAGGATACACTCATAATTATCCATTTTATTCTGCTGAGACTGCTTCATTTGTGTCATTTTGCTCTTTGCACTCCAGGATAAAATTTGACAAACATTGCATTACAGACTGATAATTATATTTTATTGACAGTAAGCATGCAAATCTAGAAGACCATCTTGTTACGCACAGCTTTTTCAGTGTGTACTTAATTTTACTTCCATGTGGTGCAGCTTGATGAAGGACTTGCCACCGTGGCAAGCTTTCACTAAAAAACACATAAATGCTTTGCAAAAGATCATAAAAACTCTGTAGTTTAATGATGTTTTTGACAGAATCATTTAAGACTAGGTTCAAATTATGAGCTGAACAATGAATATAATCAGCTGTAGGAACCCGATTCTTAATTCTGGCTTGTAAACCATTATATTTTCCAGACATATTAGCAGCCCCTTCGTATCCTTGCCCGCGACAATTTGATAATTTTCTAAAGTACTTAGTACAACAGCTTCTAAACTCTGTGAATCTTGTTCGGTTAGCTCTATAAATGCAATCAATGATTCCTTTATTTCTAGAGTGTTTTGTTTATTTGAAATTTTCTTCACGCTAGTATACCTTATAACGAGACTTAGTTGGTCCTTCTTGGATATGTCTTGCGTTGTATCAATTATAAGGGAAAAAAAGGAGCTTTATTAATATTTTTCGTTAATTTTTTTTAAACGGTTTTAGCCAAATGTACAATTATTTCATTTTGAATATTGGGGCTTAAGTATTTGTTTCGAATATTAGTGCTTGATAAATGAGCTTTTAGAACAGGGTCATAACGTGCTATCAAGTCAATAATATTTAAAAAGTTACCACTTGTTGCTCCAATTTCTTTAACATTTTCTCGATGTCCTCGTAATGCCATATTACAAATTGATAATGTTCTTATTACATCACATATTCTTATTAAAACTTCTTTAATTTTTTCATGACCACTTATTTGACTATTAATGGTTTTGTTTTTTTCCCAAGTGTACTATAAACTATGCATGCTTGCAAATGAGCTTTACTTCCCTCGTGGATTTTAATTTTTTTACTTAAGCCCTTCCAGTCATTAATTGTGCCCTTACACCAGTTTACTGATGCTTCATTACTAGAGAACATCCAACACGGTTGACAGTAAACACTATTCAACTTTTGGGAATAAAATAACCAAAAACGATCGATTTTTTGACCAGTTTTAGTTTTAATGGTATAATAATCACTACTGAAGGCTCTATTATCGTCTTTATTCCTTGGGAACGGTCCCATAGGCTTATTTGGCCCTGCAGTAATAATTTTTCTTTTTAATTCGTTGGAAAGTGATTCCGAAAATAAGGCTCTGTCAGTATTAAAATATGTTGAATCCTCCTGATTGCAATCGATTTCATTTTTTTCCAGAAATATATCTAATTTTTGTTCGATTATAACATTTTCGTATGGTTCAACATTTTCATCTGATGCAGATGTACTAGCTGCTGAAGCCCTTTCAAAAAAAAACTGCTAATCTTCGGTAATTTACGCAATTTTTCAATTTTCGTTTTTGTGCACCACTCATATATTTTCTTTCGCTCATCTTATTTTGAATACTTCGAACTATACACTTTGGTACACGTAAATTTAATTAGTTGAATTTTAATAAAATTAAATTAGTATACGTACATATGCTAATCACTAATTCGTCACAAAAGTTAATGCACTAATACAAATAGAATTTACTTTCACAATTCGAACAAACGCGCTGTTAAAATAAAACTGAAGGAATGGAAATAATTTTTCGTATTTATTCAGTAAAATATTTTTTTACAACTAGGTCATTAAACCAAATGTGCAAATGCAGTTTTACGAAATAAATGTGCGTTTTCATAATTTCGTAATTTCAAGTTTCATCTATTAGTTTATGTACCTACAATATATATGCATAACATAGTCATATAACTTCATAGTACATGTAAAATGCAAAATTATTATCGCTGTCTGTCTCTAATGAATTTGTATTTTTTTTTAGCTCATAAAAGCATGGTATTTTATACGGACTATATATTACCTACTTGTTAGAAAGCATTTGTGACATCTGTTGTAAAACTGTAAGACGTACAGGCGGTGCAGGCCAAAAGTTAGGTAAAAACATAAACCTTTTTTTATATGGACCTGTGTTAAGGCAGAAAATGTTTCTATATAAGTAGAGATATTTCATTTCTTTTTAAGAAAGAGCAAATTGCCAATATCAGATGTGATATTTTCTTGGAACTTAAAGAGAAATACGAACAATAAAAAAATAAAACCGGAGGAACGTTTTCAGAGTAAAAAATACAAATACACGTACTGTTATAATTTTTAATACTAGAAAACAAGTACATATAAAATAACATACACATTTTTTATACATGAAGGATAAAACAGAAATAGTTTTGTAAATTTCATTGCTAGTGCGGGGCCCTGAATCCCCCCCCCCGCAATGAGGGTTCTGTGGGCGCCTTATCTACGCCACTGGTTGTTGTGTATTTATAAAATTTCAAAGTGAAATAAAACAAACAAATGTTTTATTATTACACTATAATTACTATACTATACGACAGATGCTTCATTACACAGTTGCATCTTCAAGTTGACATCTTACATTAAATAACTATATGGTATCGACATCTCTTATACAGAGTGATTGATCTTAAGTGAAGGTTACGTGGCCTAAATTTTTAAGTTAGCAACATTGACATTTCAGCAACTCACTGTTAACACTTCTTGGTTCTTACCTTGCTGAAAGAAGTAACTTCGTTTACTATAATGGCTACAAGTCGGGGATGTATGTTTCTACCTCTGGAGTTCCCCAGGGGTCCAATCTTGGACCCTTATTATTTAACATCTGTGTCAATGATTTGATAACTTCAATCGATTGTAATGTTTTGGCTTATGCGGATGATTTAAACATTTTTCATCATATTGATGGGGCTCAGGATGCTGCCTTTCTTCAAGAGAACTTGAACCGAGTCACACATTGGTGCTCTTTAAATAAATTGAAGTTGAACATCGGCAAATGTTGTTTTGTTTCGTTTACCAGAAAACCCAGTAGATTTTGCAAGAATTATTCTATTGACAACACCGCAATTAATCGCAAAACGCACGTCAAAGATCTCGGAGTTACATTTGATGAAAGGCTTACCTTCGCCGATCATGTTTCCCTAGTCACTGCGTCAGCATTTCGAGCATTGGGTTTCATTATCCGCACCTGCAGAGATTTTGACAACATATCTACACTCAAGTCACTTTATTATGCACTGGTTGTTAGCAAGTTGGAATATGCCGTTGTCGTGTGGTATCCTATATATAATTGCTATATTAACGTAAGTAATTGAATCAGTACAGCGTAGGTTCCTAAAGTATTTACGTTATAAAGTAGATGGATCTTACCCTCCTCGTGGGTTTGACTATGAGTTGCTCGTGGATCGACATGACGTTGGGTCGCTTAAAGCAAGGCGACACCAGATTAGTGCTAATTTTGTAAAAAATATCATTCTGTTTAAGATAGATTCTCCGGATTTGTTAGCAGAAATTGGCTGAGTGCCTCGTCAATGCTCAAGGGTGAATGAAACGCTTCTGCTTCCACTGCCAGAAGAAATATTCTGCTGGGGGCTCCTATGGTGCATTCTACCAGGAACTTCAATAGCCTTGCTGATGGATATTCTTCATTAGTTGTATATATTTTAATGTTTGTTGTTGTCAATTTTCACATATGTATTATCTTTATGATTTGTTTATATTGTTTGTATTGGGGTGACCTGTTGGGCAATTTAATAAATATTATTATTATTATTATTATTATTGACAAGTTGGGAATATTGAGAAACACTTATCTATAGGCACCGTCATAGTCCAACAATATGCACATATGGGTTTGTTACGTCATTTTTAATTATATTATATTAAGCAATAATGCGGTGGCTTATAACTACAGACCGGACAAGAAAGGTTGATGACTCATCGCCCATGGGCGCGCTATTGAAATGTTTTATTTTTAAAGAGGTTTTAATTTTATTTATATAATTGGATAACAAGTGGGTGGTGATCTATAAAATACAAAATACCTTATTATTTGTTCATTTTGTAGTTCAAGTCGAGTAAACGAGTATTAATATTTACTAGCAATACTTTCTCAAAGTTCTCTTCTGTAAGATTTGTTCTCTTTGAATGAAGTACATCCATGTAGATAGAAAATGTCCTTTCTACATCGGAACTGGTTACAGGTGTATACTGGAAATATTTTTACTTTCTTATACGTAGTATAAGGAAGTATTTTATTTCAGTGTATTTAGCAGTTAGATTTTGTGTCATTGTCCCCATACCCAATTGCCGCAATGTTATTAAATCTGGATTTCTATTAAAAACTGCGTCTAACTTTTGCCGAAGGCCACATCCGAAATTACTTGGAATACTTTTGACATTATTAATAGCCACATCTAATGTGGTTAACCCATCTCTTAATTAGAGATTTCTATATTCAAAATATGTGATTAGTTTAGGCAAATTTGCAAAGTGTTCCTGAAGGAATAACAACTGATTTTTACTTTCTTATACGTAGTATAAAGAAATATTGTGATGATGAAAATTTTCGATCTCGAGATTTTTGCAGCTGTTCACATTTTGAAGTTCCCTGATACCGAAAAAGTGGTTTTTAAAAAATGTCTGTGTCTCAGTGTGTGTGTGACCACGATAGCGGTCAAACCGCTATAGGTATCAATTCCAAATTTTATATTTACGAGTATAATCTCCCTCTTGAGATCTGATTAGATTTTCAGTAAAATCGCCAGACCGGAAGTAGTAGTTTCCTTCAGTGAAGTAGGTTTTTTACTCTCATAAAAAGTCAGTTTTTGCAAATATTTCGCAAGTTAAGCTTTTTAGACAGGTACGCTACGAATATAAAAGTACTTAGAACTTAATTTTCATTATATTCCATTTAATATGCCTAGTTGTGTTATATACGGTTGTCGTGAATGCAATCGAAGAAGTAGAGATAGTCAGATTAAATATTGGAGCTTTTCCAAGGAAAGGACGATACGAAATGTGTGGTTAATTGAGTGTAAAAGGCAGGATTTAATAAATTTGAAGAATAGTATTTCCTGAAATCTGATTTTATAATTGTTCATAATAAAAAAATCAACTTATTGTAGCATGTATCTGTTCCGTTCATTTTAAGCAATCATGTTTTCATTACATCACTCCAACAAGAATTACTGCAATTTTCCAGTAAATGATACAGACATTTAAATTCTGATGCAGTTCCAAGATTTAAAGAAAAGACAGTTGAAAATCTTTAAAAAGTAAGAAATAGATGCTTTAATAAAACATACACAGATGATCAAAGTAATTAAGATCGAGCAGTAAAATGTGTGAAACATCGACATAGACTGATTTTGAAGCTTTTAAAGTGTCTGATGCTTACTGACCACCTATGAAAGTGAATTATTTGATTTAGTACCTTTTCCAAGACTGTCACATTAAGAGCAACACATTTGTACATCTGCGAACATATACAGTATTTTGTGATATTCTATACATTGTAGCAACATACGTAGTGTTTTTGCTTATTAAGAATTTTTAATTTATTGTGAACTATTTCAGGCTGCTTTTCGTTAACGCAAGGAGTGAGAATAGTATTATTTTTAATTTTATACAGAATTGTATAGCATTTTCTTTAATAGTTTTAAAAGCATTGACTCGAACTGAATTGAAATAAACTTCTTAAACTATCAAAGTCGTTTTTTATATTAGCTACCATAATTAGAATTCGTACCTTCTACAAACATTTATCCTTAACTCCCATGGTATCTTTCTTAAGCAACATATAATACATTATCTGCATTTTATAAACATTTGTATTCTGTTCAAATATAGTATTTTTATCAAACACAAAAACATCTTCAAATTAAAAATTTTGTTATGCATGATAATGATAAAATTTAAGTTTGACAATTTTATTTTAACATAATATTATTAGGTAAAGTTTTGAAATACGTGACTACTACAATTGTTTAATCTAGCATCAAGATTAATTTATGGCTTGAAGTTAGTTTTATCTATTTCAGTGGGTAATTTATAATTATTGAAAACATACTTGTAAAATATGTATATTAAACATAACAATTCCAGCGAAGTTGTATTTGCTTCATTCAAATGTTGGTTTATCTTCTCTTCCATTACCCAAGACCCTTTTATTAAAAGTGATGTACCTGTACATTACCTATATCGAATACATCAGAACTATGCGATTCACTAAATAGTATTTACATGTATGCAAAAGAAAATATTATATGCTTCAAAATATATGTTAAATAAATATCTATGTATATTTACATTTTGGAAATTTTCAGTTTATATTTACACAGATCATTAATGCATAGCCTCTCGATAACATAGTCTAACAATGAACTCACAAAATAAACTGTTTTGCATTGTGTATTGAAAACGTAATTCAAACACATACAAAAAAAGGTTAAAATATATTAGTAGTTATGATTGCATTCAAAAATATCACTTTGCCTGAGTACTTCAATAATTGCTTATATTATTAATTTGTGGAAATACCATTTTTGAAATTTATTAAATCCTGCCTTTTACACGCAATTAACCATACATTTCGTACCGTCTCTTCTTTGGGAAACTTGTAATATTTAATGTGGCTATCTCTATTTTTTCGACTGTAATTACGGCATCCGTATACAGCACAACCTGGCATATTAAATAGAGTATTACTTAAAAAAAACGATAAAACAACTTGAAACTGCGTCAAAATGTAGCCATGATGTAGCCCATATGAGAACTGTCAATCTGACTTGCTCTTCAATGACGTCATTGACAACTAAAGTGAGCATACCGGTATAAGTGTATCGTGATATAGAGGTATTTAATTTCAATTAAATTGAAATTTAAATGAATAAATAAATTCATGTCCTCGAGCAGATTCGAACCCGAGCCGAACGGGTATGACCAATGTATAACACCGGCACGTTGCATCAGACCAACGCGGGACACGTAATCGATTATTCATATCGTCTATTTATACATATACATACGTCACTGCTATATTCGTTCGGCGCGTGTGTACATGTGTAAATGTAATAAATGTGCGAATACGTTTTATTTAATACGTTACTGAAATATTATACGCGTCTATTTCGTATTATTAGCCTCGCCTTGATGAAGTTTACACTTCTGCTGTGTGGTTTTAAGCACACTCATTCTTCTTGTTTAAAAGCAGATACAAGTCTATTAACTTCCTGATAGGTGTCTCTGATATATTCACAGATTCTGTGGAGAGCATGTGCGACACAAGTAATATGCAGCGTATAAGGATATGTTTCCTTTAATAGTCTGCCTATTTTCAACATATATGCGGCACTGTCACTATCACTTGTACCTATTGTCCGAATGAAGCATTTTGTGCAAATTTTCGTCAATGGTTTCAGCAATTGTTTCCGCATCAATTGTATTTATAACTTTAGATGCTATTACATATGCGTTATATGAAATAGTTGGATGTAGGACACCAGCTACAACATTTACCACACAGCATCCTAATATATCGACAGTTTCGTCGGCACTTATCCATAGATACTGATTTGAAAGATGAAATGCATACTACTGTTTTCGTGAAGCACTTAGAAACATAATATTTGCGTAAGGTGGATTCATCAGGATCGTTTCGACTAGTATATTTTTGGAGAAATGTTTTGAAAGTGGGATTGTCAAGTTTCTTTAATGGGATATTAGCCGCCATTAAAGCTTCACAGAGTTCTTCGTTAAAATTGTGAGCTTCCAACGGGTCCAGTTTCTGTGTGTGTTTTAGCGATGCTAAGTGACGTACGTGCGCTTTTTGAGCATTCTGTAACGATATAGGTATAGGAAGAACAACTGTACTCTTACACAGTTGATATACATTCTGTGTTTTCCAAAGTTAATGTTATGGTTTATGAACTTTTCTTTTTCTCGTATTTTTAATTTTTATATTTTGTAATTTATTTTAATACAATGTTGTTCTTTTTTATTTTGGAAATAAACTATTATTATTATTATTAAATAGATTACTAATTAGTTTTTGAGTGTGTTGTAGCGAATTTCTGTAATCAAATAATTTTCTTTCTTTAGTGGTAATTTTTGCAATAAATCTGAAAACACTTAATATTTTCGAAACAGTTGAAGATAGGTATAGGAAAATGTACATGAAATGTGTCTTGAATTTTCTGAAGAATCGAAAAATAGAACAATATACAAGATGTTGCGTTTAAAATAAAAAAAGTTGGTATTATCTTTCCCTATAGCAAACCACATTACTTTACACACGGTACATATAATTTTTTTAAAATTTCATTTGACTTTCTCAGTAACAGCCACCACCATATAATTGTCGTATTTACAGTAAAGTTTAGTGATTTCACTAGTTCGTACAGAAAGTAGCACTAATAGCTGTTTTTTTTTTTGGAAAATTAGGCATTTTGCACAGATTTATTACAAGTGAAAAAAAATATTTAGAGCTGCATTTGAAATAATTTTTACATAAATAATATCCGAAAAATTCGAAACGCACTTAAGTATAAGAAAGTCTCCTTTCTTTTATGAGAATACAGCAACTTTTGTCTTGTCTATTTCGTACCACTAACACTAAATATGTTTGCAGCACGAAAATGCAGATGAAAGCACCTAAAGTGCAAGAAAACCACACCGCATAAACAGTATTGATGACGCGACACGCGGTGATGATTGCCGAACATGTAAAATACATAAGGTGTAGAAGTCCACTTTAAATATTTATGGATCAATGTCTAGACTGTGATAATGTCCTTCTTGCGTTCGAAAACGAATCCACTGGTTTTAAATTTATTTAAATAATTTCTAGTTTGTAGAGTAGTACACTGTTAAAGAGGAAAGTTGTAGATCGGCGATTCGAATATATCTGTCGTCTATACATATTGTCATGCTATTAAATATTTGATATTGACATAAACTAAGGCTTAAATACTAAACTATAATGTTAATTACTTAATTTTCGAAAAGGTTTAAGAAAATTACGGATAAAAGAATATTTGATAAAGTTATTGAGAATGTAGAAGTACCTACATGAAAAAATGTATTGCCACTGTTCGTTGAGACAAGGACGCGTTTCAAACTTTTTGGTTCTCTTCTGTTTGACCTATGGGTCTAAAATTTTAGTATTTTGCATTGTTTTAAACATATTATTATTATTGTTATTCTAACATAGAGTATTTCACATTTTCAAAATAAAGCTCTTATAAGTTTTCACTAAGATTAACGTAAAATTTAAAATTAAAAACATATTGTAACATGTTCGCGGTCATACTGTGAAGGGCAGCGGCAACTACAAAGGACACGACGTCATGCATTCCAGAGATAAGTTGAGAATTCTAATATTAAGTCATGTTATAAAATCGCAAAAGAAGCCTTTAAGTGAATTAATTCAAAGATCTTATGAACATGTTTTGGCTTCAAAATTAAAAATCAAGACACAACATGGGTAGTACCACATATATGCTGTATTTCGTGTTATGTCCAATTAACTTAGTGGAACAAAAACAAGAATTTGGCGTGAACCAGCAGATTACGTCATGGTTTGTTACTTCTGTTTTGTAAAAATTGAAGGTGACGTTGCGAATAGTAGCACTATTTGACGCTGATAAATTGTTATGTTAAATGCGGTATGTTGGGGTTGTAAGGCCGTATAGGCTATATTTGTTAATTGATCGGCGACAGTTAGTTGGATTGAAAGACACAAACTCACAAAACTTCGTATATTTGTCGAAGATAGCTCAGCAAATCAGAATGATAATTTAACATAAATTTTTAATTATTAAAATAAACACGTATCACACTAATAATATTATAGAATGAAGTTACTCATTACAAACTGTATTGTTGAATTGGTTTTACAGAAAATGCGGAGCCCTTGTTAGCGTGTGCTTAGAGGTATCTTAAGGAACTGATTTTAAATATGAATTTTTCTTGCAAGCAGAGTTCGCATGATATCTAACTGAGGTTTGTAAGAAGTAAAGCAAAAATACAATTTCTTGCTAACCCATGTCATAAACATTAAAGAAGACAAATATTGATTTATTGCCACAAATGGATGAGTAAACTAAAATACATAAAATTACAGTTGAACTATCTTTAAATATTTCTAAATGCTTAAAAAGATTTATTACAAGGCTAGTTCAAGTGACCCTTCGTTTCGGTGAGTAACATAAAGTATTAAAATAAGGTACCATAAAGAAAAAGTTGAGTACATAATGGCAAGAATTTATAGTGAGCGTGTTCTGAGAACATATCTAACAAATAACAGATGTGGTACATGCAATTCAAGAAAGGGTCCGGTTCGAAAATTAATGTAAATATTATATACAGAGTGTACAACAACAAAAGTGAATTAAAAGTTTGTTCGGGAGTAAACAGAAGGGTTTTCATAAAGAAATAAACACAAAGCAATGTATCCAGACATTCCATCTGTAAGCAAACGTTGAACTGATTGTGAGCTTCCAACTCCAATGCATTCAAATTCTTCTGCAAAATCCACGGACGAGAAAGATATAAATGATGTGTCGTTTGCAAGTGATCCGACGTATGCTTCTTCTGACGAACCACATCTCATTACTCAATCAGATCTGAATGATTTGATACGAGATTTGGATTTAACCAAAGAAAAATCATACATTTTGGGATCTCGATTAAAAGAATGGAATCTTTTGCATTCCACTACAAGAATCTCTATATTGAAGAATCGTCACAAATGAGTATTGAATATAATAACCCTGCAGAATGGTGATTGTTTATCGACTCGTCGATAAGAAGTCCCAAAACCGTTTTACTTTATAATGGTAACACGAAATCATCAATTCCAATGGCTCATTTTACAAACACAAAAGAAACGTATGACAGTATGTCAACTATATTAAATCTCGTTCAATATTCAAATCATCTTTGGCAAATCATGTGGTGACTTTAAGGTTAATTCCTTATTACTTGGACTGCAAGGACAGTTTACCAAATATTGTTGTTTGTTCAGCATCATTTCCAAATAAAAGAATGCCAGCCACAAACCAGCATTGTTCTTGGAGAATGTAATATAAAATTTGAGCCGTTAGTGGAACCTAATTTGGTGATTCTATCCCCTCTACACATTAAATTACGATTGATTAAACTGTTTGCCATAGCACTAGAAAAAGACGGCAACTATTTTAAATACTTAAGGGATAAGTTTTCAAAGATATCTGATGCGAATGTTCGCGAAGGAATATTTGTTGGTCAACAAGTTAGGAAGATGTGCAAATATGAACATTTTGAACGTACCATGAATGATTTAGAGCTGGCAGAATGGAAATGTTTGTAAATATTTTCTGAGAAATCAAAGCAGTGAAAACCACCAAGATATCGTGGTTAATTTGCTAGAAAACTATAAAAATTTAGGGTGTCGAATGTCATTCAAACTTTATTTTTTGCATTTACTTTTGGATTTTTTTTCCTGCTAATTTAGAAAAACGAGTGATGAACAGGGGGAAAGGTTCCATCAAGAGATTGCAAAAATGGAGGAAGGATATCAAGGTAGGTGGGATCCCCCGATGGGAGATTTTTGCTTTAATCGCTGAGTCAGGTAAAAACACTCTTTTGACGTGTATTGTAGACTATTTTTTCTGAAATCGAATAATAAAATTTTAGAAAATAAATTACTATTGACAGTAAAAATGATCGGAAAAATTAAATCGGTTCTGTTTCTGTTGTTTTCTTAGTGAATAATCAACAAACGTATGCAACAATGAAACTTGATCACTTTTTGCAATTTGCCCCTGGATCTTTCTTCGAGTTAATAACGCTGTTGTGATAAATTTGAACGTCTTTGAAAAAAATAGTGATGTGGAAGACTACATTCCATAGAACATAAGTGCAGCTGCCGATGCTGCAATGGAAAATTTACTGCCAAGCAAATCTAAAGGCGAATATCAGAAAGCGTACTCAATAATTGAAAATTAATGCAATTCTAAAAAAAAAGTCGCAGCAGTTACCGAAGAAGTTCTGGTCGCTTATTTCACAGAGTAGACGAATAATTATAGATCCTCTACTTCGTGGAGCACTTTCTCCATGGTAGAATCCACTTTGTTACTGAAGGAAGACGTTGATAATAGTTTCTAAAGTTAAATGCATATTTAAAGAGAAAAACCTTTGGATAACAAGCAAAAAAATCAATGACATTTTCGCAATCAGATCAGAATATATATTATTTGGTTAAAATATTGTTTCAAGTTATGAGACTATAGCACAATTCAGCAGTTAAATTCTCTTCTTAATGTGCTAATGAAAATACACTTGTACAATTCTGTTTCATACTCGCAACCTTTTTGCTTAAGTATATTCATCGTTTTTGGGGCATCTTATCCATTAGCTAGTACATACCTTTTCAGTGACAATTAAAGCCTCAAAGTGACATCAGTGCAATGCAAATAATGTCGTACCATTGAAATGAATAATTTAAATGCAATATAACAAATGCCGAAATGTCCATAGGTTGTTCCTTCGACATCTCTTATTTACAACACGGAAACTGACTGCTAAATTAAAAGCAAAAAAAATTACGCCAGTCGGATTTGAAACAACCATGCCATAAAGTGCATGATGTTTGAAAAAACTCGAATTTTCGAAAACTGTCTGAATCTTAATGTTTAAATAAAATCTGACCTAGACAGGATTTTTAAAAACGGAAAAATTTATAGTTGGAGCTTGAGCCGTAGAATAATTAGTGCACTGATAGAAATATTTGTTAGAATTAAATATATTTATACTGTACGCTTAATATAAAATGTTGCTATGTATAGGACAGCTACGCGATTTTGTAAATTAAAAAAAAATAAAAACTTAAACGTTAAGCAAAATAGTAGTTTATACAACGAGTCAATAATGACAGTTATTATTCCCGAGAGCTGAATTTACTCCCGAGCCGCGTAAGCGGCGAGGGAGTAACTCAGCTCGAGGGAATAATAGTCATTATTGCGAGTTAGTATACACTACTTTATCGACGATTAACTGAAAATTACTAAAAAAAATCAAAATAAGTAAACGAAAATGTCAGATTACTATATCAATATGACGTTTGATGGTTAGGCAGTCAGTAAAATGGCCGGACTTGTCTATCGTTACTATGACAACGTTAGGAACGTTATGTTCTTATTGGCGGAATGCAGTGAATAATGGTAACGTTATGGCCCATTATATGTTCTTATTGGCGGAATGCAGTGAATAATGGTAACGTTATGGCCCATTATTCACTGGTCGCATTTCATTATTCCCTACGGGTATTATGAGTGTTATTATTAGCCAATATTGATTAATATAATACATACTTTATTGTTTAGTCGTCGATAAACTATATTTAATACGAATACACCTTTTTTTTAAATAAAGTAAAAGCTAGTGCTTAAAAATAGCAAAATTTATTAATAAATGTTTGTCTTTAAATAAAATATTATCAATGTTAAGCAAAGTTATTGTAAATACTAATAAAATTTAGTTTTATTGTAACCGTGAAGTACCCTCAATGCTAATAATCAATATATTAGAAAGGAGAATATCATTTAGTTAGCTTAAATAAACGAACTGTTAAACTTGAAAAAATTACACGGTGATATTGAAAAAACTAGTCGCTGAAAAGAGATAGGTTTCATACTTACTCTTAATAAACAATTTGTTTAGGTGAAGTATAAATATTCTTCACTTCTACTATATACACATACATATTTTTAAATTAGTACAATGGAAAATGAAACACAAAAATTGTATCTTCCACAGTTCTCTTTACTTCAAAAATTGCAAGTGGTATGGAAGTTAAAAGAGCATCTTCGAACTGAGATAATTAAAATTTTTACATCAATGCTTAAAAAAGAATATATACAGGCTGAGTCATCTAAGCGGGTAAGGCCGATTATGCCTTTATGAGTAAAGATTTTTCGAAGCGGTTTTTTCCTTGTGATAGCATTAGGGGCACATTTTAAAAATATTTTGTATTATACAGAGTGTTCCATAACTTGGTGGCTAACCATGTTATAGTTTTTTAAATGGAACACCCTATATATTATTACATATTTGTATTTCCCGTATAATTTTTAGTGAAAAAGTAATAAGATAGTATAGGCCTAAAGTGTATTTTTAAATTAGTACAATGGAAAATGAAACACAAAAATTGTATCTTCCACAGTTCTCTTTACTTCAAAAATTGCAAGTGGTATGGAAGTTAAAAGAGCATCTTCGAACTGAGAATAATTAAAATTTTTACATCAATGCTTAAAAAAGAATATATACAGGCTGAGTCATCTAAGCGGGTAAGGCCGATTATGCCTTTATGAGTAAAGATATTTCGAAGCGGTTTTTTCCTTGTGATAGCATTAGGAGCACATTTTAAAAATATTTTGTATTATACAGAGTGTTCCATAACTTGGTGGCTAACCATGTTATAGTTTTTTAAATGGAACACCCTATATATTATTGCATATTTGTATTTCCCGTATAATTTTTAGTGAAAAAGTAATAAGATAGTATAGGCCTAAAGTGTATTTTTAAATTAGTACAATGGAAAATGAAACACAAAAATTGTATATTCCACAGTTCTCTTTACTTCAAAAATTGCAAGTGGTATGGAAGTTAAAAGAGCATCTTCGAACTGAGAATAATTAAAATTTTTACATCAATGCTTAAAAAAGAATATATACAGGCTGAGTCATCTAAGCGGGTAAGGCCGATTATGCCTTTATGAGTAAAGATTTTTCGAAGCGGTTTTTTCCTTGTGATAGCATTAGGAGCACATTTTAAAAATATTTTGTATTATACAGAGTGTTCCATAACTTGGTGGCTAACCATGTTATAGTTTTTTAAATGGAACACCCTATATATTATTGCATATTTGTATTTCCCGTATAATTTTTAGTGAAAAAGTAATAAGATAGTATAGGCCTAAAGTGTATTTTTAAATTAGTACAATGGAAAATGAAACACAAAAATTGTATCTTCCACAGTTCTCTTTACTTCAAAAATTGCAAGTGGTATGGAAGTTAAAAGAGCATCTTCGAACTGAGAATAATTAAAATTTTTACATCAATGCTTAAAAAAGAATATATACAGGCTGAGTCATCTAAGCGGGTAAGGCCGATTATGCCTTTATGAGTAAAGATATTTCGAAGCGGTTTTTTCCTTGTGATAGCATTAGGAGCACATTTTAAAAATATTTTGTATTATACAGAGTGTTCCATAACTTGGTGGCTAACCATGTTATAGTTTTTTAAATGGAACACCCTATATATTATTGCATATTTGTATTTCCCGTAGAATTTTTAGTGAAAAAGTAATAAGATAGTATAGGCCTAAAGTGTAAAGTTTTTGACTTATTCCCATTTTTCTGAAAAATTCAATGTTTGTATAAAATTATATTTCTCGAAAACGACGTATTAGATGGACAAATTTTTTTGCAGTATTGTTTACGATAAGATGTCCTAATAGAAGCATGTTTTATTTTTTTACAGTTACTAACTGCATGTGCAGGAAACTGGATTAAAATTAGATGACACGTTTTTGTATAAAGTCAATTTTTTTAAATGGAACACGCTGTATATCACTTCATTTTTGAATTGTTTATTAAATTTCATATCAAAAACATGTAAGACGTTAATACTTTAAATGTGACTATTACTGAGCTACTGTCGTTTTTTTGATATGCTTTTGTTAGTTTTTGCAAAAAAGTCAATTTTTTCAAATGGAACACCCTGTATATTATTTCATTTTTGAATTTCTTATTAAATTTCACATCGAAAACATGTAAGACGTTAATACTTTAAAAGTGACTTTTACTAAGCTATTGTCTCTTTTTAATATAATTTTGTCAGTTTTGTGGTTTAATTAATATACAGGGTGTCCCAGAAATAAAAAAACGGAGTAGCAGAAATCGGAAGCTAGATTGCGTAAAAACGTACCCTCAAAATATCAAGTCTTTTTTCGTGCACAGACGGCAGAAAAAAAATAATAAAGAATTCAATTGGCCTTACGCCGACCCTGGACTAAAATCCACCTGCTTCACTTTCACAATCACCAAAACTTTTCACAACTTTTCAGGACCACAATATTACTTGTTAAAAAAAAAGGAGGAGGAATAGATACTTCATAATAAATATCAAACCATTAATTACTTTAATTTTACACCTGCTAAAAAAAAATTACATTCTTGATATTTACTGTAATCTAGAAAAACTACGATTTATTGAATATTCTAAAATAATAATAATCAGCTGTTTCCGACTACAAACACATTATAGAGCAACAACTTTCCTATTTTAAAAATAAATACAATCTTTTATTGTCTGCAATAAAGTGGGTCGCCCATCTGGCAAAAAAATGTATGAATGAGTACGATTTAAAGGTTTTTTCCCGTTTTATACAAATAAAAGCGTATTTTTCTATGAATGCGTGTTCGTTTCTATTTACAAATGAGCATTCTCACGTGTATTTTATAAACATACATTCTGTGCCAGGTCCGTAATGTAATTTTTTTATCTAAAAAATAACATAAAAAATTAAATTTTTAATTTTTTGGTTATTGCGGTATATTTGGGCCTGTTTCTGTTCGGACTTTACATACCTGCTACTCCGTCTTTTTATTTCTGGGACACTCTGTAGTATAGTACTGACAAAATTATATCAAAAAGAGACAATAGCTCAGTAATAGTCACTTTTAAAGTATTAACGTCTTACATGTTTTTGATGTGAAATTTAATAAGAAATTCAAAGATGAAATAATATACAGGCTGTTCCATTTGAAAAAAATTACTTTTTTGCAAAAACTAACAAAAGTATATCAAAAAACGACAATAACTCTGTAATAGTCACTTTTAAAGTATTAACGTCTTACATATTTCTGACATGAAATTTAATAAACAATTCAAAAATGAACTGATATACAGGGTGTTCCATTTAAAAAAATTGACTTTTACACAAAAACGTGTCATCTAATTTTAATCCAATTTCCTGCACATGCAGTTAGTAACTGTAAAAAAATAAAACATGCTTCTATTTGGACCTCTTATTGTAAACAATACTGCAAAAAAATTTGTCCATCTAATACGTCGTTTTCGAGAAATATAATTTTATACAAACACTGAATTTTTCAGAAAAATGGGAAAAAGTCAAAAACTTTACACTTTAGACCTATACTATCTTATAACTTTTTGACTAAAAATTATACGGGGAATTCAAAAATGCAATAATATATAGAGTGTTCCATTTAAAAAACTATAACTATGGTTGGCCACCAAGTTATGGAACACTCTGTATAATGCAAAATATTTTTAAAATGTGCTCCTAATGAACAGGTATCATAAGGAAAAAAACCGCTTCGAAATATCTTTACTCATAAAGGCATAATCGACCTTACCTGCTTAGATGACTCACCCTGTATAATATTTACAAATTTCATTGATAATGTAAAAAAAAAAGGAAAATGCAGTTGCAAGATATACACCGTGAAAGTTTGTTTATTTTTCATATTTTTTTAAATAAATTTTCTTCTTTGCTATAGATAAGCTAAATATTTTGCGTACTGTATACAAAAGTACATATTCTTTATTAGCCTTTGCTGACAAATCTTTAGTTTGTATTTCTCGATCTGATAATGAAGGTTTTATCTATGAAAGCAGCTGCACTGATTTTTAAAGTATAGAGCATTGTGAAAAAAAAACAATTCTTTAGAGTTCTATTTACAATATCGGCCGATGCTTCTCGAAAGAATAATCTATCATATGACTATTTCACGAGTAGGTACAACATATTATTATCGAATGTTCATAAATGTAAGCCTCGCACTAATAATAGTAAAACAGAAAATGTTTGGGTGTACATTCATTAAGATCCAGCAACAGTGTAAATATTTATTTGAAACACAAAGATCCAATTTTTTAAAATATCTTACTGTTGAGCTCCAAAATAATATTATTCTTATTGAAGAAGACCAAAAAAAAAATGAGGTGTGGCCACCACACGACTTTCTTATACGTATGAGCGTTTCAAACTATACAATTTCAAAAAAATTTTTATACAAAACTTATTCAAAATCCTATTCTAGGTACTTTCATTCGCTTAATAAATTGCTATAGAATGCATACTTTGCAAGATATTATCAAAAAAGTGCTCCTCGCTAAGAGTAAAAGTGCTACTTCCGGTCCGAATTTTGAAATTTGATATATACAAAAAATATTGCAAATCCAGTTTTAAATACTTTTGTACTCTTGATAAATATATATAGAATGCATAACTTACGACATATTTGCAAAAAATCGCTATTCGATAAGAGTAAAAGTGGTACTTCCGGTCTGAATTTTGAAATTTTTTTTATACAAAAGATATTGAAAATTATGTTCTAAATACTTTTATACCCGTAACGTACTTGTCTAAAAAGCATGACTTGCGAAATATTCGCAAAAAACTGATTTTCGATAAGAGTAAAAGACCTACTTCCGGTAGGAATTTCGAAAAACTTTCTAAATAAAATTATTCTCAATTTTAATTTTAAGTATATATGAATTCTTTATAAATTTGGCTAAACTTAGTAGTTGACGAAATATTCGCAAAATTCGATTTTTTCGCTGAAGTAAACTGCTACTTCCGGTCTACCGATTTTACTGAAAAACTAATCAGATCTCAAGAGGGAGATTATACACGTAAATACAAAATTTGGAATTGATATCTACAGCGGTTTGGCCGCTATCGTGGTCACAGACAGACAGACACACAGACAGACACACAGACACACACACACACAGACATTTTTTTAAAAACCACTTTTTTGGTATCAGGGGACCTCAAAACGTGGACATCTGCAAAAATCTCGAGGTCGAAAATTTTCATCATCACAATACTTCCTTATACTACGTATAAGAAAGTAAAAATGACTTGAAATTTTCCGTAAAAATCAGTGGCTAGTTTTTAAAAAAAAACGCTGTAAAGTGTACCTTAAATCAACTTATTTTCACCTTCGGAAAGTATTGAAATACGTACCTTTTATTATTATATTCAATATAAAATACTAAAACATTTGGTATTGTTGGTTGGATGATTTAAAATGATCATTTAACTGTATATTTTGTTGCTTTTCATTACAACTAACTTTTCAAAATTTATGTCTGAGAGGGCATGTCTTTTGGCTGCATGAATCATAGTAGCAAATAAAAATAATCGTTCGACGGGTGCTGAAGATGGTAGTGCAGTATTGTATTTAAAAAACACTTGCTTAATGAAAGGGTAACTTTCTAGCATGGGGAAGTTTTGTCTTATATCATCCAGATACTATAAAATTTCAAGATGAATCTTATTTTTATTTTCAGTGTCAGCTGATTGTGTGATCAAATAAGCTGCTATTGTTAACTTCCTCCTTCTAATTATCGGTACCAATATCTGTAACATTCATTAATTCGGACTGTTCGATAGAAAATAATTCACAATCCGAAATAAGCAGTTGTTTAATATTATGTTTAGATAACGCAAACGTTGACTCGACTAACGGAAACCAACAAAGTTTAAACTCAGGATGTGTAATTGCTCCTAAAAGTGCATAGGTATCCTTTAAAGTTAAAAGATGTTTAAATCTATTATCTAAATCTTTAATGGCACTTTGAAGTATTATATCTCTGCCACGTTTAAACTTCTTTTTACTTAATTTATTTAGCTTATTTTTAAGTGACACTAGACTAAGAAGAAGAACGCCATAAAAAGCGTTGTTTTCACCTTGTAAAATAATTAGGGTCTCTGTTAAAAGTGCAATGACTTCACAATATTCTTGCAGAGTAACGAACTCGTATTCACAAAAGCACGGTATTTCTAATTTTAAAAAGAGGATGGAAAGTTTTTCTTTCACGTCGAGTATTTGTTTGATACTGTCATACATTGAGTTCCACCTAGTGATTCCAGGGGAGCTAAGGGTATGTCCTAAATATGAGTTAATTGGAAAAGTAATTTGTAATTGAACTTTTAAAAAACTAAAAGTATTTAAATACAAATTACAAATGGGTTGTTCTTCTTATAGTTTTTTATGAGATTAACATAAAATTCCGGGTTGTCAACCTTGTCGTACTTCAGTCTTTGTTTTTCAATAATACCAAAATCTCGATCGACTGGCATCATGCTGTGACCTGGTAGTGGGTAAAATACTTCTATGGTTTCAAAAATATTATATGCACATAGCTGATCCAAAAAAAACAAACAAAAATCTGTTTTTGTTTTGACTGAAGCAGTTGTCACAAAGAAGATGTAAAATACGTTGCTCTGGCTTTTGGTTTTGTGCGATATAATCTTGCAGGCAAGTTATTACTTCGTTGGGTCCCTTTTGAGCAAAGTGTTCTGCATACATGTACATACTGGCTTTTCCTGTTGTTAAGCAATGCATTCCCAAATTGTGAATCCACAACTGACGCAAATAATATTCGTCCGCAATATTTGTCACAGGAACAGGCAAATTTTTTTGGTAATCGAAGCAAATTGATAAGATGGTGGCAGCTTTTCTTAGGTGTAGCTCCCTTGCTGCCTTGACGGTTTGTGTAGATGCTTCATCATGTGTCACTTCAGCTTGTTGTAGAGGCGTCAGAAATAAAGTACATTCTTGACAGATGTCTTTTCTTGGAAATCCAAACCAAACCAAAGGTGGTGGTTCACTAGTACTAATTAGAGATACATTTATAACAGAAGCAATACCAGAAATTGTTGCGCTATCGCAGGAGACACAAATCGAACTTGCTGCTGCAAAGATAAAAATGGAAACTAATGATATTGTAATAATCTCCGTTTATAGATCTCCTAGTGGTGATGTGGAAGTTTTTGCTGGAGTACTGGACATGGCGCTGACTATTGCGACCGAACCGTCACCAAATCGGATAATATATTTGGCGGGCGATTTTAATATCGACTTTAAACAACATTCTAAATATAGCAATATGATTGAAAACCTGTGCAGCTTGTTTGGCTTAGAAATTGTCATGACAGAAATATCGAGGATGAATAAAACGTATGGCACATGCATAGATAATATATTTACAAATGAAAAAAACATAGTAAGTGTTAATACGGTAGAAACACATATGTCGGACCACAAGGCACAAATGATAATGGTTGAAATAAAGGAAAATCTACCTATATGTAAGGGAAAATTTATTAAAATATGTGAAATAAATGAACAGAATATTTTAAATTTTAAAATGCATTTATCTAAAAAATCATGGCCTGAATACGACGAAAATAAAAACTCTCAAGTTCTGTACACCCGGTTTCATGAGGAAATTTTAAAAACATATGATCTATGTTTTCCTGAGAAACATAAATTAGTTACGGCACCAGGTAAAATAAATTGGTCCAGTGAGGAAATGCAAGTTGCAAAAAACAAATTAGATGCTTGGCACACAGTATATACAGTCACGAGATCACCAAATGCCCTGCGATTATACAAGGAATACAAAGTAAAATATGTAGACCTAATAAAGGAAGCTAAACGAAATTACAATCTAAATTATATAATGAGTTCGGAAAATAAACAGCAGACAGTATGGAATGTCATCAACAGAGAAACAGGAAGAGATAAGAGGGACAATCAGGATATGGAAACGAAACTAACCGCCGATGAATTAAACAATTTTTTTTATAAAAATTGGAGACTGTATACAAAGCAGCATAGATAGAGGAGAAAATAGAGAAAGAACCATGGAAGATATGTTGTATGGGAAAATGAAATATACTTTAGCATCATGCTTCCACTCATATGTATCCCAAATGAGATAATTAGTATTGTGCACAATCTAAAAAGTAAAAGGTCCAAAGACATATGCTGCATGACATGGAAAGTGCAACACCAAGAATGGGTGCGAATTTTTTGACCAAACTTGGTAGAAACGTATAACTAGTCAAAAGCAATAATTGATTAAAATTTTGTTGCGATAGATCAAGTGGTCATGACACATCTGACACTTCATTCAGTTTTCGCTGACATTAATGTGTGGTGTATTAATTGTTTGTTTGAAATTAATTTCAACGGTTTTGTCTTATTATACCTTTGTTTAACGTGTTTAAAGAGTTTTATTATGCCTAGAGTGCGGCAACGTGGAAATTATCGCCAATTAAGCGAATTCGACAGAGGTCGAATTGTTGGTTTGCGAGAAGGTGGTTTTCCATACAGGAAAATTGCAAATCGCCTTAACCGGAACCAATCCACCATTATGCGCTGTTATCAATCATGGACTAGGGAAGGTCAGGAAAGACGCCAAAGAGGAACCGGAGGCCGAAGAAGAACTAATGAGATTCAGGACCGCCGCCTTCGCTTAATGGCACTAAGAGACAGATTTTCCAGTACCAGATCAATTGCTGACGTGTGGTTAGGTAATATTGGTCGTCCTGTAACCCTTCGAACCGTTTATCGTCGAATTAGGGGTTTCGGCTTACAATCTTATCGTCCACATCTTGTGTTACCACTTACGGCTCAACACCGACAGCAACGTTTGGAGTGGTGTAGATTGCGACTGCACTGGAACGTGGAGTGGCACAGAGTGGTATTCAGTGATGAATCTCGATTTTGTCTAGGGATGCATGATGGCCGTATGAGGGTCAGACGAAGACGTGGGGAACGTCGTGATATTCAGTTTTCCGTTGAAAGGCATGTGCATCGAGCAGTGGGTGTTATGGTATGGGGTGCTACAGCATATGGGACTAGGTCTCAATTGGTGTTCATCCAAACCACCATGAACGCCCAGCGTTACATTGATGAGGTGGTAGAACCCCATATTCTACCATATCTTCAAACGCTCGAAGACCCACTTTTCCAGCAGGATAATGCCCCTCCCCACGTAGCGAGAATTTCTATAAATCGCTTGGAAGAAGCTCATGTCAATATCTTGCCATGGCCACCCAAATCCCCCGGCCTCTCGCCAATAGAACATGTGTGGGACATTATGGGACGAAAACTTATGAATTTAGCCAATCCCCCGCAGACACTAATAGCTCTCCGGCATGAATTACAGGTTGCTTGGGACACCATACCCCAAGAGGATATCGACCACCTAGTCGAATCAATGCCACGAAGAGTGAGGGAGTGTGACACTAATAGGGGCGGTTCAACACATTATTAATAAAAATTATGTTAAATTGTGTTAGTCTTTTGTTTTTTTTCTTTGAAATTTTAATCAATTATTGCCTTTGACTAGTTATACGTTTCTACCAAGTTTGGTCAAAAAATCCGCACCCCTTCTTGGTGTTGCAGTTTCCATGTCATACAGTATATATGGTTTTACTGTAGCTCTTTTAAAGGATATAATTGAAATAATAGTAGATCCACTAACAATTATAGTAAACGCATGTATAAATGAGGGTAAATTTCCTACGGAACTAAAGTCACCTAAAGTGGTACCTGCCTATAAAAATGACGATAAATCTCTTGCGAGTAATTATAGACCCATATCGATACTACCGGCACCTTACTGACAGATACCCAACATGGATTTAGAGTTGGAAAATCGATTATACCAGCTATGATTGATATGATTGAATCCATACATGAAGCAAGGGATGAAAAAGAACGTACTGCAGTTGTTACATGTGACCTAAGTAAAGCCTTTGATTGTGTGTCACATGAGATCCTGCTGACAAAACTATGGCATTATGGCATGAGAGGTTTGACCCATAAATTATTAGCCTCATACCTACAAGACAGAACTCAAATGGTATGGTGGCAGAATGGATATTCGAAATTGGGAAATGTTAATACTGGTGTGCCTCAGGGATCTATTCTCGGACCTCTGCTGTTTATTGTATACATAAACGATCTACCGGCTAATATCTTAAACTGCAAGGCTATTATATATGCAGATGATACTTCGATCGTGGTCCGCGGGAAACACAATGAAAAACAATCCATTGAAGATAAAGCCATTGAGAATGCGGATACTTGGTTCAATGCAAATAAATTGAAGGTAAATCAGGAAAAGACTCAGACAATGGACATACTTTCTAAAAATGAAGAAGGGAAGGGTGTAGTGACGTATTTAGGTCTAGGTACAGACAATAAACTGACTTGGAAGAATCATATAGAGATCCTCAAAAGAAGACTAAGCACAGCTATATTTACAATAAGAAGAATAAAAAATGTATCCACGCACCAAGCTGCAAGAAGTGCATACTACGCGAATTTCCATAGCATTGCTGCATATGGTATACTCATATGGGGCATGTCTACAAGAGCAAAGGAGGTCTTAGTCCTACAGAAAAAGGCAATAAGAACACTATGTGGACTTTGATATAGTGACTCGTGTCGAGAGTATTTCAGGCGGGAGAATATACTCACAGTGGTCAGTATTTATATTTATTCGTGTGTGAAATTTGTTCACGAAAATAAATCAAAATTCGCTCAAAATGGAAACGCTTAATTTTAATGAACATTTACAGCGCCAGTAGTTTGTTATTGGCCTTCTTTGGTGCTTTCGAGAAAACGACGCCTTACTTTGTATTGTTCTTTTCCATGTATCCTTGTGAATCTTTTTCTTCTTGCCCTTCCTTAGTTCTGGTTGCTGAGGTTCATTTCTGTTGACTTGATACACAACGTTCTGATAATCGGTATGTATATTGCTTTGTGTTGAGGATCCAAGGACGTCTATATTTTCCACACCATGACCCATTGGTTTTCTTGTTGCTTACTATGGGAGCTGGGTTATCGGCATCAGAACCATCTTCACTTTCGCTATTCGGTTCATACTCGCTGCATGAGGCCGAATAATCCGACCATTCAGTATCATCTAAAATAAACAGATCAGAATTAAAAAAATTTGAAGTTAATATGCAGTCAATGGCGTAGAAGTACAAAATAAATTCATACATTTATAGTAACACACAAGCTATTATTTCTACTTTCCTTACCTGCCAGTGTAATGTTTTTAGTTACAATGAGCGTATGTAGATTGTAGAATAACTATTTCACACGTAACTTTGTTATTTGTTAAATTAATTTAGACTAAGGCACATGTTGCACTGCATCTGTCAAATTGGTGACTTAGGCACTTCTTGCATTGAAACCAAGGTAAACTTCTATCGGAGAGAATGTAAACTCAGGCACTTAGGCACAAATTTCTGCCAAATTGAACATACCATCTGAAGGCTTATGAAAAACGCCACTAGGTGGCGGTACAAACACGATTTCAACTAAAATGTAACTTAAGTACTTCTTGCATTGAGCCCTTCAATTAAACAATTACTGATTTCTAAAGTAATTTGTAGTTGCCAATTCCTTTTTATAAAGTAATTGCCCAGCTCTGGACTGTCGATGTATATCCTGCAAGTGTTGAAATACCTTCACACACATCGACACCAGTTTCCGGTTAATGGCGACCACCAATCATATAGCACTCGGCACATGGACGAATTTGGTGTTTTACATCACCGTTTGGTGTCGACGCAGCAAGGTGTGAGTCACTGGGGGTCGAAGTTATACAATAGTCTTCCCTCTGAATGAAAGGGGATGAATGTGGATCCTTTCGGCAGGCTGGTGAAAGGCATGTTGCTTGGAGAAGGAGTGGAGTACTTAACGAAGCTGTATTCATCTATTTTGTTGATGACAAAAGATTGTAAAGGTGTTTACATTAATAAATGTTTATTATTCTTATTATTATCATATTTGAGTTTTAACACATTGATTGATAACAGTCAATATCACTGTGAAAATAATTTACAAAACCCTTAAGTTATAACACCTGACTTAGGTTCAGATATGTGCTTCCTAATTTTGTGATATCAGGGTACTACGTAGAAGAAAGTAAAAACGTAATATATCGAGATGATAAAGTTTTGACAGTGTACACTGATTTTCTATTGGATAACACTCTCTTAACTGTATGCAAATGCAAGATGTCCCAGTATAAAAACGATGGATGTCGTAAGGTTTGTAGCATTTGTTTCGGCCGCGAGTAGTTTGATCAAGTGCGAAAAGACAATAAATATTGTTACATCAACTTATTCAACAGTGCAAGGTTTCTGTCAATTCGTCCTTTCCATACTTTTATTCGGCAATATCTTCCGATCGTTCCGTTGTTTTCATATGTAAGTATTTTTTCGTTAATAAATTTTAATTAACCAAGTTCTATTTCGATAGTTCCTTCCCCAATGTTAAATGTGACGACAATAACTGTATTTAAAGTTATTGTCTTCAAAGATCAAAAATAGGGATGATTAGTAGATTAACATTTGAATACCGGGTGTCCTAACGTAGCGGTAAAGTCCATTATTGGTATCTAATAATGTAGATAGAGTATAAGTTTTAATACAAAAATTGTAAATAATCATAAGCTCTAGAATTTAAAAATATTTTCATTTATACAGAGTGTTCAACAACGACGAACCAACACAAACTTATGTTTTTTTTTTCAATGGAATGCTATGCATTTTATTTACATTTTATGATAGCCCTTGAAGGGCTGATTAAATTGACATCAATTTGTATTTTTCGATTTTAAACTGTTGATGAGATATGGCGATTTTTTATTAACAATTGTACAACATTTGAAAAGCTGCTTTGAAATAACGAATGATCATGAAATACCTATTATGGGCTTAATTAGTAGAGATATCCTTTCAGTACGTGAAATTGATGTTTATTTCGGCATATCTACGTATGTTCTTTAGCATTAGATACATACTATTCGCTAAAGTTAAAAATTCTAAAAATAATTAAATGGAACATCCTGCATATTTATATGTCTTTGAAAAGTACTTAAAATTTACCAATAAAAAATATATACTTTTACTTTCTTATACGTAGTATAAGGAAGTATTGTGATGATGAAAATTTTTGACCTCGAGATTTTTACAGATGTCCACGTTTTGAGGTCCCCTGATACTAAAAAAGTGGTTTTAAAAAAGTCTCTGTGTGTGTCTCTCTCTCTCTCTCTGTGTGTGTGTGTGTGTGACCACGATAGCGGTCAAACCGCTATTGGTATCAATTTCAAATTTTATATTTACGAATATAATCTCCCTCTTGAGAACTGATTAGATTTTGAGCCAAATCGGCATACCGGAAGTAGTAGTTTACTTCAGTGAAAAAATCGAATTTTGCAAATATTTCGTCAATTACTAAGTTTAAACAAATTTATAAAGAATTTAAATGTACTTAAAATTAAATTTGAGAAACATTGTATTAATAAAGTTTTTCGAAATTCCGACCGGACGTAGGTCTTTTACTCTTATCGAAAATCAGTTTTTTGCGAATAACTCGCAAGTCATGCTTTCTAGGCAGGTACATTACTAGTCTAAAAGTTTTTAGAACGTACTTTTAAATATCTCTTGTATAAAAAAAATTTCAAAATTCGGACCGCAAGTACCACTTTTACTCTTACCGAATAGCGATTTTTTGCAAATATGTCGTAAATTATGCATTCTATATATATTTATGAAGAGTACAAAAGTATTTAGAGTTGGATTTGGAATATTTTTTGTATAAATGAAATTTCAAAATTGGGACCGGAAGTAACACTTTCATACGTATAAGAAAGTCGTGTGGTGGCCACACCTCATTTCTTTTGATCTGTGGGCGATATTGCAAAAGTTATAGGATATTATATCTGAATACACCCGTTTACGTACCTATTTTAACGTATTTCGGCCAAATATTTCCATATAATATTTTTGAAAAAACGAAATTTTGTAAGTACTAGATTTACGTAGGTACTATTTTCTTGGCGGAGTAATCAGCAATTAATAATATAGGTATGTAATAGATGACGTTATTGAATTTTCTTTTGGTTTTTAATTGATTTTATTAAAATTACAAGTTGTAATAGACCAAATTTAATTGAAATGGAAATTTTTACAATTATATTTTATTACTGTAATAATGATTTATTTCTTTAATGCAATTTTACTTTCTTATACGTAGTATAAGGAAGTATTGTGATGATGAAAATTTTCGACCTCGAGATTTTTGCAGATGTCCACGTTTTGAAGTCCCCTGATACCGAAAAAGTGGTTTTTAAAAAATGTCTGTGTGTCTCTCTCTCTGTGTGTGTGCGTGTGATCACGATAGCGGTCAAACCGCTGTAGATATCAATTCCAAATTTTGTATTTACGTGTATGATCTCCCTCTTGAGATCTGATTAGTTTTTCAGTAAAATCGGTAGACCGGAAGTAGCAGTTTACTTCAGCGAAAAAATCGAATTTTGCGAATATTTCGTCAACTACTAAGTTTAAACAAATTTATAAAGAATTCATATATACTTAGAATTAAAATTGAGAATAATTTTATTTAAAATTTTTTTCGAAATTCTTACCGGAAGTAGGTCTTTTACTCTTATCGAAAATCAGTTTTTTGCGAATATTTCGCAAGTCATGCTTTTTAGATAAGGACGTTACGGGTATAAACGTATTTAAAACATAATTTTCAATATCTTTTGTATAAAAAAAATTTCAAAATTCAGACCGGAAGTACCACTTTTACTCCTATCGAATAGCGATTTTTTGCAAATATGTCGTAAGTTATGCATTCTATATATATTTATCAAGAGTACAAAAGTATTTAGAACTGGATTTGCAATATTTTTTGTATATATGAAATTTCTAAATTCGGACCGGAAGTAGCACTTTTACTCTTAGCCAGGAGCACTTTTACTTTCTTATACGTAGTATAAGGAAGTATTGTGATGATGAAAATTTTCTACCTCCAGATTTTTGCAGATGTACACGTTTTGAAGTCCCCCGATACCACAAAAGTTGTTTTTAAAAAATTTCTGTCTGTGTGTGTGTGTGTGTGTGTGTGTGTGTGTCTGTGTGTGTGTGTGACCACGATAGCGGTCAAACCGCTGTAGATATCAATTCCAAATTTTGTATTTAGGTGTATAATCTCCCTCTTGAGATCTGATTAGTTTTTCAGTAAAATTGGTAGACCGGAAGTAGCAGTTTACTTCAGCGAAAAAATCGAATTTTGACAATATTTCGTCAACTATTAAGTTTAAACAAATTTATAAAGAATTCATATATACTTAAAATTGAAATTGAAAATAATTTTATTTAAAAAGTTTTTCGAAATTCCTACCGGAAGTAGGTCTTTTACTCTTACCGAAAATCAGTTTTTTGCGAATATTTCGCAAGTCATGCTTTTAGACAAGTATGTTACGGGTATAAAAGTATTTAAAACATAATTTTCAATATCTTTTGTATAAAAGAAATTTCAAAATTCAGACCGGAAGTACCACTTTCACTCTTATCGGATAACGATTTTCTGCAAATATGTCGTAAGTTATGCATTCTATATATATATTTATCAAGAGTACAAAAGTATTTAGAACTGAATTTGCATTTGTATATATGAAATTTCAAAATTCGGACCGGAAGTAGCACTTTTACTCTTAGCGAGTAGCACTTTTTTGATAATATCTTGCAAAGTATGCATTCTATAGAGGTTTATTAAGAGAATAGAAGTACTTAGAATAGGATTTTGAATAATTTTTGTATAAATAAATTCTTAAAATTCTATTATTTGAAACGCTCATACGTATAAGAAAGTCGTGTGGTGGCCACACCTCATTTTTTTGATAATATCTTGCAAAGTATGCGTTCTATAGAGATTTATTAAGAGAATAGAAGTACTTAGAATTGGATTTTGAATAATTTTTGTATGAAAAAATTCTCAAAATTTTATAATTTGAAAAGCTCGTGCGTATAAGAAAGTCGTGTGGTGGCCACACTTCATTTTTTAAGTCGTAAACGGGTTTATTCAGATATAATATCCTATAACTTTTGCAATATCGCCCACAGGTGGAAGAAAGTACATATTTTTAATTAGTAAATTTTATGTACTTTTCAATGACATAAATATACACGGTGTTCCATTTCATTTTTTTTTAGAATTTCTACCTTTAGCGAATGGTATGTAATTCTAAAGAAAATGCGTAGATACAACGAAATAAACATTAATTTCACGTACTGAAAGGGTATCTCTACTAATTGAGCCCATAATAGATATTACATCATCAATCGTTATTTCATAGCAACTTTCCAAATGCTGTACAATTTTTAACGACGAATCGCCATATCTCCGAAACAGTTGAAAATGGTCAAATACATATTGATATCAATTTGCCCCTTCAAGGGCTATCATAATATGTAAAAAAATGCATATCATTCCATTTAAAGAAACATAAGTTTGTGTTAGTTCATTGTTGTCGAACACTCTGTATAAATGAAAATATTAGTAAATTGTAGAGCTTATAATTATCAACAATTTTTGTATTAAAAATTATTCTCTATCTACATTATTAGATACCAATAAAGGACTTTACCGCTACGCTGGGACGCCCGGTATATTTACAAATAATTAAAATTCATCAAACAAATATTAGAATTCAAGAAAGGCGACGTTAATTAGAAAACGGTCATGATTATATTATAGAAATTTTAAAATGATAAGGATAGGTATTATAAGTTGAAAATACGTTTTGAAATTTCGTACATGTTAAAATGTTAGAAATATTTAGACTTGTCAAGTTTGAATGTGTAATAATTACTAATGGATAAATATAAACACCAACGTTTAAATAATAACATACAAGTTTCATAAGAGCCGATTTTTTCATTTGCGAGTTTTCTAAATCACGAGTGTCGAAAATGTATTATGAAACTTGTATTCTATACCATTTTTTCCATTTCGGACATTCAAAGTTCGAAAAGATTTAAAACATGGCAAATATTTTGTTTAAAAGTGCCGGAAATTTGGTTTTTTTTTTTGAGTTAGTTGCATAGATTTTTAATTAGAATGTTTTTAATATTTGAATACCGGCGGTGATATATGTTAGTTTAAAATTCAGATTGATTTATGTAATAAATTATTACGCAAGATTGCACGCCCCCAGATTTTCGGTAAATAGCTGAAGGCAATTTACAAAAACTTTTTCAAACATTGTCTCGATATTGTTTTAAAAAAAATGCATTCCCTAACTTCGTATAAAAAACATAATATCATGAATATTATCGGTTATATAAACTCATATCTAATAATAAGCAGGCTTTTGCACAACTTGATATTTTTGTCCGTTAACAAAAATGGTTAACTGATGAAAAATTGCAATTGCAATTGGTCAAGCTACCAATTGCCACGGAAAACTGTATCCAAACGTCTGGAAGGGTGCTGAAAACAAATTTGGCATTCAGGAATGTATATTTGTTACGCATTCGCTTCTGGCACCTACAAAATTTGAAATAAGTGACCACTGATTTAAAACCCCAAAAGCCTTAATATCTCGATATAGACAATTGCGTTGTAGAGGGAACGTACATATTCCACATTCTACGGATTGAGAACTAGCATTTCATGTACAATTAACAGACTTTTGCACAACTTAATATTTGTATCGTTTTTCTTTCCAAATGGTCAGCCATCACGTTATGGAACACTCTGTATAATAAAAAGTATTTTCAAAATGTGCTCCTATATATATATATAAATATCAATAAAAATATCCTAATAAGTGGTTATCATGGGAAAAAACACTTCGAAATATCTTTTCTCGTAAAGTCACAATCTGCCTTCCCCGCGAAGATGACTCACCCTGTATATTATTAAATCTAGATTACATATACATTACATTCATACAGACGATAGTGTATAACTTAAGGTATTATTGTAATTTCTCGGTTCACAAAGTGTACGCTGCATGTTTAATAACATCTGCGGCTATGTTTATTATACATATATTATGTACATATATATATATATATATATATATATAATTGGACTTTTCTTTCTTTGCCGTATTTTAGTATATTTGGTAGGTATGTTCCTTGGGAATAGCGGCTTATTAATAAAACTATCAATTAATGTGACGTTTCAACATCTATTGTGTTTTCTTCAGACAATATAATTTTTTTCCGATTTTGTTTTTCTCATATTCATGATCGTCCTTTTATTTTTTATTTTGCCTTTTTTTTTAATTTATTACTTGTCGTTGTCATTATTATTTTCATAGCAGCAACGGTTCCCAATATAAAGCTAGCAAAGTACTCAAAGTACTTTGCTAGCTTTATATTGGGAACCGTTGCTGCTATGAAAATAATAATGACAACGACAAGTAATAAATTAAAAAAAAAGGCAAAATAAAAAATAAAAGGACGATCATGAATATGAGAAAAACAAAATCGAAAAAAATTATATTGTCTGAAGAAAACACAATAGATGTTGAAACGTCACATTAATTGATAGTTTTATTAATAAGCCGCTATTCCCAAGGAACATACCTACCAAATATATATATATATATATATATACCTATCGTTAGCATTTTACCATCCCGAACGGCGATATTAATATGATCATTGCCAGACGAGGTGTCTAGCCTAACGTTCATAGTAATCTGAAGGTTTGAAAGATAATGATGATTGGAGCGAGATTCAACGTTCCCAGTCGTGTTAGAATATTTTTCTATTTACATGCAATTAAACTCGTCTGCCGTGATGCTAGTATACAGGGTGATGCAACTCTCTGACAATGTAGATTTATTTAATGTAATATTGTAATAAACGCAAAACCAGTCGGTGTAGTCTTCGCATTAAATAATTACTTCGTTTCTATAGTAAACCGTTTATTTTCGGAGTTTGAGATTCCTAATTCAATGTCCATGAATTATTTAAAAACTGTTACCAGTAATGAACTGACATGTATTGTTCATAGTATTAAATCAAAGGTCAGGAAAGATATATTTAGGATGGACACAGATTTACTGAAAGACATGATTTGCTCGATAGCTGATGTTTTAGCATATATAGTAAATAGTTGTTTTGACCAAGGACTTTTTCCCGGTTTTCTTAAACATTTCGAAATGTCACTGGATTGCAACTTACTTAAGAAAGTTTGAAGCAGTGTTCCACAAGTTGTGTTGCGTGGAATTTTCAAGGATGGGAAACCGTGCAAGAGGCTGTAAAAATTTTACGGAGAGTTTTGTTATGTTTGTGGATTATATGTTACAAAATCGCAAAAGAAGGCTTTAAGTAAATTAATTCAAAGATGTTGTGAACAATATTTTGGCTTCAAAATTAAAAATCAAGATAAAACATGGGTACCACATATATGCTGTATTTCATGTTATGTCAAATTAACTCAGTGGAACAAAAACAAGAATTCTTCTCAAATCCCGTCAGAAAGTCCAACGATTTGGCATTGAAAAGAATTGATTGTGAGCTTCTAACTCCAATGTATTCAAATTCTTCTGCAAATTCCACGGACGAGGAAGATATAAACGATGTTTTCAATGTGTCATTTTAAAGTGATCCGACGTATGTTACTTCTGACGAACCACTTCTCATTACTTCAATCAGATCTGAATGATTAGATACGGGATTAGGGTTTAACCAAAGAAAAACCACAAATTTTGGGATCTCGATTAAAAGAATGGAATATTTTACATTCTACTACAAGAATCTCTGTATTGCAGAATGGTCACGAAAAATTCAGTTCATTTTACAAAGTTGAAAGAAATTTCTGTTACTGTACTGCTGCAAAATCAACTGTTGTTGTATGAAATGAGTATTGAACGCAATATTAATGTTTTCCGTTACTTTAGTGGATATTCTTACACTTAAGCTTAACTACATACCGACATGTCAAATTAAAGACTGCTATCGAATAATTCAAAATTCTTCTGCTTCATTTAATGATTTTGATTTAACGTTTCTTCGAATACATGCTAAATTTGTGATCGATGAAATTAATGCCATTTAGTATACTCTTTAGAGCTTTTGCATTTAATTTTCTCAATCTATTTGTATATTTCCAGCATTTATCGAACGAAACTTGCAAACATTTGAGACTGTAATTTCCGAATCTTGTATGTACGATCATGTATAGTTACAGGGTTCGTGGAATCGGTCTTTCTTCTATATATTATTCTTTAAACTTATCGCATGCCAAAATTTGACCTTTGCTTGAGGAAAAATATAGCACCCCGCATGACTGACACTATTCTGTCTAGTTCTGAGGCAAATGTGATCGCGTACTGAAATTCTGATTAACGGTTTTGTCGATAGTTTATCAGCTGCAATTCAATTTTCGTGCGCCTGTCAACGTAAATCAAACGTCAGGTGGATGTTTGTCAGTCAATTTTGGCGTGTCCAGATACATTTTACTCAACCTTACCTGGACTTTGGGGTGTCATTGTCAGCTGTGCCGACCTACCGCCATATTGAATATACCGAAAACCTAGCTAAATTTATCGCTCTACACGTCCTCCTTATGGCAGAAAACGTGGATACGGTGTGATTTACTACACGCCCACACCAAACGACAGCTTTTAATTCCGTTTATCCAGAGAGGAGTTCTTTTTACCGTGTAACCAATTCGAGTCGATTTTTCCCGTTCGGTTAGACGTGTCAGTCGCACGCGATTACCAAAAGAGGACTGTGCGCTTTTAGTATATATAATTAAAACCTCTTTAAAAATAAAACATTTCAATAGTGCGCCCATGGGCGATGAGTCATCAACTTTTCGTGTCCGCGCCCTATTCATTATTCAATTATTGAATGATACGTTGTACTTATTTCCTTCATTCTTTCATTTATTCGAATGAAAAGGATTATTTTTATTGAGATAATATTTTAAAATAATTATTTTTAGGCGAAAGTAGGTACATATTTTTATTTGGAAAAAAACTTTTGTTTAAGATTTTTTAACCATAATAGATCCTTTATTCAGAATAAAGAACCCGTATTTCTGGCATTGAGTGCAGGTATTATATCGACTACAATCCATAGTGGATTTTATTACTATAAAATAACTTGCATGTTCTAATTTTTACTTTCTTATACGTAGTATAAGGAAGTATTGTGATAATGAAAATTTTCGACCTCGAGATTTTTGCAGATTTCCACGTTTTGAGGTGCCCTGATACCAAAAAAGTGGTTTTTAAAAAATGTCTCTCTCTCTCTCTCTCTCTCTCTCTCTCTCTCTCTCTCTCTCTCTCTCTCTCTCTCTCTCTCTCTCTCTCTCTCTCTCTCTCTCTCTCTCTCTCTCTCTCTCTCTCTCTCTCTCTCTCTCTCTCTCTCTCTCTCTCTCTCTCTCTCTCTCTCTCTCTCTCTCTCTCTCTCTGTGTGTGTGACCACGATAGCGGTCAAACCGCTATAGATATCAATTCCAAATTTTGTATTTACGAATATAATCTCCCTCTTGAGAACTTATTAGATTTTGAGCAAAATCGGCAGACCCGAAGTAGTAGTTTACTTCAGTGAAAAAATCGAATTTTGCCAATATTTCGTCAAATACTAAGTTTAAACAAATTTATAAAGAATCCATATGTACTTAAAATTAAAATTGAGAACAATTTTATTTAAAAAGTTTTTCGAAATTCCTACCGGAAGTAGGTCTTTTACTCTTATCAAAAATCGGTTTTTTGCGAATATTTCGCAAGTCAAGCTTTTTAGACAGGTACGTTACGGGTGTAAAAGTATTTAAAACATACTTTTCAATATCTTTTGTATAAAATAAATTTCAAAATTCGGACCGGTAGTAACAGTTTTACTCTTACCGAATAGCGATTTTTTGCAAATATGTCGTAAATTATTCATTCTATATATATTTATTAAGAGTACAAAAGTATTTAGAGTTAGATTTTCAATATTTTTTGTATACATGAAATTTCAAAATTCGGACTGGAAGTAGCACTTTTACTCTTAGCGAGTAGCACTTTTTTTCGAATATCTTGCAAAGTATGCATTCTATAGAGATTTATTAAGAGAATGAAAGTACTTAGAATATGATTTTGAATAAGTTTTGTATAAAAAAATTCTTAAAATTGTATAGTTTGAAACGCTCATACGTATAAGAAAGTCGTGTGGTGGCCACACCTCATTTTTATTTATTATAGTCATAGATTAAAAGACGAATGCCATTATATTAGAAATTTATTATATTGTATGTTTATGCCTTGTTAAACATTTTACAGAAATATGAATATTTATATTTAGGGCGCGGACATGACCGGTTTAAACTAAGACGAAGTTACAACGGAGCAAAGAAATAATGTAAACAACACACGCTTACTGAATAGCACTAATTCATATGGTGAACTGCAACATCTGTTTACGCCCGAGAAGTGTCCGAGAATGTGAGCAAAAAATGCCCATAAAATAAGGAATTTATGAGTAAAATCCTTTTTTCATCGGCGTAGATAGGAGCTTGAGGAGTTTTTAAAATTTATTATATTTACCTAATATTTCGCAAGAGAAATAAAATTTTCATTCATACTTACGTTAGTTTCGTTTTTTCATTGTTTTAATTACGTATTCCGTAATTTTTGTAATAGTCTGTTTAATACCGGTTTATCGAATCGACTTCTCTCAATTATCTAGGCGTAAGTGTGCACTGGATTTCGTTTAGTTTCAATAACATACGCGTACATTTTTAGTTATCATTTATTTAGATCTACAACGTTGTTTATGTTATTTTTTCTGATATGAAAATGAATTGTCGGTGATTCCGAAATTTATTACAAAGTAAATATCGTTACAGAATGCCAAAATATCGCACGTTCGTCACTTAGCTTTGCTAAAACATACACAAAAATAGTTTTTATGCAGAGAATTTCGATAGTTTACAAAAATTCGTTACATGTTTAAATGACGATGCTCGAAGTATTTCTGAGTGCAAGGAACTAACACAAATCCCAAATTTAAAAAATCAGTTGTTATTCCTTCAGGAACACTTTGGAAATTTGCCTAAACTAATCACATATTTTGAAAATCGAAATCTCAAATTAAAAGATAGATTAACCACATTAGACGTGGCCTATTAATAATTTCAAAAGTATTCCAAGTGACTTCAGATGTGGTCTTCGGCAAAAGTTAGACGCAGTTTTTAATAGAAATCCAGATTTAATAACATTGCGGCAATTGTGTATGCTAAATACGCTGAAATAAAAGAATATTTCCAGTACGCACCTATAACCAGTTGCGATGTAGAAAGGACGTTTTCTATCTACAAGGATGCACTTAATTCAAAGAGAACAAGTCTTACAGAAGAGAAAATGAACAAATAATAAGGTATTTTGTATTTTATAGATCGCCAGCCACTTGTTATCCAATTATATAAATAAAATTAAAACCTCTTTAAAATACAACATTTCATTAGTGCGCCCATGGTCGATGAGTCATCAACCGTACGTGTCCGCGCCCTATTTATATTAAATCGTATTATTTACATGAATATAAACAGTTTAAGTGATTCCAGTTTGTGATTTTATTTAGTTTTTTTCTTCATTCCTAAAAATTCGGTAGATATATGATGCCTTAATCGGTAGAAATGAAGAAAAATCGGTAGACGGAACAACGCTGCTGCAGTATAAACTCTGCTGTTTGTCCGACGACGTTCATTATATCTCTTCATATAAATGCATGCATACATTATACTACTATACTACTACTTACTACTACTCTACTACTACAGACCACCGCTTGATCTTTCTACTACCGTACAAGACATTTATATATCCACATGAATCGTACGGGAGACTACTACTATTACTACTACTTCTACTACTATTTGCTCCTAGTATACTTTAATTCAGCTTTCGGGCGGCGATCCGTTTAGTTGAAATATTAATTTTGTTGAGTGTGGCAGTACGGGAGGTAAACCGCGCGCGTGTTAGATCCGGGGAAAACAAATGAAAATCGTTCCGTCACGAAATCTTCAGCGCCTACCGCGATACATTCGTAACGCATCAGATAAGACGACGTTTTTATCGTCGAAAGCGATTTCGGACGGCGAACTGACGGGAAAAAAGATTGCCGTTTGTACTGCGACGGTGTTGGCTAGGCGTCGTTATTTTTACGGGTGAAAATAAACGGTAATTTTTCTGTAGAAAGTGCCCCGGCATAAAAGGACTATTTTTACGCATTTATTCGGGTACGTTTATGATAGAAGAAGCTGCCGTTTTCGCTGTTCCCGGCATCGGTGTTTCAGTTATGTAGTGAAACAAAAAAAGACACAATATATTACACAAGTGTTTACCAGTTCTTTTCTCGTTCCTGATTTTTGTATTTATCACCTGGTTCCCCCCGAAAGGAAAGCGAATTGTTACTGCAACAGTTATAAAAATAGAAATACCCAGAAATATTTATAAAATAAGGTAAGTTTCCATTTTTGTTAAGAATAAAATAAAACACTTACTTTACTTGAATAAACAGTCTGTTTGATAAAAAAGACGTCCCATCCAGTAACTCCCAATTTTCTTCAACGCTGTCTTGAATACGTAACGATAGTAAACTTTTTACTTTCTTATATGTAGTATAAGGAAGTATTGTGATGATGAAAATTTTCCACCTCGAGATTTTTGCAGCTGTCCACGTTTTGAAGTCCCCTGATACCGAAAAAGTGGTTTTTAAAAAATGTCTGTGTGTCTGTGTGCCTGTGACCACGATAGCGGTCAAACCGCTGTATATGTCAATTCCAAATTTTGTATTTACGTGTATAATCTCCCTCTTGAGATCTGATTAGTTTTTCAGTAAAATCGGTAGACCGGAAGTAGCAGTTTACTTCAGTGAAAACATCGAATTTTGCCAATATTTCGTCAACTACTAAGTTTAAACAAATTTATAAAGAATTCATATGTACTTAAAATTAAGTTTGAGACAAGTTGTCTTAAAAAAGTTTTTCGAAATTCCAACTGGAAGTAGGTCTTTTACTCTTATCGAAAATCAGTTCTTTGCGAATATCTCGCAAGTCATGGTATTTAGACAAGTACGTTACCATTATAAAAGTATTTAAAATATAATTGGGACCACCTGGTTTCACTGCCATCTAAATTCGAAACAAATTGCTTAAATGTGGAAAATAATTTAAGCTTTAATGCTTACCTGGGGTTACAAGTCACCCCAATTGCTTTATAATGTAAAAACAAAGCACAGGAGCAAATGTTTAACGCACATATGACATAGAACATAACCTCAAATAAACATAGCTAGTTCCGCAGTGATGCAAACCGCACCGCAAAAAAGTTACAAAGTTTCTAAATTCTATTGGGGTTACCAGCAACCCCACTAAGCGGTCCAGGGTTAATGATAAGCTGTATAAATGCCATGAATGAATCTTGAAAGTAAAATTCTTAGTAACCCATTAAGCAAAAATATCTTATTCTACACGTTGATGATATTTAAATCGGTTTTACTGGTACGTCTAGACAACTGAACACTCTTTTAAATTATATTAATTCATTACATATAAATACTGAATTCGCACAAGAAATTGTAACAAAACGCAAAAGGAAGAATCGTTTATCATCAAAAAATAAAAAAGATATAAAAAATCCATATACGTATTTCTGCAGTTAAGGGCAATCTTCAGTAAAATCTGTAGAAAACCAGAAAAGAGTGTTAAACGTTAAACGTAGTGTTTTTGGCTAAAGTGTAATCTTAGATGATATGCTTTTCACCAAATCACCAGTGGGATAACACCGGTATTATCCCACTGGTGATTTGGTATGATAAAACCCCTAAAAACAATCAGCCAGGAGTCTATAAGTTAAAGTTTAGCGATTGTCCTAAGTTTTACATAGGTCAAACAGGAAGAACCTTTAAGAAAACGATATCAGAACATTTTAAATCATTTAAAACGAGTAAAACCGATTCTTCATTTGCAAACAACCTTCTAGAAGAAAACCATAGTTTTAGTTATAACTTTGATATTCTACACATAGAAAATAGGCATCAAATTAAACTTATTAGAATTTCTTGAAATTAATAATTTACTTAATGATCGCTTAGAAACAAATAGTTCTCCTTTACTTAACGTATTTGTATAACAGAAGGTTATTAACTCCGAATCAATCCAATGCAATATAGTGAATTTTTAATTTTTTACCTTTAAGACTCTTTTTCTCATTCTTTTCAATTATAACATATTAAATACTTTATGCCGTTGGATAGGGAATTGAAAGTGCTATCGAAATCAATTAAAAAAATTATAGGTTCTCATTTACAAAAAAAAGTCGATGAACATAAAAAACAAATAACAAGAAACTGAAAATGCCATGAAAATATTCCACTTATTTAAAATGGATATACCCTTCGAGATTTTTTCAAAAGATGAATATTAACGAAGTTGATGCCTTTATCTCTTACTTTATTTCCATACTATACAGGATGTTTGATAACAAACGTCCCATCCCGTAACTTCTTTATTTATTATGCGATTTCAATAATTAAAAAAAAGAGGTGTGGCCACCACACGACTTTCTTATACATATGAGCGTTTCAAACTATACAATTTTAAGAAATTTTTTATACAAAACTTATTCAAAATCCTATTCTAAGTATTTTCATCCTCTTAATAAATCGCTATAGAATGCATACTTTGATATTAAAAAAAAAAGTGCTACTCGCTAAGAGTAAAAGTGCTACTTCCGGTCCGAATTTTGAAGTTTCAAGTATACAAAAAATAGTTCAAATCCAACTCTAAATGCTTTTGTACTCTTGACAAATATATATAGAATGCATAATTTATGAATGAAATATTTGCAAAAATCGCTTTTCGATAAGAGCAAAAGTGTTACGTCCGGTCCGAATTTTGAAATTTTTTTTGTACAAAAGGTATTGAAAATTAAGTTCTAAATTCTTGTATACTCGTACTGTACCTGTCTAAAAAGCATGACTCGCGAAATATTCGCAAAAAACTGATTTTCGATAAGAGTAAAAGACCTACTTCCGGTAGGAATTTCGAAAAACTTTTTTAATAAAATTCTTCTCAAATTTAATTTTGAGTATATATGAATTCTTTACAAATTTGTTTAAACTTAGTAGTTGACGAATAATTGGCAAAATTCGATTTCTTCACTGAAGTAAACTACTACTTCCGGTCTGCCGATTTTACTGAAAATTTAATCAGATCTCAAGAGGGATATTATACACGTAAATACAAAATTAAAATTGGGAATTGATACCTATAGCGGTTTGACCGCTATCGTGGTCACACACAGACATTTTTTAAAAACCACTTTTTCGGTATCAGGGGACATCAAAACGTGGACATCTGCAAAAATCTCGAGGTCGAAAGCTTTCATCATCACAATACTTCCTTATACTACGTATAAGAAAGTAAAAGATTTCAAATGTAAAAGTTCCTCATAGCAGTAAACTTTTGTCCTTTGATGTTACAAATTTATTCACCAACATACCACCGGAAGAGGTAATAAATTTAATCACCCTACAACTCCAACAAAATAAAGTTAACCGAACCATAAAAACAGAAATATTAGATTTATTAAATATTTACATAAAACAGAACTACTTTCAATTGAATAAGGAATGGTATAAACAAATTTCCGGTCTAGGAATGGGAAAACCCTCTAATGGCAGACATTTTTATGAACCATATATAAAAGGGAGATGACTAAACACCCCTTATTTAATAAATGCATTTATTGGTACAGATACGTAGGTGATATTTTAGTTTGTTTCTAGAGTACAATTGAAAATAATTCTGGGTTATACAAATATTTAACAGACTTAAGGTTTCCTCTTTGATCAAAGGATTAGTGTTATTATGGTCTAACATGGGAATAGATGTTTTACATAAAATGATGTTAACTTAGTAATTCTCTTTGTGAAGTTTGATAAGTGAATATAATTTCGGGAGTTAACAGTTCATAATTATTAACCTACGTTTTTCATAATCATTGAATAATGCTGAGGAATTATTTTAAAAGTTTTTTAGTTCACTTTGTTATTGGAGATTAGGGTTTTTTTAAGCAATTTATATTTTCTAGGATCTAAAAAGTTGTGTTGTCTCTATATAATCTTTCTTATTTATAGCTATAACCGTATTCCCTTTATCTGCTCTAGTGAAAACAATATTCGTTTCTAGGGATATGTTTTGTAAGGATTTAGCATTATTATACTTATTCGTATGTTTTTTTTTATTACATTATTGACTTTGAATTTTTCCTCTAAATAATAGGAATATTTGACAAGGCTCTTTCTGAATCTACTGCCAAGTTTTCAAGTATATTTTTGTTGGTGTTCTGTTTAATGTTAAAATTGGAACCTTACTCTAATAAATTTATTTCTTCTGTTATAAAGTGATTGTTACTTAAATGTTTTTGAGTTATAAGGGGATCTAATTTTCTACTTTGAATAACATATTTTTTGTGTATGATTCGTTAAGTTAATTCTGCTTGGATTACCTTAAGATATACGTTGTAAGTGTCCCTCAATCTGTATTTTCCTTTTTTACCTTCTGTTAACCATTTCTTCATTCCTAGTTTACATCCAACCTGTGCTGCTTTGCTTCTATTGTTGGTTTTTAATTGTATATATGTTGGCAACACTTCACACTTTGTGCACATATTGAAGAACCCAATGTTTTGTGTAGTTATTCTACAGTTATTCTAAAGTTTAGCGATTGCTTTAAGTTTTACATAGGTCAAACGGAAAGAAACTTTGAGAAAAAGATGTCACAACATTTTAAATCCTTTAAAACGAGTAAAAGGAGTATTAATATTTACTAGCAATACTTTCTCAAAGTTCTCTTCTGTAAGATTTGTTCTCTTTGAATGAAGTACTTCCTTGTATATAGAAAACGTCCTTTCTAAATCGCAACTGGTTATAGGTGCGTACTGGAAATATTCTTTTATTTCAGCGTATTTAGCATACACAATTGCCGCAATGTTTTTAAATCTGGATATCTATTTTTGCCGAAGGTCACATCCGAAGTCACTTGGAATACTTTTGAAATTATGAATAGCCACATCTAATGTGGTTAATCCATCTTTTAATTTGAGATTTTGTTTTTCAAAGTATGTGATTAGTTTAGGCAAATTTCCAAAGTGTTCCTCAAGGAATAACAACTAATTATTTAAATTTAGGATTTGTATTAGTTCCTTGCACTCAGAAATACATCGAGCATCGTCATTTAAACATGTAACGAAATTTTGAAAACTATTGAAATTCTCTGCATAAAAACTAGTAGCTTCCAACCATGTTCCCCATCTAGCTATTACTGGCGAGGGAGGCAGTGACAAAGATGGAAGTTTTTCCCTGTAAAGAGCTACTCTGGATGGTGCTTTTCTGAAAACTTTTTTAAAAGCCGATACAAGTCTATCAACTTCCGGATAGTTGTCTCTGATATATTCACAGATTCTGTGGAGAGCATGTGCTACACAAGTAATATGCAGCATATATGTTTCATTTAATAGTCCGCCTGTTTTTAACATATATGCCGCACTGTCACTAACAAATAAAAGTATTTTTGCCTGTACCTGTCGTCCGAATGAAGCATTTTGTGCAAATTCTCGTCAATGGTTTTAGCAACTGTTTCCGCATCAACTGTATTTATAACTTTAGATGCTCCTAATATATCGACAATTTCGTCGGCACTTATCCATAGGTACTGATTTGAAAGATGTCTTCTAATGCATTCTACTGTTTCCGCGAAGCAATTAGAAAGATAATATTTGCGTAAGGTGGATTTATCAGGAACATTTCGACCAGTATATTTTTGAAGAAATGTTTTAAAAGTGGGATTGTCAAGTTCGTTAATGGGATATTAGCCGCCATTACAGCTTCACAGAGTTATTTGTTAAAATTGTTAGCTTTCAACGGCTCTAATTTCTGTGTATGGTTTAGCGATGCTAAGTACGTACGTGGCTTTTTGGCCCTTCTGTAACGATATTTTACAGACTATGCAATAAATTTCGGAACCACTGACAATGGAGGACACACAATCATGACCCTTAATCCAACTTAACATTATTTTACCATGCCATTCTCGATGTTCTTCCATATCATAGTGACATAAACAATGTTCTAGATCTAAATAAATAATAACTAATAATGTATGCGTATGTTATTGAAACTTAACAAAATCCAATGCACACTTACGTCGAGATAATTGGGACGAGTAGACTCAATGAAACGGTATTAAGAGGGGCCTTTACCAACAAATAGAAACGTATGCAACTTATATTACTCGCGGGACGAGTAGACGCAAGGGGGTGTGAGTGGGTGGAGCTACACGTTCTGAGGTTTCGATCCGAACACTTCGGTTTTATTCATAGATAAAGGAATACTAGAGATGGGAAACATGTAAAGAATGAAAAACGGAACTGCCCTCTTGCGGGTCTAGTCACGTATTACTTTCATATACTTATTCATATTTTGAAATATTTAATTATTATTTTTGGATGTGAACAAATTAAATGGGTTCATTTTCACTTCGCTTTAATGCACATCTTAAAGTCGGATGAAAATTAATACATTAAATTTGTTTAAAATAAAAGAATACTCTATTTTTAATTTATTTTCAGCCATCACAATAGTACAACATTATTTCTCATTATATTGTACAATTGTAATGATAAATAGATCTAGAAAAAAATAATAAAAAAGAAAATCTTATAAAAAAAACAATTTCAGAAATGATGAAGTTACTTTATTACAAATAATTGATCGATATACAAATACATACATGTGTATAACTAATAATAATATATAATAAATTATGTACATAATCAAGTATTCTTAATTTTTATGAAGAACTTCTTGTGTTTAATATATTATTTTCGCACAAGTAATTTCAGTGGATCTGTATCTTGTTAATGTTTTTTGTGTAGGTAAATAAATGAAATAGAATAAGTAATGTCATAAAAGTGTTTCCAGTATCATGCATCACACATTTGAAATTACTTTATCAACATTAGATTTTATTTCATACGGCAACACAATAGAATAAAATCATACCTTCAATGGTATATGGCAAATGTAGAGATGAAACACTATCTTTTACTTTCTTATACGTAGTATAAGGAAGTATTGTGATGATGAAAATTTTCGACCTCGAGATTTTTGCAGATGTCCACGTTTTGAAGTCCCCTGATCCCAAAAAAGTGGTTTTTAAAAAATGTCTGTGTGTCTGTGTGTGTGTCTGTCTGTCTCTCTGTGTGTGTGTCTGTCTCTCTCTGTGTGTGTGACCACGATAGCGGTCAAACCGCTGTAGATATCAATTCCAAATTTTTTATTTACGTGTATAATCTCCCTCTTGAGATCTGATTAGTTTTTCAGTAAAATCGGTAGACCGGAAGTAGCAGTTTACTTCAGCGAAAAAATCGAATTTTGACAATATTTCGTCAACTACTAAGTTTAAACAAATTTATAAAGAATTCATATATACTTAAAATTGAAATTGAAAATAATTTTATTTGAAAAGTTTTTCGAAATTCCTACCGGTTTTTTGCGAATATTTCGCAAGTCATGCTTTTTAGACAAGTACAGTTCTGTGCAATAAACTGGCGTACACTTATTATACGATTATGTAAATATGACTTTTGTTTGAATATCTGTCATGTATGACAAATTGAATTGACGCTATAATTCAATTTGTCATACTTAACTTAAACCATTTTCACAATGGCAAAATAATGTCAAAATTAGCAATAAGACGTGTACGCCATTTTATTGCACAGAACTGTACGTTACGGGTATAAAAGTATTTAAAACATAATTTTCAATATCTTTTGTATAAAAGAAATTTCAAAATTCAGACCGGAAGAACCACTTTTACTCTTATCGAATAACGATTTTTTGCAAATATGTCGTAAGTTATGCATTCTATATATATTTATCAAGAGTACAAAAGTATTTAGAACTGGATATGCAATATTTTTGTATATATGAAATTTCAAAATTCGGACCGGAAGTAGCACTTTTACTCTTAGCGAATAGCACTTTTTTGATAATATCTTGCAAAGTATGCATTCTATAAAGATTTATTAAGAGAATAGAAGTACTTAGAATAGGATTTTGAATAATTTTTGTATAAAAAAATTCTTAAAATTCTATAATTTGAAACGCTCATACGTATAAGAAAGTCGTGTGGTGGCCACACCTCATTTTTTTAAATTTGCACCATGGCACCTTGCTCAGCGAAATATATATCGCATGGTTTATAGTTCTCTCGGACTTCAGTAGTTGCTTGCAATTCTAGTTTTGGATATTTTTTAAACCTGGCATACATAAATTGAAAAAACATATATTATACCATTTTAAATGAAAAAGTTATATTACAATTCTATTAATTTAATAACTTACATTTGTATCCTTTGGAAAAAAGCATTTTCATGCTTTTATTGTTATTATGACATGACGGTAAACAATAAAAAGAAACATTATTACTTAGGTACCTTATAAGCTGCCATATAACTTTATGATAAAAGCAATGAAAAACAACATACAACAATTGATTAAAGTAAAACAATAAATGATGAACATAAATATATAACCAAACTATAGCACCCAAATGAATTTGAAAATGGTGAACAAATCTGAATATTAAAAGGCAATGTAACTTAAAAATAGTACTAATTACTCTCTTATTGGAAGTCCTCTCGAATATCTTGCATCTACTACTTCTGAAGTTTTTCTAAATAAAAAGTACACAACTTGCTTTCCATTTTTGTGTGCCAGAAGTCATTGTTTCGCTGTATTCGCTCCCATGCTATGCCATGCGGAGTCCAAATGACAAAAATGCAATATTCTTTATCTGTTATTTGCAACTGTCCCTGCACTTGGTAATAATAATCGTGATTACTTTTTAAAGTTATGTTACGATCTGCAGAAATATTGCAGAATTTAATTATTTTTTGTGTGATAGCCTCTTGCGGAGTTAAGTGCCTGGAATTATGTGGACACATAATTTCAATTATACCATCACCGTCTAAATTAATGCATCCGGTGATGCTCCTAGATATTTAAGATTTTTATGAATAAAGAGCATTTTCTAAATTAAATTTTCAATTCATCTGCAATATTTCTGAGTGCTTCTGACTCATGAAATCTTCCCCATCTTGTTGCCCTGGTTCCACGAAATTTTGAATATAAAAGGTTTTGCACCAATTTTGCAGGGTTTGTTTGAATTCTCATTTTGCACACTTTGCCGAAATTCGAAGCTGTTAAGCGTTTTAATCTTTCAGCATGCCATAAACTATTATTTCTTTGGAAAGTTGTTTTTAACTCTATATCAGGTATATCATTTAAATTTTGCAAAAAGGAGTTGGTTTGCTCTTCCATGTCAGTCGAATCCAAGTCCAGCTCTACGCCCAACCTAAAAAAAACATAAAATGAATCGTCAAATATTTAAATTCTGAAATCTAATACTCGCATACTGGTATTATGTACTTAGTTAAATTAAATCGAATTAACAAATATCAAAATAATGTAAATAAAATTGTATACTAAAAATTACTTACCTCGTATTTTGATTTTTCATACGATTTGCATGCTTACATCTTTGTATGGTTGATCTTTTATGATAATCCAATTTTCGCTTGCCCATAACTTATATTACACTGGGCAACAAATTTTCGAAAAGTTCATGCTTCCAAGCTGAAAATAGTCATTTCTTAATGAATTCAATGTGCTGAACACGAAAATGACTAAGAAAAAGCTGAATTGGCTACGGGTTTTCTGTAATATGTACGCATATTTCAGAAAAAGTGTACTTATGTCAATATTATAATACATGGTAAGAAAACATTTACGCATATTTCAGAAAAAGTGTACTTATGTCAATATTATAATACATGGTAAGAAAACATTTACGCATATTTCGAGTGCGAGTGCGAAATGAAGTCACTCGGACATTCTGTTCCAGAAGATTCCACTGTCGAAGTCTTGAGGCCAGTATCTCCGCTTTGCTTTTCGACAGATCCAAATCGCGAACAAGATCGTTCATTTCATTCTGGGTAATTTTATGTGGTGCAGATGTTTCGTCAAAGCACGAAAAGTCATCATCCTTACTGCCACGTTGAGGAGAACTCGCCGACGCATGGCCATCCTCATCGTCTGAACTGATAGAAAAATCTGTAGGAGGTTCTGGAATTGGGAGTCCTTCGCCACGAGAGACAGGTCACAGAGCAGATGGTATGTTAGGGTATTCAACTGTCCACTTCTTCTTCTTGGTGATGCCTCCAGAAGCTGGTCGTACCATACAGAAATAACAGTCGTCAACGTGATTGGTGGGCTCCCTCCAAATCATGGGCACAGCAAATGGCATTGCCTTTCTTTTGCCATTAAGCCACTGTAAAAGATTTACGGCACAAGTGCGGCAGCATACGTGTGGGGCCCAGTCTTTGTCCTGGTCGCCTATCTTGCAACCAAAATACAAATGATACGCTTTCTTAACTGTTGCACTGATGTTCTTTTTCTGTGCAGCAAATGTCACTTCTCCGCAAATATAACAGAAGTTATTTGCACTATTAACACAGTTACGAGGCATTGCTACTGTTTAGTTACTTTACACTATAGCAATCACTTATGTATGCTAGAGCTTCGAAAAATATGCGCGAATGAACGGACATTGCACGAGTTAACTGTCACGTCGGCCATTTATAAATAAACTATAATTAGCTATTGCTTGACATTGCGCAATCAATTTCGCAACACTCTCAATGGAAACTTACAGTAAATGCTGCATTAACTTCTTTGCATGAAGGGGTGATGCAATATGACGCAAAATTTCGTAATTTCTCACTAAATTGCATTACATTATGCAATAGCATCTATACAATGGACAAAACGTCAATATCTCTTGAACGTGAGCCAATCAACTTTTTCAATGTGATATTCGTGTTCAGCACGTTGAATTCATTCAGGATTGGGTACTTTCACCTAAGAAGCAATTTCACTGTTGACCAGTGTTATTGTAGCGTGGTTCGTTCGTTCTTTAAAAAAAAACAGAACACGCAGTTATAGGAGTAACTATTTAATATCACTAATTAATGTTATTTACGTATATTTATATCCAATTCATTAAATAGACACAAACATTTATTTCTACAATTTCTCTACCTATACTCTCAGTCATGTCAATTTTAGTTTTATTGACAAACCTTGTCTCCATGACACCCATTCGTATTTCGTGATATTACACTCGAATATTATATGACATTTCTTTTTAATTACAAACTATCACTCTGACTTGGAATAGCCGACCGATTCCGATAGATTTTCGTCTTCGCTAGGACTGGTAGAGATACCGTAAAGTGGGGATAGACGACGCAAAAGCTTGGAAAAACGACGTGTAAAATGTGTGTGACAATGTTTACTGTTTAATGTTTTTTATCTTCAAAAATAATTACAGAAAGTTCTTTTTTTTTATGTTGTACATCAAATGTGCAGCTGGCGCGGGGAGGCCGTTTTTTTCTTTTTTTGTATCAGCCTTAGTTAGTAGGCATTCATCAAATTCATGCATTTTTGGGGTTATTTCTAAGACACATAACTTTTCTAAGAAAATTAATTAGTACAAAAACGGACCTTGCCATTATAAATTGGTGCCTTTTGCATCACTAACTCAAATTACAAAATGAGTTTAAAAAACGCGAAACGATGCCTTAATTTTCGATAGGTAAACGCCCCTCTTAAACAGGAACTATTACGAAAAATAACGAAGTACGTAATTAACAGTCAAAACAATGAAATCCCGAAACTAACGTAAGTATGAATAGGTATATACATATATAACTTTATTTATCATGCGAAATATAAGGTAAATATAATAAATTTTAAAAACCCCTCACGCTACCACCGACGCCGATGAAGAAACAAATTTTATGAGGAAAGACTACCCTTTTTGCTCGCATTCTCGGGGGTAAACAGATGTTGCAGTTAACCATATGAAGAGTGCTATTCAGTAACTGCGTGTTGTTTACATTATTTCTTTTCTCTGTCGTAATTTAAACGCTGTCTAGTTATAACATAGTAAATAAAGGCATCAAATTAAACTTATTAGAATCTCTTGAAATTAATAAAAATATAACCTCAAATAATTTACTTAATGATGAATTAGAAACAAATAGCTCCCCTTTACTTAATGTATTTGTATAATAGAAGATTATTAACTCCGTACCCCCTCTTCATAACTTGTGCCATGTTTTAGATATATAAGTAAGTGTATTTGTTATATTTTATTCATTTCTGAAGATGTTGGCGAAACAATTGTCATATTAAATATTAAATAAGTAAAAATCCAACAGTTGTTGTTATTTAGTAATTCATTATATTGACAAAATGAATTTAGTTGCCGGTGCATAAAACAAAAAACATTAGTTACGCCTGTCAGATAAATTAAATTGTCAATGTCACAATAAAATAAGTGTTATTTTCCTTTTCTAAATTAAACTAATTTACATTTTGCAAACTGTTTTATTAATAAATATGACAATATTGAGCGAAAGACAGACAATTAAAGTGTTAATAATAGTTGGTTATGGCGATAGAGCTAGAACACATAAAGAAGTGTGTCAACTTTTAGAGAAAAGTACCCGGATCGGCCCATAAGTCATTGAACAATTAGTAGGATTAATAAGAAATTTCAGAAACATAGCATTGTAATGAATTTTCAAAAGACTGGACGTCCAGCGTCATTATATGAATATGCACAATTTGATGGGCTATTAGAAATTGAAAATAATTCAAATTCATCTAGAAGAGGCATATCTTTGGACCACAATATATAATAATAATAATAATAGTATTTTATTGCCCAACAGATTACAATCCAATTACAGGACAATTTACAATTTATGCACTATACAAAAGCATATACAGCAAAAAAGAAAATAAGATGACAATAAAAAAGAGATAATAATGAAAGTAACAGTAAAAGTAAAAGTAACAGCACGCAATCGCAGAGCAAGTCCCAACTCCATTGCACCGAACAGTATGCAAAATCCATACGGATAGCAAAACACAGTAAAGTGATATAAAAATAACTATAGACAATAATAACCTCACACTCTGGCATTTGTTGTTACAACCACAACTAATTATCATAGCCAGACCCAAACCGATTGCCATCAACAGACCCCCACCAGCCGACGCTAACGGAAGTGCTCCACAGCCACGGAAACCACAGATCTAAGACACGTGAAATTAATATCACACATACCGGATATTTGGTTATAATTCGTGCACATGGAGAAAATGGGTGATCCAAGTAACGCATTCGTCCTAGCCTGAGGGCAGTAGAATGCATCACCCCGCCGAGACACCAATCGCGGCACAAGAAATGGAACATGAGAGAGTAAGGATGGGCTATCAATCGCATTGTGTAACAACTTGTATAAGAACGAGATAGCATGAATGGCTCTTCTACATTCCAAAGACGCCAACCCAAAACGTGTCAGAAGCTCGGTGTGCTCACACCCACGAGGAGGATAGAAACCATCAACGCGAAGTGATAAAAATTTCAGAAACTTCCTTTGAACAGCCTCAAGAGAGAGCCTATGGGTTTCATAGACAGGATTCCAAATTAGTGAACCATATTCTAGTCTAGACCTAACCAATGCAAAATATAAGGATCTAAAAGCAGCTATATTAGAGAAGGAAGAACAATTCCTAATAATGAAGCCCAAGGCTCTTCGCGCCGACGACGCCACGCCAGAGATATGCTCAACAAACGTCAACCTCGCATCAAATGTAACCCCAAGGTCGTTAACCGAGGCAGTACGGGTAAGGATCCCACCACCCAAAGCATAGGCAAAACTCACAGGCCGCAGCGTCCTCGTAAATGTGACAACCTTGCATTTCGAGATATTTAGGTCCAATTTATGAAGTCGGCACCAACCGGCAATGTTATCCAACTGTTCCTGCAGGCAGTCGCAATCATCGCCATCTTGAATACTATGAAATATTTTTAAATCATCACCACCAGAAGCGCTTAGGATCCTCAATGATGCCGCTCTCAACCGCAGTCAAGTATAAGCCGTATGCAGAGGAAACAAGATCCCTCAGCAATGTCCTAACTCTGCTAAAACCCGCCAAGTCAGCACAGTCACCAAACCTTCGAAACCTACTGCGATAACCCTCCTTCAGTTTAATGTAGTGAACGATTTCTCGAGTATACCAGATAGGATATCTAGAGCTTTTATTATGATAAACAGGAACATGCTTGTTAAAAACAGAAGAAAGTCTGCCGTAAAATTCAGTGCAAGCCTCATTTACATCTGTTAATATGTCCAGGAATGACCAATCAATATCAATAAGGGCCGCATATAAGTCAGGAAAATTAGCTTTTTTAAAGTTATAAGTACCGCCGCTTGGCTGAATTACTTTAAAGTTAACAACCCTGTGAATTGTAAGCAGAACATCGATCGAGTGAGCCGGATGGTGTAAGTCAATCGATAGCAAGGGAGCATTGTCATGACAAACTTCACAATCGACATCTGACAGTACCAAATCCAGGAGACGCCCATTGCAATTAGGTACACTGTTCCGCTGTTCAATATTTGTGAAATCAATGAAATTCTGCGTTGGTATGTGACTTAGCATCGCTGACTCCTGGACAGCAATACTTCAGTTCTGATTCTTTTGAAAGTTCTAAAGTTTCACCAATATAAGCTGCAATTGATTCATGAGTTAGCAGAAGATGACTATGATCATAGGAAAACATTCTAAATTTACCTTCGCAATTCATAGTTTTCCCAGCGTGTTTTATTTTCGGATGAGGCCACATTTTATTTAAACGAAACGGTTAATAGACAGAATTGTAGATATTTTGTCTGTCATTAAAGGTGCCAATTTAAAAGCGGGGATTTATTGAGGTTAATCTGGTCGTTTAACAATATATTCATATATCGGGTGGTGGAATAGTGTGTCGACCGAGCTTTGTATGAAAATTAATGAAATTGGAAAACCAGATAATAATTTAGCTCAGCAGTATTTATTTATAAGCACGATAAAAATTTTAATAGCAATAACTCCTCAGGGAAGTATGTGCTACATTAGTGAAGCTCGGGGTGATATACATCTGAAAAATGAATGGGAGAAGTAATTTTTGCAACAATCTTAACCCAGGATATGTTCTAGGAGAAAGAGCATTTTTAATAAAGGAAGCACTAGGAATTCTGCAAGTGAATGTTAGTTATTCCGGCTTTTACTAAAGAAAGAACTAGTTAGCACCTTAAAATATCTCATTCCAGTATCTGTGTTAAAAAAGTGTAATAATATGCAAAAATTAAACAGTGTAGATAAAATTGTGATTGTATTTAATGCTCTAATTAACATATTGCCGTGATCTTTATATTTCAAGAATTATAACATTTATTAAATAGTTAAGTTATAGAATAAGAACATTAATTTTTCGTTTAAAACGAAAGTACTGATATAATAAGCATAGGTTAAAAGAATTACAACAAGTAAAAATGGGTTTCCTAACCCTTAAGTGGGGGGAATGTCATTAATAAAATGTATATATAAAAATTATTATGAAAACATTAATTCAAATGTATAAAATGTAATCTCAGACATGTACAATAATCTCAATTCATGAAAGAGTTTTATGATCATATTTAAACGTGTAGTAAATACCTGATTCTTATATCTAAAAACATTAAAAGCATATATACGGAAAAGTACTCTTTATTCGAGACGACACATTGATAAGTTTCATGTGTTAATGAATGCAGAAATCAAAATACATTTAAGAAGTTTTGTATGCATAGACACAAGGGCTTCAAAGTTAGCAGATCATGTGTAGTTTTTAAAAACCTGCAGAGAAGAAATAACATTAATATTGTTTGTAGTTGTCTACAAATCGACATACTAGAAGCATAGAGGAATTTCATGAAGAAAATTCCAGTTGTACATAACGTGTTCCCGAATGTATCCAACAAAGGTATCTACAATCCGCACTATTGGCGAGCATTTTTAACAAATGTATAGAACAAGGTGTGTTTCCTAGCCTATTGAAAGTCTCTAGAGTTGTACCTATACATAAAAAGGATGACGTTAATGACTGTCAAAATTATAGACCCATTAGTATTCTGCCGGCGGTGTCAAAGGTTTTTGAGCATGTTATTGCGTTTAGAATTATAGGATATATGGAGAGTCAACAATATTTAGTGTCCGCACAACACGGTTACAGAAAAGGGCGTTCGACTCTTAGTGGTATACTACACATAGTGGAGAGTCTGTACAGGGTCTTCGACGCTGGTCTGTATGCAGGAATAAATTTATTAGATTTAATCAAGGCCTTCGACTCTGTTAGTCATGATGCGAGATCTTGCTGCATAAGTTAGAATATTATGGAATAAGGGGTGAATCCCTAAACCTAATGCGATCTTACCTAACGGGCAGATATCAACTGACGGAATGGAATAACACACAGTCTGAGCCTAGGATAATAAAGTATGGAGTTCCACAGGGATCGATCCTCGGTCCTATGCTGTTCATAATATATATGAATGATCTTCCATCTAACATAGGCGGGGTGGAGGTATGTATGTACGCTGATGATACCTCTCTTTTGATGCAGGACATAGATCCGGCAGCACTGCATCAGAAGTCGATAGGGGCAATTGCGGACGTTGAAAATTGGTTTGCTGCTAATAAACTGAAAATCAATAGTAATAAAACGCAAAATCTTCTATTCTGTACAACTAGCTCAGAACGATCGTCGGGAGTAAAAATTCTGGGCATCACCCTGGACACAAGTCTGAAATGGACTCTCCACATAGAAGACCTAGCGAAGAAATTGTCATCTGCTCTATTTGCAATAAAAAGACTCACATTTATTGCAACTCGTGAGGCGGCGAAAGCAGCATATTTTGCAGGCTTTCACTCCGTGATGTCCTATGGTATCCTCTTCTGGGGAATGGCTGCAGAAGCGGACAGGATATTTGTTCTACAGAAGAGGGCGATTAGGTTTTTGTGCGACCCGACATGTAGGGAGAGCTGTAGATCACACTTCAAAAAGGAGAAGATACTCACTCTACCATCAGTATTTATCCTCTCTGTAGTTACTCACGTCCAGCAGAATAAAGAAGCATTTCCCTTGAACGGTCATCATCACAGCTATCCTACTCGTCAGCGACAGAAGATAAGAATGCCTCATCATCGGCTGACTTGCACTCAGAGGTCGATTGATTACTGGGGGTGCAAATTATATAATAAATTGCCGGCAGAATTAAAAGATTTGCCTTCGACCAGTTTCAAAAAAAAGGTTAAGGAAATGCTTGTGAATAGGGACGATTGAATAATTCCTGGCCACTTAATACATCAATATTGACTGTATGTGCTTCGTTTTATGTCTTGTTAGTACTTATTGTTGGTCTTTATCTTTGTGTCATGATTTTATGTTTATGTTTGTGTTTCTATATCTTTATATATCTATATATATTATCGACAGTTGTACGCTATGTACAAAAAAAAGAAAATGACAATTTTCTGTAATGGTGTTATTACAAAAAAAATATACAATATACAATATACAAAAATAAGATAAGAATAACTTTAATCAATGGGAAAAGGAAATATATATATAACAATGAGAGAGACAATACATTCGTATACAAGTATAATGAAGGATGGTATTAAGAAAAAGAAGAACATACCCACAGAAGGCGAAGAATAGCAGGTGTGCGTGAACTTTCAATAGACAATTTTAAGTAACGACACTTGTAGAAACATTAACTGTCAAATGTGAAATATGTGTTTATGTGATAGAGAAAACTTAAGGGAAGGAAAAATGAACCAGACGATAACAACATAAATATTAGTTGAAGAAACGTGGCGCTGTGAATAATTAGCAATCTTTTGTTTTAAATTATATAAGGCCGCGAAAATGAATGGAGAAGGAGATGAATCCTTTCTTTTGAGCTTGTTAGACGTACAAATTTCTGAGATCTTTTGCATTAGTAAAAAGAATAAGAGTAGGTGTTTTATACACTACTACAAATTCATTATTAGTTTTCAATGTATTAAGTTTTTGTTTTCGAATTCAAGTTAAATTTTAGTTTTATTATTGTTAGTTAATTTTTTGCATTTAACAATTTCTTTTTTATATTCTATTATAAGATTTTTCAATATGGAGGACATGAATAAAAATGGAATTTGACAAATTGTATGATGAACTTAAGTAAGTTTTTTTTGAAATGAATATTCAATTTTAAATAACTGACGGTGTAAGACGTACTCTAAAAGTACTATGTGAGAATATTTGCTTTTAGAAAGGCGTTGAGCATCATTAATTTAAATAAATATTGTCTTGTTAAATTGGATTAATTTTTTTGTAATAATGGGAAGATAGTTAATGGTGTTGAGGGCACTGTAAGTACTATGTGCGAATATTTGCTTTCAGTGAATCATTAGGCATCATTAAGGATTATTTTAGTCAATCTTAATCAAAATTTTCAAATAAATGAATACGATAGATAGGGATGTTTCTTGATGGACAAGCGCCAAGCCGTTAAATGTACTATGTGCGAATATTTGCATTTAGCGATTGGTATGGGTCATTTTCAAGACATTCTCGTTTGCGAAGTTTTAGATCATCAAAGGCACTATGTGCGAATGTATGTCTTTGTTGAAATAAAAATTAGCTTCCTATGGGAAAGACTATTTTTTTTGAATCAATAAATATTGTTATATTAAAGAAATAAAATAGCAAGATAATATTTTTCTCATATCAGTATAAAATGTATATTTTTTTGTTTTTTTTATTGTAAAAGAAAAATACTTGATATAGCCACATGAAAACAATTTTTTTTGTGTTACTGTTTTTCTAAAAGAGAATTATAAATATTTTATGAAATTTAAAACTTTATTTTTATTATTGACCTTATCCAAATATAAACTAAAGAAGAGACACACCAGAATAAAAGAAGTAAGATCACTGCTAGAACTCACATGAATAAATGAAATGCTATTAGGGAATAGACTTATAGATAAAGATACAATAATTTTTAATGCATTCTCAGCATTCATTAAAAATATTTATGCAATTCTGGTAACGTAAAGGTTACAGCATATATTTTTATGCCTATAACCAATGTGGTTGCATTGTTGTAACCACAGCAGTATGACGTATGCGACTGTGCATTTTCTAATTTTATTTACAAATATACAGGGTGTTGCAAATTTTCGTAACCACCTTCAACTTTTTCATTTTGAATGGCTATCATTATAATATCTAGACAGTATACTAAATATTATAATGATAGCCATTCAAATTATCTATGCAATGATATATGGATATGTGCACTTCAGACTGTTAGTTTTGATTTTATTGATAATTTTGTTAAAATATTGACAGCTGCAGCATCTAACATTTTAAGCTGTAGTTACATTCTGAGCTAAGTTATTCTCACTTAATTGAAGAAAAGCATTTCTTATTCGTTGCTGCATGTTCTCTGCCGTTGTAGGAGGTGTTGCGTAAACAATGTTTTTTACAGTTGGCCACAGAAAGAAATCACAAAGGGTGAGATCTGTTGATCGTGGTGGCCATCTTATCAAACTTCCTTTTCCAATCCACTTATTGGTGAATACCCTAAAAAACCCTCTAAATGTGCTGTTGCAGCAGCACCATAATGTGCTGGTGCACCATCATGTTGATACCACAATCTCCTGATGACGTTATCTGGGAGACCTTGTAATAGCAATGCTAAATTATTTTGTAGCAAATTTGTGTAGATTGCACAATTTAAAGAATTATTTAAAAAAAATGGACCAATAATAGTGTTTCCTATGATGCCTCCCTCCCCATGTGTTAACACTCCATTTTTGTTGATATAAAATGGGCTGAACAAAATGTGGGTTTGTAGTGTCATTATTATGACACTACAAACCCATTATTATGGGTATTTTTCTGTTTGTTGTTCCACTATTAGCAAATGTTGCTTAATCTGCGAAAAGCACATGATCTAGAAAAGTTATATCGTGTCATAATTGTAAAAGTAGCCATTCACAGTAACCTAGTCTCCTATCAAAGTCCGTTTGTAATAAGCCTTGATGATTTTGAATTTTGTAAGGGTGAAACTTATGTTTTTTTTTTAAATCCTTTTCACAGCAGTGACTTCTATCCCGTGTTGTTTCGAAATTATCCTTGTAAATACGTGCGGATTTCCACAATGGACTGGACGACTGTCACTTCATTATCTTCTGTAATCATAGTCTTACTTCTTTCATGTTCGACGTAATTCACTGAACCCGTTCGAATAAACCTTATCAACAAATTTTCAAACGTTTTACTATCCGGTGCTCTTCGGTCGGGATATTTCATCGCATATGTTCTTGATGCCAAAAATGGATTTCTGTTGCTAGCGCCAAGAGCAAATACCATGTCTATGAGCTCCTCTTTCGAAAAATTCATTTTAAAGCATAAACAGCAATAAGCTAGGTATCTAAATAAAAAATCATGTCAATAAAACGATATAACTGATAACAAGGTAAGTACAACACGTAACAACTACTAACAAACAAACAGAAATTAATAATTCACTAGCCGAACTTAATTTATATCAATAAAACGGAATTACAGCAAAGAGAAAAAACAGAAAAGGACTTTTTATGGACTTTTGAAGTAGAGATTTGACGTTTAGTTGCACAGCCATTTCTTTTTAAAACCAAGGCCAACCAACTATTAGATGCCCCACATATTGCATGTTATAAACATGAGTATATCCTATTAAAGGGTTATAACTTTGAAAATACTAGAAATAAGGCAATTTTACAAGGAATATGCTGACTTATAAAAATATTATAGGTTAGATTTAAAAAAAAAACGAGAAAATAACCATTAAAGATCGATAACTTAGACACGACATATTTAACACCCTGTATATTTATTCACTTTGTTCAATCTCCAAACAAATAACGTGTTAGTCCATAAATTAGTAACACAAGAGTAGTAACACCCAGTTTCAGACTACAGCTTAAAATGTTAGATGCTGCAACTGTCAACATTTTAACAAAATTATCAATAAAATCAAAACTAACAGTCTGAAGTGCACATATCCATATATCATTGCAAAGATAATTTGAATGGCTATCATTATAACATCTAGAAACTATAGAAATGTACTTAAAATAAAAAAGTTGAAAGTGGTTGCGAAAATGTGGAAAAAAAAATAGAAAATGCACAGTCGCATACTAAATACGTACGTAAAGTCTCATTGCGACAGCGTTATTAGTTTTCATACTAAACTCTGCCGACACACTATTGCACCACCCGGTATATTCTCCTAAAGAATTATTAGTTTTATGTGTCACATTTATATCTAATTTATGTAAAACTATTCCTATTTTTTCGCATGTTAATCCTATGTAAGTTAATCCTTTATAATTACTTAATTTCTCTTTTATTATACTGCCTTATTATATGGCTTTCTTCTTAAGATTTGATCTACTATATTAAGTTGTATCCATTGTTTTTTGCTATCTGTTTTATCGTTATGAATTACCGGTGTGGCGTATGGGCTTTGATCCCGCAGACGCCAAAAAAAAAGTTTTTGATATTCGGATCATGTATTGTGTGAACATGGAATACCTGTTGCCAGACAAGTATTAATTTTGCAATTTTATTTTATTTATATAAGTGTGTTTGAAATGTGGTATCGCGTGATTCACTATGAAAAATTACAAACACATATTATTCATGCGTACCTATGTAATATTCACCTGCACCTATGATGCCACTAAAACTTAAGGAAACAATTACACAATACATTTTTTCAACTGATTAACAGATGGCATACGAATATACGATAAAGCGCCTTTATAAACAGAGTGACGACAATCATGGTATTATTTCTGATTCTGTCAAAAACCTATTTTGCTGTCGCATACATATCTTTATTTATCACGTTTTTTTTAAATACATATCTATTTAACACGCCAATTTGTGCTATTTACAGTTGTATCAGGTATAATATAGTGAACGCATTTTTGAATAAAATGCAAAAACAATTATTTGTTTTTCTAAAGAAAATGGAATTTTTAATTCCTATTAATACAACTAGTGTAATGGTGTTTTGATTGTTTTCCATACGCCTAGTTGCTAATAATTATGGACTGAACATACGGGGCCTAAATTACGACGGACAAAAGAAATAATTACTGAATAGCACAGTTCATATGGTGAACTGCCAACATCTGTTGTTATCGCGAAAATGGCCAGCAAAAAAAAACGATTTTACTCTTAAATTCCTTTCTTCATGGGCGTAGGTAGAAGCGTGAGGAGTTTTTAAAATTTATTCCGTTTACCTTATATTTCGTTAAATAAAGTTAAATAAAGTACGGGGAGTTAGTTCTGTTACTTTCTTCCTCATTTAATGCATCTAGGATAGATCATTTGCTAATTATTTCTTTTTAAAGTTGAATTAGTGAAAAATGCATGTATTTTTAGAAGCTAATTTGCACTTTAAAACCTTCTGTAAGGTCGGATATTCAACAAATAATCCATAAATGGTCTATAACAAGAAGAAACCCCATTTAGTATGAAAAACGTTGATTTTCACTCAGCAGTGAAAGCAAACATTAAATTAATATAAAGTAATATAGCATTTTCAATAGATTCACTGCTCATCAAGTTATATTTGCTGTCAGTTTTAAGCTTGTGTAATAATAATGATATATGGGCCAAGTATACCTCCCCAGACGTTAAGGCACCATCTATTCTGATTGTCTACATGACGTATCCAATGCGAGTTTTCTGTTGCATAATAATGCATGTTATGTTTATTACTTTTGAAAGTAGCTTCATCACTAAACAAAATCTTTGTTAAAATATTAGGCATTTCTCGCCTTTTTATTTAACAACCAACCACAAAAGTCTGTTCTTTTAATGAAATCATCACCATGCAATTCCTGATTTAATTCCATATGGTACGGATGATACTTATGACTTCTTAAAATTCTCCGTACGCTCCTATCTTCAATAGCTGTTACCTTTGAAGTACCGTCTATGGGCTTTTTAATGAGCTGAAAATATACAGGTTGTTCCATTTTAAAATTACGAGATTTCTTCGATTTTGCGAAATTGTGAATACTCTGTATAACACGAAGAGTTACAGAATTTATTTCACGTAGCAACGAAACTCAATACTAGTAAAAAATATTCTATTCTGTTGGTTTCGGATCTTTTGTTTTTACTTATACAGAATAGCCTACTGAAATGTATTAATTTATCAAGTAAAATAATTATTAACACAGAAACTATCAACTTTAAACCCATACAGCATTATATCGATTTAACCAGTTTTCAAGCGCGGATCATTGTATCTATTAATATACAGGGGGTTCCATTTAAAAAAAAGCAACTTTAGTCTGGCATTTCTGTCTGGAACACCCTGTATAAACCAAAACATTTTTAAAACGTGCGCTTGATGGCGCGCAAGAATATCCGACGACTAAATATTTGACTAACTTTCAAATAAGCATGTAATCTTCCGTCCCCGCTTCGTCGCCGGACTCTGTATACGAATAAACACTATTATTATTATTATTATTATCAAAAATTTTAAACTTTTTTAATTACGATCACGTGTTTGTCGACTTTGATCAGTGTGCTGCGAACCTGGCAAAATCAAAGTTGAAATTTATTCTGTATTTTTGAAATTAATAAATTTTCTTTTCATTGCAGATTCAACAACTGAAAATTCCTGCCAAACGCACAAAAACTTATGCCTGCCTCTCGACACTTCATCACGTACACGAACACACATGTATATGTACGTACGTACGTTTAGCAGCAGTTAAAGTGGTATAAAAATACCGGCGGAATTTACTACACGAATAAAAGTAGAAAAAAAACAGACATATAACATCTCTGAGGCAACAGTATAAATAGACAGAAATGCTACTAAGAATACTAACAGTGATATGTTGTTGTTTTATTTACGGCGTGCATTCCGGACCCGTCACCAAAATAGAGGAATACAACAGCAATGACCTTACGGAAAACGAAAACACCCATCATCAGGCTTTGAACGATCAAAGTCATCCGAAAATCGACGAATTCCAGGTGATATCACCGAAACCCTCGGCACTTTCGAAAAGGACGATCGGTAACGAAAACGGTGACGTTACCACCACCGCCAGACCGACCAGGGATGATCTGATATCTTACGTATCCAGGAATATGGCGACGGAAGTGTCGAATGTTAATCTAACGGACGCAGAAGACGTCCAGAAGGTGGTGGGTGCGGTTTTGAAGTTCTACGGGCAGTACTTTAATAGTAAACAGGTGATTAATGAGCGGACGGCTGCGAACGCGGACGTTATGTTGAGCGATCAGCCGATGATGAATGACGAGGCCGGTGGTTTCAAGAAGATCGTGGTGCCGACGTTCGACGAGGTGCCCACGGCGAGAAGTCACGACGTTTCGAGTTCTGAACGTCCATCTTCAGTCACGACGCGAGAAGACGTGTTAAACAAGGAGATCAGAATGATGTAAGTTATATTATTATAATCTCTATGATAAGTGACGAGTAAACGCTTTTTTTTAAATATATAAATATATGAAATTGCCACGTTTAAAAAGCGTGGGTCATTTTATGAACATAGGCTTAGTTGAAGGTTGGCAAGATTGCGAAACGAGTGTAATAATTGGCCTCACTCGGTAAAATATGTCAAGGTAGGGAAGTAGGGTCAGAATGCACTTTATATTTGGAACAACACACGACAAAACAAAAAAAAGAAAATCGAATAATAAATTTCAGTTAACAAGTACAGTTTATTTAAATATAATCCAGCATGTGCATCACTACAAGTGTCCGTTAACATGATAGTAGAAAACCAAAACACTAAAAATTGAAAGAACACATCTTTAACTGTTGGCTTAACAGAACTGGAGATATAACAGAAAGTATTTTTAATTTCCTACGTTAGAAGTGCAATAACAATTCAGGGGTTTTTATAAAAAAATTTCCAGAAAACAAACTTTACCAAGCCAATTTCATTTGGTTTATCACTTCTTTTATGCTAATATGAGTAAAAGCCCTTATTTTTGCGTGATTTGCAATAAACTTTATGAATATGAAACATTTAGTTTAGAAGAAAAACAAATAATGAGCTTTGACAATGGATGTTTTTGCTAATAAAAATCAGGATATTTTTAATTAATTTGTTTTATTATGTAAAGTAATTAATACAAATATTTTTTTCTATTCTTTTCCATGGCTGTTATCGTCTTCATCAAGGTCAATATTGTTGGTGGCTTCTATTACAGAAAATGATCGATAAAACGAGACACTTTCTGGTTTTTTTTAAGAAGGCGGCCAGAGTTGTTATATTTCTTATTTTATCAGAACTCATAGAAAGTTTTTTATTTATTATACAAGGTTTTCAAATCCATGAAATCTTCTAAAGGTTTTTTATTTCGAATGGCGCAGTACGTTCATGGGCCAGTGTACGTTTCTCGAACTTTGACGTATTGAGAATCAACCGATATTTCGATAACACGGGCTTATTTCAAGCTTAAACTTAGTGTTGGACTTTTTAAGAAGTAAGGAAAAGATGCGCTTTGTATATCAAAAAACATTTCTTGACTCATATTGACGACGTTAAATGGAGATGGTTTTTCCCTCCATTCTTTTATTAATAAATCCCAATCGTCTGGAACTTCTGGGCTATTGTTTCTTTTTTTCTTCTGAATTAGAGAAAAATCCTGGTCATTAGGCGAAAAGAGTGGCCTCGAATGGCAAATATGTGAGTAATTTTTTTGAATAGTTTTAAAACATGTACCACCATGTACTGGAAATATACCATTACATGATTTTTGTTCTGGCCAGGACATCCATCACTGAATATAATAATGTGATTATTATGTGTTATATCCTCATTATTAAGGTAATGTAGAACCATGGATGTGACGTCGTTAGAACCTTTTTTTGCAGTATCTTCTGTATAAACATACATAGAAGCTGAATCATCAGCTAAGTTGTGAATCCCAAAGACATAGTACCACAGCTTTAAAAAATACGTCACTGGTTCTTATATGCGGCAAAGGAAGATTTTGTTGAAAGTTAAATGATATTGCCATGCATCTGCCTGCTCTTGCTTCTGATTTGTAATGTCTCTTTAACTGGGTAAGCTTTTCTGCTTTTCGCAGGTGAAGATCTTTTTCAGTCATAAATTGGTTTTTTGATAGCATCATCGTCAGCAGATTGTATTTTTAGAATAAGTTCGTCGCACTTAGCGCACGTATCACTTCTTGGTACACCAAACGTGATATTAAAATCATTCTTAAATATTTTATAATAAATGAGATATGAAAGATTAATTCTAATTTCATTTAAAAACATCTTATGCATTTTCTTAACGCTCAACTCTTCAGGTAAATAGACTATGTTGGGATTATCTCTGCGTGAATAATGAGATTGTCTCCCTCTAAAAGACTTAATGTGCAGCCAAATAAGATTCAAATCCCATGCAAGCTCAAAAACGCAGTATGGCATAAGTCCTCTTCTTTTCCATTTAATCTAATTTTATAATAAAAAGCTACAAAATGGTCGAAAGATGGACCGTCATCATCGTCGTTTTGATTACGTCTAGGTCTTCTTTGTTTTACATTTTTGAATGAAATAAGACCCGCTAGGTAGCTGTCCTGTTCATTCTTTGAAGACAACGAATTGAATTTTTGCATTATGTTTTGACGATCGTTAAATTCAATCTTTTCAAAGCATTTGTAGCGTTTGCATCTGCATCAAAAAATATTAATTAGAGAGTATTAATTACCTTGGAATCAATGTAAGTTTACTTGCAGTTTACCCGTGTAGACCTAGCCGGTTTAGCAGCACCTTTATGATTTATGTGATACTCTCCAGATACTTTCTGCTTTTTTATAACCTCACTTTTTCTCGCTTTGCGTTTTCTTTTAGCAGGCCATGGTACATTCGAATCTGGATCTCTTAAAATGTTTGATGACATTATAGAGTCTGTGCCGTTTATTTTACGCAACAACAATAAAAAGAATAAAAGACACTGCAAAATAACAAGCACGTTGCACGGTGAACTTTTTAAACTGATTTTAAAATCTAGACAAAAACTGCCAATATCATATTGTGACATTGGTTGTTTGTTTTAGCCATATATATATAATACTACTATATCGCGTGTAGACAAGGAAAACTTTGCTCCAACATTGTGAAATAAAACATATGGTGCTATGCCGTTTTATTGGAGCATTGTCCAAACTGCGCATGCGTTACAAATAATTTTTCAAATTTAGGTCTGTTTGTTTATCACATAGATTCATTACTATAAAATATTTAATTATTGTTTGTATATCGTCAAACAAGTATAAATAGTTTAAAAATCGACAAACCTCTTTATAATTAATAAATGTGCCTTTTCAAAAGTGGAAAATAATTTAATTTCCCTTAATGAATGAAGAAATATCGTCCTGGCATCATGTGCAAATCACAGACAAACAAACGATCGTACTGAAGAAGTATATTTGTCAAAAGTTGTACGAATTGTGGTTATGTTATCGTAAATATTGCAAATTAATTAAGTAAAACCAGCAATCAGTTCAATTGCATTGCAAGTGTGTTTCTTTGAATATATTATGATGGGATATCGTGAACAGAAAGAAAAACACCTCTATAGGTCATGTACAAAAATTTGTGATATAATAACAACACCTAAATTATTCAACTCAACATAGGTACAAGAATAATAATGAATTAGATATTGTGGTATTCTTCTATTCTAGAATTACTCTCATCTATATCGGAGCAATGTACAGAAAGGACACAGTAAATTTTACATGAATTAGGTAATTATATTATTATGTTACATATTAAAATATTTGAATTGCTCATAATAAAAAGGTTTCTATTAAACCTCTTAGAAGAGACACATGCCAATCTTTTTGCCACAACCTTCTAATTTTTTTGATGTATATCTAATAGAACATACATGTGTTCATAGAAAGTTGAAGAATTTTGACATGTCCACCACGGAATCCACAGATCCCATATGATATGAGATAATAATAAGCCGAGATTGGGTATTTTGAGAAGAGATTGGGCCGGTTATTGGAATTTATGCTATCATGCATCACTGATTGTGAAAATAACTTGAAGGATGAACACATTATTTATAAGATAGTGAAGTGTTTTTTTCTAATTTGTACTTTGCTAAATATGTATCGTACTATCTGTCACTAAATTGTAATCAAGCACATATAGATGTGAAACAAATTTGCTCCGGTCAGACTATAGATTTATAAATGAACAACAAAAACATTTACATAGATGCATAAAAAATAATATGCCTACACTGTTTTTTTGGCGCTTCTGAAATGTGCATTTTTCCACTGTACAGTGGCGCCTTCTGCCGGGCAGTTAAACAATATGTAAAGAAATGAGATGGAGATAGATGGTGCGTACTTCCTCTATACAGATCGTCAGAGATTGTATCAGACTGCTAGACGCAAGTTCAAAAGAGTAATTTATGACCGAGCAAAAAGTTACTTTCAAACGATCTGGTGTTGGGGCAGTTATAAATAGATTTCAAGTAAACAAGGAATTGTTGGGAAAGGATATCTTTTATTTTAAAAAGTTTAGCCAAATCCTCGTAAATACAAAACAGACAAAAATAGGACTTTATTATTTTACAGATGTAGTTACATAATAATAATGAATAAACATTAAACTTTAAATAATTTATAAATAATAATAAAACAATGAAATTCGATTCAATATATGACATTATAGTACAGTCAATCTGTATTTTTTTGGAAAAAATATGCCAGACTATTTTATTTTATAAATCGTTAGTGGGGCATGCGACGACCCTAAAACTAAGAAGCTGGAACCCCCCCACATGACGGGTTTCGGTAATCCCAAAAAGTTTTTGAATGGATTTTCCGCGTAATTGGTTGGTCGTTGTAGAGGACGATATTATCTACAAATTATCTAATGTATGTACTCGCAATAGCGCAAAAAGCAGAGGGCGCCAAAATTTTCAAAAATTATGAGTTTTTACCATTTTTCGACGCGAAAATTTTTTTTAGCGTTTGATGCAAATGTAAAATTGCAAAGAATGAAGCGGACTATATGAAATCGGTTCCAAAATCGGCCGAAAAAATGGCAAAAAACAATTATTTGCCAGCGCCGCTTTTTTCGAAAGTCAAATTTCTGACGGTTGTTCTAGGTTTGTTTTAAATTGTTCCAAAGTAGTTTAAAGAAAATATCATAATTGGCTGAGTTAAAAGGAAAGACGATTTTCTTACAGACCCCCTTTTTGCGAAAATAGAAATTCTGACGGCTGTTCCAGGTTGTTCAAGATTTGTTCTAAACGCTGTTCTAATACTTCAAAACCGTATCTCATATATCAAAAGATATTTCAAAAAAACTGTATCCAAAAGTGAGAAGTTAGCCCCTTTTACTTTCATATACGTAGTATAAGGAAGTATTGTGATGACGAAAATTTTCGACCTCGAGATTTTTGCAGATATCCACGTTTTGATGTCGCCTGATACCAAAAGAGTGATTTTTAAAAAATGTTTGTGTCTCTCTCTGTGTGAGTGTGACCACGATAGCTGTCAAACCGCTGTAGATATTAATTCCGAATTTTGTATTTTACGTGTACAATCTCCGTCTTGAGATCTGATTAGTTTTTCAATAAAATCGGTAGACCGGAAGTAATAGGATTTTAAATAACTTTTATATAAAAATTTCTGAGACCAATGGTTTTATAAGTTTTGGCAGATGCTTAATGTAAATTAAGAACAATATGGGACCCATCACTGAGCCTTGTGGCACCCCCACTGTTACCTCTCTCTCAACTGATATTTCTCCATAACATGTAACCCGCTGCCTTCTGTCCCGGAGATAAGACTCAAACCATTTGTTCACCATACCACGAATACCATACCTATGCAGTTTATAAAGAAGAATTGTGTGATTTATATAATCAAAAGCCTTTGACAAATCAATGCACATTGCTAAACATGGCAAATTAGAATCTACACTAGTAATGGCCCTCGTAAGGCATTGAAACAAGGCAGTATTCGCAGAATAACTAGGACGAAATCCATGCTGATCATCAGAAAATAATTCAAAATCTTTAAATTATTCAGTTAATTTAGTAGTAACAATTATTTCAAAAATCTTTGAAAAGACTGGCGCAACACTTATTGGTCTATAATTTGCAAAATCATTGCAGTTTCCCTTCTTATAAAGTGGTTTTATCAGTGCTACTTTTAGAGTTGATGGAAAGATCCCATAATTAATCGACAAATTAAATGAGTATATAAGAGGCTCAATAATTAGCCAATAACAGTATTTAATTATACGAGGTGAGATATGATCATATCCCGCTGAGGAATCTGCATTTAATTTACCAATTTTATCATTTTTGTCTATATTCGGCATGAAAAACGAATTATTTACAAGGTCAATATGTGTGTCAATTGAATAAAAATCAATATCAATTTGATTAAAGTTTGTATTAACTAGATTGGAAGCCAATGTTGCAAAATAATTGTTGAAATATGTAGAAGTATTTTCCCGATACATACTATAATCCGGAAGAACTGTTTTATGTTGATGTGTTGGGCATTTATTTTTTATCAACAACAGTAACATCACGAGGTGATATTTATAATATTGTCCATAACAAATATTCTTTTTTGTGTACTTACCGGAATGGCAATGCCAAAAACTTATTGGTCTATAATTTGCAAAATCATTGCAGTTTCCCTTCTTATAAAGTGGTTTTATCAGTGCTACTTTTAGAGTTAATGGAAAGATCCCATGATTAATCGACAAATTAAATGAGTATATAAGAGGCTCAATAATTAGCCAATAACAGTATTTAATTATACGGGGTGAGATATGATCATATCCCGCTGAGGAATCTGCATTTAATTTACCAATTTTATCATTTTTGTCTATATTCGGCACGAAAAACGAATTATTTACAAGGTCAATATGTGTGTCAATTGAATAAAAATCAATATCAATTTGATTAAAGTTTGTATTAACTAGATTGGAAGCCAATGTTGCAAAATAATTGTTGAAATATGTAGAAGTATTTTCCCGATACATACTATAATCCGGAAGAACTGTTTTATGTTGGTGTGTTGGGCATTAACATCACGAGGTGTATAATATTGTCCATAACAAATATTCTTTTTTGTGTACTTACCGGAATGGCAATGCCAAAAACTTATCTGATTTATCCCTGTGCATATCTTCGTTAAAGATTCAATGCCCTAACCGTCATTTTTGCTTATTAGAGGCGCCTAACGGTACTAAAAAAATATTCGTGGAATGTGTAGAAACATTATTTAGCCGCGTATCTTATCTGCGTGCTTACGTGTTGTTGTAAAAAGAAATTATCAAACATAACACTTTCAAACTGTAAATGTCATAATCATAACAGTATTGGCCAGATTAAAATAGAAGCCTATGCAAGGACAGGTCTGGTTAGCAAGGCTTATACATGTGTCACACTGACGTATCTGTACATTTTTAAAACAACAATTGGTGATAGTCCTAAATGTATACTGTTAAACGTTGTAGACTGATAAGGTAAAAATAAACATTTCACAGAAATTAATTGACATAAACTTATTCTATTTTCCGCGGGCTTACTCCAATATCTACTTCAACTTTTCAATGTGAAGTTTGCGTTTTAGGAAAATCACCATTCAAAATAATATTTATTATTTTCCAAATCGTTATAGATATTGCTCAGGGAATTTCTACTTACACCGTGATATCGTAAACTTTCTACGACGAAGACGGGATTGAATTAGAAAATATATGTCTGAACCTACGAGGAAAGAATAGAACTGGAGAGTCTCCTTAAAAATAATATTTGTCCAAAGTGGTAACTCAATATGGCCGCCGCAATGGATAGGCGTGCATAAATATTTTATATAGGGTATATGTACACTTCGTATGTTCTCGAAAATCATTTAAAATAGGTTCTTAGTCCAATAATAATTAGGGCGCGGACACGAACGGTTGATGACTCATCGCCCATGGGCGCACTATTGAAATGTTGTATTTTTAAAGAGGTTTTAATCTTATTTATATAATTGGATAACAAGTAGCTGGTGATATACAAAATACCTTATTATTTGTTCATTTTCTCTTCTGTAAGATTTGTTCTCTTTGAATTAAATACATCCTTGTAAATAGAAAACTTCCTTTCTACATCGCAACTGGTTATAGGAGCGTACTGGAAATATTCTTTTATTTCAGCGTATTTAGCATACACAATTGCCGCAATGTTATTAACCCTGGATTTCTATTAGAAACTGCGTCTAACTTTCGCCGGTGGCCACATCGGAAGTCACTAGGAATACTTTTGAAATTATTAATAGCCACATCTAATGTGGGTAATCCATCTTTTAATTTGAGATATCGATTTTCAAAATATGTGATTAGTTTTGGCAAATTTCCAAAGTGTTACTGATTTATTAACAACTGACAATTGATTTTTTAAATTTGCGATTTGTGTTAGTTCCTTGCACTCAGAAATACATCGAGCATCGTCATTTAAACATGTAACGAAATTTTGTAAACTATCGAAATTCTCTGCATAAAAACTATTTCTGTGTATGTTTTAGCAAAGCTAAGTGACGAACGTGCGATATTTTGACATTCTGTAACGATATTTTACAGACTTTGCAATAAATTTCGGAATCGCTGACAATGGACATACAATCAATATGACCCTTAATCCAACTCGCCCAATGTTCTAGATCTAAATAAATGATAAAAAATAAGGTGTGGCCACCACACGACCTTCTTATACGTATGAGCGTTTCAAACTATACAATTTAAAAAAAAATTATACAGAAGTTATTCAAAATCCTATTCTAAGTACTTCCATTGCCTTAATAAATCTCTATAGAATGCATATTTTGCAAGATATTCGAAAAAAAGTGCTACTCGCTAAGAGTAAATATATTACTTCCGGTCCGAATTTTGAAATTTTATGTATACAAAAAATATTGCAAATCCAGCTCTAAATACTTTTGTACTCTTGATAAATATATATAGAATGCATAATTTACCACATATTTGCAAAAAATCGCTGTTCGGTAAGAGTAAAAGTCGTACTTCCGGTCCTAATTTTGAAATTTTTTTTATACAAAAGGTATTGAAAATTAAGTTCTAAATACTTTTATACTCGTAACGTACCCGTCTATAAAGTATGACTTGCCAACGATTATACTCGTAAATACAAAATTTGGAATTGATAGCTGTAGCGGTTTGACCGCTATCGTGGTCACATACACACACACACAGAGAGAGAGAGAGAGAGAGAGCGAGGGAGAGAGAGAGAGAGAGAGAGAGAGAGAGAGGGAGAGAGAGAGAGAGAGAGTGACATTTTTTAAAAACCACTTATTCGGTATCAGGGGAGTTCAAAACGTGGACATCTGCAAAAATCTCGAAGTCGAAAATTTTCATCATTACAATACTTCCTTATACTAGAAAGTAAAATGTATGCCTATGTGAACGAAATCCAATGCACACTTACGTCAAGATAATTGGGAGAAGTAGATTCAATGAAACGGTATTAAACAGGAACTATTACAAAAATTACGATGTATGTAATTAACAGTCAAAACAATGAAAAGAATGAGGTGTGGCCACCACACGACTTTTACTTTCTTATACGTATAGTATAAGGAAGTATTGTGATGATGAAAATTTTCGACCTCGAGATTTTTGCAGATGTCCACGTTTTGACTTTTATATTCATAGCGTACCTGTCTATAAAGCATGACTTGCGAAATATTTGCAAAAAACTGATTTTTGATAAGAGTAAAAGACCTACTTCCGGTATCAATTTCGAGAAACTTTCAAATAAAAGTCTTCTCAAATTCAATTTTGAGTACATACGAATTCTTTATAAATTTGTTTAAACTTAGTAGTTGACGAAATATTGGCAAAATTTCATTTTTTCACTGAAGTAAACTGCTACTTCCGGTCTGCCGATTTTACTGAAAATCTAATCATATCTCAAGAGGGAGATTATACTCGTAAATATAAAATTTGGAATTTATACCTATAGCTTAATTATGATATCAAAAATTAAATTGGTCAATGTTGGTCATGGAATGTAAAACGCTTGTCTTAGTTTAAATCATCCTTTTGAAATAATTCAATCATTGTCAAGCTACACTGACATTATCAATAACCTACAAATGTGTTACCTACTTAGTTCAGCTGTAAAATAATAATGAACTACAAGTTATGAAATAAATAACGTTTTTATTAACTAGAAAGACTAAACTACAATAATTGTTGGAAATGTCCCCCGTTTTGTTCAATGCACAAATTTACGCGCCTCCTCATGCTGTGAAAAGCGTTTTGCAGCATTTCTGGCGTTATGGTTGCACATTGCTGAACAGTTCTTTGTTGCAGTTCTTGCAAATTGTGTATCGGATTTGCGAAAATCTTATTTTTTAAATAAGGAAAGATAAAATAGTCCATAATTGTCAAACAAGGTGATCTCGGAGGAAACTCAACTTCCGTATGCAAACTTATCAGCCGGTCATCAAAAAACTCGCGGAGAAAAGCAAGATTTTCTCGTGTAGTATGTGCTGTTGCACCGTCTTACTGGAAATAACCGTATTGACGTTCATCATCGTCTAACTGTCGCACAAATTCAGTCAAAAAAATATTTCTGCACCTTTCTGCGTTGACGGTGAAATTGAAAAAAAAATGGCCCAATTATTCTTCTGCGAGAAACTGCCATCCAAACACCAATTTTCTGAGCATGTAGTGGCGTTTCAATAAAAATATGCGGGTTATCAGTGCTACACATTCGCATATTCTGAGAATTGATGTATCCCGAAAGGTGGAACCAAGCTTCGTCAGAAAAAAGAAGTTAAGTTCAGTAGATCGTCATTCATTAAATTATTAACGAACCAATGGCAGTACGCAAGGCGTCTGGGGTGGTTTGCAGGCAGAAGAGCTTGATATGATTGCATCTTATATAGATGCATGTTCAGGTCCTTCTTGACAATCGTTTAGCATGTTCCATAAGAAAGCCGAATTTCTTGAGAGAGACGTTTTAAAGGTTTTGTAGGTTCTTCTTCCATACGTTGACGAACGTCATTAATAACTTCTTCTGTACGAACTCTTGGTCTACCAGCACCTTTTTTATGCGTCACAGAACCAGTTTCGCGAAACACTTCAACACAATTTGTAAGGCATGCATAAAAATTGTCCGGTAATACTGCTACGGCTGGGAAGTGCTCTCGAAAATTGTCCAAACACAAACATTGACTGTATTCCCAAGTTCCATTAACTAGCACACCCGTTCGAAAATAGGCTTCAATCATGTAAATTTTGTGCTCTGTGGTGAGAACCATGATTCAAAAACCGTGCACGATTAGAAAACTTCAACACAATAACTTGACAGATTTTGACATTCAAAAAATTATGACATACCTAAATATACGTTGCACGCTACGACAATAATTTTAAAATCCATGACCACCATTGACCAATTTAATTGTTGATATCCCGGTACTACGTATAAGAAAGTAAAAGGAAACTAACTCTCCGTACTTTATTTATCTTATGAAATGTAAGGTAAGTAGAATGAATTTTAAAAACTCATCACTCTTCTACCTACGCCAATGAAAAAAGGAATTTAAGAGTAAAATCGACTTTTTTGCTGTCCGTTTTCTCGACAAAAACGGATGTTGCAGTTCGCCATACGAATAGTTGCTATTCAGTAACTGCGTGATGTTATACATTATTTCCTTTGTCCGTCACAATTTCGGCCTCATACGCCCGGTCTATAATTATAATGTAATATCAAAATAAAATGTGTGGCACACCGAGTTGGATGGTGTTCGCGGGTCATTATTGCCTCGCGGGCCGTAGTTTGGAAACTCCTCGTGTAAGTAAATCATCCTTAAGAAAGTGTTATATAAGCGCGCGTGTGATTTACGTCAAACGGATGTTTATTGCGGGGGATGTTTTGAAAAGAAATACCTACAAAATCATCAACAAGTCATGAAATGAACGTTACAAAACTATATTAATCGAAATATGCAGATTGCGTCACTGCTGCTATACAATTCGCACCAGAGGAATGCAATAAAACCTTGCAATTTTTGATAGCTACCTATTACGTCCGTAGTTTTTTCTTCGACGATCGAAACAACATCAATGGATTTTACCTGCCCAGACAGTAGTATTCTTCCGAGAGCGGAGCAAAAAAGCCACGAATCAATTGTGTAATTTACCGGTTATTTTTAGCCGGTCTAGACGAATCTAAACAAATTATATTTATAGATTTCGAAATAATTAAAACACGAGACGTTTAACATCAACAATTTACGGTTCCTTTTTTTATATACAAAAATAAAATAAGGACAAAAAGCACAAAGAACAAATTCAAAAAATATAGGAAAGGCGTCGATATTATGAGAACAAAATATACTAATTTAGATCAGATACACTAGGAAATATATTGCCAACTTTGTACAGGGTTATTTATTATAAATTACCCTTTCCCACTTTATCATCGTTATTATTGCGTATACAACAAAATGTTTCGAATAAATAAATGACTGTAATTGAATTTTATTTGCATGCCATCAAGAACACAGTGGCGTGCAGATACAACGGTATAAAAAGTAATATTTTTTTTAAATGGAATACCCTATACAGGCTGATCATTTTCGGTCCACACCATGGAGATTTCGCTTATTATTGGATATAGAGTATAGGTTTAAATTTGGCAAAATTGTTATATTTTGTGTTTGTTATGAATCCATAAAGAAAATGGACCTGTGACAAATGACGTGCATTTTTTTTAAGAAAAAAACGCAAAATCTCCATTTTGTTATTTTACCTGCAGCACCTACATTTGGTACATTCTTATGGTAACTTTTAAACCTCTATTCAATGGTGTACTCAAAATTTTTATCTGACGTTTCGTTTGTTTCTGGCCTTCATCAACTACCTAATTTCTTATAGGCGCCATATTGGATTTACACGCCTTCAAAAAGAGTTTCTCTTTCTACTTTTAACCATGTACTACATGTTGACAAAAGTTTTTGATATTATGCTTTAATTGAAAGAATAAATTTTAAGATTAAATTAGGTAGCCATGAAATTTAAATCCGTCAAACATTTCATTTATCGTTCGAGTACAAGAGATTTACAATTATTGTATCCAGGACAACAACCTCATCGTACCATTTTTCTAGATCTTGATAGAAATTTGGTCGAGAATGGATCGTTTACTAAGCCGCGTGATGTTAATGTCAACAGGAATTTGAATGTTAATCTACAGGATATTTTACAAATGGTAAATTTGAGGCGTATTCGTACCGAACCTGTCTCAAAAAGATAAGAGTAAAAGACCTATTTTCGGTAGGAATTTCGAAAAACTTTTTTAATAAAATTCTTCTCAAATTTAATTTTGACTACATATGAATACTTTATAAATTTGTTTAAACTTAGTAATTGACGAAATATTTGCAAAATTCGATTTTTTCGCTGAAGTAAACTACTACTTCCGGTCTACCGATTTTACTGAAAAACTAATCATATCTCAAGAGGGAGATTATACACGTAAATACAAAATTTGGAATAGATATCTACAGCGGTTTGACCGCTATCGTGGTCACAGACATACACACAGACTCAGACATTCTTTAAAAATGAGGTGTGGCCACCACACGACTTTCTTATACGTATGAAAGTGTTACTTCCGGTCCGAATTTTGAAATTTCATTTATACAAAAAATATTCCATATCCAACTCTAAATACTTTTGTACTCTTGATAAATATATATAGAATGCATAACTTACACATGACATATTTGCAAAAAATCGCTATTCGATAGGAGTAAAAGTGGTACTTCCGGTCTGAATTTTGAAATTTTTTTTATATAAAAGATATTGAAAATTATGTTTTAAATACTTTTATACTCGTAACGTACTTGTCTTAAAAGCATGACTCGCGAGATATTCGCAAAAAACTGATTTTCGATAAGAGTAAAAGACCTACTTCCGGTAGGAATGTCGAAAAACTTTTTTAAGACAATTTGTTTCAAACTTAATTCTAAGTACATATGAATTCTTTATAAATTTGTTTAAACTTAGTAATTGACGAAATATTTGCAAATTTCGACTTTTTCACTGAAGTAAACTACTACTTCCGGTATGCCGATTTTGCTCAAAATCTAATCAGTTCTCAAAAGGCAGATTACACACGTAAATACAAAATTTGGAATTGATATCTACAGCGGTTTGACCGCTATCGTGGTCACACACACACACAGAGAGAGAGAGAGAGAGAGAGAGAGAGGGAGAGAGGGAGAGAGGGAGAGAGAGAGAGACATTTTTTAAAAACCACTTTTTTGGTATCAGGAGACCTCAAAACGTGGACATCTGCAAAAATCTCGAGGTCGAAAATTTTCATCATCACAATAAGTATTGTGAAGTCCTTATACTACGTATAAGAAAGTAAAAAAATGAGGTGTGGCCACCACACGACTTTCTTATACGTATGAAAGTGTTACTTCCGGTCCGAATTTTGAAATTTCATTTATACAAAAAATATTCCAAATCTAACTCTAAATACTTTTGTACTCTTCATAAATATATATAGAATGCATAATTTACGACATATTTGCAAAAAATCGCTATTCGATAAGAGTAAAAGTGGTGCTTCCGGTCTGAATTTTGAAATTTTTTTTTACAAAAGATATTTAAAAGTACATTCTAAATACTTTTATACTCGTAATGTACCTGCCTAGAAAGCATGACTTGCGAGATATTCGCAAAAAACTGATTTTCGATAAGAGTAAAAGACCTACTTCCGGTAGGAATTTCGAAAAACTTTATTATTACAATTTTTCTCAAATTTAATTTTGAGTACATTTGAATCCTTTATAAATTTGTTTAAACTTAGTAATTGACGAAATATTTGCAAAATTCGATTTTTTCACTGAAGTAAACTACTACTTCCGGTCTGGCGATTTTGCTCAAAATCTAATCAGTTCTCAAGAGGGAGATTATATTCGTAAATACAAAAGTTGGAATTGATATCTACAGCGGTTTGACCGCTATCGTGGTCACAGACAGACAGACACACAGACAGCCAGACAGACACACACACACACAGACATTTTTTTAAAAACCACTTTTTTGGTATCAGGGGACCTCAAAACGTGGACATCTGCAAAAATCTCGAGGTCGAAAATTTTCATCATCACAATACTTCCTTATACTACGTATAAGAAAGTAAAATGAGGTGTGGCCACCACACGACTTTCTTATACGTATGATTGTTTCAAATAATAGAATTTCAAGAATTTTTTTTTACAAAAATTATTCAAAATCCTATTCTAAGTACTTCTATTCTCTTAATAAATCTCTATAGAATGCATACTTTGCAAGATACTATCAAAAAAATGAGGTGTGGCCACCACACGACTTTCTTATACGTATGAAAGTGTTACTTCCGGTCCGAATTTTGAAATTTCATTTATACAAAAAATATTCCAAATCCAACTCTAAATACTTTTGTACTCTTCATAAATATATATAGAATGCATAATTTACGACATATTTGCAAAAAATCGCTATTCGATAAGAGTAAAAATGGTACTTCCGGTCTAAATTTTGAAATTTTTTTTATACAAAAGATATTTAAAAGTATGTTCTAAATACTTTTATACTCGTAATGTACCTGACTAGAAAGCATGACTTGCGAGATATTCGCAAAAAACTGATTTTCGATAAGAGTAAAAGACCTACTTCCGGTAGGAATTTCGAAAAACTTTATTAAAACAATTTTTCTCAAATTTAATTTTGAGTACATTTGAATTCTTTATAAATTTGTTTAAACTTAGTAATTGACGAAATATTTGCAAAATTCGATTTTTTCACTGAAGTAAACTACTACTTCCGGTCTGCCGATTTTGCTCAAAATCTAATCAGTTCTCAAGAGGGAGATTATATTCGTAAATAAAAAATTTGGAATTGATATCTACAGCGGTTTGACCGCTATCGTGGTCACACACACACAGACACACACACAGAGAGAGAGAGAGAGAGACACACACACACAGACATTTTTTAAAAACCACTTTTTTGGTATCAGGGGACTTCAAAACGTGGACATCTGCAAAAATCTCGAGGTCGAAAATTTTCATCATCACAATACTTCCTTATACTACGTATAAGAAAGTAAAAGTGCTACTCGCTAAGAGTAAAAGTGCTACTTCCGGTCCGAATTTTGAAATTTCATATATACAAAAAATATTGCAAATTCAGTTCTAAATACTTTTGTACTCTTGATAAATATATATAGAATGCATAAATTACGACATATTTGCAAAAAATCGTTATCCGATAAGAGTAAAAGTGGTACTTACGGTCTGAATTTTGAAATTTCTTTTATACAAAAGATATTGAAAATTATGTTTTAAATACTTTTATACCCGTAACGTAGTTGTCTAAAAAGCATGACTTGCGAAATATTCGCAAAAAACTGATTTTCGATAAGAGTAAAAGACCTACTTCCGGTAGGAATTTCGAAAAACTTTTTAAATAAAATTATTTTAAATTTCAATTTTAAGTATATATGAATTCTTTATAAATTTGTTTAAACTTAATAGTTGACGAAATATTGTCAAAATTCGATTTTTTTCGCTGAAGTAAACTGCTACTTCCGGTCTACCGATTTTAGTGAAAAACTAATCAGATCTCAAGAGGGAGATTATACACGTAAATACAAAATTTGGAATTGATATCTACAGCGGTTTGACCGATATCGTGGTCACACACACATACACAGCCAGAGAGAGAGAGAGAGAGAGAGAGAGAGAGAGAGAGAGAGAGAGAGAGAGAGAGAGAGAGAGATTTTTTAAAAACCACTTTTTTGGTATCAGGGGACTTCAAAACGTGGACTTCTGCAAAAATCTCGAGGTCGAAAATTTTCATCATCACAATACTTCCTTATACTACGTATAAGAAAGTAAAAACACTTTGTTGGTATCAGGGAACTTCAAAACGTGGACATCTGCAAAAATCTCGAAATCGAAAATTTTCGTCATAACAATACTTCCTTATACTACATATAAGAAAGTAAAAAATGAGGTGTGGCCACCACACGACTTTCTTATACGTATGAGCGTTTCAAACTATACAATTTTAAGAATTTTTTTTGCACAAAAATTATTCAAAATCCTATTCTAAGTACTTCTATTCTCTTAATAAATCGCTATAGAATACATACTTTGCAGGATATTCGAAAAGAAGTGCTACTCCCTAAGAGTAAAAGTGTTAGTTCCGGTCCGAATTTTGAAATTTCATATATACAAAAAATATTGCAAATCTAGAATTAAATACTTTTGTACTCTTGATAAATATATATAGAATGCATAACTTACGACATATTTGCAAAAAATCGCTATTCGATAAGAGTAAAAGTGATACTTCCGGTCTGAATTTTTATTTTTTTTTATACAAAAGGTATTGAAAATTATATTTTAAATACTTTTATAGCCGTAACGTACCTGTCTAAAAAGCATGATTTGCGAAGAATTCGCAAAAAACTGATTTTCGATAGGAGTAAAAGACCTACTTCCGGTAGGAATTTCGACAAACTTTTTAAGTAAAATTGTTCTCAATTTTAATTTTAAGTACATATGAATTCTTTATAAATTTGTTTAAACTTGGTAGTTGACGAAATATTGGCAAAATTCGAATTTTTCACAGAAGCAAACTGCTTCTTCCGGTCTACCGATTTTACTGAAAAACTAATCAGATCTCAAGAGGGAGATTAAACACGTAAATACGAAATTTGGAATTGATATATACAGCGGTTTGACCGCTATCGTGGTCACACACAGACACAGACATTTTTTAAAAACCACTTTTTCGGTATCAGGGGACTTCAAAACGTGGACATCTGCAAAAATCTCGAAGTCGAAAATTTTCATCATCACAATACTTCCTTATACTACGTATAAGAAAGTAAAAGGAAATAAGTTTTGTAATTTGTTTATAAAAACGGGAATAATTTTCCGATACTTTTATCTCTCTTGCACACTTGGCCACCCATCTTTCGCCTTAAAGGGTGATCATAAAATATAGGCCTAACAATTTTGATTCGGAAAATGCCACATCAAACGCTAACAGATTTTCTTCAGGATTTTATAATTTGCAAAATAATCGGGATCTTCATTCAAATTTTGAATCATACTGCTGCAAAAGTCCAGCGTTCTCCGTTTTTGAGTCTCTGTTAAAACTTGTACAAGTAATACTATATACGGTTTATAATTGTTTTTTTAACGTATGTTGGATTTTGGCATACCTTTTCAACATTTAATAATATACAGAGCATTTACAATGAAAATTATTGTAAAGGGGGGGGGCGATGAGAATTGTGATTAAAACATTGGGTCGCAAATGCTCGGTTGAGAATAAAATGTTTAATTTACAACTAATATAATAAATTTACAATTTATATTAAAATATATTTCGTTGTATTTAATTTTTATTTATATCTATAATAAACAATTAAGATAATTATTAATTTACTTTGTTTTTTTATATTTCAAGCAATCAGGAAGACCACAATGAAAATAGGTATGAGTAATGTTTGACTTGTCCTAAGTTTGGATTGATGTTCGCCGTTTTAATTTTAACAGCTTTGCCAGTTTTTTTTTTTGCATGATTCTAATATGACGATGTCGTTTTTCAATATTGCGCTTGCGTGTGTTCTTTTCTTCTTTGTTGTTTTGAAGTAATGCATGCGTGTTGTTTGTTGGTGTTGTATGTTGTTGCTTCACAGGTCGGGGAATCGTAGAACGGAATATTGAGATAACGCCGCCTGACAGTTATTTATAATGGCGTCCTAAATGTAGTTGTCCTAGCTGCAAATTGCCCATGGATATTATACATTATACATAATCAATGCCCATGGAGAAGTATTTCGTCCTGTCAAGTTAGCAACAGGATTTGCAAAAACATTATATTTCATCGGACTTTCCGGTAGATATGAATTAGTTCTAGAGTACCGTCAAACGGAGTTACTTTGCACCAAATTTTGAGCTTTCATGGCTGTAATATTTTCCCAATCAAAGATAGCGGTTTGATTATGACATATTTGACATTTTGATGATTCTTCTTTACTTGTTCAAAATTTGGAGAGTGAATATTTACAAGAACTATTTTTTTTTAATTTTCAAAAATCTGGCAAAGTTACCTCACGATTGGGGTAACTTTGCAACGTAGCAGAAAAAGCTCATAATAGCCATTTAAACTATTTAAATGGCAGTTTTAAGCCTCTATATAGGTATCTTTGCCACGTAGTAAATAAAACGTTACATTATATTTAATAGTATATTATGCAATGAGCATTTAATGATAGCTATTAAGACACGAGTAAGAAAATTACAATACGAGGCGAAGCCGAGTATTGTAATGAATACGAGTGTCTTAATAGCCATTAAATGCAAGTTGCATACACTATTTTTTCTACGACCCCATAATAAAACATTATTTTTTGAACATTCCATTTCATAAATTGAGGTTAAAAGTTTCTGTACACCTTTGCAAATTTAACTAGTAATAAATTGTTCGTGGTTACTAAGGCTTGTTCCATAATTTCTGGTGGACTCAAATTTTACATTTCACTGTCATTATCCCTCATTTTTACCGTTTATATTTTCAAAAAAGCACAAATTTTAAGTACTTATTTGTAAATTGCAGAGAACTGTCACATTTATTTAATTTGTATATCTGTCAGATATGCAGTCGCCATATTGAAAATTGTTTGAATATTGGAATGTCGCATTCCTATTGGATATAAACTTGTATCGTAATGAAAAATCTGTATTCCTATTGGATATAAACTTGTATCATAATGAAAATCTGTATCGTAATGGACATCATTAAAGTACATGTTCGGCATATCTAATAATACAATTAGAGTATGGGAGTAGAAAAAATTTATAGTGACTCTGCACAAAAAAACACCCAATTTGAAAAACAGTTTTTTATTCTCTTAAAAATAATCATCTATTGAAGTTAAACATAAAATTTAATCAGAACATATATTGAAAATAACCTAAATAAGTACATATTTCATTCAGGTAAAACAACAAATGAATATAAAAACTAAAAAAGGAACGTAATTTGCATTTCACAGCACTTTTAATAAAATACCTACCTAAAACTCTTTTAGTGTTAAACAAAGTTGAAACCAGATAGATCTGTATCAAAGACAAACAACTGCCTAGACGAAGACACATTAGTTGGCGTGGGTAATACTAGTATTATTTCTTGTTTTGAAACATAACTCACGTCTTCCACAATCGGGAAATGAAATTTATTTAAGTCAGCTTTATTAATTTGAGGTTTAGACCTAAGGAATTTTATTTTAAAAAGATTGTCTTCTTGTAATTCTATCTGTCCAACGTAATGTTTCGTATTCTTTTTTCTAGGGAAAGCAACCACCACATATTTTCCTTCCAGAATGTCATTTTGACATGGCTCGTTTTCTTTGTCTGAGCAGGGCTCGTTGCCGTTGTCTGAGCCGGGTTCGTTGTCCGAGCAGGATTCGTTGTCTGAGCAGGGTTCGTTCCCATTTTCTGAGCATGGTTCTCTTTCGCTAACTTCTTCTGGTCTTTCTACTATTTCTTGGGAAACCTCCAGATTAAGGTCCACTAATGTTACGGACTTTCCTGGTTCTACTTTTACCATCTTTTTCCGTCTTTTAGGCGTGGATTCATTTGGTTTTCGTTGGTCTTTCAAGTACTGTAGGAGAGAATCATTAATCTTTGTATCGGAATTTTCATATCGTTTTTTGGCATTCTTTTTAAAACCTGGTCAACGTCAAAAGGAAAGATTCCCGCTGCTCGATAACCGCTTTTTATATTTTTTTCTTCGTTTAATTGTATATCATCAATTAACCTTTTCAATAATCCAGGGAATGTTACTTTATTAAGCGTGTTATCTCTAGAGTTTTTTTGTATTGTAATCAGTCAATATCTTCTCCAACAGATTTTGAGGGGTCTAAAAAAACTAATGTCGAGTGGTTGTGTTACGTGAGTAGAGTTTGCTGGCAAAAATATAAATCTGATGTTGTATTTTTTACATAGTCTTAACACTGCTACATTTAGGTGGGATGCCAGATTATCGCCCACTAGCACTTTTGGACCCTCAAGGGATTTTGCCCACGGAATTATAATTTTTTCGAACCAGTCCATAAAACAGTAAGAGTCAAACCAACCAGACTTTCTACGGTTATATCTGGTTTTCGGTGGACCTCCAATGCACCATGCATCATAAATCATTATAGACGACATAGGGTGGTAGCAGTGGCGGCTGGTGAGCGCGTTTTGGCAGTGCAGTTGCGTGGACGGGACTGGTTCGTTTGTTGTCGGTGATATGCTCGACATCTGGGAGTACATCGCCGATAATACTGAAGTTTTCGTACTGTTTAAAATTCTTTCTGGATATGTTGTTCCACGTCTAAATATACACTTCTGAGATCCAGGATCGTCCGTTAAGTTTGTCTCGTCATAATTTAGGATTCTGTTCGGTGGTATATCGATGACGTGCTCTTGCAAATTGTTGAAATAATTTGTCATCTGCTCTTCAGTGTTTTCGGCCCTAACTCTTTTAATATTTTGACAGTGCCGATTCGTTAGTCGTTCTCTATGGCGCTTGAGAAATGATTCACACCAATCTTTTCCGGGAGTATTGTTGGCAATTTTTTTTTATTTTAATACCTTCTTTATCTAAGTATGCTTTGACTACAAGTCGCAAATCAAGCATAGTGAGAGGGCATCCAAACTCAGCAGTAGCTATTATGACATCTACCAAAGGCCTTTCTACTTCTGGAGGAAGGGCTTATGGACATCCAATACTTTGCGAGTGCTTGCCTTTTACTTTATTCACTAATGTTCTCCGTGGCACATTGTAAACTTCCGCTGATAAGATAATGTTCCATTTATGATGTCTCTTATAGCTGTTTCCAATGTAGCATCAGTATAATCTCTATACTTTCGAGCCCCCAACTGTCGTTTGTATGTTCTCGTCATGATCTGAAATAAAATATTTGGTTTAGCTACTTTTGGTGATCACATAAAAATGCGGGGTAACATTGCCAAACGCAATATCAATTGGTTTCTTTCAGTATAACGAGCAGTAAATACAATTTTTTGAATGCTACTGTATAAACACAAAACATGTATAAAACTCAGTTCTCAATTATAAGCGATCTCCGTTGCATAATGCTTAGCAGTAACATATTATTAAAAATAAGTAAAAATGCAGTTTTACTTACGGTAGGTTATGTTAGGTCGGCTGCAGACACACTCACTGTAACGTGTTTACATGATACACTGATGTTTTTTGAACCGACCACTGCAATAACTGGCGCGCAAACAGTACCAAAATAAATGGTGTCAACCTAAAATCTTGTGAATCCACGACTCGGCAAAGTTACCCCTTAATAGCAAAGTAGCCCCGTTTGACGGTACTTTGCGCAAAAGTTCTGCGAAATTTAGCGAAAAAATGGCAAACACCGATAATGAGCTTGCCAACCACTTATGGACATAAACAGTGCGTTTTAACAATTTTGCAGAAAGTTATGCAAAAATAAAAATTTTGCAAAAAGTGTTAAATTTTGAAAATCGCATAACAGTTCTGATCGCAGTTCTCGCTAGAACTCTGAGAGTTCTATCGAAAATCCTAATAACATTTTTGTGTGGAGTTGAAATTTCAAAAGATATTCGAAAAATTAAAATTCATGTATGTGATATACCGGGTGTCTCGACCACCGGCCATACCTCGGCAACCGTTTACCGTATAACCTGGCTGAAAATCCTGACAATAATACTGACCAGGGGAATTTCAACAAAAATATTTTTAAGTTTCCAAAATGATCGCAAGGTGGCGCCATTCTCAAGATCAATTAAAAATTCGATAATTTTTCATTAAATTCTAGATTAAGAAAGATTAAAATTGTTACTAGCAACAGTTTCAAACGTTTTTGTACAATTTTCATTTGAAATTTTTTGATCTAACTCCCATACGAAGGGGGGGGGTAGTGGGGGGTATGCCTGCGTACAAAAGTAGGTATAATTTCGGTTTGCCTCAACCGATTTTAGTGTTTCTGGGCTCATTTGATAGAGAATTTTACAAAGAATTGATGAGTGTACAGTACGAAATTACGTGGTTGTCAAAAAAATAACAGGGGGCGCTATTCTCAATTTATGTATATTACTTGCTTTTTCTTTAAAATTTTAAATGGAACTATATATTTTTAATATCGTAATATTGAAGCACATAAAATACTGAAGAGAATGATGAAAACCGGAAACTGCTACCTTTTTTCGTGACGAAGATATAGTCGCACGAAGACAATCCAGATAAATAAAAAAAAATTTAATATAAATTTATTTATTTATTTTAATTTTAAGTGGGTGACTAGACAGTATACCGGGTGTCAACGAGATCATGTATCAACCCGCCATTTATTTATTAGTTAAAATAAAATTCTTCAGGTACACTCAGTTTTTCTATAGCACTTTCGGTCAAACCGGAAGTGACGTTAATTTTGAATTTTTAAATACAACATTTATTATTTCTGTTCATTGGTATGATAGGCCATGTGTGGGTGGATAATTCAACAAAGAAGGTATTAAAAGGTTCAAAATTCCCACAGATTCTTTATTTTTAGATGGTGTTTGGCTGCCGGTTTCGTGAGTTTAAGAAAGGACTCACATCTTCAGGCCAAGCTTTAAAAAACAAAAAGGTGAGCCTGTGACAAAATAATGCACAATACTAAACCTAGTGATATGAAAAATGTTTAAAAGTTTTATATACTTTTTGTTTGGAGAATACGAGAGGACACGGATGTTGTTGCTGGTGCAGGAAGAACGATTTGTTATGTAGGATTGTGAGTATAGGTTTAGTTTTCCTCTATTGTTCACTTGTGTAATTTTATTGTTAGCTTCACCTTTGACATATTTGAAAGTTATTTCACTGTTTTTTAAGAAAGTAATTTATTGTTTGACTAATACAGTTTTTTGTATATAAAACTTTTAAACATTTTTCATATCACTAGGTTTAGTATTGTGCATTATTTTGTCACAGGCTCACCTTTTTGTTTTTTAAAGCTTGGCCTGAAGATGTGAGTCCTTTCTTAAACTCACGAAACCGGTAGCCAAACACCATCTAATAAAGAATCTGTGGGAATTTTGGACCTTTTAATACCTTAATACCTTCTTTCTTGTATTTCTGTTCATATTCTGTTTCTTCTGAAAATTTGCCATCTACATAGTGTAGGTTAACTTTTGACATTTCTGTCAAAGATAGCGATTTTTGTTAAAATTATCCATTAAAGTGAAACTGCTTCGCAACAATTGTCTAAATGCAAAATCATCAAAGTTAGCTTTGAAAACAATTAAGAAACGTATTTTTCACATTTACACGCATTGGCGAAGGAAACATGTATTTCACGTTGAAATTACTAAAGAAAATAAATTTTTTTTCATTTTCAAATGACAGGTACTCGTTTTTTTTAAATAGTAACACCTATTTTTTATTGCAATGCCATATTGGCATAATTTTTAGCTTTCAAGTGATATAAAATATGCTGTGGTTTAGTGGTAGACATGTAGTACAAAATATAAAATGTTTTAAAAGTAGTCTAATTCCAAAGCAACAGAACAATTACATTTCAAAAGAAAAAAAATGAGGTGTGGCCACCACACGACTTTCTTATACGTATGAGCGTTTCAAATTATAGAATTTTAAGAATTTTTTTTACAAAAATTATTCAAAATCCTATTCTAAGTACTTCTATTCTCTTAATAAATCTCTATAGAATACATACTTTGCAAGATATTATCAAAAAAGTGCTCCTCGCTAAGAGTAAAAGTGCTACTTCCGGTCCGAATTTTGAAATTTCATATATACAAAAAATATTGCAAATCCAGTTTTAAATACTTTTGTACTCTTGATAAATTTATATAGAATGCATAACTTACGACATATTTGCAAAAAATTGCTATTCGATAAGAGTAAAAGTGGTACTTCCGGTCTGAATCTTGAAATTTTTTTTATACAAAAGATGTTGAAATTTATGTTTTAAATACTTTTATACCCGTAACGTACTTGTCTAAAAAGCATGACTTGCGAAATATTCGCAAAAAACTGATTTTCGATAAGAGTAAAAGACCTACTTCCGGTAGGAATTTCGGAAAACTTTTTAGATAAAATTATTCTCAATTTTAATTATAAGTGTATATGAATTCTTTAACGTAGTAACGTACTTGTCTAAAAAGCATGACTTGCGAAATATTCGCAAAAAACTGATTTTCGATAAGAGTAAAAGACCTACTTCCGGTAGGAATTTCGGAAAACTTTTTAGATAAAATTATTCTCAATTTTAATTATAAGTGTATATGAATTCTTTATAAATTTGTTTAAACTTAGTAGTTGACGAAATATTGTTTTTTGTTTTTTTCGCTGAAGTAAACTGCTACTTCCGGTCTACCGATTTTACTGAAAAACTAATCAGATCTCAAGAGGGAGATTATACACGTAAATACAAAATTTGGAATTGATATGTACAGCGGTTTGACCGCTATCGTGGTCACACACACACACACAGAGAGAGAGAGAGAGAGAGAGAGAAAGAGAGAGAGAAATTTTTTTAAAACCACTTTTTCTCGAGGTCGAAAATTTTCATCATCACAATACTTCCTTATACTACGTATAAGAAAGTAATATACTACGTATAAGAAAGTAAAACTACTACCTAGATATTAAACAAAGATACACACATGTTCAATGTTTGCATTAAATCTATTAGTAACACAACCATAGCGAACACAGTAATTTACAAAATCTATGTTATGAGTATTATTGAAAGGAGCTAGATGTAAGTTGCTATTATTTAGGTATTTATTATAAATGTTCAAAATGTCGCCCTTCCTGATCTCTACATAAATTAACACGTCGTATAAATTCCCTCACACAATTATGTAACTGGTGCCTGGTTATATTATTTATTGTTTGCCTCACTCGTGCTTCCAGTTCTTCGCGAGTAGCAGATTGTACAGTGTATAATTTTTCTTTCAAATATGGCCAGATATAGAAATCTAAGGGTGTTAAATCCGGTGATCTAGGAGGCCACCTGACTGGCCCATTGGTACCAATCTAGAGGTCACCAAAAGTTTGATTTAAGTAATCCCTAACGAGTCGTGAATTATGAGGTGCTGCGCCGTCCTGCTGAAGAACTACAACATATCTTTGCTCCCTTGGTAAATAATTTAAAGAGTCATTAATTTAATTATTTAAAAAATCCAAATACCTTTCGGAAGTTAGATGTCCGTCAAAAATTATAGGAGGCAAAAGAACGTCCCCAATCATTCCCAGCCAAACATTAAAACCAAACCTCACTTGATGGTTACCTTGTCTGTACAATCGCTGATTTTCCTGCGCCCAGTATCTCGTGTTTTGTCGGTTAAATTATCCAAGATTTGTAAATCTTGATTCGTCGGAAAAAATAATTACCAGCGAAATTACCGTCTCTTCGGATATTATCTACAGCCCAGTTGCAAAACTCTAATCTTCTCACAAAATCGGTTTCGAACAGGTGTAGGTTGATGGTTGATCTGATACTTGAAAGATTTGTAGTTATGTTTCTTTAGAATTTTTCGCACTGATTCATAACTAATAGTTAACTCGCGACCGATTTGTCGGAGGGAAACCGTTTTATCGACTTCAACTAAGGCAAGTACATTAATTTCTGTTGCTTCGTCAACAATAAGCTTTGCATTATTATTTTGTGGATCGTCTTCTTCACTCTTGAATTGAGATTCTACTCTTATAAGATAATTTGGGGGTCGGTGCTGTCGGTCTGGAAAGCGCTGTGCATAGAGCGCTGCAGCGGCTCTTGAATTTTTACGGCATTCTCCATAAATTAAAAGAATATCAACTTTTTCATTTCAAGTACACCTTACCAAATATGTATTGTTTACTGTACAACTATAAAATAACTTTTAAACAATACACAAAAATAACGTGAACCAGTGGCGGCTCGGGGTGGTTCACATAGGGAGTGCATAGTTTCAAAATTAAAAAGTATAATACAAGAACGCTTACCCAATCTTTATAAGTTTCACCGACATACTGTTCCAGACAGGTACTGTTCATTGTACAGTTTGTTTTGAGGGAATAGTAAATATAACACTACAGTTTGATTACATCTGACGATAAACGAAGTCCATTTTGCGTGTCTTTGACTTGCAGACAGTTCTATCACTTTTTCATTAAAATTTGGGAAATCATTTATAAATTCTCTTTCACAAGATAACATAGTAAGGGCATTTAATCTGTCTTCTTTCATTGTATGTCTCAGGAAAGTTTTTATTCTCTTCAGCCGTGAAAACTGGCGTTCCGCTTCAGACGTTGTCATTGGGATTGTAATGACAATTTTTAAAAGCTTAACAACTTCATTAAAGGTGTCTCTTAATCCATCCAGCAGAAGGCCTAGCAGACCTACAGCACTGACTTCTATATTTTGCCTATATTATGAATCTAAAACATTCTGAATGTTATTTTTTCCTAACATTCTTTGACTAAATATATTTTTCAAATGCCCTTCGGAATTTTCATGTTTCGTAATTTTAGCACTAAGATGAATTAAGTCCTTTATCCCGTTCTTTGACCAAGACGGTTCACCACCAAACAAAAGACACGGAAAACAAAACAAAGTGTTTTTAATTTCACACCCACAAATCCAGTCATTTTTCTGATAAATATTCATTTTGAATTTTCGTATAACGTCTTACCTTTAACAGATTGTTTATTTTCTAAACATAATTGAGGCATCGGCCGTTTAAGATTTTTTATTGCGATTTTTTCATCATACGTTTACCGCGAAAACGTGTTATTCTGTAACGCAGAGACGAAATTCATCTTACAACAGCGGTGAGCAGACTGGGGATCTTGCTCACACGCTAGGTATTATACGATATGGAAGTAGAACAAAATACAGTTCTCCCCACCTTCAATGTAATGTTAATGGCTTAACGGAGAAACGGTTGGGCTTTGCTCATGGGTATGTTTCTCTCGGTGGAAGGTAGTTGTCATTATATCTGTGACGACGATCGGTGCATGTAGGTTGCTACGCGTGCCGCACACGCCACGTTCCTGTTCAATAACTATGAATACGTAATAAATAAATACTTTCACAGTTAGTCGCCGCTTGATTTGTTTTGTTTCAAAATTCCAGGGGGTGCAATTGCTCACTTGCTCTCATTAAAGAGCCGCCCCTGACGTGAACTATCAATAAACTTGTATTGACAGCCTGTTAGTTGTTTACAGGTGACGTTTATTTCCTATGATAACTGTGTTTTTTTCATTTGTTGCTTTGTCGGTTTCGAACAGGTGTTGGTTGATCTGATACTTGAAAGATTGGTAGTTATGTTTCTTTAGATTTTTTCGCGCAGATTCATAACTAATAGTTAACTCGCGACCGATTTGTCTACGTTTAAAACATTTTATATTTTGTACTACCTGTCTACCACTAAACCACAGCATATTTTATATCACTTGAAAGCTAAAAATTATGCCAATATGGCACTGTAATAAAAAATAGGTGTTACTATTTAAAAAAAAACCAGTACCTGTCATTTGAAAATGAAAAAGAAATCTTATTTTCTTTAGTAATTTCAACGTGAAATACATGTTTCCTTCGCCAATGCGTGTAAATGTGAAAAACACGTTTCTTAATTGTTTTCAAAACTAACTTTGATGGTTGTTACATTTCGACAATTGTTGCGAAGCAGTTTCACGTTAATGGATAAATTTAACAGATACCGCCATCTTTGACAGAAATGTCAAAAGTTAACCTGCACTAGATGGCAAATTTTCAGAAGAAACAGAATAAGAACAGAAATAATAAAAGTTGTATTTAAAAATTCAAAATTAACGTCACTTCCGGTTTAACCGGAAGTGCTATAGAAAAACTGAGTGTACTTGAAGAAGCCCACCAATCACTTATATATACGGTCCGAATTTCAATGTTTTATTTTAACTATTAAATAAGTGGCGTGCTGATACATGATCTCGTTGACACCCGGTATAGTTGGGTTTCTCTTGAATTTTCATCAATTTCCATAAATGTATTCATTTCAATCTCCTCACCAATTTTTTAATTCATTGCATATGTTTGTTACGTTAGATTCCCTTTTTAAATGAAAATTCTTTAGTTATTATTTTTTAAATATCATTTCTTGTCTTTTCCGACATTGAAATAAAATAATAACAATAATAATAATAATAATATATCTTTATTACCCAACAGATATACATTTAATTATAGGAAAACACTAAAAATAATTTCCATAACACATGAACTAAGTATAAAATCACGAGAAAAAAAATTATAATGTATTAGTTATAACCAAATCATTTACTTATTAGTAACGAAAGGGTATAAAAATTGATATAATTCATCCCCGCCTATAACATGAAAGTAAGTAAAAGAACATATTATTATACCTAAAAATAAATAATAATATTGACCATGTAATATAAATGAAACAAACAAATATATTTAAATCAGAAAGTACAAAAAATAAAAGAAAAAAGCAACAAAGTTCAAAGTGTCCACCATTATTTTCAATACACATATTTACTCGTCGATTAGTAGAGAGCACAGTTACTCCAATTTCGGAGGCAGCAATTGTTGTAATCGACTGTTTGTGATAAACTATGTCTTTTAATCTGTAATCATAAATAAAAATCAAGAACATCTGGTAAGGCGAGTAAAAACTCTACGGGAATAATGGCTTCTTAATTTAGGGAGGGAATATTGCCGGGAAGCAAGAACTGCATTTTCAAAGCATTGAAAATACATTCTGATCATGTCATAAGCTTCAACGTTAGAATATAACATTTTACAAAACAAAATAATTATGCGCAGGTGTCCAAAAAGGCAAATTTGCTAAATACTTACAAAAAATAAAACTACAGGTGGCACTAATATTTTTACATTTCGATTTTCATGACTCACCTTGGAAATCTCATAATAATATAATTCAGTATCACTGTGCATGCGATATTGTATGATAGGAATTTAAAAAAAAAGCAAACTATACACTGTTCAGTATTATTATTATTTTATTACAATGTTGGAAAAGACAAGAAATGATCTTTAAAAACAGTTAGAAAATTTGAAAACATTTAAAAGGGGAATTTAACGTAATATATGCAATGTTAAAAATGTTACATCTATTATTTTATTTTATATTATTGTTTCTTGCTTTACATATATATGAATATTTTTCTTTATTTTTATGTATTATTATATTTTTGTAATATATGTTTAACGTGTTAGCTTTTAATTATATTATCATATTTAATGTATTTATTTAAGATATTGTGAGAATACTGATGCGGAGCTGGCCTCGGGCATATACAGTCTCAGCAGCCGAGTTTATTGTCTGCCGGCCCCGCTACACGACTGTGCACCGAAGCGATGCGAGACCTCCTATGTATGCGTACGGAATGCAGTGTCTGGCATCTGCGCATACATAAGGGGTCGATAGCTCCTCGAGCGGTTCACATGTAATTAATTAAATAAATGTGTATTTGAACTGAAATTTCAGTTTTATTTTCCGGTATTTTCAAAATAGGAAGTTTGCTTAACATGCAATGAATTAAAAAATCGATAAAAGGATTGATATCAATACGTTTATGGAAGAGTATAATCCTAAAATTAAAATGAAATTATTACTCCCAATAAATAAATCAATTTATATTTAATTTTTTTTATTTTTCTGGATTGTCTTCGTATGACTCTATCTTCGTCAAGAAAAAAGGTAGCAGCTTCCGGTTTTCAATGTTCTTTTCAGTTTTTTATGTGTTTCAATATTACGATATTAAAAATATATAGTACAGCGCCCTCTGTTATTTCTTTTTTGACAACCAAGCAATTTCGTACTGTATACCCATCAATTCTTTGTAAAATTCCCTATCTAATGAGCCCAGAAACATTAAAATCCGTTGAGGCAAACCGAAATTATACCTGCTTGTGGACGCAGACATACCCCCCTCTCCACCCTCCCTTTCGTATGGGAGTTAGATCAAAAAGTTTCAAATTAAAATATAAAAACGTCTGAAAATGTTGCTAGTAAAAATTTTAATCTATCTTAATCTAGAATTTAATGAAAAATTATCGAATTTTTAATTCACCTTGAGGATTACGCCCCCTTGCGATCATTTTGGAAATTTGAAAAATTTTGTTGTTGAAATTCCCGTGGTCCATTTTACTATCAAGATTTTTTCTGTCAGGTTGTGCGCTAAACGGTTGCCGAGATATGGCCGGTAGCCGAGCTTAAACAAACACCCGGTATATCAGATGAATGTTAATTTTTCGAATATCTTTTGCATTTTCAACTTTACAGAAAAATGTGATTAGGATTTTCGAAAAAACTCTTGGAGTTAAAGAGGAAACTGCGATCAGAACTACTGTGCAATTTTTTAATTTTCACAATATATAGCACATGATTTTAATTTTTCGAATATCTTTCGAACTTTCAACTTTACTGCAAAATGTTATTAGGATTTTCGAAAATACTCTTAGCTTTAAAGAGAGAACTGAGATCAGAACTGCCGTGCGATTTTTTCTTTTCACTATACATAGAACATGAATTTTAATTTTTACTCCATGTCCCGTATAACTAAGAGACAGCCTTTAGTTGTATTCTACAGCTTGATGAACATTGGCGGTATAAACGCAGACATTTTATTAAAATATGCATGTCCATCATAAGCTTCGAATACCGAGTTTTTTTTGAAAAATATGTCACTTGGTCTTATGAAGGAGCACCTTATTGTTAGATCTAGAATCAAGACCTTGCCGCATGCATGACGTAAGCTGTTTTCTAATTGTCAACTATAGTCCACCTGTAGAACCGAGCGGAGCAGTAGAAAGCACCGCAAAACGAGGTGAAAAAATGAGGTGTGGCCACCACACGACTTTCTTATACGTATGAGCGTTTCAAACTACAATTTTAAGAATTTTTTTATACAAAACTTATTCAAAATCCTATTCTAAGTACTTTCATCCTCTTAATAAATCGCTATAGAATGCATACTTTGAAAGATATTCGCAGAAAAGTGCTACTCGCTAAGAATAAAAGTGCTACTTCCGGTCCGAATTTTGAAATTTCATGTATACAAAAAATATTGCAAATCCAATTCTAAATACTTTTGTACTCTTAATAAATATATATAGAATGCATAATTTACGACATATTTGCAAAAAATCGTTATTCGGTAAGTGTAAAAGTGATACTTCCGGTTCGAATTTTGAAATGCTTTTTATACCAAAGATATTGGAAATTAAGTTCTGAATACTTTTATATTCGTAGCGTACCTGTCTAAAAAGCATGACTTGCAAAATATTAGCAAAAAACTGATTTTCGATAAGAGTAAAAGACCTACTTCCGGTAGTAATTTCGAAAAACTTTTTAAATAAAATGGTTCTCAATTTTAATTTTAAGTACATATGAATTCTTTATAAATTTGTTTAAACTTAGTAGTTGACGAAATATTTGCAAAATTCGATTTTTTCACTGAAGTAAAGTACTACTTCCGGTCTACCGATTTTACTGGAAAACTAATCAGATCTCAAAAGACAGATTATACACGTAAATACAAAATTTGGAATTGATATCTACAGCGGTTTGACCGCTATCGTGGTCACACACAGAGACACACACACACAGAGAGAGAGACACAGACACACAGACATTTTTTAAAAACCACTTTTTTGGTATCAGGGGACTTCAAAACGTGGACATCTGCAAAAATCTCGAGGTCGAAAATTTTCATCATCACAATACTTTCTTATACGTAGTATAAATCAGAAAACGTTGTCCTTTATGCGTACGCATCAATAAAGTGCAGTCGCTGCAAATCCTTCACTTGCAAGAATCATTATGTAGCTAAAATCGTCAAAAGAGGCTAAAAGCTCCACTTATAATTATAGTATATGTAGGTAACTTTCCACTAAACATTATTTTGTCTTTATCATAAGGTCATCATTTAATGTCTACGCAAATATGTTTAATTTAATTGTTTATTTTTTTTTTATTAAAAACAACAACAAAGAAATTTGATTTACAAATTAGTGTTTTCCTTAAAACTCTAACTTCACCGTTGAAAAATGGAAGCAGATACCTATTGATGTCAAAAGCCCGCGGAAAATAGAATAAGATCAAGTTAATCAATTTCCATCGCATGTTGTTATCATAGTACGTAAAACCTTCGAAAAGATCTAAAAAAGAAATGATATTCCCGTTTAAAAAGGCACAGTCAACAAACATATAAATAAAACCAAGAAATCTCTCCGCCTTCCTCTATCTCTCACTCTCTCTCTCTCTCTGATTGCTCGTGCGTATCTGTGTAATGTGTAAACACATCAAGCATTCATGTAGTACAACACTAGCGTATCGTATAGTTTATATCCAAGTTATGCATCTAAACTTCTCGTAATCTGCGCGTCTGTCTGGCCCAGGTTGAGGGACAAGAAAAGCAGAACACACAATTGTTTATGCAATAGCGCCGCGGATCACGATGACACGTCGTTAATCATCAACAGACAAACAGACGGTCCTCGAAAGACGAAAACAACTCACCAATCAATTTATTTTGATGACCTGAGCGTTCGACGTACCTTAAACGTTAAGCGATACAATGATCTAACTGACAGGGACGCGCTTGCAGGCTGAAGAAGAAAAATGCGACGTGCTGCGGATAGAGAGCCGACCTAATAAATATGTATTTGCTGATGATGATCACGTGAACACGTGCAAATCCCAAAACACCTGGCAGTGGAACGAAATAAACATGAAAATTCGCTGCGTTCTCAAAAAGAAAAAAGTAAGTCCGGACACTACACGGCTTTCTTATACTGTTACACTGCCTATGACCTTGGGTGTCAACGTTTTACAAAAGGATACCACGATCGTCGCCAAATTGTTACAATGGACCACATCACGATGGTCGTCAAATTGTTAGAAAGGCCCCACACGTTGGTCGTCAAATTGTTACAATAGATTATTTAGGTTGACTGCAGTGCAATTGTTACAATTGTTTATAAAGTGAACAATGAATTATTAGTATACACCGGACGTCCCAGGTGGTCCAGTGGAGCAAAGAAATAATGTAAACACGCAGTTACTGAATAGCACTATTCATATGGTGAACTGCAGCATCTGTTGTTGTCCCGAAAACAAGAGCAAAAAAAGCCGATCAAGAAAGTAATTTACAAGTAAAATCCTTTCTTTATCGGCGTAGGCAGAAGCGGGAGGGATTTTTAAAATTTATTATTTTTACCTTATATTTCGTAAGATAAATCAAGTTATATATGTGTATACCTATTCGTACTTATGTTTGATTCGTTTTTTCATTGTTTTGACTGTTAATTACACACTTCGTAATGTTTGTAGTAGTTCCTGTTTAATACCGTTTCCTTGAATCTACTTCTCCCAATTATCTTGACGTAAGTATGCACTGGATTTCGTTAAGTTTCAATAACGTACGGATACATTTTTAGTTATCATTTACTTAGATCTAGAACATTGTTTATGTTACTGTGATATGGAAGAACGTCGAGAATGGCATCGTGAAACAATGGATTAAGGGTCATACTGATTGTATGTCCTACATTGTCAGTGATTCTGAAATTTATTGCAAAGTCTGTAAAATATCGTTACAGAATGCCCAAAAAGCGCGCGTACAACGTCACTTGGCATCGCTAAAACATACACAGAAACTGGACTCGTTGGAAGCTAATATCCCACTAAATAAACTTGACAGTCCCACTTTTAAAACATTTCTCCAAAAATATACTGGTCGAAATGTTCCTGAGGTATCTACCTTACGCAAATATTGTGTTTCTAAGTGCTTCACGAACACATTAGAAGACATCTTTCAAATCAGTACCTATGAATAAGTGCCGACAAAACTGTCGATATATTAGGACGCGGTGTGGTAAATGTTGTAGCTGGTGTACTACATCCAACTATTCCATATAACGCATATGCAATAGCATCTACAGTTATAAATACAGTTGATGCGGAAACAGTTGCTAAAACCAGTGACGAGAATTTGCACAAATTGCTTCATTCGGACGACAGGTACAGAGAAAAAATAGTTTTATTTGTTAGTGACAATGCCGCATATATGTTAAGAACAGACAGACTATTAAAGGAAACATATCCTAATATGCTGCATATTACTTGAATCAGAGACACCTATCCGAAAGTTGATAGGCTTGTATCCGCTTTTAAAAAATTGTTCAGAAAAGCACCATTGAGAGTAGCTCTTTACAGTGGAAAACTTCCATCTTTGTCACTGCCTCCCTCGCCAGTAATAACTAGATGGGGACCATGGTTGGAAGCTACTAGTTCTTATGCAGAGAATTTCAATGTACATAATTTCGTTACATGTTTAAATGACGATGCTCGAAGTATTTCTGAGTGCAAGGAACTAACACAAATCCCAAATTTAAAAAATCAGTTGTTATTCCTTCAGGAACACTTTGGAAATTTACCTAAACTAATAACATATTTTGAAAATCGAAATCTCAAATTAAAAGATGGATTAACCACATTAGATGTAGCTATTAATATTTTCAAAAGTATTCCAAGTGACTTCGGATGTGGTCTTCAGTAAAAGTTAGACGCAGTTTTTAATAGAAATTCAGATTTAATAACATTGCGGCAATTGTGTATAGGGACAATGACACAAAATTATCTGCTAAATACGCTGAAATAATAGAATATTTTCAGTACGCACCTATAACCAGTTGCGATGTAGAAAGGACGTTTTCTATCTACAAGGATGTACTTCATTCAAAGGGTATTGCTAGTAAATATTAATACTCCTTTACACGATTTGAACTACAAAATGAAGAAATGACAAGGTATTTTGAATTTTATAGATCACCACCCACTTGTTATCCAATTGTAGAAATAAAATAAAAACCTCTTTAAAAATACAACATTTCAATAGTGCGCCCATGGGCGATGAGTCATCAACCTTTCGTGTCCGGTCTGTAATTATTAGTCAGTTTTTATTAAAGGGAGGGTTTACTTGATGCCAGTAGGAAATGTAGGAAATTTCATGGGGGGTGGGGGTGGGGGGGGGGAAGCTAGTCAGCTAGTCACTTTTTGCAGTAATAAATGACAAGGAAGAAGGTAATAGTCTCTTTTAATGGTGTGCCAAGCTTAACTTTTAACTTTTTACATAAATTATTTTCCTCGATTTTCTTTCAGAAAATGAGTTAATGGCTTCTTCATAATGTATTGAATTAGCCTCTTGGCTTTCTATAGACAGTATTGCGAGGTTTCTCAATCATTGAGATGTACAGTTACCAATCTCGCCCAAGTTTCACATGAGATTTCTTTGGCTATTGATGATGGAGAGCAACTGGATGTGATTTACAAGCTTCTTTTAGCAAAACTGAGTCACTTTGGATTATCTCCTTCTCTGATCAGATTATTCGACTCATACTTATCAAAAAAATTAAATTGCGTTTACTACAATGGCTATAAATAGGAGAGTTATATCACTGTGCCTGGTGTGCCTCAGGGGTCAAACCTGGACCCATTTTTATTTAACATATTTATAAATGACTTGATTACTTCCCTGAAATGTTCGGTGCTGGCCTATGCTGACGATTTCCAGATCTACCACAGGATAAGTGACTGCTCTGATATTCGCCGTCTACAGTCAAACTTGGATATAATCACAGATAAGGGAGATTACAGATAGCCGATAAGTTTTGTTACAATATTCGGGGCGCTCTCTCGCGGATTATAGCCGAATGTAACAAAATCTAGATTGCTATTCTAATTCCTACTTCAAATAAGGCCACGACATACTTCTTATATACCTGACTCTGTCGGACATACAGAAGAATAGTCTTTGAAATAAACAAGAAAATGGGTGTGCTTAAATGTTGAATGTTAAGAAGAACATTCATCAAATTATAGATGTATGTACTTGTGGTTAAAACTTTTCTCCGTGTCCAATTGCCTTGCACTCTTATTGCTGCCCCAATTGGTACAATGTAAAGTGCACATCCAACCATTTCAATCCATAATAGAAAATGAAACCCAAAGAGCTAAATCCTTAGTTAAAAATAATACGGTTCTACAATTCTTATCTAATCCACTATCTCTAACCTTAATCTCATATAACATGTCATATCTAATTTTACTAAAGTTTTAAGCTATGTGTTTTGGATGTTGGCGCGATATTTGAATCACTCCTTCTTATTCTGAGACAGGGTATAGTCCAGTTAAATTGTAGCAAAAAAGTTCGAAGTATGTATTGATCTGAGGAATAAGTGGAGACATTTTTCTACAATTTGATACAAAAACGTAATAGGCTTTACATCGTTTAAAAACTAAAAAAATATGCTTTATTTTAACTGTTTCTTAATATAATTGAAAATTTGAATCGAGAGTCGGTAGAACAAATAAATATTGGTTATTTCGTTGATGTAGTGGCAATTAAATTTTGCAATCTTTTATGAGGAAATTCACCATTTTATTGCATACGCCGATCAACAAAAAAAAAACCTTTAATACAAATTACAAAGATTTCACATGATTTTTAAGCATTTACAATTCCAAATTACTTGAAAAAATTACTAATTTCTAAAAGTAACAATTCCAATTTATAAAGTAATTGCCCAGCTCTGTTTTCTAATTGTTCGTGTTGATAATTTTGCGATGCGTTGTACACAAATGACCGCGTATGTAAATTCAGCGCACAAACAAGACGGCAATGGAATGCGTGGTAGCAATCGCCCACTGCCGCTAACATCGTGTGAAGTAGGAAGTGTAACTTGAATGTGGAAGTCGATGGCGAGACGTTCTGTGAGACTGTTTTCCTACAAGCGGTTGCGACCGTTGAGGAACCTCTCGCCGAGACAAACATTCCGTACAACAACGTCGTACAACGCGTTTTCCCTGCTGGGTAGACTACTGTGGTGTCATTGAAGGAGCTATTTCGTTATGATTTTTGTCTGCGATCGTGAAAGTCTCCCAGGGAACCTCGATATGTTGCATATATTGTTTTATGTATTATTAATTAATTAATTTAATATATTATATATATATATATATATATATATATATATAAATGAAAGAATAAGAAATTATTGCGGATACATAAAATATCAGAAAAAGAAAAATATTGGGTATAATCCGCTGTAGAGCAACCCAATATTTTTCTTTTTCTGATATTTTATGTATCCGCAATAATTTCTTATTCTTTCATTTACATTTCCTGGGTCTCGGATGGCACGCAGGTTGGCATTGTCTTCCTCGTGGCGACGTTAGTTGTCCTCAGAACCGAGGATCTTCTGGCTGAAGCTGCAAATGGTGGTCTGTCACCTGATGGTCTTCCGTTTAGCTTACATCTCCAAGGTTATCCCACCTTATTCCTTGGCTACACCGTACTGATGACGCGTGAGACACGTGTCTACGGTTGCTCTACAGCGGATTATACCCAATACTTTTCTTTTTCTGATATATATATATATACAGGGTGAGTTTTTTTGAATGTTTAGCATCGGGATCTCAGAAACTACTGGAGATAGAAAAACGCTTAAATGGGGAAAGATGCGCAGTTTTACGAGTTTGATTTAAAACTGCTTTTGTTTCTCCGATAACTTTCATGGCTTATTAGATATTCAAAGAAAACTAAATTTTACGATTTTCTTTAAACATGCTTAGCATCGTTAATAGTAATTTTAGAGAAAAAGTGTTCAGACAAAAGTTTTAGATAATTTTACGCCAAATTAAACTTTGTAACTAATATTTTTTTTTCGTTCACCATTATCGAGTTATGACACAAACTTGTGTTTTTTTAAATGGAAACCATAGTTGGTTTTGACATCATTAAAAAGCTTATTTTTTGCTGATTACAATGATATAAGGTTTGATATGGTTATTTTAAAAAATAAAGAGGATGTAGACATTTTTACGGTTTTTATGGAAAACAATTGAATTTCGAACTGATAAAATACAAACCAAACGAAAACTTATTTTGAAATCTTATGTAGTAATAAAATGAAAACTATAAGAACTTTTATTAAGGGCACACAACATTATTAATGTTCAAAGATACCTCCATTATTATTAATACACAAATTGCATCTCTTCACAACAGAGTTTGTAGCATTGCGTACTTTACGCCTATCGATGTTATTAAAAGCAACTAAGACAGCTTCTCTTAAATCGTGGATTGTTTCATATGTTCTTTTGTATACTGTGTCCTTTAGTACACCCCACAAGAAAAAATCCAAAACTGATAAATCAGGGGATCTAGCCGGCCAATCAATGGGTGCATTTCGTCCTATCCATTGATTAGGGAAGTTCAAATTTAAATAATTTCTAACATTCAGTTGATTGTGCGGAGGCGCTCCGTCATGTTGAAACCATTGCAGCATTGCTCGGGTTCTTAAATTTAAATTATCTAACATTTCCTCGAAATCTTGTTGTAAAAAATTAAGATAACGATTGCCAGTTAGTGATCCATCAAAAATAAAAGGAGGAAGAACAGTTGATCCTATAACACCACACCAATCATTAAACCCAAATTTAATTTGTGGTCTCCTATGTTCAACGTGAACACCTTCATGTAAAGTTTGTGATACTGATAATTTGTAGGGACGAAAGTTATGCTTCTTCAACACTCTGGCAATAGTGTGTTGAGAGGAGCCCATTTGTGTTCAAATGTGTCGGGTCGATGTAGATGGATTCTGAGCGACACATGCTAATATGTTTATTTCTCTATCTTCATCCATCCCTTTTTTTGATTTTGGTTTAACGAACGAACCATAATCTGCTAAATTATCCCATAATCTCTTAAAAGTAGGTAGCGACGGCTGACGTCGATCAAAATAATTTTCAAAATAAACTTCAGCAGCATATGAAACAATCGACGATTTAAGAGAAGCTGTCTTAGTTGCTTTTAATAACATCGATAGGCGTAAAGTACGCAATGCTACAAACTCTGTTGTGAAGAGATGCAATTTGTGTATTAATAATAATGGAGGTATCTTTGAACATTAATAATGTTGTGTGCCCTTAATAAAAGTTCTTATAGTTTTCATTTTATTACTACATAAGATTTCAAAATAAGTTTTCGTTTGGTTTGTATTTTATCAGTTCGAAATTCAATTGTTTTCCATAAAAACCGTAAAAATGTCTATATCCTCTTTATTTTTTAAAATAACCATATCAAACCTTATATCATTGTAATCAGCAAAAAATAAGCTTTTTAATTGTGTCAAAACCAACTATGGTTTCCATTTAAAAAAACACAAGTTTGTGTCATAACTCGATAATGGTGAACGAAAAAAAAATATTAGCTACATAGTTTTATTTGGCGTAAAATTATCTAAAACTTTTGTCTGAACACTTTTTCTCTAAAATTACTATTAACGATACTAAGCATGTTTAAAGAAAATCGTAGAATTTAGTTTTCTTTGAATATCTAATAAGCCATGAAAGTTATCGGAGAAACAAAAGCAGTTTTAAATCAAACTCGTAAAACTGCGCATCTTTCCCCATTTAAGCGTTTTTCTATCTCCAGTAGTTTCTGAGATCCCAATGCTAAACATTCAAAAAAACTCACCCTGTATATATATATATATATATATATATATATATATATATATATATATATATATGAAGAGAAATTTCTTGAATTAGCGGCATTTTAAATTAATTGATGACAAATACTTGCATTATTTATACATTATATACATTAATCACATATAAAATATTAATTATATATATATATATGATTGTATATTTTTCATGGTTATTCTCGGCTTGCTTGGTTGATTCCACAACCAAGCCGAGAATAACCATGAAAAATATACAATCATATACACCGTGTTTCATGTAACTAGCACATTAGAAGTTTTTGTGCTTACAACGCGAATTTTTTCCAGAAGTTTTGCCTTCTCACATAATTGACCGCAATCTTTCAAGTTAAAATATTTTGAAACTCGTGCAACTTCCGGTTACACCGGAAGTAGGCGCCATCTTTGTTATTTTAAATGTGACACCCTGTATTTTATTCGAGATTTGAATTGCTTATTTAAATAGAAGAACAGAGATACCGGGTTGGATTATGTCAAAGTCAACCGTTTCGGAGTTATTCAACTGTTTTCCATTTTTAAGGCACTTGAACGTAAATTTTAAAAGTTCTTTATCTGAGACATGAAAAAAGATAAACAATTGAAATTTGTTCCTGAGATAGTCAAAGTATTTTCCTATTCGAATATCACCAGGTTTTGCAATAATATTACACAGGGTGTTCTCTAATTAATTTACAATTATACACATTTCAAATGCAAGAAACTCAATTTTTTCAAATGAAACACCCTGTATATTTTCGCCTTTTCTGAAGCAGAAAAAGATTGTCTTTCGATCCACTATTACATTCCCTATACCTATCTCTAGAGGTTTTTGAGTTATTGGGGAGATCAGCCTGAAGGCCCGATATTTTGCCATTTATCACACACAATTTCAAGAATGCCTTGGAAGTAACAAAATGTTTAGTTGTCAAAATTTCGTTCGCTGTCAGTGTTATTAATTTGATGCTTGGATATTTTTTGTACTTTACTGAATGATTTGATTAGTGCATAATGGAAGGCTATAATAATAATTATCCAAATGAAAGTATCCTTAATGTATTTTACATACACGGAGAATGTAATCGCATAATAAGTAGAACTTGCCGTGTGTTCAATCAGAGATACCCTAATTTACCTCCGATGAATCGATTCAAATTTGCAAAAATTGAAACACATTTTTTGCGACATTGGAATATGAACACAAAAAGAAATTGTACTAAGCCAGTAACAGGTGAAGAAAACAACGAAATTAATATTCTGGGATATTTCACAGCTCATCCCCATGCTTCGATACGTAAAGCAAAGGTGGATTTAGATATTAGTATGACGTCAATTCAACGCGTGCTAGCAAAAAACAAATGGCACCCATATGCACAAAGGAAAGTCCACGAACTGAGAAATGGAGACGCTCAGAGAAGAATTGATTTTTGTGAGTGGCTAACTATTCGTAAACAGGAAGATCCGGACATGTTACGAAAGATTTTATGGTCGGATGAATCCAAGTTTACCAGGCAAGGCGTTGTAAATAATAAAAATTGTCATTTTTGGGCAGATGAAAATCCCCACTTTTCACGAGTAAGCCACTTTCAATATCAATTTAGTTTTAATATATTCGCCATAATAGGGTGGGGAAGGGTATTTTATCATATTTATGATGAAAGGCTAACGACCGAAAGATATTTGCGAATCATTAGGGAAGTGGTGGCAAACATTGTCAATGACCATGTCTTTGGCCTGCTAGATCTCCGGATTTAACTCCAGTTGACTTTTTTTATGGAGTTACATAAAAAAAGAGGTCTATGCAACACCAGTTAACTCCAGGCAAGAACTAGAGGATAGGGTGCGAAGAGCATTTGACCAAATTGAAGTTCAAATGATTGAACGTGCAACGACTAACCAGCTCCAAACAAGGTTAAATAAATGCATTGAAGTAGGCGGTGGACATATTGAGCACTTGCTGTGATTTGGTTTTAGATTTGTTTTTGTTTTCTTTGTTTGACTTATACCGTGAGATCAAAAATGTTTTCGCAATTAATAAATTTTTGTTTTGAACTAGAAGACTTTTTTTCCATGCCCATAACATGCTTACAAATGACTATTAATCCACTCCTCCTATACTTAATCTATTATTTTTTCAGTTTTATTTGGCAAAATATCGGGCCTTCAGGCTGATCTCCCCAATAACTCAAAAACCTCTAGAGATAGGTATAGGGAATGTAATAGTGGATCGAAAGACAATCTTCTTCTGCTTCAGAAAAGGCGAAAATATACAGGGTGTTTCATTTGAAAAAATTGAGTTTCTTGCATTTGAAATGTGTATAATTGTAAATTAATTGGAGAACACCCTGTGTAATATTATTGCAAAACCTGGTGATATTCGAATAGGACAATACTTTGACTATCTCAGGAACAAATTTCAATTGTTTATCTTTCTTCATGTCTCAGATAAAGAATTTTTAAAATTTACGTTCAAGAGCCCTAAAAATGGAAAACAGTTGAATAACTCCGAAACGGTTGACTTTGACATAATCCAACCCGGTATCTCTGTTCTTCTATTTAAATAAGCAATTCAAATCTCGAATAAAATACAGGGTGTTACATTTAAATAACAAAGATGGCGCCTACTTCCGGTGTAACCGGAAGTTGCACGAGTTTAAAAATATTTTAACTTGAAAGATTGCGGTCAATTATGTGAGAAGGCAAAACTTCTGGAAAAAATTCGAGTTGTAAGCACAAAAACTTCTAATGTGCTAGTTACATGAAACAGGGTGTATATAAGAAACGGCTAAGAAAGAAGAAGGAAAAACAAAGGACCTTCACAAAAATTATATATATATATATATATATATATATATACAACTTCATAACGTTTACTTAATATAAACTAGTGGTGTTGCAAATGTAACTATACGTTATATCCCGGTCAAAATAGACATTCAACCTAGACAAAACTCCAACAGAGCTAAAAATTTACACAGACCTTTGAATAGTTATTTTAAATAAAATGTGAAAAGTCCCCATCAATCTAACATGTGCTAAAATTTATATTCAAGGTCAAAGGTCATGAAAATCAGTTTTTCGCGAATATCTCTTAAACGGTTAGTTGTATTGTAAAAATAGTTATTATCAAATTTATGGAGCATGCGATTTTCGACAAGAAAGGTTCTAACACTTTTTCTGTTACAAACGATCGTTCGCATGTTATGGCAATTTTTAAAACTGCAAACTTGGAATTCTCACTAATATGCACCCCTGTAGGCATAATCCACGGTCTATGTAGAGAATGAAAAAGAGATTGTGAAAGTGATAATGAATAAATAATAAATTTTTATTGATTTGGAAAAAACAGTGGGATTCAATATATACAGCCGCATTTTATTCTTTTTCTTCATCTTCTGGCTGCTGGATTTCTACATATTGCTCTAAGACATCAGCCGGATCTAGTAGTTCGTCGTTGATGTCATAAGCATCATCATCACCAGTTGTATTAGGTGTCACATTCGAGCATGAATAACCGTGACAATTGCCACATACTGCAGAACAGAACAAGCCAACTTTTTTGCGTCCACAGTTGAAATTGCAACCCTTGGTGCAATTGCAAAAAATCGTATTGAGTAATATTTCTGGAGCAGGTGGAAGAAAAGTTTGAATTGGCTCCAGATCGTTATTAATCCTTATCCACCCCCAGTCTTCAGGATTTAGTTTATTACCTAGCCATACCTGAACTTGATAATAGACTCGGTATAAATGTTGATAAACAGCAGCAGATGTTGGAGGAAGATAGGACAACTTCACGACTTTATTGTGTCGGGTACTTTTTATGAAAGTGGAAAATCTATAGCTGTCTAAAGAAGTAGTATTTTTTGGAGCACCATACATCTCAAGCAGGAAACGAATTCCGTTTGAGATAATTATATTTGGAGTAGAATCAATTCTTTTAAGTGCTGTAGCACACTGAACTAAATCATAATTCTTTTCGAGTAATTTAAATACTCTGGTTTTACCTTTCTTAAAAAATGCAGACGTAGTGTCGCAACCGGTGATGGCATGAAAAAATAGTATATGAGCACGACAATTTGGCTATTTGTCGAAACTTTGCAACGAATACATTTCTGATGCCGCTTGTGTCTTTCCTGGTTTAAGGAAGTGAATATTATTATGCATGGGAGCCCGTGCAATTAATATTATCAACAAATCGATGTCTTCACCAACAACGATGGTTGTATTCCTATTTGCTTGTTCTATAGCCGTTTCAATGATGAGAACACCAGCATCATTATCAGCTTGTTTTACAGGAATATTCGCAGAATTTAATTTTTCAGATAACATTTGAATAAATCGAGTCTTGTTATGAGTATTAGACAGAAACTTTTGTTGGCTAGTCGGTACAGTCAGGAACAGATCAAAAAGAATATCTAACGATGAAGAAGTTTTAGTAGCCCGTCGACGTTGTTCTGCAGCTTTAATATTTTTTTGAAAATCAGTATAGCCATCGAATACGACGATAATGTTGAGGCCGTAATGATTACGGACATAATCAATGTATTTAGCAAAAATAACATCGAATGTTTCCTCCTGGTCCCAGACAACACGATGTAAAAGAAAACCTCCATCGATGATATATGTGGCGTTTGTGTTATTCAAATCAACATTTACAGTTTGAAAGCATTTATAAATGGTCGATTTTTGTGTTTTACGACGCATTCCAATTGCATCAAAAAGTGATAAAGATAGATAGATGTTGACGGCTAGGAATGAATTATTTTTATGTGTGCTATAAGTGTGAACACACAAACGAATATCTCGATATATATTTATCCCGATATATTATTCATATATTTCTTCTATTTACGCATATTATGATATTGTAACGAAATGTGTTTAGATTAAATAAAAGAATCAGATCTCTCGGCGCGATAAAAACGAAATTGTCACACGCAAAAAAGGGGCAGACCGGGCAACGTATAAAAACGCTCTTATTTACACACCGCCATAAATCATCTCTCTCTCGGCTGGTAAATATCGTAAATGCAGTGAGTCATCTCACAGATGTGCGACGTAAGCAAGAAAAAGTCTAGATTTCCACTGGTATATTGCCGAATTTACTGGTACTGTTCGAGAACATTTCATGCATGTGTATATAAGGCGACTGGGTCACCGGGATTCATTCATTACGGGATTCATTGATTACGGAGAGTAATCGCGGAGTAATTCGGGATAAAGAAGTGGTCTCGTGGGAACAGTGGAAATAAATAAATACGGACAGACTTAAATAATAGTAGTAATAAATAAATACCTGTGATAATTAAATTGTAGTAGTTTAAGTGTGTTAAGTTAGTTTTTATATTTTATATTGTTATATAATTTTAAGTATATAAATATACAGACTGTTTTAAATAAATAAACTGCACGAGTTGTTTATTGGAACCCGAAAACGTAACAATATGTTTTAAACTTTCAACTCGCAATAACATGCGAACGATCGTTTGTAGCGGAAAAAGTGTTAGAACCTTTCTTGTCGGAAATCGCATACTCTATAAATTTGACAATAAATACTTTCACAATAAAACTAACCGTTTAAGAGATATTCACGAAAAACTGATTTTCATGACCTTTAACCTCGAATAAAAATTTTAGCTCAAATGATCGTTACTTTTTCAAACAGTTACTCTCATAATATATAACTTATAGAATACATTCTCGTCTGATATATTTTATTAAAAAATTATAATTTAGAGTAAGGAACTTTGTGCAAAATATTTGAATTTAACCAATTATTAGTATTACATGTATTTGCGTAGGTCGATTTCATTATAAACGCTTTGTTTGAACTTATTGTATTAATGCAATGTAAAATAAATTTTGTGCCATATACTATCTAATGGACTTTTTGGAATTAAAACACAATTTTCACTTCACCAAGTTTATTAAGTAATAAACTTTATATTTATTAAATAATAACAAAATAGATTTTGTTAACTACCAAGGATGATTTAAGGTTTTGTAACACTACTGCAGTCACTAGTACTACTACTACTGACTATTACTGATTTTACCAATTAAAGTGAAAGCTCTACACGCGGACATCTCTCGTAACCGGAGAAATTTTCAGTACACAAGTGTTTTGTTACGTTTTTAATATAAATTACTCTCCGATAAGCGGACCCTCTAACGGACGGACATAAGCGGACACAAAACTCCTTCTAAGTATGTAATACTCAGTGACTCTTACTAGATCGGTAGAAAGGTCGGCAATATTCGGTAGATAATAGAAAAGATCGGTAGATTAAAGAATTTACAGCTTTTTTAGGAATATCTTCTTTTATTTATTATTTATAACAATATATAAGTAACATACATTAAATAGAATATAAAATTTGAAAACAATTTTTTTCAAAAAAATCATTTTACAAAAATTACCCGTTTTCGCCATCTTCATAGAGTGTATGCTTAGCCATTCGCAAAGTTAGTTTTTTTTCAATTGGAAAACCGAAGCAACTTTTATTTCCAATGTATTGCTTAGCAAGAATTAACCCGTTGATTGTATTCGTACGTAGCTTGTTTCTCTGTTTAGTTTTTAAATTATTGACCGTAGAAAAAGTTCTTTCAACATTTGCCGAAGAATGCGGCAAACAAAGTGAATTAAAAACAAATTTTGTAAGACAATTAAATTTACGTGTCCCGTCGCCGAAACATCATTAAGACAAATGTTAACATTTGAGTTTGTCACTCGCACAATAATAACTTGTAAATAGTTTTTATATATTTTTCGTCTTCTTTTTTCACAGAAGGGACGATTTCCTCGTTGTCGATTTGCTTCGGTAAGGACCTCCCTCCTCCGACGATAGCGACACCTGTAGCTTCTTTAACTGTTCTATTTTATATTATAACTAGACCATATTACACGACTGAGATTAAGAAATTAAGTTTTATAAACAAATATTAATAGATAAGTGAGTTAATACATATGATTGATGTATGTAAATGTCAAACCTTATAAAGGTAATTCTCTGCACTACCGACTGTTAAATAGAATGTAAAATTGGATCATCGATATACAGGATAATTAAAAATAATAGTTCTTGAAGGAAAAATAGAAGTTTGTTTTATAAACGGTAAAAAATAATTTATATACATATTATTAAGTAAAATATAAAGAGTCTCATGTTAATGTTGCATTTATTTAACATTGCATAGCATACTAGTACATTTTAACACACAAACGTGGGTATTATTATTATTAAGAGATAACTTATAATATACTAAGTATAGCTGTTATAGTTATAGTGAAATACTGTATCAATATATATAAATCGTTTTAACAAATGTCCAATATAAAGTCACTGACTAAAAACCATACGAATGTTCTTTCTTTCTTTTTTCTTTTTTTATACCTATGAAATGTCGTAGTTTTCCTAAATATTCCATTGAAAATTCTTTCATTAGTGCTGCTTTTAATTTGTTCTAACATCGAGCTGTCATTTTCAGCAAGAATTATATCTTCTACATGCGACAATAGATAAATGTTTATGTTATTTTGTATGTATACCAGTGGCGGCTCGGGGTGGTTCACATAGGGAGTGCATAATTTCAAAATTAAAAAGTATAATACAAGAACGCTTACCCAATCTTTATAAGTTTCACCAACATACTGTTCCAGACAGGTACTGTTCATTGTACAGTTTGTTTTGAGGGAATAATAAATATAACACTACAGTTTGATTACATCTGACGATAAACGAAGTCCATTTTGCGTGTCTTTGACTTGCAGAACAGTTCTATCACTTTTTCATTAAAATTTGGGAAATCATTTATAAATTCAATTAAAAACCGGTAATGCTTCGATGTGATCTCTGAGCGATTTATCTAATTCCGCCGTAAAATTTATCAATTCCCGAAAAATGCCCTTGGTATTCGACGTTTGCCGTTCATCATGACCCCGAAGTGCCAGTTCAAACGCGCCACAAAATCTAATGCAATTTATTATTAAATTTAACACATGCCTATTTTTTGTTACCTGTCCATTGTGTTGTTGAACTGCTTTTCTATATGATGATCTGAAACATTCTGAATGTTATTTTTTCCTAACATTCTTAGACTAAATATATTTTTCAAATGCCCTTCGGAATTTTCATGTTTCGTAATTTTAGCACTAAGATGAATTAAGTCTTTCATTCCGTTCTTTGACCAAGACGGTTCACCACCAAACAAAAGACACGGAAAACAAAACAAAGTATTTTTAATTTCACACCCACAAATCCAGTCATTTTCTGATAAATATTCATTTTGAATTTTCTTATAACGTCTTTACCTTTAACAGATTGTTTATTTTCTAAACATAATTGAGGCATCGGCCGTTTAAGATTCTTTATTGCGCTTTTTCATCATACGTTAACCGCAAAAACGTGTTATTCTGTATCGCAGACACGAAATTCATCTTACAACAGCGTTGAGCAGACGGGAATCTTGCTCACATGCTATGTATTATACGATATGGAACTAGAACAAAATACAGTTCTCCCCACCTTCAATGTAATGTTTAATGGCTTAACGCAGCAACAGTAGCGCTTTGCTCATGGGTATGTTTCTCTCGGTGGAAGGGGTCTTTACATCCGTGCGCTGTTAGTCGCAGGTTAGTCGTCATTATATCTATGACGACGATCGGTGCATGTAGGTTGTTTCGCGTGCCGTACACGCCACGTTCCTGTTCAATAACTATGAATACGTAATAAATAAATACTTTCACAGTTAGTCGCCGCTTGGTTTGTTTTGTTTCAAAATTCCAGGGGGTGCAATTGCTCACTTGCTCTCATTAAAGGGCACTGATGTATACATATAAATATTTGTCATTTTTTGTTTGTTGCAAGCCAAGTGATAAAGATCGAATCTTATGTTCTTAGAGCTTAAGTTCATATAGGAACTTTTTCAAGCTAACATAGAGAACTTGTATAAGTTTTAAATCCTGGAGGTTTTCGAACAAATTTATCGCGCGCACTTTTTCCGGTGTAGTCAACATTATTATTATAAACGTTTTTACCTTCGTTATTTGGGATATAAAAATAGAACTAGGCGATATTAAATGTAACAGTAACACATTACTAACTGAACTAATAATAATCCCACTCCTGCGTCTGGAAATCCCTTTTTATACATATCTTTATCTCAGCGATAATTGTCGTGGTTTCTGGAATAACGGTGACCAATTCCCCATTCATTTTTTTGCGATTTTTTTTTCTAGTACTCTACGTCTAAAGAAACATTTATCTGTAGTAGAAAATGTTGTATGTATTACGTATTACTATTTACAAAATAACCGAATGAATATTAGAAACATTAATTTTTACTTTCTTATACGTAGTATAAGGAAGTATTGTGATGATGAAAACTTTCGACCTCGAGATTTTTGCAGATGTCCACGATTTGATATCCCCTGATACCGAAAAAGTGGTTTTTAAAAAATGTCTGTGTGTCTGTCTGTCTGTCTATGTGTGACCACGATAGCGGTCAAACCGCTGGAGATATCAATTCCAAATTTTGTATTTACGTGTATAATCTCCCTCTTGAGATCTGATTAGTTTTTCAGTAAAATCGGTAGACCGGAAGTAGAAGTTTACTTCAGTGAAAAAATCGAATTTTGCCAATATCTCGTCAAATACTAAGTTTATACAAATTTATAAAGAATTCATATGTACTTAAAATTAAAATTCAGAACAATTTTATTTAAAAAGTTTTTCGAAATTCCTACCGGAAGTAGGTCTTTTACTCTTATCGAAAATCGGTTTTTTGCGAATATTTCGCAAGTCAAGCTTTTTAGACAGGTACGTTACGTGTATAAAAGTATTTAAAACATAGTTTTCAATATCTTTTGTATAAAAAAGATTTCAAAATTCGGACCGGAAGTAACACTTTTACTCTTACCGTATAGCGATTTTTGGCAAATATGTCGTAAATTATGCATTCTATATATATTTATTAAGAGTACAAAAGTATTTAGAGTTATATTTGCAATATTTTTGGTATACATGAAATTTCAAAATTCGAACCGGAAGTAGCACTTTTAGTCTTAGCGAGTAGCACTTTTTTTCGAATATCTTGCAAAGTATGCATTCTATAGCGATTTATTAAGAGAATAAAAGTACTTAGAATAGGATTTTGAATAAGTTTTGTACAAAAAAATTCTTAAGATTGTATAGTTTGAAACGCTCATACGTATAAGAAAGTCGTGTGGTGGTCACACCTCATTTTTTTTATATATGTATGTGCATCAATCATGGGAACCATTCAAATATATTAGGTTTATTCTCTGTCTTTTATATAGTCAACACTCCTTGCCCTTCACAATAAGCCTCAGTGTTAGAGATGGAAACGATGATATTCGAAATTTTAGTGCAAACTTTTTTTTTCAACCAAGTGTTTATCGTCAAGGTATGTTTCTGCGTTTAGAGTTAATGTTGCAAATTCTTCCAAATATTTAGGCTTACTTGTTTTTCTGGTACACTATTTTCTTCATCAAGTACTCTTTCTTCAGCCATATTTTCGCCATCGGATATTGTTTCTTCTGTTGTGTTATTCTTGTGAAGTCTGCTTCATAAAATTCATTTTCATATGAGAAACAATTTTCATCGAATATAACATCTCTTCCGCATGTTATTTTTTCATCTGTAGGATTCCATAAACGACATTTGTTTGAACAGTATCCTACCACGAAACAAATTTGTTCTTGTTCAATTTACTAGGTATGTGAAAGTATGCCTGCCACTCGTAACTTATTTAGATCTGGAATATCTCCAAACTACAAAACGTGAAGTAGGTATAGATGCGAAGTCCGCGGAAAATATTTTTATTTATTCAATTCACCAGTATGGAAATTATCTAAACCTTCTACACTAGACTATAAGGTACATAAATGTTAGTAGTTATATCTATTTTGTATTATAATTTTTATCACCTGATGAAGCTCTCGCAGGGCGAAATGATCGTAATACATATTTTAAATATATTTTCCAACAGATTGTTAAAAAAATTTTTTTATTCGTTAATAACTTTCTACAATTTTTAAACGGGTGCTGCCTATGAAAACAACGTGATAATAATTAAACCATAATTGTACGCTTAGTCTTGTATCTGCATAAACGTAAACGCAGACTTTTAAAGTATGTGTAGTTAGCTGCAGGGAGATTCTTTGCCTGCTTCTTTTGCACTGAGAACGTGCAATGTACTCCCATGCAAAAACATTCATACAAACCTGCGTATAATCCACGCACACAACATGTATCTCTGTACATACATACATACTAACGTTCTGAAAGAGAAAAATAACTGCTTGGCGAGTTCTTATCGGGTTTATGTAACTGTCTACGAGTGTTGATTAAATTTTGAACGTGTGAGATGTTTACAAATGCATGGAAACCCACGAGACAGGTCTCTCTAGTCCCGTAGACATATCATCGTATTCCACGCTAACTTTTACACATAACAGTCTATTCTTCGAATTGACGACTGTTTTCGTTCACATTATGTATAACACGTTTCCCTGATTTTTACAAATCATTTATGGTCGTGTCACACACTAATAGCGACACAACGGGTGCATGAAATTACCCCCCCCCTTTTTTTTTCGAAAAGTGAAAATCTGTTATTCTATGTTTTTCTAGGTTTTTCTAAATTGTTACCAAGTATGTCAAAAAAAAATCATAATGGGCCGAGATAATAAGACAAAAATGAGGTGTGGCCACCACACGGACTTTCACAAACGTAGAGTTTGAGCTTATACAAAAGTTGTTCTAAATTAACTTTTACTTTTATCTTCTTAAGCAAATAAACCTGTAAGTGTGTTATTGTGTGTAACTAAATTTTGAGATTTTTCTTATACAAAAACTATTCGAAATTGTATTCTTAGAACGTCTGCTCTCTTAGTAAATCTCTATAGAAGGCATACTTTGCGAGATATTTGAAGAAAAAAAATGCCATTCGATAAGAGTAAAAGTGTTACATCCGGTCCGAATTTTGATATTTCTTTTATACTTTATCCTAAATCCAGCTCTAAATACTTTTGTACTCTTGATAAATATAGTGTACTGTTTAACATTTAAAGACTATAAACTAAAATTATCTAAAATTTAACTAAATAGTATTGAATATTCATTTATATAAATAGAATTATTTATTTTAATAGTATAGTAGGGTAAGTACTAATTGAACATAATTGTAATATCAACTTAATGAAATACCACTCTTTCATTCAACAAAAAATACATACATATTGAAGTCAATGTTGTCAAGAATTAGATATCATAAAGATAGGCAACTTAATTTACTGCATGGAATTTTAGAAAATAAAACGCATATGTCGATAAAATAAGGCAAGATCCTTAGATACCGAGGAAAAAAAGATTATTATTGATCTTTTTGAAGAGAGAGTAACAAATTAGTGGTATTAAAGAAGAGATTAAAAAAGGGGAGTTTAATGTTGAAAACTGTCTATTAACAGTTAAAAGTAACTTACATATCATTTAATTAAGCATTTGTGTATATAGTAAAGGCGAAATTCATAATTTTGGACTGTTACGAGGTGTTACTGAACTAGTAATTTACCTGAGGATGCCTGTAAATAAAAGAATTTGATTGTTATAAATTAATAAATCATACCGAGAAAAACTAACTTCTCACTTTTGGATTTAGTTTTTTTTCCAATATCTTTTGATATACAAGAGATACGGTTTTGATGCATTGGAATTATGTTTAGAACAAATTTAGAACAACATGGAATAAACCTCAGAATTTCAATTTTCGCAAGAAGGGAACTGTGAGAATATCGTTTTTCGCCATTTTCTCGGTTGATTATGATTTATTTTTTGAAATACTTTGGAACAATTTAGAACAAACCTAGAACAACATGGAACAACTGTCAGATATTTGATTTTCGAACAAATGGTGGCTAACTTCACACACCCATGAATTGTTTGAAGGAAGACTGAAAAATCTGCATTAATAAACAAGTTTATAGGTTTGTTGAATTCGATTACGTTTTTGGTTATTGGTGTATATTCCGATCGCTGTTCTTTCAGCAACGTCTTCTTGTTATGTCTTTTATTGTAACATGCCGTAGTGGTTTGGAGTAAAAATATCTATCTATATAGTATTATACTACTACTAATTAGTAGTATTATTTGTTGTGTTTGGTTTGAAATATATGTACAACATTTACATATTCATGCATTTGAGTATGTATTTATTTTACATATACGTTTATAGTATATATATATATAACTGGAGAAGCACATATCCGTGAGCATGAAGCGAGGAAGGTCAACAATCTTGAACCGTCTAGACGTCTTTAAGATGTTAAAAATCTCTCTTCTTACCGGATACTTTATTATTAATAAACGATTTGAGAAATAAAAAAAGAAGCAGCATTAAGTAAGAAAAACGACGCGAGGAATTTAAGTAGTGTGGTAATGGTCGACAGAAAAAGTTGTCTAGCTCATTGTATGTATACATACACTTATTGTGCTTGGAAGACAGCGTAATACAAGTGATGTATGTACCTTTGTATATATATGTACTGACTGTCCAATTTTTCTAAAATTTAATTTTACCCGTCCGAATCTAATGGGTACTTTCTAATCAACTTGAGCGATGAATTAGTGAGAAAAACGTTTGAAAAAAATTGAGAAAAACAGTCTTAGAACCGGTTTTTCCAACTCCGATTAAAATACTCGGTTAACTAATCACTAGGGGGCGGACACGAGCGGTTGATGACTCATCGCCCATGGGCGCACTATTCAAGTGTTTTTAAAGAGGTTTTAATTTTATTTATATAATTGGATAACAAGTGGCTGGTGATCTGTAAAACACAAAATACCTTATTATTTGTTCATTTTCTCTTCTGTAAGACTTGTTCTCTTTGAATTAAGTACATCCTTGTAGATAGAAAACGTCCTTTCTACATCGCAACTGGTTATAGGTGCGTACTGGAAATATTCTTTTATTTCAGCGTATTTAGCATACACAATTGCCGCAATGTTATTAAATCTGGATTTCTATTAAAAACTGCGTCTAACTTTTGCCGAAGGCCACATCCGAAGTCACTTGGAATACTTTTGAAATTAGTAATAGCCCACGTCTAATGTGGTTAATCCATCTTTTAATTTGAGATTTCGATTTTCAAAATATGTGATTAGTGTTCCTGAAGAAAAAACAACTGATTTTTTAAATTTGGGATTTGTGTTAGTTCCTTGCACTCAGAAATACTTCGAGTGCAAGGAACTTAAACATGTGACGAAATTTTGTAAACCATCGAAATTCTCTGCATAAAAACTATTTCTGTGTATGTTTTAGCAAAGCTAAGTGACGAACGTGCGATATTTTGCCATTGTGTAACGATATTTTGGCATTGTGTAACGATATTTTACAGACTTTGTAATAAATTTCGTAATCACTGACAATTCATTTTTATATCAGAAAAAGTAACATAAACAAGTTCTAGATCTAAATAAATGATACCTAAAAATGTACGCGTATGTTATTGAAACTAAATAACAGTAAGTATATACATATTTACATTATTTCTCTTGCGAAATATAAGGTAAATATAACAAATTTTAAAAACCCCTTATGCTTCTATCTACCTCGATGTAGAAAGGATTTTACTCATAAATTCCTTATTTTTTGGGCATTTTTTGCACTCATTCTCGGGTACTTCTCGGGCGTAAACAGATGTTGCAGTTCACCATATGAATTAGTGCTATTCAGTAAGTGGGTGTTGTTCGTCGTAGTTTAAACCGGTCATGTCCGCCCCCTACTAATCACTGTTTATCTCTAACCACCGTTTTTCAATGCGAAAGAACACATCGGTTATCTAAAGAGTGTTTAAAGATTTATTATACAAAGTTGGAAACATATTTGCTAGTGCATTTGATCTAATTTAATATATTTTGTTGTAATAATATTGACTCTATGTTTCGCACTTGAATTTGTTGTTAGTGTTTTTGCCCTTATTTGATATATTTTTTTAAAACTATATAGGTACATACTATATAATTGGATATTTATTTTTAGAAAATAAACTGTAAGCATATATTTTATGAATGTAGCGTCTGATAATTTCTGTGTAGCTACATAGCACATACTTCTTAAAAATTCTGTTAAGAAATAAACAGCAACAAATATAATTCCTGCACCAACTTCGCGGTAACATTCCACATGTGCTTTACCACTCCTTCCTTATAGTCATCGCCATTTTGCTTCTTCATGTTACATGCCCAAGATTTTAATACGAAATTAATTTCAATAGGGGGTGTGGATTCGTCCAATTTGTACCTCTTCTCGGACAAGAAATATGAGAATTGCCTCCAGATATAATCTCTTGTTTTCTTTGTGTTTTCCGGAATAGTTTTATGAATTTCAGCATCAATTTCACTTTCACCTTTTTCACCAAACCTTTTTGAATTGCTTTCCATATCAGAAATCTATTTATTCTTGCAATAACTTATTAAATTCGAATCGTAGAAAATTTTCTACATTGACAGTAGTTTGTTGAAAACATACTACTATGGAAACCAACGCAATAGCTACTTAATTTTAGAAAATTAAAAAACTCAGTTCGTCATTTATGAATGAATCATTCGATGAATAGTCCTTCGAATACAATTCGTAATCAAAGTATGGTAGATCATTTTTGCGGTGTTATCACTCTTGTTTCCTTGCGCTTGTAAATAGGACTCGTGCTGACGCACTCGTCCTATTAATATTCAAGCGCAAGGAAACATTCGTGAACCACCACAAAAATAATCGAGCATACTTTGACTACTCGTTGTATTATATATGAGTAAAGCATGCAGTTGCTAAGAGATCCCAAATTTCCTGTTCTTCTGATTTATTCATTACATCCACAAAAAAATCCAAATTTTCACTGTAAGCGGATTTTGTGGTGCTTGCAGCAATTGTGGGCGAGAATCGCTTGAAATCGTCTCTCCATCGTCGTCTTCTAAATCTGTTTGCGGAGAACTTTCTCTTTCCTGAATTTCTAAAATGTTAAATATTTTTCCATAAAACGCAACAGAAATCAATCAAAATTACTCACCTTTATTTATTGCTTTAATTTTCTTAACACTTAATGCTCTTGATTTTGATTGTATTTCATTCTTTATTTTACGAGGACAACGAATGCATTTATTCTGTAAGTGACTAGACATTGTGGTTACATTTAAAACATAACTCTTGAAAGACTACTTCATTCGTTATATAAACGGCTGATTGACGAGCTTTTACATCTGCTAGAAAGGGACTTCTCAAATCACCGAGTGTGCAATGTCATACGTGTATATAGATGATGTTTTACTTTGTTGGTAATTTACAAAAATTTTATGTGGTAATTTACCGTAAATGACGGTAATTAATTCGGTAATATTCAAGCGCAAGGAAACATTCGTGAACCACCACAAAAATAATCGAGCATACTTTGACTACTCGTTGTATTATATATGAAAATACAAAGAAAAATTGCTATGAAATACCTATTATGGGCTCAATTAGTAGAGATATCTTTTCAGTACGTGAAATTAATGTTTATTTCGACATATCTACGCATGTTCTTTAGAATTACATACCATTTGCTAAAGTTAAAAATTTTAAAAAATATGTATATAGAACACCGTGTATATTTATATGCCATTAAAAAGTACTTAAAATTTACTATTCAAAAATATCTACTTTCTTCCGCCTGTGGGCGATATTGCAAAAGTTATAGAATATTAATCTGAATAAACCCGATTACGATTTCAAAATATGAGTTGCCATGACTTGCACTAAAAATATAATTAAAATTAATCGAAAAGAGCTACTTCTAATATTTTCCTTTTACAAATAAGTGATTTTTATTAAAATTTTTAAACTCCCAAAAAGAAAAATTTAGTGTTATATAACTGTGAAAAGAAAATATTTTTAATTAGTAAATTTTATGTACTGACATATAAATATACGGGTTGTTCCATTTAATTTTTTTTAGAATTTTTAATTTTAGTTAATGGTATATAATTCTAAAGAAAATGCGTAGATATATGTCGAAATAAACATTAACTTCACCTGCTGAAAAGATATCTCTACTAACTGTAGTTATTTCATAGTAACTTTGCAAATGTCTTTTTACCGAAAAATAGTCATATTTCAGGAACAATTGAAAACCGAGAAATACAAGTTGAGTTATTTTAATTAGCTCTTCAAGGCCTATCATAAAAAGTAAAAGAATGCCATTCCATTTAAAAAAACATAAGTTTCTGTAGGTTCATCGTTGTCGAACACTCTGTATAAATAATTTTTTTAAATTATAAGGCTCATGATTATCTATAATTTTTATATTAAAAATTATTCGCAATCTACATTATTAGATACAAATAATGGACTTTGGCGCTCCGCTGGGACACCTGTATATAAGAAAAATTTTTGTGTATTTGGTCGGTTCTTTAATAAAACAATTTGTTCAAAGGCTCAATTTTATATTGACCTATATGATTGGTACGCTACAGCGCTATTCCTATTTTTACATTGCTTATTCTTTTAATTGTGCAATTTACGTCGATATTATTTGTGTGGTGTTACTGAATGCACGTTTTTGATAAGTCAATATCATTTGATGATACTGTTCAGGACGATAAACAATATTGTATAGGAAAGACAATTGTTTTATATATTTATGTGTAATATGTTAATTTTAAATATTGTTAACTCACACTGTATATGTATATGTATTCTAAAACTACAAGTTTAGTCAGAAAAAAAGACAGATTTCTCTTTTATTGTGAAGAAATGTACGTAAACATTTGTTATTGCCAATCATTATAAAGATACAATAGTTGTGTCCCTTTCGACGCGACCGTCATAAAATCATTAGAGCCCGTCTATAACGATTATTTTATTACTTGGTATTTAAGTTTCTAAGTATTATATTATAATTCTCAACCCCATTTTTCTTGGTAAATAATTTCTCCTCCTATTCATGAAAAGAAAGTACTGGTACTGGCAGCAGGGAAGAATCTTTGATAAAATAACGATAAAGTATATCAAGTTATATCTACACAAACATCCATACGAAGCAGTTGTGTTAGGCTTCAACAATTCACATTTTAAGTAAGTTCTACATAAACATCCACACGAAGCAGTTGTGTTAGTCTTCAACAATTCACATTTTAAGTGTTAGATAAAATTAAAGATAGTGACATATTCATTCATATTATCAGTGTTTTATTTAATATTTAAACAACAAGCATTTATATTCCTTCAAAAAAGGAGGAATCAACAGATACTATATGGATAATAACGATGGTTCTATGCTTAACTGTTCGCATTTTCACTTTTATACAGGGTGAGTCATTAGTAGTCGCTTCTTCGATTGCTCTTTTGTGTTTTAAATAAAAGAAAAAACAATTAGTGGAAGATCCATGGTTGCTTGTGGCGCATATTGTAAAAATACTTTAAGCTCTGGCGCACTTCCGGTTTCACAGGAAGTGCACGAAACTTAATTTGTTTAAATGACTCACCCTATATATTTTTGGATTTTCTTGTACTGCTTTAAATTGTCTGTTCGACTGTTTTTTCTTTTTCAAAATTGAGCTAATAGTTTTTGAGTTATTAATTTTTTTTTGAAAATATGTGACCAAAACACGTATTCAGAAAAAAATTATTTTCACATTGTTTTTAAAAGCAAAAACATTAACCTTGGTTGTGCTTGTGGCCAAGAAAATTCTGCATCATTTGGTAAAGTTGCACTCGACAATACCTCAATGAACTTTGTTTTTTCAAAGCCTACTTCCTGAAATTTTTACATACCAAAAACTTATTTTTTTTAAATGGAACACCCAGTATTTTATTGAGGCATTTTGTTCCTTTTTTTATTCTCTTTCGTTTTTGTTAACAATGTCCTATACCTATATTTTGTAATTTCTGAGATAATCACTATAGGAACAATTAGCGGTCAATTAAAGAACTACGATCGCTGTTGTTCTATGCACCAAAATATTCGTTCAACCCAGTGTTGCGATTGCTGTTACAGCAAAATCACAATTTTAGAGAAAATATATATTTGCTAATGTAGTGTGCATATAGTGATTTTGCTACTAGGGTATCTGATATCGCTGCGTGATATAAGGCCGTCACGTAACTTCGATTTACATTGCTTTCATTCAGCAGACACAACAGTTGCGCAACTGTTCAGTGATCATGTCCAGTAGACGAGCGCTCACTCTGAACATGTTCAGGAGCGGTCGCCATTTTTGTGAGCGGAAAAATTCTATGCTCACTTGGTGAGCGTATTCTGTACGCATGCGCCATTGATTTATTCCAAGACCAACCTAATACATACTTCTGAAGAAAGTTACTAGAAAAGTAAGATACAACAAATTAAAGGTATTGTGCAATAATAAATGTATTATAACATTGGAGTTCACTCAGTATTTTATTCGGGGTTGGAAAATCAGCGCTTCCACTAAAAACTACGTCAAACCTTAATGCAGAAAAACAATTTATTATTACTGTTTATTCGGTTTAATCTCTATAATTTTAACATATGGCAGCAATGAAAAGTATCAGACGACAGACGATGACATAAAGGTGAGCGGTCCTGCGGTCCAGTCCAGCGAACACTCAACTGTTGTGAAGTGAACGGTTGGAGCGGGATCAGTTCCCGATCCGCCTGCTGAATGAAAGCATTGTTGATTTTGATTCTAATAACTTCAAAATATTGATCCTTATGTGGCACCATCTAGTAGTAACCAAAATAAATACTTTCTGAATTTTTATGAAATAACACTTTAAACATTAACTTTACAATAATTAATATTAATAATTTACAAAATAAAGTAATAGAACAAAATAAAATTAAAAAAGTGTTGCGAAAAATGAAGTTGTTGGGTGGTAGTGTCAAAAATAACAATTTTACTTACATTTCGAAGAAAATACAAAACAAAACACTAATTAGGGTTCAATTACGTTGTAAAGTGTTTGTTTGGATTTTGTATATGAATTTTTGGATTTTAAAAAATGTTGCGTTACTAACGTAATTATTGGATAGATGGCGCCAGATAAGGATCAATATTTTGATGTTATTAGAACCAGAAAAATCGCATTATGTGACGGCCTTATATCGGGCAGCGATATTAGATACAGTTGGCCTTGAATCTTGAAAATAGCTGAGCCATCTATTACGAAACAAGATAAATCTATTACGTTTTTGCGCAGAAAACTATTACAAACTGTCATGTCGCTGGGACAACACTGGTTCAACCAATGGAAGGCAGTGATGGCGCCCGACTTCCTTAGTCAACTGTCAAACAAAGTAAATGTTATATCCAACTATCCCAAAATAATAATTTTATAGAATGAAGAGCATCGCATTTCCATTTTTTAATTCCGGCAATGTCCAGTTGCAGTATTTTATTTTTAACACTGTTGGTTAACATCGAAATAAAATAAAGGTTATGGTTACTGAGATATTTGAAGATGTCTTCAAAAAGTTTTGAAAATCTGTTCGTAAATAGCGAAGATACTCTCCTCCATTAACATTTTCATCAAAGAAATAAGGTCCAATTATGTAACTACCCACTATTCCTCCCCACAGTTTTAATGACCAACGATTTTGAAAGTTTACAGGTGTGATAAAGTGGGGGATTTTATGTGTTATATTAACGGAATTGTGACGATGAACGTATTCACTTGAATAGAAGGTTTCGTTGGTAAACAACAAAAAATTGATAAAGCCAGGATAATTTATCTGCTGGTAATTGACAAAAATGTAAGTGATTCTGAAAATTTCTTTCATCTAACCCTGTGTATGAATATGCTACCGATGATTTACATATTTCCTAAATATTCTAGATTCTCAAATTTGACTTATATCTAAGTGCCGACTAATTTTCGTAGTACTAGTATGGGGGTGTTCAACTACACTCGCAATTACCATAAACATCATATCCCCACCAGTTATTGATTTTTCCGCTCCTTTTTCACATTCAGTACATTCTGTTCACTCAAACCATTTCCTTATACTTTCGAAGGTTTCTGGCTTCGGTTGACTTCTACTAGGGATCGCTGTGCATAAAGTCTGGATGCTAGCAAAGAGTTTCTTTCAGATGCACCCAAAATGTCAATCATATCTATTAACTCTTCATAAGAATAATTCATTTGAATGATAACTAATATCGATGCTTTTATAAGTTTGACATAAATGTATACCGACTTTCTTTAACAGTTGACTCAGGCAGTCAGCCGCATTCCAGCCTTTATTGGAACAATATTTGGGTGCAGAGAACAGCGCCCGTAGTTCTTTAATTGACCGCTAATTGCTCGTATAGTGATTATCTCAAAAATTAGAAAAGATAGGTATAGGACATTGTTAACAAAAATGAAAGAGAATTAAAAAAGGAACAAAATGACTCAATAAAATACTGGGTGTTCCATTTAAAAAAAATAAGTTTTTGGTATGTGAAAATTTCAGGACGTAGACTTTGAAAAAATAAAGTTTCTTGAGGTATTGTCAAGTGCAACTTTACCAAATGATGCAGAATTTTCTTGGCTACAAGCATCACCAAAGTCAATGTTTTTACTTTTAGAAACAATGGAATTTGATTTTTTTCTGAACACGTGTTTTGGTCAAATATTTTCAAAAAAAAATAATAACTCAAAGACTATTGGCTCAATTTTGAAAAAGAAAAAATAGTTGAACAGGCAATTTAAGGCGGTACAAGAAAATCCAAAAATATATAGGGTGAGTCATTTAAAAGAACTAAGTTCCATGCATTTCCGGTGAAACCGGAAGTGCGCCAGAGCTTAAAGTATTTTTGCAATATGCGCCACAAGCAACCATGGATCCTCCACTAATTGCTTTTTCTTTTATTTAAAACACAAAAGAGCAATCGAAGAAGCGGCTACTAATGACTCACCCTGTACATTTCATTTTTTTTGCACTACATTTTGTTAGTCATTGAAACTTTTAGATGACAGTTTGCTGTCAAATTGTCATTTTATAGTGCCTCTACACTAAAATAAATATTCACTTTTAACACATTTCTTGTATATCCGACAAAGAATTTTAATATATATACAGGTTGATTCATTTTTGTCACTCACCATGAGGATCTCGCATATTATTGGACATAGAGTATAGGTTTAAATTTGGCGTAGTTGTTAAATTTTGTGTTTGTTATGAATCCGTAAATAAAATGGACCTGTGACAAATGACGTTCGTTTTTTTTTTAAATGAAATGTGGCATTGAAATTTCATGGCTACCTAATTTAATCTTAAAATTTATATATATATACAGGGTTATTTTTTTAAATCTTGACATAGGCTAACTTTTTTATTTGAAAAGATAGACCTATGGTTCCTGAAGCAAAGCTTTAGGAATTCGTCCAAATAATAAAAATGTGTGGAGAAAATAAACGCGTTGTTGCCAGATTGGGCGCTATTTCAGAGAAACATATTTTTTTTAATGGCAATACTGCATTTTTTTGACAATTTCTAATACAATAAGATTCAAGACAAAACAAAAAGAGTACAAGTTTTTGATTAAAGTGGCGGTTTGCGAGCTAATAGTGCCTAAACTTAATTTATTTTCCAACATTAAAAGAATAGCAATACTAACAAAAATTAATTACCTAACGTTTATTTTTTAAAAACATGTTCGAACTGATTTCCTTGTTAGGTTCTGCAGCAACAAATACGTTCAACAATATTTCTATTAACATTATGTAACATTTGAGGGGTTATGTTTGGAATTTCCCATTGTATGGCTAGTTTTAATTCACCAATTAACACAGGAGCGTTAACATAAAAACTTTATTCTTCAGATGTCCTCAGAAAAAAAGTCTAAAGGAGTGAGATCAGGAGATCAGGGCGGCCACTCTAGTGGTCCTCTTCTTCCAATCCAACGCTCAGATAGCAGCTCATCAAGATAGGCTCTAACTTCTAAACTAAAATGGGGTGGTGCACAATCTTGCTGAAAATACATTATTCTTCTGTCGTTTAGAGGAAGCTCATCAATAAAGTTTTCTAATTGATTTTGTAACAGTGTCAAGTACCTTGCACCCGTTAAATTCCCTTCTATGAAAACAGGACTTACCACTCTGTTGTTAAATATGCCACACTAAACATTAACTTTAGGATTGATCTGTCCCCGCCTATCTTTAGCCCAACAAGGATTATTATCAACACTTTCCAAAAGAATATTTTCTTGTACCGCAGTATTTTAACTTCTCTGTCGAATCCTTGGACGCACACTTCCTGTAGCTTTCAACTTAACCAGATTGTCTTAAAAATTCTGGACTAGGTCGAAGTTTGTTGGGATGTCTAACATGGCATTCAGTGTATGCTTTTCGCAAACTTAAACCACCAACATGCAAAAAAATTAATTCAATTTTCTCTTGAGGTGTAATACGATCCATTTTAATTCAAGATTACACAGAACTTATTGTCATGTTATGACAGCAGGGACAAACATAGCCTCCTTGTTATTCCTTTAAAGTTGAAAAATGTATTAAAGTTGATGCACTATCAGCTCGTAAACCGCCACTCTAATCAAAAACTTGCACTCTTTTTGTTTTGTCTAGAATCTCAAGATGTATTAGAAATTGTTTAAAAAATGCGGTGTTGCCATTTAAGAAAATATGTTTTTCTGAAATAATAATAATAATAATAATGGTCTTTATTAGGGCGGAGTCCAGCATGTGCTGTTCAACTCAACCACTCCATATGCAGTAGAATACAATAACATTACAACCGTTAACATAAAATTACCCTAGATATTATATAAATCAACACATCCGCAAAAAGAATATAATACTTGCTACACGTGAGATAAATATGTAAGATATGTAAGATATGTAAGATATGTAAATGTAAGATATGTAAGATATGTAAGACATGTGAGATATGTAAGATCACTGCTTACCAAGTAGCATCTCCTTCAGTAAATATCTGAAGGGGCCTCCACCCCTATCCCATAAACTTTGAGGTAGTGAATTATAATGTTTTGATGCCATGTAAGGAAATGATCGCTCACCGAGGGCGGTGCGATGACGCAGGACCGATAAATGGTCCCTATACCTAAGATGTCGCTCGTGTACCATATTCCGCTTGACTAATAAATCGGTAATATACTTAGGAACATTCGCTGCTACTGCATCATGAACAAGTGCACACAGATGAAACAGTCTACGGTTGTACATATTGAGCCAACCAAGTTCATTTATGTAAGGAGATACATGCTCCCTTCTATTTAAGTTATAGATGAATCTAATGCATGAGTTTTGTACTCTTTATATCTTCATAATATAGTTGTAGTCCAAACAGGGACAAAAGTAATAATTTTCTTATTTGCATAGAGGTGCCTCAGGAAAGCATAAGCCCTTTGCACTAATTTATTTACATGAGCTCTGAATCTCAGACTGTTGTCCATCAACAGCCCCAGATTCTTGACAACACACTCCACCTGGAGTGCAGTATTTTCCACCTTTACATCTATGCCACCCACTGCACCATGTGTCTTTCTGGAGAAGAGTATTACTGATGATTTTAGCGCAGCAATTTTTAGACCATGTGCTTTTGATATTTTCACTAAGCTTTCTATGTCTTTATTCATGTAGCTTACGTATGTAGGTAACTGGTCAATATCACAGTTGCAGTATAACTGACTGTCATCGGCAAAAAAGTGAGGAGTACAATAATTAAGGGCATGCATGAAGTCCGCTGTATACAATATAAAAAGTAGAGGTGAAATTACAGACCCTTGAGGAGTTCCATTAGTTACTACTACTTCCGCGGAGTATATATTATTGAGGCATACTCTTTGTGTGCGATCCGATAGATAAGAACATAGCAACCTGCACGCGTTTTTATCAAACGCGAAGTAACTTAGTTTGGCAATTAGTAAGCTGTGATGTAACGTAAAGTTAGGATACTGATTTTGTTATCGTCCAACGCAGTAATTACGTCGTTGGTCACCTTAAGGCGAGCAGTAGTCGTACTATGTCGTTTACGGAAACCGGACTGTAAATTTGGTAAAATATTCGTAGTGGAGAGGTACGCATGAATTTGTTCGGTCATAGCTTTTTCGATGATTTTGGAAAATATTGGCAGAATGCTTATCGGACGGAGTTGACCGAATTCCGTAGGATCATTTACTTTACACAGAGGAAAGATAACACCTTTTTTCCAGATATCTGGAAATTCATTGTAGTAGAAGCATTGATTAATTAGGTATCGCATATATTCCGTAATTTCAGGTAGGTAAAGTTTGAGCATAGTGATATTAATACCGCCCACACCAGTTGCGTTAGTTTTAATTTCTGACACATATCTAAGAACATCACAACTGTCAATGAAATGGAAGCTGAAATTATTGTTATTCTTAAATTTATTACTTTCATAGAAGCTTAAGGTGTCACGATCCGAACTTATCCCGGCGCTAAACGACCCAGCAAAATAGTTATTTATTTTGTTTACATCGCTCAGGTGGTCAGGAACATCGATTCGTTGCCGTTTACGTGTAATTGTTAAATCTTTCATTGTCTGCCACAAAAGCTTACTATTGTTCTGTCGGTTTACAAATTCTAAATAGGCTTTCTTTTCGTTGCGTACTGCAGCAGTTACAAAATTTCTAACAGCCTTGTAATTTTCCCAATACGCCTGAGATTTTGAACTTTTAAATTTACACAGCGCGGACCTCCGATTTTTAATTAGTTGTTAACAGTGGCGGCTGCTGCAGGGAGGGCAACGGGGCACTGCCCCCCCCCCTGTGACAAATTTCTTTTAACAGATAAATTAATTATAAATACCTAATTTGTATGTAATTTTTCTGATTTGTTTGATGACAAATAATATGTTTTCGGAAGTAACAGTCCGTCTTTTCAGCGCGTTTAAAAATCGCAGTCTGGCGTAGGCTCCGGGGCTTCTCGCGCGACTGCCCCGTCTGTATTAGAAATCGAGCGATGAAACTGGCGCGGGTAGCACGCGTATATATGTAGGCGGCGGGGCACTACTCTATGGTGCCGGGTCCTGGTGGCGGTCCAGTATGTAATATACAGCGGTGAGTGTATGTTGTAATTTCTATCGGCGCAAATGCAATTATGAATTGCGTTAGTAACATTAAGACAGAATTAAAAAATCTAGATCTCCCTAGACCAGATTTATTGATTAAACTAGAAGATCACAATTTGAAAACTAATAAAACCGTGCCGAGAAAATTCAACAGAAGCTCTTACAGAGTATCAGACTGGTTGTGTGGGTGTAATGTGCAAAATGCTTTTTTCTATTTCGGTGCTATAAAGTTCACTTTACGACATCCGTTGTGGTTGCAAAAGTATTTCTTTATCGCACGCTAATTTTGTTGTTTTGACGTTGGTAACAACAAAAAAATGGAACCAAATTATATTTAAATGACAAAATGTATACCTTTAATGTAACAAACATGTGCAATAGAAGTTGTACAAAGAATAAAAAGCACACATGCTAAATTTTATTTACTAATTAACAATATAAATTGTTAAGCAGAGTTGGATGATAAGTTTTCTGATGCTACTATTGTAATTTACTTCCAAGGTTGAATAGTACAACTGTTATAAAAGTTTGTTATTGATAATATGTCGAGACTATGTTGGCGAAAGATTTTGTAAATTGTCTTCTACTATTTTGCGAATCTCTGGGGGCGTGCAAAATAGAAAAAATCAAGTGAACGGTGTTTTTATACTTTGAAGAGAATAAAAACATTTTCTAGAAATACCATACGGGAAAGCAGACTATGTGCCTTAGCAATGTGTTCCATTGAAAAACAATTACTGACATCAACACCAAACTTCAATGAATGAGTTATTAATCGTTTAGCTGATCGTAAGGAACGGCGGATGGATTTTATTTTCAAACAAGTTAATTAAATAGCATATTGAGTTTATTTTTTGTCTGTACTTAATTTTTGATATTAAACACTCAGACCCCCGGTGCCCTCCCGTCCCAAGAAATCACGGGCCGCCACTGGTTGTTTAATGGTTTCTGTCATCCATGGTGCTTTCGGTTTGGTGATGCGTATTGTTCTTACAGGCGCATGAAAATCAAAAAGTTGTAGGATGTTGTTATTTAGATAGTTTGCAATTAAGTTTACATCATGCATGTCGTACACCATATTACATGATACATTCTTGAGATCAGATTTAAAACTGTCCTCATTAAGAAATCTAAAATCCCGATAAGTATAAATTTTGATATTCTCTCTTGGTTTCACAACACTCAAATCGCAGATGATAAGCATATGATCCGATACCGTATGCATATCGACCAACCTAGTATTAGTGATCAGCGACACATCACTAACCATAATAACATCAATAAGAGTGCTGGTATAACCAGTGACTCTGTTGGTTGGTCCACTATTTGCGTTAGACCACAAGCATCACATAACGAGTAAAATTTCTGAACCTTTGCCTCGTTTGCATTGAAAAGATTAATGTTAGAATCACCCAAGCGCCCAATCTGGCAACAACGCGTTAATTTTTTCCACACTTTTTTCTTATTTGGACTAATTCCTAAAATAATGTTAGAATCACCCAAGCGCCCAATCTGGCAACAACGCGTTAATTTTTTCCACACTTTTTCTTATTTGGACTAATTCCTAAAATAATGTTAGAATCACCCAAGCGCCCAATCTGGCAACAACGCGTTAATTTTTTCCACACATTTTTCTTATTTGGACTAATTCCTAAAACTTTGCTTCAGGAACCATAGGTCTATCTTATCAAATAAAAAAGTTAGCCTATGTCAAGATTTAAAAAGATAAACGTTGTAACCCGGGTTACAACGTTTTACGTCTTCCGATTTCTAATCGCCATTCCCCTCTGTTCATCCACATTCCCTCCACCAGATCCGTCTCTCGAATTTCCTTATCCACTCCGTCTCTCCAGCTTCTGCGCGGTCTTCCTCGTTTTCGGTTTCCTTGGGGGTTCCAGTTTAGTACTTTCTTAGGGATTCTGTATTCTGGCATTCTTTGGACGTGCCCATACCATATTAGCTGTTTAGTTATAATGTCATCAATAATGTCGTGTTGTATTCCCATTCTTGTCTAATGGTTTCATTTGGGACTCTATCTCTCCTGGATTTTCCTGCCGCTCTTCTCCAGAAGTCCATTTCTGTGGATTTTATCTTTCTTTTTGTTTTTTCTTTTATCGGCCACACCTCCGAGCTATATGTGATTATGCTTTTCTCGATGGAGTTGTAAATCCTTTTTTTATTTTCTTTTGGAATGGTCTTGTCCCATAGAATACTGTTCAGCATGGAAGTAGCTCTTCTTCCCTGTACGTTTCTGTCCGATATTGCCTCATCTAGTGTCCTTTCCTTAGATATTTTCATTCCTAGGTATTTGTATATATTGCAATGTTTGATGATCTGTCCCGTTGCTAGGTGTAGGTCTTCTTGCTGTCCTCCTACGCACATATACTCCGTTTTTGTTATGTTGACATCCAGGCCCCATTTTCCGTATTCCTCGATGAGCTTTCGGCTCATATATTCCATGTCATCTATATCTTGTGCAATAACTACTTGGTCGTCCGCGAAAGAGAGGGTATATACTGTCGTGTCGTCATCCACTGGCATTCCCATGCTTTTGCATTTCCGTTTCCATGTCTTTAGCGCATATTCCAAGTATATTTTGAATAGTGTCGGAGATATACAGCAACCCTGTTTAAGACCCTTGGTTATTGTAAATCCAGATGTTAATCCTTCGTTGGTTTTGACTCTAGATGTGGAGCCCGCGTATAAAGACTTCACAGCTTTTATTATTTCCGTGTTTATGTTGCTATGTTGAAGAGCCTCCCATAGTTTTACTAAAGGTATACTGTCGTAGGCCTTTTTCAGATCTACGTACAGGAGATGTACCTCTTGATTTCGTGCTGCTTTCTTTTCTAAAATTTGAGTTAGCGTAAACAGGTGGTCGATTGTGGATTTTCCTGCTCTGAATCCATATCGGCATATTCTTTCTCTATCCTGTTCTTTAAGATTTTCCCATAAACTCTACTTATAGCGCTTGTAACGGCTATTCCCAGATAGTTGTCGCAGTTACTCTTGTCGCCCTTTTTGTATATCGTCGATAGGTGTGATGTCTTCCATTTCATGGGTACTTTGTGCCAGTTAAAGCATCTTTGGAATAAATTTCTTAATAGCCCGTATAGTTTATCTGTGCCGTATTTTAACAGTTCATTAGTAATATTACCTGGTCCTGGGGCTCTTCCGTTTTTTAAGTTTTTACAGACTTCTTTAACCTCCGCCACAGTTATTTTAATTGGGGATCCTTGTATAAATATGCCCTGGTTTTCGTTTTGGATGTCTTTAAATTGAGGTCTGTCTACTGTCAACATCTCTTCAAAGTACTTGTTCCATTTTTCAGTTGTTATATACTTTCTGTACTCTTCCTTCCTCCAATGTATGTATTGAGTCTTGAACACGTCCTTTCCCATTGATTGTTCTTCTTTTCACATATTTTCTTCCGTACTCTCTTTTGTGATTCTTTGTATTTTTCCTTGTCTTCTATAACTTTCGAACTTAAATATACGTGGTACCTTTTCCTTTTTTCTTCTATTTCGTATTCAATTCCTTCGTCCCACCAGTTCACCTGTTTTCCTCGTAACCCAATGCTTCCTCTGCCGCTGAGTGTATTCTGAATTTTGCTGTCAAGTCTAGAGTTGTATAATATTTTTGTACTTTCGTGTTCGAGGCTGTTGACTTTAAATCTTTTTGGAGTTTCTTCATTTGTTATTTCACCCTTTTTTTGGAATTGTCAGGTTCTTCTTTTGTTCTTATTGGTGACACTATTTTTCCTTTTAGAAGGTAGTGGTCGCTTCCACATGAGGCACCTCTCTGAACTCTTACATCTAGGAACTTCAGTCTGGATTTTTGTTTAATTATTATGTAGTCAATAACGCTTTTTAGATTCCTTGTTGGCTGTGTCCATGTGTATTTATGAATCTCGCGGTGTTGAAAATGACCATTAAGAATGGTCACCTGATTTTGTTCACATATTTCTATGAACCGTCTTCCATTATCGTTGACGACTTCTTCTCCATACTTTCCCACAACCAGGTCCTTTTGCTTTCTTCCTGTTCCGCCGTTCAGGTCTCCTAGAAGTATTATTCCTCTTGATGTTCCTCTTTTTCCTATTTCCTCATTTAGTTTTTCATAAAATGAGTCTTTATTGTAGACTATATAGTTCGTCATCATTAATGGCATATATTCCCAGTATAGTCACATTATATCCTAATATTTTTAGATTCATCTTTATCATCCTTTCATTAATCGGTTCCCATGTGGAGATGTACTTTCTTATTCTCCTGTGAATTATTATGGATACTCCTTGCTTAGCTCTGCTTTCCTTGGGTACTCCGCTGTAGAAGTGGTCGTAGCTCCCCCAATTTCCCGATCCCTCTCCTTTCTTTATCGTCTCTGTTAAAACCGCGATGTCTACTTGGAGATTTTAAAATTTATTCTTACAGTTAAAGCAGAATATCAAAAACTTTTGTCAACATGTAGTCCATGATTGAAATTATAAAAAAAAACACTTTCTGAAGGTGTTTAAATCCAGTATTGGGCCTATAAGAAATTAGATAGGATGACTAGAAAGAAAGTAAACTTCATATAAAAATTTCGAGTACGCCATTAGATAGGGGTTTAAAAGTGGCCGTAAGAATGTGTTTTTATTTTTCCCTACCAGGCCAAATGTAGGTGCTACGGGTAAAAGAACAAAATGGGATTTGCGTGTTTTTTTTTAAAAACATAAACATCATTTGTCACAGGTCCATTTTCTTTACGGATTCATAACAAGCACAATATTTAACAAATTCGCCAAATTTAAACCTATACTTTATATCCAATAATAAGTGAGACCCCTGATGGTGAGTGCCGAAAATGAATCAGCCTGTATATTGTGAGGGGCCGTGGCATGTAGTGAACGTGAAACGTACCAGACGGTTTTTATAGTTCTTTTCCTGTGGAATGCCTGTTCTATACTCTGTACGTCTGTTCACACGTCACTATCGCGGGTACACCAACAGCATACGTCTACTATAGACAAGCGCTTTAGCGTACACAAGTGCATAAGAATGTCCGTCTACAGTCTGGAGAAATTTACAAGTCTGGGTCGCGGCCACCGCTTGTCAATGATATGTATTTAATTGATATCTGATGTATCCGCGTTGTGAGTTCATGCAGTTGGAAAGGTAAACACGTATGTACTACCTATGCATTATATTACTACGGGGCCAGCGTAAGCAGTCGTTGGGTAGAGAGCAGAGTGAGTGACTCGTTCGAACAGTTAGAGGCGAACATACGCACGCATCTACTTCGCCATTGCGAGTTCATTATACAAATGAATGTTCTGTGCATACTACCTATAGACACACACACAGTCGCACGATAATCCCGGTTCGGTGGAAATTTATGTGCCTATTTACAATCTTACGAATTGAATTTATTTCCAGTTTTCATCGAACGCCTCTTTCCACTACTTACGTCTCATATTTTAATGCCAGGTGGCCCGCAGAAGCGACAAATTCCATCACTGATAATGATTAATGCAGATATTGAAAAAAAAATTAATAGAAAAATTACAATTTGAAACTATTTTCCGTTTATACAGGCTGGTCGACAACGACTAACCGACACAAAGTTATATTTAAAAAAATAATTGAAGAGGGACACACTTGAAGCTCCATCACAAATAATAATAAAAGTAAAACACCGATTTTAAAGTTTCAAAATTTTTTAATTATAGTGAACCACTACAACGTTGTTTCGTCGCACAGCGACTTCATTAGAGAAATTATATACTAGACAAACATTACAAATTTAAAGACAAAAGTGGGGAGTGACATAAGTTGGTTTGATCATTTAACCCTAACCCTAATTTTGTAATAGGGCAATCCAACGACCTGTCAAATAAAATTCAAGATGGCCGTTGTGGGCAAACAAGCAGATTTATATAATTAAAATTTGACTATAAGTGCTCTTATTAAACAATTATCGTATTAAATTAACTTACTAAGGTCATTATTTAGTTATCTAAGTATGACGTTCTGTATCAAAGGCTAAAACTTATAATTATGTGACCAGAACGTTCTGTTTTGCATATGTTTGAAAGAAGTGTTTCAAGAAAAAAACAGCTGAATTATTGCCTGCTTTGAAGTTTTCATTGGAAAACCAGATAATAATTTAGCTCAGCAGTAGTACTGTTCTATTTATAAGCACGATAAAAATTTTAATAGCAATAACTCCTCAGGGAAGTATGTGCTACATTAGTGAAGCTCGGGGTGAGATACATCTGAAAAATGAATGGGAGAAGTAATTTTTGCAACAATCTTAACCCAGGATATGTTCTAGGAGAAAGAGCATTTTTAATAAAGGAAGCACTAGGAATTCTGCAAGTGAATTTTAGTTATTCCGGCTTTTACTAAAGAAAGAACTCGTTAGCACCTTAAAATATCTCATTCCAGTATCTGTGTTAAAAAAGTGTAATAATATGCAAAAATTAAACAGTGTAGATAAAATTGTGATTGTATTTAATGCTCTAATTAACATATTGCCGTGCTCTTTATATTTCAAGAATTATAACGTTTATTAAATAGTTAAGTTATAGAATAAGAACATTAATTTTTCGTTTAAAACGAAAATACTAATATAATAAGCATAGGCTAAAAGTATTACAACAAGTAAAAAATGGGTTGCCTAACCTTTAAGGGGCAATGTCATTAAGAAAACAAATATATATAAATTAAGTTTAAATATTAAGAATTTAGGAATAAAAAATACAAACAAAAAAATAAATATATGCATTCTATATTGTTATAGAAAAGTCAAGCACAAGGTATGGTTTGAATATAGAAAAACAGAGCCAAATTTCTCACAAAGCCTTAGGGTGGCGCTAAACATTTTAAGAAATGGACCACTGTTCAAAAATAAGAATGTACTAAAAGTAAATAATACAGAGAGAGTTATGATAAAAGATGGAACAATAAAAAGAGTGAATCATTTGATTGCCATTAAATTGTATGAGCAAGGCCACATTCGGCATGCCCGAGACGAAAATACAATTTCAAATGTATAAAATATAATCTCAGACATGTACAATAATCTCAGTTCATGAGAGAGTTTTATGATCATATTTAAACGTGTAGTAAATACCTGATTCTTATATCTAAAAACATTAAAAGAATATATACGGAAAAGTACTCTTTATTCGAGACGACACATTGATAAGTTTTATGTGTTAATGAATGGGAAAGATTTTTTTTTGAATCAATAAATATTGTTATATTAAAGGAATAAAATAGCAAGGTAATATTTTTCTCATGTCAGTATAAAAAGGATATTATTTTATGTTCTTTTATTGTAAAAGAAAAATACTTCATATAGCCACATGATAACAATTTTGTTGTGTTACTGTTTTTCTAAAAGAAAATTATAAATATTTTATGAAATTTAAAACTTTATTTTTATTATTGACCTTATCCAAATATAAACTAAATAAGAGAGACACCAGAGTAAAAGAAGTAAGATCACTGCAAGAACTCACAACAATAAATGAAATGCTCTAATGCTGTTAGGGAATAGACTTATAGATAAAGATACAATAATTTTTAATGCATTCTCAGCATTCATTAAAAATATTTATGCAATTCTGGTAACGTAAAGATTACAGCATATATTTTATGACTATGTCCAACGTGTGGCAATGCTACAATTATTCTAATATCAATGTTACAATTGTGGTTGTATTGTTGTAACTACAGCAATATGTAAGTTATAAATGATTTTGTATTTATAATTATTTATGGCACTATATAATCTTAATTTATTCCTGTACAACGTGGCCATTATTTTAGAATTTAAATAGGCATTTCGTTACAGACAAAACACAAAACTTTAATAATAAGTTAAATTTATTTATTAATATATTTGAAATCTATTTACATTTTTTTAAGTCCTAACCTGTTATATATTGTACGCTAAATATTTATAAATAAACTTTTATAATCTTACACATAATATTTCTATATTATTAAACTTATTTTCTTATTACTATTTATTAACTGTTAAATTAAGTCTAGAGTTGACTTCATTGTTTTAATTTTATACCCATAATTAAAACAAACTTCTTTCTTTATCTTTTATTTAATGTAGATCAACCGTTATGCTTGGTTACACACCTTGCTACACTACTGCCAACTGTTACATATATAAATAAACTACTGTATATGTTTACATTTAACACTCCTCCCTAAACATTACATCATTTAAAATATCTCAAATACATCATTTTACATTTAAGCATTTACAATGTTTACAAAAAATACCTGAACTCAAACTCTTCGTAAATATGTCTGCCACCTGGTCTGATGATTTGGTATATTCCACATCAATCTCCCCATTCAACACTTTGTCTTTAATAAAATGATATTTGACATCAATGTGTTTGGTACGTTTTGTATTTTCGGAAGTTTTACTCAGTGCTATTGTACTCTGATTGTCCTCCATTATCACTATCTTTTCTTGCGTTAACACTTTAAAGTCTTTCATCAGTTGTTTTAACCACATTGCTTCACAAGCGGCTGCTGTCAATGCTATATATTCTGATTCTGTTGATGATAAAGCAACAATATTTTGTTTCCTTGATGACCATGATACAACATTTTCGTTTACCATAAACACATATCCACTAATCGATTTTCTGTCGGTTGGATCTTTTCCAAAGTCAGCATCCGAAGCACCCTTTAACACTAGTTTATCATTAGTCCTTGTATATTGTAATGAATATTCTTTAGTTCCCTTTAAATATCGTACTATTCGTTTTAAATATGTCCACATTTCTTCTGTTGGAGCTTCTTGATATCGACTGAAGTAATTAATGGCATACATAATATCAGGTCTTGTACTTAAAGCGATATACATAAGACTCCCTATTAGTCCTCGGTACGGTTTGTCTGTAATTTTCTGTGGATCCTTGTTTCTTTCCAACTCCAAGTTAGTCTCCATTGGCGTTGCTGCTATCTTACATTCTGTCATTTTGTATTTCTTTATGATACGATCTATATAGTCTTCTTGATTTAATTTGACTGTTCCTCTATCTTCATCCCATTCTATGTTTATGCCCAAGAAGTGTTCAAGTTTTCCTAAATTTGTCATTTCAAAACGATTATTTAATTGTTGTTCCACTTTACTAAGAGTATTTTTCTTCGTTGCAGCAATTAATACATCATCTACATAGATTAATATGTATATTCGATTATTTCCATCTATTCTTGTATATAAACAATTATCACTATCAGATCTTTTGAATCCTAAATCCAAAATAAATTCATTAAAACATTCATTCCATTTCTTTGGAGAAGTTTTTAATCCATATATGGCTCTATTCAACCTGCAAACCATATTTTCGCCTTTTTCAAACCCTTCTGGCTGTTTGATATAAATTGCTTCTTCATTTTCAATTTTTCCATTCAAAAATGCTGTTTTCACATCTAATTGTGCAACATGTAGTCTTAACTGATTTGCTATTATAATAAACATACGAACTGTAGTCATTTTTGCTACTGGTGAGTAAATTTCTTCCTGCAAAGTGTTTCCTCCTTGCATAAAGCCTCGAGCTACAAGTCTTGCTTTATAACGTTCATCCTTCTGATTTTCATTTTTAACAGTATATATCCATTTGCTGTCAATTACTTTCTCATGATCTGGTCTTTTAACTAATTCCCACACTTCATTTTTCTTCATAGAATTCAGTTCTTCTTGCATAGCATATCTCCATTTATCTCCATCCTCTCTGTTTATTGCTTCTTCATAATTCTCTGGTATCTTCTCAGAGCATGTTAAAAATGATCCCACTACATAATCTTTAAATCTTTCTGGTAATCTTCTTTCTCTTCCTTGTTCTCTCTCATTTCCTCTTAAATCTTCTTCTTGTTTATCCTGTTCAACTTCGTTACTATTTTTGTTGTCGTTTTCCATACTCATTTCATCTAGAGGTATCAGTATTTCATTTTCTAAATTTAAGTCTTTTATGGTTTTAGTCTCATCAAATGTTACATTTTTGGCAAACTTACATTTTTCCTCGATTGGATCCCATAACTAATATCCATTGTCTACATATCCAATAAAAATACATTTTTCATTCTTTGGGTCAAATTTACCTCTAAATTGTTTCGGAATATATTTATATGCCAAGCATCCAAACATTTTCAACTTCCCTACATCAGGTTTCGTGCCAAAAAACATTTCTGCTGGTGTTTTATTTTCATTCAACGCATTTGTTGGGCTTCTATTGAGTGTGTAAGCAGCTGCTCTCACCGCTTCACCCCAAAATTCCTTTGGCAAATTAGATTCTAGAATCATTGCTCTTGCTCTTTCTGTTATTGTCCGATTTGCTCGTTCTGCAACTCCATTCAGCTGTGGATTGTACGGCCCTGTGTATTGTATCTTTATTTCTTTTCTTTTACATAATTCTGTAAATTTTCTAGATCTATATTCTCCACCTCTGTCACATCTAACTGTTGCAATACGCAAATTGAAATGGGCTGTCACATAAGCTTCGTATTCTGAAAAATAATCAAACATTTCACTTTTATTATGTAACAAATAGACCATTTTGAATCCAGTGTAATCATCGACAAATACCAGAAAGTACAATTCATCATTCATTGAGATTGGATCAATGGGTCCACATATATCTGTGTGTATCAATTGTAACGGCCTTGAGCTTCTTTGTCTTAATATACTTTTTCCAAATTTCTCTGTTTGTTTACTTTGAACACATTTTTCACACTTGCGCTCACAGTTCATATTTCCTGATACAAAATTTAAACCATTTACCATATTTCTATTTCTCAATTTTAATAAACTATCATAATTCATATGCCCAAATCTTTTATGCCATATTTCTAATCCTTCAGCATTCATGCAATTATTACTTTCGATTTCTTTGATAACATTATCTAGTTCAAAAGTGATCGTGAATAAATTTCTATTCTTGATTCCAATTGCTAATAACTTGTTATTTTTTAGGAGAAAGACCTTGCCACTATTAAAAGTTACTTTAATTCCACTTTCTTCTAATTTAGGTACTGACAATAAATTATGACGTAAATTCTTAACTAATAATACATTTTTAATTTTACCTTGAATTTACCATTCCTCATTAAAATATCTATTTCTCCCTCTTTTGTAACATCCATTGCAGTGTCTTCCTTAGCTGCTATTACTCTTATTGGTTTTTCTAACTCAAATGTTCTTTTAAAGAATTTTTCATCTGTTACCATATGTTCTGTCGATCCTGAGTCAATAATAAATGTAATTGCTCCATCATCTTCCTCTGTAAAAGCTGATAATGTAGCTGTAAAAAATGAAACTTGTGCACTGTCATCACTATTTGCCACATTTGCTTGAATTTTCGCTCTGCATTCAAATTTTCGATGACCAGCCTTACCACATTTGTAACAAACTATGTCAGGTTTTTGCACACTTCTCATATTTTCATTTGGGTTGCCTTTCCCACTATTATATTTAGTACTTCTATTTGGTTTTACACTTACATTTTTATTGGTTTTATTATAAAATGCAGATGAATTTTGCTGGAACGTTCTTTTATTTTCTGCTCCTGCACTGTTTTTCATATCGTGTCCAATAATTTTGATTTAATGAAATCCACCGTTAGTAATTTTGGATCTTGTGTTTCTAGTGCTGTTACTATACTATCATATGACTTGGGTAATGTAGATAATAAATGACATACAACCAACATATCATCTATTTTTGTTCCTAACACTTTTAATTCTCTAACTAATTCATCAAATTTCTTAAAGTGATTTTCTAATTTCTCAGTTTCGTTGTATCTCAATGCTAATAATTTCTTCCATAAATACAACTGCGAAGCCACACCTTTTCTTTCAAATGTATCCATTAGTGCTTTCCACATATTATAAGCATTTGTTTTTTCTTTAACATATTCCAGGTACTCATTTGTGATCCATTGTATTATTAATACTTTACATTGTTTGTCTTTCTTCAGTAATTCCTCACCTGCATCCTCCTTAATATCTTCCTTTATGCATCTTGTTAAATCTAGTTGATCTATTACTGCCTCAACTCGGAATTTCCAGTTATTGAAATCTTTTCCATTAAATCTGTCTATTCCATACCGTTCCACGCTGCCTGCCGCCATTACGTTTTTTCAAGTTTCTTTTATTTTGCTTTCGTGTATATTGTTTTATCTAGAAATAACTACGGATCTCCGCTACCATGTTAAATTAAGTCTAGAGTTGACTTCATTGTTTTAATTTTATACCCATAATTAAAACAATGAAGTCAACTCTAGACTTAATTTAACATTAACTATTGCTTCTATAATAATTAAGTGAAACTATTTCAATAAATAAATCTTATTAAACAATCCTCTGATTATTTTGTCTGGTATTGTAAATTTAAAGACAAATTTAAATAATTAATCCTTAATCAGTGCATGAGTGGCTTTGTTTTTCTTCGTATACTAGAAATAATAATGCACCAACATAACTACAATGTTTGGCTGTTACCAGCCATGTATGTAGAGTGAGCCGAAAGTATTGATTCACATTTCATAATAATGCACTACACGTCCATTGGTTTTAAATTAACTTCTTATAAATGTTTCACCTAATCAAAAACACGTAATTTTCCACATAAAATAAATAAGTTGTTAATAAATGTAAGCGGTGAGACTGTTGAACACTGTCATTTGGTCCTTAGTGTTATAAATATGTAATAAAACCAAATATACAATAATATTCACACTTGGCACAGGTGAAATACTATCTATTGAAGTGTCTAATTTCAAGAGTGAATGGATCCAAATTATCAAATAATTTAATGTTCAACTGATAGCTGCCAAAAAATACATTCTCACACGAATAATTATTTTCCATGATGATTTCAACAATATGTTACTCCTACTTCTGGATTTCTTCAGGTAATCACTCTGCATTATCATGTTTATGAACTCAGCACACACGAAAAGTAAAACTATATTAAAACTAATAATGATGGCATACCAAACTTAGGTTCATTCATTGTTTGCCCACAGACGCCATATTAGATCACTTGGTTTGGATTCCCTAATTCTAGAAATTTCTAATGATTCTAGGAGATTAAGTTTTTTACTTTTATATTGGATATGAAGTATTTTAAAATTATTGTTAAAAGTATGTTTATATTCTACACAATGGTTCGCAAATGATGTAAAATCAGCTTTTTTATCCCGGTAACTTCTATTATGTTCGGACACTCTCTGGGCAAAGGATCTTCCAGTTTGGCCAATATAACACCGAGAGAAAAAATTCGTTGAATTAACGCAAAATGCATACGACCAACTCCTTTTTTTAGTCACCTATTAGCAATGCATTTGAAGTGTTCACTATATAACTATCAGAATGTTAAATTTGATAGCTTCAGTCAAAAACCTGTTGCTTCAGTCAAGAAAAAATATTATTACATTCAATGCGCGACAAAGTTTTCAGGATACATATTTTTGTTCAGAATAGACATAAATGACATGTTAACATAAAAATTTGATAAGTTCATACAATGCAAATTTGTGTACTGGAAAGATGATGAAATATTCAAATAACAGAAAGCTGAGTTTGTGTCAACTACTCTTTTCTCTCAACTTAAGAGACAGGAATTTCAAAATAACAAAAGAAGCATATTGAGTTTATTCATTTTTTACATTTAAAGAATCTCCCAAGTTGTTTGAATTAACATTTAAGTTTGTTAAAACGACTAAGTAATGTTTTAAAGCAATGCATACTTTAGTATATTCAAGATATACTTACCTTAATCCAACTTACGAGTTTTGTTGAATGAAGAATTTTGTGCTGTTAAATCAAGACTTGTGATATGTTGACTATACTTTCTATTGTTGTTAATGTAACATTATACAGGGCGTGTAAATAGCATGAAATGGGATTATGTAGAAACGGTTTGACACATAGATTTGAAATTTGGTGTGGTTTAATTATACATACTTATCCATATTTTTTTTGCAAGTTTAATTTATTTTGTTCGACTGGTATTTATCAGAGCCAGCCATCTTGCAATTTTTTAAATGACAACCAAAATTTAATTTGGTTTCTCAAGAAGAGAATGTACAATTTGAGCAGTGATTGTAACTCACTTTTGTATTTGACATGGAAGTCCACATGAGAAAAACACTTATTCGAATTGCTTTATGATATTCCATATTGTAATTACCAGTCAAATGACAACTAATTAAATCTAGGTTGTCATTTAAAGAAATTCAAGATGGCCAACTCCGGCAAACACCAGCCGCATAAAACAAATAAAACTCATATCAGAATGCCAAATCTAAATGTTAAACCGTTTGTACATAATCCAGTTTCGAGCAATATTATTTACGCACCCGTATATTACGCAATATACATATTTCCCAAAATTTCGCGCCAAACGGAATATTGCATTTCCGATTTCTAACATTATATTATTAAAAAATATCGAGAATGCAAACTATACTTGGTGCGCACTTTGAATCATTGTATTTTTTATGATAACATTTGATCTAAAATGCTGGGCAAGTGTGTGATGAAAAGTAAAGCAATGTTTGCATTTGTATAATGTAGATATTTGTTAAAGCTACACATTTGTTGGCATTCTCTAGAGTTTATAAACAGACAATAAAGTACAAGTTTATACTCGGATAACATATTCGAACTGCAGATAAAAGTATTATCAAACGTCAAGAGATCGTAAATTATATTGTAGTACAAAAAAATTCTAACCTTAACAGTTTTATATTTATCCATGTAATATCGATTATATCACTGAGTTGTGCTTAAAGTAACGCTTATGTTTGAATACACTTATCTTCAAGCTTGTTTGTTTGTTGATATTTAACGAAGTATTATTGTTGCTTATAGCTAAGTCAAAACAATAAAAATAATATAGATGTAAATTATCATTTCTTTAAAAGGTTATGGAGGAAACATAGTTAAACCAGAAAATCAAACAATATTTTTATTTATAATGAATATGTAACATACTTCTTATTGCAAGTATTAGACATTGGCTGCGGTGAATCAACAATAGGTACACTTTGTATGTCAACTGTAATAGAGTTACCAGTGGATGTAGTATTGAATTCAGTATTGAAGTTTGTTTGGTTATGTAGTGTATTTGAGTGTTTGAAGTTGGTAACATTAGACAGACACTTCATATACATATTGACAGTAACGTTGTGTAAGAAAAAGCGTCATTAGCATGAGCATTATATTTTAACAATAAAGAATAAGTATACGTTTATCCTGTACTTAATTAATCCCAATACATTATAAAATTGGCGACGAGAGAAAAAAATTTGTGAAAAGGGCATAAGCATGGCGCAAACAGTCGTAAGGGGTACGATTGGAAACATTACCGAATATAATATGGGAGAAGACTGGATAACGTATGAAGAAAGGATGGAACAGTACTTTATGGCAAATGATATTGCGGATATCAAGAAAGTACCAGTTTTGCTAACATTGGTCGGTGAACAAACATATAAAATTCTAAGAGACTTGTGTGACCCAGATCTACCTAAGGATAAATCATATGAAGACTTATGTGGTATTTTAAAATCTCAATTTTCGAAAAGAATGTCTGTATTTAAAGAAAGAATCGAATTTTACGAATTAAAACAAATGGAAGGACAATCAATAAGGCAATGGTATGCTAAGATTAAAAATAAAGCTATAACATGTAAGTTTGGAAATTTATTGACCGACAAATTAAAGGACAAGTTTGTTACTGGATTACGAAAAGGACTTGTATTGGATAGAGTCTGTGAAGAAGAGCACACTGTAACTTTAGAAAATTTGGTTGAGGTAGCATTAAAGAAAGAGGCAGTTATAAGCTCAGCATCAAATATAGTGTGTGTAAACAAGATTTCAACGACAAGGAAGTTTGAAGAAAAGAGGAGTTTTAAAGAGCAAGGAAGCAAAACTTTCAAGAAGAAGGAAGACAGGCACGAAAATGGAAAAAGCAAACTGTTATGTAGAAGTTGTGGTGAGGCTGATCATAATTTTGTTAAGTGTAAATACAGAACATACAAGTGTAAGCTATGTAAAAAGGTAGGGCACTTAGCTAAGGTTTGCTATTATAAAAATAATAATTTTGTTGAAAGTAATAATTTCATCGAAAACACTGTAAATGATGGTACAGGAAAGGTAGAGTTTGTAGATTTATTTAATATGACAAATAAGAACAATGTAGAACCTATAACTTTAGATGTCACGATAAATAAAAATATTGTTAAAATGGAAATAGATTCAGGTTCAGGAGTATCTATTTTACCTGATAAAATATATGTGAAATTATTTAGTTATATTAAATTAGAAACGTCATTGGTGAGATTAAGAACATATAATGGGAATATTATAGTTCCAAGGGAGGAAATTTTTGTAAATGTTGAATATAAAAATACATCTATTCACAATGTTAGACTAATAGTTGTCGATAGTAATTGTAAGCCATTGCTAGGTCGTGATTTAATGTGCAGATTAGGCATAAGTATTTCTGATAATAATTGTCAGGGAAATGTAAATAATATTTCTTCAGAGCTTAATTTAAAATCGCTTATTCGAAAGCATGATGGTTTATTTAAAAATCAGTTAGGATGTTATAAATACTCAAAAGTATCTTTAAAAGTAAATGAAGAATCGAAGCCTATATTCCATAAGCCGCGACCTATGCCGTTTGCCTTCAGGGAAGAAGTAGATAAGGAATTAAACCGTTTGGAGAAGGAAGGTGTTATCACTAAGGTGGATAATGCGGAATGGGGAACACCCTTGGTTCCTGTTCTCAAAGGGAATGGTGGAATGCGTCTCTGTGCAGATTATAAGGTAACTGTAAACAAATACTTGCATGATTTTAAGTATCCGTTACCAAGGATAGAAGAGCTATTTGCAGCACTACAAGGTGGTGAGTATTATACAAAATTAGATATACTAAATGCGTATAATCAGTTAGAGCTTGAAGAAGAAACGAAATATCTGTTAGCTTGGTCTACGCATAAGGGTATATACATACCAAATAGGTTGCCTTTTGGAACAAAGCCCGCATGTTCCATATTTCAGAGAATCGTAGAGAAAGTATTACAAGGGGTACCAGGAACGATAAATTTTATGGATGATATAGTTGTTACAGGAAAAGACAAGGCTGAACATTTAAGGAATTTAGATTTAGCATTTGACAGACTAGAAAAGGCTGGATTTATTTTAAATATGAGTAAATGCAAGTTTTTTGAGCCAAGAATTAAATATTTAGGGTTCATTATAGACAAAATGGGTTTACATAAAGACGAGGACAAAGTAAAAGCAGTAACTGAATGTGCAAGGCCGAGTAATGTCACGGAAGTTAAAGCGTTTGTTGGAATGATGACATATTATAGCAAATTTATAGAAAACCTCTCAGGAATTTTGGAACCGCTTTATAGATTACTAAGGCAGGACGTGGGATTTGAATGGTCAAAGGAGTGCGAAAATTCTTTCCAAACCGCGAAAGAAGCATTGTGTTCGAATCAAAGTTTAGCTCATTTTAATCCAGATGTAGAAATAAAATTAGTTTGTGATGCATCTAGTACCGGTATCGGTGCAGTATTACTTCACGTTTATCCGGATGGAGCAGAACGACCGATAAGCTTCATATCGCGCGTCTTGAGTAAAAGCGAAGTTGGATATTCCGTTATTCATAAGGAAGCCTTAAGCATTTATTGGGCAGTTCGCAAGTTTTATCAATATTTAGCCGGGAATAAGTTTATTTTGTGTTCTGATCATAAACCATTACTTGCTTTGTATGGGGAAACAAAAGGAATACCGCAGATGGCAGCGGGACGACTACAAAGATGGGCGTTATTTTTAAGTGGATTCAATTACGTTTTTAAGCACATAAAAGGAAAAGAAAACGGTGGCGCAGATGGACTGTCACGTTTACCCTTGAAGCAGTTAATCAAGCAAGAAGATGAGTGTGATTATTTTAATTTTTTGATTGAAGACAAAATTCCTTTGGATGGTAGCGAATTGAAGAAGCAGCTACGCAAAGATGAAATATTGAGTAAAGTTTATTGGTATACACGAGATGGGTGGCCAGATCAAATACCCGAGGAATTAAAGGCATATGCGAGAAGGGCAACAGAAATAAGCATTGACAACGGATTGCTAATGTGGGGCTACAGGGTTTTGATGCCGTCTAGACATAGGGCACAAATGTTGGAAGAAATACATGGTACACATAACGGAATGGTAAAGATGAAGGCGATTGCACGACAGTATTTCTGGTGGCCTGGTCTAGACCACGACATTGAAAGGTTTGTAAAAGAATGTGATGCTTGCATGAGGAATTCAAAGACACCAAACAAAACACCTTTAATAAAATTTCGGGAAGCAGACTATGTATTCGAAAGAGTGCATATTGACTTTTTGGGACCGTTTCAAGGTAAGACATACTTAATACTTATAGATTCATACTCCAAATGGCCAGAGGTGTATGAGGTAACCAAAATGGACACTAAAACGACGTTAGACAAATTGAGGGATTGTTTTGCGCGTTATGGACTTCCAACCAAAATAATTTCAGATAATGGTCGACAGTTTGTATCTGACGAGTTTGAATATTTTTGCAAGATGAACAACATCCAACATATTACTAGTAGTCCATATCACCCGTCTACGAACGGTGCAGCAGAGAATGTGGTAAAGTCTTTTAAGAATTGCATGAATAAAATGTTGGTGGATTCTAGAAATATAAATGAATCAATGGACACACTTATAAGTAAGTTTCTCTTTTCTTACCGTAACACTCCACATTGCGTAACCGAAGAAAAACCTTCAAAGTTGATGTTGAATAGGGATGTAAAAACAAGAATGGACTTTTTGACCAAAAGCGTGGTTTTAAAACACAGAGAGAGACAAGCTAAATTTTTTCATGGTAACAGGGATATTTTACTTCAAAAAGGGGAGATTGTCTATGTTAAGGATTATAGGAGTTTGAGTAAGCCATCATGGGTTCGAGCGATAATAGAAACACGATTAGGGGATAGAAATTATGTATGTAGGTTGTGTAATACTAGTATTAGGTGGAAGAGGCATATAGATCAGATTGTAAGGGTAGGTACATTTTATGATAACATTGGCTTTAGAGATGATCAAATTGTTTCAAATAATGAAAAAAATAGTAATGAGATTTGCTTACCCGTTGTGCCTATAGAACTTAAGGAAACAGACAGGTCCAGTGTAAAAGGAAATGATATAACTGTAACCGCACCTACTGGACTGGATGTAACTGCAGATCCTGTTTCTGTAGAGATGTCTGAGAAGGGAACTCCAAATATTGTTGATAGACCCAGGAGAGTTATCAAACCTCCTAGCAGATTAAATTTGTAAAATTTAGGCTTAAGAGGGAGGATTGTAGTGTATTTGAGTGTTTGAAGTTGGTAACATTAGACAGACACTTCATATACATATTGACAGTAACGTTGTGTAAGAAAAAGCGTCATTAGCATGAGCATTATATTTTAACAATAAAGAATAAGTATACGTTTATCCTGTACTTAATTAATCCCAATACATTATAGGTTATGTTTAGATAACACGTGTTTTACATAAGATCCTATTGTTTGAAAAGATCTTGAACAGTCTGTATATTTACAATTGAATACTCTAGAAAAGCAATTGTGTTTTATTTTAATATGTTTTACTAGTATATGAGATAACTTAAAATTACTGTTACAAAACGGACAACGAACCATTATGAGCTATCAGAAGGACGTTACAAATGAACTAAATACTATTCTTATACTTACACTTATTAAGATTCTAGTTACAACAAGAAAATAACAAATATAACTCTAAAAAAAATTAAAATGGTTTCGTAAATATTTAATACAACATATAACACATGTTATTTAAATTCTTTCAATTTCATAGATTAATGTTTCTACATAGGGTATTCTTACGTCAAAAGCTGTTGTAATTCCATACACAGTTCTTTGAATAAGTTGCCAAATTTAATGTGCTGTGACTGGACTGGATATTCGGCATTTAAAACGTAAAACGCCTTAAATGTCAAGTCGAAACACTGCAGTACTGAATTTGCCTTGTGAATATTAATATCTATAACTAAGTACGAATCGACATTCTTTAATGTATTACCGATGACAATTATATACGGCTGCACCCTGCATCCCCTTTTCTGGTATTCAGTTCTTCGTTTTTCGATGAAAGTGTCAATGTCAGAGTGAACCTATAACAAATTAATTTTGTTAAAAACTTTGCTTCTGTATTAACTCCTATAGTAAAAGTCAGCGTAATACATACACTATTAATTTATTGACAGATATGTATTTAAAATGATTGCACAACACAACTGACTCAGAAATATCCAGGTATTTATTTATTTTAAATATTATTTTTTATACGTTTTTTAGTTTTTTCTTTTTGAAATATAGATTCGTGTTATTTTGTGTGTAGTAATGGATTATTTATCTATCTATATGAGATCTGTAGCTTTTCAAACTATAATTTATTCATGTATTTTAAAGAATACACTTCCTATCTTTTATTTAGGAAATTTCATACCTTTAAGTGATTAATTAGAGTTGATTGACATTCTGAAATGGAAAATATCCAGGACTTAAATTTTCCCTTTGGTGGAAACAGACCCGCCAACAATGATATTTGCAGCGCATGTTTTTCGTCTGCAATGAATAAAATATATACCGTAAGCGTCAAATTTTAATTTCGGTTTGCACTTCTATCATATGCAGAAGATGATCTTATACATATGCAGCGATGCCTGCTTGCTAACAGTGGAGGGAGAGCAACGGAGTGGCGGGGGACCCCCACGCCTTACAAATGTCCAGTGTGGCAGCCTCGCTTATGTCTATCTTTAGTTTAATTCGTCGCGTTCTTTTCCACTTACTACTTTCCTATCAGAAATTAAAATATGACGACCTCGGTATATATAGTAAGTATTTATATATCAATCAAAACATATAGTATTATAAATACCTTCTGTTGTGTCTCCTTTTAATTGCGTTAACAATTCTTCTGTGTGCTTGTCAACTTTATTCTTTATCTGACATATCTTACTGAAAAAAGTGTCCCACTTTTTGTATATTTCCATTGAATTATCTGGAAACATTTTCTTGAAATCTTCTTCTATCTTCAATAATATCCAATTTGAAATATTTAAAACTGCTTATTCATATTATTCTAACCAGTTCAGAAGCACGCTTTCTTTTCAAAATCGGCAACTCTTCTAAAAATTCTGCTACCATAGAAACTTTACTTTTACGTCTGATATCATGTTATTGACCAGTGTTCTAGAACAGATATCCACGGTTCCTCGTAATATTTTAACCAAGTGATACTTTCCAGTATTTGGTCTGAAAATAATATCTATATTCACTTGAATTTCTAAAAAGCATACTTGGTAATTATACTGCTTTTTATAAATTAAACAGTATATAGTGATATGCGTAGTTTGATTAAGCTTCTCTATGTATTGCATATCAAACTAAATTATAATTTAATGTCCTAATGGTTTATAAAGTACTGAGGAAATACAACATTTTTTCTCTTTTTTTTTTATTTCCTTTGGCAAGTGTACCAGGTCTTGCTGTGAGCCACATTTCGTGCTCCACTTTTCAATATCTTCCATAACTAACTGTAGATAGATATATATATATATAAATTTAATACTAAATGAAGAAAAAAAACATATTTTAACATATCGATATATAAAATCACTATATATTGAAGAAATATAAAATATCCTACAATGAACAATTTTATGATATAAGACTAAAACAGTTAATTTAGTAAAACATAAATTCAGTTCTAGTATTACAAATTTTAAGATACAGATTCACTGTTCTAATAAAGAATCACAACTCATTCTCTTGTTTAATGGAAATTATCTGATATTTTCAAGTACCCTTAAGTATAAATAATAAAATATATATTTGCAGGTATGCTTACCATGAAAAGTCCCCACAAGGGAAGAACATCCCCACTCGTCTAATACATTTCGTATTTCTTCATCAACCATTGGAAAAATATGATAATTCACTAATAAACATAAAAAAATGTTTTCGTGTAAAATATCAAAGTAGATATGTATATTAATTTTACCTCAGATTTAAAAATTACCAAGGCAGCCATAATTACGCACTGTATAACTGCAAACATATTACTGATACACGTATTCTATCAAAACTGCGTATTTTCTTATGCGTTGATGTTTACGGGTTGGAAGGGTTGATGCATGCATGCATGGTTATTTGCTTCTTACCGTGTACACGCATATAGAGATTTGTTAGATCATGTCTAATTTTAGCATCATTCCAAGGAATAAGCAGTATTGTTATCCCAAACTATTTAGGCGGATGTATTCAACAACGAAATGTATTCAGTTAATAAAAATAACGTAACATTTTTAATACCAGTTCAAACCTTTTAGATGAAATAAAATAATTTGAAGTTCGTCTTAGCGTTTACTCAACCTATTACTTTCAGTCAAATGAACGCAATTTTAGTCCCTCCAACCTCATGAGAAATGACATTCATCATTTTCTTGATTCAACCGATTCATTTTTCTCGGTGAAGACATGTTACAATCACAAGTTAACTTATATACCCCCGAGTTTGATTTTTTGTCTGTTTTGTCTTTATTGCTTTTTAAAAGACATTCTAAAGTATTATTAGTTCTGTAAGCTATTTTACCATTAGTGGGATTTTTTAATTAATTTGCTAATTTTGTCTGAAGGTTTACCAATATACGTAAGGCTAGAATAATGTACTGAATTTTTACTAGAAATTGTAGGGTAAATTAAAGAGCGGGTATATGCTATTTGTTTGTTTCGAAGGATATTATTGATCATATCTTTAGTATAGCCATTACTAAAGATATGATCAATAATAAGTGTTACGACATCAATTTATAATTTTGAAAAACTACAATAATCTCTTTTAAAGAGTTTCAACAATGAAAGAATACGAGCAATTGGGCAAATTAAATTGAAGATAGCAGCATTGTTTCTTGCACCACCTTTGAACGGTACGGCATCTTCAAATATGTCAGTAAACATAACATTTATTCCGTTGTTAACCAACAGTTAACGGGACAATGCCAGAATTACAAAATTGAAATGCGATGCCCTTCATTCTGTAAAATTATTACTTTTGGGATATTTGGATTTAACCTTTACTTTGTTTGACTGTTGATTAAGGCAGTCGGGCCCCATTCCAGCCTTCCATTGGTTGAACGAATATCTGGGTGCATAGAACAACAACGTAGTTCTTTATTTGACTGCTAATTGCTCTTATAGTGATTAGGTACCTCAGAAATTAAAAAAGATAGGTACAGGACATTATTAACAAAAATGAAAGAGAATAAAAAAAGGAACAAAATGCCACAATAAAATACCAGGTGTTCCATTTAAAAAAAAATAAGTTTATGATACGTGAAAATTTCGGAAAGTAGGCTTTGAGAAAACATAGTTTTTTGAGGTATTGTTGGGTGCAACTTATACCAAATAGAATTTTAAAGCAGTACTAGAAAATTCAAAAATATATTTGGTTAAGTCGTTCAAAAAAATTAAGTTTCGTGCATTTCCGATGAAACCGGAAGTGCATCAGAGCTTGGAGTATTTTTAGAATTTTGGAATGTGCGTCACAAACAACCATGAATCTGCCACTAATTGTTGTTTCTTTTATTTAAAACACAAAAGAGCAATTGAAGGCTACTAATAACTCAGCCTGTATATGCTTATTTGTTTGGTTGAAACATCCCATATTTTGCATCTAAAATGAGTATTATTTTATCAATAAAAAGTTTAAAATCATTTAGTAAATAGTGCAGTTGACTATAGTAGGATTACCGAACAGATGCAGTAGCAACATTGCATTGACGTAATAGCTTAAAAAGGCAAATTCACAACGCTTAACGCATAACCTTAACCATAAATATTTTGATTAGACATTATAAACAAATATGTAGTTCTAACCCCACACTTCGATGCAAGTATTCTACATTCTCCTATATAAATGTAATTACAATAGACGAAAATTAATGCAATATAGGTACGTAATATAAGCTCTGTTTAAGTAACTAGTTACTAATAATTTTGATTACTTTAGATTAAGAGATGAAATTGAAACAAGGTCCAAGTTCCTACTTACTTTAGATTATTTTACGTATAATCGAAAGGAAAATGAAAATAAAATAAAATACAGGAGCCGTCCTCTCAAGGTTTATTCGAACAAGAAATGTGATATGATAATTTGTTTGACGTTTGGAATAGTATATTATAATAAAGAACTGGGTTTAATATTCTGTATATAGTGGCATTTGTATAACAATTTATTAAAAGCAAGCTTAAGGTAGCTAAAGTGGTGAAATCAAAGAATAATTTTTTTCTAAATAAATGCACATTTAATGATTATATAGTAATTTGATTTTAATTTTTTTCCAATTCGCTTGTAAATGGGAGAAATGGGAAGAAATAATGAAAACGACAGGTTCGGAAATTTTTAATGCAATATATACACTATTAGGAGAAAATATATTTTAAATTTCTATGATTACTTACATGATACAAAGAAAATGTGTTTATTCATTCATCAATAGATGAATTTACATATGAAAAATAAAGTATAAGAAAGCAGTGATTTACAAAAAGAGCATATTAAATAAAACAGCATCAAATTAGTCTCACTAATAATTAGTCGTCACTTGAAGATGATGTAGTGGAATCATCACCTGTTATGATTAATGAGTCTTCTTGACAATCTATTAAATTATCAAGTTCCCACATTAACCACATGTTTAATTGCGTTGTTCCAATTTTCACATGAAATATTGAACACACCTTGTTGAAATAATTCCTTTACATCTTCTAGTTTGAATGATACATTGTGTCTAGCAACATACCCCTTTACTTGTGCCCATATCAAGTCTATCGGATTTAATTCACAATGGTATGGAGGTAGCCGCAATACCTTTCTATTTGATGCTTCAATTATCTCATCTACAGCATATTTCGCAAGGCCGGTCACATTTTCCTTAACTAATGCTAATAATTCTGCCTTCACCATGTCATCTTCATATGATATGTTTTGATTGACAAGCCATTGTTGAATTTCAGCTTTGCGGTTGTTTGCTGTAGGTGGTTTATTTATTTTGCGACTGTGATATGGTGCGTTATCCAAAACAATCACTGCATTTTCTTTCAAATTGGGCAGAATATGTTGAGCCACTCTTCAAATCTCTCCGCATTCATGTCTTCGTGGTAATCACCTGTCTTTTTAGATTCAAAAAGTAGCAAGCCATCTTCTTCAAATCCCTCGTCAGAACCTATGTGTAATATAATTAACCTTTTCCCTTTTCCGGAAGGATTTTTAAAGCCTGGGGACAAACCTGCTTGTCTCGCAGTAAGCACTGATGTGTCTGCCCACACTTTCTTTACTGTGTGCCCAGCGTTCACCCATGTTTCGTCTAAGTAATATATCGGTGTTCCATCTTCACGATATTTTCTTATTTTACGTAAGTATTGTCTCCTCCAAGTAATAATATCATTTTTTTCTTTTAGAATACTATTACGATTCCTCTTCTGATAACTACAAATGCAAAACTGTTTATAAAAAGAAACAAACATGTTCATTATACTTTACCGAAAGTTCAGTTCTCTTATTAATTTTCTGAGAGTTGAAATTTTAAAGTTTGGTAAATCGTCTCTTTCATTTACCACCATAAGAATTTTCTGTATAGTTGGAGGTACGTTTTTTAAAAAAAAGGAATGAGTAATTCCTCGAATGCTATTCTGCATTACATCATCAACGTTGTCCAGTATGCCCTTTTTCCTGTGGTATTTCTTTGGTGATTGAAATTTATGCTCAGCACTATATTCTTGCAAAACCTTGTAAACACTACGTTCTGATATTCCTGAATATAAATCACCAAAGAGAGACTTTATTATTCAAAAAATAACATTAATATTTACCTGCTGCTGTTGCTGTAGTTGCAATGTTATCTATTTTCGAAGTACCTAGCTGTTCTTGTAAGGTTTTGTATATATTCAAAAACCTCTCTTTGTCCTCTACTGTAAAATGTTTGGAGAGCCTCTTCTTAGGAGGTGAATTCTCCATAATGTTACGCAAAGGGGCAGACTGATACCACAGGTGATTAAACGGAGGATTGAGTTTATAGCCTATAAAGTAGATATTTCAAAATCATCTTCTGATGTTATATTTCATGCGCTTACTTACGTTTGTCACAAAAACAATGTACAGTAGTATTCAGAAATACTTTTTGTTAGATATTAAACAAAGAAACTGAGAAAGAAGAAAATAATAATAATGCAAAATTGAAACTGTCAAAACACAATCTAAATTTATTCTATTGTGGGCGTCCTTGCAAACGAACCAATAGTAAGCGTTATTTTACGTATGACGTTCAAGTGACGCATTTCTCGTGCGCTGTTGCTACTGCATCTGTTGGGTAATCCTACTATAGTTGAATTTTCAATCTCTTCGAGCTTGAATCGCTTAAAACGCGAGCATCACCTTGATGCTCTTTATAATGCCCGGTTTTTGTTTCTGTTGTACTTACATGTGATAGCTGAATTCCAGTTTTCGTAAGACTATCGTAGAAAGTCAAACTTCAGTTGGATGTTTGAAGTTTATTGTTACTTCAAAGAATATTCCGCATTACATACAGAACATTATCACTTTACTAACTGCTTTTCTTCGGTGTATGTTACTCGGCTAAAGTTTGCACGCAGAAGAATTAAAAATGTGCATATCTTCTCTATAATTTTTGTATGTTTAGTTTACGTTTTGTCGTATAAATACTATAATCGTTTTCAGTAAAGTTAATGCCCTTTAACGCGTTCGTATTTGTTTTTGTCGATCTATATAATTGCCTGATATTTCCAGTTTTTAATAAACGACACCTGCAAACGTTTAAGACTGTAATTTTTAAATGACATACCAACAATATATTTCACATTATGGCGTTATAATTCCTTCCATCTTACATTACGAAAGAGCTCGTGTTGCCCGTCTATCTTCTAAATGTCAATTCTTTGCGCTCATCGTCCTGATAATTATGAATCTTGATACGTGTGCGCGTTTTTTTTTGTAAATTAGCACTGTCCGTCGTTATAAGAAAACTTCGAAACATTAAATTCCATCACCAAAATTTAAACTACAGCTGTCAACATTGAATTAATGACACGCAAACTCGTCATCGCGAGATTTTTTTACCGCATTCCCCTGCAGAAAAACCTGAAATGAGTCGTACCTTCGACAACGAAAGACTTGGCACGTGGACAGTGCACTCAATCGTCGCGAAAAAGTCCACTCTATTGGTTTCCAACCCTCTTTCGGCACTCTAAACCTCGACGGCCCGAAATTTCTTCGTCAAAGTGAAACTTTTACAATTCTTTCGTGAGCCTGTCATACCTGACATTTTTACGATTTTTATCGGTTGTCGTGGGATTTGGTCATAACGCAAGCCATTTTTCTGTTGCAACATCGAATGCACGCTCCCCTTTAGAAGCCCGTATCTCTGAACACGCTCCACTGAGAAGAAAAATCTCTCCGTCAAGGAACCCTTTAAAGTCGCCCGTACGCTCACGCCAAAGGACAGCTTTCAATTTCGCGTATCCAGAGACGAATTCTTCTTAGCGTTTGGCCAATTTTTGTCGATTTTAACGGTTCGGTTAGTAATCAAGGCGATTCGGTTAAGCTCTTTCAACCGAGGCGATTAGAAAGGGAGAAAAGAATGGCTTTTAGTATATATAATAAAATATTAACCCAAATAAAACTACCAATATATATTTAATTCTTATTTATTTTCCACACCACCAACTAATACTAATCTTTTTGATATGTAGGACGAAGGACATCTACAGGAACGCGTTCAAACAACGCCTGCTGGCCAACATCAACAGACCCAACAGTCCAGTACCATCTTTTCCGAACTTGACCATTCCTTTTCCGTCACAAACGCTGGCCAATGGATCTGAATCCCCGTACATGGAGAAGATACGCAGTTTTTACCCAACTTGTAAGTAATTTAATTAATCATAACCATTGTGATCATTTCATGTGCCGTTGTAATCATTTCAGGTGATATACCGAAGAATACCAAGGATGCGTGGAAAGAGGAGAACCTCCTCAATTTGTTCTTCAATGTTGATTACGACCAAAACGCCACCATAGCTACAGCGACCCTGCGGCTTCACAGATTGCCCAAAGATAATCAGACCAATACGTTTTGGAGCGCCGATATATGTCCTGAAAACACAATTTTCGAAGACGAGAAATTGATAAGAGTCTCGATCTACTGGTACGTCAAATCATCGAAGAAACATAGCAAAGGTAAAATTTGCAATCATAATTGAAGTAATTGCTCTTACATTCTTTAAACACGAATATCTATGAAACCGTTAAATTTTGGAAACTAACACAAATAATAACATTTACAAGTGAAGATTATGGCGATCAAAAAAATTCTTTTTATCGCAGCGCCATCCATATATTCACATTGTGTATTCTTTAGTAACTGCTTTTTACAAAATTCATATATCCGTTTCCGAGATATTTGATCTGGGAGTTTTAAGTGGTACCTGTATACCTGTGTACCAAACACTAACGAATAAATAAATATACGGGGTGTTTCTTAATAACATGCTAATAATATTAAAGGGGGTTATTCTTTGGCCCATTTTATGAGAAAAACTTCATATGAACATATGTCCTAAATATTTTAACTTTTGAACTGTAGGATGCTAAAGTTTAAAAAAAATTCAATCATGTGCATCTCGCTAGATCACTTATGAGAAAAAACTATTTATGTAATTTTGAACAACAATTTATTTAAGAGAATAACGTAATCTACATACTTTTTGAAATGGTAACAGCAAATTATCCTGAACGCACAAAGAAATAAATTAAATCAGATATTGGAAATTTCCACCTCCTGCTAATATGCATGCCTCTGCTCTTTTTCTCATGGACTCACTTACTCTTTGGAAAATATGAAATTTCGCAACTGCTCTTCAGTATGAATTGGTGTGCTGTAAACCAATGTTTTTAGATGACCCCTCAGGAAAAAGATCTATACTATTGAGGTCCGGGGACCTATATGCTCATGCCTATAATCCGCCGTGACCTATCCAGCGATTATTGTAATTTTGGTTTAAATATTCGCGCGCCAGAACACTGAAATATGCCAGCGCCCCGTCGTCCATAAACCATAGTCGATTTGTTACTAAAATGGGAACATCCTCCATCAAAGATAGCAGTTCTTCTTTGAGGAACCATTGAACCTATCATGTAGGAAGTGTGGTCCAATTAAATAATCACCGCATATTCCAGCCCACACGTCAACTCTTTAAGTCATGAATAAACTTTTATTAAAACAAATACATTTTAAATTACAAAATATGAACGAAAAGCTTACATAAAAATATAAAAAAAATATTTGATATCATAATATAAGGCCCTCTTTTTGAAAAATGGTGGTCACGCTGTGTAACCAGTAGGACTACTCGCATTGGGAAAATTTTGAAAACAATTGCGTTTGTCGCTCTAAGAAAGTCCAACATCACATATAGTGCAACTCCATTTACTTCTGTGGGACTCTGCTTTAGTAGTGCACACTGCACAACGTCTTGATGTTTCATAGATAGGCATATGAGCAGCTTTGTCAGTTCTTCTTTCGATTGGAACATTTTTTTTATAATGATTTACTACCTGCAATGACTTTCGCCCTTTTCTTTTGGCCAAATATCCAGCACCAATCAATCCAGATGATACATTTAGTCGAAACTGTTTCAAATCAAGTGATGCACCACTACTTCTTTTTCTGAACAATATGTAGGCATTTATAACAGTAGTATCTACAAAATGCCAAACTATTCTATAGTACCATTTCTTTGCTTTTGCGATCTATCGCATAACATTTTTTCAACATATCAGCCTTGTCAACAAAGCCCATGTTCTTGTTGTAATCAGCTACTAATCTTGGGCAGCTTATTTCCTTTAATGTGCCATTCTTATTACGTCGCTTTGTAGTAACAATATCTTCGGGATTATGATAATTAGAAAGAAAGTACACTGGTTTTTTATCCACCCATTTATACATAGTGGGTTATCTTCTGTCATTCGCCAATCTGATTGTCCTCTTGTCATCATTTTATCATCGATAAAATCCTTAGGTACAAATTTTTTTCCTTTCTTCAATGTTCCGCAGCCATAAATATTATCTTTTCGCAGGCCCCACAAAAGTGGAACATTGGAAAAATAATTATCGAAAAATACTTTGTGATTCTTATACTTCAAATCATTTATTAGATCTCTTACGACGCGTCCCCCCAAATCCTTTTCAGGTAAATCAGCAATTTTCCCCGTGTAAATTTGTAATTCACACACATAGGCAGATTCATCTGCTCTTACCCACACTTTATATCCCCGTTTTGTTGGTTTTGCGGGCATAAATTGTAATGTTGTTCTCCTTTCTTAGGTTGTAATGTATTATCTGCAAAATGTAAATTACCTAACAACCAGAAGAATCTGTCACGAGAAAAGATCCCGTATTTCTTCTTGTGAAGACCAGTAATCTTTCAAGCTGGACAGTTTTTTTATTCCCATTAGAATGTTGACGCCTAAGAAAATCTTCATTTCTTCATAAGTAGTTGGCTGAAAGTTTCCTCTAATAGACTGATTTTGAGTAGCATACAGATTTGTGTTGAATACAATTGTCTCTATCAGGACTTCGGAAAACAGACACATAGAAATATCTAGAGGACGCTTTAAGAATTCATCCAAAGGTGTGTCAAAAGAATCTTCAAAAGCGGCTGGAGGTTCCTGATAAAAATTGTTTTTTTCCCACAATATGTTATTTGGAAATACATCAGTAACCCCAGCACGAGTTCTTTCCGCTATATGAGCCAGTGGTTCGTCGTCACTATCTACTATTATGGTATTAGCGGTACAAACCATGATCTACTTGCCTCTTATTTGAGGGGGAGATGCCAGAGAGTTGACTTAAATGGAGAAATATCAAATACCAGACCAATTCATAATGGGGTTCCACAAGGATCGACATTGGGACCAATTTTATTTGTGATGTATGTTAATGATCTCCCAAAAAATATAACACCTAAACAAAGCTGTCTCTATGCTGATGATACATCCTACGTAGTAACTGGAAAGTCGATTGACGAAATTGGAAAAGAGAGCAAACGGGTAATGGAAGAACTCACAAAATGGTTCCAAGATAATGAACTAAAATTAAATGAAGAGAAAACACAGCATCTCTGTTTCTCAGCAAGAAATGAACAGTCATCCCACGTCATTCGATATCTGGGGCTCACGATTGACAATAAACTCACTTGGGACATGCACATATCAGAATTAGCTAACTCGCTAACGATATCTATATATACTATAAGAAGACTGAAGACTATTGCTACCCATGCCGCTTCAAATTCTGCCTATTTTGCGAACTTTCACAGTAGGATAAGCTACGGAATTTTGTTTTGGGGCACATCTCCTGCAGCAACAAGAATTTCTGCTTGCAAAAAAAAGCGATTAGAGCTCTTTGTAATTTGAAATATACGGATGGTTGTATGGAATATTTTAAACAAGAAAGAATACTGACCTTGCCTTGCCTATTTACACTCACATGTATAAAACACGTTAGAAAAAAAACCAAGAAAAGTATACAGCACGTGTTTATTTTTTCATTAGCCATAGGAGATTAATTCATGCAATACGTGACAACATGGCACCCCACCTTTCCTCTTCAATGCGAGCGCGACCGATACAAGCTCAAGTTAGCAGTAGCTGTTGGACTATTGACTAGGGTATTTGTACTGCGCTCAGAAATAATATTTACGCATTGCAAGGATTTTTCTTTTTCCTTTCAGTAAATGCAGAGAATTATTAAGCTGCGTTCACGCTGCATGTCACAAACAAAAGCGTAATTCTAATAAAATTAAAAATAAGGTAAATAAAAAAGGATTCTGATAGTAATAATAAACTACTAGATCGCGGCGGCCATTTGATGATGACGGCTTTTATTGCAGACTAGATCGCAACGTGTTCGCAGCTAAACATTTAATGTAGAAGTGGGAAGATCGGAGAAAGTCGTTGTGATATCGATTGCTGTCGGGATTGGTGACGGATAGTAGGAGTGACACACGTTGCCACATATTATTTGTATACGTATAAATCGCATGTAAACATTGAATCCATATACCTAATGAAAATTGACACATACGGTATATTGAATGGAGGGCATCATAATTACGATACCCGCCACAGAAAAGAGTTCCTTATACGTATAAGAAAGTCGTGTGGTGTCCACACCTCAATTTTTAGAATGGGAGTTAGGTAGGTAGCACTTGCCATTTTTCTGGCATTCGTTCTTTTCAACATATTTTCAGTATTATATCGTTCAATCTATTACTTAATTCTTGTTCCCCATACTACATGATTATACAGAATATACTTAATATTTAAAAAATTAAAATGAGAGAAACAACACAATGAGTAAATTCAAATAAAGAAAATGGCGCCAATTTTATTTGAACAAAATACAGCTGCAATATGTAACTCAATTCAAATGTACTGGCATATACGTCATTATTTTTAGTTTCTTATATACGTAGTACAGGTAGCCCTCGGTTTACGCTAGCTCCATTTCCGCCGATGATTCACAATAACGCCACATGCTTACGTCTTGAAAATCCCCGGTTTTAATGGGCATGTACTGGGATTCCCCGACCCAACTGGGGCTGCTATGACGTATGTACATTTATTAAACGCAATTGAATCCATTTACTTTTTCTGTGTAATATCTTTAAGTAAATTATTGGTAAAGTAAACCATGTCTAATAAAAGAAATGCAGAAAAGTTTTCTGAACGTGGTGCGAAAAAGGCACGCCAATCCATAACACTGGAAAAAAAGATGGAGGTGATTCCAAGAATGGAAGATGGGCAAACACGTCCTAATGTCTGTAAAAGTATAAACTTAGCTTCATCGACGGTTACTACCATCATGAAAAATGCACAGAGAATAAATGAGTCTGCGCAACAATCTACGGCGATAAATGCAACACAAGTCTGTTATAAAAGAAGTAAGATTTTTGAAAAAATGGAAAAATTATTATCTTTATGGGTAGATGATTTAAATCAGAAACACATTTCTTTGACTCAGGCTGTTAGAACTGAAAAGGCAAAGACGATTTTTGAAGATTTTAAGAAGACAGAGGGAAGCGAAGAAACATTTTTGGGAAGCAAGGGTTGGTTTATGAGATTTAAATCTCGAAGTAAGTGTCTTAGTGTCAAACTATGTGGTGCGGCGGCAAGTGCCGATGTTGATGCAGCGGCTGCTTTTCTAAAAGAGTTGCAAGACTATGTAGAACATGGTAATTATCCTCCTGACCCCATTTTCAATGTCGATGAAACTGGGCTTTACTGGAAAAAAATTACCATCATGTACCTTCATTTCCCAGGAAGAACGTTCCGCTCCAGGTTTTAAGGCTGCAAAAGATAGACTCACTCTTTTGTTGGGAGGAAATGTTTCCGGAACTTTGAAGCTTAAACCAATGTTGGTGTACCATTCGCAAACACCACGTGCTTTCAAGGGGCTAAACAAAGAGATGTTGCCAGTCTATTGGAAATAGAACAAGAAAGCTTGGGTCACACGAGACGTTTTTAAAAATTGGTACACAGATTGTTTTTGTCCAACCGTGCTTCGCTTTTGTAAAGAAAATGATTTACCACTCAAGGCACTTCTTCTTGTTGATGTAAATTGTGAGGCGGGGAAAAGAAATAAAACACACCGCTCAGTAGTTGACGGCCATTTTGTACGCGCTAACTGACGCACCACTATACTCTTCAAGAAAAGTATGAACGAGTCTACTTCACGTAACAACTACTGAGACATAAGTCTTTACGACATGTAGCAACTTAACTTTTCACTACCGAACGCACTGGGCAACATAACCTGTTGATGTAAATTGTGAGGCGGGGAAAAGAAATAAAACACACCGCTCAGTTCGTTAACCTGTGATAGACTATTTATTCCATAAGGGCGACAACTCTAGCCAGTCAGAAAACCACCCACAGATAGCGCGACTCTTTTCTTTGTTAATGCTAAGATACATAATATCAACACTCCCACTTATCTAACATTAACAACACTAAATCCTACATACACCAAGTTCCATGGTGAACTTTGAATGTTTGGACAAACACAGTCATTTCATCCGTGGGTAAAAACTTAAGATTAACCAATTTATTTGCTATAGCCTCTCGGATAAAATGGTGACGCACATCCACGTGTTTAGTCCTCTTGTGACACACAGGATTTGAAGCTAGTTTCTGAGCGCTCTGATTGTCATTCCAAACAGTGATACATTCAAAAGTGCCCACCAATTCAGATAATAAATTCTTAAGGTAAATAGCTTCTTTAGAAGCTTCAGTAATAGCCATGTACTCGGCTTCGGTACTACTTAGAGCTACCGTTTTTTGCTTATTACATTCCCATGAGATGGCACCACCTGCCAATTTAAAAATGAAGCCAGTATATGACCTTCTATCAATTACATTGCTCGCAAAATCAGCATCAACAAAGCCCATCAGATCTGAATTGTGCTTTTCATATTTTAAGCAAAAGGATTTAGTACCTTGTAAATATCTTAAAATTCTTTTAGCACGTTTCCAATGTTGATTAGTATAACGATTGTTATATTGACTTAAAAAGTTTACTGCAAAAGTGATATCTGGCCTTGTTAATACCGATAAGTACATTAGACTGCCCAAGAGTTCTTGATAAGGCACCTCCTTATTACAAACATCGGATTTTGCCTGATCAAAAGTAACATTTTTATCCATGGGCGTACTTACAGGTTTACAATCACTCATATTAAACCTTTCTAAAATATGAATAATGTACTGCTCCTGATCTAATAGAATTATATTTTTATCTTTAGTCGTTCTAACCCTCATACCCAAGCACTCCGATTTGTTTTTGGATTATACAGCCTATAGCCTTTCGTGGTTTCAGAAAATCCAACTAAAATTAGTTTTACAGACTTTTTGTCCCATTTTGATCTTTTTTCTTTGGGAACATGAGTCATTGCCTCGCTACCAAAAATTCTTAAATGGCTCAAATCTGGTTTTTTTATTAAAGAACATTTCATAAGGTGTCTTTGGTATATTGGATGTTGCTGACCTATTTCTTAAATAGCAAGCCGTATTTACTGCTTCAGCCCAGAAGCATTTTTCTAAACCTGCTTCAAACAATAAACACCTAGCTTTCTCAACCAAGGATCGGTTTAATCTTTCTGCAAGCCCATTTTGTTCAGGAGAATAGGGATTCGTTGTCTGATGAACTATTCCCTGTTTTCTCAAGTAACTTTCAAATTCTGCACTAACATATTCACCACCATTGTCTGTACGTAGCACTTTAATTTTCCTTTCAACCTGTTTTTCAACCAAAGACTGGAATTCTTTAAATTTTTCAAGGGTTTCATCTTTCGTTTTAATAAAATAAATATACGACATGCGGCTGAAGTCATCCTGGAACTGCACAAAGTACTTTGATCCGCCTATGGAAGTTGTCTCCATGGGTCATGCCAGATCGCTGTGCACCAAGTCCAATAAACCAGTCGCTCTAGTACCTGAATGTTTATAAGGTTGTCTTGATTGTTTCCCTTCACAACAGATTTCACAATTTTCTTTATTTATTTTTAATTGACCACTGTAGCTGACTCCGTCCACTAATCCATCCTTCATTATATTCAAATAGTTTGAATTGACGTGTCCTAACCTCCTGTGCCAGGTTTCACCTGTAGCCACTGCCTGTCCAGCAAACAAACACTTTTCAAAAGCATCAATTTTATAAACTCCATCATTCAAAGAAGCCCTAGCCACCAAAACTTTCTGAGTATTATAGATTCTGCAATCGTCTTTGCCAAATTCAACAGAATTGCCATTCTTTAAGAGTTCGCTGACTGATAATAAATTTGTAGTTAAACTAGGTACATACTGTGCATTTCTAATTTCTATTTCAAAATTCGCATCATCCACCCTAGTAATTATCTCAACTTCACCACAACTTTGCACTGGAATTTTGGTATTATCAGCAATCATAATGTCATTTAGAGTTGATTCTCTTTTATTTAATAACCAATCTTGCCTGCAAGTCAAATCAATACTCGCACCAGAGTCGAGATACCAATCATTTTTGTTGAATTTTGTACTAAGGAACACAACATTAAAAGCACTTTTACCTTGACTGTCTTGTTTACGGTCCGTTTGTGGGCATTTTGACATAAAATGTCCAGGTTGCCTGCACTTAAAACAAATTATTTCCTTTTTGTCTTTGTTTTTCTTATAGCTGTCATTTAGGTATCGCTTGTGTTTGTTATGATGTTTCTGGTGATCTACTTTGCCGGCGAACGCACTAGCTGTCGAACTTGCATGAGTGCTGCCCTCTACTTGCATATCGAGCAATTTAGCTTTTATTGCGTGGGTGGTAATATCAATCCCGCTATGCTCCAGCGCCATTACCATCGGAGTAAATCTTTCCGGCAGTCCCGCCAAAAGTAAACTTCCCACTAGCGTTGTATCAAGTTTCAGATCGGCCCTCGCAAGCTTTTGCGATATCTCGATCACTCGATTCACATATTCCTCCATAGTTGAACAATTTTCTAGTCGCAATGATGCTAAAGTACGGAGAAGTCCAATCTTTCTAGAAAAGCCCTTGTTTTCATAAAGATCATTGAGCTTATCCCACACTTCTTTAGCTGTTGTAGAGTCCTTGACATGTACATACAAAGAAGAATCAAGGGATAACACAATCTTTGCCTTTGCTTTGGCTATGTCCGCACTATCACTTTCTGAACTACTTATGCATTTGTCCAGGCCTTCCAATATAAGAAAATTTTCCATGGCATACGACCATTCCTCATAATTTTCTCGGCCTCGCAGTTTCGGAATGTTTGAAAGATAGTTGACGGCCATTTTGTACGCGCTAACTGACGCACCACTATACTCTTCAAGAAAAGTATGAACGAGTCTACTTCACGTAACAACTACTGAGACATAAGTCTTTACGACATGTAGCAACTTAACTTTTCACTACCGAACGCACTGGGCAACATAACCTGTTGATGTACATTGTGAGGCGGGGAAAAGAAATAAAACACACCGCTCAGTTCGTTAACCTGTGATAGACTATTTATTCCATAAGGGCGACAACTCTAGCCAGTCAGAAAACCACCCACAGATGGCGCGACTCTTTTCATTGTTAATGCTAAGATACATAATATCAACACTTCTTTTAGACAGTGCCCCTGGACATCCGCCAAACCTTGCTGAAGAAAGAACACCATTGGATGTTAAGGTTGTTTACATGCCCCCAAATACAACATCACTTTCGCAACCAATGGATCAGGGAGTTATTACAACTTTTAAATCCTATTACCTCCGCACTAGCTTCATGGAAATGCTGAGAGTCTTAGATTCTACAGAAAAAACAATTAAAGACTGTTGGCGGTCGTATGATATTTTGAAAGGCATTTACAACATCAAGGCAGCTTGGGATGAAGTGTCAACAAAATGTTTAAATGCAGTGTGGCGTAAACTTCTACCAAAATTTATGCACGATGTCGAAGAATTAGAGCATGTGAATAATGTTGTTGAAGACATTACTAGGCTTGCGCGAGAGGTAGGATTAGACAATGTGACAGCTGAAGATGTGAAAGAAGTTTTAGAGAGCCACGACCAGCCGCTCTCCAACGAGGAATTAGAAGAATTGGCCACCGAATTAAGTCGTCAACATCCAGAGGAGGAGAAAGAAGACCAAGAACCTCTGATAGTCATAAAAACGGCCGATCTCGAGCGTATTCTTTCAACCATAGAAACCATCACTGATGAACTCTGTGAGATAGACCCCGATTGGAAAAGAAGTTCGAACGTAAAGAGGGGTGTTATCGCATCAATTCGACCATATTCTGAACTTCTTAAAGAAAGAAAAAGAAAATCTAAGCAGTTAACACTCGATACTTTTTTCCAAAAAGATATAAGCGATCCGAAACCGGGAACTTCAACACAGAAAAGATAATACTCCTGCCCTGTGAAATTACGCTTTTTTGATAAAATTGTGTTGTTTTTGTTATTGAGAATTTTATTCATGTTTTACAATTACATAGTACATATATATATTTATTTACTTTAAATATAATAATGTTATACCTGCATACATAATCCTATTTTTTATGAGATGGAACCTAACTCCATACCTCCCATTATAATTGGGTTCAATTTACGCCGATTCGGTTTACGCCGGTTTTTTTAGGAACCGAACCCCGGCGTAAATCGAGGGCTACCTGTATAAGGAAGTATTGTGGTGATAAAATTTTTTTTCTTTGCAGTTAAGAGACGCCTCTGTGACAGCAAGATGATAAGTGAAAACGCCCAGTGGGTGGAATTAAGTGTTAAGGCGGCTACGAAGACATGGACCAAAAGTGGCAAAAACATGGGACTGGCGATATTGGTGGAAGATCAGGATGGCGGCATGCTGAGGGCATCGAAATACTTCAAGGGAGCGACATGCACGGTTGGCACAGTTAGCACGCGTGAGTTGTGTTCTCACTAACTTTACTAATCTAATCGTTGGCATTTTGTGATTAAGCCGTTTATTGGTCGCATTCAGTAGATCTGATTATTTGGTACCAGTCACTATCTCGAGAACAATTGGGTAAACTTTAGTCTAAGAAACTAAACTTGAGGTATGTCACATTAAAGAGCACAAAAAATCGAAGTACGTATTTCGACAACTATGTTGTCATCTTCAGTAGCACCGTTAAAACAAACTAATATATCATCCACATATCTTAACCAGTAAATGCAATGTGTTTGCTTATTATGTTTTCTAAATGATTCATAAATATGTCGGCAAGTAAAGGACTTAACGGGTTTTAACGGCACAGATAGGCAATTAAAATCTCTTACATAATTATATGTTAACACTATTCACCCAAACATCAAATTTACGATTGAAATAGAAGAAAAGAAAACTATTAACTTTTTAGATCTCACTATAACTCATATAACTAAAAAACATGAATTTTTAATTTACCACAAACCTACACATACAGACACAAATATACACGCACGTTCGTTTCATACCATTACACTAAAATTACCTGTTTATCAATCAATGCTTCATAGACTAATTAACGTCCCTTTGAGTAAAGAAAACTTTGATTTAGAATTAAACAGAATATACATTATAGCGCTAAATAACGGCTTTTCAACAGATTTAATTAATTATATTTTAGCAAAACAACAGAAATCAAAAACGCTATCTTTTATTTACCCCACAGTAAAAAAACAATAGCACCCATAGTTATAATTCCATCACATGCATTGGTACAATTTCAAATACAATAGGGAACTTAATTAAAACAAGTAGGGAAGAGACTATTTCATTCAAAACAAACAATTCTTTACAAAAAGCAAAAACAAAAACAATAAAGATAAAACGGACAATAGATTAAACTCAGAGTTGTACAAGTTGACATGCGGAGATTGTAAAAAAGTGTATGTAGGACAGATAGGAAGGGCATTCGATACTAGAATGAAAGAACACGAAAGATGTTATAAGGATAAGGAGACAGACTCAACTTTTGCTAATCATTGCTTAGAACATGATCATAAATTCAATACCAATTTTACAACTTCACATGTTTTAGAAAAAAGAAATAAACTTAATATGCTAGAAAGTTTAGAAATTAATAAATTTAATAAAGTAGATATAATTTTAAATGACCAACTAGATATAAATAACTCCCCCCTACTCAATTTAAAATTCAAATATGTATTTTGATTTTCTTTTTTTTAGAGGTATATTCGTATACATTGATTCTATATCTAAGGATAACAAAGTATGTTTTTTTTGGAATTTTTATGTTTTTTAAAACATCCTTAAGATCGAATGAGTTTTTTAAATAATATTCGTTTTTACCAATTACATTTGAAAGTATGTCTGCTTTAGTATCTTGATAAATTATAAATAAATACATGTTTTATAAATTTGAGGCCCCTTGCTGGAATATTAACCTGTATTCAAAATAAGTCGAGCTACACTAGACTTCTCTGTCCTATCAAACTGGAAATAAGCAATGTGCTCTTTATAGCGAGTTGCAATGTAACGTCTAGTCTCACATTTGTCACACTTGTCACCATTTATTGCCGACTTACTTATTAATAATTTCGAAACGGATTTCAAAAATATATCCAAATATTTCCCTAAGGATAAGGTACGTTAACGATATTTTCGCGATTTCTGACACTAACATGTATGACAGAAGTGTTTCTTAATAAATTAAATTCAAAATTGTCGTCACTTAAGTCAGTAAGAGTTTAATTCAAATGTCCATAAATGTCAATTATGTATCATACGTTTTGATCAAAAGAATGTAAGACGTCTGTCTTAAGTTATATCATTAAGTGTCATACTGTCATTAATATTTGCAAAATTTGGGAAGTGTCCACGAAAATTATCCAAACATAAACGCTTACTGTATTCCTAAATAACATATAACATAACATTGTTGATGATGGAATTTTTAATATAGGCTTGTTTTTTCGAATTTTTTATATTTTTATTTAGGGCCCTTTGGACAATTTCGAAAAAATACCGGTTTATCCGTTAAAAGGAATTTGTTTATGAAATTTTCGCGTAAATTTGGTAGGCTTTCATAAAAAACAAGATTAGAAAATGGGAAAAACGATTTCGACGCACGCGTATAACCTAAATATTTCCAAAACAGTTACTTCTGCTGAATGCGACCATTGTTTTATTGTTTGTTTTCTGTTTTTCTTGCTGTGTATGTACAAACAAAATGTAGTAAAAAATATGCAAGTAGCGACCATATTCGTGTATGTATGTGTGTTTGTTGGTGATAATTATGGTCTTAGGAATCGGTAGACACGGGTACAATGGCAGAATTAGTGTTATAAATAAGTAATTATAAACAGTTATAGTTATTTTACTAACAGAGTGATACACTGGTCTATCAAAATAAATTTACTCCTTTATATTTAATGTAATAAAAAATTCGCCCACAGTAGTTGATAGGACTGCTATTGCTTCACAGTTTAAAAATATATAAGTTCACACTACCTAGTGATTCATAAATCAATGGCACGTAGAAGGTATATACAATATGTCTCACTAAGTTAGAACCATATGGAAAACTTTTTTATTATTAATTTTAAGAAAACAAATTATTGATCTTAAAAGATCTTGAACACAATTAACACACACGCGCAACGAAAACACGTACTCGCAATGAATGCAAGACGTTAAGTGGAGTTTGGCAAATTTGTGCCCCAAACCGAAGTTATAAGCGCATATGGCGAAAATAAGCGAATCGAGCCGATTCATACTCGAAAGACGTAGATATGAAATCGTGCCCCGGAAAATCGTTTTAAGCGTTGACATACGCTAGTGTGTGCGGTGCGGAAGGAAACTTTGATACCATCGTTATAAAAATACGTAAAAATAACAAAATAAAATGATGCAGTGAATTACATGCGAATCTCTTTCTGTGTTTATCTTGGTGATTAGGGTGGGCACGTGCCCTTGAGTACCAGCCGCCACTGACATTAAGTATTAAAGAGTAGATTTACTTTGTCGGCTCTTTGAATCACCGGATATAGATATAATAACCTGTTTTGGATTGCTTCTTTCCACTGCATGAATAATTCTTTTATCTCGACTAAAATTAATTAATTTACTTGTTCTTTCTTGAATAACTGTACTATTAGCTGCTTATATAACCAGGGGAAATAAAAAAGACGTTGAAGCTACTTTCATTTACGTCGAGTCCCATTAATCGCATATTCTTCGTTTGTTACAGCTACTCCAAGACCTATACCAACTCTCATTACTGACACAGCAAAACAAGCAAACGACTCGACAGGAATTTTCGCGCTTCTTGGAATTAACGAAACTGGATCCATTTCTGGTAACATTGGTCTGCTACCAAAGATAGACATATGCGTCTTGGAGTTGCCGGGACAGATGCCGCTCGTGCAACTGGAGAAGGGCGACTGCGATCTGAAGAACACCCTGAACGAGATGAACTTCAACCTGTTCAAGACCCACCACCACATCAGGCACCAGAAACATCTGGAGAACGAACAGCATCAACAACAGGAACAACAAAACCGACAGCACAGCCAAGACGGTTCGACATTGTCTTCGTCGCAAGGCAACAGTTACGACGTCAGGTCTAAAATAATCAACAAAAAGATCATCATGACGAAAGATGTCTTGGAAAAGCTGAATAACGCTTCGATAAATCGATAGAGGAAGAGGCGGTACCAAGCAAGCAGACGTTACAAACAGATGTTTTTAGTGAATTCCCAAATTAATCGCCATTAATTTACTAGCAACTGAACCGATCGCCAGATTAATTCGGACGATTTTAGTTATGATTAAATCAATAGTTACCGATTTTAATCGGGATTGAATCAATCGTCACTATTTCAAAACTAAATTAAGACAATCACTAGATCAGTTGCAAAAAATCTACTTATTACTAAATCAAATGACTAATTTAATCACGATTGAATCAATCACAATTAAATTAGCAGCGATTGAGTAAACCACCAGATTAGCTGGAATAGATTTATTTATGAATAAATTCGTCGTGGCTAATTTAATTATGATTTAATCAAATCTATGGTATTTAACCATGACCAAATCAATCATCATCAATTTAATCTCAATTGGATCGCCCATAAACGTATCCATGCAAATTTTATTTGTGACTAAATCAATTACCATTTATTTATTAGCAATTGAACGAATCGCCAGATCAATTTGAAAGAATTTAGTTAAGATTAAATCAGTCGTGACCGATTTTAATCGTGATTGAATCAGTCATCACTATTTTTAAACTAATCACAGTTGCAAAAAATCTAGTTATTACTAAAACAAATGACTAATTTAATCACGATTGAATCAATCACTATTAAATTAGCAACGATTGAGTAATGTATTAATTTATAAATAAATCAGTCGTGACTAATTTAATCATGATTGAATCAGTTTTATGGTATTTAACCATGACCAAATCAATCATCGTTAATTTAATCATAATTTGATCGACCACAAACGTATTCACGCAAATTTTATTTGTGACTAAAGTAAATCAATTCTGCAGTATTTGGCAATATCCGAATCAATCATGATTATTTAATCAAAAGTAAATTGAACACAAACTCATTCACGCAAATTTCAGCCATTGCCAAATCAGTAGTGAACAATCTTAATGATGATGATTGAATCGATAGTCACTAATTTGGGCACGACTAAATATACTACAACATTATTCAGAATTTAATCATAATTGAATCATGTGTACAACTAGTCAAGTAGAATTTAGCCATTACCCGAATCAATCATTGATTAATTTAATCACAATTGAATCGAGCACAATCTTACTTGCGCAAATTTTAATTGTAACTAAATCAATCACCAATCTGAATTAGTAGCAATTGAATGTGTCCGCCAAATTAGTTAGGTTGAATTTATTTATGAATATATCAATCGTGACTAATTTAATCACGGTTGAATCAATTCCATGGTATTTAATCAGAACCGAATCAATCATCGTTAATTTAGTCACGATTGAATCCACCACAAAGTCAGTCACCTTTATTTAGAAATTATGCTTCCTGTGTATTTATTACGCTTGTTTATAGTTCTCATTGATTTTGTATGTACAGTGTACATTGAAAATCAAACAAACACGCGCGCAGTGAAAAGAACCGAGGTTATCAAAGAAAAAATCTACCTGATTGGCCTGTTGATTTCTGCATTTTTTGTTGTTATTTTGTTATCGATGTCTAAAACATAAAAAAAAAGTACTTTTTAACACTTAAAACAGAAAGTGTACGCCAAAGTTTACTATATTTTGCAACGGTAGTGTAGTCTGTATAGTATAAATAGCTTTAATATAATAATTATTAATATTTAGTAGATGTTAGATTTAAGGTTATTTATTTTCTGCTAATCATAGTTCTAATTAAGTTTAGGGATATTACTATAAAAAAAGAGAGAAAAGTTGTCGCCTTACACAGTGAAATAAAATCAAAAATTTTTATTTATAAAAAACGGTATATGTTTTTGCAAAAAAAACATGAAATTTGAGGAGCTTTTGGCATTAGACGGACTAAAACAAAGATGATTATTGCGATATTTTACATTTACACCGACATTTGGAGTAAATGTGTTAATTGATTCCACCTTCATATGAAAAAAATACTTAAAGTGATATTATGCTTTAATTGAAAGAATAAATTTTAAGATTAAATTAGGTAGATATGAAATTTCAATCCGTCAAATATTGTATTTATCGTTCATTAGTAATACAAAAATGTCATACACCAACGAAATTAAAAATGATAAATACATATGAATTTAAATTTTTACACTTCATTTGGAAAGAAGAAATAATAATAATAAATACATTAATAAAAATATATAGAAAAGTAAACAATAAACAATTACAGTAAATGTTCAGTTACTGGCCATCTTCCAATCAATTTCACAAGTTCATTAACTGCATAACTTGCTTAATACATCCCCAATTCATAGAATCCTAACATGTCAAATTTCAAATAATTACATAATTAATTTCATCAAGTTACTATGTCAAATTTCAATACACAAATACAAAAATTCAAAAAGAAAAATCATAAACTCTAAACAATAATTATAAATTTACCAACCTTATTAAATTTCAGTATAAGTCACCAAACAAAAACAATAAAACACTTTATTTATTTTTAATTGACTTATTTTACACCAATCCTGCAATATATAACGAATGAAATGTAATAATTATTGAATAGAAAAGAAAAACATAAAGTGTCTGTATTCCAATTCAAATAAAAATAAACTCTTTTACAAAATACCCTTATTCAAAAAAAAATTATTCTAATTTCCAGAATCTTTTAGCGTATGGCCATCATGTTTTAAAATAAAATATTCCAGTTCTTAACAAACACCCTAATATCTCCTAACTAAAATTTAAATATATTTATTTAATTTGAAAAATTATTCTAAGTTCGAATAAAAATGTTCAATTAGAAATTATTACAAGTCCATGAAATTATTTCTTGAAAACTAAAATTCAAAAGTTCAAATTTAAAATTATTTATACAGACACCGAATGCTTATTTGTATTTAGAGCGGTTTTCACCGGCATCAAAATCCATTGAAAATTATCGTGCGCCGTAATTTATAAAAAATATCTTTAACAAAAAAATCAGCCATGCCTATTCAAGAGATTCTTTATACCCTTAAGGATACATATACTCCCGCATCGCCTATAGCGGCGTGTAAGTATGTTACGGCTTGAAAAATGTAAACAAACACTGCATTTTAAATCGATGTGATTGTGTCAATTTAAAACACGAAATTTAAAGAAAACCCAGTATATAAATGTGAATTACTGATACATCTACATTCAACACGATTAATAAAACCAATTTACCTGAAATACATGGATTATTCTAATAGTAACTTTATAAATAAAAAATATAATGATATTGCTACATTGTTTTACTTAAACTTAAATTTACTACATCCTAACCTATAATTTTACAATAAATATTTATATACAATGTGTATTGCTTAAATTTAAATTTAAAAAATAATATAAAAGATTAAAGATAAAATTAAATTAATTAAATCTAATTGTGATCTTTTGAATACTTATATACAACTTAATTTTAACTCAAGATCACACCAATATGTCAAAAACTGTAACAAACAAATGCTGACAACTGGGTAAAAATTTCCGGTATTTCCGGAGGTACCACCATTTCGAATGAATTTTATTTTGACTTCCAACAATCGATAAAGGCCGGCTAACAAATTTCATATTAATAATATTCTGCAAAATCAAATATTTTCTGATGACCGTACTAGTCCAGTCATCCCGTATAATAAAATAGTCAGATGATGTAAAAATAATGAATCTATTTAGACACATATAGATCGACAGCAAACATTACAATCATTACTTGAAAGACCTATACAAAATTTAATTTTTCTTTCTTTTTATTTAGGTTAAAATATCTTGTATGTAACTGTAAATTAATTTGTTTATTAATTTATGATGTTAATTTGTAAGAAACACTCGAATACAGTAAGCTGATGATTTATACCGACGATTGTGACGTTAAACTTCTGGTGAGATCAACCTAGAGATTAGAGATGGAAAAAAATTCTGAATCTTAAGGACATGTCACGATCGGCAGGTTAAATTCTGAACATGATGTATGTAGGTATTTAATTGTTAGTGAACCGTGTAAATATTGTACATTTTATCAATATAAATAATGTTAACTTCTTGAATAAACGCTTTTCATGTTTCAAATAAAATGCGATTTGTTATTTATTTATTTTTCCGATGTCAACGTCTGCCTAGATTCCTAGTAGTGCTTTTTGTGTACGAACTAGGGACGCACATCGAACACCGATGTTTTCGAAACATCGATGGAAAGATATACAAATTTGACAAGATAGACCGGCCACTCATAATTATAGACCGATGTATGTATAAGGCTGAAATTACGGCGGATAAAACAAATAATGTATAACATCACGCAGTTACAGAATAGCACTATTCATTTGGGAAACTGCAACATCTGTTTTCGCCAAGAAAACGGACAGTAAAAAAGACGATTTTACTGTTAAATTCTTTTCTTCATGAGCGTAGGCAGAAGCATGAGGAGTTTTTAAAATTCATTCTATTTAGTTTACCTCATATTTCGAAAGATACGAGGGCGTATTTTTATGTTATCTACCTAGCCATGAAACAAAAGAGTGACGATGTCAAACAAATTATTGAAAAATTTCTCTCATTATTAGAAGTACATGTGCTAAGTTGTGTTTAGTTTATGCTGTGTATAGAGATTTGAGACGGTCCATTTCTCGATAAAATGAATGAAACTAAAGTTGAACATCGCATCCTGACATAGGAAGGCAATGGTCCAAAAGCAATTCATGAAAGAATGGTTACTGTATATGGGGAAGATACACCTTCTTATTTCCATGTAAAATATTGGTCTAAACTCTTTCGATGGGGCCGAGAGTCAATCAATGATGACCCAAAGTACGGACGACCCGTTGAAGCTCGAACTGAAAACATTGTGCGAAAAGTCGAAAATTTGGTACTGAAAGACCGGCGTGTAAAGATCTCTGTCATTGCCAATGAAGTCTGTATATCCAAAGCAAGTGTTCTCAAAATTTTGCATGACGATTTGGGTATGAAGAAGGTGTCTGCACGGTGGATACCCAGATTGCTTACACCTGAACAAAAGCTGTGCAGAAAAGAAGTTTCTCAAAAAAATTTGGTCAAGTTGGAGAGGGACAAAACATTTTTATCTCGAATTATTACCGGGGATGAGACTTGGGTATATTGCTGGGACCCTCCTACTAAACAAGAATCCATGCAGTGGGTTCATAAGGGCTCTCCAGCACCAAAAAAGGCCAAGACACAATTGTCTGGAAAAAAACTGATGGCAACTGTTTTCTGGGATGCTGAAGGAGTTTTGCTTATTGAATATATGCCGAGAGGGTCTACCAGAAACGGAGAGGCCTACGGAAACATAATTAAAAATTTAAAAACTGCTCTGGAGGAAAAACGTCCGCATTCTTAGCCACAAAAAAACTTGTTGCTGCACGAAAATTGTCGAGTTCATAAGGCAAACAAAGTTCAGCAGATAATCAATGACTGTGGGTTTATAGAGTTAAGGCATCGACCTTATAGCCCCGACCTAGCTCCGTCAAACTTCTTCTTATTCAAAAATTTAAAAAAGCATCTCAGAGGCAAGCGTTTTGCTTCTGATGAAGAAATCAAAGAAGCTGTTGAAGAATATTTTGCGGGGTTATCGAAGCAATTTTTTTCTGAGGGTATGGGGCAACTGGAAAAAAGATGGAATATGTGTATTAGTGTTGAAGGGAGTTATGTAGAAAAATAAAATTTTGTTGTTCCGTTATGTGCTTTTTTTCATGGCTAGGTAGATAACATAAAAATACGACCTCGTAAATAAAAAAATGAGTGTGGCCACCACACGACTTTCTTATACGTATGAAAGTGTTACTTCCGGTTCGAATTTTTGTTATGGTATGCGAAGGATAATTCGTGCAAAATTTATTTGTATAGTTCATTATAATATTTTGTTTCGTTTTAAATGTTAGAATTTTATTTTAGTTACAATTTTTATAGTTTTGTTTCAGTTCAATGTTAATACATTATACATCAATCACCAAAATAGCGGAGCAATTCCTTAAAGCAAACCATGATAGAAGGACTAAAAGAGATATGACATTGCGCATGTTTCCCCCACCGGTCATTGCTCGGTGACGTCAAGTGGTGACCATGTTGTGGTGATATGACGGACATGACTGACGTTTTACTCATCGTTTTACTTGTGAAATTAGAAATTATTTCTATTGGGTAATTAATTAACCTAAGTACAATGCGGTGCGCAGTGTTTGGTTGCTCCGTCAATAACAATTTAAAAAGTATTGGACCAAATGTACAATTTTTTCGTTTTCCTAAAGAGGAACCGACGCGAAGTGTATGGGTGAACTGTTGTTCTCGTGCCGACTGTTTCAACGTTGAAAATTCTCGAATCTGTTCGACACATTTCACAGACGATGACTACGTTCGAAATTTGAAACACGAATTACTGAACTACAATCCAAAAAACTGTCGTCAGTTGAAGGAGAGTGCCGTACCAAGTATAAACATCATGAAGGCAAAAACCTTGCCTTCAGAATGTAACAAATTTAGGCAGCAAAGGAGAGAAGCCAGAGAACGCAAGAAAATTGTTGATTCGGTTGTAAACAGGTAATATTGTACTATTTTGTATTCATAATACTATAAATTAACTTATGTAAATCTAACAATGCCTGCATTATTCTTCTGGGTTGTTGTAGTTCTTTTACACATGCAGTTAATACTGTTTCTTCGGATGGCGGTGGTACCCATAATAATCACCCGGCCCTACCTGGTTCTTCTCCAGATGCAGATGCTCTAGAAGGTGATGGTAACAATAACAAGCTTGTGGATACATGTGTTAGCAAGGGGTAAGTCTTACTATTATTATAATATGTATTGTTACATTTTATTTCTTGAATTCTTACATTTTGTTTTAGAGTAAATACGGAGTATGACGACAGGGATACAAAAATAGCTGATCTTAAAGCACAATTAGCAGTAATGGAAAAAGAACAAAACCAGCTGAAAAAATTATTTAGCCCTCAGCAGATAAGGAAAATACAAACTCCTAATAAACGATTGACATGGTCAGCTGAGGATATTTCAAAAGCAATAGCTATTCATGCAGCAGGGCCTAAAGCTTATAGACTTATGTTAAAACGTGGATTTCCATTTCCAGCAGTTTCAACTCTTCGATCATGGCTAAAAAAAATACTAATATCTCCAGGAATTTTAAAGAAGATTTTTCATATTATTAAAACTTCAGATATGACTAAAATGGATAAAGTATGCGTGTTATCGTTCGATGAAATGAAAATTAAAAAACAGTTTTTGTATGATAAAGTAAATGATGAAACAATAAAACCGTTTAGTTATGTCCAAGTGATCATGCTCAGAGGGTTGTTTAAAAGTTGGAAGCAACCAATATTTTTTGATTTTGACTGCAAACTGACCAAGGATAAGATATTTGATGTAATAAATTATGTTGAATCTGCAGGTAATTATATATGATGTTAAATCACTTAAATTACTTTATTATTTAGGTTTTCATGTGGTGGCAATGACAAGCGATTTAGGAGGCGGTAACCGTGCTTTACATTCAGAGATAGGAATTAATACTTCAAAAACGTGGTTCCTCAATCCTGCTAATGATGAAAAAATATTTGTATTTGCTGACGTTCCGCATCTAATAAAGTTGATACGAAATCACTTTGTGGATCAAGGTTTTATATTGGAAGGACAAGAAGTAAACAAAAATATTATTGAGGAATTGATTGATTTAACCAGTTGCTCAGATTTAAAAATTACACACAAAATTAACAAGGAAATGCTGAATGTTAAGGGAGCAGCTAGGCAGAAAGTGAAGTTTGCAACGAAGTTATTTTCACATACAATTGCTACTGCTATCTCTAGATGTGGAATGCTAGGTCGTTTCAAATCATCAACAAATTGGGCGCAGTGTTCAGAATTTTTCAAAACAGTAAAATATTATAAAATAATTACATTAGGTAAGTTATCAATAAAAATTATAATTTTAGGTGAACGACTGGTTTGATGTGTTAAATGTACGAGTCCCGGAAACTGATTCACGAGCAAGAACAAAAGCATATGGCTTAGCTTTGAATGAACAAAATATCATTTTGGATAAGATGTCTGACACCGTACTTTCTATGAAAATTTCCAACAAAAAACAGCTTTTGCCGTTCCAAAAGGGTATAAATGCTACATAAATCAATGCATGTCAATTTGTAGCTGGCATAAATTTTTTAGGAATTCTAATTACCAATACATCTTTAAAGCTTCTCTTTCATGAAATGCAAAATAAATTCAACATTAAATATTTGTTGACGTATAGACTAAACCAAGATGTTCTAGAAAACTTTTTTGGTGTAATCAGGGCCAAAGGAGGCCTCCATGATCACCCTACAGCTTTGGAATTCAAATATCGCCTAAGAAAATATATCCTGGGAAAAAATGATGGGTCGCTGTCATTTGGTAATACTGAAGAAGATCATACTCCAGATTTGAATCTTGAATTAGGCGAAAACGTAAGAAGCAGTGAATTATGTTCGAAATTATTGACTGGTTAGTATTGATTCAAAATTAATAATTAATATATGTAGTTCATTTAATGTTTTTGTAGATCGTGACCTGAACAATGACCAAGACCATAACATGGAACTCGCTGATAAAGATGAATTAATTTACGACGGACTTGAAAATTTAGGTGGTTATATTTGTCATAGGTTAAAACATGTTACTCTTCCTCAAACCACTTCCACATCTACTTCAGCCAGTTTTACATGGACTGATCAATTATCTGAAGGAGGATTGACAAAAGCATCTCCAGAAATTATGGAAAAACTGGAAAAATTGGAGAAAATTTTTCAAGATATTAATAAAGACACATTAGTTATAACAAAAAATTATCTTCAGTATTTGATAAGGGAAAGCGAACATATACATTGTCATGTGGATGTAAAAACATTATTTTTTAGAAGTCGAATGTATTTTAGAATAAGACAGTTAAATAGTAATCTTCAAGAGTTAGAAAAATCTAGAAAAAGAAAACTTGACAAAATCATACATTAAAATGTTAATATTGTATTACATGTTTTTGTTTTATTAAATGAAACCCATTATTATCCTATGTGCAAACTGTATTATTTATTAACTATCTATTTAGACCAAAGTAGGCCATGGATATCTGGCATTTTAGTTGGACGGAGTGGATGGTTGACAATATTATAAATCCAGATTTTTAAATGAGAATATCACATTTGCGGCTAATCCCAAGGTCATATTTGAAAATAATATAACATCCAATTAGAGGACATTGCACTTCATTTACCAACTTTTGTGTCAACAGGCCTCATTTAATCCACAATCAACAGTAATGTACAATTTTACGTATTAAACTCGTGTAATTACGTTGTTGGTCGTCACCGCATGACGTCATTGCGCAGAAGGAACGAATTTTAACCACGGGAGTGTCATATCTCTTTTAGTCCTTCTATCATGAAAGCAAACGTCTGCATACTAGCCTTCAACGTTTTGCACTGAAGCCTCGGTCTCGGTACCCGGTGTCCCACCGATATGAACTCATCTGTATTCCCCTATTATCGTACCCCTCCATTTCATGTTTGCATGCACATGTGTGCGTGTCTGTGTTTCCCTATATCTACTTTTATTTCAGTCAAACGGTATATGTCATATTGTCAGAGATTTCGAAATTCATTGCAAAGTCTGTAAAATATCGTTACAGAATGCCAAAAAATCGCACGTACAACGTCACTTAGCATCGCTAAAACATACACATAAATTGGACCCGTTGGAAGCTGACAATTTTAACGAAAAACTCTGTGAAGCTTTAATGGTGGCTAAGATCCCATTAAATAACTTTGACAATCCCACTTTGAAAACATTTCTCCATAAATATACTGGTCAAAATGTTCCTGATAATCCACTTTACGCAAATAATAGGTACATTTCTAAGAGCTTCACGAAAGCAATAGAATGCATTAGAAGACATTTTTCAAATCAGTACCTATGGCTAGGTGCCGACGAAACTGTCGATATATTAGTACGCTGTGTGGGTAAATGTTGTAGCTGGTGTACTACATCCTACTATTCCATATAACGCATATGTAATAGTATCTAATGTTATAAATACAGTTGATGCGGAAACACTTGCTGAAACCATTGACGAGAATTTGCACAAAATGCTTCATTCGGACGACAGTAACAAGGAAAAATACTTTTATTTGTTAGTGACAGTGTCGCATATATGTTACGAACAGGCAGACTATTAAAGGAAACAAATCCTTATATGCTGCATATTACTTGTGTAGCACATGCTCTCCACAGAATCTGTGAATATATCAAAGACACCTATCCGGAAGTTGATAGACTTGTATCCGCTTTTAAAAAAGTTTTCAGAAAAGCACCATCAAGAGTAGCTCTTCACAGGGAAAAACTTCCATCTTTGTCACTGCCTCCCTCGCCAGTAATAACTGGATGGGGTACATGGATGGAAGCTACTAGTTTTTATGCAGAGAAGTTCCATAGTTTACAAAATTTCGTTACATGTTTAAATGACGATGCTCGAAGTATTTCTGAGTGTCAGGAACTAACACAAATCTTGTACTTAATTCAAAGAAAACAAGTCTTACAGAAGAGAACCTTGAGAAAGTATTGCTAGTAAATATTAATACTCCTTTACTCGACTTGAACTACAAAATGAACAAATAATAAGGTATTTTGTATTTTATAGATCACCACCCACTTGTTATCCAATTATATAAATAAAATTAAAGCCTCTTTAAAATTAGAAAATTTGAATAGTGCGCCCATGGGCGATGAGTCATCGACCGCTCGTGTCCGCTCCCTAGTAATATGTAATTGTATGTATAGATACGTATATATTTATTTAAATACATATTGATGTTAATAACATTAGCATCGGTATTAATAATTATAATTGTCGGAATGATTAAACTAACATAAAACACGAAGATAAGACTAAAAATCCGCCGGAGTATTTTTGTTTACACAGGATGTGTTGATCGGGATTTATAGACAAAAGAACAAGTGAACCAGAGTAAACAAATGAACCGATGCAAACAACAAATACTATTGTGACATCTATAAACGAAATGAAAAAGATTCTATTAATTGAGTTAGCAGACGGTTCTTGGTGGTCATTTTATTAATAACTATTTTAAATAAAATAAAAATAAAGTAAAACTTGAAAACTTTCCACAATTTTTATTTAGTCTTTGCGACATATGTTTCGGTATTGTTCATACCATTATCGAACATCGAGCGGAAACTAACAGGTCAGTTTGTGTAGGGTTGTTATAAACACAACGACATATATAACAACCCTACACAAACTGACCTGTTAGTTTCCGCTCGATGCTCGATAATGATATGAACAATACCGAAACATTATGCTGTGGTATTTTCTTGTAAATAAATAAATAAACCAAACAAATAAAAGGATTAACAAAAATAAAACACCAGCACATTTATTTTAGTAATTATAGAATTTACATATTTGATATAAATTATAATTCAAGATTTCAACAAATAAATACAGAATAATCCACTAATCAGTATAAAAGTATGTAGTTTAAATTATAAATATTTAGTGTCTAAACAAATTCATAACTATGCAGTGGAATACACAGCAATGCAATGTGGGTTGCATACCCGTTAAAAAAATGAGAACATTGCCAATCAAACAGAAATGGCATTCAACAATATACATAAAATAACTTAAAAATAAATAAAAAACCAACCTCAATGAGAGCACATAAAGGATACAATTTGAATAACAGTTTAATTTCCATTACAGGCAGAAAAATCCTGATATAAATTTTAAATATGATAAGGAAGAGCCTGATTATAAAATCGCAGTACACATAGCACTGCAAATACTCACAAGAAGGCAGCAAATACACACAAAAAAGAAGTTGAATGCTAAAAATAGAGAAAGGATTATGTTGAGGGACGGCTCTATCACGAGGGTAAATCACGTAGAAGCAATAAAATTGCACGAAGCAGGAAATACTAGGTTCCATAGGGGTGAAACGCAGTGAATAAAAACCTGCATTCAACGCACTGCACAATAACAAACACTACAGCAAGAACAAAGGTCCATATAAATAAATAAATATATTCCACTCATTTCTAATTTCACTATTAAAAAATAAAACATTATGTTGAGTATGCAATTTCACTGATATTCAAAGAATAAAAGATATTGTTGAATACACATTTTAATATGCGTTTTGTACATAGTTCCACATATATATATATATATACTTCAGGAGGCTCCAAGCTAGAAATAAATAAAACATTAGTTAATATATAATGCAAATCAGAAAAAAACTTACACCAACAAAACTTTGTTTAAAGATTAACGGACCTAGAAAACTCTCCGGACACAAAAAGATGGTTCAATGACCTCGAGGAAGAAGAGCCGAAACACGAAAAGGATAAGAAGCATCCAAAACAAACTAAAGCAATAAAGACGATATGTAACGTGTATCCCATATTACCCATTCCTAAAAACGAAAAGGGGAAGGTTAGAATTAAATTAATTAACGAAAGGAGAATATATATCAAAAACGACAAAGAAAGCAATGAATATATATATAAATACAACGCAAATTGGAGGTAAAGTAAATAAGAATACCTACCAATAAAATGAAATCAATCAAGGGTCCAAAGAATGTAAAATATAAAAATGTAAAATATGTAAATAATAACAATAACAAACATGACGGAAAGAAGGTCACATGACCACGTGACTTCGATAGTTATCGCAACAAACACGGAGGGCGCAGCGGATGAAATTTGAATTGAACGGACATAACTTAAAACAAAATAAATCGTTCGTCGAATGTTAATCGCTATAAAAGGCGACGCACCGGCGAAAATAGAGGAGTCCATCGGAAGATCTTCAAGAATTAAAAGAAAAATAGTTAAACCAGTGCTCCGAGAAATAAAGAATCTAAAAGGCACAAAACGCCTTTAAGGTACCAACGCTGTAGCGGTAAACGTGTAAGACGCGGCATAGACGATAGGTGCGCGCCATAAATAAAGGCGCGAGATATTAGTATTGGACCGCACAAAGCCGCCACAATAAATTCAAAAAAAAAATGGAGGGCCTGGAATATCAAGAGGAGTTTGAAATGTTATACAACCAAGAAAAGTAAGTACAAGCACTATAAAATATTTACTCCTTGCAATCCTAAATAAATAAATAAATGGAAGAATCTTCATGTGTGTTTCATAAATCATCGAACAACAAAAATTTTGAATATTATTTAAATAATTAAATAAATTCTTCTTTGACTAGGCTTTGGGTTGACGTGCGAATCTTGACTCAGGGCGATTCAACGAAGCATTAATAAATTTTCCGGATGGCAACAAAATTTTGAATATTATTTAAATAATTAAATAAATTCTTCTTTGACTAGGCTTTGGGTTGACGTGCGAATCTTAACTCAGGGCGATTCAACGAAGTATTAATTAATTTTCCGGATAGCAACAAATCTTAGAATATTATTTGGATAATTAACAAACCCTTCTTTGAGTAAGCTTTGAATTGACGTGTGAATCTCAATTCAGGGCGACTCAACGAGGCGTTAACGCTTTTTAATTGAATAACGATAACTTCAAAATAGTATAGGAAACATCTAATAGTTCCTCCTTGCATAAATCTCGGTTTTGACGTGCGAATCTCAGGTCGAGATGATACAATGAGGATATTTCGGTGAAAATAAAGAAAGTGAACTTAGTAAATTTTCCTTGACACATGAGCATACATGAAGGATTAGTACAGTGATTTTTTTTTATTTATTATTTACAATTTCTTAAAGAACAAAGGATTGCAAGGTGCTTGTACCATTGATTAAAAGGGCTGAATATAATAATGAAATGAACAAAGTATTGTATTACATAATAATAATATTTACTCAATGTTTTTGTAAATTTTATATTAAAATAAAATAAGTTGTGCTGACATTCTATATCTACTTATTTATACCCATCCCAGGGAGAACCTAAGGAAAGTAAACATCACAATCACAGCTAGAACTCACAATAAGAACAAGGCTGCGACACATTACCCGTTATAAAAAATAAAGAAATTCACGCTCAGACCCAGAGATTACTAAAGTATATTAATTTATAAAATTAACTATTGGTTATTAACCAAAGTAGAGGAGGTCACAGCAATATGTCGCAAAGACTAAATAAAAATTGTGGAAAGTTTTCAAGAGTTTTATTTTATTTTTATTTTATTTGAAATGAAAAAGATTAACAACGGAGTAATAATCGGTAAAGAAGAAATGAAGAGCGGCGTAAAAATGAATAAACACAGTCATATCTATGGGCAAAGAAGAAGCATGAATAATACTATACAAAAAAAACTGTCCTTATGACAACCTAAAAAGAATGCAAACGTTAGACGTCACTACTGTAGTTTTTAAATTCAAAGAGCAAACTTAAGATGGCACCACCAAGGTAATACTGACTTATTACTTTCACTGATTATTTTCACCGATAGATGTCACTTTGTTTAAGATTAAAAAAGGAATATTTAAATTTCAGAGTTTTATAAAATATTAATCAAATATTCCACTTTTGAATATTACCCAGTATAAATATTTAAATAATATTTAATTAAGTACATAAATATACAGCATTTTTAATAATTGAAGTTACGTTGGGGTTATCATACAAAACTAGTTTACTTGTATTTCTACTACTTAATTTTTCTTTCACCCACGTATAATTGCAACTGGTTGAAATCTTTATGGATTTTATTGTGTTATATATGTAGAATTTTAGCCTTCATACTCATTGAAGTAAGGTATATCCCTTTGTAAAAGGTAATTAGATACACATTTAAGAGGCATCTGTACGCTCCAGGGAACTTTACGTAGAGAGAGCGCATTTTCTTCTAAATAGTGCAGCTTGCTAGGACGTATAGACAAATTTCTTACGAAGCGGGCGTGCAGAAAACGGGTTGTATTTTGCGCCGTACGCACGTGTTTGAATTCACAGGAAAAAAAACATGAAAAGAAAAAGTGGCTAGGCGTATTCACAAAATAAAATAACCGGATTTTGTTTGATTTTAATTTTATTTATATCCAACGATTATGACTTTACTTTAGAACCGCCAGAATTTCGATTTTTAAAAAAAGGGACTGAAAAAATATTGATTTTTCCTATTATCTCAGCCAGTTTTGATTTTTTCTTTGTAATAATTTATCAGTATTTGGTAACAGTATCGTTTTGTAATAATAGAACAATTATATTACTTGAGAAAATATATATTTAATATTTCCTGCTTATATTAGATGTTTATTATAAATCACAATAGAGTATTGTTATTGAACTGCATCATACAAAAACTTCCTTGAACACTGAAATTTGCGGAAAGTGCAAGTCATTCCGCCCCTTGTAAAATCGTTTTTCCTATTATCTTGGCCAATTTCGACTTTTTTGTTTGAAATACGTTGGAACAATTTAGAACAAACTTAGAAAACCTGATACGACTGTCAGAATTTAGATTTTCGAAAAAGGCTAACTTCTCACTTTTGGATTTCGTTCTTTTTTGCAATATCCTTTGATATACCTATAAGAGATACGGTTTTGAGGCATTAGAAAAATGGTTAGAACAAATCTACAACTACATGAAACAACCGTCAGAATTCAATTTTCGCAAAAAGGGGGGCTGTAAGAATATCGTTTTTTCCTATTAATTCAGTCAATTATGATTTTTTATTTGAAATACTTTGGAACAACCTAAAACAATCCTAGGAGAACCTAGTACAACCGTCAGAATTTCGATTTTCGAAAAAAGGGGCGCTTGCGAAAAATTGTTTTTTGCCATTTTCTCGCCCGATTACGATTTATTTTTTGAAATACTTTGGAACAATTGAAAACAAACCTAGAACAATATGAAACAACGATCAGATTTTCGATTTTCGAAAAAAAGAGGGGCTAACTTCTCGCTTTTGGATATAGTTTTTTTACAATATCTTTTGATATATGAGATACGGTTTTGATGTATTAGAAGAGCGTTTCGAACAAATCTAGAACAACCTGAAACAGAATTTCAATTTTCTCAAAAAGAAGGGCTGTAAGAAAATCGCTTTTCCTATTAACTCAGCCAATTACGACTTTTTTTTTTTTAATACTTTGGAACAATTTAAAACAAACCTGGAACGACCTTCAGAATTTTAATTTTCGAAAAAAGGGGCGCTGGCAAAAAATTGTTTTTGCCATTTTCTCGGCCTATTATAATTTATTTTTGAAATACTTTTGAACAATTGAGCATAAACCTAGAACAACCTGGAACAACCGTCAGAATTACGATTTTCGAAAAAAGGGGTCTAACTTCACACATCCAAAAGTGAAACTAAAACGACATGTGCAAGTGAAACAACAACTTTTTGGTTTTAGAGTCGTCGCATGCCTCACTAACGATTTATCAAATAAAATAGTCTTGCATATTTTTTTTCAAAAAAAATACAGAATAACTGTACTATAATATCATGTATTGAATCGACATTATTGTTTTTATTATTATATATAAATTATTTAAAGTTTAATGTTTATTCATTATTATTATGTAACTACATCTGTAAAATAATACGTCCTATTTCTGTCTGTTTTTTATTTACCATAACACGAGTATTCTGGTAAAATTTTTAAAATAAAAGATATCCTTTCCAAGCAATTTCTGGTTTACTTGAAATTTTTGATAACTGTCCGAACACCGGATCGTTTGAGAGTAATTTTTTGCTAGGTCGTAAATTACTCTTTTGAACTTGCGTCTACTAGTCTGGTACAATTTCTGACGATCCGTACAGAGGATGTACGCACCATCTATATCCATCTCATTTCTCTACATATTGTACAACTGCCCGGCAGAAGGCGCCACTGGACAGTGACAAAATTCACATTTCAGGAGCGCCAAAAAAAACGGGGCAGGCATATTATTTTTTATTCATCTACGAGTATGTAAATGTTTTTGTTGTTCATTTATAAATCTATAATTTGACCGGAGCAAATTTGTTTTTAATTATTTATAAGGTGGCAAAAGGAGACTCAAATGGGACATTAATTATGCTGATTTCCGTTCCACTTTCATATCTAATTGTCATTAAACGAAACTGAATATTAAAAAAAGCTCCGGGTGAATTGTACCTAATAATGTATATTTTCGAAATCTGACAATACATTTTCTTCAGGTTCGTTGGATAATGAGATATTTTGGCGCTCATTTACATGTAAATGCATATGCTGTTGAACCGTACAGAGTCCTCTTAAGGGGCCCACACACTGCGTTTTTGTTCGACAGATTTGTTCGACGAACAAGTCTGTTCGAACAAAAACGTCGCAAAACCGAAGTGTGTGCGTCGAAAACCGTCGTTGATGTTGGCGTACAAGTCTGCTGAAAACAATCTGGTTCGGAAGGAAAGCTTGTCTTTTGGCAGTTTGGACTGGAAATGATTTTCCTCTGAAAGTTGAATATATTAGAAGAGATGCATCTTTTTGGGAAAACACAATTCTGCCAAAACTTTCCAACTTTGACAACAAATGTATGCTTCCAGAGCTAGTAGATCCGCGTCTTACAAGAAATTTATCAATCAGAGATCCGCCTGAAATCATAGCAGCTGAACAAGATGGAAACAAGAAAAGAAAAGTGGCCAAATAGTACAGTCAATCTGTAACGAAAAAGTGGCTTTATTGGAAAAAAATACGCGATGAAGTCCCATCTGATGTCTCTGTCGTCGGATAGCCCTGTAAGTCTACGATTAACGTAGAGAACCACTGAAGCACTTGTGACGGGGGCTCGTCACGTTGCTGCAGTTTTCCCCTTTTGGTCGCGGATTGCGTGACTTTCTTGAAGCGAAGATGAGGCAGTGTGTACTTGCAAGTGACACCACCGTAAATGCCTTGAAATTGACCTGTTCCGCGGCTTCAACGCACAGTATTCACCATCACCGATTTTTTTTGTTCACAAATGAAGCAGACGCTGATCTTCGATGAGCCAAAAAAGTTACGTTCTGACGTAGCAACGATCGTCTCTCTATTGCCCTTCAGACAAATTAAGGCAGATGTTTCCGGTTTCTACTATGCAGAACGCGTTTCCAAACGAGGGACAATAACAATAGACGGCTCCATTGTCTGCAATTTGCCGACGCAAAACGCAAAAAATTTTGCGACGAAAAATAGTAAAAACTCATTTTTAGAAACTTTGTCGCCCTCTGCTTTTTGTGCTTTTGGCTGCAGCGCAGCGAGTACATGAGAAATATTGAAGATAATATTGTCCTCTGCAATTTCTTTGAAAAATGTTTTATTGTTCGACCAACCATTTACGCGGAAAACTGATTCAAAAAACCTTTTAGGATTACCAAAAACTTTTTGTTTTTTGGCAAACCCCGCTTACGATTTAACAAATAAATCTGGCGTATTTCTTTCCAAAAAAAAAAAAACACAGATTGACTGTTACTATAATATCATATAGTGAATCGTATTTCATTGTTTTATTGTTATTTATAAATTATTTGAAGTTTGATGTTTATTCATTGTCATTATACCTACACTAGCTGTCCATCAATCTCTTCGAGCTTGAATCGCCTTTCGCGTCCGCTTACAGTTTATTACAGATTCCTGTAAAACGCTAAAAAAAAATCTTATTTTCTAAACTTTTGACACACCTTGTATAGACGCATACTTTTTGCTGCCACGATGACAGGACGAACGACAATATAATTAAGCATATTTACATCAGTTTGACTGTTCATTGTTGAAGTTTTAAGTTTGGGCTTTATTTAGCGTAAAGCTAATACTTGACACTAAAACATTCATACAGACTGACGTGGAAATATCTGTGTTAACATTTTGCTTACATACATTGCAAAAAAGTCCTCTATAATTCATATTTGTTGGGTTATTTTGCGATTCTTATGAAATATTTTATAAAAAATAATACAAAAGGGGAGATTTCATGATTAAAACCACAAATAATAATTGAATCGATCGAAATAAGATCGCGACACCAACCTGGTACACGATCATCATAAATCATAGGTGATCTATAATTTTTGTCATACAATATTGGTATAAGTAATGTAGATTACTCATTTTGTTTTTATTTTTTTTTTAATTTAAGACACAATTATTCTATTGAACACTCGCTCTTATTGTTATTATAGTGTTTCATTAAACTCTTCGAATTAGAATTGCTTCTTCGCGTCCACTTCTTCTCTATAAGTTGTTCTATAAATGTGCCTCTTTGGAAATGTGATCACTGCCAGACGCAAGGGTACATGAATATTAACACTTATATATTTTTTTAATGTAAGTAAAATGTTATTAATTGCTTTTGACTCCTTTGCCTTATTTTACATAACAATGATATTGGAATCTGTATCTGAGGTACTGTTAATGGAGAGTAATTGCAACTGTAGTTCACTTTGCTTTTGTTTATGAATAAAGATTGAATTTAAACAATATATGTCTAATAATGAATTATACATTATTTGACATTTATAATTTGTGGCAAATGAATTTATTTATTAAGAATTTGCCCATAAAATATATAATATTTCTATATAATTTACTGAACGTTGAGTTGACATTTAGAACTGCACTTGTCATCGTGACAGCAGTTCGTTGAAGTGTGTTCGTTCATAATAACATGCGAGAACGAAATGTCACAGTGACAGTGCTTAACCAAATTATCTTTCCAATTGTCGTATGAAATTAACAAAACATGATGAACAGAATGTGTTTTTAAATTTGCTAACATTTAAAAATAGGTACTGTCGCTCTTATATTTTTCAAACGCAATGGAATGTTATTATACCACCGCTGTTTGAGAAAGCTACAGTGTTAGCGAAACGCGTTACAGCATTTACATTTTTGTAAATAAATAGATATAGTGAAGATATAAACAAATTTGTTGTTTTATTTTACGTTGATTTCAATAGATCTTCACCAAGTAAAAGCCACATCTATCCAATTTTCCAAGCAATGGAAAATCCTGCTATGTCGTACCATTTAACAGAAAATGTGCCTCTGATCGGTTGATGACAACCAGCAGTCGCATCCCTTAAGTGCTTGTTTTTATAACAGAATTATTATTAAACAAAATAACATCCGGTTACATCTTTCTTCCAATTTCCTGTAAAACGCGAGCACTGCCATGATGGTTTTTCTAGTGTCCGTTATCATAAACTTTTGACGAACCCCTATATATACATATATGTTTGCGTTATAATTGTCATCATGAAAGCAGTTCAGATGTCATCACGAACTGAAATTGATCGATCGTTTGGACGTTTGATAGCCTGCAATTCAATTTTCGTGCGACTGCCAACGTTAATTAAATGTTAGACGGATTTTTGCCTGTCAATTGTGACGTTTCCTATAATATTTAAGTCAACCTAATGTGGATGTTAAGTTGTCATTGTCAGCTATGCCGACGTACTTTAATATTTAATACAGACATTTTGCGTAGACCCTAGTTAAAGTTATCGGTGTTAGAAACGGTAATAGCAAAATGAACTTGGTGACATATATGTGCCCGTCAATTATTCTTAATTCTGATCAGCACATATAAAAATCAGCTGGATAGTAATGCTTACTTCATTTTTTTCTGAAGAAGTGATGTTATTGTGTATTAAAGTACTTTGCGATCTTAGAGTAACTAATAATTATTAAATTACCATATATGATGTTTCTGTATCGTATTGTCTTTATATGTAGTAATAGTTCCATTACTAAAATAGTAATTGCCCATTTTACTCTTTAAATCGTTAAATTAAATGTGATATATATGTATTATGCATTTATGAAAAGTAAAGTGTTACAATTAACATTGATTTTCACGACAATAGGCAACAGAAATAAATTTCTTCTTCTTCTTTATTGTGGCTTTGAGTTAGACTATTTAGTCTTTTACTCTTCATCTGAGAGCGGTGAATCTTGGAATGTTGGAGTTGAATTTGATTAGCTATTGTTTATCTTTATTTTGATTAAGAATTAAAGTAGAACCATTTTAGGTCTTTTGTGTTTGAAATTTTCATTTCCATCATATGCAAGTGCTCTCTTAAGATTTTGATTTGAGTGGTTTTCCATCTGATTTATTGGACGTAATACTTGTTTGTAAAGTAGAATTTTGTTGTTCGTGTTCAGCTGGCTTTTTCTGCCTATAAGAGGCCATAGTTGACATCTTGTTTGTTTGGTTTTGGTTATCGTTTTTGCTATGTGTGTGTTATAATTGAGCTTTATATCCAGGTATATTCCCAGGTATTTAATTTCTCTACTCCATGGTGTAGTCTTGTTGTTGATGGTTATTTCGTTGTCTGATGTTTTCCGATTCCTTTTGAAAGATTATTACTTGGGATTTGTCTTCGTTTATTGTTGTCCTCCATTGTTTGAACCATTTTATCGTGTTGTCTAGGTGCGTTTGGAGTTCCTGTACCGCGTTCGTCGGACATCTTGATATTGAGAGCAGTGCCGAAATAAATTTCTATGACGTTCGTTCAAAATAGACAATAGACTATATAAGAATCGGTGTTATTGGGTTTGTCAATTTTGAAGTTTTCCGGTAAGTGTAATTGTGATTTAAAATTGATTGGCCACTTTAAGGATTAACTTTAAACTTTTTCGAAAACCGTCACTGCGTCAGAGGTTAATTGATGTTTATATAAGTTCCTCCTATAAACTTCAAATCTGCGAGACCTAATTGTCAAATTGAATATCATTGTTGAAATATGTAAATGTGGCAATTGGATTTAATATTTTCTGCATTAAAGATCAATTTTATTTTGTGATTAACATTTTAATTTTATTGACAATTTATAGTAATATAGCGGAAAGGATGGAGATATTTTATTATGTGTTGGTAATAATAATAATACATATCTAATAGGTTTCACATTTCATCAATCAAAAACCACTCTTGAACTTTGCATTTTTTCATTTCCTTAACATTACATATTCACATCGTGTCTGCTCATAGCGCCCATGTAAATGTCTGATAGAAGATATTGAACTTGTAAATTTAGAGTCTCTAGTCGTCAAAAAGAAAAAAGAAAGAAAATATTGTTCCCTTCTTTTCGCTTCGCGTATGTTCTCAGGTGATTAGCCAAATAAATTCACTTTTCATTACCAAACTGTCCAACATTTGCCGACTTTATGGCTTTAAAGTTTCACAACACGTCGATGATAGTGACTGTTCTTCATCGATATTTTTTCGATAGCACATCTCTTTATCGTCACATCTTTGGTGTTTTCAGTATTTAGTCCGGTCAGGTCACAGTATTTTTGAGATGACATACCAAGTCGATTGCACCACCGAGACTATTATTGCAGTGAATTCTGACGTTTCCCAGTAAGTGTTATCGCCTATTGATCGTCTTGATGGTTCATAACTCGAATTGAAGTTTCATCGCAAGTCAAACGTTAGATGGATTTTTTGTATATAAGTGTTAAAGTTTCCTGTTACTTTAAAGGATATTCTTACACTTAAACTTAATTACATATCAACATGTCAAATTATAGGATTGCGTACTGAAAAATTAAAAATACGGATCACTTCTGTTTCACTTCCTGCTTTTAAGTATACACTTTTCTTAGAAAAGATGCTAAATTAGTGATCGATGAATTTAATGTAATTTAGTATATATATACTCTTCAAATTCTTTAATTCTATTTGGATATTTCCAGTATTTAATGAATGAAACCTGCAAACTTTTAAGACTGTCATTTCTAAGTGTATAAACATATTCATATGTAGTTACTGACCTTGTGGGCTTCAATTCTTTCAACTTTAATTTACAGCCATACCAAAAAATCGAGAAACTACTTCTGTATCATTTCCTTCGGATCAGTTCCCGTATATATTCTCAAATAAAAGGTAAATTCATGTTTGATTAAATTAATGCCGTTTAGTATATTCTTTAGTGCTTACGTATTTGATTCCCTTGATCTAGATATTTACTTGCCTTAGATTTTTCCAGTATTTAATGACAAAACTTGCAAACGTTTAAAACTGTAATTTGTAAATGTTATACGGTATATATTCATATTGCTGTGGTATTTTCTTGAAAATAAATGAATAAATAAAATAAAGAAACAAACAGATAAAAATCAAGGAAAATAAAATATTATTATGTTTATTTTAAGTAAAAATAATTTTACATATTCAATATAAAATTACAATTTTATATATTTCAATATAATAAATATTTTATTAAATAAAATACAGAATAAACTCACTAATTAATATAAATGTATGTAGTTTTAATTATATTTTTGTGTTCACTTAAAAATGCATAACTAGGCAGTAGTATGCACATAAATGCAATATGGGTTGCATACCCGTAAAAAGAATAGCATTCACAATTAAAAATAAGAATGGAAAAATATAAAACAATGTTAAATAAATTAGAGCACAAAATCATGTTAAATATTCTATAAAACAATATTCAAGTACTGACCTCCGTTTAATAAAAAAGGATATATAAGAATTTAAAGTAGTATTACTAGTGGTTAATAAAAATGTAGGTCAACCCAGTAATACATTCTTTTAGCAGCGATAACAGTTCAAAAATAGGAATTATCACAAAGAATATCAATATGATAACCACAAACACTGTCAAGAATAAATGTTATGTATCACTATACACGTTTCACTTATATTTTCTGTATTAAATATTATTGAGTGTACGTAAAGAGGCACGATTTGTTTATCTTCCTCTATACACAAATATATTCTAAGAAAGACCAAGCTAAAACCAAAAATACAATATTAAACAAAGGTCTATATACATGAATAAATAAATATATACCATTTATTTCACGGTCACAAGATCAATTGTATTCTTTTCTGTATGGGACATGGAAATGCACACAAAGGTATATGATTTATCTGTTTCGACATACATCAATGCATCCAGAATATAAATATTGAGGCCTAGTTTATCATTGAAAATAAAACATTATGCTGGCTATGCAAATTCACTGATATTCACAAAATAAAAAGACATTGTTGAATGTACGTCTAAATATGCGATGGTACATAATTTTGTTCACGTACAAATGACATTCCAGGCTAAAATAAATAAATAAAGCATTAGTAAAAATATAATAAAAGACAATAAAAGAATACTTACCAACGAATAAAATCATTCAAGGTGTCCATGGAATAAAAATAAAAAGATATGTAAAATAATAACAACAACAAACATGGTGGAAACAAGGTCACGTGATTGCATAATTTCGATAGTTACCGAAATTAACACGGAGGGCGTGACAGACGAAAATTCAAACGAAACGCACGACTTAAAAACAAAATAAGCCGTTTGGCAAATGTTTATGATTATAAAAGGAGGGACACAAGCGAAAATAAGTCAGTCGATAAGTGGTCCGGATTCTCTTAAAAACTCAAAAGAAAATAGTGAAACCAGTGCGCCGAAGAAATAAAGGGTCTAAAGGCATAAACGCCTTAAGATTCAAACACCGTAGTCGCAAGAGGCGACAACGATAAGTGCGCTCGAGATATACGAAGAGACGCCAAGGAACGCGATTGGATCGCATAAAGAAACCCACAATAATAAATTTAATAAAAATGGAGGGATTGGAATACCAGGAGGAATTTGAGAGGCTATATAACGAAGAAAAGTGAGTACAAGCATTAAAAAAATAAACTCCATCTTGCAATTCTAAAGTAAATAAATGAAAGAGCCTTCATGACTGCTCCATATATTAGTAAATTCTCCGGATAGCAATAAAAATTTAGAATATTATTTAAACAATTAAAAATAAATTCTTCTTTGAATATGTCTTGGGTCGACGTGTGAATCTTGGCTCAGGACGGTCCAACGAAGTATTAGTAAATTCTCCGGATAGCAATAAAATTTTATAAATACTATTTAAACAATTAAAAAATAAATTCTTCTTTGAATATGTCTTGGGTCGACGTGTGAATCTTGGCTCAGGACGGTCCAACGAAGTATTAGTAAATTCTCCGGATAGCAATAAAATTTTAGAATATTATTTAAACAATTAGAAATAAATTCTTCTTTGAATATGTCTTGGGTCGACGTGTGAATCTTGGCTCAGGACGGTCCAACGAAGTATTAGTAAATTCCCTGGATGACAATGAAATTTAGAACCATATATAAATAATTTAAAACAAACTCTTCCTTGAGTAAGCTCTGGATTGACGTGTGAATCTTGGTTCAGAGCGACTTAACGAGGTGCTAACGTTTTATAGAATAACGGTAATTTTCGAAACATGAGCATACATGAAGGACTAGAGCAGTGAAATTTATTTTTTTTATTATTAACAATTTCATAGAGAATTGAGGATTGCAAGGTGCTTGTACCGCGGATGAAAGAGACTGGATATGACTATGAAATAAATAATGTATTGTATTGCATAATAATGATATTTAATAATGTTTTGTAAATATTTATATGAAAAATAAAATAAGTTGTGCTGACATTCTATATCTACTTATTTATACCCATCCCAGGAGAATCTAAGGAAAGTAAAGATCACAATCACAGCTAGAACTCACAATAAGTACAAGGCTGCGACATATTATCAGATATAAAAATACAATAAATTCATACTTAGACCCTGAGATTACGAAAGTACACTAACTTATTAATTAAAAATTTGGTTATTAACCAAGATAGAAGGAGTCACAGCAATATGTAGTTAGTGACCCTGTTTTGTCAATTATTTCCACCTTAATTTACGACAGGGGTCGTTTGTTTTAGAAATTTACTTGCCTTAGATTTTTCCAGTATTTAATGACAAAACTTGCAAACGTTTAAAACTGTAATTTGTAAATGTTATACGGTATATATTCATATGTAGTTTGTGACCCTGTATTCATAAGGCAGATTTCATTAAAAAACAACTAAAAACATACGGTATAACTATTTTCGGTACGCTATTTCTGAAAATAAGGGAGCTAATTAGAATTTAGATCCGTATAATATTTGTCCCTGTGAACAGTTGATTTCACTGCTACAGCTCACTGGTTTGACGTAATGTCAGATTATGTGTATGTGTTAAAAAATCGTATGGCATATCGGCAACAACTCTAACCATAATACATAAAATTGTCGGAGTACCTATGCCATTCATAATGTTAATTTAATTTTTATGATACCGCATACGCTTCTTCTTTTTAGTTGGTGTTCACTATTACCTATACTATTTATGGTATTTTAATTTCTATATGAATGAATGACAGTGGAGAATAATTATGTAGTTAACTTTGCTATTGTAATGAATGAAGATTAAATTTAAAGAAATATCTCTAGAAATGGATTATACATTATGGTGGCAAATGAATTTATATATTAAGACTTTGCCCACAAAGCGAACAATATTCCTATATAATTTGATGAACGCTGATATTTAAAATTTTTTTATTGACATTCAGGTTTTGTATCAGTTGTGTACATCTAGTCCAAGGTGAACGTCGACAGATCAAAAAAAAAAAATTAATTGAATGTTGTTTCACGTTATTAGTTCTATAAAATTGGTACAACGCTTTGTGTCAAGTTTACGATTGAAATATTGACAGATACCTATGACAATGAAAAGTCAGACAGCTGACATCAAGATGTTTAACCACAATTGTCGTTCCACCTGTCATCGTGACAATAGTTCGTTGAACTGTATTTGTTCACGCATAAACTTGCGAGAACGAAATGTCAGACTAACTTAATAAAACATGTTTTAAACTTACAGGTCATTGAGAGAATTAATTAATTTTCATATTACGCTTTAATAATATACTTTCTAAAACGCAATCGAAAATCTTGCTGGCTCCTATACAGTTGATGCTAGACACTGTCGTACCATTTAACCAAAAATGTACTTCTGATTAGTTGGTGCCAACCAGCTAGTCGCACACTTTAAATACTTGCTTTTATAACTGAATTGGTAAACGAAATGACATACATGCTTATGGGAATCTTATTTGATGTATTTATTTTATTTCGAAGTGCTTCGGACACATCTGACAAATAAAGAAAAGTCGCCCTATTATTTGTATGTAGAGAGATCGATGAGAAATGTTATTAAATGATCCCATTCGTAAAATGGTTTAAATTTATATAATTATAACTTGAACACTGATACATTTCCAACATTCTGTTGACATTTAGGTTTTGTATAATTCGTGTGCATCTAACTAATTTGACAGGCCCAAATGGCAAAACTCAGATGGTTCTTCTTTATATAAGCTTGCTTCAAGTTCTTCGTTGTATGAAATTTACATTTCGATGACATATATAATGAATAGAGTGTCATTGTATTTATTAATATATCTTAATAAAATATAGAAAAATCGTCATATTTGTTACTGTACTTACGTGCGATAATACACTTTAAGTTTATTTTATCATATCCGTCGGCATTTTGTTCATATATTCATATAGAAAAGAAATAGTAACGATTGATAATAATAACACTAATACGTATCTGAAAGGTGCCACGTTTCAATTAAAAATGCACTTCTTCGTAATATCTTTATTTGTCGGCCTTTTGACATTTAAACTTGACAACCGATGGATGAACGTAGTCATTAATGACACGCAAACTCGTCATTGCGAGATTTTTTTACCCTGCGGAAAAGCCTTAAATGAATCGCACCTTCGACAGCGACAGATTTGGCACGTGGACAGTGCACTCAATCGTCGCGGAAAAGTCCACTCTTTTGGTTTCCAACCCTCTTTCCGCACTCTAAACCTCGACGGCCTGAAATTTCTTCGTCAATGTGAAACTTCTACAATTATTTCGCGCGTGCCTGTCATACCTGACATTTTTACGATTTTGATCGGTTGTCCTGGGAATCGGTCATGACGTAAGCCATTTTTCTGTTAAAACACCGAATGCACGCTCCTCTTCAACGGGCGATATCTCTGCACACGCTCCACTTAGAAGGAAAATCTCTCCGTCGAGGAACAATTTAAGGACGTCGGTAACTTCACGCCAAAGGGCAGCTTTCAATGTCGCGTATCCAGAGACGAGTTCTTCCCCCCGCGTACCCAATTTTCGTCGATTTTGACTGGATTTGGTTGCCATTGGCTACTCGGCTTTTATTATATATAACTAGCTAATACGGCAGGCCTAGAAGGCCCGCTGCCGCCTCTTATTCCGCTTACAGTTGAGGTACCGCTCCCCCTTATTCTTCTAAATTTATTGCGGATTTTGTCTTTATTGCGTTTCAGTTTTTGAAACACCATATAATTCCGATATATAGTGAATAACTAAATATAATTGTGTTTTAGATGTTCAATATTGTTTAGTTGTTTTTATACACCCCTGTATATAGTTTACAACTATGCAATATTTTATTCAGAATGCTTATCGGATGAAATGATTAATAATAGATTTAGTGATAATAGCAGTTTTTAAATTGAAAATGTTTAACGGCTGTCCATGAATTAAGATCGCGGGCTCGTCATTTTAATTGACATACTCAAATATACGTAGTATCTCCATAGTGTTTAATATGTTTACAACAAATTTTGTTTGGTAAATGGGCGTCGCTTTCAAGCATTCTTATAGCATGCTAATGAATGCTGATGAACTTCGAACATATAGCTCGCAAACATATGTATGCGAATGGGAAAAGTAAATTTAAAATATAAAGTATATTACTTTCTTACTACCTTTTCGAAGTCCACTATCGTTAATAAAAAAGCAGAGTATATTTTATCTAAAATTATTCTCCTTCTGTTTTTGACACAAATCGGTACACACTCAAGAGCGAGAAAGGTAATTTAATGTTAATCATAAGCCATGTTAAAGTATCCAAAGACACAATGAGCTCAAAAAGCGCAACATTTTTATTAAAACAGTTTACAATACTATTTTGATGTAAAGTGTGACCCTTTTGAAATCCACTATCATTAATAAAGGAGCACAAAATAATAATAAAAGTAAGAAACCCAAGTTTTAAATTTAAGCCCTTTTCAAGCGCCTTTCCTGTAAACAGTGCTTTCTAGAATATCCATTCTTATAAATTTTTGAAGCACCCCTGTATATACATATATTTTGTTAAGCCAATAGGATATCTTATTTAAAATTCTTCTCGAACTGTTTTTAACACAAACCGGTACACACTCAAGAGCGAGAAAGGTAATTTAATGTTAAACATAAGTCGTGTTAAAGTATGCAAAGACACAATGAGATCAAAAAGCGCAACACTTTTATTAAGACAGTGTACAATACTATTTTGATATAAAGTGTGACCTTTTTGAAATCCACTATCGTTAATAAAGGAGCATAAAATAAAAGTAAAAGTAAAAAGCCCAAGTTTTAAATTGAAGCACCTTTCCTGTAAAAAGCGATCACTGGCATGACGCTTTTCAGAATGTCCACTTTTATAAACTTTTGAAGCATCCCTACATATATTTTTTTAAGCCAATAGTATATTTTATTTGAAATTCTACTCGAACTGTTTTTTTACACAAACCGGTTCACACTCAAGAGCGAGAAAGGTAATTTAATGTTAAGCATGTCATGTTAGAGTATCGAAAGAAACAATGAGTTCAGTGAGCGTAACATTTTCATTGAGACAATGTACAATACGATTCTAATGTTGGCGAATCTACTGTTGATACGAAAAAATTAAGTATTAAATTTAAACCCTGTTCAATCACGTTTCGAAGAATCACCAAATTGAAGACGTAATAAGCGACCACAAACATCCCCGTATCTAAACTTTCACATTCATACGTCAATTTTCAAAAAACTCTTCCGCCATTTTGTTTTTTTTTGACATTTTGACTTTGGAAGCGTGATCGGCGACCCCCAAAACTCCCGTATTCTAAAATTTCACATTCATACGTCAATTTTCAAAAAAATCTTCCACCCTTTTGTTTTTTTTGATATTTTGACTTTGGAATCGTGATCGGCGACCCCCAAAACCCCCGTATCTAAAATCTTACATTCATACGTCAATTTTCAAAAAAATCTTTCGCCGTTTTGCTTTTTTTGATATTTTGACTTTGGAATCGTCATCGGCGACCCCCAAAACCCCCGTATCTAAAATTTTACATTAATACGTCAATTTTCTAAAAAATCTTTCGCCATTTTGTTTTTTTTGACATTTTGACTTTGGAATCGTGATCGGCGACCCCCAAAGCTAAAATTTCACATTCATACGTCAATTTTCAAAAAATCTTCCACCATTTCGTTTTGTTTTGACATTTTGACTTTGGAATCGTGATCGGCGACCCCCAAAACCCCCGTATCTAAAATTTTACATTCATACGTCAATTTTCAAAAAAATCTTCCGCCATTTTGCTTTTTTTGACATTTTGACTTTGGAATCGTGATCGGCGACCATCAAAACCCGCGTATCTAAAATTTTACATTCATACGTCAATTTTCATAAAATCTTCCGGCATTTTGTATTTTTTGACATTTTGGCTTTGGAATCGTGATCGGCAACCCCCAAAACCCCCATATCTAAAATTTTACATTCATACGTCAATTTTCAAAAAAATCTTTCGCCGTTTTGCTTTTTTTGATATTTTAACTTTGGAATCGTGATCGACGACCCCCAAAACCCCCGTATCTAAAATTTTACATTAATACGTCAATTTTCAAAAAAATCTTTCGCCATTTTGTTTTTTTTGACTTTGGAATCGTGATCGGCGACCCCCAAAACCCCCGTATCTAAAATTTTACATTCATACGTCAGTTTTCAAAAAATCTTCCGCCAATTTGTTTTTTTTTGACATTTTGACTTTGGAATCGCGATCGGCGACCCCCAAAACGCCCGTATCTAAAATTTTACATTCATACGTCAATTTTCAAAAAAATCTTCCGCCATTTTGCTTTTTTTGACATTTTGACTTTGGAATCGTGATCGGCGACCCCCAAAGCCCTCGTATCTAAAATTTCACATTCATACGTCAATTTTCAAAAAATCTTCCACCATTTCGTTTTGTTTTGACATTTTGACTTTGGAATCGTGATCGGCGACCCCCAAAACCCCCGTATCTAAAATTTTACGGTCATACTTCAATTTTCAAAAAATCTTCTGCCATTTTGTTTTTTTTTGACATTTTGACTTTGGAATCGTGATCGGCGACCCCCAAAACCCCCGTATCTAAAATTTTACATTCATATGTCAATTTTCAAAAAATTCTTCCACGATTTTGTTTTTTTATGACCTTTTGATTTTGGATTTGTGATCGGCGACCTAACACACCCCCGCATCTAAAATTTCACACACGTCAATTTTCAAAAAAATCTTTCGCCATTTTGTTTTTTTTGACATTTTGACTTTGGAATCGTGATCGGCGACCCCCAAAACTCCCGTATCTAAAATTTCACATTCATACGTCAATTTTCTAAAAAATCTTTCGCCATTTTGTTTTTTTTGACATTTTGACTTTGGAATCGTGATCGGCGACCCCCAAAACCCCCGTATCTAAAATTTCACATTCATACGTCAATTTTCTAAAAAATCTTTGGCCATTTTGTTTTCTTTGACATTTTGACGTTGGAATCGTGATCGGCGACCCCCAAAACCCCCGTATCTAAAATTTTACATTCATACGTCAATTTTCAAAAAATCTTCCGCCATTTTGTTTTGACATTTTGGCTTTGGAATCGTGATCGGCGACCCCCAAAACCCCCGTATCTAAAATTTCACATTCATACGTCAATTTTCAAAAAAATCTTCCGCCATCTTTTTTTTCGACATTTTGACTTTGGAATCGTTATCGGCGACCCCCAAAACCCCCGTATCTAAAACTTTACATTCATACGTCAATTTTCAAAAAAATCTTTCGCCGTTTTGCTTTTTTTGACATTTTGACTTTGGAATCGTGATCGGCGACCCCCAAAGCCCTCGTATCTAAAATTTCACATTCATACGTCAATTTTCAAAAAATCTTCCGCCATTTTGTTTTGACATTTTGGCTTTGGAATCGTGATCGGCGACCCCCAAAACCCCCGTATCTAAAATTTCACATTCATACGTCAATTTTCAAAAAAATCTTCCGCCATCTTTTTTTTCGACATTTTGACTTTGGAATCGTGATCGGCGACCCCCAAAGCCCTCGTATCTAAAATTTCACATTCATACGTCAATTTTCAAAAAATCTTCCACCATTTCGTTTTGTTTTGACATTTTGACTTTGGAATCGTGATCGGCGACCCCCAAAAACCCCGTATCTAAAATTTTACATTCAAACGCCAATTTTCAAAAAAATCTTCCGCCATTTTGCTTTTTTTTACATTTTGACTTTGGAATCGTGATCGGCGACCATCAAAACCCCGTATCTAAAATTTTACATTCATACGTCAATTTTCAAAAAATCTTCTGGCATTTTGTTTTTTTTTGACATTTTGACTTTGGAATCGTGATCGGCAACCCCCAAAACCCCCGTATCTAAAATTTGACATTCATACGTCAATTTTCAAAAAAATCTTCCACCCTTTTGTTTTTTTTGATATTTTGACTTTGGAATCGTGATCGGCGACCCCCAAAACCCCCGTATCTAAAATTTTACATTAATACGTCAATTTTCAAAAAAATCTTTCGCCATTTTGTTTTTTTTGACATTTTGACTTTGGAATCGTGATCGGCGACCCCCAAAACTCCCGTATCTAAAATTTCATAGTAATACGTCAATTTTCAAAAAAATCTTCCGCCGTTTTGTTTTTTTGACATTTTGACTTTAGAATCGTGATCGGCGACCCCCAAAACCCCCGTATCTAAAATTTCACATTCATACGTCAATTTTCAAAAATCTTCCGCCATTTTGTTTTTTTTTGATATTTTGACTTTGGAATCGTGATCGGCGACCTCCAAGACCCCCGTATCTAAAATTTTACATTAATACGTCAATTTTCTAAAAAATCTTTCGCCATTTTGTTTTTTTTGACATTTTGACTTTGGAATCGTGATCGGCGACTCCCAAAACCCCGTATCTAACATTTTACATTCATACGTCAATTTTCAAAAAAATCTTTCGCCGTTTTGCTTTTTTTGACATTTTGACTTTGGAATCGTGATCGGCGACCATCAAAACCCCGTATCTAAAATTTTACATTCATACGTCAATTTTCAAAAAATCTTCCGCCATTTTGTTTTTTTTTGACATTTTGGCTTTGGAATCGTGATCGGCGACCCCCAAAACCCCCGTATCTAAAATTTCACATTCATACGTCAATTTTCAAAAATCTTCCGCCATTTTGTTTTTTTTTGACATTTTGACTTTGGAATCGTGATCGGCGACCTCCAAGACCCCCGTATCTAAAATTTTACATTAATACGTCAATTTTCTAAAAAATCTTTCGCCATTTTGTTTTTTTTGACATTTTGACTTTGAAATCGTGATCGGCGACCCCCAGAACCCCCGTATCTAAAATTTTACATTCATACGTCAATTTTCAAAAAAATCTTCCGCCATTTTGCTTTTTTTGACATTTTGACTTTGGAATCGTGATCGGCGACCATCAAAACCCCCGTATCTAAAATTTTACATTCATACGTCAATTTTCATAAAATCTTCCGGCATTTTGTATTTTTTGACATTTTGGCTTTGGAATCGTGATCGGCGTCCCCCAAAACCCCCGTATCTAAAATTTTACATTCATACGTCAATTTTCAAAAAAATCTTTCGCCGTTTTGCTTTTTTTGATATTTTAACTTTGGAATCGTGATCGGCGACCCCCAAACCCCCGTATCTAAAATTTTACATTAATACGTCAATTTTCAAAAAAATCTTTCGCAATTTTGTTTTTTTTGACTTTGGAATCGTGATCGGCGACCCCCAAAACCCCGTATCTAAAATTTTACATTCATACGCCAGTTTTCAAAAAATCTTCCGCCATTTTGTTTTTTTTTGACATTTTGACTTTGGAATCGCGATCGGCGACCCCCAAAACGCCCGTATCTAAAATTTTACATTCATACATCAATTTTCAAAAAAATCTTCCGTCATTTTGCTTTTTTTGACATTTTGACTTTGGAATCGTGATCGGCGACCATCAAAACCCCCGTATCTAAAATTTTACATTCATACGTCAATTTTCATAAAATCTTCCGGCATTTTGTATTTTTTGACATTTTGGCTTTGGAATCGTGATCGGCGACCCCCAAAACCCCCGTATCTAAAACTTTACATTCATACGTCAATTTTCAAAAAAAATCTTTCGCCGTTTTGCTTTTTTTGACATTTTGACTTTGGAATCGTGATCGGCGACCCCCAAAGCCCTCGTATCTAAAATTTCACATTCATACGTCAATTTTCAAAAAATCTTCCACCATTTCGTTTTGTTTTGACATTTTGACTTTGGAATCGTGATCGGCGACCCCCAAAACCCCGTATCTAAAATTTTACATTCAAACGTCAATTTTCAAAAAATCTTCCGCCATTTTGCTTTTTTTTACATTTCGATTTTGGAATCGTGATCGGCGACCATCAAAACCCCCGTATCTAAAATTTTACATTCATACGTCAATTTTAAAAAAATCTTACGGCATTTTGTTTTTTTTTGACATTTTGACTTTGGAATCGTGATCGGCGACCCCCAAAACCCCCGTATCTAAAATTTTACATTCATACGTCAATTTTCAAAAAAATCTTCCACCCTTTTGTTTTTTTTGATATTTTGACTTTGGAATCGTGATCGGCGACCCCCAAAACCCCCATATCTAAAATTTTACATTAATACGTCAATTTTCAAAAAAGTCTTTCGCCATTTTGTTTTTTTTGACATTTTGACTTTGGAATCGTGATCGGCGACCCCCCAAAACTCCCGTATCTAAAATTTCATAGTAATACGTCAATTTTCAAAAAAATCTTCCGCCGTTTTTTTTTTGACATTTTGACTTTAGAATCATGATCGGCGACCCCCAAAACCTCCGTATCTAAAATTTCACATTCATACGTCAATTTTCAAAAATCTTCCGCCATTTTTTTTTTTTTTGACATTTTGACTTTGGAATCGTGATCGGCGACCTCCAAGACCCCCGTATCTAAAATTTTACATTAATACGTCAATTTTCTAAAAAATCTTTCGCCATTTTGTTTTTTTTGACATTTTGACTTTGGAATCGTGATCGGCGACTCCCAAAACCCCCGTATCTAACATTTTACATTCATACGTGAATTTTCAAAAAAATCTTTCGTCGTTTTGCTTTTTTTGACATTTTGACTTTGGAATCGTGATCGGCGACCCCCAAAACCCCCGTATCTAAAATTTCACATCCATAAGTCAATTTTCAAAAAATCTTCCGCCATTTTGTTTTTTTTTGACATTTTGACTTTGGAATCGTGATCGGCGACCCCCAAAACCCCCGTATCTAAAATTTTACATTCATACGTCAATTTTCAAAAAATCTTCCGCCATTTTGTTTTTTTTGACATTTTGACTTTGGAATCGTGATCGGCGACCCCCAAAACCCCCGTATCTAAAATTTCACATTCATACGTCAATTTTCAAAAAATATTCCGCCATTTTGTTTTTTTTGACATTTTGACTTTGGAGTCGTGATCGGCGACCCCCAAAACCCCCGTATCTAAAATTTTACATTGATACGTCAATTTTCAAAAAATCTTCCGCCATTTTGTTTTTTTTGACATTTTGACTTTGGAATCGTGATCGGTGACCCCCAAAACCCCCGTATCTAAAATTTTACATTCATACGTCAATTTTCAAAAAAATCTTCCGCCATTTTGCTTTTTTTGACATTTTGACTTTGGAATCGTGATCGGCGACCCCCAAAACCCCCGTATCTAAAATTTTACGGTCATACGTCAATTTTCAAAAAATCTTCTGCCATTTTGTTTTTTTTTGACATTTTGACTTTGGAATCGTGATCGGCGACCCCCAAAACCCCCGTATCTAAAATTTTACATTCATACGTCAATTTTCAAAAAATCTTCCGCCATTTTGTTTTTTGTTTGACATTTTGACATTGGAATCGTGATCGGCGACCACCAAAACCCCCGTATCTAAAATTTTACATTCATACGTCAATTTTCAAAAAATATTCCGCCATTTTGTTTTTTTTTGACATTTTGACTTTGGAATCGTGATCGGCGACCCCCAAAACCCCCGTATCTAAAATTGTATATTCATACGTCAATTTTCAAAAAAATCATGCGCCATTTTGTTTTTCTATGACATTTTGATTTTGAATTTGTGAACGGCGACTTAAGACACCCTCGTATCTAAAATTTCACATTTATACGTCAATTTTCAAAAAATCCTTCGGCCATTTTGTTCTTTTTTTGACATTTCGACTTTGGATGCGCCATCAATGATACCACAAAAACTCCCAAGTGCCGAATTTTACTTTAATCAGAAGAGAGAAATTAATTTCAGATAGCTCCGCCCACTCGGCATGTATGCGTAATCATTGTCATAAGGGCACATAAATGTTAAAAGCAATCCTTTTCCCTATTAAGGAAACTGGATGTACGCGTTCTGGAATTAACGTATTTTAATAATTCAAATATATAGTCATTAAAACAACAATCAACCTGTATATCTATAAAAATGTTAAGTCAAGCGGGTGTATTATGTCGAGATTGAGATGCCCAACCGGATAAATTAATCTGATATTTTTCGTGGGACCGTAGTACATTGAATCACATGCACACTGAATCTGTGACGTATTTCGGCCATTTTTCTTACGAAATCTGTCTGCAAACGAATTTGAAAGAGCTCGTGCCCTTGTTTGCGTGCGTCTGTCGACTCGAAATAAGCACGTGAAATATCTAGAGATGTCCGTTCTATAACACCTCGGGTCTTGTTGGGCGCTCGCAACCTTCAAAATTTCGTATTTCACGCTTAAAATTGAATCTGTGGATACAACTCAGTTTGTCTGCTAGTTTGACATTTCCCGAGATTTATTTTGCTTGTCACATGAATCGTCATGATGACGCAAGCCATTTTTCTGTTAAAACCCCGAGTGCACGCTCCTCTTCAACGGGCGATATCTCAGCACACGCTCCACTTGGGAAGAAAAACTCGCCGTCGTTGAGCGGTTTAAAGTCACCTCTATCAACGTGCCAAAAGACAGCCGTTAATTTCGCGTATCCAGAGACGAGTTCTTCCTACCGCACAACCGATTTTCGACGATTTTTCGAGCGTTTGGTTGCCATGGGCTACTCCGCTTTTAGTATATATAATGTGTAAAATAATAAATCTATTTTTATCTGTTTTTATTTACGATAACATCAAAAGTATTTCCATAAACTTTTTAAAATAAAATATATCCTTTCCCAGCAATTCCTTATTACCTACTTGAAATCTTTTTAACAAATAAAATAGTCTTCGGTATTTCTTTCCAAAAAAAATACAGGTTGACTGTACGTACTCTAATGTCATATTGTGAATCGTATTTCATTGTTTTATTACTATCTATAAATTATATGAAGTTTGATATATATTCATTATAATTAGGCTTGCCAGACGTCCCGGTTTGACCGGGACAGTCCCGGTTTTCAGACAAAATCCCGGTGTCCCGGCCGGTTTACTTCACGTCCCGGTAAAAATTAAATTTGATTTTATAGATGACCAAAAAAGTCTAAAAATAATTAACTCTGAAGAATTATTTAGGATAATTACTTTGTCTTTATTTCTGTAGGTAAACCATAGCCTAAGCTTCAATTCGAATTCTTGTTCATCGATACTAATTTCTAAATTTTTTGAACCTAAATTCTCACTCGGAAAAGCTAAGTGTCAGGCAATAGTTTTACATGTCATAGCTTCTTTAGCTCAAGAAGAGCTTAGGGAAGACTTGACCAAGTCAAACTACGTATCTGTAAGTATGGATGCATCAAACAGAAAGGATATAAAACTTGTGTCAATTGTTGTGCGCTACTTTAATTTTAATTCAGGTGTGCAAGTAAAGCTGTTAGATTTCAAATCTGTGGTGGGTGAAACGTTTGAAATTCTTACAAATCACTTATGCTCTGTCCTGTTGCAAAACGATTTGAACAACAAAATAGTTGGCTTTTGTGGAGATAACTGGAACACTAACTTCGGTGGTGTCAAAAGAGCAGGGAAAAACAATGTTTTCCATCGACTCAAGAATAGCCTAGGACGGGAAATCAATGGAATCGGATGTGGAGCACACATTTTGCACAACTGTGTGCAAACTGCAGTAGATAGTCTCCCAATCGATATTGAGACCTTAATGGTAAAGATTTATAAATACTTCCACATATACACAGTTCGTGTAACTAAACGAAAAGAATTTTGTGAATATGCCGAGATACAGTACCGTAAATTCATTCAACACGGGAACACCCGGTTTCTATCAATGATGCCCGCGCTGAAAAGAATTTTACAGATTTTTGAAGGTCTGAAAGCGTTTTTTTATACCAAGAAATGTGCCCATTAACAATAAAAAAATTGTTTACTGATTTAACGAGCGAGCTCTACTTGTGGTTTGTCCACGGACAGCTTGCACTGTTTAACGAGGCCATCCTGGTAATGGAAAAAGATAACACTACAGCTTTTGAGGTTGCTGAAGCTCATAAAGCTTTCAAAAGAAACCTGACAGAAAGAGAGGCTTCAAACTTTATCCCCATGGACGCAAAGAACATCTACAGTAATCTAGATGAGCAAGACCGTAACAGTGTGAAAAAAGAATTTGATGGCTTTTATGAAAGATGCATTGCATACTTGGATCTCTGGGAGAATAGTTTTGGAAACGTTGAACAGTTTTCATGGATCAATCTGACCAAAACAAATGCTGTTGATTGGGAAAACGCCGAAACTTCTGCTGAAATTATTAATAGCACTCTTATTGATGTACCCGATATAAAAATAAACAATGATCAGCTGTTTGACGAAGTTGTGCTTGCTAAGGAGTATTTTCAGTCAAATTGGGAACAGTGGAAGCAAGAAGAGACTACCAGAGATGTGATTATTTCAAGTGAAGAAAAATGGCTTAGGCTGTTTGGTCACTTCAAGGAGAATCACATAGCAGTCCCCAATCTGATCAAGATTGTTGAGTATGCCTTCTGCTTACCTGGGACAGCAGCAGAGAGTATTTTCTTTGATGAACAACGCATGGACTGATGATAGGAGTTTGATGAAGGTACCTACGGTTAAAGGCTTGATGATATGTAAAATTAATATCAGATTAGCTTGTGTAGATTTTTACAACAAGATTAAAAACAAAAAAGACTTTCTAAAAAAAGCCCAATGAAAAGTAAATGTAAATATTCTTCCGATTTTTATTCCTTATTCAAAGTGTTTCTTTTTACTTAAGTAACTTAATAAAATGTTTAAATTTATATGCTTATGTCATTTAGGTTCCTAATCGGTAACCATTTATTCATAGCATTGAGAATAAACTACCCTCTAAAACACTCTAAAAAAACCGCAAAGGGTGTGTACCCTTGAATACCCGCGACGCTGGGGGCATTCCGGTGTCCCGGTTGAACATTTCAGAAATCTGGCAAGCCTAATTATAATTATGTATCCACATCTCTAAAATAATAAATTATTTTTCTCTATTTTTATTTGCAATAACATCAAAAGTATTTCCCTAAACTTTTTGAAATAAAAGATATCCTATGAGAGCAATTCCTTATACATATTACATAAAATCTTTTTATAACCGTGCTAACACCCGATCGTTTGAGTGTAATTTTTTTTCGGTCATAAATTACTCTTTCGAACGTGGATCTAACAGTCCCATACAATTTCTGACGATCTGTCCAGAAGAAATACGCACCATCTATCTCTATCTCATGTTTTTACATATTGTTCAACTGCCCGGCAGAAGTCGCGAAATGCACATTTCAGGAGCGCCATAATAATTGTTTATGCATATTATTTTTTATTCTTATATGAAAATTATCTTGTTGTTCATTTATAAAGCTACGATCTGACCGGAGCAAATTTGTTTTTAATTATTTAAAACGTGGTAAAAGGTGACACAAAGTGAACAATTATTATGCTCATTTCCCTTCCACTCTAATATTTAATTGTAGCTAAACGAAATTGAATAGGTATAAAAAAAAAGCTCCGGCTGTATTGTACCTAACAACGTATATTTTTGAAATCTTAAAATACATTTGGTACAGGTTCGTAGAATAATGAGATATTTTGGCGCTCATTTACATGTAAAGGCATATACTGTTGAACCGTACAGAAGCCTCTTAATATAAAGGCAATACTTCTTTTTTTTAAAAAAAAAAAAAGCGAAAAATCGTCTGAACCGAAAAAACTGCAATTATTCTAATTAACAAACTATACACAACACCCACAAATAACAAATTAGAAACCTGAGAAACTTTATCATTAACATATTTAAAAAGTTAAACAGCTGATCTTTCAGGGAACCCTTGCAACAATCACCATTCATGCTACTTAATATTTATGTAATAACCTAATAATAATAATATTTACATTTTTATAAAACCTGTTTTTTATCCCAAACGAAATGATACATCTGTTTCCGTTGGTATTTAATTTATATTCAAAACACGAATTATTTTCTCATGCAATATATCTGATTGCCCAATAGATTTTAAAATTAGCGCGCAAATATTTTCTTTGACCTGACGGCAGCCATCGGAAGTGGCGAGATACTCTCCACCACTGGTTGTTATCTCCTACGGCCGGGTCCAAACAGCGAACTGTATCAGTTGGTCTTGTTTATTTTGTGGCGCTATCTATGAGATAATGTACAAACTTTCAGTATGCAGAGTTTTACAGAACGCCTGTTTTTTTATCATACGTATTTTTTGCTTTTGAGGCAAATAAAAGCATATTTTTTATTTCTGTTTGCACTATCTTTTCGCAAAACATGCGTACATTATCCTAATGCTATCCTTATGCCCTTGGTTATATTTATTTATTTTTAGAATTAGTTGATTACGATTTATAACAATTAATTGCTTTAGACTAATCACTACTTAATTATACATCATTCCACTTTTTATATTTTATTATTCATATTCTTATTTTCACAAAAAGAGTCATCTGGTGATATTTTCAGGTCGTTACGTACTATATGTCAATATATAGAACACGTACTAAAGCAAAGCAACTTAATAAACAGAAGTTGTGTCCAAAAATTAGTGGCATCTATATTCTGCCGGTGCGTAACTTTGCTATATTTGACATTTCTCTAGACGCGGGCTTTTTAAATTTATATCTATGAAATATTAAAGATGTGTTATACTATATTCACTGAACGTATAGAGTAGCAAAAAACGCGTGATCAAGGCATGATTTTTAATACTGCCTTTCTATTGGCTCTGAGAGTTACATACAAATCCTAAAACACACGATGTAAATCATCTGCTTTCTGTGATTTTGTCACATGATTGTGACTATACCCACGCAGCAAAATCACAATTTTAAAGAAGGATGAAAATACGTATTTGCTAATGTAGAACAAGTGAGCATATAGTGTGCTAGTAGAGATAAAAAACATTGTCTGTTATTTTAAAATATTCGTTATATATGTATACTTTTTGCTTTGCTATATTGTATTTTGTATTGTTCCTTGTGTTTGCGCTTTTTGTATTTAAGTTGTTATTATTATTAATCTCAGTATTTTTAAAGAGTCTATTAATGATTAAAGATTTATTGAAGGTAAGATTTATAAATCGTAAACAAAGCAAATGGTTTATAGGTTAATTATGTTTCAGCTTTCCAGAAGTGTTGAATTTAAGTTACTGTTCTCACCTGTTTATACAGCACTGTGCAAAAAGCAGCCAGAACTGACAAAGAAACAAGTAAAGAGAAATTTTACAGTGCTAGAAAAAGAGTGTACTTAATATATTTAGCAAACATCAACAAGAATGCCCAGCTGACTCTAAGACAGTTGACTTCACAGCCGAAGCTGCAAGTATCTGCTCTGCAAGTCTTTTTAATATTTTGCAAGAACACAATGCAAAAGATGTGAAACCACCAAAGATGAATCCATTCATTCTTGAAATTACACAATTTAATAGATGGTATTCCACCTGTGCCAAGTACGGTTATTATTGTATATTTGGTTTTAATACATATTTATTACACTATATAAGGACCGAATGACAGTGTTCAAGAATCTCACCGCTTACATTTCTTAACAACTTATTTATTTTATGTGGAAAAGTACATGTTTTTGATTAGGTGAAACATTTATAAGAAGTTAATTAAAAACCAATGGATGTGTAGTGCATTATTGTGAAATGTGAATCAATACTTTTGGCTCACTCTACATGCATGGCTGATAACAGCCGAACATTGTAGTTATGTTGGTGGATTATTATCTCAGTATACGAAGAAAAACAAAGCCACTCATGCACTGATTAAGGATTAATTATTTAAACTTGTCTTTAAACTTACAATACCTGACAAAACAATCAGAGGTTTGTTTTATAAGATTTATTTATTAAAATAGTTTCACTTAATTATTATAGAAGCAATAGTTAATAAATAGTAATAAGAAAATAAGTTTAATCATACAGAAATATTATGTGTAAGATTATAAAAGTTTATTATAAATATTTAGCGTACAAAGTATAACAGTTTAGGACTTAAGAAAATGTAAATAGATTTCAAATATATTAATACATAAATTTAACTCATTATTAAAGTTTTGGGTTTTGTCTGTAACGAAATGCCTATTTAAATTCTAAAATAATGGCCAAGTTGTACAGGAATAAATTGAGATTATATACTGCCATAAATATTATTACACTTTTTTAACACGATACTGGAATGAGATATTTTAAGGTGCTAACGAGTTCTTCCTTTAGTAAAAGCTGGAATAACTAAAATTCACTTGCAGAATTCCTAGTGCTTCCTTTATTAAAAATGCTCTTTCTCCTAGAACAACATATCCCGGGTTAAGATTGTTGCAAAAATCACTTCTTCCATTCATTTTACTTTCTTATACGTAGTATAAGGAAGTATTGTGATGATGAAAATTTTCGACCTCGAGATTTTTGCAAATGTCCACGTTTTGAAGTCCCCTGATACCAAAAAAGTGGTTTTTAAAAAATGTCTGTGTCTCTCTCTCTGTGTGTGACCACGATAGCGGTCAAACCGCTGTAGATATCAATTGGAAATTTTGTATTTACGTGTATAATCTCCCTCTTGAGATCTGATTAGTTTTTCAGTAAAATCGGTAGACCGGAAGTAGCAGTTTACTTCAGTGAAAAAATCGAATTTTGACAATATTTCGTCAACTACTAAGTTTAAACAAATTTATAAAGAATTCATATATACTTAAAATGAAATTGAGAATAATTTTATTTAAAAAGTTTTTCGAAATTCCTACCGAAAGTATAGGGCTTTTACTCTAATCGAAAATCAGTTTTTTGCGAATATTAAGTCATGCTTTTTAGACAAGTACGTTACGGGTATAAAAGTATTTAAAACATAATTTTCAATATCTTTTGTATAAAAAAAATTTCAAAATTTAGACCGGAAGTACCACTTTTACTCTTATCGAATAGCGATTTTTTGCAAATATGTCGTAAGTTATGCATTCTATATATATTTATCAAGAGTACAAAAGTATTTAGAACTGGATTTGCAATATTTTTTGTATATATGAAATTTCAAAATTCGGACCAGAAGTAGCACTTTTACTCTTAGCGAGTAGCACTTTTTTGATAATATCTTGCAAAATATGCATTCTATAGAGATTTATTAAGAGATTAGAAGTACTTAGAATAGGATTTTGAATAATTTTTGTATAAAAAAAATTCTCAAAATTCTATAATTTGAAACGCTCATACTTATAAGAAAGTTGTGTGGTGGCCACACCTCATTTTTTCAGATGTATTTCACCTCGAGCTTCACTAATGTGGCACATACTTCCCTGAGGAGTTATGGCTATTAAAATTTCTATCGTGCTTATAAATAGAACAGTACTGCTGCTGAGCTAAATTATTATCTGGTTTTCCAATGAAAACTTCAAAGCAGGCAATAAATTCGGCTGTTTTTTTTTCTTGAAACACTTCTATCAAATATACTGCAATACAGAACGTTCTGGTCACATAATTATAAGTTTTGGTCTTTGATAACTAAATAATGACCTTAGCAAGTTAATTTAATAAGAGCACTTATAGTCAAATTTTAAAGATACAAATCTGTTTGTTTGCCAACAACGGCCATATTGAATTTGATTTAACAGGTCGTTGGATTGTCCTATTTGCGAATATTTTGTTGATATGGGTTATGTTTGAGATTTGCTTATTTTAGTTATCTAAAAAGACAAAACATGCATTTTTTGTAAATTTAAATCGGTTTAGTATTTTATATAAACTAATAAATTGTTGTTTTCCAAAATTTGAACATGTAATTAAAAGATTTTATAAACTTCATTGTTAATATAAGCACTCTATTGTAATTTGGGCTGTGCACGTGTTACGGTCGTGGTCAGCTCGTGATTACTCTATACGTTGAGTGAACAGAGTATAGTACACATGTAACATTTTTCGAATTTCGAATTGATTTTAATCCTATATTGCACGACAGAAATACATACAAGTATAATTCTGGGGAGTAAAATTAAAAGTAAAGTAAAACTCAAGAATATTCGTCAAAGAAATAATGGTAATTAAACCTATATATTAATTACAAAACTTTTTTAATAAGTTAATTTATTCAATAAGAATATATAACATACAATAATAATATAGAATACACGTGTAGAAAATAAATAATACAATATAAACATGCATGGTAACAGGTACATATTATATTTTCATTTTATCTTTTATTTTGAATGTTTAGTCAACACATATAAAAACTTATTATAAACGTGTATATAACATTTTTTTTTGAGAAAGTACAGTTCTGTGGAATAAACTGGCGTACACTTAATATAAGATTATGTAAATATGACTTTTGTATCAATTTGTCGTATAGTGTTAATTCAGTTTGAAATACTTAATGACAGATACAGATATTCAATATGCCCGCATAGTTAGATTTGATAAGTAAGGCTCGGGTTATAGCGAAAATTAAAGATAACTGGTGAATTAGAGCAGTAGCACAGCAATTTGGCATAAATAAATCCATTGTGCTAAAAATTAAGAAACGCTGGGAGGAGGAAACATTATATAGAAGAGGCGGTTCTGGTCGTCCCCGAATATCTACGCGCGAAGAAGATGTGCTGCTTTTACAATATTTAAGTGAAAACTCTTTTGATACCGTTAGAAATGCTAAAATTGCAATAAATTTTCCTGGTTCACGATCCACAGCTTGTCGAAGAATCCATGGATCAGACTTAACAACTTCTATGCCGGCTAGAAAATTACTATTAACAGAGGAAGACAAACAAGCTCGATTACTATTTTCTTTGAATTACGTTTATAGAGAATTGCCCCCCTTTTGGCAAAATGACATTTATTTTTGACAAATTTATGATATAGGTTATGCACATTATGTTATGTGTTCAATATATTTTCATCAAGTTATTATAATATTTTTAGTAAATTTCTGCAGTTACTTTGGAATATTTATATTAAAATATGGCAAGAATATTCGCATTTTGTTAAGGAAACTAGTTAGTTATGTACATAATATAAGAGACTTACTTAATATTTTAATAGTTCTTCATGTTTGCAGAGTACTGAAGAATATATTGCTAAATAATAACACAAAAAGTAAAGTATATTTTCTAATGTACAACAATTTTAAAAATATTTATACATTCCTTAATCAGTATTTTAAGTAAGAAAACTTTAAAATATCATTACATGGACACATGTTTAATTATAGTGTTGTATTTCGTATTTCTACACTTGTAGGTAGTAATTAATACCTCGAATTTAATTCAATAAACGTGTTTTATTCTTCACCTCTACCTACATACATGACATTTGTTAGCGTCACTCAGTCATGCCAACTTAAGATGCTACAGTCTCTCTTTTGAAATAATAAAAAAAACATTGCTTGTTACAGACATTATGGAGAAAACATTCCAATACAAATACATATGTTAAATCTATTAATAAAATCATACAAACTGTTTATGAAACTTATAAGTCTATACAAAAGTTTTACTAAATTTATAAATCCAAACTTATACATAGTCATTCAAATACATTGGTTTCTTCCTAACTCTTGTCGGTCTGGATAATAAACCATCATCTTCTTCATCATTGTTCTCTCCATTTCCTTTGTGCTCGTTTCCACTTTCCACTCCTATATCTGCTTGTTTCTCTTCAAACTGATTTTTATGATATTTTTTAACTTGAGTTATGTTTTTATTACTTATTACCCCTTCTGGTGATCGCACTTGCACCGCATTCCCGCACTTACTAATAACTTTGTATTCTTTGTCCTGAAATTCTGTAGATAACTTGTCAGTTTTTTCTTGCTTCACTAAAACACTATCTCCTGCATCTAATTCATGAAATCTTGCATTCCTTTTCTCATCAATATACAGTTTTCCTTTTTCCTTACTAAATTTATCTCTATCTCTCACACCCTCGTCCAATAAATTTGATTGTGAATTTAATTCTGGTAGTTTGTTTCTAATTTTCCGGTTAAATAATAATTCTGCCGGTGATATACCAGTTACTAAATGTGGTGTCGTTCGATAGATTAACAAGAATCTTTGCAGTTCACGCCGCCAATCTTTATTTTCGGCTTGCGCAATCTTCAATCTTTTCAAAATTGTTCTATTCTGTCTTTCCACCTCTCCATTAGCCTGAGGCCAATATGGTGTGACTCGATGACTTAAAATATTATTTTCTTCAAGAAATGTCAAATACTCACCACTGATAAACTGTCTACCGTTATCAGAAAATATTATCCTCGGAATTCCATGCCTACAGAAAATTTCCTCAAGTTTTTCTACCATTATTTTAGCCGTTATGGTTTTTAAGATAACAATTTCAAAGTATCGGCTATAATAGTCAACAACAACCATCAAATAATGACCTGTTGGTAAAGGTCCCATAAAGTCCACCCCTAGCTGTTCCCATGGTCCTTCTGGTAAAGCAGTCCTCTTCACTGGTTCTGGTACATTTGGCATTTGCACCAGTTGACATCCGTGACATTGTTTACAATAATTTTCTACATCGTTATCCAATTTTGGCCACCAAACTTTCGTTCGTAGTAGTCTTTTCATAGCAGTCATACCCAAATGTCCTTCATGTGCAATTCCTAAAACCTGGTTCTTTAAGTTATCTGGAATTATTATTCTTTGTCCACGCAACGTTATGCGTCCTATAGTGCACAACTCTTCTTTAATTATGCTAAAATTCCTTAAACGTCTTGCAAATTCAGTTCCTTCTCTTAAATGTTTTCTTACTTCTGTTAACATTTTATCTTCTGCAGAGGCTTTTTCAATATCTTCTATTTTCATCGCTTTTGGTGTTGATTGAATCGCTATCCATCTTACATAATCGTACTCATCAATATTTGTAGATGGTTCAATCCTTAATAATCTTGATAGTGCATCTGCAATATTTTCCTTACCTGGAATGTGCTCTATTTGATATCTAAATGGCTGCATTCGGAGAATCCACCTTTCTAAACGTGCAGATGGTTTTGATTTCTGTGAAAATATAAATTTTAGTGGTTTGTGATCAGTAAACAGGTTAAATGTTTGTCCTATTAAGTACATATGGAATCGTTCACAAGCCCATATTATTGCTAGAGCCTCTTTTTCTAACTGCGAATATCTCTTTTCTGTATCAGTCAAGCTTTTACTTGCAAAAGCGATTATACGGTATTTATACCCTTGTTTTTGGACCAATACAGCACCCAATCCTACAGGACTAGCATCTGTGTACAATCCGGTGTCTGCTGTACTATCAAATAAACCTAATACTCTGGGTTTACTCAAGGCACTTTTCAATTTATTAAAAGCATCCCTTTGTTCTTGTTTCCATTGAAATTTTGTATTGTTCCTCAATAGTTTACGTAAAGGTTGATTTATTGTCGATAAATTAGGTATAAACCACGCACAAAAATTCACTAAACCCAAGAAGCTGTGTACTTCTGCTGTATTTCTAGGTTCTCTAAAATTTTGAATTTCTGTCAAATTTCCTTCTGATGGTGATATTCCATTGCCAGAAATTTTGTGTCCTAGAAATTTTATCTCTTTCGTTTGAAATTCACATTTATCTCAATTTAAAGTAATACTTGCTTCTTCAAATCGTGATAACACATTCTCTAAGCATGCATTGTGCTCTTTTTCATTTCTCCCAGCTACCACAACATCATCAATAAAGTTAATCACTCCCTCACATCCAAGCAAGATTTGTTTAAGAACTCGTTGAAACATTTCTGGAGCACAACATATTCCAAAATTTAGTCTTTTGTATCTATAAATACCTGAATGTGTGCTGAAAGTAGTTATTTCCCTCGATTCTGGTGATAATTCTATTTGATGGAATGGCCACTTTATGTCTAGCTTGGTAAAGACTGAACAACCATTAAGCTCTTGTAGCATTTCTTCAAATGTTGGAATTCGATACCTCTCTCGCTTTATAGCATTATTTGCAGGCCTCATATCAACACATAATCTTAAATCCCCATTTTTCTTCGGAACTAAAACCGTTGATGACATCCATGGTGTTGGTCCTTGAACAGGTTCAATAACATCCATTTTCATCAATTTCTTAATTTCCTCATCCAATTTATTTCTTAACTGATAAGGTACTCGTCTATGATGTTGTGCCACAGGCTTTATATTATTATCGATAGGTATTTCTAACTGAAAATCTTTCAACTTTCCCAATCCATCTCGGAATACCTTAGGAAATTTTTCTTTCAGGGTTTCCTTAACATGAAATGTGTTTACATTTAACCCTAGTTTTAAAACACCCATGCTCAATGGTGTGTGCCGGCCTAGTATAGGAACTCCTGTACCTTCAATTACCAAAACCTCTACATCTTCCATTATTTTATCGTTTACCTTGATTTTGGTATGTATCTTGCCAATAATTGAAATTTTCCCTTCAGTTCCATATACATTAATGTGATTGTAACATTTCTGTGATTTACATTTTATTTTTTCTTCTTTACATCTTTCCCACATTTGCTTATCTATCACATTGCAATTGGCACCTGAGTCAATCATCATTTTTATATTAACACCGCCTACATTAACATTAATCATGCCATTTTCCCCATTACAATTTAAATGATCTACCTTATTTATGTAGAATGTAAATGATTCTTCTGCACTACTTTCTGAACTATTCTTTTGCACTTCATAAATTTCACAGTTCTTATTTCCTTTTCTTGTTTCCTGTTTCTTGTTTCTTTTTGTTACACCATTGGAACCACTATTTTGTCCATTTGTGTCCTCAACTGTCTTGTCACATGTCTTGCACATTCTTGTTGTATGTCCTTTAATACCACATTTTTCACATTTACACTTCCATCCGGGACAGTATTTATCACGACTAAAATGTCCTAGTTGTCCACACCGATCGCACTTAACTCTAGAGTTTTCCCTTTTTGAAACCTTGTTAACTTCTAACCTCTTCATACAGTTTTCAATTTCTCCCGCTTGTACTTCAGCAATTTCCATGCTCCTGGCAACATTTGCAGCTTCAGTTAGGGTTAGCATAGCCCCCTTTTCAATTAAACGGCGTCTTAAAATGTTTGACCTACATTTGTCAATCAGGTGACTTAATATTTCATCGTCATCCTTATTAAAATCACAGTTCTTAGCCTGCTGTCTTAATCGTGTTAAATATTGATCAACAGTTTCGTCTACTTTCTGCTGCATTTGCCTAAAAATATGCTTTTCATATGTTATATTTTTTTGTGGCATAAAATACTTATCCAAAGCATCTTTTGTAACTTCGTACGGGTCTACTGTCTGGTCGGATGTCGATTCAGCAACAGTTAATGTATAGAAAATGTCTTGTACACCTATACCAGCATGATGCAAAAATAAAGCTCTTTTCTGTTTTGAATCTGTAACGCCTTTTCCTTCAACGTACAATTCAAACGCTCGCTTCCACCGCGTCCATTTTTGAGCAATATTTGTCGGTTCACAATTATAATCGAATTTTTCCATGTCGACCTGTTTTGCCATTTTCACCTCGTCGCCAATGTTGTATTTCGTATTTCTACACTTGTAGGTAGTAATTAATACCTCGAATTTAATTCAATAAACGTGTTTTATTCTTCACCTCTACCTACATACATGACATTTGTTAGCGTCACTCAGTCATGCCAACTTAAGATGCTACATATAGGAAAACTTCAAATTATGCACTTGTTTAATTTATTATTCGTTGTTCCTATCTGTATTATTTTCACATGCAGTCTGAATGATAGATGGCTCCACGATATTGTTAATTATTAATTAATTAACAGGCTCATTTTTTCTTCCTCTTTAATTACATGTTCTATACACTTTATCCATTTAGCACTATTAAAATTAGCTAATGCAGTCAACAGTAATTGTTTGCCATTTTATATATATATATAATCTAATAATCCCCTCTACCATATTAATGGTGTGGGGCGTTTATCCTCTTCTAGCTTTTTATGAATCTTTTCCATTCATTTCTATTCCTCGCCATGCTCTTCGCCTCTGTCCAAGTTTTGCCCTTCCTCCTCAAAATCTCTGCTATGACATCATTCCATGTCGTCCTTGGCCTTCCTCTTCTTTTATTTTTCATTATTCTTGCTTCCCATATCCTTCTTGTCTGTCTCGTATTTTCCATTCTATATAGATGTCCCCACCATCCCAACTGTCTTTGCTCAATATGTTCCAACACTGACTGTATATTTAGATCTTTTCTTATTTCCGAATTTCTTATTCTTTCCATCTTTGTAACTCCTCTGACTCTTCTTAAATATTTCATTTCTACTGCTTGTATTTTACTTTTTTGTCTTGTATTTAATATCCAGGATTCGCATCCATATACTAATATCGGTCGGTATATTGCCTTATATACTTTTAATTTTGTTTCGCGGGATATCTCTTTTTTGTTAATGAACTTATTCCTCATACTATAATACAGCTTTGTTGCTTTTTCTATTCGTTGGTTAATCTCGGCGTCCTGGGTCCCTTTTCCATCAATTCTCACTCCCAAGTACTGGAACGTTCTCACTTCTATTTCAATTCCTTCTATTTCGATTTTCATATCTATCTCTTCATCTCCCACTACCATTACTTTGGTTTTATTCTTATTCATCATCATTCCACTGTTATTTAGTGTCGTATTCCATATTATTAAGTTCCGTTGTAGATCTTCCGCACTGTCAGCTGTAATTATTATGTCGTCTGCGAATGCTCCCTGTGAAACTTCGACTAGCTTTAAGTTAATGTGTCCAACTCTGATCTTTTTACTTTCTTTTGTACACCTTTTGATAATGTCGTCCATATAAACTATAAACAGCATTGGGCTCAGGCTTCCTCCCTGTCGGAGCCCCTCCTTTGTTCTGAAGGTTTCTGATTCTAAATTATTAGCTATTACAGCGTTGGTGTTATTATCATATATTTTCTGTATTAATCGTCTTATTTTTCCATTGACCCCTCTCTCTTTTAATATATTCCACAGTCTTTCTCTTGATACCTTATCGAATGGTTTTTCTAGATCTATAAATGCTAAAAATACTTTCTTCTGCTCTCTATAGGCTTTTTGTATTATTTGCTTCACGGAAAATATTTGGTCTTGTGTGCTCCTTCCTTTTCTAAACCCACTTTGTGATTCGTGTAGCGTATTTTCGAGTTTTGCTCTTAGTCTTTTATCTATTATTTGCTCAAGAATCTTCATTGCAGTGCTTAGAAGGGTTATTCCTCTGTAGTTGTTGCATTCTTTTTTGTTTCCTTTATTCTTGTATATTGGTACTATTAATAACTTCCTCCAATCGTTTGGTATCTCCTCTTCTCTCCATATTCTGTTATATATTTTCAACATTACTTCTCTTCCTTTTTGTCCTATATTTTTAATCATTTCTGCCGTAATCTTGTCGCAGCCTGGTGCTTTCCGATCTCTCTGTTTATGTATTGCTTCTTCCAATTCGTCCATGGTAATTATTTCTTCCGTCTCTTCTTCTTCTATTGTTTGTTGTTCATCGGTATTCTCATTTTCCACTCCTTCGTTTAGCAATTCTTGGAAGTATTCTTTCCATCTTTCTATGATTTCTTTTTTATCGCTTAGTGTATCTCCCTTCTTATTTTGTATATTATTATGGTGTGTAGATTGAGACATTTCTTCATTCCTTACTGACTTCAAAACTCTATAAAATAGTTTTTGGTTTTCTTTACTATTTTTTTCCATCTTTTCACCAAATTCTTGCCATGTCTCTTTTTTGGATTCTGCCACTAACTGTTTTACTTTTTTTCTTTCTTCTTTGTATATATTGTATTTTTCCGCTGTTTGTTCTGCTAAATATATTTTCCATGCCTTTTTTTTTGACTTTACTTGATATCTTATTTCATTTGTCCACCACTTCGTTTGTCTTTTGTTTTTCTTCTTGCTTACTCCACATATCTCTTTAGTTGTAGTTATTATAATTTCTTTGAACGTATTCCAAGTTTCTTCAATATTTCTATTCATTTCTACATTTTCTACTCTTCCAGTTATCCTTTTCTGGTAACTTTCAGCGATATCTTTACTTCTTAGTTTGTATGTTCTAAGTAATTCTTTTTGGTTTTCTTTCTGTTTGTATATATATTTCTTTTCTTTATTTTGAACTTTTTCCTTTATTTTTGATATAACGACAAAGTGATCGCTCCCTATTTCCGGTCCTCTTCTTACTTTTGTATCAGTCACGATTCTTCTATTCTTTTTGTCAACTAATATATAATCAATTATGGACTTCTCTCCCCTGCTCTTAACTTCCCTGGTATATGTGTGTATATTTTTGTGTTGGAAAAGACTATTAGTTATTACCAAGTTGTGTATCATGCAAAAGTCTAGCATTCTTCTTCCATTGTTATTTCTAACCGTCTCTCCGTTTGTTCCTAATACTTCAGTGTATTCATCGTCTCTTATACCAACTCTACTGTTGAAGTCTCCCATTACAAAAATTATTCCTTTCGCATCTTCTACCACCACTGTTAATTCTTCCCAAAACTTATTTTTGTTATCTGCTGTGTCGTCTTCATTTGGTCCGTATACTACTATTATTGTTTTCATTATGTTTCTCTCCTTCATCTCTATTAGTAATATTCTTTCTGACCATGCCTTCCAGTCATGAATTTGGTTTTCTAATTTTTTGTGTAAAATGCATCCTACTCCTGCAGCTGCTCTTCTTTCTTTTCCTACACCACTGTATAATAAAGTGTGACCATTGTCCATCTTAATTATTCCCTGTGCCTTTTTCTTCGTTTCCGTAATTGCTAATATGTCTACTTCTAACTCTTCGAATTCCTTTTCTAATTCCTTTTCTTTTCCTGTTATACTTTTTATGTTCCACGTGCCAATTTTCCATATTATGTTTTCTTTATCCTCACTTTTCCTTATGTTTTCTATTTTTTTTGTGTCATCGTTATCATATTTATCATTATTTTGTTTATTCTCCTTTATCGTGTCCTTTTTCTTGCCCGGGTCATCATCTTCATTTCTACTAGTCTTTATTATTAGTTTTTTGACATTATTTTTGCGATTTCTTTTTTTCTTTCCAATTCTCCTTCCTTCTTATTCCAATTCTCTTTTTCTCTATTCCATTTCCATTGTTCTCCCTCCACTATTATCTTTTGAAATCCTATCTTGACGGTTTTTCCTTTCATTCTCTCTTCTTTGGCCTTTCTACGTATCTTTTCTTGTATTTCTCTTTCCTCCTTCGTCATATCATCGTTAATATATATCTTTTGTTCTTTGTATTCTCTTAATTTACCCTTGTTTTTCATCATTTGTATCTTATCATGTGTATTCTTCAGTTCTATTAAGCAAGTTTCTGGGCCCAGTTGTTTCACCGCTTTAATTTCTATTTGTATGTCCATGTACTTCTGGATAATTTCTTCTACCACTACTTTTAGGTGCCCTTGATCACTCACATCTATTTTTAATCCCTGCATAACTGCATTATTTCTTCTATTCACTCCCTCCAGTCTATCTAGTTTTCCTTTCACACTCCTAATTTCTTTTTTCAGTTCTGCATTTTCTTCTTTGATTTTCTCATTTTCCAATTTAATTCCTTTCATTTCTTCCATATATTTATCTTGTTTTCCCTCTATATGTTGCACTTGTGTAACCAGTCCTTCTATCATTTCCATTAACTTGTCTAATTTATTTTCGTCATCGCTTGCTCCTTTCTCCGTTGTTTTAGTTGTCTTTTTATTCTTCCTAAGCATTTCGGTTATATCTCTTTGTCCCCTCTTTCTTTTTCCCTCATCTGTTGTGCTCCCATCGCTTCCATTTCCAACAGTGTTCTTACTATTTTAGTTTGTCTTATGACGGGCCTTTTCTTCTTATCGCCTATATTTATTTTATTGACGCCCGACTTCTCTTCAGGGTACCGTACTTTATTTTATTATTTCTGTTTCCAAATCTCTGGTATGGTTCGCAGCACCGTACTTTTTTCTTTAATTGTTATTGTTGAAATATATCCGTGTGTGTCGAATGCCCGAGTCGACCTCTCGGAGGCAGTCAACACATGTTTTATTAATCTGAATAAATTGTCTTACCTTCTACTTTCTTCTTGTATTTCTGTATCACTTCTACTTTTTCTTCTTCTTCACAGTGTCACCTTTCTGTGTATTATTAACTCGGTTTCTCCCTATTATTGGGTTAAAAATCCGGAGCCGATATATACACGTCTACACTATACACTGGACACTCTCCACTATTCCTCCTGCCATTTTAACATTTTTATTATTCCCGGCAACATAATTTGTTATTTCGGCACATACCAATTCAATGGGATCTAGTTCACAGTGGTATGGTGGTAATCTCAACACATGTTTGTTCTTTGGTGTTGCCATTTCATCAACAATGTAATGGTTGAAATTGTGGCAATGTTGTTCAATCAAATCAAAGTAAAACTGGTCTACTCGTATCTAGCTGAAATTGTATTTCTTTTGATTGCAGCCAATTCTGCATGTCCTTCTTTTCAGATGACGTACTTGGAATCTTTTCATCATTACGTGAATGGTAGGGCGCGTTATCGACAATAATAATGGCATCGTCTGGTAATTTTTCAGCATTAAACCAATTTTTAAATCAAACAATTCATATCCTCATGGTAGTCGCTAGCTCTTTTACTTTGGAAAACTAATAATCCACCTTCAACAAACCCATCTTCAGATCCTATGTGCACAATAATAAGTCTTTTGCCTTTTGTTGTTAGATTTTTCAAACCTGTCGAGACACCATCTATAAATACCTGCGCTTATGTACGTTAACATCAACCCAAACGTGAGTACCCTTCATTTTAACCACGTTTCATCTAAGTCAAATATCTCTTATTGTTGGGCTCTATAAGATCTAATAGTTGTTAAATATCTATATCTCCAAGTACTTACTTCACTACGCTCTATCAATAAACTCTTCCTGCTTCCCTTCATGTACCTGTAATAATGTATTTTATATACCTCTTCATCTTAAAAATTAATATATATTACTTGAAATTAATCTTTTTCATTAGTAGGTATAATGATAAACGGCTCATGAGGTATATTGGAATGCTTTTTAATTTCGTTAAAAATGTTATTAAGTGCAGGATCTTCATTATTATAAAGAAAAGTGTGTATTACTTGTCTTACAGCATTTTTTACATTTTCGTCAAAAAAAATGAGGTGTGGCCACCACACGACTTTCTTATACGTATGAGCGTTTCAAATTATAGAATTTTAAGAATTTTTTTTACAAAAATTATTCAAAATCCTATTCTAAGTACTTCTACTCTCTTAATAAATCTCTATAGAATGCATACTTTGCAAGATATTATCAAGAAAGTGCTCCTCGCTAAGAGTAAAACTGTTACTTCCGGTCCGAATTTTGAAATTTCATTTATACAAAAAATATTGCAAATTCAGTTTTAAATACTTGATAAATATATATAGAATGCATAACTTACGACATATTTGCAAAAAATCGCTATTCGATAAGAGTAAAAGTGGCACTTCCGGTCCGAATTTTGAAATTTCTTTTGTACAAAAGATATCGAAAATTATGTTTTAAATACTTTTGTACTCGTAACGTACTTGTCTAAAAGGCATGACTTGCGAAATATTTGCAAAAAACTGATTTTCGATAAGAGTAAAAGACCTACTTCCGGTAGAAATTTCGAAAAACTTTTTAAATAAAATTATTTTCAATTTTAATTTTAAGTATATATGAATTCTTTATAAATTTGTTTAAACTTAGTAGTTGACGAAATATTGGCAAAATTCGATTTTTTCGCTGAAGTAAACTGCTACTTCCGGTCTACCGATTTTACTGAAAAACTAATCAGATCTCAAGAGGGAGATTATACACGTAAATACAAAATTTGAAATTCATATCTACAGCGGTTTGACCGCTATCGTGGTCACACACACACACACACAGAGAGAGAGAGAGAGAGAGAGAGACAGACAGACATTTTTTAAAAACAACTTTTTCGGTATCAGGGGACTTCAAAACGTGGACATCTGCAAAAATCTCGAGGTCGAAAATTTTCATCATCACAATACTTCCTTATACTACGTATAAGAAAGTAAAACGACCCACATTTAAAATTAAACTCTTACAAATGTTTTGATTTGATATGTTTTTCTATTGCCCGATCTCACCGACATATCTTAAACTGTGAAAAATGTAAGTACTGCTTAAATATAAGTGTTACTTATTTTCCTATTTAGTTGTACCGTTTGATTTAAGTCACGACTTAAACTTATACGTACTGAAAACATGCATATCGAGCGGCAAAAGATTTTTACAATAGAAGGTAGCAATGACAATAGCGTATTCAGTCTCCGCTCTATAGAAAACGTATAATAGTAAAGGTTGGGTTAGACACGTTTGTTGCACATGTTTGTCAAATATACAAATTCTACAAGTTGAACTACAATTAAAATTAGAGGAATTGAAGAAAATAAATCTAAATTGGGTGGACAATTTTGTTAACTCTAATAAAATGCAATTTTCAAAAATATGTGTACGTATTTAAATATGTATATTTAATTATGTAAATAAATAAATGTAGAATTTTTTTTCGTTTGACTTTGCATTAAAACTTATTTTAAATAAAAAGACATGATAATAATTTATTAAAACAGCTAATTTCGCAGACGAAAATAATTAAAAAATTGTAAGTCAGGCAGACTATTTAAAATGATCGTTTCTAATATTAATTTGCCGTGGAATTCCATTAACCACTAAATCTAACACAATTAAAGCTATAATATCATTTATTCATTTGCATTAAATTGAAATATTCCCGTTCCATCGTTTTAATGAAAATATAACCACAATAATGCTCTTGTGTAGGTACGTTGTAAACAGAAACTTATAGGTTAAGTAAGCTTTAAGCTCTGGATATCACCGGCTTAAATTTAAGATTCCATTTTATATTTAAGTACTCCTTAAACGTACCGTGCAACAGAATAAGTAGAACTTAGTACTTTAAGTGTTGCTTAAAATTTAAGATAGGTCGGTGAGATCGGGCATATGACATTTACGGCTTGTTTTCAATTCGCATGACCCACATTTAAAATTAAATTCTTACAAATGTTTTGATTTGATATGTGCTACTATATGACATTTGAGGTTTGTTTTATATTCGCACGAGTGACATTTAAAATCAAATTCTTTCAAATGTTTTGATTTGATGTGATATTCTAAATGATATTTGAGGTTTGTTTTAAATGAGCACGAGTCACATTTAAAATCAAACTCTTTCAAATGTTTTGATTTGTTATGTTTTTCTAAATAATATTTGGTGCTTGTTTTGAATTCGCACGAGTCACATTTAAAATCAAATTCTTTCAAATGTTTTGATTTGATATGATTTGCTAAATGATATTTGTGGTTTGTTTTAAATTCGCACGAGTCACACTTAAAATTCAATTCTTTCAAATGTTTTGATTTGATATGATTTAGAAAAGTATATTTGCGGTTTGTTTGGAAATTACATGAGTCACATTTAAAATCAAATTTCCTTAAATGTATAGTTTTTATATGAATTTTTAAATCAATTTTATTGTTTGTTCCAAATTCGCACGAGTCACATTTAAAATCAAATTCTTTCAAATGTTTTGATTTGATATGATTTGCTAAATGATTTTTGTGGTTTGTTTTATATTCGCACGAGTCACAATTAAAATTCACTCCTTTCAAATGTTTTGATTTGATATGATTTAGAAAAGTATATTTGCGGTTTGTTTGGAAATTACATGAGTCACATTTAAAATCAAATTTCCTCAAATGTATAGTTTTTATATGAATTTTTAAATCAATTTTCTTGTTTGTTCCAAATTCGCACGAGTCACATTTAAAATCAAATTCTTTCAGATGTACTGATTTGATATGTCTTCGTAAAAGACAACTGATGTGTGTTTTAAATTCGCACGAGTCACATTTAAAATCAAATTGTTTCAAATGTTTTGATTTGATATGACCTTCTAAGTGAAATTTGAGGTGTGTTTTAAATTCGCACGATTCACATTTAAAATCAAACTCTTTCAAATGTTTTGTTTTGATATGACTTTCTAATTTATATTTCCGGTTTGTTTGGAATTTGCATGAATCACAATTAAAATCAAACTTCCTCAAATGTATAGTTTTTATATGAATGTTTAAATCAGCTTTCTTGTTTGTTCTAAATTCGCAGGAGTCACATTTAAAATCAAATTCTTTTAAATGTTTTGATTTGATATGTTTTTCTAAACTATCTTTGCGGTTTGTTTTAAATTCACATGAGTCACATTCATAATCAATTTCCCTTGACTGTTTAGTTTTCACATGTCTTATCAAAGACTGTTCTACTTTGGTATGTGTATTCTCATAATTACATCTGGAATGTACTGGGTCTTCCTTTATACCAACGGAGATGTGTGTATTTTCTACGTGCAACCTTAGATATTCTTTCGCTTCGAATCGTCTGCAACAGTTCCCACATTTAAACCTTTTAACTTTGTAATGTTGTTTATTGGTATGGTTCTTGAGATCTGCTTTATATTTTGTCCCGTAGTTGCACAGCTCACACTTATATAATGGGCTGCGGCGTGTCTTGCTTCCGTTCAACGTTGCTATTTGATTGCTTAGCGTCTGTGCAGTTCGTTTCCTGGAAAGATCATAAGCCATGAAATGATTGGACAGTAAGCGCTAAAAATCAACGAAAGTGATTGTAACATAAGCCAATAGATATTATGTGACAAAGATTGCTCAATTTCTTGACCAAGAATTAGTTAGTATTAGCCCGTTTTAAACTATCAAAATTGTATCCAAAAATTGAACACTATGTCAGTTTACAAAGCTCTGCTGCTGGGGGGTCGAGAATGCTCGTTTCGAATGCTTAGCTCAGCTCCATTCACGACTTTCCAATTTGTCAATTAATAGACAAATGCTTTCATCAATTTGTGTTGTCTTTCGCCTTTCTTTGTAACTTATTGTTGCATGAATTAATGGAAAAATTAAACAGTTTGAACGAACAAAGAATAAAGATTAAGTTTTTACGGTTATTATGAGTACAATCAAACAAGTACAGTGTACTCACTCTTAGCGGACACCTCTTATTAAGAGAATTTACATTTCAAAGTTTTCCTATGAAGCGGATACTGTATTAACCGGACACACGATAATAGGAATTTTCACGGTCCTGCTTCTTCTTAAGCGGACAAATGAATGTAGTTCTAAAATAATGCTGATAGTACCCCGTGTTATGTCTGCTCTCTTCAAGGCGTACTTTAGTCGTTGTGTAACTGTATTGTAGTGTGCAAGTAGGTTGACATTTTTGATTTTATTTTACTATTGGTGCGCCGAGTTCTATATAAAAGCTATTGTCAATCAGGGAAGAATATCAAAAACGCATGAAGAAAAAACTAATATTATAGACGTCTACAACAAAGAGAAGTGTTCGTCCTTTACGAGCAAAATTTAAAATAGGAAAAACACAGGCAGCCCATATTATAAATAATAAGGAAGAATTACTGAACAAGTTTTATTCTGGTGACAATATTCAACAAAAAAGATACTTTGTTTTAAGTGAATTCATTCATAACTTAACCTACGAATGGTCTGTAAAACCCAGGAATAAAAATATTCCACTATTTGGGTCCATAAACCGGTCAAAAGCAATGGAAATACAAAACCTATAATGCCTCATCTGGTTGGTTAAAACGCTTTAAAAATAGAAATAATAGTACTTTTAAAACAATATCAGGAGAATGTGCAAGTGTTGATGTTGTTGATATTAACAATTTTTAAGCAAAAATTCCGGCTAAGATTAGCGATTATAATCCTAGAGACGTTTATAATGCCGACAAGACGGGCCTCCGTTTTCGTGCTCTGCCCAATAAAACTTTCGCCTTTAAAGGAGAAAAGTGTGCTGGTAGAAAAATTGCTAAGGAGTGGTTAACCATTTTACATGTTCTGAATATGGCCGGACAATCAGAAAAACTGCTTGTGATCGGTAAATCTGCTAGGCCTCGTGCATTTCGGAAAATGAATTTGAGTTTTTGCAAGAAATTTTCTTGATAATGCTGCACTCATCCACAAAATTTGACACTAAAAAATTTCAAAATAATTGTTCTTCCTCCTAACACAACCGCAGTTTGTCAACCATTAAATCACGGAATTATCAAAAATTTCAAAACCTGGTACTGATCAATAATCTTAACACATTTTAGCAAAAATTGACACAATTTCTCTAGACAAAACAAAACAAAATGCAAAGGAAATGCCCCTTACCACAACAATTAAAAAGATATAAAAAAAATCTATATATGTACGTATTTCGGCAATTAAGTTTTCATCTTCAGTAGAAACCTGTAGAAAAACAGAAAAGAGTGTTAAAAGTAGTGTTTTTGGCGAAGGTGTAACCACAGATAAGGGAGATTAAAGATAGCCGATGTACTGATTATTATTGGCAACCTATTTTGGAGACGACCGCTAGGCGTTCGGCGTTAGTTTGCAGACAAGGCACCAAAATGGGGGGCTACTATAAATTTTGTTACAATATTCAGAGCGCCCTCTCATGGACTGTAGTTGAATGTAACAAAATCTAGGTTGCTATTTTAATTTCTACTTCAAATAAAGCAGCGACATGTACCTGACTCTGTCAGACATACAGAACAATAGTCTTTGAAGCAAAAATACACATTTTGACAAAAAACGCAAACGCCGATGCTCCTTAACATCGGAAATTATGATGGCTTTTGATTTCGAAGAACTTTCACCAGATTGATTATCTTGTGTACTTGGATTTTTGCTTAAATGTATAATATTAATTTCACTATTTCAGTCAACATCCCAACACACTATTTGGTTTAACTGCGAAGTTGAATTATCGTTATTGTTATTTTCAAAGTTTTTCGTATACATATGCATTTTGGGGCTACTCTGATTTTCAGTTTCCTTCTCAGCCTCATTATCATCATTACTGGGGAAACTACTAAGGTTATCAATTTCAATTTCACCGTTAGTGTTATCTCCAGTAGATGTATAACTATTATTGGACCATTCTGTAACAAGAGACTTAATGAATTTCAGCTGTTGTAAAAAGTCCCGGATGAAATCTCACTGCATATCTGGGACAATCTCAAACATTCATCATTCATTATTTTGAACATTTGGTGATATGTTAGTGGTCTGCGTTTATATGGATTATCATTCGTGACTTCTAAGTTAACCTCAAGTTTTGAATTAGTACTTGGCGTCTCTTCAAACTGGCTAGTTTTGAGGGATGGACAAAATGGGTGACGTGATTCAAACTAGGTTCTCTTCCATCGTTGCAAGCAAATGTTTTCATCAAATAAAGACTGGTTGCACATAGATCGAAGTTTGAGGATGTGGCGACAAGATAATTGGACGGAGCTCGCGGAGGTCCAATACATACACTGACAACTATAAGGTGTTAGCTCTAGAAGACCTTCACTAGTAGGACCGAGACATTTTTCTTCTTCAATAAATTGAAAATCTTTGCATTTAGTCATACATTCAAGTTGCCGTTGAACCTTTTTAAAGGTGAAATTCGTTAAAAGTCTAGAATACAAATCTTCTACTGAACCTGACGTAAATGCCCTGGTAGTAACTTTATGATATTCTTTAGAATTTTTGATATTTCTATCTGCTCGTGAAGAATTGAGGATAACAAAAAAATTTTTGATGAAATCCTCTGGATTAGAAAATTTGGTAATGACAGATTTCAATTTGGCATTGATACTTTCAATTCTGTTGTTTGTGTTGTTCAGAAAAGACGGATTTGCGAATGTCAGGTACAAAATAATCGATAACGACTTGATGAACATGTTGTTTGATTTCCAAATAGATTTTTGAAAACACTCCTCAGATAAAGCATAGGCTAAATTCTAAAAGTACTTTTTGGCGACTTCACATTCTGTGGTGGACAATCCCATTTTCTTCACATTTACTTCTCTGTTAAATATCTGTAAAGTATGAAATAAACATATCTGCAAGGAGATATCAAGAACATTTTCTTTTAAAAGCACTTCTCTCTTTGTTGTCCTTATCAGACATCACCACTTTTATATCTGATGTTCTCTGATTCAAATTTTTGAATGTTTTTATGAACCAATCGATATTTTCTTGAGTTTTGTTTAGTAATATACCAACTGCTACTATTGCACCACTTCCCTCTGCATCCTCTACCATAATTAAATATGTGGCCGCTCTACTGCTGTGTAGACAATAGGTGCCATCTATAAAAATTATTTCTGGATAAGAGTCAAACATATGTTTCATCTCAGGATCTTGAAAATAGATGCATTTCAAATTTGCTTCCACATCAACGTCAATATGAACGTCGCATTTGTAAGTATTTCGTAAAATTGATTGACATTCATCAAACTTTATTCTGTTCTGTGGTTTTCTGTTTAGATTTGTTAAGTCTTTCAGAGTCACAAGGCACCCGGATTCATTAATGATATTATTTTGTACGATTTTTTTGTTGGCACTAGCCTGCAATGCTGCTACTGAATTAACCTTAAGCTGCTTTGAAATGTTCAGTCTTTGCTGCGGTAAACTTTTAAATAAAGTTTGTGCTTCCGGATGAGTGTGATCTTCATTCAGTTCCTTTATCTCTAAAAATTTCCCCACAAGAAGTTAATTTTAAAAACATACCGGCTGGGCACTTCTGCCTAAATGTAAATGTGTTTTTTGTTTTATTCCCAAAAGTGTGCATTCGGCCACCTTTTATGTAAGCTATTCTTACATAATGGTAAATTAAGTCTTGTTTTGATATCTTTTAGCCTGCGTCTCGATGGTTCTAGAATCTCTAACCCAGTAATCATTGAACACTTCATTTTTGTATTTCTGTAACTGCTTGTTGAAATTCTCGTAACTTTCAAACTTATCGCCCACTTTCAACATTCTACAATTAGAAGAACATCATTTTTAACAAAAAGCATAGCTACAGGGAAAAACATACCTGCAAATTTAGATAAATTAAAGGAAATTAACACTAAAAGTTAAACCGTTCAGGCGCGCAACATGGAAAATAGACGTTGTGTTGATAAGCCGGTAACGATACGTGAAGCCGGCTGCCGTCCGCAATTCCTGATGCCGTAGCCGGCACCAATATGCATACAAAACAGAAACCGGCGCCGGCTATGGAGGCACTTCCAAACTAAAAACACATTATTAGACCCAATTACAGTCTTTTATCCATTAATGTACACTAAACTTTTAAAAGGCGTTTTAATTCTTTCTTGGCACCATAAAATATGTGGTCCTGGAATTTTAAACCATGGTCACACGTAAGTCATTAGCCAAAGTAAAACAACGTAAATAAACAAAGAGGAACGAAATATGTTGTCTTTTGACTCGTTTCAAAGCGGAGATATATGCACAACTCTCGAGCTCGAATATTTTTGTCATCACAACATCACTACGTATGTAAAATAACGTAAATAAACAGAGTCGAAGGCCTTGCTTAAATCTAATAGATCTATTCCTGCATACAGACCAGCGGCGAAGACCCTGTACAAGTCTCTCCACTATGTGTAGTGTACCACTACTAGTCGAACGCCCTTTTCTGTAACCGTGTTGTGCGGACACTAAATATTGTTGACTCTCCATATATCCTATAATTCTAGACGCAATAACGTGCTCAAAAACCTTTGACACCGCCGGCTGAATACTATACCTTGTCTCAGAATAAGAAGGAGTGATTCAAATATCGCGCCAAAATGGCGTATATTTTTAAGGTATTTCATTGGTTCTTGCGTAGGCAAGTTTAACATGGGAAAATAAGTTTGACAAAACGTCATTTTATGTTTATAGTCAAGCCATAACCTAGTCTCTTACATTTTTACTTCGGTTTATTATAGTTTATTGTGTTATTAAATAAAATCCGTACTTTTATGTACAACACGAGCATGAGTTGATCAGACGGCTTAAGACCTAAGGAACAAGTGATTAGGCATTTAAAACTTTGAATTTGATGAGTCTGTCAAAAATACTGTACGACAGTGCAAAAATCAAACGTCCAACAATTAATATCATTGCAAAAATAACTGTAGATGAGTTCATACCATAAATGAACTGAACAACTCACATATATTCTAGAATTGACGCATTAATTTCAAGTAAGTCTTAATTAAATACTAATTATATTACCACATGTTCTTCATATACATGTTATATTTCAGATATGTCAAACGTAAAGAAACCTGTACTAATAGAAAAAGGTGAAAATATCTGGTGGAGAATATTTGGGAAAAAGTTTGGATTGCCACAAGTATAATGAGTGCACGACAAGCTTTGCTGAAAACCTGTAGGATTAAAAAGTCATACCGATAAAGATAGGCAATTAAGAATACTTCATATACATTCTGAATTGATACATAAGGTGAAGTTACTTCAAGAAAATCCCCTTTCAGAATATCAGTTATTCGAGAACTTTTGACAGAAGCAATTACAAATGTTACAATAAGTATTTGGAAAAATTGTGCCGACCATGTAAATTTTTAATCTTGTGAACACTAAATTATTGTTAATTTCCAATATATAATAGAAATAAAAATGTATTATACTTTATATATTTTCAAAATACATCAATTTTAATAGAGAAGAATAATTAGTACTGTGTAGGTATATGTAATCTTTGCAGGTTGTGTAAACAACTTCAGCCGATGTAAATTTTTCAATTTATTACTGTTCTATGTAAGCTTCACATTTCCAAGAGTAGTTGCTTGAATTTACCTCCTCAAGGATTATAGCAGTAATACGAATGATTTATCTGTACAAGTTCTTTATTGATATTTACAATAGAAACTAATAAGCATAAACTTTTTCTGCAAGTTCTTAAGGACGTTTTGATAAAAGGTAAAAGGTTTGATTCATTCTTGCTCGCTGATACAAATATTTAGTAATAAATCGACTTGATTCACAATTTTCATGTTGATATAGCACATTCACTAAAATGTGCAGTAATTATATATTCATAATGGCAATCCTTCTCAAAACGCTCAGAACAAAGTCTACTCTTTTTATTTGTAAATTGGCCCTATATCTTTATCCATATTCTTCTAATGATTTTTTTTGAAAAACTAGAATGAACAGATTTGAATGTTAAGAGATTTATATTCATCAAATTATAGATGTATGCACCTACTTGTGTTTATAACTTTCCAATTTCCATGCACTCGTATTGCTGCTTTGACTGGTAGAATGAAAAGCGGCACATCCATCTATTTTAATGAAAGTAGTAAATGAACCACAAAACAGCTAAATCCTAAGTTAGTATTAATACAGTTCATCTAACCTCAATTGTCATGATGTCATATCAAATTGTCTACTAAATTTTAAGCTATGTGTTCCATGTTTTGGCGGGATATTTGAATCACTCCTTCTTATTCTGAGACAAGGTATAATTGGTCTATAATTTTGACAGCCATTAACGTCATCCTTTTTATGTATAGGTACAGTTGCGGCCCCTACAAACTCAGACAGTGCGACAAATATAAAATTTTGGCTTTGTAACATGGTCCCAAAATCGAAGGTTATTAAATGTCACCCAACTGAAAGAACGTCAATAATAATAATCGTCAGTAACACTGACATTGCCATACTGGATAAAAGTCAAATTCACAGATAACATTTTTTTTAAATTTGGCAGAATATGTTGAAAGTCGGTGTCTGAGTTTGTATGGGCCGCAACTGTACAACTCTGGTGACAAATAATTAAATGAAGTGATGGAAATCTCTTGGTGAAACATGTCGAAATATAACTCTGATGACTTTCAATAGGCTAGGAAACACACCTTGTTCTATACATTTGTTAAAAATAGTAGGGTACTTTGGAGAGTTCTGGATCCTCCACCTCCCACCACTGCCTCCCTCGACCACTGCCTGATACGAACGGCTTTCAAACAGCTTTGAACAGCTTTGAAGTGCTTCGAACAGCTTCGGAAGAGTTTTTGAACAGCTTCTGAAGAGCTTTGAACGGCTTCTGAAGAGGCAGTGGTGGGAGGAGGAGGGTCCAGAACTCTCCAAAGTACCCCACTAAAAATGCTCGCCAATAGTGCGGATATCTGCCTCTTTTACAAGACATGTCGAAATATCATACACATCTTTAGTATGCTTACTTTTAATTTTTTGAATCGTTTGTTCTATTTCTACGGACGTAATGGGTATAAAGTAGAAGGAGGATGCATTTCCCAGTTTGAGATTATGAAGAAACTCTGTTGATGAGTGTCTGGATTGTATGCCCATCGCAATGGTTTCGCCAACCTCACAAAAATATGTATTCAAGCTAGTAGCCGACAAAGAGGTATTACTATTTTTTTGTTTATCTGCAGGTTTGAGTTCTCTCTTTATTACGTCCCATATTGCTTTGGTCTTGTTGCTTGATCTCATTATGTACTCTGAGTTTGATTTTTCTTTGATTTCATTTATCCTGCACAAGTAATTTTTTTTGAGTTGTCGATATTCTCTATAATAATCTGGATTTTTTGAAACAACAGGTTCAGAGAGTTTAAGTAGTAAGATGGTATGTACATAGAAATAGATGTAAGTTAATGAATTCTGACAATGGACCAGAGTTCATTTTGTACTGATTATTTTAAGCCTAGGTGATTAGTCTGTAACGCTTCACGATTCCTTTATTGTCCTGCTTGATTTAGGCAAGATTAAGATTAGGCGGTCTAGGACAACCCGCCGCCGTCGACTCGCCGCCGTCATCTCGCCGCGGGGACAACTCGCCGCCGTCGACTCGCCTCGCGGACAACTCGCCAACGTCGACTGAAAATGTAGGTTATTTAGTGTGATTTAGTTAAATGAATAAACAAATACTATTCTGAATAATTTTGCTGTTAAAGAATAAAATAGCCTTGTCAATAGAGGTAATGTGGTCTTTTAAATAATAATAAATAATAACGGATAATCATTAAGACAGGTACTTATGTGTCATAAACGTGCCGAGTAAAAAGAACGTAGTAAGTAATATTTATTTGAGAGAAAAACTCACTTAATTGTATTTACATTACGTTTGGATATTATAACGAAGTTAATGGTAACGGTAGATTCAAGTGCTTCTTAATTACCCGCTGCAGCTCGAGGAAAGGGTTTCTCTTTAATCCGGATTATCAGCTTATACAAGTCGCTCATATTGCTTGAAACGAACTATATTTCAGGTAATGTGGTCTTTTAAATCATAACAAGTTAATGAGTTAGGAATCTTTCTAAAATGAAAATTGATATATAAACAGCTAATGTAGGTGTCGGACGTTTAGTGTTAGCAGATTTTTCGCATAGAAACATTGAGCCATGGAAGCAACAAATGTAATATCGCAACGCAACAAAAGTAAGTTCGTGAGTGAAGGTTTCATTTATGTGTTAGATAAAGTTTCAAAAGACGGTTCTACGGAATTCTGGCGATGCGAACGAAGAGGACAGTGCAAAGGTAGAATTCATGTTCGGGAAGGAAGTGTCGTTCATGTGGTTAATGGCCACTCTCATGAGGCAAATGCAGCTAAAGTCGAAGCTGATAAGGTTGTCGGTGATATCAAGCGACGAGCTGCGTCAACTTTAGAAAGCACATCACAAGTGATCAATTCGTGTACGGAAAATTTGACACTCGCTTGCCAAGGTGCTTTACCTAAGCAAGATGCTCTGAAGAGAATTGTGAGAAGAAAACGCAACGAGTTTATTTCCGCTCCGCCCAATCCAAGCTATTTAACAACGCTAGTAATCCCGGACGCATATAAAATAATTAAAATGGCCGAAGGGGTTGAAGAAAATTTTTTACTATTTGATAGTGGCCCAAACACCGATAGAATTTTAATTTTTGGTAAGCAAGGAAATCTCCACACTTTTAAAGATTGCGATACCTTTTTCGTGGATGGCACTTCCAAAATATCGCCTCCGTTATTTTGCCAAGTGTTTGTTATACTCGTTAAGAAGCATGGTGGGCACTCCAATGTTTTATGCATTACTGCCCAACAAGCAGCGTGGCACATATGAAAAGCTATTTCGTGCAATTAAGGATCTACAACCCGAACTGGAACCTACTTCAGTTTCATGCGATTTTGAGTCGGCCATTTTAAAAAGTATTTCAGAAGTGTTTCCAAACGCGCAGATACAAGGATGCTTTTTCCACTTGGCGCAGAATATGAAAAAACATCTGTGTTCGTTGGGTCTGATTAACAATTACAACACAAATGCAGAATTTGCCTTATTTGCTCGAATGATAACTGCGCTAGCATTTGTACCAGTTCAAGATATCGACGAAGCACTTGATGCTCTTGGAGATGTTATTCCAGAAGATCTACGTCCGCTTTTAGATTGGCTAGAAGATAATTACGTTGGACGTCCTAACAGACGCGGTCAAGGACGTCGTCGTCCATTATTTGCACCCGAAACATGGAACGTCTACAATAGGACCATAAATGCGCAAGACAGAACTAACAACTTCGCCGAAGCCGCCCATCGTCGACTATCTGGAAGTTCATAGATGCTCTAAAAAAAATACAGCACGGACGAGATTTATTTTATGAACAATTGATTGCTGGACATAATCCACCACTAAAATTGAAACGCTACAGAGACGCAGATGAAAGAATTTTATTCATTGTGAATAACTACGACCGTCGAGCTATTATCGAGTATTTGAGGGGAATCGCTCATAATTTTGAAATGGAACAATAATTTACAGCGGTTGATTAATAACGTATAAGTGCGTGTGTAAGGCGTGTATATAATATATTCCACTAACTCTTTTGACAAGGCTATTAACATAGGCGCTTTAAATGTACAACTTTAGACGATTTTATATTAGAGTAATCGATTTTAGTTGTGCTATAAAGCGACTTGTCTTTTTATTGCCTGAAACCGTAAAAACACTTTTGAAAGACTCAGAATAAATACAAGTAATTTTTTTTTTAATTTTATTATTTCATTTTATTATTTAGCAGCAAAATTATTCCGAATGGTATTCAATTAACTAAATCACATTAAATAACCTACATTTTCAGTCGACGGCGGCGAGTTGTCCGCGAGGCGAGTCGACGGCGGCGAGTTGTCCCCGCAGCGAGATGACGGCGGCGAGTAGACGGCGGCGGGTTGTCCGATTCCGAAGATTAGGAGTGTATGGTAGATTAAACTGAGTACTAAAAACCTCTGCAATTTCCTTGGACTCAGTGTAAATTTTGTTATTTATGTTTAAAGTTATGTCACTATTTCTGCATTTTTTGTTGCGTTCATCGTTTACTATGTTCCAAGCAGTTTTTATTTTATTTTTTGAATTTACGATTTAACTATCGTTAATATTTTTACGATAATTTGACAGAATATTACGGTACACTTTCCTCTCAGACTTGTATGTGTCATACACAGTCTGATTTTGAGTCTGCTTGTACCACACATAGGGGAAAGTGGTCAACATTCGGCCATAGGGAACATTCGGCTATCTTCAATAAATCGCAATATCTTTTTTATTTGGCGCTCAAACCTGCCAACCCAGGCAGAACTTTTAGTGCCTCGTGTTTGCAACGTGTGAACGGTCGTGATTTGCAGACGCTTTAATTTTTTTTCACCATTGTGTTTTTTATTGCACTCCAGGTAAGTTTTTGAGTTCAATCTTTTGTCTGATTTACAAATCTATTTTTGATGTACTAACTGCCAATCAATGTGCATATGATGAGAAATTTTGTTTTATTCATTGTTTATGTAAAACATAACCTCCAAACCATCCATGCTTTTGGATTTTCACTGAATATTATTTTCCGAGGATGTGGGGAAGATTCGGCTACATAACACGGTTAACATTCATGTAGATTTTATCTGCATTTTTAAATATTTTTCCGCATCAGAGTAATGTGATAATTATTATTAAGCTAAATATTTGTTTCGGATGCCGAAGAATTACATTAAAAAGACCAATCGTTGCGAAATAAGCGAAAATAACATGAAACTGGCTATTAAAGCTGTTTTAACAGGAACTTTAAGTCAGTACAAGGCTGCACAAGAATATCAATTGAAAAGACAAACCCTGCAGTCTAGGATTGCGATTGGAGCTGGGTGGGCCGATTCAGGTAATGAAAGTGAAGAAGAGGTTTCTTATTACAAGCAAATACACAGCTCGACAAGTTTTCACCTCAAGTCAGGAGTTAGAGCTTGTAACTTATATAAGGAAGTGCTCAAACTTGAATTATGGCCTTAACTATAAGCAGTAAGGAAACTGGCCTACGATTTTGCGAGCGTCCTATCGGACTCTAGGGCGCCACCGAGTTGGAAGTCTAATAAAATGGCCGGTTAGTTTTCTTTTTTGAAAGAATCAAAAATGTACATCTACAAATAATATTTTTTCAGGTCTTGATTGGTTACGAGGCTTTATGAAACGGTATCGCAACGACATATCCCTTCGCAAGCCTGAAAATACTAGCATAAGTAGGTCTATGGCTTTTAATAGGCCGGTGATCGAAGACTGATAAGTTCGCTAATGTTCTGGAAAAACATAAGCTCAAGCCAGAACAGGTCTGGAATCTAGATGAGACTGGAATAACAACAGTTATGCCACCTGCTAAAGTTGTTGCTCCCAAAGGCAAGAAACAAGTGGCTCATATATCTTCACAGGAGAGGGGTGAGCTTGTCACATTTGTGGGAATGAAAAGTGCAGCTGGAGGAGTAGTGCCGCCGGTATTTGTCTATCCTAGAGTGAGAAACCCAGATGAATATTTAGGCGACGAATACCCAACGTCTGCCATTGCTCTTGGGAATAAGAAAGGGTGGATGACCTCTGAACTTTTCCCAAAAGTTCTCGAGCATTTTGCAAACACTGTTAAATGTTCTGTGGAAAGCAAAGTGCTTCTTCTCTTAGATAACCACGAGTCGCATATTTCTGTGGATGCCATTAAATTGTGTCGAGAAAAGGGGATAATTCTACTTTCGTTTCCGCCACATACGACGCACAGGACTCATTTAAAAGCACTGGTCTGTGGCCAATGAATCGATTCGTATTAAGTGATGAAGATTTTATCCCAAGTGAAGTAACTGACCAACCACTGATGGACAATGGAGACGACGTTAGCATCACACAGATGGAAATGGAGACCAGAACAATCTCACCAATTCCTTCAACATCAAAACAATCGCAGGAAATTATAAACGAAACGCCCCCAGCCTCGCCTGCAACGCTGTCTGCATCATCTTCTGCATTGTGTCAAATTAGGCCATATCCAAAAGTACAACTTGTAAAAAAGAAAAAAACAGAGAGGAGAAAAGTGAAATCAACAATCTATACTGACACGGCGGAATACGAAAGGCAAAGCTTAGAAGCAGAACGAAAGAGAAAACTAAGTTTGAAGCAGAAAACGGCATCAGTCAAAAAAAAAACTTGAGAATGGACGATCTACCTTCTTTTAAAACAGACTTGATCGCATTGGGTAAAAAACGAAAAATGTCTACATCAAGCGAGTCAAGCACTGAAGTTGTTTTGCAAGATCGGTCGTCGGAGGACGAAGAAGATTTCGAAAACTTGAAATTCATAGCTGATAGTGAGACTATTATTGACGTGGGAAATTTCGTTCTTGTGAAATTTTTGGTTTCCAAGAAAGATATTTTTTATGTTGGTCAAATAATTTCTCTCCAAGATGAGGAGTTTGAAATCAAGTTTATGCGCCGTAAATGCCATACCAACAGCTTCCTATTTCCAACTGTCGAGGACATATCAATAGTGCAGAAAAATGACATTGTAGCTGTTTTGCCCTCCTCTTCCAGCCATGAAACTGCAAGAACCGCGAGTGTGTTCAAATTTAATGTCAACTATTCCTATATTAATGTAAGATAGGTGTTCATTGGTACCTCTACCATATCTAACGTGGTTTCTCTATTTGCTCACACCTTAACGACGTTAATATTTATTTTAACGTATATCCGAATATACCCCTGCACACAGCTGAAAGTACCCCCTCAGTGGGGTACTTTCGGCTATTTATCAAAAAAATAAAAGAAAATAAAAAGTCAACTTACACTGTTACAACAGATATTTTGCTGCTCATTATAGGTTTCCTATAGATCACAGTTTAATAAAAAATATTTAAGTTTTGAATAATGTGCTCACTTTTCTCAGATTTGTCTTTTTAATGTCAATATGCTGAATGTTGACCACTTTCCCCTACAAGTGCTTCATATATTTGGAATAGTTACGTATATCTGTAAAGAATACCATTCTGAAGAGCAGACATAACATAATCGAAGAGCTTCGTAATGCTATTGTGAATTCTTGTGCATAGCCGTCTCTAACAAGAAAAGTATTTGAAGGCACGATAGATGTACGTTAATGAATTCTGACAATGGACCAATATCCGAGTCCAGTTTGTACCAATTGTTGTAAGTTTAGGTGATTAGTCTGTAACGCTTTACGGTTCCATTATGCTCCCGTTAGATTTAGGTACTATATACCGCATGTGTCAAATTTCATTAGGTATAGGGATTCAATGTTTGCGTGCGATCTATGCGTATGAATATAATACGTGGCAACGTGTTACCCCTACTGTCCGTCGCCAATGCCGACAACAACCGACATCACAACGATATTCTCCGATCCCGACCCAGATTTTGCATTCAATGTTTAAGTGGGGACACGTTGTGGTCCCTGGCCGTATTATTACTGGAACGGGTAACATCAAATGGCCTCCGCGATCTACTGATCTCTCTCCAAATGATTCTTTTTGTGGGGATATTTAAATAATATTGTTTATACCCATGAAGCTGGTAGAACAGAAAACATAGCTGCCTTGAAAGAAAAAATAATTGAGGCTGCTAATTCAGTAACTGCTCACATGTTAGAAAACGTAAGAGTAAATTTCTACGACCGCCTAGGGTAATGTCTTGCTGTGCAGGAATTCTTTTTTATTTATTTTATTAAGGTTATTTTTTAATTTTATTAGAATTACGCTTTTGTTTGTGTCATGCAGCGTGAACGTAGCTTAATAATTTTCTGCATTTACTGAAAGGAAAAAGAAAAACAAATCCTTGCAACTCGTAAATATTAATTTCTGAACGCATTAGAAACACACGGGTCAGTGGTCCAATGGTTACTGCTAAGTGCTAACTTGTATTTGCCAGAATGTGTCGGTTGTCGCGTCGCTGGCATTGGAAAGGAAAGTAGGGATACCACGTTGCAACATATTGCATGGATTGGTCGCCTATGGCTAATGAAAATTGACACATACGGTATAGGGATGTCGTGTGTTAAGAAATCAGTGTTATCCCACTGGCGATTTGGTGAAGAGCATATCTTCTAAGGTTACACATTAGTCAACAATATTACGTTTAAAACTCTTTTCTGTTTTTCTAGAGATTTCTACTGAAGATGGCAATTTAGTTGCCAAAATACGTATATCGATTTTTTTTATATCTTTTTAATTTTTGTGGTAAGGGATTTTTCCCTTTGCATTTTGTTTCAGATTTTGAACCACAATTTCCACCCATTATTGGAAGACCTAACCAAGTCTATTCATTTACTAGACGTTATTTATTTTATAAGGAGAGCGTGGAACCAAGTGACTCCAGTAACAATTCAAAATTGTTTTCGTAAAGCTGGGTTTACGTATTCCGAAGTGTTTCAGACTGATAGCGATTTTGATCCCGAATATGAGCTATCTTTATCTACTACTGCAGAAGTGTATAATATGCTGCACTAATCTGTAGCAAATTATGTTGATTTTGATGAATACGCAGGTGTTGACAAAAACTTGGCCTATGAAGATGAAAATGTAGAAACAAGCGTTGACATTGGTGGAACCTTGCAGCAAGAAAAATCCGATTCTAATGAGGAAAAGCTAGATAATGATGAAGAGGATACAATCAAAACGTATAAGGACACAATACCAATGTTACACAGCATAAAACTTTTTATCTCCAAGAATGGCGATACAAAAGGTTATGAGTTGGTGTTTGATTTAGAACGCCACTTTGAAAGTATGTTTTTAAAAAGAAAAAATGTATATCAAACAACAATCTTAGATTTTTTAAGTCTAAAAGTACGCATGCAGATACATATGCATCCACTTCAATGTTAAATAAACAATGTGTATTATAAATACATATTACAGCTGTTTCACTTTTTCTGTGTAAATATATAGAAAACTAATAGTAAGTTTGGAAAATATGTATATGATACATACAGTACACATTTCCACAAATATCTTTTAAAGGGACACATCTTTTAAGAGGACAAATTTAAGATGACTGGAGGTGTGCTTAAGAGAGAGTACACTATAATTAATTATGATTAATTGTTCATTACAAAACATAATTGGTGTATAGTGCTACATTGATAAAATGATATGAAAACAAACCATACCTGACATTTCTTGCAGAGCAGTAAGCAAAATGGCGTTCCGAATATTCATTTTGATCAAAGTGGATTTTGCAAAATGAGCACTGCGTAAGATCTGAAATCACAAAAAATACAACGAAATACAAACAAAAATAAGATAAGCACTTCAAGAGACTGCAAAATTCAAATTCAATAATTTATTTAAAGACCATCATATTTACACTATTTATTAAATTACTTTCTAATAATCAAATTATAAACTAAATAAATCCTTCACAATTGATACAACAAAAAGAATGGCACAGTTTGTTGCCATGTTGGCGAAACAATTGTAACATATAAGATTTTTTTTTCAGTAATTTTACTCATCAACTTAAGAAACTTATTTGTTGGCAAAACTAATTTCAACAGAGAAACTAAAATTAGAAGAATAATTAAACAAGACAATGAATCACTCTTTAAAAATTTGTCTAAAGATTTGATTTTTTCATACCTTTAATTGAAAAGTTGCTACCTGCATCTCCTACGCAAATTGTTTTATGTTTGACCAAATATGATTTCTTGCTGAATCCAAGAGAGCAAAATGTACAGCCAAATATATCCTTAATGAGGTGTTCCGTAGTAGGAATAAAATCCATTTCAACATTTCCATTCAAGCTGTCTGTCAAGTCTTCACCAAAATATATCAGTAATTCTTCACCCGGCAGAATTTGACGAGTGCTTTGATAATATAGATAATCTTCACATTGAAGGACAATTAGATTTCCTTCAAAATTATTTCTGGCAGGGTTAATGTACTGCATCCAATTTAAGAAATGCGGTTTATCATTGTCAAATACAAATTTTCCTCCTTTTACTCTCCAAGCACACTCTGTTCTACAAAGTCCAGTGAAAGGACCAAATTTTACACCTTCAGGAATAACTTTCAATGCCAATATTGCACACTGGCCAAACATATGTTCAATTTCTAAAATATCATTTGGTAACTCATCCTGTGTTCTGTTATCTGAATTATCCGGAGCATTTCTGTTCAAAACATGTACTAGCATTCCACACTCAATGCAATAGTCTTCATAATAAGCCCGACAATTTTCACAATCTGTTGATAAAATTTAAACAGATTAAAAGCAGGTAATATAATGTTTGCATAAGTCAAGAAGAAACAAGAGTTTATTTGTTCATTTAACCAAACTAAGATTTCCTATTTTATATAAACATGTTTTCATTCCAAGTTTCATTATCTGTAAACTTTTCTTGGTCATAAACTTTTAAAAAATTAAAAATATACATAAATTAAAAACCATTTTTAGCATTTTGAGACTTTAATTAGTAATCCTTCATAATAATTAGTCTCAAAGTTATAGAAACATATTTTATTGATATCCCACAGAAGCTTTTTGTTTCATTTTTATTGAACATAGCCATAAATTATTTTAATTTGTATACAAGAAATGTATACAGTCGCCATAACTCTTCACTTTTTTCAATCAGTCTATATAATTTTTATAAGTTCTGATAATTTTTATATAGACCATTAATTATGTGATGAAAGGTTAAAAATGGCTTTTAATTAATACTTTTAATTTTTTTAATAATTTATGGTCAATATCACACATTACAAGTTATGATAGTAGAAATCGGCAGTCAATTTTACATTAATAAAGTAAGTTAAAATATTACTACTACTGTGCCCAACTTGAATTACATTATTCATTAAGTCCAGACCTGCGATGAAAATCTGACTGCCAATCCCTATTAATCAGTTTATCAGGAATTATATACATACACAACTTTAAAAATAAATTACATTAGTTATTATATGCTTGGCTTAATGACACAGAAACACTTTTTAAAAAGATAATTGAACTTTCAATAAAATAGAAAAGTCTAAAAAAAACCTGTTGAATATGATTACAATAAAGTGTAATCAATAATTATTTTGCAGTTGTGATGCATTTAATTATGCTTTTACTTACAGAGAAGTCCATTATCAACTTCAATTTTTATGTTATTGGCACTGATTCCATCTTCAATTTTAACATGGTCATTTAATACGTTATATTGTCCTTCAGATGATGGCAATTCTGCCTTAATATTGTCTAAAATAGTGGATGCCTCGTATTCTATCTTGTCATGCCATTTCATGTTGTCTTGCAATTCAAGTTTGTTTTCAATGATAACAGTTTCCGAGACGTGGACTTTGTCCTCTACAAAATCATCCATTTCGTTTGTACTGGATGTATTTAACGAAAGCAATGTTGTATTCACATCACAATTTTCAGTTTGATCAGCCCTCACCAAAGCTATAGAAATTAACAAGATGGCCACTCTCAATACTTTTCATGAAACTAGAGGTGGGGGAGGTGGGTCGTTCGCGAACGAACCGGTTCAGTGAACCGAATCCCATCAGGGAACCGAGGGAGCCGGTTCACTAAATTTCAATGAACCGGATCTCGGCTCACTTGGGTCGTTGCTTAATTTGTATACAACAATCTGATAATTTGTGTGCATTATAGCTTCAAATAAATTGTTTGTCAAACATTTAGTATAATTGGTGTGCGCGCAGCCTAAATAATCCCGGTTCGTTTGAGCCGACGCGACGGCGCCGAGTATTACATGTCCTACACGTTCAACGCTTATGCTATTACGGATCCACACGGTTCAAATGAGCCGGTTCCGGGACCCGGCTCACAATGAGGAGCTGAACCGAGTGAGCCGGGTCAATGAAATGAACCGTTTTGCCCACCTCTAAAAAATAGGGAATTGTCCCGCAAGTTGAAAAGTCAAACACTATTTAGGGAGCGTTCACTTGTATTACAAAATATTTATTTTAAAGCTGGATTTATAAACTCGACATTCAATTTCGGTCTGCAGGAGTTCGGTTCACGGGAGTTCGGCAACAGTTCGAACTAAATAGTAGTAAATAGGTGAATTTATGGGCGCGTTAAGTATACGGTTCGCCCAATCTTGTTTGACCACATTGGTCAACATAAATTTTAACGGATACTGCCCAATTCATTCTGACCAATCAGCTGATTGGTGTTTATTTTTTGTGACATTTTACATATTCTGTCAGTTATGTTGGTATCCTTATAACTGTTGAGAACATTTATTATTTCCTATTTATATTTGAAGTGATTTGAAAATAATGTGTGATGTATATAATTTTTTATATTTATATCAAATAAAACAATAAAAGCACTTAACAGATTTATTTATTAAATAGGTATTTAAGAATAAAACAAAATAAATATAGAATTTCTAAATTTTCAAATAAAACCCCTTAACATATTTATATATATTTAAGAAAAAAACAAAATAAATAAAGAATTTCCAAATTTTCAAATAAAACCCCTTAACATATTTATATAGTTAAGAATAAAACAAAATAAATATAGAATTTCTGAATTTTCAACATAACATTCACTAGTATGGCCTTCCACATGCTCTGACTAGGCTAGTATTTGTTTGCTAATTTTTCGAGGCTAGCTGCAACTCTATTAAAAATACTGTTTCTTTCCCTTTGGATATTAACAAATTCAGCCATTGTTTCTTTAACTCCAGATAATTTTTTGTTTATGTCTTTAAAGTGAGTTTCAAACCACTCTCTTTCTTCTCTTTTCCTTTTTTTTTGATTCAGTTCTTGTTCATCATTAGATAGTACCTCTTCCGAAATGCCAAATGCAGCTGTAGTGGCTGGGTTATATGCAGGATTTCTTGTAAAAATATTATCAACTTTATCGAAAAATTCCCATATCACTGCTCCATTACCACTCCTATTTCTGTATTGTTTAATTTTTTTATACATAGCCTGGAGGCCACACCATTTTCTTTCGCATGTTTCCCACCCGACATTATATCCATGGCTTAATAAAATTTGACATATATCACTGAACACTTTTCTTTTTTTTGTGAGGCAATAGCAATATATCCTTTAGTTTAAATAGTTCCTCTAGTAAGAGTAACACAGCTGATCGTGGCCATAAATATCGATCAGAATCTGAAATATTCAATTTTATTGCATATAAAACTAAAATATGTTTTCTTTATTCTCTTCACTGCCTCTATCAGGAAATGAACAGGAAGTAATAAAATTGTTTATCTCACTTGCATTTGATTTTTGACCATACATTATTCCATTGGTATGTAATTTATAATATTTCTCTATTAATTTGTTCTTAAAATCCCCATCTAAATAAAATTAATTTATACAGAAACTATTCTACACAGGTGTATTTATTGTGGTAGCTTTATCCAATTCATAATCTGTTAAAAAACAAATAAAACGCATTCCATTCTGATGTTCTAATGGAACTTTTTTGGTATTTGAAGTAGATGCTTCCATAATTAATGTTAACGATTGTATGATGAAGCAAACTAGAATGTTTTAGAAGAGACAAGAGGTTATGTTTTTAAATTGTAAACAACAAATCGAAGTAAGTTGGTATTACAGGTAAACAACAAACTTAACGATTTCGCCCAACTCAGGCAGCCAGCGGGCGCGATTTCTAACATGACCGGTTTTCCCAAACAGCTGATCGGGAATTTGACTGGTCTGCCCTCATACTTAACGAAATGAACTAGTCCGACCGTATACTTAAGGCTGCGTTTGATAAGGTTTTGGCGGGAGAGAAATGTACCCAAAAAATACCATTTTTATTTCCATTTTTTCGGGCGTAAGAAATCAAAGCATGTAAATTTTATGCATTAAGCATGAAGATAAAGGTTAAACAAAGTGAACGGTCGTATTTTTTTTTAAATTGAGTTAATATATAAGCCGTAAATAGAATGGGAAGTTAGTGGTTTTGCAAGTACTAGAAAAAATGGCTACATTTAAAAATTACACGGTAAATTTATATGTAATATAGCAAGTACACTCGGTATTTATATTTGGAAGGTAAAAATAGTAACAGTAGCTAAATACATGTGTAATTTTTTAAGTGATCCATGAAATAAAATTTGTTTACATTTTTGGTGGGTCTTTACATACATTACAGATATCTGTTACATTTACGTCGCCTAACAGTGTAGCACATATAATATAGATGGCGTTATTATCTTGCAATTATTTAGAGGTTAGTTGTGTGTTATGCGATACTTTAATTATTCATTATAATTTAAAATTATAATTAACAACAATTTTTGCGGTTACTAATTATAAAATTTAGTATGTTACGAGTTATTTGAAAGTACGTAATAGACAATCAACAGTTGGCATCACTGGTTGGCACCACAAAACCAAAAAGTAACTACATAGTTTAATTTGCGAGTTTAATGAAATTGCAATATTTTAAAATATGGAGTTTTCTGTTATCCTTAATTGAAAGATGCCTATGCTTTTACTAATGAGATGAATTATGTAAATTAATTAAACTGGGACTGTTTACGCCGACAAAAGCCTAATAGCTGTTTTATATTTACGAAGTTCGCAAAGTAATTGTCGGCTAAGAACGTTTTACATTTTTTTCAAAATTTGTTAAGGTTGTTGCTAATTACTTAAAATGTAAATATAGGTACATTTTATTTGTTAGCAGTTTTCAGAACTTTGAAATCGTTTATTTTTTAAATAAAAACTGCACACCATGTCTATAGTATTTTTGACATATTCATCAAATTTTATAGTTCAAACTCTATAGCAAATTAGCAAATAAAAAAATTCCAATGCGCAACGTTTCAAAAATATTGATATTAGAATCGAATAATGTATCAAAAATTCAAAATCGATTTTAAACAAATATTGAATGAAGAATATCGATATACCTTGATATCGACATTTTTATCATGTTTATATTAAAAGTTCTTTGCTGGGGCTTTTCAAGCCATTTAGTAACAAATAATAAAATCTTTAACTTAAAATATACATTTACTCAAAAAATAAAAATATCCAATAAAAAGACAAACAAAATATAAATTTGTATCTATAACGTATAAGATAATCCAAAACTCAAATATATAATTCTAGTTGTATAAAACACATACATAAATACAAGTAAAAAATAAACATCTTAAAACATATCTTCTTTACAATTTTGAGGAAATAGTAATTGTGATAAAGATAACACCCCATGAAGGCGATTCGGCGAACTATACGAGATGTCAAGCCTATGAAATGCAATATTCCGCTGCCGCTTCCGGATTATAATTTCTACGAAACAGCAAATATCCCAGTAGGCATTTTTCAAATTTCCAACTTTTTTCTTAAAAATATATTCTATTGTATTCTGTATAATATGAACAGTTTCTTTTGTATATTAATGTGAAATAAATGTGTGAAATTTCAAAGATTGTTTACCAGGATATAAGTAGAATGGCATTTTTGATTAAACGATATTATCGAATAAAAAATCGATAACAGTCAATATTATTAAATAAAAAAATATCGATTTCAATCACGATTATCGAAAAGAAAACATCGATATTTTTTTACAAAACAATATATCGTGCGCATCCCTAGTTCAAATCACATATGCCTGCCCACTCTTTCTTCCGGAGGTCAGTTCGCCGGTTTTCTAGTTTCGATTAATAACAATAATCTTTATAATAGCCTCATTATTTATAATATATTAACACTAAAATAATACCTTTACCTTACTTAAGGTTTGTTTTTGTTTCGCTAAGAACGATTCCAGAACAGTTCACGTCATGCGCAGAAATATGTTAAGTGTTCGGGTTTCCGGAACTGTTCTGGAACTAAAAATTTCGTGTTTTGGTTTCTGATTGTCAGTTCTGGAACCGTTCTAGAACTGTAGAACTAATTCGGGATAAAGGCATCGAATCGTTCGGAACCGTTCCCAGACCGTTCCGAACGGTGTACTATGACGCATACAGTTCTGCGCAGTAACAGAACTGTGTTAGAACCGTTCGTAATATTAAACCCGAACAAACCTTTAGTTTTGAAGATTTTTATTACAATTACTGTTCTTTTCATTGTTGGTGTTTGTAGAGTTAAATCTTTGTACATATTTAAAACTGTTTTTATCATCTTTATTGTAAAAATACTTGAAGCTGTTTGGGTGGCGATTTTCACGGTTTGGTTAGAAGTGCCTTATCTAATATGTTCGTGACGTACTTAAACGTACAGATAGTGTATAATAACACAGTAAAATATAATAAGAGAATGTTCACAGCTTCACAAATTATGGCTAGGTTATGTTATAAAATATAAAGATATCGCATACTATAATTCCTTGTTAAATTTACTTACATAGGAACCAATACATTCTGTTAAAAATGGTACCGTTTTGGCGCGATATTTGAATTGAAAAGTTATAATATAAAGTAACAGCAAATTATGACCAAATTTGCCTTAAAATAAGTATATAGAATTTCTCTTATTCGAACTTAGTAATCTCACAAATTACGCCAAATTACAAAATAGAAATAAAATAAAAACATAAAAAAAAACTGATCAACTGTCAAACTGGCACTTGGGATTTGCAAATACTAACTTTACATGTATTTTTAGCAGGTGAAACATATTTATTAGAATGTTGAACTAATAGGTACGTTATGAAGACAATAATATGACTATATTTCAGTTTTGCATATTATTATTATTATTATTATTATTATTATACATGATTAACAAAGATGCAGGCTACGTACTAAATGTATCATCAAGTAACAAAAAATGTTTTATTTTGCATAACACAAACACACTGCTGTTTATTTATTGTGTAGTTTTATATAATAATAATAATAATAATAATAGTTTATTTCCAAAATAAGAGAACAACATTGTATTAATATAAATTACAAAATATAAATATATATGAAATAAGAAAATAATATAGTCGAATGGATGAGTATCACCTACCTTTAGCGAATATGTTTAAGAATAACTTAATTTATAAATAAAAGAAACGTAATTTAATTTAAATTTTTACAAATAAATTCAAATGAATGCTTAAAGTTCGCGCGTCTTTCTCCCTTCAGCATGAAAGTTGACAAGTATCGATTAGATTCATACGTATAAAATCAAATTGCAAAGAAAGTCTGCCAGACCAAATCTACGTTTGTAGGTAGAAATTCAATAAGCAGGTAAAATGACCTTGAAATGTTTTTAGATCGATTCTTCAGAATTAGTTTAGTTTGTGGTTTAGAATTAACATCGTGGCGCCATCCAATTATTACTAGTAGTACTTAAGAAACGCTAAAATCTTAGATACGAACCGAAATGGATTTGTCAACTTTGAAACGCACCCTTAAGGGTGCGTTTCAATCAATTTCAAGAAGCGCGTAATTTCTTTAATTCGATTTTCTTCTATTATTATTAATTTATCTATTTTAGCCATGTAATACATTTTCGCGCCTAAAGAATTACTCATCGCTTCTTCCGTACATCAACAACTTTGGCTTTTACGATAGGAGAAATTTCAAACTAAAAATTGCTTTGTTAAGGTCACGTTCGGACGGTCAGTTCCCAGAAGGTCATCCCTAACCGTTTACCTAAATGAAGCCTTTTCGTCTATTTTGAACACAAAATACTTAACATTGCAGTTTCTTAATTATTAATTTACTCGCGATCTAATTATCAGACGACAACAGATCCCCCGTCACGATGTGTCTTAATCGCCCTTTTGTTTCCCATTCGAAACCTATAACTCTCAGATTCAAGATTTACGAGTTATTCAATATTTGTTCTTATTTAATTCTGTCTTAACGTAAGGTTATCATGTATCCTTAGTCACCCCTTCAGACCGCATTAAATACTCATAATACTATAGAAAGAACCCTATTGTGACTCACCTTTCGTAATGCATTCTACTAGCTGTTATGTAGGTGCCCCACAAACGTACATACCTGCAGTAATTTCTTAGACAGACTACCTCGAGTCAGGTGTCATTCTTTTCTATATTTAATAACGAATCTGATTATAATGTTTTTTTTCTGTAATTATTGATTGATTGTCCCGCGAATTATGTTCTCTTATTCTCTTAAAAACAGTTCGCGCCTTACCACCCCCACTCTCCTGCTTCTAACCACGGCCTATATAAATCACGATCGAAGAAAAAAGCCCTCTCTTAATTTTTTTCCACTTACGCATCCACAGCTTTACATCGTTCCAAGTTCGCGTCCCTCCCAGTTCTAAGTCACGTTTGTTTTAGTGCCCCTAGTACTTCAACATAACAAGTCAAGTTACAGTCCGCGACCCTTTCGCGTGTTTGTTTAATCGTTCGCGTACTGTCAGACCCCTATTCTGATTCGCCGATTAATCAACGCTTCGACCCCAGACTTACGGGACCCGAGGACAACGAGGACACCACAAAAGTAAAGTATTCCTCATCCTTATCTATTACTTTAATTCTTAATTTTCTCTTACAACCGCTACAGTAAATTTTACTTTATACATTCTCAAAATATATCTAAAAATCATTTACGGTGTGAGATTATCGAACCCCCGTACCGATAATACCTGCCTTAACCAACGATCATTCTAACGACCCACTCGTTCCCTCTCACTCTCTCCCTTTCTATCTCACCTACTCCTTACGTGAACCAATATTTGTGTTATTGTGTTTTATTTAAATAATTAATTAAAGAACTTAAGGACACTCTTGCTGTTTTATTTCCCTTGTTTTATTTTCTTATTATATATTTTGTGTTTCTTTTCTTTTACGTAATTCACCATTAGAGCTAGCTAATACAGCATTTTTAAAACTAACATCATTTTAAAAATATAACAAGTGGCACCTTTTAAGGATATTCATCAGTATTTTAAGGATAACACAACAAAGATTGTTCCCGGACGCCTATCTCTGCTACCGCTACCGATGGTGTTTAATCCATGCAAACGTACAGGTGTGGAGATATTTAATAATTAAGGTGCTCACCGAGTGACTTTTCCATGTCACATTTTTAGTCGTATCTGTTATACACACCGTTGAAATTATGAAAATTGTAATAAATGATGTTTATTTCACTTTACCACACAACAATTACATTTGATTTTTATGTTTTTTAATAACTTTTCTCAACAAAAACATAACACGAAATCTAACCTCAAACCACCTAATGGAGAAAGCCCATTCCAACTTTCATGCGGATTCGGACCAACGTCTGTCATCCATAGAGTTATATAGTATATAGATGGTCGAACAGACCACTTGTATTTTTCAATATTTATTAGAAAATTATATGCAAATCAGTAACAAAAGACGTTATAAAGTGTATATTATTTATAAATTTGTAGTTGATTTCATTTATTTTTTGACACGCCTTTTAAAATTATATAATATCCTGTAGTACGGAAGTGTTTTCTTTAATTTTTTCAGACATCTATAATTCTCTTTTTGCACATTTACATGATTTATACTGCAATCATTGCAATGATTATTCCCTTAATTTATAGATTTTTTTACTTTTTTACCATCTGGCTTCCCGGGGGAAGGCAAATTCCCTTCTGTTGTTGCCGCCCCCTTCACTCGTATTTCGCTTGATTTATACCGTTTTTTTGATATTTTGCCACCTCTTCCCCACCCCCGCGCGTTTGTACTTTTCGTGTTTGTCGCACCTTTCCCACCACCCACGATTCCAGTTCTCACCACCCCCCACGGTTTTTTACTTTTTTACCATCTGCCCTCCCCCGGTGCAAAATCCGTTCTGTTTGTTTTTGCTTTCTGTACCCCATTCCTTGTGCGCACTCGTATTTCGGTTGATTTATACCGATTTTTTGATGTTTTGCCGCCCCTTCCCCCCACATTGAATTCATTTATTGTTGAATGGTTGCTTTGCATTTTTCGTTAATTACTATTATTGCCACCCCCTCTCCCCACCATCTCGCGGTGCGAAAACAAAATTCATATGAACAATAATTGCAATGCAAACATTCAACAATACATTCTATATGAGAACGTACCTATAGATTTGTAGTCGTAAAGTTTTTGCAACTGTGTAAAATGTAAACACAAATCTTCGGCAAATTTTTAATTTTTTTATTTCATACTGTTGCACTATTGGTACTACTAATTCACCTAAAAACTTGGTCAAGAAATTGATAAGTGTAATACAGCCTTTATGTCTGTATTTAATTCAACATAGACTTGCAAAATGAGCTTTATGCTTCATTAGGTTCTTATAGAAGTCAAATAAAATTTATGTTTTACTTTAATGTTTACAAAATACATGTCTTACTTTCTTGTGAATTTCTCTGAAATAAATGCTATTACATGGCAAATTTAATTTGTGTTTTTCTTTATTGTTTTAAACATATGTTTTACTTTCTTGAGATTTCCTCTAAAATTCATGCACTTACATTGCAAATGATAGACCACTTATTAAACAGTATAATTAGTAAGAACAGATAATTCTCTGAACAACTCACATCGTGTAAGTATTTTCAACTTCATTATGTATTTTCCAATTGCTTCTAATAAATAAATACCAGAAAACACCTATACACATTATCTATATCATGCCGTATTTATTTACAGGATATTATATAATTTTAAAAGGCGTGTCAAAAAATCAATGAAATAAACTACAAATTTATAAATAATATACACTTTATAACGTCTTTTATTACTGATTTGCATATAATCTTCAAATAAATATTGAAAAATAAAAGTGGTTTGTTCGACCATCTATATACTATATAACTCTATGGATGACAGTCGTTGGTCCGAATCCGCATGAAAGTTGGGATGGGCTTTCTCCACTAGGTGGTTTGAGGTTAGATTTCTTGTTATGTTTTTGTTAGAAAAGTTATTAAAAAACATAAAAATCAAATGTAATTGTTGTGTGGTAAAGTGAAATAAACATCATTTATTACAATTTTCATAATTTCAACGGTGTGTATAACAGATACGACTAAAAATGTGACTTGGAAAAATCACTCAGTGAGCACCTTAATTATTAAATATCTCCACTCTTGTACGTTTGCATGAATTAATTTAGAAAAAGTTGTTCAATTAGAGGTCCTCTATACGGTGCACTAGTCTTTTTGTCAAAAATCGGTTGCACCCGTATACTGCAATTTTTCCCAGATTTAAAAATATTTAACATGTAATATACAAGGATAAATGAATTGAAAGTTAGCCGCTGCTTTTTAAACGAAACAAAAGTCCTGTTAGTTTTATAAAAATCATTTACTTATTATATTCCTACCTGCTAAATTCAATTTTGGGAAAGCTGTTCCTAACAATCGATTATTCCTACCAAAATCTGTTTCCACAAAATGTTTTCTGCAAACACGACAATTAGAATATATTTTTTCTGCAGTGTATTCCTTGAGTAGCCTTTCATTCGCACATAGCTGTACCCACTTATCAAACAAGCTCTTGTTTTTATTTGGGTTAGGGAATCTGTGCTTACTTTCATTGCTACCATAACAGTTAGCTACTGCACAAGCAATACCTACCATGTTCAATCTAAAAACAGTACTACTGTTGTACTACATAATTACAAGATTACAGTGCTATATGTTACATACCCTTTATATTGACTTCTAAATGGACATATATGAACTTAAATTATATTTTAAAGTAATATAAAAATAATCATCATAACAACATAAAACAAAACAAATGTCACAATCAGAGATAAGATTGATAAGGTAGATCACAACAATCCAATACAGATTCCTCTCTGCGGTTAGGAAGAAAGCTCTTTCAATTAGAGGTGGGTCGTTCGCGAACAAACCGGTTCAGTGAACCGAATCCCAGCAGGGAACCGAGGGAGCCGGTTCACTAAATTTCAATGAACCAGATCTCAGCTCACTTGGGTCGCAACCGAGAGAGCCGGTTGATATTGAATCGGATCTCGGCTCACTTGGGCAGTAACTTTATCCGGTTCGGTCGCGAACGTATCATAACTGTTATATATTGGATTATTATGTTTTAATAATTACAACAACTCTCAACATCAGCCATCTTTATTCACTGTCATTTACAAAGTACCAACCATGCTACAGATATATAACTACTTATATAACATCTCCCATTTTTACTATTCTAACTAATACATAACATAATCTTGGAACCTTGACGGTAACTTTGAAACCCTCTTTGTTCCATGAGTCACTTCAGGTGATCTTGAGTAATTCTCACCCTCCTTACTATTTGTGACCTCATGCTTCCTTTCCATTGTACTTGTATCTTCTATTACACCGCTCTTAAAACTAGGGGTGTTTAAAGAAGGTCTCAAGTGATTAGAATTTCTTCTTAACATTCTATTATTTGAATCTCTTACTATATACGACCTTGGTTCTTTACACTTATTAATAATTTGAGCAGGTTTCCACTCCTTATTATCTCTCAATGTAACGTTTTGACCTGGGTTAAACTCTTTTTTCTCTTTGCATTTTCGATCGTGATACATCTTAGATAGATCTTGTAGTTTTTTGATTTTTTCTTTTATGCTGCCATTATCGTTAACCTTTGGTACTAGAGATTGCTTAACAACTGGTATTCTTGTACGCAATTTTCTATTCATTAATATTTCTGTTGGGGATAATCCTATACCAGTTATAGGAGTATTCCTATATTCAAGCAGGCACATATTTATATCTGAACTTTTCCTGATGATGTTTTTAGCTATTTTCACTCCATTTTCTGCCATACCGTTCGACCTCGGATATCGCGGGCTGCTGTTTACTATTTCAAAACCCCATTCCTTTGCAAATTTCCTCATTGCCCATGACCCAAAAGGCATGTTGTCGGCTACTACAGTCTCAGGTATTCCATGAGTACTAAATGTGATTTTAAAATGTTTTATTAATTCTTCAGATGTTTTGTTATTCAACAATACTATTTCTAACCATTTAGAGAAGTAATCTTTTATTACTAAATAATCCCTTCCACCTGCTGTACATATATCAGCTGCTAATTTACAGAATGGTAATTCAGGTATAGTATGATATAACAATGGTTCTTGTACTTCATTTCTTCCATACTTTTCACAAACTTTACATTTCTTTATGAAGTTTTCTATGTCTTTGGACTGACCTATCCAATAAAAAAGTTCTCTAGCCTTTGCAATTGTTTTGTTTATACCAAAATGTCCCTCATGCAGTAAAACTAGTATTTTTGACTTAATGTTTTCCGGTACTATAATTCTATTGTTATAAATGATCATTTTATCAATTACATGTATGTCATCTCTTATACTCAGAAATTTTTTCAAACCAGTACTTAAATTTCTAGTGTCTCTAGGCCAACCCTTAAAATAGTATTCAATAACTTTATTTAACATTGAATCCTTAGCAGTCTCTTCTTGAAATAATTTTCTATCCTTTTCAGTTATACTGAAATATGTACTAATCGAATGCACTATATCCAACATACATTCGTCATCCTGCACCCTATCTTTAATATATGCTCTTGACAAAGTGTCTGGTACATGTAAAAGTTTACCTGGTACATACTTTAACTCTAGCCTATACTTTAAAAGTTTTATTTTCAATCTTTGCAAACGTGGTGAACTAATGTTAATTAAATTCTTATTCATAATGCCCAGTAATGGTTTATGATCTGTACAAACTACTATTTTGTCCCTACCATAAATATAATTATGAAACTTTTGTGTTGAAAACACTACAGCTAAAAATTCTTTCTCAATTTGTGCATAGTGTTTCTCGCACTCTGTCAACGACCTAGATGCAAAGCCAACAGGACGACCCTCCTGCAAAATACAACATCCTAAGCCGTCTTTTGAAGCATCTGTTTGAATAACTATTGACTTTTGTTCATTGAAATTAGCCAACACAGGCGCATTTGTAATACAACTTTTAATCATTTTAAGCGCTTCTGAATGACATGGCAACCATTGAAATTGATTATCCTTTTTTAGTATTTCTCTTAGTTTAGCATTAATTGTACTTAAATTAGGTATAAAATCCCTAAAATAATTTATAAAACCTAACATTCTTTGTAATTCTTTCTTTGTTTTTGGTTCTTCCATTTCAGTTATTGATTTAATTCTATCATGATCAATTTCCTTGCCCTTTGCGCTAAATAAATGACCCAAATATCTAACTTGTGTTTGTTTATATTGAACTTTATTTTTGTTAAATTTTATGTTTAATTTTCTAGCCCTATTCATTACTCTTTCTATTATTTTATCATGTTCTTCCTCTGTTTCTGCTGCTATCAATAGATCATCAAAATAAACTATTACATTATCAATATCACCAAAGTTCTGCTGATTAACCTTTTGAAAATATTCAGGTGCCAGACTGAGGCCAAAAGGTAACCTTAAAAATTTATATAAACCGAACCCTGAATTGAAGACACATAAATCACTAGCATTCTCTGTCAGAGGTACCTGATAGAACCCTTCTTTGAAATCTATTACTGTAAAATATTTTTTTCCTGTTAATTTTGTACTAATTTCCTCTAGTGTGGGAATTAAGAATTGTTCTCTAATTATATTTTTATTAAGATCTTGAGGATCTAAACATAATCTTAATGAACCATCACTTTTTTCTAATATTACGAGGTTGCTTACCCATGCCGAAGTTATACTTGCTTTACATATAATTTTCTTTTCTACCATTTTATTTAATTCATTTTTTAACTTTGATTTTATTGTCAAAGGAACCCTTCTTGGAGATCGTACCACTGGTTCTGCATCTGGTTTTAACTTAATATCTAAGTCTACACTAAATTTACCTAATCCTGTGAACAGATCAATATTTGTGTTTATAAATTCATCTTTTTCATTACATTTAACACTATTTGCTCTTTTTATCAAACCTAATTCGATACATGTATTTAAACCTAATAATGGCTTTGATTTAACATTAACTATAACAAAATCTGTGTACAATTCTATGCTATTTACTTTACAACAAAGATTTACTACACCTGTAGGTTTAATTTTAAACCCTCCATAAGCTTCTAAAACAACCGATGTAGACCTTACTTTAAATAGTCCTTTCAGTTTTTCAAACTCTCGCTGAGGTATGATATTAATTTCACTACCACTGTCCAGTTTAAATTCTATAATTTTATCTGCAACCTTAATATTCTGCATCCATATTTTCTTATGGGTCGATGTGATTTCACTAATGCTGTCTGTTACGAAACACACTTCATCTTCTTCTGTTACTGCTTTTACTTTCTTCACTCTGCATGCTACTGCATAATGATTCTGCTTACCACAATTCGAACATGTTTTTCCAAATGCTCTACATTTTCCATAGCTGTGATGTTTATTACATTTTGAACAGACTTTTTTATTACCTTTATATTCTTGCTCTTTGTTGTGCCATGACTTTGTATACTTTTTCTTTTCTTTTTCTGAATTCTTTTGATTACTTACGCTATCTACGTTTTTATTTTGTAATTCTTTAATTTGTTGCTTCGTACTTTCATTCAATTTACATATTTCTATTGCTTTTATTAAATTCAAGTCACTTACATTTAATAATTTCTCTTGTAATATATTATCTTGAACACCAAGTACCAGCCTGTCTCGTATCATTTCATCCATTTTATCATTATATTCACATGATTTTCCAAGTTTCTGTAATGCTTGTATAAATTGGTCTATGGTCTCGCCTTCTTCTTGTAGTCTTTTATTAAACACAAATCTTTCATATATAATATTCTTTTTAGGCGTCATGTACGATTCCAATTCACTCATTACTTTATCATAATCATCTTTTTCTTCTTCTGTTAGTTTTAAATTATTAAAGATTTCAATACCATCTTCTCCTATAATATTAAGAAGAATTGCTACTTTGATGTCAGACGATTTTGTTGCTTTTCCTGTCGCTCTCATATAAATTTCAAATGATTGCTTGAATTTTTTCCAATTATTGTTTATATTTCCCGACATTGACAGTGCTGTAGGTAGTCTTGCATCCATTTTTATAATTGTGCTTTCTCACCTTACCATGTGCTTCTTTTTAACTTTGCTGGGTAATTCTTATTTATCTAATTCACTGTGGTATTTATCTTCGTCGCCATGTTATATATTGGATTATTATGTTTTAATAATTACAACAACTCTCAACATCAGCCATCTTTATTCACTGTCATTTACAAAGTACCAACCATGCTACAGATATATAACTACTTATATAACAATAACCATAAAGGAACCTACTGTACGACTGGCTGCCGAGTATCGACTGAATAATTTGAAAATTATAGTCGCAGGATGGATTGAAAAATAAAAATTGATATTACATAACAGGTAGGGTACGCACTACTCACTAAAATATTTATTTTTGTACAACATAACAGCATATTGTATAAATATATAAAATGAATATACTGAACTGAATATCAAAATGTAAAAATAACTAAACAGCTTACGTATAAATCTAAATTCTACATTGATAATTTACAAATTATAATTTAAAAAAATGATTTGTGATGTTTTCGCGGTTGTTAATCGACTTCTCCTGTCAGTAATAATGTTCCCAGATTTACTAAAAATGCGCTCGCATGGAACCGATATAGCCAAGATACATACACGTTTTTTTACTATTTCGTAAATTCTGGGATAGACATCTTTTCTTTGAAGCCACCATTTTAGTGGATCTTGTTGTCTATTGATTATCGGTTCATTTAAGTATTTATCAAATTCAATTCTTTTACCTGTTCTATGTCGGTCAAAGACGCATGACAGTACTTATTTGTTATTTATATAGGTCTCAAAAATATTCCTTTGGATAATAAAATAAAATATTTAATTTATTAGTTGTCTGTGAGATACAAAATTCTTACAAATATTTTTATTACACCTGCATCATAATCATAATTGCCATTTAATAATGCTATGAAAATTATAAAATGCTCTAGTTCTAATTACTTTTTGTTCGAATGGCATTCTATGCAATAATTACAAATACCAAATGAATGTATAATTAAGTTTTACATATATTTTGCTTAGTTTGTGTACAACAATCTGATAATTTGTCAAATTTGTGTGCATTATAGCTTCAAATAAATTGTTTGTCAAACATTTTGTATAATTGGTGTGCGCGCAGCCTAAGTTATCATCCCTGTTCGTTTGCGCCGAGTATTACATACGGTATGCTATTACGGATCCACACGGTTCAAATGAGCCGGTTCCGGGACCCGGCTCACTATGAGGAGCTGAACCGAGTGAGCCGGGTCAATGAAAAGAACCGTTTTGCCCACCTCTAACTAATACTAATACTAAGTTAAGGAACGTTGCATAAACCCATGACTATCCCGTGCTTGGCGGGTTGCATACCGTTAAGTGGTCACATGTAATAAAATTTATTAAATTATTTAAATTTGAATATTACTATTTTTTAAACTGTTTTTAATTAAATTTACTTCTCTAATAATTATATTTTTTTGAAAATAAATGTTTGCTAGTGCCCTCGAGTTACTCGTGAACTTTCAATACATAAGTGAAGTAAAAATGTTATTTAAAGTTGCCTTTCAGAACAATTAATAGTTTTGTAAACATAGAAATGTGTGTCATTCAACTGTAATATTTACTCTATGTAAAACTGAAATTAATAATTATAAATGTGTGTACGTACTTAGGTTAGCAACAGTATAAACAACTTACACATCAACAAATTTATATACATATATATTTATTAGTAATACTTATACCTACATACTTCAACATATAACTAGTGGCTTGAATTTACATATATGAGGTTTTATTTTATGATTTTATTTACAATATAATAATATATAAAAGCTTTTCGTCAAGTTCTTATGGCTCTCTTGATGGAAGGTTTGATTCACTCTCACTCGCTGCTACAAATATTTAATAAACAAATCCACCGTAACCAGAGAAAATGATGCACTTGCTTCACAATTTATATTTGTATAGCATTTCACTAAGGTATATAGTAGTTAGAGTATGTTTATAATGGCAATTCTTCCCAAAATGAGGCCAAAGTATACTACTTTCCTTAGGAACCCAATTTGGCCTATCTGTTTTCTTTAACCGCAGATTCCTTCTAATGGGCTCTTTTTGTATCCTATAATCAACAATTTTCAATGTTAAAAGATTTATATTCACCAAATTTTGGATGAAATTTGGTGAATATAATAAATATTTTGTCTTTAGTAATGATGATTTTGTTTATACGAATGCATATTATGTGTATTTGTATCAATTTGTATGGGTATTTTGGTATGCATGTTCTATGAAATAGTATATTAAAGGACAAGTTTCATTTTGACGTTTCAAAGTACGAATTCAGAGTTTAAGAAACGAGTGGCGTAGCCACGAGTTTCTTAACTGAATGAGTGCTTTAATGTCAAATGAAACGTGTCTTTTATGCTATTTTTGGCAATTAGTTTTAAAATTTCTCTTTTTGTAAAAGCAAAACGAGAAAAATTTGATAATCAAGGGAAATTTTGTGGCACTTCGTTAGCGTGTCGGTTGGTTGCCCTTGGACGAGTGTGTGCATGGTTCCGTGTCGTTGGGCTCGTGTTTGGAGTGTGACGGCTGGTTTGCGATGTAGAAGTATTAGTTTGGTGTTCTTTGTTGGTATCTGTTCTTGTTAGTGCTGGTTTCCATGCTGTTGGTAACCTCTGGGTATCATCTCGTGAATTCAGATTGTTCGGATGTTTTTCAATTTCGATGGCTTCACTGATGATTCTGGTTTTAGTATGTTCGATGTTCGCTAATAGCTTGGTGTTACTGAAGTCTATCGTGTGGGATGTTTCTTTTACATGTTGAGCCAGAGATGAAGTTTTCTCGTCTTTTCTTACGGAATTTTTGTGTTCGTCTCTTCTTGCGTTTACCCTTCTGTTCGTTTGTCCAATGTAAGTTTTTTCACAGTTGAGGCACGGAATTTCATAAACTCCTTGGTTTTCTAAAGGTATTTTTGTTTTAGGGTTTCGAAGGACTGTACTGATTTTTCTGTCTGCTTTGAATGTTGTTTCAATGTTGTGTCTTCGTAGGATTTTGGATATTCTATCGGTGGTGCCTTTCACATAGGGTAAGTAGGTTTTGGCAGTTGGTGTTTCTTTTTCCTCTTGTGGTGTTGTTGGTTTCGGCTTGGATGCTCTTTTGATAGCAGATTTACTGAAACCATTCTGCTGGAGTGCCTTGTGGAGTTTGTCCATTTCTTGGGTGATGTTATCTTTGTCTGCTAATCTCTGCGATCTTGTCACTAGGGTTTTCACTACTGATTGTAACTGAGCTGGGTGGTGGTGAGACTGAGCGTTCAGATATCTGTCTGTATGGGTAGATTTTCGGTATACCGTGTGACTTAAGTTCCCATTTTCTTTCTTCTTGACCAAAACGTCGAGGAATGGTAATTCGTTGTTCGATTCTATTTCCATCGTAAATTTTATTTTTGGATGGGTTTTGTTTAAATGTTCCAGGAAGATGTCGAGGTGGTCCTTTCCATGTGTCCAGATCACGAAAGTGTCATCGACGTAGCGTAGCCAGAGTTTGGGTTTGTGGGTGGCCGTCCTTAGTGCTGTTTTTTCTAAGTTTTCCATAAAAAGGTTTGCTATTACTGGTGATAGAGGAGAACCCATAGGGGCGCCTTCTATTTGTCTATAGCGCTGATCTTCGTAGATAAAGTATGTGTTTGTCAGACAGTGTTTCACCAAGTTCATTATATGCACTGGGGGTTGGTATATTCGTTCGATGGTCTCTAGAGCTTCGGCAACTGGTATATTGGTAAACAGTGATACTACGTCGAAGCTTACTAATAACCATTCTGGTTCTACTTTTTCTTGTCTCAATAGATCGATGAAGTGGCTTGCGTTCTTGACGTAAGATTCGGCTTCTTCGACATGAGGTTGTAGTTGTTGGGCTAGGTATCTAGCCAATTGTTGAACAGGTGATGCAATGGAGCTGACTATGGGTCTTAGGGGTGCACCTTCCTTGTGGACTTTAGGTAAGCCGTAGAATTTGGGGCATCTTGATGACTTCTCCCTTGGAATGAGTGCTGTCTGGATTTCCTTGTCGATGGGACTCTCCTTGATTTTAGTTTTGGTTGTTTTCTCCAGGTATGTTGTTGGATCCGTGGAGATTGGTTGGTATGCTGGATCCTCCAAGAGGGTTCTTATTTTGGCGTCGTAGTCGGTTGTGTTCATTACCACAGTAGCATTTCCTTTATCGGCTGGTAGAATAATAATGTTTTCGTTTTCCCTTAGTTGTTTCAATGCCAGGAATTCTTCATGTGATAGGTTTTTCTTTGGTGGTTTGGCTGTCCTTAATATTTGCGATACATCTTGGCGGATAGTCTCGGCCGTATTCTTGTCAATCCCAGCTATAGTTGCTTCTACTCCACAAATTATTTCTTCTACTGGTATGCGAGCAGGAGCTATTGCGTAGTTAAATCCTTTAGCCAAAACATTGTGGGATGCTGCGTCCAATCCATGGGTGGATAAGTTGTATACCACTTTGAGTGGTTTGTTCTCTACGCTGGTGTCTCTGGGTTTTTGTTCTGCTTGCAGGTGGTTGAACTTCTTTATTTGTTTTGCTTTTGTCCAATCGGTATTTGTCTCGGAACGGAATTCACTGAGCTGGTCCAGTATTCTCCAAATTATCGGGTGGATAATGTTGCTGAGGTTCAGATGTAGTTGCAGTAATTGTTTGTTGGTATCATCCAACATTTTTCTAGTCTCGTGGATGGATTCCCTCAGTAGCGCCATACTTGCTTTCTTCAGAATGTTCTTGGTTTGTCTGGTGTTTCTGTTGAACTTCAGTTTCAATGTCTGTGGCACTATGTTTTCCTCTCGGCAACGTTGTAGAAAAATCAGGTCACAAAGCAGTTTGCTTCTCCTTGTTCTTGGTTTTTCGAAGGTCTTGGTTTGGTGTAAAGTCTTCTCCCCGTAAAGACGTAATATGTTCTCTTTCAGGTTTCCGCGGGTAGTAGTATGTGTTGTCACTGGATTCCGGGTTTTCTTCCGCGTTTCCACTGCTTGGTCTTTGGTCAATATATTGATGTAGGTAGAGTTGCCTATTTTAAATTAGTAAGGATACATTATGTTGTAATTAGAGTTGTCTATGTTAAAATTATTAAGGATGAGTTTTATCCAAGATTTGGATTTTCTTTGATTATGACGGAGATAGTTAAATTTGCAAATATTAATAAGCTGGTTGTATTTTTGAAAGAATTTTGTTATTGAGTTAAAGGGAATTTTATAGTTACATGGTGAAATAGAAAATTATTACTTTTGGAGTTGATGTATATCTTCCATGTATATGTACCAAAAATCTGGAAAGAAAGATTTTATATTAGTATTGTAATTGTTTAGAAATGTAATTTAGCATTGTGAAAAACTTGTTCAAGTGATATTAATGATGAGAATAGGATAAAAGGTTTTAAGAATATGAAAACAAATCGATAAAGAATTGATAAGAAATTACCGCCTTAAATTGTATTTTGGAAGTGTCAGTTAATTGTCAATGTGACAGATATTTATTACTATAATGAAGCAAAGTTTAAAATGGTAAATAACGTATAAAAAACTTTATTAAATTCGTGAGATATTTTATTTTGATAGAAATATTGAATTATGTAAGGTATTTATAAAAGTATAACATATCTATAATTTGTATTGATCTTGATTTTAATGTGGAATTAATTTATTGGTTCAAAAGGAATTGGGTATTATCACTAAGGTAATTTTAAATAAATAAGGGAGAATTTTTCGATTTTTGCGAGAGCGAGTCGCAATTTTCGCAAATAAAGATTAATACAGTAAAAAGTGCTTAAATCAAAGTGATTTGAAGTAGATATAGTAGAATATTTAATTTTCTAACTGTACAGAACATATTCAGTGTAGAAATTATAAAAAACTGGAATAATTGTTTAGAATAGTGATAAAATAGGAGTAAAGGAATTAGTACTTACCAAATTAAATAAACGATACGAAGATAATAAATTTCCAAATTCAAATTTGAAGGAGCATAAGACGATAACATCCTGTTGAAGCACTAGGAACATTGATAGAACACATCCTGTTGGAGCACCAGGAACATTAGTCGAATACATCCTATGGGAGCACCAGGAGCACAAGAAGGATACATCTTGTAAGACTACCAGTAGCACTAGATGAATACATCTTGTTAGAACACCAGGAGCACAAGACGATAACAGCCGGTCGGAGCACCAGGAATATTAGACGAATACAACTTGTAGAACCGCCAGGAGCACTAGACGAATACATCCTCTCGAGGCACCGGAAGCACTAAACGAATACATTCCATAGGAGTCATCTAAGATTGAAGGCCCATTACGAGACATCTGTGTAGAAGAACATACAAGAACATCATTAGAACCGAGTCCAGTGTATCTACAAAAGAACCGGATTATTAACTAGAAGTTTTTAAAATTTTCAAGGGATATTAAATTGGAAAAGGTCGTATAAAGTTTTATAGTACGTTAAGAATTATAGGTAGACAAGGAAGAAACAAATTTGATATATATTTAATTCTGAATTAAGGTCAAGTAACTATAAAATTACTATATCCGATTATTCAAAGTCATATAATTACCTATCTTAAAATAATAAATTTCATAACCGTAAACCAGTAAATTTTATAGAAATACTAACAATTTCTGGCATATTAGAATACTTACATTGTTAAAATCGTCGTCATGTAAAGAAGCTCATCCTAAATAGTCCTTATATAATTTGAACAAGTTTTATGAGTATTTAATATTGATTTATGATATATAATTCGTATCGTCATTCAAATATGTATATGTGTTTATAAAGAAACGAATATATTGTTAGATTATAGTCAGTGTTTCTTTTTATCATCGTCGAGGTTATGTAAATAATTGACAGATCACATTCCTAAAAGAAATAAAAGGAAAAAATAATAGATTTGGTAATAGAATGTTTAGACTGAGTTATACTTACCTAATGAGAATTTCATGATGTTTTATAGTTGTCAGGTTTATTACATGGAATTTTAGAAGTTTAAATTATTATACGTAAAGTTAACGATAACAGTTTGATTTAGTAAGAAATAGAGTACAGTTGGAATCATGATACCAACTTACAAAATATAAGAATACTAATATAAGCAAAGTTAACTACTGAAGTATCCAGAACCGGATTAAGAGCATCAAGTAGGTATTTAATACAGATAATGTTAATAGTGAGTCTCATGTTCTTATTGTTTAAAAATATATACAGTAGATATTATAAAATTGTACTGAACTAGCACGAGGCATTTTAAAATAATTATAATAGTACTAAATGATAAAATTCTTACCCTGAGATAAAAATTTTAGAACATATCATTTTTACAATACAACATTTTATTATTGAGTTGCTAATTTGTGGGGTATCTTACAAATATTTGTATAACCACTTTAGTACATTTATGACGCATCAACGTGGGGCCTTGTAAATATAAGACTCACAACATCGTATTTCGAATATTTTATTAATTATATTAATAGAGGTAACATTAATATACATATTACAAAGGTAATAAAGTCCGTTACAGGCATATTAAGGTACAAGTAAGTTTGTTTGATTTATTTGTGTACTCTACTTATTTAAGATGAAAACCAGGTCTAAAAGTAGCTCAGGTATAAATAGAACAGATTCATCTAGCGATGATGAGGTGGAGGTTAGACAGGAAGGAATTTCACAAGAGGGAGGAGAAATTATTTTACAGGTTCAGGAAGGTATTCAACAGATAGGAGAAACAAAAGATAGAGGAGATAAATCGCAGGTACAGAGAAAGACATCAATTACATCAGCAGATGTGTTGTTAATTTATCAATTGTGTGAAGAATTAGGTGGAAAGATAGACAAGATGATCGAAGAAAGTAGACGACAAAGAGAGGAAGATAAAGAAGAAAGAAGGCAACAAAGGGAGGAAGATGGATTAGAAAAACAAATAAGTGTAAACGACAAAACACATACGACTGAAGAAAAGATAATAGAAAATTTTGAGAAGGAAGTTATTAACTGTATCGACCTTGAACAAAACACAGATGTAATTACGAAAATGAATACAATTGTGCTATTACAGAAGAAAACAAAATACATGGATTCAGGCAGAAGTATTTCAAGAACTCAATTAGATTCGATTTTATTAGAAGAAGAAGATGACAAAAAGCCATACTTATTCACCTCAAGGCAGACAAAAGGGATATTTATAGGAGACGGAAAGGTTACTGGAAATATATTTAATGTTGGACGTAATATGATACCAACATATATGAGAAATAGCTTAAGAAGTGAAAAAATTAATATGGACAGTAAATTTGAAGGACTTGTAAATGGTAATAATTTTATTGAGAAGAGAAGAGTTTATTTAGAAAGATATGTGTCACGTAATGTTTATCAGGAGACATTGATCTTGGATATAAATAGTAAAGTGTTATTGGAATGTGATATTGAATGTCAGAAAGTTTCAAATACATTCACATTAAATCATATTTATCTTGGGAGAGCATTTAATAAGATTAGGAAAATGAATAATAAGATTACTTATATAATGGAACGAGAGGATACATGTTATTTAGAAAATTTGGTACCAGTAGGAAAATTGGGTACATGGAAGAATAGAGTGAGATTAAAAATAGAAATTATGTAATTATATTATAGTCAGGACGAGAGTTTTCTTTTATAAAAAAGAAAGAGATCAACCCTCGACGGTAATAGCAACACCGGCTCATCTTAGCTATTTAATTGATGTCATTAAATTCAAAATTTTGTTTTCGAACATAAAATATTTTATGTAATTACCTTTGATCTTATATTATAAACAGGACAGAAGAGAAGAGATCAACTTCTGAAGGTTTAACTACACCTATATTTCCTAGTATTTTAATTGATCTCACATTTGGAAAATTATCTTTCTAAATAAATCATTCTAAATAAATAATAGATATCCTCATATAGTCAGAATAGTCAGGACGAAAGTACCATATATAGTACCATTATCGTTAATATTACAACATTGGCTCAATTAAGTATTACACTTATCTTACAAATTAAATTTTTTATTTACGAACAAAGATAGTTCGTGTATTTTATCGTTAAACACAAATGTTAGCCAAGTTAGGGAAATTAAGTTCACCTGATAATGAAATAGGGGCAGAGCAGTATATTATGGAAACATAGATAGATTTATTACAAATAAAGAAGGTTCCATAAATATCATAACTTTCCAGATATTGAAGTAGGGGCATATTTATTGATAAAATAGGGTTACAAGAAAATCAACTATAAGATGAATTAAGATTACTATTACAATAATATGAAAGAAGATTAAATGAAATACCGTCCAGATTTGTTTTTTTTTTTAAAAAAAATTAATTATAGGATCGTTATAAACATTAGAAGTTGTATTACAATTTTTTTATTGTTATTCCCTTATTCCCAAGTAAAATGTTTGTCCATAATAGTTAAATAATGTATAATAAGTGGATTGTACAAGTTAATGTCTGCTCAAGAAAAGTAAATTTGAAATACCTGATGTTTTATATAAAAAAAAAAAATAACCGAGAAATTGATTATGAAGAAGGAAAATATTATTAAGAAATGAGTTAATAAACGCTTTTTGAAACAAATTGTGGATATAATACGACAATTATTGCACGGAAAAGTTGAATTTTATGAACAATAGGTGTGTTTTTTTAGTATAGATTATTAAGAAGAAGAAAAAGGCCTTTTAGGAAGATACGATACTTGTTAAAAAATAAAAATGCTTACTATAAATAATTTAAATAAAATAAACTATGATATTATGGTATGATAGAGTTAAATATATGAGAATGGGTAAATAAAATCCCAACATTATTATAAAATATTGGACAAAATGTCTACATAAATATAAAGGTAACGTTCGCCTATAAAACGAAGATAAAGTTATTAACTTTCCAAATGAAAGTATGAGATGAGAAAGAAATGTTTAAATAAGTAAATATGAAGTATGTTCGAATAAGAACAAATTAAATGGATAAAATAAATAATTGAGTGAGCATGTAAAGAGGCCATAAAATGTATATTCAAAGAAAACACATATTGAATTATATGACATTCAACAAAAAAGTGTAATAAAACCGAGATATTAATTTAAAAGAGGAAAATATATTTTATAGAGTAGTAAAATTAAACTAAGTTGTAAACGGGTATACAACATTCTAAATAGATATTTTCCTTATACAACAAATTTCGTTATAAAAAATTAAACATATACATAGAGCAAATTTAAAAATAATTGTAATTAAGTATTATTTGTACTAGGATATTCGCTTAATACATTATGGTAGTTTATATTAAATTAATAAATTTTATATATAAAAAGTTTTGTTATAATACATATACATATTCTCTGACAATTGTGAATAGTGTCATAGCATGCACTAAAGATACATGTAAAAATGATATTGATGTTGATATTTTACAAGTATGATACTTAAAAATTTATATTTAGTTGGAATTCATTAGGATGAGGAATAATAGACGGATTATATTGTTTATATTACAAGTTCTTATTTAATAAATATAAATTAACAAATGAATTGTAATTTAAATTTCTTAAAGGGGCAATTGATGTAGGTAGAGTTGCCTATTTTAAATTAGTAAGGATACATTATGTTGTAATTAGAGTTGCCTATGTTAAAATTATTAAGGATGAGTTTTATCCAAGATTTGGATTTTCTTTGATTATGACGGAGATAGTTAAATTTGCAAATATTAATAAGCTGGTTGTATTTTTGAAAGAATTTTGTTATTGAGTTAAAGGGAATTTTATAGTTACATGGTGAAATAGAAAATTATTACTTTTGGAGTTGATGTATATCTTCCATGTATATGTACCAAAAATCTGGAAAGAAAGATTTTATATTAGTATTGTAATTGTTTAGAAATGTAATTTAGCATTGTGAAAAACTTGTTCAAGTGATATTAATGATGAGAATAGGATAAAAGGTTTTAAGAATATGAAAACAAATCGATAAAGAATTGATAAGAAATTACCGCCTTAAATTGTATTTTGGAAGTGTCAGTTAATTGTCAATGTGACAGATATTTATTACTATAATGAAGCAAAGTTTAAAATGGTAAATAACGTATAAAAAACTTTATTAAATTCGTGAGATATTTTATTTTAATAGAAATATTGAATTATGTAAGGTATTTATAAAAGTATAACATATCTATAATTTGTATTGATCTTGATTTTAATGTGGAATTAATTTATTGGTTCAAAAGGAATTGGGTATTATCACTAAGGTAATTTTAAATAAATAAGGGAGAATTTTTCGATTTTTGCGAGAGCGAGTCGCAATTTTCGCAAATAAAGATTAATACAGTAAAAAGTGCTTAAATCAAAGTGATTTGAAGTAGATATAGTAGAATATTTAATTTTCTAACTGTACAGAACATATTCAGTGTAGAAATTATAAAAAACTGGAATAATTGTTTAGAATAGTGATAAAATAGGAGTAAAGGAATTAGTACTTACCAAATTAAATAAACGATACGAAGATAATAAATTTCCAAATTCAAATTTGAAGGAGCATAAGACGATAACATCCTGTTGAAGCACTAGGAACATTGATCGAACACATCCTGTTGGAGCACCAGGAACATTAGTCGAATACATCCTATGGGAGCACCAGGAGCACAAGAAGGATACATCTTGTAAGACTACTAGTAGCACTAGATGAATACATCTTGTTAGAACACCAGGAGCACAAGACGATAACAGCCGGTCGGAGCACCAGGAATATTAGACGAATACAACTTGTAGAACCGCCAGGAGCACTAGACGAATACATCCTCTCGAGGCACCGGAAGCACTAAACGAATACATTCCATAGGAGTCATCTAAGATTGAAGGCCCATTACGAGACATCTGTGTAGAAGAACATACAAGAACATCATTAGAACCGAGTCCAGTGTATCTACAAAAGAACCGGATTATTAACTAGAAGTTTTTAAAATTTTCAAGGGATATTAAATTGGAAAAGGTCGTATAAAGTTTTATAGTACGTTAAGAATTATAGGTAGACAAGGAAGAAACAAATTTGATATATATTTAATTCTGAATTAAGGTCAAGTAACTATAAAATTACTATATCCGATTATTCAAAGTCATATAATTACCTATCTTAAAATAATAAATTTCATAACCGTAAACCAGTAAATTTTATAGAAATACTAACAATTTCTGGCATATTAGAATACTTACATTGTTAAAATCGTCGTCATTTAAAGAAGCTCATCCTAAATAGTCCTTATATAATTTGAACAAGTTTTATGAGTATTTAATATTGATTTATGATATATAATTCGTATCGTCATTCAAATATGTATATGTGTTTATAAAGAAACGAATATATTGTTAGATTATAGTCAGTGTTTCTTTTTATCATCGTCGAGGTTATGTAAATAATTGACAGATCACATTCCTAAAAGAAATAAAAGGAAAAAATAATAGATTTGGTAATAGAATGTTTAGACTGAGTTATACTTACCTAATGAGAATTTCATGATGTTTTATAGTTGTCAGGTTTATTACATGGAATTTTAGAAGTTTAAATTATTATACGTAAAGTTAACGATAACAGTTTGATTTAGTAAGAAATAGAGTACAGTTGGAATCATGATACCAACTTACAAAATATAAGAATACTAATATAAAGTTAACTACTAAAGTATCCAGAACCGGATTAAGAGCATCAAGTAGGTATTTAATACAGATAATGTTAATAGTGAGTCTCATGTTCTTATTGTTTAAAAATATATACAGTAGATATTATAAAATTGTACTGAACTAGCACGAGGCATTTTAAAATAAATATAATAGTACAAAAAGATAAAATACTTACCCTGAGCTAAATATTATAAAACTTAACATTTTTATGATTCAAAAATTTTATTATTGAGTTGCTAATTTGTGGGATATCTTAAGAAAGCTAGTATATCCACTTTAGTACAATATATTGAACTAGTCTCGTATCTGATCCTAGACTATTCAAACACACCTAATTAGTTACGAGTTACAACACTCATTTTTTTTACTTTTAAGTTGTTATTAGGGACGAACCCTGGTACATGTTGAAATGTTGTAGTTGCCATTGAGTTACTTAAATAAATGAGAGAAATAACAAATCCACCATGCACACAGAATCAATCCCATATAATCGAATTAGCAAACAATTATATCTTGGTCATAAGTTTATTTTAAAAAAAATAATGATAAGATATAAGAAATTAGCATAAAAACATGACTATATTAGTGAGAACAAATGTAAATACACAGAAACGCACTATACAGTCTTACACTTATGTAGCATACATTATTTTCAATCTTTCATTAGCATGACACATTGAGTTTTTACAAAGCATCTTGTCTAGCACACACAACACATGCATTTAGAACATACAAATATGGCCGATATAAAAATGCCAATTTTGACTAAATCAAAACATCATCATGAATTGTACATACTAGGAGTGACACTCCAAAAGCTCTTTGATTGTATATCTCGTGGTTTTAAAAGCACAAATAGAATTAGTGACCGAGAAATATTCAATAGCATCATTTAATGCAATGATTGGACGTTCATCATGAACGCCCATTATTAAGTCAAATACAATTTAACTCGGTGAGGAAATAATTTTAATGTGAAAACATAAATTAACTACAGCTTCTTCTATATTTAGAACAGATTAGAATTAGGAAATGAATATCAATAGGACTTTAATATAAGCACAAACAGAAAATCAAGTATCACATATGGACCCAGATCACATGTCCTTTTAAAGTGTAAATTTCGCAACAAAATTTAATAATTGCCTGATATATGAAGTTAAATACTTAAACTGCACATATCACAGCACAGTTAGGATAAGGAATTGTCATGAATTACGCCCTTACAAATGCATAATTATCGAAAGCATCATTTCTAACTTAGACCAAGTAGCCATCATGAATAAACGTCAAACATCAAGATTCAAAATTTAGTAAAACACCTTAAATATAAACATGTTGGACAAATTACAGATACGAAGGACATGCATAATTAAGTGCTCTATCAAACTAAAGCCATTAGCAAGAAATTACAACTAAAATCAATATTGAATTTGAAATGTAAAAAACTGAATAAGTGTTGTTACAATTATACCAAAAATGGGTATATAAAAATAATCCTTTGAACTGTTAAATGTGAATGATTTGATAAAATTTTGATAACCAATTGAGCAAGATAAATCATTATTAAAATATAAAAGGAAACTGACTTTGAATTGAAAATTTAAAAACCGCATTAAGCATTTTATTTTTTATGCACAGATTTTAATCAAATAAAAAACAGAAATAAAATTGAATGTATTTAGTAATTAAGTTAATATGTAAACCAGCTCCACATAAAGTCCAAATATCCTTATTTTTGGACAAAATCCAAAAATTATAACATTTCATTATTTTTTTGCACATGACTGTACAAATGTATCGAAAAACGACGCTAGAAATGCCATACGCATTAAAATTCCTAAAATTAGTATTCACAGATTTTCACGTACTGAAAATATTTTATTTAGTTATTATAAATATAAATACTACAGAATAACATCCTTTAGCATTATAAAACAATCAAATATTATTATAAATATAAATACTACAGAATAACATCCTTTAGCATTATAAAACAATCAAATATTATTATAATCAATCAAAATATAATCGATAACCACTTTGGGTTCGAGGCTTTAAACAATAGAGGACCTTGACCTATATATAAGGCATACATACATCAGACGAAAAACAGCTAGTTAGTAGGTCAGTGAGTGTGTGTCAAGGTGAACGCCACTGAAAATAAATCCAGCGCGGCAACTTTTAAAACGATCTCGACATTTCGGCCGGTCAAACACGCCGACCATCTAGAAATAGTTCTGCTTTACCAATACGAACGAGCGAAGATAAGCGCCACTGGAGCTGAAAAGAGAAGAAAATATAAACAGAGATCCTAACCTCAAATAAATCGAGACGGACACATAAATTAAATTACAATACAGTGGAAGAAAAATCCACTTACCGATACTTAAGACTACGAACCAAGACCGGCGACAATAGCATCTCCGAGCTGAAGATCCTGCCTGCTGCTCAAATGCAACACCGCTGCCGAGGACCTGGATACCCGAAGGCGTTTTCCAGAATTCCGATCCCGAGATTCATCCAGCCGAAAGTTCCGAAGTATCCAAGGGATAACCAGCTACAAAGCCCGTTCCAGTTCACCATAAGGACCCTCCATAAAGCTAACGAACATTTGATATGTTAAATTGAAGGTATTGTGAAAGTTTTTTACAAGTATTGACGGCATCCAAAGAGGTGTAACGTAAAAGCAACAGTATTTATATCAAACTAATGTGCAATTTGTAGTTTTTTATTAAGATTAAAGTCAATATCAGTTCGTTCAAAGTCAGATCAGTATTAATAGTCAACAAGATTGAATTTACTAAGAAATAAATCGTTTAGCGTTCTAATTCACTAGATATTAAAGGCATTATTTAATTATACAGTCAGTCACTTGATAAACAAGCAACTAAATAGGGTTCAATTACAAGAAAAATATTAAAATTAACTTACGTACAGTAAATCTGTGGTTCTTCAGTCACAATTAGTTTATTGGAGTTCCAAAATCTCACTTTTATATAATTCTGGGACATCATTTCTGTCCATATACATTTCACACATTAGCACTCAACCGCTGGGTTTGCATTCGGTGGATATTTGTACAATTTATGGTGGAACTGTGTGTAATTCTTCACTTTGTTAGATAATATTCCTTATAAATGTTTTATTTTGTCTCATGATAAAGATACTCCATCTACAACATATTTACACAAATTGTAACTTGAGTAAATTAAAATATAGAGAATTTTTATACCTACCATTGTGTTTATCATTTGTGTTTGAGTAACATCCATCGTCACTTTGTGGAGGCACATTATTCGATTTCTATAGGTACTAGCAGCGGCCCACAACGTGTTCACCGCAGGAGTCCCAGGATTGCGTAAGAACAAGAGGTATGGTGTAAGTCACTCTGAGAAGTAGGTATTCACGCGAACCCCAATCTAACGACCCTGAGAGTAAATTTAACGAAGCGTACACTAGCGTTATTGTATACTTGCCTAATACATTGTAGAATGCCGGAAACAACCCCTTCTCCTATTAGAAATAGATCATTGGCTAAAATATAAGAGATAGGAAGGAAATTTCACGCGCGAAATTTAGTACATTTTAAATGTAATACAACAGTGTTAGTCACATTTCATTGAATTATTTAATTAGACCCACATATACAGTTAACAGCAATTTAATTTAGACTTTCACTGGCATAATATTTAGTGTTTGTAAAACATAACTTGGATAACCTTTCTCTCGTAACTTGTAACAGTTTTTCAATTTTAATTTAATTAGTCTCATTGCTCTTTAATAACATTAACTATTGGGGGCAGTAACGAGCGTACTATACCCTCATAGCAATATATATATTGTAATAGGGGGGGGGGGGGGTTATAGTAATTGCTTATGTCCCCTAAATTTCTTTGGTGTGAGAGCACGTATTTATTTCGCTAATTGATTTGTTTATTTATAAGAAAAAATTAAATGATAATAAATTAAATGGCTAATATCCTTATATAAGCACTAAATCGTTATACAAATTTAATTCTACCGGCTAGCTAAAGGGGGTTATATTTTCCAAGTACTGAAATAATTATGTTATAGGTTCATGGGTATATGTGTATCCCAGGATCGCCCTAAGTGAAAGTACAATTGAATTAATATTTCAAAATTCGCGGTATTCAGCGTATAACTCCACAAGTTTCGTATTAGAATTTATTCAGGAGAGAGTAAGACGCTCTTACATTTAGCGCGAAACTGCTAAAAACACTCGTGTGTGTAACTTGTTACTGTGATAAAAATTAAAAAAGTGATATGGTTATTTCAGTGGTGTATTCTCTAAATGACTCTAATAATCTATCTCGGGTCGTTAAGGAGTTTCGAAATTACCTTGGTCCAAAGATACAGCATTCCTCCAGTAGTGCGAAGATCTCGAAGATTATAACCTGAAAAGATTATTTTGTGGCACAGCTCTATTGCCGTTGCACAAAATAAAATACGTGTACCTCTTTATTTTATTGTGAAGTAGGATTTATCAATGGTGGAAACAAACACATCATTACAGAACAAACAGATTTCGATTTATTAAAAATGGTAATAAATGTGAAACAGAATACAACAATGATCTTGTGGAAATATTTGACAATTTAAAAAAACACAATAAGTGATAATATGATCGTGGATTTATCCAATACACTTTGTATTTTATACAAACAACATTTCTATAGGCAATGGTTCTACTATTGAGGAAAAAAAACATCAAATGGCAATGTAGGCGAATTTAAACCTTATGTGTATAAACTTAAATCGAAGTGCACGTAACTATGGATTAGAATGATATTTATTGTAAGTATATCCTGATATTTTATTTAAATAAGATTATTCTAATTGAAAATGTAAAATGACCCAAAAGTTTTCTTTATGTATACTTTAAGAGTTGACTTTTATTTATGATTGAGAATTAGATAGGATTGAAAGATGTTACATATGTTTGACCTAGTTTTGGCACGGAATGTGCATTCAATATTAAATAGACTTAGTACCTTATATGTTACTTATTCCTTGTTTGTTGGAGACCAGGTGTTACGGGCAGTTGGAGGTGTACTTCCAGGTGTGTCACGACTATTGTCCTGATTCTGATAGCTGTTACGGCAAGTGGACTGCGAAGTTTCCCTTCCGTTCTTCCTCTATTGTTGGAATGTCCTTCTACGGTGTGGATTAACAGATGTCAGGTGAGTGGGTGTCTGGGTTATTTCTGACCTCGTTTGATTTGTTGATACGGGTAGTAACCTCTCCAAAATTTATTCTTCCTTTACAGCTTCTAAATTAATTGGTTCGACCTTGAATTACGGCTAGGCGCGAACGTTTCCAATTGGGTGTCCTTCTTGTGTCACATGGAAGGTCACACAACGTGACTTTAAACTCGCACGTGAAAAATTTCTTTATGGAGGATTGATCGATGAATCTGTGGATTTGAAAATGGATCAAAAATGAATCGAAAAATGAATGCCGCTTTACGTCGTATGTGCCTTTTTATATATCTTGTCTGTTGTTAGAGTTGTATCCATGGTAACATATACGGTAATTTTATTCAACTATCAGAAAACAAATATTAGAAGCAAAAGTGGATATCCTCATTCTTACAGATGTTTTCGTTTCATATGTCCTACTAAATTACTTTTGATGTTTGTTCTATATTCACAAGAATCACATTTAAGATCAAATTGTTTCAAATGTTTACTTTTTATATGTACTTCTACATTACGTTTCGTGTTTGTTCTAAATTCACAAGTATCACATTTATAATCAAATTCCTTCAAATGTTTCCGTTTCATATGTTCTGCTAAATTACTTATGTAGTGTGTTCCATATTTACAAAAGTCACATTTATAATTAAATTCCTTCAAATGTTTAGTTTTTGTATGTATTTTTAAATTACTTTTGGTGTTTGTTCTATATTCACAAGAGTCACATCTATAATCAAATTCTTTTACATGTTTAGTTTCTGTATGTCTCTTTATATTACTTTTGATGTTCGTTCCATATTCACAAGAGCTACATTTAAAACTAAATTCTTTCAAATGTTTAGTCTTTATATGTACTTCTAAACAATGTTTGTAGTTTGTTCTATATTCACAAGAGTCACATTTATAATCATTTTTTTTCAAATGTTTAGTTTTTATATGTACGTTTAAATTACTTTTGTTGTTTGTTTCATATTCACAAAAGTCACATTTATAACTAAATTGCTTCAAATGTTTAGTTTTTATATGTCTTTCTAAATGACTTTTGTTATTTGTTACGAATTCACATGTATCACATTGATAATCAAATTTCTTTAAATGTTTCGTTTTCATATGTTTTCTTAGACATTGTTTGTATTTTGTTCGAAATACACACAGTGAACATTTAAATACTTTCTCTTGATCTCGTGAGCTCGATTGTTCTACTTTTATATGTGCATTCCTATAATTAGTCGTAGAATGTTCTGGGCCGTCCTTTCCTCCAACATAAGCGTGCGTATTTTCCACGTGCAGCCTGAGGAATTCTTTAGTCTTGGAACGTGTGTTACAAATATCACATTTATACACTTTAACTATATAATGGTGGTTGCTGATGTGCTGCTTGAGATCTGCTTGGTACTTCGTCCTGTACTTGCACTGCTCACATTTATAGATTTCACGGAGGCATCTCTTGCGTCTGTTCACATCTGTCGTCGGCAGAATGCGCCCTCTGAAAACATAAAAATTAATATTTCGAATCGCTTGTTGAACATCAATTTAAGGGCGGAGAAAAGCTCTTAGGCTTGTCCTTGAAAAGTTCACGCTAAAAACTGCTGAAGAGTTAAAGAAATGGTATGTTGTGGGTGTGTTCTGCCAATAAAAAGGCTGCCTATGAATATTTTTGAAGTGTAAACTTCTATGGGCGCGTTGATGCGTTGATTCTTGGGCACTGAACGAGACTGAGCCGTCACGCTCGTTCGGGTAAAGTCGGCTCGACTCGAGTTGACTAAGGGAGCGAGAGAGATATAAGGTTTGTTTGTGTTTAATATTACGAACGGTACGAATTAGTTCTACAGTTCCAGAACGGTTTCAGAACTGCCAATCACAAACCAAAACACGACGTTTTTTGTTCCAGAACAGTTCCGGAAACCCGAACACTTAGCATAATTCTGCGCATGACGTGAACTGTTCTTGAATCGTTCTTAGCGAAACAAAAACAAACCTATAGTTAACGCGTCTCTGCTATACTCGCTCGACAACCGTTCCACGCTCGGCCTTGTATTATAACGCTAACTAGCGGTATTTAATTTCAATTGAATTGAAATTCAGAATAAATACGCAAAATATTGTTTTTATTTTCTGAAAAATTCTTGTCCGCGTGCAGATGCGATCCCGAGCCGCCCGGGAGTGAGGCCGGCACGTTACCATTATTAGACCAGCACGGGTACTCGTATGAGAATTATCATATCGTCTATTTGTATATATGTATACATGCGTACGTCTGAATTTTTGAAGTGAAAACTTGATCAGACCGAGCGAAATGTACTAGAATAATGTATACACAATAATAATAATAAACATATATATTTTTTAAATGTAATATAGAACAAAAATGGAAAATGTAAATGTAAATGAATATAGAACGAAAAAAAAAGTTGTATTTCGTATTATTAACCTCGCCTTGATGAAGTTTTCACTTCTGCCGTGTGGTCTTAAGCACACCCACTTTTTTTTTAATTTTGTTGTGATCTTTTAGAGGGGTGAAACATGGGATCCCTATTCCTTTTTTTACCAGACCTTTTTAACAAAATAAAATTTCTTGATTTAAAAATATCCGTTGAAAAGAACGATTTAGTACTAAACTCTTTTAACCCTTGTGTTGTTTTCCGTAAATGCAATAGTATCTTAATAAAAAAGTAAGATACAATATGGTGCATTGATGCATCTTCTGTGAATTAAAACGAAAAAATCTAGTAGGTGGATGTCACGTTTAGTTTGTACAAATTATGACTGAGTCAAAAGAAGCGGATAATTCTAAAATAATTATCCGCTTCTTTTGACTTTTAATAGAATACAAAATAAAAAATACAAACAAAACAAAATTATGTGTATTACAAAAAAGAAAAAGACAACAAGATCAAACGGAATGGAGTTATAAAAACTGCTCGAAATGGCCACCTCCAACCATCAGACAGGAACCGAGTCTTCGTCTCATAGATCGGCGCAAATGTTGAAATATTCCGTGTGTGTTTTGGATTGTCTAGCAGCCTGCAATGATGCTATTCCTTAAATCATTTACACATTCAATGGGGGTCGTATAAAGCAAGGACTTAAGGTGCCCTGAGATGCAAAAGGCCAAGGGGTTTAAGTCTGGTGATCCAACGCTTTGGATACACGTCGTCCAAATACTAACGAGCAGTTATGCTAAAATGGGCAGGCGGACTATCGTGCATAAACCACAAGCGTGGTCGAATAGCTAGTGGAACATTTTCAAGTAAAATGGGAAGCTGCTCCTGGAGAAAATTTGTATAGGATGCACCATTTAGCCGCAACGGTAGAAAATACGGCACAATAACATTTTCGCCAATAATTCCGACTCACACGTTAAGTGAAAAATCATATTGGTACTGACCTTCTTGAATTGCATGTGGGTTATTTACTGTAATGCTTGAAAATAGTAACTTATACATTCTTCATGATATTGCGAAAGTTATAGAAGTTTTCAATAACGTACATTTAAATACGACGGTTTGATTTTCAAGTAAAGTTATAAATCTAAGTATGATTTCTTTAATTTTAAAGTGATTTAAAAGTTAGTCTAAATATGACGATAAACAATTTAATGACACAGGGCGATTGCTATAGTTTAACTATTGTTAATTTATGAACTTCCAAACTTTTCATTTTATGATTTTTAAAATTATAATAAAAATTACTTGTTTATAAATAGAAAATATTAGATATATAATATTAGATTAGAAGTAACTCTTTTCGATTAATTTTAATTATGCTCAGTGTAGTTGAAGTCATGGCGAACTCATAATTTTAAGTCGTAAACGGGTTTTTTCAGATATAATATCCTATAACTTTTGCAATATCGCCCACAGGTGGAAGAATGTATATATTTTTAATTAGTAAATTTTAAGTACTTTTCAATTACATATAAACATACAGGCTGTTCCATTTAATTCTTTTTAGGATTTTTAACTTTAGCAAATGGTGTGTAATTCTAAGGAACGTGCGCAGATATGTCGAAATAAACATTAAGATCACGTACTGAAAAGATATATCTACTAATTGAGCCCATAATAGGTATTTTATCATTAGTCGTTATTTCATAGCAACTTTTCAAATGGTGTACAATTTTTACCGAAAAATCGCCATATCTCAGAAACAGTTGAAAATCGGCAAATACAAGTTGATGCCAGTTTAATCAGCTCTTCAAGGCCTCATAAAATGTAAAAAAATGCATAGCATTCCATTTAAAAAAACAAAGTTTGTGTTGATTCGTCGTTGTCCAACACTCTGTATAAATGAAAATATATTGTAGAGCTTATGATTATTTACAATTTTTATATTAAAAATTATTCGCTATCTACATTATTAAATACCAATAATGGACGTTACCGCTAGGCTGGAACACCCGGCATAATCAACGAGCAGATAATAAACTGTTGTGGAAAGAAAAGGTTATTTTGACTCACACTTCTCATGCATATTATATAAGAGGCAATCATACCCGGCATTCCTCTTGCAGCAGAAACTCATGTGATATACAAGATATTCTTTGGAGTCCAAGTGGATTTGGCAAAACGGGCACTGCTGGAGTTCTGGAATTGCATGGAAAACACACCCATTAAATTACATGCAAAACTGACATTGATGCCGTTCTTGTGGAACGCAAAAGTCATAAAATATCATCATATTACCGAAGCACAAATGATGTTTATGTAAAGTAAAAATGAACAATTTATGGTCAACATATAACCATGCAAAAAAAAGGATTTGTTACAGCTGTAGGACTAACCATGTTTGCTTAGCCGAACATTTCTCTTATTAATTATCGATGTTTCGGACAATGAGATAGAGGATCGATTAGAATTTGTAGGAAAAGAGTATGACGTAAAAATTAATTTGTGAATCAGTTTCTGTATTGTATACTATAACTTTTAATAATTCATGAGAGTTGTAGGAAGAATTTTATGTGTTTGAGTGTAACCACAAATAACAATTTATATATTTCCGTTCAATTTTGCCAAATAAGAGCAGCTAGGTATGTAAGTATTTATTCTCATGTTTTGTATAAGGGTGATCATTAATCTTTGAGTTAATACCACATGTGTATGGAATTATAAACGGGATATTCACAATACCTTCAATTGAAAACGTTCCTGCTGTATCCTTATCGCAAATAGTTTTATGTTTAGCCAAATGTGATCTCGAGCTGAATCCAAGGCAGCAAAATGTGCAGGCAAATACGTCCTTACTGATGTCTTTCGTAATCGTAACAAAATCCAACCTGACAATTTTATTCAGGCTCTTTTCAGATGCCTCACCAAAATACACCAGTAATTCTTCACCAGCTCGAATTTGACAAGTGCTCTGATAATATATATTCTCCTCAGATTTAAAGACATTCAGATTTCGGTCACAAGTATTCCTGGTAGGATTAACGTACTGCATCCAATTCAAACACTTCCATTTATTTTTGTCTAAAACAAATTTCTCCCCTTTCCTTTCCCAGGGACATTCTGTTGTGCTGAGTCCAGTGAAAGGACCAAATTTTACACCTTCAGGAATAATTCTCAAAGCATATATTCCAGTTTGCCCGAGACAATCTTGAATTTCTAAAATATCACTTGGTATATCTTCTCCACTATCTGCGTTATTCAAAGCATATTTGTTTAAAATATGCACAAGCATTCCACATTCGATGCAATAGTCGATGTAATATGCTTCACAATGTTCACAGTCTGTTGACCAAAGATACACACACATTAAGAATCATATTACTTGGTAATTCTTTAAATAAATACAGAATCATGAAATAGTATCAAGTAATATACTATGTAAGGATGACAAATATTTAACTGGCAATTGAAATAAGTGAAACCTTTGTATTTGAGACATAAAACAGGTTTGAAAATAAAAATATGTACATGTTTGTACTGGAATTTTATTGTTTTTCTATAAACAGAATAAATACAAAATGCGCTTAACTTTTTTCTGTGTATTTTATGTTTATACTGCAAATGTTTCATCACTCCTTACAAACAAGACAATCAGAAAATTCTAAAAGAGTTGCTTCTAACTCTTTTAGAATTTTCTGATTGTCTTGTTTGTAAGGAGTGATGAAACATTTGCAGTATAAACATAAAATACACAGAAAAAAGTTAAGCGCATTTTGTATTTATTCTGTTTATAGAAAAACAATAAAATTCCAGTACAAACATGTACATATTTTTATTTTCAAACCTGTTTTATGTCTCAAATACAAAGGTTTCACTTATTTCAATTGCCAGTTAAATATTTGTCATCCTTACATAGTATATTACTTGATACTATTTCATGATTCTGTATTTATTTAAAGAATTACCAAGTAATATGATTCTTAATGTGTGTGTATCTTTGGTCAACAGACTGTGAACATTGTGAAGCATATTACATCGACTATTATTAGAAGTTTCTTGCCCATGAAACAGTACCAATAATAATATCAGAAACACCAAGAACTTACAAAGCATTCCATTAAGTAATTGCTCATGTAAAACCAATCATCAGCAATAATATCAATGATTTAGTAAGAGATAAAGACTTTGTAGTGGAACGAGCAACTGGTCTTTAATCTTGAAATATGAATCGTAAACAAGAATTTCATATTTTCTACTCTCACACTGACAATAAAACATATATTTTTTGATACTGTTCGAAATATTTATTATTTGTGTGGGCATCATGTTAAAGTTTAGCCTTATATACAGTTACTTACACAGTAGTCCATTATCAAATTCAATTTTAACATTGTCATTTTGTACTTCTGTCGCTTGAAATGATGCCAGTTCTGTCTTCATATTATTCAAACATGCAGGCTCTTCATACTGCTTTAATTTCCTATGCCAAGTGAAGCCTTGTATTTCAGCATTGTCTATAGTAATGGTAGTTTCAGAGATACACATTTTATCGTCTACAAAACTGTCTTCTTGGCATTGGTCTTCCTTTACTCTGAATGTATTTGCCGAAAGTATTGCATCACTTATATTAACTTGGTCAACATGATCACCCATTGTGAACAATTATTAATTTGAGAATGATGAATAAACCAGAGAATTAACAAAAAAGTATTACAAAATGGTGGTATCATATAATTTCCAACGCCGCTACCAACTTATATGTGCTAGCAAAATCACTATATGTTCACTTGTCCTACATTAGCAAATACGTATTTTCATCCTTCTCTATAATTGTGATTTTGCTGGACATATCACGTACGTGATATGTCCAGTAGCAGATATTAATCACTGATATTCACAATTCACAGTAGATGTAAACTATTATAATACCGGGTGCGGCAGCATAACTTCCTTTTTTCAAAACTTAATAAAACCCATTGTATGAATCAGAAAACTTTTATTTGTTTTTTATAATGTAGGCGCATATCTAAAGTTTGTTTTACATAGTTTTGAAGATAAAATCAGGAAGCTCCCACTGCCTCAATGTTCTCAGGTGTTCTAATGGTCCGAGGCACTCCCGTTCTTCGTCTTGTCGCACTTGCAGTTTGTCTGGACGTAGTGACCCACGTAACAATTGATTTCCGGTCCGGGACAGAGGCCAACGGGGCTAAATTAAAGCGAATCTGAAAGGCGCGCGATCATAGAACATCCGCTCGAAAAGTAGGCCTTAACTGAAAGAGCACGCTCCTCACTGTTCCAACGCATGATGGCGGGACAAAACTTTCGAACGAGACCACTAGTGCTCCGGTACATCAACCGAGTGAATGGCGCGCATTTTAAAGTTTTGCTGCCGTACGCTTTAGATATATCAGTGATTGAAATAACGTTTGGATATCGACCATACAATTCAACGGCGAGTGCGTGCAGATCTAAGATATAAAAAATGAGGTGTGGCCACCACATGACTTTCCTATACGTATGAGCGTTTCAAATTATAGAATTTTAAGAATTTTTCTATACAAAAATTATTCAAAATCTTATTCTAAGTACTTCTATTCTCTTAATAAATATCTATAGAAAGCATACGTTGCAAGATATCAAAAAAGTGCTCCTCGCGAAGAGTAAAAGTGCTACTTCCGGTCCGAATTTTGAAATTTCATATATACAAAAAATATTGCAAATCCAGTTCTAAATACTTTTGTACTCTTGATAAATATATGTATAGAATGCATAACTTACGACATATTTGCAAAAAAAAAACGCTATTCGATAAGAGTAAAAGTGGTACTTCCGGTCTGAATCTTTAAATTTTTTTTATACAAAAGATATTGAAAATTATGTTTTAAATACTTTTATACTCGTAACGTACTTGTCTAAAAAGCATGACTTGCTATATATTCGCAAAAAACTGATTTTCGATAAGAGTAAAAGACCTACTGAAGGAAGAATTGTTTTGAAGCCTGTACTACCGAAAATATTTATGATTATTATTATGATGTAGAAGAATCTGTACTAGTTTGTAAGAAATTGTTGTTATTTCAACTGCACAGTGAAGAAAATGTTCCGACAATTTTTATTAGATATTTTTCATATTGTTGAAAAATGTTTACCTAAAGTTAATTGTTTTGAAGTAGTATCACCACCTTGTAGTGGTAAAAAATTTTTCTTCGATATGATTTTACATTATTTTATTAATTTCGGTCAAATCGGTAATTTTAGTAAATTTTCTAATTTTCCAATGCAAGAATGTGTAAATAAACGAATTTTATTATGGAATGAACCTATGTGCGAGGTAACACAATTCGATACAATAAAAATGTTATTCGGTGGTTGAAACATAGCCTCTAATTGGGCTAATGTATCGCCTGTTGGTTTTTCGAAGATACGCTGTCTTGAAGTTCCAGCAGTTGGCGGTCTTTCACCTGTTGATCGTGTAGTTGATACTTTTGATGGCTTAGAAGGTGTCACAACATTCACAGGTGGTACTTGAGTTGTCCTATCGCTTTGTGATCGTAACGAGTCGTGCCAAGTGCCAGTAAATGCCCGTGCCCGTGCTACTTGATATTGTCGACTAAGTTCTCGTTCTGCGTACTGTCTCTGCCCTTCGTGTAATTGTCCAGTTGTTTTTCCGTATTTACCACCTAATTTTTGGGTGGCATTGGATACACCTGTCCGAATTTTTTTTCAAATAAATATTTTCCACTTAAACCAAGAAAACCGAATAATGCATGTAAATTTCCATGCTGTATATATTCATTTAAAAAATCGGTCGCGTAATGTTTATCACTTCTTGAATATTGCCTTTTGTATATTCAATGTCATGTAACAACGCTAAAAAATCGTCGAAGTCAACTAAAATCTGAATGACTGGAGCTTGCAAAAAAAAACAACCTTTTATTTACCTTTATATGGTGTTAATGAAATAGTATGGAAAAAAGGTTGTTCTGCTTTGAGTTTACCTCCATATCACTGTAATTTTAACATCGAACTTGTATGGGTTCAAGTTAAACATCATGTCACTGCCAATAAGAATTCATTTAAATTAGACACAGAGTCCAGAATTTGTTGTTAGGATTAAACATGGTTGATGCTGATTTTATCATGTCATGATGGAAGAAGAAAAAGTGTATGGCACTGAAATATTGTTGACAATATCCGATCTTGAGAAGATGTAATTTTAATAATCAACATTAATGATTTGACATTAAGTTGGTGCAAATAACAGTAGTGTAAAATTGCAAGAGTTAATTTTAGTGTTTTTTTTTAACTTATTGTAATAACAATTAGAAATGTACTTAATATTCTTTTCAAGCTTTCTGTTATTCAATGTAATGTTTTGTGAAATAAAAATACTTGTTCATGTTTACAAGTTTTTATTAATAAAAATATGGAATGATGCTTATTGCTTTTATTATAGATATTATATTTATTAAAGATATTTCTTTTGAGGTATTAAACACTTTATCTTTACACTGCAATTAAATACTTCCCGCATATATCCATATACAATAGCTGCAATAATCTACAAGAATAAAATAAGAAACTACAAAATATTAATTGCAACACAGGTAAGAGTTTAGATTTTTCATAGTTCATGTTGTGCCATAAAGCTTCTTTCTTGATTTTGCTTGACTTCTTTTCCAAGCTTCATATTTTCTTTTATATTTACCAGGAGATACCATAAAAATAAATTGATTTTGTTTTACATAATAATTCTTAAATACAATATAAAAACTTATGCAAAATTATTATGAAAAGTCCTTGTCAACTTTGCGTTTTTTTCCTGCAGCTCGTGTCAGAACCAGTCTCATAACCAGGAAACATTCTGAAAAAAGTGTGCTATTATATACTTAATCTGATAATCATTTTAATTAATTTTGTTACATTGTCTCAATTTCCTATCTAATCTTGGTCTAATGGGATCATCCGATCAAGCTCTCTCCTTTTCAGAACTTAATGAAGGCACTTCATGTGTTCCTGCTAACGATTCATCAGTGAGATTTTGTCCACTAACACCAGCAAAACTAATACTTGAAACTTCATCTACAGCAGATGTTTCCAGTATTATTTTCAAAGATGCTACAACATTGTTACACAATCGAAATCGCTGGTGTTCCATTGACACATAATCTTCATCTCTGAAATGTTCTAAACAAACATATTTATTCTCTGACCATAACCTATCAGTTGCTATATTCAAAGCTTTCAAGCATATCGGTAACAAGGCACCTTCTGAAAATCTGAAATAATTTTGATATTTCAACAAATTTAAAATGATCTTGCCATCAAACCTGTGAAAACTTTATCCTTCAGGTTTAAACCTCTTAATATTGGGACAGCTTTTAGCACTGCACGACATGTGTATATGGATATTTATGTGTTTAATATCTAATAGATTTATACAATAATGAAACCACACACTTGAGCACATGAAACAAATATTACTTCCACAGCAACTTTTTCCACACGATTCACCAGAAACAAGTATGTCTGAGAACTACATTTAAAAGTCAAAAATAAAAACACAATAATTTAGTAATACACCACAAAACAAGCATAACCTAGTTGAACATAAACAAAACGACTCTTGACATACCTGGGTCAAAATAGCGGCGATTATTGCGTCGCGTAAAAATTAGATGCGCAGTGGTTCAAGAGCATTCTCCCCTCTCAACCAGAGATATAGAGAGGGGAGAATGCTCTTGAACCATATCCATATTCTAGAAAACGTAATGCTGCCTTCTTTCGACAATTATATCCCGAAAATTTTATTTATCAACATGACAATTGTCCTGTGCGCACGGCTAATATTGCTAGACCATGGCTTGGTAATAATAACGTGGCAGACAAACAGCCCAGATTACCCAGATAATTAACTAAGAAAATATATACCCAAAATATTCGTTTTCTAAACGTGAATCATCTTTGGGATACAATACAAAAAGAGTGGGAAGAATTCGCGACAGATGAAAATTACGTCCGGCAATTAATTAATTCAATGCCCCATCATTTAAATAAAGTCATTGAAGGAAATGGCAGTAAGACTAAATATTAATGTTTTCTTGTTTTGTTTTTATATTTACTTTTATTTGTATTTTATTTTTCGTGTTAAATATTAAACAATTATATAATATAATAAATTTTATTTAATGTTAAGATAACCAATCATTTTGACAACTAATGTCAATAATGAAGGCATTATTTAACCTTTCAAACACAGGAAAAAAAGTCATTTTCACACTAACAACAAAATAATGTCAAAATTAGCAATAAGACGCGTACGCCACTTCATTGCACAGAACTGTACTTCTAAATTAATTTTGAGGTTTGTTTCATATTCACAACAGTCACATTTTAAACTAAATTCTTCAAATGTTTAGATTTCATATGTCTTTTTAAACTACCTGTTTGGCGTGTTCCATATTCACATGAGTCACATTTATAACTAAATTCCACCAAATGTTTAGTTTTTATATGCACTTGTAAACAACTTTTGAGGAATGTTGCATATTCACAGTAATCACATTTTAAACTAGATTGCTTCAAATGTTTAGTTTTTATATGGCTTTCTAGATGAGTTTTGTAGTTTGTACAATATTCGCATGATTCACATTTATAATCAAATTCTTTCAAATGTTTAGTTTTTATATGCCTTTGTAAATTACTTTTGTCATTTGTTATATATTCGCATGAGTCACATTTATAACTAAATTTCTTCAAATGTTTAGTTTTTATATGTACTTTTAAACAATGTTTGTAGTTTGTTCTATATTCGCATGATTCACATTTCAAATCAAATTCTTTCAAATGTTTAGTTTTTATATGCATTTTTAAATCACTTTTGTTGTTTGTTCTATATTCACATGAATCACATTTTAAACTAAATTGCTTCAAATGTTTAGTTTTTATATGCACTTTTAAATTAGTTTTGTTGTTTGTTTGATATTCACAAAAATCACATTTTAAACTAAATTGCTTCAAATGTTTATCTTTTATATGTCTCTTTAAATGACTTTTGTTATTTGTTACGACTTCACAAGTATCACATTTATAATCAAATTTCTTTAAATGTTTCGTTTTTATATGTTTTCTTAGATATTGTTTGTATTTTGTTCGAAATACACACAGTGAACATTTAAACACTTTCTTTTGATTTCGTGAGTTCGATTGTTCTACTTTTATATGTACATTCCTATAATTAGTCGTAGAATGTTCTGGACCGTCTTTTCCTTCAACATAAGCGTGCGTATTTTCCACGTGCAGCCTGAGGAATTCTTTGGTCTTGAAACGTCTGTTACAAATCCCACATTTATACATTTTAACTATGTAATGGCGGTTGCTGGTGTGCTCCTTGAGATCTGCTTGGTACTTCGTCCTGTACTTGCACTGCTCACATTTATACATTTCACGGAGGCATCTCTTGCGTCCATTCAAATCTGTCGTCGGCAGAATGCGCCCTCTGAAAACATAAAAATGAATATTTCTCATCGCACGTTGAACATCAATTTAAGGGCGGAGATAATTTCACCACCAAATGGCTAATGCGCTTTATTCAAAACATCTAAACAAAAGAGTATACCTTGCTTTACGAAACGAACTAGGAGTTACAGTGGCATTGACTAATATGTACCATTGACCTTCTACGAGGATTGGGGGTAGGGGAAACTAGAGTGAACGATCATCACGAAGGTATGCGCACCCTAAACTTTAATTGGACTGCTTACTTAGCGCAACGTACCGACGAGCTAACATTGCTAAGACTAATTACGTACGTGACGCAGCGACGAGCAGCGTCACAAATTAATTAAGCGCCTGCCTAATGATATTCAAATCAGTCAAGCCTTTTAGTAAAGCTTCTACAGGTTGTTTCCAAATAAGTGCGAAAGTTTTGAGAGAGTGATTCCTTGTCAAAAATAAAAGGGAGTCTTTCATGTAAACAAAAGCTATTTAGGCTTGTCCTTGAAGAGTTACACGCTTCGAAAAATGAGAAAAAAACTTGTTTTTTTTTTGTTATTAAAACTGCTGAAGAGTTAGAGAAATGGCATTTTGTGGGCGTGTTCTACCAATAAAAAGGCGACCTACGATTTTTTTTTAATTTTGTCGTTTGTTGTGATCTTTTAGAGGGGTGAAACAAGCAACCCCTATTCCTTTTTTCACCAGACCTTTTTAACAAAATAAAATTTCTCGATTTAAAAATAGACATAACAATTTTAAGAGAAAACAATAACTAATAAAATATTTTCAATTTATCATAAACCTTCATACACGGACGTCATTATTCATAATAAGTCGAATAAGCCGATTAAACACAAACTCGCCGCCTTTCACTCCATGATTCATATATTAACTTCTATACCACTAAATAAACGAAATTTTCTCATAGAATTAAATATTATAAAACAATTAGCAATAAATAATGGATAGAATCGCAAATTAATGGACCAAATATTAAAGAAAAAGAATTATAAGAAAGCAATAGAGATGGTGTATCTAAATAAGAAAGAAAACCAACATTTATAAATTAATCACATATTGCTGTGACCTTCTCTACTATGGTTGGTAACCAATAGTTAAATTAATAAATTGATATTCTCTAATAATCTCAGGGTCTAAAGGTGAATTTCTTTGTTTTTCGATAACGGGGAATGTGTCGCAGCCTTTTGCTTATTGTGAGTTCTAGCTGTGATAGTGATGTTTACTTTCCTTGTGTTCTCCTTTGGGATGGGTATAAATAAGTAAATATTGAATGTCAGCACAACTTATTTTTATTTTCAATATAAATTTACAAAAAAATGGAGAATAATATTTTATTATCATACAATACAATATTTTATTTTTATTTTTATGTGTTCTCTTTTCATCAATAGTACAAGCACCTTGCAAATCCTTTGTTCCTTAAGAAAATTGTGAAAATTTACTGAATTGATTCTTCATGTATGCTTACAAATCAAGGAAATTACTAAATTCACTTTCTTTACTTTTTACCGATGTATCCCCATTGGATCAACTCGACCTGAGATTCTCACGTCAAAATCGAGTTTTAAACAATGAGGAACTATTAGATGTTTCCCATAATATTTCAAAATTATTGTTATTCAAATGAGAGCGTTAACGCCTCGTTGAGTCGCCCTAACTTGAGATTCGCACGTCAACCCAAGGCTTACTCAAAGAAGGATTTATTAAATATTTAAATAATATTCTAAAATTTGTTGCTATCCGGGTAAAATTATTGATACTCCGTTGAATCGCCTTAACTTGAGATTCGCACGTCAACCTAAGGCTTACTCAAAGAAGGATTTATTAAATATTTAAATAATCTTCCAAAAATTGTTGCTATTCAGGTAAAATTATTGATACTCCGTTGAATCGCCTTAACTTGAGATTCGCACGTCAACCCAAGGCTTACTCAAAGAAGGATTTATTAAATACTTAAAATAATATTCTATAAATTGTTGCTATCCGGTAATTTTATATCACACACATGAAGATTCCTTTATTTATTTATTTATAGGATTGCAAGATGGAGTTTTATTTGATAGTGCTTGTACTTACTTTTCTTGATTGTATGTCATTTCGAACTCTTCTTGATAATCCGGGCCTTCCATCCTTCTGGAAACTTTATTATGGCGGACTTTGTAAAGTCGAATAATAATATTCCGCGCTTTTACTGTATATAGCGCGCACTTATCGTCTGTGAAGCGTATCACACGTTTTGTTCTTGCGACGTCTGGATCTTAAAGGCGTTTATGCCTTTTTAGATTTTTATTTTATTTATTTCTTTATAACACTTGGAGCACTGGTTTAACTTTTCTTTTCTTCTTGAGTATTGGAGATCTTCGGATGGACTCCTTTATTTTGCAGATGCACGCCTTTATATACCATTCAACATTTGACAAACGCTTTATTTTGTTTCAAATTATTTTTGTTCAGTTTAAATTTTCATCTACTGCGCCCTCCGTGTTTGTTATGGTAACTATCGATGTCACGTGATCATGTGACCTTTCTTCCGCCATGTTACCGTTGTTGTTGTTTACATATTCTATACTTGCATATCCAATGGACATCGATTGATTTCATCGATCTGTAGGTATTCTTAAGCTGTACTATATTATATACTGACTAATGTTTTATTTATTTTTAGCTTGGAATCTCTTGAAGCATATATATATATATATAAGGAAATTGTGTACCAATCGCATGTTTGGATGTGCATTCAATAATATCTTTTATTCTGGATATCAGTGAAAAATCGCATACCCAACATAATGTTTTATTTTTAATAGTGAACCAGGCCACAATATTTACATTCTGGATGTGTTGGTGTATATCGAAAACAAATAAGTCATATACCTTTGTATGCATTTCCATGTCCCATACGGAAGAAAACACAATTGATCTTAGTGACTGTGAAATGAGTGGAATATTTATTTATGTATAGAGACCTTTGTTCTAGCCGTAGTGTTTATTATTATTGCAATATGTTGAACGCAGGCTTCTATTCATCGATTATTATTACTGCCAAAGAATGCATTACCGAATGACCTACTTTCCATTAATTACTAATAATAATGTTTAAATCGTTACATATCCTTTTTTTTAGACTGAGGTCAGTATTTAAGCATCATATTTTGTATGATATTTAACACAATTTTGTGCTCTAATTTATTTAACATTGTTTTATATAACATTCAATACCATTTTATTTTTAATTGCTAGTGCTTTCATTTTTTTACGGGTATGCAACCCATATTGCATTGATGTGTATTCTACTGCATAGTCATCAATTTGAATACCCACTGTTATGCGATAATTTAAATTATATATATATATATATATTTATATAAATTAGTGGATTATTCTGTATTTATCTGTTGAAATATTAAATTATAATTTATATCAAATATGTAAATTTATATTTATCTAAAATAAATGTGCTGGTATTTTATTTTTGTTGACTTTTTATTTGTTTGATTTCTTTATTTATCTATTTATTTATTTAAGAGGAAAAATACCACAGCAATATGTAGGAAAAACTAACAAAAATATGGAGTCAAATTATGCATGTCACCTGTAGGAAAATAACCACAAATTTAATAGTAACTTGTTAGAAGCTATTGTTAGAAAATACTAGTAGAGTAAGACCGCCGGTTCTGGCTCCACCGCCGGGCGGTGGAGGTCAAAGGTCACCGGAGGTGGAGGTCAAAGGTCACCGGAGGCGGGGGTCAAAGGTAATCGGAGGCGGAAGTCAAAGGTCACCGGAGGTGGAGGTCAAAGGTCGCCGAAGGCGGGGGTCAAAGGTCGCCGGGGCGGAGGTCAAAGGTCACGGGTCGCCGGAGGTCAAAGGTCGCCGGAGGCGGAGGTTAAAGGTCACCGGAGGTGGAGGTCAAAGGTCACCGGAGGTGGCGCTCTCTGACGGCCACTAACCCAACTAAGGTGGCGCCCTCTGATGGTCACTAACCAAACTAATATGGCGACCTCTAACGGTCACTAACCAAACTAAAAATTGCATCTCTCATCATTACCAACCCGACTAAAATAGCGCCCTCTGACATTCACTAACCCAACTAATGTAGCGCCCTTCCAACCAAACTAATATGGCGGTCTCTGATGATCACTTGCCAAACTAAAAATGGCAGCTATCATGATTATCAACCCAACTAATGTAGCGCCCTCTGACGGTCACTAACCAAACTAAAAATTGCATCTCTCATCATTACCAACCCAACTAAAATGGCGCCCTCTGACGGTCACTAACCAAACTAAAAATGGCGCTCTCATGATTACCAACTAAAATGGCGTCCTCTAACGATCACTAACCAAACTAAAAAATGGTATCTCTCATGATTACCAGCCAAACCAATATGGCGCTCTCTGACGATCACTAACCAAACTAAAAATGGCGCTCTCATGATTACCAACTAAAATGGCGCCCTCTGACATTCACTTGCCAAACTAATGTGACGCCTTCTAACGGTCACTAACCAAAGTAAATATTAAATATATATAAGAATTTCGAATGTAATATCAGCAGTATCAATTGTAAAGCGGTGTAACACATTTTGTATAGACAGTGATAATCAAGTACCTATAATGACAGTGAAACCATACAACGTGGAGAAGTATGAAAACTTTTTAGCGGTTAATGGCATCGAAATACCTATCGGAGTTGGGAATTGGCTATTATCCACGGAATTGAATCAAAGCGATTGTTTATTCATAGCAGCATTTGCATATCAGAACGCACAATATTTCGATATCGATGAATTAATCCACATATTAGAATATTGTAACCCCAATATAACCCAACTAAAAAAGTGTTGTATCTATTGTGAATATGAATATCTACATGAACCTGATTTTGAACTTCGTGATGAAATTTGTGTGTTTGATATAGAAACGTCGAATGTGCTGACTTTAAATAAGATTATACCGGAGATGTTAATGACTTGGTATCCTTAATATGATCATCCAGAATTGGATTATAATGAAGAAATCATCGTGAATGGTGGTGGATATGCTATTTACGCTCATCAGAAGTGTTTCGCAAGTAGCTAACATGTACAGACCTGTATAATCTTGTCGGTACTTGTTTGGAAATACATCAGTCGACAATGTACGTTGATTGACAATTAATATTTGTTTTATACATATTTATTAATCAAATATTTTATACACCATTCCATTTCGAAATTTTTGGTATTATAATGTAAGTATAATACTTCAAGCCTGTATAAGACATTTAAGAATTTATCATGACAAGAGATTTAATATTTTAATGTAAAGCACCTTCCAATGAAACCAGACTTGTGGCATACTTTTATGAAATCGAATAAAATCAGTACTCTTGAGCACACTTAACTTTTTCATTAGCTTCACGTATCATGGATTTTTAAATACCTAGATAACCGGATATTTATAATACACCGGACTTTCATCACAGGTTTTTATGGGTACCCAGATAATTTATTTTATGGATCCTTATGCATACATATAATTTAAACAACACGTATACATATACACATACATAACTATATATTAAAATCCGATCACTACAACCAATATATACGTATTATTTGTACATATAATACAAAAAAATCATGGTATAACCAAACTTGTTGATTCATACAAATTGAGTAAAATTTGTCTTTCCTTGTTTAGCGTCACTCTATTATAACATAAAAAAAAGTGTCGATATCGATGATGACACTATAAAAACGTATTCTACATATGTTTTTATACATACTTATTAATCATATTATATATATATTTCCTAATCTAAATTTATGACTGAAAAAGAAAATGAAAATAAATACATATAAACTCAAGTACTGAGTGACGTAGTAATCAAATTTTAGTATACAGGGTGTTTCAAAAGTAAGAGGCGGATACATACAGAATGTTTCAAAGGTAAGGGTGGATACATACAAGGTTTTCAAATACACCGAGTTTTTATTACCAGTTTTAAAATTCACAGGGTTTTTATCATCGGTTTTAAAATACCAGGGTTTTCAGAAATTAATTGTTCATATCTTTGTAGATGTTAAATTCATCGCTATATTAGTAGTATTATACTTGTATGTATGATTATAACATTATTAATTATATATATATAAATATATATTTGTGACGAATAGAAAGAGTTAAATAGATAATGCGAGCTATTTCAATTATTTTGTTAGAAAGCGCATTTTTTTATGTTGACGTCAGAAATATCTTTGAAAGCATTACCTCGATATAATTTAAAAAAATCCACAGCACTAATTAGACGACTTGAGGTAATTGTATAGTTAGAAAGCGCATTTTTAAAGTTGACGTCATACTGATGTCATGTAGTTTGACCAGGAATTTAATATCCTTTAAGTTATATATTATATAATCTATAATATTTTTACTTAATATTGTAAGAACATTAAATAAAAAATTGAGGTTGCAGTTGGATTAGTAAACAATGGGCGTGGTCAAGATCTCTTTATTGCATGTAAATATCAATAAAGTGAATTTATAGTTGACGTCAGAGCTAGTATAATTTTTATAGATGTATATAATGCCTTGATATAATTAAAAAAATCCGCTCATACATAAATTCCTTATTGATCAATACAATTTAACGAACATAAAATTACATTGAAGTTCAGAAGTATATCCATATGATAATATTAATGCAGACTTCAATAAGAAACAATGGACGATTCTGTTTTAAATGTATACACAATTTCAACGTTCATATTACTATAAAAATGATGTGGAACCGTGTCTTTCACCTATAAATTATGAACATTTAGCACCGATTGTTATTATAGACTCCAGTTATCAAAGTGAGTTGGTGAAGAACGAAGCAGTTGATATTCGATTAGACTTCAGTAAACGTGACAGAAAAGACTACAGCATTTTGTCTGATTTTACACGATCGGATTGTTAAATATAACCCATTAACAAGTGTTGTAAAATTATTCTAAAAAGAGAAAATGTTTATAATAGATATTCAGGGATATCAGTATGAAGATAGCGAATATTTCATTAAAGAAATAGCAATCTACGATTTAACTACGCATCACGTTAACCATACTTTCGTTCAAATGCCCAACAAGTTGTCATGGTTTTGTCCAACAATGAAAAAACATATGGAATGGTTATGTAATAATATACATGGATTACATTGGGATAACATGGACAAACATTAATCAATATCGATGAATCGTATAGAAAACTACATTCAGAGTATCGTTGGTGATGCGATCATAATGGTAAAAGGATTGAATAAGAACATTTTGGAAAATTTTCTGTCCAATACAATTATCGATATGGAGAGATTTACTTGTCCAAATCTAAGTACTTTAAGGCAAAATGAATGGAGTCGACATTGTAATTTCCATAAGAACAATAATTTAAAATGTGCAAAAGAAAATGTATATTTGTTATATCACTGGTTTATAAAATAATAAAACACAATATTTATTTTTTTATTTAAAACCTTTAACCTATTTACATTATATTCTATAACTGTGTAAAATTATATTTATGTGCAATGTCTTGGATAATATTAATTCGAGGAACAAAGCGACCATCATCTTTCCTATAGATCTTCTGAGTGACTTATACAATATTAAGCGCGAAAACCTCCCTTTTCCTGTTACCTATACCACACTAAAAAAAAAAGAATCACTAATTTCTTTAAATAATAAAAAACTGAATCATGGAGTATGTTTAACCATAAGCAGAATTAATCATTCATGTCTTCGTAGATGTGAAATTCAAAGTTATTACAGGTTCGTTGAGGGTGGCTGACATTTAAATTTAATATACATTGGGGTGAGAAGGGTAAGAGGTGGGATGACATCAGTTCTAAATCTTTAATTTTTTGCAAAACTAATTTCAAGCATTATGTACCTAAATATAAAGCGCTAATTAGATGATGCAAGGTATTTTCAACTGTTTAGTACAACATAACAATATAAAAAGTATATATTGAGGAATTTTTAAAATGTTGACGTTAGAGTATTTTGTACTATTTTCTGTTTGCTTATGAACCTACTAATTTCCGACATATATAGTAAACACACAAATAAAGTGAGTCCACAGACTTGAATAGTCTAAATGTGAAAGGTAATGTAATTTAATGACGTCATAGAGTAAGACATATCCACAATATTATTGAAAATGGTCCTATTATACTCGTATTATATGAGTTTATATTATGGAAAAGAGGGTATATTTAAAAAAATAGCTGTATATAATTTATAAATATACTTACATACTACACTCAACACAAGAACAACAATGTTTATTCTTAGACATATATCTTCAACTACACACTCCATCCTACTTAACGCGAAAACATATCAAGGAATTTCTAAAATTTATAATGTACATCGTCTAAAAGTTCTATTATAAACAACCGTGTAATTACTGTGATTATTCGATTGACGACATATATGAATGTGCATATCAAGAATTTCTAAAATTTTAATGATTATTGTTTTCCAACTACATATTTCCCTTACGTAGAAAGCACAATCAAGGAATTTCTAGAATTTTAATGACCGAGCTAATAGACATCGCCTAAAAAATTTCTATTATATATAAAGAATATTCTCAATTATCTAATACTGACTTTGTTCCAGAGAATTTCGAAATTAGACATCGAATAACATTAATAAATAATTAAAAGTGAACATTTTGATTAACACGTAAGAGACATATTTATAGGAACATAATAATGAACATCAATATATAAACAGCCACAATAACATGACAAATTTAAATAAGTATCCATAATATTTTTACTTAATATGTAAGAACATTAAATAAAAAAAATTGAGGTTATAGTTGGATTAGTAAACAATGAGCGTGGTCAAGATCTCTTTATTACATGTAAATATCAATAAAATTAATGATTGAAATACTATATTGACTGATGTTAACTGTTTTGACTTCAGACGACGAAGTAATATATAGTTCCTGAAACATATTATCGTAGACTGTAGACATTACATCCAACACACACACACACACAATCATCAATTGTAAAACAGTTCATCATGATAACTTACGTGATATCACATATTTCTTTAATATAATTCTTTGTAGCAATTTATCCACAAATGAACAATGCTAGCTCATTCATAACGCCTCAACTAAATTTTGAAATGTATCTGATCCTCTTGTCAGCAAGTCGGACATAATTTAACACTTTCTCAATGTATTATCATCTAAAATTAAAAAAAAAAAAAACATAAATACAGCATGAAGCAGTATAAATATATAGAAAAAAAAACCTATATTATAATAGTTCTATCTACAGTGTTATTTATTCCATGCGCTAATTAGATGGTGCAAGGTTTTTGCAACTGTTTAGTTGAACATAACAATATAGAAAGTATATACTAAGGAATTTTTAATGATCGAGTTAATAGACATCATCTAAAAATGTCTATTCATTAATATATAATATATATATTATATATATACTGAGTGGGCCACCGAAAACGAAACAGATTGAATATCTCGAAGGAGAAAACTTTCTTGAAAAAACGGGAAAACAGGTCGATTTTTGATCCAAGGGGGACACCCTTCCATCATATCTTGAACTGTGATACGTCATTCCCCTCCCCTCCATCACTCTAACCATTACAATTTAAATAGGGAAAGTAGTATATACGATACATCATTGAAAAGGTAATTGTACGGAGAATTCAGCAAAGTGATTGTTGGTTGCGCTATTTTTGATTTTAGCGCCCTCTAGCGGAAAAAAAACGGTTACGTATTCCACAATGTGACACATCATTTCAAAGCTAATTTTATTAGCAACTAAATACGTAATATCTTTGACATTTATTTGTCATCATTCTCAAGTACAGACTGTCAGTGTCTTTTGTAAACTAATAAGTTCGTAGTTTCTAATATTAGAGCTCTGCAAGGTGTTTCGATTATTTAATTTTTTTTCAATTGTGCATTAAATTGCTAATAAAATTAGCTTTGAAATGATGTGTCACATTGTGAAATACGTAACCGTTTTTTTACCCGCTAGAGGGCGCTAAAATCAAAAATAGCGCAACCAACAATCACATTGCTGAATTCTCCGTACAATTACCTTTTCAATGATGTATCGTATTTAGTACTTTCCCTATTTAAATTGTAATGGTTAGAGTGATGGAGGGGAGGGGAATGACGTATCACAGTTGAAGATATGATGGAAGGGTGTCCCCCTTGGATCAAAAATCGACCTGTTTTTGCGTTTCTTCAAAAAAGTTTTCTCCTTCGAGATATTCAATCTGTTTCGTTTTCGGTGGCCCACTCTGTATATAACAGAAATTTTTAAACGATGTCTATTAACTTGGTCATTAAAATTTTAGAAATTCCTTGATATGCGATAGTAAGGAAAATATGTATTTGAAAATATCTTGTTTTATAATACGTATGTTGATGTGAGATGTAGATATATTTTATATTATACACGGTTTTTTCTATAAATATATACTATTTCCGATAATCTTGTATATAAGTCTTACTCTCCGCTGTCTAAAGCTTGATATGTAAGTATATTTATTGTTTCCAATCAATACAGTATATACTAAGTTTTAGTTTGCAATTTTCGCAAGGTTTTTAGGATATACACTATTTTCAATAATATTGCAGATATGTCCTACTCTATAGCGTCTAAAACTTGGAGTTTTATATTGCATTAGGAATTATATGATTGTGAGCATAATGATTTCAAATTTTACTATTCCCATCCAAAGAAGTACACCTCTTGTGGGGAATTTAGAGAGTGATAGACGTACATTAAATTGTACAAATACAGATTTAAGTGTAATTTATTCGCTGTCTTATGACAATTCCAACAGGATTTTATGATATAAGTGATATTGTATCTTTAAAACATATCTTCATGATCTGATTTGAATTAGCATCAATATTACAGCGATTGAAAGCTTGTTCGGGATATTCACCATTAAATTACATTATCTTTCACATTTAGGCTATTTTGAAGTCTGTGGACTCTCTTTATTTGTGTGTGTACTATATATGCCGGAAATTAGTAGGTTCATAAGCAAACAGAAAATAGAAAAAAAAATACTCTAACGTTAACATTTTAAAAATTCCTTAGTATATACTTTCTATATTATTATGTTCAACTAAACAGTTGCAAAAACCTTGCACCATCTAATTAGCAATAACACTGTTGATACAACTATTATAATATAGGTTTTTTTTCTATATATTTATACTGCTTCATGCTGTATTTATGATTTTTTTTTTTTTAAATTTTAGATGATAATACATTGAGTAAGTGTCAAATTATGTCCGACTTGCTGACAAGAGGATCAGATACATTTCAAAATTTAGTTGAGGCGTTATGAATGAGCTAGCATTGTTCATTTGTGGATAAATTGCTACAAAGAATTATATTAAAGAAATATGTGATATCACGTAAGTTATCATGATGAACTGTTTTACAATTGATGATTGTGTGTGTGTGTGTGTGTTGGATGTAATGTCTACAGTCTACGATAATATGTTTCAGGAACTATATATTACTTCGTCGTCTGAAGTCAAAACAGTTAACATCAGCCAATATAGTATTTCAATCATTAATTTTATTGATATTTACATGTAATAAAGAGAGATATATTAAGGAATTTTTAAAATGTTGACGTTAGAGTATTTTGTACTATTTTCTGTTTGCTTATGAACCTACTAATTTCCGACATATATAGTAAACACACAAATAAAGTGAGTCCACAGACTTGAATAGTCTAAATGTGAAAGGTAATGTAATTTAATGACGTCATAGAGTAAGACATATCCACAATATTATTGAAAATAGTCCTATTATACTCGTATTATATGAGTTTATATTATGGAAAAGAGGGTATATTTAAAAAAATAGCTGTATATAATTTATAAATATACTTACATACTACACTCAACACAAGAACAACAATGTTTATTCTTAGACATATATCTTCAACTACACACTTCATCCTACTTAACGCGAAAACATATCAAGGAATTTCTAAAATTTATAATGTACATCGTCTAAAAGTTCTATTATAAACAACCGTGTAATTACTGTGATTATTCGATTGACGACATATATGAATGTGCATATCAAGAATTTCTAAAATTTTAATGATTATTGTTTTCCAACTACATATTTCCCTTACGTAGAAAGCACAATCAAGGAATTTCTAGAATTTTAATGACCGAGCTAATAGACATCGCCTAAAAAATTTCTATTATATATAAAGAATATTCTCAATTATCTAATACTGACTTTGTTCCAGAGAATTTCGAAATTAGACATCGAATAACATTAATAAATAATTAAAAGTGAACATTTTGATTAACACGTAAGAGACATATTTATAGGAACATAATAATGAACATCAATATATAAACAGCCACAATAACATGACAAATTTAAATAAGAATCCATAATATTTTTACTTAATATGTAAGAACATTAAATAAAAAAAATTGAGGTTATAGTTGGATTAGTAAACAATGACGCCGTGGTCAAGCTCATTGTACAACTTCTTATTCAATCCTTTTACCATTATGATCGCATCACCAACGATACTCTGAATGTAGTTTTCTATACGATTCATCGATATTGATTGTTGTTTGTCCATGTTATCCCAATGTAATCCATGTATATTATTATAGATTATATAATATATAACTTAACGGATATTAAATTCCTGGTCAAACTACATGACATCAGTATGACGTCAACTTTAAAAATGCGCTTTCTAACTATACAATTACCTCAAGTCGTCTAATTAGTGCTGTGGAATTTTTTAAATTATATCGAGGTAATGCTTTCAAAGATATTTCTGACGTCAACATAAAAAAATGCGCTTTCTAACAAAATAATTGAAATAGCTCGCATTATCTATTTAACTCTTTCTATTCGTCACAAATATATATTTATATATATATAATTAATAATGTTATAATCATACATACAAGTATAATACTACTAATATAGCGATGAATTTAACATCTACAAAGATATGAACAATTAATTTCTGAAAACCCTGGTATTTTAAAACCGATGATAAAAACCCTGTGAATTTTAAAACTGGTAATAAAAACTCGGTGTATTTGAAAACCTTGTATGTATCCACCCTTACCTTTGAAACATTCTGTATGTATCCGCCTCTTACTTTTGAAACACCCTGTATACTAAAATTTGATTACTACGTCACTCAGTACTTGAGTTTATATGTATTTATTTTCATTTTCTTTTTCAGTCATAAATTTAGATTAGGAAATATATATATAATATGATTAATAAATATGTATAAAAACATATGTAGAATACGTTTTTATAGTGTCATCATCGATATCGACACTTTTTTTTATGTTATAATAGAGTGACGCTAAACAAGGAAAGACAAATTTTACTCAATTTGTATGAATCAACAAGTTTGGTTATACCATGATTTTTTTGTATTATATGTACAAATAATACGTATATATTGGTTGTAGTGATCGGATTTTAATATATAGTTATGTATGTGTATATGTATACGTGTTGTTTAAATTATATGTATGCATAAGGATCCATAAAATAAATTATCTGGGTACCCATAAAAACCTGTGATGAAAGTCCGGTGTATTATAAATATCCGGTTATCTAGGTATTTAAAAATCCATGATACGTGAACATGTATTTTAAAATTTATGTCAAATAGAGATCTCCAGTCTTAGCTAATGAAAAAGTTAAGTGTGCTCAAGAGTACTGATTTTATTCGATTTCATAAAAGTATGCCACAAGTCTGCTTTCATTGGAAGGTGCTTTACATTAAAATATTAAATCTCTTGTCATGATAAATTCTTAAATGTCTTATACAGGCTTGAAGTATTATACTTACATTATAATACCATAAATTTCGAAATGGAATGGTGTATAAAATATTTGATTGATAAATATGTATAAAACAAATATTAATTGTTACATAATCTGGCTGTGACCATATTGTATCCGCCATCTTACCTTTGAAACAACCTGTATATTCAAAAATGATAAATACATCACTGAGTGTTTGAGTGTATATGTATTTATTTTCATTTTATCGGTCAGCCATAAATTTTGATTTGGAGATGCAATATAATAATATATGCCTAATAAATATGTATAAAACATATGTAGAATCGTATATTCATTCAACCTCTAAAATATGTATATATATTTATATGACTATCTATAAATAAAAAAAAACAATAATTTTATTTGTTCTTTTATTTAAGATATTGTATACTATATTGTACATTACATATATATTTATTCTATAAAGTTACATAAATAACAATTTCTTCGAGCTGGGGTCCAACCATCCAGATGATTGTCTTGTCAAGGTTGATTATAATGAGAGTCACAGGGTAAATACTCTCTTAGGCTTGCTCGCTTCTCCTGAGAAATGTAATGCCAGTGTTGCTTTAGAGATTCACCTTATTTTGGAGAATAAACAGTGGAATATGTTGAATCATCGTCTTATCCACCCCATCCAATAATCCAAAATGTTTATCGATTTGTCTGATTGTCCTATCAACTCTATTTTCAATATTATCCATTTTTTATATATTTATTTTGCTGATATTTACAACTAATTTATATATTTCGATATCAGTTTTAAGTTTTTCTAATTCGGATATAAACCTCTTAATTCTATTGTTTAATACTACTTTCTTCAATCTTAGCGCACTATGCCTGCGTTCAACGTACATTGTCGACTGATGTATTTCCAAACAAGTACAGACAAGATTATACAGGTCTGTACATGTTAGCTACTTGCAAAACACTTCTGATGAGCGTATATAGCATATCCACCACCATTCACGATGATTTCTTCATTATAATCCAATTCTGGATGATCATATTAAGGATACCAAGTCATTAACATCTCCGGTATATTCTTATTTAAAGTCAGCACATTCGACGTTTCTATATCAAACACACCAATTTCATCACGAAGTTCAAAATCAGGTTCATGTAGATATTCATATTCACAATAGATACAACACTTTTTTAGTTGGGTTATATTGGGGTTACAATATTCTAATATGTGGATTAATTCATCGATATCGAAATATTGTGCGTTCTGATATGCAAATGCTGCTATGAATAAACAATCGCTTTGATTCAATTCCGTGGATAATAGCCAATTCCCAACTCCGATAGGTATTTCGATGCCATTAACTGCTAAAAAGTTTTCATACTTCTCCACGTTGTATGGTTTCACTGTCATTATAGGTACTTGATTATCACTATCTATACAAAATGTGTTACACCGCTTTACAATTGATACTGCTGATATTATATTCGAAATTCTTATATATATTTAATATTTACTTTGGTTAGTGACCGTTAGAGGGCGTCACATTAGTTTGACAAGTGAATGTCAGAGGGCGCCATTTTAGTTGGTAATCATGAGAGCGCCATTTTTAGTTTGGTTAGTGATCGTCAGAGAGCGCCATATTGGTTTGGTTGGTAATCATGAGAGATATCATTTTTTAGTTTGGTTAGTGATCGTTAGAGGACGCCATTTTAGTTGGTAATCATGAGAGCGCCATTTTTAGTTTGGTTAGTGACCGTCAGAGGGCGCCATTTTAGTTGGGTTGGTAATGATGAGATGCAATTTTTAGTTTGGTTAGTGACCGTCAGAGGGCGCTACATTAGTTGGGTTGATAATCATGATAGCTGCCATTTTTAGTTTGGCAAGTGATCGTCAGAGACCGCCATATTAGTTTGGTTGGAAGGGCGCTACATTAGTTGGGTTAGTGAATGTCAGAGGGCGCTATTTTAGTTGGGTTGGTAATGATGAGAGATGCAATTTTTAGTTTGGTTAGTGACCGTTAGAGGTCGCCATATTAGTTTGGTTAGTGACCATCAGAGGGCGCCACCTTAGTTGGGTTAGTGGCCGTCAGAGGGCGCCACCTCCGGTGACCTTTGACCTCCACCTCCGGTGACCTTTGACCTCCACCTCCGGCGACCTTTGACCTCCACCTCCGGCGACCTTTGACCCCTTGACCTCCGCCTCCGGTGACCTTTGACCCCCGCCTCCGGAGACCTTTGACCCTTGACCTCCGCCCCCGGTGACCTTTGACCCTTGACCCCCGCCTCCGGTGATCTTTGACCTCCGCCTCCGGTGACCTTTGACCTCCACCACCCGGCGGTGGAGCCAGAACTGGCGGTCTTACTCTACTAATACTTTTAACATAAAATAGATAATAAAAAGTCATTGAAGTAAATTACAGAAATTCCCCACAGTATCCTAGACATTATAAGACCTGAACACCTGATTTTAGGAAAATATATAGTTTGGTAGTAATTGAATATGCGAAGAAACTACAGTGATAGCGAAACATGTCATATACTTTGTAATAAGTTATTTTAATATACTGGATTTGTTGTAAATTGTGTTTTTCTATTCCGGTGCTATAAAGTTCACTTTACGACACCCGTTTTGGTTGCATAAAGTATTACTTTATCGCACGCTAATTTTATTTTTTTGAAGTTGGTAACAAAAAAAATGGAACCAAATCGTATTTAAATGTCAAAATATAAGCCTTTAAAGTAACAAAAATGTGCAATAAAATTGTACAAAGAATAAAAAGCACACATGCTAACATTTCACTTACTAATTAGCAATATAAATTATTAAGCAGAGTTGGATGATAAGTTTTCGGATGCTACTATTGACATTTACTTACCATGTTGAATAGTACAACTGTTATAAAAGTTTGTTTTGATAAATATGTAGAGAGTTTGTGGACGAAAGATTTTGTAAATTGTCTTCTGCTATTTTGCGAATCTCTGGGGGCGTACAGTTATTTATTTCGTCCTTTTTGTTGATAATTTGAAATAATTTATTGTATAAATCAGTCTGAATTTTAAACACAATTACATATAGCACCACCGATATTCAAATATTTAAAACGTTCTACTTAAAAATCAGAGTAACCAACTTCAAAAAAGCAAAATTTGTAAAATATTCGAACAAAACATGTCTCTTATTTTAAACTTTTTTGAACTTTTAATAACCGAAATAGAAAAAATAGTATAAAATACACGTTTCATAAGACATTTTGCGCACTTGTTCTTTAGAAAACTCGCCTAGCGGCTCGTTTTCTAAACTTGAACGCGTGCGCAAAAATCGTGTCTTATGAAACTTGTATTTTAATATACTATTTACTCCGTCTACTATTATTAATTAACATGGATGTCCAGCAAGTATCGGACAACTCAATTAATATTAAAAATATCCGTTGAAAAGAATGATTTAGTGCTAAACTTTGTAACCCTTGTGTTGTTTTCCGTGAAAGAAATAGTTTATTAATAAAAAAAATAAAATAAAACACAATATCGTGCATGAAATCGAAAAAATCTAGTAGGTGAATGTCACGTTTTGTTTGCACAAATTATGACTTTAATCGTAGTATTTTAGAATTATTCCGCTTCTTTTCACTTTTAATGTAGGCATGTACCAGTACAGTATGTATGTTTTAATAGAATATAAAATAAAAAATACAAACAAAACAAAATTATGTGTATTACAAAAATGAAAAAGACAACAAGATCAAACGGAACAGAGTTATAAAAACTGCTCGAAATGACCACCTCCAACCATTAGACAGGAATTAAGTCTTCGTCTCATAGATCTGCGCAAACGTTGAAATATTCCGGGAGTGTTTTGTATTGTCTCGAAGCCTGCAATGATGCGATTCCTTAAATCATTTACACATTCAATGGGGGGTCGTATAAACCAAGGACTTAAGGTGACCCCAGATGCAAAAGTCCTAGAGGGTTTAAGTCTGGTGATCTGGGAGGCCATGGTTGGGGTCCTGCTCGGCCTACCATCCTGCATAAACCACAATCGTGGTCGAATAGCTAGTGGAACATTTTCAAGTAAAATGGGAAGCTGCTCCTGGAGAAAATTTGTATAGGATGCACCATGTAGCCGCAACGGTAGAAAATACGGCACAATAACATTTTCGAAAAATCATATTGGTACCGACCTTCTTGAATTGCATCATGTGGGTTATTTACTGTACGAGGTGCATTCAAGTTCTAAGGTCCCCAATTTGTTTTCTCCAGACTGGAAAGAAATAGAAATATGTGCATTGTTTTAAAATGAGCGTGTGTTCGTTGTCAATAAGTCACAGAGATGGCAGCACTGTACGACAGGTCGAATTGTAGCTGCAGCGTCGAGAATGAGAACTGTTTTAGATATTTAAAATGGCAACGTTTTCCTTACTTGAACAGCGTGCAATCCTTCGTTTTCTGAATTTGCGTGGTGTGACACCAATTGAAATTCATCGACAGTTGAAGGAGACATGTGGTGATAGAGTTATGGATGTGTCGAAAGTGCGTTCGTGGGTGCGACAGTTTAATGAAGGCAGAACATCGTGTGACAACAAACCGAAACAACATCGGGCTCGCACAAGCCGGTCTGACGACATGATCGAGAAAGTGCAGACTTGATTTGGGGGATCGCCTCGAGTGTTAGCATTTCCGTGGGTTCTGTGCACACAATCCTCCATGACGACCTGAAAATGCGAAAAGTGTCCTCCAGGTGGGTGCCACGAATGCTAACGGACGACCACAAGGCTGCTCGTGTGGCATGTTGCCAAGCAATGTTGACGCGCAACGAAGGCATGGATGGGACTTTCTTTTCGTCGATTGTGACAATGGATGAGACGTGGATGCCATTTCTCAATCCAGAAACAAAGCGCCAGTCAGCTCAATGGAAGCACACAGATTCATCGCCACCAAAAAAATTTCGGGTGACCGCCAGTGCTGAAAAAATGATGGTGTCCATGTTCTGGGACAGCGAGGGCGTAATCCTTACCCATTGCGTTCCAAAGAGCACTACGGTGACAGGTGCATCCAACGAAAATGTTTTGAAGAACAAGTTCCTTCCTGCACTGCAACAAAAACGTCCGGGAAAGGCTGCGCGTGTGCTGTTTCACCAAGACAACGCACCCGCACATCGGGCTAACGTTACGCAACAGTTCTTTCGTGAAAACAACTTTGGCGTGATTTCTCATGCTCCCTACTCACCTGGGTTATTTAATGTAATGCTTGAAAATAGTAACTTATACATTCTTCATGATATTGCGAAAGTTATAGAAGTTTTCAATAACGTACATTTAAATACTTCTATTGATGGTTTGATTTTCAAGTGAAGTTATAAATCTAAGTATGACTTCTGTAATGTTAAAGTAATTTAAAAGTTAGTCTAAGTATGACGATAAACAATTTTATGACACAGGGCGATTGCGATATTTTAACTATTGTTAATTCATGAACTTCCAAAAGTTTTCATTTTATGAGTTTTAAAATTTTAATAAAAATTACTTGCTTATAAATGGAAAATATTAGATATATAATATTAGATTAGAAGTTACTCTTTTCGGTTAATTTTAATTATGCTATGTGTAATTAAGTCATGGCGAACTCATAATTTTAAGTCGTAAACGGGTTTATTCAGATATAATATCCTATAACTTTTGGAATATCGCCCACAGGTGGAAGAAAGTATATATATTTACTTAGTAAATTTTAAGTACTTTTCAATGACATATAAATATACAGGCTGTTCCATTTAATTCTTTTTAGAATTTTTAACTTTAGCGAATGGTGTGAAATTCTAAGGAACGTGAGCAGATATGTCGAAATAAACATTAATTTCACGTACTGAAAAGATATCTCTACTAATTGAGCCCATAATAGGTATTTCATCATTAGTCGTTATTTCATAGCAACTTTTCAAATGGTGTACAATTTTTACCGAAAAATCGCCATATCTCAGAAACAGTTGAAAATCGGCAAATACAAGTTGAGTCATTTTAATCAGCTCTTTAAGGCCTATCATAAAATGTAAAAAAATGCATAGCATTCCATTTAAAAAAAACATAAGTTGGTTCGCCGTTGTCCAACACTCTGTATAAATGAAAATATTTTTAAATTGTACAACTTATGATTATCTACAATTTTTATATTAAAAATTATTCGCTATCTACATTATTAGATACCAATAATGGACGTTACCGCTACGCTGGGACACCCGGCATAATCAACGAGCAAATAATAAACTGTTGTGGAAAGAAAAGGTTATTTTGACTCACACTTCTCATGCATATTATATATGAGACAATCATCATACCTGGCATTCCTCTTGCAGCAGAAACTCATGTGATATACAAGATATTCCTTGGAGTCCAAGTGGATTTGGCAAAACGGGCACTGCTGGAGTTCTGGAATTGCATGAAAAACACACCCATTAAATTACATGCAAAACTGACATTGATGCAGTTCTTGTGGAATGCAAAAGTCATAAAATATCATCATATTACCGAAGCACAAGTGATGTTTATGTAAAGTAAAAATGAACAACTTATGGTCAACATATAACAATGAAAAAAAAGGCTTTGTAACAGCTGTAGGATTAACCATGTTTGCTTAACTGAACATTTCATTTATTAATTATTGATGTTTCGGACAATGAGATAGGACAATGAGATACAGGATAGATTAGAATTTGCAGGAAAAGAGTATAATGTAAAAATGAATTTGTGAATCAGTTTCTGTATTGTATACTATAACTTTTAAGAATTCATGACAGTTGTAGGAAGAATTTTATGTGTTTGAGTGTAACCACAAATAACAATTTATATATTTCCGTTCAATTTTGCCAAATAAGAGCAGCTAGGTATGTAAGTATTTATTCTCATGTTTTGTATAAGGGTGATCATTAATCTTTGAGTTAATACCACGTGTGTATGGAATTATAAACGTGATCTTCACAATACCTTCAATTGACAACGTTCCTGCTGTATCCTTATCGCAAATAGTTTTATGTTTAGCCAAATGTGATCTCGAGCTGAATCCAAGGCAGCAAAATGTGCAGGCAAATACGTCCTTACTGATGTCTTTCGTAATTGTAACAAAATCCAACCGGACAATTTTATTCGGGCTGTTTTCGTATGCCTCACCAAAATACACCAGTAATTCTTCACCAGCTCGAATTTGACGAGTGCTCTGATAATAAATATTCTCCTCAGATTTAAAAACGATCAGGTTTCTGTCACAAGTATTCCTGGTAGGATTAACGTACTGCATCCAATTCAAACACTTCCATTTATTTTTGTCTAAAACAAATTTCTCGCCATGCATTTCCCAGGGACATTCTGTTGCACTGAGCCCAGTGAAAGGACCAAATTTTACACCTGCAGGAATAATTCTCAAAGCATATATTCCAGTTTGCCCGAGACAATCTTGAATTTCTAAAATATCATTTGGTATATCTTCTTCACTATCTGCATTATTCAAAGCATATTTGTTTAAAATATGCACAAGCATTCCACATTCGATGCAATAGTCTACGTAATATGCTTCACAATGTTCACAGTCTGTTGGCCAAAGATACACACACATTAAGAATCATATCACTTGGTAATTCTTTAAATAAATACAGGATCATGAAACATTATTTAATACTGTTAGCTCTCAAAATAATCAAGTAATATACTATGTAAGGATGACAAAGATTTAACTGGCAATTGAAATAAGAGAAACCTTAGTATTTGACACATAAAACAGGTTTGAAAGTAAAAATATTGAGGTGGTCTTGAGCCTCCTCAATACCACTCAATAATTATTTAAGTTTGTTATTAGGGACGAACCCTTGTACATATTGAAATGTTGTAGTTCTTTTGAGTTACGTAAATAAAGGAGAGATATTACTTGGCACACAGATTCAATCCCATCTAATCGTTTAACAAACAATTATATCTTGATCATAAAGTTTAGTTGAAGAAATAAGGTTAAAGATTTTAGCATAAAAACATGACCATAGTAGTGCGAACAAATTTCAAATATAACAGAAACGCACTATACAATCTTGTACTTATTTAGCATACATTATTTTCAATCTTGCGTTATCATTTTACATTTAGTTTTGACAAAGCATCCTATCTAACACACACAACACATGCATGTAGAGCATACACATATGGGCGTTATAAAAATGCAAACTATGACTAAATCAAAACATAATCATAAATTGCACATACTAGGAGTGACACTCCAAAGCTCGTTGAATGTATATCTCATGATTTTAAAAGCACAAATAGAATTAGTGACCTAGAAATTTTCAATAGCATCATTTAATGTAAAGCAGGGACGTTCATCTTTCGAACGCCCATTATCAAGTCAATTGCAATTTAACTCTGTGAGGAAACCAATTTTAATGTGAAAACACAAATCAATTACAGCCTTTTCTATATTTAGAACAGATTTTAATTAGGGCATGAATATCAATAGGACTGTAATTTAAGTACAAACAACATTTAGAGTATCACTAAGAGACCTAGATCACATGTCATATTAAAGCTAGAATTTCGTGGCTATATTTAGTAATTGCCTGATATCTGATGGTAAACACAGTAACAACAAATATCACAGCACAGTTATTATTAGCAATTCTCAGGAATTACGCCCTTACAAACGCATAATTACCAAAAGCATCTTTTCAAATTTAGGCCGAATAGCTTCATTAAGAAATGTCAAACATTAATATTTTAAATGCAGAAAAACGCACGAAATATAAGTATGCATGGCAAATTAATAATATGTGTTGTGTGCATAAATAGATGCCCTATTTGAATAAAGCTATTAACAATTTATTACTGTCAAAACTAAAATGGTATTTGAAATCCAAAAATTAAGTGAGCACTTGGTACAATTAAGCGCATTTAGAAAGGTTAATATAATTCCTTAAATGGCAAGATATAACTGACTTGATAAAGTTTTGATAAGCTTTTAAGCAATTTAAACCAAAATGACTATATAAAATAAATTTAACTTAAATTTGGAAATTTAATATTCACAGCAGGCATTATCTTATGAACGAACGGATTTTAATCAAGTAAAAAACGGAAATAAATTTATATGTATTTAGATTTTAAGATTATTTGTAAACCAGGTCCACAAAATCTATTAATATCCTTATTTTTGGATAAAATCCAAAATATTAGAAAATATCATTATTTTTTTGTACATGACTGTACTGATTTTTCAAAAACCGACGCTAAAGCTGTCAGACGCATCAAAAATACAAATATGAGCATTCAAAAATTTTACGCACTAGAAATATTTTTTATTAATCATAAATATAAAAATAAACTATTAAACAATATCCAAATCACGTTGAGATACATAAAATAATAACAATTAATAAAATTATTTGGTGCAACTGCTTTGGGTTCGAGGCGTTAAACAATAGACTACGGTAACATATAAAATAGGTAGACATTGCTGAAAGGGGATCAGATTAAATTAGATAAGCATCCACTAAGGATGAAACATCAGAGTTCATAAAAACAAACAACATCCGTGATTAGACGAACTTGAATCAAACCGACAAGTCGAGATAAATCCCAGTGCGGCGAACCTCTACGCAGGCCAGATAGGCGTTCCGTCGATCATCGAACCTGTATCACCATAGGTGAAGCGACTGCAGTGCTTTATCAATAAAATACCACGAGCATAAAGTCCATGGCCTAGAAAAGAGAAAGAAAAAAATATCAACAACGAACATAACCAAGAATAAAGAAAAAACCCCGAGCCAGACCCGAGAATAAATGTCAATAGATTAAACGCAAGAAAATTAACTCACCTGTACGCACATCTGCAACACCGAGACCTGCGGCTGCCGAGACTTGAAGTATAAGATACTGCAACCTACCGAAGCGGATTCTGCTACCCTGTACTCCGCCTACGAACGAGCTGCCCACCGGCGTTACCTGTCCATCGATCCAGAGATCCATCCATCCCGAATACGGAAAGATTCCAGGGAGTAACCAGCCGAGATTCCCATGCCTGTCGCTCAAGGAATCCACCATAGAGCTAAAGGACATTTAACATAATTAGATGAAGGTATCGTGATATGTTTACAAGCACTAATAAACCAAAAGAAAGGTTCAGTTGTCAAATAACAATATTTGCGTCAAATCATTTTGTAATTCGTGTTTTTACGACGATTAAAATCAATGTCAGTACGTTAAAAGTGGTATAATAGTCATTAGTAATCAAAAAGTTAGAACTCACATATCAATAATTTGTCTTTCGTTAAAATTAACTAAACATTAAAGTCAATAATCAACATACAGTCAGTCACCTTCAAGGAAATAAAACCTAACCTATATTGGTAAACAAGTAGCTCTATACTTTGCTAAGATTTAGATTAAACAATATAAATAGCTAACCTTTATAATAGATTTGTTGTCGCCAATCTGAACTAATTTTCCTAGTATTGAACAGATTGTTTTCATAGTTTCTTTTCACCTTAATTAAGCTCATATACAGTTCATTTATATTTGCCTACTCACATATACGTTCACCCGCTTTGGGAAATTTTGTACGATTGAGTGGATCTGTGTATTATATCTCTCCAGGTCATAAATTGTATTTTATAAGTTATATTGTTGTCTTTTGATGAATATACTCATTAAGTTAAATTTATATGTTAAAATTGGAAGTAAATATATATAGAATTAGAAGTTATACCTACCTTTGTGTTTATTATTTGTATTTTGAATTGGCATCCATCGCAAATTTGGGGAGACACATCATTCATTTTATATAGGTACCAGTAGCAGCCCACAACGTGCACACACAGGAGTCCTGGGATCTCGTAAGATTAACAGGTATTGCGTAAGTCACTCTGAGTAGTAGGTATTCCCGCAGAACCCCCGCAACGGCCCGGAGATAAAATTTAACATAGCGCGCACTGGCGTCATTACATATTCACATAATTCATTGTAGAATGCCGGAAACAACCCCTTCCCCTATTAGAAATAGAACATTGGTCAAAATATAAGCAATAGGAAGTCAGTTTCAAGCGCGAAATCTAGTACAGTTCAAATTTATTATCGCAGAGTTAGTCACCTTTTCATTGAAGTATTTAAGTAAACCCACATATACAGTTGTAATAATTTTAGATTAAACTTCCACTAGCGTACTATTAGCGTTCAAAAATTTAATTTGGGGAACTTGCTTTCTGAATTTTTAATTTCTTTTATTTTTTTAATTTACTTAGTCTCATTGCTCTTTAAGAACTTTAAATGCTAAGGGTCATATAACGCTCACTCCCCCCCCTATAGCAATATGTACATGTTTGTAATGGATTTTTATTGTTTTTCTATAAACAGAATAAATACGAAATGCGCTTAACTTTTTTCTGTGTATTTTATATTTATACTGCAAATGTTTCATCACCCCTTACAAACAAGACAATCAGAAACTTCTAATACGAGTTGCTTCTATTAGAAGTTTCTTGCCCATGAAACAGTACCAATAATATCAGAAACACCAAGAACTCACATAACATTCCATTAACTAATTGCTCATGTAAAACCAATCATCAGCAATAATATCAATGATTTAGTAATAGATGAAGATTTTGTAATGGAACGAGCAAGTGATCTTTAACCTTGAAATATGACTCGTAAGCAAGTATTTCATATTTTCTACTCACACTGACAATAAAACATATATTTTTTGATACTGTTCGAAATCTTTATTATTTATGTGGGCATTATATTAAAGTTTAGCCATATATACAGTTACTTACACAGTAGTCTATTATCAAATTCAATTTTAACATCATCAGCACTAAACCCTCCTTCGATTTTAACATTGTCATTTTGTATTTTAGTCGCTTGAAATGATGCCAGTTCTGTCTTAATATTATTCAAACATGTGAGCTCTTCATACTGCTTTAATTTATTATGCCAAGTGGAGCCTTGTATTTCAGCATTGCCTATAGTAATGGTAGTTTCAGAGATACACATTTTATCGTCTACAAAACTGTCTTCTTGGCGCTGTTCTTCCTTTACTCTGAATGTACCTGCCGAAAGCATAGCATCACTTATATTAACTTGGTCAACATGATCACCCATTGTCAACAACTATTAATTTGAGAATGATGAATAAACCACAAAATGAACTAAGAATTATACAAAATGGTCGTATCATATAATTTCCAACGCCTATACCAAACCCTACTAGCAAAATCACTATATGCTCACTTGTTCCACATTAGCAAACACGTATTTTCATCCTTCTCTAAAATTGTGATTTTGCTGCGTGGGACGTGATATGTCCAGTAGCAGATATTAATCACTGATATTCACAATTCACAGTAGATATAATTCCACTTGGCAAAATCACAATTTTAGAGAAGTATGAAAATACATATTTGCTAATGTAGGACAAGAAACTACACTTGGAGTCTGTGGCTTGAAACTACACAAAAACACTAAAACACCTTACCACACTAAAGCACAAAAATGGCTAAATACGTATTTCAACAACTAAGTTGTCATCATCAGTAGCACTGATTAAAAATCGCGCTGTCTACACACCGTAGCGTACAGAGCAACACTGATTTCCAATTTACGGGGATGGTTTATTCTTTTACCTAGGCTATTAACTACTTCATTCGATCAGGTATTTTTAATGAAGTAGTTAATAGCCTAGGTAAAAGAATAAACCATCCCCGTAAATTGGAAATCAGTGTTGCTCTGTACGCTACGGTGTATAGACAGCGCGATTTTTAATCAGTGCTACTGATGATGACAACTTAGTTGTTGAAATACGTATTTAGCCATTTTTGTGCTTTAGTGTGGTAAGGTGTTTTAGTGTTTTTGTGTAATGTAGGACAAGTGAACATATAGTGATTTTGCTACTAAGGGTACTGTTCCAAAAATATAGGCACAACCATGCATACTTTCCTACATTAGCAAATATATATTTTCATCCATCTCTAAAATTGTGATTTTGCTGCTTGGGAAGATTTGAATTAAAGTAAAAAAATCGTTGAAAAATCCACGAAAACGTAATAGATTTACATGCTTTCGTAAGGACGTAATAAAACATAGTGAAACGTAACAGATCTGTTACAATTGTAACAACAATCGCAACACTGCAAACATTAGCAAGAGTTCGAAATCTAATGATATATAGATGTCGCTAAATGTACGGATTACACTAAAATTAAAATTTAGTTCGTTGCTATGGGGATGCAGACGAAAGTCGAAAGTAAAACAAACGATTTATTTACTGAATTGTAGAACGAACTGGATCGCGCAGGTAACGATATGAATGAAAATCGGTCTTCTAAGGTAAGAGCGAGAGTACATTGCAAGTCGTATACCTCTCTTTCCGTCCTACACATTATTGTAAATGGATTTTAAGTACAGGTATAGTATTCGGTCAGAAGAGAGATTTAAAATATATAGAAAATGCAATCGAATAATATAGATTTCTTTAAGACTCTATAATATATTTAAGGCTGCGTTTGATAACGTTTTGGAGGGAGAGAAATGTACCCGAAAAATACCATTTTTATTTCCATTTTTTCAGGCGTATGATATCAAAACATGTAAATTTTATGCATTAAGCATGAAGATAAAGGTTAAACGAAGTGAACGGTCGTATTTTTTTTTTAAATTAAGTTAATATATAAGCCGTAAATAAAATGGGAAGTTAGTGGTTTTGCAAGTACTAGAAAAAATGGCTACATTTAAAAATTACACGGAAAATTTATATGTAATATAGCAAGTACACTCGGTATTTATATTTGGAAGGTAAAAATAGTAACAGTAGCTAAATATATGTGTAATTTTTTAAGTGATCCATGAAATAAAATTTGTTTACATTTTTGGTGGGTCTTTACATACATTACAGATATCTGTTACATTTAAGTCGCCTAACAGTGTAGCACATATAATATAGATGGCGTATATTATCTTGCAATTATTTAGAGGTTAGTTGTGTGTTATGCGATACTTTAAATATTCATTATAATTTAAAATTATAATTAACAACAATTTTTGCGGTTACTAATTATAAAATTTAGTATGTTACGAGTTATTTGAAAGTACGTAATAGACAATCAACAGTTGGCATCACTGGTTGGCACCACAAAACCAAAAAGTAACTACATAGTTTAATTTGCGAGTTTAATGAAATTGCAATTTAAAATATGGAAGAGAAATATAACAGAAATTTTGACAATGATGTATTGGTTTGGTTTATTTGCATATTTTAAATAATTGGTAAAGAACGGCCATATTTGTATTTTGTACCTTGCAGGATTCCCTAAGAGAGGGCGCGGATTCAAAAATACTGTACTGTGACTGGTTATCTCAGGAAATTAACAGATAATCATAAATATCTAAGTTATTTAAAATGATTTAATAGTGATCGTATACCTATTTGTTATTTCAAACAAATTCTGCCAATTCAATTATTTGTATATTTGAGATGATGAGTTCTGATACAGAGCGCGACATCTTTAGGACTAAAATGTTGTTATTTTTTGACAGTAACGAAATTACTTAAGTTTTCTATGATTCAAACGCCCCCTTAACGCGGCATATAAACTACATGTTGAGAAGTTGCCGTCCCGTAGCAACGCAGAGACACCTATAAATACAAAAGGAAATTGGGGAATGTCAATTAGTCATATTTGTGTGGAAATAGTTGAAATGGAAATGGACGCACATCAAAATTATTTGGCTGGAAGCTTGGCTATTTTACTGTGTTTATGTGCAGCGGTAAAAATAGGTGCAAGGAGAAGACGATATAAAGTACGTCCAAATAGAACAAGACATATAATGAGCAACTTTCAATATTATTTAAAAATGAAAGAGAACGATACAGAGCAGTTTTTTAAATATACTCGCATGACAGTGAGGACTTTTGATAAATTAATTAATATGATAAAGCCCAGTATTAGAAAACAAAGAAGATCAGATGGCATATCTGCTGAGGAGCGGTTGATAATAACTTTGCAGTAAGCACTTACAATATGATTATACATATTTCTTTAATTTTTAAATTGTAGATATTTTTCACAAGGTTCTACGATGCAAAGTCTAGCGTGGACTTTTAATGTAGGCATAGCAACAGTACATAAAATTATTTTTGAAGTTTGCGATGCCATTTGGAAAGATCTTAGCCCAATCTACTTGCAAACACCGTCAGAAGAAGAGTGGAAAAGTATTGAAAGGCAATTTAGTAAGATATGGAATTTTCCACATTGTATAGGAGCCATGGATGGGAAACATGTAGCTATACAAGCACCAGCAAAAAGTGACTTACTATACTTTAATTATAAAAAACAATTTAGTATTGTTTTACTTGCCACATGTGATGCACAATATAAATTCACCTCTGTCGATATTGGGGCATATGGTTCTCAGAGTGATGGTGGTGTATTGAGAAACAGCGTGTTTGGACGTAGGAAACTCTAAGTATTCCAACACCAAATAAGTTGCCTGGCATGGATGTCGATATCCCATACTTTCTGGTAGCAGATGCTGCTTTTCCTTTGAAGCCGTATATAATGCGACCTTACCCAGGAAGGAATCTTCCTTCGGGAAAGACAATTTTTAATTATAGCTTATCACGAGCCAGGCAACTTATTGAAAATACTTTTGGTATATTGGTGGCTAGGTGGAGGATATTGAGAACTACTATTTGTTCTAAGGCAGACAATGCAGATTCTATTATAAAAGCTGTGGTAGTATTACATAATTACTGCCAAGTAGAAAATGCTGCAGAAGAATTAAATATTTATTGTCCACCAGGCTATGTCGATAGTGCTGAGAATAGAGGAACCTGGAGAGAAGAAGTAACACCCCTCCAATCTGTTCACAGAATGGGAGCCAATATTGCAGCAAGATCGGTCTATGATGTACGTGATAGTTTAGCTCGTTATTTTACCTCTGATTATGGGAAGGTTTCTTGGCAGGATACAGTTATTACGGGAGGCACTTTATACAACAATTAATTATATTGAACTTATGTCATTACATTTATTTTTTTTATTTCAAATACAGTATTATACATAGTCTGTCTTTTGTTAATGAAAAATAAAATAGTGTTTTATCTGTAGATAGTACAAATGAAATAAAAGCAACAAAATAACTGAAAACTCGTCTTTTTATTCATCTAGGATCAAAACAAATTCACAATTTTAATAGGATAATACATATTATTTAATATCCTTCTAATATATCTAATATTAGTCTTCTTTTCTCCCTTGCAACAGCTGGAGGCATATGAGTTAAACATGCCCCTACATACTTAGCAAAAGATGCATTGATACTGTTGTCCTCACCAGAGTGCTCTTGCACAAGGTGCTAACGAGTTCCTCCTCTTGTGTATTCAAATATAAACACATATATGCTAATACTTTATTTGGATATTCAATAAACATTACAAGCATCAGAATAAGCGTGATGCCACCGACATGTTATATATCTCATTCCAGTATCGTGTTAAAAAAGTGTAATAATATGCAAAAATTAAACAGTGTAGATAAAATTGTGATTGTATTTAATGTTCTAATTAACATATGTAAGTCATAAATGATTTTGTATTTATAATTATTTGTGGCACTATATAATCTTAATTTATTCCTGTACAACGTGGCCATTATTTTAGAATTTAAATAGGCATTTCGTTACAGACAAAATACAAAACTTTAATAATGAGTTACATTTATTTATTAATATATTTGAAATCTATTTACATTTTCTTAAGTCCTACACTGTTATACATTGTACGCTAAATATTTATAATAAACTTTTATAATCTTCCACATAATATTTCTATATGATTAAACTTATTTTCTTATTACTATTTATTAACTATTGCTTCTATAATAATTAAGTGAAACTATTATAATAAATAAATCTTATTAAACAAACCTCTGATTGTTTTGTCAGGTATTGTAAGTTTAAAGACAAGTTTAAATAATTAATCCTTAATCAGTGCATGAGTGGCTTTGTTTTTCTTCGTATACTGAGATAATAATGCACCAACATAACTACAATGTTCGGCTGTTATTAGCCATGCATGTAGAGTGAGCCGAAAGTATCTATTCACATTTCACAATAATGCACTACACATCCATTGGTTTTCAATTAACTTCTTATCTCACCTAATCAAAAACAGATTCCTTGCCACATAAGATAAATAAGTTGTTAATAAATGTAAGCGGTGGGACTCTTGAACACTGTCTTTTGGTACTTAGTGAAATAAATGTGTATTAAACCCAAATATACAATAGCATCCCTACTTGGCACAGGTGGAATACCATCTATTAAATTTTGTAATTTCAAGACTCAATGGATCCATCTTTGGTGGTTTCACATCTTGTGCATTGTGTTCTCGCAAAATATTAAAAACACTTGCAGAGCAGATAGTTGCAGCTTCGGTTGTAAAGTCAACTGTCATAGAGTCAGCTGGGCATTCTTGTTGATGTTTGCTAAATATATTCAGTGCAGTTTCTTTTTCTAGCACTGTAAAATGTCTCTTTACTCGTTTCTTCATCAGTTCTGGCTGCTTTTTGCACAGTACTGTATAAACAGGTAAAAACAGTAACACTTCTGGAATCTGAATAATTAACCTATAAACCATTTGCTTTGTTTACGAGATCTATAGATCTTACCTTCAATAAATCTTTAATAACTAATAGAGTCTTTAAAATACTGAGAATAATAACAATAACAACTTAAACAAATACAAGCTGCGCAAGCACAAAGAACAATACAAAATACTAAAGCAAGAAGTATACATATCCCTAGTAGCACAATCACTATATGCACACTTGTTCTACATTAGCAAATATATATTTTCATCCTTCTCTAAAATTGTGATTTTGCTACTTGGGATATTTCATAATAACAGACAATGTTAGTCACAATTATGTGACAAAATCACAGAAAGCAGATAATTTATATCCTGTGTTTTAGGATTTGTATCTAGCTCTCAGAGCCAATAGAAAGGCAGTATTAAAAATCATGCCTTGATCACGCGTTTTTTGCTACTCTATACGTTATATAGGTAGCACGGATTATCGGATGGTTCAGTTAAGGCTGCGTTTGATAAGGTTTTGGCGGGAGAGAAATGTACCCAAAAAATACCATTTTTATTTCCATGAAGATAAAGGTTAAACGAAGTGAACGGTAGTATTCTTTTTCAAATTAAGTTAATATATAAGCCGTAAATAAAATGGGAAGACAGTGGTTTTGCAAGTACTACAAAAAGTGCCTACATTTAAAAATTACACAGTAAATTTATATGTAATATAGCAAGTACACTCGGTATTTATATTTGGAAGGTAAAATTGGTAACAGTAGCTAAATATATGTGTAATTTTTTAAGTGATCCATGAAATAAAATTTGTTTACATTTTTGGAGGGTCTTTACATACATTACAGATATCTGTTACATTTACGTCGCCTTATAGTGTAGCACATATAGTATAGATGGCGCTATTATCTTGCAATTATTTAGAGGTTAGTTGTGTGTTATACGATACTTTAATTATTTATTATAATCTAAAATTGTAATTTACAGCAATTTTTGCGGTTACTAATTATAAAATTTAGTACCTATGTTACGAGTTATTTGAAAGTACGTAATAGACAATGAGCAGTTGGCATCACAGGTTGGCACCACAAATCATAAAAAGTATCTACATAGTTTAATTTGTCAATTTAATCAAATTGTATCATTTTAAAATATGGAGTTTTCTGTTATCTTTAATTGAAAGATGCCGACGGATTTTTTTACGCCGATAAAAGCCTAGTAGCCGTTTTATATTTACGAAGTGGAGAAGAAATTGTTGACAAGAACCTTCTATATTTTTTTTTCAAAATTGTTTTAAAGTTGTTGCTAATTACTTAAAATGTAAATATAGGTACATTTTATTTGATAGCACTTTTCAAAACTTTGAAATGCCGGAGGTCAGTTCGCCGGGTTTTTAGTTTTTAATAATAACAATAATATTATAATAGCCTCATTATTTATAATATATTAATATTAAAGTAATACAAAGGTAAGGTAAAGATCTTACTTAATGTTTTGAAGATTTTACTACTATTGCTGTTCCCCTAGCACAATGCCCCTAGCAGCATTTTTCGAATTTCGCGGTTGTTTTAAGTTGGCTAGGAAGACAATCGAGTAGAATACAGGTAGGCTAATTCACTTTTTATTGCGAAATTACTAGACACACCGTGTACTCAAACAAAAGATTGGTCAAAAAATAGATGTAGAAACATTTAATGACAAAATTATATTTTTATTAACTAATTTTGTAATGAATTATAACGAGTACACCTCTATATGTTATTCAATTGCGCCCAGTGCAAACATAAAACACTAGCGAAATTCGAAAAATGCTGCTAGGCTATTCAATTTTGGTTGTTGTTTTTGAGTTAAAATTTTGTACATATTTAAAACTGTTTTTATCGTTTTTATTGTGCCAATACTTGACGCTGTTTGGGTGGTGAATTTCACGGTGTGGTTGGAAGCGCCTTATCTAATGTTCCTGACGTACTTACACTTACAGATAGTGTTTAATAACACACTAAAATATGTATAATAAATCAAAACAAAAATGCAAGAGAATGTTCACTGGTTACGGCTTGGTTATGTTATAAAATATAACAGATATCCCATATACTTATATCTCCTTGTTAAATTTGCTTACCCAGGAACCAATACAATCTGTTAAAAATAGTAGCGTTTCGGCGCGATATTTGAATTGAAAAGTTAAAATATGAACTAAATAAAAAGACTGAAAATTCAGACTATATAAATCAAACGAACGGGCAAATTGATATTTAGGATTTGCAAATACTAACTTTACCCGTATTTTTATCGGGTAAGACATATTTACTAGAATGTTGAACTAATGATAGTACGTGAAGAGAATATGACTATATTTCTGTTTTGCATATTATTATTCTATATGATCAACAAAGATATGATACCGCACAGATGCAGTAGCCTGTAATAATTACAAATGTATCAAGTAAAAGAAAATGATTTATTTGGCACCACGCAAACACAATGCTGTTTATTTATTGTATAATTTTGTATGAAATAAGAAAGTCGAATGGATGACTAAGGTATCACGTACCTTCAGCGTTTAAGAATTTGTTAAAAAATAACTAAATCTATAAATAAAATAAATGTAACTGACTGTAAATGTATAAAAAGTAATTTAATTTAAATTATGCATTTAATAATGCAATCAACATTTTATTGAGGATATGTCAAACTATATTATATATATATGTATTAAGTTTTTCAATTTACAAATAAATTCAAATGAATGCTTAAAGTTCGCGCGTCTTTCTCCCTCATTCTGCATAAGAGTTGACAAGTGTCGATTTGATTCATACGCATAAAATAAAATTGCAAAGAAAGTCGCACAGACCAAATTTACAAATCGTATGTAGAATTGTAGAGGTAGAAATTTAACAGGTAAAATGACCTTGAAATGTTTGGAGGTAATTGCTATTTAATTTTAGAATGCATACCGTGGCGACATCCTATTATTACTAGTAGTATTTAAGATACAGGAAAATCTTAGTTCCGAACCGAAATGGATTTGCCAAGATTGAAACGCACCCGTATTTTGCCGCCTGATCTACCAAATCCGGAGCAATATAAGATGGCGCCACGGTGTTAGAAACAAGAGACCTATAAGTAAATTTGAATCATGAGTTTAACCGAATAACTGAGATGTCGCTACTATAGCGCTGTCACTTTATGGAAACTAATGGAAACGCGCAGAAACGTTAATCAACAAATTTTGTGTGTGTTGCTAAACATTATTTTTCTTATTACTACATAGTGGTGTTATAATCGTACCGTAAGTTCTGTAAAGAGTAATATGATAATTTTATTAAGTTGACATAATGCCTTTTTAGACTTAAAGGATGGATAGAACCTGGTGCATTGTGTGTGGGGCGGACAAGCAGGAAGCAAGAGCGATGCATATTTTCCGAGAATGCGAACAAGTAACTAAGGGCACTAATAGTTGACATATAACCCGAAGGTGAGCTGGAGATTTTTTGTTTGTACTTCTGATTCCAAGTGCAACAAGGACCACCTGGTTGTAGCAAGGATTTTGTTGGTTTCCGATTACACCAATTAAAGTTTAAATGACAATTAAGTAATGAGTGTCAGGCGATTTTTGACAAAATGATTAGTGTACATTATAAAGGACCTCTAATTGAACAACTTTTCTTATAAAATTATCAATGCTAATGTAGAGAAATGGAGATAAAAAATAAATTAAGTACTCACCGAGTCAACCATGCAGGTTACATCCCAGAGCATTGAAATAATGAAAATCACAATAAATGATGCCTATTTAAGCTCACAACACAGCAATTACCTTTGATTTCCACGTTCTTAGATTGAATGTTAGCAAAATTGTAAATACGAGATCACATGATATCAGCTGTTTTTGTTGACATTTGATGCAAAAAGTCATAAGAAAACATACAAATTGGCATAAATTGTGTGTGATTATGTGAAATAAACATCAATTATCGTGATTTTCATCATTTCAATGATCTATATGGGATACCTTACATGAGATGTAACCTGCAAAATTGACTCGGTCAGTATCTAATTTATTTTTTATCTCCATTTCTCTATGCTTGCAATGATAATTTTATAAGAAAAAGTTGTTCAATTAGAGATGCTCTATAAGGTACACTAGTCGCCTGACACCTCAACTGCAGTTTAACCCTATGGGTGTATAAGAAAGCCTTTAAACTACACGAAAAACTTACTACTTGTTTTTAAGTTTCTATATTGTGTTTTTTCACAAGCAATCAATCCATGTTTAGCAGTGTTAATAGAAACTTCAGATTTCTTGGTACAGAAGCATTTATGGTTTTTCCTAATGATTTTCCTGTGCAGTTTCCTATAATGAAAATGTGCCTTTATACTATCGTTGATATTTGTTAGTATACAGTTGTAATTATTATATTTTATTATTCAGGAGTGAAACAACAGCAAATGGGCATGAAACCTGTGCTAGATGCCAGTACAACATGTAATAAGAAACTTTGCAGCCTACATTTTGACACAAACTGCTATGCACACCCTCATTCAGTACGCTTAAACAGAAATGCAGTGCCGACACTCCATCCCATGAGGCCACCCACGGAGGCTAAGGCAGCCATATCATTGGAAGTCTCATTTGTTTTACGACCACAATAAATTAATCAATTTCGTGTTAGTTATTGCAGGTTTAATTTTTTTGTTTTCTTCTATAGCCATGTAATTAACATTATTTAATTTTTAAGCCCTAATTGTCACTCTTTTAATTATATATTGATGAAAAGACGTCTACTAAATTTGTTAGGTGTCTTATGTATCCATATTTTTATTTATGTCACCTTATTTTATGTTCATCATTTATGTAATACAAGATTTTGTAAATGGTGGTAGTAAACATGGGCGCTCTTAAGTCATTGTGTGTTTATCAGGTTTAATTACCTACTTTGTAGTATTTCGAGTAAGTACTTGTGCTTTTTCGACAGAAATTCTATCTTATTGTTAAAAATATGTTTGTTAGTCGAATATTCTACTTTTGGTAGATTATGCTATTATTCGTTAATTTATTTTTGTACTGGTAATTTAACTAAAACACAAGTGTTGTATGTTAGTTATAATTTTTCAATAGTAATCATAAATGTACTTTATACCTTTTCTACTTTGTAGTATTTCGAGTAAGTACTTGTGCTTTTTCGACAGAAATTCTATCTTATTGTTAAAAATATGTTTGTTAGTCGAAAATTCTACTTTTGGTAGACTATGCTATTGTTCGTTAATTTATTTTTGCACTGGTAATTTAACTAAAACATATGTGTTAGATGTTACTTATTAATAATCATAAATATACTTTGTACCTTTTCTACGTAACAATATTAAAATGTAATTATTTAAGTAATTCTTTTCTTTAAAACGTTATTGTGTGGTTACAGCATTGTCATTGAATATCGTACTGTATACTGTTTTCCTTAGAAATGATTCCTCATTACTACGAGAACTAGTAAATAGTATGCAATTTAATTACAGTGTTATAATCATGTATCGCGAGATCAAAAATTATATTGATGAAGGTTTGTCATGTAATGTAAAACGTCTGTCTTAAGTTATATCATTGTCATATTGTCCATATTTGTCATTATATTTTCTCTTATATGGTAGAAAGCACCAAACAATCGACCTTCGTCATCAAAATCCATGATGTAACAGTTGTAGTATGTCAATGTTAGTATTGTGATCGACGAATAAAATTTACGATTTCTGAAGTTTACTTTGAGGTTATATTGACATCAAAATTTACCGAATTATCTTAATGTATATTAGGACTTTTTGTTAAAAATAAAGTATTCTGTGAGTATAATGAAATAAAACTACATCTTGAATACACCATTTCATTTAATAAAATAGTAAAAATAAAAAACCAAACTCTTCGTACTTTTATTCTGTGTCATTATTTCTTAATACTTAAACAATGGTTATATAATGTATATATTTTAAGAAGCAAGCTCTTTTAATACTTCTTCCTTATTTAAAATATCTTCTTAAACCTTACTTTAATTTATATTAATGTGGTACTTTACAATTAACTTGTATCAAAGTATGTTACAGCAACACAAATTAACTCGTCACTTATTCAAACTTGTAATAAATTATTACTAATAACACTCTTCAACTTAGAACATAACAAATCCAACAAAAAGAAAGTTACAAATGCTGCAGGCAAGTAATATAAGGTAGATATTTATTTTTATATTTAGTGTTTTTCCTTAGAATCGATAACATTGAGTACAAAATTTAAATTAGTACACATTTTTAAAATCAGTATATCTAGCCAATTTATTGTCATATATTGTACATTTTCTGTTTATGTATTTATCTTACAAATTTAATTGGTAGTAACAATTATATAAATTAATACATCTTTGACTTGAAACTAAAATTCTAATGAAAATATGCTCAAAATATTAACATATTCTTGTACATTTACATGACATATTAAGAAAGCCATTCTCTGTCATAAGTAAAGACGAGCACATAAAATAATAAAACTAATGGTAATATGTAACTTTTTTTAGTATACCGGATAAAAATAAATAGTAATTTTATATGTTACACAAACAATATATCACATTATACTACATCATTAATAATTACATGTTATGAATAAATACTAAACTAACTCTAAACATCAATAATTAGATTATTAACGTCTAAAGTACACTCACTCACTATTGTACAATAACTACATCTACACCTTATGTCTTTTTTATTTCAAGTTATTAATTTTCAATTTTTACAAATACTTGTAGTAATATATAAAAAATTTATCAAAAAAGAATAATACATTTTACAGACATTCTTGTTTATTATCACTGTTTCTACTGTCTTTAGATTTTGAACATTTATAATAAATGGTATTACTTCTTCTCTGCCAAGCAACAATTCTCGGTCCCATCATTTTTTGATTTCACTGCTAGTGTATCTAAGAGTATTTGTCTAAATTTCAGGTATCCTCATTTCTGGGTCTGATTCCACATCTTAACTGCATTTTTCCTGAAAATCCTGCTCTCCCATGTTCTTATTATAATATATTTTGGATATTCCCCAAATATGCTCTATCGGGTTGAATATGTAGTAATATGATGATAGTTGTACAACTGTCTGCGTCTGGTATATTATGGCTCTTAACCATTCTCTTATTTGACCTTTGTTTCAAGAATTATTAGGAGATTTATCATATAAATGCTATGATAACTTCTAGCATACACAGCAGTTCATTTTCATACTAATTTAAGAAATTGTTTCTATCTATTTCATGTTGGTAATCAGGATTACAAGTATTTGAAAAAATACTAAAGAGGCACTGTTAATAAAACCATTACATGTACCTGCATAAATGACTATAAACCTAAAACCAAAGCAAAATTTGTAGTACTCGACACGTGTCAATTTTAATGCAGAGTATTATCTTAGCCGTCAACTTTCATACACTCTTATAACTATCATCCTGCCATGATCTGGTTACAAGTCTCATCCAAATAGACACATTCCAGTGGACTTTTAGATTGTAAATTATTCATATATTTTTATAGAAAATTAGTTCGAGAAAGAACAACATGTGTTTTTTCCTTAATCTTCTCTATGGACAGTCTTTCTTATATTTGAAACCAATATCTGCTAGTATCTACCAAAAGAATCAACAGAGCCATCAAAGATATGATCGTCCACTGCCAGTGATAATAACGAAGCTCATGTAAAGTGTTGTTCTAAAAAACACCATTAACATTATAATATTCTTTTTATTTTCAATGAATTGTATAAGCAACATAGCGTTTTTACACATATCGTATTGCGTATTGTTGCTTTTATTACAGGAGTAATCACATACAGTTTCCTGAAACGTTTTTTTAGGACTTCGGTGAGCATCATTTTGTTTACGTGTCTTAAAAATACTGCTCACAGATTCAATGGAAATATTTAAAGCTTGTGCAATCCTCTAAAATGATAATATTATTATTTATTTGATATCATTACAACAAATATGTATACATACCTCTCGCACACTTGTCAACGGTAATAGTTATTCAATTTACGTTTGCATGTAAGTAATCAAAGAGCTAATAAGCGCCTTTGACTGACTATTGAATGGCTTAAGCATCGTTAGTTTTAAAAAGGACGTTGAAAATAATATTACAATAATATAACAAACATAAACAACAGCAACCAAAACCTATAATACTGTCAAATCAAATGACAGCAAGGAATTCAAAATTCAAAATCACTAGCGACGTGTAAACGATGTTTCATGTAAGCCAACATCCGATGTTAATATTTTTTTTAAACTGGCTAAAATAACGTCAACATTATCATTTTTAATTAATATTAATAATTAAAATAATCCTGTAATTATTATTATATACATATAATATATTCTATACCAATAAAATTCTAAATTTAGTAATATATAAAGTAAATATGTTCGTTGTTTTGAAATTGGCAATGCAGACGTCATTATTTTTCCTTTATGACGGAAGTCGATTGATTGCTGCTTTCTGGTATAATGACAAATATTAATGACAGTATGACACTTAATGATATAACTTAAGACAGACGTTTTACATTCCATGACAAACCTTTATCAATATCATTTTTGATCTCGCGGTATTAAACCCTAATTTGTAATAAACTTTCTTTTGAATTTCCCGCTATCAAATACATTTTGAATCGCCCGCTATTTGCTTAGTGTTATTGAAAACTGTAATTTTTTGATGTCATCGCCATCTATATTTGCCCGCAGGTAATACAAAACGCGGATAAAAATTTTGCCTTGACTGCACCATCTCTTCTAATCTGTGATAGGTAGGTATAGTATACTAGAATCGCTCTCGCAACCGACATGCGCCACCAAAATTAAAATGGCGTCAAATTTGAGACGTTGCAAAATTTGATCTGTCAAGCAGTGTTGCCAACTTGGGGGTTTTCCCCCTAGATTTAGGGGTTTTTTTGAGCCAAGGGGGAAATCTGGGGGGTTTTATTTTTTAGGGGTATTTGTAGAGGACATTGAAAACTGTTATACTTGAGTATTGCATTATTGCAAACAAAATGAACGATAGGTGTATAAATTGTAATTTATTCGATTTAATTAATAGTAGCTATACAAAATATCGAACGTTTCTTTAATGTCTTAGCAACAAGATTTGCTAGAAACTTCATGAAAATAGTGTATCTAATTGGCTAAAAATGAATTAAAGCCAAAGCAGGGTATCTGTGCCAGTTATTGGCACGTTTGCCAATGATTGACAGGTGCAAGTGAGCCAAGGTTTTTATATATACCGCGAGATCATTTAAATTCTAAATTAGAGCAGGCTGTGAAAATTAAATTAAGTTGGTATATAAGTACTAATTTACAATTTGAATTGTCAAAGTGACGTTTCACAATGTTAATTAATCAATAATTGACATTCTGGACAACCTATTAAAAAAAATCCCGCCTGCTATAATTTAGAATTTAAATGATCGCGCGGTAGAACAGGTTGCCGCAAACAGCGGAATGTGGAGAGTTTCTCGGACAGGGTAAAGGGGAATGTAGCATATTGTGACGTAGTACGCAGTGGTTTCACACCTAACCCATAGGGTGGTCAGAGAGGGAAATTTAAAATATACTTATTACAGCGCCGCCTATTCGTTGGGGACGGGTTCGGAACATGCGCAATTTGCGTTATCTAGCGCATGGGCGGGTAATCGTAAACGCATCATTAATGTTGTTGTTTGTTTTGATAGTTCAGTGTAGTTCGCCGCCATTTTTCGCCTTGTTAATTTTTTATTTTTGTGTGTTATCTCTGTGGAGGATCAGGCTGCTTTTTTGACTTTTATTGTTATATATAATATTGTTTTTAAGTTAGTGAGTTATCTGTGTGAGTTTTAGACTTGTTTTTGACTTTGTATTGTAATATTTTTTCCTGTTTATATAATACTACGTAAGAATGTTTGCACGAAAATTGGCACTAAAGTGTGCTGTCCCCAATTGTACAGATGAATTTTCCAGCAGGTAATATTAAAATACAAAATTCTATAATGAAAGTATTGCATTAACTAAATTCTTCTAGGTTCAGATTTCCCATACGAAATGAACAAATCAAGAACATTTGGATTGAGAGAATAGGCACAGAATCCTTAAGGCAGTATACCGATACAGAGTTATACAATAAAGTGTTCGTATGTGCAGCTCATTTCATCAAAGAGTGCAAGGGGAAAAGAAAATTGCTGATTGGATCATTGCCAACAATAAATATGCCCGGTACATTTTCTTGTTATATTAATTTATTCTTGATATTTCAAATATCACCAATTCCAAAAAGGATGGATTAAAAATAATTCTCATTTGTCTTCTTTGATGTAATTAATCTTTTTTTTTTTGTAGGTTTTCACGAAGAATCAACTATTGCGAATGCCTTTATTCACAATCTTACTACTGCACATCAAAGTACAGACATGACAGCATGCGCTTCCGCTTCAACTTCGAAGCAAGCAATAGAAATCTGTGAAGCACCATGTGAAATACAAAGTTCCACCCGAGGTATCAAGAGAATTGCTAGTACTACAGAAGAGTTTATACCTGAGGCTGACAGAAAAAAGTTTAAAGGTATGTAGAATGTAACTGATACAGGACAAATATTGGTACAATGGAACCCAAAAAGAAGTAATTTTTATTTTTTCATATGACTTGTTGCTTTTTCATGGGAATTATCCTTAATAGTCTGTGTGTACCTTCATTGTACTGCATCCTATGTATTGTATGATAAGTCCTATATCCACTTAATTTTTCAGGAAGAACTTCGATCTTACACAGTATACGGTGTACTCGAATAAGGCACCTATCAGAAGAAGGACAACAACTTTATAAATTTGCTACATACTACAAAAGCAAGTTTACTCGCTTACAAAAAAAATATTCAACAGCTAAAGATAAATTAAAGGGAGCTGTAGATATTCTTTCATCAAAAACTTTTCAAAACATTGAGAAAACTAACCCTGTGTTGTATGAATTTTTAGCTTTGCAATTTAGAGCATATAATAAAAAAGCAAGAGGTACACGATTTACAATTAAGGATAAAATATTGGCACTAACACTGCACAAAAACAGCCCAAGGGGATATAGACTCTTGCAAAGAATTTTTTCCCTGCCATCACCGAAAACACTACGAAGACTGTTAGCAGCAGTTCCATTTTTTCCGGGGATTAATCCTATAATTTTTGATACTTTAAAGTCATCAACTTTGGGATTACCAGAACAAGAACGATTCTGTAGTGTAATATTTGATGAAATGTCTATTCAACCTAGTTTAAATTATAATAAGGTAAAAGACTACATAGAAGGTTTTCAAGATTTAGGTAATGGCAGGGTATGCAAGTTTGCAGATCATGCTTTGGTTTTTCTAGTACAAGGTATATTTAGAAAATGGAAGCAACCGGTAGGATTCATGTTCTGTGAGAGCACTACGTCATCACACCAGTTAGCTCTTTTAATAAAGGAAGTTATAAGTAACCTGTTTCAGTGCAATTTATTGCCACTTGTAACAGTCTGTGACCAAGGTGCTTCAAATTCAGGTGCCATCCGCATTTTAATTGAAGAAACAAAACGAGAATATAATCAAAAAGGTACAGAATTAACAGCTCCTGTTTTTGAAGTAGATGGAAGGGAAATAATTCCATTATTTGACTACCCTCATTTATTGAAATGTATCAGAAATAATTTATTAACAAAAGATCTCCTCTATGTTCATGAGGGAAGTAAAAAGAGAGCATCTTGGGATCATCTTGTAACTCTTTATATGTGGGATCGACCAACAAGATATCTTAGTACATTTACTAAATTAACAGATTATCATGTCATCCCAGAAAAAGTAAAAAAAAATGAAAGTAAGCTGCTGTACGCAAGTTTTTAGTAGAAGTGTTGGAAAATTTATGCAATGTTTAATTGATTCTGGTGAGTTTCTACATGTAATTGATGTTTGATGTATTAATATGAATTATGTTTCAGGATCCACTGTCCTGCCTAAAGAGGCTTCTGATACTTCCTATATTTTATTATTTTTTGATAACCTATTCGACAGCTTTAATGGTTATAAAAGATCTGCAGATGAGGGACACCCATTGCGATGTCGGATCTCTGAAAATTCACCACACCATGAATTCTGGATTATGGCAAAGCAACTGTTGACAACAATGTCATTTGAGTGTAAGCTAACAAAGAAAACCTCTAAACCACCAACAATTAAGAACTGGGTACAGACAATTATAGGTGTAGAATATTTATGGAAGAAGATGACTTTGTTGAAGAAACAGTTTCTGATCCCTCGTAATTTAAATCAAGATGCAGTTGAGAACTTCTTTTGTTGCATACGGAGCCACGGTGTTAGAAATACGAACCCAACATGTTCTAATTTTGCTAGTTCATTTAAAACCCTGGTAGTAAATAATTTTACATCTGTAAAATCAGTGTCATCGAACTGTGAGGATGATTTGTCTGCAGGTGTTCTCAATAATTTACATAATTTTCTCATGAAAGCAAAATTACCTCAAGAACCTAATGTAGAGCCCATTATATTAAATGTTGAATGTGGTATTGATGAACCTCCTATTTATTTGGAAGCCTACGTTGCAGGCTACATAGCTAAAAGAATTTTCAGCGATATTGGCAAATGTGATACTTGCATGCAAAATCTGGTAGCTACAGATGAATCTAGATTTCATCTTCTAATAACTGCACGTAGGTTTTCACATAAATCTTTGTTGCTCCCAACATCAACATTTATGAACATATTTCATGTTTGTGCTACTTCTATCGCTAGGTTATTGCCACAAATGTGTTTGAACAATAAAATCAGTGGAATCATTAGTGATAAAGTGCTAAAAACAGTAAATTTCAAGCAAATTATGTGTGAACACCACCCAGATATATGTATAAAGATTGTCAAAACTATAACCACGTTAATAATATTCTGTTGGGTTAAACATATTAATAAAATACTAAGTGGTGCTGATGAAAGATATACAACATCAGATCATTTTGATCCGATTAAGTTCATAGCACGACAAAAATATATTAAAAGGAAAAAGTAAATTATTCTTCTACACAAGCCGTGAAAATAATTATATATTTTTAGATTATTGCAGTGCCTCTTAATATACATTTTGAAAGTTCATTCCCACTATGTTCATGTTAAATCATTTGTATTTTACACATTTATAGTTGAGTTTATCTTAGATCAGGTACTTATGTACATTTCACTTGTTCATTGATTCACTGTATGCCAATGCATTTAATGCTCGTTTTCCATGTATCACTTTTTATGTCAGTTTCTAGAATTTGGCAAAAATTGACTCCAAGTCTGGTGTTTACATCTATCGATTTCTATTTAAGATGCACAGCAGATTTCACAATCAATAAGTATTATCATTATTATTAGACAATTATGTCTTATTATGTGACTTTATTATAACTACTTTTACAAACATATTTAATTTTAGTTTATTATTAACTATGCATATTATTTTTGATTTCCTAATTTATAGTTATTTATATATTGTACCATTTTTTGTATATAAATGGAATAAAATTGCTATATAAATATATTACTTGTTTTAATAAAATATGGAATATTTGAATTAATTAAAGGATATTTTTCATTTATGTTATTGTCATATATAATTTTATGTTATGTTTACTGTACTTACTAATAATATTTTAAGTAAACATTACATGAAGCTATGTATGGCAATAATAATAAATACAGAATACATTTAAAAATATGAAAACCTCGCTACAAATCCTAAATAATATTCCGTATCCTAAGTATAGGGGGCGCAGAAACTCTTGTCATTTAGTGGTGGGAGAGTGGGCTTTCTATTATTGTCTTTTCTATGACCTAACCTATACGTTGTCTGAAATTTTATCAGCGAGATTTTATCAGCAGTATTATTATTTACCGTTTTGGAGTTTTTTGAGAATACGGGTGCAGCCGATTTTTGACAAAAAAACTAGTGTACCTTATAGAGCAGCACTAATTGAACAACTTTTACTTATAAATTAATCCGCGCTCACGTACAGGAACGGAGATAATTAATAATTAAGGTGCTCACCGAGTGATTTTTCCATGTCACATTTTTAGTCGTATCTGTTATACACACCGTTGAAATTATGAAAATTGTAATAAATGAAGTTTATTTCACTTTACCACACAACAATTACATTTGATTTTTATGTTTTTTAATAACTTTTCTCAACCCAAACATAACAAAAAAAACAAGAAACCTAACCTTAAACCACCTACTGGAGAAAGCCCATTCCAACTTTCATGCAGATTCGGACAAACGACTGTCATCCATAGAGTTATATAGAAGATAGATGGTCGAACAAACTTGTATTTTTCAATATTTATTTGAAAATTATATGCAAATCAGTAACAAAAGACGTTATAAAGTGTATATTATTTACAAATTTGTAGTTTATTTCTTCAATATTTATTTGAAAATTATATGTAAATCAGTAACAAAAGACGTTATAAAGTGTATATTATTTACAAATTTGTAGTTTATTTCATTGATTTTTTACATGCCTTTTAAAATTATATAATATCCTGTAAATTAGTACGGAATGATATAGAGAATGTTTATAAGTGTTTTCTTTGATTTTTTCAAACATTTATAATTCTCTTTTTGCACATTTACATGATTTATACTGCAATCATTGCAATGATTGTGGAATTTTAGAGGAAATCTCAAGAAAGTAAAACATACTTATATTTTTAAAGCAATAAAGAAAAACACAAATTAAGTTTGCCATGTAAGAGCATTTATTTCAGATAAATTCACAAGAAAGTAAGACATGTATTTTGTAAACATTAAAGTAAAACATAAATTTCATTTGACTTCTATAAGAACCTAATGAAGCATAAACCTCATTTTGCAAGTCAATGTTGAATTAAATACAGATATAAAGGCTGTATTACACTTATCAATTTCTTGACCAAGTTTTTAGGTGAATTAGTAGTACCAATAGTGCAACAGTATGAAATAGAAAAATTAAAAATTTACGGAAGATTTGTGTTTATATTTTACACAGTCGCAAAAACTTTAAACATGCCTTTTACTAGAAATCACTAAAAACTTGATCAAGTTGAGAAGAAAAATAGAACATGTGATAATTCAACAAGTACTTGGTCAAGAAATTGATCAAGTCGACTTGACATGTGTAATACAGAACAGTAGTAAAAATGCAAATGTAATACATGTCATGAATAAAATTTTCACACTGTATTCTCAGTCAATGTAGAAATACTAAACACTATGAACGACCATTGGTTAATTATTGCTTCTATTTAAAAATTATTATTTATGTTTAATGTGAACATTATTGAACGTGTTATAAATTAATCAGCAAACATGTTAATAATAATCTATTCAATTGTTATTATGAAAGTATTTAGTGATCTTAAAAAAACAAAGTACAATCCATTCAATTTCTGTATCCCATTCGCTGTGCGCACTCGTATTCTGGTTGATTTATACCGATTTTTTGATGTTTTGCGGCAAAACATCAAAAAATCGGTATAAATCAACCGGAATACGAGTGCGCACAGCGAATGGGATACAGAAAGCAAAAACAAATATTCTTGCCGCCCCCTTTTGTGAAGGGGGCGGCAAAACATAAAAAAATGGTATAAATCAACCGAAATACGAGTGAAGAGGGCGGCAACATCAGAACGGAATTTGTATCGGGGGAAGGCAGATGGTGAAAAAGTAAAAAAATCTATAAATGAAGGGAATAATCATTGCTATTATTGCAGTATAAATCATGTAAATCTGCAAATAGAGAATATAAATGTCTGAAAAAATTAAAGAAAACACTTCCGTACTAATTTACAGGATATTATATAATTTTAAAAGGCATGTAAAAAAATCAATGAAATAAACTACAAATTTATACATAATATACACTTTATAACGTCTTTTGTTACTGATTTGCATATAATTTTCAAATAAATATTGAAAAATACAAGTTTGTTCGACCATCTATCTTCTATATAACTCTATGGATGACAGTCGTTTGTCCGAATCTGCATGAAAGTTGGAATGGGCTTTCTCCAGTAGGTGGTTTAAGGTTAGGTTTCTTGTTTGTTTTTGTTATGTTTGGGTTAAGAAAAGTTATTAAAAAACATAAAAATCAAATGTAATTGTTGTGTGGTAAAGTGAAATAAACTTCATTTATTACAATTTTCATAATTTCAACGGTGTGTATAACAGATACGACTAAAAATGTGACATGGAAAAATCACTCGGTGAGCACCTTAATTATTAATTATCTCCGTTCCTGTACGTGAGCGCGGATTAATTTATAAGCAAAAGTTGTTCAATTAGAGGTCTTCTGTAAGGTACACTAGTTTTTTTGTCAAAAATCGGTTGCACCCGTATTCTCTAATTTACCCACCGTTTTTGATGTAAATAAAAATGCCGGGGCAATATTGTGCTGTGAAACACTGTACAAATAAATCCGCCAAGGTAAGTAACGCATCAAATGTAGCTTAACGCAAAGTGAAACAAGGTGTTATAGAGGGATGATAAGGAAAATATTAACCCAGCAATATCCTTTCATGCATTTCCGAGAGATAAAAACCTCAGAACACTGTGGCAACAGTTTTGTGAAAAATCGGAGACATGGGAACCCAGCAAAGTTGCGAAAATTTGTTCGGTACATTTTACTCAAGAACAGTTTGAAATGAGGTTTAAAGCAGATTTTTGTCATGAACCAGCTATGAAAAGAAGACTTATACCAGATGGTACTGTATAAATGTGAAGTAACGTTTTAATATTTATTATCTATTTAATTACAGCTGTTCCGAGCATACTGGCCACTACTATCAATCATCAACCACCTTATGAGGAAGAAGTTATAAGCATGTGTGAAGAAGGGGAAAGATCTAAAGAGGAACTGCTACAGTTGCAAAGAACTATAGCTAAACAGAATTTGAAAATTAATAAGCTGACTGCATATAATAACACTCTTGGACAAGATAAACTTGAACTGCAGAGTTACATAACAGAGTTGAAGAAAACAATTACTATGTTGAAACAAGAAGTTGAAGAACAAAAACAGCGATCTAATGAACCAAGAGTAGGGCAACTTGCACAGATGTTGTCACCTACATTAAGTGAAAATCAAATTAAATTAATATTAAAGAAAAAAAAGAAAGTGAAATGGACAACTGCAGAAATATCCAAAGCTTTCACTTTAAGGTATTTTAGTATGAAGGCATATAAGTTTATGCGTAATGAAGGTTTTCCTTTGCCACATGTCAAATCCTTACAACGCTATGCAAGGAACATCAATATGAGGACTGGAATATTATATGACATCCTCAATTTAATGAAAATTAGGGGAACAGACCTAACTGACCGAGAAAAAGTTACAGTAATCATGTATGATGAAATGAGAGTGTCTGCATTGCACGAATATGATATTCATCTAGATGAAGTTCTTGGCCCACATAATTATGTGCAAGTTGTCATTGCACGTGGATTGTATAGTAATTGGAAGGAAGTTGTGTTTGTAAAATTTGACACCAATATGACACCCTTATTATTCAAAGAAATAGCTGTAGCTCTGTACAATATCACTTTTAATGTGGTTGCTTTTGTCAGTGATTGTGGAGGAGCAAATAAAGGTGTTGTGAGAGATCTGGGTATTAGTGTGGACCATGTTTATGTTAACCATCCAATAACGGAGAAAAAAATTTGTTATTTTCCAGATGGACCACATATTTTAAAGTTGATAAGAAATTGGCTTCTGGACGCAGGTAAGGGAGAAATTCATGAGTATCTATTTTATAATATAATTTATAAATATTCAAGGTTTTGTGTTGGAAAATGGCGTTATCATTACAAAGCAGCCCCTAGAAGAGTTACTTGCAAAGGCGGATGGTGCAGAAGTTAGTTCTTTGTTTAAAGTGACAAAGAAACATCTTGATGTGAACAAAACGGAAAGACAAAATGTTGCTTTGGCATCCCAATTATTGTCTCACACAACCGCTGTAGCATTGAAGCATTATTGTAAAAACAGTGTGGAGGCCAACAATTTGTCTACATTAATTAATTGTGTCAACAATTGGTTCGATATTATGAACTCAAGAAATTTAAGGGAGAGCATTAAATTTAAGAAACCATATTGTAACACACATGATCAACTAACAAAACTAGAGGAAGTGTACAATATATTTTTAACAATGAGGTGTCGAGGCAAAAATACTCTACAAGTTTTCCAAAAAGCGGTTCTTATTTCGATAAGATCACTGCAAATCCTTTATGCAGAAATGAAAGAAACTTATGGGGTAAAATTTTTATTGACCCACAAGTTAAATCAAGATGCTATTGAAAACTTATTTAGTCAGCTTCGGACAAGAGGTGGTCTAGATGATCATCCAACTCCTTTAAATTTACTTTATCGGTTGAAAATGATTATCCCAGGTAAGCGTTAGCAAACAGCTTTTTAATATTATATTTTATAGTACATGTTGTTTAGGAAAAACGCCCTTTAATATAAAAGAGGGAACAAACACTCTTGGGACAGATCCCAGCGAATTTCTTTCTGGATCAGTGCTTCAAAAGGCCAGTGTTCCTTTGGATGACATCATGGAGATGGTGGACGAGACAGCTGATATATCTGTAGCAAGTAGGTGTAGCAGCGATAGCACTGACATGTCGTCACATGCTCCCATGGAAGAGGATGGATTGCAGTATTTAGCAGGCTGGATTGCAAGGAAATTTAATCGACAATATCCAGCTCTGGGCCACTATTCCTACATGTTGCAACAAGGGTATGATCATGATTATGCTCTACCATCGTGGGTGCGACATGTCAGTTATGGCGGTTTAACAGAGCCGTCAGCCTTGTTGTTAAAAGAAGCAAGGTTTCTGAATCGTCGGTTTAAAACCATCCACAGGAACAACAAATTTAGATTTAAAACTAAAATTGTGACTAGTATGACTAATATGTTAAAAGATATGACAAATTTGCCTGAAGAGGTAACTCGTGCCTTTTTAAGGCAGCGTCTTTTTATTCGTATTAAGTATTTAAATAATAAACGCAAAACCACTAGTTCTCAACAAAGGTTAAAAAAACTTTCAAAAATTGTTACATCTGTAAGGAGATCTTAATAAATTTGTAGATTCAACTGTTTGTTTTGTTTTTTTTTAAAGATAGCTTTCAAAACGTACAACGGCGAAATTTAAAACTCCCGCCACATAAGCATATTATGACGTCACAGCAATGGCAGTCACATGTTCCAACCTTCTCTATATACAAAAACCTTGCAAGTGAGCCATTAATTGGCATGGGGTGTCTGTTTCATTGCCATTGTTGCGCGTAGGGCAATCAATTTGCGTTAAAAATAATTAAACATTTTGTCATAAAAAACACTATACCGGGTGTCCACACGAAAACTTTATATTGAATTATTTCTGGTGTTTCTGAAGACAAAAACTTGAAATTTTGGGTGGTTGTTCAGGATATAGGGGGACAATGAATAGTGTATTTCATACCGCCCCATCGGGTCACCCGCCGCCGCCGGCCACCCCCACTCCAATATTTTAAATGACACCCTGTATTTTTTTTTTGGTGGTTTGAAAGAACACAATTTTCTTGATATTCCTATGTGAAAAAACTAGTAACACACATTATGACATTTATGAGATATTTAAATTTAAAAGTTTCAGATATCAGAAATTATTAACTCCGAAAAATCATAAGTTAGTCATGGAAATACTTAAAACAAGATTTATTCACAACATTTTAGTTAAATTAAATGCTCAAATTGTTCACCGTTTACATTTAAACATAAATAAAGTCTATTTTCAAAAGCATTTCTAACATTTTCGAACACTTGTGGCGTTAAATTTCGACATTCCTCTGTTATTCTATTACGTAAATCAGCTATTGATTGTGGCGGTGTCTTATAAACAACAGACTTCAAATGTCCCCACAAAAAGAAATCTAGGGGAGTTACATCGGGGGAGCGAGCTGGCCATTCAATAGAGCCCCTACGTCCAATCCAATGTCCTGGGAAAATATTATCCAAATAATTCCTAACGTCTAAACAGTAATGTGGCCCAGCTCCACATTATGACATATATGAGATATTTAAATTTAAAAGTTTCAGATATCAGAAATTATTAACTCCGAAAAATCATAAGTTAGTCATGGAAATAGTTTGCTTTAAATTAGAATTGTCAAAATTGTGACTTTTGTGTTTCATTAATATTAATACTTGTAAAATTGTTCTTAAAGTTTCGGCTTTTTCGCTGAAATGGTTTATACTCTTGAAGAGAGAACTGAAATAGTGATTTTGTATGGGATTGCAAACAAAAATTATTCCCAAGCGGCGACGTTATACAATGAAAACCATCCAAACAGAAACGTATCTGTTGCTTATGTCAGAACGCTAATAGAAAAATTTTTGCAAACTGGATCTGTAAATAATAAAAAACGGAATACGAATAATTGTGGTGTACTAAATGAAGCTATGCAACTAGCAGTTCTTGGGCATATTAATTTAGACCCAGAGCTTTCGTTGAGAAAATTATCCGAAGTTTCGGGAGTGCCAAAATCAACCTGCCATAAGATATTAAAATTAAACAAAATGCACCCTTATAAAATTCAACTTCACCAAGAGTTGGGTGACGGTGATTTCGACAGAAGAGTCGAATTTTGTGAAATAATGACAGATATGATTCGGCAAAATGGAAATGTTTTGCGAAGTATTTGCTTTAGTGATGAAAGTTGCTTTTACTTAAATGGTCTTGTGAATAGACACAACTGTCGATATTGGAGCGACGTAAAACCCCATTTTTTCCGAGAAGGCAACACACAATATCCCCAAAAAATTAATGTATGGGCTGGAATTCTTAATAACCAAGTAATTGGCCCGATATTCTTCCAGGAAAATTTAAATGGACCTAAGTACTTACAATTTTTGGAAGAGCTAATACATCCTCTTATCATACAGTGTCTAGAAGAAAACTTGAATGAAATAGAGGAGGAGCAATTATATTTTCAACAAGATGGAGCTGGGCCACATTACTGTTTAGACGTTAGGAATTATTTGGATAATATTTTCCCAGGACATTGGATTGGACGTAGGGGCTCTATTGAATGGCCAGCTCGCTCCCCCGATTTAACTCCCCTAGATTTCTTTTTGTGGGGACATTTGAAGTCTGTTGTTTATAAGACACCGCCACAATCAATAGCTGATTTACGTAATAGAATAACAGAGGAATGTCGAAATTTAACGCCACAAGTGTTCGAAAATGTTAGAAATGCTTTTGAAAATAGACTTTATTTATGTTTAAATGTAAACGGTGAACAATTTGAGCATTTAATTTAACTAAAATGTTGTGAATAAATCTTGTTTTAAGTATTTCCATGACTAACTTATGATTTTTCGGAGTTAATAATTTCTGATATCTGAAACTTTTAAATTTAAATATCTCATAAATGTCATAATGTGTGTTACTAGTTTTTTCACATAGGAATATCAAGAAAATTGTGTTCTTTCAAAACCACCAAAAAAAAATACAGGGTGTCATTTAAAATATTGGAGTGGGGGTGGCCGGCGGCGGCGGGTGACCCGATGGGGCGGTATGAAATACACTATTCATTGTCCCCCTATATCCTGAACAACCACCCAAAATTTCAAGTTTTTGTCTTCAAAAACACCAGAAATAATTCAATATAAAGTTTTCGTGTGGACACCCGGTATAATTACGAAATATGAAAACATGGAACACAACTTAGAAACACTGAAGAAAAAAGGAAATTAATTACACCTTAACATTATCAAATTTCTCTTGACTTGCTTAAAGCAGAACAAAACTTAAAAACATACCTGAGTGCATAGGAACCTACCTTTAAGTGTTTGTAAACGGCTGCACTGCATGCCCACGTCGCAACTGTAGCCCCAACGGTATCTAATTAACTCCGACTAACTTTTTTAGGTGCTTAATGTTTTATATTCTTGGTAACCAAGAAAAAAATTAATAGTATCCAAAATCACCAGATATAGTAATTTAAATAATAATCACGAGGTAATTTAAAATTAAGAAAAACAACCAGAACTGGTGATAAATCACCAGCATTGGCAACACTGACTTGTCAAACAGACCTGTCAAATTAACGCCCGCGTCGTATGTGTAACACGCTAACACGTCATACAAGAATGATACATTGTGCAAAAAAAATACTTCATGTAGAAAACAAGCGGATTTTGCTTTTTACAGCCAAAAACAATGGAGGTGCCAATCATCGAGGCCTGCCAACAATACCCCCCGCTACCCTATGTAGGTATATTATTTTTATAAGAGAACTATTCTGGAAAGTTTAAATAAAGATTGATTAAATATATGATAAAAACTTATAACCTTTTTTTATTTCCTGGAAACATGCGTTTGTCTATACAAATAACTGTCACAATAATATAAAGGAGTTATTTTTTTTATAACAATTTATTTACTCGTTTTTAGGGGGTTTTTGATGAAATTTAGGGGGTTTTCAAGCATTATTCAGAGCATTCAGGGGGAATCGTCTGTAGTGGGTTGGCAACACTGCTGTCAAGTAATATTAATTTTGACACTATAACCCTAAATCATGGTACAAATATATAAGGTATGCTACAACTTTGACTCAAATTCGTCTATTTCTGCGCTGGATGCAATTTCGTCATATGTGTTGCGTCATCCATCACATGTTTGTAGTTTTGAGTTTGTGCTTTGTTTATATTTAGATTTCGAAGAGTTATATCCGATTATATCGTATTTTGTGTCATTATAATTATTATTTTATATGTTTAGTGTAGTTATTAAGATTTGTGAATATTTTCATTAAGCCAAAGACTTTTAATTTGATTTATTTAGAACTTAAGAAGAGGTTATAACATAGAAGGTAATGAGTTTATTAAATATTGTATTATAAAGCAATACATTTGCCTCTACCTTTAGCTCATCTAATATGGTAAGCTGCTGTGTCTTGAGCTGCAAAAGCAGGTCAGAAAACACTCGAGGAAGGAATATTAAATATTTTCGTTTTCCTAAAGATCGAAACTTATCTCAGCAGTGGATACAAGCCTGTGGTAGAAGGATAAAAAACACAAGAAATCGTAGGTTTTGTATTTGGACGTATTTGTGTACCTTTTAATGATGTTATTATTTACAGATTATATATGTTCACTTCATTTTGCAAGAGACGCATATGAGAAGTGGTATTTAGATAATCGACAGATGAGAGAGAAATATATAAAATCGTACCAAATACTTCATAAAACAGCTGTTCCCACATTGTATATACATACACATAGTGAAGCTGCTGTAAATTACTCGACTTTACAACCATCAACATCAAGGTAACAGATATGAAATAACGCATGAGTGTACTTACTTTTAAATTATTTAGTATACAGAGTAGGATGTTGCAGAGGAAGAATGTTAATCTGTAATACGTACCTTCATATAATCACTACTTATACTGTATTTAAAAAAATACAAATAAATTTGTTTGTATGAAGCAATGAACCTAATAATAACCTATGTATTATATGCCAATGTAAAAAGTATTACCTATTTAATGAATTATTACAGTTATTCCATCAATCCATCGGAAGAAATCGACCTGTTACCTCCAACTGTAGAAGATACAGAAGTAACATTCTCTATGCCAAAAGAAGATTCCTCAACAAGGTAAGGAAAAATTTAACTCGTTAGTGGAGTTGTCAAAGCATAGTTATTATGAAATGAGTTGTATTCAAATAAGCTGTCAAATTAAAAGCTCAAAATGTTTTAAATAGTCTTGTAATGTTGAAGTGGTGTGCAATGTAAAAATACTTAAAGAAATTGCTGTTTCATACTTTTAACAAATAAATAAGGTTAGCAATACTACCTTACCATGTTTAATAAACAAAGCATTCTAATTTTAATAATTTGTTCTAGTTGTTCTATTGTTCCCGAGGAAAGAAGAAACCAAACATGCGAAACAGAAAAATATTGTGAAGTAGCATTTACAAAACCTGGAGCTTTTTCATTTAAGTAAATATATATATATATATATCATTAATGATGTAATTTATAATAATAATAATAATAATAATAATATTTATTCAATGTAATAAAATCATTACATGAAAAGTCAAAATATACAGACAAACAAATTAAAATTGTATATCAATAAAATTATTATTCAAATATTCATTGATTGAATAAAAACTTTTTGTCAGTAAAAATTTTGATATTTTACTTAAAAAAGTATAGCATTCATTGTCTGTAATATAATCTGTAAGGGAGAATGATCATTGTTACATATGATATTAAGGAATTACAGAAAGAAAATTATCGATTTTAATCATTACCTTCACATTAATACCTATTTTCATATGCCCGAACAGTACACAAATCAGTCTTACTTATTTAATTATTCTATATACTTCTTATTTGATACATATTACTATATACCTATGTTCCATTTTTACTGAAATGCTTGGCCATAAGCTGTTATGTAAGTAATAATGTTGTAGACTTTATTGATTAAGATTATGGTGTATAATAAATAATTTGAATATGCTAAAAACAGTAATTCTGTAATATATATTTTAATATGCATTTTTTTAAAAATGAAACAAATCAAGTTTGTGAAAGATAGTATAACGAATGATTTATGTATTGAGCATTTCTAATTTTGATTTTATAATGCAGACCATCTACTTCAACCGAAAACCCTGAAGACACACTATCACATTGGAAGGAACAATATTTTCTATCGCAAGGGAAAATACAGACCTTACAGGAAAAGGTGGCCTACCTCACTGAAGAAATATGTCACCTCAATAGAATTTTAGAGAAATATTTTACACCGGGGCAAATACGACTAATAAAATCAAAGACAAAAATGAAGGCAAAATGGACTGCTGAAGATATTTCCTCGGCAATTTCGCTTCGAAGCGTAAGTCCTAAAGCCTACAGATATTTAAGAACTACCAGAGAATATCCACTGCCAGGCTTATCAACCTTAAGGAAGTGGGCGACAAGTTTGGAATTGAAACCAGGTATTCTGGAAGAGGTTTTACTAATTATGAAATATAAGGCAAATGAGTATACCGAGCGCGACAGATTGTGTGTACTTTCTTTTGACGAGATGTACGTCTCTAATGAAATATGTTTCGATCGCAAAAGGGAACAGGCTGTAGGACCGCACAAAACAGTGCAAACCGTTATGGTACGTGGCTTGTTTTCGGCATGGAAGCAAGTAATATACTATGATTACGACTGTGGTATGTCGGTAGAAGTCCTCCGAAATATTATATGTAAATTAGAAGTAATACAGTACACTGTTGTAGCTGTTGTTTCGGATCTAGGACCTGGAAACAGAAAATTATGGAAAAATATGAAGGTTGGTGTAGCTGTCGATGAAAGTGAATCCTTCACTCATCCATCTGATGAAGGGAAAAAGATTTTTGTATTTGCTGATGTGCCACATTTAATCAAATTGATTAGAAATAATCTTTTTGATCATGGGTTCACCATAAATAATACAAAGATCACGAAGGAGCCCTTTCAGAAATTGGTTGACCTACAGGAAGGTGACTTGAAACTTGCCCATAAGCTTACACAGGTTCACATCGATGTAATTGGCAACCAAAGGCAGAAAGTAAAATATGCTGTGCAATGTCTCTCACGTACAGTGGCGCTAGCGATAAGGTGGTGTGGTGAACATAATTTAATGCCAGATATTGCATGCACTGAAATTAGTGACATAATTAATATCATTAACGATTGGTTTGATTTGTTCAATACTCAAACCAAATTTGATATTGCTGCCAATGCATATGGTGTTGATATTGAAAACCAACTGGATAAAATAGAAAAAATGACTAAATTAATACAAAATATAAGAGTCGGTACAAGAAAAAGTTTAATGTTTTTTCAAAAAGCGATACTACAAAATAACAGCTCTCTAAAAAACTTATATCAATATTTAAGGTCAAACTTTAATATTGAGTACATAATTACTAGACGTCTGAATCAAGATATAATAGAAAAATTTTTTTCATATATGCGAGCTATGGGATCCACCAATGACCACCCTAGTGCATTACAATTCAAATATCGATTGAGATGGTACATTCTTGGGAAGCATTCATCTGTTGTGTTTTCAGAAAATGTCAACACACAGGAAGATACGTCTGTAGTAGAGTTACTAACTACAGACGCAACACTTAACTTAACTACAGTTTTGGAACCTTTTGTGCAAGAAACTGGAGATTTTGAAGAAAATGTTGTCAGGGTGTCTGAGGATGACATAAATGAGGAATTTATGGACTTGCTGACGGAATTCGAAAGAATCCATTCCGCAACCTCTGCTACCGGGGATATTGCGAAGCAAGGCTTATACTATATAGCGGGATATATAGCACATAAGTTCAGAAGCAAATACTCGTTACATGATGATACTCAGATTGAATCCCCAGAAAGCAACTGGATTGGATTAGTCTCCAGGCGGTGTCTACGTCAGCCGAATGCTATTATGAAGAAAATGGCAGAAGACGCTGAACAAATGTTTAATGAATTCCATAAGAAATCGATTAACAAAAATACCAACATAATAAAGCGTTTGGTACAAAATATTAAGACTAGTTTGCCACAAGAAGTTGTGGAATCATATATTAGAGTAAGAACTTACATACGTATAAAAGAGATAAATAAAAATAATTATCAACAAAAAAGAAAATTACAAAAAAAAAACAATAAAATTTACCAATAAAAAAAAGTAACCATATCTGTTGTTTTATTTATTACCTGTCAATTAACAATTAATAAACGAAAATCCAATATTAAACCAATAGTTTTCTTACTATAATACTTTCAACTTTTGCAATATTCATTGGTATCAGTAATTTAAAGCAATATACTACATAAAATGCACAATTTCAAGTCATAAATTTATTTTGTGATAAATTACTTTGTCAGTAAAGTAATTACAAATTGTATTATCAAACGACTAAAACAGGTTTCGTAAACCAAAGTGCTACATAATATCCAGTGGGAGATTTTTCAATAATACAATCTTATTATTTTGCTTTATGAGTTTTTAAACAGGTAATTTGTAAAGAAATTTAATTTAGTTACACATTCGTAAACAACTGTGCTATATATTATGTCTATTTTATTATTCTTTATATAGCTATCTATATACTATTACATCTGTGGTTATTCAAGAGTAATCTTTCTTTTCTTAATATCAGTGGTATGACGAAATTGCATCCAATTGACGTCATAAGGAAGCTGCGCTAGAACATACCTTATATATTTGTACCATGCCCTAAATGATCAATTAGACTTGTGCGACAATAATTCTAATATGTAACTATTAATTTGATAATAATTTTGCTTAAGTACTATTGATTATTTTATATTTGTATGAACTTGCCTGCTGTTAGTAATTAGATATAAATATAAAAAAAGTTAATTTTCAGAGAAAATTGAACTTTTGAAATTCATTTAAAGATTCAGGAATGTATTTAATAATTATGTTCGAGTTAGTTTTACTACAGACAATAAATATATTTAGTAGCAAAGACAGTTGTACAGCAGTATCCTTACTAATAGTGCTATATTGCTTTCCATTAATGCATGCTAATCCAACATTTTTGATTAAGCTAAAGACATCATTATTATTTACTTAAGCTTTAAACTAGTATAAATTTGTTGTTGTTAAAGATTATATTTAATGCAGAATTAAACAATTCAAACATATTTTAAAGTATTTCAAATGTTGGGTATTCGTAAGCTGAATGTTTGCTACTGATCAGAATTTAACTTACGAAGCAACTTTAAATTATAATACAATAATCAACAAGTATTTTTACTATCCCAATTTATAATGTACTACATTAATATTATTACAATACTATCACATATTTTTGAAATTATATAATCTTAATTCCATTAATAACAATAAATAATTACAAAATTAAAGTCCTACAGAAAATATACAAAGGTTATTTCAGAAAAACTATAAAAATAATATAACAGAAATATGTTTTATCTCATCCCCCTATGCAAATGCTTATCTTGTTGGCACATTAATAAACTCGATCATTATTTTATTCTGAAATTAATCATCCACCATTCCTCTATTACATCCAACATCGTTATAACTTCTTAAATTTGAAATTTTTCTAAACAGTATTACTTATGTGATCTTCAAACAATTGTTATTTTAGTTAGTCATCTACTTCTTCGATTAGACAGAGTTCTTTCTTCAACTGATCAATATAAGTACAAATTGTTTTAACTATCGTAATCTTCTGCCGAAGCATTATGAACAAATATGTTAACAGGTTCCAAAATCTGTGTTTGACTTTTGATATAGATACTGAATTTAATCCGTCTCCAATCCTTTATAAGCTACATTCGTTTTATCAGTTACGTGATTATTCTAAATAACATAAAGCCGTCGCCACACATGCGGTATTCGGCGAATCCCGAATAACGAACATTCGGTATTCGGCAAGGGCCTACTAGTGTGGATCGAGGGATTTCGGCGAATGTTTGGTGTTCGGCGAATATTCGAATAACACCGAATGTTTCCCATAGAATGTCGGTAAATTGAAACGAGTCAAAGGAAACGAATATTCGTCATATTGCAAACATAGTCAGATCCAGACATTCGCCTTTGTTTGTGAGAGGGTTTAGGTGTGAAAGCAAAGTGAGTGTGATCTGTCGCTTTTGATTTTTTGAAACCATGGAGTGGTCAAATGACCTTGTGTTGGAATTTTTGGACTTGTTTCAACAAGAAGATGTAATCTGGAATGCATGTCACAAGATGCATAAAAATCGAAATGCCGTTTACTATGCATGGAGACGCATCCGCGAGCAAATGAGTAGGTACTGATTGTTCAGTCGAAGAACTAAAAAAGAAAAAAGATTCACTAATGGCATCGTTCAGAACCTGCCTCCACAAAATGAGAACTACCACTCACAGTGGTACAGGAGTGGACGACGTATATAGACCGCAATGGTTTGCTTTTGCAAAGATGGCAAGTTTTTTAAGAGAAAAAGACAAGCCTAGAAAAACAATAAATTCAGAGGTAAGTAATTTGTCTTTATTCACTTGTTTCTTGAACACAAAAATTGCAACTATAGTCTGTTTTTTAATTGTACGGAGTAATAAAAGAACATAAACGTGACGTAATTGTTCCCTTATTGGCTGAATTCGAAAATACCGCCAAAAAGACAAGCCCAACACACACCAACACAACAAGGCACAAATGTAGTATGACGTTTAAAATGAGATTCATATTTATGCGAATACATACATATTTTAAGTTTCATTCCAAAAGGTTCTTTTCATATATTTTTTAAACTGTTCTTTTCCGAACCAATCTCGCGGTGTTATTATTGTGGAAGGTAATTACAATCACATATTTGGTTATGTACATTATAAAAATGTTTTGTTGTTTTTTAGGTTATATTTGATTTCACTTGTGCGATATTGTATAAAATGAATACAAACAATACTGGGGCTAACTGGGGCCACCCGAAAAAGACAAGCTTTATCTGTAAAAGATAAAGAATTTATTAAATTCTTTTCTTTCTAATATCTTTTTATAATTTTATTTTATGATATAAACTATTAAAAAATATGTAAAAAATCTGAAGTGTTTGATATAGCTACGTGTAAAATCTGACAAAATACGATAGTTGAGGTACATATATTATAGGAGATTATATTTATTTGTAATACTATAATTTAAACAAAGTATGTGTCTGTTTAAAAACACAGATTTAATTTCTATTGGAATACATTCTTTAAACACTTTGTCATCTTGATTTATTTTAGGTATATGATGTAAGTACAACAGTTCAAAATATTTTTTTCATGCAATTCCATACATTTTACAAAAAATATTTACTGTATATTTCTTTATGCTTTAATTAATACATATTATATTCTAAAACATATGAAATTATATTATATAGAAATCAATTAAAATATTTGCAACATTTGCTTCCGAAAAAATAATTTTGATTATATATTCTCAATTTCAAAGTATGCATACAGTTTTCTGTTAATAATGTGAACTATACCGCATAGATGTCGCTGATTCCGTTGGTGTTGTGTGAATATGGTTTGCTCCTCCCATTATTTACGTCACTCCGTCGTTCAAAAAAATAGACTATATACACTAAAGTGACCACATTTTCCTGTTTATTTAGCAATATTGGTTTTGCCAAACTAGTGTCCCATGAGTTACAAAATAATTTGCAAATTCAGTTCTAATGTTTTTTGCTTCGATACCTGGTTTTCTGGCAACCTTATGCTGAGGTAAAAACGAAGACATATCGTCTTCGTTTTGACGCCACGTTCCAGGTACAATATTTCCTCCTTCTTCAGCATCAAAAGGTCCTGGTGGTGTATAACTTGTTGATGATGTTTTGCTTTTTCGTAAAAAATTATGGAGAACAGCACACGTCATTGCAATCAGTGAAGCCTTGTCTGGTTGGAGTAACAGTGGTTTACGCAACACACGAAATACAGATGCCATTATGCCGAATGCATTTTCTACGACACGACGTGCACGCGAGAGTCTATAATTGAATATTCTTTCTACACTACCTTTCTCATAAACTCCTGCATAAGGTTTCATTAGTCTATTACTCAAAGCAAATGCTTCATCACCTAGGAAGACATAAGGTAGACGCTTAGTGCGTCCTCTTAGCAATTCATTCGGAGGTAAATTTAGTTCATTTTTCTCAATTTTTTTAAATAATTCTGTATTTCTGAATACTGCACCATCACTAAGTCTACCTTAGTCATTACCGCATCAAGCTTCTCCCTACACGCAATCTTGTCATTACACTGAATTATCTCCTCTGTCCCAATCTACTAGTTATGAACAGACTGAGAACTACACTCAAGATGGTACTGAAGAGTGTACCAATGATAATGTGAGACACTTCTATGAATCCTTTGAATAAACACATTTTCTAATAATTGGTATTATGTAACAAATCTATAAACACTTTCAAAAAACAGCAAAATCATATTTCATTACCTTTATTGAATTTCCCACTTCCTCTATCAAGGCACGACATACTTCTGGAATGATGTTCGAGATAAGCTGAGGTGAAATTTTAAATAAATAATGCAGACTTTTAAAACTGTCACCCGTTGCTAAAAATCGCAACGTCAATGCTAAACGCTCTTTTGCAGGAATTGCTTTTCTCCATTTTGTCTTTTTTCGAATTATAAGGACCTGTTTTTTGTAGTAGATATTCAAAGTCTTGAGATGACATCCTACAAAAATTTTCAAATAAACCAGACGGTTCTTTTAACAAATCATTCATAAGGTGTGTTCCACTGTATCTGCAAAGTGATACACTCATTAAATAGATGTGTCTAGGCACCAAAATATTGATAACTTACTTTAATCGACTTTGATTTAATGATACCATCCACCACCTCCTCTGTCTGGTTTTTTTTTTCTTTTTTAGCAACATATACGAGCTAGCCATAACAACAAACGCAGCCGCTGAAATTTGAAGATCGTCCATTGCCTATACTCTTTATTAGCTACTATTTCGCTACTGTCTACTATTGCAATTTCACAACACAGACAATATTAACCCAAAAAAAGCTTGCGCGAATATTCGTCGTGGTTCGATACAAGACACACATTTGCAAACTAAACAAATGTGTGTAGACCTGTATTTGATATTTGGCAAATAGTTCGCCAAATGTCGAATGTTCGGTATTTGACGAATGCCGCATGTGTGGCGCCGGCTTAAAGCAATTACAAGTAAAACCAAACATTTCTGTTGAATAAAACTTACCTTCTCTTATATAATTTGGTTTAGATCAATATATTTGGCTTATTTCTGAACAGGAAAGTGTGCTGATTAGTTTTTAATGACGGTGTTTAAGAACAGATTTCCTTCAGAATAATAATAGTCACCGTTTCTAATGCTTCTTATAAGTAAATTGGAAAACACGTTCTGACAATATTTAGCTTGTATTCCTTTATGTCAGATAATCGTAGATTATAAAATCCAAACTGCAAAATATTTATGTGTCAGTAAAATTTCAAACACTATTAATAGCAAGGTCATTTAAATATGTGAAATAAAAGTTCTTCGCTCAGTTTCTTGTACATAATCTTACTCTTTGCAAATCATTTGCAAATAATCTTGCAATCAATTCACGTTCAACTTAACTACAAACTCACATCGCTATCTGGTTACCATCACAAATTACCAGTTCTTCCGAGCTGTCATTAAGGGGAGACTTAAAACTATAATAGTAAAGATGACCACAGTGTGACATTCATTACCATTAATAATAACTTTCACAATCGCTACTACCGCCATCATTAATACAAAATATTACTGGATTAATATCTGTTTTATCAATTTCTATTTCCCTATCCCACGACATCTTTATTTCTTGTTCAATATGAGTGATGGTAGCCCAAGTTTCATGTGTAATTGTTCGAAAAACGCTATACTGAATACTAGTCACCTGCTTGTCATACGCTACGCTTGTCAAGTGTCATCCGCTCCGTGAAAATAAAAATCTGACAACAATGCTCAGAATAGCCATGTATTAAATAAAATATTGATATAGAAAAGTAATATTTAATAATTTTATCTATAATATTTAATTTCTAACTGACTTTCATGTAATAATATTTTATTAGCCGTAGCTATTTATCCTAAAATATTAATTAGTTGGTTGAATTTTATTGTTCTAAAAGTGTTCCGGTTGATTGGAATTTGTAGTGGTATTGAATCAGCGTTTTTAGTTCGTACTTTTGCCGTGTCGGTTGCGAAAACGACCCGACTATAGCTCAGCTAACAGTGTTACACTACCTTCAAGTAGCAGTGATGTGCAGGATGTGAACGATCTACCTGTTGTATATGCGTTTAGAGCAGCGATTAGATCAAATGGTTCACTTAAATACGGGATTTTGCCGCCTAATCTACCTAACTTGGTCATTATTAGATGACGCCACGGTTGAGAAACAAGAGACCTATAAGTAAATTTGAAAATCATGAGTTTAACCGAATATCTTGAGATGTCGCTACTATAGCGCTGTCATTTTATTAAAACGCGTAGAAGCGTCAGCCATTAAATTTTGTGTGTGTTGCTAAACATTATTTTTCTTATTGCTACTAGTTAATGGTGTTATAATCGTACCGTAAGTTCTGTAAAGAGTAATATGATAATTTTATTAAGTTAACATAAGGCATTTTTAGAATTGAAGGATGAATAGAACCTGGTGGAAGCAAGAGCGATGCATATTTTCCTAGAATGCGAACAAGTAACTAACGACACTAATAGTTGATATATAACCCGAAGGTGAGCTGGAGATTTTTTGTTTGTAGTTCTGATTCCAAGAGCAATAAGGACCACCTGGTTGTAGCAAGGATTTTGTTGGTTCCCCGATTACACCAATTAAAGTTTAAATGACAGTTAAGTAAGTAATTGGCAATTATTAGGAGTACTAGCTGTCCATCAATCTCTTCGAGCTTGAATCGCCTCTTCGCGTCCGCTTACAGCTGTCCGCCAGTCTCTCTTAACTTGAACCGCTTTTTTCGCGTCCGCTTACAGTTTCTTCACAGTTTCCTGTAAAAAGCAGTCACTGTCATGGCTTTTTAGAGTGTCCGATTTTATTCACTTTTGAAGCACCCCTGTATATACATATATCTTGTGAAGCCAATAGTATGTTTTATTTAAAATGCTTCTCGAACTGTTTTATACACAAACCTGTACACAATCAAGAGCGAGAAAGATAATTTAATGTTAAACATAGTTCATGTTAAAGTATTTAAAGAAACAATGAGCTGAAAGAGCACAACATTTTCATCGAGGCAGTTTACAATAGTATTTTCATGTGATAGTGGAAAAGCATGTCAACCTTTTCGAAGTCCACTCTCGTTAAGAAAAAAGCACAAAATAATAATAAAAGTAAAAAGCCCAAGTTTTAAATTTAAGCCCTATTGAAGCGCCTTTCTTGTAAAAAACGCATTTTAGAATGTCCACTTTTATAAACTTTTGAAGCACCCATGTATATACATATATTTTGTTAGGCCAATAGGATATTTTATTTAAAATTCTTCTCGAATTGTTTTTGACATAAATCTGTACATTCTCAAGAGCGAGAAAGGTAATTTAATGTTAAACATAAGTCATGTTAAAGTATCGAAAGAAACAATGAGCTCAGAGCGCAACATTTCCATTAAGACAGTTTACAGTACTATTTTGATGTAACAGTGAAAAATCATGTCAACCTTTTTGAATCCTACTATCGTTAATGAAGAAACACACAAGAATAATAAAAATGAACCTAAAATTCATTTTACTCAAAGATCCAAAAAAAAGCCCAAGTTTTAAATTTTAGCCCTATTGAATGGCTTTTTTCGCGTTCGCTTACAGTTCCTTCACAGTTTCCTGTAAAAAGCAATCACTGTCATGGCTTTTTAGAATGTCCGATCTTATTAACTTTTGAAGCACCCCTGTATATACTGTAACAATACCTTTAATTAATAAAGATACAATTACACTCAGGTAAATTTAATAATATTTATTTTTACTATGTATTTGAAACCTGTATTTATTCTCGTTAAATAAAAAATTTTGAAATCTTCTATGTAATATTTATATCTATTTTCAAATTCTCTCAGGTATTTTTTTATTTATGCCCTCACTAACTCAGTTCTTATTTAAAATATTTAAACTAATTATTTTTATATGTTGCTAACTTCACTTGATTCATCAAAGCCAAACAGTTGCCTATATGTAATTTCTTCAATACCTGTATATATCGTAGGATATTTACGTTTTATATTTCTTAACTTTATAAATCAAATTTTACAAAACAGTAATTCTCAAGTGAATTATGATGTGTATTTCAACTCTATCTTCAAATAATACTTACTATGAACTCAATCTCAAGGTATATATTAGCATACTATTCAAATAATAAAAATAATCACTGACAGTTGTTTTTCTATTTATAGGTTAAGGTTCTAAGCGTCATATCTGTTTCATCAATTTAATTCAAAAACCTTCTTTACATACCAAATAAAAACAAATGTATCAAAACTAATTTGTTTAATAAATTAGGCAAATTATAAATTAAATGGTAGTTCTCAACACAAACCCCAATAAAACATACATGGAAGTACCAAGCTTGTTTAAGAAAAACTCTTATGAAAATTTATATATGCACGAAAATACACCTTTCGTGGATCGAAATATACGCAAGTAAGTATATTAATTATACTATTTTAAAAATACTGTATAGTTCTTGTTTGTAAATCAAATTCCCACACAATTTATTTAGTTTTAGTTTGCCAATCAGATTCTTTGATTTCTAAATTATTCAAATGCTGACACAAATTAATGTTATGAAAGGAGAATACAAAATATCTTTTCTTAATTATCACCACCGTTATAATGAACGATTATTTAATAATTTTCTAAATTTTGATATACTTTTTCTATATTCGAAACTGTTAAATTCAGATTATTCCAAATAATTATACGACCTGTCACAAATACTGAACTGGTATTCTTTCTTGTACTCCAAACGATTTTCTTTTTAGCTTGTAGATGACATTTACTGGAATCAAAGATGTAGATCCTTTCCTTTTCCTAATTGTCTGGAATGCTCGGAATGTGGACTGTAATGACTGCTATCCTGTAATACCTTCAAATCTGCTATCAACTAGAATCTCGAACCGTCGAACGCTTGCGTGCTGTTCCTTGAAACCTGCCTTTCCACGAATTATATCTCCACTGGACTGGAATACCTGTGTTCGCTGCTATGTTGAAGTTCTCGAATCCTTCAAGTCCTGGACTGAAATACTAGTACAACTTCTGGAACTCCACCAACTCTCCTGTGTAATAATTCTCTCGCCGAATATGGATTAATCTTCTTTGATATTTACCAATGCAGTAAGTTTATTTTTAAATTGTAATTATGTATTTATTCGCTTTCTTCTCAAATTTAAATATTCTTCATTTATTTCTTTATTCGTAACCAAAATCCTTTCTTCTTATATTTTTTAATTATATTTGTATGATGATAAATGGTACTATTCTTGAAAATATTGAAATCACCTAAAAAAAATATCTGCTTTCTTTTCCACTATATCTTAATCACTTCTTTTACACTTTTATGCAATGATGAATATCTTTATTATGTATTTTTCGGAGGAAAACTTCGTTTTTCCGAAAACACATCTACTGCTTTCTAAAATTATTTTAGAATCTTTTTTTTTATTTATCCCTCATATCCCTGGCAATAATTCCTTAATTTTTATAATATCCAATCATATTTGTCCACACATTGTGATAATCCAAAACATGTTTTATTTGTAATTGAATATTTAAAATACCTTTTTGTAATTCCAAAAATTTATCAATTTAATTCTTTACTTTATTTTTTACAACCTTTAACACACTTCGGCAAACCAAATACTCAATACTATAACGATATTATTTAAATGTCAAAATCTGACACTTCTCACATTTGAATTTAAGCGCGTAACTATACATCATTTTTTAACCTTTATGATTCAAAATCCATACTAATAATCTCTATTTTTCAAAAGTGTTAATTAAACAAGCTTTTACAAATAATATTACATATAAAAATACATCAAGTAACATTTAAAATTCTACTTTCAGAAATGGGTAAAATTAATGCAACAAAGAAACCTGATAGGCAACCAACCACTCGATGCAAGACAACTTCAACATACCCCGATATGCAACCAACTTTGCACGATTCACAAAAACCATAGGGATATATCCATTTAATATTCTCACAATTATTTTAAGTATAATTCAAATATTCCCACATCTATTTATTTAATTATAGTTTGGTCTATAAAATATTACCAACTTTCATTTTTTTAATACTCACTTCAAGAACATATACAGTATATTTTATTAACACTAGTACTTCCCACATATCATTACTCATTCATGTTGGTGAACTACCACAATACATATATCTTGTGAAGCCAATAGTATATTTCATTTAAAATGCCTCTCAAACTGTTTTTTTACACAAACCTGTACACACTCAAGAGCGAGAAAGGTAATTTAATGTTAAACATAATTTATGTTAAAGTATTTAAAGAAACAATGAGCTGAAAGAGCACATTTTTATCGAGGCAGTTTACAATACTATTTTGATGTGATAGTGGTAAAGCATGTCAACCTTTTCGAAGTCTACTCTCGTTAAGAAAAAAGCACAAAATAATAATAAAAGTCAAAAGGCCAAGTTTTAAATTTAAGCCCTATTGAAGCGCTTTTCCTGTAAAAAACGGTTTTTAGAATGTCCACTTTTATAAACTTTTGAAGCACCCCTGTATAAACATACATTTTGTTAGGCCAATAGGATATTTTATTTAAAATTCTTCTCGAACTGTTTTTAACACAAACCTGTACACACTCAAGAGCAAGAAAGGTAGTTTAATGTTAAACATGTCATGTTAAAATATCCAGAGAAACAATGAGCTCTCAAAAAGCGCAACATTTTCATTAAGACAGTTTACAATACTATTTCCAGGTGAAAGTGTAAAAGCCTGTCAATCTTTTCGAAGTCTACTCTCGTTAATAAAGGAGCACGAAATAATAATAAAAGTAAAAAGCCCAAATTTTAAATTGAAGCCCTATCAAAGCGCCTTTCCTGTAAAAACGCTTTTTAGAATGTCCACTTTTATAAACTTTTGAAGCACCCCTGTAGATACATATATTTTGTTAAGCCAATAGGATATTTTATTTAAATTTCTTATCGAACTGTTTTTGACATAAGCCGGTACACACTCAAGAGCGAGAAAGGTAATTTAATGTTAAACATAAGTCGTGTTAAAGTATCCAAAGACACAATGAGATCAAAAAGCCCAACATTTTTATTAAGACAGCTATTTTGATGTAAAGTGTGACCTTTTTGAAATCCACTATTGTTAATAAAGGAGCACAAAATAAAAGTAAAAGTAAAAAGCTCAAGTTTTAAATTTTAGCCCTATTGAATGGCTTTTTTCGCGTCCGCTTACAGTTTCTTCACAGTTTCCTGCAAAATGCAATCACTGTCATGGCTTTTTAGAATGTGCGTTTTTAATAACTTTTGAAGAACTCCTGTATATATACATATATCTTGTGAAGCGAATAGTATGTTTTATTTAAAATGCTTCTCGAACTGTTTTTTACACAAATCTGTACATACTCAAGAGCGAGAAAGGTAATGTAATGTTAAACATAAGTCGTGTTAAAGTATGCAAATACACAATGAGTTCAGAAAGGGCAACATTTTTATTAAGACACTGTACAATACTATTTTGATGTGAAAGTGTAAAAGTCTGTCAACCTTTTTGAAGTCTACTCTCGTTAAGAAAAAAGCACAAAATAATAATAAAAGTAAATAGCCCAAGTTTTAAATTTAAGTCCTATTGAAGCGCCTGTCCTGTAAAAAGCAATCACTGTCATGGCTTTTTAGAGTGTCCACCTTTATAAACTTTTGAATCACCCCTACATATATTTTGTTAAGCCAATAGTATATTTTATTATTATATTTAAAATTCTTCTCGAACTGCTTTTTAGACAAACTGGTATATAATCAAGAGCGAGAAAGGTAATTTAATGTTAAACATAAGTCATGTTAAAGTATTGAAAGAAACAGTGAGCTCAATGAGCGCAACATTTCCATTGAGATAGTGTACAATACGATTCTGATGTTTGCGAATCTACTATCGTTAAGAAAAAATGAAGTATTAAATTTAAACCCTGCTCAATCACGTTTCGAAGAATCGCCAAATTGAAGACGTAATAAGCGACCACAAACAACCCCGTATCTAAAATTTCACATTCACACGTCAATTTTCAAAAAAATCTTCCGCCATTTTGTTTTTTTTTGACATTGGAATCGTGATCGGCGACCCCCAAAACCCCCGTATCTAAAATTTCACAATCATACGTCAATTTTCAAAAAAATCTTCCGCCATTTTATTTTTTTTGACATTTTGACTTTGGAATCGTGATCGGCGACCCCCAAAACCCCCGTATCTAAAATTTCACATTCATACGTTAATTTTCAAAAAAATCTCCCGCTATTTTGTTTTTTTTGACATTTTGACTTTGGAATCGTGATCGGCGACCCCCAAAACCCCCGTATCTAAAATTTCACGTTCATACGTCAATTTTCAAAAAATCTTCCGCCATTTTGTTTTTTTGACATTTTGACTTTGGAATCCTGATCGGCGACCCCCAAAACCCCTGTATCTAAAATTTCACGTTCATACGTTAATTTTCAAAAAATCTCCCGCCATTTTGTTTTTTTTGACATTTTGATTATGGATTCGTGATCGGTGACCTAAGACATCCCCGTATCTAAAATTTCACATTTATACGTCAATTTTCAAAAAATCCTTCGGCCATTTTGTTTTTTTTTTGACATTTCGACTTTGGATACGTGATCAATGACACCACAAAAACTCCCAAGTGCCGAATTTTACTTTAATCGGAAGAGAGAAATTAATTTCAGCTAGCTCCGCCCACTCTGCATGTATGCGTAATCGATTAAATAAAATTATTACATAAGGGCACATCGATGTTAAAAGCAATCCTTTTCTCCATTAAGGAAACGGGGCATACGCGTTCTGGAATTAACGTATTTTAATTCAAATCATTATTAAAGTACTAATCGACCCCTGTATATAGATAAAAATATTAAATCAAGCGGGACCGTTATGTATTGTGTGGAGATATGGAGATGCCGAACATTCATCGGACCGTAATACATTGATCGGCAGTGCACATGAGAATCTGATTATATTTTTCGCCCGTCCGAAATACATTGATATTACTGCACATTGAATCGGCCATTTTTCTGACCAAATGCTTCTGCAAAAGAATTTGAAAGTGCTCGTGCCCTTGGTTGCGTGCGTCTGTCGACTCGAAATAAGCACGTAAAAGGTCCAGAGAAGGCCGTTCTTTAACACCTCGGGTCTTGTTGGACCCTCGCGACCTTCAAAATTTCATATTTCACGCTTAAAAGTGAATCTGTGGACACAACTCAGTTTGATGTCAGTTTGACGTTTCCCGAGATTTTTATCGCTTGTCACGGGAATGGTCAAAACGTAAGCCATTTTTTCGTTACAAAATGGAATGCACGCTCCCCTTTAAAACCCCATATCTCTGCACACGCTCCACTTAGAAGGAAAAACTCGCCGACGAGGAACCCTTTAGAGTCCACGTAACACGCACGCCAAAGGACAGCTTTCAATTCCGCGTATCCAGAGAGGAGTTGAACCTGGCGTTTTGTCGACTTTTTCTATTTTGATAGTTTCGAAAATGCTCGGTTAAGCTCTTTCAACTCGGGCGATTAACAACAGAGGTCTGTGCGCTATTATTATATATAACTAGATCTAACGTCCGCTTACAGCGGGTCCTCCGCTTACAACGGGTCCTCCGCTTACAGCGGGTCCTCCGCTTATAGCCGGTCCATCAATCTCTTTTAGTTTGAATCGCTTTTTTCGCGTCCGCTTACAGCTTTTTCAGAGTTTCCTGTAAAAAGCAATCACTGTCATGACGCCTTTTAAAATGTCCGGTTTTATTAACTTTTGACGCACCCCTGTATATACATATATTTCGTGAAGTCAAAAGTATATTTTCTTTAAAATTCTTTTCGAACGGTTTTTTTACACAAACCGGTACACACTCAAGAGCGAGAAAGGTAATTTAATGTTAAACATAAGTCATGTTAAAGTTTTCAAAGAAACAATGAGCTTAAAGAGCACAACATTTTCATCGAGACAATTTGCAATATTATTTTGATGTGATAGTGGAAAAGCACGTCAACCTTTTCGAAGTCTACTCTCGTTAAGAAAAAACCACAAAATAATAGTAAAAGTAAAAAGCCCAAGTTTTAATGCTAAGCCCTATTGAAGCGCCTTTCCTGTAAAAAAACGCTTTTTGGAATGTCCACTTTTATAAACTTTTGAAGCACCCCTGTACATACACATATTTTGTTAAGCCAATAGGATATTTTATTTAAAATTCTTCTCGAACTGTTTTTGACATGAATCGGTACACACTCAAGAGCGAGAAAGGTAATTTAATGTTAAACATAAGTAATTTTAACATATCCAAAGACACAATGAGATCAAAAAGCGCAACATTTTTATTAATACAGTGTACAATACTATTTTGATGTGAAACTGTAAAAGCCTGTCAACCTTTTCAAAATCCACTCTCGCTAATAAAGGAGCACAAAATAATAATAAAAATAAAAAGCCCAAGTTTTAAATTGAAGCTCTTTTCATTTAAAAAGCGATCACTGGCATGACGCTTTTTAGAATGTCCACTTTTATACACCTTTGAAGCACCCCTGTATATACATATATTTTGTTAAGCCAATAGGACGTTTTATTTAAAATTCTTCTCGAACTGTTTTTAACACAAACTCAAGAGTGAGAAAGGTAATTTAATTTTAAACATAAGTGATGTTGAGGTATCCAATGGCACAATGAGATCAAAAAGCCCAATATTTTTATTAAGACAGTTTACAATACTATTTTGATGTGAAAGTGCAAAAGGCTGTCAACCTTTTCAAAATCCACTATCGCTAATAAAGGAGCACAAAATAATAATAAAAGTAAAAAGCCCAAGTTTTAAATTGAAACGCTTTTCCTGTAAAAAGCGATCACTGGCATGACGTTTTTTAGAATGTCCACTTTTATACACCTTTGAAGCACCCCTGTATATATATATATATATTGTTAAACGAATAGGACGTTTTATTTCCAATTCTTCTCGAATTGTTTTTTACACAAACTGGTACACACTCTAGAGCGAGAAAGGTAATTTAATGCTAAACATAAGTCACGTTAAAGTATCGAAAGAAACAATGTGCTCAAAGAGCGCAACATTTTCATTGAGACAGTGTACAATACTATTCTGATGTTTTTGAATCTACTCTCGTTAAGAAAAAATGAAGTATTAAATTTAAGCCCTGTTCAATCACGTTTCGAAGAATCGCCAAATTGAAGACGTAATAAGCGACCACAAACACCCCCGTATCCAAAATTTAACAAACTTTCATCAATTTTGAAAAAACTCTTCCGCCATTTATAAACTTTTGAAGCACCGCTGTATATACATATATTTTGTTAAGCCAATTGGATATTTTATTTAAAATTCATCTCGAACTGTTTTTAACACAAACCGGTACACACTCAAGAGCGAGAAAGGTAATTTAATGTTAAACATAAGTCATGTTAAAGTATCCAAAGACAGAATGAGATCAAAAAACGCAACATTTTTATGAAGATAGTTTACAATACTATTTTGATGTGAAAGTGTAAAAGCCTGTCAACCTTTTCGAAATCCACTATCGTTAATAAAGGAGCACAAAATAATAATAAAAGTAAAAAGCCCAAGTTTTAGATTTAAACCCTATTGAAGCGCCTTTCCTGTAAAAAGAGGCTTTTTAGAATGCCTACTTTTATAAACTTTTGAAGCACCCCTGTATATACAAATATTTTGTTAAGCCAATAGGATATTTTATTTAAAATTCTTCTCCAATGTTTTTGACTCAAACCGGTACACACTCAAGAGCGAGAGAGGTAATCTAATGTTAAAGTATTGAAAAACACAATAAGATCAAAAAGGTCAACATTTGTATCAAGACAGTTTACAATACTATTTTGATGTGAAAGTGTAAACGTCTGTCAATCTTTTCGAAATCCACTATCGTTAATAAAAGAGCACGAAACATTCATAAAAGTAGAAAGCCCAAGTTTTAAATGTAAGCCAAAGCGCCTTTCCTGTAAAAGGCGATCACTGGGATGACGCTTCTTAGAATACCCACATTTACAAACTTTTGAAACACCCCTGTATATACATATATTTTGTTAAGCCAATAGGATATTTTATTTAAAATTCTTCTGGAATTGCTTTTGACACTAACCGGTACACACTCAAGAGCGAGAAAGTAGAAGTTAATGTTAAACATAAGTAATGTTAAAGTATCGAAAGAAACAATGAGCTCAAAGAGCGCAACATTTTCAATGAGACAGTGTACAATACTATTCTGATGTTTTCGAATCTAATATCGTTAAGAAAAAATGAAGTATTGAATTTAAGCCCTGTTCAATTAGGTTTCGAAGAATCGCCAAATTGAAGACGTAATAAGCGACCATTCCGCCACTTATAAACTTTGAAGCACCCCTGTATATATTTTGTTAAGCCAATTGGATATTTTATTTAAAATTCTTCTCGAAGTGTTTTTAACACAAACCGGTTCACACTCAAGAGCGAGAAAGGTAATTTAATGTTAAACATAAGTCATGTTAATGTATCGAAAGAAACAATGAGCTCAATGAGCGCAACATTTTCATCGAGACAGTGTACAATACTATTCTGATGCTTTCGAATCTACTATCGTTAAGAAAAAATGAAGTATTAAATTTAAGCCCTGTTCAATCACGTTTTGAAGATTCGCCAAATTGAAGACGTAATAAGCGACCACAAACACCCCCGTATCCAAAATTTAACAAACATTCATCAATTTTGAAAAAACTCTTCCGCCATTTATAAACTTTTGAAGCACCGCTGTATATACATATATTTTGTTAAGCCAATTGGATATTTTATTTAAAATTCATCTCGAACTGTTTTTAACACAAACCTGTACACACTCAAGAGCGAGAAAGGTAATTTAATTTAAAACATGTCTTGTTAAGATATCCAAAGACACAATGAGATCAAAAAGCCCAACATGATCATTAGGACAGTTTACAATACTATTCAATATTTCAGAATGTATACCTACCCATAGTAAAATACTATTACATGAAAGCCAGTTACAAATTAAATATTATAAATAAAGGTATTAAATATTACTTTCCTACACCTATATTTTACATAACATTTGTCTGTACTGTTTTAAAATGTTTAGATGACAATTATAACAAACGTCAACAAATAATTATAACAAATGTCAAAAGGTGCACAAATATTATTATTTATGACAGTCCTGAAATGTATTTTGTAGGTTATATTACATGACAGGTAAAATTTTTCAATCATCTAAAATTTGACGCCATTTTAATTTAGTGGCGCATGTCGGTTGCGAGAGCACAGTTTGTTGAAAAAGAAAAGACTTGCATCTGCAGTCATAAACTGTATTATCAATTATATTCTTACAGTATAAGATATTGCAATTTCAACTACCATATTTCAGACAATTTAACTTGCACCAAATTTCTGTAGGATGAATAAGGCCAGAAACTTTGACTGAAAGATCATATCCCAACTGTTTACTAAAAACTATACGTTTTAATAGATTCTTTGTCTAAATTTCTTAAATCAAAGAGGGTTGATTGAGAAAACCGTGTTTCCAAAATTTTGACTTACAAAATGTTATGTTCTGGAGGAATCTTTGTAGTGCCAATTATAATAATTATTTTAAAATTTAACTACACGTTAACGAACACACTATTCATCCAAACCCATAAATGAAGAGTACTTTATACAGTGTCTGCATAAGTTTTCAATGTGAACCTACCAGCTTCTGTAGAATTTCTTCAATGTTTTCAATTTCACATGTAACTTTTAAATGTAGTTTTAATATGTTAATGACATATTAGAGTGAGTCTAAAATATATTCATCTAAAATTAAGTTTTAATAAAGTGCTGTTAAAAGCAATTACAAAGAAGAAAAGAGCAAGCGCAAGCATAAATTTTGACAAATACTTAGAATTTTTAGCAACTGAGATAAAGTCCCAGAAATGTAACAGAATTAAAAAGCTTTCAAAACACAAGTATTTCCGTAGTAAGCTAAAAGTTGCACATATTCAATATTACGTTTTTATTTTTAATTATACTGTTAATTTCATGTATAGAAGGAGCAACACAATTACTAAATCACAAATAAAAATAATTATTAATTACAAATGCATAAGAAAATAAAGCGCAGTCAATACTAATAAAAATCCAAATCTTCTAGGTTATGCGCATGTGTAAGTAACCCTAATTACTGTTTAATATTTTATCAGGTTTGGAAAAACACCGGTTAAAGTATCTTCATTTAATAATGTTCTTAATCAATTATTAGCGCCAACCGGTTTTTGCAACAACGTATTATCCCGTATTTTATTTAATGAGTACGCTGATCTGCATTGGGAAAACCGGCCCGCGAATTGAACTTAATCAACTAATACAGTGCAATAATATAAATAATTAAAAATACGTTTAAATTTGCCGTTGTAGTTGTTAGGGCATTTTAATGTTGAAGGTTACATTCAAATATTATGTCAACTTTAATGAAACATGCGCCAATAATTTAAGGGCATTAAATTTGAGATATTGCAAAATTTTACCTGTCAAATATTATACATAGAGAAGCCATTTCGAGAGAGAGAGAGAGAGAGAGAATGTCCGACTTTTGACGCACCCCTGTACACATATAAATTTTGTTATGCCAATCGTATATATTATTTAGAACTTTCCTTTCCTTTTTACACAAACCGTCATACTGAACACAGAAGAGCGAGGAGAATAATTAAATGTTAAACATAAATCATGTTAAAGTTTACGAAGGAAGGATGTGCTCAGATCCAAGCACTTTTCGAAGAACCTTTCCGCAACATTGTTTTTTAAAATTTTTATTTCGGATTCGTGATCAGCGACCTGAAAAAGCCATTTGCTAGATTTCACCAAGACATTTTGAAGAATATTTCTGCCATATTAGATCCGCCATCAAGTTTTTTTGAAATTTTGACTATGGAATCGTGATCGGCGACCTCAACCACCCCAGCATCTAAAATTTCACGTTCGTACGTCAATCTTCAAAAAACTCTTCCGCCATTTTGTTTTTTTTGACATTTTGACTTTGGATTCGTAATTGGCGACCTAAGACACCCCCGTATCCAAAATTTCACGTTCGTACGTCAATTTTCAAAAAATTCTTCCGCCATTTTGTTTTTTTTGACATTTTGATTTTGGATTAGTGATCGGCGACCAAAGACACCCCCGCATCTAAAATCTCACATTCATACGTCAATTTTAAAAAAATTCGTCCGCCATTTTGTTTTTTTTGGCATTTTGACTATGGATTCGTGATCGGCGACCTGAGACACCCCCGCATCTAAAATTTCACATTCATACGTCAGTTTTCAAAAAATTCTTCCGCCATTTTGTTTTTTTTGACATTTTGACTTTGGATTCGTGATCGGCGACCTAACACACCCCCGTATCTAAAATTTCACATTCATACGTCAATTTTCAAAAAACTTCGGCCATTTTGTTTTTTTTGATATTTTGACTTTCGATTTGTGATCGGCGACCTAAGACACCCCCGTACCTAAAATTTCACATTCATACGTCAATTTTCAAAAAACTTCCGCCATTTTTTTTTTTTTTGACATTTTGACTTTGGATTCGTGATCGGCGGCCTAAGACACCCCCGTATCTAAAATTTCACATTCATACGTCAATTTTCAAAAAACTTCGGCCATTTTGTTTTTTTTTGACAATTTGACTTTCGATTCGTGATCGGCGACCTAAGACACCCCCGTATCTAAAATTTCACATTCATACGTCAATTTTCAAAAAACTCTTCCGCCATATTAGATGCACCATTTTTTTTTTGAAATTTTGACATTGGTCTTGAGATCACCGACACCAAGAGCCCCCGAGTACCGAGTTTTACCTTAATCAGAAGAAAAAGTTGATTTGGCTCCACCCACTCCGCAGTGCGTAATTATTTAAATAATTATTTCGTAGCGGCACATAAATGTTAAAAGCATTATTTTTTCCCTTAAGAAAAAGGCATACCCGTTTTAGAATTATTGTATTTTAAATGGAATTTATAATAATTAAGAAAAAATCATGCTGTATGTATGAATGATTATTTCATCGACCGGGAAAATTATGTCGAGCAGTCCGGCGTCTTGTCCTATAAATTGCCGGTAAAATACACGAAATAAATACACAATATCGCATTTGAAAAAAAAATGTTTTGCCCCGGCCAGGGTTCGAACCCGACCCGGCAAAGTCCTTGTATTAAGTAGCCGTCAATCTTGCCATCGGGCTATCGACCCAGTTCAAAATAATTTGTTTAACTGCCATATTTATATGTAGCTTTGATTCTATGTTGAAATCTGCATTTTTTTTAAGTCTCAGAGAAAATAGACGTGTAATCTTCAAAAGGTTATAAAAAACGTTTTAAGTGCGTCCAGATAATTAATTATTATTATGTGTGTTTATTTGCCATGAACCTATTCTGACGTTAATAATTACATTAAGGAAATTGGGCATACGCGTTCTGGAATTATCGTATTTTAAAATTCAAATTTATAGTAATTAAAAGATATCAGCCTGTATGTAAAAATGTTAAGTCAAGCCACCGATATATAATATATTCACGGAAAGTGCACATGAATGTATGTGTGTGTACATAACATGTTATGAGCATTGCACTTGATTTATTGTGTACATTGATTTGTAACGTATTTCGGCCATTTTTCAACCCTGTCCGTCTGCAGGAGGAATTTAAATCACTCGTCCTATCGATATCGTATGTCGATGAAGTTGGAATAGACATGCGATCGGTTCAAAAATGTCTGACTTAACGATTATGAATCTTGTTGGGCCGTCAAAACCTTCAAAATTCGGAATATAAGGCTTAAAAGTCAAACATGCAAAATTTCTCGTTGGAGCTGTCAGATAAGCGAAAAGTCACTTTTTCGTGTTCACCAATATATCTCAATAACGTAAGCCATTTTTATGTTACACAATGCTTGCACGCTCCTCTTTGACGGCCAATATCTCTGCACACGCACCAAAAAAAAGGAAAATCTCTCCGTCGATGGTTAATTTAATGTCGTACGTATGTCCACGCGCCAAGACGGCCTTAAATTCATCGTTTCCAGGGACGAGTACTTTTTTTCGTTTTGCCAATTTTGACGGTTCGATCGGTAACCATGGTGATTCGGTTAAGCCGTCTTTTCTCAAGAAATTAACACGAAACGACCGTGCGCTAATAGTATGTATAATAATATAAGTGGGAATAATTGAAGTTGAGGTGTCAGGCGATTTTTGACAAAATGTTTAGTGTATGTTATAAAGGACCTCTAATTGAACACCATTTTCATATAAAATTATCAATGTAAACGTAGGGAAATGGAGATAAAAAATAAATTAGGTACTCGCCGAGTCAATATCTTGCAGGTTACATCTCATGTGAGATGTCCCATATAGAGCATTGAAATAATGAAAATCACAATAAATGATGTTTATTTAAGCTCACAACACAACAATTACCTTTGATTTGTAGGTTTTTTTGATTGAATTTTAGCAAAATTGTAAATATGAGATCACATGATATCAACTGTTTTTGTTGACATTCGATGGTGCTTTTAAAATCGCAGAAAAGTCAAGAAAACATACAAATTGACCTAAATTGTGTGTGATTATGTGAAATAAACATCAATTATCGTGATTTTCATCATTTCAATGATCTATATGGGATACCTTTCATGAGATGTAAATTGCAAAATTGACTCGGTCAGTACCTAATTTATTTTTTATCTCCATTTCTCTATGTTTGCATTGATAATTTTATAAGAAAAAGTTGTTCAATTAGAGGTGCTCTATAAGGTACACTAGTCGCCCGACACCTCAACTGCAGTTTAACCCTGTAGGTGTATAAGAAAGCCTTTAAGGTACACGAAAAACTTACTACTTGTTTTTATGTTTCGATATTATGTTTTTTCACAAGCAATCAATCGATGTTTAGCAGTGTTAATAGAAACTTCATGTTTCTTGGTACAGAAGCATTTATGGTTTTTCCTAATGATTTTCCTAGGCAGTTTCCTATAATGAAAACGTGCCTTTATACTATCGTTGATATTTGTTAGTATACAGTTGTAATTATTATATTTTATTATTCAGGAGTGAAACAACAGCAAATGGGCATGAAACCTGTGCTAGATGCCAGTACAACATGTAATAAGAAACTCTGCAGCCTACATTTTGACACAAACTGCTATGCACACCCTCATCCAGTACGCTTAAACAGAAATGCAGTGCCGACACTCCATCCCATGAGGCCACCACGGAGGCTAAGGCAGCCATATCACTGGAAGTCTCATTTGTTTTACGACAACAATAAATTAATCAATTTGGTCTTAGTTATTGCAGGTTTAATTTTTTTGTTTTCTTCTATAGCCATGTAATTAACATTATTTAATTTTTAAGCCCTAATTGTCACTCTTTTAATTATATATTGATGAAAAGACATCTACTAAATTTGTTAGATTCCATATTTTTATTTATGTCACCTTATTTTATGTTCATCATTTATGTAATACAAGATTTTGTAAATGGTGCTAGTAAACATGGGCGGGCTTAAGTCATTGTGTGTTTATCAGGTTTAATTACATACTTTGTAGTATTTTGAGCTTGTGCTTTTTCGACAGAAATTCTATCTTATTGTTAAAAATATGTTTGTTAGTCGAAAATTCTACTTTTGTTAGATTATGCTATTGTTCGTAAATTTATTTTTGTACTGGTAATTTAACTAAAACATAAGTGTTGGATGTTAGTTATAATTTTTCAATAGTAATCATAAATGTACTTTATAGCTTTTCTACTTTGTAGTATTCCGAGTAAGTACTTGTGCTTTTTCGACAGAAATTCTATCTTATTGTTAAAAATATGTTTGTTAGTCGAATATTCTACTTTTGGTAGATTATGCTATTGTTCGTTAATTTATTTTTGTACTGGTAATTTAACTAAAACATAAGCGTTGGATGTTAGTTATAATTTTTCAATAGTAATCATAAATGTACTTTATAGCTTTTCTACTTTGTAGTATTCCGAGTAAGTACTTGTGCTTTTTCGACAGAAATTCTATCTTATTGTTAAAAATATGTTTGTTAGTCGAATATTCTACTTTTGGTAGATTATGCTATTGTTCGTTAATTTATTTTTGTACTGGTAATTTAACTAAAACATAAGTGTTGGATGTTAGTTATAATTTTTCAATAGTAATCATAAATGTACTTTATAGCTTTTCCACTTTGTAGTATTCCGAGTAAGTACTTGTGCTTTTTCGACAGAAATTCTATCTTATTGTTAAAAATATGTTTGTTAGTCGAATATTCTACTTTTGGTAGATTATGCTATTGTTCGTTAATTTATTTTTGTACTGGTAATTTAACTAAAACATAAGCGTTGGATGTTAGTTATAATTTTTCAATAGTAATCATAAATGTACTTTATAGCTTTTCTACTTTGTAGTATTCCGAGTAAGTACTTGTGCTTTTTCGACAGAAATTCTATCTTATTGTTAAAAATATGTTTGTTAGTCGAATATTCTACTTTTGGTAGATTATGCTATTGTTCGTTAATTTATTTTTGTACTGGTAATTTAACTAAAACATAAGTGTTGGATGTTAGTTATAATTTTTCAATAGTAATCATAAATGTACTTTATAGCTTTTCTACTTTGTAGTATTCCGAGTAAGTACTTGTGCTTTTTCGACAGAAATTCTATCTTATTGTTAAAAATATGTTTGTTAGTCGAATATTCTACTTTTGGTAGATTATGCTATTGTTCGTTAATTTATTTTTGTACTGGTAGTTTAACTAAAACATAAGTGTTGGATGTTAGTTATAATTTTTCAATAGTAATCATAAATGTACTTTATAGCTTTTCTACTTTGTAGTATTCCGAGTAAGTACTTGTGCTTTTTCGACAGAAATTCTATCTTATTGTTAAAAATATGTTTGTTAGTCGAATATTCTACTTTTGGTAGATTATGCTATTGTTCGTTAATTTATTTTTGTACTGGTAATTTAACTAAAACATAAGTGTTGGATGTTAGTTATAATTTTTCAATAGTAATCATAAATGGACTTTATAGCTTTTCTACTTTGTAGTATTTCGAGTAAGTACTTGTGCTTTTTCGACAGAAATTCTATCTTATTGTTAAAAATATGTTTGTTAGTCGAAAATTCTACTTTTGGTAGACTATGCTATTGTTCGTTAATTTATTTTTGTACTGGTAATTTAACTAAAACATACGTGTTAGATGTTACTTATTAATAATCATAAATGTACTTTGTACCTTTTCTACGTAACAATATTAAAATGTAATTATTTAAGTAACTCTTTTCTTTAAAACGTTATTGTGTGGTTACAGCATTGTCATTGAATATCGTACTGTATACTGTTTTCCTTAGAAATGATTCCTCATTACTACGAGAACTAGTAAATAGTATGCAATTTAATTACAGTGTTGTAATCATGTATCGCGAGATCAAAAATTATATTGATGAAGGTTTGTCATGTAATGTAAAACGTCTGTCTTAAGTTATATCATTGTCATATTGTCCATATTTGTCATTATATTTTCTCTTATATGGTAGAAAGCACGAAACAATCGACCTTCGTCATCAAAATCCATGATGTAACAGTTGTAGTACGTCAATGTTAGTATTTTGATCGGCGAAAAAAATTTACGATTTCTGAAGTTTACTTTGAGGTTATATAGACATCAAAATTTACCGAATTAAGGACTGTTTGTTAAAAATAAAGTATTCTGTGAGTATAATGAAATAAAACTACATCTTGAATACACTATTTCATTTAATGAATAGTAAAAATAGAAAATAAAACTCTTCGTACTTTTATTCTGTGTAATTATTTCTTAATACTTAAACAATGGTTATATAATGTGTATATTTTAGGAAGCAAGCTCTTTTAATATTCTTCATTATTTAAAATATCTTCTTAAATCCGACTTTAATTTACATTAATGTCGTACTTTACAATTAACTTGTTTCAAAGTATGTTACAGCAAGACAAACTAACTCGTCACTTATTCAAGTTTATAATAAATTATTACTAATAACTCTCTTCAACTTGGAACATAACAAATCCAACAAAAAGAAAGTTACAAATGCTGCAGGCAAGTAATATAAGGTAGATATTTATTTTAATATTTAGTGTTTTTCCTTAGAATCGATAACATTGAGTACAAAATTTAAATTAGTACACATTTTTAAAATCAGTATATCTAGCCAATTTATTGTCATATATTGTACATTTTCTGTTTATGTATTTATCTTACAAATTTAATTGGTAGTAACAATTATATAAATTAATACATCTTTGACTTGAAACTAAAATTCTAATGAAAATATGCTCAAAATATTAACATATTCTTATACATTTACATGACGTATTATGAAATATGCCATTCTCTGTCATAAGTAAAGACGAGCACATAAAATAATAAAAGTAATGGTAATATGTAACTTTTTTTAGTATACCGGATAAAAATAAATAGTAATTTTATATGTTACACAAACAATATATCACATTATACTACATCATTAATAATTACATGTTATGAATAAATACTAAACTAACTCTAAACGTCAATAATTAGATTATTAACGTCTAAAGTACACTCACTCACTATTGTACAATAACTACATATGGCTAAAATGTTTTACTTTTGTAAAAAAAAAGACACCTTATGTCTTTTTTATTTCAAGTTATTAATTTTCAATTTTACAAATTAATTGTAATATATAAAAAAATTATCAAAAAAGAATAATAGATTTTACAGACATTCTTGTTTATTATCACTGTTTCTACTGTCTTTAGATATTGAACATTTATAATAAATGGTATTACTTCTTCTCTGCCAAGCAACAATTCTCGGTCCCATCATTTTTTGATTTCACTGCTAGTGTATCTAAGAGTATTTGTCTAAATTTCAGGTATCCTCATTTCTGGATCTGATTCCACATCTTAACTGTATTTTTCCTCAAAATTCTGCTTTCCCATGTGCTTATTATAATATATTTTGGATATTCCCCAACTATGCTCTATCGGGTTGAATATGTAGTAAATATGATGATAGTTGTACAACTGTGTGCGTTTGGTATATTATGGCTCTTAACCATTCTCTTATTTGACCTTTGTTTCAAGAATTATTAGGAGATTTATCATATAAATGCTATGATAACTTCTAGCGTACACAGCAGTTCATTTTCATACTGATTTAAGAAATTGTTTCTATCTATTTCATGATGGTAATCAGGATTACAATTATTTGAAAAAATACTAAAGAGGCACTGTTAATAAAACCATTACATGTACCTGCATAAATGACTATAAACCTAAAACCAAAGCAAAATTTGTAGTACTCGACACGTGTCAATTTTAATGCAGAGTATTATCTTAGCCGTCAACTTTCATACACTCTTATAACTATCATCCTGCCATGATCTGGTTACAGTACCATTTTCAAAAATCCAAGTCTCATCCAAATAGACACATTCCAGTGGACTTTTAGATTGTAAATTATTCATATATTTTTATAGAAAATTAGTTCGAGGAAGAACAACATGTGTTTTTTCCTTAATCTTCTCTATGGACAGTCTTTCTTATATTTGAAACCAATATCTGCTAGTACTCTACCAAAAGAATCAACAGAGCCATCAAAGATATGATAGTCCACTGGCAGTGATAATAACGAAGCTCATGTAAAGTGTTGTTCTAAAAAACACCATTAACATTATAATATTCTTTTTATTTTCAATGAGTTGTATAAGCAACATAGCGTTTTTACACATATCGTATTGCGTATTGTTGCTTTTATTGCAGGAGTAATCACATAGTTTCCTGAAACGTTTTTTTAGGACTTCGGTGAGCATCATTTTGTTTACGTGTCTTAAAAATACTGCTCACAGATTCAATGGAAATATTTAAAGCTTGTGCAATCCTCTAAAATGATAATATTAATATTTATTTGATATCATTACAACAAGTATGTATACATACCTCTCGTACACTTGTCAACGGTAATAGTTATTCAATTTACGTTTGTATGTAAGTAATCAAAGAGCTAATGAGCGCCTTTGACTGACTATTGAATGGCTAAAGCATCGTTAGTTTTAAAAAGGACTTTGAAAATAATACTACAATAACATAACAAACATAAACAACAGCAACCAAAACCTATAATACTGTCAAACAATACTGTCAAATGACAGCAAGGAATTCAAAATTCAAAATCACTAGCGACGTGTAAACGATGTTTCATGTTAGCCAACATCCGATGTTAATATTTTTTTTAAACTGGCTAAAATAACGTCAACATTATCATTTTTAATTAATATTAATAAATAAAATAATCCTGTAATTATTATTATATACATATAATGTATTCTATACCAATGAAATTCTAAATTTAGTAATATATAAAGTAATTATGTTTGTTGTTATGAAATTGGCAATGCAGACGTCATTATTTTTCCTTTATGACGGAAGTCGATTGATTGCTGCTTTCTAGTATAATGACAAATATTAATGACAGTATGACACTTAATGATATAACTTAAGACAGACGTTTTACATTCCATGACAAACCTTTATCAATATAATTTTTGATCTCGCGGTATTAAACCCTAATTTGTAATAAACTTTCTTTTGAATTTCCCGCTACCAAATACATTTTGAACCTCCCGCTATTTGCTTAGTGTTATTGAAAACTGTAATTTTTTGATGTCGGCGTCATCTATATTTGACCCGAGGCAATACAAAACGCGGATAAAAATTTTGGCTTGACTGAACCATTTGTTGTAATATGTGGTTTAGAGCAACATAATAATAATAGTTGTATTGCGCCTGCGCGACTTCTACCATCCGCATGTATAGCGTTACACAAACCAGGGTGCCTATTCTCAACTCATTCGTATATAATAGCATGCGGGTTACTTGCGAAGGGTATATTTTCGAAGACCTTGCCTCGTTTCGTATTCTTAACCAACTAGTCTTCGTAAATATCATATCAGAATGAACGGCAACGATGTGTTCGAATCGGTGGGTGGACTAACTAGCGCGGGAAACAGGTGGAATGGTGGTACAAACGAAACTTATTTCAAATTTGTGCTGCAGATGTTTTATTATGTAGCAATAAAATGGTAGTTATGAGCAGAAGAAGATATAAACGAAACAGATTTGGTTATCCACTATTGGAACCGATCAGTTGTGCACATTATCTTCCAACAGTTAAAAATTATTATTTTGTATTTCACATAAATTTGTTTTGTGGTTTAATACTATTCTTCTATTGTTTACTTGGTATTGTAAGTTATTTTAAAATTTAACTGAAATGCGGAATTAATATTTTATATATATATATATATATATCATGATTAGATATATATCAAACACCTCGCATGTTTTAGAAATAAATGGCTTCAACTTCCACTACCATACAAAAGAAGAGTATGCACCCCTCAAAAAATCAAAAAAGTATGATGATTGAGTACTTAAAAAAAAAATCACAACTTATTAGTGGAAAATTTACAGTTAATTTTACATATAAAGATGCAGAAAATTCATGGATTGATTTGGCAAATATACTAAATAGTATGCCTGGGTCTCAAAAAACATGGAAAAATTGGAGAAAGGTTGGTAAAAGAAAAATATTGAATTATTTAAAATAAAATGTACTATTTTATAGACTTGGCAAGATTTGCGCAGCCGGACAAAGAGTAAATTAAGTTCAAATAATAAAAGTCTCCAAGGCACCGGAGGTGGTCCTGCTACAAGTACACTCCTTGATCCAATTGAAGAAAACATACTAGATATGATAAAGATTGTATCGGTTGAAGGGCATTCAGAAGTGCTAGAGTCCACTGTTATATTTGATATGGAAGATAATAGTAAGTAATTTTATTAAATTATATAGATAGATAACTATATTTTTTTATATAGTGAATGTGAAGGATGAATCTATAAATGGCTTGTGCAGTCCAAGTACATCTTCTTCTGTAATGGAGCCGATTCTTCATGTTTTAAAAACGCCAACATCAACATTAAATGATGTGGATGACAGGAAGAAAAATAATACATCGTTTCAAAATTCAAGTAAGTAAATTCATGAAATTATTAAATTATGTAAGTATACAGCTATTTTGTTCTTCTATAGATAAAGTGAATAATATAACTATAAATGACTTGTTAAGTCCATGTACTTCTTTGGCAATGGAGGAAACAGATGACAGGAAGGAAAATGATACATCACCTCGAAAAATTTTGCACCGCAAACCTACACGCTTGAAATACACAAGTATACTAGCAGACAAGCATGGCATATATTTAGATAAAAGGCTATTATTAAAAGAAAAATATTATGACCAAAAAATAGCATTGATGCGTGCATCTGTAGATGTTAAGGCCAGAAAAGCAGAGGCATTGGAAAGAATAGCAGACGCATTAGAAAATTTGTAGTTAATTTATTCAGTTTTGTAAAATATGTTTATTTTTCTAATAAGTATTGTGAATAAATAGGATTGATTAAAAAATTAATTTCTAAACACATTATTGATTATCCTTCTTCTGTATCGTCTTCCTGCTGCTAGTTCAGGATTTATTCTTTGAGCAGCTTCGTTATTGGCATCAACTTGGTTGACGTTTTCTATATTATTATCTAAAAATATTCAATTTTATATTACTATTATAATTTGCAGTGCACTATATTTCATAATTCTTTTAAAATTATATAAACCAAGTGAAAATATTTACAATAAATACACAAATACTTGCCTCTTACTTCTTCCTCATCAATACCATAATGGATGCATAAATTATGCAACACAACACATGCATTACTAATTTTGCATGCAGTGTCTGGGGAATAATGTAACACCCTATGTTTCAATAAGCATTGGAATCGCATTTTCAAGACACCATTGCAGCGTTCAATTGTGCTTCTTATCCTCCTAAGGGCTATATTATATCTCCATTCTGGTGAATTCACAACAGGATTGTCTTCTAATGGTGTCATTAGCCATGTGCGAAGTGGATATCCAGAATCCCCTAAAATATTAAAATTAAGAAATGTTGTTTCTGAAGTCTATATTTACTGTCTATTACCTAACAAATAATAATCAGTATGTCCATTACCATGAAGCTGTTGAAGAATTCTTTGTAAATTGCTATTATTCCATATAAAGGCATCATTAGTGCTTCACATTTTTTATTTGTTAAAAAATCTAAAATACTTTTATTGTAGATAAAATAAATTAAATTGGTATAGATTATTACTTTCTCCTGACCATATTTAATTCTTCTCGATTTTGCGGAAATTTTACCCAATGATTAAAAATATGTGGGTGATTTAATACATTGATCACTTCCTTTATGCATCTGCTTACAGATGGCTGGGACACATTTAAATACATGTTTAGACCAATATCTTTTTGGTAGCTACCACTAGCAAAATAACGCACTGCTGTCAATATCTGGAATATAAAAATTAGTGTTTTACAATAGTATGTACAATTGCTTACAATAGCTTTCTTACTTTTACGGGTATATCCAAATCCGTTGCCTTTATTTTGGGTCGCATTAAAGGCTGCATTACTTCGATCAAAAAATTACATAAATCTTTTGATAGGCGAAAAATATTTTTAAAAGTTCGACCATTTAATTCAATAAATGGATTTGCCACTCGAATGTTTACATTTTCGCGGTCATTTTCCTCTATTTCAGCCTCTTCCACATCATTTAACATATCGAGGAACAATAATTCATCCATTTTCTATAAAAATGCTATCGTGAAACAGGGTTATTATTAGATAGACTAGCTAATACGGCAGGCCTAGAAGGCCCGCTGCCGCCTCTTTTATTCCGCTTAGTGTTGAGGTACCGCTCTCCCTTATTCTTCTACATTTATTGCGGATTTTGTCTTTATAGCGATTCAGTTTTTGAAACACCATGTCATTCCCTGTATATACATATATTTTGTAAAGCCAATTGTATATTTCATTTAGAATTCTTCTAGAATTTTTTTTACATAAACTGTTACACAATGAAGAGCGAGAAAGATAATTTAATGTTACACATAAGAATGATGTTAAAGTATCCGAAGAAACAATATGCTCAATAAGTGCATCATTTTCATTGAGACAATCGGGATAATACGCTTTTGAAATAACAGTGCAAAAATGTAGTATATTGACAAAAAGTATGTCAATTGCTCAGAAACAATTTAAGATAGGTATACACAATATTCATGAAAAAGAACCTAATAATCATTTTGACACTGAGATATTTTCACCCAAATTATTTGAAGTGGAACAGCGCTTTCATTATGAAATTTTGGTCAGCAGATTTGAAATATTCGTCTGTCACATACTCAAAATTAGTTCGTACGTCAATTAAAAATGAAGGACTTGTATTGAACATTTTAAATTTTCACTGAATTACATCATTATTCGTACTGTTCTCTCTCTAACGATAGAAAGGATAATACGTATACTACCCGCCCGCTATCGCGGGCTCGTCATTTTAATTGACATGTTCAAATATACATAGTATCTGCATAGTGTTTAACATGTTTAAAACAAATTTTGTGTGGTAAATGGGCTTCGCTTTCAAACATTCTTATAGAATGCTAATGAATGCTGATGAACTTCAAACATGTAGCTCGCAAACATATGTATGTGAATGGGTAAGGTAAATTTAATTTATAAAGTATATTACTTTCTTACTACCTTTTCGAAGTCCACTATCGTTAATAAAAGAGCACAAAATAATAATAAAAGTAAAAAGCCCAAGTTTTAAATTTAAGCCTTATTGAAACGCCTTTCCTGTAAAAAGCGATCACTCTCATAACGCTTTTTAGAATGTCCAATTTTATAAACTTTTCTTCTGACGCACTCCTGTACACATATAAATTTTGTTATGCCAATCGTATATATTATTTAGAACTTTTCTTTCCTTTTTACACAAATCGTTACACTGAACACTGAAGAGCGAGAAGGACAATTAAATGTTACAAAACATAAATCACGTTAAAGTTTACGAAGGAAGGATGTGCTCAGATCGAAGCACTTTTCGAAGAACCTTCCCGCCAGATTGTTTTTTAAAATTTTTATTCCGGATTCGTGATTAGCGACCTGAAAAACCGCCATTTGCTAGATTTCACCAAGGTTAAGGACATTTTGATGAATCTTTCCGCCATATTATCATTTTTAAAGGTAAGCCGGCAGCTAATATTAAGGAGAATTTGATAGTCAATAGTGTTTCAGTCTATATATGTCGATTCCAATGATCTTTTTGGTTTAAATGAGGATTCATTAAAAATTAAAAAGAATATTTTATATAAACTTGTAGATAGCTTTATAAGATGTTTTATTAACACGAATGTATATTTTAAATAACTCACTATTACCATTCGATAGTTTCATCATTATTCTATAACAAATAATATCTATTTCATTGGCATTTTCTATAATGATTCCCATGCCTATATTTTTTATAATTTGCAGTGTTTTTTGTGGTAATTTGTATTACAACTCTCAGTTATGTAGGATTTTTAATAATGTTGATAGAGTCTTGTTTACACTGTATATAATTATTTACTTTTGCATTGTACACCTACAATTTAAGGGACAAATAGATATAATATATTTATTATAGTAATAATGATTACCTATTGTTATAATCCAAAATACTGTAAGACTTCCTTATTGAAGTTCTATTTTGAACTATTGCAATTGACGATGTTGCTTACGGTTCATTTTCATCAATGATAATTAAACAATCTCTTGTGAATACGTACGATATTACTTCGCAATAGATATTTTTCAGTCTCTTCATGCTTGAATAGCCTTTTGCGCGTCTGCTTACAACCTTTTTACAGCTTTCAGTAAAACCTGATCACTGTCAGGACCGTTGTTAGAATTTCCGTTTTTATAAACTTTTGACACATCCCTGTATATACATTATGCCATTATATTTTCTAAAGCCAGTCGTATATATTACTCAGAATTCTTCTCAAACTGTTTTTAAGACAGACTGGTATACAGTGTAGAGTAAGAAAGATAATTTAATGTTTAACATAAAAGTCATTTTAAAGTATCCGAAGAAATAATGTGCTCAAAGACAGCACCATTTTCGTTGATACAGTCTGCAATACGCTTCTGATGCGACAATAGAAAAGTTTGATGACTGTTTCAAAGTCTACAGTTTTTAAGAAAAAATCAAAAAGGATGGTAATAACTCAAAAACAATTTAAGATAGACATAAACAATAATAATAAAAATGAACCGAAAATTCAATTTCATCAAAGACTCAAAAGGAGCCAAGTAAGAACCGACAAATTGCACTCGTCATTTGGCATTTTGAAAGATTGACTTCGGATTCGTCAACAGGGACCACAAAAACCCTCAAGTAATACATTTGAGAAAGATTTAATTATGTTTCGCACATTTCCACCATGTTGGTCGCCCCACTTGTTTTTTGATATTTCGACATCCAATTCGTTATCAGCGACAATAAGAATCCCAAATATTGAATTTCACGCGGATCCAATACGTTTTCGAAGAACCATTACGCTATATTGGACACGCCATTTTATTTTTAAATATAAACTTCAGATTCTTCATCAGCGAACCAAGTACTAAATTCCATATAGATTCAATTACCTTTCTGCCGTATTGAATGCGCCATTTTGTTTTATCAAATTTCGATTTCAGATTCGTGTTCAGCGACCTAAGAAATCTCCCAACAAAAATAAATTATTTAATTAACACTTCAAGATATATAGATTCCGCTAGTGAATACTATTACATGAAAACCAGTTACAAATATACCTACTTTTTCTATACATACATTTTATTTAATACTTGGCTACTCTGTATAATGGGCAAGCGTTTTTGATAAATAAAGAGGGTTTGAAAGACAATTATAACGAACATCAAAAGGTAATTATGACAAATATCGAAAGGTGTATGGATATCATTATTGATGAGAGTCATGATATGGCTTTTGTAGATTATATTATTTAACAAATAAACTTATGCAACATCTCAAATTTCACGCCATTTTAAACTACTGGCGCATATTGGTTGCCAAAGCGACATAACCATATAGAAAATTATTGCAGTTGTTGGTTGTGTTGCTTTTGTTTATGAGCGAATGGAGTTTCCTTTATAAATATTTATGGAATGTAGATTTAATTTATTTTATTATTTATTTATTACATGCACTATATCTGTTATTGAGTATGAATAATAATATGATTGTAACCTAACATGTTAAGGAACATGTTGGTTATAATAAATTATTTAAATTGGACTAAGTGACAAAAGTATTATTAGAAGTGATTAAAAATGTTTGATTCTGTTGTATGGAAAATAACATCTCTCCTTTCAGCACAAAAGTTAAACAAAACGTGTGAAGTAAATTAAAGAAATACATACTTGTAAACTTAAAATACGTTTTCCAATAAACACAACAGACAACTGCATTCACCTTTTCACATGTGTCTTAATTTTATTTGAAAAATCATATATCAACTGTTTACTAAAAACATTATATTTTACTGATTGTACAAATTTCTTAACTCAAAGAAAGTTGATTGAGAAAACCTTGTCTCCAAATTGGTATACATAATTTTGGCTTACAAAATGTTATATTCTGGAGGAATCAGAGTGCCAATAATAATCATAATTATTAATGTAAAATTTAATTACAATTAACTGAACAAACACACTATTTATCCAAGCCCAGTTTAGTCAAGAGTAATTTATACAGTGTCTGCATAAGCTCTTAAGGTGAACATGCCAGCTTCAACTTTGCGTCCGCTTACAGCGGTCCGTCAATCTCCTCTAGTTTGAATCGCCTTTTTCGCGTCCGCTTACAGCTTTTTTACAGTTTCCTGTGAAAAGCAATCACTGTCATGACGCCTCTTAGAATGTTATTTAGTTAGTTAGAATTTTGTTATGCCTATCGTAATATTACTTAGAACTTTTCTTTCCTTCTTACACAAACCGTTACACTGAACACTGAAGAGCGAGAAGGATAATTTAATGGTAAACATAAATCATGTTAAAGTTTACGAAGAAAGGATGTGCTCAGGTCCAAGCACTTTTCACCAAGATTAACGACATTTTGAAGAACCTTTCCGTCATATTGAATCCGCCATTATGTTTTTTGACATTTCGACTTTGGATTTGTGATCGGCGACCCCATAAACGCCCGTGTCTAAATTTTCACATTCATACGACAATTTTCAAAAAACTCTTCCGCCATTTTCTTTTTTTTTTTGACATTTTGACTATGGATTAGTGATCGGGGACCTGAGACACCCCCGTATCTAAAATTTCACATTCATACGTTAATTTTCAAAAAAATCGTCCGCCATTTTGTTTTTTTTTGACATTTTGACTATGGATTCGTGATCGGCGACCTAAGACACCCCCGTATCTAAAATTTCACATTCATACGTCAATTTTCAAAAAACTGGTCCGCCATTTTGATTTTTTTGACATTTTGACTATGGATTCGTGATCGGCGACCTAAGACACCCCCGTATCTAAAATTTCACATTCATACGTCAGTTTTCAAAAAACTCGTCCGCCATTTTTTTTTTTTTTGACATTTTGACTTTGGAATCGTGATCGGCGATCTAAGACACCCCCGTATCTAAAGTTTCACATTCATACGTCAATTTTCAAAAAACTTCCGCCATTTTGTTTTTGTTTGACATTTTGACTTTCGATTTGTGATCGGCGACCTAAGACACCCCCGTACCTAAAATTTCACATTCATACGTTAATTTTCAAAAAATTCTTCCGCAATTTTTTTTTTTGACATTTTGACTATGGATTCGGGATCGGCGACCTAAGACACCCCCGTATCTAAAATTTCATATTCATACGTCAATTTTCAAAAAACTCTTCCGCCATATTAGAAAGAAGAAAAAGTTGATTTGGCTCCACCCACTCCGCACAATTATTTCGTAGGGCACATAAATGTTAAAAGCAATATTTTTTCCCTTAAGAAAATGGCATACCCGATTTAGAATTATTGTATTTTAAATGGAATTTATAATAATTAAGAAAAAATCATGCTGTATATGTGAATGATTATTTCATCGACCGGGAAAATTATGTCGAGCAGTCCGACGTCTTGTCTTATAAATTGCCGGTAAAATACACGAAATAAATAGACAACATCGCATTCGAAAAAAAAATGTTTTTTTGCCCCGGCCAGGGTTCGAACCGAACCCAGCAAAGTCATTGTATTAAGAAGCCGTCAATCTTGTCATCGAGCTATCGACCTACATGTAAATAGTTTGTTCAACTGCCATATTTATATGTAGACTTGACTCTATGTTGAAATCTGCAATTTTTTTTTAAATCTCAGAGAAAATAGACGTGTAATCTTCAAAAGAATACGTTAAAATTGCGTCCAGATAATTAATTTAGTGCCTTGTCCGTGTCCTAAAACTAAATATATTATGTGTGTATATTTGCCATGAACCTATTCTGACGTTAATAATTAAAAGCAATCCTTTTACTGGACATACGCGTTCTGGAATTATTGTATTTTAAAATTCAAATTTGTAATCATCAAAAAATAGTCTGTATGTAAAAATGTTAAGTCAAGCTACCGATATATAACATATTCACGGGCCAGTGCACATGAATGTGTATGTGTGTACATAACATATTATGAGCATTGCACTTGATTTATTGTGTACATTCATTTGTGACGTATTTCAGGCATTTTTCGAGTGCATGAAGAGTTTCAATTCCTTGTCCTATCAATACCGGATCTCAATCAAGTTCGAATAAGGATGGTAACGCTTCCTAAAACCATGTTATTTTCAATTTCAAGTCGTTTTCCTCTCGAAAAATCGTCAGAGCTTGGCATTTCATGCTTAAAAGTCAATGTTTGGAAATATTTAGTCCGCCTGTCAGATTTGCGAAAAGTCAATTTTGTGTTTAGTCCTCGTTTTTATTTACGTAAAATGGGCTTTCTTTAGGCACGTCATGGATAAATTTCGCGTGTTTTGACAAATTCGACGGAACACGGTCAAACGTATATTTTAATTGCTCACGCGTCCCTCGACCTTAAAATATGTATTTGGGCGCGTTGAAAAGCAGAAACTGCGGACTTTTTAACTGTACTTTTCCCTATACGTGTTCTGGATTCGTTTCAGAAGAGATACCTTCAGAAAATCGGGCACGTCGAAAACGCAACTTTTAAGTTTGTCCGTAAATATCCGGCGATCGGACAGAGCTATAAAGGCGAAATTTTTACGGTAATTAGCTCGGACATTCCCCTTCACGGGACGATCGGTCCGAACGCGCTACCTATACGGGGTGTTGCACAATTCAGAGAAACAGCATCCGTTGCACGGTCCTATCTCTATCCCGTACCTACTTCAGTGAAAGAGCGAGAGTCACCTAACAGCTATTATTAAGGTGATTTTGTAGGTTATAAGTTATACGGGCTATTTTAAATGTTCGTTTTGACTTTCGATAGGGTACAAAGCGCTCGTGTTCAAAACGATTGATATTTTCGAATACGGATTCCTTTCGTAGGGTGGAGAATGTGGTTTTTAAAAACGTATTCGAATGACGTCATAAAACGAACGTGAAAAGCGAATGCGAAGGCTTGAGAATAGCGCCCCAGTAGTAGTTAAGACACCAGCTCTGTAACATTGTGCATCAACATTAAAGTATTATAAAACACATGTGGCATTATGAATTACCCAACATAACATGGCGCAGTCAGAAAAACGATTAGTCAAAGAGACAGTAATCAGTGAAAAGAATAATTAGTGTTAAAAACAGCAGTAAAAAAACGATTAGTCAAAGAGACAGTAATGAGTGAAAAGAATAATTAGTGTTAAAAAGAAAAAAAAATGGAATATCTACAACAGCCTGAACAAATGAAAATGAAAGGTGATATCTCCAAGAATTGGATGCAATTTAAAGAAGATTGGGAACTCTACTCCGTCGCAACAGGATGTGCTGAGAAAACGAAGGAAATCCAAGCTGCTACATTACTCCATTGTGCAGGTAAAGAAACGCGTGAAATTTTATCAAACCTAGAAATATCTGATATTGAGAAAAAAAACCCGCAACAAATTATTGAGAAATTAGACACTTATTTTATACCGAAAGCAAATAAAAGCATCGCAAGACATCAATTTAATAACCGACAACAATCAATTAATAAAGATTTTGACTCATTTTTAGGAGATTTGAGAAATTTGTCTAAAAACTGCGAATTTGGTACAATGAAAGATGACCTATTAACTGACAGAATAGTTTGTGGTATTAATGATAACAAAGTGAAAAATAGATTGTTACAAGAAACGAATTTAAACTTGGATAAAGCAATTTTAATTTGTAAATCAGCTGAAATTGCAAACAAACATTTAAAAGAATTTTCACAAAATAATAATAACGACCTTGAAGTAGGCGTATTACGAAAGAATTATAGAAAATATAACGAAGCTAGGAATTGTCATAGAAGTACACATGTAAATAACACACAGGCAAGAGAAAATCATTCGACAAGTGGAGCGAGAAAGAAAATACCGGAGAGACAAGAGTGGAACCGAGATGAAGCAGGTACGTCAACAAGCCACAACATTAGACAGCATTCAGGTAACAAAAAATTGTCTGGAGAAATAAAGTGTATGCGTTGTAATTTTTTTCATGAACCGAAAAAGTGTCCAGCTTACGGGAAAAAATGTATGATTTGTAACAAAAAGAATCATTTTGCAGCAAATTGTTTAAATAGAAAAGTAAATGTAATAACAAAACAAAATGATGAAAATTATTTAATAGGTAGCATAAATAAAATTGTAACCCCTAAGGATGAATTTTGGATAGAGATTAATATTGTCGATTGTAATAAAAATATTAGATGTAAAATAGATACAGGAGCACAGGCCAATGTTATTCCAGAATATATTTTTAAGAAATTAAATGTAAACAATTATTTAAGACAAACTAATGTGAAAATTTCTAATTATGGTGGTTCACAATTACGAGTATTGGGCGAATGTATTTTAAATTGTAGAATCAAAAATGAAATATATGAAATTAATTTTATTATTATAGAAACAGATTATAATACAGTACCGGTTATTGGAATAACCACGGTAAATGATTTGAAAATTTTAAGTTTAGGAGAGATTAAAATAAACAAAAATTGGTCGGAGATCATTAGTGAAAATAAAGATTTATTTGGGGGAATATATATATATAATGGCTATACACTCCACTAAGGAGTAATGCCTCTTCTTTCGAAGATCTCTAGATCCTGTTTTAACTAGGCGGATCAGTCCTTATGTGTTGCTTCATGCCATTAGGCTTATTGTCTTCCACAACGTTCTATTCATCGCCTTTTCTTGCCAATCTCTAACGCCTACGCTTTCTAGTTCCTTGACTACTTCTTTTATCCACTTTGTCCTAGGCCGCCCTTTTCTTCTTGTGCCACTAGGTCTCCATGTTAACATTGCTTTTATGCTCTGTTCTTCTCCTGCTCTCCAAACATGACCAAGCCATTTTATTCTCTGTTTCTTGATTTTCTTCACAATATCCTCTTCTATTTCTTGTTGCAGTTCGTGGTTCATTCTACCTCTATATTCATCTTGCGATACCTTTACTGGTATTTGGGGGAATGGGACAGATTAAAATTAAGCCGTATGAGTTTAAACTTAAACCGGATTACAAGCCGCAAGTAGACAGATTCCGTTTCAATTAAATAAGCAATTACAAGATGAATTAGACGCAATGATCAAAGATAAAATCATAGAACCAATTACAGAAGCCACACAATTCGTAAACCCAATAGTCCTAGTAAAAAAGCCAAACAATAAAATCAGAATTTGTTTGGATCCCAAACATTTAAACGAGGCCATACAAAGGGAGCACTACAAAATCCCCACATTTGATGAACTTACGATAAGTTTGGGTGGATCAAAATATTTCACAGTTCTAGATGCAAATAAAGGATTTTGGCAGATTCGTTTGACCGAAGAGGCATCACAGTTAACTACGTTTGCAACGCCTTTTGGTAGATTTAAATTTTTAAGGCTACCATTTGGTTTGGCATGCGCGCCAGAAATTTTTCAAAAAACATTTAGTGAGGCATTTTCAGGAATAAAGGGAATTGGTATTTACTTTGATGATCTGATAATACATGCGAAAAATATAGAGGATCACAATAAAATTTTAGCAAATGTCTTAGAGAGAGCTAGGGAAATGGGAATTAGATTCAACAAATCAAAATGTAGATTTGCTATTGAGGAAGTAAATTTTATAGGACATAAACTTACCTCAGATGGAATTAAACCCGATGAGACTAAAATAAAAGCCTTGAGGGATATGCAACCCCCTCAAGATAAAAAAGAACTGAGCAGATTTTTGGGAATGGTGACCTATGTTGCAAAATTTATTCCTAATGTTTCAAAATTAACATTTGAATTAAGACAACTAATGAAAAAAGAGATAATGTGGAATTGGTCAAATCTTCACCAAAGAGACTTCGATAAACTTAAGAACATATTAACGGAAGAACCTGTAATGTTAGCATATTTTGATGAAAATGAGCCTATAACACTTTCAGTAGATAGTTCAAAGAACTCACTGGGGGCAGTGGTACTCCAAAAAGATAAACCATTGGCATATGCTTCCAAATCTTTGAATAACTCTCAAGTTAATTATGCTCAAATAGAAAAAAAAGCTCTTGCAATGTTATTTGGTTGTCAGAGATTTCATCAATATCTATATGGGAAGTCATTCATACTAGAGACGGATCACAAACCACTTGAGGCCATATTTAAGAAAAATCTAGAAAAATGTCCGTTAAGAATTCAAAGAATAAGGATTTATCTACAACAATATGACTTTGAAATAAAGTATAAGCCTGGTAAATTACTTTATTTTGCGGATGCATTATCCAGAAGTAAAAATGATGATAAAGAATTTGAATTTCTTGAAAATGATATTGACCTTCAGGTTAGCCTAATAAATTATGTTAGTATTAGTCCACAGAGATCTATAGAAATTAAAGAAGAAACTGCGAAAGACCCGGAATTGAGCGAACTCCTAACAGTCATTAAGGAAGGATGGCCTGTTTCGAAGACAAACTTAGCAAATATAGTTAAACCATACTGGAGCTCAAGAGCAGAGATCTATGAATCCAACGGTCTACTAATCAAAGGTAACCAAATCGTCATTCCAAAAAATTTAAGAAAATCAATAATTGATAAATTGCATTATGGTCACATGGGAATTAACAAGACTATTCTAAAAGCGAAAGAAGTAGTATATTGGCCATACATGACACAACAAATAACAGACGTCGTACAGAAGTGTTTCACATGTGCGAAATTTCAAAATTCAAATCAGAAGGAAACAATAATAGATAGAGAATTACCATATAGACCTTGGGAGTCTATTGCAGCCGATTTATTTCATTTCAACAACCATGAGTATTTATTGATAGTAGATATGTATTCGAAATACCCTGAAGTAATCTGTTTAAAGAATGATACGACTAGCAATAATATAATACAAAACTTCAAAGCTGTTTTCGCAAGACATGGTAAACCAGACAGGTTATACACTGACAATGGTCCACAATTTGTTAGTGCGAAGGTTGAAAACTTTCTTAAGGATTGGGAAATCATATACAAAACTAGTTCACCACACTATCCACAGTCCAATGGTTTCATTGAAAGACACGTACAGACTATTAAGAAACTCTTAAAGAATGCCTTAGAAGAAGAAAAAGACATGTACTTAGTCCTGATGGAATATAGAGCTACACCGATCAGTTCAAAATTACCATCGCCAGCGGAAATCCTATTCAATAGAAAAATAAAGACCCAAGTGCCAATTATAAACGAGCTATTAGAACCAAAGGATACGCAACAATATAGAAATGTTTTAGTAAAAAACCAAGAGACACAAAAGAAATACTACAACCGACATACCAAGGATTTAAAGAAACTGAAGAAAGGAGAAAGAATTATGATAAGAACAGATGAAAAGACATGGAAACCAGGAAGAGTAATAACTGAAGAAAAAGACAAACCGCGATCATACAGAATACGTTATGATGATAATACTAAAGAATTGAGAAGAAATAGAAAATTCATTAAAACATTTAAAAACGAAGAAGTTAATAAGAGAAATCATGACTTATTTGACGAAGTGTTAGAAGAATACATAAACAGAAATCAGAACCAATCGACCAACGAAGAAACGAATATGGTAACCCACGATTTGACTAAAAACAGTGAAAATGTCATTCAACCAGAATCAAATCAAAACGAATTACAAATTATAAGCGTAATCGTAAACCACCAACCTATTTGAAAGATTATGTGTGTTAATTGTAAGTAACATTAAAATTGGTAAGGAAGGGAGGTGTTGTATATGCGTTTAGAGCAACATAATAATAATAATAGTTGTATTGCGCCTGCGCGACATCTACCATCCGCATGTATAGCGTTACACAAACCAGTAGTAGTTAAGACACCAGCTCTGTAACATTGTGCATCAACATTAAAGTATAATAAAACACATGTGGCATTATGAATTTCCTAACATAACATGGCGCAGTCAGAAAAACGATTAGTCAAAGAGACAGTAATCAGTGAAAAGAATAATTAGTGTTAAAAAGAAAAAAAAATGAAAATTGGTTTCTTTTTAACACTAATTATTCTTTTCACTGATTACTGTCTCTTTGACTAATCGTTTTTTTACTGCTGTTTTTAACACTAATTATTCTTTTCACTGATTACTGTCTCTTTGACTAATCGTTTTTCTGACTGCGCCATGTTATGTTGGGTAATTCATAATGCCACATGTTTTATTATACTTTAATGTTGATGCACAATGTTACAGAGCTGGTGTCTTAACTACTACTGGTTTGTGTAACGCTATAGTCCGCTATACATGCGGATGGTAGATGTCGCGCAAGCGCAATACAACTATTATTATTATGTTGCTCTAAACGCATATACAACAGGTAGATCGTTCACATCCCGCACATCACTGCTACTTGAAGGTAGTGTAACACTGTTAGCTGAGCTACTATACCTACCTATATAACGTATAGAGTAGCAAAAAACGCGTGATCAAGGCATGATTTTTAATACTGCCTTTCTATTGGATCTGAGAGCTACATACAAATCCTAAAACACAAGATATAAATTATCTGCTTTCTGTGATTTTGTCACATAATTGTGACTAACATTGTCTGTTATTATGAAATATCCCAAGTAGCAAAATCACAATTTTAGAGAAGGATGAAAATATATATTTGCTAATGTAGAACAAGTGTGCATATAGTGATTTTGCTACTAGGGATATGTATACTTCTTGCTTTAGTATTTTGTATTGTTCTTTGTGCTTGCGCAGCTTGTATTTGTTTAAGTTGTTATTGTTATTATTCTCAGTCTTTTAAAGACTCTATTAGTTATTAAAGATTTATTTAGTTATGGTTTATAGGTTAATTATGTTTCAGATTCCAGAAGTGTTACTGTTTTTACCTGTTTATACAGTACTGTGCAAAAAGCAGCCGGAACTGATGAAGAAACGAGTAAAGAGACATTTTACAGTGCTAGAAAAAGAAACTGCACTGAATATATTTAGCAAACATCAACAAAAATGCCCAGCTGACTCTATGACAGTTGACTTTACAACCAAAGCTGCAACTATCTGCTCTGCAAGTGTTTTTAATATTTTGCGAGAACACAATGCACAAGATGTGAAACCACCAAAGATGGATCCATTGAGTCTTGAAATTACAAAATTTAATAGATGGTATTCCACCTGTGCCAAGTACGGATGCTATTGTATATTTGGGTTTAATACACATTTATTTCACTAAGTACCAAAAGACAGTGTTCAAGAGTCCCACCGCTTACATTTATTAACAACTTATTTATCTTATGTGGCAAAGTATGTGTTTTTGATTAGGTGAGATAAGAAGTTAATTGAAAACCAATGGATGTGTAGTGCATTATTGTGAAATGTGAATAAATACTTTCGGCTCACTCTACATGCATGGCTAATAACAGCCGAACATTGTAGTTATGTTGGTGCATTATTATCTCAGTATACGAAGAAAAACAAAACCACTCATGCACTGATTAAGGATTAATTATTTAAACTTGTCTTTAAACTTACAATACCTGACAAAACAATCAGAGGTTTGTTTAATAAGATTTATTTATTATAATAGTTTCACTTAATTATTATAGAAGCAATAGTTAATAAATAGTAATAAGAAAATAAGTTTAATCATATAGAAATATTATGTGGAAGATTATAAAAGTTTATTATAAATATTTAGCGTACAATGTATAACAGTGTAGGACTTAAGAAAATGTAAATAGATTTCAAATATATTAATAAATAAATTTAACTCATTATTAAAGTTTTGTATTTTGTCTGTAACGAAGTGCCTATTTAAATTCTAAAATAATGGCCACGTTGTACAGGAATAAATTAAGATTATATAGTGCCATAAATAATTATAAATACAAAATCATTTATGACTTACATATTGCCGTGATATCTCGCAAGTTTAAAAATAAGAATAGCCTTAAGAATTAGTTTAAGTTTTGAAATAAAATAAAAATGACAAAAATCGTATTTAAATATGAAAGAGTAAAAATATGCAATAAATTACATGGATGTATATAAAGTTGCATACACATGGTCAATATACAAGCAAGTAACTCAAAAGTCATTATTATTCAAGTGAATAGTGAGATAATGTAAAATAAAAATTTATTAAATAAATATGAAACAAAAGACAAAATAAAAATTTATTAAATAAATATGAAATAAAAGACAAAATAAATATAAGCAATATATTTCTTTTGTAGAGAGGATACACAACATGTATGGTTTACATATCATCAAAAAGAACCTGATTTTATACAATGCGTAAAGATTGGTTTAAACATTCTAAATAATGGACCGCTGTTTAAGTCAAAAAGGGTAATGAAGGCAAATAATCGAGAAAGGGTGATGTTAATGGACGGATCAGTCAAGAGAGTTAGTCATGTAAAAGCAATAGAATTGTATGAAAAAGATCTAATACGATATGCAAAAAACATAAATATGACTGAATAAATCATTATGATTTACATGCATAAAGCAATAAAACTTTATGAAAGAGTTTAAGAACTAAATTATATTAAAAGATAAAAATTACCTTAGCTTATAACTAGAGACTAAGAAAAGGATATAAAAATATATGTAAAACGTAAACCCGATCAGCAATAACAATTGATATGAAGGTAGCTGATAAAATAAAATAAAAAGTGTATGTGTTTATGATTTGTTTGTAACACAACGCTTCAGAGACTGGAAACAGACGTGTACAGTTTCATGACCTACAAAAGACAACAAAATATAAAACTTGTGTAAAGTTTATTGCAGATAGACATATTACCGATGGAAAGATCATGGATAGAAAACAGAGATGCAGTAGACAAGCGGGCGTGTCTTCCAGGTGCAGGCAGTGCGGGAAGAAAAATAATCGTTATCTCCAACGTGTTTCCCATCTTACCAAATCGCAATGTAGCTACAAGAAAAGTGAAATTGACATTAATAAATGGGAAGAAAAAATATGTATTGAACAATGAACAAGGCAATAGGTTCATTGATGAATACAAAGAAGGATGGTATTAATAACAAGAATAAACCTACCGTCGGAAAGGCAGTGAAAAGACTTTTGAATTGGAAAAACAATTTGTATTGACGTTTGGTAAATAAAGAACTGTCAGAACAATATGTGTGTGTGTGTGTGTATCAAGACGGCAACATGTGGGCAGCGATTTCACTGGAACGTATATTCCAATGCCAACCTAAAATATGGACTAGAGGGCGCAATAGTCAACGTAGAGTTTTTTTGCCGCTATAAATAAGAAACAAGATTCGACAAGAAGGGACTTCTGATTTCGACTCCGAAAGAATAAGACGCTTTAAAAATAATTGTTACATTGTAGAATAGTAGTTTTCATTATTTCTTTATCACGATTATTCATAATAATTTTCTTTTATTAATATATATTTAAATTCACTTGAAACGTTCAATATGGACATTCAAAATGAACATTTTGATGAAATGTTTAAAGATAGCAAGTAAGTTTTTTTGAAAAGGAGTTATCTAAATTGTTAAACAGATATTGGTTTTTACGTGCAAATGATTAATCAATGTAATGTTGAACAATATTAGATAAGCAAATATTATCCTGTAAGGTTTTCTTTTAATTCATAAAGTTGGAATTACAACAAAATAGGACTAATGGTGTTGGGCAGGTGAAGAGATGCTACGTGCGAATGAGCATTTTCTTCATGGTATTGTCTAGGCATCATTAATCTTTTTCAAGTTATGTTAATAATTAATTAAAAGTTTTTACAAGGCAAAGATTAAAAGCTAGATACAACACGTGCAAATGGTTGTCTAAGGCAATTAATTGAAGCCAATATATAATAATTACATTGATAAATATCACTATCAATGTACAATAAAAGTTTACATTTATTTATTTACAGGATAAGTATTTATTTTTTGTTTAGCATCATAAATAAATAAATAAAAGATTTACATACATTACAACCGACATTAGGTATAAATGATATGAGCATTTTCAATTATGTATTTGTTTAGAGCATTAAGGTGTATATAAAAATTATTTGAATCTACAAATTACAAAAATAAAAGGTGTACGATCATGTTAAATAGACATTCTGTTTTCTTATTTAAACAAAACTATTACCTCGTCCCTATTATAAGTAAGTGAAAGGCCACCAGTGAAAGAGAAGGAACCACATACATTGTTAGAATCCACAATAGTTATTAGGTACATGCTTCAACAATATGAATTAAATACAAAACCAATTATAAGTTTTTGGTGTAAAAAGAATTAGAGCACAGCATATACAAATGACTATACCCACAAATATATGCTATCACAATATATAAATAATGGCAATGTCACAGCAATATGTTAATTAGAACATTAAATACAATCACAATTTTATCTACACTGTTTAATTTTTGCATATTACACTTTTTTAACACGATACTGGAATGAGATATTTTAAGGTGCTAACGAGTTCTTCCTCTTGTGTATTCAAATATAAACACACATATATGCTAATACTTTATTTGGATATTCAATAAACATTACAAGCATCAGAATAAGCGTGATGCCACCGACATGTTATATTACAACGTGTACCTGTCCTGTCACCTTGATGGTAACTTCTATATCTAACTTATCTACATACATATATAGACCAGTATAGGGAGAGACACGTAATTATTACTCTATGCTAGAATAAACAACAACTCTCTCTCCACCCCTAAAGATTCATTGCTCTTACTACTATAGGTTTAATTTAATTGGTGCTTTTCGAATTCTACTCGATCTTCGTAGATTAACCTCATCTGAAGTGTCTATTCCAGAGGTACTCCCTTTCTCTATTTGTGATTCGCAACGCTCTTTGCTGTCCAGTGGTGTATCCTCCTGATTTTTTTTTTTTCTTTGTGACAATTCTCGGTTTTACTAAATATCTCTCCCTTGTCCTTTTCGTTACACCCTGCCTGAAAATTAAGATTCCAATTATCAGGTATCACGGGTCGACAATCTCTCCATTCAGTACTCATCACTATGTCGCTCACCTCGTCTTGATATAGTTTGATACTATCTGCATGAAACATTTTTACTTCCCCTTCGGTTAACTGTACTAAGTATGTCACATTGCTTAAAACTTTAACAATTTTCCCTTTATTCCATTTTTCTCTCTTCTGAAAATTTTTACATAATACCTTCATTCCTATCTCAAACAGATCTCTCGTTTTAAGAACCACTTCATTCTTAATGTGTGTATCAAACTTTGGTTTTAGTAGAGAAAATTTAGTTTTAATTCTTTCTTTAAACATCAAATCGTTGGGACTAAACCCAGTACTAGTTGGTGTATTTCGGTAATTGAACAATACATTTTGTAATGCCTGTTCCTTTGTAATTTTAGAAATTGATTTTGCTTTCAATTGTCGAGTTAACAATTTCTTAATTGTTTGCACTTCACGTTCTGCCAGTCCATTAGACTCCGGATGATATGGCGGACTTTTTATTGGTTTTATGCAATTAGCTTGTAAAAATTTTATAAATTCATTAGAGCTAAATGGAGGACCATTATCACTGACCAACTCTGAAGGTATTCCCATTACAGTAAACGTTCTGCAAAGTTTTTCAATAGTTTGTATCGCGGTTGTACTAGACATGATATAAGCATCCTTCCACTTACTTCTACTATCTACGATTAACAAATATGTTGTTTCGTTCTTAACGAAAAAGTCTACATACACGCGTTCGAAATTTTAATTTGACTTTGGCCATGGTACTAGTGGTACCTTTTGGATATTCTGTGTTGTCTGGCAAATTTCGCACGTTAGTATAAAATTCTCAATTTCTTCTGACATCTTTGGCCACCAACAATATGTTCTCATTAACATTTTTGTACGTACAACACCATTATGAGCTTCGTGAAATGACTTCATTATATCAGATCTCAAGTCTTTTGGTATTACCACTCTCATTCCCCATAATACACAACCCTGATCCACTGTTAACTCTGCCCTCTTCTGAAAATACGGTTTCAGCTCGGTATTATTATTTATATGTTCCGGCCACCCGGTATATATTGTACCGATGTCTTGATATGTAGATGAGTATTATTTACAACATATAATTTTCTAATAATGCCCCATGTTCGGGCGCTAAAAATGTATTGATTGTGTGTAGATATATTTTTAATAACATTTATCATCAATAATATAAATATCCACACATTCTGGATAAGCAAAATGTAATATTGAGCTATTATATTTGTATATGCTTAATTACACACTGTATACTAATATTTAATGATTTCATATTCTGCTCAATATCAATTTCATACTACTATTTTTATTTAATATAAAACCTCGGCTAATACTCAAATTAAATAAATATTAATTTTTATTTCTCCTTGTTTAATTTATTGAACTGGTAGGACTATATTATTTGAGACCTATATCTATACATTATAAAAATGGAAGGGATATTGCATATTAAATGTCAAGAATTTATAACCTAACTTATGAATCGTTTATCATCGATTAATTTACAAAATGTTCTTTATAAAATACTTTTATTTATCATCAGGGGTGTTTGAAGTTCGCTGTGACTGATTATTCGTTTGTAATTGTAGAATTACGCCTATACATGTAAGTATTCCTTATTTTATTTGATCTTTTTCAAGGTAAAATAATTTGATATTGTTATGTTTTTAGTGTTCCACAACTCTTGGAAATCAGTTGTTCTGTTTAAGAAAGTACATAGATAATGCTACAAATGAAAGAAAACAACAATCTCAAGCTAATGATGGTATAATAATGTGTTTATCAGAATCACAAATATAAATAAAGGTTATTTAAAATTGTTTAATAACGATATATTTTCGTATGTAAGAAAATATAAAAATCAACCATTATAGATAATGACACAAGGATAGCGAGTATGTTTGTTGAACAACGAGTATGTTTTCTACAATTAACAAATAATGCTTTTCAATTCTAGTTGTGAATATTCGATTTTTGATGAGATTTCTAATGAATAAAATACGTAATACTTTTACAAATTAGGTATTGCCTTTCATACATTATACCCTAATTTGTATTTAAATTCAAATAGCTATAACTTATTCTATTTATAGATTTCAATATAAATTTTATGTGAATAAACTAAATTTGCAAATAAATCGGTTATTGTAATAATAAATAAGTGTCTAATACAACCTTAAATCAGTTCTAAACAAACATTTCATACGATCTTTCCATCTGACAATCCTATTATGTATTGTAGTTTGCACGTGTCTCGATAAAGCCAATATCTACGGTTTGCTGTCTCTTGTCTCGCCCTGGAGTTATACGCTTCCCTTCGTACGTACAGATGATGGGTATCTCCAAACTGGCCTGCTACTAATACGTGTGGGTGTTGTATATTGAAATTCAGCTGTACTTTAAAATAAGAAAACACTTCCTCGAAACTGGAAAAATACTTCTGAAAACTTCCTGGACTGGATAACAACTAATATTGCTTCGATAGTAGAAACTTGAAAATATCTTCGACTCTTGAAACTGGACAATAGCTTACAACTCATCTAATAGTTAAACTTGAATAATCCTCTGGCTCGCTGTACTGGAGTATTTGTTAAACTTCTTCTTATTCAATTATAAATCACTGTGATGTATTCACGCTGTTTCGGATCCTGATTATATAAATTTTAGGTAAGTTATTTTTTTTTATACTATCAAATTTTCTTCTTCTTTATAGTATTTCAATTTAAACCGCGTACAGCTTTCTCAGTTATATATTATTGTTATGGAATTCCACTCGACGTTGGAAATTTTTAATAATCTTCTTTATTATTTTGATTATGCTCTATTAACATATTTAATCACTTTTATCGCCCACAAATATTCAAATGTGTATAAATTTTGATGCTATTTACTCCACATCAAAATAATACATCCGCACTCATCTTAATAGAAAAATTCTCTCTTATTTATTATTTTTTCAAAACAATTCCCTTGGCAACCTTTTTAAACTTTCTCAAATTCTCCAATCAGAAATCTACACCTACCTTAATAATTCAACATATCTCTTTACTATATACTTTCGAATATTTACATCTTACATTCTTCTTACATTTTTAAAAACCTAATTGCAAAGCATTTTACACAATTGTCATTCAATTTAAAAATTTTCATTACAGGAACTGTCAAAATTATTCTTTCATTTACACCTGTTCAAATAATGGCGGGAAATTTAATTCAAATTAGTTTATACTCTAAATCAATTATTTACGTCTACAATACTTGTCATATCATCGTTAATTAAACAATTTTGTACATAAAACATAATACATCATATTTGACAACAATAATAATATTTTTTTAATTTCTCCTCAACAGATTCTAAAAATACAAACATAGAAGAAAGAAAACCTTATTTTTCCTCTACGACAACCAGAACATCAAGAAAATCTCATCAAATAATGAATATCCAAATATCATTTAAATAATTAATTCTTTATTCATTGATAAAAATATAATTTTAAGAATTGTAAAATCATATGTTTTAACACAATTACAAATCAATATACAGCATGAATATTTAAACCATAACAATATATACTCATATACTTTACTTAATATTACATCTGGTTTTGTGTGTCTCGCAATATCCCTAAACGACAGTGGCACTGTTTCTTCAAAATTAAACGAATTTATGCAGTGCGTTATATTCGTACCTTCTTTCAATGGTAACCTCGATAGCGCATCTGCATTACCGATTAGCACGCCCCTCTTATATATGATATCATATCTATAAGCAGACAAAATAATAGACCAACGTTGGATCCTAGCTGCTGCTGTAGCGGGTACACTTTTAGCAGGATTAAATATCATCTTTAAAGGTTGATGATCCGTAATCAATGTAAACGATCTACCGTATAGGAACTTATGGAACTTCTTTACTGCAAAAATTATTGCTAATGCCTCGCGTTCTATTTGAGAGTAATTTATCTCCGCTTTAGATAACGTACTTGATGCAAAGTATATCGGCTCCGCCTCTGCTTTATGGCTCAGTACCGCTCCTACTCCATAGGCGCTTGCATCACATGTTAAAAATATTTCTTTTACAGGATCAAAATGTACCAACAATCTACCCTCAGCAATTAATCTCTTGCTTACCTCAAATGCCCCCTGGCAATCCGTAGACCAAACAAACTCCGAGTCGTGCCTCAACAATCCATACAGTGGCTGTAATACCTCTGATAGTTTTGGCAAAAATTTACCATAAAAGTTTACTAGACCCAAATATGACTTTAGCTGTTGCACTGTTTCGGGTGCTGGTGCTTCCACCACCGCTTTTACCTTTTCAGGCGCCGGCTTAATGCTTTCATTATTGATAACATGCCCCAAATATTGAATTTCAGTTTCTAACAACTTACTCTTTTCTAAATTTATTCTGACATTAAACTGCCATAGTCTCTCCAACACTTTCTCAACTGTTTGTGCACAGTCTAAGAGACTTGTGCCCTTAATTATAATATTATCAATATAACATGCTACATTTTCAAGACCCTGTAACATTCTATCCATAACTGATTGAAAAATTGATGGACCACTTGACACCCCAAACTGTAATCTATTTGGCTGGAACAATCCCATGTGGGTATTAATAGTTAAATACTCTTTTGACTTGTCTTCTAATGACAACTGTTGATATGCTCCTGATAAATCCAATACAGAGAAGTATTTCCCCCCTACTAAAGAATGAAAAATATTGTCTGGCACTGGTAACGGATAATGATCTGTATCTAAAACTCTATTAATTGTAGCTTTATAATCTACACATAATCTCAGTTTCCCATCTTTTTTTGGCACTGTTATAATTGGACTGGCCCAATTACTATACTGCACTCGACTTAGTATCCCTGATGCTACCAAACCTTTAATTTCTTTTTCAATCTCATCCTTTAAAGCAAATGGCACAGTATAAACTTTATGAAATATAGGTGAAACCCCTTCTTTTAACTGTAATTGCGCTTCAAAATCCTTTATCTGTGACGACTTATCTAATTTAAACAAGGCCTCAAATTTACGCTTTATAGCAGTTATTAATTTGTTCTTTTCACAATGATTGTCTATACATGAATTTACTTTGGATGCATTTTTAAACTTATCAATCCAACTAGGAAAAAAAACCTCTAACCAATCTCTACCCATAAGTGGAGAAAATGCGTCTGTACACTGTACTATTGCTACTTCTAGTTCTCTCTCTATACCGTTACATTTTACATCTACATCTATAATACCTATTATATCCAGTTTATCACCTGATACTGACTTTAACTTAAACTTAGGTTTTACTAACTTACAGTCTTTAAGATACCTGTTATAATCTGAACTGTGTATTACACTTCTGCAGGCTCCGGTATCCACTTCCATTATAATCTTACTATTGTTTAAAGTCACCTCTACTTCATAGGCTTCCTTGACTCCTACCTTGTTGATGTTTCCTAAGACATATTCATGTTCCTCATCTGACCCAACTTCTTCTACCTCTTGGAGTTCCTCCACTACTTTGACTGACTTCTTATTACATTTCCTCGATGTGTGACCTCTTTTCTTACAATTGTAACACTCCCAGGCTCTAGCTAGACATCCTTCTGGATTATGGAATTTTCCACACCTCCAACAGTCTTTTCCTTCCTTCGGCTTCAGTTGCTTTTCATTGCCTACCACCATCTGACGACTACCTTGACCTGACTGTTGACTCGATTCCCTTGCTTTCAGTTGTTTAAACTTTGACGACTGATACATTACTTTGTTTGTGACCCCTGGTTGCATTAACCTTGTTTGTTGCTCTGCCCTTTCTAGATTCACTGCCAATTGTACTGCCTTTTCAAATGTTACGTCTGCCTCCGATAACAGGTTTCTCTGTATAGTTCCACTTCGAAGACCACAAACAAACTTATCCCTTAAAGCTTCATTTAAAAACGTACCAAACTTGCAATGTTGGGCTAACTTCTTGATTTCAACCACATATTCTGACACCGACTGTACATTCTCTTGACAAGACTTATAAAACACATATCTCTCAGCGATAACCAGCCTTTGTGGCGCATAATGTTTCATCAGTACTTCCACTATCTCTGTGTACGACTTTTCAGTAGGTAAACTCGGCAATAACAAATCTTTCAACACTGTGTACGTTTCCTGGCCTAACAACGTTATAAACATAGCAACTCTTCTCGTTTCGGGAACTTCATTTACTACAAATAGTTGTTCCATTCTTTCCATATAAGATTCAAAATCTTGACCTGGTTTATACGGTTCAATATTCCCAATTAATGCCATATTCTTCTTTTTTTATTTTTTTAAAACGAACTTCTTGCTACCCACGCTTTTCTTTTATCCTCGTCGCCAATCTTGTGTATTCAAATATAAACACACATATATGCTAATACTTTATTTGGATATTCAATAAACATTACAAGCATCAGAATAAGCGTGATGACACCGACATGTTATATTACAACGTGTACCTGTCACCTTGATGGTAACTTATATATCTAACTTATCTACATACATATATAGATCAGTATAGGGAGAGACACGTAATTATTACTCTATGCTAGAATACACAACAACTCCTTTAGTAAAAGCTGGAATAACTAAAATTCACTTGCAGAATTCCTAGTGCTTCCTTAATTAAAAATGCTCTTTCTCCTAGAACAACATATCCCGGGTTAAGATTGTTGCAAAAATCATTTCTTCCATTCATTTTTCAGATGTATTTCTCCTCGAGCTTCACTAATGTGGCACATACTTCCCTGAGGAGTTATTGCTATTAAAATTTCTATCGTGCTTATAAATAGAACAGTACTACTGCTGAGCTAAATTATTATCTGGTTTTCCAATGAAAACTTCAAAGCAGGCAATAATTCGGCTGTTTTTTTATTGAAACACTTCTATCAAACATACTGCAATACAGAACGTTCTGGTCACATAATTATAAGTTTTAGTCTTTGATACATATCATACTTAGATAACTAAATAATGACCTTAGCAAGTTAATTTAATAAGATAATTGTTTAATAAGAGCACTTATAGTCAAATTTTAATGATACAAATCTGTTTGTTTACCAACAACGGCCATATTGAATTTGCCCTATTTACGAATATTTTGTTGATATGGGTTATGTTTGAGATTTGCTTATTTTAGTTATCTAAAAAGACAAAACATGCATTTTTTGTAAATTTAAATCGGTTTAGTATTTTATATAAACTAATAAATTGTTGTTTTCCAAAATTTGAACATGTAATTAAAAGATTTTATAAACTTCAATGTTAATATGAGCGCTCTATTGTAAATTGGGCTGTGCACGTGTTACGGTCGTGGACAGCTCGTGATTACTCTATACGTTGAGTGAACAGAGTATAGTTAAAGATGGATTAATGGACGGATCATTTTCTACATATTCTTCTTCACTCTTCAAATTAAGAAACCATTCATTTGAACACTTAAAATCTGGACTTACTAATCGTAGCAACATTTCTTTTGCTTTTCTATCATATACTGGAAAAAATAATTGTGTACTTATTTTAAATTCCTTGCACACCGCGTACTGGTGCTTACGGGGTTCTCCTTGCATGCCTATGGGACAAGAGCAAATTCCCAACACTATATCCACGTTATATGTACGTTTGTTTTCTGCATTGAAAACATCAAATGTGCCAAGTATCGTCCTTGTACATTTTAGCAATTTAATTTTCGAATCAGCAATATAATACCTAGAACGTTGGTAATTATATGTTCTGTTATTAACAACATCAATAATTCGTCTATCAAAATATGATTCAAAGCGTGTTACTAAAAAATCAAAGAGTTGAACAATGTTGTACGCCTTTGTCCTACACAAAATTATATGTTTCAGTACACGAAATGTCGCTTCTGCATAACACACACATTCTATTAGAATTGCCTTCTCCAGGTGTGTGATCTGCCCTTTTGTTCTAAGAAAACAAATATTACTTTTTAATAAAGTTCCTTCTTTTTTAAACTATTATTTAATACTTTTTTTGTTTAAAATAACTTACATCGTTTACTGCCATTCCTCCTATTCCACGAAATAAAAATACTTTAAAATAACACTCGACAACGAAGACGCATTTGAATCTTAATTTGGCGCTAAACCGAATATTGGTTAGATTTAACAGCTTTCTTACCTCTTAAACACGCTATAACACGGTACTAAAATTTAGTTGGCAACTAAGCTTATTTGCCTATTAAAAACGTCAATTAATACGAAAATTTTTAGTAGCGACTTAATATGATGTTAGTGGCTACTAACTTTGTCTATTAATAAGGCAGTTAATGTTTATTTCTAATTCACAAGAGTCACATTTATAATCAAATACCATCAACTGTTTACTTTTTGTATGTCCTCCTAAATGCTGTTTGCTGTTTGTTCCAAATTCACAAGTCGCATTTATAATCAAATTGCTTCAAATGGTTATTTTTTATATGTTGTTTTAAATTACATTTGTGGTTTGTTTCATATGCACAAGAGTCACACTTATAATCAAATTGCTTCAAATGGTTACTTTTTATATGTTGTTTTAAATAACATTTGATGTTTGTTAAATATTCACAAGATTCACATTTATAATCAAATTGCTTCAAATGGTTACTTTTTATATGTTGTTTTAAATTACTTTTGCGGTTTGTTCCATATTCACAAGAGTCACACTTATAATCAAATAGCTTCAAATGGTTGCTTTTTATATGTAGTTTTAAATAACTTTTCATGTTTGTTCCATATTCACAAGAGTCACATTTATAATCAAACGTCTTCAAATGTTTATTTTTTATATGTTGTTTTAAAAGACTTTTAATGTTTGTTCCAAATTCACAAGAGTCGCATTTATAATCAAATACCATCAAATGTTTACTTTTTGTATGTCTTTCCAAATGCTGTTTGCTGTTTGTTCGAAATTCACAAGAGTCGCATTTATAATCAAATACCATCAAATGTTTACTTTTTGTATGTCTTTCTAAATGCTGTTTGCTGTTTGTTCGAAATTCACAAGAGTCACACTTATAATCAAATTGCTTCAAATGATTAGTCTTTATATGTATTTCTAAAGAACTTTTGCTATTTGTTCTAAATTCACAAGAGTCACATTTATAATCAAATTGCTTCAAATGGTTACTTTTTATATGTGTTTCTAAATGACTTTTGAAAGTTGTTCCATATTCACAAGAGTCACATTTATAATCAAATTGCTTCATGTGTTTAGTCTTTATATGTCTTTCTAAATTACTTTTGTTATTTGTTCTAAATTCACAAGAGCCACATTTATAATCAAATTGTTTCAAATGGTTTGTTTTAATATGTGTTACTAAACGACTTTTGTGGTTTGTTCCAAATTCACAAGAGTCACATTTATAATCAAATTGCTTCAAATGATTAGTCTTTATATGCATTTTTACTTGACTTTTGCTATTTGTTCTAAATGCACAAAAGTCACATTTATAATCAAATTGCTTCAAATGTTTACTTTTTATATGTATTTTTAAATGCTGTTTGCTGTTTGTTCCAAATTCACAAGAGTCGCATTGATAATTAAATTGCTTCAAATGTTTAGTTTTAATATGCCTGCTTATAGTTCGTTTCTGTTTTGTTCGAAACACGCACAGCGAACACTTATATATATATATTCTCATTTGATCTCGTGAGCTTGATTGTTTGATTGTAGAATGTTCCTGGTCGTCCTTTCCTACAACACAAGCGGGCGTATTTTTCACGTGCAGCCTGAAGAATCCTTTAGTCTTGAAACGTCTGTTACAAATCAAACATTTATACATTTTAAATTTGTAATGCTGGTTGTTGGTGTGCTCCATGAGATCTGCTTGGTACTTCGTCCTGTACTTGCACTGCTCACATTTATAAATTTGACGGAGGCATCTCTTCCGTCCATTCAATCCTGTTGACGCTTGTTTGACCGGTGGTGTCGGTAGGATGCACTTTCTGAAAATAAATAAATATTTCTAATCTCATGCTAAACATCAATGTAAGGGCGGCAATCATTTAGCTAAGGCACTTTAATGACATAGAGTAATGTCCCCGCCAGAAGTGAGGGTTCACATAAATACGAACGTTATTCTCACCACTGTTTTTGATATCAATACTTTACTTGAACCCTTATCACTTTACACTATGTCGAGTATGACTCCACATCACATCTTTTTCAATGTCGAGCTAGAGTCAACATTATAAAAACAATTACTAAAATAGATTAATATGTTAAAATCTGTTTTTTTAATACTTTGTAATACATATAGACTGACATTGTTATGGTTACACCAAAGATTCAAGAATAAAGATACGACTCTTCAATCGGAACCTTTGATCTCTTACTCAAATTTTCAGTGACGCGCGGGGATTTTAAAAAGAACAGATTTTAAAATTCATCTATTGTCATAGAAATAAATGTATGAATCTGCAATATTGTAAAATAGAAATACAAATTACATGTGGAATAATTACATAATAATTATTATAAGAATATAAAATATTGTTATAAGAAAATAAGTGTTTAGAGAATATTAAGTGCATATGTGTTATACATGTTAAATGTGATCGGAAAATAAAAAAATGAGGTGTGGCCACCACACGACTTTCTTATACGTATGAAAGTGTTACTTCCGGCCCGAATTTTGAAATTTCATTTATACAAAAAATATTCCAAATTTAACTCTAAATACTTTTGTACTCTTCATAAATATATATAGTATGCATAATTTACGACATATTTGCAAAAAATCGTTATTCGGTATGAGTAAAAGTGATACTTCCGGTCCGAATTTTGAAATTTTTTTTATACAAAAGATATTGGAAATTATGTTCTAAATACTTATGTATTCTTTATAAATTAGTCTAAACTTAGTAATTGACGAAATATTTGCAAATTTCGATTTTTTCACTGAAGTAAACTAGTACTTCCGGTCTGCCGATTTTGCTCAAAATCTAATCAGTTCTCAAGAGGGAGATTATACACGTAAATACAAAATTTGGAATTGATATCTACAGCGGTTTGACCGCTATCGTGGTCACACACACACACACAGACACACAGACACACACACACACACACACACACACACAGAGAGAGAGAGAGACACACAGACATTTTTTAAAAATCACTTTTTTGGTATCAGGGGACTTCAAAACGTGGACATCTGCAAAAATCTCGAGGTCGAAAATTTTCATCATCACAATACTTCCTTATACTACGTATAAGAAAGTAATATATATATATATATATATATATATATATATATATATATATATATACAGGATGTTCCTAAATATTAAAATTTAAACCGACTATTTAATACAGGATATCAAGAGACTTTGACACTTTGACAAGCATCAAACAATGACATGAAAAACGCGTAGAGTTATGTCAGATATAAAAGACATTTGTTTTCATGTCAATCTTGATAATTAGAAAAGAATGATTTCCGTCAAAGGATTTTATTACTTACATTATGTCAATAATTTCGATTTAAAATATCGTTTGGCATCCCAAATAATAAATTAGCATTTATTTGGTAAATTAGGAATAATTAGACATTAATAACAAACCTTAAAGTGGAAATGCTTCTCAAAATGTAATTTTTTTTTAGGTTAGGATAAAGATATTGAGAGGCGGTTCTCACTGGCTTGTTAGGCTCTTGATTGACTATGTAATGACGTAAAAAAAGTGATATCATTGCATTTATTTTTTTTGCAGTAAGTTAATTTTTTTGCGATTATGTCAGAAAACGCTATCTGGCGGCAAGGTAAGCAAACACAATCATCTCACTCACAGTTCAATTGATAGTCTCTAGGACACCCCCCTGTTTAACGACGCCAAGTTTATTAAGATACGTTAAGCCTTTTTAGAGTTATCGACATTTATTTCCGAAAATATTCTAGCGCCCCCCACCACTTTCTTTTCAGAGATAGAGCAAAAAGCATTTAACAAAAAATATTTGAATTTGTCTCAGCTTTAAAATAGTAATCACTATGACTATCATTAATATAAGAAAATTTTGCAGAAAACGGGGTTTAAAATTCAGGATGGCAATTACGCCCCCTGGAGGCCATTTCAGAAACTGGAAAATAATTTCAATCATTTTCTCTTAGCCGATTTACTCAACAATTTTTTTGTTTCAAATTTCTAGGTACGTCCGTTTCTCCAATACCGTACCTCGTTACCCTTGTTGGGACACCCGGTATAACGAATGAAATGTAATAATTATTGAATAGAAAAGAAAAACATAAAGTGTCTGTATTCCAATTCAAATAAAAATAAACTCTTTTACAAAATACCCTTATTCAAAAAAAAATTATTCTAATTTCCAGAATCTTTTAGCGTATGGCCATCATGTTTTAAAATAAAATATTCCAGTTCTTAACAAACACCCTAATATCTCCTAACTAAAATTTAAATATATTTATTTAATTTGAAAAATTATTCTAAGTTCGAATAAAAATTTTCAATTAGAAATTATTACAAGTCCATGAAATTATTTCTTGAAAACTAAAATACAAAAGTTCAAATTTAAAATTATTTATACAGACACCGAATGCTTATTTGTATTTAGAGCGGTTTTCACCGGCATCAAAATCCATTGAAAATTATCGTGCGCCGTAATTTATAAAAAATATCTTTAACAAAAAAATCAGTCATGCCTATTCAAGAGATTCTTTATACTCTTAAGGATACATATACTCCCGCATCGCCTATAGCGGCGTGTAAATATGTTACGGCTTGAAAAATGTAAACAAACACTGCATTTTAAATCGATGTGATTGTGTCAATTTAAAACACGAAATTTAAAGAAAAACCAGTATATAAATGTGAATTACTGATACATCTACATTCAACACGATTAATAAAACCAATTTACCTGAAATACATGGATTATTCCAATAGTAACTTTATAAATAAAAATTATAATGACATTGCTACATTGTTTTACTTAAACTTAAATTTACTACATCCTAACCTATAATTTTACAATAAATATTTATATACAATGTGTATTGCTTAAATTTAAATTAAAAAAATAATATAAAAGATTAAAGATAAAATTAAATTAATTAAATCTAATTGTGATCTTTTGAATATTTATATACAACTTAATTTTAACTCAAGATCACACCAATATGTCAAAAACTGTAACAAACAAATGCTGACAACTGGGTAAAAATTTCCGGTATTTCCGGAGGTACCACCATTTCGAATGAATTTTATTTTGACTTCCAACAATCGATAAAGGCCGGCTAACAAATTTCATATTAATAATATTCTGCAAAATCAAATATTTTCTGATGACCGTACTAGTCCAATCATCCCGTATAATAAAATAGTCAGATGATGTAAAAATAATGAAGCTATTTAGACACATATAGATCGACAGCAAACATTACAATCATTACTTGAAAGACCTATACAAAATTTAATTTTTCTTTCTTTTTTTTTAGGTTAAAATATCTTGTATGTAACTGTAAATTAATTTGTTTATTAATTTATGATGTTAATTTGTAAGAAACACTCGAATACAGTAAGCTGATGATTTATACCGACGATGGTGAGATCAACCTAGAGATTAGAGATGGAAAAAAATTTTGAATCTTAAGGACATGTCACGATCGGCAGGTTAAATTCTGAACATGATGTATGTACCTAGGTATTTAATTGTTAGTGAACCGTGTAAATATTGTACATTTTATCAATATAAATAATGTTAACTTCTTGAATAAACGCTTTTTATGTTTCAAATAAAATGCGATTTATTATTTATTTATTTTTCCGATGTCAGTGTCTGCCTAGATTCCTAGTAGTGGTTTTTGTGTACGAACTAGGGACGCACATCGAACACCGATGTTTTCGAAACATCGATGGAAAGATATACAAATTTGACAAGATAGACCGGTCACTCATAATTATAGACCGATGTATGTATAAGGCTGAAATTACGGCGGATAAAAGAAATAATGTATAACATCACGCAGTTACAGAATAGCACTATTCATTTGGGAAACTGCAACATCTGTTTTCGCCAAGAAAACGGACAGTAAAAAAGACGATTTTACTGTTAAATTCTTTTCTTCATGAGCGTAGGCAGAAGCATGAGGAGTTTTTAAAATTCATTCTATTCAGTTTACCTCATATTTCGAAAGATACGAGGGCGTATTTTTATTTATCTACCTAGCCATGAAACAAAAGAGTGACGATGTCAAACAAATTATTGAAAAATTTCTGTCATTATTAGAAGTACATGTGCTAAGTTGTGTTTAGTTTATGCTGTGTATAGAGATTTGAGACGGTCCATTTCTCGATAAAATGAATGAAACTAAAGTTGAACATCGCATCCTGACATAGGAAGGCAATGGTCCAAAAGCAATTCATGAAAGAATGGTTACTGTATATGGGGAAGATACACCTTCTTATTTCCATGTAAAATATTGGTCTAAACTCTTTCGATGGGGCCGAGAGTCAATCAATGATGACCCAAAGTACGGACGACCCGTTGAAGCTCGAACTGAAAACATTGTGCGAAAAGTCGAAAATTTGGTACTGAAAGACCGGCGTGTAAAGATCTCTGTCATTGCCAATGAAGTCTGTATATCCAAAGCAAGTGTTCTCAAAATTTTGCATGACGATTTGGGTATGAAGAAGGTGTCTGCACGGTGGATACCCAGATTGCTTACACCTGAACAAAAGCTGTGCAGAAAAGAAGTTTCTCAAAAAAATTTGGTCAAGTTGGAGAGGGACAAAACATTTTTATCTCGAATTATTACCGGGGATGAGACTTGGGTATATTGCTGGGACCCTCCTACTAAACAAGAATCCATGCAGTGGGTTCATAAGGGCTCTCCAGCACCAAAAATGGCCAAGACACAATTGCCTGGAAAAAAACTGATGGCAACTGTTTTCTGGGATGCTGAAGGAGTTTTGCTTATTGAATATATGCCGAGAGGGTCTACCAGAAACGGAGAGGCCTACGGAAACATAATTAAAAATTTAAAAACTGCTCTGGAGGAAAAACGTCCGCATTCTTAGCCACAAAAAAACTTGTTGCTGCACGAAAATTGTCGAGTTCATAAGGCAAACAAAGTTCAGCAGATAATCAATGACTGTGGGTTTATAGAGTTAAGGCATCGACCTTATAGCCCCGACCTAGCTCCGTCAAACTTCTTCTTATTCAAAAATTTAAAAAAGCATCTCAGAGGAAAGCGTTTTGCTTCTGATGAAGAAATCAAAGAAGCTGTTGAAGAATATTTTGCGGGGTTATCGAAGCAATTTTTTGCTGAGGGTATGGGGCAACTGGAAAAAAGATGGAATATGTGTATTAGTGTTGAAGGGAGTTATGTAGAAAAATAAAATTTTGTTGTTCCCTTATGTGATTTTTTTCATGGCTGGGTAGATAACATAAAAATACGACCTCGTAAATAAAAAACGGAGAGTTAGTTTCCTTTTACTTTCTTATACGTCTGTGTGTGACCACGATAGCGGTCAAACCGCTGTAAATATCAATTCCAAATTTTGTATTTACGTGTATAATCTCCCTCTTGAGATCTGATTAGTTTTTCAGTCAAATCGGTAGACCGGAAGTAACTGTTTACTTCAGTGAAAAAATCGAATTTTGCCAATACTTCGTCAACTACTAAGTTTAAACAAATTTATAAGGAATTCGTATGTACTTAGAATTAAAATTGAGAACAATTTTATTTAAAAAGTTTTTCGAAATTCCTACCGGAAGCAGGTCTTTTACTCCTATCGAAAATCAGTTTTTTGCGAATATTTCGCAAATCATGCTTTTTAGACAGGTATGTTATGGGTACAAAAGTATTTAGAACATAATTTTCAATATCTTTTGTATAAAAAAAATTCCAAAATTCTGACCGGAAGTACCACTTTTACTCTTATCGAATAGTGATTTTTTGAAAATATGTCGTAAGTTATACATTCTATATATATTTATCAAGAGTACAAAAGTATTTAGTGCAAGATTTGCAATATTTTTTGTATAAATGAAATTTCAAAATTCGGACCGGAAGTAATAGTTTTACCCTTAGGGAGTAGCACTTTTTTTCGAATATCTAGCAAAGTATGTATTTTATAGCGATTTATTAAGAGAATAGAAGTACTTAGAATAAGATTTTGTATAATTTTTGTATAAAGAAATTCTTAAAATTCTATAATTTGAAACGCTCATACGTATAAGAAAGTCGTGTGGTGGCCACACCTAATTTTTAAAAAATGTCTCGCTATAAGCTGTATAAGAAAAATTTCAAAATTCGGACCGAAAGTAACACTTTTATTCTTATCGAATAACGGTTTTTTGCATATATGTCGTAAATTATGTATTTTATTAATATTTGTCAAGAGTACAAAAGTATTTAGAGCTGGATTTGCAATTTTTTTTGTATACCTATATGAAATTTAAAAATTCGGACCGGAAGCATCGCCCATGGGCGATGAGTCATCGACCGCTCGTGTCCGCTCCCTAGTAATATGTAATTGTATGTATAGATACGTATATATTTATATAAATACATATCGATGTTAATAACATTAGCATCGGTATTAATAATTATAATTGTCGGAATGATTAAACTAACATAAAACACGAAGATAAGACTAAAAATCCGCCGGAATATTTCTGTTTACACAGGATGTGCTGATCGGGATTTAAGCCTAGTACACAATAGTAATACGTAAAACGGAAGACATAAAACGTAAATACAATACGTGAGAATATTGTTTTACACAATCTAATTTTACGGTTTACGTTTTCAAAATAATTGTTCTTCCTCCTAACACAACCGCAGTTTGTCAACCATTAAATCACGGAATTATCAAAAATTTCAAAACCTGGTACAGATCAATAATCTTAACACATTTTAGCAAAAATTGACACAATTTCTCTAGACAAAACAAAACAAAATGCAAAAGGAAATGCCCCTTACCACAACAATTAAAAAGATATAAAAAAATCTATATATGTATGTACGTATTTCGGCAATTAAGTTTTCATCTTCAGTAGAAACCTGTAGGAAAACAGAAGAGTGTTAAAAGTAGTGTTTTTGGCGAAGGTGTAACCACAGATAAGGGAGATTAAAGATAGCCGATGTAATGATTATTATTGGCAACCTATTTTCGAGACGACCGCTAGACGTTCGGCGTTAGTTTGGAGACAAGGCACCAAAATGGGGGGCTACTATAAATTTTGTTACAATATTCAGGGCGCCCTCTCATGGACTGTAGTTGAATGTAACAAAATCTAGGTTGCTATTTTAATTTCTACTTCAAATAAAGCAGCGACATGTACCTGACTCTGTCGGACATACAGAACCATAGTCTTTGAAGCAAAAATACACATTTTGACAAAAAACGCAAACGTCGATGCTCCTTTGTTATGCTTTGTACAAGCGCATTTACAAGCAAGAAGTTTTAAGAAATACATTTTATTATATGTATATTATTTGTGCATCAAGGTTATATTTATGTCTTTATTGAATTTAAAATATCTTTCTAATATTGTAAATCCTCATTATGGTCAAATTTTATAATGAAACCCTATATACTGTTAATTTTGAAGCTAATATAATATTTTTGAATAAAATTTATAATACATAATTCATTGTCAAAGCTGTATGCAAAATATGTCTTGGTAATATATTTACCTGTCAATACAGGCAGATTCATAGTGATTAGAAGGTAGGTTTAAATTTGACAAAGTTGACGGATTTTGTGCTTGCGAAAAAATGGATCTGGAACAAATGACGCCTAAAATAGTGAGTTTTTCTCTTTTAAACCTAGCACTTTTATTTGGACTCACTGACTAAAACTAAAAACACATTATTAGACCCAATTACAGTCTTTTATCCATTAATGTACACTAATTAAAAGGCGTTTTAATTCTTTCTTGGCACCATAAAATATGTGATCCTGGAATTTTAAACCATGGTCACACGTAAGTCATTAGCCAAAGTAAAACAACGTAAATAAACAAAGAGGAACGAAATATGTTGTCTTTTGACTCGTTTCAAAGCGGAGATATATGCACAACTCTCGAGCTCGAATATTTTTGTCATCACAATCATCACTACGTATGAAAAATAACGTAAATAAACAGAGTCGAAGGCCTTGCTTAAATCTAATAAATTTATTCCTGCATACAGACCAGCGGCGAAGACCCTGTACAGTCTCTCCACTATGTGTAGTGTACCACTACTAGTAATAATAATAATAATAATAATAATAAATGCCTTTATTGATACGTTAACATACCGTGATACAAAAACTAATACAAGATAAACAAATGAAAGGAATACATACATATGTTAGGCATCAATCACAAGGCGAAGTTCAGCAATTAGCTGTTTTTCAACTTAACCTTGATAACTATGAAACAGGTGCTTAAGAACTACAAAAATCGAGACAAATACATAAAAATAACTGACTTTTCCAATTCGTATATCTTCAGCAATACCTCAAATTCAAGTGTAATACCTTGCAGTAATACCCCTTACAATATAATAAAAAAAAAAGAAAGAAAAGGAGCTCCTCTGTGCAGTCTAGAACGGCTCCACACAAACACAATACCACACAACATTAATTTAACCCCCTAACCACTGGCTCACATTCATATCCCCCGTGATTCTAAAAATCTCTTAACTTTTCCGCGAAAAGACGTGACGGTGGAAGCAATCTCATAAGGCAGACAATTATACCTGCTGTAGATATTGAACGTGAATGACCTCCGGTAGAGCGCAGTTCTGTGTCGTGGCGGAGATATTTTACCTCAAAATCTGGTGGTGAGATTGTGTATGTCGGTCCTAAACCGTATCTTATTATATAAGTATGGCGGCGACCCCAAAGAAAGTATTTTATGGTACATAACCAAACATCTCAGCTCCCGCCTGTCCTCCATACTCAACCAACCCGCACTGGCCAGCGTATGTGAAATAGAATCATATTTTCGTATACAATAAATATATCTTAAGCAGGAATTTTGCACCTTCTGTATACGATTCCTCGTTATGCTATCCAATGCAGGATGATATACAGGAACACAGTACGAGAAATGGGACAAAACAAAAACATCGCAAAGGTTCCTCTTCACAGTAGCATTAAAAATATGTCTGTAAGGATATAGTTTTTTTAAATTCATATACGCGTTACGAATATAAATTGAACTGTGTTTACGGTACCTATGCGTATTATCCAAAGTTAGACCTACACTCTTAGCATTTTGCACTAACGGCAAAGGAACACCATTAATTTTCAGGCTAAAGATCTGTGAGATATTGTCACAAACTTTCCTGGAGCCAAATAAAATCGCCTTTGATTTGTTAGGATTAATGGTAAGGCAATGCGCGAGCGAAACATTGTGCAAATAATCGAGATCTCGGTTAATATTAGCAGCAGCTTCATTCCACCGACTAGGGTGAAAGGAATAATAAATTTGTGTGTCGTCGGCATATGCATGGAAACTACTACTAAGAAGTCAAACCCTTGTAAAACTGAGAGGCATAAATTGAATACAAAACAGGCCCAACGACAGAACCCTGAGGCACACCCCGAGTGGCACTTAGAGGGTCAGACAAGCAGCCGTTGATGTCCACATATTGTGTACGATCACGTAAATAACTCTCAAACAGTGACAGTGCCAAACCACCAAAACCCACATGCTGCAGGACACTCAGCAATATGGGGTGAGCAACAGTGTCAAAGGCCTTACTGTAGTCCAATAGAACCAAGCATGTCAGCAAGCCATTATCCGTTGCCTCGAGAATATCATCCGTAATTTTCAAGAGTGCAGTCTCACAGCTATAGCCTGAACGAAAACCCGATTGTACAGGAGGAAGTATGTCACCAAGAAAAATATATTCTGTCACTTGTTTAGCCACAACGCGCTCGAGGATTTTCGACAGCACTGGGAGGATACTAATAGGCCTAAGGTCACGAAGCTCCTCCGGCTGCCCGACCTTTGGCAAAGGGTGGACAACAGCGCACTTCCAGGACTCAGGGAACACACCGTCAGTCAGGCATGTGTTTATAATATGCGTCACATATGGGGTAATCTCAGGACAGCACAACCGAATCATGGCCATCGACAAACTATCACACCCGGTGGCTAAGGACTTAATATTTGCCATGATTACACTGATATCATGTTCTCCCACAGGTGTAAAGTTAAACTCCGTGGGAAGATTATTGCCGGGTCCATAAAGTGCCCGAAGTACCTCCCCATGATCAACTTCAGTATCACCACCCACAGCCCCAATAAAGTAGTTGTTTAGTCTATTTGGATCACTCAACCCAACCGGAATGTCCATGTTGGTGGACTTCCCAATACCCAAGCTCCGTAGATCCCTCCAAACCGCCCGACTCCCCCCAGACCGTGAAATGTAGTCAAAATATGCTCTTTGTTCTAATCTACAAGTTTTAGTTGTCAAATTCCTTAAAGATTTATAGTATAACCAGTCCTGTAGATCTTTTGTTCTGCGGAATTTCCCCTTGCTTTTGTCTCTAAGTGATATTAACAATTTTAAATTATCCGTAAGCCATGGAAGACGACGTTTGGTAAATCTTCGAGTTATAACTGGAGCATGTAAATCAAATAGCGAGACCAGGGCGGCTGTTAGGATGGAAACCTTATCATCAATACAAGGACTATAAAAAATGTGTTGAAAGGGTATGGACAGCAGATCAGAGCGAAAAGCGTCATCGTTAATGGCTCGGAAATCCCTATAAGAACGGAATCTAGGTAGAGGTTTATGTGATTTGATACGTAAAGTAAAAAGGACAAAGTCATGATCCGAAAATGCACAATCGACAACACAGCTGCTATCGATTAGTTCAACATCATTCACAAATAGAGGGTCCAATAGGGTAAGAAGTCTAGTAGGTTGATCAATTAATTGTGAAAAACCCATTGAATCAAAATAATCAACCAAATAAGTAGCCCGAGAGTCCATTACATTTAAACAGCCGATATTGAAATCACCGCAGCAAATTACAGTATCACATGTGGGTAGAACGGATGTTAGCGTGTTCTCAAGAATATCAAGGAAGTACTTGTAATTTAGAGTAGGTGGTTTATAGACACCGCCTATAACAAAACGAAAAGATGATGCACTAATTTTTACAAACAGCTGTTCAATATCATCAAGTGTATTAATAATCTCAAAGGTAATATATGTTCTAATATATACTGCAACCCCACCACCCCGTCCAGCCCTATCACGTCTCACCAAGGCAGAACCGGGAATCTTAAGACTTTCATCAAGAATATTAGAAGTCAACCAAGTCTCAGTAACAACTATAATGTCTATACGCTTATGAGTTACAAAACCAGCTAATTGATGTACCTTAGGAAAAAGAGATCCGACATTAATGCAAGCCACCCTCAAATTATCATATCCCATTACTGCAGTAAAATGTGTCAGCGTGTGTCCGAGAAATCAGAGATGCACCATAAGTGGTAGCTCCTTTAATAATACATTAATGTGAACTACAAATACAAAATAAAATAAACTACAACATAATAGAAATTCCGTACACAGTTAATATAAAGTAAAGTGAAAAGCAAGAAATGTATATAGAAACAGAAGGTAGAGAAAAGTATTTTTTATGACGCACGAATATAAATATGTAACTCAAATTGTACATTCCAACTGCAAGGTGCAAAGGTACTGTTATTAAATTATTGTCCTATATCCTGTAAAGTTAAAGTTAACAAAAAAAAATATATGTTATAAAACTGAAATACTTTCAAACGCACAAAATACGGAAAAAATGAAAACAAAAAAAAAAAAGAAACGAAAAACAATGTTAATCCTAACGGTAGCAGCTGATACTGATAATGTAATATAAAGAACAAAGTCAGCAAATATTCAGCTTTACGGCGGTCTCCTTCGACAGTATCATGAAAAATTTCAAATATAAAGAAGAGAATGAATCACAAAAATTAATACGTGTAAATAAATATACAAATGAATATATAAATAACTAAAAGTAAATAAATCTTTTCATTCAAAGAAGTTTTCGACTCTGTTTACCAACCCATTATTTCTATAAAAGATTTTTCCATCACGAGACCATACGCTTTTCCATCCGTATTGTGCAGCCAGCTTCTTCATACAATTAGCTCGAATCGGAGTAAGGTCCTCTCTGATTATTATCTTGGTTCCTTTCAGTTTCACCTTGGCTTGAAATACTTCAGACCCCCGTTTGTGAGCGGTGAATCCGACTACGATCGGCCGTGGAGAGCCACCATTCCTGCGCTTCCCTACTCTGTGACAGATATCAATACAGTTATCCGTCGCGCGCACACCCAAAGACCTAACCAACACATCCGTCACGACAGATTCAACATTTTCTGTTTCTTGCTCAGGTAACCCAAAAGACCGCAGATTTTTTCTGCGTCCATACTGCTCTAGCTCGTCCAGTTTATTGTTGTGTGATATTTTAAGATTTTTATTTTCAGCCTTTAAATTAACAATTTCAGATCTTAACTCACTGACAGTAGTTTCGTAATACTTTACGATATTACACATCTGCTTTTCAACAATTGTCCCAATGTGGACTGCAATACTAGCGATGAATGTTTCTTTTTTAAAGGCTTCCACTATTATGTCTTCGTATTCAGCTACCTGCGCACATGTGAGGCCCATGTTCACATAAAAAGACAGCTGCACAACAGTAGGAACAACTACACCAGTCACAAAAAATTGATCACCACTCCTTTAATTAAATAGACGGATATAAACCGGAGCCGTAAAGCCGTGTGTGACTAGCAGTTCGCCATCGACTCGACAATGTTAGTCGAACGCCCTTTTCTGTAACCGTGTTGTGCGGACACTAAATATTGTTGACTCTCCATATATCCTATAATTCTAGATGCAATAACGTGCTCAAAAACCTTTGACACCGCCGGCAGAATACTAATTGGTCTATAATTTTGACAGTCATTAACGTCATCCTTTTTATGTATAGGTACAGTTGCGGCCCCTACAAACTCAGACAGTGCGACAAATATAAAATTTTGGCTTTGTAACATGGTCCCAAAATCGAAGGTTATTAAATGTCACCCAACTGAAAGAACGTCAATAATAATAATCGTCAGTAACACTGACATTGCCATACTGGATAAAAGTCAAATTCACAAATAACAATTTTTTTAAATTTGGCAGAATATGTTGAAAGTCGGTGTCTGAGTTTGTAGGGGCCGCAACTGTACAACTCTGGTGACTTTCAATAGGCTAGGAAACACACCTTGTTCTATACATTTGTTAAAAATGCTCGCCACTAGTGCGGATATCTGCATGTACACCTCTTTTAGAAGACATGTCGAACTATCATACACATCTTTAGTATGCTTACTTTTAATTTTTTGAATCGTTTGTTCTATTTCTACGGACGTAATGGGTATAAAGTAGAAGGAGGATGCATTTCCCAGTTTGAGATTATGAAGAAACTCTGTTGATGAGTGTCTGGATTATATGCCCATCGCAATGGTTTTGCCAACCTCACAAAAATATGTATTCAAGCACGTAGCCGACAAAGTGGTATTACTATTTTTTTGTTTATCTTCAGGTTTGAGTTTTCTCTTTATTACGTCCCATATTGCTTTGGTCTTGTTGCTTGATCTCATTATGTACTCTGAGTTTGATTTTTGTTTGATTTCATTTATCCTGCACAAGTAATTTTTTTTGAGTTGTCGATATTCTCTATAATAATCTGGATTTTTTGAAACAACAGGTTCAGAGAGTTTAAGGAGTAAGATAGTATGTACATAGAAATAGATATAAGTTAATGAATTCTGACAATGGACCAGAGTTCATTTTGTACTTATTATTTTAAGCCTAGGTGATTAGTCTGTAACGCTTCACGATTCCTTTATTGTCCTGCTTGATTTAAGATTAGGAGTGTATGGTAGATTAAACTGAGTACTAAAAACCTCTGCAATTTCCTTGGACTCAGTGTAAATTTTGTTATTTATGTTTAAAGTTATGTCACTATTTCTGCATTTTTTGTTGCGTTCATCGTTTACTATGTTCCAAGCAGTTTTTATTTTATTTTTTGAATTTACGATTTAACTATCGTTAATATTTTTACGATAATTTGACAGAATATTACGGTACACTTTCCTCTCAGACTTGTATGTGTCATACACAGTCTGAATTTGAGTCTGCTTGTACCACACATACCTACAAGTCCTTCATATATTTGGAATAGTTACGTATATCTGTAAAGAATACCATTCTGAAGAGCAGACATTACATAATCGAAGAGCTTCGTAATGCTATTGTGAATTCTTGTGCATAGCCGTCTCTAACAAGAAAAGTATTTGAAGGCACGATAGATGTACGTTAATGAATTCTGACAATGGACCAATATCCGAGTCCAGTTTGTACCAATTGTTGTAAGCTTAGGTGATTAATCTATAACGCTTTACGGTTTCATTATGCTCCCGTTAGATTTACGTACTATATACCGCATGTGTCAAATTTCATTAGGTATAGGGGATTCATTGTTTACGTGCGATCTATACGTATGAATATAATACGTGGCAACGTGTTACCCCTACTGTCCGTCGCCAATGCCGACAACAACCGACATCACAACGATATTCTCCGATCCCGACCCAAATTTTGCATTCAATGTTTAAGTGGGGACACGTTGTGGTCCCTGGCCGTCTTATTATTGGAACGGGTAACATCAAATGGCGTCCGCGATCTACTGATCTCTCTCCAAATGATTCTTTTTGTGGGGATATTTAAATAATATTGTTTATACCCATGAAGCTGGTAGAACAGAAAACATAGCTGCCTTGAAAGAAAAAATAATTGAGGCTGCTAATTCAGTAACTGCTCACATGTTAGAAAACGTAAGAGTAAATTTCTACGACCGCCTAGGGTAATGTCTTGCTGTGCAGGAATTCTTTTTTATTTATTTTATTAAGGTTGTTTTTTAATTTTACTAGAATTACGCTTTTGTTTGTGTCATGCAGCGTGAACGTAGCTTAATAATTTTCTGCATTTACTGAAAGGAAAAAGAAAAACAAATCCTTGCAACTCGTAAATATTAATTTCTGAACGCATTAGAAACACACGGGTCAGTGGTCCAGTGGTTACTGCTAAGTGCTAACTTGTATTTGCCAGAATGTGTCGGTTGTCGCGTCGCTGGCATTGGAAAGGAAAGTAGGGATACCACGTTGCAACATATTGCATGGATTGGTCGCCTATGGCTAATGAAAATTGACACATACGGTATAGGGATGTCGTGTGTTAAGCAATCAGTGTTATCCCACTGGCGATTTGGTGAAGAGCATATCTTCTAAGGTTACACATTAGTCAACAATATTACGTTTAAAACTCTTTTCTGTTTTTCTAGAGGTTTCTACTGAAGATGGCAATTTAGTTGCCAAAATACGTATATAGATTTTTTTATATCTTTTTCATTTTTGTGGTAAGGGATTTTTCCCTTTGCATTTTGTTTCAGATTTTGAACCACAATTTCCACCCATTATTGTAAGACCTAACCAAGTCTATTCATTTACTAGACGTTATTTATTTTATAAGGAGAGCGTGGAACCAAGTGACTCCAGTAACAATTCAAAATTGTTTTCGTAAAGCTGGGTTTACGTATTCCGAAGTTTTTCAGACTGATAGCGATTTTGATCCCGAATATGAGCTACCTTTATCTACTACTGCAGAAGTGTATAATATGCTGCACTAATCTGTAGCAAATTATGTTGATTTTGATGAATACGCAGGTGTTGACAAAAACTTGGCCTATGAAGATGAAAATGTAGAAACAAGCGTTGACATTGGTGGAACCTTGCAGCAAGAAAAATACGATTCTAATGAGGAAAAGCTAGATAATGATGAAGAGGATACAATCAAAACGTATAAGGACACAATACCAATGTTACACAGCATAAAACTTTTTATCTCCAAGAATGGCGATACAAAAGGTTATGAGTTGGTGTTTGATTTAGAACGCCACTTTGAAAGTATGTTTTTAAAAAGAAAAAATGTATATCAAACAACAATCTTAGATTTTTTAAGTCTAAAAGTACGCATGCAGATACATATGCATCCACTTCAATGTTAAATAAACAATGTGTATTATAAATACATATTACAGCTGTTTCACTTTTTCTGTGTAAATATATAGAAAACTAATAGTAAGTTTGGAAAATATGTATATGATACATACAGTACACATTTCCACAAATATCTTTTAAAGGGACACCTCTTTTAAGAGGACAAATTTAAGATGACTGGAGGTGTGCTTAAGAGAGAGTACACTATAATTAATTATGATTAATTGTTCATTACAAAACATAATTGGTGTATAGTGCTACATTGATAAAATGATATGAAAACAAACCATACCTGACATTTCTTGCAGAGCAGTAAGCAAAATGGCGTTCCGAATATTCATTTTGATCAAAGTGGATTTTGCAAAATGAGCACTGCGTAAGATCTGAAATCACAAAAAATACAACGAAATACAAACAAAAATAAGATAAGCACTTCAAGAGACTGCAAAATTCAAATTCAATAATTTATTTAAAGACCATCATATTTACACTATTTATTAAATTACTTTCTAATAATCAAATTATAAACTAAATAAATCCTTCACAATTGATACAACAAAAAGAATGGCACAGTTTGTTGCCATGTTGGCGAAACAATTGTAACATATAAGATTTTTTTTTCAGTAATTTTACTCATCAACTTAAGAAACTTATTTGTTGGCAAAACTAATTTCAACAGAGAAACTAAAATTAGAAGAATAATTAAACAAGACAATGAATCACTCTTTAAAAATTTGTCTAAAGATTTGATTTTTTCATACCTTTAATTGAAAAGTTGCTACCTGCATCTCCTACGCAAATTGTTTTATGTTTGACCAAATATGATTTCTTGCTGAATCCAAGAGAGCAAAATGTACAGCCAAATATATCCTTAATAACGTGTTCCGTAGTAGGAATAAAATCCATTTCAACATTTCCAATCAAGCTGTCTGTCAAGTCTTCACCAAAATATACCAGTAATTCTTCACCCGGTCGAATTTGCCGAGTGCTTCGATAATATAGATAATCTTCACATTGAAGGACAATTAGATTTCCTTCAAAATTATTTCTGGCAGGGTTAATGTACTGCATCCAATTTAAGAAATGCGGTTTATCATTGTCAAATACAAATTTTCCTCCTTTTACTCTCCAAGCACACTCTGTTCTACAAAGTCCAGTGAAAGGACCAAATTTTACACCTTCAGGAATAACTTTCAATGCCAATATTGCACACTGGCCAAACATATGTTCAATTTCTAAAATATCATTTGGTAACTCATCTTGTGTTCTGTTATCTGAATTATCCGGAGCATTTCTGTTCAAAACATGTACTAGCATTCCACACTCAATGCAATAGTCTTCATAATAAGCCCGACAATTTTCACAATCTGTTGATAAAATTTAAACAGATTAAAAGCAGGTAATATAATGTTTGCATAAGTCAAGAAGAAACAAGAGTTTATTTGTTCATTTAACCAAACTAAGATTTCCTATTTTATATAAACATGTTTTCATTCCAAGTTTCATTATCTGTAAACTTTTCTTGGTCATAAACTTTTAAAAAATTAAAAATATACATAAATTAAAAACCATTTTTAGCATTTTGAGACTTTAATTAGTAATCCTTCATAATAATTAGTCTCAAAGTTATAGAAACATATTTTATTGATATCCCACAGAAGCTTTTTGTTTCATTTTTATTGAACATAGCCATAAATTATTTTAATTTGTATACAAGAAATGTATACAGTCGCCATAACTCTTCACTTTTTTCAATCAGTCTATATAATTTTTATAAGTTCTGATAATTTTTATATAGACCATTAATTATGTGATGAAAGGTTAAAAATGGCTTTAAATTAATACTTTTAATTTTTTTACTTATTTATGGTCAATATCACACATTACAAGTTATGATAGTAGAGATCAGCAGTCAATTTTACATTAATAAAGTAAGTTATAATATTACTACTACTGTGCCCAACTTGAATTACATTATTCATTAAGTCCAGACCTGCGATGAAAATCTGACTGCCAATCCCTATTAATCAGTTTATCAGGAATTATATACATACACAACTTTAAAAATAAATACATTAGTTATTACATGCTTGGCTTAATGACACAGAAACACTTTTTAAAAAGATAATTGGACCTTCAATAAAATAGAAAAGTCTAAAAAACCTGTAGAATATGATTAAAATAAAATGTAATCATTAATTATTTTGCAGTTGTGGTGCATTTAATTATGCTTTTACTTACAGAGAAGTCCATTATCAACTTCAATTTTTATGTTATTGGCACTGATTCCATCTTCAATTTTAACATGGTCATTTAATACGTTATATTGTCCTTCAGATGATGGCAATTCTGCCTTAATATTGTCTAAAATAGTGGATGCCTCGTATTCTATCTTGTCATGCCATTTCATGTTGTCTTGCAATTCAAGTTTGTTTTCAATGATAACAGTTTCCGAAACGTGGACTTTGTCCTCTACAAAATCATTCATTTCGTTTGTACTGGATGTATTTAACGAAAGCAATGTTGTATTCACATCACAATTTTCAGTTTGATCAGCCATCACCAAAGCTATAGAAATTAACAAGATGGCCACTCTCAATACTTTTCATGAAACTAGAGGTGGGTCGTTCGCGAACGAACCGGTTCAGTGAACCGAATCCCAACAGGGAAACGAGGGAGCCGGTTCACTAAATTTCAATGAACCGGATCTCGGCTCACTTGGGTCGTTGCTTAATTTGTATACAACAATCTGATAATTTGTCAAATTTGTGTGCATTATAGCTTCAAATAAATTGTTTGTCAAACATTTTGTATAATTAGTGTGCGCGCAGCCTAAATAATCCCGGTTCGTTTGAGCCGACGCACAGTAGTCTGAAACGTCCAAAAAGTTGGTCAAAACCTAAAAAAACATTTTTATTTTCAAATAGTTTCTTGTGTCGTAGTCGGTAAACGAGGTGCCTGCGCGTCTATTTCTCGAATAGCAGATAGATGGCGCGCCTACGAGACGTGTAGTTGTGTGTGAAAGTCGCGGTTGTCAAAACTTGCTACGTGCAACGTTCAACAATAAACGAGAAAAACAACATTTGAAGTGCACACAAAAATTCGTGAACGTGCAAATATCTTCAACAAGAAGATGGAGGATGCACCTGAAGATTGGTATAATGTTTTGACACTTTACTTTTTTTAAACAATTTTTTATAATTTGTTATTAAAAATGTTCCGAAATTGTCAAAAAAGTTATGTTTCCGCGAGACTCCGCGTTGTTCGCTGATTCATTTCCCAGATGAATGTCTAACTAACTAGAAAATTGAAAATTCAGGTGCGACTTTCTGCGATTCTCCTCGCAATTGATTTATTTGTATTTGGTTGCGCGGCCCTATACATGTGACGCGTCACATGTATATGTCTCATCAGAATTACATATTTTTAATTAATCTTGAAGAGATTTAATATGCGCACGATCCGAACTAAATACTAACTTAGAAGAAGTCACTTTGAATTATTTAAAGTACAATTACCAAGAAATAATCATAATTATTATCATTATTTTCATTTTATTATCATTATTATTATTATTATTATCATTATTACTATTGTTATCATAATTGTTATTGTCTTTATCGTAAGTATAATTATAAAAAGTATAATGAGAAACAACACAAAATTTATTAAGCCAAATTTTATATTATTTTATCGTATTTTTGAACATAAAACTGGCAATTTAAAACTGCCCATTTTGCAATTTACCAGAGTAAATTTTTAATTTTTTAAATTTACCGGAGTCTCGCGAAAACATAACTTTTTTGACAATTTCGGAAAATTTTTAATAACAAATTATAAAAAATTGTTTAAAAAAAAGTAAAGTGTCAAAACATTATACCAATCTTCAGGTGCATCCTCCATCTTCTTGTTGAAGATATTTGCACGTTCACGAATTTTTGTGTGCACTTCAAATGTTGTTTTTCTCGTTTATTGTTGAACGTTGCACGTAGCAAGTTTTGACAACCGCGACTTTCACACACAACTACACGTCCCGTAGGCGCGTCATCTATCTGCTATTCGAGAAATAGACGCGCAGGCACCTCGTTTACCGACTACGACACAAGAAACTATTTGAAAATAAAAATGTTTTTTTAGGTTTTGACCAACTTTTTGGACGTTTCAGACCACTGTGCGACGTGACGGCGCTGAGTATTACATGTCCTACACGTTCCTGGAACGGTATGCTATTACTGTGGCTATTATGGATCCACACGGTTAAAATGAGCCGGTTCCGGGACCCGGCTCACAATGAGGAGCTGAACCGAGTGAGCCGGGTCAATGAAATGAACCGTTTTGCCCACCTCTAAAAAATAGGGAATTGTCCCGAAAGTTGAAAAACCACTATTTAGGGAGCGTTCACTTGTATTACAAAATATTTATTTTAAAACCCTACATCTACTTCTCCCATATAATTTACGTTTCTAGATGAGTAGTGCCACTATTTTATAAAGAATTACTTAATTTTTAATACTTATTTAGAATTAGTGAATGTACTCCAAATTAATTTCTTTCAAGAAAATTGGTCAAGCTTTTTTTTAATAAAATATATTTTAATTTCTTACGTTTCTCACACTGATCTTATGCACTCACTCACTCGTGTTTAGTATGGCAACAGACTTGTGCTATGAGCGCCCAGCTGGTTGGTAATTATATCTTCTGTTATTAACAACATCAATAATTCGTCTTTCAAAATATGATTCAAAGCGTGTTACTAAAAAATCAAAGAGTTGAACAATGTTGTACGCCTTTGTCCTACACAAAATTATATGTTTCAGTACACGAAATGTCGCTTCTGCATAATTGTTTGTATTATGTCCCCGAGTCAGTAAATCATTGCGAAACGACAAACTCCATTCTGAAACTCTGGTTCTCATATTTACTAGGTGGGTTTGCACTCTCACATGTTTTGCTATTAGTGGGTCCTTTAAAACAGAATCAAAAATATTTTCCATGTTAGTTTTATCCGAGGCATTTACAATTTTCTTAAACATGTTGAAGATTTCAGGACGCTCTGCTCTTGGGACTCCATTTGATGAGTCCCATATATACCTCCAAAACGCTTGCAACACATGGATACATTGTTCAAAAAAATTCGAAATTTTAAATTTTGTAATTACTGTAATGCCAAATTTCGTTAAGTTAAATATTTATAGAAATTAGGTAAACTGAATGTATAGTTAAAACTATGTAAGCTTTTTAAAGTTGAATAAAGCATTATTATTACTATATAAAGCTGAATTCACTTAATCACTTACCTTATTTTTTAATTATTTTTCACAATCACTATATTATCAAATCAGGACTTACTACATACATATATTTGGTACGCTCATACGGCTCACGCGCCTACGACAACGATAAGTTAATAAACCTGCACCGACTGCGAAAGCGTTTAAATACATTTAGTAGTTATAAGTTAAGTTAAGTTAATAAACCTGCAGCCAGATTCTGTAAGCTCGATATCGACCATATACATAATACCTACTAATACACGGCGCACTTGTTATATATGCAATGGTTCTTGAATGAAGCTGAAAAAAGTCTGTATTCATTTAATAAAATTATTACAGTATGATTATTAGCTTCTATTAAAATGCTTAAGATACCCCTTTCACTTTTTTTAATTATTAAATAATATTAATTAAGTTAAATTTATACAAAAAACAGTGTAGATGCAAATATCAAGTACACTCTTTCAAGTAACAATAAAATTATTGCTGTCAATGCTAAAATAATTGTAATAATTGAAGACCTAAGTGGATGAAGGTGTCAAGTCGCAAAAATGAGATTCAGAGAAAAACGGCATTGAAAAGTGACAAAGTAATTTGCGTTTAATTATTTAGTTATTGAATTTTTAAGATCAATATATGATCAGTCCAATTAAAGATGCTAATAAGACTGCATACCTCATTAAAAAATCAAGAAAACATTTTCAGGAGAATTATAAAAAAACCATTATTTGTACTTAACACCTTTATTCATTATAAACATATACTTTTTAAAGATCTTTAATAATGGATAAAGGTCATAAGTAGTAAAACAATAGTCTTAGTTTCTTGTGTTTCTATAAAATGTTAAAGAAAACTCACCATTTATTGAAAAAATACGAAAACTTAATTCATAACATAGTTGAACTTGAACTAAATTAATATAAATGTATACATTAAATTATTATAAATACAGCTAGTACAAACTTTCATATTTTTTTTATTTCTTTTCCCTTTTTCCTGTTTTCTTTTTCTTTCTAGACTCTATATTCTCTCCATTTGGTCTCTCCTTTGATATAACACCCTCATAAAAATACCTGTATTGCTCGAGAACGAAAGGGATCTGCTCTCGTAAATTCGCAATCTTCTCGTCCGAAGGTTGACCCAGCTTTCCAGCTCGAGGGATACGAATTGAGGGGTCTACTGCATTGTGTCGTTTCAATAGACACACTTCTTTAAATCGTGATGAATCTTCATAAGGTATCTTTGTAAGAATAGTGTCCAAATTTTTCAACATTAATCCATTTTACCGAGTTCCTAAAGTTGACTTTTTCGTTATTAGTGTTTGTTGTTCTATTAACCAGTTGGAGCTGGTTTGGCAAGTCTTTAAAAACACAGAAATGCTGCTCCATATCAGTAATATGGTTTTATTTACTAGCGCAAGAGTCCGGCCAAATTAGCATATGATTTCTTTTTATCTCAAACTATCATCAAATTCCAGTTCATGTCCATGTTAACAATGAACTTGCTACTTCTGTGCTTCCACTGCTTGCAATGTCTTCTGTCCAGGTGAAAAAGTTGGCTCGAATTTTATTGCTGGTGATCGTGTGTATACCAAGGTTATAAAACCCCATCTGTCGTAAGTAGAAAGGTTTAGACGTAGTTAATCTTGGAAGTGGCATGGTTTGTTGTAAATCAACAGTTAAGTAGACCAACATTGTGTCACTTTCAGCGCTCTTTCTATTGTTCCGTTGGAGTTCAAAGGTTTTGTGATTCCTCTGTTTGTGTTCCGCATTTCCTTCCCCTGCATCGCAAATGCTGCAAGTATCACTTCGCGCGTGCCCGAATGATAAATTAAATTCAGTTTCAAAAATTCGTCTATATTTGCACAGTGTAATTTTAAACTCTGCTGACTTATTTCACTGATCACATGTCTCAATATACAAAGAATGCATTTTTTGAACTGATAGTAGAGATGACACAGTTAAATGTGGTCCCTAGCAAACTGACATACCTCGTTGCTAATTTTATGGGGTCTATTTTGATGATGTCCTCTCATATCTGGGGGAGGAGCTGCAGCACCAGTATTCAAACGTCTTTGAAGGTGTTCAACTTTCTTCCTACCAATCTGGTATAATGAACAGAAGGCCTTGTTACAGACCCTACCTGACTTACGATCGTATGCGACACAATACTCGTATGTTGCACTCCTATGTTTCGTCGCATCCTTTTTAATTCGATGTACATCTTTAAGGACTATAGATTTGAATAGTAAAGAATTTTTTGCGTTGACATCTAGATTATAAAAACTTGAGAGTATTTCTTGTCTCTGATCATTGTTGAATTGCATTTATATGGGCAGTTTACATTACAAAGGGTTCCAACATTTGGATGTTTCTCTGGCATGAATTTTCCTTTCTGAGATACATAACTAAGGCCGTTTTCTCTAGCTATGGCCGCAGCACGTCGCTTCCACATATCTGTATTTCTACTCCTCTTTCCTAGATACGTATTCCTTTTTAGGAAAAATTTTCTTCTTCTTAGGATCTCTGCATAGACTAAGTAACTTTTCATCTGATTCGATTTCTATATTTTCATTATTATCCAAACTTACTAATGATGGTGAAGGCTAGTCCAGTAAATTGTTCTCTCAATATGGGTACTTGGTTGCTGAATAATTATCATGGCATCATGGGGTCATTTTCTCGAGAAACTGTAACATAATAATAAGCATGATGATAAAGAACAAACTGTTTACCAGACCACAATATCAGAACTTAGAAACTATGAACAGTACTACCTACATATCAATAAAATCGGCAACTTCTACTTCGACTGAAGCGCTCTCAGATTGACTTTGGTAAGGGACATTTTTGAGGTTATGATATGTTTTCGGTGAATGTCCGTTGATTAACACTCAAAACAACAGCAGCAAAAGACAGGCCAACACTTTTCACAAAACAAAAATGTAATGGATGATGAAGGCGCTATGTGCGTTTGGCACTGTCATGAATCCGAACGATGCAAATGGATGTAGGTGTTAAGTGCACTTAACGCCTTCATTCGCTGCAGATGGAGATGCCAGCTTGGCACATAACACCTACATCCATTACTAGAATCGTAGAATTTGCTTTTGTGGTCATGAATGGTAAATGCTGTAGTATATATGGACTTAACAACTTCATCCACGCAAATATCTCAATTTTCAGCAAAATGTTGCTTAACACCTTTATCCACTTAGGTCTTCAATTGTTTTATGTAAATTTGTTGATTTGTTGTAAACTTTCAAAAAATGTTTTTAATATTTTTAAAATTGAACTTATCACAAGTGGCCTTGGCGCCGTTGTGCGCTGCACGACCTTGCCCATATGGACGGCGCGTCCCTGATTAGAAGATATCTTTCAAATCAGTACCTATGGATAAGTGCCGACGAAACTGTCGATATATTAGGACGCTGTGTGGATAAATGTTGTAACTGGTGTACTACATCCTTCTATTCCATATAACGCATAATATGTAATAGTACCTAATAAATATGTTATTGTTTCTTGGTCGTTTGTTTTTAATATATTAATTAATTTTTTCTTGGTATTAGCGACCGTTAATTTCCAGCTAATTAATCATTAATAAAAAAAAACATTTTTTAGAAGTGTCGACAATTTTTTTATTTTCTTCTTCAGTATTTTAGATTTATAACACATACAAATATATTAAAAATTCTTTCGAATATTAATTCCTAATCCACACATACCAGTACTTCGTATTTTTATGTATGTGTTATAAATCTAAAAAAACTGAAGAAGACAATAAAAAAGTTGTCGAAACGTCTAAAAAAATGTTTTTTTATTAATGATTAATTAGCTGGAAATTAATGGTCGCTAATACAAAGAAAAAAATTAAATAGTATCTAATGTTATAAATACAGTTGATGCGGAAACACTTGATGAAACCATTGACGAGAATTTGCACAGAACACTTCATTCGGATGACAGGTACAGGGAAAAATACTTTTATTTGTTAGTGACAGTGTCGCATATATGTTACGAACAGGCAGACTATTAAAGGAAACATATCCTTCTATGCTGCATATTACTTGTGTAGCACATACTCTCCACAGAATCTGTGAATATTTCAGAGACAGGTATCCGGAAATTGATAGACTTGTATCCGCTTTTAAAAAAGTTTTCAAAAAAGCACCATCGAGAGTAGCTCTTTACAAGGAAAATCTTCCATCTTTGTCACTGCCTCCCTCGCCAGTAATAACAAGATGGGAAACATGGATGGAAGCTACTAGTTTTTATGCAGAGAATTTCCATAGTTTACAAAATTTCGTTACATGTTTAAATGACGATGCTCGAAGTATTTCTGAGTGTCAGGAACTAACACAAATCCCAAATTTAAAAAATCAGTTGTTATTCCTTTAGGAACACTTTGGAAATTTGCCTAAACTAATCACATATTTTGAAAATCGAAATCTCAAATTGAAAGATGAATTAACCATATTAGATGTGGCCATTAATAATTTCAAAAGTATTCCAAGTGACTTAGGATGTGGCCTTCGGCAAAAGTTAGACGCAGTTTTTAATAAAAATCCAGATTTAATAACATTGCGCCAACTGTATATGGGGACAATGACAAAATCTAACTGCTAAATACGCTGAAATAAAAGAATATTTCCAGAACGCACCTATAACCAGTTGCGATGTAGAAAGGGCGTTTTCTATCAACAAGGGTGTACTTCATTCCAAGAGAACAAACCTTACAGAAGAGAACCTTTAAAAAGTATTACTAGTAAATATTAATACTTCTTTACGCGACTTGAACTACAAAATGAACAAATAATAAGGTATTTTGTATTTTACAGATCACCACACACTTGTTATCCAATTATATAAATAAAATTAAAAACTCTTTAAAAATACAAAATTTCAAGAGTGCGCCCGTGGGCGACGAGTTATCAGACACTCTACTTGTGACATTTCACATGAACTGATCAGATTTAGAGGTGGGCAAAACGGTTCTTTTCATTGACCCGGCTCACTCGGTTCAACTCCTCATAGTGAGCCGGGTCCCGGAACCGGCTCATTTGAACCGTGTGGATCCGTAATAGCCTACGAGTAAAGAATAGAACAGGAGAGAGCATAACGTGGTGTGGAAATAGGTATTTTTTAGACGGAGTTACCCTTTTCGGTAGGTCAGTTATGTTCGGTTATGTCAAAAATGACATTTTAGAGTTTCTATAATGGTCAATTGTGTGGCTTGTGGTCGTTCTAAAACGGCAAGAACAAAGAATATTAATGTTTCTCTTCATCGGTAAGTTATTTCATTGGCATTCAACATAGGCAATAATAATTTAAAAAGAGGTATTTTAAATAAATTGTCATATATCTGACATGTCTGATTATGTGTCAGTGGCGTAACATATATATCCAAGTCATTTAATATTTGTCATCTTTTTGACGCAGATTTCATTTAAACCCGTTTATATTATATTAAAAAGAAGAAAAGAATTGAAAACATATTGAAAAGGAAGTTTGAAGTACGTATGTATATCTGTATAAATAATGATATTTATAGTTAACTTGCTCAATTTTACAGAATGACAAAATAGATGGTATATTACTTGGGGGATAATGGATATGCCTGTTCTCGACACCTTCTTACCCCACTTTTGAACCCCCAAATAAATGCTCAAGTATACAATGCAGTCCATGTTACTAAACGTAATTTTGTAGAAAGATTATTTGGGATAATGAAAAACAAATTCCGTTGCTCTTTTAATGGGCTGAATTTATATGTGGAAACAACAAAGATAACTATTGTAGCAATTGCTGCCATGCATAACATCATTAGGAATGACAACATAGAAAATGCAGGTATAGTTTAAAGGAATAGTTATAAGTATCTTATTTTACTTTGTTTTTCTTCTAGATATGTCTGATGAAGATGATAGTCCCTTGCTTGTGAATTAAATGGAAGTAGAAGAAAACTTACAAGCGAATTTTTTCCGGCAGAGTTACATAAATATATACTTCCAATAAAAAGAAAAGTTTATGTAGTAATAGAAAGAAAAATAAGTATTTGTTAAATTATTGTATTTTTTTTTTCAAACTATAAAATATGTTGAAACATAATTAATTATATTAATCATAAAAGAAAAAAATATAAGTTATACATGTGTTAATATTATGTATAATGTTACCTACAACTAATGTTATCATACAACTTTTGAGTAACTGTTTAAGCATTTATCATAATATGTACAAAAACACAAACTTATACAGACTATAACATAATTATATAAGTAAAATAAAAAGTTGAGCACAGTCAGCTTCCTTTTTATTTTCAATGATGTGGGCTTCTTCCCTCACACATTCTATTAGAGTGGCCTTCTCCAGGTCATCCCAATTTTGTTCTAAGAAAACAAATATTACTTTTTAATAAAGGTTCATCTTTTTTAAACTATTATTTAATACTTTCTTTGTTTAAAATAACAACTGCCACCCCTCCTATTCCACGAAATAAAAATACTTTAAATAACACTCAACCACGAAAACGCATTTGAATCTTAATTTGGCGCTAAACCAAAGATAGGTTAGATTTAACAGCTTTCTTACCTCTTAAACACGCTATAACACGGTACAAAAATTTAGTTGGCAACTAAGCCTAGTTAAAAACGTCTATTAATACGAAAATTTTTAGTAGCGACTTAGTATGATGTTAGTGGTTACTAACTTTGTCTATTAATAAGGCAGTGAATGTTTATTTCAAATTCACAAGTCACATTTATAATCAAATACCATCAAATGTTTACTTTTTGTATGTCTTCCTAAATGCTGTTTGCTATTTGTTCCAAATTCACAAGTCGCATTTATAATCAAATTGCTTCAAATGCTTACTTTTTATATGTTGTTTTAAATTACATTTGTGGTTTGTTTCATATGCACAAGAGTCACACTCAAATTGCTTCAAATGGTTAGTTTTTATATGTTGTTTTAAATAACTTTTGATGTTTGTTAAATATTCACAAGATTCACATTTATAATCAAATTGCTTCAAATGGTTACTTTTTATATGTTGTTTTAAATTACTTTTGCGGTTTGTTCCATATTCACAAGAGTCACACTTATAATCAAATTGCTTCAAATGGTTGCTTTTTATATGTAGTTTTAAATAACTTTTCATGTTTGTTCCATATTCACAAGAGTCACATGTATAATCAAACATCTTCAAATGTTTATTTTTTATATGTGTTTCTAAATGACATTTGTTATTTGTTCCATATTCACAAGAGTCACACTTATAATCAAATTGCTTCAAATGGTTACTTTTTATATGTTGTTCTAAAAGACTTTTAATGTTTGTTCCAAATTCACAAGAGTCGCATTTATAATCAAATACCATCAAATGTTTACTTTTTGTATGTCTTTCTAAATGCTGTTTGCTGTTTGTTCGAAATTCACAAGAGTCACACTTATAATCAAATTGCTTCATATGATTAGTCTTTATATGTATTTCTAAATAACTTTTGTTATTTGTTCTAAATTTACAAGAGTCACATTTATAATCAAATTGCTTCAAATGGTTACTTTTTATATGTGTTTCTAAATGACTTTTGCGAGTTGTTCCATATTCACAAGAGTCACATTTATAATCAAATTGCTTCATGTGTTTAGTCTTTATATGTATTTCTAAAAGACTTTTGTTATTTGTTCTAAATTCACAAGAGTCACATTTATAATCAAATTGTTTTAGATGGTTTGTTTTAATATGTGTTTCTAAACGACTTTTGCGGTTTGTTCCAAATTCACAAGAGTCACATTTATAATCAAATTGCTTCAAATGGTTAGCTTTCTCGTGTGTTTCGAAATTTTTTTTGATGTTTGTTCGAAATTCACAAGAGTCGCATTTATAACCAAATTGCTTCAAATGATTAGTCTTTATATGCATTTTTAATTGACTTTTGCTATTTGTTCTAAATGCACAAAAGTCACATTTATAGTCAAACTGTTTCAAATGTTTACTTTTTATATGTATTTTTAAATGCTGTTTACTGTTTGTTCCAAATTCACAAGAGTCGCATTGATAATCAAATTGCTTCAAATGTTTAGTTTTAATATGCCTGCTTATAGTTCGTTTATGTTTTGTTCGAAACACGCACAGCGAACACTTATATATTCTCATTTGATCTCGTGAGCTTGATTGTTTGATTGTAGAATGTTCCTGGTCGTCCTTTCCTACAACACAAGCGGGCGTATTTTTCACGTGCAGCCTGAAGAATCCTTTAGTCTTGAAACGTCTGTTACAAATCAAACATTTATACATTTTAAATTTGTAATGCTGGTTGTTGGTGTGCTCCATGAGATCTGCTTGGTACTTCGTCCTGTACTTGCACTGCTCACATTTATAAATTTGACGGAGGCATCTCTTCCGTCCATTCAATCCTGTTGACGCTTGTTTGACCGGTGGTGTCGGTAGGATGCACTTTCTGAAAATAAATAAATATTTCTAATCTCATGCTAAACATCAATGCAAGGGCGGCAATCATTTAGCTAAGGCACTTTAATGAGATAGAGATAATGTCCCCGCCAGAAGTAAGGGTTCACATAAATACGAACGTTATTCTCACCACTGTTTTTGATATCAATACTTTACTTGAACCCTTATCACTTTACACTATATCGAGTATGACTCCACATCACATCTCTTTCAATGTCGAGCTAGAGTCAACATTATAAAAACAATTACTAAAATAGATTAGTATGTTAAAATCTGTTTTTTTTAAATACTTTGTAATACATAAAGACTGACATTGTTATGGTTACACCAAAGATTCAAGAATAAAGATACGACTCTTCAATCGGAACCTTTGATCTCTTACTCAAATTTTCAGTGACGCGCGGGGATTTTAAAAAGAACAGATTCTAAAATTCATCTATTGTCATAGAAATAAATGTATGAATCTGCAATATTGTAAAATAGAAATACAAATTACATGTGGAATAATTACATATTATAAGAATATAAAATATTGTTATAAGAAAATAAGTGTCTAGAGAATATATATATATATATATATATATATATATATATATATATATATATACATATATATATATATATATTTGAAACATATATGTACACTTAAAAAGGTATGCAATGAAGTGCTGACAATGAATAATTTATTATTAAAAAAAATATTTACATACTATAACAATAATAATAATAAATTTATTGTATCACCAACAAGATTTACATCATATTTATCAGTTTATTTTCTTGTTGCATGCATTCTAAGTTGAACTTTCTGCAAGTCATCTATAAAATCAAAAGTTTCTTTGATTTCCCGAAGTTTATTATTTTTAAAGTATCTGGTCTCTCTTACTGATGTGGTTTTGGACGGAAATGTTTTTACAAAGAATCTCATGAAGATAGGTCGAAATAAATGAATTTGCAGGATACATATTTGTAAAATATAGGCTGTATCATTTCTGCCATGTCTCAATAGCTGTGCAAAAAGTCTCGATATCTATGTGACATGTTTCGATATCTATCTATTCATTAATATACTTAATTTCCTATACATACTTGGTGTATTTTTAAACACGTTATTAGAAAATTTCAGAAGGTAAAACGGGCTAAATATAATAATAATAATAATATATTTAGCTTGTGTAATAACACCATTACAAAGAAATTGTCATACATACAAATAAATATAAACCAGCATATGAATGCATTGGTCAGAAACTTTGTATAAATCATATAAAATAGTATAAACATAGAAACAAATCAAAAATGATTAGTCATGTGAGACAAAGTGTATAAACATTAAACAATATAAACAACTTCAAAGAGTTCAGACAATGTGCGGCAGGTTAGATAAGACATTCCTGAACACTATAACATTCCATGCTGATCAGCATGCTTCTGGTTTTTTCTTAAAGAACTTAATGTTGCTTGCGGGCAGTTTCTTTAGTTCTTCTGGTAACCTGTTATAATCTACTTGTCCAATAACTTAAGATTTCCGTGAGCATGTAAGTATGTGGTACGGTGCTCTAATTTCACTTCGTTTACGTGTGGAATATTGATGATGATCGCGAGTTATGGGAAGCGCGTGTTTGTTCGTATCGTGGTTGAGCAAGATACTCATCTACGGAGTAGCACTCCTTCTCCAGTAACACGCCTTTCACCAGCCTACTGAGGAGATCCACATTCATCGCTTTCCATTCGGAGGGTATATGGACGGTCTGATAATATCAGAAATAACCTTGATCTTTTTGTGACCTGTATTTTCCGTTTCATTCCACTTTCTCTTAATAGCATTCCTGAACATGATGGAATTGGTTCGGCTATAAAAAAAAATTTTACTTAAATGTTTATTGTTAATTGCATAATGCTTACATATTGTTTCTAAAGTGCACTCTGTCTGAAAACCCGTTTGACACAGCTAGTGGTAACAGACGCTTGCTTCCAACGTTCATTAGCGTATCTGCTACAAAATGTTTTCAGCATATCCGATACTTTGTATAAAATTCTAAGGGATTTTTTGTCGATAAATCATCCACATGCTTGCACCCATTTTATACAACTACAATACGAATTAATATTATTATTGCTGATAGGCGAAAAATAGGAAATTAAATAAGATTCTTCATAACTTGTTGTTTACTCACATATCATGATCTTTAGGAAATCTAAGGAAATGTAATTTTTCATCCTTAGATACAATTTTTAAGGTCCTTATGCACATATTTGTCCAATTTGTTTTGGTATCATACTCATAATTACGAAAGACGACTAATTCAAATACAATAATAATTACAATAAACAGACTAAACATAAAAGCAAATGACGTCTGCTGGCTAGGTTATGTGTATACGTTTTATTTATGTTCTGTCCATTTAAATTGGAATGTTTCCTATCCTACTCTACAAATGTAGTTCCTTTTTCGAGTGCCACATATTTAGTATTCTCTAATCTTTGCTAATACTAAGGTTTCATTTGGTAAAATAAAAGCAATTTTTGATTATCAAGTGTGACATACAGGTTTTCTACGCCAAGGTCTTCTATTGAGGTGCGTTCCAAATTCACATGAGTCACACTGATAATCAAATTACTTCTAATGTTTAGTTTTGATATGCACTTCTAAATTATATTTGTTGTTTGTTTCATATCCACACTTGTCACATTTATAATCAAATTGCTTCTAATGTTTAGTTTTGATATGTCTTTCTATACTAGAATCGCTCTCGCAACCGACATGCGCCACCAAAATTAAAATGGCGTCAAATTTGAGACTTTGCAAAATTTGATCTGTCAAGTAATATTAATTTTGATACTATAACCCTAAATAATCAATTAGACTTGTGATTTTAGCACTACCGACAATAATTCTAATATGTAACTATTAATTTGATAATAATTTGGCTTAAGTACTATTAGAAACCGAATATAATGATTATTTTATATTTGTATGAATTTGTCTGCTGTTAATAATTAAATATAAGTACAATAAAGGTAAGATTTTCAGACAGAATTGAACTTTTGGGGTTCATTTAAATTTAGAAATGTATTAAGTAAATATGTTCCAGTTAGTTTTACTATAGACAATAAAGATATATCCATTAAATGCATTAACATTAAAGTAATTTTACATGCAACAACAAGGTCAGAAAAGTATTACACCAATTATAAAAACTTTTTTTTTGCCAGATTCTTACTGTTCACTATGATTATTACCATACTCACTGACATACTAAAAGCAACTTGTTTGAAACATTTCACGCAGGTATATCATTGATTCCAACATAGTTTTTGCATGCTAATCAAACTCTTTTGATTAAGCTAAACTCATCATTATTATTTATTTAAGCTTTAAACTAGTATAAATTCTATCCATTCTTCTATTACAGTCAACGTGTTTAACCCTTCTTAAACTTGAAAATTTCCTAAATAATATCACATTGATCTTCAAACATTTATTATTATGTGACAATCACCTGCTTCTTCGATTAGATAGCTTTCTGTCTTATTACGGTACCACTGTTCTGTGAACATGCTTTAAACTAGTATACATTTCTTGTAGTTAAATATTATATTTAATGCTGAATTAAACAATTCAACATCTTAAAGTATTTCAAATGTTGAGTATTCATAAGCTGAATCTTTGTTACTGATCAGAATTCAACTTACCAAGCAACTTTAAATCATAATACAATAATGAACAAGTATTTTTACTATCCCAATTTATAATCTACTACATTAATATTATTACAATACCATCACATATTTTTTAAATTATATAATCTTAATTCCATTCATAACAATAAATAATTACAAAATTAAAAGCGTACAGAAAATATACAGAAGTTATTTTCAAAAAACTATAAAAATAATATAACAGAAATATGTTTTAACTGCATTCCCCTATGCAAATGCTTATATTGTTGTCACATTAATAAACTCGATCATTATTTTATTCTGGATCAATTTCTTTGAGAAACACTAATTTCAGTTATTTAATTTTAGAACCGGCGCACTCTATTCCACAACAGTTAAATTTCTTAATAGGAACACATGTCTCGTACAATGTGTCATGCCTAACTTTTCCTAATGTTTCTCTATGCTTTCCGTCTATGTTTGAAAGACAGGTGCTGACATCAATCATCTACAATTCTTCTATTAGTCAACACAATTATACCTTCTTAAAGTTGAAAATTTTCTAAACAGTATATAATCTTCAAACATTTAGAATCTTAGTGAGAGTCACCTACTTCTTCGATTAGATAGAATTTTTCTTCAACAGATCAATGTAAGTTCGAAATCTGTCTTTGATCTTTAATATAGATACTGAATTTAATCCATATCCAATTCTTTATATGCAACATTCGTTTTATCAGTTGATTATGCTAGATAACAAAGTAATTACAAATAAAACCAAACATTTCTGTTGAATAAAACTTACCTTGTCTTATATAATTTGAGATCAATATATTCAATTTATTTCTGAACAGGAAAGTGTGCTGATTAGTTTTTAATGAGGTTGTTTAAGAAAGATTTGCTTCAGAATACAAATAATCAGCGTTTCTTATGCCTTTTATAAGTAAATTGGAAAACACGTTCAGACAATATTTAGCTTGTATTCTTTTGTCATATATTAGGTTATAAAATCCAACCTGCAAAACGTACTAATATGCAATGTACTAGTAAAATCTCAAACAGGTCATGTAATTATGTGTAATAAAAGTTCTTTGTTCAGTTTCATGTACATAATCTTGCTCTTTGCAGATCGTTTGCAAACACAGGTTACAAATAATCTATGAAATAATCTTGCGATAGTTTGGATCACTTGACTGCTTCAACTTAACGACACACTCGCATCGCCATCTGGTTACCATCACAAATTACTTGTTCTCGTACGGTGTAGGATTTAATACTTGAAATTTTCTAAGGGGACTTAAAATTGTGATAATAAAGATGACCACAATGTCATTCACATTAATATTCGCTACGCTTGTCAAGTGTCATCCGCTCCGTGAAAATAAAAATCTGACAACAATGCTCAGAATAGCCATGTATTAAATAAAATATTGATATAGAAAAGTAATATTTAATAATTTTATGTATAATATTTAATTTCTATCTGAATTTCATGTGATAGTATTTTACTATACGTAGCTATTTATCCTAAAATACTAATTAATTATTTGAATTTTATTGTTCTAAAAATGTTTCGGTTGACTGGAATTTGTAGTGGTATTGAATCACCGTCTTTAGTTCGTAGTTTTGCCATGTCGGTTGCGAAAACGATCCGACTATAAATGACTTTCTTGGGTTGTTCCATATTCACAAGATTCACATTTATAATCAAATTGCTTCAAATGGTTACTTTTTATATGTTGTTTTAAATGACTTTTGCGGTTTGTTACATATTCACAAGAGTCACACTTATAATCAAATTGCTTCAAATGGTTACTTTTTATATGTTGTTTTAAATTACTTTTGCGGTTTGTTACATATTCACAAGAGTCACACTTATAATCAAATTGCTTCAAATGGTTACTTTTTATATGTTGTTTTAAAGAACGTTTGATGTTTGTTCCATATTCACAAGAGTCACATTTATAATCAAATTGCTTCAAATGCTTACTTTTTATATGTTGTTTTAAATGACTTTTGCGGTTTGTTCTATATTCACAAGAGTCGCACTTATAATCAAATTGCTTCAAATGGTTACTTTTTATATGTTGTTTTAAAGAACTTTTCATGTTTGTTCCATATTCACAAGAGTCACATTTATAATCAAACATCTTCAAATGTTTATTTTTTATATGTGTTTCTAAATGACATTTGTTATTTGTTCCATATTCACAAGAGTCACACTTGTAATCAAATTGCTTCAAATGGTTACTTTTTATATGTCGTTCTAAGAGACTTTTAATGTTTGTTCCAAATTCACAAGAGTCGCATTTATAATCAAACACCATCAAATGTTTACTTTTTGTATGTGCTTCTAAATACGGTTTGCTGTTTGTTCCAAATTCACAAGTATTACATTTATAATCAAATTGCTTCAAATGGGTACTTTTTGTATGTCTTTCTAACTTACTTTTGTAATTTGTTCTATATTCACAAGAGTCACATTTATAATCAAATTGCTTCAAATGGTTACTTTTTATATGTTTTTCTAAATAATCTTTGAAGTTTGTTCTAAATTCACATGAGTGGCATTTATAATCAAATACCATCAAATGTTTACTTTTTCTATGTCTTTCTAAATAATATCTGTTATTTGTTCCATATTCACAAGAATCACATTTATAATCAAATTGCTTCAAATGTTTAGTTTTAATATGCCTGCTTATAGATTGTTTCTGTTTTGTTCGAAACACACACAGCGAACACTTAAATATTCTCATTGGGTCTCGTGAGCTGGATTGTTCTACTTCTATATTTGTTATGCTATATTCAGTCTTAGAATATTCTTGGCCGTCCTTTCCTACATCACAAGCGTGCGTATTTTTCAGGTGCAGCCCGAGGAATCTTTTAGTCTTGAAACGTCTGCTACAAATCCCACATTTATACATTTTAAATTTGTAATGCTGGTCGCTGATGTGCTCCTTGAGATCTGCTTGGTACTTCGTCTTGTACTTGCACTGCATACACTTATAGATTGGAGGGGAAAATCTCTTCCGTCCATTCAATGCTGTTGACGCTTGTTTGACCGGTGGTGTAGGTAGGATGCACTTTCTGAAAATAAATAAATATTTCTAATCTCATGCTCATCAATGTAAGGGCGGCATTCATTTTGCTAAAGCGCTTTAATAAGGTAGATAACTTTTGTTAACTTTACAAGAGAGAATAGCCGTAGTGAGTGTCCGATTCCGAGGGTTATCTTATGAATAATCTCTCGAAGAGTTTACAAGAAAGTTTAGAAAACCAGGGCCCACACAAGCCAATATTCGACGACTTGTCAGTAAATTTCGAGGGAAGCGTTAGTGATGAGTCACGTTCGGGAAGACCATCCGTTTCTTTTTTTTTCATAGGAGCGGTAGAAGAAATTACACCAGATATGCTGCAGCTGGGTCCACTGTAGAGCGGTGGGAAAATGCTTCGAAATGGAGGGCGGTCATGTCGAATTACGCTAGTTATGTTATTGCTTATTTGTTAACATTGTTCTTATCAGTTGCGGCCCGTGATTTTTTGGGACGGTAGGGCACGGGGGGGAGGGGGGGGTTCTGAGTGTATAATATGAAAAATGAAGTACAGACAAAAAAAATAAACTCAATGTTATTTAATTAACTTATTTGAAAATAAAATTCATTCGCCGTTCCCTACGATCAGCAAAATGATTAATAACTAATTCATTGAAGTTTGGTGATGATGTTAGTAATTGTTTTTCAATGGAACACATTGCTAAGGCACATAGTCTGCTTTCCTGCATGGTATTTCTAGAAAATGTTTTTATTCTCTTCAAAGTAGAAAAACACCGTTCACTTTCAGCTGTTGTCATCGGTATGGTGCAAATTATTTTCAGTAGCTTCACAGATTCAGCAAATGTAGTTGCCTCCTATCGTTAACTGCATTGTTATGTTGTACTATATGGGTCATCTCGAGAACATTTGATTGTTTTGTTCAAATTTTGATATTTGTGAAATTGGGATTATGGTTGAGGTTTGTTTGATGCGTGTAGTTGTTTTATTCTTAATAAATTGTTTTCTTAAAAATATATTGTTTTCTTTTTTATTTTTATAAGAGAGAGAGAAATACATTTTCAGGCATGTTGTTATCATAGAGGCAGACGGCTGTTGGGGGTTCCACTGGCTAACTATGTGTACAAAGCTGGGTGATATCGTATGTTTTAATGTCTATACACTTATTAAAAGAGAATTTTACCTGGAGCTGAATTTTATATTGTGAAGAATGTGTGGTTGTTTTTATTTTTAATAAATTGTTTTCTTAAAATATGTTGTTCCTTTTTATTTTATAACATAGATATATTAAATATGGTAACTATCATAGAGGCGTCGATAGTGATCAAGCGTTGTGGTTTCCACTAGAAACATGTTTAGATCTGTTAGAAATATACTGGGAAGCTCAATATCAAGCTTTTGAATTGTTAGGTACCGCAAATACATTTCATGTATGCATCTATCACCGAATGTTGTTTTGAATGCATGGTTATGAGAGATTGATTTGAACGTATGATTTTGAAATGATGGTTGTTTGAACGAGATGGGTTTGATAGTGACGTCACATTAGTTGGGTTAGTGGCCGTCAGAGGGTGTCACATTAGTTGGGTTGGTGTTCATGAAATACCATTTTTAGTTGGGTATGTGACCGTCAGAGGGCGTCATGTTATTTGGGTTGGTAATCATGAGAGATGCCATTTTTTAGTTTGGTTAGTGAGCGTCAGAGGACGCTACAATAGTTGGGTTGGTAATCATGACAGATGCCATTTTTTAGTTTGGCTAGTGAGCGTCAGAGGACGCTACATTAGTTGAGTTGGTAATCATGAGATGTCATTTTTTAGTTTGGCTAGTGGCTGTGAGAGGGCCCCACATTAGTTGGGTTGGCAAAGGGCGCCACTAGGGCGAGGGGGCCCCACATTAGTTGGGTTGGCGGACGCGAGAGGGCCCCACATTAGTTGGGTTGGCGGCCGCGAGGGCCCCACATTAGTTGGGTTGGCAGCCGCGAGAGGGCCCCACATTAGTTGGGTTGGCGGCCATGAGGGCACCGCATTAGTTGGGTTGGCGGCCGCGAAAGGGCGCCACATTAGTTGGGTTGGCAGAGGGCGCCACTAGGGCGAGGGGGGTGAGGGGAGCTAGGTGAGAGGGGGAGGAGGGTCCAGAATCGGCATAAGTACAATACTTATTTTCATAGAAACATTGCAGTAATGTTAGAGCAGATGTAGCAGTTCCAAAATCTATTATACAAACTACCAATTCATGCTTAAAAGGAATTGATTCCAAATTAAAAGTCTTCACGGCCATCTGGAATTCAGTTTCGGGGAAAGAATTTTGATATGTTGAAAATAAGTGTGGTTGAAAAAGAAGAGCTATAGATAGCTGATCAATAAACAAAAAAAATGAGGTGTGGCCACCACACGACTTTCTTATACGTTTGAGCGTTTCAAATTATAGAATTTTAAGAATTTTTTTATACAAAACTTATTCAAAATCCTATTCTAAGTACTTTCATTCTCTTAATAAATCGCTATAGAATGCATACTTTGCAAGATATACGAAAAAAAGTGCTACTCGCTAAGAGTAAAAGTGCTACTTCCGGTCCGAATTTTGAAATTTCATATATACAAAAAATATTGCAAATCCAGTTCTAAATACTTTTGTACTCTTGATAAATATATATAGAATGCATAACTTACGACATATTTGCAAAAAATCGCTATTCGATAAGAGTAAAATTGGTATTTCCGGTCGGAATTTTGATATTTTTTTTATACGAAAGATATTGAAAATTATGTTTTAAATACTTTTATACTCGTAACGTACTTATCTAAAAAGCATGACTTGCGAGATATTTGCAAAAAACTGATTTTCGATAAGAGTAAAAGACCTACTTCCGGTTGGAATTTCGAAAAACTTTTTTAAGACAATTTGTCTCAAACTTAATTTTAAGTACATATGAATTCTTTATAAATTTGTTTAAACTAAGTAGTTGACGAAATATTGGCAAAATTCGATGTTTTCACTGAAGTAAACTGCTACTTCCGGTCTACCGATTTTACTGAAAAACTAATCAGATCTCAATAGATAGATTATACACGTAAATACAAAATTTGGGATTGATATCTAAAGAGGTTTGACCGCTATCGTGGTCACACACAGACACCCATGCACGCACGCACGCACACACGCACCCACACACGCACGAGAGAGAGAGAGAGAGAGAGAGAGAGGGAGAGGGAGAGAGAGAGGGAGAGAGAGAGAGAGAGAGAGAGAGAGAATACTTCCTTATACTATGTATAAGAAAGTAAAACGGTTATCAATGTTGTTAATATAATGTCGCACACTTCTTCAGCAACCATTTTGTGTTTGTTTTCATAACGGGGTCTTCTGTTCCGTTGTTGGGAATGTTCCTCTTCTTTTTCGTCGAAAACACTATTTTCATTGTAATAATCGTAATCTGTCGATTTGACGATGTTACAATTGGTTTTAGAGAATTTCGCAATGCGGCATGATTTTATTAAAAAAATATGACCAGTAATTGAAATCATAATCATTTACAATGTTTTTCAAGCCTGCAGCTTTCCTTATTGTCGACTGGTCACTAGATTCATCATCAATGATTCGCGTCAGACATGTCATAAGATTTTTTTTATATCTAAAGACACTCACAACACATCTTGATTTAAAGTTCTATCTGGTTGGTGCAGGCCGCGGAAGTCGATTTTTCACAAACTCATCCAGTATAGCAGTACGCTTTGGGGATCTTGTAAAAAAAAAGTAGAAAAACCATCTAGATTACAAAAGAAAACTTTCACTTGTTTGTCATGTGAGGCAACCCGTTCAAGTATCAGATTTAATTGGTGCGCATAGCAATGAATATAATTTGCATTTTTGTAAATTTCTTTAATTTTTGCCTGAACACCGTTGTTTTTACCACTCATTACTGAGGCGCCATCGTAGCCTTGGGATATTAATTTTGCAAGCGTTTGTTCCAATTTAATTTTCCTGAGTTCTTCCAATAAACATTTGCTAATGGCATCAGCAGTATGATTCTCTGGTTACAGAAAAGACAGAAATCGTTCTTGTATATTTCCGTTCAGCTCGTATCGAACTATAAAAGCTAACTGGGAAAATGTAGCCGAATCTGTCGTCTCGTCTGCTTGTACAGCAATATAGTGGGCTTCGTTAATTTCATGTAGAATCAAAGTGCGAGACACTTCGTAGATTCTGGCCAGCAATTCATTTTGAATGGTTTTTGACAGACCCATAAAAACTCTATTATTACACTTGTTGATGTGGTCCTTGATGGTGCTGCCAATTCCTGCCAATAAATTAACCAATCCAAGAAAAATCCCCGGATTCGCACTGTCTTGTGTTTCGTCATGGCCCCTTAAAGCGATTTCAAACATGCCACAAAACTTGATGCAGTCTATTAATTTTCCAAGAGTATGTCTGTTTTTACTGACGTTTTCATTGTGCTGAATTATATTTAATCTATATGCAGTGTTCAGCTGGCACATTATATTTAGCTTTCCCAAAACTGAATATTCTATCATGTTACTAAGATGTTTTTCACTTACTTTATGTCTTTTTACTTTTTCACCAAAGTGTTTTAAATCCCTAATACCTTTAGAAGTCCAGGCAGGGTCGCTTTGTGGAGAATTCCTAATTACGCACACATAACAAAAAAGAGCATTTTGCACATTACACCCACACAACCAGTCTGATAAACTGTAAGAGCTTCTGTTAAATTTTCTCGTCACAGTTTTATTAGTTTTCGAATTGTGATCTTTTAGTTTAGTCAATAAATCTGGTCTAGGGCGACCTAGATTTTTGTAATTCTTAATGTCATAACTCGGTGTGCTATTTTCTATCATTTCAATTCATAGTTGGATGTGCACCGATAGAAATTACAACATACACACACCGCTGTATATTACATACTGGACCGGCACCACAGAGTAGTGCCCTCCCGCTGACATATATCCGCTCTCTACCCGCGCCACTTTCATCGCTCGATTTCTAATACAGACGGTGCAGGCGCGCGAGATGCCCCGGAGCCTACGTCAGACTGCGATTTTTAAACGCGCTGAAGAGACGGACTCTTACTTCCGAAAAAATCCCAAGCAGCAAAATCACAATTTTAGAGAAGGATAAAAATATATATTTGCTAATGTAGGACAAGTGTGCATATAATGATTTTGCTGCTAGGGATATTATTTGTTATCAAACAAACTACAAAAATTACATACAAATTAGGTATTTATAATTAATTTATCTGTTAAAAGAAATTTATCACGGGGGGGCGGGGGGGTGCTAATTTAACCGACTCTGTAGCTCCATTAATAACAAAGTTAGCAATAGTGCCGACTTAATTTATAACACCCTGTATATTGTCTCTAAGGTAATATGCAAAAAAATCAACAAGGATTGAGTGTAAAGGGTTAAGTAATAATAATAATCATTAATTCTTGTGGCCACACAACTCAAAATCAAAAGTAAAAAAGTAAAGTAGCAAAACTTTCATTAAGATTACATTTATTACCTCTAGAAGAAAACTAAACTAAAATGTAAATATTTTGGTATTCCCTCGCCATAAGGAAGGACAACTATGGCAAATTATTCACTAAAACGACGATCGGAAATGCCCCCCCCCCCATTAGATACTTGATAAAGCCTCCTGACAAGAAGAAAAACAAATTACAAGGTATTCTGTCACACTCAGTAATAAAATATCCACAAGATTCACTAACAAATATTTTGACGACCGAGAAACAAACAAGAATCGGCCGTAACATAATAAGGTTTTGCTGATTCTGTTAAGCAAGAAATTCCATAATAACCTATTTGGTAATATTTAAAATCACTTTGTATAAATATGCAATATGATTTGATTATACCGAGCCCTGTTAACACTTAATTTATTACTGTTATTATCATTTGACTGATTTGACGTTTATTTTGCCTATTCTATATTTTTTTCTATAGTACGACCAAACCAATTTGGCCGGCGGTCAATAGGTGAACTATTATCGAAAACCCCTTGTCCCTCACCTCCTTGACCTATATCTTCGGCTGTTGTACACTCTGAGATAAAACATCATATCTATTTCTGACATTGACAGCGTTGTTTGAATTAGCTAGTTTGGTTATCTTGTAATTTCGTTAGTTTATCGAGTTTGTTTTTCATTTCCTGTTTCTATTTTCATCCTGTTTCGTTTTATATTCACTATTAACTGTTCTTTTCAGAACTATAGCGTTTCTCATCTGATTTCCAGAGGTTAGTAATATTAATTTTAATGATGCTGTCATTTGTATCAGATATATAATGTATTTTTACAGATACAGGTATTACAAACATGCCTAAGAGAAAATCTGCGAAGCGCTCGCAATGCTGCAGAATATTATCACATTTTGCGAGAATGAAAAGGCGGCAAAAAGATATACATTTTCTGTTGACCAGGTTATAACTCGTGTATCAGCAATGCGAATTAAAAACAAACGATTTATAACAAGGAAAATGAAGCACCTCAGGCTGAATCACAATGTTCGTCGATGGATATTGTTAGTACCAGCTCTGTCAAAAGGTCTCCACGTATTTTGTTAGATGATGCGGATAGGTAGAAAAATATTAGCTTTTTGTGTGAGTATTAACTATATCATTGTTTTTATGTTGTAGATGTTTACTTCGCAATAAAATTCATTCCTTACATGCGATCATGGTAAATGAAGCCCAATTCAAAGGTTCGAAAGAAACATTACGGAAAATTTTAACTGATATGGGATTTAAATATAAAAAGAGCGAGTCTAATAGAACATATCTGATGGAGCGATATGATATTGTCGCATGGAGAGCTCGTTATTTACGTTCCCTAAAAGCCAATGATGAACTTGGTGAACATAAGAGACCTGTTCAGTGGCGGCTGCTGCAGGGAGGGCAACGGGGCACTGCCCCCCCCCCGTGACAAATTTCTTTTAACAGCTAAATTAATTATAAATACCTAATTTGTATGTAATTTTTCTGATTTGTTTGATAACAACTAATATGTTTTCGGAAGTAACAGTCCGTCTTTTCAGCGCGTTTAAAAATCGCAGTCTGGCGTAGGCTCCGGGGCTTCTCGCGCGACTGCCCCGTCTGTATGAGAAATCGAGCGATGAAACTGGCGCGGGTAGCGCACGTATATATGTAGGCGGCGGGGCACTACTCTATGGTGCCGGGTCCGGGTGGCGGTCCAGTATGTAATATACAGCGGTGAGTGTATGTTGTAATTTCTATCGGTGCAAATGCAACTATGAATTGCATTAGTAACATTAAGACAGAATTAAAAAATCGAGGCCTCCCTAGATCAGATTTATTGATTAAAATAGAAGATCACAATTTGAAAACTAATGAAACCCTGACGAGAAAATTCAACAGGAGCAGCTTATCAGACTGGTTGTGTGGGTGAATGTGCAAAATGCTTTTTGAAGTGTAAACTTCTTTAGGCGCGTTGCGCTGATTGTAGGCACTGAACAAGACTGACGACTGCAACGCTCGGATATGTAACGCTCGGATATGTGTAACGCTCGTTCGGGTAAAGTCGGCTAACGGAACAAGATAAATAAATATATCATATATGTAGAGGTATTTAATTTCAATTGAATTGAAATTTAAATGAATAAATAAATTCATGTTCCAGAACAGATTCGATCCCGAGCCGCACGGGTATGAAGACGACACGTTACCATCAGACCAAGCGCGGGACCGTAAGCGAGTATTTATATCGTCTATTTATACATACACATACGTCCGAACCGACCAAACGAAATGGCCGCTTGCGTAAATGTAATAAATGTTCGAAAATGTTTTATTTAATACGTTACTGAATATTATACGCGTGTATTTCGTATTATTGAAAATTGACGTATGAAAGTGAAATTTTAGATACGGGGGTGTCTTAGGTCGCCGATCACAAATCCAAAGTCAAAATGTAAAAAAAAACAAAATGGCGGTCGAGTTTTTTGAAAATTGACGTATGGATGTGAAATTTTAGATACGGGGGTTTTGAGGGTCGCCGATCACGATTCCAAAGTCAAAATGTCAAAAAAACAAAATGGCGGAAGATTTTTTTGAAAATTGACGTATGAATGTGAAATTTTAGATAATGGGGTGTTGTTACGTTGTAAATTTACTTTGTCTATAGTTCGCAAAAGATTGTGTACCTATTGTCTAAATACGTGGAATTTTGTATAAAGTTCATGACTTTTTGAGCGTACCCTGTATATTGTCTATTTCACCGGTCGCTAAGACTGCCTGCAGTATGCCTCCGTGGGTACAAAACCTACTATTGAGCCCTCACCGCTCTAAATCACATACTGCGAACATGACAGATACATTTTGTGTAAGATCGGGCATTTACACTCTGTTTTTGTGAAAGCCTCTTTATCTGAATAACTAACTTTAATTATCTTAGCTCTAGCTTAATCTAACCTACCTGTAGTTTCGTATTTTCCGCATTTGCAATTATCTCTACGCCTTGCTTAAGTATATAAAATATCTTCTTATATATATTACGACCGATCCCTACCTAATGCATTTATTGTAGTTTGTAAACGTTTTGAAACGATAATCAAGATATTGTGCTAACTGTGTCATATATTTTGCGTTTTGCCAAACACAGAATCTCGAGCAGGCCCCGAGTATTATTGTTATTTTCCTTTTCCTTCGCAGTCGTCTCTCTAAAAAAAAAAGGTAAGGAGAATTAATTAAAGAAATGTTTGGAATGTAAGGCATACTATTAATTGCTGTCGATCACTTGTTGCTCTATCTTCGATATTCTAGTATTAGGAACTTCTGTTATTCCGTCCCCAGAATCATCGTAGGGGTTAGGATCATAATTTTCCTGTAACATAAGTTTGAGATCGGCCTTTCTACCGTCTTTCGCAGCGTTTTGATATTTAAGCTTTAGTATTTCGTTATTTACCTGCAGAAATTCTGTCCTTTCGCCCAATAAAAATAGAAACTACGTGTGGAAGATCGCTTGTTTATTTTCTGTCATACCTATCGGCTAAGTAGTACAGTTCTATCTGCTCACGGATTGCCAACGTCCGGCATGAAATACCCTCTCGTGCGGTCGACTTTATATCTCCTATTTACAATTGTTGAGTGATTCGCTTATGTTCTTCCTTCTAAGATATGTGTAGGGTTACGTTTAATTGTGTTTAAGTCACGATGTCGTCTCCCCTTTATTGTCAGATTAGTTGTGTGCTTATTATGTTTATTTGAAAACTCCCGCCTTTAGGTTGAATCCTTTCTAGTGACGCATTGAGTGTGCGTGATCTTGGGTTGTAACGTATCTACCGTAAAGGTCACGGTTAGGTCACTTTAGAAGTCGAGCTTGTTATAAGTGCATGGGCACGATATGCTTATTGTCTTTTGGTGAATTTTATCACTTTGTCTAAAAAGTTAGACTAACGCTTAGGCGGCTTTAATGAGATAAGTGTGAGTTATCGATACCTTTATTAGGTGATTTATCGTGAATTAATTTTTATCGCAATACCGTTATCTAATTTACGAATGCCACGAGGTGGATTTTGAATCGGTTTCGTGCTATGTGTGGCTTCTGAGTCCTTACCGTGGGATCTCCATATTATTTCTTCATAATTGGGGTAAGTTTTCAGAGCTCTGTGTTAAATGTTCGGGATTTTATCGTTGGGTTTTTTTAAATTTTATTAGGATTCTTTTGTCGGGCTCTAAAGCCCTCAAAGGCCGTTAGGATTCCTTTGACGACCATTTGAGCCCTCCGAAGTCTTATTTTTGGGGTTATCGCCCACAACAGGGGTTTTATCCAACATCCAGCCCACCTGTGGAATTGGAAATTTCTCCAACAAGGGAGACGCCGCCATCTTGAACATCTGCAGCGTCTTTCCGTCAGCCATCTTGCCAAATAAGGTTGTAAATTTTTACCTTATATATTTTCGACCGATTTTCGACGACTTAACGTTTGAGTGCAAGACTTATTTCGCCTAGTTATGAACCAAGAATTTTTGAGTGGTTTATTACCTATCGCACCTCTCAGTCAACTGCGAGGTCACAATATAATCCTGATTAATTTACCGTTTTAATTTTATTAATTTTTTTGTAATAATCAGATTGATCTGAAATTTTGTATTTGTCACTACCGTAATTATTGTAGCCTTATTTTGAGGCAATTATTTAATTTAAACTTAATCTAGAAAATTCATAAATTTTATCTCATTATTTTCTTTTGGGTAGATGTTAGACGATCAGTAATATACCTAGTGATTACTCTGCCGTTACAATGACTGTAGGTTACTTGAAGTATTGCAATTTTGGAATTTATAATTTGTTTATAATTTAGTACGTTTAAATTTCGCTGTAATCTTGTAAGATTTTGCCTTAATCTCTTGTCTTGCCAATAATTAACTTTCAAATTCATTTAACGTAGTTCATGTAAGCAAACCTGACGTTTTGTTTTGTTTTATAAGTTAGCGAATTTTACACACTTTAGGCTAAGACTTTATTTTAATACATTAATCTTTCTTGCGCTTATTAAATTTTATAAATATTATTTCACCTTTGTATTGACATTGCCAAGTGGCATGTAATTGAAAACTTTTGTACACCTAATTGTGAGGTGAAAGAAACGTTTCGGCAACCGACCAACTCCTGCTGATGCGCAGAGTTTATGTCTAATCATTAAGGTTTTTTTTATTTTTTTTTTATTTATATACTTTCTAATTTTGCAACTGTCACCTACGCTTAACCTTTTTTTTTATTCACCGTCTGTCTAACTTAATTTCCGATTTAACTTTCATTCAACGCATTGTTTTAATTTCTGATTTCACAATTTAATTTTAATTTTAAACTTATATCCGTACAACACGTCAAATTTAATTAAATTTTGTTATATTACGAATACCTTATCTTTTATTTCTTTTACCTCTGCATATTTATTTATTATTGTGACGAGGACGCACATGAGTGTGGGTGCTTCATTTATACAGGGTGTTCAATAGGTAACCCGCTGGAGGGACACAGCCAGTGGTAGATCGTAGGAGGCGCAGGTAGGTTATCTGTAGATAGCATAGTGTCCTGGTGCCCGGACAATCGTCGCAAGCGTCGTTGCCGACCGACGCTCTACTAAAGGTGTTCTCTTTTACCTGAACCGTCACGCCGTCTGCGACAGAGTTAGCTCGGCCCTGCGTTATCCTGTTTAACAACCCCCTATTGCGACTCCCCGTTTCATATCTTAATCAGCCGTTATCTTATTGCGACGTAGATCCGGTAGCAAAAATTTGACGCCCAACGTTTCGGCCAATTTTGACCATCTTCCGGAATTTTTTTTTAAATTTTCAAATTTATCGCTTTGTCCTTGGTGGACCACGTTTCGGAAAAATTTTGACCATCTTCCGGAACATTTTCTTGAATTTTGCAAATTATCTCCCTGTCTTTAACAGCCAACGTTTCGATAATCTTTTTGGGGCCTTTCTTTCAGTAATAAGGAAAATTTGGTGCCCTAGCGTCTGGATTTTTCTTTTGGTGATAGGGAAAAATTTGGCACCAACGTTTCGACCAACTTTCCGCCATCTTCAATTTTTCTTTATTATTATTTTTGTGTGTGTCAACCAAGTTTCGGCCTATTTTCCGCCATTTTCAGAATTTCAGACAACTTTTCTTCCCCCTCCCGTACGAATTGACACCCCAGCGTTTCCGCCATCTTTTCTCCACCTTCCGGAACAAAATTCTTTTTTCCTTTCGCTACCCAACGCTCCAACGAAGTTTTCGCTATCTTCACAACAATTTCATGCTTTCGTTGTGGGCCTAACGTACAACAGTTCGCACCTACGTTTCGACTAAGTTTTCGCCGCCCTCAAATTTTCTTTTCCTTTTGTGTGTCATCTATCAACTCATAAGTTGACACCGAACGTTTCAACCTGGTTTTTACCATCTTCAGGGAAGTTTCTCGTCCTTTCTAATTTTCCTTGGTTTTGGTTGCTTTGACGTGACAACGTGTCGTTGCCTAACGGTTTGGACAAGTTTTCTCCATCTTCCGGAATATTTTCCTTACCTTTAAGTATTTCAGCCACTAACATTTCTAACATTTCGTCGTACCGCACAGTGGTGCTATACTTTGGAGAAGCTACTCGTTTTGTATTAGCGTTTCGGTCCTGACCATTTTCAGGAATAAATTTCGAATTTTCTCGATGTAAGCCCGTTTCTCGTTTTAGGTGGGCAAGTGGACGTTAAGTTTCCCTTACCGCTCAGTTTTTTTGTATTTCCGTCTACTCCCTCACCTAATCTAACTTCGACTGTTTATATTTCTTTTTCTCCCTTTTTTGGAAAAGTTATCACCTCACGTTACAATTTTATCTTAGGTTCTGAACTACCTTGCCTGCCAGCATTTGTTTGTGCGTCTTAGGACTCGAGTCTTTGCTTGCTGTTCCCGGTACCGCCATTTCTTTTATAGTTCTTTCTTTTCGACTTTCTGCTGAATTAACTTTCGCTATGGCTCCTAAATTTGAGATCAATCGTCTTTTGAAGGAAGACCTTGAATATTTACTGACTGTTATGGGTGCTGTGGTGCCATCTACTTTGGACGGAATGCGACGAATGTATCGACGTCTGCTAGGGTATGCTAGGTCTTATCCGTCGGATACTAAGCTTACGTATCCATTTACATATGCAGAAGATTCCGCGGCCATTAAGGTTAAGCTTACGGTTATCGAAGGGCTCATCGATCAGTTCGTGGGGAATCGTGAGTCTTCCGAATTTCAAAAAATTTCTACCGCCCTTGCTTTCGTATTGCGCCGAATTCAGAACTCCGTCCCAAAATCTTCAGCGGAAGTGGAAGAATGCCATGCGTTTCGGAGTCGCGTTGCTGATCTGGAAGGTCGCATCCGCGATAAGGCTCGCACCCTTGAACGCGCCTCAACATTCAGCTTATTACAGTCACCCACTGCCGGTAACCCTGGTCCTCAAGGGAGTGAGGAGGAGTTTAGCGAAGAGGAGGATCCTATTCGATCTCCGGTTAACACTTTTTCTGGTCCAGTTCACTCGACTTTCACTACTTTTTCGCCTAAACCCGTCCCCGTTGCCTCTTGGGGTATTACATTTACAGGGCATAAGAACTTTTCGGTCAGTGCTTTTCTGGAGCGTGTAGCTGAGCTGAAAATCGCTCGTAATTCCTCAGACCAGTTATTATTCAATTCCGCTATAGATTTATTTAAGGATCGTGCTTTGGTGTGGTATCGGGCTAATCGTCATCTTTACTCTAATTGGTCAGAGTTAGCTGCTGGTCTACGGGAAGAATTTCAGGCCGTAGATTATGACGACCGTCTTATGGACGAAATTAAGCAACGGACTCAAGGTCCTAACGAACCTATTGGACTATACGTATCGGTCATGAAAAATCTCTTTTCTCGTCTTTCTGATTCAGTCCCTGAAAAAACTCAATTACGAATTCTGCAACGTAATATTCTGCCTTTCTATCAAACGCAATTGGGTTTAACTGAAGTCAATTCTATCGCGGAACTCCTTAAATATGGGAAAGTTCTCGAAGCCCGCAAGGCCTCTGCTGAAGCTTATGTACCGCCTCCCTTACGTGCTAAAACACTCGAGCCCGATTTGGCTTATGTCAATGCCGAACCAGTCCCGAGTTATTCTCGAAGTCGTGAGACACCCGTTACTCCCGTCTCTAATCGCCCTCGTGTTCATGTGGCACCCGTTTCAGCAAATCCTGTCACATGTTGGAATTGTCGTCAGACAGGACATCGTTACTCCCAATGCGCTTTACCTCGCAAACGCTTTTGCTATCGTTGTGGTCGTCCAGAGACCATTGTATCTTCTTGTCCGCAGTGTTCGGGAAACGCCCGACGTGCGCACTAAGTGGCCGTCCCGTGCGTACAGTATACACAGCGGCCTATCGACAAATTAGAGCCCGGTTAGATTTTATACTCGAACAAGCCATAGGGGATGAACGCCCCTATCTTAAAGTTCAAATCTTTGGTAGAGAGTTTCTCGGTCTCTTGGACACAGGTTCATCACGCACTATTTTAGGTGAAGCAGGTTGGTCCGTGTTAAAGGGTTTTGTTCCGCTTAAATCCTCTATGTCCTTTTGCACTGTTGCCAACGGTTCACGATGCCGAATATCAGGTGAAGTTGCCCTGCCTATTAATGTTAGGAATCGTTCTAAGGTCTTTGACGTCTTAGTGGTACCTGAACTACCGCATCAACTTATCTTGGGCGCAGACTTCTGGCGAGATATGGGTATCGTCATAAACATGCGCAGTGGCGATTGGGTATTTTCAGACGCACCCGACGTGTCTTCTGTCGATGTCGAACCACCGGTGTTATCTGATGAGCGTCAACGTCAGCTCGAGGCTATCATCAATCAGAATTTTCCTAACGTCGATAAGGAGGTGTTAGGTTGTGCCAAAGGTGTAGAGCACACTATTATCACTAGTAGCCCTCCGATTAAGCAACGCTATTATCCGATATCTCCGGCGGTGCAGAAAGTAGTCGACGCTGAATTAGAGAAGATGTTGGCTCTCGGTGTCGTTGAGAGGTCTCAGAGTGGTTGGTCTTCACCCATTCTTCTCGTGCCTAAGAAGGACAAGACTTTTCGATTTTGTGTCGATTATCGGAAGCTCAATCAGGTCACTGAGAGAGATGCCTATCCCCTTCCCTACGTATCAAATACCTTAGACAAATTACGAGACGCCAAATATCTTACGTCTCTCGATATAAAAAGTGCGTATTGGCAAATTCCTGTTGCCGAGTCTTCCCGTCAGTATACAGCCTTCACCGTGCCGAATCGAGGTTTGTTTCAATTTTGTCGTCTCCCGTATGGTCTCCACAACGCACCTGCCTCCTGGCAGCGTTTTATTGATAGAGTTTTGGGTCCTGAATTGGAACCTTACGTTTTCGTTTATCTAGATGATATCATAATTGTCACTCCTACCTTTGAAAAACACTTAACTATTTTAGAGCAAGTTTTATCTCGCCTGCGTGACGCTGGCTTAACGCTTAATAGAGACAAATGTCAGTTTTGTCGCGACGAATTGAAGTACCTGGGCTATGTGGTTAATCGTCGTGGGTTGATGGTCGACCCTGACAAAGTCAAGGCTATCATCGGAATTGCCACACCCAAAAATGTTTCTGAAGTCAGACGCTTAGTAGGTATGGCTTCATGGTACCGACGTTTCGTCCCTAATTTCTCTACTGTTATCTCCCCGCTTACTGATTTGCTACGGAAAAATCGTCCCTTCGTTTGGACGTTAGCTTGTGAAGAAGCTTGGACATCTTTGCGTGAACGCTTGGTTTCCTCCCCGATTTTGACATGTCCCGATTTCCAATACGAATTCATCATCCAAACTGACGCTAGCGACTATGGCCTTGGAGCCGTATTGACTCAAGACATAGACGGACAGGAGAAAGTAATTAGTTATCTAAGCCGTTCTTTAACACCTGCCGAACGTAAATTCTCTACGGTTGAGAAAGAATGCCTTGCCGTCCTCTGGGCTATAGAAAAGCTTCGCCCATATATCGAGTGCTCACACTTTACGGTGATAACAGATCATTACTCCCTCTGCTGGCTGAACTCTCTAAATTCTCCGTCGAGTAGATTGGCTCGATGGGCCGTACGTCTTCAGCAGTACGACTTCACTATCATCCACCGTAAAGGAAAATTCAATGTCGTTCCGGACACTCTCTCCCGTTCAGTCCCCAAATTGGATATCGTTCAAGTCAACCCTAAAAGCCAAGACAAATGTTACGTTCGTATCTTAGAACAAATTAAGAGACATCCCGAGAAGTACCCTCAATTTCAACTTATCGGTGGGATACTTCGACGTTACGTACCGCCTAATAGCACTTTTCCCTCTGAGGATTCCGATTCATGGAAAATCTATGTTCCTAAGGAACAACGACAAGAGGTCTTGTTAGAATGTCATAACGAGCCCACAAGTGGTCATCTGGGCATTGCGAAGACTCTCGCTCGCATATTGCAACACTACTATTGGCCTAAGATGTTAGGAGATGTGATTCGTCATGTCAAAGCCTGTCCTAATTGCAATAAGGCGAAACCTCTTCAAAGAGCTCCTGTTGGTCGTATGGGTGGACATTCTAAAGTTACTAAACCATGGGAAGTCCTCAGTGTCGACATTGTTGGTCCTCTTCCGAGGTCCAAGCGCGGTTTTAATTACATTTTAGTGGTCTCTGATATCTTCAGTAAGTTTGTTCTGACTTTCCCGTTACGTAAAGCTTCCTCCAAGTCTATTATCCGACATCTTGAAGAAGATGTGTTTCTGATTTTTGGCGTACCTCGTTCCGTAATTTCCGATAATGGCGTGCAGTTTCGCTCTAACGACTACCGTTCTAAGTTAAAAGAATATAAAGTACGTCCATGCTATACTGCGAATTACCATCCTCAAGCGAATCCCGTGGAACGTGTGAATAGGGTTATCAAAACCATGTTGATCTCGTATGTCTCTGACAATCATCGCGAATGGGACGTCTATCTTCCCAAAGTCACTTGCGCCTTGCGCACTGCTAGACACGAAGTCACCGGACATACGCCCTATTTCATTAACTTCGGTCGTGAGATGAATCTCACTGGAGAAAGAATTTCCGATGCCCCTATCTCTGACGGAACTCCACTTGTCGAAGTCCGCGACCTGGAAAAACTAATAGAGCGTTCCGAAGGATTTTCTAAATTATATCGTGACATCAAATCCCGCTTGCAGAAAGCATACGAGCGTGCTAAAGCGCGCTACGACACTCGTCATAGACGAGATGAATTCTTGGTAAACCAGTTGGTCTGGCGTAAAAATTTCGTCCTTTCAGATGCCGCCAAATTCTATACCGCCAAATTGGCTGACAAATATGTCGGGCCCTTCCAAATTAGTAAACGTATCTCCACTGACATTTACGAACTCAAAACTTGCGAAGGTAAATTGCTGCCCGGGGCGTGGCATGCAAATTTACTGAAACCTCAACCGAGTGATGATTAAGATCTATCTTCTCACGTGTCCAACTGCCTACAAATTATCGCTATCTCGATTTTGCCTTTTCGTTACATGTACCTACCGTTACCTTCACGGCCTGTAGTGAGGGCTGAAAGAATTCTCCTACCGTGATCCTGCGTGAAGTAAAAGGCTTCTAAAGGGACTCGGACACCTATTGTTCATTTCCATCTGAACAACCGGAACAATCACTTTCTTTCCCTCTCGGACCCTCTCCCTCTCGTGTGTCGGATCTTCCGGGTCTGCCATTTGTTCCTCCCCCTGCTTGCGGTTGTCTCCTCCCGCGGCTGAGTGCACGACCTTTTCCGCGCGGTTGCGGTTCCATCTTGGAAAATTCATTTCCTAACCCGCAATTACTAACTAAATAGCTTTGATACATTAAGAAACTATCGCTTCAGGGCAAACATTTTCCTTATATCGACTTCTGTTAGTGTGATTACCGGCCCCATTGCACAGCTTGTATCTGTGATTCCGTCTATGCAGTTATCTTCCCGTGCCTTTATCGCTTCCGTATGTTTCGGATCTTCCGTGTCTCTGCATATATGGAGTGGCAGCCTTGCTAGGGAAGTCCACACTATGTTTCGGTTTGCAGGTAGGCCTGACGAATATACCTGTGGGTTTAATGCCTGGGCGTAAAAGGCGTCCCAAAAATTCTCAGTGCCCCCCCGTTTCTTTTAACATCTTCAATTTTAGTTGTCGTGGGTTCGGCGTATTTTCTTACTTGTTCTGATTGGGATGTTCTCCCTGTGTTTTGTCGATAGCCCACGCAGCGACGATTGAATTGGGTGGATTAATTTCGTGTAACTCTGTATGTTGCTTCTGAGTACCGTATAACTTACGTTAGTTAAGTTATTTCTCGACTCCCGTGTAACGTTGATAGTTATGTATTTCGTACCGATTTTGACTTCGTTCCGATCTCGACTCTGCCGTACTGATTTTGACGTTCCGTACCGAATATGACTTCGTATTGTTTACGATTACGTATTAACGATTTTATGACTTCGTACCGTATAGCAGTTCTAGAACCTTTACCATTTCGGGATTGTGTTGCGTATCGTATGGTCTGGAATTTGCACTTGGTAGTTATTCTATCGTGTTGGTTATGTCGTACTGACGTTCTCTTCTTGATTTGACGTTTATTTGCGAAGGTATAAAGAAGAACGGTCTTTATTTGATAGTTCTCAGCCTTCCCAGGTCGTGTCCTGGCGACCTTTTGTTTCCTTACGTTCAAAATGTTACTTCCAGGAATCGGATATGACTTCAGCCTTATGGTTTATCGTTGCCTTCAGCATTTTAGTCGGGACAACGCCGGTCCAGACTTTAAACTTTTGCTCTCTAATTTCTATTTTTGTTTGGCGATCTTTTCTCGTTTTGTTGTTACCGGATGTTATGGATGTCGAAACAGCATATCCGTACCTCTGAGCAGTTGCACCATTCTGAGCTCTACCCTACCTTTATTTACCTCTTCCCTATTCCGCTTTGTATCCCGTATCTGTAGTAATAAACCCGGTTTTAGTTGACCTGTTATTTTTGGTTGTTTTGAGATACCGAGGGCCTCTCCCAAGGGTCTCTTTTACCGTCGCGTGTCTGCAGAGTGTCGTCTCGGGGGTTGCCTTGCCCGCATCTTGGCCTATTGGTAGTGCCCACTCCTCATTCCTGTGCCTTCGACCGTCGTAAGGATCACCGCCGGCCGGGCACACCGATATCTAACCCGTCTACACCCTCTTCCCCCGTGATGCTACCAATAGTGCTGGGCTGTCGGTTGGACAGGTCTCGGGGCGCGTCTGTGCAGAATCTCGACACCCTTGCTTTTTATTTTTCGTTACTTCCCCGTACCGGCCGAATGCCGAAGGGCCACGTGGTGGTTATGGCCAAGCTGTCTGGTGTTACTGTGACTGAGTGTGGATGTGTGCGTTTGTATAGTAGACAACGTCCGTTTTAGAGCTCTCGCTTACCCTTTTCACTATCTTTATCCCGTCAGCCTAAGTTCTCGGTGCAAGAAATTGCTCTGCGTTCAATTTCTTTTCGCTGGAAAGGGGGGAATTTGTTACGTTGTAAATTTACTTTGTCTATAGTTCGCAAAAGATTGTGTACCTATTGTCTAAATACGTGGAATTTTGTATAAAGTTCATGACTTTTTGAGCGTACCCTGTATATTGTCTATTTCACCGGTCGCTAAGACTGCCTGCAGTATGCCTCCGTGGGTACAAAACCTACTATTGAGCCCTCACCGCTCTAAATCACATACCGCGAACATGACAGATACATTTTGTGTAAGATCGGGCATTTACACTCTGTTTTTGTGAAAGCCTCTTTATCTGAATAACTAACTTTAATTATCTTAGCTCTAGCTTAATCTAACCTACCTGTAGTTTCGTATTTTCCGCATTTGCAATTATCTCTACGCCTTGCTTAAGTATATAAAATATCTTCTTATATATATTACGACCGATCCCTACCTAATGCATTTATTGTAGTTTGTAAACGTTTTGAAACGATAATCAAGATATTGTGCTAACTGTGTCATATATTTTGCGTTTTGCCAAACACAGAATCTCGAGCAGGCCCCGAGTATTATTGTTATTTTCCTTTTCCTTCGCAGTCGTCTCTCTAAAAAAAAAAAGGTAAGGAGAATTAATTAAAGAAATGTTTGGAGTGTAAGGCATACTATTAATTGCTGTCGATCACTTGTTGCTCTATCTTCGATATTCTAGTATTAGGAACTTCTGTTATTCCGTCCCCAGAATCATCGTAGGGGTTAGGATCATAATTTTCCTGTAACATAAGTTTGAGATCGGCCTTTCTACCGTCTTTCGCAGCGTTTTGATATTTAAGCTTTAGTATTTCGTTATTTACCTGCAGAAATTCTGTCCTTTCGCCCAATAAAAATAGAAACTACGTGTGGAAGATCGCTTGTTTATTTTCTGTCATACCTATCGGCTAAGTAGTACAGTTCTATCTGCTCACGGATTGCCAACGTCCGGCATGAAATACCCTCTCGTGCGGTCGACTTTATATCTCCTATTTACAATTGTTGAGTGATTCGCTTATGTTCTTCCTTCTAAGATATGTGTAGGGTTACGTTTAATTGTGTTTAAGTCACGATGTCGTCTCCCCTTTATTGTCAGATTAGTTGTGTGCTTATTATGTTTATTTGAAAACTCCCGCCTTTAGGTTGAATCCTTTCTAGTGACGCATTGAGTGTGCGTGATCTTGGGTTGTAACGTATCTACCGTAAAGGTCACGGTTAGGTCACTTTAGAAGTCGAGCTTGTTATAAGTGCATGGGCACGATATGCTTATTGTCTTTTGGTGAATTTTATCACTTTGTCTAAAAAGTTAGACTAACGCTTAGGCGGCTTTAATGAGATAAGTGTGAGTTATCGATACCTTTATTAGGTGATTTATCGTGAATTAATTTTTATCGCAATACCGTTATCTAATTTACGAATGCCACGAGGTGGATTTTGAATCGTTTTCGTGCTATGTGTGGCTTCTGAGTCCTTACCGTGGGATCTCCATATTATTTCTTCATAATTGGGGTAAGTTTTCAGAGCTCTGTGTTAAATTTTCGGGATTTTATCGTTGGGTTTTTTTAAATTTTATTAGGATTCTTTTGTCGGGCTCTAAAGCCCTCAAAGGCCGTTAGGATTCCTTTGACGACCATTTGAGCCCTCCGAAGTCTTATTTTTGGGGTTATCGCCCACAACAGGGGTTTTATCCAACATCCAGCCCACCTGTGGAATTGGAAATTTCTCCAACAAGGGAGACGCCGCCATCTTGAACATCTGCAGCGTCTTTCCGTCAGCCATCTTGCCAAATAAGGTTGTAAATTTTTACCTTATATATTTTCGACCGATTTTCGACGACTTAACGTTTGAGTGCAAGACTTATTTCGCCTAGTTATGAACCAAGAATTTTTGAGTGGTTTATTACCTATCGCACCTCTCAGTCAACTGCGAGGTCACAATATAATCCTGATTAATTTACCGTTTTAATTTTATTAATTTTTTTGTAATAATCAGATTGATCTGAAATTTTGTATTTGTCACTACCGTAATTATTGTAGCCTTATTTTGAGGCAATTATTTAATTTAAACTTAATCTAGAAAATTCATAAATTTTATCTCATTATTTTCTTTTGGGTAGATGTTAGACGATCAGTAATATACCTAGTGATTACTCTGCCGTTACAATGACTGTAGGTTACTTGAAGTATTGCAATTTTGGAATTTATAATTTGTTTATAATTTAGTACGTTTAAATTTCGCTGTAATCTTGTAAGATTTTGCCTTAATCTCTTGTCTTGCCAATAATTAACTTTCAAATTCATTTAACGTAGTTCATGTAAGCAAACCTGACGTTTTGTTTTGTTTTATAAGTTAGCGAATTTTACACACTTTAGGCTAAGACTTTATTTTAATACATTAATCTTTCTTGCGCTTATTAAATTTTATAAATATTATTTCACCTTTGTATTGACATTGCCAAGTGGCATGTAATTGAAAACTTTTGTACACCTAATTGTGAGGTGAAAGAAACGTTTCGGCAACCGACCAACTCCTGCTGATGCGCAGAGTTTATGTCTAATCATTAAGGTTTTTTTTATTTTTTTTTTATTTATATACTTTCTAATTTTGCAACTGTCACCTACGCTTAACCTTTTTTTTTATTCACCGTCTGTCTAACTTAATTTCCGATTTAACTTTCATTCAACGCATTGTTTTAATTTCTGATTTCACAATTTAATTTTAATTTTAAACTTATATCCGTACAACACGTCAAATTTAATTAAATTTTGTTATATTACGAATACCTTATCTTTTATTTCTTTTACCTCTGCATATTTATTTATTATTGTGACGAGGACGCACATGAGTGTGGGTGCTTCATTTATACAGGGTGTTCAATAGGTAACCCGCTGGAGGGACACAGCCAGTGGTAGATCGTAGGAGGCGCAGGTAGGTTATCTGTAGATAGCATAGTGTCCTGGTGCCCGGACAATCGTCGCAAGCGTCGTTGCCGACCGACGCTCTACTAAAGGTGTTCTCTTTTACCTGAACCGTCACGCCGTCTGCGACAGAGTTAGCTCGGCCCTGCGTTATCCTGTTTAACAACCCCCTATTGCGACTCCCCGTTTCATATCTTAATCAGCCGTTATCTTATTGCGACGTAGATCCGGTAGCAGTGTCTTAGGTCGCCGATCACGATTCCAAACTCAAAATGTCAAAACAAAATGGCGGACGGGTTTTTTGAAAATTGACGTATGGATGTGAAATTTTAGATACGGGGGTTTTTGGGGGTCGCCGATCACAATTCCAAAGTCAAAATGTCAAAAAAACAAAATGGCGGAAGAATTTTTTGAAAATTGACGTATGAATGTGAAATTTTAGATACGGGGGTGTCTTAGGTCGCCGATCACGAATCTAAAGTCAAAATGTCAACAAAAACAAAATGGCGGACGAGTTTTTTGAATATTGACGTATGAATGTGAAATTTTAGATACGGGGGTGTCTTAGATCGCCGATCACGAATCCAAAGTCAAAATGTCAAAAAAAACATAATGTCGGAAGAATTTTTTGAAAATTGACGTATGAATGTGAAATTTTAGATACAGGGATGGTTGAGGTTTACGTTTTATTTAATACGTTACCGAATATAATACGCGTGTGTACATGTGTAAATGTAATAAATGTGCGAATACGTTTTATTTAATACGTGACTGAATATTATACGCGTGTATTTCGTATTATTAACCTCGCCTTGATGAAGTTTTCACTTCCGCCGTGTGGTTTTAAGCACACTCATTCTTCTTGTTTATATTTCGGTGCTATAAAGTTCACTTTACGACACCCGTTTTGGTTGTAAAAGTATTTCTTTATCGCACGCTAGTTTTGTTGTTTTGACGTTTGTAACAAAAAAAATGGAACCAAATTATATTTAAATGTCAAAATGTAAGCCTTTAATGTAACAAACGTGTGCAATAGAAGTTGTACAAAGAATAAAAATTTTATTTACTAATTAACAATATAAATTGTTAATCAGAGTTGGATGATAAGTTTTCTGATGCTTGTAATTTACCTCCAATGTTGAAAAGTACAACTGTTATAAAAGTTTGTTTTTGATAATATGTCGAGACTATGTTGGCGAAAGATTTTGTAAATTGTCTTCTGCTATTTTGCGAATCTCTGGGGGCGTGCAATTATTTATTTCGTCCTTTTTGTTGATAATTTGAAATAATTTATTGCATAAATCAGTCTGAATTTTAATGATAATTACATATAACACCGCCTATATTCAAATATTTAAAATGTTCACGAAGTTGGCCGAAGACAAGGCAAAGCCTTCATCGACATTCCGAAGACGTCCGAATACAAACGAAATTGGCCGAAGACAAAGCAAGGCCACCACTGACATTCCGAAGACGTCTGAACACGTACGAAGTTACAGTTTCCATAGACGTTTTAATCATAATTACATAAACACCGCATATATTCAAATATTTAAAATGTTCGAACGAAACATGTCTCTCAATTTAAGCTTTCTTGAACTTTTAATAACCAAAATAGAAAAAATCAAGTGAACGGTGTTTTTCTACTTTGAAGAGAATAAAAACATTTTCTAGAAATACTATGCGGGAAAGCAGACTATGTGCCTTAGCAATGTGTTCCATTGAAAAACAATTACTGGCATCAACATCAAACTTCAATGAATGAGTTATTAATCATTTTGCTGATCGTAAGGAACGGCGGATGGATTTTATTTTCAAACAAGTTAATTAAATAGCATATTGAGTTTATTTTTGTCTGTACTTAATTTTTGATATTAAACACTCAGACCACCGGTGCCCTCCCGTCCCAAAAAATCACGGGCCGCCACTGGACCTGTTGTATATTTAGACGAAAGCTACGTACATAAAAATTATACTGTTTCGAAGTGTTGGCAAGACCCTGATGAACATGGAGTTTTGAAAAAAGATGGGGCAGGCCAAAGATGGATAATTGGTCATTGTGGAGGTAGTATGGGTTTTATTCAAAATGGCTTGCTTTTAATTAATGTCAAGCCACTCTTCAAATTCAGCAGTTGGTATATCAGAAGGAAAACCATTTCTTCTTCTGCTTGCATTTCTGGGCGAGTATTCGAGAAACCACCACGATTAAAACAGTTTTGAATTGTGGTTTCTGTTACGTTTTGCCAGGACATGGCTATCATATGCATTGCATCCAATAATGATAATTTTCTCGCCAAATCATTCGCACTAAATTGCGTCGTATCTTCCATATTTTCTAAAATACGAGCTCTCATTGCCTTGCGATAATAAAATTTTAAATTTCGTATTATTCCTTGATCACAGGGGAAGTTGTATTCGCAGGTAAGAATACAACATTTATGTGCTTTAAATTTGAATTAACAGCATGCGCGGTGCAGTTGTCAACAAGTAAAACAATTTTACGATTTAATTTATTGTCCCATTTTAATAACCATTCATTAAAAATAATGGATGTCATCCATGCGTTTGAGTTTGAATGGTAACCGACAGGCAAACTTTTAACACCTTTAAAGCACCGTGGGAATTTGCTTTTACCAATAATTAAAAGCCTCTCTTTCTCACCAATCATATTTACACAGCACGAAACTGAGATACGCTCTTTTGCGACTTTACAACCTTTAGCACTTTCATTTTTGAACAGATACGTGTGTTCTGGCAATGCGCGATAGTAAAGTGCCGTTTCATCTGCGTTGTAAATGTCATTAGGGGAATACTCGCCAATAATTTTAGGCCACTCGTTTACAATCCATTCTTCTGCTGCTCCAAAATCAGCATCCTTTTCTTCTCCATACGTGCGCTTGTAACTGATATTCTGCCGTTTGGTCCATCGATAAAACCAACCTTTTGTGGCAACAACATTTTCTTTCCCCATTTTCTTCGCAAGAATTTCCGCTTTCTCCATCATTAGCGGCCCATCAACACGCGCATCTTTTTTCTGGACATTAGTAAACCATAATTTTAAAGCTTTTTCTACTTTTGCATCTTTTCCCGTTCGATTTCGTTTTAAATTCACATTTTCGTTTTTTTTCATAGAATTTGTTATTGTTTCTCTATTTTTTAAAATTTTGCACAATAATGGCTGCGAAATTTTTAACTGAGCAGCTGCATTTCTTTGACTCATGCTGGGTAATCGGTCATATTTTTCTAAAATGCTCATTTTACTTTCTTATACGTAGTATAAGGAAGTATTGTGATGATGAAAATTTTCGACCTTGAGATTTTTGCAGATGTCCACGTTTTGAAGTCCCCTGATACCGAAAAAGTGATTTTTAAAAAGTTTCTGTGTGTGTGTCTGTCTGTCTGTGTGTGACCACGATAGCGGTCAAACCGCTGTAGATATCAATTCCAAATTTTGTATTTACGTGTATAATCTCCCTCTTGAGATCTGATTAGTTTTTCAGTAAAATCGGTAGACCGGAAGTAGCAGTTTACTTCAGTGAAAAATTCGAATTTTGCTAATATTTCGTCAATTATTAAGTTTAAACAAATTTATAAAGAATTGAAATGTACTCAAAATTAAATTTGAGACAAACTATCTTAAAGAGGTTTTTCGAAATTCCAACCGGAAGTAGGTCTTTTACTCTTATCGAAAATCAGTTTTTTGCGAATATCTCGCAAGTCATGCTTTCTAGGCAGGTACATTACGAGTATAAAAGTATTTAAATTATAATTTTAAATATCTTTTGTATAAAAAAAATTTCAAAATTCGGACCGGAAGTACCACTTTTACTCTTACCGAATAGCGATTTTTTGCAGATGTCATAAATTATGCATTTTATATATATTTATTAAGAGTACAAAAGTATTTAGAGTTGAATTTGCAATATTTTTTGTATACATGAAATTTCAAAATTCGGACCGGAAGTGGCACTTTTACTCTTAGCGAGTAGCACTTCTTTTCGAATATCTTGCAAAGTATGCATTCTATCGCGATTTATTAAGAGAATGAAAGTACTTAGAATAGGGTTTTGAATAAGTTTTGTATAAAAAAAATTCTTAAAATTGTATAATTTGAAACGCTCATACGTATAAGAAAGTCGTGTGGTGGCCACACCTCATTTTTTCCTTTGTGCTTAGATCTTTGCGCTTTGCGGACATGACGCGGGTCGTTTCTTGTGTTACACAAAACTGAAGGAAGTCAATGTGGCATGTAGTGGAGTTGAACTGGTGATGTAATGTATTTAATGTACATACGAGGTATGTTTTTTAAGTAAGTACTGTTTTTCCACACCGCGACCGCAGCGCTGCGGTCGGCGTTCTGCGTATGTGCACTGGGGACCTACACCTCTTGCCTACGCACTGACGCCATTACAGTCTGATTCTACCTTGTTTACGTTGTTTACTGAGTGTTTAAGATGCCACCGATAATCGTGAGTCCCGCCGACTGTGAAGTACGGGCTGTTATAAGATTTCTTAGTGCTAAAGACCTAAAAGCGATCGATATTCATCGTGAAATTTGTGCAGTTTACGGACAAAACATAATGAGTGATGGAATGGTAAGAAAGTGGGTGAGAGCATTTAAAGATGGCCGCACAAATGTGCATGATGAACAACGGAGTGGGCGTCCTTCGGTCGTTAATGAAAGTATTGTGCAGGAAGTGGACAATAAGGTGAGAGAAAACAGACGCTTTAGAACGTCCTCTTTGTGTGATGGCTTTCCTAATGTTTCGCGTAGTGTTCTGTATGGCATTGTGAGCGAGCGCTTGAATTACCGAAAATTGTGCTCACGTTGGGTACCGAAAATGTTGACGGATGTGCACAAAACCAAACGTTTAGGCAGTGCATTCACTTTCCTTGAGCGGTACCGCAACGACGGTGATGATTTCTTAAACCAAATTGTTGCGGGCGATGAAACATGGGTGGCCTACGCCACACCAGAATCAAAGCAACAGTCCATGGAATGGCGGCATTCAGATTCACCGGGAAAAGTGAAGTTTAAGCAAACAACTTCTGCCCGGAAAATCATGTGCACAGTTTTTTGGGACAGAAAAGGAGTATTGCTTGTGGAATTTCTGCCTCGTAATGAGACAATCAATCCAGAACAAAAGACGAGGCAAGTTGAGCAAGGGCATCGTTTTGCTGCATGACAATGCCCGTCCGCATGTGGCTAATCAGACCAAAGATCTCATCACATCTTTTAAATGGGAAACTCTAGATTATCCTCCGTACAGCCCTGACCTGGCGCCCAGTGACTACCATCTGTTCCTGCATTTGAAGAGACACCTGGGCGGTCAGCGTCTTCAAGACGATGACGAAGTCAAAACAGTTGTGATGCAGTGGTTAACAAGTCAGGCGGCAGACTTCTATGAGGAGGGTATTCATAAACTGGTACAACGTTATGACAAGTGCCTCAATATTGAAGGAAATTACGTTGAAAAGTAGATTAAGTTACAGGCTTTCATGTAAAAATAAAATTATTGATATATCTTTGCACGTCTTTTTTTAATTTCGAAACGGTACTTACTTAAAAAACATGCCTCGTATTACATCATCCTCCAATGAAGCGAAATGTGATAACAGTAAGCGCAAATATTTATATGCGTATTACATATACATACATATTGAATTGCCCGTACTTGACACGATAACAATAAGCGTGCGATAACATTAACCGCGACCACATTAAACGGGGTCCACTGTATATAAAATGTTCGTATTATAACCTTAAAATCGTGTTTTTAACACGGAAATTTTATACTTTTTACTGATCTGCTGGCATTGAAACCTACATATTTGGATACCGTGAATTGCAAGCTTTCTATTGATGTATATATTATCCTTGTATTTTGATGCTATCATGCAGCACCCTTTCTAAAGAGTAGCCCATTTTTTTTAAACACGTTTTGTTCAAATGGCATTCTAAAAAAATTTTTCATGTTTAATACTTACTTGCTACATTATATCAACGAATTTCTAAAATAATTTACTAACTTCTAATAACTATTTAATTATAAAAAATAATGTAATTAGTTTAATCCTGTTAGGTATACGTATACTTATTTCAAACTATGTAAATTTTGATAATGCGGATTATGCATGAAAAAAGTATTGATAAATATGAACTTGCGAACGAAATTAATACTGTGCTTTTACATGAGCGGCCAGAAATCATTTCATATGTGAAAAACTACGAGTAAAGAATAGAACAGGAGAGAGCATAACGTGGTGGTGAAATAGGTATTTTTAGACGGAGTTACCACTTTCGGTAGGTCAGTTATGTCCGGTTATGTCAAAAATGACATTTTAGTGTTTCTATAATGGTCAATTGTGTGGCTTGTGGTCGTTCTAAAACGGCAAGAACAAAGAATATTATTTTTTCTCTTCATCGGCAATAATAATTTAAAAAGAGGTATTTTAAATAAATTGTCATATATCTGACATGTCTGATTATGTGTTCAGTGTCGTAACATATATATCCAAGTCATTTAATATTTGTCATATTTTTGACGCTGATTTCATTCAAACCCGTTTATAATATATTAAAAAGAAGAACAGAATTGAAAACATAATACACTCACGATATTTCTTTAATTATTTTTGGACTAACAACCTATTTTAAATGATTATCGAGAACACAGGAAGTGTACATATACCCTATACAAAATATTTATGCACGCCTAGGCATTGCGGCGGCCATATTGAGTTACCTCATTTGGACAAATATCATTATTAAGGAGACTCTCTCCTGTTCTATTCTTTACTCGTAGGTGAAGAATTACAAAGATAAACCAAAATCTGCCCGAGGAAAACTATAATATAGTAGGTACCTATACATTAGAAAATGTTGGATTATTAAAGGATACAACAGGTCAAAACGAATAATAGACCTATTTGTTAAGTTTTTATTGTTCTTTTTTTAAACTAGAACTGGCAGCAGTTATTGATGGAAATATATTTGTTGACAATGAAGAGGATACACACTGGTTAAAAAATAACACTCATCCACCAAACAAAGTCGAAGAAAAATGGAAAAGAACATCTTTTGAAAGAGTGAAAATTACAAATACAATCGATTTATATTTTGAGTCATTTTCGAGTTCAAGGGAACCACTGGGATATAGATTAGTAAGTATTTTGAGGGTAGTCACCTATTTTGTTTTTAATAAAATTACTGAAGTAATGACAGCTTGTGTTTTTCCTTTCAGTTTTTAATGAAATTTGAGAATTTGTATGAAACCGAAGTAAATTGTTTGTGCTATAAATGGGCCAGTAGTTGCGAAAGGAGTATAGCAGGATGTAAACAAGACTCATAAATAGCAAGTATATTAAACCCGTATAGTATAACAAATCAGATTGTAGGTAAAAATGAGATTTATTAAAGACAAAAGTTTAACTTTATCCTTAATTTTAGGTACCAAAGAATTATTTGCTTTTAAAATACTGCCTTTACTTTTATATGGAACGAACATAAAGTGTAAGCAAGCTGGTTTGAAAGCCGTTCAAGGTTGAATCTCAAAATGCGTCCATTTTAATGGTAAATTATCCTTCCGGTATAAGAAAATCATCAATATATTGCATATATGCTGTCAAAAACGTTTTGTACTGCACTTGTTCGTACCGACAAAATCAATTATATAATATATGAAAATATACCTAGACGAGTGTAACTACTTATCGTTTATAGAAAATTCCAGTCTAATTCAGGTCAATCCATCATTATAATTTTTTTTTAATTTAAAGTACTTTTTTATTTTAAATTTTTCAAATTTACTATATTAAGAGAATATTTTATTTAATCGCCATTGTAATATTTAAAAATCAAGAACTACAAATAAATAAAATTAAAATTTGATATAGTTGATAAATGCGTTTTATTATATTTTAAATGTATATATAATGTAGTAGGGATTTCAGTATACATATTGTGGTAGATATTTCAGTAATATTACTGACATGTTTCCACCAATAGTACCGAAATATTTATTACAATATTAATTGCATCTATACTACAGTATTATCGAAATATTTACTACAAAATTATTGGCATATTAACTACAATATTACTGAAATATTTACTGCAATATTACTGACATATTTACTGCAGTTTTACCGAAATATTTATTAGAATAATATCGAAATATTTACTACAATATTACCGATATACAGGGTGATTTATGAGCTCACCGACAAACTTTGCCATATGAATGCGCTTGTTATTTTAACAAAAAAACATTATTGGAACATATGTCCGATTTCAATTATTTAAGGAAATAAAAGACTGCAATTTTTTTTTAATTTATTTCATAAACACTTACATATTTAAATAAATTGCTCAAATCTCAAAATCATGTGAATAGTTAATTATATTAAGTGTTCAAAATGTCCTCCTCCCGCTTCAATGCATGCTTCACAACGACGAACTAAAGAGTTTTTCACCCGAACAAAAAGGTATGGTTCATTCCTAATTTGTGTAGCATTTTTTGTTCTCTGTAACAACTGTGGTCGTGTATTAATCTCCTCTTGATAAACAATTTACTTCAAGTGTCCCCAAAAAAAGAAATCCAAAGGATTTAAGTCGGGTGATCGCGGAGGCCATGCAATTGGACCATTATTACCAATCCATTTTTTTCTTTTTTCAACATCATTTTGTTTTATTACACTACATAATCAAAGCGAGCTTGAATAATATCCGGTGTATTTCTTCTTTCAGGAACAAATGTCTTTTTTAACAGAATAATGAAAGTTCTTAAGTGCTCTATTAATCGTAGATAGTGATATTTGTTGAAGAGGTGGTCATTTGTTTAAGCACTTTTGCAGCACCTGGCGGACGGTTAGAGAACAACCCAGGTCAACCCAGTCAGTCACAAATCTGTTCTTTTTGAGCATTTAATAATTTTTGCCACCGATGTTCTGCGCTTACTTTTGAAGTATTTTTAATTCTTCAATACTTTGCATATATTTTTTTAACTGTACCCGGCAAAATTCCAAACTGTTGCCCAACCAAGTTGACAATCCTTCAATTAGTACTAGGAGAATAGCAAACAATCTGCATGTAAGTCAAAATTTTGTATGGTTTACAAATTGGAGATGCTCAGCGACGGCTAGCATTTTGTAATTGGTTATTGAAGCAACATGCTCAAAATAATGACTTCATTACAAATGTTCTGTGGACCGATGAAGCGTGCTTTACACGAGACGGAATAAACAATTACCATAATGATCATATTTGGTCATTACAAAACCCACATGCGATTAGGCAACGTAATTTTCAACAAAGATTCAATATCAACGTATACGTATTTTTTAAACAACATCTTTGACTTTCTTGAAGATACACTTCTTAACGTTATTGCAACTATGTGGTACCAGCAGGACGGTGCTCCACCTCATCGCAGACGGGTAGTTGTTGAGTGGTTAAACCAGCACTTTAGAAACAGATGGATTGGTAATAATGGTTGTTCGGGTGAAAAACTCTTTAGTTCGTCGTTGTGAAGCATGCATTGAAGCGGGAGGAGGACATTTTGAACACTTAATATAATTAACTATTCACATGATTTTGAGATTTGAGCAATTTATTTAAATATGTATGTGTTTATGAAATAAATTAAAAAAAAAAATTTGCAGTCTTTTATTTCCTTAAATAATTGAAATCGGACATATGTTCCAATAAAGTTTTTTTGTTAAAATAACAAGCGCTTTCATATGGCAAAGTTTGTCGGTGAGCTCATAAATCACCCTGTATTTACTAGAATATAAAGCATGTTTTCATGATCAGGTTTCTTCTGATGCTCGAACTTTTCCTTCCTATAAAGTTTTCTGTAAAACCAATAATAAAAAAATGTCCCATTTGCCTCATACTTATGTGGACACGTTGTATATTTTTCAAATATCTTAATTTTAACTATCGCAGAAATTCAACCGTGACAACAAATCCTGAGCATTTATAACTTGAACCGATTTAATATTAGAAAGATACAATTAATAATAATAATGAAGGAGCTTCAACACCAGAATAATTGAGGTATTTAAATTATTCACTCTCCTACTTATTTTAGTTCAAAGTGTAAAATAGTAAACTGATTGGTAAGAAAAGCATCATTTCTGTCACACTCTTCTCATGTATAATCATATAAGGAGCAATCATACCTGACATTCCTCTCGTAGCAGAAGACCATATGGTCTGCCAAATATTCCTTCAGACCCAAGTGGATTTTGCAAACCTGGCACTGTGTGAGTTCTGGAATTGAGTGAAAAAGACACCCATTAGAATCACAATAGAAACATCAATATAGACTAGTCCACAAACATCAAAATGCAATATTTACAATACCTTCAATTGAGAAGATTCCAGTTCTACCCTGAACACAAATGGTTTTATGTTTGGCTAAATGCGATTTCGAGCTAAATCCAAGGCAGCAAAATGTGCAGGCAAATATGTCCTTAGTGGTTAGCTTCGTAGTGGTTTCAAAATCCAGTGTGTCAATTTTATTCAGGTTGTTTCCGTATTCCTCAACAAAGTACACCAATAATTCTTCACCGGCTTGGATTGAACGAGTGCTTTGATAATATATATTATCCTCACAATGAAGAACTCTCAAGTTTTGTTCAGAATTATTCCAAGTACAATTAACATACTGCATCCAATTCAAATGCTTCGATTTACTTTTGTCCAAAACAAATTCCTCACCTTTCATTTCCCAGGGACATTCTGTTGCGGTTAGTCCAGTGAAAGGACCAAATGTTACACCTTCAGGAACAATTCTTAAGGCATATATTCCGATATGTCCCAAACAATCTTGTATTTCTAGAATATCATTTGGGATATCTTTTTGTGCTCCTTTATCCGCATTATTTAAAGCATGTTTGTTTAAAATATGGACAAGCATTCTACATTCAATGCAATAGTCTTTGTAATATGATTCACAATCTTCACAGTCTGTTGGCCAAATATATACAGATTAAGAATCATAGTACCACGCGATGATTTAAATTCTAAATTATAGCAGGTGGGATTTTTTTTATTAGGTTGTCCAGAATGTCAATTATTGATTAATTAACATTTTGAAACGTCACTTTGACAATACAAATCGTAAATTAGTACTTATATACCAACTTAATTTAAATTTCACAGCCTGCTCTAATTTAGAATTTAAATGATCGCGCGGTATTTACTACCACCTGGGGATTTTTTAAATAAATACAGAGTGATGAAACATATATTTATACTGCTCTTAAAATAACCAAGTAATATGCTACATAAGTATGTTAGAGATTTAATTGGCAATTGTTCTAAGTTGAACGTCAGTATCTGAGACAAAAAGATTTGAAAATCAAAACTATTACAGCTTGGTGTTTGTAATTGAATGAGATTGTTTTTCGATAAACAGTAAAAATACTAAATGCTCTGCAACTCTTCTGTGTTAAGGTCGTGTATTTTATATTTATGCTGCATACGTTTCATCATTCATTACAAACAACATAGTCAGAAACTTCTAATAGAGTTGCTTCTATTAGAAGTTGCCTTGCAATATTTACTTACAAAGTAGTCCATTATCAAACTCAATTTTAATATCATCAGCGTTGATCCCTCTTTCTATTTTAACGTTGTCATTTTGTTCTTCAGTTACATCACTTGATGGCAATTCTATTTTAATATTGTCCAAACATGTGGATTCGTCATACTGCTTTATTTTGCCATAGCATACTGGGCCTTGTAATTCAGCATTGTCTGTAGTAATAGCAGTTTCAGAGATGTCCACCTTATCCTCTACAAAACTGTCTTCTTCGCACTGTTCTTCCTTTCCACTAAATGCATTTTCCGAAAACATTGCGTCACGCAAATTAACTTGGTCAACATAATCAGCCATTACTAACGTTTGTTGTGATTTGAGGAGACTCTAGCCACTTCCTATGGCTGCCGTCAAGTCAAAGAAAATATTTGCGCGGTAATTTTAAAATCTATTGGGCAATCAGATATATTGCATGAGAAAACAATTCGTGCTTTGAATGTGCATTAAATACTAACAGAAACAGGTGTATCATTTCGTTTAGGATAATGAGACAGGTTTTATAATAAAAATAAATTTATTCAAAATGTAAATATTATTATTGGGTTATTAAGGGTTCCCTGACTGATCAGGGTTGTGTTCACAAAACCTTATCGAGTTAACTATGAGTTAAAACTCTCGTTCATAAATTGTTTTGCGTAAGAAAAGTAAAAAGAGTAAGTCGTTCAATAAATAGTAAGAGTTTACTCTAGAGTTAACTATTTCTACTCGTATATAACAGGTAGGCACAACTTAGAAAGAAGGCGCAATCAAGCCAAAATTTTTATCCGCGGTTTGTATTGCGTGAAGGCTGATATAGATGGCGCTGGCATCAAAAAATTACAGTTTTGAATAACACTAAGCAAATAGCGGGCGATTCAAAATGTATTTGGTAGCGGGAAATTCAAAATTAAGTTTATTAAAAATTAGGAGATCAAAAATATGTTGATAAAAGTTTGCCATGGAATGTAAAAATCCGTCTTAAGTTATATCATTAAGTGTCATACTGTCATTAATATTTGTCATTTTAAGAGAAAATATAATGCAGTGTGACACTTAATGATATAACTTAAGAGAGACTTGTACATTCCATAGCAAACCTTTTTCAATATAATTTTTGATCTCGCGGTACATGTTCACAACACTGTCATCAAATTGCATACTATTTACTAGTTCCCGTAGTAATGAGGAATCATTGCTAAGGAAAACAGTATGCAGTACGATATTCAATTACAATGCTGTAACCACACAATAACGTTTTAAAGAAAAGAATTACTTAAATAATTACACTTTAATATTGCTACGTAGAAAAGGTACAAAGTTCATTTATGAATATTAATAACTAACATCTAACACGTATGTTTTAGTTAAATTACCAGTACAAAAATAAAGTAACGAAGAATAGCATAATCTACAAAAAGTAGAATATTCGACTAACAAACATATTTTTAACATTAAGACAGAATTTCTGTTGAAAAAGCACAAGTACCTACTCAAAATACTACAAAGTAGAAAAGGTATACATTTATGATTACTATTGAAAAATTATAACTAACATCCAACATGTGTTTTAGTTAAATTACCAGTACAAAATAAATTAACGAACAATAGCATAATCTACCAAAAGTAGAATATTCGACTAACAAATATATTTTTATTAATAGAATAAAACACCTTTTTCACAAAAAATAGTTTAATAACTAGATGTCACATTTTGTGTGCACTGCACACATCGTCAGTAATAACAGTTACTACTGACGATGTGTGCAGTGCACACGAAATGTGACATCTAGTTATTAAACTATATTTTGTGAAAAAGGTGTTTTATTGTATTACTATTTCTATATTTCACAAGTGTTCAACATATATTACTACAAAGATAGTTTTAACAATAAGATAGAATTGCTGTTGAAAAGTACAAGTACCTACTCAAAATACTACAAAGTAGGTAATTAAACCCTATAGATACACAATGACTTAAGCCCATGTTTACTACCACCATTTACAAAATCTTGTATTACATAAATGATGAACATAAAATAAGGTGACATAAATAAAAATATGGATACATAAGATACCTAACAAGTTTAGTAGACGTCTTTTCATCAATATATAATTAAAAGAGTGACAATTAGGGCTTAAAAACTAAATAATGTTAATTACATGGCTATAGATGAAAACAAAAAAATTAAACCTGCAATAACTAACACCAAATTGGTTAATTTATTGTTGTCGTAAAACAAATGAGACTTCCAATGATATGGCTGCCTTAAGCTCCGTGGGTGGCCTCATGGGATGGAGTGTCGGCACTGCATTTCTGTTGAAGTGTACTGAATGAGGGTGTGCATAGTATCTTGTGTCAAAATGTAGGCTGCAAAGTTTCTTATTTCATGTTGTACTGGCATCTAGCACAGGTTTCATGCCCATTTGCTGTTGCCAAGTTTCGCTCCTGAATAATAAAATATAATAATTACAACTGTATACTAACAAATATCAACGATAGTATAAAGGCACATTTTCATTATAGGAAACTGCACAGGAAAATCATTAGGAAAAACCATAAATGCTTCTGTACCAAGAAATCTGAAGTTTCTATTAACACTGCTAAACATGGATTGATTGCTTGTGAAAAAACACAATATAGAAACTTAAAAACAAGTAGTAAGTTTTTCGTGTAGTTTAAAGGCTTTCTTATACACCCATAGGGTTAAACTGCAGTTGAGGTGTCGGGCGACTAGTGTACCTTATAGAGAACCTCTAATTGAACACCTTTTTCTTATAAAATTATCAATGCAAACATAGAGAAATGGAGATAAAAAATAAATTAGGTATTGACCAAGTCAATTTTGCAGGTTACATCTCATGTAAGGTATCCCATATAGATCATTGAAATCATGAAAATCACTATAATTGATGTTTATTTCACATAATCACACACAATTTAGGTCAATTTGTATGTTTTATGACTTCTGCGATTGTAAAAGCACCATCAAATGTCAACAAAAACAGCTGATATCATGCGATCTCGTATTTACAATTTTGCTAAAATTCAATCAAAGAACGTGGAAATCAAAGATACCTAATTGTTGTGTTGTGAGCTTAAATAAACATCATTTATTGCGATTTTCATTATTTCAATGCTCTATATGGGATATCTCACATGGGCTGTAACCTGCAAGATTAACTCGGTGAGTACCTAATTTATTTTTTATCTCCATTTCCCTACATTTGCATTGATAATTTTGTAAGAAAAAGTTGTTCAATTAGGGGTCCTTTATAATGTATACTAATCATTTTGTCAAAAATCGCCTGACATCTCAACTACAATTATTCTCACTTATATTATACTCCTAATAATTGAAAACTTTAATTGGTGTAATCGGAAACCAACAAAATCCTTGCTACAACCAGGTGGTCCTTGTTGCACTTAGAATCAGAACTACAAACAAAAAATCTCCAGCTCACCTTCGGGTTATATGTCAACTATTAGTGCCATTAGTTACTTGTTCGCATTCTCGGAAAATATGCATCGCTCTTGCTTCTTGCTTGTACGCCGCACATACAATGCACCAGCTTCTATCCATATTTTAAGTCTAAAAATGCATTATGTCAACTTAATAAAATTATCATATTACTCTTTACAGAACTTAGGGTACGATTATAACACCACTAACTAAGTAGTAATAAGAAAAATAATGTTTAGCAACACACACAAAATTTGTTGGTTTACGGCCTGTACGCGCTTGCATAAAGTGACAGCACAGTAGTAGCGACATCTCAATTATTCGGTTAAAGTCATGATTCAAATTTACTTCTAGGTCTCTTGTTTCTAACACCGTGGCGCCGTCTAGGTGCGCCTGCATTAGGTAGATTAGGCGTCAAAACTCATTTAAGTGAACCATCCGGATAATCCGTGCAGGTAGGTAAATTTTACTCGACATGCGCACTGACAGAATGATCATAGAATGATTATGTTTACTGAACATCGATAGCCGATATTTATCTATGGATATTATTATTATGTTTATGTTTACTGTTGTGTTTATACTTGTCAAATACATGCCATTTGAGGGCAATGTAAATAAAGCGGAACTTAAACACAATATTTCACTATTAAATTTTTCGTATAACAAAATATAGTAAATAATAACACCTTCGTTTCCTTCCTCTCCGTCATTGTTGATTCAAATCATTGAAAGTAGGTACACAGTATTCTGGGTTGCTATTCTGGAACTCATGCGGATGGAATCGTATACGATTGAATCCGAGTGGTTCATATACGTATACGAAAGATATTTGGTATTCTCGAAACCCTTCGAAGCGGAAATTTTAAATTCGCGTGACGAAACGTATCATCGTCACTTGTTTCACACTACACCCCGCTGTGAACCAATGAAACAAAAGGGAGCGAAATGTAAAACGTTCACATGTGGCATTTTGTCTTTTAAGATTTTGCTTGTTATTTATGGTTTAGGGTTTAACTTTGCGAGTGGAAACATCGAAATGGAAGGCAAAAAACGTTGCGGGACCATGTCACAAGAACGAAATTCAGTTTTAATCAATTATTTGAATAATTCACTGGTTATATTATGTGGAAAATGTACCAATGAATTTACCTTTAAATTCGCACAAAATTTGTGGGAAGATATTAGTATGTAATAAGTTAAATATATACTAGGTGCAGAAAAGTGAGTAGATATAAAGAAAAAAAATTAAACAAATTTATATTAAAATCTTACTTGCATTTACTTTTATATCTGTAATTAATAATGTATACAAACTATTTTAAACCTGGTAAGACATGTCTTTATAATAATCATTTTCTATTTTAAGAATGTTCTACATTTTTTACAATAATTACAAGACTTGCTCAAAAGAGGCGTTTAAAAGCACCCGCAGATGCAGCAGAAAAAGAAAAAAAATAATTAAGTAGAAGAAAGTGTACAAGTACTAAAAGATATTAAAGATATCTTGTATGAATTTATATAATATTTGATAAAGCATTTTTTATAAGTATTTATTCTAGAATCTGATTTCATATTCCTCTGCTTGTTAAAATACATTAAGTGAATTTATTACTAAATTTGCCAAATGTGCATACTTCCAAAGAATAAAATACAATAGATTTAATATTACAATATTTGTAACAGAAATTTAGTAAAAAATTTAATTACAATTACTAATGTATAATATATGTTATTTATGTAAAATAATTCCTTTTAATTCTATTTTGAAGATTTCTCCTTTCCACCAAGTCTCGATCCACTCGGATATTATTTCTAAAACATCAACAAGGTCATTAATAACCCCTCCATAATCCACACCATTTTCTATATCCTCATTAAGTGGAAAATTATTTGCAACACACATCTTATGTAATTTAACACATGCATTAACAATCTGAGCATGTTCCTGGATCATAATGAAGTATTCTACACTGCGTTTTAATGAGCACCTGAACCTCATTTTTAATACACCATTTTATCTCTCAATGAGCCCTTTACATCTTTTGTGAGTTTCATTATATTGTGCTACTGGTGTGCCTGGTTGTGGCTCATCAGCTATTGGTGTCAGTAACCAAGGCCTTAGTGTATATCAAGAATCACCTACAGAACTTGTTTTAGTTTTATATATTATGCAAGTATTTTATAAAAAAAAAAACCCAACAAATAAAATTTATTAAGTCATTGGCCATGTAAATTCTCCAAAAGTTGTTGTATGCCAGAATTTATCCATATAAATGCATCATTTGTGCTTCCTGAGTATTTACCATTAACATTTAATGTTTTATATTGGAATCGCATATCTTTTAAAAACAAAGTGTTACTTACAAATTTGGATAAACTACTTTCAACTTACTAATTGTACATTTATGAAATGACATCTTTTCATATTTAATACATCAATCACTTGATGTATTGCATGACACTGATTGACTCACAGCTTAAAAGAAATTGCATGCCGTATCTACTTGATAGCTGCCACTAACAAAAAACCTAAAATATCTATTTCTGAAGAACATGTTAAATAATCAATCATTTAACTTCTTTACCTTACTTCATACATCATGAGGATTTCCTAGATCCACACATTATATGTGGCCTGACTACATTAATAAGTGAATGAACAACATTTTTCGATAGTCTAAAACAATAATAATAATAATAATAATAAATTTATTAATTCTGTGTAGTGCATAAAATGCGTAGAACACGTCAAAAAAAAAATATAAAAATATCAATCTAATAAAGGTTTCATCATTTATTTTTTAAAGGACTCTAACTTCTTTTTATTTCTTCTAGTCTTCACTTTGTCGGTTATCGTATTCTGACAACTGCAACATTATCACTTGCCCAGCTTCATTAAAATTTGCCATTTTCTGTTTTTGCAATTACTGAATGTATTCGTTCAATCAGTCGGATTCAAATTCGATTACCTTAAGGCTGCGTTTGATAAGGTTTTGGCAGGAGAGAAATGTACCCAAAAAATACCATTTTTATTTCCATTTTTACGGGCGTAAAATATCAAAACATGTAAATTTCATGCATTAAGCATGAAGATAAAGGTTAAACGAAGTGAACGGTCGAATTCTTTTTTAAATTAAGTTAATATATAAGCCGTAAATAAAATGGGAAGTTAGTGGTTTTGCAGGTACTAGAAAAAATGGCTACATTTAAAAATTACACGGTAAATTTATATGTAATATAGCAAGTACATTCGGTATTTTTATTTGGAAGGTAAAAATAGTAACAACATTTTTGGTGGATCTTTACATACATTACAGATATCTGTTACATTTACGTCGCCTAACAGTGTAGCACATATAATATAGATGGCGATATTATCTTACAATTATTTAGAGGCTAGTTGTGTGGTATGCGATACTTTAATTATTCATTATAATTTAAAATTATAATTAACAACAATTTTTGCGGTTACTAATTATAAAATTTAGTATGTTACGAGTTATTTGAAAGTACGTAATAGACAATCAACAGTTGGCATCACTGGTTGGCACCACAAAACCAAAAAGTAGGTAACTACATAGTTTAATTTGCGAGTTTAATGAAATTGCAATATTTTAAAATATGGAGTTTTCTGTTACCTATCCTTAATTGAAAGATGCCTATGCTTTTACTAATGAGATGAATTATGTAAATCAATTAAACTGGGACTGTTTACGCCCACAAAAGCCTAATAACTGTTTTATATTTACGAAGTTAGCAAAGAAATTGTCGGCTAAGAACGTTTTACATTTGTCTTCAAAATTTGTTAAGGTTGTTGCTAATTACTTAAAATGTAAATATAGGTACATTTTATTTGTTAGCAGTTTTCAGAACTTTGAAATCGTTTATTTTTTAAATAGAAACTGCACACCATGTCTATAGTATTTTTGACATATTCATCAAATTTTATAGTTCAAACTATATAGAAATTAGCAAATAAAAAAATTCCAATGCGCAACGTTTCAAAAATATCGATATTAGAATCGAATAATGTATCAAAAATTCAAAATCGATTTTAAACAAATATTGAATGAAGAATATCGATATACCTTGATATCGACATTTTTATCATGTTTATATTAAAAGTTCTTTGCTGTGGCTTTTCAAGCCATTTAGTAACAAATAATAAAATCTTTAACTCAAAATATATATTTACTCAAAAAATAAAAAAAATCCAATAAAAAGACAAATAAAATATAAATTTGTATCTATAACGTATGAGATAATCCAAAACTCAAATATATAATTCTAGTGGTATAAAACACATACATAAATACAAATACAAAATAAACATTTTAAAACATATCTTCTTTACAATTTTGAGGAACTAGTAATTGTGATAAAGATAACACCCCACGAAGGCGATTCAGCGAACTATACGAGATGTCAAGTAGTCAAGTCTATGAAATGCAATATTCCGCTGCCGCTTTCCGATTATAATTTCTACGAAACAGCAAACATCCCAGTAGGCATTTTTCAAATTTCCAACTTCTTTCTTAAAAATATATTCTATTGTATTCTGTATAATATGAACAGTTTCTTTTGTATATTAATGTGAAATAAATGTGTGAAATTTCAAAGATTGTTTACCAGGATATAAGTAAAATGGCATTTTTGATTAAACGATATTATCGAATAAAAAAATCGATAACAGTCAATATTATTAAATAAAAAAATATCGATTTCAATCACGATTATCGAAAAGAAAACATTGATACTTATTTACAAAACAATATATCGTGCGCATCCCTAGTTCAAATCACATATGCCTGCCCACTCTTTCTTTTGGAGGTCAGTTCGCCGATTTTCTAGTTTCGATTAATAACAATAATCTTTATAATAGCCTCATTATTTATAATATATTAACATTAAAATAATACCTTTACCTTACTTAGTTTTGAAGATTTTTATTACAGTTACTGTTCTTTTCATTTTTGGTGTTTGTAGAGTTAAATCTTTGTACATATTTAAAACTGCTTTTATCATCTTTATTGTAAAAATACTTGAAGCTGTTTGGGTGGCGATTTTCACGGTTTGGTTAGAAAGTGCCTTATCTAATATGTTCGTGACGTACTTAAACGTAGAGATAGTGTATAATAACACAGTAAAATATAATAAGAGAATGTTCACAGCTTCACAAATTATGGCTAGGTTATGTTATAAAATATAAAGATATCGCATACTTATAATTCCTTGTTAAATTTACTTACATAGGAACCAATACATTCAGTTAAAAATGGTACCGTTTTGGCGCGATATTTGAATTGAAAAGTTATAATATAAAGTAACAACGTACCTATGACCAAATTTGCCTTAAAATATGTATATAGAATTTCTCTTATTCGAACTTAGTAATCTCACAAAAAAAATCCATTCTGCAAACTGTCCAGGAGCCAAATTACAAAATAGAAATAAAATAAAAACATGAAAAAACTGATCAACTGTCAAACTGGCACTTAGGATTTGCAAATACTAACTTTACATGTATTTTTAGCATGTGAAACATATTTATTAGAAATGTTGAACTAATAGGTACGTTATGAAGACAATAATATGACTATATTTCAGTTTTGCATATTATTATTATTATTAGACATGATCAACAAAGATGCAGGCTACGTACTAATGCGCGTTTGCACCGCTTTGTTAAGTCGAGATTAATTCTTAACTCGGACTTAAAGTCTTGCACCGCTTACTAAGTCTGACTTAAATTACTTTAAGTGAGGATTAACTTAAGTCTAGATATTTCCGGACTTAAAGCAAGATTAACCTATATTTGTTTCTGAAAAGTGATTGACATCGATTGCAACTCGTTTTAAAACCCGATCGTGTTAAAATGAATGTTGAATGGGACGATTTATTCGATGATGACTTTGATATTTTGGAAATTATAGATTTTGGCTTTCCAAGACGTATCATCTATGATAGAACGGATGATTTTAATAAATTAGATATCTTTCGTTTTTTCACCGATATAGACTGACTAAGCCAACGGTATTGAATTTATTGGCACAATTAGAAAATGATTTAGAGTTTACAAACGGTATACTGTGAGGACGCGCGGGTTGGAATAAATTCATTTAAAATTTTTGATTTTGTTTTATGCAAAAACGCTCGGATAGGTCGATTTTTATTTTTAGCTGCGGTTTTTGTGAAGGTAAATTGATGTACAAAGGCTGAAATAAGTTACGACCATCAATTTTCTTTTTCAAACGGGAACATATATTTTTTATATAATTTGTTAATTCTGCATCGAATTCTAAGTATGTTTCATGTACCATGTCCTATACCCAAACTCAACAGTTATCGAGAAATTTACAGTTGAACATATCAATAACTGCAGTTATTGCTTATTATAAAAATCAACCTATCCGAGCGTTTTTCCATAAAACAAAACTAAAAATTTTAAATGAATTTATTCCAACCCGTGCGTCCTCACTGTGTAAGTAGAATAATAGGCAATTGTTTATTTAAGACAACTTTCATTCTGTTTTAGAAATCAATGCGTCTCCCCAATAACACAACTTCTAACATGCCTTTGGTTTTATGCAAGCGGCAACTAGCCACACAACTAGCACATAAATGTAACTTCTTACAGATAGAAAACATGTAAAAATAAAATTTTACTAAATTTGGACATAGTTGCCATATCGATTCTAGTTTTATAGTAATCCGTGCTTAACTCTTACGATGCAAACCACCGACACTTAAGACGAACTTAAATAATAAGTCGGGCTTAACTAATCCAGACTTAACATGACAAACGGTGCAAACGGGCATAAATGCATCAAGTAACAGAAAATGTTTTATTTTGCATAACACAAACACACTGCTGTTTATTTATTGTGTAGCTTTATATAATAATAATATTAGTTTATTTCCAAAATAAGAGAACAACATTGTATTAATATAAATTACAAAATATAAATATATATGAAATAAGAAAATAAGAAAGTCGAATGGATAAGTATCACCTACCTTTAGCGAATATGTTTAAGAATAACTTAATTTATAAATAAAAGAAACGTAATTTTAAATTTTTACAAATAAATTCAAATGAATGCTTAAAGTTCGCGCGTCTTTCTCCCTTCAGCATGAAAGTTGACAAGTATCGATTAGATTCATACGTATAAAATCAAATTGCAAAGAAAGTCTGCCAGACTACTACGTTTGTAGGTAGAAATTCAATAAGCAGGTAAAATGACCTTGAAATGTTTTTAGATCTTTTCTTCAGAATTAGTTTAGTTTGTTAGAATTAACATTATGGCGCCATCCAATTATTACTAGTAGTACTTAAGAAACGCTAAAATCTTAGATACGAACCGAAATGGATTTGGCAGGATTGAAACGCACCCTTAAGGGTGCGTTTGGCAGGATTGAAACGCACCCTTAAGGGTGCGTTTCAATCCTGCCAAATCCATTTCGGTTCGTATCTAAGATTTTAGCGTTTCTTAAGTACTACTAGTAATAATTGGATGGCGCCACAATGTTAATTCTAACAAACTAAACTAATTCTGAAGAAAAGATCTAAAAACATTTCAAGGTCATTTTACCTGCTTATTGAATTTCTACCTACAAACGTAGTCTGGCAGACTTTCTTTGCAATTTGATTTTATACATATGAATCTAATCGATACTTGTCAACTTTCATGCTGAAGGGAGAAAGACGCGCGAACTTTAAGCATTCATTTGAATTTATTTGTAAAAATTTAAAATTACGTTTCTTTTATTTATAAATTAAGTTATTCTTAAACATATTCGCTAAAGGTAGGTGATACTCATCCATTCGACTTTCTTATTTTCTTATTTCATATATATTTATATTTTGTAATTTATATTAATACAATGTTGTTCTCTTATTTTGGAAATAAACTAATATTATTATTATTATATAAAACCACACAATAAATAAACAGCAGTGTGTTTGTGTTATGCAAAATAAAACATTTTCTGTTACTTGATACATTTAGTACGTAGCCTGCATCTCTGTTGATCATATCTAATAATAATAATAATAATAATAATAATAATAATATGCAAAACTGAAATATAGTCATATTATTGTCTTCATAACGTACCTATTAGTTCAACATTCTAATAAATATATTTCACCTGCTAAAAATACATGTAAAGTTAGTATTTGCAAATCCCAAGTGCCAGTTTGACAGTTGATCAGTTTTTTTCATGTTTTTATTTTATTTCTATTTTGTAATTTGGCTCCTGGACAGTTTTCAGAATGGATTTTTTTTTGTGAGATTACTAAGTTCGAATAAGAGAATTTCTATATACATATTTTAAGGCAAATTTGGTCATAGGTACGTTGTTACTTTATATTATAACTTTTCAATTCAAATATCGCGCCAAAACGGTACCATTTTTAACAGAATGTATTGGTTCCTATGTAAGTAAATTTAACAAGGAATTATAAGTATGCGACATCTGTATATTTTATAACATAACCTAGCCATAATTTGTGAAGCTGTGAACATTCTCTTATTATATTTTACTGTGTTATTATACACTATCTGTACGTTTAAGCACGTCACGAACATATTAGATAAGGCACTTCTAACCAAACCGTGAAAATCGCCACCCAAACAGCGTCAAGTATTTTTACAATAAAGATGATAAAAACAGTTTTAAATATGTACAAAGATTTAACTCTACAAACACCAAAAATAAAAAGAACAGTAATTGTAAGAAAAATCTTCAAACTAAGTAAGGTAAAGGTATTATTTTAATGTTAATATATTATAAATAATGAGGCTATTATAAAGATTATTGTTATTAATCGAAACTAGAAAACCGGCGAACTGACCTCCGGAAGAAAGAGTGGGCAGGCATATGTGATTTGAACTAGGGATGCGCACGATATATTGCTTTGTAAAAAAGTATCGATGTTTTCTTTTCGATAATCGTGATTGAAATCGATATTTTTTTATTTAATAATATTGACTGTTATCGATTTTTTTATTCGATAATATCGTTTAATCAAAAATGCCATTCTACTTATATCCTGGTAAACAATCTTTGACATTTTACACATTAGTTTACATTAATATACAAAAGAAACTGTTCATATTATACAGAATACAATAGAATATATTTTTAAGAAAGAAGTTGGAAATTTGAAAAATGCCTACTGCGATGTTTGCTGTTTCGTAGAAATTATAATCCGGAAGCGGCAGCGGAATATTGCATTTCATAGACTTGACATCTCGTATATTTCGCCGAATCGCCTTCATGGGGTGTTTGTTATCTTTATCACAATTACTATTTCCTCAAAATTGTAAAGAAGATATGTTTTAAGATGTTTATTTTTTACTTGTATTTATGTATGTGTTTTATACAACTAGAATTATATATTTGAGTTTTGGATTTTTTATACGTTATAGATACAAATTTATATTTTGTTTGTCTTTTTATTGGATTTTTTTTTGTTTTTTGAGTAAATATATATTTTACGTTAAAGATTTTATTTGTTACTAAATGGCTTGAAAAGCCACAGCAAAGAACTTTTAATATAAACATGATAAAAATGTCGATATCAAGGTAAGTATATCGATTTTGAATTTTTGATACATTATTCGATTCTAATATCGATATTTTTGAAACATTGCGCATTGGAATTTTTTAATTTGCTATATAGTTTGAACTATAAAATTTGATGAATATGTCAAAAATACTATAGACATGGTGTGCAGTTTCTATTTAAAAAATAATCGATTTCAAAGTTCTGAAAACTGCTAACAAATAAAATGTACCTATATTTACATTTTAAGTAATTAGCAACAACCTTAACAAATTTTGAAGAAAACGTTCTTAGCCGACAGTTTCTTTGCGAACTTCGTAAATATAAAACAGCTATTAGGCTTTTGTCGGCGTAAACAGTCCCAGTTTAATTGATTTACATAATTCATCTCATTAGTAAAAGCATAGGCATCTTTCAATTAAGGATAGCCAACCAGTGATGCCAACTGTTGATTGTCTATTACGTACTTTCAAATAACTTGTAACATACTAAATTTTATAATTAGTAACCGCAAAAATTGTTGTTAATTATAATTTTAAATTATAATGAATAATTAAAGTATCGCATAACACATAACTAACCTCTAAATAATTGCAAGATAATAGCGCCATCTGTATTATATGTGCTACACTGTTAGGCGACGTAAATGTAACAGATATCTGTAATGTATGTAAAGACCCACCAAAAATGTAAACAAATTTTATTTCATGGATCACTTAAAAAATTACACATGTATTTAGCTACTGTTACTATTTTTACCTTCCAAATATAAATACCGAGTGTACTTGCTATATTACATATAAATTTACCGTGTAATTTTTAAATGTAGCCATTTTTTCTAGTACTTGCAAAAAGGGTGCGTTTCAATCTTGGCAAATCCATTTCGGTTCGGAACTAAGATTTTCCTGTATCTTAAATACTACTAGTAATAATAGGATGTCGCCACGCCATGCATTCTAAAATTAAATAGCAATTACCTCCAAACATTTCAAGGTCATTTTACCTGTATGTACCGTAAATGCACTATTTTCACCCTGGTTGCGGTTATCCTGAAAAACTATGATTTACGGAACACGGTTGCCTGAAATTGGTAGCAGTTGTTTGTAACCAAAGTGACCACTTTCACATATTGGTTGTTAGTGGTAAGTGCATCACAATTAGGTGTTGACAAGCTTCATCGTAGGAGGTTACATATACCACAGAGAAAGAAGCAGAGAGCCCATAAGATAGGCTTTATAGTAGCCCTTCAGTTTTAGTTCATTTAAGGAAAATAGAGGACACTACGATTTAGAATTTACCATTATTTTATATTTGAACCACATGTTTGCTGGAAAAATGAAATTAAGATTTGTTATAAGTTACCTTTTAAGTTTAACTAACCGACACCAGATGACGATATTGGGGAACTTGAATTAAGATATATTTTCTATTTTTAATATTTAACAAGAATACAATCTCCTTATTCATCTCATCCCAAACATATTTAGCCTTGAGTTGACGACAAAAAACCAATTCACTTTTGTTAGTGAACGACAAAAAACATATACACATGTAAACACACCATAGTTATCAATATAAATTACGAATTCTTGAATTTCAAATGAAAGAAATTCAAACATTATTTTCGTTTTTCCGAGTGAGATTTTATATTAGAAAATAAACCAAATAGAGTTGAGAGAGATGTTTTTTCTGTTATGAGGATTGTCATTTTACTTTTAACGCTGAGTCACTTTACAATAAAACATTTACATGCCATAAGAAAATTGAATATAAAATAAATCCCAGTATTAGAATATTAAGAATCATTTTCATACGTTGCCCTATAAATTGCTTAATGGTATCACCATCTACAATCTCGCTTTGAATTAAGCATAAAAAGAGCCCGGAATGATTTCACTGAAGTCCGTCGATCATAATCACAATTTCTTAGATTATTCTGAACTGTAATTATTGTCCTTTCACTGAAACATAATAATGTTATTCGGTTACCTATTTAGCAGATTATAACAAAAAATGTTTACATCAACTTAGTAGCTTTATTAGTTATTCATATCACAGAATTTTTGTTATATGAAAATGAGGCAATTATCCCTATTACTGATGATCGAGTCGAGGTTTTACATCAAGTGTCCAAATGACTGTCGTCAAAGAGTGTGTCGAAGTGCCGGTGAAAGATTTGCACCTCATTTATTTAAGAGTTTTCGAAATAATTTATTAAATGGCGGTTATGTATAGGTAATAAAATTATTTCTTTCAGTGACATAAAGGAGTAGTAGTATAGTAGTATACCTAGTATTGATCAGAAAAACAAGAAGAGCAGAGCACTAACAAAAATAACAAATGCGCATATACCACCCAGTTCCTTTCAAAAAGTGACTGTAAAATTCTCTGTTCAAGTTTTTAGTCACATGATGGTCACAGCTATAAGAGTTTTCAGTTCTTTAGTAATTTAGGATTATCAATTTCAAACACTAATTCCTTGCAATTTATTTCTCAAAAGTAGGCGGAATTATTATTACTTCAGCCAGATACATTATTTGACAGTTACAGTACATATTAGTTAAGACGTCATCGCCGTTCAACGTCGTTTCAATAATTTCAATTATTTAAAATGAGAACCGATTCTCAAAGCGAAAAGGTGGATATGATTTTAGTAATTAGAGAGTTTGACGAAAATTACTTGCTAGCATCAAGAGTTTATGCTCAAAAATATCCTAACACGCGTCATCGCCCTGGCAGGCGGCCATTAGAAAGTTTATTGCAAGTGTTATCAGAAACCAGAAAGGCAAAGACCAATTATGGGAAATGAAGAAAATGATTTTGTTGTTATCGAATCTCTTGTAGAAAAGCTGCATACAAGTCAGCGAAAAATAAGTGAAGCCAGTGGAATAATTAAGCAGGCGGAGCGTCGGAAAAATTATAAAAAGGCACAGCTTTTTCCCGTATTGTATTCAATTATACCAAGCACTTTTGGAAGTAGATTACGATCGTCAACTCGTATTTTGTTTATGGGTTCTAGAGAAGTTTAATAAAGATGAATTTCTTTTGGATTTTGTACTGTTTACGGACGAGTCATCATTCCACAATAACGGATTAGTTAATAGACATAATTTTCACCACTACAGTGACGAAAATTCCCATTTTTCTAGAACTCTCGAAGGCAACACAGATGTTGTGTCAATGTGTAGGGTGGAATAATTGGAACGCTAGTGATAGTGATACGTTCTTTTTCGATGGTAACTAACAAAGAATGTGGTTACAACTAGACGGTGCACCAGCGCATTTTCAAGTAAATGTTAGAAATGAATTGGATAGGCAATATCGCAATAGGTGGACAGGACGCGGCGGTCCACTCAATTGGCCAGCAAATTCTCCAGACCTAACGACTTCTGTTTTTTTTTATGGAAATATTTCAAAAATATTGTCTATGATACACCACCAACTACACCAGACGATATGAGAGACAGAATAAGAATAGCGTTTCGTTCTTTAACACCAAGTATTTTAACAAGAGTTAAACAGTCCTTTCAAGAGAAAATTCGTTTATGTATTGAAAAATAAGGACACCATTTTGAGCACTTGTTAAAACATTAGTTTTCTTTTACTACTTAAGTTTGTTATTTGTTTAATAAAGTACCTATGTATTTGTTGTTTACCTAGTTATGACGCTTTTTAATTATTGTGAAACAAAACCAATCAAACCGTTAGGTTAATAAATATTAGCCATTTAAAAAATGAATTGCACGAAACTAAAGGCTGTATTACACTTACCAAGTTCTTGACCAAGTTATTGGCCAAGAAATTGTCGGCAAGTTCTTGATCAAGTTATTGTTGACCTTGACTGTTTTACACCTATCAATTTCTTGGCCAAGTTTTTAGATGAATTAGCAGTACCAATAGTGCAAAAGTACGAAACAAAAAAATTAATAAAGTTACCGAAGATTTGCGTTTGATATTGAACGTAAAAATAACGGCACAAGAGGTGCAAAAGAAAATAAATAATTTACGCATACAATTCTTTCAAGAAGTATCAAGTTAACATGTCATTTTTAACAATTTTCTAAAATGGAATTTGTATTTACATTTTAGGCAGTTGGCAAAAAAGTTTATAACATGAATATTACTAGAAATCACTAAAAACTTGATCAAGTTGAGAAGAAAAATAGAACATGTTCTAAGCCACCAAGTTCTTGGCCAAGAAATTGACCAAGTCGACTTGACAAGTGTAATACACGACTTGTCGTCAATTTTAACTTGATCAAGTTCTTGGCCAATAACTTGGTCAAGAACTTGGTAAGTGTAATACAGCCTTAAAGTTTGAAATTGAAAATCCTAAATTACTAGTATAGTTTTTAGTAATAATAGTAAATAACGTATCTGTTTGAAGTAATAATAATAATATTGTTTTTAAACACTCTGTATAATTTTTAGATTTCAACTTTAACTTATCTTAGAGTCTGATGCTTTGAGTAAACAATAAATACAATTTAAAATAATTCGCTCAAATATATAAGACAGAAATAGTTAAATGTCTCTGTTAAGTTATGTATAGGGAGTATAACAGTAAGTAGCCTTCATTTAGCCTATAGTATCAAAATATGCCATAATATACAAGTGTTCCATTTAAATTTTCATAACTTTGGTACGCAACTTTTATTGAATCACTCTGTATATTTCAAAACAATTTTAAAACGTGCCCGTAATGTGGCAAAGTGTTAAAACATTTTGTCACTTCGTATATATAAATCGACGGAAATGTGGTGCGCCAGCCTGTATATTATCTGTGCTATACCTATATAAATGTTTACATTAGGATATTTTCCAGTTTGTTCACTAAAATCAATCCTCTTCCTAGATTGTATTTTTATAATAATATTCCCCCAAACATTAATCTAACACAAAGAAGGAGCTCTTGGAATTTATAGTCAATAAATCAAATCATATAAATATAAAAAAAAAGTACGCTCAAGGTAACTTTGTGTGCATAGTTGATGTAACAGTTTTTTGTGCAGAAATGATTGCAAGCAACTATAGACCTTAAGTCTTATGATCATATGGATGGAAATTAAATGAAATTTTGAATCCTATATTTAGTAAAAATGGTTTTGTCAATTATTAGACAAAAATAATTATAATACTTTCAAATAACAGAAAAAAATATATGTAAAGTAACTTATTCAATACCGAAATAAATTACCTAAAATAATAATTTTTTAGGAGCGTCATCTGTCGTTAACTAGAATACCATGCTACCCCTTGTATATCAAAATTACCAAACGCTTTAAAAGGCCATAGCCATCTCAAAACCCAAAAATACAAGTAGTAGTAAGTATGGCGCCACCACGATATCTAACCTTCTATTTATTAAATCAAATTATCCGATGGCTTAAAATTTTGAGAAACGCTTATTCAATTAAACACACCAACTTATAACCCAACTTTGGTCTTACCTCATACTTCCCCAAAGGTTGTTGTAGAATAAGATGTATAGCACCGCCTCTAGCCAGTCGAGAAAATGGGCGTGGTTCAAACGCAAATAATTCGAAGGTCTTATGAAAAGGACGCCAGTTTCGCTATTGTATCTATGCCATACACCTAGCCGACGATTATAAACCCGAAACTAGTTTATTCATGACCCTCAGGTAGAATGATAAATAAAACCATCACACTCATTCGCAACTCAACATCAGGTATATTTAAAATAAACATATATAGAACAGAAAACAGTAGACGCACGAGACATTAACAGCATCTATTCATTTGATCAACCCAATTGTCGTTACAACTTTACAAAAAAATAAATAATAAATATAAGCAACATGACATAATTAAGGAAACAATGTCCCACAAGGGTACTCAAATGTAATTAATTATAACACTGAAAATTGACTTAAACGTTGTACAAGGTCACCAAATGTGTACCAAAGAAACAAATGAATTACGCAAACGTATTATGTAAAAGTTGACAAAATAACACAGGCAGCATTGGCCAAAGAGTTCCTTCCAGTGTCGAGCAGCTTGTACACAGTTCAACAAAATCTTAGCCAAGTAAACGTAACACTCTGTATATCAGAGCCTGACAACAAGCTGATCGCACTAGGGCATTAACTCTAAAGGATGTTTATTACTAATACTAGTATAATCACTAATAGCTTCAGTTAACTTTGCCTTACATAGAGTGAACGTGATTTAAACATTCAGATCGTTGATGATCGTTCAAACTTATACATACTACAGGGTCTAAATTGATTAATTACAAGTTTACCAAACAATAAATTTTATACAATGATCACTGGATTACTACAATGCAAATAGCATCCAAAATATACATTAAAATTGATACACCAAAAATAATTCTGCTATATAACAAGCCGAAAATTGACGTTGTAACCCCACATAGGTCACAAGTAAAATTTAATTGAACGTTACAAGAAAAGAGACAAACTTAGTGGCTCGTATGTCACCATAAAAATTAATTAAAAGATTAACGTTGACTCTAATGAATAGTTATACAAGAATTTACGAATACACTGTACGATACAAATTCAAAATGTACACAACTTACGCAACTTAGTCGTGTTTATCTGCACTCTTATGATGCAATTACAGACAATGGTAATAAACATAAATTAAATTTGTCACAATACCTGTTCGATGTTGACACACATTCAAATACACAATACTTTTCCTCCAAGGATACGAAACACGTACAAGGGATGTCCGATCAAAAGTCTGTTTGGTTACTCACACTTCCAAAATATCGCAGAACAGCAACAGCAACATATAAGTGTACGAAACTGTGCCAAAAATATGTGTTTCACCAAAACATTCCAAAGATACAGGTTTCCAATTTCCTACATAACCTCCAAGGTACACGTGCTCACAATTCCCAGCGGGACGGTATCTAATACTTGTCAGGCATCGGTAATTTACAAACTCCTGAACAACTGTTATTAACCGCTACTAATTGTAATCATCCGCTACTAATAGTTATCAGCCGCTACCAATTGCAACATCTGCCAATAATTGCAACTAAAAGAAAGATAGGAAAGACAAAAGGAAATTACCAACAGTCCAACACGCTAATAAAATACTTACAACAACGGCAACCCTAACCAGCTAAACAAATATCCATTTATAGCTTTTCTTCAAAGCGACAGAACCAAATTTATGCTTGTGAATTCCTTCATTTAATCCATCTTACGACGATGATTCACGATACAACTAAAAGGTATTAAATCCACAAGTGCCGATCAGCCACCGTGTTTTGCAATTAACCACGTGTTGATTGTTCACAAGGCAAGACAAAAGAGACCAAGAATTCTTCTCACACACACAGCGTGAAGCACATATCCGACCAAATGAGCTAATGCCCACAAACCCAACAGACAAAGGATACAACTACGTACATATAATTAGCGTCAAAGCAGTAACTTAGAGGTGGAAAATTACACCAATATTTTTAAACGACAAACCATGAATTGTAAAACCCAAAACAATTAAAATAAATGCTTCCCGAAGACTAATTAATCAAGCCATCTAAAAATCACGAGGCCCACGCCATCTTTCATCAGTCGGTAGTGATACACACATGAACAACACCACGACAGGGAAACGAGATGGCGATAGGGTCGACAAACATTAACATTAAAAACACAGATCACCAAAAATAATCTAGTAATCCAGTTCTTATTGTCCGAAACAAAACTAACAATTTCCCAATATTTAAAATAAAATAATACCGAACGAAAATCCTACAGGGTAAACGTAAAATTCACAATACTGAAAATAATAAAAAAAACAAAGTGTAACAATTCCCTCCTCACTACCAAAGGTTATTTACTTGTAAATTACCGCTAAGCTAAACAGACGAGACAACCAACAACTGTGCGAGACATAACACAAAACATACGATATTATTAACGTGAAAAGTCGACATCGACTAAGGAAAAGGATTGACAGAAGTGCGTGACAATGCCGACACAAGCGCAGCACCACCAATGGCTTGGCCAAAACTACTACGTGACCCTTCGGCATTCAACCGGTACAGGAAAGGTAATCAAAATAAAAGAACAAAGGTGTCGAGATTCTGCACAGACGCGCCCCGAGACCTGACCAACCGACAGCCCAGTACCACTGATAGCATCAAAAAGGAAAGGGAATAGACGGGTTACGTTACGGCGTGCCCGGCCGGCGGTGATCCTTACGACGGTCGAAGGCACAGGAATTAGGAAGAGATTCTACCAATAGACCAAGATGCGGGAAAGGCAACCCCCGGAACGACACTCTGCAGACACGCGACGGTAAAAGAGAACTTTGGGAAAAGCCCTCGATATCTCAAACAAACAAAAAAAAGGTCAACTAAAAATGGGTTTATTACTACAGATACGGGATACAAAGCGGAATAAGGAAGAGGAACTAAAAGATAGGGTACAGCCAAAAGGTGAAACTACACATAACCACGAACGACACGTTCACGCAACATACGTACATTCCAGAAACACAACAACTGAAGATCGCCAAACAAAAATAGACATAGCAAAAAGAAGTTTAAAGTCTGGACCGGCGTTGTCCCGACTGAAACGCTGAAGGCGAACGATATGCCATAAGGCGAAAGTCAATATCCAATCCTGGAAGTAACATTTTGACAATAACAATAGCAAAAGGATCGCCAGGACACGACCCTTGGAAGGCTGGAAACTATCACATAAAGACCGTTTCTCTTTATACCTTCTCTAATATAACGTCAAATCAGAACGAAAGTGTCAATACGACACATACAATACGATAGGATATCTATCAATGCAATTTCTAGACCATACGGTACGAAACATAATTCCAAAATGGTACAGGTTCTAGAAATGCTATACGGTACGAAAGTCAAAATACGACACAAAGTCAAAAACAGTAATCATCGATTAAGACGATTCGAAAAGTCGTAATCAGTACAGAACGTCATAGTCAGTACAAAAAAAATCTAGATCGGGAGTAACACACATAACTTGAGAAAGTTAACACAGAAGTCGAAAATAACTTATAAAAGTTAAACGGCAAAAATCCACCCAAATCAATCGTCGTTGTGTGGGCTATCGACCAAAACATAGGGGTAATAATCCCAATCAGAACACGTAAACACAATATGTCGAACCCACGACAACTAAACTGATGATGTTAAAGAAACGGGGGGAAACAGAAAATTTTTGGGACGCCTCTTACGCCCAGGCATAAAACCCACAGGTATATTCTTATGGCCTACCCGCAAACCAGAAATATCCACAATAAAGAATTCAATCATCGGTAGGTTGTGCTTTAAGATGTTCCACACTCCATGTTCCAGGAAGTACATCACCATCACAGTTCTTAAGCTCATAGGCGTTACCAGACACACGTCGATGAATCATGAAAGGACCGATATACTTGTCTGCTAACTTCGCAGAGTAAAATTTCGCAGCATCAGACAAAACAAAATTCTTACGCCAAACCAACTGATTAGGCAGGAAGGAAACCGGACGATGTCTAAAATCGTAACGAACTTTAGACTTCTCATAAGCTTTTTGAAGACGAATCTTAATGTCACTATAAAGTCTCGAAAAGTAAGAAGACCGACACATAAAGTCTTCCGGATTTCGTTGACACGTTTCGACAACATTTCCATCCTCCGCAGGCGTCTGAAAATTACGTTCGCCTGTGAGATACATTTCTCTACCAAAATTTACGAAATAAGGAGTATGACCAAGAACCTCATGTTTTGTTGTGCGAACGGCACAAGATATCTTCGGCAGGAATAGATCCCAATCACGATGGTTATCGGACACATACGATACCAACATAGTCTTAATAACACGATTAATACGCTCAACAGGATTAGCTTGGGGGTGATAATATGAAGTATACGAAGGAGTAACCTTGTATTTCTCTAGAAACTGACGATATTCTCTGGAACGAAACTGAACGCCATTATCACTAATAACTTTACGAGGAGTTCCAAAAAGCAAAAACACATGATCTTCCAAAAATTCAATAATCTTTTTCGTCGAAGCTTTACGAAGTGCACACGTCAGAACGAATTTACTAAAACAGTCGGATACGACAAGAATATAGCTGAAACCACGTTTCGTTCTCGGTAACGGACCTACAATATCGACACTCAATACGTCCCAAGGTTTATCAATGAGAGAATGACCTCCCATGCGACCAGCAGGCTTACGTTGCTCAGGTTTAGTTCTGATGCAAATAGGACAACGACGAACATAACGGATTACATCATGAACCATACCAGGCCAAAAATATTTTTGATAAAGACGATGAAGAGTTTTAAAAATACCTAGATGACCTGATGTTGGAGCATCATGACATGACGAAATGGTCTCAGTACGGCGTTCTTTAGGAACTACGATCTTCCAGTCTTCATCATCATTGTCGAAATATTTGTTAGAAGGACGTACGAATTTACAAAGCTGACCGTTCACTATTTGAAATGTAGGATACTTATTCGGAGACAGCTTGACTGCTTTAAGTAAACGGTGATACCACTTATCAGTTGAAACGACGGAGACAGAAACAGAATCGACAACAGGCACCGATCGAGAGAGAGCATCCGGTACAACATGATCTTTACCTTTGCGATGTATAATGTCAAAGTCGTATTGCTGTAAGCGCACAGCCCATCGTGCAAGACGACCACTAGGAGAATCTAACTTATTCAACCAACACAAAGAGTAGTGATCCGTGATGACAGAGAAGTGTGATCCCTCTATGAACGGACGGAGCTTCTCAATAGACCACAAAACTGCTAAACATTCTTTCTCGGTGGTCGAGAAATTCCTTTCGGCACCATTAAGCGAACGACTAAGATAGCATATTACTTTTTCCTCGCCATCGATATTCTGGGTTAACACAGCGCCCAAACCAAAATTAGAGGCGTCAGTTTGTATAGTGAATTCTTTACTAAAATCAGGACAAGACAAAATAGGAGCCGATATCAAATGTTGACGAATTTGCGACCAAGCCTCTTCACAAGACTGATCCCAACGGAAAGGTTGACTTTTACGTAGCAACTTAGTTAACGGACCAACGAGAGAAGAAAAATTTGGTATGAATCGACGATACCAAGAAGCCATACCTACAATACGTCTAACACCAGATACAGAAGATGGGGTCGGAATTTCAAGGATCGCTTTAACTTTATCAGGGTCAACCAACAAACCCTGTTTATTTATTACATACCCCAAATACTTCAATTCGTCACGACAGAATACACATTTCTCACGATTAAGGGTGAGACCAGCAGTCTCTATACGAGAAAGAACTTCACTTAAAATTTCCAGGTGTTTTTCGAAAGTAGACGTCACAATAACTATATCATCAAGATAGACGAAAACATGCGGTTCAAATTCAGGACCCAACACTTGGTCTATGAAACGCATCCAAACGGCAGGACTATTCGAGAGGCCGAAAGCTAAACGACAAAACTGAAATAACCCCCGATTAGGGACAGTAAAGGCGGTATAGGGACGAGAAGACTCCTCAATAGGAATTTGCCAGTAAGCGGATTTAATATCCAAGGAAGTCAGAAATTTAGCATCACGTAGCTTATCCAAGGTATTCGAGACATAGGGCAACGGATAGGCATCACGTTCCGTGACCTTATTAAGCTTCCTGTAATCGACACAAAATCTATAGGTTTTATCTTTCTTCGGAACCAATAAAATAGGTGAAGCCCAAGGACTGTTAGATTTTTCAACGACACCCAATTCCAACATATGATTCAACTCTTTATCTACGATCTTCTGCATCGCAGGAGAGATAGGGTAATATCTTTGTTTAATAGGCGGACCATTAACTACAATACGGTGTTCCACTAAATTGGTACATCCTAACTCCTTAGTAGATTTCGAAAAATGGTTATTAATGAGCTGATCTAATTGTTGTGTTTGAGCCTCAGAAAGGACATGTTCAATACCTACAGAATTAATTGGAACGGGTTCAGACGAAAATACCCATTCGCCACGTCGAAGGTCAGGTACAATACCCATAATCTTCCAGAAATCTGCGCCCAAGATCAACGTATGCGGTAAAGAAGGGACAACCAAAATATCAATGACGTTAAATTGATCTCGAAGACACACAGGAACTGAAATTTCACCCAAAGAACGACACTTCTGACCATTTGCTACCGTACAGACCGTAATTTTTGACTTCAGAGGAATATTCATAGCACGTAAAGTATCCCATCCAGGACCCCCTAAAATAGTGCGTGAAGCGCCAGAGTCAAGAAGACCTAAGAATGACCGATTAAAAATTGACACATTTAAATAAGGACGCTCATCTCCTCGAGCGTTCGCGAGAATGAAATCTATTTGATACTTATGCTTACTATTCGTCGAATTATCAAAACGACGACCCAAACGACGACTTAGGACGTCCGACGAGCGTTTCCCGAACATAAAGAACAAGACGATACAGTCACATTTGGTTTGCCACAACGGAAGCAATGTTTTTTTCGAGGTTGAGAACATTGACCAGAACGATGACCTACAACTCCACAATTCCAACACTTGAAAGGGAAATAATTCTTAGAAGTACTAGCCTCCACCGTAGTACGTTTCACAGGAACCTTAGGTGCCGACACACAAGCAAGGTCGGGTTCAAGTGATTTGCCCCGAGAAGGAGGAGGAACATAAGCTTCAACTGAACTTCTACGAGCTTCCAACTGTTTACCACACTTCAAGAGTTGTGCAATGGACGTAATCTCGACTAAACCAAATTGTGTCTGATAAAATGGCAACAGATTCTTCAGCATAATTTTAAGCTGAGTGGCCTCCGGAACATGAGTACATAGACGAGCAAATAAGTTTTTCATTACCGAAACATAAATACCAATAGACTCAAGAGATCCCTGTGTTCGATGTTTAATCTCTTCAAATAATCGATCATCATAATCGGGAGCCAAGAATTCAGCCCTTAACCCGTCCAACAAATCAACCCAATTAAAGAAAGAATCTTTATTAGCACGATACCAGATTAAGGCATCACCGGTAAAAATATCTATAGCGGAACTGAATAAAATTTCATCACTTGAATGACGCGCGATCTTAAGTTCGTTTACTCGTTCAATAAAAGCGTTGACCGACATTTCGCGAGGATTCCCCGAGAATTTAAGTCCCCAAGTCGCGACAGGAACAGGCCTCAACGGCGAGACAGGCTTAACTATTAACGGCTCAGGTTCCCAATCGCTAGAAGACTCCTCAGACTCCAAATTCACTAATGGACCTCCGGCAGTAGTTAAATCCAAAATCGTGCTTTGACCGACCATGGTACTTCTGCGAGCAGCTCTAGCCTTAATCGTCAATTGAACTCCCAAAGTACAAAGTTGATCGATAAATTGAGCTCGTTGTGCAGTCTCCTCATCTGATGTTGGCTTACTGCGTTGCGCACGACCGAAAGCACAAGCTAAAGAAGTTGACAATTTTTTATATGCCGCCGACGTCCGCGTGTCTGAAAACATAGACAAAGTTGTCTTGATAGCGTTAATTTTTGCCGTAAGGGCATCCGCATCCTGAGCAAACGTAAATGGATACGCGGGTACTAACGTTTCCGGATTCTTACACAACCGCTGCATCATCCTTAAGGAACGACGCAATTCTTCAACCGTACCCTTACTCGTTGAACCGTACCTCGCTAACTCGTACTCCAACTCATCTTTACTAAGTCGGTTGGTTTCGATTTTAAGATCCATAATGACGTAACCGAAAGTCAAAGCTCCCCAATGAACACCCGACAAATTAAAATTCCGCTACGAATCCCTCTACACGATGATCTACAAATTGTTAAAATTATCGAAAATAAGTAAAGTCGTTAAAGATTCAATCTTAAAACTGGTTACCAGCGTTCAAAAATACCTCCACCTCAGACTGTCACAAATACTGTATGACTGTCCACTATTCGCAACACCAAAACTATTAATATCACTATTCGGAAAATTCAATCACAGGTCGACAAAATTCTTGGAAAATGTACAGTCCTACTCGACTGTATACGGGAACGTACGCTAACGAAAAATAAAAAAAAACTATTCCCCAAGAAATATCAAAAGTCGAAATACAAAAGTCGAAATAATTTTTTCCCAAGTCCCAACCAATTATGTCTTAACTAGACCTCAGACATTCATTAACACACACACACAAGACGCAACTGTGATACAAGCTGGTATACTTTTTTTTCCCTCTCCAAATACTATATGACCAGGTCTCAAACATTAAAATTTAATTCCTGAAGATGATCCAAAACGTTTCTGAAAATTTCAAGTCCCCTTGCCAACCCCAATTGACTTAACCCGAATTTTTCCCAAAAGTCCCAAGTACAGGGCATCAAAACTTTACTAAAATTTCAAAAAGGAAGTCCCCAAATGTTGGGCGGCGAAGCTCTTTGAATCAAACTATTATTTTTCCCTTAAAAAGGCCCCAAATGTTGGGCGCCAAAACTTTTGCTACCCCTTGTATATCAAAATTACCAAACGCTTTAAAAGGCCATAGCCATCTCAAAACCCAAAAATACAAGAAGTAGTAAGTATGGCGCCACCACGATATCTAACCTTCTATTTATTAAATCAAATTATCCGATGGCTTAAAATTTTGAGAAACGCTTATTCAATTAAACACACCAACTTATAACCCAACTTTGGTCTTACCTCATACTTCCCCAAAGGTTGTTGTAGAATAAGATGTATAGCACCGCCTCTAGCCAGTCGAGAAAATGGGCGTGGTTCAAACTCAAATAATTCGAAGGTCTTATGAAAAGGACGCCAGTTTCGCTATTGTATCTATGCCATACACCTAGCCGACGATTATAAACCCGAAACTAGTTTATTCATGACCCTCAGGTAGAATGATAAATAAAACCATCACACTCATTCGCAACTCAACATCAGGTATATTTAAAATAAACATATATAGAACAGAAAACAGTAGACGCACGAGACATTAACAGCATCTATTCATTTGATCAACCCAATTGTCGTTACAACTTTACAAAAAAATAAATAATAAATATAAGCATCATGACATAATTAAGGAAACAATGTCCCACAAGGGTACTCAAATGTAATTAATTATAACACTGAAAATTGACTTAAACGTTGTACAAGGTCACCAAATGTGTACCAAAGAAACAAATGAATTACGCAAACGTATTATGTAAAAGTTGACAAAATAACACAGGCAGCATTGGCCAAAGAGTTCCTTCCAGTGTCGAGCAGCTTGTACACAGTTCAACAAAATCTTAGCCAAGTAAACGTAACACTCTGTATATCAGAGCCTGACAACAAGCTGATCGCACTAGGGCATTAACTCTAAAGGATGTTTATTACTAATACTAGTATAATCACTAATAGCTTCAGTTAACTTTGCCTTACATAGAGTGAACGTGATTTAAACATTCAGATCGTTCAAACTTATACATATTACAGGGTCTAAATTGATTAATTACAAGTTTACCAAACAATAAATTTTATACAATGATCACTGGATTACTACAATGCAAATAGCATCCAAAATATACATTAAAATTGATACACCAAAAATAATTCTGCTATATAACAAGCCGAAAATTGATGTTGTAACCCCACATAGGTCACAAGTAAAATTTAATTGAACGTTACAAGAAAAGAGACAAACTTAGTGGCTCGTATGTCACCATAAAAATTAATTAAAAGATTAACGTTGACTCTAATGAATAGTTATACAAGAATTTACGAATACACTGTACGATACAAATTCAAAATGTACACAACTTACGCAACTTAGTCGTGTTTATCTGCACTCTTATGATGCAATTACAGACAATGGTAATAAACATAAATTAAATTTGTCACAATACCTGTTCGATGTTGACACACATTCAAATACACAATACTTTTCCTCCAAGGATACGAAACACGTACAAGGGATGTCCGATCAAAAGTCTGTTTGGTTACTCACACTTCCAAAATATCGCAGAACAGCAACAGCAACATATAAGTGTACGAAACTGTGCCAAAAATATGTGTTTCACCAAAACATTCCAAAGATACAGGTTTCCAATTTCCTACATAACCTCCAAGGTACACGTGCTCACAATTCCCAGCGGGACGGTATCTAATACTTGTCAGGCATCGGTAATTTACAAACTCCTGAACAACTGTTATTAACCGCTACTAATTGTAATCATCCGCTACTAATAGTTATCAGCCGCTACCAATTGCAACATCTGCCAATAATTGCAACTAAAAGAAAGATAGGAAAGACAAAAGGAAATTACCAACAGTCCAACACGCTAATAAAATACTTACAACAACGGCAACCCTAACCAGCTAAACAAATATCCATTTATAGCTTTTCTTCAAAGCGACAGAACCAAATTTATGCTTGTGAATTCCTTCATTTAATCCATCTTACGACGATGATTCACGATACAACTAAAAGGTATTAAATCCACAAGTGCCGATCAGCCACCGTGTTTTGCAATTAACCACGTGTTGATTGTTCACAAGGCAAGACAAAAGAGACCAAGAATTCTTCTCACACACACAGCGTGAAGCACATATCCGACCAAATGAGCTAATGCCCACAAACCCAACAGACAAAGGATACAACTACGTACATATAATTAGCGTCAAAGCAGTAACTTAGAGGTGGAAAATTACACCAATATTTTTAAACGACAAACCATGAATTGTAAAACCCAAAACAATTAAAATAAATGCTTCCCGAAGACTAATTAATCAAGCCATCTAAAAATCACGAGGCCCACGCCATCTTTCATCAGTCGGTAGTGATACACACATGAACAACACCACGACAGGGAAACGAGATGGCGATAGGGTCGACAAACATTAACATTAAAAACACAGATCACCAAAAATAATCTAGTAATCCAGTTCTTATTGTCCGAAACAAAACTAACAATTTCCCAATATTTAAAATAAAATAATACCGAACGAAAATCCTACAGGGTAAACGTAAAATTCACAATACTGAAAATAATAAAAAAAACAAAGTGTAACAACCAATTGTAGGTTTCAATCTCTTAAATTACAACTAAACTGCAGATTATATAAATTTATCAAATATTCAGCGCCTCTGGTGGTAGTAACCCGGCGACGGTGGCGTAGCCTGGTGTTCGTAACCATTTTAGGGCTACAAAAATTTGTTAATCATGGGCCATCTGGATATTTATCTGTGCATATACCTATATTATATTTGAAAATTATTTATATCAGCTTATAAATGGAGGTAAGTAATTTAATTTGTTACTAATACTAACAAGTTGTAATTATATGCTTTTTCTGTTTTATTTGAACAATTTTCTGTTAATATAGAACATGGACATAAAATGTGGATACTGCTCGTTCGTGATTGCTAGGAATTACGAAACAGCATGTAGACATTTCCCATTGCATTCATGCCTTGCAGCATATGATCATGTGACAATTGATTCCAGAGGAATTGCTTTGGCATATGAGGGAGATGCAGAATATACAAATAATGAGAATACGGAGAATACTGAAGATAATTTAAACAAAGACTGTTTTGAAAGTGGTACTTAAGCATAGAAATTATTTAGTTTAGGTTTTAACATTTTCTCTCTTTTATTAGCTGAACAAAATGACAAGTGGACTGATGAAGCAGTTCTGCTGCTGATTAATGCATATGAAGAGCAACAAGAAAAATTTATGTCTCCCATGTATAACAAGAAACAAGTATGGCAATTAATCAGTAATGAGTTGAAAAAGCATAATGTGCAGAGATGCCCTAAAAAATGCGATGAAAAGTGAAGAAATTTAAAGAAACATTACGAGAAAATTGTACGAAGCAATGATCAAACGGGATCCGATAGGAAGACTTGGATTTATTTCAAGGTAATTTTGACATTTTATCAGGGATAGTAATAATAAATATATACAATTTTTATAGCCACTGCATAACATTTTATTTAAAAATCCGGGCATAAATCCCATTGCCACATGCAGCAGCACTGGCATTATTAATATTAGAAAAGATGCAAAAAGGAATGAGAAAAGAGAGAACACAGAATCTGGTATGAATATATAATTTACTTTATGTGTAATACCTAGAATAATGTTTATATAGATTGTAGTAGTAGTACCCCCAAGAAAAAGAAAAAGCATGAAACAAGAGAAGAGGCCCGAGAAAGAAGGCATCGTGAAAAAATGGAGCAGAAAGAAAAGTTTTTTCAGTGGTATAAGAACTACATGGTAAAAAAATAAATTAATATAAATGGCAGTTTTAGTTTTGTTTTTATATAAGAAGGATTCATTAATTTTTATGTATATTTATAAGAGTAATGCATTTATAGTTTTATGTATATTTTAAAAGAAATAAAACCAGTTTTCTCTCAAAATTTTATTTTGTAATAGACAAGCATAATCTTTGTACTTGTAAATTCTTTAATGCAATTGTTGACAGATGCGATTTCTTTTATTTGCACCATTTGCTGGCTCATGTCTAATTTCACAAATATTTTCGACGCCATCATCATCATGAACATTATTATCAGCATGATGTATGTTGATTATATCATCTTGCAAAATACAAATATTATGCAGGACACAGCAGGCTATTATATATTTTGGTATCCACTCAAGATGCCGGACATCCATATAATGTAAAATTCGAAAGCGACGTTTTAATAGAGCAAATGCCCTTTCAATTGTTGAACGACATTTGGCATGCAAATAATTAAAATTCCTTTGTTGGTCTGTTAAATGGCCATTATTTTTGTATGGTGTAATTAGTTGGGGTGTGCATGGATACGCTTTATCTCCAAGAAGATGAACATCATTTGGAAATTTTTGTACAGCTTCATTTGTCATATATTGCCAAATTTCACTTCTTCTCAGAACTGTTGCATCATGCCTGGAACCTACTTCTCCAGCATAACAATGTGTAAATAATAATTTGTTGTCACAAACTGCCTACAAAAAAGGAAAATAGAAAATAAACATTTGTAAGGAACATATCATATATTTTAAGACAATTGTGGTGCTACCGGATCTACGTCGCATTAAGATAACGGGCTGAATTAGGGAATGGAACGGAGAATCGCAATAGGGGATGTTAAACTGGATAACGCAGGGCCGAGCTAACTCTGTCGCAGACGGCGTGACGGTTCAGGAAAATAAGAACACCAAAAGTAGAGCGTCGGTCGGCAACGACGCTAGCGACGTTGTCCGGGCACCAGGACACTATGCTATCTTACAGATAACCTACCTGCGCCTCCTACGAGCTACCACTGGCTGTGTCCCTCCAGCGGGTTACCTATTGAACTCCCTGTATTTTCGTAGCACCTAATCTTATGTACGTGCTTGTCACAATAAAATTTGAGGTATGCAGAGGTAAAAGAAATAAAAGAAAAGGTAGTACGTAATGTAACAAAATTTAATTAAAGTTTATGTGTTGAATGGTTATTTTTTTTTTAAGAAATATTAAATTGTGAAATTAGGTAATACAATAAAACAAGCGTTGAATGAAAAGTGAATTTGAATAAAAAAAAAAGAAATGAAGCTAGACAGTTGTAAAATTTTGAACACTAAGCGTTAAGTTATAGTAATAGAAATTTTTTTTTAAAAAAAAACAAACAAGCCTTAATACAAAATTATAATCTCTGCGCTTCAGCAGTAGTTGGTTGGTAGCAGAAACGTTTCATCACCTCACATTAAGAATACAAATGTTATCAAGTACACGCCACAACGGCAATGTTAATACAAAGGTGTAAATATTTATTTATAAACGCAAGGAAACTAATAAGTCAGTATATAAGACTTAGTCTAAAATGTGTAAAATTCGCAAAAAAAACATCGCCAGGTTCGAATACATGAACTAAATTAAATTAAATGAAGGTTATTTATTAGCAAAGTCAAATAGTTAAAGGTAAAATTTGAAAAGAAATTTTATAATATACCATAAAACACTGAGGTTCGGGAACCAAAGTTTGCTTCTACAGAAATGAAATTATCTAGCTCAGGTAAATTAATTGATCAACGTGAAAAACAAATTTTGCTAGCTTACAAAAAACGTGCAAAATTATTAACAAATATTAGATTTAAGATGCAACACATCATGTAACATACAATTATTTTAACGGTAGAGAAAATCACTAGGTATATTACTAATTAAATAACATCTCCCAAAGGATATAGTGAAAAATAATGAATTTACTAAAATTAGTTTTAATTAAATAATTGCCTCGTCATAGGGCTACAAAATTTACGGTAGTGACATACCCGAAATATATTAATTAATCAAAGAATTACATAAAAAAACAAAAGAAACAGCGGTAATTTAATTCGGAATAAATTGTGACCTCGCCGTTATCTAAGAGGTGCGATAGTTATTAAGCCACTCGAAATTCTTGGTCAAAATCTAGGCAAAATAAAGTCTTGCAATCAGACGTAAAGACGTCGAAAATTCGGACGGAAAATATGAAGTAAAACTACAACCTTAGCTGCTCTCATCTGGTAAAATGGACGCCGGAAGAACGCTGTGGGAATCCAAAATGGCGGCGACTCCCTTTTGGAAAATTCCACTTCAACAGGTGGGCAGGATGTTAAGAAGCAACTACTGATGCATCGATAAAGAATCACCACGCTCTTCGGTAGAATTGCGGGGCGAAACCACCAAAAATAAGGCTTCGGAGGGCTTAAATGGCCGTCAAAGGAATCCTAACGGCTTCTGAGGGCTTTTGCGCCCGACATAAGAATCCTATTAAAATTTAGAGAAGAAAGAACCAAAAGTAAAATCCCGAAAATTAACACAAAGTTCCAAACACTTACCCCAAAAAGATGGAGATCCCGCGGTAAGGACTCAGGAGTTCCACATAGCACGAAAATAATTCAAAATCCACCTCGTGGCATTCGTAAACTAGATAGCGATATTGCGATAAAAATAATTTACGATAAACACCTAATTAAGGTATCGATAACTTAAACTTATTTCATTAAAGCCGCCTAAGCGTTAGTCTAACTTTAGACATAGTGATAAATTCACCAAAAGAAAATAAGCATATCGTGCCCATGCACTTATAACAAGCTTGACTTCGAAAGTGACCCAACCGTGACCTTTACGGTAGATACGTTACAAACCAAGAACACGCACGCTCAATGCATCGCACTGGAAAGGATTCAAACTAAGGGCGGGAGTTTTCAAATAAACATAATAAACACACAACTAATCTGACAATAAAGGGAGACGACATCGTGACTTAAACACAATTAAACGTAACCCTACACATATCTTAGACGGAAGAACATAAGCGAAATACTCAACAATTGTAAGTAGAAAATATAAAGTCGGCAGCACGAGAGGGTATTTCATGCTAGACGTTGGCAATCCGTGTGTAACACCCATTACATGGCAACGTTCTAACCACGTTTGACAGAAATAAACAAAACAAACTTCCACACGTAGTTTCCATTTTATTAGGCGAAAGAACAGAATTTCCGCAGGTAATTAACGAAATATCAAAGCTCTAATATCAAAACGCTGCGGAAGACGGTGGGGAAACCGATCTACCTATATGTTTCAGAATATTATTAACGTCCATAATCCCTACTGGAAGTCCCAGGATGAACCACAGAAGATGCCTAATACTTAGAAAAACGAAGGAAGGCCACAAGTGTTCGGCAACCAATTAATAGTATGCCCACTGTCCCAAGCATTTCCTTAATTAATACTTCTTACATTTTTAGTGGGACGTCTGCGAAGGAAAAGGAAAATAACAATAATAATCGGGCCTGCTCGAGATACTGTGTTCGGCAATACGCAAAAACATGTGAAACAGTCGACACAACAACCTGACTGTCGTCTCGGAGCATTTCCAAGCCACAAATAAATGCATTATGTAGAGATCGGACGTAATAAATAAGTAGATATTTTTAAAAAAAACTTAAGCAAAGCGTAAAAAGTAACTGCAAATGCAGAAAATACGAAACTACAGGTAGGGTAGAATAAGCTAGAGCTAAGATAATTAGAATTAGTTACTCAGATATAGAGGCTTCCACAAAAATAGGGTGTAAATGCCCGATCTTACACAAAATGAATCTGTCAAATTCGCGGTACGTGAGTAAGGGCGGTGAGGGCTCAAGAGTAGGTTTAGTACACACGCAGGTATACGGCAGGCAGTCTTAGTAGCCGGTGAAACAAACAATGTACAGGGTACGCTCAAAAAGTCACGAACTAATACAAAATTCCACGTATTTAGACAAAGGCACACAATCTTTCAAGAACTACAACCAAAGTAAATTTTACAGCGTAACAGTGGGTATCTGTAAATTTACCTGTAAAATTATAGCTGCAAAATTTTTGCGACATATATAAGATGGTCCATTTTCTTTAGGCATAGGTATTGGTATGTAAGTACCATCAATACAGCCTATGATATCTGGAAAGCCCATATTGTTAAAATCATTTGAAATTGCTTCTAATCTATTATTTCTTGGCCAAGATATTATAGATGGTATCTTTAATAAGGCATCTGTTACTCTTCTTACACACCTTAATCCAGTTTTGCCTTTCCTATATTAAAACGTGAACATATAGATCTAAAATAGAAACTCAATTATTTATTAATAAATGAAACTACATTTATTTATACCGATATGAATCTGGTGTGGCAAAGTACCATAGTGCTATTAGTATCTGACTTTTTGCGTTTATTGTTGGATGTCCTCGGTCAACCAGTGATGATGAAATGTCATCTTTAATTTCATTTAATATATAATTAAAAGTATTTCTGTTCATTCGAAAGTTTTCTTTAAATTCCAAATCTGTATATTTGTCAACTACTTCCTCTACATAATTTTCGATTTTTGGGCGATTTCGTAAACCTAAATGAGAATCACAATTTAATCAGAAACAATCTGTTATTTTTCTAATGAGTGTTAATTGTACAAGTATTATATTGCACTTACGTGTTGTAGGTTCATTAACAGTATCATCACTGCTTGTACTTGTACTACTGTCTGATGAGTCAGAGGACAAAAAAAACTCATTAAATAATACAAAACCTACTTCTGTGTCCATTTTGAGAGCAAATATAAACTGAAAAGTTTGGTTATGTTTATTGATGTTTATAACACATAGAAAACTAACCAACCTGTTCCCTTAATAGACATCAATTTTCAGTAACCCTAAAATATCATAACCGTGGTTGTGGTTCACGATTGGCATTTACGGTACATACCATTGCTTTCATTCAGCAAACACAACAGTTGCGCAACTGTTCAGTGATCATGTCAAGTAGACGAGCGCTCACTGTGAACATGTTCAGGAGCGGTCGCCATTTTTGTGAGCGGAAAAATTCTATGTTCACTTAGTGAGCGTATTCTGTACGCATGCGCCATTGATTCATTCCAAGACCAACCTAATACATACTTCTGAAGAAAGTTACTAGAAAAGTAAGATACAGCAAATTAAAGTTATTGTGCAGTAATAAATGTATTATTATATTGGAGTTCACTCAGTATTTTATTCGGGGTTGGAAAAACCAGTCCTTCCACTAAAAACTACGTCAAACCTTAATGCAGAAAAACAATTTATTATTATTGTTTATTCGGTTTAATCTCTATAATTTTAACATATGGCAGCAATGAAAAGTACCTGATGACAGACGATGACATAAAGGTGAGCGGTCCTGTCCAGCGAACACTCAACTGTTGTGAAGTGAGCGGTTGGAGCGGGATCGGTTCCTGATCCGCCTGCTGAATGAAAGCATTAATACATATATACAGGCCAATCCAAATTAAGTGTTCACCATTGGTAACTTTGTTATTATTAAAGATACAAGATTGCTTAAATTAGCAAACTTGTAGTACTTTTAACTCTCTTTAAGATGGAAGAATAAAAAAAAACAAATGAGCAACGCGTTTTCGAGTTTTGCCGAAAAATATTTTTTTTCAAATTGAAACCCCTGTATATTATATCATTTTCCGCTAGAACTTTAATTTTTAAACAAAAAATCTTATAAGAAATTTTTTACTGGGATTAAAAATACTTGAGTTATAATGAATAAACGAAAACAGCTAAATTAGTTTTATAAACTTTATTTTATACATAAACTTATCATTAAAAGAAAATAAAAATCACTGATTTTTTCATAGAAGATGTTCAAAAATACTACCTTGTAGTTCAATACATTTTTGTACACGCTTCCGAACTTCTAGAACTGCCTTCATTATGGTCCTACCATCTATTTGGTTTATCTTTTCACTAACTGCAATCTTTAGGGCGTTTACGTTTTCGTACCTTTACTTATAAATCTGGTTCTTTAAATAACCCCATAAAAAAAAATCAAGCGGCGTTAAATCTGGCGATCGGGGAGTCCACTGAATAGGACCATTTGTTCCTATCCATGAAGTGTTAAAAATAGTATTTAGAAGTTGATGAGTACCTCTGTAGTTGTGCGCAGGTGCGCCATCCTGCTGAAAATGCAGATTCTGTCTACTTATGAGATCCAGATCGTCTAAGAAATTATTCAAAATTTCAGTCAAAAATTCTATGTACCTTTCGCCAGTTAGAGTGCCCTCATAAAAGAAAGGACCAGCAATCCATGAACCGATTAAACCGCACCAAACATTAAAACTGAAACGGACTTGTGGACGTCTTGGATTTACTAAAAGAAGATTTTCCTTTGACCAGTAATGATGATTTTTTTTATTGTACATTCCAGAATTTGAGAAATTCGATTCATCGGTCCATAAAATATAACGAAAGTTGTTTACATTTTGGCGACAAAAGTTAAGATACCAGTGGCAAAAAAACTTCTTCTCTCTGGATCCCCTGGCAAAAAAACCTGAACTGGTTTGTACTTATAAGGAATGAATTTGTGTTTCTTCAGAATCCTATGCACAGTACCGTGACTCAAATCAGATTCATTGACAATATCTAGTATGGAATTTTCACGGTTGGCCTCAAAATATGCGATAACTGCAATTTCCGTGGCCTCGCTTTTTATAAAAGTCCTTTTTGTCCTTGTTTTGACAAAAACACTCTCATTGCCTCTAAATTTTCGGTAAAGTCTCAGAAAATATTGCTCATGTGGTTGTGTTCGGAGTGGATATAATTCAGCGTAGTGTTCTTTTGCCCTCCTAGAGGATTTTCTGCACACTAAATAAGATTCTAACATATCACACTTTTCTGAATGGGTTAAAATCATTTTTTTGTCAAATTAATAACTAGCACAATGAAACTTATGAGTGAAAAACTAATAAAACTGTACTAATATTTGACGTTTGGTAGAAAGACTTATCGTCGTTTTCATAGATACATAAAAATGCACTTGACTTAACTGTTTTTGTGTATTCATTATAACTCAAGTATTTTTAATCCCCATTTCTTATAAGATTTTTTGTTTAAAAATTAAAGTTCTAGCAGAAAATGATATAATATACAGGGGTTTCCATTTGAAAAAAAAATATTTTTCGGCAAAACTCGAAAACGCGTTGCTCATTTGTTTTTTTTATTCTTCCATCTTAAAGAGCGTTAAAAGTACTACAAGTTTGCTGATTTAAACAATCTTGTATCTTTAATAAAAACAAAGTTACCAATGGTGAACACTTAATTTGGATTGCCCTGTATATAATATAGTTTGACATATCCTCAATAAAATGTTGATTGCATTATTAAATACATAATTTAAATTAAATTACTTTTTATACATTTACAGTCAGTTACATTTATTTTATTTATAGATTTAGTTATTTTTTAACAAATTCTTAAACGCTGAAGGTACGTGATACTCATCCATTCGACTTTCTTATTTCATACAAAATTATACAATAAATAAACAGCATTGTGTTTGCGTGGTGCCAAATAAATCATTTTCTTTTACTTGATACATTTGTAATTATTACAGGCTACTGCATCTGTGCGGTATCATACCTTTGTTGATCATATAGAATAATAATATGCAAAACAGAAATATAGTCATATTGTCTTCACGTACTATCATTAGTTCAACATTCTATTAAATATGTCTTACCCCATAAAAATACGGGTAAAGTTAGTATTTGCAAATCCTAAATGTCAATTTGCCCGTTCGTTTGATTTATATAGTCTGAATTTTCAGTCTTTTTATTTAGTTCATATTTTAACTTTTCAATTCAAATATCGCGCCGAAACGCTACTATTTTTAACAGATTGTATTGGTTCCTGGGTAAGCAAATTTAACAAGGAGATATAAGTATATGGGATATCTGGGGGGCTATTCTGGTGGATAGATATTCGATACCACCATTAGCGAGAGTAAATAGCGATACCACGTGATATCGCAAAAGCGTGACGTAAATAGCGAGTGTCGCTACGACCTATTCTACACAACATACTTAACTTTTTAGTAACATTTTTAAAATTATGTTTGCATTACGAACATGACATTGGTAATAGAGGTAATATAATAGGGAAAAGGACATTCATTTACATTTATGGTGTTGATGTGTGTGTTTGACATTTGTGAGTATATAAAGTGTATTATTATTCAAACATGTCACGAAATCGAGAAGAGAGATAGCGCAGAACCAAAAGGAGCATTTAATACTGTTCATGTCAGTACATCTACCAAAAGATGCTTGGCCAAGGGCTGTTAATAAACTATTGTCAACATGTCTTTGGTAACTACCATGACAGAAAAGATAGTGTACATAGAACCTGTGCAATGTTATATATATTACTGAATAAAAAATATACAACTGCAATGTTTTGTTTATTATTTTAGATTCTAATAAAAATCTTACAGCTAAATATGTTGGAATGGATGTACAGTTCTCGACAAATAAAATGGGACATATTTTTTAATTATTGTAAGTCAAGATTACAGATATTGTTGAAAATATTTGACATTTATAATATATGCAAGGTATTTCATAACATTAATTGTTTTAGTAAAAGACTCACACAAATAAAATTAAGCTAAAGTCGTAATAAGATGTCCTATTTTATTTGTCGAGAGCTGCAGCAACATGCCTTTGATTAAATATGATATCGATATCATTAATCAGATTTCTTGCTACTGCTTTTGTCAAACGTAAATTTCTAATGAACTCCTCGTCTGTTACTGAAAATGGGTTCAAAGTGTCCCTTAATCCTTGTCTTTGTATCCTTAGCCTGCGAATTTCTCTTTTTCTTTCTTCTCTTTCCAACAAGTGGATGACTAGATATTGCCCATAGAAAGCTGCCATTGTCGGACAAATAAGAAACAGAAAATCTGAAATTACTTTTATAATAATAACTTTATTTAGCATTTTTTACATTGCTATATAACTACAACCCTTTCTATATCCTATTAATTATAACTTATGACATAACATATTGCCGTGATATCTCGCAAGTTTATAAAATAAGAATAGCTTTAAGGATTAGTTTAAGTTTTGAAATAAAATAAAAATGACAAAAATCGTATTTAAATATGAAAGAGTAAAAATATGCAACAAATTACATGGATGTATATAAAGTTGCATATACATGGTCAATATACAAGCAAGTAATTTAAAAGTCATTATTATTCAAGTGAATAGTGAGAAAATGTAAAATAAAAATTTATTAAATAAATATGAAATAAAAGACAAAATAAATATAAGCAATATATTTCTTTTGTAGAAAGGATACACAAGATGTATGGTTTACATATCATAAAAAAGAACCTAATTTTATACAATGCGTAAAGATTGCTTTAAACATTCTAAATAATGGACCGCTGTTTAAGTCAAAAAGGGTAATGAAGGCAAATAATAGAGAAAGGGTTATGTTAATGGACGGAACAATCAAGAGAATTAGTCATGTAAAAGCAATAGAATTGTATGATTTATGATTTACATGCATAAAGTAATAAAACTTTATGAAAGAGTTTAAGAACTAAATTATATTAAAAGATAAAAATTACCTTAGCTTATAACTAGAGACTAAGAAAGGATATAAAAATATATAAAAAGTAAACCCGATCAGCAATAACATTTGATATAAAGGTAGCTGATAAAATAAATAAAAAGTGTATGTGTTTATGATTTGTTTGTAACACAATGCTTCAGAGACTGGAAACAGACGTGTAAGTTTCATGACCTACAAAAGATAACAAAATATAAAACTTGTGTAAAGTTTATTGCAGATAGACATATTACCCATGGACAGATGCGATGGAGAAACAAACGCATCTTTCAGGTGCAGGCAGTGTTGGAAGAAAAATATGCGTTCTTTTCAACGTGTTTCCGATCTTACCAAGTCACAATCCAGCTACAAGAAAAGTGAAGAACATAAATAAATGGGAAGAAAAAAATATGTATTGAACAATGAACAAGGCAATAGGTTCATTAATAAATACAAAGAAGGATGGTATTAACAACAAGAATAAACCTACCGTCGGAAATGCTGTGCGAGGCAGTGAAAAGACTTTTGAATAAGAAAACAATTTGCGATATGTTGACGTTTTAGTAAATAAAGAACTGTCAGAACAATATGTGTATGTGTGTGTGTATCAAGACGGCAACATGTGGGCAGCGATTTCACTGAAACGTATATTCCAATGCCAACCTAAAATATGGACTAGAGGGCGCAATAGTCAACGTAGACTTTTTTTACCGGTATAAATTCGAAAACAAGATCCGACAAGAGAGACTTCTTATTACGACTCCGAAAGAATAAGACGCTTTAAAAATAATTGTTACATTGTAGAATAGTAGTTTTCATTATTTCTGTAGTATTATCGGGGGTAATACCATAAGAGTTTGTGTTTATCCGGACAAACTTTCATTTTGAACGAAAGCTTTGTTGCTTGGTAACTGACGAGAACAAATAACATGGTAAAACCGCGACACCGAAGGTGGAGCGGTTTTACCTTTTGTTATTTGTTCGAGTCGTGTTACCCTTAAGCAACAAAGTTTGAGTTTTGTCAAAATGAAAGTTTGTTCCGGAAATAAACACAAACTCGAATGGTATTGGGTAAGACAATTTAATGAATCATTTAATTAACATTAATAAACAAAAATATTTTTATTTAATCAACGCAAAAAACAACATTTCATTCAATACATAGGTAAATAGTAGCTTAATCGTTACTAAAAGTACAGTTAGAAAACGTACAGTTATTGTAAGTTATTTTATTCGTAGCCGACTGAACACTATTTACATTATTTTTGTTCCTTAGATTTGTTACAATTTCTGAGTGATGATTTGGATCAAACTGGAGGTAAGATTTTAAGGATTTTGTGTTTGAATGGCCTGTTATTTTAGTGATTTGCAGATCACTTACTCCCGCTTTGGCCAATGTTGAAACAGCACTTGCTCGATTTGAATGATTGGTATATTTATTGTCGGCATTAAGGTGAATTTTGATAGCTGAATCTCTGGTCCATTTAGAGAGTTCATTTCGACCAATAGGCATATTTTTGTACCATCCCTTGCTGCCTTTTGTTTCATAATACTGATTCACTGTCAAAAACAATCGATCAGTAAGAATATTTGATCCTCTTTTGCTTAGAATTTTATAAAACAATCTAACAGGACATAAATCAGGATTTTCTTTATTTTCCGTGAGCCACTTACTATCGTTAAGTTTCTTATCTCCACCCTGGGCTGTTTTCGAAAATATCGGATTGTATTCGAGCCTACCTGTAGATGTTCCGGCATTATTTTTTTCTGTTCTAAAATAATGAATTTTACACTGTACAGCTTCTCCCCCTCTCCAAGCCAACTCAAATGCAGCAATATGGAAAAATTTCTTTTGCAATCCATTTGGTGTGTTCTCGTCCCATAAGTTCATCATTTTTATAATTTCTTCCTTAGTTAAAGCAGTAGCACTCCTTTTTCTTTTATTGGGATTGCTTTGCAGTTCTTTTCTTTTTGCGTTTTTAGCATTGCGAGCTGACTGAAAAATAATATCCTTAAATGGGTCAAAAATTATGCCAAATTCATTGAAATATTGTTCTTGAATACATTTTGCAGTAGTGTTCCAGATAGTTTTAATAACGTATTCTTTGTAGTCTGTCCCATCTCTTTTCTTCATATTATAGGTCCAGTCTTCTAGTATACTAGCAATTACATTAACTGGTGTATTGCCGTCCAATTTATAGTTTCTCTCAGAGCAAAATTGCACGAATTGCTTCCATATTGAGGCTTTCGTTTTTTTTGTATTGTTAGGCATGGTATTCGAAACGGCATCTTTTATTTTTTCTATAGTAGCACTGCCGAAACGATTCATTTTAGAAGGGAAAAATATAAATGTTTATGTATGAAATTTATTTGAACGATACTGTCAGAATTGAATTTTCGTTGCCATGGAAAATCAACATGCAGTTTATCCGCTAGCAAACATGCAGTTTATCCGATGGCAAACTAACACAGCGTGTATTAAAATGTCATGTTTTTGACAGATGAATTAAATTGTCGGGTATATAGATACACACATGTTAATGCACAATAACTTTAATTACACTTAATGATCAACGTACATTTGTTTGTTTTAGATATAAATGTATATAGTATGTACCGTGTCCGAAGCTTCGTCTGTGTCAACTGCTTTTTAGGTTATGAGCGGCAGGCAGTGTTGCAGGTATAGCACATTCCTCCCCTTCTGGAGGACTAGGTGAACCTCTCCGGGCGTCGTCGATTCCTGGCTGGGTTTCGTCGTACTACCGGCGTGGACGGTTCAACGTTTGGCATGTCCGGTGTTCGGCTTCTCTCTGTAATAGAATTATCTATTGGAAAGGAAAATGAAGGAACTTGGGTTGTGAGATCTGGTGCGAGGAATGCACCTTCAGGAACTTGTTCCTCTGGCGTCTGTGTTGTTGATATTTCCACGGACGGTCCTGGTGTCTTTGGGGCCGTTTGCGTCTGTTGTGCTAGCTGAGTTTCCAACGTTTTTGCCATCTCATGAGCTATTAGCGGCTCTCTTTTCCGTAGTTGGTCAGCATGTTTCCTTCTCTCTATTCCATCTATTTTTACTATGTACGAATAAGGCCCAGTTTGTTTGCTGATTTCCCCTGCACTGGATCCTTTAATCAGTGGATTATTTACTCAAACCTCTTCTCCTTCTAAAAATACCCTATCCTTTACGTTTCCTTTGTCATGTTGTTGTTTCTGTTTCCATTTCTCTTTTTCCATGTTTCTCGCAATATCCGGTTTAAATTGGTCAAAAATAGTGCGTACATGTCTACCAAATAATAATTCACTCGGTGTTCTGCCGGTTCCTCTTTGTATTGTGTTGCGATGATAGAATAGAAAATCTTGAAGTACGTCTTGTAAGTCTTCACTCCCGTCTGTTCTTTCAAGATGTTCCTTAAAAGTCCTGACCATGCGTTCGGCTAATCCATTAGATTTTGGATGATAGGGGGTCATCTTAATGTGTGTGATTCCTTTCTCGTTACAGAACAATCCAAACTCCTCGGCAGTTAACTGTGGTCCATTATCTGAGACCAGAAACTTTGGCAGTCCATACCTGGCAAACATCTCCTTCAAAATGCTGACTGTATCCTTAGTGGTAGTCCGGTTCATGGGTATTATTTCCAACCAGCGAGTATAAGCGTCCACCACAATATGCCACATCTTCTTCTTGAAAGGTCCCGCAAAATCAATGTGCAATCTCGACCAAGGTTCAGCTGGTGCAGACCATGGGTATAGCGGTACGTTCGCATCAGTCTGTTTGGAGCTTTGACATCCCTTGCAGCCATTTACATACTTAATTATTTCGTTATCAATGCCCGGTCAATACACATGGAGTCTTGCCATTGATTGCATTGCTTGAATTCCGGGATGTCCATCATGTAACATCCCCAATATTTGTGTTTTAAATTCGTCCGGTATACAGATTCGTCCTTTCCATAACACTAATCCTTCTTCAACCGACAATTCATCTCTCTTCTCGTAAAACGGTGTTAACTTTGTATCAATTATCAATTTGCTTGGCCAATGTGTTCTTGTGTAACATGCCACCATCTTCAGAATCTTATCACGTTCAACCATGTCTGTTAAATTTCGTTTTGTTACTGGCATATGTTTTAATCTCACACGTAGTAAGTGACCTCGTCCTGGAAGTCCTTCCTCTTCTCTTTTTGATGGCCTTTGGTCGGTTAATGGTAATCTCGACAAAACATCTGCTGGGGCGTTGTCTTTCCCCGGTTGGTATCTAATGGAATAGTTGTATGTATTCAGAATCATTGCCCATCTCAGCAACCGATTACTCGCAACCTTGGGTGTTTCACGATTTTCGCTAAAAATTCTCTCCAACGGTTTATGGTCTGTCAACAATGTAAAACGTCGCCCATGTAAATATTGCTGAAATTTCGTCACAGCGAATATCAAGGCCAAGGCTTCCTTGTCGATTGTAGAGTACTTTCTTTCTACCTCCGAAAAAGTCCTAGATGCGTACGCAATTGGTCGGAGCGTGTTATCTGGATATTCGTGTGATAAAACTGCACCCGCCCCCTTGTCGGAGGCGTCACTGGAAACGACAATTGGCAGTGTTGGATCGTAATGTACTAACGTATCGCTTGATGTCAAAATATTCTTCAACTCGTTAAATATTCCATCATCATCAGTTGACCAGTTAAAATATGCTCCCTTTTTTAAGTGTCTATACAAAGGTGTACATTTTATATGTAAGTTTTCGATGAATCTGTTATAGTAGGCAATGGAGCCCAAAACTGACCTTAGTTCGGTTAGGTTTGTAGGTGGTTCCATTCCTTGTAATGCTTGAATTCTTTCGTTTGTTGAGTGTATCCCTACACTGTCCACTCGGTGACCCAAAAATATCACGCTGTCTTGTAACCATTTGCATTTTGATTGTTGAGTATGGATGCCTGCAGCCTTTAATCTGTGTAATACTTGCCGTAACCTGTCTAAGTGTAACGCGGTGTTTGGTGCTGTTATCAAGATATCGTCCAAGTAGCAAACTACTCCTTCAATTCCCATTAGTAATTGGTCCATCGTTCGCTGAAACAGTGCCGGTGCAAATGAAACCCCAAATGGCAGTCTTTTATAAGAAAAGTATCCCTTGTGGGTTGCTATTACCAGATATTTCCTGGAATCTGGATGCACTGGGATCTGTAAGTGAGCGTCCTTTAAATCTATTCTGGAAAACTGTTGGCCACCACTGATCTTCGCCATGACTTCATCAAAGCGCGGTAACGGGTAGTTATCAACCTGGACATGTGGATTAATTGTAACTCTGAAATCTCCACATAGTCTGATGCTTCCATTTGATTTTATCGAAATCACTACTGGTGTTGCCCATTCTATTAGTGAGGTTGTTGTGTCAATCGGTTCCAGCGCTCCTTCCTTCACTAATCTCTCTAATTCTGCAGTTACCTGATCCTGTAGTGCAATTGGTACAGCTCTTGGTCTATACGCTCTAGGTTTGACACCTTCTGGCATGTGTATTTTTGCAAAATGGCCTTTCATTTCTCCTATTTTGTTATTGAAAATATCCTCAAATTCATTTAAGATCTGCTTTAGTTGCTTTTGCTCAGTGCTCTGTGTATCCTCTGTCTGTATTTGTCTGAGTTGTCTGTCGAGTCTACATATTTTTGCACCTGCTGGCATTGGCGTTTTAAATGCCAAACACCAATCCAATCCAAACAATGGTATGTCATTTGCTTCCACGACGTAAAGTGATAGCTCCAGATCTACATCAAATGCATTTACTTTTACGTTTACCTTTCCTAGTGTATTGATTTCCAAATCCGTATAAGCTACTAAATTCCTTGTACCATGTAGTGTGGGTTTGCCAATTTGTTCCCACAGCCTTCCCTATAACAGAATAAGCTGCTCCTGGGTCATACAACATGTCTATCTTTTTTTTGTTTATTTTAACACTCAGTATTACCTTATTGCTTGAATGGACGTTCCTAATGACAGCAATTTCTGATGTGTTTTCACTGGTATCGTCTGATGTGGATTCTTTCCTACGTACGTTGTACACCCTCCTCTTAGTGATATGGGCCTGGCCACTCCCTATGCATGCTCTAGCAAAATGATTCTTCTTACCACAAGCTGTGCAAGTCTTCCCTTTTGCTGGACACTCTGTGTTGCATTTGCACAGAAAACACAGTGTTTATCCAAATCCAATGTTTGAGCAATGGGTTTGCCTATTTTGTTATGTGGTCTCGTATTTCGTGCGCTGTGGTTATCTCTGTTAATGTTTACTCTGTTTGTCCTCGATTGTGTTTCTTGATGTGTCAAATTTGCTAAACGTTGTGTGTGTATCGATGCTTGTTCTAACTTGACTGCGTATGATTCTACTTCGGTAAGTGTAGCGGTGTTTGTTGGGAACTCCCGTATTAATTCTTCTTGCCAAGTGGCATTATTAATACCAATAACTAACTGATCTCTTAATCTTTCATTCAGACTTGTGCCAAATTCACACGAGCCAGCCAACCCTCGCAGAGCATTTACATATTGTGCCATAGTTTCATACTCACCCCTGTATCTGGATGAAAAAGTCACACGCTCTGATAAAATATATGTTTTCTTTCCATAATATGTATTTAATACTAGGACCATTTCTCTATATGATTTTGTCGTTACTGGCTCAGGCCTGAAGTGATCAACAAGGATTTTAAATGGTTCCGAGCCTACCTTTGCTAATAATATGTTTTTTGTTTGGGGTGTGTTTTCATCCAACCCATGTAGCGTCAATTCTATTTCAAACCTCTGTAAATAGTACTCCCATTCCTCTTTTTCTGGACAAAATCCTTTGAATTGGAAATTCCTTACTGTTTCCCTGTTATCTGCGTTTGCCATGTTCGTTTTATTTGTTTTACTACACTAATTCACAAATGTTTTGTTATTATGATTTTACTGCACTTTTGTCCTCGTCGCCAATATGTAGTATTGTCGGGTATATAGTGTACTAGGTAATATCTCATACATATCAGTTCAACCCTCGAAATAATTACTAATTCCTATTACAGTTTAAATGTCATAAATTGAACTGTATATGAAATGAAATAACACTCTAGACATGTTTTGTAAAATTACTATTATTTAATGAACAACCCTCGTATGTGCTAATTTTATAATATCTTTATTTATTTCCTAATATTCCATTCATTATACGAAAGTGTTTTATTTTTATGCCCAACTAGCTTTATATTTTATCTCTACATAAATTATTTTACTCTATCCTAACTCTTTATTTAATTTACAGTATTTAACTCTGCCTTCAATTATATACTTTAATAAATCTCAATAATCCTTTTTAAATTACTTATTTATTTCCTAAACTAACATTTTATATATTACTGAATTCTGTATTATCTTAATACTTTCTATATTTTAAATATTCCAGTCTACTAACGAGTGTTCAATAAAACACCTAGATGTCACCACTACTCATTCCATTGTAGTTGTATAAAACAATTAATACCAGTTTATTTATTGCAAATTTCTAAATGTTAAATTTTTGGTTGTGAAATGCTATTTTTCTTTATTAAATGGATTTTTTTAATTCCTCAGATTATACTTCCTATAACATTTACTTAATTCCTTCGGTAAGAAAACAATGATAAACAGATTCCAATTTAATATGTCAAATGACATTTATTTCTTTCAGGTTATAAATTTACCATAATATTTCCTATAGTTGAGAATTTGATTATGATAAAATAAAACGATACTCTACTAATAAATAATATGTTTATATTCAAACTTCGTGTTTTTTTTTTAAATACTGGACAATTGTTAACAATATTTTAATATGGAAACTGAATATTTGACGTTTAGAAAATATTTACTCCAAGGTGTATAGTTCCAAATCCAACTAAATAATTCAGGTACGTACTCTGATCTTATTTATTATTGATATTCAAAATTAAGTAATTCTTTCTATTACTTTCTTTCTCAAATTAATTTATACTATTATTATAATGTGTTCAAAACTATTTAATGGCTTGATAACTCCATAAATTTGTATATAAATGAAAATTATTCATATCTTGACATATTACTGGATAGTAGAGAATTAAAATAACTTATGTTGTTTATAACAGATGTACTTGTTGTAATAACTATTAGTTCAGTCTATTTCAATACTGAATTATATTGCAAATAATTAAATCTTTTCCAACATTCACAAAATGTTATCTTTCTTTAATACTGACACAAATAATATACTAAAATGGTAATACTTAATTGCTTTCTTCTTTCAGATGAGTAACTATCCACTTCCTGATGACGTTTTTGGACGGATACTACTTCTTTGATGTTGTTAAACTTAAATCTTGTTCAAACTCTTGAGAAAAAACTCCACTTATCTTGTATGGGATCTTGTCCGACGTTGGAATAAATTGTCCTTTTGTTATGATGCCAATTCTCTTAGTGCCTAGCAAATTCTTTTATACATCCAGAACTTGAATAATTCTCCAACCTTTATGGATCTCTTGTGATAAACTGCCTCTTAGTACCACCAGTACTTCTGGAATCAGCTACCTTTTATTATAACCGGATCTTGAAGATTGCTTCAACCTATATGGAATTTCAAAACTCTGGTACTCAATAGCCTCCTGAAAACTTCTATGATCCCGGAGACAACAACCCTATTTCGGATATACCTGGATCTTGTACAAATTTGTAAGTACTATTATTTTTTTTATATTAATTTATTCGTAGTTAACGTAGTTCACTCAGGACACACTTTTCTCTTTTATAATTAACTGTATTCGTGTTTTATATCAGAAATTATCTTCTTTCTGAAAAAACACGTCTCTTGTATTTTTGAATTTGAAAAATTCTCCTTTTAAACACTATTTTAGGATTATTATCGCGTTAATATCAGTAAAGATATTCCTTTTTCAAAAAACACGTTTACCGTTTTTTAGAATTCGAAAAATTCTCTCGTTTATTTATCCATTTCCCTAGTAATCCTTTCTCATTTTGTATTCTCCAATCAAAGTTTTACAACAGCAATAACAACTAACAACATAGCTTTTAAATTCTCTAATATACCTAGAATACTTCTTAACATTGTATTATCTGATTATCTAAATTCTTTTCATAATTTTATCAACCCTTCTTTACCTATTCATATCCCAATACCTCTCTACATCTATATTTCTGAACAAATGTCAAATAATGACAGTTCCTGTATTTCAAATTATTCCCGGGAACTGTTCTACAATACAATCTATACACCTTTCAAAATAAGATTCTAAATATTTTTATCACCTCATAAACGTCAATTACCCAAGTTTTTACAAATTTATAATACATTTTACAAAATAACAACTAATATTCAACTCTCTTCTTTCCAGAATATTTTGAACTTCTAAGAAAAATGAACATGGTCAACCTTTCCATATACAGGTGGTTTATAATAAAATTCGAATACTTGTTAAATACGATAAACCTCTATTATGATAAACCTAATAAATTTTATTTTAAACACATCATAATAAATTTTTCTACGTTTATTTAATTAAATTTGGTAACTTTCATAACTTTCCATATTATATTGTTAACGTATGCCTTTATACTATAACAATAGATACACACATGTTAATGCACAATAACTTTAATTACACTTAATGATCAACGTACATTTGTTTGTTTTAGATATAAATGTATACCATAAGACCGCGTGCGTCTGCATTATCGCGATACCTGTAGAGTAAGCGAAACAGATAGAGATGCCTGTGTATTAGAACGGTAAACAAGTAGACGCAGTGTTATACTGGATTACAACAGAGCTAGTATTTCGCATATGCCTATGATGGACTCGTATTTGTCCAAAAGATCGACATTTATACGGTGTAGTCGGGCAGTCGCTTCCACATATGGGCGTCAGTTCGAGTTCTATTATTGCTTAAGAATAACATTTTTTTAGCTAATTACAGGTTAATTGCAATGTTGAATTACAATTCTGTTTTAAGAAGTAAATATTTTATGTTTCAGTATTTTATTATAGTTGAGTTTTTAGATTATAATATTTGTTGAAAAATATTATTTTAGTTAAGAATTTTTTTTTATTTTAAAGTCTAGGAGTTATTTATTATTTATTTTTGCTCTTTTATGTTGTTTATGAAGCTGTGATGAGTTACTTCACTGACATATTATCAGTGATTATCTGATGCTTCAAACAACTACAAATAATTACTTACAACGGGAACGCATTACCTATTACACTGCTCTTCACTTGATTTTCCTACGAATACATTTATACGTATAACTTATACGCCCGCTGTCGGTGTGGCAATTCAAGTTGGCACGCCCATTTATAGTCGACCAGTAGTTACTAATACATGCATCGCGCTATGAACGGCGGCCACACGGTATAGTATGTATCGTGTCCGAAGCTTCGTCTGTTTTTTAGGTTATGAGCGGCAGGCAGTGTTGCAGGTATACCACATTTTCTTTATCACGTTTATTCATAATAATTTTCTTTTATTAATATATTTAAATTCATTTGAAACGTTCAATATGGACATTCAAAATGAACATTTTGATGAAATGTTTAAAGATAGCAAGTAAGTTTTTTTTTGAAAAGGAGTTATCTAAATTGTTAAATTGGTTTTTACGTGCAAATGATTAATCAATGTAATGTTGAACAATATAGATAAGCAAATATTATCCTGTAAGGTTTTCTTTTAATTCATAAAGTTGGAATTACAACAAAAATAGGACTAATGGTGTTGGGCAGTTGAAGAGATGCTATGTGCGAATGAGCATTTTCTTCATGGCTTTGTCTAGGCATCATTAACCTTTTCAAGTCATGTTAATAATTAATTAAAAGTTTTACAAGGCAAAGATTAAAAGCTAGATACAACACGTGCAAATGGTTGTCTAAAGCAATTAATTGAAGCCAATATAAAAATAATTACATCGATAAATATCACTATCAATGTACAATAAAAGTTTACATTCATTTATTTACAGGATAAATATTTATTTTTTTTTGTTTAGCATCCGACATTTGGTATAAATGATATGAGCATTTTCAATTATGTATTTGTTTAGAGCATTAAGGTGTATATTAAAATATTTGAATTTACAAATTACTAAATAAAAAGGTGTATGATCATGTTATATAGACATTCCGTTTTCTTCTTTAAACAAAACTATTACCTCGTCCCTATCATAAGTAAGAGAAAGGCCACCAGTGAAGGAGAAGGAACCACATACATTGCCAGAACCCACAATAGTTATTAGGTACATGCTTCAACAATATAAATTAAATACAAAACCAATTATAAGTTTTTGGTATAAAAAGAATTAGCACCCTTAAGGCTGCGTTTGCTAAGGTTTTGGCGGGAGAGAAATGTACCCAAAAAATACCATTTTTATTTCCATTTTTACGGGCGTAAAAAATCAAAACATGTAAATTTTATGCATTAAGCATGAAGATAAAGGTTAAACGAAGTGAACGCTCGTATTTTTTTTTAAATTAAGTTAATATATAAGCCGTAAATAAAATGGGAAGTTAGTGGTTTTGCAAGTACTAGAAAAAATGGCTACATTTAAAAATGACAGGGTAAATTTATATGTAATATAGCAAGTACACTCGGTATTTATATTTGGAAGGTAAAAATAGTAACAGTAGCTAAATACATGTGTAATTTTTTAAGTGATCCATGAAATAAAATTTGTTTACATTTTTGGTGGATCTTTACATACATTACAGATATCTGTTACATTTACGTCGCCTAACAGTGTAGCACATATAATATAGATGGCGATATTATTTTGCAATTATTTAGAGGCTAGTTGTGTGGTATGCGATACTTTAATTATTCATTATAATTTAAAATTATAATTAACAATTTTTGCGGTTACTAATTATAAAATTTAGTATGTTACGAGTTATTTGAAAGTACGTAATAGACAATCAACAGTTGGCATCACTGGTTGGCACCACAAAACCAAAAAGTAACTACATAGTTTAATTTGGGAGTTTAATAAAATTGCAATATTTTAAAATATGGAGTTTTCTGTTATCCTTAATTGAAAGATGCCTATGCTTTTACTAATGAGATGAATTATGTAAATCAATTAAACTGGGACTGTTTACGCCGACAAAAGCCTAATAACTGTTTTATATTTACGAAGTTAGCAAACAAATTGTCGGCTAAGAACGTTTTACATTTTTCTTCAAAATTTGTTAAGGTTGTTGCTAATTACTTAAAATGTAAATATAGGTACATTTTATTTGTTAGCAGTTTTCAGAACTTTGAATTCGTTTATTTTTTAAATAGAAACTGCACACCATGTCTATAGTATTTTTGACATATTCATCAAATTTTATAGTTCAAACTATATATGTAGAAATTAGCAAATAAAAAAATTCCAATGCGCAACGTTTCAAAAATATCGATATTAGAATCGAATAATGTATCAAAAATTCAAAATCGTTTTTACACAAATATTGAATGAAGAATATCGATATACCTAGATATCGACATTTTTATCATGTTTATATTAAAAGTTCTTTGCTGTGGCTTTTCAAGTCATTTAGTAACAAATAATAAAATCTTTAACTCAAAATATATATTTACTCAAAAAATAAAAAAAAATCCAATAAAAAGACAAACAAAATATAAATTTGTATCTATAACGTATAAGATAATCCAAAACTCAAATATATAATTCTAGTGGTATAAAACACATACATAAATACAAATAAAAAATAAACATCTTAAAACATATCTTCTTTACAATTTTGAGGAAATAGTAATTGTGATAAAGATAACACCCCATGAAGGCGATTCGGCGAACTATACGAGGTGTCAAGTCTATGAAATGCAATATTCCGCTGCCGCTTTCCGATTATAATTTCTACGAAACAGGAAACATCCCAGTAGGCATTTTTCAAATTTCCAACTTCTTTCTTAAAAATATATTCTATTGTATTCTGTATAATATGAACAGTTTCTTTTGTATATTAATATGAAATAAATGTGTGAAATTTCAAAGATTGTTTACCAGGATATAAGTAAAGTGGCATTTTTGATTAAACGATATTATCGAATAAAAAAATCGATAACAGTCAATATTATTAAATAAAAAAATATCGATTTTAATCTCGATTATCGAAAAGAAAACATTGATACTTATTTACAAAACAATATATCGTGCGCATCCCTAGTTCAAATCACATATGCCTGCCCACTCTTTCTTCCGGAGGTCAGTTCGCCGATTTTCTAGTTTCGATTAATAACAATAATCTTTATAATAGCCTCATTATTTATAATATATTAACATTAAAATAATACCTTTACCTTACTTAGTTTTGAAGATTTTTATTACAGTTACTGTTCTTTTCATTTTTGGTGTTTGTAGAGTTAAATCTTTGTACATATTTAAAACTGCTTTTATCATCTTTATTGTAAAAATACTTGAAGCTGTTTGGGTGGCGATTTTCACGGTTTGGTTAGAAAGTGCCTTATCTAATATGTTCGTGACGTACTTAAACGTAGAGATAGTGTATAATAACACAGTAAAATATAATAAGAGAATGTTCACAGCTTCACAAATTATGGCTAGGTTATGTTATAAAATATAAAGATATCGCATACTTATAATTCCTTGTTAAATTTACTTACATAGGAACCAATACATTCAGTTAAAAATGGTACCGTTTTGGCGCGATATTTGAATTGAAAAGTTATAATATAAAGTAACAACGTACCTATGACCAAATTTGCCTTAAAATATGTATATAGAATTTCTCTTATTCGAACTTAGTAATCTCACAAAAAAAAATCATTCTGCAAACTATCCAGGAGCCAAATTACAAAATAGAAATAAAATAAAAACATGAAAAAAACTGATCAACTGTCAAACTGGCACTTAGGATTTGCAAATACTAACTTTACATGTATTTTTAGCATGTGAAACATATTTATTAGAAATGTTGAACTAATAGGTACGTTATGAAGACAATAATATGACTATATTTCAGTTTTGCATATTATTATTATTATTAGACATGATCAACAAAGATGCAGGCTACGTACTAAATGCATCAAGTAACAGAAAATGTTTTATTTTGCATAACACAAACACATTGCTGTTTATTTATTGTGTAGTTTTATATAATAATAATATTAGTTTATTTCCAAAATAAGAGAACAACATTGTATTAATATAAATTACAAAATATAAATATATATGAAATAAGAAAATAAGAAAGTCGAATGGATAAGTATCACCTACCTTTAGCGAATATGTTTAAGAATAACTTAATTTATAAATAAAAGAAACGTAATTTTAAATTTTTACAAATAAATTCAAATGAATGCTTAAAGTTCGCGCGTCTTTCTCCCTTCAGCATGAAAATTGACAAGTATCGATTAGATTCATACGTATAAAATCAAATTGCAAAGAAAGTCTGCTACAGGTTTTCATCAAAGCTTGTCGTGCACTCATTATACTTGTGGCAATCCAAACTTTTTCCCATATTCTCCGCCAGATATTTTCACCTTTTTCTATTAGTACAGGTTTCTTTACATTTGGCATATCTGAAATATAACATGTATATGAACATGTGGTAATATAATTAGTATTTAATTAACACTTACTTGAAATTAATGAGTCAATTCTAGAATATGTGTGAGTTGCCCAGTTCATTTATGGTATGAACTCATCTATAGTTATTTTTGCAATGATATTAATTGTTAATTGTTTGATTTTTGCACTGACGTACAGTATTTTTGACAGATTCATCAAATTCAAAGTTTCAAATGCATGATCACTTGTTCCTTAGGTCTTAAGCCGTCTGATCAACGCATGCTCATGTTGTACATAAAAGTACGGATTTTATTTAATAACACAATCAAGTATAATAAACCAAAGTAAAAATGTAAGAGACTAGGTTATGGCTTGGCTATAAACATAAAATGACGTTTTGTCAAACTTATTTTCCCATGTTAAACTTGCCTACGCAAGAACCAATGAAATACTTTAAAAATATACGCCATTTTGGCGCGATATTTGAATCACTCCTTCTTATTCTGAGACAAGGTATAGGTTTAGAAAATTCCATCATTATTATTCTTTTTATATTATAATTAAGTTTTTATATGCTTTAGGTAATCCAAAAACTCACTCATCCCAATTTTTTAACCAGATGTCAAAATGACATTGAATTTGACAATTCCGGTTTTACGAAGTTTAAAATAGGCTTTCCAACTAATTCTCATTTATCCAATTACTGATATTCATTTCTTATTATTTTTCATCCCATAAACGTCATTTAAACGAGTTTTTTACAAAATAAAAATACAAATTATATTACAATAATTAACATTGACCTCTCTCCTTTACAGATTATGGTAAATTTCAATAGACAATGAAACCATCCACATCTACATATACAGGTTGTTCCTCAATACCTTAAGAATACTATATCCAACAAGTATCATTAGCAGAGAAATAAATATTAACACTTTCAAACGTCAATAAATCATGCCATAACATTGCTATTCAATCTTTAAATACTATTATTTACTAATTTTATATACATCAATATTATAGACCATAAATGCATTTCAACAATATATGTTTATTTAAAGTGATTTACATGTTTGAATAACATTTTATTAAAAAATAATAAAAAAAATACAATAAATGTTCGATATGACCCCCGCCTTGTTCGTTGCACACGTTTACGCGCCTTTTCATGCTATCAAAAGCATTTTGCAACATTTGTGGCGTTATGGTTGCACATACTTCAATAATCTTTTGTTGCTGTTCTTGCAAATTATGTACAGGAGTTCTGAAAATTGTGTTTTTGGAGTAAGGGAACACAAAATGGTCCATAATAGTCAAACTTATAAATCGATCATCAGAAAACTCACGGAGAAAGGCTATAGTTTCTCGTGTCGTATGTGCTGTTGCGCCGTCATGTTGGAAATAACCATTATGAAGTTCATCGTCGTGTAGTTGTTGAACAAATTCATTCAAAATGTTATTCTGTACCTCTCTGCATTGATGGTGAAATTGAAAAAAAAAACGCCCAATTATCTTTCTACGGGAGACTGCCACCCAAACCCCAATTTTTGGAGAGTGTAGTGGAGATTCAACAAAAAAATGCGGTTTATTATGCTCCACATTCGCATATTTTGAGAATTTACGTACCCCGAAAGATTAAACCATGCCTCATCGAAAAAAATGATAAGTTTAACAGGTCGTTATTCATTAAATTGTTGACGAACCACTGGCAGTACGCAGACGTCTGGGGGTGGTCTGTTGGTAAAAGATCTTGATATGATTGCATGTACAAGTTCTCCTTTACAATGGTTCGGCATGTTCCGTAAGAAACTCCAATTTCTTGGGACATACGTCTCAAAGATTTTGTGGGGTCCTGTTCCATATGATTACGAACGTCAATTATCACTTCTTCTGTACGAATAGTTGGCCTACCAGCACCTCTTTTATGAGTAACAGATCCAGTTTCGCGAAATACACCATGTGCGAGGCACATATAAAAATCTTGCATCTCGAAAATTATCCAAACATAAACGCTTACTGTATTCCCAAATACCATTAACTAGCACACCTGTTCTAAAATACGCTTCAATCATGTAAGGTTTGTGTGTTGTGTAAACCATAATTGAAAAACCACAAGATGTCAGAGAGGAAAAATAATGACAAATATTAATGACAGTATGACACTTAGTGATATAACTTAAGACAGACGTTTTATATTCCATGGCAAACCTTTATTAATACAATTTTTGATCTCGCGGTATAATATCATCCACTATGATAATTAAGCGGCGTATTCTAGTGACGTCACGCGCGTATATTTCATCAGCTGTCAGGCCTCGTTATTATATAAGTGGTGTGGGTTTAACTTTCTTGTGAAAGTTTTCATATCTGACGTGAGAATATGTAAGAAAGAGTTCCTTTCAGTGTATGGATTGCAACACTCTCAAAACAGAATTCAGCTATTACAGCAGCAACTCAGCAAACGCTACAAAATGTGTTTTTCAATTTGACAAACAGATTATAAACCTAATGAAAAGAAGGCACTTGCGGATTAATAATTTTAAAACAATCAATCCTGGCAAAAGAAGTTTGAGAAAATTATCATTAACCGATAATTTAATACGAATCTATACACAACCTGTTAAACTAAACGGAAAAAAAATATATTGAAGAAATTACATATCAGAAGTAAGTCACAGTTTTCACAAAACAATATGTGCTAAAGAAATTGATCACAAACATGACAGTTTTTCTAATTGCGACATGAATGCGATTTTGTTCTTGGCGATGACTTTAGTTGACTTTACTTTTAAGAACTTTATCATTCGTTTTTTGTTAAACTTTTTTTTGTAACAAAAATGCAAGCAAAATTTTTGCAAATTAAAGCAGTTAAAGAAATGTGAGGGTCTTTTTGACTAGAAATCTTGGTCAGTGCAAATCTATTTAAATTTTCCTATTTTTTTATAATGTCTCACTACTACTAAGGTTTCATTTGGTAAAATGAAAGCAATTTTTGATTATCAAGTGTGACATATAGGCTTTCTACGCCAAGGTCTTCTGTTGAGGTGTGCTTTAAATTCACATGAGTCACACTGATTATCAAATTACTTCAAATGTTTAGTTTTGATATGCACTTTTAAGTTTTTTTTTGTGTTTGTTCTATATTCACAATTGTCACATTTATAATCAAATTGCTTCAAATGGTTAGTTTTTATATGTATTCTTAAAGAATCTTTGCGGTTTGTTTCATATTCACATGAATCACATTTATAATCACATTTCTTCAGATGTTTGTTTTTTATATGTAATTCTAAATGACTTTTTTGTTTTGTTCCATATTCACAAGAGCCACATTTATAATCAAATATCATCAAATGTTTACTTTTTACATGTCTTTCTAAATTATGTTTGATATTTGTTCCAAATTCACAGGAGTCACATTTATAATCAAATTGCTTCAAATGGTTAGTTTTTATATGTATTCTGAAAGAATCTTTGCGGTTTGTTCCATATTCACAAGAATCACATTTATAATCAAATTGCTTCAAATGGTTACTTTTTCTATGTGTTTCAAAATGATATTTGTTATTTGTTCCATATTCACAAGAGTCACACTTATAATCAAATTGCTTCAAATGGTTAGTTTTTATATGTCTTTCTAAATCACTTTTGGCGTTTGTTCCAAATTCACAGGAGTCACATTTGCAATCAAACTCCTTCAGATGTTTAGTTTTTATATGTCTTTCTAAGTCATTTTTGCGGTTTGTTCCATATTCACAAGAATCACATTTATAATCACATTGCTTCAAATGTTTACTTTTTATATGTGTTTCTAAACTTCTTTTGCGATTTGTTTCATATTCACAAGAATCACATTTATAATCAAATTGCTTCAAATGTTTAGTTTTAATATGGCTGCTTATTGATTGTCTATGTTTTGTTCGAAACACACACAGCGAACACTTAAATATTCTCATTGGATCTCGTGAGCTGGATTGTTCTACTTCTATATTTGTTATGCTATAATCAGTCTTAGAATGTTGTTGGTCGTCCTTTTCTACAACACAAGCGTGTGTATTTTTCACGTGCATCCCGAGGAGTCCTTTAGTCTTGAAATGTCTGCTACATATCCCACATTTATACACTTTTAATTTGTAATGCTGGTTGTTGGTGTGCTCCTTGAGATCTGCTTGGTACTTCGTCTTGTACTTGCACTGCATACACTTATAGATTGGAGGGAAACATCTCTTACGTCCCTTCAATGCTGTTGACGCTTGTTTGACAGGTGGTGTCGGTACGATGCACTTTCTGAAAATAAATAAATATTTCTAATCCCACGCTCATCAATGTAAGGGCGGCATTCATTTTGCTAAAGCACTTTAATTAAGGTACACAAAGTCCCCCCAGTAGTAAGGGTTCACATAAATACGAAAGGTATTTTCACCACTATTTTTGACATAAATACCACTTTACACTATGTCGGGTGCGGCTTGACATCATATTTCTTTCATTGTCGAGCTAGGGTCAACATTATAAAATCAATTACTAAATCAGATTAAAATGGTAAGATGTTTTTTTTTCAAATACTTTGTAATACATAAAGACTGACACTATCATGGTAATACCGTAGAGAGAATATATATACAGTGTGCCCATAAAGTCTGGATCCATTTGATGGAAAACGTAGTGATATATCGTTTCTGTTCCAGGTATTTAGAATGTTAACTTTACAGGAGAGAATAGCCGTAGTGAGTGCCCGATTCCGAGGGTTATCTTATGAATAATGTCGCGAAGAGTTTACAAGGAAGTTTAGAAAACCAGGGCCCACACAAGCCAATATTCGACGACCTGTCAGTAAATTTCGAAGGAAGCGTTAATGATGAGTCACGTTCGGGAAGACCATCCGTTTCTTTTTTTCATAGCAGCGGTAGAAGAAATTACACCAGATATGCTGTAGTTGGGTCCACTGTAGAGCGGTGGGAAAATGCTTCGAAATGGAGGGCGGTCATGTCGAATTACGTTAGTTATGTTACTGCTTATTTGTTAACATTGTTCTTATCAGTTGCGGCCCGTGATTTTTTGGGACGATAGGGTACACACGGGGGGGGGGGGGGTCTGAGTCTATAATATGAAAAATGAAGTACAGACAAAAAAAAATAAACTCAATATGTTATTTAATTAACTTATTTGAAAATAAAATTCATTCGCCGTTCCTTACGATCAGCAAAATGATTAATAACTAATTCATTGAAGTTTGGTGATGATGTTAGTAATTGTTTTTCAATGGAACACATTGCTAAGGCACATAGTCTGCTTCCCTGCATGGTATTTCTAGAAAATGTTTTTATTCTCTTCAAAGTAGAAAAACACCGTTCACTTTCAGCGTTTGTCATCGGTATGGTGCAAATTATTTTCAATAGCTTCACAGATTCGGCAAATGTAGTTGTTAAATTATCTTCATAGAAACATTGCAGTAATGTTAGAGCAGATGTAGCAGTTCCAAAATCTGATCTATTATACAAAACTACCAATTAATGCTTAAAAGCAATTGATTCCAAATTAAAAGTCTTCACGGCCATCTGGAATTCAGTTTCGGGGAAAGAATTTTGATATGTTGAAAATAAGTGTGGTTGAAAAAAAAGAGCTATAGATAGGTGATCACTAAACAAAAAACGATCATCAATATTGTTAATAAAATATCGCACATTTCTTTAGCAACCATTTTGTGTTTGTCTTCATAACGGACGGTGTCTTCTGTTCCGTTGTCGGGAATGTTCCTCTTCTTTTTCATCGCTATCACTATTTTGATTGTAATAATCGTAATCAGTTGAGTTCCTCACATGCTGAATTGACGACTTAAATGATGACACACAAGACGGTATTTTAATACTGTCGATTTGACGATGTTGTAATTGGTTTTAGAGAATTTCGCAATGCGGCATGACTTTATTAAAAAAATATAACCAACAATTGAAATCATAATCATTTAAAATGTTTTTCAAGCCTACAGCTTTCCTTATTGTCGACTGGTCACTAGATTCATCATCTATGATCCGCGTCAGACATGTGATGAGATCTTTTTTATATCTGAAGACACTCACAACACATCTTGATTTAAAGTTCTATCTTATTGGTGCAGCCCGCGGAAGTCGATTTTTCACAAACTCATCCAGTATAGCAGTACGCTTTGGGGATCTGGTAAAAAAAAAAGTAGAAAAACCACGTAGTTTGCAAAAGAAAACTTTCACTTGTTTGTTATGTGAGGCAACCAGTATCAGATTTAACTGGTACGCGTAACAGTGAATATAATTTACATTTTTGTAAATATCTTTAATTTTTGCCTGAACACCGTTGTTTTTACCACTCATTACTTAGGCGCCATCGTAGCTTTGGGATATTAATTTTGCAGGCGTTTGGTCCAATTTAATTTTCCTAAGTTCTTCCAATAAACATTTGCTAATGCCATCAGCAGTATGATTCTCTGGTTGCAGAAAAGACAGAAACCCATGAAAACTCTATTATTAGACTTGTTGATGTGGTCCTTGATGGTGTTGTCAATTCCTGCCAATAAATTAACCAATTCACGAAAAATCCCCGGATTCGCACTGTCTTGTGTTTCGTCATGGCCCCTTAAAGCGATTTCAAACATGCCACAAAACTTAATGTAGTCAATTAATTTTTCAAGAATATGTCTGTTTTTACTGACGTTTTCATTGTGCTGAATTATATTTAATCTATATGCAGTGTTCAGCTGGCACATTATATTTACCTTTCCCAAAACTGAATGTTCTATCATGTTACTAAGATGTTTTTCACTTACTTTATGTCTTTTTACTTTTTCACCAAAGTGTTTTAAATCCCTAATACCTTTAGAAGTCCAGGCAGGGTCGCTTTGTGGAGAATTCCTAATACGCACACATAACAAAAAAGAGCATTTTGCACATTACACCCACACAACCAGTCTAATAAACTGTAAGAGCTTCTGTTGAATTTTCTCGTCACGGTTTTATTAGTTTTCGAATTGTGATCTTCTAGTTTAATCAATAAATCTGGTCTAGGGGGACCTAGATTTTTTTAATTCTATATTAATGTCATAGCTCAGTGTGCTATATTCTATCATTTCGATTATGTTACTAACACAATTCATAGTTGTATGTGCACCGATAAAAATTACAACATACACTCACCGCTGCATATTACATACTGGACCGGCACCACAGAGTAGTGCCCTTCCGCTGACATATATCCGCTCTCTACCCGCGCCATTTTCATCGCTCGATTTCTAATACAGACAGTGCAGCCGCGCGAGATGCCCCGGAGCCTACGTCAGACTGCAATTTTTAAACGCGCTGAAGAGACGGACTGTTACTTCCGAAAGCCATATTATTTGTTATCAAACAAACTAGAAACATTACATACAAATTAGGTAATTATAATTAATTTATCTGTTATACGAAACTTGTCACGGGGGGGGGGGGGGGCAGTGCGCCGTTGCCCTCCCTGCAGCAGCCGCCACTGGTTCTTATCCCATTAATAAAGCTTCATTTGCTATTATAAACCGTTTTCAGTTAAATGGATCGAGACTTTATGGGCACACTGTATATAGAGAGACCATAATAACGTAATGTGCTGGTATCTGGTGGTAGAGAGCAGAAAAGACAATAATTACCATCTATACATTAAGAATGAAACTAAACCAGAAAAAGATCAAGAATCGACCGTAACATAATGAGGTTTTGCTGATTCTGCTAAGCGAAAAATTCCATAATAACTTATTTGGTATTAATTTTTAAAATCACATTGTATAAATATGCAATATTATTTGATTATACGGAGCCCAGTTAACACTTAGTTTCTTACTGTTATTGACATTTGATTGATTTGCCGTTTATTTTGTCTATTCCATATTTTTTTCTACTTAAATTATTCTTTTACTACACATATTCAGACGTTTCATTTAATGCATACTACATATTTACTAAAATATATTCTGGAAGCTACACAGTGTAAAAACAGGAGTCCTTTCAACGGAAAAAACATGTATGTTGTGGTCGTTTAGTTCTTTCCATTCGGAATTCTCAGAAAATGACAACTGATTAGCCAAAATGTAGTATAAGGAAGATGCTTGCTAAGTAGCCATTATTTTCTATTTTTAATATTTGTAGATATGCAAACAGAACATTTTTTAAATTCAATTGAAAAACGGCCGAGCTGAAGTGAAGCAGCATTGGTACACTTTATCTGGTCACTATTATTAACAATAAGTCTGAACATGTGAACTCTAAAGGTGGCTACACACATGCAACAAAACATCGTACCGAACTCCGTCGCGCAACATTCCTTGTTACGCGACGAAGTTGCGGTGTGATGAAGTTTTGATGTGCAACAGAACATTGTCGCGCAACATCAACGCGAACATAATGCCGCCCCACCCTCCCTAATCAGCCAGGCCCTTCCAGACATGCGAACATGTGGCGCAACGTGAACGCGCAACGTTTCTTTGATGCGACGGCAGAAAACCGACAACTGATGGGACGCCGTTATGTTGCGATGTTGCGTTGTTGCAATGTTGCGTGGTTGCGTCCACACTTGAGACGCGACGGAGTTCGGTACGATGTTTTGTTGCATGTGTGTAGCCACCTTAAGATACTTGATGGCTAATTTAGTACAATTTTAACGAGCATATCAGAAAGGGAGTGGGTTTATTATTAATATTTCTACACTATCAATTTTAGTTATGTAATTAGAGTGCACCTATTGGATAAATAAAAATGCTATAATTATAATTAAAATGCTGTAATTATTACCAATAATGCACCTTGCTATCATCGTAAAATTGAAATGGGCCAACTAGAAAGTGATTTAGCAAACTGTAATTGTGCCAAAGTGGAAAAAAGTACATCAAACATGTACAAAAATACGAAAATTGAATGAGTTAAGAGAATATTTCACATTTTTAACCTGTGTTGTTTGGAAGTATTCTATATTTCTTTTAATATATGTATATACAGGTGCGGCCTGTTTTTATCTTGCATGCTAGCTAAAATGCATGTATTGTAACGAACGTTGTTGCCAATATGTACAATTGTACACATGTGGGCGAGAAAAGTAGTGGGGAAGTCAGACGACAAGCCGGCGCCGATACGATCATTACGACAAATTTTAATTTCGTTTTTCAAGAATTCTGTTTATTTTGGAAGCATATTTTAATTTCCTTTGTTTAGAATTATTTTTTTAGTTTATCGTACTTATCCTGTTTCCCCATAAATTATATTTATTGATTTTTTACATTTTGTTTTCCAAGAATTTCCTTCATTTTTTTATTTTTTTTGTTTTGAAGTTTATTGCCTTTAGAAGAATATTTTTATTTCTCCTACTTATTATTTCGGTAGTGTTATACATTTACTGTTTTTTTAGAGCTTGCATTTGATGACTACGTATAAGATTCTAGAAATAAGTATGTCTTTCATGCGGTCGTAGTTAATAATATTGTACACGTTCGTAGCTGTATAGTATATCACTATTACGGAATACATTCCTATTCTTTTGTCAATTCTCAAACAAGAGTAGGTACTGCAAAATTAAAGTACGTTGTCTTTCACATCTGCTATGGCAAACCACTAATCTAGATCTCATCGTTACACACACATGCAGCTTATGACATTCGCTGCAGGTCTACTTGTCGACTCTCGTATGTATATTTGTTAGGCGGGTACGGTACGGCAACTCCTTTCATGCTATGTACGGGGAGCCGCATGAAAGATAAAAATAGGCCGAACCTGTATATATGTATGTATGAATATCAGTTTATATCAATATTTCAGTAAACTGAACAAACCATTCTTTTTGGGTTCTTTATTCTACTACTAGATGGCGTTATGTTAGAGCCAATATTTTGAGGTTAGCACAAACATTTTCAACAATGTAAATTGAAGTTAGGTCACGGCCTTAGCATCCAGCTGACCATTTAAAAAATAATAATAGTTTATTAAATAGATAAGGTGAAACTAAAACTAAAAATTAACATTCCAATTTCAAATAAACATATACGCGCCTCCAAAAATAAATAACGAAAATGTAACAATTTAACATCTACTCTTTTCATGTTTGTCCAGCATGTTTTATCAATTATTATGCTGTATGCAATCTGCCCATTCATTCACAACTGTGACCTGAAAGTATACTTTTAGAATGTTTTCCATATAGAGTCTGGGTGGCAGATTATTCAAATTCAAAATTTTAATTTCAAACTCCATCAATAACAAAACCTTCAATCGTACATCGTAAAAAAAACATTCACGATGGCTGACTTGGTAAAAGCATGCAATAAAGTCATTCTCTATTTTCAAACTCATTTCATTGATTACATCACCTGCATTTCTAGTAAGAAACTGAGTTGGGGGGAAACTGTTGAAACTAGGAATAAGATTTATTCAGCTATTCGTACATAAAACATTTGTAGATGTTAGATGTAAGGAAATGTGTCATGTCATAAAGCAAAAAACACAGCAACTCTCTTTGTTATTTCCAAGGAAAACAAGTTCACTTATTAATAATAATGATAAAATTTCATATTATAATTTCACAACTATTTTAGGAGTACAACGGCTTCAAAATTCAACTTATATCACTGAATCATATTTAAAACCTGTGAACTGACATTAGATACAGTAATTTTTCAAATATGTTAATTTTAACTATTGCAGAAATTCAAACGTGACAACAAATCCTGAGCATTTATAACTTGAACCCATTTAATATTACAAAGATATAACTAATAATAATAATGAAGGAGCTTCAACACCAGAATAACTGAAGTATTTAAATTATTCACTCTGCTACTTATTTCAGTTCAAAGTGTAAAATAGTAAACTGATTGGTAAGAAAAGCGTCATTTCTGTCACACTCCTCTCATGTATAATCATATGAAGAGCAATCATACCTGGCATTCCTCTCATAGCAGAAGGCCATATGGTCTGCCAAATATTCCTTCAGACCCAAGTGGATTTTGCAAACCTGGCACTGTGTGAGTTCTGGAATTAAGTGAAAAACACACTCATTAGAATTACAATAGAAAAATCAATATAAACAAATCCACAAACATCAAAATGCAATATTTACAATACCTTCAATTGAGAAGATTCCAGTTCTACCCTCAACACAAAGGGTTTTATGTTTGGCTAAATGTGATTTCGAGCTGAATCCAAGGCAGCAAAATGTGCAGGCAAATATGTCCTTAGTGGTTTGCTTCGTAGTGGTATCAAAATCCAGTCTTTCAATTTTTTTCAGGTTGTTTCCGTATTCCTCACCAAAGTGCACCAATAATTCTTCACCGGCTTGAATTGAACGAGTGCTTTGATAATATATATTATCTTCAGATTGAAAGACACTCAAATTTCGTTCAGAAGTATTCCTAGTAGGATTAACATACTGCATCCAATTCAAATCCTTCGATTTACTTTTGTCCAAAACAAATTCCTCACCTTTCATTTCCCAGGGACATTCTGTTGTGGTGAGTCCAGTGAAAGGACCAAATTTTACACCTTCAGGAATAATTCTTATGGCATATATTCCGATATGACCCAAACAATCTTGTATCTCTAGAATATCATTTGGGATATCTTTTCGTGCTCCCTTATCTGCATTATTTAAAGAATGTTTGTTTAAAACATGGACAAGCATTCTACATTCAATGCAATAGTCTATGTAATATGCTTCACAATCTTCACAATCTGTTGGCCAAATATATACAGATTAAGAATCGTAGTATTTACTACCACCTGGGGATTTTTTAAATAAATACAGAGCGATGAAACATATATTTATACTGCTCTTACAATAACCAAGTAATATGCTACATAAGGATGTTAGAGATTTAATTGGCAATTGTTCTAAGTTGAACCTCAGTATCTGAGACAAAAACAGATTTGAAAATCAAACTACTACAGATTGGTGTTTGTAATGAAATGAGATGCTGTTTTTCGATCTGCAGTATAAATAATAAATGCACTTCAAGTTTTCTGTGTTAGGGTCGTGTATTTTATATTTATGCTGCAGATGTTTCACCATTCCTTACAAGCAACACTATCAGAAACTTCTAATAGAGTTGTTTCTATTAGAAGTTTCCTTGCAATATTTACTTACAAAGTAGTCCATTATCAAGAACAATTTTAATATCATCGGCACTGATACCTCCTCCTATTTTAACGTTGTCATTTTGTTCTTCAAACGATGGCAATTCTATTTTAATATTGTCCGAACATGTGGACTCGTCATACTGCTTTATTTTGCCATGGCATATGGGGCCTTGTAATTCAGCTTTGTCTGTAGTAATAGCAGTTTCAGGGATGTACACTTTATCCTCTACAAAACTGTCTTCTTGGCACTCTTCTTCCTTTACACTAAATGTATTTTCCGAAAACATTGCGTAATTTATATTAACTTGGTCAATATGATCAGCCATTACTAACGTTTGTTATGCGTTTGCTGTGATTTAAGGTTAAGGAGCAGTGTTGTCCCAGCGACATGTGAGTTGGTAATAAAATTCTGCGCAAAAACGTAATAGATTTACCTTGTTTTGTAATAGATGGCGTAGCTATTTTCAAGACTATATAAAGTCCCTGAATAGTAGGCTGAATAGTTAAAAAACCGCAATACGGTAACCATTTTTTGTCCAAAATCTGACAGCCAATAATATTTTTTTGTACTCGCTTATCAAAACCTGTCATTTCACAATTCGATTTGCGTGCGTAAAAAGTCACTTTAAACACGAGTGCGTAAAAGTAAAGTTGGTACTTCCTAGAACTTGATTAATTTAGTGACATTTTAAAATCATAAATTCCTAACCTTAATAATATGCTACCCAGTTCGTTGTTTTTCTATGAAAATAAAAGGAAATGAAATAGAATTTTTTGAATTTGATAATTTTAAATTAAATGTCACTTCAAATAATCAATACTGCCAATTCAATCTTTTTTAATTAATATCAAGAGATTAGTAGTGTGTCATAAACGATAACGTATTTAACAATATGTATTATTATTATAGTTCTCGTACAAAAAATATTGTACAAACTTCGTGCGTGAAACATTTTGCGAATTCGTGTCCATAAAGCGCTCGCCTTTCGGCTCGCGCTTTAAACTGGTCACTCATTCGCGAAATATGATTTCACGCACTTGGTTCGTAAATAACTATTCTTGATGTAGGTATTAGTTGGATGTACCCAACCAGCAAAATCACAATTTTAGCGAAGGATCAAAATATATATTTGCTAATGTAGAACAAGTGTACATATCTATAGTGATTTTGCTACAAGAATACTGTTCCAAAAATATAGGACACAGCCAGGGCCGCCGCGTGGGGGTGGCAAAATTGTTCACCGCACAAGGGCGCCTGGGCCAGGGGGGGCGCCAAAATTTATAGATAGTACTTATAGTTTTTTAATTTAATGTTACTTAAATAAAAGTTGTTAATTATTCGCTTGCAATTTTTTATATTTTCTAAGCAATAAAATGAGATTTTATTTTTATTTTAATTTTATATTTTAATTCTATTTTACTTTTGTGTTCGTTTCTGCGGGCTGTTTTCGTTTGTGTAAAACAAAATTTGATTGCCGATGCGAACAATAAAAACACGTTCCGTGTGGAATTCGCGCTACCACACGGAACGTGTTAAAAATCTAAGAATTTGTAACATGTAACAACAGGAATTGGGAATGTTTTGTATCGGCATATATTTATTCTTTATGTGCTGAGAAGCTGTTGCGGTTCAACGTCGTTGTTTAGTTTGCCTTATTTTTGCAATGATAATACACATTCATTTTTTAAATGTGACAACCAAAAGTCGAGGAAACGAGGAAACCATTAAAGCCCAAATTGAAGAAATTTTTTTAGGATTTCAATCTGTCGACGACACTACTGGACAGGTTCTGTTTGAATTTATAAATGGGCATTTAAAATCGTTGGAACTAAATTTTTCAGATTTACGAGGCCAATCTTACGATAATGGTGCGAATATGAGAGGAAAGCACAAAGGATTGCAACAAATAATTATTGAAAATAATTCGAGCGCACTCTATATCCCCTGCTCTGCGCATTCTCTAAATTTAGTTGTAAATGATGCAGCTTTACAACTACTTTTCTTCATCCGTTAAACGTTGGTCTATTTTCAACAGTATGTTGAAAATGTAACTTTAAAGCCACTCTCCAACACCAAATGAGAAAGTAGAATTCAAGCTTTAAGACCGTTGAAAAACGATTTGAAGGGAATTTTGAGAGTGTTAATAAATATTCAAGAAGATCAAACAAGAGACATGGAATCAAGAATTCAAGCAAAAAAATTGATTCAGAAGGTTTCCTCGTTCAAATTCATTTGTTCCATTAACATCTGGCACGATATTTTAAATTTAGTAAATGTGGTAAATGAAATAATGCAAAATTCTAAATGTGATTTACAAATCGTGACTTTACAAAATCTTATATCAGAACTAAATAATCGTAGATCAGATGAAACGTATGCAAACATGCAATTGCCAATGCAAGTATCGTTGCTAATGATTTGGGGGTGGATACTGATTTTCCACAAAGTCGAAACAGGTTTAAAAAGAAACTATTAAAAGATGAACAAACCGACGAACCAATCAACAATCCAAGACAAAAATTTAAGGTTGAATTTTACGATATAATATTAGACACTGCCATTTCTTTAATTACTGAAAGTTTCAGTCAATTAAAAGAAGATTACAATTACTTCATGGTGGTACACTATATACCTCATTTACAAAACTGGAGTGACAATGAAATTCTAAAACATTGTAAAGAATTAGAACAAAAATTAACGGATACTAAAAATGTTAATGAAAATGACATTGATGGATTAAATTTGTTCGAAGAAATAAAATCTTTGCGATGTTTTACCAAAGAGGATATGTCACCTATTGATGTTTTAAATTATATTTATGAAAACAATCTTACCGATACATTTCCAAATATTGCAATAGCTTTACGGATTTCTGTAACCCTGCTAGTTTCGGTAGCTACTGGAGAACGAAGTTTTCCAAAACTTAAAATTATAAAAAACTACATGCGATCTACCATGGCGCTGGAGAGATTATCGGACTTGTCAATTATATCCATAGAGAGCGAAATTTTGGATAAATTAAATATAAAGGAATTGATACGAGCGTTTGTAGCTGCTAAAGCTCAATATTTGAATATATTTTCTATTTTTTATATTTTACTTAAAAAATGTTTTATCATTGTTTTGTTTTTAAAATTTATGAAATAATAAAAAACAATAAGACAAACGTGTTTTAATAATCTAAAGCTTTTCAGTTCGAAAGTCAAATTTTGAATACTATAAAAGAGTATATCACATATAATTTGCAGCACTTTATAAGAGTCCAACAGAAGCCCATAAAGGGGCGGGGGCGCCAAATTTCAATTTGAACAAGGGCGCCTAATACCCACGCGGCGGCCCTGGACACAGCCGTAGTAGCAAAACCACTATACGCATACTTGTCCTACATTAGCAAATATATATTCTCATCCTTCTCTAAAATTGTGATATTGTTGCTTGGGAAGATTTGAAATTAAAGTAAAAAAAATCGTTGAGAAATCAACGAAAACGTAATAGATTTATATGCTTTCGTAAGGACGTAATAAAACATAGTGAAACGTAACAGATCTGTTACAACTGTAACAGCAATCGCAACACTGTTAAGGAGAGACCGGGAGAGACTCTGGTCACTTCCGATGGCTGCCGTCAGGTCAAAGAAAATATTTGCGCGCTAAATTTAAAATATATTGGGCAATAAGATATATTGCATGAAAAATAATTCGTGTTTTGAATATAAATTAAATACTAACGGAAGCAGATGTAACATTTCGTTTAGGATAAAAAACAGGTTTCATAATGAAAATAAATTATTCAAAATTATTACGTTTATACAAAAAGATTAAATAGCATGAATGGCGACTGTTGCAAGGGTTTCCCTACTTTCTAATTTGTTATTTGTGCGTGTTGTGCATAGCTCGTTAATTAATTGTAGAATAATTGCAGTTTACGGGTTCAGGCGATTATTGCCCCTTATAAATGAGCTATAACTGAACAACTTTTATTAAGGACATTATTGTCTAAAAAGTACAGAAAAGGAAATAATGAATAAAATATATACTTAGGTACTGAGTCCATTTTGCAGGTTAAACACAGGTGGTGGAAGAAATGAATGAAAATGTTTCCAAGTGGCCGATTGAATAAAATGAAGTGATAAATCGCAAAGCTTAAGTGAAAAACGGTTACCCCTTATTTGTAGTAGTGATGGGCAAACCGGAATAATTTCAATAACCGAGTATACATATTCACTACCCTTATAATAACAATCGGATTATTTTAGTATACATTACAAATGGTAGAGCCCAGATAATGATTTAGGATTATCTTTATACATAAATATAGTCGTTGGTGTGGCTCTTAGCAAACATGTAACTTCTGAACGACTTGACCGATTGTGGTCATATGCCATAGCTATGTAATCTTCTGTAGTTAGAGATGACGACAAACTCTCGGAACACATTTGCTCATGTCTTTTTTTCTCTTCTTTTAATTGTCTCTGCCTTGTTCTCTCTTCTTTCTCGGCAAACTTTTTATCTACACCCGCTAAACATCCTGGACGCCCTGGTTCTCTTTGTTTTTGTAAAGATTTTATCTTCTTCTATTTTCATCCATTCCAAAGCATTTGCTTGTGCTATATCAAATAAACTATCTAAATTGTTTTGAAAGTCCTCCCCACGGCGCTTGTAAATATCTTCCGTTTTTTTGGAATTTTTTTTCTAACTCTCTCCAAGCACGGTGAAGATCCACAAGTTTTTTTTACACAGTTAGGCACAGCTATGGTAGGGATTCTAGCTTTTTCCCAGAATGTCATACACTCTCGTACGACAAGATTTGCGCTTTCATTAACAGTCAATTTAACTTCGCGAATGTTAAAAAAGAGGACTGCAAGAACTTGACGATTAGACGGTAACTTTGCTCCAGTTATTTGATGGTTCATGTCACCAACTAAGGAAATACTTTTTTTATTGCTTCTTAATTCCACTGCCATTTTTTAACTTTAAAACAATATGTTAATCACCAGACTTACTTAGAACAAATGACGAATACGGCGAGTACGCGCCGCTAGTTCCGCGTAACTTGTATGAACATGTTTCGATGCAAGTCGGCACGGGTTATCGTTCCCCAAATGAGGTAAAAATTTATTTGCGAGTGTTTTAGGAACAAATGAACAAAACTAAGACGTATGCGTTAAAAAATAAAAACTTTTAAAAATAAGGGACACCCTAGTATATATTGAACAAGTATTTGAAGGTGAATAAATATACTATTCACTAATGTAAATCAAATTCCACTTTCGGCCGTTAAATATATAAACATGTAATTGTGCTGTGATATATTTTAATATCACCTAAACTACATATTCAGGTGCTAAATGAATTAGTATTTTACTCTATAATAAAATCAAACTTTGTTTGCTTTCTTTAAAAACCTTAGGCTCAGCTCAAATTATTCAAATTATAATACTTTTCTCTTTCCTTAAATTTATCAAACTGGTAGTACTATATTTAAAAACTAGACCAGTATATTGCAGAGGTGGGGGTTCTTCACGTTCAATGTCATGGATTTCTAACCTTACTTATAAATCGATTACCTCTAATTTGTTTAACAAAATTCTTTATGCAATACTTCTTTTTATCTCAAAGGGGTGTATAAGGTTCGCTGTATCTGGTTATTTGATAGGAAATAATATTTTTCCAACTAAACATGTAAGTATTTCTATAGTCCGGTCAATTTAGACAATTAAAATAACAAAAATTCCGACAGAGCCAAATTTTGGTGGAGACCTTGGGTTTACCATTAAAAATAAAAATTTAAAAGTCCCCATCAATCCCATGTGTGCTAAGAAAGTTATTCGGGGTCAAAGGTCAAAACTTCAGGTTTCTTGGGTTTTTCTCGAAAACGGTAAGTTTTATCAAAAAAAATACTTCAGACCAATTTTGTAGATTTCAAAATTCTCTACAAAAATCGTCCTTATGATATTTTCTCTAAGTATTACCGTTCCTGAGATATCGCAATTGTAATATGCACACGTTTCCACGCCACCTGCGAGGTAGTGTACTCGGCGCGTTTTTTGGAAGCTCTTGCTAATGTTCGAATGGACACGACAGATCAGCAATTAGATGCGAGTGATTCGCGAGTCAAGAAAGATGCTAAAGATATTAAAATACTTCTTAACTGGTTTTCATCACATGATCCTTTTCCCGAAATTAACAAAATCTTATCTATTGCTTCTGGCAACAATTGTAGTGGATGAAGATGTTGATTTGTTGGTACTACTTACTCCAAGGACTCCAATTGATAAAATTATTTACTTTCTGAAACCTGGAAAGGCTCAACAGCGAACAGAAATATATTCTTCAAAAAGTTTATCGGCTTATCCAAAATGCCAAAACTATATTTTATTTTTACATGCGATAACCGGTTGTGATACTACATCAGCAATATACAGAAGGGGCAAATCTTCAGTATTAAAATTATTTGAAAAAAAGATTTAATTGACTGCGCGAAAGTATTTACGGAAATTGATTCTTCACCTCAAACAATAATTACGAAAGGAATTCGCTTTCTTCTTGCTGTTTATGGAGCTCCAAAAAAAAATAGATTGCATTGATAAATACAGATACTTAACCTTTGTCAAAAATACACGAAACAAGAAGCAAGTCTTCCTCCAACATCGGCATCTGCTATTCAACACTTTTATCGAGTATACTATCAAGTTCAGACATGGCAAAGCAATCAACTGAACCCTGAAGACTGGGGTTGGAAATTAATAAATAATACTTTGGAACCGATTCAAACTTTACTCCCCCCTGCTACAGAAAAACTTCTTAACACTATTTTTTGCAATTGCAAGGTTGTAGTGCCAAATGCGGCTGTAGAAAAGTAGGGTTACAGTGTTCTCCATCGTATACCAATTGCCAAGGTCAGTCTTGCTCAAATGTCCAATTGAATACAACTGATTCATCTTCATTTGAACAATTTATGAATATCCAGCAAGAGGAAGAAGAAGAAGAAATCGAAGAAGACATGATTGTTGAAGTTGACTATGAAGAGTATGAATCAGATTGAAATATCAAAAGAAATCAGAACGACAATTAAACTCAATAACCAACAACAATATTAATAATTTTCATGCAGTTAAATAAGCATTGTCTCTAAAAAGTACGTCATAACGGTTCGTGGAATAGGCCTACCGGGGAGATCTACAACATTGGTCTGAAGTATTTTTTTGATAAAACTTACCGTTTTCGAGAAAAACCCCAAAAATCTGAAATTTTGACCTTTGACCCCGAATAACTTTCTTAGCACACATGGGATTGATGGGGACTTTTAAATTTTTATTTTTAATGGTAAACCCAAGGTTTCCACCAAAATTTGGCTCTGTCGAAATTTTTGTTATTTGATCACTATTTTTATGCCTAAATTGACCGGACTACTATTCTTATTTAATTTATTTCTGACAACATAAATTTTATATTTGTTATGTTTTAGGCTTATAAAACTTCTATTAACAGATGATCTATTAAAGGATAAAAATAGATAGTATTTCAAATGAAGGAAAAACAACAATCTCAGAATAATAAATGTATATTAATTGTGCTCATCAATATAACAGTAATAAATGAAATAATGCAAGTTATCCTTTATTAAAAATGATACTTTTATGGTGAGTATGTTCATTGACTGACAGTTTGTTTTCAAAAATCAATAAATAATGTTTTTCAATTCTCAATATAAATATTCAATTCATTACGTTATTTCAACGGATAAGATACAAAATATTATTCTCGATAAGTAAGGTATTTCTTTTACATAATATTACAATATTATGTGTATTTTCATTTGAAGAATCCTAAATTATTTTGAATATAAATTTTAGTAAGGATTTATGTTGATTATATTGAACTCATACGATCAATCTGTTATTATATTAATAAATAAATATCTCATACAACCTTGAACTAGAAAAGTGTTTCACACAATTTGTCCAATTGATGATCCTTTTGTGTTTCTAGATTTATAGTACCTTGATGGAACCAATATCCTTGATTATGTATCGTGATCCTGAGTGTTACACCTTCCTACGTGCTTGGAGATTATGGATGTTTCCAAAACTACCTTAAAATAAAAACACTACTTCGGGACTGCAAAAACACTTCTCAAAGCTTCCTGGACTGGATAACAGTTAATATTACATCGATTGGATAAACTTGAAAGTATCTTCGACTCTTGGAACTGGACAATAGCTTACCTACATCTCATCTAATTGTTAAACTTGAATTATCCTCGGACTCTCTGGACTGGAAAATAATTTACAGCTCATCTAATGGTTAAACCTGAATTATCTTCGGACTCCCTGGACTGGAAAATAATTTACAGCTCATCTAATTGTTAAACTTGAATTATCCTCGGACTCTCTGGACTGGAGTATTTTTGAAACTTCCTATTATTCAATTGTAAATCACATTGATGTATTCACACTATTTCGGATCCGGTTTTTATAAATTTGAGGTAAATTATTTTTTATATATTATCAAATCTTCTTATTATTTATAGTACTTCAATATAAACCACTTACAGCTCTCTCAGTAATATATTATTGGCTTGGAATTCCACTCGACGTTGGAAATTGTTAATAATCTTCTTTATTGCTTTATGTTATATTAACATATTAAATAACTTTAATAGCTCACAGATATTCGAATATGTATAAATTTTGATGATATTTACTCAACATCAAAATAATACATCCGCACTCAACTTAATAGAAAAATTCTCTCTTTATTTATTTCCCAAATTACCTTGACGACCTTTTTTTAAACTTTTTGAATTCTCCAATGAGAAATCTACACCTACCTTTAATAATCAACATATATCTTTTATATATACTTTTAAATATTTATATCCACTTAATTTTATATTGCACACATTATTTATTCTTTTTTCATTAAAAAAACCTTATTTCAATGCATTTTTTACCATTTACATCCTATTTTTAAATACCTATCACAGGATCTGTCAAAATTAAACTGTCACTTCCACCTGTTCAAATAACAGCGGGAATCTTAATTCAAATTTGCTTATACTCAAAATCAATTAGATTATTATATTTTACTTGACATATCATCGTTAATTAAACAATTTTGTACAAAAAACATAATACATAATATTTTATAACAATACTAATATTTTTTCATTTCTTCCTAACAAATTCTACAATTATGACATAGAAGAAAGAAAACCTTATCGTTCCACTACTATACAGGATGAACCAAGTAATCACATCAAATATCAACCATTACAATAACGTAACTTTCCAACTTCCAAATTAATAAATATTTCATCAATACTAAAATCATTATTTTAAGAATTGAAATATCATTAAGCCCAAATCATTGAACATTTATATATATGGCATGGTTATTTAAACCATGTCAATATATATATATTCCAAAATTTGTGTGACATTCATTTTGGTTTTACAATACTTCTTAAAACTTTTACCTCATTCATCATATTGTTTGCGTCTACATCTTTTTCATTTCTATCTGTATCTCTCAATTTAGTTTGTAGATACTGGCAAAATGTTAGTAATTCTTCATCTATGCTTTTTAAATTGTTAATAATAAAAAAATTAAAATCATTATTAAGCGCTTCTAATATTTTAAATCTGTCGTTCAGCGAGTTTATTGGTGCCTAATATAGGGGGGGGGGGGGAATAATTTTAAAATTTAATTTTGGATCTTTAATAAGTACTATCATCAGGATGTTCATATTGACATTGCGCTTTCGTTTTTCTATGTCGTATACCTAAAATATTAGATAGATAGATAGATAGATTTATTCCATTATACAAAGCGTAAAACACATCAACATACAAATATAAACATGAATGCAAAGTATATATAAAATATTAATAATACAACAAGTAACAAACCCTAAACAAAATAGCAAAGGTAGTGTCAGTTTCAACTATATCATCATTTCATTAATACAATTCGTGAAGCCAGTATCTGAATCTTTAAAATAATTAGTTAAGTTTTTAAATTCAATTTTGGGTTTTGCACGTTATTTAATATATCATACCAAATGACAATGGTGCATACAAACTTCAAGACTTTAGTTTCGTGCCTAAACACTGTGCTTGGTGTCGAGATTTTCCGTCTTCTTTTTGTCATCAGCTAATTCTACTAAACTATGATAAACTTCACCAATTTCATATGGAATTGGTTTGATTGCATCAATGCGGCTTCCTCACCTTGTTCTTGAGACTGGTTTTACAACTAACCTCTTAACATTATTTTTTAATAAGTCCCATCTTTGTGTTGACGAAGAAAAAAATATATGTATCGGTAATGGTATTAAAAAATTCAACAGTTTCATAATTAATTGTGGCAGCATTATTAACGACAAAGTTAAGGCTGTTTGATGAACATGGTACATAAAATGCAGGTGGATTGATATTTAAAAGCCTTCTTTGTAGACCGGTGTTTTTGCCCCTCATATTTGCCCCGTCGTCGTTTCCTTGACCACGCTAATTATTAACACCAAGACCTAAATCTGCTAATTTACTTATAACAAATGTAGTCCACCTTTTCCTTATAGGATCTATTACTTCTACAAACAATTATATGTTTTCCGATCTCCTTTGAAAGTAATGGAATAATTTCGTTTTGAATTGTATCCTCTAAATATGTAAGTGTATAGTTTTGTTGAATTCTGGAGTTTTGTATTCTTCGCAGGTGTTCAGAAACAGTTGGATCAAAGTTTGAAATCATTTCTACTGCTTTTAAAAAGTTGACATTATTATAATCAAATAACACTTAGTTGTACCCTTTAAAGCTAAATTTTGCCTAGATAAAAACTGTATTATATATACTACACTTTGATTTCTTCCTACCAATGTTATTTCTCTCGATTTAATAATTCTTGTTGGTAATAGTCTATTCTATTTTTATTTACTGTTACTGTTGCTTCTTTTAATTCACTTAATGTTGCACAACTTTTAATATGAACTTCATTTCTTTCATGCCTGGTTATAATTTGCGATAAATGTTGCCAATCAGATAAGCCACTTTATAACATGGTACGTGAGTTAATTAATTCTGATAATTAATTATAAGACTATTCGTGAATTCTCATTGAGTAAGAAAAATACCAACAAACACGAGTATCTTGGGTTGCCTATACCCACAGGCATCAATGCCACGAAGTTTCGGTCGTTCCTTCTGGTAACAAATATTCTGTGACTACGTTCGGTTGGCACCAAGTACAAATGACATTATGCGGACTGGTGTTGTTATTTTTGAGATTAGTGAATACAAAAACACTTCGGCTTAACTACATGGAGAATTGGGGGTGAGTACTTTGTTTTATATCCTTATTAATTTTCCTTGTATTAATTATTCACTAAGAAAAATCATTACAGGCGGGTTTTCATGAAATAAAATATTGACAAGACATTCGGTAGTTCGTTTCAAAATAATGTTTATTCTTTGCGTCAAATAATTCAAAGTCATATACATATATACACATACATATTCACACATGCATAAGATTGATCATTAAAATCATCTTTATTAGCGGCTTTACAGTAAGATAAAATTAATATAGATAAAAGATTTTTTTTTGTTTTCTAAGTATGAATGTACGGTCGGTCTCATTGACACATAACCTTAAAAATCAACAAGTTTTGACACATTGCAACTCTTAAACAAAAGACATGTTCTCATATAATTTTAACTGTTACATATGAATTAAACAATAAATTGTCTCAAATTTATTTCTGTCATCGAAATCTATTAAGAGAATTTTCCCTTTATAAAAGTAAATGAATACTTTCTCGAGGATAAAACAATTATCGCGGAATTTATTTTTGATATTTACGGCAGGAGCAGTCTTTAAGAAAATGCACGGTCGGGGTCTAATACGGAGATTTTAAATTATACTGGGTTTTTGCGGTTATCGCGGAAATCTGAAATAACACGTACAAATAAATATTAATTATAGGTTTTAAACGGAAGATTTGGTCACGACGTTCATAAGTCTGACCTGGAGGGATTTTATTATGACGGCACGGGTTTCAGGGGTAATTAACTCCTTTACGACGTTTCAAAAGCCTGAATGGAGTCAAACGGATTGATTTTTAACCTCTTCACGACGCGGAATGTATGAATGAGGTCAAACGGGATATACTAACTTCTCCATGACGTAAAAATGTCTGAATGAAGTTAAAACGGAATATGCCAACCCCTTCACGACGTAAATGTCTGAATGGAGTTGAACGGACAGAGGATAGGAAAGCGGTCTCACGGCTCAAGTGGCCTGAAACACGGATGAAGGAACTCTGCTTTTCAATGCTGGAAATTGGTATTTTATATCCTCATGAGGCACTACGTATACAGGTAAAAACTAGATCAAAATATTGAATTTGCACACGAGACTAGAATATATCGCGCGAGAAATATGATCGTGACGTAGACAATCGGTATTTTTCCACATAAAATAAATAAATAGCATGAATTATTAAGAACAATATTGTTCATGATACAATACTAGAATTTGAATAAAATAACACTCATACATAATTTGATATTTACAGACAAATTAATTATGAATTCAAAAAATGCTATTTTATTGCAATTGACGAAGGGACTTCAGTACAACTTGTCACAAACGGATTGTTTTTTACCGAGAGTACTTTGCAAGGGAAACAAAAAAACTTTGTTCTTTGAAATAGAATAAAGCAACCAATTTCTCAAAGTTTTTCACTATTACCAATATCCTCGAGAAAACACTCAACATTGGATTCATTTGCAGCAGATTCAATTACAATTTCAGAAACTGATAACGAGCTTGATGGCTCGAGCTCGGGACTTTGAAAAAATGTCAAAAGTGCTCCTTCGGACTTGTTACGCTCCTCTGATTTTTTAAGCCTTTGTTGTCGATATCGTGCCCCAGATAATCTTTTCACCGGTGAGCCAGCAAAAAAAAACAGTAATACATAACGCAAATAACGTTTTGAACACCAACATGTTTAAAGCCTGATGCTTCTTCAATTCCTATACACTTGAAAAAAAATATGTGTGTAAGAAGTGGATCATGGAAGGTATCGTTCTTTAAACTAAACATAACCAGTCACCCACTTAAAATCTTTCTCTCCATATACTAGTCTTTTTTAAATCACTCCTTGGTATTATCAGTAACTTCGTTGTTTTGGTCGCCCGTGTGCGTTGCACACATTCACACTATTAACGACGCGGGCCTGAATAAAACAACTTTATCATCTGGAAATAACAAGCGAGATTTTGATCAACATTTACGACAGTAGGTCTTCTGTGTTTTCTTCAAATTGTGGTTTACACTTACATTTATCTCATTCTTTTCGAACTGTAGGCTAGCTTGGCACTTTCAAGCTCCTTTGACAGTTTTAAAAATCTAAAAGCATGTGGAAGATTTGATTGGAATTTGGTACATAACACTTGTACGGCAGTTTACAACGATCTTCCAACAAAAATCAAGAATAAAAACAATTTATTTAAAAATTAAACAGAGATACCGTACTATACAACTCGCGACATGCAGTATAATAATTAGGCGGCGTATTTCTAGTGACGTTACGCGCGTGTATTTCATCTCCTGTCAGTAAAAAGTTGTAAAAATTTCCATATCTGACGTGAGAATATGTAAGAAAGAGTTCCCCTCAGTATATGGATTGCATGACTCTCAAAACAGGATTCAGCTATTACAGCAGCAACTCAGCAAAAGCTGCAAAATATGTGTTTCTCAACTTGACAAAAAGATTATAAATCTAATGAAAAGAGAGCACTTACGGATTGATAATTTTAAAACGATCAATACTGGCAAAAGAAGTTCGAAGAAATTATCATTAACCGGATAACTTAATACAAAAATATACAGAACCTGTTAAACTGAACGAAAAAACTGGATGCGATTTTGTTCTTGGCGATGACTTTAGTTGACGTTAATTTTAGGAACTTCATCATACGTATTTGTTAAACTTTTTTTTTGTAACAAAAATGCAAGCAACATATTTTTGCAAATTAGAGCATTTTAAGAAATGTGTGGGTCTTTTTTAATAGAAATCTTGGTCAGTGCAAATCTATTTGAATTTTTTTTTTATAATGTCTCACTACTACTAAATTTTCAATTGGCAAAATAAAAGCAATTTTTGATTATCAAGTGACATATAGGCTATCTACGCCAAGGTCTTCTACTGAGGTGTGTTTCAAATTCACATGAGTCACACTAATTATCAAATTACTTCAAATGTTTAGTTTTGATATGCTCTTTTAACCCTCATCTGCATAACGGTGGGTCCGTTGGACCCATTGCAGTTTTAATATAGTTGTATAAAAGTTACTGAGTATACAAGACAAGAAATCTGAAAAAAATGTTAATTTTCCTTTATATGTAGGCATTCAATCAATGATATATTTTTTCTCAAAAGCTGCTTTAAGTTTAGAAATAATTGACAATTAATTTCAAAATGGGTCCAACGGACTCCATTTATGTAGAATCGTTCCGCCACTGCGGATAAAGTAGTAACTTTTGCGACTGCGCATATCATAAAGCGCAGCATTTGACAGATATATTCTAACCTAGGTCGATGCAAGTCGCACATTGCCTGTCAGTACACAACTTATCTCGAGTGCTAATTCCAGGTTCTCCTGCACGACATGTGAATGTGAACACAATAAAAGATTCATTTGACTTGTTTGTGACTACTCATCAAAAAGACCTGATTGTGTTGCATGCAAATAAGAAAGGCAGAACATTGTACCGAGATTCCTGGAAAGATATTACCGTACCTGAACTAGATGCAGTGATTGGATTGTGTTTACTAGCAGGAGTTTATCATTCACGAACTCAAGACGTCAGGGAATTATGGGATGAGCAAATCGGTATGCCCCGATTTAGAGCTACAATGAGCATCAACAGATTCGAACTTATTCTGAGATGTCTGAGATTTGATGACTTAGAAACAAGGGAAGAGAGAAACAAAACTGATAAATTGGCGCTTATTTCGGAGTATCTTGATATGTTTGCAAATAACTGCAAAACAAATTATGAGCCAAATTTATTTATCACCGTGGACGAACAGCTTTATCCTTGGAGAGGTAGAGCGAGGAACGTAAAAACCTACATACCATCTAAACCAGATAAATACGGCTTGCAGTTTTGGATTGCTACAGATGCTATAAACAGTTGCTTCATAAAAATTCAGTTGTATTGTGGCAAACAAACAGAAGAATCTGAAAAGGGACAAGGTCCGCGAGTTGTACACGATTTGTGCTCACATCTTTTCGATACAGGGAGGAATATTACTTTTGACAATTTGTTTACAGACTATAACTTAGCAGAAACTTTGCTAAAGAGGAATACTACGATAATCGACACAGAAAGAAAAAGCAAACGATTTGTTACAAAGGAGATGTTGCCCGACAGGAAACGAGAAGAATTATCCTCTATATTCGGATATCGCAATGGCTTCACACTTTGTTCTTACGTTCCAAAAAAGAACCGGGCAGTGATTCTCATGTCAAATATGCATAACACTGGAATAGTATCAGAAACCGAAAAAAAGAAACCCGAAATAATTTTGGATTACAATGCCAATAAGTGGGGAGTTGACAATCTCAATAAACTGGTTAGGACATATTCCTCAAAATGAAAGACGAGGAGGTGGCCCATGGTGGTATTTTATAATACTCTGGATATTGGCGCCTACAATGCTCTGTTTATATGTATGGATGAGGTTGAACCCTAATTGGAAAAACGGTGTGAACTACCACCGTAGAATATTCCTAAGACAGTTGGCTTTCGAGCTTACGGAAGAACATATTCAACGAAGGAAAGAACAGCTCGGTCTTCACCAAGGAGTTCTGAGAGCGATCGAGTCTTGTGGTTATGCAGTAAAAAGAAGTATCATACCAGGAGACCAAAATAAGGAGGATGTGACAAAAAGAAGATGCTACATGTGCCCTTCTGTAATCCATAGAAAGACTAAAACAGTGTGTTTTAAATGCTCGAAGCATATTTGTGGCGAACAGCGAAAAAACTGTAACATGCGTCAAATGTAAGGAACCTGCAGTATAAGTTACTCATAGAAGTTTTTGTAAAGTTTTCTTAAATAAAAAGTTCTTTGCACAGACATTAGAGTTATTTGTTATATAGAATCAAGTCCTCATATGTGATTAGATTGAAAAAAATCACTAAAATCCTCACTTAGCAAGTGCGGGTCCATCGGACCCACTTTATGTTATATCGTCCATTTCAGTAGGTCATGCAGATGAGGGTTAAGTTATTTTTAATCAAATTGCTTCAAATGGTTAGTTTTTATATGTCTTTCTAAATCACTTTTGGCGTTTGTTCCGAATTCACAAGAGTCACATTTGTAATCAAATTCCTTCAGATGTTTAGTTTTTATATGTCTTTCTAAGTCACTTTTGCGGTTTGTTCCATATTCACAAGAATCACATTTATAATCAAATTGCTTCAAATGTTTACTTTTTATATGTGTTTCTAAACGACTTTTGCGATTTGTTTCATATTCACAAGTATCACACTTATAATCAAATTGCTTCAAATGGTTACCTTTTATATGTCGTTTTAAATAACTTTTGATGTTTGTTCCATATTCACAAGAATCACATTTATAATCAAACTGCTTCAAATGTTCTGTTTTTATATGTGTTTGTAAACGACTTTTGCGGTTTGTTCCATATTCACAAGAATCACATTTATAATCAAATTGCTTCAAATGGTTACTTTTTGTATGTCGTTTTAAATAACTTTTGAGGTTTGTTCCATATTCACAAGAGTCACATTTATAATCAAACTGCTTCAAATGATTAGTTTTTATATGTACTTCTAAATGATATTTGTTATTTGTTCTAAATTCACAAGAGTCACATTTATAATCAAATTGCTTCAAATGGTTACTTTTTATATGTGCTTCTAAATTACTTTTGTTATTTGATCTAAATTCACAAGAGTCATATTTATAATCAAATTGCTTCGAATGATTACTTTTTATATGTGTTTCTAATTGACTTTTGCGATTTGTTGCATATTCACAAGATTCACATTTATAATCAAATTGCTTCAAATGATTAGTCTTTATATGTATTTCTAAATGACTTTTGTTATTTGTTCTAAATACACAAGAGTCACATTTATAATCAAATTGCTTCAAATGTTTACTTTTTATATGTTTTTCTAAATGACTTTTGCCGTTTGTTTCAAATTCACAAGAATCACATTTATAACTAAATTGCTTCAAATGTTTAGTGTTTACATGTTGTCCTAAAACTTGTTTGTATTTTGTTCGAAACACACACATTGAACACTTAAATATTTTCATCTGATCTCGTGAGCTGGATTGTTCTACTTCTATATTTATTATGCTATAATCAGTCTTAGAATGCTCTTGGTCGTCCTTTCCTACAACACAAGCGTGCGTATTTTTCACGTGCAGCCTGAAGAATCCTTTAGTCTTGAAACGTTTGTTACAAATCCCACATTTATACATTTTAAATTTGTAATGCTGGTTGTTGGTGTGCTCCTTGAGATCTGTTTGATAGTTCGTCCTGTACTTGCACTGCATACACTTATAGATTGGAGGGAAACATCTCTTCCGTCTATTCAATGCTGTTGACCGTTGTTTGACCGGTGGTGTCGGTAGGATGCACTTTCTGAAAATAAATAAATATTTCTAATCTATCAGGCTGAACAACAATTTAAGGGTGGCATTAATTTCTCTAATGCGCTTTAATGAGGTAGATAAAGTCCCCGCCAGAAGTAAGGGTTCACATAAATACTAAAGTTATTTTCACCACTGTTTTTGACATAAAGACTTTGAACCCTTACCACTTTACACTATGTCGAGTGGTATATTTTTTTCAATGTCGAGCTAGAGTCAGCATTATAAAAACAATTACTAAAATAGATTAATATGCTAAAATCTGTTTTTTTTCAAATACTTTGTAATACATAAAGACTGACACTGTCATGGTAACACCAAAGATTAGAGAATAAAGAACGACGCTTCGATCGGAACCTTTGATCTCTTACTCAAATTCTTAGTGACCTTGGACATTTAAATTTAGAAGCGCGGGAATTTTAAATAAAACAGCTTTTAAAATTCTTCTATCGTAATAGAAATAAATGTATGGATCTCGAATATTGTAAAATAGAAATACAAATTATATGTGGAATAATTACATATTATAAGAATATAAAATATTGTTATAAGAAAATAAGTGTTTAGAGAATATTAAGTGCATATGTGTTATATGTACATGTTAAATGTGATTGGAAAATAAAAATATATATTTGAAACATGTACAGTTCTGTGCAATAAAGTGGCGTACATGTCATATTGCTGATTTTGACATTAATTTGTCAATGTGAAAATGGCTTATTTTATCCTGTATTTGAAAGGTTAAATAATGCCTTCATTATTGACGTTAGTTGTCAACATAATTGGTTCTAATGCTCTTTTACCTTGATGATTATTTTTTTTGAAATTATCGTTTCTAATGTAATAAAATTTATTATATTTTATAATTGTTTAATATTCAACACGCAAAATAAAATACAAATAAAAATAAGTACAAAAGCAAAATAAGAAAACATTAATTAATTTTCATCTGCCACAAATTCTTTCCATTCTCTATAAACGTAATTCAAAGAAAATAGTAATGGACATTGTTTGTGTTCCTCTGTTAATTGTAATTTCCTAACCAGCATAGTACTTTTCAAGCCCGATTAATGGATTCTTCGACAAGCTATGGATAGTGAACCAGGAAAATTTACTGCAATTTTAACGTTTCCAACGGTATCAAAAGGGTTTTCCCTTAAGTATTGTAAAAGGCCTCTTCTCGCGTGGATTTTCGGGGACGAGCAGAACTATCTCTTCTATATAATGTTCTTTCCTTCTCCCGGCGTTTCTTAATTTTTAGCACAGTAGATTTATTTATGCAAAATTGCTGTAATACTGCTCCAATTAACGAGTTATCTTCGGTTTTTGCTATAATACGTGACTTACTTATCAAACCTAACCATGCAGGCATATTTAAGATCTCTGTCAGTTGCGTATGACAAATTGAATTGACGTTATATGACAAATTGAAAATAAAAGTCACATTTACACAATATATATTAAGTGTACGCCAGTTTAATGCACAGAACTGTACATATAAAAAGGCAGGCAATGAAATGCTGAGACAATAAATAATTGATGTTTGTTCCATATTCACAAGAGTCACACTTATAATCAAATTGCTTCAAATTGTTACCTTTTATATGTTGCTTTAATTTACTTTTAATGTTTGGTCCATATTCACAGGAATCAATTTATAATGAAAAATTTCAAATGTTCATTTCTTATGTGTTTCTAAGGCCCGTTTGCACCGTTTGTTATGTTAAGTCTGGATTAGTTAAGCCCGACTTATTATTTAAGCTCGTCTTAAGTGTCGGTGGTTTGCATCGTAAGAGTTAAGCACGGATTACTATAAAAGTAGAATCGATATGGCAACTATGTCTAAATTTAGTAAAATTTTATTTTTACATGTTTTCTATCTGCAAGAAATTACATTTATGTGCTAGTTGACAACAGCAACAGTTAGCATTGTATGCACGTGTTTATGTTATACCGCCGTATAAAGACAATAATATTATAAAATTTATTTTTTTATGTAAGTAAATATAAATTTAGTATATATATTTAAATTCACATTTATAAATTAATATGTTAGTACAGCATGGATAAACGTAATCGAGCTCCCAATATTAGTAATACCGAGAAGGACTTGATTATTAGATTAATATATAAATATAAACATATTATTGAAAACAAAAAAACGGATGGAGTTACTAATGATGAAAAAGGAAAAACATGGGATATGATTTCTAAAGAGTTCAACGCAGCATCTCCTATATTAGTTCCTCGATCTGCAGACTGTTTAGCCAAGTTTTGGAAAAATGAAAAAAAAAATATAGAGACATAGTTGCCGTTGAAAAAAAACATTCCATTGGGACAGGTGGTGGTCCACCATTGAAAAAATGCAAGGACGAATATGCAGAATTAATTTTGTCAATTGTCAACACAAAATCGTTGTATGGCTTGGGAAATGAATATGACAGTAATGCTGAATTTAACCAAATTAAAAAATTTCATAACAATTCACAAGTAAAAGCATTTATACTTAATTATCTTGATTATGTATTCAAATATCATTGTTTTAGTTAATCGAAGAAGAGGAGTGTGAAGAAATCCAAATTGTATTTGAAAACACAGAGGTAGTCTTTATTTACATTATTATTTCAGCAGTAATTTTTTTTTTATAGAATGATGACATACAACCGACTATATCTATTAATAAAGAGGTAAATATTAGAAACACGTTTCTTTTTTTATTTATGCTTAATAAATTACATATATACATAATATTTTTTGGTACAGAATTTTGATGATATAACAGCAAGTGAGCCAAGTCCATCAACTAGTAAAGAGGTAAATAGAAGACCCTTTATTATTATTAATGAATACAGAGATCCTTTGTTTCCAGAAGAATATTCATTGGGGTAAACATACTCCAAGTGATCTAGGGACCCCTTTAAGCCAAGGTTTGGCAAATGAAATTAAAAGAAATACGAAAGTAAGTTATCATTTTAGAAAAACAGAGAATTAACAGCACCTATGTATTTATTGTGGGATATATACACAAATTATCTTCCGCAGGAATGCACTTCTAGACGGCGTCCTGCACTACAGACAAGAGCTCTATCTTCCTCTACCATAGCTGAATCATATGAAAAACTGCTTCAAAAAAGACTTGCTATTGCTGATTGCCAGCTTCAATCTCTGACACAAGCACACCGTCAGCAAGAAATTGAACATAAGTTGAGGGTGAAATCTTTGGAGTATGATATATTAATTAAAGAGGAAACTCTTAAAAAAATGAAAAATACTTAGAAATTGTAAAAATGAATTTATTAAATAAATATATAATATTTTAATTGTCTAAATTAGCAAAATAATTATTTATTAAGTCTGCCCTTGTTAAATTCTGTCCCTCATCCATCGGCTCTCCATCTATTTGGGCATTTTCAATGTTAATTTCTAAATTACCATCAACCATATTTTCTGCAGGTGGTGGATTTTGTTCACCTTCTACAACTGCAATGTTGTGTAAAATGGCTGTAGCTACAATAATTGTAAGCCTGGTTTGTAGCTTAACCCTCATTCCACAAGCTAAAATTGGAAAACGTCTCTTCCAAACCCCAAACAGCCTCTCCACACAATTTCTTGTCCTTATGTGAGCTTCATTATAAAGTGACTCTGCTGGGGTTTGGGGATCTCGAAGTGGAGTGAGGCAATACGGTGTTAACATATATCCACTATCAGCTGAAAATTTCTATATTGCAGCATTGCCCGCCCATAATACATCTATATATAAAACAATATTAAAAATAGTAAAACTTACCTAACAGATAACAATTTGGAAAGTCCCCATCCTCAAATTTTCTTTTTAGAAGGCTATTGTTAAAAATAGTGGCATCGTGGGTGGAACCCCCCCAATTTGCAACTATATCTAGTATCTTTAATGTGGCACTGCAAACCACTTGCACATTAATAGAAAATCTACCTTTTCTATTTCTAAACACTTCTGCATCTTCGTCTCCTGCAAATATTTCTATTAATTGAATTTGAGAATGTTTGAAAAGTTAATTCAAAAATAATCTCTTGCCATAATGTACTATACAAATGTAACTCTAATTTACCTTTGTTAGTATACTGATATAAATTTATAATTTGAACTAAACGATAATACATTATACTAAGCAGTGACTTTGTAATTAACTTTCTTTATTTATTGCATTATAAACATGCACACCTGGTGATTCTATTGGTATGTGTGTACCATCAATAGCTCCAATTACTCTTGGAAATGCAGCTATTGTAAAAAAGTCTGTCTGAGCTTCTCGAATTTCGGCATCTGTAATTGGCATTCTAATATATCTAGGCCTGAGTCGTGCAATGGCTTCTGACACTCGAACAATTATTCGAGATACTGTAGAAGCGTGCATTTTTTGTAGATCACCTACAGTAATCAGAAAACTGCCGCTTGCATAAAACCTAAGGCATGTTAGAAGTTGAGTTATTGGGGAGACGCATTGATTTCTAAAACAAAATTAAAGTTGCCTTATCTAAATAAACAGTTGCCTATTATTCTACTTACATATCATTTGTAAACTCTAAATCATTTTCTAATTGTGCCAATAAATTCAATACCGTTGGCTTAGTCAGTCTATATCGGCGAAAAAACGAAAGATGATCTAAATTATTAAAATCATCCGTTCTATCATAGACGATACGTCTTGGAAAGCCAAAATCTATGATTTCCAAAATATCAAAGTCATCTTCGAATAAATCGTCCCATTCAACATTCAGTTTAACACGATCGAGTTTTAAAACTTATAGTTGCAATCGATGTCAATCACTTTTCAGAAACAAATATAGGTTAATCTTGCTTTAAGTCCGGAAATATCTAGACTTAAGTTAATCCTCACTTAAAGTAATTTAAGTCAGACTTAGTAAGCGGTGCAAGACTTTAAGTCCGACTTAAGAATTAATCTCGACTTAACAAAGCGGTGCAAACGGGCATAAATGACTTTTGCGATTTGTTCCATATTCACAAGACTTATAATCAAATTGCTTCAAATGATTAGTCTTTATATGTATTTCTAAATGACTTTTGTTATTTGTTCTAAATACACAAGAGTCACATTTACAATCAAATTGCTTCCACTGGTTACTTTTTATATGTCTTTCTAAATGACATTTGTTATTTGTTCCAAATTCACAAGAGTCATATTTATAATCAAATGTCTTCAAATGTTTATATTTTATGTGTTTCTAAATAAAGTTTGCGGTTTCTTCAAAATTCACAGAAGTCACATTTATAACTAAATTGCTTCAAATGGTTGGTTTTAATATGCCTGCTTATAGATCGTTTATGTTTTGCTTGAAACACACACAGCGAACACATATATATTCTCATTTGATCTCGTGATGGAAAACGTAGTGATATATCTTTTCGGTTGCAGGTATTTAAAATATTAACGCCCGGTTTCATAATCCATGCGCCAAAGTCCCTTTAACTAAAGTCAAATGTTGTATTTTTAAAGAGGTTTTAATTTTATTTATATAATTGGATAACAACTCATAAAATACAAAATACATTATTATTTGTTCATTTTGTTGTTCAAGTCGAGTAAAGGAATATTAATATTCACTAGCAATACTTTCTCAAGAAGCAGATTTATTATTCTTATGATTGAATTTAATATGGTTTCGCTGAAGGTATACTTGTCGGCTCGCGTATGTATATCTGTTAGGTAGGTACGGTTTGGCGACTCCTTTCATGTTATGTATGGAAAGCCGCATGCAAGATAATCGTAGGCCAAACCTGTATGTATGTATGAATATCAGTTTATATTAATATTTGATCGTACTGTACAACAAACCATTCTTTTTGGGTTCATTATTCTAGTACTATATGGGGTTATGTTATGGACAATATTTTGAGGTTAGCAGAAATATTTTCAACAATGTAAATCGAAGTTAGGTCACGGCCTTGGCAATCAGCTGACCACGTAAAAAATAATAATAGTTTATTAAATAGATAAGGTGAAACTAAAAATTAACATTCCAATTTCAAGTAAACATATTCGCCTTCGTGTTTTATCAAATATTATGCTGTATGCAATCTGTCCATTCATTCACAACTGTGCCCTGAAAGTGTACTTGTAGAATGTTTTCCAAATAACATCTAGGTGGCAGATTATTCAAATTCAAAATTTTAATTTCAAACTTCATCAATAACAAAACCATCAATCGTGCATAAAAAAAACATTCACGGTGGCTGATTTGGTAAAAGCATGCAATAAAGTCATTCTCTATTTTCAAACTCATTTCATTGATTACATCACCTGCATTTCTACTAAGAAACTGGGTTGGGGGGAAACTGTTGAAACTAGGAACAAGATTTATTCAGCTATTCGTCCATAAAACATTTGCAGATGTTAGATGTAAGGAAGTGCGACATGTCATAAAGCAAAAAACACAGCAACGCTCTTTGCTATTTCCAAGGAAAACAAGTTCACTTATTAATAATGATGATAAAATTTCATATTATAATTTCACAACTATATTCAACGTGTCCACGTAAGTATTAGGCAAATGGGAAATTTTTTTATTATTGATTTTACAGAAAACTTTATAGGAAGGAAAAGTTCGAGCATCAGAAGAAACCTAATATTTTTTATTCAAAGTTTTCTACACGGAAAAAAATTTAATTGTAAAAATTACGGCAATGGTGCTTCTAAGATTTTGCAAGTTAAAAATATGCAATAGCTAGTATAATTATGTCACACTTGCAAGTACTGCTCCCATAATTTTGCAGCTAACCTAACTACGATAAGGAATGCATATCTGCCACTAGAATTACTGCAAAACTATTGCTGAAGAATTTACATCTACAATTTGCAGTAATGTCATATATTTTGGTATACAAATTATATGATTTTTAAAAATAAATAAGTTTTCTAGATGCCTGTTCAATCACTTGCCTGGATAACTGGGGCAAAAATATTATTATATAAGTACAAAAAACATGAAATTTTTGTTATTTTATACCACAAAATATATAGGCTTAACCTTGTAAAGTCAGCCATATGGGTATAGGCCGGAAGCGTGCATTTCGGACATGGGAGGAGATTTTATTGCTTTTCATAGTTTTTATTCGTTCTGTTTTATTGAAGCAGTTGCACGTGTATGTATAACCACACAATTTAACATAGCAATTAGGAAATGGTTCTTGATAATGGATTCGTTACTTGAAAAAAATGGGTTTGAGTGTTATAAGTGCATATTTGAAGGCAAGTCGTTTTATAATTGTTATAGAATTGAATGGTGACTGTTTTAAGATTTATATTGCCAATTCCTTTTTTTTTGTTTAGATAATCAGTTGGCACAGGCATATGTTATGTTTTTATCTGTTTTCATAGTATTGTGCCTACATAATCCACTTTTTTAAACACGTTTTGTTCAAATGGCATTCTAAAATATTTTTTCATGTTTAATACTTACTTGCTACATTATATCAACGAATTTCTAATAGTTATTTACGAACCAAGTGCGGGAAAGCATATTTCGCGAATGAGTGGCCACGAATTCGCGAAATGTTTCACGCACGAAGTTTGTACAATATTTTTTGTACGAATAATTAAATAATACTTACTGTTAAATACGTTGTCATTTATGACACACTACAAATTTGTTCATATTAATTAAAAAATGTTGAGTTGGCAGTACTTATTATTTGAATTGACATTTAATTTAAAATTAGTCAAATTCCAAACATTGAATACAAAATTAAAATCTCCTCTAAAACATGCATTCTGATGAAGAAATACAATGTACACCTCCTGAAATTCGTGAAGCTGCCAATACTGCAATCGATACTTTATTACCTACAAAATCAAAAGACAGATACAACACCATTTATGGTAAATTCATAACTTGGGCTAGATCTAAAAATATAAAAACTTACTCAGAAAATTGTTTATTAGTTTATTTTCAAAGTTTACAATCAAATAAATCATTATGGTCTACTTATTCTATGCTAAAATCATGCTTAATAATATATGATAATACGGATATATCTAAATATGCAAAACTCATAGCATACTTAAAACAGGCAACGAAACACCTTCAGCCTAAAAAATCGGCAGTATTAAGCGAAGAACAAATTACTAAATTTATAGTTGAAGCACCAGATTCCTTGTTCCTACTAGTGAAGGTAGTCATTTTTGTATATTTTAAATTCATACATTACTATATGTATTTATAGGCTGTATTAATAGTGGGTATTTCTGGAGCATGTCGATGTGTAGAACTTTGCAAAATGTCATTGCGAGACATAGAATTTAAAAATAATTTAATTATTGTAACAATTCCACAAACAAAAACAGATAAAAGCCGTACATTTGCAATCATTAAGCCAGAATGGATTGCATTAATTCGGCAATATGCAAATTTAAGACCAGACAACAACCAACGATTCTTCTTAACATATCGCAATGGCAAGTGTGTTTCTTCACCTGTTGGTCTTAATACAATTGGTAAAATTCCAATGCGAATAGCTGAGTACCTTCAGCTTGATAGCGTAAGTAGCTTCACAGGTCACTGTTTCCGAAGGAGTTCAGCAACATTGTTGGCAAACCAAGGAGCTGACTTGCTTTCAATTAAAAGACATGGTGGATGGAAATCATCTATGGTTGCAGAAGGATATGTCGAAAATTCTCTTCATAGCAGAATTCAATTGGCTAAAAAAATGACCCAGTCAGAGATGTTGATTCCTCCTGCAACTTGTTCGACGTCTGAAATACAACAAGGATTATCTAATAATACTATTAATGTTACCTTACCCTCACAATCGAGATCAATTGAAACGAATCAGCTAATCCCTGGAGTATCAATATCTGGTTGTGAAAATTGTGCTATCAAAATTTTTAATAATTGTTCTGTTTCAATTTCTGAAAAGAGTGAATAATGGTAATTTATACAATATTTGTTGCCGTTCTGACATTTAATTACATACCTTTGAAATATAACAATTTCTATTACATTGTGTTTTATTACTGTCATATCAAAACAACAAACTGTGCAGCGTATTGGTAAGATTAGGGGTTTATGGTTTTAAAATGTTATCAAGTTACAGTTAGTACCAACTTTACTTCCCGCACGAGTGCGGGAAATAGAATTTCCCGCACCCATATGAATGCGTAAAACTGTATGTTATGTCATATGAGTACAAAAAATAATTTACTAACTTCTAATAACTATTTAATTATAAAAAATAATGTAATTAGTTTAATCCTATTAGGTATACGTATACTTATTTTAAACTATGTAAATTTTGATAATGCGGATTATGCATGAAAAAAGTATTGATAAATATGAACTTGCGAACGAAATTAATACTGTGTTTTTACATGAGCGGCCAGAAATCATTTCATATGTGAAAAAATACAAAGATAAACCAAAATCTGCCCGAGGAAAACTATAAGATAGTAGGTACCTATACATTAGAAACTGTTGGATTATTAAAGGATACAACAGGTGAAAAAATAACACTCATAAACCAAACAAAGTCGAAGAAAAATGGAAAAGAACATCTTTTGAAAGAGTGAAAATTACAAATACAATCGATTTATATTTTGATTCATTTTCGGGTTTAAGGGAACCACTGGGATATAGATTAGTAAGTATTTTCAGGGTAGTCACATATTTTGTTTTTAATAAAATTACTGAATTAATGACAGTTTGTGTTTTGCCTTTCAGTTTTTAATGAAGTTTGAGAATTTGTATGAAACCGAAGTAAATTGTTTGTGCTATAAATGGCCCAGTAGTTGCGAAAGGAGTATAGCAGGATGTAAACAAGACTCATAGATAGCAAGTATATTAAACCAGTATAGTATAACAAATCAGATTGTAGGTAAAAATGAGATTTATTAAAGACAAAAGTTTAACTTTATCCTTAATTTTAGGTACCAAAGAATTATTTGCTTTTAAAATACTGCCTTTACTTTTATATGGAACGAACATAAAGTGTGAGCAAGCTGGTTTGAAAGCAGTTCAAGGTTGAATCTCAAAATGCGTTCATTTTAATGGTAAATGATCCTTCCGATATGAGAAAATCATCAATATATTGCATATATGCTGTCAAAAACGTTTTGTACTGCACTTGTTCGTAACGACAAAATCAATTATATAATATATGCAACTATACCTAGGCGAGTGTAAGTATTTATCGTTTATAGAAAATTTCAGTCTAATTCAGGTCAATCCATCATTATAATTTTTTTAATTTAAAGTACTTTTTTATTTTAAATTTCTCAAGTTTACTATATTAAGAGATTATTTTATTTAATCACCATTGTATTATTTAAAAATCAAGAACTACAAATAAATAAAATTAAAGTTTGATATAGTTGATAAATGCGTTTTATTATATTTTAAATGTATATATAATGTAGTAGGGATTTCAGTATACATATTGTGGTAGATATTTCAGTAATATAACTGACATGTTTCCACCAATAGTACCGAAATATTTATTACAATATTAATTGCATCTATACTACAGTATTATCAAAATATTTACTACAAAATTATTGGCATATTAACTACAATATCACTGAAATATTTACTGCAATATTACTGACATATTTACTGCAGTTTCACCGATATATTTACTATACCCTGTCTCAGAATAAGAAGGAGTGACTCAAATATCCCGCCAACACATGGAACACATAGCTTAAAATTTAGTAGACAATTTGATATGACATCATGACAATTGAGGTTAGAAGAATTGTATTAATTCTAACTAAGGATTTAGCTGTTTTGTGTTTCATTTACTACTTTCGTTAAAATAGATGGATGTGCCGCTTTTCCTTCTACCAATCGAAGCAACTATACGAGTGCACGGCAATGGGAAACAGGAGAGTAAAGTTATAAACACAAGTATGTGCATACATCTATAATTTGATGAATACAAATCTCTTAACATTCAAATCTGTTCATTCTAGTTTTGAAAAAAAAATTAGAAGAATCTATGGATAAAGATATCGGCCCAATTTACAAATGAAAGCATAGACTTTGTTCTGAGCGTTTTGAGGAGGATTGCCGTTATAAATATATAATTACTGCACATTTCAGTGAATGTGCTATATCAACATGAAAATTGTGAATCAAGTCTATTTATTATTAAATATTTGTATCAGAGAGCAAGAATGAATCAAACCTTTTATCTTTTATCAAAATGTCCTTAAGACCTTGCAGAAAAGGTTTTGTTTATTAGTTTCTATTTTAAATATCAATAAAGAACTTACAGATAAATCATTCATATTACTGCGACAAACCTTGAAGAGGTAACTTCAAGCAACTAGTCTTGGAAATTTGAATCTTACATACAACAGTAATAAATAGAAAAATTTACATCGGCTGAAGTTGTTTACATGAACTGCAAAGATAATTACATATACCTACACATTACTAATTATTATTCCCTATTAAAATTTATTTATTATGAAAATATATAAAGTATAACAAATATTTATTTCTACTATATATTGCAAATTAACAATAATTTAGTGTTCACATCATGTTAAAAAGATTAAAAATTTACATGGTCAGCACAATTTTTCCAAATACTTATTGTAACATTTGTAATTGCATCTGTCAAACGTTCTCATATAAGTGATATTCTGAAAGGGGATTTTTTTAAGCAACTTCATCTTATGTATCAATTCAGATCCTATATGAAGTATTCTTAATTGCCTATCTTTATCGGTATGGCTATTTAATCCTACAGGTTTTCAACAAAGCTTGTCGTGCACTCATTATACTTGTGTCAATCCAAACTTTTCCCCATATTCTCCACCAGATATTTTCACCTTTTTCTATTAGTACAGGATTCTTTACGTTTGATAAATATTTCTGAAATATAACATCTATATGAACATGTGGTAATATAATTAGTATTTAATTAACACTTACTTGAAATTAATGAGTCAATTCTAGAATATGTGTGAGTTGTCCACTTCATTTATGGTATGAACTCATCTTTAGTTATTTTTGCAATGATATTAATTGTTGAATGTTTGATTTTTCCACTGACGTACAGTATTTTTGACATATTCATCAAATTCAAAGTTTCAAATGCATGATCACTTGTTCCTTAGGTCTTAAATCGTCTGATCAACGCATACTCATGTTGTACATAAAAGTATGGATTTTATTTAATAACACAATAAAGTATAATAAACCAAAGTAAAAATGTAAGATTCTAGGTTATGGCTTGGCTATAAACATAAAATGACGTTTTGTCAAACTTATTTTCCCATGTTAAACTTGCCTACGCAAGAACCAATGAAATACTTTAAAAACATACGCCATTTTGGCGCGATATTTGAATCACTCCTTCTTATTCTGAGACAAGGTATAGAATATAAAACATGTTTTCATGATCAGGTTTCTTCTGATGCTCGAACTTTTCCTTCCTATAAAGTTTTCTGTAAAATCAATTATAAAAAAATTTCCCATTTACCTCATACTTATGTGGACACGTTGTATATTTTTCAAATATCTTAATTTTAACTATCGCAGAAATTCAACCGTGACAACAAATCCTGAGCATTTATAACTTGAACCCATTTAATATTAGAAAGATACAATTAATAATAATAATGAAGGAGCTTCAACACCAGAATAATTGAGGTATTTAAATTATTCACTCTCCTACTTCAAAGTGTAAAATAGTAAACTGATTGGTAAGAAAAGCGTCATTTCTGTCAGACTCTTCTCATGTCTAATCATATAAGGAGCAATCATACCTGGCATTCCTCTCGTAGCAGAAGGCCATATGGTCTGCCAAATATTCCTTCAGACCCAAGTGGATTTTGCAAACTTGGCACTGTGCGAGTTCTGGAATTGAATGAAAAACACACCCATTAGAATTACAATAGAGAAATCAATATGGACAAATCTACAAACATCAAAACGCAATATTTACAATACCTTCAATTGAGAAAATTCCAGTTCTACCCTGAACACAAATGGTTTTATGTTTGGCTAAATGCGATTTCGAGCTAAATCCAAAGCAGCAAAATGTGCAGGCAAATATGTCCTTAGTGGTTTGCTTCGTAGCGGTTTCAAAATCCAGTGTGTCAATTTTATTCAGGTTGTTTCCGTATTCCTCATCAAAGTACACCAATAATTCTTCACTGGCTTGGATTGAACGAGTGCTTTGATAATATATATTATCCTCACAACGAAGAACTCTCAAGTTTTGTTCAGAATTATTCCAAGTACAATTAACGTACTGCATCCAATTCAAATGCTTCGATTTACTTTTGTCCAAAACAAATTCCTCACCTTTCATTTCCCAGGGACATTCTGTTGGGGTTAGTCCAGTGAAAGGACCAAATATTACACCTTCAGGAATAATTCTTAAGGCATATATTCCGATATGTCCCAAACAATCTTGTATTTCTAGAATATCATTTGGGATATCCTTTTGTGCTCCTTTATCTGCATCATTTAAAGCACATTTGTTTAAAATATGGACAAGCATTCTACATTCAATACAATAGTCTTTGTAATATGCTTCACAATCTTCACAGTCTGTTGGCCAAATATATACAGATTAAGAATCATAGTATTTACTACCACCTGGGGATTTTTTAAATAAATACAGAGCGATGAAACATATATTTATACTGCTCTTACAATAACCAAGTAATATGCTACATAAGGATGTTAGAGATTTAACTGGCAATTGTTCTAAGTTGAACCTCAGTATCTGAGACAAAAACAGATTTGAAAATTAAAACTATTACGGCTTGGTGTTTGTAATGGAATGAGATTGTTTCTCGATAAACAGTAAAAATACTAAATGTTCTGCAACTCTTCTGTGTTAGGGTCGTGTATTTTATATTTATGGTGCAGATGTTTCATCATTCATTACAAACAACACAGTCAGAAACTTCTAATAGAGTTGCTTCTATTAGAAGTTGCCTTGCAATATTTACTTACAAAGTAGTCCATTATCAAACTCAATTTTAATATCATCAGCGTTGATCCGTCTTTCTATTTTAACGTTGTCATTTTGTTCTTCAGTTACATCACTTGATGGCAATTCTATTTTAATATTGTCCAAACATGTGGATTCGTCATACTGCTTTATTTTGCCATAACATATTGGGCCTTGTAATTCAGCATTGTCTGTAGTAATAGCAGTTTCAGAGATGTCCACCTTATCCTCTACAAAACTGTCTTCTTCGCACTGTTCTTCCTTTACACTAAATGCATTTTCCGAAAACATTGCGTCACGCAAATTAACTTGGTCAAAATGATCAGCCATTAGTAACGTTTGTTGTGATTTGAGGCACAGTATAGAGCTGTATAGTAAAGAGCGACACTGTGATCGGGGTATGGCACTTAAATATAATCATAAATATAATGAATTGTAAACACGAAAATAGTTTTAACACATCTCAGTAGAGGCGCTCCGGGAGGAAGAAGAAAGAGGGAGACAGGAAATATAAGGTTTGTTCGGGTTTAATATTACGAACGGTTCTAACACAGTTCTGTTACTGCGCAGAACTGTATGCGTCATAGTACACCGTTCGGAACGATCTGGGAACGGTTCCGAACGATTCGATGCCTTTATCCCGAATTAGTTCTACAGTTCTAGAACGGTTCCAGAACTGACAATCAGAAACCAAAACACGAAATTTTTAGTTCCAGAACAGTTCCGGAAACCCGAACACTTAACATATTTCTGCGCATGGCGTGAACTCTTCTGGAATCGTTCTTAGCGAAACAAAAGAACAAACCTATAATTGTTCATATATGGTAGAAAGCACGAAACAATCGACCTTCGTCATCAAAATCCATGATGTAACAGTTGTAGTACGTCAATGTTAGTATTTTGATCGGCGAAAAAAATTTACGATTTCTGAAGTTTACTTTGAGGTTATATAGACATCAAAATTTACCGAATTATCTGAATGTAAATTAAGGACTGTTTGTTAAAAATAAAGTATTCTGTGAGTATAATGAAATAAAACTACATCTTGAATACACTATTTCATTTAATGAATAGTAAAAATAGAAAATAAAACTCTTCGTACTTTTATTCTGTGTAATTATTTCTTAATACTTAAACAATGGTTATATAATGTGTATATTTTAGGAAGCAAGCTCTTTTAATATTCTTCATTATTTAAAATATCTTCTTAAATCCGACTTTAATTTACATTAATGTCGTACTTTACAATTAACTTGTTTCAAAGTATGTTACAGCAAGACAAACTAACTCGTCACTTATTCAAGTTTATAATAAATTATTACTAATAACTCTCTTCAACTTGGAACATAACAAATCCAACAAAAAAAAAGTTACAAATGCTGCAGGCAAGTAATATAAGGTAGATATTTATTTTAATATTTAGTGTTTTTCCTTAGAATCGATAACATTGAGTACAAAATTTAAATTAGTACACATTTTTAAAATCAGTATATCTAGCCAATTTATTGTCATATATTGTACATTTTCTGTTTATGTATTTATCTTACAAATTTAATTGGTAGTAACAATTATATAAATTAATACATCTTTGACTTGAAACTAAAATTCTAATGAAAATATGCTCAAAATATTAACATATTCTTATACATTTACATGACGTATTATGAAATATGCCATTCTCTGTCATAAGTAAAGACGAGCACATAAAATAATAAAAGTAATGGTAATATGTAACTTTTTTTAGTATACCGGATAAAAATAAATAGTAATTTTATATGTTACACAAACAATATATCACATTATACTACATCATTAATAATTACATGTTATGAATAAATACTAAACTAACTCTAAACGTCAATAATTAGATTATTAACGTCTAAAGTACACTCACTCACTATTGTACAATAACTACATATGGCTAAAATGTTTTACTTTTGTAAAAAAAAGACACCTTATGTCTTTTTTATTTCAAGTTATTAATTTTCAATTTTACAAATTAATTGTAATATATAAAAAATTTATCAAAAAAGAATAATAGATTTTACAGACATTCTTGTTTATTATCACTGTTTCTACTGTCTTTAGATATTGAACATTTATAATAAATGGTATTACTTCTTCTCTGCCAAGCAACAATTCTCGGTCCCATCATTTTTTGATTTCACTGCTAGTGTATCTAAGAGTATTTGTCTAAATTTCAGGTATCCTCATTTCTGGATCTGATTCCACATCTTAACTGTATTTTTCCTCAAAATTCTGCTTTCCCATGTGCTTATTATAATATATTTTGGATATTCCCCAACTATGCTCTATCGGGTTGAATATGTAGTAAATATGATGATAGTTGTACAACTGTGTGCGTCTGGTATATTATGGCTCTTAACCATTCTCTTATTTGACCTTTGTTTCAAGAATTATTAGGAGATTTATCATATAAATGCTATGATAACTTCTAGCGTACACAGCAGTTCATTTTCATACTGATTTAAGAAATTGTTTCTATCTATTTCATGATGGTAATCAGGATTACAATTATTTGAAAAAATACTAAAGAGGCACTGTTAATAAAACCATTACATGTACCTGCATAAATGACTATAAACCTAAAACCAAAGCAAAATTTGTAGTACTCGACACGTGTCAATTTTAATGCAGAGTATTATCTTAGCCGTCAACTTTCATACACTCTTATAACTATCATCCTGCCATGATCTGGTTACAGTACCATTTTCAAAAATCCAAGTCTCATCCAAATAGACACATTCCAGTGGACTTTTAGATTGTAAATTATTCATATATTTTTATAGAAAATTAGTTCGAGGAAGAACAACATGTGTTTTTTCCTTAATCTTCTCTATGGACAGTCTTTCTTATATTTGAAACCAATATCTGCTAGTACTCTACCAAAAGAATCAACAGAGCCATCAAAGATATGATAGTCCACTGGCAGTGATAATAACGAAGCTCATGTAAAATGTTGTTCTAGAAAACACCATTAACATTATAATATTCTTTTTATTTTCAATGAGTTGTATAAGCAACATAGCGTTTTTACACATATCGTATTGCGTATTGTTGCTTTTATTGCAGGAGTAATCACATAGTTTCCTGAAACGTTTTTTTAGGACTTCGGTGAGCATCATTTTGTTTACGTGTCTTAAAAATACTGCTCACAGATTCAATGGAAATATTTAAAGCTTGTGCAATCCTCTAAAATGATAATATTAATATTTATTTGATATCATTACAACAAGTATGTATACATACCTCTCGTACACTTGTCAACGGTAATAGTTATTCAATTTACGTTTGTATGTAAGTAATCAAAGAGCTAATGAGCGCCTTTGACTGACTATTGAATGGCTAAAGCATCGTTAGTTTTAAAAAGGACTTTGAAAATAATACTACAATAACATAACAAACATAAACAACAGCAACCAAAACCTATAATACTGTCAAATGACAGCAAGGAATTCAAAATTCAAAATCACTAGGGACGTGTAAACAATGTTTCATGTTAGCCAACATCCGATGTTAATATTTTTTTTAAACTGGCTAAAATAACGTCAACATTATCATTTTTAATTAATATTAATAAATAAAATAATCCTGTAATTATTATTATATACATATAATGTATTCTATACCAATGAAATTCTAAATTTAGTAATATATAAAGTAATTATGTTCGTTGTTATGAAATTGGCAATGCAGACGTCATTATTTTTCCTTTATGACGGAAGTCGATTGATTGCTGCTTTCTAGTATAGATATAGGCACGATACACTTATACCGGTATGCTCACTTTAGCTGTCAATGACGTCATTGAGGAGCAAGTCAGATTGACAGTTCTCATTTTTGACACAGTTTTAAGTTGTTTTATCCAGCCCTATTCATAATGAAAGTTAGTGGCTACTAAGATCCAACTAACACGCTACTAAAAAAAGTCATATTCATAATCGTATTTAACAGCGTACTAAGCGTAGTAGCCAACTAAATTGTTAGTAGCGTGTAGGGGTATGTTTAAAGTTACAGCTCACCGTTAAAGCTAACCTAAAAAAACAAATTGGTACGAATAAAAATAAACACATATTTGTCAGACATCTTTTAGATCCAGGATTATAACTTTTTAATTAAATACATTGAAATGGAAACATTTAGAGTTGAAAAAGAATCGCGATATGAACATACAAAATGAAATTCAATATCATAGCTATGAAAATGAAATTGTTAAAAGAGAAAAAGGAAGGAATGAGTGTATAAAGATATTTTTATATTTAGACTTTATTTTAAATAAAACATACTTATGATAATAGGTGCTTTTAATTAAAATGTCTCATTATATGCTAATCTAATGCTTAAAAATATTGCCAACACTATCATTAATAATCATTTTAAATCATTATCCACATTATCAATCTAATTCCATATAAAGTTAATGAAAGTGAGAAGATATTTTTTTAATGTGAAGATTCCTCTGTTTGCAATTTTTCCTTTTATAATATTCATAATGGATATTGCTACTATCGATGCCCTTGTGTCCAGTTTAATGAAAAAAGCAACCAAATTTATTCTTCATAATTTCAAATGCTTTTGAAGACATTTCTCGTTGATATATGGAGTCTTATATTTTAACACAGGACTTGTCGTTAGTGTTTGTGATAGAGTTAACAGATATCTTGAACATGCATATCCATTATCACTAATCAAAATACCTTCTATATCTTCATTCTGAAATCATACTAATATCACTTAATATTGTTTACATTTTTCTTAGCATTTAATTTTAATGAAGAATTACTTCAAATTTCCTGTTTAATGAACATTTGTTCCAAATTCTCTAAGTCATCGGTACAGTCTTTTTACCTTGCAAGTGTATCACAAATCCTTGCCTTAGCATCGCATAGATTATTATTAATGCAAAATATAAGAATAAACTATATATATGATTTAATGTGTAGTACCTATAACATCTTTCCACCTATATTGATTATCATGTTTGAAACTTATTTTATTTCATTCTACATATATTTTGTATAGAAATTCTATTATTATTGAATTATATATTTCCAGTGGATTAAGCCATTTCTAGAACATTTTTGGATTTAGAGCCCCATTAACTTGACCTTCCTCAACTTCTTGCTATTCTGCTCTAACATGTATTTGTTCATAATCCATGAAAACTTTTTCTGCTATACATACAATTTATATATAATTGTTATTTTACAGATTTTAGTTAATCTGAAATTGTAAATTCTAACCTTTTAATATTTGCTTTCTATCGTGATTACCGCAAATTTAAATTTGTACATCAGTGCGCACGATCGTTCTTCATATTACCCTGTTGCCATATGCATTTTTCTATTAACATCCTACTACTTACTAGCCACTAAATAAGCGTTTATGAATAAGGTAAGTTAATAGCGTCTTAGTAGGATGTTAGTAGCTACTTACTAGTAGCGTACTAACACCCTATTAGGGTGATGATTATGAATAAGGCTGATCGTTTTTTAAAATTATATTCCATTTAATATGCCTAGTTGTGTTATATACGGTTGTCGTGAATGCAATCGAAGAAGTAGAGATAGTCGGATTAAATATTAAGAGGTTTCCCAAGGAAGGGACGATACGAAATGTGTGGTTAATTGAGTGTAAAAGGCAGGATTTAATAAATTTGAAGAATAGTATTTCCTGAAATCTGATTTTATCATTGTTCATAATAAAAAAATCAACTTATTGTAGCATGTATCTGTTATCTGTTCCGTTCATTTTAAGCAATCATGTTTTCATTACATCACTCCAACAAGAATTACTGCAATTTTCCAGTAAATCATACAGAGATTTAAATTCTGATGCAGTTCCCAGATTTAAAGAAAAGATAGTTGAAAATCTTTAAAAAGCAAGAAGTAGATGCTTTAATAAAACATACACAGATGATCAAAGTAATTAAGATCGAGCAGTAAAATGTGTGAAACATCGACATAGACTGATTTTGAAGCTTTTAAAGTATCCGATGCTTACTGACCACCTATGAAAGTGAATTATTTGATTTAGTACCTTTTCCAAGACTGTCACATTAAAAGCAACACATTTGTACATCTGCGAACATTCATACAGTATTTTGTGGTATTCTATACATCGTAGCAACATAGGTAGTGTTTTTGCTTATTAAGAAGTTTTAATTTATTGTTAACTATTTCAGGCTGCTTTTCGTTAACGCAAGGAGTGAGAATAGTATTTGGATTTTAATCTTATACAGAATTGTATAGCATTTTCTTTAATAGTTTTGAAAGCATTGACTCGAACTGAATTGAAATAAACTTCTTAAACTATCAAAGTCGTTTTTTATATTAGCTACCATAATTAGAATTCGTACCTTCTACAAACATTTATCCTTAAGTCCCATGGTATCTTTCTTAAGCAACATAAATAATACATTATCTGCATTTTATAAACATTTGTATTCTGTTCAAATATAGTATTTTTATCAAACACAAAAACAATCATATAAAATCTCTTCAAATTAAAAATTTTGTTATGCATGATATGATAAAATTTAAGTTTGACAATTTTATTTTAACTTAATATTATTAGGTAAAATTTTGAAATACGTGACTACTACAATTGTCTAATCTAGAATCAAGATTAATTTATGGCTTGAAGTTAGTTTTATGTATTTCAGTGGGTAATTTATAATTATTGAAAACGTACTTGTAAAATATGTATATTAAACATAACAACTCCAGCGAAGTTGTATTTGCTTCATTCAAATGTTGGTTTATCTTCTCTTCCATTACCCAAGACCCTTCTATGTAGCTGTACATTACCAATATCGAATACATCAGAACTATGCCATTCACTAAATAGTATTTCCATGTGTGCAAAAGAAAATATTATATGCTTCAAAATATATGTTAAATAAATATCTATATTTACATTTTGGAAATGATTTTATTCACTAAATGAAACATTTACCTATACTTCAATTACAATTTTCAGTTTATATTTACACAGATCATTAATGCATAGCCTCTCGATAACATAGTCTAACAATGAACTCACTAAATAAACTGTTTTGCATTGTGTATTGAAAACGTAATTCAACACATACAAGAAAAGTTACAACATCTTAGTAGTAATGATTGCATTCAAAAATATCACTTTGCCTGAGTACTTCAATAATTGCTTATATTATTAATTTGTGGAAATACCATTTTTGAAATTTATTAAATCCTGCCTTTTACACGCAATTAACCATACATTTCGTACCGTCTCTTCTTTGGGAAACTTGTAATATTTAATGTGGCTATCTCTACTTTTTCGACTGTAATTACGGCATCCGTATACAGCACAACCTAGCATATTAAATAGAGTAGTACTTAAAAAAACGATAAAACAACTTCAAACTGCGTCAAAATGTAGCCATGATGTAGCCCATATGAGAACTGTCAATCTGACTTGCTCCTCAATGACGTCATTGACAACTAAAGTGAGCAGGTGAGCATACCGGTATAAGTGTATCGTGGATATAGGTACATTATTATTTTGTTGTTGTGTTTTACGATTTGTAATATTTGAAAGATAGTAATTATTTCCATATAAATTCTAAATTGTGTATTTTTGTCTGATGTCTATTTATAAACCGCGTTTATTTAAATACTTCGTCTTTATTTGTAGGTTATGGCGTATGTTCCATGCTCGGTTAATGGCTGTTTCGATAGGCGGTCAACACGACATAGGTTTCCTAATTTTAGTAAGGATCTGGTTAGGTTCAATGAATGGATTCGATTAGTTTCCAATCCTATATTGGTTGATAAGGATCCGAAAAAAGTGTATACAAACTATCGAGTATGCCATCAGCATTTTACACCCCAAGATATCGCAAGTAATATGTATCTAAAACGTTCTGCAGTGCCTTCACAAAAATTACCTTCTGTCATATGTAGGTGATAATAATATAAATAACTTAATTTAATTAACTTGGTAGTAATAACAATGTTTGTAGCAACCTCAGTACATTCTACTGAAAGAAAGTCATCGAAGCAATTATCTGACAAAACTATAACAAAAGTAAATATGCCATCTACATCAAGAGTAGAAAAGTCCGTAACACCGGTAAACATGAGTAACGTAGAAATGTACAACGGTGGACTTTTTAAAGTGGACACCTTTTAGTTGCTATAGTATTTTTTTTATTTTTATGTATTGTAAATATGGTTTCAATTAGTGGCGTTTCAGTCAGTTGTGTCACTTTGACTTATACCAATGTAATGTACTAAGTACTTGTTACACAGGGTACATTAGGTGTCCACCTTGGGGAGTCCACCAAAGTACATGGAACCGATGCCATCTACGTCAGCAGTAGAAAGGTGTGTAACACCTGTGAACACTGGTGGTATGACTATCGTCACGATTAAACAATCAAATATATATAATTACCATTTGCAACTTTTAGGTCCTCGCAGCACACTACTTAAAACTATCAATGTCAAACGTTCAGCACATTTATCCCCAAAAGCTAGATATCTTTATGCAAATATTAGACAATTGCAAATACAGAAAGTTGTTTATCGTAGGAGAATAACAGAACTAAGGAGAAGAGTAAAGTTAGCAAATAAGCAATTTTGCATATCACAAACTGGCGTTCGAAAGGAATCAGTTAACTTCTGTTTGCAACAATTATTACGGAAACAAACCAAGCCTAGGGGTAGAAGATTTACACTGGAAGAAAAAATAATGTGCTTGGCACTTCACAAATCATCTGGCTCTGGATACAGATTTTTGTCAAAGTGGTTCCAGTTACCTTCAAGAAGAACTTTATCCAGATTGCTGAGTAAAATTCCAGTTGATGTTGGTATAAATGACTTTTTAATGGCTAATCTGAATGAAGCTGTGAAAACATTAAAAGCAAAGCAAAAGTTCTGTATGTTAATATTTGATGAGGTTGCTTTAATGCCACAAATAGAATACAATAAACATAGAGACGAAATAGTGGGTATTTCCAATGGGCAAATTGTTGACCATGCTCTTGTGTTCATGGTTAGAGGAATAACAAAGAAATGGAAACAAACAATTTGCTACACATTTTATAAAGGTTCAACCAAATCAACTGATTTAAAAGCACTTATCAAAAAATTAGTACAAGAAGTAAACAAAACAGGTATGTAGTTTCATATCTTTACATTTTGAGTTATTAATTTCTATTACTGTAGGATTAACAATTGTGGCGACAATTTGTGACCAGGGTGCAACAAACCGCAGTGCTATAGAAAGTCTGATCCAAGAAGCCCATGGTTATTACCTAAAGAAAGGTTTAAATCTGAAACGACAATTAGTCATTGACGAACATAAGATTATACCCCTCTATGACGTACCACATTTATTGAAAGGTATAAGAAATAACCTGAATGAATTAACATTGGCAAAAGAATATGATAGCACAAAGAAAAGTTTAGTTTACTGCAACGAATATTTTGTGTCTTGCATAAACAAAATTTACAATATGACCAAACATATTTTTTTAAATTATAATATAACAAAATCAGTAAAATTGTCAATTTCGGTATATATTAAAAAATATGTTAATTTTAGTTTTGTGTGCCATCATAAAGACGCTATTTCCGATTTTATTATAAATTTTGTTATTGACCTATGCTTATACAATTTCTGTAAAACTGTTAATAGGATTATGGCAGGCAAAGAATCTGTATCAACAAATAAAATGTGTAATATTTTCAAACAAGCTGTAGACATTTATAGAAAACGAAGACATAAAAAATATAACTAAATTTGTAAACTATCATTTTATTTATTTATTTCCAGAGAGCAATAACATGTCACACAATCCTGAATGTATGACGTTTGATTTTTAAGTTTTATTTTGTAAAATTGAGATTAATACTACACCAACAAGTAGCACTTTGATCATAGTTGCATTAAATAATTCTCAATTTTACGATTTACAAGTCTAATAAAATATTGAAGGATTGATTACAAACAACACAAATGTATTTTTTGTAACCAATCTTTCATTTGATACAAAAAGCAGAATTTGTTCTATACCAATAATCAAATTTAGCGGGTTTTCTAATTAGTTGTAACACAATTCCCCAGATGGCTCTTATCCGCTAACAAAACTGGTATATACAGTGGCCTATCTTTCCTACATATCTTATCTATGACAGTGATATCATTTTCAAAACGCTCCAATGCGCATGTATATTCTCAAAATGGCCGTTAACTGTTGCTAGACGTCAGCTGTTTGTTTTGTGCGGTATAAACAAATTATAGTAGCGTTTTTGAAATAAATTGAAAATTTGTTGACTTGTTAATGTATTGATCATTGGTTAGTTGTGGTGGAAAATCTTGAAAATGTAAGCTTTTTTTACTTTCCGGGAGATATAAACAGGTAAACATTAATATCTTTATTGTAATATTCTTTTGGAAATTATGGAATTACTTTTTTCGTACAAAGAATTGCACTAATGTACATACCTACTTAAAGTTTATTACAATATTTTTCTTTTTATCAGGCGTTTTGAATGGATTCAAGCCTGCAGTTGTCCAGATTTAATAGGGAAAGACGAAAAGTTTTTAAAACAAACAAGAGTATGCACGAAACATTTTGAAGCACATATGTATCTGAATGATTTGAAGAATCGACTACAATGCCAAGCAAAACCAACACAGTACTTACCAGCAGATGAAAATGTCGCCCATTGTAAGTTTAAAATGAAGACTCACTATTCTTCGAATTGCATTTTTTTTTGTTAATAGACTAACAGAGGAAGCAAATCCTGAGACCTATGAACCATCTTGCTCATTCTGGTCTAGTTCACCGTAAGTTTAAGATCAAACTTATCCTTCATACAATAATTGTATCCTTTTTTGTTTATAGAGTAACTACGAGAGGAAGTCCTGTGGCTACTCAAACACATAAAAAGTTGTCTTTCAGTACACTCCGAAAAAGAAAGTTAAGGTTTGAACTGAAAATTAAATTATGTTTGCAGATATTTAATGAAAAAGTGTTTGGATAAACATACATGTAATAAAAGTTCACAATATGGTAGGTACATTAAGGAATTAAGTGCAAGCACAATTATGTGCCATTTAAATGCCTAGGAAACCAAAGAAAAATCAACATTTTGCAATTTATGTATACCTACCTTGGATTTTGTAGAGCATATCAGAGAAATTGTGTTTGGTGCAACATTTTGAAACCTTTGCAATTACAGATAATGTTGGATTAAATTTCATTAAAGTGCTTGAACAAATTCCTTTTTGAATGCCATGTGAAGACTTCCCCAGGTTGTACCTACTGAATGAAATTATTTTGTAAGTTAAAATTTTTTTATACTCTCAAAAGAGCTAATGCAGATTTTAAAAGAACACCTGGGAAGTCGACAAAATTAATTACTATTTCTAGTTTGTAGTTGTAGTTATTTTTATATCAAATTATTTTATTGTTATATATAATTGGTGTTAAATATATATGTTTGTTTATGAATTATATTATTAAAGAATTCTGTTTATTACTTGTAAATTTTGTCTCTTAATTGTCCTCTTCAAAACATTCCAAACAAAATATTTACAAAAGTATTATTTGGATATCCAGGTATAATAATTGCCGAATAACTACTGTTTAAATATGATAATAATTTATTTTGGCAATATTCGGCAGTTCTACGCCAATGGACTGAAAGGCGCGCCACTGAATTAGTAGTTTCAAAATGGCCGAAGGTCGTTGAAATGTAAGCTGAGTTTTCTTATGGAGTGTCGCTTCTTTTTGATAGGGGATACGCATCGAACACCGATGTTTTCGAAACATCGATTTCTGTAATTCGATGTTGGGATGTTTTGACATCGATGTTAGTAGTTCCATATAAATCGATGTTGGTCCAAAACATCGATGTTCAATGATCTATAGAAACCTATATTGCCGGTGGGATCAAAATTTGTAAATTTGAAACGAGGAAACGTAACAGATATCTAGATTCTCATGTACTTAAATTATCTCAAATTAATAATAAAACCAAGTACTTGCCATTGTTAAATCTGTCGAAGAATCCTCTGGAAGAATGGAAATCTTTGAAGCTCCTCTACCCGAAATTATACGGTGTAGCCCTGAAGTACCTCACGACAGTTGCAACATCAGTTCCTTCAGAACGATTATTTTCTAAGGCTGGACAAATCCTATCTCAACAAAGAAATCGCCTCAAAGGAAAACGTCTATCACAATTGTTATTTTTACAATCCCTTGATAAGCTTATATGGGATTTGTAATTTCAAGTGTAGCTTATAAGATTATACATACTTATTTATTACCATTATTCTGTTTTAGTAGTTATTTGTAATAAAGTTACCAAGTAATTACTTTTCTTATTTATAATAATTATTGATTATGTACCACGCTTATGCCCGATCTCACCGACCTATCTTAAATTTTAAGCAACACTCAAGTACTAAGTTCTACTTATTCTCTTGCACGGTACGTTTAAGGAGTACTTAAATATAAAATGAAATCTTAAATTTTAGCCGGCGATATCCAGAGCTTAAAGCTTACTTAACCTATAAGTTTTTGTTGATAACGTACCTACACAAGAACATAATTGTGAATTGTGGTTATATTTTCATTAAAAAGATGGAACGGGAATATTTCAATTTAATGCAAATGAATAATGGTATTATAGATATAATTGTGTTAGTTTTAGTGGTTAATGGAATTCCACGGCAGATTAATATTAGAAACGATCATTTTAATAGTATGCCCGACTTACAATTTTTTAATTATTTTCTTCTGCGAAATGAAACCGTACTAGATTTATTACCCCGATTAGAATCCATACAAATTCAAATGATGACAATAATGAAATGTTAGAGCAGCTCATACAAAATGGCAATATCCTTTAGGCATTAATGCTTTTAATAATAATAACAACGGTTTTCAAGTTAGATTGGTATTGATAAATTATATTTCTCAGCTGTAAATAGAAAATATAATATGCATTAGCAGTTTTAATAAATTATTATCAAGTATTCAAGTCTTTTTATTTAAAATAAGTTTTAATTCAAATTCAAACGAAAAAAAATTCTACATTTATTTATTTATATAATTAAATATACATATTTTAATATGTACACATATTTTTGAAAATTACATTTTATTAGTGTTAACAAGTTGTACACCCAATTTGGGTTTATTTTCTTCAATTCCTCTAATTTTAATTGTAATTCAACATAGAATTTCTACATTTGACAAACATGTGCACGTGCAGCAAACGTGTGTTGAGGGTATTGGTTGCTATAGTAACCCAACTTTTACTACTATACGTTTTCTATAGAGCGGAGACTGAATACACTATTGTCATTGCTACCTTCTATGGTAAACATCTTTTGCCGCTCGATATGCATGTTTTCAGTACGTATAAGTTTAAGTCGTGACTTAAATCAAACGGTGCAACTATGTGTTATATGTTATATTGCTTGTGATTATTTATTTAGAAATTCTTTAAAAGAATTTGTTACTTATCTGACATGTCATGTAAGTTTTTTTGATGACGAATAAAATACAATACAATACAATACAACTAAATAGGAAAATAAGTAACACTTATATTTAAGCAGTACTTAAATTTTTCACAGTTTAGATATGTCGGTGAGATCGGGCATTAAGGCTCTATTACACTTATCAATTTTTTGACCAAGAACCAGATCAAGTTAAAATTGACGACAAGTCGTGTATTACACTTGTCAAGTGGACTTAATCAATGATCAATTTGTTGACAAAGAACTTGTTGAATTAGAACATGTTCTATTTTTCTTCTCAACTTAATCAACTTTTTAGTGATTTCTAGCAAAATTCATGTTATAAAGTTTTTTGCCAACTGTGTAAAATGAAAACATTCCATTTTAGAATAATGTTAAGAATGACGTTAATTTGATACTTCTTGAAAGAATTGTGTGCCTAAATTATTTATTTTCTTTTGCAGCTCTTGTGCAGTTAATTTTAACATTCAATATCAAACACAAATCTTCGGTAAATTTATTATTTTCTTTATTTCGTACTTTTGCACTATGCCTAAAAGCATTGCTAAAATCTTGGTGAAAAAATTGATAAGTGTAGAAAAACTAACAACTATAAAAATTAAAAATATAGAAATTACCACTGACTGTATAGAATTTAGTTAGCTGAATGGTAAATGCATATTTTTTGGGATTTCTAAATAATATGACATTTTTTTCCGATGTATCGAATACATCGATGTTTTTTGTACGATATATCGAAGACATCGATAGATTGTATTTAATATCAAACATCGATGCACCATCGATGTTTTGCTTTCGATGCGCAACCCTAGTTCAGAAACACTTTATTTTTAGATGGCCAAAGAGAAAAAAAGTCACTGCAGCAGGGCTACCAACTCAGTATAAAATTACAATATTGTAGGGAAGAAATTACCGTACACCAATTATAATTGTTATTACATTATAGTTGTAATTGTTATAAGTTATCAGCAAGGGCAACTCTAAATTTTCTTATTTAAAAATTAAGATGTACAAGTTGTACAGCGGAGATTTTAAAGGCAACGCACGTTTACAGTAGTAGTGAATGGCGGGAAAATTTCAAAATAAGAGTCACCTATTAAAATCTAAATGTCACATTCAAACATTCGAAACTAATAATTATTCCCTTAATTGCGTTTATAATAATTCTCTTGATTATTCTTTAATAAAATGTATCTTAACAATAATATACATGAAATTCCATTTATTTTATATGTCATGGTAAATATGGCATCATATGCAAATCATAGATAAACAATCTTCCAATCCGTGCGTTCAGGGAGTTACGGCGCCGCTAGCGCTGAGCTGTGCTAGCTCGAGCGGTGTCCTGAACATAGATAAAGGAATACTATAGTTGGGAAACACACTGTATATAAATTGAGTACTTACGGCACTGCCCTCTTGCGGGCTTAGTCACGTATTACTTTCATATACCTATCCATATTTTCAAACATGTAAATTATAGTTTTCGGATGCGAACAAATTAATTGTGTTCATTTTCACCTCGCTTTAATGCACATCTTAAAGTCGGATGAAAATTAACACATTCAATTTGTTTGCAAGACAAGAATACTCTCTTTTTAATTTATTATTTTTTTATATTTAACTTATTAATCAAACAGAAATTCAAATTCAAACATTATTTAGCATTATATTGTACAATTGTAGTGATAAATAGATCTAGAAAGACATAATAAAAAAGGAAATCTTATAGAAAAACAATTTCAAACATGATGAAATTACTTTATTACAAATAAATGATAATAATCAAGTATTCTTAATTTTTATGAAGAACTTCTTGTGTTTAATATATTGTTCTCGCACAAGTAATTTCAGTGAGTCTGTTGATTTCACAGTGAGTGTTTTTCCTTTCATTACTTTGTAATGTTTTTTGTGTAGGTAAATAAATGAAATTGAATAAGTAATTTTATAAAAGTCTTTCCGGTATCATGCATCACACATTTGAAATTACTTATAGAGGAGACAAGTTATATTCAATTGCACGTCATTGATGACATGTACATGTTGTCATAACTGTATTAGTGAAACTTAAAGTTATTTTGTTAAATTATATTTGAGAGCTTTTATTTCATTAGTTTAGATAGAAAATGTATACATTGATCGTAATATATGCATTCATGGCAAATAAACACATAATTTTCGTTTCAATATTAAATTTCTGCCTTACATATTTTTAATATACTAATAGTTCAATTTGGTGTTGGCAGATAAATCATATCTGTCAAAAAGGCATGTGTTGTGTATTTTTTGCCTTTGTGTATATTTTGCCTGTCAAATTTGCGTGTTTATTTTTGCTTTGATATGAATTGTATAAAAACAGTTCTTCTTAGAAGTACATTGTGTTTATTATCTATTTGCATCCTTTGAATATATGCCAAAATGTTTCTGTAAACAGTCGAAGCTTTTTACAAACTTTTCTATAATCATCTGATTAATGAGAATAGCATAAGTATTGGTTATTTTAAATTTTATTATGGATAAACATTTATGGTTTTTCAACAATCTAACTCTATATAATAAATTAGTTGAGAAAGGCTGAAGTCTTAGAGCATTTCAATTACAAAATATATTATGTTATAGTTATTGTATTGTTAATACATATTTTCTTTGGTTATATCAAATATCACTGACAGAAATAAAAATAAATCCAGCAACATAAACAAGACGTCATGGATCTAGTATGATGTACAATTGAATGTAACATGTTTCCTCTATATATCAACATTTGATTTTATTTCATACAGCAACACAATAGAATAAAATCATACCTTCAATGGTATATGGCAAATATTGAGATGGAACACTATGTTTCTTCAAATTTGCACTATTGTGTCTATCTTGCTCAGCAAAATGTATATCACATACTCGTATATCACAAACACTATAGTTCTTTCGGACTTCAGTAGGTGCTTGCAATTCTAGTTTCGGATTTTTTTATAGCTTGCTGCATCTATAAATTGAATAACTAAAATATATTATACCATTTTAAATAAAAAAGTTATTTTACAATTCTATTAATTTAATAACTTACATTTGCATCCTTTGGAAACATACGCATTTTCATGCTTTTATTGTTGTTGACATGACGTAAATAATAAAAAAAACCATTATTACTTAGGTACCTTATAAGCTGCCAAACAGTGAAATATAACTTTATGATAAAAGCAATGAAAAACAGCATACAACAAGTATTGATTAAAGTAAAACAATGAACGATGAACACAAACATATAACCTGCACAAGCTATAGTAGGCTGGCAAATTGGGCAAATGCAAATGGCGAAAAAGTCAAAGCAAAACAACTTGGTAAGTATATACGCGAATTATTTTACCGATCGACCGTATATGTCCAACGAAGAGACATCTCGCGGGCTTAGTTAAGAATTAATAAACTGTCTGAACCCGGCCGTAAGCGATAACAACCCGTGGTCCTGAACGCGACTGCTGAGTGCCGGCGCTCGAGCTAGCGGTCGCCATCTTGCCTAGCGAAAATAAATTTCGCTCGATGACCTAGCGGCGCTAGAAAGAAGTGGGGATAAGCGGTGAATATTCAAATATGAATTTAAAAATTCAAACCCGCGGATTAATAAAAACATTAATTTATTAATTGTAGTAGTAAATATTATTTTTACGGTTGCTGTTGTACTTGTTGTTATATTTAATGTTATGCGAAAGTTATAGGTAAATTTATCATATAAAATAGATATTGATAAGTACTATTATATTCGGTTTACATATAAAGTGAATATGTTTATATAGGTATTGAAATGTATTTTGAAATAGATATAACTAACAAGTAATGTCAAACAGCATAATTCCTTCTAATTTGGCACTAAATTTAATCAAAAATATTAAGAGCTGCTACTGAAACTAATGAGCTATGTAATATTGTTTGTTTTTGGGCCTTATCTTCTTATTATATTTTCGTGTTCTAAAATACATTAGTATTGCATGCATAAGTATAGATAGCTACATAGTCTACTAGGTAACGTAACTTAAGACTTTTACACAAGATCTACCATCAGATTCCAGTACGATAAATGTTGGAATAATATTGCTTCTTCAACCACAACAATAAAACAACCACAGAATGTTATCAGTTTATGTCATATTTATTTATCAATAGGATAGGCGATTTATTTATACACTTATTACAAAGCAGCATTCAGAAAATACATCAATTAATTAAAATTATTCACAGTGCCGATAAATATATCAACCAAAACTACTGATATAATATTGATAATAGATTACACCAACTTCATCGAAAACTTCCACATAATCCATATTATAATCCAGTGTAAAATGTAGTATTAAATATTTAGACACACTTTATATTATAATAAATAATTTACCATCTTCTCTGTCAATTCTAAAATAAGGATTTTATATTGCTATCATATATTAGTTACACACCAAATACGTTGACTTTATTTTTAGTTTAGATTTTAAAAGTACGTATGTCACGTCTTCATACTTCAAACAATAATAATAATAATTAAATTAAATAATAATAAATTTCAGAACGCCATATTGCCGCTGTCAGACTTCAGAAGTAGTAAAAGTACGCATGTCCAAGCAACAATTTTAAAATGTAGTACTGTGACCCGTTCAATGACTTCAGGCGCTGGCCACAAGCTCTAGCGGTATACGCTTCCAGTGCCGTAACTCCCTGAACGCACGGAATCTCTTTGGATCATACTGAAGAAATACATTTGTTAAGAGTAGGGCAATCCAACGACCTGTCAAATAAAATTCAAGATGGCCGTTGTGGGTAAACAAACAGATTTGTATAATTAAAATTTGACTAAAAGTGATCTTATTAAACAATTATCTTATTAAATTAACTTACTAAGGTCATTATCTAGTTATCTAAGTATGGTGTTGTGTATCAAAGGCTAAAACTTATAATTATGTGACCAGAACGTTCTGTATTGCAGTATGTTTGGAAGAAGTGTTTCAAGAAAAAAACAGCTGTAATTATTGCCTGCTTTGAAGTTTTCATTGGAAAACCAGATAATAATTTAGCTCAGCAGCAGTACTGTTCTAATTATAAACACGATAGAAATTTTAATAGCAATAACTCCTCAAATAACTAAATGCCATATTTGTGAAGCTCGGGGTGACATACATCTAAAAATTGAATGGAAGAAGTAATTTTTGCAACAATCTTAACACAGGATATGTTGTTCTAGGAGAAAGAGCATTTTTAATAAAGGAAGCACTAGGAATTCTGCAAGTGAATTTTAGTTATTCCAGCTTTTACTAAAGGAAGATCTCGTTAGCACCATAAAATATCTCATTCCAGTATCATGTTAAAAAAGTGTAATAATATGCAAAAATTAAACAATGTAGATAAAATTGTGATTGTATTTAATGCTCTAATTAATATATGTAAGTTATAAATGATTTTGTATTTATAATTATTTATGGCACTATATAATCTTAATTTATTCCTGTTCAATGTAGCCATTATTTTAGAATTTAAATAGACATTTCGTTACAGACAAAACACAAAACTTTAATAATAAGTTAAATTTATTTATTAATATATTTGAAATCTATTTACATTCTTTTAAGTCCTAAACTGTTTATACATTGTATGATAAATATTTATAATAAACTTTTATAATCTTACACATAATATTTCTATATGATTAAACTTGTTTCCTTATTACTATTTATTAACTATTGCTTCTATAATAATTAAGTGAAACTATTTTAATAAACAAATCTTATTAAACAATCCTCTGATTATTTTGTCAGGTATTGTAAATTTAAAGACAAATTTAAATAATTAATCTTTAATCACTGCATGAGTGGCTTTGTTTTTCTTCGTATACTAGAAATAATAATGCACCAACATAACTACAATGTTCAGCTGTTACCAGCCATGCATGTAGAATGAGCCGAAAGTATTGATTCACATTTCATAATAATGCACTACACATCCATTGGTTTTAAACTAACTTCTTATAAATGTTTCACCTAATCAAAAACACGTACTTTTCCACATAAAATAAATAAGTTGTTAATAAATGTAAGCGGTGATACTCTTGAACACTTGTCATTTGGTCCTTAGTGTAATAAATATGTAATAAAAGCAAATATACAATAATATTCGTACTTGGCACAGGTGGAATACTATTTATTAAAGTGTGTAATTTCAAGAGTGAATGGATCCAAATTATCAAGTAATTTAATGTTGATCTGATAGCTGCCAAACAATACATTCTCACACGAATAATTATTTTCTATGATGATTTCAACAAAATGTTACTCCAACTTCTGGATTTTCAGTTAAGAACTTCTTCAGGTAATCACTCTGCATTATCATGTTTATAAACTCAGCACACACGAAAAGTAAAACCATATTAAAACTAATAATGATGGCATACCAAACTAAGGTTTATTCATTCCGTGCGTTCAGGGAGTTACGGCGCTGGAAGCGTATACCGCTAGAGTTTGTGGCCAGCGCCAGAAGTCATTGAATGGGTCACAGTAGTAAATCTTAAAATTGTTGCTTGGACATGCGTACTTTTACTACTGAAGTCTGACATCGGCAATATGGCGTTCTGAAGTTTATTATTATTTCATTTCACTATTATTATTATTGTTTGAAGTATGAAGACATGACATACGCACTTTTAAAATCTAAACTAAAAATAAAGTCGACGTATTAGGTGTGTAATTAGGTTGTCCCATGTATGATAGCAATATAAAATCCTTATTTTAAAATTGAGACTGAGGTGATGGTAAATTATTTACTATAATATATAGTGTGTCTAAATATTTAATACTACATTTTACAGTGGATTATAATATGGATTATGTGGAAGTTTTCAATGAAGATGATGTATCTATTATCAATACTATATTAGCAGTTTTGGTTAGAATATTTATCGGCACTGTGAACAGTATTCATTTCAATTTTAATTGATGAATTTTCTGAATGGTATGTTGCAGAAGAGTATAATCACAGAATTATAACAGATAAATAAATTTAATACAAAGAAATAACTTTGTGGATTTATTTTATTACTGTAGTTGTAAAAACAATATTCTTCCAATATTTAACTTATTGAAATCTGATGTTGGATTGGATTGTTGGATTATTTTGATGTTTTTGTTGAAGATGATGTAACGATTAACACTATTATATTAGCAATTTTTGCTGAGATATTTATCGGCACTTTGAATAGTTGTTCATTCCAATTTCAATTGATGTATTTTTTGAATGATACTTTGTAATAAGTGTATAATTGCAGAGTATACAACTGATAAATTAATATGACATAAACTGATAACATTGTATGTTTATTTTATTGTTGTAGTTGACAAAGCAATATTATTTCAACATTTAACGTATTGGAATCTGATAGCAGATCTTGTGTAAAAGTCTTAAGTTACATTACCTAATAGACTGCCTAGCTATCTATACTTATACATAGGAAAAAAGTTTACAGAAGGCAGTACTAATGTATTTTAGAACACGAAAATATAATGAGACGATAAGGCCCATAAACCAGCATTATTATATATATAGCTCCTTAGTTTCAGTAGCAGCTATTAATATTTTTGATTAAATTTAGTGCCAAATTAGAAGGAATTATGCTGTTTATTAGAAGGAATTGTGCTGTTTGACATTACTTGTTAGTTATATCTATTTCAAAATACATTTCAATATATAAACATATCAAAAAGACATATTAGGCACTATTTAAGATCTATTGTACAACATAATTGAAGTTTCTATTGATCGTATTATTCACAAGATTTAAATTTGAATTTTAACCGTTTTCTTTTACCGCCGCTAAGTCATCGAGCCAAATTTATTTTCATATACTACTTCTTAACAGTTGTTTATTTATTAGAAATAAATAATCTATTTCAAGTAGAAAAAAGATATTCACTTTATATGTAAACCGAATATAATAGTACTTATCAATATCTATTTTATATGATAAATTTACCTATAACTTTCGCATAACATTAAATATAACAACAAGTACAACAGCAACCGTAAAAATGATATTAACTACTGCAATTAATAAATTAATGTTTTTATTAATCCGCTGGTTTGAATTTTTAAATTCATATTTGAATATTTACCGCTTATCCCCACTTCTTTCTAGCGCCGCTAAGTCATCGAGCGAAATTATTTTCGCTAGACAAGATGGCGACCGCTAGCTCCAGCGCCGGCACTCAGCAGTCGCGTTCAGGACACCGCTCGACCTAGCACAGCTCAGCGCTAGCGGCGCCTTAACTCCCTGAACGTACGGATTGTTTGCCCACAGACGCCATATTAGATCACGTGATTTGGATTCCCTAGTTGTACGGATTGTGGTTATGTTATAGTAAATAAGGGATCAAACCGGGTACAGGTCTACCATACTGATACTACACTTGAATGAAACAGGTGGTGTTAGTAAAAAGTGGAGTGTTTGTTGAGTGCATTGTGTATTAGAATTATATAGGGCCGTTTGCACCGGTCACACTTAAACCTACGGCTTAAGTAAGCGCAGCTTAACTTTAAGTGGGATATTGCGTTGCACCGCTACAATTTAAGTGGTAGTTTGTTAAGTGTTGAATTTATATTGGTAACATGAAAGTTACTAAATGTTTAGAGTTATTATTATAATTTGTATCTAGATTCCTTGTCGTTATATTGATCAATTTTTTTGCGATATCAATTATTTTACAAACTACTCAAACCACGTTAAATATACTTCTATTCTTTTTAAAATCTATATAAGTAAGTATTTAGTATGTACATACATAAATTATTTCAAAAATTGTTAAAGGTACATTATGTTTTATATCAGACTATTGTTTTGCAGGAAAGTATGGAAGCACGCAGAAGGGCGGCAAATTTTACAGCCGATGAAAAAATTGCGGTTTTGTCTCTAATTAAGGAGTACAAGCACGTCATAGAGTGCAAACGGAGTGATGCAATAACATGGAAGGAAAAGGAGAGCGCCTGGGAGGAAATTACTGCGCGATTTAACGCGAGTAATACTATTCTTGAAAAAAGATCAAAAGATAATTTGAAAAAGTTTTATGAAAATAAGAAGAAAGAAGCAAGAAAAGTGGCTGCAAATGATAGATTGGAGCGCTTCAAAACTGGAGGAGGACCATCAACATCCACAATTAGTGATCCAACCTTTGATTTGACAATGTCTATCTTAAATACAAAATCTGTATTGGGATTGCCAAGTATGGGTGATAGTGATCAAGACTTCGAAAATATATATATAAATGTTATTCAGGTAAAACTACAATGTGGTTTTATATTTTTTTTAATAACTGTGTTCTGTAGGACGATCAAGAAGAGACAAGTAATCCCGAAACTGTAGAGGTAAGTTAATATTTTTTCTCGAAAATTTCACAATAGTACCCCATTTCTGTATACAGGAAAATATTAACTTCTTACCAATATTACATATGTCAAGTAAGAAACTCAGATTATATTGGTGCTGGTAATGTAAATTTGTGTCATGATTAATGTTAGGGAAAAGCTTATTTCTTCAGTTTTGTGATTGTTTTGTATAAAATACGATACTCTATATCATTCATTATATTATTGCTTTTTCGCTTGTTATTTTCCCTACATTTACTGGTATTAAATTAAAAATTTGAACTTCCAAGATGATACATGGAGTATGATTATAATACTATTCCTACGGTTTTGCAGTAACTTATATTTTGTGTGTATTAAAATTTTATATATACAGCTATTTTTCTTTTATAGTATAAATGTGGCAAATGATCATTTATTGTATGTTACTTAGTTATTTACATTTATATCTGTAGGTTGAATCAAAGAAGACTGTAGATTGGGGGGATTTTAAGGCCCAAAATCTGAGAACTCCGATATCAAAGGCACTCAAAAGCGACCAAACTTGGACAAGTAGAAGACGTCCGTCTCTAGCTGCATCGACTTTGTCGAAAAAGTATGATGAGCTAGTAGATGTCAAAAAAGACTTAGGACTTCTTCAATTGGAAATTCTGAAGCGAGATAAGGAGGACAGAGAACAGAGATATGTGCAGGATATGGAGGAACGAAAAGTGAGGATGAGTAGGGAAGAGGAAGAATTTAAACTAAAGAGAGAGCCATTACTTCTAGATATAGAAATTAAAACAAAGCAATTAGCTGCATTAAATAAATTATAGTTATAAAAAATTCTGTATGTTTTCATTTATTTTCCTTATGACCAGAACAGATTCCTAAACTAAATTTCTAAAGTAGGTGTTTATAAATTGGCGACGTAATTCTCCTACATGCACTCCTTGAACGTGCACATCAGGTACTTGTGCATTTTCTATTAAAATATCTAGTGCATGCTGATCCACCTCTTCTGGGAGTGGTACAATCACTGGATCTCCAATGTCTCTGATAAAATTATGCAGCACAGCAGTTGCAACAATAATTGTTTGTACAGTTTCAACTTTCAACCGGCAACCATAGGCAAGTACTGGGAAGCGTCGTTTCAGAACTCCAAAGCAACGTTCAATGGTGTTTCTGGTACGTATATGAGCTTCATTATACAACTGTTCTTCTGGTGTAGCTGGGTTTAGAAGTGGAGTAAATAAATATGGTTTTTTTGGGTAACCAGTGTCTCCTGTAACAAGATTTTTAATATATAAAATACTTCTGAACATGTTTATTAAATTTATATATTTTATTAGCATACCTAGTAAAATACATTGAGGATATTCATTATTTTCCAATTTGGCATGTAACCTACTATTTGTAAATATTGTCGAATCGTGTGTTGATCCCGGCCAACGTGACACCACATTTGTTACTCTTAAATTTGCATCACTCACCATTTGAACATTTAAAGAAAAATATGATTTTCTATTGCGATATAGTTCTGCATCGTCACCACCTACAATTTGCAACACATAATATAGTTATATATGCTTATACATTCAGTTCTCCTGACAATTTTCATATTAATAGGATTAAGAAGTTAAAACTAAATATATTTTTATGTTGTCTCTTCGCACAAGAATTATGACCTTTATTACATACCTGGAGAATCAATTTTATGTGTGTGCAATCAATTGCTCCAAGTACTCTTGGAAATGATGCGATATCATAGAATTGCCTCTGCTTTCCTTTCAAGGATTCTTCGGTGTCAGGAAATTTTATAAAGTGTCTACTCAGTGCAGCAATTATCCTAGAGACGCAACTGATGATTCGCGATACTGTCGAAACATGCATGCCTGCAAAATCCGCAATTGTTTGTAGATGTCCTCCTGTTGAATAAAATCGTAGACAAACTAACAACTGCTCCATTGGTGAAACACAGTTGTTACTAAAAGTAATTTTTAGAACTTACATTAATTTAAATTAGGTATACATATATACACTTACATGTCAAGTGGGTATTCCAGTTCATGTTCAATCAGCCGCAGAAATTGAACAGGACAGTTTCTAGAGAGGCGAAATCGACGAATGAGACTCATATCGTCATAATTATCAAAATGATTTGCTCGCACATAAATTTGCCTGGGTATTCCATAATGAATAAATTCCATGATATCTATTTCATCCTCGTCTAAAGTATTATCTACTACTTGTTCCATTTCATGTATTAAATCCATATTAAACCGCTAATATAAAATACAAACAAACTACAACCTCACAATTTAAAATTGACGAGCAAAATATTACGCGGGATATATTTTTGCCCAACCGCAGTTTAGCTATTTCGAAGTTAAACCGCAGAATATCCAGAGATATGTACGTAGCTGCAACAGCAGAGACGGCGTTGAAAAGAAGAATTTGTCTGGAATAACATTTCATAGGTTAGTGTCAAAATAAAACAATGTGCAGGGCCGTTATTTGAAAATTTCAATTGGTGCCACTGTAGGTACATAGATAAACTATTACATATTGAGTGTTTATGTCGTAAAATTGTATGACATTTATGTTTTAGATTTCACAAAGAATCAACACGTCGAAGAGCTTGGACTGAATTTGTAAATAGGGGTGCTTGAGAACCCACGAAAACAAGTGTTCTGTGTTCTAACCATTTTTTAGATGACGACTTTGACCGTACCTCAAAATGTTATGTTCGACCGTTTACTCATAGATCATGATTATTTGCCGGATTCACTGTCCGAATTTACAATATATATATAGCTCTATTGCGGGATATGTAGTCCATTATTTAAAGGCTAAAATTGTTTGCGAAGAATGTGCAAACCCGTTAACTAGTCAATCAAAAGGTTTACTCCACTTTTCATTTATTGACGTAGAAAACAAAAAGCGAGCACAATATCCCTCAACAGATGTGTTAGAAATATGTTTGGCATCTACATCTACAAAGAAAAACAATGTTCAATATTGTTAACAGCTGCATACAAATCAACCTACAAGAAGACGAGGAAAGATGGTTCGAAGATATGGATGAAGTTATCAAGGTCCAGGTTCATAATAACATGATTAATAAAAGGAGCATTCCAGTTGTATGCAATGTTTTTCCTATTATTGTAAAAGCAAACGTCTGCAAAAGAAAGATACGGATAGTGTTAAAAAATAGTAAAAGAATATATTTAAATAATGATGACAGAAGTAACGAATTCATTTATAAACATAATGAAGGATGGCGTTAATGAAAAGGAATGTACCTACCAAGATAAGAATATCGCAAATGTGCATTGACATTAACAATAACAAACAATTTAAGTGCGTGCATAATTTTGTGTAATTTCGAGATGTCAAACAATAATTGGTGCAGGTCAGTTTAGGGAGAACGTCAAGAAAATAAATCTGAGCAGGACAATTCCAACATAAACGTTAGTGTGGAGTGTGTGGCGCTGCGAACGATGTATGGTTTTTTCGGGCGACCGAAAATGATAAGAAGGCAAGTACGAGAGAGGTACGAGAGAGTCATCGTCGATCCATGGGCGAAGCAGTCTAATTTTAAAAGACGCGGTGAATCTTCGATCTTCATATTTTGATGATTGCAGATGTACTATACACTGCTACCCTCTTGTATTTAAATTATAAATGGCCAAGGCCCTAAACAGATTCGGTACCCAAATTCCAAGAAGGTAGTAAGTCAGACACCACCACGGTAATTAACCCTCTATTTAAATTTAGGAAGACGCTTGTCTATTAAATAATCACCAACTTATAATACTCAAGTCTTACCTCTTACTTCCCAGGGGTCGATGTTAAATGTGGGAGTCAGCACCGCCTCCAGCTACAGTCAGAATTAGGGCGAGTTCGAACACAGTACTCGTCGAAGGTTAAGTTGTCAGGGCGCCTATCCGTTAAAATATGCTGAGCCCAACAGATATTCAGACCCCGGACCAGATCCAATGTAAAACTCCCCAGGTGATAAGAAAAATAAGACCAACACATACTCATTCAAACTTAACATACGGTTTATTGAAAACTATAATTTGGAACAAACAGTCCGTTTCAAACATCGTCCACAAAACCGGCTATTACTAACTAATCTTGTCCAACAAGGGCACAAAACAATGAAATATGCGTCACAAAAGCGCAACTCAGTTGCCAGTAATAAACTTCTGAAGAAATGAATAAAATCTTAAATGGTCACCCAAGGTGATCCACAACTTAAAATTATCAATGACGTACAATTACAAAATTTAAGAAATTCAAAATGGAGAACACATGAGACAACCTTAAAGTTAAAATAATTAACCGACAATATTCTTACCAAAAGCATACAGTTATAAGGCAACTTGCCGAAAGTCCCTCCAAAGTAGAACAGTTTGATCGTGATTTGCAACACCAAAATAAACCACTCTGTATACCAGAGGCAACCGACAATCTATTCGACATTAGAGTGCAGACTCTAAGTTATATGGTATCTAATACTATAAATATTAGCGCTAGTTAACTATGCTTTACACAAGAGAACGTGATTAAAATTAAATTCAATAATTTCTTACAAGATTGTACAAATATAAATTTAAATGGTTGACTAATTACACTAAATAACAAGCTATGAATTTACACAAGACAGATGTGAGGCTACAACGCCAATACACATCCAAAATTTGTTCAAGTTCTAAATCCGAAAATAAAAAGGCTACGTAACGTCTCCAAAAATGACAAAGTAACCTCCAAACTGGGGTCACTGTTATTAATAAACTACGTTAATTTAATAAATTCAAATTATAAAGGCTCACATGCCACAAGAAGTTAATTTAAGAAATTACGATGACTTATTTGATTAGCTAGGCCGGAAAATTGAAATTTACTGTACGAAGTACTCGAAATTGACATAAATTTTACCAAAACTGTTTGGCCAATAATTCCCACGTTATGGGTAATATCAGGAAAATTACACAGTCACAGTACCTTAAAGGAAAACCACATCCACAGCTACCATACACGATACCTTCTACGGATCCCACTCGTTACAAGGAAAACTGCCTCACATATCTTCGGCTAACGACATCTCAGGAAAAATTAGCGTAGGAAGGCTACAGTATTTCATTAATCTGCACCTCAATTATGTCTTCACCGCAGGATACAGCAATTAATTCGCTTGGAACCGTAAAATTACCATGGGCACGTGGTTCTTAAACTTAACCCAACAGAAGTGCTCAAATGAGGTCTATGCCATGCAGTAACAGCTATATTTGAATATAGAAACAACACAAATTAAGATCGATTAGACACGTGGAAATTATACTTACAGCAGTTAAACAATTCTTAAGCCACGACAACAATATCCTCAACAAGATTATAAGTATAACGCCAAATCCATATTAAACCTTGAGAAATATTATACTATCCGCTTTTTACTAGCGATTAAACACGATATACTTAACAACCAAACATTTCTCAAGATGGTGACTAAAAAGATTGCATCTGCTCTGTGATGTCTTAATGCTTCTTCTACGACAGTTAACGTTCAAGAGAAGGAATCCACTTGTCATCCAGCGATCCTAAGCGTTATCATCACACTAGGACTAAAGCCCACGAGACCTAAACTGATATTTCACACACATGACATAAACGCAGATTCAAATGACAATAGAAAAGTGGAAAATAATTATAATTAATTTGTTACATAACTCTAAGCCCAAAAAGAAACTCCAAAACTAATTAGAAAATAATTAAAATACCCAACTATTAAATAAAACATCGTACGCCATCTACCCGCCAACACATGTATACGTTACACACATGAGATAAGGCAGACCGCTCGACAGTAGGAGTCTTATGAAATCCTTCACTAGGTGGCAGAAGGAGTCGATAACATTAATTTGAGAGATGGTTGATTCATTTAATCCAAAAAGCCAAGATAATTTAAGTATACAACGATAAAACTAAAATTCTCAATTCAGAGATAAAATACAACAATATAATTGTAACAACACTGCACAGAAATCATCCTTAGCAAATGTATTAAGTTATTTTATTTTAAATAAGTATTTTTCATTTCACAATTAATTTTTTGTCATTTAGTTTAATTTCATTTTTTATTAACTATCAATATGACCGAACAATATAAAGAGGAATTTGATGAAATATATGAGCATCATAAGTAAGTTATACTTTAATAATAACTAATGCTAAAGATGCTACGTGGAAATGTTCATCTTTAGCAAAGCGTTTAATGAATTTATTTAATATTTTAGATGGGATTAGTATCTTCTTTGTTATAAGTAAAAATAAATAAATAAATAAAGGGAGTCTTGTTCACAATGGAGAGAGGCATCAATAACACAACGTGTGAATGTTTGTTAGCGATGTTATCTATACTTTGTTAATAAGTTTTTTTTTGATGCAAAATTTTTATAGGGAATTCAAATATTATACGTAAAGATAGGTGCATTTTTGATAAACAATAGCCAATTTGTGATATGTACAACGTGCAAATATTTGCATATGATAGTTGGTGACAGTATTATCAAGGTGTTTTCCTGTTCTGCGGAATTTTGTATTTTTCAAAGACACTTCGTGTGAATGAATCCCTTTGTGGAAGCAAAATCTAGCATAGTATAAGAAAACTATTATTTCTTTGAAATTACACAATGTTAAGATTTTAATATAACAAAGAGCGATATTTATTCTAAATCTACATGTTATATTCGTAATGTAATGTGTTTACGTATTTATAAAATACACGTTTTTTTTTCTTACTTGTTATTGGAATGTAAAAGGACAATTTCTTTTGCGGCCACATGTGGCAAGAAATTATTTTCATCGACACTATTATTATACGATGTTAAAAATAGAATATAAATATTTTATGAGATTTAGTTTTTTATTAGTAACCTTATCCTATAAATTTTAAATAAGAAATGTTGTTAGAAAAACAAAAGGAACATCACTGCTAGAACCTACAAGAAATACACAAATGTTAATAGAGATTGAATTAACAAATTTAATAAAGAAATTTTTCACATGACAACGTTATCTCTACATTCATTTAAATTATGCAGCTTTGTATTATTGTAATTTGATTGAGTTATGCTGGTACAAGATTATCAATTTTTTTTTTCAATAGAGTTATAGCATATAGAATTTGATGGCGATGCCTAACGTATAGCAATAACACATTTATTATAAATAAAGAATAATAAAATTTGTCATCAATATGTTGTTCTTTACTTTTCTTGTTTGTTTCATATTCACATTTGTCACATTTATAGTCAAATTCCTTTAAATGTTTAGTCTTCATATGTTGTTCTAAATTACTTTTGCTGTTTGTTTCATATTCACATATGTCACATTTATAGTCAAATTGCTTCAAATGATTAGTTTTTATATGTACTTGTAAACTACTTTTGTGGTTTGTTCTATATTCACATTTGTCACAATTATAATCAAATTCCTTCAAATGTTTAGATTTTATGTTTTTTTAAACATTTTTGAGGTTTGTTCCATATTCACATTTGTTACATTCATAGTCAAATCCCTCTAAGTGTTTAGTTTTCATATGTTGTTCTAAATGACTTTTGTTGTTTGTTTCATATTCACATTTGTCACAATTATAATCAAATTCCTTCAAATGTTTAGATTTTATATGTCTTTTTAAATTATTTTTGAGGTTTGTTCCATATTCACATTTGTCACATTTATAGTCAAATTCCTTTAAATGTTTAGCTTTCATATGTTGTTCTAAATTACTTTTGTTGTTTGTTTCATATTCACATTTGTCACATTTATAGTCAAATTGCTTCAAATGTTTAGTTTTCATATGTTGTTCTAAATGACTTTTCTTGTTCGTTCCAAATTCACAAGACTTACATTTATAATCAAATTCCTTTAAATGTTTGGTTTTTATATGTCTTTTTAAATCAATTTTGACGTTTGCTTCATATTCACATTTGTCACATTTATAGTCAAATTCCTTTAAATGTTTAGATTTTATATGTCTCTTTAAATCAATTTTGAGGTTTGCTCCATATTCACATTTGTCACAATTATAACCAAATTCCTTCAAATGTTTAGATTTTATATGTTGTTCTAAATTACTTTTGTTGTTTGCTTCATATTCACATTTGTCACATTTATAGTCAAATTCCTTTAAATGTTTAGTTTTCATATGTTGTTCTAAATTACTTTTGTTGTTTGTTTCATATTCACATTTGTCACATTTATAGTCAAATTGCTTCAAATGATTAGTTTTTACATGTCTTTCTAAACGACTTTTCATGTATGTTCCATATTCACATTTGTCACATTTATAATCAAATTCCTTCAAATGCTTAGCTTTCATATGTTGTTCTAAATAACTTTTCCTGTTTGTTTCATATTCACATTTGTCACATTTATAGTCAAATTGCTTCAAATGTTTAGTTTTCATATGTTGTTCTAAATGACTCTTCTTGTTCGTTCCAAATTCACAAGACTTACATTTATAATCAAATTCCTTTAAATGTTTGGTTTTTATATGTCTTTTTAAATCAATTTTGACGTTTGCTTCATATTCACATTTGTCACATTTATAGTCAAATTCCTTTAAATGTTTAGATTTTATATGTCTCTTTAAATCAATTTTGAGGTTTGCTCCATATTCACATTTGTCACATTTATAATCAAATTCCTTCAAATGCTTAGCTTTCATATGTTGTTCTAAATTACTTTTCCTGTTTGTTTCATATTCACATTTGTCACATTTATAGTCAAATTGCTTCAAATGTTTAGTTTTCATATGTTGTTCTAAATGACTCTTCTTGTTCGTTCCAAATTCACAAGACTTACATTTATAATCAAATTCCTTCAAATGTTTAGATTTTATATGTCTTTTTAAATGATTTTTGAGGTTTGTTCCATATTCACATTTGTCACATTTATAGTCAAATTGCTTCAAATGATTAGTTTTTACATGTCTTTCTAAATGACTTTTCATGTATGTTCCATATTCACATTTGTCACATTTATAATCAAATTCCTTCAAATGCTTAGATTTTATATGTCTTTTTAAAGATTTTTTGTATTTTGTTCGAAATACACACAGGGAACACTCAAATATTTTCTTTTGATCTCTTGGGCTCGATTGTTCGACTTTTATATGTGCATTCCTATAATCAGTCGTAGAATGTTTTTGGTCGTCCTTTCCTCCAACATAAGCATGCGTATTTTCCACGTGCAGCGTGAGGGATTCTTTAGTCTTGAGACGTCTGTTACAAATCCTACATTTATACCTTTTAACTACATAATGCTGTTCAGTGTGTTTCTTGAGATCTGTTTGGTACTTCGTCCTGTACTTGCACTGCTCACATTTATAGATCGGGCGGAGACATCTGTTGCGCCCGTTTAATGTCGCTCGTTTGGCCGGTGGTGTCGGTAGAATACACTTTCTGAAAATAAATAAATGTTTATAATCTCATGCTTAACTTCAATTGTAGGGAGTTAATTTTACTACTGAATGCCTAATGCGCTTTAATGTGATAGATGCTGTCCCAATAAGAAGCAAGAGTTCACGTTATAACGTGGTTCGTTACGAAGAAAAAATACATTTACAGTAATTAATGAGTTGAGGCTCTAGTTAGAATTAATTCAATTATTTTCCCTTTCGAATATTAAAGCTAATGTAACATTGGCTGTCTACGCCAAGGACGATGCATACTCTTTATATTAGCGGTCCAGGGTAATCCTTTTACACGGCAGGTGGCGTATGCGGGTGCGGTAATCCCAGGGCCTGGTCACGGGCTTTACCAATTTAGAATTTTATTTTAGTTCCTATTACAAACACTAAGCGCTAGTACACGAATCGTCATAACGAAACATAAAAGCGCGTTATTTGTAAACATCCTAACCTAAAATTATATGCGTCGTTGATAAATCATAATCAAATTGTTGCGTTCTGTTGTTTTGCATTGTGCTTCATTAGATATTTACATCCCTATTCTGTAACTTGATCGTTATGCGAACGATTATCGTAAAGAGAGTTGTCGTTATCGGGTCTAGTCGATTTTCGCTGGAAAGCGTTGCCACGTACGAAACGATAAGAGGCCTCTGGCAACTATGATGAGCCTATCATATAAATTTTCTGACACATTACGAATCATGTTGACTGTTGATATGATTCGTAATGTGCGAGAATTTTTTTTTTTTTATGATAGACTCGGACAATGCCTTGCTGCTGAAGGAGACATTTTTGAGCCTATGCGATAACATTTTTTTTTGTATTGTTTAGAGTATATTTTTTATTTTCATTAAAATTCCGTTGTTAGTATAAATTTATAGAATAATTTACTAAGAATTAATGTTTAATTAGAATTGTGCTTTTATTTTCCTACTGCGTTGTATACGCAATATAATAAAACTCGATGAAGTATATATTTTGAATTCTCATTTGGTAAATATATATTTACGAAACGTATGATGCATGCTTAGATAAATACATGTTCATCCATCGACGGTATCCGACTGAAATGCTAATCGTACTTTACTGTACGACCTGCGCGTTGTTGCGGGTATGCATAGTATAGATATGTCCTATCCCCAATATGATTTTACACATGCTGTATGTATATAAAAAAAAGTTTAAGAGAAGAGTGACACAAAATAAAAAAAAAGAAAGTGTTAACTTTACTAAACATTGATCGACTATAACAAAAAACTAAATGAGAAGCCGCAACGATTAAATTATCAAATTCATTAATGAGAACTCACTTAAAGTTAAAAGAAAAAAAAACTTCACAAACAGAGAAATGTCTCTGCTCTGATATTCATTTTCACCGCGAATATATTTTCACTAGCCATACAGCCTTGTTTATTAATATTAGTATACATAATCAGAGCATACAGTTAAATAGCTCAAAGAGCTGTTTAAAATGGAACGGCGAAACATGGGCGAAAGCAGGAACCGTTTATTTTCACCGAACATTTTTATGGTTGTATTGTCAAACGCGGTAACCTGGGGCCCGATTCTCGAGCTTAAGAGAAGTGAACGTTCTATTGAGAGAAGTGATAGATCACATTCCCATCCCTCGTTCTCCTAACTTCAAGAATAGCTGTTTTTAGGGAGGGATGTGTGTCGATCGTGTAGGCAATAGCAATGCAATGTTGCCAGGTTGAAAATGAAGGCAGATTAGGACAATTGTTGTATAGAACAGTGTATGTTAGGTAATATGTAATACGAAAACAATATCTTTTAAATAGCTTATAGAAATGTAAACTATTATTAATTTTTCTACATATCATACATGTTTAATATTATTTCAATATAATGCAATAACATATGCTATATATATTCACATTAAAGTATCAACGCATTGTGGAATACTGGTTTAAGTTTGCATTTGCACCCTGTGAGCGGTTGGAAAACTAGACAATTTTGTGTTAGTAAATTTGAAGTATTATAATAATGTTAAAACGTTTCAGTACAACGAATATGTTTCTATATTCGTCATTTTATGTTAATAGCCGACGTTCGGGATGATTTTTCAGCATATTATCATATCAATGAAATATTATGAGGTTGTATTACACTTATCAATTTATTATTAATTTTTCTACATATCATGCATGTCGTTAAAAATGACATGTTAATTTGAAACTTCTTGAAAGAATTGTGTGCGTAAATTATTTATTTTCTTTTGCATCTCTTGTGCAGTTATTTTTATATTCAATATCAAACACAAATCTTCGGTAAATTTATTAATTTTTTTATTTCCTTCTTTGCACTATTGGAACTACTAATTCACCTAAAAACTTTGGGAAGAAATTGATAAGTGTAAAACAGGCAAGGTCAACAATAACTTGACGACAATTTCTTGATCAATAACTTGGTCAAGAAATTGATAAGTGTAATACGCCTTTGTTGTTTCTTTGTTTAAACGAAATAATTTTCTAAATTGTATATCAGATAAGTTAAACGCATTTTCCCGCATATAAAAACGACGCCGAGGACGTTGATAGAGTTTCTCTGCTTCCGCAACATCGATTAGTACTTGATTCATTATAAAAATCTCTTCTTCATCGATGTTACTCCAAACATGTATAATACCGTGAAAATGCACGTATGTACCTATTCTACCGTACTGCTTATAACACGAGCGGCTAAATCACAAGTTGCGTTCCGTATTCCATCTCTTTTTAATTATGTGTTTGTTCATTCTTTGAGGTTATGTTTATTCTAATTCCATAGTCTACGTTTGTTTGTGGTCCGGTTTTCTCTAATTTCTCAGAAGATCATAATTATTTGTTATAAATTGTATTCTCTTTTTGTTTTTTACCGGCATTTTAAAGTTTATTACACATATCTATTGGTTTAGTTAGTGTAGGTATTGTAATATGATAAAATAAATTATGTAATACATTCTCTATATTTTTACTTCTAGAAATTTTTAAGAATAACAAGAACAAATTTTTAAAAGTCTTTTTTTCACTCATTTGCTTGATTAACCATTAACTTGGGCTGGGATCTTGTTAATCAATCTGCAAATTCGTGAAAAAAATTATGACTTTCAAAACTAGTTGTACAAATAACTATTACGTAACAAACACCCTAATTAAAAGAAAAGGCCATTAACACCTTGTTTTTCAAAAACGAAATATTTGCGAATAAGTTTTTTCCCTTATTTTTTAATGTAGAATTCGTTCTAGAATTCACCAAAACAATATTTTGCTGCATATTATTTTAGATGTACCTACATACCTACCTACCACAATTTAAAAGATAAGTTTATTGAAAATAAAATATTAAAAGAGAAAGATACAAAAATTATTTCCGATCAGTTACAAACATCAAAATACAGTATTTTAAAATACTGAATTAGCTTTAAAAAACTTTCACTACGACGACGAGATCTGTGACTAAGGATATCGCCAATCAATCATCGAATAAATAGAACGACCAATTGGAACATGGAACGCAACTTGTGATTTAGCCGCTCGTCTTATAACTATCTATACCATAACCTATACTATACTACTCTTTTATATATCGCTGTCACATGTACAAAATAATTTCAAATAATTTAAGTCGATATGCGCATGCTTCTCTTAACTTTTAATATGTTCGCTTGACATGAACCGATAGATGTATATTCTCCCAACTCTTGAGAGAAGGCATCGTTCTCTCAAGTTCAAGAATAGGATTTTTAACATATCAAGAGAATCCCCTCCATTGTTCTCTCGAAATCTCCGTTCTCTCGACTCGAGAATCGGGCCCCTGGTGGAAGTGTCATTTTATTTCGACGAGTGTTTCGTGTTTTGTTATCGATTTGTGTTGTTTTTAAAGACTTTAAAGCATGTCTTGTTCGGTCCTAGGCTGCTCTAATGCCCGAAGGTTTAAACCTGAAGGTGCTTCATTTCATACGTAAGTAACATGGTAAAACAATGCATTATTCGTTTTAGCAAGTTTACAATATTATTTAACGAAAATACGCTTGTAGTTTTCCCCGGAGTGAACTGCTGCAAAAATGGTTAGATGCATTGGGTAAACCTTCCAGTGAGTTTACTTGGTCGAAAAGCAAGGTGGTTTGTTCTAAACATTTCAAGGAAGAGGATTTTATTGTTAGAGGTGGCAAAAGAACATTAAAAATAAATGCAGTCCCTTTCATTGGACAACCACTTGAAATTAGAAAAATGGTCGTCTTGAATAATAACAACCTACCTGAAGACACAAGATTCATAACTGTATTTACAATAGCTGTAGCACAAAAATATTACGGAAAAATATATATAATGTTCCCTGAACTGTAAGAACATTTTAGAGAGGTTTCTATTCGTGAGGAACATCATGGATATACTCTAATACAAGCAATTGTTAGAGTCTATACAAAAATTCGCTTTTTCAATTTGGCGAAAAAATTTACCACTTCAATCCACGGAACGAAATTGGTTCTATTTAATCACCAGTAGCAAATTGCTCCAAATTTCTACTTACAATCCACCAGTTATGTATTTCAGTGTAAATAATATACTACAATAGTAACTTTGTTCCACTATTTTAACCTAGTATGAATTGCACGATAGCAAGGAGGATAGAAAAGAAGGAGAGAGAGCATTGTCCACAAAAAGTGATGCCGAGAGGGGTATGTTTACATTCGCCATTGGTGGGTCCACCAGCTGATTATTTGTGTAATATATATGTTGTATTTTATTCTTTATTATCGTGAATTACACACTTATTATACTATCATTTGTTAATTAGTTTAAGGTTAAGAATTTCCATTATTTCCCATTTCATTTTTTACTAAGGATTTAGCCGTTTTATCTTTAATTTAGTACTTAGTATTTAATATGGGTTGATGTGCCGCTTTTCATTGCACGAATTGGAGTAGCAAGAAGAGTGCAAGGCAATTAGATGCATAGAAAAGGAAAATTATCTTTCCACGATTGTAGGTAGGTACATAAAGTTATTAATTTCATCCAAAATTTGGTGAATATAAATCTTTTAACATTGAAAATTGTTGATTATAGGATACAAAAAGAGCCCATTAGAAGGAATCTGCGGTTAAAGAAAACAGATAGGCCAAATTGGGTTCCAAAGGAAAGTAGTATACTTTGGCCTCATTTTGGGAAGAATTGCCATTATAAACATACTCTAACTACCCTATACCTTAGTGAAGTGCAATACAAACATAAATTGTGAAGCAAGTGCATCATTTTCTATGGTTACGGTGGATTTGTTTATTAAATATGTGTAGCAGCGAGTGAGAGTGAATCAAATCTTCCATCAAGAGAGCCATAAGAACTTGACGAAAAGCTTTTATATATTATTATATTGTAAATAAAATCATAAAATAAAACCTCATATATGTAAATTCAAGCCACTAGTTAAATGTTGAAGTATGTAATAAATATATATGTATATAAATTTGTTGATGTGTAAGTTGTTTATACTAGTGCTAACCTAAGTACGTACAACATTTTTAATTATTAATTTCAGTTTTACATAGAGTAAATACTTAGTGAATATTACAGTTGAATGACACACATTTCTATGCTTGCAGAACTGTTAATTGTTCTGAAAGGGAACTTTAAATAACATTTTTACTTCAGTTATGTATTGAAAGTTTACGAGTAACTCGTGGGCACTAGCAAATATTTATTTTCAAAAAAATCTATAAATTGTTTTTTCAATGTATAATTATTAGAGAAGTAAATTTAATTAAAAACAGTTTAAAAAATAATAATATTCGAATTTAAATAATTTAATAAATTTTATTACATGTAAACACTTAACGGTACGCATATATTTGTCTATAAACTGACATTACAACCATCAAAATGGCGGCTTTCAATTCTACCACCAACGCGCATACTTGAAACGCGTTCTCCCTACTCTATTTCTATGGTGAGTATGTCTTTCTTCCTTTTCTTATTTCTAATACGTTATACAAGTGGTGTGAACTGACGAGACGGGAGAAATTAAATATATTAGCACATGCATATGTCGAATGAAATGTTTTTATTTATATCGTTCGAAAATATACAGGCTGATTCATTTTCGGCCCTGTGTTTTAATAAAACACGAACGTCATTTTGTTCTTTTACCTTTAGTACCAACATTTGGCCTTGTAGAGAAAAAATCAAAAAACATTCTTATGGCGACTTTTAAATCTCTAGCCGATGGTGTACTCGAAATTTTTATATGACGTTTCGTTTCTTTCTGGCCATCATCAACTATCTATTTTTTTATAAGCGCCATATTGGATTTACACACATACAGAAATTTTCTTTTCTAATTTCAACCATGTTACTATATGTTGACAAAAGTTTTTGATATTATGCTTTAATTGAGGGAACAAATTTTAAGATTAAATTAGGTAGCCATGAAATTTCAATCCACCAAACGTTTCATTTATCGTTTACTGGTAATACAAAAATGTCGCACACCAGCGAAGAGAAACGAGATATGTTAAGTATTTTTTATTCTTCGAACCGAAATTCAATAGTAGCGAGTACAAGATGATTACGCTTGTATCCAGAACGATAACAGCATCATCGTACCATTTTTCTAGATCTTGATAGAAATTTGATCAGCAATTTTTGTTTTTTTTAAATATCTTCAAAAGTTGACAAAAAAATGTTAAATCCCAATTTCGAAATACTAACAGATACTCCTAAAATTTCTTAACAACAATTTTACTAATTTAACTGATCCTGTATCTTCAATATTAAGAAAGTTTATATGGAGGAGAGAGAAAACGTATATTAAATTTATTAACAATTTGAATGTGAATAACAAATTGCATGATGGGGAATTTCTCATATGCCATATTTACTACGACCTAAAATTTAAAAAATTACCTCTGCTCGCCGGGTTCTCGTACAGCAAAAATAAGATTTACTATAGATAACAAAAATAATTTATCTTATTGATATTAATACATTATGCGTTAGAGTGAATATATATGTGTAAAAAACGTTAAATATATTTTGGTTTATGATAAAATAATTATTTATTATTGTATCCATATTAGTGTCTTGATCATAACAGAAAACAAAGTCTAAAATCATCAGAGTATTTCACATATACTTATAGTGTGAGTAAAAAGCCAACATACACTTGATAAAATTGCAATAACAGTGTACACTGCGCTTCATTGTTCTTGATTATGTTTCTTAAAGTAGACATAAAAAAAACAACGTATCTTCCTGATTGTATATACCTATTCATCCATATATTTTACTTCGAAACTCTGTTGCTGGAAAGATTGACTATTTCATTCATAATAAGATTATAGCTCGACCTACAAATATTAGACAGAATGTATACTTTAGATCAGCTACCCTTTTGTTAAGAGAACCGTACAGTAGTCTTTAAAGTATTATGTTAATTTTGAATTTGCAGAAATTCTTTTGTAGTTGAACATTTCAAGCATGCATTACCTGAAACCACTGATATTATAGAGGTAAAACAAACAGTAAACTGTGGCAAGAAAACTTCATTTATGCATCACTCCTCTCAAGTGCAATCATATAAAAAGCAATCGTACCTGGCATTCCTCCCGCTGCAGAAGGCCATATGGTGTTCCAAGTATTCCTTTAGGTCCAGGTGAATTTTGCAAAACGGGCACTGGGTGAGTTCTGGAATTGTGCGAAAAACACACCCATTAAATTACATGTAACGCTAACATTGATGCAGTGCATGTGGAATGTAACAATCGTGAATATTAAAACATAAAAGGATTTTTATGTAATGAAAAAAATTAACATGTGGTCAACATATAACCATGAAAAGAAAAAGATTGTAAGTCCCGAACAGCTGTTGCATAAAGTGTTCCTTAATTACAAAAATTTTTCTTTTTCCTAACCTTTCTATTCATCCAAATTGTTAACCTTTATTTTTTGTACTATTATTAATATTTTGCACAATGAAGTACAGGTTTGATTCACATTCGATAACTCAATATCAACCTTAAGTACTTTCTTGAAATATCCTTCAACTTAATCAATTCTATTCATTTGATATTTAATAAAATAATTTAAAGATAATCTTCTTTAAAGGACTAACATCAAGATTAAATATATACAATACCTTCTATTGAAAACACTCCAGCTGTATCCTCAACACATCTGGTTTTATGTTTGGTCAAATGCTTTTTCAAGCTAAATCCAAGACAGCAAAATGTACAGGCAAATACATCCTTCACGATATCTTTCGTAGTGGTAACAAAGACTGGCCTGATAATATTACTTGGGTTGTTTCCGTATTCCTCACCAAGATACACTAGTAATTCTTCACCAGCTTGGATCGGACGAGTGCTCTGATAATATACATTTTCTTCACTTTGAAAGACACACAAGTTTCCTTCAGAAATATTTTTGGCAGGATTAACATATTGCATCCAATTCAAATATTTCGATATATTTTGGTCCAAAACAAATTTCTCCCCTTTCATTTCCCAGGGACATTCTGTTGCGGTGAGTCCAGTGAAAGGACCAAATTTCACACCTGCAGGAATAATCCTTATAGCATATATTCCAGTTTGTCCGAAATAATCTTGAATTTCTAATACATCATTTGGAATATCTTTCCGCGCTCCTTTATCTGCACTATTCAAAACAAGTTTGTTTAAAATATGCACAAGCATTCCACACTCGATGCAATAGTCTTCGTAATATGCTTCACAATTTTCACAATCTGTTGGCCAAATTTAAATGGATTAAGAATCACAGCATTTACTATCAATTGAGGAAAAACATATATTTAATACTGTCATCAGCAGTTGAAACAGCCTGAATATATTTGAAACATAGGTTGGAGAATATTAAAAATTTATATTTACTTTCACTAACATAGCCTACTATCTGTTATAATTCTAGACTACAGCTACAACAAATTACAAAGAACCGCTATTAATATCCATTTACTTACATAGTAGTCCATTATCGAACTCAATTTTAATATCATCAGCATTGATTCCTCCTCTTATTTTAACGTTGTCATTCTCTCCTTCAGTCATATCGAATGATGCGATTTCTGTTTTAATATTGTCCAAACATGCGGACTCGTCATACTGTTTCATGTTGCAATGCCAATTGGGGCCTTGTAATTCAGCATTGTCTACGGTAATAGCAGTTTCAGAGATACACACTTTATCCTCTACAAAACTGTCTTCTTGGCACTGTTCCTCCTTTACATTTAATGTATCGGCCGAAAGCATTGCGTCATTCATATTAACTTGGTCAACATGACCGGCCATTATGAACTCTTATTAATTTGTGAATTTCCACTAAACCTAGTAAAACAAATACAAGAATCGCATAAACAAATGCAAATGGCAGCTGAATTGGCAGATGCCGTAACTTATTAGAGCGTGGCTGCCAACCCATTATAAAATTACAATATTGTAGGGAAGAAATTACCAAATTACCGTAGTTTAACAAACATATCGTACACCAATTATAATTGTTATTACATTATAGTTGTAATTGTTATCAGCAAGGGCAACTCTAAATTTTCTTATTTAAAAATTAAGATGTTCAAGTTGTACAGTTGAGATTTCAAAGGCAACGCACGTTTACAGTAGTGGTGAATGGCGGGAAAATTTCAAAATAAGAGTCACCTATTAAAATCTAAATGTCACATTCAAACATTCGAAACTAATAATTATTCCATTAATTGCGTTTATAATAATTCTCTTGATTATTATTTAATAAAATGTATCTTAACAATATTATACATGAAATTCCATTATTTTATATGTCATGGTAAATATGGCATCATATGCAAATCATAGATAAACAATCTTCCAATCTCTTTGGATCATACCAAGATGGCCCATGACACAGATAAATATCCAGATGGCCCATGATTAACAAATTTTTGTAGCCCTAAAATGGTTACGAACACCAGGCTACGCCACCGTCGCCGGGTTACTACCACCAGAGGCGCTGAATATTTCATAAATTTATATAATCTGCAGTTTAGTTGTAATTTAAGGCTGCGTTTGATAACGTTTTGGCGGGAGAGAAATGTACCGGAAAAATACCATTTTTATTTCCATTTTTTCAGGCGTATGATATCAAAACATGTAAATTTTATGCATTAAGCATGAAGATAAAGGTTATACGAAGTGAACGGTCGTATTTTTTTTTAAATTAAGTTAATATATAAGCCGTAAATAAAATGGGAAGTTAGTGGTTTTGCAAGTACTAGAAAAAATGGCTACATTTAAAAATTACACGGTAAATGTATATGTAATATAGGAAGTACACTCGGTATTTATATTTGGAAGGTAAAAATAGTAACAGTAGCTAAATATATGTGTAATTTTTTAAGTGATCCATGAAATAAAATTTGTTTACATTTTTGGTAGGTCTTTACATACATTACAGATATCTGTTACATTTACGTCGCCTAACAGTGTAGCACATATAATATAGATGGCGTTATTATCTTGCAATTATTAGCAATTATTTAGAGGTTAGTTGTGTGTTATGCGATACTTTAAATATTCATTATAATTTAAAATTATAATTAACAACAATTTTTGCGGTTACTAATTATAAAATTTAGTATGTTACGAGTTATTTGAAAGTACGTAATAGACAATCAACAGTTGGCATCACTGGTTGGCACCACAAAACCAAAAAGTAACTACATAGTTTAATTTGCGAGTTTAATGAAATTGCAATATTTTAAAATATGGAGTTTTCTGTTATCCTTAATTGAAAGATGCCTATACTTTTACTAATGAGATGAATTATGTAAATCAATTAAACTGGGACTGTTTACGCCGACAAAAGCCTAATAGCTGTTTTATATTTACGAAGTTCGCAAAGAAATTGTCGGCTAAGAACGTTTTACATTTTTCTTCAAAATTTATTAAGGTTGTTGCTAATTACTTAAAATGTAAATATAGGTACATTTTATTTGTTAGCAGTTTTCAGAACTTTGAAATCGTTTATTTTTTAAATAGAAACTGCACACCATGTCTATAGTATATTTGACATATTCATCATATTTTATAGTTCAAACTATATAGCAAATTAGCAAATAAAAAAAATTCCAATGCGCAACGTTTCAAAAATATCGATATTAGAATCGAATAATGTATCAAAAATTCAAAATCGATTTTAAACAAATATTGAATGAAGAATATCGATATACCTTGACATCGACATTTTTATCATGTTTATATTAAAAGTTCTTTGCTGTGGCTTTTCAAGCCATTTAGTAACAAATAATAAAATCTTTAACTCTAAATATATATTTACTCAAAAAATAAAAAAAATCCAATAAAAAGACAAACAAAATATAAATTTGTATCTATAACGTATAAGATAATCCAAAACTCAAATATATAATTCTAGTGGTATAAAACACATACATAAATACAAATAAAAAATAAACATCTTAAAACATATCTTCTTTACAATTTTGAGGAAATAGTAATTGTGATAAAGATAACACCCCATGAAGGCGATTCGGCGAACTATACGAGATGTCAAGTCTATGAAATGCAATATTCCGCTGCCGCTTCCCGATTATAATTTCTACGAAACAGCAAACATCCCAGTAGGCATTTTTCAAATTTCCAACTTTTTTCGTAAAAATATACTCTATTGAATTCTGTATAATATGAACAGTTTCTTTTGTATATTAATGTAAAATAAATGTGTAAAATGTCAAAGATTGTTTACAAGGATATAAGTAGAATGGTATTTTTGATTAAACGATATTATCGAATAAAAAAATCGATAACAGTCAATATTATTAAATAAAAATATATCGATTTCAATCACGATTATCGAAAAGAAAACATCGATACTTTTTTACAAAACAATATATCGTGCGCATCCCTAGTTCAAATCACATATGCCTGCCCACTCTTTCTTCCGGAGGTCAGTTCGCCGGTTTTCTAGTTTCGATTAATAACAATAATCTTTATAATAGCCTCATTATTTATAATATATTAACATTAAAATAATACCTTTACCTTACTTAGTTTTGAAGATTTTTATTACAATTACTGTTCTTTTTATTTTTGGTGTTTGTAGAGTTAAATCTTTGTACATATTTAAAACTGTTTTTATCATCTTTATTGTAAAAATACTTGACGCTGTTTGGGTGGCGATTTTCACGGTTTGGTTAGAAGTGCCTTATCTAATATGTTCGTGACGTACTTAAACGTACAGATCAGATAGTGTATAATAACACAGTAAAATATAATAAGAGAATGTTCATAGCTTCACAAATTATGGCTAGGTTATGTTATAAAATATACAGATATCGCATACTTATAATTCCTTGTTCCTTAGCAAATTACAAAATAGAAATAAAATAAAAACATGATAAAAACTGATCAACTGTCAAACTGGCAGGCACTTGGGATTTGCAAATACTAACTTTACATGTATTTTTAGCAGGTGAAACATATTTATTAGAAATGTTGAACTAATAGGTACGTTATGAAGACAATAATATTACTATATTTCAGTTTTGCATATTATTATTATTAGACATGATCAACAAAGATGCAGGCTACGTACTAAATGTATCAAGTTACAGAAAATATTTTATTTTCATAACACAAATTATTTATTGTGTAGTTTTATATCATAATAATATTAGTTTATTTCCAAAATAAGAGAACAACATTGTATTAATATAAATTACAAAATATAAATATATATGAAATAAGAAAATAAGAAAGTCGAATGGATGAGTATCACCTACCTTTAGCGAATATGTTTAAGAATAACTTAATTTATAAATAAAAGAAACGTAATTTAAAATTTTTACAAATAAATTCAAATGAATGCTTAAAGTTCGCGCGTCTTTCTCCCTTCAGCATGAAAGTTGACAAGTATCGATTAGATTCATACGTATAAAATCAAATTGCAAAGAAAGTCTGCCAGACCAAAACTACGTTTGTAGGTAGAAAATCAATAAGCAGGTAAAATGACCTTGAAATGCTTTAGATCTTTTCTTCAGAATTAGTTTTGTTTGTGGTTTAGAATTAACATCGTGGCGCCCTCCAATTATTACTAGTAGTACTTAAGAAACGCTGAAATCTTAGATACGAACCGAAATGGATTTGCTAAGATTGAAACGCACCCTTAAGGCTGCGTTTCAAAGTTGACAAATCCATTTCGGTTCGTATCTAAGATTTTAGCGTTTCTTAAGTACTACTAGTAATAATTGGAGGGCGCCACGATGTTAATTCTAAACCACAAACAAAACTAATTCTGAAGAAAAGATCTAAAGCATTTCAAGGTCATTTTACCTGCTTATTGATTTTCTACCTACAAACGTAGTTTTGGTCTGGCAGACTTTCTTTGCAATTTGATTTTATACGTATGAATCTAATCGATACTTGTCAACTTTCATGCTGAAGGGAGAAAGACGCGCGAACTTTAAGCATTCATTTGAATTTATTTGTAAAAATTTTAAATTACGTTTCTTTTATTTATAAATTAAGTTATTCTTAAACATATTCGCTAAAGGTAGGTGATACTCATCCATTCGACTTTCTTATTTTCTTATTTCATATATATTTATATTTTGTAATTTATATTAATACAATGTTGTTCTCTTATTTTGGAAATAAACTAATATTATTATGATATAAAACTACACAATAAATAATTTGTGTTATGAAAATAAAATATTTTCTGTAACTTGATACATTTAGTACGTAGCCTGCATCTTTGTTGATCATGTCTAATAATAATAATATGCAAAACTGAAATATAGTAATATTATTGTCTTCATAACGTACCTATTAGTTCAACATTTCTAATAAATATGTTTCACCTGCTAAAAATACATGTAAAGTTAGTATTTGCAAATCCCAAGTGCCAGTTTGACAGTTGATCAGTTTTTATCATGTTTTTATTTTATTTCTATTTTGTAATTTGGCTCCTGGACAGTTTTCAGAATGGATTTTTTTGGTGAGATTACTAAGTTCGAATAAGAGAAATTCTATATACATATTTTAAGGCAAATTTGGTCATAGGTACGTTGTTACTTTATATTATAACTTTTCAATTCAAATATCGCGCCAAAACGGTACCATTTTTAACAGAATATGTAAGTAAATTTAACAAGGAATTATAAGTATGCGATATCTGTATATTTTATAACATAACCTAGCCATAATTTGTGAAGCTATGAACATTCTCTTATTATATTTTACTGTGTTATTATACACTATCTGATCTGTACGTTTAAGTACGTCACGAACATATTAGATAAGGCACTTCTAACCAAACCGTGAAAATCGCCACCCAAACAGCGTCAAGTATTTTTACAATAAAGATGATAAAAACAGTTTTAAATATGTACAAAGATTTAACTCTACAAACACCAAAAATGAAAAGAATAGTAATTGTAATAAAAATCTTCAAAACTAAGTAAGGTAAAGGTATTATTTTAATGTTAATATATTATAAATAATGAGGCTATTATAAAGATTATTGTTATTAATCGAAACTAGAAAACCGGGGAACTGACCTCCGGAAGAAAGAGTGGGCAGGCATATGTGATTTGAACTAGGGATGCGCACGATATATTGTTTTGTAAAAAAGTATCGATGTTTTCTTTTCGATAATCGTGATTGAAATCGATATTTTTTTATTTAATAATATTGACTGTTATCGATTTTTTTATTCGATAATATCGTTCAATCAAAAATGCCATTTTAATCTTTGAAATTTCACACATTTATTTCACATTAATATACAAAAGAAACTGTTCATATTATACAGAATACAATAGAATATATTTTTAAGAAAGAAGTTGGAAATTTGAAAAATGCCTACTGGGATGTTTGCTGTTTCGTAGAAATTATAATCGGGAAGCGGCAGCGGAATATTGCATTTCATAGACTTGACATCTCGTATAGTTCGCCGAATCGCCTTCATGGGGTGTTATTTTTATCACAATTACTATTTCCTCAAAATTGTAAAGAAGATATGTTTTAAGATGTTTATTTTTTATTTGTATTTATGTATGTGTTTTATACCACTAGAATTATATATTTGAGTTTTGGATTATCTTATACGTTATAGATACAAATTTATATTTTGTTTGTCTTTTTATTGGATTTTTTTTATTTTTTGAGTAAATATATATTTTGGGTTAAAGATTTTATTATTTGTTACTAAATGGCTTGAAAAGCCACAGCAAAGAACTTTTAATATAAACATGATAAAAATGTCGATGTCAAGGTATATCGATATTCTTCATTCAATATTTGTTTAAAATCGATTTTGAATTTTTGATACATTATTCGATTCTAATATCGATATTTTTGAAACGTTGCGCATTGGAATTTTTTTATTTACTAATTTGCTATATAGTTTGAACTATAAAATTTGATGAATATGTCAAAAATACTATAGACATGGTGTGCAGTTTCTATTTAAAAAATAAACGATTTCAAAGTTCTGAAAACTGCTAACAAATAAAATGTACCTATATTTACATTTTAAGTAATTAGCAACAACCTTAACAAATTTTGAAGAAAAATGTAAAACGTTCTTAGCCGACAATTTCTTTGCGAACTTCGTAAATATAAAACAGCTATTAGGCTTTTGTCGGCGTAAACAGTCCCAGTTTAATTGATTTACATAATTCATCTCATTAGTAAAAGCATAGGCATCTTTCAATTAAGGATAACAGAAAACTCCATATTTTAAAATATTGCAATTTCATTAAACTCGCAAAATAAACTATGTAGTTACTTTTTGGTTTTGTGGTGCCAACCAGTGATGCCAACTGTTGATTGTCTATTACGTACTTTCAAATAACTCGTAACATACTAAATTTTATAATTAGTAACCGCAAAAATTGTTGTTAATTATAATTTTAAATTATAATGAATATTTAAAGTATCGCATAACACACAACTAACCTCTAAATAATTGCAAGATAATAAGGCCATCTATATTATATGTGCTACACTGTTAGGCGACGTAAATGTAACAGATATCTGTAATGTATGTAAAGACCCACCAAAAATGTAAATTTTATTTCATGGATCACTTAAAAAATTACACATATATTTAGCTACTGTTACTATTTTTACCTTCCAAATATAAATACCGAGTGTACTTCCTATATTACATATAAATTTACTGTGTAATTTTTAAATGTAGCCATTTTTTCTAGTACTTGCAAAACCACTAACTTCCCATTTTATTTACGGCTTATATATTAACTTAATTTAAAAAAAAATACGACCGTTCACTTCGTATAACCTTTATCTTCATGCTTAATGCATAAAATTTACATGTTTTGATATCATACGCCTGAAAAAATGGAAATAAAAATGGTATTTTTCCGGTACATTTCTCTCCCGCCAAAACGTTATCAAACGCAGCCTTAAGAGATTGAAACCTACAATTGGTATTCTAGTTAACGACAGATGACGCTCCTAAAAAATTATTATTTTATGTAATTTATTTCGGTACTGAATAAGTTACTTTACATATATTTTTTTCTGTTATTTGAAAGTATTATAATTATTTTTGTCTAATAATTGACAAAACCATTTTTACTAAATATAGGATTCAAAATTTCATTTAATTTCTACCCATATGATAATAAGACTTAAGGTCTATAGTTGCTTGGAATCATTTCTGCACAAAAAACTGTTACATCAACTATGCACACAAAGTTACCTTGGGCGTACTTTTTTTTTCTATTTATATGATTTATTGACTATAAATTCCAAGAGCTCCTTCTTTGAGTAAGATTAATGTTTGGGGGAATATTATTATAAAAATACAATCCAGGAAGAGGATTGATTTTAGTGAACAAACTGGAAAATATCCTAATGTAAACACTTATATAGGTATAGCACAGATAATATACAGGCTGGCGCACCACATTTCCGTCGATTTATATATACGAAGTGACAAAATGTTTTAACACTTTGCCACATTACGGGCACGTTTTAAAATTGTTTTGAAATATACAGAGTGATTCAATAAAAGTTGCGTACCAAAGTTATGAAAATTTAAATGGAACACTTGTATATTATGGCATATTTTGATACTATAGGCTAAATGAAGGCTACTTACTGTTATACTCCCTATACATAACTTAACAGAGACATTTAACTATTTCTGTCTTATATATTTGAGCGAATTATTTTAAATTGTATTTATTGTTTACTCAAAGCATCAGACTCTAAGATAAGTTAAAGTTGAAATCTAAAAATTATACAGAGTGTTTAAGAACAATATTATTATTATTACTTCAAACAGATACATTATTTACTATTATTACTAAAAACTATATTAGTAATTTAGGATTTTCAATTTCAAACTTTAAGGCTGTATTACACTTACCAAGTTCTTGACCAAGTTATTGGCCAAGAACTTGATCAAGTTAAAATTGACGACAAGTCGTGTATTACACTTGTCAAGTCGACTTGGTCAATTTCTTGGCCAAGAACTTGGTGGCTTAGAACATGTTCTATTTTTCTTCTCAACTTGATCAAGTTTTTAGTGATTTCTAGTAATATTCATGTTATAAACTTTTTTTCCAACTGCCTAAAATGTAAATACAAATTCCATTTTAGAAAATTGTTAAAAATGACATGTTAACTTGATACTTCTTGAAAGAATTGTATGCGTAAATTATTTATTTTCTTTTGCATCTCTTGTGCAGTTATTTTTACATTCAATATCAAACGCAAATCTTCGGTAACTTTATTAATTTTTTTGTTTCGTACTTTTGCACTATTCGTACTGCTAATTCATCTAAAAACTTGGCCAAGAAATTGATAGGTGTAAAACAGTCAAGGTCAACAATAACTTGATCAAGAACTTGCCGACAATTTCTTGGCCAATAACTTGGTCAAGAACTTGGTAAGTGTAATACAGCCTTTAGTTTCGTGCAATTCATTTTTTAAATGGCTAATATTTATTAACCTAACGGTTTGATTGGTTTTGTTTCACAATAATTAAAAAGCGTCATAACTAGGTAAACAACAAATACATAGGTACTTTATTAAACAAATAACAAACTTAAGTAGTAAAAGAAAACTAATGTTATAACAAGTGCTCAAAATGATGTCCTTATTTTTCAATACATAAACGAATTTTCTCTTGAAAGGACTATTTAACTCTTGTTAAAATACTTGGTGTTAAAGAACGAAACGCTATTCTTATTCTGTCTCTCATATCGTCTGGTGTAGTTGGTGGTGTATCATAGACAATATTTTTGAAATATTTCCATAAAAAAAAACAGAAGTCGTTAGGTCTGGAGAATTTGTTGGCCAATTGAGTGGACCGCCGCGTCCTGCCCACCTATTGGGATATTGCCTATCCAATTCATTTCTAACATTTACTTGAAAATGCGCTGGTGCACCGTCTAGTTGTAACCACATTCTTTGTTAGTTACCATCGAAAAAGAACGTATCACTAGCGTTCCAATTATTCCACCAAATTAAATTAAATTATGTCTATTAACTAATCCGTTATTGTGGAATGATGACTCGTCCGTAAAAAGTACAAAATCCAAAAGAAATTCATCTTTATTAAACTTCTCTAGAACCCATAAACAAAATACGAGTTGACGATCGTAATCTACTTCCAAAAGTGCTTGGTATAATTGAATACAATACGGGAGAAACCTGTGCCTTTTTATAATTTTTCCGACGCTCCGCCTGCTTAATTATTCCACTGGCTTCACTTATTTTTCGCTGACTTGTATGCAGCTTTTCTACAAGAGATTCGATAACAACAAAATCATTTTCTTCATTTCCCATAATTGGTCTTTGCCTTTCTGGTTTCTGATAACACTTGCAATAAACTTTCTAATGGCCGCCTGTCAGGGCGATGACGCGTGTTAGGATATTTTTGAGCATAAACTCTTGATGCTAGCAAGTAATTTTCGTCAAACTCTCTAATTACTAAAATCATATCCACCTTTTCGCTTTGAGAATCGGTTCTCATTTTAAATAATTGAAATTATTGAAACGACGTTGAACGGTGATGACGTCTTAACTAATATGTACTGTAACTGTCAAATAATTTATCTGGCTGAAGTAATAATAATTCCGCCTACTTTTGAGAAATAAATTGCAAGGAATTAGTGTTTGAAATTGATAATCCTAAATTACTAAAGAACTGAAAACTCTTATAGCTGCGACCATCATCTGACTAAAAACTTGAACAGAGAATTTTACACTCACTTTTTGAAAGGAACTGGGTGGTATATGCGCATTTGTTATTTTTGTTAGTGCTCTGCTCTTCTTGTTTTTCTGATCAATACTATACTAGTGTACTACTACTCCTTTATGTCACTGAAAGAAATAATTTTATTACCTATACATAACCGCCATTTAATAAATTATTTCGAAAACTCTTAAATAAATGAGGTGCAAATCTTTCACCGGCACTTCGACACAGTCTTTGACGGCAGTCATTTGGACACTTGATGTAAAACCTCGACTCGATCATCAGTAATAGGGATATTGCCTCATTTTCATATAACAAAAATTCTGTGATATGAATAATAATATAATAAAGCTACTAAGTTGATGTAAACATTTTTTTTTATAATCTGCTAAATAGGTAACCGAATAACATTATTATGTTTCAGTGAAAGGACAATAATTACAGATTCAGAATAATCTAAGAAATTGTGATTATGATCGACGGACTTCAGTGAAATCATTCCGGGCTCTTTTTATGCTTCATTCAAAGCGAGATTGTAGATGGTGATACCATTAAGCAATTTATAGGGCAACGTATGAAAATGATTCTTAATATTCTAATACTGGGATTTATTTTATATTCAATTTTCTTATGGCATGTAAATGTTTTATTGTAAAGTGACTCAGCGTTAAAAGTAAAATGACAATCCTCATAACTAAGAAAAAACATCTCTCTCAACTCTATTTGGTTTATTTTCTAATATAAAATCTCACTCGGAAAGCCGAAAATAATGTTTGAATTTCTTTCATCTGAAATTCAAGAATTCGTAATTTATATTGATAACTATGGTATGTTTACATATGTATATGTTTTTTGTCGTTCACTAACAAAAGTGAATTGGTTTTTTGTCGTCAACTCAAGGCTAAATATGTTTGGGATGATATGAATAAGGAGATTGTATTCTTGTTAAATATTAAAAATAGAAAATAGATCTTAATTCAAGTTCCCCGATATCGTCATCTGGTGTCGGTTAGTTAAACTTAAAAGGTAACTTATAACAAATCTTAATTTCATTTTTCCAGTAAACATGTGGTTCAAATATAAAATAATGGTAAATTCTAAATCGTAGTGTCCTCTATTTTCCTTAAATGAACTAAAACTGAAGGGCTACAATAAAGCCTATCTTATGGGCTCTCTGCTTCTTTCTCTGTGCCCATGATTAACAAATTTGTGTAGCCCTAAAATGGTTACGAACACCAGGCTACGCCACTATCGCCCGGAAACTCCACCAGAGGCGTTGAATATTTGATAAATTTATATAATCTGCAGTTTAGTTGTAATTCAAGAGATTGAAACCTAGAATTGGTATTCTAGTTAGCGACAGATGACGCTCCTAAAAAATAATTATTTTAGGTAATTTATTTGGGTACTGAATTAATTGGTTTACATATATTTTTTTTTTATTATTTGAAAATATTATAATTATTTTTATCTAATAATTGACAAAACAATTTTTCTAAATATCTGATTCAAAATTTCATTTAATTCCTACCTATGTGATCATAAGACTTAAGAGGAATCCCCAGGGCTGTGATCTGACCACTATGCAGAGGTCTAGAAGTCCCATTAAAATAACCTTTAAATTTAATTTTTTTGTACAAATCAAAATACTATTGCCAAGATTATCTATCACTTGAGGTTTCTTTAGTGTTATTTTTTCAAATTTATATTCAATTTTTTTTTACTACACTTGTTTATGGTGTTAGGAAGACTCAAGGAAAAAAGTAACACTACAAGAACCTAGTCTATCCCTTTTTCTACGATAGTACATAAATTCAGTTTGATAAAATGATTATTACTATTAATTTTAATAGGACTTGCGGAGCATTGCAAGTGCTAATTTTCTGTCTGCACGGTGCTGCCTCTGACGGCACTTAAGTATCTCACCGTTAAGGCTCGTCCCCCAATGCGATATATACGCACCAGACAGACACAGTTACAGTAGTAATTTATGAACGAGAAAAAATTTCTGTCAACCATCGGGTGTCGAGACGGCTATAAAAAGAGTTAAAGTAAATAATGAATGAATTCCCTTGAAAGAGTATAATTTAAAAAGTTTTAAAACCCTGAATATTTGTCACTTTTATTTCCAATTTTTACAAGTCACAATAATCGCGAGTTTCGAGGTATATACACAATCGGACAAAAGTAGAGACACAAAATTGTTCTTTCTATTGTTGCTAAAAAAAAAATTTTTAGAATTCAATATTTTCAAATAATTTTAATGAACTAGCAAACCACTTAAGTTGGGTGATGCACCAGACAAAAATGATATAATTTCCGGAGAAGTTAGCTTAAAAAAAATTAATATTATAAACTAATGTAAAAATCATTGGGACAAAAGTAAAACAACATTTCTATAAAAAATAATTTTATTCAACCTAGCGAAAACAAAATTAAATCAAAACAATAGGAAAAAAATATCTATATATTTACAGATATATATCACGAATAGACATTTTTCTGAATCGTCTACTATCTACCAGTTCTGGCATAAAACATTTTAAATAAATGTTTTTTTAAGGTAGGTTTCATATCATTTTCCCATAAGTCTGTCACTTTGGATATGTTTTTGTTTCCAAAAAAAAATTAATGCTATAAAATCTCAAATATAAAGCGCCTCTGACTAGTTTGTGATTTGCAAACACCACCAGACTTCCAATTAACACATTATTTCCTTTTATAAAATATTAAAAAGTAATAACATAGTATCAAACACATGTACCGCATTATAAACCGGCCGACGCCAATGGAATACTGCGCATTTGAACGTGCGCAGTATTCGTAACAAATTCATGGATATTGATATTTTATTAAGGAAGTGCCTTCGTAGCCGGCGCCGGTTTTAAGTATGGTTGCCGGCACCGGCATACCGTATCGCTACCGGCGGTTATGTGCATATGTGATTGAATCTCTACCCCCTTTTACAATTCCTATAATTAAAAATTTCCAACTAATTTTAAAATTTTATCTACAATTATCGCAATATCAATTATTCAGTCAGTTGAATAATAATGACAGCGATGGAGTTATGGTCATAACTCAATCGTTATGTCAATATCAGTTTCTTTCCGTGAAAGTTGTAGATAAAGTATCGATTTGGGTGTTATGGCTATAACGCACTCAGATGCTTACATTGTGTGCAAGTCATCTTCGTGGGTTATAGCCGTCATAACACGCTCATTGAATAATATACTTACTATATTTAATACACATTATGATATAAATATTATAGGTACTATAAATATAGGAGAATAATTTCTTTCTTTCAAAACTAAATATAAATCTAACAATAATTGCATTAATTTAAAAAAAATTATTAAATATATTCTTTAGTAGATTCTTTTTTTTAAAACCAATAACTGTGTTTCTGCATCCGTTGGGGCGGCCTCTAATTTTCACAGTAGGTATCTTAAAAAATAAAATTTTAACAAACATTGCCAAAACACTGAACATACTAAGTAGGTACCTTAACATCGGAAATTATGATGGCTTTTGATTTCGAAGAACTTTCACCAGATTGATTATCTTGTGTACTTGGATTTTTGCTTAAATTTATAATATTAATTTCACTATTTCGGTCAACATCCCAACACACTATTTGGTTTAACTGCGAAGTTGAATTATCGTTATTGTTATTTTCAAAGTTTTTCGTATACATATGCATTTTGGGGCCACTCTGATTTTCAGTTTCCTTCTCAGCCTCATTATCATCATTACTGGGGAAACTACTAGGGTTATCAATTTCAATTTCACCGTTAGTGTTATCTCCAGTAGATGTATAACTATTATTGGACCATTCTGTAACAAGAGACTTAATGAATTTCAGCTGTTGTAAAAAGTCTCGGATGAAATCTCACTGCATATCTGGGACAATCTCAAACATTCATCATTCATTATTTTGAACATTTGGTGATATGTTAGTGGTCTGCGTTTATATGGATTATCATTCGTGACTTCTAAGTTAACCTCAAGTTTTGAGTTAGTACTTGGCGTCTCTTCAAACTGGCTAGTTTTGAGGGATGGACAAAATGGGTGACGTGATTCAAAATAGGTTCCCTTCCATCGTTGCAAGCAAATGTGTTCATCAAATAAAGACTGGTTGCACATAGATCGAAGTTTGAGGATGTGACAAGATAATTGGACGGAGCTCGCGGAGGTCCAAAACATACACTGACAACTATAAGGTGTTAGCTCTAGAAGACCTTCACTAGTAGGACCGAGACATTTTTCTTCTTCAATAAATTGAAAATCTTTGCATTTAGTCATACATTCCAGTTGCCGTTGAACCTTTTTAAAGGTGAAATTCGTTAAAAGTCTAGAATACAAATCTTCTACTGAACCTGACGTAAATGCCCTGGTAGTAACTTTATGATATTCTTTACAATTTTTGATATTTCTATTTGCTCGTGAAGAATTGAGGATAACAAAAAAATTTTTGATGAAATCCTCTGGATTAGAAAATTTGGTAATGACAGATTTCAATTTGGCATTGATACTTTCAATTCTGTTGTTTGTTTTGTTCAGAAAAGACGGATTTGCGAATGTCAGGTACAAAATAATCGATAACGACTTGATGAACATGTTGTTTCATTTCCAAATAGATTTTTTGAAAACACTCCTCAGATAAAGCATAGGCGAAATTCTGCAAGTACTTTTTGGCGACTTCACAATCTGTGCTGGACAATCCCATTTTCTTCACACTTACTTCTCTGTTAAATATCTGTAGAGTATGAAATAAACATATCTGCAAGGAGACATCAAGAAAATTTTCTTTTAAAAGCTTTGTTGTCCTTATCAGACATCACCACTTTTATATCTGATGTTCTCTGATTCAAATTTTTGAATGTTTTTATGAACCAATCGATATTTTCTTGAGTTTTGTTTAGTAATATACCAACTGCTACTATTGCACCACTTCCCTCTGCATCCTCTACCATAATTAAATATGTGGCCGCTCTACTGCTGTGTAGACAATAGGTGCCATCTATAAAAATTATTTCTGGATAAGAGTCAAACATATGTTTCATCTCAGGATCTTGAAAATAGATGCATTTCAAATTTGCTTCCACATCAACGTCAATATGAACGTCGCATTTGTAAGTATTTCGTAAAATTGATTGACATTCATCAAACTTTATTCTGTTCTGTGGTTTTCTGTTTAGATTTGTTAAGTCTTTCAGAGTCACAAGGCACCCGGATTCATTAATAATATTATTTTGTACGATTTTTTTGTTGGCGCTAGCCTGCAATGCTGCTACTGAATTAACCTTAAGCTGCTTTGAAATGTTCAGTCTTTGCTGCGGTAAACTTTTAAATAAAGTTTGTGCTTCCGGATGAGTGTGATCTTCATTCAGTTCCTTTATCTCTAAAAATTTCCCCACAAGAAGTTAATTTTAAAAACATACCGGCTGGGCACTTCTGCCTAAATGTAAATGTGTTTTTTGTTTTATTCCCAAAAGTTTGCATTCGGCCACCTTTTATGCAAGCTATTCTTACATAATGGTAAATTAAGTCTTGTTTTGATATCTTTTAGCCTGCGTCTCGATGGTTCTAGAATCTCTAATCCAGTAATCATTGAACACTTCATTTTTGTATTTCTGTAACTGCTTGTTGAAATTCTCGTAACTTTCAAACTTATCGCCCACTTTCAACATTCTACAATTAGAAGAACATCGTTTTTAACAAAAAGCATAGCTACAGAGAAAAACATACCTGCAAATTTAGATAAATTAAAGGAAATTAACACTAAAAGTTAAACCGTTCACGCGCGCACTATGGAAAATAGAGGTTGTGTTGATAAGCCGGTAACGATACGTGAAGCCGGCTGCCGTCCGCAATTCCTGATGCCGTAGCCGGCACCAATATGCATACAAAACAGAAACCGGCGCCGGCTATGGAGGCACTTCCTTTTATTAAATAAACTTTCACCAGATCTCTTCTGTGTGACTGAGCATTGGCTCAAGGACGCGGATTTCGAATACTGTGCTCTGAAAAGTTACAACTTAGTTAGTAAGTCTTGTAGAGAAAGTTCTAAGGGTGGCGGAACGGCGGTATATGCAAGGGATCACCTGGTCGTTTCTAATATAGATAATATTTATTATGCTGAGGAGGCTTTTGAGTATAGTGCCGCTCATGTAAAAGTAGCGAAAAAATCAATTGCGGTCATTACACTGTATAGATCTCCGGGATCAGATGTTCATATTTTTTTTAACCGTCTTGATGATGTATTGGGTAGCTTGCGCCGATATGATGTTTTGTTTTTATGTGGAGACCTTAATATTGATTTGTTTCAAATAGATCATGTTAGCAATCAACTTAGAGATACAATAAATTCTTATAATTTACATTTTACTATTTTCGAGGCGACCAGGGTTACTGTTAGTTCTAAGACTTTGATTGATAATATTGCCACCGACTTAGACGTAGAATTTTGCGAGGCAAGCATTGTTAACACTAATGTATCTGATCACTTCGGGCAGATGATCTTGTGTTCTTTTTCAGATGCCGAATCTGCTTCCCCTCCTGTTGCTAGGAGATTTTTTAATAAAACTTCATTGTCTCGGTTTTCTGAGTTGATGTCTAACGAATCTTGGCCGGATCTTTTGAGCGATGAATCTCTAGATTTAAACTTTTCTTATTTTATGGACAAATTTTTACATTACTTTCACAGTGCTTTTCCACTCCGTAATGTTTCTACCTGGGGGAGATGCAAGTCATGGGTTACTCCCGGTGTGAGGTCGGCATCTGAAAATATACGTCTCGCGCATAGAATGAATAGGGAGGGTCTGCTTGGTGGGGAGCAATATAAGTGTTTGAAGCGTTCTTATGATGCTATTGTTCAAAGGGCCAAAAAGGATTTCAATGACAATTTAATAGCTACTTCATCAAATAAGTCAAAGACGGTTTGGAACATAATTAATAATGAAATATCTAGTAGTAATAAACAGGAAAATATCATAATTAAAAACGGCAATGACGATGTAATTGTTGATTCCAATGAATTATGTAGTCTTTTTAGTGAGCACTTTTCTTCTGTTGCGCATGATAGAGGTGTTTCGAATGAACTATCCTGCAGCCTGGATTCCTCTGTCATGAGTAATATGCAAAGTATGTTTATTTATCCAACTGACGAATATGAGGTAAATGACATTATTGTCTCTATTTCCTGCAAATCTTCTTCAGGTATTGATGAGATCCCATGCAATGTTTTAAGGTGTGTTGCACATATGATTTCCCCACCTTTGGCCACTCTAATTAATAAATCATTTCAAGTAGGTATTTTTCCTGAGGCATTGAAGATTGCTAAAGTTGTACCAGTTTTTAAGAAGGGGGACAGACAAGTTCTGACTAACTATCGCCCGATATCCGTCTTATCCTGTTTTGCTAAAATATTTGAAAAGATTATGTACTCGAGATTGACTAGGTTTCTGGAGAGTAATTCGTTACTGTCTACTAGCCAGTTCGGTTTTACAGGTTCCTCTTCTACCTTGTTACACTTTGTTTTTTTTATTATTTTCAGTATTGTGAATTTTACGTTTACCCTGTAGGATTTTCGTTCGGTATTATTTTATTTTAAATATTGGGAAATTGTTAGTTTTGTTTCGGACAATAAGAACTGGATTACTAGATTATTTTTGGTGATCTGTGTTTTTAATGTTAATGTTTGTCGACCCTATCGCCATCTCGTTTCCCTGTCGTGGTGTTGTTCATGTGTGTATCACTACCGACTGATGGAAGATGGCGTGGGCCTCGTGATTTTTGAGATGGCTTGATTAATTAGTCTTCGGGAAGCATTTATTTTAATTGTTTTGGGTTTTACAATTCATGGTTTGTCGTTTAAAAATATTGGTGTAATTTTCCACTTCTAAGTTACTGCTTTGACGCTAATTATAGGTACGTAGTTGTTATCCTTTGTCTGTTGGGGTTTGTGGGCATTGGCTCATTTGGTCGGATATGTGCTTCACGCTGTGTGTGTGAGAAGAATTCTTGGTCTCTTTTGTCTTGTCTTGTGAACAATCAACACGTGGTTAATTGCAAAACACGGTGGCTGATCGGCACTTGTGGATTTAATACCTTTTAGTTGTATCGTGAATCATCGTCGTAAGATGGATTAAATGAAGGAATTCACAAGCATAAATTTGGTTCTGTCGCTTTGAAGAAAAGCTATAAATGGATATTTGTTTAGCTGGTTAGGGTTGCCGTTGTTGTAAGTATTTTATTAGCGTGTTGGACTGTTGGTAATTTCCTTTTGTCTTTCCTATCTTTCTTTTAGTTGCAATTATTGGCAGATGTTGCAATTGGTAGCGGCTGATAACTATTAGTAGCGGTTGATTACAATTAGTAGCGGTTAATAACAGTTGTTCAGGAGTTTGTAAATTGCCGATGCCTGACAAGTATTAAATACCGTCCCGCTGGGAATTGTGAGCACGTGTACCTTGGAGGTTATGTAGGAAATTGGAAACCTGTATCTTTGGAATGTTTTGGTGAAACACATATTTTTGGCACAGTTTCGTACACTTATATGTTGCTGTTGCTGTTCTGCGATATTTTGGAAGTGTGAGTAACCAAACAGACTTTTGATCGGACATCCCTTGTACGTGTCTCGTATCCTTGGAGGAAAAGTATTGTGTATTTGAATGTGTGTCAACATCGAACAGGTATTGTGACAAATTTAATTTAGGTTTATTACCATTGTCTGTAATTGCATCATAAGAGTGCCGATAAACACGACTAAGTTGCATAAGTTGTGTACATTTTGAATTTGTATCGTACAGTGTATTCGTAAATTCTTGTATAACTATTCATTAGAGTCAACGTTAATCTTTTAATTAATTTTTATGGTGACATACGAGCCACTAAGTTTGTCTCTTTTCTTGTAACGTTCAATTAAATTTTACTTGTGACCTATGTGGGGTTACAACATCAATTTTCGGCTTGTTATATAGCAGAATTATTTTTGGTGTATCAATTTTAATGTATATTTTGGATGCTATTTGCTTTGTAGTAATCCAGTGATCATTGTATAAAATTTATTGTTTGGTAAACTTGTAATTAATCAATTTAGACCCTGTAGTATGTATAAGTTTGTACGATCTTCAACGATCTGAGTTTTAATTCAGGTTCACACAGTGTAAGGCAAAGTTAACTGAAGCTATTAGTGATTATACTAGTATTAGTAATAAACATCCTTTAGAGTTATTGCCCTAGTGCGATCAGCTTGTTGTCAGGCTCTGATATACAGAGTGTTACGTTTACTTGGCTAAGATTTTGTTGGACTGTGTACAAGCTGCTCGACACTGGAAGGAACTCTTTGGCCAATGCTGCCTGTGTTATTTTGTCAACTTTTACATAATATGTTTGCGTAATTCATTTGTTTTCTTTTTTTGGTACACATTTGGTGACCATGTACAACGTTTAAGTCAATTTTCAGTGTTTTAATTAATTACATTTGAGTACCCTTGTGGGACATTGTTTTCTTAATTATGTCATGTTGCTTATATTTATTATTTATTTTTGTAAAGTTGTAACGACAATTGGGTTGACCAAATGAATAGATGCTGTTAATGTCTCGTGCGTCTACTGTTTTCTGTTCTATATATGTTTATTTTTAATATACCTGATGTTGAGTTGTGAATGAGTGTGATGGTTTTATTTATCATTCTACCTGAGGGTCATGAATAAACTAGTTTCGGGTTTATAATCGTCGGCTAGGTGTATGGCATAGATACAATAGCGAAACTGGCGTCCTTTTTATAAGACCTTCGAATTATTTGAGTTTGAACCACGCCCATTTTCTCGACTGGCTAGAGGCGGTGCTATACATCTTATTCTACAACAACCTATGGGGAAGTTGAGGTAAGACTAAAGTTGGGTTATGAGTTGGTGTGTTTAATTGAATAGCGTTTCTCAAAATTTTAAGCCATCGGATAATTTGATTTAATAAATAGAAGGTTAGATATCGTGGTGGCGCCATACTTACTACTACTTGTATTTTTGGGTTTTGAGATGGCTATGGCCTTTTAAAGCGTTTGGTAATTTTGATATACAAGGGGTAGCAACCTGTGATGCCTTTAACCGTGTTTATAAATTATTGGATGAGGGGCAGGTCGTGGCTGGATTGTTCTTTGACTTAAGCCAGGCCTTCGATAGAGTCAGCATGTTCGTCACCATCAAATATTGTACAGGGAGTTCCACAGGGATCAGTTTTGGGTCCGCTGTTGTTTTTGGTCTATGTTAATGATCTGCATACTGGCTTTAATATCAACGACATTTATCAATTTGCGGATGACACAACTGTTTTAATATCGGGTAATAACGTTGATGAAACAACGGACATTGGCAATATTTACACTAATAACATGTTGGAGTGGTGTGGTTGTAATGGATTAAAGTTAAACCACTCGAAAACTAACCTTATATCATTTTCATCTTCTAGACGTGAGCCTGACCACTCATTGTTGGTAAGGTTGAATTCAAAGTCTATACCTAATGGATCCAGTACTAAATTTCTGGGTTGTACTATTGATAACTTGTTAACGTGGGAATGCCACATAGCCTCTCTTTGTTCGAAGCTGTGTTCGTTGAATTATGCGATTTATAAACTGAAAGCGTGTGTTGATACTGAAGTATTACTTACATTCTATCATGCACATGTGTTGTCTCGATTAAGATATGGCATAATCTTCTGGGGCATGTCTGCCTTTTCTACTCGATGTTTTGTCCTACAGAATCGGATACTGAGAACGATATTTTCACTGAATAGAACTGATTCCTGTGCACCGATATTTAAGCGGAATAACCTTTTGTCTTTGCCGTCATTATTCTTGTATGAGTGTGCAATGTATGTTTTTAATCATCGTGCTCAGTTTGTACGGAATGGGGATATAAATACGTATTACAACACAAGAAATACTAATGCTTTGAGTGTTCCCCTACACAGACTATCACTGTATGAGAAAAGCCCAGAGTACATATTGCCGTGAACTTTACCTTAGAATTTAAGACAATACTGTACATAAATATATAATGTTAGAAATAAACATGATTAATGTTGACACCAAGATATACTAGTACATTTAGATTAATATTAGCAATAAGAAAACACACTCGTAGTTTAAGAAACATTTATTTTAAAATAAATTTTATTAAGCCATACAATAACACAGGTATGCACATAGGGTATAAGCATTTTAATTAAGATTATATGTATATAAACACTATTTAGATATAAGTGAGGCAAAACCTCAACAATAATAGTAAATGTCACAAATGAATATTTATTTTCAGAAGTGATAAACTAGAGGTAATGTTTTATTTAGAAAATAAAGAACCTGACTACAGGTTAGGAACAAAAAGAGCTCTGAGTATATTATGCAAAGAACCTACATTTAAAAATGGAAAGACCCTTAAAACCAACAACCGTGAAAGAGTGATGTTAACCAACGGGACGATTGTAAGAGTCAATCATTTAAAAGCAATTAAATTATACTCAGAGAATAAAATAAGATATGCTCGTAATGAATATGAAGAGGCTTAATGCACTCATATAACTTAAAGATAAAATACATACAGTTGCGATGAAAAGGATATTAAAATAAAGTATATCATAAAGAACAGCACAGAATCGTATAATATTTCAATATACACAACAAAAAGTATTAATTGCTTTCGTAATACGAATAACAGCAGTCCTTTTCATGGTTCCAAACTTTGTGCACATACAAATAAACATCTATAACCAAAGAAATAAGCAGCATTATTATAAAAGCAATGATTCATTACAGCATATTAAACATACAAAATTCTCCAAGAACGGAAAAATGGTTCGAGGAAAGAGCAGCACAGACGGAGGGACTGGCAATTGAAACAATAACCAACTTCTTTCCATTCTTTCCGATCAAAAGCAACAAAACAAAGGTGCGAGTAAGGCTAGCGCTCGGACGAAGAATCTACCTGAAAAACAGTAAAAGTAGCAATGAATACATTTATGAGTACAATAAATATTTACGATAGCAATAAAAGAATAAAATAAATATCAATATACTTACTGTACATTAGATATAAATAAATAAAACAACAAATACCGTCGTGGGTAAATGTGGAGAAACATCAAATGTCAGAAATAAACATAATAAAAATAAACGCCAACCTAAAATTTGAGAAGAATAAGAAGAGATATGGAATAAGTATCGAGATATCCGCTAGAGGCGCCACGACGAACAATTTGAAAATAAAAGCACGCAAAGACAATCAAATAACGAGCGGCATTTATTTTCAACTATAAAAAGGGAGTTTTTACAGAAAAAGAGTTAGTTGTTAGCTGATACCTGTGACTTTAAAAACTTCCAATACACAGCAAAGTGATAGCATCTTTTAATACATTTATGCGTCAAGCGAGTAGTGGTTAAGTGGAGTTTTTACACACTTACCATTACTATCGCAGTGTAAATAAATAAACAAACCAACTAACAACTCACAAACTAAGAAGAAGCATACACGCCCCTTGAGGAATAATTCCCAATTGTTTTATCGTCGCCATATTTACAAGAAGTAAGCGTCACCAGTAAAATTATAGAAGATTCAACAGAAGGAAGAATCAACAAGAATGGACAAACAATTTCAAGCAGAATTCGAAGAATTGTATGAATCTACGCAGTGAGTAGTTAATAATATTGTCATTACAATTAAATTCAATCAAAATACACAGGTTCTCTCCAAGCACTCCATTTCTTTTAAATAATTATTTATTTAAATAATAAAAAGTAAATATAGGGACACAATATTTATTAAAAATAAAGAACACTTGTCTTAATAGTGTACTGTGTGCGAATACTTGCACAACGGACCAGTGTTCAGTAAAAAAGACATTAGTAAGCACAGCTTTGAATAATAGTCAAACTTTTACAAACAGGAACGCCTAAAAGCTTCGCACTAAGAATCTAAAGACTCCGTGAGAATAGAGGTTTAGACAATTAGTTTGTGATGCATTAGGAACGTACCTGGGGTGGTGATTGATCCAAGCTTTATGTAGTACGTGTGAATGTTTGCATAAAGCCGATTAGTCAGTACCTTCATTATCAAGTCAACATAATTTGGACCTAATATACAGGCCTTTAGTAAGAAAAGAGTGAAGGTGGAGAAACCCTGTACTGACTGAATTCATATTAAAATAAACGATTACAATATTATCATGAAAACTGCTACTCATATAGTATTGTAAATAAGCAAATAAAATAAGTAATATACATGCAACAATGAATTTTAATTATTGTAATTATTAAGCAGATAATACATATTTTTATACATAAATAATCTGGTGTCATAGTTATTTGAATTCCTATCCCACACAACTTTAAAATAATAATAATTAAGGAGAAACAAGTAAGGAAAGAAGTAAATCACAGTAGAACCTACGAGAGATAACAATTTATGTTGTTTTGCCTATAAAGCTAGCATAAACTACAATTTTATTTATTTATCTAACTAATAAATAAATAAATTATATAAATTTCATTTAAAGGCAAATACTACAGCATATATACGGCGCCCAACTTGCTGGCTGTGTTTTTCTTACAAAATAAATTAAATACACAATTTGTCAAATATCAAAGCTAAACTTAAAAACACAACTTGCTGGCTGTGTTTCTTTCCTTGCAAAATAAAATTGTTTCTTTCATGTAATCTTATTCAAGTGGGATAGGATTCATTTAAATTTCTATTAAGTAAAATATTAGACAGAAAGCGTTATTTGTACACAACAAAAATGTCAGACAAAGAACAAAACAGTAGCAAAGGTGAAAAACCCAATATTGAAAAAGAAATAGAAACAAAGCCACAAATCACTCAATATAGGGAACCTACGCAACTAACCTCGGACTCAGAGTCGGATAAGACTGAGACAAAAGAGGATGATTCAGGAAATGCGACAGTTGAGGGAAGCATACTCACAGAGGGCACAAGTAGTACAACAATGGAACAAAAATTTGAAAGCTTTTTCCATAAATTATTCTGTAAAATAGAGGAAAATAATAACAAAATAGAGGAGAATAATAAAACCCTAAGCCACAGAATGGAGGAGAATAATAAAACCCTAAGCCACAGAATAGAGGAGAATAATAAAACCCTAAGCCACAAAATAGAGGAAAATAATAAAACTCTAAGCCAAACTCTAAGCCACAAAATAGAGGAAAATAATAAAAATTTAAACAAGAATTTAGAAAGAATCAACTCAAAAATAGACGAGGGATTTAAAGAACTAAGGCAAGAAACACTAGAAATAAATGCCAGATTAGAGGAAAAACTGGACAAAACAGTAGCAGACCTGAGAAAACAAATAAATGACAACACAGAAACGTGCAAGAATACAAGAAAATTCTTTGTACAAGAAATGGTAGAAAGAACTGCGAAGACGCAAGAAAACTTCAACATAGTGAATGAGGAAATAGTAGCTATCAATAGAAAAATAATACACAACGAAGTGGAAAATAAAGAACAAATAGAGAAAATTACACACAAGATAGAAGACTGCGAAACAAAATATGAAGCTTGCAATAACGCTGTGTCCAATCTACAAGGGAAAACATCAACTTTTGAACACACGATCAAACAGCTTGAGGACAAAGTAATGCACGGGGTTCATACACCTAGTGTGTCTTTGCCACAAACTGTGGGAAGCATAGACAATGCACCGAAATTCTCAGGACACTATAAGGACAATCCAATGATATTCCTGAGAACAATTAAGACATACATGAGAGGCATAACGGATGAGACATCCAAACTACACTTTATAAGAGCAAGTCTCAAAGACTATGCACTCCAATGGTATCACATGATAATGGATGATGTGATAGACTTTAACGATTTCGAAAGGCGATTCACAAGACAGTATTGGGGTCGAACGCAACAAAGAAACATAAGACACGACCTGATATTTGGAAAGTATAGGTCTGGATTATCTCGAGAGAACTATGTCATAAGAAAATATTCTTTTCTCAAATACATTATACCCAGAATAGAGGAAAGTGACATAGTATCGCAATTGGCTGCACACTTTGATCACAATGTTACTCAGACCGTCGCACTTCAAGGAATGGAAACAATAGAAGAACTCCTTGAATTAGTAAAAAGATTAGACGACATAGATGAAAAGGGCTATAACGTGAACCGAGGGAATGGAAACATGAACAATCAACCTCGAAACAACGACAGCAACAACAGAAACAACTACAATGGGAATAGGCGAAACAATAATAATTACCAAAATACCTATAACCCGGACAGAAATAATGATGGCAAAAGGAAAGATAATAGCCAAAATTACAAGAGGGAAGAAAAGACAAGTAAAGAAGATAAAAGAATTCAAAATATACAAATTGAAAAGGAAGTAAAAGAAGCAACAACAAAACAAAATCAAGAATCTAGGGGTGCAATACCAAAAGAAAACAGGCATAACTCAACAAACAAAGAGTGGGTGAATGCAGCATACTATTCTGGTGCAACGTCGCTGGATTTTTAAATAAGCCAGCCAAGAGAAAACGTAAAATACAAAACATCTATAATTACGATGATTTAAAAAAGATAACCACGGAACTACCACATATAAAAATCAAGATTGGGGAACAAGAGATAGAAACATTGCTGGATACTGGAGCTCAACTTTCACTTTTAAATAACAATATCATGAACAAAGATATTGAAAGTTTGGGGTGTTATAAACCCATAAAGAAAATAAATCTTATTACTGCAAACAAAAAATGTATGATAACAGTAGATAAAATCTTCTGTATAAATATAAAGATAGATAATTTAAATTTATTAACCGAATTCATCATAGCACCTAATTTGAATAGCGACTGTATATTAGGGATGGACTTTTTAAGCCAGTATGGTACGAAATTAAATATGGAAAATAAATTATTCCACATAAAGGACTCAACAATATCATGGAGCAAAGAAGCCCATGAGGAAGAGATCCTTATCAATAATCTATATGAAGAAGATGCTCAAGAAGAAATCACAACAAAAATGGATTGTAGTTTACACAATGAAGTTAAGAAAAGTGTACATCCTGTGAGGCAACTTCAATGCGGAGACCTCTCGCAAAATAGGGATGGTACTAAATTAAATTGTAATAAACTGTATATAACCCATGTGAATTATCTTTTGAGTAAGCATATAAAATTATTTGATGATAGTCCAGGATTAGCCAAGGGTTACGAACATAAACTTAAAGTCGACGAGACACAGCCCTTCAGAATAAAAACATACCCCATTCCAAAAAAGTATACAGAGCAAGTCAAATTAGAAATAAAAGAGATGTTGAAAAACGGCATAATTACAAGAACGGAATCAACGTTCATAAATCCAATGGTTGTAGTAATAAAGAAGAAACTTAATGATGAAAAAGACGTCAAATTACGCGTATGCCTTGACGCCAGATGTCTGAACTCCAGAACCGCACCTAATTTTGAAGCCCCACAAAACATTGAAACCCTATTGACAAAATGTACAGACGCAAAGTGGTTTACGAAACTTGATTTAAAAAGTTCTTTTTGGCTGGTACCATTGCACAAAGATTCTAGGAAATATTGTTCCTTCATGTTTAATTCATTAGTATACTCTTACAATGTGGTTCCATTTGGATTATCGTCAGCTACTGCAGCACTAGTAAGAGCAATGCAGCAGATCCTGGATCCACACGAAGAATACGTCTCACACTACGTAGACGATATTCTAATATTTAATAAAGACATAGAAAGTCACAAAGAATCAGTAGAGAAAATCCTGAATACATTAGCAGAAAATGGTTTAAAAATAAACCTCGAGAAATGCGAATTCTATAAAAATAAAGTGAATTATCTGGGATACATAATTGATGGAAAGACGATATCAATAGAGGAGGAAAAACTTGAGGCGATACGAAAATATCCCAAACCAAAAAATATTAAAATGCTTAGAGGATTCCTAGGAATGATAAACTACTATAAACACTTCATTCCTAAAATATCCGACCAAACTCACACGTTATACAAAATGATCAAGAAAGGAGTAAAATTCAAATGGACCCATGAAAGGGAAAAGGCATTCATCGACATAAAAGAAAATTTCTACAAGGCATTGATCATAAATCTACCAGATTTCAATGAAGAATTCATACTAAGATGCGATGCCTCCAGCAATGCTGTAGCCGCAGAACTCCTACAAATAAGAAATGGGGAAGAAATACCCATATGCTTCCTATCAAGAATTCTAAAGGATTATGAGCAAAATTATTCCTCGTCAGAACGGGAATTGCTATCCATTATATATGGAGTGTCAAAATTAAAATATTACCTACTAGGAAACACTTTCCTACTTGAGACAGATCATTTATCTCTAATATTCTTAATGAAAACAAGGTTTAATAATTCACGAATATACAGATGGTCTCTCATACTATCTGAATATTCATTTAAAATAAAGCACAGGAAAGGTACGGACAACATAGTTGCAGACGCACTAAGCAGAGCCCATGGAGGTAATAAACAATCACACTCATATCAGATAAATGAATATGATATCGAACACGCTCCAAATTTATACAATCGAGAAGATATCGAAGACAGTCAACGAACACCTGAGATACTAGAAATAAAGCACAGAGAAGATAGAGAACTCACGTTAAATAAGAATAAAACATATCAAATAGGAGACCTAGTTGTAGTGAAGAACTATCGACTAGGTAGGAGACAATTAAATAAATGTGCAAAACTGGACCTACCCTACAGTGGACCTTACAGAATAAGTAGGACACTAGGAGATGTAACTTATGAACTACAAGAAGTAGACAATAGAAATATAAAAGGAAAATACCATGTGTCCATGCTACATGACTACGATGAAATAAATGATCAATAAAATTGCATTTGTAGTTCACGTTAGTTGTGAAAACATAATTTACACATTTGTCAATTCATTATTTCATAATGGCAAACCATGGTTTTAACAACTAAGGGATATGCCGTGAACTTTACCTTAGAATTTAAGACAATACTGTACATAAATATATAATGTTAGAAATAAACATGATTAATGTTGACACCAAGATATACTAGTACATTTAGATTAATATTAGCAATAAGAAAACACACTCGTAGTTTAAGAAACATTTATTTTAAAATAAATTTTATTAAGCCATACAATAACACAGGTATGCACATAGGGTATAAGCATTTTAATTAAGATTATATGTATATAAACACTATTTAGATATAAGTGAGGCAAAACCTCAACAATAATAGTAAATGTCACAAATGAATATTTATTTTCAGAAGTGATAAACCAGAGGTAATGTTTTATTTAGAAAATAAAGAACCTGACTACAGGTTAGGAACAAAAAGAGCTCTGAGTATATTATGCAAAGAACCTACATTTAAAAATGGAAAGACCCTTAAAACCAACAACCGTGAAAGAGTGATGTTAACCAACGGGACGATTGTAAGAGTCAATCATTTAAAAGCAATTAAATTATACTCAGAGAATAAAATAAGATATGCTCGTAATGAATATGAAGAGGCTTAATGCACTCATATAACTTAAAGATAAAATACATACAGTTGCGATGAAAAGGATATTAAAATAAAGTATATCATAAAGAACAGCACAGAATCGTATAATATTTCAATATACACAACAAAAAGTATTAATTCCTTTCGTAATACGAATAACAGCAGTCCTTTTCATGGTTCCAAACTTTGTGCACATACAAATAAACATCTATAACCAAAGAAATAAGCAGCATTATTATAAAAGCAATGATTCATTACAGCATATTAAACATACAAAATTCTCCAAGAACGGAAAAATGGTTCGAGGAAAGAGCAGCACAGACGGAGGGACTGGCAATTGAAACAATAACCAACTTCTTTCCATTCTTTCCGATCAAAAGCAACAAAACAAAGGTGCGAGTAAGGCTAGCGCTCGGACGAAGAATCTACCTGAAAAACAGTAAAAGTAGCAATGAATACATTTATGAGTACAATAAATATTTACGATAGCAATAAAAGAATAAAATAAATATCAATATACTTACTGTACATTAGATATAAATAAATAAAACAACAAATACCGTCGTGGGTAAATGTGGAGAAACATCAAATGTCAGAAATAAACATAATAAAAATAAACGCCAACCTAAAATTTGAGAAGAATAAGAAGAGATATGGAATAAGTATCGAGATATCCGCTAGAGGCGCCACGACGAACAATTTGAAAATAAAAGCACGCAAAGACAATCAAATAACGAGCGGCATTTATTTTCAACTATAAAAAGGGAGTTTTTACAGAAAAAGAGTTAGTTGTTAGCTGATACCTGTGACTTTAAAAACTTCCAATACACAGCAAAGTGATAGCATCTTTTAATACATTTATGCGTCAAGCGAGTAGTGGTTAAGTGGAGTTTTTACACACTTACCATTACTATCGCAGTGTAAATAAATAAACAAACCAACTAACAACTCACAAACTAAGAAGAAACATACACGCCCCTTGAGGAATAATTCCCAATTGTTTTATCGTCGCCATATTTACAAGAAGTAAGCGTCACCAGTAAAATTATAGAAGATTCAACAGAAGGAAGAATCAACAAGAATGGACAAACAATTTCAAGCAGAATTCGAAGAATTGTATGAATCTACGCAGTGAGTAGTTAATAATATTGTCATTACAATTAAATTCAATCAAAATACACAGGTTCTCTCCAAGCACTCCATTTCTTTTAAATAATTATTTATTTAAATAATAAAAAGTAAATATAGGGACACAATATTTATTAAAAATAAAGAACACTTGTCTTAATAGTGTACTGTGTGCGAATACTTGCACAACGGACCAGTGTTCAGTAAAAAAGACATTAGTAAGCACAGCTTTGAATAATAGTCAAACTTTTACAAACAGGAACGCCTAAAAGCTTCGCACTAAGAATCTAAAGACTCCGTGAGAATAGAGGTTTAGACAATTAGTTTGTGATGCATTAGGAACGTACCTGGGGTGGTGATTGATCCAAGCTTTATGTAGTACGTGTGAATGTTTGCATAAAGCCGATTAGTCAGTACCTTCATTATCAAGTCAACATAATTTGGACCTAATATACAGGCCTTTAGTAAGAAAAGAGTGAAGGTGGAGAAACCCTGTACTGACTGAATTCATATTAAAATAAACGATTACAATATTATCATGAAAACTGCTACTCATATAGTATTGTAAATAAGCAAATAAAATAAGTAATATACATGCAACAATGAATTTTAATTATTGTAATTATTAAGCAGATAATACATATTTTTATACATAAATAATCTGGTGTCATAGTTATTTGAATTCCTATCCCACACAACTTTAAAATAATAATAATTAAGGAGAAACAAGTAAGGAAAGAAGTAAATCACAGTAGAACCTACGAGAGATAACAATTTATGTTGTTTTGCCTATAAAGCTAGCATAAACTACAATTTTATTTATTTATCTAACTAATAAATAAATAAATTATATAAATTTCATTTAAAGGCAAATACTACAGCAATATGTATTAAAGTATTTAATAAGCTGCCAACTAGTATAACGGGTATTGCTAGTGTTAGGTTGTTTCGGTTGACACTTAAAAGGTTTCTAATAAGCAGTTGTGTTTATAGTGTCAGGGATTTTCTTGTTGGTGTCTGAGTTGGTGGCATTGTTGTTGTCCATTATATTATTTTTTACTTGTATATTGTGATTTATGTTATACATTATTTTTTACTTGTATATTTTTGACAATGGCCCATATCTTATGATCAGTGGCAAATAAAGTATATTATTATTATTTTGTTGTGAATCTACGTTATCTGCGCCTTCCAGTACGTAGAGAAAAATAACATCAAAAACTAAAATTTCTGTTTCATTTAAAAAAGTAGAATCACCTTGTCATCTTGTGTGTGATAATGCGAACTATATCAGTGCAGAAATTTAACAAACTCTACGACATCTTATTATTAGAATTAATTTTATTTGCGTGTCGCACTATTAGTGGCCTCTTTTGGGGTATTTTTAAACCAAATATAGAGTTGCCATTGATGCATAAGGGCGGTTTGTCTGCATAGTATTTTCTGCGATTAAACTGAGAAATTAATATTGCCATTTTAGTGTACCAAAACCGGAAGTAATGAATATTGAAGATAGCGATTGGGACAGCAGTTTTACTGCACAACCTAGCACATCAAGCAATGTAATATTTCTTTTTTATTCACGTCTTTTAAGTTTTTATAGTTCGTTTGTACTTAGTTTGAAGAACTTGTAAAAGAACATGTTTCATCATTAGCCGAGGTGGATATGGTAATTAATTGTGGTACAGATTTACATGATACCCTTCAAACCGAAACATCACAAGACAATTACCAAGAAGAAGTAAATGCCAATTCTTCATCGGTTGTGGATTCCAAATACCTTGTCTAAGGAAGACATATCATTCAGGTCGAACATTTTTTTGAATCCCTGCAAAGGATCACTAACCACAATAGACATATCGGTTGTAATCCAATTAACTTGAAAATTATGAGTGAAAATAAACAAGGCCATAACTCCATTTTCAAATTAAATGGTAATATGTGCAACAGACAATGGGAATAAATACGTGCAGTGTTGAAGGAATAATGAGTATAGGAGGTGCATGGATTCTACAATATAGGAAAATTTTTGTTCTCTAAGGAAATTCCCCGCATGGACTCAAAAACTCTCAAATATTATGAGACAGTTTGTGACGGTTAGGATTAAGCAGCTGTGAAACAAATCGAAGTGGCAGCCAAAAAGGAAGCTACTCTTGCCCTAGAAAATGGCCAAGTTGATAAAAACGGAATACCATGCATCACCGTTGTAGCTGATGGCTGCTGGTCTAAAGGCAGATACAGAACGAACTATAACGCCTTGTCCGTAGCAGGCGCCATTGTTGGTCGTCACACTGGAGAAGATTTATATTTAGGAGTTGAAAATAAATTCTGTATAATTTGTCTACAAGCTGCAGAAAAAACGAGGAAGCCGTTGAGCACACTTCTGGAAAAACTATACAGGAAGCTCAACAAGCATGGAATCGAGAATCAGTGTCGAAGGATTTAGATAGAGTTTACAGATGTATTGGATAAAATATATAAAGTTCATTGCCGATGGAGACAGCAGTATACATACAAGCAGATTTTGGATGCTAGACCGTACAAGGACACAACCGTTGAGAAAATAGAATACAGAAACCACATTCTGAGGAATTACTGTACGAAATTAAAGGCGCTTGGTGGAGATACTAGGTTTCCATTTGCATTGAGAACGCTATCGAATCCACGGATATTGCGATTAAGAAAAGCAGTAACGCCGGCAATAAAATACAATAAAGACACACTTGATATAGTTAGAACCAAAAAACTAAAGAATGATATAGATAATAGCATATTTCACGCTTTTGGCGCTCATGAAATTTGCGAAAATTACTTCTGCACAAAACCTGAGGAAACTAATGAAATCATCAAATAAAGATTACGGGATATGTTGCCAACGTCCAGACATGGAACCCCATATTTTTGAAGACGAGAAAAATAGATTTTTAACATCACTTCAAAAAAATGAAGAAGAAAAGACACTCTTTGACCAGGACACAATTTTGTAATCAGAAAGTAGTCTTTGGAAAGAAGAAAGGAGAAAGCTTCTGACAGCTTCCAATGTTTATAAAATTTGCGCACGACGCGAAAACAAAAGCGCAAAAGTTAATACAAAGTATTTACCCGAAACAACTATTGAATGTTAAAGCTATATGTCATGGAAGAAAGTTTGAGGAGCGAGCACGCCTGCAACTAGAAAAACAGATAAAGAAAAATATTACTAAATGCTGTATGTTTATCGACGACAAATTTCTTTTTCTTGGAGCATCTCCCGACGGATTAATAAATACAGACACGCTAGTTGAAATTAAGCGTCCTCTTTGAGCATACTGTAACGAAATGAGTGTACGACGACATAAAGCAGAGCCCATAAATCATCTCGGCGCGGCGTATAAAAACGATATGTAAACAAGTCGTTTTTATGTCATCTCACAGATGTACGACGTAAGCAAGGAAGAGTCCAGATTTCCACTGGTATGTTACCGAACTTACTGGTACATTTCGAGAACATTTCATGCAGGTGTATATAAGGCGACTGGGTCACCGATGGATGATTCATTACGGGATTCATTGCGGGATTGATTGCGGAGAAGTAATGGCGGAGTAATTGCGGAATCGTTTTGGGAAAGAAAGTCCTTTAGTAGTCTCGAGTGCGTGGTAGCCAAAGAAATAAATATAGTAGTGCCGTGTAAATAAATAGAAGTGTTACATAAATACGGACAGATATATTAGTAATAGAACTAAATAAATACAAGTGTTAATTTTAATTAAATTGTAGTGGTTTAAGTGTGATACGTTAGTTTTATGTTTTTATATTGTTATATAATTTTAAGTGTATAAATATACAGACTGTTTTAAATAAATAATTGCACGAGTTGTTTATTGCGAACCCGAAAACGTTACAATACCATATGCATATGGAAATTGCCATAAATAATAGAGAAGATATGGTAGTATTAATTTGCAGCATCTATGGTTTTTTCAAATTCAAAGTCAATTAAGAATCACAGGAAGATCTACTTGTATATTACCTGTCTGGACATCCGAAACAGAACCCTTGAACACAGATATTATTAAATATGATTCAGTATTTTAGAAGAACAACACGGAGACTAAGCTGAAATTTTTTTATGTGGACGTCATGCTCCATGAATTAGCAGATTCTAGACATACTCGGAACATGCGAATCAGAGAATTGCTAAAAACAACATAAATGAACAAATTTCTTGTATTTCAAGTTGTACTTCTGTATTTCACAATCTCCGTTTTCTTGTTTTACTTACATTAGATATTAATTTAAATTGATTTTATTTATATTCTACTGTGGCATAATGAGCTCGTTTTTTTTACATACATAATGTGGCACATATCTAAATATTTAAACATTCTTCTTTTCTAATAATTGCCAATGACTACACTTTGCCGCTGTATGCCATATTGTTGTTAATAAAGATATGTTATTGTTTGTTGTTATTATTACTTATTTTTTTATGGGTATTGTTATTATTATTAATATACAATCTAAAAATTTGCAATTAATTAAATCAAAAATAAATAAAATAAAAAAAGGTCAGGCATTAATATGTAATTACAAACAAAAATAATTTACATCACTGGATCGGCCTCCTCGATATTCAAACTACTATGATTTTATGCGTTTATAAAAAAAATTCCATCCAACCCGTTTAGTAAAAATTTGAAATTATGGATCTATAAAATGCATGTCTCTGTAGTGTGAAACTAACTAAAAACCTCGAGAGTAGGACTGATACGAGAAATAAGCTCCACCTCCAGCTTCCCCCCTCGCACACCCGACCCGTCCCGCAAAATTCGGGTAGTACACTCCGGATTGCTCTTAAGGTCTATAGTTGCTTGCAATCATTTCTGCACAAAAAACTGTTACATCAACTAGGCACACAAGGTACTCTTGTTCCCACTTTTTGCTATTTATTGACATACATTCCAAGAGCTCTTTCATTGAGTAAGATTAACGTTTGGAGGAATATTATTATAAAAATGGAAGGTAGGAAGAGGATGGATTTTAGTGAACAAACTAGAAAATATCCTAATGTAAACACGTATACCGATAGGTCCAGCTCGGAACGGGCCATAGTCAGCAATGAGTGGCAACACCGAAACCCCCACCGAAACCCCTCTACCCGCAGCAGCAGCACATTGCAGTTAAGAATTTAGTAAGACTTAAACCGCGCAAGTATATAGTCGTTTGCATATTCGTTCTGTATACGTAATTTGCCCATTTGTTTCAGACATAATAAGGTCCAATTTATTATTATTATTGTATTCTTAGCTGCTACGGAAAAGTAATTTTAAGTAATAAAAAAACAATAACGTTTTCTAAAAGATAAAAGTAAAAAAATCAATAATTCTACAAAATAAATTCAAATTTTAAGAAAGTCACTCAAAATAGGAGCACGCGCAGTGGTATCGTACACACGTTGCCACATAGCACGTTCCATACGTATATTGTTGCCTATGTATGGCCCGTCGCGGGCTGGACCTATCGGTATATAGCACAGATAATATACAGGCTGGCGCACCACATTTCCGTCGGTTTATATACGAAAAGTGGCAAAATGTTTTAACAATTTGCCGCATTAGGGGCACGTTTTAAAATTATTTTGAAATATACAGAGTGATTCAATAAAATGTTGCGTACCAAATTTATGAAAATTTAAATGACACCTTGTATATTGTGGCATATTTTGATACTATAGGCTAAATGAAGGCTACTTACTGTTATAGTCCCTATACATAACTTAACCTATTTTCGAGATATTTAACTATTTTTGAAAATGTAGATCAAAATTTAAGAGGCATTTTCGTGTTACATATTTGAGCGAATTATTTTAAATTGTATTTATTGTTTACTCAAAGCATCAGACTTTGAGATAAGTTAAAGTTGGAATCTAAAAATTATACAGGGTGTTTAAAAACAACATTTTTGTTTTGACTAACATTAAAGACAAATAACTTTCTCAACCACATTGACACAACATCTGTGTTGCCTTCGAGAGTTCTAAAAAATGGGGATTTTCGTTACTGCAGTAGTGAAAATTATGTCTATCCGTTATTGTGGAATGATGACTCGTTCGTAATAAGTACAAAATCCAAGAAATTCTCGTCTTTACTAAACTTCTTTAGAACCCATAAACAAAGTACGAGTTGACGATCGAAATCTACTTCCAAAAGTGCTTGGTGTAATTGAATACAATACGCTCCGCCTGCTTAATTATTCCACTGGTTTCACTTATTTTTCGCTGACTTGTATGCGGCTTTTCTATAAGAGATTCGATAACAACAAAATCATTTTCTTCATTTCTCATAATTGGTCTTTGCCTTTCTGGTTTCTGATAACACTTGCAATAAACTTTCTAATGACCGCCTATCCGGATGACGCATGTTAGGATATTTTTGAGCATAAACTCTTGATGCTAGCAAGCAATTTTCGTCAAACTCTCCAATTACTAAAATCATATCCACCTTCTCGCTTTGAGAGTCGGTTCTCATTTCAAATAAGTAAAATTACTGAAACAAAGTTGAACAGCGATGACGTCTTAACTAATATGTACTGTAACTGTCAAATAATAATTCCGCCTACTTTTGAGAAATAAATTGCAAGGAATTAGTGTTTGAAATTGAAAATCCTAAATTACTTAAGAACTGAAAGCTCTTATAGCTGCGACCATCATCTAACTAAAAACTTGAACAGCAAATTTTACACTCACTTTTTGAAAGGAACTGGGTGGTATATGCGCATTTGTTATTTTTGTTAGTGCTCTGCTCTTCTCGTTTTTTTGATCAATATTATAGGTCTCCTTTATGTCACTGAAAGAAATAATTTTATTATCCAAGACATAACCGCCATTTAGTAAATTATTTCGAAAACTCTTAAATAAATGAGGTGCAAATCTTTCACCGACACTTCGACACACTTTGATGGACACTTGATGTAAAACCACGACTCGATCATCAGTAAAAGGGATATTGTCTCATTTCCATATAACAAAAATTCTACGATATGTATGTATGTCTAGAAAGCTACTAAGTTGATGTAAACATTTTTTGTTAAATAATCTGCTAAATAGGTAACCGAATAACTAATAATTATTATGTTTCAGTGAAAGGACAATAATTACAGATTCAGAATAATCTATGAAATTATGATTATGATCGACGGACTTCAGTGAAATCATTCCGGGCTCCTTTTATGTTTCACTCAAAGCGAGATGTAGATGGTGAATACTGGGATTTATTTTATATTCAATTTTCTTATGGCATGTAAATGTTTTATTGTAAACTAATTCAGCGTTAAAAGTAAAATGACGATCCTCATACCTAAGACCTGGAAAAACATACGCTAACTGCTTTTTTGTACATAGAGCGAAAATTGATTTCAAGAGTGCTAAATTAACAAGTCATTAGAGATGGGCAAAACGGTTCAATCGTTTTGCCCTCGGCGACGACGGCACCAGGTATTACGTATGTCCTACACGTTCATCAACGGTATGCTATTCCGGATCCACACGGTTCAAATACTGAGCCGGCTCAAGACTGAACCGTTTTGCCCATCTCTACAAGTCATTACTGCAGTCGTATAGAGTGTAAATTAATTAACAAAAAAAAATGATTTAATCCGTGCTTGCGGTGAACATAAAATTTAACAGCGTGCCAAAACAAATGTACCCTTGCAATTAAAATTGTTATCGGATTTATCTTTGTCATCTACCTTTCGAAGCTTTCCTTATTGGGGAAGTGTTTGTAACTACGATCATGATGATTGATCGGTACACAGACATACTCTATTTCGTTTATTTTCTAATATAAAATCTCACTGCGAAAACCGAAAATAATGTTTGAATTTATATAACTTGAAATGGAAGAATTCCTAATTTATATTTCATAAGTATGGTAAGTGTTTACATATATGCTTTTTTGTCGTTCACTAACAAAAAGTGAATTGGTTTTTTGTCGTCAACTCAAGGCTAAATGCGTTTGGGAAGAGATGAATAAGGAGATTGTTTGTATTCTTGTTAAATATTAAAAATAGAAAATAGATCTTAATTCAAGTTCCCCAATATCGTCATCTGGTGTCGGTTATATATATAATATATATATATACCTATATATAATGGTTAAGACGCCCCTATCGGAGCTACACCGCTTTTAGAAGCTTTCTAGATCCTTTGTCTCGGGGTGGATCGGCCCCCAATGCTACTTTTTATATCCTCTGGCTTATTTCCCTCCATAACTTTCTATCCTTTACTTTTTCTTGCCTGTTATTAATGCCTGCTCCTCTTAAATCTTCCACCACTTCTTCCAGCCACTTTGACCTCGGTCTACCTCTTCTCCTCTTTCCACTCGGTTTCCATTCTAATAATATTTTGGTTGTAGCTTCTTCCCCAAATCTCCATATATGTCCCAACCACTTTATTCTTTGTCGCTTTATTTTCCTTACTATATCCTCTCTCCCTATTTCGCTCTGCAGTTCGCTATTGGTTCTTATTCTGTATTCATTATCTGCTGTCTTAACTGGCCCCATTATTGTTCTCAGTACATATCTTCCTTTCAAATATTCTCCAATTCTCTTCATCTTTTTTGGTCATTGTCATTGTTTCTGCCAAATACATCAGCACTGGTTTTATCATGGTATTATTCTTATTTTGTTCTTTTTGGATAAATTTCTGTCCTTCAACAATTTCTTGTTTGCATAGTAAGCTCTATTTGCCGACATCATTCTTTCTTTATTTTCGACATCCCTATTTCCGTCGTTTGCTATTACGATTCCCAGATATTTAAATTTATCCACCTCCTCAAATGTCAAGTTCTCTATTTTAATTCCTCTGCTCTCTTTCCCTTTCATTCCAGTTCTCATCAACTTCGTTTTTGTTTCATTGATCTTCAAACCCAATTTATCTCTTTCCCTTATTATTTCTAGCATTGTTTTGATCATTATCTCTCTTCTTTTTGTTATGACTACTACATCATCTGCATATGCTATTATCTGACTTCCACTTGATCTTAAAGTTCCTCTGTTTATTTTTCTTGTTACATACTCCAAGGCCAGATTGAACAAGGTTGCTGACAAAGTGTCGCCTTGCCGGACTCCTCTATTTATCAGGAACTCTCTCGTTTCTCCTTTGGATGTTTTCACACTAGCCCTTGTCGATTCCAGAGTCATTACTACAAGTCTTCTTAGCTTCGCTGGTACTTGTAGTTCCTTCATTGCGGTTGTAAGTTTTCTCCTTCTGATATTGTCAAATGCTTGCTGAAAGTCCACAAATAACAACTCCAGTTTCATATTGTGTTCATATGCTCTTTCCATTATTTGTTTTACATTATGCACTGCATGTGTTGTTGATTTTCCTCTCACAAATCCACACTGGTACTGTCCCATAATACTTCTCATTATGTCGGCAATCCTTCTTTGTATTATTGATGATAGTATTTTGTATGTCGTATTTAATAGTGTTATCCCTCTGTAGTTTTTACATTCTCGTTGGTCCCTCTCTTATGCAATGTCACTATTTGTCCTAATTTCCATTCCTTCGGCATCTTTTCTTCATTCCATATTTTCCGTATCAATTCGTATATATGTTCCTGTAATCGTTCTCCTCCATATTTTAATAGTTCATTATTTATTCCATCCTTTCCCGGTGCTCTTCCATTTCTGCTAGCTTTTATAACTTCTTTTACTTTTTCCAATGTTGGTTCATGTACCACAACTTTGTCCTCATCTTCGTCATATATTTCTTCACTCCGTTGCCTGTCGTTAAGTAGTCCCTTAAAGTATTCCTCCCATACTCCTTATATTGCTCTTCACATTCAACTACTCTTCCCCTACTATCCCTTATGCCACCCCCTTTATGCTTATATACTTTATTGTGTTCATTGATTTTTTGGTAATACCGCTTGGTATTCTTCTTCATACTTTCTTCTTCGATGTTCTTCATCTGCTCTTCCATCCACTCTCTTTTACTTCTTCGTATAGTTTGTTTACATTCCTTTCTCATCTTCTCATATTCGATTCTATTCTCTCTTTTATCCGTCCGTAACCATTTGGTTCTTGCTTCCACCTTCCTGACTAGTATGTCTTGACAAGTCTCATTATACCATTCATTCCTCTTTTTCTTTCCTTTTCTTCCGATAAATTTTTCTGCTGCTTCATTAATACATTTCTTGATATTTCTCCATCTTGTTTCTGCATCATTTCCGTCTCTTCTTTCGCTCATCAACTGCCTCTCTATTTCTTTTCTGTATTCCTCTCTTACTTTTTCGTTACTTAATTCCTCTATGTTCCAATCATTACTCTTTTGTTTAATTTTCATTGTCTTCTTTATCTTCAATTTAATTGTCGTTGTCACCATAAAATGATCTGAATCTGCGCATGCTCCTCTATACGTCCTGACATCTGTTATCGAAGATTGTTTCCTTTTATTGACCAGCACGTGATCTATTTGTGTTTGCGTTTTCTGATCTGGTGAGTTCCATGTTACTTTGTGTTGTCTTGGATGCTCATACTTAGTACTACTAATTACCATGTTTGTTCGTTCTGCTAAGTTACATAATCTATATCCGTTGTCATTTGTTTTGTTATGTATTGTATATTTCCCGGCTACTTGTCTATTAGATTCCTCCTTCCCTATCTGTGCATTCAGATCACCCAATACTACAATGGTATCTTCTTTTGGTATTCTTTCAATTTCCATTTCCATGTCTTCGTAGAATTTGTCCTTTATTTCTTCATCTGCTATTTCTGTGGGTGGCATATATGTTTAATAATGATAATTTGAGCGGTTTTGTATCCAGTCTCATGTAAGCCATTTTTCCGTTTATTGGTCTGAATTCCAATACACTTTCTTAATTTTCCTAGTATCATGAATGCTACTCCTTTCTGTCCTTTCCTTTCTTCGCCCGAATACATAACTGTAAAATTCTTTTTATCTATTCTCCCTTTTCCTTCCCATCTTGTTTCCTGTATTGCTGCCACAACTATTCCGTATCTTTCCAATTTCCTTGCGATTTCCTGCATTTTTCCTGGTACCAACATTGTCCTCACATTCCATGTGCTTATTCTGATTTTCTTATTTCCTTGCTTCCGCTTTCCGATGTTCATGTTCTTCCCTCCCAATTTACTATTTATTTTTTCATCGTTTACTACCATCTTACTATATATTTCATATCTGTTCCTTTGCCAAGTCAAGTCCATTGTTCCCTCTCCAGCTTTTCTTTTTGTTGTTTTTTGTAGGTTTTTGCACCACAGTTTTTCCATCTTCATCCCAGTACATTTCCCTTCCATCAACTTTTATTTTCATGTATCCTACTTTTACATTCTTTCCCTCTTCTCTCATTTTCTTGGCCATTAATCTCAGTTTCTTTTGCACATCTCTCTTTTGCTTTGTTAGATCACTATCAATATATATTTCTTTTCCTTTCAATTTACTTTTACTTTTAAGTACTTCCATTTTTCCCTCAAAAGTTTCCATTGCCACTAAAATTTTATCCTGATTAATCTTTCTCACTTCTTTAATTTTACTTTCTATTCCCAGCTCCGTCTTCATCCATTCCTCCATCAGTCTGTTCAATTCTCCGTTCCTCTCTTCTATTTTTTTTCCGGTTACAACTATATTATTCTTTCGTTTCTCCTTCTCCATGTTTTCCACTTTCCTTTCAAAATTTTTAAATTTATTTTCCAGCTCTTCATATTTTTGTTCCCATTTCTGATTTATCTCTTTTATTTCATTTCTTAACGCCTTTATTTCCTTATTGCTTCCCTCCAATTCTTTTCTTATTTCGCGCTGACCCTTTCTAACCTGTTTTACCTCTTCTAACAGTTGCTTGCATATTTCCGTAACGCCTTTTTTCTTTCTTGTATCCGAGCTCGCACTTTCCGAATCAGACATTTTATCGAAGTCCTTGATCCGACCCTGTTCCCCTGTTTATATTCACGAACCTCTTATATTCGTTTTTGCTCTGCCTCTCGCATGTGTACGCGCAAAAAGCAAATCCCGGTCCACCCATCGGAAACCTTGCTTTTATCGAAACACAGCGATTCTAATTTTAAATATTATTTTTGGTATTTTTGTTCCTACCTTGCTAATGTTGCGATTTCTCTATTTTATGTATTCCTCTTTTAGACACTGGATTTTATACTGTTTGTCAATATATTACTATTACTATTAACTACACATATATTTGGGTTTTATTACGGAGCGACAAATCACCAACCTTTCTCTACACAAGTCAGAGCCGAACTCGAAGTGAATTGGTTTTTTGTCGTCAACTCAAGACTAAATGCGTTTGGGAAGAGATGAATAAGGAGATTGTTTGTATTCTTGTTAAATATTAAAAATAGAAAATAGATCTTAATTCAAGTTCCCCAATATCGTCATCTGGTGTCGGTTAGTTAAACTTAAAAGGTAATTTATAGCAAATCATAATTTCATTTTTGCGGCAGACATGTGGTTTAAATATAAAATAATGGTAAATTCTAAATCGTACATAGTGTCCTCTATTTTCCTTAAATGAACTAAAACTGGTGGGCTACAGTAAAGCCTATCTCATGGGCTCTCTGCTTCTTTCTCTGTGATCATACTGAAGAAATACATTTGTCAAGAGTTGTACGAATTGTGGTTATGTTATAGCACAGCATAGAGCTGTATAGACACATACAGTAGTTTCTCTCGCCGTCGGCACCTTTGATGTTTGTGTCCCAAAATGGTACAGCGCATCCACGCACGCGCAACCAGAGGCGTAGTCAATTTTTCTATTCAGGAATAAACCAGTGGCGCAGAACCAAATCGTTTATGAGATAATTATGTTAATCTATTTTTAAAATTATGAAAAAGTTTATACCTATCAATAATACAAAAAACGACGATAAAACACTGCTTTTTATTAAGTACATATTACACACGCATTTAAAATGTAATACATTATACGTACAACACAAAAAAGGCTACTTTAACCTAAAGATTACTTAAATTGCTTGACACAATTCATCAATGGTGTTGTAAAATTGTTATTTTATTTTAATTGCCACTAACTTTGATATTTCTATTGCAAAATTTCAAAGTAGAAAAAATTCTTACACGAATAAACAGCTTTATCAAAAATTCAGCAGGAAAATTTTCGCAGGGATGTTTACATGATATTTCCTCCAACTTCTGTTTTAATTTAAAGCTAACATTTGGTTCGAAGGAAAATGAAGAAAAAAATTCACAGACGGCTTTTTCCTAATGCGGTATTTCTATATATACTGAAATTATGGTCGGGCGTTGCCAAATTAGTAAAGCTGTTTCACAAAGTTAGGACATGCCTTAAAATAAGTGTAAAATTTGAATTAATTCATTTTTGTGTTTTAAACATATAATTGTTGGAAAACTACGCTTTTCAAAACATTTGTGTCCCAAATAACCTACAAAATAAGTGAAGATATTTTGTTCAGTTATATTTTCCCATTGTCGGTAATCAATCTTCGAAAATTAAATTTTGCGTTGGTGGTGGTGGATTTGTCATGAAGTTTGAGTAATTATTCACAACTACAATAAACAATATGCACATTTTAATAGTTGAGGACATTTTAATGCACGTGGGGATCTTACCGCATTGGTTCTTTCGAAAACCTGAAAAAGCTTAATTTAGAATTGTTCGAACTATTCTTGCACCGAGGTGCACAACAATAATTGGGCATTTTTGTTCCAAGTATTCGCGAAACGAAACACTACAATTATTGATAAAACGTTATGCTGCGTGCACACTAATTATAAGAAACAATTTGTTTGTCAAAAATGTTAGAAGTACGTCAGCATCCATTAAATTATATGGAAATGTTTCAAGGAAATCCACAATAATCAAACAAAAAAATTTGACACATTTTAAACACAAATTCTAAATTAATAATGTGTTAATAAATTTATTTGACGTTAATTATAAATGCCAAAAGAATGTATAATTTAGTTTTACATATGCCTTGTTTAATTTGTGTACAACTACCCATTAATTTGTAAAATTAGTGTTCATAATAAATTGTTTGTCAAACATTTTGTATAATTGGTGTACACCCTGCATAACTTACACTGACGACCATTCACAAATCGCATGCCGAGCAGTCGCATCAATAATCCCGCCAACTCAACAGCTGATGGCTGACTACTGCGCACTCAGAAATTGTCACGCACGCGTCGGTTTGCCGGTGGACAATTATTTCCCTCGAGAGAAACTACTGTTTCTATTACATAGCTATATACTGTGTTTGAGGAGACTCTGGCCACTTCCTATGGCTGCCGTCAAGTCAAAGAAAATATTTGCGCGCTAATTTTAAAATCTATTGGGCAATCAGATATATTGCATGAGAAAACAATTCGTGTTTTGAATGTGAATTAAATACTAACAGAAACAGGTGTATCATTTCGTTTAGGATAAAAAGACAGGTTTTATAATAAAAATAAATTTATTCAAAATGTAAATATTATTATTAGGTTATTACATAAATATTAAATAGCATGAATGGTGATTGTTGCAAGGGTTCCCTGACTGATCAGCTGTTTGAGTTTTCAGATATGTGAATGCTAAAGTTTCTCTAGTTTCTAATTTCTTATTTGTGAGTGTTGTGCATAGTTTATTAATTAGAATAATTGTAGTCTACGGGTTCAGGCGATTTCTCGCTCTCTCTTTTTTAAATAAGAAATTTTGTCCCTTATAAATGAGATATAACGGAACAACTTTTATTAAGGACATTATTGTCTAAACGGTACAGAAAAGGAATAATTAATAGAATATGTACAGTTCTCTCGATAAAAAGGTTGTCAATATACACGAGCCGATCGCATTTAGGACGGACTTTAACTTGAACGCATCATTCATAAATTGATAACTCTATCTGTTGTAAACAAGACGAGTCGTCATGGTTCTAGTATGACGTATGATTGAATGTAACGCGTTTCCTCTATACTTCCTTATACTACGTATAAGAAAGTAACAGAAATTAAATCAAGCATTCTTACTTTAGCAAGTTTTTCGTAGTTACTTAATTTGTAATAAGGATTATTCTTATATTACGATATGGAAGTAACAAAATAAGGTTATGAAACTAAACTTGAAATCTGTGGGTTGATACAGCTCTGTTTAAAACCGTGCAGTGTTGTTCTTTATACGCTACGATGGATAGACAACGCGGTTTTTAATCAGTGCTACTGAAGATGACAACATAGTTGTCGAAATACGTATTTAGTTTTTTATGCTTTTGTGTGGTAATGGGGTTTTAGTGTTTTTGTTTAAAATAAGGTTAATAAATTAATTAAATGTTATAATAAACAAAACAGGTTTAATTAAACATTACATGTATTTCATATAATAGAATATTAACAATATTACTACATAACTCATCAATCATTACGAAAAAGTAGTATATTACATATTAAAATATGAATACACAATTACTGTACAGAAATAATTTACATAAAAATAAGTATAAGTTCTCTGAATGACTTAAGTAGTGTTTAATGTACCCACAGTATGTTAAAAAACATTAAGTGCTTTGCACTCTAATTCCTTTTCAGTGGCGCATGTTACTTGTATGTTTAATGTCATTTCAAGAATGACCACCAGGAAATCTTACAATACAATACAACTCTTTTCTTTATTTAATCAATTATTCCTAATGTTTGTTGGTATCAGCATAGAGGACTTGCAATCATAAAAACACAAGCACTGGTAGCTAATGCTTCATTATTGCCAAATGTTCTTTTAAATGTGTCTCATTCATAAGGAATAGAACAATTTTATCATCTTGAAATAACGAGCTAGATTTTGAACGACACATTATTAGAGGTTAAACCTCTAATTGGAAATAATTAATTGATCAGAGACTATGCTCGTCGCGGCGTCACCAATTAACGAGATCAATAAAGTCAGGGTGCAATATAATTATGTGAGTCAGAGCATGCACTTACTTATAAGTAATAATATTAATCGCTTATGATTAGGGAGCGGAATCGAGCGAGCCATGACTCATCGCTCATGGGCGCACTATTGAAATGTTGTATTTTTAAAGAGGTTTTAATTTTATTTATATAATTGAATAACAACTCATAAAATACAAAATACATTATTATTTGTTGATTTTGTTGTTCAAGTCGAGTAAAGGAGTATTAATATTCACCAGCAATACTTTCGCAAGGTTCTCTTCTGTAAGATTTGTTCTTTTTGAATGAAGTACATCCTTGTAGATAGAAAATGTCCTTTCTACATCGCAATTGGTTATAGGTGCGTACTGGAAATATTCTTTTATTTCAGCGTATTTAGCAGTTTGATTTTGTGTCATTGTCCCCATACACAATTGCCACAATGTTATTAAATCTGGATTTATATTAAAAACTGCGTCTAACTTTTGCCGAAGGCCACATCCGAAGTCACTTGGAATACTTTTGAAATTATTAATAGCCGCATCTAATGTGGTTAATCCATCTTTTAGTTTGAGATTTCTATTTTCAAAATATGTGATTAGTTTAGGCAAATTTCCAAAGTGTTCCTGAAGGAATAACAGCTGATTTTTTAAATTTGGGATTTGTGTTAGTTCCTTGCACTCAGAAATACTTCGAGCATCGTCATTTAAACATGTAACGAAATTTTGTAAACTATCGACATTCTCTGCATAAAAACTAGTAGCTTCCAGCCATGTTCCCCATCTAGTTATTACTGGCGCGGGTGGCAGTGACAAAGATGGAAGTTTTTCCCTGTAAAGGGCCACTCTCGATGGTGCTTTTCTGAAAACTTTTTTAAAAGCCGATACAAGTCTATCAACTTCCGGATAGTTGTCTCTGATATATTCACAGATTCTGTGTTTATCGTAATTCGACAAGGTAATATAATAAGTTAATGTATACATTGTGTTTTAGTAACATACGTTTACTTTTCAGTTTTAAAATGGTGTTAAGTTCTGAGGAAGATGCCTTCATTTCAATGGCCCACTATCGCAGTGGAACTCAAAATCCAAATGGATCTTGGGCATACAACTTGGAGTCTTGTATTGATCAATTTAGACAGCAGTTTCACGAAATAGATTTTAATCGTCATAATTTTGTGAATCGTAAAAACAATATTATTAAGCGATTTCAAGAAAAAATATTGCATTTGCAAGGGGAAGACTTCTGGAAGACCAACAGAATTAACACAACCAGTAATGAATGATATTGAGCAACGTATGAAATTAGTCCAAAAAATTCATTAAAAAAACTATCAGCTGAGACAGGTATTAAGCATTTACTATATGTTTATTTATTGTAATTGTAATAATTTTAGGGCTGTCCCTTAAGCTGTTAAGAAGGAACTTCACTTCCACCCTTATAAAATAAGTGTTGTGCAACAATTATTGCCACCTGCTTATGCGAATCGCATAAGATATTGTGAACAACCTACTTGATTTAACATTTTACACTGATGAAGCGTGGTTTCACTTATCAGGTTACATCAATTCACAGAACATGCGAATTTGGGCTGCTGAGAGTCCCCATAATTTTATTGAAAGCCAGAAAGTAGGAGTGTGGGTTGCTATTTCTCGAAGACAAATAATAGGACCTGTATTTTTTCATGAAACTGTTACAGCAGAAAGATACAGGCGCAATATTTTACAAGAATTTTTAACACAAGTTCATGATGATGAATTAAACAATGGTTACTTCCAACAAGATAATGCACCAGCACATACAGCAAGAGAAACACTAACATTTCTTCAGGAATTTTATAATAATAGACTCATTAGTCAAGGCCTATGGCCTGCGAGATTCCCTGATCTTACACCGCTTAATTTTTATTTGTTTGGTCGACTAAAGAATAGTGTTTTTAAGAACGGGCTCCATAATTTGGAAGAACGTCAAGAAGCAATTAGACATGAAATCCAACGAATTATGGTAGAAGAACTACAAAGAGTGTTCGAAAATATGTAAAGAATTAATATATAAATAGAAAAAGTGGGACAACACTTTCAACATTTAATGTGAATGTTCTATTTTTTATTGTGAATATTCTAATTACTAGCTGTCCATCAATCTCTTCGAGCTTGAATCGCCTTTTCGCGTCCGATTACAGTTTTATTACAGTTCCCTGTAAAACGCCAAAAAAATCATTTTTGATTTTCTAAACTATTGGCACACCTTGTATAGACGTATATTTTTATCCACGAACTACTGTCACGGTGACAGGTGGACCGGCAATTTAGAGCATCTTAACGTCAGTCTGTCTTTTCGTTGTTGAAGTTTGAAATTTAGATGTTATTTAGCGTAATACTAATACTTGACACTAAAAGATTCATAGTGTTATTAGTTTTACACAATGAAAGGACTAAATCATTATTAAAAAAGTGATATCAGATTTATTTTAGTTTTGCATAATGTATCCTGTCAATTATCATGGCCCACAAACGTCATTTCTGGGCTGTAATATTTAATAATAATCATACATCTTTTGACATACCTTTTGAGCTTTGTTATAATGCAAATTTGTGAACAATGCATGCCCATTACACAGAAGAATCAAGTTTTAAATAAAATGTTGGTATAGAATCGTATGACTTATTAATTTTATTTATAATAGTGAATTTATAACTGGCTTCCATATTAATAAATTAGTTTCATTTGTCTGCTCTGAAATTGTTCCTGTCAAAGTGAGTTTGCAGTGGCATTGAGTCGTCGCCTGTAGATCGTGCTCTGGCTATGTCGGTTGCTGAGACGATCCTATTATAATTTAAATATTTAGTAGTGACGCTGGTAGTTGAACTAAAAACAATAACCAAAAATAATACAGACCGACGTGGCAATATCTGTGTAAACATTTTGCTTACACACACTGTAAAAAGAATATAATTCATAATTGTTGGATCATTTAGTGATTCTTATTTAGTTTTTAAGGAAAAATAACACAAAAATGTAGTTCATGATTACAACCAATCCATCGAAATAAGACACCAGCCTGGGACACGATCATCATAAACCATCATCAGAATGTTTGATTAACAATTTGATTTAATGGTGTATTTTCAAACATATCCCATTAAATGATTGAACGCTGACCATACTTCAAACTTTCTACTGACAATCAAATTATTTAGTAGTAGAAATTGTCGAATTAGGCTGGAATATTTACTTTAATAAATTGAATAGTTACAAAACAATTGACATTACATTGGAATTTGATTCGTTTGTCATCTAGTAATAATAATAAGAATCATATTTTAAGGTAATTGCCTAATATATAGGCAAAATTAAAATGGCCGTGATAGCACTTTTCTCATTAATATTTTAGTCATTTCGCTGTATAAAATTTGTAATTTCATATCTTTTTGTGTCAAGGTCTATAATAAATATCGATGGAGCTTAAAAACATGAACCATGAAATATCAGACAGATGTCAGGGTGTTTAACCTTTTTTTATTGAAATAATTGTCATCATGAAAGCAGTTCAGATTTCATCACGAACTGAAATCGATTGATCGTTTTGACGTTTTATAACCTGCGATTAAATTTTTGTGAAATTGCCAACATTAATCAAAAGTCAGATGGACTTTTTCTGACAATTCTGACGTTTCTTGTAACATTTAAGCCACCTAACGTGAATGTTGAGTTGACCAACATTTCGCGTATACTCTAGTTAAATATATCGGTGTTAAAATAATAATAGATGAGTAAAGATGGCTACACCCTTTAACTGTTACTTAATTTTAGTTTAATAATATACTATGTTCACCAATTTTGATCAGCATCTGGGGCGTAATGCTTAAGTTATTTTTTCTAAGGAAGGGATGCTTTTGTGTAATAAAGTAGATCGCGATCTTAAAGAAACTGATAATTAGTGAATTACCATGTATGATAAATTTTTAAATCGCATTGTCTTTATATGTAGTAGTAGTTCCATGTTTAAAATAGTAATTATATTACCCTTTAAATCGTTAGATTAAAGGTGATATGTATGCATGATGTATTCGTTTCTTTGAATTACAATTAACGTAGGGCTTCCGGGACAATAGTCAATAGAAATAAATTTATATGACGTTCTTTGCAAATAATCAAGCTCATCAGTGCTCCATAATGTTTGTCATAAAATGTCGATATAAGTCATAAAGTGCTGATTATTCAATTTACCCTTTCCCCCCTTTTTTTTTTTTTTATTTCGGACACATTAATTTAATAGAATACTTGCTCTTTTTGTTATTCCATGAAACTCTTCGAGTTTGAATTGCTTCTTTGGAACGTGACCACTGCCAGTCGCAGAGGCACTTGAATTTTAACGGTTATAAATTTTCTTTTAATTAGTTTATGAATGAAGATGCAAATTAAATGAAATATCTCTAGAAATTAATTATACATTATTGTGGCATCTATAATTATAGACAAATGGATTTATTAACTAAAAAATTTCCCATAAAATGTTTAACATTTCTATAGAATTTACTGAAAGCTGATTACTTGGAACATTTCGTTGACATTCAAGTTTGATATAATGCGTGTGCACCTGGTCTAAGTTGAATGTAAGTAGGCCGTACAGGTAAACCTAAGATGGTTGTATGATCAAGATTTGTTGTATCATATATAAATTTCTTTGTTTTTTAAATTTGGTAGTACTCTAACTCTATTTGTCTCAAGTTTTATAATAAAAGTTGCCCATACCACAGACTAAACAATCCAGACCGGCAACTTAGTCCTAGATTTTATCCAGACTACTCATCCTTGTTTAGCAAACGTAAATTTCAATACTCTACCATCTTTGTCAGATTCACTGAACTTGGAGATGAGATGGCGCTAGCGTCAATTGAAATGTTTGTTATGCTGTAGTTATATGTCATTCAAAACTACATTTCAAATTTGACACGTGTGACATATTTTTGCAATCCTTTGTCGTACATAGTATTAATTATATGTTGATACAAATATGATGTCCAAGTGTTTAGTGTGCGGGTTTGGGCAGGGTGTAGTTGACAAAATGCACAGGTTTCCTGCAAATCTCGACAAGTGAGTATAAATTACTCATTACTGGTTGTGTAATTTAATTTTATTATGTTCTATTGTATAAGTATATGTTTCAATAAAAACTATTATTATTATATACTTATGTTTTCCTTGACAGTTTTCACTTATTAGCTTATTATATTTCTCTTAATCTTAAATAGAGTAGTAGTTTATTGTGTCTAATAGGTAACCGTAAGAGGGATGTTATAATGCATGTAAGTAAAAGATTAATATTTATATATCACATATTTAATATGTAACACCACAAAATTACACATAAGATGCTCAAACTATGGCCATAATTGTTACACTAAGTAATATTTATTACCATAGTTTTAGTAACTTTTGTGTATGTTTCTGTTACATAAATAATCTATTGAATAAGCGTATTCTAAAAACAAGCTCATTTCGCGCCAATATGCTGCTAGCGCCATCTTCGTACCAAGTTCACTGATGTGTGACAAGGATAGAAGATCTTGGATATTTTTTTTCAAGTAGTTGCCGGTCTGGGTTGTTTAGTCTATGCCCATACGTTAAATTTTCTTGCAAACTGTCATCGTGGTGACAGTTCGATCTATTGCGAGAATGAATTGTCAAATTGAATGTCATTGTAGACACCGTGCCTTCAATTAATTTTTTTTAGAATAACCTACGATTTCAATATTAATTTGAAAACACCTTTTCAATAAATTGACTTAACTATGACAGTAGTCAACATGAAAAACATTACTGTAGCACAGTATTCCCAAATTAATATTAATATCATAAGCTACTCTAAATTTAAATTAAAGACGCAGTATGTATATTTGTATGTAGAAAGATGACAGAGATGTGTCCAAGACATTAAAGATACGATAAATGACCGATACAATAGTAATAATAATAATAATTGATAATGCAATAAAATGTAAATATTAACGGTTATAATATTTCTTTCAGTGGACGTTAAATGTTATTAATCGCGCCTTTGCTTTAATTTTTAAAACTACGATATTGGAAACTGTACCCGAATGACCGACAATGTAGAGTAATTACAACCGCAGTTCAGTTTCTTCTTGTTTATGAATGAAGACGCATATTAAGCAAAATGTCTCTTAGAAATAAATTAAATATTATTGTGACATTTATAATTAGTGGCAAATGAATTTATTTATTAAGACTTTGCCCACAGAGCGAACAACATTTCTATATAATTTACTGAACGCTGATATTTAGAAAAATTTTGTTGACATTCAGGTTTTGTATCAATTGTGTGCATCTTCTTCTTCTTCTTCTTTATTCTGGCTTTGAGTTAGACTATTTAGTCTTTTACTCTTCATCTGAGTGCGGTGAATCTTGGAATGTTGAAGTTGAATTTGATTACCTATTGCTTATCTTTATTTTGATTAAGAATTAAAGTAGAACCATTTTAGGTCTTTTGTGTTTGAAATTTTCATTTCCATCATATGCAAGTGCTCTTTTAAGATTTTGATTTGAGTGGTTTTCCATCTGGTTATAGAAACTGAGCGCTCTTTCCTTGATGTAGTCAATAATGGTTGGGGTATTTGTTTCATTCATTATTTGATTATTTCTCATATACCATGGAGAATTTAGTATCATTCTAAGACTGGTGTTTTGTATTATTTGCAGTTTTTTGATGTTGGTCTTGCACATATGTACCCATATTGGGCATGCATATGTGAATATTGGACGTAATACTTGTTTGTAAAGTAGAATTTTGTTGTTCGTGTTCGCTGGCTTTTTCTGCCTATAAGAGGCCATAGTTGACATCTTGTTTGTTTGGTTTTGGTTATCGTTTTTGCTATGTGTGTGTTATAATTGAGCTTTATATCCAGGTATTTAATTTCTCTACTCCATGGTATAGTGTTGTTGTTGATGGTTATTTCGTTGTCTGTTGTTTTCCGATTCCTTTGAAAGATTATTGCTTGGGATTTGTCTTCGTTTATTGTTGTCCTCCATTGTTTGAACCATTTTATCGTGTTGTCTAGGTGCGTTTGGAGTTCCTGTACCGCGTTCGTCGGACATCTTGATGTTGAGAGCAGTGCCGTATCATCTGCAAAGGTGGCCGTATTTAAATATCTTGTAGGATTTGATACTGGTATGTCGGCTGTAAATATTGTATATAGGTGAGGTGACAAGCATGAGCCCTGGGGGACTCCCGCTGTTGGATGTTTTATTGAGGAAAGTGTGTTCTGGATGCTAACTTGAAAGCAGCGTCTTTGGAGAAAACTGCTCGTGATTTTTATGATGTGTGTTGGGTAATTGTGTATTATCATTTTATATATGAGTCCCTGCCTCCAGACTTTATCAAATGCCTTTGCTATGTCGAGAAATACAGCTGCTGTCACTTGATTTTTGTTGAATCCTTCTTGGATAATCTCAGTGACTCTTGAAAGTTGTGTTATCGTTGAATGTTCTTCTCTAAACCCATGTTGATCTTCTGGTATTATGTCTTGATTGTCAGAGTGGTACTTTATCTTCTGTAGGATTATTTTTTCTATCACTTTGCTAATGGATGGTAACAGGCTTATGGGCCTGTAGCTGCTTGGTATTGTTTTTGGTTTTCCTGGTTTAGGTATAACTATTACTTTGGCATGTTTCCATATCTTTGGGAATGTTTGGAGTCTGATAACGGAGTTTGCTATTGCTAGAATTGACATTATTGCTTTTGGTGGGAGGTTTTGTAGTGATCTGTTGGTGATGTTGTCTATACCAGGAGCTTTTTTTGGGATTTAATGCTTTAAGGATTGCTTTTAGGTTCTCGGCTGTGACTGGGTCGTTGCTAGGGGAGTGGGGTTCACGTATTTTTCTGCTTACTACTTTGTGAATATGCACTACGTGTTGCATGTTTACTTCATCCCAGTTGGGAGTGAATTGCTCTTCTAGTGATTCCGCTAGAGCTTCTGCTTTTTCTTCTGCTGTGACTTGTGTGGAGTTATTGAATTGAAGTGGTGGGATTTGTATTTGTTCTCTTTTGATTGCCTTGATTATTTTCCATGTCTTAGAGGGGTATGCACCTATTTCTTCGAGTGTTCTTTGCCATTCCACATTTTCAGTTCCAGTAATTCCTTATATACTTGATGTTGAAGGTTGTTTAGTATAGTTTTGTCTTGTGGTGCGAGTGTACGATTATGTCTTCTCCTAGCTCTGTTCTTTTCCTTTATTAGTTCTTTAATATGATGTGGTAGACTACCTGATTTATACACATATCCTTTCTATTTGGATGGTGTTATTTTTAACAGCCTTTGTTATTTTCTCTTGTAGTGATTTTATGTCTGTTACAATTCTGCAGTGTTTTGTATTTTAGGAACTGCAGTGATGGTTTGTTCTAGTTCTGTTTTGTAGCCGGCCCAGTCTGTCTTGAAGGTGTGATATGTTCTTTCGGTTATGTCTTCGTTCCAAGTTATTATAATTGGATTGTGATCAGAGCTCATGACACTTTCAGTTTCTATCTTTATGGTTTTGTTAATGTTTTTACTGATTGCTGAGTCTAATTGTCTAATTGTGTGCATCTAGCCCAAGGTGAACGTCGACAGACCAAAAAAAAAAAAAACCAAGACGGTTCGGCAATTAAATGTTGTTTCATGTTATTCGTTCTATAAAATTGGTAGTACCATGCCTTGTGTCAAGTTTACGATAAAAATAGTGTATACTTCAAATTTTTTGACAGACTGTCATCGTGACACTTATACGACAATGAAAAGTTGATGTTTAGCCAAATTGTCGTTCCACCTGTCATCGTGACAATACTTCGTTGTAGTGTATTCGTTCACACATAAACTTGTGAGAAGAAATGTCAAACTGACAGTGCTTAACCAAATTGTCTTTCCAATTGTCAAATGAAATTAACAACATATCATGATGAACTTTAACAAAACATGTTTTAAACTTACAGGTCATTGAGAGAATTAATTAATTTTCATATTACGCTTTAATAGTATATATATGTACTTTGTAAAACCCAATCAAAAATCTTGCTGGCTCCTAATACCATTTAACCGAAAATGTACTTCTGATTAGTTTGTGCCAACCCGCATAGTCGCATACTTTAAATGCTTGCTTTTATAACCGAATTGATAAACGAAATTACATAAATGCTTATGGGAATTTTACATATTTGATGTATTTATGTTATTTCGAAGTGTTTCGGACACATCTGACAAATAAAGAAAACTCAGATGATTCTTTATTTAGGCTTGCTTCAGTACTTCTTTCGCGAGAAGTGACGACATTTCGATGACATATATAGTTTGTATTTAATATATCTTAATAAAATATAGAAAGATCGTTATATTTGTCACTGTACTTACGTGCGATAATACACTTTAAGTTTATTTTATCATATCCGTCGGCATTGTTCATATATTCATAAATAGAAAACAAATAGTAACAATTGATAATAATAACACTAATACGTATCTGAAAGGTACCAGTTTTCCTTCATAATCCCTTTATTTGTCGGCCTTCTGACATTTAAACTTGACAACCGATCGATAAACGTGAATAGATAGTTATTATGTGTGTATTGCACGACTGGTGCTTTCCGCCAATTTTGACGTTTCCCGGCAAATGCCATGTCGCGAACTCAAACTGATTTGGCGGTTTTGATAATTTATAACCTGAAATTGAATTTTTCGTGCGTTTAACTTAACCTTATCCGAACTTTGAGGTGTCACGGTCATCTGTATCGATCCACCGCCATTTTAAAATCGAACCTAGTCCATATTTTATATTTTACACGTAGGCCTTATGGCAAAATGCTATTTTGCACACTCTTTTTCTGCACGTTCTAAAATTTTCAAAAACTCCTTTCGGACCCTCGTTCTCTCTTCAGAGACGTGAAAAATAGCCTAAGGCACGTGGGACCGTGGTCCCCGTCGCGTGACACTTTCGTTCCCACCGTAGATGCGCCAGGTTCTCAGAAAACTGTCTCCCCAATTCGTCAATTTTGGGGTATAGCTTTGCCGTTTTAATCGTTCGTGTTAAAAAGAGCGAGACAATTGGCTATTAGTATATATAACTAGGCTCCAGAGTAATTTTTGTTTCCCACGTCCTCCTTATGGGGAAAATGTCGCGATGCAGCGTGATTTTCTGCACGTGGCAAAAATTTTCAAAAATTCGTTTCGGGCCTTTGCTCTCTCATCGGAGACGTGAAAAATAGCCTTAGGGACGGCGGACTGTCGTCCCCGTAGCGTGACACTTTTGTTCGCATCGCGGACGGGCCACGTTCTCAGAAAAGTGTCTCCCCAATTTGCCATTTTAACCCCGATCTTGCCTCCTCTACTAAATCCGTGAGAGCGGTAAAGGGTCCTGCTCGCTTTTAGTATAATTATACCTGTGTTACTATCTCGTTTTTAATAAACTTTTTATGTGGTTTACCCGCTCTTTAATGCAAACAAATATTTTACAGAGTATAATCATATTTAGGTTTTTTTTTTTTTGGAAGGTACCAATCTGTATATTTGTTTGCCTATGGTTCTCATCTCAATCACTTACGAACGGAGTGTATATTGCTATAGGGGGGTAGGGGTGCTGATAAACCCCTAGCAGTAAAGTGTTCTTAAAGAGCTATGAGACTAATTAGAATAAAATTTAAAAAAAAGAAACTGTCAAAATTCACGAGAGAAATGTTATCTAAGTTAAGTTTTACAAATACTAACTGGTAAGCAAGTGAAAGTCTAAATTAAATAACTCAAAAAAAATGTACCTAATACTGTTGTATTAAATTTAAAATGTCCTAAATTTCGCGCTTGAAACTCTTCTTCCTATCTCTATGATTTACGCCAATACTCTAATTTTAAAGGAAAAGAGAGGGGGTTTGTTTCCGGCCTTTAGTAAGTTATACTCGAATACAGTTAATCATGTGGACGGTTCATAAATTTCCTATCTCAGGGTCGTTGGGGGGGTTCATGTCCTACAAAACAACGCTACAAGAGTCACTCACATTACCTGTACGCTTACTTATAATCCTGGGCAGCTGTCTGCAAATCCTCGAGGATGATGAAACACCTGTGGGCAAAATAAAATGCGCTTCCTCGTCGTGCATAAAAGGGACGAACAACCACGAGATTGATGATGGGCGTTACGTAACAAAATAACCAAAATAAACACAGGTATATAAAACAAATCTCTATATTTTAAACAAAACAGGTTACAAATCTTGTAATTAATTTTCAGTTGGAGTGTCTTTATTAGGAGAGAAAACAAACATTTAAATGAAAATAAACAACGAGAATAATAGTACACAGTTCCACTATAAATTGTAACAAATATCCACCTAATGAGAGTACAGCGGTTGAGTGCTAAAATATGAAATGTACGTGGACAGAAATGACGTCCCAAAATTATTTAATTAAGTCTTCGAAACTGATTGTAACTGGAGAACCAAACTTTTACTGTACGTAAGTTACTGTTAATATTTTGCATGTTATTTAGCCTTATTTAGTTGTTTGAATACCTAGATAGGTTAGGTTTACATACATAAAACGTGACTGACGTTGTAATTTAAAAATGCCTTAAATATTATGTGAATGCGGACATCAAACTATTTACTTCTTGATAAATTGAATCTTGTGACTTTTAAAACTAATCTGACTTTGAACGAATTGATTTTTGACTTTAATCTCAATAAAAAAACTACAATTATATACATTAGTTCTATATGACTACTGTGGCTTTGACGTTACACCTCTTTGGATGTCGTAAATACTTGTAAAACTTTCACAATACCTTCAGTTTAACATATGAAAAATGTTTGTTAGCTTTACGCCTGGGTCCGTACGATGAACTGGAACGGGACTTGTAGCTGGTTGTTCTTCGGATATTCTGGGAACTCCGACGGGATGAATTAAGGTAGCGGCCCTTGGAATTTTAACAGCAAGCGGGATCTTCGGCTCGGGGATGTTCCTTCTACTGGCCTTGGTTCGTAATCTTCAGTATCAGTAAGTGTATTTTTCTTCCCCTTTATTGTAATTTAATTTATGTGTCCGTCTCGATTTATTTGAGGTTAGAATCTTTGTTTATATTCTCTTCTCTTTTCAGCTTCAGTGGCGCCTATCTTCGCTCGTTCGTATTGGTAATACAGAACTATTGCTGTATTTATTTTCAATGGTGTCAACCTTGACGATGACCCACTGACTTACTAACTGGATGATGACTCACAACGTACTCGTCGGGTTATGAATCAATCAATGACAAAAAAATGAATGACCTCGTCTGGAGTATGTATACCTTATATATAGGTCAGGGATGGCGATTGTTTAAAGCCTCGGACCCAAAGTGTTTATGGATTAAATTTTGATGTATTATAATAATATTCGATTAATTTTTTATACTAAAGGATGATATTCTGTAGTTTTTACATTTATAAAAATTTAATAATATATTTTCAGTACGTGTAAATCTTTGAATATTGCTTTTAGGAATTTTAATGAAAATGGCATTTTTAGCGTCGCTTTTTGATACATTTGTACAGTCATGTGCAAAAAAATATTTAAATGTTATAATTTTTGGATTTTATCCAAAAATAAGGATATTTGGACTTTATGTGGATCTGGTTTACATATTAACTTAATTACTAAATACATTCAACTTTATTTCTGTTTTTTATTTGATTAAAATCTGTGCATTAAAATAAAATGCTTAATGCGGTTTTTTAAATGTTCAATTCAAAGTCAGTTTCCTTTTCTAATTTAATATTAATTTATCTTGCTCAAATGGTTATCGAAATTTTATCAAATCATTCACATATAACAGAGCCAAGGGTTAATTTTAAATATTGATTTTATTAGTAAATTCTTGCTAATGGCTTTAGTTTGGTAGGGCACTTAATTATGTATGTCCTTCGTGTCTGTAATTGGCCTAACATGTTTATAATTAAGGTGTTTTACTAAACTTTACAAATTGATGTTTGACGTTTGTTCATGATGGCTACTTGTTCTAAATTAGAAATGATGCTTTTGATAATTATGCATTAGTAAGGACGCAATTCATGACAATTCCTAATCATAACTGTGCTGTGATATGTGCAGTTTGAGTATTTAACTTCATATACCAGGCAATTACTAAATTTAGTCACGAAATTCTAGCTTTAATATGACATGTGCTCTAGGTCTCTTAGTGATGCTTCAAATGCTGTTTGTACTTAAATTAAAGCCCTATTGATATTCATGCCCTAATTCAAATCTGTTCTAAATATAGAAAAGGCTGTAGTTAATTTGTGTTTTCACATTAAAATTGGTTTCCTCACCGAGTTATATTGTAATTGACTTAAGAATGGGCGTTCAAAGAATGAACGTCCATGCTTTACATTAAATGATGCTATTGAATATTTCTAGGTCAATAATTCTATTTGTGCTTTTAAAAACACGAGATATACAATCAACAGGCTTTGGAGTGTCACTCCTAGTATGTACAAATTATGATTATGTTTTGATTTAGTCCTAATTTGCATTTTTATATCGGCCATATTTGTATGTTCTAAATGCATGTGTTGTTTGTGCTAGACATGATGCTTTGTCAAAACTCAATGTGTAATGATAATGAAAGATTGAAAATAATATATGTCATATATGTATAAGACTGTATAGTGCGTTTCTGTGTATTTAAATTTGTTCTCACTAATATCGTTAGGTTTTTTATGCTAATTTCTTTAATCTTAACTTTTCAAATAAACTACATGACCAAGATATAATTGTTTGCTAAATTGCTTAAGTGGGATGGATTCTGTGTGCATTGTTGTTTCTCTCCTTTGTATAAGTAAAGCAATGGCAACTCCAACATTTCAACAAGTACCAGGGTTCGTCCCTAATAACAAACTTAAAAGTAAAAAATGGAGTGTTGAAACTCGTACTAATTATGTGTATTTGAATGGTCTCGGATCATATACGAGACTAGTTCAATATAGATAAACACAAAGACTCTTGATATTCGTGCCTTGTGCACAGTAATATTTAACGTTACTAAGCAAATATCTAATCTTGCCGCACTAAATACGGTAATTAATAAACTTCAATACCTGGTAATCTAGTGTCCCGGTACACCAACAAAGATGGCTCCCGAACATCACTATCTCTGCCGTCTCGACCACCTGATGTTAGTTGACGGTGGCCCTAACTTGATGGTGTCGGAAAAATATCCTCTACATCCGGACTAGCGCCGTAAATTGAAGGACGATAGATGCTCCAACAATTTGTTATTTGGAAATCGAGATTAAATGAGAGAGAAAATGTTGGTGCTGTGGAGGCTTCTTCGAATAGGCGGGGTACAAACGTGGTGGGGTTAAATTTTCAGTCAATACTGAATGCAGTAAGGATTGCATAATGTTGGGTGTTTTTCATTTAAATGTACGTAGTGTTAAGTATAAACTGGATAGATTAAATTTGCTTTTTCAGTCTCTAAAGTACCCACCGATAGTTTGTTTGTCTGAGCATTGGCTTGTGGATCCGGAATTACAATATTTGGGTGTTTCAAATTATAGTTTAGTGAATGCATTTTGTCGAACGAAAAACAGGGGTGGTGGGGTTTTAGTGCTTGCCAAAGAGGGTGTTGGGGCTATGCCACTGATTTGCGATGTTAACCCGATAGAAAAAGATTTCGAGTTTTGCGGTATAGTTATTAAAAGAAATGGGATACGTATACTTATTATCTGTGTATATAGGGCACCTTCGGGCGATTTATGCGTTTTTCGGGAAAAGCTACTACAGATTCTTGAATATGGCAACCCTTTGAAAAATCTAATGTTCGTGTGTGGAGACTTTAATATTAACTTTAATGCGGAAAACAGATTGTCTGAGAGTGTTGTGGAATTATTTGCGTCGTTTGGTATGATCCCCCTTGTTCAGGATAACACCAGAACGACTTTTTTGACTTCTACATTGATTGATAATGTGTTTGCAAATATTGACGCATCACAGTTGAGTGTTAGGGTGGGTGATGAGGATATCTCGGATCACTGTTATCAGCTGTTGTCGATGGATTGTCGGTGTAAGGACACTGTCGAGCCTCCATTGTTCTCTGAAAGGCGTTGTTTCACTGACGGCAGTAGGGCGACTTTTCAGTTCATGTTGTCAAATGAGTCTTGGAGGGGGGTGTTCGAGACCGCGGAATTGGATCTTGGTTTCAATGTTTTCTATGATACGTTTCTTTACTGTTTCAATGAATCTTTTCCACTAAAAAGATGTAAAACTAGATCAAGCACTCACATCCCGTGGTATAATAGCACTCTGCGACAGATGGCCAGTAATCTAAAAGATTTATATATATTGTCTAAAACACATAATGACGAATACCTAAGTAACTGTTATAAAATGAGCAAAGAACGTTACAACCAACTAATTAGTGATACTAAGCGCGATTATTATAGTGGGCTAATTGGCTCTTCTAGCGATAAACTGGGCACTGCTTGGAATATCATTAACAGAGAAACAAAAAAGAAGCAAAATAGGGAAACTCAGCTTTGCGATGGGGAGGGGGAAATTATCACTGACCCATCACTTGTGGCTGATTTACTGAATACTTATTTTAGTAGCTCAGCCACGGGGCCGTGTTCTGATGCTGGGGCGGGGCATGTGAGTATCGGGCCAAATGCTATCGGTTGCTTTCTTGAACCGACTGATGCATTGGAAGTTGGAAGGATTATTAGGGAAATGTCTGCTAAGAAGTCTAGCGGTGTGGATGATATTCCATACTGTTTATTATCTCTGGTCATTGACCATATAGTGGAACCTTTGGTTTATTTAATCAACCTATCACTAGTCAACGGAATATTTCCGAACAGATTGAAAATAGCTAAGGTGATACCGTGTTTGAAGAAGGGTAAATCTAGTGGCGATGTTGCTAGCTACAGGCCTATATCTCTATTGCCAGCATTCAGTAAGATCTTCGAGAAAGTAATTAACTTGCGTCTGCAGTCATTTTTGATCAAATGTAAAATAATTAATTCGGCCCAGTTTGGGTTCATATCTGGAAAATCCACGAAAGACGCTATGTATAATGGTATTAGACTCTTTATATTGTGCGGTCGATAGTGATTGTTATGCGGTGGGAATGTTTTTTGATTTGACTAAAACATTCGATTTGTTGGATCATGATATCCTGTTGTATAAAATGGAACGCTATGGCGTTAGGGGGGCGGCGCTCGACTTATTCAGATCTTGTCTCAGTGGTAGATCTCACGTTACCGCTATTGTTGGCAGGGTGGGCGACACAATTAAGAGTAATGTTTCCAAATTGGCGTCTGTGGGTAGGGGCATACCGCAGGGATCCATTCTCGGCCCTACTCTTTTTTTAATTTACGTCAGTGACTTACAGAATCAAATGAGCTATTGTACTATTACACAGTACGCGGACGACACTTCATGTGTAATAACAGCTAAATGTAAAGAGGAGCTCGTTGTGTTGGCATCGCGTGTGATTGCTGATATGCAGTCCTGGTCATTAAAAAACCGTCTCATTCTTAATGCAGATAAGACAAATATTGTCACCTTCTCCAAAACTAAAAATTTGGATTACAGTTTGTGTTTGAGCTTGGGGGGCAAATCATTGACGGAGAGTGAGTCGTCCGTCTTTCTGGGTTTGACGGTGGACAGGTGTCTGCGTTGGGGCGAGCATTGCGCGGATCTATCTAAAAAATTGAATCCCATGTTGTATGCTATTGGTATGCTGAGTAGGGTTGTCTCTTTGGAGAGCCTGAAATTATTCTATTATGGTTGTATCGAGTCACGTTTAAGATATGCGATCATGTTCTGGGGATCATCTACATACTTTAACGACATTTTCATTATTCAGAAATGTATGTTAAGAGCCATGAGGGGTGTTTCCTCACGTAGTAGTTGCAGACCTCTGTTCCGGGAAATGAATATAATGACGGTTGCCTCGTTATATATTTATGAATTGATTATCTTCTTGCTCAAAAATACAGATAAATACAGGCGCAATAATCAGATCTACAATACTATGGTGACGCGTCACAATAATGATTTTTCTGTCCCGCTACATCACTCCAAATTTTATGAAAGATCTCTGAGGTACATGGCGGTAAAGGCTTATAATGCATTGCCGGCTAATTTAAAATCGCTAAGCGGTACAAATCTCAGTGCATTCAAGAAGCAATTAAAACTTTATCTGTTGGAAGGAGCCTTCTACAGCATTAACGATTTTATAGTTTGACAAGTGTTATATATTGTACCTGATCTGTGTATTTTTTTTTAATGACAATGTCAATGTTAGTAGGGTATATTGGAGAGTTCTGGACCCACCCCCACCACCATTCCTCCACCCCCACCACTCAATCCCCCACCACTCCCCACCACGCCCCCCACCACTCCCCCCGCCACTCCCCCACCACTCCCCCCACCACTGCCCCGCCACTGCCCCACCACTCCCCACCACTAATTTTAGTTCCGAACGCGGCCACCGTGCATTTGCAGATGGCGCTGTGGTCGGCGCGCAAAATTAATGTACAGGGTGTCTCAAAATTTAAGAAAATAAATACATATACAGTATGATGCTTTGTGACGTATCAACCATACAGGGCGTTTCAAAAGTAAAGGATTTAGAAAAGTAAGATGGCGGCCAAAATGTAATGGCCTTGATAAGGCACTTTTTGGTCAAAACAAGACGTAATTTGCTCAGTGTGCGCTGTTCGAATGCTTGGTTTATCAAACCGGTGCCCAGATGGCGCCGCTAACCAGACCAGGTGTAAAACTTGGCTGACCAGGTGTCAAACTCGCCAGTATAGGTAGCGGAAACCTGCGCAGGCCTGCCTTAGCTGCAGCAGGTGCTCAATTAATTTGTGTCTATTATAAATACAATTTACTTTACAAATATGAACATACACTGTGTTCCAAAATAAACAGGGTTGTAAGGAAATAAAAGATTAAATTTTGTAGACAAAATTTATTTTTATATACAAACAGATACAGTTAAACTTATTATCTAGTATCACAATAATGGTGTATACAGAGTAATCAATCAACAGTATTTTTATACCAATTAGCACTATCGCCTAGTTTCATTACTTCAAAATCATAATAAAGAGTGGTAAAAGAAGTATGTAGCACTTCTAACATTAGAAAAGCGTTTAATGAATTTGAATGATCTTCTATTAATTTAACAATATTGCCATATAGATCGCCATTTAAATTTATACAAGATTTCAACAATGTATTATAAAAAGTAGGAAACTCGCCATCATCGAAAAACGATAATTTACATTTAATTAGTGGTTGCAGGTTATACAAATTGATATATGTATCATTTGATAATACCATCTGTTGATTCCGACTACTTATTCGTATAACACTAATCGTTTTGTATGTAGACATTTCAATTTGATGATTGGGGCTGCAACCCTCAGTCTTACAAAATTCCTCCCATTCTTCCAATGTGAAGAATATACAGTTTGTTGGGGAACGAATTTGAATGATAGGTGTGAATCCAGCTGCTGGACTAAGGCCGATGTTGAGCCATTTGGAACCGCTATTGTTGAGGAAGTATGATGATTGTCCAATTAGTTGTTTTTCCTTAACGATGTTGTCATCAATCATTTTAAGCGAATCATCAATAAATTCATTGTAAGTTTCTGGAAAGAATTAAAAAATATAGATATAAGTTTATATATACATAATTTACACTCTTACTAGTTTCCATTCTTTAAAAAGTTAGATGAAAAGAAAATATGTGTGAACTCAAATGCAGACAAAGTAATACTGATTTAGTGAAAGAAATATTAGTGGGGATACTTACTCAATTTGAAGCGGCAGAACAGTTCCATCCGAGGCATACGCAGGGGACCAGCTAAGGAGGTGGTAAATCGATCTTATAGTGTCCCCAGGCCAGAGTGTGGATACCATCCCCATTAATAAAGCGTTTATCATCATGAGGTGATAAGGCTAGTTTATTTTGTTCTACCGAATAGACCTCATGTAATTTAGCTCTAAATAAATTCTGTTTTCTTAACAATAAATTTTGATCGAATAAACAGCCGCGATAATCCGCCAAACTGATTTCATCTCGCACAACATTCTTTTTTACACCCTTCACTTTTTTAATTTCTCTACCCTCAACCGCTAGGGCATACATTTTCGCACGCAGTCCAACAAACTCACTCATTATATTCCCCGCGTCTTCGTCTTTAAATAAACCTAATATGGCCTTGTTTTGAGGTGCTATGTTGTAGACATTATTGCTCGAAAAGATTGAAGTGTCAAATCTATGAATATTTTTTTTAATGTCGCTGTATATATCATCAACCTCTACTTTTAAAATAAAACTGTCCGTATCCATATAACACAAACAGACCTTTTCTGCATACTCGCGTTTCAAAAAATTATAGAAAAAGTCATACATTAACTCCTTCGATAGCTCCAAGACGGAGAAGCCAATATAAATAGGTTTATTATATACAACTTTTAGCTTCTCCATCTGGATAGCTACAAAGTTTTCCGAAAAGATGCTGACACTCTTAAAATTTGGTTTCGCGATTAAACTACCAGCCCCGCGACTTTTACCATGGTCCTCCCAATGCGTGACCAATTTGACATCTACTCGCTTATCAACATTCTCCATGGTTTTACCATATACAGAGTTGTTCATAAGCTTGTAGAAGTCTTTTTCGAAATCATTCATAGCTTGCTGACGTAGGCTGGTGTTTAAGTCGATATAATTTTGAAGCCAGTTTGACTGGCTGAATTTCAAAACGCGATGAATTTTGGTGATTTGCAGGCCGAAATGTAATGCTTGTTTTAAAGTTCTATAGTGTATGACATATTTCTCCTTATTTTGCAAATTAGCGATCAGCTTTTTATTTTGAAATTTAGATGTGGGAGGTACCATGTTTTCGGGTAGAAAAGGTAGGTCGTTATGCTCATCATGCAAGGTTACAGGATACTCGACATCTACTTCCAAAAAATAACCAATCTGTGAATCATCAGCGACCCCCGAGATATTTAAATTGTCAATTTCATCTTGACTAACCCAACTAAACCCGCCGAATGGTAGATACTGCGACATTGCCCACCCATACAAATTGTTGGCGTCCCAATAAGCTAAATATGAACTAGGAGCACTCGCATCATAATTGGTCATATATTTATTATTTGCTGTAGCGTGCCGCAAAGATACCTGACACAACCCACCCCTGATACTCCGCTTAACAAAATGATGCATGTCGATGTCAGTGAGTAACTCCAGTTCAATTTTGGTATGCTTCAACATAGCATCCCAAGACAGGCCAGGGCTGGTGTAATATTGAGCTGGATCCAAACTATATGTATCACGACAAATTTTTCTAAAGTTTTCAAAAATATCAGCCAAAAGTAAAACATCGGTTTTTAAATATAAATTTGAATATTCTAATAAATTTTGACATTTAAACGTAGTCCAAACAGTTTGTGCATGTTGATATTCCGCAACCGAAATATCATCATTAGTTAATGAATTGAAAAAATCGCGCTTTGCCGGTAAGGCCGGTTCTTGCAATCGCCCAAAGGTATCTATATATTGGTAAGGGAAAATACCCTTCTTTCTAATTAATTCGAATTCTGAATCTACTGGGAACGCGCGTCTAACATTTAAGAAATCTTGCGAATCTAAATTTTTCGCGAGCTTATCGATAGAAGACGCCATGAACCGAAAACTATCTAAAAACCGTAGATTTATATAAACATTTTGTTTCTCGCCCGATTTATCCGTATAATCACCGACCAAAACTTTCGCGCTAAAACTAATATACCGTTCTTTATTAATCGGAATTACATCAATATTTAAATTTTGTTGTGCCAAATCTCTTAAAAATAGATGGCTATCGTACCCGCTCAAATTATGAAAAAAGATAGGGACAAATTTCGGAATTTTGAAGTTGAGGTTACAATTAGAATGAGCGGCCCCTCGAAACGCTCCCGTAATGTGGCAGTGGTCTCTCACTCTATCTCCGTTGAGAGATAGCTCACAAATGTGGCAAATCACGGCCTCATTATATAATTTTTGTTCGCTATTATTTAAATAATTCATCGGCACGATAGTCTTTAAATAGTTTTCATAGATTAGCTTAACGTCTTCTATCAATTTTTCAACAAACACCGTTGAGCAATCTAAACCGGCATACGTGACAAATTTATTTAAATTTGCATCAAACGAACACACAATTTGATATGCAAAACTATAGGGAATATGTTTGAATGTCTTATTTGTGTACGAATTAGATGGATCACCGCTGCATGTGTGAATTGGTTGGAGAATACTTTCAAAATCGGCATAAACAACAAAAGGAACGGACATTTTTTTATCATAACCATCAAAACGTAAAATGTTTTGTGGCAACATATCACCAAATTTAGTTTTCCGCGCATCAGTTGAGGGTAGTACTGTATACACGTGATTACAGTCATTCTGTTGATGGGTGTTTAGTTTTTCGGGTGTTCTGAAATAAACCAAACACCCATCGCAAATGTATATCTGACCATCATGCTTATTCAATTGAGACGAAACTAGCCTGGAAAGATTTTTTATTAAAACATAATGCGATTTGACCCCGTCTTCCAAAAGTAATAAATTGACGTGAACAGCTTTCCTGTTCCGCGTAAAATAAATCGGCCCCACCACCTCATGATTTTTTGTATCATCATTTATTGCCAAAGCGTAAACATTAATACTTAAATTATTTAATTGTTCAATTTTAGAAATGTCTTTAATTTTAACTGGGAATTTAATACCTTCTAAATTTAGTACGCTGGAGTAATGAGGATAACTACCCACTCTCTCTACTTTTTTGTTGGCCGGATGGAGTGCTGCTACTAGCGACCAACCCAAGCATGCATCATCGGAGTTCTGAATGTTGACGCACGCTTTTTTGTTTCGGATCGAGGGGGGTAGTTCCAAGTAAGATGATCCCCCAAGAGGTTGGTAGGTGTTGATGTTAACCTCTAAATGTGAGACCATCTTAAATGCCCAATTACTCCCTCTCTCCGAAAACTCTTCCGATTTCGACTTTATAATAGCGGCCGCCTGGTCAAAAACGTCCTCCAAGTCAGAAGACTCGGTGACAATGATGTATCGAGTATTAAATGATTTTAAGTCGATTATTTCCTCATCTGCTATCGCTTTAACATAATGAGCAAATAGCTCCAACTGCACCTTAATGCCCGATACAGCCCTAGCCAGAACATCTTTAATCAGGCGGCACACTTTAATTTTCAAATCTGCCAAAAAGGTTAATATATCATAATTTTTATTACCCAAAATTTTATAACTCGCGACACGGTTTTTGTAGGATGAATTAATTTTGAACACTCCATCCGCCAGCATAAATGTGTTATTATTTAAATGCTGTTGTGAGCGGAGATGTCCCCTATATAAATAATTATTAGGAAAACTCAACCCACAACAGCTTACCTGAGACACATCTCGACTAGTAGATGGAGCAGCATCCGCAAGTCTATTAGAACTAGTGGATGGTACTACATCTACTTTAACCCTCTTCTTAGATGGTCCACCAACATGCTCACACGACTCCACACCCTCACCGCAAGTAGCACAACGAGAATTGCGGTGGAGGGTGTTTACATGCCGCTTCAGACTATCACGGCGGCTGAAGGTTTTTTCACACATGCTGCAATTCATTTCTGCAAAGAAACAAGTAAAATGAAATAATTAATAATTCAAAACATTTTAGAAAAATGTACGATTAACTTGAAGCAGAACTATATCTATTTAAAATATATTTAAAATACCGTTTCTTAAAGAATATAAAACTACTAAATAAATTTGAAATTAAAAAAATAGTTTTTTAAAAATAACTGTATGAATATTTAAAATTACTAGACACATCAAAACATCTTAGAAAAATATATAATACCGTTTCTAAAAGAATATTAAAAGACACTAGTAAATATGTACTTACTTGTAGAATAATATAAAGATCAGTGCTGTATGATATTTACAACACTGTCAGCTGTATTTTATACAACATTAGTAAATGTAGCGCCTGCGCTTTAGAAGATAATAAAAACTGATATTTTTGAATAACAAATATGTTTTACCATCTAAAACGGATGACTAAACAAATATTTTACAGATAAACAACTTCGTAATATCAATACATTATTATAAACAACATTATCTTTCACCTCCTGTTTTGCATAAACTAGTAATAATATTTCATATATCAACAGATGCAATTACATAATTTAATTTCCAATATGTTTGTGTTACAATGTTACATTGATACATTGTATTGAAGAAAATAATGATGATAAATTTTCAATATCTAAGCAAAAATTATTTATTTTGGAATATAAAGAAAAACATCCGCTTATATAATTAGAATTACCAATAAGATGTATTATGGTAAACAAATTTAATTACACTTTGTATCAATGATAAGAAATTTTTATAATTTCACATGTATATATATGGGAAAAGTATAGCTAACCATCAATTGCAACTGTTCCTTCCAACAACTGCAATAACATCACATTTTTTACTAAAATGGCTAATATTCCTTCCACAATTTTAATTAAATCTCTAGATGAGGGTCTACTGTCACCAAAAATGTTGCACGTGGTTGTGAAAGAATTATTTAGGTAAGATAATTTACATAATTCATTCATTTTAGATTTTATTGTTTTTGTTAATTTTATTAAGATTTGGGGTTACCAAAATTGGATTCAGAGGCTCGCAAGTAGTCGTAAACCTAACGTATTCCCCTAAGAAAGAAACTCTGCTAAAGAAGTTCGGCAACCTACCGATTAAATATATACGTATGAACAACACCAAAGAAGATGAAATTGCTCTATTTGAAACAGCAATGAGGAGGTTTCAATTTAATCTGGCTGAAGATGAGGATGAAGAGAAGCGGTGCTCTTCATATTCATCTGCATTTGTGATGCCCCAACAACAGCAGCCAAAAAGAGCTAGAGAGGAAGAAGAGGAAGAGTCCAAAATAAAAAACAACAAAATTAAAATATTGGAAAATAGAATGTTAAAGCCGGCGGCATCTTCATCATCAGTAGATTTCGACTTTACTTATGATGAAGATGCTGCAGACTTTTGCAGCCAAAAATTTGATTGCAAGAAAAAATCATAAAAATAAAAAAATTGGGGTGTGGGAAGTTGTATATAATTAAGTGTGAAAGAAAAAAATCAGTTATTACTAAGTAATAAGTGTTTATTATGAATCCATCACATCCTACTGTTATTTTTTAGAACTGAGTTCAATGATTTCTTTTAATAATGAATGTATTGTTCTCTATCTCATTGTGGTTTCAATGATATTTAAAAATAAACTAAGAATGAAAACTTTTGTGGTTTTATTCCCTTTATTAAGATAATAGAATAAAATAGCTAAACAGCTTTTTCAACGGCTTTTGAAGTGTTACAAACAGCTTTTGAACAGCTTCTGAAGTGCTTTGAACAGCTTTTGAAGTGCTACAAAACAGCTTTTGAACAGCTTCTGAAGTGCTTTGAACGACTGTTGAAGTGCTACAAACAGCTTTTGAACAGCTTCTGAAGTGCTTTGAACAGCTTTTGAAGTGCTACAAACAGCTTTTGAACAGCTTCTGAAGTGCTTTGAACGGCTGTTGAAGTGCTACAAACAGCTTTTGAACAGCTTCTGAAGTGCTTTGAAGTGCTACAAAACAGCTTTTAAACAGCTTCTGAAGTGCTTTGAACGGCTGTTGAAGTGCTACAAACAGCTTTTGAACAGCTTCTGAAGTGCTTTGAACGGCTTTTGAAGTGCTACAAAACAGCTTTTGAACAGCTTCTGAAGTGCTTTGAACGGCTCTTGAAGTGCTACAAACAGCTTTGAACTGCCTCCCAAGTGCTTCGAAACAGGTGATATACAGAATACAATGGGCTGTAAGCGGTTAATACTGGTTTTGAAGAGCTCTGTATAATTTTCAATAGCGATAATTGATGCTGTCTATACTACTTACACTTGATAACTATGAGAAAATATGAAGTAGAATCGATGAAATAAATTCGCAGAATAAATGGCATATATCACAACAACCAATAAATTACGGTAATTTTTACATCACTGAGTAGAACTATTGAATTTAGAAATACAATTTAGTTTTGATATATGAAAACAAGTTCTTTAGGAGAGAATTTAATTATATAGAAAATTATAAATGAGTTGAGATTTTTACTTGAAGTTGGGCAGAATAAACGGCATATATCACAACCAATATTTGTTTAAATCTACTAGATTATATAGCGATATATATTTCAAACAAGAGTAGAACCATTGTATTTACAAATACTATTTAGTTTTTGACACCCGATGGTAAATTTTGCTAGAATAAATCTTGATAAAAAATGAGGTGTGGCCACCACAAGACTTTCTTATACGTATGAGCGTTTCAAATTATAGAATTTTAAGAATTTTTTATACAAAAATTATTCAAAATCCTATTCTAAGTACTTCTATTCGCTTAATAAATCTCTATAGAATGCATACTTTGCAAGATATTATCAAAAAAGTGCTACTCGCTAAGAGTAAAAGTGCTACTTCCGGTCCGAATTTTGAAATTTCAAATATATATAAAAAATATTACTAATCCAGTTCTAAATACTTTTGTACTCTTGATAAATATATAGAATGCATAACTTACGACATAATTGCAAAAAATCGCTATTCGATAAGAGTAAAAGTGGTACTTCCGGTCTGAATTTTGAAATCTTTTTTAAACAAAAGATATTGAAAATTATGTTTTAAATACTTTTATACCCGTAACGTACTTGTCTAAAAGGCTTGGCTTGCGAAATATTCGCGAAAAACTGATTTTCGATAAGAGTAAAAGACCTACTTCCGGTAGGAATTTCGAAAAACTTTTTAAATAAAATTATTCTCAATTTCAATTTAAGTATATATGAATTCTTTATAAATTTGTTTAAACTTAGTAGTTAACGAAATATTGTCAAAATTCGATTTTTTCGCTGAAGTAAACTGCTACTTCCGGTCTACCGATTTTACTGAAAAACTAATCAGATCTTAAGAGGGAGATTGTACACGTAAATAGTTCTTTCACAACCACGTGCTACATTTTTGGTGACAGTAGACCCTCATCTAGAGATTTAATTAAAATTGTGGAAGGAATATTAGCCATTTTAGTTAAAAATGAGATGTTGTTATTGCAGTTGTTGGAAAGAACAGTTGCAATTGATGGTTAGCTATACTTTTCCCATATATACATGTGAAAATTATAAAAAATTGGTTTAGCTCGAGAAAGTCAAGGTCAAGGTTAAAGACCTAGATAAATGTGGAGCTCAAAGTCAAAAGTTCAAGGGTATCGGTTAATAGAGGAGAATTACTAGAGCCAGTGAGAATTGAAGTGTGAAATAGTATATAAGGATGCCGAAAAGGTCAATGAATATAATAAATGTGTTTAGAAGTTGTACGAAGCAGCAGGTTTATCCCAAATATGAACGAAAATGAAGAACTGTCTAGTAAAGTGCTGCTGGAAGTGCAACAGGAATTTAATAATTTCAATTATGTTGGCGATATATTGTCGAAAAGTCGAGACAATGCGATAGATGATAAAAGAGATGAGACAGTATGCAGAAGAGAATTTGAATGGGCTCTAATAAAAGATAACATCGCACAGCAGTTTTATGAATCCTATAAATATAACTTAATGTATTTATGTGATGTATATGAATATTATAAGTATGATGGAAGAAGGAGAAGTAGAACGCTCATGAACTATTTGAGTTGGTTCGCTGAATAAGAGGTGAATTCCTTTATTTGAACAATTCTTATACCAATATTTAAATAAAAAATCAAATTTTAGTGTTAATAAGAAAACACTATTGTTGCTATTTAAATAGGAACAATATAATATCACAGTCGTTTTAGAATTACTGTTACTAATGCAAATTAAACTGTATAATAGTATATAATAAATGTTTATCAAAAAACCTTGTTTAATATTAAATTATAATTAGATAAACACGGATTTCTTCTCCTTTTCCACTAATTACTTAACTTTAATAGTTATAATCGTTGTTTACTGTGATACAATGTAAAATTATAACATGCAATTGATAACAATTGTGTCATATACGGAACTATTGATGCATGTTGGCCATTACATTTTGGATGCCATCCTACTTTTCTAAATCCTTTACTTTTGAAACGCCCTGTATGGTTGATACGTCACAAAGCAAACCAGTTGAAGTGAATAAAAACAATGAAAAAATATTATTAAAAAGAGTTTACAGTAATACCAAAATTATCCACTAAAAATAACAAGTTTAAAAATTGGTACCATAATTCTAGAAGAAAACAAAATATATGGTTCAAACACATCGAAAATTCTTGTAAAATTGAAAAAGGTTAAGCATTTTGCTTTTTATCCCATATGTATATAAAAAATAAACACAGTTTAGTTGTTACTAATAATTATTATACTAACCTTGTTTTTTCAACCAACAATCCTAGAAGAAAAACATATATATGGTCCACTTCAAACTCTTCGTTTTATGTGAATTCCTTTATTTGAACAATTCTTATACCAATATTTAAATAAAAATCAAATTTTAGTGCTAATAACAAAACACTATTGTTGCCCATATGTATATAAAAAATAAACACAGTTTTGTTGTTACTAATAATTATTTATACTAACCTTGTTTTTTCAACCAACAATCCTAGAAGAAAAACAGATATATGGTCCACCTCAAACTTTTCGTTTTATATGAATTCCTTTATTTGAACAATTCTTATACCAATATTTAAATAAAAAATCAAATTTTAGTGTTAATAAGAAAACACTATTGTTGCTATTTAAATAGGAACAATATAATATCACAGTCGTTTTAGAATTACTGTTACTAATGCAAATTAAACTGTATAATAGTATATATAATAAATGTTTATCAAAAAACCTTGTTTAATATTAAATTATAATTAGATGAACACGGATTTCTTCTCCTTTTCCACTAATTACTTAACTTTAACAGTTATAATCGTTGTTTACTGTAAAATTATAACATGCAATTGATAACAATTGTGTCATATACGGAACTATTGATGCATGTTTACTTATATTTGCAAGTTCCTAATCTTATATCTTAAAATAACTTGTTTGTATTCAATTGCGATTACAGCAACCAGGAAATAGATACCCATAATTTGAATACACATTTGTTCAAAAGTATACGACTTAATTTATAAAATAAATTTCAACCATTTATAATTTCCTCTATAATTAAATTCTTTCCACATTATATTTTCTAGATATATAGATATTAAATTAGTTAATAAATGGTCAGATAAATATGGTGCTAAATTTTAAATTATGTCAGGAGCGAGTATATATAGTAATAACTATCCGAAAATGTCGAATTTGTAAAAAGAAATAAATTCAACGACTTCACTACCACTGAAAAAATAGGGGGGAAAATTATGTGAATAATAAATTTGGTATGTTAGAAAATAATATATATCAACAATTAATTGTAAATAGATTAGTTGTTTCTAGACTATTATTGAATAAAGATGTATTTCCTAATTTCTACTCTATTAATGCTATTGTCATTAAATAATATTCAATCATCTAGTGTTTTTATTACAAAAAAATATAATATATCAACTGAAAGAAATTTCCTTTTAGTCGAAAGACATAGAGATTCACTTATTTTAAACGAATATCAATCATTTTATACGGATGATTACATACCATTGGGTTTGTTATTTATTAATTTAAAAGGTAATAATTAAATATTCCAACTTTTTCGTTTTATTTTAGGAACACATATTATTGATGGTGATGACAGCAATTTAACAATAGGATATATTATTGGATCACATGGAGGTTACTATCCAGTTACAAACTTTCAAAGCAAAATGTACTGTGGATGGTTCAATATTACGGAACTTGCTAATCCTAATGATGCTATTTATTTTGGGTATTACTGGTGGGAAAATATTAATGATTTTTTAGTTGATATTAGTCCTTCACTTAGTGAACATTTATTAAGAAATAATTTTTGTATTACATATAATAGTAATTAATATGAAATAAAAAACCATTGAAATAGTTGGTTCTTTTATTAGACATTTTAACACCTGTAATTAATTTTTGTTTTTTCGTTTAAATCTAACTACTAGATTATATACTGATATACATATTTCAAACAAGAGTGGAAGTTCCAGTGATGTAAAATTATCGTAATTTATATTTTTGGTAAATTACCGCGGTAAATTACTGTTCTTTTATGCCTAGATTTATTCTCGCGTAAGTGCTCTATAGTTATTTGAACTAAAATAATTTTAGTATAGCATTGTGTGTAGTGTTGTGCAGCTGCTTACTGCGGTAAGTAGACACTTATTTTGGCCTTTGAAACTTCGTAAAATTTCACCCAACGCGTGCCTCTCTTGCCATGACCTAAGAAGGTCATGTGTGTAAAAACAAGATAAGCTGCATTCCAACCTTGATGAGATAATAGTCTCCGCTGTTATTTTTGGCCGAAACAAGATGTAATTCGGTGAGTGGGCACTTTTCCAGTGCTTTGTGAGTTACATTTACCAATCACATGCAGTTGTCATGACTGCGATTGTCAATTGCAATCACAGCAACAGGGAAATAATTTTTTATTCCCAATATATGTTATCACACGAGATCTATTTTCCTTTAAATAAGCAGTCATACGTTGCAGACATGCTGTATATCCGTACCGTTCAACCAATGTGGATGTAAATTATTATTCTGTTTTTGGGAAAGTTAATACAGTATCCCTTAAGTATATAATATAGATTTAGAGTGTTACGGAGAGTTATCTAAGAACAGTCCATTTCCATAAAAATTCATCATGTCACGACTTAGAAAAGATAGTGGTTGTGCATCTTCAACTCGATCTGTACCCACCCGCATCAGGCTTGATAGTGGTTGCGCATCGTTATCAACAGCATCAACACTTTCTCTACCGATTGTTATTGATGAAAGTCGAAACGATATGGTTCAATATCAACAAAATGAAGAGGTGATTAATTTCATTCAAGATGAGAAGAAGGCTGAATATATTCGAGAATGGTTGAGTGAACAACGGCGTTTCTTTCCAACATTCCGAACATTTAAATTTACAGAGGAGAGTTAGTATAAATAATAATCAAATTTGAGCAACAACAACAACATTGATTTACGGTGTTATGAAAAACTGTAGAAAAGCCCACATTATCAACATCTAAAATTGGGGAAGTTTGGTGCACTTCACTAAGTGAAAAAGTTTCTAGACTTATACATTACCCCTATGTTTTAGACATAGTTCGAATAGTAAATGTTACAAAATTAATTGTTTAGTCAAATTCATTAAACGCTTTTCTAATGTTAGAAGTGCTACATACTTCTTTTACTACTCTTCATTATGATTATGAAGTAATGAAACTAGGCGATATTGCTAATTGGTATAACAATACTGTTGATTAATTACTCTGTATACTCCATAATTGTGATACTAGATAATAAGTTTAATTGTATTTGTTTGTATATAAAAACAAAATTAAATGTTTAGATTGTATAAAAAGCGAATCTTAATTTAAAAAATAAAAAATTATTCTTAATATTTGTTTTTTCCGTACACCTAAATTTAAATAAAATTCAAATTTTTAGTGTTTACGTTTTTTAATAATTAAATACATCGATCATGTAAAGTAAATTGTATTTATAATAGACACATAAATTAATTGAGCACCTGCTGCAGCTAAGGCAGGCCTGCGCAGGTTTCCGCTACCTATACTGGCGAGTTTGACACCTGGTCAGCCAAGTTTTACACCTGGTCTGGTTAGCGGCGCCATCTGGGCACCGGTTTGATAAACCAAGCATTCGAACAGCGCACACTGAGCAAATTACGTCTTGTTTTGACCAAAAAGTGCCTTATCAAGGCCATTACATTTTGGCCGCCATCTTACTTTTCTAAATCCTTTACTTTTGAAACGCCCTGTATGGTTGATACGTCACAAAGCATCATACTGTATATGTATTTATTTTCTTAAATTTTGAGACACCCTGTACATTAATTTTGCGCGCCGACCACAGCGCCATCTGCAAATCCACGGTGGCCGCGTTCGGAACTAAAATTAGTGGTGGGGGAGTGGTGGGGCAGTGGTGGGGCAGTGGTGGGGCAGTGGTGGGGAGTGGTGGGGAGTGGTGGGGGAGTGGTGGGGGGCGTGGTGGGGGGCGTGGTGGGGGGCGTGGTGGGGAGTGGCGGGGCAGTGGTGGGGGATTGAGTGGTGGGGGGTGGAGGAATGGTGGTGGGGGGTGGGTCCAGAACTCTCCAATATACCCTACTAATGTTCTTTTGAATTTATGACAATAAAGATATTATTATTATTATTATTATTATTATTATTATTAAATCACCCAAACAAGTTATCCATACTTCGGACATCAATACCTCGATTCCATAGATACTAACACCGTAGGGCTAGCGTGCTCGAGGACGTCGGGAGCCGGAGTTAATAATTATTCAACTACCACTCACTGATTAATTATTACTTACCGAGGTGAAAATAAATTACTGTGATGAATCGTAATAATGAATGATCTTCGTAATGCCTGATTTTAGACGTGTTTTGCCCTTTTAACCCATTAATGCCCACCGTATGATATATCATACGTCAGCTGACGTTCGCTTTTAGGTTATGTATTTCTTAATTTGAATGTTGTGAGGTACTATAGGGCAATCCAACGACCTGTCAATTAAAATTCAAGATGGCCGTTGTGGGCAAACAAGCAGATTTGTATAATTAAAATTTGACTAAAAGTGCTCTTACTAAACAATTATCTTATTAAATTAAATTACTAAGGTCATTATTTAGTTATCTAAGTATGATGTTGTGTATCAAAGGCTAAAACTTATAATTATGTGACCAGAACGTTCTGTTTTGCATATGTTTGAAAGAAGTGTTTCAAGAAAAAACAGCTGAATTATTGCCTGCTTTGAAGTTTTCATTGGAAAACCAGATAATAATTTAGTTCAGCAGCAGTACTGTTCTATTTATAAGCACGACAGAAATTTTAATAGCAATAACTCATCAGGGAAGTATGTGCTACATTAGTGACACTCGGGGTGACATACATCTGAAAAATGAATGGAAGAAGTGATTTTTGCAACAATATTAACCCAGGATATGTTCTAGGAGAAAGATCATTTTTAATAAAGGAAGCACTAGGAATTCTGCAAGAGAATTTTAGTTATTCCAGCTTTTACTAATGGAAGAACTCGTTACCACCTTAAAAAATCTCATTCCAGTATCTGTGTTAAAAAAGTGTAATAATATGCAAAAATTAAACAGTGTAGATAAAATTGTGATTGTGTTTAATGCTTTAATTAACATATTGCAGTGACCTTGAGTTTGGTGGTAGATTATAAATAGGCATGATAAAGATCACTTCAAGATTTAATTTAATTAATTGTTATTTTATTTATTTTTATCATGATGTGTATATAAATATTCATTATGTCAATATTTTGCCAAAATTTAATTTTTATTTACGTTAAATAATAAAAGAATGTTAGTATAAATTTTATAAAAGTCATAATATTAAAATAAGCATAAAATATTACGTGGACGATAACAAGAAACTGTTTTCCCGCACGAAGAATACTGTTACCGGGAGAGATCAATAGTGTGGCTCGGCGAAAACAATATTTTTCGCTAGATGCATTGGATGAGTCATGAACGTGTAAACAAGTTGATATTTACATGTTTGTTTACCTTTTTCAAAGATTGTTAATACGCTGGTTTCCTGAGTGGTGCAGCACTGCAGCTATGTATTTCTGGAGGTGGAATGGTATCTACCGAACAGAACCGGACGTTTTTGTGAAGAAAATTAGCGATATAAACCGGGACCGATCAGAAAACGGCGGAGTTGCTTGGTGTAAACCGCACTCAAAAGAGGAAAAAAGGAGAAGTAGGTGCAAACCTCTTCTTCCTCTTAAATGTTATATTAACTTAGAAGTTTATTCTTGAATTTGAACTTAGAATATTTTCAAAGAGATTTTTCGATACTTATAAAATTTTCAACAAAAATTAAAACTTGTAATATTTTCCGTAATAATTTTACTGTACTTATAGAAATTTTCTAACTGAGATGGAACTCGGAATAACTTTATGAATTAGATATCGTTTTAATTTAGAGCTCAATTTACATTGAAACTTGTAATTATTTTAGAAATAATTATTTATGTATGGAACAGTTTTATTTAATTAAAACTTTGAGTTTTTTTTTATTTTTCTAGAATGTTTTGTTTTATATGTAGGGTTATTACACCATGCATTATGATAAAACATTTTAGTGACTGTAATGATCAAGTTGAATAGCGTAATAATTTTTTTTTTTATAAAGATTTTTCTTTACTATTTTATTTATCAGATTAGAGGATTTGTGGTTAATAATTTTGTTTTATGTATATATAGAATAATTGAACAGTGAACGAATTTTTAATAATGGATGAGTTTGAAGTGATGTACGAAGAATTAAGGTGATTTGATAATGTTTGTTATAAATGTGTGTATAGTGTTGTACCAATTTTTTTTGAGTGGTGTTTTGTATTGGAATCTCAAAAGGAGGTAAAGTTTTTATTTAATATATATATATATATATTTTCCTTTATGTATATCAAGTATATTTTATAGTACTTGTGTGTTTGATATTAACGTGTTGGGTAATAGATCAGGGATGTGTGCGATGAATTAAGTACTTGTTTAATTCATAGCATGGAGTCCTGGTGAATCCTTAAAACACAAATTAGTCTTGGTGGTACTGTGTTGGGAGCGAGAAAAGGCGCCAGGCAGAACTAATCAGGGCTGAGTTAATTAATTAAATGCACAAAGACTTTTATTTTATTTTATTTTTATTAAATTTAAAATTTATATATATACCTTAAGGGGTGAGCACATGGTGGTGTATGTTCGGGTTGTGTCCGACGAGTTAAAAAGCATACTCGTAGGGTGGAACTTTGGGGTACCTACCAGTGTGAATTTGTTTTCTGATGGTACTGTCTTGGGAGCGAGCAAAGGCGCCAGGCAGGACTAATTAGGGCAAAGCCACTCCCTTAATGTTTATATTTTCTTTGTAAATAATAAATTGCGTAATTTTTGGTTATTCACATTCCAGTACAATTCATCATATGCGATAAATTTTATTTTATTAAAGATGTTGATTGTTTACATGTATCTATGACAAATATAAATCATGATAATCACGTTTATATTTAAAATATAAAATTTTCTCGACGTTATGCTTTCATTTATTTTAATTTCTTTATTATATTGGCTTGTTGATTATGATATGTGTAGTTTTAGATGATGTTTTGAAATATTAATTTTTTTTCTTGTAAATATATATATTTGTGTAATTTAAAATTTCTCATTCTTTAATATTTATTTTTAATAAATTAGATGATAAGATTTATTTTGCGTTTTATTTTCTTTACCTGACCTGGTGATAATTAAAGAGCATTCAAATTGATTGGAGAATTTATTTATATTTTCTGCCCCTGAGAGAACATTTTCTTTAATCATTCTAAACTGAGCTAGTTAAATGTAAAATTGCCTAACCTATCTAGCAGAAAATTTGTTGTATCTTAGTCTAGCATAAGGCCTAGCACTAGGATGTATGCTTGATTCTTACCTACCCATTGATTGAATAATTTAAATTATTTTATATAAACCTCAATTTGTAAGAGTCACAGCAATATGTAAGTTATAAATGATTTTGTATTTATAATTATTTATGGCGCTATATAATCTTAATTTATTTCTGTACAACGTGGCCAATATTTTAGAATTTAAATAGGCATTTCCTTACAGACAAAACACAAAACTAATAATAAGTTAAATTTATGTATTAATATATTTGAAATGTATTTACATTTTTTTAAGTCCTAAACTGTTATATATTGTACGCTAAATATTTATAATAAACTTTTATAAGCTTACACATAATATTTCTACATGATTAAACTTATTTCCTTATTACTATTTATTAACTATTGCTTCTATAATAATTAAGTGAAACTATTTTAATAAATAAATCTTATTAAACAATCCTCTGATTATTTTGTCAGGTATTGAAAATTTAAAGACAAATTTAAATAATTAATCCTTAATCAGTACATGAGTGGCTTTGTTTTTCTTCGTATACTAGAAATAATAATGCACCAGCATAATTACAATGTTCAGCTGTTACCAGCCATGCATGTAGAGTGAGCCGAAAGTACTGATTCACATTTCATAATAATGCACTACACATCCATTGGTTTTAAATTAACTTCTTATAAATGTTTCACCTAATCAAAAACACGTACTTTTCCACATAAAATAAATAAGTTGTTAATAAATGTAAGCGGTGAGGCTCTTGAACACTGTCATTTGGTTCTTACTGTAATAAATATGTAATAGAACCAAAATATATAAAATAATATTCGTATTTGGCACAGGTGGAATACTATCTATTAAAGTGTCTAATTTCAAGAGTGAATAGATCCAAATTATCAAGTAATTTAATGTTCATCTGATAGCTGCCAAAAAATACATTCTCACACGAATAATTATTTTCTATGATGATTTCAACAAAATGTTACTCCAACTTCTGGATTTTCAGTTAAGAACTTCTTCAGGTAATCACTCTGCATTATCATGTTTATAAACTCAGCACACACGAAAAGTAAAACCATATTAAAACTAATAATGATGGCATACTAAACTAAGGTCCATTCATTGTTTGCCCACAGACGCCATATTAGATCATGTGATTTGGATTCCCTAATTCGTGGCAGAATAATTGAGAGTGAAGTATATTAGTAACACTCTGTCATTTGATAGATTAACAGTTGTGAGCGTTTTATAACATAAAAAAAAAACTTGAATATAGTGTACAGGTCTTCAACAGTACACCAGTTTTGATTATTATTTTATTTTGTCCAATATTTGTTGAGATGCCTTATAATTGTTGTTATTGCAAAAAAAACTCGGTTTATTATTGACGTATGTTTTATCATACGCTGGGAAATTCTAACTACATTCTCAATTCTAGAAAAAAAAAGTACGATCCACGTGACGCTGAAGAACTTTTGAATTATTTATACACATTACCTTCGGATGACGAATTAGCGGACGAAATTGAGAATTTCCGAGAACTGGATTTCGTATTATTACCTCCAAGCGATGGCAACGATACAGATCAGGACGGCGCTAGCAGCGATTTAGAAGGAAACGAAACTGTTCGAGATATTGGAAAAGGAGTTCTTTCGCAACCTATGGTGGTAGTTGGCAGATCAAGTGAAAAAGTTGTAGATATTTTGCATGTCAACAGCAGTGATCAATCACAAGAAAATGAAACTGATTGGTCTGATTCAGACAATGAGCCGCTCGCAAAAAAAAGTAAAAGCAGCAAATGACAAGAATAATACTAAAAAGAATGATAAAAAAGTTGTAAAACAGAAGCGTGTTTGGCGTAAGAGAGAACTGGAACGAAGAGATTGTCGTCTAGATGACCTAAAAAACTGCCAACCTACAATAATACAAGAAGTACAAAATGAAAAACTCTGTCCAAGTGATATATTCAAAAAAAATTTCGACGATGACTTTATGCAGTATACGTGCCAAGAGACTGAGAAATATGCCATTTTTAAAGGAGTTAATGATTTTAAAATTACCGTGGAAGAGTTGTATAAATATTTTGCCATTTTGCTTTTATCAGGATATTCTAAAGTTCCATTTAGACGCATGTACTGGGAAACGCGATGGGATACATATAATCCGTTGGTGGCAATTAGTATGTCACGTAACCGATTCGAAGCATTCTTACATTTTAACGACAACACAAAAATTGACGATGAGGACAAAATTTATAAAGTAAGACCTTTGGTCAACCATCTGAACGAAAAATTCTCCAGTTTCGTCCAGTCACTTGGAAAGTGGTTTTCTCTTGACGAAGCTATGAAACCATATTATGGGCATCATCGAATGAAGCAATTTATCAGGGGAAAACCAATCAGATATGGTTTTAAATTCTGGTGCCTTACTACTCATGACGGTTATCTAATCAAATTTATTCCTTATACAGGAGGCGGGGATAAAATAGAGGGGATGTCACTAGGAAGTAGTGTTACCAAAAAGTTGTGTTTAAATTTTATTCCAAAAGAAGGCACCGTCTTTTTAGACAACTATTTCAATTCTTTGCCACTTTTAAACCAGCTAAGTGCTAATAACATTAACTGTGTTGGTACCATTAGGTAAGATCGAATAGAAAAGGCGCCTATTCCTGATCTAAAGAAGGAAAAGCGTGGTACGTATTATGTTTTACAAGATACAAACTCTTGTATTACTCTGACAAGATGGCATGATAACAGCTAAGTGACCATGGCAACAAATCTAGACAGCCGCACAATTTGTTTAACCAAAGGAACATGCAGACGCTGGTCCAAAAAGGAAAAGTCTATGATCCCTGTGGAGCAACCAACTGTTGTTGCATTATATAACAAGGGTATGGGTGGGGTTGGTCTATTTGATAAACTGCGTGGTTTATATAGGATCAGAATTCGCTCAAAAAAATGGTACTAGCCGTTAGTAAGATTTTGTCTGAATGGAGCAGTGGTCAACATGTGGAGATTGTATCGTCAGGTTGATAATAGAATTTACAAGAAGAATTGTGTTGGCAATTCAGACAACAGCCGAGCCTCTAGGAAATAAAGCACCTAGACCTAAATCAAGCAACTTAGTTTTAAGTGAGATTGTATTAAATGTAATGTTGGTCTGCATCCTGATGGATGTTTCAGGCAGTATCATGTTCTAAATCATTAAAAATATAGGTGTTTTGCTTTAGTAATTATTATTTGGAAGTTACCCTGTATTATTCCCAGTGTACGATATATCATACGTAAAAAAACACAACTTTTTTTAAAATTTCTTGTTTTTGTCGAATAAATATGTTTAAGAGTCCCAAATAGAAGAACATACTACAAGAAAAAGACAAAATTAAAAAAAAATTAATTGGGCATTAATGGGTTAAAGACTCGGAGGTGTATGGGGGAAAGACAAGAATATTCCAGCAAAACTAGGCGACAGCGAGACAGATCACGTTACTAGAAAATGTAAAATACGCAATTCCATGCAACAAGGAACTGTGAGAACTATTTAGATAACTCTAGACGGACAAAAAAAATGCAAAGTCGCCAATCTTAAATTTAAACAAAGAGCTTCCCATAACTACATATTTTAAATCGAATATTTTAACGGAATATATGCGACGCAAATTTTAATTTTGAAAATTTCAAAACGTAATTTATTTAGACTTTGAAATATAATTTGAATTAATACTGATTTAAAAATATTTAACGTGTAATATACAGGGATGAGAAAATTAAATGTTGGCCGCTTCTTTTTAAATGCAGTAGGTCTTCTGTGTTTTGCTCAAACTGTGTGTTACATTTGCATTTACCTCATTCTTTCCGAATTGTAGACTCGTTTGGCACTTTTAAGCTTCTTTGGCGATTTTAAAAATCTAACCATGTGGAATGAATTAAACACAATTTGGTAAACAACACTTGTACGACATTTTACAACGATCTTCAATAAAAGTCAAGGACAAAAACAATGTATTTAAGAATTAAAACGGCGATACCGTGATACCGCGAGATCAAAAATTATACTGATAAAGGTTTGCCTGATAATTCCGATTAAATTATCAGGTCCACTGTCATACTGACATTTGACCGACATAAAATTTGTATATATGTGTTTATTTAAAATGATTTACATGTTTGAATAACATTTTATTAAAAATTAATAAACAAATTACAATAAATGTTCAAAATGACCCCCGCCTTGTTCGTTGTACACGTTTGCGCGCCTTTTCATGCTATCAAAAGCATTTTGCAACATTTGTGGCGTTATGGTTGCACATACTTCAATAATCTTTTGTTGGAGTTCTTGCAAATTATGTGCAGGAGTTCTGAAAATTCTCTTTTTTGCAGTAAGGGAACACAAAATGGTCCATAATAGTCTAAACCAGGTGAACTCGAAGGAAACTCAACTTGCGTACGCAAACTTATAAGTCGATCATCAGAAAACTCACGGAGAAAGGCTATAGTATCTCGTGTCGTATGTGCTGTTGCGCCGTCATATTGGAAATAACCATTATAAAGTTCATCGTCGTGTAGTTGTTGAACAAATTCATTAAAAATGTTATTTCTGTACCTCTCTGCATTGATGGTGAAATTGAAAAAGACGGCCCAATTATCCTTCTACGGGAGACAGTTCAACAAAAAAAATGCGGTTTATTAGTGCTCCACATTCGCATATTTTGAGAATTTACGAACCCCGAAAGATGAAACCATGCATCATCGGAAAAAAATGTTAAGTTTAACAGGTCGTTATTCATTAAATTGTTGACGAACCACTGGCAGCACGCAAGACGTCTGGGGTGGTCTGTCAAAAGAGCTTGATATGATTGCATCTTATATGGATGCATGTTCAAGTTCCCATTTACAATAGTTCGGCATGTTCCATAAGCAACTCCAATTTCTTGTGACAAGCGTCTCAAAGATTTTGTGGAGTCCTGTTCCATACGATTACGAACGTCAATAATCACTTCTTTTGTACGAATAGTTGGCCTACCAGCTCCTTTTTTTATGAGTAACAGATCTAGTTTTGCGAAATACACCAACACTAGAGGCACATATACAAATCTTGCTCTACTACTGCGAAATTTGGGAAGCGTTCACGAAAATTATCCAAACATAAACGCTTACTGTATTCCCAAACACCATTAACTAGCACACCTGTTCTAAAATACGCTTCAATCATATAAGTTTGTGTCCTGTGGTGTAAACCATAATTGAAAAACAAGATGTCAGAGAGAAAATATAATGACAAATATTAATGACAGTATCACACATAATGATATAACTTAAGACGGACGCTTTACAATCCATGGCAAACCTTTATCAATATAATTTTTGACCTCGCGGTATATCATGCAGTGTGATAATTAAGCGGGTATTTCTAGTGACGTCACGCGCGTCTATTTCATCGGCTGTCAGGCCTCGTTATTATATAAGTGGTGTGGGTTTAACTATTTTGTAATGGTTTCCATATCTGACGTAAGAATACGTAAGAAAGAGTCCCTTTCAGTACATGGATTGCAACACTCTCAAAACAGAATTCATCTATTACAGCAGCAACTCATCAAAAGCTGCAAAATGTTTTTCAATTTGACAAAGAGATGACAAATCTAATGAAAAGAAAGCACTTACGGATTAATAATTTTAAAACGATCAATACTGGGAAAAGAAGTTTAAGAAAATTAGCATTAACCGATAATTTAATACACATCTATACAGAACTTGTTAAACTAAACGAAAAAAAAAATGAAGAATTCTTTTTTATTACATATCAGAAGTAAGTCACAGTTTTCACAAAACAATAAGTGCTAACGAAATTGATCACAAACATGACAGTTTTTCTTATCACGACATGGATGGGATTTTGGTCTTGGCGATGACTTTAGTTGACTTTACTTTTAAAAACTTTATCTTTCGTTTTTAGTTCAACTTTTTTTGTAACAAAAATGCAACCAACATTTTTGCAAATTAAAGGATTTAAAGAAATTTGTGGGTCTTGTTTACTAGAAATCTTGAGGTTTGTTCGAACCTGCAGTTCTGAACGGTTCTAGAACTAGTGCGCATGTCATTTAAGAAAAAGACTGTTCGGACCATGCAGTTCTGGAACTGCAAATTCTGAGAACTGATAGTTCGGTGTTCGGTCTTTCAGAACTAGTAATTCAAGAACCGTTCGGAACGGTTCTAACAGTTCTCGATGATGGGCTAGTATTTGAAATTCTGATAAATCCGGAGCATGCGTAATTGTCATTCGTATCAGCTTTCGCATTTTTCTGGTTATGTTTATCGTATTTATGTTGAACTTTAGAGTTTGGAGTTGTTGTAGGTTAGTTTTTAAGTTATCGTTCAAGTACCTATTTGTTTTTTATTTTATTTTGTGATATTATTAGAGTATTGGTGTGATTCGGTTCATCAAACCTATTTTTAATTTTTTTTACAGTTTTTATTCACACCTATTATATCAATTTTGTAATAGCCAAAGTAAACAGCTATAAGTATGTGATTAAACATTAATTTCTTCAAATGGTGGTTTATTGTTTTAGAAATTACTTTATTGACTACCATGTTTTTGAGTCTAGCAAGTGATTCTTCCTCTAAGAATGAAGTGAATGTAATGGTACAATTATAGGAACTTGCGAACATGTGAAAAGTGAATTTATATTATCATATATTCGTAGAGAAAGTGACATATTTGTTAAACTTAGACAAAATAGTATTTAATATTATGTAAACTAAACTTATAATTTTTGGTTCGATGTGTCCCCCTTGAGACTTAAGAAAAATAAAGGGAATTTGTGATATCAACATATTAGATATCCGAACAATCTATTATATGTATGTGTTTGTACCAGCCTGTTACGTCATGAAAATTATAATAAATTGCAAGTTAATGCGACTCTCAGACTTGTGACACAAAACGTTCAGAGTCTGATTGATGTAAGTACCAAATCATGTAGGTATTGCAATTCAAATTACCAAAAAGGCTTCAATTCTCCAAAATGGATTGAAAGAGTGTACTACTTCACAGATTAAAAAAAAGAAGAGGATTTGGCTTTGAACATTGAAAACGTATTGTAATATATTTGTTTAAATTCATCATGATTGTTGATTTTATAGTTATGTAATACATATTTATTAATGTGTGTGTGCATTTGATGCACGTACCAATTATTAATAACAGCTTGTATTAAAAATCCTTGTTTTATTTACCCGGTTTATCAGAAATATCCATTACAAAATTTTGAAAAATGTACTTCTGAACAACTTCTTCATTATTTTTTAAATCCTGTCGTAATTTTGAGATGTAACATTTAAATGTTCATTACGATTGACATTTGTCCACCAGTTTGGTGTTTTTTTAAAAAATGCAGAAATATCCATAACAAAATTTAGAAAAATGTATTTCTTATAAACAACTTTTTCACTACTTTTTAAATGCTGTCGCAATTTTGGTGGTTAGATGCAGATGCAGTAACGTTTAAATGTTCATTACGATTGATATTTGTCCACCAGTTTGGTGTTTTGTAATATATAAATATATTGCTTATATAAAAAATGCAGAATTATCCATTACAAAATTTAGAAAAACGTATTTCATATAAACAACTTTTTCATTACTTTTTAAATCCTGTCGCAATTTTGGTAGTTAGATGCATTAGCTATTAAACGTTCATTACGATAGATATTTCTTCCAATAAGTTTGGTGTTTTTTAATATTACTATTACTAATGTTGGTAGTACAAGTTTCCCTAAAATTCCAATTTTAAAACTGTTCGAACCTTCAGGATTTCGAACCGTTCTAGAACCAGGATTTGGCCGGACATGCGCATTATTATCAGAACTACTAATTCTAGAACGGTTTCGGAACTGTTCAGAACTGGAGGTTCGAACAAACCTTTGGTCAGTGCAAATCTATTTGAATTTTCCTTTTTTTTATAATGTCTCACTACTACTAAAGTTTCATTTGGTAAAATGAAAGCAATTTTTGATTATAAAGTGTGACATATAGACTTTCTACGCTAAGGTCTTCTATTGAGGTGTGCTTCAAATTCACATGAATCACACTGATTATCAAATTACTTCAAATGTTTAGTTTTGATATGGACTTCTAAGTTATTTTTTTTGTTTGTTCTATATTCACATTTGTCACATTTATAATCAAATTGCTTCAAATGGTTAGTTTTTATATGTCCTCTTAAAGAATCTTTGCGGTTGGTTTCATATTCACAAGAATCACATTTATAATCACATTTCTTCCGATGTTTGTTTTTTATATGTAATTCTAATTGACTTTTTCGTTTTGTTCCATATTCACAAGAGCCACATTTATAATCAAAGATCATCAAATGTTTACTTTTTACATGTCTTGCTAAATTTTGTTTTTTATTTGTTCCAAACTCACAAGAGTCACACTTATAATCAAATTGCTTCAAATGGTTACTTTTTATATGTTGTTTTAAATAACTTTTGATGTTTGTTCCATATTCACAAGAATCACATTTATAATCAAATTGCTTCAAATGGTTACTTTTTATATGTTGTCTTAAATTACTTTTGCGGTTTGTTCCATATTCACAAGAGTCACATTTATAATCAAATTGCTTCAAATGTTTACTTTTTACATGTGTTTCTAAATGACATTTGTAATTTGTGCTATATTCACAAGAGTCACATTTATAATCAAATTGCTTCAAATGGTTAGTTTTTATATGTCTTTCTAAATAACATTTGTTATTTGTTCCAAATTCACAAGAGTCACACTTATAATCAAATTGCTTCAAATGGTTACCTTTTATATGTTGTTTTAAATAACTTTTGATGTTTGTTCCATATTCACAACAATCACATTTATAATCAAATTGCTTCAAATGGTTAGTTTTTATATGTGTTTCTAAATTACTTTTGATGTTTGTTCTATATTCACAAGAGTCACATTTATAATCAAATTGCTTCAAATGGTTAGTTTTTATATGTGTTTCTAAATTACTTTTGATGTTTGTTCTATATTCACAAGAGTCACATTTATAATCAAATTGCTTCAAATGGTTAGTTTTTATATGTTGTTCTAAATGACTTTTCATGTTTGTTTGAAATTCACAAGAGTCGCATTTATAATCAAATACCATCAAATGTTTACTTTTTATATGTCTTTCTAGATGACATTTGTTATTTGTTCCAAATTCACAAGATTCACATTTATAATTAAATTGCTTCAAATGTTTAGTTTTACTATGTCTGGTTATAGATCGTTTATGTTTTGCTCGAAACACACACAGCGAACACTTAAATATTTTCATTGGATCTCGTGAGCTGGATTGTTCTATTTCTATATTTGTTATGCTATAATCAGTCTTAGAATGTTCTTGGTCGTCCTTTCCTAAAACAAAAACGTGTGTACTTTTCAGGTGCAGCCTGAGGAATCCTTTAGTCTTGAAACGTCTGCTACATATCCCACATTTATACATTTTAAATATGTAATGCTGGTTGTTGGTGTGCTCCTTAAGATCTGCTTGGTACTTAGTCCTGTACTTGCACTGCTCACATTTATAGATTTCACGGAGACATCTCTTCCGTCCATTCAATGCTGTTGACGCTTGTTTGACCGGTGGGGTCGGTAGGATGCACTTTCTGAAAATAAATAAATATTTCTAATCTCACGCTCATCATCGTAAGGGCGGCATTCATTTTGCTAAAGCGCTTTAATAAGGTAGATAAAGTCCCCGCCAGTAGTAAGGGTTCACATAAATACGAAATTTATTTTTACCACTGTTTTTTACATAAATACCACTTTACACTATGTCCGGTGTGGCTTGACATCATATTTCTTTTATTGTCGAGCTAGGGTCAACATTATAAAATCAATTACTAAATCAGATAAGATGATAAAATCTGTTTTTTTTTTCAAATACTTTGTAATACATAAAGACTGACTTTATCATGGTAATGCCGTAGAGAGAATATATATACGGTGTGCCCATAAAGTCTGGATCCATGATGGAAAACGTAGTGATATATCTTTTCGGCTGCAGGTATTTAAAATGTTAAGTTTACAAGAGAGAATAGCCGTAGTGAGTGTCCGATTCCGAGGGTTATCTTATGAATAATGTCGCGAAGAGTTTACAAGAAAGTTTAGAAAACCAGAGCCCACACAAGCCAATATTCGACGACTTATCAGTAAATTTCGAGGGAAGCGTTAATGATGAGTCAAGTTCGGGAAGACCATCCGTTTCTTTTTTTTCATAGCAGCGGTAGAAGAAATTACACCAGATATGCTACAGTTGGGTCCACTGTAGAGCGGTGGGAAAATGCTTCGACATGGAGGGCGGTCATGTCGAATTACGTTAGTTATGTTATTGCTTATTTGTTAACATTGTTCTTATCAGTTGCGGCCCGTGATTTTTTGGGACGGTAGGGCACGGGGGGGGGGGGGTCTGAGTGTAAAATATGAAAAATTAAGTATAGACAAGAAATAAACTCAATATGTTATGTAATTAACTTGTTTGAAAATAAAATCCATTCGCCGTTCCTTACGATCAGCAAAATGATTAATAACTAATTCTTTGAAGTTTGGTGTTGATGTCAGTAATTGTTTTTCAATGGAACACATTGCTAAGACACATAGTCTGCTTTCCTGCATGGTATTTCTAGAAAATGTTTTTATTCTCTTCAAAGTAGAAAAACACCGTTCACTTTCAGCTGTTGTCATCGGTATGGTGCAAATTATTTTCAGTAGCTTCACAGATTTGGCAAATGTAGTTGTTAAATTATCTTCATAGAAACATTGCAGTAATGTTAGAGCAGATGTAGCAGTTCCAAAATCTGGTCTATTATACAAAACTACCAATTAATGCTTAAAAGCAATTGATTCCAAATTAAAAGTCTTCACGGCCATCTGGAATTCAGTTTCGGGGAAAGAATTTTGATATGTTGAAAATAAGATAAGTGTGGTTGACTAAACAAAAAACGATCATCAATATTGTTAATAAAATATCGCACATTTCTTTAGCAACCATTTTGTGTTTGTCTTCATAACGGACGGGGTCTTCTGTTCCGTTGTCGGGAATGTTCCTCTTCTTTTTCATCGCTATCACTATTTTCATTGTAATAATCGTAATCAGTTGAGTTTCTCACATGCTGAATTGACGACTTAAATGATGACACATAAGATGGTATTTTCTGTCATGTTACTAAGATCTTTTTCACTTACTTTATGTCTTTTTACTTTTTCACCAAAGTGTTTTAAATCCCTAATACCTTTAGAAGTCCAGGCAGGGTCGCTTTGTGGAGAATTCCTAATTACGCACACATAACAAAAAAGAGCATTTTGCACATTACACCCACACAACCAGTCTGATAAACTGTAAGAGCTTCTGTTGAATTTTCTCGTCACGGTTTTATTAGTTTTCGAATTGTGATCTTCTAGTTTAATCAATAAATCTGGTCTAGACCCAGATTTTTTTAATTCTATATTAATGTCATAGCTCAGTTGCTATATTCTATCATTTCGATTATGTTACTAACACAATTCATAGTTGTATGTGCACCGATAAAAATTACAACATACACTCACCGCTGTATATTACATACTCGACCGGCACCCGGCACCACAGAGTAGTGGCCTCCCGCTGACATATATCCGCTCTCTACCCGCGGCATTTTCATCGCTCGATTTCTAATACAGACGGTGCAGCCGCGTGAGATGCCCCGGAGCCTACGTCAGACTGCAATTTTTAAACGCGCTGAAGAGACGGACTGTTACTTCCGAAAGCCATATTATTTGTTATCAAACAAACTAGAAACATTACATACAAATTAGGTAATTATAATTAATTTATCTGTTAAACGAAACTTGTCACGGGGGGGGGGGGGCAGTGCGCCGTTGCCCTCCCTGCAGCAGCCGCCACTGGTTCTTATCCCATTAATAAAGCTTCATTTGCTATTATAAACCGTTTTCAGTTAAATGGATCGAGACTTTATGGGCACACTGTATATAGAGAGACCATAATAACGTATAATGTGCTGGTATCTGGTGGTAGAGAGCAGAAAAGACAATAATTACCATCTATACATTAAGAATGAAACTAAACCAGAAAAAAATCAAGAATCGGCAGTAACATAATGAGGTTTTGCTGATTCTGCTAAGCGAAAAATTCCATAATAACCTATTTGGTAATAATCTTTAAAATCACCTTGTATAAATAAGCAATATGATTTGATTATACGAAGCCCAGTTAACACTTAATTTATTACTGTTATTGACATTTGATTGATTTGCCGTTTATTTTGTCTATTCCATATTTTTTTCTATTTAAATTATTCTTTTACTACACATATTCAGTCGTTTCATTTAATGTGTGCCGTATATTTACTAAAATATATTCTGGAAGCTACGCAGTGTAAAAACAGGAGTCTTTTCAACGGAAAAAACATGTATGTTGTGGTCATTTAGTTTTTACCATTCGGAATTCTCAGAAAATGAGAACTGCTTAGCCAAAATGTAGTATAAGGAAGATGCTTGCTAAGTAGCCATTATTTTCTATTTTTAATATTTGTAGATATGCAAACAGAACATTTTTTAAATTCAATTGAAAACCTGCCGGGCTGAAGTGATGCAGCATTGATACACTTTATCTGGTCACTAGTATTAACAATATGTCTCAACATGTGAACTCTAAGATACTTGACGGCTAATTTAGTACAATTTTAACGAATATATCAGAAAGGGAGTAGGTTTATTCTTAATATTTCTACACTATCAATTTTAGTTATGTAATTAGACTGCGCCTATTGGATAAATAAAAATGCTATAATTATAATTAAAATGCTGTAATTATTACCAATAATGCACCTTGCTATCATCGTAAAATTGAAATGTGCCACTAGAAAGTAATTTAGCAAATTGTAATTGTGCCAAAGTGGAAAAAAGTACATCAAACATGTACAAAAATACGAAAATTGAATGAGTTAAGAGAATATTTCACATTTTTAACCTGTGTTGTTTGGAAATATTCTATATTTCTTTTAATATATGTATATACAGGTTCGGCCTGTTTTTATCTTGCATGCCAGCTAAAATGCACGTATTGAAACGAACGTTGTTGCCAATATGTACAATTGTACAGATGTGGGCGAGAAAAGTAGTGGGGAAGTCAGACGACAAGCCGGCGCCGATACGATCATTACGACAAATTTTAATTTCGTTTTTCAAGAATTCTGTTTATTTTGGAAGCATATTTTAATTTCCTTTGTTTAGAATTATTTTTTTAGTTTATCGTACTTATCCTGTTTCCCCATAAATTATATATTTATTGAGTTTTTACATTTTGTTTTCCAAGAATTTCCTTTATTTTTTAATTTTTTTTGTTTTGAGGTTTATTGCCTTTAGAAGAATATTTTTATTTCTCCTACTTATTATTTCGGTAGTGTTATACATTTACTGTTTCTTTTAGAGCTTGCATTTGATGACTACGTATAAGATTCTAGAAATAAGTATGTCTTTCATGCGGTCGTAGTTAATAATATTGTACATGTGCGTAGCTGTATAGTATATCACTATTACGCAATACATTCATATTCTTTTGTCAATTCTCAAACAAGAGTTGGTACTGCAGAATTAAAGTACGTTGTCTATCACATCTGCTGCGACAAACCACTAATCTAGATCTCATCGTTACACACACATGCAGCCTGTGATTATGACATTCGCTGAAGGTCTACTTGTCGACTCTCGTATGTATATTTGTTAGGCGGGTACGGTTTGGCAACTGCTTTCGTGTTATACACGGGGAGCCGCATGAAAGATAAAAACAGGTCGAACCTGTATATGTATGTATGAATATCAGTTTATATCAATATTTCAGTAAACTGAGCAAACCATTCATTTTGGGTTCATTATTCTACTACTAGATGGCGTTATGTTAAGGCCAATATTTTGAGGTTAGCAGAAACATTTTCAACAATGTAAATTGAAGTTAGGTCACGGCCTTAGCATCCAGCTGACCATGTAAAAAATAATAATAGTTTATTAAATAGATAAGGTGAAACTAAAACTAAAAATTAACATTCCAATTTCAAATAAACATATATGGGCCTCCAAAAATAAATAACAAAAATGTAACAATTTAACATCTACTCTTTTCATGCTTTGTCCAGCATGTTTTATCAATTATTATGCTGTATGCAATCTGCCCATTCATTCACAACTGTGACCTGAAAGTGTACTTGTAGAATGTTTTCCATATAGCATTCAAGGTGGCAGACTATTCAAATTCAAAATTTTAATTTCAAACTTCATCAATAACAAAACCTTCAATCGTACATCGTAAAAAAAACATTCACGATGGCTGACTTGGTAAAAGCATGCAATAAAGTCATTCTCTATTTTCAAACTCATTTCACTGATTACATCACCTGCAGTTCTAGTAAGAAACTGGGTTGGGGGAAAACTGTTGAAACTAGGAACAAGATTTATTCAGCTATTTGTACATAAAACATTTGCAGATGTTAGACGTAAGGAAATGTCTCATGTCATAAAGCAAAAAAACACAGCAACTCTCTTTGCTATTTCCAAGGAAAACAAGTTCACTTATTAATAATAATGATAAAATTTCATATTATAATTTCACAACTATTTTAGGAGTACAACGGCTTCAAAATTCAACTTATATCACTGAATCATATTTAAAACCTGTGAACTGACATTAGATACAGTAATTTTTCAAATATGTTAATTTTAACTATTGCAGAAATTCAAACGTGACAACAAATCCTGAGCATTTATAACTTGAACCCATTTAATATTACAAAGATATAACTAATAATAATAATAATGAAGGAGCTTCAACACCAGAATAACTGAGGTATTTACATTATTCACTCTGCTACTTATTTCAGTTCAAAGTGTAAAATAGTAAACTGATTGGTAAGAAAAGCGTCATTTCTGTCACACTCTTCTCATGTATATAAGGAGCAATCATACCTGGCATTCCTCTCGTAGCAGAAGGCCATATGGTCTGCCAAATATTCCTTCAGATCCAAGTGGATTTTGCAAACCTGGCACTGTGTGAGTTCTGGAATTGAGTGAAAAACACACCCATTAGAATTACAATAGAAAAATCAATATAGACAAATCCACAAACATCAAAATGCAATATTTACAATACCTTCAATTGAGAAGATTCCAGTTCTACCCTCAACACAAAGGGTTTTATGTTTGGCTAAATGTGATTTCGAGCTGAATCCAAGGCAGCAAAATGTGCAGGCAAATATGTCCGTAGCAGCTTGCTTCGTAGCGGTATCAAAATCCAGTCTGTCAATTTTATTCAGGTTGTTTCCGTATTCCTCACCAAAGTACACCAATAATTCTTCACCGGCTTGGATTAAACGAGTGCTTTGATAATATATATTATCCTCACAATGAAGAACTCTCAAGTTTCGTTCAGAAGTATTCCTAGTAGGATTAATGTACTGCATCCAATTCAAATTCTTCGATTTACTTTTGTCCAAAACAAATTCCTCACCTTTCATTTCCCAGGGACATTCTGTTGTGGTGAGTCCAGTGAAAGGACCAAATTTTACACCTTCAGGAATAATTCTTATGGCATATATTCCGATATGACCCAAACAATCTTGTATTTCTAGAATATCATTTGGGATATCTTTTCGTGCTCCCTTATCTGCATTATTTAAAGAATGTTTGTTTAAGATATGGACAAGCATTCTACATTCAATGCAATAGTCTATGTAATATGCTTCACAATCTTCACAATCTGTTGGCCAAATATATACAGATTAAGAATCATAGTATTTACTACCACCTGGGGATTTTTTAAATAAATACAGAGCGATGAAACATATATATATATATATATATATAATTAAATTTATTGGACGATAATTATATATATATGCACATGAATATGTGAATAAGGTCAAGAAAAATTTAGAATTATTTATATATATATATATACTCAAAATAACCAGGTAATATGCTACATAAGGATGTTAGAGATTTAATTGGCAATTGTTCTAAGTTGAACCTCAGTATCTGAGACAGATTTGAAAATCAAACTATTACAGCTTGGTGTTTGTAATGGAATGAGATGCTGTTTTTCGATATGCAGAATAAATACTAAATGCACTTCAAGTTTTCTGTGTTAGGGTCGTGTATTTTATATTTATACTGCAGATGTTTCACCATTCCTTACAAGCAACACTATCAGAAACTTCTAAGAGAGTTGTTTCTATTAGAAGTTTCCTTGCAATATTTACTTACAAAGTAGTCCATTATCAAGATCAATTTTAATATCATCGACACTGATCCCTCCTTCTATTTTAACGTTGTCATTTTGTTCTTCAAGCGATGGTAATTCTATTTTAATATTGTCCGAACATGTGGACTCGTCAGACTGCTTTATTTTGCCATGGCATATGGGGCCTTGTAATTCAGCTTTGTCTGTAGTAACAGCAGTTTCAGAGACGTACACTTTATCCTCTACAAAACTGTCTTCTTGGCACTCTTCTTCCTTTACACTAAATGTATTTCCCTTTTTTTCCTTTACACTAAATGTATTTTCCGAAAACATTGCGTCATTCATATTAACTTGGTCAATATGATCAGCCATTACTAACGTTTGTTATGCGTTTGCTGTAGAGATGAGAGCAGATATTGGTCACGGTGATTTTTCACAGTGATTTCCTAATCATTGGTTTCACCGTTTGCAAATTCGTGGAATCACAGTGATTACTTTCGTAATTATTATGACGATTATGATGGAAAGGGTTCTTTTCAATATGGGCATTGTTTATTAATACATAGTATACATACCTAATCAAAGATATGGGCAAATAAATATCTTTTTCATGTAAAGAAATATTCACACTGGCTGTATTGTCGTGCTGTAACGAAGTCGATTACGTTCTAACAAAGTGCTCAAGTAAACTTTTTATTTAACAGAAATAATATTAGAAGAGAAACTGACATGTATTTGATTATTGCTATAGGTACTTTAAACTGAACAAAAAAATAAATAAAATATACTTCATTGCTTGGAGTTACTTTTTACTTATTTTCTGTTTTGTAAGTTATATTTAATTTATTATCCATACACATTTTGTAGAAACATTTATGTACATACATGATCATCTATATAACTAAAAACAATTCATCATGTTACTTACTATATATTATTAATTTAAATCTTTTGGCACATTCGTGTGTTTTATATACATACTTATAAAACATAAATTAAAAGCAAATACCTACTGATATACCTAATATGCGTATATTAATATTTTATAACCTCGGTAGTTTATCAACAAATCAATAATTTCCATTATATAACGCGATTTTTGTTAAGATATTCATTTTCACTACGCATATAGTTAAACAGCTCAAAAAGCTGTTTAAAATCGAACGGTGAAATATGGGCGAAAGCAGGAACCGTTTATTTCCACCGAATTCAAACAGCTCGGAGAACGGTGATTAAAAGAGCCTGTTTTAAATAAAGCGAACAGCGAAAGCAAGAACCGTTTATTGTCACAGTTTGTTTTCGCCGTTTGTTTTCACCGTTTATTTTTACAGCTCACGGTAAACAGCTCGGAGGAACCCTTTACCATGCGCAGTGAAAATAAACGGTGAAAATAAACGGTGAAAATAAACGGTGAAAACAAACAGTGAAAACAAACGGTGAAAATAAGCGGCTCCTGCTTTCGCTGTGATTAAAAGAGCTGTTTAAAATCACCGTTTGCTTTAGAACGGTGAATGAAAAATCACTGTTAAGACCATCTCTAGTTTGCTGTGATCAGTGCTGCCGCCACTAGCTCTAAAAACGTACTGAATTTTCGTACTGATTTACAAAAAATGTACTGAATCGAGAAAAATTTATGGATGACCTTTTTTTAATCTCGAGGGACAATAAAATACATCACTAACATATTGCTGTGACATATAAATATTTATTTTAAATAACAATATTGCCATACGTTGGGCATCGCCAATTTAAATTAATGCTGTAGCATATAAATATTTATTTTAAATAACAATATTGCCATATAATTTATATGCTGTAACAACATACTTTTGTGTGTATTACCACACGTAGGGTATAGTCTTTTGTACACATTATACTCTTTAAATTATTCTTTACACACCAAGAACTTATAATTGGTTTTGTGTTTTATCTTATATTGTTGTGTCATGTACCTTATAACTATTGTGGGTCCTGGCAATGTTTGTGGTTCCTTCTTATTTGCTGATGATTTTTCTCTTGCTCATTATAGGGAAAGAGGTAATAGTTTTGTTCAAAGAAAAAAACTGTATGTCTATTCAACATAATCATGTATTTTTTTTATTTTGTAATTTATGGATTCAAAAATATAGTTTCCTTTATATGCACACCTTTATGCTCTAAACAAGATACATAATTGAAAAATGCTCATATCATTTATACCTAATGCCGGTTGTAATGTATGTAAATCTTTTGTTTATTTATTTATTCTACCAAACAAAATAAATATTTATCCTGCAAATAAACAAAAATAAACTTTTATTGTACGTTTATAAATATACTCATCGACGTTATAATATTTATGTATAGGCTTCAATTAATTGCTTTAGACAACCATTTGCACGTGTTGTATCGAGCTCTTAATCTATGCCTTGTGAAATTCTAATTTATTATTCGCTTAATTTGAAAGAAATTAATGATGTCTAGACAATACGATGAAGAAAATGCTCATTTTCACGTAACATCTCTCCAACTGACCAACACCATTAATCCTATTTGGTTGTAATTCCAACTATATAAATTCAAAATAAACCTTACAGGATAAATTATTTACTTGTCTATTTTTTTTTTTCCAACAATACATTGATTAATCATTCGCACGTAAAAATCAATGTCTGTCCAACAACTCGTATAACTTAATTTTCAAAAGAAATAATAAACTTACTTGTTATCAATAAATCTATTTTGAATGTCCATTATGAACGCTTCAAATGAATTCAAATGTATTAAATAAAATAAATTACTGTTACTATATGTGTTGAAGAAATAATGAAAAACTACAATATAACAATAAAAAAAAACTTATTCTTTAAGAGATCTTCCTTTTGTCAGTGTTCTGAGAAGTTCACCTCTCGGAGGTGTTATCAGAAAGTCTCGTCTTGTCGAATCTTGTCTTCGTATTTATAGCGGCAAAAATAAACTATGTTGACCATTGCGCCCTCTAGTCCATGTTTAGGTTGGTACTGGAATACACTTTTCCCGTGAAATCGCTGCCCATATGTTGCCGCCTTGATTCACGCACACATACACATTTTGTTCTGACAGTTCACAATTCACTTAAACGTCAACATAACCTTCCAATTCAAAGGTCCCCTCTGCTTTGCACATGATTCCCAACGGTAGGTTTATTCTTGTTACTAATACCATCCTTCCTTGTGCTCGTCAATGAACCTATTACCTTGTTCATTGTTCGACACATATTTTTTCTTTCCATTTATTTATGTTAGTTTTACTTTTCTTTTAGCCGGAGTGCGCCTTGGCAAAATGGGAAACATGTTGAAGATAACCATTATCCCGCACTGCCTGTCCTTGTAGAACACGTCCGCCTCTAGTCCCTGAAGCATTGTGTTACGAACAAATCATGAACACAGATACCTTTTATTTACTTATAATGTCAGCTTTTAAATACAAAAATATGTCACTGCTGATTGCCTCTATGTTTACTACATATTTTTATATCCTTTTTTATTATTCTAGTAGTAAGCTAAGGTAAATTTTATTCTTTAATACTATCTAATTCTTAAACTCTCATAAGATTTTCACTGCTTTATGCATGTCGTATTTCATTTCTTTTCATGATTTATAAACCATACTTTTTGTGTATCTTTTTCTACAAAAGAAATATATTACTTATATTTATTTCGTCTTTATTTCATATATTTCTTTATTTAATAAATTTTTATTCTACATCATTTGTTTTATATTTATTTAATAAACTTTACTTTGCATATTTCATTATTTACTGTTATAATAAAAATTTGACTATAAGTATGCAACTTTGTATACCTTCATGTAGTTCTTGTTGCATAATTTTACTCAATAATATCTAAATAGGACTTTTTCTTATTTTTACTTTTATTTCTAAGCTTAAGGGGAGGGTAGGGTTAATTCGTGGAAAAAAAGGCATATTTTTGTGAATTTTTTTTGACGACACAGTTGAAATCTATGCATTAAAGCCAATGGTACATTAAAGTATAACATTTGAAGAACATTATGTGAAATTTTCATGAACAAATATTAAAAAATTCGGCAATGGCAGCAATTATTTTGAAGTGTCTCGAAAAAAAATTGAATTGCGGTGCCCCTCATAGCTCGGTGCTGGATCATCTGAAATGAAAAAATCAAAGTTTTTTCGTTAGATAATCGTTTTCTTCAGGTAACGCTGGGAGGGTTTTTCGAAATTTCTATTTTTCACTTTTCGGGAACACTTTGAAATGAAAAACACGATTTTTGCGGAAAAAATCGGCAAATTTGTTATTGTAAAATAAAAAATATCAACAAATTTGAAAGAAACTCTCCAGCGTTACCTCGTAAATTATGTACAGAAATAGTCTTCAAAACTACAAAAGGATCGGTGCAGTAGTTTTGAAGTTATGAGGGGCACCGACTTTGAAAACGTGAATTGTGGGAAAAACGCTTGAAAGTTTGAACAAATTGGAATAAAACGTCCATAAGCCAGTTTTATCGGCTTACCTCACACTGAATCATCGATGCCAGTCATTGACACTGACTAAATAAACAGTAGACGTCAAATCCTTGAAGGGCATTAGGCGTTTGTATGACGGCCACCGCTATACCGTAGCGGTTTAAGCGGCGCGCGGAAGTGACACGCGGTCGCTTAAACCGCTGTATCTTCGTTAGTTTTGCTCAGATTCATCTCAAATTTTCACACAATATTCTTGAAAGGTTCTCCATTCAGTAAATCAAATAAAAAAAATTTTCTTTTAAAAACCCTACCCTCCCCTTAAACTAATTCTTAAATCAATCTCTAAAACTATTCCTATTTTACAAATTTGCGAGGTCACAGCATATCCCTTGGTTATTATACTTTGTCGTGAATCGTCAACAATGATTATTGAAGCGTGAACGACACATATAATAACCATTGTGAAAACTCGCACAAATGATTATTAATCTTCTACGTCTATATAATCATAGAGCATAGATATGTGATATTTTCCTTTGATCCTTTCGCTATCTATTTCTTGTAGCTCGTACGTTACATCGCTCAAAATTTTATTTACCCTATATGGGCCACTGTACGGTAAGTCCAGCTTTGCGCACTTGTTTAAATTCCTCCTTCCCAATCTGTAGTTTTTTACCACTACCAGATCTCCAATTTGGTACCTCTTGTGTTTTCTTATCTTTTCATTTTCTGTTCTCATGTATTTTTCTGCAATATTTGCTTGTCTTTGTTTGCCTTGATTTGTCAATTCTTCGATATCATCCACGATTGGTGTCTCTTGATTCCAAGGTCTCGGTGGATGTCTCCCATGCATTAAAGTATAAGGACTTATATTTGTCGTTACACTAGGTAGGAAATTTATATTGTTTTCCACCTCTTCTATGTATTGCACCCAGGCATTGTGTCTCTCGTGCGTTAACATTCTTAAGTGCCTCGTCACTTCTTGTATGTACCTCTCACTAGGATTTGCTTGTGGATGCCTTATGCTAGTGAAAATTACCTCTATGTCCATCTCCCTCAATTCTTGAATGAATCTCATATTGTTGAAGTATGAAGCGTTATCTACCAGTAATTTTCTTATCCGTCCATGGTCATTTATAAATTGATTCACACAATTTATTGCTATTTGAGTATTGTATCTTCTCGTCGGATATAATTTTACATATTTCGTAAAAATGTCTACCATCACAAATATGTTGCAATATCCTTGCTCTCCTGGTATTAAATTCCCCAGAAAATCAGCAGCTACCAGATCAAGTTTATTTTCTACTTGTATACTGTGTATGCTGTTCTGATTTACTCTGTTTTTATATTTTCCTAATAAACATTCTCTACATTTTCTATTCTCTGTGGCAATTAAATTTTTGTCTCTCAGAGAATAAAATTGCTCTCTGAAAACAAGAAATGTTTTTCTGTTTCCAGGATGCCCTAAATTATTATGTATATTTCTAACGATACTTAATGCTAAATTTCTATCTAAAACTATTAAATTCTTATCACCTAAAGTCTTATATACTATGTTATTTCTTATATTGTATCCTCTGTATTCTCCTTCTCTTCGTATTTTTCTTTTTATTTCTAGAATTTCTTCGGTCTGTTGATATGCTTCAATGCTCTGTCGACTGTATATTTCTGGTGCATAATCCAAGTTATAATTGTTGACTTGGTATGCATTTTGCCGCTTTATCCCTCCTTGAGCTCTACTCAATGCATCTGCAACTATGTTGTCTGCGCCTTTTCTATGCCTTATTCTAAATGAATATTCCGACAATAAAAGTGACCATCTATATATTCTTGAGTTGTTGAATCTGGTCTTCATGAGGAAAATTAATGATAAATGATCTGTCTCAACTAAGAAGCTATTTCCCAGTAAATAGTATTTTAATTTGGATACTGAATGAACCAAAGACAAAAGTTCTTTTTCTGAAATCGTATAGTTTAATTCGTATCCTTTCAAAATCCTTGATAAGAAACAGATTGGCTTTTCCACACCATTTCTTATCTGTAATAATTCTGCAGCTATTGCATTATTTGATGCGTCGCATCTTAAAACAAATTCTTCATTAAAATCGGGTAAATTTACTATTAATGCTTTGCAAAAATTCTCTTTCACCTCTTCAAATGCTTTGAGAGTTTCAGGAGTCCATTTAAATTTTACTCCCTTCTTTATCATTCTGAAAAGCATGTAAGTTTGATCAGATATTTTCGGAATGAAATGTTTATAATAATTTATCATTCCCAAGAATCCTCTGAGCATTTTTATGTTCTTTGGTCTGGGATACTTTCTTATTGCTTCCAATTTTTCTTCTTCTATTGTGATGGTTTTACCATCTATAATATACCCTAGATAATTTATTTTATTTTTATAAAATTCACATTTTTCAATGTTAACTTTTAAATCGTTTTCTGCTAACGTATTTAAAACCTTTTCTACTGATTCTTTGTGATTCTCTAAATCTTTATTAAATATCAGTATGTCATCCACATAATGAGAAACGTACTCCTCGTGTGGATCTAAAATTTGTTGCATGGCTCTAACCAAAGCGGCTGTCGCTGTTGATAGGCCAAATGGAACGACTCTATATGAATAGACTAATGAATTGAACATAAAGGAACAATACTTCCTTGGTCCTTGTGTAATGGTACCAGCCAAAAAGAACTCTTCAGATCTATTTTTGTGAACCACCTTGCATCAGTACACCTTGTTAATAAGGTCTCTATACTCTGCGGAGCTTCAAAATTAGGGGAGGTCCTTGAGTTAAGGCCCCTTGCATCAAGACATAAGCGTAATTTTGTTTCTTTCTGATTGCCTGTATTTTTCTTCACTACCACTACTATTGGATTTATAAATGTTGATTCTGTTCTTTCTATAATTTTATTTTTTAACATTTCTTTAATTTCTAATTTGACTTGTTCTCTGTATTTATTGGGGACAGGATAATTTTTAACTTTAAAAGGTTGTGTTTCATCTACTTTTAGCCTGTGTTCATAGCCTTTTGCTAAACCAGGTTTATTATCAAATAACTCTTTATACTTGCTGACAAGATTGCTCACATGGCTTATGTATTGTTTATCGCAATTTAAATTCGTACCATCCCTATATTGCGTGAAGTCCTCACTTTGACGATGCTTCACAGGATGTGCACACTTATTGTCTAATAAACTACTATCCATTTTATTTGTGAGATTTTGTTCAGCATTATTTATATATAAATTATTAATTAATATCTCATCTTCCTGTGTTTCCTTACACCAGGAGATTATTGAATTTTTAATATGAAATGTTTTGTTTTCCATATTTATTTTTGTACCATATTGACTTAAAAAGTCTATCCCCAAAATACAATTGCTGTTCAAATTAGGCACTATTATGAATTCTGTTAATAAATTTAAACTACCTATTCTAACATTTATACAAAAAAACTTTATCTACAGTAATGATGCGTTTCTTATTTGCATTTATTAAATTTACTTTTCTTATAGGCATACAATATCCTAATTTTTCTATGTCTTTACTTATAATACTACTATCTAATAAAGATAATTGCGCTCCTGTGTCTAATAATGCTTCTATCTCTTCGTTCCCTATTTTTACTGTTATGTGTGGTAATTCCGTCGTGATTTTCTTTAGATCGTCAAAGTTATATACGTTTTGTACCTTCTTTTTCTTCTTGACTGGCCTTTCTAAAAATCCAACGAAGTCACATTTGAGTAGGTAGAATTTACCCATTCTTTATTTGTCGGTAGTTGTCTTGAATCCTTGGGTATTGCACCTTTTGATTCTGTTTTTTTTCTTCGTACTTATTTCTTCTTTTTCTTCACTTATTTGAACATTGTTCACTCTTCTTTCCCTCTCAGGGTTTCTTTCTTCCTTCCCATAATTCTGTTCTTTCTTCCTCTCATTTTCATCGTTTCTTGCTTTATTGTATGAATATGGATTGTTCCCATAGCTTGGCTTATTATATGTATAAGGGTTGTTTCCATAATTCTTTTTACCCTGATTTTGATTGTACCCATTATTATTGTACTGTTTATCTTGATTGTAACGAGGTGTCTTGTTTATATGTGGATTATTTCCATTGTTGTAGTTATTATTATCATTTCTGGGTGGATCGTTTGTATATTTGATGTTTCCATAACTCTTGCTGTTTCCCTTCTCATCCACATCGTCTAATCTCTTGACCAGTTCCAGGAGTGCTTCAATGTTATCAATTCCTTGAAGTGCCACCGCCTGTGTAACGTTGCGGTCAAAGTGTGCTGCTAGCTGTGAAACAATATCACTTTCTTCAATGGTTGGTTGGATGTATTTAAGAAAAGAATATTTTCTTATGATGTAGTTTTCTCTAGAAGATCCAGCTCTGTATTTGCCAAACACTAAATCGTGTCTAATCTTCCTCTGCTGAGTCTGTCCCCAGTACTGTCTCACAAAACGAATCTCAAATTCTTTGAAATCCACTACTTCATCTATTATCATATCGTACCACTGAAGTGCATAATCCTTCAAACAACCTCTTATGAAATGTAGCCTTGACATCTCATCAGATATTCCCCTCATGTATGTTTTTATCGTTCTCATAAACGCCATTGGATTATCTTTGTAAAATCCTGAGAATTTTGGTATATTCTCTGCGCTACCAGGTATTTGTGTCAAAGATACACTAGGTGTACTAACCCCATGTACTTTGTTCTCTAACCCTTTTATAGTGTTTTCGAAGTTTAAAGTTTTGTTTTGTAGGGTCAACATTGTGTCCGTACAAACACCATATTTTATTTTACAATCTTCCACTTGGTGTGAAAGTTCTTGTATTTGCTCTTGATATTGCACATTATTCCCTTTAACTTTATTTTCAAGAGAATTTATTTTCTCATCCACCTTATCAAAACTAGCTTGTGTTTTGGCAGATCTTTCGTTGATTTCTTTTATTATGAATGTGCCTTTACCTTCACATTTCTTTTCATTAATGTTTATTTGTTTATTTAAAGTTGACACTGACTGTTCTAACTTTAATTCTACTTTTGCATTTAGCTCTAAAGTTTCTTTTCTTAATTCCATGAGAACCTTGTCTAATCTTGAGTTTATTTCTATTTTATTTTGTTCTAATCTTTGATTGCTTTCCTCAAATTTCCTGTTCATACTCAAATTATTTTCTTCTAGTCTTTGATTTATACTCAAATTATTTTGTTCTAATCTTTGATTTATACTTAAATTATTTTCTACTAATCTTTGATTTAAATTCTTATCACTTTCTTCTATTCTGCTGAATAGTTTATTAAAAAGATTCTCAATTTTTTGTTCACCAGTTATGCTACTGATGCTTTCTGTTTGTACGTTGCTATCAAGTGTTTGATCCTCTGATTCAGGTTTTTCTGAATCTGAATCAGAATATACCGGACGATTGTCCCTGTATTTAGTGAACTGTGAACCTTCACCATCATTTTTATCTTTATCTGCCATTTTTATCTTATTTCTAACTTATAAATTAATAACTAAACTTATCTAATCAAATACTATTCCTTTTTTTTTTTTTTTTTTTTTTTTTATCCCTTTCTAAACAAGAGAAATTGATAATTCACCAGTAAATGAAAATTAAGGTAATCTGTCTCTAACTTGGACACTGAATAATTATTCTATTTACTAATAAATAAAAAAAATGAAACAAACTTTGTACCCATTATTTGTACAAAATATATTATTATTTTTTTGTTTAAACATTTAAAAAAACAAAAATTGCATTGCTTCACAACGTTAAATGTTATGTAAATAATTATTGACAAACGAGAAAATGAATACAATGCTCCACTATGTTAAGCAACATTAATTATATATATATATATTTTTTTCTTCTTTTAAACAATTATGAAAAATAATGCATTGCCTCTCTATTTTGGGCGTTAAATAAATACATGATTAATAAACAACAAGAAAAGGAATACATTGCCCCACTACGTTGAGCGCCATTTATATTAATGCTGTGACATATAAATATTTATTTTAAATAACAATATTGCCATACGTTGGGCATCGCCAATTTAAATTAATGCTGTAGCATATAAATATTTATTTTAAATAACAATATTGCCATATAATTTATATGCTGTAACAACATACTTTTGTGTGTATTACCACACGTAGGGTATAGTCTTTTGTACACATTATACTCTTTAAATTATTCTTTACACACCAAGAACTTATAATTGGTTTTGTGTTTTATCTTATATTGTTGTGTCATGTACCTTATAACTATTGTGGGTCCTGGCAATGTTTGTGGTTCCTTCTTATTTGCTGATGATTTTTCTCTTGCTCATTATAGGGAAAGAGGTAATAGTTTTGTTCAAAGAAAAAAACTGTATGTCTATTCAACATAATCATGTATTTTTTTTATTTTGTAATTTATGGATTCAAAAATATAGTTTCCTTTATATGCACACCTTTATGCTCTAAACAAGATACATAATTGAAAAATGCTCATATCATTTATACCTAATGCCGGTTGTAATGTATGTAAATCTTTTGTTTATTTATTTATTCTACCAAACAAAATAAATATTTATCCTGCAAATAAACAAAAATAAACTTTTATTGTACGTTTATAAATATACTCATCGACGTTATAATATTTATGTATAGGCTTCAATTAATTGCTTTAGACAACCATTTGCACGTGTTTTATCGAGCTCTTAATCTATGCCTTGTGAAATTCTAATTTATTATTCGCTTAATTTGAAAGAAATTAATGATGTCTAGACAATACGATGAAGAAAATGCTCATTTTCACGTAACATCTCTCCAACTGACCAACACCATTAATCCTATTTGGTTGTAATTCCAACTATATAAATTCAAAATAAACCTTACAGGATAAATTATTTACTTGTCTATTTTTTTTTCCAACAATACATTGATTAATCATTCGCACGTAAAAATCAATGTCTGTCCAACAACTCGTATAACTTAATTTTCAAAAGAAATAATAAACTTACTTGTTATCAATAAATCTATTTTGAATGTCCATTATGAACGCTTCAAATGAATTCAAATGTATTAAATAAAATAAATTACTGTTACTATATGTGTTGAAGAAATAATGAAAAACTACAATATAACAATAAAAAAAAACTTATTCTTTAAGAGATCTTCCTTTTGTCAGTGTTCTGAGAAGTTCACCTCTCGGAGGTGTTATCAGAAAGTCTCGTCTTGTCGAATCTTGTCTTCGTATTTATAGCGGCAAAAATAAACTATGTTGACCATTGCGCCCTCTAGTCCATGTTTAGGTTGGTACTGGAATACACTTTTCCCGTGAAATCGCTGCCCATATGTTGCCGCCTTGATTCACGCACACATACACATTTTGTTCTGACAGTTCACAATTCACTTAAACGTCAACATAACCTTCCAATTCAAAGGTCCCCTCTGCTTTGCACATGATTCCCAACGGTAGGTTTATTCTTGTTACTAATACCATCCTTCCTTGTGCTCGTCAATGAACCTATTACCTTGTTCATTGTTCGACACATATTTTTTCTTTCCATTTATTTATGTTAGTTTTACTTTTCTTTTAGCCGGAGTGCGCCTTGGCAAAATGGGAAACATGTTGAAGATAACCATTATCCCGCACTGCCTGTCCTTGTAGAACACGTCCGCCTCTAGTCCCTGAAGCATTGTGTTACGAACAAATCATGAACACAGATACCTTTTATTTACTTATAATGTCAGCTTTTAAATACAAAAATATGTCACTGCTGATTGCCTCTATGTTTTACATATTTTTATATCCTTTTTTATTATTCTAGTAGTAAGCTAAGGTAAATTTTATTCTTTAATACTATCTAATTCTTAAACTCTCATAAGATTTTCACTGCTTTATGCATGTCGTATTTCATTTCTTTTCATGATTTATAAACCATACTTTTTGTGTATCTTTTTCTACAAAAGAAATATATTACTTATATTTATTTTGTCTTTATTTCATATATTTCTTTATTTAATAAATTTTTATTCTACAACATTTGTTTTATATTTATTTAATAAACTTTACTTTGCATATTTCATTATTTACTGTTATAATAAAAATTTGACTATAAGTATGCAACTTTGTATACCTTCATGTAGTTCTTGTTGCATAATTTTACTCAATAATATCTAAATAGGACTTTTTCTTATTTTTACTTTTATTTCTAAGCTTAAACTAATTCTTAAATCAATCTCTAAAACTATTCCTATTTTACAAATTTGCGAGGTCACAGCAATATGTAATAACTTTATTCAACTTTCATAAAATCATAAAATATATTGTTTTGAAACATATGACAAAACAACAATTCACTCTTAAATAACCATTTACCATATCCATATTATATCCAAATTTTTTTTTAGCTTCTTACAATAATTTTTGAATATTGAGGGTTTTTCGGTTGCCTTTCACGATTTGTCTTTTGTATTCAGTTTTACTATTTGGCAAATGATTTTCCCTCTTCTTATGCAAATAATAAAATAATTGAAAGCAATCGAACTAATGCATATTTATTATATGTGTGTAAAATAGACAGTAAATACATAATGAAATTCATAAACAAATTCATACACAATTTACGAAAGAATTTCTATTCTTCTTGTATTCTGTGGTCAGGGGGCGATTATATACTTGTCTCGTTTGCACATTTTTGCATAAAATTTATACATTGTATTCGATTTTACATTAAACTGTCTTCCTCAACAGAAGATTTTTCCTGATTCATTGAATTAATAATTAATGTGCGTATTTCGTTACTAATTTTGGCAGTTTGCCTTCGCCTTCTCACTCTCACACGTTCTATGTTGCAATAATGAAAATTCATAAAGTTGTTTTGACAAAAGGTGAAACTCATTTGACAAATGCAAATGTCTTTTGATTAATAGTGAAACACAAAGGACGACAAATCGTGAAAGGTAACCCAAAAACCCTGTAAAAATAATAAATTTTTGACCGTATCTATATTTAAACTATTTCTATACTCGTTTTTTGTAATTCTTATTAGTATTACATTATTATTATTACTTGGATTTAATTTAGTACTAAAACTTTCAAGTTTGTACTGAAATTAGCTCTTTTTGCAAAATGGCGTACTGACGTACTGGATTAGTAAATAGTGTACGCAGTGGGATTCTGATTGCTATCGTTTCAGTCGATAGTATCGTTTACGCCATTTTTCCGAGTTCGTGCGATTCTCAATCGTTTCGTCCCGATAGTCACGTGCTTTCGTCTAAAACTGTCATTTCGAGACGGTACCTACTGAGGTCCCGAGTTCTTAAAATATATATATTTCTCACTTTAAAAAGTATGACTATCTTTGTTGGATACACACCGATTTGAAATTTGTATTTTGAAATTTTACAGTTTAGGAACATAGAAGGACTGCAATGACTAATGCGGTAATAAAAATATGTTTACCAGATGTTTTACGCGTTTCTATAATTCATTTATTTTTTTCTTACATACTTACCTCTCTTGATCTTTCAGGCGAGTAAAACAAAAGTGAAATATATTTTAAAGAAATCCCTAATATGTTAGTTATTTAATTTATAACTAGTTTCTAATAGTAATTTGCTTGTTTTTCCAGGGCTTCTTTCAAAATTAAAGATATTGAATGGGGTGTTTTTATTGAATTTTTCAATAATCATTCAGATTTTGCAAGTGGCAAGCTTATTAGCAGTAATTAAATGGTGCTGGATATGGAGTAAAAACTGTAGATAAATGGCAAAAAGTGAGTAAATTACAGATTATTTTTATGTATCATACTACTACAAATACCTACCTATATACATAAACCGTAACACATTTTTATCATTATAGACATGGAGTGATTAGAATTTTAATTTAAAGAAAAATGCTGCAAAAATTAGACGAGCACAAATTGCTACAGGAGGTGGCCTCGAAATGGAAAATAGCTAACCGAGCAGAAAATGAAGATTTATGCTCTGTTGGGCAACACTTTCTTTGAAGGGTGTAATGTTGCAGAGCGTGGTGTAACTAATAATTTTTTTATTAAAATATGCAGAAATAAGCAATCTTATATTTTGTAGATGGATGTAATAAATATGGGCAGAGCAGGATAGGGCAAGCAATATACGCAATATATCTCAACCTTCTTGTTCATGTAGTTCATCTCCCATCACACAGAAAAGGAAGAATGAAATACATGATAATTATGATTATATATTTTTATCGAAAAATAGTACTCCCAGTAAGAGAACACAGCATAATGAAAAAGATGAATTAAAAGAATTGTATATAAAAACTTTTAAGTGCAACTAAAGAAATTGGTGTTATAAACAACTTGAAATGTGATTATACACATAAATAAAATATTGCAATATAAAACAGACTTTTATTCCAATACACTCTTATAAATATATTGAAACTTTGAAAAAGATTTATACTCTAGCCGAACTTAAATGGTGCTGTACATATTGAGGCTTTTTTAAATGAATTTGTATAATAATAGTGAAAAACATGTGTTAAGAAAAACTATAATACTAGATTGTTGAATAGTTTAGGAAATTTTCTTTTGCAAATTTTTATAAACGTATTTCTATACCAATTCATTGTTATTAATAGTTTTTAGAAGTGCTACCGTTTTTTGCCTTTTTTTTTTGCTTCTGAACATATGTAATTCTACAAAGTATAATCGGAAATAAGTAAATAATAAAGGTAGTATAATAATATTGATATTATAATTTAAATAAAATGACTATTTTGCTTGGTTTTATTTTAAACTTCATGCACACGCGCAAATAATATCAACTACGATATCTACGCCGTGCTACGACTCGAAAACGAATTTCGAACTCGAAAGCACTTCAGAAGCGCATCAAGTCGCTGCGAGTTTGTCTATCGAGACGAGACTTCGACTCGCTCGATATCGTTTTGCAATCAGAATCCCTATGCTGAATTCGGTACAATTGTACTGAAACGGCAGCACTGGCTGTGATCAGAGAATACCCCAAAGAGTAGGGACACTTAATGTTAAATTTTTGATGTATTTTGCGCGACACCTATCGAGGAGGCATAGTACTATTGGACAAAATACAAAAACTTGGTGTTGAACTTGAATAAAATCTGCATTCGAAGGTTCATATCTAATACGACTTATTTAAATTATTCCCTTTGTAGTAATTATCACCTTTAATTAAACAATAATTAACGTTGCTAAATATTTATTTAACATAAATACAAGATGGATACAATTATGTCATCTAGGAGATGTCTATCATGACGTTCGTCATTACGCATCTGTGAGTGCGTTCCGTAATACACATCTTTACTTTACATCCCCCTTTTTATCAGTTAAGACTAATGTTACAAATTTAGTTTAACAATAGGTTTTACCACTCGACCTGAGCGAGTAATCACTGGCTTACTCGGCGGTATTGCATCACTGTCATGACACTTCTCTTCAGGTACTTGATTGCCTAAGTTATTTGATAAATTGGGCATATCTTTATCTGGCTCTGTAGCTAATTTAGGTATGACATCTATTGGCTGTTTTATTGTAGCTTTAGTTGTGTGTAAATGTGCACTATTTCTTTTATACTCGCCTTTTTCTCTTTTTGCAATATATGATCGTGGTTCTGCAGCTGCCTTTAATACTGTTCCTTGCACCCAGTTTCTTTTTTCTGCCTTCATTAGTATATTTTTTCCTGGTAGTAATATCTTTTTTCTATTCCGGTGCTATAAAGTTCACTTTACGACACCCGTTTTGGTTGCATAAAGTATTACTTTATCGCACGCTAATTTTATTTTTTTGAAGTTGGTAACAAAAATAATGGAACCAAATCGTATTTAAATGTCAAAATATAAGCCTTTAAAGTAACAAAAATGTGCAATAAAATTGTACAAAGAATAAAAAGCACACATGCTAACATTTCACTTACTAATTAGCAATATAAATTGTTAAGCAGAGTTGGATGATAAGTTTTCGGAAGCTACTATTGACATTTACTTACCATGTTGAATAGTACAACTGTTATAAAAGTTTGTTTTGATAAATATGTAGAGAGTTTGTGGACGAAAGATTTTGTAAATTGTCTTCTGCTATTTTGCGAATCTTTGGGGGCATACAGTTATTTATTTCGTCCTTTTTGTTGATAATTTGAAATAATTTATTGTATAAATCAGTCTGAATTTTAAACACAATTACATATAGCACCACCGATATTCAAATATTTAAAACGTTCTACTTAAAAATCAGAGTAACCAACTTCAAAAAGCAAAATTTTTAAAATATTCGAACAAAACATGTCTCTTATTTTAAGCTTTTTTGAACTTTTAATAACCGAAATAGAAAAAATAGTATAAAATACACGTTTCATAAGACATTTTGCGCACTTGTTCTTTAGAAAACTCGCCTGGCGGCTCGTTTTCTAAACTTGAACGCGTGCGCAAAAATCGTGTCTTATGAAACTTGTATTTTAATATACTATTGTTCCCTAGTTCCTTTGTCTGCATATCTTTTTTGTTTGTCTCTTAACTTCTTCAATTCTTTTTTAACACCTTGCACTACCTTTGGTCGTAACAGTTTATTGTGTGCTGGTAATGTTGATCGTGTTATTCTACTCATCAATCTTTCGTTTGGTGGCTTTAGTTTATCATTCCGAGGCGTATTTCTGAAGTTTAGCAATGCCAACTGCAAATCTGTATTATCCATTTTGCTTTTAATTAACAAGTTTTTCGCAATTTGAACAAACCTCTCTGAGAATCCATTGGCTCTCGGAAATCTTGGACTAGAAATTTGTTGGCGAATATTCCAAGCTCTCACAAAATCTTTAAACTCGGACGATGTATATTGGGGTCCGCCATCACTTTGAAAGACCTCCGGGATTCCATGTATTGCAAACCATGTTTTTAACGTTGCAACAACTTGCTTTGACGTTGTTTGTCGTAGTTTTTTCATTTCAAAGTATCCTGAATAGCTATCAGCGACAATCAAGAAATCATCGCCGTTATGGTGAAATAAATCACTGCCCACTATTTGCCAAGGCAAGGATGGGACCTCTTTATTGATAATCGGTTCTTTAATGTTGTTTCTTTGTGTTCGCTGGCAAACTGAACACTTTTCAACATATTCGATTACATCCCTTGATAGTATTTTCCAGTATAGTAACTGTCTAGCTCTATTTAGGCACTTGTTGATACCTAAATGGCCAGTATGAATATTCAACAACATATGTGGTATCTTGGTTTGAGGTATTACAATTTTATTACCTTTAAATATAAGGCCTTTGTAATAGGAAAGTTCTTCTCTAAAGTTTAAGTAGTGTTTTATGTTTGCGTTTATTGTTGTAAGATCTTCTGGAAAACAATCTTTAATAACTTCTACTAATTCTTGTAATTCTTCATCTTTTGCTGTAGCTTCCACTAGACTTGCACTAGTTTCTGGTGATATCGGAAATATCACTTGTACCTCTAATTCCTCTTCTTCAATGTGGTTTGAATTTATCACACAGTCTCTACTTAATGCATCTGCTATTGGTATGTCTGTACTCGTCTTATAAATTAATTGAGGTGCATATTGACATACGTCCAGCAAAATTCTTTGTAGTCGCGGGGGTGCTGACATTATAGATTTTTTGAAGATCGTTTCAAGGGGTTTATGATCACTCTCGATTACTAGTCGTTTCCCATAAACATATTCATGGAATTTCTGACAGCCAAACATTACGGCTAATGCTTCCTTCTCAATTTGAGGGTAAGCTTGCTGCGATTGTGTTAAAGCCTTTGTTGCATAAGCGATCGGGTGACCATTCTGCAATAACGCTGCTCCAAGGCATTTTGAGCTAGCATCGACGGACACGTTACTTTCTTAATTTCCATAAATGCATTCTGTTGATTATCCGTCCAAACCCATTCATTGTCTTTTTTCAACAATTGTCTTATCGGTTCGGTAATTTCCGATAAATTTGGTATGAATTTATTGAGGTAGGTAACCATGCCTAACAATCTTTGTAGTTGCTTTTTATTCTGTGGTACCCCTAGATCCTGTATTGCTTGAATTTTGTCTTGATCTGCTTTCAAACCTTTATCTGTCAGTATGTGTCCTAGAAATTTAACTTCGGTTTTTCCAAATTTACATTTGTCACGGTTTAGTTTGAGACCTGAATCTTGTAATTTTTTAATTACCTTTTCTGTAATATTCCTTAATTTTTCTCGTGTTTCTGCATGAATAAGTATATCATCCATGGACGATTCTGTATTTTCTATATCTTTGAGAAGTGTACTCATAACTTTTTGAAATATCTCAGGTGCTGAACACAAACCAAATGGAACACGTTTCATTGCATATCTTCGCCAAGGCGTTGCAAACACCAAGTATTTTTCTGTACGTTTAGTTACAGGAAGTTGCCAGAAACCTTTATTACAGTCCAGTATTGTAAAATATTTTGATGCTTTTATTCTTGAAGATATTTCCTCAACTATTTTCAGTGGATAATGTCGTCGAAGAATATTTTTGTTTAAATTCGATGGATCCATACATATACGCAATTTATTGTTTTTATATACTAGAACCATCTGACTGACTACGGGAGTTGGCTCTTTAATAGGAATAATTACACCTAATTTTTGCATATTTGCTAATTCCTGTTTGACCTCCTCATGTAATGCATGTGGTATTTTTCGACAAGGCTTTATCTCAAATTTGGGGTTAGGTACAATATCTATTTCATACTCAAATCCTTTTAAACAACCTAGACCTGTGTATATTTCATTAGGAATGGCTTCATCTACTCTTGCAATTAAATTAAATTCCATGCACGAGTCTACTCCTAGTATTGGTGTTACATTGTGACTAACTACTTCGAAATTGATTATTGTACTTACATCTTTTATTTTGCAATCAAGCATTACTTCACCTGTCACATCAATCTGATGATTTCCATATGCTATTAGTTTTTTAGTCATTGACGACTTTATTGGAACCTCAAGCATTTTTGCTAGTGTGCTGGGTATCACATTGCACTGTGCACCTGTCTCTAGTTTTACTGTGAATGTATTATGACCCACTTTTACCTTTTCAGTCCAGCCAGTAATTACTGTTCCAGTGACAATATTATTTTCTACTGCACTAATATATAAAAATTGTTCCTCAGTGTTTTCTATAACATTGACTTCTTTCCTTTTCTTCATTCTACACATATTCGTAAAGTGATTTTTATTCTTGCATTTACCACAAGTTTTCCGGTATGCTGGACAATTTTTCTTTTGATGAGTCGTTCCACACCTACTACAATAAAAAGTTTTAATATCTGTGTTTTCTTGTCTGACATTGAATTGATACTTATCTTTTGATTTTATGATGTCCACTGCTTTTGTATGCGTTGTATGCTGGTTTTTTTGAATGGCTTTAAGTTGCTTTGTTGCCTGTTCTGTTGACATGCATGCTGCAATTACTTTGTCCAACGTTAAATCAGCCTCGACAAGTAGTTTCTCTCGAAGGGTGTCTGAATTAAATCCAACAACAATCTTATCCATTATGAGACTATCATGTAATGCTTCAAAACTACATTTCTTTGCTTGTGTTAGTAGGGTAGATTGGACAGTTCTGGCTCCAGCCCCCACCACCATTACTCCACCCCCACCACTCAATCCACCACCACTCCCCCACCCAATCCCACCACTCAATCCCACCACTCAACCCCACTCCCCCACCACTAATTTTAGTTCCGAACGCGGCCACCGTAAATTTGCAGATGGCGCTGCGGTCGGCGCGCAAATTTAAATTTAAATTAATATACAGGGTGTCTCAAAATTATAAAAATAAATACATATACAGTATGGTACTCTGTGACGTATGAATCATACAGGGTGTTTCAAAAATTAGAAAAGTAAGATGGCGAATCCAAGATGGCCGCCAAAATTTTTAAAATTAATGCAGGGTGTTTCAAAAATTAGAAAAGTAAGATGGCGAATCCAAGATGGCCGTCAAAATTATAAAAATACATATACAGCATGATACTCGGTGACGTATCAGTCAAATATTAATATACAGGGCGTTTCAAAAGTAAGGATTTAGAAAAAGCAAGATGGCGAATTCAAGATGGCCACCACCAGAAAAACATAACGAATATGGTCGAAGCTAGACGTGGCTGGCGTGCGCTAAATTTAATGAATACATGTTTGAAATCGTATATGACGTCAATTGCAATCATGACAACTGTGTGCAACTTATCTTGTTTTCGCGCGATCATTGTAAAAATATGAATTTTAATTAGTCTACTTACCGCAATAAACATTCGCACGGCACCACACACAATGCAATACTGAAACTATTTTAAACGCGGCCATCTAGGCTTTTGAGATGGCGCTGTGGTCGGCGCGCAAATTTAGAATTAAATAATTTTTTTAATTTAAGATACAGCATGGTTTCTGATGACGTGACTATGAACATATCAAAGTGTTGGGAAATAAAAGATTAGCTTCTTTAGACAAAATTTATTTTTTTATATAACAGATACAATTAAACTTATCATCAAGTATCACATTTATAGAGCAATCAATCACCACTATTTTCACACCAATTACAATTAGCAATGTCGCTTAGTTTCATTACTTCATAGTCATAATGAATTCGATAATACCATCTGCTGATTTCGACTACTTATTCGTATAACACTAATAGTTTTATATGTCGATGATTCGATTCGGTGGTTAGGACTGCAACCTTCAGTTTTGTAAAATTCCTCCCATTCCTCCAATGTGAAGAATATACAGTTTGTCGGGGAATGAAGCTGAATGATGGGGACGTATCCAGCTGCTGGACTAAGGCCGATGTTGAGCCACTTGGAACCACTTTTGTTTAGAAAGTATGATGACTGTCCAATTAGTTGTTTTTCCTTAACGATGTTGACATCAATCATTTTAAGAGATTCATCAATAAATTTATAATAAGTTTCTGGAAAGAAGTAAAAAAATTATAGAATTATTACTTTAGATGTAATTGTTTTAAACCTTACTAGCTTCTATTTTAATGTTTATGAGAAATTAAGTGCACAACTGAACTGATACTTAGACAAACTGAGACCGGTTTACGTTGAAGAGTATTATATCAAATATTAAAGATAGTGGGGATACTTACTCAATTTGAAGCGGCAGAACAGCTCCATCCGAGGCATGCGCAGGGGACCAGCTAAGGAGGTGGTAGATCGATCTTATAGTGTCCCCAGGCCAGAGTGTGGATACCATCCCCATTAATAAAGCGTGTATCATCGTGAGGTGATAAGGCTAGTTTATTTTGTTCGACCGAATAGATATTATGTAATTTCACGCTAAATAAATTCTGTTTCTTTAATAATAAATTTTGTTCGAATAAACAGCCGCGATAATCCGCCAAACTGATTTCATCCCGGACTACATTCTTTTTTACACCTTTCGCTTTTTTAATTTCCCTACCCTCAACCGCTAGGGCATACATTTTCGCGTGCTATGTTGTAGACATTATTGGCCGAAAAGTTCGATGTATCGAATTTTGAAATATTTTTCTTAATGTCGCCGTATATATCATTACTCTCCACTTTTAAAATAAAACTGTCCGTATCCATATAACACAGACACACCTTTTCTGCATACTCGCGTTTCAAAAAATTATAATAAAAGTCATACATTAAATATTTTGAAAGCTCCAAGACGGAGAAGCCAATATAAATAGGTTTATTATATACAACTTTTAACCTCTCCATCTGGATAGCTACAAAGTTTTCCGAAAAGATGCTAATACTCTTAAAATTTGGTTTCGCGATTAAACTACCAGCCCCGCGACTTTTACCATGGTCCTCTCAATGTGTGACCAATTTGACATCTACTCGCTTATCAACATTCTCCATGGTTTTACCATATACAGAGTTGTTCATAAGCTTGTAGAAGTCTTTTTCAAAATCATTTTTAGCTTGCTGACGTAGGCTGGTGTTTAGGTCGATATAATTTTGAAGCCAGTTTGACTGGGTAAATTTCAAAACGCGATGAATTTTGGTGATTTTCAGGCCGAAATGTAACGCTTGCTTTAATGTTCTATAGTGTATGACATATTTCTCCTTATTTTGCAAATTAGCGATCAGCTTTTTATTTTGAAATTTAGATGTGGGAGGTACCATGTTTTCGGAGAGAAAAGGTAAGTCGTTATGCTCATCATGCAAAGTTACAGGATACTCGACATCTACTTCCAAAAAATAATCAATCTGTGAATCATCAGCGACCCCCGAGATATTTAAATTGTCAATTTTATCTTGACTAACCCAACTAAACCCGCCGAATGGTAGATACTGCGACATTGCCCACCCATACAAATTGTTGGCGTCCCAATAAGCTAAATATGAACTAGGAGCACTCGCATCATAATTGGTCATATATTTATTATTTGCTGTAGCGTGCCGCAAAGATACCTGACACAACCCACCCCTGATACTCCGCTTAACAAAATGATGCATATCGATGTCAGTGAGTAGCTCCAGTTCAATTTTGGTATGCTTCAACATAGCATCCCAAGACAGGCCAGGGCTGGTGTAATATTAAGCCGGATCCAAACTATATGTATCACGACAAATTTTTCTAAAGTTTTCAAAAATATCAGCCAAAAGTAAAACATCGGTTTTTAAATATAAATTCGAATATTCTAATAAATTCTTACATCCAAATGTAGTCCAAACAGTTTGTGCATGTTGATACTCCGCAACCGAAATATCATCATTAGTTAATGAATTGAAAAAATCGCGCTTTGCCGGTAAGGCCGGTTCTTGCAATCGCCCAAAGGTATCTATATATTGGTAAGGGAAAATACCCTTCTTTCTAATTAATTCGAATTCTGAATCTACTGGGAACGCGCGTCTAACATTTAAGAAATCTTGCGAATCTAAATTTTTCGCGAGCTTATCGATTGAAGACGCTATGAACCGAAAACTATCTAAAAACCGTAGATTTATATAAACATTTTGTTTCTCGCCCGATTTATCCGTATAATCGCCGACCAAAACTTTCGCGCTAAAACTAATATACCGTTCTTTATTAATCGGAATTACATCAATATTTAAATTTTGTTGTGCCAAATCTCTTAAAAATAGATGGCTATCGTACCCGCTCAAATTATGAAAAAAGATAGGGACAAATTTCGGAATTTTGAAGTTGAGGTTACAATTAGAATGAGCGGCCCCTCGAAACGCTCCCGTAATGTGGCAGTGGTCTCTCACTCTATCTCCGTTGAGAGATAGTTCACATATGTGGCAAATCACGGCCTCATTATATAATTTTTGTTCGCTATTATTTAAATAATTCATCGGCACGATAGTCTTTAAATAGTTTTCATAGATTAGCTTAACGTCTTCTATCAATTTTTCAACAAACACCGTTGAGCAATCTAAACCGGCATACGTGACAAATTTATTTAAATTTGCATCAAACGAACACACAATTTGATATGCAAAATTATAAGGAATATGTTTGAATGTTTTATTTGTGTACGAATTAGATGGATCACCGCTGCCTGTGTGAATTGGTTGGAGAATACTTTCAAAGTCGGCGTAAACAACAAAAGCAACGGACATTTTCTTATCATAACCATCAAATCTTAATATATTTTGAGGTAATAAATCACCAAATTTAGTTTTACGCGCATCAGTTGAGGGTAGTACGGTGTAAACATGATTGCAATCATTCTGTTGATGGGTGTTTAATTTTTCAACAGTACTGAATCTCACTAAACACCCATCGCAGATGTGTATCTGACCATCATGCTTATTTATTTGAGATGAAACTAGCCTGGAGAAATGTTTAATTAATACATAATGCGATTTGACCCCGTCTTCCAAAAGTAATAAATTGACATGAACAGCTTTCCTGTTCCGCGTAAAATAAATCGGCCCCACCACCTCATGATTTTTTGTGTCATCATTTATAGCCAAAGCGTAAACGTTAATACTTAAATTATTTAATTGTTCAATTTTAGAAATGTCTTTAATTTTAGTTGGGAATTTCATACCTTCTAAATTTAGTACGCTGGAGTAATGAGGATAACTACCCACTCTCTCCACATTTTTGTTGACAGGATGGAGTGCTGCTACTAGCGACCAACCCAAGCATGCGTCGTCGGAGTTCTGAATGTTGACACACGCTTTTTTGTTTCGGATCGAGGGGGGTAGTTCCAAGTAAGATGATCCCCCAAGAGGTTGGTAGGTGTTGATGTTAACCTCTAAATGCGAGACCATCTTAAATGCCCAATTACTCCCTCTCTCCGAAAACTCTTCCGCTTTCGACTTTATAATAGCGGCCGCCTGGTCAAAAACGTCCTCCAAGTCCGAAGAGTCGGTGACAATGATGTATCGGGTATTGAAGGACTTTAAGTCGGCTATTTCCTCATCTGCTATCACTTTAACATAATGAGCAAATAGCTCTAACTGCACCTTAACACCCGATACAGCCCTAGCCAGAACATCTTTAATCAGGCGGCACACTTTAATTTTTAAATTGGCTAGAAAATTTGTGATGTCTACACTCTCATCACCTAGAATTTTGTAACTCGCGACACGGTTTTTGAAGGATGAATTAATTTTGAACACTCCATCCGGCAGCATAAATGTGTTATTATTTAGATGCTGCTGTGAGCGGACATGTCCCCTAAATAATTATTAGGAAAACTCAACCCACAACAGCTTACCTGAGACACCTCTCGACTAGTAGATGGAGCAGCATCCGCAAGTCTATTAGAGCTTGTGGATGGCACAACATCTACTTTAACCCTCTTCTTAGATAGTCCACCAACATGCTCACATGTGTCCACGCCCTCCCCACAAATACCGCAAATAAAATTGCGGTGGAGGGCATTTACATGCCGCTTCAGACTATCACGGCGGCTGAAGGTTTTTTCACATATGCTGCAGTTCATTTCTGCAAAGAAACAAGTAAAATGAAATAATTAATAATTCAAAAAGTAGTGTACTTTGGAGAGTTCTGGCCCCTCCCCCCACCACCAATATTTACTCCCCCCACCACTCAATCCACCACCACTCCCCCACCCAATCCCACCACTCAATCCCACCACTCAACCCCACTCCCCACCACTAATTTTAGTTCCGAACGCGGCCACCGTGTATTTGCAGATGGCGCTGCGGTCGGCGCGCAAATTTAAATTTAAATTAATATACAGGGTGTTTCAAAATTTTAAAAAATAAATACATATACAGTATGATACTTTGTGACGTATGAATCATACAGGGTGTTTCAAAAATTAGAAAAGTAAGATGGCGAATCCAAGATGGCCGTCAAAATTATAAAAATACATATACAGCATGACACTCGGTGACGTAGCGGTCAAATATTAATATACAGGGCGTTTCAAAAGTAAGGATTTAGAAAAAGCAAGATGGCGAATTCAAGATGGCCACCACTACAAGAAACATAACGAATATGGTCGAAGCTAGACGCGGCTGGGGTGCCCTAAATTTAATGAATACACGTTTGAAATCGTATATGACGTCAATTGCAATCATGTGTGCAACTTATCTTGTTTTCGCGCGATCATTGTAAAATATGAATTTTAATTAGTCTACTTACCGCAATAAACATTCGCATGGCACCACACACAATGCAATACTGAAATTATTTTAAACGCGGCCACCCAGGCTTTGGAGATGGCGCTGTGGTCGGCGCGCAAATTTAGAATTAAATAATTTTTTTTAATTTAAGATACAGCATGGTTTCTGATGACGTGACTATGAACATATCAAACTGTGTGGAAATAAAAGATTAACTTATTTAGACTATGAGCATGTATTCATGCGTACTACTAGCATATTTTGATATACAAATAGTATTATTACTTGGATAACTTTAGTTATAATTGTGATATCATCCTATACTCTCGCGAGATATTTTTATAGAGATGGCAGTTCGAATAAAAAAGTATGAAGAATTCTTAAGTGAAATAGACGTTGATTTGCCAGCTGAAATTCGCGATTGGATTTTTACCTCAACATTGATTAGAAACGATTGTCTGTTTATGGCAGCATTTGTTTATCAAAATCAAAATTATTTTGATATAGATAACTTTGTAAATCTGTTACAACATTGTAATCAGCGCATGAATGATGAAACGAGTCGATTAATTTATGAACAATTCGAGATGCTTAATGAACCAGATTTGGACTTATGTGAGATTTGTGTTTTCGATATTGAAAGTAACAGTGTATTGAATTTATATAAGGGAAAACCGAAGAAACTACTATCTTGGTATCCACAGTATATCCACCCAGAATTGGATTATGATCATCAACTTGTTGATAATGGAGGGGGTAGGGTTATATATGCATATCAAGTATATTAAGACAAAATATATAGTAGTGTGTCATTTATCATTGATTAACAATGTATAATAGCTGTAAACGGAAACTACTAAGATTAGAGTTAAATCGACGAATCCTGAAATATCAATCCGAATTAGGAAAGCTCAGACGGGATATAGACCTTTACAAAATTATTGTGGATATTAAAAAAATAAAACTCTAACATGGGAAACCAGCAAGGTAAAGTTGATCGAGCTATTAGACAAATTAATAATAATTTTGGTACACTTGATGGCATAAGTAAATCGACAATTAGTAAAATCCCATTAACAGTCCTACAAACCATGGTCACAGCTGAATCTCTTAAACAACACTGGCATTTGATACCCACAAAGAAAAGAGACGTTCTCAACGAATACTTACCATGTTATCTACACTATAATCAGCCCTGGCAGACGGAACATATAGATGGCGCACCACCAGCTCGAAGAAATTGTTGTTTTTGTATTAATAAATAAAAAAATAATTTGTTTACACAAAATATAGGAATAAAAAGTATATGTAATAGTTCAACATTTGTTTTATTATTAAATAAAGGAAATATATATACAATTCAGTAATATTTACAGTACATCATGTTTGTTTATCCAGGAGTTATTTGAAGTTGATAGGCCCAACCACTTCACATTCACTTTATTGCCTTTTCTGCGCAGCACCTTGTCAACCAGGTATACATCTGTATGTTTCGCTTTTTGCAATTCTTGCTCGTAAAAACTACCCAAGATGGGCTGCCCGTTCATGTCTTCGAGAACATACGTTGCTGGATTAGTGATATTAGCTTTAACAACTTTAAATAGTTCTGTGGACCAATTGGATGTATATCCTTTTTCAAAAACACCCTTATGGCGACTAATTCTAACAAAATCACCCACTCGAAATTTCCTCGCTCCACTTATTTTAACATGATTATAAACACTTTTTAACAATCTCTTTTCATTTTTCTTATTAACATCAAGAGGTCTCATTTTAATCGTCCTATGTTTAGTCGCATTGTATGAATCAGTTATAGTCGGTAATATATCGACCCATCTATATTTACCAAGCATACTGAATTTCTTATACAGCTTTTCCTTGAGCGTACGAATTACACGCTCTGCAATAGATGCCTTCATTGTACTATATGATGAATAATGATTTATCTTATGCTCTTTCATAAGTTTTTGAAATTGCGCGTTATAAAATTCACGTCCATTATCCGATTGCAAATTTTTAGGCTGTCTAGGTCCTTGTAGAATTTTCTCCATAGCCCTCCTTACTTCTACACTTGCTTTACTTTTTAGCGGTTGAGTCCATAGAAATTTCGAGAAGCAGTCTATAACCACGAGTATGTATTTATAACCTTTATTCTCACGGGCATAAGGAATAAATTCCATCAAATCGGTCTGCCACAAGTCATCGAGTCCTTTAATGATTACACGACGTCTTTTGAATCTTCTTCGAGCAGGTTTATGCAACTCATTGACAACATCTTGTTTAACTTTACTCATTATCGGTCCTTAACTTCTTAATTTTAATATCGATTTTTGCTTCCAAGTTTGTCAATAATTTTTTGTATGATACATCATTTCGTTTTATATTACCTTCAACAGCATCCAATTCAAGTCTGAACTTGTTGTCCAAATTGCTAAGCTTATCTACTTTATTTTGAAACGTTTCAAACACCGTCTTTATCCGATCTACACTATCCACCAGCTCATCAGTTTTGCTGGTGATGTTGGTTTTCAAACGTTTTAAATCATCAACGTCAGTCTGCAGCTTGATAAACTCCGTAATTTGATTATAATACGGTGATTTTGATTTTTTAATGACATCATCAACATCTCTAAACTTTTTATCAACATAACCCTTATTTGCACAGTCATCAGCTTCTACTGGTGATTGAACACCACACAGACGCTTATTTTTAAAATTGTAATGTCCTTCAGTATTAGCCTCCAAAAGTGTATGAAGGTTCTCTGCCGGTATAGATTTTTGTGTTTTTGATTTAGTTAAATGCCGACCAAATTTATCAATGCTATCCATATTGACATTCGTATTTAGACTGAGATACTTCGATTAAAAATCCTCTAATTATATTCGATAACACCAGCTTCCTGGAGCTCTTCTATTATTGAGGCTATCTCATTAGCATGACCATTATTCCCTGAATGCTTGGAAGCTATCAGTAAACGTAAACGATCCACCAGTTCGTTTATATTATCCCAGTAAACGTACTGGTATGGTTCATTTCTAAATATGAGTTCTTCGCCTAAATGACCACCACCATCAATAACAGCACTTGTTGATGAATGTCGCTCATATGTAAGGGGTCTAATGATGTTTACATACTTGTAACTCTTAGTACCTTGCACCTGTTTGTTAGGATCATATCCGCGACGATGTACATTAGTCTGTTTTAAGATTGCCCGATATCGAGCTTCATCTTCTTTAGTAAAACCTTCCGGACGAGCTTTAAATATTAATTCGTAGAGACCACCAGTTCCTCTATATCGCACATTATCGATTACAATATCTTTACCGTCGATGGTTAAAATGGAGTTGCCAATTTTAAATTTATTTGTTATAGGATTGAAGTGAACACCTGTTGTTAAATCATATTCACCAGCGGTATCAGCCAATAAACCATCCAAGTAAGTCCTTGGCATTAACTCGTACTGTTCCAGATAATCATCGACGATTTCAGGTGTCCTTCTAAGCATCTCCCTATAATGAGTACGATACTGCTGAAATGATTTCTCAGGATCCACTTCCACTGGTGTTGTGTCAGACTCAAATACACTATCATCACGTTGTACACCTTTGTCGATACCGGTGGGCCGTACTTGAATTGCACGATCATGGGTTATACTAACCCTCCTTTTTGGTGTTGTCGGTTTTTCCAGTCGAAGTTTTATTGGGGGCGTCTTTAATATTTCACCATCCTCATCCATACTTTCATCCTTTGGTTCCATCTTAGTTTCACTTTTAATTGTTGGTATAACGACATCTTTCAATACCTTCCTAAGGGGTTCGGTAACAGGTTTAAAATGTTCTGTTATTAACTTATCATAATCAGAGCGACCTGATTTTAGTGCCAAATGTTTCCTTCTAATGGACTTGGTAGCTCGTATTATTTCAGATGTAATTTTATCATTACTGCTCTGTGTGGCCATATTTAAATGATGTTGAACAGATTTTGAAGTGATTCTAACAGCTTTCAAACAGCTCTGAACAGCTTTTGAACAGCTTCTGAAGAGCTTCTGAACAGCTTTGAACAGCTTTTGAACAGCTTTGAACAGCTTCTGAAGAGCTTCTGAACAGCTTTGAACAGCTTTGAACAGCTTTTGAACAGCTTTTGAACAGCTTTGAACAGCTTCTAAACAGCTTTTGAACGGCTTATACAAGGCTTGAAGAGCTCTCTCTATAATGTTCAAAGTTATAATTTGATGTTATCACAGCGGCCTGTCCTTAATGACTAATAGAAAATACATAGTAGAAAAGTTGAAATACATTCACAGAACAAACAACAGATGTCACAACAACCTACAGGTGTATCATCGTGCGCTTCCGTTACTTCTTCCATTTTATCACGTCTAACACGGCTGAATATCAATACTAGATTGACAAATTTATCTTCATTTACAAATATATAAAGCAATCAAACATTTTTCGATAGCGACCCTCATTTATGTTACTATCCTTATCAATTGTGATAAAGTCATATTTATTTTTCCAACACTCTGCACAAACTGATTTAAACTGGTCGAAATTCATGTCGGTGCCCACATGATCGTCATATATATGTCTAAGATTTAGATCGTCTTGTTTAAATAAAATAATAAAATTAGCATTGTCTCGAATTAAATGTTTAGGTATACGGGTATATGTTTGACATAAGTAGAAAGAATCGATGGCCTTATGCCGCCCCATACTAAAATACGATCTAATTTTATCTTGCTTGTCACACACCACATCATCGAAAATAAATATAGAGTTTTCTAATGCTTCACTTGGATCTAGAATATTATCGTTTTCGGTATACTTGAAATACTTTATACCTTTAACATTATTAACCACCTTCTCCAGGAATTGATATTTCGGCTGGTAGAGCGACTTGGAGTACACGTAGATATTATGAAACTTCAGACCGTTTTCTTCAATAATCAAACTGAATAGGGCATTCGTTTTTCCACAATTGGACGGTCCGCATATTATACATCGAATTGTATTAGGCAGTAATGAATTATGTCTACGATATAAATTTTCAGACAGTAATTCATTGTCCAAATTTTTCACTTGGAGGTTAAGCTTCTGCTTAACAAGACGCATGATGCAGTACTAAGTGTATTTAGGGAGCTCACCCAATCAAATATCATTCAATCAAATGTTAGCATTCAAAGAAGGAGGTGGTGTTCTAAACACACTTATCAACAATCTTCCTGTAGAGCTACACTTGCCCCACTACCAGTGGTGCGGCCCTGGGACGAAAGTAAAAGAACGTTTGGCTCGAGGAGATCCTGGAATAAACCCTCTCGACTCTGCATGTAAAGAGCACGACATTGCATACTCCAAAAATAAGGATATTAAAGATCGTCACGAGGCAGATCAAATTCTTGAAGAAAAAGCTTGGAATCGTGTTAAGTCAAAAGACGCTAGTCTTGGTGAGAAAGCGGCTAGCTGGTTGGTGACTAATAGTATGAAAGTTAAAAGAAAACTAGGGATGGGTATAAATACACAAATGAAGAGAACGAGTAGTAGAAAGCGAATGAAAGGAGCTGGTATTAAGAGTAGAAGAGTTCCTTTCAGAAGGGGCGTTGTAGCACAAGCAAAATCAGCTCTGAAGAATTCAAAAATTAAGGATTTTGCGGAGCAAGCAAAAATATCACTCACCGCTGCCAAAATTGCGGTTAGAAAGAATGGAGGTAGAAAAAATATCCGAACACCAAGGATTATACCTATACCAAAAACTGGGGGCTTTATTCCTCTAATACCACTATTTGCCGGGTTAAGCGCTTTGGGCACTCTTGCTGGAGGAGCCGCTGGAATTACACAGGCGGTGAATAAAGCAAAGGCATCCCAAAAATTACTGGCTGAAACACAACGACATAATAAAGCAATGGAGGCTGTTGCATTGGGGAAACATGGTCAGGGTCTGTATTTGAAACCGTACAGAAAAGGATTGGGGTTGTATTTAAAACCACAATCAAAAAACTATTAAGCAGACTGCCACGAAGAGCTCTCACAGACAAAGATATTTTGAAGTTTGGAAAAAATATACCTAACTTTCGCGGTGTCTTTATGAGAGACGATTTGCCTAATAAACCGAGGAAGAGTGAGTGTGCAGTCGTTAATCTTGATTCGACATCCGGACCGGGAACCCATTGGGTTGCATATTGTAAGAAGAAGCGTACAGTTCAATATTTTGAGTCATTCGGCAATTTATCGCCACCTTTAGAATTGATAGAATACTTTAAAAACTGTCAAATTATTTACAATCATTCGCGATTTCAAAATTTTGATGCCAAAAATTGTGGACATTTGTGTTTAAAATTTCTATATAGCCGTGTGTAGAGATTAGAATGTCATTAGTATCATGTCGAGTACGTTCACGCTCAGCAGCACTAGTAATGTGCTTACTGCAGATTACTATCCGCCAATTGAATTAGATAGTCGACACGAACACGCAATTGGTCTGATAGGTCTGCACACCTATAATACTATTCCGAATGTATATGATGGACACAACAAATTTTATTACGATAATCACGTGATAGATATACCTACGGGTTCCTATGAAATTGGGGATTTGGAGGCTTACCTACAGAAACAAATAATTGGTGACGTGACCGACAAAAACAAATTGCTGTCCATAAAGCCCAACAACAATACACTAAGATGTGAGATACAGAGTCAGTATACCATTGATTTTACGCCAAATGATTCTATTGGGCGAATGTTGGGATTCAGTAGTCGGAAATTGGTTGCTGGACAAAATCATGAATCGGATCTCGCTGTGCAGATTATAAAGGTTGTCACTATAAGAATCGAGTGCAATATCGTAACGTCTACGTACTATGACACACATCTTGCACACACATTATTTGAATTCGCACCCTCTGTGGCACCGGGCTACAGCCTGAACGTACATCCACGAAATATTGTTTATTTGCCGATTAATACGAAAAGAATTAGTAATATTACCCTCACCTTATTAGATCAAGACTCTGACCCAGTAGATTTCCGTGGCGAGCAGATAGTTGTGCGTCTCGAACTAAAGAGATTGTCGTGAGGTGGAAAATGGGTCTATCATTCAATAATCAAAACAATAAAACGCGCAGATCTAACGAACACACAGTCATTCAGTCACGCGCGCAACATCGATTAACACCGGCTAACATTGCTTTTCTAAAATCTATTGGTTTGAAGGTGATCGAGAAAAATGGAAAAGTTGCAGATATTCCAAGGATTAAAATTCGATGATGCCATAGTGAAGGAGCAATACCATGTCTACTATCCACGAGCAAATAACTTTAACCTAAATGATGAAATTCGCATCCCCATTCAACATCAAGATATTTACACTTTACCAAGTGAAAGCTTCATTCACATACAGGGTAAATTCAACGAGCAGACTACTGGAACGGGTAAATGTAAACTAACAAACAATGCGTATGCTTTTCTATTCGATCAGATGCGATATGAAATTAACGGTGTGGAGATTGATCGTTGTATGAAGCCTGGCATCACTACTACAATGAAGGCATACGTTTCCTACAATCCGAATGAATCTAAGATGCTTGAAATGGCAGGTTGGTGTCCGTTCAAGGATGAACAACCCACCTTCTCCGTAAATGAGTTCAACGCCGTTTTGCCAGTCAAATTTTGTTTTGGAATATTTGATGATTACAAGCAGATAGTAATGAATGTCAGTCAGGAATTGATACTGAATCGCAGTAAAACTGACGATAATTGTTATAAAAACAATTTGGCTGATGGTACGAAGAAGGCAACCATACAAATAGAAAAGATTGAATGGTATGTGCCACACATTACTGTAAACGATAAGACTCGCCTGAAACTGCTACAGGCTCTTCGAGAAAACAAATCGATATACATACCACTCAGAAAGTGGGAGTTGCACGAACTACCATCATTGCGCGCTACGAAAAATGATATATGGCCTATCAAAACCAGCACAAACTTGGAGAAACCTCGTTATGTTATAGTGGGATTTCAACTTAAGAAGAAGGATAATCCCCAAGCAGATTCCTCCGACTTTGACCATTCTGCAATTACTAATCTAAAATTATATTTAAACTCGGAGAGCTATCCTTATACAGCTATGAATTTAAATATGGGACTCAAACGATATGCTATTGCATATCACGCGTATTCAAATTTCCAATCTAGCTATTACGGTCGCCAAAACCAACCACTTTTGGATTATAATCAGTTTCACGACCATGCTCTTTATTTAATCGACTGCTCCAAGCAAAATGAATCATTAATTTCCTCAAGCGTTGATATCAAGCTTGAGATAGAGTGTCAAGAACAATTTAAACCAGATACCGTAGTATACTGCCTCATTTTACATGATAACTTGGTGGAATATCAACCTCTTACGGGAACAGTTAAGAAAATAATTTCTTGATGGATAATTTTGATGATGATACGTCGGTGCATTGCTGTGAGTGTGGCTTAACAATATTTGATAGAAGGGAAAAAAATGTAAACTTGACTTCATCACAACACGATTCCTATGTAATTATTGATCTACAGGGATTTCAATTAAAAAATGGTTTTATGCTTAAGGAAATGGCAATTAGTGATGGTGTAAAAGTGGCACATTTCATTTTCAAGTCTAATATCTCTTACAATAAGTTAACACGTGAAGAATTACGTCAGGTATTGTGGTTAAAAGAAAATCATCATGGTTTACTATATAATGATGGCTATATACCCTACTCCGAAATAAGTAATATTTTAAGTAGATTTGTTCACTACAGTGACCGCATTTATGTGAAAGGTCATCAGAAAAAAATGTTTCTAAAAAATTATTTACCTAATTCTGTAATAATTAATTTAGAATGTGATAAAAATAGCATTAAGTTAGATAAGACGAATTCAACTTGCCTGTTTCATACTAAAGATTATTGTGTTTGTGCATTACACAATGTTAGAATACTACAAGATTTTCTCAGAATAGTTTAGTATATTTACTTGTATCTGTTTGTATATAAAAATAAATTCTAACTAAATAAATTAATCTTTTATTTCCTCGTTCAACACTTTTGGAGCGCTGTATATATTGACATACAAATCGTGCCATATATTTAATTCGTCACAGAGTATCATGCTGTATACGTATACATTAAAGAGAAGCACAATAAAACATGCGTTTTGTTTTTGAAAATAATATTAAAAACTATAACATTAATTTATAATATTTATTCATTATAAGATAATTTGGCATAAAAAGAATTTATTAACAGAATTGATTAGTATGTATTTCGCGGTGTTATGGAAAAATCAATACATAATGTGTAATGTAGTTCCTATTAGAGATAATGTGTAAAATGTTAATGGCTTACCCGCATTAGTTGAAATAGAAAGTTAAGTGCATAAAGCAATTCACAAGAATGTGTTGTTATTACATACGTATCTAAGTAACATACAAGATAGATACAATTGCGTTTTACTTGTGCTTTAATATAATAGTTCTTATTCTAAACTTTTAGTAAAACGCTGTGATCGTTATTGTTTTTAGTTAGAGCTCTTATTATTAAAACAGTAAGTAATAATTATTTTTTAAATTTCTTCTTCTCTAATATTAATCATATTCACATTTATTACTCGGTTTTAAATTTCTCTTCATTATAAACAATATTTTTATGGACATTACTATTAGTAATCAAACAGCTATAACAAATTTTATATTTACTAATGTACTCTTGATATCTGATTAGATTTTCAGTAAAATTGTTAGACAGGTAGTAGTTTTACTTCAGTGAAACATATAATTTTACCAATATTCCTACTAATTTTAAACAAAAGTCATTATGTCCGAAACTCAAATTTTAGATTTTGTTTTACAAATAAAAGTTATAATAAAACATGTTTTTTTCTGAAGAGAATGTTAAAATACTATAGACATAAATAAATAGTTTTAAGACAATAAAGCAAAGAACACACAATTACGCGATTAATTTTTTAATTCGAGAGCCCGCATGTTTGTTTCTAACAGAAAGCTAAAGCGTGTAATGTAGGACAACTACATGCAGTTGTGTGTAATAGAAAATGAAAGTTGTATTATGCGGTTAACAAGAAAGGTCATATGAAACATATCAATATGTAAGATAAAGACACATATCTAACGATGCACTAAATAAAAGCCTATTCAAGTACCAGTTTTTTATTCTAAAGTTTATTCAGCATCTTGGTCTTCTCGAGTGTACACCGTTATTGTTTTTAGTGACGTCCATATATTAAATCGGTAAGTAGTTTTTAAAACTCTATTTTCTTTAATTTATTTACATATATTAATCACATTAAACGGATATTACCCGGCTTTAAATTTCTTTTCATTATAAACAGTATTTTTATGGACATTGAAAATCTTATATATTTTTCTATTAGCAATCAAACGGCTTACAAATGTACTCATAAAGATATTTTTTAATTTCAAAGTTATTTAGTAGTGCTTTTAATATTCTTTTTAGAATTGGTATTATACATATTTTTAAGTTATTTTGAATGTGTATAGTATTTTTTAAATATTCATAAGGATATTTTTTTTTGAAGCTATTTTTTAGTTTCAAATTTATTTAGTAGTGCTTTTAATATTCATTTTAGAAATGGTATACATATTTTTTAAGTTATTTTGAAACTATTTTTTAATTTCAAATAAATTTTATATTTATGAGTGTAATATATCTGATTTCTATTTACGAGTGTAATATGTCCCCTCTTGCGATCTCATTAGATTTTTATTAAATTCGGTAGACCGGAAGTAGTAGTTTACACATACAATTGTTTTACTAATGCTTGATTAAAATAGAATATTTCTTATTCTAAAACTTCAGTAAACACTGCAACCTCGTTGAGAGTACATCGTTATTGTTTTTAGTTAGAGCTCTTATTATTAGAACAGTAAGTAATAATTATTTTTTTAAATTTCTTCTTCTTCAATGTATTTTATAAATATTAATCACTCGGTTTTAAATTTGTTTTTATAATATTTCATTATAAAGAGTATACAGTGGTGTAGATTTTTATTAAATTCGGTAGACCGGAAGTAGTAGTTTACACATACAATTGTTTTACTAATGCTTGAATAAAATAGAATATTTTTTATTCTAAACTTCAGTAAACACTGCAACCTCGTTGAGAGTACATCGTTATTGTTTTTAGTTAGAGCTCTTATTATTAGAACAGTAAGTAATAATTATTTTTTTAAATTTCTTCTTCAATGTATTTTGTAAATATTAATCACTTAGTTTTTTAAATTTGTTTTTATAATATTTCATTATAAACAGTATACAGTGGTGTTTAATATAAATCCTACATATTTTTATACTATAAACCGCTATAGCAAATTTTATATTTACGAGTGTACTCTTGATATCTCATTAGATTTTTAGTAAAATCGGTATATATTAACATATCTTTTTAAATTATTTGGGGTGTTTTTAAATATTATAAACAGTATTTTTTGATATACAGTGATGCTTCATATCAATCTGACACATTTTTTCAAGATATTTTGAATTATTATATGATAATTTTTCTTTAAAATTCCTAATTATGTATTTCAATTTTGATTTTTATTTTTTATTTCTTTACAGAAATGAACTGCTGCATATGCCAAAAAACCTTCAGCCGCCGTGATAACTTGAAGCGGCATGTAAATGCCCTCCACCGCAATTTTCAATGTGATATTTGTGGGGAGGGCGTGGAGTCATGCCAGCATGTTGGTGGACCATCTAAGAAGATGGTTAAAGTAGATGTAGCACCATCCACAAGCTCTAATAGACTTGCGGATGCTGCTCCATCTACTAGTCGAGAGGTGTCTCAGGTAAGCTGTTGCGGGTTGAGTTTTCGTAATAATTCTCTATATAGGGGACATCTTCGCTCGCAACAGCACTTGATTAATAACACACTTATGCTGCAGGATGGTGTGTTCAAAATTAATTCTTCATTCAAAAACCGGGTCGCGAGCTACAAAATTTTAGGTAAACAAAATTTAGATGTTGTTAATTTTCTGGCCAATTTAAAAATTAAAGTGTGCCGCCTAATTAAAGATGTTCTGGCGAGGGCTGTATCGGGTGTTAAGGTGCAGTTAGAGCTATTTGCTCATTATGTTAAAGTGATAGCAGATGAGGAAATAGCCGACTTAAAATCGTTTAACACCCGATACATCATTGTCACCGAGTCTTCGGACTTAGAGGACGTTTTTGACCAGGCGGCCGCTATTATAAAGTCGAAAGCGGAAGAGTTTTCGGAGAGAGGGAGTAATTGGGCACTTAAGATGGTCTCGCATTTAGAGGTTAACATAAACACCTACCAACCTCTTGGGGGATCATCTTACTTGGAACTACCCCCCTCGATCCGAAACAAAAAAGCGTGCGTCAACATTCAGAACTCCGATGACGCATGCCTGTGTTGGTCGCTAGTAGCAGCACTCCACCCTGCCAACAAAAAAGTGGAGAGAGTGGGTAGTTATCCTCATTACTCCAGCGTACTAAATTTAGAAGGTATTAAATTCCCGGTTAAAATTAAAGACATTTCTAAAATTGAACAATTAAATAATTTAAGTATTAACGTATACGCTTTGGCTATAAATGATGACACAAAAAATCATGAGGTGGTGGGGCCGATTTATTTTACGCGGAACAGGAAAGCTGTTCACGTCAATTTATTACTTTTGGAAGACGGAGTCAAATCGCATTATGTATTAATTAAAAATTTCTCCAGACTAGTTTCATCTCAAATAAATAGGCATAACGGCGAGGTTCACATCTGTGATGGGTGTTTAGTGAGATTCAGTACTGTTGAAAAATTAAACACCCATCAACAGAATGACTGTAATCACGTCTATACAGTACTACCCTCAACTGATGCGCGTAAAACTAAATTTGGAGATATGATACGATATGATATGATATGATGATAAATATATTAAGATTTGATAGTCATCATAAGAAAATGTCCGTTCCTTTTGTTGTTTACGCCGACTTTGAAAGTATTCTCCAACCAATTCACACATGCAGCGGTGATCCATCTAATTCGTACACAAATACAACATTCAAACATATTCCTTATAGTTTTGCATATCAAATTGTGTGTTCGTTTGATGCAAATTTAAATAAATTTGTCACGTATGCCGGTTTAGATTGCTCAACGGTGTTTGTTGAAAAATTGATAGAAGACGTTAAGCTAATCTATGAAAACTATTTAAAGACTATCGTGCCGATGAATTATTTAAATAATAGCGAACAAAAATTATATAATGAGGCCGTGATTTGCCACATATGTGAACTATCTCTCAACGGAGATAGAGTGAGAGACCACTGCCACATTACGGGAGCGTTTCGAGGGGCCGCTCATTCTAATTGCAACCTCAACTTCAAAATTCCGAAATTTGTCCCTATCTTTTTTCATAATTTGAGCGGGTACGATAGCCATCTATTTTTAAGAGATTTGGCACAACAAAATTTATATATTGATGTAATTCCGATTAATAAAGAACGGTATATTAATTTTAGCGCGAAAGTTTTGGTCGGTGATTATGCGGATAAATCGGGCGAGAAACAAAATGTTTATATAAATCTACGGTTTTTAGATAGTTTTCGGTTCATGGCGTCTTCTATTGATAAACTAGCGAAAAATTTAGACTCACAAGACTTCAAAACTGTTAGACGGGCGTTCCCCGTAGATTCAGAATTCGAAATAATTAGAAAGAAGGGTATTTTCCCTTACCAATATATAGATACCTTTGGGCGATTGCAAGAACCGGCCTTACCGGCAAAGCGCGATTTTTTCAATTCATTAACTATTGATGATATTTCGGTTGCGGAGTATCAACATGCACAAACTGTTTGGACTACGTTTAAATGTCAAAATTTATTAGAATATTCGAATTTATATTTAAAAACCGATGTTTTACTTTTGGCTGATATTTTCGAAAACTTTAGAAAAATTTGTCGTGATACATATAGTTTGGATCCGGCACAATATTACACCAGCCCTGGCCTGTCTTGGGATGCTATGTTGAAGCATACCAAAATTGAACTGGAGCTACTCGCTGACATCGATATGCATCATTTTGTTAAGCGGAGTATCAGGGGTGGGTTGTGTCAGGTATCTTTGCGGCACGCTACAGCAAATAATAAATATATGACCAATTATGATGCGAGTGCTCCAAGTTCATATTTAGCTTATTGGGACGCCAACAATTTGTATGGGTGGGCAATGTCGCAGTATCTACCATTCGGCGGGTTTAGTTGGGCTAGTCAAGATGAAATTGACAATTTAAATATCTCGGGGGTCGCTGATGATTCACAGATTGGCTATTTTTTGGAAGTAGATGTCGAGTATCCTGTAACTTTGCATGATGAGCATAACGACTTACCTTTTCTCTCCGAAAACATGGTACCTCCCACATCTAAATTTCAAAATAAAAAGCTGATCGCTAATTTGCAAAATAAGGAGAAATATGTCATACACTATAGAACATTAAAGCAAGCGTTACATTTCGGCCTGAAAATCACCAAAATTCATCGCGTTTTAAAATTTACCCAGTCAAACTGGCTTCAAAATTATATCGATCTAAACACCAGCCTACGTCAGCAAGCTAAAAATGATTTTGAAAAAGACTTCTACAAGCTTATGAACAACTCTGTATATGGTAAAACCATGGAGAATGTTGATAAGCGCGTAGATGTCAAATTGGTCACACATTGGGAGGACCATGGTAAAAGTCGCGGGGCTGGTAGTTTAATCGCGAAACCAAATTTTAAGAGTATTAGCATCTTTTCGGAAAACTTTGTAGCTATCCAGATGGAGAGGTTAAAAGTTGTATATAATAAACCTATTTATATTGGCTTCTCCGTCTTGGAGCTATCGAAGGAGTTAATGTATGACTTTTATTATAATTTTTTGAAGCGCGAGTATGCAGAAAAGGTGTGTCTATGTTATATGGATACGGACAGTTTTATTTTAAAAGTGGAGAGTAATGATATATACGGCGACATTAAGAAAAATATTTCAAAATTCGATACATCGAACTTTTCGGCCAATAATGTCTACAACATAGCACCTCAAAACAAGGCTGTTTTAGGCTTATTTAAAGATGAAAACGCTGGTAATATAATGAGTGAGTTTGTTGGATTGCGCGCGAAAATGTATGCCCTAGCGGTTGAGGGTAGGGAAATTAAAAAAGCTAGGGGTATAAAAAAGAATGTTGTGCGAGATGAAATCAGTTTGGCGGATTATCGCGGCTGTTTATTCGAACAAAATTTATTATTAAAGAAACAGAACCTATTTAGGACTAAATTACACAATATCTATTCGGTCGAGCAAAATAAACTAGCCTTATCACCTCACGATGATAAACGCTTTATTAGTGGGGATGGTATCCACACTCTGGCCTGGGGACACTATAAGATCGATTTACCAGCTCCTTAGATGGTCGCTGCGCATGCCTCGGGTGCAGCTATTCCGCCGCTTCAAATTAAGTAAGTATCCCCACTATCTTTAATATTTGATATAATACTCTTCAAACGTAAAACCGGTCTCAGTTTGTCTAAGTATCAGTTCAGTTGTGCACTTAATTTCTCATAAACATTAAAATGGAAGCTAGTAAGATTTAAAACAATTAAATCTAAAGTAATAATTCAATATTTTTTTATTTCTTTCCAGAAACTTATAATGAATTTATTGATGAATCTCTTAAAATGATTGATGCCAACATCGTTAAGGAAAAACAACTAATTGGACAGTCATCATACTTTCTAAACAAAAGTGGTTCCAAGTGGCTCAACATCGGCCTTAGTCCAGCAGCTGGATACGTCCCCATCATTCAGCTTCGTTCCCCGACAAACTGTATATTCTTCACATTGGAGGAATGGGAGGAATTTTACAAAACTGAAGGTTGCAGTCCTAACCACCGAATCGAATCATCGACATATAAAACTATTAGTGTTATACGAATAAGTAGTCGAAATCAGCAAATGGTGTTATCGAAGGATACATATAATAATTTGTATAACTTGCAACCACTAATTAAATGTAAATTATCATTTTTCAATGATAATGATTTCCCCAATTTTTATAATACATTGTTGAAATCATGTATAAATTTAAGTGGTGATCTATATAGCAATATTGTTAAATTAATAGAGGATCATTCAAATTCATTAAACGCTTTTCTAATGTTAGAAGTGCTACATACTTCTTTTACTACTCTTCATTATGATTATGAAGTAATGAAAATAGGCGAAATAGGCGACATTGCTAATTGTAATTGGTGTCAAAATAGTTGTAATTGATTGCTCTATAAATGTGATACTTGATAATAAATTTAATGTATTTATATATAAAAAATAAATTTTGTCTAAAGAAGCTAATCTTTTATTTCCCCAACACTTTGATATGTTTATAGTTATGTCATCAGAGACCATGCTGTATATTTAAATTAGGAAAAAATGTATTTAATTCTAAATTTGTGCGCCGACCACAGCGCCATCTCCAAAGCCTGGGTGGCCGCGTTTAAAATAATTTCAGTATTGCATTGTGTGTGGTGCCGTGCGAATGTTTATTGCGGTAAGTAGACTAATTAAAATTCATATTTTTACAATGATCGCGCGAAAACAAGATAAGTTGCACACATGATTGCAATTGACGTCATATACGATTTCAAACGTGTATTCATTAAATTTAGGGCACCCCAGCCGCGTCTAGCTCCGACCATATTCGTTATGTTTTTTGTAGTGGTGGCCATCTTGAATTCGCCATCTTGCTTTTTCTAAATCCTTACTTTTGAAACGCCCTGTATATTAATATTTAACCGCTACGTCACCGAGTGTCATGCTGTATATGTATTTTTATAATTTTGACGGCCATCTTGGATTCGCCATCTTACTTTTCTAATTTTTGAAACACCCTGTATGATTCATACGTCACAAAGTATCATACTGTATATGTATTTATTTTTTAAAATTTTGAGACACCCTGTATATTAATTTAAATTTAAATTTGCGCGCCGACCGCAGCGCCATCTGCAAATACACGGTGGCCGCGTTCGGAACTAAAATTAGTGGTGGGGAGTGGGGTTGAGTGGTGGGATTGAGTGGTGGGATTGGGTGGGGGAGTGGTGGTGGGGGGAGTAAATATTGGTGGTGGGGGGAGGGGCCAGAACTCTCCAAAGTACACTACTTCAAAACATTTTATAAAAATGTACGATTAACTTGAAGCATCACTATATCTATTTAAAATATATTTAAAAAACACTAGTAAATAAATTTGAAACAAACTATCATATTGAATATTTATTGGAATTTTAATGGTGATAATTAGAAAACAGTTTTTAAATATATCTCAAGAGGGAGATTACACTCGTAAATATAAAATTTGCTATAGCGGTTTGATTGCTAATAGTAGAAAAATATGTAAGATTTATATTAAACACCACTGTATACTGTTTATAATGAAATATTATAAAAACAAATTTAAAATCGAGTGATTATTATTTACAAAATACATTAAAGAAGAAATTTGAAAAATTAATTATTACTTACTGTTCTAATAATAAGAACTTTAATTAAAAACAATAGCGATGCACACTCAACGAGATTACAGTGAATACTGAAGTTTAGAACAAGAAATATTCTATTTTATTCAAGCATTAGTAAAACAATTGCATGTGTAAACTACTTCCGGTCTACCGATTTTACAAAAAGTTTAATGAGATCTCAAGAGAGGTATATCACACACGTAAATAGAAATCAGATATATTACACTCATAAATATAAAATTTATTTGAAATTAAAAAATAGTTTCAAAAAATATCCCTATGAATATTTAAAAACTACTAGACATATTCAAAATAACTTAAAAAATATGTATAATACCGTTTCTAAAAAGAATATTAAAAAGCACTACTAAATAAATTTGAAATTAAAAAATGGTTTCAAAAAATATCCGTATGAATATTTAAAAACTACTAGACACATTCAAAATAACTTAAAAATATGTATACCATTTCTAAAATGAATATTAAAAAGCACTACTAAATAACTTTGAAATTAAAAAATAGTTTCAAAAAATATTCTTATGAATATTTAAAAAATACTATACACATTCAAAATAACTTAAAAATATGTATAATACCAATTCTAAAAAGAATATTAAAAAGCACTACTAAATAAATTTGAAATAAAAAAATAGTTTTAAAAAATATCTTTATGAGTACATTTGTAAGCCGTTTGACTGCTAATAGAAAAATATATAAGATTTCAATGTCCATAAAAATACTGTTTATAATGAAAAGAAATTTAAAGCCGGGTAATATCTGTTTAATGTGATTAATATATGTAAATAAATTAAAGAAAATAGAGCTTTAAAAAACTACTTACCGTTTAATATATGGCCTTCACTAATAACAATAACGATGCACACTCGAGGAGACCAAGATGTTGAATAAAGTTTAGAATAAAGAACTGGTACTTTAATAGACTATTATTTAGCGCATCGTTAGATATATGTCTTTCTCTTACATATTGATATGTTTCATATGACATTTCTTGTTACCCGCATAATACAACTTTCATTTTCTATTACACACAACTGCATGCAGTTGACCTACATTAACATTACACGCTTTAGCTTTCTGTTAGAAACAAACATGCGGGTTCTCGAATTTAAAAAATTAATCGCGTAATTGTGTGTTCTTTGCTTTATTGTCTTAAAACTATTTATTTATGTCTATAGTATTTTAACATTCTCTTCAGAAAAAACATGTTTTATTATAACTTTTATTTGTAAAACAAAATCTAAAATTTGAGTTTGGGACATAATGAATTTTGTTTAAAATTAGTAGGAATATTGGTAAAATTAGATGTTTCACTGAAGTAAAACTACTACCTGTCTAACAATTTTACTGAAAACCTAATCAGATATCAAGAGTACATTAGTAAATATAAAATTTGTTATTGCGGTTTATAATATAAAAAATATGTAAGATTTCAATGTCCATAAAAATACTGTTTATAATGAAGAGAAATTTAAAGCCGAGTAATAAATGTGAATATGATTAATATTAAAGAAGAAGAAATTTAAAAAAATAATTATTACTTACTGTTTTAATAATAAGAGCTCTAACTAAAAACAATAACAATCACAGCGTTTTACTAAAAGTTTAGAATAATAACTATTATATTAAAGCACTAGTAAACGTAATTATATCCATCTTGTATATTTTACTTAGATGCGTGTGTAATAACAACACAGGCCTGTGAATTGCATTATGCACTTAACTTTTTGTTTCAACTAATGCGGGTAATCCATTAGTATTCTTTACACATTATCTCTAATAGAAACTACATCACACATTATGTATTGATTTTTCCATACCGCCGCGAAATATATACTAATCAATTCTGTTAATAAATTCTTTTTATGCAAAATTATTTATAATGAATAAATATAAATTAATATTATAGTATTTAATATTATTTTCAAAAACAAATGCATGTTTTATTGTGATTCTCTTTAATATATACGTATACAGCATGATACTCTGTGACGAATTAAATATATAGCACGATTTTGTGATGAAGTATGTGAATATGAATATATACGGTATTCCAAAAGTGTTGAACGAGGATGTAAGGAAATAAAAGATTAATTTATTTAGTTAGAATTTATTTTTATATACAAACAGATACAAGTAAATATGCTAAACTTTTCTGAGAAAATCTTGTAGTATTCTAACATTGTGTAATGCACAAACACAATAATCTTTAGTATGAAACAGGCAAGTTGAATTCGTCTTATCTAACTTAATGCTATTTTTATCACATTCTAAATTAATTATTACAGAATTAGGTAAATAATTTTTTAGAAACATTTTTTTCTGATGACCTTTCACATAAATGCGGTCGCTGTAGTGAACAAATCTACTTAAAATATTACTTATTTCGGAGTAGGGTATATATCCATCATTATAACGTAAACCATGATGATTTTCTTTTAACCACAATACCTGCCGTAATTCTTCACATGTTAACTTATTGTAAGAGATATTAGACTTGAAAATGAAATGTCCCACTTTTACACCATCACTAATTGCCATTTCCTTAAGCATAAACCCATTTTTTAATTGAAATCCCTGTAGATCAATAATTACATAGGAATCCTGTTGTGATGAAGTCAAGTTTACATTTTTTTCCCTTCTATCAAATATTGTTAAGCCACACTCACACCAATGCACTGACGTATCATCATCAAAATTATCCATCAAGAAATTATTTTCTTAACTGTTCCCGTAAGAGGTTGATATTCCACCAAGTTATCGTGTAAAATGAGGCAGTATACTACGGTATCTGGTTTAAATTGTTCTTGACACTCTATCTCAAGCTTGATATCAACGCTTGAGGAAATTAATGATTCATTTTGCTTGGAGCAGTCGATTAAATAAAGAGCATGGTCATGAAACTGATTATAATCCAAAAGTGGTTGGTTTTGACGACCGTAATAGCTAGATTGAAAATTTGAATACGCGTGATATGCAATAGCATATCGTTTGAGTCCCATATTTAAATTCATAGCTGTGTAAGGATAGCTCTCCGAGTTTAAATATAATTTTAGATTAGTAATTGCAGAATGGTCAAAGTCGGAGGAATCTGCTTGGGGATTATCCTTCTTCTTAAGTTGAAATCCCACAATAACATAACGAGGTTTCTCCAAGTTTGTGCTGGTTTTGATAGGCCATATATCATTTTTCGTAGTGCGCAATGATGGTAGTTCGTGCAATTCCCACTTTCTGAATGGTATGTGTATCGATTTGTTTTCTCGAAGAGTCTGTAGCAGTTTCAGGCGAGTCTTATCGTTTACAGTGATGTGTGGCACATACCATTCAATCTTTTCTATTTGTATGGTTGCCTTCTTCGTACCATCAGCCAAATTGTTTTTATAACAATTATCGTCAATTTTACTGCGATTCAGTATCAATTCCTGACTGACATTCATTACTATCTGCTTGTAATCATCAAATATTCCAAAACAAAATTTGACCGGCAAAACGGCGTTGAACTCATTTACGGAGAAGGTGGGTTGTTCATCCTTGAACGGACACCAACCTGCCATTTCAAGCATTTTAGATTCATTCGGATTGTAGGAAACGTATGCCTTCATTGTAGTAGTGAATAGAAAAGCATATGCATTGTTTATTAGTTTACAGCTACCTGTTCCGGTAGTCTGCTCGTTGAATTTGCTCTGTATGTGAATGAAGCTTTCACTTGGTAAAGTGTAAATATCTTGATGTTGAATGGGGATGCGAATTTCATCATTTAGGTTAAAGTTATTTGCTCGTGGATAGTAGACATGGTATTGCTCCTTCACTATGGCATCATCGAATTTTAATCCTTGGAATATCTGCAACTTTTCCATTTTTCTCGATCACCTTCAAACCAATAGATTTTAGAAAAACAATGTTAGCCGGTGTTAATCGATGTCGCGCGCGTGACTGAATGACTGTGTGTTCGTTAGATCTGCGCGTTTTATTGTTTTGATTATTGAATGATAGACCCATTTTCCACCTCACGACAATCTCTTTAGTTCGAGACGCACAACTATCTGCTCGCCACGGAAATCTACTGGGTCAGAGTCTTGATCTAATAAGGTGAGGGTAATATTACTAATTCTTTTCGTATTAATCGGCAAATAAACAATATTTCGTGGTTGTACGTTCAGGCTGTAGCCCGGTGCCACAGAGGGTGCGAATTCAAATAATGTGTGTGCAAGATGTGGGTCATAGTACGTAGACGTTACGATATTGCACTCGATTCTTATAGTGACAACCTTTATAATCTGTACAGCGAGATCCGATTCATGATTTTGTCCGGCAATCAATTTCCGACTACTGAATCCCAACATTCGCCCAATAGAATCATTTGGCGTAAAATCAATGGTATACTGACTCTGTATCTCACATCTTAGTGTATTGTTGTTGGGCTTTATGGGCAGCAATTTGTTTTTGTCGGTCACGTCACCAATTATTTGTTTCTGTAGGTAAGCCTCCAAATCCCCAATTTCATAGGAGCCCGTAGGTATATCTAACACGTGATTATCGTAATAAAATTTGTTGTGTCCCTCATATACATTCGGGATAGTATTATAGGTGTGCAGACCTATCAGACCAATTGCGTATTCGTGTCGACTATCTAATTCAATTGGCGGATAGTAATCTGCAGTAAGCACATTACTAGTGCTGCTGAGCGTGAACGTACTCGACATGATACTAATGACATTCTAATCTCTACACACGGCTATATAGAAATTTTAAACACAAATGTCCACAATTTTTGGCATCAACATTTTGAAATCGCGAATGATTGTAAATAATTTGACAGTTTTTAAAGTATTCTACAATTCTAAAGGTGGCGATAAATTGCCAAATGAATCAAAATATTGAACTGCACGCTTCTTCTTACAATATGCAACCCAATGGGTTCCCGGTCCGGATGTCGAATCAAGATTAACGACTGCACACTCACTCTTCCTCGGTTTATTAGGCAAATCGTCTCTCATAAAGACACCGCGAAAGTTAGGTATATTTTTTCCAAACTTCAAAATATCTTTGTCTGTGAGAGCTCTTCGTGGCAGTCTGCTTAATAGTTTTTTGACTGTGGTTTTAAATACAGTCCCAATCCTTTCCTGTACGGTTTCAAATACAGACCCTGACCATGTTTCCCCATTGCAACAGCCTCCATTGCTTTATTATGTCGTTGTGTTTCAGCCAGTAATTTTTGGGATGCCTTTGCTTTATTCACCGCCTGTGTAATTCCAGCGGCTCCTCCAGCAAGAGTGCCCAAAGCGCTTAACCCGGCAAATAGTGGTATTAGAGGTATAAAGCCCCCAGTTTTTGGTATAGGTATAATCCTTGGTGTTCGGATATTTTTTCTACCTCCATTCTTTCTAACCGCAATTTTAGCAGCGGTGAGTGATATTTTTGCTTGCTCCGCAAAATCCTTAATTTTTGAATTCTTCAGAGCTGATTTTGCTTGTGCTACAACGCCCCTTCTGAAAGGAACTCTTCTACTCTTAATACCAGCTCCTTTCATTCGCTTTCTACTACTCGTTCTCTTCATTTGTGTATTTATACCCATCCCTAGTTTTCTTTTAACTTTCATACTGTTAGTCACCAACCAGCCAGCCGCTTTCTCACCAAGACTAGCGTCTTTTGACTTAACACGATTCCAAGCTTTTTCTTCAAGAATTTGATCTGCCTCGTGACGATCTTTAATATCCTTATTTTTGGAGTATGCAATGTCGTGCTCTTTACATGCAGAGTCGAGAGGGTTTATTCCAGGATCTCCTCGAGCCAAACGTTCTTTTACTTTCGTCCCAGGGCCGCACCACTGGTAGTGGGGCAAGTGTAGCTCTACAGGAAGATTGTTGATAAGTGTGTTTAGAACACCACCTCCTTCTTTGAATGCTAACATTTGATTGAATGATATTTGATTGGGTGAGCTCCCTAAATACACTTAGTACTGCATCATGCGTCTTGTTAAGCAGAAGCTTAACCTCCAAGTGAAAAATTTGGACAATGAATTACTGTCTGAAAATTTATATCGTAGACATAATTCATTACTGCCTAATACAATTCGATGTATAATATGCGGACCGTCTAATTGTGGAAAAACGAATGCCCTGTTCAGTCTGATTATTGAAGAAAACGGTCTGAAGTTTCATAATATTTATGTGTACTTCAAGTCGCTCTACCAGCCGAAATATCAATTCCTGGAGAAGGTGGTTAATAATGTTAAAGGTATAAAGTATTTCAAGTACACCGAAAACGATAATATTCTAGATCCAAGTGAAGCATTAGAAAACTCTATATTTATTTTCGATGATGTGGCGTGTGACAAGCAAGATAAAATTAGATCGTATTTTAGTATGGGGCGACATAAGGCCGATTCTTTCTACTTATGTCAAACATATACCCGTATACCTAAACATTTAATTCGAGACAATGCTAATTTTATTATTTTATTTAAACAAGACGATCTAAATCTTAGACATACGTATATATGACGATCATGTGGGCACCGACATGAATTTCGACCAGTTTAAATCAATTTGTGCAGTGTTGGAAAAATAAATATGACTTTCTCACAATTGATAAGGATAGTAACATAAATGAGGGTCGCTATCGAAAAATGTTTGATTGCTTTATATATTTGTAAATGAAGATAAATTTGTCAATCAAGTATTGATATTCAGCAGTGTTAGACGTGATAAAATGGAAGAAGTAACGGAAGCACACGATGATACACCTATAGGTTGTTGTGACATCTGTTGTTTGTTCTGTGAATGTATTTCAACTTTTCTACTATGTATTTTCTATTAGTCATTAAGGACAAGCTGCTGTGATAACATCAAATTACAACTTTGAACATTATAGAGAGCTCTTCAAACCCTGTATCAGCCGTTCAAAGCTCTTCAGAAGCTGTTCAAAAGCTGTTCAGAGCTGTTCAAAAGCTCTTCAGAAGCTGTTCAAAAGCTGTTCAAATCTGTTCAGAAGCTCTTCAGAAGCTGTTCAAAGCTGTTTGAATCACTTTAAAAATATCTGTTCAACATCATTTAAATATGGCCGCACAGAGCAGTAATGATAAAATTACATCTGAAATAATACGAGCTACCAAGTCCATTAGAAGGAAACATTTGGCACTAAAATCAGGTCGCTCTGATTATGATAAGTTAATAACAGAACATTCTAAACCTGTTACCGAACCCCTTAGGAAGGTATTGAAAGATGTCGTTATACCAACAATTAAAAGTGAAACTAAGATGGAACCAAAGGAGGAAAGTATGGATGAGGATGGTGAAATATTAAAGACGCCCCGAATAAAACTTCGACTGGAAAAACCGACAACACCAAAAAAGAGAGTAACCCATGATCGTGCAATTCAAGTACGGCCCACCGGTAACGACAAAGGTGTACAACGTGATGATAGTGTATTTGAGCTTTACACAACACCAGTGGAAGTGGATCCTGAGAAATCATTTCAGCAGTATCGTACTCATTATAGGGAGATGCTTAGAAGGACACCTGAAATCGTCGATGATTATCTGGAACAGTACGAGTTAATGCCAAGGACTTACTTGGATGGTTTATTGGCTGATACCGCTGCTGAATATGATTTAACAACAGGTGTTCACTTCAATCCTATAACAAATAAATTTAAAATTGGCAACTCCATTTTAACCATCGACGGTAAAGATATTGTAATCGATAATGTGCGATATAGAGGAACTGGTGGTCTCTACGAATTAATATTTAAAGCTCGTCCGGAAGGTTTTACTAAAGATGAGGCTCGATATCGGGCAATCTTAAAACAGACTAATGTACATCGTCGCGGATATGATCCTAACAAACAGGTGCAAGGTACTAAGAGTTACAAGTATGTAAACATCATTAGACCCCTTACATATGAGCGACATTCATCAACAAGTACTGTTATTGAGGGTGGTGGTCATTTAGGCGAAGAACTCATATTTAGAAATGAACCATACCAGTACGTTTACTGGGATAATATAAACGAACTGGTGGATCGTTTACGTTTACTGATAGCTTCCAAGCATTCAGGGAATAATGGTCATGCTAATGAGATAGCCTCAATAATAGAAGAGCTCCAGGAAGCTGGTGTTATCGAATATAATTAGAGGATTTTTAATCGAAGTATCTCAGTCTAAATACAAACATCAATATGGATAGCATTGATACATTTGGTCGGCATTTAACTAAATCAAAAACAAAAAAATCTATACCGGCAGAGAACCTTCATACACTTTTGGAGACTAATACTGAAGGACATTACAATTTTAAAAATAAGCGGCTGTGTGGTGTTCAATCACCAGTAGAAGCTGATGACTGCAAATAAGGGTTATGTTGACAAAAAGTTTAAAGATGTTGATGATGTCATTAAAAAATCAAAATCACCGTATTATAATCAAATTACGGAGTTTATCAAGCTGCAGACTGACGTTGATGATTTAAAATGCTTGAAAACCAACATCACCAGCAAAACTGATGAGCTGGCAGATAGTGTAGATCGACTAAAGACAGTGTTTGAAACGTTTCAAAATAAAGTAGATAAGCTTAGCAATTTGGACAACAAGTTCAGACTTGAATTGGATGCTGTTGAAGGTAATATAAAACGAAATGATGTATCATACAAAAAAATATTGACAAACTTGGAAGCAAAAATCGATATTAAAATTAAGAAGTTAAGGACCGATAATGAGTAAAGTTAAACAAGATGTTGTCAATGAGTTGCATAAACCCGCTCGAAGAAGATTCAAAAGACGTCGTGTAATCATTAAAGGACTCGATGACTTGTGGCAGACCGATTTGATGGAATTTATTCCTTATGCCCGTGAGAATAAAGGTTATAAATACACACTCGTGGTTATAGACTGCTTCTCGAAATTTCTATGGACTCAACCGCTAAAAAGTAAAGCGAGTGCAGAAGTAAGGAGGGCTATGGAGAAAATTCTACAAGGACCTAGACAACCTAAAAATTTGCAATCGGATAATGGACGTGAATTTTATAACGCGCAATTTCAAAAACTTATGAAAGAGTATAAGATAAATCATTATTCATCATATAGTACAATGAAGGCATCTGTAACTGATACATACAACGCGACTAAACATAGGACGATTAAAATGAGACCTCTTGATGTTAATAAGAAAAATGAAAAGAGATTGTTAAAAAGTGTTTATAATAATGTTAAAATAAGTGGAGCGAGGAAATTTCGAGTTGGTGATTTTGTTAGAATTAGTCGCCATAAGGGTGTTTTTGAAAAGGGATATACATCCAATTGGTCCACAGAACTATTTAAAGTTGTTAAAGCTAATATCACTAATCCAGCAACGTATGTTCTCGAAGACATGAACGGGCAGCCCATCTTGGGTAGTTTTTACGAGCAAAAATTGCAAAAACCGAAACATACAGATGTATACCTGGTTGAAAAAGTGCTGCGCAGAAAAGGCAATAAAGTGTATGTGAAGTGGTTGGGCCTATTAACTTCAAATAACTCCTGGATAAACAAACATGATGTACTGTAAATATTACTGAATTGTATATATATTTCCTTTCTTTAATAATAAAACAAATGTTGAACTATTACATATACTTTTTATTCCTATATTTTGTGTAAACAAATTATTTTTTTATTTATTAATACAAAAACAACAATTTCTTCGAGCTGGTGGTGCGCCATCTATATGTTCCGTCTGCCAGGGCTGATTATAGTGTAGATAACATGGTAAGTATTCGCTGAGAACGTCTCTTTTCTCTGTGGGTATCAAATGCCAGTGTTGTTTAAGAGATTAGGCTGTGACCATGGTTTGTAGGACTGTTAATGGGATTTTACTAATTGTTGATTTACTTATGCCATCAAGTGTACCAAAATTATTATTAATTTGTCTAATAGCTCGATCAACTTTACCTTGCTGGTTTCCCATGTTAGAGTTTTATTTTTTTAATATCCACAATAATTTTGTAAAGGTCTATATCCCGTCTGAGCTTTCCTAATTCGGATTGATATTTCAGGATTCGTCGATTTAACTCTAATCTTAGTAGTTTCCGTTTACAGCTATTATACATTGTTAATCAATGATAAATGACACACTACTATATATTTTGTCTTAATATACTTGATATGCATATATAACCCTATCCCCTCCATTATCAACAAGCTGATGATCATAATCCAATTCTGGGTGGATATACTGTGGATACCAAGATAGTAGTTTCTTCGGTTTTCCCTTATATAAATTCAATACACTGTTACTTTCAATATCGAAAACACAAATCTCACATAAATCCAAATCTGGTTCATTAAGCATCTCATAAATTAATCGCCTCGTTTCATCATTCATGCGCTGATTACAATGTTGTAACAGATTTACAAAGTTATCTATATCAAAATAATTTTGATTTTGATAAACAAATGCTGCCATAAACAGACAATCGTTTCTAATCAATGTTGCGGTAAAAATCCAATCGCGAATTTCAGCTGGCAAATCAATGTCTATTTCACTTAAGAATTCTTCATACTTTTTTATTCGAACTGCCATCACTATAAAAATATCTCGCGAGAGTATAGGATGATATCACAATTATAACTAAAGTTATCCAAGTAATAATACTATTTGTATATCAAAATATGCTAGTAGTACGCATGAATACATGCTCATAGTCTAAATAAGTTAATCTTTTATTTCCACACAGTTTGATATGTTCATAGTCACGTCATCAGAAACCATGCTGTATCTTAAATTAAAAAAAATTATTTAATTCTAAATTTGCGCGCCGACCACAGCGCCATCTCAAAAGCCTAGGTGGCCGCGTTTAAAATAATTTCAGTATTGCATTGTGTGTGGTGCCGTGCGAATGTTTATTGCGGTAAGTAGACTAATTAAAATTCATATTTTTACAATGATCGCGCGAAAACAAGATAAGTTGCACACAGTTGTCATGATTGCAATTGACGTCATATACGATTTCAAACATGTATTCATTAAATTTAGCGCACGCCAGCCACGTCTAGCTTTGACCATATTCGTTATGTTTTTCTGGTGGTGGCCATCTTGAATTCGCCATCTTGCTTTTTCTAAATCCTTACTTTTGAAACGCCCTGTATATTAATATTTGACTGCTACGTCACCGAGTATCATGCTGTATATGTATTTTTATAATTTTGACGGCCATCTTGGATTCGCCATCTTACTTTTCTAATTTTGGAAACACCCTGTATGATTCATACGTCACAGAGTACCATACTGTATATGTATTTATTTTTATAATTTTGAGACACCCTGTATATTAATTTAAATTTAAATTTGCGCGCCGACCGCAGCGCCATCTGCAAATCTACGGTGGCCGCGTTCGGAACTAAAATTAGTGGTGGGGGAGTGGTGGTGGATTGAGTGGTGGGGGGTGGAGTAATGGTGGTGGGGGGTGGAGCCAGAACTGTCCAATCTACCCTACTTGTGTTTTGATTCTGGTCATGAACTCAGTAAAACTTTCCGATTCCTCTTGTTTTATTATGTTAAATTTGTATCTCTCATATGTGATGTTTATTTTGGGCTTGAAATATTCATCAAACTTAGAAATAATTATATCTATGTTGTTCTGTTCAGCCTCCGACAATTCAAAAGTATTAAATATGGTTATTGCTTCGGGACCCATTATAGTCATTAAAGTTGCTGCTTTCATTTCTTGGGACAATTTATCTAACTGTACTGCCGTTGCGTACCATTTAAACTGTTGAACCCATTCAGGCCACAATTTTGCCATATCGCCTTCTATTACTAGGTTTTTTGGCGGACGTAAGCCATGTGCAGCATAACTTTTTGTTTCAGTACTCGGTTCAGTCATTTTGTATGTACAAAAATAACTCTGACACCATGTAACGTTTAAATAAACAATAATTAACGTTGCTAAATATTTATTTAACATAAATACAAGATGGATACAATTATGTCATCTAGGAGATGTCTATCATGACGTTCGTCATTACGCATCTGTGAGTGCGTTCCGTAATACACATCTTTATTTTACAGTAATAATTATATATCTATTAAATTCAAAAGAAGCACGTTAATAACCATATATACATATATTTATCAAAAACATTACTTAAATATTTCTAGAATCAGCATAGGTGTTCTTATTCTTTAGTGTAATTATTGATTACAATGGTCAATAAAAAATAAGTGTGATTACATACATTTAAAGGAATCGTTGCAAAAAACATTACTTAAGGAGGTAATCCGTAATATATGGCGGTATACTCTTTTTGAGCATGAAACATCAAAAAATAATTATCTATAATAGCTGTTTTGCAGCAATTTGTAAGAAATGCCAAAAATAAATAAGTAAAGATAATTTAAATCAAATATCAATAATTGCACTAATGACGATTAATATTACATACATATATATATATATACACATACATATAAATTGAACAAAATATTTGAACGCAATACAATTACATTTGTAATGTTCTAGTATAAAATATTATCTTCTAAGTTTCTCAGCGTTCATTACTGCTAAATTTTTAATTGGATCATGCTTTCCATTTGCTTTAAATCTGGTATCAGACCCACTTAATATCTTATTTACTGATTTAATCCAACTATAAATTACTAATCTTATTGTTATATTTAAAAATTTTCTTTTTAAGTCTCTGTGGTTTGGACAATTAAATGTATCAAAATGTACATGGTCTACCACATTACTAGAAATGAATGCATGTAAATTGTAATTTAAGCAAAGCCGAGGTAATATTTCAACAATTTTTAAAGCAATATTATTATATAGGTAAACGAATTTTGTAGATATGAGCAATACTCTTGTGTGAATATCGCCTTGCAACAATCATTGTATGGTGACTTTCTTCACTACATGTAGTTAAATTAGTTAAAAATGTACCACAATTCCATATATATGAAAGCAATTTTCGTGCCACATATCCACTAACATACGACCGTAAATATGAAGGAATATTTGTGGGTTTATAATTAAACTGTAAATTAATATTAGGTACTAAATTATCATTAAATATTTGCATAGTAATGTATTCCCGCATATTACATAATGTTCCTGCAAAATTATCGTACTCACAGTTTGATGAAATAGATTTACTTGAGATAAGGTTGTTGATAATTAATGTTTTAAAAGAGGTAAAAAACGCGGCAGATGTTGGATTATTGTTCCTCAAACCATGGCTTCTTATACAACAAAAGAAATTTTCTATTCCATCTTGATTAAAATGTCTAGGAACAAGGTAAGTCAAACCTTCATTTTGAAAATTTTTAAAAATATATTCCATCGCATTAATATTATGCAATCAATTATTAATAGATGGCGGGTTACTTATTTTAGTTGTGGTCCTGTCTACAAATTTCATGCTTCGTATCACTTCTTTGGCGTCGTTCCAAAATTCAAAATGCATGGAAGACTGATTTAATTGACATCGTAGTGAGTGTCCGGAATCAGCAAACCTACGAGTGCCATTGAAGCTATCAAATAGTTTGTCAAAAAACAATAATATAAAAGCTGTGTCTTTTGCTTCAGGTGGGAGTATAGTAGCACCTAAAAATTTTTTTTATTTATTCAATGCAATCATATGATGATAATAAATTACCTGAATCAACAAGAAGATTTATGGTTTGTCCTACTCACTGATTGAAAACTTGGGAACACAGTTTAACCTTCATTTTCTTGATTTGTTCCGGAAATACCTTAAACTACTCCTGTCATTACAATTTGGGATAATAGGTACATTTCCGTATATATCGACTGCTGTCCATGTTAACATTCCAAAATCTAGAAAATAAATTCATTGTATAGAATAACTGCTTGTAAGCTAGTATTCATTAGATATAGGCTTACTTGAGTTTATGGCGAAAATAATTTAAGAAAAGTTCTAAACTAAAACAAGATAAAGTCTTTTTATACTAATACACTGTTTAAAACAAACAAGATGAAACAAACTAAAAAGAACTGCCAACAACTACGTCTCAACTACCAAATCAAATAATTCCTACATAGAGTTATCTACAATGTTATCTTGTAATTAATCGCGAATATTTCCATGCCTCCTCGACTGATGGCGCTTGAAATCGGAACCCAATTGCCCCATTAATGTGCCCCCCCCCCCCACGGGCTGTGATTTAAGGAGAGACTCTGTGGTCACTTCCGATGGCTGCCGTCAGGTCAAAGAAAATATTTGCGCACTAATTTTAAAATCTATTGGGCAATAAGATATATTGCATGAAAAAATAATTCGTGTTTTGAATATAAATTAAATACTAACGGAAGCAGATGCATCATTTCGTTTAGGATAAAAAAACAGGTTTTATAATGAAAATATACTTATTATTCAAAATTATTACGTTTATACAAAAATATTAAATAGCATGAATGGTGACTGTTGCAAGGGTTCCCTGATTGATCAGCTGCTTCACTTTTCAAGTTAATGTTTCCCTACTTTCTAATTTGTTATTTGTGCGTGTTGTGCATAGATCGTTAATTAATTGTAGAATAATTGCAGTTTACGGGTTCAGGCGATTATTGCCCCTTATAAATGAGCTATAACTGAACAACTTTTATTAAGGACATTATTGTCTAAAAAGTACAGAAAAGGAAATAATGAATAAAATATATACTTACTGAGTCCATTTTGCAGGTTAAACACAGGTGGTGGAAGAAATGAATGAAAATGTTTCCAAGTGGCCGATTAAATAAAATGAAGTGATAAATCGCAAAGCTTAAGTGAAAAACGGTTACTCTTTATTTGTAGTAGTGATGGGCAAACCGGAATAATTTCAATAACCAAGTATACATATTCACTACCCTTATAATAACAATCGGATTATTTTAGTATACATTACAAATGGTAGAGCCCAGATAATGATTTAGTTTTATCTTTATATATAAATATAGTCGTTGGTGTGGCTCTTAGCAAACATGTAACTTCTGAACGACTTGACCGATTGTGGTCATAGGCCATAGCTATGTAATCTTCTGTAGTTAGAGATGACGACAAACTCTCGGAACACATTTGCTCATGTCTTTTTTTTCTCTTCTTTTAATTGTCTCTGTCTTGTTCTCTCTTCTTTCTCGGCAAACTTTTTATCTACACCCGCTAAACATCCTGGACGCCCTGGTTCTCTTTGTTTTTGTAAAAAAAAATTATCTTCTTGTATTTTCATCCATTCCAAAGCATTTGCGTGTGCTATATCAAATAAATTATCTAAATTGTTTTGAAAGTCCTCCTCACGGCGCTTGTAAATATCTTCCGTTTTTTTGGAATTCTTTTGTAACTCTCTTCAAGCACGGTGAAGATCCACAAGTTTTTTTACACAGTTAGGCACAGCTCTGGTAGGGATTCTGCAATTTAACTTCGCGAATGTTAAAAAAGAGGACTGCAAGAACTTGACGATTAGACGGTAACTTTGCTCCAGTTATTTGATGGTTCACGTCACCAACTAAGAAAATACTTTTTTTATTGCTTCTTAATTCTATTGGATCCAGTGGAATTTATATGAAAATAAGACTCGAATTGATAGAACCTTTCATTATATACCGTGGGTTTTTTTATCACTGAACATAGCACACGATATCACCTATGTTCAGTTTTAAAATAAACGCGTCAACGCATGGAACATTATGCAACCAACATTGCGTTATGTAACTAACAAACTAACATCGGTCAATTATTTGTTTGGACAAACGTCAAAATCAATGTCATAACAGAAATGACATTTTGAATATTTAAATATTTCACATTTGTATTCACCTAATTTAAAAAATGTATACAAAAGATGATAAAATAGAAATTTTAAACTGGTATACAGCTGTAAACAGTTTAAGGAAAGTGCGGGATCTGTTTTCTGTCAAATATCCTGAGAAGCCCATACCATCTATCGGAACAATTCAGGCGATTAGTAGGTAATTTGATTCTGATGGCTGTATAATAAATACCCACAGAAAGAAAATTAAAACTCCTCACATCCTTACTTGACACGGTACAATTTTCTGTACAAGATTCTGCACAGCTTTCTGTACAGAATATTTTGTACAACTTTCTGTGCAGAATTTATTTTGCCCACTTGCAACGATGCAAAATTTTAAAGGTCCGGGCATGCGTCGAATGTATTACTAGTTTGGCGGGTATCCTAAATTTTGTAACCCTAAAATTTCGTTTGTGTGTATTTTTCTGGAAAAATTCCAAATGGACACAAATAAAAGAAAGAATTTATTACGAGCTGCAGTTCTTGTTATAATAACAAACATTCTTAATATAAAAAATAAAAAACGCGAACAAAAAAGAAAGATATGGACTAAACCTTGACTTTTAAGGCGGCCGGGATGTTTTGTCATTAATTAATAATGAATTACGCATTGAGGACCCTGACTTATATAGGAATTATTTACGGATGAATGATGCTCTGTTTCATAAATTATTAGATTACATTAGAGCTGATATTACAAAGCAAAATACATTTATGCGAGACAGTATATCAGCCCATAGCAAGTGAGATATTCTTAATATTTAAAAAAATCAAATACAATATACTTATGATTTTTCAGGTTGCAAATTACTTTGCGGTTTTTAGCAACTGGTGAAAGTTTCCGGTCTCAAATGTATTCAACGCGAGTTCATGAAAGCATTATTTCCAGGTTTGTTCCAGAAGTGTGTGAAACAATTTACCGGAAATTAAGAGCATTATTTAACAGTATGGTGATTAATTCTCATATACATTTTCTTTTTGATATTTATAGGTACCCAGAGATCCTGAAACTTGGCAGAAAATTGCTACTGAATTTTTTGAAATGTGGCAATTTCCCAATTGTGTAGGGGCACTTGATGGGAAACTTATTACATTTTGACCACCATTATGTGAAGGATCTTATTATTATAATTATAAAGGGCAACACAGCATAGTTTTGCTGGCCATGGCAGATACTAAATATAAATTTACCTATGTAAATGTAGGTACTAATGGAAGAGGGAGTGATGGAGGTGTTTTTCGTGAAAGCTTACTCGCATCTTGTCTAGCAGAAAACAAATTGAATTTTCCACCCCCATGTAATTTGCCTGGTCGAAGAAAAAAGGTGCCTTATGTAATCGTAGCAGATGAAGCCTTTCCATTAACAGGAGTTATGAAGCCAAATCCGCAAAGATATGACAATAAAATACTTAATTACCGATTATCAAGAGCACATTTGGAATTTTATCTAATAGATTTAGAGTTTTATTAGAACCAATAAATTTAGATGTTGAAAAAGTAGAAATAATAACTTTAGCATGTGTGGTACTTCATAACTTCTTGGTAACAGAAAGTGAAAGGTATGTTACAGATGTTAACATTAGCAATACCACAGACTACTCCAGACCGGCAACTTAATGTTAAAAATTTGTCCGAGATAAACAAAGAAAAAAGAGTGTCCTATCTCACTCTTTTAGGTAGGCACGTGCCAGATGGCACCACTAGGAGCATACGCGGCAAATTTAAACGCAGTTAGTTGGAACTTTAAAATTTAAAGTGCACTACATGTTTTAATTTAACGTTGAATTTAATACAATTTGTAATAAATCTATTAACAGATTGTATTAAATTCAATGTTAAATTAATCACATGTAACATATCACAATATTTTATATGAAAAGATGAACGTAATAATCGTTTTCAAATATGTTATAAATCGTATTGTTTGATGCATAGAAGAAATATTTTACTTAAAAAAAATATCTTTTTGCATTACTTCTAAAAGTTTTATTACATTCAGTAAGACAGTGAAATAAAAAAAATGTAAAGGACAAAATTTTATTTTTAAAACAATATATTCAGTATAGAATTGTTTAACAAAGTATAAAAATATATCATGACAGTTCAATTATATATTTGTTAAATTATTGAAAAATATCAAGTAGTGTATTAGGAAAATAAAAAGAAAACCAGCAACTAATAATAAGGTAATAATCACAGTATAATATACAAAAAACAAAGACAAAATAAAAATAATAAACATGACAAAAAATCTACTCGTGTCTCAATTTCTTCAATTTTCTTTCTGAAGCACGGCGCTCTAAATTAATTTCTTTATTCTCCTGATTCAGCCTTTTGCAATACCATTGAATACCTATATTAAATATTCCTTTAACAATACATTTTTTAATAAATATTTTGTGGACATTGCATTCTATCCATGAAAAATTCAATGTATCGTTAATATGATTTATTACTTTCTTCTCTACCATATTGTCAGCACATAGTATTTTCAGAATATTTTCTAATTCCGTCACTCCATGTCCCACTATAATTACTAAATTTTCTGATGAATATACCAATTTTTTCTCTTCTTCGGAAAATCTTTGTAATAAATAAATTGATTGCAAAGTAATTTCTTGCTTGTTGTGAGTGCCATGGAACAATCTTTACAATCAACATCTTTTAAGATTCTACTTGCGATATAGCCGCTGACATAAGCTACTCACAGTATATTCACTTTACCAGTAGTAACCGAGATGGCGATATCTTCAGCAACTTCATTAGCCAGATCAGTTGGAATACTTACTGTTTCAGATTCCAATTCATTTACTTCCACTTCATCAGCTGATTCTACATGTAAAAATGACCTTAAATCACTTAACAGTATACCATCATCTGCTTCGCAATTACCTCCTTGCAACCCAGCATTTATTAAACCATTAATATAATAAATAATAAAATATGTCCTGAATCTTCAGTGGCACAACGACAAAGATTTTTTCCGTCCAGGCTTGTCATTGAATTTCCATTAAAGCTATCAATAGCTCATCTACTTGTTGCACAAAAGATGCTGTTGCAACAGATCTTTGAGGTAGAATTCCTGAAATAAAATGCTATGAATAATGTCAACAGAAATCACATTATATTTCTTACCACTACTTAAGAGAGAGTAAATATAAGTAGCCACAGTTCTGCCAAAAAAGTGCGCAGCAATTTTTACTTTCATTGCTGTACGCATTATAGGGGCCAAATGTATTTCCCTTAATTTGTGCATACTTCTGAATATGTATGGCGTATTCTGATCAATTTTATAGGCATCCACTATATCGGAAAAGTTTGCTTCCATAATGCGATTCTCTGTACCGATTTTTATGGGGAGGTGAACATTGTGTTTTCGAAACAAGGAAGCACAAGTCTTTTATATTTTTTCCTCGTCTCTTACATTCCCTTTTTAGTTTCCGTAATAATCTTCATTTTTATTAATAACATCAATTAATAGTCTTTTCTTTGGTGTTAATTGTTGGAAAGACATATAAAAATGTTTAAAAACGTTGCTTCTGCTCTTGACATTTATAAGAGTCCTAGAAAAAAAAAATTAATTTTGTACTTAATATTAGGATTTATAAACATCAGCTTCAATGCATTTTCGGGTGCATTTTCTTATAACAGATTACAATTTGGCTATAACAAAACATATATATGAATAGATAGGTACCTTTATGTGGAAGGTTTTGGTGATGTATCAACTATAGATTTGTCTTTTAAAGATATTGCTTCTACTATAGAAGTTGGATTTGCGGTGTTTGATGTTGAAGGACGCCCAAGCAGTGTTGGGGAAAGTAAGTTGGTAGCAGGCAAAAGTTTTGGACCTGTGTCTTGTTTTAATGTAAATGTTGTACTGACATAAGCATCACGTGCAAAGTGTCGGTTGCAAATTCTGTAGCTACGTACTGATTTATCTGACAAAACCATTCCCATGGCTTCTAGCCACAATTTTGCCCTGAAATTAGAAACATGCATATATTTATATATAAGTAACATATATTATATTAAACTATAGTTTATAATAGTTATTCAAGTGTTGTGGGAATTCTAAATTATTCATTAGCTATTCTTAAAGTATGTAGGTATTCTACAAGAGTAAATTATTAATTATCAGTAAATGGAGTTTATTTCAAAGTGCTCTTATCTTGAAAACTATTTAGTTTAATATACTCACTTTTCAACATTCCTAGGAAAGTAGTGCAATTTATCTACCTCATCTTCTGCAAAACCACAAACAATACATTTACGAGAAGATGCCATATTACCTGCAAAATAATAAATTTTACACTAAACACATTTACGTAGCCAACAATCCATGTTAACAGAATACATCTGATTTAAACTAGATGCACATCAGTTATTCAAAATATTTGACAAACAGTTTGCTTGAAGGTGTGCATCCAGCCTAACATAAAGGCGATTTACTGGGAATTACTTTGCTAAAGTGGAAATTATGACGGAAAAGTATATTTTTACTTACTGATGAATCTGTGTTGACTATCCAAAAAATATTTATAGAGTTTATACTAAAGTTCGACAATAATTATACACTACACTAGCACTAACTAAAAATATTAATAAAATGCTAACCATGTAATATTTTCCATTAATCATATTATAAATGCCCCATGTTGGGCCAGCCAATAATTAATAAAATACAACCCTTATTGATTGTATTAATAATTCCTATTACTCCTATTATAAATATGCACCGACTAGCCCAGATATCTATTCATAAGAAATACCTTAGATTTCTAAAAATTGTATAACTGGTAGTATACCCATCAGTAATCTAAACTCTTTCAGTTCATAGTATTTTAATACTAGTAGTTTTTATATTTTACAGTTGGTTTAACTACGCTTGTGATAAAACTTCAATTCATTCTTTTAGAACTCATCTCATGTCGTGTCAGTGGTCCGCTTTGAATTAAATTACTGTCTAAAATAAGTAATTAACCTTTCTTTACTTGTATGGAACTGGTAAGTAACATTTATTTGCATATATCAAATAAAATTAAATATGTTTTTCTATTTACTGTTACAGATTAGGTATAAATCTCTAAAAATTTATAGAGGTTGAATTTAAAGGAACATCAACAAATATTTTATTTACAAACAAGACTGTAAACCTATCCAAATGACGTTTTTAATGCAATTTGAAGTTGTGGAATAATAATAACAATCCTTTTATTTTAATATACTTTATAAGGTAAATATTTCTTTATATATTAATAATCTAGAACCACTTTTTCTAATAAATATTTTAAGACACCAATAATGGTTCTTTTCAAATAAATTACAAGAGAAACGTACGAATAAATAATTAATTGAGGTTGTACGAGTTTCAATTTATCTAACTAGAAAAGATTTAAATTCCATTTGATAATACTTTTAGATTTGCATACTTAATAACATTCTAATTTTATTTTAAACAACAGTATTATTCTATTAACTGAATTATATAAATATTTTCCAAAATATACGTAATCTTTATACGACCTGAATACACTATGTCGATAATATATGCTTCTAATTTCAACTGGTTAACAGTATCTTCGTAAGATGTTATCCTTATGTTCTAGATGATCATTGTAGTCTTAATAACCTTCTTCAATGTTGTTTTGGGCCTATTGTCACTAAAAACTGGTTCTGCAATGTGAATATACCTCGATACTTCAGGATTTTGACAATATCTCTCTTCGACGATGAAAAAATTGTGCAACTCCAACCACGGACTTCAAAATCTCTACGTTCAATGCTGCGCCTTGCACTTCTGAACCTCTACGATTGACTGCTTGAAGAAATTAGTTCTCAGAACTGCTATTATTATTTATCTTCAAAGAAATGGCTCTCGGGACTGCTTCAAGAAATTGGTTCTCGGAACTGCTACCATTAATTAACTCCAAAGAAATGGCTCTCGGGACTGCTTTTAAGGTGAGTAATTTTAAATTATATACTTTAAATTAACTTCTCCTTTCCTAAAATTTTTATATCACTTTTAATTATTTTTCTCGATGAACTTTGTATCAAGATATTAAATTTGAACACTTTTACTTTATTCTGTTCTATTCTATTAATAGATTTTTGAGTTTTAATATTATACTTCGCTAAAACGCGCCCGTTTTTCTTCAAAATTATCTCGCCTCTCCTGTTTTTATTATTCATCCCCTAGACAACCCTCTACTTTTTCAAATCCACCAATCAATTTCTTCTGCAAATACCTTCTAAACAACATAGAATTTAAATCTTTTTATATGTTTTGAATATCTTCTAATATTAATAACTTTACTAATTTAATTCTTTTCGGCTTTTAAATAGCATCTTATGTACTTTAAACATTTTATAAGCTGGTTCCTATCAATTTACTAACCGGTTGTCAAAATGACATTTTAAATGTCACATCCGGTGATATGAATTTTGAAATGTGATTTTATTCCAATTTAGCTATTCATTATTCAATATTAATTTTTTTAATTACCTTTAACATCATTAACGTCAATTGAATATGTTCTTACACAAATAATAACTTATCCTACAATATACTAATAACATTTTAAATCTCTTCTCTCTAGATTTTGGTAACTACAATGAAAAATGAAACTACTCAATCCATCAACATACAGGATGACTACAACCTCAAGAAATACTACTCATATAAAGAACATTGTTGTCTTTATCACGTAATTATAAACAAGATTCAAATAAAATTATTCCAAAACATCATTATCATTAATTTCAATAATTAAGTTAATTTTGATGACCAAGTTCATAAATTTAATATTGTTACAGTCTATATTTGTATTGTAACATTTGCCCCTTTTTAATAAATGTAAATTTTTAACTTCTAAAATAAAATTTATATTTATTAAACACTCATTAAAACATAATATAACATAAATTATTTCTCTAGCATCATCATATATAATTAATTGTTTGCCATAACTATATGCAATTATTCTATTTTAAAAACTCTAAGTTTTATTCAAGTTCATCATTTTTTTTTTTAAATAATAACAATAACAACCAATAACTTAACAACCTTATTTTTTTTTTAATGTACTTTCAAAACTTATATACATTTAATTAATCAACCCAATATTTCTGTAAATTTAATATTCTAATCCATATTCCTATTTATAATACTTTATGTGTGTGCTTTGTACCAGTTACACTCATTCATCTCTATTGCTTATATCTTTATAATAATCCTGTAACATAGACACATGATATCTACCTCTAATATAATTTGTATTTAGTTCTATTAACTCATAAGTATTTTCTCCTAACTTTAGATTAACTTTATATGGTCCAATGTATGGCCTTAACAACTTCCCCATAATATTTTTCTTTCGATCAGTAACCCTCAAATTCTTCACAATAACTAAATCTCCTATTTCGTAACTTTTAAACTTCTTCTGTTTCTCCATTTGTTTTTGTTCCCATATCATTTTTTTACGTTTTGATCTTTCTCTCACCAATTCATACCTTTCACTTAAATCGATTGTTTCTTGATTATCCCATGAAATACCAGAAAGACCATTATTTTATACAAGATTCTTCTAAACGTTTCCACTCCTTATTTATTTGATTCTGATAGTAGTACGGTATAAGATAATTTTTACAAGTCAATGGTGAATCATCAGTAACCACTAGTTTATGTTCATAATTTCTTGCGAAAACAATTTCTTCATTAATTAACGATATATTCCTATATAAAATCTCTATTAACTTATGCTCCATAACTTTATCCTTTATGTCCTGTAATTTAATTTTTCTTTCAATATCTTCATAATTATTTATCGTATCATTTCTACATTCCTCTTCCATCTCTTCATCATAATTCTCATTCCATTCTTCATTATTACTATTATCATGTACATTATCATTTTCAATTATCAAATTATTCATTTCTATACTTAATATATTCTTCTTATAATCATTATAAACATTTTTCTCTTCTTCACTTAATTCTTTTACTATTTTGCATATATTCTCTTTTATATAAATATTACCTTCTTCAAAATTCATAACCATTCCTAACTTTCTAATATTATCTATACCAATTATACAATCATAAAATAAATTTTCCAGGACATAAAATTGCATAAAATAACTTTCTTTACTTATAATCACTTCTGTATAAAAGCATTGTTTTATTGTTCCCATCTTCTTTCTATTCGCTGTAATAATATCAGTTCCTTTTATCTTAATCACACTATTTAAATACCCTTTGACTTGTTTAACTTTACTCTCTTGTATTAATGTAATCTCTGAACCACTATCTATTAAACATGTAAAAACAATATTCTCAATTTCTATCTTAATAAATGGCAAACCAAAATCTTGTACTATAGATACTTCATTATTTTTAAATATACTCTCAGGTCTTTGATAAAATTTAATTGTCTGTAAAGTAATACAATTGGGTTGATTATTTACCTCTTCTTCTAACAATGAGATGTGCTCGGTTTTGAATTCTGATATGAATCTTCCTTCAAAATCGACGTTTTTTTTAATTCAACATTATCATTTTTCGCATTATTCTCTTCATTTTCTACCCACCTGATATTATGTATCGGTCTTTGTCTACTTTCGCCTTGATTATCCTTAGATTTATTTCCATAATATTGTCTATTTTGGGAATAATAATTTGTACCAGAAAATGGTGTATACCCTTTATCATTATTATAATTTCTAGGATCTGACTGATAAATATTACCACTCCTATTACCATAATTATTAAACCCTCCTCGTACTGGAGTATTCTGATTATATATGTTAGGCGAAGATCTATTATAATTTGGACTACTATAATTTCCATTATAGTCATTTTGATCTCGTTGATTTCCACTTTTCAAATCCGTATTATGAAAATAATTTGACCTACCATTATTATTTATTCGTTGATTACCATTATTGACATTGTTTCTAGGTAAAGATGAATAATTATTTGCATTAACGTCATTAAAATCATCTAATCTTCGTAAGATTTCAATTAAAGAATCCATATCATTTACCTTTTGGCAAATTATGGCTTGTGTATCTGTATAAATAAAGTGATTTAACAGTTGACTAGCAATCATGTATTCATTAAGATCACTAACATACTTGCACTGATTATACATCCTTGAAGCATAAGCCTCTCTTGTTAAATTACCATGTCTATATTTTGCGGTTAATAATCTAATTTTAGCTTTATTTTGATGCGATTCATTCCAGAAATTTTTCTTGAACATAATCTCAAATTGATTTATATCTTGGCAGTTATCCTCTATTCTCTGAAACCATTCCAACGCACTATTATTCAACGTAGATCTTATTACCTCCATTTGATGCTTTAAAGATGGAATATCTTCTAAATACTTCATAATATTCCTTAAATACGTCATCGGATGTATCCCTGTTTTATCTGCCCCAAATTGAGCTATGTTCTCCACTTTAGTATAATTGGAACATTGATGTGCTACTGTAGAACTTGATCCTATGTTTTTCATGTTAACTGATATCTTTTTGATTTCTTCTTCTAATAATTTTCTTTTAACTTCCTGTTGCTGTAAATTCTCTTGTAACATTTTAACCTCTTCTGTCTTATGTTGATTTAAATTTGCAACTTCATTAATAAATGTATTTTCATAAGTTCCCAATTTCTTTTCTAATTCCTTTTCACAATTAACAAGTAACTCTTCCTTCCTTTTCTTACAAACCTCTTCATTCCTGGTTATCGCCTCTAGTAACATTTTTCTTGCATTTTCACATTTGTTCTTATCTGTTTTCAACACCTCATATACAATATTTACTTTTGTGTTTACTATCTTAGTAACTTCTTTATTTATGTCGGCTTTAACTAGTACCATTTGTTCTTCTGTTCGTTTGAATATATCTGAAACTAATCTACTTTCCATTTCTTTAAACTCATTTTTTAACTGATTCATTTTCTCTACATTCCTTTCCTCTAAATCCTCCATATTTTTCTTAATAACTTTCTCTAAATTTTTTATATTAGCATCCTGTTTTTCTTGTGAAGTCTTACTATTTTCTTCCAAATCTTTCTTCATATCCTCTCTTAAATTTTTCATATTCAAATCCTGTGTCTCTTGTAAATTCTTCATATTCGTATCCTGTTTTTCTTGTGAATTCTTCATATCTTCTCTCATTTTTAACAACAAATCCATCACCGGATTTTGTTCACTCTGATAAGTTTCATCTCCACTCTCTGAACCTTCCTCATCTCCTTTATCTCCTTTTCTACTACGTGTCTGCATCATTATCAAAGTCGCTTAATAATACCCCTAATAACACTCTGTATTTAAATAAAAACTTACACACTTTCTATAATGTTTTGTATTATATCACTTATTTATTATTAACCATTCTTTAATAATGTAAGCCACATAAATGTATAAACCTGTACCAAAATAAAGAAATCACACTGTATAGTTATTATTATTTGTATGATTACCCTCTACTATCCCAACAATTATGTTAAATGTTGTCAATCACCTAAAGAAAATAATACCTTTATATTTTTTTTTAAAAAAAAAAACAAATACCTTTTACAATTTTTTAAATAATTACCCTTCGTTTTTAAGTATTAATAAATATAATATTGGTGATAGATGTGCTATCTCCAATATCGCCCCAAGTTGCTATGCGCCAATAATTAATAAAATGCTAACCATGTAATATTTTCCATTAATCATATTATAAATGCCCCATGTTGGGCCAGCCAATAATTAATAAAATACAACCCTTATTGATTGTATTAATAATTCCTATTACTCCTATTATAAATATGCACCGACTAGCCCAGATATCTATTCATAAGAAATACCTTAGATTTCTAAAAATTGTATAACTGGTAGTATACCCATCAGTAATCTAAACTCTTTCAGTTCATAGTATTTTAATACTAGTAGTTTTTATATTTTACAGTTGGTTTAACTACGCTTGTGATAAAACTTCAATTCATTCTTTTAGAACTCATCTCATGTCGTGTCAGTGGTCCGCTTTGAATTAAATTACTGTCTAAAATAAGTAATTAACCTTTCTTTACTTGTATGGAACTGGTAAGTAACATTTATTTGCATATATCAAATAAAATTAAATATGTTTTTCTATTTACTGTTACAGATTAGGTATAAATCTCTTGTCAAGCCAATGTTTATATTTGATGAATACTTTAGAGCAATAAAACTACAAGCGATATAAATATTCACAAGTTTAATAAATATCGTGAATAAAAAATTTATAGAGGTTGAATTTAAAGGAACATCAACAAATATTTTATTTACAAACAAGACTGTAAACCTATCCAAATGACGTTTTTAATGCAATTTGAAGTTGTGGAATAATAATAACAATCCTTTTATTTTAATATACTTTATAAGGTGAATATTTCTTTATATATTAATAATCTAGAACCACTTTTTCTAATAAATATTTTAAGACACCAATAATGGTTCTTTTCAAATAAATTACAAGAGAAACGTACGAATAAATAATTAATTGAGGTTGTACGAGTTTCAATTTATCTAACTAGAAAAGATTTAAATTCCATTTGATAATACTTTTAGATTTGCATACTTAATAACATTCTAATTTTATTTTAAACAACAGTATTATTCTATTAACTGAATTATATAAATATTTTCCAAAATATACGTAATCTTTATACGACCTGAATACACTATGTCGATAATATATGCTTCTAATTTCAACTGGTTAACAGTATCTTCGTAAGATGTTATCCTTATGTTCTAGATGATCATTGTAGTCTTAATAACCTTCTTCAATGTTGTTTTGGGCCTATTGTCACTAAAAACTGGTTCTGCAATGTGAATATACCTCGATACTTCAGGATTTTGACAATATCTCTCTTCGACGATGAAAAAATTGTGCAACTCCAACCACGGACTTCAAAATCTCTACGTTCAATGCTGCGCCTTGCACTTCTGAACCTCTACGATTGACTGCTTGAAGAAATTAGTTCTCAGAACTGCTATTATTATTTATCTTCAAAGAAATGGCTCTCGGGACTGCTTCAAGAAATTGGTTCTCGGAACTGCTACCATTAATTAACTCCAAAGAAATGGCTCTCGGGACTGCTTTTAAGGTGAGTAATTTTAAATTATATACTTTAAATTAACTTCTCCTTTCCTAAAATTTTTATATCACTTTTAATTATTTTTCTCGATGAACTTTGTATCAAGATATTAAATTTGAACACTTTTACTTTATTCTGTTCTATTCTATTAATAGATTTTTGAGTTTTAATATTATACTTCGCTAAAACGCGCCCGTTTTTCTTCAAAATTATCTCGCCTCTCCTGTTTTTATTATTCATCCCCTAGACAACCCTCTACTTTTTCAAATCCACCAATCAATTTCTTCTGCAAATACCTTCTAAACAACATAGAATTTAAATCTTTTTATATGTTTTGAATATCTTCTAATATTAATAACTTTACTAATTTAATTCTTTTCGGCTTTTAAATAGCATCTTATGTACTTTAAACATTTTATAAGCTGGTTCCTATCAATTTACTAACCGGTTGTCAAAATGACATTTTAAATGTCACATCCGGTGATATGAATTTTGAAATGTGATTTTATTCCAATTTAGCTATTCATTATTCAATATTAATTTTTTTAATTACCTTTAACATCATTAACGTCAATTGAATATGTTCTTACACAAATAATAACTTATCCTACAATATACTAATAACATTTTAAATCTCTTCTCTCTAGATTTTGGTAACTACAATGAAAAATGAAACTACTCAATCCATCAACATACAGGATGACTACAACCTCAAGAAATACTACTCATATAAAGAACATTGTTGTCTTTATCACGTAATTATAAACAAGATTCAAATAAAATTATTCCAAAACATCATTATCATTAATTTCAATAATTAAGTTAATTTTGATGACCAAGTTCATAAATTTAATATTGTTACAGTCTATATTTGTATTGTAACAATATATACAGTATTAAACTAAAAACAACAAAACAAGAGATACAAATAAACAAACTCAATAAACATTCGATATAACCTATAACGCGGCGCGATTATTCATAAACAATTGCAATGGAGGATATGCGAATGAAGGAAGTAAGTTTCACGCTTGCGCATTAGGTTAGCATCAGCGCCTCTCACAACTGGCTGCAGATATTGATAACATAGGATAGATAGATTACTTTACCTAGAAGCTAGAAAAGAATGAATTCCCGGATAAATTCTTGGACCTAGTTGCCGGTCTGGAGTAGTCTGTGGCAATACCAAACATTTACCAACAGTTGTAAAACAAGGTGGTAATAAGTCAAGTATTGAAGCCAGAAATATTAGAGATGAATTCCGGAACTATTTCTGTACCAACAGTGGGAGTGTGGATTGGCAGGAACACGCAGTGGCTGAGCATAATATGTAGAACATTGATTATGTTTATTCCAGTTATGATTAATTAATATTAAAAATAAAGTCTAATACACAAAAATATTTATTTATTTAAATATGTATATATAACATTTAAAATTTTAAATTGAACTTCATTTTTTATTCGAAGACAATTAATTTCTTTAATTTTGGCGGCTACTAATTTACCAAATACCTCCTCGCTGTTTTCAGGCTGTTGAGTTGGCTCATTCTCCAAAGCAGAAGTAAGTTTTACTAAAGCATCATTTGCATGTTTCAAATATTCATCATCTTTTCATTTCTTGCGGGATGGAGTACTGTCCTTAATAGCTTCACATTTCCTTTTCTTGTTTTCTGTACCAAAATCACCTGTATTTATAGCGCCTTCCTCAATATAATTACTTGAGGTACTTGGAGCAGGTTGAACATCCTCATTTGCATTGCTTATAAATAAACCAGAACTGTAGTCCAACTAAGAAGACTAAATATTAGAAATTTAATTAATATTAAGTGTTATCTTGTGAATAAACGATATCTTGCACTTGCACTTGCACAATTATTTCTTCACCTTTGCAGTTTTCGCTAATAACATCAGTCGACTTACGTGCTACTGTATGATTTACAATAAACATCATATCTTCAAAATACCATAACGTTGGTTCTGCAATCTATAAAATATGGTCAATATATTTTAGTACTTTATTAAATGATACTTACATCATCATCACCACATCCACTTTTCTAAGACTGTTGCCACTTTCGATATTCAGACAGAAAAGTAGTCCTTAAAGAATTAAATTTTGTGTTTACTTCTAATATGGTTATGACATTGATTTTGACGTTTGTCCAAACAAATAATTGACCGATGTTAGTTTGTTAGTTACATAACGCAATGTTGGTTGCATAATGTTCCAAGCGTTGACGCGTTTAGTTTCAAACTGAACATAGGTGTTATCGTGTGCTATGTTCAGTGATAAAAAAAACCCACGGTACTTTTCCATTTAGTATTTCACCATTTGTATCTACACTCAGATTTGTGTGTGGGTCAGCTGGTGTACTTTCTGATTTTGCATCCTCTAATTTAAATCGTTCCACCATCCTTTTTAATTAGATTGATGGATAGAAATTGATCCATCATCTTTGTGAATCATTTGTATTCCTACAAAACAAGATGGTTTGTTGATTATTATTTCAAACTTACTTTGAAGTTCATTTAAAATTTCATCCATTATCTCTTCGGAATTGGATAGAATTAATCCATCATCTACATAAATAAGTAGAAGTGTAAAACTGTTTTTATATTTACATTTGTAAACACATGGGTCAGCTATATTTTGAACAAACCCAAAATTTTTGATAAACTTATCAAATATTAAGTTGTAACGAAGTCCCTTCATTAAATGAATAAAATATCATTTATTTTAATAACATATTTAATTTGACCTGCGATTTTCAAATTAAATATGTTTGATATTTTATTCAGCCGGCTATGAAATATTGTTTTGCATATTGTATATATATCCCGATATCTGATATACTATTTCATCTACCAAATGCTATTAAATTCTCCGTTATACGCGACCGGTAAATATTCGGACCTCACGATTACTTTTCGCGCGGATCGACGTCACGTCTACGTATGAGGTTCCCACTCTTGCGTACTTGTTTTTATCATAAACCGACCATATAAAAGAGCTAGTAACGACCGATGATAAGAGAGAATCCCGCCCGCCTTTATCCTGTTCAGACGATCAGACCAACTTGTCGTGACCGTGCTGAAAAGGATAAAGAGAGATTCCTGTCCGCTTTAATCCTATACAGATCGACCAGACCCAATTCGTGGTGGCCGTTCTGACATCCGTATATCCTAATTGATCCAGACCTACTTTGTCGTGGATTAATTAGGACCTGTCAACCCGTTCCGATTCTACATAGACCTATTGTCGTATGCAGAAGAGGAATTACCTGTAAAATCTTAATTGGAACAGACCCAATTTGTCGTGTACTAATTAAGATATTCCTGACCGCCTGTAAAGTCTTAATTGATACAGACCTTATTTGTCGTGCATTAATTAAGATCACCCGTACCGCTTGTAAAATCTTGGATAATACAGACCACCTTGTCGTGTATTGTATAAGGTTTTCTGCTTGAACAAATATCCGATATAATTCTTAATAATTCAATTTATTTCACAGGTCCGCGAGCCGACATAAAAGATATTTTCCGACGCACAAAATACTTAAACGCCGAACAATTGAATCTCGTGTCGTCGTAAAATTAAATTCATTTACCTCTATTTAGAATGACTGTAAACCTACCGTTAATCATTTTACAATCTCTAGTATAAGACGGGGTATTTGTTGAGAAATAGCTTCAAAATTACTTAACATGAAATAGGATATTATTCGTGTAATGAAACCTATCATAACGTTTATTAAAATTATAAGGTTAGAATCCTCGATCAATAGAATAATTTCAAATAGTAGTTATGAATTATTTGTTATTGTATATTTTATTTTGCCGTATGCAGATTTACCTTAATTGTATTCTTTCTCAAATGACAATGACATAATTGTATATAGATTATTTGTAAACTTGTATGTAAATTGTATATAATATGTATCCGTATCTGATTTGTTGACAATAAACACAATTAGTTTGAAATCATCCGTTGTTGACATATCAATATTTTTCTTTCATTTACCGCCCGTAAAAGACCTGACTTGACATTGTTATAATTGTATTAAGATAAAGATAAGACAAACAACTTACCTGCGACCAATTCCCGACGAAAGCTAGTCCGAATCGAGCAAGTGGATTCACAAATAAAATTCATTTCATTCATATGCACAGGTCGTCATTATAATCACATTTGACACATTTCGATCGCTTGCATAGATATTCCGCTTACCGACTTTGATTAGAAGATTTGCAACGAAGCGAGGTGTAAGTATAGGCAACCCAAGGTGCGTCCGCCTATGGATGGAAAACTGTTAGCAGTGAAATTTTTGAATCTATAAATATTTTTCTTATCACATGGTGGTTCCGATTAATAAAAGCCGCAAATACCTAATTCATCAATAATTATTTATAAATAAACCACCACGTTTTAAAGTTCCAATTTCTTGACGATTGTTTTAATCCATACAGCGATTTATTCAACTTGTATACCATACCTGCAGTTACATCAATTCCTTCAGGTGGATTCATATACACATCTTCTTCAAGTTTTCCATATAAAAATGCAGTTTTGATGTCAAATTGTCTCATCTTTAATTTATACTTCGCAGCAATTGCTAAAACAACTCTAATAAAATCATACCTTATTGTTGGAGCATACGTTTCTTTGTAATCCACTCCTAATTTCTGATTAAAACCACGAGCACATAGCCTGGCTTTATACCTATCAATGTTACCATTTTCATTCCTTTTAATTTTGAAAACCCATTTCGAATCGATAATATTTTTATTTAGAGGTAATTTTGTTAATATAAACACATCGTTCTTTTTTAATGCCTCCAGTTCTTCATGTATAGCTTTCTCCCACTGTTTGTGATCGGGACTGTTGATAGCTTCTTCATAGGTCATTGGAGTATCAAGTTCTGCAATGTTTACTTCATATCGCTTAGGCAGTTGTAAATGACTACGAGGACGTAAATTATATTCAGCACTATATGAGGCGTTTCGTCAGTGTCAATTGCCTCGGCATGTTCATCACCATTATAAGTTGCTTCTCTTTCTTCATCATGAACATTTTCAATATCATTCATCTGAATTTTACTAGTCATATCTATCTGATTTTCATGTTTATTTTCTGTAATATCGGGTTTAAATATTACATTTCTTGAGACATGTATTTTCTTTGTGACTGGATTAAAAAGTCTGTAGTTATTTGAATTGTTTTGATAACCAACAAATATAAGTTTCTCACATTTAAGCCTAGTACACAATAGCAATACGTAAGACGTAAAGTCATAAAGATATTCATAGTATGATTTCTAATGTAGTTTTACAGAATAGTCCGTAGTGAATAACGTAAGCCGTAAGTTCTTACGGAAATTCCGTAAGGATGGAATTTTACGTAAAACCCGTAGTGATCAACCAATAGAAATCCTTTGCTTGATACATCCCTATCATTTCGCATGTGTATATATGAAAACAAAACAAAAGATAACCTATCTACTTCAGTTCAGTTTGTATATGATACCACGTCGTGATACTGTGTTTAGTATTTGATAATAGGCAAAAGGTCACCTCAAATAATGGATCATCAAGAGTATTGTAGCAATTATGAAGTAATTAATGAGTTTGACGCATCAGAAAATACTGTTCATGAGCTAACCCAAAAGGAGGGTGATGAATTATTAATTGATTTGGTGAAATAATATCCGCATTTGTATAATAAAAAAAACGAAAATTTCAAAGATCAAATAATGAAAAATAACTAACGTCAAATCGTTCATGGTTATAGCCTTTCCAATTATGTAAAATGTCAACAAAGTCGATTTTCTATTGGTTAACCGTAAACCGTAAAATTAGATTGTGTAAAACAATATTCTTACGTATTGTATTTACGTTTTATGTCTACGTCTTCCGTTTTACGTATTACTATTGTGTACTAGGCTTTAAGCCTAGTACACAATAGCAATACGTAAGACGCAAGACGTAAAACGTAAAGTCATAAAGATATTCATGTTATGATTTCTAATGTAGTTTTACAGAATAGTCCGTAGTGAATAACGTAAGCCGTAAGTTCTTACGGAAATTCCGTAAGGATGGAATTTTACGTAAAACCCGTAATGATCAACCAATAGAAATCCTTTGCTTGAGACATCCCTACCATTTCGTATGTGAATATATGAAAACAAAACAAAACATAACCTATCTACTTCTGTTCAGTTTGTAGTTTGTATATGATACCACGTCGTGATACTGAGTTTAGTATTTGATAATAAGCAAAAGGTCACCTCAAATAATGGATCATCAGGAGTATTGCAGCAATTATTAAGTAATTAATGAGTTTGACGCATCAGAAAACACTGTAAAAGAGCTAACCGAAAAGGAATGAATCAAATGTCTTTGTATGGCTCAACGTTGGCATTTTGCCTGTCCATAATTCAAATAGTGTTGTATCAATGGCCCCATTCAGCAGACGGGGGGGTTCTTCACGTTCAATGTCATGGAACCTCACTTATAAATCGATTACCTTTAATTTGTTTAACAAAATTCTTTATGTAATACTTCTTTTTACCTCAAAGGGGTGTATAAGGTTCGCTGTATCTGGTTATTTGATAGGAAATAATATTTTTCCAACTAAACATGTAAGTATTTCTATAGTCCGGTCAATTTAGACAATTAAAATAACAAAAATTTCGACAGAGCCAAATTTTGGTGGAGACCTTGGGTTTACCATTAAAAATAAAAATTTAAAAGTCCCCATCAATCCCATGTGTGCTAAGAAAGTTATTCGTGGTCAAAGGTCAAAATTTCAGGTTTTTGGGGTTTTTCTCGAAAACAGTAATTTTTTTTTAATTCTCTACAAAAATGGTCCTTATGATTTTTTCTCTAAGTATTACCGTTCCTGAGATATCGCAATTGTAAGAGTAACGTTCTACATAATATGCACACGTTTCCACGCCACCTGTGAGGTAGTGTACTCGGCGCGTTTTTTGGAAGCTCTTGCTAATGTTCGAATGGACACGACAGATCAGCATGTAGATGCGAGTGATTCGCGAGTCAAGAAAGATGCTAAAGATATTAAAATACTTCTTAACTGGTTTTCATCACATGATCCCTTTCCCGAAATTAACAAAATCTTATCTATTGCTTCTGGCAACAATTGTAGTGGATGAAGATGTTGATTTGTTGGTACTACTTAGTGCAAGGACTCCAATTGATAAAATTATTTACTTTCTGAAACCTGGAAAGGCTTAACAGCGAACAGAAATATATTCTTCAAAAAGTTTATCGGCTTATCAAAAAGCCCAAAACTATATTTTATTTTTACATGCGATAACCGGTTGTGATACTACATCAGCAATGTACAGAAGGGGCAAATCTTCAGTATTAAAATGATTTGAAAAAAAAAGATTTAATTGACTGCGCGAAAGTATTTACGGAAATTGATTCTTCACCTCAAACAATAATTACGAAAGGAATTCGCTTTCTTCTTGCTGTTTATGGAGCTCCAAAAAAAAATAGATTGCATTGATAAATACAGATACTTAACCTTTGTCAAAAATACACGAAACAAGAAGCAAGTCTTCCCCCAACATCGGCATCTGCTATTCAACACTTTTATCGAGTATATTATCAAGTTCAGATATGGCAAAGCAATCAACTGAACCCTGAAGACCGGGGTTGGAAATTAATAAATAATACTTTGGAACCGATTCAAACTTTACTCCCCCCTGCTCCAGAAAAACTTCTTAACACTATTTTTTGCAATTGCAAGAAAGGTTGTAGTGCCAAATGCGGCTGTAGAAAAGTAGGGTTACAGTGTTCTCCAGCGTGTACCAATTGCCACGGTCAGTCTTGCTCAAATGTCCAATTGAATACAACATTCATGCGATTTTGATGAAGAGACAACTGATTCATCTTCATTTGAACAATTTATGAATATCCAACAAGAGGAAGAAGAAGAAGAAGAAGAAGAAGAAGAAATCGAAGAAGACATGATTGTTAAAGTTGACTATGAAGAGTATGAATCAGATTGAAATATCAAAAGAAATCAGAACGACAATTAAACTACCGGGGAGATCTACAACATTGGTCTAAAGTATTTTTTTGATAAAACTTACCGTTTTCGAGAAAAACCCAAAACAAATTGACCTTTGACCCCGAATAACTTTCTTAGCACACATGGGATTGATGGGGACTTTTAAATTTTTATTTTTAATGGTAAACCCAAGATCTCCACCAAAATTTTGCTCTGTCGGAATTTTTGTTATTTAATCACTATTTTTATGCCTAAATTGACCGGACTACTATTCTTATTTAATTTATTTCTGACAACAAATTTTATATTTGTTTTGTTTTAGGCTTATAAAACTTCTATTAACATGATGATCTATTAAGTGATAAAAATAGATAGTATTTCAAATGAAGGAAAAACAACAATCTCAGAATAATAAATGTATATTAATTGTGCTCATCAATATAACAGTAATAATAACACAATATAAAAATTGTTTAATTACGATGAAACTCTGTACATCTGAAATAATGCAAGTTAACCTTTATTAAAAATGAAACTTTTATGATGAGTATGTTCATTGACTGACAGTTTGTTTTCAAAAATCAATAAATAATGTTTTAGAATTCTCAATATAAATATTCAATTCATTACGTTATTTCAACGGATAAGATACAAAATATATTCTCGATAAGGTATTTCTTTTACATATTACAATATTATGTGTATTTTTATTTGAAGAATCCTAAATTATTTTGAATATAAATTTTAGTAAGGATTTATGTTGATTATATTGAACTCATACGATAAATCTGTTATTATATTAATAAATAAATATCTCATACAACCTTGAACTAGAAAAGTTAGATGTTTCACACAATTTGTCCAATTGATGATCCTTTTGTGTTTATAGATTGATAGTACCTTGATGGAACCAATGTCCTTGATTATGTATCGTGATCCTGAGTGTTACACCTTCCTACGTGCTTGGAGATTATGGATGTTTCCAAAACTACCTTAAAATAAAAACACTACTTCGGGACTGCAAAAACACTTCTCAAAGCTTCCTGGACTGGATAACAGTTAATATTACATCGATTGGATAAACTTGAAAGTATCTTCGACTCTTGGAACTGGACAATAGCTTACTTACATCTCATCTAATTGTTAAACTTGAATTATCCTCGGACTCTCTGGACTGGAAAATAATTTACAGCTCATCTAATTGTTAAACTTGAATTATCCTCGGACTCTCTGGACTGGATTATTTTTGAAACTTCCTATTATTCAATTGTAAATCACAATGATGTGTTCACACTGGTTCGGATCCGGTTTTTATAAATTTGAGGTAAGTTATTTTTTATATATTATCAAATCTTCTTATTATTTATAGTATTTCAATATAAACCACTTACAGCTCTCTCAGTAATACAATTTTGTACAAAAAACATAATACATAATTATTATAACAATACTAATATTTTTTCATTTCTTCCTAACAGATTCTACAATTATGACATAGAAGAAAGAAAACCTTATCGTTCCACTACTATACAGTATGAACCAAGAAATCACATCAAATATCAACCATTACAATAACGTAACTTTCCAACTTCCAAATTAATAAATGTTTCATCAATACTAAAATCATTATTTTAAGAATTGAAATATCATTAAGCCCAAATCATTGAACATTTATATATATGGCATGGTTATTTAAACCATGTCAATATATATATATTCCAAAATTTGTGTGACATTCATATTTGGTTTTACAATACTTCTTAAAACTTTTACCTCATTCATCATATCGTTTGCGTCTACATCTTTTTCATTTCTATCTGTATCTCTCAATTTAGTTTGTAGATACTGGCAAAATGTTAGTAATTCTTCGTCATCTATGCTTTTTAAATTGTTAATAATAAAAAAATTAAAATCATTATTAAGCGCTTCTAATAATTTAAATCTGTCGTTCAGCGAGTTTATTGGTGTATATAATATAGCGGGGGGGGGATTAATTTTAAAATTTAATTTTGGATCTTTAATAAGTACGATCATCAGGATGCTCATATTGACATTGCGCTTTCGTTTTTCTATGTCGTATACCTAAAATATTAGATAGATAGATAGATTTATTCCATTATACAAAGCGTAGAACACGTCAACATACAAATACAAACATGAATGCAATGTATAAAATATTAATAATACAACAAGTAACAAACCCAAAACAAACTAGGAAAGGTAGTGTCAGTTTCAACTATATCATCAAGTTTTGTTCATTCACTAATACAATTCGTGAAGCCAGTATCTGAATCTTTAAAATAATTAGTTAAGTTTTTAAATTCAATTCTGGGTTTTGCACGTTATTTAATATATCATACCAAATGACAATGGTGCATACAAACTTCAAGATTTTAGTTTCGTGCCTAAACACTGTGCTTGGTGTCGAGATTTTCCGTCTTGTTTTTGTCATCAGCTAATTCTACTAAACTATCAAAAACTTCACCAATTTCATATCGAATTGGTTTGATTGTATCAATGCGGCTTCCTCACCTTGTTCTTGAGACTGGTTTTACAACTAACCTCTTAACATTATTTTTTAATAATAATAATAAGTCCCATCTTTGTGTTGACGAAGAAAAAATATATATTTCGGTAATGGTATTAAAAAATTCAACAGTTTCATAATTAATTGTGGCAGCATTATTAACGACTAAGTTAAGGCTGTTTGATGAACATGGTACATAAAATGCACGAGGATTGATATTTAAAAGCCTTCTTTGTAGACCGGTGTTTTTGCCCCGTCGTCGTTTCCTTGACCACGCAAATTATTAACATCAAGACCTAAATTTGCTAACTTACTTATAACAAATGTAGTCCATCCTTAGGATCTATTACTTCTAAAATAATAGAAAAATATTTAGATTGCTTTGCTAAGTACAATTATATGTTTTCCGATCTCCTTTGAAAGTAATGCAATAATTTCGTTTTGAATTGTATCCTCTAAATATGTAGGTGTATAGTTTTGTATTCTTCGTAGGTGTTCAGAAACAGTTGGATCAAATTTTGAAATCATTTCTACTGCTTTAAAAAAGTTGACACTATTATAATCAAATAACACATTAGTTGTACCCTTTAAAGCTAAATTTTGCCTAGATAAAAACTGTATTATATATATACTACACTTTGATTACTTCCTACCAATGTTATTTCTCTCGATTTAATAATTCTTGTTGGTAATAGTCTATTCTATTTTTATTTACTGTTACTGTTGCTTCTTTTAATTCACTTAATGTTGCACAACTTTTAATATGAACTTCATTTCTTTCATGCCTGGTTATAATTTGCGATAAATGTTGCCAATCAGATAAGCCACTTTATAACATGGTACGTGAGTTAATTAATTCTGATAATTAATTGGAACCGTCGTTATAAGACTAGTATTCGTGAATTCTCATTGAGTAAGAAAAATACCAACAAACACGAGTATCTTGGGTTGCCTATACCCACAGGCATCAATGCCACGAAGTTTCGGACGTTCCTTCTGGTAACAAATATCCTGTGACTACGTTCGATTGGTACCAAGTACAAATGACATTATGCGGGCTCGTGTTGTTATCTTTGAGATTAGTGAATACAAAAACACTTCGGCTTAACTACATGGAGAATTGGGGGTGAGTACTTTGTTTTATATCCTTATTAATTTTCCTTGTATTAATTATTCACTAAGAAAAATCATTACAGGCGGGTTTTCATGAAATAAAATATTGACAAGACATTCGGTAGTTCGTTTCAAAATAATGTTTATTCTTTGCGTCAAATAATTCAAAGTCATATACATATATACACATACATATTCACACATGCATAAGATTGATCATTAAAATCAACTTTATTAGCGGCTTTACAGTAAGATAAAATTAATATAGATAAAAGAATTTTTTTTGTTTTCTAAGTATGAATGTTCGGTCGGTCTCATTGACACATAACCTTAAAAATCAACAAGTTTTGACACATTGCAACTCTTAAACAAAAGACATGTTCTCATATAATTTTAACTGTTACATATGAATTAAACAATAAATTGTCTCAAATTTATTTCTGTCTTCTATTATCGAAATCTATTAAGAGAATTTTCCCTTTATAAAAGTAAATGAATACTTTCTCGAGGATAAAACAATTATCGCGGAATTTACTTTTGATATTTACGGCAGGAGCAGTCTTTAAGAAAATGCACGGTCGGGGTCTAATACGGAGATTTTAAATTATACTGGGTTTTTGCGGTTATCGCGGAAATCTTAAATAACACGTACAAATAAATATTAATTATACGTTTTAAACGGAAGATTTGGTCACGACGTTCATAAGTCTGACCTGGAGGGATTTTATTATGACGGCACGGGTTTCAGCGGTAATTAACTCCTTCACGACGTTTCAAAAGCCTGAATGGAGTCAAACGGATTGATTTTTAACCTCTTCACGACGCGGAATGTCTGAATGAGGTCAAACGGAATATATTAATTTCTCCACGACGTAAAAATGTCTGTGAAGTTAAAACGGAATATGCCAACCCCTTCACGACGTAAAATGTCTGAATGGAGTTGGACGGACAGAGGATAGGAAAGCGGTCTCACGGCTCAAGTGACCTGAAACACGGATGAAGGAACTCTGCTTTTCAATGTTGGATATTGGTATTTTATATCCTCAGGGGGCACTACGTATACAGGTAAAAACTGGATCAAAATATTGAATTTGCACACGAGACTAGAATATATCGCGCGAGAAATATGATCGTGACGTAGACAATCGGTATTTTTCCACATAAAATAAATAAAGAGCATGAATTATGGAGAACAATATGGCCATATACAGAGAGATTCATTGTTCATGATACAATACTAGAATTTGAATAAAATAACACTCATACATAATTTGATATTTACAAATTAATTATGAATTCAAAAAATGCTATTTTATTGCAATTGACGAAGGGACTTCATTACAACTTGTCATAAATGGGTTGTTTTTTACCGAGAGTACTTTGCAAGGGAAACAAAAAAAACTTTAATGAAAAGTGGATGGATGTTAAAACTAACATCAAGCAGTAAATAATTACTGTGACTTACATATATACCTTTATACGTAAAACGTGTCATCCTTTGGGTGTTAGATGTCGCTGTGATACTCTCACTGCATTTAACATGCAAAAATGACATAGGCAGCGATTTAAGTCTTGAAGCTATTGTCGAGAACGTACACTGATGAGACCTCATAGGTCGAAACACCGCTGTCTGTGCATTCGATTATCGACAATGGCACTTAATGTATGTGTGTATCTCAAACAGATGCATATACAGGCTGTCCCAGAAATAAAAAGACGGAGTAGCAGGTATGTAAAGTCCGAACAGAAACAGGCCCAAATATGCCGCAATAACGAAGAAATTAAAAATTTAATTTTCTGTTATTTTTTTAAATAAAAAATTGCATTACGGACCTGGCACACGTAAGAATGCTCATTTGTAAATAGAAACGAAGACGCATTCAAAGAAAAATTCACTTTTATTTGTATAATACGGGAAAAAATATTAAATCATACTCATTGGTAATAAAACATATTTTTTTGCCGGAAGCGTCTAAATAACGCAGCTATGTATTCGATTGTTGACGCAGATGGGCGACTGACTCACTTTATTGCAGACAATAAAAGATTATTTTTATTTTTAAAATAGGAAGGTTGTTGCCCTTTAATGTGTTTGTAGTCGGAAACAGCTGATTATTATTATTTTAGAATATTCAATAAATATTAGTAAATATCAAAATGTAATTATTTTTTTCTAGCAGGTCTAAAAAGTAATTAATGGTGTGATATTTATTATGAAGTATCTATTCCTCCTCCTTTTTTTTAACACAAGTAATATGGTGGTCCTGAAAAGAACCGATTGTGTAAGTGAAGCAGTTGGATATTTATAGAAGGTGCTCTATGTGTCCGCCGTGCGCACGAAGGCAGGCGTCAGTCCGTCGGAGAAGATTACCACGCACTCGTTGGAAGGTACCTGGTTCCCCACGTATACGTTTCGCAGCTGTAAAAATACGTTGCCGAAGATCTTCTGTGGCAATCTCATCCATACACCAATTTTTTCATATACCCCCATAAAAAAAAATCTAATAGATTTAAATCCGGACTGCGCGCCGGCCATGGTGTATGTCTTCCACGTCCAATCCATCGAGGATATGAAGCATTGAGGTAATTGCGCACTGCCAATGAAATGTGTGGAGGCGCGGCATCGTGCTTGAACCGGAGTTGTCTTCTAAGTTGCAGAGGCACATCGTCGAGATATTCCGGCAATGTATTCTGCAAAAACTCTAAATAACTCTCTCCGGTCAGTCGTGCAGGTAGTATATGCGGTCCAAGCAGACCATTTCGGGTGAAACAACATTCATCCGTGAATAGTATGCTGGCACAAAAGTCCACATCTCTAGCTTGTTTTCGTCGAAACCAGGTACAGAATCTAACACGTGCGGAACGGGACGGTCCTGTTGTGCTAGAGCTTGCATCCGTTGCAGGTGGTATGGGTACAGCAAGTTCTCGCGGAAGAGTCGATGAATTGTCGATCGGGACACTCCGACTTGTCTTGCTGCAGATCGCGTGCTTATTCCTGGATCCCTATCTACCACATCCAGGAGATGCTCTTTCGCATGTAAAACTCTTCGTGTTCTTTCATGACCCCTGCCTTCGTAGCGTGGGTGTAGTGTGCCTTGTTCGCGTAACCTAAACACCGTATCCATACGACGATTGATACGACGGACGCCTGCGATTAGGAAAACGTTCGGCGTATAAACGTTCAACAGCTCTTCCATTTCCACCTACTTCACCGTACAGATACACCATATCCCATAATTCTTGCGTCGTAAAAGCCATGTCGATAACTATGTGTCAACTCACATCGGCGGCTAATAACAAACTGAACATCTGTGTATCTATCGCCCTTGCACATGCATGCATTGGCGGCTGGTCGGTAATAAAATCGCGGGTCACACAACAAAAACTTATGTATTTTTTTAAATAACATTCATTGTGCTGTTTGACAATGGATGTTATTTACAAAAATACATACGTGTTTGTCGTGTGCCGCGCGATTTTATTACCGACCAGCCGCCAATGCATGCATGTGTGCAATTTTATACCGCAAGTCGACCAGAGTCGGCGTAAGGCCAATTGAATTCTTTATTATTTTTTTTCTGCCGTCTGCGTACGAATAAAGACTTGATATTTTGAGGGTACGTTTTTACACAATCTGGCTTCCGATTTCTGCTACTCCGTCTTTTTATTTCTGGGACACCCTGTATACATATACGTTTTACGTATAAATGTATATATGTAAGTCACAGTAATAAAAAAAACGTTGTTCTTTGAAATAGAATAAAGCAACCAATTTCTCAAAGTTTTTCACTATTACCAATATCCTCGAGACAACACTCAACATTGGATTCATTTGCAGCAGATTCAATTACAATTTCAGAAACTGATTCCGAGCTTGATGGCTCGAGCTCGGGATTTTGAAAAAATGTCAAAAGTGCTCCTTCGGACTAGTTACGCTCCTCTGATTTTTTAAGCCTTTGTTGTCGATATCGTGCCCCAGATAATCTTTGCACCAATGAGCTAGAAAAAAAAACAGTAATACATAACGCAAATAACGTTTTGAACACCAACATGTTTAATGCCTGATGCTTCTTAAATTCCTATACACTTGAAAAAAAATATGAGTGTAAGAAGTGGATCATGGAAGGTATCGGTATTGGTCGCCCGTGTGCGTTGCACACATTCACACTATTAACGACGCGGGCCTGAATAAAACAACTTTATCATCTGGAAATAACAAGCTAGATTTTGATCAACATTTACGACAGTAGGTCTTCTGTGTTTTCTTCAAATTGTGGTTTACACTTACATTTATCTCATTCTTTCCGAACTGTAGGCTAGCTAGGCACTTTCAAGCTTCTTTGACAGTTTTAAAAATCTAAAAGCATGTGGAAGATTTGATTGGAATTTGGTACACAACACTTGTACGGCATTTTACAACGATCTTCCAACAAAAATCAAGAACAAAAACAATTTATTTAAAAATTGAACAGCGATACCGTACTATATCATGCAGTATGATAATTAGGCGGCGTATTTCTAGTGACGTTACGCGCGTGTATTTCATCTGCTGTCAGGGTTTGTTATATAGGTGGTGTTGCTTAAATTCGTTTGTAAAAATTTCCATATCTGACGTGAGAATATGTAAGAAAGAGTTCCCCTCAGTATATGGATTGCAAGAATCTCAAAACAGGATTCAGCTATTACAGCAGCAACTCAGCAAAAGCTGCAAAATATGTTTCTCAACTTGACAAAAAGATTATAAATCTAATGAAAAGAAAGCACTTACGGATTGATAATTTTAAAACGATCAATACTGGCAAAAGAAGTTCGAAGAAATTATCATTAACCGGATAACTTAATACAAAAATAAACAGAACCTGTTAAACTGAACGAAAAAAAAATTGAGGAATTCGTTCCTATTACATACCAGAAGTAAGTAACAGTTTTTGCAAAACAATAGGCTAAAGAAATTGATCCCCAACATGAGTTTATCTAATTACAACTGGATGCGATTTTGTTCTTGGCGATGACTTTATGTAGTTGTTGACGTTAATTTTAGGAACTTCATCATACGTATTTGTTAAACTTTTTTTTTGTAACAAAAATGCAAGCAACATATTTTTGCAAATTAAAGCATTTAAAGATATCGTGTGGGTCTTTTTTACTAGAAATCTTGGTCAGTGCAAATCTATTTGAATTTTCTTTTTTTTATAATGTCTCACTACTACTAAATTTTCATTTGGCAAATTAAAAGCAATTTTTGATTATCGAGTATGACATATAGGCTATCTACGCCAAGGTCTTCTATTGAGGTGTGTTTCAAATTCACATGAGTCACACTGATAATCAAATTACTTCAAATGTTGTTTTGATATGCACTTCTAAATTATTTTTGTTGTTTGTTCTATATTCACATTTGTCCATTTTTAATCAAATTGCTTCAAATGGTTAGTTTTTATATGTCTTTCTAAATCACTTTTGGTGTTTGTTCCAAATTCACAAGAGTCACATTTGTAATCAAATTCCTTCAGATGTTTAGTTTTTATATGTCTTTCTAAGTCACTTTTGCGGTTTGTTCCATATTCACAAGAATCACATTTATAATCAAATTGCTTCAAATGTTTACTTTTTATATGTGTTTCTAAATGACTTTTGAGATTTGTTTCATATTCACAAGTGTCACACTTATAATCAAATTGCTTCAAATGGTTACCTTTTATATGTCGCTTTAAATAAATTTTGATGTTTGTTCCATATTCACAAGAATCACATTTATAATCAAACTGCTTCAAATGTTCAGTTTTTATATGTTGTTTTAATTTACTTTTGATGTTTGTTCCATATTTACAAGAATCACATTTATAATCAAATTGCTTCAAATGTTTACTTTTTATATGTATTTTTAAATCGGTTTTGATGTTTGTTCCAAATTCACAAAAATCACATTTAAAATCAAATAACTTCAGATGTTTGGTTTTTATATGTTTTTCTAAATGACTTTTGCCGTTTGTTCCATATTCACATGAATCACATTTATAATCAAATTTCTTCAAATGTTTACTTTTTATATGTATTTTTAAATCGGTTTTGATGTTTGTTCCAAATTCACAAAAGTCACATTTAAAATCAAATAACTTCAGATGTTTGGTTTTTATATGTATTTCTAAATGACTTTTGCAGTGTGTTCTGTATTCACAAGAGTCGCATTTATAATCAAATTCCTTCAAATGTTTAGTTTTTATATGTCTTTTTAAATCGGTTTTGTGGTTTGTTCCAAATTTACAAAAGTCACATTTATAATCATATTGCTTCAGATGTTTGGTTTTTATATGTATTTCTAAATGACGTTTGGCGTTTGTTCCAAATTCACAAGAGTCACATTTATAGCTAAATTGCTTCAAATGTTTAGTGTTTACATGTTTTCCTAACACTTGTTTGTATTTTGTTCGAAACACACACAGTGAACACTCAAATATTTTCATTGGATCTCGTGAGCTGGATTGTTCTACTTCTATATTTATTATGCTATAATCAGTCTTAGAATGCTCTTGGTCGTCCTTTCCTACAACACAAGCGTGCGTATTTTTCACGTGCAGCCTGAAGAATCCTTTAGTCTTGAAACGTCTGTTACAAATCCCACATTTATACATTTTAAATTTGTAATGCTGGTTGTTGGTGTGCTCCTTGAGATCTGCTTGATACTTCGTCCTGTACTTGCACTGCATACACTTATAGATTGGAGGGAAACATATCTTCCGTCCATTCAATGCTGTTGACTGTTGTTTGAGCGGTGGTGTCGGTAGGATGCACTTTCTGAAAATAAATAAATATTTCTAATCTATCAGGCTGAACAACAATTTAAGGGTGGCATTAATTTCTCTAATGCGCTTTAATGAGGTAGATAAAGTCCCCGCCAGAAGTAAGGGTTCACATAAATACTAAAGTTATTTTCACCACTGTTTTTGACATAAAGACTTTGAACCCTTACCACTTTACACTATGTCGAGTGGTATATTTTTTTCAATGTTGAGCTAGAGTCAGCATTATAAAAACAATTACTAAAATAGATTAATATGCTAAAATCTGTCTTTTTTTCAAATACTTTGTAATACAATACATAAAGACTGATATTGTCATGATAACACCAAAGATTAGAGAATAAAGAACGACGCTTCGATCGGAACCTTTGATCTCTTAAGGCCGTTTGACACTTACGTAAATTTTAAATAAAATTCAGAACTTAATTCACACGCAAATTTTATAATAAATACATATCGTGGCATACATAAATTTTAGCTTGTAGATTTGGTTGTTAATTCACATGTAAATTATTTAGAACATGTTCTATTTTCTGGGTGGGTGTTTCTAGTAAACCTGCGCGCGCATCGACATGAGCAGGTAAATTGAATATCACTGCAATACACTGCGATATCACGTTTGTTAGAAGTTAGTTATTGCTGATTATTGTACTTATTGTCGGTATCTTGATTCTTGATCATCAACAGTATATAAAAAAGACATATTGGTGAAACGATCAAGTACGAGCATTAATTAATAAATATCAAAAGCATCCTGGTTTATATGCGGTGAAAACCAAAGACGATAAAAATTGACATGCACGATCCCACGCACTTTATTTATTTCCCTCATAAAGGTTTTTTGTTTTGTAATATTTTTTTCAATTAAATTAAGTAAATTGTTAAATTGTACACTTGTAAGTCTAAGAAAATTTTTGTATGCATTCGAATCTTCTATTTTCAACTGGTAATTTATCAGACTTAAGATGCCTTTTCTTTTTCGATTTAACCACGATCGAGCTCATGACTTTTTTTACGTTTTTTACCACGGGCCGTTACAACTACGGTTGCTGCGATTATTATAGTAGTAGTTAGAAGTAATAAACTGTCGTCTACTGCGTCCATAACAAATCCAATAGTGTCCAATATTGATTTAAAAAGCAAACAAACCAACATAACCATAACCTCAAATCATAATATTTAGTATCTAGTGCGCATGTTTAATTATATATTTGTTAGCAAATTTTATGCAAAAAGTTGATGTGTGGCAAACAGGCATTTCTAGTGAATTCACATGTAAATTTGTAATTAAATTTGTTATCAAAAGTTTCTGTATGATACTGTGTTAAATTTACATGTAAATTATGATGTAAATTTAATTCCTAATTTTGTATGAAATTTACGTAAGTGTCAAACGGCCTTTACTCAAATGCTTAGTGACCTTGGACATTTAAATTGGAATTTAGAAGCGCGGGAATTTTAAATAAAACAGCTTTTAAAATTCTTCTATCGTAATAGAAATAAATGTATGGATCTGGAATATTGTAAAATAGAAATACAAATTATTTGTGAAATAATTACATATTATAAGAATATAAAATCTTGTTATAAGAAAATAAGTGTTTAGAGAATATTAAGTGCATATGTGTTATATGTACATGTTAAATGTGATTGGAAAATAAAAATATATATTTGAAACATGTACAGTTCTGTGCAATAAAGTGGCGTACATGTCATATTGCTGATTTTGACATTAATTTGTCAATGTGAAAATGGCTTATTTTATCCTGTATTTGAAAGGTTAAATAATGCCTTCATTATTGACGTTAGTTGTCAACATGATTGGTTCTAATGCTCTTTTACCTTGATGATTATTTTTTTTTGAAATTATCGTTTCTAATGTAATAAAATTTATTATATTTTATAATTGTTTAATATTCAACACGCAAAATAAAATACAAATAAAAATAAGTACAAAAACAAAATAAAAAAACATTAATTAATTTTCATCTGCCACTAATTCTTTCCATTCTCTATAAACGTAATTCAAAGAAAATAGTAATGGACATTGTTTGTGTTCCTCTGTTAATTGTAATTTCCTAACCAGCATAGTACTTTTCAAGTCCGATTAATGGATTCTTCGGTAAGCTATCGATCGTGAGCCAGCAAAATTTACTGCAATTTTAGCATTTCAAACGGTATCAAAAGGGTTTTCCCTTAAATATTGTAAAAGTCCTCTTCTCGCGTGGATTTTCGGGGATGAGCAGAACTATCTCTTCTATATACTGTTCTTTCCTGCTCCCAGCGTTTCTTAATTTTTAGCACAGTAGATTTATTTATGCAAAATTGCTGTAATATTGCTCCAATTGACGAGTTATCTTCGATTTTTGCAATAATACGAGACTTACTTATCAAACCTAACCGTGCAGGCATATTTAAGATCTCTGTCAGTTGCGTATGACAAATTGAATTGACGTTATATGACAAATTGAAAATAAAAGTCACATTTACACAATATATATTAAGTGTACGCCAGTTTAATGCACAGAACTGTACATATAAAAAGATAGGCAATGAAATGCTGAGACAATAAATAATTGATGTTTGTTCCATATTCACAAGAGTCACACTTATAATCAAATTGCTTCAAGTTGTTACCTTTTATATGTTGTTTTAATTTACTTTTAATGTTTGGTCCATATTCACAAGAATCAGATTTATAATAAAAATTTCAATATGTGTTTCTAAATGACTTTTGCGATTTGTTCCATATTCACAAGAGTTATAATCAAATTGCTTCAAATGATTAGTCTTTATATGTATTTCTAAATGACATTTGTTATTTGTTCCAAATTCACAAGAGTCATATTTATAATCAAATGTCTTCAAATGTTTATTTTTTATGTGTTTCTAAATAACGTTTGCGGTTTCTTCAAAATTCACAGAAGTCACATTTATAACTAAATTGCTTCAAATGGTTGGTTTTAATATGCCTGCCTATAGATCGATTATGTTTTGCTTGAAACACACACAGCGAACACATAAATATTCTCATTTGATCTCGTGATGGAAAACGTAGTGATATATCTTTTCGGTTGCAGGTATTTAAAATATTAACGCCCGGTTTCATAATTCATGTGCCAAAGTCCCTTTAACCAAAGTCAGATGTTGTATTTTTAAAGAGGTTTTAATTTTATTTATATAATTGGATAACAACTCATAAAATACAAAATACATTATTATTTGTTCATTTTGTTGTTCAAGTCGAGTAAAGGAATATTAATATTCACTAGCAATACTTTCTCAAGAAGCAGATTTATTATTCTTATGATTGAATTTAATATGGTTTCGCTGAAGGTATTCTTGTCGGCTCGCGTATGTATATCTGTTAGGTAGGTACGGTTTGGCAACTCCTTTCATGTTATGTACGGAAAGCCGCATGCAAGATAATCGTAGGCCAAACCTGTATGTATGTATGAATATCGGTTTATATTAATATTTGATCATACTGTACAACAAACCATTCTTTTTGGGTTCATTATTCTAGTACTAGATGGGGTTATATTATGGACAATATTTTGAGGTTAGCAGAAATATGTTCAACAATGTAAATCGAAGTTAGGTCACGGCCTTGGCAATCAGCTGACCATATAAAAAATAATAATAGTTTATTAAATAGATAAGGTGAAACTAAAACTAAAAATTAACATTCCAATTTCAAGTAAACATATTCGCCTTCGTGTTTTATCAAATATATATAAATATGCAATCTGCCCATTCATTCACAACTGTGACCTGAAAGTGTTCTTGTAGAATGTTTTCCAAATAACATCTAGGTGGCAGATTATTCAAATTCAAAATTTTAATTTCAAACTTCATCAATAACAAAACCTTCAATCGTGCATCAAAAAAAAAACATTCACGGTGGTTGATTTGGTAAAAGCATGCAATAAAGTCATTCTCTATTTTCAAACTCATTTAATTGATTACATCACCTGCATTTCTACTAAGAAACTGGGTTGGGGGGAAACTGTTGAAACTAGGAACAAGATTTATTGAGCTATTCGTCCATAAAACATTTGCAGATGTTAGATGTAAGGAAATGCGACATGTCATAAAGCAAAAAACACAGCAACGCTCTTTGCTATTTCCAAGGAAAACAAGTTCACTTATTAATAATGATGATAAAATTTCATATTATAATTTCACAACTATATTCAACGTGTCCACGTAAGTATTAGGCAAATGGGAAATTTTTTTATTATTGATTTTACAGAAAACTTTATAGGAAGGAAAAGTTCGAGCATCAGAAGAAACCTAATATTTTTTATTCATAGTTTTCTACACGGAAAAAAATTTAATTGTAAAAATTACGGCAATGGTGGCTTCTAAGATTTTGCAAGTTAAAAATATGCAATAGCTAGTATAATTATGTCACACTTGCAAGTACAGGTCCCACAATTTTGCAGCTAACCTAATGCTACCGGACCTACGTCGCATTAAGGTAACAGACTAAATTAGGGAAAGAAAACGGAGAAACGCAATAGGGGTTGATTTAACTGGATAACGCAGGGCCGAGCTAACTCAGTCGCAGACGGCGTGACGGTTCAGGAAAATAAGAACACCTAAAAGTAGAGCGTCGGTCGGCAACGACGCTAGCGACGTTGTCCGGGCACCAGGACACTATGCTATCTTACAGATAACCTACCTGCGCCTCCTACGAGCTACCACTGGCTGTGTCCCTCCAGCGGGTTACCTATAGAACTCCCTGTATATTCGTAGCACCTAATCTTATGTACGTGCTTGTCACAATATTATTTGAGATATGCAGAGGTAAAAGAAATAAAAGAAAAGGTATTACGTAATGTAACAAAATTTAATTAACACTTAATGTGTTGAAAAGTTATTTTTTTTTAAAGTAAAAGATGAAGTTAAGCAATACAAAAAAGGTTAGCAAACGTTGAAAGAAATTAATTAAAAAAAAAAATGAATTGAACACTAGACAGTTGATAATATGAAAACAAGCGTTAGGTAACATTAATAGAAATTTGAAAGGAATAAAAAAACAAGTCTTAATACTTTAACATATTCTCTGCGCTTCAGCAGCAGAAGATTGGTTGCGGAAACGTTTCTTCACCTCACATGATATAAGTACAAATGATGTCATGGACACGCCACAACGGCAATGTTAATACAAAAGTGTAAATATATACATATATATACGCAAGAAAATTAATATCCCAGTATAAAAGACTTAGTTTAATAATGAGAAAATTCGCTAAATAACAACGCCAGGTTTGAATACATGAACTAAATTAATTTAAATGAAGGATATTTAATAGCAAAGTCAAATATTTAAAGTCAAAATTTAGAAAAGAAATTTTATAAAATACAAAAAAAACACTGAGCTTCCCGAACCAAAATTTGCTCTTACAGAAGTGTTTTTATCTCGCTCAGGAAAATTAAATGATCATCGTGAAAGTCAAATTTGCAAAAGAAATATTATCAAAAATTAGATTAAAAATTCAACACATCATAAGTCATACAATAATTTTTACGGTAAAGAAAATACTAGGTATAATACTAATTTAAATAATATCTCTCCAAGAGATGTAGTGATATAATTATGAATTTACTAAAATTAGTTACAATTAAATATTCGTCACAATATAGGGCTACAGAAATACGGTAGTGACAAAACCAAAATTCTAGTTAAACTGAATATTACAAAAAAAAACAAGAAAGAAATAACGGTAATTTAATTAGGAATAAATTGTGACCTCGCAGTAAACTAAGTGGTGCGATAGTTAATAAAGCCACTCAAAATTCTTAGGTCAAATTTTAGGCAAGATAATGTCCAGCACTCTGGCGTAAAGACGTCGAAAATCAGACGTAAAATATGACGTAAAATTACAACATTAGTTGCACTTATCTGGCAAAGTGGACGCCGGATATCTCAGCGGGAATCCAAAATGGCGGTGACTCCCTTGATGGAAAATTCCCCTTCAACAGACGGGCTGGATGTTAAGATGCAACTACTGCGGCATCGATAAAAACCACCGCGCTCTTCGATGGAAATGCGGGGCGATAACACCAGAAATATGGCTTCGGAGGGCTTTTGTGCCCGTCAAAAGAATCCTAACGGCTTCTGAGGGCTTTTGTGCCCGTCAAAAGAATCCTATCGGCTTCTGAGGGCTTTTGTGCCCATCAAAAGAATCCTATTAAATTAGGGAAGAAAGAACCAAAGATAAAATCCCGAAAATTTAACACAGAGTTTCAAACACTTACCCCAATCTGAAAAATAATGGAGATTCCACGATAAACGACTTACAAGTCACTTCAGGGTGCAAAATTTAAATTAACAAAAAAACCAACACATGGCCATACGTGAATTTTTTTTCGGTAACGGTACATCGGTAGAAATTCACGTTAATAACCCAAAATTAAGGTAACGGTAACTTCTGCTTACTCCATTAAAGCCGCAATCGCGAGAATATCTTACATAGATAATGTAATTAAATTACTAAGGGGAGTTAAGCAATTTGCACACACTGTTCTTATACAAGATACGACTATCAAGTGAAGTCCAAACCGGGAAAAATCTCTTCTTCCACAATTGCGCGTTCGCTACACGCATCTCTTCAAAACATAAAGACACGAAAATACCTCAAAATGGACGGCGGGAGCATTCAAATAAAATAACAAACACAAGTCTGAGTTTGACCATAAAGGGATTTAACACTGTGACTCATAGATAAACGCAAACACGAACGTAACTTATATGAAGATAAAATAACAGAAACAACCCTTCGAAGAATGTGGAATTTATAAAGTCGGCAGATAGAAAGGGACATAAACACTCAACGGTTGGCAACGTGTGAAACACCCATTTCACGGCAACGTAGTAACCACGTTTGACAGAAGACAACAAAACAAACCTCCACACGTAGTTTCCATTTTATTATACGAAAGAACAGAATTTCTGCAGGTAACTAACGAAATATCCAAGCTCTAATCAAACGCTGCAGAAGACGGATAAGAGAACCGATCAAACTATATGTTTCAGAGTATTAACGACTTTAACCTCTACCGGGAGTTCCAGGGTAGAATCACAGAAGATTGCCCATACTTAGAATACCGATGAAAGGGCAACGGGTGATCGGCAAGCAATTAATAGTATGCCCACTATTCCAAGCATTTCCTCATTTTAATACTTCTTACATTTTTAGTGAGACAACTGCGAAGGAAAAAAAAAAATAATAATCGGGCCTGCTCGAGATACTGTGTTTGGGAATACGCAAAAACACGTGAAACAGTCAACACAACGGCCTGACCGTCGTCTCGGAGCATTTCCAGCCACAAATAAATGCATTATGTAGAGATCGGACGTAATAAATAAGTAGATATTAAAAGAACTTAAACAAGGCGTAAAAGTAACTGCAAATGCAGGAAATACGAAACTTCAGGTAGGGTAAAATAAGCTAGAGCTAAGATAATTAGAATTAGTTACTTAGATACAGAGGTTTTCACAAAAATAGAGTGTAATTGCTCGATAATACACAAAACCTAACTGTCAATTTCACGGTACGTGATTTAGGGCTCTGAAGGCTCAAAAGTAGGTTTAGTACACACGCAGGTATACGGCAGGCAGTCATTGCAACCGGTGAAACAAACAATGTACAGGGTACGCCCAAAAAGTCACGAGCTTATACAAAACCCACGTATTTAGACAAAGACACAAAATCTTTCGGGAACCAAAACAAAAGTAAATTTTACAGCGTAACACTAACTACGATAAGTAATGCATATCTGCCTCTAGAATATTTAGAACTATTGCTGAAGAATTTACATCTACAATTTGCAGTAATGTCATATATTTTGGTATAAAAATTATATGATTTTTTAAAATAAATAAGTTTTCTAGATGCCTGTTCAATCACTTGCCTGGATAACTGGGGCAAAAATATTATTATATAAGTACAAAAAACATGAAATTTTTGTTATTTTAGACCACAAAATATATAGGCTTGACCTTGTATGTATGGTTATACCAATGATCTAATACTATTATACTACTAGATGCAGTGTACGCTATGTCTTGCTGATTAGGAAGTGACCCACACCATAGGAGAAAGAAGGAAAATATATGAGCGTCGAAAGTTTGACAAGGATGAACAAAATTGACCGTTTTATGTGGGCAAAATTCAAATATGTTGCTATAGCTTGTAATGGCTTATAATGTTTAAAAGTATTATTTTGTTAAAAATATGCTATATTAAGAGGAAAGTAAAGGTATTGCAACTTTAATAATCAAAAAGATAAATAATTAAATATATATTATTAATATGGTATTAAATATATTCTGTTTAATAACATTTTAAAGGTATCTATGCTAGTTGGCATTCTTCATTAAGGAAAGAAAATTAAATAAATGACTTTTAATGACTATGGGATAACTATATGATTTTGTTCTTCTAATAATACCTATTTTAGCATGTTTGATGATAATTCAGTTTTTATTTAAAACAGTAGTATTAGAATAATATTTTAAAAATCACTACAGATATCAGTTGGAAATTTTGAATTGACCACTAGAATTTTTCAAAATATTACCTGTGATATTACGTTCTGAAAAAATAAATATAGAAACTGACAGCTTTTCTTAGGTGTTCCTTACAACTTCTGATATATTCAAAATAAAAGACAATTAATGCTTAATTTTTTATTAAAATATATGTACATATAATTAATATGGATTAACAAATACGTAAATGGTAAATATGTGATCGAAGAAAAATGGAGAAAGAAATATTAAAAATACATAAAGCTAGAAAACAACTTGTATTATTTCGTGAGATGTTTTTTCTGTGACTAATTCAAATACTTCAACATTAGTTACATTTGCGGATTCTGAGCTATAAGGTAAATAGAACATTAAAAATATCTAGGTAGAATAATAACTACAAATAGAAATCTTACTTTAACAGTTCTTTGCTTGGTGCATCAGTAATTTTTAATCGTTGAGATCTGCTATTACAGGGAATTTTTCTCAAGTGAGCAGGAAAATTGAAAATACTTTGAAATGCATTTTGGGGCAAATATTTTCTTCCATAACTTATAACAAAATCTTCAGGAACAAAATGCTCTGAACACAATCTTGAATATTTTGATGGCTTAACATCCTTTCGTTTAGTACAAATTATCCACTGCTTGCATAGTACTTGATTAGATTGAAAACTAAAATTTTTTATATCAAATTTACAAATCATGTATTTTATTAAGAATAGTTAACCTGTGAAATGATACGTTCATTCCCTTTTCTGCCCTATTAGTACAACCATACGCTGCACATGACATTACCATTGTGTCTTAAATATGTGACTCCAAGCACTGCGAAGCTGGTATATATAATATTCAACAATTTAAAATATTTATTTCTAATTTTGTTACTGATAATAGCACTTTTAACCAAATATATATGACACTAAATCCATGAGAACAACACTGTTAAATTATAAGCTGAAGTTAACATTTGCCAATATTCTTGATGATTCTCAATTTATATACATTACCTATATGCCTATATGAAATAAAAATGAAATTCTTAAAATGTATCTAATTACAATCACAATTTTATAAATAAAAATAGTTGATTCAATCATCATGAATCCACAGTTGTCTTTATACTCGTATTTCTTTAAATAAAAATAAAGTCAGTGGTGTATGAAATAAAATCAATACTAGAAGAAATCTATTAATAAAATAGATAATCCAAATTACCAAAAAGACAAATAAATATGTATAAATCAACAAAATTGAGAAAGTTTATATACAAAACAATACGATATCGCCATGTTTTGCCCACAACTAACGGTTTTGTATATCTGTCTCCTTTGTATGTAGAGGTCAATTCCTCTCTCTCTACAGTCCATCTAGTAGTTCTATATTATTAGATCATTGGGTTATACATACAAGGTCATTAGCAATTAGGAAATGGTTCTTGATAATGGATTCGTTACTTGAAAAAAATGGGTTTGAGTGTTATAAGTGCATATTTGAAGGCAAGTCGTTTTATAATTGTTATAGAATTGAATGGTGACTGTTTTAAGATTTATATTGCCAATTCCTTTTTTTTGTTTAGATAATCAGTTGGCACAGGCATAATTGTTTTTATCTGTTTTCATAGTATTGTGCCTACATAATCAATCCACTTTTTTAAACACGTTTTATTCAAATGGCATTCTAAAATAGTTTTTCATGTTTAATACTTACTTGCTACATTATATCAACGAATTTCTAAAATAATTTACTAACTTCTAATAACTATTTAATTATAAAAAATAATGTAATTAGTTTAATCCTATTAGGTATACGTATACTTATTTTAAACTATGTAAATTTTGATAATGCGGATTATGCATGAAAAAAGTATTGATAAATATGAACTTGCGAACGAAATTAATGCTGTGTTTTTACATGAGCGGCCAGAAATCATTTCATATGTGAAAAAATACAAAGATAAACCAAAATCTGCCCGAGGAAAACTATAAGATAGTAGGTACCTATACATTAGAAAATGTTGGATTATTGAAGGATACAACAGGTGAAAACGAATAATAGACCCATTTGTTAAGTTTTTATTGTTCTTTTTTTAAACTAGAACCGGTAGCAGTTATTGATGGAAATATATTTGTTGACAATGAAGAGGATACACACTGGTTAAAAAATACCACTCATCCACCAAACAAAGTCGAAGAAAAATGGAAAAGAACATCTTTTGAAAGAGTGAAAATTACAAATACAATCGATTTATATTTTGATTCATTTTCGGGTTCAAGGGAACCACTGGGATAGAGATTAGTAAGTATTTTCAGGGTAGTCACATATTTTGTTTTTAATAAAATTACTGAATTAATGACAGTTTGTGTTTTTCCTTTCAGTTTTTAATGAAGTTTGAGAATTTGTATGAAACCGAAGTAAATTGTTTGTGCTATAAATGGCCCAGTAGCTGCGAAAGGAATCTCAGTATAGCAGGATGTAAACAAGACTCATACATAGCAAGTATATTAAACCAGTATAGTATAACAAATCCGACAAATCAGATTGTAGGTAAAAATGAGATTTATTAAAGACAAAAGTTTAACTTTATCCTTAATATTAGGTACCAAAGAATTATTTGCTTTTAAAATACTGCCTTTACTTTTATATAGAACGAACATAAAGTGTAAGCAAGCTGGTTTGAAAGTCGTTCAAGGTTGAATCTCAAAATGCGTTCATTTTAATGGTAAATGATCCTTCCGATATAAGAAAATCATCAATATATTGCATATATGCTGTCAAAAACGTTTTGTACTGCACTTGTTTGTACCGACAAAATGAATTATATAATATATGCAAATATACCTAGGCGAGTGTAAGTACTTATCGTTTATAGAAAATTCCAGTCTAATTCAGGTCAATCCATCTTTATAATTTTTTTTTAATTTAAAGTACTTTTTTATTTTAAATTTCTCAAGTTTACTATATTAAGAGATATTTTATTTAATCGCCATTGTAATATTTAAAAATCAAGAACTACAAATAAATAAAATTAAAATTTGATATAGTTGATAAATGGGTTTTATTATATTTTAAATGTATATATAATGTAGTAGCGATTTCAGTATACATATTGTGGTAGATATTTCAGTAATATTACTGACATGTTTCCACCAATAGTACCGAAATATTTATTACAATATTAATTGCATCTATACTACAGTATTATCGAAATATTTACTACAAAATTATTGGCATATTAACTACAATATTACTGAAATATTTACTGCAATATTACTGACATATTTACTGCAGTTTTACCGAAATATTTATTAGAATAATATCGAAATATTTACTGCAATATTACTGACATATTTACTAGAATATAAAACATGTTTTCATGATCAGGTTTCTTCTGATGCTCGAACTTTTCCTTCCTATAAACTTTTCTGTAAAATCAATAATAAAAAAATTTCCCATTTGCCTCATACTTATGTGGACACGTTGTATATTTTTCAAATATCTTAATTTTAACTATCGCAGAAATTCAACCGTGACAACAAATCCTGAGCATTTATACCTTGAACCCATTTAATAATAGGTAGATACAATTAATAATAATAATGAAGGAGCTTCAACACCAGAACTAACTAAGGTATTTAAATTATTCACTCTCCTACTTATTTTTAGTTATTTATTTTTATTTATTTTTAACCAGTGTTGTTTGTAGGTATTCTATGTATGATAATGTATGAGTATCAATATATTGCAATATTTCAGTATACTGTACAACAAACCATTTAATGAAGGAGCTTCAACACCAGAATAAATGAGGTATTTAAATTATTCACTCTCCTACCTATTTCAGTTCAAAGTGTAAAATAGTAAACTGATTGGTAAGAAAAGCGTCATTTCTGTCACACTCTTCTCATGTCTAATCATATAAGGAGCAATCATACCTGGCATTCTTCTCGTAGCAGAAGGCCATATGGTCTGCCAAATATTCCTTCAGACCCAAGTGGATTTTGCAAACCTGGCACTGTGTGAGTTCTGGAATTGAGTGAAAAACACACCCATTAGAATTACAATAGAAAAATCAATATGGACAAATCCACAAACATCAAAATGCAATATTTACAATACCTTCAATTGAGAAGATTCCAGTTCTATCCTCAACACAAAGGGTTTTATGTTTGGCTAAATGTAATTTCGAGCTGAATCCAAGGCAGCAAAATGTGCAGGCAAATATGTCCTTAGTGGTTTGCTTCGTAGTGCTTTCAAAATCCAGTGTGTCAATTTTATTCAGGTTGCTTCCGTATTCCTCACCAAAGTACACCAATAATTCTTCACCGGCTTGGATTGAACGAGTGCTTTGATAATATATATTATCCTCACAATGAAGAACTCTCAAGTTTTGTTCAGAATTATTCCAAGTACAATTAACGTACTGCATCCAATTCAAATGCTTCGATTTACTTTTGTCCAAAACAAATTCCTCACCTTTCATTTCCCAGGGACATTCTGTTGCGGTTAGTCCAGTGAAAGGACCAAATGTTACACCTTCAGGAATAATTCTTAAGGCATATATTCCGATATGTCCCAAACAATCTTGTATTTCTAGAATATCATTTGGGATATCTTTTTGTGCTTCTTTATCTGCATTATTTAAAGCATGTTTGTTTAAAATATGGACAAGCATTCTACATTCAATGCAATAGTCTTTGTAATATGCTTCACAATCTTCACAGTCTGTTGGCCAAATATATACAGATTAAGAATCATAGTATTTACTACCACCTGGGGATTTTTTAAATAAATACAGAGCGATGAAACATATATTTATACTGCTCTTAAAATAACCAAGTAATATGCTACATAAGGATGTTAGAGATTTAATTGGCAATTGTTCTAAGTTGAACCTCAGTATCTGAGACAAAAACAGATTTGAAAATCAAAACTGTTACAGCTTGGTGTTTGTAATGGAATGAGATTATGTTTTTCGATAAACAGTAAAAATATCTGCAACTCTTCTGTGTTAGGGTCGTGTATTTTATATTTATGCTGCAGATGTTTCATCATTCATTACAAACAACACAGTCAGAAACTTCTAATAGAGTTGCTTCTATTAGAAGTTACCTTGCAATATTTACTTACAAAGTAGTCCATTATCAAACTCAATTTTAATATCATCAGCGTTGATCCCTCTTTCTATTTTAACGTTGTCATTTTGTTCTTCAGTTACATCACTTGATGGCAATTCTATTTTAATATTGTCCAACCATGGGGATTCGTCATACTGCTTTATTTTGCCATAGCATATTGGGCCTTCTAATTCAGCATTGTCTGTAGTAATAGCAGTTTCAGAGATGTCCACCTTATCCTCTACAAAACTGTCTTCTTCGCACTGTTCTTCCTTTACACTAAATGCATTTTCCGAAAACATTGCGTCACGCAAATTAACTTGGTCAACATGATCAGCCATTACTAACGTTTGTTGTGATTTGAGGAGACTCTAGCCACCTAGCCACTTCCTATGGCTGCCAAGTTAAAGAAAATATTTGCGCGGTAATTTTCAAATCTATTGGGCAATCAGATATATTGCATGAGAAAACAATTCGTGTTTTAAATATAAATTAAATACTAACAGAAACAGGTGAATCATTTCGTTTAGGATAAAAAGGCAGATTTTATAATAAAAATAAATTTATTCAAAATGTAAATATTATTATTAGGTTATTACATAAATATTAAATAGCATGAATGGTGATTGTTGCAAGGGTTCCCTGACTGATCAGCTGATTGAGTTTTCAGATATGTGAATGCTAAAGTTTCTCTAGTTTCTAATTTGTTATTTGTGCGTGTTGTGCATAGTTTAAATTAGAATAATTGTAGTTTACGGTTTCAGGCGATTTCTCGCTCTCTCTTTTTTAAATAAGAAGTTTTGTCCCTTATAAATGAGATATAACGGAACAACTTTTATTAAGGACATTATTGTCTAAAAGCCTTGTTTATTAATACTATAGTTATACAACTGAAGGTTAGTTCGGGTAGGTAGCCAACAGAGGGGTTGGGCAGTAGGATGTGTCCATTCTATAATTTCTCCCGCTAAATTTGTTATAGTAAAAGCAGTCTTCTCGTAGTAGTAAAGAGAAGCCAATGGGAGCCTAAAGGAAATGACGCAATTATCCAATTACACCAATCGTGTTTGTTACAATTTTGTAGGCGTTTTGCTTTAGATTTAAATATCTTAAAATATTTTGAATTAAGGGATATGATGTCTACTGACACTAATTTTTCAAATTCCAAAAATAAGTGATGATGTGATTGTGGATGTTAAATGTTATTCTAAAATACATATTGCATGACGATGTAACGAAGAAATGTCATTTTTCCTATATATTTTCACTTATAATTGACAATGATATTGCAGTTCAAGTTGAAAAAGGTTCAAAGTACTAACCTTTAATAAAATCTTTGCTTGGTTATGAATTAGTTTGTTTGTATAACTTGTTGGGTATGTACCATCCTCAACAATAATTGATGATTATTCATTCAGACTTGTATCATGGCAGTTGTTGTTACGATTCAGGCCTAGATAAAATAAAAATAACTAGAACCATAATAAAATAAGTAATGTCAAAGCCGAGTACATTTAAGTGTGTATCTAAATAACTTTTATGAAGTGATATACCTCACTTTAACCAGTATGAAGGCTAAAATTCTACATATATAACACAATAAAATCCATGAAGATTTCAAACAATTGCAATTAAACGTGGGTGAAAGAAAAATTAAATAGTAGAAATATAAGTAAGCTAGTTTAATAATGACATGTAATGTTGAAACTGCAGTCACATAGTGATTAAAATAAAGTGAAGTTATTCAAATTTAATTGAGTGTTTTATTTTACTTATATCCAATATCATGGATCTTCACAAAGTAACAGCCGAAAGTGTTATATATTTTAAACTAGTTTTGTTTGATAACCCCAACGTAACTTCAATTATTAGGAATTACTATTATTGAAAGCAATTTTTAAAATCGCAGGTAAATATATACAAATTGAAGAAACGTCCATATACTGACCACGTGTAGGCAGTACTTATTATATTGATAATTACCAAGAATGTAAATGTATAATGAAAGTTGCTGCGACTTCCCTGATGAAATGAAGTATTGTGGGTGTAAAAGCAGGATTAATTAGAACACTTCTACAGTAAGAAGGATAGTGTTTCTATAATAATAATAAATTTATTATATCAATAATAAGATATACATACAGTTTACACAATAGCACATCAAGCAAAAATGTAATGATAACGTCAACACAGGGCTAATTTATGTCATTGACATTGTAGAAGCTTCTTGAAGGAGAATGTCCTTTATTTTCTCTTTAGATACGAAAGTAGAAAGATGTCTACACATAACTTTGATTTTGTTAAATGATTACCAGTGACGTGTTGTACTGAAGTGGCTTTTGTCCTATGTAATGCGGGATGTGCAGCAAATGATTATGAGAGGTGGAGACTTCTGTAACCTCACCCCTAGTCATGAGGTGTGACAGCTTTTTCAAAGCCCTCCTTAGTTGTTGAAGAATATGTGTCTAGGCTAATGGACTTATCATGAGTTCTCTGAAGAGAGGTTTGCAGCGAATAGTTTGTGAAACACAGACAATTGCTCGAACAGCCTTCTTCTGCAGGATGAACACCTTTTCTACATAGACCTACTTACCCCATATTAGTTAGGTATCGGTTAGGTATTTTCCATTTCGAGGCCAATTCCTGTAGCAATTTGTGCTCGTCTAATTTCAGCAGCATTTTTCTTTAAATTACACTTGTAATCACTCCATGTCTATAATGATGAAACATGTGTTACGGTTTATGTATATAGATAGGTATTTGTAGTAGTATGATATATAAAAATAATCTGTACTTTACTCACTTTTTGCCATTATATACAGTTTTTACTCCATATCCAGCACCATTGAAATTACTGCTAAATCAGCTTGCTACTTGCAAAATCTGGATGATTATTGAAAAATTCAATAAAAACACCCCAGTGAATATCTGTAACTTTGAAAGAAGCCCTGGAAAAATAAGCAAATTACTATTAGAAACTAGTTATAAATTGAATAACTTACATGTTTGTTTTGGCCAAGGTCATTAACAATTTTAGTTTATCCCCCACCAGCAATGGCGCTAGTCTCATAGATATGTTTTATTTTGGAGTTTGGTGCACATGCTTATAGCACTTTAGTTGGCAGTAGTGCTATTCTATTAATTGACATCTGAGCGTGCATCTGAGTCATCAGACATCAATTGTTGGTTGTGTTTACGCCATTTAATCTTATTATTGAATTTAGTACATTAGTTCCGTGAATTATATATATTTATCTATGTTTATCTTGTATATATATTAGTTATTTTATAGTATTTTTGGTTTAAGGTGTATGTACATAGTTTTTATTTGTGCGTCTAATATTTCTGTATATAAATACTATTTTGTGTAAATAATTTTCAAATTTGATTGCGAGTTATACACTTTTGCATCATGGTAAACCAGTGTTGTGTGACAACTTGTACAAACACAAGTAAAGAGGTACCTATGCATCGTTTTCCGCACTTGGATCTTGAGGTATTTCTATATACTATTAACAAATATATCAAACTTATTTGAACTTTTTTCGTTGTTTTGAGCAGGTCTACAATATATGGATTCAAAGAATAAGCAATGAAAAATTAAAAAAGTGAAATCCCGATCAGGTGCATAGGAATTATCGTGTGTGTCATGCACACTTTAGTGATTATTGCAAACTTCCACTTGAACATGCAGTTAATCGAAGAATTTTAAAGAATCGCAGCTTACCAACAATAAATTTACCAGGTATGTAATATATATTCACATTTTATGTTTAAGCTTAGTGCTCTGTCAGTAATTATTTAAAGTATCGAAAGTGTAGCGTAACAGATAGGGAAGCATGAAGACATAGCACATTGCAGAAACGAACTAATAACTTATATCAAGATTGTATTTTAAGAATCATTATATACTTGTTTATATTTGTTTTTTGTAACTAGTGAAATTGTTAAATTATTATAAATGTTATTGTTTTCTGTGTTAGGTTTTCAAGGATCTAATACTTACGAGGAATCATTACTACCATGGTCATCTCCAATCTACTCTGCCTCTACATCAAAGCTGTTTGAGGAAACAGCATCTAAGCATGTGACAGAAAATGTTGGTGCAGCCAGCACTTCTAGAGGTAGTATAATGTTTATGCAATTATTTTTCATATATACATGTATGTATGTAATATTCTTTGCAGTGATAGCAACCGCTGCAATACAGACTCCTCCACATTCACCTCAGTCTGCTATAGCTGAAACACCAAAATCACGAATGGGTAAGGTACAACTGAATAGTCTACAACTATTATATGACTTTTAAATTACACGGACATTAAGATTATTTCTTTGTTCTCAGATCTAAGGAAGAAAGTTCGTATTCTACAGACAGTTGGAGTGCGCAGGTGTAATCAACTAACACCAAAAGCAAGGAAATTATACAGACTCACAAAAACCTTTTGGGGCATAGCTAAACAATTATATAAAGAAAATTGTAGTAACAAAGAACGCTTGGAGAGAGCATCAGCGTTCTCGGAAACTGAAGATTTTATTAAAAGTACTGTGAACCAAACTACATATTCTTTTATAATGTCACAATTAAGGTTGCAAAAGAAAAAACCGAAGAGCAGAAGATATTCTTTAAAAAAAAAAATATTTGCTCTGATATATATAATATGAACTCATTAATATTATATAATATGAACTCATTAATATTAGAGCTTATACCTCTAAGTCATTGACGGCTCCAAACACGTCATTTATGCAATTATTTTCTAAATATATATATAACCTACGTTTGTATACTGATAAATATGCACATATGAAGGATATTAGATCGATTTTGTATACCGTATTTGATGTAAACGATTTTAATTATTTTACGTGTAAGGATCACAGTATATTTAGTATGTTTAAAAAGTATTTAGTTAGATTTTATCTATTTAATTTTGCCAGAAACATAAATTTATCCTTAAGAGGCCTAGACCAACACAAAAGAAAGGATTTATATGAGCCATTAAGGCTTATGGCATGCAGTAAGTATGGCAAAAAATACAAGAAAAAATAAAGATTATTATTATTATTATTATTGAAGTTTTATTTACCAAAGTAAGCTTTCTTGACTAATAATTTCGACATTTTAATTTATGTGTTATTCATGTCATATTACGACATGAATAACACATAAATTAAAATATAAAATAACTGAAATCTAAATAAATTTTGAAAATAAAGCCGCGCAAATTTAAAAATTGTTTAGTTCTTCCCCCACGCACAATGGCGCTGCAAGAGTCGAAAAAATTTACTATTGCCGTACCTTATCTCTTTATGTATTTTATCTATGAGGTACCGTCTAGAAATGACAGTTTTAGACGAAAGCACGTGACTATCGGGACGAAACGATAGCAATGAGAATCGCACGAACTCGGAAAAATGGCGTAAACGATACTATCGAGTGAAACGATAGCAATCAGAATCCCACTACTGTTCAGAACTGGAGGTTCGAACAAACCTAATAATAACTAAAAATAAGTACGTAATATGACTGACATTTATCTCCAAAATGGCCGACGAGTCAGCTGTCCTAAATATAGTAGCTATAGCCCTTGTTTATAAATACTATAGTTATACAACCTAGAGAAAACTGTAAATATTTCTTATGTAGTAAAGTGTCGTCCTCTGATATCTTTCAAATGGATTAATACGAATGAATGAAAGTGCTCAGCCAATGAAATATTCTCAAAGCCACGCCCACAATTTAATCCGGAAGAAATGTAAATATATTTTGATATTTTCTACTAAATTTTACATAAGAGTATATTTTGTTTGATTTGCTTTTCACATCGTTTGCCCTTGAATTACATATCAACATAACCTATATAGCTTAACTGTGATAAAGTAGATTTAAGTAAATGTTTTATTGAAGAATCGTAGGATTACTATTTTTTTCCCTTATTATACTCACAATTACCCTTTTATAACATAATAGAAAAAAAGACATACAAAAGGCTTTTTAAAAAACGTATTCATGTTTTTTAAAGAAATAAATCTAAACAAGAAAACGGTATTAAAAAGTCAGCATTTTTATTAAATACTCACCTACATGAAATGTCAGTCTGTTTCGGGTTCAGAGTTTGGGTTATTCTAATTTTTTTCTATGTGTTCAACAGGTATGTCTAAAACAGTCTTCTATATATATATTCGGTTTGACTAGGTATATTATGTAAAAGAAGAAAAAGTAATTAAAAGCTATCCGAACCACAACGTTGTATTGCATGGTTTCATCAACTTGGCTGGTTTATGTGAGGCTTTCAAACCAGTAATGTAGTACGTTTTACAAAGAAAATGCATTATAAACACCACATTATTTTAAGGTTTTGGTATCTTCAGAATTTAAAAATTTAAATGGTTCACAGCCAATCATTTATCACTTAACCAGGATAAATGTGAGACAATTTATTTTACTAGTAAACATAGATCAAACATATATTCTACGAATTGAAAATTCCTTGATAGTAGACTAGACACAAGATTAACATGGAAGCCGCAGATAGTTGAATTAGTCAAACACTTATCTTCTACTACTTATGCAATTAGACGTATCAGATTTATAACTGATAGTCTACTGGAATAACGACATACTATGGACTATCAAATCACATATCAACAATGTTTAACCAATATGGGGTAAGTAGGCCTATGTAGAAAAGGTGTTCATCCTGCAGAAGAAGGCTGTTCGAGCAATTGTCTGTGTTTCACAAACTATTCGCTGCAAACCTCTCTTCAGAGAACTTATGATAAGTCCATTAGCCTAGACACATATTCTGCAACAACTAAGGAGGGCTTTGAAAAAGCTGTCACACCTCATGACTAGGGGTGAGATTACAGATGTCTCCACCCCTCATCACCATTTGCTGCACATCCCGCATTACATAGGCCAAAAGCCACTTCAGTACAACACGTCACTGGTAATTATTTAACAAAATCAAAGTTATGTGTAGACATCTTTCTACTTTCGTATCTAAAGAGAAAATAAAGGACATTCTCCTTCAAGAAGCATTCTACAATGTCAATGACATAAATTAGACGTTAGACGTTATCATTACATTTTTGCTTGATGTGCTATTGTGTAATCTGTATGTATATCTTATTATTGATATAATAAATTTATTATTATAAAAGAAACACTATCCTTCTTACTGTAGAAATCAATTTGTATATATTTACCTCTGATTTTAAAAATTGCTTTCAATAATAGTAATTCCTAATAATTGAAGTTGCGTTGGGGTTATCAAACAAAACTAGTTTAAAATATATAACACTTTCGGCTGTTACTTTGTGAAGATTCATGATACTGGATATACATAAGTAAAATAAACACTCAATTAAATTTGAATAACTTCACTTTATTTTAATCACTATGTGACTGCAGTTTCGACATTACATGTCATTATCAAACTAGTTTACATACTTATATTTCTACTATTTAATTTTTCTTTCACCCACGTTTAATAGCAATTGTTTGAAATCTTCATGGATTTTATTGTGTTATATATGTAGAATTTTAGCCTTCATACTGGTTGAAGTGAGGTATATCACTTCATAAAAGTTAATTAGATACACACTTAAATGTACTCGGCTTTGACATTACCTACTTATTTTATTATGGTTCTAGTTATTTTTATTTTGTCTAGGCCTGAATCGTAACAACTGCCATGATACAAGTCTGAATGAATAATCATCAATTATTGTTGAGGATAGTACATACCCAACAAGTTATACAAACAAACTAATTCATAAGCAAGCAAAGATTTTATTAAAGGTTAGTACTTTGAACCTTTTTCAGCTTGTACTGCAATATCCATTGTCAATTATAAGATAAAATGTATAGGAAAAATGACATTTCTTCGTTACATCGTCTTGCAATATGTATTTTAGAATAACATTTAACATCCACAATCACATCATCACTTATTTTTGGAATTTGAAAAATTAGTGTCAGTAGACTTATCATATCCCTTAATTCAAAATATTTTAAGATATTTAAATCTAAAGCAAAACGCCTACAAAATTGTAACAAACACGATTGGTGTAATTGGTTAATGCGTCACTTCCTTTAAGCTCCCATTGGCTTCTCTTTACTACTACGAGAAGACTGCTTTTACTATAACAAATTTAGCGGGAGAAACTAATGAATGGGCACATCCTACTGCCCAACCCCTCTGTTGGCTACCTACCCGAACTAACCTTCAGTTGTATAACTATAGTATTTATAAACAAGGCTATAGCCTAAGTGGTGACGTCATTAAATGGCGGTTATTTAAAAATCTTTCCAAGCACTCTTGAATTGTGTAGTATTTGCCCATTTGATTTTATATTTTGAGTTCTTATGAATTAATGCGACAAAGATAACCGAAATAGATAGTAGGTTTGTTGGAACCTGCAGTTCTGAACGGTTCTAGAACTAGTGCGCATGTCATTTAAGAAAAAGACTGTTCGGACCATGTAGTTCTGGAACTGCAAATTCTGAGAACTGATAGTTCGGTGTGCGGTCTTTCAGAACTAGTAATTCTCGATGATGATGGGCTAGTATTTGAAATTCTGATAAATACGGAGCATGCGTAATTGTCATTCGTATCAGCTTTTGCATTTTTCTGGTTATGTTTATCGTATTTATGTTGAACTTTAGAGTTTGGAGTTGTTGTAGGTTAGTTTTTAAGTTATCGTTCAAGTACCTATTTGTTTTTTATTTTAGTTTGTGATATTATTAGAGTATTGGTGTGATTCGGTTCATCAAACCTATTTTTAGTTTTTTTTACAGTTTTTATTCACACCCATTATATCAATTTTGTAATAGCAAAGTAAGCAGCTATAAGTATGTGACTATACATTAATTTCTTCAAATGGTGGTTTATTGTTTTAGAAATTACTTCATTGACTACCATGTTCTTGAGTCTAGCAAGTGATTCTTCCTCTAAGAATAAAGTGAATGTAATGGTACAATTATAGGAACGTGCGAACATGTGAAAAGTGAATTTATAATTATCATATATTCGTAGAGAAACTGACATATTTGTTAAACTTAGACAAAATAGTATTTAATAAACTAAACTTATAATTTTTGGTTCGATGTGTCCCCCTTGAGACTTCAGAGAAATAAAGGGAATTTGTGATATCAACATATTAGATATCCGAACAATCTATTATATGTATGTGTTTGTACCAGCCTGTTACGTCATGAAAATTATAATAAATTGCAAGTTAATGTGACTCCCAGACTTGTGACACAAAACGTTCAGAGTCTGATTGATGTAAGTACCAAATCATGTAGGTATTGCAATTCAAATTACCAAAAAGGCTTCAATTATCCAAAATGGATTGAAAGAGTGTACTACTTCACAGATTAAAAAAAAGAAGAGGCGTTGGCTTTGAACATTGAAAATGTATTGTAATATATTTGTTTAAATTCATCATGATTGTCGATTTTATAGTTATGTAATACATATTTATTAATGTGTGTGTGCGTGTGCATTTGATGCACGTGCCAATTATTAATAACAGCTTGTATTAAAAATCCTTGTTTTATTTACCCGGTTTATCAGAAATATCCATTACAAAATTTTGAAAAATGTTCTTCTGAACAACTTCTTCATTATTTTTTAAATCCTGTCGTAATTTTGAGATGTAACATTTAAATATTCATTATGATTGACATTTGCCCACCAGTTTAGTGTTTTTTTAAAAAATGCAGAAATATCCATAACAAAATTTAGAAAAATGTATTTCTTATAAACAACTTTTTCACTACTTTTTAAATGCTGTCGCAATTTTGGTGGTTAGATGCAGATGCAGTAACATTTAAATGTTCATTACGACACCACCACCAGTTTGGTGTTTTGTAATATATAAATATATTGCTTATATAAAAAATGCAGAATTATCCATTACAAAATTTAGAAAAACGTATTTCATATAAACAACTTTTTCATTACTTTTAAAATCCTGTCCCAATTTTGGTAGTTAGATGCATTAGCTATTTAACGTTCATTACGATTGATATTTCTTCCAATAAGTTTGGTGTTTTTTTAATATTACTATTACTAATGTTGGTAGTATAAGTTTCCCTAAAATTCCAAGTTTAAAACTGTTCGAACCTTCAGGATTTCGAACCGTTCTAGAACCAGTATTTGGCCGGACATGCGCATTATTTTCAGAACTACTAATTCTAGAACGGTTCCGGAACTGTTCAGAACTGGAGGTTCGAACAAACCTAGTATAATCATTTAGTATATTGTTGAAACAAAGAAAGTGTATATTAGTATACGTGGTATGTATAGTGTCCATCATTTCTATGCTAATTAACTAAGAGTTTTGAGGTTATGTTACTTTTATCAGTATCTTATTGTTAATTTTGATATCCTTAATTTTTTAGTAGTGAAGATGGTGATGTGTTTTGTTCCCCATTGTAAGCATTGCAGTGAAATGAAAACCTGTAAGTTTTTCTGTTTTCGGAAAAATTGGAGTATATGGGTGCAACCGATATTTGACAAAATGACTAGTGTACCTTATAGAGGACATCTAATTGAACAACTTTTACTTATAAATTAATCGGCGTAAACGTACAGGAACGGAGATAATTAATAATTAAGGTGCTCATCGAGTGAATTTTCCATGTCACATTTTTAGTGGTATCTGTTATACACACTTTTGAAATTATGAAAATCGTAATAAATGATGTTTATTTCACTTTACCACACAACAATTACATTTAATCTTTATGTTTTTAATCACTTTTCTGCGATTTTAAAATTCTAATATAACCTTCCCCTTCCCCCGACCCGCACGCGCGAAAAATGCGAATTAAAACATACTACATAGCATTATATAAACAAATAATCAAAAATTGTAATACAAATTAAGCAGTTGATATGTTTAGTATACCATTACACCAATTATAAGCTTGCAATACTCTGTTTTTACTCGATAAAATTATAATATAGCTTTAAATTATTTCTTATGACAGATTACATACACTTTTCTAATGTTTGGAAAGGTTTTGTGAGCCCCGCCTCCTTGTGACGTCAGACGTAGGTAGTCCATTCTGTCTACATTAAAAGACACAGGGGACGCGCTTTATGCGCATGCGTCGAGAGTAGATGCAACGTAATTCCTTACAATTAGAGGTGGCCAAAACGCATGGTTTGTAAAGACTGGTTGCGCCGTAACTTTTGGCCAATGAGAGAACGCGGCGCGAATACGTCATCCAGAGTACTCATTTAAACAGTTTCTATATCATTTACACAGACGGGGCACGTATCACACGCATGGAAGATGTGAAACACCTAATGCAAATTCGTCATTATGATTAACGCTGTAAATAAACAAATTATATTGGCAAAATAAAGTGATTACATTATTTATTCGCATCAATTTGCTTAAAATTTTACTGTTACATATAAAAAAAAACTCGATAATAATGTTTTATTACAGTATCGTTAAAAAAATTACAAGAAATAAAACACATAATAGGTTTTGTAGAAATGTAATTTGAAAATTGTGTATACTAATACCATTATTTAGCAAAGGGAAGGTCATACAAAGTAAATGTTAAGTTACGGTCTTCCTCATCTTCCTGGCTAATTTTCGTGATGGTTCACCACACTTTCTTTTACCTACTTTCCCTTTTCTTTGGGAATTTAGATATTTGATCCTCATAAAAATTCTTTGTCGACTAAATGAATTCACTAACTTTTTGGGGATGTCTATTTTTTTAAATATATAATCTGTCGTTCTTCGAATAATGTTTGGTCCACCTTTGTAATTGTCTTCATGGAGTTTTCTAAAGCGTTTCTCCATTTTGTGTACATTATGTAGCCATTGTTGCGAAGGCTGTATAAGGCCACCATATGACAAACTTTGGATCCACGAGGGGATGCTGTATGAATGGACTGTCAAAGCGGTATCAATGTTTTCTGTCCTAGTTCCTAAGTGTCTGCACTAGTGGACGACGGTATGTTTTCTATTTCAGGTGGTACTATGTGAGAAGCTTGGGGATCAGAAGATTTCATTAGTACTTCTACAACTTGTCTTTGTTCTTTACTTGTAGCCCTTTGCATTCTGCTACTAGGCAATGCTTTTGATGTAGCTTGTGGCAATAAATACAACGATGGAACAGCTAAAAGTAGTTTATCAACGCAAATTCTTTTCTTACTATTATTTATCCACTTACCAGTTGTTTTTAATTTTTTGGGAGTAATATTCATGAGGTTCGCTTTTAGAGTATCCTCATAATCATCACTGGTAAAATGTACACTGCAAATTCTTGACGTACTTGGGTTCCATTTATCTTTTCTATGACAACACCTTATCCATTTGTTTCTTACCTCTGCATTTTTAGGAAAATTTAAGAAATTATTTTTTCTCCCGCTTTTTTTGCTTTTATCATATTGCTCTTGCAAATAGCAACACTGCATCCAGTTCCAGGCATCTAAATATTGATGATCACGATATTAATTAAGAGGAATATGATTACCCATTATCAACTCACTTTGCCCTTAGGCAGTCTTTTCGACTCTTGCTAATATAAAAGAAACAGATAACCAAAGCGACTGATCCTTGTGTTTGTAATTAATTGTCTTTGTTAACAACAACACTGATATTTACTAATTAAAAACAGAAAATTTAAGAATGTTTTAGACAATCTAACAATCGTAGAACTCTAAAAAACCACTGGTAAACAACTTGAAAACACAAGCACGCACACGTAAACAATGACAGTCTATTATATTGTGTACCAATTGTGTACTCCGGATGACGCGCAATATGGCGGTATCTCCCACTCTCCAACAAGTTACGGCGCAACCAGTCTTTACAAACCATGGCCAAAACGGTTCTTTTCATTGACCCGGCTCACTCGGTTCAGCTCCTCATAGTGAGCCGGGTCCCGGAACCGGCTCATTTGAACCGTGTGGATCCGTAATAGCCAGAGAAATAGAGTAGGGGAGAACGCGCTTAAAGATGCGCCAACTAAGTTAAATTGAATTCCGCCATTTTGAAGGTTGCTCACAAGCCTTACAAAAATGTTTGGAACAAATAACTTTATTTTTGGACCAGGTCCACGTTTCAACATTTTTTCCTAGCACATCTAACCACATTTTCAATGAATCACCCCGTGGAAATCTACAAATAGTGCAGAATTAATCGCGCTCTTAAAGATGCAATTCTTTCATTCTATTACGGTAATATTTATACCTAGCTCAACAATTCGCATGTAAAGTTCATTGACTTAGAAAAATGTAAACAAACTTACGTGTGAAAAGAAATGCCTTCCGGCTTAAATCTTCGACTGTTACTGCAGCCCAACACAGAGCACGACATGTTAATAACACACACAAGTCCTTTTTAATACAATTAATTAAAAATAACCTCCAAGCTTGACAATTACAACAACACAAGTGCCAATTACCCTGCAAAATGGCGACCACAATAGCGTTTGCTTAAAACTGGATGCGCACTCGTCGAAGCGCGTTCTCCCCTACTCTATTTCTCTGGTAATAGCATACCGTTCCAGGAACGTGTAGAACATGTAATACTCGGCGCCGTCGCGTCGGCTCAAACGAACTGGGATTATTTAGGCTGCGCGTACACCAATTATACAAAATGTGTGACAAACAATTTATTTGAAGCTATAATGCACACAAATTTGACAAATTATCAGATTGTTGTATACAAATTAAGCAACGACCCAAGTGAGCCGAGATCCGGTTCATTGAAATTTAGTGAACCGGCTCCCTCGGTTCCCTGCTGGGATTCGGTTCCCTGAACCGGTTCGGACCCGAACTGCCCATGCACCTCTACTTACAATACCAACCACAGCATCACCTTTACTGATTCACAGAGAGCGACTACTTTTGTTATAAGTTTCATATTTATTAGCTTTATTACCGTTGTTTTAAATAATAATTAATTCGTTTTAAAAGTTAGGTAAGTACTTAGGTTTGGAGCGAAGGATGGAAAATAGATTAAATGATAGGTGTATTTAGTTATGTTTTTTTAAAAATATTATTGTCTTGCATAGTTTATTATAGACTGAATACAAGTTGTTCCTTTTAGATACCTATTTTGTAAATACCACATGTAATAATTTATTTTTGTTTGTGTGTACCTATTGTGTAATAAAATAAGGTTAAAAAATATTATCTACTCAGTACTCTCATAAGTTCCCGTAGGTTCTTCTTATGAGCAGTATTTGAACCTACTACCATACAGTTAATATCATGCAAAGCTTTTGTTCCATTTTACCTATATTTTATAATTTTTTAGTCAATATTTAAAATAAAATCAAGACACTTTCATAGATGGCGTCTCTAATAGTCATTTTAGATTTTATTTTTTTAAATATTAATTATCGTCAAAATATTGTTTTAGACAATTTTTTGTTAATTTTCACAGGTAAAAGCAGACAAATTCAAAAAACGACAAATTTAAATTTGCCGCTAATGTCAAGCGTAGACGTCCGTCACGCATGCGCATAAAGCGCGTCCCCTGTGTTTTTTAATGTAGTCTCCACTTCCTATGGCTGCCGTCAAGTCAAAGAAAATATTTGCGCGCTAATTTTCAAATCTATTGGGCAATCAGATATATTGCATGAGAAAACAATTCGTGTTTTGAATGTGAATTAAATACTAACAGAAACAGGTGTATCATTTCGTTTAGGATAAAAAGACAGATTTTATAATAAAAATAAATTTATTCAAAATGTAAATATTATTATTAGGTTATTACATAAATATTAAATAGCATGAATGGTGATTGTTGCAAGGGTTCCCTGACTGATCAGCTGTTTGAGTTTTCAGATATGTGAATGCGAAAGTTTCTCTAGTTTCTAATTTGTTATTTGTGCGTGTTGTGCATAGTTTATTAATTAGAATAATTGTAGTTTACGGGTTCAGGCGATTTCTCGCTCTTTCTTTTTTAAATAAGAAATTTTGTCCCTTATAAATGAGATATAACGGAACAACTTTTATTAAGGACATTATTGTCTAAAAGGTACAGAAAAGGAATAATTAATAGAATATGTACAGTTCTCTCGATAAAAAGGTTGCCAATATACACGAGCCGATCGCATTTAGGACGGACTTTAACTTGAACACATCATTCATAAATTGATAACTCTATCTGTTGTAAACAAGACGAGTCGTCATGGATCTAGCATGACGTATGATTGAATGTAACGCGTTTCCTCTATACTATAAGAAAGTAAAAGAAATTAAATCAAGCATTCTTACTTAAGCAAGTTCTTCGTAGTTACCTAATTTGAAATAAGGATTATTCTTGTATTACGATATGGCAAGTAACAAAATAAGGTTAAGAAACTAAACTTGGAATCTGTGGTTTGATACAGCTGTTTAAAACCGTGCAGTGTTGTTCTTTATACGCTACGATGGATAGACAACGCGGTTTTTAATCCGTGCTACTGAAGATGACAACATAGTTGTCGAAATACGTATTTAGTTTTGTGTGTGGTAATGGGGTTTTAGTGTTTTTTGTTTAAAATAAGGTTAATATATTAATTGAATGTTATAATAAACAAAACAGGTTTAATCGAGGGTTTAATTAAACATTACATGTATTTCATATAATAGAATATTAACAATATTACTATATAACTCATCAATCATTACGAAAAAGTAGTATATTACATACTTATTAAAATATGAGTACTTACACAATTACTGTACAGAAATAATTTACATAAAAATAAGTGTTCTCTGAATGATTTAAGTAGTGTTTAATGTACCCCAGTATGTTAAAAAACATTAATTGCTTTGCACTCTAATTCCCTTTCAGTGGCGCATGTTACTTGTATGTTTAATGTCGTTTCAAGAATGACCACCAGGAAATCTTGAATATAACTCTTTTCTTTATTTAATCAATTATTCCTAATGTTTGTTGGTATCAGCAGAGAGGACTTGCAATCATAAAAACACAAGCACTGGTTGCTAATGCTTCATTATTGCCAAATGTTCTTTTAAATGTGTCTCATTCATAAGGAATAGAACAATTTTATCATCTTGAAATAACGAGCTAGATTTTGAACGACACATTATTAGAGGTTAAACTCCAAATTGGAAATAATTAATTGATCAGAGACTATCCTCCTCACTGCGTCACCAATTAACGAGATCTATAAAGTCAGGGTGCAATATAATTATGTGAGTCAGAGCATGCACTTACCTTTAATAAGTAATAATATTAATCGCTTATGATTAATAATATTTCCAGATGTTGACCTCGAACATTGATTATGTATAAGAAGATAGTCCAAGTCCATAAGAAAAAGGTTGCGCCTAAAATCAACATTTTGGATGTCACCACCAGTGGGGCGCTAGTCGTCAAAGTGTCCACATGTGGTGGGGGTAATTTTCAAGGTAGTTGAGATTTAAACCGTTAACCAACATAATAAATTCCTAGTTTTAGCTTTTCAGTAAACAGATGACGTTGTAAAATAAAGTAAATAAATTTAATTTAATTCTTATATAGGTAATAATAATAATTCTGATCATAAACTGCGCAGAGTCATTAATAAAATGTGTATATACTAATAGTATTAAAAAATATTTTATTTACGTTCCACTCTACGAAAAAAGCATTTATACACATAATGAATATACATACTTATGTATATATAAAAACGTTCAGCTTTGCGGAAGAAAGAAGGCATGAATATTATAATCCTTTTATTTGTATGTTTTTTTTTGTTTAGTGCATGACGCCAAACTGATTCACTGGAGGCTTTACAGGCAAGGAAAGAAAACAGGGGTTTTAAAATATAACAGACATATAAATCATATAGTGTGAGTGATATAGTACACAAGGCATTTGAATGAACAGATAATTCATTCAGTCCTTTATGCATATAAAAGCAAGTTTACTTAAATACCTATGCATGTAAAATCTCTGAATTTTACCGCAAGCCTCTTTGCATCTATTTGTTTTACAGACTAAAATAAATTATTGAAAGTAATTCATATTTTTTTATAGGCGTATTAAAAGTACTGAAATTAATAATATTTGTTTCCTTTAAAAATTAATCGTTCTCAATAATACACAACCTTCTTACTTTCTTATATGTAGTATAAGGAAGTATTGTGATGATGAAAATTTTGGACCTCAAGATTTTTGCAGATGCCCACGTTTTGAAGTCCCCCGATACCGAAAAAGTGGTTTTTAAAAAATGCCTGTGTGTGTGCGCTGTGTGTAAGTGTGTCTGTGTGTGACCAGGATAGCGGTCTCAACCGCTATAGCTATCAATTCCCAATTTTGCATTTACTAGTATAATCTCCCTCTTGAGAACTGACTAAATTTTCAGTCAAATCGGCAGATCGGAAGTAGTAGTTTACTTCAGTGAAAAAATCGAAGTTTGCCAATATTTCGTCAACTACTAAGTTTAAACAATTTATAAAGAATTCATATGTACTTAAAATTAAAATTGAGAACACTTTTAGTAAAAAAGTTTTTCTAAATTTCTACCGGAAGTAGGTCTTTTACTGTTATCGAAAATCAGTTTTTTGCAAATATTTTGCAAGTCATGCGTTTTAGATAGGTACGTTACGAGTATAAAAGTATTTAGAACTTAATTCTCAATACTTTTTGTATAAAAAAAAATCAAAATTCGGACCGGAACTAACACTTTTACTCTTATCGAATAGCGATTTTTTGCTAAATGTCGTAAATTGAGCATTCTATATATGTATATTTATCAAAAGTACAAAAGTATTTAAGAGTTGGATTTGGAATATTTTTTGTATAAATGAAATTTTAAAATTCGCACCGGGAGTAACACTTTTATTCTTAACGAGTAGTACTTTCTTTTGAATATCTCGCAAAGTATTCATCCTATAGAGGTTTACAGTCTTTTTCTTTTGGTTTTCCTACAACTACTATACAGGGTTATTCACGCTATACGGCACGGAATATTGTGGCCAAAATACGTGACTTTCAAAAAGTTTCACTTTTGGGATATATGGGGGTCTAGTATGGTTACTTTTTAAAATTATTTTTATATTATACAGGGTGTCCCATAAGCCCTAAAAGTATCAAAGTTGTGTTTTTTTAAATGGAACCCCTGTATATTATTGTATTTTCGGATTCTCCGATCAAAATAAGTGTCTGTTTTAATAAGGTTTACAATACCTAAACCTTAAGGTTTTTTAAATAATTTGAATTTTGCCAAAATCTAACCTAATTTTCATGTTTCAAATACTTAAGAAGTATTTAAGTTATGTAAGCGAAATTTACAGCGAAGTGTAACAATATATCATATTTTATATCCCAATCATAATAAACTTGCCATCTTATACAGGGTGTCCAAAAATTAAAACTAATCAAATAAGAACTTTAAGTGGCTATAACTTGATTAATTTAAATAGAACGCCATATTTTTTAACTTACCAGGAAATGTACTTTTTAATTACCTATCGAATGGTATTAGGGTGTTCTATAGCTAAGTCTTCGCGTTTTTACAGAATACGCCAAATAATCGTTTTTTGTACCATTTGGTGTTTTTTAAATAAAAGTTCTAATGTATCTAGTTGCCTATGGTATTTAGAAATGTCAGATAATTTACAATTATAAGAATAATAATGACGAATATCGTTACAAATGTTCAGAAACTTGGAACGTTATTTATAATCTAACAGGCTATAACAGCAATAATGGTAATAACATATCAACGATAACATAAAACAGAAGCAAAATATTTATAACAGATGTTCGAAATGTCGACCGTCCATTTCCAGACACTTACATATTCTTTTTTCAAAACCACTGCTAACTCTGGACAACATTTGCGGGGTTACAGTTTCAAAAGCGTCTCTTATGCGTATTTTTATATCGTGTGGTGTTGTCGGAGGCGTATTGTAGACAATTCCTTTTATGTATCCCCATAAAAAGAAATCTGGTGGAGTTAAGTCCGGGGATCTGGGGGGCCAATTTTGAAATCCATTTCTTCCAATCCACCTGTTTTGAAAGTTGGCATTTAAAAATTGCCGAACCTCGCGATGATAATGAGGCGGAGCTCCATACAGTTGAAGCCACATGGTTGTTCTGATGTTTAAAGGGACTTCTTCTAATAATACTGGAAGTTGGTGTAAAAGAAAATCGAGAAACATCATACCATTTAAAGGTCCTTCAAAAAAATAGGGTCCAATTAAATATTGGCCCAGTATTCCACCCCACACATTAACGGACCACCTATTCTGATTTCTCATGACTCTGTATTCATGCGGATTCGAATCAGAATAATAATGGAAGTTGTGTCTATTCACGAGACCATTGTTATGAAAAATACATTCATCACTAAATAACACATTTTCAAAAAAGTTTTTATTTTCTGCCACTTTATCTAACACCCACATGCAAAATTCAGTTCGGTTGTCAAAATCATTTCCATAAAGTTCTTGGCAGAGCTGGATTTTATAAGGATGAAATCTGTGTTTTTTAAGAATTCTTGAAATACTTGCTTGACTAATGTTAGTATTTTCGGATATCTGATTTTGACTAACATTGGGATTTTCGATAACTGAACCAACTACCGTAAAAACATTTTCTTCATCTTCAGTGACAGGTTTTCTTGTAATGGGTTTTTTATAACTGACACTTCCACTTTCCTGAAACTGGTTTAATAATCTCTCAAAAACGGCTGGCTTAGGATGATTTCTTTCCGGAAAACTTTGAGCATAAACTCGAGAAGCCAATAAACAATTTTGATGACATTCTCCTAGGATAAAAATCATATCAATACGCTCTTCTTTTGGGTAAATCTTCATTTTGACTAAGCAACACCACAACAATATTCAAATAATAACGATCTAAACTTCCACAATTACAAAAAATAATACCACTATAGCAAAAACAGACTTTGCAGACTAAACTGACAGACTAAATGAATTTATGTGACATTTCTAAATACCATAGGCAACTAGATACATTAGAACTTTTATTTAAAAAACACCAAATGGTGCAAAAAACGATTTTTTGGCGTATTCTGTAAAAACGCGAAGACTTAGCTATAGAACACCCTAATACCATTCGATAGGTAATTAAAAAGTACATTTCCTGGTAAGTTAAAAAATATGGCGTTCTATTTAAATTAATCAAGTTATAGCCACTTAAAGTTCTTATTTGATTAATTTTAATTTTTGGACACCCTGTATAAGATGGCAAGTTTATTATGATTGGGATATAAAATATGATATATTGTTACACTTCGCTGTAAATTTCGCTTACATAACTTAAATACTTCTTAAGTATTTGAAACATGAAAATTAGGTTAGATTTTGGCAAAATTCAAATTATTTAAAAAACCTTAAGGTTTAGGTATTGTAAACCTTATTAAAACAGACACTTATTTTGATCGGAGAATCCGAAAATACAATAATATACAGGGGGTTTCATTTAAAAAAACACAACTTTGATACTTTTAGGGCTCTTGGAACACCCTGTATAATATGAAAATAATTTTAAAAAGTAACTATAATAGACCCCCATATATCCCAAAAGTGAAACTTTTTGAAAGTCACGTATTTTGGCCACAATATTCCGTGCCGTATAGCGTGAATAACCCTGTATAAAGCATAGCTGACTCGTCCGCCATTTTGGAGATAACTGCGTCAAAATGTAGCCTATATGAGAACTGTCAATCTGTCCGCCATGACGTCATTGACAGCTAAAGTGAGCATACCGGTATAAGTGTATCGTGATATGAACTGACATTTATCTCCAAAATGGCCGACGAGTCAGCTGTCCTAAATATAGTAGCTATAGGTTTTCCCCTTTTGTCAATTGTGTTTCACAATTTGTCAAATGACTTTCCCAATTCCTGTCATATTGACATATATGTCAAATTAAATTCTTTTTTTGTCAAATCTCTTTTACTTTATATCAATTACTTTTCCCATGTATGTAAATTATATGTTTTGCTTAATAACTACTTACCAAGCTGTGCATCATTTTCATTTAGTTATTGACGTACCCTTGAAAATAAAGTATACATTTGAAATCTTAAGTTATCTAATTTATTCTTGTGTAATGTACATAGAAATTGATAAAAACATACATGTATGCAAAATATTTTCAAATATCACAAATATGCACAGTACAAACTATCGAAATATATAAATGAAGAAACAATTAATTTAATATTTCATTTTGTTTTAAACAATCACCCAGATATGTTTCCATATGCTGAACATATATATATATATATATATATATATAATCTAATAATCCCCTCTACAATATTAATGGTGTGGGGCGTTTATCCTCTTCTAACTTTTTATAAATCTTTTCCATTCATTTCTATTCCTCGCCATGCTCTTCGCCTCTGTCCAAGTTTTGCCCTTCCTCCTCAAAATCTCTGCTATGACATCATTCCATGTCGTCCTTGGCCTTCCTCTTCTTTTATTTTTCATTATTCTTGCTTCCCATATCCTTCTTGTCTGTCTCGCATTTTCCATTCTATATAGATGTCCCCACCATCCCAACTGTCTTTGCTCAATATGTTCCAACACTGACTGTATATTTAGATCTTTTCTTATTTCCGAATTTCTTATTCTTTCCATCTTTGTAACTCCTCTGACTCTTCTTAAATATTTCATTTCTACTGCTTGTATTTTACTTTTTTGTCTTGTATTTAATATCCAGGATTCGCATCCATATACTAATATCGGTCGGTATATTGCCTTATATACTTTTAATTTTGTTTCGCGGGATATCTCTTTTTTGTTAATGAACTTATTCCTCATACTACAATACAGCTTTGTTGCTTTTTCTATTCGTTGGTTAATCTCGGCGTCCTGGGTCCCTTTTCCATCAATTCTCACTCCCAAGTACTGGAACGTTCTCACTTCTTCTATTTCAATTCCTTCTATTTCGATTTTCATATCTATCTCTTCATCTCCCACTACCATTACTTTGGTTTTATTCTTATTCATCATCATTCCACTGTTATTTAGTGTCGTATTCCATATTATTAAGTTCCGTTGTAGATCTTCCGCACTGTCAGCTGTAATTATTATGTCGTCTGCGAATGCTCCCTGTGAAACTTCGACTAGCTTTAAGTTAATGTGTCCAACTCTGATCTTTTTACTTTCTTTTGTACACCTTTTGATAATGTCGTCCATATAAACTATAAACAGCATTGGGCTCAGGCTTCCTCCCTGTCGGAGTCCCTCCTTTGTTCTGAAGGTTTCTGATTCTAAATTATTAGCTATTACAGCGTTGGTGTTATTATCATATATTTTCTGTATTAATCGTCTTATTTTTCCATTGACCCCTCTCTCTTTTAATATATTCCACAGTCTTTCTCTTGGTACCTTATCGAATGCTTTTTCTAGATCTATAAATGCTAAAAATACTTTCTTCTGCTCTCTATAGGCTTTTTGTATTATTTGCTTCACGGAAAATATTTGGTCTTGTGTGCTCCTTCCTTTTCTAAACCCACTTTGTGATTCGTGTAGCGTATTTTCGAGTTTTGCTCTTAGTCTTTTATCTATTATTTGCTCAAGAATCTTCATTGCAGTGCTTAGAAGGGTTATTCCTCTGTAGTTATTGCATTCTTTTTTGTTTCCTTTATTCTTGTATATTGGTACTATTAATGACTTCCTCCAATCGTTTGGTATCTCATCTTCTCTCCATATTCTGTTATATATTTTCAACATTACTTCTCTTCCTTTTTGTCCTATATTTTTAATCATTTCTGCCGTAATCTTGTCGCAGCCTGGTGCTTTCCCATCTCTCTGTTTATGTATTGCTTCTTCCAATTCGTCCATGGTAATTATTTCTTCCGTCTCTTCTTCTTCTATTGTTTGTTGTTCATCGGTATTCTCATTTTCCACTCCTTCGTTTAGCAATTCTTGGAAGTATTCTTTCCATCTTTCTATGATTTCTTTTTTATCGCTTAGTATATCTCCCTTCTTATTTTGTATATTATTATGGTGTGTAGATTGAGACATTTCTTCATTCCTTACTGACTTCAAAACTCTATAAAATAGTTTTTGGTTTTCTTTACTATTTTTTTCCATCTTTTCACCAAATTCTTGCCATGTCTCTTTTTTGGATTCTGCCACTAACTGTTTTACTTTTTTTCTTTCTTCTTTGTATATATTGTATTTTTCCGCTGTTTGTTCTGCTAAATATATTTTCCATGCCTTTTTTTTTGACTTTACTTGATACCTTATTTCATTTGTCCACCACTTCCTTTGTCTTTTGTTTTTCTTCTTGCTTACTCCACATATCTCTTTAGTTGTAGTTATTATAATTTCTTTGAACGTATTCCAAGTTTCTTCAATATTTCTATTCATTTCTACATTTTCTACTCTTCCAGTTATCCTTTTATGGTAACTTTCAGCGATATCTTTACTTCTTAGTTTGTATGTTCTAAGTAATTCTTTTTGGTTTTCTTTCTGTTTGTATATATATTTCTTTTCTTTATTTTGAACTTTTTCCTTTATTTTTGATATAACGACAAAGTGATCGCTCCCTATTTCCGGTCCTCTTCTTACTTTTGTATCAGTCACGATTCTTCTATTCTTTTTGTCAACTAATATATAATCAATTATGGACTTCTCTCCCCTGCTCTTAACTTCCCTGGTATATGTGTGTATATTTTTGTGTTGGAAAAGACTATTAGTTATTACCAAGTTGTGTATCATGCAAAAGTCTAGCATTCTTCTTCCATTGTTATTTCTAACCGTCTCTCCGTTTGTTCCTAATACTTCAGTGTATTCATCGTCTCTTATACCAACTCTACTGTTGAAGTCACCCATTACAAAAATTATTCCTTTCGCATCTTCTACCACCACTGTTAATTCTTCCCAAAACTTATTTTTGTTATCTGCTGTGTCGTCTACATTTGGTCCGTATACTACTATTATTGTTTTCATTATGTTTCTCTCCTTCATCTCTATTAGTAATATTCTTTCTGACCATGCCTTCCAGTCATGAATTTGGTTTTCTAATTTTTTGTGTAAAATGCATCCTACTCCTGCAGCTGCTCTTCTTTCTTTTCCTACACCACTGTATAATAAAGTGTGACCATTGTCCATCTTAATTATTCCCTGTGCCTTTTTCTTCGTTTCCGTAATTGCTAATATGTCTACTTCTAACTCTTCGAATTCCTTTTCTAATTCCTTTTCTTTTCCTGTTATACTTTTTATGTTCCACGTGCCAATTTTCCATATTATGTTTTCTTTATCCTTACTTTTCCTTATCTTTTCTATTTTTTTTGTGTCATCGTTATCATATTTATCATTATTTTGTTTATTCTCCTTTATCGTGTCCTTTTTCTTGCCCGGGTCATCATCTTCATTTCTACTAGTCTTTATTATTAGTTTTTTGACATTATTTTTGCGATTTCTTTTTTTCTTTCCAATTCTCCTTCCTTCTTATTCCAATTCTCTTTTTCTCTATTCCATTTCCATTGTTCTCCCTCCACTATTATCTTTTGAAATCCTATCTTGACGGTTTTTCCTTTCATTCTCTCTTCTTTGGCCTTTCTACGTATCTTTTCTTGTATTTCTCTTTCCTCCTTCGTCATATCATCGTTAATATACAGGGTGTTCCTAAATATCATGTACATAAGGAAGGTGGTAACTATTTGGTTTATTTTGTGTCTAAAATTTCATATAAACATAGGTCTGCAAACGCTTCGTTACCAATATGCAGGGTGTTGAAATTTCAAGAATTTTTCACTTTTTACTGTATAGCTCCTGCAGTTTTTTAACGATTTCTAATGTCAATTGTCAAATTAATAAACTCAAGTGATTATCTGAATAAAGCCAGAGCCTGCTAGACCATTTTAAAAAATTTAATTTTCTCTGGCGAATTACAGAAAATTGTTTTCTATTTTTTTTCTCGATAACGGTCAGAGATAAGAAAAAAATATAAGAGATCAAAAAGTTTCTAAACAAGACAGAAAATTTATTGCGTATTTTAGAATCTAGCAGTGGCGCATCGCAAAAAAGTTCAGGGTGAGAAAAGAGGGCATGACCCCGAAAAAATGATTACCCTGTAGATTTACATAATCATTTGACATGGCTATGATGCAGGCCTTATAGCGTAACCTACCTTCCAAATTTGAACAAAATATCTCAAAAACTGCAGGAGCTATACAGTAAAAAGTGAAAAATTCTTGAAATTTCAACACCCTGCATATTGGTAACGAAGCGTTTGCAGACCTATGTTTATATGAAATTTTAGGCACAAAATAAACCAAATAGTTACCCCCTTCCTTATGTACATGATATATAGGAACACCCTGTATATCTTTTGTTCTTTGTATTCTCATAATTTACCCTTGTTTTTCATCATTTGTATCTTATCATGTGTATTCTTCAGTTCTATTAAGCAAGTTTCTGGGCCCAGTTGTTTCACCGCTTTAATTTCTATTTGTATTTCCATGTACTTCTGGATAATTTCTTCTACCACTACTTTTAGGTGCCCTTGATCACTCACATCTATTTTTAATCCCTGCATAACTGCATTATTTCTTCTATTCACTCCCTCCAGTCTATCTAGTCTTCCTTTCACACTCCTAATTTCTTTTTTCAGTTCTGCATTTTCTTCTTTGATTTTCTCATTTTCCAATTTAATTCCTTTCATTTCTTCCATATATTTATCTTGTTTTCCCTCTATATGTTGCACTTGTGTAACCAGTCCTTGTATCATTTCCATTAACTCGTCTAATTTATTTTCGTCATCGCTTGCTCCTTTCTCCGTTGTTTTAGTTGTCTTTTTATTCTTCCTAAGCATTTCGGTTATATCTCTTTGTCCCCTCTTTCTTTTTCCCTCATCTGTTGTGCTCCCATCGCTATCCATTTCCAACAGTGTTCTTACTATTTTAGTTTGTCTTATGACGGGCCTTTTCTTCTTATCGCCTATATTTATTTTATTGACGCCCGACTTCTCTTCAGGGTACCGTACTTTATTTTATTATTTCTGTTTCCAAATCTCTGGTATGGTTCGCAGCACCGTACTTTTTTCTTTAGTTGTTATTGTTGAAATATATCCGTGTGTGTCGAATGCCCGAGTCGACCTCTCGGAGGCAGTCAACACATGTTTTATTAATCTGAATAAATTGTCTTACCTTCTACTTTCTTCTTGTATTTCTGTATCACTTCTACTTTTTTTTCTTCTTCACAGTGTCACCTTTCTGTGTATTATTAACTCGGTTTCTCCCTATTATTGGGTTAAAAATCCGGAGCCGATATATACACGTCTACACTATACTACTATACTGTCGAACTTGGTCGAACTGCTGAACATAATGAAGACAATGCTTTCATTCAGCAGACACAACAGTTGCGCAACTGTTCAGTGATCATGTCAAGTAGACGAGCGCTCACTGTGAACATGTTCAGGACAGAGAAATAGAGTAGGGGAGAACGCGCTTCGACGAGTGCGCATCCAGTTTTAAGCAAACGCTATTGTGGTCGCCATTTTGCAGGGTAGTGTCGGGAAAAACTGCTATTTTTCGGTAGCAGTGACAAACTGTTACTGTGACACGGTAGTCACAGTGAAAAGAAGCAGCTATTTTTGTCACTGTTTATATTCACTGATACTACTGAAAGCGGTTATTTTCGCTAGTCGCAAGTCGCAAGTCGAGGAAAAACGTATTGCATATAACTGCGCCCTTCCTATGGTAACAGACTTGGCGTTCACGTGAAAGGGCGGGTTTATAAAACACTACTGAGAGAACTGCTACTTTAAAGCTGCTGTCACTGTTACTAACGGTGACTGACCAGTAGCAGTGACAAAGTAGCAGACTGCGATTTCACAACCCGCCTCTATTGCAGGGTAATTGGCACTTGTGTTGTTGTAATTGTCAAGCTTGGAGGTTATTTTTAATTAATTGTATTAAAAAGGACTTGTGTGTGTTATTAACATGTCGTGCTCTGTGTTGGGCTGCAGTAACAGTCGAAGATTTAAGCCGGAAGGCATTTCTTTTCACACGTAAGTTTGTTTACATTTTTCTAAGTCAATGAACTTTACATGCGAATTGTTGAGCTAGGTATAAATATTACCGTAATAGAATGAAAGAATTGCATCTTTAAGAGCGCGATTAATTCTGCACTATTTGTAGATTTCCACGGGGTGATTCATTGAAAATGTGGTTAGATGTGCTAGGAAAAAATGTTGAAACGTGGACCTGGTCCAAAAATAAAGTTATTTGTTCCAAACATTTTTGTAAGGCTTGTGAGCAACCTTCAAAATGGCGGAATTCAATTTAACTTAGTTGGCGCATCTTTAAGCGCGTTCTCCCCTACTCTATTTCTCTGGTTCAGGAGCGGTCGCCATTTTTGTGAGCGGAAAAATTCTATGCTCACTTAGTGAGCGTATTCTGTACGCATGCGCCATTGATTCATTCCAAGACCAACCTAATATACTTCTGAAGAAAGTTACTAGAAAAGTAAGATACAGCAAATTAAAGTTATTGTGCAGTATTAAATGTATTATAATATTGGAGTTCACTCAGTATTTTATTCGGGGTTGGAAAAACCAGTCCTTCCACTAAAAACTACGTCAAACCTTAATGCAGAAAAACAATTTATTATTATTGTTTATTCGGTTTAATCTCTATAATTTTAACATATGGCAGCAATGAAAAGTACCTGACGACAGACGATGACATAAAGGTGAGTGGTCCTGTCCAGCGAACACTCAACTGTTGTGAAGTGAACGGTTGGAGCGGGATCGGTTCCCGATCCGCCTGCTGAATGAAAGCAATTATACCAGAAAGCAGCAATCAATCGACTTCCGTCATAAAGGAAAAATAATGACGTCTGCATTGCCAATTTCAAAACAACGAACATATTTACTTTATATATTACTAAATTTAGAATTTTATTGGTATAGAATATATTATATGTATATAATAATAATTACAGGATTATTTTAATTATTAATATTAATTAAAAATGATAATGTTGACGTTATTTTAGCCAGTTTAAAAAAAATATTAACATCGGATGTTGGCTTACATGAAACATCGTTTACACGTCGCTAGTGATTTTGAATTTTGAATTCCTTGCTGTCATTTGATTTGACAGTATTATAGGTTTTGGTTGCTGTTGTTTATGTTTGTTATTTTATTGTAATATTATTGTCAACGTCCTTTTTAAAACTAACGATGCTTAAGCCATTCAATAGTCAGTCAAAGGCACTTATTAGCTCTTTGATTACTTACATGCAAACGTAAATTGAATAACTATTACCGTTGACAAGTGTGCGAGAGGTATGTATACATATTTGTTGTAATGATATCAAATAAATAATAATATTATCATTTTAGAGGATTGCACAAGCTTTAAATATTTCCATTGAATCTGTGAGCAGTATTTTTAAGACACGTAAACAAAATGATGCTCACCGAAGTCCTAAAAAAACGTTTCAGGAAACTGTATGTGATTACTCCTGCAATAAAAGCAACAATACGCAATACGATATGTGTAAAAACGCTATGTTGCTTATACAATTCATTGAAAATAAAAAGAATATTATAATGTTAATGGTGTTTTTTAGAACAACACTTTACATGAGCTTCGTTATTATCACTGGCAGTGGACGATCATATCTTTGATGGCTCTGTTGATTCTTTTGGTAGATACTAGCAGATATTGGTTTCAAATATAAGAAAGACTGTCCATAGAGAAGATTAAGGAAAAAACACATGTTGTTCTTCCTCGAACTAATTTTCTATTAAAAAATATATGAATAATTTACAATCTAAAAGTCCACTGGAATGTGTCTATTTGGATGAGACTTGTAACCAGATCATGGCAGGATGATAGTTATAAGAGTGTATGAAAGTTGACGGCTAAGATAATACTCTGCATTAAAATTGACACGTGTCGAGTACTACAAATTTTGCTTTGGTTTTAGGTTTATAGTCATTTATGCAGGTACATGTAATGGTTTTATTAACAGTGCCTCTTTAGTATTTTTTCAAATACTTGTAATCCTGATTACCAACATGAAATAGATAGAAACAATTTCTTAAATTAGTATGAAAATGAACTGCTGTGTACGCTAGAAGTTATCATAGCATTTATATGATAAATCTCCTAATAATTCTTGAAACAAAGGTCAAATAAGAGAATGGTTAAGAGCCATAATATACCAGACGCAGACAGTTGTACAACTATCATCATATTACTACATATTCAACCCGATAGAGCATATTTGGGGAATATCCAAAATATATTATAATAAGAACATGGGAGAGCAGGATTTTCAGGAAAAATGCAGTTAAGATGTGGAATCAGACCCAGAAATGAGGATACCTGAAATTTAGACAAATACTCTTAGATACACTAGCAGTGAAATCAAAAAATGATGGGACCGAGAATTGTTGCTTGGCAGAGAAGAAGTAATACCATTTATTATAAATGTTCAAAATCTAAAGACAGTAGAAACAGTGATAATAAACAAGAATGTCTGTAAAATGTATTATTCTTTTTTGATAAATTTTTTATATATTACTACAAGTATTTGTAAAAATTGAAAATTAATAACTTGAAATAAAAAAGACATAAGGTGTAGATGTAGTTATTGTACAATAGTGAGTGAGTGTACTTTAGACGTTAATAATCTAATTATTGATGTTTAGAGTTAGTTTAGTATTTATTCATAACATGTAATTATTAATGATGTAGTATAATGTGATATATTGTTTGTGTAACATATAAAATTACTAGTTATTTTTATCCGGTATACTAAAAAAAGTTACATATTACCATTAGTTTTATTATTTTATGTGCTCGTCTTTACTTATGACAGAGAATGGCTTTCTTAATATGTCATGTAAATGTACAAGAATATGTTAATATTTTGAGCATATTTTCATTAGAATTTTAGTTTCAAGTCAAAGATGTATTAATTTATATAATTGTTACTACCAATTAAATTTGTAAGATAAATACATAAACAGAAAATGTACAATATATGACAATAAATTGGCTAGATATACTGATTTTAAAAATGTGTACTAATTTAAATTTTGTACTCAATGTTATCGATTCTAAGGAAAAACACTAAATATAAAAATAAATATCTACCTTATATTACTTGCCTGCAGCATTTGTAACTTTCTTTTTGTTGGATTTGTTATGTTCTAAGTTGAAGAGTGTTATTAGTAATAATTTATTACAAGTTTGAATAAGTGACGAGTTAAGTTGTGTTGCTGTAACATACTTTGATACAAGTTAATTGTAAAGTACCACATTAATATAAATTAAAGTAAGGTTTAAGAAGATATTTTAAATAAGGAAGAAGTATTAAAAGCGCTTGCTTCTTAAAATATACACATTATATAACCATTGTTTAAGTATTAAGAAATAATTACACAGAATAAAAGTACGAAGAGTTTGGTTTTTTATTTTTACTATTTTATTAAATGAAATGGTGTATTCAAGATGTAGTTTTATTTCATTATACTCACAGAATACTTTATTTTTAACAAAAAGTCCTTAATATACATTAAGATAATTCGGTAAATTTTGATGTCAATATAACCTCAAAGTAAACTTCAGAAATCGTAAATTTTATTCGTCGATCACAATACTAACATTGACATACTACAACTGTTACATCATGGATTTTGATGACGAAGGTCGATTGTTTGGTGCTTTCTACCATATCTGCAGTTATTTGTTCAGAAGCATTGTGTATTGCTGCATATAATTCATCCTCATTTGTCGGCTGAGTTCTCTTTATTATGTGTTTCCATTGATTAAATAATTCCACTATAGGATTTAAAAATGGACTGTGAGCAGGTAAAAAAACTTCAAAATGCTCCTGACTTCTAATGAGATTGACAACTTCTTCATTTGTATGAAATCTAACATTATCCATAACAAAAAAGGCGCCTTGTATGTTATCATTATGTAAATGATTAATTAGAGTTGTAATAAATTCACAGAAATGAACTGTATTGAATGGTCTATCTTGGATTTGGAACAAATATAGTGAATTTATATTCATTGCTGCAGCCACAGAATAATTACGCCCTCTTAGTTGAGCTTTTATTTTCGTTGCTCGAGTATTTTTAACTGATCTTCCATATGAAGTTCGAGAATTAACTTGAATTCCATATTCATCAATGAAAAAAATCTTTTCCCTTTCGAACATGATTCTATTGTACCGGAGAGCATATTCAAAGCGAGTCTGTATGATTTGTGGTGTATTTCTTCTTTCGGGAACGAAAGAGATTCTCTTAAACGAATAATGGAAAGTTTCGAGAATTAACTTGAAATTCATATTCATCAATAAAAAAAATCTTTTCACTGCGTCAAACATCTTTCTTTTAACTGACGAAGTGATAAACTGCAATCTTCATCAATCCAATTGCAAATTTCATTTATCTGTAACACAGATAATTTTTTTAGTCGGTGACCAGCACTTCTTTTATGAATATTAGCGGTTCTCCGGTATGTAGAATAAATCTTTCTTACTGTATTGGGTAAAATTCCAAATTGCTCTCCAATATTATTTGCCGTGAGCCCGTTGTTCATAGAACGAATTATTAAAGCTCTTAAATCATTATTTATTTTACTATTAATTCGACGATTCTCCATAATAGATGAATATAAAATGATTAACACGCTTCGTGAAAGTCAATTGACATATAGTGAAACACATTTGACAAATAAGAAAATTATTTGACACATCGCCACCATATTATGATAAATGGGAAAGTCATTTCACAAATTGTGAAACACAATTGACAAAAGGGGAAAACCAAAAGAAAAAGACTGTATTAAGAGAATAGTAGTATTTATAATAGGATTTTGAATAATTATTATATAAAAAAATTCGTAAAATTCTATAATTTGAAACTCTCATACGTATAAGAAAGTCGTGTGGTGGACACACCTCAATATTTTTTTGTATACAGTAAACCACAACATACTACGAATATATACTGAAAGGGGAATGTAGTGGGGATTGATACATTACATCTGACGGCCAGGCAACTATATCTTACTTGATCTTACTGACATATGTCATTCGTTTATGTGAGTTGTTCGTGATCTGTCAAGTGTCTGTTATAGTAAAATTATGGATATGGTGTATACAATTGATGAAAAGGTTCAGATAGTAAAATGTTCAAGGCCACTCACTGATGTCTATTATAGCTCTCTTTCGGGATACTTTTGAAAATCGACCTATTCCTTGTTTGAATACCATTCATCGCATCAAAACTAATTTTGAAAAATTCGGTTGTGTTTCGCCATCGTTTCATGTGAAACCTCAAAATAATGATAACCAGGATATCAATGTAATGATATGTGCTAGCGTGGAAAACAATTATACTCTGACAACATCACAAATAGGACAAGAACTGGATGTATCACGTGAAACTGTCAGAAGAGCCTTAAGGAAAAACAAATATCACTCTTATTATGTTCAGAAGATAAATGAAATTTTTCCACAGGACAATTATGATCGCATTCAGTTTTGTTTAGACATAAATGAAAAATGTGCACTGAATGAAGGTTTTATTTCGAACATCCTCTTTACGGATGAATCTACGTTTTTCTTACATGGCCGGCATAATCCAGCGATACTACGATATTGGTCCAGAACAAATAAACACATTGCGTATACTGCTCACACACAATACCCACAAAAGGTAAATGTATGGGTTGGGATATTAGGCAATAATATCAATGGCCCATTTTATATTGATGGCATGTTGAACGGATAGAAATACTTAGATCAACTGCAACACAGTATTATTCCTTTTATACCCGGAATACCTAACATTGTAATGGAAGACATTTGGTATCAACAAGACGGATGTCCTGCCCATACAAGCAGAATTGTGCTGCAATATCTAAGAAATACGTTTGAAGATCGAATTATTTCAAAACGGGGCACAATCCATTGGCCTGCCAGGTCTCCTGATTTGTCACCAAATGACTTTTTTCCGTGGGGTCACATAAAGTCACAAATATACGGCTACGAAGAACAACGTGCAAATAATTTAGAAGAATTGCGTATAAAAATTAGAAACTGTTTGTTAACAATCACCCCCGAAGTCTTGTCCAATGTACGGCGTAACTTTTATAATCGAATTGCGTATTGTTTAAAAATAGAAGGAGGACGATTTGAACATTTAATGTAGTATAATCAACCGAGAATTTTTGTTTATAAATTATTATTTTTAAGTTCTATTTATTTACTTAATAAGTATTTAATACCTTTATATTTTAACGCCCACCACTACGTCATCAGCGTGACCTTTCTACCAGATGCGTGCGCTGCCGACCGCGCAAATTTAACAACGAGAATAAACCACAAACACGCTATCAACACAAAAATCAGGTAGCAGTAAATATGCAGTAAATGTTGGTATTATTGGTCACTGTTGGTGGTAAGGACAGCCGCGAAGTTTAAAAAATTTTATACCAAAACTGTCTATTGTCCTACTTTCTCTTATACCGAAATACCGTTGCTGTTTCTCTCCCGCGTAAAATATAAAGGTCCATTGTGTTCGCCCCACCTTTCCCCTATTATTGCTAAGCGCCAATAACATCACTGTGCATTTTCGTAGTTAACTGTGTAATACTGTATAGTAACATCGATCTGCGTAATATATAAAACCAACATTATTTCCAAAATTGATCCTTTCTCCTTTTATCACATTTTGGGTTTATGTCTGAATGCAATTTTGAGCGCTTATAAATGTTTAAAAAATTATCGTTTAAAGATAAAAATTTCTATTAAATTATTTTTAACATAATCTATCACAAAAAAATTGTCCAGATACGTCAAAAAATATTGACAGGAACGAACATATTTGACGTAAATATAATGTGGCTTTTCATTATGCATAAAATGAGGTGTGGTCACCACACGACTTTCTTATACGTGTGTGTGTGTGTATTTCAAATTATACAAAAGTTGTTCTAAATTAAGAGTTAAATACTTTTATCTTTTGAAAAAATAAACAAAATGCTACTGTACTACTTCTATTCTCTTAATAAATCTCTATAGAATGCATACTTGGCGAAATATTCGAAAGAGAGTGCTACTCCCTAAGAGTAAAAGTGTTACTTCCTGTCCGAATTTTAAAATTTCTTTTATGCAAAAAATATTTCAAATGTAGCTCTAAATATATTTGTGCTCTTGATAAATATATATACAGAATGGATAACTTACGACATATTTGCAGAAAATCGCTATTCGATAAGAGTAAAAGTGTTACTTCCGGTGCGAATTTTTAAATTTTTTTATACAAAAGATATAGAAAATTAAGTTCCAAATATTTTTACTTTCTTATACGTAGTATAAGGAAGTATTGTGATGATGAAAATTTTCGACCTCGAGATTTTTGCAGATGTCCACGTTTTCATTTCCCCTGATACCGAAAAAGTGGTTTTTAAAAAATTTCTCTCTCTGTGTGTGTGTGTCTCTGTGTGTGTCTGTCTGTGTGTGACCACGATAGCGGTGTCAAACCGCTATAGGTATCAAATCCAAATTTTATATTTACAAATATAATCTCCCTCTTGAGATCTGATTAGATTTTCAGTAAAATCGGCAGACCGGAAGTAGTAGTTTACTTCAGTGAAAAAATCGTATTTTGCCAATTATTCGGCAACTACTAAGTTTAAACAAATTTGTAAATAATTCATATATACTCAAAATTAAATTTGAGAAGAATTTTATTAAAAAAGTTTTTCGAAATTCCTACCGGAAGTAGGTTTTTTACTTTTATCGAAAATCAGTTTTTTGCGAATATTTCGCAAGTCATGCTTTTTAGACAGGTATGTTACGAGTATAAAAGAATTTAGAACTTAATTTTCAATACCTTTTGTATAAAAAAATTTTCAAAATTCGGACCGGAAGTAACACTTTTACTCTTATCGATTAGCGATTTTTGCAAATATTTCGTAAAATATGCATTCTACATATATTTGTCAAGAGTAAAAAAGTATTTAGAGTTGAATTTGGAATATTTTTTGTATAAATGAAAATTCAAAATTCGGACCGGAAGTAATACTTTTACTCTTAGCGAGTAGCATTTTTTTGCAAATATCTCACAAAGTATGTATCCTATAGAGATTTATTAAGAGACTGGAAGTACTTAGAATAGGATTTTGAATAATTTTTGTATAAAATAATTTTTAAAATTGTATGATTTGAAACGCTCATACGTATAAGAAAGTCGTGTGGTGGCCACACCTCATTTTTATACTCGTACTATACCCCTCTCAAAAGCATGACTTGCGAAATATTTGCAAAAAAATGTTTTTCGATAAGAGTAAAAGACCTACCTACTTCCAGTAGGGATTTCAAAAAACTTTCATAATAAAATTTTTCTCAAATTTAAGTCTGAGTACATATGAATTCCTTATAAATTTGTTTGAACTTAGTAGTTGATGAAATATTGGCGAAATTCGATTTTTTCACTGAAGTAAACTTCTACTTCCGATCTGCGGAATTTACTGAAAATCTAATCAGATCTCAAGAGGGAGATTACACACGTAAATACAAAATTTGGAGTTGATTACTACAGCGGTTTGACCATTATTGTGATCACACAGAGACAGACACACAGACATTTTTTAAAAACCACTTTTTTGGTATCAGGGGACTTCAAAACGTGGACATCTGCAAAAATCTCGAGGCCGAAAATGTTCGTCATCACAATACTTTCTTACACTACGTATAAGTTAAACACTTGCGTATTTTAAATGGTGTCAAAGTACCTATGCCAGGCACATTTCATTCACACATTGTATTCGGCATTTTTTGTTCGAGATAACAAAAAATACGGTATTTTCATTCCTCTACAATTACTACCTAATTCATTCCCTGACAGTAAACATATTCTTTGTTTGTCAAATTCATGTTAAATAAATCTAGGAACAATTTTTGTTCATATTATTTATAATTTTTGCCATACTTTGAAATTACTGTTTATTAATATAAGAAATAAAGCTGTAACATAATGTAAAATTACTTTAAAGGGCTTCTTAGTATATTTATGGAAAAATTATTAAAGATCTTAGGTTCAAGGTAAATATAAGATTGTGTCTTGAGTATCCTTTTATGGGAAGTGTTATTTTTCCTGACTATTTTTGGATAGCATTTTATTACATTTTAAATACATTAAAAAGAAAACTTGAGATTCTTTACTCAAATATTAGAAAGAAATAGAGAAAGATGCAATAAATAATCCGACTTCATACAATACATCCCTTCATTCGCGTGTTCGTATATTATGTATATGGATATATGACAGGTATATATTTTTAAATATCTGTAAAAAAAACAAAATATATGTTGGTTACTTTGCTCTCTGCATTTGGTTTATTTACGCAAGAGTTTATAAAGAGCCACACGAACTATTCCTTCGTAGATAGCGTGGTGGTGGTTTTAAACTTGAATGCAGTCACGCGCGAAAATGCAATTTTTCATATTTTGGATAGTTAGGCGACATCTTCCGCTAACATTTCTAATTATTTTGATTGTCAATGGACTTGGTATATCTTCTTATACATAATCAATGACCTCGAAGTAGAACCAAAGATTAGAGAATACTAAAGATGCGACACTCGAAAAAGGAACTACATTTGTAGAGAAGGATAGAAAACATTCCAATTTAAAGGGACTGAACATAAACAAAACATGTACACATAACCTAGTCAGCAGACGCCATTTGCTTTATATTGTTTAGTCTGTTTATTGTAATTATTATTGTATTTGAATTAGTCGTATTTCGTAATTATGAGTATGATACAAAAACAAATTGGACAAATGTGTGCATATAAAGACCGTAAAAATTATTCTTGTGTATCTAAGGATGAAAAATTACATTTCTTTAGATTTCCTAAAGATCATGGTATGTAAGTAAACAACAAGTTATAAAGAATCTTCCTATTTTTTCGCCTATCAATAATAATAATATTAATTCATATTGTAGTTGTAAAAAATGGGTGCAAGCATGTGGAAGATATGATTTATCGACAAAGATCCCTTAGAATTTTATACAAAGTATCGGATATGCAGAAAACATTTTGTAGCAGATATGTTAATAAACATTGAAAGGAAGCGTCTGTTACCACTAGCTGTGCCAAATGAGTTTTCAGACAGAGTACACTTTAAAAACAATATGTTAGATTTATACAATTAACAATAAACATTTAAGTAACAAATTTTTTTATAGCTAAACCAATTCCATCATGTTCAGGATATACTATTAAGTTAAGAGAAAGGAAATGAAACGGAAAATACAGGTCACAAAAAAATCAAAGTTATTTCTGATATTACCATACCATACCATATATTTAGCCTGTTTTATCTTCTGAAATTTTCAAATAACGAGTTTAAAAATACACCAAGTATGAATAGGAAATAAAGTATACTAATGAATATATAGATATCGAAACATGTCACATAGATATCGAGACTTTTTACACAGGTATTGAGACATGCTAGAAATGAAATAGCCTATATTTACAAATATGTGTCCTGCAAATTCATTTATTTCCACCTATCTTTATGAAATTCTTTGTAAAAGCATTTCCGACTAAAACCAAATCAGTAAGAGGAACCAGATACTTTATAAATAATAAACTTCGTGAAATCAAAGAAACTTTTGATTTTATAGATGACGTGCAGAAAATTCAATTTAGAATGCATGCAATAAGAAAAGAAACTGATAAATATGATGTAAATCTTGTTGGTGATATAATAAATTTATTATTATTATTATATTGTTATAGTATGTAAATATTGTTTGTATAATAAATTATTCATTGTCTCAGAATTTCATTGCCTACCTTTTTAAATGTACATGTTTCAAATATATATTTTTTTATTTTCCGATCACATTTACCATGTACCTATAACACATATGCACTTAATATTCTCCAAACACTTATTTTCTTATAATAATATTTTATATTCTTATAATATGTAATTATTCCACATAGAATTTGAATTTCTATTTTAGAATATTGCAGATCCATACATTTATTTCTATAATAAAAGAATGTTATAATCTGTTCTGTTTAAAATTCCCGCGCTTCTACATTCCAATTTAAATGTCCAAGGTCACTGAAAATTTGAGTAAGAGATCAAAGGTTCCGATCGAAGCGTCGTATCTTTATTCTCTAATCTTTGGTAGAACCGTCGATGTTATATTGTGACCCACCCTGTATATCTAGCTCACTTTATTTAGTGAGAGCTTGAGAATACTCAATGATGTTAACAAATGCCCGTTTCGCCACCCATTTTATAATAATAATGTTGTTACAGTTTTGCACAATTAAAATGGGAAATTGCACTAAACTAATACTAGACCTACCTCAAAGGAAATAAATTAATAAAAACAATAACAATTTATTAAATAAAAAGAGAAATTTGAAATAGAAAATTTGGTTGGTACATTACAATAATAATAATAATAATCGTAATATTGATTACACAAAGTAGTGAAGCAAAAAATATATAAATGATTATTGAATAAAATAAGTATAACTTTAGCTTTTGGTTGTTATTAAGAATTACTCAATTTACACTTAATTCATTTGAGTTTAATAATTGCAAATTTGTTACAAAGAAAAAAAAACTAATCATTAGAGAGACGGTACATTGTTACGCTGTAAAATTTACTTTGTTTGTAGTTCTTGAAAGATTGTGTGCCTTTGTCTAAATACGTGGAATTTTGTATTAGTCGTGACTTTTTGGGCGTACCCCGTACATTGTTTGTTTCACCGGCTACTAAGACTGCCTGCCGTATACCTGCGTGTGTACTAAACCTACTTTTGAGCCTTCAGAGCCTTAAATCACGTACCGCGAATTTGACGGATACATTTTGTGTAATATCGAGCAATTATACTCTTTTTTTTTTTGGAAACCCCTGTATCTGAGTAACTAACTCTAATTATCTTAGCTCTAGCTTATTCTACCCTACCTGTAGTTTCGTATTTTCTGCATTTGCACTTACTTTTACGCCTTGCTTAAGTTTTTTTAAATATCTACTTATTTATTACGTCCGATCTCTACATAATGCATTTATTTGTGGCTTGGAAATGCTCCGAAGCGACAGCCAGGTTATTGTGTTAACTGTTTCACGTTTTTTGCGTATTGCCAAACACAGTATCTCGAGCAGGCCGATTATTATTGTTTTTTTTCCTTTTCCTTCGCAGTCGTCTCTCTAAAAATGTAAGAAGTATTAATTAAGGAAATGCTTGGAATAGTGGGCATACTATTAATTGTTTGCCGATCACTTGTGGCCTTCCTTCGTTATTCTAAGTATTAGGAATCTTCTGTGGTTCATCCTGGGACTCCCAGTAGGGATTATGGACGTTAATATTCTGAAACATATAGTTAGATCGGTTTCCCTACCGTCTTCCGCAGCGTTTTGATATTAGAGCTTTGATATTTCGTTAATTACCTGCAGAAATTCTGTTCTTTCGCCTAATAAAATGGAAACTACGTGTGGAAGTTTGTTATGTTTATTTCTGTCAAACGTGGTTACTACGTTGCCGTGTAATGGGTGTTACACACGGATTGCCAACGTCTAGCATGAAATTTCCTCTCGCACTGCCGACGTTATAATTTTCTTCGTACAATTGTTGGGTATTTCGCTTATTTTCTTTTCGTCTAAGTCATGTTCATGTTTGCGTTTAATTAAAAGTCACAGTGTTAACCCCCTTTACGGTCAAACTCAAACTCGTGCTTGTAATTTTATTTGAATGCTCCCGCTGTCCTTTTTGAGGTATTTTCGTGTCTTTATGTTTTGACAGGGATGCGTGTAATTGACGCGCATGAGATATGGAAGAGGTTCCCGCTTTTCGACGGGACTTGGTAGTCACATCTTGTGTAAAGAACAGTGTGTGCAAATTGCTTTTCTTCCTTTAGTACTTATGTACATTATCCATGAGGATATTTTCGCGTATGCGGCTTTAAATTGGAGAAAGCAGTAATTACCGTTACCTTAATTTTGGGTTATTAACGTGAATTTCTATCGTCGTTCCGTTATCTAAAAAATTCACGTATGGCCATGTGCTGGCTTTTTTTTGTTAGTTTAAATTTTGCACCCTGAAGTGACTTGTAGTCGTTTATCGTGGAATCTCCATTGTTCTTACTTGGGGATTCTTTTGTCGGGCACAAAAGCCCTCAGAAGCCGTTAGGATTCTTGTGCCGGGCGCAAAGGCCCTCCGAAGCCTTATTTCTGGTGGTATCGCCCCGCATTTCCATCGAAGAGCGTGGGTTTTTTTTATCGATGCTACAGAGGTTGCACCTTAACATCCAGGCCGCCTGTTGAAGAGGAATTTTTCCATCAAGGGAGTCACCGCCATTTTGGATTCCCGCAGTGTTCTTCCGGCGACCATTTTGCCAGATGAGAGCAGCTAAGGTTGTAACTTTACTTCATGTATTTTACGTCTGATTATCGACGTCTTTACGTCTGAGTGCAAGACTTTATTTTGCCTAGATTTTGACCAAGAATTTTGAGTGGCTTAATAACTATCGCACCTCTTGGATAACTGCGGGGTCACAATTTATTCCTAATTAAATTACCGTTGTTACTCCTTGTTTTTTTTATGTATTTCTCAGTTTAATTAATATATTTTGGGTATGTCACTACCGTAATTTTGTAGCCCTATATTGTGACGAACATTTAATTAAACCTAATTTTAGTAAATTCATTATTATATCACTATATCTTTGGGAAGAAATTATTTAATTAGTTATATACCTAGTAATTTTCATTATCGTTAAGATTTTTGTGTGTCTCATAATGTGTTGAATTTTTAACTTAATTTTTGATATTAATTTTGCACGTTTATTACTGTAAGTTAGTAACTTTTGTCTTTCACGATGAACAGTTAATTACCTGAGCTAGATAAAATCAAATCTGTACGAGCAATTTTGGTTCATGTTGCTCAGTTTTTTTTTTTTGCTAATATAAAATTTCTTTTCTAATTTTACCTTTAATTATTTGACTTTGCTATTAAATATCCTTCATTTAATTTAATTTTAGTTCATGTATTCGAACCTGGCGTTTTTATTTAGCGAATTTTTCACATTTTAGACTAAGTCTTTTATACTGAGATGTTAATTTTCTTGCGTTTATAATTATATCTTTACACTTTTGTATTAACATTGCCGTTGTGGCGTGTCCTTGATATCACTTGTAGTTACATAATGTGAGGTGATGAAACGTTTCTGCTACCAACCAACTTCTGCTGAAGCGCAGAGATTATGTTAAATTATTAAGACTTGTTATTTTCTTTCAAATTTTACAATTGTTACCTGACGCTTTGTTTATTAATTATCAACTGTCTAGCTTCATTTTTTTTATTTTTTTTTATTCAAATTAACTTTTCATTCAACGCTTGTTTTTTTTATTACCTAACTTCACAATTTAATTTTTCTTAATTAAAAATAAACCATTCAACACATCAAATTTAAATATATTTTGTTACATTACGTACTACCTTTTCTTTTATTTCTTTTACCTCTGCATATCTCAAATTTTATTGTGACTAGCACGTACATAAGATTAGGTGCTACGAATATACAGGGAGTTCAATAGGTAACCCGTTGGAGGGACACAGCCAGTGGTAGCTCAAAGGAGGCGCAGGTAGGTTATCTGTAGGATAACATAGTGTCCTGGTGCCCGGACAACGTCGCTAGCGTCGTTGCCGACCGACGCTCTACTTTTAGGTGTTCTTATTTTCCTGAACCGTCACGCCGTCTGCGACAGAGTTAGCTCGGCCCTGCGTTTTCCAGTTTAACATCCCCTATTGCGATTCTCCGTTTCATTCCCTAATTCAGCCCGTTATCTTAATGCGACGTAGGTCCGGTAGCAACATAGGAAAAGAAAAACAATAAAGAGACTTAGCAAATAAGCATTCTAGTAAAACTAATTGGTCAAATTTGGTGCACCCATTTCTATTAACTCATTATTAAGAGGGATCTCTACTGGACGGGTCAGTCCATTTGACAATGTACAAAAATCATGAACATTATCACTGCAGGGGTTACGAATTCCCCTTAAAATTAATATCAAATTTTAACCAATGCTATAAATAATTACATACACCAATTTGTAGAGAAAACTCAAATTTGCGTACGCTTAGTAGTAAAATTTTGAATTTCTTTTTATTTATTTCAAAATAAATTCGACAAAATGTCTAATATTGACCTACTTCGGCTGCTAATTATGACAATTTCTAATATATATTTAGAAAAAATATTACTAGGCGTACATAGATATTCGAATTCTCTCTCATTTGGTATAAAAAAATTAAAAATTGATTAACATTTACGTTTAATTATATGGGGAAATCAAACTGTCTACAGTGGCCTCAGCGGCTGGGAGTAGAAATCCCTCTTAAATATATCAGAAACTTTACTAAAATTTAATATATTAATAATGACTTGACTATGCGTACAAAAAAGAAATAAAAATAATGACTATTATAACACAACGATTTAATGAACATATACATACAGTACGTTCGTAAATGCTTAAGATGAAATTCCAATTAATCGGCCAAAATTTAAGTTGGTAAAAATAATCTTTATGTCATTTGGCTTATGTCTATTGTGTTCATTTTCTGATAAACTTTATATTTTGATTTTTTATTCGTTGTTCCCGTTTCTTCTTGTTATATTGCGTAATTTGAGAATCTGTAGAGCTATAATTTTATCGTAATTCGACAAGGTAATGTATACATTGTGTTTCAGAAAACATTATACGTTTATTTTTCAGTTTTAAAATGCTGTTAACTTCTGAGGAAGATGCCAAAAGGCTGAAGTCATAATCAATTGCTGGAGGTAACATTTTGACAGTAAGAAAAGCAAAAGGTCGCCAGGACACGACCCTTGGAAGGCTGAGGACTATCACGCATAAAGGGACCATCACTCTTTATACCTTCTCAAATAAGATATGTCAAATCCGGTAATTAAGCGATAACCAACTTTAGTTAGCTTAAAAGGTAGTCATGTCCGATAAGGTAAACGGGATGCAGTGAGGACTCCCCTAGCAAGGCTGCCACTCCATATATGCAAAGACACGGACAGTTATAGTGAGCCCGGCCGGGAAGAGGGAGCATGACGAGGCCAGGCCCAGGGAACTGGGGAAAACACTGCCAGCGGGGCAAATCCCTCAGGCTGGGGAGGTCAAGCGGCATTTCCAAGCCCGCGGGGCGGTAAAGCGCCCGGATCGGAAAGTGAAGTATTAGGTCAGTAAAAGGTAGCAGAAGTAAACGCTTTTGCTCATAGCGGACGTGGAGCCACCGGGGACAGGGGTCCGAAGAAAACAAGGGTGTCAGGGCTGCTCAAAGGTATGGTCCTCGGAGGTGTGCAAAGACACGGTAGACCCGAATCACACGGAAGCGACAGAGATGCGGGAGGACAATTGCATAGACGGAATCACAGATCCAAGCTGTGCAATGGGGCCGGTAATCACACTATCGAAAGGTCGACAAAAGAAAATTGTATGTCCCAAGGTGGTAGAGGAACAATATCAGACAGGATCCCTTTAGAAGACTTTTACTTCACGCAGGTTCACGGTAGGAGAATTCTTTCAGCCCTCACTACAGGCCAAAAATGTAACGGTAGGTATAATTAACGAAAAGACAAATTCGAGATAAGCGATAATTTAGGCAGATGAACACGTGAGAAGGTAGATCTTAATCATCACTCGGCTGAGGTTTCAGTAAATTTGCATGCCACGCCCCGGGCAGCAATTTACCTTCGCAAGTTTTGAGTTCATAAATGTCAGTTGAGATACGTTTACTAATTTGAAAGGGCCCGACATATTTGTCAGCCAATTTGGCGGTATAGAACTTGGCGGCATCTGAAAGTACGAAATTTTTACGCCAGACCAACTGGTTTACCAAAAATTCTTCCCGTCTATGACGAGTGTCGTAGCGCGCCTTAGCACGCTCGTATGCTTTCTGCAAGCGGGATTTGATGTCACGATAAAGCTTAGAAAATCCTTCGGAACGTTCTATTAGTTTTTCCGGATCGCGGACCTCGACAAGTGGAGTTCCTTCAGAGATAGGAGCATCGGAAATTCTTTCTCCAGTGAGATTCATCTCACGACCGAAGTTAATGAAATAGGGAGTATGTCCGGTGACTTCGTGTCTAGCAGTGCGCAAAGCGCAAGTGACTTTGGGAAGATAGGCGTCCCATTCACGATGATTGTCAGAGACATACGAGATCAGCATGGTTTTGATAACCCTATTCACGCGTTCCACGGGATTCGCTTGAGGATGGTAATTCGCAGTATAGCATGGACGTACTTTATATTCTTTCAACTTAGAACGGTAGTCGTTAGAGCGAAACTGCACGCCATTATCGGTAATTACAGAACGAGGTACGCCGAAAATCAGAAACACATCTTCTTCCAGATGTCGGATAATAGTCTTGGAAGAAGCTTTACGTAACGGAAAAGTCAGAACAAACTTACTGAAGATGTCAGAGACCACCAAAATGTAATTAAAACCTCGCTTGGACCTCGGAAGAGGACCAACAATGTCGATACTGAGTACTTCCCATGGTTTAGTAACTTTAGAATGTCCACCCATACGACCAACAGGAGCTCTTTGAAGAGGTTTCGCCTTATTGCAATTAGGACAGGCTCTGATGTGACGAATCACATCTCCTAACATCTTGGGCCAATAGTAGTGTTGCAATATGCGAGCGAGAGTCTTCGCAATGCCCAGATGACCACTCGTGGGCTCGTTATGACATTCTAATAAGACCTCTTGACGTTGTTCCTTAGGAACATAGATTTTCCATGAATCGGTATCCTCAGAGGGAAAAGTACTATTAGGCGGTACGTAACGTCGAAGTATCCCACCGATAAGTTGAAAATGAGGGCACTTCTCGGGATGTCTCTTAAGTTGTTCTAAGATACGAACGTAACATTTGTCTTGGCTTTTAGGATTGACTTGAACGATATCCAACTTGGGGACTGAACGGGAGAGAGTGTCCGGAACTACATTGAACTTGCCTTTACGGTGAATGATAGTAAAATCATACTGCTGAAGACGTACGGCCCATCGAGCCAATCTACCCGACGGAGAATTAAGGGAGTTCAGCCAGCAGAGGGAGTAATGATCCGTTATCACCGTAAAGTGTGAGCATTCGATATATGGGCGAAGCTTTTCTATTGCCCAAAGGACGGCAAGGCACTCTTTCTCAACGGTAGAGAATTTACGTTCGGCAGGTGTTAAAGAACGACTTAGATAACTAATTACTTTCTCCTGTCCGTCTATGTCTTGAGTCAGCACGGCTCCAAGACCATAGTCACTAGCATCAGTTTGAATGATGAATTCATATTGGAAATCAGGACATGTCAAAATCGGAGAGGAAAGTAACGTTCACGCAAAGATGTCCAGGCTTCTTCACAAGCTAACGTCCAAAGGAAGGTACGATTCTTCCTTAACAAATCGGTAAGCGGAGAGATAACAGTAGAAAAATTAGGGACGAAACGTCGATACCATGAAGCCATACCTACTAAGCGTCTGACTTCAGAAACATTTTTGGGAGTGGCAATTCCGATGATAGCCTTAACTTTGTCAGGGTCGACCATCAACCCACGACTATTGACCACATATCCCAGGTACTTCAATTCGTCGCGACAAAACTGACATTTGTCTCTATTAAGCGTTAAGCCAGCGTCACGCAGGCGAGATAAAACTTGCTCTAAAATAGTCAAGTGTTTTTCAAAGGTAGGAGTGAGAATTATGATATCATCCAGATACACGAAAACGTAGGGTTCTAATTCAGGACCCAAAACTCTATCTATAAAACGCTGCCAGGAGGCAGGTGCGTTGTGGAGACCATACGGGAGACGACAAAATTGGAACAAACCCCGATTCGGCACGGTGAAAGCTGTATACTGACGGGAAGACTCGGCAACAGGAATTTGCCAATACGCACTTTTTATATCGAGAGACGTAAGATATTTAGCGTCTCGTAATTTATCTAAGGTATTTGACACATAAGGAAGGGGATAGGCATCTCTCTCGGTGACCTGATTGAGCTTACGATAATCGACGCAAAATCGATAAGTCTTATCCTTTTTAGGCACGAGAAGAATGGGTGAAGACCAACCACTCTGAGACCTCTCAACAACCCCGAGAGCCAACATCTTTTCCAATTCGGCGTCGACTACTTTTTGCACCGCCGGAGATATCGGATAGTAGCGTTGCTTAATCGGAGGGCTACTAGTGATAATAGTGTGCTCCACACCTTTGGCACAACCTAACACCTCCTTGTCGACGATAGGAAAGTTTTGGTTGATGATAGCCTCGAGCTGACGTTGACGCTCATCAGACAACACCCGTGACTCGACATCAACAGAAGCCACATAGGGTTCTTTTGAAAATACCCAATCGCCACAGCGCATGTTTAGGACGATTCCCATGTCTCGCCAGAAGTGTGCGCCCAGAATAAGCTGATGCGGTAGTTCAGGTACCACCAATACGTCAAAGACCTTAGAACGATTCCTAACATTAATAGGCAAGGCAACTTCCCCTGATATCCTGCATCGAGATCCGTTGGCAACAGTGCAAAAGGGCATAGAGGATTTAAGCGGAACAAAACCCTTTAAAACGGACCAACCCGCTTCACCTAATATAGTGCGTGATGAACCTGAGTCCAAAAGACCGAGAAACTCTTTACCAAAGATTTGTACTTTAAGATAGGGGCGTTCATCTCCTATGGCTTGCGCGAGAATAAAATCCAATCGAGCTCTAATTTGTCGATAGGCCGCTGTGTATACTGTACGCACGGGACGGCCACTTAGTGCGCACGTCGGGCGTTTCCCGAGCACTGCGGACAAGAAGATACTATGGTCTCTGGACGACCACAACGATAGCAGAAGCGTTTGCGAGGTAAAGCACATTGGGAGTAACGATGACCTGTCTGACGACAATTCCAACATGTGACAGGATTTGCTGAAACGGGTGCCACACGGACACGAGAGCGATTAGAGACGGGAGTAACGGGTGTCACACGACTTCGAGAACAACTTGGGACTGGATCTGCATTGATATAAGCCAAATCCGGTTCGAGTGTTTTACCACGCAAGGGAGGCGGTACATAAGCTTCAGCTGAGGCCTTGCGGGCTTCGAGAACTTTTCCATATTTAAGGAGTTCTGCGATAGAATTGACCTCTGTCAAACCCAATTGCGTCTGATAAAAAGGTAGGATATTACGCTGCAAAATTCGTAATTGAGTTTTTTCAGGGACTGAATCAGAAAGACGAGAAAAGAGATTTTTCATGACCGATACGTATAATCCAATAGTCTCATTAGGACCCTGAGTTCGTTGCTTAATTTCCTCCATAAGGCGGTCGTCATAATCTACGGCTTGAAACTCTTCCCGTAGACCAGCAGCTAACTCTGACCAATTAGAGTAAAAATGGCGATTAGCCCGATACCACACTAAAGCACGATCCTCAAATAAATCTATTGCTGAATTAAACAACAACTGGTCTGAGGAATTCCGAGCGATTTTAAGCTCAGCCACACGCTCCAGAAAAGCACTAACCGAAAAGTTCTTCTGCCCTGTAAATTTAATATTCCAGGAGGCAACTGGGACGGGTTTAGGCGAAAAGCTAGCGAAAGTCGAGTGAACTGGACCAGTGAAAGCGTTAACCGGAGATCGAATAGGATCATCCTCATCACTAAACTCCTCTTCACTCCCCTGAGGACCAGAGTTACCGGCAGTAGGTGACTGTAACAAACTGAATGTGGAAGCGCGTTCAAGGGTGCGAGCCTTATCGTGGAGGCGACTGTCCAGACTAGCAACGCGACTCCTAAACCTATGTTCTTCTTTCACCTCCTCTGGAGATTGTGGGACGGAGTTCTGAATTCGGCTCATTATAAAGGCAAGGGCGGTAGAAATCTTTTGATATTCAGAAGACTCACGATTCCCCACAAACTGATCGATGAGCCCTTCGATAACCGTGAACTTATCCTTAATGGCCGCGGAGTCTTCCGCATATGTAAATGGATACGTAAGCTTAGTATCCGACGGATAAGACCTAGCATACCCTAGCAGACGTCGATACGTTTGTCGCATTTCACCCAAAGTAGATGGCACCTCGGCACCCAGAACAGTCAGCAAATACTCAAGGTCTTCCTTCGAAAGTCGATTGATCTGTAATCTAGGAGCCATGGCGAAAGTTAATTCAGCGGAAAGTCGAAAAGAAAGAGATATAAAAAGAAATGGCGGTACTGGGATCAGCAAGCAAAGTCTCAAGTCCTAAGACACACAAATAAATTCTGGATGACAAGGTAATTTAAATTTTTAAAGGTAAGTCTCACGTTTTAATTTACCCCAAAAAAAAGGAAGAAAAAGAAATGTAAACAGTCGAAATTAGATTAGGTGAGGGAGTAGACGGAAATACAAAAACAACTGAACGGTAAGGGAGGCTTACGTCCCCCTACTCACCCAAATCGAGAAACGGGCGTAAATCGAGAAAATTCAAAATTTGTTCCTGAAGATGGTCAGGACCGAAACGTTGATTCGAAACAAGTAGCTTCTCCAAAGTATAGCGCCACTGTGCGGTACGACGAAATGTTAGTGGCAGAGATACTTGAAGATAAGGTTAAATATTCCGGAAGATGGAGAAAACTTGTCCGAAACGTTGAGCAACGACTCGTTGTCACGTTAAAGCAACCAAAGACAAGGAAAATTGAAAAAGACGAGAAATTTCCCTGAAGATGGTGAAAACTTGGTCGAAACGTCGGTTGTCAAATTTGTTCCGGAAGGTAGCGAAAACTAGGTCGAAACGTTAGGTGTCAACTTGTTAGTTGATGGATGACACACAAAAGAAAAAGAAAATTTGAGGGTGGCGAAAACTTAGCCGAAACGTTGGGTGCGAATTGTTGTTCGTTAGGCCCACAACGATGGCATCAAATTGTTACGAAGGTAGCGAAAACTTCGTTGGAACGTTGGGTAACAAAGGAAAAATTTTATTCCGGAAGATGGCGAAAAGATGGTAGAAACGTTGGCCACAATTTGTTACAATAATCTCCAAAGGAAAGACCCAAAGCGTTAGTGCGCCAATTTTGTTGCTATTGACTCGGAAAGAAAGATCCAACGTTTAGGGCCTTGGTGTGTCAATTTGTTACGGAAGGGGAGAAAACTTGTCTAAATGATAGGAGACAGAAAAAGAAATTCTGAAGATGGCGGAAAATTGGGCGAAACTTGGTTGACACAAAAATAAATAAAAAACTTGAAGATGGCGCAAAGTTGGCCAAAACGTTGGTACCAAAATTTGTTCCCTTATTACCAAAAAGAAAGGCCCCAAAACGTTAGGGCGCCAAATTTGTTACGCCGGAACCACGTCGCACTAAGGTAGCAGACCAAATTAAGTTAAAGAAAACGGAGAATCACAATAGGAGATGATTGAATCTGGAAAACGCAGGGCCGAGCTAACTCTGTCGCAGACGGCGTGACGGTTCAGATATACTAAAACACCTAATAGTAGAGCGTCGGTCGGCAACGACGCGAGCGACGTTGTCCGGGCACCAGAACACTATGTTACCTAAACGATAACCTACCTGCGCCTCCTATGAGCAACCACTGGCTGTGTTCCTCCAGCAGGTTTCCTATTGATCACTCTGTATAATCAGCTGCACCTAACCTTACGCTCATTCAACTGCTTGTCACAGATATAATAGATGAAGGTAAAGTATGTTGAGGTGATAATAAGAAAAAAAGAAATTACGATGTGAAGAAAGGTGCTATATTAACAAAATTGTTCTTCTTTTTTTTTTTGATAATAATTAAAATGTTTTCAGATATAATGTAGAATTAGTATATATATAAATATTTTGTATAATTAAAATGTTGACAGTTAAGATTGTAAAATTGTATGAATTAATATATATATTTTTAACAAAGTAATGAAAATTTTAGGAGATAATTAAAAAAACAATAGAACCTCTGCGCCTCGGCAGGAGGATGGTCGGCGTAGAAACGTTTCCTTGCCTTACAGGCCAATATACATATTGCCGTGAACTCGCAAAATTTGTAGAATAAGAATAGCTTTAGAGATTAATTTAAGAATTATTTTAAGCTTTGAAATAAAAAAATAAAAATAACAAAAATCCTATTTAAATATTATTGAGTAAAACTATGCAACAAGAACTACATGAAGGTATACAAAGTTGCATAGACATAGTCAATTTATAAAAGTGATTTTAAAAAACTATTATTATTCAAGTAAATAATGAGAAAATACAAAATAAAGTTTATTAAATAAATATGAAACAAAAGATGTAGAATAAAAATTTATTAAATAAAAATATGAAATAAAGACAAAATAAATATAAGTAATATATTTCTTTTGTAAAAGAATACACAAGATGTATGGTTTATATATCATGAAAAAGATGAAATACGATATGCAAGAAATATAAATAAGTAAATTATTATGATTTATATGCATAAAGCAGTAAAAATCTTATGAGAGTTTAAGAATTAAATTGTATTAAAAGATAAAATTTACCTTAGCTTACAACTAGACTAAGAAAAAGGATATAAAAATATATAAAACGTAGAAACGATCAGCAACAACATTTTTGTATTTAAGGGTAGCTGACATCATAAATAAATAAAAAGTATATGTGTTTATGATTTGTTTGCAACACAATGCTTCAGAGAGGCAGTGGAGAAACAGACGTGTCCTACAGGTACAGGCAGTGCGGGAAGAAAAATAATGGTTATCTCCAACATGTTTCCCATTTTGCCAAGTCGCAATCCGGCTAAAAGAAAAGTGAAATTGACATTAATAAATGGAAAGAAAAAAAAATGTATCGAACAATGAACAAGGCAATAGGTTCATTGACGAATACAAAGAAGGATGGTATTAGCGACAAGAATAAACCTACCGTTGGAAATGCTGTGCGAGGCAGAGGGGACCTTTGAATTGGAAAGTTATGTTGACGTTTGGTAAATTGTGAACTGTCAGAACAATATGTGTATGTGTGCGTGTATCAAGACGGCAACATGCGGGCAGCGATTTCACGGGAAAGTGTATTCCAGTACCAACCTAAATATGGACTAGAGGGCGCAATGGTCAACATAGTTTTTTTTTTGCCGCTATAAATACGAAAACAAGATTCGACAAGAGGACTTCTGATGACAATTCCGAGGAGACTTCTCATAACACTTCCGAAAGGAAGATCTCTTAAAGACGTTTTAGATTGTTACATTGTAGTTTTCATTATTTCTTCATCACGTATAGTCATAGTAGTTTATTTTATTTAATACATTTGAATTCACTTGAAGCGTTCATAATGGACATTCAAAATAAATATTTTGATAGCAAGTAAGTTTATTTTTTTTTGAAAAGGAAGTTATACAAATTGTTGGACAGACATTGGTTTTTACGTGCAAATGATTAATCAATGTATTGTTGGACAATATAGATAAGTAAATATTTTATCCTGTAAGGTTTGTTTTAAATTCATAAAGTTGGAATTACAACCAAATAGGATTAATGGTGTTGGTCAGTTGGAGAGATGCTACGTGCAAATGAGCATTTTCTTCATCGTATAGTCTAGGCATCATTAATCTCTTTCAAGTTAAGCAAATAATTAATTAAAATTTCACAAGGCAAAGATTAAGAGCTAGATACAACACGTGCAAATGGTTGTCTAAAGCAATTAATTGAAGCCAATACATAAATATAATTACATCGATAAGTATATCCATAAATGTACAATAAAAGTTTACATTTGTTTATTTACAGGATAAATATTTATTTTGTTTGGCAGAATAAATAAATAAATAAAAGATTTATATACATTACAACCGGCATTAGGTATAAATGATATGAGCATTTTCAATTATGTATCTTGTTTAGAGCATAAAGGTGTGTATATAAAAATTATTTTTGAATCTATAAATTACAAAATAAAAGATATATGTTTATGTTGTATAGACATACAGTTTTTCTTTGAACAAAACTATTACCTCTTCCCTATTATGAGCAAGAGAAAAATCATCAGCAAAGGAGAAGGAACCACATACATTGCCAGGACCCACAATATTCATAAAGTACATGCTCCAACAATATAAGATAAAAATACAAAACCAATTATAAGTTTTTGGTGTATAAAGAATAATTTTAAGAGTACAGCATGTACAAAAGACTATACCCTACGTGTGGTAATACACACAAATATATGTTGTCACAGCATATAAATTATATGGCGATGCCCAACGTATGGCAATAACATTATTTAAAATAAATATTTATATGCTACAGCAATATGTTGTTAATAAACGCCACCAACGGCGAAGTTCTAACTTAATTAGTTACAAGAAAATAAAAACTGATTAAAATTAGCGCATAAGACTTAAAGTAATTTAATTAATTAAGTGAAAGGTAGAACATGAACTTACAAGATCAAAATTTTGAAATATTCCAAATAAACTGTTTACATTTATTATTCAATTAAATGACGCTATTAAAAGTTACAATGGAAAATCCAGTATTAGCACAAAGAATCTGCTGAGCTTCGGTATTCAATTTTACAATGAACTAAATAATTTCAATAGCTCAGAAATTAATAAAACGTACATGAAAGTCAAATTTCTATATTACGGTAATGAATTTACTAGATTTATAATTAATTCAAGATTAAAAATCAACACATCAAAAGAAATATTATTACGGTAACGGAAATACCAGAATTATTATTAAACTAAAGATATAACACTTCAAAGAGCTATAGTACTACGGTAATGAATTTACTAGAAATATTATTTAATTAAACATTCAACACTACAATGAGATAATTGTTACGGTAATGACATTACTAGAATTATTAATGAATCAAATATTCAACACAACAATGAGAGCCCTTATCAAATCTTCTTAGGGTCACTCTGTATACAGCAATACCAGTTTGCATAAAAATAACAAAAAAAAATAATAATAACGGTAATTTAAGTAGGATTAATACGTGACCTTGCAGTTAACTAAGTGATGCATTAGTTATTTTAGCCACTCAGATATTCCTAGGTCAAATATAGGTAAGATAAAGTCCAGCACTCTGGCATAAAGTCGTCGATAATCAGTCGAAAATTATGGTGAAAATTACAACATTAGTTGCACTTATCTGTCAAGATGGACGCAGGATGGCCGCTTACGGAAACCAAGATGACGGAGGCCCCCTTGATGAAAATTTCACTTCAACAGACAGGATGGACGTATAGGTGCAACCACTGTAGCAACGATGGGAACCACCTCGTTCTTCAACCGTAATGTGGGGTGACAATACCAGGAAATGGCTACTGTGGGCTTTTTGTGCCCGTCAATAAAAATCCTATTAAATTAGAAGAGAAAAGAACCAAAGATAAAATTCCCGAAAATTAACACAAAGTTTCAATCACTTACCCCAAAATGTTAATGGAGATTCCGCGATAACGACTACAAGTCACTCAAAGGTGCAAAATTTAGATTCAAAAAAAAACCAGCACGTGGCTATTCGTAAATTTCAGGTAGCGATATTTCGATAAAAATCCACGATAAATAACCAAAACTAAGGTATCGATATTTGCTGCTTATTCCATTTAGAGCCGCTTCCGCGAAAAAATCTACATAGATAATGTAACAAAGTTACTAAAGGAAAGTAAGCAGATTGCACACAATGTTCTCACACGAGAATCGACTATGTAAGTGCCATCAAAAACGGGAACCTTCTTCCATGTCTAATGCGCGTCAGCTACACGCATTCTTTCAGAAGTAACAAGCCCGGAAATATCTCTGAACGAAAGGCGGGAGATTTCAAATAAACATAATAGGCACAAATCTAAATTTGACAATAAAGGGAGTCAACACCATGATATATAATTAAACGCAACCATGAACATAACTTAGATGAAGATGAAATAACAGTAACAACCCTTCGATGCACGTAGAATTAATAAAGTCGGCAGTCCGAGAGGAACATACATGCTCAACAGTTGGTAATGCGTGAAACGAACGTTACACCTTAACGTAGTAACCAACGTGTGACAGATAGAAAACAAAACAAACCTCAGAAGTAGACACAATTTAATACGGTAGAAAAGGGACTCTGCAGGTAACTATTGAGATTTCCAAACTCTTAAATCACGCTACAAACGGCGGTTAAAAAAAACCCGACCTCCTAATGTTTTGCAGTTAAATCCGCGAGGCCATAACCCCCCAAGGAAAGATATTGATAAAAGCGCAACAAGGCAGTCAGGGAAGATGAATGCTTGCTATGAACAAATCAGTCCACGGCAACAATTTAACGTATGCCCGTTAATACACAAGATTTCCTTATTTAACACTCCTTGCATTTTTAGTGACATAAATACGAAGGCCGAATATTAATCAGACGGACAAGAGAGTCTATGTCTAGGGATACACATAAACACGTGAGGCAGTAAATACGACGAGCCTGACTGTCGTCTCGAAGAATTTAAAAACACAAATAAATGCACTTCGCAGAGTTCGGAAGTAATAAATAAGCAGATATTGATAAAACTGAAACAAGGCGTAAAAAGTAACTGCAAATGCAGATAATACAAATTTACAGGTAGGTTAAAATAAGCTAGAGATAAGATAGTTAGAATTAGTTACATAAGATACAGAGTTCTTACACCTAAAGAGTGTATTTGCCCGATATTACACATTACATATGTGTCAATCTCACGGTGCGTGACTTAGGGCTCCGAGAGCACAATAGTAGGTTTAGCACACGCACAGATATACAGCAAACGATCTTTTCCACTCGGTGAACCAAACGATGTACAAGGTTCGCTCAAAAAGTCCCGCGCTCATACATATTCTACGTACTTAAACAAAGACACATAATCTTACGAGAACTATATACAAAAGTGAATTTTACAGCATAACAGTGTATTACTTACTTTTTGTTTAGAATTTAACTTTCTTTCAAAAAAAATTTCGAAATATACTAGGTGTTCCATTTAAAAGTTTGTTGTTTTGTGAATATCTCAGAAACTAGCTCTTCAATTGTTTCTCTGTTTTGACTAACTTAATCAGCAAAAAAATTCCTACTAGTTTGCTAATTTAATCGACTTCGTAGCTTCAATAATAACAAAGTTAGCAATGGTGAACACTTAACTTTAGACACGGTGTATACGTACTTGCTATGCTGTTTTTTTTTAATAAACAGATCTAGTTTTACGTTTTTGCCATTTTTATATTTTATTTTTGCCTTTTTGCCTGCCTTTTTCGAGACTTTATTTTGCCTAACTATCCTAGCTCTAGTAATAATAAACAAAACAGGTTTCGTTAAAAATACATGTATTTCCTATAATATTAATAATATTTCTACATAACTCATCAACCATTACGAAATAGTAGTACATTACATCTTAAAATATGAATACACAATTACTGTACAGAAATAATTTACATAAATTTAAGGATTTTTATTGGCGCATGTTATTTTTATGTTTAATGTTATTTCAAAAACGACCACCAGGAAATCTTTAATACGTAAACTCTTCTTTCTTTATTTAATCAATTATTCCTAATGTGTGTTAGTATCTACAGAGAGAACATGCAATCATAAAAACACAAGCACTGGTAGCCAATGCTGCATTATTGCCAAATGTTCTTTTAAATGTGTCTCATTCATAAGTAATAGAGCAATTTTATCATCTGGAAATAACAAGCTAGACTTTGATCCGACACATAAGACAGTAGGTCTTATGTGTTTTGCTCAAATTGTGTGTTAAATTCAGATTTACCTCATTCTTTCCGAATTTTAAACTCGCTTGGCACTTTTAAGCTTCTTTGGCGATTTTAAAAATCTAAAAGCATGTGGAATGAATTAAACGCAATTTGGTAAACAACACTTGTACGGCATTTTACAACGATCTTCAATAAAAGTCAAGAACAAAACAATGAATTTAAGAATTGAAACGGCGATACTGTAATACCGCGAGATCAAAAATTATGTTAATAAAAGTTTGCCATGGAATGTAAAACGTCCTTCTTAGCTTTCATTCTTTTGGGATAATTCTGATTAAATTATCAGGTTAACTGTCATACTGACATTTGACTGACATACAATTTGTAAATATATCTTTATTTAAAATAATTTACATTCTTGAATAACATTTTATTAAAAAATAATAAACAAATTACAATAAATGTTCAAAATGACCGCCGCTTTGTTCGATGCACACGTTTACGCGCCTTGTCATACTATCAAAAGCATTTGGAACATTTGTAGCGTTATGGTTGCACATAGTTCAATAATCTTTTGTTGCAGTTCTTGCAAATTATGTACAGGAGTTCCGAAAATTCTATTTTTGTAGTAAGGGAACACAAGATAGTCCATAATAGTCAAACCAGGTGACCTCGGAGGAAACTCAACTTGCGTATGCAAACTTATAAGTCGACCATCAAAAAACTCAAAGGATAAAGGCTATAGTTTCTCGTGTCGTATGTACTGTTGCGCCGTCATATTAAAAATAACCATTATGAAGTTCATCGTCGTGTAGTTGTTGAACAAATTAATTCAAAGTGTTATTTCTGTACCTCTCTGCATTGATGGTGAAATTAAAAAAAACGGCCCAATTATTTCAAGTTCTCCTTTATAATGGTTCCATAAGAAACTCCAATTTCTTGTGACATGCGTCTCAAAGATTTTGTTGGATCCTGTTCCATACGATTCCGAACGTCAATAACCACTCTTCTGTACAAATAGTTGGCCTACCAGCACCTTTTTTATGAGTAACAGATCCAGTTTCGCGAAATACACCACTATGTGCGAGGCACATATAAAAATCTTGCTTCACGAAAATTATCCAAACATAAACGCTTACTGTATTCCCAAACACCATTAACTAGCATACCTGTTCTAAAATACGCTTTAATCATATAAGTTTGTGTGCTGTGGTGTAAACCAGAATTGAAAAACTACAAGATGTCAGAAAGAAAATATAATGACAAATATTAATGACAGTATCACACTTAAGGGTGCTTGCTAGTGAATCGGAAATGTAATACTGGTTGCATAGCATATAATTTAATAAGCCAAGGATGTCCGAGTACTTATTACACACAGGGAATATATAATAAATATTTGAAATAATAACTCAATATCTAAGCGAATAAAATGCATTTACGATCAATCACATTTACACATTTGTAACCGCGGGAAAGATTTTTACCAGAATAACATTTATTGTAATGTCGGTTGCCTAATATTAATTTATTTTATATTGATTTAAGACAAAGTAAAGAATAGTTGAACGAAAAATAAGTGCAGAGCGGGGTAGCTTTTTATTCAAATTTTAAGGCGAACTAAAGCAAACAAATCTGCTACAAAGGATTTTTGAGAAAACTTGTTTTTAATATTTTGACATATTAATTAATTTTTTTAACCAGATCATTTTTTTTCTAAATTTGATTTTTCAGCGGGGTAGATTACTAAATTCTTCATAAGTCCAAATTTAAAATCAACCAAAATATCTTGCATCAAAAATCTGCCATTTTTCAACTATTCATAGATTCACTATCGAGGACCCTTGATGATATAACTTAAGACGGATGTTTTACATTCCATGGCAAACCTTTATCAATATAATTTTTGATCTCGCGGTATAATATCATGCAGTATGATAATTAAGCGGCGTATTTCTAGTGACGTCACGCGCGTATATTTCATCAGTTGTCAGGACTCGTTATACAGGTGGTGTCGCTTTAACTATTTTGTAAGAGTTTCCATATCTGACGTGAGAATATGTAAGAAAGAGTTCCTTTAAGTACATACATGGATTGCAATATTCTCAAAACAGAATTCAGCTATTACATCAGCTGCAAAATATGTGTTTTTTAATTTGACAAAGAGGTTATAAATCTAATGAAAAGAAAGCACTTACGGATTAAAAATTTTAAAACGATCTAACTGGCAAAAGAAGTTTGAGAAAATTATCATTAACCGATAATTTAATACGAATCTATACAAAAACTGTTAACTGAACGAGAAAAATTGAATAATTCTTTCCTATTACATATCAGAAGTCACAGTTTTCACAAGACAATAGGTGGTAAAGAAATTGATCACAAACATGACAGTTTTTCTAATTACGACATGGATGCGATTTTGTTCTTGGCGATGACTTTAGTTCACTTTACTTTTAAGAACTTTATCATTCGTTTTTTGTTAAACTTTTTTTTTGTAACAAAAATGCAACCAACATTTTTGCAAATTAAAGGATTTAAAGAAATGTGTGGGTCTTTTTTACTAGAAATCTTGGTCAGTGCAAATCTATTAGAGTTTTTCTTTTTTTATAATGTCTCACTGCTACTAAAGTTTCATTTGGCAAAATGAAAGCAATTTTTGATTATCTAGTGTAACATATAGGCTTTCTACGACAAGGTCTTCTATTGAGGTGTGTCTCAAATTCACATGAGTCACATTGATAATTAAATTACTTAAAATGCTTGGTTTTGATATGCACTTCTAAATGATTTTTGTTGTTTGTTCTATATTCACATTTGACACATTTATAATCAAAATGCTTCAAATGGTTAGTTTCTGTATGTCTTCTTAAATGATCTTTGCGGCTTGTTCCATAATCACAAGAATCACATTTATAATCACATATCTTCAGATGTTTGGTTTTTATATGTAATTCTAAATGACTTTTGCGTTTTGTTTCATATTCACAAGAGTCACATTTATAATCAAATATCATCAAATGTTTACTTTTTATATGTCTATCTAAATTATATTTGTTATTTGTTCCAAATTCACAGGAATCACATTTATAATCAAATACCACTAAATGTTTACTTTTTATATGTTTTTCTAAATGCTGTTTGCTGTTTGTTACAAATTCACAAGAGTTACATTTATAATCAAACGTCTTCAAATGTATACTTTTTATATGTTGTTCTAAATGACTTTTTTGGTTCGTTCCAAATCCACAAGAGTCACATTTGTAGTCAAATTGCTTCAAATGGGTACTTTTTATATGTTGTACTAAATGGCTTTTGATATTTGTTTCAAATTCACAAGAATCGCATTTATAATCAAACACCATCAAATGTTTACTTTTTATATGTTGTTCTAAATTACTTTTGCGGTTTGTTCCAAATTCACAAGAGTCGCATTTATAATCAAATTGCTTCAAATGTTCAGTTTTTGTATGTGTTTCTAAACGACTTTTGCGGTTTGTTCCATATTCACAAGAATCACATTTATAATCACATTCCTTCAGATGTTTGGTTTTTATATGTATTCCGAAATGACTTTTGCGGTCTGTTCCGTATCCACACAAGTCACATTTATAATCACATTCCTTCAGATGTTTGGTTTTTATATGTTTTCCTAAATCACTTTTGTGGTTTGTTCTATATTGACAAGAGTCACATTTATAATCAAACACCATCAAATGTTTACTTTTTGTATGTCTTTCCAAATGCCGTTTGCTGTTTGTTCCAAATTCACAAGAGTCACATTTATAATCAAATTGCTTCAAATGGTTACTTTTTATATGTGTTTCTAACTTACTTTTGTAATTTGTTCTATATTCACAAGAATCACATTTATAATCAAATTGCTTCAAATGGTTAGTTTTTATATGTATTTCTAAATGATTTTTTTGGTTTGTGCCAAATTCACAAGAATCACATTTATAATCAAATTGCTTCAAATGGTTACCTTTTATATGTTGCTCTAAATGACTTTTGATGTTTGTTTGAAATTCACAAGAGTGGCATTTATAATCAAATACCATCAAATGTTTACTTTTCATATGTCTTTCTAAATAAGATTTGTTATTTGTTCCAAATTCGCAATAGTCACATTTATAATCAAATTGCTTCAAATGGTTAGTTTTTATATGTGTTTCTAACCGACTTTTGCGGTTTGTTCCATATTCACAACAGTCACATTTATAATCACATTCCTTCAGATGTTTGGCTTTTATATGTTTTTCTAAAGAGTCTTTGCGGTTTGTTCCATATTCACAAGAGCCACATTTATAATCAAATTCTTTCAAATGCTTCGTTTTTATATGTTGTTCTAAATAGTGTTTGTTGTTTGTTCCAAATTCACAAGAGTCGCATTTATAATCAAATTGCTTGAAATGATTAGTCTTTATATGTGTTTCTAAACGACTTTTGAAATTTGTTTTAAATACACAAGAGTCACATTTATAATCAAATTGCTTCAAATGGTTAGTTTTTGTATGTGATTCAAAATTTTTTTTTATGTTTGTTCGAAATTCACAAGAGTCGCATTTATAATCAAATTGCTTCAAATGATTAGTCTTTATATGTATTTTTAATTGACTTTTGTTATTTGTTCCAAATTCACAAAAATCACATTTATAATCAAATTGCTTCAAATGTTTACTTTTTATATGTATTTCTAAATGCTGTTTGCTGTTTGTTCCAAATTCACAAGAGTCGCATTGGTAATCAAATTGCTTCAAATGTTTAGCTTTAATATGCCTGCTTATAGTTCGTTTATCTTTTGCTCGAAACACACACAGCGAACACTTATTAAATATTCTCATTTGATCTCGTGAGCTGGATTGTTCTACTTCTATATTTGTTATGCTATAATCAGTCCTAGAATGTTCTTGGTCGTCCTTTCCTACAACACAAGAGGGCGTATTTTTCACGTGCAGCCTGAAGAATCCTTTAGTCTTGAAACGTCTGTTACAAATTCCACATTTATACATTTTAAATTTGTAATGCTGGTTGTTGGTGTGCTCCTTGAGGTCTGCTTGGTACTTCGTCCTGTACTTGCACTGCTCACATCTATAGATTTTACGGTGGCATCTCTTCCGTCCGTTCAATGCTGTTGACGCTTGTTTGACCGGTGGTGTCGGTAGAATGCACTTTCTGAAAATAAATAAATATTTTTAATCTCATGCTAAACATCATTGTAAGGGCGCCATTAATTTTGCTAAAGCGCTTTAATGAGGTAGATAAAGTCCCCGATAGAAGTAAGGGTTTACATAAAACTTCTATTCTCTTAATAAATCGCTGAATGCATACGTGCAAGATATTCGGAAAAAGTGCTACTCTCTAAGAGTAAAAGTGTTACTTCCGGTCCGAATTTTGAAATTTCATTTATACAAAAAATATTCAAAATCTAGCTCTAAATACTTTTGTACTCTTGATAAATATATATAGAATGCATAATTTACGACATATTTGCAAAAAATCGCTATTCCATAACAGCAAAAGTGTTATTTCCGGTCCCAATTTAAAAAAAAAATTTATACAAAAGGTATCGAAAATTAAATTCTAAATACTTTTATACTCCTAACGTACTTGTCTAAAAAGCATGACTTGCAAAATATTCGCAAAAAACTGATTTCCGGTAAGAGTAACAGACCTATTTTCGGTAGAAATTTCGAAAAACTTTATAATAAAATTCTTCTCAAATTTAATTTTGAGTACATATGAATTCTTTATAAATTTGTTTAAAGTTAGTAGTTGACGAATAATTGGCAAAATTCAATTTTTTCACTGAAGTAAAGTACTACTTCCGGTCTGCCGATTTTACTGAAAATCTAATGACTTCTCAAGAGGGAGATTATATTCACAAATACGAAATTTGGAATTGATACCTATAGCGGTTTGACCGCTATCGTGGTCACACACACACACACAGAGAGAGAGACATTTTCTAAAAACCACTTTTTCGGAATCAGGGGACCTCAAAACATGGACATCTGCAAAAATCTCGAGGTCGAAAATGTTCATCATCACAATACTTCCTTATACTACGTATAAGAAAGTAAAAACGCGGGAAGCCTGTATAATCACATGCTTTCGAATCGTGTCAATTTGAATTGTGACGATTTTGTTCTGATAACGTGAAAAATACAAAGGCTTTATCGATTTTAAATAATATAATTTAATATATATATCTACTACAAATTACTGCAATAAGTTGTAACTACTCCATATGAGTAAATATTTGTTGGTGCTATTTACATATTGAGTAAAAAAAGTTAATTTAATTAAGATGACGGAAAAGGGGCAAGTCGACATAGAACTTCTTTTATTTCAGTTGGTGAGAGCTAAAGGGTACTTATATATCTAACAAGGCACATCGGAGCTACAAAGATGTGATATACCAAGATGTCTGGAATGGAGTAGCAGAAACACCAGACATCACAAGTATGGTTTACAAAGGCGTATTGAAGGAACACTACACATGATAAAGCAAGAAGAAATTGTTAATTCCAAAGTGCTGATTGAAATATGTATGTGAAATTGACTGGAATTTTGCTATGCCGAATACCTCCACATACTACTTATGAAACTACTCAAGGTATACAGCAATACAAAAAAATAACCTACACTAAATATTTTTACTTTAGTACTGAAACCACCACCAAACCACCAACGCCGAGCACCATGGTGCAGCATATAATGCTTTTGCTGTCTTTATAAACTTTCCTAGATGTAACAGTGAACCAAATATTCTTGAAGTGATTATAACTTTGAATTAAAGTGCAGTGTTTAATGTATGAATGCGAATAAAAAGCTAATCAGCATATAACATGGAAATGGTTAAGGATTACGATGTTAATAATTTTATTATTAACAAATTCAAATTGTAAATTAGTACTTATATACCGACTTAATTTAAATTTCACGGACTGCTCTGATTTGGAATTTAAATGATCGCGCGGTAGTTGTATCCGTGACTTCAAATACTTTCCTCATTAGAGTAGGCTGTTTTTTAAGTTCCTTAACTAATCAATGTTGGTGTACATGCTAAACTTTCTGAATACTTCAAATTCTGACAGCTGTCATACTTCAATTCATATTACAGCAGCGCATACATGACATAACCAAACTATCAAAATTATGCACCCACCAACCATTAAAAAAAAGCATGGCCTTCTCTAATTAGGAAAGTATTTGAAGGCACGGTATGTGTAAAAGAAATTATATGTATAAATAAAACACGATGATAAAATATAAAACAAAGGGTTGTATTTCAAATTAAGATATCAGTATTTGTAAAATACAGATAGGTACAATGATTCTTAAAGACTTTATAATGTAATTTAAATAGATAAGCTTTTAATTTGTGTGGTTAGATGAAGTTCATTTCATATATTTGAGAATACATATTATAAATTAAATAGGTTTTACAGACTGAATTTGCTCTTCTTGTTTTTACCGGCTCAACCCTGTTACTTTTCGTTAATAACAATAAAGGTTATATGCAGATTATTATCCATTCTAACAGAAATTTCAGTATTGTCAGAATTTTTTGAAATTACTAACCTTAAAACGTCAAAATAAATAAATAAATACCAGCGCATGCGCAAATCCTTACGCATTATGTATCTCTTATGTAAATCTTACGTCTTATGGGTATCTTATGTCTTATGTTTCTTATGTTCATTGTGAACAAGGACTAAATAAATTACGTTTTAAAATGTTCAAAATGAAATCTGCGTCGCGTATATTCCGTTTTACAATATTCGATTTAAAATATATAGTTTAGGAAAAACTCTTTGTTCTAATTTAAGATTGGCAACATAGCATTTTTTTTGTCGGTCTTGAGTTATCTAAATAGTAGGTTCTCACAGTTCCTTGTGCACAGGAATTGCGTATTTTGCTTTTTCTAGTAGCGTGATCCGTTTCGCTGTCGCCTGATTTTTCCAGAATATTCTCACCCCCCCCCACACCCGAGTCTTTAAAAGGGCAAGCGCGTCCAAAATTAAGACATTACACCACAATATTCATTACACGTCAGATTACGAACATTATTCATTACACCTCAGTCAGTAATCATTAGTCAGTGAGTGGTAGTTAAATGGTCATTAACACCGGCTCCCGTCGTCCAAGAGTCTGCTAGGCTTAAGGTGACAATATCTATGGAATCGAGGTATTGATGTCCAGAAGTGTGGATACACCTGTTGGTGTGATTTAAACCTCAGTTTCCAAATATCACGAATTTTTGGAGCATTAATTGTCCTCCAGTTCACACGGCGTAGTCCGGATATAAAAGATATTCCACCGACAACATCCAGGGCCACAGCTAATCAACACAAGCACGGACCGAACAACGATCGGGAAACCATCCGACGGAACCCTTTGCGAGTGCTAATAACTTTACCTGCCAGGTATTTAACATTATTAATCTTATCTAGTGCCGCGAGATAAACAGACTATACAGGGTGTTATAAATTAAGTCGGCACTATTGCTAACTTTGTTATTAATGAAGCTACAGTATCGGTTAAATTAGCAAAGTAGTAGTATTTTTATCGTGAACAATGATGGCAGAACCGAAAAGACAGTTGAACTACTAATTTTCGCGCTATTTACAAAAGTTACTTTTTTTTAAATGGAACACCCAGTATATTTTTGCATATATTGAAAGAAGGAATTATTTTAAAAAAGAAAGCTTTCATACATTATTGACAAAATATTAAAGTTGCGGCAGTTATCCACTAGTTTGTACAGCAATTCATATCAGTAAAAGCAAGATGACTATGATAAAAAAAAACAGCAAATATTAAATAAGCATTGTGTATTATGTACATTTATTATAATACATGTTCGAAGACATCACCTTTTTGTCCAATACAATACATCCAATACAAAAACAGCAAATATGAAACACGATAAAAATACTACTACTTTGCTAATTTAACCGATACTGTAGCTTCATTAATAACAAAGTTAGCAACAGTGCCGACTTAATTTATAACACCCTGTATAACTACTAAACTGTCATCGATCTTAAGTATTAGATATTTATTTCATAACATTAAATATTATCACGTAAAAGGCAAGTACATCGAGAGCCTTTGTGTTTGTCTATATATATGTAGTTAAATCTTTTGTGCTATAATAGTCATTATTTTTTTGTACACATAGTCAATTTATTAATAATACAATCGACACTCTATCGTTGATTGAAGGAATACATAAAGATGCGCCACCACATAGCATTGAGCGTACCCAAACTGGATCCGACATCTAGAGCGGCAGCACCAGTCATTTGGATCCGAGATTTTTAGCTTTGCGTTGACCGTTGAGGGATACACGTTGCGTTTACAATATCGAGCTCTCGCTCTACCGTCTAACAGTCATATGTTTAAGCTGTGGTTTAAGTTCATTGTGGTTAGATTGTCGACTTGTTACGTATTTAAGTCAAAATGAATAACACGATGAATCATAACTATGTTTATAAAAACTGTTTAAAAAATAACCTTTAAGTTGCCTGTGAAAGACATATACCGTATGTGTCAATTTTCATTAGCTATAGGGATTCATTATTACTGGAGCGGGAAACATCAAATGGCCGCCGCGATCTCCTGATCTAGTAATTTATTATTATTTTCAGAATCCTTTTTTATTTACCTTATTTTTAATTTTATTAGAATTACGCTTTTGTTTGTGTCATGCAGCGTGAACGCAGCTTAATAATTCTCTGCATTTACTGAAAAGAAAAAGAAAAACAAATCCTTGCAACTCGTAAATATTATTTCTGAACGCATTACAAACATCCAAGCCGGTGGTCGAAGTTACTCCTAACCACGCTAACTTGTATTTACTTACGAGCATGCATCGGTCGTGCTGGCATTGGAAAGGAAAGAAGGGGTACTATGTTGCCACATACTGTATGGATTAATCGCCTATGGCTAATAAAAATTGACACATGCTGTATATTGATATCGTACTTATGGATTTCGATAATTTACACAATAAATTAATTTGTGAGGAACATTTGTTGCCGACACATGTTATTGCAAATAATCAACAAAAGTTCTTAACGAAAAATGCAATTCCTGTGAAGTATAACGAAATAGGTAAGAAACATTTTTTACTCATGTAGGCACACTAATTTGTTTTTTGTATTAGAACTTAAATCTATTTACTGGGTGGGTGATCAGAGAGGGGATTCGCATAAGAGAGAATTTGTGAGTAAAAGTTAAAAAAAAAACAATAACTTTTTACAGAAGATGCTGCCATGGAGGAATCAAGTATTGGTGAACATAACACATATGAAAGAAAACGGATATCTTCATCAACTTCATGTGAAGAAGATGAACTGACAGAGATGTTTATTCGATATGATCTGCCAAGGACGTCAAGCTTTTATAGTAGTGGAAGTTCCCATTCTGTGTTGAGAGATCGTCTCCTTGAAATGCCATCAACAACAAAGAGAAAATGTAAAAGTTGGTCAATTAAAATTAAGGAATTAAATAGAAAAATCAAAAAGAAAAAAACATCGCAGGTGTACAGACTTAAAAAGAAAAATTCTCCTTCAGTTACAGTAGCAGTCCAAAATTTGTTAAAATTTAAAAGTGAGCCACTAAAAACATTTATCAATATGCAATTATTTCATAAGACCCGAGGTAAGTGGTTTAAAGCAGAAAGAGAATTAGCCCTTTCCTTGTACTATAAATCACCAGGTGCTTATAAATTTATGTTACATAATCTGAAATTCAAGCTACCTGGTATAAGAACAATTCAAAATTGGTTAAATGTATGTAATTTAAGAACAGGATTCAATAATAATTTACTAAAAAAAAGTTGCTCTTAAAGCTAACACTATGATTGAAAGGGAGAAAATGTGTGTAGTCTTGTTTGACGAAATAAAATTGAAAAGACAGTTACAATTTAACTAAAACAAAGACATCATTAAAGGCTATCAGGAACTGACATTTTTGGGCCGAGAAAATAAACTAGCTAATACAGCTGTGGTGTTTTATATTCGTCGCCTACTACATAATTGAAACATGCCATTGTGTTATTTTATATCTGCGGGTCGTGTTAATTCCATATCATTGCAAAAAATTATTATTTCTGTGATTAAAAAAGTACAAGAATTGTCATTTCAGCCAACAGTGCTAGTTTGTGATCAGGGAGCAAATAATCGTGCGGCGATTAGTTTATTAGGAGCAACTAAAAAAGAACCCGTTTTATATAGAAGGACTACAATATTTATGTGCTTTGACACTCCGCATTTACTGAAATCTTTGCGGAATAATTTCATGAATTGTAAACTACAGTTTATAGTAAACAATAAATTGATATCTTGGGCGGATATAAAGAGATCCTATGATGCTGACTTACAGAGCGGGACCACTAGAGCAATGATAAAAATTACATCTAGTCATATTTCTGTTGCCTCAGCTATTAAAACTGCTTCTATAATCAAACAATTTCAGAGTACTGACCATAATAGACGACCATTGTGCGCTTCCAATGATAATACTTTAAATATTTTGCGGAATGCATTAAAATATTTTAATAACATAGAAATAAATAATATAATAATAAAATACATAGGCAACAATATAGTATGGAACGTAATGCTATGTGGCAACGTGTGTACGATACCACTCCGCGTGCGGAACCTAATTCCGATGGTCGAGCGCAACAGATGTCCCGTCATTCGTATTTAGCTGGGCATACGTAAAGGTAGTTATCATGTCAGTGTATACAACCGCAGAGAAGGTACAAATAGTTTCGTGGTATCTTGCAGGCAATTCCTGTCGAACAATCGCTGATTTATTTGCTGTAGAGTACGTAAATCGGCCTATTCCTTCGCATTCGACGATTGAAAGGATCGTAAATGCGTTTAGGAAATATGGCTGTGTAGTCGGAAATTGCCGCAAATGCCAACAAATTGACGAACAACCTCATATCCCTCTAATACCTGCCGATCGGGAGGAGAGAGACGTGAGGGTTTGTTCGTTAGTTGAAATGGGCGACCTTAAGTGTACACGGCAAATTGCAGACGAAATCGGTGTTAGTAGAAGTACAGTAAAGCGGATTCTAAAACGCAACAAATATAAAAGTTACAAAGTTCGAAAGTGCCAGGAGATTTTTCCCGAGGACAATTTTGCAAGAATGGAGTTTTGTGAGTCCGTGATGGAAAAGGCTAACAGGGACGAATATTTTATAAAAAATATTCCGTTTACCGACGAGTCTTCTTTTCCACGTCATGGGAAGCATAACCCCTCAGTCGTGCAATATTGGTCTCGAGAAAATAAACATCAAACTCGTAATGTTAAAACTCAATACCCCGAAAAACTGAACGTTTGGGCGGGTATCTTGGGTGATAACATTATAGGGCCATTTGTTATCGACGGCAATTTGAATGCAGTAAAATATTTAGATTTGCTGCGAACACGAATTATTCCTGCTGTCCGTCAACTAAACATCGATTTTGATGCAATTTGGTTTATGCAAGACGGTTGTCCCGCGCATAACAGCAGATTAGTAAGAGAGTTTTTAGAAAACACTTTTCCTAATCGTGTTATTTCCGGGAGGGGTACGATAATATGGCCACCTCGATCACCCGACCTCAATCCCTGCGATTTTTTTCTGTGGGGTTATGTCAAAAAAAATCTTTACGGTCTTCTAACAATCCCGAACTTGCAACAGTTACAAGTTAAACTGTTTCGCCTTTTCGAGACAATAACCCCTAGAAATCTCGAGGGAGTGAGGCGGGAGTTTTACAATAGGCTCGGCTATTGTTTGGCAAGAGAGGGCGGTATTTTCGAATCCTATTTTGAGTGACTTTCTTAAAATTTGAATTTATTTTGCAGAATTATTGATTTTTTTACTTTTATCTTTTAGAAAACGTTATTGTTTTTTTATTACTTAAAATTACTTTTCCGTAGCAGCTAAGAATACAATAATAATAATAAATTGGACCTTATTATGTCTGAAACAACTGGGCAAATTACGTATACAGAACGAATATGCAAACGACTATATCCTTGCGCGGTTTAAGTCTTACTAAATTCTTAACTGCAATGTGCTTCAATTGAAGCTGCTGCGGGTAGAGGGGTTTCGGTGTTGCCACTCATTGCTGACTCTGGCCCGTTCCGAGCTGGACCTATCGGTATAAACGATTACCAGAGTGTTCGTTGGATAAGACCAATAGTTTGGAAGTATGTTCGAATATTTATGTTGCTGGTTATTTGGCACAGTGTTAAAAAAAATTTAATTGCAGTATTGTGCATCTAAATTTATGAAATGCGACAATGAATTAATATTAAATGAAAATGTGCTTTTTCTGTTTTATAAAGACTATTCTCGGGAAAGTAATATCCAGTTTTTAAAAAGACCATCAGTGGATTTTGCAAATCTTACATCTCAACTTTTGCAACAGTTTTACATATCATTTGAAAAATATAAATGTGGTGTTGATGTTACAAAGAAAATCGAAAGTGACCTGACAAAAGAGCTGCATTATTCATATTGGTACCAAGGAAATGAACATGCATCATGTACCAAGCATAAGGAATATATTATTCAGTTATTGATAAAAATGAATTTATTTCATTGCTTAAAATGGCTCTCAGAGAAACATACAGATATACAAAACACAATTAAATCTGTGAAACCGCATAGAAAATTAAGAATTTTAACATAATATTGTAATAAAAAACATTGTGTCAATAAAAATTAATTCTGAATTAAATAAACATTCTTCATACATAAAAAACACCAGAATTATAAAACATTTTCCTAAACAACTATAAATCAAGCAATTGGTTTTTTATTTTTGTTTTTTTGTTCTTATATATTTGTGGCGATTCTTATTATTAATAATATATGAGGCGTCTAAATGCAAAAGTCGACATCTACTTCTGACATAAAATCGAGTAAAATGACAAAAACGCCTCTACTTTTTATTTTTCGGCTAAATGTTCTAAATTTGATATGTAAATTATGCTTTTAATATTCGCAGTATAACTAACATTATTTGAAAAATCTAAGAACAGTCGTTTAATTATAATTTGAACTTTAATTTTGCAAATGTCAACTTTTGCATCTCATGAGGTAAATGTCGTATTTTGCATCTCAGCATAATGCAAATTTTGATTTTTTATTTCAAGCTATCAATCTACCTTTAAAAATAAAAAAATTATTAAACAATCGCTTTTATTCGAATTTGAAAAAAAAAACAAATTAGATTCAATTCAAGTAATTGTAAAAGTAATTTTAAACTCTTAAATAGTTCTCATCGTCTTCAGAAATATTACTTTCGGAGTCTAAACTTTGATTCTCATCGTTTTCTATCTCATTATGAAAATAGTTATTGTAAAAAGATAGTTTTTCTTGGGTTGGCCAGTCGTCGCCATAATGTTTCTTGAGTAAATCCGAAATGCTTTTAATTTTATCAGGTTTTACTGGCATTCCCACAGGAAGTTCCTCAGGCTTCAGCATCTGATTTTTTTTCCCCTTTTGAGAATGGATTTTGCTTCTCCAATGTCATTTCTATAATGTACTTCCCCACGAACTACAACACTAACGTTTTTCTCTGTCGTCTTAGAAAGGATGATTCGCTTTACTTTACTGATTTGAAAATGCCAACTATTTGTAGACTTCAAAACATGTTTCACCTTCTCTTTGAAATCATAGATTTTGTAGTCGTCTCCCATTTTCAGCACTGTACAATGTTTCTTGATTATGTCAGCATATTCATCAGGGGAAACAATACAAGATGTTTTTTTTTACTTTTTTTTCGATAGATCCAAAGACGCGATCCGGCGGTATAAAAGAATGACCGACAACTGGAAACATGATGTGAATTTCTCTTATCTGTTTTGGTGCTAAAACTTGAAGCCAATACATAGCCATTCCTAACATCGTGCAGTTTTTGTTCTGGCCTGCACATCCATCAGCTACAAGCCTAACAATTTCGACATCTTTTCTAAACCGAAAAGTGCATAATTTATGGAAAACAGCCGACGAGATTTCATTTGAACTTTTCGGTCTATCTACTTCGCTCCATAAAAATGCGGTAACCGTTGTTGAATTGAGAGGAGTGTTTGAAGGGCCATTTACGATAGTGAAATTATAAAAGTTCAATTGCATACTGAAATAGCAAGCTTGGTCCGGCAACTTCGGTAAAGCTAAGTTTTTTTCACAGTCAAATGAGAATGTTTCAATATTTTCTTTGGATTCTTTCAATAACCCATAAAAAGCTTTAGCCCTTAATTTGTGGACTCTCTGCTGAGCCATCAATTCAAGCTTGGCTGGTTTATCTAAATTAGTTTTCATTTTTTCTTCAAATTGTGTGCACGTAGAACAAATATCGGTTTTTGGAGATCCAAATCCTATATTGTACGTTGTTGTAAAAATTTTTCGAAAAAAGCACTGCTTTACTTTGTGATTTTCATTTTGACTTTCATTAAACATACACCAAAGCTTTTTTATATTTAATTCGCATGGCAGGTAAACACGTAACATATTCTTTGATCGACTATAATGACTTTCTGTGCATGTGAGAGATTCTATAAATTCGGTGACTTTTCTTCTTTTCTCATTGTTTTTATTTCCAATTCTGTTACCACCCCGGCGTTCCTTTGGTGATTCCCCAGTATAGAGATGCCTCTTAACAACATTGATTACTCTATCTTTACTTATACCCAAAATGTTTAAAAAAGCACTTCGGCATATTGCTACAAGAGATCCATCTTCAATGCGCCGAATGGTATACTTCATAGAAACATGTTTAGGTTTTCTATTATCATTCTTCTTTGAGCGCTTTGGGATTGATGATGTACAAAATCTGAGTATAAAATTGTCTTGGTCAATCTTATTTTTAGTGGCATAGAAGTGTTGGTGAAAATGTTTTATTGACTAAAGAGACACAAGATTTTTATTGCAGCAATGGTAAGGTGTACCAGGTTTACCGTCATGTTTGCAAGAAGGATAAATTGGTAAATTTTTTGCAGAATGTCTAAAATTGAACATAATGCAACAATGTAAACAAAGATTATTGAAAATGTTACCTCTTTACTTTTGCTATTTCTCTTTTCCACTGACTGGAGTTAGCAATGCGTTTCCTTGCTTTGTTTGGAGAAGATTTAGTAATTATTAAATTATCCATTCGCTCACTATTTTAATAAAACACCACTAGATAATAATGATTAAAAACAATGCTTCTACATAAATGAAATCAACACGTGTTTGTCATGCCCCATTGATCACGTGTATCGAATGCGAACGCCCATTGGTTCCTGTGCAAATGTCGTTGTTTGCAACTTAATCACACTAGGAGATGTCGGGTTTTGCATTTAACGTTGATCTTAAATGCTTCGTTTTCAATGTTAACTGTCGAGTTTTGAACCAGAACTATTGGTCATCAACTTAGTGAGAAAGTATTCTACCAGATGGCGCCCTTACCTCATTTTGTTTAAATTTGTCATATGTCGACTTTTGCATTTAGACGCCTCAATATGTTAGTAAAAAAAATTGACAATATTTCTGTAAGGTTTTATTACAATACATTATTTTTTACAATAATAGTTTTATTTTATTCACCCATCTAATGAAAAAATACATTATTTACATAATAATAAGCTTCTTTGTAATAAAAAAAAAGGTGAGTATACTAGCAATACTCTTATTTTAGAATATTAAATTTTATTATAAAAACTGAGGTAGGTAGGTAGGTAAGTAATATTTCTCTAAGTCAAAACATCTTTTTGGTATATAATAAATAACTGTCATACTCAGGTATTTGTTTATTCATTTCTTATTTTAGGTATATTTCTATATTACACCAATACCTAGTTTCCATTTAAAACAATGTCAATAGTTAATTTTTAAATTTAAATTATTCAGAAAACGATTAAGAAATTTTTGGGCATTTTCTATGTATTTCATATTCCCAGATGTAATCATACACATTTAACGCTTTATAATCGGATTATTTTCCTAAAACTATCTTTCAGGTACGCACTCATTAGGCAAACAAGATATTTATTACCGCCAGGTACAATTGCGAAATATAACCAAGACACAAAATCGCACACCTGTGTTTCTTGGAATATACAAACATCTAACAATACGATTTTTTGTATACATATCCGATAATATAGTCCGTACCAACTTTCATGAGCTAAAATTCGTGGAAGACCGCTACGTCACTTTCTTGGAATCGACCCGACCCTCGAGTAGAATAAGGCACGCATAGGCGGCGGTGTTTCACCGTACAATTATTATAGCAAATATATAACACTTTCGGCTGTTACTTTGTGAAGAATCATGATACTGGATATAAGTAAAATAAAACACTCAATTAAGCTTTAAATACCTTCACTTTATTTTTAATCACTATGTGACTGCAGTTTCAACATTTTACATGTCATTATCAAACTAGAGTTACATGAATTGATGGCAATATAATATCTTGTTTGGTAACATCTGAGACACATTACAAAATAAGTACCTATTACTCTAATCTATTTTAAATTGTTTATGTTCGGTTACAAAATTTCCCAACTCACTTTTATATTAATATACTGTTATAATAATGTTATAATATTTTGCAAATCATTTAATAGAATATAACCACACATTCTCAGAAAATAATATCAAAATTTAACATTACAGTGATAAAGGATTAAAATTAAATCTTTTAGAATCGTTAGAAATTTTTAAAACAAATAATAAATCAGATGAAATATTACTTAATGACCAAACAGATCTTTTGTATACTCCTCTATTTAAAGTTGTCTAAACCCTATTATAACAGTATATTAAAATAAAAGTGAGCTGGGACATTTTGTAACTGAACATCAACAATTTAAAATAGATCAGAGTAATAGGTATTTAATTTGTAGTGCAGTAGTGCAGTCGATAAAATGTTAGAAGAACATGGGCATGTGGCTTTAAGACTTCCACCCTACCATCCCGATTTAAATCCGATCGAAATGATATGGGCTGAAGTAAAAAATAACGTAGCAAAGAACAATGTCTCGTTTAAACTAGACACTGTGAAGACTCTGACAGAAGAAGAATTTGTTTCGGTTAATGTTCAACTCTGGATAAAGTGTTGCCGACATGTTGTTCAAGCTGAAGACAATTACTTACAACATGAGATTCGAGTTCATGTGCTGACAGAAAATTTAATTATAACAGATTCTGATAGTGAAACATCTAATGACACTGACTTCGGAAATTTATCAGATTGAGGGGCTGTGGAGGTTATCCAAATAAGTATGTATTTGTTTATCCCTTCTTTTTTATGCTAACGTGTATATTATTAAATTGTATCATCACATTTATCTTTTATTATTATTATATTTATCTTTCTGTCAAATAAATAAAAATATATAATTTGAAATTAGTTTTATTACAAAAAGTCGACGCTGGCCTACCCGCTTTATTTATCGTGATTTAATTTCTTACAACAAACAAAACTTGCTGAAGATCCATTCTATACTTTCTGAATATTCGTAAAAACAAAATACCAAGAAAAAACAAGGCACGCCACTGCTTGCAAATATCTAGTCGAGGTAGAGCCTTCCGTCGGCTTTATTCCAAGAAATGACGTAGCGGTCTTCCACGAATTTTAACTCATGAAAGTTGGTACGGCCTATATTTAAAATGAACATCTATTTCAATAATAATAAAATAAAACACCTTTTTCACAAAAATTAGTTTAATTCACTATATGTCACATTTCGTGCGCACGCGAAATGTGACATATAGTGAATTAAACTAATTTTTGTGAAAAAGGTGTTTTATTTTATTATTATTTTTATATTTCACAAGTGCTCAACATATATTACTATCTACTTCAATGAATAAATTAAGTACCTACAAGAAGCGGAAATGAAACACATATTATTGCAATACATACATATTTATGTGCATGTTTAATGTATATTGAACAAATATATAGGTTCACGTGTCCAGGAGATTTTAAAGCATGTAAATTCGTCTAGAGCAGAGGTTCCCAAACTTTTTTTTCTCGTGGACCACTTTCAAAGTTTTACTATTTTCGGTAGACCCCCTGCTGCTACATTTCTACTGTACTCCCAAAACTCCTAAAAAATATCACCCTAAATTGGGGGTGTTAAGAAGAGAAAAAAAGTAGCACATTTTCTTGTGTCCTATTTATTAAAATAATACTTGTGGTTATACAAAATTATAAACATTTATTATTACAAACAATCAACAATTGACAAAAAATCAACAATGAACTCTGAAATGTAAATCAACAATAAAAAATAGTCATACTTTTAATGAGACGAATGTACTTGATGAATTGACAGCAAATTATCAATATTTGGCTTCAGTTTTGTAAGAAGTAATCTCAAATCTCCCCGTTCTGTGATGTTCAATCTGCCCCTTTTTTTTTGTTAACAGGTTGGTAACGGCACTAAAACTTCTTTCGACAAGATATGACGAGGGAAACGCTATCAAAAATTTTCTCGAAATTTCCCACAGCCCAGGATATTTTTCGGGGATTTCTGCCTGCAGGCAAAATGTTTGATAGCCTTTTTTAAATTTCACCTTCAGTTCCTCGTTGGTGCTGAGCTCAAGTAGCTCCTCTTGTAATACCACATTCGCCTCTTCCGTTTCATCAAATTGGGTTATGATCCATGGTGGTATTTCCATCGTCAGAATATCTTCAAATCTATTTTTGAAGTCATCATGCAGAGTATTTAAATGTTGAGCGTATGTCTGAATATCCTCATCAAGACATTCTATCTGTGACAAGTGCGGATACTGGGAGAATTCGCGCCGACTAATATTTTGCTTCATTAATTTCAATTTACCAAGAAAAGCCGAAATTACACCCTTTGTTTTTATTAAATTAAGGCTGTCCCCTTATAACTGCAAGTTCACGTCATTGAATTTTATGAACAAATCTGTTAAGTACGCAATGATCGCTTTATATTTGATCAGATTTTCTTTTAAATCTGGTGCTTTAGTTTCCAGACACTCTATCACTGACTCGAAAAGTGAGTAAAATCACGATAAGCATGCACCTTTCGACAACCAGCGTATTTCAGTATGTAAGAGCAGTCGTTGGAAATCTTCATCATTTTCATCGCAAAATAGTGCAAATATGCGGGTATTCAAAGCATTGCTTCTTATTTTATTAACTGCGTTAATCACAAATTGAAGCGATTGGTGCAATCTATCACTCAAATTTTTCGCTACAAGGTGTTGTCGGTGGATGACACAGTGAATTGCAATTAGTCCTGGTATTATTCTTTTAAGATGGCTTATAAACCCACGATATCGCCCGAACATGACAGGAGCTCCATCTGCTGCCGAAATAATGTTTGTAAATGGAATAATTTTTCTGTAAAAAAATTCACTCAGGACATTAAATATCGATTCGCCTTTAGTGTCCGACTTCAAAGTTTTTGCGAATAGCAGCTTTTCTTGGATTTCTTCGTCCATAACAAATCGAACATATGCCAATAATAATGCTTCATTACCAGACAAAGTAGACTCGTCCAATTGAATAGAAAAATGAGTGGTTTGCAGATAATTATACACAAGAAGCTTTCTATATCAGAGCTCATTTCATCAATACGTCTTTGTACAGTGTTGTTACTTAAAGGAATTCTTTTGAGTACGTCAAATGGAGGTTTGTGCAGAACAGTTTTTAAAACCTCTTCAATAGCGGGTAAAATTAACTCTTCTCCGATGGTGTGCGGTTTTCCAGATTTCGCTATAAGCAACGAAATATTGTAAGATGCCCGCAAGCCATCATCGTTACTTTGAGACGTTGAAGCAAACATACTATTTACGGTAGGTCTCTTTTCATATTTTTCCTTCAATGTTTGAAAGTATTTCAGATCTTTACCTATTTTTTCAGGATGACACCTTCTTAGATGGTCTTCGAGCTTCGATGGTTTCATAGTCATTGCTCAGAACTTTGTTGCATAAAAGACACATGGGCAAGCGTTTGTCTGCCGTTGATGGAAGAAAACCAAATTTCAAATAATCAACACTGTACTGTCGACATTTCTTCTTAGATTCAGCCATTTTCCGTATCAGTTGTGACCTGTAAAAAAATGTTTGTTTTTGAGGCGATTTTTCCAGAATATGGCTATTATAACACAACAGAATAGAATTATTGCAATAAAAAAAAAAAATGCCCGCGGAAACATCGCTCTTTTAATTAATCGCCGTCGTCGCGTAAATAAATATTTTTAAACAAAAAAGTACCTAGGTACCTAAAGTTTAATCTTCCCTGGCTTTTTGTTCTTTTATAGAAGTTTTGAATAATCTCTAGTATTTAATTTTTACTACATAACTACCTACTACACTCAAATAGTAAAACAAATATAATATGATTGATAAATTACAATATACAATAAAAATATGTATAACAAATAGGCAGATACTTACTTTTTCCGGCACTGCAAACACTGACATCGATTCACTCACAGTCACACTTTTATGTTCAAAATCCCGGAAACAAATGAGTAACGTTTTGTTCTTGGCATTCGTATTTATACTAATGTAGATTGCAAGCACAGCGCAAGTCGCATTTCATCCCTTTGCAGGTCTAAACAAGCATTCCGGACGAGCGGGCGCACGGACGGCACTTTGCAAGTCTCGACATGTGGTGTACACTTGTACTATTATCTATTGTTCTATTCAATTCTGTGTTTGAACTGAGTCTCGAATATTTTTGAGTATCTACCTAGTGAATGATGCTACCTGCCTACGTTGATAGGTAAATCCAAGCCAAAATTTTTGTTCTTTATTATGAAAACCAGAAAATTTTTCGTGAACCCCTGTTTTCTTTTCACGTCAACGTGGACCCCCGTGTGGTCTCCTATGAACCCCTGGGGGTCCGCCTGGACCACTTTGGGAACCACTGGTTTAGAGAATTCAATAAAATAAACACAAGCATTACAAGTATTCTATTAAATGTAATTATATTTCAAAATAAAAACAGCAAAATTAATATTCCCAACAACTGAAATTTGAACCCACAAGGCAGAGAGCAATGGAATTTCTCTAATATATGTACATACCCAAAAATAAAAAAAACGCGTTACGAGGATTACGTAAACGATATTATTCGATACAGAATACCTCAAAACAATATGTGCTAATGATAGAAAAAAAAATTGTAACAAATTTGATGACAAGCTTGAAAATTCCAGTCCACGTTCCCAAAAGTATCTGACGTTGATTGACGCTCCAAACGCGGACGGATATATAAATGAAGCTATCGTTCCAATATTATACTTATTATTTCATGCAGCGTCTCTAGTGGTCATCGCTATGAATTAATAATATACGTGAAATGCATTTCTTTTTTATATTGGGCCATTTTAAAAGTCTTCTGAAAATTTGTAATTATCCTTTCTCTGACGTTATAAGCACTCTGTGAAATTTCTATAGGTGAGACATTCTTAATTATAATACTAGAATTAAAAGTACCTTTTTAATATGTATAAATGTGTACAAACATCGAAAAACATTATAATAAGATACCTGTTGATATAAATAAATAAACGTATATTATTTTATTATTATTATTATTACTAAAATATCGAGGAACTATGATTAATACGTCGTTTATGTCCCTTTTATAAGCGAAAAATAGTATAAATTATCGGATATTCAATTTATGAAATTATCAGAGGAGATACGTGAACTGCTGCAATGATCTTTAACTCAAGTTAAAGTGTGATGACAGTCTCTTGTTAGATAGATGTACCTATTCTGAATACACATAACCGCTGTTATTTTGTGTGGGATCATTATCGTTTTATTATTTGTATTTGGTAGTTATTTGTTGTAAATCCAAATGAGTTGTTATGTCTTTCTAGATGGCTTTTGAGGTTTGCTTCAAACTCACAAGAATCACATTTATAATTAACTAGCTTCAAATGTTTGGTTTTCACATGTCTTTCTAAATTACGTTTGTCATTTGTACTATATTCACATGAATCACACTTATAATTATATACTTTTAAATGTATAGTTTTTATGTCTTTCTAAATTACGCCTGTCATTTGTACTATATTCACATGAATCACACTTATAATCAAACTCCTTCAAATGCTTAGTTTTATTATGTCTTTCTAAATTAGTTTTGCAGTTTGTTCCAAATTCACAAGAGTAACAATAAAAACTATCGGAAAACAAATATTAGAAGCAAAAGTGCATAATTCTCATTCTTACAGATGTTTTCGTTTCATATGTCCTGCTAAATTACTTTTATTGTTTGTTCTAAATTCACAATAGTCACATTTATAATCAAACATCTTCAAATGTTTACTTTTCATATGTACTTTTAAATTACTTTTGTCGCTTGTTCCATATTCACAACAGTCACACTTATAATCAAATTTCTTCAAATGTTTCCTTTTTATATGTGATGTTAAATTACTTTTGTTGTTTGTTCTATATTCACAAGAATCACATTTATAATCAAATTCCTTCAGATGTTTAGTTTTTATATGTCTTTCTAAATATCTTTTTTTGCTTGTCCCAAATTCACAAGAGTCGCATTTATAATCAAATTTCTTCAGATGTTTAGTTTTTATGTGTATTTCTAAATGACTTTTGCGATTTGTTCCATATTTACAAGAGTCACATTTATAATTAATTTCCTTCAGATGCTTAGTTTTTATATGTATTTCTAAATGACTTTTGTTGTTTGTTCTATATTCACAAGAGTCGCATTTATAATCAAATTCCTTCAGGGGCCCGATTCTCGAACTTAAGAGAAGTGAACGTTCTATTGAGAGAAGTGATAGATCACACTCCCATCCCTCGTTCTCCTAACTTCAAGAATAGCTGTTTTTAGGTAGGGATGTGTGTCGATCGTGTAGGAAATAGCAGTGCAATGTTGCCAGGTTGCAAATGAAGGCGGATTAGGACAATTGTTGTATAGAACAGTGTATATTAGGTAATATGTAATACGAAAACTATTTCTTTTAAATAGCGTGTGTAATGTTGAAAGGTTTTATGGGTTATATCAGTTGGATTTCCGGAAAGTGTTAGGCTAAACATCGAAATGTGAATATTGTTTTCTACGTATCATACATGTAGAAATAATGTAACATATATTAAAGTAATAAAAATAATAAAATAAAATAAAACACCTTTTTCACAAAATTAGTTTAATAACTATCTAAACATATTAGACATAATAAGTAAAATACATGTTATACAGACAAATTTTAAAGGTAGGGTGAAAAAACGATTAATGCAAAATTACAACGAATATTAACAGTATAAAATTCTGAGAATTAGTTCAATGGGAAATACAAAATATTAATGAGAAAGAACGGGTAAAACTAACGCTGACAGGATTACAAATTATAATTCTAAATAAGATATTAATGAAAAGTTTAATATATAATTATGTATTTAAACCTATTATCTACGAGACATTTTATAATAAAAATACATGTTATACAGAACAATTTTAAAGGTAGCTCAAAAACGATTAAAGCAAAATTACAACGAATATTAACAATATATCATTCTGTGAATTAGTTCAATGGGAAATACAAAATATTTCTGAGAAAGACAACGGGTTAATTTAACAGTGACAGGATTATGGATTAACAATTCTAAATAAGATATTACTCAAAAGTTTAATACATATTTCAAGAGTGTCTTAAGTGTTATCCGATGTCGGTATATAAGATAACAAACCAGAAGAAACGTTCAAATACGATATAAAGAACACATGGCTCATGTCAAATTACACAATGTAGAAAAATCCGCATTAGCTCCACATCATATTAATACAAGTCACAACTTCAGCCTAGAAAATGTTAGTTTAGTTAAACAAAGCAACAATAAAAACTTAGATATGTGGGAAGTCATATACATGAAAAAACATAAAAATTGTCTGCTGAATAATGATATTTCTCCCCTTAATAACAAGCATTGATCGGTCATATGTACAAAATTTATATCGACTTAAATTTTGTACATATGACGCATGCTTCTCTTAACTTTTAATATGTTCGCTTGACTTGAACCGATAGATGTAAATTCTCCCAACTCTTGAGGGAAGGGATCTATCTCTCAAGTTCAAGAATACGATTTTTAACATTTCAAGAGAATCCCCTCCATTATTCTCTCAAAATCTCTGTTCTCTCGACTCGAGAATCAGGCCCCAGATGTTTAGTTTTTATGTGTATTTCTAAATAACTTTTGCAGTTTGTTCCATATTTACAAGAGTCACATTTGTAATCACATTCCTTCAGATGTTTAGTTTTTATATGTCTTTCTAAATGACTTTTGCGGTTTGTTCCATATTCACAAGAGTCACATTTATAATTAATTTCCTTCAGATGCTTAGTTTTTATATGTCCTTCTAACTGACTTTTGCAGTTTGTTCCAAATTCACAAGAGTCACATTTATAATCAAATTCATTTAGATGTTTAGTTTTTATATGTACTTTTAAACCACTTTTCTTGTTTGTTCTATATTCACAAAAGTCACACTTGTAATCAAATTCCTTCAAATGCTTAGTTTTTATATGTATTTCTAAATTACTTTTGCAGTTTGTTCTCAATTCACAAGAGTCACATTTGTAATCAAATTCCTTCAGATGCTTAGTTTTTATATGTATTTCTAAATGACTTTTGACGTTTGTTCCATATTCACAAGAATCACATTTATAATCTAATTTCTTCAAATGTTTATTTTTTATATGTACCTGTAAATGCTGTTTGCTATTGGTTCTAAATCCACATAAATCACATTTATAATCATATGTCTTCAAATGTTTATTTTTTATATGTAACTGTAAATGTTGTTTGCTATTGGTTTTAAATCCACATAAATCACATCTATAATCAAATTTCTTCAAATGTCTAGTTTTAATATGCCTGCTTATAGATCGTTTATGTTTTGCTCGAAACACACACAGCGAACACTTAAATATTGTCTTTTGATCTCGTGAGCTGGATTGTTCTACTTCTATATTTGTTATGCTATAATCAGTTTTAGAATGTTCTTGGTCGTCCTTTCCTACAACACAAGCGTGCGTATTTTTCAAGTGCAGCCTGAGGAATCCTTTAGTCTTCAAACGTCTGCTACAAATCCCACATGTATGCATTTTAACTTCGTAATGATGGCTGTTGGTGTGCTCCTTGAGATCTGCTTGGTACTTTGTTCTGTACTTGCACTGCTCACATTTATAGATTTGACGGAGGCTTCTCTTACGTCCGCTCAATGCTGTTGACGCTTGTTTGACCGGTGGTGTCGGTAGAATTAACTTTCTGAAAATAAATAAATATTTCTAATCTCATGCTAAACATCAATTAAGGGCGGCATTAATTTGGCTAATGCGCTTTAATGAGGTAGATAGAGTCCCCGTATTTAATAAAAATTTAATCTAACCACTGTTTTTGATATCAATACTTTACTTGAACTCTCTCACCACTGTACACTATGTCGAATGTGGCTCAACATCATATTTCTTTAAATGTCAAGCTAGAGTCAACATTATAAAAACAATTACTAAAATAGATTGATATGTTAAAATCTGCTTCTTTTTACATATTTTGTAATACAGAAAGACTGAAATTGTCACGGTAATAAGTAAAAAAATAAATAATTAAGGCGTGAGATTTTGCCGATTCTATTAAACGAAAAATTCCATTATAACTTATTTGGTAATAATCTTTAAAATCACATTGCATAAATATGCAATTTGACATTTCCTTTGTATATTTTACTTGTTTTTCTACTGAAATTCTTGATACTACAAACATTTCGTTGTTTCATTTAATGTATGCTACATATTGACTAAAATATATTCTGGTAGCTACGAAGTGACCAACAGGAGTTTTTTCAACGCCTAAAAATATGGATGTTGTGGTCATTTAGTTCTTACCATTTAGAATTCTCAGAAAATGAGAATTGATTATCCGAAATGTAGTATAAGAAAAATTCTTGCTAAATAGCCATTATTTTGTATTTTAAAATTTTAGAAGTTTGTTGCACACCTTCTTGGGTAAGTATATTTTATTATTTTCTTGTTCAGAATAATCCTTCATTGTATTTGTATACGTATATCCCTTTTCATCATTTGTTACATATTTCCGTTTACCATGCTTCAATTTTATCCTTATTTTTCTTTTAGAAATCCTTCTATCCGGCAGCAAAGGAAACACATTACACACCACAGGAATTCCTATGCCGAGCACACACTACTAATAACGGTGGTCTTCGTCACATCTTCCCTAATCTCGAACCAATGCTCTTTCTTCTGGTAACATGTCAATTAGTAAAGTGCTATAACAACATTAACATTGAATTTTTTCTTTTGCAGATTTTTAAACCACACATGACCATTTCCATTGTCCTTGGAGCCCTTGAGTTATACATACAAGAACTAACAAGTGAATTTTTAATTCATACTACTATTATTTACACAAAATATTTTATTTACGATCTGACATTTCCCATTGGAAATGTTTTTGATTTATATCCTTTTTTTTATATAACGTGTACGTATCTAATATATTTAGTTTGATTATTACTATTTTTTCTTATATTTACTTGTCTTGAACTCATATCCTAAATTTTTAATAAACGATTTTTAGAATACAATTAGTGTTCTTTTTCAATAACTTACCTAATTCTTAATATTATTATTTCAATGATGTGAAGGTCACAGCAATATGTACATATAAAATGGGTTTTCCCCGGAATTCTCACAGAAATCTATTGTACCTGATATAGCGTATAAAATGGGTTTCCCCCGGAATGCTCACAGAAATCTATTGTACCTGATTTAGTGTTATAAACGCGTTAACAACCTTTTCAAAACAGTGCGTCTAAAGAATGGAGTTCGTGCTAATGTTAGGTAGAAATGGGAAACCCGAGGTGGCCAAAATCTAACCCGAGGTGGCCAAAATCTCAATAAATCCATAAAAATTTATACATGACATTCCGGTAAATATTTTATTATATAGAGTGTTATTATTTTACAGATTCACTATATGCAGGGATTTTTACTTAAAATTTCATTAAAATATTCTAGGGCTTGAAAAAATTGCACTATTAAGAGTTTTTCACTATAAACAGTGTCGACTGTTTATTAAATCTAGTAAGTTTTCTATCATATTTAGTAATAGTTAGTTCATAGAAATTTTTTGGGTAAATAGGTGCACCGAATTTAAGGAATTAGTTTTATTAGTTTGTTTGCTTCTTAAGTTTCTTCCTATTGTTTGCTTCTTTTTTGTGTACTTTCTCTCTGAAATTTAGTTTATAGTAACAAATTTGGAATTATTAGTCTCAGATGAATTTAGTGTAAATAGAGTAATTTTCTAAGACAACAAAGTTAAAGTTATATTTATTTAGTCAATAATCATTTATCTTCTTGCTCCAATACTTTGTGTAATCAATACTTCAATTTTTATTATTGTAATGTACTAAATTTGCTATTTCAAATTTCTCTTTTTATTTAATAAATTGTTATTATTTCTATTAACCTGTGTTTCCATTGAGGTGGGCCTTTATATTAGAGTACATTTTCCCATTTTAATTTTGCAATACTTTAACAACAGTGACCCTGCCTTTATTATTATAAAATGGGTGGCGCAAACGGGCATTAGTTAACTTCTCTTAGCAATCTCACGCTCTTACTAAATAATCTGAACTAGTATACAGGGTGGGTCACAATATAATACCGATAGTCTACTTCGAGGTCAACATCTGAAAATATTATTAATCATAATATATATATACAAAGTGCTTGCGGGCGATCTGCGTGTATAGTTTATTGTGAGATAAAACGACGACAGTAGGGTACTTATGCCGATTCTGGCGCCACCACCACCCCCCACTCCTACTACCCCCCCCCCTCCCCGCAAGATAGGTAGAACCCTCTACCAACCCAACTGATATGGCGCCCCCTAGCGGCCGCCAACCCAACTAAAAATTGCAGATTTCATCATTACCAACCCAACTGATGTGGCGCCCCCTAGCGGTCGCCAACCCAACTAAAAATTGCAGATTTCATCATTACCAACCCAACTAAAAATTGCAGATTTCATCATTACCAACCCAATGTGGCGCCCTCTGACGGCCACTAACCAAACTAAGGAATGGCAGATTTCATCATTACCAACCCAATGTGACGCCCTCTCACAGCCACTAACCAAGAAATGGCATCTCTCATGATTACCATAATGCAGCATCCTCTCACGGTCGCTATCCAAACTAAGGTGACGTCAGACAAAATGGCGGACCATCAAGATGGTCTTTGTTTCTAGAGAATTCCTGAATAAATTACCAGGCTTGCTATCGCGCTTCTCAATGTACTTCAAACAGGTCTAAACATGTTTCCAGCGGAAACCGCAACGGCTGTCTGCTTCTGTGATAGCCGCATGCTTGAAATGTATATCTTACTTATAAAATAAAATAAAACAAACAATATATTTTTTAAGAAAAACAATTTATTTATTATTATTTATAAATTAACAATATTATTTTAAATTAACAATATTTCCAAGTTTCATGACCTCAAAGTCATAGTAAAGCGAATTATAACTAATATGTAGCACTTCCATCATAAGGAAAGCGTTAAATGAATTACAATGATCGACAAGTAATTTTGATACATTCGTATATAAATCTCCAGTTAATGCCATGCAGGCGGTTAATATCATTTTATAAAATGTTATGAAATTACTATTTACTAAAAATTCTAATTTACTCTTAATGAGCAGTCGCAAATTAAACAAATTGCTATAGGTATCGGAGGACAATACCAGTTGCTGATTGCGACTGCTTAATACAATTACGCTAGTATCTCTAAATGTTGACGTTCGAATTTGATGATTCGGACTGCAACCCTCCGTCTTACAAAATTCTTCCCACTCGTCCAATGTGAAGAATACACAGCTTGCAGGCGATCGAATCTGGATGATGGGCACGAATCCAGCCGCCGGACTAAGGCCGATATTCACCCACTTCGAACCGCATTTGTTGAGGAAGTATGATGACTGCCCAATCAGTTGTTTTTCCTTAACGATATTATCATCAATCATTTTAAGCGAATCGCCAATAAATTCATTATAAGTTTCTGAAAAGAATTAAAAAATATATAGATATAAGTTTATGTACATAATAATTTTGTATTCTTACTAGCTTCCATTTTAATCTTAGAGGTTAAAAAGAATATGTGTGAACTCGAATGCAAACAAACTAATACTGATTTAGTGGGAGAAAATTACAGTGAGAAGCAAACAAAAAAAGGGTGGGTGTACTTACACAAAAAAGGGTGGGGGTACTTACACAAAAAAGGGTGGGGGTACTTACCCAATTTGAAGCGGTAGAGCAGCTGCACCCGAGGCATGTGCAGCGACCATCTAAGGAGCTGGTGAGTCGATTTTATAATGCCCCCAGGCGAGAGTATGAATGCCATCCTCATCAATCCGGCGTTTATCATCGTGAGGTGATAGGCTCAATTTATTTTGCTTGACGGTATAAATCTCATGTAGTTTGATTTGAAAAAGATTTTGCTCCCTTAATAAAATATCATTATTCAATAAACAGTGCTTGTAATCTGCCAGACTAATCTCATCCCGCACAACGTTCTTTTTAACACCCTTAACCTTTTTAATCTCCCTACCCTCAACCTCTAAGGCATACATTTTTGCGCGCAATCCGACAAATTCACACATTATATTACCCGCATTTTCGTCTTTAAATAAACCTAAAACAGCCTTGTTTTGAGGTGCTATGCTGTAGACATTATTTGCCGAAAAGTTCGATGTATCGAATTTTGATATATTTTTTTTCATGTCGCTGTATATATCGTCTGTTTCTACTTTTAAGATAAAACTATCCGTATCCATATAACACAGACGGACCTTTTCTGCATACACGCGTCTCAAAAAATTGTGGAAAAAGTCATACATCAGGTGCTTTGATAGCTCCAAGACGGAGAAGCCGATATAAATAGGTTTATTATATACGACTTTCAGCTTCCCCATCTGGACAGCCACAAAGTTTTCGGAAAAAATACTAACACTTTTAAAATTCGGTTTCGCGATTAAACTACCAGCCCCGCGACTTTTGCCATGGTCCTCCCAACGTGTGACCAATTTGACTTCCACTCGCTTGTCAACATTCTCCATGGTTTTACCATATACGGAGTTGTTCATAAGCTTGTAGAAGTCCTTTTCAAAATCGTTCCTAGCATGCTGACGTAGGCTGGTGTTTAGGTCGATATAAGTTTGAAGCCAGTTTGACTGGTTGAATTTTAAAACGCGGTGAATTTTGGTGATTTTAAGGCCGAAATGTAATGCTTGCTTTAACGTTTGATAGTGTATGACATATTTCTCTTTGTTCTGTAAATTCGCGATCAACTTTTTATACTGAAATTTAGACGTGGGAGGCACCATGTTTTCGGGCATAAAAGGTAGGTCGTTATGCTCATCGTGCAAAGTTACAGGGTACGTGACATCTACCTCCAAAAAATAGCCAATCGGCGAATCATCAGCGACCCCAGATATATTTAGATTGTCAATTTCATCCTGACTAGCCCAACTGAACCCACCGAATGGTAGATACTGCGACATTGCCCACCCGTACAAATTGTTCGCGTCCCAATAAGCTAAATACGAGCTAGGAGCACTCGCATCATAATTAGGCATATACTTATTATTTGCCGTAGCGTGCCGCAATGATACTTGACACAACCCACCCCTGATACTCTGCTTAACAAAATGATGCATGTCGATGTCTATGAGTAGCTCCAGCTCAATTTTGGTGTGCTTCAACATAGCATCCCAAGACAAGCCCGGGCTGGTGTAATATTGAGCCGGATCCAGACTGTATGTATCCCGACAAATTTTCCTGAAATTTTCAAAAATATCTGCTAAAAGTAAAACGTCTGATTTTAAATATAAGTTTGAGTACTCTAATAAATTTTGACATCCAAACGTATTCCATACAGTTTGCGCATGTTGATATTCAACATCCGAAATATCAACATTCGTTAATGAATTAAAAAAATCGCGTTTTGCCGGTAAGGTCGATTCGTTCAATCGCCCAAAGGTATCTATGTATTGATAGGGGAATACACCCTTCTTTCTAATTAAATGGAAATGTGAATCTAGTGGAAACGCCCGCCTAACATTGACAAAGTCTTGCGGGCTCAAATTTTGTGCAAGCTTATCGATAGAAGACGCCATGAATCGAAAACTATCTAAAAACCGTAGTTTTATATAAACATTTTTTTTCTCGCCCGATTTTTTATCTGTGTAGTCACCAACCAAAACTTTCGCGCTGAAACTGATATATCTTTCTTTATTAATAGGAATTACGTCAATATCTAAATTTTGTTGTGCCAAATCTCTTAAAAATAGATGGCTATCATACCCGCTCAAATTGTGAAAATAGATAGGGACAAATTTCGGAATTTTGAAGTTTAGATTACAATTAGAATGAGCGGCCCCTCGAAACGCTCCCGTAATGTGGCAGTGATCTCTCACTCTATCTCCGTTGAGAGACAGCTCACAAATGTGGCAAATCACGGCCTCATTATATAATTTTCGCTCGCTATTATTTAAAGTTTTCATAGATTAGCTTAACATCTTCTATCAATTTTTGGACAAACACCGTTGAGCAATCTAAACCGGCATACGTGACAAATTTATTCAACTTTGCATCAAACGAACATACAATTTGATATGCAAAACTATAGGGAACGTGTTTGAATGTTTTATTCGTATACGAACTAGCTGGATCACGGCTGCATGTGTGAATCGGTTGGAGAATACTTTCAAAATCCGCATAAACGACGAACGGAACGGACATCTTCTTATGATGACTATCGAAACGTAAAATGTTTTCTGGCAGCATATCGCCAAATTTTGTTTTACGCGCGTCGGTTGAGGGTAGTACCGTATACACATGGTTGCAATCGTGTTGTTGATGAGCGTTTAATTTTTCGATGGTGCTGAAATTAATTAAACACCCATCACAGATGTGAGCTTCATGACCATGTTTATTGATTTGAGATGAGACTAGCCTGGACAGATTTTTAATTAAAACATAATGGGCTCTTTTTCCATCATCAATTAGGAGTAAATTGATGTGGATATCTTTTCTGCTTTTAGTGAAATGAATTGGCCCCACCACCTCATGATTTTTTGTTTCATCATTAATAGCCAAACCGTAAACGTTAATACTTAAATTGTTCATATTCTCAATTTTTGAAATATCTTTAATTTTAACGGGGAATTGAATACCTTCTAAATTTAGGACGCTGGAGTAATGAGGATAACTACTAACTCTATCTACACTCATGTTTGCCGGGTGGAGTGCTGCTACAATCGACCAACACAAGCATGCATCATCCGAGTTCTGAATATTGATGCATGCTTTCCTGCTTCGAATAGAGGGGGGTAGTTCCAAATAAGATGATCCCCCAAGAGGTTGGTAGCTGTTGATGTTAACCTCTAAATGCGAGACCATCTTAAGTGTCCAATTGCTCCCCCTATCCGAAAACTCTTCAGCTTTCGATTTTATGATGGCAGCAGCCTGATCAAAAACGTCCTCTAAGTCTGAAGACCCGGTGACAATGACGTACCGAGTATTGAAGGACTTTAAGTCGACTATTTCCTCATCAGCTACGGTTTTAGCATAATGAGCAAATAGCTCTAACTGTACCTTAATACCCGATACAACCTTGGCCAGAACATCGTTAATCAGGCCGCACACTTTCATTTTCAAATTCGATAAAAAATTTGTGATGTCAGCACTTTCATCACCTAAAATTTTGTAACTCGCGACCCGGCTTTTAAATGAGGAATTAATTTTGAACACTCCATCCGGCAGCATAAATGTATTATTATTCAAATGCTGCTGTGTGCGAAGATGCCCCCTATACAGAGAATTATTAGGGAACATCAACCCACAACAGCTTCTCTGAGGCGCACCTCGACTGGTAGATGGCGCAGCATCCACAGGTCTATTAGAACTTGTGGATGGTGTAACATCTACTTTGGCCACCTTCTTAGGTGGTCCCGCAACATGCTCACATGTATTCACACCCCCACCGCAAGTCTCACATTGAAAATTGCGGTGAACTGTGTTTACATGCCGCTTCAAACTATCCCGCCGGCTGAAGGACTTCCCACATATGACGCAATTCATTCTATGAAAAACAAATTAAAAATAATTAATATAATAAATTTAAAAGAATAAAAAGCTATTGAAGCCTAATTTTTAATATATCTAAATTGCCAATTTATTTTGACTGATCCGCGTATATGAATTGATATAAAATACTAATTATAGACCTACATATATAAAAATAATATTTTAATACATAAACTTTGACTGATACCCGTATATTTAACTAAAAATACTCTTATTGTTCAGAATTTATTTAAATTATTGAGAAAAACCTTTAAAGAACCGTATGAAATAATCAACTTAATTACATAAATTTACACACCTAAAAATTTAAAAAAGAAAAAAAACACAATATAAAGAAGCCACAAAATGCGTATAAAATACTTTGAAGCACCCTGGATAATTGTATATAAAAATAATATTCAATAAAATATTAATAAAATATACACCATTAAATTATTAAAAACAGCCTTATAATTGATAAAAACAATTTTTAAAAAGTCCTATAAAATTTTAGAGTAGTAGAAAAACTATGATCAGCGTATATTTAACTAAAAAATACTTGTATTATTGAAAATTTATTGATAAAACCCTTTAAAACCTTATAAAATAATCAACTTAATTACATAAATTTACGCACCTAAAAATTAAAAAAGAAGGAAAAAACAATATAAAGAAGCTACTAAATACGAATAAAATACTTTGAAGCACCCTGGATAATTGTATATAAAAATAAAATATTAATAAAATATTAATAAAATATATACCATTAAATTATTTAAAAAAATAACCTTATAATTGAGAAAAAACAATTTTTAAAAGTCGCATAAAATTTTAGAGTAGTAGAAAAACTATGATCAGCTTATATTTAACTAAAAATACTCTTATTGTTCAGAATTTATTTAAATTATTGAGAAAAACCTTTAAAGAACCGTATGAAATAATCAACTTAATTATATAAATTTACGCACCTAAAAATTTAAAAAAGAAAAAAAAAACAATATAAAGAAGCTACAAAATGCGTATAAAATACTTTGAAGCACCCTGGATAATTGTATATAAAAATAATATTCAATAAAATATTAATAAAATATACACCATTAAATTATTAAAAACAGCCTTATAATTGATAAAAACAATTTTTAAAAAGTCCTATAAAATTTTAAATCTAATGTAAAATATTGCGAGTTAATATTATATAAATTAGGCTTTCTAAATACCTTGTAGTAAAACACAAACAAGCACTAAAAACGATGTTGACTGTTCGAAGATACTGATTATAATGAAATTAAAGATGTCGATCTACGCATATATAGATACTCATTCGTGACGTATACATCCATCTGCGTCAGGTTCCCACACCAATTGATATGTTAATCAATTAGAGAAAACCCTTTTTTTTCCCGCGCATACATATATATACATATATACGTATGCAGGCAGATGCAATTAAGCGCGGCTGCATTCTGTTCCCATGGGTGAGTGTGTGTGTGGTCTATGTACAGCTGCGACGACCCTTTTTTTCCCCACGCATACGTATATCCGTGTGAACGGATATAATTAAGAGTTGCTGCATTCCGATCCCACGCCCGAGCCGTGTTCTAAGGAATGCACTTAAATTTTTAGCGTTGCATACCTGCATCGAATGGAGGTCGTCCGGGTGGCCCTTTTTAGGGCAGGCGATGGTTAATTAATGTAAATGTATAAAAAATCTCTCGCTTGCATACCTACCTCGGATTGGTGCCGTCTCGGCGGGCCTTTTATACATGTATAGACATGTTTATACGTATACTATTTTTGCTATAATATTATTATTAATATGTATAGGTGGATTGAAATAAAAATAATAAGGTTAAAATAATTCTTTATTTTTTAGATAATTGCATAGAGTTATAATATTATTTTGCGTGCATATACATTCTTCATTAGTTTTATTATTATGATAAAAACAATGATTGACATTTTTAATAAGCTTTGGTACATCATTAAAATATTCCAAGTTAATTATGTCAATATCAACATATTGCTTAAGTAGCTCCTTTTTTTGATGTCCTTTAACATACACTCTATTATATGAGTTACAGATATTTTTTAACAAGTTAATAATGTCCTTAAAATATACATAACCAGTAGAGTATTCTATATTTAAATAATTATTTTCAAGCCATCGAACGGTCCTCTGATCTTTCTTCGATAATAGATGGAATTCAATGCTAGGTTTAAATAAAAAATGGATGCTCCTTTCTCCGTCACTTATGCTCATCTCTTTTGGATCGAAATGTTGAATCGCATAACCTTGTATGTCTATAATAAGGAATGATTGAAGTTGATCTCGAGTGTCAATTGCACCTCTTTTAGCCATGAGGTCTCGCGATTGACTGAATGTTATATAATTTTCTTAACAGTGCCTGTCAGTGCACTATATTCAACGACACAATCTTGTAAAATTAACAATAAACAAGAGGTGTCCTCGCTAAACGTCTCCTGGCACTGCATCTCAAGCTTAACATCGACGGTGGATGATTTTAAGCTCTCATTCTGCTTCGAACAATCTATTACGTAAAGTGCTGAATCGTGGAACTTCTCGTAGCTCATGAGAGGTCCCCGAGTGCTTCCATAATAGCTCGATTGAAATTTTGTGTACATTAGATATGCTTGGGCATATAGTTTTTTACTCATATCTATATTCATATCGCTATATGGGTAATATTCTGAATTTAAATGCAATTTAATATTTGTGATTGAAGCGTGATCAAAGCTTGATGCATCTTGCTGAAAATTATCTTTTCTGTTGCGTTGAAACGCTATGATAGCATATCTGGGCTTCTCTAGATTAGTGCTAGTTTTAACAGGCCAAATGTCAGTTTTCGTTGCACGCAAAGCTGGAAGTTCATATAATTCCCATTTACGAAATGTTAAATATATCGGTTTATTGGTTTTAAGGGTGTTTAAGAACTTTAAGCGTGTCTGATCATTTACGCTTACATGTGGCACCCGCCATTCAATCTTTTCAATCTCGATTGAGGCCTTTTTTGTACCATCAGCGGTCTTGTTTTGATAGCAGTTTTCATCCGTTTTACTTCTAATTAGGACTAATTCTTGACTGACGTTAATAATAACCCTCCTGTAATCGGAACAGAAGCCTAAAAGCATGCTCAATGGAAGGCATGCGTTGAACTTGTTATTGGAGAGTGTCGCTTGCCGCTGTGCGAATGGTCCCCACCCAGCAATCGACAACATTCGACTTTCATCTTCATTATATGAAACTAATGCTTTCATCGTAGAACTGATTCCTGGCTTCATTGCGCGATCGATTTCTACACCATTAAGCTCATATCGAATCTGATCAAACAAAAAAGCGTATGCATTGTTTGTTAATTCAGGTAGACCCGTACCATTATCATCAGGTTTAAATTTCTCCTCTATGTATATATAACTCTCGGAAGGTAGTGTGTATATATCTTGATTTTGAATACTTATGCGAACTTCATCATTTAAGTTGAAATTGTGTGTTCTCGGATAATATGTGTGATACTCTTCTTTCGTTATAACTTCGTCAAAATGCACACCTTCAAATATTGATAGCTTTTCCTCCATTTTTTACTCGAAAGCCTAACGATTGTAAAAATATTATATTGGCCGATGTTAACTGCTTGAGTTTAGATGTTGAAGTGATCTTCCGTTGTGGGGGTGAGGAAGTTATATAACGTTTACGAAATGAAAGGCCCATTATGAAACTCTTTTTAATTCTAATCTAACAATGATTTGCTCGCCTCTAAAGTTTACGACATCACCATCTTGATCGAGCAGTGTTAATGTGATATTATCGATACGCTTAGAATTAATTGGTAGATATATTATATGCTCGGGCGCTATATTAATCGAAAACCCAGCTTCAACTTGTGGAGAAAATTCGTAGAGCGTGTGGGATAAACGACTATCGTTGTAGGCTGATGTTGTGATATTGCACTCAATTCTTATTGTCGACACTTTTATAATATTGACAGGTAAATCCGATTCATGTTTTTGATCGGCTGGTAATAGCTTCCCACTAAAACCTAATATGCTTCCTATAGAGTCTCTAGGTCCAAAATTTATTTCATATTTGCTTTTAATTTCACACTTTATTGTATTGTTGTTTGGTTTGAGGGATATTGCACCTCTAGGCATCGCATTCATCAAGAAATCGGCGATATCACTTATCTCATAAGATCCTGTGGGAATTGTAATAACTTTGTCATTATCATAATAAAATTTGTTACAGCCCTCTACAATGTTGGGAATCGAATTGTAGCTATTAAATCCTATTAGACCCAGAACATATTCATAGTGGGGATTCAATTCAATAGGCGGATAATAATCAACAGAAAGCACTGATTTTGTGCCCTTCAGGGTGAAAGTGTACGACATGACTAATATATTGATATATGAACATACGATTATATATTATTTAGTAGGAATTCTAAGCATAAGTGACCACAATTGAATGTATTGAAATTTTGGTATCGCTTATGATTATACATTATTTTATTAGGTCCCTTTCTATTAAAATATTCTATCAATTCCGGTGGAGGCTTTAAATTGCCAAACGAATCATAATAGTATATATTAGAACCTCTCTTCTTATAACAGACCCAATGTGTTCCCGATCCTTTAATGCTATCCAAATTAACGACTGCGCTTTCATTTTTGTTGGGTGATTTTGGTAGAGTATCCCTCATAAATACACCTCTAAAATGGTGAATATATTTCGCATATTTCAAAATATCATGATCGGTTAATGCTCTTTGAGGCAGTCGACTTATTAGTTTTTTGATGGTTTTAGATATAAACCTAAGCCTCGCTTATATGGCTTCAGATATAATCCTTTACCTTTTAATGCGATAGCTTCCATAGTTTTATTATGCCTTTCAGCTTCCCGTAATTGACTTCGAGCCGCTTTCGCTTTGAGTACTGCTTGTGTTATACCACTTACACCGCCTGCCAGTGAGCCGAGAGCGCTTAGCCCGGCGAATATTGGTATGAGTGGCAATACGCCTCCAACTTTCGGTATGGGGATTATTCTGGGGGTTTTAATATGTTTTCGACCTCCAGCCTCTTTGATTGCAACCTTAGCTGCTGCCAATGATGATTTAGCACCCTGTTTAATATCACCCCCGAATCGCTTAAGAGTCTTCTTAACATTGGTGCACACTATTTTTTTAAAAGTTTTTTTGTTTAAGCCCATACCAAATTTTCTTTTGGTCTTCATTGCGTTAGTCACCAACCAGGCTGCTGTCTTTTCACCAACACTTGCGTCTGCTGACTTTACACGATTCCAAGCTTTTTCTTGCAATATCAAATCTGCCTCGTGTCGATCTTTTAAATCTTTATGTTGTGAATATGCGATATCGTGTTCCCGACAAGCCGCATCCAATGGATTAATGCCGGGATCACCTCGTGCTAAACGTTTCTGGAGCTTTGTACCAGGACCACAATACATGTACCCACCTGGCAGGTGAAGCTCTATAGGCAACTTGTTGATTATCGAGTTCACGACACCTCCGCCCTCTTTAAAAGTTAGCATCGAAATGAATTAGCTTTATAAACATCCAACAATTTATATATAATTCATTCACCATGAGACTTGTGAAGCAGAAGGATGCCCTTGAAATAATCAACTTGGATTTGGACGTTGATGAAAAGGGCAAATTTCGGAAACATAGCAGCCTACTACCGAACTCCATTAGAGCGCTACTTTGCGGTGCATCAAACTCTGGGAAAACAAATCTCATGCTATCGTTATTATTCAATGAAAATGGTCTCAAGTTCGAAAACGTATACATTTATTCCAAGTCTTTATATCAAGCTAAATATAAGCTGTTGGAGAATGTTTTAAATAATGTTAAAGATGTGAAATATTTTCCTTGTAAGGAGAATGATGATATAATAGACCCCATGGAGGCTGAGAGAAATTCGATATTCATTTTTGACGATGTGGCGTGCGATAAGCAAAACAATATTAGAAAATATTTTTGCATGGGTAGACATAAGTGTGTTGATAGCTTTTATTTATGTCAAACTTATACTAGTATTCCGAAACAGCTAGTTAGGGATAATGCTAATTTTTTGGTATTATTTAAGCAGGATAATACAAATCTACAACATATTTACAACGATCATGTTGGAGTTGACATGTCATTTGAGCGGTTTAAATCGGTTTGTGGTGAGTGTTGGAAAGATAAATACGGATTCCTGGTGATAGACAAGGATAGTGATTTGCATAATGGTCGTTATAGGAAGGGTTTTGATTGCTATATATGCTGGTGAATTATTCATTTTATTCAGTTAATATATATCTGTCTGCAAATAATCATGCGCAGGCAGGCAGTTAATAGTAGAAAAATGGATTATGAGAAATTGAAGCGTGATATTATTAAGGCAAGTGAAGTTATTAGGAATAAGTATATGCAATTGAAGCTTAATCGTTCCGATGAAGATTATTTAATACGAAAAATGTTTAAGCCCATTACTGAGAACCTAGAAGGTTTGAACACGACAATAAAACAGGAAACACAAACAATTAAGGAGCCCATAATGAATATTACAAACACTTTGAAAAATAGAGGAAAGCTGATAAAAAAACAAGAGATAGAAAAGAGCTCTTCGATTAATCCATTCGATGAGCAGTCTAATCCATTGGTGGAAGAGGATCCGCATTCACATAACACGTTTTATGGAGATCTTAATCCTTTACCGAGAGAGTTTGTGCGAGGTCTTTTTCAAGATACAAGCAATGTATATGATACAACGTATGGTGTTACATTCGAACCCGAAACAAATAGATTGAAATTGGGTGGGCATACATTATATCTAGATGGTAAAGACATAATAATCAATAATAAGCTGTTTACGGGTTCTCGTGGTCTTTATGAATTAATATTTAAAACTAGCCCAAGTAGATATAATGAGGAGGATTTATCACATTACTATGACATTTTACATGAAACTAATGTGCATCGCAAACTGTTCCAACCCAAAAATAACTTGAGGGGGACTAGAGGCCACAAATGGCGTGAAATAATAAAACCTCTTCTTGCTAAATATTCCAGTTCGACTTCAGAAACATGGTCTGGCGGACATATAGGCAGCATGCTTGTTTCCAACACCAATGATAGATATCAATATGTCTATTGGGACGACATAAACGAGCTCGTGGATCGTCTTAAACTTTTGAAGGCCTCTCGGGATTCTGGCAATGAAAGTACCCATAATGAAATGCAGTCGATCATCGAGGAGCTTAAAGAATGCGGCGTAATTGAATAAATATTTAATACTATCATTCTCTTCATCAGTATCGTCATGAGTGTAGACAAATTTGGCCGATATCTTAGCATCGGTAAAGCTAGCGTTAAACGTCAAAAGCCATCTCTGCCATTAACAGAGGAAGGTGATGTTGATATTGGCGGTAAACGTATTTGTCGTGTAGCAGATCCTATACACGATCAGGATTCTGTTAATAAGCGTCACCTATCTAGTATACTTGGCGTAATAGATCTACGGATTGATAATGTGGTGAGTGATATTCAAATAAAAATAGACGCCTCAAATTCCAAAGTGGCTGAGGATATTAGTGATATCATACATCATATGCAGACTGCTGTTGAGAATAGAATCGAAAATGAACTAGACAATTTAAGGAACAATCTCGCAACAAACACCTGGGTTAGTGACAAGATCGATAAAATTAAGAGGGAATTGGATGAGAACTTGAATGCATTTAAAACTAATTTAAATAAAACTGTTAATTTGGATATATTTAAGGGTATTGTTAATGTTAGTGTAAATAATGTGCAACAGTCGATTAATGGAAAATTAAACCAGATGCAAGCTAGTGTTGAGAAGAAGATTGATGCTAAATTTGATGTTTTAAGAAAAAACCATGCCACAAATTCTGAAGTTAGTAAGAAGATTGAAAAAATTAAGAAGGAATTGGATGGTGAAATACTTGCACTGAAAAATAATTTAAATAAGGGCGTTAACTTGGATACAATCAAAGGGATTGTCGAAGTTAGTGCAAATACTCTACAAGATGAAACTGATCAAAAGCTGTATCGAATGGAAAAAAGTGTTGAGAGTAGAATTGAGGTTAAACTCAATGCTAAACTGGAAGCTATAAGAAAAAAACTTGAAAAGAAATCAGGGAATTCCCCACCCCCACAACCACCACCACCACCCCGACCGCTCCCAAGACAATAGAGACGAAACATAATTTTAATTCATTTACCATCGCATTGTTCTACCTACATGATGTATTAACACGCTGAACAATAATTGTTAATTATGAATAGTATTAAGCGTCATTTAGTTGATGAGCTGCATAGGCCGGCTCGTAGATTCTTTCCCAGACGTCGCGTCATTATTAGAGGGTTTGACGATGTTTGGCAGATTGACTTGGCCGAATTTATACCTCATGCACGAGAGAATGGCGGGTATAGATATATACTTGTGGTTATAGACTGTTTCTCGAAATTTTTATGGACTCAACCCCTTAAATCGAAAACCGGTCTGGATGTATGTAATGCTATGGAAGGCATTCTACAAGACACTCGACAGCCGAAAAATATACAGTCCGACAATGGTAAAGAGTTTTATAATACTCGATTTCAAAATCTCATGAAGAAATATGGTATAAACCATTATTCAACATATAGTACAATGAAAGCGTCTATTGCCGAACGTGTTATTCGTACGCTAAAGGGTAGATTATATAAGGAATTCACAATGAGAGGTAGCTATAAGTGGATAGATATTTTACCCTCCGTGACTGATATGTATAATAAAACAAAACATCGAACAATTAAAATGCGACCTTGCGATGTGACTAAAAAGAATGAGAAGCTCCTGCTTTCTACTATCTACAATGATGTGCAAACAGCTGTGAAGCGGAAATATAAAGTTGGTGACATCGTGCGGATAAGTAAATTCAAAAGTGTTTTCTCGAAAGGCTATCTCAGGAACTGGGGTAGTGAATTGTTCAAGATTATTAAAGCTAATGCTACAAATCCGCCAACATATATGCTGGAGGATATGAATGGAGATCCGATTTTGGGTTGTTTCTACGAACATGAATTGCAGAAAACTAAACATAAAGATGTATATCTGATTGAAAAAGTATTACGTGTAAAGGACGGAAAAGCTTATGTAAAATGGTTAGGGTTCGATAATTCGCATAATAGCTGGATTGACGAGGATAATGTTTTGTAATTTTATTAAAACTGTATATTATGATTATATAAAAATAAAAAAGTATTAATTCTATACATGCACGCATTTTTATTTAAGGTGAATTACATATCTGTATCCTAACATCCTGTATAAAACAATATAAGAAGTTTTTAATCGTGAGAAGGTATAAACGTTCAGCTGCAAAACATTATTCTTATATACTAACATTAAAAAAAATATGACTTCTATGTCTACGCATTTCATTAAGTGAGATGCACTTTATATATATCTAAAAGGGGTATTTTAAGGAAAAAATGTTGGATGCTATATTCTCTTTATTTAATAATGTATATTACATATATTTATTTATAAAATTATATAAAGTGTACAACAAAAGACCTAATCATATATTTTTCCATATTCTCCATTTTATAGCTTTATTTTACTAATATTTGTCACCAACGCATACATTTCTAAATCAGATTTGATTTTTTCAATTTCGGATATAAACCTCATAATTCTAATGTTCAACAAGTCTTTCTTCTGTCTAAGAGCCCTCCGCCTGCTTTCAACGGACATTGTCGACTGATGTATTTCCAGCAAGTCTAGACATGTTTAGGCGGGTCTGTACATGTTAGCTACTTGCGAAATGCTTCTGACTGGCAAATATTACATATCCACCACCAGTCGCGGCCAGCTCGTCATTATAGTCCAATTCAGGATGATTATATTGAGGATACCAACTCATTAACATCTTCGGTATGTTCTTATTTAAAGTCAGTACAGTCGATGTTTCTATGTCGAATACGCAAATTTCTGCATGAAGATCTAAATCAGGTTCACATATATATTCATACTCACTATAAATGTGCCACTTCTTAAGTTGGCTCATATTTGGGTTACAATATTCCAAAACGTTCATTAATTCATCGATATCAAAATATTGCATGTTTTGATATGCGAATGCCGCTATGAATAAACACTCGCTTTGATTCAATTCCGAGGATAATAACCAATCTCGCACTATGATAGGTATTTCAATACCATTAGCAGACAAAAAGTTGTCATATTTCTCATATTGCACCGCCATTATACTATATAGAAGATGCTACACCGCTTTGCAATTGATACTGACGATATTACATTCGAAATTCTTATATATTTAATATTTAGTTGGGGTAGTATCCATCAGGGAGCGCTTTTTATATTTTCTGCGCATGCGGCTATCACAGAAGCAGACAGCCGTTGCGGTTTCCGCTGGAAACATGTTTAGACCTGTTTGAAGTACATTGAGAAGCGCGATAGCAAGCCTGGTAATTTATTCAGGAATTCTCTAGAAACAAAGACCATCTTGATGGTCCGCCATTTTGTCTGACGTCACCTTAGTTTGGATAGCGACCGTGAGAGGATGCTGCATTATGGTAATCATGAGAGATGCCATTTCTTGGTTAGTGGCTGTGAGAGGGCGTCACATTGGGTTGGTAATGATGAAATCTGCCATTCCTTAGTTTGGTTAGTGGCCGTCAGAGGGCGCCACATAGGGTTGGTAATGATGAAATCTGCAATTTTTAGTTGGGTTGGTAATGATGAAATCTGCAATTTTTAGTTGGGTTGGCGACCGCTAGGGGGCGCCACATCAGTTGGGTTGGTAATGATGAAATCTGCAATTTTTAGTTGGGTTGGCGGCCGCTAGGGGGCGCCATATCAGTTGGGTTGGTAGAGGGTTCTACCTATCTTGCGGGGAGGGGGGGGGTAGTAGGAGTGGGGGGTGGTGGTGGCGCCAGAATCGGCATAAGTACCCTACTGACGACACCGAGAGTTTGTATGAGTTAGTACGAGAAAGCAATATACAAACTGCTTTTTGGTCGAGTGTAGTGTTGGAAAATAAGGGATTCGATTACATTTTCGCTGAGGCCAGACGGGCTAGACTGACCCTCGTTTAATCAGGGCAACAAGGATAGATAGCAGCTGTACTTGCGCATATCATTTCAATATTGTTAACGGCCGATATCTAGTCGACGAGCACACTTTTAAATCGCGTTTCTGGAAGGTGGGTAACGGTTGTTATTTTAAGATGGATTATTGTACGCCAGAAGATAAACTATTTATTATAAAGTAATTTTGCGGTGGTAACTCTGCGCCAGTAAGTAGGGATTTATTTGCAGTGAATTATCCGATCGATTCCTAGCGCAAATACAATTCGTAACACGGTTCGACGTTTTGAAACGACTTTTACGTTAGTAAATAACAAAAATAAATATGCTCCTGATAGGAATGTCAGTGATTTGGAAGTGCAAATATGCGCCTCTGTTGAATTGAATCCTAGCATGTCATCCCGCCAAATTGCTCGTGAATTTAACATTGGTGCTACAACGGTTGAAAAAATATTACGTAAAAATAAGTACCGGTCGTACAAAATATCAACGTCTCAAGAACTTCTTCCCGCCGATTATTACAGGCGTATGGAATTTTGCGAAGTAATGATTAATAAATATCAGGATGATGAGTTATTTTTTAATAATATCCTGTTCACAGACGAAAAATAATTTCATGTGCATAGTCATCATAATCGCGCAATTTGTCGGTATTGGTCGCGTGAAAATCTACATTGGAATATTTCTACGCGAACGCAATATCCAATGAAAATAAATGTATGGAGCGGTATCCTTGGAAATTAAATAATCGGACCTTTTTTTTTATTAACGGCAATTTAAACGGAAATAGGTACTTAGAGTTGCTGCAAAATAATATTGTTCCAGCTGTACGGGAACGATTTAATATTAATTAAGTATGGTTTCATTAGGACGGCTGCCCCGCACACCCCACTCGTAATGTTACCCACTTTTTAAACAATGTCTTTGGAGACAGATGGATAGGCAATTCAGGTCCTATTAAATGGCCACCACGATCACCGGATCTAGTCCCGAATGACTTTTTTCTATGGCCCTTTTTAAATAATTCAATATACGGTTACGGTGATCAACGTCCATCTAATTTAGAACAATTACGCGCCAAAATTATTGAAATTTCGAATCATGTTACCCCGGAAATGTTGACAAATGTCCGTCGAAATTTTTATAATCGGCTGGGTTACTGCTCAGCTCAGAGGGAGGCTTATTTGAGCATTTAATAAATAATTAAGTCATTGTATTTGCGTTTATACTTACTGAAACATTTTGTTTAGTTTTATACAAATTTATTATTTACTTTCAGAATTTTAGTTTATTTCCTTTTCTATTTTTCTTCGGAATTATTTACCTTTTATCTTAATAAGAGTTTTGTTATTGGTACGTTTTCGAATTTTATATCAGTTATATTTCTTACCTTTGATATTATAAGAAAAGAATTATTATTTTTAAGTTTTTCGAATTAATGATAATTTCTTTTATTTACTCATACAATTTGGGAAGCTGTGATGAAATCCGTTACTAAAATTATTTAGTGCGATTATCTGATGGTTCAACAAGTCTCTACTTATAAATCATTATTAGGTAGTGCTTTTTATTGTTTAATATAATTGCCATCTTCTCTAAAGCAGTACAGTAAATGACTTTATTCTTAGTTAAAGAATTTGTTATTAAGAGTAACAGTAGCAATTCTCAGGACTAACGCAGTAACTGCTGTGTATACACGGTGCCCGAGAGCCGACAAAACAGTCTAGTCTGAGTGAAACTGAACCGTATTCCCCTATCTCGCCCATGTATAGCGGTGTCGACTTTAACGTAGCTCTAATGTTAGTAACAGAGGCTGCCCCCTTATACTCCCACTTATAGTCGACCAGCTTGTCTAGTATATTCATGCGCAGGTAGATCGCGTGCACACTGTATATTAAAAGTGCTTTCGTCTCAAGATCGCGACGCCCTCGGTGCTTGACACTCGGAGCTACTCAGAGCGGAACCGAATCGAACGACTTTTTGTGCCATACAGTATACAGTGCACGACAAGTGACAGTTAACCTCAATTGAATTATAATTTTTTTCAGAATAGAAAATGACGGATATTTTCGTTTTGAAGGTATATTTACATTGTTCTAAAATTTATTTTATTTTCGATATGATTAATAATATTTAGAGCTTACTGGACACATCATATGCCGATATCTCGAAATCAGAATCTTGAATCGGAAGATTCTGATTCCGAGAATCTTCCGATTCATGTTTATCGCTAATGTCAGAGGACCTAGATGATGACTATGATTACCATGAACACGAGAAGAAAACAAAAATGACGAATTATGTGGAAGTAATAAGAAAGTATAGTAATGAAGAGTTTAAAACTCATTTCAGAATGAAGCGATCAACAGCATATAAGCTGCTAGGTAATAACTGTTACAATATATAAACAAGAAAATAACAAACATAATTTTGATTATAGGTTTGCTTAGTAATTCTGGAGTTATTCCTTCTCATTTAGATGGAAGAAAAAAAGTGACTGCAGAAAAGGCATTGTTCATTACTATATGGTACATGTGTAATCAAGAAACCTTCAGGCAAATTTCGGACAGGTTCGATGTATCCTATAGTAGTGCTCATGCTTGCATTAAAAGAGCTGTGAATTTTTTAATGTCAATAAAATCAGACATTATAAAATGGCCTACGCCCATATATACAGGATGTCCAGAAACTCTCCTGACAAACGAAGACCGGAGATTCCTCAGATAATTTGAAGACAATTTAACCCAATTCACCCTAGTCCGAAAATGCTTCCTAAAGGTCATAGGCGTCCGTTTTGGGTAGGTAAACGGTTATTTTAACGCATAACTTCCTTGTCTTTAACTTTTAAGCATTTGTGACACTATATTATTAAATTTTCAGGTATTCTAGTACTAAAAGGTACTCTTACTTTAAGTCGGTAGGATACACCGTTTTCTAGAAAAATCGATTTGAAAATTTTTCGTTTTTTCGTCATTAAAATTCAATTTACCATTTTTTGCACTACTTCGCTCTGAACTGCCAACAGAAATAAAACCTACGTTTTTAATTGTCAAATTGTTGTCAGTTCGCGAAGTTGAAATGACGAAAGATGAAATGACGAAAAAACGAAAAATTTTCAAATCGATTTTTCTAGAAAACGGTGTATCCTACCGACTTAAAGTAAGAGTACCTTTTAGTACTAGAATACCTGAAAATTTAATAATCTAGTGTCACAAATGCTTAAAAGTTAAAGACAAAAAAGTTATGCGTTAAAATAACCGTTTACCTACCCAAAACGGACGCCTATGACCGGTACTAGAAATTCGCAATTGATGGAATCGATTCATCTCTGGAGGATAAATAAGCATACCAGTTTTTGTTTTTCTAAATAGAAGCGTTCGGGAGATATTAAAAAAAACTAATTACAAGGCGCCATCTTCAAAGAGCTCTAGCTCCCTTAGGAAGCATTTTCGGACTAGGGTGAATTGGGTTAAATTGTCTGAAAATTATCTGAGGAATCTCCGGTCTTCGTTTGTCAGGAGAGTTTCTGGACACCCTGTATAATACTACTATATCGCGTGTAGACAAGGAAATCTTCGCTCCAACATTGTGAAATAAAACATATGATGCTATGCCGTTTTATTGGTGTATTGTGTAAATTGCGCATGCGTTACAAATAATTTTTCAAATTTAGGTCTGTTTGTTTATCACATAGATTCATTACTATAAATATTTAATTATTGTTTGTACATCGTCAAACAAGTATAAATAGTTTAAAAATCGACAAACCTCTTTATAATTAATAATTGTGCCTTTTCAAAAGTGGAAAAATAATTTAATTTCCCGTAGTGGCGGAAAAAATATCGTCCTGGCATCATGTGCAAATCACAGACAAACAAACGATCATACTGAAGAAGTATATTTGTCAAAAGTTGTACAAATTGTAGTTATGTTATCGTAAATATTGTAAATTAATTAAGTAAAACCCGCAATCAGTTCAGAAAGAAAAACACCTCTATAGGTCATGTACAAAAATTTGCGATATAATAACAACACCAAAATTATTCAACTCTACATGCAAGAATAATAATGAATTAGATATTGTGGTATTCTTGTATTCTTGAATTACTCTCATCTATATCGGAGCAATGTACAGAAAGAACACAGTAAATTTTACATGAATTAGGTAATTATATTATTATGTTACATATTAAAATATTTGAATTGCTCATAATAAAAAGGCTTCTATTAAACCTCTTAGAAGAGACACATACCAATCTTTTTGCTACAACCTTCTATTTTTTTTGATATATAATAGAACATACATGTGTTCATAGAAAGTTGAAGAATTTTGACATGTCCACCACGGAATCGACAGATCCCATATGATATGAGATAATAATATGCCGAGATTGGGTATTTTGAGAAGAGATTGGGCCGGTTATTGGAATTTATGCATTTTGAATTTTGCCAAAACAATGTGTGATGAGTTCTTCTGAACTTTTCCCAACATTGTGGAAGTAAATAGTGCAGTGTTATGAACGGCAAGATAGGCACGGCATCAAACAGTATTCCTGTTTTTATGATATTGTTACATTCTCTAAATCTTTTTTATCATTTTATAAATTTGTATGTATCTATTAATTTATACAAATATTTATATATCATAATAATTAAAACAAAACAAAAATTATTTGTTTTGTTTTAATTCCAAGAAAGTGTATACAAAATAGATTTCCAAACATAAATAAAATAAAATTTAATTTTTTACTTCGTAAGTAGAAATTGAAGTTTGCTCATTGATGTAATTATTGAATCAAATACAACATCAACATACTTTTTTTACAAGCAATAATATAAATTATTTGCAAGTCTCATTTCTACTCATCTCAGTTTATGAGACATAGACATAAAGAAAAATGTATTGATTACGAATATGCTATTACAGATCAAAATCTTTTCAATAAGACGAAATGAAACGATCGATATTTTCATTTAATAATATAATTTCACATATACCAATAAACATGTACAAATCGATGTATTAGTTATAAGTTCACAAGTTTTTCTGTTCAAAATCTTTTCTGTTAGTCGAAATGGAAGGACCGGTATTTACATTTAATAATATAATTTCACATATTCCAGTAAGCACGTAAAAATCAACGCAGTTATAACTTCACAAGTTTTTCTTTTAATAATTCACTGGAATCAGCCTTCATATCGTTTATATTCTACCTCGTATTTTCTGAGTAATTCTACAAATTCACCGATGAAATAAACTTGCACAAAACTGAATTCAATAATACACAACTTTACGTATGTTTTCAGTAATATTATAGTTATAGATGTCAATTTAAATCAGAGGTTATAATTATGTTTTCTGTTTATCTGTCATTTCGTAAATTTCAAAATGGACATTTTGAGTCGACGCATGCGCAGAACAGGCAATACTCCAATTCTATCTCGCTCAGTTGGGACGAAAAATTACACATTATCAATATACAACACACGCAATATAGTAGTATTATACCGGGTGTCTGTTTAAGCTCGGCTACCGGCCATATCTCGGCAACCGTTTATCGTACAACCTCGCGGAAAAAATCTTGATAGTAAAATGGACGACGAAAATTACAACTAATATATTTTTAAGTTTCCAAAATGATCGCAAGGGGGCGTAATTCTCAAGATAAATTAAAAATTCGATAATTTTTCATTAAATTCTAGATTAAGATAGATTGAAAATTTTTCTAGCAACATTTTTAGACGTTTTTATACAACTTTCATTTGAAACTTTTTGATCTAACTCCCATACGAAGGGAAGAGGGGAGGGGGGTATGTCTGCGTACAAAAGTCGGTATAATTTTGGTTTGCACAAACGGATTTTAATGTTTCTGGGCTTATTAGATAGAGAAGCTTACAAAGAATTGAAGGACATGTAGCACGAAATTACGTGGTTGTCAAAGAAAATAACAGGGGGCGCTGTTCTCAATGTATGTATATTACTTGTTTTTTCTTTAAAATTTTAATTGGAAGGGCATATTTTTAATATAGTAATATGGAAGCACATAAAAAACTGAAGAGAATGATGAAAATCGGAAGTTCCTACCTTCTTTCTTGACGAAGATATAGTCATACGAAGACAATCCAAAAAAAATAAACAATTTTTGATATAAATTTATTTATTTATTGTGAGTAATAACTTTATTTTAATTTTAAGTGTCACTGGACAGTGTATTGTTCGCTTTCACTTGAATTTTCATATAGTCTTCCATAAAGGTATTTATTTCAATCTTCTCACCGATTTTTTAATTCTTGCATATGTTACATTAGATTCTCTTCTTAAATGTTTTCAAATTCTCTAGCTATTTTCAAATTTCATGTCTTGCCTTTTTAGAGATTGTAATAAAATAATAATAATAATGATAATAATAATAATAATGATAATAATATATCTTTATCACCCAAGTGATATAGGTAGATCTAATTATAGGAAAACAGCAAAAATAATTTCCATAACTCATGAACTAAGTAGACAATAACGAGAAAAAAAAACAATATAATATAATGCATTAGTTATAATCAAATCATTTACTCATTAGTAACGAAAGGGTACACAAATTGATATCTAAATCATCCACGCCTGAAATGAAAGAAAATAAAAGAACCTATTATATACCTAAACATAAATAAGAAAATATATTGACCAAGTAATACAAAGGAAAAGAAAATATATTGAAATCAGAAAGTACAAAAAAAAAGAAAACAAGAAAAAACTTCAACTTAACAACTGTTCAAAGTGTTAACCTTCATTTTCAATACCCGTTTACTTTTCTATTAGTAGAGAGCAGAGTTACTTCCATTTCGGAAGCAGCAATTGTTGTACTCGGCTTTTTGTGATAAACTATGTCTTTTATTCTGCCCCATAATTAAACATCAAGAACATCTGGCAAGGTGAATAAAAACTCAATAATGTCTTCTATCTGGATAATTTAGGGAATATTTCCCCGAAGCAAGAATACATTTTCAAAGCATTGAAAATACATTCTGATCATGTCATAAGCTTCAACGTTAGAATACGACATTTTACAAACTTAATAATTATGTGCTGGTGTTCAAAAAGGCTTAATTTGCTAAATATGTACAAAAAGTTTAACTACAAGTGACACTAATATCTTTGCATTTCGATTTTCATGGCCTACCTTGGAAATCTAATCATAATGTAATTTAGTATTACTGTGTATGCCATGTTGTATGACGAAGATTAAAAAAAAAGGAAACTACACTGTTGACTATTACTATTATATTTCAATGTTGGAAAGGATAAGAAATTATATTTAAAAAATAATAGCTAGAGTATTTAAAAACATTTAAAAGGAGAATCTAACGTAACATATGCAATTAAAATAAAATTATTACTCCTAATAAATAAATAAATTTATATTTAAAGAGTCGTATTTTTCTGGATTATCTTCGTATGACTATATCTTCGTTAACAAAAAAGTTAGCAACTTCCGGTTTTCATCATTCTTTTCAGTTTTTTATGTGCTTCAATATTACGATATTAAAAATATACCGTTCCATTTGAAATTTTAAAGAAAAAACAAGAAATATACATACATTGAGAACAGCGCCCCCTTTTATTTTCTTTGACAACCACGTAATTTCGTGCTACATATCCTTCAATTCTTTGTAAAATTCTCTATCTAATAAGCCCAGAAACATTAAAATCCGTTGGGGCAAACGAAAGTTATACATACTTTTGTGCGCAGACATACCCCCCTCCACTCTCCCCTTCGTATGGGAGTTAGATCAAAAAATTTCAAATGAAAGTTGTAGAAAAACGTCTAAAAATTTTGCTAGTAAATTTTTTAATCTATCTTAATCTAGAATTTCTTGAAAAATTTTTGAACTTTTAATTCATCTTGAGAATTGCGCCCCCTTGCGATCATTTTGGAAACTTAAAAATATTTTTGTTGTAATTACCGTCATCCATTTTACTATCAAGATTTTTACCGCGAGATTGTACGATAAACGGTTGCCGAGATATGGCCGGTGGCCGAGCTTAAACAGACACCCGGTATATATGCCTACACCAAATGAGATACCAAATTATAAGTGACTCTTTTTCTAAAAAGAGTGGAATAGAAAATGTTATTGGTGCAATGGACGGTACCCGTATTGAAATAAATAAACCAGTAAGAGACTCAGAGGTATATTTTAACCGTAAAGGCTATCCTACTTTATTACTGCAAGGCATAGTAGATCATAAGAGGAGATTTATTGATGTTTACTGTGGAGAACCCGGGTCACTTCACGATGCCCGATTACTAAGAAAATCTGCAATTATTGGAAGAGCAAGTGAAAACCCAAATTTATTTGGAAATAATTTCTTAGTAGGGGATTGTGCATATCCCAATCTTAATTGGCTAGTGACACCTTTCAAGGACACAGGGCATTTTACAGAACAATAAAGAATATTTAATCAAAGATTATCTTCAACAAGAGTAATTGTAGAAAATGCTTTTGCTTTGTTGAAAGTTCGTTTTCGACACTTATGAAAATTGGACAATCTAGATTTAAATTTTTGTGCTAAACTTATGATGGGGGCTTGTGTTCTACAAAACCTATGTATTGATGAGTATGACTTCATAAAAGTTGAAGTTGATCAAAAACAACACGAAAATATTCCATTCCATGATTGAAGTATCATTCCAGAAGATACTAGTACTAAAAAGCAAGAATTAATATTTAAGAGAATGTTTGATTTGCAATAAATATGAAAATTTCCTTAATGTATTTTTATATGCAACTTTCCCTTTTAGTATTTCAATAAAATATCTTCCCTATTACGTTTTTTAATTTGAATAGTTCTTTTCCATTTGGTCTATAAACATTATATAAAAATTAAGAGAAAACAAAAGTTAAGAAAATATTATTTATTCAAAATAAGTTATTATATAAAAAAACATATCTAAAGAAATAAAAAATTAACATATATTTAATTTATATACAAATTTGAAGTTTATTTTATCAATTTTACAGCAGTCCTTATTTTTTACCTTCTAAAAATTGCTTTAATAGTGCAAATTTCTGCTTTTCAATTTCCAACTTTTCTTTTTCAATTTTTAATCGCTCTTGGCGGTTTTCCTCTTTTTTTCTTGTACTGCTCCTTCCATTGGAAGTATTCTATTTGAAGCAGCTTCTTACTGCTTCTTTTGCTTTAATTTCTGATATATCTTCATTTCCTTCCTTTTCAACAGCAACATCAGCTGTGTCTTCTGTCACATTCTCATCCGTACTATTTAGTGAATGATCACAACTATGCGCGGGTTTATTACCCACTATTTCATCAATTTGATTGAAGAATTGAAAACGGCTGGGTTACTGACCTGATTTCGTCTTTTTGTCTTTTGAGACCTTATAGCTACGAAGGAGACTTTTCCATTTATTTTGTATCATAACTGAGTTGATATTATTATATCCAGTGCTTTCAAGATCATTCGATATTAGGTCAAATGTGCTCTTATGTTTTCTTGGATTATTTAAATCGTCTATATGGCTAGATACTGAGTTTGGTCATATCCCCAGTGATGAACTAGTTTTTGATTAATGTTATCAGAGCTGTGTTCGTCAAGTACACCCACATTTGTATTTTCTTTATTTTCCATAGCAGTTGTACTACATGTTGGGTTTGGAATCATCACATCTGTTGCACTGTTAGTACAAGTTGCATGGAATAGCAATGAAGATGCAAATCTATTATCTAAAATTATTTCAAAAACGTTATTTGTTTGTTCAATGACTTTTATGCTCATTAATTTTTCTTTACATTTTTTGAGTATATTGGTAAAAATTACCTCATTTTAACAATTATTGATTCCGTGTTTCAAGTGTGACATACCATTGTTTGAAATAATTGAATTGCAAAGAAAAATAATGTTGTTATTCTAGATAAAATAATTAACATAATCTTACCATGTTGAGCTCGTTCATAATCCTCTTTGTTGACATATTGCTATAGCTTTGTTTAAATTTAAATAATAATCTTGTACCAGCATAACTTAATCAAACTACGATAATACAAAGCAGCATAAACACAACGAATGTAGAGATAGCATTTTCATGTAAAAAAATTCTTTATTAAATTTATAAATTCAGTCTCTATTAACATTCGAATATTTCTTGTAGGTTCTAGCAGTGATATTCCTTTTATTTTTCCAACAACACTTCTTATTTAAAATTAAATAGGATAAGGTTACTAATAAAAAACTAAATCTCATAAAATATTTATATTCAATTTAACATCTTATAACAGTATCGCTGAAATAATTCTCTTGCCACATGTGGCCGTAAAAAGAAATTGTCCTTTTTACTTTCCAGTCGCAAGCAAAAAAAAACGTGTATTTTATAAATACGAAAACACATTACATTACAAAAATAACATATAGATTTAGAATAAATATCACTCTTTGTTATATTCAAATTTTAATATTGTGTAGTTTCAAAGAAATAATAATTTTTTTATACTATGCTAAATTTCACTTCAACAAAGACATTCATTCTCACAAAGTGCCTCTGAAGATACAAAATCCCGCAGAACAGAAAAACACCTTGATAAGACTGTCACCAATCATCATATGCAAATATTTACACGTTGTACATACCACAAATTGGCTATTGTCTATCAAAAATGCTCCTATCTTTACGTATATTAATACATTTGAAATCCCTATAAAATTTTTATCTAAAACTCATTAATAATGCATAGATAACATCGCTAACAAACATTCACACGTTGTGTCATTAATGCCTTCTTACATTATTAACAATACTCCCATAATTCGTTCTATTAATCTATTTATAACAAAGAAGATAATATTCTTATTCAAATATTAATAAGTCTTAAACGCTTTGCTAAAGATGAACATTTTCACATAGCATCTTTAGCATAATTTATTTTAAGAAAAACTTACTTATAATATTTATACATTTCATCAAATTCCTTTTGATACTGATTTATCATATTGATAATAAAAAAATAAATGAAATAAAACTAAATGGCAAAAATTAATTATGAAATGAAAAAGTACTTATTGAAAATAAAAAATAACTTAATACATTTACTAAAGATGATTTCTGTGCAGTGTATTATACACCTGCAATCATCAAACAAAATCAAAGATCGGTCGCTTTTTAAAAGTTCGGCTACTTCACTCCATGAATCGACGACTTCTTCTGTATCTCGGCGTTCCCGGCCTTTTTATTATTTCTCGGTCATCGGAAAAACCATTCTTCATCGGCAGCGCCACAATTCTCGCACTAACGTTTAAGTTGGCATTGTCCTGCTCAGATTTATTTTCTTGACGTTTACCCTAGGCTGACCTGTACCCATATTGTTTTGACATCTAGAAGTTACACAAAAATACACGCACTCAAATTGTTTATTATTGTTAATGTCTATGCACATTTGCGATTTTCTTATCTTGGGTAGGTACATTCCTTTTTATTAACGCCACCCTTTATTATGTTTATAGATGAATTCGTTGCCTCTTTCATCATTCTTTTTCCATTCTTTAACACTATTCGTATTTTTCTTTTGCAGACGTTTCCTTTGAAAATAATAGGAAAGACATTGCATACGACTGGAATACTTCCTTTTATAATCACTTTATCAGTAACTTGGACCTTAACAGCTTCATCTATATTTTCGAACCATCTTCTCTCGTCTTCGTGTAGGTTAATTTGTATGTAGCTGTTAACAATATTAAACATTGTTTTTTCTTTGTAGATTTACTTAGATTAAACCAATTTTAACCTGTTATTTCTGGAAATTTCCTGGATTAAACTGGATTTAACCTGCTATTACTGAAGTTTTTGTTTTATTACATCGTGTCGAATAAAAAAATATACCTTTTTACATATTCCTTTTTTAAAATTATGCTTAGATATAAGTCTCAGGTATTTATCATATTGTAAGTGTGACCATAGAATGTGGAACAAATAACAATCTTTTATAAATTTATTTTATTTATTTTTAACACGTTATTGAGTTTGAATAGTGGTTTACTGCTCAATATATTTAATGCTATTCTTACACAATGCATAAAATTTGGTTCGGCCTTAGTATACTGAAATTGCATCTTGTGCTTCTCGTTACCACAAATATAGAATACATGAATTTTATTTTTGGTGTTTATTTTTGTACCTTTATATAAATTTTATTTCAATTTCAATTATCTTATACTTAACATTATAATGTTACGCCGTTGCGGTTATGCAACTCATGATACATTTTTCCATAATTATACTTACTACTAAAAATTATCTACTTATCCTATTACTTAATTATTTATTTATCTTATAATGCCTGACCAATATAGGGATCACGACAATATATTTTATAAGTTTTGTTATTTTCGGGATCGTTCAAATATAATTCGTAAGTATCGTTTTCCATAGCTAGATTTTATTACAAATCTAGAGATGTATACAATACACATGAAATGAACATAACCTTTACGAACAATAAGTGCTCCACACACCACTAAAATAGTAGGTATTCGAGGGGAAAAGTGAAAGCAACCCGTCACGCTCTCAATGCTTCGCGCACTTATTGAAAAGAACAACAAGACAAGTTCAAACGAGTGACTCGGAGCAGCTCAATCGCATGAAACGAAAGCACCTTAAAGGTAAATGCAGGTTCTGATTCACACAACTATCTTGCACCCTGAATTTGTAGGTCTCGTTAATTAGTGACACCGGTACGTAATTAATTGAGTGTTTTGGGGAAAATATTGATTGATTTGGAGACGCCGCGACGAGCATGGTCTCTCATCAATTCATTTATTTCCATTAGGGTTTTAAACCGCTAATAAAATATTTTGACCACCGAGAAAAAAACAAGAATCGCCTCTAACATAATGAGGTTTTGCTGATTCTGTTAAGCGAGAAATTCCATAATAACCTATTTGGTAATAATCTTTAAAATCACATTGTATAAATATGCAATATGATTTGATTATACAGAGCCCAGTTAACACTTAATTTATTACTGTTATTGACATTTGACTGATTTGATGTTTATTTTGTCTATTCCATATTTCTTTCTACTTAAATTATTCTAACACTACACATATTCATTCAGTGGTTTCATTTAATGCGTGCTACATATTTACTAAAATATATTCTGGAAGCTACGCAGTGTACCAACAGGAGTTCTTTCAACGGAAAAACATGGATATTGTGCTCATTTAGTTCTTACCATTCGGAATTCTCAAACTGATTTAGCAAACTGAAATAGTGCCAAAGTGGAAAAAAGTACATCAAACATGTACAAAAATACGAAAGTTGAATAAATTAAGAGAATATTACATTTTTACATATTTACATTTTTCAGTACACTATACAACAAACCATTCTTTTTGGGTTCATTATTCTACTACTAGATGGCGTTATCTTTGGGACAATATTTTGAGGTTAGCAGAAACATTTTCAACAATGTAAATCGAAGTTAGGTCACGGCCTTGACATCCAGTTGGCCATGTAAAAAAAATAATAATAAATAATATATGTATGTATGAATATCAGTTTATATCAATATTTCAGTAAACAGTACAACAAACCATTCCTTTAGGGTTCATTATTCCACTACTAGATGGCGTTATCTTAGGGACAATATTTTGAGGTTAGCAGAAACATTTTGAACAATGTATATTGAAGTTAGGTCACGGCCTTGGCACCCAGCTGACAATATAAAAAAAATAATAATAGTTTTAACATTACAAACACAGTAAAGTTTGTTTAAATGCTTTATTTTATTATTAATATTTTAACGAATACAACGATGCAAATGTCTCTCGCACAACCTTCGAAAACCTACTGACGCTTTCTTAAGCGCCCCTCTTCCTTCCATTCTTGGCGATTGGCCGGTGGGTGGGGCACGGTGACGTGGCCCTGGGAACCGCACTGTTACAGTCTCCCCCTCTGGTTCCGACGGCGACCCGACGAGGTACCAGAAGGAGTGGTGGCTTTTCCTTTGCTAGGCCTTCCTCTCTTGCGAATGGGAACCACAGGACAACTGTCTGCTGGTCCCTCAAAGTGGGTCAGTGCTGAAACATGATAAGAGCCAATTGACACAGATAAGTCATTGGGATTAGCTATTTGATAGGTTGTTGGGGATATCCTCTTAATGACGGTATAAGGTCCATCTCGGCGCGGCGCAAATTTCGTAGTCCTTTGTGCAGCAGCGCTGCTAAGCTGATGTGTGCTAACCAGGACGAGGTCACCTGGTTTATACCCTGCCACGTCCCTCCTGCGGGAGTCTGCATAAACCTTCTGACGGTCTTGTTGCTTTTCATGTGTGTCACGAGCGTCACGTAGAGTATTTGCAATTCTCTGCAAATATGGGGTGATCTCCGGGATGAAATTTTCTGTCTGTACAATAGCTCGCAGATCATGATTTACGTCATCCGGCGTTCGTAATTCTCGGCCAAAAGTTAAGTAAGCTGCACTATAGCCGGTGGTCTCACCTCGGCTAGTATTCATAGCGAAGCGAATCGCTGTTAGGTTCTCCGACCATGCGGTATGATCATTGCCAACAAGTATTGCTAGTCGGGGCTTTAGGTCTCTGTTCTTTCGTTCTACCATGTTCGCCTGAGGATGATACACGGGAATTAAGCTCTGCTTCACTCCCATACAACAGGCCACCTTTTGCATTACATTTCCTACAAATTGAACGCCATTGTCACTCACCATCTTCCGTGGAACTCCATACCTCATGAAGATCTCATTTATAAGTACTCGGGCACATTCCTCAGCTGTAGCTTGTTTCAAAGCAAAGAGTTCTACCCATTTTGTGCACGTATCTTCCACGATAAATATCCATCTCTCACCGGTCGCCGTCTCAGGAAGGGGTCCAAACAAATCGATAGATATCACTTCGAAACGTTGGGCATAGATTGGTGTTTGAACAAGTCCAGCTGGCTTCAGGTTAGCAGCTTTGTATCTTTGGCAATCAATACATTTCTTTACATAATCCGTAATATAGCGCCGCATACCGATCCAATAGTATCGGCTGGCGATACGTTGTATTGTACGTTCTATACCATAATGACCAGCAGTAGGGGCGTCATGGTACTCATTCAACACGCGTGTTCGCTCCTGGGTAGGAACCACAAGTAAGGCTTCTTCACTCTCTCCCTTCGGACAATACCTATACAGAACGCCATTAGTCATGAGATAACCTCTCTCCGTCCACTTCACATATTCGTCGGGGTGGGCACTCACATCTTCAAAGCATTGGATAATCTTCAGTAACTCAGGATCTTTCAATTGGCCTTTACGCATGTCGGCAGCAGAACGAGTGGGTAGTGCAACGGATATACTTCAGACATCGCAATCGCTTTTGTTGTCATGCGCACAAGATGGGCGAGATAATGTATCTGCAACAACATTGCGCTTGCCTGGAATATAGTCTATCTTCAAATTAAAATTCTGGATCAGGAGAGCCCATCTGGCTAATCTTCCTGTAGGCGATTTCAGTGTCATTAGCCATTTTAAAGGCTGGTGGTCAGAGGTCACATGAACTGACGATCCCTCTATGTAACCACGGAACTTATTTAAAGCCCAAACGACAGCGAGAGCCTCGCGCTCAGTTGTCGAATAGTTACGTTCTGCCGGCGTGAGGAGTCGGCTTGCGTACTCAATAGGATGTTCATCTTCTTCCTCGCCTTGAAGTAGTACAGCACCCAGTGCATAACTACTGGCATCCGTTCTTAGGATATAAGGCTCTTCAGGATTATTTTGCAGCAAAATAGGAGGTTCAACTAGTAGTCTCTTCAAAGTTTCAAAAGAAGTTTGTTGCGTCGCCGCCCATTCCCATTTTGCATTTTTTTTTGTAAGATTACTCAATGGACGGGATATGTCAGCGAATTGGGGAACAAAACGTCTATACCAAGAACAAGTTTGAAGAAATGATAATACTTGTTTTACGTTGTTGGGAACAGCCATGTCAGCTATTGCAGCAGTCTTTTCAGGATCAACCTGAATTCCATTTGGGGTTATTAAATGTCCGAGATATTTGATACTAGAACACGCGAAATTGCACTTGTTTCGATTGGCTCTAAGCTTAAATTGTCGTAAGCGGGAAAATACAAGGTCCAAGTCTTTAATATGTTCGTCGAAAGTCGATGACAATATAATTAAATCGTCCAAGTAGGCCAATATCAGAACATCACCAAGTCCACTACGAAAACGGTCCATCAGTCGCTGAAACGTCGCTGGCGCGTTACGAAGGCCGAACGACATACGACGATAACGAAAAGTTCCGAATGGTGATACGAACGCTGTTTTATCACGATCGCACTCACGCACATTCACTTGGTGGTAACCGGCTCTTAAGTCCATTGTCGTCATATAAAATGTTCTTTTCGCAGCATGAAGAAGATCATCCATTCGTGGTAATGGATAAGCGTCTGGCAAAGTTATAGAGTTCACACCACGATAATCCACACATACTCGCACATCACCGGATTTTTTCGGCACCAACACAACCGGTGCGGCCCACGGTGATTCACACTCTTCTATAATTCCTTCCTCCATCATCCGATCTATTTCTTTCTTCAGAATTTCCTTATTCTTAGGACTCATACGATAAGGTGGTACTGATATGGGTGGGTGGTCACCAGTGTCTATGCGATGTTCCGCATAGGGTGTTGCTTCTCCCCCTGGCCTAAAGATGTCTTCGCTCCTTGATAGTAACGCATCTAAACGAGACCTTTCCACATCAACTAACATACTACCTTCCTCAGCGCGCAAAGCACTTATAGAATTTAGTCCAACAATTTGGTAATCTTCAGGTATTTCGAAACTCAGGTCATATTCCACATTTGGCTGATCAGCAAAATGCCATGATTGTTGGGCAGCATTGATGACTATCTTGGCGTCTTGTATAAAATCTATACCAAACAAGGTATAATTGTCAGATTCGGGAAGTATGACAAAAGTGGTAGGAATACTGCGCTCCTTCAACTGCACCACGACCTTTGTGATTAATACATATTCACGCTTACAAGATCCATCAGCCAACCTCATGGTTAATACATCACTTGTGAATGATTGTCTTTTATTTAGCAATATTTCATATAACTTGCGTCCTGCAACACTTAATTTTGCACCAGAATCTATGAAACCACGTCCATAAGAGCCTAATATGTCAACAAACAGCACTGGTCGCGCACGTGGCACTATTGCTACGTGAGAATCCGTGCTGATGGAAAAAAAACTCGGCCAACGACACTTCTTTAGGTGCTTGACACGACGGACAGTTGCTCTTCACGTATCCAGGCTTTCCACATCCAAAACATGAAATCGGAGCTGTCTCACGGGCAACAGGTTGCGAAGAAGTTGTCGTAACTTTCGTAGAAGTTGATGGTGAGGGCATCGCAGATTCATTCTGTTTCGCGTTTAATTTGCGGCATTCATTTCTCAAATGGCCATAATTTTTGCAATAATTGCATCGCTGACGCTTGTCCTCTACTTTATTACTGCGAAACATGACTTCCTCGGGAAACGCTTCCTCTACTACACGGGCTTGTTCTAAAAGCTGAGTGAAAGTTTTGATTTTTTCTCGCGAAATTTTTTCTCTAATACGTCTATGTAATAATCCGTAGACCATGTCTAACTGAATTTCTTCTTTAAGGGTATCTTTGGGTAACTGTGCAAGCAGAGCACGTGATTTACAAACAAACACATCGGTAGGTGTTTTCGAATCTTGCTCGGTGGCAAACAGTTCTTTATATATTCGATGAGGTGGTTTCTTTGGGCCAAAAGTCGTACGCAATAGCGCCAGAGCATCATTCCAAGTAGTTACAGAATCCTTAACACCCTGCCACCACGAAGCAGCGAAGCCATCCAAAAGCATTGGCAGTCCACGAAGAGAATTTTCATCAGAAATATTCATGCAATTCTTATAAATTTCTATAGCATCTATAAAGGCAGTTGCATCAGAATTCCTCGAACCGTCATACCTCGACTGGCAACTAGCAAAATTGCCACTCGGCACTGCATGAGTATTCATATTTACTGCTTGTATACTTTGAATGAGCTGTCGTAATTGTTCATTAGTCATTACTACTGGATCCGCCATTTTACCAGCTTGAGCTCTGTTGCGCAACCAGTATCTACTATTATGCTCCACTTTAAATTTAAAAAATAACTCACCAAAGGTTGATCAAGTCGCTTCTAATATTCAGTATTCACTTACAGTTGTAGTACTGTTTCAAGTAATTTTCATCTATTAGTAGTCGTATCACAATCTATTTATTACGAGCTAATTGTAAGCAAACAAAACCAGACAAAACAGCAGTGCTCAAATCCACTTTATGTAGACGCACTTTATGCAACTTACTGTTATCGTGCTATAATTTCCTAATACTGCTTACAATCTACTGCATTCTAAGGTTCACACTTTTAGAATATAAATTCTAGGTACTCACTAACTAATACCAAAACACTTGCAGGTTCCTATTCGTTTATATCAAACTATATGTTTCGAGCCACAAGTTGAGCGCCACTTTAACATTACAAACACAGAAAAGTTTGTTTAAATGCTTTATTTTATTATTAATATTTTAACGAATACAACGATGCAAATGTCTCTCGCACAACCTTCGAAAACCTACTGACGCTTTCTTAAGCGCCCCTCTTCTTTCCATTCTTGGCGATTGGCCGGTGGGTGGGGCACGGTGACGTGGCCCTGGGAACCGCACTGTTACATAGTTTACTAAATACACTCACCGGCAAAATAATCGATCCACTCAAAAAATTGATGAAGTTTGTTCGTTAATAAGTTTGATATTTTAAATTCGATTTGATTCATTTTTTTGCATATTGTAGGTAAATTTAAATGTAATCTATCACATCTTTGGAATTTTAAGAAAATTTGGCGTACATCATTTTATACAGGGTGACACAAAGTCTGTTTTTTTAAATCAACTTTGAAACCACATATGGATTGTCAAAGTTGCTCCACCTTGTATTTTCTTATTTTGTTAACAAGACACATCATTTCTTTACAATTTCTTTTTATATTTATTACAATAGCTTAATTTTCGTAAAAGATACAAGGGTTTAAGAAAAATCTTACATTTTTACATTTTTCCTATGGTACTAAAAATAAGTTTACGAATTTATCGTTTTTGCATAGAGGGCTATTGAAATACTGTCAGTTGTGAAATCTAAAACTTGTCAATTACGTTTTTGAACGTGTCTCTTGTCGAATAGTAATTTAAAATACGGATCTTTCTGTAACCGACGCAGCGAGAGCTGTTGCTTTGATTCAGGATGGTAGGTCACAGTATTATGTGGCCAGAGTGTTGGGAGTTTCAAGATGTAAAGTTCAAAGAGCTGTTAAACGGTTTAATGAATTTGGTGTATACACAAGAAGAAATCATTGTGGTCGAAAGAAATCTACTAGTGAGCGAGATAATCGCTTTATAACGTTAAATGTTTTGAGGGACAGAAAAGTTACTTCTGTGCAAATGAAAAACAGATTAGAGGACGTAAGGCAAGTTCAAGTAAGTGATAGAACAATTAGAACAATAAGAAGGCGGCTGTTTGATATTGGACTGCGTTCTAGGAGACTTGCAACTGGTCTAGAGTTATTGAGACACCATCGAGTTGAACGCCTTAGATTTGCTAGGGAACATGTAAATTGGGGTAATGAAGAATGGAGCAACATCCTATTCACGGATGAGTCAAGATTTTATCTTAGAACACCAGATGGACGTGAAAGAATTTACCGGAGAACTGGTGAACGTTTCTTTCAAAACCATTTTTTTCCTAGAGTAAGTTATGGAGGCGGTTCGGTAATGGTGTGGGGTGGCATAAATTTTGAAGCTCGGACGGACTTGGTTATAATGAACGGGGGAGCCATGACAGCCGATAGATACATAAGAGAAGTTTTAGAGCCACATATTGTTCCTTTTGCACCGTTCATCGGAGATGATTTCATGCTGATGCATGATAATGCCCGACCGCATGTTGCCAGAATTGTACGCGAGTATTTAGCCGAGGTTGAAATCCCAGTAGAGTAAATTGGCCTGCTCTAAGCCCAGACCTAAACCCAATTGAGCATGTTTGGGATGCACTTGGGAGAAAAATACGATCTCGTGTACCAACGCCTGCAAATTTACAGCAGCTTAGTGACGTTCTAACTGAAGAATAGAACCAAATCAACCAGGCTTACATTCAAAACTTAATTGACAGCATGCCAAGACGAATTGCAGCTGTTATCCGTGCAGTTGGATGAAACACTTCGTATTAAGTCTTTTATGTTTTTCGTTTCCTTTTCATTATATTCGGTGTTAAGTTAAATTCGTAAACTTATTGTTAGTACCATAGGAAAAATGTAAAAATGTAAGCTTTTTCTTAAACCTTTGTATCTTTTACAAAAATTAAGCTATTGTAATAAATAAAAGAAGAAATTGTAAAGAAATGATGTGCCTTGTTAACAAAATAAGAAAATACAAGGTGGAGCAACTTTGACAATCCATATGTGGTTTTAAAGTTGATTTAAAAAACAGACTTTGTGTCACCCTGTATAAAATGATGTACGCCAAATTTTCTCAAAATTCCAAAGATGTGATAGATTACATTTAAATTTACCTACAATATGCAAAAAAAAATGAATCAAATCGAATTTAAAATAACAAACTTATTAACGAACAAACTTCATCAATTTTTTGAGTGGATCGATTATTTTGCCGGTGAGTGTAGATAAGGTGAAACTAATGCTACGTACACACGAGACACTAAATTGTCGACACTTGTGTCTAGACTAGATCTCTAGATTGAGTGTCTTCGTATGTACACCACCTAGAGCAGTGTCGCTAGATCATACACTTGATGTCGCTACATCGCTGTAGACACAACATACACTACAGTCTGAACACGATTTCCTTTAGTGTCGAGACAAGGTGTCGATCTACCAACGAGTTGAAACTAGTTGCTAGAGTGCTGTACACTTTAACAGATATTTTATCATTTATTATATTTTCATTATCATTTATTATTATTATTAAAATGAGTAATAATAATAATATCCAGTCCGCGTTGTGGACTAAAGAAAATACAAAGAAACTAATTGAATTATTAGAAGCGAGTCCCGAGTTGTGGGACACGTCATCTACTATTTACAGAGATAGAACAAAAAAAATGCTGCTACAGCAAAAATTGCAGAATACTTTGGTGCTCCTTGCTCCGAGGTTACCAGAAAATTGCATAATTTAAGAACTCAGATGAATAACGAAATGAGAAAAATAGAGAAAAAAATATCTGGAGAAGGGGTAGATGATGTGGTTTTTACATCAAATTGGGAGTTCTTTAGTGCACTAAAATTTTTGGTAGGGACTATGAAGTGCAATAAAACCCAAGGAAGTTTGGTAAGTCAATTTTATTTATTTGTATATTTTCAAGAATACAATATTTTATATATATATGTATTGCCAAGGCACTTCTCCTATTGGCGTACAAAAATATTCCGTGAATTCAGTTCGTATATCTTTACAATATTGGCCATAATTATGAGCTTGTAATGGCTGCAATGGAAACAAAGTCCCAGAAGGCATTCCTTCCTGGCGCCAACTACCATTAACAACAACACCTTCGTCACATTCGCTGTCAAAGCTGCCTGGGCCTGCATATATTTGTTTTGTACTTCGCGTTAGGAGGAAATTGTGCAGAACACATATGGCCGAAACGATTTTGATTACTTTTGCAGGGCATAGTTCTATAGGTTTTCTCAGAATTCGAAATCTGTTTGCAATGTGTCCAAATGCATTTTCGACTACTCTTCTTGCTCTTGAGAGTCTATAGTTGAACACACGATTTGGGCCTGGTTGGTTTCTATATGCATAAGGTTTCATGATATATGGTTTCATTGCAAAGGCATCATCGGCTACTATCACAAACGGCACTTGTTTAGTTCTCCCTTGGAGTGTTCTTGCATGAGGAATATCTAAACGATTTTCCTCCAATGCTTTCGATAATGTACAATTTGTAAATACGCCTCCATCAGATACACGACCGTTGCAGCCAACATCAATGTAAAGAAATTTATAGTTGGCATCTACTGAAGCCATCAAAACAATACTGTGATTGCCCTTGTAATTGAAATAGTGACTGCCACTATTTTGTGGCGCCTGTATGACAATATGTTTTCCATCTAGAGCCCCAATGCAGTTTGGAAAATTCCATTTGTATTGAAACTGCCGCGCACACTCTAGCCATTCTCTGCTTGAATTAGGCATCTGTAAATTATGAAAAACTGTATCAAAACATTTTTGTTATTATAGGAATTGGATGACACACAAAGTCAAACAGAAACTAGTCCTGATGAAACAACAGAAACAATGAGCCAAATAATTGGTGCACCAAGCACGTCTCGTACCGCCCCCAAGGGCAAAGGTAAAAAACAAACATCAAATAAAGAAGATGATCTACTCAACAGGGCTCTAATGGAGATGAGCAAGCAAAATGATGACGAGCAAATTTTTGGCGATTTTGTCGCTGCCGCTTTACGAAATTTACATTCGGAAAGTAGTAAAAGAAAATTGAAAAGAAAAATCCAAGGCATCATTTTAGAAGTTACAGATTATGATGAAGCATTGTTTGAGGGAGTTACAATAAATACTCCCAAACCAAATCATTTAGTAAGTGATATTGGTCTTCTAAATTTGCCTTCGCCTTCCATGTCCACATCTTCAAGCTCCCAGCAAGATCTTCTGGACATATCAACATCAAGATGTCCGTCAACGGCGAGTTACTATGAGAATTTTGATGATAATTTGAATGATTATTAAATTAAATGTTCATTTGTATTGTTTCTGTGTAATAGGATTTTGAAGAGTTTTTGTATTTCTTTGCTGAATAAATGTGTTTATTTACTGTTTTGCACGTTAATAGTTTCAATTTAATTTTAACAGTTTACTATTCCAATTCAAAGTATAGAAGAACCTACCTTTAAATAATCTTCTTTCAAAACGTCATAGATGGCTTGACAACACTCTGGAATTATTGTCGAAATTGTTGAAACGGGTATTCGGAACAAATACATTAATGTATGATAGCTTTCACCTGATTGTATAAAGATTAAGAAAAGTATTTAATAACATTTTGTATCATGTATGAAACTCACCTCCTGCTAAAAATTTCAAAGTTACGGCTAGTCTCTGAGCAGCTGATATTGCAGAACGCATTACTGTATTTTGTTTTTCTATTTTTAGCGTCACCTTTTGTAATAGAAAATTGAAATCCGTATCAGACATTCGAAGAAAATTTTTGTAATATTCTGAATCTTGCAACCTTAATTCGCATAGTAGTTGGGAAAATGCACCAAATTTGTTTCTCTTTGCAATCCACTCTTTCACCCAACACCTTCGCCTTTTCCTTTTCTTGCGCTTTTTTACAACACAATTAATAATAACTGCGGCCGCAAACCGACACCTTATTCTCGTCATTATTTATTTATGTACTTATGCAGTGTGGAAGTGTAAATAATTTTTTCACAGTGCACAGAGGTGTCTATATAATTCTCACATTTATTACGCGTGTAAACTCATGCTAGAGAAGTGTAGCAACTTCAATCTACTGAACTGCTCTAGACATTACTCTACACAAAAATTTACACTGACGTGTGAACAAGCAGTAGAGCGCTCTAGACACAAGTGTCGACATTTTAGTGTCTCGTGTGTACGTAGCATAAAACTAAAAATTAACATTCCAATTTCAAATAAACATATACGAGCCTCCAAAAATTAATAACAAAAATTAACAATTTTACACCTACTCTTTTCATGCTTTGTCCAGCATGTTTTATCAATTATTATGCTGTATGCATGCCCATTCATTCACAACTGTGACCTGAAAGTATACTTGTAGAATGTTTTCCATATAGCATCAAGGTGGCAGATTATCCAAATTCAAAATTTTAATTTCAAACTTCATCAATAACAAAACCTCCAATCGTACATCAAAAAAAAAACATTGACGGTGGCTGATTTGGTAAAAGCATGTAATAAAGTCATTCTCTATTTTCAAACTCATTTCATTGATTACATCACCTGCATTTCTAGTAAGAAACTGGGTTGGGGGAAAACTGTTGAAACTAGGAACAAGATTTATTCAGCTATCTGTACATAAAGTATTTGTAGATGTTAGATATAAGGAAATCTGTCATGTCATAAAGCAGAAACACAGCAACTCTGTTTGCTATTTCCAAGGAAAACAAGTTCACTTATCTATTAATAATAATGATAAAATTTCATATTATAATTTCACAACTATTTTAGGAGTACAACGGCTTCAAAATTTAACTTATATCACTGAATCATATTTAAAACCTGTGAACTGACATTAGATACAGTAATTTTTAAAATATGTTAATTTTAACTATTGCAGAAATTCATATGTGACAACAAATCCTGATCATTTATAGCTTGAACCCATTTAATACTACAAAGATATAACTAATAATAATAATGAAGGAGCTTCAACACCAGAATAACTGAGGTATTTAAATTAATCGCTCGCCTACCTATTTCAGTTCAAAGTGTAAAATATTAAACTGCTGGGTAAGAAAAGCGACATTTCTGTCACACTTTTCTCAAGTATAAGCATATAAGGAGCAATCATACCTGGCATTCCTCTCATAGCAGAAGGCCATATGGTCTGCCAAATATTCCTTCAGATGCAAGTGGATTTTGCAAACCTGGCACTGTGTGAGTTCTGGAATTGAGTGAAAAACACACCCATTAGAATTACAATAGAAAAATCAATATAGACAAATCCATAAACATCAAAATGCAATATTTACAATACCTTCAATTGAGAAGATTCCAGTTCCACCCTCAACACAAATGGTTTTATGTTTGGCTAAATGCGATTTCGAGCTGAATCCAAGGCAGCAAAATGTGCAGGCAAATATGTCCTTAGTGGTTTGCTTCGTAGTGGTATCAAAATCCAGTCTGTCAATTTTATTCAGGTTGTTTCCATATTCCTCACCAAAGTACACCAATAATTCTTCACCGGCTTGGATTGAACGAGTGCTTTGATAATATATATTATCCTCACAATGAAGAACTCTCAAGTTTCGTTCAGAATTATTCCAAGTACAATTAACGTACTGCATCCAATTCAAATGCTTCGATTTACTTTTGTCCATTTCCCAGGGACATTCTGTTGTGGTGAGTCCAGCGAAAGGACCAAATTTTACACCTTCAGGAATAATTCTTAAGGCATATATTCCGATATGTCCCAAACAATCTTGTATTTCTAGAATATCATTAGGGATATCTTTTCGTGCTCCCTTATCTGCATTATTTAAAACATGTTTGTTTAAAATATGGACAAGCATTCTACATTCAATGCAATAGTCTATGTAATATGCTTCACAATCTTCACAGTCTGTTGGCCAAATATATACAGATTAAGAATGATAGTATTTACTACTACCTGGTGGTTTTTTAAATAAATACAGAGCGATAAAACATATATTTATACTGCTATCAAAATAAGCAAGTAATATGCTACATAAGGATGTTAGATTTAATTGGCAATTGTTCTAAGTTGAACCTCAGTATTTGAGACAAAAACAGATTCAAAAATCAAACTATTACAGCTTGGTGTTTGTAATGGAATGAGATGCTGTTTTTCAATAAGCAATATAAATACTAAATGCACTTCAACTTTTCTGTGTTAGGGTCGTGTACTTTATATTTATGCTGCAGATGTTTCACCACTCCTTACAAACAACACTATCAGAATCTTCTAATAGACTTACGTTTATTAGAAGTTGCCTTGCAATATTTACTTACAAAGTAGTCCATTATCAAGATCTATTTTAATATCATCGGTGTTGATCCCTCTTTCTATTTTAACGTTCTCATTTTGTTCTTCAGTTGCTTCAAACGATGGCAACTCTATTTTAATACTGTCCAAACATGTGGACTCGTCATACTGCTTTATTTTACCATAGCATATGGGGCCTTGTAATTCAGCATTGGCTATAGTAATGGTGGTTTCAGAGATACAGACTTTATCCTCTACAAAACTGTCTTCTTGGCATTGTTCTTCCTTTACACTAAATGTATTTTCGGAAAACATTGCATCATGCACACTAACTTGGTCAATATGATCAGCCATTACGTGGCCATTACTAACGTTTGTTGTGATTTGAGGACTCTGGCCACTTCCGATAGCTGCCGTCAGGTCAAAGAAAATATTTGCGCGGTAATTTTAAAATCTATTGGGCAATAAGAAGAAATAATTTGTATTTTGAATATAAATTAAATACTAAGGGAAGCAGATGTATCATTTCGTTTAGGATAAAAAAACAGCTTTTATAATGAAAATGAATTATCCAAAATGTAAATATTATTATTATTATGTTTTTACGTAAATATTAAATAGCATGAATGGTGAATGGTGACTGTTGCAATCATCCCTGATTGATCAGCTGCTTCACTTCTCAAGTTAATGTTTCCCTACATAGGCAATCTCATGCAGCCGTATATCGATACCCTCATGAGAAAACCTCGTAACTCCAAATTTTTGTGAATTTGACCTTTTGGTGACATCTGTTTCACAATAGCTAAACCTATATAATGCTAAAATTATGGATCTCCAGAACTTTGTTGTAATTTAATATTCGACAAAAAGATAACCTCGTAACTCCACTGCGCTTTATTTGCTAAGGAAAACCTCGTATCTCCCGCATTTTGTTTACTGTTTACCACGGATTATCGGATGGTTCACTTAAATGAGGGGTTTTGCCGCCTAATCTACCTAATGCAGGCGCACCTAGACGGCGCCACGGTGTTAGAAACAAGAGACCTAGAAGTAAATTTGAATCATGACTTTAACCGAATAATTGAGATGTCGCTACTACTGTGCTGTCACTTTATGCAAGCGCGTACAGGCCGTTAACCAACAAATTTTGTGTGTGTTGCTAAACATTATTTTTCTTATTACTACTTAGTTAGTGGTGTTATAATCGTACCGTAAGTTCTGTAAAGAGTAATATGATAATTTTATTAAGTTGACATAATGCATTTTTAGACTTAAAATATGGATAGAAGCTGGTGCATTGTAAGTGCGCCGTACAAGCAAGAGCGATGCATATTTTCCGAGAATGCGAACAAGTAACTAATGGCACTAATAGTTGACATATAACCCGAAGGTGAGCTGGAGATTTTTTGTTTGTAGTTCTGATTCTAAGTGCAACAAGGACCACCTGGTTGTAGCAAGGATTTTGTTGGTTTCCGATTACACCAATTAAAGTTTGCAATTATTAGGAGTATAATATAAGTGAGAATAATTGTAGTTGAGATGTCAGGCGATTTTTGACAAAATGATTAGTATATATTATAAAGGACCTCTAATTGAACAACTTTTTCTTACAAAATTATCAATGCAAATGTAGGGAAATGGAGATAAAAAATAAATTAGGTACTCACCGAGTTAATCTTGCAGGTTACAGCCCATGTGAGATATCCCATATAGAGCATTGAAATAATGATAATCGCAATAAATGATGTTTATTTAAGCTCACAACATAACAATTACCTTTGATTTCCACGTTCTTTGATTGAATTTTAGCAAAATTGTAAATACGAGATCACATGATATCAGCTGTTTTTGTTGACATTTGATGGTGCTTTTAAAATCGCAGAAGTCATAAGAAAACATACAAATTGACCTAAATTGTGTGTGATTATGTGAAATAAACATCAATTATAGTGATTTTCATGATTTCAATGATCTATATGGGATACCTTACATGAGATGTAACCTGCAAAATTGTCTTGGTCAGTACCCAATTTATTTTTTATCTCCATTTCTCTATGTTTGCATTGATAATTTTATAAGAAAAAGGTGTTCAATTAGAGGTTCTCTATAAGGTACACTAGTCGCCCGACACCTCAACTGCAGTTTAACCCTATGGGTGTATAAGAAAGCCTTTAAACTACACGAAAAACTTACTACTTGTTTTTAAGTTTCTATATTATGTTTTTTCACAAGCAATCAATCCATGTTTAGCAGTGTTAATAGAAACTTCAGATTTCTTGGTACAGAAGCATTTATGGTTTTTCCTAATAATTTTCCTGTGCAGTTTCCTATAATGAAAATGTGCCTTTATACTATCGTTGATATTTGTTAGTATACAGTTGTAATTATTATATTTTATTATTCAGAAGCGAAACTTGGCAACAGCAAATGGGCATGAAACCTGTGCTAGATGCCAGTACAACATGTAATAAGAAACTTTGCAGCCTACATGACACAACATACTATGCACACCCTCATTCACTACACCTCAACAGAAATGCAGTGCCGACACTCCATCCCATGAGGCCACCCACGGAGCTTAAGGCAGCCATATCATTGGAAGTCTCATTTGTTTTACAACAACAATAAATTAACCAATTTGGTGTTAGTTATTGCAGGTTTAATTTTTTTGTTTTCTTCTATAGCCATGTAATTAACATTATTTAGTTTTTAAGCCCTAATTGTCACTCTTTTAATTATATATTGATGAAAAGACGTCTACTAGATTTGTTAGGTATTCTGTGTATCCATATTTTTATTTATGTCACCTTATTTTATGTTCATCATTTATGTAATACAAGATTTTGTAAATGGTGGTAGTAAACATGGGCTTAAGTCATTGTGTATCTATCGGGTTTAATTACCTACTTTGTAGTATTTTGAGTAGGTACTTGTACTTTTCAACAGCAATTCTATCCTATTGTTAAAACTATCTTGGTAGTAATATATGTTGAACACTTGTGAAATATAGAAATAGTAATACAATAAAACACCTTTTTCACAAAATATAGTTTAATAACTAGATGTCACATTTCGTGTGCACTGCACACATCGTCAGTAGTAACTGTTATTACTGACGATGTGTGCAGTGCACACAAAATGTGCTAGTTATTAAACTATTTTTTGTGAAAAAGGTGTTTTATTCTATTAATAAAAATATATTTGTTAGTTGAATATTCTACTTTTGGTAGATTATGCTATTGTTCGTTAATTTATTTTTGTACTGGTAATTTAACTAAAACACATGTTGGATGTTAGTTATAATTTTTCAATAGTAATCATAAATGTATACCTTTTCTACTTTGTAGTATTTTGAGTAGGTACTTGTGCTTTTTCAACAGAAATTCTATCTTAATGTTAAAAATATGTTTGTTAGTCGAATATTCTACTTTTGGTAGATTATGCTATTCTTCGTTACTTTATTTTTGTACTGGTAATTTAACTAAAACATACGTGTTAGATGTTAGTTATTAATATTCATAAATGTACTTTGTACCTTTTCTACGTAGCAATATTAAAGTGTAATTATTTAAGTAATTCTTTTCTTTAAAACGTTATTGTGTGGTTACAGCATTGTAATTGAATATCGTACTGCATACTGTTTTCCTTAGCAATGATTCCTCATTACTACGGGAACTAGTAAATAGTATGCAATTTGATGACAGTGTTGTGATCACGTACCGCGAGATCAAAAATTATTTTGAAAAAGGTTTGCTATGGAATGTACAAGTCTGTCTTAAGTTATATCATTAAGTGTCACACTGCATTATATTTTCTCTTAAAATGACAAATATTAATGACAGTATGACACTTAATGATATAACTTAAGACAGATTTTTACATTCCATGGCAAACCTTTATCAATATATTTTTGATCTCGCGGTATTAAACCCTAATTTTTAATAAACTTAATTTTGAATTTCCCGCTACCAAATACATTTTGAATCGCCCGCTATTTGCTTAGTGTTATTGAAAACTGTAATTTTTTGATGTCAGCGCCGTCTATATCGGCCTTCACGCAATACAAACCGCGGATAAAAATTTTGGCTTGACTGCGCCATTTGATTCTAATCTATGCTGTTTACTAATTCGGTGCAACAAGAAGTAGTTAAAGCAAGTTTCGTGTAATTATTGCTGTTAATTGATAGTATTTTAATTATAAATTGTATTTGCAGTGTTTTGTCTCGACGACAGCATTCTAAGTACGTAAGTTAAAATGTCTTTTATTTATTTTTTAATATTGCATGGGTTACAAAGTGGCTATTATTATTATCATAAAACGAATTCCTTTACTTACTAACTTTGAAGGGTAACGTTTTAACACAAATGGTTATATTATTTCAATCGTGCTGCAACGTACTTTTTTTGTAATTTTTTTTCTGTACTAGAGAGTGTAAAGTAGGAGCTTTTTCACTAGTCCATTTTCAAAACATAATACCCAAATAATTATTTTATACCAGGCTTCTTTTTATATTGATCTTAATAAAGTTTATTAACAATATTGTTTATTTAAAAACATTTCGGCCATTTATATTTTTTATTAAAGTATCCCGGCTTTTCTATAGGTAATTTTATTTATTTTATTTTTAGGATGTCAGGCTCTCGTGCTAGTAGAATTTTGAAAATGGCTTTACAAAATGAACTTCTTTTTGAAATCCCGACATGTAGTTCTAATGCTGCAATTGCGAACAATGAAAATTATGATGCAAAAGAAATTACTGAGCATTACATAACTATTAATGAACCTGATCCTAGATCATATAAGAATCTAATTTTTCCAAACAACGATGAAATTGTCAGCCACCATGTCCCAGTTCACATACCCCATTTGGATAACCTTCTTGAACAAAACACTAAAGAGCAAATTTTTGAACAAGAGATCACTAAGGAACAACCTGGTCCGAATTCGGAAGTAATCGTTATTCTTCCCAATAACAATGAAAGTCAAGATCATGAGCCGGATTATGTACCAACTGCTGATGAAGAAGAAGAACCGGAATTAGCAAAATCTACCGAAATAAATAAAAAGCGTAGACAGAAACGACGACATGTAGATGAAAGTAATTGGTAGGCTAATAAAAAGAAACGTCAAAGGGAGCGTGGAGAAGAATACCAAGGAAGAAGGACAGAAGATGGGCGCTGGGTATATACCATCCCTAAAAATGAAAGGAAAATTAAAGAAAGATGTAAATGCAAATTTGGTAAAAATAACTCAAAGCTACAATGTACAAAGTTTTCCGAAGAAAATAGAGCGCAATTGTTTAAAGATTTTTGGAAAATGAGTGACGGCGAAAAAAAGGTATATGTAAAAATGTTAATTACCCAAGAAGAAATTAAAAGACCAAGAGATAGAAAGGAAGATGGGAAATCCAGACGTTCGTATAGTTATTCCTACCATTTACAATTAAAAGAAACAAAACTGCGCGTATGTAAAAATATGTTTTTAAATACGTTCTCCATAGGCGAGTCCGCTGCTATTTCCTGGAAGAACAAAGGTAATCAGGATGAAGATCAATTACCACACCTAACAGGAGACTTGTTAGAAGAAGCTGAAACCGGACGAAGAATCTCTAGACTTGCTATCTTCGAGGAAAGAAAACGAAATTTATATTTATTTTTTGAGAGCCTGCCAAAAATGGAGTCTCACTATTGTCGGGCCAGGACGACCAAATTGTATCTTGAGCCATTGTGGACTTCGAAGTCTCAAGTTTACCGACTTTATACTAATAGCTGGTGCCCGGAGAAAAGCATAGTAGCATTATCGTTAACGCTGTTTTTAACTACCTTCGATGACATGAACTTAAGTATTTTCGCACCCAAAAAAGACGAGTGCTCTATTTGTGTGGCTCAAAAAGTTGGTAATTTTAATGAAGCTGAGTACCAGCTACACCAAAAGAAGAAAGCAGAAGCTAGAGAAGAGAAAGATAAAGATAAAAAAGGCGAGAAACATAAAGTTTACACAATGGACTTGCAGTCTGTCCTTCTATGTCCTAAATCAACAGTTTCCCTTCTCTATTACAAAATGAAGATAGTTGTACACAATTTTACTATATTTAATGTAAAAACGAAGGATGGATATGGCTTCATATGGAATGAAACTGAAGGGGGCGTCGGTTCAAATGAGTTTGCAAGTATTTTAAGTGCCTTTATTACCGAAGAAAGTAAAGATATTGGTTTCAATGAACAGTTAATTTTCTATAGCGAGAGAAGAAAGTTACAATTTGTCAGAAGTTTCTAGAAAAGGGGCATACACAAATGGAGGCCGACTCTATGCATGCCACGATTGAAAGAAAATTGAAAAATAAAAAAATAAACGTGCCAGCTGATTATGTCGAGGTGTGTCTTGGCGCTAGACAAAACCCCAAACCATATGTTAGAATGATGTCAAATTTTAAATTTTGAATAGCGCCCTCTACTCATTACATGTACTTTTGTGTATACTTTAATAAAGAGTCTGTACTGAAAACTCGTAGAGTGCGTTTGCTTTTTAAGAGGTTATGGCCCAGCGGAACCAGGTAGTTTTTTTTAGTGCTGGTTAATAACGAGTTGTACAAGAATGGCTGTGAATTATATTTCGAATGTACCTAAACTCAGGGGAAGAGAAAATTACAGTGATTGGGCGTTTGCTGTTGAACATTTTCTCGTACTGGATGGTCTAAATGGCTGCATCACGGGAACCGAAACGGACGCTGAAAAGGTAGCTAAAGCAAAAGCGAAGTTAATTTTAACAATAGACGCACCTTTATACGTTCACATAAAGGAGGCTAAGGATGCAGGTGAATTGTGGAAAAAGCTAAAGTCATTATTCGATGATTCTGGTTTTTCCAGAAAAATTAATTTACTTCGCGCCTTAATTTCTACGCGCCTCGAAGATTGTGACACTTTAGGTTCTTTCGTTTGTTTTTCGGTGTACTGTAGTTCGTGTTACAATAGGTTCTTTCGTTTGTTTTTCGGTGTACTGTAGTTCGTGTTACAATACACTACAATTAAAATACACTAAAAAACAGCTGATTTTCGGTGTATTACACCATGAACACTCGTATGTGGCGGGCGGCGTAAGTTTAAAAGTGAGTGTAAGTATTTGTTAGAAAAGTTTTGTGAGTGGTTTAGTTGTACACTTCATAAAGCCTTTTTTTAATTCTATACTGTGTACCTATATTACATAATGGCGGGCTATATGTGTGAATGTAACGAAAATGAACTTTCACAAAGAGGCTCATATATGATACTGGCATACTGGACATTTTAAATATATTGGATCCTCACGAAAGTGATGCTGATATAGCAAATATAATTTCTTTATTTCAAAAATATTATGTCCCTACTGTGATAATGGTCATTTGACACACAACCAAAAGTTATTTAACCAGAAGCTGTCTCAGGCAAGGGTGGATAAAGAGCACACTTTTGGCATTCTTAAACAAAGATTTAGACAGCTCTATTATTGTAAATTAAAAGGCATTAAATATTTATGCCACTTTATACGTGCTTGTTGTGTGTTATATAATCTATGTATGCAGAACATGACGACATACCCAACAAAGTGGAGGATTCGATAGCAGGAGAACAAAAAAGAGACACCATTGCAGCAACATTAATATAACAAATTTATTGTAATATAAATAAATATTCCAAATAAACTACAATTTACATAACAAAAATAAAAAAGTATTATCATTTGACATATAATGAAACATAATTAAATAAACTAAAAAACAATTCACTTCAAATAAATGGCACTCATATATCACAATTAATAAATTTATTTAAGATAATTCTTTTAAAATGTCAGTCCTTCCTTTGTATGCTTTTAATTTTGCTTCTTCTAGCTTAAGGATATTATTCATAAATTCTTCCCGTTTCCTACCCTCTTTGGTGATCCTAGAATTTTCTTTTTCTTGTAATTCTCGAATCTTTATTAGCTCTTGCAATATTGACTGTGAGGGTTTTCTTCTTGGGTTTCTTTCCTTCGTAGTTGCTGGAATATCTTCTATGTCATCAGTGTTTCTTTCAGTATTTAATGCACCCTCAGCTTCTACTACTTCTTTCACATTTATTTTCTGAATAATGTCTTCCCTCCTTTGTCCACCACCTTCGGAATCTGATAAAAATTCAGGGAAAACAGACCTTCTCTCGGAGTTTATTCCAACTAATTCTCTGGAAAAAAAATGGTAAGTATTTTCAAAACGCAGATAGTAAAACACACATACTGTTCAAATGAACATTTACGTTTTCCCCTGACACTTCGCTTATTATTTGCATTTACATCTTCTATCTAGGGTTTTATATCGATTTTCTATTTGTATATTGCTAAAAGTAAATCCTTTCTCTCTCATCTTACTTTCAATCAATTTCCATAGCAATTTATTATTTTTCAGTTTTATTGTTTTTCCAATATTGCCAATATATTCCTTGTATAACGATAAGAGGAATTTTGTGGCTTCATAAGTCCAGGTGTTTTTGAAAGTATCTAAGACAATAAATTAATAGTTTTGCATTTCTACTTGAACTATTTTGGAACAGCTAATGTTGGCATTTAGTTATGTTATTTAAATTTTATTATAAGACTCTTACTAGCTAACTGTCCAACACTTGAAATGTTCTTGCAATGTTAAAATGAAAAAAAAAGACAACCTCTTAATATGTATAAAGAAACAAGAATTTACTTTCTGTATTATTTTGATGCAAAACTTCTACAACTTCTGTTTCATGGGTCTCAGATATTCTCGTAATTTCTAAAATTTCTGGGTCACCTCGTAATCCGTAGGGAATTATTTTATCCTCACGTAATGCTTTATGGAAGAATTGTATTGCAAACTGATCATCTGAAAAAATTATTCAATAGTAGTAGAATACCGCAGTGATAATCGAAAGACTTATTATACCGTTTCTATGTCGATCCATTACTTCTACATGATCTCTTAACGAGATCACAACGCCTTCTATAATGAATTTTATTTCTCAAAGTTCCTCCATTTTCATTGATAAAAAAATAATAAAACAAAAATAAATACTGGCAGAATTAAAACAAAAATCGATTCGTACCGTTTTACTTAACCTATTCTTATTTTGGTTTCTATAATACGTGATAAAACTTATTGCGCATGCTCCACGAGTGGCCACCTTTTCCACCGGCTTCAAACCAGGTGTATAAATTGTACACTTTTTCACCCAAAAATTAAAAACACTCAAACAAACGAATGCGTGTTATGACATAAATGTAGTGAACACTTTACGCACCACAACAAACGAATGAACAATCATTAAAAATGTGTAGTTGGTGTACAACGGTGTACACTTTTAAAACAAACGAAAAGACCTAATACACTACAATTAAAATACACTAAAAAACAGCTGATTTTCGGTGTATTACACCATGAACACTCGTATGTGGCGGGCGGCGTAAGTTTAAAAGTGAGTGTATTTGTTAGAAAAGTTTTGTGAGTGGTTTAGTTGTACACTTCATAAAGCCTTTTTTTAATTCTATACTGTGTACCTATATTACATAATAGCGGGCTATATGTGTGAATGTAACGAAAATGAACTTTCACAAAGAGGCTCATATATGATACTGGCATACTGGACATTTTAAATATATTGGATCCTCACGAAAGTGATGCTGATATAGCAAATATAATTTCTTTATTTCAAAAATATTATGTCCCTACTGTGATAATGGTCATTTGACACACAACCAAAAGTTATTTAACCAGAAGCTGTCTCAGGCAAGGGTGGATATAGAGCACACTTTTGGCATTCTTAAACAAAGATTTAGACAGCTCTATTATTGTAAATTAAAAGGCATTGAATATTTATGCCTCTTTATACGTGCTTGTTGTGTGTTATATAATCTATGTATGCAGAACATGACAACATACCCAACGAAGTGGAGGATTCGATAGCAGGAGAACAAAAAAGAGACACCATTGCAGCAACATTAATATAACAAATTTATTGTAATATAAATAAATATTCCAAATAAACTACAATTTACATAACAAAAATAAAAAAGTATTATCATTTGACATATAATGAAACATAATTAAATAAACTAAAAAACAATTCACTTCAAATAAATGGCACTCATATATCACAATTAATAAATTTATTTAAGATAATTCTTTTAAAATGTCAGTCCTTCCTTTGTATGCTTTTAATTTTGCTTCTTCTAGCTTAAGGATATTATTCATAAATTCTTCCCGCTTCCTACCCTCTTCGGTGATCCTAGAATTTTCTTTTTCTTGTAATTCTCGAATCTTTATTAGCTCTTGCAATATTGACTGTGAGGGTTTTCTTCTTGGGTTTCTTTCCTTCGTAGTTGCTGGAATATCTTCTATGTCATCAGTGTTTCTTTCAGTATTTAATGCACCCTCGGCTTCTACTACTTCTTTCACATTAATTTTCTGAATAATGTCTTCCCTCCTTTGTCCACCACCTTCGGAATCTGATAAAAATTTAGGGAAAACAGACCATCTCTCGGAGTTTATTCCAACTAATTCTCTGGAAAAAAAATGGTAAGTATTTTCAAAACACAGATAGTAAAACACACATACTGTTCAAATGAACATTTAAGTTTTCCCCTGCCACTTCGCTTATTATTTGCATTTACATCTTCTATCTAGGGTTTTATATCGATTTTCTATTTGTATATTGCTAAAAGTAAATCCTTTCTCTCTCATCTTACTTTCAATTAATTTCCATAGCAATTTATTATTTTTCAGTTTTATTGTTTTTCCAATATTGCCAATATATTCCTTGTATAACGATAAGAGGAATTTTGTGGCTTCATAAGTCCAGGTGTTTTTGAAAGTATCTAAGACAATAAATTAATAGTTTTGCATTTCTACTTGAACTATTTTGGAACAGCTAATGTTGGCATTTAGTTATGTTATTTAAATTTTATTATAAGACTCTTACTAGCTAACTGTCCAACACTTGAAATGTTCTTGCAATGTTAAAATGAAAAAAAAAGACAACCTCTTAATATGTATAAAGAAACAAGAATTTACTTTCTGTATTATTTTGATGCAAAACTTCTACTTCTGTTTCATGGGTCTCAGATATTCTCGTAATTTCTAAAATTTCTGGGTCACCTCGTAATCCGTAGGGAATTATTTTATCCTCACGTAATGCTTTATGGAAGAATTGTATTGCAAACTGATCATCTGAAAAAATTATTCTATAGTAGTAGAATACCGCAGTGATAATCGAAAGACTTATTATACCGTTTCTATGTCGATCTATTACTTCTACATGATCTCTTAACGAGATCACAACGCCTTCTATAATGAATTTTATTTCTCAAAGTTCCTCCATTTTCATTGATAAAAAAATAATAAAACAAAAATAAATACTGGCAGAATTAAAACAAAAATCGATTCGTACCGTTTTACTTAACCTTTTCTTATTTTGGTTTCTATAATACGTGATAAAACTTATTGCGCATGCTCCACGAGTGGCCACCTTTTCCACCGGCTTCAAAGCAGGTGTATAAATTGTACACTTTTTCACCCAAAAATTAAAAACACTCAAACAAACGAATGCGTGTTATGACATAAATGTAGTGCACACTTTACGCACCACAACAAACGAATGAACAATCATTAAAAATGTGTAGTTGGTGTACAACGGTGTACACTTTTAAAACAAACAAGACCTAATGGCGTCATACGTAAACCAGATCGTAGAAACGGCTCAAAAGCTAAGAGGAACCGGCTTTAAGATAGACGATGAATGGGTTGGCTCATTGCTTTTAGCGGGATTACCTGAAAAATTTGCACCTATGATAATGGCAATTGAACATTCTGGCATTGACATAACGACCGATCGCATTAAAACAAAATTATTAGATATGGAAGTTAATGTTGATAAAGCAGGTAGTGCTTTTATCGGTAAAACAAGAAACTTGCATAGTAAATCTAATAATAAAGTTGGTAGTACTGCAAATCGAGAAGAAACTGTTAGGAATGTCAAATGTTATCAGTGTAAACAATTTGGTCATTTTAAAAATAAATGTCCAAATAGACCTGAGAATAGTGCTTCGAAACGAAAAGTTTCAAATGCTTTTAGTGTAGTATTTATGGGTGGTAAATTCAACAAAAACGACTGGTACATAGATTCTGGAGCTAGTGTACATATGACGGTAAATAAAGAATGGATAGAAAATATTTCTGTGCAGACAAATTTACAAGAAATTATGCTGGCGAATGAAATGAAAACACCAGTGACTGGTATTGGTGATGTAAATATTACCACTGTTGTACACAATAAAAGGTATGATGTTATAGTTAAGGATGTTTTATGTGTTCCTGAATTGACAACAAATTTATTATCGGTTAGTCAGTTAATTAAAACTGGAAATACTGTGAAATTTGAGACAAATGGTTGTAAAATTTTCAATAGGGAAAATGTCTTAGTAGGCATAGCTGATTTAGTAGAAAACGTTTACAGATTGAATGTAGAAAAATCACAGGATTGTTTATTGGCAGCAACAGCAATAGTATCTAATGATATATGGCATTGTAGACTTGGTCATATTAATTTCAATGATTTGAATAAAATGCAAAATGGCATCGTAGATGGAATGTCATGCAAAAATGTGACAGACATTGAAAGAAAAAACTGTATTGTGTGTTGTCAGGGGAAACAAACCAGATTACCATTCCAACATAAAGGTACGAGAGCAACAAATTTATTAGAAATTATACATGCTGATGTTTGTGGACCAATGGAGGTTAAATCTATAGGTGGTTCAAAATATTTTTTGATTTTTGAAGATGACTTTAGTCGATTTGTTTTTGTATATTTTTTAAAAACAAAAGATGAAGTGTTTGGTTTTTTCAAGGAATTCAAAGGCATGGTTGAGAATCAGAAGGACTGTAAAATAAAAACTTTAAGAACGGACAATGGCAAAGAATTTTGTAATGATGAATTTGAGAAGTATCTACGACGGAATGGAATTATCCACCAAAAGACAAACCCCTACACACCAGAGCAGAATGGACTATCGGAAAGAATGAACCGTACGATAGTGGAACGAGCAAAGTGTTTAATGTTTGATGCAAAACTGAAAAAAAGATTTTGGGCAGAAGCTGCAAATACTGCAGTATATCTAAGAAATAGATCAGTTGCTTCAGGCTTGGAAAACAAAACCCCTTTTGAAATATGGACAGGTAAGAAACCAAATATTAATAATTTAAGAATTTTTGGCAGCACAGTTATGGTGCAGATACCTAAAGCAAAGAGAACAAAATGGGATAAGAAAGCAAAAAAAATGATTCTTATGGGATTTAGTGAAAATACTAAAGGTTACCGATTATACAATCCAGACAAAGATGTTGTTATTACCAGTAGAGACGTCACGATTATAGAAGATGCATCAGAACAAATAGAGATTGTATTAAACACTGAAGAAGAAGATGAAGGCATAGTGAATTCAGTGGGGGAAGTTAAACAGAAGGAACTGGAAGTCGATACAGAATGTATAGATGAATCGAGGGACATTCAAGAAGAACCTGTGACACGAAAATCAGAAAGAAAACCGAAACCAAAATTGTTCAATGAATATGTAACTTACATGTGTACTACAGACTGCATAGACTTGGAAAGCGATCCAGTTACTTTCGAAGAGGCACTGTCGAGACCAGATAGTGAGAGGTGGAAGCAGGCGATGATGGAGGAAATCCAGTCCTTTCAAGAGAATGAGGCATGGGATTTAGTGGACACTCCAGAAAAGGGAACTATAGTGCAGTGTAAGTGGGTGTTCAAGAGAAAGTTCGGAAGTGATAATTGTGTTAGATACAGAGCAAGATTAGTTGCAAAAGGTTTTACACAGAAGCGTGGAATTGATTATGACGAAACTTTTTCACCAGTGGTCAGGCACTCAACATTGAGACTATTAATTGCATTATCAGTTAACTTAGATTTGAACATAACTCACCTCGACGTAAGAACAGCTTTTTTAAATGGCATTTTAAAGGAAAATGTTTTTATGATGCAACCTAAGGGTTTTATTGTTGAAAATAATGAAAATAAGGTTTGTAAGTTGAAAAAGGCAATTTATGGACTCAAGCAATCCTCCAGAGCTTGGTATAATAGAGTGGATACAATTTTATCAGATTTGGGTTATCAAAGGTCAGAATTAGAACATTGTTTATATATAAAAAATAAAGACAATAAGATAACTGTAATTGCCCTGTATGTAGATGACTTTTTTATTTTTTCAAATAATGTAAATGAAACAAATTTCTTGAAAGATAAATTAAGTTTGAACTTTAAAATTAAAGATTTAGGGGAAGCAAAGCAATGTCTTGGAATGCGAATAAATAGAAATAAAGATAAAGGAATTATAACTTTGGACCAAGAAAATTACATAAATCAGTTATTACAAAAGTTTAATATGGTAAATTGTAAACCAATCAGTACTCCATTAGAAACTAATTTAAGTCTTGATGATAATGATAAATGTGTTAGTAATAAACCTTATCAACAATTAATTGGAAGCCTTATGTACTTATCAGTTTTAACTAGGCCAGATATAGCATTTAGTGTAAGTTTCTTAAGCCAATTCAATAACTGCTATAATGATAGTCATTGGAAATGTGCTAAGAGAATATTGAAATATTTACAGGGAACTAAAAATTATTGTTTAGAATTTAAAAAAGGGAAAGTAGAATTAGAGGGTTTTGTAGATGCTGATTGGGCAAGTAATACTCACGATAGAAGGTCTTATACAGGCTTTGTGTTTAGGCTTTCTGATTCTACAGTTTCCTGGGAAAGTGTTAAGCAAAAAACGGTTGCTTTGTCTAGTACCGAAGCAGAGTACATGGCACTATCTGAAGCTTCCAAAGAAGCCATATATTTAAGGAATTTATTATTTGAATTGACAGGGAATTTGAATACTGTTATTTTATTCAATGACAATCAAAGTGCTCAGAAATTAACTGTTAATCCATTGTATCACAAAAGATCTAAGCACATTGATGTTCGTCATCACTTTGTAAGAGAAGCTGTTGCAAAAGAACTTGTAAAAATTTTATATTTATCAACTACTGAGATGCCGGCTGATCTACTAACGAAAGGTTTAAACTCTGTTAAACATTGTAAGTTTTTAAGAATGTTAGGTTTAACTCAAATTTGTAATGTTTGACATAGTGGGGGTGTTAGAATGATGTCAAATTTTAAATTTTGAATAGCGCCCTCTACTCATTACATGTACTTTTGTGTATACTTCAATAAAGAGTCTGTACTGAAAACTCGTAGAGTGCGTTTGCTTTTTAAGACCATATTTAGTTAAATATTTAACTCATGACTTTTTTAATGACTATTCAAATCTGCGGTATGTAAATGCAATAAGACCCGGAAAAAAGTAGGTGACCCAACCGTACAAGATATTCGAGCCCTTCGTTACAATCCAGGTGGATCTATAGATTACAAGTTAAGACATATTGATGAATGGAAATTGTTGCCAGTAAGAATTAATATATCTGTTAATACAGAGATTTCAAAACTTTATAGTGAAAGACTAAAAATAAAAAAACAGAAGTATGATCATCTTCAAGAAATTAAAAAAAACCTTAGATAAGGATTATCAATCGTACTACGATGCTCTTCCTCATGACTAAATTTATTCTTATATATTCTTTGTTTGTTTGATTATATTTAAGTACCTATATTAGTAATTTAGCTTTCATTCTTTCATCATTTTTTTCAATAAATGGTTCATTTTTACTATTTTTATTACCCAAAAATTAACCCACAATATAACTTTGCTAGAAAACTTACATACTGTGAAAATCATGTAACTCCAAATTAGAATAATTTAAATATAAGAAAAGCTCGTAACTCCTGTATTTTTTTCTATAACTCACATTTACAAAAATGTTATTTACCGTCAGGTTTCTATAATAAATTAAAACATTATATCAAAACAGAAAATTTTAAATAACTTAACTTTTAAACTTACTGGGTTTTTTCTGTCTCCGGTAAAATTTCGGTTTTTGGAGTTACGAGGTTTTCTCATGAGGGTATCGATATACGATGTACACGTCGCCGGCATTGGTACCGGGTTGGCATACATATACTATATGGCATTGCGTCATCCATATTAACTTGGTCAACATGGCCGATCATTATTAACCCTTATTAATTTGTGAATTTCCACTAAACCTAGTAAAACAATACAAGAATCGTATAAACTAGAGGTCGGCAGTTTGGGTCCGAACCGGTTCACTGAACCGAATCCCAGCAGGGAACCGGTTCACTAAATTTCAATGAACCGGATCTCGGCTCACTTGGGTCGACTGAATAATTTGGAAATTATACTTTGAATACGGTCGCAGGTTGGATTGAAAAATAAAAATTGATATTATATAACAGGTAGGGTACGCACTAAAATATTTATTTTTGTACAAAATAACAGCATATTGTATAAATATATAAAATGTATATACTGAACTGAATATCAAAATGTAAAAATAACTAAACAGCTTACGTATAAATCTAAATTCTACATTGATAATTTACAAATTATAATTTAAAAAAATGATTTGTGAAGTATTCGCGGTTGTTAATCGACTTCTCCTGTCAGTAATAATGTTCCCAGATTTACTAAAAATGCGCTCGCAAGGAACAGATGTAGCCAAGACACATAAACGTTTTTTTACTATTTCGTAAATTCTGGGATAGACATCTTTTCTTTGATGCCACCATGTGTGGATCTTGATATCTATTGATTATCGGTTCATTTAGGTATTTATCAAATTCAATTATTCCAGCCGCTATCGATGTCGACTTTGAAATTGCCAGTTGTTTTTCAACTTGCTTATCAAATTCCTTCCACAACAGAGAAGTGGTATATGATAATGAAGATGAAGGAACATTTGTGAAATTTTCATCAGTTTCACTTCTTATATTAGAAATATTTGTAGATCAAACTTTATTTTTTAATATTGCACATGCCGCTTCATAATTTGAATTATTTTTTAAATCAGGGGTCCAAAATTGCAGCCTCCGCGATTAATTCATTATGTTCAATATTTCTAAATCTTTCTGTAATTTCTCGATGAAGAGTGTGGGCCATATTCCAAATTTCTGCAGGTAATGTCTCATTATTTGAAAATGTTAAAACATGACGTTTCATTGATTGCACAAACAAAATTTCTTTTGATAATGTTACATTTTTTTCAGCGCTTATTTCCATTGTTAGGTCTGTTAACTCTCCTTCTTCTCTTTTCCAGAAATGAAACACACACGTTAAGTTTAATAATATAATTATAATAATATATAATTAATTGCTCACAACACACTCTACGTAACTTCGCAATACTCTCTCTACTCTCTCTCTACTACCAACCTAAATACATTTCTAAAATACAGTTTCCTAACACTCCGCCTATCCTGCATGCATATTTATATAATATGTATTTATATGAACTTAACTAAACTTAACTATTACAACATTATAAAAGAACTTAAGACATAACATTCATTAAACATAGTCTCTTAAATATGTCGGTTTTACAACAAGTCTCTTTTCTTTAACAGGGTTTGTCGAATCTACACATTTTGAATTTTCTCGTCCATTTCTCTTCGTCCTTGTAGCTGCTTGTTCATTTTCCATAACCTCCTCAGTTTCTTCCACACCTTCCACGTCACATTCTTCATCTTCATCTAGGTTATAGTTTTTCCAGAGTTTCAACTGACTTACATGGGCTGTAGTTTGTGATTTACCATTTTCTTCCAACAGTTTTGATACTCGGTAGGTGTCGCTCGGGAGTACTTCGATAACGGTCAATGGTCCTTTATATCGCGGTTGTAATTTTGTAGATTCACCGGTTTGTATTGTAGGGGATTTCATATAGACAATATCTTCCACATTATACGTAACTCCTTGGTATCTATGTTTATCATAATATTGTTTGTATCTTGCTTGCTCATGCACTATGACTTCACGTACTTCTTCACGCAGTTCGTCGGGTAATCTATATGTCTCACAGTCTTCCGTTAATTCCCTCAATTTTCCTTCTTCGAATCTGGGTATATATCCATATAATAACTCAAATGGACTTTTACCGGTGCTTTTATTTTCAAAAATGTTGAGGTCACGTTCAATCTTACTTAGTAATTTATCCCAATCTCTTTCATCATGGTCCAACAACTCTGTCCAATCTTTAGCCGGTATCAGCATGTTATCCAAATAAAATATCACAATTTTATTTATAAGGGGCTCTAAAACAGTTTGGATTAATTTACAGAAATAAAAGGGCGCGTTCATTAGCCCAAATACGGCTCTTGTAAATTCTCCTGTCTCGTCCGGAGTAATAAAGGCAGTTTTCGATTGAGACGCCTGATCCAATGGCATTTGCAAATATCCATGGGCCAAGTCCAAAACAGCATATATCTCACTACCCGCCAGCACTTCCAGCTGCTCATCGAAACTTGGGAGAGGGAAGTTGATCCTTCTCGTCTGTTTATTCAGTTTCCTATAATCCACTACCAGTCTCGATTCTCCAGTCTTCTTCTTCACCAACAGCATAGGGCTCGCATATGAAGATGATATTTCTTTCACAATTCCTGTTTGCTTCCATTCAGTAGCAATATCTTTTATGGTTTGTCGATCTTCCATGTTAACCTTGTAGGGTCTGCAATTAACAGGTTCACTTCCGGGTTCCTCTTCAATTCTCATCTTAACAGCATTTGTACAGCCTAATTCATGTATATTATTTGCTACACAATCTCTGTATTGGTTTATTAACATTAACAATTATTCCTTCTGTTCTTCGGTTACATCCTCGTCGGTATTTAATTCCTGTAATGTAATCAGTTCTGATGGATCACTCAACAATGACAATTCCTGCGACTCTACATTAGTGATACATATCTCTCCATCCAAAATCTCGTTCTTGTCCATGGTTTGTCCAGTCAGACTTAAATTTGCAATAGGTAAACACATATTTTCATTGGCAACTACAACATCTAGAAAATGTATACTATTCGGCGACATGGAGCATTCATCCAATATTTTTACTGATTTTGTTTCAAATGGATCATCTCTTTCACATAATGGCATCAAAAATTAATTTTTGTATTTAAATTCAAAAGTATCATCTATTTTATAATAAACAATATAATCTAGGTCCATGAAATCTCTTCCAATAATCACATCTATTGCTTGTGCATCATCCGGCACTACTTTCATTCTAATATCATTTGCCTCTACACCATCTATTCTAATTTGAACACACACTACACCTGGTGATTTTACTTTATACATATTGGGTCCAAACGCTTGAAGTTCTGTGCGTTCTTTAATTATGTCAAAATATTCTATAGCTAATGAAGCCTTTATTGTACAAACAGAACTACCACAGTCAATAAGTGCTTTGAATGGTCTATCATTTATATTAACATCTTTAATATATTTCTGAAATGATTTGGTACTAGGCCGATCTACAATTAGCTTTACTTGTGGACAATTTCGTGCAATATGTCCTTCAGTTGAGCATTTATAGCATTTAAATGTCATTTTTGCACCTGGGCAATCACGAGCTGTGTGACCCATTCTACTACAATTATAACATTTGAACTCACCTGCTCTACCATGTCTTACATCTGATCTTATATTTCCTCTAGTTGCTATTTCTGTGAAATTAGGTTTATTTTCAGTTTTAATATGTACCTGCTCTCTTTGGTTATCAGTTCGTTTCCATTCATTTTTCACAACTGGTGCCTTAATTAATTCTTTCTAATCTTTTATTTTCTATTGTAATGTACTCTGTCAAATCAAGAAATAATTGGTCAGTGTTTGCATGCTGCCTAGCAAACATAATATCACACACACTCTTAGAATATAATCCTACAAGTACCTGTTCTTTCGTTTCTTTAAAGTAAAGAGATAAGTCATTACACAATTTTACCTTCTCATGATAGTAGCTGTCAATACTTTCTCCCTTCTTCTGTTGTTTATTCACCATTCTTTCCCAACGGACACTTAAATTTTCCTTATGCACAAATGTATTACTGAAGACTACAACAAAGTCATTCCAAGTCTTTATTTCATCGCATTTTGTGGTATACCAGAAACTTGCACCATCTATCAGCCTTGTTCGCGCTGTTTCTAGCATATACTTATCAGGAATCTCATGTAGGGTCTGTGCACTATGAAGTTTATTCAACCACAATTTAGCTTTAGTAATATCTCCATTGAATACTTCAACATTTCTCAAGATATCAGGCATAATGCTCATGTTAGTATTGTTTGGTAAAGAATTCTTCTCCGTACTTGTACATTTTTCAATTAATTTCTCTATTAAAGTATCTTTCCGTCTTGACTCATCTAGAAAATTCTGTACTAAAATATTTAAATCTAAAGTTTCTCTCGTAGTATTCCTCGTCGTATCTCCATTTTCGTCTATCTCGTTCTCTGTCTGAGGATTAATTCCATTATTCTGCTGAGTTCCAGTTAACTGTGATTGAACTTTCTCAAATTTATCCATTGTTTTCTTTTTGTTTTGACAACTCTCAACAACAAAAGTTAACAAAACACTAAAAACGTACTGCCAACCGTTGCGCACTTAACTTCCTTTTGCTACAACCAATTCAAACTTGTTTATAGGTTAAAGTAACTCTTTTTCCCTCCAATTCTTGCTTAACAATTAACTGTTCTTCCAATTCTTTCTTACGTATCTTCGCGTTCCATCTACATCCGATTCTTATCTTATCTCACTTCTGATATGTTAACTCTCCTTCTTCTCTTTTCCAGAAATGAAACACACACGTAAGTTTAATAATATAATTATAATAATATATAATTAATTGCTCACAACACACTCTACGTAACTTCGCAATACTCTCTCTACTCTCTCTCTACTACCAACCTAAATACATTTCTAAAATACAGTTTCCTAACAGGTCATTGAAAAGACTTAAAATTTCGGATGCCACAGTTGCAATATTCCAATCATTTGGAGTCAGTGTATTTATTTCTTCATTCGAAATAATAGCCAATGTAGATACCACGGCGTCTTTAATTTTTAGAATTCGCGACAACATTATATTCGTTGAATTCCATCTTGTACAAACGCCTTGCTTTACCTTTAGGATGGGTATATCCATTTGTTCCTGGAGTTGCTTCAATTTAGCCGCAGACTGAGCAATTCGCTTAAAAAATGCGACAATTTTTCTGATTTTTGAAATGGTGTTTCCAATTTCCATTACCCCCTTTTATACAATTAAATTTATCGTATGTGCAAAGCACCCCAAATGCCGCCAACCGCCCGCCCGAACTGCGGCCACAATATTAGCTGCATTATCTGACACAATGAGGCTAAGCGCACACGCATCGATTTTTATCGTACGACAAAATATCGTGTCGGCAAATTCCTTTAGTGGAACAAAGAAGAGCATGGGAGCGCGCACACGCTTCGAACTCCACACGATACGGCACGATCGTCGTGTTGACGCCGTGTATTGCCACTACGACAAACGGACGCCGTGCCGTTGCCGTGAATACAGTGGCATATATGATCCAACGAACGCGCGCACACTACACGATTTTTATTCGTACGTTATCTTCAAGTCGATCTCCTTTTATCAGTTGCTTGATATCACGGATTCTAATCTGTGCTTGATATTAAGTACGGCAGCAGTTGTGTGGTCTATTCATTTTTGAAATATAATTTGTTTCTGTCACAATGGACGAGAATGTGGACAATGAAATCCTCATTACTTTGATTCAAAGCAAACGAGTGTTGTGGGACAAAACGATAGAAATTTATAAAGATAGAAATTCCACAAAAAAAGCATGGAAGGACATCTGCTGCGAAATAAATACAAATTTTGAAGACATGGAAGATAAGGAAAAAAACGAGTTCGGTAAGTTTTCATATATTTGTATTGTATTCATATTTTTCAAATACACATTTCCGTTTATAATTAATTATTATTGAAATGAAAGTTTTTAGCCATAAATAAAATTGAAATACTTAATACTTTTATTTTGATTGTTGGTTAGGGTAAAAAATCAACACTTTAATCATTTTAAGTGTTATACCTTCTATATCAGTACAGCCGTCTATAATTATTTCACTCTAGTTTGTCTGAATAATGTTAAAATATTCCTACTTTGTGAGTGTTGATAGGCTACTTTATTTTTCATATTTTAGTCATCTCCCAGGGAACGGCACCAACGCTTGTTACAAAATATTTACTTAACAAGTTTCTGATATTGTTTGCTTGAAGACCACCTCGTACTGTGGTTTCTTCTCGTAAATCTTCTAGTCCGGTTATTGTTGTAGTATCTTCAGCCAAAAACCCGTCCCGGTCACGAACAAAGTTGTGAAGAACAACACAAGCTTTAATAATGTCAACAGCAAAATCAGGATGTACGTCAATAGACCGATGAAATATTCGCCATTTATTGCTCAGAATCCCAAAGGCACACTCGACATAACGTCTAGCTCTGCACAACCGGTAGTTAAATATTCTCTTCTCTTGCGTTAAGTGTGTTCCTCCATATGGCCGCAACAAATGTGTATGTAGCCCGAATCCTTCATCTCCAACAAAGAAGTATGGAACTTTTGGACTATCTGTGCCCGGGAGACATTTCTCATCTGGTAGTTGTAGTGTATTTGTTGTTAATGAGTTCCAAAGAGCGGTTCGTTTAAAAATGGAAGAATCGCAATCTTTGCCAAAGCTCCCAATGTTAACATACACAAAGCGGTATTTTGAGTCTGCAACTGCCATCAACACCACTGAATGATAATTTTTGTAATTGAAGTACATGGATCCACTATTCGCTGGACTTATTATGCGAATGTGCTTCCCATCGACGGCGCCTAGGCAGTGTGGAAAGTTGGCGTTTTTTTCAAAATCATAAGCAATAGATTCAAATCTTTCCTTTGAAAGTGGAGGTATGCATTCCTCTCTTAAGACCGACCAGATGGCTCTGCATACTTCTTGAACTATCTTTCTTGCAGTAGTGCTGCCAATTCGGAATGAATAATGTAGTTCTTTGAACGAGCACCCGGTTGCTAGATACCTGAAAATAAATAACTGTTGAAATACTGTTACTCTAGTATTGTGTTTCATTACGAACTAGATAGATGTTAAAAACCACATAAGATAATTTAGTAGATTTTAGATTATTGTTACTGTCATTGTTTCAGGGAAAGCACTCATAAAAAGATGGACAAACTTACGAGATGCATTTTCGAGATCAAAAAAAAAGCAACAGGAATTCCAGAAAAGTGGTTCAGCCGCATCAAACTTTAAGAAATATGTATACAATGACCAAATGCAATTTCTTAACAAAGTTTATGAGTCAAAAGAAACTGTAGACAGCTTGATGGGTGAAGATGGGCTAGCTGATAATAATAAACCTGCTTCAGACGTTGACGAAGGCGTACTTCACCAAATAACAGATAAAGAGAAAATGAGCGAGCGAGTTGGCAACAGAAAGCGCCGCAATACAAATGAAGTAGAATGAAGAATGTTGAAGGCATTGGAGCCAGAAAAGCCAAATTCCCATATGTCATTCTTTCAAGGCGTGATACCTCATTTAAAGAAATTTGACGACAGCGAAGTTTTGGAATTCCAAATGGGAGTTCTTCGAGTAATTTCAATGATCAACGAGAAGAAAAGAACATCTCAACTACCTACATTTCCCTACCATCCTCAACAGTATTCTGCTCCTCAGCCACCTTCATTTCCCAATCCACAGCCTTCGTGCTCCAGCTATTTTAACCCATCTTCCACTTATCACACCTCATTCTCCCAACAACATCGGTCATTTGTTTCGCAAAATAATCCTATTCCCAATCCAAACAACCAAAAAAATGACACCTTTAGAAGAGAGCCATCTGTGACCCAGCGTACGCAATCAGCTGAGCAATATTATCACGACTTTAGCCAGTCGTCAGCAGCTACGTCTCCAGATATCTTCCCAGCGGACGATCCTTCCCCAGCTCCATCTGGGTCTTCAGAGAACACGATCGATTTTACCACTTGAATTTGAATATAATAACGTCTTTTTTTCTACTTATTGCAATGTAATTAAAGCTAATATAAACAATTATGGGTACATGCACAATTATTTTGTTTGTTTTACTCACCTTAACGTTACAGCTAGTCTTTCTTCTGATGGAATACTGTTTCTCATTTTTGTATTCGTATGTTGGATTTCACTCTTAAGTCGTTCATGCAATTCATTGAAGGATGATATCGACATACGAAAATAATTGAAGAACTTGTTCTCGTCCTTTCGAAGTTCTTGCACAAGCCTGTAAAATGTTCCTACTTCATCTCTTTTTTCATTAATTGGGTGAACCCAATACTTTCGTTACGCCTGCGCTGTATAATACGACGGTACAACAACCACATGGCAACGACACGTTTCGGTTTCATTTTAGCAAGCTTTAGCAAATGCCTGCACTACTATGCAGAGAAAATCATTTTGTGCAAATAACACAAATCATGACCTAATGTACGATATTTTTCCGTATACGATAAAAAATCGATGTGTGTGCGCACATAAGACACACGATAAAATAACGTACGATATTTTGCCGTACGATCGAAATCGATGTGTGTGCGCTTAGCCTGACTGTAATTTTATTCTCGATATGCCATTCTTTGAATGTTCAAATGAGCCGGTTCCGGGACCCGGCTCACTATGAGGAGCTGAACCGAGTGAGCCGGGTCAATGAAAAGAACCGTTTTGCCCACCTCTAGTTACTACTGTATATTTGGAATTATACCATATTTTAAATTCTGTATATGTTTTCATGTATAAGTGATTAGATTTATGCGGAAGCAAGTTCTCAGCTGCCTGTTCTGCAATCTCGCGCATTTCAGGTGGTGTACATCTAAACTCTTCAGACATTATAAATGGAATGAAAAATAAGCTAATAAATACTTGACTTTTAGTTTCAGCATTTATGTCAAAACTTATTTGTCAACATCAAAATATAGCCTACTTATTTGTTTACATGAAGTTTTATTACAAGGGCATTCTTACATATATGAGTAAATTTATTCATAATTATTAAGGTTTTAAGGTCCAATTAGACTACTGGTACAAAAATAGTATACATACTACGGTTAAGAAGACTATTATTGCCCTTGTGGCTTAAATTCCTCGGCGCTGCGCGCCTCGGAATTTAATCTCGCCACTCGGGCAATAATAGTCATCTTCTCAACCTTGGTATGTAATATACTATTTGCAAAGTATCTAGCTAGGCTATGCACTTTTTCCAAAAAACAAAACGCCAATTAAATAGAGCTATTAAAACTGCAATTCTTCTCCCGTTTAATCGAACCTGAAAAAAAGAAAAATGGGTTCATATTTAAATATACACCGCGTCTAAAGTTAAGTGTTCACCATTGCTAACTTTGTTATTATTGAAGCTACGAAGTCGATTAAATTAGCAAACTACTAGGAATTTTTTTGCTGATTAAGTTATTCAAAACAGAGAAACAATTGAAGCGCTAGTTTCTGAGATATTCACAAAAACAACAAACTTTTAAATGGAACACCCTGTATATTTCGAAATTTTTTTGAAAGAGAGTTAAATTCTAAACAAAAAGTAAGTAATACACTATCGTCCTAAATTTAAAAATAAGCGAATAAATATCACTTAAACTCTTTGTTTATTATTGCTTTAATATGTAAGTAGGCGATGGATATAAAATGAAATAAAAGATTACTTGAAACGTCAACGAGTTTGTGAACTTACTCTGTTTTGTAATTAATTGGTTGTGTACGGCTACCTATTGTTAACAGTTTATTCCTGGTTGTTAGTTCTACTAAAATACCTATCGCAAGTCTAGAAAAGTGCGATATGCTCGAAGCTTATCTGTTTTGCAGAAGAAACGCCGTGGAAGCATTGGCGTATTATTGTAACAAATTTCCTGACCGCGAAGCACCAAATAGACAAATCTTTTTAAAATTGTACAGAAAACTAAGGAATAACGAAGATGCATTTAAGAAATTTAGTAAAAGGAAAGGATTTATAATAAACGATTGAAAGGAATTACGAGTGTTAGCATATTTTGAGGCATTTCCTCAAAATTCAATTAGAGACATTACGTGAGAATTGGATGTCAATAGATGCACTGTTCAACTTATTTTAGCGAAAGATAAACTGCATCCCAATGAACAGAGACGGGAACACAATATTACCAGAAGATGCAAAGAGAAGATTACTTTTTTGTAACTGGCTAATTAATTTCATCAATGAACATCCAGATAATTTTAAACTTATTTTGTGGTCAGACGAATCTAACTTTGCAACTAAAGGTATGCGTAATAAAAGAAGCCAACATTATTTGTCTCGACAGAATCCCATGATAGAGGATCGACGACACCCGCAGCATCGGTTTAGCTTAAATATTTGGTAAGGCATACTAGGTTCTCGAGTTATTGGTCCAATCACGACACCCTAACAAGAGTACGTTATCTTCAACTACCAATGGCAGTTCTCGAGAATCTTCTAGAGAATCTACCATTAGTTGATTACCAGCGTATACATTTTCAACAGAATGGGGCGCCTGCTCATAATTATCATGATTCTGCTGCTATGCTAGGTAGACTCTTTGAAAATAGGTGGATAGGAACAAACGCACAAATTTCTTGGCCTCCACGATCCCCTGATTTAACACCTTTAGATTTTTATCTGGGGGTTATATCAAAGACGAAGTTTATAAACAACAATATAGAAATGTGGAATTGGAAAACAAAATTAGAGACATAATAAATAATATTCCCGGTAGAACTATCCTAAAAGTGACAAGAAGTGTTCTCAGAAGAGCTCAGATGTGTATTGATCAACAAGGCCATACCGTAGAGAGAATATATATAGAGAGCCCATCAAATAGGGAAATCGGGCAACATAAAATTTCGAGTAAATCCTGTTATAATGTGCTGGTATCTGGTGGTATAAAGCAGCTAAGACAACTATTAGCATCTATACACTAAGAACGAAACTAAACCATACGGAATTTATTTGTAACTGTAATCCGCGAACTAAATAAAAACACCAAAAGAAGATTATGAATGAAATATACACACGTAAGTATCCTATCAAAGAGATTTATTGCTTACTGTCAACAAAAAATTTTATGGCTTTTTAAAAAAAACTTTAAATATATTCAGACACCAGAATTTATATCTTGTAAATGACTTGCTTTTTACTTTTTTAAACCCATTTTTCTGCCTTAAAAGTGTAAGTAATCTTTTGCTATATAATTATTTAACTCTTTGAAAAGCCTGTTCAGAATCACGGTTTAGGGAAAAATATTTCGAATTGACATCAAACATTGATGCTTTTGACTGATTTATTGCTTTTTAATTATCCATTGCCCTTGTCTAAATAGTAATTTTTAAATTCAACTGTTAAAGAATTGCACAAATTAAATTGGGAAATTGCACATACTGTTTTATAAAAATTAGAAGTTTTAATATTTGTCATCAAATATTTTACTGTTATAACAGGTTTTTATGAAATGTAATTGTTAATATTTAGAATAACCTGATTAAATAGAACAATTCTATTTTCTAAATGTGCAATATGGGTGTAAATATTAATAACTTGAAATTGTTTTTAATGAGCGTGCAGAAAAAAGTATAATCCAATTTAAAAATAAAAGACATTTCCTGTTTTACCGGACACGATATTTTTTAAGCATTCATTCATAATTTCTTCTAGTTTTTCGGCTTAAGACCTATTGTACATATAATACTTATTACCCCTACATTCAGAAGATTTATTAATCAGAAACTAATTACCCCGCAAATAAAATTTTTTTTATAAGGTTGTGTTTGTTTATACAGTGTGTCCAGATTTCGATGTTCACAATTGGTATATCCGTTATTAGAAGACTAGAGGTACGGTTAAATGGGGAATGTTTTGCAGAATTCAGTGCTCGCAACAAATCTCATTTCAAATTCATTCGGACTTTTTACAATTTTAAAATATTTTGAAAAAACCAATATTTGCCGATTTCAATTTTCCTCAATAACTCGATAACGCCTAATGCGATCGCTTTTAAACTCTGACATTGTTCAGAAATTTTTTTAAGAGAAATTTTTTAGTGTTAACAGTAACCCCCGATTTTCATTTGTTTCCAAGTTCTAAGTGCTTTCTTTTGTTTTTCTTATGGTGGCCATAGTGGATTTTTAATTAGGTATATAGTCCTTAAAAATAACTGTTCAATAATGTCATGCCTAATAAATCTTTATTTACACGAGAGATAAGAACACTCTAATATGGAATTAGTGGGCTATGAAATTAAATGGTAGTGTAAAACAAACGATAAATAACCTCTGTTATATATATATATATATATATATATATATATATATATATATATATATATATATATATGTTCTCTTTCAGGTTTCCGCGGGTAGTAGTATGTGTTGTCACTGGATTCCGGGTTTTCTTCCGCGTCTCCACTGCTTGGTCTTTGGAAAGACCGATGCTGGTTTCTTGACGACGTTTCGGCAAAATCACACTTGCCATCTTCAGGTCTGCGATAACTGTCTGCTTCTTGTTATTCGTAAACTTACGAATAACTTAATAATAACCAATATAATAATAATAAACTTACGAATAACAAGAAGCAGAAGCAGACAGTTATCGCAGACCTGAAGATGGCAAGTGTGATTTTGCCGAAACGTCGTCAAGAAACCAGCATCGGTCTTTCCAAAGACCAAGCAGTGGAAACGCGGAATCCAGTGACAACATATATATATATAAATGTTGTCACTGGATTCCGGGTTTTCTTCCGCGTTTCCACTGCTTGGTCTTTGGAAAGACCGATGCTGGTTTCTTGACGACGTTTCGGCAAAATCACACTTGCCATCTTCAGGTCTGCGATAACTGTCTGCTTCTGCTTCTTGTTATTCGTAAACTGACGTTTTCGGGATTCGGATGGTGGTTATATACTTCGTTAGCGTGTCGGTTGGTTGCCCTTGGACGAGTGTGTGCATGGTTCCGTGTCGTTGGGCTCGTGTTTGGAGTGTGACGGCTGGTTTGCGATGTAGAAGTATTAGTTTGGTGTTCTTTGTTGGTATCTGTTCTTGTTAGTGCTGGTTTCCATGCTGTTGGTAACCTCTGGGTATCATCTCGTGAATTCAGATTGTTCGGATGTTTTTCAATTTCGATGGCTTCCCTGATGATTCTGGTTTTAGTATGTTCGATGTTCGCTAATAGCTTGGTGTTACTGAAGTCTATCGTGTGGGATGTTTCTTTTACATGTTGAGCCAGAGATGAAGTTTTCTCGTCTTTTCTTACGGAATTTTTGTGTTCGTCTCTTCTTGCGTTTACCCTTCTGTGAAAAAACTTACATTGGACAAACGAACAGAAGGGTAAACGCAAGAAGAGACGAACACAAAAATTCCGTAAGAAAAGACGAGAAAACTTCATCTCTGGCTCAACATGTAAAAGAAACATCCCACACGATAGACTTCAGTAACACCAAGCTATTAGCGAACATCGAACATACTAAAACCAGAATCATCAGGGAAGCCATCGAAATTGAAAAACATCCGAACAATCTGAATTCACGAGATGATACCCAGAGGTTACCAACAGCATGGAAACCAGCACTAACAAGAACAGATACCAACAAAGAACACCAAACTAATACTTCTACATCGCAAACCAGCCGTCACACTCCAAACACGAGCCCAACGACACGGAACCATGCACACACTCGTCCAAGGGCAACCAACCGACACGCTAACGAAGTATATAACCACCATCCGAATCCCGAAAACGTCAGTTTACGAATAACAAGAAGCAGAAGCAGACAGTTATCGCAGACCTGAAGATGGCAAGTGTGATTTTGCCGAAACGTCGTCAAGAAACCAGCATCGGTCTTTCCAAAGACCAAGCAGTGGAAACGCGGAAGAAAACCCGGAATCCAGTGACAACACATACTACTACCCGCGGAAACCTGAAAGAGAACATATATATATATATATACATTTATTTGGTTCTTTACCACAATATTCTATTTAGATTTGTTTCTTTCTTGGGTATGTGGTTTTTATTTGAATTAAATGTAACACATTTTTCTTAACGTTTCGTTATATTTAATAACTTTTTCAAAAGACACATAACATATAACTGTAAAAAACAATTACAAAAATATCAGATTCTTCGTTACAAACATGACTTACAAAAACAATAACAATAATATATTATATAATAATGTGTGGCAACGGGCAACTTACCTTAAAATTTCATTTCGTCAATTCTTATTAATTCTGAAAACATTTTGTTTTCAATTACGTTTTACACGTATCTCTATTGGTTTTCTTTTTTTTTTTCCTCTTTTTTTTGTGTTTGTGTCATTTGCTTGTCTATTAATTATTAGTTTGAAAAATGAGGAATTATAAATGTATATACTCAAAGAATTGTTTTATTTTATATACGTATAGTGTAAATATTCAATTATACTTTTGCCTACAAGCTTCACCTCGATATGTCTTTGCCAGATGTACCTGTTATTGCTTTTTATTTGTAAAATATATGTTTCTTTTATTTTTAAAAGTTTATAGTATACATGGTTTGAAATATAAGATTTAATCCATATAGAATTTACTTTGTCAACATATTTTTGTTAATTTTATATTATTGAGTGGTACAAATTTGATAAGTTCGTTATGTCTGCTCGGTCGTTTATTGAGAGCTTTTCTTTTTTAATGTGGATCATTTCTAATATATCTCTAGCCTTTTGATTTTAGATAAAGAACGCAACCAAAAGGCTAGAGATATATTAGAAATGATCCACATTAAAAAAGAAAAGCTCTCAATAAACGACCGAGCAGACATAACGAACTTATCAAATTTGTACCACTCAATAATATAAAATTAACAAAAATATGTTGACAAAGTAAATTCTATATGGATTAAATCTTATATTTCAAACCATGTATACTATAAACTTTTAAAAATAAAAGAAACATATATTTTACAAATAAAAAGCAATAACAGGTACATCTGGCAAAGACATATCGAGGTGAAGCTTGTAGGCAAAAGTATAATTGAATATTTACACTATACGTATATAAAATAAAACAATTCTTTGAGTATATACATTTATAATTCCTCATTTTTCAAACTAATAATTAATAGACAAGCAAATGACACAAACACAAAAAAAAAGAGGGGAAAAAAAAAAGAAAACCAATAGAGATACGTGTAAAACGTAATTGAAAACAAAATGTTTTCAGAATTAATAAGAATTGACGAAATGAAATTTTAAGGTAAGTTGCCCGTTGCCACACATTATTATATAATATATTATTGTTATTGTGTTTGTAAGTCATGTTTGTAACGAAGAATCTGATATTTTTGTAATTGTTTTTTACAGTTATATGTTATGTGTCTTTTGAAAAAGTTATTAAATATAACGAAACGTTAAGAAAAATGTGTTACATTTAATTCAAATAAAAACCACATACCCAAGAAAGAAAACAAATCTATATATATATATATATATATATATATATATATATTGCGCTGTTATCCTTAACTAGCGTTGTTAGATAAAACTTATACAGCAAGATACTGAATCTTTGAATATGTATATAAATCTCCGGCTTTTATATCTAATTATCAATTAATTATGCTCAGTCAGTTTCTACGATTTTTAAGATTAGCAAGCATGAATCTAAAAAAAACTTTAATCTCAGGTATTTAGAGTTCTTAAAAATATGAAAGTTACTTTAACATTATTTCAACAAAACTAAATTATCTTCTTGTAAAATGTTCTGTTACTTGATACAATTCAAGTAAAATAAACAATCAAAAAAAAATCACATAGCATTATATGTACTTTATTCAATTTTCGACAATAATTAAATTATCTCATATTCATTTCAAAAAAAATGGATATTATAAATCCTAATACAAACTAAACCACAGATTCTCAAAAATCAATGTAAATTATAATTGAATTGTCAAAATAATTAATCTGTCAAATATCAACTGACGTTGTAAGAAATTTGTATTGACATTTTTATTTCAGTTGAGCAATAAGAATTAATTTTATATTCTTTAATTGAACATTCACGTTATACTAAGAAATATTAAGTTTCAAAATTTTGACACATACAATCAGCATAATAGATATAAACAAAATCAATTATCATATGATAATTTCTAACTCTTAACTAGAATTAAATTAAAAGGTCTGTTTAAACTTTTAAGATTAATAAGATTTGCACATATAAATGTATATTTGTGAGTTTTACTTTCCTTAATTAACTTCACAATCAGGTACGGTCCTTCTTCAGTAATTCTTGTTTAAATATAACAACCACAACATTCATCCGTTGTACCCATATGTTTGATTCCTAACAACACAAATACTCCAGTAACTTCTAAGTAGATGTGGTAATGACAGCATTCATCGGTCAGTCTTGTAACATTGTACTTCAGCATTCTCTTCTTAAAAAAATGACGTATTCATGGATTATTTTCCAAAACTTCACGTTCAATTCCAATATCTTCGTGTTTCCGTGTTTTTGATAATGACAGCATTCATCCGTCAGACTTGTATTATACAGTTGTATTTACTTCTAAAATGACTTTTTTCCTTGATTGTGTTATAAACTTCACATTCAAATTAAATATCTTTGTACATTCGTTTCCGTGATTATAGTAATATTAACATTCTATTCTTTACTATTAAGTTCTTCTTTCTATGTAATATTTCTTTTCTCATAAAATTTTCATACACTTTTTAAAAATTCATAAATCAATCATCTTCTTTTTTTTTTCCGTAACCATGCTCTCATTAAAATTACAACATAGTTGATTTTTTTCGTATCATATATGAAAAATAATATTTCTAACGCAATACCATACAATTGAATTTGAGAACTGTTAAATTTAGATTGAATTTGAGAACCGTTAAATTTAGATTATCTTAAATGTGATGTATTTTAAACAATGCAATATATATATATATATATATTGTACTAGGGAGGGTAGATATTATAATTGTAAATACTTATAATCGAATATAAGCCAAAATAATTCAAATCTTGTTATATTATTTTTTATAATATCTCCTCTCTCACCTAGTCATTCAAGTTTACTAAATATAACCACTGTTAATTATATGCCAATATTTATGTAACACTCAGTATATAGAATTTACTATATCTATACACTATTATATGAGATTTCAATTTTTCAAAGCTCAGTATTTTATTTTAATATGCCCAAACACTCTCTCAGTTTTCTATTTATCCAATTAATTTACTATAATTCTTTCCTTCTTAATATATTTTAGATATGATAATTTATCTCCAACAAATTCAAATAATTACTTATTATGCACTTCTTTACTGTAAATAAAATTTCGTCAAATGAAACCAGTATTGATTTTGACTACCCAGTACTTGCAGTACATTAATTTCTATAACGATGTAAGCATGGCATTTGCCACTATGAACTGATAGTAACAATAACCTCTTAATCTCATCAAATGAAACTGTTAAAAATATTCCTTGTGAATACGTGATGAGTTTTTCTAAAGTATTATTCCTTTACTTGGAATACGATTGTAAGGTATGTTCACTTTTCCCATCAAAATTAAACTTATAAATGTTATATTGTTTTGTTTCTCTTTTAGGTTATCGACACAACAAATCTCTATTTATAATATGAAAGTGTCTTGTACCATAGTTCTATTTTACCAAATGAAAGAAGAATATCACTATAATAATCGTTTAATGGCAAAAACTGTGTAAAATATGATTCAAATAATTATTCAACACATTTCCAAAACATTAACAAAACCAATTAAACCTGTCTAATATAACCTGTGCGACTATTGACAACATGAAGGATTATTAAGAGCTTATCTACTCGATAAGGTATGTATGAGAATTAATTTAATATAAATCTTTCACTTTAGCATTCATATGCATACACAAATTCAATAATTTATAGAAAATATCTTTACGATCAAATATTCAAATACTTAAGTAGGTATATTTTAGTTCTAAAATTACGAAAATTTACTAAATGTACACATACTGATATTTATGATTTAAAAAGAGATTTAAAACCTTTACATAGAATCTTTATACAATCCTCTTTATAGTATTCAGTATATCTTGATCACTTTAATGTATTTTTCTCGAAGACAATCATATAAATTTAAACTGTTTCTTTAAAATAAAGAAAATATACAACCTCCCAATAATATTGCTATTCTTTCTTGGTGTTTTTCAAATAATACAATCCACTTTCCTTGCAGGTTCTGGTTATATGATGTTGGAAATTTTGTGTATCTTCTTCGTACAGATGAACAGCCTTCCTGGACTCGTTATATACCTGGGATGATCCTCTGGTTCTCTACTCTACGTGTTCGACAAAAACAGGATGTATCTTGTGGTGACCTTGTACATACAGGATATCTTCAGGAACTGGAACTTTGTACTGCACGTGTGATTCTGTCTGGTAGAAATCCCTCGTGATTATAAAATAATATGGACCTTTTCTACGGGTTCGACAAACTGGATGTATCTTGTGGTGACCTCGTAAATACAGGATATCTTCTGGAATTGGAACTTTATACTGCACGTGTGATTCTATCTGGTAGGAATCCCTCGTTTTTATAAAATACTTTGGACCTTTTGAGAACTGGAAATCCGCTTAGACCTCTCGTACAACTGATAAGATAAATACTCCGCTAGGACTTTATACTTGATTGGTAAGTTTTTATTTTATTTTGCTATTTCCTTTTCTTCTAAAATTTAAATTGATTTATTATTTTATGCTTCTTTACAAATATTTTTTTCTTCAAACGTCAAATTATTATTTCCAAAGCTGAAATAAACACTTTTCGCACCAACTTTCGCGGTTTTCGTGATTCTAATGTACAATTTTCGGAATAAAACTTTAATTTTCCGAAAATTACACGCACCTCTTTTGAAAAATTATTTTTCAATTCTCTTTTTGTTATATCTCCCAGACAACCTTTTCATTTTTATCATTACCTCCAATAAAATTCCTTTTCTAATACTTCTTGTTCAAAATAGTTTTTTAAACATTTAAATGATTAGTTTCAGAGCTTCCAACTTTCAGTAAACCTTCTGTATTAAATCTCTATTATTTTATAATAATGAATTACTAATATTTAGCACTTCTAAATGCTTTACTAACAAAATTTTATGTAAATGTCAATTTTGACAGATCCGCTTATTCAAACTTTGCCCGCGTAATTATATACCAATTTCTATCCTTCATATTTTAATATTCAGCATTAATTTACTTTGCTTAGCAATATTTTAAATTAGACAAGTTTTACAAAGTTATAAACCACATTTTAACAAAAATAATAAATTTTAAATCTCCATTTTCAGAATTTAAAGAAAATTGAGGCAACAAAGAACTTGATCCACTACTATTCCTTCAAGAATTGTCTACCATATGAATGTACTCAACTTTACAATAATGAACAACTATTATAAGTATACACAACTGTTCTTTTTAGTTTAGATATTTTTATTTTAACCGTCAATAAATAAAATAGTAAAATAAAATAATCCTTCAAATTTTGTCAATAATATACAATGCCAGTCACTAATATTTGTTCCCCATTTCATATGCCCCTTTTAATAAATGTAAATTTAAACTCGAATCAAAATTTATATTTATTAAACAATTACTGATAAATTACCTGTATAACAATGTGTTCAAAACAATATTTTAATCAATCTACATCCTATAACTACCCAAAAATGAATCTTCTGTTATTTGGTAATATTATTTAAACTTTTATTTATAACTATCTGTACATTACAAAGTTTTCAATTATAACTATTATTGACACTCATATTTATACATCTAACTTCTTTTTAAGTCAATAGTAATATAAGTATTTCTAGTTCTTTTTTTAATAAAAAAAATGAGACCTTATTTATTTAAATGGATGTCTAAGCTTTGTATAAATATTTTCCTTCCTAATATTTCTCATATTTCATAAGATTTTCCTACTGATGTTCTAATACCTAATAAAAAAACTATCTTCTATTTGCCATAAAAAAAAATTTAATATTCCTTGAATTTTATGTTTATCTTTTCAGCTTCATAAACATTTTTTTAACATTGCACTCTGTAACTAACTTTCACACTAATAGGTGATTAACATACCATTTTTTTCTGTTTATACTCTATTTAATTCCTAGCCTTTTTATATTATAATTCAACCATGCTTACATATTATATATTATTTTCTTTATATATTGTTCTCATACGAACACATTCCCTCAATACCTATAATTGACATTTTCGTCATCCCCTATACTTTCATTTATGGAAAGTCCATATTTTTATTTTAACTTATCGTTTTTAAAGGCTTACGTTACCTATATAATTCTTTTTAAGACACTTTTGGTCCTATATTTTATATCATTTTGGGTATTATTCACCCTTTAACACATATTCTCTATATAATAATCCCATATTCTCATGGTACTCTTAATATTTTCTATTTATAGTAAGCATTTACTTTCATCTGACATAATACATTAAAAAGGCTCTTCCTTACTTCTTCCTTTATCACCTAAATTGTTTGTTAAATCTTGATAATTATTTTATAACTTTATTAAGTGCTTTAATTATTCTGAAACATTCTTTTTGTTTTCAAATATGGCTCATGTTTAATTTTTTTCTATACTATCCCATTATTCATTTCTTTTCATATTTATACTTGACAATTCTATTTACTGGTGTACATACTTATATTACCTTCTCTTATGGTTTTTTTTTTTTTTTTACAAATTTATTTACAATATGGGAATGAGAAAATAACTTATATTCAACTTTTTCTTTTTAAATTAATACTAACTAATACTTATAACAGTTCTATAACTAAATTAAACTAATATAAATCCGTAGTTCCATATCTAAATTCCCTAACTGGTAATCTCTCTCTAAATTCATATTCTTTTTTCGAAAAACAAGAACTTGTCTGTATCCATGTATATTTATTTCATCATTATCTCTTTTATTCACTAATAAAAAGAGAAATTTAATATGCCCCTTTCTTATCACTTTATTAACCGTATCTGGTCATGCCCCTGTCTTATTATAAGGTATTTATGTCCTCCTAACACTTCAGTACTATATGATTATTTATTTTCTAATAAACAACAGGTCTCTATTTGTCAATAACTTTTAAAATTTTGAGATCTACATGTTACTTGGATAAGCAGGTATCGTAAGTACCTTCAGAAGACGATCTCCTTTCTTATCTTCTGTCCTGACTAAAACTTCCTAGGTATGAATTAGTATGATTCAAAGAAATAATGTCATTTCTCCTTTTACAGTTTAATCTCCTAATATTTTTCTTACTTTGGAAAGTAAGGTGAATTATTTGTCATGTTTTATCATTGTGGATGATTTGTCGTATTAAATCATTGTGGATGATTTGTCGTAATAAATCATTGTGGATGATTTGTCGTATTTTATCGTTGTGGATGATTTGTCGTAACTCAGAATTAGGAAGTGTCGTTACTCACTTACACAATACAATCTCCCAATATTGTGTCTTACCTATAGTCGGAAGATTTAATATAACTCAGATTTAGGAAGTGGCGTTAATCACTTTCACAGTACAGTCTTCCTAATACTGTGTCTTACCTATAGTCGGAAGATTTAATATAACTCAGATTTAGGAAGTGGCGTTAATCACTTTCACAGTACAGTCTTCCTAATACTGTGTCTTACCTACCGTCGGATTTTAATTTTCTTCTATATAATCATGTAACATAGATATGTGATATGTTCCTTTAAAATAACCAGTATCCTCATCAATTAGTTCGTAATTATTCAAACCTATTCTTCGATATACAGTAAATGGTCCAGAGAATGGTCTTATAAGCTTTGCCATAATATTATTCTTTCTATCCGTTACTCGTAATGCTCGAACTATTACTTTATCGTTCACATTATAAATCTTGTATTTACGTTGTCTTTCTTTTTTCTTCTGTTCCCACTTTATTTTGCGTTTCAAAAGTTTTTGCTTTATTTGTTCATACCTGTTTCCTATTTCAGCAGTTTCATCATCTTGCCATGGCCTTTGTGCAGGTTGTCCTGTAAAAATAGTTATTGGACATGCTTCATGTACCGTACTTGGAGTATTATTCATGACGAATTCAATTTGTTTTAAGTATCTTGCCCATTTATGATGATTATCTTTAAGTAATATACGTAAATATTTTAATACTTCCTTTATATACCTTTCAGAAGGATTAGCCTGAGGATGTCGTATAGAAATATGATGTGACTTAATATTTCTTTCATCTAAAAATTCATGATATCTTTGATTCATGAAATATGTTGCATGGTCCGATAAAATTGTTTTAGGAGTACCATATTCAGTTATATACTCTTGTATAGCTTGTAAAACCGTATCTGTATTGCATTTCTGTGTAGGTATTAATCGCACATGTTTAGAAAAAATATCACATAGTACCAAAATATTCCGATATCTTCTTGTACTCGGGATCAGATTAGAAATAAAATCAATCGCCACTAATTGTAGTCTATCATCCGCAATAATACTCAAACTAATGTTTTGATTAGTATAATTCTTTTCTTTTGCCAACACACATGTTTCACACCTTTTTATTTCTCTTTTAATTATTTTCTCGTCATTTTTGCAATAATAAGCTTCTCTGTACATAAGCCAGCATTTTCTAGCTCCTATATGTGTGTACATCATATGAAGATGTCGTATAATTTCAATTGTATGTTCTTCATCTGTAACATATACTTCAAAATCGCCTATCTTCTTCACAATTATCCCTTCTCTAATGCTCATACCTTTATGTGGGCCAATTGTTTGTAAATTATATTTAATTAATTCCAATTCAGGTGAATCTTGAGCTTCCCTAATTCTTTGTAATGAGAAAATACCTTCTACTCCCAATTTTACCAAGTTTATTAGTACATTTGCTGTTTTATTCTCACCATGTTTCCTACTCAGGATGTCAGCAGCAATCATTTCTTTCCCCGGTCTATATACAATTTCCATGTCATATTGCTGTATTAACAACGTCCAACGATAAATTCGGTTATTATTTAATTTAGTGGTCATAATATTCAATAAAGCCTTGTGATCCGTCTCCAATCTGAACTTCTTTCCTATGAGGTAATAGCGTAACTTAGTTAAAGCATAAATAACGGCAAGCATCTCGAGTTCTGATACCCCATATTTCCTTTCGCAAGGCTTTAAAGTTCTTGACGCGAAATATATTGGAACCTCGATACCATCTTTAATTTGTATTAATTCTGCAGCAACTGCTACACTTGATGCATCTGTTCTTACGATAAAATTTAAATTAAAATCCGGATGATATAATTTAAGATTTTCTACAAAATTAGATTTTAGTTGTACAAAACATTCCTCACACTCATCAGTCCATTTCCATTTCGTTCCTTTCTTCAGTAAATTCAACAAAGTACTTGTCTTTTGGCTATAATTAGATACAAATTTCCTATAATAATTTAACAATCCTAAAAATCCTCTCAGCATCTTGAGTTTATTTGGTCTTGGATAATTTTGTATCTCTTCTAATCTCTGTGGATCTAATAAAATATTCTCTTGATTTACTACGTATCCTAAATAGTTAACTTCCTTTTGGCAAAATTGACATTTAGACAAGTTTAATTTCATGCCATTGACTTGTAATGTATTTATAATGATCTCTATATGATTAATATGAGATTCTATGTCATCCGAAAATATTATGATATCATCTAAATAATGAAGGGCGAATTTCTCATATTTATCTAGTATTTTATGTAGAAATCTAATCAATCCAGCAGGACTGCTTTTTATGCCGAAGGGGCATACTTTAAAATGGTAAGTAATTCCATTCACGTTAAAACCACAGTACTTCTTAGAATTCTCGTCCAACCTTATTAACCAAAAAGCATTCTTAAGGTCTAATTTGCTATACCATTTTTTATTACCGCATTTTGTAAGTAAAACATCAATGTTTTGTGGTATTTCATGCTCAGGCATGATCCTTAGGTTAATTAAGCGAGCGTCAATGCAAATACGAATAGAGTTGTCCTTCTTCTTAACTAACACCACAGGACTAATAAAGTATGTGTTCGATCTCTCAATGATATCAGCTTCTTCCAGTTTCCTTAGTTCCTCGTTTACACGATCTTGAAAAAAATATGGAATAGGATAATTTTTACATGATAAAGGTGAATCATCATTAATCAATAACCGATGTTCATAATCTTTGGCAAATACGACTTCATCATTTATTAATTTTATGTTTTTATCTAGAATTTCTACTAAACTATCTTCAATCCATGGTTCAGGTAACTTTTGTTGCAATATAAAAGTTTGAATGTCAGCTTTATTTTTTATAACTTTAACTTCTTGCTTATCTTCGATTATAACAGCATCTCCATATATATCATTTGTATCTGATGCTCTTGGTAATTCGAACATTGCCCCTTCCAAATGTTCTTGTGTATCATCATTCTCTGCACGATCAGCTATAATAATATTATTCATCTCATTCTGTATATCTTCCTTATACTCAATGTATGCGTTTATTTCTTTTACATCCACTATTTTTTCTAATAAAATATCCTTCCCTCCTATCTTAATTTTGTTCTCCTCAAAATCTAAATTCATACCAAGTGTTCTCATATTATCTATCCCTAGTATACAATCATAAAACAAATTCCCTAATAAGTAAAATTGCATAATAAATTTATACCCATTCAAAATAACATCTATGCATAACCTCTTATTAATACATCCCATCTTTCCCCTATTTGCAGACATAACATTTGTATTTTTGACTTTTATTATATGTTTAGAATATTCAGGAATATTCATTATCATTTCTTCCTTGATAAGAGAGATTTCTGCACCAGAATCCAATAAAGTTTTAAAATTAACATTTCTAATACTAATTGTGCAAAAAGGTAAACTTTCATAATTATTAATTATTTTTCCCATATCTAAATTATTTTGAACATTCCCCATTCCCATTATTGTACTACTTCTAATTATATTACAACTAACTTTATTATGAACAAAATCATTTACTAATGAGATGTTCCCGGTATAACATTTTGATACGGATCCAATTTCATTTCCAAAATTGGCGTTTTTTTTTTTCTCTATTAAACCAACTTCTATTTCATCTGAATCCTGACTTCCAGTAATCCTCCTATCTGTTTTTCTCCAATCTTGAGTCTGTATATTATTTACCTGTCTCGAGTTATTATTACCATAATACCTATTATTCTGATCTTGGTAATTATTATGTTGAGGTACTTGTCTTGTAGATTGATTTATAAATGGATTATTCCTATTTGCGTTTGGTCTTCCATTTCCTCCATTTATGATACCACGATTATTATTCCAATTGTTATTGCCATTCCCTTGCGTATTATAATTCCTATTATAATTATTGTTCTGTTGATTATTAAACTGGTACGGTTGTCTTGCCCCAAAATTGTTATTTTGACTGTTACCAGGTTGATTATTCCTCGGATATGCATTTTGTTGGAAAGAGGTATTGTTATGAGTATACTGATTCTTCGCACCATTGACATTTAACAAGCGTTGCTGATTATTCTGAGATTCGTTTCTTCCATTAAATTGGCGATATTCCCTATATTTCACACCGTCTGAATAGTCATCTAAACGTCTAAGAATATTGATCAACCCATTCATATCCGTTACATTTTGACAGATAATGGCATGAGTATCTACAGGAATAAAATGCTGTAAAAGATGTTGCGAAATCGTACGTTCATCTAAATGAGAAATATATCTGCAATAGTTAAACATCCTTTGAGCGTATGCCTCCCTTGATGATTTACCCGGTTGATATCGTCCAGTTAATAACCTTTGATGTGCTCTACTTTGTTGCGTCTCACTCCAAAAATTGCTTCTAAACATATTTACAAATTGAGTTAAATCCTGACAATCATTCTCGACTCTTTGCAACCAATCTGCAGCTCCATTGTTCAATGTTGCTCTAATTATATTCATCTGACCCTTAAAATCTGGTATATCCTCTATATATCTCAATATATTGGTCAAATAGGCCATTGGATGAGTGGACATTTTATCCCCACTAAAATGTGTGATATTCTCAATTCTAATACCAGTATTTAAAATATTATATGCCGGAGGACATGTTACATGAGAACTTTTAATATTCTGAGTCTTCAATAAAAGGTCTTGTATTTTCGTCTTCTGTTCTTCACATTCTTTTAGGATATCTTCCATACTTAATTTTTGTGCAATCGTAGTATCAGTTGATAATTTAATTTCTTTCAGGCATCTGTCTTCTGTATTTTCTATCCTCTTACAAAAATTCTCTTCTAATTTTTCTGTTTTTTCAGAAACTTCTTTATTTACCTGATCAACTTCCTCCCTTATGCGTTTGGCTAATTCCTTATGTTTTTCACTACTATTCTTTTCTATTTGTTTAACATTCTCTTGTATTACCTTTACTTTCCCTTCAACCTCTTGTACTTTCTTTGTAATAAGAGTTTTAACTTCAGTATCCTTAATCTTCAGTTTGTCATCCATTTCTTTGCGCATTTTAACTTCCCTATTATCCATTTCTGTAGTAAGTTTTATAACCTTTTCTTCGGTATTTCTTAATAAAGATTCCTTTAATTCTTCAAGATTTCTTTTATTCTCTTCTCTAGTATCCTTACTAGCCTTATCCAATTTACCACTTAGTTCTTCCTTCAAATCCACTAAATTCTTCTTATTCTCTTCACTCACCTTGTCAAATTTCCCATTTAATTCTTCCTTTAAATCAATTAAATTCTTTTTGCTTTCTTCGTTCGTTTTATCCATTTTATCCAGCTTATCACCTAATTCTTTTTTATCCTCCTCTCTATTTTTCTTATTCTCTTCATTCATTTGTTTTAATATTTGTAAAATTGGTCCAAAATCTACTACGGGTGTAGACATTTCTATTTTCGAAGTCTCTCCTTGAATTTCCACCTTATCACCTCTATCCTGTGTTTCACCTGTCTGTTCAATACCTTCCTGAACTTGTAATGTAAGTTCTTCTCCCTCTGGTACATTCACATCCTGACCTACCTCCTCTTCACTATCGCTAGACGATTCAGATCTATTTAATCCAAAATTACTCTTAGATCTGGTATTCATTTTGAATACTTATAATACACAATTCCTTATACCTTAATATACTTTAAACTGATTTTATTACCTTTGTAAAATGTATACTAATGTTACTGCTATTACTATAATTAATAAAATATTAGAAATATGTTGTTGCGAGTCTTATTTTAATCGCTCCACGTTGGGCACGCCATAAAATGTACTAGGGAGGGTAGATATTATAATTGTAAATACTTATAATCGAATATAAGCCAAAATAATTCAAATCTTGTTATATTATTTTTTATAATATCTCCTCTCTCACCTAGTCATTCAAGTTTACTAAATATAACCACTGTTAATTATATGCCAATATTTATGTAACACTCAGTATATAGAATTTACTATATCTATACACTATTATATGAGATTTCAATTTTTCAAAGCTCAGTATTTTATTTTAATATGCCCAAACACTCTCTCAGTTTTCTATTTATCCAATTAATTTACTATAATTCTTTCCTTCTTAATATATTTTAGATATGATAATTTATCTCCAACAAATTCAAATAATTACTTATTATGCACTTCTTTACTGTAAATAAAATTTCGTCAAATGAAACCAGTATTGATTTTGACTACCCAGTACTTGCAGTACATTAATTTCTATAACGATGTAAGCATGGCATTTGCCACTATGAACTGATAGTAACAATAACCTCTTAATCTCATCAAATGAAACTGTTAAAAATATTCCTTGTGAATACGTGATGAGTTTTTCTAAAGTATTATTCCTTTACTTGGAATACGATTGTAAGGTATGTTCACTTTTCCCATCAAAATTAAACTTATAAATGTTATATTGTTTTGTTTCTCTTTTAGGTTATCGACACAACAAATCTCTATTTATAATATGAAAGTGTCTTGTACCATAGTTCTATTTTACCAAATGAAAGAAGAATATCACTATAATAATCGTTTAATGGCAAAAACTGTGTAAAATATGATTCAAATAATTATTCAACACATTTCCAAAACATTAACAAAACCAATTAAACCTGTCTAATATAACCTGTGCGACTATTGACAACATGAAGGATTATTAAGAGCTTATCTACTCGATAAGGTATGTATGAGAATTAATTTAATATAAATCTTTCACTTTAGCATTCATATGCATACACAAATTCAATAATTTATAGAAAATATCTTTACGATCAAATATTCAAATACTTAAGTAGGTATATTTTAGTTCTAAAATTACGAAAATTTACTAAATGTACACATACTGATATTTATGATTTAAAAAGAGATTTAAAACCTTTACATAGAATCTTTATACAATCCTCTTTATAGTATTCAGTATATCTTGATCACTTTAATGTATTTTTCTCGAAGACAATCATATAAATTTAAACTGTTTCTTTAAAATAAAGAAAATATACAACCTCCCAATAATATTGCTATTCTTTCTTGGTGTTTTTCAAATAATACAATCCACTTTCCTTGCAGGTTCTGGTTATATGATGTTGGAAATTTTGTGTATCTTCTTCGTACAGATGAACAGCCTTCCTGGACTCGTTATATACCTGGGATGATCCTCTGGTTCTCTACTCTACGTGTTCGACAAAAACAGGATGTATCTTGTGGTGACCTTGTACATACAGGATATCTTCAGGAACTGGAACTTTGTACTGCACGTGTGATTCTGTCTGGTAGAAATCCCTCGTGATTATAAAATAATATGGACCTTTTCTACGGGTTCGACAAACTGGATGTATCTTGTGGTGACCTCGTAAATACAGGATATCTTCTGGAATTGGAACTTTATACTGCACGTGTGATTCTATCTGGTAGGAATCCCTCGTTTTTATAAAATACTTTGGACCTTTTGAGAACTGGAAATCCGCTTAGACCTCTCGTACAACTGATAAGATAAATACTCCGCTAGGACTTTATACTTGATTGGTAAGTTTTTATTTTATTTTGCTATTTCCTTTTCTTCTAAAATTTAAATTGATTTATTATTTTATGCTTCTTTACAAATATTTTTTTCTTCAAACGTCAAATTATTATTTCCAAAGCTGAAATAAACACTTTTCGCACCAACTTTCGCGGTTTTCGTGATTCTAATGTACAATTTTCGGAATAAAACTTTAATTTTCCGAAAATTACACGCACCTCTTTTGAAAAATTATTTTTCAATTCTCTTTTTGTTATATCTCCCAGACAACCTTTTCATTTTTATCATTACCTCCAATAAAATTCCTTTTCTAATACTTCTTGTTCAAAATAGTTTTTTAAACATTTAAATGATTAGTTTCAGAGCTTCCAACTTTCAGTAAACCTTCTGTATTAAATCTCTATTATTTTATAATAATGAATTACTAATATTTAGCACTTCTAAATGCTTTACTAACAAAATTTTATGTAAATGTCAATTTTGACAGATCCGCTTATTCAAACTTTGCCCGCGTAATTATATACCAATTTCTATCCTTCATATTTTAATATTCAGCATTAATTTACTTTGCTTAGCAATATTTTAAATTAGACAAGTTTTACAAAGTTATAAACCACATTTTAACAAAAATAATAAATTTTAAATCTCCATTTTCAGAATTTAAAGAAAATTGAGGCAACAAAGAACTTGATCCACTACTATTCCTTCAAGAATTGTCTACCATATGAATGTACTCAACTTTACAATAATGAACAACTATTATAAGTATACACAACTGTTCTTTTTAGTTTAGATATTTTTATTTTAACCGTCAATAAATAAAATAGTAAAATAAAATAATCCTTCAAATTTTGTCAATAATATACAATGCCAGTCACTAATATTTGTTCCCCATTTCAATATATATATATATATATATATATATATATATTGAGGTAGTGCTAGATACCTACCATTAATATTTATATATGGTTATGATTTGTAATTAATTTTAATGTTAAAAGATTGAGAAACTTATGAATATAAATAGTATTATGAAGAAAACTATTTATTATACTAGTATTTATATTCACAATTGATGAATTGTTATAGTTGTAAAGTCCTTTGGATAAGGTCCATTTTTACCTTCCTCTCAGAATAAAAAAAATAATTTACAGGATTATTTTTTTTTTAAATACAAGTTTAACCTTTATAATATTATTTCTCTCAATCATCTATTCATAGTAATCATGAATCATTGACACATTTATATTCATAGGTGCTTCGAACCCAGGTCGGATTCGTTTGTTGATACAGCGCATATCCAAACAAACTCTTAAACTATTATCACTTTTTTTTACGATTACAACAGGATTAATAAAATAGGAAGTAGATCTTTCTATAATACCTTGTTTCAATAATTTATCGATTTCTTGTTCAACTTGTTTTTGATATTGATATGGAATAGGATAATTCTTTACATTTAATGGTTCATCATTATCAATAATTATCTTATGTTTATAGTTTCTAGCAAATGTAACTTCTTCATTAAATAACTTTTTATTTTCCATCAACATTCTTCTCATATCGTTCGTTAATCCTTCTTCTAAATCCATTCCAATTATTTTCTTATTTAATTCTACAACATAATCTTCTTTCTTAACATCACCATTATCATACGTAAATACATCATTTCTATAATATAAATCATTATTAATATCATCATAATCATCATATAAAAAATTCTTTTTCTTATTAAGTATTGTTCCATCTTCCAAAATATCCTCTTCATTATCCCTTAATTCTTTTATCTCTTCAACATTCCTTATAATATTGTAATTATTAATGTTAATATTCTTATCTTCTTTTGCTAGTTTTATTTCATTGTTTTTAATACGTAAAACATTATTCTCAAAATCAATTACCATATCATACTTTTTAATATTATCAATCCCTAAAATACATTGAAATTTCATGTTTTCAAACACATAGAATTCAAATAAATAACTTTCCTTATTCAACATTGTTTCAAGGCAAACCTTTTCTTGAATTATTCCTAGTTTCTTCTGATTTGTAGCAATAATATCCATTTTCTTAATCTTAATTACATAATTTTCATAATTAATAATCCTGTTCAAATCTGTTCTTCTTATTAAAGAAATTTCAGCAGCAGTATCAACAATAGCTCTAAGATTTAAATTCTTAATAGTCATTTCAATTACAGGTATATCATTTTCAATTAAAATTTCTGATTCCTCATTGATTTTTATAAAGTTGTGTGGATTGTCATAAAATCGATTATTTTTAGTCACATCCAGGAAATAGCTACATATTATAGGTAAATTTAATTTTAGTTTCGAGAAGTACTCGGTTGACACCGATTCAACTCCGGAATTATCAGATTTTCTGTGTCTGCATAAATCGGCGTTTTTTTTTCTGGCTCTTGTAATTTTCTTTCATATATTCTGGATTCATGATCGATTTTCATATTACTTACTTCAACATTATTTATCTGTGGTCTATTATTATCTCTGTCTTTGAAATTACTATTGGAATTAGTATAATTATCCTTGTTTCTATTATCATGATTATAATTATTTCGGTAATGATTAGTTTCACTTCTGTTTCCATTTCCATTTCCATTGTCATTTCTCCTGTAATAATTATTTTCTCCAAAGTTACTTCTGAAATTATTATTTCCATTTCTTCTTACATAATTTTGTTTTTGATTAAAATTACTTCTATTATTGTCTCCAAAATTATTTCCTCTTCCTTGATTTGTATAATAATTATAATTATCCCTGTTTACTGGATTATGATTAATATAATTATTTCGGGAATTTCTTCTTTTAATTTCTGTCAGATCATCCAATCGTCTTAGTGTTTCCATCAATTGTTCTATGTTGTTCACATCCTTGCTTATAACAACTTCCCCATCTGTTAAAATGAAATGATTCAAAATATGCCTAATGACTTCTTCTTCAGACATATCTGGTATATGTTTAGATTTATTAAACATATCACGCGCATAATTCTCTCGGTTTACCACACCTTCTTGATAACATCCTGTTAATAATTTCACTTTCATACGATCTTGTATATTTTTGTTCCAATATTGTTGAGTGAATTCTCTTTCAAAATCTTTAAAACTACTACATCTTTCTTCAACCATCTCGAACCATTCTAGCGCTCTTCCTTCTAAGGTTAATCTAATAAGATTTATCTTTTGGAAATCATCTTCAATATCACTTGTCAGTCTTGTTATATTCTTTAGATAGGTCATAGGATGAACTTGATCCCTACTATCTTTATATTTAGGCCACATTTCCGGTCTTAAATAAGGATTATAAGAATTACTTTTCTCATTAAAAATAATCCTGTTACCAGCTCTTTTCATCTGTTCCAATTCTTTTCTTATATTTTCGAAGAAATCACATTCTTCTTGTTGGAATCTATTTATGGATGATTGGTATTCTTCATTAACCAAATTAACTTTTCCTTGTAGAATTAGTGTATCTTCCTTCAAAGTTTTAATATCACCTTTTACTTGTTTTGTCTCTTCCTTATTATCCTTAATTCTAGATGATATGACATCAAATTGATTTTGGATGTCTTTTTGTTCCTCTTGTATTTTATTTTCCACAAACTTGCCAAGATTTTCAAAATCTTTCTTCGTATTAGTTTCCAATTCTTTCGTTTTCTTTTCATTTTCCTTCAATCTTGTATTCATTCTTTGTTCCATGTCAATCATATTTATTTGTAGATCCTTCACGTTATTCTGCATTTCTTTCTTTATTTCCTCTTGCAAATTATTTATTTCACTATGTAATCCTTCAATACTCTGTCTATATTCCTTCTTTTGAATATCTAACTGACCTTGTATATTTTGTATATGTGTGTTTAACGTTTGACTATTTGTATCAAATTTAAGATCTAATTGGCCTTGTATAGTTTGTAAGTTTAGTAAATTAATGTTTATATCCTGCTTTTGCATGTCTAGTTGTGTTGTTAAATTTGTACTTTGTGTCTAATTGCGTTTGTAAATTGGTATTTAGTGTTATTAATTGATTTTGCATGTTTGTATTCTGTGTATCTAATTGTGTTTGTATAATTTCTTGCAAATTCTTAAACATACTTTTAATATCCAAGTTTTCTTCTGAGATTGTTAAAGAACCTTCTCCTGAAGCAGATCCAACCCCTTTCCTGGTATTAGGCATATTAAATGACTACTATGTTTTATAAATAAACAAGAAATCCCTACTAACAATATTGTTATATGTTTTTTTTTATAAATCAACCCAACACACAAAAACCATGAACAGACAAACAAGAAATAATATATAAGCAATTCAATAAAATACACAACAGCTATGACCTTTATTTACCTCAAATTGTTTTTAAATATAAAAGTAACTTTCAAATCACCCACGTAATTCTTTGACCTAGCCTCTAAGTTGGGTCCCACAAATGCGCTGTTATCCTTAACTAGCGTTGTTAGATAAAACTTATACAGCAAGATACTGAATCTTTGAATATGTATATAAATCTCCGGCTTTTATATCTAATTATCAATTAATTATGCTCAGTCAGTTTCTACGATTTTTAAGATTAGCAAGCATGAATCTAAAAAAAAACTTTAATCTCAGGTATTTAGAGTTCTTAAAAATATGAAAGTTACTTTAACATTATTTCAACAAAACTAAATTATCTTCTTGTAAAATGTTCTGTTACTTGATACAATTCAAGTAAAATAAACAATCAAAAAAAAATCACATAGCATTATATGTACTTTATTCAATTTTCGACAATAATTAAATTATCTCATATTCATTTCAAAAAAAATGGATATTATAAATCCTAATACAAACTAAACCACAGATTCTCAAAAATCAATGTAAATTATAATTGAATTGTCAAAATAATTAATCTGTCAAATATCAACTGACGTTGTAAGAAATTTGTATTGACATTTTTATTTCAGTTGAGCAATAAGAATTAATTTTATATTCTTTAATTGAACATTCACGTTATACTAAGAAATATTAAGTTTCAAAATTTTGACACATACAATCAGCATAATAGATATAAACAAAATCAATTATCATATGATAATTTCTAACTCTTAACTAGAATTAAATTAAAAGGTCTGTTTAAACTTTTAAGATTAATAAGATTTGCACATATAAATGTATATTTGTGAGTTTTACTTTCCTTAATTAACTTCACAATCAGGTACGGTCCTTCTTCAGTAATTCTTGTTTAAATATAACAACCACAACATTCATCCGTTGTACCCATATGTTTGATTCCTAACAACACAAATACTCCAGTAACTTCTAAGTAGATGTGGTAATGACAGCATTCATCGGTCAGTCTTGTAACATTGTACTTCAGCATTCTCTTCTTAAAAAAATGACGTATTCATGGATTATTTTCCAAAACTTCACGTTCAATTCCAATATCTTCGTGTTTCCGTGTTTTTGATAATGACAGCATTCATCCGTCAGACTTGTATTATACAGTTGTATTTACTTCTAAAATGACTTTTTTCCTTGATTGTGTTATAAACTTCACATTCAAATTAAATATCTTTGTACATTCGTTTCCGTGATTATAGTAATATTAACATTCTATTCTTTACTATTAAGTTCTTCTTTCTATGTAATATTTCTTTTCTCATAAAATTTTCATACACTTTTTAAAAATTCATAAATCAATCATCTTCTTTTTTTTTCCCGTAACCATGCTCTCATTAAAATTACAACATAGTTGATTTTTCTCGTATCATATATGAAAAATAATATTTCTAACGCAATACCATACAATTGAATTTGAGAACTGTTAAATTTAGATTGAATTTGAGAACCGTTAAATTTAGATTATCTTAAATGTGATGTATTTTAAACAATGCAATATATATATATATATATATATATATATATATATATATATATATATATATATATATATTGAGGTAGTGCTAGATACCTACCATTAATATTTATATATGGTTATGATTTGTAATTAATTTTAATGTTAAAAGATTGAGAAACTTATGAATATAAATAGTATTATGAAGAAAACTATTTATTATACTAGTATTTATATTCACAATTGATGAATTGTTATAGTTGTAAAGTCCTTTGGATAAGGTCCATAGTTCATCAAATGATACCAAGACATGTAAAATAAGAGATTTTGATATTAATTGAGTGTTTGTTATGTAATATAAAATTGTAAAAACTTGTTCAATTGTCTTAAATGATGAGAATTGATTTTAAGAGGGAAATTTTGTTTAAATGTAACGTCAAAATAGATTAAAAACTTCCGCCGTAATTTAATTAGAGGAACAGTCAGTGGATGACAGATTTTGACATATACAGAATTTTTAATATAGTATGTTTTAAAATTGTTCTGAATACTTAAATACATTTGTAAATTCATGGTTAAAATTGTTAAAATATGAGTATTGCTATACCGGGTGTCCATAAAAAAACGCCCCAGCTCGTAGCACCTTTATTTAAAGCCTGATTGTAACGATCGACATGTCAAATTAAACGACTTAAAAAGTACTATTAGATAAATATCAATTTTCATTTTCAGCTACTCGGTTCGTCAAGGACCGATATTCAACTTTTTTATGTTAAATAGCCGCCTGCTACTTTTTTCACAGAATTTGATAGACTTTTTTTCTGAATTCAATGATGTAGCACAATACCGTTTCTTGTTTTATTTCAAGTTGTTAAAAAATAAAAAATATTTCAAAAATACTTGTGCTCTATTAGTAATAGGGTGCTTAGATATTATTGTCACCATGTGACTTTTATGTCAGTGTCATTTAACCAATTTTAGTTGTTTTAGTTGTCATCATTTCGTAGTAATGAATAACGAGTGCGTAGATATGCTTGAAATTTATTTTGTGTGTCACAAAAACAGTGCGCAAAGTTGTAGAATCTATAGAGAGCGCTTCCCGGACAGGCGAGTACCGAATCGCCGTCAGTTTAGGCGATTGGAAATCAATTTGAGACGGTACGGATGCTTTAAAAAACCAAAAACACAAAATCGGAAATTTCGAGATGAAAATTTAGAGATGAACGTTTTACTGTGTGTTGAGGAGAATCATTGGACTTCTGTAAGAGAAATTGCTTCAAATCTACAAGTTTCTAGAGCAAATGTGTGTTCAGTTTTGAAAAAACATAAGTACAAAGCATTTGTGCCGCGTAAGATCCACACATTAGAAGAAGGTGATCCAGTACCTCGTATAAACTTTTGTCAGTTTTTTTTAAATCAGTTAAGACGTGAACCGTTGTTTTACAAAAAAATACTATGGTCCGACGAATGTCAATTTACAAATAAAAAAAAATTTAATCGCTACAATCATCGCTACTGGAATGTAGAAAATCCACACGTTTCCGTAGAACAAGCTACCCAAAGAAGATTTTCACTGAATGTCTGGTGTGGAATATTAGATGGACGAATAATAGGTCCAATCTTTATCGATGGAAATCTTACCCAGCAAAAGTATTACCAAATTTTAAATGAAGACTTACTAGAAGTTCTTGACAATTTACCCTTAAATGAAAGAAATAATTTAGTTTTTCAACAAGATGGAGCTGCGCCACACAACGCCATAATGAACAGAGAGTTTTTGAATAGAGAATTTGGAGATCGTTGGATGGGAACATACGGACCTATTTTGTGGCCAGCTCGTTCTTGTGATCTGACCCCGATGGATTTTTTCTTCTGGGGCTATTTGCAAGATATTGTTTATGCCACACCTCCTGATACAGTCGAAGTTTTGCAAAACCGAATAATTGACGCATGTCAGGAAATGTCTCGAGAAGTTTTAATGAATGCTACGTTAGGTGTGATATCCAGGTGTCGACAGTGTCTTGAACGGGACGGTGCCCAGTTTGAGCATTTCCATTAATTTTTTGTTAAAACAAGTTAATTTAATCGAAAAAATAAAAAAAATATCATTGTATTATTAAAGGGTTGTTTTATTAAAAATACTTTGAATGTGAGGACGTTCTTATTTAATGTAAGGTGCCATCAACGCTTTTTAATTTTAGACATATTATGGTTGATACAACTACATACTATGATTGTCATGGTTACAGTACCGGTCTCTTTAAGGGTGAGATGATTATGGAAAGTAATAGTACATTTAAACACAATGTTTTTTATTTTTTTACAACTTGAAATAAAACAAAAACGGTATTGTACTACATCATTGAATTTAGAAAAAAAATCTTTATCAAATTCTGTGAAAAAAGTGGCAGGTGGCCATTTAACATAAAAAAGTTGAATATCGGTCTTTGACGAACCGAGTAGCTGAAAATAAAAATTTTATATTTCTCTAATAGTACTTTTTAAGTCTTTTAATTTGGTATGTCGATTGTTACAATCAGATTTCAAATAAAGGTGCTACGAGCTGGGGCGTTTTTTTGTGGACACCTTGTATAGAAAGGCATACAAGAGAATAATAAAATAATAGAATGTATTTTGAATATAAATAAGAGGTGTTTAATAGAGATTGGTCAATTCAAAAATATAAATTATCACTAGGGTAATGATAGTAAATAAAAGGAGATTCTTCTTATAAAATTCTGAGAAGAGAGTTGATGAAAATTCGGTAAGAAGAATTTAAGCCGTATTTTCATGTATAAAAGTGTATGAATAACATATTGTGTGTAGAAAATTAATCTTCTAATACTGTGTTACGTAAATTATAAATTTAAACTCAGTATTAGTACATCGTTACTGTAACGTAGGCAGTATAAAGTGATTTGGAATAGCTAAGAAGATTTGAGTGAATATAAAGCATAAAAATAAATAGAAGTACTCACCATAAAAGGATTTAATTTATTGAAGAATTCCTGAAGCAAGTCACAGTTCGAAAGGAAAAGGAGAAGTGCATATCTATTGCAGGAAGTTCATTCCGAAAATATTCTGGAGCGCAGTCACCGAATAATAGGAATATAAGAAGTGTATATCCAGTAAAAAAAAACCAGCCGAGGTAGGCGTATTACGAGTTTAACTATTGAGAGACCATAGGTAGTGGAGATCTTCCTGGGACGAAGACACCGAATAATAGGATCCAAGTACGTGCATATCCAGTTCGAACACTTGTAATTATTTTTCCGAAGCACAAACAGCTGTTCTATTGTGGGATTCCAGTTCAACCGATTCTACAAAGAGACAAGAATCAGTAAAATAAAAGGAACTCCTTATCAAGAAGTAACACATATGTTAAATAAGGTTCTATCAGTTAATTGTTTATATTTATATGAAAATCTCTATTATTCAATGAATTGGCTCATTATAGATAAAAAATTATATAACTAAATAACTAAATATATCAGTAATAAAATGCTGAATCATAAATAACAGCAACATAGTACTATTTGTATTAAAAATTAATGGTATTTATTTAAAAAAAAGTTTCAGTACATGCGTTAGATAAACCTACCTTTAAAAATAAAATAGGGTTATATTCAATTCTTATCATAACCATATGTGAGTAGATATTGGACAAGTTTGAATAGGAGATTGTTAAAATTCTGGGCATTTTCATCAAGTACATTAAAATTGTATATTATTTCTCTGCAATACATTATATTTATTGTTGCTCATCCATCTTGATTTTCATTTACGTAGATGTATTTTGATAGGTAAACATTCTGCATTTATGGTTGATGAACCTCCTAAAAATAAAAGTAAACATACAGGTTAATGTATAGGGAAGATATAGTAACTGTTTAAAATTAACTTACCATACTGTGAGACAATAAGAGGTGTAGTATTGAAATTAAACTTATTATAAAGATTTTTGTATCGATTGAATATAATATTTAGTAGACTTATCAAAGTTAGTTCTCATGTGTAGCGGTAATATCGTTTTAGTTACGAATTACCAACTTATATAGTGAAAAGTACTTGGACAATAATCTTTCTTAGTTAATATTAAAGAGACAGGTCCGGACTAAGTTGTATATTAGTAATGAGAATATGAAAGTACAAATAACAAAGAAATAAATTTAATTATTGTAAATATATGTTTTACGATATCAAAAGTACCTGGTAAAGAAGTGTACTTGTTTTTTTGAAAAGAATATCCAAGAATTATAAATTATAACGACTGAGTTAGTTAGGGCATATAAATATTTAACTTATATACAAGTAAGGTATAATATTGAAAACACACTACTATAATTTATTGGCCAACCCAACGTGTGACGTAATAAGAAGTAATTTATCTGGTTTGCCATAAAAGATAAAGGATTTTAGGCATACTAGTACATAGAAATGTCTAACCCAACGTGTAATTAAGGGATATTATGAGTGAATGATATTTTCATAGTTTGATTTTACTTAGGTATTTTGTTACACCTGGGATTAGTACAATATATATATACACAGTGTTTCATGTAACTAGCACATTAGAAGTTTTTGTGCTTACAACGCGAATTTTTTCCAGAAGTTTTGCCTTCTCACATAATTGACCGCAATCTTTCAAGTTAAAATATTTTTAAACTCGTGCAACTTCCGGTTACACCGGAAGTAGGCGCCATCTTTGTTATTTTAAATGTGACACCCTGTATTTTATTCGAGATTTGAATTGCTTATTTAAATAGAAGAACAGAGATACCGGGTTGGATTATGTCAAAGTCAACCGTTTCGGAGTTATTCAACTGTTTTCCATTTTTAGGGCACTTGAACGTAAATTTTAAAAGTTCTTTATCTGAGACATGAAAAAAGATAAACAATTGAAATTTGTTCCTGGGATAGTCAAAGTATTGTCCTATTCGAATATCACCAGGTTTTGCAATAATATTACACGGGGTGTTCTCTAATTAATTTACAATTATACACACTTCAAATGCAAGAAACTCAATTTTTTCAAATGAAACACCCTGTATATTTTCGCCTTTTCTGAAGCAGAAAAAAATTGTCTTTCGATCCACTATTACATTCCCTATACCTATCTCTAGAGGTTTTTGAGTTATTGGGGAGATCAGCCTGAAGGCCCGATATTTTGCCAAATAAAACTGAAAAAATAATAGATTAAGTATAGGAGGAGTGGATTAATAGTCATTTGTAAGCATGTTATGGGCATGGAAAAAAGTCTTCTAGTTCAAAACCAAAAATTTATTAATTGCGAAAACATTTTTGATCTCACGGTATAAGTCAAACAAAGAAAACAAAAACAAATCTAAAACCAAATCACAGCAAGTGCTCAATATGTCCACCGCCTACTTCAATGCATTTATTTAACCTTGTTTGGAGCTGGTCAGTCGTTGCACGTTCAATCATTTGAACTTCAATTTGGTCAAATGCTCTTCGCACCCTATCCTCTAGTTCTTGCCTGGAGTTAACTGGTGTTGCATAGACCTCTTTTTTTATGTAACTCCATAAAAAAAAGTCAACTGGAGTTAAATCCGGAGATCTAGCAGGCCAAAGACATGGTCCATTTGGACCAATCCACCTATCCTCAAATAGCTGGGTCAACTCTTGATATATAGAGCATGAGTAGAGTGAGCTGGAGCTCCATCCAGTTGAAACCAATAATAGTTTTGGTGTGGCATGTCATTGACTATGTTTGCCACCACTTCCCTAATGATTCGCAAATATCTTTCGGACGTTAGCTTTTCATCATAAATATGATAAAATACCCTTCCCCACCCTATTATGGCGAATACATTAAAACTAAATTGATATTGAAAATGGCTTACTCGTGAAAAGTGGGGATTTTCATCTGCCCAAAAATGACAATTTTTATTATTTACAACGCCTTGCCTGGTAAACTTGGATTCATCCGACCATAAAATCTTTCGTAACATGTCCGGATCTTCCTGTTTACGAATAGTTAGCCACTCACAAAAATCAATTCTTCTCTGAGCGTCTCCATTTCTCAGTTCGTGGACTTTCCTTTGTGCATATGGGTGCCATTTGTTCTTTGCCAGCACGCGTTGAATTGACGTCATACTAATATCTAAATCCACCTCTGCTTTACGTATCGAAACATGGGGATGAGCTGTGAAATATCCCAGATTATTAATTTCGTTGTTTTCTTCACCTGTTACTGGCTTAGTACAATTTCTTTTTGTGTTCATATTTCAATGTCGCAAAAAATGTGTTTCAATTTTTGCAAATTTGAATGGATTCATCGGAGGCAAATTAGGGTATCTCTGATTGAACACACGGCAAGTTCTACTTATTATGCGATTACATTCTCCGTGTATGTAAAATAAATTAAGGATACTTTCATTTGGATAATTATTATTATAGCCTTCCATTATGCACTAATCAAATCATTCAGTAAAGTACAAAAAATATCCAAGCATCAAATTAATAACACTGACAGCGAACGAAATTTTGACAACTAAACATTTTGTTACTTCCAAGGCATTCTTGAAATTGTGTGTGATAAATGGCAAAATATCGGGCCTTCAGGCTGATCTCCCCAATAACTCAAAAACCTCTAGAGATAGGTATAGGGAATGTAATAGTGGATCGAAAGACAATTTTTTTCTGCTTCAGAAAAGGCGAAAATATACAGGGTGTTTCATTTGAAAAAATTGAGTTTCTTTCATTTGAAGTGTGTATAATTGTAAATTAATTAGAGAACACCCTGTGTAATATTATTGCAAAACCTGGTGATATTCGAATAGGACAATACTTTGACTATCTCAGGAACAAATTTCAATTGTTTATCTTTTTTCATGTCTCAGATAAAGAACTTTTAAAATTTACGTTCAAGTGCCCTAAAAATGGAAAACAGTTGAAAAACTCCGAAACGGTTGACTTTGACATAATCCAACCCGGTATCTCTGTTCTTCTATTTAAATAAGCAATTCAAATCTCGAATAAAATACAGGGTGTCATATTTAAAATAACAAAGATGGCGCCTACTTCCGGTGCAACCGGAAGTTGCACGAGTTTAAAAATATTTAAACTTGAAAGATTGCGGTCAATTATGTGAGACGGCAAAACTTCTGGAAAAAATTCGCGTTGTAAGCACAAAAACTTCCAATGTGCTAGTTACATGAAACACGGTGTATATATACTTCAAAATAATATTTTACAATATGTTATGAACAATCCAAGTACCTACATCAGTAGGTCGAGTGGCTCGAGAAACTGGAATTCCGAAATCTGGTGTTTACAGAACGTTGAGAAAAAACAAATACCACCCATACAATTCCAATTTAGCAGGTGGTTTCTACAAAAATGTGAAGATGATATTGATTTTCCTAGAAAATACTTTGGACAGATGAAACACGGTTTACCAACTGCCGAGTGTTCAATAGGCATAACTATCATCACTGGTCTACTGAAAATCCACATTTGGTAAATCAAAAAAGATTTCAAGTTCTATTTGGTTTTAATCTCTGGTGTGGTTTGATTGGTACGAACTTTTATTGACTTCTTTTTTGTTTTTTATTATATTTCAGTATCATCGTCACATTTTTGTAGATACCACCTGCTAAATTGTAATCTTCGCTGATACGTCATTATCGCTTAAACCCCGCAGAATTGTTGGTTTGTATGGGTGGTATTTGTTTTTTCTCAACGTTCTGTAAACACCAGATTTCGGAATTCCAGTTTCTCGAGCCACTCGACGTACTGATGCACTTGGCTTGTTCATAACATATTGTAAAATATTATTTTGAAATATATCAGCATTGCTAACTTGATAGATCTTTTTTGTTCGAAGCTTCCATAGTTCACTAAATTTCTGATTATTGTGCTAAAAATTGTCCGGTGTGGTTGTGGTCTTTCCGGAAAACGCTGAGCGTAACTTGTGCAAGCATTTTCAGAAATTCTGTTCACTTTGAAATAAACTTCCAACATATCAACCTTTACTTCATTTGAAATTGTGTGTGCCAATATTAATTCTTATTTATCTCCATGCTTAACGGTAATTACTTACACAAAGTTCTAAATCTCCCACCAATATCACTGCAGTTTTACATGTCAATAAAGACAGAGCTTATTTATCGTCTGTTTTACACTGCCATTTATTTCATAACCAACTAATTCCGTATTAGAGTGAATTTTATTCAAATGTTCATATCTCTCAATAAAGATTTATTAGGCATGTATGTTGTACATTATTGAAAAGCTATTTTTAAGGACTATGTAAATAATTAAAAATCCAATATGGCCGCCATAAGAAAAACAACAGATAGCGCTAAGAACTTGGAAACAAATAAAAATCGGGAGTTACTGTTAACACCAAGAAATTTGTCTTAAAATAGTGTCTCAACAATGTTACAGTTTAAAAGCGATCGCATTAGGCGTTATCGACTTATTGACGAAATTTCAAATCGGCAAATATTGATTTTTTCAAAATATCTCAAAATTGGCAAAAGTCCGAATGAATTTGAAATGAGATTTGTTGCGAGCATTGAATTCTGCAAAATATTCCCTATTTAACCGTTCTTCTATGTCTTCTAATAACCAATATACCAATGGTGAGCATCGAAATCTGAACATACTGTATATAACTCGTATATAATACGTCGCATATCGGCAGCAACACTTACAAAATAATTTTAAAAATGTGGCATTCAACACTCGTTCTTTTTTTTTCCATAAATTGAGAGATAATATGTCTTCTTCACCATATAAATTAGTGCTATTCAGTAACTTAGGTGTTGTTTACATTATTTCTTTGCTCCGTTGTATCCGTCGTATCATTTTTTTCCTTGTCAGGAAGAGTCGGCCTTGATTTTACACACTCATTCAAAGTTTTTATATATACGCATTTTAATAAGGTTCTTATCTTTGCTATATACCGTGCTATATTCGAATTTTGTTGGAATTTATATAACAGATTGTATTTATTTTATTTCTAAATCTAAATAATAAAATTTATTATTAAATATGAGTACTATTTTGTCTATATAATAATAATAATAATATGTATTAATACTAAAAAATATTTGAAAATACTTCACGACATCTACCAGGCATAAGCTTAATCCCAGGAGCAGGTGCTGCCGCTAGTTCTGGACGTAGCCGTTCTTTCCTCCACGTCCACAATGGCGTGCCCAAAAAATAACATTGCATGGGCTCTATATATATATTTTCTCTACGGCTGTTAAGAACTTAACATCTTTTATTTTATTTTATATGATTATTTCTTGCGTTATATATGAATGTTTTTCTCTATTTTCTATGTGTTATTATATTTTTGTAATGTATGTTTTATTTTTCAACTTTATAATATATTGTCACTTAATGTATTTTTTACATACAAATATTACGCATACTGATGCAGAGCCGGCTTCGGGCGTATACAGTCTCACCAGCCGAATTTATTGTCTGCCGGCAGAGTTACACGACTGTACACCGAAGGCGATGCAAGGCCTCCTATGTGTACGTACGAACGGCGGTGTCTGACATGTGCGCACATATAGGGACCATTAGCTTCTCGAGCGATGCACATGCATATATGCTGTAATCTTATGTTCGATGCAAGAGCGGTCCCGAAAATATCGGCGCACACCGAAAGAAAATAAATGTGTATTTGAACTGATATTTGCGTTTTATTTACGGTACTTTCAAACTAGGAAGTTTCCTTAACATATTGGTCCTTTACGAGTCGGATCGTATACATTGATATACGAAGAAATATTGTTCGTTTAAGCAGAGGATACATACGATTATCGCTTGGTATTTAATACTGCGGCCGGTCTTATCGTGCGTACTAGTCCGAAAAAGCAGCTTTTACTGTGGCGGATCTAGAAAATTAGAAATGTTAATAGTCCGCAAAGGCAGGAAATACATAGGCGAGTACGTATCCAGTTCTGCAACGAACTAAAAAGACACGAAGCGTCCAGTGCTCTGGTCCGCTTAAAATAATACGCAAGACGTATACAAATTTAGTGTTCGCTTACGCAAAGGGTACATACGCTGATCATCACATCATATCCTGATGCTGCGGCGAATCCAATTGAAATATTTAAGTTAGAAATATTTACAAACAATTGTTCGCAAAGGCAGAGGATATATGTGCGGCTATCGTACTTCCTATTATTGCAGCGACACAGAAAGATTATTAAAATTTAAGAAAAGTGACCTTGCAAACCACGAAATATATACTCTCGTACAGTAACAAACATACTTACGCAGAGCAAAACAAAGATTATTAAAATCTAACAAAGTGGCCTAGCCAACCACGAAATATACACTCTCGTACAGTAACAAACATACTTAGGCAGAGAAAAGATAGATTATTAAAATCTAACAAAGTGGCCTAGCCAACCACGAAATATACACTCTCGTACAGTAACAAACATACTTACGCAGAGCAAAAAATAGATTACAAAAATCTAAGTAAAGTGGTCCGTCCCTACCACGAGATAAATGCCCGCATGCAAATAGAAAAATCTAAAATTGAAGACAGATTTTTCTTTATTTTTTTTTTGGCTGAAATACATATACGGAGCTCCATTTACTGATGCGGAGGTCAAATACTGATGCGGAGGTTAAATACTGATACGGAGCAAATAATACTGATGCGGAGGTGAAATACTACTGCGGAGCTAAAAACATTGTGCATAAAATAAGCAGTTTGTGGATACTGCATAAATAGAAAAATCTAAAACTGAAGACAGATTTTTCTTTATTTTTTTTGGCTGAAATACATATACGGAGCTCGATTTACTGATGCGGAGGTCAAATACTGATGCGGAGGTGAGATACTGATGCGGAGGTGTGATACTGATGCTGAGGTGAAATACTGATGCGGAGCACGGTATACTGCGTGAAGAATTTGAAAATAAATATTACGACAATAAACTACAATATACATCTATGCTAGCTCCTGTGCGAGACAACGAAGAATCCTCAGAAAATAATAGTAACAACACAGTAATAGCTTCATTAAACTGCCTACAATTGAGTTACCGGTATTTGCTGGTGACTATGATGACTAGCTCTCATTCTACGATACTTTTAATTCTCTTATACATAATAATAGTGGCATATCAAATGTACAAAAGTTTCATTATTTGAAATCGTCGTTGAAAGGAGACGCAGCCAACGTTCTACATTCCTTAGAAATATCATCCGAGAATTACGCAAATGCATGGCAAATGTTACAGGATAGATACAATAATACGAGAATAATTGTACAAAAACACCTAAATGGTATTTTCAACTTGCCAACAGCACACAAAGAAAACGTAAATATTCTTAGGCAGATATTAGACGGTTTTATGAAGCATTTTAGAGCCCTCACAGCACTGAAACGTCCTACAGAACATTGGGATGATCTATTAATATGCATTGTCTCCAAAAAGTTAGACATTCAGTCATTAAAAGAATGGGAAGCCAAAATACAGTCTACAGAGTTACCTACATTATAAGAGTTCACGAATTTTCTCACACAAAAATGTCAAACTTTAGAAGCTATCTCAAAGGCCAGGAACAATCATTACAAAACGTCAGCGAACGTGTCAACTGACAAGAGTTCAGTATCATGCACATTTTGTAAAGGTTCCCATATTATTTATAATTGCAGAAAGTTTATAAATCTTCCCGTTAATAAACGAATTGAGGAAGCTAAAGCCAAGAAACTTTGCATCAACTGTCTAAAAGCAAATCATGTAGCCTTTAAATGTCCAGGGAGACCTTGTAGACATTGTCATAAGAAGCACAACGATTTGCTTCATCTTCAAACAATATCTAGATCTGAGACATCGCCATTGGAGACCAGTTCAAGTTCCACCGGTTCAAGTTCCAGTGTATCACATCACAGTTCCAATTCAGATGGGAACAGTCACATTTTATTATCCACAGCGTTGGTTAACATTTTAGACCGAAAAGGGAAAACTCATCCCTGTCGAGTTCTTTTAGACTCGGGATCGCAATCACATTTATTAACGTACAGAATGGCGAAAATCCTTGATCTACCGCTAACCAATACACAGATATCTCTATCTGGAATAACACAGTACACTACGAGAATAAGTAACACCACCAAGGTTTCAATTCAATCTCGAAATAATAATTTCAAGGCAAAACTAGATTGTTTAGTACTGGACAAAATATCGGAATGTCTTCCTCTAGTTTCTATATCAAGAGATGTTATTGATATACCCAAAAATATCAAACTGGCCGATCCTGATTTTAATATATCCAGAGATGTAGATATGCTAATTGGTGCTGAACTGTTTTATAAACTACAATGTGTTGGACAAATCAATATAGGTAACAGAGGTCCATATTTACAGAAAACTTTATTATAGGCTGGGTAATATCTGGAAAACTAATTGCACCACAAATTTCAATGAACATGACAGCGTGCAATTCAGTAACATTAAAACAACTTAACGACAATATAAATAAATTCTGGGAATTGGAGAACGTCAAAAAGGATAAAGTGTATTCACATGAAGAAAAGCTATGCGAACAACACTTTATTAAAAATACGAAGAGAAACATTGATGGCCGTTTTTGTGTATCTTTGCCATTTAAGAGTAATGTTTCTTCTTTAGGCACTGCACGTGACCAAGCCTTAAAACGATTTTACTCGCTAGAAAGAAAATTGAACAAAAATTACAATCTAAAACAAGATTACTTTGCCTTTATGAAAGAATATCAAGATTTAGGTCACATGCGATCAGTAGACATGTCTAACGACGCTGCAAGAATTAGTTTTTATCTTCCACACCATGCTGTTATTAAAGAAAGTAGTTTAACGACAAAGCTTAGAGTTGTATTTGATGCATCTGCTAAATCCTCCACTGGTGTGTCACTAAACGACACACTGATGATCGGTCCGAAACTTCAACAAGATCTATTCGATATAGTGTGTAGATTTCGGCTGTATAAATATGCACTAACTGCGGACATTACCAAGATGTATAGGCAGGTTGATATAAATGAGGACTGCATGCCGTTTCAAAGAATTTTACGGCGAAATTCAGAAGAAGACAAAATTCAAACATTTGAGTTAACAACGGTCACCTATAGAATGGCCTCAGCGTCTTACTTGGCAATCAAGGCACTACAACAGTTAGCAGTAGAAGCGCTAGAAACTCATCCAGTAGGTGCTAAAAGAATACTTCGTGATTTTTACGTTGACGATTTGTTGACAGACACAAACGATCCAAGTGAAGCATTTCAAATAATACATGAAGTAATAAACATACTGAGTAAAGGCAAATTTGAATTGAGGAAATGGGCATCAAACCAACCAAATTTATTGCATGAAATACCAGAGACTTGCAGTGGTAGTGCCATTCTCGATCTCGACAAGAGCGATGGTCTAACACATTGGGTTTGCAATGGAACATCAATACAGACAACCTACAATATTCAGTATCAAAAAGCAATTTACTGTGCTTAAGCCCTTTTCTGGACAATGAGAAAAGCATCAAATACTATTACCAGCGAAACATCCATTCACAGCATTAGTAATTCAAAATGAGCACATTAAGCAGTTACACGCCTGCGTACAACAAACGATCGCTGCCGTACGGACAAAATATTGGCCATTGTCCATAAAGAATTCAGTCAAAAGAGTCATAGGAAAATGTGTAACTTGTTTCAGAGCTAAACCAGCAAATGCTGATTACTTAATGGGCGATCTTCCCACGGGCAGAGTAACATGTGCTAGAGCCTTTCAAAATGTAGAGGTGGATTACTTCGGTCCACTTTATATCCGTGAAGGAAGCCGCAGAAAATATAATATAACGAAGACCTACGGTGCTGTTTTCGTATGTTTTGCAACCAAGGCAATACATCTAGAACTTGTGGGTAATCTAACAACCGATTCATTTATGGCTGCGTTGAGGCGATTCATTTCAAGAAGAGGAAACGTGTCCAATCTATATTCCGATAACGGAACTCAATTTGTGGGAACAAATTCCGAATTAAAGAAGATGATCAAACAACTGAATTCCCAGTATAACCAGGAGGAGCTGCAGGCCTACTTCGCCCATAATAAAATAAAATGGCATTTTATTCCACCAAGGTCGCCACATTTTGGAGGTCTATGGGAGGCAGCAGTGAAATCTGTAAAAACGCATCTCACTCGCATAATTGGTAAAAGTTCCTTGAATTACGAAGAAATGTACACCCTATTAGTCCAAATTGAAGCCACACTCAATTCTCGTCCTATAACAGCCATTTCAAATGATTCCAATGATTTAACCTTTCTCACACCTTCCCACTTTCTTACTGGTTCCATATCTGCTACCATTCCGGAACCTAGCTTGATGAATATAAAATTAAATTCCTTATCAAGATGGCAATATGTTCAACAAATACGTGAACATTTCTGGAAGCGATGGCACAGAGAATACCTGAATCAACTGCAAAGAAGAAACAAATGGAATGTAAACACCGAGCAGCAACTACGTCCTAGGCGCTTGGTAATCATCCGAGAAGACAACACTCCTCCTTGCCAATGGATCCTAGGCCGAGTTTTGGAGACCCATCCAGGACGAGATGGTATTACGCGTGCGGCAACAGTACAGACTTCAAATGGTACGGTGCATAGACCAAGTGTAAAATTGTGCGTGTTACCAGTGAACGATGACTAAGTCCCGCGAGTGCTACGTTCTGTTGAAGGCGATGCCTTCAAGGGGGGCGGTTATGTTAAGAACTTAACATCTTTTATTTTATTTTATGTGATTATTTCTTGCGTTATATATGAATGTTTTTCTCTATTTTCTATGTGTTATCATATTTTTGTAATGTATGTTTTATTTTTCAACTTTTAAAATATATTGTCACTTAATGTATTTTTTACATACAAATATTATGCATACTGATGCGGAGCCGGCTTCGGGCGTATACAGTCTCACCAGCCGAATTTATTGTCTGCCGGCAGAGTTACACGACTGTACACCGAAGGCGATGCAAGGCCTCCTATGTGTACGTACGGACGGCGGTGTCTGACATGTGCGCAAATATAGGGACCATTAGCTTCTCGAGCGATGCACATGTATATATGCTGTAATCTTATGTTCGATGCAAGAGCGGCCCCGAAAATATCGGCGCACACCGAAAGAAAATAAATGTGTATTTGAACTGATATTTGCGTTTAATTTACGGTACTTTCAAACTCTTAACAACGGCCATACCGTCGAAAATTTACTAATATAAAAAAATGTATAAATTTATTACTTTCCGTTACTTACCGTTTTGTTATTCAATGTTTCATTTAATGTACTAAAATTTATAACTAATTAATTACTTTCCATCGCCTACATACATATTACAACAATAATAATCAAAGAGTTTAGGTGCTTTTTATTCGCTTATTTTTAAATTTAGGACGATAGTGTATTACTTACTTTTTGTTTAGAATTTAACTCTCTTTCAAAAAAATTTCGAAATATACAGGGTGTTCCATTTAAAAGTTTGTTGTTTTTGTGAATATCTCAGAAACTAGCTCTTCAATTGTTTCTCTGTTTTGAATAACTTAATCAGCAAAAAAATTCCTAGTAGTTTGCTAATTTAATCGACTTCGTAGCTTCAATAATAACAAAGTTAGCAATGGTGAACACTTAACTTTAGACACGGTGTATACGTACTTGCTATGCTATTTTTTTAAATAAACAGTTCTGGTTTTACGTTTTTGCCATTTTTATATTTTATTTTTGCCACTTTGCCTGCCTTTTTCGAGACTTTATTTTGCCTAACTATCCTAGCTCTAGTAATAATAAACAAAACAGGTTTAGTTAAAAATACATGTATTTCCTATAATATTAACAATATTACAACATAACTCATCAACCATTACGAAATAGTAGTACATTACATCTTAAAATATGAATACACAATTATTGTACAGAAATAATTTACATAAATTTAAGGATAAGTTCTCTGAATGATTTAAGTAGTGTTCAATATATCCACAGTTTGTTACAAAACATTAATTGCTTTGCACTCTAATTCTTTTCCATTGGCGCATGTTATTTTTATGTTTAATGTTATTTCAAAAACGACCGCCAGGAAATCTTTAATACATAAACTCTTCCTTTCTTTATTTAATCAATTATTCCTAATGTTTGTTAATATCTTCAGAGAGAACATGCAATCATAAAAACACAAGCACTGGTAGCCAATGCTTCATTATTGCCAAATGTGTCTCATTCATAAGTAATAGAGCAATTTTATCATCTGGAAATAACAAGCTAGACTTTGATCCGACACATAAGACACTTCTGTACAAATAGATGGCCTACCAGCACCTTTTTTTATGAGTAACATCCAGTTTCGCGAAATACACCACTATGTGCGAGGCACATATAAAAATCTTGCTTCACGAAAATTATCCAAACATAAACGCTTACTGTATTCCCAAACACCATTAACTAGCACACCTGTTCTAAAATACGCTTCAATCATGTAAGTTTGTGTGCTGTGGTGTAAACCATAATTGAAAAACTACAAGATGTCAGAGAGAAAATATAATGACAAATATTAATGACAGTATTACACTTAAGGGTCCTTGCTAGTGAATCGGAAATGTAATACTGGTTGCATAGCATATAATTTAATAAGCCAAGGATGTCCGAGTACTTAGTACACATAGGGAACATATAATAAATATTTGAAATAATAACTCAATATCTAAGCGAATAAAATTCATTTATGATCAATCACATTTACACATTTGTAACCACGGGAAAGATTTTTACCAGAATAACATTTATTGTAATGTGGGTTGCCTAATATTAATTTATTTTATATTGATTTAAAAGAAAGTAAAGAATAGTTGAACGAAAAATAAGTGCAGAGCGGGGTAGTTTTTTATTCAATTTTTAAGGTGAACTAAAGGAAACAAATCTGCTACAAAGGATTTTTGAGAAAACTTGTTTTTAATATTTTGACATATTAATTATTTTTCTTTAACCAGATCATTTTTTTTTCTAAATTTGATTATTCAGCGGGGAAGATTACTAAATTCTTCATAAGTTGACGATGCAAGGTTGTCTCCAAATTTAAAATCAACCAAAATATCTTGCATCAAAAATCTGCCATTTTTCAACTGTTCATAGATTCACTATCGAGGACCCTTAGTGCTATAACTTAAGACGGACGTTTTACATTATATGGCAAACCATCATCAATATAATTTTTGATCTCGCGGTATAATATCATGCAGTATGATAATTAAGCGGCGTATTTCTAGTGACGTGGTGTTGCTTTAACTATTTTGTAAGAGCTTCCATATCTGACGTGAGAATATGTAAGAAGGAGTTCCTTTAAGTACATGGATTGCAACACTCTCAAAACAGGATTCAGCTATTACATCAGCTGCAAAATATGTGGTTTTCAATTTGACAGAGAGGTTATAAATCGAATGAAAAGAAAGCACTTACGCATTAATAATTTTAAAACGATCAATACTGGCAAAAGAAGTTTGAGAAAATTATCATTAACCGATAATACAAATCTATATAGAAACTGTTAACTGAACGAGAAAAATTGAAGAATTCTTTCCTATTACATATCAGAAGTCACAATTTTCACAAAACAATAGGTGCTAAAGAAATTGATCACAAACATGACAGTTTTTCTAATTACGACAAGGATGCGATTTCGTTCTTGGCGATGAATTTAGTTCACTTTACTTTTAAGAACCTTACTTCAAATGCTTGGTGTTGATATGCACTTCTAAATGATTTTTGTTGTTTGTTCTATATTCACATTTGACACATTTATAATCAAATTGCTTCAAATGGTTAGTTTCTATATGTCTTCTTAAATGATCTTTGCGGCTTGTTCCATAATCACAAGAATCACATTTATAATCAAACATCTTCAGATGTTTGGTTTTTATATGTAATTCTAAATGACTTTTGCGTTTTGTTCCATATTCACAAGAGTCACATTTATAATCGAATGTCATCAAATGTTTACTTTTTATATGTCTATCTAAATTATATTTGTTATTTGTTCCAAATTCACAGAAATCACATTTATAATCAAATACCAACAAATGTTTACTTTTTATATGTTTTTCTAAATGCTGTTTCCTGTTTGTTACAAATTCACAAGAGTTACATTTATAATCAAACGTCTTCAAATGTATACTTTTTATATGTTGTTCTAAACGACTTTTTTGGTTCGTTCCAAATCCACAAGAGTCACATTTGTAATCAAATTGCTTCAAATGGGTACTTTTTATATGTCTTTCTAAATCACTTTTGATATTTGTTTCAAATTCACAAGAATCGCATTTATATTCAAACACCATCAAATGTTTACTTTTTAAATGTTGTTCTAAATTACTTTTGCGGTTTGTTCCAAATTTACAAGAGTCGCATTTATAATCAAATACCATCAAATGTTTACTTTTTGTATGTCTTTCTAAATGCTGTTTGCAGTTTGTTCCAAATTCACAAGAGTCACATTTATAATCAAATTGCTTCAAATGGTTACTTTTTATATGTGTTTCTAACTTACTTTTGTAATTTGTTCTATATTCACAAGAATCACATTTATAATCAAATTCCTTCAAATGATTAGATTTTATATGTATTTCTAAATGATTTTTTTGGTTTGTTCCAAATTCACAAGAATCACATTTATAATCAAATTGCTTCAAATGGTTACTTTTTATATGTTGTTCTAAATGACGTTTGGTGTTTGTTCCAAATTCACAAGAGTCGCATTTATAATCAAATACCATCAAATGTTTACTTTTTATATGTCTTTCTAAATAACATTTGTTATTTGTTCTAAATTCACAATAGTCACATTTATAATCGAATTGCTTCAAATGGTTAGTTTTTATATGTGTTTCTAACCGACTTTTGCGGTTTGTTCCATATTCACAACAGTCACATTTATAATCACGTTCCTTCAGATGTTTGGCTTTTATATATTTTTCTAAAGAATCTTTGCGGTTTGTTCCAAATTCACAAGAGCCACATTTATAATCAAATTCTTTCAAATGCTTAGTTTTTATATGTTGTTCTAAATAGTGTTTGTTGTTTGTTCCAAATTCACAACAGTCACATTTATAATCACGTTCCTTCAGATGTTTGGCTTTTATATGTTTTTCTAAAGAATCTTTGCGGTTTGTTCCAAATTCACAAGAGCCACATTTATAATCAAATTCTTTCAAATGCTTAGTTTTTATATGTTGTTCTAAATAGTGTTTGTTGTTTGTTCCAAATTCACAACAGTCACATTTATAATCACGTTCCTTCAGATGTTTGGCTTTTATATGTTTTTCTAAAGAATCTTTGCGGTTTGTTCCAAATTCACAAGAGCCACATTTATAATCAAATTCTTTCAAATGCTTAGTTTTTATATGCTGTTCTAAATAGTGTTTGTTGTTTGTTTCAAATACACAAGAGTCACATTTATAATCAAATTGCTTCAAATGGTTAGTTTTTGTATGTGTTTCGACATTTTTTTTGATGTTTGTTCGAAATTCACAAAAATCACATTTATAATCAAATTGCTTCAAATGTTTACTTTTTATATGTATTTCTAACTGCTGTTTGCTGTTTCTTCCAAATTCACAAGAGTCGCATTGGTAATCAAATTGCTTCAAATGTTTAGCTTTAATATGCCTGCTTATAGTTCGTTTATCTTTTGCTCGAAACACACACAGCGAACATATATTTGTTATTCTATAATCAATCTTAGAATGTTCTTGGTCGTCCTTTCCTACAACACAAGAGGGCGTATTTTTCACGTGCAGCCTGAAGAATCCTTTAGTCTTGAACCGTCTGTTACAAATCCCACATTTATACATTTTAAATTTGTAATGCTGGTTGTTGGTGTGCTCCTTGAGATCTGCTTGGTACTTCGTCCTGTACTTGCACTGCTCACATCTATAGATTTTACGGTGGCATCTCTTCCGTCCGTTCAATGCTGTTGACGCTTGTTTGACCGGTGGTGTCGGTAGAATGCACTTTCTGAAAATAAATAAATATTTCTAATCTCATGCTAAACATCAACGTAAGGGCGGCATTAATTTTGCTAAAGCGCGTTAATGAGGTAGATCAAGTCCCCGACAGAAGTAAGGGTTCACATAAATACTTCCATTCTCTGAATAAATCGCTATAGAATGCATACGAGCAAGATATTCGAAAAAAAGTGCTACTCCCTAACAGTAAAAGTGTTACTTTCGGTCCGAATTTTGAAATTTCATTTATACAAAAAATATTCAAAATCCAGCTCTAAATACTTTTGTACTCTTGATAAATATATATAGAATGCATAATTTACGACATATTTGCAAAAAATCGCTATTCCATAACAGCAAAAGTGTTACTTCCGGTCCGAATTTTAAAAAAAATTTTATACAAAAGGTATCGAAAAATAAATTCTAAATACTTTTATACTCCTAACGTACTTGTCTAAAAAGCATGACTTGCAAAATATTCGCAAAAAACTGATTTCCGGTAAGAGTAATAGACCTACTTCAGGTAGAAATTTCGAAAAACTTTATAATAAAATTCTTCTCAAATTTAATTTTGAGTACATATGAATTCTTTATAAATTTGTTTAAAGTTAGTAGTTGACGAATAATTGGCAAAATTCGATTTTTTCACTGAAGTAAAGTACTACTTCCGGTCTGCCGATTTTACTGAAAATCTAATCAGTTCTCAAGAGGGAGATTATATTCACAAATACAAAATTTGGAATTGATACCTATAGCGGTTTGACCGTCGTGGTCACACACACACACACAGAGAGAGAGATATTTTCTAAAAACTAGTTTTTCGGAATCATTATACAAAAAAAATAACCTACACTAAATATTTTTACTTTAGTACTGAAACCACCACCCACCCACGCCGAGCACCGTGGTGCAGCATATAATGCTTTTGCTGTCTTTATAAACTTTCCTAGATGTAACAGTGAACCAAATATTCTTGAAGTGTGATTATAACATTGAATTAAAGTGCAGTGTCTAATGTATGAATGCGAATAAAAAGCTAATCAGCATATAACATGGAAATGGTTAAGGATTACGATGTTAATAATTTTATTATTAACATTATGTAACAATTGCTTTCTTTTGAAATGGCCGGTGTAAATTGAAAATAGATCCCCAAGTTCTACGATAGTAACATTCTAATGTTCGAGTTAAGAACGGGACAAGCAACAAACATGCGTCGTAAATCTTGTATAGCATGAATAAAGCCACTGTACTTAATATGAGAGTGCGGTTTATATTTTCTCAAGTTTTTAAATATGTACTTTATTCTACAATCTGCACGAATATATACATGTCATATATATAGTAACGAATGAAACACATATTTTGAATGCCTTGCTTTTAAAATTATATATAATTAAATGTTAAATACAACTAAAAGAAAAAGATTGTATTACGTGATGTATTAAATTGCTTTGTAAAAGAAACTACATCGGCCATATAATATAAGCCAATATATTTGAAGTATTTGTGTTTATTCATAATAATTTATTGTCTGATAACGTTCATGCTATTTATTCTTTAGCCTTTTATTTTAGTTTCTACAGGGAGATCCACTGTTTTTATTCAAATCTTGGTTTTATGGAATTTTGGACTTGTTACTATTCTTTCTGGGAGTGATTTGTATTTATTTTAGATGTTGAAGCTTTTTACTTAAAACAACAACGTTTAACTGAAAACTAAAATAATACTTAAACAATTTGGTATTATAACAATCCATGTTTTTCTTATAAAAAGTAAAAATTGTTATATTCTCTAATAAGGGAATGTTTAGAATTATTAAAAATTATATTTTTCCCGACCAACACTGATATTTTGCATTAGTTTACTTCACTAAAAAAATTAGTTTACTTCACTAAAAAAATCAAAATTTACTAATACGTCGTCAACTACTAAGCTTAAAGAAATTTCTAAAGAATACAAAAGTACTAAAATGTGAATTTTAGAAAGACTTTTTTTCGAAATTTCTACCGGAAGTAGGCCTTCATATCTTAACAAATACCGGTTTTTAGCAAATATCTTACAAATTATTGAATCTTTACAGATTTATCTAGAATACAAAAATATTTAGAGCCCGAATTGGAACAACTTTTGTATAAAAGAAATTTGAAAATTCGGACCAGACATAAGACTTTACTCTTATCGAATAGCAGTTTTTTTTTATACATTCTATATAAATGTATTATAAGTGCAAAAGTAATTAGAGCTACATTTGGAACAATTTTCCTATAAAAGAAATTTTAAAATTTGGACCGGAAGTAATGCCTCTACTCATCAAATTGGAAAATCTCACAAATTTTGCATTCTAGTCAGATTTATTAAGAACACAAAATTGTTTGAGCCACATTTGGAATAATTTTTTTATATATATAAAAAAAAAAATCAAAATTCGGACCGATAGTAACACTCTTACTTTCTTTTATTTTTTTTAATTTATTTAACGAAAATAACGTAGAAGTATTTGATTGGCCGGCAAAATCTCCATATCCGAATCCCATTGAAAATATGTGGAGTGCTATGGTGCCGAATAGGAATGCTAATAATGATAGTTAAAAACTTGATATCTGCTACAATTTTTGTTTTAATTTATTCTGGTAAAGGTTAGGGAAACTAATTTTACAATCCTAATTAAATTTTATTACATGATTACGCATTAATTGCATAGTTCCAACTACACCAGACTTTAATTTTAATTAATCAAATTTTGTCTAAGGTATTCTTACTTTCAATAAAATTTTCCATAAAAGATGTATGATTATTAATTTCACGATATAATATTTACGATTGCAGCGATTTCTTTAATGAATATCATTCTTTAAAAGAACTATTTATTTTGGCTAATCATTTGTAGAAAAAAATTGTGATGCTACTAATTATATACTTTCACATGTGCACAAACATCCTGGATATTCATCATGTTACAATGTAACAATCCATTTAAAAAATTGTGACGTGACCGCACATTTTCTTCACAATTTTATTAAATGTCCTCTCCCGTCTACTTTAATTTTATTTTAAATTAAAACTTTTCGTTTTGAGAGTTTGTGAAAAATTGAACACAGAAGTTCAAGTATGTATATACAGGGTGAGTCATTAGTAGCCGCTTCTTCGATTGCTCTTTTGTGTTTTAAATAAAAGAAAAAACAATTAATGGAATATCCATGGCTGCTTGTGGCGCATATTGTAAAAATACTTTAAGCTCTGGCGCACTTCCGGTTTCACAGGAAATGCACGACACTTAATTTTTTTAAATGACACCCTATATATTTTTGGATTTTCTTGTACTGCTTTAAATTCTCTTTTCAACTGTTTTCTCATTTTCAAAATTGAGGTAATAGTTTTTGAGTTATTAATTTTTTTTTAAAATATTTGATCAAAACACGTGTTCAGAAAAAAATCATTTTCACATTGTTTTTAAAAGTAAAAACATTAACATTGGTGGTGCTTGTAGCCAAGAAAATTCTGCATCATTTGGTAAAGTTGCACTCGACAATACCTCAAAACTCTTTGTTTTTTCGAAGCCTACTTCCTGAAATTTTCACATACCAAAAACTTATTTTTTTTAAATGGAACACCCAGTATTTTATTGAGGCAGTTTGTTCCTCCTTTTATTCTCTTTCATTTTTGTTAACAATGTCCTATACCTATCTTTTGTAATTTCTGAGATAATCACTATAGGAACAATTAGCGGTCAATTAAAGAACTACGAGCGCTGTTGTTTTATGCACCAACATATTCGTTCAACCGATGGAAGGCAGGAATGGCGCCCGACTTCCTTAGTCAACTGTCAAATAAAGTAAATCTTAAATCCAACTATCCCAAAAGTAACAATTTTACAGAATGGAGCGCATCGCATTTCAATTTTTAATTCAGGCAATGTCCAGTTGCAGTATTTCATTTTTGACACTGTTGGTTAACATTAAAATAAAAGAAAGGTTATGTTTACTGACATATTTGGAGATGTCTTCAAAAAGTTTTGAAAATCCGTCCGTAGATACCGAAGATACTCTCCTCCATTAACATTTTCATGAAGGAAATAAGGTCCAATTATGTAACTACCCACTATTCCTCCCCACAGTTTTAATGACCAACGATGTTGAAAGTTTACAGGTGTGATAAAGTGGGAGGGTTTTATGTGTTATAATAACGGAAATTGACACGATGAACGTATTCACTTTAATAGAAGGTGGCTTCGTTGGTAAACAACAAAAAATTGAGAAAGCTAGAATAATTTATCTGCTGCCAAATTGACAAAAATGTAAGCGATTCTGAAAATTTCTTTCATCTAACCCTGTGTATGAATACACTACGGATGAATTACATATTTCCTAATTATTCTGGATTCTCAAATTTGACTTATATCTAATTGTGGACTAATTTTCGTAGTACTTGTATAGAGGTGTTCGACTACACTTGCAAGTACCACAAACGTCTTATCCTCACCAGTTATTGCTTTTTCCGCTCTTTCTTTTATATTCAATACTTTCTGTTCACTCAAACCGTCCCTTTATACTTTCGAAGGTTTCTGACTTCGGTTGACTTCTACCAGGGATCGCTGTGCATAAAGTCTGGATGCTAGCAAAGAGTTTCTTTCAGATTCACCCAAAACGTCAATCATATCTATTAACTCTTCATAAGAATAATTCATTTGGATGATAACAATTAGCGATGCTTTTAAAGTTTGACATAAATGTATACCGACTTTCTTTAACAGTTGACCCATGCAGTCAGTCGCATTCCAGCCTTTATTGGACGAATATTTGGGTGCATAGAACAGCGCCCGTAGTTCTTTAATTGACCGCTAATTGCTCCTATAGTGATTATCTCAAAAATTACAAAAGATAGGTATAGGACATTGTTAACAAAAATGAAAGAGAATAAAAAAAGGTGTTCTATTTAAAAAAAATAAATTTTTGGTATGTGAAAATTTCAGGAAGTAGGCTTTGAAACGACAAAGTTTTTTGAGGTATTGCCAAGTGCAACTTTACCAAATGATGCAGAATTTTCTCGGCTACAAGCACCACCAAAGTGAATGTTTTTACTTTTAAAAACAATGTGAAAATGATTTTTTTGTGAACACGTGTTTTGGTCAAATATTTTCAAAAAAAATTAATAACTCAAAAACTATTGGCTCAATTTTGCAAAACAAAAAACAGTTGAACAGACAATTTAAAGCAGTACAAGAAAATCCAAAAATATATAGGGTGAGTCATTTAAAAAAATTAAGTTCCGTGCATTTCCGGTGAAACCGGAAGTGCGATAGAGCTTAAAGTATTTTTACAATATGTGCCACAAGCAACCATGGATCTTCCACTAATTGTTTTTCCTTTTATTTAAAACACAAAAGAGCAATCGAAGAAGCGGCTACTAATGACTCACCCTGTATGTATTATTTTTTGTTATAAACTTGTAAGAATAAGTTTATAATATCACTACATACATTAAATCATGTTATAATGTAATAACACTGGTCAACAGTGAAATTGCTTCTTAGGTGAAAGTACCCAATCCTGAATGAATTCAACGTGCTGAACACGAATATCACATTGAAAAAAGTTGATTGGCTCACGTTCAAGAGATATTGACGTTTTGTCCATTGTATAGATGCTATTGCATAATGTAATGCAATTTAGTGAGAAATTACGAAATTTTGCGTCATATTGCATCACCCCTTCATGCAAAGAAGTTAATGCAGCATTTACTGTAAGTTTCCATTGAGAGTGTTGCGAAATTGATTGCGCAATATCAAGCAATAGCTAATTATAGTTTATTTATAAATGGCCGACGTGACAGTTAACTCGTGCAATGTCCGTTCATTCGCGCATACTTTTCGAAGCTCTAGCATACATAAGTGATTGCTATAGTGTAAAGTAACTAAACAGTAGCAATGCCTCGTAACTGTGTTAATAGTGCAAATAACTTCTGTTATATTTGCGGAGAAGTGACATTTGCTGCACAGAAAAAGAACATCAGTGCAACAGTTAAGAAAGCGTATCATTTGTATTTTGGTTGCAAGATAGGCGACCAGGACAAAGACTGGGCCCCACACGTATGCTGCCGCACTTGTGCCGTAAATCTTTCACAGTGGCTTAATGGCAAAAGAAAGGCAATGCCATTTGCTGTGCCCATGATTTGGAGGGAGCCCACCAATCACGTTGACGACTGTTATTTCTGTATGGTACGACCAGCTTCTGGAGGCATCACCAAGAAGAAGAAGTGGACAGTTGAATACCCTAACATACCATCTGCTCTGCGACCTGTCTCTCATGGCGAAGGACTCCCAATTCCAGAACCTCCTACAGATTTTTCTATCAGTTCAGACGATGAGGATGGCCATGCGTCGGCGAGTTCTCCTCAACGTGGCAGTAAGGATGATGACTTTTCGTGCTTTGACGAAACATCGGCACCACATAAAATTACCCAGGATGAAATGAACGATCTTGTTCGCGATTTGGATCTGTCGAAAAGCAAAGCGGAGATACTGGCCTCAAGACTTCGACAGTGGAATCTTCTGGAAAACCCGTAGCCAATTCAGCTTTTTCTTAGTCATTTTCGTGTTCAGCACATTGAATTCATTAAGAAATGACTGTTTTCAGCTTGGAAGCATGAACTTTTCGAAAATTTGTTGCCCAGTGATAATTAATACGAAATGCAAAGTTTTGCTGTTTTAGAATATATTTTAATTTTTTTGGAGCTATAATCTAAAAATGAAGTGTGGCCACCATACGACTTTTTTATACGTATGTGACATCCGAAATGTGTATACAGAAGTTCTTCCAAATAAATTTTAAGTTGCGTCTTTATAAAATAAACCTCTGATTAAAGTGTATCTTCCGGTCCAAATTTTGGACAATTTTTTTATACAGAAATTATCGCAAACCCAACTCAAAATATTTTTATTCTCTTAATAAATCTCTGTAGAATGCATAATTGCCAAATATTTGCAAAATACTGCTATTCGATAGAAGCAAGAGTTACTTCCGGTCCGAATTTTTGAAATTTCTTTTATACAAAAATTGTTCCAATTCGGGATCTAAATATTTTTGTATTCTAAATAAGTCTGTACAGAATGAATAATTTGTAAGAAATTTGCTGAAAACAGGTATTAGTAAATTTTGATTTTTTTAGTGAAGTAAACTACTGCCTACCGATTTTACTCAAAACCTAATCTGATTTCAAGAGGAAGTTTGGTATTGATAGCTGTAGCCGTTTGGGCACTGAGACAGAGACAGACAGACAGACAGACAGACAGAGAGAGAGAGAGAGAGAGAGAGAGAGAGAGAGAGAGAGAGAGAGAGAGAGAGAGAGAGAGAGAGAGAGAGAGAGAGAGAGAGAGAGAGAGAGAGAGAGCGAGAGAGCGAGAGAGGGGGAGAGAGAGAGAGAGAGAGGGGGGAGAGGGGGGGGGAGAGGGAGAGAGGGAGAGAGGGAGAGAGGGAGAGAGAGAGAGAGAGAGAGAGAGAGAGAGACCGGAAGTAGTAGTTTACTTCAGTGAAAAAAGCGAATTTTGCCAATTATTCGTCAACTACTAAGTTTAAACAAATTTGTAAAGAACTCATATATACTCAAAATTAAATTTGAGAAGAATTTTATTAAAAAAGTTTTTCGCAATTCCTACCGGAAGTAGGTCTTTTACTCTTATCGAAAATCAGTTCTTTTTTGGGAATATTTCGCAAGTCATGGTTTTTAGACAGGTACGTTACGAGTATAAAAGTATTTAGAACTTAATTTTCAATACCTTTTGTATAAGAAAAATTTTAAAATTCGGACCGGAAGTAACACTTTTACTCTTATCGAATAGCGATTATTGCAAATATTTCGTAAATTATGCATTCTATATATATTTATCAAGAGTATAAAAGTATTTAGAGTTGGTTTTGGAATATTTTTTGTATAAATGAAAATTCAAAATTCGGACCGGAAATAATACTTTTACTTTTAGCGAGTAGCATTTTTTTGCAAATATCTCACAAAGTATGTATCCTGTAGAGATTTACTAAGAGACTGGAATATTATTTATTATATAATAATATATATAATATAATATATATATAATAATATAATATATATATAATAATAATATATAATAATATTATTTATTTATATATGTATATATTTAGAATAGGATTTTGAATAATTTTTGTATAAAATAATTTTTAAAATTGTATGATTTGAAACGCTCATACGTATAAGAAAGTCGTGTGGTGGCCACACCTCATTTTTTTTATTTGAATTAATTTAAAAATAATGTATGTGTTATAATAATAAAACTAAAGATATTTTTCAAAAGCATTTGGGTATATTATCTGTTGAACCAAGCAAAGAGAAATAAATTTAGTAAATCATGGTCACCTTCTTTTTTAAATTATTTTAGGAAGCTACACTAGTTCCTTTTATAATCTAGAATATATGTATTTTAAGAAATAATATAGAAGTCCAGGAAAGGAATGTAAATAAGAAATTATACAATGAGCAGCATTCAAACAAATATAAATATTCTGTCGAGATATTTATTTAGTGTGTTTTCAAGAGCAGACATCCATACAATTAGAATGTGACTATCGACAGATACGCGCAGCGTTTTTAAACTCACACCGGTCATTTCTAAAGAAAGCAATAATGTAAAAAAAAAGAATTAAAAACATGTTACAAGCCAAAGATAGAGCATTTAATACCACGCGATCATTTAAATTCTAAATTATAGCAGGCGGGATTATTTTTTATTAGGTTGTCCAGAATGTCAATTATTGATTAATTGAAATTTCCGGTTATGTTATACTTTGTGACATTTGTGAATCTTATGTGTAATCGAACATTTTGAAACGTCACTTTGACAATTCAAATTGTAAATTAGTACTTATATACCAACTTAATTTAAATTTCACGGACTGCTCTGATTTGGAATTTAAATGATCGCGCGGTAGTTGTATCCGTGCCTTCAAATACTTTCCTCATTAGAGTAGGCTGTTTTTTAAGTTCCTTAAGTAATCAATGTTGGTGTACATGCTAAACTTTCTGAATACTTCAAATTCTGAGAGCTGTCATACTTCAATTCATATTACAGCAGCGCATACATGACATAACCAAACTATCAAAATTATGCACTGCCACTAACCATTAAAAAAAAGCATGGCCTTCTCTAATTAGGAAAGTATTTGAAGGCACGGTATGTGTAAAAGAAATTATATGTATAAATAAAACACGATGGTAAAATATAAAACAAAGGGTTGTATTTCAAATTAAGATATCAGTATTTGTAAAATACAGATAGGTACAATGATTCTTAAAGATTTTATAATGTAATTTAAATAGATAAGCTTTTAATTTGTGTGGTTAAATGAAGTTCATTTCATATATTTGAGAATACATATTATAAATTAAATAGGTTTTACAGACTGGATTTGCTCTTCTTGTTTTTACCGGCTCAACCCTGTTACTTTTCGTTAATAACAATAAAGGTTATATGCAGATTATTATCCATTCTAACAGAAATTTCAGTATTGTCAGAAATTTTTGAAATTACTAATCTTAAAACGTCAAAATAAATAAATAAATACCAGCGCATGCGGCAAATCCTTACGTTTATGTTTTCTTTATGTTCATTGTGAACAGTAATTAAATTTTACGCATTATGTTTCTCTTATGTAAATCTTACGTCTTATGTTCATTGTGAACAAGGACTAAATAAATTACGTTTTAAAATGTTCAAAAATTAAATCTGCGTCGCATATATTCCGTTTTAAAACATTCGATTTAAAATATATAATTTAGGAAAAACTCTTTGTTCAAATTTAAGATTGGCGACATAGCATTTTCTTTTACCCGTCTTGAGTTATTTAAATAGTAGGTTCTTACAGTTCCTTGTGCGCAGGAATTGCGTATTTTGCTTTTTCTAGTGGCGTGATCCGTTTCGCTGTCGCCTGATTTTCCCAGAATATTCTCCCCCCCCCCCCACACCCGAGTCTTTAAAAGGGCAAGCGCGTCCAAAATTAAGACATTACACCACAATATTCATTACACGTCAGATTACGAATATTATTCATTACACCTCAGTCAGTAATCATTAGTCAGTGAGTGGTAGTTAAATGATCATTAACACCGGCTCCCGTCGTCCAAGAGTCCGCTAGGCTTAAGGTGACAATATCTATGGAATCGAGGTATTGATGTCCATAAGTATGGATACACCTGTTGGTGTGATTAAAACCTCAGTTTCCAAATACCACGAATTGTTGGAGCATTAATTGTCCTCCAGTTCACACGGCGTAGTCCGGATATAAAAGATATTCCACCGACAACATTCAGGGCCACAGCTAATCAACACAAGCACGGACCGAACAACGATCGGGAAATCATCCGACGGAACCCTTTGCGAGTGCTAAAAACTTTACCTGCCAGGTATTTAACATTATTAATCTTATCTAGTGCCGCGAGATAAACAGACTATACAGGGTGTTATAAATGAAGTCGGCACTATTGCTAACTTTGTTATTAATGAAGCTACAGTATCGGTTAAATTAGCAAAGTAGTAGTATTTTTATCGTGAACAATGATGGCAAAACCGAAAAGACAGTTGAACTACTAATTTTAGGGCTATTTACAAAAGTTATAATTATATAATCATCGCGAAGTACAACATTTTTTGAGCGAAATGTTTTGGAATAAGTGGATAGACGAATGGACCAATTTAGTGACCACCGCGGTCCCCCGATCTAACCCTGTAGACTTTCATTTTTGGGGATATTTAAAAAATGAAATTTTCAAAGGGGGATATGAAAACGTTGTAGGGCCGCAAAATAAAATAATTACTATTGCTAATAACATAGACGCAAGAGCGATTTTAAAAGTAACTCGCAATGTACATAAACGAATTCGGTGATGTCTTCGGACATTTATTATAATAAACATATGCACAATGCTTTAATATTTGCTGTTTTTTTTTATCATAGTCATCTTGATTTTATTGATATGAATTGCTGTACAAAATAGTGAATAAGTTCCGCAATTTTCATATTTTGTCAATAATGTATGAAAGCTTTCTTTTTTAAAATAATTCCTTCTTTCAATATATGCAAAAATATACTGAGTGTTCCATTTAAAAAAAAGTAACTTTTGTAAATAGCGCGAAAATTAGAAGTTCAACTGTCTCTTCGGTTCTGCCATCATTATTCACGATAAAAATACTACTACTATGCTAATTTAACCGATACTGTAGCTTCATTAATAAAAAGTTAGCAACAGTGCCGACTTAATTTATAACACCTTGTATAGCTACTAAATTGTCATCGATCTTAAGTATTAGACATTTATTTCAAACATTAAATATTATCACGTAAAAGGCACGTACATCGAGAGCCTTTGTGTTTGTCTATACAATATATGTAGTTAAATCTGTTGTGCTATAATAGTCATTATTTTTTTGTACACATAGTCAATTTATTGTTATATATATATTATATAAGAGAGAATTTGTGAGTAAAAGTAAAAAAACAATAACTTTTTAGAAAGTATAGTAATGAAGAGTTTAAAACTCATTTCAGAATGAAGCGATCAACAGCATATAAGCTGCTAGGTAATAATTGTTACAATATATAAACAAGAAAAGAACAAACATAATTTTGATTATAGGTTTGCTTAGTAATTCTGGAGTTATTCCTTCTCATTTAGATGGAAGAAAAAAAGTGACTGCAGAAAAGTCATTATTCATTACTATATTGTACATGAGTAATCAAGAAACCTTCAGGCAAATTTCGGACAGGTTCGATGTATCCTACAGTAGTGCTCATGCTTGCATTAAGAGTTGTGAATTTTTTAATGTCAGATACCAAATATAAGTGACTCTTTTTCTAAAAAGATTGGAATAGAAAATGTTATTTGTGCAATAGACGGTACCCATATTGAAATAAATAAACAAGTAAGAGACTCAGAGGTATATTTTAACCGTAAAGGCTATCCTAGTTTATTACTGCAAGGCATAGTAGATCACAAGAGGAGATTTATTGATGTTTACTGTGGAGAACCCGGGTCACTTCACGATGCCCGGTTACTAAGAAAATCTGCAATTTTTGGAAGAGCAAGTGAAAACCCAAATTTATTTAGAAATAATTTCTTAGTAGGGGATTGTGCATATCCCAATCTTAATTGGCTAGTGACACACCTTTCAAGGACACAGGGCATTTGACAGAACAACAAAGAATATTTAATCAAAGATTATCTTCAACAAGAGTAATTGTAGAAAATGCTTTTGCTTTGTTGAAAGTTCGTTTTCGACAATCTAGATTTAAATTTTTGTGCTAAACTTATGATGGGGGCTTGTGTTCTACACAACCTATGTATTGATGAGTATGACTTCATAGAAGTTGAAGTTGATCAAAAACAACACGAAAATATTCCATCCCATGATGGAAGTATCATTCCAGAAGATACTAGTACTAAAAAGCAACAATTAATATTTAAGAAAATGTTTGAATTTGCAATAAATATGAAAATTTCTTTAATGTATTTTTATATGCAACTTTCCCTTTTAGTATTTCAATAAAATATCTTCCCTATTACGTTTTTTAATTTGAATAGTTCTTTTCTATTTGGTCTATAAACATTATATAAAAATTAAGAGAAAACAAAAGTTAAGAAAATATTATTTATTCAAAATAAGTTAGGTATTATACAAAGTGATCATTTTGAACTGTCCTGAGTTTACCATACTGATTTTAATTTGGGAACACAGTGTAATTGGCAAGCCTTTTTTATTTATTTTTGTGGTTAGGTTTACTATTTAAAAATTTCGTGTGATAAATGTCAATGAAATAGTTTTAAGTAGAATTATATGAAAGAATTTTTGTAGAAATATAGTAATTGCACTTTATTTTTTTATCATAAACAATAATAAATACGTTACAATTTTATTACTGTAAAACATAATCCCATAATTATTTCACAAAATGAATACATTTTACAAAAGTTGTTCGAAACGTCCACCATTATTCTCAATGCATAGATTGACACGTCTTCTCATATTATTGAACACATTCTGGAGCGTTTCTGGTGTGATGTTTTGTAATTCTATTCTAATTGGCTCTTCAAGTTCATCGAGATTATGCAATCTGTTCAGAATAGGGATACGCATCGAACACCGATGTTTTCGAAACATCGATGTCTGTAATTCGATGTTGCGATGTTTTGAAATCGATGTTAGTAGTTCCATATAAATCGATGTTGGTCCAAAACATCGATGTTCAATGATCTATAGAAACCTATATTGCCGGTGGGATCAAAATTTGTAAATTTGAAACGAGGAAACGTAACAGCAAAGAAACAGATATCTAGATTCTCATGTCTAATTAAATAAAAACACCTTTTTCACAAAATAATAGTTTATTAAAAACTATATGTACATTTCATGTGCACTGCACACATCATCAGTAGTAAAATAACACTGTGTTATTTTACTACTGATGATGTGTGCAGTGCACATGAAATGTACATATAGTTTTTAATAAACTATTATTTTGTGAAAAAGGTGTTTTTATTTAATTAGATTTAATATTTTCACAAGTGTTCAACATATTAATAGTAGATTCTCATTTACTTAAATTATCTCAAATTAATAATAAAACCAAGTACTTGGTGTTAGAGGGTTGTTTAATAGATTCAGTTTCACAGACCAAGGAGATCCATTCTTAAATTGTCATACGGCTCTAAGTAGTATTAATTTTTCAACTGAAAATACCTTTTTGATATATTTACTAATTTTTTTCATAATTTACCAATTTATTTGAGTCCAACTGCACTATTACTATAGTTGTAATGCATAAACACATAGTGTGTCCAATAATGAAATTTATTTTAATTATTAAAAAAACCGTAAAACGTACACAATTACTTTAACGAATACTGTACAAGGTTATAGTTTAAACATATTTCTATCTATAACGTTTATTTATAATATTGGTTATAATAATAATATCTATATAAAAAATGAACTGAAGATTACACAAGTTATTACCTACATATTTTACACAGAAAATTTGAAAGAACCATTTTGGCCCACTGAAATAAATATTTTATATTCGTAACATAACTAGTTTTACGAAATGACAAATATCTTTTCTATAATGTTATAATATTTCTTCTAAAACTCATTGGCGACTTAAAAGTCATCAGTTTGGGGAGTGGAGTCCCTAATTACTCATACGAGAAATTTACTACTTTTTCTGATCGCAAAACTTTAGAATTATGGGATTTACGGATTCGAAACGGCACATCATTGGCTAAGGAAGAGATGACTGAAAGGGGTAAGCAGTTCACCAGTTAACATTTCTGGGATTTACAGCGTAAAAGTATAAATAGGGCCAGCATGCAGAACCTGGTTCATTTTTATTTTTGATACATATTACGATACTGTTCAGTTTAAGTATACGCGTCTTTTTTTTTTACTCCTACTTTATAATGTCTTCAATAAGAAAAAGTTATGCGTGGAAGTTTTTCGAAAAACATTCAGATGGTAGAGCGACTTGTAGATTGTGCAAGAAAAAACTTAAAACGTCGGGAAATACCAGCAATTTAACTGGTCACGTAAAAAGTCTTCATCCACATGCTGTAAAAGTTAGTGCTTCAACACAATCAACATCGAAGTAGGTAGCTTCAACATCAAGATGTGTACAATCTTCAAGTCCAGGTGTAGAATGTACTACCTTTGTCGAAAGTGGATTGTCCGAAACACCTCCTCCGGAAAAAAAGACAAGTGAGTCTATCAAACAAAGATTAATTTCTGAATCTCTTTCGGAAATACAAGCATATTCTGAAAGAGGTGCGATATCCTCAAAAATTACGAACTGTATCGTATTCATGTTTTGCAAAGGCTGCCAGCCTATTTCTATAGTAGAAAACGAGGGATTCCAGCAGCTTTTAAAAACAATTGCGCCACTCTATAAAATTCCAAACAAATCGAGTATTACAAGATTTATTGAAACAAAATACGATATAATGCAAAGGTGTATCAAAGAAAAATTGTCAAATTTAAAACACGCAACATTAACTACAGATATATGGACTGACACCCACCAAACAAGAAGTTTTTTGGGGGTCACAGTACATTTTTTAAATAATTACGAACTCTCTGCCATTATTGTCGGAGCTGTAGAATTGTCCGAAAGACACACTTCAGAATATCTGGCTGATCAAATCTTGACAGTATGCAATGATTGGTATATTGCAAAGGAGAATGTTACTTGTGTTGTGACTGACAATGGGGCAAACATAGTAAAAGCTATAGAATTGGCATTTGAGAAAGGAAAACACTTACCATGTGTTGCTCACACTCTCAATTTAATGATAGACAAGGCCATGGAACAGACTACTGGACTTATTGAGTTAATCACACGAGTAAAAAGTATTGTTACGTGGTTCAAACACAGTGTTGTTGCTTCTGACGAGTTAAGAAAAATTACACATTTAAAATTAATACAGGAAGTGTCAACAAGATGGAACTCAAGATATTTTATGATTGAGAGATTTTTAGTAAATTATAAAGCTGTTAACGAAATTCTAATTAAACATCCGCAGGCTCCAAACATGTTATCAGCATTAGATATTTTTGAATTAAGAGGAATTGCTGAAATTTTGAAACCAGTCGAAGCAGCCACAAGAGAAGCTTGTGGTGAAAAGTACTTAACTACTAGTTCAATAATACCAATGGTGCACTGTTTACTTGACACTGTGAGTAACATAAAATCAGAAACTCCCATTGCTACAGCACTAAAACTTCAATAATGAATGAAGCTAAAAAAAGATTTGGACACAGGGAAAGCGTATATTTTCTAGCGTTAAGCACTATACTTGACCCAAGGTTCAAGAAGATTCATTTCACAGATGCACTGGCCTGTTCCAGAGCCATTAAACAATTAAGGGATTTAACTGTGCAAGATGTAGAACAAGCACATCCTCCTGAATCCGAAATTGGTAAGTTAATTGTCTTCACATTCAATTATTTAAGAGCTTATTTTGTATTTTGTTAACTAGATGTCCCAGGAACCAGTACCAGCGAGTCTTTTTTTGGACCAAGCATTACAATTTGATGAAAGCTCATAGTATCTCTAAATCGCGTTCCACTGATGAAGTAGCAGCATACTTGGAGAGCCCATTGTTAAATCTGTCGAAGAATCCTCTGGAAGAAATTATACGGTGTAGCCCTGAAGTACCTCACGACAGTTGCAACATCAGTTCCTTCAGAACGATTATTTTCTAAGGCTGGACAAATCCTATCTCAACAAAGAAATCGCCTCAAAGGAAAACGTCTATCACAATTGTTATTTTTACAATCCCTTGATAAGCTTATATGGGATTTGTAATTTCAAGTGTAGCTTATAAGATTATACATACTTATTTATTACCATTATTCTATTTTAGTAGTTATTTGTAATAAAGTTACCAAGTAATTACTTTTCTTATTTATAATAATTATTAATTATGTACCACGCTTAAGGTTCTATTACACTTATAAATTTTTTGACCAAGAACCAGATCAAGTTAAAATTGACGACAAGTCGTGTATTACACTTGTCAAGTGGACTTAATCAATGATCAATTTGTTGACAAAGAACTTGTTGAATTAGAACATGTTCTATTTTTCTTCTCAACTTAATCAACTTTTTAGTGATTTCTAGCAAAATTCATGTTATAAAGTTTTTTGCCAACTGTGTAAAATGAAATCATTCCATTTTAGAATATTGTTAAGAATGACGTTAATTTGATACTTCTTGAAAGAATTGTGTGCCTAAATTATTTATTTTCTTTTGCAGCTCTTGTGCAGTTAATTTTAACATTCAATATCAAACACAAATCTTCGGTAAATTTATTATTGTTTTTATTTCGTACTTTTGCACTATTCACCTAAAAGCATGCTAAAATCTTGGTGAAAAAATTGATAAGTGTAGAAAAACTAACAACTATAAAGTTACTACTGACTACCTACCTACTCTGCAATTAATTAAAAATATATAAATTACCACTGACTGTATAGAATTTAGTTAGCTGAATAGTAAATGCATATTTTTTGGGATTTCTAAATAATATGAAATTTTTTTCCGATGTATCGAAGACATCGATGTTTTTTGTACGATATATCGAAGACATCGATAGATTGTATTTAATATCAAACATCGATGCACCATCGATGTTTTGCTTTCGATGCGCAACCCTAGTTCAGAAACACTTTATTTTTAGATGGCCAAAGAGAAAAAAGTCCAGTGGGGTTAAATCAGGAGAATTGGCTGGCCATCGATTTTGACTAATCAATCGGTCACCACAGTATCCTTGCAAATAAAAAATAGTTTGTGCCCAGTTGCCCCATCTTGATGGAAGTATCCCAAGTTTAATTCGTCCTCGTGAAGGGTCCCAATATTTGTTCTCGGTATCGTATTGCATTAATTGTATCATGAAAAAAAATGCTCCAATAATCCGTCTTTTCGACATTGCAACCCAAACACCAACTTTGAAAGGATGGAAAGAAAGTGCGATTCAAGTGTTCTTCATGTAATATTTCATTAAACCAGTTGCAATAGTTCAATCTCTGGTCAAAGTGATTGCCCCGTCAATGTTGTGGTACAGAAACTTTATATGGGTGCATATGTAAGTTTGTTTTCAGTGCCTTGTGAGTACTTCCGTAGGAAATACCTACAATTTAAATACATAATAATGTATAACAAATTACGTTTAAGTTAATTAGATCTCTTTACCAGTTTGAGCACACAGCTTTCGTACAGATTTTGTGTGACTAACATCCATTCACTGCCTAATGTCTGCAACAACATCTTCAGTTAAAACTGTTGGTACTTTTTCAGGTTTACATTTACAAACACTCCCGTTTCCTTAAACATTTCAATCACCCTATTGCGATGGAAAGTGAATGTGTCCAAGTTTATTTCCAGATTTCCATCTTTCCTTACAAATTGCTGAAAACACGATCCCAAAAAATGTTCCACTGCGAAAATGCGACATTACGATAAACCTATCTTGTTGTATCGTAAAAGGCATGGTATACGAGGTATATTATTTTGAAATAGACAGAAGGCGACAATAAAACAATAAAAATACGAAGGTATAAGACACTTCAATACATTGTGGTTTTGACATTTGACATGTAAATGTAGTATGGGCAATTCACGAAAGTAAATATTTAATAGTTTTTGATAATACTGGGACTTTTTTATGGCCAACCCAGGACAGTTCAAAATGATCTCATGGTATAAAAAAAACATATCTAAAGAAATAAAAAATTAACATATATTTTACTAAATAGTTTATACACAAATTTAAAGTTTATTTTATCAATTTTACAGCAGTCCTTATTTTTTACTTTCTAAAAATTGCTTTAATAGTGCAAATTTCTGCTATTCAATTTCCCACTTTTCTTTTTCAATTTTTAATCGCTCTTGGCGGTTTTCTGGAAATATTCTTTTTGAAGCAGCTTCTTACTGCTTCTTCTGTCTTTTGCTTTAATTTCTGATATATCTTCATTTCCTTCTTTTTCAACAGCAACATCAACTGTGCCTTCTGTCACATTATCATCCGTACTAATTAGTGAATGATCACAACTTTGTGAGGGTTTATTACCCACTATTTCATCAATTTGATTGAAGAATTGAAAACGGCTCGGTGACTGACCTGATTTCGTCTTTTTGTCTTTTGTCTTTTGAGACCATATAGCTACGAAGGAGACTTTTCCATTTATTTTGTATCATAACTGAGTTGATATTATTATATCCAGTGCTTTCAAGATCATTCGATATTAGGTCAAATGTGCTCTTATGTTTTCTTGGATTATTTAAATCGTCTATATGGCTAGATACTGAATTAATTAATTAATTAATTAATTTGGTCATATCCCCAGTGAACTAGTTTTTGATTCATGTTATCAGAGCTGTGTTCGTCAAGTATACCCACATTTGTATTTTCTTTATTTTCCATAGCAGTTGTACTACATGTTGGGATCGGAATCATCACATCTGTTGCACTGTTAGTACAAGTTGCATGGAATAGCAATGAAGATGCAAATCTATTATCTAAAATTATTTCAGAAACGTTATTTGTTTGTTCAATGACTTTTATGCTCATTAATTTTTCTTTACATTTTTTGAGTATATTGGTAAAAATTACCTCATTTTAACAATTATTGATTCCGTGTTTCAAGTGTGACATACCATTGTTTGAAATAATTGAATTGCAAAGAAAAATAATGTTGTTATTCTAGATAAAATAATTAACATAATCTTACTACCATGTTGAGCTCGTTCATGATCCTCTTTGTTGACATATATTTTATAAGTTTTGTTATTTTCGGGATCGTTCAAATATAATTCGTAAGTATCGTTTTCCATAGCTATATTTTATTACAAATCTAGAGATGTATACAATACACATGAAATGAACATAACCTTTACGAACAATAAGTGCTCCACACACCACTAAAATAGTTGGTGTTCGAGGGGAAAAGTGAAAGCAACCCGTCACGCTCTCGATGCTTCGCGCACTTATTGAAAAGAACAACAAGACAAGTTCAAACGAGTGACTCGGAGCAGCTCAATCGCATGAAACGAAAGCACCTTAAAGGTAAATGCAGGTTCTGATTCACACAACTATCTTGCACCCTGAATTTGTAGGTCTCGTTAATTAGTGACACCGGTACGTAATTAATTAATGGCGTTATCTTAGGGACAATATTTTGAGGTTAGCAGAAACATTTTGAACAATGTATATTGAAGTTAGGTCACGGTCTTGGCATCCAGCTTGTAATGCGGTGGCTTATTTATTAATAATTATTGTAAATTATTTTCGGCTTTTATTTAACGGAACCACCACATACCAAGAAAAATCTATTTTCTTTAAAAATGTTAGATTCTAAATGACTGTTAGCAGTTTTTCATCCATATACGGGTGTACGTTGGGTAGCCTATACTTACATCAAACTCTGTTACATATCTACATTAGCCCGTAGATATGTAACAGAGTTTGATGTAAGTATAGGCTACCCAACGTGCACCCGTATATGGATGTCGGTAAGCGTGCTATTCTTTTCAAACGGCAGGAATATGTCAAATGTAAATTTAAAGTGACTTCTCGTGCTAATGAATGAAATGTGATTTTGTGAATCTAAATTGCACATTACGGCCTAGCTCTCGTCGTGAGTTTATTTATGTGGGTACGTATTATTTTGTTTTTTCATATTCTAATACACTTACTTTAATGTCTAGACAGATGTTTGTCTTGTTTAATGCATGAATTAAATTAATTTATTGACATATCATACAACAGATAGATTCAACGTTATTGTGTTTATTGTAAACAAATTATATACAAATATATTAATATATATATACAAATTATACGCATACGATTTAACATTAGAGAAAACAAATTAAAACAAAATATTAATGTCGCAGTCAGCGATCTGTAAATAGAATATTTATTTTCTAACCTAAAACTACATCGGAGTTTCTAATTTTACAATAAAATAAAATTCAACAGGTCTTGTTATGCTAGAAATATTTTATTTCATCGGAAGTGCTTTTAAATATTACTTTTAGTATATTGTCCGGACTTTTGCTAGTACATGACGGTAAATGATATCGATTATCGCGAAATATGTGATCGGATAAAATTATTGCGAGAAGATATAACGCTTTACTTTGCGATAACGCGTGGCTCGTACTTATGTTCGGAGATTTGGAACTTTATTTGCGTGCGAGAATTTTATCTTATTATGACGTTTCGCGGATCTGGAAAAGAATTTAAATTATTTAATTTGATTTGCGGTTTACGGGATATTTTAATTGAAACACGACAATAGGTCTGTCTCAATTAAAATCTAGCAGGCGGTTATTATTGTTACGGATTTCGGGATACTTTAATTGAAACACGACAATGGGTCTGTCTCAACCAAAATGTTGCGGATTCGGGATATCTTAATTGAAACACGACAATGGGTCTGTCTCAACTAAAATCTGGCAGGCGGGAACGCTTTTACTCATGACAATAGGTCTAACTAAAAGCGATACGGTTTTAGACAGGTCCTAATTGAAACACGACAATGGGTCTGATTCAATTAGGAAAGACGGATATCAGAGCACTCATGACAAATAGGTCTAAGTGTTCTGGTCGGGAACAGGTCGGAAGGAAGACTCTCTAATTTCTTGGCCGTTGACGGCTCTTTTATATGGTCGCTTCGCCATGAAAAACAAGTATGCAAGAGTGGGATTCTCATACGTAGACGTGACGTAGCAACGCGCGAAAAATAATCGTGACGTCTCCGGATAACTTAAGAGCGCGAACGACAAAGAAATTAACAGATGAAATAGCATATTAACTACCAAAATATTTACAACATGATAAACAATGATTAATGACCGGCTGAATAAAATATCAAACATATATAATTTGAAAATTGCAATTCAAAGTAGATATGAAATGTGAATAAATGATATTTTATTCACTTAATGAAGGAGCTTCGTTACAAGCTGACAATATAAAAAAAATAATAATAGTTTACTAAATACACTCACCGGCAAAATAATCGATCCACTCAAAAAATTGATGAAGTTTGTTCGTTAATAAGTTTGTTATTTTAAATTCGATTTGATTCATTTTTTTGCATATTGTAGGTAAATTTAAATGTAATCTATCACATCTTTGGAATTTTAAGAAAATTTGGCGTACATCATTTTATACAGGGTGACACAAAGTCTGTTTTTTTAAATCAACTTTAAAACCACATATGGATTGTCAAAGTTGCTCCACCTTGTATTTTCTTATTTTGTTAACAAGACACATCATTTCTTTACAATTTCTTTTTTTATTTATTACAATAGCTTAATTTTTGTAAAATATACAAGGGTTTAAGAAAAATCTTACATTTTTACATTTTTCCTATGGTACTAACAATAAGTTTACGAATTTATCGTTTTTGCATAGAGGGCTATTGAAATACTGTCAGTTGTGAAATCTAAAACTTGTCAATTACGTTTTTGAAAGTGTTTCTTGTCGAATAGTAATTTAAAATATGGATCTTTCTGTAACCGACGCTGCGAGAGCTGTTGCTGTGATTCAGGATGGTAGGTCACAGTATTATGTGGCCAGAGTGTTGGGAGTTTCAAGATGTAAAGTTCAAAGAACTGCGAAACGGTTTAATGAATTTGGTGTATACACAAGAAGAAATCATTGTGGTCGAAAGAAATCTACTAGTGAGCGAGATAATCGCTTTATAACGTTAAATGTTTTGAGGGACGGAAACGTTACTTCTGTGCAAATGAAAAACAGATTAGAGGACGTAAGGCAAGTTCAAGTAAGTGATAGAACAATTAGAACAATAAGAAGGCGGCTGTTTGATATTGGACTGCGTTCTAGGAGACTTGCAACTGGTCTAGAGTTATTGAGACACCATCGAGTTGAACGCCTTAGATTTGCTAGGGAACATGTAAATTGGGGTAACGAAGAATGGAGCAACATCCTATTCACGGATGAGTCAAGATTTTGTCTTAGAACACCAGATAGACGTGAAAGAATTTACCGGAGAACTAATGAACGTTTCTTTCAAAACCATTTTTTCCTAGAGTAAGTTATGGAGGCGGTTCGGTAATGGTGTGGGGTGGCATAAATTTTGAAGCTCGGACGGACTTGGTTATAATGAACGGGGGAGCCATGACAGCCGATAGATACATAAGAGAAGTTTTAGAGCCACATATTGTTCCTTTTGCACCGTTCATCGGAGATGATTTCATGCTGATGCATGATAATGCCCGACCGCATGTTGCCAGAATTGTACGCGAGTATTTAGCCAAGGTTGAAATCCCAGTAGAGTAAATTGGCCTGCCCTAAGCCCAGACCTAAACCCAATTGAGCATGTTTGGGATGCACTTGGGAGGAAAATACGATCTCGTGTACCAACGCCTGCAAATTTACAGCAGCTTAGTGACGTTCTAACTGAAGAATAGAATCAAATCAACCAGGCTTACATTCAAAACTTAATTGAGAGCATGCCAAGACGAATTGCAGCTGTTATCCGTGCACTTGGAGGAAACACTTCGTATTAAGTCTTTTATGTTTTTCATTTTCTTTTCATTTCCTTTTCATTATATTCGGTGTTAAGTTAAATTCGTAAACTTATTGTTAGTACCATAGGAAAAATGTAAAAATGTAAGCTTTTTCTTAAACCTTTGTATCTTTTACAAAAATTAAGCTATTGTAATAAATAAAAGAAGAAATTGTAAAGAAATGATGTGTCTTGTTAACAAAATGAGAAAATACAAGGTGGAGCAACTTTGACAATCCATATGTGGTTTTAAAGTTGATTTAAAAAAACAGACTTTGTGTCACCCTGTATAAAATGATGTACGCCAAATTTTCTTAAAATTCCAAAGATGTGATAGATTAGATTTAAATTTACCTACAATATGCAGAAAAAAATGAATCAAATCGAATTTAAATAACAAACTTATTAACGAACAAACTTCATCAATTTTTTGAGTGGATCGATTATTTTGCCGGTGAGTGTAGATAAGGTGAAACTAAAACTAAAAATTAACATTCCAATTTCAAATAAACATATACGAGCCTCCAAAAATTAATAACAAAAATTAACAATTTTACACCTACTCTTTTCATGCTTTGTCCAGCATGTTTTATCAATTATTATGCTGTATGCAATATGCCCATTCATTCACAAATGTGACCTGAAAGTATACTTGTAGAATGTTTTCCATATAGCATCAAGGTGGCAGATTATACAAATTCAAAATTTTAATTTCAAACTTCATCAATAACAAAACCTCCAATCGTACATCAAAAAAAAAACATTGACGGTGGCTGATTAGGTAAAGGCATGTAATAAAGTCATTCTCTATTTTCAAACTCATATCATTGATTACATCACCTGCATTTCTAGTAAGAAACTGGGATGGGGGGAACTGCTGAAACTAGGAACAAGATTTATTCAGCTATCTGTACATAAAGCATTTGTAGATGTTAGATATAAGGAAATCTGTTGTCATAAAGCAGAAACACAGCAACTCTGTTTGCTATTTCCAAGGAAAACAAGTTCACTTATCTATTAATAATAATGATAAAATTTCATATTATAATTTCACAACTATTTTAGAAGCACAACGGCTTCAAAATTTAACTTATATCACTGAATCATATTTAAAACCTGTGAACTGACATTAGATAGAGTAATTTTTAAAATATGTTAATTTTAACTATTGCAGAAATTCATATGTGACAACAAATCCTGAGCATTTATAGCTTGGACCCATTTAATACTACAAAGATATAACTAATAATAATAATAACGAAGGAGCTTCAACACCAGAATAACTGAGGTATTTAAATTATTCACTCTCCTACTTATTTCAGTTCAAAGTGTAAAATTTAAACTGCTGGGTAAGAAAAGCGACATTTCTGTCACACTCTTCTCATGTATAATCATATAAAGAGCAATCATACCTGGTATTCCTCTCGTAGCAGAAGGCCATATGGTCTGCCAAATATTCCTTCAGATGCAAGTGGATTTTGCAAACCTGGCACTGTGCGAGTTCTAGAATTGAGTGAAAAACACACCCATTAGAATTACAAAAGAAAAATCAATATAGACAAATCCACAAACATCAAAATGTGATATTTACAATACCTTCAATTGAGAAGACTCCAGTTCTACCCTCAACACAAATGGTTTTATGTTTGGCTAAATGCGATTTCGAGCTGAATCCAAGGCAGCAAAATGTGCAGGCAAATATGTCCTTAGTGGTTTGTTTCATAGTGGTATCAAAATCCAGTGTGTCAATTTTATTCAGGTTGTTTCCATATTCCTCACCAAAGTACACCAATAATTCTTCACCGGCTTGGATTGAACGAGTGCTTTGATAATATATATTATCCTCACAATGAAGAACTCTCAAGTTTCGTTCAGAATTATTCCAAGTACAATTAACGTACTGCATCCAATTCAAATGCTTCGATTTACTTTTGTCCAAAACAAATTCCTCACCTTTCATTTCCCAGGGACATTCTGTTGCGGTGAGTCCAGTAAAAGGACCAAATTTTACACCTTCAGGAATAATTCTTAAGGCATATATTCCGATTTGTCCCAAACAATCTTGAATTTCTAGAATATCATTTGGGATATCTTTTCGTGCTCCCTTATCTGCATTATTTAAAACATGTTTGTTTAAAATATGGACAAGCATTCTACATTCAATGCAATAGTCTATGTAATATGCTTCACAATCTTCACAGTCTGTTGGCCAAATATATACAGATTAAGAATGATAGTATTTACTACTACCTGGTGATTTTATACATAAACACAGAGAGATAAAACATATATTTATACTGCTCTCAAAATAAGCAAGTAATATGCTACATAAGGATGTTAGATTTAATTGGCAATTGTTCTAAGTTGAACCTCAGTATTTGAGACAAAAACAGATTAAAAATCAAACTATTACAGCTTGGTGTTTGTAATAGAATGAGATGCTGTTTTTCAATAAGCAATATAAATACTAAATGCATTTCAACTTTTCTGTGTTAGGGTCGTGTACTTTATATTTATGCTGCAGATGTTTCATCACTCCTTATAAACAACACTATCAGAATCTTCTAATAGACTTGTTTATTAGAAGTTGCCTTGCAATATTTACTTACAAAGTAGTCCATTATCAAGATCTATTTTAATATCATCTGTGTTGATACCCCTTTCTATTTTAACGTTGTCATTTTGTTCTTCAGTTGCTTCAAACGATGACAATTCTATTTTAATATTGTCCAAACATGTGGACTCGTCATACTGCTTTATTTTACCATAGCATATGGGGCTTTGTAATTCAGCATTGTCTATAATAATGGTGGTTTCAGAGATACACACTTTGTCCTCTACAAAACCGTCTTCTTGGCACTGTTCTTCCTTTACACTAAATGTATTTTCCGAAAACATTGCATCATGCACATTAACTTGGTCAATATGATCAGCCATTATTAACGTTTGTTGTGATTTGAGCAAAGAATATTACCCTTACGGTAAAGAAGCGACACTCCATAAGAAAACTCAGCTTACATTTCAACGACCTTCGGCCATTTTGAAACTACTAATTCAGTGGCGCGCTTTTCAGTCCATTGGCGTAGAACTGCCGAATATTGCCAAAATAAATTATTATCATATTTAAACAGTAGTTATTCGGCAATTTTATACATGGATATCCAAATAATACTTTTGTAAATAGTTTGTTTGGAATGTTTTGAAGAGGACAATTAAGAGACAAAATTTACAAGTAATAAACAGAATTCTTTAATAATATAATTCATAAACAAACATATATATTTAACACCAATTATATATAACAATAAAATAATTTGATATAAAAATAACTACAACTACAAACTAGAAATAGTAATTATTTTTGTCGACTTTCGAGGTGTTCTTTTAAAATCTGCATTAGCTCTTTTGAGAGTATAAAAAAAATTTAATTTACAAAATAATTTCATTAAGTACAACCCGGAGAAGTCTTCACATGGCATACAAAAAGGAATTTGTTCAAGCACTTTAATGAAATTTAATCCAACATTATCTGTAATTGCAAAGGTTTCAAAATGTTGCACAAAACACTTATCCGTTTCTCTGATATACTCTACAAAATCCAAGGTAGGTATACATAAATTGCAAAATGTTGATTTTTCTTTGGTTTCCTAGTCATTTAAATGGCACATAATTGTGCTTGCACTTAATTCTTTAATGTACCTACCATATTGTAAACATTTATTACATGTATGTTTATCCAAACACTTTTTCATAAAATATCCGCAAACATAATTTAATTTTCAGTTCAAACCTTAACTTTTTCTTTTTCGGGGTGTACTGAAAGACAACTTTTTATGTGTTTGAGTAGCCACAGGACTTCTCGTAGTTACTCTATAAATAAAAAAGGATACAATTATTGTATGAAGGATAAGTTTGATCTTAAACTTACGGTGAACTAGACCAGAATGAGCAAGATGGTTCATAGGTCTCAGGATTTGCTTCCTCTGTTAGTCTATTAACAAAAAAAATTCAATTAGATGAATAGTGAGTCTTCATTTTAAACTTACAATGGGCGTACATTTTCATCTGCTGGTAAGTACTATGTTGGTTTTGCATGGCATTGTAGTCGATTCTTCAAATCATTCAGAAACATATGTGCTTCAAAATGTTTCGCACATACTCTTGTTTGTTTTAAAAACTTTTCGTCTTTCCCTATTAATTCTGGACGACTGCAGGCTTGAATTCATTCCAAACGCCTAATAAAAAGAAAAATATTGTAATAAACTTTAAGTAGGTATGTAGTACATTAGTGCAATTCTTTGTACGAAAAAACTAATTCCATAATTTCCAAAAGAATATTACAATAAAGATATTACTGTTTACCTGTTTATATCTCCAGGAAAGTAAAAAAAGCTTACATTTTCAAGATTTTCCACCACAACTAACCAATGATCAATACATAAACAAGTCAACAAATTTTCAATTTACTTCAAAAAACACTACTATAATTTGTTTATACCGCACAAAACAAACAGCTGACGTCTAGCAACAGTTAACGGCTATTTTGAGAATATACATGCGCATTGGAGCGTTTTGAAAATGATATCAGAGTGTTGCTTCTTTCCCGTAAGGTTAATATTCTTTGATTTGAGGTAGGGATACGCATCGAACACCCATGTTTTCGAAACATCGATATCTGTAATTCGATGTTGCGATGTTTTGACATCGATGTTAGTAGTTCCATATAAATCGATGTAAATCGATGTTGGTCCAAAACATCGATGTTCAATGATCTATAGAAACCTATATTGCCGGTGGGATCAAAATTTGTAAATTTGAAACGAGGAAACGTAACAACAAAGAAACAGATATCTAGATTCTCATGTACTTAAATTATCTCAAATTAATAATAAAACCAAGTACATTGATTATGTATAAGAAGATATACCAAGTCCATTGACAATCAAAATAATTACAATTGTTAGCGGAAGATGTCGCTTAACTATCCAAAATATGAAAAATTGCAATTTCGCGCGTGACTGCATTCAGGTTTAAAACCAATGTGTTGCGCTATCTACGAAAGAATAGTTCGTATGGCTGTTTGGCTAATTTTTTTTATAATTTACCAATTTATTTGAGTCCAACTGCACTATTACTATAGTTGTAATGCATAAACACATAGTGTGTCCAATAATGAAATTTATTTTAATTATAAAAAAAAACCGTAAAACGTACACAATTACTTTAACGAATACTGTACAAGGTTATAGTTTAAACATATTTCTTTCTATAACGTTTATTTATAATATTGGTTATAATAATAATAATATCTATATAAAAAATGAACTGAAGATTAAACAAGTTATTACCTACATATTTTACACAGAAAATTTGAAAGAACCATTTTGGCCCACTGAAATAAATATTTTATATTCGTAACATAACTAGTTTTATGAAATGACAAATATCTTTTCTATAATGTTATAATATTTCTTCTAAAACTCATTGGCGACTTAAAAGTCATCAGTTTGGGGAGTGGAGTTCCTAATTACTCATACGAGAACTTTACTATTTTTTCTGATCGCAAAACTTTAGAATTATGGGATTTACGGACTGGAAACGGCACATCATTGGCTAAGGAAGAGATGACTGAAAGGGTTAAGTAGTTCACCAGTTAACATTTCTGGGATTTACAGCGTAAAAGTATAAATAGGGCGCAGAACCTGGTTCATTTTTATTTTTGATACATATTACGATACTGTTCAGTTTAAGTACACGCGTCTTTTTTTTTACTCCTACTTTATAATGTCTTCAATAAGAAAAAGTTATGTGTGGAAGTTTTTCAAAAAACATTCAGATGGTACAGCGACTTGTAGATTGTGCAAGAAAAAACTTAAAACGTCGGGAAATGCCAGCAATTTAACTGGTCACGTAAAAAGTCTTCATCCAACATGCTGTAAAAGTTAGTGCTTCAACACAATCAACATCGAAGTATGTAGCTTCAACATCAAGATGTGTACAATCTTCAAATCCAGGTGTAGAATGTACAACCTTTGTCGAAAGTGGATTGTCCGAAACACCTCCTCCGGAAAAAAAGGCAAGTGAGTCTATCAAACAAAGATTAATTTCTGAATCTCTTTCGGAAATACAAGCATATTCTGAAAGAGGTGCGATATCCTCAAAAATTACGAACTGTATCGTATTCATGATTTGCAAAGACTGCCAGCCTATTTCTATAGTAGAAAACGAGGGATTCCAGCAGCTTTTAAAAACAATTGCGCCACTCTATAAAATTCCAAACAAATCGAGTATTACAAGATTTATTGAAACAAAATACGATATAATGCAAAGGTGTATCAAAGAAAAATTGTCAAATTTAAAACACGTAACATTAACTACAGATATATGGACTGCCACCCACCAAACAAGAAGTTTTTTGGGGGTCACAGTACATTTTTTAAATAATTACGAACTCTCTGCCATTATTGTCGGAGTTGTAGAATTGTCCGAAAGACACACTTCAGAATATCTGACTGATCAAATCTTGACAGTATGCAATGATTGGAATATTGCAAAGGAGAATTGGCATTTGAGAAAGGAAAACACTTACCATGTTTTGCTCACACTCTCAATTTAATGATAGACAAGGCCATGGAACAGACTACTGGACTTATTGAGTTAATCACACGAGTAAAAAGTATTGTTACGTGGTTCAAACACAGTGTTGTTGCTTCTGACGAGTTAAGAAAAATTACACGAGTGATGAATAGGGGGAAAGGTTCCTTCAAGAGATTGCAGAAATGAAGAAACGATATCAAGGAAGGTGGGATCCCATCATGATGGGAGATTTTCGCTGATTTGTCATTAGAGAATGCAACAGGTAACATAAAAGGCAGAAATAACTCTATTTATACAATAATTTGATACATGAGCAATTTTTCTTTGTGTGTAGTTAAGTGTTTTTGTATTCTTGATACTAATTAAGCATTCAAGTATTTGTTATGTCAAGATTTTTGTGCTGATCTATTTCGTTTTATAACTTCTGAATAACAAATTTTCTAAATATAATATTATTGTTTATCTACTAGCGGAGTATGATTATAATTCTAAAACTAGATGTGGTAAAAAGATTTGGTTTTTGGAACTGTACACCCATTTTTAAAACAGTTATTAAAAAAAAAAACTGGGCTAGTGTTATTGCATTAAATGAAGAACTTAACTGTCTCTTTCAAACAAAAAAATCCTGTTCAACACTCGGCTCACTATTTTCTTTATCCATTCTTTATTGGATAATGTACTGTAATCTTTACATTTTTTTCGCTTAGCGTAACACTTAATCTGACCTCGAGATTACATTGCACGCAATAACGCTGACTTTTTCAATTCTTTTTACTTTCTTATACCTAGTACAAGGAAGTATTGTGATGATGAAAATTTTCGACCTCGAGATTTTTGCAGGTGTCTACGTTTTGAACTCCCCTGATGCCGAAAAAGTGTCTGTCTGTCCGTGTTTGTGTGACCACGATAGCGGTCAAACCGCTATAGCTAGCAATTCCAAATTTTGTATTGACGAGAATAATCTCCCTGTTGAGAACTGATTAGATTTTTATTAAAATCGGCAGACCGGAAGTAGTAGTTTACTTCAATAAAAAAATCAAATTTTTCCAATATTTCGTCAACTACTAATTTTAAACAAATTTGTAAATAATTCATATATACTCAAACTTAAGTTTGGGAAGAATTTTATTATGAAAGTTTTTCAAAATTCCTACCGGAAGTAGGTCTTTTACTCTATTCGAAAATCAGTTTTTTGCCAATATTTTGCAAGTCATGCTTTTTAGACGGGTACGTTACGAGTATAAAAGTATTTAGAACTTAATTTTCAATACGTTTTGTATAAAAAAAAAAGTCAAAATTCGGACCGGAAGTACCACTTTTACTCTTACTGAATAGCGATTTTTTGCAAATATGTATATGGTAAATTATGCATTCTATATATACAGTGCTTTTCATTTAACTGTGGCCATAGGGATTTACATGCTAATATTTCGACTCCCTGTTAACTTTTGTAGTCGTATAAATTTTAAGAAATTTTTGGTTTTCATTAATAAATCAAACATTTCTCTACGAAATGTACATTGCCACAATAACATGAACATGTTTTATTTTTTTATTTTATCATTACAAGATGGAATAATAACACAGATAATTAAACCAGAAAAATCAACGTGGCTAAAATGTCATTATGCTTTCTTTATTAAAATGATTTCAATTTATCATTAGAAATTACAATGAATCTACCAAAATTTTTTTTTTAAATCTCATTTTATACGACTTTTTAATTTCTAATAGCTTGGATTTTACGCTGACATTTGCAATTTTTGGCCGACACGAATAAAATTTAACACAATGTTATAAGATAGGTGTGTTTTCTTATAAAAATTTATAAATTTTATAAATAATTTTATTGAAATAAGCAAACATAATTTTATTAAAGTAATCACTTATTAAAGAAATTGCTCAAAGTGTTGTCCTTGTGTGGCTAAACAATGTCCCAACCGTTCAGAAAAATTTCTACGCGTCTTTTGTAACTCTCGAACTGTGATGGAGTTGCAAGCCTCTGTTATTCTTCTCTTCAACTCTTCTAAGTTCTCTGGCTTATCTCGCACATTATCGTAGACTTGATTTGATAAATGACCCCACAAAAAAAAAGTCGAGAGGAGAAAGGTCTGGGCTTCGGGCAGGCCATTTAAATGGTCCAAATCGCCCTATCCAACTATTGGGAAAACTTTCATTTAAAAATGCCGTTATAACTGCGGCACTATGAGCTGGGGCTCCATCATGTTGAAAGATAATTTGTCCATTCGCTCTCAGGTCGTCTAAACGAGGGCCTACTTCCATCTGAAGCAAATCCAAATATTTTTGCTGATTAAGGCACCCATTAATAAAAAATGGCCCCAAGATGTTATTCCCTACAATTCCAGCCCAGACGTTAACTTTCTCAGGCCATTGTGTGTGAGATTCTCGAATTTTGTATGGATTTTCTCGTGCCCAAATGCGTCGATTTTGTTTATTGACTGTCCCATCTAACTTAAATGTACTCTCATCAGTAAAGGGCGGAATATATGCAAAGTGCATATATTTGCATATTTTGCATATTTTAACAAATTTCACAAAAAATTGCATATTTCGGCAAAAATAAAATTTGTGTGCATATTTTTATGTTTTTCGTTTTATGAAAAGAAGTGCGACCCTGTTTAGGAATTTCCAAGGAATCAGCTTGCCTAATGGAGAGCAGATGTGGTCTATTCTTTTATATTTATATTGTATAGTTTTTATTATTATATGGTTTATTGCCGGCATTTATTGGGTGTTTAGGAATTTCCAAGTAATCAGCTTGCCTAATGGAGAGCAGATGTGGTCTATTCTTTTATATTTATATTGTATAGTTTAGTTTGTCGATAGATTCCAGTGTGAAAAGAGTGATTTCGAAAATATTTTATTTCAAACGCCTAAAATGCCGAAAGCCGCTTCGTGGATTAAAAATTTTCCTGAGTTGGAGTTTAGTGGGGATAAAGTGTTTTGCAAAGTTTGTGCCAAAATCATTGTTTGTGAAAAGAAGTTCCAAATTGATCAACACTTGAAAACAGCTATGCATAAAGCTAAGTTGCAGAAAAATAAATCAGTGCCTGTTCAGCAGTGTGTGCAAACCGCATTTCAAAATGTCAAACCAAAGAGTGAAAAGGAGGTGTTTCATCAAGACTTATGCAAAGCTTTAGTCGCAGCAAATATACCTTTGAAGAAACTGCAAAATACACAATTCAGAGATTTTTTGCAAAAATATTGTAATCAAAACATCCCTGACGAATCCACACTTACAAAGAAGAATGTGCAAACAGTATACGAAACCGTAATGGGAGAAATTAAAGTTACACTGGGCGATGAACATTTTTATATTATTGTTGATGAAAGCACAGACTCATGTGGTCGATATATCGCACATCTTATGATTGGAGGGCTTCAAGAAAATGAGCCAGGGAAACCATATTTAATATCTTCTAAACAGTTAGACAAAACAAATAATGAGACCGTAACTCGATTTATTCAGCAGTCTCTATCAAATTTTTTTTTACCAAATCCAGTTCCAGTAGAGAAGTTTTTAGTGTTTTTGTCTGACGCAGCGCCGTATATGGTTAAAGTAAGCCAAAACTTAAAAATATTTTATCCCAATATGGTACATGTCACTTGTCTTTTACACGGGATAAACAGAGTTGCAGAAATTATTAGAACAGCATATCCCTTGGTGAACAAATTAATTTCAAATGTAAAGAAAGTGTTTTTGAAAGCATCTCTAAGAGTGCAGATCTATAGAGAGAAATTGCCAGGAGTTTGTTTACCTCCAGAGCCCGTAATTACTCGATGGGGAACATGGATTAAGGCCGCGATATTCTACGCAGACCATTTTGAAGCCATTAAAGACATAGTTTTAGATTTAGAAGACAATTCGCAGTATGTAGTGCAAAGTCAAGCATTATTCAAAAATGTAAATTTAGCTAAGGAACTTGTTTTTATTAAGGTTAATTTTAGTTTTGTACCAGATATAATAACTTCGTTAGAAAGTAGGAATATAAGTTTAAGAGAATCAATTAATATTGTTGAAACTTTTTCCAACAAATGCAAAAAAGTTCCCGGTGATGTAGGAAATCAAGTAAGAAGGAAACTCGAAGTTATTGTGGGAAAGAATGAAGGCTTTAAGTATTTAATGGAAGTCAAAAATATTTTTGATAGTAAACCATCCAACGAAGTAATACCTTGGCCTTATAACTTACTACCCAAATTAAAATATTGCCAGATCACATCGGTAGATGTTGAAAGAACTTTTTCTTTGTACAAACATATTTTTACAGACAGAAGGCAAACATTTTTATTGGAAAATTTTGAAAAATATATCGTTATAAATGCATTTTATACTATTTCAGGTTGAAAATTGTACCTATTATGTTTTTCTTTTAATTTTACTTAAAATAAATAATTTCTGTAAGAGTAGGCGTTTCTTTATTTCCATATTATATTCAAGGCATATAATTGCATATTTTGACAAATAAATGCATATTGTTGCATATTTCAGAGAAAAACGATGCATATATATGCGCATATTTTAACTGAATTGACGTGCATATATTCCGCCCTTTACTCATCAGTAAATAGAATTTTCTTTAAAACGTTTTGATCATTATTAATTTTTTCCATCCAAAGTTCACAAAATTCCATCCTTGGCAAGTAATCTCGTGGTAATAATTTGTGCACATTTTTAATTTTGTATGATTTGTACTTTTCCTTTTTTAACACCATGAAGCAACTACTCTGCGAAACATTAAATTGATCCGCAAGGGAATGCAAGGTAGTGCAGCCCTCATCTTCTATTGCCAAACATAAATTACTTTTCACCTCTTCTGTCAGAACCAAAGAATTTCTCACACGTTTATGATGCTCAGAATTAAGACAACCTGTTGTGCGAAAAGTGGCGTACATTTTAAGGACTGTCGTCTTACTAGGAATGGGACGATTGGGATGTGCAGCAGCAAAGTTATCTACAATTTCTCTGCTAGACATACCTTTTATGTATCCCATAACCAATTCCACTCTTTCGTTGATGGTATAAACCGACATTTTCTTTAAAAGTCACAATAAAAAGCTTTGGCGGAACTTTATAATAATTAAATGACAGCAAGCATAATGACATTTTAGCCACGTTGATTTTTCTGGTTTAATTATCTGTGTTATTATTCCATCTTGTAATGATAAAATAAAAAAATAAAACATGTTCATGTTATTGTGGCAATGTACATTTCGTAGAGAAATGTTTGATTTATTAATGAAAACCAAAAATTTCTTAAAATTTATACGACTACAAAAGTTAACAGGGAGTCGAAATATTAGCATGTAAATCCCTATGGCCACAGTTAAATGAAAAGCACTGTATATATATCTATCAAGAGTACAAAAGTATTTAGAATGGATTTGCAATATTCTTTGTATACATGCATTCGAAGGTTGATATCTAAATCGATTTATTTAAATTATTCCTTTTGTAATATTGATTATAGATTGTTTTACTTTTTTGATTGTTTTTTTTTTGTATATCTATTATATTTAAAAGAAACATAAATAATTATATACATATATTTAATTATCAAAAAAAAATACATAAATATTTCTAGATTCAGCATAGGTGTTCTTGTCGCACACTAGTGTAATTATTGATTACAGTGGTTAATAAAAAAACAGGTGTGATTACATACATTTAAAGAAATCGTTGCAAAAAAGATTACTTAAGAAGGTAATCGGTTATAGGTATACTCTTTTTCAGCATGAAACACATCAAAAAATAACACAATTACTTGTAATACTCTTCCGTATATATCGACTGCAGGCTGTGTCCATGTTAACGTCCCAAAATTTAGAAAACAAATTCATTGTATGGAATAACTGCTCTAGCAAAAATATAGCAAAACCGCTTTACTACTCGTTTACTTTTTACTGCACATGACTGTACATTTCAAAAAGTAGGCAATGAATTTATTATACAAAAAAATTATTTACATACTCTAATATAATACTAATAATAAATTTATTGTATCACAAACAAGATTTACATCATACATACCAGTTTCTTTTCTTGTTACATGCATTCTAAGTTGAACTTTCTGCAAGTCATCTATAAAATCAAGTTTCTTTGATTACACGTAGTTTATTATTTATGAAGTATCTGGTTCCTCTTACTGATTTGGTTTAAGTCGGAAATGCTTTTACAAGGAATCTCATGAAGATAGGTGGAAATAAATGAATTTGCAGGACACATATTTGTAAATATAGGCCGTTTCATTTCTGGTATGTCTCAATACCTGTGCAAAAACTCTCGATATCTCTGTGACATGTTTCGATATCTATATATTCATTAATATCTTTAATTTGCTATTCATACTAGGTGTATTTTTAAAATCGTTATTAAAAAATTTCAGAAGGTAAAACAGGCTGAATATATGGTACGGTATGGTAATATCAGAAATAACTTTGATCTTTTTGTCACCCGTATTTTCCGTTTCATTCTCCTTTCTCTTAATAGCCTATCCTGAACATGATGGAGTTGGTTTGGCTATAAAAAAAATTATTACTTAAATGTTTATTGTTAATTGGATAATTCTTACATATTGTTTCTAAAGTGCACTCTGTCTGAAAACTCATTTGACACAGCTAGTGGTAACAGAAGCTTCCTTCCAACGTTCATTAACATATCTGCTACAAAATGTTTTCTGCATATCCGATACTTTGTATAAAATTCTAAGGGATCTTTTGTCGATAAATCATATCTTCCACATGCTTGCACCCATTTTTTTACAACTACAATATGAATTAATATTATTACTGATAGGCGAAAAAATAGGAAATTAAATAAGATTCTTGATAACTTGTTTACTTACATACCATGATCTTTAGGAAATCTAAAGAAATATAATTTTCTGTCTTTATATGGGCACATTTGTCCAATTTGCTTTGGTATCATATTCATAATTACGAAATACGACTAATTCAAATACAATAATAATTACAATAAACAGACTAAACAATATAAAGCAAATGGCGTCTGTTGGCTAGGTTATGTGTACATGTTTTGTTTATTTTCAGTCCAGTTAAATTGGAATGTTTTCTATCCTACTCTACAAATGTAATTCCTTTTTCGAGTGTCACATCTTTAGTATTCTCTAATCTTCGCTACTACTAAGGTTTCATTTGGCAAAATAAAAGCAATTTTTGATTATCAAGTGTGACACATAGGTTTTCTACGCCAAGGTCTTCTATTGAGGTGCCTTGCAAATGCACATGAGTCACACTGATAATCAAATTACTTCAAATGTTTAGTTTTGATATGCACTTCTAAATTATATTTGTTCTTTGTTTCAAATCCACACTTGTCACTAGAGATGAGCGATATATCCAGTAGCAGTTATTAATCACTGTTATTCTACAGTAGCAGTGATCACAGTTAATATCGCTTTAGAAATATCAGTGATTGAAATAACGTTTGGATATCGACCGTACAATTCAACGACGAGAGCGTGTACGTGCAGACTGATATTCGGCTCGATCGTAACGATTCGGCACACTTCGGTAGCAGTGAATTATAACTGCGATCACCGTCAATAACAATCACGTTTAAAAATATCTAATATATCTCATATAAATGTGGGACGGTATGATCTGCGACGACGGAAGGGGAAGAAGCGCGGCTGTGACTGTGGATGCGAGGAGTAGTACGATAGACGGGAGACCGATCGGATGTTCGCCGTGCATTTAAGAATATCGTTATAATCTTTAATATAGTAAAACTTTAATAAACAAACTGTTAGCGGCATTCATTGCTTTTATTTAATATCCTACAAAACTTGGGGGCTCGTCCGGGATTGAGCATTGGAGCCGCCTATGTAAAGAAAACGATAGACAGTGAAAAAAAAAGTATACAACAATGGCGTTGGGCGTGGCGCGTGTCTGAATCGGTCTCCATGAGTGGTAAAAAGACAGTAGAAGTGGTGCATACAAGATGATTAAAATAGGAAGTTCAAGTATAATATGTGGTGAAGTGTAAAAAGAAAAAAGTTGTTTAAGTGGACTATTTAATAAACACAAAGAGAAAGTTGTGAACATTTTAAGTGCGTAAAGAAAAAAACTGTAAGTACTTTTCGGAAGTAGTAAACAATGAATGGTTATTTCTAAAATACAAACTAAGAGAACGTGGTGAAAAGTTGTTAAAATAATAAAAGTGGTTTCAAAGGTCGTTACGTTGTAAAAAATAATACACTGCTACGTTGAATGTTACACTGTAAAAAATAAGTTGAACTTTTAAAGTGGTAAAGTTGATAGACTAAAACGAAAAGTAGTTAAGTTGAAAAGAAGCATTTTTAAGTTGTTTATTTTAAAGAAAAAAAATATCTAAGTAGACATTCTAAGTTGTTAAGATTGACGAATACTTTCTAAGTTAGCACAAGATTGAGGCATTGCCTATTACATTGCAAATATGACGGATGAGACAAAGTCGCAAGATGGCAGTCTGTTGAATGACATTGGATCGACAACTGGAGGAGCCGATGAGCAGTTGAATTATGTAACTCGAGAGATGCAGTTACTAAGGAAAGAAATGGAATTGCTCAAGAGGGAGAACGACTGGCTTTTGCGTGAACAATCAGCACCGAAGACGGGCTTCAATATGCAAGATTTAAGAAGTAGTCTACCCGTATTTGGTAATAATACGAACCACCGTGTTGAAAAATGGTTGTCCGATGTGGAGGAGAATTTCGTGTTGTTCAATTGGACGCCTCTACAAATGTTACTTTGCGCAAAGAGTTTATTACGGGGCACTGCAAAAATATGGTTGGAGGGACAAACTACCATTAAGTCCTGGCAGGAATTTAAAGATAAGCTGATAGCAGAATTTGGTGTAAATTTCAATAGTGCCGCTGTGCATCAACAATTAACAAAACGAAAAAAAACAAAAGAAGAGACTTATCAGGAGTATATACTAACAATGATAAATATAGCGAACCTAGGAAATGTTGAAGAAAAAGCGATCATACAGTACATTATAGATGGAATACCCGATTTGGAAAGTAATAAAGTATTATTGTATGGAGCTGAAACGATAGTAGAGCTAAGGAAGCGATTCGAAACATACTCTGTTATGAAATCAAAGATGACAAATGAAGAAAAGGAACGTGGAAAGAAATTTGACAATGAAAGTGGTACCAAGCCTAAAGTGAAACCCACTCATTGCTTCAATTGCGGAAGTACAGGACATAAATTAAAAGACTGTGAATTCAGAGATAGAGGAACAAAGTGTTTTGCATGTGATGGATTTGGACATATAGCATCAAGATGCCCTAAGAAGGATGAAGATTCAAGAAGAACCATGCAAATTTGTGAGGATAAAGGACTGCACAAAATGATAAAGCCTATCAGAATAAATGGTGTGGATTCGCAAGCCTTGATAGATACCGGAAGCTCGGTAAATCTGATTAGAGCAGATGAATACTTCAGAATTGGTGCACCGATTGTTTCCGCTACTCGGACAAAACTAAAGGGAATTGGCGCAGGCGAAGTCGAAACACTAGGGAGTATAAGCACAACAGTTGAAGTGGATAATAATCAATATCAGACAATCATCCAGATAGTGCCGGATTCAATAATGAATATGGCATGCGTGATAGGTAATACTCTTCTTAGTCAGGTTGAGCTCAGAATAACTCCAGAAAAAGTTACCATCGTAAAATGGGCAGAAGAAGTGGCAACTGTAGAATCCAGCACTCCAACAACTGAGGAAGCCGTGGAAGAGCAGGAGTATGAAGTACTGGAATTGGGAGAAGAAAGCATAGTATCCTGTCCGGATATCGTCAGCGATGACGTCTTGCTGGAGCCTGAATTAGAAGAGGACAAAAAAATAGAAGAAGAAGAAGAAATGATTGCTTTGAAACAACATGACGATATGATGTCCGATGTAGACGACGATAGGGGATCTTTATTCGGCAAAGATGATTCCAGATTGTTTCTAGAGGGAGATTCGAAAGGACTGGACGGCAAAGACGATTCTAGACTAGCACAACACGAAGGTTTGGATGCGCAAAAGAGCTCGTCCACAATCATACAAGAAGAAAACAGAAGAAATTTTAATAAAAGACGAAAAAAGGCGCATGAGTACCAACCAGGGGATCTAGTTGCGATTAAAAGAACGCAATTTGTAACTCAGAGCAAATTTAAGCGGAAGTTTTTGGGTCCATACAAAGTTATAGCATGCAAAGGTCATGATCGGTATGATGTGCAAAAAATTGGACATACCGAGGGACCGCATCTAACCTCCACAGTAGCCGATTTTATGAAGCCATGGCCTATCAATCAAAGTAACGGTGAGTATGACGATTCAGATGTTTCAGGAGCAGAGCTGGATTCAGGTAGGAATGGACGAGAAGATTTGGAATTGGAGTCAGTGGACTCGGAAGTAAAATTGGATGCTGGCGAGGGTGCTGAGGACATGAAGCAATGTTTAATCCAACCCGAAGAGAATACCCGTGAGTCCGAGGCCGAACCTCCAAGCAGGAATGGCCGAGTTGTGGGACGGTATGATCTGCGACGACGGAAGGGGAAGAAGCGCGGCTGTGACTGTGGATGCGAGGAGTAGTACGATAGACGGGAGACCGATCGGATGTTCGCCGTGCATTTAAGAATATCGTTATAATCTTTAATATAGTAAAACTTTAATAAACAAACTGTTAGCGGCATTCATTGCTTTTATTTAATATCCTACATAAATACTACTAGATATAATGCGACTTTCCGCCATTTCTTCTGGCTACCATCATGAGATAGAAAACATATTGCTACGCTACTCTTTGAGATATCGGTTGAGTGCGCATGCGACAGCCGACAGTGGGTAGAACCAATGAACGTCAAACGAACGCATACAAACAACGAAGACATACATAACCGTAAAAATTTAGAGAAAAGAGAAAACGTGTTTAGGTGTTTACGTTTAGCTGAAAGTTATTAAGCGTTTTGTGTTAGGTATGTCGAAGTCAAGTTACTCGAGATCCTGCTACATGTGCGATAATAAACAACTGCGTAATGCAAAAGTTGAATATAGTTTTCATAAGTATGTATAATGTTTCTCAGCTATTATAAAGTTATGTACAATATCTATTGTAGGTTTCCAAATGATGAGTTAACGCGTATAAAATGGTTGCGTTTCTGTAATTTAGCAGACACCGATGATGTATCGAGAATTGTTCTGTGTTCAAATCATTTTACTTCGGCGGATTTCACCAATTATGTTCCGAAGCAGCTCGGTGGATATTTGAAATTAAAACCTGGTGCTGTTCCGGTAATTCGTCACCCCAAAATAAAGAAAATGAAAACGTAACTTTTACTGGCATCACACATTCAGCATCAGCATTCGTCATATATTATTAGTTAAAATATTGTTGTAAATAGCTTCGAAATTTGTAAAAGAATTTGCTCTATTGTAATAAATATAATATAGTATATTAGGTAAATAATGTGAGTAAATAAAGAAATTGATTTTTTTCAGTTAATTTCTTAATTTCTTATGTTACATATCAACTTGTTTTTCCCCCAGTTATGAAAAATCTTTTATTAACCACACATATAATTTTCTATCTATTGGAGTGGTTGATCTTTTAAGGTGAGTATTAATTTTGATTCAGGTGACATATTTACATAATTAAATTAACGTTTTATTACTACACCATTGAATTTGAATGGTAATAATGGATACAAAATAAATCTCTGTATCAACTTCACCCTAAAAAATCTTGCTTTCATATTTATATTGGATCAGAATCCTTTTTACAAATGTTCCTTTGATAAAAATTTCGTAATATATGTCATACATAAAACAGCTTACGGTAGAATCACATTATATAAAATAAAATAGAATTCTTGAGACTATTCAAACGATAAAACGATAAATAATTTTCATTTGTATAAAATTTCACAAAGTGAGGCAATTGCGTATGTCGTAGGTGACAGGCAAACATAATATCTATCAAAATGTTAAACACCCCAAAAACCAAAATCTTAGCGCCTTTCGCCTCGTTCTGGGATTGGCTACGAAGTTCATGCGCACAAATGGATAGTCTCAGAAAGTGAGATGCAGATATATATTTTGTTTCACTTTGATTGCCAGACTCTTTGTACATGTAAAGAATAGCTAAGGAGCATTATATCTCTTTAATAGTTATATGATATATCTTAACCGTGATCACCGTTAATATCAGTAGCGGTGAAAAATATCTACTTGATATAAATGACGTAGATATTTTTAAGCGTTATTGTTATTGACGGTGATTGCTGTTAGTCTATCAAGTAGATATTTTAAAGCGTGATTGATATTAACGGTGATCGCAGTTAAGATTAGTCGCGCTTAAGATATCTATATGCTATTAACATTTTAATATATCGGCTGTTCTTAAAATATTGTCCTTCATTTATAGGAAGGTTGATATTATAAAATAAACTAAGAAATAGTTAAATATTAAATATTGAGTGAAACATGTCAAAATAAATGCAATAAATACTATATTATTTGCTCATGCTTTCAATATATTTTCTAATATTTTAGTCTTTGTAAAAATTTATTACTTAACCAGTTCTTAATTGTATAAGCATAATTTAAATATTTTCCAATAAAAAAATATTTTAAAAACATTTTTACTCTAAAACTATTTTACTATTTTCAGAATTAAATAAGTTTAATGTCTTATTGTAGTTGGTTTTATTGAAATAATCTAAGCCAAACTCAATATATTGGTTTTAAAACAACCTACTACGTATAACATCAAATATCAATCAAGTTTAAAATATCGCTGTGTCAGTTAGCAATTAATTTGGTGCAATTTGAATTAACCAACCTGAGTTGTATATTATTACTGACATTCAGTTGTCGCAAAATGTTAAGACATTGATTATTACTATTTAATTTAATATGTCAATGGCATAACATTAAGACTATCTATTGAATAAAGCATTTCAGAAATATGCAAGTACTACAGTTGGTATGAAGCACCTTATACAACAATTTACATAAGTATATTATTTATACTTTGCTTATACTTTCGTATTTCGTGTATTGAATTTAGCAATAACTTAAATCTAAATTTTATAAATTTTTATTTTGACTTATGACAGGTTATTTAATTTTGATATACGTATAGGAATTTTTAGCATTTTTTTAACATGCACACATATTGCTTATATCTGAAACCCATCCAAATAATTTCTCGGGTAAGACATTGTCATTTAAAATTTATAAGGCGGGTGCACACCAATTATACAAAACAATTTAATTGTCAAACAAAATGTTTGAAGTACGGCGGCGTCCATTAGAATATACGGGAATGTTTGAAGGAGATGCGTACCAATCAAAATGTTTGACAAACATTTTAAACACATTTCTGGCAAATTCTTAATTAATATGATGTTAATAAATTTAATTAATATTAATTATAAAGGCAAAATGAATGTATAGTTTTAGATATATTTTGTATAATTGGTGTGTGTGCAGCCGAAGAGAGTACAGTCCTTACAAGTAGGGTTGAGGGGTGGTTTTTAATTTCATATGCATATAGGAATTATTACTATACCGAGGTCGACATATTTTAATTTCTGATAGGAAAGTGGTAAGAGGAAAAGAGCGCGACGAATTAAACTAAAGATAGACATAAGCGAGGCTGCCACACTGGACATTTGTAAGGCGTGGGGGTCGCCCGCCACTCCGTCGCTCTCCCTCCACTGTTAGCAAGCAGGGCTGCGTTCGAGAACTGTATCCGACATATCCAGATCATACGAAAACCGTTCGAGAACTGGAAAATGATAAACTTGGCAACATTGTAAGGGCGTTCGAAAACCTCGGATAACGTTATTCGGAGAGCCTTTTTATCCTCTAGGTTAACAACTATGAGAATTATTATCCTGACATGCGCATCGCATTAAAACAAATAATATTACCATAAACATAACCACAAACCATAATAACGATTACAATTTACATTACACTAATAATACTCGAGGGACGAGAATAGAGGTAGTAATTATGGAAGTGACCAAAGTCTATGACAAAGTAGAATTAACCGCAACTGCCCACAGTTTAATTAAAGATCATGAAGGAACCCCCATTTATGACGAAGCAGGCAACTGCATGATATGGGATTCCCAAGGTAAGTAATTTATTAATCTAAACCAAATTGTCATAATATTGATAATGTAACCTATTATAGAGAACAAAGTGATTTGTGTGGCGCCAAGTCACGAATTATTCCAATTTTTTGGCATTTTAGAACCTGAGGAAGAGATAACTCAAGCCCCTGACAGTAACAATCAGACTCGAACAGATGCACAACCTGAAGCTACAGAAGATTCTAGTAACGATACTGACAACTCTGTAAGCTGTGAGAACCATAAGTGGGATAGGGAAGATACTTTACATCTATTCGAGTCATATAAAAAGCACGAAAAATTATTTAAATCTAAAATGAAGAATGAGGCGGTGTGGAAAGTTATTAAAGAAGATATACCCAAATTTCCATATTCTGCATCACAATGCGAAACCAGATTTAAATACTTAAAAAGCAGATACATGAAAAAAAAGGATAACATGGGCACACGAGGTACAGGACAGAGTCCAATTATGTTTACATATTTGAAGGAAATGGATGAACTGTTCGGTAATAAGCCAAACGTTACACCAATTGCAGTAGCCTCTTCATCACGGAAAGCTACAGAAAACAATGAAGAGGAAAAAAATCAGGAGGTTGCAGCGGCAAAACCAACTCGGCTGCAGAAACAAATTACCAGTTTGGTTGAAACTGTAGCAACTCAAGAACAAAAGGCTGAAGAGAATCGTGAAAGAAGGCATCAAGAGAGGCAAGAAATGAACAAGAGCGCAATTGATGCTTATAAAACTTTAATGCAAAAATTAATTGACAAACTGTAATTTAGAATTGGTTACTTAATGTTTTTTTTTTTAATAGTTCCGGATTATTTTAGTTCCTGTTATAATAATTATTGTAAGAATATTTTTTTTATTTTTGGAGTTTTGTCTGAGATTAATAATTAAGTTTTTGGTAATAAGAGTTCTTTATTATAAAATATCTAATTACATCGCCGGTAATTTCGTCTATTATATAAAGCAACTGCCAGATTATCTCTGTGTTGAATAGCTCCATTTTCATTCTGAAAAACCTGCTCCTCTATGTCATCATTATTCTGCATTTGCACAAACTCTAATCCCTCTTGAATGTAGTCATCTAATAATAAATCATCATGATCAAGACATATATTATGTAAAACACACGCTGCCATAACAGTCTGTGGGATGAGATCAGTTCGATTCATATCCAAATATTTCATTCTACGAAATCTACCAAAAAATAATGCAAACGTCCGTTCCACTACCTGGCGAGTGCTGGCATGAGCAGTATTAAAGTAAGTTTGTACAGGTGTTAACCGACGTCGTGCAATGTATGGTGGTACACACCATGGTAACAGAGGGTAAGCCTTGTCTCCTAGTATGAAATTATTGTTAAAAAAACCATGCATATTGCGAGTTACACTTTTATAAATGTCTGAGTTTCTAAATACTCGAGCATCACTCACAGATCCAGGGTATGCAATAAAAGCATCAGTAAATTTTAATTTGGGTTCTGCAATGGCCTGAAGGGTCATTGCATAGTTGCATTTACGTGTCACATACACTGCTGGGTCTTCCTTTGGAGCTTTTATTGGTATAAAGGTCCCATCTATTGCACCAATTACTCCATCTATTTTCGCAAATGAATAGAATTTTCGTGAAATTATGGGCCTTTCCTCCAGTGCTGGCCATTTAATTATTTCTGGAGCTATTTTGTTTATAGCGTTGACTGTTCGTATAAAAGCATTTGATAAGGAAGACTTTCCCAAGTTAAATGTTTCTCCTACAGATCTGAAACTAATGTTCTATAATATGTGGCTTTTCCAAAATAAGAGCATGTGTTTACCTATAAGAATCTGGTGTGGCTAATAGCCAAATAACTCCCAACAGCTGTTTTTCTGCCTGTTTTAAAGGACGTCCTGTACCGTTGTCATTGGTTTTTAATATAGGGATAATTCTTCTGCACAATGCCTCAAAAGCTTCCACTGTCAGCCGAAAATGAGATTGGAATTGTGATGGTGTGTATCGAGGAATGGTTACTTCATAATATCCCTCATTCCTTACAATTTCATTTCTTCGTGGGTGTAGTTCATATCCGACCAATTCCACAATTCCTCTTGCTACAGTTGTTTGTACAGAATCTTCCTCATCTTCACTATTCTCAGTATCAAATATTGTTGAAAACAACATTCGAGTGGCATGTATTACACTAGCTATTATGCACTTCTTTTTATTGTCATTCATCATTAACACCGTAAAATTGTAAATACTGGTATTTACACTGACTATCAACATTAATTTTGTTAGTCAAAGATCCGTTACCTTTTGTAAGGTTATGTTATATTCAGAGTTATATTTTATTTTAAACCATTGTGTCAAAGTTAAGTTGTCATCCTGATTTTCCGTTCGAAAACTCTTTAAATGAGAAGGAATTCTGGCATAACCCCATCCCCACTATTTTCTTTGGTTATCATACATAGAATGATGTTCTCGAACGCAGCCCAGGCATCGTTGTATATGATAAAATCAACTTCTGCATATGATAGAAGTGCAAACCGAAATTAAAATTTGACGCTTACGGTATATTTTTTTAATATGCATGCATATTGCCTATATTTAGATATGGATGTAAGTCGTGATCACAATCACCTTTAATTTTCACTGATATTTTAAAATCACTGTTACTGTGATCACAGCGATTAAAAAATCACTGCTAAGCTCATCCCTACTTGTCACATTTATATTCAAATTGCTTCTAATCAGTGGCGGCTGGTGAGCGCGTTTTGGCGGTGCAGTTGCCAATTAGATAATGACGATATATTTCTGTACTACATACATTCCTCAGCTAATTTGTAAGGCTTTGTTTAGATTTAATGTTGTATTATGTGAAGGTGACAGGTTTCTCAACTCCTATGTATTCTTTATTGTTCGTAAATTAAAATTTACCTTTAAAATTTTCGATTGTAATTATAATAATTATAATAATAGTCTTTATTTTTCCAACACAAAAAATGCCAACCAATTACATACATATTTCCTATAACTACAGAACAAAATACAAAACAACAATCAAACTTTATTGCAAAATTATATAGGAAAGCTAATATTTAATACATGCAAACTGTTCATGATGATGATTCATAAAAATAATAACAGTAATACATATACCGGGTGGTGCAATAGCTTCAATCAACGGCAAGAGTGTGTCGGCGGAGCTTAGTATGAAAACTAATAACGCTGTAGCAATGAGACTTTACGTACGTAAGTAGTATGCGACTGTGCATTTTATCCCCTAAATTATGATTTTACATTCAGTAGTTAAACAGAAAAGATTTAACATTTATTAATGAGAAGGCTGATGTTGTATGTTGCTGACAAGCTTACTTATGTTTGGTGTAATTTTAGATAATATAATTCTCACTTCTGACTCCACAACACTTCCGCAATCCCTAAGCAGAAACTTGGGCAGTTCATCATGACCTGAGGTAAAGTGTAATATACATAGAGAATAGAGGGGTCTAAAAGTGAAGCCATTTACATCCCGTACGACCAGCAGCGTATAAGGAAGTACATATTTTAATGACCTCGAGATTATTGCAGATGTTCAAGCCTTCTATATAGATTTACCAACAGTACAAAAACATTTAGAGCTAAATTTGGAATAATTTTTCTATAAAAGAATTCTCAAAATTCGGACCTGATGTAACACATTTACTCACAGATTTATTTTTTTTAAAGATAAAAGTCCTTAAACTTAATTTAGAACACCTTTTGTATAAATTGAAACACACATACGTATAAGAAAGTCCTATGGTAGCCACACCCCAATTTTTAATACAGCAACAGAATTGAAATTATTCATAAGATAATTGAAAAGTAATCATTTTGAAATTCGAAGAAGAATTTATAATTGATACAATCGTTTAAAATACTTCCTGTTTAATTTACCAATTATAGAAAATGTTATGTAAAAATTTAATTTAAAAATACAATTTGTTGTGTTACATTAATTCAAATCAAGCTAACAGTTTAACTTATTTTAAAAGTTGACGACATTTAATTCATTTTCATAGCTTCTCGATTTTATATTGAAGATAAATTATATCACTTACCTTTTTTTCACATTTGAGTGTTTTATTTGTTTTATTTCCTCCATAATTACAATTAAACTAAAGAAGTCATTTACTATCACTATAATAATAAGTAAATAAGTACTAACATTTATAATTAGAAGCACCAACAAACCATCTACGTACCCTGAGCATCAAGAGATCCGAATAAGCTTATGATAAGCATTACAGAATATGTAAGTACCTATATTACTGCCTAGCGATATAAAGTCATACATGTGGGAGAGCTACTCGTAGATGCGAATATTTTAAAACTAAATATTCAAATATTAACCCATTCAATTCTTAACCAATGACTTTTGATCATTTTAATTATTATTACTACACACAATTATCTATACAGGGTCGAATTCTATAAAAAATTTGTCGCCCGCCATTGTGGGGCATGATTATTTGTTACCAGTATTAATTAATAATTATTTTGCTATTACAAGAGTCGCATTTTACTTAACAGAGAGGTAAGAAGGTGGTACTATATTAATATTTCAAAAATGCAGCGCGTTATTAAAGTAAAGGTGGATTTTAGTAATATTAGCAGATTATTGCTAGAAGTTGGCAGGTTTTTTCAACATGTAAATTAAAAAATGAGGTGTGGCCACCACACGACTTGCTTATACGTATGAGCGATTCAAACTATACAATTTAAGATTTTTTTTTACACAAAAATTATTCAGAATCCTTCTATTTTCTTAATAAATCGCAATAGAATACATACTAAGAGTAAAAGTGTTACTTCCGGTCCGAATTTTGAAATTTCATATATACAAAAAATATTGCAAATCTAGCACTAAATACTTTTGTACTCTTGATAAATATATATGGAATGCATAACTTACGACATATTTGCAAAAAATCGCTATTCGATAACAGTAAAAGTGGTACTTTCGGTCTGAATTTTGAATTTTTTTTTATACAAGATATTGAAAAGTATGTTCTAAATACTTTTATACCCGTAACGTACCTGTCTAAAAAGCATGACTTGCGAAATATTCGCAAAAAACTGATTTTCGATAGGAGTAAAAGACCTACTTCCGGTAGGAATTTCGAAAAACTTTTTAAATAAAATTGTTCTCAATTTTAATTGTAAGTACATATGAATTCTTTATAAATTTGTTTAAACTTAGTAGTTGACGAAATATTTTTTCACTGAAGTAAACTGCTACTTCCGGTCTACCGATTTTACTGAAAAACTATTCAGATCTCAAGAGGGAGATTATACACGTAAATACAAAATTTGGAATTGATATTTACAGCGGTTTGACCGCTATCGTGGTCACACACAGACATTTTTTAAAACCACTTTTTCGGTATCAGGGGACTTCAAAACGTGGAGATATGCAAAAATCTCGAGGTCGAAAATTTTCATCATTACAATACTATAATACAATACAATTAAATTTATTTTTCATTGCCAAAAGTTTGTAAGGGGGCTAATGAATCATCGTGTATCAGTACATTAACAGAAGCTTGTTGTTTTTGAACTGTACTCTTTTAGCAGTGTTTAGCTTTGCAATGATATAATACTGCTCTCCTCACATATTATTAAATGTATATGTTTGCCATATCTTATCAGTGTTTTTCCTCCCAATTTTGTATGTTTGTCACATTCAATTCTGCGAACTAAATGTGGTATTTGCTTATAGTAATTTGAAGCGGAAATTTGCCATCAGAGCTTATGGTGATAAAGAAAATTAAATATACATAATCTTCATAGACCTACGCATGGGATTTATTTAGCACTAATAGAACAAACCAAACACATACGTAGTTGAAATAAAATTTGTCCATATTGTGTAGTTCATAAATTTGTAATCTTTTCTATACTCTAAATAATGTGCATATATGAATTTACTCATGTTTTACGGCATTTTGGTAATTTGATATAAAAACGTAAATAACTCAGGCGTATTGAAAAATAAATCTTAAAATTTAGAAATACCAAGCCAATATTGTCACTTTTCAATCTCCTATTTATGTTTTTTAATTCAGCGGACCACCAACTAGAACCATACACTATACAATATATGATGACATTTACTTTTGACAAATTTAGGATATAGGTTATGTACATTATACAAGATTCAAGTACTCCAATATTTTGAGTAAATTTCTGCAGTTACTTTATATTATTTATATTAAAATATAGCAACAATATTGGCATTTTGGTCAAGGAAGTTAGTTATATTATATGATATCTAAAAATAATACAAGAGATTTACTTAATATTTTAATAGTTTTTCACTAAACAATATATGACATTTATTTTTGATAAATTAATGATATAGGTTATGTACATTATAGAAGATTCATGTACTCAAATATTTTCAGTAAATTTCTGCAGTTACTTTGTATTATTTATATTAAAATATAGCCACAATATTGGCCTTGTGGTCAAGGAAGTTAGTTATGTACACGATATCTAAAAATAACACACTAGATTTACTTAATATTTTAATAGTTTTTCACTAAACAATATATGATGACATTTATTTTTGACAAATTAATGATATAGGTTATGTACATCATACAAGATTCATGTACTCAAATATTTTCAGTAAATTTCTGCAGTTACTTTGTATTATTTATATTAAAATATAGCAATAATATTGGCATTTTGGTCAAGGAAGTTAGTTATGTACATGATATCTAAAAATAATACAAGAGATTTACTTAATATTTTAATAGTTTTTCACTAAACAATATATGATGACATTTATTTTTGACAAATTAATGATATAGGTTATGTACATTATACAAGATTCATGTACTCAAATATTTTCAGTAAATTTCTGCAGTTACTTTGTATTATTTATATTAAAATATAGCATCAATATTGGCAATTTGGTCAAGGAAGTTAGTTATGTACATGATATCTAAAAATAATACAAGAGATTTCCTTAATATCTTAATAGTTTTTCACTAAACAATATATGATGACATTTATTTTTGACAAATTAATGATATAAGGTTATGTGCATTATACAAGATTCATGTACTCAAATATTTTCAGTAAATTTGACGGGACTGGTTCGTTTGTTGTCGGTGATATGCTTGACATCTGGGAGTACATCGCCGATAATGGGTGAGTCGGTCTTGTCTGTGTGGTTGCTCACGCCCCGAGCCACCACTGCTTCTAATGTCTAGTTTTTATATGTCTTTCTAAATTACTTTTTTGGGTTGTTCCATATTCACACGAGTCACATTTATAATCATATTGCTTCAAATGTTTACTTTTTATATGTTGTTTTAAATAACTTTTGATGTTTGTTGCATATTCACAAGAGTCACACTTATAATCAAATTGCTTCAAATGATTAGTCTGTATATGTTTTTCTAAATGACTTTTGTTATTTGTTCTATATTTACAAGACACACATTCATAATCAAATTGCTTCAAATGGCTACTTTTTATATGTGTTTCTAAATAACTTTTGCGATATGTTCCATATTCACAAGAGTCACACTTATAATCAAATTGCTTCAAATGATTAGTCTTTATATGTTGTTCTAAATGACTTTTGTAATTTGTTCTATATCCACAAGAGTGACATTTATAATCAAATTGCTTCAAATGGTTAGTTTTTATATGAATTTCAAAATGATTTTTTTGGTTTGTTACAAATTCACACGAATCACAATTATAATTAAATTGCTTCAAATGGTAACATTTTATATGTTGTTTTAAATAACTTTTGATGTTTGTTTCAAATTTACAAGAGCCACATTTGTAATCAAATTGCTTCAAATGATTAGTCTTTATATGTATTTCCAAATAACTTTTGTTATTTGTTCTAAATTCACAAGAGTCACATTTATAATCAAATTGCTTCAAATGAAATGTCTTTATATGTGTTTCTAAATAACGTGTGCGGTTTGTTCCAAATTCACAGAAGTCACATTTATAACTAAATTGCTTCAAATGTTTAGTTTTAATATGCCTGCTTATAGATCCTTTATGTGTTGTTCGAAACAGACACAGCGAACACTTAAATATTTTCATTGGCTCTTGTGAGCTGGATTGTTCTACTTCTATATTAGTTATGCTATAGTCAGTCTTAGAATGTTCTTGGTGGTCCTTTCCTACATCACAAGCGTGCGTATTTTTCACGTGCAGCCTGAGGAATCCTTTAGTCTTGAAACGTCTGCTACAAATCCCACATTTATACATTTTAAATTTGTAATGCTGGTTGTTGGTGTGCTCCGTGAGCTCTGCATGGTACTTCGTCATGTACTTGCACTGCATACACCTATAGATTGGAGGGAAACATCTCTTGCGTCCGTTAAATGCTGTTGACGCTTGTTTGACCGGTGATGTCGGTAGGATGCACTTTCTGAAAATAAATAAATATTTGTAATCTCATGCTCATCAATGTAAGGGCGGCATTAATTTGGCTAATGCGCTTTAATAAGGTACCCAAGCAACACACTTACGTATAATATACGTATGATAAACGTTACCACGGTTGAAAATTGGTTTTGGTCTACATAATAGACGTATTTATTAAGAGGGGCGTTTTTAGAATCTCAAATTTGGGTTAGTGATGCAAAAGGCATCAATTTATAATGTCAAGGTCCGTTTTTGTACTAATTTATTTTCTTAATAAAGTTATGTGTCGTAGAAATAACTACAAAAATGCATGAATTTGATTAATGTCTACTAACTAAGGTATGTACACAAAAGAAAAAAAAACGACCTCTACGCGCTAGCTGCATATTTGATGTACGATATAAAGAAAAAATCAAATTTATGTACTTATTTTTAAATATAAAAAACATTAAACAGTAAACCTTGTCACACACATTTCGCACAAGATTTTACGCGTCCTCTATCCCCACTTTACGGTATCTCTACCGGTCCTAGCGAAGACTAAAATTTATCGGAAGAAATGCGAGTGACAGTTTAATTACAAACTGTCACTGGCATTTAAATGTCATATATATCTATAATATTCGAGTGTATAATAATATAACAGTTATTGGCAAGCGAAAATTGGCTTATTAGAAAACATTAACAACACCAACAGTTCCGTAAGTACTCATTCTTTATACATATGTTTCCCATCTATAGTATTCCTTAATCTATGAATACAACCGAAGCGCTGTGAAGGAAACCGAATATCGTGTAGCTTCACTTACTCACACCCTCTTGCGTCTACCCGTCCCGCGAGTAATTTAAGTTGCATAAGTTTCTATTTGTTGGTAAACGCCCGTCGTAAATTCTATGGAGTGTTTATTAGTCGTCTAATAAACGATTATAGTATTACAACATTCATATTTGCTTCGTTGCAATACGTATTACAGTTGTCTTTATGAAACGATTATTAGCCGTAAATGGAAAGAGGATATTATGTTTATTTTTTAATATATTTACTCACTTCTAAATTAAACGCTTTATCTACGTTAAGTATAAACATATTGTTTTAGATAATTATAGACGTATATAAAACTATAAGGTTTTGCTCATTTTAATACTGTTGCGTTTTCGGGTTCAAATAAACAACTCGTGCAATTATTTATTTAAAACAGTCTGTATATTTATATACTTAAAATTATATAACAATAAAAAAAATATATAACTAAAGTATCACACTTAAAATACTACAATCTAATTAACACTTGTATTTATTTACTACTACTATTATTTAAGTCTGTATATTTATGTAACACTTCTATTTATATAACACTCTAAAAACTGCAGCACTATATTTATTTTTACCGTACGCCGTATATTTATCTTCTTATATTTATTTATAGTCGCGTCGGGCACTTCTTACGGACTTTCTTTATCCCGAATTACTCCGCGATTACTCATCGGTGACCCAGTCGCCTTATATACACATGCAAAACATCGGGAAGCATTCTCGTATATTCCATCTTCCTCTCGATGTTTCGAAGAACGTTCCATAGACATTCTGCCTCCTCTCAGTACATGTGATTTATTGCGGCTTGTAAACAAGAGCGTTTTTATACGCCGCCCGGTCTGTCTCTTTTTTGCGTGTGACAATTTTGTTTTTATCGCGCCGAGAGGTCTGCTTCGTTACATTGCCCCCTTCTTAAAAACTGCGTTTCGTCCCGAAACACACTATTCCATGTTCTTGTCGTTGGCGGATGACGGAATCTACATTGGGACCCACGGGTGCACCCAGTTGTCTTGTAGAAATAGCAATCCACCGTCTTAGGTTGTATAACGGGCTGATTGGGTTGATAGCTGCATACAACTATTTCCATATCAGTATGCTGAAACACCACCTCTATCATATTTCTCACGGTTCTCCATTCCAAACGGTCTAATCCACAGCCCAGTTTCGGAATTGCCAGCCTCCTTATATTTTGCTCGAGTACACGTGTCCTCGCAAATCAACAAGGGATTCCCACAATGCACGATAAGTCGGCTTTTCGTTGGAGACTTCTTTTGTGACCAGGTAAAAGATAGATCTCCCGCCACGCTTTATTTCCAGAGCTTTACCAACCCTTGGCTGTTGTTGGGTCAGTTCATTGGCCCCGCATATCTCCTCTTGAATTCCACGGCAATCCCTCTGCGCATACATAGGTCCTGGGCAACACAGTGAGCTAAGGCATAATCACAGGGTACCGTAAAAAGATCCTGTTGCCTTTCCGTGGTGATTCCAAAACGAGCCTTCTTGGTACCAGAATATTCTTGCATGAAATTCCTATATGGCTCTCCATCTTTACTGATAATTTGTCGCACATCCGTTACTTCGCCGTTGTTATGTCCACGGTATGGGGCCAACCGGCTGAAATGTACCACCCTTGGTTTGCTATGGGGTGTTCGTCTTATGCGGTAAATCACGTCATTTATTCGCTTTAGTACTTCCCATGGTCCCTCCCAGTGTTGTTGGAGCTTTGGGGACAGGCCTCGGCGACGTTGGGGATTATATAACCAAACAAGGTCCCCTTCTCGATAACCACCCTTCTCGACTTGCACGTCGTAACGATCCTTCATCCTGTCGCTGGCATCCTGAATATGTAGGCGTACTCGTTCGTGGGCATCCTCCAACCTCCGCCTCAGTCCGCCAACGTAGTCTTCTCCTGCCAGGTCTTCTCCAGGCTTACAGCCGAACTTCAGGTCACACGGCTGCCTAAGCTCTCTTCCGAATAACAAATTTGCTGGAGATTGACCGGTAGTCTCGTGGACCGCAGCTCTGTAAGCCATGAGGAACAGGGGTAGATGTTCATCCCAGTTTCTTTGATGGTCTGCCACTACCTTGGACAGGTGTTTGAGCATTGTCCTGTTCATGCGTTCCACCATTTCATCTGACTGCGGATGCAGCGGTGGAATAGAGTTGATTCGAAATTCCTCCCTTGATCGGAATGAAGTTCCAAGGGTGCGCCAAACCGACTAATAAATTCCTTTACGAGCACTTCCGCGACTGTTGCGGCTTCTTGGTTAGGCAAGGCATAAGCTTCGACCCACTTGGTGAAGTAATCCATTACGACAATTATGTATTTATTCCCACTGTCAGTCTCAGGAAATAGCCCAGCCGCATCTATGGCAATCCTTTCAAACGGGCTTCCTACATTGTACTGCTTCATGGGGGCACGTCGACGTTTTTGGGGTCCATTGCTGGCGGCACAAGTTGCACATTTTCGGCACCATTCCTTCACATCTCGTGTGCAATTTACCCAATAAAATCGTTGGCGGACTTTCTCGAGTGTCTTATGTACGCCGAAGTGTCCTCCGGAGCTGTCATCGTGGAGCTGTTGCAGTACATCAGGTATCCTTTTCCTAGGGATCACCACCTGTATCTTTTGCCCTTCTCCATCTGGGTTCTCAACAACACGCTTAAGTAGGCCATTCTCCACCTTCAGGGAGTCCCATTGAGCCCAGTAGGATTTCAGCCCCTGTGAACGAGGTGCTACTTCTTGCCAAGTCGGTCTGTGACCAGTACCTTTCCAAACCATCAAGGAAGCAAGGTCTTCATCAGCTTCCTGATCGATCCTCAAATTGTTAGGTTGCCACTGATCGTCAACCACGGTAGTTCTGAGTGTGTTGGCCGATTTTTCTTCTACCCGGTTGCAATGCCTGTAGTCTTCTGGACATGGTCTCCTTGAAAGAGCATCAGCGTTTTGGTGTTTAAGGCCGGCTCGGTGCTCGATGTCGAAGTCGTATTCCTGCAGTCTCTCAATCCACCTGGCCACCTGACCTTCAGGGTTCTTGAAATGTAAGAGCCACTTCAACGCTGCATGATCTGTTCTAATCGAGAACCTCCTTGCATATAGGTATTTGTACAAATGTTCAATGGACTTGACCACCGCTAGTAGCTCACGTCTGGTCACGCAGTAGTTCCGTTCGGGCTTGGAAAGCGTCTTGCTGAAATATCCAATTACCTTCTCTTGCCCTTCTTGTACCTGGGAGAGTACGCCGCCAATCCCAACATTGCTAGCATCTGTGTCCAGAATATATTTACCGACTGGCAATGGATAGCTCAGGATTGATGCACTTATCAGAGTCTCCTTCAGTACTTCGAAAGACGCTAGACATTCGCTATTCCAGTGGAAAGGCCCATTTTCTGTCAGACGACTCAAGGGCTTTGCAATGTTGGCGAACCCCGGGACGTATCGCCGATAGTATGTGCACAATCCCAGAAAACTTCTCACTTCATGCTTGTCCTTTGGGATCGGCCATTTTCGCACGGCTTCTATCTTCTCTGGGTCGACAGCAATCCCTTTTCCAGATACCACATGCCCCACTTCTTTGCGGAAAAGGTGACACTTCTTAGGGCTCAACTTCAGATTTGCACCTCGTAGCCTTCGGAATACCTCCTCCAAATTCTTCACGTGATCTTGAAAGGTTTTCCCAACTACAATCACGTCATCAAGGTATACCAGGCAAGTGTTCCACGAGAGTCCCTTTAACACTGTGTCCATGAGTCGCTCGAAGGTAGCAGGCGCGTTACATAACCCAAAAGGCATGACCGTAAAATGCCACAGGCCCGCCCCCATAGTGAACGCAGTCTTTTCTTTATCGCTAGGCTCCATTCCCACTTGCCAATAACCACTCTTCAAATCCAAGGTGGAAAACCATTTCGTCCCAGCCAAAGTGTCCAATGTGTCGTCTATTCGTGGCAAAAGATAGCTGTCTTTCTTCGTTACCTCGTTGAATCGGCGATAGTCTACGCAGAATCTGGTTGACCCATCCTTCTTCTGCACAAGTACCACTGGCGAAGCCCAAGGACTGTTAGAAGGCTCGATTATACCTTCACTCTCCATGTCTCGTACAATTTGCTCAGCTTCTTGGCGTTTTGCCAATGGTAGTCTTCTGGGTGCTTGGCGAATTGGGTGTGCATCGCCTGTATCGATCTTATGCGTGACTACATTGGTTCTTCCTTTGGCGCCCTTCTTTATTCCAAAGATCTCGATATCGGCATATCAGATCTTTAACTTACTGCTGTTCCTTCTTGTTCAGACCTCGGCAAGCCAAATTGATGACGCTTCGGAGCTCTTCTGGAAAGTCAGCAGGCGTACCTGCCTCCACTTCATCTTGATGAACGATGGCCGACACGGGACAACACCATCCCAATACAGTGCCTCTTTTCAACGTCACGGGGTAATAATTGACGTTCATTAGCCTTACTGACACGGTCCTCTGGGATCTTACCAGCGCCTTTGCAATCATTATTCCTCGGCCCACTTCTTCATCATCAACCTTTGGCTCCATCATCGTAACCTTCCCTTCAGTCAGGTCTCCTTCCATGCAAGCTTCCAGGATCATCTCAGCCCGTTCACCCAGGACAGTGTCCTCTGCCAGTACAATGCGTATGGAATGGTTATTCATAGAACGGAGAACGAGTTCTTCATTGCCTATTTTCAAGACGCCCAATTTCAGGTCCAACTGGAACCCATATATCTTCATCACATCCATTCCCAAAATAACCTCTTCCTCTATATCCGCAACCAGGACGCGATGTTGGATTGATACTGGTCCAATGCCGATCTTCACATCAACTTCTCCTTTTACGGTAGCCGCTTCGCCTGTTGCCGTTCTAAGTTGCCATTTGCTGTGTAGTAACGGCTTCTTCTTTTGAATCACATCGGGTCGCACTATGGTTTTCGTCGACCCAGTGTCCAATAGGCCGGCATAAGTTCTTCCTTCCAAAATAACATCTACGTAGAGGTTATTGGCATGGTGTTGCAGAGATGCAATTTGCGCTATTGATTTTGAGGCTCTACGATACTGGGTCGACGATTGCCTCTTCTCATCGACCCGTTTTAGTTTTCCTGCTGCTCAGCTATGGGTTTCTTGGGCTCCTTGTCGCATTTACTACGAACATGGCCCATTTCACCACAATTCCAGCATCGGAGCGTTCTTTTCTTAGGTTGCACTTGATTCACTATTCGTCAGACTACCTGTTCTAAGGATTCTTCGGCTTCTGGTAGATCTCTGACAGAACATACCCTTGCATGGTTTCGAGAGGCTAGCTTTGCGGTTTCGAACTCCAGACTATGTGCCAAAGCATCGATTAGGGTTTTTGGTCTTGCCAGCCTCAGTGCTTGCTGTGTATCGCCATCTCGAAGACCATCTATGAATGTTTGCACATCCAACTGTTCCGAGAAGCTATCTGGAGCTGTTGGATATGCCAGACGAACCAAACGGGCGATATCCGCTTCGAATTCTTGGAGGCTTTCACCCTTTTTCTGTAGACGATTCTTCAATTGTATGTGATAAACCTGCTCCAGGTGTGCATGCCCATATCTCATCTCAAGACGCTGGATTAATTGAGGGTAGTCTTGACACTCTTCCGGAAGCAAGGTCTGCAGAACGTCACTGGCCTCTCCTCTTAACGACACAATCAGGGCAGTAGCTTTCTCCGGGGACGTCCATTCATTTGCTACTGCAGCGGCTTCGAATTGTTTTAGGTACGTCATCCATGACGTCTTTCCATCGAAGGTGGGAGGTTTTACCTTTGCCTTTGATGTTCGGCAGGTCTCCAAGCTTTCGCTCGAGGTGTCATAGGGACTGCATTCGTTCATCGCTGGCAATTGAACCTGAACTTTAAATTCGTCCCTCATTCTGGACATGCGTTCCTCAAATTTCTGTTCTACGGCTTCGATGGCCTCAGAAAATTCCTGTCTCATATTCGATGCATTCTTCTGAATGTCTTCCTCGAGTTGTTTTGAATTACTTGCAATTTCATTTCTTAAAGTTTTTTCCAAAATCTTTGAATTACTTAACATCTCATCTTTTAGAGTCTCCATAGTAATCTCGAATTGTAACATCTCATCTTTTAGGGTCTCCATAGTAGTCTCGAATTGCTTTGAATTATTTGCAATTTCATCTTTTAAAGTTTTTGAATTATTTGCCATTTCAGTAAACATCTCATCTTTTAAAGTATTTGAATTATTTTCAATTTTATCTTGTAAAGTTTTTGAATTATTTGCCATTTCAGTTAACATCTCATTTTTTAAGATTATTAAGCTTGGATCAGTCTGCATTTGAAACAAATATTTTTCGGGATCCTTACCTTCATTAATTAAAATGTCACGGAGCCGCTCCTGAAGAATTATTTTTTTTCCAGACGTATCTGCGTCCCTTTCTTCTAATTCTGCCTTTAACTCGGTGACTTTTAATTCTTCCAAACGTTTGGTAGACATTTTTATTTATTTTCTTTTGCACTTATTGTTCACACTAAACACCAGACACCAAAATGTTGCGTTTTCGGGTTCCAATAAACAACTCGTGCAATTATTTATTTAAAACAGTCTGTATATTTATATACTTAAAATTATATAACAATAAAAAAAATATATAACTAAAGTATCACACTTAAAATACTACAATCTAATTAACACTTGTATTTATTTACTACTACTATTATTTAAGTCTGTATATTTATGTAACACTTCTATTTATAGTTTTTGAATTATTTTCAATTTTATCTTGTAAAGTTTTTGAATTATTTGCCATTTCAGTTAACATCTCATTTTTTAAGATTATTAAGCTTGGATCAGTCTGCATTTGAAACAAATATTTTTCGGGATCCTTACCTTCATTAATTAAAATGTCACGGAGCCGCTCCTGAAGAATTATTTTTTTTCCAGACGTATCTGCGTCCCTTTCTTCTAATTCTGCCTTTAACTCGGTGACTTTTAATTCTTCCAAACGTTTGGTAGACATTTTTATTTATTTTCTTTTGCACTTATTGTTCACACTAAACACCAGACACCAAAATGTTGCGTTTTCGGGTTCCAATAAACAACTCGTGCAATTATTTATTTAAAACAGTCTGCATATTTATATACTTAAAATTATATAACAATAAAAAAATATATAACTAAAGTATCACACTTAAAATACTACAATCTAATTAACACTTGTATTTATTTACTACTACTATTATTTAAGTCTGTATATTTATGTAACACTTCTATTTATATAACATTCTAAAAACTGCAGCACTATATTTATTTTTACCGTACGCCGTATATTATTATATTTATTTATAGTCGCGTCGGCCACTTCTTACGGTCTTTCTTTATCCCGAATTACTCCGCGATTACTCATCGGTGACCCAGTCGCCTTATATATACACATGCAAAACATCGGGAAGCATTCTCGTATATTCCATCTTCCTCTCGATGTTTCGAAGAACGTTCCATAGACATTCTGCCTCCTCTCAGTACATGTGATTTATTGCGGCTTGTAAACGAGAGCGTTTTTATACGCCGCCCGGTCTGTCTCTTTTTTGCGTGTGACAATTTTGTTTTTATCGCGCCGAGAGGTCTGCTTCGTTACAATACGTACATATCGAGTATTTCTTAACACTATATATAATACGTATATTTTCTGTTAATTTTTAATAATATAGGTATATCCGCCTCTACATAAAGCACTTTATATTCGTAAATACCTACTACAGATTATTTTTAGGATATTAAAAACGTATATAAATTCTGTTTTTAATTCGAAATAATTATTAAACGATAACATACTTATTATTATTTGGTTACATTTACTTACTAGGTAGACATAAATATATTTTCTGCATTTCTGGTATGCGGTGTAGGTACGGTGCACGGGTGCACAGCGAAAACGATACGGTACCTAGGTAGGTACACAGTTCTTAATGATAGTCCTTTTTATTTTTATTGTTGTTTTTGACGTATCAATAATTAGCAAAATAATAAGGTAGAACTTATTTCTTTTAAGTGAAACCTCGTCTTTTTAATTTCTGCCGTCCGACATTGTTTTATTACTGCCATGACTCTCAAGTTGTGACTAAAATCTACATTATAATATTACGTATAAAATGCGTCTAATGTTGATGCGCAGTAATTGAGCGCACAAGTATTTGGTAGACGTCTTACATTTATGTATCAGCTGAACCGAAAAGACCGCAACTGGAAACAAATGTGTCGACATGTTCACCTGTTCACCAAAGCGTCAGTATATTGTAACATATGTAAGTGGATGTAGGGTTACAACAGTAGGTAAGTGTTCTTCTTTACTATGTGCACTGTTTATATTGTATACTGTCAATGCCCTGCCGCCATTTTATGGAAAATTGCTATAATTGTTTTAATATTCTAAATTTTGCCAACGTTATTCTCAACGTTAATATACTTCTAAACCGATTACTGTACGGACTCTAACCTAAAACGTCATGCTTATTTTCCAAAATTTCGACTAATTTACAAACTCTTGAAAATTTACCTAACCTGTCTATAAAAACACGAGAAGATTTTCATAAACTGGAGTCGATGCTTGCTTCTCAAAGCAATTATAATTTCTTCGTACGTCAGGCTTCTTTTTAATTTGAATAAATAATTTCAGTAATTTCTTTTAAGACAAACTACAGCTATTGGAGGGTCAAATGTGGGAGTCGTAACAATGAATATACTAAAGTATTTCTCATCAGATGCAATAGCAAGTCAGTTTAATTTGCCGGGAAGAGAAGAAAAACACGGTGTTATCTGGATTGATTCTTGGTAATTATTTAGTTTATTATTTTTCTACAATGCATATTGTTAATTATATTGTAATTAATATAGCTCCTGTAAAACTGGAATGTGCGGGACGTGAACCAGCGGATGTGCAAGATTCAACAGTTAAGAGTGACATACAAGATTGGCTGAAACAATAAGAAAAGTGCTTCTCATACGTGATGTGTTAATAAATATTATTAGTATGATTTCATATTACAAAAGTCTTTAAACTTTAATGTTATACTCCCCATGCGCTCCTATATTCTTCAACTACATGTTTGTTATGTCTGTACCTTCGCAGGACAAAATTGTTTTTATTTGTGAACAATATAAAGGTAAGTATACTACGAGCTTTGGTTATAATGATGTTAATGTGCAGGCAGTGAAATTGAACAAAATGTGAACTAGTCTAAAATAACATATAATAAGCAAATAATTTATTCATATATAAAATATTTACGATATCCTAAAATAAAACGTACATCATGTACATATAACAACCGAATTATATATACATATAGAAAATATCTACGAAATCCTTAAATAAAACGTATATCATATACGAATATTTTAATGTTGATTGTAACGTATAAAAAAGGACTAATTTATCCAAATAAATATAAACTCTATAATACGAATAAAAACAGAATACATACTAATATGAAATAGACGTCGAATCGCCGGACATTTCTTCGAAGGATTTACGTATTTCATCGTGCAACATAAAACGTAGAGTTTTGCAATTATATTGTAGCGTTTCCGGGGTCGAAATAAACAACTCGTGCAAATGTTTTGAAACAGTCTGTATATTTACACACTTAAAACTAATCACAATATAAAAATATAAAATAAATGTATCGCATTAAAAACTACTATAAATAAATTAACACACGTATTTATTTTTATCACTACTATTTATATCTGTAATATTTATTGACCTGTAATAAAAACTGCACCGCTCACTTATTTATGTTTATTTGAACTGCACGACTACTATTGAATGAATTAATGCCTTCGCCCACCGGCGGCATTTATATATATATATATGTGCAGACAAAAGGTCTAGCAAATTCTGGCTCTATTCTACCATATTCTAGACTTTCTGTCGCGGACGTAGTAGATGAGTAAAGTTGATTTACGACTTGTTTACCGGTACGTTTTTTGTCATCTGCTTCTCCTTTTTTGTGAGCTTATCTCATTACAATATATACGTTGAATATTCAAAAGTGTGTTGCTTGGGATGATTGTATAAAATTATATTTCTCGAAAACGACGTATTAGATGGACACAATTTTTTGTAGTATTGTTCATAATATTATTTCAAAAATGAACTGATATAGAGGGTGTTCCATTTGAAAATTATAACTTTTATACAATAACGTGTCATGTAAATTTAATCCAGTTTTCTGTACATGCATTTAGTAACTGAAAATAAAAATAAAATATGCTTCTATTAAGACCTCTTACTATGAACAATACTACAAAAAATTGTGTCCATCTAATACGTCGTTTCCGAGAAATATAATTTTATAAAAAAGAGGGAATAAGTCAAAAATTTTAGATTTTAGGCCTATACCGTCTTATTACTTTTTCAAGAGGAATACAAAAATGCAATAATATATAGGGTGTTCCATTTAAAAAACTATAACGATGGTCAGCCACCAAGTTATGGAACAATCTGTATAGTACAAAATATTTTTAAAATGTGCTCCTAATGAGTAGCTACCACAAAAAAAAACCCGCTTCAAAATATCTTTGCTCGTAAAGGCACAATCGGCCTTAACCCCGAAGATGACTCACCCTGTATATTATTTATTACCGCTACAATCAGAAGATCTATTAAGGAGAAACTAATTACCCCGCAAATAAACAAAAAAGTGTACAAGGTCGTGTTCGAAGTTTTGCGTGACATACCGCAGCATCCGGAATTTTGTAAATTTGAAAATGTAACTATGAAAGAAATTAAAGATGTAATTAAATCTCTAAAAGGTACAGGAGACGTTGCTGGTGATGGTATAACAAGCAGAGTTTTAAAGGACATTTGTTTGGTGTCAGCAAATAGAATACTAGACATAATAAATACGTCAATGCAGTCAGGGGTATTTCCTAAATACTGGAAAATATCATATATAGTACCTGTCCCAAAAGTCAATGGGACAAAACTGTGTGAAGAATACAGACCTATAAATACAGTGCCATCATACGAAAAAGTGTTGGAAATGTGCGTTAAAAAACAAATCGATAGTTATTGTGATACAAATAGCATAATATCGTTGAACCAGTCAGGTTTCAAGAAATCACACTCTTGTGAAACAGTTTTGGTGAACATTTGCGATAATTGGACGAGGGAAATGGACAGTGGCAAAATGGTGCTGGCTGTGTTTTTGGATTTCCGAAGAGCTTTTGAGACCATCGACCGACAATTACTATTGAAGAAATTGGAAGTCATCGGCTTCAAAGGCATCGCTCTGGAATGGTGTCGTTCATACATGACTGACAGATACCAAAGTGTAAAGTTTAATGGGATAACATCAGGGGTGCGCTCTACTAAATATGGTGTACCACAAGGAACAATATTAGGACCATTACTTTTTAATTTATATGTTAATGATATTATGCTAAGGACTAAAAACAGTAAATTACATTTGTTTGCTGATGACTCAATGTTATATGTCAGTGGAAATAATTTAAATGACATGATGGACAAAATAAATGAAGACTTGACTTTATTATATAAATGGTTATGTGCGAATAGTTTAAGTATTAATATAAGTAAATCTAAATTTATAATCATTGGTAGTGCATATAAATTAAATACAATTAATTATGACAATATTAAGATAAAAATAGATAATAATTATTTAGAAAGAGTAAATAGTATAAAATATTTAGGGATAATTATAGATCAGCATTTAAATTTTAAAGAAAATACAAAACATATTCTAAATAAAATGTCTAAAAAAGTAGGTTATTTAAGTAGAATAGGTCAAAATATGTCTACATATATTAAACTGTCTATATATAAATCATTAATTTCCGTACACATTGAATATTGCTCAACGATCCTTTTCAAGTTAAATAATTACGAAACTCAGCAAATGCAAAAAATACAAAACAGGGCTATGAGAACAATTTTAAAGTGTAACAAATATACACCAGTTACGTTAATGCTGAGTACATTGAAATTAATGAATGTGCGTCAGAGACTGAACTACAAAACTATGCTATTTATTTACAAGACCAAAAAAGGTGTTACGCCATCGTATATTAGTCAGAAGTTGATTTATATACATGACACACATAAATATAATACAAGAATCATCAATGATTTCTTTATAGGAAAAGTTAATAGGTCATCAACGGCTAATAATGTTTTTGTTAATGGGCTAAAAATGTTTAACAGCCTGCCGTATGAAATAAAACATTGTAGTAATATAAATAGATTTAAGAGACAACTGTCATTATATATTTTAGATAAATTTATATAAATAATGTAAGTGTATGTAAATAGCGTATTGCTAATAAAGATATATTATTATTATTATTATTATTATTCGCTTATGTGTAACTCGTTTATAGTACGTATTTTCGAAGTCCAGAAAATAGTTAGTGTGAAAGTGTTTCCGAAATCCACTTTATTCCAAAAAGAAATTCTAATAACTTCTATAATTTTCCCTGAAAAAGATTTCTATTGTGTAAATATCATTCTTAATACAGATCTAAGTAGGTAAATTTGAATAAAAAAAACTTTTTGTAAAGTCACTAATTGCTTACTCATCGCTTAAAATTTGTAGTTTTGAATGCCTAATAGCAATACCAGTTTAATTAGATGTTTCAGCATAAATATTTTGTGCTCCTTGCAATCTCCATTTCTTATAAAGCCAAGACTAAATTCTCTCTCGATTGATTTCACGATTCTGTTCATATTTTCAGATCATGCATTTTTCTTTGAAATGCTGATGAAATGTATCTAATGCTTGGATTGAGTTGGTCTTTACTTGATGTAAATCTTTTTTCAATGTGAAATAAAACAAACAAATGTTTAAGATTTACACTATACGTATTTAATAACAACGACAGCTGATTCGCTACACTGTAGCTTCTTCAGGTTGACATATACAATAATAACTATCTACATACACTTGACTCTTATATACCTATTCAGGGTGAGTCATTAGTAGCCGCTTCTTCGATTGCTCTTTTGTGTTTTAAATAAAAGAAAAAACAATTAGTGGAAGATGCATGGTTGCTTATGGCGCATATTGTAAAAATACTTTAAGCTCTGACGCACTTCCGGTTTCACCGGATATGCTCGGAACTTAATTTTTTTAAACAACTTACCCTATATATTTTTGGATTTTCTTGTACTGCTTTAAATTGTGTGTTCAACTGTTTTTTCTTTTTCAAAATTGAGCCAATAGTTTTTGAATTATTAATTTTTTTTGAAAATATTTGACCAAAACACGTGTTCAGAAAAAAATCATTTTCACATTGTTTTTAGAAGTAAAAACATTAACTTTGGTGGTGCTTGTAGCCAAGAAAATTCTGGATCATTTGGTTTAAGTTGCACTCGACAATACCTCAAAAAACTTTTTTTTTTAAATGGTACACCCAGTATATTATGTCCTATGCATATCTTTTGTAATTTCTGAGATAATCACTATATGAGCAATTACAGGTCAATTAACGAACTACGAGCGCTGTTGTTCTATGCACCAAAATATTCGTTCAACCAATGGAAGGCAGGAATGGCGCCCGACTTCCTTAGTCAACTGTCAAACAACGTAAATGTTAAATCCAACTATCCCAAAAGTAATAATTTTACAAAATGAAGAGCATAGCATTTCAATATTTTAATTCCGGCAATGTCTAGTTGCAGTACTTCATTTTTGACACTGTTAATAATAATAATAATAATATATAGTTTATTCCATATTGCTGAGCATAGAACACGTCAATTACAATATGAACATAGTAGATGCACAAAGTTTAAAAAACATTTAGAGGCAAACAAACAAACAATAAATAAATAAAATCATGCTACATAATTAGAGTTAAAAAAAATCATTAGTTGAGTAAAAGGCCTTACTCGTCAAGTGTGTTGGTTAACATCGAAATAAAATAAAATTTTAAGTTTACTGATATATTTGAAGATGTTTTCAAAAAGTTTTAAAAATCCGTCCGTACATAGCAAAGATTCTCTCCTCCATTAACATTTTCATCAAAGAAATAAGGTCCAATTATGTAACTACCCACTATTGCTCCCCACAGTTTTAATAACCAACGATTTTGAAAGTTTACAAGTGTGATAAAGTGGGGGGTTTTATGTGTTATAATCAGGGCGCGGACATGACCGAGTTAAACTACGACGAAGGTACAACGGAGCAAAGAAATAATGTTTCTGCATCGGCGTAGGTAGCCTGAGGGGTTTTTAAAATTTATTATATTTACCTTATATTTCGCAAGAGAAATAATGTAAATATCTAAATACCTAGTTTCGATAACATATAATACGTGTACATTTTTAGTTATCATTTATTTAGATCTAGAACGTTGTTTATGTTCCTTTTTCTAATATGACAATGAATTGCCAGTGATTCCGAAATTTATTACAAAGTCTGTAAAATATCGTTACAGAATGCCAAAATCGAATCTCAAATTAAAAAATGAGGTGTGGCCACCACACTTTCTTATACGTATGAGCGTTTCAAATTATAGAGTTTTAAAAGTTTTTTATATAAAAATTATTTAAAATCCTATTCTAAGTACTTATATTCCCTTAATAAATCTCTATAGAATGCATACTTTGTAAGATATTATCAAAAAATGAGGTGTGGCCACCACACGACTTTCTTATACGTATAAGTGTTTCAAATTATAGAATTTTAAGAATTTTTTATACAAAAATTATTCAAAATCCTATTCTAAGTACTTCTATTCTCTTAATAAATCTCTATAGTATGCATACTTTGCAAGATATTATCAAAAAAGTGCTCCTCGCTAAGAGTAAAAGTGCTTCTTCCGGTCCGAAATTTGAAATTTCATATATACAAAAAATATTGCAGATTCAGTTTTAAATACTTTTGTACTCTTCATTAATTTATATAGAATGCATAACTTACGACATATTTGCACAAAATCGCTATTCGATAAGAGTAAAAGTGGTACTTCCGGTCTGAATTTTGAAATTTTTTTTATACAAAAGATATTGAAAATTATGTTTTAAATACTTTTATACCCGTAACGTACTTGTCTAAAAAGCATGACTTGCGAAATATTCGCAAAAAAAAAAACTGATTTTCGATAAGAGTAAAAGACCTACTTCCGGTTAGAATTTCGAAAAACTTTTTTAAGATAATTTGTCTCAAATTTAATTTTTTGTTTTGTTTAAACTTACTAATTGACGAAATATTTGCAAATTTCGATTTTTTCACTGAAGTAAACTACTACTTCCGGTCTGCCGATTTTGCTCAAAATCTAATCAGTTCTCAAGAGGGAGATTATATTCGTAAATACAAAATTTGGAATTGATATCTGTAGCGGTTTGACCGCTATCGTGGTCACACACACAGACACACACAGACACACAGACACACAGACATTTTTTAAAAACCACTTTTTTGGTATCAGGCGACCTCAAAACGTGGACATCTGCAAAAATCTCGAGGTCGAAAATTTTCATCATCACAATACTTCCTTATACTACGTATAAGAAAGTAAAAGGACGTTTTCTATCTACAAGGATGTACTTAATTCAAAGAGAACAAGTCTTACAGAAGAGAAATTGAACAAATAATAAGGTATTTTGTATTTTATAGATCACCAGCCACTTGTTATCCAACTATATAAATATGGGCGATGAGTCATGGCTCGCTCGATTCCGAGCCCTGATTATAACTCATTTTACTTTCTTATACGTAGTATAAGGAAGTATTGTGATGATGAAAATTTTCGACCTCGAGATTTTTGCAGATGTCCACGTTTTGAGGTCCCCTGATACCAAAAAAGTGGTTTTAAAAAATGTCTGTGTCTCTCTCTGTGTCTGTGTGTCTGTGTGTGTATGACCACGATAGCGGTCAAACCGCTGTATATATCAATTCCAAATTTTGTATTTACGAATATAATCTCCCTCTTGAGAACTGATTAGATTTTGAGCAAAATCGGCAGACCGGAAGTAGTAGTTTACTTCAGTGAAAAAATCGAATTTTGCAAATATTTCGTTAATTACTAAGTTTAAACAAATTTATAAAGAATTCAAATGTACTCAAAATTAAATTTGAGAAAAATTATTTTAATAAAGTTTTTCGAAATTCCTACCGGAAGTAGGTCTTTTACTCTTATCGAAAATCAGTTTTTTGCAAATATCTCGCAAGTCATGCTTTTTAGACAAGTACGTTACGGGTATAAAAGTATTTAAAACATAATTTTCAATATCTTTTGTATAAAAAAAATTTCAAAATTCAGATCGGAAGTACCACTTTTACTCTTATCGAATAGCGATTTTTTGCAAATATGTCGTAAGTTATGCATTCTATATATATTTATCAAGAGTACAAAAGTATTTAGAACTGGATTTGCAATATTTTTTGTATATATGAAATTTCAAACTTCGGACCGGAAGTAGCACTTTTACTCTTAGCGAGGAGCACTTTTTTGATAATATCTTGCAAAGTATGCATTCTATAGCGATTTATTAAGCGAATGAAAGTACCTAGAATAGGATTTTGAATAAGTTTTGTATAAAAAAATTCTTAAAATTGTATAGTTTGAAACGCTCATACGTATAAGAAAGTCGTGTGGTGGCCACACCTCATTTTTTTTAGGGAGACAGGAACATTTTTCGTAAAAGTACCCAGATTGTATATCTACCTACTACAATATCAAAGAGAATAAAAATTCATTTATCCCCGAATATTTAGACATTTTGCTGAGATCTATCCCTCCCCATCAGCTTGTTTCTCGAATGTAATGTGGGCTGCCTAGTTTTAATTTCTTTTATATCAAATATCTAAGAAAATATCAATTTTGAAAAAAAGGGGCCTCATAGCGAGCAAGAGTTTCAAACGCTCTATTAAACAAAAAAAAATGATTCTTCTATGTTAAGAAATAAAGGAAAAAAAAGAAAAAAATGGTTCGACGTTTTATTTTTTTTTAAACATATTTAAAAACTACACAAAAACACTAAAACACCTTCACCACACTAAAGCACAAAAATGGCTAAATACGTATTTCAACAACTAAGTTGTCATCATCAGTAGCACTGATTAAAAATCGCGCTGTCTACACACCGTAGCGTAACAGACAACACTGATTTCCAATTTACGGGGATGGTTTATTCTTTTACCTAGGATATTAACTACTTCATTAAAAATACCTGATCGTTGTACCGTTAAATACGTCATACTTACTATTCTAATCCTATCCTTTAATTATAATATTCTAAGAAAACCAACAATACAATTTCCAATTTACAAGGATGGTTTATATATTTTTACCTAAACTACTAACTACATCATTAACAGTACCTGATCGCTGTATCGTTAAATTAGTCATGCTTAATACTATAATTCTATCATTTAATTCTAATGTACTATGAAAAACTAACGGTATCTAAAAGGGTATTGTTTACACCACAAACTTATATAAACAAGATTGGGAAATTGGCCCGTTATCTGAATTCATTAATTTATTTTTATTTTTCTGAATGTATATACTCTCGTAACTATCTACTTCTCTATAATTACGCACTTGTTTTATAAGTTTGAGGCCGCTTGCTGGAATATCATGACCTGTGTCCAAAATATGTCGAGCTACACTAGACTTCTCTGTCCTATTAAACCGAAAATGAGCAATGTGCTCTTTATAGCGCGTTGCAATCGAACGTCTAGTTTGGCCAATATATTTTTTCTCGCATTTATTACAATTAATTTCATAAATTCCAGATTTTTGTTCTACCTCAATTTTATCTTTAGTACTGCTCAAAAGACTTTTCAACGAATTACATGATTTAAACGCGACTTGCAAACCAACATTTTTAAAAATATTATTTAAGTTTCTCGAAATATTATGAAAAGGTAGACAGCGCGATTTTTAATCAGTGCTACTGATGATGACAACTTAGTTGTTGAAATACGTATTTAGACATTTTTGTGCTTTAGTGCGGTGAAGGTGTTTTAGTGTTTTTGTGTAGTTTCAAGCCACAGACATAGCTTCAAGACTTAAATCGCTATTGTCGAGAATCTCCACGTGCACTGATGAGACCTCATAGGTCGAAACACCGGTGTCTGTGCGTTCGATTATCGACAATGGCACTTAATGTATGTGTGTATCTCAAACACATGCATATATACATATACGTTTTACGTATAAAGGTATATATGTAAGACACAGTAATTATTTACTGCTTGATGTTAGTTTTAACATCCATGTGTTCACACTTTTCATTTTCGTTTTGATTGGTGACGCCACCTCTATTATACGAGATACACTATTAACATACAGGCCTCTGTATAGCAGAACATGCTGTCAGAAGCCATCGCTTTTTCCGTGTCATCTTTTGGGTGTTAGATGTCGCTGTGATACTCTCACTACATTTAACATGCGAAAATGACATAGGCAGCGATGTAAGTCTTGAAGCTATTGTCGAGAATCTCCACGTGCACTGATGAGACCTCACAGGTCGAAACACCGGTGTCTGTGCGTTCGATTATCGACAATGGCACTTAATGTATGTGTGTATCTCAAACACATGCATATATACATATACGGTTTACGTATAAAGGTATATATGTAAGACACAGTAATTATTTACTGCTTAATGTTAGTTTTAACATCCATGTGTACACACTTTTCATTTTCAAAGAAATTATTCAATTGTCTGTTTGTACCTGTGTATCCTACCAAAATGTCGTCAACGTATCTGAACCACAATAATACGTTTTTAGTTAATGTACTATTTTCAAAAATTTCAGCTATTAGAGGTGACAAAGGATTTCCCATAATTAAACCACTATTGCATTTATAACATTTATATATACGAGTCAAGTGTATGTAGATAGTTATTATTGTATATGTCAACCTGAAGAAGCTACAGTGTAGCGAAACAGCTGTCGTTGTTATTAAATATAGTGTAAATCTTAAACATTTGTTTGTTTTATTTCACGTATCTAATGCTATTTAACACAGCCAAATTTTGAAGACTTTAATTATTTTAATGAAGCTTTCAATTACTTTTACAATATACTCGTATTTATAAATTTATTTAATGCATTCTTTCCTGAAATACTAATCACAATCAGTGATAACTAGAGACTGGATTTTATGCAAAATGCATATTTGTTGTTTTTTGGTATATCCCGTCTATACTGTGTATGTACTTATCCATTTTCCACCCTCAGAATACGTTTTTTACCATTTCTTTTAGTGCATATAATGCATATTTGGACACTTTACCATAACTGCATATGCACTTATATATTTCATAATTATTTTGCATATTTATGCATATATTCGCCATTTTCATAAGAACCATAATAAAATCTGATATTTAAAGATATAAAGTAAAGTAATAGGATAGAATTGTTGGAAAAAACAGCACGAATAGTAAAAAGTGATAGTGAGGCTTTGAATGGAACAAAGGGAAACGACAAACAAGTGAAAACGTTGGCAAAAGCAGAGGGGCCCAAGGTCAACGAGGTGACGAATATAAACCGGACTGATAACAAGAAAAACGACAATAACGAAAAAGTAGAACGAGTAAAAACTGAGGAAAAAATAACGAAAACAAAATCAATAATAAAAGGTACCGGAGATGCACGCGGTAGCAACTTTTTAGCGGCTGAGAGAAGAGCATGGCTATATGTGGGAAATGTAAATCGGTCTACAGCGGATAGCGACGTAAAACATTTCTTAACAAATAAATTTCCGAATGAGACATTTACCGTTGAAGAAATACCAAAACATGCGGAGAATCTTAGTAAAAACAAATCTTTCAAGGTAGGATTTAAATACGATATTTTACCAGAGATTCAAAACCCAGAAATATGGCCAAAAAACATATCAGTAAAAAGATTTAGTTTTTTTCGAAAAACAGCTTCCTTTTCTGCACAGGGATAGTTTATTAAATATAAACATACAGTCTATAAATTATGATATTGGTCGCAATTGTGCTGAAAACACTAATAAGTTTTCTATTATCCACCAAAATATACAGAGTGTCTACAATAAAATGGATACCTTGCATATATTTTTAAATGATCTTAAACCAAGCGTTGTAAGCCTCACAGAACACTGGCTTCACATTAATCAGGTGCTGTCAGTACACATACACGATTATGAGATGGCTTCTTGCTACACTCGATCGCTCAAAATACATGGCGGCTCTTGCATTCTTCTGAGGAAGGGTATTCCTTATACGGAACTGCTTTATCTAAAACAAAAAAGTAAAGAATTAATTTTTGAATGTAGCAGTATTGAACTTGGTATGCAAAAAATTATAATAATAAATGTGTATAGATCCCCCGCTGGTGATATAGAAGAGTTTTTTGACATTCTAGAAGATACTTTAGAATATATAACAACGAGGAAAAGTACATATGATGTGGTTCTTACAGGAGATTTTAATGTAAATTTTTTGGATACCACCAGTGCAATTAGCAGACGTTTATTGGATCTGATGAAGAGTTACAATCTGCATCAAACTATTTTTGAACCAACAAGGATTACGAATAGTTCTTCTACGTGTATAGATAACATTTTTACAAGTGTGGTTCAATACGAGAGTTGCGTGATTCATTCTGCCTTGTCGGATCATCTGGCACAAAGTCTCAGCTTCCAAGGAAAAATACTCAAAAATGGAGTGTTCCATGAAAAAAGGCTATTTACAGAAAATAATCTCGAATTAAGGGAAATATTGGCAAGTATGCAGTGGCGAGATATCTATGACTATGAGTTATTTAATGAAATGTTGCAAAGCCTAATGAGTACAACTTGCCCCTTGAAAAAATATAGAAGAAAGAGCGACAACGCTGCAAACCGTTGGATAACACCGGAATTAAAGCAGAAATGTAAACAGAAGCGAATTCTTTACGAGGACGCTCTAAACAATGGAATTGAATATCATGTATACCAGAACTATTCCAAGACACTACAAAAAGAAATACGTGATGCAAGAAAATGCTTTTATTCAAACTTTATAGCAACCTCTACAAACAAAACCCAGGCAACCTGGCAAGTAGTTAGGGGTTTCACAGGCAAGAATGCTCAGAGCAGTTTTTGTGTGGGTGACCTACAGAGTGATTTACAAAATGACGAAGCAAAGTTAGCGTATGTCAATGGCCTTTTGATAAGGATATGCGAAGTCGCAGATAATGATAACGAACTGCATACTCATCTACTTACCAGCATAGAAAAAACCATATTTCTTTTTCCTACAACACCGAACGAAATCTTGGATATTATTCACTCATTGAAGAACACCTGTGCCGTGGGACATGATGGCGTTCCTGTTGAACTGCTAAAATCTTGTGCTTCTGAACTAGCCGAACCTATAAGTTTCCTCATAAATTATACATTAGAAACAGGCAGTTTCCCAGATATGCTTAAATGGTCGACGGTTACCTTAATACATAAGAAGGGCAATAAAAATGACATAGGAAACTACCGACCTATATCGATACTTTCAAACATATCAAAGATATATGAGAAGGTGATTTACAAGAGAATATACAAGTTTGTTGAGAGACACAATATATTACACACAATGCAAAATGGTTTTGTGCGGGGTAGATCCACCATACGAGCTATTTACCAGGCTATGATGGAATAAATGACCATGGATATGCGGTGGGAATCTTCATGGACCTTTCGAAAGCTTTCGACAGCGTAAATTACGGAAAGCTCTACAAGAAACTGCAATTTATGGGTATACGTGGAACGTGTTTGAAATTGATTAAATCCTATCTGACAGGTCGTAAACAAAGGATATCCTCTGTGGATGGAGAAGGCAACATCATCTATTCAGATTGGCGGGACATTGAACGTGGAATACCACAAGGCTCAATACTCGGCCCGCTCTTATTCCTTTTGTATGTTAACGAACTTCCTACTCTAGTGAAACACAGTACCATACTCTATGCGGATGACACATCCGTAATAATAAAAAATAACGTAGACTTGCAAAGAGATATCCAACTAACTCTATCCAGTTTTGAAGAATGGTTCAAAACAAACAGTATGTCACTTAATATGCAGAAAACATCAATTGTACTTTTCAGCCATTTTAAACAAACAACAGAAATAACATATAACAACACTATACTTACTGGGATGGAAAAAGCAACTTTCTTAGGGTTGGAAGTGGACTCACAGCTTAATTGGAAATCACACGTCTCCTGTTTGGCATCTAAGGTATCGTCCTTCAACTATGCTCTACGAGTTGTGTCTCAATACGTTGATGTGCACGCCAGCCTATCGGCATATTATGCATACGTTCATTCGAGGCTCCGATATGGCATCATCTTCTGGGGGAACTCGGTGGATGCATCACGAATTTTTGTCCTTCAAAAATCTTGCATACGGAGTATTTTCCGCCTGAAAAGGAACGCTTCATGTAGAGATACATTTAGGAACTTTTCTATACTTACCCTGCCGGGTATATATATATATGAGTGCGCCTGTTTCGCTAAGGAGAACTATGAACTTTTAATGAAGTATAAAATTGAACATAGCTACAACACGCGCGGTCGCAAAAACTGTCAGCTAGTGTTGCCTCAGACTACTAGAACATCAGTGTTAAAAGGTGCTACTTCACAGATGATCAAAGTGTATAATCATCTACCTTTATCTATCAGAAATTTAACCCCGAAACTTTTTAAGAAACAGTTCCATCGCATATTATCCGAGAATGTGATTTATACAATCAACGACTTTTATAATCTTAAATTTTAATATGTTTTAACATACTTTTATTGTATTGTTTATACACTTTTTTATATTTTTATATTTTTTTTTGACGTGTTCTACGCATTTTATGCACTACACAGAATTAATAAATTTATTATTATTATTATTATTATTATTTAATTTGTCTGCGACAAAAGGGTAAGTTGAATTTTGAAATATTTTGTCAATAACAAGTTCTACAATTATGAGAATTTTTTTTTTATGTTCATAAATATAATGAAACAATTTCATAATAAATTATTATTAGATATGTTTAATTTTATGTTCTTTAAAGCTAATATATCTATGTAATATTTCTTTGTCATAAACACCAAAATAACCAAAATCAATCAAATTTAAACAACTGGAGAATTTTACAATACCAGACAATTTATTTTTCTAGTTTTTGTAGTAATATAGTAATTAATAATAATTATTATAACTGAATGTTAAAAATATATATTTGTTACACAGATTACCTGCCAGAAGAAATTTCAAGTAGTGCAACATTTGAACACAATTCATCAGAACAGGGTTTTTGAAAATTTGAATAAACCGCGGCAGCAACTTTGCAACTTTTGGAGGAAAGTTTTCTCAATAATTCGAAGAATCCACAAGAAGCATTTTTCAAAGATTTGTGTAATCTTTTTGTGGGTTGTAATATTCCTTTACATAAATTGGACAATCCGATATTTCAAGAATTCCTGAAAATTTATTGCAAAGTCGATGATAACCCCATTTATGTACCCAGTTCCTCAGCTCTACGCAAGAAATACATCAACGAAATTTATGAAGATGTTACCGATGGTATTAGAAAAGAGTTGAAAAACCAAAATCTTTGGCTCTCTGTTGATGAAACTACCGACACGAAGGGCCGTCAGGTTGCTAATTTGATTATTGGAACCTTAAATGGTTCAACTCAATCTAAAAGACATTTAATTAATGTAGATAATTTAGACAAAACGAATCATGTTACCATAACCAGGTTTATTAATCCTTAGCGAATTTCTTAATTTTAATGAAGACATTAATATAAGCCCCTCATTAATACCTAGTTTTAATATTTTCCAGTCTCTAGTGATAACAGATCTCAAAACAAAAAATGGGTATCCAATGAAATTAAAAACTCCAGTAATAAAGATTTTTACTATTTACAGTTACGCCATCCCGAACTTGGCGAACAGTACAAAATTGAAAAGCGAAAACATAATTTTTTAGTTACACAAGCAAAACAGTAATTTTTTGGAAATAGGATTTTGAAATCCGAAAATATAACTAAAGAGGCTTGGAACATTATCTCAGAATTTACAGGTCGTGATCAAAAAATTCGGAACTTAATATCAAAATTAATGATGTGACAATAAGCGCTCCTCGCGAGGTAGCTGAATGCTTTACTTTTTTTGTAAACAAACCTCATGAAATTGTGGCTCAAGCCGGTAGCTCTGCGCGTTTAACAAATATTAAGGCAATGAAGTCAATTTCTAATAGTATGTGTGCATACCCTTATTCCGAACAAGATCTCTCAAAAATTATCTCACAGCTAAAGAACAAAAGCAGTAGTGGACCTGATAACATTCCGGCTTGGTTGTTGCGTAACAATGCACCCAGTATAATATCTCCATTGACTCAACTTGTAAATTTGTTTTTGGCGAGGGGCATCTTTCCCGAAAAATTGAAGCTGGCGGCGGTTACGCCGGTTTTATAAGAAGGGTTGTCCTTTGGATGTGTCAAATTTTCGTCCTATATCGCTAACATCTAGTTTTTCGAAAATATTCCAGACAACACGGTTTTAGAAATCAGCGTTCTACAATTACAGCTATTCACGAATTTATAAATGATGTTGCGCAGACTCAAGATGGGGGGGGGGCAGTGTTGCGGGCGTTTTCTGTGACCTAACTCGGGCTTTTGATTGTGTTAATCACCAAGTATTACTGGGAAAATTAGAAAAATATGGGATTAGGGGTGTCGTTGCAGTTTGGATCGAATCATATCTCTCGGGTCGGATGCAGTTTGTTAGAGTAAGACACAAGACAAATAATTTAATAAAAACGGATGTGTCTTCTTTTCTGCCGGTGACGCTTGGCGTCCTACGGGGTTCTATTCTTGAGCCTATATTGTTTATTTTATTTATAAACGATATAGTACAATTCATTAATTACTGGCTATATTTATATGCGGTCCCTTGTGATAACAGGCTCAAGTGTGTCTGAAATCGAAAATAATATGAATAACGCCCTCAAGGATCTTGGTCGCTGGTTTAGTAGTAATGGCCTTCACATGAATTTAAGTAAGACGCACACTCTCTTGATACATACCCCTCAATCTAGTCTGGATCGAGGGATTGAGGCTGACAACAAGTAAATACCTCTGGATATAGAATGTAATCCTTAGTGTTCTAGTGTTTTCATACTTTTACACCAACTGCTTTATTATTTATGATATGTATTTGTTAGTTAGCTATTTTTTTTTATTGTATATACATTTTGACGTATTGTATCCATTACTGGCAACTTCAATAAATAAAGCTACCACTACTACTACTACTACTACATTTTCATTGTTTCAGTTGGACAAGATAAGCCAACTAGGACGCTATCTGATTTTTCATACTGTCTCTGGATTATTAATAATTCATTTGGTTCCCTTAAATTGTCTGATCGTTCACTTTTTTGCCACGTATCCAGCAAAATAAACCGTAGCATTCATCAAATCTTCGGAAGCACTACTTCACTACATACAATTTCTTTTGATGATTGTACAATTAATTAAATGAATTAACGTTTTTTTAGTTTACATTTTCATGTCTACATTGCAAATATATATTTTGGGATATAAAGTCCGGCAATTTAGTAAAATATGTTATTTTATGACCATCTGTGCAAACACAAAATTTGTTGTATGAGTTCTATGTGCATTTTTTCCTTGTCAGGAAGAGTCGGCCTTGATTTTACAGATTCATCCATATGTTTTTATATATACGTATTTTAATAAGGTTCTTATCTTTGCTATATACATATTTTGTTGGAATTTATATAATAGATTGTATTTAGTTTCTTTCTAAATCCAAATAATAAAATTTATTATTAAATATGAGTGAATTAATACTAGCTGTTATTTACATTAATACTAAAAGAATATTTGAAAATACTTCACGACATACACGCAGGCGCTGCTGCTAGAGTTGAATGTAGCCGTCCTTGCCTCCAGATCCACAATGGTGTGTCCAAAAAATAACATTGAATGGGCTTTCTATATACAGGGTGTCGCTAAAAGGTGCGGAAAAAACGCTACCACACATTTCTGAGGGCGATCTAACCCAACTTACCTCAGTCCAAAAGTGGATGCACCATTGCATTGAATTGCCACAAGAATAACACCCAAATTACAGAAGCATATGTGTCCATATACGGAATGAATTTTTTATATCCAGATTACTCATAAACGGCTGCTCCAATCAACTCCTACCAGGTATACCTTTTCTAGGTAAAACACATTGGAGAATAAGAATTTTTATTTAAAAGTTAAATACAGTGTGTCTCAAAAAAGTTATTACGTTTTAAATGGATACAATATGTCGCAGGTGGCGCCCTCTACATTTTGCAATGAAAATGAGAGCAGATTTAAATTTTTTACCCCACGAACCCCCCCCTACCCAAATATTGTGACAATATACCAATTATTACAGAAATTATTTATAAAAAACTAAAACCAAATTGAACTTTTGACACTCTGTATCTCCGAAAGCATCCACTTTTGGACTGAGGTAAGTTGGGTTAGATCGTCATATTTTGCCCTCAGAAATGTGTGGTAGCGTTTTTTCCGCACCTTTTAGAGACACCCCAGTCAGACTTGGGTCGAATACTGTAATCCGGTATTCGAATACGAATCCTGAATACTGTATTCAAAATTGTATTCGAATAATCAAGATTCGAATACAAAGAAACAAAAGCATTTGAATACTGCTGTATTTGAATACCTGGATTCATATACATGTGAATACTTCATGAATATTCCAACTGAAATGAACATATGCGCACATAAGGCTTGATTGTTATCTATTTAGTTAATTTATAAAAATACATAAAAAATAAAAAATATATATTAAATAAAGCTTAAAATATAATTTTTTGATACACAGTGTCACCAGGGAGATTATATGAAATAATTCTTTAATAAAAGACATTATTAATTTTTATTTACTTAAAGTTTTAATAAAAAAAAATATAAACAACGGTATTAAAGTTATAAATAAAACTTAAAGTTCTTTGGTAGATACGCCGTGAGATAACAAAAACATATACTTACTATTTAATAAAAAATAAAGAAACCTTGATTTTTGATTATGAAAGTTATCAAAAAAAAACAATTCCTATTACGTACCTACGGCCTACCTACTACGTACATACTTAAATAATAAAGAAAACCTAAAATAAAGTACTTTGGTACATTGGAGAAGAAGCTAACCTTGAAAAAAAATCTTAAATAATAAATAAAACTTAAAATATTTTTTTCTTATTTAAATAAGATTAGGAACCAATGTAATATATCTCATAAAGTCATAACGACGTATTAGTACTATTAGTCGACACTTATACGAAGATATAAACATAAAAAAAATCAAGTAAAATGATGAAACATTAAGGTTAAGAATTTGCTATCCCGTTCGCCTTCAACAAAACCAACATTTCAAAAAGATCGTCACTTAAATTCTGACGCTTTGGCGTATTCACCATACCCGCAAAAGAAAACAATCGCTCTACTGGAGCAGACGACGGTAATATGGAGTTATATCTTAGAAATATTTGTTTAATTAAAGGATAATCATTAAGCATCTCCAAACCTAATCTTTTATCTTCAAGATATTGCAAAAGGTTAAGTTGAATTTTTCCTTTTAGTTTATCCCTATTATCCCGAGAAATTAAATTGCTATTTTTTTCTAGATTTTCCTCACTTTCAAATTCGAAAAACTTAATATCATTATTGGGCGTTGATTCTTTTCTATTAAAATCTGGTTTTTAAATATCTCTTTGGAGTTCCACACCAGCATAAATTACAATATTTTTTAATTCCTCAATGTCTAATCCGCACTGCCATGAAACGGTCTGTGATAGCCACCTAAATTTAATAGTCGGGCAAGTTACTGCAGCAATTATTGCCTCTTTTGCTTCGGCTTTTGTAAGGTCAAAGTACTGCTCAAATCTGGCATTGACGCGATTAATTATGTGTTCTAAGATTAAGCTGGTACTCCTATTAAGTGTCGTGATTGATTTAACTTTAATCAGTTTCGTTTTTAAAGAAGTTATACTTGGTATTAAATAACCAAAATATGTGTGAGTGTCTCCTTGTAGAAAATCTACTGTTTCAGCAATTGGTTTCAAAATACAAGAGTATTCTTGCAGATAAAGAAGATCTGCATCTTTTAGATTTTCTTTAAGGTTTAAATATTTATATAGTTTGGTTAGGTTCTCCTTGGATATAGATAATATTTGAGAAATTGAATTAAAAAAAAGAGTTCCAGCGAGTGACTGTTGGGTAACTTAAAGTATGACCAAGTATCTTTTGAAGCTCTTCTGCGCTCTTGGGTTTTGCAGCGCATTTCCAAAGCTCATTGCACTTATTTAAAATAGTTGTATGTCGGGATCTCAAAGAAATGTTAGAGTTTAAGACGGAGTTTACATCACTTGTTGCCAAAAGATTAAGAGTATGACGCCATTTTCAAAGTCCGTAGAGGTACTCTCCGCAATTGGGTTAAACAAAAGTTCATCGTCCTCCACGTCATGATCATCCACGTCGGTTTCCTCCTGTGTTTCCTCTGATATGTCAATTGGCTCGATATCTTTTAGTTTTATACCAAACTCCTTAAATGTCTTTACAAAGTTACTACCGTTATCAGTTATTGTTGCAACATTTTTTGAAATATCTAATTCAAATTTTCCAAAAATATTGTGCAGTTTCTCAGCAATTCGATCAAAAGTATGAGAACCAGAAAACCGTTCGCAAGCTAATGCAACAGATTTCCTTTCAAATGAATTTTTATCAATCCAGTGACAGGTAACTCCAATAAAGCTTCGTTTTTTCGTAGACCATGCGTCTGCAGTTGTACAGACAAACTCACATGTTTTATATTAGATTCCTTCTCATTATAGTGGTGTTTAACCTTTTTTAACAAATGTTTTCCTTGACATAATGTTTACATTAAAATCTGAGAAAAGGTGCTTAAAACTTTCATTTTCAATAATATTTATAGGAGACAGGGTATCTGCAACAAATCTTATTAACTTGGTATCAAACTGTGATTGGTTAACATTTTTTGTTCGAGGATTAACCACTTCCGTTATTTTTGATTGTACAAGTTTTCTTGAACCACATGTCGTTTTCGTTGGTAAATCTGGGCGTTTAGCTTTATGTAAATTATATTTTTCTACAAACGATATCTTTTTCCATGGGAAGGTAATCTGCAAAAAAATATCTTTACGCTTAATATACTTATTTGAATCAATAGTAACAAAATATTTTCGTGGTATAGTGTTTTAATCGACGATCATAGAAACTCCGGAATTGACAATGTGTAAAATATTTATTAACAAATTGTTAATTTCCGTGATATTAAGAAGCCGAATAATAGTTTGAACTAATCATCAATCAAATAAAATAATAGCAAAAGAAAATTATAAAAGGTAAGGTAAATCATAGTTACTTAGTGAAATAAAATCTCACCTTTATCCAAACCTAAAGTCTACACAAAAGAAAATTCACAATTACCGCCACAAAACTCCACAAAATTGCCTTTGTCTTTTATATTTAAAATTATTTAATTCACGAAAACGTTACCTACGTAGTATTGGTAATACGTATAACATTAATTTTCATATTTGGTCTTTCTGGGCGTTAACTAGCCAACTAGAGTGTTACCAAATCTCTTATCTTACGAGTAACATAAACAAATTATGCTCCAATGTTAATAAAGAGGGTGAGTTTGTTTTGGTTTGAAATTCCTTTGTGTCTCGACTTGAAAACGATTTTTATAGAAACATAGAGTAGAGTAAAATTTAATAAGAAAATATATGAATCTTACACAATGTGTCTACATAATTAAACAATAAACTTACCTTTTTATATACCTTCGTAGAGGTATTAAAATTTATTATAGAATAGAATGGCAATACTGCAGTTACTACACAAGTGCGTACGTATAGTACGAACCTAATTATCTAATCTAAACTTCTAAAGTCCTTAAAGGACCTGTCTCGTCTCGCGTTTTCGCAATTTATAATTTAACCCGATCGTCGGCATCACCAATTCAGAAGCACCGCCGCGCCGTCCACAACCCCCGAGGACGTGTCCTAACACGCTTAAGTTGCGTTATACACTTTGATAAAACTAATTAAACAGTATTCGAATACCGGGATTCGAATATCAGTATTCGAATACTGGATTCTAATACCGGGATTTGAATACAAAGTGGGTAATCGAATACTGGGATTCAAAAACCGTATTCAGAATCCAGAATACCGAGTACTGAGCAAAAAAGTATTTAGTCGAATATCAAATACCAAATACACAAATGTATTTGAATAGTATTCGAATACCAACCAAATATATTCTGGATAGGATTCAGAATACCGAGTATTCGAATACTACCCAACTCTGACCCCAGTATATTGTCTCTAAGGTAATATGTAAAAAAATCAATAAGGAGTGAGTGCAAAGGGTTAAGCATTAATATTAAATGTCATTAAATCTTGTGGCCACCTAACTGGCCAGAACATGTGAATGTAATAGAAATGTAAATATAGCAATACTTTCATTAAGATTCTGCAGTCTAGTCCACCCGTCATTTTTAGTCATGATGTTGGTCATATCCATTAATTTGGTACTTCTACAAGAAAACCAAACTAAAATGTAAACATTTTGATATTCCCTCTGAGGAATACTTGATGAGCCTCCTGACAAGAAGAAAAAGAAGTTTCAAGGTATTCTTCCACACTCAGCAATAAAATATCCAGAAGATTCATTAACAAATATTTTGACGACCGTGAAAAAAACAAGAATCGATCGTAACATAATGTGGTTTTGCTGACTCTGCTAAGAGAAAAATTCCATAATAACCTATTTGGTAATAATCTTTAAAATCACATTGTATAAATATTCAAAATGATTTGATTATACAGATCCCAGTTAACACTTAATTTATTACTGTTATTTGACTGATTTCACGTTTATTTTATTTATTCCATACTTTTTTCTACTTAAATTATTCTAACACTACACATATTCATTCAGTGGTTTCATTTAACGTGTGTTACATATTTACTAAAATATATTCTGGAAGCTACGCAGTGTACCAACAGGAGTTTTTTCAATGGAAAAACATGTATGTTGTGGTCATTTAGTTCTTACCATTCGGAATTCTCAGAAAATGAAAATTTATTATCCGAAATGTAGTACATATAAGGAAGATGCTTGCTAAATCGCCATTATTTTCTATTTTTAATATTTGTAGATATGCAAACAGAATTTTTTTTAAATTCAATTAAAAAACTGCCGAGCTGAAGTGAAGCAGCATTGGTACACTTTATCTGGTCACTATTATTAACAATAAGTCTGAACATGTGAACTCTAAGATACATGACGGCTGATTTAGTACAATTTTAAGGAGGATATCAGAAAGGAAGTGGGTTTATTGTGAATATTTCTACAATATCAATTTTTGTTATGTAATTAGACTGCGCCTATTGGATAAATAAAGACGCTATAATTATAATTAAAATGACCTGTATATTATTGGATATTTTGATAGCTTATTCAATTCTGAATATAATATCATTTATTTTATTTTTTCGTTGGGCAATGAATAACGCCATAATAACAAAAAATAAAAAAGAAAAAGTATGCTTTGAAAATATGGCCGGGTAAAAAACAAAATATTATTTAAATGTCAGTTCGCCTACCAGTTGATGAGGTGACACAGTTTAGTGATTAGTGAATCATTAGTGATAGTTTCTCTAGATATTTTATTAAAAATGAAATTTACTAATGCAGAGAAAGCAGATATGTTACGATGCTTTTATTTATCAAATGATAACTGTCGTCAAGCTGCAAGTATATATGTTAATCAATACCCTGATCGAAGGCAACCGCATTGGAATACATTTCTAAATTTACACACTTCATTAGTGAGGTACGGAAGTTTTAAAAAAATAAGAAATGTAAGAAATAGAAATATAAATCAAAACGATGCAGAAGGAGATGATGAAGTAAATATTTTGGCGTATTTTAGAGCATACCCCACTTCTTGAACTAGAATTGCTGTACAAGAGCTTGGCATCAACAGGTATAAAATCATGAAAGTCCTTAAAAAACACAAAATAAAACCCTATAAAATTCGTTTAGTGCAAAATTTACAACCGCTTGATCTGCAAAAACGGATGAATTTTTGTAATTGGGTATTAAATGTTGGAAGGCAGTACTTGTCACACATTTTATGGACGGACGAGGCAAATTTCCATAGGAATGGTGTGTTTAATAAACACAATTGTCATTTTTGGGATGACGTGAATCCTCGTAGGATTCAGCAAACTCAATGCCAAATACGTTTTTCTACAAATGTCTGGATAGGTGCGATAGAGGATCAGTTATTAGGACCCTATTTTTATAACGGCACACTTACTCAAAATCGATATTTAAACTTTCTTGAAACTGAATTTCAAGAATATTTAGACAATCTGTCTTTAGCTATCCGGACACAAATGTGGTTCCAACATGACGGCGCACGACCGCATAATGCACAATCAGTGACGAATTTTCTACAATTAGAATTTGAAAATAGGTGGATTGGGAATAAAGGGCCACATTTATGGCCTCCGAGATCACCTGACCTCTCAATATTAGATTTTTTTGTCTGGGGATTTATAAAAAATAAGGTATATTGCACTCTGTCGAATACCCTAGAAGAACTGAAAAATAAAATACAATTGGCAGCACAGGAAATTACCCCGGATATGTTAAGAAAATCCAAAAATAATTTATTGCACCGAGCTCAGATATGTATCAACCAAAATGGTGGTCATTTTGAACAATTTCTTCAATAGGATATTTGCTTTTTTGTGTTATTTTTTTTCCATTGTTTTTTTTAACCAATACATAATGTGTTTTTTTTTGGTATTATGGCGTTATTCATTGCCCAACGAAAAAAAATAAATAAATGATATATTCAGAATTGAATAAGCTATCAAAATATCCAATAATATACAGGGTGTTCAATTTAAAATAAAATTAGATTATCTTTTGTTTTTCAAACGACATTATCCTATTTCACAGGATTAGAAAGAGGGAAAAAATAGTATCAGACACATTTTGGTTTTTTTTAAATATTATACTCTCAATGAAAATATTGAGTGTACAATGAAAATCCAACCACTCTGTATACATATATGTATGTATGAATATCAGTTTATATCAATATTTCAGTATACTGTACAACAAACCATTCTTTTTGGGTTTATTATTCTACTACTAGATGGCGTTATATTAGGGCCAATATTTTGAGGTTAGCAGAAACATTTTCAACAATGTAAATTGAAGTTAGGTCACGGCCTTAGCATCCAGCTGTCCATGTAAAAAATAATAATAGTTTATTAAATGGATAAGGTGAAACTAAAACTAAAAACTAACATTCCAATTTCAAATAAACATATACGGGCCTCCAAAAATAAATAACAAAAATTTAACTATTTTACACCTACTCTTTTCATGTTTTGTCCAGCATGTTTTATCAATTATTATGCTGTATGCAATCTGCCCATTCATTCACAACTGTGACCTGAAAGTATACTTGTAGAACGTTTTCCATATAGCGTCTAGGTGGCAGATTATTCAAATTCAAAATTTTAATTTCGATCTTCATCAATAACAAAACCTTCAATCGTACATTAAAAAAAAATGCACAGTGGCTGATTTGGTAAAAGCATGTAATAAAGTTATTCTCTATTTTCAAACTCATTTCATTGATTACATCACCTGCATTTCAAGTATGAAACTGGATTGGGGGGAAACTCTTGAAACTAGGAACAAGATTTATTCCGCTATTCGTACATAAAACATTTGTAGATATTAGATGTAAGGAAATGTGTCATGTCATAAAGCAAAAAAACAGCAACTCGATTCGCTATTTCCAAGAAAAACAAGTTCACTTATTTATTAATAATAATGATAAAATTTATTATTATAATTTCACAACTACTTTAGGAGCAGAACGGCTTCAAAATTTAACTTATATCACTGAATCATATTTAAAACCTGTAAACTGACATTAGATACAGTAATTTTTAAAATATGTTAATTTTAACTATTGCAGAAATTCAAACTTGACAACAAATCCTGAGCATTTATAGCTTGAACCCATTTAATACTACAAAGATATAACTAATAATAATAATGAAGGACCTTCAACACCAGAATAACTGAGGTATTTAAATTATTCACTCTCCCACTTATTTCAGTTCAAAGTGTAAAATATTAATCTACTTGGTAAGAAAAGCGTCATTTCTGTCACACTCTTCTCAAGTATAATCATATAAGGAGCAATCGTACCTGGCATTCCTCTCATAGCAGAAGGCCATATGATCTGCCAAATATTCCTTCAGATCCAAGTGGATTTTGCAAACCTGGCACTGTGTGAGTTCTGGAATTGAGTGAAAAACACACCCATTAGAATTACAATAGAAAAATCAATATAGACAAATCCAAATGCGATATTTACAATACCTTCAATTGAGAAGATTCCAGTTCTACCCTTAACACAAATGGTTTTATGTTTGGCTAAATGCGATTTCGAGCTGAATCCAAGGCAGCAAAATGTGCAGGCAAATATGTCCTTAGTAGTATGCTCTGTAGTGGTATCAAAATCCAGTCCGACAATTGTATTCATGCTGTTTCTGTATTCCTCACCAAAATACACCAATAATTCTTCACCGGCTTGGAGTGGACGAGTGCTTTGATAATATATATTATCTTCAGATTGAAAGACACTCAAGTTTTGTTCAGAAGTATTCCTGGTAGGATTAATGTACTGCATCCAATTCAAGTGTTTTGATTTATTTTTATCCAAAACAAATTCCTCACCTTTCATTTCCCAGGGACATTCTGTTGTGGTGAGTCCAGTAAAAGGACCAAATTTTACACCTTCAGGAATAATTCTTAAGGCATATATTCCGATATGTCCCAAACAATCTTGTATTTCTAGAATATCATTAGGGATATCTTTTCGTGCTCCCTTATCTGCATTATTTAAAACATGTTTGTTTAAAATATGGACAAGCATTCTACATTCAATGCAATAGTCTATGTAATATGCTTCACAATCTTCACAGTCTGTTGGCCAAATATATACAGATTAAGAATCATAGTATTTACTACTACCTGGTGATTTTTTAAATAAATACAGAGCGATAAAACATATATTTATACTGCTCTCAAAATAACCAAGTAATATGCTACATAAGAATGTTAGATTTAATTGGCAATTGTTCTAAGTTGAACCTCAGTATTTGAGACAAAAACAGATTTAAAAATCAAACTATTACAGCTTGGTGATTGTAATGGAATGAGATTATGTTTTTCGATAAACAGTAAAAATACTAAATGCTCTGCAACTCTTCTGTGTTAGGGTCGTGTATTTTATATTTATGCTGCAGATGTTTCATCATTCATTACAAACAACACAGGCAGAAACTTCTAATAGAGTTGCTTCTATTAGAAGTTGCCTTGAAATATTTACTTACAAAGTAGTCCATTATCAAGATCAATTTTAATATCATCAGCACTGATCCCTCCTCCAATTTTAACGTTGTCATTTTGTTCTTCAGTTGCTTCAAACGATGGCAATTCTATTTTAATATTGTCCAAACATGTGGACTCGTCATACTGCTTTATTTTACTATAGCATATGGGGCCTTGTAATTCAGCATTGTCTACAGTAATGGTGGTTTCAGAGATACACACTTTATCCTCTACAAAACTGTCTTCTTGGCACTGTTCTTCCTTTACACTAAATGTATTTTCCGAAAACATTGTATCATGCACATTAACTTTGTCAATATGATCAGTCATTAGTAACGTTTGTTGTGATTTGAGGAGAGATTCTGGCCATTTCCGATGGCTGCCGTCAGGTCAAAGAAAACATTCGCGCGGTAATTTTAAAATCTATTGGGCAATAAGATATATTGCATGAAAAAATAATTTGTATTGTGAATATAAATTAAATACTAAGGGAAGCAGATGTATCATTTCGTTTAGGATAAAAAAAACAGGTTTTATAATGAAAATAAATTATTCAAAATGTAAATATTATTATTACGTTTTTACATAAATATTAAATAGCATGAATGGTGACTGTTGCAAGGGTTCCCTGGTTGATCAGTTGCTTCACTTCTCAAGTTAATGTTTCCCTACTTTCTAATTTGTTATTTGTGTGTGTTGTGCATAGCTCGTTAATTAATTGTAGAATAATTGCAGTTTACGGGTTCAGGCGATTATTGCCCCTTATAAATGAGCTATAACTGAACAACTTACAGAGTCGATTTTGCAGGTTAAACAGTAAACACTGGTGGTGGAAGAATTGAAGTAAAATGTCTCCAAGTTGCCGATTGAATAAAATGAAAAGTGATAAATCGCAAAGCTTAAGTGAAATACTGTTACTCTTTATTTGTAGTAGTGATGGGCAAACGGGAATAATTTCAATAACCGAGCATACATACTCACTACCCTGATAATAATAATAATAATCGGATTATTTTAGTATACATTGCAAACGGCGGAGCTCAGATAATGATTTAGCATGGTACAAATATGTGATTTAGGATTATCTTAATATATAAATATAGTTGTTGGTGCGGCTCTTAGCAAACATGCACAGATTAGAATGAGTGGCGCAGTCAAGCCAAAATTTTTATCCGCGGTTTGTATCGCGTGAAGGCCAATATAGATGGCGTTGACATCAAAAAATTACAGTTTTCAATAACACTAAGCAAATAGCAGGCGATTCAAAATGTATTTGGTGGCGGGAAATTCAAAATAAAATGTATTACAAATTAGGGTTTAATACCGCGAGAGAAAATATAATGACAAATATTAATGACAGTATCACACTTAATGAAATAACTTATGACAGACGTTTTACATTCCATGGCAAACCTTTATCAATACAATTTATGATCTCGCGATATATTATGCAGTATGATAATTAGGCGGCGTATTTCTAGTGACGTCACGCGCGTATATTTCATAAGCTGTCCGGCCTCGTTATATAGGTGGTGTTGCTTTAACTATTTTGTAAAAGTTTCCATATCTGACGTGAGAATATATAAGAAAGAGTTTCTTTCAGTACATGGATTGCAACGCTCTCAACACAGAATTCAGCTATTACAGCAGCAACTCAGCAAGAGCTGCAAAATATATGTTTTTCAATTTGACAAAAGAGATTATAAATCTAATGAAAAGAAAGCACTTCCGGATTGATAATTTTAAAACGATCAATATTGGCAAAAGAAGTTCGAAGAAATTATGATTAACCGGATAATTTAATACAAAAATATACAGAACCTGTTAAACTGAACGAAAAAAAATGGAAGAATGCGTTCCTATTACATACCAGAAGTACGCAACAGCTTTTACAAAACAATAGGCGCTAAAGAAATTGATTCCCAACATGAGTTTTTCTAATTACAACTGGATGCGATTTTGTTCTTGGCGATGACTTTAGTTGCCGTTTTAGGAACTTTATCATACGTTTTTTGTTAATTTTTTTTTGTAACAAAAATGCAAGCAAAATTTTTGCAAATTAAAGCATTTAAAGAAATGTGTAGAGGTTTGTTTGTGTTTAATATTACGAACGGTAACGATTCGATGCCTTTAGCCCGAATTAGTTCTACAGTTCTAGAACGGTTCCAGAACTGCCAATCACAAACCAAAACGCGACGTTTTTTGTTCCAGAAGAATTCATAAGAATTACATATCATCAAATGTTTACCTTTTATATGTCTTTCTAAATTATATTTGTTATTTGTTCCAAATTCACAAGAGACACATTTATAATTAAATACCATCAAATGTTTACTTTTTATATGTGTTTCTAAATACTGTTTGCCGTTTGTTGGGAATTCACAAGTCACATTTATAATCAAATGTCTTCAAATTTTTACTTTTTATACGTGTTTCTAAATGAGTTTTGATATTAGTTTCAAATTCACAAGAGTCGCATTTATAATCAAATATGAGGGCCACTGCTAAAATTCGCGGAAAATATAAAATAAAACACGCATGAACTTTTATAAAGCGCTTTATTGCTTCTCAAAATATTCCCCTTTCACATCTATACACCTTTGCATTCGATGGAACCAATCTTCAAAACACTTTTTCCACTCTGAACGAGGTACCTCCAAAACAAGTGACTTAAATATCTCGACGGCCTCTTTAGGCGATGAGAAACGCTCGCCACGCATTTTATTTTTGATGTGTAGGAATAAGAAGAAGTCATTGGGCGATAAATCGGGAGACTATGGGCAATGGGTCATTAATTTGATGTTGTGACTGGTCAAAAACTCGACAGTTTGTCGGGCTGTGTGTGCGCGTCTTTGAGATTCTGTGGGATCCATAAACTACGAAGCTTCCTGACATGTAACTAATCGTGTAAAATCGTATGTATTTGTTACGCCGAAATGCCTAAGGTGCCTCTATCTCCCTATATGTCACATACCGATCTTTTAAAATCATTTCACGAACAGCATCGATGTTCTTTGCAACAACAGAGGTGCATGGACGACCTTCACGAAGATCGTCATCAGTTAGTCTTCCACGCTTAAATTCTGCGAACCATTTGTAAACCGTAGTTTTGGATGGTGCTTCATCCCCAAATAATGAATTAAGTTTTTCCACACATTGCGTTGGTGTTAAACCGCATCGAAAATCATAAATCATCACTCCAAAATCACGATTCGAAATTTCCATTTTTCACACAATTATTGCTTTGTTAAATTTTATTGAAACGAAACTGTTAGGTTTGAAAGCGAACTGTCAACTGAATTAAAGGTGAAAAACGTCAAATTTAACGAATATGACAATTGTAGAACGCTGGCAATGCAAGGAGTACTCAATTCCGCGAACTTTAGTAGTGTCCCTCGTACCATCAAATGTTTACTTTTTATATGTTGTTCTAAATTATTTTTGCGGTTTGTTCCTTCTGAAAGCTATTCAATACGAATGAGATAATTTGACTGTAGAGGAAATAAGAAACACTGTAAGATCTATGCCAAAACGCTTACGCGCTGTGATAATCAATTAAGGTGGACGGACAAAGTACTAACTTGTTATAACTACATATAACTACTTAATTTTATATATTATATATCAATATAATAACGAACTATTTATTATATCGTTTTTTTTAGTATTAAAGCGGTTTAAGTAAATGTTTAGTGAATGTATTGTATAATCCTCGAGCGCTTGCGCGAACGAATTAAAATACGTAAATTTAACTTTTATATAAACCGCCGGCCGCAGGAACCGATCCCGCTCCAACCGTTCACTTCACAACAGTTGAGTATTCGGTGGACAGGACCGCTCACCTTTATGTCATCGTCTGTCATCTGGTACTTTTCATTGCTGCCATATGTTAAAATTTTACAAATTAAACCGAATAAGCATAATAATAAATTGTTTTTCTGCATTAAGTTTTGGCGTAGTTTTTAGTGTAAGGGCTGGTTTTTCCAACCCCGAATAAAATACTGGGTGAACTCCAATATTATAATACATTTATTTCTGCACAATACCTTTAATTTGTTGTTTCTTACTTTTCCAGTAACTTTCTTCAAAATTATGTATTAGGTTGGTCTTGGAATGCATCAATGGCGCATGCGTACAGAATACGCTCACTAAGTGAGCATACAATTTTTCCGCTCACAAAAATGGCGACCGCTCCTGAACATGTTCAGAGTGAGCGCTCGTTTACTGCACATGATCACTGAACAGTTGTGCAACTGTTGTGTCTGCTGAATGAAAGCAATCCGTGCGTTCAGGGAGTTACGGCGCTGGAAGCGTATACCGCTAGAGCTTGTGGCCAGCGCCTGAAGTCATTGAACGGGTCACAGTAGTACATTTTAAAATTGTTGCTTGGACATGCGTACTTTTACCATTTTACTACTTCTGAAGTCTGACAACGGCAATTTGGTGTTGTGAAGTTTATTATTATTTAATTTAATTATTATTATTATTGTTTGAGGTATGAAGACGTGACATACGTACTTTTAAAATCTAAACTAAAAATAAAGTCAACGTATTTGGTTTGTAATTAATATATGATAGCAATATAAAATCCTTATTTTAGAATTGACCGAGGAGATGGTAAATTATTTACTATAATATAAAGTGTGTCTAAATATTTAATACTACATTTTACAGTGTATTATTATATGGATTATGTGGAAGTTTTCGATGAAGTTGGTGTAATCTATTATCAATATTATATCAGCAGTTTTGGTTGATATATTTATCGGCACTGTGAACAGTATTCATTTCAATTTTAATTAGTTGATGAATTTTCTGAATGCTAATGTTGCAGTAAGAGTAGGTATAACCACAAAATTATTACTGTAATTGTAAAAACAATATTCTTCCAATATTTAACTTATTGAAATCTGATGTTAGCAAATTCTTTGGAATGTTTTGAGGTTTTAGTTGAAGATGATGTAACGATTAACACTATTATATTAGCAGTGTTGGCTGAGATATTTATCGGCACTGTGAATAGTTGTTCATTTCAATTTTAATTAATTGATGTAATTTTTGAATGCTATTATACTTTGCAATAAGTGTATAAATAAATAAATAAATCGCCTATCCTATTGATAAATAAATATGACATAAACTGATAATATTGTGTGTTTGTTTTATTGTTGTGGTTGAAGAAGCAATATTATTCCAACATTTATCGTACTGGAATCTGATGGTAGATCTTGTGTAAAAGTCTTAAGTTACGTTACCTAATAGACTATATTTGTAGCTATCTATACTTATGCATACAATACTAATGTATTTTAGAACACGAAAATATAATAAGATAAGGCCCAAAAACAAACAATATTATATATATAGCTCATTAGTTTCAGTAGCAGCTCTTAATATTTTTGATTAAATTTAGTGCCAAATTAGAAGGAATTATGCTGTTTGATATTACTTGTTAGTTATATCTATTTCTAAATACATTTCAATACCTATATAAACATATCAAAAAGACTTATTAGGCACTATTTAAGATCTATTGTGCAACATAATTGAAGTTTTTATTGATCGTATTATTCACAAGATTCAAATTTGAATTTTAACCGCTTTCTTTTACCGCTGCTAAGTCATCGAGCCAAATTTATTTTCATATATTACTTAGGATTCACTAACACTTGTTTGTTTATTAGAAATAAATAATCTATTTCAAGTAGAAAAAAGATATTCACTTTATATGTAAACCGAATATATAATAGTACTTATCAATATCTATTTTATATAATAAATTTACCTATAACTTTCGCATAACATTAAATATAACAACAAGTACAACAGCAACCGTAAAAATGATATTTACTACAACAATTAATAAATTAATGTGTTTATTAATCCGCGGGTTTGAATTTTTAAATTCATATTTGAATATTCACCGCTTATCCCCACTTCTTTCTAGCGCCGCTAGGTCATCGAGCGAAATTTATTTTCGCTAGGCAAGATGGCGACCGCTAGCTCCAGCGCCGGCACTCAGCAGTCGCGTTCAGGACACCGCTCGAGCTAGCACAGCTCAGCGCTAGCGGCGCCGTAACTCCCTGAACGCACGGAATGATTCAATTTGATTAAATTGACAAATTAAACTATGTAGTTACTTTTTATGATTTGTGGTGCCAACCTGTGATGCCAACTGCTCATTGTCTATTACGTACTTTCAAATAACTCGTAACATACTAAATTTTATAATTAGTAACCGCAAAAATTGCTGTTAATTATAATTTTAAATTATAATAAATAATTAAAGTATCGTATAACACACAACTAACCTCTAAATAATTGCAAGATAATAACGCCATCTATACTATATGTGCTACACTATAAGGCGACGTAAATGTAACAGATATCTGTAAATGTATGTAATTGCTTACAAAAATGTTACAAATTTTATTTCATGGATCACTTAAAAAATTACACATGTATTTAGCTACTGTTACTATTTTTACCTTCCAAATATAAATACCGAATGTACTTGCTATATTACATATAAATTTACCGTGTAATTTTTAAATGTAGCCATTTTTTCTAGTAGTTGCAAAACCACTAACTTCCCATTTTATTTACGGCTTATATATTAACTTAATTTAAAAATGAATTCGGCCTTTCACCTCGTTTAACCTTTATCTTCATGCTTAATGCATAAAATTTACATGTTTTGATATCATACGCCTGAAAAAATGGAAATAAAAATGGTATTTTTCGGGTACATTTCTCTCCCGCCAAAACGTTATCAAACGCAGCCTTAAGGCTGCGTTTGATAAGGTTTTGGCGGGAGAGAAATGTACCCAAAAAATACCATTTTTATTTCCATTTTTATGGGCGTAAAATATCAAAACATGTAAATTTTATGCATTAAGCATGAAGATAAAGGTTAAACGAAGTGAACGGTCGAATTCTTTTTTAAATTAAGTTAATATATAAGCCGTAAATAAAATGGGAAGTTAGTGGTTTTGCAAGTACTAGAAAAAATGGCTACATTTAAAAATTACACTGTAAATTTATATGTAATATAGCAAGTACACTCGGTATTTATATTTGGAAGGTAAAAATAGTAACAGTAGCTAAATACATGTATAATTTTTTAAGTGATCCATGAAATAAAATTTGTTTACGTTTTTGGTGGGTCTTTACATACATTACAGATATCTGTTACATTTACGTCGCCTAACAGTGTAGCACATATAATACAGATGGCGTTATTATCTTGCAATTATTTAGAGGTTAGTTGTGTGTTATGCGATACTTTAATTATTCATTATAACTTAAAATTATAATTAACAACAATTTTTGCGGTTACTAATTATAAAATTTAGTATGTTACGAGTTATTTGAAAGTACGTAATAGACAATCAACAGTTGGCATCACTGGTTGGCACCACAAAACCAAAAAGTAACTACATAGTTTAATTTGCGAGTTTAATGAAATTGCAATATTTTAAAATATGGAGTTTTCTGTTATCCTTAATTGAAAGATGCCTATGCTTTTACTAATGAGATGAATTATGTAAATCAATTAAAAAAAAAAAAATTGTTTTACATTTTTCTTCAAAATTTGTTAAGGTTGTTGCTAATTACTTAAAATGTAAATATAGGTACATTTTATTTGTTAGCAGTTTTCAGAACTTTGAAATCGTTTATTTTTTAAATAGAAACTGCACACCATGTCTATAGTATTTTTGACATATTCATCAAATTTTATAGTTCAAACTATATAGCAAATTAGCAAATTAAAAAATTCCAATGCGCAACGTTTCAAAAATATCGATATTAGAATCGAATAATGTATCAAAAATTCAAAATCGATTTTAAACAAATATTGAATGAAGAATATCGATATACCTTGATATCGACATTTTTATCATGTTTATATTAAAAGTTCTTTGCTGTGACTTTTCAAGCCATTTAGTAACAAATAAAATCTTTAACTTAAAATATATATTTACTCAAAAAACAAAAAAAAAACCCAATAAAAAGACAAACAAAATATAAATTTGTATCTATAACGTATAAGAAATCCAAAACTCAAATATATAATTCTAGTTGTATAAAACACATACATAAATACATGTACAAGTAAAAAATAAACATCTTAAAACATATCTTCTTTACAATTTTGAGGAAATAGTAATTGTGATAAAGATAACAAACACCCCATGAAGGCGATTCGGCGAACTATACGAGATGTCAAGTCTATGAAATGCAATATTCCGCTGCCGCTTCCGGATTATAATTTCTACGAAACAGCAAACATCGCAGTAGGCATTTTTCAAATTTCCAACTTCTTTCTTAAAAATATATTCTATTGTATTCTGTATAATATGAACAGTTTCTTTTGTATATTAATGTAAAATAAATGTGTAAAATGTCAAAGATTGTTTACCTGGATATAAGTAGAATGGCATTTTTGATTAAACGATATTATCGAATAAAAAATCGATAACAGTCAATATTATTAAATAAAAAAATATCGATTTCAATCACGATTATCGAAAAGAAAACCGATACTTTTTTACAAAACAATATATCGTGCGCATCCCTAGTTCAAATCACATATGCCTGCCCACTATTTCTTCCGGAGGTCAGTTCCCCGGTTTTCTAGTTTCGATTAATAACAATAATCTTTATAATAGCCTCATTATTTATAATATATTAACATTAAAATAATACCTTTACCTTACTTAGTTTTGAAGATTTTTATTACAATTACTGTTCTTTTTATTTTTGGTGTTTGTGGAGTTAAATCTTTGAACATATTTAAAACTGTTTTTAATCATCTTTATTGTAAAAATAGTTGACGCTGTTTGGGTGGCGATTTTCACGGTTTGGTTAGAAGTGCCTTATCTAATATGTTCGTGACGTACTTAAACGTACATATAGTGTATAATAACACAGTAAAATATAATAAGATAATGTTCACAGCTTCACAAATTATGGCTAGGTTATGTTATAAAATATACAGATATCGCATACTTATAATTCCTTGTTAAATTTACTTACATAGGAACCAATACATTCTGTTAAAAATGGTACCGTTTTGGCGCGATATTTGAATTGAAAAGTTATAATATAAAGTAACAACGTACCTATGACCAAATTTGCCTTAAAATATGTATATAGAATTTCTCTTATTCGAACTTAGTAATCTCATAAAAAAAATCCATTCTAAAAACTGTCCTGGAGCCAAATTACAAAATAGAAATAAAATAAAAACATGAAAAAAACTGATCAACTGTCAAACTGGCACTTGGGATTTGCAAATACTAACTTTACATGTATTTTTAGCAGGTGAAATATATTTATTAGAATGTTGAACTAATAGGTACGTTTTGAAGACAATAATATGACTATATTTCAGTTTTGCATATTATTATTATTATTATTATTAGATATGATCAACAGAGATGCAGGCTACGTACTAAATGTATCAAGTAACAGAAAATGTTTTATTTTGCTTAACACAAACACACTGCTGTTTATTTATTGTGTGGTTTTATATAATAATAATAATAATATTAGTTTATTTCCAAAATAAGAGAACAACATTGTATTAATATAAATTACAAAATATAAATATATATGAAATAAGAAAATAAGAAAGTCGAATGGATGAGTATCACCTACCTTTAGCGAATATGTTTAAGAATAACTTAATTTATAAATAAAAGAAACGTAATTTTAAATTTTTACAAATAAATTGAAATGAATGCTTAAAGTTCGCGCGTCTTTTTCCCTTCAGCATGAAAGTTGACAAGTATCGATTAGATTCATATGTATAAAATCGAATTGCAAAGAAAGTTTGCCAGACCAAATCTACGTCTGTAGGTAGAAATTCAATAAGCAGGTAAAATGACCTTGAAATGTTTTTAGATCTTCAGAATTAGTTTAGTTTGTTAGAATTAACATCGTGGCGCCATCCAATTATTACTAGTAGTACTTAAGAAACGCTAAAATCTTAGATACGAACCGAAATGGATTTGTCAACTTTGAAACGCACCCTTAAGGGTGCGTTTCAATATTGGCAAATCCATTTCGGTTCGGAACTAAGATTTTCCTGTATCTTAAATACTACTAGTAATAATAGGATGTCGCCACGGTATGCATTCTAAAATTAAATAGCAATTACCTCAAACCATTTCAAGGTCATTTTACCTGCTTCTTAAATTTCTACCTCTACATACGATTTGTAAATATGGTCGGTGCGGCTTTCTTTGCAATTTCATTTTATGCCGTATGAATCAAATCGGCACTTGTCAGCTTTCATGCAGAATTAGGGAGAAAGACGCGCGAACTTTAAGCATTCATTTGAATTTATTTGTAAATTGAAAAACTTAATACATATATATATAATATAGTTTGACATATCCTCCATAAAATGTTGATTGCATTATTAAATACATAATTTAAATTAAATTACTTTTTATACATTTACAATCAGCTACATTTATTTTATTTATAGATTTAGTTATTTTTTAACAAATTCTTTAACGCTGAATGTAAGTGATACTCATCCATTCGACTTTCTTATTTCATACAAAATTATATAATAAATAAACAACTTTGTGTTTGCGAGGTGCCAAATAAAACATTTTCTTTTACTTGATACATTTGTAATTATTACAGGCTACTGCATCTGTGCGGTATATCATACCTTTGTTGATCATATAGAATAATAATAAGCAAAACAGAAATATAGTCATATTGTCTTCATGTACCCATTAGTTCAACATTCTATTAAATATGTTTTACACGCTAAAAATACGGGTAAAGTTAGTATTTGCAAATCCTAAATGTCAATTTGCCCGTTCATTTGATTTATATAGTGTTGCGTTTTCGGGTTCGCAATAAACAACTCGTGCAATTTATTTATTTAAAACAGTCTGTATATTTACACACGTAAAATTAATTACAATATAAAAAATGTAAAACTAATGTATCACACTTAAACTACTACGATTTAAATTAACACAGGTATTTATTTCTATTACTAATATTTATGTCCGTGTATTTATATCACTTCTATTTATATAACACCGCACCACTATATTTATTTTGTACTACTTATATTTATGTTTACTCTTCGACTCCTTGTCTCAGAATAAGAAGGAGTGATTCAAATATCGCGCCGAAATGGCGTATATTTTTAAAGTATTTCATTGGTTCTTGCGTAGGCAAGTTTAACATGGGAAAATAAGTTTGACAGTGGTTTGACAAAACGTCATTTTATGTTTATAGCCAAGCCATAACCTAGTCTCATACATTTTTACTTTGGTTTATTATACTTGATCATGCATTTGAAACTTTGAATTTGATTAATCTGTCAAAAATACTGTACGTCAGAGCAAAAATCAAACATTCAACAATTAATATCATTGCAAAAATAACTATAGATGAGTTCATACCATAAGTGAACTGGACAACTCACACATATTCTAGAATTGACTCATTAATTTCAAGTAAGTGTTAATTAAATACTAATTATATTACCACATGTTCATATAGGTACATGTTATATTTCAGATATGTCAAACGTAAAGAAACCTGTACTAATAGAAAAAGGTGAAAATATATGGTGGAGAATATGGGAAAAAGATTGGATTGCTGCAAGTATAATGAGTGCACGACAAGCTTTGATGAAAACCTGTAGGATTAAATAGCCATACCGATAAAGATAGGCAATTAAGAATACTTCATATAGGATCTGAATTGATACATAAGATGAAGTTGCTTCAAAAAAATCCCCTTTCAGAATATCACTTATATGAGAACTTTTGACAGAAGCAATTACAAATGTTACAATAAGTATTTGGAAAAATTGTACCGAGCATGTAAATTTTTAATCTTTTTAACACGATGTGAACACTAAATTATATTGTTAATTTCCAATATTTAATAGAAATAAATATTTGTTATACTTTATATATTTTCATAATAAATAAATTTTAATAGGGAATAATAATTAGTAATGTGTAGGTATATGTAATTATCTTTGCAGTTCGTGTAAACAATTTTAGCCGATGTAAATTTTTCTATTTATTGCTGTTGTATGTAAGATTCACATTTCCAAGACTAGTTGCTTGAATTTACCTCCTCAAGGTTTGTATAGCAGTAAAACGAATGATTTATCTATATAAGTTCTTTATTGATATTTAAAATAGAAACTAATAAGTAAAACTTTTTCTGCAAGTTCTTAAGGACATTTTGATAAGAGATAAAAGGTTTGATTCATTCTTGCTCTCTGATACAAATATTTAATAATAAATAGACTTGATTCGCAATTTTCATGTTGATGTAGCACATACACTAAAATGTGCAGTAATTATATATTTATAACGACAATCCTCCTCAAAACGCTCAGAACAAAGCCTATATGCTTTCATTTGTAAATTGAGCCTATATCTTTATCCATAGATTCTTCTAATTTTTTTTTGTAAAACTAGAATGAACAGATTTGAATGTTAAGAGATTTGTATTCATCAAATTATAGATATATGCACCTATTTGTGTTTATAACTTTACTCTCCTGTTTCCAATTGCCGTGCACTCGTATTGCTGCTTCGACTGGTAGAATGAAAAGCGGCACATCCATCTATTTTAACGAAAGTAGTAAATGAAACACAAGACAGCTAAATCCTTGGTTAGAATTAATACAGTTCTTCTAACCTCAATTGTCATGATGTCATATCAAATTGTCTACTAAATTTTAAGCTATGTGTTCCATGTTTTGGCGGGATATTTGAATCACTCCTTCTTATTCTGAGACAGGGTATACCACTCAAGGAACCATTTATTTATTTCTAATATTTATTTTTACTTTGGTCTGTTCCGCGCGACGACTACTAAGGACTTTCTTATTCCGGAATAAGAGATTCATTCAATAGTCTCGTGCGGAACAGGCAGATAAATAAATAAACATAAATAAATAGTTCCTTAAGTGGTAGTCGAAAAGTAAGCATAAATAAGTGAGTGTAGTTGTTACATAAATATTACGGAATGTAAATAGAAGTGACATAAATACGGTACAGTGTTACATAAATAACAGTAGTGAAATAAATACATGTGTTAATCTATTTGTAATAATTTTAAGTGCGTTACATTTATTTTACATTTTTATATTTTGATTAGTTTTATATTTTTATATTGTAATTAATTTTACGTGTGTGAATATACAGACTGTTTTAAATAAATAAATTGCACGAGTTGTTTATTTGGAACCCGAAAACGCACCAATAGTCTGAATTTTCAGTCTCTTTATTTAGTTCATATTATAACTTTTCAATTCAAATATCGCGCCGAAACGCTACTATTTTTAACAGATTGTATTGGTTCCTAGGTAAGCAAATTTAACAAGGAAATATAAATATATGCGATATATTATTATGTTATATTTTATAACATAACCAAGCCGTAACCTGTGAACATTCTCTTGCGTTTTTGTTTTGGTTTATTGTATTTTAGTGTGTTATTAAACACTATCGATATACTTATTTGATTTTATTATTTTGTGTTTTTTTTTCTGTCTTCTTTGTTATTTGTTAAGAGTGTTGTTAGTATTAGTATACACTACACTATTTATTTATACTTATCATGATCTGACAATTGTAATGCATTACAAGTTTGAGAGTATTGACAATTTTATGTAACAGAGGTCTTACAAATATATAGTCTATTATTATTATTATTATCTGTAAGTGTAAATAGGTACGTCACGAACATTAGATAAGGCGCTTCCAACAAAACCGTGAAATTCACCACCCAAACAGCGTCAAGTATTAGCACAATAAAGACGATAAAAACAGTTTTAAATATGTACAAAATTTTAACTCTACAAAAACTAAAATTGAATAGCCTAGCAGCATTTTTCGAATTTCGCGAGTGTTTTATGTTTGCACTGGGCGCATTTGAATAATATATAGAGGTGTACTCGCTATATTTCACTATAAAATTAGTTATAATAGTTATATATATAGAAATATAATTTTGTCAATCAATGTTTGTACATCTATTTTTTGACCAATCTTTTGTTTGAGTACACGGTGTGTCTAGTAATTTCGCAATAAAAAATGAATTAGCCTACCTGTACTCAACTCGATTGTCTTCCTAGCCAACTTAAAACATCCGCGAATTTCGAAAAATGCTGCTAGGGTATTGTGCTGGGGGAATAGCAATTGTAGTAAAATCTTCAAAACATTAAGTAAGGTAAAGGTATTACTTTAATGTTAATATATTATAAATAATGAGGCTAGTATAAGATTATTGTTATTATTAAAAACTAAAAACCCGGCGAACTGACCTCCGGCATTTCAAAGTTTTGAAAATTGCTATCAAATAAAATGTACCTATATTTACATTTTAAGTAATTAGCAACAACCTTAAAAAAATTTTGAAAAAAAATATAGAAGGTTCTTGTCAACAATTTCTTCTCCACTTCGTAAATGTAAAACGGCTACTAGGCTTTTATCGGCGTAAAAAAATCCGTAGGCATCTTTCAATTAAAGATAACAGAAAACTCCATATTTTAAAATGATTCAATTTGATTAAATTGACAAATTAAACTATGTAGTTACTTTTTATGATTTGTGGTGCCAACCTGTGATGCCAACTGCTCATTGTCTATTACGTACTTTCAAATAACTCGTAACATACTAAATTTTATAATTAGTAACCGCAAAAATTGCTGTTAATTATAATTTTAAATTATAATAAATAATTAAAGTATCGTATAACACACAACTAACCTCTAAATAATTGCAAGATAATAACGCCATCTATACTATATGTGCTACACTATAAGGCGACGTAAATGTAACAGATATCTGTAAATGTATGTAATTGCTTACAAAAATGTTACAAATTTTATTTCATGGATCACTTAAAAAATTACACATGTATTTAGCTACTGTTACTATTTTTACCTTCCAAATATAAATACCGAATGTACTTGCTATATTACATATAAATTTACCGTGTAATTTTTAAATGTAGCCATTTTTTCTAGTAGTTGCAAAACCACTAACTTCCCATTTTATTTACGGCTTATATATTAACTTAATTTAAAAAAGAATTCGACCTTTCACCTCGTTTAACCTTTATCTTCATGCTTAATGCATAAAATTTACATGTTTTGATATCATACGCCTGAAAAAATGGAAATAAAAATGGTATTTTTCGGGTACATTTCTCTCCCGCCAAAACGTTATCAAACGCAGCCTTAATACTATAGTTATACAACTGAAGGTTAGTTCGGGTAGGTAGCCAACAGAGGGGTTGGGCAGTAGGATGTGCCCATTCGTAAGTTTTCCCGCTAAATTTGTTGTAGTAAAAGCAGTCTTCTCGTAGTAGTAAAGAGAAGCCAATGGGAGCTTAAAGGAAGTGACGCAATTATCCAATTACACCAATCGTGTTTGTTACAATTTTGTAGGCGTTTTGCTTTAGATTTAAATATCTTAAAATATTTTGAATTAAGGGATATGATAAGTCTACTGACACTAATTTTTCAAATTCCAAAAATAAGTGATGATGTGATTGTGGATGTTAAATGTTATTCTAAAATACATATTGCAAGACGATGTAACGAAGAAATGTCATTTTTCCTATATATTTTATCTTATAATTGACAATGGATATTGCAGTTATACAAGCTGAAAAAGGTTCAAAGTACTAACCTTTAATAAAATCTTTGCTTGCTTATGAATTAGTTTGTTTGTATAACTTGTTGGGTATGTACTATCCTCAACAATAATTGATGATTATTCATTCAGACTTGTATCATGGCAATTGTTGTTACGATTCAGGCCTAGATAAAATAAAAATAACTAGAACCATAATAAAATAAGTAATGTCAAAGCCAAGTACATTTAAGTGTGTATCTAATTAACTTTTATGAAGTGATATACCTCACTTCAACCAGTATGAAGGCTAAAATTCTACATATATAACAATAAAATCCATGAAGATTTCAAACAATTGCAATTAAACGTGGGTGAAAGAAAAATTAAATAGTAGAAATATAAGTAAACTAGTTTGATAATGACGTGTAATGTCAAAACTGCAGTCACATAGTGATTAAAATAAAGTGAAGTTATTCAAATTTAATTGAGTGTTTTATTTTACTTATGTACAAGTAACAGCCGAAAGTGTTACATATTTTAAACTAGTTTTGTTTGATAACCCCTACGTAACTTCAATTATTAGGAATTACTATTATTGAAAGCAATTTTTAAAATCGCAGGTAAATACAAATTGAAGAAACGTCCATATACAGACCATGTGTAGGCAGTACTTACTATATTGATAATTACCAAGAATGTAAATGTATAATGAAAGTTGCTGCGACTTCCCTGACGAGCTGAGGTATTGTGGGTGTAAAAGCAGGATTAATTATAACACTTCTACAGTAAGAAGGATAGTGTTTCTATTATAATAATAAATTTATTATATCAATAATAAGATATACATACAGTTTACACAATAGCACATCAAGCAAAAATGTAATGATAACATCAACACAGGGCTAATTTATGTCATTGACATTGTAGAATGCTTCTTGAAGGAGAATGTCCTTTATTTTCTCTTTAGATACGAAAGTAGAAAGATGTCTACACATAACTTTGATTTTGTTAAATAATTACCAGTGACGTGTTGTACTGAAGTGGCTTTTGTCCTATGTAATGCGGGATGTGCAGCAAATGGTGATGAGGGGTGGAGACTTCTGTAATCTCACCCCTAGTCATGAGGTGTGACAGCTTTTTCAAAGCCCTCCTTAGTTGTTGCAGAATATGTGTCTAGGCTAATGGACTTATCATAAGTTCTCTGAAGAGAGGTGTGCAGCGAATAGTTTGTGAAACACAGACAATTGCTCGAACAGCCTTCTTCTGCAGGATGAGCACCTTTTCTACATAGGCTTACTTACCCCATATTGGTTAAACATTGTTGATATGTGATTTGATAGTCCATAGTATATCATTATTCCAGTAGACTATCAGTTATAAATCTGATATGTCTAATTGCATAAGTAGCAGAAGATAAGTGTTTGACTAATTTAACTAATCTGCGGCTTCCATGTTAATCAAGGAATTTTCAATTCGTAGAATATATGTTTGATCTATGTTTACTAGTAAAATAAATTGTCTCACATTTATCCTGGTTAAGTGATAAATGATTGGCTGTGAACCATTTAAATTTCTAAATTCTGAAGATACCAAAACCTTAAAATAATGTGGTGTTTATAATGCATTTTCTTTGTAAAACGTACTACATTACTGGTTTGAAAGCCTCACATAAACCAGTCAAGTTGATGAAACCATGCAAAGCAACTTAATAAATGTTGTGGTTCGGATAGCTTTTAGTTACTATTTCTTCTTTTACATAATACCTATATCTAGTCATACCAAATATATAGAAGACTGTTTTAGACATACCTGTTGAACACATAGAAAAAAATTAGAATAACCCCAAACTCTGAACCCGAAACAGACTGACATTTCATGTAGGTGAGTATTTAATAAAAATGCTGACTTTTACTTTCTTATACGTAGTATAAGGAAGTATTGTGATGATGAAAATTTTCGACCTCGAGATTTTTGCAGATGTCCACGTTTTGAGGCCCCCTGATTCCAAAAAAGTGGTTTTTAAAAAATGTCTGTGTGTCTGTGTGTGACCACGATAGCGGTCAAACCGCTGTAGATATCAATTCCAAATTTTGTATTTACGAATATAATCTCCCTCTTGAGAACTGATTAGATTTTGAGCAAAATCGGCAGACCGGAAGTAGTAGTTTACTTCAGTGAAAAAATCGAATTTTGCAAATATTTCGTCAATTACTAAGTTTAAACAAATTTATAAAGAATTAAAATGTACTCAAAATTAAATTTGAGAAAAATTGTTTTAATAAAGTTTTTCGAAATTCCTACCGGAAGCAGGTCTTTTACTCTTATCGAAAATCAGTTTTTTGCGAATATCTCGCAAGTCATGCTTTCTAAGCAGGTACATTACGAGTATAAAAGTATTTAGAGCATACTTTTAAATATCTTTTGTATAAAAAAAATTTCAAAATTCAGACCGGAAGTACCACTTTTACTCTTATCGAATAGCGATTTTTTACAAATATGTCGTAAATTATGCATTCTATATATATTTATGAAGAGTACAAAAGTATTTAGAGTTGGATTTGGAATATTTTTTGTATAGATGAAATTTCAAAATTCGGACCGGAAGTAACACTTTCATACGTATAAGAAAGTCGTGTGGTGGCCACACCTCATTTTTTAATACCGTTTTCTTGTTTAGATTTATTTCTTTAAAAAACATGAATACGTTTTTTAAAAAGCCTTTTGTATGTCTTTTTTTTTATTATGTTATAAAAGGGTAATTGTGAGTATAATAAGAGAAAAAAATAGTCATCCTACGATTCTTCAATGAAACATTTACTTAAATCTACTTTATCACAGTTAAGCTATATAGGTTATGTTGATATGTAATTCAAGGGCAAACGATGTGAAAAGCAAATCAAACAAAATATACTCTTATGTAAAATTTAATAGAAAATATCAAAATATATTTACATTTTTTATAAACTTCCGGATTAAATTGTGGGAGTGGCGTTGAGAATATTTCATTGGCTGAGCACTTTCATTCGTTCGTATTAATCCATCTGAAAGATATCAGAGGACGACACTTTACTACATAAGAAATATTTACAGTTTTCTCTAGGTTGTATAACTATAGTATTTATAAACAAGGCCGCTGGGATGGATTTTATTTTCAACAAAAATCATTATTGTGTGATGGTAGTCTTGACGAACAACGTACATTTGGCAAATAAAAAAATATTATCTTTTCTTGTAAGAAAAGACGAATAAATGCTATTTGTTTTATGTTTGAAAATTTATTACATATTACAAATTAATTAAAACAAATTTGTTATCAAGCAGAATTTTCAAACCAATTTTTTAAATTCAAATAAATATAATTTAACGATAAGACCAAAATTATAATTTTCATCAGTCACCATATTCGTATTTTCTAATATTTGCTTATTATAAACTCTACAAAACTATACTTAAATATGTAATACAGTGAAACCTCTCATAAGCGGACACTCATGGTCCCAGTGTTTTCGTCCGGCTATGGGAGATGTCCGCTTATGGGATAGTTCAAAAAAATGCTTTTTGACATATGCATTTTTAAGGTAATGAATAAAAAACAGTATTTCCGTAGATGCAGTTATAATAAATAGCCTTTATAGCAACAAATTCACAAATGTGTAAGTATGTAGATATAAATAACAAATATTAATATGGTAGGTATGCATGTATGTATTATACATATGCACATACATATACAATATGATCATATATTTCTACCCTCTAGAAGGCTATGAAATTATTTCTTGAAAATATTATGTTGGTATGTTCTGACAAATAAAATTCATCTGTCATTAATGTATTTATTAATTGACACTAATCATCAGTATAATATAACCTAATAAGTTAACTTACTTTATGGTACCAACTTAAGTTTAAAAAAGAAAAATGTCATAGCCTTCTAGAGGGTAGAAATATATGATCATACGGTATTAAAAGTTTAAAAACAAATTTACAAGGGTTGAAAAATAGTTATTTATTATACAAGGGAAAAAAGTATTAGATTTTATAGCTCGAGGTAAGATTTATAAAATACCGAGAGCTAAAATCTTTTTTCTTCACGTGTATAATACACAATTCTTTTCTGTGATGGGAAATATGACGATTTAATATTGGAAAAGAACACGTTAATACTATACAGTGCGTTCATGATGAAAGGAACAAATTCGTTTAAAATTCAAGTAATTATTTTGCAGAAAAACGCTCGGACAGGTCGATTAGTATTTTTAGTTTAGAATTTTTTGACATAAGAAAATTATATACAGGCTGTCTAAAAAAGAACATATGCAGCAATCATTGTTTTTTTTTAATGGAACATACTGTATATTATGCCATATTTGAATTGTATGGTAAATTCTCAACACTTTTGTGTAACATACCATATCCCCAAAATCAGCGGTTTTCGGAATAATGACGTTTGAAATGTGATAAATTAAAAAAAATACATGAAAATCGATTAATTTGAAGTAGAGTTTTTTGTTGAAGATAAAATTTGCAATACCAGGTTGTTTTTGTTGGCTTTTAAAAAAATGCTCAAGGTGTCCTTGTTCAATTTAAACATTTTATTTCATTTCCTATGTGTATTTTAATTTATCACAAAACTCATTATTCCGAAAACCGCTGATTTTGGGGATATGGTATGTTACACAAAAATGTGTTTAATGTGTTTAGAATTCACCCTACAATTCAAAAATGGCATAATATACAGGGTGTTCCATTTAAAAAAACCAATGATTGTTGCATATGTTCTTCTTTAGACACCCTGTATATAATTTTCTTATGCCAAAAAATTCTAAACTAAAAATACTAATCGACCTGTCCGAGCGTTTTTCTGCAAAATAATTACCTGAATTTTAAACGAATTTGTTCCTTTCATCATGAACGCACTGTATATTAACGTCAGAAAATCAATCGATGTGACATTTGAAGCGACATTACACCTGCGTTGCTAAGGAAACCTGTAAAGTATTCAAATATCTGTCAATTTAACCGGGAAAAAAGTGCTCACTTTCTTCCCGGGTTGAAAAAGTTACATTTTATTACCTGTCAAGAAAGACAAAATGTCAACTTTTTTCCCGTCACAGAAACATAGTTATTTATTATACAAGGGAAAAAAGTATTAGATTTTAGCTCGATGTAAGGTTTATTTCCCAACGCGAAGCCGAGGGAGATAAAATACCGAGAGGTAAAATCTAATTTTTTTCCCGTGTATAATAGACAATTTTTTCTGTGATGGGAAAAACGACGATTTAATATTGAAAGAAACACGTAAATACTGTATATTAAAGTCAGAAAATCAATCGATGTGACATTTCAAGTGACATTACACCTGCGTTGCTATGGAAACCTGTAAAATAATCAAATATCTGTGAATTTAAGCGGGCAGAAAGTGAGCACTTTTTTCCCATGGGCAGAAAGTGATTACTTTCTGCCCGGGTTGAAAAAGTGACATTTTGTTACCTGTCAAGAAGGATAAACTTTTTTCCCATCACAGAATAAAAATATTAATTTTCGTCTGTTGAAACTTGGCTTGCTTCCTTTTTAAATGATGATTTTCTAATTTTTTTAAATGTTGAAATGCAATAAAGGCATCCCTTATAAAGCATTTCAAACGGACATTTTGCTTCACTGCCTCATCACATGATTTTATCGACTCAGGGGCTTGGTCATCGACTTCGTCCTCCGAGTCTTTTACTTCCACAGTGTCATTTTCATTTTCTAATTCAATTTCTATATGTCATGATCTTCAGCGTGGACCGCTTCATCGATAATTAAAAATTCTTCCAAATTTTTATCACTCAATTCGACGAACCCATTTTGCAGATTTAAAAGTGTTGATAGTGGCAGTTCATCCTCGGCATCAAACCTGGAAGCATGCGATTATCTGTTATGAACGCTGCTTTACGAAAGTAATTTTTAATAGTTGCTGCTTCCACTTTATCCCACGAAGTTTTAATGAAGTATAAAGCTTCAAGTACATTAATACATCTCGCCAGCTGTGATGCGGAATTGGCTTTATCCATTTTAGATGATATTTGCTTCAAAATAAAGCCTCTGTAATGGATCTTGAAATTTTGTATTATGCCCTGATCCAAGGGTTGACATACTGCAGTTGTGTTTGCAGGTAAAAAATTATATTAACATTCGTTAGATTCAGATCTCTAGGATGATGTTGTGTATGTAATCGCACAGTTATTATTGATGAGAATGGTAATAAAACTACACTAAATACTTATCACCTTTTATTGCTTTTTTACACCTTATATATATATCCCGAAACATCAAAAGAATGTCCCACATTCCCTCTCCCGTGATAGTCTCTGTAATTCAGGATGACCAACCTTACTCTGATACATTTCACTGCTAATACATAACAACTCTTCCCTCTCCCAGAAACAACTAATACATTTACAAATTTAATCTAACTGGAGGTCTAGTAACACGTTTAGATCGCCGCAACTCAGAAATGTCACTGGAGCAAGGCTGAGTCCGGACGGCAGGTAAAACAGCTTGACTAGTTTCAGCCAAACCGGAAGATTCAGTTATACTTTCGGGTTCACCGCTATTTTCAGGTAGTGATGCTGAAATTGGAACCTCAGGACTTTGGTAAGTATTAGTATTGCCCTCAGCACCGGGCGAAGCCAGGTCGTCACACAAGACAGGCAGGCAGGTATTCCTAATCCTACTTATTGGCGTATTCTCCCCAATTGACCTTATTTGATCAATGTGTCTTTTCCAGATTCTAGAATCGTCTAATCTAATTAGGTAATGCAATTTGCCCAATCTCTTTTCCACACGACCGAACTCCCACTTATCGCAATGAATGTAATCTCTAGCCTCTACTCTCTCTCCTACTATCAAATCCCGTGCCCCTTTTACGTTAGGTAAGGTGTTACCTGGTGCATTATTAGCACTTGGCCTAAATAAGTCTAACCGCGACTTAATTTCCCTACCAAACATCAAGTAAGCAGGACTTACACCGGTTACTGTATGCGGTGATTGTCTGTACTGTGAAAGAAATTTAGAAAGTTGTCTTTCTCTATCACTATCGCTTCCCTTAAGTGCCCTTAATGCCTGTTTAAAAGTTTGTACATACCTCTCCGCCAAACCGTTGGTTGCGGGGTGGTACGGTGCACTTAGTTTGTGTATAATCCCGTTTTTCTGCAAAAATGTCTTAAATTCGTATGACACGAAAGTTTGCGCATTATCTGAAACTAATATACAAGGGATTCCGTATGTCGCAAAAATTTTCGTTAATAGCAAAATCGTAGTTTGAGAAGTCGTATTCTTAACTACATGTATTTCAGGCCATCGAGTATGTGCGTCTACTAAAATAAAATAATAATAATTCATGAATGGCCCTGCAAAGTCTATATGCACTCTCTCAAAAGGTGTAGTAGGCGTTTTCCATGGGTGAATTGGAGCTTTTTCCGGATTATTTTTAATTTTGTTACAATCTATGCAATTTTTGCAAATAATCTCTATATCATAGGAAATGCCCGGCCACCAACAATGACCTCGTGCTAGCGCTTTCATTCTAACAACTCCGAAGTGTGAAGAGTGTAATTCCTGTAAAACTCTCATACGTAAATTCTCAGGGATTACCACCATCTGCTGTCTAAAAATGCAATTTCCTTGTAATGTGAATTCTGTTTGTGGTATATTGAATCTATCTTTTGCTTGTATGCTTTTACCTAACCTTAAAGCAGTGAATAATTCCTTTAAACTTTTATCTTTTGCAGTTTCTAACTCTAATTCTTTTACTGTAATGGGTAGCGTCTCTATTTGAAATATTTCGAATTTATCTGAAACATCGTAATTATGAATGCTCGTTGAGTTAACAGGTAGCCTTGATAACGCGTCAGCATTTGCGTGTAGTTTTGTATTTTTGTATTTAATTTTGTAACTAAAACATTGTAAAAATAAAGCATAATGCTGCATGCGTGAAGTTGTTAATGTAGGTAGGTTTTTAGTAGGTGAAAATATTTGAACTAAAGGCTGATGGTCTACCAACAACGTAAATGGACGACCATACAGATAATAATAAAATTTTTTAATACCAAAAATTATTCCGTATGCTTCTTTGTCAATTTGAGCATATTTTTGTTGTACTTTCGTTAGGGTTTGTGATGCAAACTGGATTGGACGTTCCGTGCCGTCAGGGTATGTGTGCGATAGTACCGCTCCTACCGCGTATGGACTGGCATCCGTAGCTAAAACTAGTGGAAGTGTTGGATCAAAATGTGCTAACACGCGCTCCGAAACGATTTCGTTTTTAACTGCTATGAATGCTTTTTTGCAATTCTTGTCCCATTTGAAAGGAACTCCATCCTTTAATAAATTGTAAATTGGATGTAATATAGTACTTAAATTTTTAAGAAAACGGCCGTAATAGTTTACTAAACCGACAAATGCTCTAACTTCAGTTTTGTTAGATGGAACTTTCGCGTTTTGAATCCCTTCCATTTTCTCTTTTGTTTTGTGTATTCCAAATTTATCAATAATGTACCCGCAGTATTCGATTTCTTTGGCAAAAAATTTGCATTTTTCATAATTTACACGGATATTATATTTGGCTAATCGGCCTAGAACTTTTTCCAAGCGTTCCAAATGTGTATTATCGTCCGGCCCTGTAATTTTTATGTCGTCTAGAAACACTGAAACACCCGGTATATCTTTTAGGATGTTTTCGAATTCGCGTTGCCAAATTGCCGGTGCACTGGCTATTCCATACATTAATCTAGTACTTCTGTATAACCCCTTTGGTGTACTTAAGGTAAGATATTTTCTATCCTCCGGACGTACTTCCATTTGTAAATACGCTTGTTGTAAATCCAATTTTGTAAACTTGTCACCGCCCGCCATTGACGAAAATAACAATTCAATGGTAGGTAATGGATATTCATCGATGACTAAATTTGGATTCAAAGTGCATTTAAAATCTCCGCAAATTCTAATATTTCCGTTTGCTTTTACGATCGGAACAATGGGCGTCGCGTATTGCGAACTATTTACTTTCTCTAACACCCCTTCCTTTTCTAGATAATCTAGTTCCTGTTCCACCTTTGTGAGGAGTGCATAAGGCACTTTCCTAGCCTTAACAAAAAATGGTTGTGTATCCTTTTTTATTTTAAGACTAGCCTGCAATCCCGTAATTTTACCCATATTCTTTTCAAAAACTACCGAATATTTTGTCAGAATACCATTAAGATGTGTATTTGTATCTATGTGTGCAATATCTGATGTATTTAGAAAATTAATGTTCAATTGACGTATCCACTCACGCCCGAGCAAAGGTCGTTTATCAGAATTAACAACGTATAAATTTAATTTCTTTGTAATATTTCCGTATGCAACCTGTACTTGTGTGAAACCTACAACGTCCAGCCTTTGCTTACAATACGTAACTAAATTTATTGGTGTCTTTTGTAATTGTAAATTAGAAAAATACCTTTTGAATGATTCCAAATTCAGCAATGTAACAGCTGCGCCCGAATCCAATTCAAACAAAATCGTTACCTGATTTATCCGTAATTCCAATGTAAATTTTTCTCTGTATTGAGAATGTTCAGAGTGCACTGATAAAATCTCATCCACCTGATCCACTCGACCTGCATCTCTGGACTTCATGCACACCTTGCTCAAATGACCCTTCCGCCCACATGTAAAACAGGTCAAATTTTGTTGTTTGCATTTATTTGCTAAATGTTTCTCGGACCCACACCTAAAACATTTTAAAGAGCTTTTAGTATCCTTATAGTTTCTAGAATTATGAGATCGTTGCACTCCACTTGACACTGTACTCTGCTTTTTATTTTGCACTCTTGTAGTTCCCACACTGTATACACTGGACGTGTTAGGCCGATGAAGTTGTGCCGCATCTCTAGCTGAGGTTTCCATACCCACTGCTATCTCGACTGCTTTTTCGATGTTCAGGTCCTTTTGCTCAAGCAATCTACTTTGAATATTTTGACCTCGTAGGCCAAAAACAAATTGATTACGTAATGCCTTCTTAAGGTAATCTCCAAACTTACATGTTGTTGCCATTCTCTGCAATGCAGTTAAATAGTCTTGGGCACTCTCCCCTTCATGTTGTTTTCTTTGCAGGAATCTAAAATTCTCAGCAATTTCTAATGGTTCCGGATTATAGTGCAATTTCATTGTATTCACTAATTGTTCATATGTCTTGCTTCCTGGATCTTCCGGTGATATTTTATCACATAAGACATCGTACGCATCTGGCCCCATGTAGTGTAATAGGTACGCCGCTTGTTTATCGGTTGGCACCGAAAAAACGTTAAAAGCACTCTCTAGTCTCATCAACCATCTATCGAATTTTTTTGCTGTATCGAATATTTCGATAGAAAAAACTGTGTGTATTGCATGTGTCGCTGTTGTTTCCGACATATTAGTTTGTAAATGTATATAGGTGCTTGTACGAACGTAATTGTAGCTGTAGCTATTCCTTTGTTTTTAAGACGCCATGCGGTCTGTCTTACCGATATAACAAAATAAATGTTTTGTATCACTTATTTATCGTAGAATAATTGTAGATTCGAACTGCCTCGTCGCCAAACTGTTGTGTATGTAATCGCACAGTTATTATTGATGAGAATGGTAATAAAACTACACTAAATACTTATCACCTTTTATTGCTTTTTTACACCTTATATATATATCCCGAAACATCAAAAGAATGTCCCACATTCCCTCTCCCGTGATAGTCTCTGTAATTCAGGATGACCAACCTTACTCTGATACATTTCACTGCTAATACATAACAGATGAGATGCTACATTATCCAAGAACAAAAGAACTTTTCTTTTCTGTGATCTAATTTTCTTGTCAAATTGTTGCAACCATTCAGTCATGATATCTCGTGTCATCCATGCTTTTCTATTAGATTTCCAATTGACTGGTAGGTCTTTAATTAAAACATAACTAACAAGATCTCTTTTTCCCCTGCCATGTTTACACAAAACAAAATAGTGAATCTTTCCTTGGACACCTTACCACCGATACATTTGTCACATGTCAAAGCGAAAGTTTTATCGGGTAAAGTACGGAAGAATATCCCACTTTCATCAGCATTATAAATATTCTCTGGTGAATACCCAAGCAATATAGATGGAAGCTTTGCCTTGAACTGGTCGACGTCTACCTGAATTACATCTGAAGTTTCGCCAGCTATACATTTGAAAGAAATGTTATGTCGTTTACGCCATTTTTGTAGCCAACCACCTGATGCAGAAAATGAGGAGTATCCTGTTTGCTGAGCAATTTCTCTTGCCTTGGCCTTTACTATCGGTCCAGAAATGGGAATGTTCTGGCTTCTAGCCCTTGAGAACCAATCAAAGCAAATGCTGTCTATACGAGAACATTCAGGTTTAAGAAACCTTTCTTCTGGCGAATATTTATACCAGACTGCCATTTGCAGCGAATATTTTTCTTCTTTTTTGAGATTTCTGCAGCCTGTGTTTTCCCGATATTGAACCTTTGCAAAAATATTAATAAATGTTAAAACTTGTGTATTTTTCGTAAATAAAATGCCTTACAGTTTTGCTAGTTCACAAACTGACAGCCTTTCTTACTCCAACGTGTTGATAATTTCATTTTTTTCGTTCAACGAAAGTATATTTTTTCGCGGTGCCATTCTAATATGTATGTACCTATGTGTACGAGATACAAGTTGTGATTGTTTCAAAAGCAGTAAAAATAGGAAGGGTAAAGTAAGCAACACGTATAATTACTATAGTAGCTTGTAATAGGGGAATCACCGCGTTAACTACGGATAAGAGAGTGTAAAAAGGGAAGACACCGAATTCACTGCAAATCATAACACGCACCGAGCATACGACCAGGTAAAAAGGGGAATACCGGATTTATTATGATTATTTTTGGGGTATTACATACTTAGAAATAGTTTTGTGCCCGCTTAAGAGAATTTTTAGGTACAAATGTAAATATATTTTTAGGAATTACGCGGTATTCCAAGGAATTTAATGGGTTTTGCATCTAATTTGAAGGGTATTAGTGTGAAATGCCTCACATTTGGGAATTGGTGTACAAAATATTATAAGCGAATTACCCCTCGGGTAGAATTGAATTTGTTATGGGTTTTATGTCATTTTTTGGACGTATTATTAGACACCAGTGATCTTTTGTGTATATTTTTTATCCAGATCAAACAGTTACGGTACTTTTTTATAAGAACTTCGTCGTTGTGGAGAACAGAGATGTCATACAAAGCATATCGGTGTACGAGCTGTTTACACAATGTGGTATAAATAATTTTCTTACACGTCTTTCCTAAACGTCATATTAGCAAATCTGAATGTATTCAGAAGAGTCTCACTCTTGACTAATACAACGGGGACATATAGAAAAGAAGCGGATGACACACACAAGGAGGCGGAAAATACGGAGCGGCATGCAGTCTCACTACAGCATGCCACTTCGTATTTTTATGAAGTCCGTAACAATCTAGCAAAAATACAGCAAAACAGCTTTACTACTCGTTTACTTTTTACCGCACATGACTGTACATTTCAAAAAGTAGGCAATGAAATGCCCAGACAATGAATAATTTATTATACAAAAAAATTATTTACATACTATAACAATATAATACTAATAATAAATTTATTGTATCACAAACAAGATTTACATCATATATACCGGTTTCTTTTCTTGTTACATGCATTCTAAGTTGAACTTTCTGCAAGTCATCTATAAAATCAAGTTTCTTTGATTTCACGAAGTTTATTATTTATGAAGTATCTGGTTTCTCTTACTGATTTGGTTTAAGTCGGAAATGCTTTTACAAGGAATCTCATGAAGATAGGTGGAAATAAATGAATTTGCAGGACACATATTTGTAAATATAGGCCGTTTCATTTCTGGTATGTCTCAATACCTGTGTAAAAACTCTCGATATCTCTGTGACATGTTTCGATATCTATATATTCATTAATATCCTTAATTTCCTATTCATACTTGGTGTATTTTTAAACTCGTTATTAAAAAATTTCAGAAGGTAAAACAGGCTAAATATATGGTACGGTATGGTAATATCAGAAATAACTTTGATCTTTTTGTGACCCGTATTTTCCGTTTCATTCCCCTTTCTCTTAATAGCATATCCTGAACATGATGGAATTGGTTTGGCTATACTTAAATGTTTATTGTTAATTGCATAATTCTTACATATTGTTTCTAAAGTGCACTCTGTCTGAAAATTCATTTGATACAGCTAGTGGTAACAGAAGCTTCCTTTCAACGTTCATTAACATATCTGCTACAAAATGTTTCCTGCATATCCGATACTTTGCATAAAATTCTAAGGGATCTTCTGTCGATAAATCATATCTTCCACATGCTTCCACCCATTTTTTTACAACTAGAATATGAATTAATATTATTACTGATAGGCGAAAAAATAGGAAATTAAATAAGATTCTTGATAACTTGTTTACTTACATACCATGATCTTTAGGAAATCTAAAGAAATGTAATTTTCTGTTTTTATATGGGCACATTTGTCCAATTTGCTTTGGTATCATACTCATAATTACGAAATACGAGTAATTCAAATACAATAATAATTACAATAAACAGACTAAACAATATAAAGCAAATGGCGTCTGCTGGCTAGGTTATGTGTACATGTTTTGTTTATGTTCAGTCCATTTAAATTGGAATGTTTTCTATCCTACTCTACAAATGTAATTCCTTTTTCGAGTGTCACATATTTAGTATTCTCTAATCTGCGCTACTACTAAGGTTTCATTTGGCAAAATAAAAGCAATTTTTGATTATCAAGTGTGACATACAGGATTTCTACGCCAAGGTCTTCTATTGAGGTGTGTTCCAAATGCACATGAGTCACACTGATAATCAAATTTTTTCAAATGTTTAGTTTTGATATGCACTTCTAAATTATAGGTTTGTTCGAACCTCCAGTTCTAAACAGTTCCGGAACCGTTCTAGAATTAGTAGTTCTGATAATAATGTGCATGTCAGGCCAAATCCTGGTTCTAGAACGGTTCGAAATCCTGAAGGTTCGAACAGTTTTAAAATTGGAATTTTAGGGAAACTTGTATTACCAACATTAGTAATAGTAATATTAAAAAAACACCAAACTTATCGGAAGAAATATCAATCGTAATGACCGTTTAATAGCTAATGCATCTAACTACCAAAATTGCGACAGGATTTAAAAAGTAATGAAAAAGTTGTTTATATGAAATACGTTTTTCTAAATATTGTAATGGATAATTCTGCATTTTTTATATAAGCAATATATTTATATACAACACACCAAACTGGTGGACAAATATCAATCGTAATGAACATTTAAATGTTACTGCATCTGCATCTAACCACCAAAATTGCGACAGGATTTAAAAAGTAGTGAAAAAGTTGTTTATAAGAAATACATTTTTCTAAATTTTGTTATTGATATTTCTGCATTTTTTTAAAAAAAACACCAAACTGGTGGACAAATGTCAATCGTAATGAACATTTAAATGTTACATCTTAAAATTGCGACAGGATATAAAAAGTAATGAAGAAGTTGTTCAGAAGTACATTTTTCAAAATTTAGTAATTTCTGATAAACCGGGTAAATAAAACAAGGATTTTTAGTACAAGCTGTTATTAATAATTGGCACGTGCATCAAATGCACACACACATTAATAAATATGTATTACATAATTATAAAATCAACAATCATGATGCATTTAAAGAAATATATTACAATACATTTTCAATGTTCAAAGCCAACTCCTCTTCTTTTTTTTAATCTGTGAAGTAGTACACTTTTTCAATCCATTTTGGAGAATTGAAGCCTTTTTGGTAATTTGAATTGCGATACCTACATGATTTGGTACTTACATCAATCAGACTCTGAACGTTTTGTGTCACAAGTCTGGGAGTCACATTAACTTGCAATGTAACATTAACTTGCAATTTATTATAATTTTCATGACGTAACAGGCTGGTACAAACACATACATATAATAGATTGTTCAGATATCTAATATATTGATATCACAAATTCCCTTTATTTTTCTTAAATCTCAAGGGGGACACATCGAACCAAAAATTATAAGTTTAATTTACATAATATTAAACACTATTTTGTCTAAGTTTAACAAATATGTCAGTTTCTCTACAAATATATGATAATTATAAATTAACTTTTCACATGTTTGCAAGTTCCTATAATTGTACCATTACATTCACTTTATTCTTAGAGGAAGAATCACTTGCTAGACTCAAGAACATGGTAGTCAATGAAGTAATTTCTAAAACAATAAACCACCATTTGAAGAAACTAATGTTTAGTCACATACTTATAGCTGTTTACTTTGGCTATTACAAAATTGATATAATGGGTGTGAATAAAAACTATAAAAAAAATTAAAAATAGGTTTGATGAACCGAATCACTCTAATAATATGACAAACTAAAATAAAAAAACAAATAGGTACTTGAACGACAACTTAAAAACTAACCTACAACAATTCCAATCTCTGAAGTACAACATAAATACGATAAACATAACCAGAAAAATGCCAAAGTTGATACGAATGACAATTAGGCATGCTCCGGATATATCAGAATTTCAAATACTAGCCCATCATCGAGAACTGTTAGAACCGTTCCGAACGGTTCTCGAATTACTAGTTCTGAAAGACCGAACACTGAACTACCAGTTCTCAGAATTTGCAGTTCCAGAACTGCATGGTCCGAACAGTCTTTTTCTTAAATGACATGCGCACTAGTTCTAGAACCGTTCAGAACTGCAGGTTCGAACAAACCTTATATTTGTTGTTTGTTTCAAATCCACACATGTCACATTTATAATCAAATTGCTTCTAATGTTTGCCTTTTATATGTCTTTCTAAATTATATTTGTTATTTGTTCCATATTCACAAGAATCACATTTATAATCAAATTGCTTCAAATGGTTACTTTTTATATGTTGTTTTAAATAACTTTTGATGTTTGTTCCATATTCACAAGAGTCACACTTATAATCAAATTGCTTCAAATGGCTACTTTTTATATGTGCTTCTAAATAACTTTTGCGATTTGTTCCATATTCACAAGAGTCACACTTATAATCAAATTGCTTCAAATGATTAGTCTTTATATGTTCTTCTAAATGCCTTTTATTATTTGTTCTAAATTCACAAGAGTCACATTTATAATCAAATTGTTTCAAATGGTTACTTTTTATATGCGTTTCTAAATGACTTTTGCGACTTGTTCCATATTCACAAGAGTCACATTTATAATCAAATTGCTTCAAATGGTTACTTTTTATATGTTGTTTTAAATTACTTTTGCGACTTGTTCCATATTCACAAGAGTCACATTTATAATCAAATTGCTTCAAATGGTTACTTTTCATATGTTGTTTTAAATTACTTTTGTTATTTGTTCCATATTCACAAGAGTCACACTTATAATCAAATTGCTTCAAATGGTTGCTTTTTATATGTTGTTTGTAATAACTTTTGATGTTTGTTCCATATTCACAAGAGTCACACTTATAATCAAATTGCTTCAAATGATTAGTCTTTATATGTACTTCTAAATGACTTTTGTTATTTGTTCTAAATTCACAAGAGTCACATTTATTATCAAATTGCTTCAAATGGTGAGTTTTTATATGTCTTTCTAAATGACTTTTGTTGTTTGTTCCATATTCACAAGAAACACATTTATAATCAAATTGCTTCAAATGGTTACTTTTTATATGTTGTTTTAAATAACCTTTGATGTTTGTTCCATATTCGCAAGTGTCACATTTATAATCAAATTGCTTCAAATGATTAGTCTTTATATGTACTTCTAAATGACTTTTGTTATTTGTTCTAAATTCACAAGAGTCACATTTATAATCAAATTGCTTCAAATGGTTACTCTTTATATGTGCTTCTAAATTACTTTTGTTATTTGTTCCATATTCACAAGAATCACATTTATAATCAAATTGCTTCAAATGGTTAGTTTTTATATGTGTTTCTAACAATCTTTTGTAATTTGTTCTATATCCACAAGAGTGACATTTATAATCAAATTGCTTCAAATGGTTAGTTTTTATATGAATTTCAAAATGTTTTTTTTGGTTTGTTACAAATTCACAACAATCACATTTATAATCAAATTGCTTCAAATGGTTACTTTTTATATGTTGTTCCAAATGACTTTTGATGTTAGTTTCAAATTCACAAGAGCCACATTTATAATCAAATTGCTTCAAATGATTAGTCTTTATATGTACTTCTAAATGACTTTTGTTATTTGTTCTAAATTCACAAGAGTCACATTTATAATCAAATTGCTTCAAATGGTTACTTTTTATATGTGCTTCTAAATTACTTTTGTTATTTGTTCCATATTCACAAGAGTCACATTTATAATCAAATTTCTTCAAATGCTTATTTTTTTTATGTGTTTCTAAATAACGTTTGCGATTTGTCCCAAATTCACAAAAGTCACATTTATAACTAAATTGCTTCAAATGGTTAGTTTTAATATGCCTGCTTATAGATCGTTTATGTTTTGCTCGAAACACACACAGCGAACACTTAAATATTCTCATTTGATCTCGTGAGCTGGATTGTTCTACTTCTGTATTTGTTATGCCATAACCAGCCTTAGAATGTTCTTGGTCGTCCTTTCCTACAATAAAAGCGTGCGTATTTTTCACGTGTAGCCTGAAGAATTCTTTAGTCTTGAAACGTCTGCTACATATCCCACATTTATACATTTTAAATTTGTAATGCTGATTGTTCGTGTGCTCCTTGAGCTCTGCATGGTACTTCGTCATGTACTTGCACTGCATACACTTATAGATTGGAGGGAAACATCTCTTGCGTCCGTTCAATGCTGTTGACGCTTCTTTGACCGGTGGTGTCGGTAGGATGCACTTTCTGAAAATAAATAAATATTTCTAATGTCATGCTTATCAATGTAAGGGCGGCATTAATTTGGCTAATGCGCTTTAATAAGGTAGATAAAGTCCCCAGAAGGGTTCATATAAATACGAAATTTATTTTCACCACTGTTTTTGACATAAATACCACTTTACACTATGCCTGGTGTGGCTCAACATCATATTTCTTTCAATGTCGAGCTAGAGTCAACATTATAAAAACAATTACTAAAATAGATTAATATGTTAAAATCTGGTTTCTTTTTTCAAATACTTTGTATAAATAATTAATGCTGTAAGCCGTCACTTTGTGATAATCCATATTAAAACAATAAAAACACGTTTACTTTGTTGTATCACTATATTTAAACAAATGGTGTGACCGCGGTTTCGACCAACATGGCCATTAACGAACGCAGTGCTGAATGAGACACAAAACTATAAGCGATTTTTGTCAGTTACCAGGTATGTAATGGTAAGTGCGGTTACAATAACCGGTTTGTTTTTGTCCAAAACGGTAATAGAGGGGAAGTGTACATGACGTCACAATAATACGTCATAGGTACATACCGCTAGTTACCCAATCTAAATGTCAAAACTTGGACAAACTGGGGAAAGATTGCTAACCTCAAAAGGTAAGAAAAATACGTGTAAATCAAACAGTGTATTAAGGTTATTATAAAAGTTACATTTAAGGAAGACCAAGTATTCAGGATGATGTGTTCAGGAATAAACAGCAATAACGTCTGTGAAAACGCCGAAATAATTACATTATTAATCAATGACAAAAGTAAAGATGTGGAGTGCCATGTGGATTTGGAAACTGCGAATATCTTATTAAATGGTAAGCAAATAATTATTAATTCTAAAATGACCGTTAATACTAAATAATCTTGTCTTAATACTCACTAGATCCAGAGGCAGCAGATCGTTACATCGATAATCTCAACACAATAGAGAATCAGAATAACAATGAAGATAGTGTTGAAGATAATAATAGTGATGTGTCCGAGGCAGCTATGGACATGGACAATAATAATGATTGTATCTGGAGAAAGAAAAAACCAGATGGAAGAGATCATACTGCAACAGTTTTCTTTTTAGCATTAAGAGACAAATATAAAAAACAATTTAACGACAAGCGCACAATTAAAACGCAGCTATGGAAGAAAATAGGAAACGAAATGGCAGAAGCAGGTTACAATCTTGGAGAAAATGCCCAAGAAAAATGCAGACAAAAATTCTGTAATATGCAGAAGCAGTATATAAACCATATCAGACGCATGAAATTAACTGGAACTGGACGTAAAGACCCACCACCATATTTTCAAGAACTCCATAGCATATTGGGATCCAAAGATAAAATCTGCCCCAGCACTTTAGAAGACTCTTTAGACGAAGCTGAAAGTAGTGAGGCGTCCTCTTCTGGATCTGCACAGCCAGCAGCCATAGATGCTACGAATATAAAAAATAGATTTTCTCGTATGAAAAAAAGTGTAAGACCACCAAGTGTAAATTCCCAGATTTTGGAACTCATTAACAGACACCATGCAGAAGATCAACAAAATAAAAACAAGCTATTTGATCTCATAGATACTCAAAATAAACAGCGAGACAGGATGTTAGATTTAATGGTGAAGATGGTAGAAAATACAAAACAAAAAGACCATTCTTAAAATAATTTCAACTTAGCGACCTATTATAACTATTTGTATTAGTATTATATTAAAATGGTTATTTTTTTTATTTGTACTGTATGTTGATGGTTTAGTTTCTTGTTCTTACTTTTGTTTGATTTAGGATTTATCGTTTGTTATTTGCTTCAATACATTTAATAAGTATTTAGATATATGTATTGTAACAATACACCCCGTTCATAAAGTGTATAACTACATTCAACTAAATTGCCACACTTTGGCCAGCTATAAAATGTATTAATGTCTACTTAATAGCTATGTACAAAACCAAAATCTATACATAAAATTAATAGTGATCATAGACATTGATTTATTGAGTGACCCTTGTATGTGATTTACTAATAATATAATCACGTCATTTATCTTTATAATATTCAATATTCTAATTAAACTTTATTTTAATACCCGACTAGCTTTATTTTCAATACTTGTTCAAATTGTATATAATTTTATTATTAATTCATCCTTATTATCATATAATCAATTATTACTTCAATTCTTAACTTTCATATTTTAATAAATCCTCAATTCTTACTTTGTACCTTACATTAACATTTTCCTGAATTCTAAAGAAACTTAATATGGTTCTGTCCTCGCGAATTATATAAACCATCAAATAAGTGTATTATTTGTCATAAAGATGGCACTACTAGACCCTATAACATAAAGTCCCTAGATATATAAAGTACCGCAATTACCTCCATTTTGGCGCCAAAGAAGCGGCAAATTTAAAAATCTGTCAGTTTTTTTTAACTACAAAAATACAATAGTTGTCAAACAATATGTCAAAAATGTATTCAAATTGTAAAATAGCTTATTGATTTCTTGACGAAATACGAAAGTTGTCTAATTAAACTTTAGAAAAATATAATTGTGATTGTGTCGTTAGCTAAAGAGGACCAATCGAAAAGCAGCAAGCTAGTGTATATGTGTGTGCATGATTTTTATTATTTATTACTCAACAGAAAATCCAAGTATAGAATAAATGTACAATAGAAAAGACAAAAAATGTATATTAAAAAGGTAATACATATAAATAACAAAATATAGAACTAAAAATAAGAGTAGATACATATAAATATTATATATTACTAAGTTTAAGTATTTGTTATTCATTATTAAAGTAAAGATTTACAACACGGTTTCTTATCATCCTTCATTCATTCAACAAATTATGATCTGCCATAATATATCTTACTGGCACATCTTCATGGACTATTTTTTTATAAAATTCACAGTCTTTTCATGTATGCTCTCGTCTACTCTTGACCAAGCAAGTTTTGTATGTCTACTGGTAATTATTTTGAACCATTTAAACACAGTCTTACAAAACCAAGCAGTGGGTGCATGGGCCTGATGAATTTTCCCTTTCGCAATGAAATATTCAATGCCAGCACCTGTATCATGGTGCAGAAGAGCATGTGCTGTACAGACATCCATTTTTGCAAAGTGGGTAAGATCAAACAGGTGTCCTTTTAGTCTTGGAGCGGCTTTTAAATTCATTTCTGAATCTAAATCAAATAATTGTCGTTGGTCGTATGGCTCCAATGTCAATACATACACTGCCAAGATTAAATTTTTTTGAATTACTAGATCAATTTCAAAAATTTTGTGTGTAATCAGTGATGTAGCCAGATTTTTAAAAACATGAACAGGGTCTGGCATAATATACAACCTTTCTTGTTTGTTCAAGGGATGTGGACAAAAATTAACTATTTTAGAATGTCTATTGGCTGAAATGTTAAGTAGTCTCCAGAAACTTCTATTTAGGGGACCCATGTCCGAAATTATAGTTTTCACTGTTACACCTACATCACTAGCTCGCTAAATGTATTGAAATAGTTTTTTCAGAACTTCATCAGCACTGTATGACTTTGTAGTCAGTTCAGTTCATACCCCACTGTAGTGTAGTGCAGAATTTGTTTCTAAATGTTCTTGATCCTGATTGGTAACAATTGGAGAAGTTGTCGCATTAGCAGTCGGGTCTGCAACATTTGCAATTAGATATGAGTAACAATTGGAACAGGACAAAAGGCATCTTACCTAATAGTTTTCGTTTGATTCCTTGACTTCGTGGAAAGTCAGCTATTGCAATAGTTGGAATTGCACTTTTTTTAACAACTTCCGATTATCCAACCTGTTTAATTCGAATTGGTCAAGTTCGAAGTGTGCCTGAAAATTGCAAAAAAAAAAACATCTTCACATTAGGTAACATTCTGCAAGTGAATAAGAATATGAAAGAATTGAGCAAATATAGGATACTTACCTCACATAACAAAGCTCGTTCAGGCAAGTCAACTCGATTGATAAATGCAATCCATGCTTTACGCCGATCATCATTATTTGATGTTGGTATTCGGAAAAACCGAAATCCGTTCTCGCCACGGTTTCGACATCGACTCAAACAACAACTGGGCATGGTTCCAACTGGTTCCAACGCACGTAATAACCTTACCCTTTATGTCATTATGTCAACAGCGATCTGCTGATTGCTCCGCGTGTCCAGACACTACCAACTCAATCACTAAAGTCCCTAAAAGTCACCAAATCACCGCCATTTTGGCGCCGTTATAATGGGACAAACCAATTGCGGTACTTTATTATCTAGGGACTTTACTATAACAGATGTATACATGAATACAAATACATAAAATTGTATTTATTTCATCAAATTGCTTTCTTGTAAGTTGTGAAATGTTTTACACAAAGTGGTTATTTTTATGAATCAGTCATTACAATACATGACAACTAATAAATACTCTTTTCGGTAAGAAAACTATCAATATGTAGTTTCTCTATATGATTATTACAATTACATTTATTTCTTTCAGGTTAGAATCTTCGATAATATTTTCTGGATCTAAATTTTTTTATTATAAAATAAAACGATACTCTTCTACTGAATACTTCGTTTATATTCAAGATTCATATTTGTGAAATACTGGATATACTTCTACGACATACAATTACTAACAATACTTTATAATTCGGAAACTTTATATTTGACGTTAAGGAAATAATTATTATGAGGTGTATAGTAACCATTTACAACTACTAAGTTCAGGTAAGTTTTCTGATAATATTTATTTTTGATATTCAAAAATTAGATAATACTTTTCATTACTAACTTTCTCAATTTAAATGATAATACTATTTTAAAATAAGTGTTCAAAATTTTGTAAGCACTAGATTATTCCATAAATTCTCATACAAGTGACAAGTATTTATGACCTTGACATATTACTGGAAAATAGAGTTAATTAACTTATGTTGTTCAAAACACATTTAACAGAGGTAATATCTTTTAGTACAGTTTGATTAAATACTGAATTTTGTTGTATATAATTAATTCTTTTCCAAAATTTATATAAATAAATCTTTTTATAGTTCTGTCAAAAATAATATTCAAAATTTGTAATACTTAATTGCTTTCTTCTTTCAGATATGTTTTAATCCACTTCCTGGTGATATTTTATGATGGATACCGCTTCCTCGATGTATCTATACTCCAATCTCGTACAAACTCTTGAAGAAAAAATACCAAATATCCTGTGAAGGATCTTGCTCGATGCTTGGAATTAATTGTCCTATTATTAGTATGCCGGATCTCTTAGTACACAGCAACCTCTCCTATATAACCGGAACTCGTGAAATACATCAACCTTTATGGATTTTCTGATCTCTTGTAATAAATCAGCCTCTTTTGAACACCAGTACTTCTGGAAACAGCTACCGCTTGTAAAATACCGGATCTCATGGATTATAACAGCCTTTATGGAATTTTGGTACTCTGGTACCTCAGCAGCCTCCTGTAAACTCCGATGAACTTGGAAAACAGCAACTCTATTTCGGATGTAGCTGGATCTTGTACAAATTGGTAAGTACTATCACTTTATTATTTAATTTATTCGTAATTAAACGTAGTTCACTCAAGACACACTTTTATCTTCTATAATTAAATGTACTTAGTGTTTTATATTAGAAAGAAAATTCTTTCTATAAAAACACGTCTCTCGAATTTTCGAATTTTTTAAATTCTCTTTTATTTATTTTCCATATCCCTAGCAATTCATATTGTAACGAAATGAGTTTACATTAAATAAAATAATCAGACCTCTCGGCGCGATAAAAACGAAATTGTCACACGCAAAAAAAGAGGCAGACCGGGCGACGTATAAAAACGCTCTTATTTACACACCACCATAAATCAATCTCCACGCCGTACGGCATAGTCCAGCGGAGACAGAACGTCTATGGAATATTCTACAAACATCGAGAGAAGGATGAAGTTTTACACGAATGCTTCGAGATGTCTCGTAGGTGTATATAAGGCGACTGGGTCACCGATGGATGAATTAATTGCGGAATTAATTCGGAATTAAGAAAGTCCGTAAGCAATAGCCGACGCGCCTAGAAATAAATATAAGAAATAAATATGTCGTACGGTAGAAATAAATATAGTGGTGCGTGTTATATAAATAGAAGTGTTATATAAATTTACGGACATATAAATTGTAGTAGTTTAAGTGTGATACGTTAGTTTTATGTTTTTATATTGTTATATAATTTTAAGTATATAAATATACAGACTGTTTTAAATAAAGAAATTGCACGAGTTGTTTATTGCGAACTCGAAAACGTTACAATATGTAATTTCTTTTAGCCAATCAACGTTTTACAACAGTATTTGAAATTGACAACACAGATTTTAAATCCTCTAACATACCATAAATACTTCTTTAAGTTACATAATATGGTAATTTAAATTCTTTTTATAATTTCAAAAACACTTCCTAGCATACTAAAACCCATTTCTATTCAATATCTCATAACAAAATGTCAAATAATGACAGATCCTGTATTTAAATTATTCCCGGAAACTTATCAACATTAAAATCTATACACCTTTCAAAATAAGACTCTAATTAATTTTTATCACCTCATTAACGTCAATTACGCAAGTTTTTACAAATTCATAATACATTTTACAAAATAACAACTAATATTCAACTCTCTTCTTTCCAGAATATTGTGAACTTCTAAGAAAAATGAACCTGGACAAACTTTCTTATACAGGTGGTTTAGTATAATATTCACCCAACTAAGTACTTGTTATATTAAATATTAACCTTTCGCTAGTAACTCAATAAACTTTTTATCACATCATAATAAATTTTCCTTCATTTATTTAACTAAATTTTGCAAAAATCATATCATTCAATAAAATATTGTTAACGTATGTCTTCATACTATAACAGTATGTAGCTATAACACAAATAAAGTTTCAATTATCATAAATCATAATAATATGTAACTACTAAGTATAAGAATTAAAAAAAGAACACATTTTAATAAACATAAATAAGTAATTAGGTTGGTACTCAAGTACTCGTAAACTTAATTATTATCATTGGCATTGTTGAGAAGTTCTCGCGCTATTCTATCACGTTTAGCTCTCCCCAAACGTATCTGTTCCCTATCGTTTACAAGAGGGACATTATATTCTTCATTATTATCATTCACTTCATTATAGACTTCGCCATTCCATTCATCATGGTTATAATAGCAAAAATTGTGTAAAACACAAGTTGCCATTGTGATCTCAACCGCTTTCGCAACTGTGTATGTGTTTATAAAAATTAGTCTTCGAAATCTGCCTTTAAGAATTCTAAACGCGCTTTCGATCACAACTCTCGCCGCACTTAAACATGAATTATGAACCTGTTGTGGTCTTCCAAAATGTTCTTGTTGTTTGTATGGAGTTATACGCCATGGTCTAATATCACTATCACTATCACCAATTATATATCGCTCAGGAGATGGAAAATATACGCGTGGACCGCGTTCTTCAATAGTACGAACAAAGTGGGAATTAGAAAATACCTGCAATTAAACAGGCAATAAGTAAAACAATAGGCAGTTATCCTAGCTTCCAGATGTATAGAAGTTATACTTTATTAATTACCCGGGAATCGTGAGCAGCTCCTGGGAACCCAACATACACGTAAGTAAAAATTTTCTCTGACGTACAAATCGCCATCAAGTTTATGGAGTGCTGCATAAATCTATCGACATAGCTGTCGTGTTGATCAGCAGGCACTTTCACATTGATATGTGAGCCATCAAGAACTCCTACAACTCCTAAAATGCCAAACTCTTTAAAAAATACAACATACAAGCTGTATTTTTAACAATACCTGGATAAGTTGCAAATCCATTTTGTATGTATTCAAATTCTGCAGGAGTATGGGGCCAAAATATGTATTTTTTCTTTAATCGTGTTTTAAATAGAGCATTGCATTTATAATATGCATTACCGTTGACGGAACTAAATTGAATCTATCTGCAATGGAATGAAGCGTGTCTTGGTGTGAGACAAACCACAAAAACACCAATTAGTTATTTACGAACCAAGTGCGTGAAATCATATTTCGCGAATGAGTGACCAGTTTAAAGCGCGAGCCGAAAGGCGAGCGCTTTATGGACACGAATTCGCAAAATGTTTCACGCACGAAGTTTGTACAATATTTTTTGTACGAGAACTATAATAATAATACATATTGTTAAATACGTTATCGTTTATGACACACTACTAATCTCTTGATATTAATTAAAAAAAATTGAATTGGCAGTATTGATTATTTGAAGTGACATTTAATTTAAAATTATCAAATTCAAAAAATTCTATTTCATTTCCTTTTATTTTCATAGAAAAACAACGAACTGGGTAGCATATTATTAAGGTTAGGAATTTATGATTTTAAAATGTCACTAAATTAATCAAGTTCTAGGAAGTACCAACTTTACTTTTACGCACTCGTGTTTAAAGTGACTTTTTACGCACGCAAATCGAATTGTGAAATGACAGGTTTTGATAAGCGAGTACAAAAAATAATTTGTGGGGCGGTACTGGACGACTTCCTCCTAAGTGTTTCTTTTTTATTAAATTATTTCTATCTGTTTCAAGTATATCATCCAGCAATTTACGAAACGTATTGTTATGCATTTATTTTTTCTTTTGCCTATGTTCCGCATTACTTATGCTTTTCGCATCGTTTGGTACTCTAAAACTCTACTTTACGACCGTGCCTGGTATGTTCTGTGTTCTAGTTTGACATGCCTTATATCTATTGTGTGAACACATTTCTGCTTCTTAAGCTAAATTTATTGAAATTTAATTTTAGGCCCTTGCAAGCATTCTCACGATGAATTTAATTACACGTTTAGGTTTATTTAAGCCTACGCTTTTCAAGGAATAATTTCTGAGCTCGTTAAACTTATGCTAGACTGTCCTACCTGTATCTACCCGTTTGTTCTAATTTTCGGATGCACACTTTAATAGTCCCATCGACATTTTGTACTTTCAGGTTACGATATCTGTGAATTCCTGTTTGTATTCATTTTTAGTTTTATTGCGCTATCATGCAGCCTTGCTGTGAAGGAGGTTATTGTACTGTGGTACTCTTTCAGCACCTTATTTACTTAGGCTCCGAATGAATCATGTGTTGTGGCAATCGAAAAACTTCCTTTGGTTTTATTGATTGTTTGTTTGCTTAAAAAAAGGTTTATTGTAACATAAGAACGGCTTAGGCACTGGACATACTTATTTTCTCCTATCACAGACATGCTTTTGATGGTAATAGGGGGGCCTTTCACAGGGATGTTATCGTTCCGAGCCTTCCGTTGAACATAACCTTTAGAACATATATCGCCCGTATCTATGTCCGGTACCATCGCCTGCAAGTTCGTTTCGATCGGGAAAATCTCGTCGTTATATTGTGTGCATTATCTGGTAGTAATTAGTCTATTTACCTGTTTGTCAATCGTTTATAATGTGTGTATGGCTTAGGATGCGTTTGTTTACGTGTTCCGAGCTGGGTTACTGGTTTGGCAGTTCGCATAATACCAACTTTCTAGACGGGAAATTTCTCCTCTCGTTTTATCTAACTATATAATCTTACGTACGTTGTAAGTGTTATTCGAATGAATTTTGTCATCATTTTGAGCTCAGAAGATGGTTGTGTTTAATTATAAAGGTCACGTTACAAATGTGCTCTCCCGCAGGATAACTTTGTGTTCGTTAATCTTTTTGAATTTTTCCCGCGTACAAACAGAACTGTTTCCGCGACTTGCTTGTTTTAGAAGCCTGCGTGGCGCCTGGGGCGCATTGGTTTTGAGGATGCACGTTTTCTGACTTCACTTTTAAGTCGATCTTCGTATGAAGAACATTAGTGCAGAGCTACTTATTTCTAGTAAATTATTTTGTATGTCTTAAGTAGACATTTCGCTTCGGCGGCTTCAACGAATAAGTAGAAAATTTCGCTACCTTAGTTACGTAATTTTCGTGGGTGTTATCGTAGTTACCGTCACCCTAAATTTTGAAGTTCCACGAGGTGGACTTCAAGTATTTTTTTTTATTTTGTGCTTTTGGTGACTTTTGAAGTCGGTTTCGTTGTTCTCCAGGAACCTGGAGTAAGTCTGAGCAAATTTTTGTGTTAACTTTCAGAGATTATATCTCCGCTTTTTCTTTCTCTCTAAATCACTAGGAACTTGTAGTACGGTGCTGAGTCTTCAGTAATTAACGCCGACATTGCGGCCGTACAATTACGTTAAGGATCACTGAATCTATAATAGTCGATCTACCAGTTGTACCCTTTTTCTTCCATCTCAGCGACTTCTGCGTGGAATATCTCCGCAGGTCAGAAGGACGCCGTAAAACCATCTCCAGCTAGGGAGTTTTCCTTCGCACCGGTTGCCAGATAAGTACAACACCAATCATAATCTAGAACGTGTGTCTAATTTGTCTAAATCTTGTGCCAGTTAGGCTGGACAGTACACAAGTTTGTGAATTAACTAGTGATTTGCTAAATTTTTAATAAAACCACCATATCATGTGCTAAGTCTCAAATACCGTAGCTTAAATTTTGTCTTTTTTTTAATTTGTTTACGTACTCTGGTACAACCGAGGTACGTTTCAAATATATTTTACTGGTATTAATTCCTTGCCGTAGACTCTTTGACTTGTTTTAATTTGTTGATCTAAATTATCAATGTTTAAACGTGCTAATTAAATATCAATTTGTTTACTTTAAATTCTTTTCAGTAATTTCTTTAAAACTTTAGTAGTCTATTTTACCTAAATCTAAGATATGCTCAAATAAATCATTTGAAAACGTAAACCTTAGCATTTAACAGTTACCTCTTACAAAATTTTGAATATATATAAATCTAACAGTTTAGTTATTTTTCTAATTTTAAGTTGTATCGCCATTGTTTGGCTGCCTATTTAAAACGATTGTAATAAAATTGTAAGGTTGAGGAAACGTTTCTGCTACCGTCCTACCTCTATCGAATAGTGCGGAGGTTATGTTAATATGCTAACTTTTATATCAATCTTGCTGAGGTTATGACCTCTGAATATTCACTCAATACAATTGCTAATAGTCCTATCTTTTTGCTGTTTTGATTAACTTAATTTTCCAAAAATTTATATACATATATAGTGCGTTTAAAAATATTTTCCTTCACTGAATTCTTTTTTATGTTTCCATCTTTCTTTTGCTTCAAGACGATTTAAATACATAGATTACTGTTTACCTATTCTTTTTTTTTTATTATTGGTTATGTTAACCCCATACCTTTTGACGTAATTTAGCGCATGAAGGAGGTTTGTATATTGGATCCTATACAGGGTGATCCAGTAGGTGTATCTCACTGGAGGGACACAGCCAGTGATAATTCCAAGAAAACGCAGGTAGGTTACCGTTTAAGGTAGCGTAGTGTCCTGGTGCCCGGACAACGTCGCTCGCGTCGTCGCCGACCGACGCTCGTTTCTTTATTCATATTTACTTGAACCATCACGCCATCTGCGACTAGAGCTAGCTCGGCCCTGCGATTTTCAATTCCTTCCACCGCACCACAGTGATCTCCCTATACCGTAACTTACCTTAGATTAATAATTTAGTTGCGAAGTTGTTGAGGGTGTAACAGTATCCTTTCTTAGACGAAATACGAGGGAGAATCAATAAATACCCGTGTTAGGAAAGAAGACGCAAGTTTTTCACAATTTTTTTTTATTTTTCAACGTAATCACATTTTAGTACAATACACTTTTCCCAACGTTTCTGCCATATCTTTATCCCCTCCAAAAAATACGATTTGTCAAACTCTGCAAAATACGCTTCTGTCTCGACGATAACCTCCTCGTTTGAGCTGAATCTTTTTCCCCCGAGCCACGTTTTCATGTTGGGGAACAGAAAGAAGTCGCAAGGAGCCAAGTCAGGCGAGTACGATGGGTGCGGCAGCAATTCGTAGTGCAGTTCATGCAACTTTGCCGCGACAATTCTGGATGAATGTGCTGGTGCATTATCGTGGTGAAACAGCACTTTTTTCTTAGCCAAATGGGGCCGTGTCTCCTTCAATTTTATATCGAATCGGTCCAATAATTCACTGTAGTACTGCCCCGTGACCGTTCTTCCTTTCTGCAAAAAGTCCATGAGGATTATTCCGTTGGAATCCCAAAAAATCGTGGCCATGACCTTTCCGGCCGATGGGACCGTCTTTGCCTTCTTCGGAGCAGATTCACCCCGAAAAATCCATTGTTTTGACTGTCGCTTGGACTCTGGCGTATAATAATGGATCCAGGGTTCATCAACGGTGACGACTCGACGCAAAAACTCCTGCGAATTTCTCTTAAAGAGGTCCAAACACTGCTTCGACATTGACAACCGTATCCGCTTGTTGTCCACCGTAAGCAATCGCGGCACCCATCGGGCCGACACCTTTCTCACCGATAACTTATCATGTAAAATATTAATTGCCGTTCCGTACGACACGCCTACGGCCTCTGCTACTTCGCGCACTTTCGTTCGGCGATTAGCGAGAATCATGTCGTGGACCTTTTCAACGATTTCCTCGGTAACCAAGTCTGCCGGGCGGCCTGGGCGCTCCTCATCAAAAATAGATGTACGACCACCTTTAAATTCGTTGAACCAATATCTTACGGTTGTCATAAATGGTGAAGGGTCCCCATAGACAGCATCCAACTTCGCTTGTATTTCTTCGCATGTTTTTCCATCCAAAAATAAAAAGCGAATTACGGATCGATATTGCTCTTTTTCCATTTTATCGAGAAACACGAAACACGTGTGATACAATTGGCTGCCAAATAAAAACTAACTTATGAATCAGTCTGAAATTTATTATGGTGTTGTCTGACAGATGGTAGTACACGACGGTAATGCCAACTTCCCTCAGCAGCGCCACCTTTCTTCAAACACGTGTACTTACTGATCTTACCTCGTAGTTGGAAAAAAGTAGTGTCCAAATAATATTCAATCCAATAGTCATCAGGAATTGCATTTCGGTAATGAGTTTCCCTCAATTTTGAACAAAATATGTATGAGTTTTGAGTATCACATATAAACCATTTTAGTAATAAGTCGTCCACGCCGTCAAACAAGTTATCAGCGGTTAATATAACTATTTGTATCACATCCATGTCTTTAACGACTTCTTATCCTAACTTTTGAGGTTATGTTGTTTACAACACAAATAACCACTAACCAACTAGACCAGTAACCTGTCCATTTTTGACAAGTGTCTATGGTAAGTGCTCATTTTAGTGGCGGGGGTAAACCAGATGTTACCACTAATAACATCAACGGTAACTAACAAAAAATCGTTTTATGTCAAAACTTAGTGTAAGGCAGTAATTATAAAATAGAGGGGAAATACATGGGATAATAGACAATACATTATAACAGTAATTAGTTAATTATAGGGAAAACCAGAAATTAGAAATATGATTTTTAATTTACCTCATATTTCTAATTTCTGGTTTTCCCTATAATTAACTAATAACTGTTATAATGTATTGTGTATTATCCCATGTATTTCCCCTCTATTTTATAATTACTGCCTTACACTAAGTTTATCATAATTTTGTGTCTCATTCAACACTGTGTTCGTTAATGGCCATGTTGGTCGAAACAGCGGTCACACCATTTGTTTAAATATAGTGATACAACAAAGTAAATGTGTTTTTATTGTTGTACTTTGTAATACATAAAGACTGACATTGTCATGGTAATACCGTAGAGAGCATATACAGTGTGCCCATAAAGTCTCGATCCATTTGATGGAAAACGTAGTGATATATCGTTTCTGTTGCAGGTATTTAGAATGTTAACTTTACAGGAGAGAATGGGCCGTAGGGAGTGCCCGATTGCGAGGGTTACCTTATGAAGAATGTCGCGAAAAGTTTACGAGAAAGTTTAGAAAACCGGGGCCCATATAAGCCAATATTCGACGACTTGTCAGTAAATTGGACGTACAGGAAGCGTCAATGATGAGTTACGTTCGGGAAGACAGTTTTTTTCATAGCAGCGGTAGAAGAAATGACGCAAGATATGCTATAGAACGTGTTTCGGTCTACTGTAGATCGGTGGGAAAATGCTTCGAAATGGAGGGCGGTCATGTCGAATTACATTAGTTAAGTTATCGCTTATTTGTTAACATTGTTGTTATCAGTGGCGCCCCGTGATTTTTTGGGACGGGGGGGGGGGGGGGGGGCACCGGGGTGGTCTGAGTGTTTAATATCAAAAATTAAGTACAGACAAAAAAATAAACTCAATATGTTCTTTAAATAACTTGTTTGAAAATAAAATCCATTCGCCGTTCTCCTTACGATCAGCAAAATGATTAATAACTAATTCTTTGAAGTTTGCATGGTATTTCTAGAAAATATTTTTATTCTCTTCGAAGTAGAAAAACACAACAGGAGTTTTTCAAATGGAAAAACATGTATGTTGTGGGCATTAATTCTTACCATTCGGAATTCTCAGAAAATAAGAATGGATTATCCTAAATGTAGCATAAAGAAAATTCTTGCTAAATAGCCATTATTTTCTATTTTTAATATTTGTAGATATGCAAACAGAACATTTTTTAAATTCAATTGAAAAGCTGCCGAGCTCAAGTGAAGCAGCATTGGTACACTTTATCTGGTCACTAGTATTAACAATAAGTGTGAACTCTTAAGATACTTGACGGCTAATTTAGTACAATTTTAACGAATATATCAGAAAGGGAGTGGGTTTGTTATTAATATCTACACTATCAATTTTTGTTATGTAATTAGACTGCACCTATTGGATAAATAAAGACGCTATAATTATAATTAAAATGCTGTAATTATTACCAATAATGCACCTTGCTATCATCGTAAAATTGAAATGTGTCAACTAGAAAGTGATTTAGCAAATTGTAATAGTGCCAAAGTGGAAAAAAGTACATCAAACATGTACAAAAATACGAAAATTGAATGAGTTAAGAGAATATTACATTTTTAACCAGTGTTGTTTGGAAATATTCTATATTTCTTTTAATGTATGTATATACAGGCTGTATTTTAAATAAGGGCACAGAGTATGTTAAATGGAAAGGTGCAATTATGTAGAATATAAATCCCAAAAATTGTGAGTCAATTACGACACGAACGCCAAAATTAAAACCCCCCTGAAAAGTGTTTAATGTGCCGCCTAGGGATTTAGCATGTGTCTATATGTCGTAGGTATCGCGCCAGATGTCGGCTGTCTGGCCCAACGGGACTGAGGTTCCACACAGGTTGAGGAGTCGTAATAAATAATATTTCTATGGAACTAAATAAACACGCATAGATATACGCAATAACAGGTGTAGAAGTTATAAAAACCCCAATGATAGCATTGTTTACTATTTCTAAATAGGTGTTCATGCTAAGAGTTCAACAACCTTAATATGAATTATTAGCTGTGAACAACTTGTGAACAGATTTGGGCAAATTTCCCAATAAAATTGATGCGTGTACTTTATTCGATTTCTTTTGCTCTCTTTTAAAATATCTTATTTTTCAACAAAGAGAATTTTTTTATTGAGATGCCGACTGTATGAACTTTGTAATTATTTTAATATATGCCAGGATTATTTAGATATTACGTTTTCTTCCGCTATTACTGTTATTATGATTAAATTCAACGACTTTTTACTTCTTATTTCTCACAAAACCAAATTTGTGTTGTAAAATTTGCTCTACTTATGAGAAACTTTTATTTTAATTGGACGCAAGTGAATTAAAAAAAAACATAATTTATTTTCAGTTCGTGTGTTGTGGAAGCCATAGTCGAGACATCCACACGTAACAATCGAGCGAGACTGATCTCGCACGCCTACACACTCCTACCACAGTATAGAGCTGTATAGACACAGTAGTTTCTCTCGCCGTCGGCACCTTTGATGTTTGTGTCCCAAAATGGTACTGCGCATTCACGCACGCGCAACCAGAGGCGTAGTCAATTTTTCTATTCAGGAATAAACCAGTGGCGCAGAACCAAATCGTTTATGACATAATTATGTTAATCTATTTTTAAAATTATGAAAAAGTTATATCAATAATACAAAAAACGAGGATAAAACACTGCTTTTTATTAAGTACATATTACACACGCATTTAAAATGTAATACATTATACGTACAACACAAAAAAAAAGGCTACTTTAACCTAAAGATTACTTAAATTTCTTGACACAATTCATCAATGGTGTTGTAAAGTTGTTATTTTATTTGAATTGTCACTAACTTTGAAATTTCTATTGCAAAATTTCAAAGTATAAAAAATTCTTACACGAATAGCTTTATCAAAAATTCAGTAGAAAAATTTTCGCAGGGATGTTTATATGATATTTCCTCCAACTTCTGTTTTAATTTAAAGCTAACATTTGGTTCGAAGGAAAATGAAGAAAAAGATTCACAGAAGGCTTTTTCCTAATGCGGTATTTATATATATACTGAAATTATGGTCGGGCGTTGCCAAATTAGTAAAGCTGTTTCACAAAGTTAGGACATGCCTTAAAATAAGTGTAAAATTTGAATTCATTCATTTTTGTGTTTTAAACGTATAATTGTTGGAAAGCTACGCTTGTCAAAACATTTGTGTCCCAAATAACCTACAAAATAAGTGAAGGCATTTTGTTCAGTTATATTTTCCCATTGTCGGTAATCAATCTTCGAAAATTAAATTTTGCGTTGGTGGTGGTGGATTTGTCATGAAGTTTGAGTAATTATTCACAACTACAATAAACAATATGCACATTTTAACAGTTGAGGACATTTTAATGCACGTGGGGATCTTACCGCATTGGTTCTTTCGGAAACCTGAAAAAGCTTAATTTAGAATTGTTCGAACTATTCTTGCACCGAGGTGCACAACAATAATGGGGCATTTTTGTTCCAAGTATTCGCGAAACGAAACACTACAATTATTGATAAAACGTTATGCTGCGTGCACACTAATTATAAAAAACAATTTGTTTGTCAAAAATGTTAGAAGTAGGTCAGCATCCATTAAATTATATGGAAATGTTTCAAGGAAATGCACAATAATCAAGCAAAAATTCAAACACAAACTCTAAATTAATAATGTGTTAATAAATTTATTTGACGTTAATTATAAATGCCAAAAGAATGTATAATTTAGTTTTACATATGCCTTGTTTAATTTGTGTACAACTACCCATTAATTTGTAAAATTAGTGTTCATAATAAATTGTTTGCCAAACATTTTGTATAATTGGTGTACACCCAGCATAACTTAACGGCCATTCACAAACCGCATGCCGAGAAGTCGCATCAAATAATCCCGCCAACTCAACAGCTGATGGCTGACTACTGCGCACTCAGAAATTGTCACGCACGCGTCGGTTTGTCGGTGGACAATTATTTCCCTCGAGAGAAACTACTGTTTCTATTACATAGCTATATACTGTGCTCCTACTTAGTACCCCACCCTTCCATACCCTACAGTCGTATTGAAGTGCAGTGTCGCGACGGATATTTTAAAAATATCTTTGTAATTTTTTTTTTCGCGTCAGCGAGGGAATTTGCGCAAAATATTTTGGATTTGAGTCTAATAAAATTACATCTTTCCATTAATCATACTCGATCCCCATATTTCAAATACACCCTATATATATATATATATATATTATATATATATATATATTATATATATATATATATATATATATATATATATATATATATATATAGGAATAATAGGTTCTTGGGGAATCTAGCAATCATAAACTGGTTATGCTTTAGTTCTTTATTCTTTCTGCCAATATTTCGTACATACGATCGTGTACTTCATCAGGGCATCAACTGTGGAAGCAGATCACAATAATTGAGTCTGTTGATATATTAAAAGTTTACAAATGTAATTACAATGCGAACTGTTTATGTGGACAATATCACATGATACAGAAGTGCATGTTTCTTTTGGATTGATTTTCATTAACATTATTGGTCTTAACAGTGGTTATGATAATGATGTTCACAGATTAAAATTCATTAAAAAACTCTAGACGGAACACAACAAAAAAACACGTTAAAATTATTCTGGTTAACACCTCGTTACATTTTAAAAGAATATATAATTTTTCTTTTTTGAAAACACTGTAGTGTAAAGTGTATGATTGAACGGTCCGTTCAATCATACACTTTACACTACAGTGTTTTCAAAAAAGAAAAATTATATATTCTTTTAAAATGTAACGAGGTGTTAACCAGAATAATTTTAACGTGTTTTTTTGTTGTGTTCCGTCTAGAGTTTTTTAATGAATTTTAATCTGTGAACATCATTATCATAACCACTGTTAAGACCAATAATGTTAATGAAAATCAATCCAAAAGAAACATGCACTTCTGTATCATGTGATATTGTCCACATAAACAGTTCGCATTGTAATTACATTTGTAAACTTTTAATATATCAACACACTCAATTATTGTGATCTGCTTCCACAGTTGATGCCCTGATGAAGTACACGATCGTATGTACGAAATATTGGCAGAAAGAATAAAGAACTAAAGCATAACCAGTTTATGATTGCTAGATTCCCCAAGAACCTATTATTCCTGTGTTCTAACGGCAAAGACTTCTTGCTTTCTCTTATATATATATATATATAAAATATATTACAATTCTTTGCCAATTATACAAATGTATTGAAAAAATGAAAATCTTCTTGGTAGTAGTGGCATAAAATGAATTAAAAGTAATAACAATATGACAACTGGTTGTCAATTAGAAAACAATGACAAATATAAAATGTAAATCAAAATGTATAAATGAAAATGTAATCAATAAGCATAGGACAGTCGAGATTATTTCTATAATCACATTAAAAGGCTTGGGGTCTACCACAAACTGTTCAGTCAATCCAAATATACAAATAACAACGACGCAACTATGTAAAGAAAAATTAAGAGTAGAACTGTTGATAATATAACAATATAGAATGTAAAATAGTCAAGTATAAATGTAAATGAAAGCAAATAAGCATAGGACAATCGATAATTACTCATGTAATCCTATCAAAATGGGCTAGGTTCACCTAAACATGTACAATTTTGACTGAAATACACAAACAATTAACGATGCAACTATGTATGTGTTAAGATGTATTTGTAGCTACAGACATATATGTTTCTACCTAGTTTGGTTTCGTCAGTGCAGCATAACAAAGAAAGTGTATGTTAAAGCATTAATATGTGAATAAAAAATATAGTATTACCTTAAAATGTCAATCCAAAATGTCCAAGTGTAAAACAACTGTGAAAATACCTAATACTGTGTAATGCCTTATTTCAACCAGGCAGTTAATAAAATATATTACAATTCTTTGCCAATTATACATAGTTGCGTCGTTGTTATTTGTATATTTGGATTGACTGAACAGTTTGTGGTAGACCCCAAGCCTTTTAATGTGATTATAGAAATAATCTCGACTGTCCTATGCTTATTGATTACATTTTCATTTATACATTTTGATTTACATTTTATATTTGTCATTGTTTTCTAATTGACAACCAGTTGTCATATTGTTATTACTTTTAATTCATTTTATGCCACTACTACCAAGAAGATTTTCATTTTTTCAATACATATATATATATATATATATATATATATATGAACTTAGATGTCTTTACCACAAGTACATGAATTAAAATATGCTATATGTGTTTTTTTATATTCTTATATTTTGTATATTTTAGTAAAGTTCTATATAGTATTTTGCATATAATATCTGAATATATTAACTGTATTAACATCTGACACTTATCTATGTATTAATTTTAGGCATGGTTTTTTTATATTTTTATATTTTTGAGAAAGACATTAAATATGTCGAAACGACATCTAAGTTTATATAAATATCCCGGGAGAATGACGGATTTAAATTTGGACCATATCAGAGTGACGTTCGGAAGAGAAGACCATGCGGAATGCAAACAACTAATAAAGGACCAATGGAGTTTAAACAAGGCTAGAAATAGAAGAATATTTCTGTTAACGTGTAAACAAAACAACTTAACACCCAAGTTTTTAGAATTAAGAACTGAACATTTGAAACCAGGTAGCGGCCGACTTTAGGTAAAATTCCGGAATCTAGTGAATAATTTTAAATATTCTCTTTTGAACCTCTTAATCACTGATGTCACGAAATTTATAAAAAATCAGAAAAAAGTATGAATGTGCATATATCTAACCTTAATCGTTTAGACTCTGTGCTGTGCGATCGATTTACACAACAACTCCATAAAAAATCGGAAAAAATTTTTCTAAAAATTAAAACAGAACAAAATTAATAACTTGCAATCTAAGAAAAATCAAAAACCTAAAAGTGGTGTCCTGGCCGGTGGTAATATTAATGAAATGTGGGTTGAGAATATTTCAAGCACTACAATACCTGACAATATAAATGATATTTTGAGCTTGGGACCAGGTTATGGAATAATTCATAATAATCCCAATAATATACCAATTAACAAAATAATAGCTAACATTGAAAATGGCATATGTTCACTCTCTGAAAATACAAAACTTGAAATACGCTCAAAGATCTGTAATGTTATAACTAACTACAAACATACATCAAAAGTTAAAGGAAATACTAGAAACAATACCTTGTTCCAAAAGAAACTAAACCAAACAAAAACTTTCCTCAAAAATAACCCACAAATAATTGTCCTAAAACCTGACAAAAGCAATAAAACTGTGATCATGAACACATCTGATTATGAAAAAAAAATGTATAATTTATTAAACGATCAAAATATGTACATATATTCAACTAAAAAGTGACCCCACTTTAACATTTCAGAAACAAAACAATGATTTGATAAAAAAATGGCAAAACCAAAATTTAATTCCAAATAATCTAGCAAATAGTTTAAAAATTAATAACGCACAGTCACCAAAGATTTACGGTTTACCAAAATTACACAAGAATAGTATCCCATTACGACCCATAATATCATGTGTGCAATCGTCTTTTTATAACCTGTCTAAATACCTATCGGACACCTTAACAAACATAGTAGGAAGAAATGACTACTATATAAAAGATTCATGGCATTTCAAAGAATTTATAGACACAATATCTTTACCAAATACCTACAAACTTGTATCCTTGGATGTAGTATCGATATATACAAATATCCCCACAAACCTAGTAAATGACATTGTTACAAAAAAATGGCAAAAGATACAAGATTACACAACATTGAATCTATCTGAATTTTTAAAAGCAATAGAATTAACATTAACATCCACCTACTTTCAGTTCAAGAAAAATTTCTACAAACAAACATATGGTTGTGCAATGGGTTCACCTATATCGGCAACAATAGCCCAATTATTATTAGAACAATTAGAAGAAACTATAATACCACAATTAGTAGTAGTAGTAGTTCATGTACTGTTGAAGTGAACACATGCAATTGATTGCGGTCTCGACTGTCGGTAGTATTAAACGGTAGTATTAAACATTATTATGTGAACATATCGTGTCTACTTTCTTCTCTCTTTCGCTTTTCTTTGTTTCAAAATGAGTGCAAAGAGGTGTACGTGTAAAAACGATTTAAAAAGAATAGACAAATACGTAAGTTGTTTTGTGTGTGGAAAAGATTATCACTTGAAGTGTCTGGGATTCACGTCATCGGAAGAAAATCTAAAATCAATATTTGAATCAAGGGGTATAAAATACTTGTGTACAGAGTGTGAGAATAATAAAATGCAAGTTCAAATGGATGAATTAAACAAAAAGTTTGAAGCATGCTTTAATATGATATCAGAACAGAGTGATGTTATTCATCAGATGGATATAATGATACAGAGTTTGGTAAAAGGAGAAAATATTTCTAAAAGTAAATTATATAGTGATTCGGTAAAGAATAAAAAGGAAGTACTGGTGATTAAACCTAAGAATGATAAGCAACAATGCGAACAAACACAAAAAGATCTTAAAACGAAAATTAATCCAAGTAAATTGGCAGTAGCTGTGAATACGGTTAAGAATATAAGTAATGGAGGAATTGTTATAAACTGCAATAATACTAGTTCTAAAGAAAAATTAAAAGACTCAGTGACAAAGGAGTTGGGAACTAAATATGATGTAATTGAACCGGTATTAAAAAAACCTGAATTGATCATAGTTGGTATTGAAGCAGAAACTTTGGACCAAGCAGATGATGATATATTACACAGTATTATTGATCAGAATGAACTGGAATTGACCAATGTAAATGCTCTGGAAAGTATGAAGATCAAAAGAAAATTCTCCGTTAAGAACAAGAAAAACTATGGCAGTATAGTTTTACAAGTTGAAGCAAACATATATAAAAGAATATTAAGCAAAGAAAAAATTAACATAGGATGGAGAAAATGTAATGTATATGAACATGATAACGTGTTTAGGTGTTACAAATGTGGAGGATACAATCATATGGCAAAGGATTGTAAAAATGAGGTAAGATGTACTAAATGTGCTGGTACTCATACAACTAGAGAATGTAATGTGAATGAAAATAAATGTATAAACTGCATAAACACTAACCGGAGATTAAAGATGAATTTAGATGTTAGTCATTCAGCAACAGATAGAGAGTGTCCTTGTTACAAAAGGATAATTGAGAAATTGCGTTCTAAAATTAATTATCAATAGCAACTAATAAATGTCGATAGTGGTGAAAAAGGTAGGATTTCTAAGGATATTTTGGTATTTAACTGTCAGGGTTTTTTGCATAATAAAGACTCTATATTGCATCTTTGTGATATGTGGGAACCGAGTATATTGGGTCTTGTAGAGACCCATATTGATGATGAAATTACTGATGGTGAAATTACAATTAAAGGATATAATGTAATAAAAGCACTCACAGAAAATAGAAGAACTGGTGGAGTTTCACTTTATATAAAAAGTAATATAAGTTATAAAGTACATAACATCCACATTGACAAATATATTTGGATGGTAAGTGCGGAAATCGTAATGGGTAGTCAAAGAGTACTATTGTCCGTTATATACCACCCTCCACAAAACATGGATAACCTATTTTTGGAATATATTGAAACCTATATTGATAATATAATCAATTTCAATGGGACTATTTTAATGATGGGTGATATAAATATAGATTATACAAAAAACACTTATTACAGTAATAGACTTAAAACCTTGATACATATAAATGGTTTACAGCAAGTGGTAACTGAATATACAAGAATAACAAACAATAGTAAAACGCTCATTGACTACATTATTACTAACGAAAAAACAATACAACATGAGGTACTACATACACCAAAAGTAAGTGATCATTCGATGTTAAAAGTTATACTACAGACAAAAAGTGATGTGACAAAAAGGAAAAAGAAAGTTATAAGGAGTTTTAAAAATTATGACATTGATAAATTGCATGAACACATTTACGAAAAAAGTTGGTATAATGGAAATGATGTCAACATTATGGTAGATCAATGGACTGAAAATATAAACCAAAGTATTGAAGAAATGTGTCCAAAATGTGAATTTGTTTTACCGGAAAAGTATTTAAGGAATGAGTGGATGAATTATGAAATATTAGAACAAATAAATATTAGAGATGATAAATATAAGGTAGCAGTATTTACGAAACGTGAGGAAGACTGGAATGAATACAAATTTATTAGAAATAAAGTAGTTCAAATGATTAGAGAACGGAAAGAAGAGTATTTGAAAACAGCACTGGATCAAAACAGAAACGACTCAAAAGTACTATGGAAGAATCTAAAAATGTTATTACCAACATGTAAAGAAACAAATAATACAGGCATTATTTTCGATAATGAAGAAATAGAGAACGACAGGGAAATTGTTGAAAAATTTAATGAGTACTTTGTAACAAGCATAGATACACTAGTCAATGGGATACAAAGACAAAATATTGACAGTGAAAATGAAGTTTTGCGTGACATACCGCAGCATCCGGAATTTTGTAAATTTGAAAATGTTACTATGAAAGAAATTAAAGATGTAATTAAATCTCTAAAAGGTACAGGAGACGTTGCTGGTGATGGTATAACAAGCAGAGTTTTAAAGGACATTTGTTTGGTGTCAGCAAATAGAATACTAGACATAATAAATACGTCAATGCAGTCAGGGGTATTTCCTAAATACTGGAAAATATCATATATAGTACCTGTCCCAAAAGTCAATGGGACAAAACTGTGTGAAGAATACAGACCTATAAATACAGTGCCATCATACGAAAAAGTGTTGGAAATGTGCGTTAAAAAACAAATCGATAGTTATTGTGATACAAATAGCATAATATCGTTGAACCAGTCAGGTTTCAAGAAATCACACTCTTGTGAAACAGTTTTGGTGAACATTTGCGATAATTGGACGAGGGAAATGGACAGTGGCAAAATGGTGCTGGCTGTGTTTTTGGATTTCCGAAGAGCTTTTGAGACCATCGACCGACAATTACTATTGAAGAAATTGGAAGTCATCGGCTTCAAAGGCATCGCTCTGGAATGGTGTCGTTCATACATGACTGACAGATACCAAAGTGTAAAGTTTAATGGGACAACATCAGGGGTGCGCTCTACTAAATATGGTGTACCACAAGGAACAATATTAGGACCATTACTTTTTAATTTATATGTTAATGATATTATGCTAAGGACCAAAAACAGTAAATTACATTTGTTTGCTGATGACTCAATGTTATATGTCAGTGGAAATAATTTAAATGACATGATGGACAAAATAAATGAAGACTTGACTTTATTATATAAATGGTTATGTGCGAATAGTTTAAGTATTAATATAAGTAAATCTAAATTTATAATCATTGGTAGTGCATATAAATTAAATACAATTAATTATGACAATATTAAGATAAAAATAGATAATAATTATTTAGAAAGAGTAAATAGTATAAAATATTTAGGGATAATTATAGATCAGCATTTAAATTTTAAAGAAAATACAAAACATATTCTAAATAAAATGTCTAAAAAAGTAGGTTATTTAAGTAGAATAGGTCAAAATATGTCTACATATATTAAACTGTCTATATATAAATCATTAATTTCCGTACACATTGAATATTGCTCAACGATCCTTTTCAAGTTAAATAATTACGAAACTCAGCAAATGCAAAAAATACAAAACAGGGCTATGAGAACAATTTTAAAGTGTAACAAATATACACCAGTTACGTTAATGCTGAGTACATTGAAATTAATGAATGTGCGTCAAAGACTAAACTACAAAACTATGCTATTTATTTATAAGACTAAAAAAGGTGTTACGCCATCGTATATTAGTCAGAAGTTGATTTATATACATGACACACATAAATATAATACAAGAATCATCAATGATTTCTTTATAGGAAAAGTTAATAGGTCATCAACGGCTAATAATGTTTTTGTTAATGGGCTAAAAATGTTTAACAGCCTGCCGTATGAAATAAAACATTGTAGTAATATAAATAGATTTAAGATTTTTCAAAAGATATGTTGATGACTGCATTACAGCTATACCAGAAAAAGATATTGCCACAATTTTACAACATTTTAACAATTTTCATAATAAACTTCAATTTACTGCAGAAATAGAAAACAATAACGTAATAAACTTTTTAGATATAACTAAGACAACACGCTACTAAAAAAGTACTAACTAAATGGTACACCAAGGATACTTGGTCTGGTAGATACCTGAATTTTAATTCAATAACGCCTTTTGCATACAAAAAGAGTGTAATTATTGGTCTCATTGACCGAGCAATCAAATTAACTTCGCCAGCTTTTAGAACAAAAACAATACAAAAAAATCTCGAGGTCGAAAATTTTCGTCATCACAATACATCCTTATACTACGTATAAGAAAGTAAAATTAAACAAACGTTGACCAACAATAGTTACCCTGAAAACCTCATACATAAAACTATTAAAAGAAGAACGTTTCGTGCATATAATTCACACAAACATCCCAATAATAACAATAACAGAATAAATAAAAACTATATCGCCCTTCCCTACGTACAACATCTATCCGAAAGGATAAAAAATGTTCTAAAGCCATATGATATCACAGTAGCTAGTAAAAATACAAACAACTTACAATGTTTATGGTCTAAACTGAAAGCAGAAATCCCTAAAGACCAACAAACACATTTAATATACGAAATACCTTGTAAAAATTGCGAGGGTATATACATAGGGCAAACGCACCAACACCTTAAAAACCGTATCAATGGCCATAAATATTGTAAGAATAGTACAGCTGTAAAAAAGCATACCTACTACCGATACAGGGCACGGTTTTGATTTCAAGAACGTTAGAATCTTGAAGAAGAAAAAAAAACCAAAAAGCTAGAGATGTACTCGAAATGATTTACATCAAAAATCATGATTATGCCATAAACGACCGTGCAGATATAACTAACCTCTCAAACATATACTACCCAATCATACAAAAGTAACAGTTTAATTATAGTAATACATTGTTTAATTTTGTGTTTCACCTAGTGGGACCCCTGTGGATATGCCGATTTCTTGTAAATAATGTGTAAGTCTTTCCGCTGCACGCAGTTAAAAAACATAACAAAAACTTGCTAATATCTGAAAAGATCGTAGCAGTGCAATATGTATTCATGCATTCGTTATCGTACACAGTTATTGAAAACAACAAAACTTTAACATAATTAAACAAAAGTGACACATATACTTTGGTGATGCATGTTGAATAACAATAAAATTAAAAAATGACACCAAAGGAAAAAAGAAAAAGGGAAAAACATGTATAGATATTATCGAATACGTTATTTTATAAAATTCCAATTTTAAATGTATAATAGAGGATGTTTTACGAAATTTTACTGGTGAGTTGTCCGTTGCTATATGTTTTTTTATATTTTTAAATTTTTTATATTTTAGTAAAGTTCTATATAGTATTTTGCATGTAATATCTGAATATATTAACTGTATTAACATCTGACACTTATCTATGTATTAATTTTAGGCATGGTTTTTTTATATTTCTATATTTTTGAGAAAGACATTAAATATGTCGAAACGTAAAATTTAGTTTTATTTATTTAATTAGTAACTACCACAAACCCAAGATATATTATTTTAATTTATATATACAGTGCCCGCGGAAAAGTCTGCACCATATGGAAAAAAAATTTACTCTTTTAATTTTTAAAATTATTTTTTTGTAGTTTGTTTTAGCATAATTAGAAACCAAAAACTAACCTAAAATATTTAACATATCGCATTTGCTTCAATGCGTAAATGTCATTTAAAAATTACCAACGTCCAAACGTGCCATTATTTGTCAAAATATAAGAAGATGCCATAAGAAAAAGTTGTTTGTACTTTCGCGGACATCCTAAATCCAAAGTTTCGTACAAAAATTTTAATTTTAATTTTTTTTTTCATAATTTTGTAAAAAAACGCCTGTATATTTTTTAAGTGTATTTTTCTCTCGAATTCTGATAAAAACCTATGTTACCATGTAATGAACAAAAAAAAAACAATTTGTATTTCAGAATAAGGTATATTTTTTTTAAATAAAAGATTTCGGTAAGAAAAGTGGACATTCTTGGACTATTTTCATATTTTCGTATATTAAAAATGTTTATTTTTCAAACATAATGGTCAAAAAACCTAGAAAATAACACTAGTTGTAAAATTAGAACATGTTATGTACCTAGCCTTGTCTGTTTTAAGCAAAATTTCCTTTAGTATCTCTAAAGCAGGAAATAACAAGCTTATTCTTAAACTTCGATAAATTCACAAGTAGGCCTAGAAAATAATTGCAAATTCTAGACATAAACAACTAAATAAATGTCAGTTTTGTGTATTTCTCTAAGAGATTTGTTTTAAAATGTTATCCATGGAAGAAAAAATAGAAATCATTTTAATTCACGGAGAAAATAGAACCAACAGGGATACGGCAAATATTTTTAATCAAAGACACCCTAGCAAATTCGTTTCGCACTCTACTGTTGGTCGTATTGTAGATAAGTTCAAGTCATCCGGTTCAGTTCTAAATGATTTTAAGAAGCCACATGTAAACTGGAAAGTTCAGCAGCATGAAGAACATGTATTATTAGATGTAGTAGAGCATAAAACTACATCAATTGCTGCTATTTCCAACAGAACTAGGGCAAAAGAGACTACAGTGAGAAAAATATTAAAGAAACATAAGTACCGTCCATTTAAGCCAAAATATGTCCATATACTAAAAGAACGAGATTTTAACGCAAGATTTGATTTTTGTATGTGGTTTCAAGGAGAGCTCGAAGAAAACCGTCGTTTCCCCAAAGAAATCATGTTCTCGGACGAAGCAACGTTCTCTTCCAATGGAACGGTGAGTTCGCAGAACTGCAGATGGTGGGCTGATGAAAACCCTAACTTTATCATCGAATGCAGGGACCAATATTCTTTTAAAACAAATGTTTGGTGTGGTATTTTTTATGGTAGATTGATTGGACCCTATTTTTTCCACGAAAATTTAAATTCGCAAAGGTACTTGAACTTTCTCATGACCGAAATAACCGATTTAATTGATGATATGGTATTGGAAGAAAGATCTGTCCTATGGTTTCAGCAAGACGGCGCATCTATACATAGTACACTGGCGGTGAGGAGTTATTTAAATCAATTATTTGGGGACAAATGGATTGGCAGATATTCAGCGTATCCATGGCCAGCGAGATCCCCTGACCTAACTCCGTTAGATTTTTCCTTGTGGGGGTATCTAAAAGAGAAATTGTACCGCAAACGACCATTTCGAAACATTGAACATCTAGAAAACACAATACGTGACGTTTGCCTAGAAATTCCGGCCACATATTTTGTAAACATTACAAGAGAGTTCTCTAGAAGGATCATCAAATGTATTGCAAGAGAAGGGAGACATACAGAAATGTAGTATTGTTAAAAAATTTTTATTCATTTAGTTTAACTGTATAGTAACGGTATTTTTGTAAAATTGGAATTGTTGACTACGCTTACTTGTGAATTTATTTAATTTTAAGAATTAGAATTGGTTTTTTTTGAAATTAACTTTGTTAGTTGAAATAAAATTACTTTTTTTTCTCATTTTTAAAAGGTTATTTTCTAGCTTTTTTGACCATTATGTTTTTTAATTTATTTTTAATGGTACGAAAATATGAAAATAGTCCAAGAATGTCCTCCACTTTTCTTAACGAAATCATTTATTTAAAAAAAATATACCTTATTCTGAAATACAAATTGTTTTTTTTTTTTGTTTATTACATGGTAATATAGGTTTTTATCAGAATTCGAGAGAAAAATACACTTAAAAAATATACAGGCGTTTTTTTACAAAATTATGAAAAAAAAGTAAAATTAACATTTTTGTACGAAACTTTGGATTTAGGATGTCCGCGAAAGTACAAACAACTTTTTCTTATGGCATTTTCTTATATTTTGACAAATACTGGCACGTTTGGACGTTGGCAATTTTTAAATGACATTTACGCATTGAAGCAAATGCGATATGTTAAATATTTTAGGTTAGTTTTTGGTTTTTAATTATGCAAAAACAAACTACAAAAAAATAATTTTAAAAATTAAAAGAGTAAATTTTTTTTCCATATGGTGCAGACTTTTCCGCGGGCACTGTATATATATATCACAATTGTTATCGACCGTACAACACAATAAAACAAAAAGGAATTGCGGGAATGCGGTCTGTATTATTAATGAAACTCAATTGTTACACTCAATATTTCAATATGTATTCCATATCATCATCAGGAGTAAAACATAGAGTCAATCACTAGCAACTAATCATAATAGAAGGACTAACGAAATTTACCAAAGTTACATATCATCTCGTCCTTATATATTTTAAAATTCATTAAAAATACATATATCTAAAAGTAACGTTCGAGACGGAATATATATCTGTGGCTTGGTTCTATAAGGGCCAAAGTCACTATTTCCTTAAAATGAGTTAGACATACTGCTGAACTACATTTCTTCAGATCTCCATTATATAAAAAGGCTAATGTCAACGCATGCTAGGTAGCTGCAGAATGCGTGTGACAAGGGCCAATGTATGTCTTCACTAGACATTTATTTCAATCTGCTAAAAAGGCCAATGTTCCCTTATGACGCTGTCTCATTATACATTTACTTCCTAAAAGGGCCAATGTACACTTTGGCCATTTTATCTTGGTCTCTGGTAGGATCATTGTTGTGATTGCTGGTGACTATGGCCGTTCTATACGGAACGTTTTCCATGATTGTGTGTGTTTAGAAATAAATTTAAAGAATGTCACGTGCACAAAGAATCCTCGACATGTGTTTACAATCCGCCATCATCAATGCAGGTAAGTTCGACACAAATTTATATAACAAAATAGAAAATGTTAGGTTATGTTGCACATCGGCTCTTCCACATTTACTTCTAAGCCTCTGCTGATTAATTTATAGATTTTGTTACGGTTTTTTTTTTATAAATACTATTCATTAATTTCTGACAAGCAATTGATTAATATTTCATAAGTAATTTAAACTCTTTCTTTCAGAAGAAAATGCGGAATTACAAATGGCAAATAATTCTGTACAGTTGAACCCAACTGAGGAATGTAGTTACAAAGACTTGAATCCCGATTTTGAAAAAAATGTACGCCTGGATACCGAATCTGACTTTGAAGCAAATACTAACTTTCAAGAACCAGATCAATCATCCATTCTAGAAGATAGTATTTATGAAGATAGTTCAGATGACTTTCTACCCAATACTGATTCCTCTTCTGATTCGAGTTCGGATAGTGACGTCCAGCAAAGAAAGAAAAAAGTGACAAAGAAAATCACCAGTCACGTAACAGCGGAAGAAAGCGTTGAAGATCAAGAAATAATAGAACATGGTGAAACTAATTTGGATGTGAATGAAACAGTAAAGAAAACAAGAGGCAGGAAAAAAAATAAAGCAGGGGAAGAAACAAGGAAAAGGAAAAGGGATTCAAACCATTGGGAAAAAAATATTAAAAAAAAGTTGAAGACCCAAGGCAAAGAATACTACACAGTGAAGGGAAAAAAGAAGCCTGCAAAACGTGTTAAAGAACCATGTAACTGCCGACGAAAATGCTTTGAAAAGTTTTTGCCACCTGAAAGACAGGAAATATTCAAAGACTTTTACAACCTATCATTGGAAGCACAAAATCAGTGTATAGCTAATTTGGTAGAAGAGCAAAATAAAAAAGTTGAAAAGATGAGAAAAGACGGAAAAGAAAGCAGAAGAAAATATTCTAGAAAATACCACCTGTTTAAAAATGCTGCGATGACTGAAGTTTGCCAAAAAATGTTCTTAAATACTCTGGATCTAACACTTAAAAAGGTCAGGGTAATAATCGAGAAGAAGAGGTCTTCAGAATCAGGTATTTGTCCAGAAGATAGAAGGGGAAAACATAGTAATCACCCTAAGGTGCCACACGAAGATAAAGAGGAGATTCGAAAACATATTAAAATGTTTCCAAGTTACGCAAGTCATAATTCTAGGTCTCACACAAAAAAGCAGTACCTGTCGCCTGATCTCTCAATTTCAAAAATGTACAGATTGTATGTAACTCACTGTTTAGAGAAAAACATGGTCCCCAGGAACGAAGCTCTTTTCCAACAGATTTTCGTAGAAGAATTTAACTTAGCTTTTCACAAATCGGCGAATGATACTTGTGGAACTTGTGACAAGTAAAATCTTCTACTTAAGTCTGCTTCGAGTGATGAAGAAAAAGAGCAGCTTACACTAAAAAGAAATGAACATCTGCAGTTGGCTAACTCGGCGTATGAAGAAAAACGCAGTGACAAAATTCGCTGTAAATCAAACCCAAAAATGGTTGTGGTAAGTTTTGATCTTCAAAAGTGCCTTCCCACTCCATACCTCACTAGTGGAATCTCTTTTTATAAACGAAAATTGTGGACACTAAACCTCACCTTGTATGAAACAAGAGGCAATAAAAATTCCGCTATCTGCTATTTGTGGAATGAGACTATTGCGAAAAGGGGAGGACAAGAAATAGCATCCTGTTTGTTTGCTTATCTAAAATCTCTTCCTCACGATGTGAATGAAGTTATTTTTTATAGTGACTGCTGTCCTGGACAAACAAGGAACATTTACTTGCCTCTGATGTTTATGACAGTTTTAGAACAGTTTAGTAATTTAGGCAGAGCAGTTATCATTCGTCACAAATTTTTAGTACCAGGACATACACATATGGAAGCTGACACTATACACGCTTCTATAGAAAAAGCCAAAAAAACAACTACTGTTAGAGTTGATATTCCCAGAGACTGGGCAAATCTTATACGCATGATTCCTCGAACTCCCCCGATTGTTGTTACTGAAATGGGCTTACAGGATTTTTTTGATTTTAAGTCACTTTTGCGTAGTCGTTTTCAGCACAGGAAATTAAATACTAGTGGCCAACCAGTGATATGGAACAAAATTAGGCATATACAATACTGCCACGATAAAATAGGTACAATGCTTTACAAATTTTCGTTTAATAATGAAGAAGAATTTAGCGGATTAGATTTATTAAGGAAAAAAACTCGACGTTCACAGATCTTGCAGCTAACACCAATTTCGAAAGAACTATTAGGAATACCTGAAAACAAATTACAGCACCTAAGAGACCTGCAGCCTTACATTGACGCAAATAGCAGAATGTATTATAGCCAGTTTCTTAACACACTGACTGTCTCCTCTACAGCTGTCGATGCATTAACTGAAGATGAAGAGGATTTTTCTGATGAAAATTAAGTTAATTTTGATTACTTGAATTTTTTTCTTTATTATCTAAAAATAAATCAAGTTTCAACTGACCTGTCCAACACTATTTATTCCTACTTCTTTAAGTTACAAAAGGGCCAATGTGGCTAATTTTAAATTTTTTCCTTAAATTAACAACGGCCAATGTCACATTTTTTGGCTAATTTTAATTACTGATTTTCAAAAAGTATACAGTTAACTTCACTCATATACGCCAAACAAGTATGTGAGGGTGTGATAGTAAAAGCGAATCAGTCTCAATCATTTTTAGCACCTGTAATTTTGATGAAAAGTTTGAACCGTATTTTCTCAGATTAGTGTTTTCTGACTTTGGCCCTTATAGAACCAAGCCACAGATATGTATATATGAATATCAGTTTATATTAATATTTCAGTTAACTGTACAACAAACCATTCTTTTTGGGTTTATTGTTCTACTACTAGATGGCGTTATCTTAGGGACAATATTTTGAGGTTAGCAGAAACATTTTCAACAATGTATATTGAAGTTAGGTCACGGCCTTGGCATCCAGCTGACAATGTAAAAAAAAAAATAATAGTTTACTAAATAGATAAGGTGAAACTAAAACTAAAAATTAACTTTCCAATTTCAAATAAACATATACAGGTCTTCAAAAATAAATTAAAAAAATGTAACAATTTAACTCCTACTCTTTTCATGCTTTGTCAATTATTATGCTGTATGCAATCTGCCCATTCATTCACAACTGTGACCTGAAAGTATACTTGTAGAATGTTTTCCATGTAGCGCCTAGGTGGCAGATTATTCAAATTCAAAATTTTAATGTCAACTTGATCAATAACAAAACCTTTGGTAAAAGCATGTAATAAAGTCATTCTCTATTTTCAAACTCATTTCATTGATTACATCACCTGCATTTCTAGTAAGAAACTGGGTTGGGGGGAAACTTTTGGAACTAGGAACAAGATTTATTCAGCTATTCGTACATAAAACATTTGCAGATGTTAGATGTAAGGAAATGTGTCATGTCATAAAGCAAAAAACACAGCAACTCTCTTTGTTATTTCCAAGGAAAACAAGTTCACTTATTTATTAGAATAATGATAAAATTTCATATTGTATTTTCACAACTATTTTAGGACCACAACAGCTTCAAAATTTAACTTATATCACTGAATCATATTTAAAACATGTGAACTGACATTAGACAGAGTAGTCTTTAAAATATGTTAATTTTAACTATTGCAGAAATTCCAACGTGACAACAAATCCTGAGCATTTATAGCTTGAACCCATTTAATACTACAAAGATATAACTAATAATAATAATGAAGGAGCTTCAACACCAGAATAACTGAGGTATTTAAATTATCCGCTCACCTACTTACTTCAGTTCAAAGTGTAAAATAGTAAATTGTTTGGTAAGACAAGCGTCATTTCTGTCACACTCTTCTCATGTATAATCATATAACAAGCAATCGTACCTGGCATTCCTCTCGTAGCAGAAGGCCATATGGTCTGCCAAATATTCGTTCAGATCCAAATGGATTTTGCAAACCTGGCACTGTGTGAGTTCTGGAATTGAGTGAAAAACACACCCATTAGAATTACAACAGAAAAACCAATATAGACAAATCCAAATGCGATATTTACAATACCTTCAATTGAGAAGATTCCAGTTCTACCCTCAACACAAATGGTTTTATGTTTGGCTAAATGCGATTTCGAGCTGAATCCAAGGCAGCAAAATGTGCAGGCAAATATGTCCTTAGTGGTTTGCTTCGTAGTGGTATCAAAATCCAGTCCAAAAATTGTATTCAGGTTGTTTCCGTATTCCTCACCAAAGTACACCAATAATTCTTCACCGGCTTGGATTGGACGAGTGCTTTGATAATATATATTATCTGCAGTTCGAAAGACACTCAAGTTTTGTTCAGAAGTATTCCTGGTAGGATTAACGTACTGCATCCAATTCAAGTGCTTCGATTTATTTTTATCCAAAACAAATTCCTCACCTTTCATTTCCCAGGGACATTCTGTTGTGGTGAGTCCAGTGAAAGGACCAAATTTTACACCTTCAGGAATAATTCTTATGGCATATATTCCGATTTGTCCCAAACAATCTTGTATTTCTAGAATATCATTTGGGATATCCTTTTGTGCTCCCTTATCTGCATTATTTAAAGCATGTTTGTTTAAAATATGGACAAGCATTCTACATTCAATGCAGTAGTCTATGTAATATGCTTCACAATCTTCACAGTCTATTGGAAAAAAATATATACCGATTAAGAATCATAGTATGTATTTACTACTACCTGGTGATTTTTTAAATAAATACAGAGCGATGAAACATATATTTATACTGCTCTCAAAATAACCAAGTAATATGCTACATAAGGATGTTAGAGATTTAATTGGCAATTATTCTAAGTTGAACCTCAGTATCTGAGACAGAAACAGGTTTGAAAATCAAACTATTACAGCTTGGTGTTTGTAGTGGAAGGAGATGCTGTTTTTTGATAAGCAGTATAAATACTAAATTCACCTCAACTTTTCTGTGTTAGGGTCGTGTATTTTATATTTATGCTGCAGAAGTTTCACCATTCCTTACGAACAACACTATCAGGAACTTCTAATAGAGTTGTTTCTATTAGAAGTTGCCTTGAAATATTTACTTACAAAGTAGTCCATTATCAAGATCAATTTTAATATCATCGGCATTGATCCCTCCTCCTATTTTAACGTTGTCATTTTGTTCTTTAGTTGCTTCAAACGATGGCAATTCTATTTTAATATTGTCCGAACATGTGGACTCGTCATACTGCTTTATTTTGCGATAGCATGTGGGGCCTTGTAATTCAGCTTTGTCTGTAGTAATAGCAGTTTCAGAGATGTACACTTTGTCCCCTATAAAACTGTCTTCTGGGCACAGTTCTTCCTTTTCACTAAATGCATTTTCCGAAAACATTGCGTCATGCAAATTAACTTGGTCAACACGATCAGCCATTACCGCCATTACTAACGTTTTTGGTGAGTTGGTGATTTGAGGAGTGTCTTGCGTCACTTCCGATGGCTGCCGTCAGGCCAAAGATAATATTTGCGCGCTAATTTTAAAATCTAATGGGCAATAAGATGTATTGCATGGGAAAATAATTCGTGTTTTGAATATAAACAGATGCAGGTTTTACATATAATGAAAATAAATTTATTCAAAATGTAAATATTATTATTACATAAATATTAAATTGCATGAATGGTCAATGTTGCAAGGGCTCCCTGAATGATCGGCTGTTTCACTTTTCAAATTTGTTAGTGTTATAGTTTCTCTAGTTTCTAATTTGTTGTGCATAGCTTGTTAATTACAATAATTGCAGTTTATAGGTTCAGGCGATTTTTCGCTTTTTTTTTTTTAACAAGTATTGTCCTTTATAAATGGGCTGTAACTGAACAACTTTTATTAAGGCCATTATTGTCTAAAAGGTACAGAAAAGGAAATAATTAATGGAATATCTACTTACCGAGTCGATTTTGCAGGGCAAACACTGGCGGTGCAAGAAATGAATGAAAATGTTCCCAAGTTGCCGACTGAATAAAATGAAAAGTGCGAAATCGCAATATTTAAGTGAATTACCGTTACTCTTTATTTGTAGTAGTGATGGGCAAACTGGAATAATTTCAATAACCGAGTATACATACTCACTGCCCTGATGATAATAATCGGATTATTATTAGTAGCAAATGGCAGACCCTTGATAATGATTTAGGATTATCTTTATATACAGTATGTTTAGTCATTGATAGAAGTTATAAGAAAAATATGTACACTTACGTTAATTACTGCGAAATCCATTGAAATTATTTTTTTTAAAAAATCTTTGTTAGGTTTGTTCGAACCTGCAGTTCTGAACGGTTCTAGAACTAGTGCGCATGTCATTTAAGAAAAAGACTGTTCGGACCATGCAGTTCTGGAACTGCAAATTCTGAGAACTGATAGTTCGGTGTTCGGTCTTTCAGAACTAGTAATTCAACAGTTCTCGATGATGGGCTAGTATTTGAAATTCTGATAAATCCGGAGCATGCGTAATTGTCATTCGTATCAGCTTTCGCATTTTTCTGGTTATGTTTATCGTATTTATGTTGAACTTTAGAGTTTGGAGTTGTTGTAGGTTAGTTTTTAAGTTATCGTTCAAGTACCTATTTGTTTTTTATTTTAGTTTGTGATATTATTAGAGTATTGGTGTGATTCGGTTCATCAAACCTATTTTTAATTTTTTTTACAGTTTTTATTCACACCCATTATATCAATTTTGTAATAGCAAAGTAAACAGCTATAAGTATGTGACTAAACATTAATTTCTTCAAATGGTGGTTTATTGTTTTAGAAATTACTTCATTGACTACCATGTTCTTGAGTCTAGCAAGTGATTCTTCCTCTAAGAATAAAGTGAATGTAATGGTACAATTATAGGAACTTGCGAACATGTGAAAAGTGAATTTATAATTATCATATATTCGTAGAGAAACTGACATATTTGTTAAACTTAGACAAAATAGTATTTAATAAACTAAACTTATAATTTTTGGTTCGATGTATCCCCCTTGAGACTTCAGAGAAATAAAGGGAATTTGTGATATCAACATATTAGATATCCGAACAATCTATTATATGTATGTGTTTGTACCAGCCTGTTACGTCATGAAAATTATAATAAATTGCAAGATAATGTGACTCCTAGACTTGTGACACAAAACATTCAGAGTCTGATTGATGTAAGTACCAAATTATGTAGGTATTGCAATTCAAATTACCAAAAAGGCTTCAATTCTCCAAAATCGATTGAAAGACTGTACCACTTCACAGATTAAAAAAAAGAAGAGGAGTTGGCTTTGAACATTGAAAATGTATTATAATATATTTGTTTAAATTCATCATGATTGTTGATTTTATAGTTATGTAATACATGTTTATTAATGTGTGTGTGCATTTGATGCACGTGCCAATTATTAATAACAGCTTGTATAAAAATCCTTGTTTTATTTACCCGGTTTATCAGAAATATCCATTACAAAATTTTGAAAAATGTACTTCTGAACAACTTCATTATTTTTTAAATCCTGTCGTAATTTTGAGATGTAACATTTAAATGTTCATTACGATTGACATTTGTCCACCAGTTTGGTGTTTTTTTAAAAAATGCAGAAATATCCATAACAAAATTTAGAAAAAATTATTTCTTATAAACAACTTTTTCACTACTTTTTAAATGCTGTCGCAATTTTGGTGGTTAGATGCAGATGCAGTAACATTTAAATGTTCATTACGATTGATATTTGTCCACCAGTTTGGTGTTTTGTAATATATAAATATATTGCTTATATAAAAAAATGCAGAATTATCCATTACAAAATTTAGAAAAACGTATTTCATATAAACAACTTTTTCATTACTTTTTAATCCTGTCCCAATTTTAGTAGTTAGATGCATTAGCTATTTAACGTTCATTATTCATTACGATTTATATTTCTTCCAATAAGTTTGGTGTTTTTTTAATATTACTATTACTAAGTTGGTAGTACAAGTTTCCCTAAAATTCCAATTTTAAAACTGTTCGAACCTTCAGGATTTCGAACCGTTCTAGAACCAGTATTTGGCCGGACATGCGCATTATTTTCAGAACTACTAATTCTAGAACGGTTCCGGAACTGTTCAGAACTGGAGGTTCGAACAAACCTGTTTTTTTGTAAATATGCGCGACGTTTGTCCGGTATCGCGTAGACGTTGCAAGTCGCAGGCAGGCGTCGGTATCCGCCGAGTTGGAAACATATCCGCATATCTCCTTCGAGCAAGTGCACTATTTTGTTATTAAACGCCATAACACTAATTAACAACTATGTATCATCAACAGAAAACTAAATTATTCACTTAATATTATTCACATAGTACAGCACAGGCGACTGACCTACAATTGTGACAATACTTCAAATTCAAATACAGATCTAAAAATATTAACAAAAACCCAGATGTTGTGGCGCCAGACTTAAGTTAAGTAAGTTAATTATGGCATGTTATAAATGCAATACTCGGTCGAAATCCAAACAAACAGACGCATAGCTAGGTCACAGAATAGGAAACAATCAGAAGTTGCACTCACTGTCGGCACCTTTGATCTTTTCAAGCCATATTCCGTGACCTTGACGCCATATTGTAAAGGGAAAAGACAATACCGAAATAAGACAAATTAATATCTGATTGATATCAGTATCCTATTCAGTTAATACTTGGCGTTCCATGTGCTTTTTAAATACCGAGTTTAGATTAAAGCAGCAAAAATATTTAAATGTAACTTTAAACGTCAAAAGAACAAAGAGGAAAACATGTACATTACTTGAATTTGTGAAAAATTATCGACACATCTCTTAAAGATTGACCGTTTTCCCTTAATGGAACCCTAATGTTAATGAACTGCATAATGAAATACAAATTAAAGTTTAAATATACAATAGAAGTTTTTTTTTCAATGCATATCTTATCAATACATTATTATACTATATTTGTGTTATAATAAAAAAAATAAATGATTTTATTTGTATTAATGGGAGAAAGGTTTAAAAAAGAACAATGTTTAAAATGTATTTATTTATTATAAATTTATATTTATCTCCGAATTATTTTGTTTTTAAAAATTTGTTTAAAGATTCTACTAATAACTTTAAGGGTATGGAACAATTTAACTTTACAATATAGCTTTATTACATATTCCATTGGAAAGTTTTTACATGGATGTACAAAATTAATTGTTTTACATTAATGTGTAAGGTTTTCTATGATTTTTTTTATGCAAGCAAAAGTTCGAATAATATTTACATAATTAACTAAACGTAAAATAAACTAAACTAAGGATAATAACTATATGCAAACAATAAGAATAGTATTATATACAAATACTTCACAAAACAATTTATTCAAAATTGGTAAACACTTGGGAACAAGGTACATATGCCAGTCGCTAACTGCAGTGAATACAGTTTTCCCTTTAGAATATGGCGGACTATACTGCGCGGATCAAATGCGCGTACTTTGCCACCGACGCAAGAGAATATTCTGATTGTTTTCTATTCTGTGGCTAGGTCAAGTTCATTCAATCATTCAATACAGTCCATCTCAAATTATTGACTGCACTTTTCAATAAATTTCTTTCCGGCGTTAATTGCAAACATTGCTTTCATTCAGCAGACACAATAGTTGCGCAACTGATCAGTGATCATGTCCAGTAGATGAGCGCTCACTCTGAACATGTTCAGAAGCGGCCGCCATTTTTGTGAGCGGAAAAATTCTACGTTCACTTAGTGAGCGTATTCTGTACGCATGCGCCATTGATGCATTCTAACACCAACGTAATACATACTTCTGAAGAAAGTTACTAGAAAAGTAAGATACAGCAAATTAAAGGTATTGTGCAGAAATAAATGTATTAAAATATTGGAGTTCACCCAGTATTTTATTCGGGGTTGGAAAAACCAGCTCTTCCACTAAAAACTACGACAAAACTTAATGCAGAAAATCAATTTATTATTATTGTTTATTCGGTTTAATCTCTATAATTTTCACATATGGCAGCAATGAAAAGTACCAGATGACAGACCATGACATAAAGGTGAGCGGTCCTGTCCAGCGAACACTCAACTGTTGTGAAGTGAACGGTTGGAGCGGGATCGGTTCCCGATCGGTCTGCTGAATGAAACCATTGATATAATTTTTTTTCCATTACTATGTAATAATTGTGAAGTATGTCACCTTAAAGTCCTATCGATCATTCACCAAACATAGACTCTTAGCAAACATGTAGCTTCTGAACGACTTGACCGACTGTGGTCATAGCGATTCTAGGATCCGATCGGTGGCGCTATAGTTAAGTTATTAACAAATTCTATATTTATGCACCAGAATGACTCATATTCACAGTATATGTTGGTTTGATGAAAAAATGGAAATCACAATATCTGAACCCGACAGGTGGCGCTGTAGTCGAGTTGTTAATAAATTTTATATTTATAAACCAATAAAATAATAAACAAAACAGGTTTAGTTAAAAATACATGTATTTAATTTAATAGAATATTAACAATCTTATCAATTACTACATCTTTACTTCAAAAAATATGAAATCACAATTATTGTACAAAAATGATTTACATAAATATAAGAGTAAGTTCTCTGAACGATTTTAGTAATGTTTCCTTTTTTATTTCAATACACCCGCAATATGTTAAAAAACATATGTGTAGCTTCATTCTTTTACATTTGGGAATGTTATTTTTATGATTAATCTCATTTCAGGAATGTGAATCAGCAATTCTAGAATAAATAAACTCTTACTTTTCTTTCTTTATTTAACCAATTATTCCTAATGCATTTGAGAATATTCACAGTGAATACATTCCTAAATCGAATAAAAGTGCTGTCAGTACTATTGCTATTTCATGCTTGTAACAATCGGTCCGTAATTAGATTGAGCAAATGTGTGCTAAATGTTGGGTTTGTTTTCGGAACGATTTATCAGTCATGCTAGCGCGTGGCTGTTTACATGCTTCCCTATTCTAACCTCAAACTACATTAAATAATAATTAGACATGGGCCAGAGAGGGGAAGTCGTTCCGATTTCACTCAGACTAGACCGACTAGTGTTTTGTCGGCTCTCGGGTACCGTATTACCTACCGGTTTCCCCGAGAGCCGACAAAACACGAGTCGGTCTAGTCTGAGTGAAATCGGAACGACTTCCCCTCTCTGGCCCATGTCTATTAAATAATACTTCAGTTGCCTTGACTTAATTCCAAGAACTAGTTGAATTATAATGACTGATGGGACGAATACCATCATCATGAGCATATTTATAATATTTAATGCCATAGAAATTATTTATACCAGAAGTCATGTAATATTTCCCAAGCAAATTGCATGTCTATACAAAAACACTTTTAATATATTCATATTAGGGCAAATGTATACTTAACCTTCTTGTGTTTTCTTAAAAGTTTCCTCTGACATAGGAATTTCATACAACGCGTTTTCTTCCGAGTCGATAAATATAATTTTTTTTAATTTCACTCATGACAAAAATATTACCATAACCAAATTGATTTGTATAAAACCACCAGTGTCAACAAAAATATTAAATCCCCCCTACTTTACTGACTTCACACCACGTTTATTATGATAGCAATTTCAGTTATAAATGGCACCCAAAGTTGGTGATACGAGTAATATTTCATTACGTCATATTAATTTGTTTAGCACACTGAAATCAATTTGGGTACGCAAAATATGTACTGTTAGTACTGACGGTAGATTTCGGAATGTACTCTTAGTCAATTACAAAATACTAAGGACTACTAAGCTTACTCGTATCTGCAGGGTGGTGGTTGCATGTAATTCTTATTTCAGGCAGTGGCGGCTCTTTAATGAGAGCAAGTGAGCAATTGCACCCCCTGGAATTTTGAAACAAAACAAACCAAGCGGCGACTAACTATGAAAGTATTTATTTATTACGTATTCATAGTTATTGAACAGGAACGTGGCGTGTGCGGCGCGCTAACAACCTACATGCACCGATCGTCGTCACAGATATAATGACGACTAACAGCGCACGGATGTTTACCCCTTCCACCGAGAGAAACATATCCATGAGCAAATCCCTACCGTTGCTCCGTTAAGCCATTAACATTACATTGAAGGTGGGGAAAACTGTATTTTGTTCTACTTCCATATCGTATAATACATAGCCTGTGAGCAAGATCCCCAGTCTGCTCACCGCTATTGTAAAATGAATTTCGTCTCTGCGTTACAGAATAACACGTTTTCGCGGTTAACGTATGATGAAAAAATCGCAATAAAAAATCTTAAACGGCCGATACGTCAACTATGTTTAGAAAATAAACAATCTGTTAAAGGTAAAGACACCTTTAATGGAGTTGTTAAGCTTTTAAAAATTGTCATTACAATCCCAATGACAACGTCTGAAGCGGAACGCCAGTTTTTACGGCTGAAGAGAATAAAAACTTTCCTGAGAAATACAATGAAAGAAGACAGATTAAATGCCTTTACTATGTTATCTTGTGAAAAAGAATTTATAAATGATTTCCCAAATTTTAATGAAAAAGTGATAGAACTGTTCTGCAAGTCAAAGACACGCAAAATGGACTTCGTTTATCGTCAGATGTAATCAAACTGTAGTGTTATATTTACTATTCCCTCAAAACAAACTGTACAATGAACAGTACCTGTCTGGAACAGTATGTCGCTGAAACTTATAAAGATTGGGTAAGCGTTCTTGTATTATACTTTTTAATTTTGAAATTATGCGCTCCCTATGTGAACCACCCCGAGCCGCCACTGATTTCAGGCATATTCAGGCATATTCTCTGTTCTCTGACACCAGCCATAACACATCAAATCCTATACTGTGTGGACCTGTCACTTTTTTTCGCAGATGAATGTAGTCTCACTTGTTAACTTATTGATGGGGATATGCACAGCTTCTTTATAAGGAGACTTTAAACTTGCAATCATAAATGGACGAGCACAGGTAGCTAACGCTTCATTATTGCCAAATGTTCTTTTAAATGTGTCTCATTTGTAAGTAACAGATATTATCTGGAGATAACATCTTAAGTTTTGCTGATAAATAGGACAGTAGGTCTTCGGTGTTTTGCTCAAATTGTGGGTTACACGTACATTTCATTTACCGTTCTTTTCTGAAATGAAGACTCACTTGGCACTCTAAGCTTAATTGACGGTTTTAAAAATCTAAAAGCATATGGGGATATTGAATACAATTTGGTACACAACACTTGTACGGCATTTTACAACGATCTTCAACAAAAATTAAGAACAAAAGCAATGTCTTTAAGAATTAAAACGGCAATACCGTACTATAATATCATGCAATATAATTAGGCGGCGTATTTCTAGTGATGAAACGCGCGTAGATTCATCAGCAGTTAGGCCTTGTTATATAAGGTGGTGTTGGTTTAATTATTTTGTAGAAGTTTCCAGATCTGACATGAGAATATGTAAGAAAGAGTTCCTATCAGTACATGGATTGCAACACTCTCAAAACGGAATTCAGCTATTACGGCAGCAACTCAACAAAAGCTGCAACATATTGCTGTGGCAACATAATTATTTGAATATGATAATAGTATCATTGCCATACCTTAGGCCTTGCCAAATAAGTTATGTTGTGTGCTGTTTCAACAACATAAATAATTAAAATGATGATAATTTTTATTATCCTGATGTGTATTTTATTTATTTTTAACAGCACGTACTTTATAAGTATTTATGAATCCTTCAGTGTATCAGAATTTCTTCCCTCTCGTCTAATCTCTTGTTTTTATTTAAGATTGGGATGAGGTAATAGCTTATTAAAAATGAAAAATCAGAAATCATATAACACATAATTGTCGAATTTATTTAACATTTATTACATAAAAATAAATATAGCATTGCTATACTGTATTCACTTTATTTATTTAAAAAGAAACATGATTATAAGAAAAACGTTTGTACCTCGTTCTAGGTTGTAACGTTTCTTCATGATGCGAATATATGTTCTTATACTTAATTAAATAAAACTCTGAAAATATTTTCCTATTTGTCAACAAATAAATCCAATTAACTTTTGTATATTGTTTATTTTATAGTCAATGTTTGGAGAAAAGCTCGAATCTGATTACTATCTACAACCATTCGCACGCGTTATAGCTAGCATTTCAGAGTCCGCTACCCAGAAACATTTTCCTTATTTATTGTAACTATTAATGATGCCAAATACTGTGCCAGAAAATATACATTTGCACGCTATATCCTCTTAACACTCAACACCATTAATAATTTTATTTCTTATAAACTTGAAATTAAAGAATGCTTATTACTATCCCAGGAAAATATTTATTATCCCTGTTGCATAACGTTGTACTGAATATACGTTCGCACGATATATTTCAATATCCGTATAGCTACATTGATAAGTCTTTGCCTCTAACTTACTTTGAATCGTTGCAAATCTTTTTGAATTCGATCATTTGCATCTCCATTATAATACAAAACAATTAAACAAAGAAAATAAAATAAGTGAAACTTGAATGAAAATAAAATTAATACGCTAATACAAAAGAAATAAATGTGAATCGTGGTGTATCTAACCCTACGATTTATATAACTGTATATAATAAATGAATTAAAGAATGTTTGTTAACTGAATAAAAATCAATGAATGAATCCCATCGTGTCAATTCTTGTCTTCAATTTATATCTCCGGAAGAGACATGTGACCGTTTTCAACGCCATCTTCTGAAACTACCATTTACGTTGTCACCCTGCATCTTCAGTGCTCCTGACTTTTAAGTTGCCGTAATGTTTTGAACACTCACACACACACGCACTCGTTGTCTTTTTGACAGTTCTTCACCGCGAAAGGTCAACACCCCAAGAATTGTCTGTTTACAATTTAAAACTTCCTATAAATTGTACAGCGCTTCTCCAACGTAGGTATACTTGTTTTAATATAACTCTTCTTTATAATTGTCTATAAATTTATTACCTTCTTTATTATTTTTCACATATTTCCTCTTTCTATTGGCTAGTACAATTCTTATTTTTGTTCTTTTTCCAGCTTTCGGCAATATAGGAAAAACATTGCAAACAACAGGCATCCCTCTACTAAGATTACTTGCACCACCACGGTCCACCCGGTCTGCCCCTTCGTAACCTCCTTCTATCCAAGACTTCTCCAACGGTGATATGTCTATCTGTAATAAACTACACACCAAGTTTACATTATATTGTAACGTTTTCGGGTTCCAATAAACAACTCGTGCAATTATTTATTTAAAACAGTCTGTATATTTATATACTTAAAATTATTTAACAATACAAAATACAAAAACTAACGTAACACTCTTAAACTACTACAATTTAATTATCACAGGTATTTATTTACTACTAATATTATTTATATCTCTGTCCGTATTTATTTATATCACCTATTTATATAAAACGGCACTACTATATATTTATTTCTACGCTACCACTACGTAAGGACTTTCTTTATCCCGAACTACTCCGCCCGCAATGAATGGATCCCGTAGTTACCCAGCGATTACTTCCGTAATGAATGAATCCCGGTGACTCCGTCGCTTATATACATATGTGAAGATTACTAGAGCATTCCATACTTCTCTCGTAAGCTCTGTCTCCCTCTAGAATATTTGTAGAATATTCTCAGACAGTAGTATGCGTAAGTGTATGACTCACCGCTTTACGATATTTACCAGCCGCGCCGAATATGATTTATTGCCTTTTTTTGTGCGTGTGACAATTTCGTTTTTATCGCGCTGAGAGGACTCAATTCGTTTTATTTAATGTAAACACATTTCGTTACAATATTTTCTTTTATTTTGTAGGTTATCAAGAACCGTACAAGTACCTCTCTACTGTTTATGATACATGATATTACATATACAAATTCCTGAATGTATTCTATTATTACCAGCTGTCGTTTATAAAAACACTACTACTGATATCTCAGAATAATTTTATTTATATCTTTTTTTTTTTATTTATTTACTTATCCAGTATAAATCAAGGCAAATATTTATTCTTTCCGCATGAATTATTTAATAAATTTTATTTATTACCTTATGCACGTTCTCAAGTTTATCTAATTATTCAATTATTTTTGTCTCGTGCATATCGAATTCTCACACATTTTATAAAGTCAAGTTGTTTTTCATTGTACACAAACCATACATCTTGTTTCTCTTTTCTATAAAAGAAATATATATACATCTTAAATTCTATCTCGTGTTTTATTTTTAGTACTTATTTAAATTGCAAATATAAACTCAATTTGGTGTATGCATAAAAGTGTATGCAACCCAACATCCTCATGTTAAATTCCTTCAACTACCTTAAACCTATTATTATAGTTTCTTTCTTATTTTATACACTTAAATTAAATCTTAATACTACTGCTATCATCTTATTAATATGTAAGATACCACGGCAATATGTGGTTTTCATTATGATAAAGAGATTATAAATCTAATGAAAAGAAAGCACTTACGGATTAATAATTTTAAAACGATCAATACTGGCAAAAGAAGTTTGAGAAAATTATCATTAGCCAATAATTTAATACAAATCTATACAGAACCTGCTAAACTGAACAAAAAAGAAGAAGAATTAGTTCCTATTAAGTACTAGAAGTAAGTCACAGTTTTCACAAAACAATAGGTGCTTGAGAAATTGATTCCAACATGCCAGTTTTACTAATTATAACACGAATGCAGATGTTTAGTTTTTATGTCTTTCTAAATGACATTTGATGTTTGTTCCATATTCACAAGAATCACATTTATAATCAAATACCATCAAATGTTTACTGTTTCTATGTGTTTCTAAATGACTTTTGGTGCTTGTTCCAAATTCAGAATACTCACATTTATAATCAAACACCATCAAATGTTTAGTTTATGTCTTTCTAAATCACATTTGTTGTTTGTTCCAAATTCACAAGAATCACATTGATAATCTTCCGCTGCCTTATTAATAGACAAAGTTAGTAGCCACTAACATCATACTAAGTCCCTACTAAAAATGTTCGTATTAGTAGACGTTTTTAATAGGCAAATAGGCTTAGCTCCATCGTTGCAAATAAAAGGAATCTGACTGTGCTCAACTTTTTATTTTACTTATATAATAATCTCATAGTCTGTGTAAGTTTGTCCTTTTGTACACATTATGATAAATGTGTTAACAGTTACTCAAAAGGTTGTACGATAACATTAGTTGTAGATAAAATTATACACAATATTTATGTAATTAAAAAAGTAAAACAATGTATAATTAATACTACAAAAGGAATAATGTAAATAAGTCGGTTTGGATATCAAATTTTGAATTCAGATTTTATTGAAGTTCAAAACCTAGTTTGTCCAATAGTACTATGCCTCCTCGATAGATGTCCACAAAATACATATCTAATTATTTATCATTAAGTGTCCTTTCTCTTTGGGGTATTCTCTGATACTGTCGTCCGCTACCTCATCCCCGCTTATTTCTTACCCTTTTCCCTCTTGCAATCAGAGGAACTTATCTCTTCATCATTTTCTTTCCAGGGCTTCATGTAGTCGGCAACGTTCGTGGTCAATCCAGGTCCTTCCCCTTGGGTGATTTTAATCACTTCGTAGCGGTCATGGGGTTTTACGGTTTTTATTATATAAGGCCCTAGGTACTTGGGATAGAGCTTGAGTACTTGGTACTTCCTGGGTTTCTTTCATACCGTGTGATTTTGCAGGTTAAACACTGGCGGCGGAAGAAAGGAATAAAAATGCATCCATGTTGTCGATTGAATAAAATAAAAACTGCTAAATCGCAATGCTTAAGTGAATTACGGTTACTCTTTATTTTTAGTAGTGATGGGCAAACCGGAATAATTTCAATAACGGAGTGTACAGTTTTGTGCAATAAATTGGCGTAACACGTCTTATTGCTAATTTTGACATTATTTTGCCATTGTGAAAATGGCTTAAGTTAAGTTGACAAATGGAATTATAGCGTCAATTCAATTTGTCATACATGACAGGTATTCAAACAAAAGTCATATTTACATAAGCGTATATTAAGTGTACGCCAATTTATTGCACAGAACTGTACATACTCACTGCCCGGATGATCTTAATAATCGGATTATTTTAGTATACATTGCAAATGGCAGAGCCGAGATAATGATTTAGGATTATCTTTATATATAAATATAGTCGTTGGTGTGGCTCTTAGCAAACATGTAACTTCTGAACGACTTGACCGATTGTGGTCACAGCTATGCTAGGATCCGATAGGTGGCGCTGTAGTTGTTAATAAATTTTATATTTATAAACCAATAAAATAATAAACAAAACAGGTTTAGTTAAAAATACATGTATTTAATTTAATAGGATATTAACAATCTTATCAATTACTACATATTTACTTCAAAAAATATGAAAACACAATTATTGTACAAAAATGATTTACATAAATATAAGAATAAGTTCTCTGAAAGATTTTAGTAATGTTTCCTTTTTTATTTCAATACACCCACAATATGTTAAAAAAACATTAATGGGCGCGCAGCTTCATTCTTTTACATTAGAGCATGTTATTTTGATGATTAATGTCATTTTAAGAATGTGCGTCAGCAATTCTTGAATATATAAACTCTTACTTTTCTTTATTTCATCAATTATTCCTAATGCATTTGAGAATATTCACCAGTGCTGCCGCCACGAGCTCTAAAAAGGTACTGAATTTACAAAAAACGTACTGAATCGACAAAAATTTATGGATAACCTTTTTTTAATCTCAAGGGACAATAAAATTAATCACTAACATGTGTAATGACTTTTTACAACTTTCATAATCTTAAATAACCATTTACCACAACCATATTAGTAGGTATATCCACATTTTTCAACTTCCTACAATAATTTTTAAATATTATACAGGATTTTTCGGTTCCTTTTCACGATTTGTCATTTGTATTTCAAATGATATTCCTTCTTATGTAAATAATATAATAATTGAAAGCAGTCGAACTAATGCATATTTATTATATGTATGTCAAATAGACAACACATAATGAAATTCATAAACAAATTCAAGTACAATTTACGAAAGAATTTTTATTGAAGTGTAAACTTCTTTAGGCGCATTGCGCTGATTGTAGGTAGTGAACAAGACTGACCCGTCACGCTCGGATATGTAACGCTCGTTCGGGTAATGTCGGCTCGAGTCGACTAAGGTTAACAATTTTATTATTATTTAATTTCAATTAAATTTAAACGAATAAGTAAATTCATGTCCCAGAGCGGATTTGAACCGGAGCCGCCTGGGTGAGAGACCAGCACTTAACCATTAGACCAAGGTCGGTAGTTGAAAGCCAGTATTGATATCGTCTATTTATATATATATATATATATATATATATATATATATATATATATATATATATACAGTTTGTGGTAGACCCCAAGCCTTTTAATGTGATTATAGAAATAATCTCGACTGTCCTATGCTTATTGATTACATTTTCATTTATACATTTTGATTTACATTTTATATTTGTCATTGTTTTCTAATTGACAACCAGTTGTCATATTGTTATTACTTTTAATTCATTTTATGCCACTACTATCAAGAAGATTTTCAATTTTTCAATACATTTGTATAATTGGCAAAGAATTGTAATATATTTTATATATATATATATACATGCGTCCAAAAATCTCCTTAATAATGCTTGCGGCCGAGGCAAGACAATCTCGAGTACGTTAAAGTTTTTCGCGGACAAGATATACACACAATTTTTTGGGCAACCGTTAAATTTTTCAATCGATTTAATTTAAATTGAGACACAATTTAATTTAATTTAGTTCTAAAGGTGCTAAATTAAAGTGGTTTACTCGCTTTGATATTTAGCAAATTTTCATTCCAAACTATTTATTTCATATTTCAGTTATCACAAACCTGTTGTTTCATTTTTAGAGTTTGATACAAATCATGATCAGACCGAGCGAAATGTACTAAAATAATATATACACAATAATAAAAAATATATATTTTTAAATGTAATATAGAACGAACAAAAAAGTTGTATTTCGTATTATTAACCTCGCCTTGATGAAGTTTACACTTCTGCTGTGTGGTTTTAAGCACACCCATTTTCTTGTTCTTCTTGCTTTCTGTGGTCGGGAGTCGGCTATGTACTACTACTACGTTTGCAAACTTTTTGCATAAATTTAACACATTGTAATCAGTTTTACAATAAACTGTCTTCCTACATCAATAGAAGATTTTCCCTTGCGTATTTCGTTACCAATTTTGGCATTTCGCATTCGCCATGTTGCAATAATCACAATTCTTGAAATTGTTTTGACAAAAGGTGAAACTCATCGTGAAAGATAACCGAAAAACGCTGTAAAATGTCATCAATTACTTTTTACTAAAATTAATTAGTTATTGATGGCAAACGATATTGCCAATCAGTTGCTTGGCAAATAATAAATTTTCGACCGTTATATGTATATTTAAACTAATTCTATACTTGTTTTTTTATAATTCTATATAAGGTAATTTAAAATAAATATATTTTTTTTAGTACTTGGATTTAATTTAGTACTGGAACCTTCAAGCTTGTACTGAATTTAGCTCTTTTTGCAAAATGGCGTACTGACGTACTGGATTTGTAAATATTGTACTGAATTCGGTACAATTGTACTGAAACAGCAGCACTAATATTCAATGTCTCAATTATTAATCACTAATCACTATGTGATTAGTGATTATGTGGCATCAGCCATAACACATAAAATCCTATACTGTGTGAACCTGTCACATTTTCTTTCTGAGATGAAAGTAATGTCTCACTTGTTAACTTATTTATGGGTAAGATATGCACAGCTTCTTTATAAGGAGACTTTAAACTTGCAATTATAAAAGGACAAGCACTAGTAGCTACTGCTTCATTATTGCCAAATTTTCTTTTAAATGTGTCTCATAACTCATTCATAAATAATAGAACAACTTTATCATCTGGAAATAACAAGCTAAATTTTGTTCGACACGTAAGACTATAAGACAGTAGGTCTTCTGTGTAGTTCAAAACTGCGGGTTACACTTAACATTTACCTCATTCATTTCGAATTATAGACTCGCTTGGCACTTTAAACTTAATACAAAAATATTCAGAACCTGTTAAACTGAACGAAGAGAAAATTGAAGAATACGCTCCTATTACATAAGTCACAGTTTGTACAACACAATAGGTGCGAAAGAAATTGATTCCCAACATGACAGTTTTTCTAATTACATCACGGATGCAGATTTTGTTCTTGGCGATAAATTTAGTTGACTTTAGTTTTAAAAGGTTATTATTCGTTTTTTATTAAGCTCTTTTTTGTAACAAAAATGCAAACAACACATTTTTGATAATTAAAGCATTTAAAGAAATGTGTGGGTCTTTTTTACTAGGAATCTTGGTCAGTGTAAATCTATTTGAATTTTCCCTTTTCTTATAATGTCTCACTACTACTACTACTAAGGTCTGATTTGGCAAAATTAAAACAATTTTTGATTATCAAGTGTGGCATATAGGCTTTCTACGTCAAAGTCTTCAATTGAGGTGTGTTACAAATTCACATGAGTCATACTGATAATCAAATTACTTAAAATGTATACTTTTTATATGTCTTCCTAAATTATATTTGATGTTTGTTTCAAATTCACACTTGTCACATTTATAATCAAATTGCTTCAAATGTTTACTTTTTATATGTATTTCTAAAAAACTATTGGCGCTTGTTCCAAATTCACAATAGCCACAATTATAATCAAATTGCTTCAAATGGATAGTTTTTATATGTCCTTTTAAAGCAGCCTTGTTGTTTGTTCCATACTCACATGAGTCGCATTTATAATCAAATTGCATCAAATGTTTACTTTTTATATGTATTTTTAAATGACTTTTGATATTTGTTCCAAATTCACAATAATCACATTTATAATCAAATTGCTTAAAGTGTTTACTTTTTATATGTATTTTTAAATGAATTTTTTGGTTTGTTCCAAACTCACAAGAGTCACATTTATAATCAAATTGCTTCAAGTGTTTACTTTTTATATGTATTTTTAAATGACTTTTCATATTTGTTCGAAATTCACAAGAGTCGCATTTATAATCAAATTGCTTCAAATGATTAGTCTTTATATGTATTTTTAATTGACTTTTGTTATTTGTTCCAAATTCACAAAAGTTACATTTATAATCAAATTGCTTCAAATGTTTACTTTTTATATGTATTTCTAAATGCTGTTTGCTGTTTGTTCCAAATTCACAAGAGTCGCATTGATAATCAAATTGCTTCAAATGTTTAGTTTTAATATGGCTGCTTATAGTTCGTTTATCTTTTGCTTGAAACACACACAGCAAACACTTAAATATTCTCATTTGATCACCTGAGCTGGATTGATCTACTTCTATATTTGTTATGCTATAATCAGTCTTAGAATGTTCTTGGTCGTCCTTTCCTACAACAGAAGCGTGCGTATTTTTCACGTGCAGTCCGAGGAATCCTTTAGTCTTGAAGCGTCTGCTACATCTCCCACATTTATACATTTTAAATTTGTAATGCTGTTTGTTGGTGTGCTCCTTGAGATCTGCATGGTACTTCGTCCTGTACTTGCACTGCTCACAATAGAGTTGTCGGAGGCATCTCTTCCATCCGTTCAATGCTGTTGACGCTTGTTTCACAGGTGGTGTCGGTAGAATGCACTTTCTGAAAATAAATAAATATTTCTAATCTCATGCCACAGTCGTCTCTACTTACAAGCCATTAAGTTGGAGATCTGGCAACTGCGCGTATGGTTCTCATTCTATGTAATTTTCACGAGACCATGCGCATATGATATGCATGTCACGTTTATTAGCTAAAGTTTACGTGAGTTTGAATCAAAAACATTTGAGAAGAAGTATTTACAAAGTTAAAATCAATCTCGGGAAGTACCTATGGGTAAACAATTCATATTTTCGTAAATGTGGCTGATAACAGTATTAAACATAACCTCAAAGTGTCAACACGTTCTTTGTAATCATTTGTTTGCTGTTTATAAGTTTGACTAACAAATACATTTGGAGAAGGTAAGAACAATATACATTTACTAGTTTTGTTCATTTTTTACAACTGTGTGATGTTTTAGATGCCATGATTGTGCTGTTTCTCATTGTGTAAATCGAACTACAACATACACTTGAACAGGAAGATCTACAAACAACCTTTACATAGTGGTTATGTTGTTCATTCAATTAAAATGAAAATTAAGTGTGTGAATTGTACAAATTTGGCAGTGAAAAGTAATGGTGCTTTATTTGGTGATGCTTATTTTGGTTATCTGGAGAGAGGCGGGCTTTGTGCAGCAACTGAAGTACGTTATGTGTATTTTTCACTTATGTGCAATATTTGCTTTTATAACAAAAAATATAAAAATTGAAAAACAATTCTCGAGCAAAAATAATCATTAAAAGATATTAACCTCATTAGCAATTAAAAGAGTATAATAAAGTCTGATAACTTTTATATTGATTTTAGTGTTGTATGTGAATGTGGAACACCAATGAGCAATATAGTGTTAAGTAATTATAGCAGAAATAAAAATAGTGTATGTCACCATGAAAAAAGTGGTCAAACGAGAAAATTACCACTTTGAATAATATTAAAAATGTTGTCATATTAATAATGTTTTTTATACGTTTCCCTTTTATACATCCTTTCTTCATCACATTATACCTACCTACTTAAATTTAAAGACAGAATTAACTACCAAAAAACCTATTTTAGATTAGGTACACGGTTAATCTATCTCACTTTCAGCGCCTGCTCAAGTCCACGTGTAGACCCACTTGAAGGCAACTAGGCGGTGTTGCCAATTTAACGACTTGTAAGTAAAGACGGCTGTGCTCGTGCTAAATAACAATGCAAGGACGGCATTAATTTGGCTAATGCGCTTTAATGAGGTAGATAAAGTCCCCGCCAGTAGTAAGGGTAATGTAAAAAATAAATAATTAAGGAGCGAGTGAAAAGCGTAATGTAATAGTAATGAAATTCATTAATTCTTGTGGCCACATAACTGGCACAGAACATGTGAATGTGACAGAAATGTAAAATAGCAATACTTTCATTAAGATGCTGAAGTCTGGCTTATGAACATTTAAATCTATGGAAGCCCACTCGTAAAGCTGCTATACCGCATGTGTAAAATCATATTGGGGATAGAATATACGTACTAGCTGTCCATTAATCTCTTCGACCTTGAATCGCCTTTCGCGTCCGCACAGTTTTATTACAGTTCCCTGTAAAACGCCAAAAAAATCAATTTTGATTTTCTAAACTTTTGGCACACCTTGTATAGACGTATATTTTTGTCCAAGAACTACTGTCACGGTGACAGGTGGAACGACAATTTAAAGCATCTTAACGTGAGTCTGACTTTTCGTTGTTGAAGTTTGAAATTTAGATGCTATTTAGCTAAGACTTGACACTAAAAGATTCATAGTGTTATTAGTTTTACACAATGAAAGGACTAAATCATTATTAAAAAAGTAATATCAGACTTATTTTAGCTTTGCATAATTTAACCTGTCAATTATCATGGCCCACAAACGTCATTTCTGGGCTGTAATATTTAATAATAATCATACATATTTTGACATACCTTTTGAGCTTTGTTATAATGCAAATTTGTGAACAATGCATGCCCATTACACAGAAGAATCAAGTTTTAAATAAAATGTTGGTATAGAATAGTATGACTTATTAATTTTATTTATAATAGTGAATTTATAACTGGCTTCCGTATTAATAAATTAGTTTCATGTGTCTGCTCTGAAATTGTTCCTGTCAAAGTGAGTTTGCAGTTGCAGTGGCATTGAGTCGTCGCCTGTAGATCGTGCTCTGGCTATGTCGGTTGCTGAGACGATCCTATTACAATTTAAATATTTAGTAGTGACGCTGGTAGTTGAACTAAAAACAATAACCAAAAATAATACAGACCAACGTGGGAATATCTGTGTAAACATTTTGCTTACACACAATGTAAAAAGAATATAATTCGTAATTGTTGGATCATTTTGTGATTCTTATGAAGTATTTAAGGAAAAATAACACAAAAAGGTAGTTCATGATTACAACCAATCCATCGAAATAAGGAGTAAGGAGACACTAGCCTGGGACACGATCATCATGAACCATCATCAGAAGTTTTGATTAACAATTTGATTTAATGGTGTATTTTCAAACATATCCCATTAAATGATTGAACGCTGCCCATACTTCAAACTTTCTACTGACAATCAAATTATTTAGTAGTAGTAATTGTTGAATTAGGCTGGAATATTTACTTTAATAAATTGAATAGTTAGAAAACAATTGTCATTACATTGGAATTTGAATCGTCTGTCACCTAGTAATAATAATATAAATCATATTTTAAGGTAATTGTCTAATATATAGGCAAAACTAAAATGGATCTGATAACACTTTTCTCATTAATGTTTTAAAGTCTATTTTTAAAATAGCGAGACGAATTTCTGAATAGACCACTTTGACAGTGAAATCTCATTGGTTGAAAGCAAGGCCAAATGACACCGTATCAATCTTGCTCACATTCTGTCAACTGACATTGTTTATTGTTAAGCCTTGTTGTTGTTTCTATTATTTCCCCGTTATTTCATTATATACTTTACCTGTTCTATTCAGAGCTCGACAGTAATAGTTATCAGATATACTCGTAAGTATGTTTTCAAGATTTTCGTGCATGTAATTTGGGACAGGGGTATGTTCAGAAATTCGTCTCGCTACTTTAAAAATAGACTATAGTCATTTCGTTGTATAAAATTTGTAATTTCATATCTTTTTGTGTCAAGGTCTACAATAAATATCGTTTTATAACCTGCAATTAAATTTTTGTGAAATTGCCAACATTAATCAAAAGTCAGATGGATTTTTTCTGACAATTCTGACGTTTCCTGTAAGATTTAAGCCACCTAGCGTGAATGTTGAGTTGACCAACATTTCGCGTTTGCTCTAGTTAAATATATCGGTGTTAAAATGATAATAGATGGGTAAAGATGGCGACATAGATGTGCACTATTTTTTTTATTTTCGCTACACCCTTTAACTGTTACTTAATTTTATTTTAATAATATACTATGTTCACCAATTTTGATCAGCATCTGGGGCGTAATGCTTAAATTATTTTTTCTGAGGAGGGGATGCTTTTGTGTAATAAAGTAGATCGCGATCTTAAAGTAACTGATAATTAGTGAATTAACTTGTATGATAAATTTTTAAATCGCATTGTCTTTATATGTAGTAGTAGTTCCATTTTTAAAATAGCAATTACATTACCCTTTCAATCGCTAAATTAAAGGTGATATGTATGCATGATGTATTCCTTTCTTTGAATTACAATTAAAGTAGGGCTTCCGGGACAATAGTCAATAGAAATAAATTTATAGGACGTTCTTTGCAAATAATCAAGATCATCAGTGCTCCATAATGTTTGTCATAAAATGTCTATATAAGTCATCAAATGCTGACTAATCAATTTACTCTTTCCCCCCTTTTTTTTTTATTTAGGACACATTAATTTAATAGAATACTTGCTCTTTTTGTTATTACAGTGGTCTATGAAACTCTTCGAGTTTGAATTGCCTCTTCGCGTCCACTTCTTCGCTGTAAGTTTCTCTATAAATGTGCCTGTTTGAAACGTGACCACTGCCAGTCGCAGAAGCACTTGAATTTTAACGGTTATAAATTTTCTTTTAATTAGTTTATGAATAAAGATGCAAATTAAATAAAATATCTCTAGAAATTAATTATACATTATTGTGGCATCTATAATTATAGACAAATGGATTTATTAATTAAAAAATTTCCCATAAAATGTTTAACATTTCTATAGAAGTTACTGAAAGCTAATTACATACTTGGAACATTTCGTTGACATTCAGGTTTGATATAATGCGTGTGCACCTGGTCTAAGTTGAATGTAAGTAGGCCGAAAAGGTAAACCTAAGATGGTTGTATGATCAAGATTTCTTGTATCATATATAAATTTCTTTGTTTTTTAAATTTGGTAGTACTCTAACTCTATTTGTCTCAAGTTTTATGATAAAAGTTGCACATACGTTAAATTTTCTTGCAAACTGTCAACAGTTTACACAAAAACACTAAAACACCTTCACCACACCAAAGCACAAAAATGGATAAAAACGTATTTCAACAACTAAGTTGTCATCATCAGTAGCACTGATTAAAAATCGCGCTGTCTACACACCGTAGCGTAACAGAACAACACTGATTTCCAATTTACGGGGATGGTTTATTCTTTTATCTAGGCTATTAACTACTTCATTAAAAATACCTGATCGTTGTACCGTTAAATACGTCATACTTACTATTCTAATCCTATCCTTTAGTTCTAATATTCTAAGAAAACCAACAATATAATTTCCAATTTACAGGGATGGTTTATATATTTTTACCTAAACTACATCATTAACAGTACCTTATCGCTGTATCGTTAAATTAGTCATGCTTAATTCTATAATTCTATCATTTAATTCTAATGTACTATGAAAAACTAACGGTATCTAAAAGGGTATTGTTTACACCACAAACTTATATAAACAAGATTGGGGAATTGGCCCGTTATCTGAATTCATTAATTTATTTTTATTTTTCTGAATGTATATACTCTCGTAACTATCTAGTTCTCTATAATTACGCACTTGTTTTATAAGTTTGAGGCCGCTTGCTGGAATATCATGACCTGTGTCCAAAATATGTCGAGCTACACTAGACTTCTCTGTCCTATTAAACCGAAAATGAGCAATGTGCTCTTTATAGCGAGTTGCAATCAAACGTCTAGTTTGGCCGAAATATTTTTTCTCGCATTTATTACAATTAATTTCATAAATTCCAGATTTTTGTTCTACCTCAATTTTATCTTTAGTACTGCTCAAAAGACTTTTCAACGAATTACATGATTTAAACGCGACTTGCAAACCAACATTTTTAAAAATATATTTAAGTTTCTCGAAATATTATGAAAAGGTAGGACAACAAATTTCTTATCTATATCACTTTGAGGTAGCAAAGTTGTGGAATTTAGAATTACATTCTTACGTTTCATTTTTCTTAAGATATTGTCAACTACGTCTGACTGGAAACCATTGTATTTAGCCATTTTTGTGCTTTAGTGTGGTGAAGGTGTTTTAGTGTTTTTGTGTAGTTTCAAGCCACAGACTCCAAGTTTAGTTTCTGTCAACAGTTTGATATTGCGAGAATGAATTGTCAAATTGAATGTCATTGTAGACATAGCGTGCCTTCAATTAATTTTTTTTAGAATAACCTACGATTTCAATATTAATTTGAGAACACTGTGGAACTTTTCAATAAATTGACTTAACTATGACAGTAGTGAAAATGAAAAACATTACTGTAGCACAGTGTTCCCAAATTAATATTGATATCATAAGGTACTCTAAATGTAAATTAAAGACGCAGTATATATATTTGTATGTAGAAAGATGACAGAGATGTGTCCAAGCCATTAAAGATACGATAAATGACCGACACAATAGTAATAATAATAATAATTGATAATGCAAGAAAATGTAAATATTAACGGTTATAATATTTCTTTCAGTGGACGTCAAATGTTATTAATCACGCCTTTGCTTTAATTTTTATAACAACGATATTGGAAACTGTACTAGAATGACCGACAATGTAGAGTAATTACAACCGCAGTTCAGTTTGTTCTTGTTTATGAATACTAGGCACACCGGCAACAACGCCCGATCGTGGCCGTAGTCGTGGTACAAGAAAACAAGGTATGCTTTTGCGCATCTCTGGATGACGCGCATTCGACCTCTAGTACTACCAGTTCAATAAAGTTGTGAATTCACAGGACACTATTTCAATAAAGTCCTTTTTAACAGAAATACAATACAACACAGTAAGAAAATAAAAGCACAATTCTAATTAAACATTAATTCTTAGTAAATTATTATATAAATTTATTAAGAACGGAATTCTGATGAAAATAAAAAATATACTCTACACAATACTAAAAAATAAAATGTTATTGCATAGGTTCAAAAATGCCTCCTTCAGCAGCAGGGAATTGTCGGAGCATATCATAAAAATTTTCTCGCACATTACGAATCACATCGACTGTTACGGATTCAAAAGCCTCTATGATTAGCCTTCTCAAAATATCTAAGTTTTCTAGCCTGCCAGCTTGTGAATTGTAAATTTTATTTTTGATGTATCCCCACAAAAAGAAATCATTTGGCGATAGATCAGGAGATCGCGGAGGCCAACGAATGTTTCCTGTTCCACTAATGAGACGATCAGGAAAAGTATTCATTAAAAAATGCTTTACTCTGACCGCATTATGTGCAGGACAACCGTCCTGTTGGAACCAAATCAATCCCGGTATTATCAATAGCAGGAAGTATCTGATTCTGTAGCATATCGAGGTATTTGTCCGCTTTAACGTACCATCAATAAAAAATGGACCAAGCAAATGGTCACTCAAAATACCTACCCAGACATTCACTTTCTGGGAATATTGGGTGTGTTTAACAAAATATCTGTGCTGATTTTCCCGAGCCCAATATCGAACAACAGAAGGATTGTGCTTTCCATTTAATGGAAATGACGATTCATCTGTGAATACAATATTTGCGATGAAATTCTCATTTTCATTTGTCTTTTCCATTACGGTTTCACAAAACTCCATTCTTCTAAAATTGTCATCGAGAAATATTTCTTGCGTTTTCGAGTATTTGAAACATTTTAATTTATTTCGCTTCCATATGTTCGCGACGGCTTTATTACTCACACCCAATTCCTCAGCAACACTTCTGGTAGATAGCGTATCCCCTACTTCGAGAGTGCTACAAATCATTATATCGCGCTCTTCTCGTTCCTCAGCTTTTAGTGGATTTACCTCTCTAGGATTACACTTTGTGCAATTATTTAAACGAAGACATTTTCAAAGCTATTCAAAATATGTACGAGGGTAGTCTGAAAAGTTTGCGACCTCAACATGAAGATGGCAGCATTCGTTGACAAAAGTAGTGGAGCGTGTTTATGCATGTTTTGACATGTACGCATCAAAACTTCAGCCACCTCGGACGCTCAGTTATTGTTTAACAATCGTTTGAGTAAGTTGCTGTGAGTGTTTTTGTGAAAATGGAAAAACTTGAGTATCGAGCTGTGATTAAATATTTATTTTTGAAAGGCAATACGCCTACACAAATCAAGGAGGAGTTGGACGCTGTGTACGGGGACTCTGCACCATCATTTACCGCCGTGAAATTTTGGACAGCTGAATTTAAACGTGGCCGTACCAGTTTGGCTGACGATGAACGTTCGGGACGTCCGAAAACTGCAACCACTGACGAGAACATTGCTAAAGTTCACCAAATGGTGCTAGACAACCGCCGAATTAAAATTAGAGAGATAGAATGTTACACCCTGAACAACGTCGAAACTGTATTATAAAAGAAAGCTTTAGGTAAGTTACGATATAGGGAGATCACTGTAGCGAGGTGGAAATATTTGAAGATCGCAGGGCCGAGCTAACTCAAGTCGCAGATGGCGTGACGGTTCAAGAAATTAAAACTTAATGAAATGAGCGTCGGTCGGCGGCGACGCTAGCTAGGAGGTAACCTACCTGCGATTTCCTTATAACGCCACTGGCTGTGTCCCTCCAGCGGGATACACCACTGGATCACCCTGTATAAGGACGGCTACACAGTCCTTTTCCAAGTGCTAGTCACGTGGTAAAATTTATAAGGATAAAAAAAGAAAGAGAAAGGTGGACAATATACTATATATTAATTTAAAAAAAAAAACAAACAATCAATGCTGTAAATTGTTATGAAAATTATACCATGTCATACCAACAAAAAAAATAATAATGAGAGTAGAATAGAGTAAAATTTTGTCAAAACCTCCGCTCTAATTAACAGAGGTAGTTCGGCGGTTGAAACGTTTCTTGAGCCTTACAAGTTTAGTTACAAGTGATATTAGATAATTCGCCAAACTACGGCGATTCAATTACAATATAAGATAATTAATCTATTAAATTTATATAATCAACAGTTTGAGAAAGATATATATGTGAATCGCAAATGCTCATGTTTACAAATGATATTTAATTAGCACAATTTAGACATAGGTAAAATAGTATAAAAAAAGAAATTATAGAATTTACTGCAAAGAATTTTATGTTTACAAAAGATATTTAATTAGCACAATTTAGTCATAGGTAAAATGGTATATAACAAAGGAAATTATTGAATTTACTGCAAAGAATTAATTCCAGAAAATTAAACTGAGTCGTACCTCAGATTGTTACAAGTGTACGTAGGAAATCAGAGCATTAACAATTATTACTACTGATCACACCCGGTATACAGCAAAGTCCATTAAAAAGAAAACAAAATTTAAATAGCGGGATTTGTGACCTAGCACAATATAAGGAGGTAGAAATAAAATTAGCGGATCTCTCGTTGGTTTTTAAAACATGTGAAATAACCAGATCGACTGGCACTAGATCCTAACAAACTAGTCGTGATATATAAATTCGTTGTCTAAAATTGATGCTGTACTTATCTTGTAAAATCAGGTGAGAAGAAAGTCCACTTGCAGGTGATGTGAACACGGAGTTCTTCTGGTCCTTCAGGAGGTGTTCCTCAAGGAAGACTCTGAGATGGTAGCTTCACACCTCATAAAATGTACAGCCAATTACAGGTGGTATAACGGAAAATTCGGCAACACAGGAGACAGTGTTCCAACAAATATTACTGTTCGACAATGATGTCGTAGCAGATATCGTAGGTTAGATACGGTACTACAGGTTCTTAATTCCCAAAGAAAAGAAATACAGAGATTAAAACTTTGGAAATTAACATAATGAAATTCTCTCAGACTTACCCCGATTTCGGAGAACAAGGAAACCAAACCTCAAAAGTCACAGAAGCACAAAAAGAAACTTAGAGCCCACCTCGTGGCACAGCAAAACTTAGGTAGACGGAAATCACGTAAACACCCTCGAAAATTACATACGATAAGGTACGGTATTATCTACATATTCCATTAAAGCCGCTTAGCGAAATTTGTCTACTTAGACACACAATTTAAAATACGGAGATATGTAGTTTTGTACTTCGTGTTCTTCTGACAAAGAATGACTTGAAAGTGAATTCCGATAGCGTGCTTCCGTTGGAACGCCGCGTCAAACTTTCCACGCATTTATCGAACCCGGAAACAAGAACTAAGACAGGCGGGAAGAATTTAAAACTACACGAACACCAAAACTATCTCGAAAGTAAATCGACAGTAGCATGAACTTAATAATAAAACACACATGCCTTTGAACTTCAAATGATGACAGAATTAACTTAAAATAAACTTGCAACGAACGCTAGATTACATTGTGATATAGAAAACGAAGAAAGCAACTTTAGGTCTAAGAAGTTGGTACTATGCGAACTGACAGACTAGTAACCACGCCTGGAGCGGTAAACAGACGCATCTCGAGTTATCCACACATTATAACTGATCAACACCCAGGTAAATAGATTAATTACAAAGGTACAACGCTCACCAGATAACGGCGGGTATTTCCGACCGAAATTGATCTTGCAGGCAAATGAAACCAGACATTCATTCGGATGGTATGTCCAGGTGGTTATGTTCAATGAATGGCTCGAAAGATGATATTCATGCGAAGCCCCCCCCCCTATTACAATCAAGAGCATGTCCGTGAAGGAAGAAAATAAATATGCACAATGCCTAAGCTGTTCATATAAACCTTTTTTTAAGCAAACATAACAATCATAAAAACCAAGGAAAGTTTTCGGTGGCCACAATACATCATTTATTTGGACAAATATAGATAAGGCGCTGAAAGAGTACCCTAACACAATATTCTCCTTCACAGACAAAGCAAAAGAAACTAAGATGAAAACAATTAAGAATACACAGATAACGTAATCTGGAAGTACAACATGCCGAATAAAACAATAAGCGTTCATCCAAAATTAGATCATCAGAGTAAAAACAGGTGGGCTAGCTTAAGTAAATATTTAACAGGCAATTGAATCATCCATTATAAATTGTAGGCTTAAGTAATCTCAGAAATATAGAAATTTACTAACGCCTGAATGCATGTAAGAGTCTAAAATTGAATTCTCGATAAATCTAGCCTTATGTAAAAGAGAGTATTCATAAGAACGGTACAGAAGTGTTTATTCTAATTCATACTCTTAAGAAAAACGTAAATATGCGGTCTAAATGATTAAGTGCCTAGTAAATTTATAACCCTACTCTGCGGTGTCTAGTTTTAGTAAGAGAGTGTGTTCATAACAAAAGACATGAGTCACGTCTAGTTTAAATAACTCAACATACCAGGTACGGTCGTTAAATAAAATTATAGTACAACTCATTGTGATATGCTAAAATCTTACGGGATATTGCAAAAATGAAATTAGAGCGTAACAAGAAGAAGCCATGAAAAAATCCAAAGAACGTGTTTGTCACATATTAAATAAAGATTTAGACATGAGAAAGCTATCTGCGCGTTGGGTGCCGCGGTTGCTCACGTTGGATCAGAAACGTGTTCGAATGAACATTTCGATCGCTCTTTTGGTGCAATTTAGGCGCAATAAATCAGAGTTTTGGCGCCGGCTAATTACTGTTGATGAAACTTTGATACACCACTACACCCCCGAATCAAAAATACAGTCAAAACAGTGGACTGCCAAGGGGGAATCGGCGCCAAAAAAGGCAAAGACTGTTCCTTCGGCTGGGAAAGTGATGGCGGCTGTTTTCTGGGACAGTCATGGAGTTATTTTTATTGATTATCTGCAAAAAGGGAAAACCATTACAGGAGAATACTAGGCATCATTACTTGACAAACTGAAGGCAGAAATTGCGAAAAAACGGCCACATTTGCAGAAAAAGAAAATCTTGTTCCACCAAGGCAACGCGCATGGAGTTATTTTTATTGATTATCTGCAAAAAGGGAAAACCATTACAGGAGAATACTAGGCATCATTACTTGACAAACTGAAGGCAGAAATTGCGAAAAAACGGCCACATTTGCAGAAAAAGAAAATCTTGTTCCACCAAGACAACGCGCCGTCTCACACCTCAACGGTCGCCATGGCAAAAATCCACGAATTACGGTTTGAACTGCTTGATCACCCACCTTACTCACCAGACTTAGCTCCCAGCGACTTCTTTTTGCTCCCCAAATTAAAAGTTGCACTCGGAGGACAGAGATTTTCATCAAATGAGGAGGCCATCACCTTTGTAAACAACTATTTTGCAGAGAAAGACGGCAAGTACTATTTGGACGGGCTAGAGAGATGGGAACATCGCTGGATGAAGTGTATAGACTTACAGGGAGACTATGTAGAGAAATAAAAATAATTTTGTAGGAAAGATGTCATATCTTTGTTAGGTCGGAAACATTTCAGACTACCCTCGTAATATGCTTTGCTCACAGGGTACGGGTCTGTCTGCAAATATTTGCGGAAATAAATTTATGCAATCCTTTGCAGAATGACCACTATAGTACCATTTAATAATTTGCAGTTTTTCTTCTGGTGTGTAGCGAGGCATTGTTACCATTGACCCCTCCTCTCACAAACACAGAACGATTCTGTTCGACTCGATCTCCAGATACAATTTTAGTTGTTAAAGGGAGTCTTGGAAAATGCTTTCTGTCAGTTACTTCTGTCAGTGACTTCTGTCAGAGTTGTCAAGTGACATTTTCTTCGATAAATGCGCGTCATCCAGAGGTAATAATAATAATAATTTATTCAGTCCAACAGTAAAAACCAATTACAGGACAAAGAATTAAACGTACATTAATAAAATACAAATCAATTATATTCTTATTTGTAATATAAAAAAAAATACAACTATATACATATTGTAGCAGTTTTGCTAAACTGCATACAATACCTAACTGTATATCCTAGTATAATAATACAAATGCATCACGTTAGCGTGTCAAAATGTACTCGTATACAGTGTATGAATAAATATAATTGTTTAATTAAAACCTCGGTATAGCTCAATACTCATTATATAGTCCGTACCAACTTTCATGAGCTAAAATTCGTGGAAGACGGCTGCGTCATTTCTTGGAATAAAGCCGACGGAAGGCTCTACCTCGACTAGATATTTGCAAGCAGTGGCGTGCCTTGTTTTTTCTTGGTATTTTGTTTTTGGCGAATATTCAGAAAGTATAGAATGGATCTTCAGCAAGTTTTGTTTGTTGTAAGAAATTAAATCACGATAAATAAAGCGGGTAGGCCAGCGTCGACTTTTTGTAATAAAACTAATTTCAAATTATATATTTTTATTTATTTGACAGAAAGATAAATATAATAATAATAATAAAAGATAAATGTGATGATACAATTTAATAATATACACGTTAGCATAAAAAAGAAGGATTTAGACAACTTTAAATAGAGGAGTATACAAAAGATCTGTTTGGTCATTAAGTAATATTTCATCTGATTTATTATTTGTTTTAAAAATTTCTAATGTTAAATTTTGATATTATATTCTGAGAAAGTGTGGTTATATTCTATTAAATGATTTGCAAAACATTATAACATTATTATAACAGTATATTAATATAAAAGTGAGTTGGGAAATTTTGTAACCGAACATAAACAATTTAAAATAGATTAGAGTAATAGGTATTTAATTTGTAATGTGTCTCAGATGTTACCAAATAAGATATTATATTGCCATCAATTCATGTAACTCTAGTTTGATAATGACATGTAAAATGTTGAAACTGCAGTCACATAGTGATTAAAAATAGAGTGAAGGTATTTAAAGCATAATTGAGTGTTTTATTTTACTTATATCCAGTATCATGATTCTTCACAAAGTAACAGTCGAAAGTGTTATATATTTGCTATAATAATTGTACGGTGAAAGACCGCCGCCTATGCGTGTCTTATTCTACTCGAGGGTCGGGTCGATTCCAAGAAAGTGACGTAGTGGTCTTCCACGAATTTTAGCTCATGAAAGTTGGTACGGACTATAACAATAATATCATTTACCTATATTATATTAAACTGGTAGTACTATACAGTCCTACACATTTATTACAATGGTAAGATTATTTTTAGTTAATGTCATAAACGTTTACCCTCTTTACAATTTTACACTAATAATTATTAGTAGAGCATTAATTTTTAAATAAATATATTTTAAGTCTCTTTCTCTCTCTCTCTCTCTCTCTGCATGTGATCTGGTCCGATATGATCAAACCCTGTTCACTCCTTACAATATAGGCAAAATTAGTTTAGTTCCAAACCAGAAGTTCGGGATCCTAACACTTCAGGGAGCTGGCGTTGTGTCAATTGGTAATAAAGGTGGCTACATAATCGACAAATTGCAAATAACCTTTTCCTCTACCACAAATACCGTAAACAAAACTTCCATTTTGTATTTATGTTTTTCGTTCTTGAGCAGCTTGAGTTTGTTGCATTGGTTTTGTAGGACAACGGGAGTTGCGTTTTTATTTGTTAGATTATAGTATTTATATTTATTTTATTAAGGTATTCGTGTATGTTATAGTTTTGTATATATTTACTTGTAAGTCTACTGTGTTAGGTTCTTATTTCATAGGTTCAGGTTTTAGTATTTTATTCGTGTATATAGTTTATTTTTATAAGTACTTTGTGTGAATAGACTTTGGTCACTATGGTTTTTCGATGTGTAGTTTCAAATTGCAAGAATAAATATGGAGATGAAGCAATGCATGTTTTCCCGAGGGATCTAGATGTAAGTTGAAAGTACATTAATACTAATTTCATATGAAATGGAACTTATCTCTTGATTTTAGTTATTCAAAATATGGTCTGAAAAGGTTGGAAGGGCAGATATTAAGTTAGAAGAAAGAACAAAATATAGAATATGTGATGTTCATTTTTCAGAAGATGATAAATTTGTTCAATATCATAAAAGAACAAATCTTAAAGCAGATGCTGTTCCTTCTTTATTCTTGCCAGGTAAAATACATTTTGGACAAATATATGTATACATATAGTATGTTGATTAATCTTTGCTAAAATAGGTACATTTCATTTTAACTTTAATTCATGTTCTGTAATTTAATTTTGAAGCATTATTTAATTTGCACATGTTCTTAAATATTTTAGATGAATTTTGACAAATTTTAAAAGTTGTACGACACCTTTATTTGCATAGTGTGTTGGTTTAAGTATATATTTTGTATGGCTTCTTATTTAATGTTTAGGTGCAATTGTTGCTACACAAGGGACGTCAAAAGAAGTAACAGTAAATATTACTGAGGACACAGATCAACAAATATCTGGAGGATTAAAAAGACCAAGTATATATGATTACACTATTACAAATATTTTGAATATTGATTTTATTATATTAGATGATTTCCTATTTTCTTGACAATGTAAACATTCATATTTAATAAAGTGAAATTTTATTTGCATGATGTTGATTTACCATAAACTATAGAAATAGAGCAATATAATAATGAAATATATGTCTGATTTGGTACTTATACATTTGATAATCATATATATATATATATATATATATATATATATATATATACACAACACATGCATATATACTTCCTAAAAACACTAATTTTTATATCTTCTTATTATAGGATCACCTGTTGAGCTATTGCAAAAAAAATCAAGGACTTCAAAATTTCAAAAGAGGCCAAGCTTCCATATAGGTAAGCTTAATATTTAAACACCTTAACATACATAATAACATACATTATTTTAGACATTAGAAGAAGGACTAATTTACTGAAAATGAGTAACACTACCAGAGAAAGTCACCTGGGTCGAAGAGCCCGTAAATATTATTATATTGCTAAAAATATAATAAACACAGCTAGAAAATTAAATAGACAGAATGCAACAAATAAAGAACACATAAAGCGAGTGATCCAGTTTGCTGAGTCAGGTGATTTTTTAAAAGGAAAAGTAAATAACACGACATTCAAATTTATTAACAGTCAAATAACACTCCAAAAAAAAAAACTAAGGGTCGTCGTTATACAATAGATGACAAAATATTTGCATTATCATTGTTAAAACAAAGTCCAAAAGGTTACAGACTACTAGAAAAAATATTTGCCCTACCATCTAGAAAAACGTTGATGACTATGTTAAATAAAATACCATTCACTTGTGGAATTAACACAAATATAATGATGCATTTAAAAAGAACTGTCGATAAAATGAATGATATGGACAAATATTGCTGTTTGCTTTTTGACGATATGTCTTTGGAAGCTGCCTTGAACCTTAATCAAATTGCAGATTGCATGGAAGGTTTTGAGAATTGTGGAGAGGGACTAAAGAAAAAATTTGCTGATCATGTCACTGTGTTTATGATCAGGGGAATCAGGAGAAAGTGGATACAACCGATATGTTTCTTTTTTTCTGAAAGTGGTATGACATCACAAGAAATTGCAAAGCAGTTGAAAGTAATTATTACTGCTTCACATAAAATTGGCCTACATATTGTAGCAACTGTATGTGACCAAGCAGCCAATAATGTTTCAGCAGTAAATGCTCTTAAAGCAGAGACTCAACGAAAAGCTACATCGATTGGTGTAGAAAATAAATGCTTTGGGTTTGAAGTAGATGATTCAGAAATAATTCCCCTATATGATCCCCCACATTTACTGAAAGGAATCCGTAATAATTTGTTGAATGGCAAAGCCAAATTTACGTGGAAACAAACAAAACAGATTGCATCCTGGAGTGATATAGTGTCACTATATGAATTGGATATCGGTGATCACGATACTAGAATGCTCTATAAATTAACTGATGCTCACATATATGGAGATAAAATTAAAAAAATTAAAGTGAAAAATGCTGCTCAAATATTTTCTCACAGAGTTTCATCTACTATGAGAGCATTAGTTAAGCATGGTAAGTGTTAGTTATATGTGTAACACTATGAACTTACAGTATATATTTTTGCAGGCAATGGATGCATGCCAGATTCAGCCATTGACACAACTGATTTTTTACTATTTATTGATAAATTATTTGATAGTGTCAATGGCTATATTATCAATGCAGAATATGGCAAACCACTTAGGTGTGCTGTCAGAGATTGTAGTCCACATGTAGAATTCTGGTACGAAGCCATAAAGGTACTAAGCACCATACAATTTTTTGGAGATGGAAAAAAAGAATATGTTCCACCTACTGTGAACAATTGAATATTAACACTCCGTGGCTTTATATACTTATGGGAGAAAATGAAAAAAGAGAGGACTAGAGTATATGTGCACACATAATATTAATCAAGATCCCCTAGAAAATTTCTTTGGATGCATAAGAAGCCACGGGATCCGTAATATAAATCCACCATGCACAGCTTTCATCAATTCATTTAAAACGTTAATTATAAATAATTTTGTATCTACTCATTCTCCAGGGTTTAATTATGAGGCAGACATCACTGAGGGTGCATTAGATTCACTGAGGCATTTGATCGTCAGCACAGATCTTGAATACACCTGCACGCCTGAATGGAGAATGATGTTAATGAAATTTCAAATTTTCTGATATACCCGGTGATTTAATCATTCAAAACCATGCATACATAGCTGGCTATACAGCTAAAAAAATATTAAAAAGTGGTGGAGGGTGTAATGTATGTCAAAAAGACTTAATAACTGATGTACATGAAAGAGAACATGATCTAATTACTCATAGACAATATAATGGCAAAGCATTATTAAAACCTAATACTAATTTTATTAAATTATTTGGTCAGTGCAATGATGTTTTACATTATTATCTGCCCAAAGTATGCTACCAGGCGAATGTTCAAAAAACATTGTATAATAAGATTACTAAATATGTAAAGACGAACTTTACTTGCACTGAGCATAATTTATATTCTATTTTATGTAGAAATATTGTGCAATTTTATATTCATGCTTGGATTAGCAATATTAATAAAATTTTAAAAGGTGTTGATAGTCGAAACATAAATGATGATGTTAAGGAAACTGCACTGAAAAAAGCCTTAAAACACAAGGCTAAAATGCAAAAAATAAAAAATCTCAAAGGTTTGCAATAAAATTTTTGCTAATGGCAGCAAAAAATTTGACACAATTTTGTTAGTATTGCAATTACATGTTGGTATGTTCTTATATCTTCAACCAGCCGAATTAAATGTTTGTATATAGATATAAATAAAATATGTTCTTACAATTAGTGTTTCAATTATATATTACGTTTTATTCAATACCTTTTATTTATAAGAAAGATTTTTTAACATATAATATGTTATTACTAATTCAGGTTATACATTTTAATATTATTCAATATGTTATTAATGGTTAAATGTCACAGTAATGAAAGTGGCATTTAACTATTAATAACAATGCTTATATAAATAACTTTAAAATAAGAAAGAACTATTTCAAAAGTGCCGCCATCAATTGCAGCATCACGAGTGTTAGGATCCAGAATAAAAAACTCATTATACCGAATTAATAACGACTTTCTTATCTACTTATGTATAATCTATGGATATGATCTCTAAGAAATTATATTATTATTCTATTACAACTTTATTTTATAAAAGATTCTCTAATTTAGTAGATTTCTATATCAAATATACTTATAGCATTCTGTAATTTTGTCTATTCCCTGAAGTAACACACATATAATCCCAAATGATCAGCTGTTGTATAATTCAAAATAAAATAACGATTAGATTGATTGTTATATTGATCGATTTTACAAATTGTGTACAAGAAATGTTATATTTACATGAACCAAAAGACATTTATTTCCTAGTGAAATTGTTTAATACGTTGTAAGCGTTCGATTTGATAAGAAAAGTTATTCTTCTTTCTAATATTTGTACAGTAAGTAACCAAACAACTTATGTGTAAATTTTACATACAACCTTAATTCATTAATGAACTATAGTCCTGTCTATTCTTCAATTTAATAATATTTTCCTTCTTGTAGATTAGCACTGCCTAGTTGTATGCGATTTCCTCAAAGTGGTTGGAAAATCCAAGATGTTTCTGCCCTCTCAATACTTGAAATTATTGGTTATAGAGAAATGCTGTCTGCAAAAAGGTCACTACAACCCTCGGATAAATATTTCCAGTGCCCTAAAATATAAAACACTTCTCGTAGACACTTTTTCTATTAACAGGAACAGTATCAAAATCTCTTCTACTTCAAATAGAACTTTTATGTGGATAAACTTGCAATGAAAAATAATCCTCTTAAGCAAAATCCTACATCAACATACCCGTCCAGAATCAGAGTCTCTTCTACATCAAATGGAACTAACGTTCAGAATCAGAATCTCTTCTACTTCAAATAGAACTTCTACATATATGGATAAACTTGCAATGAAAAATAATCCTCTTGAGCAAAATCCTACGTCAACATACACGTTCAGAATCAGAGTCTCTTCTACACCAAATGGAACTAACGTTCAGAATCAGAATCTCTTCTACTTCAAATAGAACTTCTACATATATGGATAAACTTGCAATGAAAAATAATCCTCTTAAGCAAAATCCTACATCAACATACCCGTCCAGAATCAGAGTCTCTTCTACACCAAATGGAACTAACGTTCAGAATCAGAATCTCTTCTACTTCAAATAGAACTTTTATATGGATAAACTTGCAATGAAAAATAATCCTCTTGAGCAAAATCCTACGTCAACATACACGTTCAGAATCAGAGTCTCTTCTACATCAAATGGAACTAACGTTCAGAATCAGAATCTCTTCTATTTCAAATAGAACTTCTACATATAAACTTGCAATGAAAAATAATCCTCTTAAGCAAAATCCTACATCAACATACCCGTCCAGAATCAGAGCCTCTTCTACACCAAATGGAACAAACGTTCAGAATCAGAATCTCTTCTACTTCAAATAGAACTTTGGAAATTACCTTCCTAGACTGTCTTAACTGAATATCACCTCTCTGCCTGTCTTGAATAAATATTCTATAATTTATGGGTATAAGTTTTCTTAAATATTTTATCATAGATCTTCTCAATATTTCCACACGTTCAAATTAAACAACTTAACACTCAATTATTGATTGCTTGTGAACTTTTACTTCCACTTTAAGTTGGAAATTATAAATTATTATATATTCGCGTTGAATAATGCAATACTATCACTTTGAATACTCAAAAATCTTACAATATGTATAAATTTCAGTGTTATTTAAGAAACACTGAAATTCTACACCCGCACAGAATCAAAAGTAAAATTATTCTCCATTTGTTTTTAAAACATTTCCTTGCCGATTTTAAAAAATTATCTCCACCAATCAAAATATACCACCTATACTTTATATTCAAAGTAATTCTTTTAAACTCTTGTAGGACTGTTTATCTTCATTTTAGCTTATAGAAAACACATTATTTAATTCATTTCGTATTATCATCTCTTAATTTTTATATCTCTATAACACATTATATAGTGTTTTTAAATCATATTTCTTAGAACTGTCAAAATCAAAGCTGTCACGTTCCATATTTTAAATAAAGCCGCGAATCTTAAGGGGATATTAAAGCTGTCGAGAAAGCAAGGTATCGAATTTATCAGTGTTTTTTTACTATTGTTCAAGATAGAAATGTGAAATTTTTTGTACAACTTCGATATAGATATGGGTACACGGAAAGGTTGTCAGATTATGTAATTTTTTGTCACAACCATCTATTTTTTTTATTCCAAATTAGAGTAAAATGTACGTGTGTTTCTCGGTCAAAATCTGAAATAATTAAATGAAATTGATCAAAACGGATGTAATTCCCGTGTAGACAAATGTTTTCTTGTGAGATATAGCTTTTTGAATTGCGGAAAAAAGTTTAATTTGAGTAATTAAATTAAGAAATTCCGGAATGGTGCGGTACTGAATTATTTGTATTTTAACAGCGCCTTCAGCCCCTACCAACTTCTTGGCCCCGCCTATGAGACTCTCCGAACTGTTTGCGGTAGTCTGCAGTATTTTATTTCACTTATTCTCTTCTCACTCCAATTTTAGCAAATTCGACTTTAATATCCCCTTAATTCAAGATTAAATATTTTTAATACCCAATAAATTATCATCATTGACTTCACATATCAACGTTAATTAAACAATTTTGTACAAATTTATAAAATACAATATTTTTAAACAATAACTAATATCTCTGAATTCTTCCTTCCAGATTTTACAATAATTGGTTTGAAGAAAGATAAATGAACATTCTACCATTATCCAAAGTGAAAACAATAATCGTGAATATATTTTTTAATTTTATAAGTATAAATTTTATGAACTTGAATATTTTTATATAAACTTGTTAAGTAATAAGAATACCTTTTCTTTATATAAGAACACGTATCAAATTATATATTATACAGGGTGTCTCTAAAAGGTCTTTAAACAACTCTACCACGTATTTTTCGGACCAAAATAAACCGATATAGCAAAACTTGGCTTAGTGAAAGTTGCTTAGTTTGTGCGCAATACGGTCCTGAAGTTGCAGTTGGAAAATTGTTTTTTTGTTATAAATTTGAAACGGCTGGAGCGATTGCGCTAAATTTTGTCACGTTTACATAGATTTATGAATCAAGAAATTCTGTATCAAAATTGTGATAGTAATCAATCCATAGGCGGAGAACCTGCGTTTATAAATATTAAAACATTTCCATTTTCTACGCCAATGGATAAAAAAGAGTTTGTCTATAAAATTTTAGATTAAGTGTCTTAAGTACAAGAAAAAAGGTACTCTTGGTAAGACTCGAAAAATTGCATCGTTTTCTCAAAAATCGCATTTTAAGAATTGTTAACAATTTTTTTATGATATGTTTTCTTTTTTAATAAATACGGAACGACCAATACCAAATAGGTCAAAACAAAAAAAAATTATCAATTCAAAAACGACGTCAAAAGACGTGTACATAGTTTAAAGAGACGTCTAAACGGCCTAAGACACGTGTACACGGCTTAAAGATACATGTACATGGAGCACACAGTATGCGCTGCCGTCCTCTAGTTAATGTTCTCAAATCTTAAAATGCGATTTTTGAGAAAACGATGCAATTTTTCGAGTCTTACCAAGAGTACCTTTTTTCTTGTACTTAAGACACTTAATCTAAATTTTATAGACAAACTCTTTTTTATCCATTGGCGTAGAAAATGGAAATGTTTTAATATTTATAAACGCAGGTTCTCCGCCTATGGATTGATTACTATCACAATTTTGATACAGAATTTCTTGACTCATAAAACTATGTAAACCTGACAAAATTTAGCGCAATCGCTCCAGCCGTTTCAAATTTATAACAAAAAAACAATTTTCCAACTGCAACTTCAGGACCGTATTGCGCACAAACTAAGCAACTTTGACTAAGCGAAGTTTTGCTAAATCGGTTTATTTTGGTCCGAAAAATACGTGGTAGAGTTGTTTAAAGACCTTTTAGAGACACCTTGTATATAGCATGGTTATCCAAACCATGACAATATATTTATTTATAGAGTTGCAGAATTATGTATTACTTGTTGAATTGGAAACAAAAAATATATCATCATAATGTAAGTTTGCAGCACGACACATGGTGACCAGTGGCGATCCCCGAAGAAGATTAGTCCTCGAAAAGGGCAACCAAAACGTGGAGGAGGAGCGAGAGGAAATTCTGGGAGTGTAGAAATTCAAACATGATAGGAGATGTGGGCAATCAATTGTGCCATTACACAGCTTCCATATGAAGCGAGCACCATGAAGCTCTCGGCGATCCCGCAGTGATTGGAGGTCATGTGTCTGCAGCAAGAGATTGTAATCGATGCCACGTTCCGGATAAATTCCCATATCCTTGAAAGATAAGTATTTCAGGAGTCGCCGCTGCACTCTCTCAATGGCTAGTTGTAGATATACGTATTGAGGTGACCATACTTGTGATGCATATTCCAGCTTACTGACAACAAAACTGAAAAGCCTTCAGAAGCAGTGGATTTTTGAAAAACTTACAACTGCGCAAAACAAAGCCCAACGCCTTCGAAGCCGAGTTGCAAATGAAATATATGACTGGAGAGATGCGCAAAAGCATACCTTGTTTCCTTGTAGCATGACTACGGCCACGATTGGGCGTTGTTGCCGGTGTGCCCTAGTATACATATATCCTATCCCCAATATGATTTTACACATGCGGTATTTGCCACGTATCGTAGTCAACAATCATCATTTTCATTCATGATGTTGCTCATATCCATTAATTTGGTTACTTCTACAAGAAAATAAGAGTAAAATGCAAACATTTTGGTATTCCCTCGCCATAAGGAGAGGCAACTATGGCAAGTTATTCACTAAAACGACGCGACGATCGAAAATGTCACCACCCCCTATTAGATACTTGTTGAGCCTCCTGAGGATGCTCTTACCTTAGAGGAAGAAAAAGAAATTTCAAGGTATTCAGCCACGCTCAGCAATAAAATATCCACAAGATTCATTAAAAAATATTTTAACGATCGAGAAAAAAACAAAAATCGACCGTAACATAATGAGATTTTGCTGATTCTGTTAAGCGAAAAATTCCCTAATAACTTATTTGGTAATATTCTTTAAAATCACATTGTATAAATATGCAAAATGATTTGAATATACTAAGCCCAGTCAACACTTATATATTACTGTTATTGACATTTGACTGGTTTGACGTTTATTTTGTCTATTCCATATTTTTTTCTACTTACATTATTCTAATACTACACATATTCAGTCGTTTCATTCAATGTGCGCTACATATTTACTAAAATGAAAGTTATGGAGTGTACCATCAGGAACTATATCTAGTGTTTTCAACGGAAAAACATAGATGTTGTAGTCATAACTTTTCTTATCATTCAGATTTCTCAGAAAATGAAAACTGATTAACCGAAATGTGGTAAAAGGAAAATTCTTGCTAAATAGCCATTATTGTGTATTTTTAATATTTGTAGATAGGCAAACAGAACTTTTTTAATTTCAATTGAATAACTGCCAGGCTGAAGTGAAGCAGCATTGATACACTTTATCTGGTCATTAGTATTAGCAATAAGTCTGAACGTGTAAACTACTAAGATACTTGACGGCTAAATTAGTAGAATTCTAACGAGGAAATCAGCAAGGAAGTGGGTTTATTGTGAAAATCTCTACACTATAAATTTTAGTTATGTAATTAGTTAGACTGCACCTATTGGATAAATAAGAACGCTATAATTATAATTAAAATGCTGTAATTATTACCAATAATGCACCTTGCTATCATAGCAAAATTGAAATATGCCAACTAGAAAGTAATTTAGCAAATTGTAATAGTGCCAAAATGGAAAAAGTACATAAAACATACGAAGATTCAATGATTTCAGAGAATATCACGTTTCTAACCAGTGCTGTTTGGAAATATTCTAACTTTCTTTTAATAAACGAATGTATATGTATGCTATTCTGAGCATTGTTGTCAGATTTTTATTTTCACGGAGCGGATGACACTTGACATCTTGACAAGCAGGTGACAAGTATTCAGTATAGCGCATAGTATAGCGTTTTTCGAACAATTACACATGAAACTTGGGCTACCATCACTCATATTGAAGAAGAAATAAAGACGTCCTGGGATAGGGAAATAGAAATTGATAAAACAGATATTAATCCAGTAATATTTTGTATTAATGATAGCGATAGTAGCGATTGTGAAAGTTATTATTAATGTTAATGAATGTCACACTGTGGTCATCTTTACTATTATAGTTTTAAGTCTCCCCTTAATGACAGCGCGGAGGAACTGGTAATTTGTGTTGGTAACCAGATAGCGATAGCGATGCGAGTTTGTGGTTAAGGCCCGGTTATAGTGTTACCGACCGAGTCCATTTTGTACCAGAATCTTATTTCATGCTTTTTGTGAAAATAAGAATATGAATAATAAAATTTAAAAAGGGGAATCATTTATAATTAAGTAGTGATTAGTCTAAAGCAATTAATTGTTATAAATCGTAATCAACTAATTCTAAAAATCAAGAAATATAACCAAGGGCATAAGGATAGCATTAGGATAATGTACGCATGTTTCGCGAAAAGATAGTGCAAACAGAAATAAAAAATATGCTTTTATTTTCCTAAAAAGCATGAAATACATATGATAAAAAACATGGGCGTTCTGTAAAACGCTGCTTCCTAATAGTTTGTACATTATTTCATAGATAGCACCACAAGATACAGTTGGCCTTGAAATAGAAAATAATGTGGGAAGGAGAGAGAAAGCCATATACCCTTTCCTTATTAAAATATTACAAATACATTTGATACTTTTATACTAAACATGAGGGGTAGCACAATTTATTAGTTTGTGTAGGAATATTTTATTTTTTGAGCCGCATCCAACTAAAGAATAGATAGGTATATTTTATTACTTTCTTATACGTAGTATAAGGATGTATTTTGATGAAAATTTTCGACCTCGAGATTTTTACAGATGTCCACGTTTTGAAGTCCTCTGATACCAAATAATAAGGTGTGGCCACCACACGACTTTCTTATACGTATGAGAGTTTCAAATTATAGAATTTTAAGAATTTTTTTATATAAAAATGATTCAAAATCGTATTATAAATACTTCTATTCTCTTAATAAATCCCTATAGAATGCATACTTTGCAAGACATTCGAAAAAAAATGAGGTGTGGCCACCACACGACTTTCTTATACGTATGAGCGTTTCAAATTATAGAGTTTTAAATTTTTTTATATAAAAATTATCTAGATTCCTATTATAAGTACTTCTGTTCTCTTAATAAATCTCTATAGAATCCATACTTTGCGAGATATTCGAAAGAAAGTGCTACTCGCTAAGAGTAAAAGTGTTACTTCCGGTCCGAATTTTGAAATTTCATTTATACAAAAAATATTTCAAAACCAACTCTAAATACTTTTGTACTCTTGACAAATATTTATAGAACGCATAATTTACGACATATTGGCAAAAAATCGCTATTCGATAAGAGTAAAAGTGATACTTCCGGTCCGAATTTTGAAAATTTTTTTATACAAAAGATATTCAAAATTAAGTTCTAAATACTTTTGCATTCGTAGCGTACCTGTCTAAAAAGCATGAATTGCGAAATATTTGCACAAAACTGATTTTTGATAAGAGTAAAAGACCTACTTCCGGTATCAATTTCGAAAAACTTTTTAAATAAAGTTGTTCTCAATTTGAATTTTAAGTACATATGAATTCTTTATAAATTTGTTTAAACTTAGTAGTTGACAAAATATTGGCAAAATTCGATTTTTTCACTGAAGTAAACTACTACTTCCGGTCTATGAAAACCTAATCAGATCTCAAGAGGGAGATTGTACACGTCACGCGCGCACACACACAGAGAGAGAGAGACAGACAAACAGACATCTTTCAAAAACCACTTTTTTGGTGTCAGGCGACTTCAAAACGTGGCCATCTGCACAAATCTCGAGGTAGAAAATTTTCGTCATCACAATACTTCCTTATACCACGTATAAGAAAGTAAAATGGTTTTTAAAAAATGTCTCTCTCTTTCTGTGTGTGTGCGTGTGACCACGATAGCGATCAAACCGCTATAACTATCAATTCCAAATATTACGAGTATAATCTCCCTCTTGAGATCTGATTAAATTTACAGTAAAACCGGCATACCGGAAGTAGTAATTTACTTAGTGAAAAAATCGAATTTTGCCAATATTTCGTCAACTACTAAGTTTAAACAAATTTATAAAGAATTCGTATGTATTCAGAATTAAATTTGAGAAGAATTTTATTATGAAAGTTTTTTGAAATTCCTGCCGGAAGTAGATCTTTTTCTTATCGAAAATCAGTTTTTTGCCAATATTTCGCAAGTCATGCTTTTTAGACAGGTACGTTACGAGTATAAAAGTATTTAGAACTTAATTTTCAATACCTTTTGTATCAAAAAAAATTCCAAATTTACACAGGAAGTAAAACTAAAGCGAAGTTTAAACAAATTTATATAGAATTCATATGTATTCTGAATTAAATTTGAGAAGAATTTTATTAAAAAAGTTTTTCGAAATTCCTACCGGAAGTAGGTCTTTTACTCTTATCGAAAATCAGTTTTTTGCAAATATTTTGCAAGTCATGCTTTTTAGACAGGTACGTTACGAGTATAAAAGTATTTAGAACATACTTTTCAATACCTTTTGTATCAAAAAAATTTCCAAATTTACACCGGAAGTAAAACTTTTACTCTTATCGAATAGCGACTTTTTGCAAATATGTCGTAAATTATGCATTCTATATATATTTATCAAGAGTACAAAAGTATTTAGAGCTGGATTTGGAATATTTTTTGTATAAATAAAATTTCAAAATTTGGAGCGAAAGTATCACTTTTACTCTTAGTGAGTTGCATTTTCTTTCGAATATCTCGCAAAGTATGCATTATATAGACATTTATTAAGAGAATGGAAGTATTTATAATAGGATTTTGAATAATTTTTATATAAAAAATTCTTAAAATTTGGCTAATTTTTCTATGAAATAACACTATTTCAAACAATTTTGTATAATTTGAAATGCTCATTCGTATATATATTTTTTAATTCTTTATTTCAAAAGTAGGACAATTTATTTTTTTAGATGAAGGAAATCAGCAAGAAAATAGTACATATAAACTAAAAAATATATAAGTACATGGTAAATAATAAAATTTTATCATGGGCAATATAACTCAACAAATATAGGGAAACTTCTAATAAGCAATGTAGAGAACATATTTGTAGTTGAAAATAGAAATATATGTGCCATCCGAAAAAAAATCATTTTTTAAGTATATTAGAATGTTAAAGAAATTTACATTATTCGATCCTGTTTTCTATTTATTTTAAATCTCTCTTCTGACCGAATAAATAATATTTACACACTTATATTACCCCTTTAGCACATACCTCTGCTTTATATCCACTTACAATAATGTGTAGGACGGAAAGAGAGGTATACGACTTGCAAGGTATTCTCCCTCTTACTTTAGAAGACCGATATTCATTCATAACGTTACCTGCGCGATCCAGTTCGTTCTACAATTCAGTAAATAACACATAAATAAATCGTTTGCTTTACTTTCGTCTGCATCCCCATGGCAACGAACTAAATTTTAATTTTAGTGTAATCCGTACATTTAGCGACATCTATATAGCATTAGATTTCGAACTCTAGCTAATTTCATACCACGGATTATCGGATGGTTCACTTAAATGAGGGGTTTTGCCGCTTAATCTACCTAATGCAGGCGCACCTAGGGGGCGCCACGGTGTTAGAAACAAGAGACCTAGAAGTAAATTTGAATCATGACTTTAACCGAATAATTGAGATGTCGCTACTACTATGCTGTTTTATGCAAGCGCGTACAGGCCGTTAAGGCTGCGTTTGATAACGTTTTGGCGGGAGAGAAATGTACCCGAAAAATACCATTTTTATTTCCATTTTTTCAGGCGTATGATATCAAAACATGTAAATTTTATGCATTAAGCATGAAGATAAAGGTTAAACGAGGTGAAAGGTCGAATTCTTTTTTAAATTAAGTTAATATATAAGCCGTAAATAAAATGGGAAGTTAGTGGTTTTGCAACTACTAGAAAAAATGGCTACATTTAAAAATTACACGGTAAATTTATATGTAATATAGCAAGTACATTCGGTATTTATATTTGGAAGGTAAAAATAGTAACAGTAGCTAAATACATGTGTAATTTTTTAAGTGATCCATGAAATAAAATTTGTAACATTTTTGTAAGCAATTACATACATTTACAGATATCTGTTACATTTACGTCGCCTTATAGTGTAGCACATATAGTATAGATGGCGCTATTATCTTGCAATTATTTAGAGGTTAGTTGTGTGTTATACGATACTTTAATTATTTATTATAATTTAAAATTATAATTAACAGCAATTTTTGCGGTTACTAATTATAAAATTTAGTATGTTACGAGTTATTTGAAAGTACGTAATAGACAATGAGCAGTTGGCATCACAGGTTGGCACCACAAATCATAAAAAGTAACTACATAGTTTAATTTGTCAATTTAATCAAATTGAATCATTTTAAAATATGGAGTTTTCTGTTATCTTTAATTGAAAGATGCCTACGGATTTTTTTACGCCGATAAAAGCCTAGTAGCCGTTTTACATTTACGAAGTGGAGAAGAAATTGTTGACAAGAACCTTCTATATTTTTTTTCAAAATTTTTTTAAGGTTGTTGCTAATTACTTAAAATGTAAATATAGGTACATTTTATTTGATAGCAATTTTCAAAACTTTGAAATGCCGGAGGTCAGTTCGCCGGGTTTTTAGTTTTTAATAATAACAATAATCTTATACTAGCCTCATTATTTATAATATATTAACATTAAAGTAATACCTTTACCTTACTTAATGTTTTGAAGATTTTACTACAATTGCTATTCCCCCAGCACAATACCCTAGCAGCATTTTTCGAAATTCGCGGATGTTTTAAGTTGGCTAGGAAGACAATCGAGTTGAGTACAGGTAGGCTAATTCATTTTTTATTGCGAAATTACTAGACACACCGTGTACTCAAACAAAAGATTGGTCAAAAAATAGATGTACAAACATTGATTGACAAAATTATATTTCTATATATATAACTATTATAACTAATTTTATAGTGAAATATAGCGAGTACACCTCTATATATTATTCAAATGCGCCCAGTGCAAACATAAAACACTCGCGAAATTCGAAAAATGCTGCTAGGCTATTCAATTTTAGTTTTTGTAGAGTTAAAATTTTGTACATATTTAAAACTGTTTTTATCGTCTTTATTGTGCTAATACTTGACGCTGTTTGGGTGGTGAATTTCACGGTTTTGTTGGAAGCGCCTTATCTAATGTTCGTGACGTACCTATTTACACTTACAGATAATAATAATAATAATAGACTATATATTTGTAAGACCTCTGTTACATAAAATTGTCAATACTCTCAAACTTGTAATGCATTACAATTGTCAGATCATGATAAGTATAAATAAATAGTGTAGTGTATACTAATACTAACAACACTCTTAACAAATAACAAAGAAGACAGAAAAAAAAACACAAAATAATAAAATCAAATAAGTATATCGATAGTGTTTAATAACACACTAAAATACAATAAACCAAAACAAAAACGCAAGAGAATGTTCACAGGTTACGGCTTGGTTATGTTATAAAATATAACATAATAATATATCGCATATATTTATATTTCCTTGTTAAATTTGCTTACCTAGGAACCAATACAATCTGTTAAAAATAGTAGCGTTTCGGCGCGATATTTGAATTGAAAAGTTATAATATGAACTAAATAAAGAGACTGAAAATTCAGACTATTGGTGCGTTTTCGGGTTCCAAATAAACAACTCGTGCAATTTATTTATTTAAAACAGTCTGTATATTCACACACGTAAAATTAATTACAATATAAAAATATAAAACTAATCAAAATATAAAAATGTAAAATAAATGTAACGCACTTAAAATTATTACAAATAGATTAACACATGTATTTATTTCACTACTGTTATTTATGTAACACTGTACCGTATTTATGTCACTTCTATTTACATTCCGTAATATTTATGTAACAACTACACTCACTTATTTATGCTTACTTTTCGACTACCACTTAAGGAACTATTTATTTATGTTTATTTATTTATCTGCCTGTTCCGCACGAGACTATTGAATGAATCTCTTATTCCGGAATAAGAAAGTCCTTAGTAGTCGTCGCGCGGAACAGACCAAAGTAAAAATAAATATTAGAAATAAATAAATGGTTCCTTGAGTGGTATACCCTGTCTCAGAATAAGAAGGAGTGATTCAAATATCCCGCCAAAACATGGAACACATAGCTTAAAATTTAGTAGACAATTTGATATGACATCATGACAATTGAGGTTAGAAGAACTGTATTAATTCTAACCAAGGATTTAGCTGTCTTGTGTTTCATTTACTACTTTCGTTAAAATAGATGGATGTGCCGCTTTTCATTCTACCAGTCGAAGCAGCAATACGAGTGCACGGCAATTGGAAACAGGAGAGTAAAGTTATAAACACAAATAGGTGCATATATCTATAATTTGATGAATACAAATCTCTTAACATTCAAATCTGTTCATTCTAGTTTTACAAAAAAAAATTAGAAGAATCTATGGATAAAGATATAGGCTCAATTTACAAATGAAAGCATATAGGCTTTGTTCTGAGCGTTTTGAGGAGGATTGTCGTTATAAATATATAATTACTGCACATTTTAGTGTATGTGCTACATCAACATGAAAATTGCGAATCAAGTCTATTTATTATTAAATATTTGTATCAGAGAGCAAGAATGAATCAAACCTTTTATCTCTTATCAAAATGTCCTTAAGAACTTGCAGAAAAAGTTTTACTTATTAGTTTCTATTTTAAATATCAATAAAGAACTTATATAGATAAATCATTCGTTTTACTGCTATACAAACCTTGAGGAGGTAAATTCAAGCAACTAGTCTTGGAAATGTGAATCTTACATACAACAGCAATAAATAGAAAAATTTACATCGGCTAAAATTGTTTACACGAACTGCAAAGATAATTACATATACCTACACATTACTAATTATTATTCCCTATTAAAATTTATTTATTATGAAAATATATAAAGTATAACAAATATTTATTTCTATTAAATATTGGAAATTAACAATATAATTTAGTGTTCACATCGTGTTAAAAAGATTAAAAATTTACATGCTCGGTACAATTTTTCCAAATACTTATTGTAACATTTGTAATTGCTTCTGTCAAAAGTTCTCATATAAGTGATATTCTGAAAGGGGATTTTTTTGAAGCAACTTCATCTTATGTATCAATTCAGATCCTATATGAAGTATTCTTAATTGCCTATCTTTATCGGTATGGCTATTTAATCCTACAGGTTTTCATCAAAGCTTGTCGTGCACTCATTATACTTGCAGCAATCCAATCTTTTTCCCATATTCTCCACCATATATTTTCACCTTTTTCTATTAGTACAGGTTTCTTTACGTTTGACATATCTGAAATATAACATGTACCTATATGAACATGTGGTAATATAATTAGTATTTAATTAACACTTACTTGAAATTAATGAGTCAATTCTAGAATATGTGTGAGTTGTCCAGTTCACTTATGGTATGAACTCATCTATAGTTATTTTTGCAATGATATTAATTGTTGAATGTTTGATTTTTGCTCTGACGTACAGTATTTTTGACAGATTAATCAAATTCAAAGTTTCAAATGCATGATCAAGTATAATAAACCAAAGTAAAAATGTATGAGACTAGGTTATGGCTTGGCTATAAACATAAAATGACGTTTTGTCAAACCACTGTCAAACTTATTTTCCCATGTTAAACTTGCCTACGCAAGAACCAATGAAATACTTTAAAAATATACGCCATTTCGGCGCGATATTTGAATCACTCCTTCTTATTCTGAGACAAGGAGTCGAAGAGTAAACATAAATATAAGTAGTACAAAATAAATATAGTGGTGCGGTGTTATATAAATAGAAGTGATATAAATACACGGACATAAATATTAGTAATAGAAATAAATACCTGTGTTAATTTAAATCGTAGTAGTTTAAGTGTGATACATTAGTTTTACATTTTTTATATTGTAATTAATTTTACGTGTGTAAATATACAGACTGTTTTAAATAAATAAATTGCACGAGTTGTTTATTGCGAACCCGAAAACGCAACACTATATAAATCAAATGAACGGGCAAATTGACATTTAGGATTTGCAAATACTAACTTTACCCGTATTTTTAGCGTGTAAAACATATTTAATAGAATGTTGAACTAATGGGTACATGAAGACAATATGACTATATTTCTGTTTTGCTTATTATTATTCTATATGATCAACAAAGGTATGATATACCGCACAGATGCAGTAGCCTGTAATAATTACAAATGTATCAAGTAAAAGAAAATGTTTTATTTGGCACCTCGCAAACACAAAGTTGTTTATTTATTATATAATTTTGTATGAAATAAGAAAGTCGAATGGATGAGTATCACTTACATTCAGCGTTAAAGAATTTGTTAAAAAATAACTAAATCTATAAATAAAATAAATGTAGCTGATTGTAAATGTATAAAAAGTAATTTAATTTAAATTATGTATTTAATAATGCAATCAACATTTTATGGAGGATATGTCAAACTATATTATATATATATGTATTAAGTTTTTCAATTTACAAATAAATTCAAATGAATGCTTAAAGTTCGCGCGTCTTTCTCCCTAATTCTGCATGAAAGCTGACAAGTGCCGATTTGATTCATACGGCATAAAATGAAATTGCAAAGAAAGCCGCACCGACCATATTTACAAATCGTATGTAGAGGTAGAAATTTAAGAAGCAGGTAAAATGACCTTGAAATGGTTTGAGGTAATTGCTATTTAATTTTAGAATGCATACCGTGGCGACATCCTATTATTACTAGTAGTATTTAAGATACAGGAAAATCTTAGTTCCGAACCGAAATGGATTTGCCAATATTGAAACGCACCCTTAACCAACAAATTTTGTGTGTGTTGCTAAACATTATTTTTCTTATTACTACTTAATTAGTGGTGTTATAATCGTACCGTAAGTTCTGTAAAGAGTAATATGATAATTTTATTAAGTTGACATAATGCATTTTTAGACTTAAAATATGGATAGAAGCTGGTGCATTGTATCAATTGTATGTGCTGCGTACAAGCAAGAGCGATGCATATTTTCCGAGAATGCGAACAAGTAACTAATGGCACTAATAGTTGACATATAACCCGAAGGTGAGCTGGAGATTTTTTGTTTGTAGTTCTGATTCTAAGTGCAACAAGGACCACCTGGTTGTAGCAAGGATTTTGTTGGTTTCCGATTACACCAATTAAAGTTTGCAATTATTAGGAGTATAATATAAGTGAGAATAATTGTAGTTGAGATGTCAGGCGATTTTTGACAAAATGATTAGTATACATTATAGAGGACCTCTAATTGAACAACTTTCTCTTACAAAATTATCAATGCAAATGTAGGGAAATGGAGATAAAAAATAAATTAGGTACTCACCGAGTTAATCTTGCAGGTTACAGCCCATGTGAGATATCCCATATAGAGCATTGATATAATGAAAATCGCAATGAATGATGTTTATTTAAGCTCACAACACAACAATTACCTTTGATTTCCACGTTCTTTGATTGAATTTTAGCAAAATTGTAAATACGAGATCACATGATATCAGCTGTTTTCGTTGACATTTGATGGTGTTTTTAAAATCGCAGAAGTCATAAGAAAACATACAAATTGACCTAAATTGTGTGTGATTATGTGAAATAAACATCAATTATAGTGATTTTCATGATTTCAATGATCTATATGGGATACCTTACATGAGATGTAACCTGCAAAATTGACTTGGTCAGTACCTAATTTATTTTTTATCTCCATTTCTCTATGTTTGCATTGATAATTTTATAAGAAAAAGGTGTTCAATTAGAGGTTCTCTATAAGGTACACTAGTCGCCCGACACCTCAACTGCAGTTTAACCCAATGGGTGTATAAGAAAGCCTTTAAACTACACGAAAAACTTACTACTTGTTTTTAAGTTTCTATATTATGTTTTTTCACAAGCAATCAATCCATGTTTAGCAGTGTTAATAGAAACTTCAGATTTCTTGGTACAGAAGCATTTATGGTTTTTCTTAATGATTTTCCTGTGCAGTTTCCTATAATGAAAATGTGCCTTTATACTATCGTTGATATTTGTTAGTATACAGTTGTAATTATTATATTTTATTATTCAGGAGCGAAACTTGGCAACAGCAAATGGGCATGAAACCTGTGCTAGATGCCAGTACAACATGTAATAAGAAACTTTGCAGCCTACATTTTGACACAACATACTATGCACACCCTCATTCAGTACACCTCAACAGAAATGCAGTGCCGACACTCCATCCCATGAGGCCACCCATGGAGCTTAAGGCAGCCATATCATTGGAAGTCTCATTTGTTTTACGACAACAATAAATTAACCAATTTGGTGTTAGTTATTGCAGGTTTAATTTTTTTGTTTTGTTCTATAGCCATGTAATTAACATTATTTAGTTTTTAAGCCCTAATTGTCACTCTTTTAATTATATATTTATGAAAAGACATCTACTAAATTTGTTAGGTATCTTATGTATCCATATTTTTATTTATGTCACCTTATTTTATGTTCATCATTTATGTAATACAAGATTTTGTAAATGGTGGTAGTAAACATGGGCTTAAGTCATTGTGTATCTATCGGGTTTAATTACCTACTTTGTAGTATTTTGAGTAGGTACTTGTACTTTTCAACAGCAATTCTATCGTATTGTTAAAACTATCTTTGTAGTAATATATATTGGACACTTGTGAAATATAGAAATAGTAATGCAATAAAACACCTTTTTCACAAAATATAGTTTAATAACTAGATGTCACATTTCGTGTGCACTGCACACATCGTCAGTAGTAACTGTTATTACTGACGATGTGTGCAGTGCACACAAAATGTGACATCTAGTTATTAAACTATTTTTTGTGAAAAAGGTGTTTTATTCTATTAATACAAATATATTTGTTAGTCAAATATTCTACTTTTGGTAGATTATGCTATTGTTCGTTAATTTATTTTTGTACTGGTAATTTAACTAAAACACATGTTGGATGTTAGTTATAATTTTTCAATAGTAATCATAAATGTATACCTTTTCTACTTTGTAGTATTTTGAGTAGGTACTTGTGCTTTTTCAACAGAAATTCTATCTTAATGTTAAAAATATCTTTGTTAGTCGAATATTCTACTTTTGGTAGATTATGCTATTCTTCGTTACTTTATTTTTGTACTGGTAATTTAACTAAAACATACGTGTTAGATGTTAGTTATTAATATTCATAAATGTACTTTGTACCTTTTCTACGTAGCAATATTAAAGTGTAATTATTTAAGTAATTCTTTTCTTTAAAACGTTATTGTGTGGTTACAGCATTGTCATTGAATATCGTACTGTATACTGTTTTCCTTAGAAATGATTCCTCATTACTACGAGAACTAGTAAATAGTATGCAATTTAATTACAGTGTTATAATCATGTATCGCGAGATCAAAAATTATATTGATGAAGGTTTGTCATGTAATGTAAAACGTCTGTCTTAAGTTATATCATTGTCATATTGTCCATATTTGTCATTATATTTTCTCTTATAATGACAGTATGACACTTAATGATATAACTTAAGACAGATTTTTACATTCCATGGCAAACCTTTATCAATATATTTTTGATCTCGCGGTATTAAACCCTAATTTTTAATAAACTTAATTTTGAATTTCCCGCTACCAAATACATTTTGAATCGCCCGCTATTTGCTTAGTGTTATTGAAAACTGTAATTTTTTGATGCCAGCGCCTTCTATATCGGCCTTCACGCAATACAAACCGCGGATAAAAATTTTGGCTTGACTGCGCCATCTATTTCTAATCTGTGTTTCATACCTATTGAAATTTTTACCGACTATAACCGGGCCTTAAGTTGAACGTGAACTGATTGCAAGATTATTTGCAAAGAGTAAGATTATGTATAAGAAACTGAGCGAAGAACTTTTATTTCACATAATTAAATGACCTTGCTATTAATAGTGTTTGAAATTTTACTGGCACATAAATATTTTGCAGTTTGGATTCTATAACCTACGATTATCTGACATAAAAGAATACAAGCTAAATATTGTCAGAACGTGTTTTCCAATTTACTCATAGGAAGCATTAGAAACGGTGACTATTATTATTCTGAAGGAAATCTGTTCTTAAACAAGTCATTAAAAACTAATCAGCACACTTTCCTGTTCAGAAATAAGTCAAATATATTGATCTAAACCAAATTATATACGAGAAGGTAAGTTTTATTCAACAGAAATGTTTGGTTTTACTTATAATTGCTTTATGTTATTTAGAATAATCACGTAACTGATAAAACGAATATAGCTTATAAAGGATTGGAGACGGATTAAATTCAGTATCCATATCAAAAGTCAAAGACAGATTTTGGAACCTGATTACGGTAGTTAAAATAATTTGTACTTGTATTGATCAGTTGAAGAAAGAACTCTGTCTAATCGAAGAATACTGTTTAGAAAATTTTCAAATTTAAGAAGGTATAACCATGTTGAATGTAATAGAGGAATGATGGACGATTGATTTTAGAATAAAATAATGATTGAGTTTATTAATGTGACAACAGGATAAGCATTTGCATAGGGGGCTGCAGTTAAAACATATTTCTGTTACATTATTTTTATAGTTTTTCTAAAATAACCTTTGTATATTTTCTGTAGGACTTTAATTTTGTAATTATTTATTGTTATTAATGGAATTAAGATTATATAATTTCAAAAATATGTGATAGTATTGTAATAATATTAATGTAGTACATTTTAAATTGGGATAGTTACTATGCTGTATGCAATCTGCCCATTCATTCACAACTGTGACCTGAAAGTATACTTGCAGACTGTTTTCCATATAGCGTCAAGGTGGCAGATTATTCAAATTCAATATTTTAATTTCAAACTTCATCAATAACAAGACCTTCAATCTTACATGAAATTACAAAAAAAAAACATTCATTGTGGCTGATTTGGTAAAAGCATGTAATAAAGTTATTTATTCTCTATTTTCAAACATATTTCACTGATTACATCACCTGCATTTCTAGTAAGAAATTGGGTTGGGGGGGGGGAACCATTGTAACTAGGAACAGATTTATTCAGCTATTCGTACATAAAACATTTGTAGATGTTAGATGTAAGGAAATGTTTCATGTCCTAAAGCAATAAACACAGCAACTCGGTTCGCTATTTCCAAGGAAAACAAGTTCACTAATTTATTAATAATAATGATAAAATTTCATATTATAATTTCGCAAATATTTTGGGAGCACAGTAGCTTCAAAATTTAACTTATATCACTGGATCATATTTAAAACTTGTGAACTGACATTAGATACAATAGTCTTTAGAATATGTTAATTTTAACTATTGCGGAAACTCAAATGTGGCAAGTCCTGAGCATTTATAGCTTGAACCCATTGAATATTGCAAAAATATAACCAATAATTATGCAAGAGTTTTACTACCAGAATAACTGAGGTATTTAAATTATTCGCGCTCCTACTTATTTCAGTTCTAACTGTAAAATAGTAAACTGCTTGGTGAGAAAACGTCGTTTCTGTCACACTCTTCTCATGTATAATTATATAAGAAGCAATTGTACCTGGCATTCCTCTCGCAGCAGAAGGCCATGTGATGTTCCAAATATTCCATCAGATCCAAGTGGATTTTGCAAAATGGGCACTGTGCAAGTTCTGGAATTGCGTGAAAAACACAACCATTAGAATTACAATAGAAAAATCAATATAGACAAATCCAGAAACATCAAAATGCGATATTTACAATACCTTCAATTGAGAAGATTCCAGTTCTACCCTCAACACAAATGGTTTTATGTTTGCTTAAATGCGATTTTGAGCTGAATCCAAGGCAGCAAAATGTACAGGCATATATGTCCTTAGTAGTTTGCTTTGTAGTGCTATCAAAATCCAGTCCGACAATTTTATTCAGGTTGTTTTCATATTCCTCACCAAAATACACCAATAATTCTTCACCGGCTTGGATTGGACGAGTGCTTTGATAATATATTGTTATGGTGTATAACAAGCGTATTGCCCTTAAAACACTTGCATACGACACGGTAAGTACCGTTTAAAATTTTCTGGTATGCTTATTTTATAAATTGAATTTTTATTTCAAATATTTAATTGCCTCGGGCTAGCTATGTTGGTTGCCTAACTATAAGATGGGTAACGTGTTTTATTTAAAATAGCATGGACTCTGTTATTTATCTATGTGCTAGTTTATTGTTAATAAAATTAAAATGGTGTTTTAATTTATTTGACTGCTCCCTGTAGATTAGAACTAATCTTTGAATTATTTATTTAAGCGACTGAATTTGTAACAGTTCAATTTTTCTTCCACTGTTGGTGCACCTGGGTCACCCACACGTGGATGCAGAGAAATTCAAAAAAATATACGCGCTCTATGATAGCTAGGTTATGTGAACCCTCAGTTGGTTTTGACGTTCTGAAATTGAACGTTAAATATAATTAAATCTCATTAATGGGTCGTAAAAGGGATTCGGTTGTTGGTCCTGAGGAAGAGTACACGACTTACTTCTGTATTACAGCTTACAAACACGTAGAAAGGGGCCCATTCCTGATGGTCTTGTAGATAACCTAACAAACAATTGTACGATCGAGCATGCTTTTTAAAACAGCTGTTCGGTCAAGGTTGATGGATAGTATAACTGGGTCAAATGAAAACACAGGTGTTTATTAGATTATGGTTTTTTATTATTAATGAATTGAGTGTAGCTTTATATTTACAGTTTAAAACATCCTTATCAAGAATGGCTCTAGGCATAATCTTTACTTGGAATATCATGAACAAACTGCTCTACGCAAGTCATATTAGGCATACACATAACAATATTTAATCTGTCTACTTTACTAATGGTAAACAATCGGATTCATCCTTGGATTTTTAAATATGATTATCTGACTCTTCGTCTCCCAAAAAAAACTAATGTGCAACGTAAGTATTAAACTTAGAATGTAGTCTAATCAAAATGCATGAACGGTAATTGAATTATAGGTTAAATATTTAAATATATCCGGCTATTATGTACTATTTAAACCTGGCTACGTGAGAAATGAACGTTTAGTCTTGGTAAAAAAACTCGGATTACACTTAAGTCTGACTTGACTGTTAGTCATTTACAAGTTTATCTTGTTTCCTTCTAATGAACGTGAAATTATACAATTGTCACTTTACATACTGTTCTTGTTTGTTTAACTTTAAGTTGGCTGGCTGGAAAGAATGCAGGGGCTGCTGTCGTTCTTGAAGGGGGCTCCACAGATGCTCGTAGTTGATGGAACGTCTTGACCCTCCGAGTTGATTCTCTTGATAGGCACCCCTGGTGTATCTTCTTGGCGGCACCTTGTTCAGATGTGTTGACTCGTTGTAGATGACTGGACACAGGTTCGTATTCTTTTGGTGGCACCTTGTTCAGATGTGTTGACTCGTTGTAGATGACTGGACACAGGTTCGTATTCTTTTTTCAAATATATTTGAAATGTTGTTTGGTTAACTCCCTGTTAGTTGAAGTTAATATCCTTGTTGATTATTTCTTTCTTTCCAGTACGTTATTTGCATCCTTGGTTTTTCCAATATCGAAAACACAGGATTGACTTCAATGTGTGTAGTTACACTAGCTCGCACTTTGTTTCACAGAAGTGGGATGCTCACGAATATTTATAACAACCTTACTGCTTGGTTGTTGTAGAAGAACTCATTTAAACACAACCTTACTGGTTGGTTATTGCAGAAGAATCCTTTAAACACAACCTTACTTGGTTGGTTTTTGCAGACGAATCATTAAACACAACCTTACTTGGTTGGTTTTTGTAGACGAATCATTAAACACAACCTTACTTGGTTGGTTTTTGTAGACGAATCCCTTTTAAATCAAGGTACTGTCCTTTTATATGAATCCAATGTTTGTATGGTGGTTGTCAAGACAACCAACAAAATTCAATCAAGTCACCAACCATTCGTTCATTTCAAAAGGCAAACCCTATTGTTTCGCGATTTTATTGCCTTCTTAAAGTCTTTTGAAATTTATTTCTACTATATACCAATTTAGAATTCTGATTTTTGACAATTAAACGCGTGTTAAAAACTTTAATAGTAGCGCGTTTGATTTTCTTAGTACAGTTCTGGTCATAAAAATATCATTTTTTATAATTTTTGATTTGCCTAACAACATACTCAATATGTGTATCTCTAATGCAACGGCGTTTACAATGGTTCTCTTAACATTTAATTACATCGTTTCTTTTTTTTCATTTCCGTTTCTTTTTACCAGACAAAAATTCATTTATATAAAAAAATAAAATTATTTAAGGGTGACTTTTGACAACCTATATTCAAACATATGGTGAAATCTTAATAATGCTCATGCCCTGTTTGTACAGGACTTGAATATGTAAAGGGCTTTTGGTTCAATATGTGTGTACCCAAAAGTTTGTTTCTTTACTGAATTAAAGTTATCTTTGACATAATAAATGACATTTACGTTTGACGTATATAAAAATCAAAAGATGCTATTGATCTTTTCACGGTTTTTACATTTCCATTTGCTTACAAAAACCTATGATACATCAAGTATTGATACTGAAGTATCCCTATTAATTTGCAAATTTAACAATTTTAGTCGATTTTTATTATAAATCATACTTTTGCAATGGCCATATTTGTCGACCCAAAGTAAACATTTTGATAAGTAAACCAATGAGCAGGATACAAATGTTTTATATCTTTGTTATGTGTGATGCGAGTCTGCGCACATTGTATGCGCATTTGACCTTAATCATATGAACAATTCAATAATAATTATTTTAACTACAATGTACAAGGGTTCGTCCAAAAGTTAATCTTTTAAAACATGAACGAAAATCTAAATATTCATATTTTACAGATTTGACTGGTCGTGGCTAAGATACAAGACCAGTTCAATATGTTATCTTCAGATTGAAAGACACTCAAGTTTTGTTCAGAAGTATTCCTGGCAGTATTAACGTACTGCATCCAATTCAAATGCTTTGATTTAATTTTGTCCAAAACAAATTTCTCACCTTTCATTTCCCAGGGACATTCTGTTGCAGTGAGTCCAGTGTAAGGACCAAATTTTACACCTTCAGGAATAATTCTTAAAGTATATATTCCGATTTGTCCAAGACAATCTTGAATTTCTAGAATATCATTAGGGATATCTTTTTGTGCTCCCTTATCTGCATTATTTAGAGTATGTTTGTTTAAAATATGGACAAGCATTCTACATTCAATACAATAGTCTATGTAATATGCTTCACAATCTTCACAGTCTGTTGGCAAAATATAAAGAGATTAACAATCGTAGCATTTACTACCACCTGGTGATTTTTCATATAAATACAGTGATGAAACATATATTTATACTGGTCTCAAAATAACCACATAATATACAACATAGGATGTCAAAGAATTAATTGGCAATTGCACTAAGTTAAACTCAGCATTTCAGACAAAAACAGGTGTGAAATTCAAAATATTACACTTGGAGTTTGTAATGGAATGTGATTATGTTTTTCAATAAACAATAAAAGTACTAAATGGTCTCCAACTCTTCCGTGTTAGAGTTGTGTATTTTATATTTATGCTGCAGATGTTTCATCATTCAGAAACTTCTAATAGAGTTGCTTCTATTAGAAGTTGCCTTGCAATATTTACTTACAAAGTAGTCCATTATCAAAGTCAATTTTAATATCATCAGTGTTGATCCCTCTTTCTATTTTAACGTTGTCATTTTGTTCTTCAGTTACTTCAAATGATGGCAATTCTATTTTAATATTGTCCAAACATGTAGACTCGTCATATTGCTTGATTTTGCCAAAGCGTATGGGGCCTTGTAATTCAGCATTGTCTGTAGTAATAGCAGTTTCAGAGATACACACTTTATCCTCTACAAAACTGTCTTCTTGGCACTCTTCTTCCTTTACACTAAATGTATTTGCCGAAAACATAGCGTCATACATACCAACTTGGTCAACATAATCAGCCATTTTTGTGATTTGAGGAGGGAGAGCAGGGAGGGAAAGTCTGGTGCTGGAGAGTCTCTTGCCACCTGTGCTTGCCACTAACCAGTGGTGCCAGGAGTAAAGAGTTGGAAATCCCCAGAAGACCTTCTAAAAATTCCCTAGATTTCCCTAGACATTTTCTTTCGGATAATTTCCTGGATTTCTTTATTTTTTCCACTACTTTTGTTAATAATAATACAAAATACTTATAACTTTATTAACTTCTAATATTAATATAAATTTAATTATAAATAAAAATACAAACAAAAATAGGTGTTTAATAAAAAGAAACTACTTATATAAATTTTTATGCGACATAAGTTCTAAATGTTCTTTATGTACATTAAAAGATTGACAACAATTATCTTTATTGCTAGAAAATCTAATCACAGAAACTGCATTTAGAGCCTCGCCACTTAATGTATTTCTCTTTTTGGTTTTAACGTCTGTGACTACTGAGAATACTCTTTCAGTTTCTGCGTTGCTGTGCGGCAAACGCATGCACAATTTGGCCAATTTTACAACATTAATGAATTCATATTAATCTTGGAAATTTTTGCACGTGTCTAAAATATGCTAACATTCCTCAACTGAATATTCCAAAAAAGTCGTTTTCTGATCATCGTACTCGCTAAAATAAACAGCAATTTTCTTCCATTCAAAATCGATCTTATTCCCATCGACGCCATCAACAGATGCAAACTTACTCGACGCTATATTAAGCGACTTTAAATTATCAGGTTTATGTGTACTCAGCGCAAGGTTTTAAAAAAATTAGGTAATCAAAAAAAGGATCTGTGAGTGGCAAACGTGACTGTAAATCGGTGATGCTATCATCAAAAATTCTAATCAAGATTTTCGAATGGAAATTTGGATATCTTCAGGCAAATTTGTAAGTACAGAATTACATTCGTGTCCCAAATCTACCGATTTTAAGTCAATAAAATTTGTAGGATCTTTACAGTTAATATTCAAGTCATTAGTATGTTCCGGTTTAATCAAATGTGCAATTATGTTTCTAAAAATTTTTCTTGACTCAGATGACAAATTGTGAATTAACAACTTCTTTGCTTGAAATAAGGCATTAAATGTGTTGAAATAATTTAAAATAAGTTTAAAAATAGTAATATGGCTTTTGTACAAGTGTTGCCTAACTGCTCAAAAATGAATTGTGCTATTTTGCTCTTGTCTTCTACAGTAGTCAGTCTAAAATAAGGTATAAAAACTTCCCAGTTGTCAAGAACCCTTTTAATAGCATGTTACATGCTTAGCCATCTTGTGGCAGATAATTTCAAAATTTTTTTCTGAGCAGCATTAAAAAAAATCTTGCATTTCTGCAAGCTCGGCCGTTCTTTTCTCAGATATTGAGAAGTAACTAGCTACGCTGCGAACAAATTCTTCAGGAGTACGTGGCAGTTTGGAACATGCATTAATGACAACCACAAAGGACAACTATTAATGCTTCAGTTTCCGATTTTAAGCGCGTCATGAAAGAATTAGTTTTCCCTAACATTACGCTAGCATTATCAGATGCAAAACCTATAATATTTTTTACAGGAATATTTTTGACCTCTATACAGTTTTTAAAAGCAGTAAATAAATTTTCTGCATTACAGTTTCTTGCATCAACAGTAATTAATTCTAATAGTTTGTTAAATATTTTACCATCAACATCTACATATTTAACAACACACAACAATTTATTTAGTGATATGTCGGTACACTCATCAATTAAAACACTAAAATGTTTCTGTTTCAGCAGATCGGAAAGTTCACGAATTTCTTTTTCGGCAATAAATTTTTTTATATTTACAGTTTTTGTTCGCCCTAATTGAATATCTTTTAAAATGTTAGAATCGGGAAAGGACTCTTTTAAAAGTGGCAATCAAGTCGATAGTCTGTCGCTTCGACGAAAAAAACACGAGGAGGAGGGACGAGATGCCTTATTGTGCAAATATTTCCCTGAATACCCTATGCTCGTATTTCAATTTGAAAAAATTACCCGCTTCGTACGTACTTATTTAGTTAGTTACCTACCTTGACTTTTATACTTCATACAAATCTAACACTATGATACACTAGATGGCACTGAGCAAAACAGAAGAAAAGTATAAAAAATCGAAAAATTTAGACAGAATAAAACTTGATTTTTTTTTATTTCCTTCAAAGTTCGTCCAAAATTCCCTAAATTTTGAGTAAAATTCCCTTTTTCCCTATTTGATCAAGAAATCCCTAGATCTAGGGAAAAATTCCCTAACTTGGCACCACTGCCACTAACTAGTTGCCACCAGTGCTGCCATATATGTTGAGAATTCGGTAGAAACTCTCGAAGATTTTCGGTAGAATTCGGTAGATTATAAATAATGATGGAAATTAATGTTATACTTCCCCCATTTTTGATTAATTTCCTTTATTTATTTTGAATTGTTTTTATAGTAGGAATAAAAATAAAGATACAACTATTTAACAGTTTATTAAAACATACATAGTATAAACAACAGAACAAAAAAAATAATCCTAATATAACACATACATATAATTTAAAAATATAACAATCTTACTTTTCTTCGTTATACTATAGCACAACTATAGAGACCAATGATCTAATACTATTATACTACTAGATGCAGTGTACGCTATGTCTTGCTGATTAGGAAGTGACCCACACCATAGGAGAAAGAAGGAAAATATATGAGCGTCGAAAGTTTGACAAGGATGAACAAAATTGACCGTTTTATGTGGGCAAAATTCAAATATATTGCTATAGCTTGTAATGGCTTATAATGTTTAAAAGTATTATTTTGTTAAAAATATGCTATATTATGAGGAAAGTAAAGGTATTGCAACTTTAATAATCAAAAAGATAAATAATTAAATATATATTATTAATATGGTATTAAATATATTCTGTTTAATAACATTTTAAAGGTATCTATGCTAGTTGCCATTCTTCATTAAGGAAAGAAAATTAAATAAATGACTTTTAATGACTATGAGATAACTATATGATTTTGTTCTTCTAAGAATACGTATTTTAGCATGTGTGATGATCATTCAGTTTTTATTTAAAACAGTAGTATTAGAAAATTTTTTTAAAAATCACTATACAGATATCAGTTGGAAATTTTGAATTGACCACTAGAATTTTTCAAAATTTTACGTTCTGAAAAAATAAATATAGAAACTGACAGCTTTTCTTAGGTGTTCCTTACAACTTCTGATATATTCAAAATAAAAGACAATTAATGCTTAATTTTTTATTAAAATATATGTACATATAATTAATATGGATTAACAAATACGTAAATGGTAAATATGTGATCGAAGTAAAATGGAGAAAGAAATATTAAAAATACATAAAGCTAGAATAACAACTTGTATTATTTCGTGAGGTGTTTTTTCTGTGACTAATTCAAATACTTCAACATTAGTTACATTTGGGGATTCTGAGCTATAAGGTAAATAGAACATTAAAAATATCTAGGTAGAATAATAACTACAAATAGAAATCTTACTTTAACAGTTCTTTGCTTGGTGCATCAGTAATTTTTAATCGTTGAGATCTGCTATTACAGGGAATTTTTCTCAAGGGAGCAGGAAAATTGAAAATACTTTGAATTGCATTATGGGGCAAATATTTTCTTCCATAACTTATAACAAAATCTTCAGGAACAAAATGCTCTGAACACAATCTTGAATATTTTGATGGCTTAAAATCCTTTCGTTTAGTACAAATTATCCACTGCTTGCATAGTACTTGATTAGATTGAAAACTAAATTTTTTTATATCAAATTTACAAATCATGTATTTTATTAAGAATAGTTAACCTGTGAAATGATACGTTCATTCCCTTTTCTGCCCTATTAGTACAACCATACGCTGCACATGACATTACCATTGTGTCTTAAATATGTGACTCCAAGCACTGCGAAGCTGGTATATATAATATTCAACAATTTAAAATATTTATTTCTAATTTTGTTACTGATAATAGCACTTTTAACCAAATATATATGACACTAAATCCATGAGAACAACACTGTTTAATTATAAGCTGAAGTTAACAATTGCCAATATTCTTGATGATTCTCAATTTATATACATTACCTATATGCATATATCAAATAAAAATGAAATTCTTAAAATGTATCTAATTACAATCACAATTTTATAAATAAAAATAGTTGATTCAATCATGATGAATCCACAGTTGTCTTTATACTCGTATTTCTTTAAATAAAAATAAAGTCAGTGGTGTATGAAATAAAATCAATACTAGAAGAAATCTATTAATAAAATACATAATCCAAATTACCAAAAAGACAAATAAATATGTATAAATCAACAAAATTGAGAAAGTTTATATACAAAACAATGCGATATCGCCATGTTTTGCCCACACCGTGCCCACAACTAACGGTTTTGTATATCTGTCTCCTTTGTATGTAGAGGTCAATTCCTCTCTCTCTACAGTCCATCTAGTAGTTCTATATTATTAGATCATTGATAGAGACAAACCCATAGGACAAACCGTGCTTACGCATTATCAGCAGGGCTGCGTTCATAAACGTCACACTGCGTGCACTCTAGGGTAAAATTTCACACAAAGCCGTTCAAAAACAGTTGAGTGATTCAATGATGTACGCGTGTAATGTGTTCATAAAGTTCGCTCTCGAATCACTCGAGCGTTTGAAAAACGCCGGATTTGAAACCACGGTGAAGAAGACTCGACATGCGCACATGGAAGTATGATTGTAATTGCCGCTTCTGTTATGTGGGGTTATATGACACATGTGCTGTCATACTTGTCACCACTCTAATGCCCGGTTTCTGAAACGCCAGATAAGTACTTACCGGCCAGATATCTGACTGTTAGCAATGTATGGGTTTCTGAAAAGCGTGTTAGTGACGTCAGAGTAGATATCTTTTCTTCAAGGTTATCGGCTCAATCTCGACGAGTTACCGGACAGATAGTGAAAAAGTGGGGTGAAATGACGACCAAATAGATAATTCGGACGTACTTCACTGTTAATCACAGTGTTAATGCATAGTTGTTCACACGTGTTATTGTTTGTAACAATTGCAGTTATTTCTAATATGTATTAAGTCAGTTTATTATTTTTTATATTTATTTAGTTCTGTATTTTTGTAGTTAATTTTTTTTTCAAGGAAAAGCACCAAAGCAGGTATATATATTTGCAGATTTTAAATTTTGAAATGAGTTTGCATTATGTTCTAGATAATGGAATTACAAATATATGAGGATTCAACATCTTCATCTGGTGAAGAAGATTTTGAAATGTATATTAACATAATTCCCGAAGAACGGATATTTCGTGATAGAACAAATCTCTTTGAAAGTTTAAGCGATGAAGAATTTCATCAACGTTTTCGACTCACTAAAGAATGTGTTTCTAATTTATTACACATAATTGGGCCAAATATTACTCCGATAACGCAACGGAATAGGAGTATAACTGCAGTAAACCAATTATTATTAACACTCCGTTTCCTGGCTACTGGAACATTTCAGAATATAATTGGTGATGTTATTGGTATTCACAAATCAACAGTGTGCAGAATTTTAAAAAAAGTGCTAAGTGCGATAGCAGAACTTTCTGTATATTACATTGAAATGCCCAGCACACCAGAACATATTGCCAATGTTAAAACACAGTTTGCAGCAATGTATGGTTTTCCAAATGTAATCGGGTGTGTTGATGGAACCCATATTAAAATTCAGTCACCTGGAGGTGAAAACGCTGAGCGTTATCGTAATAGAAAAGGATATTTTGCATACAATGTACAAGTAGTTTGTGCTCCAAACTTAAAAATTCAAAGTATTGATGCCCGTTGGCCGGGATCCACACACGACAGCACAATTTTTAATGCTTCTCTTTGTAAGATAAATATGGAAGAGGAATTACAACACTGCATATTACTTGGAGACAGTGCATATCCATGTAAAAAATACTTAATGACTCCCATTTTAAATCCGGCAAATGATGCAGAAGTCCGGTACAACTATGCTCAAATACGGACAAGAAATTGCATTGAACGATGTTTTGGGGTGTGGAAGAGAAGATTTCCAGCATTAGCACTAGGTATGCGAACTGCAAAGGCAACTACATTAATAGCAATTGTGGCTGCAGCAGTACTGCATAACATTGCTTCTGATGATCGACATATCTTTGCTTATCCTGAAATTCCATTTGAGGAAATGCTGCAAGATGTTGATGTTGCACCGCCATTAGAAGGAAATGATGGTTATGGGACAAGAAGAGCATTAATACAGAATCATTTTCTATAAATCTTTACCTGTATTATGTAGTGTGATATTTTGATACTTTGTAATAAATGTGATTTCAATTTCATGTTCTTTCTTGAATCAGAAGTTTTATTTAGTGAAAATTCTAAGCAAACAATTTAAATACTTAAAATGTATTAACTGTAGAAAGGTATATAAAAGAAATAGACATAGCAAAAATGTTTATTCAAAATTTCAGCAACATATACAAATAAAAACAAATTACACTTCTACCTAAAAATTTAAATATTTTAGGCTTGCAAGTCTTTTAACTTTTGTTTTAATTCAGCCTCTATGACTTCGCATTCTAAAGTTTTAATGTGAAGGTCCAAGTCGGTGATTTTATTTTTTTTTAATATCAACTGTAACTCTTGTTCTTTTATTTTTATGTCAATGTCTAATAATTTATTTTTCTTGAATAAAATTTCTTTCTCATTAACTGTTTTAATATTTTTTCTATCAATAATAGCTTGCGCTACGGTTTGAATATCCTTTCGCTTTTGGCCCCTTTTTGTGGCGTTTGATGTGTTCTCTTCTGGAAAAGGATGTTTTGTTGCACATTCCCGAGCGATTGAGTTAGTGCTCTGACATGACGTACTTGCTACCACTGAATCTGTACATGAAGTTGGTGTGGATACAATTTCTAATACAGAATCAGCTGCATATCCATGTTCCTTATTCACTTCATATGTGATATTAGTACCACTTTCTACTTCTATTGTGTTACTTACTGAAACAAACTTAAATTTAGTTTGCTATTCACTGAATGCAACAGTAAAAATATTACCATCTTTATATAACTGGCAACTGCTGTCGTATATATTTTCATCTGGCAGAAATTGATCTTTCAAATTATTTATTATTTTGTAATCCAATTCATCACTTGCAGGTATGAAACATCCTCCACCAGTTTTGAACTGTTCGCACTAAAAATATTGATCATTTAATAAGCAGATTATTTTTAATATAAATACACTTACTCGATCATTAAAAAGGCTTTTCTTTTCATGAAAGCATACAATTCTTTGAGTTGTTTTGAAGATCTGTAACCAGTTTCATTTTGTTGATTGTAAGACTGGGCAACCAGTTCCCAGGCTTTATTTTTTTCTTGTACTGTAACAGCGTCCGTTTTTTTATTTTCTATTATATGTTTGAACTGGTCTATTACATTTAATAATAAATCTTTTTCAGAGGAAGTAAAATTCTTGCACCGTTTTTCCATCGTTTAAAAAAATTAATACTCGCTAGGTGTACAACAAACACGACACATAAGAACACGCATAAAAAGGAAACACTCACTAAACAGTTATGGGGTTATGTATGGTGTTATTCATGTTCAGAGATGGAGATGATGAATGAACACTACTTTCAAGTTTAACTAATGATAGTTGGCAATAAAACTTTAAATATAAAAATTACTAAGGGGTTTGTCACTGTTTACAGAAACATTTTTATTTACCGGTAAGATATTCTAAAGATAACTGTTCGATATTCATCTGGTATCTAACAGATATCGAACAGATATCTTTCCTGTTTCAGAAACCGGGCATAAAACCGTTCATAAATACCAAAACGCTCTGTCAACACTCCAGCTGCAAAGCAATGCTTTCATTCAGCAGACGCAACAGTTGCGCAACTGTTCAGTGATCATGTCTAGTAGACGAGCGCTCACTCTGAACATGTTCAGGAGCGGTCGCCATTTTTGTGAGCGGAAAAATTCTATGCTCACTTGGTGAGCGTATTCTGTACGCATGCGCCATTGATTCATTCCAAGACCAACCTAATACATACTTCTGAAAAAAGTTACTAGAAAAGTAAGATACAGCAAATTAAAGGTATTATGCAGTAATAAATGTATTATAATATTGGAGTTCACTCAGTATTATATTCGGGGTTGGAAAAACCAGCCCTTCCACTAAAAACTACGTCAAACCTTAATGCAGAAAAACAATTTATTATTATTGTTTATTTAGTTTAATCTCTATAATTTTAACATATGGCAGCAATGAAAAATAGCAGATAACAGACGATGACATAAAGGTGAGCGGTCATGTCCAGCGAATACTCAACTGTTGTGAAGTGAACGGTTGGAGCGGGATCGGTTCCCGATCCGCCTGCTGAATGAAAGCAATTACTCACACGCCACACACACGATTATAACGATTCATTTATGAACGCAGCCCAGCGTTGGGATTTTAGTGTTGGTAGATTGTACCACAGTCGTTGAATGTAAAATATCTCAGGAAGGAACATGTATAGACGCAAGCGTTGACCGGGACAGTGTTTGCATATGGCGGATAGATGTTTCCGTTGAATGTAAAATATCTTACATTCAAAGGATGTTTCAGGTTGTCAGTGACGTATCGTCCCAAAGTGATTTATGAAATGATTTTTAGATAGTTGTAAAATATAACTATGATGGTAGGTGTTAAATATTTACATCAATTTACACTATTAACACCTACAATATCACTCTAATGCCATCCAACTTGTTGTCCATAACACTAAAATGCCCGAACAAAACTTGGGAATTACTTTATTTCAACAAAAATGCAAAAATCACGTATGAATACTCCAAACACCAACAAAGCAATGCGTCACATTTAGTGTTTCAAAATGGCGACTTCCGTTGTACTTGCTGGTATAGCTAGTAGAGGGCAAGAGTCCTTCCTGAGATATTTTACATTCAACGACCACAGTATAGAGCTATATAGACACAGTAGTTTCTCTCGCCGTCGGCACCTTTGATGTTTGTGTCCCAAAATAGTACTGCGCATTCACGCACGCGCAACCAGAGGCGTAGTCAATTTTTCTATTCAGGAATAAGCCAGTGACGCAGAACCAAATCGTTTATGAGATAATTATGTTAATCTATTTTTAAAATTATGAAAAAGCTATATCAATAATACAAAAAACGATGATAAACACTGCTTTTTATTAAGTACATATTACACACGCATTTAAAATGTAATACATTATACGTACAAGCCGTACAACACAAAAAAAGGCTCCTCTAACCTAAAGATTACTTAAATTTCTTGACACAATTCATCAATGGTGTTGTAAAATTGTTATTTTATTTGAATTGCCACTAACTTTGAAATTTCTATTGCAAAATTTCAAAGTATAAAAAATTCTTACACGAATAAATAGCTTTATCAAAAATTCAGTAGGAAAATTTTCGCAGGGATGTTTATATGATATCTCCTCCAACTTCTGTTTTAATTGAAAGCTAACATTTGGTTCGAAGGAAAATGAAGAAAAAAATTCACAGAAGGCTTTTTCCTAATGCGGTATTTATATATAGGTATACTGAAATTATGGTCGGGCGTTGCCAAATTAGTAAAGCTGTTTCACAAAGTTAGGACATGCCTTAAAATAAGTGTAAAATTTGAATTCATTCATTTCTTGTGTTTTAAACGTATAATTGTTGGAAAACTATGCTTTTCAAAACATTTGTGTCCCAAATAACCTATAAAATAAGTGAAGGCATTTTGTTCAGTTATATTTTCCCATTGTCGGTAATCAGTCTTCGAAAATTAAATTTTGCGTTGGTGGTGGTGAATTTGTCATGAAGTTCGAGTAATTATTCACAACTACAATACACAATATGCACATTTTAACAGTTGAGGACATTTTAATGCGCCTGGGGATCTTACCGCATTGGTTCTTTCGGAAACCTGAAAAAGCTTAATTTAGAATTGTTCGAACTATTCTTGCACCGAGGTGCACAACAATAATGGGGCATTTTTATTCCAAGTATTCGCGAAACGAAACACTACAATTATTGATAAAACGTTATGCTGCGTGCACACTAATTATAAAAAACAATTTGTTTGTCAAAAATGTTGGAGGTACGTCAGCATCCATTTAGTTATATGCAAATGTTTCAAGGAAATGCACAATAATCAAACAAAAATTTTTGACACACATTTTAAACACAAATTCTAAATTAATAATGTGTTAATAAATTTATTTGATGTTAATTATAAATGCCAAAAGAATGTATAATTTAGTTTTACAAATGCCTTGTTTAATCTGTGTACAACAACCCATTAATTTGTAAAATTAGTGTTCATAATAAATTGTTTGTTAAACATTTTGTATAATTGGTGTACAGCATAACTTCTTATATTAACGGCCATTCACAAATCGCATGCCCTGCAATCGCATCAAATAATCCCGCCAACTCAACAGCTGATGGCTGACTACTGCGCATTCAGAAATTTTCACGCACGCGTCGGTTCAAGGTCGTCGGTAGGAGGACAATTATTTCCCTCGAGAGAAACTACTGTTTCTATTACATAGCTATATACTGTGATTGTACTAAAACTTGGTGCGAATGTAATAGAAATGTAATAGATCATATGGGCGGGAAATTTAAAAATATGTATGTATAGAAAAAAGCAATTATTTATTTTAGAGAATCTAATAAAAATTTAACATAAATAAGACATGAGAATATTGTCAAAACAAAACTAAAATATATTCTTAAAAATAAAATAAATGTGTTTTTTGTGTTCATTTTAGTCGCGATAGCCTCTGTGCAGTGTTCATCGACCCCGAATCACGAGTTTATAGCATTTCGGGGAATCACTGGTGTAGTTTCTTTTATATTTGTAAATTATGTCTACACCTTCATAATAATCTGTATGACCGGTATCTTAAATTACAACTTTTGCTACCAACAACGGCATGAACACCAACGTAAAAGATAATCTATCAAGACAGTTGTCACCATATCGCCAGTAATTATCACACGCGCAGGTATTATCCCAAGCAGCAAAATCACAATTTTAGAGAAGGATGAAAATATAAATTTGCTAATGCAGGACAAGTGTGCATATAGTGATTTTGCTACTACGGATACTGTTCCGAAAATACAGGTCACAAGATTTGAATTAAAGTAAAAAAATCCACGAAAACGTAATAGATTTATGTGTTTTCGTAACGACGTAATAAAACACAGGGAAATGTAATAGATTTATTACAATTGTAATAGCAATCCCAACACTGATTATCAGGCAGCGGTAAAAAGAATGCTTTCATTCAGCAGGCGGATCGGGAACCGATCCCGCTCCAACCGTTCACTTCACAACAGTTGAGTGTTCGCTGGACAGGACCACTCACCTTTATGTCATCGTCTGTCGTCAGGTACTTTTCATTGCTGCCATATGTTAAAATTATAGAGATTAAACCGAATAAACAATAATAATAAATTGTTTTTCTGCATTAAGGTTTGACGTAGTTTTTAGTGGAAGGACTGGTTTTTCCAACCCCGAATAAAATACTGAGTGAACTCCAATATTATAATACATTTAATACTGCACAATAACTTTAATTTGCTGTATCTTACTTTTCTAGTAACTTTCTTCAGAAGTATATTAGGTTGGTCTTGGAATGAATCAATGGCGCATGCGTACAGAATACGCTCACTAAGTGAGCATAGAATTTTTCCGCTCACAAAAATGGCGACCGCTCCTGAACATGTTCACAGTGAGCGCTCGTCTACTTGACATGATCACTGAACAGTTGCGCAACTGTTGTGTCTGCTGAATGAAAGCAATGCAAGCGTTAGACGTCGCCATTGTATTTTTTAACTTCCACGAGCAAACTTTAGATGGCCCCACCAAAGAGGGATATACTTACTTATTACTTTTAACCGATAGATGTCATTTTATTTAACATTAAAAAATGAATATTTAAATTAGAGAGTTAAAATATAAATTCAAATATTCGATTTTAGACACTTTTGAATATTACGCAATATAAATATTTAAATAATATTTAATTAAGTACATAAATATACAGCATTTTTAATGGGCAGAATAGAAATAAAATAACTGGCTAATATAGATAGAGATAGATCCACAAAGTAGTAATTTATGACCGAGAAAAAAATGTCTGATACGATAACAGTTACAGTAAATAATAAACAAAAGAATAATTTTCACTAGTCACAGCGATTCAGAGTTACCGTCCGATATCGAAGACTTCGATATTAGGCGGTGTATATACACTGTCGGACAAAAGTAAAGAAACAAAATTGTTCTTTCTATTGTTGGTAAAAAAAAATTTGCAATTCAGTTATATTTTCTACATATATACAGGCTGTCATATCCGCGGGTAAGGCCGATTGTGCCTTTACGAGTAAATATATTTCGAAGCGGTTTTTTTCTTGTGGTAGCTACTCATTAGGAGCACATTTTAAAAATATTTTATATTATACAGAGTGTTCCATAACTTGGTGGCTGACCATGGTTATAGTTTTTTAAATGAAACACCCTATATGTTATTACAAGATAGTATAAGCCTAAAGTCTAAAGTTTTCGACTTATTCCCATTTTTCTGAAAAATTAGATGTTTGTATAAAATTATATTGCTCGAAAACGACGTATTAGATGGACACAATTTTTTGTAGTAGAGGTCTTAATATAAGCATTTTTTTCAGTTACTAATTGTATGTGCAGATAACTGGATTAAAATTACATGACACGTTTTTATATAAAAGTCAATTTTTTCAGATGGAACAGCCTGTATATCAGTTCATTTTTTTATTCATTTTATTTATTTCATTTCACATCAAAACGTAAGACGTTAATACCTTAAGAGTGACTATAACAAAGCTATTGACGTTTTACTTTCTTATACGTAGTATAACGAAGTATTGTGATGACGAAAATGTTCGACTTCGACATTTTTTTAGATGTCCACGTTTTGAAGTCCCCTGATACCAAAAAATAGGTTTTTGAAAAATGTCTCTCTCTCTCTCTCTGACCACGATAGCGGTTAAACCGCTGTAGCTATCAATTCCAAAAAATAGGTTTTTGAAAAATGTCTCTCTCTCTCTCTCTCTGACCCCGATAGCGGTTAAACCGCTGTAGCTATCAATTCCAAATTTTGTATTTACGTGTATAATCTCCCTCTTGAGATTTGATTAGTGGAATTTTCCCAATATTTCGTCAACTACTAAGTTTAAACAAATTTATCAAATTTCAAATGTTCTCAAAAGTACGTATATTTGAGAAAATTTTTATTAAAAGGGTTTTGGAAATTCCTAGCGGAAGTAGGTCTTTTACTCTTATTGAAAATCAGCTTTTGCGAATATCTCGCAAGTCATGCTTTCTAGGCAGGTATATTACGAGTATAAAAGTATTTAAAACAAATATCTTTTGTATAAAAAAAATTCAAAATTCGGACCGGAAGTAACACTTTTACTCTTATCGAATAGCACTTTTTTTGCAATATCTCGCAGTGTGCATGCTGTAGAGATCTATTAAGAGACTAGAATTACTTATAATAGGATTTTGAATAATTTTTGTATAATAAAAATTTTCAAATTTCGGACCTGAAGTAATACATTTACCAACAGGTGTTTATTACACACTTACCAAGATTATAGAAGTAAAAGAAAAGAGAAGAGTAATGTTATATTATGTATTTTTGGAATGCAGTTTTGTAAACAACTGAAAATCTTGAGCTAGAAAACATTTCTTTTGTCATTCTCTCAATACTTATCAAAATCATATCTCAATGCTAATTTTTAGAAAAATTCATTATAAAATCATGCTTATCAACTAAGTAACAATTTATTAAATGGCATCCATTCAATTATTAATGTTGTAACAAATATCATGGCGCACTATACCGTATATAAATAAAAAACATGAAGTTGGCAAAATTATATCAAAAAACGACAAGAGCTCTGTAATAGTCGCTTTTAAAGTATTAACGTCTTACATGTTTTTGATGTGAAATTAAATAAGCAATTCAAAAATTCACTGATATACAGGATGTTCCATTTGAAAAAATTGACTTTTATACAAAAACGTGTCATATAATTTCAATCCAGTTTTCTGCACATGCAATTAGTAACTGAAAAAAAATAAAATATATTCTATTAAAACTTCTTATTATGAACAATATTACAAAAAATTGTGTTCATCTAATACGTCGTTTCCAAGAAATATAATTTTATACAAACATCGAATTTTTCAGAAAAATGGAAACGAGTCGAAAACTTTAGACTTTAGGCCTATACTGTCTTTTTACTTTTTGACTAAAAATTATACGGAGAATACAAAATTGTAATAATATATAGGGTATTCCATTTAAAAAAACTATAACTATGGTCAGCCACAAAGTAATGGAACACTCGGTATAATACAAAATATTTTTAGAATGTGCTCCTAATGAGCAGCTTTCACAAGAAAAAAACCGCTTTGAAATATCGCAGTGGGCCTTACCCGCGAAGATGACTCACCCTGTATAACACGAATAAGCATTTTTCTGAATCGTCTGCTGTCTACCAGTTTTGGCATAAACATTTTAAATAGACGTTTTTTAAGGTGGGTTTCATATCATTTTCCCAAAAATCTGTGTTACGATTCCAGTCCTATACGCTAAGAACACATCAGGGCTGCCGTTTCGGTACAATTGTATTGAATTCAGTACAAAAGTTAAAATTCAGTGCGTCAGTACTATTTTCTGCAAAAAATATTAGTTTCAGTACGAAATTACGAAGATAAAAATTAATAGAAAATAATTTTTTTTAAATAAATTAACAAAACGTTTTAATGACGTTAGTTAATATTTGAATCATATTCATAATTATGTAATTATTTACGTATATCTAAGAATATATCACACACTCATATTGAAATTAATTCTATTCATTTGTTTTCGTTACCACATAATTTGATAATGTGCATACGTATACAATTAACAAAATCACTATTAGTAAACATAACAAACAAGATACGCTCCTAATTCATTCGGTGGCTTATAACTGATAACTCATAAAACCCTTAGCAAACAGAATTAAATCGTATGTTGTAATTAAGAGAAGAAAAGAAAACAAAACTTATCATAAAAAAGTAGAACCACATTAACAACGTCAGCTCGTGTGCGATAGTGCGAACTATTTCATTGCAGAAATTTACCAAACTGATCGGCATGTACGTATGAGAACTAATTTTAAATTGTGTTTCGCACTATTAGTGGCCTCTTTTGGCGTATTTTTGAACCACATTTAGAGTTGCCATTTGTTGCATAAGGACGGTTTGTTATACGTAAATATTAGAATTTACATTTCGAGAAAATTTATCATCCACAGGAACATCATAACAATTATTATATTTATATAATACCGAGTTGTTTCTAAAAAAAAATTGCTGATCTGAAAATGTTGATTCTACAATAGATTTTTGAATATTTGCCCAGAAATACATCTTCTAAACTTAAAAAGAAAGTTGGATTTTTAAACCCAATATTTCCAATTGAGGTTGTAATAATGTAAGTTCTTTACTCAAAAATTAATCTTAAGAAATGCAGACATTCTTATTTATAATATGCAATTTAGGTGATTCAGCTTGTATATCTCTCTTCAAGTTATTAAAAATAGGTAATGCAAAAATAACTGTGTGACCGGATCATTTCACTTAATTGAAATATTTTCTATAGATAGCACATCTTTTTGGGAAACACCATCAGCAAAATATAATTTCAAGGCATTCTATCGGTCCAAAATCCATGTTACGACCATGTGTACAGACAACCATCTAGTTTGTGCTTGATGTAATATTTTATGAATTTTAATATATGCAAAATTTTGAAATTCCACGAAATCAAAAAAAAATCCACTTCCATTTATAAGAGTTTACTATTGCATCGAGTAAATTCCCTCCAATACAAGATTGCTATTTCATCAAAGCAGATACATACTTACCCTAAATTTTATACTTATTTTACCTTACCTTTACTTCAACTACTAGTTCCTAGGGTGAGCGTAGCATAACATTTTTGTAAATGGATATAAACAAAATTGAATAATAAATAAAATGTAGTCTATAAATAGAGTTTTTGAAATACAAATCCATTTTCGATAGATTTTAGGTTAAAGTCGGTAGATCGGTAGATGATACTGAAAATCGGTAGAACTACCGAAAAATCGGCAGCATTGGCAGCACTGCTCGCCACTTCCGATGGTTGCCGTCAGATCAAAGAAAATATTTGCGTGCTAATTTTAAAATCTATTGGGCAATAAGATATATTGCATGCAAAAATAATTTGTGTTTTAAATATAAATTAAATAACAACGGAAACAGATGTATCATTTCGTTTAGGATAAAAAAACAGGTTTTATAATTAAAAAAAAACATTCAAAATGTAAATATTATTATTATTAGGTTATTAGTAATAACTTACTACATAAATATTAAATAGCATGAATGGTGATTCTTGCAAGGGTTGCCCGACTGATCAGCTGCTTGATTTTCAAATATGCTAAAATTTCTCTAGTTTCTAATTTGTTATTTGTGCGTGTTGCAGTGGCGGCTCCTCGGGGGGGGCAAGGTGGGCACTGCCCACCCTGATTCTTTGAAGCTTGAAAAGTTTTACAGGCAATAAAATTAATTTATACAAATCACCCAACACAAAAAAAATTAAATATCATTGGGGCACCTATTTATGGCCGGAATTGCATCTCTTTGAATTATTCCAACAGATAATAGCTGCTTTCGTTCGCCACAATGTTTCGTGAACATAGTGAACATGTTCAATTATAATTCGGTTCTTTCGTTGTGATCATATTTTCTCCCACTCCAAACTTTGAATCATGTTTAGAAATCCCCTTTCCCCTATGGAACATCGATTTTATAAATGTTCGTATTTACTAATCTAGGAATTGTAAAGTAGGGCCGTTAACATGGAGTTACAACGAACAGAAATTGTTTACGGTGAATATATATATAAACTTAAATTCCTACGAAATTAATCGTATTAGACGAAGGTAAAATAAAATTTTCATGCGAGTTTGGGCGCGCCCCACTAAAGCTGAATTAAGAGAGAACGACGTTCCCAGTATTCAGTAGTAGAATTTGGCAGAGAAAGAGAAACAGACACACAAGCGTATGTCACGTACTTATGTGATGTCTTGACGAGCGCGTGTGGAATAAGTGGAGAGTCGATGAGCAAAGCCGGATCAGCCCACCTTGAAGCTGGCTGCTGGCATATACGCTTGCAGCGTTATTCGGTTAATGAAATAAAAATAAATACATACATTCATTATATTATTGTAACTCTATACGCAGAATAATTTTTGTAGCATAAATTCATAATAAATGTGACCATATAAAAATTACTGAAGATAAATTGGTTTGTCAAATGTATTTTAAAAGCAAACATTATACTACTTATATTTAAAATATTGTACATTATAACATAGCAGTAAAAAAACTTTATTTAATTTTTTTTGAAAATTTATTAGACTGAATTTAGAAAAAAATAGTTTTTAAAAATATATTGGAAATGTTTTTTGGATTAAAATTAATCATTAAGTAAAATAATAGTATGTAATGCTTGCTATACCATGGAATTAATAACAAACAACTGGAGTGTTTGTGAATTTTATTTATAATAATGAATCAAATGAATGGGTTATCTTGAACCTTGTTGGTTGCTTTAAAAATGTTAAAATAGTTTTATGTATTTGCAACGAGAACGCCTACGCTAACTTGCATGTGAGTATTATAGTAAATCGGCAGGTCGGGCAAGACCACCTTGATAATCGTGTGATGTTGCTATATAGTCGTCGTTCAACATCGTCTGTTAGTCGACTCAAACCTCAAAGGGCTTGCCCACATTTAAATCGTGTCGTGCGTCGTAGCTACTAAGAGAGTTAATTATGGCAAATTGTAGCAGTGTTTTAGTGTCGCCATTAACATCAGCTTTGGGTAACACAAGCGCAAATGTAAGAGTAGTAGTAAGCAGTAACGACGGTGATATTGTAAATTTTTTATTACAAACAAAATTTAGCAAAGTAAATTTCGATGATAAACTTTTTGTGGAAAAATTAAAACCTTGTCCGAAAATGGTTAATTTGATTATTAAAAATAAAACAAACAGAGGCAGTAGAGGATTTAATATCAGTTGGTATGAAAAATGTAACTGGTTAACGGGAAGTGAAAAAATAAATAAGCTTTACTGTTGGAACTGTTTACTATTCTCTAAAACTTAACTAGGTCCCTGGAATTCTACTGGCTGCGATGATTTGAAACATTTATCGGTATCTTTACAAAAACATGGACAGTCAGAGCGATATACATATGCGTCTTTAAAGTTTAAACTTTTTGGTAAACAAAATATTCAAGTTTCAGTTGATTCAGCACATCGACAAAGTATTTTGAAACAACGAGATTGTTAAACAAAACAGAGAAATAATAACACGTATAATTGATATGGTTATTTATTTAGTAACGCAAGAACAAGCCTTTCGTGGGCATGATGAATCACAAGATTCTCTGAATCAAGGAAATTTCAAGGAATTAGCCTCGTTGATTTCGAAATATGACAATAAATTTAAAACCTTTTTAGATGAGTCTTCTATTTTTAGAGGTCTCTGTAAAAGTATTCAAAAGGACTTTATTGGAAGCATAAACAAAGTTATTTCCAAAATTATTGAAAACGAATTTAAATTAAGTCCCGTTTGTTTCTGGCAAGTAGATGAGACGACTGACATTAAGTGTCGATCTCAACTATCTGTTACTTTCCATTATAACAGAGAAGGTAAGCCTATTGAACGTTTCATGGGATTTTTTTGATGTAAGTGAAGGTCGAACTGCTACCCAGTTATTTAATTTTTTGATAGAAAATTTTAATAAATACGATATCCCAAATAAACTAGTTGGTCAAACTTATGATGGGGCTTCTGTAATGGCCGGTGAATTAAATGGGTTACAATCAAAAATTAAACAGATAGCTCCTCAAGCACTGTTTACCCACTGTTATGCTCACAGGTAAATCTCATATTGCAAGATCCTCAACCAAAATTAAAGAATGTAGAATTTTTTTTGCAAGTCTTAGTGGGTTACCTGCATTTTTTCCAAATCAACGAAAAGAACAAATCTTTTAGATCAATTAGGTGCCAGAAGAATACCTAGCGGATCCGACACTAGATGGAATTTTAAATCGCGTCTTACTGATATTGTTATCCAACAAAGAGTAAAATTGTTGAATGTTTTTGAAACAATTTTTGATTCTGAGGATTTTACTAGAGATTGTGAGGCAATTAGAGAATCGATTGGATTTAAAAAAATATTGAAGAATTTTAGTTTTTTAATGTTACTTTACACCTTCAGTCTTATTTTTGAGCAAACAGAGTTAATTTTCGATATTGTTCAATCTAAATCTTCAAACATAGCATACTGTAAGAAGAGAATCGAAAATTTGCAACTAAGTTTACAGAACTTTAGAAATCAGAATTATTTTGACAAAATATATAACACCGTTTGCAGTATTTCCGTACCACATACCATGTTAACAAAACGTAAATCCGATCATGATGGAATGGACGATCCAAAAATGTATTTCAAAAGAGTTTTCAATGAAATTATTGACACAATAATTAATCAAATAGAGGTCAGGTTGAAGGATATGGCTTCTTTACATTTTTTAGATTTATTAGATAAAAACAAATTTATAACTTTCAAAAGTACCAAAACCAAAATTGCAAAGCCAGCTACGCGTTTGGTATTCTGATGCTGATATATTAGGAGATTCGTCAAATTGTGTTGATATTTAAAATTTTATTTTTTCAAATGATCTACAAAATGATGTTTCGGAAATACATAAATTGTTGTGTATTGCTTTGTGTCTGCCTTCTACATCGGCGTCCGTAGAAAGAAGCTTTTCGACATTGAAAAGAGTAAAAACTTTTGCTAGGAGTTCTATGAGCCAGTCAAGATTATGTCACTTATCAAAGATTGCTATCGAAAGGCGTTTAGTCAAATATCTTCAGGAAAATCATGAATCAACTCAGTTTGACGAAAAAATTATAGATGACTTTGCGCTACAAAAAAATAGACGAATTGAGTTAAACTACACACACATCGCCAGTACATAAATTAGTTAAGGTCCGTGTATGTCTTCTTTTAATAGAATATTATGGTTAATTTATTTCTTGTTGAATATTTTATTTACTTGTATATATTGTTTGGGAATTTCTTTTTCCGTTTTATTAACCAATTTTGCATTTTATATTGTTATTATTATTTCGTTTTGTTAAGAAAATATTGTTTTATTTTTGTTAATACTTATTTTGCTAACTGTTTTTCACGTACTAACAATAACCTCCCCCTTCCTCTCCTGGCAAGATACAGCTCTAGACCTTCACGAGGTTCTTGCTGAACGGTATATTTGCTTTAGGAAATTCTTCCGACCAACATAGAGCTCCAATAAATTTTAATAGATGTACAATACCTTATTCAAAATGCCCCATCCGACTTGCCCACCCTATCAGAAATCTCACGAGCCGCCACTGGCGTGTTGTGCATAGTTTGATAATTAGAATATTGAATTGTTACTTGATGAAGATCGATCGTATTAATTAGGTACTAAATAAACAACAAATGTTGGATTTTCACTATTTATTAAAATATATAATAGTGAAAATCCAACATTTGTTGTTTATTTAGTAATTAATAATTAGAATAATTGCAATTTATAGATATAACTAAACAACCTTTCTTAAGGACATTATTGTCTAAAAGGTACAGAAAAGGAAATAATTAATAGAATATGGTCAGTTATCTCAACGAAAAGGTTGCCAATCTACACGAGCCTATCGCATTTAGGACGGACTTTAACTTGAACGCATCATTCATAAATTGATAACTCAAACGACATCACGGAATACACATGTAAGGCACACTACAAACGCACACAATAACATGTGACATAGTTAACGTCTGAAAAATTCTCACATCTTCAACTGTGCTCCATAGAATCCCAAATTATGCTCATTTGGCTTGAAAGTTATTGGTGTTTAAAACCCCAAGAAATCGAAGCCGCATCTTATCACGCTCAACTAAAATACTATTTTTTATACGTGGAGGTAATATTTCACTTTGCCCGAGTGAAAAGTGAAATGATGCAATAAGTGATATAAACACATATTTTTTATTTTCTTCTAAATTTAAGTCATAAAAATACGGAAACAGAAAAAAAATAAGAAGAAAAAATAATATAATCTCAATAATAAACTAAAGATTGACAAACGGAGAAAACTCGCGAACAAGGAAGAAACCTCTTCGCATTTTCTTTGGCTCGCCAATGATCATGTGTAGGTCGCTGTAGGAATATGTCATTAGATGATCCTCTTTCACCGGCCATCGGAAAAATTTCTGAGTTTTTTCCATACATTTTACATTGACCCCATCTCTGGATTTATCTATAACCAAACCTGGGAAAAGATTTCCTCCATATTTGACAGCAACCCAGCTATCTACTCTAATTATGTCTGATGTGATGGTCTGGTTATTGTTTCTGTCACATCTGTCTTCATCTAAGTATAGAGAACTCGGGCTCCTCAGAGCCATTGTCACTACTTAGGTTGAGGCTCGTGTCAGTTTCAGTGTCTGACGGGAAAAGGTGTTTTTTGACTATCTTCGCTCTCTTTTTTTACTCTTTTTCTCCTTGTCCTGTCTTTTTCCTTTTTAATTCTTCAATAGCAGGTGTAGTTGTAGCTACAATGGTGGTGCCTCTGCGCCTCTTACCCCTAGAACGCAGCGTCGCCTTATCACCAGTGCCTGACCCATCCTCGTGGGGAATGGGTAAAATATCGTAAGGTGAAACAATTGTCGGTGTCGGAAGTGTCTTTGTTGAAGTTGAGGGTATTGCACGCTGGTCCTCAGTCCTAAGCAAACGATTCGTTGTTTCAGCAGCTGAGAAGTAATCCCTAGGAAAAACTCTTTCGAATGGATAGATCCCTGTTTTTTTAAAGCCAGATATTGCATTCTGTAAGGTGGCAGCTTTTGAATATGCTTCCCCAAAAAGGGCTCCAACGTCGTGAATCGTGACCACTTTGCCAGGATGTTCTCTCAGCCATACCCTTACGGCCTGTTCGTAGTATGCTGAAAGAGGAAACATGAAGGAAACGTCCAGTGGTTGCAGACGGTGCGTGCAATGTGGAGGCAACACCAAAATGTCAACATAACTTTCTTTTGCCAACAGTATCACGTCGAGATTATTAACGTGAGTGGTACGTCCATCGAGTATTAACAAAACGCGCTCTTCCGCAGTAGGCTTTGAGTACTTCAGGAAATGTTTGAACCAATCGACGACAATGTCTGACTGCATCCATCCGGATGGGTGTGTGAAAATGATGGTGTTGGGAGGAACGCTCATTTCAAACATGGGATGAGCACGGACCCTTGGAAAATTCAGTACCGGGGGAATATAATTTCCAGTGGCACTGAAGCAAATTTCGGCAGTAGCCAGAGTTCCTCTCTCGGCTGATGACAATACGCCCACCTGCTTCTTCCCTTTCCTAGATATTATTTTAGATGGTCTGTTCGGTATTGTCGTAACTCCCGTTTCACCACAATTGTACACTCTATCTGGGGAGTAGTGATGAGTTTCGTACAACCCTTCAAGAAGATCAAAGAACATTAACATTCACTTCATTAAATGCTGATGCCCGCGCTGCTGAAATTTTTTCAGGAAAGCGTAAAGACAATTCTGGGTGTCGTTGCAGAAAGCCATTCATCCAGTTCTTCCCAGCTTTTTGATCAATTTTATTAAACGAATGTGTAATTTGGTTTTGTTCAGCATATTGGAAGGCAAGATGCCTAAGATCCGACCAAAGAGCCGTGCTTCCATTTGTAGGAGATATTCAACAAGTATGTTTTCCTGATCAGAACTAAACACGGGCCGAAATCGTCCCAATCCTTTCATTGCTCCTTCTTTGATTGGCTTCTTCAATCTTTGAAATAGTGTTGCAACTGGAACGTTATGGGACCTCGCCGCGGCGTTTATTTTTACCCCTTCATTAACGGCTCGCAGTGCCGCATTCATCTGTTCTTTCTTCCACATTTGTTGGTTCCTTTCTCTTTGATATTTGTAAACCATTTTGTTACTAGAACAAAATAGAAAGAAAAATAAAGGAATTTCCAACATTGCGGGTAAAGTGAAATATTATTTCACACTGTCCGTCATATCAATTTTCACTTTGCCCGCCGTGACACAATAGGAATAGAAGGGTAATAACTATTTTGAACACAGTGAGAATGGGCTGTTTATTGGTAAATATAATCTCAACAGCCTGTTTTGTTGAAAGGCAAACAGGGAATCAAGAAAAAGATTACGAAAGCTATACTAGGGCTTTAAAAAATTTGAAATATACTTACAGTTTTGCCGACGAAAATACTAACAGTTCTACACAAAACCACTTGCTTCGCAGAGCGCCGCCATACTACCATCCGAAAAGTCTCGGCTAGTAAAAGTCCCTATACATATGGCACTAGGTACATGACAAAAATTATGAAAGACAGGCATTTTAATGTTAAATTTCACTTTGCCCGTCTATTTCACTATACCCGCCCTTCTTTGTGTTCCAATACCAAAAATGTAAATGTAAAATAAATTAGGATTTACAATTTTGCATGTGTATATAAATTCCTCTTGAAATGCTGGGTTCGAATAAAACACTCATTTATCCAATTATAGTGGTATAAAAAGTATAAAAGTTGTTTTATTTATTTGTAATAGGGAATATCCCAGTATTAATTTTTATATATGTATACAGAGTCAATTTTTTCCGATGTTTAGTCCACGATCTCGTAAAGTACAACAGATAGAGATTTGGTATAATTGGAAAAGAATTGCAGTTTTAATAGCTCTATTTAATTAGAGTTTTGTTTGTTGGAAAAAGTGCATAATAGATATTTTGCAAGAACTTTTTTTTTGTTATTTCGTTCGACTTAAAAGAAATGTGTAAAGGAAAAAGTTATAGAAAATTATGTGGTAAATAATACTTATTTCTTTATTCTAGCTTTATATTTTAGGTTATGACAATCTTGTGTTTTTTCAAATGCAAACCATAGTAAGCCGTGACTTTATATAAAAAAGGTGTTTTTTAACGATTCACATACTTGATACCTATAGTTATTTTGATAAATAAATAAATTATGGCCATTTTATTATTTTAAAAAATAGTTTAAACTGTATTATTTACGATAACTTCTTCCTTTACACGTTTCTTCTAAATCGAACGAAATAACAAACAAAAAAACATTTTTGCAAAGTATCTGGCTAGGCTATGCACTTTTTCCAAAAAAGAAAACGCTAATTAAATAGAGCTATTAAAAATGCAATTCTTTTCCCGTTTGATCGAACTTGTATTTGTTTGCGGGAATCCCATACTAAACATCGGAAAAAACTCACCCGTATATATAATTTATAAATAACTATAGCGGTAATTAAGTTTTGCAAACAAAATATTTATTCAAAAATAATACGGTACTGAACATAAAAAGTATGAAGTCCAAATTATAAAATTATATAAAAAATGTAAGAAGTTCCAAGAAAAGAAAAATGGGTTCATATTTAAATATACACCGTATCTAAAGTTACGCCGTATCTAAAGTTAAGGGTACACCATTGCTAACTTTATTATTATTAAAGCTACGAAGTCGGTTAAATTAGCAAACTAGTAGGACTTTTTTTTGGTGATTAAGTTAGTCAAAACGGAGAAACAATTGAGGAGCTAGTTTCTGAGATATTCACAAAAGCAACAAATTTTTAAATAAAACATCCTGTATATTTCAACATTTTTGGAAGGAGAGTTAAATTCTAAATAAAAACTAAGTAATACACTTCTGTCCTAAATTTAAAGATTAGCGAATAAAAATCACTTAAACTTTTTAATTATTATTGCTTTAATATGTGAGCAGCAGCGTCATATGTAATAATATAAGTGATCTTTACGCTCAGGCAATTAGTATAATATATAATGACCACCGTGGTGATTCGGGTGGAACTAGAGGTTATTATTCTGTTAGATCGTTTAAATTAGTGATGATAATATTGAAAATTTCATTTTATATTTGACTAATGAGGAATGGTATCCGGTACTTATTGATAAATGTCCGAATTCTGCATTTAATAAGTTTATAAATACGGTTCGTCACTATTTTTATATATCCTTTCCGGTTGTTGACGTAAATACTTATAGAAATAATTCCAAGTGGATTACACGGAACGTTCTTTATGCCAAAAGTGTGTTGTCAATGTATGACGATCTAAGTAGACAGTACCCGGTTTTTAGACCAATATTTCGAGAGTATAATGATAATAAGTATTTGTTACATTTTTTTTTGTATCTTATACCTTATTAGTGTTCTATAATTTTTGTTGCATTTCCTGCGAGTGACGCTGTACATTTATCTTGACTTCTTTCGCGCGAAGTCAGGTCACGCCTAGAATTAATCTTTTGTTTACTGTTGGAATTACGTATAATTATTTTCTGCGGGATGTGGAATTTTCATCTAATTTATTTCTATTTAATTACCTCGTGTAATTAAGTGGTTTCCTTCATTTTTAATTAATTCAGGTTATTTTTCCTTCAATTTGCAGCGGTAGCGCCATCTCGTGTGTGTACCATTGGTTATGCTATTAGGAAGCATTACGATTGTCCTTCCGTTTAATGTTGTTATATTCCTTACGTCGATGCATAATTATCTGCGATTATTTCTATTTAATTATTTCTTGTTTGGTTCTTATTAATCTGTCCCATATCTTTTAAATATTTTATATAGTTAGATTAAAAAGACGATCCAGTTACTTCATTCAGTGCTCACTGCATAATTAATGGACTGGATTTGTCTAATTACCGTACAAGTCGCACGTTAAAATCGTGGATGTTTAACAGTGGCAATATATTTTTGGTAGTTTCTTAGTTTTTTTGCTGCATTACGCAGGATTTAATTAGTTTGAAGTACATATATATGGATCGGTAAGATTTCTAGCTTTTCGTAATTTCTTTCTAGTGATTAATGCTTGTTTCGAGTCTTCCTTTTTTTTAGCTTTTTATTCTATGTCGTACTGTAGTACACATTTTTGTACGAACACGTTTGTGGGTTCCGGAAGTATTGCCGCCATCACGTTAACCTTTCTTCTGCTAAGCACGTGGGCGTTTATATATATGGGAATATTTGGACCATCTTCCGCCCTTGTTGGTATATTTCTATCATTTTGGACCAGGAATTAAACTATTTCTTGTAAGGGTGCCTGCGGATCTGATGTCTGGAGTGGCTCAATTACATGGTCAAGATATGATATAGATAATTGTTTTGATTGGAAATTTATTTATCTGTTTTGTTTTAAATTAATTTCATTGGCATAAGTTGCACTCTTACCTGTAATTTAAATTTCTTTAACGTTATAAGTAGATCTTAAGATTCGACAAGTTTTTTTTTGTGTCTGATGCCAAACGGATCGGCTTGATTGAAGATTTCTAATTTAATTGACTTCCATAATTTTTGTTTTCATAAGTTTCATGGTTTTATAGTTAGCTTATTTGTTTTTTTCAATACGCATATACAGTGTGCAATGTCTATAGAGGCATTACTGTAAAGCGAGATCTCGTTCCGCCTTAATTTCTTTTATATGTTAATTAATTAACTTACTTAATTAACTTTTAAGAAAAAAGATTCAATTTTTCTTAAGTGCTCTCTTGCGGTTGCCAGACCTAAATTTTCAATTTTTAAGCGCATTTATGGCCTTTTGGCGTTTTATAGCTTATTTAAATTTAGATAGTTTATTTTTAAACTTTAATTTGTATTATATATAGGGTGATCCACCCATTGGTGGGATTATTACAATTTTCTCTGTGCATCTTAGCATTCTATGATTCCATACTACTAACAATAAAATTGTTATTGTTGTTTATATCGTGTATGAATGTCTTAGTATACCTAGTGTACCTACGTTATTTTCGCTATCGGAATAAGTAATAAGTATTGGAGTGGGCCTGAAATAGAATGAAAGCTGGCGCCTAAGAGTCATCCACCTTCAGTATTCTGAGTGACCCATCCCCTAAAACCGAGAGTTAGAGGCACAGGCTCCACCCCATCTTTTCCAACGCACACTTGGGAAGTAAGGTGAGGCAGGTTGAAGGTGACACACAATAAATTTCCGAAACTTTTATAAATTTAATTGGCCGAAGCTACAGGTGTGAAACTCCGGCAAACGGGCACATCTCTAATTGTCGACCGGATGACATTATTCTAGTTACCGTTAGCGCCATATGTGCCTCGCTTACTGCCAGGACAATCCTAAGGAGAAGCGAGTGTAACATATTACCAGAAACTGCTTTCTAATGCAAAATGTGACCATAATACGTACTTGATTAGTACAGCTTCCAATAAAACAAAAATGGCGTGGAATATTATTAAATCAAACGTAGGAACTTTTACAGATACAAAAAATAAAGTACTGGAAGTGGTTGATGAGACCAGTAAGACATTAACTGGTACTGATGCAGCCGATTATTTCAACAACTACTTCGTTTCTGTTGCTGAGACTATTACTGCTGGTATCTTGGTTGGTGATAGAGGAGATTTGCAACAGAACATTAATTTAAACGACAGATCTTTCTACTTGTTGCCCACTACTCAATATATCGAAACAGTTATAAATAAATTAAAATCATCTCACTCCGTTGGGCATGGTGTTTCTAGCTCACTATTAAAAAGAATTGCTCCTTTTATTTCTGTGCCGTTATCGCATATTATTAATCTGTCTTTTTTGGAGGGAATTTTCCCTGATAATTTAAAACTTGCTGAAATTAAATCTTTATACAAGAAAAGAGATCATAATGATGTCAAGAGACTGATTAATCTATTGTCATCATTTTCAAAAGTTATCGAGGCCATTGTCAGTGAGAGGTCCATGTTGTTTTTTATTAATAATAATCTTTTAAACAAGAACCAATATGGTTTTATAAAAAAAAAGGATGTAAACACGGCACTCTGCGAATTCATTAATTTAATTGTTCGGGCTCGAGCCACTGGGAATACCGTGTTGGAAATCTTTGTGGATTTCTCAAAGGGCTTTGATTGTGTCGATAATGAACTTCTTTTGTAAAAGTTAGAGATATAGAGTTAGGGGTAAATCCCACAGCTTATTCGAGTCTTCTTTGAGTAACAGGTGTCAGCTTGTCTCTTTGGGTAACCAAAAATCAAGCATACAATATACGAGTGCAGGAGTTGCTCAGGGTTCTATACTGGATCCTGCACTCTTCATTATTTTCATTAATGATCTGTTTAATCATACATCAACCCAGGGTTGTACAATAGTGTCCTACGCTTATGATACAAATATTATTGTTACGGGATCCACTTTGGCACAACTTGTGCAGGGAACGGAGAGCATTATGAGTAAGATCTGTTACTGGGCTGACGTTAATAGTCTGTGTATAAATTTGGACAAGCTCAATTGCGTTGTTTTTGGCCCTGGCATGGCTGGATGTTCACCGACTATTAATGACGCAAACATCCCGCTTGTGGATTCAACGAGATTGTTGGGCCTATGGGTTGATAGTGGATTGAGGTGGGATGTTCATATTAACGTGATATCCTCTAAACTAGCAAAACTGTGTTATGCATTACAGAATTTACAATACCACTGTAGCAGGGGTATACTGATGGATTTTTACTTCGCATGCTTTTACCCTCTCCTGAAGTACGGGGTTATACAGTGCAAAAACGTGCCATTAGAATAATTGAAAATCTGAATCAACGCGATTCTTGTAAAACGTATTTTATTAAATTAAATATTTTGACTCTGCCCTCGATATTTATCTATGAAATCTTATGTTTCGTTTACGAAAATATGAGCTCGTTCAAATTTAATAAAAAGTCATCCGCATGACACCAGAAACAAAGGTCACCTCATACCACCTGCGCGCAAATTTACTCTTTTCCGGAAACATCTGGACTATTTGAGATGTCGACTGTTTAATCATTTGCCTTCCGACATCAAAAATGTAAATACTTTTTTTACCTTTAAGAAATCGTTGAAGCAGTTTCTCTTGACAAGGTGCTTCTATAGTATAGAAGAATATTTAAGTGTGATTTAAATGTAATTATTCTTATTGTGTTTCATTTGACAGTTTGTTCCTTTTTTGTGTATTTTATATTATATAATTTGGATATAATCATATCCAGAAGCACATTAAGGACTTGAGCGGTACGTGTTGCTTCAAATGAGCATTGGAAAATTTTCTGTACCAACAGTCTTTTTTCTCTTTGGAGGAATTTTATTTTAACTAAAAATTTTAACGTCTCTGTGTCACAGTGTTTTATTTTGTCTTTTATTCTTTGTTATATTTACATTACATGTATACAGGGTGTTCCAGAAATAAAAAGACGGAGTAGCAGAAATCGGAAGCTAGATTGTGTAAAAACGTACCCTCAAAATATCAAGTTTTTATTCGTGCGCAGACGGCAGAAAAAAATAATAAAGAATTCAATTGGCCTTACGCCGACCCTGAACTAAATATCCACCTGCTTCACTTTCACAATCGGTCCTTTTCAGGACCACCATATTACTTGTGTTAAAAAAAAGAGGAGGAATAGATACTTCATAATAAATATCAAACCTTTAATTACTTTAATTTTACACCTGCTAGAAAAAAAATTACATTCTTGATATTTACTACGATTTATTGAATATTCTAAAATAATAATAATCCGCTGTTTCCGACTACAAACACATTAAAGAGCAACAACCTTCTTATTTTAAAACTAAAAACAATATTTTATTGTCTGCAATAAAGTGCGTCTACATAGCTGCGTTATCTAGACGCATCGGGCAAAAAATGTTTTATATGAATGAGTACGATTTAACGTTTTTTTCTCGTTTTATACAAATAAAAGCGTATTTTTCTATGAATGCGTGTTCGTTTCTATTTACAAATGAGCATTCTTACGTGTATTTATAAACATACATTCTGTGCCAGGTTCGTAACGTAATTTTTTTATCTAAAAAACAACATAGAAAATTAAATTTTTAATTTGTATGTTATTGCGGTATATTTGGGCCTGTTTCTGTTCGAACTTTACATACCTGCTACTCCATCTTTTTATTTTGTATACGTGTATGTTTGTGCTGTGATTTTGTTTATGAATATTCTATTTTAAATGTAATATTTATTTCCTTGTATTATTGCTACACCTTTTTTATTTTTGTATCTGACATTGTCTATGTCTGTTTTGGACCTCTGACAATACAGATTATTATTATTATATTATTATTATGAAGTAGGCGATGAAATAAAAGATTACTTGAAACGTTGACGAATTTGTAAACTTAATCTGTTTTGTAATTAATTGATTGTGTACGCCTACCTACTGTTAACAGTTTATTCCTGGTTGTTAGTTCTACACGGTTCTACTAAAATACCTTTCGCAGTCTAGAAAAGTGGGAGATGCTGGAAGCTTATCTGTTTTGCAGAAGAAACGCCGTGGAAGCATTGGCGTATTATTGTAACAAATTTCCGGACCGTGACGCACCATATGGACAAATCTTTTTAAAATTGTACAAGAAACTAAGGAATAACGAAGATGCATTTAAGAAATTTAGTAAAAGGAAAGGATTTATAATAAACGAATCAACGGAATTACGAGTGTTAGCATATTTTCGAGCACTTCCTCAAAATTCAATTAGAACCATTACGTGAGAATTGAATGTCAATAGATGCACTGTTCAACTTATTTTAAGGAAACATAAACTACATCGCTATAAAAAGAGAAGGGTACACACAATATTACCAGAAGATGCAGCGAGAAGATTACTTTTTTGTAACTGGCTAATTAATTTCATCAATGAACATCCAGATAATTTTAAACTTATTTGGTGGTCAGATGAATCTAACTTTGCAACTAAAGGTATGCGTAATAAAAGAAGCCAACATCATTGGTCTCGACAGAATCCCATGATGGAGGATCGACGACCCCGCAGCATCGGTTTAGCTTAAATATTTGGTGTGGCAGACTAGGTTCTCGAGTTATTGGTCCAATCACGGCACCCTAACAGGGGTACGTTATCTTCAACTAGCAATGGCAGTTCTCGAAAATCTTCTAGAGAATCTACCATTAGTTGATTACCAACGTATATATTTTCAACAGGATGGGGTACCTGCTCATAATTATCATGATTCTGCTATTATGCTAGGTAGACTAAATTTGTTCAACATATTTTCACACAAAGTAAGAAAGATTTACAATTACAACAAAACTTCCTGAAATCGCTGAAATTTTTTTACATGGGAACACAGATAATCTTCAGTAGTGAGTCCAATCTCCATCATTTTCAATGACTTCTTGGTCTAGAGGGTATAGAAGCAATAAGTTTGCTGCAGTATTGCACAAAAATATCCCCGCAGACAGTTTCGATCTTGACCCATAGTTCGTCGGAAGTACCTACGCGGAACAAATTTTTTCAACATCTTCATGATCCCCCAAACATTCTCAATGAGATTTAAATCGGGACTGTTTGAGGGCCACGGTAAAACTTCAACATCTGATGTTTGAAACCACTGTTGAACTAATCGCGAGCGGTGAGGGAGACAGTTATCAGTAGAGTAGGTATTAGAGTTCTAGACCCACCACCACCAAAACATGGGGAATGTATAACAGTATCTTCTATACAATTTAAAGGCGATTTTTTCACACTGAACGGAAAACATAGATAACACCTCTTAAGGATCTATTTTAAAGCCACATTAGATCCCCATAAATAATAAAAAAACAAAAAAAAAGCCTTTCAGATTTATAGTCACACATATTTTTTCGTGAATGTTTATATGTACAGAAGGATCCTAAATAAAAAGAATATACCTATATTTTATTCTGCAAAATAATTATACATAAGTAAAACGCTAGCTCGTATATATAATATACCAAAATCAGTAATAAAAAAGAGGTGCACTAGCTAAACGTCTCACATGTTCGCATTTACAGCTGATACATATCATCACTAGATGATTTTAAAGTCATTTCGAAGCATCTCTGTTGTCTTCTTACCATATTGATCTCACCACTTGTTCCCTGCTGGAAAAGTTCGTTTTGACTCCGACTTTGTTCACTGGTTCTGCATAATTGTATCGCCTTCTCTAATGTTAATTGATCGATTCTCAATAAAGCTTCTCTTGTATTCGAGTCCCTAATTCCCGTTACAATCTTATCCCTTAGTGATTCATTTTCTTCAGTTTCCTTATCATCTACTTCATCATAGTTACAAGTCTTTATTAAGTGTCTGCATTCTGTTAAAAATTGTTCAAACGATTCGCCTTCCTGCTGCATACGTTTCATGAACTTGTATCGTTCAAAACATTCATAAACGTATATCATATACGAATATTTTAATGTTGATTGTAACGTATAAAAAAGACTAATTTATCCGAAAAAATATACTCTCTGATACGAATAAAAACAGAATACATATTAATATGAAATAGACGTCGAATCGCCGGACATTTCTTCCAAGAATTTACGTATTTCATCATCGAACATAAAACGTAGAGTTTTGCAATTATATAAACATTGAATATTCGTAAGTGTGTTGCTTGGGCGGAATTGTTTCAACAGCCGAGTGCTCACTACCCGAGTGATCTTAATAATTGACACTCGCATCATCACCCTGTATGCATTGCAAATGACAGAGCCCTGATAATGATTTAGGATTATCTCTATATATAAATATAATCGTAGATGCGTCTATTAACGAACATGTAACTTCTGAACGAGTATGCATTGCAAATGACAGAGCCCTGATAATGATTTAGGATTATCTCTATATATAAATATAATCGTTGATGCGTCTATTAGCGAACATGTAACTTCTGAACGACTTGACTGATTATGGTCATAGCTATGCTAGGATCTGATAGGTGGCGCTGTAGTTAAGTTATTAACAAATTCTATATTTGTGGACCAACATGACTCATATTTACAATATATGTTGGTTCTTTATGCAGCGTGAATTAGTCTTAAGAAAGTTCGATCATTGAGTATACGTGTTAGCGTTCAGTCAGCTGATTTTATGGTCGTAAGCTTCTTAGGACCGCGTTAGGACACGACCTTGAAAGTTCGTAATTTTTAACTCTTAGGACAAGTTAAGACCTCTTTAGCCAAGATCTAACCTTTGTGGAGGAATACGTACACAACTACGTATCACTTACGCAGCGTAATTTGAAAATATAATTTTTGTATAACGTGTATTTTTAAGGTTAAGACTAATTCTTAGGACTAATACTAATACTAAGTTAAGGAACGCTGCATAAGCCCACCATTTGTGGACCAACATGACTCATATTTACAATATATATTGGTTTAGGGACAAAAAAGAAGTTCACAAAATCTGGGCACGATAGGTGGCGCAGTGGTCGAGTTATTAATAAATTCTATATTTATATACAGAAATGATGCCTATGCTGCAATCGCACTAACGACCTCTTCTCCCCATACCTTGTTATACAGGGATTTTAACCAAATCAAATTCATAACGCCACCTACTGGAAAGAGCAGAACAACGTCTGCGGGCCGGCTAGTTCTTTATATACTGTTCTCGTATTTCACAACGCCACTTATTATTATTAAAAAATGTTGCATAAAAGGAAAATGTACTTTTAAAATCGTAAATAAACATTTTCAGATAGTTCTTCAGTTAACAAAACAATAATACCTGCCAGCACTCTCAGTGTTATTTCGTATCTTTCAAGTTCTTATCGACATTATCAACTGGTTGCGGCAAATCGTAGATTTAAGTTACGAACTAGTTCATAAGTCGTATTTTATCGCCCGTCGCCTATTAAATATTCGTCACTTGCATTAAAACACCGATTCCGAGTAGTAATGCGGCAACTGGGGTGAAAAATAACCGGATATGGTCGATTATTGAATGCAAGTGACTTGTCAACGCAATTTTTTTATTCGTGTCCTCGATAGGCAAAAAGCCAAATGTAGAGATGGCGCTGACATCAAAAATTAGTAAAATTAGTTTTCAATAATAGCAAAAAAAAAAAACCGGGCGATTCAAAATGTATTTGGGAGGAGGAAATTCAAAATAAATTTTATTACAAATTAGGGTTTAATGCATGATCACAACACTGTAATCAAATTGCGTACCATTTACTAGTTTCCTTAGTAATGAGGGATCATTGCTAAGAAAAACAATATACAGTACGATATTTAACTACAATGCTGTAATCACAAAATCACAAAAAAAATTGACAAATAATTACACTTTAATACTGACATGTAGAAAAGGTACAAAGTACATTTATGATTACTACATTTGTGATTATTAAAGTTAAAGTACGATTAAGACTTGCAAAGTATGAAAATTCAAAGTGCAACTAATTTAAACGGTCGTCATAATAATAGTTATTTATTGCATAAGTTCTTTTTGGATAGCATTTTATCGCAAAGAATGTTAACTTTCTTTAAGTGGATAGAATGCCACTAAAACACGAATTGCAATGCAACGGCTTATCCGCAACCACAATAAGCCAAAGTATTATTTTGATCACTATTGATTGTGATTAGTCTGGCAATTTTGACAAGAGTGGTATAAACTTGGTTTATTCCACATTGCTAATGTAACACCGTTAGCAACGTGTGTCAACACAAAATCGATAATCAACAAAATTATAACTAACATCTAACACCTATGTTTTAGTTAAATTAGCAGTAGAAAAATAATTTAAAGAACAATAGCATAAGCTACCAAAAGTAGAGTATTCGACTAACAAACATATTTTTAACAATAATGGAATTGCTGTCCAAAAACCACAAGTACCTACAAAAAATACTACAAGGTAGGTAATTAAACCTGATAAACAGACAAACAGTGACCTAAGCCAATGTTTACCACAACCATTTACAAAATCTTGCATTAAATAAATGATGAACATAAAATGAGGCGATATAAAGAAAAATATGGATACATACGATACCTAACAAATTTAGTAGATATCTTATCATTAATACGTAATTAAAAGGGTGACAATTTTGGCTTTAAAAACTAAATAATGTTAATTACATGCCTATAGAAATAAATATAAGAAAAAGTTCTCTGAACGATATTAGTAAAGTTTCCTTTTTTATTTCAATACACCCGCAATATGTTAAAATACCATTAATTGTCGTGCAGCTTCATTTTTTTACATTATTTATATGCCAGTTTTTCTAATTCCAACACAGATGCAGATTTTGTTCTTGGCGAAGACTTTAGTTGACTATAATTGCAAGCACCATATTTTTGCAAATTAAAGCATTTAAAGAAATGTGTGAGTCTTTTTTACTAGGAATCTTGGTCAGTGTAAATCTATTTGAGTTTTTCTTTTTTATATAATGTCCCACTACTACTAAAGTTTGATTTGCCAAAATTAAAACATCAAGTGTGGCATATAGGCTTTCTACATAAAGGTCTTCAATTGAGGTGTGTTCCAAATGCACAAGAGTTACATTGCTAATCAAATTACTTCAAATGTATATTTTTTATATGTCTTTCTAAATGATGTTTGAAGTTTGTTTCAAATTCACACTTGTCACATTTATAATCAAATTGCTTCAAATGGTTAGTTTTTATATGCCTTTCTAAATGACTTTTTTCGTTTGTTCCATATTGACAAGAGTCACATTTATATCCATATTCCTTCCGATGTTTAGTTTTTATATGTCTTTCTAAATGACTTTTGATGTTTGTTCCATATTCACAAGAATCACATTTATAATCAATTACCATCAAATGTTTTGTTTTTATATGTCTTTTTAAATCGCTTTTGGCGTTTGTTCCAAATTCACAAGAATCACATCTATAATCAATTTCATTCAAATGTTTAGTTTTTATATGTCTTTTTAATTCAATTTTGAAGTTTGTTCTATATTGACAAGAGTCACATTTGTAATCAAATTCCTTCAGATGTATAGTTTTTATATGCATTTCTAAATCACTTTTGGTGTTTGTTCCAAATTCACAAGGGTCACATTTGTAATCAAATTCCTTCAGATGTATAGTTTTTATATGCATTTCTAAATCACTTTTGGTGTTTGTTCCAAATTCACAAGTCACATTTGTAATCATATTTCTTCAGATGTTTAGTTTTTATGTGTATTTTCAAATGATTTTTTTGGTTTGTTCCAAATTCACAAGAGTCACATTTATAATCAAATTTCTTCAGATGTTTAGTTTTTCTATGTGTTTCTAAATTACTTTTTCGGTTTGTTCCATATTCACAAGAATCACACTTATAATCAATTACCATCAAATGTTTACTTTTTCTATGTCTTTCTAAATTACTTTTGACGTTTGTTCCATATTCACAAGAATCACATTTATAATCAAATTTCTTCAGATGTTTAGTTTTTATATGTGTTTCAAATGACTTTAGAAGTTTGTTCCAAATTCACAAGAATCACATTTATAATCTAATTTCTTCAGATGTTTAGTTTTCATATGTACTTTCAAATGACTTTTTTGGTTTGTTCCAAATTCGCAAGAATCACATTTATAATCAATTACCATCAAATGTTTACTTTTCCTATGTGTTTCTAAATGACTTTTGAAGTTTGTTCCAAATTCACAAGAGTCACATTTATAATCAAATTGCCTCAAATGCTTAGTTTTTATATGTTTTTCTAAATGACTTTGGTTGTTTGTTCCGTATTCACAAGAATCACATTTATAATCAATTACCATCAAATGTTTACTTTTTCTATGTCCTTCTAAATGACTTTTGACGTTTGTTCCAAATTCACAAGTCACATTTATAATCAAATTCCTTCAGATGTTTGGTTTTTATATGTTTTCTTAAATTACTTTTGCTGTTTGTTCTATATTGACAAGAGTCACAATTATAATCAAATTGCTTCAGATGTTTAGTTTTTATATGCGCTTCTAAATCACTTTTGTTGTTTGTTCCAAATTCACAAGAGTCACACTTATAATCAAATTCCTTCAGATGTTTGGTTCTTATATGTTTTCTTAAATTACTTTTGCAGTTTGTTCTATATTCACAAGAGTCACAATTATAATCAAATTGCTTCAGATGTTAGTTTTTATATGCGCTTCTAATGCCCGGTTTCTGGAACGCCAGATAAGTACTTACCGGCCAGATATCTGACTGTTAGCAATGTATGGGTTTCTGAAAAGCGTGTTAGTGACGTCAGAGTAGATATCTTTTGTTCAAGGTTATCGGCTCAAACTCGACGAGTTACCCGACAGATAGTGAAAGTGGGGTGAACTGACGACCAAATAGATAATTCGGACGTACTTCACTGTAAACGCTTAGCAGCTCACACGTGTTGTTCGTAGCAACTGCAGTTATTTCTAATGTTTATTCAGTATTTTTATTGATTTAGTTCTGTATTTTTGTAGTTATTTCTATTGTTTATTTTTTTTTTTTATTATTTATTTAGTTCTGTAACTGTAACAGCGTCTGTTTTTTTTATTTTCAATTATATGTTTGTAGTGTTCTATTACATTGAATAATAAATCTGTTTCAGATGAAGTAAAATTCTTGCATCTTTTAAAATAATTAATATTCGCTAGTAGTACAACTATCACGACACAAAAGAATAAATTAGTTATGGTTTTATTCAGAGATTATGTTTGATTTGAAAAGGTTGAATGAACACTACATTCAAGTTTAACTAATGATAGTTGCCAATAAAACCTTAAATATAAAAATTACTAACGGATTTGTCGCTGTTTACAGAAACAGTTTTATATACCTGTAAGATATTCTAAGGATAACTGTTCGATATTCACTTGGTATCTAACAGATATCCAACAGATATCTTTTCTGTTTCAGAAACCGGGCATGAATCACTTTTGTTGTTTGTTCCATATTTACAAGAGTCACATTTATAATCCAATATCATCAAATGTTTACTTTTTATATCTGTTTCTAAATGACTTTTGTTATTTGCTCGAAATTTACAAGAGTCACATTTATAATCAACTTGCTTCAAATGTTTAGTTTTAATATGCCTGCTTATAGTTCGTTTATGTTTTGTCCGAAACACACACAGCGAACACTTAAATATTCTCATTTGATCTCGTGAACTGGATTGTTCTACGTCTATATTTGTTATGCTATAATCAGTCTTAAAATGTTCTTGGTCGTCCTTTTCTACAACACAAGCGTGCGTATTTTTCACGTGCAGCCTGTGGAATCCTTTAGTCTTGAAACGTCTGCTACAAATCACACATTTATACATTTTAAATTTGTAATGCTCAATGTTGATGTGCTCCTTGAGATCTGCTTGGTACTTCGTCTTGTACCTGCACTGCTGACATTTATAGATTTGTCGAAGGCATCTCTTGCGTCCCTTCAATGCTGATGACGCTTGTTTGATCGGTGGTGTCGGTAGAATGCACTTTCTGAAAATAAATAAATATTTCTAATCTATCAGGCTAAACATCAATTTAAGGGTGGCATTAATTTGGATAATGCGCTTTAATGAGGTAGATAAAGCCCCGCCAGTAGTAAGGGGTCACATTAATACGAAAGTTATTCTCACCACTGTTTTTGATATGAATACTTTACTTGAGCCCTTACCACTTTACACTATGTCGAGTATGGCTCCACATCATATTTCTTTCAATGTCGAGCTAGAGTCAACATTATAAAAACAATTACTAAAATAAATTAATACGTTAAAATCTGTTTTTTTTCCAAATACTTCGTAACACATAAATACTGAAATTGTCACGGTAATACGTAAAAAAAAAATAATTAAGGAGTGAGTACAAAGGGTTAAGTAATAATAATAATAATAAAATTCATTAATTCTTGTGGCCACATAACTGGCAGAGAACATGCGAATGCAATAGAAATGTAAATATAGCAATACTTTCATTAAGATCCTGCACTTTGGCTTATGAATATTTGAATCTGTTGAAGCCCACTCGTAAAGCTTCTATATTTGCCAAGTATAGTCGTCAACAATCATCATTTTCAATCATGATGTTGCTCATATTCATTAATTTGGTTACTTCTACAAGAAAATCAAACTAAAATGCAAACATTTTGCTACCCTCTTGCCATAAGTAGGGGCAACTATGGCAAGTTATTCACTAAAACGACTATCGAAAATGGCACCGCCTCCCATTATATATTTGATCAGCCTCCTGAGGGTGTTCTTACCTGAGATGAAGAAAAAGAAATTTCAAGGTATTCAGCCACACTCAGCAATAAAATATCCCACAAGATTCATAAACAAATATTTTAACGACCGAGAATAAAAACAAGAATCGACCGTAACATAATGAGATTTTGCTGATTCTGTTAAGCGAAAAATTCCCTAATAACCCATTTGGTAATAATCTTTAAAATCACATTGTATAAATATGCAATATGATTTGATTATACAGAGCCCAGTCAACCTTAATTACGTTATTGACATTTGACTGACTTGACGTTTATTTTGTCTATTCTATATTTTTTTCTACTGAAATTATTCTATTACTACACATATTCAGTCGTTTCATTAAATGCGTGCTGCATATTTACTAAAATGAAAGTTATGGAGTGTACCATCAGGAACTATATCTAGTGTTTTCAACGGAAAAACATAGATGTTGTAGTCATAACTTTTCTTATCATTCAGAATTCTCAGAAAATGAAAACTGATTATCCGAAATGTAGTATAAGGAAGATGCTTGCTAAATAGCCATTATTTTGTATTTTTAATATTTGCAGATATGCGAACGGGAACATTTTTTAAATTCCACTGAGAAAAACTTCCGGGCTGAAGTGAAGCAGCATTGGTACACTTTCTCTGGTCACTAGTATTAACAATAAGTCTGAACATGTGAACTCTAAGATACTTGACTGCTAATTTAGTACAATTTTAACGAGGATATCAGAAAGAAAGTGGGCGGCTTATTGTGAATATTTCTACATTATCAATTTCAGTTATGTAATTAGTTAGACTGCACCTATTGGATAAATAAAGTCGCTATAATTATAATTAAAATGCTGCAATTACTACCAATAATGCAAATTGCTATTGAAATGTGCCAACTAGAAAGAGATTTAGCAAATTGTAATAGTGCCAAAGTGGAAAAAAGTACATCAAACATGTACAAAATACGAAAATTGAATGAGTTCAGAGAATATTACACTTTTAACCAGTGTTGTTTGGAAATATTCTAACTTTCTTTACTTCAGTCGTATAGAGTGTAAATTAATTAAACAAATTTTAACAAAAAAAAATGATTTAATCCGTGCCTGAGGTGAACATAAAATATAACAGCGTGCCAAAACAATTGTACCCATGCAATTAAAATTGTTGTCGGATTTATGTCAACTACTTTTCTAAACTTTTCTTATTGGGAAGTGTTTGTAACTACGATCATGATGATTGATCGATACACAGACATACTCTATTTGGTTTATTTTCTAATATAAAATCTCACTGGGAAAACCGAAAATAATGTTTGAATTTATATAACTTGAAATTGATGAATTCCTAATTTATATTTCATAAGTATGGTAAGTGTTTACCTGTATGCTTCTTTGTCGTTCACTAACAAAAAGTGAATTGGTTTTTTGTCGTCAACTCAAGGCTAAATGTGTTTGGGATGAGATGAATAAGGAGATTGTATTCTTGTTAAATATTAAAGATAGAAAATAGATCTTAATTCAAGTTCCCCAATATCGTCATCTGGTGTCGGTTAGTTAAACTTAAAAGATAACTTATAGCAAATCCTAATTTCATTTTTCCGGCAAACATGTTGTTCAATTATAAAATAATGGTAAATTCTAAATCGTAGTGTCCTCTATTTTCCTTAAATGAACTAAAACTGATGGGCTAAAATAAAGCCTATCTCATGGGCTCTCTGTTTCTTTCTCTGTGGTTCAAGCTATAAATGCTCAGGATTTGTTGTCACGTTTGAATTTTATATAATTATACTACCTAAATCTAACGGAACCGTATAACGGCACCCTAAAGGGCCTAAACCGTGACAGACTAACTTACATCTATTTCTATGTATATAAATACTTTCGTAACAGTCTAAATCTAAAATTATTTACACGAGGACTGGTGTCAATTTCATAGAAACGTCGTGGAAATCACCGAATTTTCTATTGAAGTATTAAGCGATTGACACGTTTTATGTGTGTTCCTGTTATTATTGTTTTTTTTTGCGGAGCATTCTGTGAGTACAAATACCGATTTTATATCAAACTGTTCGTAAAATTGTCATCCTTATCGTGGGTTAGCTTTTTATTTCGTACAATGGTTTATTAACGCGTAATCGTCGATTACATATAAAAGTGCTGGTATTTATTTGTATCCACTTGAGTTCTTGTAACAACTTTGTGCACCATTACTTTGCATACAATTTTTGTGCGCGTAGTATCTCGGTTCGGTTATTATTGTATACTATACAGGTGTTTCCTTTTATTTTGTTGTTCATTTCATTATCCTTATTCTTTCCTCTGTCTTTTTAACCTTTATTTAGTGGCCCTCTTGTTTGTCTGATTCAGTCAGCGCGATAGGCCCTGCGCTGTGAAGCATTGTCTCCCTGTATTTTCCAGTTTTTAATATTTCTTATTCTTACTATGGCACCGTCAGTCTCCTGTACTCATTGTAGGAAGAGCTTTGAAGAAGATAATGTTTTATACTGTTCCATCCCTATACAGCATGTGTCAATTTTCATTAGCCATAGGCGATTAATTCATGCAATACGTGACAACATGGCACCCCTACTTTCCTCTCCAATGCGAGCGCGACCGATACAAGCTCAAGTTATAGCAGTAACTGTTGGACCACTGACTTGGGTGTTTGTAATCCGTTCAGAAATAATATTTACGCGTTGCAAGGATTTGTTTTTCTTTTTCCTTTCAGTAAATGCAGAGAATTATTAAGCTGCGTTCACGCTGCATGACACAAACAAAAGCGTAATTCTAATAAAATTAAAAATAAGGTAAATAAAAAAGGATTCTGAAAATAATAATAAACTACTAGATCCGGAGATCGCGGCGGCCATTTGATGTTTCCCGTTCCAGTAGTAAGACGGCTTTTATTGCAGACTAGATCGCAACGTGTTCGCAGCTAAAGATTGAATGTAAAATCTGGTGGGGAGATCGGAGAAAATCGTTGTAATGTCGATGGTTGCCGGGATTGGTGACGGACGGTAGGGGTGACACACGTTGCCATGTATTATTTGTATACGTATAAATCGCACGTAAACATTGAATCCCTCCACCTAATTAAAATTGACACATACGGTATATACTACCTAAATCTAACGGGACCATATAGCGGTACCCTAAACCGTGACAGACTAATCCCCTAAAGTTACAATAATCTGTACAAGCTGGACTCGGGTGTCGGTTCATTGTCAGAATTCATTAACTTACATATATTTCTATGTATATAAATACTTTCGTAACTGTCTAATTCTCTAAAATTACTAGCTGACCCGGTAAACGTTGTTTTGCCATATAAATTATTTCTAGTGAATATTTTGGTAGTCTAATAAAAAATAAGTAACTTATTGTAAGTGTGTGGGGATGTGGTATATGCCTGAAAGAGGAATGGAGCGCTGTGAACGATGACGGCTTATAAAAATAACAAAACACCAAACAATCATTTTTTGAATTCATTGTAGTTTTATTATCTTAATTAATAAATTTCTAATTACATCTCTATCACAAATAATGACAATTAAAAAGAAAAACTTTATCAGTCTCTTAGTGCAATGGAGTGTACGATATTTTTAGTGAGTCCATCTTCAGCCAACACAAACAAACTGGATGGTCTACCCACGCGAGAACATGCCACGTATAATTGTCCGTGTGATAAACACGGTGTGCCCAAATCTAAGCCACAAATAGACATCGTTTGGCCTTGATGAGAATATACTTAATGTGAGAGTTTCACTGAGAAAGTAAAATGATAAGTATAAGCGTCACTGCTACGATAGACGCACAATCAATAATATTGGCCGAAAACGGTTTAGGCCCTAAACTTTAGTGAGTGAGAGAAAGCTTACTGTGTGAGAAAGACAGGAGACCGGCTTCGTTCTCATCCCTACTCTGTGCTGTTTACGTGGTGAGAAGTGACACCGGTAGACGCCTGGCGGGAATAACTGATCGAGTGGTATCTCATCAATTATCGACCGCCGAGAGTAGAAAATTATTAAAGTACTATCGCTATTAAAAAAATAGGGGTTAATGGTAGAAGGGTGAAAATTTAGGGTTGTTTGTATTTTTTAAAGCCGAATCATAAAAATGCTGTTCAAATTTCGTGTGACTGAATGATACGGCAAAGAAGCAAACTTATTACCAAGAGTTTTTTGAGGTAGCAAACATGTAGTATCCTGAATTTGTTTCTTAAATTTATGTCTCCTAATACGCTTAGTTACTATTTCTGAATCGAAACCATTGTACTTCGCGATCTTTTTAATTAAACTAAGATGTTTTTCATATCTATCTTTTGTAAGCGGAAAAGTTAACAACCGATGGATAAGAAAATTAAAAGAAGCCATCTTTTGCTGAAAACTATGATTTGAATCTGCTGTTATAAACTTGTTGACGTTGGTTTCTTTTCGGAAGTATCTATTTCTATGTTATTATTATTTTTTATAACCAAAACATCTGAAAATGGTAGTTGGTCATTGATTTCCCTTTCTAGTGTGAAATTAATTGTAGTGAATTTCGAGATTAATTCAAATAAGAAGTCATCCAAATCACAAAAGTTAGTATTCAAAATCGCGAAAATATCGTCAACGTACCTAATCCATACTTTAGGGAAATACTTACGAGTTCCTTTCAAATTCAGTTTCTAAGTGACTCATGAATAAATTCGCTATAAATGGAGACAAGCTATTGCCCATTGCTGTACCCTGTCGCTGTTCGTAGAAGTTGCCTTCAAACTGAAAGCAGTTTTGGGACACGCAACTTCAAGTATTCATCTATTTTTACGCGTTCAATTTTATTCTTAATCAACAAATCCTCTAAATATTTCAATGTTTCTAGAATCGGTACTGAGGGAAACAATGAACTTACATCAAATGAAACTAAAATTTCACCCTGTTCCAGTTTATGATCTTTGACTTTTGCAATAAATTCTAATGAATTTTCAACTGAGAAACTATCTGGTTCTTCGGGTAAATTTGTAAATTCATTCACTAACCATTTCGAAATCAGGTATGTCGGAGAGTTGATACCGGAAACAATAGGTCTCATCAAATTGCCTGGCTAATGAATTTTAGGCAAACAAGATAGTCTATATAGGTACAAATGGACTGCTTACATTTAAACGAAATTTAAGGGAAGAAGTTATTAAATGTGGACAACATTTTAACGGGACGCGTTTTTAGTTTGTTTAATCAACTTCGGGAGGTTTTTTTATTTAATTGAACGTAAAGTCCATTCGATATTAAACGATTAACCCGGTTAAGATAATAGGTTTTGTCCATAATTACTAACTTGTTGCCTCTATCAACTTTTAGGTAAAAACAGTCTTTGGTTCTGAGATTTTTAATCGTATTCCGTTCATCGCTGACTGCAATTCGTTTGTGCTGCTGTAAGTTTTCCTGGATTTGAACCTTACAGGCCCCTCTTATAAAAGATTTTACAGGATCTGCAACACTTTTGATAGAGGTCTCGATGCCTGCGATAATCTCCTCCAAGGGAACCCTACTGCTTGCCAAACAATATTTTAGAGCTTTGTCTAATAAACTTAATTCTTTAACGTTAAAGTACTCAGATGACTGATTAATGACTAGTGTTTCTTTCATAGAAAAATCAATACTAGGTTTTTGAGTACACGGAACTAGTTTGTGAAATTTCTTATTCAACGTGCGAATTTTAATGTTAAGCTTGGGATAATAATAAGCTTAATTGCCCAACAGTGACTATCAATTACAGGGCAATTTATTAGAACATTACAATAATGAAGTATGTACATGCAAGTTATACAATAGAGCAAAGAAAAGAAGAGAGGAAAAATTAAATCTTAAATATTATAGAGCATGTAGTGACAACGGATGTCAATAATATTTGCTGAAGTGTTTCGCCATTACTGCCCTCACAAACCCGATGCTGGAGCAGTCGACATCGCAGTGTACGCTCATTTCATTAATATTAAAACACATGGAATAAAGAGGTGATCCAACCGCGACATTAGTTTTCGGGAAAGGCAAATTGAAAGTAAGGACATGGCGCGACGCAGGACGGGGTACAGTAAACTTTATTTGCTGTAGTAATGCAGGAGAATCAACTGCGTTGTGAAGCAACCTAAACAAAAAGCATATACCCGAGGCAATACTCCTGAAATGGAGAGAAGTTAATTCGAAACGGGCTAACAGCAAACTAGTACGCGGAACTAGTTTCTGAATTTATTTTACATTCCTTTCCTTTGTCGGCTCTCGGGTACCGTATTACTTACCCGTTTCCCCGAGAGCCGACAAAACACGAGTCGGTCTAATCTGAGTGAAATCGGATCCACTTCCCCTATCTCGCCCACGTATAATTTAAATAACAAGGTGACCATGGCTTACCAAATTTATTTTTATTTGCTTAGTACAACAGATAATATATCCAAATGCTTTTGAAAAATATCCTTTTTTTATTACTATTATTATAACACATAGGTACCTACCTTATTTTCAAATTAATTCAAATAAAAAAAAAATAAAGAGTTCAACACCTTGTCCTATAGTTTATTAATTAAAACAATATTTGCCTTTTTACTTTCTTATACGTAGTATAACGAAGTATGGTGATGATGAATATTTTCGACCTCGAGATTTTTGCAGATGTCCACGTTTTAAAGTCGCGGCTACAGCTATCAATACCAAACCTTTATTTACGAGTATAATTGTCCTCTTGAGATCAGATTAGATTTTGAGTAAAATCCGTAGACTGGAAGTAGTAGTTTACTTCACTAAAAAAATCAAAATTTACTAATACGTCGTCAACTACTAAGTTTAAACAAATTTCTAAAGAATACAAAAGTACTAAAATGTGAATCTTAGAAAGACTTTTTTCGAAATTTATACCGGAAGTAGGTCTTTCTATCTTAGCGAAAAGCGGTTTTTTGCAAATTTTTTTACAAATTATTCATTCTATACAGACTTATTTAGAATACAAAAATATTTAGAGCCCGAATTGGAACAATTTTTGTATGAAAGAAATTACAAAATTTGTACCCGAAGTAACACTTTTACTTTCATCGAATAGCAGTTTTTTGCAAATATTTCGCAGATTATGCATTCTATAGAGATTTATTAACCCATTACTGGCAAAGACAAGAAAAAAACATTTTCAACATTTTCTATTTATAAAAGTAAACTCAGAACACAGTAATTAAGATACATTTTTGGTACAAGATAAATTAGGTATTATTTTTAACAAAAAAAAAATATGGGTGCCTGTACGCACCTTTGGCGAAAAGCAGGTTATTATAAAATAAAATACTAGTCTCTTGTATGAAAAAAATCAAAGCAATCAGGATGCAAATGCACATTACATTTCTTACACAAGTAAATTGTATTACTTTTGCAATGTCGACACTTTTTTCTTGCACTCTTAGCATTTCGAATTATAATGTGCCCGATATTGTCAAATCTTATATCACCTGGTAAAGCTGATTTAGAAGGTCTTCCATAAGACGAGTTGGATTTTGCTGAAGTGGAAGCCTCATTGTGGGTGTCTTCTTTTTGTCCTTCGTATTTCAGCAGAGACAGCGCTAAACTTGAACGAAATTCCAGTTGGGAAAATTTGGTTTCATTTGCGATATTGAATATTTTCCAACTGTTTACAACCATAGTATCAACAACATTGGTGAATAATGGCCACCACCACTTTTTACCTCTAATACCAACGCGATAATAGGCAATACTATTGTCGTGAAGGTCTACCCCACCCATGTGTTGGTTGTACTCATGAATCACTTTTGGTTGATTGATAAGCATTTCTTTACGCTCTTTGCGGTTGTAACGTTTGGCTTGAGTGACTGGTAAGACACTACAGAAATTCGTCATAACAGTAACTACATAGTTGTCATTCCACCGAGTAATCAGAACTTTCAAGTTCGAATCAAAAGTGGAAGTAAAAGGGCCTCTTTGTGTCTTACCTCATTTTGACTATAGATATCTAAAAACACAAATTCAAAACTCTAAAGCAGGGGTCTCCAAACTTTCCAGCCTTAGGGCCATACTGATTACTCCAGTAAGTTCCGAGGGCCAAAACCATATTATCATTGTTGCCGGTGGTAAAAAGTGAAATAGTCCACTGATGAAAAAAAGTCCGAAAAAGTACGCAACGTTTAAAAAAGGCTGCAAAACGGCAACACTGCATATTATTAATTTTCCTGTCATTGTCTGTAATTTCTAGATTAGTCGTAGAGTACGAGCCATGAGGAGTAACGTGACACGACATCTGGTGGACACAAGCGGAAATAGGTAGTACCTTCTATCGCTAACAGATGGCGCTAATAGCACGTACAGAATAATCTCGTTGGTTCGAGAAAGTTCTGGTGTCTTCCACTCACTTCTAGATGGCAGTAATTGGAATATATAAGAAGGCTAGTGGCGCAACCACAAGTCAGTTCCTATGACACTGTTGTGAAATAAAATAGTGCGTACCTCCTTAAAACGTGCTTGTGCGTGTTTAAGTTTAAGACATCTTTGTAACAGTATTTTGATTTGAATTGTTGCTTTTGTGTGTGATTTAGTAGTATGGAAAAGAAGCGAAAAATTGATAGTGACTGCAGAAAATTCAAAGATCAGTGGAACATTCAGTATTTCGTAATTGAGTCCAGTAAGAAGGCGCTATGTTTGATTTGCAATGAAAGCATAGCCTTTCTCAAAGAATATAACATTAAACGTCATTATGAAACAAAACATTTTCAAAATTACTCAAAATATACAGGAAGTTTGCGGACAGAAATATTCGAAGCTATGAAGCGCGGATTGAAATCGCAGCAATCTTCATTTACAAAACTCAAAACTGAACAAGAGGCTGCAACGCGTGCCAGCTTTCGTGTGGCTCTTGAAATTGCAAAACGTGGAAAACCATTCACCGATGGAGAAATGATCAAAGAATGCATAATTGCAGTAGCCGAAGAAATGTGCCCTGAAAAGGTAAATTTATTAAAAAGTGTCAGTATGTCAGCAAACACTGTGGCTCGAAGGGTAGAAAACATCGCTGAAAATATATCCTCTCAACTGTTCGACAAAAACGGACATGTTGAGTGGTTTTCTTTGGCCTTGGATGAGTCAACGGATGTGTCAGATACTGCTCAGGTGTTGATTTATATTCGAGGAGTAGATAAAAGCTATGAAGTGCATGAAGAACTTCTTGATATGAATAGTATTCATGGCACAACTACTGGTACAGATATTTTTAAAGGAGTTGAAATGGCCATTAATCAAAAGAACCTTCGATGGAAAAACTTGAAATGTATTACAACTGATGGAGGCAAAAACATGAGTGGGAAAGATAAAGGAGTGGTCGCTCTTGTGTCAAAGGCTGTAGAAAATGACGGTGGTTTAAAACCATTAGTCTTACATTGTATCATTCATCAACAGTCTTTGTGCGGAAAATGTTTGGATATGTCTGAAGTTCTGAAACCAGTCATATCAACTGTTAATTTTATCAGATCTTTTGGGCTGAATCACCGACAATTCCGACAATTTATTGAAGAGATTGGAGAAAATGACTTACCTTATCATACTGCCGTACGTTGGCTTAGTTGTGGGAAAGTCCTTCAGCGCTTTTTTGAACTTCGAGCAGTGATCGAAATTTTTTTGAATGAAAAGCATCGCCCTCTTACTGAATTACAAAACAACGCATGGCTGTGGAAGTTAGCATTCTATGTTGATTTGACAAAACATGTGAACGAACTGAATGTGAGATTGCAAGGAGAAAACCAGCATCTTCCTGATTTATACACTAATATCAAATCATTCCGGAAGAAATTGATACTGTTTCAATCACAACTACGAAGTAAATGTTTTTCACATTTTAAAACATGTGAAATATTCAGCCACACTACTGAGTGCTTTGAAAATAAATTTTGATACTCGTTTCTCGGACTTTGATGCCATTGCGAATCAAATTAAGATTTTTCAGAATCCTTTTGATACTGACATTGAAACCCTAGCCCCGGAACTTCAAATGGAAATAATTGATCTACAGTGCAGTGATATAATTAAGAACAAATATCAAAACTCATCTTTGTTGGAATTTTATAAGAGTCTTCCACTGACACAATTTGATAATTTGCATAAATTTGCTCGTGGGCTGTTTTCTGTTTTTGGTGCTACTTATTTGTGTGAGAAGACCTTCTCGAAAATAAAGTACACAAAAAATGTTTACAGATCTAAATTAACTGATGAGCATCTTAAATATCTTTTAATAATTGGTACAAGTAAAATTAGTCCACAACTACAAACTATTGTCAGTGGAAAATCTCAATTACACAAATCTCATTAGTATTTCATATGTCATTATGCTTGTTATAAGTTATGTTTTTATTTAAAATGTATAAAATGTTAGTTGGATTCATTTCAATAATTTGTTAGTTATTATATACTGAAGTAAAATTTTCTGCATATTATACATGTCTTTACTCATTACAATTCTGTGTTTCTTTATCCAACTTATCACAAAAACAATAACAATAAGCCTACAACAATGTTATGAGTAGTTAGCCCATGACCATATCAATGTAGATGTCATATTAATAATTATTCAACATAAAATTAGAATACTGCAGTAAACTAAATTTAATTTGCTATAAAAAATATGTTCTCTAAAAGGAGTTTTCAAGTATGCTAGCTCTCCGCGGGCCGGATGTGGCCCTCGGATGTGGCGCGGGCCGTAGTTTGGAGACCCCTGCTCTAAAGCACTACTAAGAAGTACCGCTACGATTGCTGGCAACTAACTGAGAGATGTATCAACGAGTCAAATAATTTTCCGTCAACATGCGAATCGTGTCTCAACCTGCATGAAACCGCTCACGTCCTTCAAAAATGCCACGCTGCAGTAACCAGTGCGGTCGAGCAGCTTGGCACCGGGCGCGCGCTTTTACCTATGTATTAGCCAAAGGTGCGTATACGCATCTGTTACAAAATACCTGTCATTCTAGCTGTCGTTTTAAAACTATAGATATAAAGATGTGTATATATCAAACAAGACATATTTTAAATATACACTGCGAGAAGAAATATATAACAAAAAAATAATTAGTACCCAAAAAAATAATTATTTGAAGGTGTGCACAAAAACCAAAAATACATATTTTTTTAATTAAAAAAAAATTAAAAGAAATTACCTTTTTATTGGATCATAATTTAACAAGATTTTAGCCTGTTAAAAAAGCAACCCTTGCGACATAATGAATAAAAAAAATATTTTTGATGCAAAAAAAAAATGTTTTTAAAAGGTTGCGTTTACGCACCTTTGGCAAGTAATGGGTTAACAGAATAAAAATATTTTGGGTTGGATTTGCGATAATTTCTGTATAAAAAATTGTCCAAAATTCGGACCGGAAGATACACTTTTAATCAGAGGTTTAGTTTATTAAGACGCAACTCAAAATTTAATTTGGAACAACTTTTGTATACACTTTTCGGAATTCACATACGTATAAAAAAAAGTCGTATGATGGCCATACCTCATTTTTTGGATTATAGCTCTCTAAAAAAATTAAAATATATTCTTAAACAGCAAAATTTTGCATTTCATATTAATTATTACATTACAACATGATTTAATGTATTTAGTGATATTCTAAACTTATTCTTACAAGTCTATAACAAAAAATAATTGTTAGCCAAATTTCTTTTTACACACAAACACACTCACAATAAATAATTAACAATTTAATTACAACGCCTTTATTATAAATAATGTATGAATAAACACAACGCCACGCCCTTATATGTACATATATCGTATTTCTTTATCGATCTCTTCGCCTCGATCAGTGTCATACGACTGCCCTTTGTTCGCCCTTTTTTCCATCCGCTCGCCACCCTGCGGCCGTCTCGACCCTCACGCCTTTTCCGCTCGCCTATTTACATGCGTTTAAATAAACACATGTGTCTAGTTCCTTTTCATTCGGCCATCCTGCAAAATTAATGGCCGCTACGCCAACATTTTCGCCACATACTATTCATACCAGTGTGCACACTATCAAATTCATCACATGTTCTCATTGGTATCGCTAAATCCAGTAAGGGGACCAGCCTTACTAGGAACGTTACCCATCTCGCCGAGATCTCCGCCCTCGCCCAAATCATTTGTTTGGTCCCGAGCACCACTCCTATACCGCCTGAGGGAATCGCCCGCCACGATGGCTGTGAACTTTTTATATCCGCGCATCCCTTTCACGGACGTGATCTTATATCTGTCATTACCCATCGCCTTACTTACTCGATAGGGACCATCATACCTATTTGATAGTTTTCGGTTCACACCTCGTTCAACCGCCGTGCTCGCATTCCGTCATAATACCAGATCTCCGTTCTGATATTCGGTTGCAACCTTCCGCCGTTTGTTATATTGCGCACGCATCGCCTCACCCGCCCGATCGAGGTTCGCCTTTGCCTTACGTCTTCGACTGATTAGTCGCTTCCGCTCGGCTACGAAAGTTCCCTCAGCTTCCGTATTATTCGCCCGCCTTACGCCCTCGGACAGATCCGCCATTACACCCCTGTTATGCGTAAACATTAATCGAGCAGGTGAGACGCCAGTACCTGAATTCGTAGTATTGTTCATTCCCCAAACAATTTCGGGCACCTTCTCGTCCCAGCCCAACTCTTCGTCGGCAGTTGTCACCAGCGCGTCCAAAATTGTCCTATTTTGCCGCTCCACCTGTCCGTTCGCCCTGGGTGTTGCTATTGCATTTAATACGTGCTTGACACCCTTTTCAGCTAAGAACTCTGCAAATGTCTTGCTTGTAAACGCCAACCCTCGATCAGACACCAATCGCCTCGGATATCCGTACTCACTGAAAACTTCTCTGAGTTTCAGAACAGCTTCTGCTGCACTGACAGTTTTCGTCGCCTTCGCCAATGTGAACTTTGTAAACCCATCTACTATCATAAGTAAATACGAGTTACCACGCCTACTCTTGGAAAATGGTCCCAAATGATCGACATGTATTGTGTCAAACGGGATCGCCGCCTTTTCGATAGGATGTAAATATCCTTCCGCCCGCCCATAATTTCCCTTGCCAAACGCACACCTCAAACAAGCGCTGACATATTTTTCTACGAAACGCCTCATTTTTGGAAACCAATATTCTCGTCGTATTAGTTCGTGGCACCGCCTTACGCCTGACCAATGTCATCATGATACTTACGCATGATGTTGAATCTTGCCATCGCCGGGACATACAGTCTGTCGCCATCTTTGGTTCGCCTGTATAACCGCCCACCTGTCACCTTATACCCCGCCTTGATGTCTTTGTGCGCCGTGCCCTCCGCCAATTGTGCAATCGTCTTTTGGGCCTTATCATCTTGTAATTGGATGGTAAGAAACCAATCACTCTCCGCCATGTTTACCACGTTAATATTCGCCACTGGATTTCTGCTTAGGGCATCTACATGCTTCATTCTTTCGCCAGGACGGTATTCAACCTCCATGTCATACCCTTGAAGCTCCATCCACCATCTCGCCACACGTGGTACTAGATCTTTCTTCGCCGTCGTAGCCCGGACCGCCGAACAATCAGTAACCACCTTAAAATGAATCCCCACCAAATAGACGCGAAAACGTCTTATTGTCTCAACGACCGCCAATGTCTCTAGTTCGTAACTATGGTACACCTATTCATGAACATTAGTAGCTCTACTAAAATACATTACTGGCCGAAGATCACCTGTCGCCTGTTTCTGTAACAGTATCCCTGCTACACCCCATCGACTGGCATCTGTATGAACCTCGGTCTCCGCCTTACCTACATACAAAGCTAAAACTGGTCTGTCCGCCAACCTCGCCTTCAGTGTATGGAACGCCTGTTGTTCCGCCTGTCCCCACTGCCAAGGTGTGTCCTTCCTTGTTAGATTAGTTAGAGGTTTCGCTAAACTCGCGAAATTCTCGATGTACCGCCTGAAATATGACGTTAAGTCAATAAACTGTCTAACACCATGAACGTTTTCTGGTTCGCCAAAATCCACGACCGCCTGAATTTTTCGTGTTCCTGGTCTAATACCGCCTGCGCAAATCTCATGTCCCAGGTACTCCAACTTGGTCTGTAAGAAGGAACATTTCGAAAGATTCAACTTAAGACCCGCCTGCTTCACCAACGACAACACCTCGCCTAATAATGTTCAGCCGCCCTCAATCGTCTCCGACGGTATGAGCAAATCGTCCATGTACGCCAACACCTTATCGTACTGCAATCCGCCAAGCATTTTGTTAATTACCTGTTGAAAAACAGCAGGTGCATTCGCCAATCCAAATGGGATCCTTAAGTACTCGTATTTTCCGTCGTGCGTGATAAACGCCGTCTTACCTACGGAATCTGGATGCATCGGCACCTGATGATACCCCTGCGCCAAGTCAAGAGTCGTAAAATAACTCTTACCCGCTAACTTGTCTAGTTGATCATCTATCAGCGGTAAAGGATAACGGTTCTTTACTGTGATTTTGTTTAACGCCCGATAATCAACGCAGAGAAGCGCCTCGCCGTTCTTTTTGGGTACGAGTATCACCGGACTCGCGAATTCTGAGTTCGATTTTCTAATCACGGCACTCGTAATCAGTTGCAGTATTTTCGACCGCACAACTTCCCTCTCTGACACCGATAGCCGATATGGTCGATAGTATACCGGTTTATCCGTTGTCAATTCTATTTTCATCTCGCCTAGATGGGTTAATCCCAGATCGAGATCATTCCTCGAGAACCCGTCTTCGTTCGCCCGCAACACGTCTATCAATGCCCGCCTGTCCGCCTCGTTAACGCCCGTACATTGTATCTGATCAAAATTAAATATTTCGTCTTGTGTTTGTTCTATTAAACTCAGCTGAGCCACGCCTCCAAATCCGCCTCTTGGACGCCGGATCAACACACGCCCCTCCTTGAGTCGTATCGCCCGTATACCTCTGTTGGACACCAGTATCTCATTTGGATCGGTGCCAACGATTCCGCCCTCGCATATAATACGCGCGCCATTTTCAGAAAATTCTGTCTCATCGGACAGCACCATCTCACGAGCTCCACAATTTTCCGCCCTTACGTAGATGGTCGCTATTTGACCCGCCGGAATTTCTATAGAACGCGCCAATCTGATGACACAACGCCCTAATTCGTCATCGTCGTCGCCGTACTCGCCCGTCGCCAGAGTCAGGTTTTTAAATACCTCTTCTACCTTCTCATCACGATAAAGAGTTGCTCGCCCCTCTCTAACCATGAGAGTCATGCCTTGTGATGTCCATACCGGCTGACCCAGAAATACGTCTGCTCCCGCCAATTCCAAATTCGTAATTAGGGCCGTCACCGGCAAATCTATGCCATGGACCCTTAACACAAAACTCGCCTCGCCTAACGCCTGGGTGGTGTAACCGCCAAAACCCCGGAGCGTCGTTACGTTTGGTGTTACTTTCGCGCCTATTCTATCAACACATTCTTTCGTCACGAGATAACATTCCGCCCCCGTGTCGAAATATACCTTTACCTTTATACCCCCCACCGCCAGCGCTAACTTCTTATATTGCCCCGGAGAAACGGAAACAAGACTTACCCGCTTCGGTGCCGCCTCACGCCTCGCCTCTGGACACTGGTACGCCATGTGGCCCTCTTTTTTACAGCGCCGGCATCTCTCTACTCGTGACTTTGGACAGTTGCGGCTGAAGTGACCGCCCACCTCTTGGCAGTTGTAGCAGACTTGTCTGAGTCCGCCTTCGACTCACCGGTGCTCGCTGTACTGCCTCCATTGCCGGTCTCCTCCTCTGATTCGCCTCCATAGCAGCCCCCCGCCTCACGCCTGTATCACCCCCTCTGATGCTTGACGCCTCAGTGTAAACTCCCAGTCCCGCCAGGTAATTGTTGTATAGCTCTGAAGGAGTTGTACTCTTCGACGCCCACGCACCCGCCTTCAGATCTGCTGGGAGTCCATTAATTATTACAGACACCGCATCCGCCCCAGTGATGCGGCACCGTCCCAACAACGCCATTTTTTCATGGTAATACGCCGCCATGGTTTCGCCCGCCTGTTTTCGCCGCATCGCCAATTGTACCAGCGTGTCGCCGAAATCATCGCGCCGCGGAAACGCCTTCCTGAGTGCTTCCTTCCACTCTTCCCAGTTCAACTGGTAATCATCTAGGTGACTAAACCACCTTTTCGCCGCCCCCCGCAGTTTAATTTGGGCAAAGTGAGTCCTCTCATACCCCGTCCAGCTGTGGATTTCGCCCAACTGGTCAATCTTGGCAATCCACCGATCTATATTGGAATCGGTGTTATCGGGATCAAATGGTTCCAAGATTTCCCCGCCAACACGCAACTCGCCTGCCACGCGTCGCACCATGCCACTGGCACCAGCACTCGCCAAGCTGGTTGTTGGTGAGGACGCGATATCTCGTCGCCCCCCAACCGCCCCGGCCTCCGCCACTCCCGCCTTCAATTCCGCCCGCATTGCCGTCACCGCCTCCATTACCGCACCCGTGACCGCCTCAGCAACCGCCTTCGCACCCACCGCCGCCTCTGTCTCCACCCTCGGTGTTGGCCCTGCTGCCACCGCCCCCTCGCCTGACGCCACTGGACGTTCCGCCAATGCGGACACAATTGTCCGCGTATGCTGTTCCATAACGCTTTGGAACACGTTCATTAATTCCTGCCGCCCCCCGGCACGCCTACCGTCCGCCTTGCAAATCTTCCTGTCTTCTACCTCGTCCATTTCGTAATCCAATTCGGATGATGAACGACTTGACATAATTTTGCGAACGCGCATCTTATATTTATAAAATTAAATTACTATATGTACGCCCCCTGTATATAAGAAATAATTAAAAATTAATTCTACGCCCCTGTATATGAATTGTTTAAATGAATCCAAATTATTTACACGCCTTTTTGTGGTAATTAATTTTAATAAACAAAATTGTACAACCTTTGTTTCCTCCTCGCCAATCTGTCGCCAACGCCATCTGGGATGTCGCCTAACGCCAATTCCAGGTGCCGCCAATGCACGTGGAATATCCCACTTCTGATTTGTTACGTCAAATTTCTTTTTACACACAAACACACTCACAATAAATAATTAACAATTTAATTGCAACGCCTTTATTATTAATAATGTATGAATAAACACAACGCCACGCCCTTATATGTACATATATCGTATTTCTTTATCGATCTCTTCGCCTCGATCAGTATCATACGACTGCCCTTTGTTCGCCCTTTTTTCCATCCGCTCGCCACCCTGCCGCCGTCTCGACCCTCACGCCTTTTCCGCTCGCCTATTTACATGTGTTTAAATAAACACATGTGTCTAGTTCCTTTTCATAATACATCTCGTATACATACCGCATGTGTCAATTTTCATTAGGTATAGGGATACAATGTTTGCGTGTGATCTATACGTATACATATAATACGTGGCAACATGATGCCCCTACTGTCCGTCACCAGTGCCGGCAACAACCGACACGACAACGATTTTCTCCGATCCCCATTCTCCCACTACTCACCACCGAGGTTTTACATTCAATGTTTAGCTGCGAATACGTTGCGATCTAGTCTGCAGTAAAAGCCGTCTTATTACTGGAACGGGAAACATCAAATGGTCGCGGCGATCTCCTGATCTAGTAGTTTATTATTATTTTCAGAATCCTTTTTTATTTACCTTATTAAGGTTATTTTTAAATTTTATTAGAATTACGCTTTTGTGTGTATCATGCAGCGTGAACGTAGCTTAATAATTATCTGCATTTACTGAAAGGAAAAAGAAAAGCAAATCCTTGCAACTCGTAAATATTATTTCTGAACGCATTACAAACACCCCATCCGGTGGTCGAATAGTTACTGCTAACTACGCTAACTTGTATTTACGAGCGTGCATCGGTCGTGCTGGCATTGGAAAGGAAAGAAGGGGTACTATGTTGCCACGTACTGTATGGATTTATCGCCTATGGCTAATGAAAATTGACACATGCGGTATAAGGTCCCATACTTGAACTTCTGTGTTCAATTTCTCACAAACTCTCAAAACGAAAAGTTTTAATTAAAAATAAAATTAAAGTAGACGGGAGAGGACGTTTAATAAAATTGTGAAAAAAATGTGCGATCACGTGACAATTTTTTAATGGATTATTACATTGTAACATAATGAATATCCAGGATGTTTGTGCACATTTGAAAGTATATCATTAGTAGCATCGCAAATTTTTTCTACAACCGATTAGCCAAAGTAAATAGTTCTTTTAAAGAATTATATTCATTAAAGAAATCGCTGCAATCGTAAATATTATATTGTGAAAGTAATTATCGTACATCTTTTATCGAACATTTTATTGAAAGTAAGAATACCTTAGACAAAATTTAATTTATTAAAATTAAAATCTGGTGTAGTTGGAACTATGCAATTAATGGGAAATCATGTAATAAAATTTAATTAGGATTGTAAAATTCATTTCTCTAGCCTTTAGCAGAATAAATTAAAACAAAAATTGTAGCAGATATCAAGTTTTTAATAATTAATATATAATAGTAATTAATTAATAAAGAAATTAAATAAAATGATTATGTGATTTTGGTCTTATAGTTTGTTTCCTTTTCGCTATAATAAAAACCTTAGTACGACGAATAAAATCCATTATCGTCCATATACTCTTGCATTCTTGATTGCATAGAATTTATTAAAGTTTCACATAAGTTTCTTCCTCTGAAATGCTCCCATACAGATTGTGCATATTGAGTAATATTTTCTATATTAAGTTGAACTCTATCATTATTAGCATTCCTATTCGGCACCATAGCACTCCATATATTTTCAATGGGATTCGGATATGGAGATTTTGCCGGCCAATCAAATACTTCTACGTTATTTTCGTTAAATAAATTAAAAAAAAGTAAATGTGTTACTTCTGGTCCGAATTTTGAAATTCTTTTTATATAAAAATTATTCCAAATGCGGCTCTAAACAATTTTGTGTTCTTAATAAATATGACTAGAATGCAAAATTTGTGAGATTTTGCAAAAACCACTATTTGATGAGTAGAAGCATTACTTCCGGTCTAAATTTTAAAATTTCTTTTATAAAAAAATTGTTCCAAATGTAGCTCTAATTACTTTCGCCCTTATAATACATTTATATAGAATACATAAAAAAAAAATGAGGTGTGGCCACCACACGACTTTCTTATACGTACGAGCGTTTCAAACAATACAATTTTAAGAAAAATTTTTTTCAGAACTTATTCAAAATCCTCTTCTAAGTACTTTCATTCTCTTAATAAATCGCTATAGAATGCATACGAGCAAGATATTCGAAAAAAAGTGCTACTCGCTAAGAGTAAAAGTGCCACCTCCGGTTCGAATTTTGAAATTTCATTTATACAAAAAATATTCAAAATCCAGCTCTAAATACTTTTATACTCTTAATAAATATATATATAATGCATAACTTACGATATATTTGCAAAAAATCGCTATTCGGTAAGAGTAAAAGTGGTACTTCCGGTCTAAATTTTGAAATTTTTTTTATACAAAAGATATTGCAAATCCAGTTCTAAAAACTTTTGTACTCTTGATAAATATATTTAGAATGCATAACTTACGACATATTTGCAAAAAATCGCTATTCGATAAGAGTAAAAGTGGTACTTCCGGTCTGAATTTTGAAATTTTTTTTATACAAAAGATATTGAAAATTATGTTATAAATACTTTTATACACGTAACGTACCTGTCTAAAAAGCTTGACTTGCGAAATATTCGCAAAAAACCGATTTTCGATAAGAGTAAAAGACCTACTTCCGGTAGGAATTTCGAAAAACTTTTTAAATAAAATTGTTCTCAATTTTAATTTTAAGTACATATATAAACTTAGTATTTGACGAAATATTTGCAAAAATCGATTTTTGCACCGAAGTAAACTGCTACTTCCGGTCTACCGAGTTTACTGAAAAACTAATCAGATCTCAAGAGGGAGATTATACACGTAAATACAAAATTTGGAATTGATATCTCCAGCGGTTTGACCGCTATCGTGGTCACAGACAGACAGACAGACAGACAGACAGACAGACAGACACACACACAGACATTTTTTAAAAACCACTTTTTTGGTATCAGGGGACCTCAAAACGTGGACATCTGCAAAAAACTCGAGGTCGAAAATTTTCATCATCACAATACTTCCTTATACTACGTATAAGAAAGTAAAAACTGCTATTCGATAAGAGTCTTACGTCCGGTCCGAATTTTCAAATTCCTTTTATACAAAAACTGTTCCAATTCGGGCTCTAAATATTTTTGTATTCTAGATAGATGTGTAAAGAATCAATAATTTGTAAGATATTTGCTAAAAACCGGTTTTCGCTAAGATAGGAAGACCTACTTCGGGTAGAAATTTCGAAAAGTTTTTTTTAAATTCACATTTTAGTACTTTTGTATTCTTTAGAAATTTGTCTAAACTTAGTAGTGACGACGTATTAGTAAATTTCGATTTTTTTAGTGAAGTAAACTAATTCAAAATATTAGTAGTGTTGATCGGGAAGAATATAATTTTTAATAATTCTAAACATTCCCTTATTAGAGAACATAACAATTTTTTCATTTTATAAGAAAAACAGGGATTGTTATAATACCAAATTGTTTTATTATTATTTAGTTTTCATTTGAATCTTGTTATTACAAATAAAAAGCTTAAACATCTAAAATAAATACAAATCACTCCCAGAAAGAATTCCATAAAACCAAGATTTGAATGAAAGAGTGGATCTTCCAGTTGAAATTCAAATAAATGGCTAAAGAATAAAATAAAATCCAGAAAGATATTGAGGAACATAAAAATGATTTTTTCTAATAAAGTAGCATGAACGTTATCAGATAAGAAATTATTATGAATAAACACAAATATGTCAAATATATTGGCTTATAGTATATGGCCGATGTAGTTTCTTTTACAAAGCAATTTAATACATAGCGTAATACAATCTTTTTCTTTTAAGGGTCTCTATCAGTACCGAAAATGTATACGCGAAAGCACCAATTCTTTACCCGTAAATAACATCTTCAATTTTCAATTCTACAGGGAGATCCATATTTCTATAGGATAACAAAGTTGTTTTCTAGGTCGGACTAAATTAATTATTTCCTAATTTTGTTCCTAACACTTTTTATGGTTGAATAATTGAAAAATTGTAAACACGTTTTTCTCCAAGACTTTACATTTGATATTCTTCAGACTTACACCAAAATGACGAGCATGCTGCGAGCAGGGGCGGACCAGATTTATTATTTTAATAAATGTTTTAACAAAAGTCTAATTCTCTGTTTAAAAAAAAAAATATGCAACCAACATAACTTTTGCATCGAAAAAGTTTTTCTTCGAGAGGTGATTTATGACTCCTCATAATTTCTCTTGCCCCCCTGGGAGAGAGGTCGGACTCGTTAATCCATCAAGCAGGTACCGACACGCCAATTTGTCTGTCGATTTTACATACAAATAGTTACCTACTTAGGTCTTACTGAGGTCATTTGTTGCTTGTAATTTGTTTTTAATAGTTTCAACTTGTATATTTAAAAAGGGTACAATTTAATAGATTATTATTAAGTACTTTATAAATATTTGTTATTATAAATTTATTTAATGTAAAAAAACTGCATTCCGGGCCTAGTATGTACGTGATTAATTTACTAGTTGTACAGTCAAACAAAAATTATTTTATTATTAGATGGTAATTGTTCACTGATTAAAGAAAAATAGCATATTATTCGGAATATGAAACGTAACTGTTGTAATTTCCCAAATTGTTCTTGGAATTTCTTCCTAATTGGTCGAACCAAAATAACCTGCTCTCTGAGTTTTCCGCTAAGCTAAAGGATTATTCATGATTAGACATAACAGTTGTTCATTAAAGTTAGAGGTACAATAGAAATATGCTTTGTTTGTTTTTATTTCAACTTAGTTTGTATGCGTCCATAGTGATTATAAGTTGAGTTGAAGTAACATTCTAAAAATGGGTATCCATGGCAAGAATAAGATTTCTGGTATTAATCGCCGGAAAAGCATAAAAAGAAGTATGAAAGCATTGCGTAATAAGAGGTAAATATAATGGTTTTATTTTATCTATCTCACTGACAATATCTGTCTTACTTTTGTATTTAGTATAAAATGATGTAGGTATGATAGAAAGCACCAAACAATCCACCTTCGTCATCAAAATCCATGATGCAATAGTTGTAGTACGTCAATGTTAGTATTGTGATCGACGAATTTAATTTACGATTTCTGAAGTTTACTTTGAGGTTATAGTTACATCAAAATTTACCAAATTTTCTAAATATAAATTAAGTATTTTTTGCTAAAATAAAACAATGTATTCTGTGAGTATAATGAAATAAAACTGCACATTAACTCACCATTTCATTTAATGAATAGCGAAAATAAAAAATCAAACTCTTCGTAGGTAGGTACTTTTATTCTCTGTAATTATTTCTTAATACTGAAGACTTAAACCGTAGAGGGAATATATATAGAGAGCCCATGCAATGTTATTTTTTGGGCACGCCATTGTGGACGTAGAGGAAAGAACGGCTACATCCAGAACTAGCGGCAGCACCTGCTCCTGGGATTAAGCTTACGCCTGGTAGATGTCGTGAAGTATTTTCAAATATTTTTTAGTATTAATATATTTATTATTATTAAAATATGTGTTTCTTTGTTTACAAAAAAGGGGTAAAGAAAAAGAACATTTTATATTTTTATTATTATTATTATATAAACAAAATTGTACCTAAAAGTTAGTATTAATTCACTAATACTTAATAATAAATTTTATTATTTAGATTTAGAAATAAAATAAATACAATCTGTTATATAAATTCCAACAAAATACGTATATAGCAAAGGCAAGAACCTTATTAAAATACGCATATATAAAAAGTTATGAATGAATGTGTAAAATCAAGGCCGACTCTTCCTGACAGGAAACAGAGAACTAATACATCAAATTTTGTGTGTATGTACATAGATGGTCATAAAACTCATAAAATAACATAAGTATTTTATTAAATTCCTTGACTTTAAATCCTTAAGATATAATATAATATATTGGAATATAGACATGAAAAAAAACCAACCAAGGCCAGTCAGAATATTGTGTTTTGTAATCATATGACGTTATTTAAAATTATTTTGTAATATTTAGCATTGGATTTTTTTCACAAATTGAGAGATAAAGACATTATCTCTTAAATTATGAAAAAAATCGAATGTTAAACGTTAAATTTTTAAAATTATTTTGTAATAACAAAATAATTTTAAACGTCATTTGATCACAAAACACAATTTTCGTCTTATGACAGTGTTGCTGCCGATGTGTGACGTATTATAAACGAGTTATATACAGTCTGTCCAGATTTCGATGCTCACCATTGGTATATCGGTTATTAGAATAGGGGAATGTTTTGCAGAATTCAATGCTCGCAACAAATCTCATTTCAAATTCATTTGGACTTTTTACAATTTTGAGATATTTTGAAAAAACCAATATTTGCCGATTTGAATCTTCCTCAATAAGTTGATAACGCCTAATGCGATCGCTTTTAAACTAACATTGTCGAGACACTTTTTTAATACAAATTTTTTGGGGGTGACCCCCGATTTTCATTTGTTTCGAAGTTCTTAGCGCTATCTTTTGTTTTTCGTATGGCGGCCATATTGAATTTTTAATTAGTTAGATAGTCCTTAAAAATAGCTTATCAATAATGTACAACATGCCTAATAAATCTTTATTTACACGAGAGATATGAACGTTTGAATAAAATTTCACTGTAACACGGAATTAGTTGGCTATGAAATTAAATGGTAGTGTAAAACAGACGATAAATAAGCTCTGTGATTATTGACATGTAAAAGTGCAGTGAAATTGGTGGGAGATTTAGAACGTTCTGTAAGTAATTACCGTTAAGCAAGAATTGATATTGATACACACATTTTCAAATGAAGTAAAGGTTGAAATGTTGCAAGTTTATTTCAAAGTAAACAGAATCTCTGAAAATGCTTGCACAAGTTACACTCAGCGTTTTCCGGAAAGACCACAACCACACCCGACAATTTTTAGCAGAATAATCAGAAATTTAGTGAACTATGGAAGCTTCGAACAAAAAAGATCTATCAAGTTAACAATGCTGAACAATCCAAGTACATCAGTACGTCGAGTGGCTCGAGAAACTGGAATTCCGAAATCTAGTCTTTATAGAACGGTGAGAAAAAACAAATACCACCCATACAAACCAACAATTGTGCAGGGTTTAAGCGATAATGATTATCAGCGAAGATTACAATTTAGCAGTTGGTATCTACAAAAATGTGAAGATGATACTGATAATATAATAAAAAACAAAAAAGATGTCAATAAAAGTTCGTACCAATCAAACCACACCAGAGATTAAAACCAAATAGAACTTGAAATTTTCTTCGATTTACCAAATGTGGATTTTCAGTAGACCAGTGATGATAGTTATGCCTATTGACCACTCGGCAGTTGGTAAACCGTGTTTCATCTGTCCAAAATATTTTCCTAGGAAAATCAATATCATCTTCACATTTTTGTAGAAACCACCTGCTAAATTGGAATTGTATTTGTTTTTTCTCAACGTTCTGTAAACACCAGATTTCGGAATTCCAGTTTCTCGAGCCACTCGACGTACTGATGTACTTGGATTGTTCATAACATATTGTAAAATATTATTTTGAAGTATATCAGCATTGTTAACTTGATAGATCTTTTTTGTTCGAAGCTTCCATAGTTCACTCAATTTCTGATTATTCTGCTAAAAATTGTCCGGTGTGGTTGTGGTCTTTCCGAAAAACGCTGAGCGTAACTTGTGCAAGCATTTTCAGAAATTCTATTTACTTTGAAATAAACTTCCAACATATCAGCCTTTACTTATTTGAAAATTTGTGTGCCAATATCACAATTCTTATTAGTCTCCATGATTAACGGTAATTACTTAAACAAAGTTCTAAATCTCCCACCAATTTCACTGCACTTTTACATGTCAAAAATGACAGAGGTTATTTATCGTTTGTTTTACACTACCATTTAATTTCATAGCCCACTAATTCCGTATTAGAGTGTTCATATCTCTCGTGTAAATAAAGATTTATTAGGCATGTTGTACATTATTGAACAGCTATTTTTAAGGACTATACAGGGTGTAACAAAATAAGTGTAAAACATTTCAGGGGGTGATTCCTTAGCGAAAAAGAGATAGGGTCTTTCATATAAAAAAACTTCAATGGAGCATCCCTTGTTAAGATACAGCCCCATAAAGGGGGTACATAAAATTTGTTTTACAATTTTTCTCACAAACACTAAAAATGTAATTTATTTCCAATGTAACTTTTTGTCTGATTATTTGTTTACCATTTAAAAATCTATTTCCAATACCTTGTTTCATTCGAAACAAAAAATGTCTCTTGAATTTTTTGCCCAAAAGTAATCAGTTCGCAGCAAAAAATTATTTTACGAACAACTACAGAGATACATCGTCATAAATGCGAACTGGATTAGTATTGTTATTTTGTAGTTACTACCTGCATCAAAATACATATGATTAAAGATGAATAAACAAAACTAATTTATTAATAACAAAACATAAAACATGTAGAAATCATAGTAAATGTTCAATATGTCCACCTTCAGTCATTACACATGCGTCTAGACGTCGGCGCATTGAGCCACGTATTCGCTCAAATATTCCTGGATTCTCTCTAATTACCCTGCACGCATCGATGATGCGGTTTCTTAAGTCCTCTACATCGCGAACAGGAGTAGGATAAACCAAAGTCTATAAATGGCCCCAAGTAGAGAAATCGAGAGGATTGAGATCCGGGGATCGAGCGGGCCAATTCTGTGGTCCTCCTCGACCTATCCAATGATTTGGATATGTTTGGGTTAAATGCTGACGTGCTGCTTGACTAAAATGGGCGGGAGCCCCATCATGCATAAAAAACATATCCCTTCTGACGCCCAAAGGAACTTCCTCCAGCAGTACTGGATGCACTTCTCTTAAAAATTGAGTGTATGCCTCACCATTTAATCGAGGAGGTAGAAAATGAGGGCCAATTAAATAATCCCCAATATCTCCGAGCCACACGTTAAGAGAAAAGTGTTCTTGATGGTTAGCTTGTACAGGGTGTTTCATCGGTTGGGGTATCGCGAATTAAAGTGCCTAAATATAAAAATATCGACTTCAAATTTTAACCACTTATAGAGCTTTTAAACCGCTACCAGCAGGTTAGGTTGTTTTTGATAATATTATTTTAATTAATGCGTAAATTAAAAAAAAACGTATTATCAAAAATTAAAAGTGCTCAAAAAATGTTCAAATTTGAATGGTGATACGTGGAAATATCACCCATATTAACTTCACAATCAGAATTTTTATAAACGAAACCGTTTGTCAAATAAAGTCAATATTAAATAATGTCGTTTCTCTTACGACAGATTTATGGTACTTAACTTTCTAATTGTGCTGTCCGCAAACAGGTAGTCCTTTTAAATTTATGACGGATAATAAATAAAAATTTATTATAAACTCAACACACAACACTGTAATAAAAAACCCATAAATTCTTCAACGTCCGCAAACAGGTAGTCCTTTTAAATTTATGACGGATAATAAATAAAAATTTATTATAAACTCAACACACAACACTGTAATAAAAAACCCATAAATTCTTCAACGTCTTGCCTTTAATTTTGAAATTATTGTAAAATATTCAATAATTGATTAAGTTTTAATTTTTTTTTCAATTGCATAGTTGATTTTATAGACATATCTTTTTAACACCTGAATTTCAATAAAATCTGAGTACTTTTGATTTTTTGAACGAAGGTTTTTTTTTATTTACGCATTAAATAAAATAATATTATCAAAAACAACCTAACCTACTGGTAGCGGTTTAAAAGTTCTATAAGTGGTTAAAATTTGAAGTCGACATTTTTATATTTAGGCACTTTAATTCGCGATACCCCAACCGATGAAACACCCTGTACAATAGCGTGAGGGTTTTCATCAGCCCATATGTGGTTATTATGAAAATTAATTATGTTGTCCCGAGAAAAAGTACATTCGTCTGTGAATTTGAACGTCTTCAGAATGTCAGGATTTCTTCTAATCATTTCCAGCATCCAATTGGAAAATTCAAGACGGTTCGGAAAATCTCGCTGTAACAGTGCCTGTACTCGTTGCAGATGGTAAGGGTATAAGAGTTGTTCCTTTAAAATTCGAAATACCGTCATATGATCAACATTTAACTCGAAAACAATCTTTCTAGTACTGCTAGTAGGTTGTTCTTCAACCAAATTAAGTACTGCTTCTTCAAGATGTGTTGTTCTAACTTCTCGATGGTGACCACAATCCTGCGTTCTTTCGTCGAATGAACCATATTCTCGTAATCGTTGATGAAGTCGGGCAAAAATTCTATGCGAAGGAAGCTGCCGTTGAGGATACATTTCAGCATATCTTCTAGAAGCTTTTAACCCATTCCCCTGCGACAGACCGTAAACGTAATGCATATCAGCCATTTCCTCATTTGTGTATGCCATTTTAATAACAAGTGAATTATTAAACTAACAAATTACGAACAAAACAACGACACACAATTAAGTATTAATTCAATTTCAAAAATTTACAAACTGACAGCGTGATACCACTACTAGCGGCCTACTAAATAAATTAGTTTTACATTTTCGTTTTATGACGATGTATCTCTGTAGTTGTTCGTAAAATAATTTTTTGCTGCGAACTGATTACTTTTGGGCAAAAATAGATTTTTAAATGGTAAACAAATAATCGGACAAAAAGTTACATTGGAAATAAATTACATTTTTAGTGTTTGTGAGAAAAATTGTAAAACAAATTTTATGTACCCCCTTTATGGGGCTGTATCTTAACAAGGGATGCTCCATTGAAGTTTTTTTATATGAAAGACCCTATCTCTTTTTCGCTAAGGAATCACCCCCTGAAATGTTTTACACTTATTTTGTTACACCCTGTATACCTAATTAAAAATCCACTATGGCCACCATAAGAAAAACAAAAGATAGCACTAAGAACTTGAGGTAGGATGTAAGAGGGTGGCGCCATAAGCGCTAATGTAAATTCTGCCGATGTAAGGTATTCGTTAAAATAAAACAAACAGCAGACATTTTTGTGTTTCTTATTATGATTTTGCATTAAATTGAATACAAAGGATTAATTAAGGCTTCGTTGGGAGCACTTTCTTATAATTCAAATTATTTACTCCTACATTTCACTCTCAAAATTGGCAAAATTTACAACAGCATAACACAGTTTCAGAAACTTTATTTTAAAAACTAATTCCAGTGGAGCATGCATTGAGCCTGTGTTTATTTGTGTTTTAAATTTCGTTTTGATACTTCGTGAATTAAAGCGGTTCTATTGTTTTAACGAAACCTTCTAAAGTCCAGAATTTACGTTAGCGCTTATGGCGCCACCCCCTTACGTCCTACCTCACGGCAGTTAGTCGTGACGTCTGCGTAAGCCCCTTTAAGCTGAAAAACTTTAAATATGAAGAAATTATGAATGAATACTTAAAAAATATCGTGTCCGGTAAAACAGGAAATGTCTTTTATTTTTAAATTGGATTATACTTTTTTCTGCACGCTCATTAAAAATAATTTCAAGTTATTAATATTTACACCTATATTGCACATTTAGAAAATAGAATTGTTCTATTTAATCAGGTTATCCTAAATATTAACAATTACATTTACTGTTATAACAGTAAAATATTTGATGACAGATTTTAAAACTTCCAATTTTTATAAAACAGTATGTGCAATTTCCCAATTTAATTTGTGCAATTCTTTAACAATTGAATTTAAAAATTACTATTAAGACAAGGGCAATGAATAATTAAAAGGCAATAAATCAGTCAAAAGCATCAATGTTTGATGACAATTCGAAATATTCCCTAAACCGTGATTCTAAACAGGCTTTTCAAAGAGTTAAATAATTATATAGCAAAAGATTACTTACACTATTAAGGCAGAAAATATGGGTATAAAAAAGTAAAAAGCAAGTCATTTATAATATGTAAATACTGGTGTCAGAATATATTTAAAGTCTTTTTTAAAAAGCCATAATTTTTTTGTTGACAGTAAGCAATAAATCTCTTTGATAGGATACTTATGTGTGTATATTTCGTTCATAATCTACTTTTGGTGTTTTTATTTAGTTCTCGGATTACAGTTACAAATAAATTCCGTATGGTTTAGTTTCGTTGTTAGTGTATATGTCGCAGCCTGTTACTGAAATTAGCCGTTTCATGAAAAGTCTGGACAGTTCATGAAATGCTGCCACATAATGAAACGAATAAATAGTACGTAAAAAGGCCAAATTTTGTAGACGTTACATGAAACGTCAGCGTACTTCTGCCTCTTGGTGAAAACGTTAAGAATTACACTAAGTGGCTGACTCCGTTGGTCATTTAATGTAACGCTGCTAATCAAACACATAACCTAAAAATGGCGGCATCAGACAGTTCCAGTTGTGTTCAACAAACGCAATTTTATAAAAAGTTGGAAGAGTTTTATTTACAGAAGCCGCTGCGAAAGCCCCACACAAAACAAAAAATTGAAGCAATTATACAAGAAATTGCAGTGGCCAAACAAAAAAAGTAAGTGAACCTGTTAAAATTACCTAATTAGGTTAGGTTTGCTGTTTGTATTTTCTACTGTTCTAAAAGAAGTTTGTCTTTTAGGGGAAGAAAGGAACGGCGAGAATATTTTTTACTACAAACATATGATGTTTTAACAATTGCCGAGTCACATTTAATAAAGAAACATGAAAGCGGAAGTGATATTGAATTCGTAGTTGCATACGAAGAATTGTATGAAAAATTATATGATTATCACGTCAACAAAACAGGACATGGTGGCCGCGTTAAAATGGAAGCTGCCCTAAGAAATAAACTTAGTATTCCACGTCCGGCTATAGAATTTTTTCTTCAGTGCTGCAAGAGCTGCAATGAAAAGAAGCATGGCAAACAAAAAATTGTGATACGGCCTATTGCCAGCAAGGATTTTAATGAAAGGGGGCAAGTGGATTTGATAGATTTCCAGTCACTTCCTGACAAACAGTATAAATGGATAATGAATTATCAAGACCACTCCACAAAATTCTTATTCTTACGACCAATGGAGACTAAGCGTGCCGAGGAAGTTGCTTCAAACTTACTAAGTATTTTCCTTTTAATAGGAGCCCCTAAAATCCTTCAGAGCGACAATGGACGTGAGTTTGTAAATAAAGTAATTGTTGAATTAAAAGATATGTGGCCTGAGTGTATCATTCTACACGGCCGTCCTAGACATCCCCAGAGCCAGGGAAGCATTGAAAGATCGAATCAAGACGTGGAAAATATGATACGAGCTTGGATGGCTGACACAAAATGTAAAAGATGGGCTACAGGCCTTCAGTTTGTGCAGTGGCAAAAGAACATCTCATTCCACAGAACAATAGGGCGGTCGCCATATAAAGCACTGTTTGGCTGTGAACCCAAGATTGGATTATCTTCTAGTAATATTCCCTCAGCGCTTGCAGTAACATTGGCAACTGAAGAGGAGCTGATGGGAATTATGAATGAAGGAGAAGGTCCAGTTGCCAAAAATACGGACGCACGTGAAACCATCAAAAATGCCACTGCTGTATCTTTGCCGGAAGAAGAACAAGAGGAAGCAAATATAAATGGCCATCAAGCACCAATGTGTGAAAATTGTTTGCAAGTTGCCAGCCCTGTTGATGTTTGTCAGCAAGGATCTTTGGTATTGTGCAATTTATGTCATGTCAGTGAAAGCATTACCAAAGCCTTACTCTTGCGGGTTCAGCATTTCTAGACAAAAAGGAAATCCCTTTAGAAAAATTACTTAGCTTAAGAGAAGCAGTTACATTGGAGTCAGGTGGTCAAGGCATGCTAAAATGTGCGTGTAAACCTAGCAAACAACATTGTACTAGAAATAAGTGCATCTGTAAAAAAATTACGTACTTTGTAACAGCCGTTGCCATAATAGTTTGCCGTGTTTTAATAAATAGTCACTTCGGCATATCTTAATATTTTTATTTTTTGTACCAGTGTAATGATAAGTGCAATAAACAGTTTACCTTCTAATAAATTTATTGTTGTTATAATATAATATTATTACACTAAGCGGTATATAAAGCGGCATTACGAGAAAAGACCTAGGTATGTTAGTTGTCAGCCAGTTAGTGTAATTTACTACGTTTTCACCAAGAGGCAGAAGTACGCTGACGTTTCATGTAACGTCTACAAAATTTGGCCTTTTTACGTACTATTTATTCGTTTCATTATGTGGCAGCATTTCATGAACTGTCCAGACTTTTCATGAAACGGCTAATTTCACTACCAGGCTGCGACATATAGATGGTAATAGTTGTCTTAGCTGCTTTCTACCACCAGATACCAGCACATTATAGCAGGATTTACTCGAAATTTTATGTTGCCCGATTTCCCTATCTGATGGGCTCTCTATATATATTCCCTCTACGCTTAAACTATGGTTGTATAAAGTGTATATTTTAGGAAGCAAGTTCTTTCAATAATTCTTCATTATTTAAAATTCTTCAAACCTGATTTCAATTTATATTAATGTCATATTTTACAATTAACTTGTTTCAAAGTATTAAGCTTAACACAAATTAACTCATCACTTTTCCAAATTTATAATAAATTATTAATGAATGATAGCATTCCTCAACTTAGAACATATACAAGTACAACAAAAATAAAGTTACAAATGTTACAAGCAAGTAATAAAATGTAGATATTTATTTTTATATTTAGTGTTTCTTCTTATAATTCGTATAACATTGAGTACAAAATTTAAATCAGTATAAATTTTTAAAATCAGTATATGTAGCCCATTTATTATATATTGTACATTTTTTGTGTCTTATAAATTTAATTAGAAGTAACAATTAAATAAATTAATAGATCTTTGACTTGAAACTAAAATTCTCTAAGTTGTAATAAAAATATACTCAAAATATCTACATATTTTTATACATTTACAAGACATATTAAGAAATATGCAACTCTCTGCCACATAAGCAAAGATGAGCACATAAAATAATAAAACTACTGGTAATATGAAACTTTTGTAGCTTTTTTCTCGCTCTTCCTGCCCAAATTTTATCTAAGTACATTTTAGCATTCTCTAATATATTAAACACAGGCTTCAGGAGAACCCTCTATAAAGTGGCTAGTAAAATAACCGTATATAGATACATGGGTCAAGTAAAATCCCAGCGTGTGGTACACTAATCTCTTGATTGACAGCTGTTAATTTCACCTGAGTGCATTTTGTATGGTTGGTTGTATAGTTAGAAAAATATATTTTTATTTTACTGATGGGCACCCTTAATTGTATTTAACATTTAATTATATATAATTTTAAAAGCAAGGCGTTCAAAATATGTGTTTCATTCGTTACTATATATATGACATATATATATTCGTTCAGATTCAGTACAGTGGCTTATTCATGCTATATAAGATTTACGACGCATGTTTTTTGCTTGTCCTGTCCTCGACTTCGCATTAAACAAATCGTACATTAGAATGTGACTATCGTAGAACTTGGGGATCTATTTTCAATTTACACCGGCCATTTCAAAAGAAGGCAAAGTAGGCGTTCAATTTCAACTCGTTACAAAGAACACATTGCACATTTCAGATACAACAGACCGGAAAAATCTAGTGTTGCTTGACATATTTTCGATACAGGCCATGGCATGCCTACAGTCTTAGATTAATTAAAACTAAATAATTTTAGGGAATTAGACAGTTACGAAAGTATTTTTATATACATAGAAATAGATATAAGTTAATGAATTCTGACAATGAACCGATACCCGAGTCCAGCTTGTACAGATTATTGTAACTTTAGGGGATTAGTCTGTCGCGGTTTAGGGTACCGTTAGATTTAGGTAGTATATACAGGATGTCCCAGAAATAAAAAGACGGAGTAGTAGGTATGTAAAGTCCGAACAGAAACAGGCCCAAATATACCGCAATAACGAAGAACTTAAAAATTTAATTTTCTGTTGTTTTTTAGATAAAAAAATTACATATCGGACCTGGCACAGAATGTATGTTTATAAATACACGTAAGAATGCTCATTTGTAAATATAAACGAACACGCATTCAAAGAAAAATACGCTTTTATTTGTATAAAACGGCAAAAAATGTTAAATCGTACTCTTTCATATAAAACATATTTTTTGCCCGATGCGTCTACATAACGCAGCTATGTAATCGGTTGTTGACCCAATTGGGCGACGCACTTTATTGCAGAAAATAAAAGATTGTTTTTATTTTTAAAATAGAAACGTTGTTGCTCTTTAATGTGTTTGTAGTCGGAAACAGCTGATTATTATTATTTTAGAATATTCAATAAATCGTAGTAAATACCAAGAATGTAATTATTTTTTCTAGCAGGTGTAAAATTAAAGTAATTAATGGTCTGATATTTATTATGAAGTATCTATTCCTCCTCCTTTTTTTTTAACACAAGTTATATGGTGGTCCTGAAAAAGACCGATTGTGAAAGTGTAGCAGATGGATATTATATATTCTGCACACGATACTTGATATTTTGAGGATACGTTTTTACACAATCTAGCTTCCGATTTCTGCTACTCCGTCTTTTTATTTCTGGGACAGCCTGTATAGGGATGGAAAAGTATAAAACTTTATGTTCTTCAAAGTCCTTCCTACAATGAGTACAGGAGACTGACTGTGCCATAGTAAGAATAAGAAATAATAACAACAGGAAAATATAGGGAGACAATGCTTCACAGCGCGGGGCCTATCGCGCTGACTGAATCAGACAAACAAGAGGGACACTAAATGAAGGTTAAAAAACAGAGGAAAAAATAAGGATAATGAAATGAACAACAAAATAAAAGGAAACACCTATCTAGTGTACAATAATAACCGAACCGAGATACTACACGCACAAAAATTGTATGCAAAGTAATCGTGCAAAAAGTTGCTACAAGAACTCAAGTGGATACAAATAAATACCAGCACTTTTATATGTAATTGACGTTTACGCGTTAATAAACCAGTGTACGAAATAAAAAGCTAACCCACGATAAGGACAACGATTTTGCGAACAGTTTGATATAAAATCGGTATTTGTACTCACAGAATGCTCCGCAAAAAAATAATAATAACAGGAACACACATAAAACGTGTCACTCGCTTAATACTTCAATAGAAAATTCGGTGATTTCCACGACGTTTCTATGAAATTGACACCAGTCCTCGTGTAAAAAATTTTAGATTTAGACAGTTACAAAAGTATTTATATACATAGAAATAGATGTAAGTTAGTCTGTCACGGTTTAGGGTACCGTTATATGGTCCCGTTAGATTTAGGTAGTATAATTATATTAAATTCAAACGTGACAACAAATCCTGAGCATTTATAGCTTGAACCCATTCAATATTACAGAGATATAATTAATAATAATAATGAAGGAGCTTCAACACCAAAATAACTGAGGTATTTACATTATTCGCTCGTCTACTTATTTCAGTTCAAAGTGTAAAATACTAAACTGTTGGGTAAGAAAAGCGACATTTCTGTCACACTCTTCACATGTATAATTATATAAGGAGCAATCGTACCTGGCATTCCTCTCGTAGCAGAAGGCCATATGGTCTGCCAAATATTCCTTCCGATCCAAGTGGATTTTGCAAACCTGGCACTGTGTGAGTTCTGGAATTGAGTTGAAAACACACCCATTAGAATTACAATAGGAAAATCGATATAGACAAATCCACAAACATCAAAATGCGATATTTACAATACCTTCAATTGAGAAGATTCCAGTTTTACCCTCAACACAAATGGTTTTATGTTTGGCTAAATGCGATTTCGAGCTGAATCCAAGGCAGCAAAATGTGCAGGCAAATATGTCCTCAGTGGTTTGCTTCGTAGTGGTATCAAAATCCAGTCTGACAATTCTATTCAGGTTGTTTCCGTATTCCTCACCAAAATACACCAATAATTCTTCACCGGCTTGGATTGGACGAGTGCTTTGATAATATATATTATCTTCAGATTGAAAGACACTCAAGTTTCGTTCAGAAGTATTCCTGGCAGGATTAATGTACTGCATCCAATTCAAATGCTTCGATTTGTTTTTGTCCAAAACAAATTTCTCACCTTTCATTTCCCAGGGACATTCTGTTGTGGTGAGTCAAGTGAAAGGACCAAATTTTACACCTCCAGGAATAATTCTTAGGGTATATATTCCGATTTGTCCCAAACAATCTTGAATTTCTAGAATATCATTTGGGATATCTTTTCGTGCTCCCTTATCTGCATTATTTAGAGCATGTTTGTTTAAAATATGGACAAGCATTCTACATTCAATGCAATAGTCTATGTAATAAGCTTCACAATCTTCACAGTCTGTTGGCCAAATATATACAGATTAAGAATCATAGCATTTACTATGGCAAGTTTTTAAATAAATCCAGAGTGATGAAACATATATTTATACTGTTCTTAAAATAGCCAAGTAATATGCTACATAAGGATGTTTGACATTTAATTGGCAATTGTTAAACTTCAGTATTTGAGACAAAACAGATTCAAAAATCAAACTATTACAGCTTGGTGTTTGTAATGGAATGAGATGCTGTTCTTCGATAAGCAGTACAAATACTAAACGCACTTCAACTTTTCTGTGTTAGGGTCGTGTATTTTATATTAATGCTGCAGATGTTTCATCATTCCTTACAAACAACTTGTAATGGAGTTGCATCTATTAGAACTTGTCTTGCCCTGAAACAGTACCAATGTAATGTCGGAAGCAACAAGAGTTTTTTTAACATTCCATAACAAATTGATGATGTAAGATTATCAGCAGTATTACCAATGATGTAGTTGTAAATATACATTTACATACATATAGTAAGTCAAGTTATATTAAGAAAACAATGTTTGTAAATATGATTATGATAAAAAATTTAATTTATTCTCAAAGAACAGCAATAGTTGACAGTGATGCACACAAATCATATTAAAATACAAGTAAAACACTGAATAATATGTATACACATATGTGTAAATAGAAGGCTTACGTTGTGCAGAATCCAAAAATGTAGGTTTCATTGTAAGCATGTGGGTAGATAGTATCAATTTTTCATCGTAAAAAAAACATATTTCAAAGTTAAAAATCCTGACAAAGAATCCAACACATTACAATTCTGTAAAGCTTTCTATTTACACACTATTCAATATTATGCTTGTATTTTTATATTATTTGTCTAAGCGTCATTCTATAACTTAACTTTACAGACATTTGGTGATATTTACTTACAAAGTAGTCCATTATCAAATTCAATTTTGATATCATCAGCATTGATCCCGCCTCCTATTTTAACGTTGTCATTTTGTTCGTCGGTTACTGGAAATGATGCCAATTCGCCCAATTCTATTTTAATCTTGTCCAAACATGTGGACTCATACTGCTTTATTTTCCCAATGCGTATGGGGCCCTGTAACTCAGCATTGTCTGTAGTAATAGCAGTTTCAGAGATATACACTTTATCCTCTACAAAACTGTTTTCTTGGCACTATTCTTCCTTTACACTAGTATTTGCGGAAAACATAGCGTCATACATATCAACTTGGTCAACATAAGCAGCCATTACTAACGTTTGTTGTGAATAGTTGTGATCGTTGTAATTTGAGGAGTCTCTCGCATATATATAATACTACTATATCGCGTGTAGACAAGGAAAACTTCGCTCCAACATTGTGAAATAAAACATATGGTGCTATGCCGTGTTATTGGAGTATTGTCCAAACTGCACATGCATTACAAATAATTTTTCAAATTTAGGTCTGTTTGTTTACCACATAGATTCATTACTATAAATATTTAATTATTGTTTGTATATCGTCAAACAAGTATAAATAGTTTAAAAATCGACAAACCTCTTTATAATTAATAATTGTGCCTTTTCAAAAGTGGAAAAATAATTTAATTTCCCTTAATGAATGAAGAAATATCGTCCTGGCATCATGTGCAAATCACAGACAAACAAACGATCATATTGAAGAAGTATATTTGTCAAAAGTTGTACGAATTGTGGTTATGTTATCGTAAATATTGTAAATTAATTAAGTAAAACCAGCAATCAGTTCAATTGCATTGCAACTGTGTTTCTTTGAATATATTATAATGGGATATCGTGAACAGAAAGAAAAACACCTCTGTAGGTCATGTACAAAAATTTATTATAAAAGTTATTCAACTCAACATACAAGAATAATAATGAATTAGATATTGTGGTGTTCTTGTATTCTAGAATTACTCTCATCTATATCGGAGCAATGTACAGAAAGAACACAGTAAATTTTACATGAATTAGGTAATTATATTATTATGTTACATATTAAAATATTTGAATTGCTCAAAATAAAAAGGCTTCTATTAAACCTCTTAGAAGAGACACATACCAATCCTTTTGCCACAGCCTTCTAATTTTTTTGATATATATCTAATAGAACATACATGTGTTCATAGAAAGTTGAAGAATTTTGACATGTCCACCACGGAATCCACAGATCCCATATGAGATATTAATATGCCAAGATTGGGTATTTTGAGAAGATATTGGGCCGGTTATTGGAATTTGTGCTATGATGCATCACTGATTGTGATGATGATGTCTTATTTATAAGATAGTGAAGTGTTTTTTTTTAATTTGTACTTTGCTAAATATGTATCGTAATATCTGTCACTAAATTGTATTCAAGCACAAAGAATGTATTTTATATTTAAATTTCCAATAAAATATGTTTTAGTTTAAAACAATTTGTAGATGGTACAGTATAAACATAATATTCATTTTGGATTTTGCCAAAACAATGTGTGATGAGTTCTTCTGAACTTTACCCAACATTGTGGAAGTAAATAGTGCAGTGTTATGAACAGCAAGATAGGCACGGCATCAAACAGTATTCCTGTTTTTATATTGTTACATTCTCTAAATCTTTTTTATCATTTCATAAATTTGTATGTATCTATTAATTTATACAAATATTTATATTTTATAATAATTTTTGTTTTGTTTTAATTCCAAGAAAGTATATACAAAATAGATTTCCGAACATAAATAAAATAAAATTTAATTTTTTACTTCGTAAGTAGAAATTGAACTTTGCTCATTGATGTAATTATTGAATCAAATACAACATCAACATACTTTTTTTTACAAGCAATAATATAAATTATTTGCAAGTCTCATTTGTACTCATCTCAGTTTATGAGACATAGACATAAAGAAAAATGTATTGATTACGAATATGCTACTACAGACACTAAAGAATTTCAAGTGTATCAGAGTTGTTAAATGTTTGTTTATATTCTTTGCTACCATATGGGCGTAAATAACACTATCACGTTTTTATTTTCGTGAATGGCTTAATCATTCTAGATTAAAAAAAAAATTAACAATAATAAAAATTATATTCAATCACAAAAATGTAATGGTGATTAATTCCACGACTTTTGCTAAAACATTCATGTTTCAGTGTACCTATATCTCGACACAGAATTAAATACAGGAATTTAATTAGTTTTGTACATTGTTGATTATGCAACATTATATTGAATAATGTACGTAGACAAATATAAAATAAATGTTTTATTCTTACGTATAGCCAAAATATTAAATACAGTAATTTTAGTAATTTATTTGCATTCTTAAGTTTAAAAATACAAGCAAAAGTATATGTTGAAATATAATACAATCTGACATATAAAACATACCTGAATATATTCGATTGTGTATATAAAACATTAATTTATGTTCTCTGTAAGTCAAAACAAGCAGTATTTATATTCAATAATTGACACAGATCAATAAGCACACACTCATAATGTACACAAGATTTTCTCTTCAAAATCTTTTCAATAAGACGAAATAAAACGATCGGTATTTACATTTAATAATATAATTTCACATATACCAATAAACATGTACAAATCAATGTATTAGTTATAAGTTCACAAGTTTTTCTGTTCAAAATCTTTTCTGTTAGTCGAAATGGAAGGACTGGTATTTACATTTAATAATATAATTTCACATTTTCCAGTAAGCACGTAAAAATCAACGCAGACGTTGTAACTTCACAAGTTTTTTTTTTAATAATTCACTGGAATCAGCCTTCATATCGTTTATTTATTCTACCTCGTATTTTCTGAGTAATTCTACAAATTCACCGATGAAGTAAACTTGCACAATGCTGAAGTCAATAAAAAACCACTTTGCATTTATGCTTTCAGCAATATCATACCGTGCGTTCAGGGAGTTACGGCGCTGGAAGCGTATACCGCTAGAGCTTGTGGCCAGCGCCTGAAGTCATTGAACGGGTCACAGTAGTACATTTTAAAATTGTTGCTTGGACATGCGTACTTTTACTACTTCTGAAGTCTGACAGCGGCAAAATAATATGGCGTTCTGAAATTTATTATTATTTAATTTAATTATTATTATTATTGTTTGAAGTATGAAGACGTGACATACGTACTTTTAAAATCTAAACTAAAAATAAAGTCAACGTATTTGGTGTGTAACTAATATATGATAGCAATATAAATCCTTATTTTAGAATTGACAGAGAAGATGGTAAATTATTTATTATAATATAAAGTGTGTCTAAATATTTAATACTACATTTTACACTGTATTATAATATGGATTATGTGGAAGTTTTCGATGAAGTTGGTGTAATCTATTATCAATATTATATCAGCAGTTTTGGTTGATATATTTATCGGCACTGTGAACAGTATTCATTTCAATTTTAATTAGTTGATGAATTTTCTGAATGCTAATGTTGCAGTAAGAGTAGGTATAACCACAGAATTATAACGGATACATAAATTTATTACAAAGAAATTACTTTGTGTATTTATTTTATTACTTACCTATTGAACTTATTGAAATCTGTTGTTAGCTAATTCGTTGGAATGTTTTGAGGTTTTAGTTGAAGATGATGTAACGATTAACACTATTATATTAGCAGTGTTGGTTGAGATACTTATCGGCACTGTGAATAATTTTAATTAATTGATGTATTTTCTGAATGCTGCTTTGTAATAAGTGTATAAATAAATCGCCTATCCTATTGATAAATAAATATGACATAAACTGATAATATTGTGTGGTTGTTTTATTGTTGTGGTTGAAGAAGCAATATTATTACAACATTTATCGTACTGGAATCTGATGGTAGATCTTGTGTAAAAGTCTTAAGTTACATTACCTAATAGACTATGTAGCTATCTATACTTATGCATGCAATACTAATGTATTTTAGAACACGAAAATATAATAAGAAGATAAGGCCCAAAAACAAACAATATTACATAGCTCATTAGTTTCAGTAGCAGCTCTTAATATTTTTGATTAAATTTAGTGCCAAATTAGAAGGAATTATGCTGTTTGACATTACTTGTTAGTTATATCTATTTCAAAATACATTTCAATACCTATATAAACATATTCACTTTATATGCAAACCGAATATAATAGTACTTATCAACATCTATTTTATATGATAAATTTACCTATAACTTTCGCATAACATTAAATATAACAACAAGTACAACAGCAACCGTAAAAATAATATTTACTACTACAATTAATAAATTAATATGTTTATTAATCCGTGGGTTTGAATTTTTAAATTCATATTTGAATATTCACCGCTTATCCCCACTTCTTTCTAGCGCCGCTAGGTCATCGAGCGAAATTTATTTTCGCTAGGCAAGATGGCGACCGCTAGCTCGAGCGCCGGCACTCAGCAGTCGCGTTCAGGACACCGCTCGACCTAGCACAGCTCAGCGCTAGCGGCGCCGTAACTCCCTGAACGCACGGATAGTTATAGATGTCAATTTAAATCAGAGGTTATAATTATGTTTTCTGTTTATCTGTTATTTCGTAAATTTCAAAATGGACTCTTAGTTGGGACGAAAAATTACACATCATGAATATACAACACACGCAATATACTAGTACATTGGTTTCTTCTAACGCACTTGTTGAGGGCATTCGCAATACAATAGAATAAGCAATATCCATATTATATGTTCTTGTGACTAAAAAAAAGATATTAATTAGTACAATCTTCAATTACCAATTTTGCTTTGCTCTGGTTCACCTTTAATGCTGTTTGTTCCAATTATTTTTAGTAATCGGTTATCTGCATTTGTAAGAGGAAGATAATCTACAGCTTCACCAGCTGTAATGCTTGCATTCATATTAATTTTGGCAGCTTTAGCTTTTACTTTGCACAGCCTATAAAACAATTAATACTGCACACTGTTACTTCGATATAATACATATTAATAAACTGGATAATAATATAATTAGTATATCATATTTTGAACAACTTGTGATTGTAGTTTCAGAAAATTATTAAATTAATTTATGAAGTCATCATTAAATATATTAAATATGAATGTTTTACTTTTTGTCCACTTTTCTATAACTTTCCTACTATGTCGTAAACTATTTACCTAACTGTTCACCGACATGATGCCACATAGTTTCCAAATGCTGCGTAGAATTTATTTGTTAACAACACTGGATATTATTCTGCAAAATCTAGGAATGCTTTCCAATGGTCTTGATCACCTTCATTTTAATTTAATTGAGTAGGTACCTAATTGACTTACCTAATTATATTATCGAAAATACCTACAAATAAAATGAAAAAATATATAATTCTACAATACACATTATGCACAATAAGTCCATATAGTTGTCTTATTAGGTATTACTTACCAAGACGATGTACCTATGATATATATATATAATTATTAATAATCCGCCGTTTTCTTTTATGCTTACATTTGAAATATTTTATTACCGCCTTAACTCTCATTTATTATATCTCGCTCTTATACATTGCTAAATACGCAAGCAATGATGTCTCTGTCTAAGGCGAGACCACAAATGCTGTCGCTTGAAGGCGATGCATTTGGGCAAGAATGTGTATCGCTTTCTATCATAGATATGCACACGTGGTACGAACTAGGTAGACAGAAGTCGATGTATAGATATCTATGACACACATAGTGCCACTGCTGATTAGCCAAAATAAATAGTTCTTTTAAAGAATTATATTCATTAAAGAAATCGCTGCAATTGTAAATATTATATCGTGAAATTAATAATCATCTTTTATCGAACATTTTATTGAAAGTAAGAATACCTTAGACAAAATTTTGTTTATTAAAATTAAAGTCTGGTGTAGTTGGAACTATGCAATTAATGGGTAATCATGTAATAAAATTTAATTAGAATTGTAAAATTAATTTCTCTAACCTTTACCAGAATAAATTAAAACAAAAATTGTAGCAGATATAAAGTTTTGAATAATTAATTAATAAAGAAATTAAAGAAAATGGTTATGTGATTTTGGTCTCATAGTTTGTTTCCTTTTCGCAATAATAAAAACTTTAGTACGACGTATAAAATCCATTAACGTCCATATACTCTTGCATTCTTGATTGCTTAGAATTTATTAAAGTTTCACATAAGTTTCTTCCTCTGAAATGCTCCCATACAGATTGTGCATATTGAGTAATATTTTCTATATTAAGTTGAACTCTATCATTATTAGCATTCCTATTCGGCACCATAGCACTCCACATATTTTCAATGGGATTCGGATATGGAGATTTTGCCGGCCAATCAAATACTTCTACGTTATTTTCGTTAAATAAATAAAAAAATAAAAGAAAGTAAAAGTGTTACTTCCGGTCCGACTTTTGAATTTTTTTTATATAAACATTATGCCAAATGTGGCTCAAACAATTTTGTGTTGTTAATAAATCTGACTAGAATGCAAAATTTCTGGGATATTCCAAAATACCGCTATTTGTTGAGCATTACTTCGGGGCCAAATTTTAAAATTTCTTTTATAGAAAAATTGTTCCAAATGTAGGTCTAATTACTTTTGCACTTGTAATACATTTACATAAAATGTATAAAAGAACTGCTATTCGATAAGGGTAAAGTCTTACGTCCGGTCCGAATTTTCAAATTTCTTTTATACAAAAGTTGTTCCAATTCGGGCTCTAAATATTTTTGTATTCTAGATAAATCTGTAAGGAATCAATAATTTGTAAGATATTTGCTAAAAACCGGTTTTTGCTAAGATATGAGGACCTACTTCCGGTAGAAATTTCGAAAAGTCTTTCCAAAATTCACATTTTAGTACTTTTGTATTCTTTAGAAATTTCTCTAAACTTAGTAGTTGACGACGTATTAGTAAATTTTGATTTTTTTAGTAAAGTAAACTATTTTTTCGTGAAGTAAACTAATTCAAAATATCAGTGTTGATCGAGAAAAATATAATTTTTAATAATTCTAAACATTCCCTTATTAGAGAATATAACAACAATTTTTACTTTTTATAAGAAAAACAGGGATTGTTTAAGTATTATTTTAGTTTTCAGTTAAACGTTGTTATTATAAATAAAAAAAAGCTTCAACATCTAAAATAAATACAAATCACTCCCAGAAAGAATAGTAACAAGTCCAAAATTCCATAAAACCAAGATTTGAATGAAAAACAGTGGATCTCCCTGTTGAAATTAAAATAAAAGGCTAAAGAATAAAATAAAAGCCAGAAAGATATTGAGGAACATAAAAATGATTTTTTTAATAAAGTACCTAGTATGAACGTTATCAGACAATAAATTATTATGAATAAACACAAATATTTCAAATATATTGGCTTATAGTATATGACCGATGTAGTTTCTTTTACAAAGCAATTTAGTACATAACGTAATACAATCTTTTTCTTTTAATTGTATTTAACATTTAATTATATATAATTTTAAAAGCAAGGCATTCAAAATATGTGTTTCATTCGTTACAATATACAGTGTGCTTACCAACGACCTGCGTATATGGCTTACTGTGAGATAAAACGACGAGACCGAGAGTTTGTATGAGTTAGTACGAAAAAGCAATATACAAACTGCTCCTTGGTCGAGTGTAGTGTTGGAAAAGAGGGGATTCGAGTAGATTTACGCTGAGGATAGAACGGGCTAGGCTGACTGTCCGTTTAAGCAGGGCAACGAGGATAGATAGCGCAGCTGTACTGCAGTTTGTATATTGCTTTCTCGTACTAACTCATACAAACTCTCGGTGTCGTCGTTTTATCTTACAGTAAGCCCTATACGCAGGTCGCCTGCAAGCACATGGTATATGACATGTATATATTCGTGCAGATTGTAGAATAAAGTATTTAAAAACTTGGTAAAATATAAACCACTTTCATATTAAGTACAGTGGCTTATTCATGCTATGTAAGATTTACGACACGTGTTTTTTGCTTGTCCCGCTCTTGACTCGAACATTACAATGTTACTATCGTAGAACTTGGGATCTATTTTCAATTTACGCCGGCCATTTCAAAAGAAAGCAATTATACATATATAATTTTACATGAACTTACAAGAGATAGATATTAAATTATTAACAAAAATATAGCCAATCATATTATTAAAAAAATTGTACACTGATTATTAAAATATTTATAGTTCTTGAGTATTTTTTTACATACTCTTAGACGATTGATTAACATTTTCTGTTAATATTTAATTGTTCGTGTAACTCTTTACAAACTATATCACCTACTTGTGGCAGCTGTTGATGTAGTAGCTGAATTCATTTCGGATGATACTAAATCATCCACCTGTGTGTCTCTAAAAATTTGGTAATTTTGATATCTGCTAGAAACAATAGACGTGATTAAAATGTTGTTGTCGTCGGATTTTTATTCTTACACACAATCTTCATATTGTTTCTGCGATACATGTGATCGCATTTCGTCGATGATCTACGAAAGCCTAACCTGCAAGCTATTATCTAAAATTGTGGCTTTCCAGGGCTTTTCCCGTAAAAGTGCAAAAGAGAAAATAGTTTTATTTTAGTGTCGTCTGTATGATAAATTTGTAAAATTAGTAAATTTTGTGTCGCACCATAGCCACCTATACACAAGGCCACGTTTAAACTACTTGGCAACATCGTAATCCCCCATGACAGTAGTCCGTGTATTTGGCGGCATTCAAAATTGTAATTAAAAGAAACGAATATTTTTTATTTTCACATAAAAGAAAATGTATAATAAACATTCATAACAATATATATATATATATATGTTGTCACTGGATTCCGGGTTTTCTTCCGCGTTTCCACTGCTTGGTCTTTGGAAAGACCGATGCTGGTTTCTTGACGACGTTTCGGCAAAATCACACTTGCCATCTTCAGGTCTGCGATAACTGTCTGCTTCTGCTTCTTGTTATTCGTAAACTGACGTTTTCGGGATTCGGATGGTGGTTATATACTTCGTTAGCGTGTCGGTTGGTTGCCCTTGGACGAGTGTGTGCATGGTTCCGTGTCGTTGGGCTCGTGTTTGGAGTGTGACGGCTGGTTTGCGATGTAGAAGTATTAGTTTGGTGTTCTTTGTTGGTATCTGTTCTTGTTAGTGCTGGTTTCCATGCTGTTGGTAACCTCTGGGTATCATCTCGTGAATTCAGATTGTTCGGATGTTTTTCAATTTCGATGGCTTCCCTGATGATTCTTGTTTTAGTATGTTCGATGTTCGCTAATAGCTTGGTGTTACTGAAGTCTATCGTGTGGGATGTTTCTTTTACATGTTGAGCCAGGGATGAAGTTTTCTCGTCTTTTCTTACGGAATTTTTGTGTTCGTCTCTTCTTGCGTTTACCCTTCTGTTCGTTTGTCCAATGTAAGTTTTTTCACAGTTGAGGCACGGAATTTCTTAAACTCCTTGGTTTTCTAAAGGTATTTTTGTTTTAGGGTTTCGAAGGACTGTACTGATTTTTCTGTCTGCTTTGAATGTTGTTTCAATGTTGTGTCTTCGTAGGATTTTGGATATTCTATCGGTGGTGCCTTTCACATAGGGTAAGTAGGTTTTGGCAGTTGGTGTTTCTTTTTCCTCTTGTGGTGTTGTTGGTTTCGGCTTGGATGCCCTTTTGATAGCAGATTCACTGAAACCATTCTGCTGGAGTGCCTTGTGGAGTTTGTCCATTTCTTGGGTGATGTTATCTTCGTCTGCTAATCTCTGCGATCTTATCACACTACTGATTGTAACTGAGCTGGGTGGTGGTGAGACTGAGCGTTCAGATATCTGTCTGTATGGGTTGATTTTCGGTATACCGTGTGACTTAAGTTCCCATTTTCTTTCTTCTTGACCAAAACGTCGAGGAATGGTTTCAGTGAATCTGCTATCAAAAGGGCATCCAAGCCGAAACCAACAACACCACAAGAGGAAAAAGAAACACCAACTGCCAAAACCTACTTACCCTATGTGAAAGGCACCACCGATAGAATATCCAAAATCCTACGAAGACACAACATTGAAACAACATTCAAAGCAGACAGAAAAATCAGTACAGTCCTTCGAAACCCTAAAACAAAAATACCTTTAGAAAACCAAGGAGTTTATGAAATTCCGTGCCTCAACTGTGAAAGAACTTACATTGGACAAACGAACAGAAGGGTAAACGCAAGAAGAGACGAACACAAAAATTCCGTAAGAAAAGACGAGAAAACTTCATCCCTGGCTCAACATGTAAAAGAAACATCCCACACGATAGACTTCAGTAACACCAAGCTATTAGCGAACATCGAACATACTAAAACAAGAATCATCAGGGAAGCCATCGAAATTGAAAAACATCCGAACAATCTGAATTCACGAGATGATACCCAGAGGTTACCAACAGCATGGAAACCAGCACTAACAAGAACAGATACCAACAAAGAACACCAAACTAATACTTCTACATCGCAAACCAGCCGTCACACTCCAAACACGAGCCCAACGACACGGAACCATGCACACACTCGCCCAAGGGCAACCAACCGAAACGCTAACGAAGTATATAACCACCATCCGAATCCCGAAAACGTCAGTTTACGAATAACAAGAAGCAGAAGCAGACAGTTATCGCAGACCTGAAGATGGCAAGTGTGATTTTGCCGAAACGTCGTCAAGAAACCAGCATCGGTCTTTCCAAAGACCAAGCAGTGGAAACGCGGAAGAAAACCCGGAATCCAGTGACAACACATACTACTACCCGCGGAAACCTGAAAGAGAACATATATATATATATATATACAGTAGAGTCCCGATTATCCGAGGTACCACTGCTTGTCGTCGGTCCCGGCACGGTTGTTGTAGGGAAGTTCCTTCATTACATTATTTAACGTAAGGACTTCGCCTGCTTATCTATCTGGCAGGACCTAGTTATATATACACCTGGGTTACTATGTTGTGTACATTACTTTTCTAGAAAGTACATATGTATTACTAAACATTTGTGGCGTATATTTGTTATTACAATATGAGTGGGAAAAGAAAGCGTGTAGTAATTTCATTAGAAGAGAAATATCGGGCAATACAACGTTTAGATGGAGGCGAAACGCTTAAAAGGGTAGCTGCTGACATGGGTGTTGGTTTTACAAACTTCTTCAAGATGGAGCAGGAGAATTTACATCAAGTGTTGGTTGGTTGGATCGTGGGAAGAAAAGGTATGGTGTGAGACAACTATACATTTCTGGAGAAAAACTCTCAGCTAACAACGAAGATGTAGCACCCTTTAAAGAAAAATTGCAAAAGCTTATTGAAGATGAACAGTTAAGTGTCCAACAATTGTATAATTGCGATGAAACCGGATTGAATTACAAGATGTTCCCAAGAAAAACACTTGCTTCTAAAGAAGAACGGTCTGCTCCAGGGTATAAGGAAAGCAAAGAACGATTAACAGTGTTGGCTTGTTGCAATAAGTCTGGAGACAATAAGCTTACACTTTTGGTTGTGGGAAAGTCAAAACTGCCATGAGCTTTTAAGAATGTTAATGTTGCAAATTTGCCTGTTCTATATACAAACCAAAAAGATGCTTGTGGTTTCACGAAACATTTGTTCCGAGCGTGAAAAAGTTTTCCGATGATAATAATCTTCCACATAAATCTATCTTGATTTCAAATAATGCTCCATCTCATCCAGACGAAAGTGAACTGACTGATGGACAAATTCGTGCACTTTTTTTACCTCACAACGTAACATCTCTTATTCAACCTCTTGACTAGGGTGTACCAGAAAATTTGAAGCGTAGCTACCGACACCTTTTAAGACATATTTTGCTCGACTTAGACAATAATCAAACCGTAACTCAAAGCTTAAGAAAAATTAATATAAAAGACGTGATTTATTGGTTGGGAGACTCTTGGACTGACATTAAAGAGACGACAATTATTAAAAGTTGGAATAAGATTTCTACTAACCAAATGGAACCTGACAGTGTACAAGATGCAGCTGAAGAATCGGTTTTAGACCTTGCTAACAATCTCGATGTTTCACCTACGTTAAATGAAAATGATATAGCAGAATGGATGAACGATGATGACAACAATGAACTAAGTGATGGCGATATTGTAAGCCTTATTAGAACCCAAAAAGGTATTGAAGACGAATTTGAGAATGGAAGTGACGACTAAGCTGAAAATCTACAAAAAATATTTCATAGCGACGGATTTAACGCTATTAAAACAGCTATTTTATACCTCGAACAACAAGATGATACAAGTCCAGGCAATATTTTGGTACTACGACTTCAAAACACTTCTGCCAAAAAAAGACAAACACTTATGAGTCAAAAATCCATTACAGATTTCTTTAAATAAGTTAATTCCTTGCAGAAGATTTATTATGTTCAATATGTTACATTGTTCAAAGTAAATATGTTATTAAATGTTTATTTACAGAAGACTTATTAAGTTATATTACGTTATATTGTTTTTCAAGATTATACAATAAATTGAATTTATTTTGTCTAGTATTTCTAGTTTTATTTAGAATTAATTCATTTATGTTGTAAAGGAATAGGTCAGATATAGAAATTGGAAAACACATTGTTCTCAATCAAACGGCAATCCGTATTATCCGAGTTTTTGCTTATCCGAGGTACCGTCGGTCCACATTAGCTCGGATAATCGGGACTCTACTGTATATATATAATTAACAATTCATTAATAGTTATTTAACGAACAATATACTGAAGGTGATTAATAATCGAGATATTTTAACGCGAATCGAAATTATTAATCGCATTTTAATATAAAAGTTAGTTACAATATTTTTCCGTCGTCCGTATTATTAATAAAGTAGATAGAATTATTTTTTGTACATTTTTATTTAACAAATAAACTAAATACATTCTTCATCAAAAGAAGATTTGTCTTCTTCATAGCTACCACAAAAATTTAGTAATTCTTTTAGTTTAGAGTATTGCTTGATTTGACCTTTTACCAGAAATTAATTAATAGTAGATGAACAATTTGGCACTCCATTAATACAAACTTTTAATTTAAAGTTGCTATTAACAATTATGCTTTTGGTTATCTTACAATTATTAAGTGGAGTCTCAATTAGTAACTGATACATAACACAAACTTCACTTTTAATATAAATTAACCATTCCGTATTATCAATTACTATTTGTACTTTATTCTCAAATTGAGTGAAACTGTCAATTTTATTATCAAGTTCTTCCTTTTTTCTTAACAATTCCAGTTTTTGGACTTCTCTCTGCGTTGCTTCCAATTTTCTTTCTTGTGCATCCTCCTTGGTTTTTGAATGGATTCTTTGCTCAAATATTTTAGTAAATTTGGAAATATGGAAGGCACTGCTCCTCTCCGAAGAATAGGCTTTCTTCGTTTAAACCTTTGTAGATTTCCATTTTCATCCTCTTCTTTGTATATTTCATACAATTCTATATCATTTTGCTGAAAATGTTTGATGCACGCCACACTTTTTTTTGTTGGTAGCCATTTGTCTCGCGGTATTGCTCTTGACCATTGTTGATGAAGAATTTTGTCTCTCGGAAACATAAAACATTGCACATATCCTTCGTGCTTAACACTGGAATCATAATTCGTCACACAACATCTAAGTGGCATCTGGAATTTAGAAACAAACTCAAATTATAAAGTGATTATAAATACGGTACCTATTGCATATTTAAGTAAATGTAAATAATAAGAGGACAGTAACCTAGTGTTCAAATAACTATGTAATAACTACAGGTAAGTACTTACTTTTCAATAATAAATTTGATCGTTAATTGAAATCTTTATTCTGAATTGATCAATATTATAGCACTAATAGTAATGTAATTCACTGATCTCAATAATATATTAGATCAAATTATTTTGTGAGGTTAGATCAGATAAGACTACTATGCAATGTTGCCACTTTTTGCACGCCGGGGCCTTGTTTAAAGGTGGCCATGGTCGCACACGTCATGAACATTAGCCGTCAGCCTATTCTCATTCGTATATAATCACATGCGAATTGCTTGTGAAATGTATATTTTCGAAGGCCTTGTGTCGTTTCATATTATGGGTAAACTACAGCTTACGGGTGCAGGCGATTTCTGAGTAAAGCACAATTTTTTACTTATGGAATTATGGGTGCCAACATACAGAAATGGAGATAGAAAATAAATTAGGTACTCACCGAGCGAATTTTTCCTTTTCACATTTTTAGTCATATCTGCAGTGCACATCCTTGAAATTATGGAAGTCATAATAATTGATGTTTATTTCACTTTATCACACACAATTTAGTTTAATTTGTATGTTCTTTTAAATACTTTTCTGCGATTTTGAAAGTACAATCAAATATCAATAAAAGCATCCAGTAACGGCTGATCTAACCCGCCGTAAGCAACCCCATTCTGAGTTACATGCGGTCGAACGATTGGTTTCCATAGAATTATATACTGAGTAGAGGGGCAAAAAACAAAACAAAAATGTTGATATTTTATTTTTGCTATACATATGATTCATTAGCCGAGAATTAAATACAAAATAAACACAAATTGTTATACTAACCGATAAAACAAAGAATTCATAGGGGTCACGTTTATAATCAAATCACTTCAAATGTTTACGTTTTATATGCCTTTTTAAATCAATTTTGAAGTTTGTTCCATATTCACATTTGTCACATTTATAGTCAAATTTCTTTAAATGTTTAGATTTTATATGTCTATTTAAATCAAATTTGAGGTTTGTTCCATATTCACATTTGTCACATTTATAGTCAAATTTCTTTAAATGTTTAGTTTTCATATGTTGTTCTAAATAACTTTTCTTGTTTGTTTCATATTCACATTTGCCACATTTATAGTTAAATTGCTTCAAATGTTTAATTTTTATATGTACTTGTAAACTACTTTTTTGGTTTGTTCTATATTCACATTTGTCACAATTATAGTCAAATTGCTTCAAATGTTTAGTTTTTATATGTCTTTCTAAACGACTTTTTTCGTTTATTCCGTATTCACATTTGTCACATTTATAATCAAATTCCTTCAAATGTTTAGATTTTATATGTTTTTTAAAATCAAATTTGAAGTTTGTTCCATATTCACATTTGTCACATTTATAGTCAAATTCCTTTAAATGTTTAGTTTTCATATGTTGTTCTAAATTACTTTTGTTGTTTGTTTCATATTCACATTTGTCACAATTATAATCAAATTCTTTCAAATGCCTAGTTTGTATATGTATTTCTAAATGCTTTTTGCTGTTTGTTCCAAATTCACAAGAGTCACATTTATAATCAAATTCCTTCAAGTGTTTAGTCTTTATATGTCTTCTTAAAGATCTTTTGTATTTTGTTCGAAATACACACAGCGAACACTTAAGTATTTCCTTTTGATCTCTTGGGCTCGATTGTTCGACTTTTATATGTGCATTCCTATAATCAGTCGTAGAATGTTCTTGGTCGTCCTTTCCTAAAACATAAGCGTGCGTATTTTCCACGTGCAGCCTGAGGGATTCTTTAGTCTTGAAACGTCTGTTACAAGTCCTACAGTTATACCTTTTAACTACATAATGCTGTTCAGTGTGTTTCTTGAAATCTGCTTGGTACTTCGTCCTGTACTTGCACTGCTCACATTTATAGATCGGGCGGAGACATCTTTTGCGCCCGTTTAATGTCGCTCGTTTGGCCGGTGGTGTCGGTAGAATACACTCTCTGAAAATAAATAAATGCTTATAATCTCATGCTAAACTTCAATTTTAGGGCGGAGTTAATTTTACTACTGAATGCCTAATGCGCTTTAATGTGATAAGATGCAGTCCCAATAAGAAGCAAGAGTTCACGTTATAACGTGCTTCGTTACGTAGAAAAAAATACATTTACAATAATTAATGAGTTGAGGCTCTAGTTAGAATTAATTGAATTATTTTCCCTTTTGAATATTAAAGCTAATGTAACATTGGCTGTCTACGCCAAGGACGATGCATATGTCTCTTTATATTAGCGGTCCTGGGTAATCCTTTTACACGGGATGTGGCGTATGCGGGTGCGGTAATCCCAGGGCCTGGTAAAGGGGTTTACCAATTTTGAATTTTATTTTAGTTCCTATTACAAACACTAAGCGCTAGTACACGAATCGTCATAACGAAACATAAAAGCGCGTTATTTGCTAAACAACATCCTAACCTAAAATTATATGCGTCGTTGGTAAATCATAATCAAATTGTTGCGTTCTGTTGTTTTGCATTGTGCTTCATTAGATATTTACATCTCTATTCTGTAACTTGATCGTTATACGAACGATTGTAGTAAAGAAAGTTGTCGTTATCGCGCCTGTAACGATTTTCGCTGGAAAACGTTGCCATGTACGTAACTATAAGAGGCCTCTGGCAACTATAACCATAATATGGCGCTGGGTAAATTATATGGAAAGCCAAATAGATACAAATATTGTTACCAAATGAGTTACACCTTTTATGACCACCTATCTGTTATCCTCGTCATTTAGGCTGCCGCTACTCAGCGAAGATGGGGCGGTTCAAAACGCTGTAAAGCTAAATCTAACCGGGGCGCCACCGCGTCTATTTATAGCCTATCAGAGTCAAACGGACGCAGATCGAAGATGAAATATGAAATCAGGTGGGAATAGAAACAGTAACTCAAACAAAAACAATCCAAGTTCAAATCACAAGATCTAAGTTTAATTACCACAAAATAGGAAAGGTAAAATTCATAAGTATAACGTTATATATGTATAAAAAATAGAAAGTCAATAATAAGTTTAAAAGAAGAGTGACACAAAATAAAAATAAAGAAAGTGTTAATTTTACTAAACATTGATCGGCTATAACAAAAAACTAAATGAGAAGCCGTAACGATTAAATTATCAAATTCATTAATCAGAACTCACTTAAAGTTAAAAGAAAAAAAAACTTTACAAAGAGAGAAATGTCTCTACCAGTTAGGAAAATTTGCAAATTGTTCGTTTACAGAATTAAATACAATGTAGGTCAAACGACCACTTAATAACTACTGCTTGTTACTCATAAATAATTACCGAAATGAATAAAATAAGCAACGACTACTTAAACACACTCGGTATATGTATTAACAAATGAACATGAATATATTCACAGAATGAACATTAAGGTTCAACTCACTCTGTATACTATCCAAAAGAAAATGTAATATATTACATATTAGAGTCAAAATCCCAAATTCCCTCTGTATATTTCAAAAGAGAATTAAATGTATTTTCGAATGGAAATCAAAAGTACCAAAGTTAAATTAAAAGCACCCGAAAAGGGTAAATTTATACACAATAATGATATTATCTGGCGATTCACCAAACTTACTAATTACTAAATTACAGTAATAATTAAGACCTTATACTGGTGGGTATACACTGTCCTCATTAGCTGGAACCGCAAATTAGAAGGGCAAACTCCACCCGTTGTCCAGGAGGGGGGGGGGGATGTAGCTATTCCCAGTGAAAAAAAAGGGTTAAACCATATAATACCTCCAAAAATTAAAACGTTTGCGGAATTTTACGCCTACTACATTTTTCCTAAATAGAGATAATAATTATAGCTCTAACCAAGAGGGTAAAAAAAAGAAAATCAACAATACGATTAAGAAAAATGACTCATTAACAGTTCCAAATTTAAATAAAAGATAATTAAATACCTGACTGATTGATGGTTCGTAAATTCTCCAAACGACGAAATCAAGCCTTCGGTAAATGTCGAACCCACATGTGATTAGATACACATATCCGGCATTGGCCGTTATACGAAAAATTGTGCTTCGAAACAATTCAATACATATGCACAAATTTTCAGAATTGCATTACACTCAATAAATATCCGCCACTAAAACCGATGTTAATGGATTACCATATTCATACCAAAATATATATCATGTAAATGCACGCTAATTCACACGAGGGCCCAAGCTTTTATTAGTACGTAGTTACTACCACAGCCCGATATCTTAACGTTAAATTTATTAGACTGGTTTCAGCGCCACCACTTTCAGTCCCCAACTATAGCAGAAAATGCCGGGATATTCAAATAGTAGATATTAACAATATATTATTTTTTAATTGTTCTTAGATAATGTAAATCTATTAAAAGATAACTCGATTTAAGTTTTCTTTCAATAGATAAAAATTATCTAAGAAAACGACTTTTTTTAGAGTTGAAAACATCCTTAAAAGCTATTTATCAGGTACAGGCGTTGGTAAAAGAAAAACTCAAAATTAAATTTTATTTAATAATTTATTACTTGTGCTTCACGCTTTGTTTAGCAGTTTTTTCTAATAAATCTTCATTGTTCACATGTACAATTTTTTTACTTAAAATATTATTTATGGTCTTAGAATATGTATTAAATATAAGTGGAATACAAATGTCTAATAAAGATTTTTTAAAACTTATGGAATGACCACAAATATTAAGAGGCAGTATTATTTTTGGAATTATGGCATATTTTGTTTTAAATAATAAATTTGGCAAATGACAATATTTTGAAAATATATAACACGACAAACTAAATATTTTTGAAATTAGTTCTTTTAATTGTGTACCTTCACAAAGACTCTGTTGTTTGCATATCTCACATTCTTCTATTAAGCGAACAAGCTTTTTTGATGTAACAGAATAAACACGTTGTATTGCTTCGCAATCTTTGACCAGTGGTAACGAAGATGGTATATCTGGAGAAAAGACATCTTCTTCGTATACATTTTTTTCAAGATGTTGGTATTATGTATTTAGATTATTTCGGGATTTCCATTCTTCTAGGAATATACCTGAGCTAAAATAATAGTTAAAGTGTATTGAAATTACGAATGATAAATGAGTACAATAGAGCTGAAGAATTGCATGCAAATACTAATTTAATTTGATGATAAAACCCTTTCTAAGTTGAAATAGAATAGTAAAGAAGGATTGATGTATATACTAAATGAACGCTGCAAAATAAAGAATTGGCTTTAAATGAATGAGTTAGAGATTGAAATGAATAAGAACCCTAGTATAATATAGATACAATTTGTATTCTGAGAATACCATTAAAATATTTTGTACCATATGTATATCTGTATTATGAAACATCTTTGTCTACATTGTATTTGGTAAATAGTAAATTTTAAGAGCTCACATTGCAAATAACAAAGATTTCGCTGTAGCAAATTATTACCATGAAATTTTCAAAGAATAAACTGTCATTACCAGAACACAAAAAATTATAACTTACCTGATAATAAATTTGATGGCTGTCACATCTCTCTTTCCTGGTAAGTAGAACTACCACATAAAGGGCTTTTGTTTGAGCTTCCCACTTGAGTTACAACTACTGAAGCAAACAGTTATAAAGAGAACTATTTTTTGAGATATTTATGTATATATATTTCTTTACCTGGTGGAGTAATGCGTTTCCTAGGTGATATATTTTTTCCGGGAGAGATACTACTGTAACATAAAGGCCAAAACTCCGTCGGTGTAGTATGCAAAGTATTATCTACTATTCCTCTAAGTGTGATATCTACCCAATCGTCAGGTACTTGTATTGGTTCTAAGTAAAACCATAATAATAATAAAATCTAAATTACATATTTATGTAATTATTTACCTGGTAAATATAACTTTGGCACAGCGATTTGTAGCAGTTTGGACTGTATTATATGTTCTGCATTAAAATGTATTTGACATATACGACACCGTTTAAAAACTTGTTGTGGCTGCAAGTCTAATAGTACATTATTTCCACTGGCAGATACCCATGCCAAAAATCGTGACATGTCTTTTTGCGGATTTGGGAATGAATATAATGACAAATTTTGGCGGTCTTTTGTTTCACAATCCAATACAAAACATTTACGTCGTACCATATTAAAACGACCCTATAAACAACTTTATAGTGATATTTTACCAATTCGAAGTAAATATGTACCTGTATAGAGTTAAACTAATAAGACAATTGGCAACAAGTTGCAAAAACAAACACCAAAACACTTAAAACATAACCTTTAAACTTTCACAATGATTAACAACGTTGACAACCACACAACCAGTCGATAGTGTAGAAATTGTATACAATACTTTCTAAATATCTGTAATTCCGATGAATAACAACGCCACCACTTTCGGTCCCAATACTATTTCACATGTGATCACGCATTAGCCAATAGAAATCGAGCCAAACTTTTACCTATTAAGATATTCCCCCGTGGTTACTACGAAGACCGACAAGGCAAAAGTGGTTGACCGAGTTGCGCGGTCAGGCAATCTAAAAATAGTATTCAATCATCCAGAAGAAAATAACAAGCAGCTAAGAATAATTATTAGAAACTTATTTGATTTAAAAGAAACAGGAATTTACAACAGAAAACTGTACGCCACAAATTGACTCAATAGCGAACATACGTAAGTTAAAATGCTCCAAAACAGATGACGCTAAGATGCCAGAAAATGTTCAAATAATATTAGAAAATAGCAATAATGGTTACTTAAAACAGAAATAATAATACCTACGATTTTATAACGTTACAGCGTATTCAGTAAGTAACATCGTTATGAGTTGGGTTGATGTCGGTCATATAACGATTTTAACATTTACCTGTTGAAGGAGTTTTGAGTGTTAAGCAAGTGTTTTTTCAACTGCGATTAAAATGGATAAGAGGGAAAGAAGTGGTAAAGTTACTGCCCGACAGCAGACCATTTATTTAGATTTTATGTGAAGTAATCGTTCATTAAGAACGAATAAAAATATACCAGATGATGAAAATGCTTGGGATTAATTAACAGGTATTTTAAATGCATGTGGAGATGACCCACAAAAAATAAAAGACCAATGGAAGAAGGTTTGTATTCATTATATTTATAAATTAATATAAATTTGTTATCCCTAAACTATTAGCATTTTATAAAGTATCTTATGCTTTTCTGATACTGTCAGTTGAAATTAATAAATGTTATTAAAATGACGAACTAATAGCTATAAAAGGCATTGATTGTGTTAAGATATTCATTTTCACCGCGAATATATTTTCACTACCCATACAGCCTTGTTTATTAATATTAGTATACATAATCAGAGCATACAGTTAAACAGCTCAAAGAGCTGTTTAAAATGGAACGGCGAAACATGGGCGAAAGCAGGAACCGTTTATTTTCACCGAACCTAGGTAAACAGCTCGGAGGAGCCCCTTTACCATGCGGGGTGAAAATAAACGACACTTGCTTTCGCTGTGATTAAAAGAGCTGTTTAAAATCACCGTTTGCTTGAGAACTGTGAATGAAAAATCACCTCGTGATTGACAGCAGCTTGGTATGGTGTTTGTATAATCGATCCCATTAATTGTGACTGCAAATAAAATACCTTCGGCTGGCTTCATATGAAGAATTCGTGGGTGAGTATGTCTTTTTTCCTATTCTTAATTTTAATACGTTATACAAGTGGTGTGAACTGACGAGACAGGAGAAATTAAATATATTAGCACGTGCATATGTCGAATGAAATGTTTTTATTTACATCGTGCGAAAATATACAGGCTGATTCATTTTCGGCCCTGTGTTTTAAAAACAAAACGAACGTAATTTTGTTCTTTTACCTTTAGCACCAACATTTGGCCTTGTAGAGAAAAAATAAAAAAACATTCTTATGGCGACTTTTAAATCTCTAGCCGATGGTGTACTCGAAATTTGTATGACGTTTCGTTTCTTTCTGGCCATCATCACTTATCTATTTTTTATAGGCGCCATATTGGATTTACACACATTCAGAAAGTTTTTTTCTCTAACATTTCATTTATCGTTTACTAGTAATACAAAAATGTCGCACACCAGCGAAGAGAAACGATATATGTTAAGTATTTTTTATTCTTCGAACCGAAATTCAACAGAAAGGAGTACAAGATGTTTACGTTTGTATCCAGAACGATAACAGCGTCATCGTACCATTTTTCTAGATCTTGATAGAAATTTGATCGGCAATTTTCGTTTTTTTTAAATATCTTCAAAAGTTGACAAAAAATGTTAAGTCCGAATTTCGAAATACTAACAAATACTCCTCAAATTTCTTAACAACAACTTTACTAATTTAATTGATCCTGTATCTTCAATATTAAGAAAGTTTATATGGGGGAGAGAGAAAACGTATATTAAATTTATTTACATTTTGAATGTGAATAACAAATTGATTGATGGGGAGTTTCTCATATGCCATATTTATTTCCACCTATAATTTAAAAAATTACCTCTGCTCGCCGGGTTCTCGTACAGCAAAAATAAGATTTGCTATAGATAACAAAAATAATTTATTTTACTGATATTAATACATTATGCGTTAGAGTGTATATATGTATAAAAAACGTTAAATATATTTTGGTTTATGATAAAATAATTCTTTATTATTGTATCCATATTAGTGTCTTGATCATAACAGAAAACAAACTCTAAAACCATCAGAGTATTTCACATATGCTTATAATGCGAGTAATAAGCCAAGATACACTCGATAAAATTGCAATAACAGTGTAGACTGCACTTCATTGTTCTTGATTATGTTTCTTAATGTAGACATAAAAAAAAACAACGTATCTTCCTGATTGTATATACCTATTCATCCATATTGTACTAGGTAATATCTCATACATATCAGTTCAACCCTCGACATGATCATTAATTCCTATTACAGTTTAAATGTCATAAATTGAACCGTATATGAAATGAGACAACACTCTAGACATGTTTTGTAAAATTACCAATATTTAATGAACAACCCTCGTATTTGCTAGTTTTATAATCTCTTTATTTATTTCCTAATATTCCATTCATTATACGAAGGTGTTTTATTTTTAGCCCAACTAGCTTTACATTTTATCTCTACATAAATTATTTTACTCTATCCTAACTCTTTATTTATTTTACAGTATTTAACTCTGCCTACAATCATATACTTTAATAAATCTCAATAATCTTTTTTGAATTACTTGTTTTTTTTTTAAAACTAACATTTTATATATTACTGATTTCTGTAATATCTAAATACTTTCTATATTTTAAATATTCTAGTCTACTAACGAGTGTTCAATAAAACACCTAGATGTCACCACTACTCATTCCATTTTAGATGTATAAAACAATTAATGCCAGTTTACTTATTACAAATTTCTAAATGTTTAATTGTTGGATGTGAAATGCTATTTTTCTTTATTAAGTGGATTTTTGATTCCTCAGATTATACTTCCTATAACATTTACTTAATTCCTTCGGTAAGAAAACAATGATAAACAGATTCCAAATCAATATGTCAAATAACATTTATTTCTTTCAGGTTATAAATTTACCACAATATTTCCTTTAGTTGATAATTTGATTATGATAAAATAAAACGATATTCAACTAATAAATAATATGTTTATATTCAAACTTCGTGCTTTTTTAAATACTGGACATTTGCTAACAATATTTTTAATACGGAAACCTGATATTTGACGCTTAGAAAATATTTAATCTAAAGTGTATAGTTCCCAAATCCAACTAAATAGTTCAGGTACGTGCTCTGATATTATTTATTATTGATAATCAAAATTAAGTAATATTTTCTATTACTTTCTTTCTCAAATTACTTTATAATATTATTATAATGTGTTCAAAATTATTTAATTGCTTGATAACTCCAATAATTTTTATATAAATGACAATTATTCATATCTTGACATATTACTGGATAGTAGAGAATTAAAAATAACTTGTGTTGTTTATATCATATTGCCGTGATCTTTACCTTAGAATTTAAGACAATACTGTACATAAATATATAATGTTAGAAATAAACATGATTAATGTTGACACCAAGATATACTAGTACAGTTAGATTAATATTAGCAATAAGAAAACACACTCGTAGTTTAAGAAACATTTATTTTAAAATAAATTTTATTAAGCCATACAATAACACAGGTATGCACATAGGGTATAAGCATTTTAATTAAGATTATATGTATATAAACACTATTTAGATATAAGTGAGGCAAAACCTCAACAATAATAGTAAATGTCACAAATGAATATTTATTTTCAGAAGTGATAAACCAGAGGTAATGTTTTATTTAGAAAATAAAGAACCTGACTACAGGTTAGGAACAAAAAGAGCTCTGAGTATATTATGCAAAGAACCTACATTTAAAAATGGAAAGACCCTTAAAACCAACAACCGTGAAAGAGTGATGTTAACCAACGGGACGATTGTAAGAGTCAATCATTTAAAAGCAATTAAATTATACTCAGAGAATAAAATAAGATATGCTCGTAATGAATATGAAGAGGCTTAATGCACTCATATAACTTAAAGATAAAATACATACAGTTGCGATGAAAAGGATATTAAAATAAAGTATATCATAAAGAACAGCACAGAATCGTATAATATTTCAATATACACAACAAAAAGTATTAATTCTCTTCGCAATACGAATAACAGAAGTCCTTTTCATGGTTCCAAACTTTGTGCACATACAAATAAACATCTATAACCAAAGAAATAAGCAGCATTATTATAAAAGCAATGATTCATTACAGCATATTAAACATACAAAATTCTCCAAGAACGGAAAAATGGTTCGAGGAAAGAGCAGCACAGACGGAGGGACTGGCAATTGAAACAATAACCAACTTCTTTCCATTCTTTCCGATCAAAAGCAACAAAACAAAGGTGCGAGTAAGGCTAGCGCTCGGACGAAGAATCTACCTGAAAAACAGTAAAAGTAGCAATGAATACATTTATAAGTACAATAAATATTTACGATAGCAATAAAAGAATAAAATAAATATCAATATACTTACTGTACATTAGATATAAATAAATAAAACAACAAATACCGTCGTGGGTAAATGTGGAGAAACATCAAATGTCAGAAATAAACATAATAAAAATAAACGCCAACCTAAAATTTGAGAAGAATAAGAAGAGATATGGAATAAGTATCGAGATATCCGCTAGAGGCGCCACGACGAACAATTTGAAAATAAAAGCACGCAAAGACAATCAAATAACGAGCGGCATTTATTTTCAACTATAAAAAGGGAGTTTTTACAGAAAAAGAGTTAGTTGTTAGCTGATACCTGTGACTTTAAAAACTTCCAATACACAGCAAAGTGATAGCATCTTTTAAAGTAGATAATACATTTATACGTCAAGCGAGTAGTGATTAAGTGGAGTTTTTACACACTTACCATTACTATCGCAGTGTAAATAAATAAACAAACCAACTAACAACTCACAAACTAAGTAGAAGCATACACGCTCCTAGAGGAATAATTCCCAATTGTTTTATCGTCGCCATATTTACAAGAAGTAAGCGTCACCAGTAAAATTATAGAAGATTCAACGGAAGGAAGAATCAACAAGAATGGACAAACAATTTCAAGCAGAATTCGAAGAATTGTATGAATCTACGCAGTGAGTAGTTAATAATATTGTCATTACAATTAAATTTAATCAAAATACACAGGTTCTCTCCAAGCACTCCATTTCTTTTAAATAATTATTTATTTAAATAATAGAAAGTAAATATAGGGACACAATATTTATTAAAAATAAAGAACACTTGTCTTAATAGTGTACTGTGTGCGAATACTTGCACAACGGACCAGTGTTCAGTAAAAAAAAGACATTAGTAAGCACAGCTTTGAGTAACAGTCAAACTTTTACAAACAGGAACGCCTAAAAGCTTCGCACTAAGAATCTAAAGACTCCGTGAGAATAGAGGTTTAGACAATTAGTTTGTGATGCATTAGGAACGTACCTGGGGTGGTGATTGATCCAAGCTTTATGTAGTACGTGTGAATGTTTGCATAAAGCCGATTAGTCAGTACCTTCATTATCAAGTCAACATAATTTGGACCTAATATACAGGCCTTCAGTAAGAAAAGAGTGAAGGTGGAGAAACCCTGTACTGACTGAATTCATATTAAAATAAACAATTACAATATTATCATGAAAACTGCTACTTATATAGTATTGTAAATAAGCAAATAAAATAAGTAATATACATGCAACAATAAATTTTAATTATTGTAATTATTAAGCAGATAATACATATTTTTATACATAAATAATCTGGTGTCATAGTTATTTGAATTCCTATCCCACACAACTTTAAAATAATAATAATTAAGGAGAAACAAGTAAGGAAAGAAGTAAATCACAGTAGAACCTACGAGAGATAACAATTTATGTTGTTTTGCCTATAAAGCTAGCATAAACTACAATTTTATTTATTTATCTAACTAATAAATAAATAAATTATATAAATTTCATTTAGAGGCAAATACTACAGCAATATGTAATAGTTGTAATAACTACTAGTTCAGTTTATTTCAATACTGAATTATATTGTAAATAATTAAATCTTTTCCAATATATATAAAATTGTATCTTTCTTTAATACTGACACAAATAATATACTAAAATGGTAATACTTAATTGCTTTCTTCTTTCAGATGAGTAACTATCCACTTCCTGATGACGTTTTTGGACGGATACTACTTCCTTGATGTTGTTCAACTTAAATCTTGTTCAAACCCTTAAAGAAAGAACTCCACTTGTCTTGTATGGGATCTTGTTCGACGTTGGAATAAATTGTCCTTTTATTATGATGCCGATTCTCTTAGTGCCTTTATGGATCTCTTGTGATAAACTGCCTCTTAGTACCACCAGTACTTCTGGAATTAGCGGATCTTGAAAATTGTAACAATCTTTATGGAATTTCAAAAATTCTGGTAATTCAACAGCCTCCTGCAAACTCCTATAATCCCAGAATCAGCAACCCTATTTCGGATGGATCTGGATCTTGTATAATTGTAAGTATTATCACCTTTTCTTTTATGTTAATTTATTCGTAATTAACGTATTTCACTCGAAACACACTTTACTCTTCTATAATTAACGGTATTCGTGTTTTATATCAGTAATTAACTTCGTTCTGAAAAAACACGTCTCTCGTATTTTTGAATTTTAAAAATTCTTTTCGTTTATTTTTTCATTTCCCTAGTAATCCTTTCTCATTTTGTATTCTCCAATCAAAGTTTTACAACAGCAATAACAATCAACAACATAGCTTTTAAATTCTCTAATATACCTAGAATACTTCTTAAAATTGTATTATCTGATTATCTAAATTCTTTTCATAATTTTATCAACCCTTCTTTACATATTCATATCCCAATACCTCTCTACATCTATATTTCTGAACAAATGTCAAATAATGACAGTTCCTGTATTTCAAATTATTCCCGGGAACTGTTCTACATTACAATCTATACACCTTTCAAAATAAGATTCTAAATATTTTTATCACCTCATAAACGTCAATTACCCAAGTTTTTACAAATTTATAATACATTTTACAAAATAACAACTAATATTCAACTCTCTTCTTTCCAGAATATTTTGAACTTCTAAGAAAAATGAACATGGTCAACCTTTCCATATACAGGTGGTTTATAATAAAATTCGAATACTTGTTAAATACGATAAACCTCTATTATGATAAACCTAATAAATTTTATTTTAAACACATCATAATAAATTTTTCTACGTTTATTTAATTAAATTTGGTAACTTTCATAACTTTTCATATTATATGGTTAACGTATGCCTTTATACTATAACAATATATTTTACTTCGAAACTCTGTTGCTGGAAAGATTGACTATTTCATTCATAATAAGGTTATAGCTCGACCTACAAATATTAGACAGAATGTATACTTTAGATCAGCTACCCTTTTGTTAAGAGAACTGTACAGTAGTTTTTAAAGTATTATGTTAATTTTGAATTTGCAGAAATTCTTTTGTAGTTCAACATTTCAAGCATGCATAGCCTGAAACCACTGATATTATAGAGGTAAAACAAACAGTAAACTGTGGCAAGAAAACTTCATTTATGCATCACTCCTCTCAAGTACAATCATATAAAAAGCAATCGTACCTGGCATTCCTCTCCCTGCAAAAGGCCATATGGTGTTCCAGGTATTCCTTTAGGTCCAGGTGGATATTGCAAAATGAGCACTGGGTGAGTTCTGGAATTGCGCGAAAAACACACCCATTAAATTACATGTAACGCTAACATTGATGCAGTACATGTGGAATGTAACAATCGTGAATATTAAAACATGAAAGGATTTTTATGTAATGAAAAGAATTAACAACATTTGGTCAACACATAACCATGAAAAGAAAAAGATTGTTAGTCCCGAACAGCTGCTGCATAAACTGTTCCAAAATTACAAAAATTTCTCTTATATTATTAATATTTTGGACAATGAGGTACAGGTTTGATTCACATTCGATAACTCAATATCAACCTTAATTACTTTCTTGAAATATCCTTCAACTTAATCAATTCTATTCATTTGATATTTAATAAAATAATTTAAAAATAATCTTCTTTAAAGTACTAACATCAAGATTAAATATATACAATACCTTCTATTGAAAACACTCCAGCTGTATCCTCAACACATCTCGTTTTATGTTTCGTCAAATGCATTTTCAAGCTAAATCCAAGACAGCAAAATGTACAGGCAAATACGTCCTTCACGATATCTTTCGTAGTGCTAACAAAGACTGCCCTGATAATTTTACTTGGGTTGTTTCCGTATTCCTCACCAAGATACACTAGTAATTCTTCACCAGCTTGGATTGGACGAGTGCTCTGATAATATACATTTTCTTCACTTTGAAAGGCATACAAGTTTCCTTCAGAAATATTCTTGGCAGGATTAACATATTGCATCCAATTCAAATATTTCGATATATTTTGGTCCAAAACAAATTTCTCCCCTTTCATTTCCCAGGGACATTCTGTTGCAGTGAGTCCAGTGAAAGGACCAAATTTCACACCTGCAGGAATAATCCTTATAGCATATATTCCAGTTTGTCCGAAACAATCTTGAATTTCTAATACACCATTTGGAATATCTTTACGCGCTCCTTTATCTGCACTATTCAAAACATGTTTGTTTAAAATATGCACAAGCATTCCACACTCGATGCAATAGTCTTCGTAATATGCTTCACAATTTTCACAATCTGTTGGCCAAATTTAAATGAATTAAGAATCACAGCATTTACTATCACTTGATGATAAAACATATATTTAACACTGTCATCAGCAGTTGAAACAGCCTGAATATATTTGAAACATAGGTTGGAGAATATTAAAAATTAGTGATGGGCAGAATCAAGAACTTTTGAGAATCGAGTACTTTGTTCTCGAGAACATTTTGGAATGAGTATTTATCCGAGAACCGATACTGCCCGAGACCAAAACAAAGTTGGGAAAGAATAATAATAATAATAAATAAAAAACATCGCTCTGGATATTATTTTGTCTAAAATTTTATTTTGTAATCCAATATGCTTGTCACGCATATTGAGACCATTTAAAACGACATATATTAATAAATTTCACAATTAAACATAAATGATCGGCACTGCCTGAAAACACATGGGGAAGCGCAATACATATTATTATTTGGAAGAATTGATAGTATAAACAATCAAATCTTAACAGTAAAGAATCTCTGACAAATGTGTTTTTATTTTGTTGAAAATTGTTGTTATTTTTCGTTCTTAATAATAATAGATAATATAATAGATATACAAATATAGATTTATATTATTCACCCACACCTTTCAAACTCGATTCATTTTATAATTTTACAAACTTTTCATGATACACTATAATTGTTAATTGTAAACTACCATCCCACCTTCCTTTTTCCTAATGTTTAATTTTTTTCTAATTGATTCTGCGGTTTATCCGAGAACTAAAAATGCTCGAGTACTTTGCATCAAGTTCTCGAGAACAACGAGTACTTTCAAGAATCGAGTACTTTCGATTTTTTGTTCTCGAGATCTCCCATCACTATTAAAAATTTATATTTACTTTCATTAACATAGCCTACTATCTGTTATAACTCTAGACTACAGCTACAACAAATTACAAAGAACCGCTATTAATATCCATTTACTTACATAGTAGTCCATTATCTATCTCAATTTTAATATCATCAGCATTGATTCCTTCTCTTATTTTAACGTTGTCATTCTTTGCTTCAGTCATTTCGAATGATGCGACTTCTGTTTTAATGTTGTCCAAACATGTGGGCTCATCATACTGTTCTATCTTGCAATGCCAATTGGGGCCTTGTAATTCAGCATTGTCTACGGTAATAGCAGTTTCAGAGATACACACTTTATCCTCTACAAAACTGTCTTCTTGGCATTGTTCCTCCTTTACATTTAATATGTCTGCCGAAAGCATTGCGTCATCCATATTAACTTGGTCAACATGACCGGCCATTATTAACCCTTATTAATTTGTGAATTTCCGCTAAACCTAGTAAAACAAATACAAGAATCGTATAATGCAAATGGCAGCTGAATTGGCAGATGCCGTAACTTATTAGAGCGTCGCTGCCAACCCATTATAAAATTACAATATTGTAGGGAAGTAATTACCAAATTACCGTAGTTTAACCAAACATACCGCACACCAATTATAATTGTTATTACATTATAGTTGTAATTGTTATAAGTTATCAGCAAGGGCAACTCTAAATTTTCTTATTTAAAAATTAAGATGTACAAGTTGTACAGCGGAGATTTTAAAGGCAACGCACGTTTACAGTAGTGGTGAATGGCGGGAAGATTTTAAAACAAGACCCACCTATTAAAATCTTAAATGTCACATTCAAACATTCTAAACTAATAATTATTCCATTAATTGCGTTTATAATAATTCTCTTGATTATTATTTAATAAAATGTATCTTAAAAATATAATATACATGAAATTCCATTTATTTTATATGTCATGGTAAATATGGCATCATATGCAAATCATAGATAAACAATCTTCCAATCTCTTTGGATCATAGTAGTCATACTTAAGAAATACATTTGTCAAGGGTTGTACGAATTGTGGTTATGTTATAGTAAATAAGGGAGACGACATTACGTGATCAAACCGGGTGTCTACCATATTGATACTACACTTGAATGAAACAGGTGGTGTTAGTAAAAAGTGGAGTGTTTGTTGAGTGCATTGTGTATTAGAATTATATAATAAGTTTAATATGAAAAGACATGGTGTCTTGTGCTCTACGTAGCTGCAACAGCAGAGACGGAGTTGAAAAGAAGAATTTGTCTGGTTAGTGTCAAAATAAAACAATGTGCAGGGCCGTAATTGGAAAATTTCAATTGGTGCCTCTGTAGGTTCATAAATAAACTATTACATATTGAGTGTTTATGTCGTAAAATTGTATGACATTTATGTTTTAGATTTCTCAAAGAATCAACACGTCGAAGAGCTTGGACTGAATTTGTAAATAGGGGTGCTTGAGAACCGACGAAAACAAGTGTTCTGTGTTCTAACCATCTTTTAGATGACGACTTTGACCGTACCTCAAAATGTTATGTTCGACCGTTTATTCATAGATCATGATTATTTGCCGCATACACTGTCCGAATTTACAATATACAGCGTGTCCAGATTTCGATGCTCACCACTAGTATATCGGTTATTAGAAGACATAGAGCAACGGTTAAATGGTGAATGTTTTGCAGAATTCAATGCTCGCAACAAATCTCAATCAAATCCCCATGTTGATATATGATTTGATAGTCCATAGTATGTCGTTATTCCGGTAGACTATCGGTTATAAATCTGATACGTCTAATTGTATAAGTAGCAGAAGATAAGTGTTTGACTAATTCAACTACCTGCGGCTTCCATGTTAATCTTGTGTCTAGTCTAATATCAAGGAATTTTCAATTCGTAGAATATATGTTTGATCTATGTTTACTAGTAAAATAAATTGTCTCACATTTATCCTGGTTAAGTGATAAATGATTGGCTGTGAACCATTCCAATTTCTAAATTCTGAAGATACCAAAACCTTAAAATAATGTGGTGTTTATAATGCATTTTCTTTGTAAAACGTACTACATTACTGGTTTGAAAGCCTCACATAAACCAGTCAAGTTGATGAAACCATGCAAAGCAACTTAATAAATGTTGTGGTTCGGATAGCTTTTAATTACTTTTTCTTCTTTTACATAATATATCTAGTCATACCGAATATATAGAAGACTGTTTTAGACATACCTATTGAACACATAGAAAAAAATTAGAATAACCCAAACTCTGAACCCGAAACAGACTGACATTTCATGTAGGTGTGATGTAGGTGAGTATTTAATAAAAATGCTGACTTTTTAATACCGTTTTCTTGTTTAGATTTATTTCTTTAAAAAATATGAATGCGTTTTTTAAAAAGCCTTTTGTATGTCTTTTTTTCTATTATGTTATAGAAGGGTAATTGTGAGTATAATAAGGGAAAAAAATAGTAATCCTACGATTCTTCAATAAAATATTTTGTGCTTAAGTCTACTTTATCACAGTTAAGCTATATAGGTTAATATTTTGTATTATAATATTCATCACCTGATGAAGCCCTAGTAGGGTGAAACAATTGTTGTGAATTAAATAAAACTGTTTTGAACTCAATTTGAATTTATTTCAATTTTTACTTGTCTATATAGGTTATGTTGATATGTAATTCAAGGGCAAACGATGTGAAACGCAAATCAAACAAAATATTCTCTTATGTAAAATTTAATAGAAAATATCAAAATATATTTACATTTTTTATAAACTTCCGGATTAAATTGTGGGAGTGGCGTTGAGAATATTTCATTGGCTGAGCACTTTCATTCATTCGTATTAATCCGTTTGAAAGATATCAGAGGACGACACTTTACTACATAAGAAATATTTACAGTTTTCTCTAGGTTGTATAACTATAGTATTTATAAACAAGGGTATAGTGTATCGTGCCGCACGATACACTATACGGGTATTCTCACTTTAGCTGTCAATGACGTCATTGCGGAGCAAGTCAGATTGACAGTTCTCATATCTGCTGCATTTTGACACAGTTTTACGTTATTTTATCGGTTTTCTTTTAAATAACATGTATTTAATATGCCTGGTTGTGCTGCATACGGTTGTCGTAAGCACAATCGAAAAGTAGAGACAGTCAGATTAAATATTACAGATTTCCCACGGAAGAGACGGTACGAAATGTGCGGTTAATTGCGTGTAAAAGGCAGGATTTTATAAATTTGAAAAATGGTATATACACAATGCAAAACAATTTATTATGTGACTTCATTTTAATACTGGGCTATCCAGATGCTAGAGTTATGCATTAATGATCTGTGTAAATATAAACTGGAAATTGTAATTGAGGTATTGATAAGTGTTTCATTTAGTGAATAAAATCATTGCCAAAATGTAAATACTGATATTTATTTAACATATATTTTGAAGCTTATATTTTCTTTAGCACACAATTAAATCTTATTTAGTGAATCGCATAGATCTGAAGTATTTGATATTGGTATGGTACAGCTACATCGCTTTTAATAGAAGGGTCTCGAGCAATTGAAGAGAAGATAAACCAACATTTGAATGAAGCAAATACAACTTGGTTGGAATTTGTTATATTTAATATACATATTTTACAAGTATGTTTTTAATAATTATAAATTACCCACTGAAATAAAACTGACTCCACTGTCTTCAAGCTATAAATTAATCTTGATTCTAGATTAAACAATAACAGTGGTCAAGTATTTCAGAATTTTAAGGGGCTTTGTATTATACCTAATAATATCAAGTTAAAATAAAATTACCAAACTAATTTGAAAAGATATTATTAGGTTGTTTTTGTGTTTGATAAAAACATTGTATTTGAACAGAATACAATGTTTATAAAAAAAAATGTATTATATGTTTCTTAAGAAAGATACCATGGATGTTATCGATAAATGTAAAAGGTAGGAATTCTAATTATGCTTGCTAATATAAAAGAACAACCTTGATAGTTTAAGAAGTTTATTTCAATTCAGTTTGAATAAATGTTTTTAACACTATTAAAGAAAAAGCTATACAATTTTGTATCAGATTGAAATCAAAATACTATTATCATTATACCCTTGCTATATATTAATGAAAAGCATCCTGAAATAGTTAACAATAATTTAGAAATTCTTAATAAGCAAGAAAACCACCTATGGTGTCATCGATGTATAGAATGCCTCATAATACTTTATGAATGTTTGCAGATGTACACATGTGTTGCTCTTGATGTGACTTGGAAAAAGTATTGAATCAAATCATTCACTTTCATTATAGGTGATCAGTAAGCATCGGACACTTTAAAGTTTCAAAGTCAGTCTATGTCGATGTCCCACACAAATTACTGCTGAATCCTAAAGTACTCAGAACAGCTATATATGTATTGTCAATGCCATCTATTTTTTGACTTTTAAGAATTTTTAACTCATGTTTGTTGCTTCAAGTTGTCTTGTTCTTTGAATCTGGAAGAAATAATGTGGGAACTGCATCTGAATTTAAATCTTTGTATGATTTTTGGGAGAATTGTAGTAATTCTTGTTGGAACGATGTATGAAAACATGATGGCTCAAAATGAATGGATCAGATACATGCTGACACGTTTTAGTTTTTTAATTATGAACAATGATAAAATCAGACTTCTGGAATTACCATTTTCCAAATTTATTAATGCCTTTTACACGCAATTAACCACAAATTTCGTACCCTGTCTTCTTTGGGAAACCTGTAATATTTAATGTGGCTATCTCTACTTTTTCGATTGTAATTACGGCACCCGTATACAGCACAACCTGGCATATTAAATAGAGTATTATTTTCAGAAAATGATAAAACAACTTCAAACAAACTGCGTCGAAATGTTGCCCATATGAGAACTGTAGTGGGACTCTGTGTACTTTCGACTTCCAACGACTTGAATCGATATCGATTATCGCTAACGATTCTCGCTTTGAATGGTACTCTGTGTAACTATCGATACGCGTTCGGCAAAGATCGGAAGAATACTACCTTCTTTAAAAATATTTGTCAGTGTTTTAGGGAATTTGTTGAAATCGCAAAATTGTTTGCATTACCGGGAAGTATAATCAGCAGATTCATTACATTTACTGTTGTAGATTCGCTTTATTTAGTAATATTTTCTTGGTATGCTAGTTGTAATCAGAATGTAATATTGCTGATTTTGCATAAATATTTTGTACATAACATGTACATACATATATCGACCTCTAATATAATATATATGTTTATATTATATGAGATATACTTATAAATAAAATAATTAGGTACTAAAATATAGCAAAACCTTCCACATATATTTTAAGTAGATATTTGAAGAATTATTCATTCACATTTAATAAATTCAAAGAGAAATGAAAATATCAAATGTAAAATAATGACACAAATTTAGCGAAACTTTCCATATATATTTTAAGCAGATATTTCAAAGAATTACTAATTCATATTTAATAAATTCAAAAAGTAATGAAAATATCAAATGTAAAGCAAATATAAAAATCGTCTTACGTAGAAGGTATACGAAATAGAAATAAAATGATATAGCAATTCTTTTGAAAAAAATATATTTACTTGCGGTATCCACATGTTTTATAACTTGCCCAAATTATTTTCTTTATATTACTACACTTTATATAGTACCTAGTTTATTTTCTGTCTTTCTCTTACATGCGCAGGAAGTTGCAAAGCGAGAGACGTCTCTTTTTAAACGAGACATCCCTTGGCTTCACTTGAAGACGATAGTGGGCGAATGGAAGGGGAAGCGAGATCGACGACAAAAATGTTATACAGAGTACGAATTTTCACCAAGACGAGACGAAAGTGGATATCGATAGAGCACAGAGTTCCACTACTGTCAATCTGACTTGCTCTTCAATTACGTCGACAGCTAAAGTGAGCATACCGGTATAAGTGTATCGTAGGGCGTGGGGCTAGGTTAAGGTCCATTATCTAAACATTCTAAACAAACGAGAACGCCATTAGTTATAGCAGAAGTTAGAGTATTTCCTTTTATCTATTTATTTATTTCATTATAATAAGCGACTGGTGAGTACCCAAATTAAATTAGAATTATGAAACAATAACATCAGAGTTAAGTAATGTAATGGTTGTTTTTACATATTTTAGCGGATTATTTTATAAACACATAACCTAGTACCGTTGATTGAAGGAATATATAAAGATGCGCAACGCTATAGTAAAATTGCGTGTCTTTCCGTTAGGTCGTCCCGCAAACCCCTTGCCGAGAAACATCATCGCTGTCTCGGGCTGTTTCGAATCTCGAACCCAAACGACTGATACAGTCGCTGTAGATCTCGGATCCAGTTTTGGCTACACTCAGTGCTATGTAGTGGCGCATCTTTATGTATTCCTTCAATCAACGCTAGTACATAATAAACAATTTTTTGAGGACTGCGTATTAATCGCTGTTTTTAAGCTACAGGATATATATTAATTTATAAACAGTAAGTTTTATTTAGAAGACTATATACGTTTATTAATTAACTTATTAAATTATAGCGGCTACAAAACATGTTATAAGTTTTTCAATGATTGCGGATTACTTTAAAGAAAACATGAATCTTCTGCAGAGAAGTGAAAATTCATATAGGAGTGGAAATGTGATAAAAATGTAAACCAGCAATGTTAAAAGGAATTGTTGATGCAAGTATGAAGAAACGATCTTATAATGTGGAGGTTTTTACTTACTTTGTATGTAATGAATATTGTTTTCACAAATTTTGTTTATTATAGATCTCGGTTGATCCACTTGATGGAATAATTGACGGAAAATGTTCATGTCTAAGAGGTCAAGCAATATGTCATCATATGGCCGCTCTATGCATATATGCACACCATAATGTGAGTGTTACAGACAAATTGTCTTCATGGAATGCTCCAAAAAGTGTCGAAGACATAAATGTTAGTAAATTAAAAGATCTTTTTCCAATGAGAAGAGAATATTAAATTGTGCCATTATGGAGCCTGTTAATGAAGGAGATATGACATCATTTAAAAAAAGCATGTTCCAGACCAATGTTGGTTTCTCATGGTTGTTAAGACCAACACCAGAATGTACAGAGACATTGCCTGTTACACATATAGAAGATATTTTATTTTGTGCAGATTACAATTCGCAAAACAAAATGGAATATGTGACAGAGAAGTGTAAAATATCCCATGAAGATATTTTAAAAATTAATTCGTTAACAGTAGGTCGAGCTGATAATGAAAATTGGCTATTGGCCAGGAAATTACGGCTTACAGGCAGTAAATTTGGAATTGTTTTATCTGCTTGCAAAAGGGAACGTTTTCCTGTATCTCTTTTTAAAAATTTAATGGAAGGCTATGACTTAGGCAAGGTGCAAGCTGTACAGTGGGGTAGAGAACATGAGAAGGCAGCAGTAGAAGTTTTTGAAACGGCCACTGGTATGAAATAGTTAAAAAATGAATATTGATCTTCAAAATTTACAACATTGGTTAGAAACTAACAAACTAAAACTAAATTTAAAAAAACCAAGGCTATGGTATTAAATGAAGGCAAGATTGAAAATAAAAACGGTAATTTGAAACTGGGAAACGCAGAGCTTGGATGGGTGGAGAGGGTAAAATATTTGGGAGTGATTATTGACAAGAAATTAAAATTTAGCGACCATGTAGAGTATATAAGTAAGAAAATAGCTAAGAAAATAGGAGTGCTAAACCGATGCAGCAAGTTCTTAAGTGAAGATACAAGGAAAATGGTTTATAATACGATAGTGCTTCCTCATTTTTATTTTGCTGGAACAATAATCTTTTTGGTTAGCTTAAAAGATATGAATAGATTACAATTATTGCAAAACCGGGCAATGAGAGTAATATTACAGGTGGATAGATATACAAGCATACAGTGGATGCTAAGTAGGTTGCAGTGGTTGGGAGTAAAAGCTATGGTAGAAATTTCTGTGTTAATTTTCATACATAGGATTATATTAGGATTAATACCAGACTATTTTAAGAAATATGTAGTGCAATTTAAAGACATACACGAATATGACACAAGAAATAAAAACGATATTATTTTAGAACAGAAGGAATCTAGACAGGGACAAAACAATGTAGTTTTTAAGGTAACTGTGGTTTATAACAAATTACCAAAATCAATTAAAGATATTTTAGAGATAGATAAATTTAAGCATAAGTTAATAGAACTATATCGAAATAATGAAGTACAATAGTATGAAAATGGTTTTGGTATTTCAGGGATAAGTTGTCATTATTAGATTAGATTTGGTGTTGAATGTTATGAGCTTAAGAAGAATGAATGAATACATATGTTATGTTATAAGTTATAATTAATAGGATATAGAAAGGATTGTAGTTATATAGCAATGTAAAAATGCTAAATGAAGTTATTATTAATTAATTAATTAAACCAGGAGGCTTATACCTGCACACATGTGGATTCATTGGTGTAAGTCCTGATGATTTTATTAATGAAGAATGTATAATTGAAGAGAAGTGTCCTTTCAAATATAGAAATGTGTCATTGCAGCAAGCACTGCAAAATGATAAAAATTATATTGTCCAAATAAAGGACGATAATATTATTATTAATAAAACCCATGAATACTGGCATCAAATTCAAGGAGCTCTACATATCACTGCAAGAAGCAAATGCTACCTGATCGTATGGACACCAAGTGAATGCCAAATAGTTGAAATATACAAAGATGAAGAATGGAAAGAAAATATTACCATATTACAAAATTTTTATCTGAATCAGTTTGTGCTATTTGTTGTTGGGTGACTATTTAATTTTGATAAAATATAAAAAATTATTGCAAGTGTATATTATTTTATAAAAAATGAAAACACCTTTTCAATCAATATTAAAGTAAATAAATTTTATAATTTCATCATGTTATATAAATTTATATTTAAACATTTTATGTTATTAAACCGTTGAGTGTCTCAGCTCACCAGTGAATGTCTCTTTCACAATATGCAAACCTCAAATAGGCATGTATTAAACATGAGACAAAACACTCCTTACATTTATACTAGTACAAATATATAGAATTTGACAAATTCATTACCGAGCTGAGAAACTTAATTTAAAAAGCAAGGCAACAATTGCTGGTGTATAATCAATAACATATTCAATTGTTCTTCCTTATAAATGACAGCTTGCAAGTAATTTATCTTTCTGTACTCATTTTCTTATTATTGTGTGATAAAAGATCTAAATAAACACATTATTTCTATTTAATCCAAGAAAAATATATTTAATGTATTAAAAAAAAATAGAGTTATAATTTTATTTGTACATAAAATATAAAATTTGTGTAACTATGGTACATGTTCTTTAATAGATAAAATTATGTTTGTATCAATGTATATTAGCTTTAAAGATATTATGTCTGTGTTTCTCCTAAGTAGTTTTCCACTTCTCTTATTAGAGGAAACTGAAGGTTTGTCAGTGCTGCTACAACTTGGAAAATAGCATCTGCGTGCTGGACCAGAGTATGTGGAATATGGCCTAGTATACGATATGATTTCATTCTTCGAATTGCACGTTCAACGTGAATCCTTGCTCTGGCTATACACTCTGCTGTACTTGAGCTGGTGTGAATTGCGGATTATTCAGAAAAGGTGGTATATTCACAGCAACACCAGGTGGTACACAGTCCTTTATCAAAAAGCCTTTATCGGCTAGTATCAAATCTCCAGCTTCTAAATGATGTAGTAATCCACAATTTATAACAATTTTTTTGTCTGAAGTAGAACCTGAGTATAAATCGGATGTATATGTAATTACCCCATTTGGTGCTACTCCGACAAGACCTTTCCAGGTATTTTTATGCTTGTACGAACTGTAGGTTTGTTTTTGTTTCAACATACTGCTCCGAGGGACTGCTGTTGAAATTTCTGTGCAATCAATAATTATGCGACAATTCGTGAATGTGCTAAAGCAATTTGGCAGGCATAATTTATTTTTACTTCTTGGTGGGATTGTAGCCATAAACGTTTTAAATAACACCTCGTGTAAAACATAGATCCAAGTAGTAACAATGTTTGATACTGTACCTTGTGACACATTAAACCTTACAGCTAAATCTTCATGAGGAAAATTTTGTCTCAATTTCATTGTCATGAGAATTTGGTCCTCTCTTTCTACCTTTTGCACAGTCCAGTGGTAAAAATAATTGACTTTTACATTCTGGAACATGTCTAAAAGTGCCTTTAATAAATTGTTATTCGGAATCCCAGTGTATAGGAGTATCAATTTATCATTTTTACAAATGTTCTTATAACAAAATTTAGTCGAAAGATCACTCAATTTCGTTTCCATTTCCTGTAACTCTTGCTGCAAAAAATAATTTTCTGCTTCTAAGGAAACTGATGGTGGCAATGATAGACAAGCTGTGTCAACAGATGTACTCGTACTTGGTTGAGGTTCGTCTCTGTAATAAAAAAAAAACTATTCTAAGTATGCACACATTATTTTTTGACATTTCAAATACATAATTTGATAATTATATTTACTTCATATTGTTACACCCTAAACAACGTCGCAACTAAATTATTAATCTAAGGTAAGTTACGGTATAGGGAGATCACTGTGGTGAGGTGGAAGGAATTGAAAATCGCAGGGCCGAGCTAACTCTAGTCGCAGATGGCGTGACGGTTCAGAAAACTAAATTTAGAGAAATGGGCGTCGGTCGGCGGCGACGCTAGCGACGTTGTCTCTGGGCACCAGGACATTGCGCTACCTTAAACGGTAACCTACCTGCGTTCTCTTTGAATTGTCACTGGCTGTGTCCCTCCAGTGAGATACACCTACGGATCACCCTGTATGGGTCAGATACACCAACCTTATCCAAGTGCTAGTCACGTAATAAAATGTTGAGGTAAAATAAAAGAGAGAGAAAGATGGATGGTTTGCTATATATTAATTAACATAAAAAAAATAATTACCAACACACAAAGATTCAACAAAATAATGTCAAAATTATCCCATATGTTACTGACATGAACCAAATTTATAATGGTATATACGAAATTTATTATTTATAAAGGTTATAAAAATAAGTTTAATTAACACCGTGAAACTTTAGAGAAATGTTTAAAGTAAAAGAATTACAATGAAAGTGAAAGTTCAAATGTGCGGTATACTTAATTTTTAGTTCTCAAAGCCTTATCAAAATAAGATATCAGTAGAAAATTGACATAACCTCTGCTTTTATTGGCAGAGAAAAGGTCGGCAGCTGAAACGTTTCGTAAGCCTCACAAGCTTATTTACATGTGATCTTAAATAAGTCGCCAACCAACGGCGATGTTAGTACAATAAACGTTAATTAATCTACTAAATTATAAAAGAAAATCTAAATTTTGAGAAAGGTTTAAGCGTGTTACACAAATGCTTAGGTATGCAATTGGTACTCAATTAGCACATTTTGACATATGACAAATAGTATAAAAGTGAAATTATTGACTTTACTGTAAAGAAATTTTGTTTACAAAAGATATTTAGTGAATTTTGTTTGCAAATGATATTTAATTTAGTTTATTTTAAACATAGGTAAAATAGTATATATAAAAGAATTTACTGAATTTACTGTACAGAATTTATAGTTACAAATGAAATTTAATTAGCACAATTTTAGCAATGGTAAAAATAGTAGAGTAAAAGGAAATTATTGAATTCTACTGTAAAGAATTATTTCTAGAAAATTAATCTGGGTCGTACCTCAGGAATTTACAAAAGTAGGCTTTCACCGAGAGCCCTAACAATAATTCTACTTTGGGGTCACTCGGAATACAACGAAATCAAGTTAAAATATAAGCAAAATTTAATTAGCGGTAACTGTGACCTCACAAATGAAAAGGTGGTGCAATAGATTCTTGCAAATCCCTCGTTAGTTCTTAAAACAGGTAAAATGTCCAGCTTACTGGCACAAAATCCTGACCAAAATAGCCGAGATACAAAACGTGGCTTAAAATTGGTGCTGTACTTATCTTGTGATACAGGTGAGAAGAATGGCACTCTGCCTGGTGATGTAGTAACGAAGTCCTTCAAGAGGCACTCCTCGCAGAAGTCCCTGAGTCGATAGCTTCACACCTCTGATTAAGTACAGGCCACTACAGAAGGTATATCGGTCAATTCGACTAAGCAGGATCTGTGTTCCACTCAATAAATTTTATTCGATAAAGAGTACGCCAGCAAGTACCATAAAATCGGTAGCGTACTACTAGTTCCTAATAGACCCAGAAAAGAAATAAAGAAAAGCAGAGATTAAAACTCTGGAATTTAACAAAAAGAAACTCTCTCAAACTTACCCCGACTTATTTCGGAGAACCGGTATCTTCACTTCAAAAGGGCACAAAGGCACAAATAGCTTAGAGCCCAAACACGTGGTCGACAAACTTGAGTGCCGAAATCCACAAGAACGCCCTCAATAACTAGGTACGGTAAGGTAACGGTAATTTTCCACTTATTTCAATAGAGTCGTAGAAACGATAAGTCAACTTAGACATACAATATGATTTTTAAAAAGATAAGTGGCTTGCACCTGTGCACGTCTATATGAAGAATGAATTGAAAAATGAAAGTCCGATCGCATGCTTCCTCCGACCATGCGTCCCAGACTCACACGCAGTTCTTGAACCCGGAAACAGTTCTGCCTGTACGCGGGAAGAATTTGAATAATTTAACCTACACAAAACTATATTGCAAAAGAAACCGTCAGTAACGTGACCTATATAATTAAACACAATCATCCTCGGAGATCAAGGTGATGACAAAATTCATTGAAATACACTTACGACGTACGTAAGATCCCATAGTTAAATATAACGAAGAAGCAATTTCACGTCTACAAGGTTGGCATTATGCGAACTGTCAGTCTAGTGATCTCGCTTAAAGCACGTAAACAAACGCATCTCAACCTATACACACATTATAAATGACCGGCACCCAGGTAAATAGATTAAATATGACCAAATAATGCACACAGGTTAGCGGCGGGATATATACCCGACAATAATTGATCTTACAGGCAATAGATCCCGACAAAGATACGGGTAATATGTACAGAAGGTTAGGTTCAACTAATGGCTCGGAACGATAATATTCCTGTGAAAGGCCCCCTTATTACCATCAAAAGCATGCCCGTGATAGGAGAATATAAGTATGCACAGTGCCTAAGCTGTTCTTAAGTTACAATAAACCTTTTTTTAAGCAAACAAACAATCAATAAAACCAAAGGGAGTTTTCGATTGCCACAACACATGATTCATTTGGAGCATATGTAAATAAGGTGCTGAAAGAGTATCCTAATACAATACTTCCCTTCACAACTAAGGCAACAGGAAAGCAATAAAAACTAAGATGGAAACAATCAAGAACACACAGATATCGTAGCTCGAGAGCATAGAATGTCGATGGAAATAACAATGTGTACATCCGAAAATTAGAGCGAACGGATAGATGCAGGTAGGGCAGCCCGGCATAAGTTAACGAGCTCGGAGATTATTCATTATAAAACGTAGACTTAAATAAACCTAAACGTGCAATTAGATTCATAGTGTCAATGCTTGCAGGGTCCTAAAATTAAATTTCAATAAAGTTAGCTTAAGAAACAGAAATGTGTTCACACAAAAGATATAAGGCATGTCAAACTAGATCACAAAATATACCAGGCACGGTCGAAAAGTAAAATTTAAGGTACCACACCCTACGAAATGCGTAAGTAATGCGGAACATAGGCAAAAGTAAAAATTCGTCATCTGCCTACACTTCCTCCTTTCAGGACTTCCAAAAGTGAATTTCTTTGCCATATTGTGTAGAAATAATGTAGGAGCATTTTCTCGCTTGCCATCTACAAAATGACAGCTACAAATAAATGCCCCAGGCCCTGGTTCTGCATCTCGTCTGCAAAGTTCTTATTAATAAAATTGACAAACAGATTATACATACAACACATACCTAATTAATTTTTTCCACAATTTTCTAGCATTTGCTTCTGTTGGAAACTTAAAAAACTTACAAGTTTCTCGATTATTATAGTGTTTGCAGTCGGGGCACATTACCATTTTGCTATAAATTTTGATCTACGTGAACATTATATAATAAATATTTTAATACTGTATACTTACAACTCAAATATGCTTAGAATATTAAATTATAATATGGAATGTTGTATGAACACCACGTAAACAAAGCTATCTATCTAAAAAGTAGGGTTATGAAAATCTATGAAACCTTATTAAATCACAAAACTCACATTATAAAACAATTTAAGTTGGCGTATGTATAGTTTTTTCACTCTCTATTGCTATTTCACACCTACAAATCACTATTTACTTTTCAAAATCAAATAAAAAACAATCAAAGATTCACCATTAGCAAATACCAATATGAACGAAATTTGTTTAGATAATGGACCTTACCCACCCCAACAAAAATGGTGATAGTGACGTCACTACTAATATAGCGTATATGTACTTACAGAGTCGATTTTGCAGGTTACACATTGGGGCGGTGGAAAAAGTGAATGAAAATGTTGCCAAGTTGCCGACTGAATAAAGTAAAAAGTGCTAAATCGCAATTTTTAAGTGAATTACAGTTACTCTTTATTTCTAGTAGTGATGGACAAACCGGAATTGTTTCAACAGCCGAGTGCTCACTACCCGGGTGATCTTAATAATTGACACTCGCATCATCACCCTGTATGCATTGCAAATGGCAGAGCCCAGATAATGATTTAGGATTATCTCTATATATAAATATAGTCGTTGATGCGCCTATTAGCGAACATGTAACTTCTGAACGACTTGACCGATTGTGGTCATAGATATGCTAGGATCTGATAGGTGGCGCTGTAGTTAAGTTATTGACAAATTCTATATTTGTGGACCAACATGACTCATATTTACAATATATGTTGGTTATTTATGCAGCGTGAATTAGTCTTAACTTAGTATTAGTCTTAAAAAAGTTCGATCATTGAGTATACGTGTTAGCGTTCAGTCAGCTGAACTTATGGTCGTAAGCAGGGGGTATTCTCTTTAATGAAAGTCCATGGACACAACTTTAAGTTACAGTTGGGGAAAAACTCTATAGATGCCTATGCATCTCATGTGCCGGGACTCGAAAGTACGTAGTTGCAATTTTAGTTTAGAGGCGTTAGCTCAGTTAAAGCTTAGTTTACACGGGAGAGTAACTTGCGATAGCACTTGCGAGAGTAACTTGAACTGCCGTTTACACGTAAGCAAATTATTTCAGCAATTTTCTATCGCAAGTGCTCTACAGATAGAACTTGCGCAAGTTATTGAATGTGCGTTTACACGGGATAGTATAATTTAGTCTAGGAAAATGTCTCGCCGTAGAAAGAGAGTTGCAGCCGCTGGTGTTCTTATTGCTATGTCACGAAAACATCGAAGAGAGAAAGCTAGGAAAAGAATATGGGTCAAAGAATGGATAAGCAGAAGGCCTGCCCTTGGTGCTTACGCTATGTTATTAAACGAATTAAGAAGTGGAGATACAAATAAATTCAAAAATCTTCTGCGTATGTCAGAAAGCGACTTTGACTTTTTACTTCAATTAGTTTCGGATAGAATAGCAAAAGTGGATACAAATATGCGTGAATCTATCAAACCAAGAGAACGATTGGCTCTGACATTAAGGTTTTTAGCAACAGGTAAATTTTAAAATTAAAATAACAGACATTAACATTTATTTCAAAACTACAGCAACAAGCAACGCTATTCAACGGTAAAAAAGGAGTAGTTGTCGGTTACTTTCTTTAAGTGGATAGAATGCCACTAAAACACGAATTGCAATGCAACGGTTTATCCGCAACCACAATAAGCCAAGGTATTATTTGATCACTATTGATTTTGTTTAGTCTGGCAATTTTGACAAGAGTGGTATAAACTTGGTTTATTCCACATTGCTAATGTAACACCGTTAGCAACGTGTGTCAACACAAAAGCGATAATCAACAAAATTATAACTAACATCTAACACCTATGTTTTAGTTAAATTACCAGTAGAAAAATAAATTAAAGAACAATAGCATAAGCTATCAAAAGTAGAATATTCGACTAACAAACATATTTTTAACAATAATGGAATTGCTGTCGAAACAGCACAAGTACCTACAAAAAATACTACAAGGTAGGTAATTAAACCTGATAAACAGACAAACAGTGACTTAAGCCCATGTTTACCACAACCATTTACAAAATCTTGCATTAAATAAATGATGAACATAAAATGAGGCGATATAAATAAAAATATGGATACATCTGATACCTAACAAATTTAGTAGACATCTTATCATTAATACGTAATTAAAAGGGTGACAATTTTGGCTTTAAAAACTAAATAATGTTAATTACATGCCTCTAGAAATAAATATAAGAAAAAGTTCTCTGAACGATATTAGTAATGTTACCTTTTTTATTTCAATACACCCGCAATATGTTAAAAAAACATTAATTGTGCAGCTTCATTATTTACAATATTTACATGCCAGTTTTTCTAATTACAACACGGATGCAGATTTTGTTCTTGGCGAAGACTTTAGTTGACTATAATTTTAAGAACGTTTTTTGTTGAACTTGGAATTATTATTGTTCTTCTGTAACAGAAATGCAAGCACCATATTTTTGCAAATTAAAGCATTTAAAGAAATGTGTGAGTCTTTATTACTAGGAATCTTGGTCAGTGTAAATCTATTTGGGTTTTCCTTTTTTATAGTGTCTCACTACTACTAAAGTTTGATTTGTCAGAATTAAAACATCAAGTGTGGCATATAGGCTTTCTACATAAAGGTCTTCAATTGAGGTGTGTTCCAAATGCACAAGAGTTACACTGCTAATCAAATTACTTCAAATGTAGATTTTTTATATGTCTTTCTAAATGATGTTTGAAGTTTGTTTTAAATCCACACTTGTCACATTTATAATCAAATTGCTTCAGGTGTTTAGTTTTAATATGTATTTTCAAATGACTTTTTTGGTTTGTTTCATATTGACAAGAGACACATTTATAACCATATTCCTTCAGATGTTTAGTTTTTATATGTCTTTCTAAATGACTTTTGATGTTTGTTCCATATTCACAAGAATCACATTTATAATCAATTATCATCAAATGTTTAGTTTTTATATGTCTTTTTAAATCGCTTTTGATATTTGTTCCAAATTCACAAAAGTCACATTTATAATCACATACCTTCAGATGTTTGGTTTTTATATGTATTTCTAAATGTCTTTTAACGTTTGTTCCAAATTCACAAGAATCACATTTATAATCAATTTCATTCAAATGTTTAGTTTTTATATGTCTTTTTAATTCAATTTTGAAGTTTGTTCTATATTGACAAGAGTCACATTTGTAATCAAATTCCTTCAGATGTATAGTTTTTATATGTATATCTAAATTACTTTTGTTATTTGTTCCAAATTCACAAGAGTCGCATTTATAATCAAATTGCTTCAAATGTTTAGTTTTAATATGCCTGCTTAGAGTTCGTTTTTGTTTTGCTCGAAACACACACAGCGAACACTTAAATATTATCTTTTGATCTCGTGAGCTGGATTGTTCTACTTCTATATCTGTTATGGTATAATCAGTCTTAAAATGTTCTTGGTCGTCCTTTCCTACAACAGAAGTGTGCGTATTTTTCACGTGCAGCCTAAGGAATCCTTTAGTCTTAAAACGTCTGCTACATATACCACACATTTATACAATTTAAATATGTAATGCTGGTTGTTGGTGTGCTCCTTGAGAACTGCTTGATACTTCGTCCTGTAATTGCACTGCTCACATTTATATATTTTACGTAGGCATCTCTTCCGTCCTTTCAATGCTGTTGTGGCTTGGTGGATCGGTGGTGTCGGTAGAATGCACTTTCTGAAAATAAATAAATATTTCTAATCTATTAGGCTAAACATCAATGTAAGGGCGGCATTAATTTTGCTAATGTTGTTTAATGAGGTAGATAAAGTCCCCGCCAGAAGTAAGGGTTCGCATTAATATAAAAGTTATTCTCACCATTGTCTTTGATTTGAATACTTTACTTGAACCCTTACCACTTTACACCATGTCGAGTGTGGCTCCACATCATATTTCTTTCAATGTCGAGCTAGAGTCAACATTATAAAAACAATTACTAAAACAGATTAATATGTTTACACCCCTATTCTGTAACTTGATCGTTACGCATTATCGAACGCATTTCACCCAAAAATCGATACGGTCGAAAATTCGTATTCTCTACTTGTTCGATCGTTATGGAATCGTTGGAAAGTCGTTATGAAGTTGTATTCCATTACGACTAGTAAACAGCTGTCGTTATGCAGTGCTAAAAATTTGTGTGTGAATGAATATTGTTGTAAAATATATTTTACTTTGATTTTAATTTTAATTAGACAAAATAAGTATGGATCAACATGTTTTATTATTGGTATTGGCGAATATTGATGAATTTTAAAATAAATTTAAAGAAGATTTTTTTGTTAAAGTAATATGTATTTTAGGAACAATTATATAGAAAATAGGTATTTAAGAAATACAAGTAATCCCTTCCAATTATCTGAAAATAATTTTATTAATTTGTTTAGATTAAATAAACAATTGGCGGACTATTTAGTTAATATACTGTCATCTCACTTGAATATTTCACAAAGAATATCTGCTGTTCCAATGTTTTAAAAATATTAACGACGATATACCATAAACCATATCACCACCAGGAACTCTCTAGAGAGATACATAGGATTATTGAAAATGAGGTGTCTGTACGTCAACAAATACTTCACTATAATCCTGCAACTCTGGCATGTGCTGTTTTACACAATATGGCAGTCGAGGGTAATGTACCCGACCCTGCAAATGAAAATATTGACACATAACATTCCATATCATGGAGACGATAATTGGCTTCATGAAAGGAGAATAGTTACGGAGCAGCATAATCAAAATAACTTTAGATAAATTAAGGGAAAATTACATAGTTACCTCGTTAAATTTGTTACAATTTCATCTAATTAGTGAATTCATTAAATTATGCATTAAAATTTAAGTAATATGATATAAGGGTATAAAATTAAAAAGAAAATTGCAGGGGAAATATTTTTATTTATATAGTACCTCATAATAATATAGTATAAAAATAATGAAAGTAAAATATGATCAGCATTCATTTTAATCTGTATCACTTTCTGGATCAGACATATTTGCTCAGTAATTTTCATTTTTGTCATTTGGAATTTAGAATCTGTTATTTATATGATTTTCTTCAATTTTAGCCGTTGTAAAATTCTGAAGTGCAGCTTATTTAAAACATCCAACTGTTTTTCTTGTGATGCCTTGTATTCATCAAGGCACTATTTAATGACATCTTCAACATATTCTTCCTGTAACAAATATGACAATATCAGTAGAAGTTACAATTACAGTTAGAATACGTAAAATTAATTTTATCAGAATAAATTTAAATACACTGAACTATTTTTTATGCATAGTAATTAATTAATTTTAAATACCTTGGAGATTTTATGCCTTCTGGTGTTTCTTCCAAAAAAGTGCATGTAGATAGACTAGGACCACCGGTTTGTTGTTGCTATATATTACCCAGCCTTGTCTTATTTTAGTACTGGATTTCCAATCTTCAAATGTCTACAAAAAAAAAAATATATAAAAACACCTATATCTAGCCATTTATATGTTTAGCATTTTAACAAAATATCTAACATAACTCTACTGTAAAAAATATTACGCTTAATAATCAATTTCATTCAATAACATTACTTGTTTTTAGAAAGAAGTTCGTCATTTTAATAACATTTATTAATTTCAAATGACAGTATCAGGAAAGCATAAGACACTTTATAAAATGCTAATAGTTTAGGGATAATAAATTTATAATAATTTATAAATATAATGAATACAAACCCTCATCCACTGGTATTTTGTTTTTTGTGAGCCATCTCCACATGCATTTAAAATACCTTCATCCCATTACAAGAGGTATATTTTTACAATCCCGGCAAAGAACATTTTACTATAAAACATCTGTTAAAAATAGTACGTCGTTATGAATAGTTTTACATATATAACCTACAATCCCGGCAATTTTTTACTGACATCGCTTAAACAGCTGATACATTGGCAATATGAAGATGGTAACATGTGTACAGTCCCTGGTGAAAACATTGAATCCTCGTTCTATGACCGATATCGACCGAACTCGTAACGATGTTACTTACTGAATACGCTTTCCAGCGAAAATCGTTACGGACGGGATAACGACAACTTGCTTTACGATAATCGTTCGCATAACGATCAAGTTACAGAATAGGGGTGTAAATCTGTCTTTTCTAAATACTTTGTAATACATAAAGACTGAAACTGTCATGGTAATACATAAAAAAAATATATTTAAGGAGTGAGAACAAAGGGTTAAGTAATAATAATAATAATAAAATTCATTAATTCTTGTGGCCACATAACTGGCAGAGAACATGCGAATGCTATAGAAATGTAAATATAGCAAAACTTTCATTAAGATTCTGCAGTCTGGCCCACCCATCATTTTCAGCCATGATATTGCTCATATCCCTTAAATTTGGTTACTTCTACAAGAAAACCAAACGAATATGTAAATATTTTGTTACTCCCTCGCCATAAGGAGGGACAACTATGGCAAGTTATTCACTACACTACACTAACCCCCCCCCATTAGATACTTGAAGAGTCTCATGAGAGTGCTCTTACCTGAGAGGAAGAAAACGAAGGTTCAAGGTGTTCAGCCACACTAAGCAATAAAATATCCACACCATTCATTAATAAATATTTGGACGACCGAGAAAAAAAACAAAAATCGGCCGTAACATGAGGTTTTATTGATTCTGTTAAACGAAAAATTTCATAATAACCTATTTGGTAATAATCTTTAAAACCACAGTGTATAAATATGCAATATGATTTGATTATACCGAGCCCAGTAAACACTTAATTTATTACTGTTGTTGACATTTGACTGATTTAACGTTTATCTTGTCTATTCCATATTTTCTTCTACTTAAATTATTCTAACACTACACATATTCAGTCGTTTCATTTAATGTGTGCTGCATATTTACTAAAATATATTCTGGAAGCTACGGAGTGTACCAACAGGAACTATATCTAGTGTTTTCAACGGAAAAACTTGTATGTTGTGGTCATTTAGTTCTTACCATTCGGTATTTCAGAAAATGAGAACTGATTATCCAAAATGTAGTATAAAGAAGATGTTTGCTAAATAGCCATTATTTTGTATTTTTAATATTTGTAGATATGCAAGTAGAACATTTTTTAAATTCAATTGAAAAACTTCCGGGCTGAAGTGTAGAGCATTGGTACACTTTATCTGGTCACTAGTATTAAGAATAAGTCTCAATATGTGAGCTCTAAGACACTTGACGGCTAATTTAGTCAATTTTAATGAGGATATTAGAAAGGAAGTGGGTTTATTGTGAATATTTCTACATTATCAATTTTAGTTATGTAAATAGACTGCAACCTATTGGATAAATAGGGACGCTATAATTATAATGCTTTAATTATTACCAATAATGCACCTTGCTATCATAGTAAAATTGAAATGTGCCAACTAGAAAGTGATTTAGCAAATTGTAATTGTGCCAAAGTGTATTATTATATTACATTTTTAACCACTGCTGTTTGGAAATATTCTATATTTATTTTAATAAATGTATGTATACGTATGTATGAATATCAGTTTATTGTAATATTTGAGTATAGTGTACAACAAACCATTCTTTTTGGGTTCATTATTCTATTACTTGATGGCGTTACATTAGGGACGATATTTTCAGGTTAGCAGAAACAATTTCAACAAAGTAAATCCATATACCGGGTGTCCACACGAAAACTTTATATTGAATTATTTCTGGTGTTTTTGAAGACAAAAACTTGAAATTTTGGGTGGTTGTTCAGGATATAGGGGGACAATGAATAGTGTATTTCATACCGCCCCATCGGGTCACCCGCCGCCGCCGGCCACCCCCACTCCAATATTTTAAATGGCACCCTGTATTTTTTTTGGTGGTTTTGAAAGAACACAATTTTCTTGATATTCCTATGTGAAAAAACTAGTAACACACATTATGACATTTATGAGATATTTAAATTTAAAAGTTTCAGATATCAGAAATTATTAACTCCGAAAAATCATAAGTTAGTCATGGAAATAGTTTGCTTTAAATTAGAATTGTCAAAATTGTGACTTTTGTGTTTCATTAATATTAATACTTGTAAAATTGTTCTTAAAGTTTCGGCTTTTTCGCTGAAATGGTTTATACTCTTGAAGAGAGAACTGAAATAGTGATTTTGTATGGGATTGCAAACAAAAATTATTCCCAAGCGGCGACGTTATTCAATGAGAACCATCCAAACAGAAACGTATCTGTTGCTTATGTCAGAACGCTAATAGAAAAATTTTTGCAAACTGGATCTGTAAATAATAAAAAACGGAATACGAATAATTGTGGTGTACTAAATGAAGCTATGCAACTAGCAGTTCTTGGGCATATTAATTTAGACCCAGAGCTTTCGTTGAGAATATTATCCGAAGTTTCGGGAGTGCCAAAATCAACCTGCCATAAGATATTAAAATTAAACAAAATGCACCCTTATAAAATTCAACTTCACCAAGAGTTGGGTGACGGTGATTTCGACAGAAGAGTCGAATTTTGTGAAATAATGACAGATATGATTCGGCAAAATGGAAATGTTTTGCGAAGTATTTGCTTTAGTGATGAAAGTTGCTTTTACTTAAATGGCCTTGTGAACAGACACAACTGTCTATATTGGAGCGACGTAAAACCCCATTTTTTCCGAGAAGGCAACACACAATATCCCCAAAAAATTAATGTATGGGCTGGAATTCTTAATAACCAAGTAATTGGCCCGATATTCTTCCAGGAACATTTAAATGGACCTAAGTACTTACAATTTTTGGAAGAGCTAATACATCCTCTTATCATACAGTGTCTAGAAGAAAACTTGAATGAAATAGAGGAGGAGCAATTATATTTTCAACAAGATGGAGCTGGGCCACATTACTGTTTAGACGTTAGGAATTATTTGGATAATATTTTCCCAGGACATTGGATTGGACGTAGGGGCTCTATTGAATGGCCAGCTCGCTCCCCCGATTTAACTCCCCTAGATTTCTTTTTGTGGGGACATTTGAAATCTGTTGTTTATAAGACACCGCCACAATCAATAGCTGATTTACGTAATAGAATAATAGAGGAATGTCGAAATTTAACGCCACAAGTGTTCGAAAATGTTAGAAATGCTTTTGAAAATAGACTTTATTTATGTTTAAATGTAAACGGTGAACAATTTGAGCATTTAATTTAACTAAAATGTTGTGAATAAATCTTGTTTTAAGTATTTCCATGACTAACTTATGATTTTTCGGAGTTAATAATTTCTGATATCTGAAACTTTTAAATTTAAATATCTCATAAATGTCATAATGTGTGTTGCTAGTTTTTTCACATAGCAATATCAAGAAAATTGTGTTCTTTCAAAACCACCAAAAAAAAATACAGGGTGTCATTTAAAATATTGGAGTGGGGGTGGCCGGCGGCGGCGGGTGACCCGATGGGGCGGTATGAAATACACTATTCATTGTCCCCCTATATCCTGAACAACCACCCAAAATTTCAAGTTTTTGTCTTCAAAAACACCAGAAATAATTCAATATAAAGTTTTCGTGTGGACACCCGGTATACAGCATGTGTCAATGTGTCAATCCATACAGTACGTGGCAACATAGTACCCCTTCTTTCCTTTCCAATGCCAGCACGACCGATGCATGTTCGTAAATACAAGTTAGCGTGGTTAGCAGTAACTATTCGACCACCGGCTTGGGTGTTTGTAATGCGTTCAGAAATAATATTTACGAGTTGCAAGGATTTGTTTTTCTTTTTCCTTTCAGTAAATGCAGAGAATTATTAAGCTGCGTTCACGCTGCATGATACAAACAAAAGCGTAATTCTAATAAAATTAAAAATAAGGTAAAGGGATTCAGAAAATAATAATAAACTACTATAGTCTATTTTTTAATTCGGAGGAGTGTTTTTAAATTGAAGCGCTAAAAAGGAGGCTTGCTATTTGTCAGTTTTCGGGAAGAATTACAATATGGAAATTTTACATGTCTACGACCGCCATACTGTTACAACAGCTGTTATTGTATACATCGTTAATTTTGTCAGTGCGTTTCTGTTCAATTTGCGTTATAATAGTAAAATAGTTCTTTTAAGAACTGAATCGACTGATACACTCTCCGTGTAAATCATTTTCATAGCGTTTTTCTTGGATATGGAGGAAGTAGCAAGCACTTCTGGATCGCAAATTTCCCCGTTGAGAAGGCGAAAATTTGTGATCTTAGGACATCTATCTGTTGTTGAGAAGCTGAATATAGTAAATATATTCAAAAAATTACGTGCTGATAACCCCAGAATGAGGATTACTGCTATTGTCGCAAGAATATCGAGTATGATAGGTTAGTGTTATAATACATTACCATCATTAGGTATATATTATTATGTTATCTTGTTTTTAGGAGTGGCACGGTCTACTGTCTATCGTACCATAAGAGAATATAAGCAGAAAGGACAAGTTATCCCACCCAAGCAAAGTTCTGGAAGACACTCTTTAATTACTGATTATAGTGAAACGGTCAAGAATTCTATAAGGCAAATAATTCACAATTTTTTTTTATAAAAATGAGCTTCCTACACTTGATAAAGTGCTGAATGAAATCAAACAGCGTGATGATTTGCCACAGATGAGCCGTTCAACATTATACAAATTGATGAAAATGATAAACTTTAGGTCAGCGCCAATGTTCTAATTAATATGCAAAAAAAAAATTAGTATATAAGTACTCAAATTTATATTTTACATGCTTTGATATGTTAGAATAAATATGATGTATTATTGTAGGTATATGAAGAGGAATCGAAAGAGTGTTTTGATAGAACGTGATGATATAATTAGGTGGAGAAGAAGATATTTGATGACAATTAAAGATTATCGTCGTCAAAATCGGCCAATTTATTATTTAGATGAAACATGGCTAAACGAAGGTCATACCAAACAAAGAGTTTGGGTAGATGGCAATATAAGAAGTCGACGACAGGCATTTAATGAAGGACTGACTACAGGCTTACGTAATCTTGCAGGGAAAGGAAGACGTCTCATTATTTTGCATATAGGATCTGAGGCTGGATTTGTGGAGAATGGTTTATTGATTTTCGAAGGAAAAAAGACAACCGATTATCATGAAGAAATGAATGCAGAGGTGTTTGAAGGATGGTTTTATAAAATATTAACAGTGCTACCAGACAATGCTGTTATTGTTATGGATAATGCTACATATCGTAGTCGTAAAATTAAAGAAATTCCTACAACAAATTCTAGAAAACTCGATATGTAGGCTTGGTTTTGGTTGAAATAAAAAAATATTGAGTACAAAGAAGAGATGGTTCGATCTGAACTTCTTCACCTAAGTCATCTCAATAAGAACCAATATAATATACATGTGACAGATGAGTTGGCCAAAAGGTGTTACCAAACCTTTTTGAGGTTACCACTCTATCACAGCGAACTAAACCCAATCGAGTTGGTGTGGGCTCACATAAAAAATGAGGTGGCAACTAAGAATACTACATTTAAATTAGCTGATGTGAGGATACTTTTACTAAAAGCAATCCAGAATATCACTACGGACAATTGGAAGAAATGTGTAGGCCATGTGATTAATGAAGAAAGAAGAATGTGTGAGTTAGATGCGTTGGTCGATGATATAATCGAGCCATTTATTATATCAGTGGGTGAAGATAGTTCAAGTGAAATGGAAAGTGATAGTGAATAATTATAAATTGTTACTGTTTCATATTGCTGTGACCTCGCAAACTTGTAAACTAAGAATAGTTTTAGAGATTGATTTAAGAATTAGTTTAAGCTTAGAAATAAAAATAAAAATAAGAAAAAGTCCTATTTAGATATTATTGAGTAAAACTATGCAACAAGAACTACATGAAGGTATACAAAGTTGCATACTCATAGTCAAATTTTTATTATAACAGTAAATAATGAAATATGCAAAGTAAAGTTTATTAAATAAATATATAAACAAAAGATGTAAAATAAAAATTTATTAAATAAAGAAATATATGAAATAAAGACAAAATAAATATAAGTAATATATTTCTTTTGTAGAAAAGATACACAAAAAGTATGGTTTATAAATCATGAAAAGAAATGAAATACGACATGCATAAGGCAATAAAATGTTATGAGAGTTTAAGAATTAGATAGTATTAAAGAATAAAATTTACCTTAGCTTACTACTAGACAAATAAAAAAGGATATAAAAATGTGTAAAACATGGAAGCAATCAGCAGTGACATATTTTTGTATTTAAAGGCTGACATTATAAATAAATAAAAGGTATCTGTGTTCATGATTTGTTCGTAACACAATGCTTCAGGGACTAGAGGCGGACGTGTTCTACAAGGACAGGCAGTGCGGGATAATGGTTATCTTCAACATGTTTCCCATTTTGCCAAGGCGCACTCCAGCTAAAAGAAAAGTAAAACTAACATAAATAAATGGAAAGAAAAATATGTATCGAACAATGAACAAGGTAATAGGTTCATTGACGAGCACAAGGAAGGATGGTATTAGTAACAAGAATAAACCTACCGTTGGGAATCATGTGCAAAGCAGAGGGGACCTTTGAATTGGAAGGTTATGTTGACGTTTAAGTGAATTGTGAACTGTCAGAACAAAATGTGTATGTGTGCGTGAATCAAGGCGGCAACATATGGGCAGCGATTTCACGGGAAAAGTGTATTCCAGTACCAACCTAAACATGGACTAGAGGGCGCAATGGTCAACATAGTTTATTTTTGCCGCTATAAATACGAAGACAAGATTCGACAAGACAGACTTCTGATAACACCTCCGAGAGGTGAACTTCTCAAAACACTTACAAAAGGAAGGTCTCTTAAAGTTTTTAATTGTTATATTGTAGTTTTTCATTATTTCTTCAACACATATAGTCACAGTAATTTATTTTATTTAATACATTTGAATTCATTTGAAGCGTTCATAATGGACATTCAAAACAGATTTTTTGATAACAAGTAAGTTTATTATTTCTTTTGAAAATTAAGTTATACGAGTTGTTGGACAGACATTGATTTTTACGTGCGAATGATTAATCAATGTATTGTTGGACAAAAAATAGACAAGTAAATAATTTATCCTGTAAGGTTTATTTTAAATTTATATAGTTGGAACTACAACCAAATAGGATTAATGGTGTTGGTCAGTTGGAGAGATGTTACGTGAAAATGAGCATTTTCTTCATCGTATTGTCTAGACATCATTAATTTCTTTCAAATTAAGCGAATAATAAATTAGAATTTCACAAGGCATAGATTAAGAGCTCGATACAACACGTGCAAATGGTTGTCTAAAGCAATTAATTAAAGCCTATACATAAATATTATAACGTCGATGAGTATATTCATAAACGTACAATAAAAGTTTACTTTTGTTTATTTGCAGGATAAATATTTATTTTGTTTGGTAGAATAAATAAATAAACAAAAGATTTACATACATTACAACCGGCATTAGGTATAAATGATATGAGCATTTTTCAATTATGTATCTTGTTTAGAGCATAAAGGTGTGCATATAAAGGAAACTATATTTTTGAATCCATAAATTACAAAATAAAAAAAAAAAAATACATGATTATGTTGAATAGACATACAGTTTTTTTTCTTTGAACAAAACTATTACCTTTTTCCCTATAATGAGCAAGAGAAAAATCATCAGCAAATAAGAAGGAACCACAAACATTGCCAGGACCCACAATAGTTATAAGGTACATGACACAACAATATAAGATAAAACACAAAACCAATTATAAGTTCTTGGTGTGTAAAGAATAATTTAAAGAGTATAATGTGTACAAAAGACTATACCCTACGTGTGGTAATACACACAAAAGTATGTTGTTACAGCATATAAATTATATGGCAATATTGTTATTTAAAATAAATATTTATATGCTACAGCAATATGTATATGCTATAATTAACATTTATCTAAATTGTTGTTCACTTGTATATAATAATAAAAAAATTGTGAATAATTATATGATTTATATGTATATGCTATAATTAATATTTGTCTAAATTTTTGTTCGCTTGTAAATAATCATATAAGAATAAGAACCATCTGTGTTTTCTTTTTAAATTTGAAAATATACAAATCACCTTTAAAACTTTTAACTTAAGCATTTCACTTACGATGATGATTCCTTTTTATTTCAAATTAAAATTATTTAATTTTTTGAATAAATTTTTAATTAGAGTTCTCCCATTATTAGAAATACATGTACGTCATAATGCGCTATGAACGAAGTGACGTACATGTATTTCTTATAATGGGAGAACTCTTGACTACAATTTATATAAAATCGTCGCTAGTTTTAAAACTGCCGCCAAAAAGTAATTTTCCAAAATTCCATTGTGTAAACGCGCCTTTTTATTTTACTCCTCCGAATTAAAAAATAGACTATAGATCAGGAGATTGCAGCGGCCATTTGATGTTTCCCGTTCCAGTAATAAGACGGCTTTTATTGCAGACTAGATCGCAACGTGTTCGCAGCTAAATATTGAATGTAAAATCTGGTGGAGAGAAGTGGGAAGATCGGAGAAAATCGTTGTGATGTCGATTGTTGCCGGGATTGGTGACGGACAGTAAGGGGTGCCATGTTGCCACGCATTACTTGTATACGTATAAATCGCACGTAAACATTGTATCCCTATACCTAATGAAAATTGACACATATGGTATATTACTACTATATTGCGTGTGCTATATCTTGATAATGTGTTATTTTTCTTCCCAACTAAGAGAGATAGAATTGGAGTATTGCCTGTTCTGCGCATGCGTCAACTCAAAATGTCCTTTTTGAAATTTACGAAATGACAGATAAACAGAAAACATAATTATAACCTCTGATTTAAATTGACATCTATAACAATGATATTACTGAAAGCATACGTAAAGTTGTTTTTTATTGAATTCAGTTTTGTGCAAGTTTAGTTCATCGGTGAATTTGTAGAATTACCCAGAAAATACGAGGTAGAATAAATAAACGATATGAAAGCTGGTTCGAGTGAATAATTAACAGAAAAGCTTGTGGAGTTATAACTTCTGCGTTGATTTTTACGTGCTTACTGGAATATGTGAAATTATATTATTAATTGTACATACCGGTCCTTCCATTTTGACTAAGAGAAAAGATTTTGAACAGAAAAACTTGTGAACTTATAACTAATACATTGATTTGTACGTGTTTATGGTATATGTGAAATTATATTATTAAATGTAAATACCGATCGTTTCATTTCGTCTTATTGAAAATATTTTGAAGAGAAAATCTTGTGTACATTGATTTCTATGTCCTTATTGGTGTATGTGAAACTATTGAATATAAATACTGCTTGTTTCATTTTGACTTACAGAAAACACATAAATTAATGTTTTATATACACAATCGAATAGATTCAGGTATGTTTTATATGTCAGATTGTATTATATTTCAACATATAGTTTTGCTATGTATTTTTAAGCTTAAGAATGCAAATAAAATTACTTAAATTACTGTATTTAGTATTTTGGCTATATACATATAAAAATAAAACATCTATTTTATATTTGTATACGTACATTATTCAATATAATGTCGCGTAATCAACAATGTAAAGAACTAATTAAATTCCTGCTGTGCTCCTTTATTTAATTCTGTGTCGAGATTTACACTGAAACATGAATGTTTTAGCAAAAGTTATAGAATTAATCAGCATTACATTTTTGTGATTGAATATAATTTTTATTGTTGTTAACTTTTCTTTTAAATTTAGAATGATTAAGCCATTCATGAAAATTAAAACGTAATAGTGTTATTTACGCCCATATGGTCGCAAAGAATATAAACAAACAATTACCAACTCTGATACACTTGAATTTCTTTAGTGCCTGTAATAGCATATTCGTAATCAATACATTTTTCTTTATGTCTATGTCTCATAAACTGAGATGAGTAGAAATGAGACTTGCAAATAATTTATATTATTGCTTGTAAAAAAAGTATGTTGATGTATTTGATTCAATAATTACATCAATGAGCAAAGCTCAATTTCTACTTACGAAGTAAAAAATTAAATTTTATTTTATTTATGTTCGGAAATCTATTTTGTATATACATACATACTTTCTTGGAATTAAAACAAAACAAAAATTATTATGAAATATAAATATTTGTATAAATTAATAGATACATACAAATTTATAAAATGATAAAAATGAAGTGTACCACACGACTTTCTTATACGTATGAGCGCTTCAAGTATACAATTTTAAGAATTTTTTTATACAAAACTTATTCAAAATCCTATTCAAAGTACTTTCATTCTCTTAATAAATCGCTATAGAATGCATACTTTGCAAGATATTCGAAAAAAAAGTGCTACTCGCTAAGAGTAAAAGTGCTACTTCCGGTCCGAATTTTGAAATTTCATATATACAAAAAATATTGCAAATCCAACTCTAGATACTTTTGCACTCTTAATAAATATATATAGAATGCATAATTTCATCCTATTCGAAGTACTTTCATTCTCTTAATAAATCGCTATAGAATGCATACTTTGCAAGATATTCGAAAAAAAAGTGCTACTCGCTAAGAGTAAAAGTGCTACTTCCAGTCCGAATTTTGAAATTTCATATATACAAAAAATATTGCAAATCCAACTCTAGATACTTTTGCACTCTTAATAAATATATATAGAATGCATAATTTACGACATATTTGCAAAAAATCGCTATTCGGTAAGAGTAAAAGTGGTACTTCCGGTCCGAATCTTGAATTTTTTTTATACAAAAGGTATTTAAAATTATGTTCTAAATACTTTTGTACCCGTAACGTACTTGCCTAAAAAGCATGACTTGCGAAGTATTCGCAAAAAACTGATTTTCGATAAGAGTAAAAGACCTACTTCCGGTAGGAATTTTGAAAAACTTTTTAAATAAAATTATACTCAATTTTAAGTATATATGAATTATGTATAAATTTGTTTAAACTTAGCAGTTGACGAAATATTGGCAGAATTCTATTTTTTCGATGAAGTAAACTGCTACTTCCGGTCCACCGATTTTACTGAAAAACTAATCAGATCTCAAGAGGGAGATTATATACGTACATATAAAATTTGCTACGTATAAGAAAGTAAAAAAGATTTAGAGAATGTAACAATATCATAAAAACAGGAATACTGTTTGATGCCGTGCCTACCTTACCGTTCATAACACTGCACTATTTCCTTCCACAATGGTGGGAGAAGTTCAGAAGAACTCATCACACATTGTTTTGACAAAATCTAAAATGAATATTATCTTTATACTGTACCATCTACAAGTTGTTTTAAACTAAAACATATTTTATTAGAAATTTAAATATAAAATACATTCTATACGTGCTTAAGTACAAATTAGAAAAAAACACTTCACTATCTTATAAATAATGTGTTCATCCTTCATGTTATTTTCACAATCAGTGATGCATCATAGCATAAATTCCAATAACCGGCCCAATCTCTTCTCAAAATACCCAATCTCGGCATATTATTATCTCATATCATATGGGATCTGTGGATTCCGTGGTGGACACATGTATGTTCTATTAGATATATATCAAAAAAATTAGAAGGTTGTGGCAAAAAGATTGGTATGTGTCTCTTCTAAGAGGTTTAATAGAAGCCTTTTTATTATGAGCAATTCAAATATTTTAATATGTAACATAATAATAGAATTACCTAATTCATGTAAAATTTACTGTGTTCTTTCTGTACATTGTTCCGATATATGATAGATGAGAGTAATTCTAGAATACAAGAATACCACAATATCTAATTCATTATTATTCTTGTATGTTGAGTTGAATAATTTAGGTGTTGTTATTATATCACAATTTTTTTTACATGACCTATAGCGGTGTTTTTCTTTCTGTTCACGATATTCCATCATAATATATTCAAAGAAACACAGTTGCAATGCAATTGAACTGATTGCGGGTTTTACTTAATTAATTTACGATATTTAGGATAACATAACCACAATTCGTACAACTTTTGACAAATATACTTCTTCAGTATGATCGTTTGTTTGTCTGTGATTCATTCATTAAGGGAAATTAAATTATTTTTCCACTTTTGAAAAGGCACAATTATTAATTATAAAGAGGTTTGTCGATTTTTAAACTATTTATACTTGTTTGACGATGTACAAACAATAAGTAAATATTTATAGTAATGAATCTATGTGATAAACAAACAGACCTAAATTTGAAAAATTATTTGTAACGCATGCGCAGTTTGGACAATGCTCCAATAAAACGGCATAGCACCATATGTTTTATTTCACAATGTTGGAGCGAAGTTCTCCTTGTCTACACGCGATATAGTAGTACATATTATATATATGAGTAAATCGAAGTTACGTCACGGCCTTGGCATTCAGTTGGCCATGTAAAAAACAATAATAATAGTTTATTAGATAGGTAAGGTAAGTCCTGAGCATTTATGGCTTGTAATCATTGAATATTGCAAAAATATAACTAATAATAAATAAAGAGCTTCACTAACAGAATAACTGAGGTATTGTACTTAAATTATTCGGTAAAAGCATGTAATAAAGTTATTCTCTATTTTCAACAGGATTTATTCAGCTATCTGTACATAAAACATTTGTAGATGTTAAAAGTAAGGAAATGTTTCATGTCATAAAGCAAAAAACACAACAACTCGGTTCGCTCTTTCCAAGGAAAACAAGTTCACTTATTTATTAATAATAATAATAAAATTTTATATTATCATTTTCATTTATATCATATCTGAATTGAATCATATTTAAAACCTGTGAAGTAATTAGATAAAATAAAATATGTTAATTTTAACTATTGCTGAAATTCAAACGTGACTACAAATCCTGAGCATTTATAGCTTGAACCCATTGAATACTACAAAGATATAACTAATAATAATAATAATGAAGGAGCTTCAACACCAGAATAACTGAGGTATTTAAATTATTCACTCTCCTACTTATTTCAGTTCAAAGTGTAAAATAATAAACTGCTCGGTAAGAAAACATCATTTCTGTCACACTCTTCTCATGTATAATCATATAAGGAGCAATCGTACCTGGCATTCCTCTTGCAGCAGAAGGCCATGTGATGTTCCAAATATTCCATGAGATACAAGTGGATTTTGCAAAATGGGCACTGCTTGAGCTCTGGAATTGCGTGAAAAATACAACAATTAAAATTACACTATGAGAATAAATACATATAGACAAATCCGCAAACATCAAAATGCGATATTTACAATACCTTCAAATGACAAGATTCCAGTTTTATCCTCAACACAAATGGTTTTATGTTTGGCTAAATGTGATTTCGAGCTGAATCCAAGGCAGCAAATTGTGCAGGCAAATATGTCCTTAGTAGTTTGCTTCGTAGTGGTATCAAATTCCAGTACGACAATATTATTTAAGTTGTTTCCGTATTCCTCACCAAAATACACTACTAATTCTTCACCGGCTTGGATTGGACGAGTGCTTTGATAATATATATTATCTTCAGATTGAAAAACACTCAAATTTCGTTCAGAAGTATTCCTGGTAGGATTAACGTACTGCATCCAATTCAAATGCTTCGATTTATTTTTGTTCAAAACAAATTTCTCACCTTTCATTTCCCAGGGACATTCTGTTGCGGTGAATCCAGTGAAAGGCCCAAATTTTACACCTTCGGGAATAATTCTAAAGGTATATACGCCGATTTGTCCCAAGCAATCTTGAATTTCTAGAATATCATTTGGGATATCTTTTCGTGCTCCCTTATCTGCATTATTTAAAGCATATTTGTTTAAAATATGGACAAGCATTCTACATTCAATACAATAGTCTATGTAATATGCTTCACAATCTTCACAGTCTGTTGGCAAAATATATACAGATTAACAATCGTAGCATTTACTACCACCTGGTAATTTTTCATATAAACACAGTGATGAAACATGTATTTATACTGGTCTCAAAATAACCACATAACATATAACATGGGATGTCAAAGAATTAATTGGCAATTGCAATAAGTTAAACCTCAGTATTTCAGACAAAAACAGGTGTGAAATTCAAAATATTACACTTGGTGTTTTGTAATAGAATGAGATTATGTTTTTCGATAAACAATAAAAATACTAAATGCTCTCCATCTCTTCTGTGTTAGAGTTGTGTATTTTATATTTATGCTGCAGATGTTTCATCATTCCTTACAAACAACACAGTCAAAAACTTCTAATAGAGTTGCTTCTATTAAAAGTTGCCTTGCAATATTTACTTACAAAGCAGTCCATTATCAACGTCAATTTTAATATCGTCAGCACTGGTCCCTCTTTCTATTTTAACATTGTCATTTTGTTCTTCAGTTACTTCAAATGATTGCAATTCTATTTTAATATTGTCCAAACATGTGGACTCGTCATTCAGCTTTATTTTGCCAAAGTGTATGGAGCCTTGTAATTCAGCACTGTCTGTAGTAATAGCAGTTTCAGAGATACACACTTTATCCTCTACAAAACTGTCTTCTTGGCACTGTTCTTCCTTTACACTAAATGTATTTGCCGAAAACATAGCGTCATACATATCAACTTGGTCAAAATGATCAGCCATGCTAACATTGCTAACGTTTGTTGAGGTTGAGATTTGAGGAGGAGGAGCGACTGGCCACTTCCGCTTCCTATGGCTGCCGTCAAGTCAAAGAAAAGATTTGCGCGCTAATTTTAAAATCTATTGGACAATAAGTTGCATGAAAAAATAATTCGTGTTTTGAATATAAATTAAATACTGACGGAAGCAGATGTATCATTTCGTTTAGGATAAAAAAACAGGTTTTATAATGAAAATAAATTTATTCAAAATGTAAATATTATTATTATATAAATATTAAATCGCATGAATGGTCAATGTTGCAAGGGCTCCCTGACTGATAGGCTGTTTCACTTTTCAAATATGTTAATGCTAAAGTTTCTCTAGTTTCTAACTTCTTATTTGTGCGTGTTGTGCATAGTTTGTTAATTAGGATAATTGCAGTTTTCGGGTTCAGGCGATTTTTCGCTCTTTTTATAAAATATAAGAAGTATTGTCGTTTATAAATGAGATATAACTGAACAATTGCTATTAAGGACATTATTGTCTAAAAGGTACAGAAAAGGAAATAATTAATAGAATATGTTCAGTTCTCTCAACAAAAAGGTTGCCAATCTACACGAGCCGATCGCATTTAGAATGGACTTTAACTTGTACGCATCATTCATAAATTGATATCTCAAACGATATCAGGAAATACACATGTAAGGCACGTTACAAACGCACACACTAACCCGCTTGTTAAACTACTATCAAGTACACAAAGAACAAACAATCTGTGTGCTCCAATACCAAGTATGATATGAAAAAGAAATTAAGATATACAATTTTTCTGTGTATACAGTATGTCCACGGATCGAGTTCCAAAGAGGAAAAACTTTTTTATTTTGCATTTTACAAGAAAAATGTATTCTTGATAAAAGTTTTTGCATGTCTCGAAACGGCCAAGTCAGTTTTAACCTTTTCAAAATTTCTTTTAGTTTAAGATAAAAATCGAAAAATTGGTCGTTTTATTTGAAAATTTTTTCATAAACTCAAAAACAAAAATGATATAACTAATAACTATTTTATTCAATCCATTCACCGCCCTTTTCAACGCACAATTCTAGCCGTCGGCGCAATTCTCTATAACTTCTTCGAATTTCTTCGAGAGTTAAAGACGTCACAGCGTCTCTAATCCTCTCCTTTAAATCTTCTACGTTCGGAGGAAGATTATTTGCATAAACTATTTGCTTCAAACGACCCCAAAGATAAAAATCAGCCCTTGTTAAATCAGGGCTTCTTGGTGGCCATATCACGGGACCATTTCGACCTATCCAATTCTGTCCAAATTGCTGATTTAACCATTCAACAACAATCCTAGCATAATGAGCCGGACAACCATCTTGTTGGAAATAACACCTTGCGAGGTAATTAATCGGTAGATCGTCCAAACGTTCATCAACAAAATTTTGCAGCATATCCAAGTACGTATGCTGATTGACAGTATTATCAAAAAAATATGGTCCAATGATACCATGGTAAGAAATTGCACACCACGCATTAACTTTTGCCGAATATTGTCGATTGTGAGGCATGCGAAAATTCGGATTGTAATCGCTCCAATATCTCACATGTTGAGATGCAACAGTACCATTAGTAGAAAACGTGGCCTCATCAGAAAAAATAATATTTCGGTAAAAGTATTGATTATCCATAATTTGAGCGCCCATCCACAGACAAAAATACAAACGTTTCGCAGGATCTCCGGGTTCTAATGCATGATTAAAAATGGGCTTGTAGGGATGGAACTTCCTTTGTTTCAAAATCTTTTGAATGAGCGATTTACTAATTCCCAGATGGACTGATCTGCGCCGCAAAGAAAGTTTGGGATAGTTCCGTACTGAATCCATTACAAGAAGAGTGGCGGCGTCGTCATCATCTCGTGCTATATTTTTTTCTTTACATCCAGTATGGAACCAGTGGATAGGAATTTTTTGACCAATGCTCGTGCACCTCTATTTGAGATGTAAATATCCGGAAACTTTTGATTAAATTCTTCGACAACTAGACGGATCGCTTTATTACCTTTGCCATAGCATTGAATTAGGTAAATACGTTGGTCTTTTGACAACATTTTCAACTATTATGGTTGATTTTTCTAACTGACAGTTAATTAGATAATTAAATATGGATAATTACCATGACAACGCAACTTAATTTCTGGGACTTTAAAAATTTTTCAAATAAAACGACCAATTTTTCGATTTTTATCTTAAACTAAAAGAAATTTTCAAAAGGTTAAAACTGACTTGGCCGTTTCGAGACATGCAAAAACTTTTATCAAGAATACATTTTTCTTGTAAAATGCAAAATAAAAAAGTTTTTCCTCTTTGGAACTCGATCCGTGGACATACTGTATATAAATACCTCTTGAAATGCTGGGTTGGAACAAAACACTCATTTATCGAATTATGGTGGTATAAAAAGTATAAAAGTTGTTTTATTCTTTTGTAATAGGGAATATCAGAAAGTAACGGCTTCCAGTATTAATTTTTATATATGTATACAGAGTCAGTTTTTTCCGATGTTCAGTCCACGATCTCGAAAACTACAACAGATAGACATTTGGTAAAATTGGAAAAGAATTGCTCTATTTAATTAGAGTATTGTTTGTTGGAAAAAATGGCTTACTAGATATTTTGCAAAATTTTTTTTTTGTTATGTCGTTCGATTTAGAAGAAATGTGTAAAGGGAGAAGTTGTAGGAAATTATATGATAAATAATACCTATTTCCTTATTCTAGCTTTATATTTTGAGTTATGACACAAAATTGTGTTTTTTCTAATGTAAACCATAGTAGGCCGTGACTTTATAAAAAAGGTGTTTTTTCAACGATTCACATACTTGACACCTATAGTTATTTTGATAAATAAATAAAGTATGGCCATTTTCTTATTTTAAAAAATAGATTAAACTGTATTATTTACCATAATTTCCTCTTTTACACATTTCTTCTAAATCGAACGAAATAACAAAAAAAAACATTTTTGCAAAATATCTAGCTAGGCTATACACTTTTTCCAAAAAACAAAACGCTAATTAAATAGAGCTATTAAAACTGCAATTCTTTTCCCGTTTAATCGAACTGAAGAAAAGAAAAATGGGTTCATATTTAAATATATACCGTGTCTAAAGTTAAGTGTTCACCATTGCTAACTTTGTTATTATTGAAGCTACGAAGTCGGTTAAATTAGCAAACTAGTAGGACTTTTTTCGCTGATTGCCCAAGCAGCATCAAAGTGACGGGAACTGAGACCGGAACTTTTACTCGGTAACTGTTACATAACTGCTACTAAATGTTTGACTTAGCAGTAAGAATTACTCCAATTCAGGCCTTATTAGTAGTTGTCACGTAACTGTTACTAGTAGTAGGTCCTCTATGGTCCTATAACTTCTTGGTAGCTCTTAACGTATTTGGAACCACACGGCTACTAAATAAGATTACCTTAAAGTTATTGGAACTTTAAAGTAGAAAACGATAGTGGCCATAACCATCTCGTATTACTGAAGTGTGACTTTAAAGTTAGCACTCTTTGAAAGTTACGCTCAAAGTTTTTGCTACGTTATCGGAACATGTATTAATTATGTACTTCAAAGTTACGGAACTGTTTAGTAATATTTATAGCAATTTCTGCGTTCTTGCTACTCGGAGATGTTACTTACAGGTAATTTTCACTTTCCGTATAAATTCAGAGCGACTACATAGTTGCAGTTACTTTGAAAAAATTACTACAAGGCAAGTTTCACTTCATCCACTTTAATAACAAAGGCACTCACCAATAAGTATCGCTCGTGTCTGTGAGATGACACTGCGTTCGAATTCATGGCGTCTGAAAACAAAATTCGTCGCAACAGAAAGCCTATAGACATTCGTCGACATTTTATCGAACACTGAGGCTTCAGCTGAACGCTCTTAGTTGTAATGGCGACATTTCCGTACATTATAGCCACAGAAAAATTAAACTATTGCAAAAGCATCAGTGTCATCAGTTCAAACGACTAACAGTGGACAAGCCTGCCAAGCAGAACCGGAAGTAAGAGGATGTGAAGTCGGAAATAATAACTATAAAGAAGATGATGTGAAATTTGTTGAAAATTGTAAAGATGAAATCGACAATTATTATGAGTAGGGTACTTACGCCGATTCTAGACCACTCCTCCCCATCTCACCCAGCTCCCCCTCACCCCTCTCGCCCTAGTGGCGCCCTCTGCCAACCCAACTGATGTGGCGCCCTCTCGCGGTCGCCAACAAAACTAATGTGGTGCCCCCTCGCGGTCGCCAACCCAACTAATGTGACGCCCCCTCGCGGCTACCAACCCAACTAACATGGCGCCCTCTCATGGTCGCCAACCCAACTAACGTGGGGCCCCCCTCGCGGCTGCCAACCCAACTAACGTGGGTCACCCTCGCGGCCGCCAACCCAACTAATGTGGGGCCCCCTCACCCCCCTCGCCCTAGTGGCGCCCTCTGCCAACCCAACTAATGTGGGGCCCTCTCACGGCCACTAGCCAAACTAAAAAAATGGCATCTCTCATGATTACCAACCCAACTAATGTAGCGTCCTCTGACGCTCACTAACCTAACTAAAAAATGGCATCTCTCATGATTACCATAATGTAGCGCCCTCTCACAGCCACTAGCCAAACTAAAAATGACATCTCTCATGATTACCAACCCAAATACCATGACGCCCTCTGACAGCCACTAACCCAACTAAGGTGACGTCAGACAAAATGGCGGACCATCAAGATGGTCTTTGCTTCTAGAGAATTCCTGAATAAATTGCCCAGCTTGCTATCGCGCTTCTCAATGTACTTCCAACAGGTCTAAACATGTTTCCAGCGGAAACCGCAACGGCTGTCTGCTTCGGTGTATTTCTCTCTCTTATTAAATTATAAATGAAACAATATTTTTTTTAAGAAAAAACAATTTATTATTATTATTTATAAATTAACAATATTATTTTAAATTATCAATATCACCAATTTTCATTATCTCAAAGTCATAATAAAGTGCATTATAACTGGTATATAGCACTTCCATCACAAGGAAAGCATTAAATGAATTACATTGATCAACAAGCAATTTTGATACATTAGTATATAAATCTCCAGTTAATGCCATGCAGGCGGTTAAGATCATTTTATAAAATACTATAAAATCACTATTTACTAAAAATTCTAATTTGCTCTTAATGAGCGGTCGCAAATTAAACAAATTGCTATAGGTATCGGAAGACAATACCAGTTGCTGATTCCGACTGCTTAATACAATTACACTAGTATCTCTAAATGTTGACGTACGAATTTGATGATTCGGACTGCAACCCTCCCTTCCCAGTCATCCAGTGTGAAGAATACACAGCTTGCAGGCGATCGAATCTGGATGATGGGTACGAATCCAGCCGCCGGACTAAGGCCGATATTCACCCATTTCGAACCGCATTTGTTGAGGGAGTATGATGACTGCCCAATCAGTTGCTTTTCCTTAATGATGTTTTCATCAATCATTTTAAGCGAATCGTCAATAAATTCATTATAAGTTTCTGAAAATAATTAAAAAATATATAGATATAAGTTTATGTACATAATAATTTTGTATTCTTACTAGCTTCCATTTTAATCTTAGAGGTTAAAAAATATGTGTGAACTCGAATGCAAACAAACTAATACTGATTTAGTGGGAGAAAATTACAGCGAGAAGCAGACAAAAAAAGGGTGGGGGTACTTACACAAAAAAAGGGGTGGGGGTACTTACCTAATTTGAGGCGGTAGAGCAGCTGCACCCGAGGCATGTGCAGCGACCATTTAAGGAGCTGGTGGTTCGATTTTATAATGCCCCCAGGCGAGAGTATGGACGCCATCCTCATTAATCCGGCGTTTATCATCGTGAGGTGATAAGCTCAATTTATTTTGCTTAACTGTATAAATTTCATGCAATTTAATTTGGAATAAATTTTGCTCTCTTAATAAAATATCATTATTGAATAGACAGTGTTTGTAATCTGCCAGACTAATTTCATCCCGGACAACATTCTTTTTAACGCCCTTAACCTTCTTAATTTCCCTACCCTCAACCGATAGGGCATACATTTTAGCGCGCAATCCGACAAACTCACTCATTATATCACCAGCATTCTCATCCTTAAATACTCCTAAAACAGCCTTGTTTTGAGGTGCTATGTTGTACACATTATTGGCCGAAAAGTTCGAAGTGTCAAATTTTGTTATTTTTTTTTCATGTCGCGGTATATATCATCTGCCTCTACCTTTAGGATAAAACTGTCCGTATCCATATAACACAGACGGACCTTTTGTGCATACACACGTCTCAAAAAATTATAATAAAAGCCATACATAAGGTGCTTTGATAGCTCCAAGACGGAGAAGCCGATATAAATAGGTTTATTATATACAACTTTCAGCTTCCCCATCTGGATAGCTACAAAGTTTTCGGAAAAAATACTCACACTTTTAAAATTCGGTTTCGCGATCAAACTACCAGCCCCGCGACTTTTACCATGGTCCTCCCAACGCGTGACCAATTTGACTTCTACTCGCTTATCAACATTCTCCATGGTTTTACCATATACAGAGTTGTTCATAAGCTTGTAGAAGTCTTTCTCAAAATCATTCCTGGCATGCTGACGTAGGCTGGTGTTTAGATCGATATAATTTTGAAGCCAGGTTGACTGATTGAATTTCAAAACGCGGTGAATTTTGGTTATTTTAAGGCCGAAATGTAATGCTTGCTTTAATGTTTGATAGTGTATGACATATTTTTCTTTGTTCTGTAAATTCGCGATCAACTTTTTATACTGAAATTTAGATGTGGGAGGCACCATGTTTTCGGGCAGAAAAGGTAGGTCGTTATGCTCATCGTGCAAAGTTACAGGATACGTGACATCCACTTCCAAAAAATAGCCAATCGGCGAATCATCAGCGACCCCAGATATATTTAGATTGTCAATCTCATCTTGACTAGCCCAACTGAACCCACCGAATGGTAGATACTGCGACATTGCCCACCCATACAAATTGTTCGCGTCCCAATAAGCTAAATATAAACTAGGAGCACTCGCATCATAATTAGGCATATACTTATTGTTTGACTTAGCGTGCCGCAATGATACCTGACACAACCCACCCCTGATACTATTTTTAACAAAATGATGCATATCGACATATGTGAGTAGCTCGAGTTCAATTTTGGTGTGCTTCAACATGGCATCCCAAGACAAGCCTGGGGTGGTGTAATATTGAGCCGGATCCAGACTATATGTATCCCGACAAATTTTCCGGAAATTCTCAAAATTGTCAGCCAATAATAAAACATCTGTTTTTAAATATAAGTTAGAGTACTCTAATAAATTTTGACATCCAAACGTATCCCAAACAGTTTGAGCATGTTGATATTCCACATCCGAAATATCAACATTATTTAATGAATTGAAAAAATCGCGTTTTGCCGGTAAGGTCGATTCGTTCAATCGCCCAAAGGTATCTATATATTGGTAGGGGAATACACCCTTCTTTCTAATTAAATCGAAATGGGTATCTAGTGGAAACGCCCGCCTAACATTGATGAAGTCTTGCGGGCTCAAATTTTGTGCAAGTTTATCGATAGAAGACGATTTGTCCCAAACAATCTTGAATTTCTAGAATATGATTTGGGATATCTTTTCGTGCTCCCTTATCTGCATTATTCAAAGCATGTTTGTTTAAAATATGGACAAGCATTCTACATTCAATGCAATAGTCTATGTAATAAGCTTCACAATCTTCACAGTCTGTTGGCCAAATATATACAGATTAAGAATCATAGCATTTACTATGGTGAGTTTTTAAATAGATTCAGAGTGATGAAACATATATTTATACTGTTCTTAAAATAGCCAAGTAATATGCTACATAAAGATGTGTGAGATTTAATTGGCAATTGTTCTAATTTAAACCTCAGTATTTGAAACGAAACAGATTCGAAAATCAAACTATTACAGCTTGGTGTTTGTAATGGAATGCGATGCTGTTCTTCGATAAGCAGAACAAATACTAAACGCACCACAACTTTTCTGTGTTAGGGTTGTGTATTTTATATTTATGCTGCAGATGCTTCATCATTCCTTCAAACAACACAATCAGAAACTTCTAAAGGGTGGTTCACATTGATGCAATTAGTTGCAGCAATTTATCGCATGTGAAAAGTTGCACCTATTAGAGCGTGTTCCAATTTCTGTAAAAGTTGCATGCGATTTTTTAGTCACTTTTACGCTGCCAACCTGTCATGAAATGTACCAAAGTACATGTATTATTTTTCATCACTATACATTGAAAGTAATGAGGACATATAATTATTTCATGTTGGTAGTACCATAAAAAAAAATTGCATTTGTGAAAAATTGCATGTACTTCCTGATCAGTGTGAACCAACCGTGCAACTCTTAAAAATTGCACCGTTCATGCAACTTTTCACATGCAAGAAATCGCTGCAACTAATTGCATCAATATGAACACCGCTTAATGGAGTTGCATCTATTAGAAGTTGTCTTGCCCTGAAGCAGTACCAATGTAATGTCGGAAGCAACAAGAATTTTCTTAACAATCCATAAAAAATTGGTGATGTAAGATTATCAGCAGTATTACAAATGATATAGTTGTAAATATACATGTACATACATATAGTAAGTCAAGTTATATTAAGAAAACAATGTTGGTAAATATGATTATGATACAAATTTTAATCTATTCTCAAAGAACAGCAATAGTTGACAGTGATGCACACAAATCATATTAAAATACAAGTAAAACACTGAATAATATGTATGCACATATGTGTAAATAGAAGGCTTATGTTGTGCAGAATCCAAAAATGTAAGTCTCATTGTAGGCATGTGGGTGGATAGTATCAATTTTTCATCGTAAAAAACATATTTCAAAGTTAAAAATCCTGACAAAGAAACCAACACTTTACAATTCTGTAGAACGTAAGCTTTCTATTTACATATTATTCAATATTCTGCTTGTATTTTTATATTATTTGTCTAAGCGTTATTCTATAGTTTAGCTTTACAGACATTTGGTGATATTTACTTACAAAGTAGTCCATTATCAAGTTCTATTTTGATATCATCAGCATTAATTCCGCCTCCTATTTTAACGCTGTCATGTTGGGAATAATTGTAGTTGAGGTGTCGGACGATTTTTGCCAAAATGACTAGTGTACCTTATAGAGGACCTCTAATTGAACAACTTTTTCTTATAAAATTATCAATGCAAACGTACAGGAACGGAGATAAAAAATAAATTAGGTACTCATCGAGTCAATTTTGCAGGTAACATCCCCTGTAAGATATCCCATATAGAGCATTGAAATAATGAAAATCACAATAATTGATGTTTATTTAAGCTCACAACACAACAATTACCTTCGATTTGGACGTTTTTTTGATTGAATTTTAACAAAATTGGTAAATACCCAAATCATAACAAACAAAATGGTGCATGCGAATGAACTGGTATCATGACTGGTATAAAACTAGTGACAAAAAGTCACAATCAAAGGTTCGTGTTGCATCGGTTATGCTTCGTTGAATCAGTCAATAGAATTACTACGATGTAGAAAGTCATTTAAAATAGGATGTTGGAAATAGTATTAAACGTTTATTGTTATGAAAATTACTAATAAAAATGAAATTATTAATAGAAATGTTGTTTTTGTTAGTAGATGGAATATTAGATAATTAGTTTATCAATTATATTTACGTATAAATAATATTTATGATTGGTATTTATTTATTATCTGTAATTTGAAAATACATATTGAAATTGTAAAATGTATCTGCTCTTACTAATAATTGGTCTTTAATGTGCCATGTAAGTGCATTTATTTTAGAGAAAATCACACATTACATATATTTTGTAAATATTAAAGTAAAACAAAATTAGTTCACTCATAAGAATTTAATGAAACATAAAGCACGTCTTGCAACTATCAATATTGAGCTCAATACAGATATAAAACAAGCTTAAGATATACAAATGACATACATGATTTGAATTAGTTATTTTCCAAGATACTGTCTTATAAAAAAGTAATTGTCACAATAAAAAGCTAACACATAAAGAAGCATATATGATAAGTGATAAGTAACAGTACTATATATGTTTATATAGTTTAATATATCAATTATATTTGGTATTACATACAGCCTTAAAAAATAACTGATTAATCATGAGCATTTATAATAATGCATAACTAATGTTACTTATGAATACAATATACCTTAGTGATACAGGTAAATATCAGATAACTAAATCAAACACAGTACAAATACGAATGTACTTAATAATTATTCGAATTTTTCCCAGTGTATTCAGTCAGAGGAAATAAACACTATCAACTACCATTAGTTAGTTTTTGATTCAATTTAAAAATCATTGTTTAGATTTAATGTAAATATTACTGAACGTGTTATAAATGAATCAACGAAGTGGATTAAATATTTTTATATTATTGTCTCTGCAATTGTTAATATGAAATAACTCAAATTTATCATAATATATCTTTTTTAAGAAATAAAATAGTTATTTGAAAAGTTTACTTCCATGTGAAGAAATTTTATTTATCTATAACAAGTACAGTTGGTCCTTACTGGATTTTATTTAATAAAAGTGAGTTATTGCTTTCATTCAGCAGACACAACAGTTGCGCAACTGTTCAGTGATCATGTGCAGTAGACGAGCGCTCACTTTGAACATGTTCAGGAGCGGCCGCCATCTTTGTGAACGGAAAAATTCTATGCTCACTTAGTGAGCGTATTCTGTAGGCATGCGCCATTGCTTTCATTCAGCAGGCAGATCGGAAACCGATCCCGCTCCAACCGTTCACTTCACAACAGTTGAGTGTTTGCTGGACAGGACCGCTCACCTTTATGTCATCGTCTATCATCTGGTACTTTTCATTGCTGCCATATGTTAAAATTATAGAGATTAAACCTAATAAACAATAATAATAAATTGTTTTTCTGCATTCATTTTTGCCGTAGTTTTTAGTGGAGGGGTTGGTTTTTCCAACCCCGAATAAAATACTGGGTGAACTACAATATTTTAATACATTTATTTCTACACAATACCTTTAATTTGCTGTATCCTACTTTTCTAGTAACTTTCTTCAAAATTATGTATTAGGTTGGTCTTGGAATACATCAGTGGCGCATGCGTACAGAATACGCTCACTAAGTGAGCGTAGAATTTTTCCGCTCACAAAAATTGCGGCCGCTCCTGAACATGTTCAGAGTGAGCGCTCGTCTACTGGACATGATCACTGAACAGTTGCGCAACTGTTGTGTCTGCTGAATGAAAGCATTGATTCATTCCAAGACCGACCTAATACATTCTTCTGAAGAAAGTTACTAGAAAAGTAAGGTACAGCAAATTAAAGGTATTGTGCAGTAATAAATGTATTATAATATTGGAGTTCACTCAGTATTTTATTCGGGGTTGGAAAAACCAGCCCTTCCACTAAAAACTACGTCAAACCTTAATGCAGAAAAACAATTTATTATTATTGTTTATTCGGTTTAATCTCTATAATTTTAACATATGGCAGCAATGAAAAGTACTAGATGACAGACGATGACATAAAGGTGAGCGGTCCTGTCCAGCGAACACTCAACTGTTGTGAAGTGAACGGTTGGAGCGGGATATCCGCCTGCTGAATGAAAGCATTGTTTGAAAATCGGCGTCTCCGTTAATTATAGTTAAGAGTGAAAGATGATTACTACAGTGGAGTTGTGGGGAATATGCAATGGGGACCGTTTTGCTCTTGCAGAGCAGCTCCAACGTTGGGGGGTAATTCCCCAACATTGGAACTACAAGCTATGTGGTTCCGAACTGGAATTGAGGGTGGACTAGGATAATTCCCGCTACGTATTGTCACTTTTCGCTTCGATCTGACATTAGCTATTGGGGATTTTTAGTTTTGAATATAATGATACTACTGTTACGCTATATCTATGATGGTAGTTTATTATTATTATTATTATAGTTATTTATCTGTTGTTGTTGGCGATTAAAAATCTAATTAATAAAATCAGTAAACTCCTTATTCCACATTTCACAAATTGTTTATAAAATTATTTTGTTTTTGTGATTGAGCAGTGTCGGTAGAGAACACAATCACCAATTAAAAATGTACTGTAACATATTTTCACCATTACGCTTACAGAATACACTGCGAAAAATTTATTAGTATAATTATTACATTCGTATTTGTACTGTGTTTGATTTAGCTATATCTGATATTTACCTGTATCACTAAGGTATATTGGCTGCGTTCATCACACAAGGCAGCCATGATACCAAGCGCAAACCGTTTGTGATTTGTAGTGATTTTATATGTCCATGTGATGAACGACAATTGTCATCCATGATTCAGGCAACCCCTACCACAATTCTTTTCTGTTTGAAATTTCATTTAATTTGAGAATTGACGGCTAGTTGGTAGAGAAGTGTTCATTGTTCATTAGTTCATTTACTGTTTGTTTTTTGTATAGTAAGGTGTATATATAATAAAAAGATTATTCTATTATTTATAAGAAAATTCAATACTTTATACATCATGGATATAAGAGATCTCTTATTTGATGTAGATTTAAATATTAATGGTCTTGTAAATGCAGCATTACATTTAGCTGAGCCTATTAATCAAATCAACAATCATGAGAATGAAGACCATAATGAAGATGAAGTACTTGATAGGAATGTTGTTAGAAATACAAATTATTTCGAAATAACTATACCTAATTATACCGATCATCAGTTTCCAGAACATTCTAGAATGTATTTTATCGAATAACATATATTTTGCCACAAATAAGGTTTCGTTTCCATTTTATGAGGCGAAAACGTTTAACCAATCGCAGGCACTCGAACACGTTTGCAGCGTACTTACAGCATAAAATGGTTATGCTTGCTAAGATGGCGACCGCTTTGCAAACGCGTTTGCATCATGGATAGACGTTCTTCAAACCGCTTGCTAGCGGCTTGCCAACTGTTGCCTGTGTTGGGTGTGTGATGAACGCAGCCATTGTTATCATAAGTATCATTACTTATGCGTTATTAAAAATGCTCATGATTAATCAGTTATTTTTTAAGGCTGTAATATGTAATACCAAATATAATTGATATATTAAACTATATAAACATATATAGTACTGTTACTTATAACTTATCATATATGCTTTTTTATGTGTTTGCTATTTTATTGTGACAATTACTTTTTTATAAGACAGTATATTGGAAAATAACTAATTCAAATCATGTATGTCATTTGTATATCTTAAGCTTGTTTTATATCTGTATTGAGCTCAATATTGATAGTTGCAAAACGTGGTTTATGTTTCATTAAATTCTTATAAGAGTCAACAAATTTTGTTTTACTTTAATATTTACAAAATATATGTAATGTGTGATTTTCTCTAAAATAAATGCAATAACGTGGCACATTAAAGACCAATTATTAGTAAGAGCAGATACATTTTACAATTTCATTATGTATTTTCAAATTACATATAATAAATAAATACCAATCATAAATATTATTTATACGTAAATATAACTGATAAACTAATTATCTAATATTCCATCTACTAACAAAAACAACATTTCTATTAATAATTTCAATTTTATTAGTAATTTTCATAACAATAATCATTTAATACTATTTCCAACATCCTATTTTAAATGACATTCTACATAGTATTAATTCTATTGACTGATTCAACGAAGCATAACCGATGCAACACGAACCTTTGATTGTGACTTTTTGTCACCCGTTTTATACCAGTCATGATACCAGTTCATTTACATGCGCCATTTTGTTTGTTATGATTTAGGTATTTACCAATTTTGTTAAAATTCAATACGTCCAAATCGAAGGTAATTGTTGTGTTGTGAGCTTAAATAAACATCAATTATTGGGATTTTCATTATTTCAATGCTCTATATAGGATATCTTACATGGGATGTAACCTGCAAAATTGACTCGATGAGTACCTAATTTATTTTTTATCTCCGTTCCTGTACGTTTGCATTGATAATTTTATAAGAAGAAGTTGTTCAATTAGAGGTCCTCTATAAGGTACACTAGTCATTTTGGCAAAAATTGTCCGTCACCTCAACTGCAGTTTACCCCAGCTTTATTTTGCCAAAGCGTATGGGGCCCTGTAATTCAGCATTGTCTGTAGTAATAGCAGTTTCAGAGATGTCCACCTTATCCTCTCCAAAACTGTCTCCTTCACACTGTTCTTCTTTTACACTACATGTATTTGCCGAAAACATAGCCTCATACATAATAAATTTGTCAACATGATGAGCCATTTGAGGAGAACATAGAAAATGTAATGGAGGAGAATCTCTGGCCACTTCCGATGGCTGCCGTCACAGGTCAAAGAAAATATTTGCGCGCTAATTTTAAAATCTATTGGGCAATAAGATACATATATAACATGAAAAAATAATTCGTCTTTTGAATATATATTAAATACATACGGTAACAGATGTATCATTTTCTTTTGTATAAAAAAAGACAGGTTTTGTAACGAAGATAAATTTATTCAAAATGTAAATATTATTAGGTTATTACATAAATATTAAATAGCATGAATGGTGATTGTTGCAAGGGTTCCCTGACTGATCAGCTGTTTGACTTTTCAAATATGTTAATGCTAAAGTTTCTAATTTGTTATTTATGCGTGTTGTGCAGTTATAAATAAATTTATTAAGACGAAAATGAAAAGTGTGAACACATGGATGTTAAAACTAACATCAAGCAGTAAATAATTACTGTGACTTACATATATACCTTTATACGTAAAACGTATATGCATGTGTTTAAGATACACACATACATTACGTGCTATTGTCGACAATCGAACGCACAGACACCGGTGTTTCGACCTATGAGGTCTCATCAGTGTGCGTGGAGATTTTCGACAATAGCTTCAAGACTTAAATCGCTGCTTATGTCATTTTAGCGTGTTAAATGCAGTGAGAGTATCACAGCGACATCTAACACCCAAAAGATGACACAGAACAAAGCGATGGCTTCTGACGGCATGTTCTGCTAGCAGACAATAGCACTTAAGGGTGCGTTTCAAAGTTGACAAATCCATTTCGGTTCGTATCTAAGATTTTAAGGTTTCTTAAGTACTACTAGTAATAATTGGATGGCGCCACGATGTTAATTCTAACAAACTAAACTAATTCTGAAGATCTAAAAACATTTCAAGGTCATTTTACCTGCTTATTGAATTTCTACCTACAAACCTAGATTTGGTCTGGCAGACTTTCTTTGCAATTCGATTTTATACATATGAATCTAATCGATACTTGTCAACTTTCATGCTGAAGGGAGAAAGACGCGCGAACTTTAAGCATTTATTTGAATTTATTTGTAAAAATTTAAAATTACGTTTCTTTTATTTATAAATTAAGTTATTCTTAAACATATTCGCTAAAGGTAGGTGATACTCATCCATTCGACTTTCTTATTTTCTTATTTCATATATATTTATATTTTGTAATTTATATTAATACAATGTTGTTCTCTTATTTTGGAAATAAACTAATATTATTATTATTATATAAAACCACACAATAAATAAACAGCAGTGTGTTTGTGTTATGCAAAATAAAACATTTTCTGTTACTCGATACATTTAGTACGTAGCCTGCATCTCTGTTGATCATATCTAATAATAATAATAATAATAATATGCAAAACTGAAATATAGTCATATTATTGTCTTCATAACGTACCTATTAGTTCAACATTCTAATAAATATATTTCACCTGCTAAAAATACATGTAAAGTTAGTATTTGCAAATCCCAAGTGCCAGTTTGACAGTTGATCAGTTTTTTTCATGTTTTTATTTTATTTCTATTTTGTAATTTGGCTCCTGGACAGTTTTCAGAATGGATTTTTTTGTGTGAGATTACTAAGTTCGAATAAGAGAAATTCTATATACATATTTTACGGCAAATTTGGTCATAGGTACGTTGTTACTTTATATTATAAATTTTCAATTCAAATATCGCGCCAAAACGGTACCATTTTTAACAGAATGTATTGGTTCCTATGTAAGTAAATTTAACAAGGAATTATAAGTATGCGATATCTGTATATTTTATAACATAACCTAGCCATAATTTGTGAAGCTGTGAACATTCTCTTATTATATTTTACTGTGTTATTATACACTATCTGTACGTTTAAGTACGTCACGAACATATTAGATAAGGCACTTCTAACCAAACCGTGAAAATCGCCACCCAAACAGCGTCAAGTATTTTTACAATAAAGATGATAAAAACAGTTTTAAAGATGTACAAAGATTTAACTCTACAAACACCAAAAATAAAAAGAACAGTAATTGTAATAAAAATCTTCAAAACTAAGTAAGGTAAAGGTATTATTTTAATGTTAATATTGTCGTAACCCTGAGTGTAACAAAATACCTAAGTAAACTCAAACTATAAAATTATCATTCACTCATAATATCCCTTAATTACACCCTGAGTTAGACATTTTACTTCTTATTACGTCACACGTTGGGTAAGCCAATAAATTATAGTAGAATGTTTTCAATATATTACCTTACTTGTATATAAGTTAAATATGTATATGCCCTAACTAACTCAGTCGTTAAAATTTATAATACTTGAATATTCTTTTCTAAATAAAAAAAAACAAATACACTACTTTATCAAGTACTTCGAATATCGTAAATCATATATTTACTATAAACAAATTTATTTCTTTATTATTTGTACTTTCATATTCTCATTACTAATAAAAAAACTTAGTCCGGACCTGTCTCTTTTATATTATCTAAGAAAGATTATTGTCCAAGTACTTTTCACTATATAAGTTGGTAATCCGCAACTAAAACGATATTACCGCTACACATGTGAACTAACTTTGATAAATCTACTAAATATTTTATTCAATCGATACAAAAATCTTTATATTCAGTTTAATTTCAAGTCTACACCATTTATTATCTCACAGTATGGTAAGTTAATTTTGAACTGTTACTATATCTTCCCTATACATTAATCTGTATGTTTACTTTTATTTTTAGGAGGTCAAACAACCATGAATGCAGAATGTTTACCTATCAAATACATCTACGTAAATGAAAATCAAAAATGGTTGAGTAACAATAAATATAATGTATTGCAGAGAAATAACATACAATAAACATGTATTTGAAGAAAATGCCAGTATTTAACAATTACTTATTCAAACTTGTCCAATATCTAGGTACTCATATATGGTTATGATAAGAATTGAAGATATAACCCTATTATATTTTTAAAGGTAGGTTTATTTAACGCATGTACTAAAACTTTTAAAATGTATACCATTGATTTCTAATACAAATAGTACTATGTAGCTGTTATTTATGATTCAGTATTTAATTTCTGATACATTTAGTCATTTAATTTTTAATCTATTATGTGCCAATTCATTGAATAAAAGAGATTTTCATATAAATAGTAACAATTAAATGATACAACCTTATTTTACATATGTGTAACTTCTTGACAAGGAATTTCTAACTGATCTCTTTTCTCTTTTTAGTCTCGGTTGAACTGGAATCCTCGGTGATGTTTTACCTCTTCAATGGAACAGCTGTTTGTGCCTCGTAAAGATGATTTCTTGTGCTGGAATTATGAAGAATAGACCTATCTCGTTCGGATTTTCCCTCCGGCTGTATTTGAATAGTGTTGCAATTTAAATGTAATTCCGTCCAGGAAGTTCTTCAATAAATAAAACCGCCTTGATAGATAAACTTGCTAGGGATCCACTTCGGTACGGATATCTTACAGAATATGCACGTCAGATGAGCCTATTATACTATGATTTCGTCCCAGGAATCCTTCGATAAATAAATCCCCTCTATGGTTAAACTTGTAATGGAACTACTTCGCTTCAGGAATTCTTCGATACATTTGATCCTTTTGTGGTAAGTAAATTTAATTTAGATTTTATGCTTTTGATCACTATAATCTCCTTCTCTTCTTTATTCACTTGATACTGCCTATGTTAATACGATATTTCACTAATGCTTCGTTTTGGTCATAAATTATGTACCAATATATTAAATTTATAATTTAATACACACAATATGTATTTCTTTTGCTTCATATCACTTAATTTCGGCTAAAATCTATTCTCACCGAAATTATCATACCTCTCTTCTCATAATTTTTTAAGAAGTCTCTCCATTTATTTACTCTCATTACCCTAGTGATAATTTATATATTTGAATTGGCCAATCTCTATTAAACACCTCTTATTTATATTCAAAATACATTCTATTATTTTAATATTCTCTTGTATGCCTTTCTATATTTCAATACTCATATTTTAACAATTTTAACCATGAATTTATAAATGTATTTTAGTATTCAAAACAATTTTTTAACATACTATATCAAAAATTCTGTAAATGTCAAAATCTGTCAACCATTGACTTTTCCTCTAATTAAATTATGGCGGGAGTTTTTTATCTATTTTGACGTTACCTTTAAACAAAGTTTCCCTTTTAAAATCAATTCTCATCATTTAAGACAATTGAACAAGTTTTTACAATTTTATATTACATAACAAACACTCAATTAATATCAAAATCTCTATTTTACAGGTTTTGGTATCATTTGCTGAACTATGGACCTTAACCAAAGGACTTTACTACAATATCAATTCAACAATTGTAAATATTAATACTAGGATAATAAACACTATTCTTCATAATACTATTTCTATTTATAAGTTTCTTAAACTTTTAACATCAAAATACATTTCATATCATAACCAAATATAAATATTGATGGTTAGTACCTAGTACTACCTCAATATATTATAAATAATGAGGCTATTATAAAGATTATTGTTATTAATCGAAACTAGAAAACCGGCGAACTGACCTCCGGAAGAAAGAGTGGGCAGGCATATGTGATTTGAACTAGGGATGCGCACGATATATTGTTTTGTAAAAAAGTATCGATGTTTTTTTTTCGATAATCGTGATTGAAATCGATATTTTTTTATTTAATAATATTGACTGTTATCGATTTTTTTATTCGATAATATCGTTTAATCAAAAATGCCATTCTACTTATATCCTGGTAAACAATCTTTGACATTTTACACATTTATTTTACATTAATATACAAAAGAAACTGTTCATATTATACAGAATACAATAGAATATATTTTTAAGAAAGAAGTTGGAAATTTGAAAAATGCCTACTGCGATGTTTGCTGTTTCGTAGAAATTATAATCCGGAAGCGGCAGCGAAATATTGCATTTCATAGACTTGACATCTCGTATAGTTCGCCGAATCGCCTTCATGGGGTGTTTGTTATCTTTATCACAATTACTATTTCCTCAAAATTGTAAAGAAGATATGTTTTAAGATGTTTATTTTTTACTTGTATTTATGTATGTGTTTTATACAACTAGAATTATATATTTGAGTTTTGGATTTCTTATACGTTATAGATACAAATTTATATTTTGTTTGTCTTTTTATTGGATTTTGTTTTTGTTTTTTGAGTAAATATATATTTTAAGTTAAAGATTTTATTTGTTACTAAATGGCTTGAAAAGCCACAGCAAAGAACTTTTAATATAAACATGATAAAAATGTCGATATCAAGGTATATCGATATTCTTCATTCAATATTTGTTTAAAATCGATTTTGAATTTTTGATACATTATTCGATTCTAATATCGATATTTTTGAAACGTTGCGCATTGGAATTTTTTAATTTGCTAATTTGCTATATAGTTTGAACTATAAAATTTGATGAATATGTCAAAAATACTATAGACATGGTGTGCAGTTTCTATTTAAAAAATAAACGATTTCAAAGTTCTGAAAACTACTAACAAATAAAATGTACCTATATTTACATTTTAAATAATTAGCAACAACCTTAACAAATTTTGAAGAAAAATGTAAAACGTTCTTAGCCGACAGTTTCTTTGCGAACTTCGTAAATATAAAACAGCTATTAGGCTTTTGTCGGCGTAAACAGTCCCAGTTTAATTGATTTACATAATTCATCTCATTAGTAAAAGCATAGGCATCTTTCAATTAAAGATAACAGAAAACTCCATATTTTAAAATATTGCAATTTCATTAAACTCGCAAATTAAACTATGTAGTTACTTTTTGGTTTTGTGGTGCCAACCAGTGATGCCAACTGTTGATTGTCTATTACGTACTTTCAAATAACTCGTAACATACTAAATTTTATAATTAGTAACCGCAAAAATTGTTGTTAATTATAATTTTAAATTATAATGAATAATTAAAGTATCGCATAACACACAACTAACCTCTAAATAATTGCAAGATAATAACGCCATCTGTATTATATGTGCTACACTGTTAGGCGACGTAAATGTAACAGATATCTGTAATGTATATAAAGACCCACCAAAAATGTAAACAAATTTTATTTCATGGATCACTTAAAAAATTACACATGTATTTAGCTACTGTTACTATTTTTACCTTCCAAATATAAATACCGAGTGTACTTGCTATATTACATATAAATTTACCGTGTAATTTTTAAATGTAGCCATTTTTTCTAGTACTTGCAAAACCACTAACTTCCCATTTTATTTACGGCTTATATATTAACTTAATTTAAAAAAGAATTCGACCGTTCACTTCGTTTAACCTTTATCTTCATGCTTAATGCATAAAATTTACTTGCTTTGATTTCTTACGCCTGAAAAAATGGAAATAAAAATGGTATTTTTTGGGTACATTTCTCTCCCGCCAAAACCTTATCAAACGCAGCCTTAATGTATGTGTGTATCTCAAACACATGCATATATGCATATACCTACGTTTTACGTATAAAGGTATATATGTAAGTCACAGTAAATTTATTAAGGATATTATTGTCTAAAAGGTACAGACAACGAAATAATAAATAAAATAGGTATGTACTTATAGAGTCGATTTTGCAGGTTACACACTGGCGGTGGAAAAAGGGAATCAAAATGTTTCCAAGTTGCCCATTGAATAAAATGAAAAGTGCTAAATCGCAATTTTTAAGTGAATTACAGTTACTCTTTCTTTGTAGTAGTGATGGGCAAACCGGAATTGTTTCAACAGCCGAGTGCTCACTACCCGGGTGATCTTAATAATTGAATTACCGCTGTAATAATTGTCACTCGCATCATCACCCTGTATGCATTGCAAATGGCAGAGCCCAGATAATGATTTAGGATTATCTCTATATATAAATATAATTGTTGATGCGTCTATTAGCGAACAATATGAGTCATGTTGGTCCACAAATATAAAATTTGTTAATAACTTACTAATTCTATATTTGTGGACCAACATGACTCATATTTACAATATATGTTGGTTTAGTCACAAAGAAGAAATTCACAAAATCTGGACACGATAGGTGGCGCAGTGGTCGAGTTATTAATAAATTTTATATTTATATACAGAAATGATGCCTATGCTGCAATCGCACTAACGACGCCTTCTCTCCATACCTTCTTATAGCGGTATTTTAACCAAACCGGAAAGGGCAAAACAACGTCTGCGGGCAAGCTAGTCCTTTATATAATGTTCTCGTATTTCACAACACCACATATTATTAAAAAATGTTGCACAAAAGCAAAATGTACTTTCAAAATCATAAATATACAGGGTGAGTCATTAGCAGCCGCTTCTTCGATTGCTCTTTTGTGTTTTAAATAAAAGAAAAAACAATTAGTGGAAGATCCATGGTTGTTTGTAGCGCATATTGTAAAAATACCTTAAGCTTATGACGCACTTCCGGTTTCACCGGAAATGCAGGGAACTTAATTTTTTTTTACGACTCACCTTATATATTTTTGGATTTTCTTGCACTGCTTTAAATTGTCTGTTCAACTGTTTTTTCTTTTTCAAAATTGACATTGGGTTATTAATTTTTTTTGAAAATATTTGACCAAAACACGTGTTCAGAAAAAAATCATTTTCACATTGTTTTTAAACGTAAAAACAATAACTTTGGTGGTGCTTGCAGCCAAGAAAATTCTGCATTATTTTGTAAAGTTGCACTCGACAATACCTCAAAAAACTTTGTTTTTTCAAAGCCTACTTCTTCCTGAAATTTTCACATACCAAAACTTATTTTTTTTAAATGGAACATCCAGTATTTTATTGAGGCATCTTGTTCCTTTTTTATTCTTTCATTTTTGTTAACAATGTCCTATACCTATCTTTTGTAAATTTCTGAGAGTAGGTAGGTAGGTAGGTACAATTAGCGGTCAATTAAAGAACTAGGAGCCCTGTTGTTCTATGCACCAAAATATTCGTTCAACCAATGGAGGGCAGGAATGGCGCCCGACTTCCTTAGTCAACTGTCAAACAAAGTAAATGTTAAATCCAACTATCCCAAATGTAATAATTTTACAGAATGAAGAACATCACATTTCAATTTTTTAATTCCGGAAATGTCCAGTTGCAGCATTTCATTTTTGACACTGTTGGTTAAGATCGGAATAAAATAAAGGTTATGATGTTTACTGACATATTTGAAGATGTCTTCAAAAAGTTTTAAAAACCCGTCCATAGATAGCGAAGATACTCTCCTCCATTAACATTTTCAACAAAGAAATAAGGTCCAGTTATGTAACTACCCACTATTCCTCTCCAGTTTTAATGACCAACGATTTTGAAAGTTTACAGGTGTGATAAAGTGGCGAGTTTTATGTGTTATAATTAGGCCGCGAACATGACCGAGCTAAACTACGACGAAGTTACAACGGAGCAAAGAAATAATGTAAACAACACACATTTACTGAATAGCATTATTCATATGGTGAACTGCAACATATGTTATTGACTCACATGTTGACGGAAAAATAACACAAAAAAGTCCACTTAAGTCGTAAATATCCTATTATCATCGGCGGAGATATAGGAACGTCAGAGGTTTTTAAAATTTATTGTATTTACCTTATATTTCGCATGATAAATACAGTTATATATGTGTATACCTATTCATACTTACATTAGTTCCGTTTTTTCAATGTTTTGACTGTTAATTACGTACTTCGTAATTTATGTAATAGTTCCTGTTTAATCCCGTTTCATTGAATCGACTTCTCAATAATATACGCATACATTTTTAGTTATCATTTATTTAGATCTAGAACATTGTTTATGTTACTATGATATGGAAGAACGTCGAGAAATACATTGTGAAACAATGGCGAGTTGGATTGAGGGTCATACTGATTGTATGTCCATTGTCAGTGATTCCGATATTTATTGCAAAGTCTGTAAAATATCGTTACAGAATGCCAAAAAATCGCATAGGTAATAGCATCTATAGTTATAAATACAATTGACTGGGAAACAATTGCTAAAACCATTGACGAGAAACAACATGCTTCATTCGGACGACAGGTACAGGGAAAAAATACTTTTATTTGTTAGTGACAGTGCCGTATATATGTTAAAAACAGGCAGACTATTAAAGCAAACATATCCTTATATGCTGCATATTACTTGTGTAGCACATGCTCTCCACAGAATCTCTGCATATATCAGAGTCTCCTTTCCGTTGATAAGACTTGTATCCGCTTTTAAAAAAAGTTTTCCGAAAAGCACCATCGAGAGTGGCCTTTTAGTAAAAGCGTTACTTCCGGTCCTAATTTTGAAATTTTTTTTATACTAAAGGTATTGAAAATTATGTTCTAAATACGTTTATACCCATAACGTACCTGTCTAGAAAGCATGACTTGCGCAAAAAACTGATTTTCGATAAGAGTAGGAATTTCAAAAAACTTTTTTAAGACAATTTGTCTCAAATTTAATTTTGAATACATTCGAATTCTTTATAAATTGTTTATTAGTAATTGACGAAATATTTGCAAAATTTGATTTTTTCACTGAAGTAAACTGTACTTCCGGTCTACCGATTTTACTGAAAAACTAATCAGATCTCAAGAGGGAGATTATATACGTAAATACAAAATTTGGAATAGATATCTACAGCGGTTACAGACACACAGAAATTTTTTTAAAACCACTTTTTTGGTATCAGGGGACTTCAAAACGTGGACATCTGCAAAAATTTCGAGGTCAAAAATTTTGGTCATCACAATACTTATACTACGTATAAGAAAGTAAAAATGGATTAACCACATTAGATGTGGCTATTAATAATTTCACAAGTATTCCAATGTGACTTCGGATGTGGTCTTCGGCAAAAGTTAGACGCAGTTTTTAATAGAAATCCAGATTTAATAACATTGCGGCAATTGTGTATGGGGACAATGACACAAAATCTAACTGCTAAATACAATGAGATAAAAGAATATTTCCTTTAACCTATAACCAGTTGCGATATAGAAAGGACATTTTCTATCTACAAGGATGTACTTCATTCAAAGAGAACAAGTCTTACAGAAGAGAAAATGAACAAATAATAAGGTATTTTGTATTTTATAGATCACCAGCCACTTGTTATCCAATTATATAAATAAAATTAAAACCTCTTTAAAAATACATCTCAATAGTGCGCCCATGGGCGATGAGTCATGGCTCGCTCGTGTCCGCGGCCTAGTTATAATAACGGAAATTGTGACGATGAACGTTTTCATTTTAATAAAAGGTGGCTTCGTTGGTAAGCAACAAAAAATTGAGAAAGCCTGGATAATTTACCTGCTGCCAATTGACAAAAATGTAAGCGATTCTGAAAATTTTTTTCATCTAACCCTGTGTATGAACATGCTACGGGTAAATTACATATTTCCTAATTATTCTGAATTCTCAAATTTGACTTACATCTAACTGACGACTAATTTTCGTAGTACTAGTATGGGGGTGTTTGACTACACTCGCAAGTACCATAAACGTCTTATCCTCACCAGTTATCGCTTTTTCCGCTCTTTTTTACATATTCAATACTTACTGTTCACTCAAACCGTCCACTTTATACTTTCGAAGGTTTCTGGCTTCGGTTGACTTCTAACAGGGATCGCTGTGCGTAAAATCTGGATGCTAGCAAAGAGTTTCTTTTAGATTTACCCAAAACGTCAATCATATCTCTTAACTCTTCATAAGAATAATTCATTTGGATGATAACTAATAGCGATGCTTTTATAAGTTTGACATAAATGTATACTGACTTTCTTTAACAGTTGACTCAGGCAGTCAGTTGCATTCCAGCCATTGTTGGACGAATATTTGGGTGCATAGAACAGCGCCCGTAGTTCTTTAATTGACCGCTAATCGCTCCTATAGTGATTATCTCAAAAATTACAAAAGATAGGTATAGGACATTGTGAACAATAAATGAAAGAGAATAAAAAAAAGGAGCAAAATGTCTCAATAAAATACTGGGTGTTCCACTTAAAAAAAATAAGTTTTTGGTATGTGAAAATTTCAGGAAGTAGGCTTTGAAAAAACAAGGTTTTTTTGAGGTATTGTCGAGTGTAACTTTACCAAATGATGCAGAATTTTCTTGGCTACAAGCACCACCAAAGTTAATGTTTTTACTTTTAAAAACAATGAAAAAATGATTTTTTTCTGAACACGTGTTTTGGTCAAATATTTTCAAAAAAATTAATAACTCAAAAACTATTGGCTCAATTTTGAAAAAGAAAAAATAGTTGAACAGACAATTTAAAGCAGTACAAGAAGATCCAAAAATATATTAGGTGAGTCTTTTAAAAAAAAGTAAGTTCCGTGCATCTTCGGTGAAACCGGAAGTACGTCAGAGCCTAAACTATTTTTACAATATGCGCCACAAACAACCATGAATCCTCCACTAATTGCTTTTTCTTTTATTTGGAACACAAAAGAGCAATCGAAGAGGCGGCTACTAATGACTCATCCTGTACATTCTCAGATAGTTCTTTATTTAACAAAACAATAATACGTGCCAGCACTCTCAGTTTTATTTCGTATCTTTCAAGTTCTTATCAACATGATAAACTGGTTGCGGCAAATCGTAGATTTAAGTTACGAACTAGTTCATAAGTCGTATTTTATCGCCCGTCGCCTATTAAATATTCGTCACTTGCATTAAAACACCGATTCCGAGTAGTAATGCGACAACTGGAGTGAAAAATAACCGGATATGGTCGATTACTGAATGCAAGTGACTTGTCAACGCAATTTTTTTATTCGTGTCCTCGATAGGCAAAATGCCAAATATAGATGGCGCTGACATCAAAAATTACAGTTTTCAATAATAGCAATTAAAAAACCCGGCGATTCAAAAAATGTATTTGGTAGGGGGCAATTCAAAATAAATTTAATTACAAATTAGAGTTTAATACATGATCACAACACTGTAATCAAATTGCGTACCATTTGCTAGTTTCCTCAGTAATGAGCGATCACTGCTCAGAAAAACAGTATACCGTACGATATTTAACTACAATGCTGTAACCACAAAATAACAAGAAAAAAATGACAAATAAATACACTTTAATACTGACATGTAGAAAAGGTACAAAGTACATTTATGATTACTACATTTGTAATTATTAAAGTTAAAGTACGATTAAGACTTGCAAAGAATGAAAATTCAAAGGGCAACTAATTTAAACGGTCGTCACAACAATAGTTATTTATTGCATGTCTTTTTTGGATAGCATTTTTTCCACGCAAAGAATGTTAACTTTCTTTAAGTGGATAGAATGCCACTAAAACACGAATTGCAATGCAACTGTTTATCCGCAACCACAATAAACCAAGGTATTATTTTGATCACTATTGATTTTGATTAGTCTGGCAATTTTGACAAGAGTGGTATAAACTCGGTTTATTCCACATTGCTAATGTAACACCGTTAGCAACGTGTGTCAACACAAAAGCGATAATCAACAAAATTATAACTAACATCTAACATCTATGTTTTAGTTAAATTACCAGTAGAAAAATAAAATAAAGAACAATAGCATAAACTACCAAAAGCAGAATATTCGACTAACAAACATATTTTTAACAATAATGGAATTGCTGTCCAAAAAGCACAAGTACCTACAAAAAATACTACAAGGTAGGTAATTAAATCTGATAAACAGACAAACAGTGACTTAAGCCAATGTTTACCACAACCATTTACAAAATCTTGCATTAAATAAATGATGAACATAAAATGAGGCGATATAAATAAAAATATGGATACATACGATACCTAACAAATTTAGTAGACATCTTATCATTAATACGTAATTAAAAGGGCGACAATCTTGGCTTTAAAAACAAAATGATGTTAATTGCAAGCCTATAGAAATAAATATAAGAAAAAGTTCTCTGAACGATATTAGTAATGTTTACTTTTTTATTTCAATACACCCGTAATATGTTAAAAAAACATTAATTGTCGTGCAGCTTCAATCTTTTACATTATTTACATGCCAGTTTTTCTAATTACAAGAAGGATGCAAATGTTGTTCTTGGCGAAGACTTTAGTTGACTATAATTTTAAGAACGTTTTTTGTTAAACTTAGAATTATTATTTTCTTTCTGTAATAGAAATGCAAGCACCATATTCTTGCAAATTAAAGCATTTAAAGAAATGTCTGTCTTTTTTACTAGGAATCTTGGTCAGTGTAAAACTATTTCAGTTTTCCTTTTTTGTATAATGTCTGACTACTACTAAAGTTTGAATTGCAAAAATTGAAACATCAAGTGTGGCATATAGGCTTTCTACGTAAAGGTCTTAAATTGAGGTGTGTTCCAAATGCACAAGAGTTACATTGCTAATCAAATTACTTCAAATGTATATTTTTTATATGTCTTTTTAAATGATGTTTGATGTTTGTTTCAAATCCACACTTGTCACATTTATAATCAAATTGCTTCAAATGGTTAGTTTTTATATGTCTTTCTAAATAACTTTTGATGTTTGTTCCATATTGACAAGAGTCACATTTATAACCACATTCCTTCTGATGTTTAGTTTTTATATGTCTTTCTAAACGACTTTTCATGTTTGTTCCATATTCACAAGAATCACATTTATAATCAATTACCATCAAATGTTTAGTTTTTATATGTCTTCTTAATTCAATTTTGAAGTTTGTTCTATATTGACAAGAGTCACATTTGTAATCAAATTCCTTCAGATGTATAGTTTTTATATGTATTTCTAAATGACTTTTGGAATTTGTTCCAAATTCACAAGAATCACATTTATAGCTAAATTGCTTCAAATGTTTAGTTTTTATATGTCTTTCTAAACTACTTTTCATGTTTGTTCCATATTCACAAGAATCACATTTATAATCAATTACCATCAAATGTTTAGTTTTTATATGTCTTCTTAATTCAATTTTGAAGTTTGTTCTATATTGACAAGAGTCACATTTGTAATCAAATTCCTTCAGATGTATAGTTTTTATATGTATTTCTAAATGACTTTTGGAATTTGTTCCAAATTCACAAGAATTACATTTATAGCTAAATTGCTTCAAATGTTTAGTTTTTATATATTCTTCTAGCAGATATTTACTATTTGTTCCATATTCACAAGAGTCAGATTTATAAATAAATTCCTTCATATGTTTAGTTTTCATATGTTTTTTTAACACATTTTTACGGTATGTTTCAAATTCACAAAAGTCACATTTATAATCACATTCCTTCGGATGTTTCGCTTTTATATGTCTTTTTAAGTTACTTTTAATGTTTGTTCCATATTCACAAGAATCACATTTATAATCAAATTGCTTCAAATGGTTAGTTTTTATATGTATCTCTAAATGACTTTTGTGGTTTGTTTCAAATTTACAAGAGTCACAATTATAAACAAATTGCTTCAAATGTTTAGTGTTTACATGTTCTCCTAAAACTTGTTTGTATTTTGTTCGAAACGCACACAGTGAACACTTAAATATTTCCATTGGATCTCGTGAGCTGGATTGTTCTACTTCTTTATTTGTTTTGCTATAATCAGTCTTAGAATGTTCTTGATCGTCTTTTCCTACAACACAAGAGTGTGTATTTTTCACGTGCAGGCTAAGGAATCCTTTAGTCTTGAAACATCTGCTACATATCCCACATTTATACATTTTCAATTTGTAATGCTGGTTGTTGGTGTGTTTCTTGAGATCTGCTTCATACTTCGTCCTGTACTTGCACTGCTCACATTTATATATTTTACGTAGGTTTCTCTTCCGTCCCTTCAATGCTGTTGTGGATTGGTGGTTCGGTGGTGTCGGTAGAATCCACTTTCTGAAAATAAATAAATATTTCTAATCTATCAGGCTAAACATCAATGTAAGGGTGGCATTAATTTTGCTAATGTGCTTTAATAAGGTACATGAAGTCCCCGTCAGAAGTAAAGGTACACATTAATACAAAAGTTATTCTCATCATTGTCTTTGATTTGAATACTTTACTTGAACCCTTACCACTTTACACTATGTCGAGTATGGCTCCACATTATATTTCTTTCAATGTCGAGCTAGAGTCAACAATATATAAAGAATTACTAAAATAGATTAATATGTGAAAATCTGTTTGTTTTCAAATACTTTGTAATGCATAAAGCCTGAAACTGTCATAGTAATACATAAAAAAATAAATAATTAAGGAGTGAGTGCAAAGGGTTAAGTAATAATAATAATAATAAAATTCATTAATACTTGTAGCCACATAACTGGCAGAGAACATGTGAATGTAATAGAAATGTAAATACAGCACTAAGATTCTGCATTCTGCCCAACCCGTCATTTTCAGTCATGATGTTGCTCATATTCATTAATTTGGTTACTTCTACAAGAAAACCAAACTAAAATATAAATATTTTGTTACTCCTTCGCCATAAGGAGGGGCAACTATGGCAAGTTATTCACTAAAACGACGATCGGAAATGGCAGCACCTCCCATTAGATACTTGATGAGCCTCATGAGAGTGCTCGTACCTGAGAGGAAGAAAACGAAGGTTCAAGGTGTTCAGCCACACTAAGCAATAAAATATCCACACCATTCATTAACAAATATTTGGACGACCGAGAAAAAAAACAAGAATCGACCGTAACATAATGAGGTTTTACTGATTCTGTTAAACGAAAAATTCCATAATAATCTATTTGGCAATAGTCTTTAAAACCACAGTGTATAAATATGCAATATGATTTAATTATACCGAGCCCAGTAAACACTTAATTTATTACTGTTGTTGACATTTGACTGATTTAACGTTTATTTTGTCTATTCCATATTTTCTCCTACTTAAATTATTCTAACACTACACATATTTAGTCATTTCATTCAATGTGTGCTGCATATTTACTAAAATATATTCTGGAAGCTACGGAGTTTACCAACAGGAACTATATCTAGTGTTTTCAACGGAAAAACATGTATGTTGTGGTCATTTAGTTCTTACCATTCGGAATTCTCAGAAAATGAGAACTGATTATCCAAAATGTAGTATAAGGAAAATGTTTGCTAAATAGCCATTATTTTGTATTTTTAATATTTGTAGATATGCAAACAGAACATTTTTTAAATTCAATTGAAAAACTTCCGGGCTGAAGTGAAACAGCATTGGTACACTGTATCTGGTCACTAGTATTAACAATAAGTCTAAACATGTGAGCTCTAAGATACTTGACGGCTGATTTAGTGCAATTTTAATGAGGATATCAGAAAGGAAGTGGGTTTATTGTGAATATTTCTACACTATCACTTTTTTATTTATGTAATTTCACTGAAACCTATTGGATAAATAGGGACGCTATAATTATAATTAAAATGCTGTAATTATTACCAATAATGCACCTAGCTCTCATAGTAAAATTGAAATGTGCCAACTAGAAAGTGATTTAGCAAATTGTAATTGTGCCAAAGTGGAAAAATGAGGTGTGGCCACCACACGACTTTCTTATACGTATGAGCGTTTCAAACTATACAATCTTAAGAATTTTTTATACAAAACTTATTCAAAATCCTATTCTAAGTACTTTTATTCTCTTAATATATCGCTATAGAATGCATACTTTGCAAGACATTCGAAAAAAAGTGCTACTTCCGGTCCGAATTTTGAAATTTCATGTATACAAAAAATATTGCAAATATAACTCTAAATACTTTTGTACTCTTAATAAATATATATAGAATGCATAATTTACGACATATTTGCCAAAAATCGCTATTCGGTAAGAGTAAAAGTGTTACTTCCGGTCCGAATTTTGAAATCTTTTTTATACAAAAGATATTGAAAACTATGTTTTAAATACTTTTATACACGTAACGTACCTGTCTAAAAAGCTTGACTTGCGAAATATTCGCAAAAAACCAATTTTCGATAACAGTAAAAGACCTACTTCCGGTAGGAATTTCGAAAAACTTTTTAAATAAAATTGTTCTCAATTTTAATTTTAAGTACATATGAATTCTTTATAAATTTGTATAAACTTAGCATTTGACGAAATATTGGCAAAATTCGATTTTTTCACTGAAGTAAACTGCTACTTCCGGTCTACCGATTTTACTGAAAAACTAATCAGATCTCAAGAGGGAGATTATACACGTAAATCCAAAATTTGGAATTGATATCTCCAGCGGTTTGACCGCTATCGTGGTCACACACACAGAGAGAGAGAGACAGACAGACAGACAGACACACAGACATTTTTAAAAACCACTTTTTTGGTATCAGGGGACCTCAAAACGTGGACATCTGCAAAAATCTCGAGGTCGAAAATTTTCATCATCACAATACTTCCTTATACTACGTATAAGAAAGTAAAAAAGCACATCAAACAAGTACAAAAATACGAAGATTGAATAAGGTCAGAGAATATTACATTTTTAACCACTGCTGTTTCGAAATATTCTATATTTATTTTAATAAATGTATGTATACCATAAGACCGCGTGCGTCTGCATTATCGCGATACCTGTAGAGTAAGCGAAACAGATAGAGATGTCTGTGTATTAGAACGGTAAACAAGTAGACGCAGTGTTATACTGGATTACAACAGAGCTAGTATTTCGCATATGCCTATGATGCACTCGTATTTGTCCAAAAATTCCACATTTATACGGTGTAGTCGGGCAGTCGCTTCCACATATGGGCGTCAGTTCGAGTTTTATTATTGCTTAAGAATAACATTTTTTTAGCTAATTACAGGTTAATTGCAATGTTGAATTACAATTCTGTTTTAAGAAGTAAATATTTTATGTTTCAGTAATTTATTATAGTTGAGTTTTTAGATTATAATATTTGTTGAAAAATATTATTTTAGTTAAGAATTTTTTTTTATTTTAAAGTCAAGGAGTTATTTATTATTTATTTTTGCTCTTTTATGTTGTTTATGAAGCTGTAATGAGTTACTTCACTGACATATTATCAGTGATTATCTGATGCTTCAAACAACTACAAATAATTACTTACAACGGGAACGCAATACCTATTACACTGCTCTTCACTTGATTTGCCTACGAATACATTTATACGTATAACTTATACGCCCGCTGTCGGTGTGGCAATTCAAGTTGGCACGCCCATTTATAGTCGACCAGTAGTTACTAATACATGCATCGCGCTATGAACGGCGGCCACACGGTATGTATGTATGAATATAAGTTTATTGTAGTATTTGAGTATAGTGTACAACAAACCATTCTTTTTGGGTTCATTATTCTATTACTTGATGGCGTTACATTAGGGATGGTATTTTGAGGTTAGCAGAAACAATTTCAACAAAGTAAATCCATATATATATAATACTACTATATTGCGTGTGTTATATATTGATAATGTGTAATTTTTCGTCCCAACTAAGAGAGATAGAATTGGAGTATTGCCTGTTCTGCACATGCGTCGACTCAAAATGTCCATTTTGAAATTTACGAAATGACAGATAAACAGAAAACATAATTATAACCTCTGATTTAAATTGACATCTATAACTATGATATTACTGAAAGCATAAGCAAAGTTGTTTTTTATTGACTTTTATTGACATTGTGCAAGTTTACTTCATCGGTGAATTTGTAGAATTACTCAGAAAATACGAGGTAGAATAAATAAACGATATGAAGGCTGATTCCAGTGAATTATTAAAAGAAAAACTTGTGAAGTTATAACTTCTGCGTTGATTTTTACGTGCTTACTGGAATATGTGAAATTATATTATTAAATGTAAATACCGGTCCTTCCATTTCGACTAACAGAAAAACTTGTGAACTTATAACTAATACATTGATTTGTACATGTTTATTGGTATATGTGAAATTATATTATTAAATGTAAATACCGATCGTTTCATTTCGTCTTATTGAAAAGATTTTGAACAGAAAATCTTGTGTACATTATGAGTGTGTGCTTATTGATGTGTGTCAATTATTGAATATAAATACTGCTTGTTTTGACTTACAGAAAACACATAAATTAATGTTTTATATATACAATCAAATATATTCAGGTATGTTTTATATGTCAGATTGAATTATATTTCAGCATATACTTTTGCTTGTATTTTTAAGCTTAAGAATGCAAATAAAATTACTAAAATTACTGTATTTAATATTTTGGCTATACGTAAGAATAAAACATCTATTTTATATTTGTCTACGTACATTATTCAATATAATGTTGCATAATCAACAATGTACAAGACTAATTAAATTCCTGTATTTAATTCTGTGTCGAGATATACACTGAAACATGAATGTTTTAGCAAAAGTCGTGGAATTAATCACCATTACATTTTTGTGATTGAATATAATTTTTATTATTGTTAACTTTTTATTTTAAATCTAGAATAATTATGCCATTCACGAAAATAAAAACGTGATAGTTATTTACGCCCATATGGTAGCAAAGAATAAAAACAAACATTTACCAACTCTGATACGCTTGAACTTCTTTAGTGTCTGTAATAGCATATTCATAATCAATACATTTTTCTTTATGTCTATGTCTCATAAACTGAGATGAGTACAAATGAGACTTGCAAATAATTTATATTATTGCTTGTAAAAAAAGTATGTTGATGTTGTATTTGATTCAATAATTACATCAATGAGCAAAGTTCAATTTCTACTTACGCAGTAAAAAACTAAATTTTATTTTATTTATGTTCGGAAATCTATTTTGTATATACTCTCTTGGAATTAAAACAGGAATACTGTTTGATGCCGTGCCTATCTTGCTGTTCATAACACTGCACTATTTACTTCCACAATGTTGGGTAAAGTTCAGAAGAACTCATCACACATTGTTTTGGCAAAATCCAAAATGAATATTATCTTTATACTGTACCATCTACAAGTTGTTTTAAACTAAAACATATTTTATTGGAAATTTAAATATAAAATACATTCTTTGTGCTTGATTACAATTTAGTGACAGATATTACGATACATGTTTAGCAAAGTACAAATTAGAAAAAAACACTTCACTATCTTATAAATAAGACATCATCATCACAATCAGTGATGCATCATAGCATAAATTCCAATAACCGGCCCAATCTCTTCTCAAAATACCCAATCTTGCCATATTAATATCTCATATCACATGGGATCTGTGGATTCCGTGGTGGATATGTCAAAATTCTTCAACATTCTATGAACACATGTATGTTCTATTAGATATATATCAAAAAAATTAGAAGGCTGTGGCAAAAAGGGCAAAAAGATTGGTATGTGTCTCTTCTAAGAGGTTTAATAGAAGCCTTTTTATTATGAGCAAATCAAATATTTTAATATGTAACATAATAATATAATTACCTAATTCATGTATAATTTACTGTGTTCTTTCTGTACATTGCTCCGATATAGATGAGAGTAATTCTAGAATACAAGAATACCACAATATCTAATTCATTATTATTCTTGTATGTTGAGTTGAATAACTTTTATAATAAATTTTTGTACATGACCTACAGAGGTGTTTTTCTTTCCCATTATAATATATTCAAAGAAACACAGTTGCAATGCAATTGAACTGATTTCGGGTTTTACTTAATTAATTTACAATATTTACGATAACATAACCATAATTCGTACAATTTTTGACAAATATACTTCTTCAATATGATCGTTTGTTTGTCTGTGATTTGCACAAGATGCCAGGACGATATTTCTTCATTCATTAAGGCAAATTAAATTATTTTTCCACTTTTGAAAAGGCACAATTATTAATTATAAAGAGGTTTGTCGATTTTTAAACTATTTATACTTGTTGGACGACGTACAAACAATAATTAAATATTTATAGCAATGAATCTATGTGATAAACAAACAGACCTAAATTTGAAAAATTATTTGTAACGCATGCGCAGTTTGGAGAATACTCCAATAACACGGCATAGCACCATATGTTTTATTTCACAATGTTGGAGCGAAGTTTTCCTTGTCTACACGCGATATAGTAGTATTATATATATGAGTAAATCGAAGTTACGTCACGGCCTTGGGATTCAGTTAGCCATGTAAAAATCAATAATAATAGTTTATTAGATAGGTAAGGTAAGTCCTGAGCATTTATGGCTTGTAATCATTGAATATTGCAAAAATATAACTAATAATAAATAAAGAGCTTCACTAACAGAATAACTGAGGTATGTACTTAAATTATTCGGTAAAAGCATGTAATAAAGTTATTCTCTATTTTCAACAAGATTTATTCAGCTATCTGTACATAAAACATTTGTAGATGTTAAATGTAAGGAAATGTTTCATGCCATAAGGCAAAAAACACAACAACTAGGTTCGCTATTTCCAAGGAAAACAAGTTCACTTACTTATATAATAATAATAAAATTTCATATTATCATTTTTATTTATGTCATATCTGAATTGAATCATATTTAAAACCTGTGAACTGTCATTAGACAAAATTAAATATGTTAATTTTAACTATTGCAGAAGTCAAATGTGACAACAAATCCTGAGCATTTATGGCTTGAACCCATCGAATACTACAAAGATATAACTAATAATAATAATGAAGGAGCTTCAACACCAGAATACCTGAGGTATTTAAATTATTCACTCTCCTACTTATTTCAGTTCAAACTGTAAAATAGTAAACTGCTTGGTAAGAAAAGCGTCGTTTCTGTCACACTCTTCACATGTATAATTATATAAGGAGCAATCGTACCTGGCATTCCTCTCGTAGCAGAAGGCCATATGGTCTGGCAAATATTCCTTCAGACCCAAGTGGATTTTGCAAATCTGGCACTGTGTGAGTTCTGCAATTGAGTGAAAAACACACCCATTAGAATTACAATAGAAAAATCAATATAGACAAATCCACAATCATCAAAATGCAATATTTACAGTACCTTCAATTGAGAAGATTCCAGTTCTATCCTCAACACAAATGGTTTTATGTTTGGCTAAATGCGATTTTGAGCTGAATCCAAGGCAGCAAAATGTGCAGGCAAATATGTCCTTAGTGGTTTGTTTCGTAGTGGTATCAAAATCCAGTACGACAATTTTATTTAGGTTGTTTCCGTATTCCTCACCAAAATACACCAATAATTCTTCACCGGCTTGGATTGGACGTGTGCTTTGATAATATATATTATCTTCAGATTGAAAGACACTCAAATTTCGTTCAGAAGTATTCCTGGTAAGATTAATGTACTGCATCCAATTCAAATGCTTCGATTTATTTTTATCCAAAACAAATTTCTCACCTTTCATTTCCCAGGGACATTCTGTTGCGGTGAATCCAGTGAAAGGCCCAAATTTTACACCTTTAGGAATAATTCTTAAGGTATATATTCCAATTTGTCCCAAACAATCTTGAATTTTTAGAATATCATTTGGGATATCTTTTCGTGCTCCCATATCTGCATTAATTAAAGCATGTTTGTTTAAAATATGGACAAGCATTCTACATTCAATACAATAGTCTATGTAATATGCTTCACAATCTTCACAGTCTGTTGGCAAAATATATACAGATTAACAATCGTAGCATTTACTACCATCTGGTGATTTTTCATATAAATACAGTGATGAAACATGTATTTATACTGGTCTCAAAATAACCACATAATATACAACATAGGATGTCAAAGAATTAATTAGCAATTGCAATAAGTTAAACCTCAGTATTTCAGACAAAAACAGGTGTGAAACTCAAAATATTACACTTGGTGTTTGTAATGGAATGAGATTATGTTTTTCGATAAACAGTAAAAATAATAAATGCTCTCTGTTGTGTATTTTATATTTATGCTGCAGATGTTTCATCATTCGTTACAAACAACACAGTCAGACACTTCTAATAGAGTTGCTTCTATTAGAAGTTGCCTTGCAATGTTTACTTACAAAGTAGTCCATTATCAAAGTCAATTTTAATATCATCAGCGTTGATCCCTCTTTCTATTTTAAGGTTGTCATTTTTTCCTTCAATTACTTCAAAAGATGGCAAATCTATTTTAATATTGTCCAAACATGTGGACTCGTCATATTGCTTGATTTTGCCAAAGCGTATGGGTCCTTGTAATTCAGCATTGTCTGTAGTAATAGCAGTTTCAGAGATACACACTTTATCCTCTACAAAACTGTCTTCTTGGCACTCTTCTTCCTTTACACTAAATGTATTTGCAGAAAACATAGCGCCATACATATCAACTTGTTCAACCTGATCAGCCATTTTTTGTAAATTCCGGAGAGTCTGTGGTTTGGCCACTTCCGATGGCTGCGGTCAAAGAAAATATTTGCGCGCTAATTTTAAAATCTATTGGGCAATAAGATATATTGCATGAGAAAATAATTCGTGTTTTGAATATATATTAAATACTAACGGAAACAGATGTATCATTTCGTTTGGGATAAAAAACAGATTTTATAATTTAAAAAAAATGTAAATATTATTATTATTAGGTTATTACATAAATATTAAATAATAGCATGAATGGTGATTGTTGCAAGGGTTCCCTGAATGATCAGCTGTTTAACTTTTCAAATATGTTAATGCTAAAGTTTCTCAGGTTTCTAATTTGTTATTTGTGGGTGTTGTGCATAGTTTGTTAATTAGAATAATTGCAGTTTACGGGTACAGACGATTTTTCGCTTTAAAAAAAAAAAAATTTGAGGTAAATACAAATTGAAGAAACGTCCATATACAGAGCACGTGTTGGCAGTACTTACTATATTGACAATTACCAAGAATGTAAATGTATAATGAAAGTTGCTGCGACTTTCCTGATGAGATGAGATATTGTGGGTGTAAAAGCAGGATTAATTATAACACTTCTGCAATAAGAAGGATAGTGTTTCTGTTATAATAATAAATTTATTGTATCAATAATAAGATTTACATACTATTTACATAATAGCACATTCAAGCAAAAATGTGATGATAACATCAACACAGGTAATCAAAGGGCTAATTTATGTGATTGACATTGTAGAATGCTTCTTGAAGGAGAATGTTCTTTATTTTCTCTTTAGATACGAAAGTAGAAAAAGTCTACATATAACTTTGATTTTATTAAATAATTACCAGTGACGATGTTGTACTGAAGTAGCTTTTGTCCTACGTAACGTGGGATGTGTAGCAAATGGTTATTTTGGGGTGGAGACTTCTGTAATCTCACCCCTAGTCATCAGGTGTGACAGCTTTTTCAAAGCCCTCCTTAGTTGTTGCAGAATATGTGTCTAGGCTAATGGACTTATCATAAGCTCTCTGAAGAGAGGTTTGCAGTGGATAGTTTGTGAAACACAGACAATTGCTTGAACAGCCTTCTTCTGCAGAATAAACACCTTTTCTGCATAGGCCTACTTACCCCATGTTGGTTAAACATTGTTGATATGTGATTTGATAGTCCATAGTACCTATATTTATATTATACAGATCAGTGGACGCAATGATCGCCGCCATTTTGACCCAGGTATATCAGGTGTGTTTTTGTCTATGTTCATCTAGGTTATGTTTGTTTTTGTGGTGTATCGTGGTGGGAAGATAATGGTGTGACGGTCCGGAGGTTCAAATTCGATCGGTTTGCGCAGCTACGTCATGCTAGAGTAACTGTAGTGTATTCAATAAGTTAAGTTGGCAACGACACCCTGGCGGCAGCGTCAGTACACACATGATGGCGCCAAAGTCAGTGACAGAATGACATGTAGCATGTAGACAAAATAAATGAGTAATAATTAATAAACAGTGAAATAATATCAAACTGAGTATTATTGGAATCATTAAGACACAACAGTGGCGACGAGGTAAACACCAAAATGGCACTAATAGGTGCGATTCCCGGGTTTCACCTGAAGACCGACAATTGGGTACTATATCAGGAACAATTGGAACAGTTCTTTGAAGTAAACGACATAAAGGACACAGAAGAAGGGAAAAAGCGCGTAGCGGCTTTATTAAGCCTTATTGGACCAGAAACTTATAAAATATTGAGAGATTTGTGTACACCCAACCTCCCAAAAACCAAGTCATATGAAGAACTATGCAGCTTATTGAAGGCACAGTTTGCACCGAAAACATGCCCCTACAGGGAACGCATCGAGTTCTACGAAGCCAGGCAAGAAGAAACCGAAACAGTGAACGAGAATACACAACCTCTCATTAAATTGTGATTTCGGCAATGATCTGCAACATTCATTAAAAGACAAGTTTGTGTGTGCAATGCAAAAGTGACCAATTCGTGAACGACTATGCGAAGAAGCAACAACAAAAACCCTGAAGGAGTTACTGGAAATTGCACTAACAAAGGAAGCGACACTGCTGTCAAGCAAGGAAGTGAACGTTATAAATAAAAGGTCATCGGGAAATAGAACAGGTCAAAGAGTCGGCTACAAAGATAACCAGACATCAAAAGAAAACACAAGGCAAGAAAGAAGAAAATGCAAATGTTGTGGAAAAAACCACATAGGTATCTGCAAGTACTCAACCTATAAGTGCAACACATGTAACAAAACGGGACACTTGGCAAAGGTATGTTGGGACACCAGCAAACAGAATGCGTTAGAGGTGGAGGACACAAGTGAGGATGAAGTAAACCAGGTAGATATGTATAATATAAGTTTTAAAGATCAAAATCCAATACATGTAAACATAAGAATAAATCGGGTGGATTTATGCATGCAAGTAGATAGTGGGGCAGGGCTGTCAGTCATTATCAAAGATTGTTATGAAAAACATTTAAGTGATTGTAAGCTTTTTGGTAGCAGTGTAACTTTAAAAGGTTACACTGGTACTAAAATACACACATTAGGATATATTAAAGTAGACATTAAGTATGAGGGTAAAACATGCAAAGACTTTGCCATACACGTAGTAGAGGTAGGACGACAAAATTTGTTAGGCAGAGATTTTTTAAGCAAATTTAAATTTCAACTAGTTTCCGAGACAGAAGTACTAAACATTAGTAGTAAGATTGATAAATTTCTTAATGATGTAAAAGAGATTGTTGATCTAGGTTTAGGATGTTATAAACACAAAACGTTCACACTAAAACTAAAAAATGATGTTAATCCTATATTCCTAAAACCCCGTCCACTACCGTTGGCACTCAAAACAAAAGTAGAAGAAGAATTGAAGAGGTTAGAAGAAGAAGGGGTAATAACACCAATTGAATCAAGCGAATGGGGGACCCCACTAGTACCCGTCAGGAAACAAGACGGAACCATAAGGTTATGCGGGGACTACAAAGTAACAGTAAATAGAGGACTAGTGAAGGTGGAGTACCCGCTTCCAAAAATAGAAGATATCTTCGCGAAACTCAGCGGCGGTGAGTCGTACACTAAAATAGATTTGAGCAACGCATACAATCAACTGCAAGTAGATCATGAAACAGCTAAGATGTTGACGTGGTCAACCCACAAAGGGTTGTACAAAGTAAACAGACTACCGTATGGTGTAACTCCGGCAAGTGCGATATTCCAGAAAACGCTGGAACAGACTCTACAAGGGCTAGATTGTGTTGCAAACTTTGTCGACGACATAATAGTGACCGGTAGAACAAGAGAAGAACATGAGCAAAACCTAAAAGCCACATTTCAGAAACTAAAAGAAGCGGGATTTAAAATCAAACTATCCAAATGTGCATTTTTCCAAGAAGAAATAAGATACCTCGGGCATAGCATTTCAAAAAAGGGCCTATGTAAAAATGAAGACAAGGTCAAGGCGTTGTTGGAGGCACCAAGACCAAGCAATGTTACACAACTAAAAAGTTTTGCAGGATTAGCCAACTATTATAGCAAATTCGTACCCAACATGGCAGCGCTAATGACACCGTTGTATAGGTTGCTCCAGAAAAACGTAAAATTTAAGTGGAACGCAGACTGTGACAAATCTTTCAACAGAATAAAAAAAGAAATAGCATCAGAACAAGTGCTGGTCCATTTCGATCCAAGTGCACCAATAATTCTGTCAACGGATGCAGCTCAGGATGGCATTGCTGCAGAACTTTCACATAAATTGTCAAACGGCGAGATAAGACCCATCACATTCATCTCAAGAACATTATCAAAGGCAGAAAAAAACTATTCTGTACTAGACAAAGAAGCCGTAGCGATTTATTGGGCGGTGAAAAAGTTATACTATTACCTTATGGGTCAGAACTTCTGCATAAAAACCGATCACAAACCACTGCTGGCATTATACGGGGAAAACAAAGCTATACCACAAATGATATCCAGTCGATTGCAAAGGTGGGCGTTATATTTATCCGGATTCACGTACAAGATAGAATACATACAAGGAAAGGACAATAAAATGGCCGACATGTTAAGTCGGCATCCGATAAAGGAGACTTCAGAGGAAGAAGATGAAATAGACATCAATTTAGTCATTTCAGAGGCTCTTCCAATCGATAGTAAGAAAATAGCCATTGAGACTAGAAGAGACAATACATTGAGCAAAGTACATGAGTACGTTAGCAAAGGATGGCCAGAAAATGAGCAAGAGGTGGACGAAAATGTCAAGCCATATTTCAGAAAGCGCGAAGAAATCTCTTGCGAAAAAGACTGCTTGTTATGGGGATACAGAGTACTAATACCTACAAAATTCAGGAAACAGCTACTAGATGAATTGCACGCCAGCCATTTGAGAACAGTTAAAATGAAATCCATAGCCAGATCCCATTTTTGGTGGCCAAAAATGGACGAAGAAATTGAAAACGTAGCTAAATCGTGTATTTCATGTGGAAAAACATCATACGACCCCAAAAAAGCGATACCGACACCATGGTACAAAGTAAATAAACCAGGTGAAAGAGTGCATATGGACTTTTTGGGACCAGTAAAAAACTATTATTTCCTCATATTTTTAGATGCACATTCAAAGTGGCCAGAAATTTTTAAAATGACAAGCATAACCTCGGAAGCGACCATTGCAAAAGTAAGAGAAATCTGCGCAATATGGGGAATTCCAGAAGTATTAGTATCAGACAATGGAAAACAATTAGTATCAGAGGAATTCGAAAGATTCCTAAAAAAGAATGGCATATGTCATATAACATCACCACCGTATCACCCAGCCAGCAATGGTTTTGCAGAAAACGGCGTCAAAAGTTTCAAGAAAGGACTTCATGATGCCTTAATAGATCCCAGAAACAGTAAAACACCCATAGATCTGTTGATCTGCAGGTACTTATTAGCGTACAGAAACGCTAAACACGGCACTACTGAAGAAACGCCAGCAAAGCTAATGATCGGAAGGAAGTTGAGAACCGTATTAGATTTAGTAAAACCAGGCATAACTCCAAGAGAACGAAAAGGGCAACCCAACAATAGTCAGCAAGCTCCGGTCAAGTTAAAAGTTGGAGACAAAATACTAGCACGAGATTACAGAAACATAAACAAAAAGGGATGGGTAGAAGCTAGAATAACTGAAGAAATAGGAAACAAAATATACAAATGTAAACTGAAGGACGACAATTTGATATGGCGAAGACACGTAGACCAAATAAAAAAAATCACAGAAGCAATATACAAAGAAGACGAAGAAAACATAAATGAAGAAACTACAGCACAAGGACCACGCAGGAAAACTCCAAGCAGCAACGCGAGAAGCCAAACAGACATCAATGCTACACCAGCAACAAGCCCAAACCAAAATGTGGCAACATCCAGCGTTTCGATGGGTAAACGAGAACACGGTACGAAAATCATTCATAACAAAAGAAAAACCCAAAAAGACCTCAACACTGAAATCCCGAACCTTCCCAGTACGTCATCCAGTACCTCACCCGAAATCGACACAGGCAGACCAAAACGAAAGCAAATCATGCCTAGAAAATTACAAGATTACGAAAGCGCGTAGGGGATATTTAGGAAATAAGTTTTATATCATGTATTTAGGTAGTTTTAATCTAGAAGTAGGGATATATGTAGTGTATTCAATAAGTTAAGTTGGCAACGACACCCTGGCGGCAGCGTCAGTACACACATGATGGCGCCAAAGTCAGTGACAGAATGACATGTAGCATGTAGACAAAATAAATGAGTAATAATTAATAAACAGTGAAATAATATCAAACTGAGTATTATTGGAATCATTAAGACACAACAGTAACAAATGCGGTCGAGCGCGTATACTTATACACTGATTTGTATTTTAAATGGTGCAATTAATTTCAAAAAAACCCATAAACAAGCATTAAATAAATCGTCTAATTAACGCTCCACAATTACAATGCCAGCGTACTTAATATTGCTTCGTTAGTAAGCCTGTACAAATACTTATAAGAAATGTACCAAATCGAATACATACTTACCTACTGATTAGATCAAAACATTCAGCAACTGCTTTCACCCTAAATAAAAACACTGAAAAAGGTGTTGAAGAGAGAAATATTTGGAATCAGAAAATGAAGCTTGCTTTTTCGGAAGTTTGTTACGGAATGTTGCTCAATTAATTCCAGATGAAAATGTTCCTACAGACGAACTTCAAATACCCTACTCTTTCATAGAACCAGAATAAAATGAATATGTCGACAGCAATACTATTTCTGTAGAAATTCCATGTGAATATCAAGACCTTTTGACTCAATTTGAACTGTTCAATTTTAAAGATACTGTGCACTCAGAAGGTTTGAAATATATTGCTGGATACGTGGCATGTCGTTTTAGAAATAAATATAGTTAAGAACTCCTTGTGATATGGCCAGTAAAGATAACATGCCTGATTGGATTCAACATATCACAAGGGGTTCCTTTTGCATTCGAACAGTTCATTAATGAACGCAGCAACAATTTTAAATTTATTACAATGCATGGCGCTTTATTATGAAAAGAAAAAATCATTTTTAACCCTTAACCGCCGTCGTGGATCCGTCGGACCGCGCGCATAATTGGCTAGCAAAATTGTCCTACTTATATTCCACCCAGCAGGGGCCTGATTCTCGAGTCGAGAGAACAGAGATTTCGAGAGAATAATGGAGGGGATTCTCTTGAAATGTTAAAAATCGTATTCTTGAACTTGAGAGATAGATCCCTTCCCTCAAGAGTTGGGAGAATTTACATCTATCGGTTCAAGTCAAGCGAACATATTAAAAGTTAAGAGAAGCATGCGCATATCGACTTAAATTTTGTACATATGACCGATCACTGCTGGGGAGAAATATCATTATTCAGCAGATAATTTTTATGTTTTTTCATGTATATGACTTCCCACATATCTAAGTTTCTATTGTTGCTTTGTTTAACTAAACTAACATTTTCTAGGCTGAAGTTGTGACTTGTATCAATATGATGTAGAGCTAATGCGGATTTTTCTACATTGTGTAATTTGACATGAGCCATGTGTTCTTTATATAGTATTTGAACGTTTCTTCTGGTTTGTTATCTTGTATAACGACATCGGATAACACTTAAGACACTCTTGAAATATGTATTAAACTTTTGAGTAATAAGTATCTTATTTAGAATTGTTAATCCATAATCCTGTCACTGTTAAATTAACCCGTTGTCTTTCTCAGAAATATTTTGTATTTCCCATTGAACTAATTCACAGAATGATATATTGTTAATATTCGTTGTAATTTTGCTTTAATCGTTTTTCAGCTACCTTTAAAATTGTTCTGTAGAACATGTATTTTTATTATAAAATGTCTCGTAGATAATAGGTTCAAATACATAATTATATATTAAACTTTTCATTAATATCTTATTTAGAATTGTAATTCGTAATCCTGTTAGCGTTAGTTTTACCCGTTCTTTCTCATTAATATTTTGTATTTCCCATTGAACTAATTCTCAGAATTTTATAGTGTTAATATTCGTTGTAATTTTGCATTAATCGTTTTTTCACCCTACCTTTAAAATTTGTCTGTATAACATGTATTTTACTTATTATAAAATGTCTGGTAGGTAATATGTTTAAATAGTTATTAAACTAATTTTGTGAAAAAGGTGTTTTATTTTATTTTATTATTTTTATTACTTTAATATATGTTACATTATTTCTACATGTATGATACGTAGAAAACAATATTCACATTTCGATGTTTAGCCTAACACTTTCCGGAAATCCAACTGATATAACCCATAAAACCTTTCAACATTACACACGCTATTTAAAAGAAATAGGTTTCGTATTACATATTACCTAATATACACTGTTCTATACAACAATTGTCCTAATCCGCCTTCATTTGCAACCTGGCAACATTGCACTGCTATTTCCTACACGATCGACACACATCCCTACCTAAAAACAGCTATTCTTGAAGTTAGGAGAACCAGGGATGGGAGTATGATCTATCACTTCTCTCAATAGAACGTTCACTTCTCTTAAGTTCGAGAATCGGGCCCCAGGCGTTCGACCGTCAGAGTAGCTTCATGTTAGTATTGAACAAATAGTTGAGCGGTGTAGTTGTGGTCATACGTTTTTCTGTCTGTGTAATTTTGATCGGGCGTCCCAGAGACCTCACGACGGTCTTTGTGTGAGATTTTGGAGGATGACTAATTGTCCAGAAATGAGCAAAAAACATGCTACATTTGTCCCCAAAAAGACGAAGGAAAACTGCCTACTTATGTTGTAATTGCAAAAAACCCATGTCTTGAATGTTCCAATAAAATTTGCAACAGCTGTATAGAAAGGGAATAGAGAGTGTCTATTATTGTGAGGAAAGAATAGTGTTTTATTTTATATGCACGTTTTTTATTCCTGAAATTAATTTGATAAATATTGGTTCTTATCAATACTTTGTCATGTTAAAAAGTAAGAATATGTAATAAAAGTTCATTTTAGTTTGCTCTTAATTTTTATTATATTAGAATACAGGAATGCAAAATTTGATCGAAGAAAATGTTAATTTCATACTTTTTTATTATAAAATGTACTTTAAAGCTAAATTTGTTTTTTTAGTCCCTAAAAAATTAAAAAATACAGTCTTTTATTGACTTATACCAATAAAATTTTTACAAAAAACAGGGTGGAAAAGAAAAAATAACATCGGGGTCCCAGCGACCACACGACGTCGATTATGTCCCAAATAGTCACGACGGCGGTTAAGGGTTAATATTATAACCGACAGGACATGTGAAATGTTGAAAGACCAAAAATTAATTTTCCAAATTTGCCAAAAGAGATTAAATCGGACGATGAGAAAGTTTACCAATAATAAAAAATAAAACCGAAAGAAAATGAGTACTGTTGTATATCTATCTACCAAATGAATTGCAACGGTAACTTAGCATATATTTTCCATTAATTAATAATGTATTTATGAGAAAGATAATATTAGTTGTAATAAATAGTGTTATTCCTAAAGTAATTTGACTATCTAATTACTCCTGACTCCAAAATTCGTAAAATAAATTGATTGTAGTATGGTATACTTCTCGTGTATGGCTACCACTCTGTTACTTACTTGACGTCACGCCCGAGAGAGACATAGCTAGAATGAGATAACGAAATGCACGCCGTCACACCATTATCTTCCCAACACGTGGTGTATTACTAACACGGATTATCGGATGGTTCACTTAAATGAGGGGTTTTGCCGCCTAATCTACCTAATGCAGGCCCTGTTAGATGGCGCCACGGTGTTAGAAACAAGAGACCTAGAAGTAAATTTGAATCATGACTTTAACCGAATAATTGAGATGTCGCTACTACTGCGCTGTCACTTTATGGAAGCGCGTACAGGCCGTTAACCAACAAATTTTGTGTGTGTTGCTAAATATTATTTTTCTTATTACTACTTAGTTAGTGGTGTTATAATCGTACCGTAAGTTCTGTAAAGAGTAATATGATAATTCTAGTAAGTTGACATAATGCATTTTTAGACTTAAAATATGGATAGAAGCTGGTGCATTGTATGTGCGGCGTACAAGCAAGAAGCAAGAGCGATGCATATTTTCCGAGAATGCGAACAAGTAACTAATGGCACTAATAGTTGACATATAACCCGAAGGTGAGCTGGAGATTTTTTGTTTGTAGTTCTGATTCCAAGTGCAACAAGGACTACCTGGTTGTAGCAAGGATTTTGTTGGTTTCCGATTACACCAATTAAGGTTTGCAATTATTAGGAGTATAATATAAGTGGGAATAATTGTAGTTGAGATGTCAGGCGATTTTTGACAAAATGATTAGTATACATTATAAAGGACCCCTAATTGAACAACTTTTTCTTACAAAATTATCAATGCAAATGTAGGGAAATGGAGATAAAAAATAAATTAGGTACTCACCAAGTTAATCTTGCAGGTTACAGCCCATGTGAGATATCCCATATAGAGCATTGAAATAATGAAAATCGCAATAAATGATGTTTATTTAAGCTCACAACACAACAATTACCTTTGATTTCCACGTTCTTTGATTGAATTTTAGCAAAATTGTAAATACGAGATCACATGATATTAGCTGTTTTTGTTGACATTTGATGGTGCTTTTAAAATCGCAGAAAAGTCATAAGAAAACACACAAATTGACCTAAATTGTGTGTGATTATGTGAAATAAACATCAATTATAGTGATTTTCATGATTTCAATGATCTATATGGGATACCTTACATGAGATGTAACCTGCAAAATTGACTTGGTCAGTACCTAATTTATTTTTTATCTCCATTTCTCTGTTTGCATTGATAATTTTATAAGAAAAAGGTGTTCAATTAGAGGTTCTCTATAAGGTACACTAGTCGCCCGACACCTCAACTGCAGTTTAACCCTATGGGTATATAAGAAAGCCTTTAAAGTACACGAAAAAGTTACTACTTGTTTTCAAGTTTCTATATCATGTTTTTTCACAAGCAATCAAACCATGTTTAGCAGTGTTAATAGAAACTTCAGATTTCTTGGTGAATATTCTACTTTTGGTAGATTATGCTATTGTTCGTTAATTTATTTTTGTACTGGTAATTTAACTAAAACACATGTTGGATGTTAGTTATAATTTTTCAATAGTAATCATAAATGTATAGCTTTTCAACTTTGTAGTATTCTGAGTAGGTACTTGTGCTTTTTCGACAGAAATTCTATCTTAATGTTAAAAATATGTTTGTTAGTCGAATATTCTACTTTTGGTAGATTATGCTATTCTTTGTTACTTTATTTTTGTACTGGTAATTTAACCAAAACATACGTGTTAGATGTTAGTTATTAATATTCATAAATGTACTTTGTACTTTTTCTACGTAGCAATATTAAAGTGTAATTATTTAAGTAATTCTTTTCTTTAAAACGTTATTGTGTGGTTACAGCATTGTAATTGAATATCATACTGCATACTGTTTTCCTTAGCAATGATTCCTCATTACTACGGGAACTAGTAAATAGTATGCAATTTAATGACAGTGTTGTGATCATGTACCGCGAGATCAAAAATTATATTGAAAAAGGTTTGCTATGGAATGTACAAGTCTGTCTTAAGTTATATCATTAAGTGTCACACTTGTCATTAATATTTGTCATTATATTTTCTCTTAAAATGACAAATATTAATGACAGTATGACACTTAATGATATAACTTAAGACAGATTTTTACATTCCATGGCAAACCTTTATCAATATATTTTTGATCTCGCGGTATTAAACCCTAATTTTTAATAAACTTAATTTTGAATTTCCCGCTACCAAATACATTTTGAATCGCCCGCTATTTGCTTAGTGTTATTGAAAACTGTAATTTTTTGATGTCAGCGCCGTCTATATCGGCCTTCACGCAATACAAACCGCGGATAAAAATTTTGGCTTGACTGCGCCATTTGTTCTAATCTCTGATTACTAAACTATTGTGTTCTTGTTTTTGATGTTTAAATGTTGTTCTCCGACATACTTGTTTCTGGTGAATCGTGTGGAAAAAGTAGCTGTGGAAGTAATATTTGTTTCATGTGCTCAAGTGTGTGGTTTCATTATTGTATAAATCTTTTAGATATTAAATACATAAATATCCATATAAACATGTCGTGCAGTGCTCAAAGCTGTCCCAATATTAAGAGGTTTAAACCTGAAGGTTAAAGTTTTCACAGGTTTGATGGCATCATCATTTTAAATTTGTTGAAATATCAAAATTATTTCGGATTTTCAGAAGGTGCCTTGTTACCGATATGCTTGAAAGCTTTGAATATAGCAACTGATTGGCTATAGTCAGAGAATAAATATGTTTGTTCAGAACATTTCAGAGATGAAGATTATGTGCCAATGGAACACCAGCGATTTCGATTGTGTAACAATGCTGTAGCATCTTTGAAAATAACACTGGAAACATCTGGTGTAGATGAAGTTTCAAGTATTAGTTTTGCAGGTGTTAGTGGACAAAATCTCACTGATGAATCGTGAGCAGGAACATATGAAGTGCCTTCATTAAGTTCTGAAAAGGAAAGAGCTTGATCGGATGATCCCATTAGACCAAGATGAGATAGGAAATTGAGAGCACTAAAATATAATAAATTAATTAAAATGATTATCACATTAAGTATATAATAGCACACATTTTTCAGAATGTTTTCTGGTTATGAGACTTGTTCTGACACGAGCTGCAGGAAAAAAAAACAAAGTTGACAAAGACTTTTCATAATTTTGCGTAAGTTCTTATATTGTATTTAGAAATATTATGTAAAACAAAATCAATTTATGTTTATGATATCTTCTGGTAAATATAAATGAAAATATGAAACTTGGAAAAGAAGTCAAGCAAAATCAAGAAAGAAGCTTTATGGCACAACATGAAGGATGAAAAATCTAAACTCTTACCTGTGTTGCAATTAATATTTTGTAGTTTCTTATTTTATTGTTGTAGATTATTGCAGCTATTGTATATGGATATATGCAGTATTTAATTGCAGTGTAAAGATAAAATGTTTAATACCTCAAAAGAAATATCTTTAATAAATATAATATATATAATAAAAGCAATATTGTTATTAATAAAAACTTGTAAACATAAACAAGTATTTTTATTTCACAAAACATTACACTGAATAACAGAAAGCTTGAAGAGAATAAAAAGTACATTACTAATTGTTATTACGATAAGTTAAAAAAAACACTAAAATTAACTCTTGCAATTTTACACTACTGTTATTTGCACCAACTTAATGTCAAAACATGAATGTTGATCATTAAAATTACATGTTTTCAAGATCGGATACTGTCAACAATATTTCAGTACCATACACTTTTTCTTCTTACGTCATGACATTATAAAATCAGCATCAACCATGTTTAATCCTAACAACACATTCTGGACTCTGTGTCTAATTTAAATGAATTCTTATTGGCAGTGACATGATGGTTAACTTGAACACATACAAGTTCGATGTTTAAATTACAGTGTTATGGAGGTAAACGCAAAGCAGAACAACCTTTTTTCCATACTATTTCATTAACACCATATAAAGGTAAATGAAAGGTTGTTTTTTGCAAGCTCCAGTCATTCAGATTTTAGTACTTTACTGCTATTAGCAAAAATTCCTCTTGATAAAAGTTATTCAACCTTTCCTTTGACATGTTCGCTTTATTGGCCATAACCCGCCATTGGTATTAATAACTTAGAATCAAAATACTCATATATAATTTATATGATAACTCACAGAATATGTACATATATATTAACTCACATTTTTCTACAATTTGGTAACTCATTCCTCAAGAAAAATGAAAGCACATGTCGTCCAAATGATTTTTTTATGCTTCATCCAAGTTATTGTTTTACCTAATATTCTTACTACTACCCACTTTGTCTGCTGTTTGATTGACAGTAGTTGTTTTAGACTTACTATATATGTATGCTTAAAATACACATTATAAGCCATTTGTCTGTGTCCAAACCTTACACGTTTTCCTTTACGATTTTTTGAAGGACCCAGTAAAGCGCTACCACCATACTATAAAATATTAGCGATTACAAAATGAAAGTGACAAAATACCTTCATAAAGGGAATATTTTACTTGCGCCTTCTAAAAAGGACTATTTTTTAAGAATGTTAATAACAAACAATAACTATGTACCGCGCGATCATTTAAATTCTAAATTAGAGCAGGCTATGAAATTTAAATTAAGTTGGTATATAGGTACTAATTTACAATTTGAATTGTCAAAGTGACGTTTCAAAATTAAATTTAAATCGATTACACATAAGATTCACAAATGTCACAAAGTATAACATAATCGCAAATTTCAATTCATCAATAATTGACATTCTGGACAGCCTAATAAAAAAAATCCCGCCTGCTATAATTAAGAATTTAAATGATCGCGTGGTAAAATACAATAAATAAATGTTTGACAAAATAAGCAAAACGCGATTACTTTGCGGTTTAAATGCATAAACCAATCACCCGAACGTTTCTTTCCACATTCCTTTCTCATTTTTTGTTTGAAAATTCGTTCTTTCAAGAATGACTATGATTGGTGCTTTTTGACAACCCTGGGTCAAAATGGCACACATCATCATTTGCAATCATTGCATCTTCCGCGCATTTGTAAGAGCATTCTCCCCTCTCTACATCTCTGATTGCGTCGCGTAAAAATTAGATGCGCAGTGGTTCAAGAGCATTCTCCCCTCTCTATATCTCTGGATAATCGGAACGTAAAACAACTTTCATAAAATAAAACGGAAATTACTATATTTCTTTTGTTAATAAACTTGCAAATTTAGATGTTCAGATGTGGTAATTTTAAAAGTTACATGTGTTCATAAATAGTAACTAAGTATTATTTTCTAGGAAGTGAAGCGTATAGTTGGATTTTAGATGTATGAAAACAATCCAACAGCGCAAGAATATGAAGAATACAAACTGATAAGAAAGGTCAACAACCAAGCTATCCGAAAAATAAAAGAAAGTTATTGAGAAAAATACACTAAAGACTTGGAACATGACTTATATAGAACCCAAAGAAATATTTGAAAGACGTTGCGAAACCAAAAAAAGAAAGCAGAACATATACATATACCAGCTATTAAAACTGAACAATGGCATGAATATTTCAGTCAGCTATATAAAAATCTATTATAAAATGGAAAATATTGAGCAAAGACAGCATTCTACTGCCCTCAGGCTAGGACGAATGCGTTACTTGGATCACCCATTTTCCCCATGTGCACGAATTTTAACCAAATATCCGGTATGTGTGATATTAATTTCACGTGTCTTAGATCTGTGGTTTCCGTGGCTGGGGAGCACTTCCGTTAGCGTCGCCTGGTGGGGGGTCTGTTGATGGCAATCGGTTTGGGTTTGGTGTCTGGCTATGATAATTAATTATGGTTGTAACAACAAATGCCAGAGTGTGAGGTTATTATTATCTATAGTTATTTTTATATCATTTTACTGTGTTTTGCTATCCGTATGGATTTTGCATACTGTTCGGCGCAGTGGGGTTGGGACTTGCTCTGCGATTGGGTGCACTGTTACTTTTACTGTTACTTTTACTTTTACTGTTACTTTCATTATTATCTCTTTTTTATTGTTATCTTATTTTCATTTTTGCTGTATATGCTTTTGTATAGTGCATAAATTGTAAATTGTCCTGTAATTGGATTGTAATCTGTTGGGCAATAAAATACTATTATTATTATTATTATTATTATTATTATTATTATTATAACATATCATAACAGATATCTTACCAGAGAAATAATACAAGAATCCATAAAAAAGCTAAAATCACGAAAATCTCTCGGTCCGGATGGTATATATAATGAATTACTTAAGTACGGTAGCGATTGCTTGGTAGAAGCTTTGCACGAGCTGCTGTCCCACGTGCTGGCCACTAAAAAGGTACTGGAGGACTGAAAAAATAGTTACAAGATTCCGTTACACAAAAAAGGGGAGAAGAAGACACAGGACAATTACCGCGGAATTACTCTGTTGAATACAATCTTTAAATTGTTTACATACATAATTAGAAAGCTATTGCAAGAAACAATACAAATATCAGAGGAGCAACAGGGGTTCAGGAAGAATCGTAGTACAACAGATGCCATTTTTATCATACGCCAATTGGTAGAAAAATCAATCGAATATAACCACCCGCTATTGGTCAATAATATTAAGACTAACACGTCGACTAGAATCAAAACATCTGATGGAATTATGGAACCAATCAAAATAAACATTGGACAATTACCGCGGAATTACTCTGTTGAATACAATCTTTAAATTGTTTACATACATAATTAGAAAGCTATTGCAAGAAACAATACAAATATCAGAGGAGCAACAGGGGTTCAGGAAGAATCGTAGTACAACAGATGCCATTTTTATCATACGCCAATTGGTAGAAAAATCAATCGAATATAACCACCCGCTATTGGTCAATAATATTAAGACTAACACGTCGACTAGAATCAAAACATCTGATGGAATTATGGAACCAATCAAAATAAAAATTGGCATACGGCAATCAGATTCATTGAGTCCCTTCTTATTCAATTTAATAATGGACCGTATGAAAGATTCAATAAAGGGAAAAGATGGTTACCTTATGGGAAGACAACGTGAACATGGTATGCTACGCCGATGATGCAGTGCTCCTAGCAGACAGCGAAGATAACATAATTTCGACAATTATTTACTTTTGAAAAATTCTAGAAGCAGGTACATTTTACTTTCTTATACGTAGTATAAGGAAGTATTGTGATGATGAAAATTTTCGACCTCGAGATTTTTGCAGATGTCCACGTTTTGAAGTCCACTGATACCGAAAAAGTGGTTTTTAAAAAATGTCTGTGTGTCTGTCTGTGTGTGTGTGTGTGACCACGATAGCGGTCAAACCGCTGTAGATATCAATTCCAAATTTTGTATTTACGTGTCTAATCTCCCTCTTGAGATCTGATTAGTTTTTTAGTAAAATCGGTAGACCGGAAGTAGCAGTTTACTTCAGCGAAAAAATCGAATTTTGCCAGTATTTCGTCAACTACTAAGTTTAAACAAATTTATAAAGAGTTCATATATACTTAAAATTAAAATTGAGAAAAAATTTATTTAAAAATTTTTTCGAAATTCCTACCGGAAGTAAGTCCTTTACTCTTATCGAAAATCAGTTTTTTGCGAATATTTCGCAAGTGATGCTTTTTAGACAGGTACGCTACGAATATAAAAGTATTTATAACTTAATTTCCAATATCTTTTGTATAAAAAAAATTTCAAAATTCGGACCGGAAGTATCACTTTTACTCTTACCGAATAACGATTTTTTGCAAATATGTCGTAAATTATGCATTCTATGTATATTTATGAAGAGTACAAAAGTATTTAGAGTTGGATTTGGAATATTTTTTGTATAAATGAAATTTCAAAATTCGGACCGGAAGTAACACTTTCATACGTATAAGAAAGTCGTGTGGTGGCCACACCTCATTTTTTAGTTTCAAGTCTACGTTTTTCCATGTTGTCTATGGAAATAAATACATTAATTTTATTTTCTTTATGTTATTGAATTTTTCTTATTGATACATTCTGAACTGTATACGATATTTTGATTTCTTATTTAGTTCTTGATTTGATAGCTTATATAAAGATATTGTATTGGTATGCCTCGCTCCAAGTTGGGATAGCCAAAATGTATTAGTAAAGGTGTTTGATATGTAAATGAATATTTTTTAATATTATATAATTTTCTAATAATGCCCTATTATGTAACTAACTCAATAGTTCATTAATTTTCTCCAATATAACCCAGTACTATAATCGCCCTATGTTAGCTATCCATGACCTCTTACTATTAAAAAATGAAAATTAACATTCACTAGGTTGCACTGTGAATCGATTATAACATATTCATTTTTATAGATAATTAATATAAACTCCAAACTCAGCTTAAATAATTTAAATTATAATACTTTTCCTTTTCCTAATGCTTTATTGTACTGGTGGTACTATACTTTAAATGAACTATACCTATACAATATAAATGTGGGGGGGTTCTTGATGTATTATGGCATTAATTCCTAACCTTATTTTGTATCTCGTGTACTATTGATACGTTTACAAAATTCTTTGGCTAACATGACTCTTAATCTCAGGATTAATCGTTTAATTTGGATCCGTTGTGACTGGTTAAGTGTACTTGATTATTTTTATAACTATGTGAACATGTAGGTATTTCTTATTCTATATAATTTTCTCCAGATAATATTAATTTGATATTTGTTTTCTTTATAGGTTAATGTGCCTGTCATTACCAGATGATATATTGAAGCATAAAAACAAATAGTACTTCTAATGTAGAAAAAACAACAATCCCAAAATAAATAGAGTATATTAAAAATGTTCGATATTGTAACAACAATAAAATTATGGTTCAGAAAATTGTTTATTTATGATGAAGATATGTATAATTTTATTATGGAAATAAACCGTTATAAAAATTGACACATTTATGTCTAGTGTGTTTCTTACGACATTTTAAGTATAATTATCGACCGATAAATAATGCCTGGAAATTTTATAATATCTATTCAAATGATGTAGAGATTTCTCTGGATTCGATGTGGAATAATACTACCAATAAGGTATTACCTTTCTTATATTATTCTCAAACTTATATTCAAAATCAAATAGCTCTAATTTAATTAAATATTAATGTAAAATATATTAATTTTGAAACAAATAGTATCAATATGATTTATATTACCTCAAATATTACTTTATATTAACTTGTAGGTTCTACCTCCATGAAGTGTATTGGTATCGTGATTTACATAATCTTCGCACCTACGATGACCTGGGACTTTCTTTAAAACTCTCGATGTGCTGCTTCTGTACTCTCTGGATTCCTATGATGTAATTACTCCTCTTAGATATACACGTTCGGACTCAGTAAATTCGCTTCTAATCTCGCTGGATTCCTATGATGGAATTACACTTATACCATGAACTGGACCTCCGTGACCTTCTTTATTTGGATGAATTTTACAAATGTAAGTACTTTTATCACTTTATATTATATTTCTTATTCCAGTATATTTGGTATTCAATAACAATTAATGATTTTATGACTGTTAGTTATTAATTTTCTTGCACTTTACTTTGATTTTCAAAATTTACGTATAAATCTGTTAGAATATTTTATTCTAACAGTAATAAACACTGTTCGTATTTTAAATATGTAAATATCAGGAAAATTCTCTTGAATTCCGAATTTACACAACCGCTTCGTATGAAAATTATTTTTCATCTCCTTGTTTTTTTTTTTCAAACAAATTGCCTTGGCAACATTATTACTTATTTTTTTAAATTCTCCAATGAGATCTCTACACATACCTTTTATAAATCAATATGTCTATCTATTATTTATCTTTTTAATCTTTATCCATAAAATTTGATATTCCACACATTATTTATTCTTTTTCTAATTTTAAAACCTACTTATCATGCATTTTTTTCCATTTACATACTATTTAAAAATACCTATACAGGAACTGTCAAAATTAACTGTCACTTCCACTTATTCAAAATACTTGCGGGAATCTTAATTTAAATTTGTTTCTACTCAAAATCAATTAGTTTTATCCATTATACTTGACATATCTTCGTAAATTAAACAATTTTGTACAAATAACATATTACATAATATTTTAGAACAATACTTATATTATTTCATTTCTTTTTTAACAGATTTTACAAATACAAGATAGAAGAAAGAAAATCGTTCGTTCTACGACTAAACCAAATCAACCAAGAAATCTCGTCATCTCTATTAACCTATTAAATTATAATTCAGACAATAAATTCCACACCTACACTAAGATCAATATTTTAAAATTCCAAGCATTCAAAACTTTAATTATTATAAATATGGCATGGTTATTTTAAACCATGTCAATATAAATAAGAATACTAAGAATATATATACTAAAAATTACAATTACAACATTATTCTTATTGGAAGAAATAGCAATATGACAATAGTTGCCATGGTAGCTCTTATTTTTGTCTCACCACTCGTCTAGATTAAGTAACACATACAATTAATAAGTGCTTCTTTTACTATTTTTTAGCTAATAAAGTGAATATAACAAATCTGTATTTGATGTTATTTTTGTGAATATGTTTTTTATGTAAGCAGTCAAAATAGTTATACTATCATACAGGTAAATAAATTAGGCAACAAATATAAAATAGAGCTTACCGTTATCACTAAAAATATGCCAATGACATTATTTAAGCGCATGAAGTGCACCAGGCCAAGTTATCGCAACAAAATACATTACATACTATTTGAGGTAGATGACTGATTTCTTTCACATAAGTTAAGATTACTATTAAAAAGTAGTATACCAAATTTCATTTATCAAGGTGGAGTTGTTCCTAAATTATGGGCATCCAAGCATCACTATTTTGAGTACTCACTGATTATATGTCTCGTTTCTTTCCACTAAGTAAGATCTTAGAAATGCCGTTCATAGTGTCGAAGGTGCTGACGAGAAAAATCTAATTAGTATCATAATTATTTTTTTCTATTTCGATGCTATAATGTTCACTCTGCGACATCCGTTTTGGTTACATAAAGTATTACTTTATCGCACGCTATTATAATTTTTTTGAGGTTGGTAACAAAAAAAAATGGAACCATGTCATATTTAAGTGTCAAATATAAGCTTTTAATGAAACAAACGTGCAACAGAAGTTGTACAAAGAATAAAAAACACACATGCTAACATTTAGTTTACTAATTAACAATATAAATTCTTAAGCAGAGTTAAGTTCTCTAATGCTACTATTGAAATATACTTCCCATGTTGAACAGTACAACCGTTATAAAAGTTTACCACAACACTAGAAGATTCGTGTGCAGTAATGGATATTCCAGGCATATTTTGGAAACACACTACGTTTTGTCTGAATTCCTGTTGCTTCGCATTGACTGACACGTACGGTAATATTCAAAGGTAATATAACGAGAGCTTGACAAATAGTCGACTATTTCATTGTCATCAATTTTTCAAGTGTGCGCTACTGTCAATTTGACGAGACCAAAATTGGCATTAATAATTTGACTAGAGCACGAGAGCTTTAGCTCGAGGGCTTTAGTCTTTAATTATTAATGCCAATTTTGGTTAAGTCAAATTGGGAGGCACACGAGAAAAATTGAAACAATGTAATAGTCGACTACTTATCAAGCTCGAGCTATATTTGTTAAGATTATTTCCTAAACCAAGTTTCATAATAAAAAATGAGTTGTCAAATCGATGTGATTATCAATAATTTCATCCGAAACATCGCTAAATCTCTTTTTGTCGGACATTTTCATCTATTTGACACGTATGCCACTTAATGAAAAAATACATACTTGATTTGTTACCTACATTTAAAATAGTCGATTTGTAATAGTCGCTGATATCAAGAACCGGTACCTTTCATTGGTTAATTTCAACTTCAGTTTTGATTGTGATTGGACAAAATTTAAATTTGACAGGTGAAGGAAATAATCGCTATATTATTTTCTTTTCACCAACTTAAAAGTGCTGGTATTTTTTTGATAAATATGTTGAGACTTTGTTGTCAAAAGATTTTATAAAGTGTCTTCTGCTATTTTAAATTTTAAACAAAATTACATATAACACCGCCGATATTCAAATATTTAACATGTTCTACTTAAAAATCAGAGTAACCAACTTCATAGAAACAAAATTTCTAAAATGTTCGATCAAAACTTGTCTCTCATTTTAAGCTTTTTTGAACTTTTAATAACCGAAATAGAAAAATAGTATAAATTACACGTTTAATAAGACATTTTGCGCACTGTGGTTATCAGGACAATGCAAGGCAAGGCAAATTTCGGGCAAGCAATTTGGTGCAGTTTCTATATTTCATATTTTTTAAAGATAATATAACACATGTTTGCGCAAACTCGACCTGTTTTTTTTTAGATGTATGTTGGTTGGGTCACATTTAAAGTAATCCAGAGCTACTTCAAAAAATGCAAAATTAGAGTTTAATATTTTACTTTCAAAACATAGTAATAATCATGACATTACTATTTCTATGCCCAATTTCGAATTACATTATTTATTTTAGTCCAGTTCTGCAACGAACCACTGACTACCGATCCTGACTTATAGCTGTGCAGGTTATATAGATTTAAACAGTAGGTCTGTTTGTTTTTATCTTTATATATTTTATTGTAGAAAGCAATTTTTTTTTAAAGAACTAGCATTAAATAATCCATTATTAATTAGATCCAATTTATAATAATAACTCTCGTTTTTTTGGTTAAATTTTCTCTTATGTTTTATAAAAACACAACACGTACAACCTCTTTCTTTTGGATTGTTGGGGCTTTTCGTGTAATGGAGATCTTTCTGCTAGGTTTTCATTTTGAAAGGAAATTTCTATATCATTATTCTTGTCATTATTAATATTTTCATTATACTTCATATATTTATATCATTTTTGTCTATACATCACGACTGTACATTTACATTTCTATTTTGCAGCATCATAAGAAACATACAAAATTATTACAATTATAAACTATTACCACTTCGTCAGAATCATGAAAAATTAACTACGTAAATTTTCTTTCAATTGCTTAAACATTGCAATACTTGTCAATTTGGAACAACACTTCTAAAGTATATCTGCAGATCGCAAAATATCAGAAGTCACTATTTCATGATGCAAAAATATTGAAAATATATATATACAGGCTGATTCAAATTAATTGCGCACCATTGCTAACTCCATTATTATTCATTCTAGAAAGTAGGTTAAATTAACAAAGTAGTAGTGTTTTTATGTTGACTAATATGCAATTCATGAATAAACAATTGAATAATGTATTTCCGAGAAACATATTTTTTTAAAAATAGAACACCCTATATATTTCTAAAAATATTGATTAATAATTTGATTTGTGATATAAAACTTCCTATACACCATTGTCTTAAAACGAATAAAGGAGTTATGCATATTGCTGTGACCTTCACATTAAATAAAAATTATAATGTGAAGAATTAGTTGAGTTGTTGAAAAAGAACATTAATTTTATCTTTAAAACGTTTATTTTAAGATTTAGGCATTACTCAAAACAAGTTACAATAAGTAAAATAGGTTGCCAACTTGAAGAAAACAAACAAGAACGATTTGGTCAGACGATTTAAAAAATCAATGCCAACATAAAATCTAGTTTGACAATAGAGGCGTTAAAAATTGCCGATAGCAATTGTTTTTTTTAAATATAAACTAAAAACAAGAATCGACTTGTAAGAGAGATTTAATCTGTACTTCGAGTTAGAATGACGCTAATTTCTCAAAAGAATAAAATTTCTTGAGATAAGACAAATGCTGACATTGTGTAATATATGTAATGTAAGGATATTAGTCCATAAGTTTTTCTTTTTTTTAAGGTCAAATTGTTTCATGAAAACAACAACCAATTATTATGTAAAATAATACAAAATAATAGCAATTGCTATTACTATTATTATTAAAACTTTACATTAAAGAAAAATCGGGGAACTATGATTATTACGCTGTTAACGTCCTTTTTATGACCGAAAAAATACGTATAACTTATCGGATATTCAATTTATGAAATTATATAGAGGAGATTCGTGAACCCGCCGCTGCAGTGAGATCCATCTCAAGTAAACTGTGATGGTAGTTTCTTGTTAGACAGATATATCTATTCTAAATACACTTAACCTCTGTTATTTTGTGCGAGTTCGTTGTCGTTTTATCATTAAATACTGTTAGTTATTTCTTATAAATTCAAATGAGTTGCTGTATGCCGTTCTAGATGGCTTTTAAGGTTTGTTTCAAATTCACAAGTATCACATTTATAATCTTATTGCTTCAAATGTTTATCTTTTATATGTCTTTTGAAATTACGTTGGTCATTTGTTCTATATTCACACGAATCACATCTATAATCAAATTCTTTCAAATGTTTAGTTTTTATATGGCCTTCTAATCTACTTACGATGTTTGTTCCAAATTCACATTCGGTGCATTTATAATCGAATTTATTCAAATGTTTAGTTTTTATATGTAACTCTAAATGCTGTTTGCAATTGGTTCCAAATCCACAAGAATCACATTTATAATCATATTTCTTCAAATGTTTAGTTTTTACATGTTGTTTTAATTTATGTTTGTCGTTTGTTCTATATTCACATGAATCACATTTATAATTAAACACTTTCAAATGTTTATTTTTTATATGTCTTTCTAAATGACATTTGAGGTTTGCTCCAAATTCACAAGTGTCACATTTATAATCAAATTCCGTCAGATGTTTAGTTTTTATGTGTCTTTTTAAATTACTTTTGAAGTTTGTTTTAAATTGACAGAAATCACATTTATAATCGAATTCTTTCAAATGTTTAGTTTTTATATGTACTGCTAGATGACTTGTGACGTTTGTTCCAAATTCACATGAATCACATTTATAATCAAACTTCATCAAATGCTTACTTTTTATATGATACTTGAAATGATGTTTGTTATTGGTTCTAAATTCACATGAGTCACATTCATGGCTAAATGTCTTCAAATGTTTAGTTTTTAAATGTCTTTCGAAATAACGTTTGTCGTTTGTTCTATATTCACATGAATCACATTTATACTTAAACTCCTTCAAATGTTTTGTTTTTATATGTACTAAATTATTTTTGACGTTTGTTCCAAACTCACATGTATCGCATTTGTATTCAAATTCCTTCAAATGCTTAGATTTTACATGTCTTTCTAGGTGATATTTGAGGTTTGTTTCAAATTCACAAGAGTCACACTTATAATCAAATTTCCTCAAGTGTTTTGTTTTTATATGTCTTTTCAAATGACTTTTGCCGTTTGTTTCAAATTCACAAAGGTCACATTTGTAATTAAATTTGTTTAAATGTTTAGTTTTTATATGAACTTCCAAATCAGTCATGATGTTTGTTCCAAATTCACATGAGTCACACAGATAATCAAATTCCTTCAAATGCTTAGGGTTTACACGTCTTCTTAAATCAGTAGTCTTGTTTGTTCCATATTCACGTGAGTCACATTTATAATAAACTTTCTTCGAATGTTTAGTTCCTATTTGTTTTCTTAAAGATTGCCTGTATCTCCCTCGAATCACACACTGTAAACATTTAAACATTTTATTTTGATCTCGTGAGCTTGACTGTTTTACTTTTATATCTGTATTCCTATAATCAGTCGCAGACTCTTCTTGGTGGTCCTTTCCTCCAACATAAGCGTGCGTATTTTTCACGCGCGGCCTTAGGGATCCTTTAGTCTTGAAACGTCTATTACAAATCCCACATTTATACATTTTGACTTCGTAATGCTGTTTAATGTGTTCCTTAAGCTCTGCCTGGTACTTCGTCCTGTACTTGCACTGCTCGCATTTATAAATTGAACAGAGACATGCCTTGCGTCCGTTCAATGCTGTTGTGGCTTCTTTGGCAGATGGTGTCGGTAAATTGCACTTTCTGAAAATAAATAAATAGTTCAAATCGCATGTTGACATCAATTTAAGGGCGGAGTTAATTTGGCTAATGCGCATTAAAAGGATGTTTTAAGTTCCCACCAAAAGTAAGAGTTTACATAAGTACAAATTTGCGTTTTTCCAACATCGGTTAGCGCTAATCATTGATTAAGAACGTCCTTAATTGAATCGGTGTCTGGAGTACTTGATAAAATATTAAACAGTGATTAGGGTTACTTACACTTGCGCATAACATACGACATTTGAATTTTTATTATGTATTATCATGTATTATTGTCAGGGCGTACGCATTTGTTTGCTTTATGAAAGTATTTTTTGGAATTAGTTAATAATTATTTACATCAGTGATTTAGTAATTGTATTGCTTCTTCTATAAATGAAATGAACAGCATAATTAAATATAAAAATAATACGATATTGAATATGTATAACTTTTAGCTTATTACAGAAACAAAACTAATTGCTAACCACAAATACATCATTTTTTCTGATGAAGAAGATTGAGTTTAGAACGTTTTTTTTTATTCTACTACAATGCTGTGGAAATAAATGGAAGAAATTCTAGCTGTCAGGTTCACGTTGAGATCTAGTGCAGATAATTTAAGTATGGGTTGGCTAAGCTTGGATAAATAATGTGCATGCTTGTAAAGTTGACGTGCAGATAAATTCTACACTATACTTCGTTCACTGAACGTATAGAGTAGCAAAAAACGCGTGATCAACGCATGATTTTTAATACTGCCTTTCTATTGGCTCTGAGAGCTACATAAAAATCCTTCAACACACGATATAAATCATCTGCTTTCTGTGATTTTGTCACATGATTTTGACTATCCCACGCAGCAAAATCACAATTTTAGAGAAGGATTAAAATACGTTTTGCTAATGTAGAACAAGTAAGCATATAGTGATTTTACTAGTAGGGATAACATTGTCTGTAATTTTGAAATATATGTTATATATGTATGTATACTTTTTGCTTTTGCTATATAGTATTTTGTATTGTTCTTTGTGTTTGCGCTGTTTGTATTTGTTTAAGTTGTTATTATTATTATTATTCTCAGTCTTTTTCAAGACTCTTTAATTAAATCTTCAAGATATTTACTAGCTAAGTTTATAGTACAAGTTTTCAAGTCCTTGTCACTTAAGCTTTTCAAATCTTTACAATTTAAAAAAGAAAAGACACTGTTGAGTGCACTCTATTCCGCACGCATTCTTTCTTTCAATTAGATCAATATCACATCGATTACTTCGTTCATACTATGGTAAACACTTTCTTCTACAGAGAAATTTATTCCTTCATCTTGCGCCATATCTCCATGCATTATTTTCCTTTTTTGGATTCTGCGAGTTTCCATAGTTAGTTCTACTTCAATATGCCAACCATGACCTTTTTACGTTTTCATTATTTGACAACACCTCATACCAAAGAGAAGGAATAAGATGTCGTTTATTTGTCTGTTGGTTCAAAATCAAGGGACTGAGGAAATGTTTCAGTTAGCTTGACTGATTAAATACATACAAAATCACGCTTTTGGTGACGAAATTTTTCATTAGTTGGCCAAGTGCCTGGCTCAGAAGGATCAATGTTTGTTTTCTCACTTTCTGTATGGCCTTGACTGTCTTTTCCCGCTACCCTATCACTATCAGTCCCAGGCCACTATCCTCTCTCCCTGCTTGTTTTTCGGCAATGAAACATTCTCCGCAAATCACATCAACACAATTAGCGCTCTTCTGTTATTGAAATACGCTTGTTTTACTTTTACGTAAAGCAATGATTTGTGTTTACTCTGTGTAAGTAATAGTTTAATAATACTCCACCAGTATCAAAAGAATGTGATGTGTTGATATCTACATTTTATGTCTTTATTTATATTAATGAAAGAATAAGAAATTATTGCGGATACATAAAATATCAGAAAAAGAAAAATATTGGGTATAATCCGCTGTAGAGCAACCGTAGACACGTGTTTCTGACTAATTGATTATACCCAATATTTTTCTTTTTCTGATATTTATTTATATTTTTATAGCACTATAAAATTATAAAAAAAGGATCAATTTTTTAATTCCATTTTTCCGCCCGGGGCAGTTGCCCCCTTTTGCCCCCCCCCCCCCCTCAAACCGGTACTGACAGGTACTATCGAATTCACTTCGATTCCTCCTGAACATAACATTTTTTAAGTTGAAATCGTGTAAACCAATTTAGAAACAAGGTTTTCTCAATCAACCTTCTTTGATTAAAAGACATAAAATTAGTTAGGATGTATTGTTTTTAATAAACAGCTGGTATATAATCTTTCGGTAAAAGTATCTGGATTTATTGGTCCTAGAGAAATTTGGTGCTAGTTAAATCGTCTCAGACATGGCAATGGAAACTGCAATATCTTATACCATTAGAATGTAAGGGAAAAACCAGCTTTTGAGACCCTACATGCAGACTTTTCTTTTTCAACAAACTATTCCTACTGTTATGATTATGTTACATGTCATGTGTTTTACATATATTTGGCAACTGTTAATTTCATATGAATATATTGCTATGGAGGGGGGTTACTAAAAGATACCTATACCACCCATACTAATATGCCAAGTTATGATTCTAATATCTTTGATGTTTCAATAAAAATTTTCAAAAACTACTTAAGAGGGATCTCTACTCCCAGCCGCTGAGGCCACTGTAGACTGTTTGATTTCCCCATAAAATTAATAGTAAATATTAATCAATTTTTAATTTTTTTATACCAAATGAAAGAGAATTCGAATATCTATGTACGCCCAGTAATATTTTTTCTAAAAATATTTTAGAAATTGTCATAATTAGCAGCAGAAGTAGGTCAATATTAGACATTTTGTCGAATTTATTTTGAAATAAATAAAAAGAAATTCAAAATTTTACTACTATGCGTACGTAAATTTGAGTTTTCTCTACAAATTGGTGTAATTATTTATAGCATTGGTTAAAATTTGATCTTAATTTTAAGGGGAAATCGTAACCACTGCAGTGATAATGTTCGTGATTTTTGTACATTGTCAAATGGACTGGCCCGTCCAGTAGAGATCCCTCTTAATTGATCCCTGTATATACCATACATTTATGATCTAAACTAAATTTTATATTAAGTTATATCATTTTTCAAAATTTACCATATTTAAATAATTTCCTTCGACTAGCTCATTTATAATATCGACAATACTTATTGATATTTATATTTTATAATTTAAGAACATGAGACTCTTATTTTCTTTTATAGTAATCTTTACAATTATTCTTATAAAACTTGAATATAATGCCTTTCTTTAAAAATTCCTTTTATGTAAACCTTTATCTACTAAGTCCTATCCTAGCTCTTCTACTTTTAAGAGTATATTATTCTCAGTTATTTTATTATTATGAAGTTGATAAAGTCAATGATCTAATAATATAGAACTATACTATATGTACTGTAGAGAGAGAGGAATTGACCTCTACATACAAAGGAGACAGATATACAAAACCGTTAGTTGTGGGCAAAACAAGGCGCTTTTACGCATGGTTTTGTATATAAACTTTCTCAATTTTGTTGATTTAAACATATTTATTTGTCTTTTTGGTAACTTGGATTATGTATTTTATTAATAGATTTCTTCTATACCTTGTCTCAGAATAAGAAGGAGTGATTCAAATATCCCGCCAAAACATGGAACACATAGCTTAAAATTTAGTAGACAATTTGATATGACATCATGACAATTGAGGTTAGATGAACTGTATTAATACTAACTAAGGATTTAGCTGTTTTGTGTTTCATTTACTATTTTCACTAAAATAGATGGATGTGCCGCTTTTCATTTTACCATTCAAAGCAGCAATACGAGTGCACGGCAATTGGAAAGAGGAGAGTAAAGTTATAAACACAAGTGAGAGTAAAATTATAAACACAAGTAGGTGCATACATCTATAATTTGATGAATATAAATCTCTTAACATTCAAATCTGTTCATTCTAGTTTTTCAAAAAAAATCATTAGAAGAATCTATGGATAAAGATATAGGCCCAATTTAAAAATGAAAAGAGTAGACTTTGTTCTGAGCGTTTTGAGAAGGATTGCCATTATAAATATATAATTACTGCACATTTTAGTGAATGTGCTATATCAACATGAAAATTGTGAATCAAGTGCATTTATTATTAAATATTTGTATCAGCAAGCAAGAGTGAATCAAACGTTTTATCAAAACGTCCTTAAGAACTTGCAGAAAAAGTTTATGCTTATTAGTTTCTGTTGTAAATATCAATAAAGAACTTGTACAGATAAATCATTCGTATTACTGCTACAAACCTTGAGGAGGTAAATTCAAGCAACTACTCTTGGAAATGTGAAGCTTACATGGAACAGTAATAAATTGAAAAATTTACATCGGCTGAAGTTGTTTACACGATCTGCAAAGATAATTACATATACCTACACATTACTAATTATTCTTCTCTATTAAAATTGATGTATTTTGAAAATATATAAAGTATAACACATTTTTATTTCTATTATACCGTTTGACTGAAATAAAAGTAGATATAGGGAAACACAAACACGCACACATGTGCATGCAAACATGAAATGGAGGGGTACGATAGTAGGGGAGTACAGATGAGTTCATATCGGGCGTGATATCGGGACACCGGGGTACCGAGGCTTTAGTGCACAACGTGTCTTTTAGTATGCAGTGAATTAACACAACCTTCTGTACGAAATTGTTTCACAATCTTATGGATAGCTGGCACAGAGGGAGGTGGACGATTTTCATACGCCGCAACAAATAAATTTTGCACGTCTTTGTACGAATTATCCTTGGCATACCATAACACAATCTGTATTTTTTCCTCGACAGTTAAGGGCATTTTATTTTAATATTTGCGAGTCTGCTCAGATACAATGTATGTACACGTTCACGCTCTAAAGTTACGGAAAGAATGCCATGTTTGCGCGCGCTCTCGATCTCCCCACTATCTCCCCACACCACCGGTGTTGTATACATACATACATAGGTACATGTTTATGTGTGTGTATTTGAAGATGCATATTAACTTTTAACTACGACAATCTGTATATTGGAAATTAACAATAATTTAGTGTTCACAAGATTAAAAATTTACATGGTCAGCACAATTTTTCCAAATACTTATTGTAACATTTGTAATTGCTTCTGCCAAAAGTTCTCGAATAACTGATATTCTGAAAGGGGATTTTTTTGAAGTAACTCCACCTTATGTATCAATTCAGAACGTATGTGAAATATTCTTAATTGCCTATCTTTATCGGTATGGCTTTTTAATCCTACAGGTTTTCAACAAAGCTTGTCGTGCACTCATTATACTTGTGGCAATCCAAACTTTTTCCCAAATATTCTCCACCAAATATTTTCACCTTTTTCTATTAGTATTTTTCAGAAATTAGTGACAAAAAAGTGACTAAATAAACGGAACTTTGGAAAATGTAGTCATTTTATTAGCAGTTTTTGTGTACATAACATAATTATTTTTTTGGTTTCTTGTTTAAAAAATTTTCAATTAAAGAATTTTTTCTTTTTAATATTGTTTTGTTGTTTTTGAGTTTCTTGTTCCCTTTTCTTTTCGTCGGCCTTCATTTGATTAACAGTCTGTAGCATCATCTGGGCAACATTGATTTGAACCATGTCCTGCTTCTTGACGGCTTCTTTTAGTTTGAGATGAGCCTCATCTAGCAATTTTCTCAAGGCTTCTTTTGCAGTGTTACTCTTTAAAAAATATAACTACACTTTTTTATCTCATAAAAAGTAAAAATACTAACCTGCTTAATATTTTGTTGCAGTTGATTTTCCATCTTTTCTATAGAAACCTTTTCAGATTCAATATTCTTTTTCAATTCCTTTTCTAGAGTTTCCAACTTTTTCGCTTCTTCGTCTTTTTTCTGTGATGCCTCAATGTCTCTTTTCTTATTTTCTAAATAGTCTTTATAATTTCTATATGCCAATTCAGTTTTCCGCAGCAAATTACTTGTTATTGGCACTAATTCCGGTTTATTATCATATTTCCTCATACCGTCTGATATGAAAATTAAATTATTGAAGGTTCTTTCAGAAATACAAGTTCTATTTGTAGTTATAATTAAGGACGATTTTGAAAACCCCCGTTCGACGTCAGCATTACTATGAGAAACACATAATGCTACCTTCACAACGCAGGTAATTGTTTTAAATTTGGGACACCCTAAATGATTCTCTATTTTGAAAATGTCATTCCAATAATTATCGACACGTGCCCTAGAGTTGTCAAAACCTGGTAATTTTTCTAACTGAAGCAATTTCCATTCGTCCATTAAGCATTCGGTTTCAATATTTATTGGTAAAATTTCTGCCAGTTTTAAAATATCAGTCTCACTTTTTTTTAATTTGATACGGCTGGGATTTAAACATCTGAAATATTTCAATTTAGGACTATTTTGCAGATTCAATTTTTCTATCAAGTATGTACAAAAGGTTTGGTAGTGTTTCTTAATGGAGTGATAGGTTTCAAGTCTATTCCTTTCATTTGTCAATTTCAAAATCTCAGCATGAATTTCAAGTCCCAAATTTATTTTGTCATTAGGTAAAAAGTTCTTAGCTTCAAATATATGTTTTGGATTGAAATCAATTTGGTCAATTAATTTAACAGTATCTGATGTACATACTCTGCCAACAATTTTCTTTACGAGTAAAGTTAATTCTGAATACAAAAAATGAATTTGGGGTGATTCCCTTTGGAACAAGATTAAAAATCCTCATACATTTTAGCTGAGGATACCACAAACAAAACTTGAATTTTTATAGTGGGGTCCATTAATATTTTTGATATTGTTTTAAAATATGATGTCTTCATAAGGTCGGGTTTATGTTTAGGAATATAATCTTTAAAATATTTAATAAGAGCGGGCCATTGTTCTGTGAGCCGTTGTCCCGCAAATCCCAAAGTTAACCATCTGCTAGGTACGTGTTTAATAAATGAATGGGGAGGTACTTTAACATTCTTTTGGATTTCCTCATAGTCTTTCCACCGCGAAGGTCTATCTTTAAAAAAGTATTTTAATGCCACAAGAAGATCTGATACATTGTTACCAAAATGCTCCAATCCTTTTAAAAAACAATTATGAACCACATGCAAATTGCAAGAGCCAATATTAAGAAGTCCAGAATTTCTGATTTGTAACAATGTCTCGTTGAACATTCTTAAGACCTTTTTGTTAACATTTGGACCGTCTGATCCTATCATTATAATCTTACTCAAGCTTAAATTATTTGAATCAAGCACAACATTAATTTCTCCTGTTATATCATTTGCTGTGGCATATGAAATGAATTTTGTATACAAGTGTCTCACGCATACACATTGTCTTGTTTCAGACCAAAAAACTACTTTTATTTGTAGTTGTTTGTTATTAGCTTTGTCCGTAGTCTCATCGTAGCATAAAGAATAATATGAAGCTATTAGATGAAATTAAAAAATTAATGTAACAAATTTTTAAACTTTGGTTCAACTTACCTTGTAACTCTTCTATAAATTGTTCCTTAAAATACGGTCCCAAGGCCTCGGTGATAATATATGACATTTTCTTTGGTGACAATGAGAAATTATTACTATTGTCGAGAAAACTTTCAGGAAACATTGCTTCAAATGTATTTCTAATGCCCTCACAACTTTGAAACGAATAATTATGTACAACTGCTCGAAGTGTCCACAAAATTTCAGCCTTGGTCGAATTTTCTTTTCTTGAAAATAATTGTAAAGAATTGGCAGGCATCAATTTTGTTTGATCAACAGTTTGCGTATTATTGTCCTTGTCCAAATCTTCAACTCTGACAATTTTTATAACTGTTTGATTTACATTTGAAGAATTATTCTTGTCTTGATGCTTTTTCCCGTTAGCATGCTGTTGGAGTGCTTGTAAACCTTTCAACGAAAAATTTATCTTTTTTGAACAAAAAATGCAGAACGCATTTTCCTCGTCACATTGTTTTAACCACGAACGAAGTGGATTTCCTTTTCCGTCAGTTTTTGTGAACCACGAATTTTGGAATTTGCACTTCCCCATTGTTATCTAATGCATATTTTTATCACATTACATTTTGTATATTTCACTATAACACTTACCTACATTCGAAACGTTACGAGCAACGACATTAGTCATTACATTACGTATCAGCGATCTGTTACTGTTTATTTGTAAAATTAAATACCGATTACTGTGAAGCACTGAAGCCTGAACTCGAGCAAGTGCCTGCGTGCGTCGCCACTAATATGCAACAAAAAACCAAATAAAGAATGGACGACGGCGTGAGACATTTCTTGGAATCAGCTCGTTCGCTAAACGAGACAAAACATACCCATTCCGCCCCCCGTTCTCCTGTACCGAACGTACCGCACGAGCTAGGCAAAGACAACTAACCAATTCCCCAGATTTTTATTTGTTTTATGGTTCTTTCTTTGGTAGGCATACATTCAGAAATAGGATGAATTATGTTATAAATAAAAACTTGTTTATATTTATATATACGATGTGCAATTTTTGTTTTGTTGAAAGAAATAGTGATTTAGTGACTAAAATTCAAAAATAGGTGAATATAGTAACTCATTGCAAAAAAAGTGACCAAATCACTAAAGTGACTTACTACGAGCCCTGCATATCTGAAATATAACATGTATATGAACATGTGGTAATATAATTAATATTTAATTAACACTTACTTGAAATTAATGCGTCAATTCTAGAATATATGTGAGTTGTTCAGTTCATTTATGGTAATAACTCGTCTATAGTTATTTTTGCAATGATATTAATATTAATTGTTGGACGTTTGATTTTTGCACTGTCGTACAGTATTTTTGACAGATTCATCAAATTCAAAGTTTTAAATGCCTGATCACTTGTTCCTTAGGTCTTAAGCCGTCTGATCAGCTCATGCTCGTGTTGTACATAAAGGTACGGATTTTATTTAATAACACAATAAACTATAATAAACCGAAGTAAAAATGTAAGAGACTAGGTTATGGCTTGACTATAAACATAAAATGACGTTCTGTCAAACTTATTTTCCCATGTTAAACTTGCCTACGCAAGAACCAATGAAATACCTTAAAAATATACGCCATTTTGGCGCGATATTTGAATCACTCCTTCTTATTCTGAGACAAGGTATAGTATTGATTTTATTTCATACACCACTGACTTTATACTTGTTTAAAGAAATACGAGTATAAAGACTGTGCATTCATGATGATTCAATCAACTATTTCTATTTATAAAATTGTGATTGTAATTAGACACATTTTAAGAATTTCATTTTTATTTGATATAGGTAATATATATAAATTGAGAATCATCAAGAATATTGGCAAATGTTAACTTTAGCTTATAATTTAACAGTGTTGTTCTAATGGATTTAGTGTAATATATTTGGTTAAAAGAGCTATTATCAGTAATAAAATTAGAAATAAATATTTTAAGTTGTTGAATATTATATTTACCAACTTGGCAGTGCTTGGAGTCACATATCTAAGACACAATGGTAATGTCATGTGCAGCGTATGGTTGTAGCGTAGAGGGAATATATATAGAGAGCCCATGCAATGTTATTTTTTGGGCACGCCATTGTGGACGTAGAGGAAAGAACGGCTACATCCAGAACTAGCGGCAGCACCTGCTCCTGGGATTAAGCTTATGCCTGGTAGATGTCGTGAAGTATTTTCAAATATATTTTGGTATTAATATATTTATTATTATTATATAAACAAAATTGTACCTAAAAGTTAGTATTAATTCACTAATACTTAATAATAAATTTTATTATTTAGATTTAGAAATAAAATAAATACAATCTATATAGACATGAAAAAAAACCAACCAAGGCCAGTCAGAATATTGTGTTTTGTAATCATATGACGTTATTTCAAATTATTTTGTAATATTTAGCATTGGATTTTTTTCACAAATTGAGAGATAAAGACATTATCTGTTAAATTATGAAAAAAAACGAATGTTAAATGCTAAATTTTTAAAATTATTTTGTAATAACAAAATAATTTTAAACGTCATTTGATCACAAAACACAATTTTCGCCTTATGACAGTGTTGCTGCCGATGTGTGACGTATTATAAACGAGTTATATACAGTCTGTCCAGATTTCGATGCTCACCATTGGTATATCGGTTATTAGAATAGGGGAATGTTTTGCAGAATTCAATGCTCGCAACAAATCTCATTTCAAATTCATTTCGACTTTTTACAATTTTGAGATATTTTGAAAAAACCAATATTTGCCGATTTGAATCTTCCTCAATAAGTTGATAACGCCTAATGCGATCGCTTTTAAACTAACATTGTCGAGACACTTTTTTAAGACAAATTTTTTGGTGTTAACAGTAACCCCCGATTTTCATTTGTTTCGAAGTTCTTAGCGCTATCTTTTGTTTTTCGTATGGCGGCCATATTGAATTTTTAATTAGTTAGATAGTCCTTAAAAATAGCTTATCAATAATGTACAACATGCCTAATAAATCTTTATTTACACGAGAGATATGAACGTTTGAATAAAATTTCGCTGTAACACGGAATTAGTTGGCTATGAAATTAAATGGTAGTGTAAAACAGACAATAAATAAGCTCTGTCATTATTGACATGTAAAAGTGCAGTGAAATTGGTGGGAGATTTAGAACGTTGTGTAAGTAATTACCGTTAAGCAAGAATTGATATTGATACACACATTTTCAAATGAAGTAAAGGTTGAAATGTTGCAAGTTTATTTCAAAGTAAACAGAATCTCTGAAAATGCTTGCACAAGTTACACTCAGCGTTTTCCGGAAAGACCACAACCACACCCGACAATTTTTAGCAAAATAATCAGAAATTTAGTGAACTATGGAAGCTTCGAACAAAAAAGATCTATCAAGTTAACAATGCTGAACAATCCAAGTACATCAGTACGTCGAGTGGCTCGAGAAACTGGAATTCCGAAATCTAGTCTTTACAGAACGGTGAGAAAAAACAAATGCCACCCATACAAACCAACAATTGTGCAGGGTTTAAGCGATAATGATTATCAGCGAAGATTACAATTTAGCAGGTGGTATCTACAAAAATGTGAAGATGATACTGATAATATAATAAAAAACAAAAAAGAAGTCAATAAAAGTTCGTACCAATCAAACCACACCAGAGATTAAAACCAAATAGAACTTGAAATCTTCTTCGATTTACCTAATGTGGATTTTCAGTAGACCAGTGATGATAGTTATGCCTATTGAACACTCGGCAGTTGGTAAACCGTGTTTCATCTGCCCAAAATATTTTCCTAGGAAAATCAATATCATCTTCACATTTTTGTAGAAACCACCTGCTAAATTGGAATTGTATTTGTTTTTTCTCAACGTTCTGTAAACACCAGATTTCGGAATTCCAGTTTCTCGAGCCACTCGACGTACTGATGTAAGTACTTGGATTGTTCATAACATATTGTAAAATATTATTTTGAAGTATATCAGCATTGTTAACTTGATAGATCTTTTTTGTTCGAAGCTTCCATAGTTCACTCAATTTCTGATTATTCTGCTAAAAATTGTCCGGTGTGGTTGTGGTCTTTCCGAAAAACGCTGAGCGTAACTTGTGCAAGCATTTTCATAAATTCTATTTACTTTGAAATAAATTTCCAACATATCAGCCTTTACTTATTTGAAAATTTGTGTGCCAATATCACAATTCTTATTAGTCTCCATGATTAACGGTAATTACTTAAACAAAGTTCTAAATCTCCCACCAATTTCACTGCACTTTTACATGTCAAAAATGACAGAGGTTATTTATCGTTTGTTTTACACTACCATTTAATTTCATAGCCCACTAATTCCGTATTAGAGTGTTCATATCTCTCGTGTAAATAAAGATTTATTAGGCATGTTGTACATTGTTGAACAGCTATTTTTAAGGACTATATACCTAATTAAAAATCCACTATGGCCACCATAAGAAAAACAAAAGATAGCACTAAGAACTTGGAAACAAATGAAAATCGGCGGTAACTGTTAACACCAAAAAATTTGTCTTAAAAAATGTCTCAACAATGTCAGAGTTTAAATGCGATCGCATTAGGCGTTATCGAGTTATTGGGGAAAATTGAAATCGGCAAATATTGGTTTTTTCAAAATATTTCAAAATTATAAAAAGGCCGAATGAATTTGAAATGAGATTTGTTGCGAGCACTGAATTCTGCAAAACATTCCCCATTTAACCGTTCCTCTAGTCTTCTAATAACCGATATACCAATTGTGAACATCGAAATCTGGACACACTGTATAAACAAACACAACCTTATACATTTTTTTTTATTTGCGGGGTAATTAGTTTCTGATTAATAAATCTTCTGAATGTAGCGGTAATAAGTATTTATGTACAATAGGTCTTAAGCCGAAAAACTTTAAATATGAAGAAATATTGTGTCCGGTAAAACAGGAAATGTCTTTTATTTTTAAATTGGATTATACTTTTTTCTGCACGCTCATTAAAAATAATTTCAAGTTATTAATATTTACACCTATATTGCACATTTAGAAAATAGAATTGTTCTATTTAATCAGTTTATCCTAAATATTAACAATTACATTTACTGTTATAACAGTAAAATATTTGATGACAGATTTTAAAACTTCCAATTTTTATAAAACAGTATGTGCAATTTCCCAATTTAATTTGTGCAATTCTTTAACAGTTGAATTTAAAAATTACTATTAAGACAAGGGCAATGAATAATTAAAAGGCAATTGTTACAATTTTTGTTGTTGTATTTTATCCTTTAATGGATTATTTTAGTTTGTCGTGGAATACGTAATTTATTTTGGATTAAATTTATGTCATCTTCCTACTACTACTGCCATCTGGTGTAGATTTGCTTAAGATTCCTATTGCACGCGTTCTGCCTTATCGCAGGTGTGTGTGGCGTATACATGCATTGACGGGTAGATGGCGTACGTTGTTTTATTTAATAAATTTGTTTTCTTTATTTGTTGCTAATTTAGTTTTAGTGCTTCTTTTGGGCCTAGAGTTATGTAACAAATTATTTATAATTATTTTCCATTTTTCGATGGTCATTTGAAGCTGCATTTTTGTCGTACGTTTAAAATATCAGATTGGGTTGTTCGGTCTTTTAGAGCAATTGTCGTGTTCTGTTTGATGGTCGGGCTTTGACATGTTAGAGTCTTTCTCTTGCACTTTAACGGTCGTCGAGGAAGGGTTAAATACCACAAGAGCAGAAGCAATTTCCTTAGCTTTACTTGAGAATGTTGGAGAGTTTGGAGGTTTATCGTCTGTAATCGCTTACAAAAGCGGATGTTATAGTACTTCTCAAGTGTTATTATTGGATTTTGGCGTTTTGATTGAATCTGGCGAGGATATTTTCTTCTTGGCTAGGAATTGTTTAATTGCTGTAAGTATTTTTTTCCACGTGTCTAATCGATTTTAATTTGTGTTGTTTCTATCTTCAAATATAGCGGTTAGTGTGGTGCATGGCCTAGACCTCATTTGAGCACTTTTGGTAGTGGTTAAGATTTAAGAACCACGTGCTATGGTAATCTTACGGTGCCAGGAAATTTATTGCTGAATCTTGCGGTGAAGACATATTTAAGGTACAGATTATTGGAATTCTGTAGCCTTCATACGCTATTTTCTTGAGATGTCGTTAGCCGAAGATGGGCGAGCAGATTTCTTGTAACGTGTGGATCCGTAGAAGGTATCATGTTTGGTAGCTGTGGATGTGACTTTCTTTAAGGTACTGTGTCTGTGTAAATTTCTCTGATATTATCCAGAGTGTAGAGTTTATTGACTGAACAGTTTTGGTAAAATTTATGTCAATATCGTGTACTCTGAACAGTAAATTTCAATTTTCCGGCCTAGCTAATTAAATAAGACATCGTAATTTCCTATTTTAACTTCTTGTGGCATATGAGCCTTATGTTTTGAATTAATTAAATTAACGTAGATTTATTAATTATAGTGACCTCAATTTGGAGGTTACTTTGACATTTTTGGAGACGTTACGTAGCCTTTTTATTTTTGGACTCAGAATTTGAACTAAATTTTGGATGTGTATGGGCAGTGTAGCCTCACATCTGTCTTGTGTAACTTCTTAGTTGTATTTAGTGCATTTAGTCAACCATTATAATTTATTTTTGTATAATCTCGTAAGAAATTTTTGAATTTAATCGAATCACATTTCCTTATGTAAAGCATAGTTAACTAGCGCTAATTTTTTGTAATAGAATTAGATACTTTTAACTTAGAGTCTGCACTCTGATGTCGAATAGATTGTCGGTTGCCTCTGGTATACAGAGTGTTTTATTTTTGTGTTGACGTGTTGCAAATCACGATCAAACTGTTCGACTTTGGAGGGACTTCCAGCAAGTTGCCTTATAACTGTGTGCTTGTAAGAATATTGTTGGTTAATTAATTTTAATTTTAAGATTGTTTCTTGTGTTCACCATTTCGAATTTCTTAAATTAGGTAATTTGTACGTCATTGATAATTTTGAGTTGTGGATCACCTTGGGTGACCATTTAAATTTTAATTAATCCTTCAGAATTTAATACTGGCAACTGAGTTGCGTTTGTGATTTACTTTTCACTTTTTTTTTCCTTTGTTCTATATATCTCTTGAAAATCAAAGATTATATAATATAGCCGGATATGTACAGTAATTGGAATGCGCTGTTGAGATCTGTGATTAAATTTCAATAAACTGTTTGTTAAGTTTGAATGAGCGTGTGTTGGTCTTATTTTCTTATCACCTGGGGAGTTTTACATTGGATCTGGTCCGGGGTCTGAATATCTGTTGGGCTTAGCATATTTTTACGGATAGGCGCCCTGACAACTTAACCTTCGACTTAGTACGGTGTTCGAACTCGCCCTTCTCTGACTGTAGCTGGAGGCAGTGCTGACTCCCATATTTAACATCGACCCTTGGGGAAGTAAGAGGTAAGACTGAGTGTTATAAGTTGGTGATTAATTAATAGACAAGCGTCCTCCTAAAATTTAAATAGAAGGTTAATTACCGTGGTGGTGTCTGACTTACTACCTTCTTGGAATTTGGGTACCGATTTTGTTTAGGGCCCTGGCCATTTGTAATTTAAATACAAGAGGGTAGCACAATAAATCAGTCAAAAGCATCAATGTTTGATGACAATTCGAAATATTCCCTAAACCGTGATTCTAAACAGGCTTTTCAAAGAGTTAAATAATTATATAGCAAAAGATTACTTACACTATTAAGGCAGAAAATATGGGTATAAAAAAGTAAAAAGCAAGTCATTTATAAGATGTAAATACTGGTGTCAGAATATATTTAAAGTCTTTTTTTTAAAAGCCATAAATTTTTTTGTTGACAGTAAGCAATAAATCTCTTTGATAGGATACTTATGTGTGTATATTTCATTCATAATCTACTTTTAGTGTTTTTATTTAGTTCTCGGATTACAGTTACGAATAAATTCCGTATGGTTTAGTTTCGTTGTTAGTGTATAGATGGTAATAGTTGTCTTAGCTGCTTTCTACCACCAGATACCAGCACATTATAGCAGGATTTACTCGAAATTTTATGTTGCCCGATTTCCCTATCTGATGGGCTCTCTATATATATTCCCTCTACGGTTGTAGTAACAGGGCAGAAAAGGGAATGAATGTATCATTTGACAGGTTAACTATTCTTAATAAAATACATGATTTGTAGATTTGATATAAAATTTTTTAGTTTTCCATCTAATCAAGTACTATGCAAGCAGTGGATAATTTCTACTAAACGAAAGGATTTTAAGCCATCAAAATATTCAAGATTGTGTTCAGAGCATTTTGCTCCTGAACACAATTTGTATTTGTAGTTATTATTCTACCTAGATATTTTTAATGTTCTATTTACCTTATAGCTCAGAATCTCCAAATGTAACTAATGTTGAAGTATTTGAATTAGTCGCAGAAAAGACATCTCACGAAATAATACAAGTTGTTATTCTAGCTTTATGTATTTTTAATATTCCTTTCTCCATTTTTCTTCAATCACATATTTACCATTCACGTATTTGTTAATCCATATTAATTATATGTACATATATTTTAATAAAAAATTAAGCATTAATTGTCTTTTATTTTGAGTATATCAGAAGTTGTAAGGAACACCTAAGAAAAGCTGTCAGTTTCTATATTTATATTTTCAGAACGTAATATTTTGAAAAATTCCAGTGGTCAATTCAAAATTTCCAACTGATATCTGTAGTGATTTTTAAAATATTTTTCTAATACTACTGTTTTAAATAAAAACTGAATGATCATCAAACATGCTAAAATAGGTATTATTAGAAGAACAAAATCATATAGTTATCTCATAGTCATTAAAAGTCATATTTATTTAATTTTCTTTCCTTAATGAAGAATGGCTACTAGCATAGATACCTTTAAAATGTTATTAAACAGAATATATTTAATATCATATTAATAATATATATTTAATTATTTATCTTTTTGATTATTAAAGTTGCAATACCTTTACTTTCCTCTTAATATAGCATATTTTTAACAAAATAATACTTTTAAACATTATAAGCCATTACAATCTATAGAAACATATTTGAATTTTGCCCATATAAAACAGTCAATTTCGTTCATCCTTGTCAAACTTTCGACGCTCATATATTTTCCTTCTTTCTCTTATGGTGTGGGTCACTTCCTAATAAGCAAGACATAGTGTACAATGCATCTAGTAGTATAATAGTATTAGATCATTGAATATAGTATTCGTTAATGAATCATACTTATGGTGGAATTCTGTAACTTCTCGGAAGCTCCGGCTATCGTAGGCCCTGGCAACGAAGTGACGTTGCGATGACGATTTCAGAATTTTTAGAGTTAGTGACGTAGAAGTGTCAATTTACGATTTTTTGCACATAACCTTTATGTTTAACATGTAAACAAACATCATCTCGTAAACATATACCAAAATCTTTCAATTTAAAATTTTAACTAATAAGAAAATTGTTTGAAATATAATATAGCGATTGCTTTTTTGCATTGCATTTTTTTTTTAAAGAAAATGCACGGAACATTTTGTAATGCCAAGACATAGTATAACCATATGTTTATACTGCTAGCAAGATAGCACGAAACACTTTGGAAAATTTCAACAAGAACTGCTATCATTAGGAGAGTTTCAAAGGACGTAGTATCGCACTAGTGTATAGTGAATTTGCAGATAAATGTCTTTTCAGGCACATTTATGGATGATGAAATGTGATTTTTTTATAAAGCCAACAAGAACAGATATCCCTATCAAGTGGACATTGTTTTTCTTACAAGAGTACCTAAACACAAAAAAATACATAAACCTAGCAGACAATATCCACAGAACATAAAGCATGTGAAATGTGCACAAACTAATTGTTTGAAAAAGTCTATTATGGTATCGTGTTCACAATAACTTCACAATTTAAAGTTGACTTTTTCATAAGATTTTCTAATAATAAAACTACATCAAATTGAGAGGATGTTTAACTTTATATTATGTTGAAGAAGATAAGAGGAAATTTACCTGTTTAGTCAATGAATTTCTTTATTTGTAAGTCAAACCGCAAAGATTTTATCAATATGTAACTATATTGAACGATTAATGTTTTAGGCTCCAAAAAGGTAACTTTAAGTTTTAATAGCATAGGCCAAAGTACATAAATGGTTGAAGGATATAGATGATTTTGTATTTAGAAAATCGACCAATCCTGTGCTGTATTGTTGTACTTGGTACACCAAATCATTCGATATTATTGCAGGATTTTGTTGTCGAGCCTCTGAAATTATAGTAATTGAAAGTTCTCTTTATTTGCAGTTTTTACAGAAGAGTAATATTCATTAGGCTGAAATTTGCACTTTGTCAACTCAAAAGAATGTAAAAAATTATTGTTTAATAAATTTACCAGCAAGTATTATAAAACAATAGAAGACATTTGACTCGTATAATTATACTAATATTGGATATGAATTATATGTTTACTATAAAATCTTAACAATAAAGATCAAAAAGAAAAATAATAATACTGAACTAGAAATGTGAACTTTGAATAATAGGTACTCAAATAGAAATTGTTTGTATAAATATTGAAAAATAAAACACATTTTATTGTCAAATATATTTTTTTTTATTAACCTTACCATAAAAGTAGTGCTGAAATTTAAAAAAATTACAGTATGTGAATATAAAAAATATATATACAAAAGGAGGGTGTTCTTCATCGGCTAAAGGTGGAGCAAGTATATCAACATGTGTGCCATCAATTACACCTACATCTCGTGCACCCCATTTTTCATAAAAACTAAACAGAACAATAATTTTTAGAACGTTTAGAAAAGATATGATTGCCCTTGGTAAATATATGAACTGGGTGCTATCAATTAAACAAAATACATCTCCGGTCTCCCATTTTTTATCATAAAAACAAAATAAGGAATTATTTTTAGAATATTTTGATACAACATAATTACCCTTACTTAACACGATTCTTCGATTCACAATCACTGGGAAATTTTATCCATTCAGGGAATAAATTGTTTGATATTACAAGACAGGCCTGATGAACTATTCGACTTACTGAATTCTGACTGAGAGAAACAAGGCTATTAATACCAACACTATTCTGATAGCTGCCTGATGCTATGAAATTTAATGTTGTTAAGACCTGTAACAAATATATAATGTGCACTATAAAGTTAATATGCATTTCAAGTGATGTTTATGATAATAACCTTCAAATGTAATGGTATATTTGTTTGTTATATGTCCATCCAATAACTGGATCAGGTTTTGAACAGTGCCCTTATTCAGTCTAAACATTTGTTTAAAATGCCTGTTTGGTATTTCAAAAGGATATCCGTGATTTCTTAAACGTTTTCGGAATATACGCATATAATTTCTAAAATAAAGAAAATAGAGAATATTATGTATACTCTATATATTTTATATTATCGATTACCTACCTGTTGTGATCTTCATCTAATAATAATGCTATAAAGCCATTCATATTTGCAAATATAAAACAATAATAAATATAACGAATAAACAAACAGGAACAATAATAGATATAACAAATAAACAAACAGGAACAATAATAATTATAACAAATAAAGTAACAGAAACTATAAATATAACAACAGGAATAGTATATTAACAATAATTATATAATAATAATATAACCACAATACAACCAACAAAATCTTTACTCACGAACGTTTTGACATTTCTACGTCACTAACTGTAAAAATTCTGAAATCGTCATCGCAACGTCACTTCGTTGCCAGGGCCTACGATAATCGGAGCTTCCGAGAAAGTTACAGAATTCCACCATTATATTCTGCTTACATTATTATTTTTTAATATCTCTATGGCCGTGTGGAAGATCCGCTTCAACTACAATACTGCTCTGTGTATGTTTTAGCAAAGCTAAGTGACGAACGTGCGATATTATGGCATTCTGTAACGATATTTTACAGACTTTAAAATAAATTTCGGAATCAATGACAATTCATTTTCATATCAGAAAAAGTAACATAAACAACGTTCTAGATCTAAATAAATGATAACTAAAAATGTACGCGTATGTTATTGAAACTAAACGAAATCCAGTGCACACTTACGTCTAGATTCTAGATAATTGGGAGAAGTCGATTCAATAAACCGGTATTAAAAAACAGACTATTACAAAAATTACGAAGTACGTAATTAACAGCCAAAACAATGAAAAAACGAAACTAACGTAAGTATGAATGAAAATTTTATTTTTCTTGGGAAATTTAAGGTAAATATAATAAATTTTAAAAACCCCCCACGTTCTTATCTACGTCGATGAAGAAAGGATTTTACTCATAAATTCCTTCTTTGATGGGCATTTTTTGTTGTCGTTTTCAATAACTTTTCAAGTAAACAACAGATGTTGCAGTTCACCATATGAATAATGCTATTCAGTAACAGTGTGTTGTTTATATTATTTCTTTGCTCCGTTGTAACTCCGCCGTAGTTTAAACCGTCCGCTCCCTAATAATCACATAAAAAGCAATCGTACCTGGCATTCCTCTGGCGACAGAAATCCATATGATGGTCCAAATATTCCTTCAGATCCAAATACATTTTGCAAAATGAGCACTGCGTGAGTTCTGGAATTGCGTGTGAAAGACACCCATTAGAATTAAACATAAACTGGAAAAACCAAATGTGATATTTACAATACCTTCAATTGAAAAGTTTCCAGTTGTATCTTTGACACAAATATTTTTATGTTTGGCCAACTGCGAGAGTGAGCTGAATCCAAGGCAGCAAAATGTACAGGCAAATACGTCCTTAGTGGTGTGTTTCGTAATATCATAATCCAGTCTGACAATTTTATTCAGATTGTTTCCGTATTCCTCACGAAAATACACCAGTAATTCATCACCAGCTTGGATTGGACGAGTGCTTTGATAATATACATTATCTTCACAATGAAAGACGCTCAAGTTTCGTTCAGAAGTATTCCTGGTAGGATTGACGAACCGCATCCAATTCAAATTCTTCGATTTATTTTTGTCCAAAACAAATTTCTCCCCGTTCATTTCCCAGGGACACTCTGTTGTGCTGAGTCCAGTGAAAGGCCCAAATTTTACACCCGCAGGAATAATTCTTAAAGCATATATTCCAATTTGTCCGAAGCAATTTTGAATTTCTAGAAAATTACTTGGTATGTCATCTTGTGCTCTGCCATCTGCATTATTCAACACATGTTTGTTTATAATATGGACAAGCATTCCACATTCGATGCAATAGTCTGTGTAATATGCTTCACAATATTCACAATCTGTTGGCAAAATATACACGCACAATTAGAATCATAACATTTACTATTAGATGGTGAGTTTTGAAATAAATATAGAATGATGAAACATATACTTAATAATGTCAGCTCTCTAGAGGTGGGCAAAACGGTTCCTTTGTTTGACTCGGCTCACTCGGTTCAGCTCCTCATTGTGAGCCGGGTCCCGGAACCGGCTCACTTGAACCGTATGGATCCGCAATAGCATCCGTTTCAGGAACGTGTAGGACACGTAATACTCGGCTCAAACGAACCAGGATCTCTTTCATTATCAACCGGCTTTTTCGGTTCGCGACCGAAGCGGATCGCATTACGTTAGAACTGTTCTATCAGGTCGGTTCAGTCGCGCGCATAGTTACTTTCCAAGTGAGCCGAGATCCGGTTCATTGAAATTTAGTGAACCGGCACCCTCGGTTCCCTGCTGGGATTCGGTTCACTGAACTGGTTCGTTCGCGAACGACCCACCTCTACAGCTCTCAAAATAGTAAAGTAATATACTACATATAGATGTCAAAGATTTAATTGGTAATTGCAATAAGTTAGAGTTAGTATTTGCGATATAAAACAAGATTGAAAATTAAAATATTACGCCTTGATGTTTGTAACGGAATGAGAATCCTATTAACTGAAAGTCTGTTCTTCAATTAAACAGAATAAATACTAAATGTACTTTAACTTTTTTTTGTTAGGGTTGTGTATTGTATATTTATGCTACAGATTTTTTATCACTACATACAAACAACACAATTAGAAAAGTCAAATAGTGTTGCTCCCATTAAGAGTTTGCTTGCTTTGAAACAGTACCAACAGTAATATCAGAAGCAACAAGAGTTCTGATAACATTCCATGAACTAAATGATGTTGCAACTTTTACCAAGGATATAATTGCAAATATATATTTACATACATATATTAAACCAAGTTATATTAAAAAAATAATGTGCACTAATAAGGTCAGAATAAAAATTTACATTTCTTTACATTAAACATTGTTTTAAATTACAATTGCTAGAAGAAATCACATCGAAAATTATAATGAACAGTTATTTATAAACATTTACTTACATAATAGTCTATTATTATCAAATCTGATTTTAATATCGTCGGCACTGACCGCTTCTACTTTAACATTATCATTTTGTATGTCATTCACTTCAAATAAAACCAATTCTGGTTTAATATTGTCCAAAGGTGAGGACTTTTCACACTGTTCTACTTTGCCATGCCAAATTGGACCTTGTAACTCAGTATTGTCTATAGCTATAGAGGTTTCAGATATAAACACTTTATGCTCTACAAAACTGTCTTTTTGGCACAATTCTTCCTTTACACTGAATGTATTTGCCGAAAGCATTGCGTTATTCATATTAACTTGGTCAACACGATCAACCATTATGTTGCTATTTGCTATCATAAGTTGACATCAAAGATATAGAAATTAACAAGATGGCCACTCTTAATACTTTTCATGACTCTTGATCAGCGTTGCCAACTATCTTGGAACCGATTATAGTACAGACAAAGATTAGAGGGGTGCGTTAAGTATACAGTTCGCCCAATCTCGTTTGACCACATTGGTCAAAATGAATTTTAACGGATACTGCCCAATTCATTCTGACCAATCAGCTGATTGGTGTTTATTTGTGACATTTCACATATTCTGTCAGTTATGTTGGTATCGTTATAACTGTTGAGAAAACTCCTATTATTTCCTATTTATATTTGAAGTGATTTGAAAATAATGTGTGATGTATATAATTTTTTATATTTATATCAAATAAAACAATAAAACCACTTAACAGATTTATTTATTAAATGAGTATTTAAGAATAATAAAATGCAAAAGGAAAATCCCTTACCACAAAAATATATATCAAAAAATCTAAATACGTATTTCGGCAACTAAGTTGCCATCTTCAGTAGATATCTGTATAAAACAAAAAAGAGTGTTAAACGTGGTATTTTTGGCTAAGGTGTAACCTTAGAAGATATGCTCTTCACCAAATCATCCCAGCCAAAAATACCACGTTTAACACTCTTTTTTGTTTTATACAGATATCTACTGAAGATGGCAACTTAGTTGCCGAAATACGTATTTAGATTTTTTGATATATATTTTTTGTGTTAAGGGATTTTCCTTTTGCATTTTATTTCAGATTTTTAGCCACAGTCTCCACCCATTATTGGATTTAAGAATAAAACAAAATAAATATAGAATTTCTAAATTTTCAAATAAAACCCCTTAACATATTTATATAGTTAAGAATAAAACAAAATAAATATAGCATTTCTGAATTTTCAACATAACATTCACTAGTATGGGCTTCCACATGCTCTGACTAGGCTACTATTTGTTTGCTAATCTTTCGAGGCTAGCTGCAACTCTATTAAAAATACTGTTTCTTTCCCTTTGGATATTAACAAATTCAGCCATTGTTTCTTTTACTTCAGATAAATTTTTGTTTATGTCTTTAAAGTGAGTTTCAAACCACTCCCATTCTTCTCTTTTCCTTTTGTTTTGGATTCAGTTCTAGTTCATCATTAGATATTACCTCTTCCGAAATGCCAAAAGGAGCTGTAGTGGCTGGATTATATGCAGGATATCTTGCTAAAATATTATCAACTTTATCGAAAAATTCGCATGTCACTGCTGCATTACCACTCCAATTTCTGTCTTGTTTAATTTTTTTATATATTGTCTGGAGGCCACGCCATTTTCTTTCGCATGTTTCCCACCTGACATTATATCCATGGCTTAATAAAATTAGACATATAACACTGAACACTTTTCTTTTTTTGTGAGGGAATAGCAATACATCCTTTAGTTTAAAAAGTTCCTCTAGTAAAGCGGGGTTCACACCTACGCATTTTAATGCGGCGTCAAAAAATGCAAAATGCAATGCATTTCTTCATGCCTGCTTTAAAGATGCCAATTTGTTCACATTAACGCATTCTGATGCATGCATCAAAAATCACACTAACATGTACTGGCAGAGAATTTCTTTTTGGCCAACATATTTTTTTTTAATTTTTGAAATAGTGCAGCGGGAAAAGAATTTAACCTCAAAATTTTGTTTTGCACATCAAATGTTGAAATGGACGTCGAAGAGGCTTTATTGATAATTATAGTTTCAACATCTGCGTTGCTGTTGATGCAAAACAGACAGAGGAGATGGTGGGTAAGACCGTAGCTACAGGAACGCGAAAAAAAGAGTAATGGTTGTATAAATTTATTACACCAAGAATTGGCACATTCAGATAGAGAGAATTACAAAAATTTTATAAGATTGGATGAAGATGCATTTAATGAACTACTTCAATTGATTTTTGATACTGTTGATTGCCTCTGCTCTCTTAATTTTATTTTTATATTCCTTGCTTTTTTAGTAGCATATAAAATTCATTGCGATTCGTATAAATGTATCAAATCCTTAATGATTTATCGTGTCCAATTGAAAACTTTTTTATCCTGTGACATGGTGGCAATTTTTTAATTATATATTTATATGCACAAATCAAAATATACAAATTGAAATGAGATATACCAGTACTATACAGGCTATATACAGTAACAATGAAAAATTTACAATAACCTCAAAGTAAATCCAAACAGTTGGCAATTAATCGCTGTTGAAATATCCCTAGGCAATGCACTAGAAATGCGTCAAGAAATGCAGAAAAATAGAACATGTTCTAAAGCTTTGCATTTCGATGCAGCATGAAAAAATGCACTTGGCATGCATAGTGTGAATACTAAAAATGCACGCATTTCGCTGCGGCATGTCAGTTGCAGCATTAAAATGCGTAGGTGTGAACCCCGCTTAACAGTAGCACAGCTGATCGTGGCCATAAATATCGATCAGAATCTGAAATATTCAATTTTATTGCATATAAAACCAAAATATAAACAACACATTACATACCTTTATTGTTTTCTTTATTCGCTTCACTGCCTCTATAAGGAAATGAACAGGAAGTAATAGAATTGTTTATCTCACTTGCGTTTGATTTTTGACCATATATTATTCCATTGGTATGTAATTTATAATATTTCTCTATCCATTTGGGGTAAACTGCAGTTGAGGTAACGGGCGAGTTTTGGCAAAATAACTAGTGTACCCTATAAAGGACCTCTAATTGAACAACTTTTACTTATAAAATTATGGGTGCAAACGTACAGAAATGGAGATAAAAAATAAATTAGGTACTCACCGAGTGAATTTTGCAGGTTACATCACATGTAAGATATCCCATATAGATCATTGAAATAATGAAAATTACAATAAATTATGTTTATTTCACATTATCACACACAATTTAGTTCAATTTGTATGTTTTCTTATTACTTTTATTCAATTTTAAAAGCACCATCGAATGTCAACAAAACAGCTGATATACACGTGATCTCATCCGCCGGAAGCCGCCCATTCTAAGTTAGATGCGGTCTAACGGACTCAAACGAATGGTTTCCATAGAATTATTTACTGAGTAGAGGCCCATCTAAATTGTCGTCTATATTTCAAAATTACAGGCAAATTAGTTTAAAATACGTTAATTATTGACAGATTTGTAGTTTATTTTATTTCCTTTTAATACTTATTTGTAAATTACATGCGAATCCGTAACAAAATATGTAATAAAATATAAATTATTTATAGATTTGTAGTTTATTTTATTGGCTTTTAATATTTATTTGTAAATTACATGCGAATCAGTAACAAAATATGTAATAAAATATAAATTATTTATAGATTTGTAGTTTATTTTATTGGCTTTTAATATTTATTTGTAAATTACATGCGAATCCGTAACAAAATATGTAATAAAATATAAATTATTTATAGATTTGTAGTTTATTTTATTGGCTTTTAATATTTATTTGTAAATTACATGCGAATCAGTAACAAAATATATAATAAAATGTAAATTATTTATAGATTTGTAGTTTATTACATATACCATGTTTTTTAAAATTATATAAAATCTATTAAATAAGTAGGTATGTTGTGAAATAGAAAGTGGTGGGAAAGGAATATAGTCAAAAAATAGCTGTATAATATGAAAGTAACCAATATGCCCCCCGCCCCTGCACCGCGCCACACAACAAAACAAAATACGATAAATGAATGGAAATTGCAATGAAAAACTTAACCATAAATACTTCGAATGTAATAACGTACTTGTTTATTTGCACTTATTTAATTCTTAAATATGCATTTTAAAATTAATAACTGGAATTTTCGCAGGCGCATCATTTGCTTCAAAGTGTATTATAATTGTTTTCATATAAAATACCGATTTTTATAAGGTTTGATTAAAAATTTGCTGCAATGGCATAGTAAAATTCACCTTTTTTTTATAAATCGACTTTTTACCGGTTATAATTAAATCACTAGGAGTCGTGCCAACAAATATGTACCTTTACTAAGTTTCATTAATAAAATTGTTTCGGTTAAGTATAAAAACGATTCTTCGGTAGTAGGTAATACAAGAATTTATTAATTTATATTAAATGTTGCCATGGTTATAATCACTACTTTCGCATTCTTTTCCCTTTATTATATATAATATTTGTTTAAGTCTAGATGATAGTACATACTATACATGAGCGAGATAGAGGAATACGGGATTGTTTCATTCAGACTAGACCAACTCGTGTTTTGTCGGCTCTCTGGGAAACCGGTAAGTAATGCACTGCCCGAGAGCCGACAAAACACGAGTCGGTCTAGCCTGAGTTAAATTGAACGTATTCCCCTATCTCACCCATGCACACACTAGCAGTCACCATAAACCATCTACCTCTATTATCCATTTTTTTAGATTTCCCTTATTACCTTTTGCATACGTAAATAATTTCCTATTTAAACCTGTTTCATGTTATAAACGAACTTACATGAATATTTTATATTTTGTTTGAAAAAAGTGGTTTTTAAAAAATGTCTGTGTGTCTGTGATCACGATAGCGGTCAAACGGCTATAGCTATGTATTCCAAATTTTGCATTTAGTAGTATAATCTCCCTCTTGAGAACTGATTAGTTTTTCAGTAAAATCGGTAGACCGGAAGTAGCAGTTTACTTCAGTGAAAAAATCGAATTTTGCCAATATTTCGTCAACTACTAAGTTTACACAAATTTATAAAGAATTCATGTACTTAAAATTAAAATTGGGAACAATTTTATTTAAAAAGTTTTTCGAAATTCCTACCGGAAGTAGGACTTTTACTCTTATCGAAAATCAGTATTTTGCGAATATTTCGCAAGTCATGCTTTTTAGACAAGTACGTTACGAGTATAAAAGTATTTGAAACATAATTTTCAATATCTTTTGTATAAAAAAAATTTCAAAATTCACACCGGAAGTACCACTTTTACTCTTATCGAATAGCGATTTTTTGCAAATATGTCGTAAGTTATGCATTTTATATAAATTTATGAAGAGTACGAAAGTATTTAGAACTGGATTTGCAATATTTTTTGTATATATGAAATTTCAAAATTCGAACCGGAAGTAGCACTGTTACTCTTAGCGAGTAGCAATTTTTTTATAATATCTTGCAAAGTATGCATTCTATAAAGATTTATTAAAAGAATAGAAGTACTAAGAATAAGATTTTGAATAATTTTTGTATAAAAAAATTCTTAAAATTCTATAATTTAAAACACTCATACGTATAAGAAAGTCGTGTGGTGGCCACACCTCATTTTTGATAAAGTTTTATATTATAGTCTACAGCGGACTCTTTATGCAATTTTAGCCAAAATTTAGCGCGAAGTTGCCGGGTGATGATACTGAATCCATTTAAATATCATCCAAATATATGAGCGTTTCAAATATACTATATTTTTTTTACACAAAAATTATTCAAAATCCTATTCTAAGTACTTCTATTCTCTTAATAAATGTCTATAGAATGCATACTTTGCAAGATATTATCAAAAAAGTGCTACTCGCTAAGAGTAAAAGTGCTACTTCCGGTCCGAATTTTGAAATTTCATATATACAAAAAATATTGCAAATCCAGTTCTAAATACTTTCGTACTCTTCATAAATTTATATAAAATGCATAACTTACGACATATTTGCAAAAAATCGCTATTCGATAAGAGTAAAAGTGGTACTTCCGGTGTGAATTTTGAAATTTTTTTTATACAAAAGATATTGAAAATTATGTTTCAAATACTTTTATACTCGTAACGTACTTGTCTAAAAAGCATGACTTGCGAAATATTCGCAAAATACTGATTTTCGATAAGAGTAAAAGTCCTACTTCCGGTAGGAATTTCGAAAAACTTTTTAAATAAAATTGTTCTCAATTTTAATTTTAAGTACATGAATTCTTTATAAATTTGTGTAAACTTAGTAGTTGACGAAATATTGGCAAAATTCGATTTTTTCACTGAAGTAAACTGCTACTTCCGGTCTACCGATTTTACTGAAAAACTAATCAGTTCTCAAGAGGGAGATTATACTACTAAATGCAAAATTTGGAATACATAGCTATAGCCGTTTGACCGCTATCGTGATCACAGACACACAGACATTTTTTAAAAACCACTTTTTTCAAACAAAATATAAAATATTCATGTAAGTTCGTTTATAACATGAAACAGGTTTAAATAGGAAATTATTTACGTATGCAAAAGGTAATAAGGGAAATCTAAAAAAATGGATAATAGAGGTAGATGGTTTATGGTGACTGCTAGTGTGTGCATGGGTGAGATAGGGGAATACGTTCAATTTAACTCAGGCTAGACCGACTCGTGTTTTGTCGGCTCTCGGGCAGTGCATTACTTACCGGTTTCCCAGAGAGCCGACAAAACACGAGTTGGTCTAGTCTGAATGAAACAATCCCGTATTCCTCTATCTCGCTCATGTATAGTATGTACTATCATCTAGACTTAAACAAATATTATATATAAGGTTTGTTCGAACCTCCAGTTCTGAACAGTTCCGGAACCGTTCTAGAATTAGTAGTTCTGAAATTAATGCGCATGTCCGGCCAAATACTGGTTCTAGAACGGTTCGAAATCCTGAAGGTTCGAACAGTTTTAAAATTGGAATTTTAGGGAAACTTATACTACCAACATTAGTAATAGTAATATTAAAAAAAACCCAAACTTATTCGAAGAAATATCAATCGTAATGAACGTTAAGTAGCTATAAATGCATCTAACTACCAACATTGGAGCAGGATTTAAGAAGTAATGAAAAAATTGTTTATATGAAATACGTTTCTCTAAATTTTGTAATGGATAATTCTGCATTTTTTATATAAGCAATATATTTATATATTACAAAACACCAAACTGGTGGACAAATATCAATCGTAATGAACATTTAAATGTTACTGCATCTGCATCTAACCGCCTAAATTGCGACAGCATTTAAAAAGTAGTGAAAAAGTTGTTTATAAGAAATACATTTTTCTAAATTTTGTTATGGATATTTCTGCATTTTTTAAAAAAACACCAAACTGGTGGACAAATGTCAATCGTAATGAACATTTAAATGTTACATCTCAAAATTACGACAGGATTTAAAAAATAATGAAGAAGTTGTTCAGAAGTACATTTTTCAAAATGTTGTAATGGATATTTCTGATAAACCGGGTAAATAAAACAAGGTTTTTTAATACAAGCTGTTATTAATAATTAGCACGTGCATCAAATGCACACACACATTAATAAATATGAATTACATAACTATAAAATCAACAAACATGATGAATTTAAACAAATATATTACAATACATTTTCAATGTTCAAAGCCAACTCCTCTTCTTTTTTTTAATCTGTGAAGTAGTACACTCTTTCAATCCATTTTGGAGAATTGAAGCCTTTTTGGTAATTTGAATTGCAATACCTACATGATTTGGTACTTACATCAATCAGACTCTGAACGTTTTGTGTCACAAGTCTGGGAGTCACATTAACTTACAATTTATTATAATTTTCATGACATAACAGGCTGGTACAAATACATACATATAATAGATTGTTCGGATATCTAATATATTGATATCACAACTTCCCTTTATTTTTCTTAAGTCTGAAGGGGGACACATCGAACCAAAAATTATAAGTTTAGTTTACATAATATTAAATACTATTTTGTCTAAGTTTAACAAATATGTCAGTTTCTCTACGAATATATGATAATTATAAATTCACTTTTCACATGTCCGCAAGTTCCTATAATTGTACCATTACATTCACTTTATTCTTAGAGAAAGAATCACTTGCTAGACTCAAGAACATGGTAGTCAATGAAGTAATTTCTAAAACAATAAACCACCATTTGAAGAAATTAATGTTTAGTCACATACTTATAGCTGTTTACTGTGGCTATTACAAAATTGATATAATGGGTGTGAATAAAAACTGTAAAAAAAATTAAAAACAGGTTTGATGAACCGAATCACACCTATACTCTAATAATATCACAAAACTAAAATAAAAAACAAATAGGTACTTGAACGATAACTTAAAAACTAACCTACAACAACTCCAAACCTTTGTCCAAACTCTAAAATTCAACATAAATACGATAAACATAACCAGAAAAATGCGAAAGCTGATACTAATGACAATTACGCATGCTCCGGATTTATCAGAATTTCAAATACTAGCCCATCATCGAGAACTGTTAGAACCGTTCCGAACGGTTCTTGAATTACTAGTTCTGAAAGACCGAACACTGAACTACCAGTTCTCAGAATTTGCAGTTCCAGAACTGCATGGTCCGAACAGTCTTTTTCTTAAATGACATGCGCACTAGTTCTAGAACCGTTCAGAACTGCAGGTTCGAACAAACCTATAATAAAGGGAAAAGAATGCGAAAGTAGTGATTATAACCATGGCAACATTTAATATAAATTAATAAATTCTTGTATTACCTACTACCGAAGAATCGTTTTTATACTTAACCGAAACAATTTTATTAATGAAACTTAGTAAAGGTACATATTTGTTGGCACGACTCCTAGTGATTTAATTATAACCGGTAAAAAGTCGATTTATAAAAAAAAGGTGAATTTTACTATGCCATTGCAGCAAATTTTTAATCAAACCTTATAAAAATCGGTATTTTATATGAAAACAATTATAATACACTTTGAAGCAAATGATGCGCCTGCGAAAATTCCAGTTATTAATTTTAAAATGCATATTTAAGAATTAAATAAGTGCAAATAAACAAGTACGTTATTACATTCGAAGTATTTATGGTTAAGTTTTTCATTGCAATTTCCATTCATTTATCGTATTTTGTTTTGTTGTGTGGCGCGGTGCAGGGGCGGGGGGCATATTGGTTACTTTCATATTATACAGCTATTTTTTGACTATATTCCTTTCCCACCACTTTCTATTTCACAACATACCTACTTATTTAATAGATTTTATATAATTTTAAAAAACATGGTATATGTAATAAACTACAAATCTATAAATAATTTACATTTTATTATATATTTTGTTACTGATTCGCATGTAATTTACAAATAAATATTAAAAGCCAATAAAATAAACTACAAATCTATAAATAATTTATATTTTATTACATATTTTGTTACGGATTCGCATGTAATTTACAAATAAATATTAAAAGCCAATAAAATAAACTACAAATCTATAAATAATTTATATTTTATTACATATTTTGTTACTGATTCGCATGTAATTTACAAATAAATATTAAAAGCCAATAAAATAAACTACAAATCTATAAATAATTTATATTTTATTACATATTTTGTTACGGATTCGCATGTAATTTACAAATAAGTATTAAAAGGAAATAAAATAAACTACAAATCTGTCAATAATTAACGTATTTTAAACTAATTTGCCTGTAATTTTGAAATATAGACGACAATTTAGATGGGCCTCTACTCAGTAAATAATTCTATGGAAACCATTCGTTTGAGTCCGTTAGACCGCATCTAACTTAGAATGGGCGGCTTCCGGCGGATGAGATCACGTGTATATCAGCTGTTTTGTTGACATTCGATGGTGCTTTTAAAATTGAATAAAAGTAATAAGAAAACATACAAATTGAACTAAATTGTGTGTGATAATGTGAAATAAACATAATTTATTGTAATTTTCATTATTTCAATGATCTATATGGGATATCTTACATGTGATGTAACCTGCAAAATTCACTCGGTGAGTACCTAATTTATTTTTTATCTCCATTTCTGTACGTTTGCACCCATAATTTTATAAGTAAAAGTTGTTCAATTAGAGGTCCTTTATAGGGTACACTAGTTATTTTGCCAAAACTCGCCCGTTACCTCAACTGCATTTATTCCACAAACTAAAATGTTTTACATAGACCTGTTATATATATGAACTAACCGTTCCATCAAATAAGTGTAGCGAGCATCGACATAAACGAAAGAGTGCGATAGCACTACTGGAGTACTGGCTGTACAACTCGTGGGCAGTGCTGCCGCCACTAGCTCTAAAAACGTACTGAATTTTCGTACTGAATTTACAAAAAATGTACTGAATCGAGAAAAATTTATGGATGACCTTTTTTTAATCTCGAGGGACAATAAAATACATCACTAACATATGTAATGACTTTATTCAACTTTCATAAAATCATAAAATATATTGATTTGAAACATATGACAAAACAACAAATCACCCTTAAATAACCATTTACCATTACCATATTATATCCAAATTTTTTTTTAGCTTCTTACAATAATTTTTGAATATAGAGGGTTTTTCGGTTGCCTTTCACGATTTGTCTTTTGTATTCAGTTTTACTATTTGGCAAATGATTTTCCCTCTTCTTATGCAAATAATAAAATAATTGAAAGCAGTCGAACTAATGCATATTTATTATATGTGTGTAAAATAAACAGTAAATACATAATGAAATTCATAAACAAATTCATACACAATTTACGAAAGAATTTCTATTCTGCTTGTATTCTGTGGTCGGGGGGTCGATTAAGTACGTGTCTGGTTTGCAGATTTTTTGCATAAAATTTACACTTTGTATTCGATTTTACATTAAACTATCTTCCTCAACAGAAGATTTTTCCTGATTCATAGAAAATAATTAATGTGCGTATTTCGTCACTAATTTTGGCATTTTGCCTTCGCCTTCTCACTCTTGTGAAACTCATTTGACAAATGCAAATGTCTTTTGATTAATAGTGAAACACAAAGGACGACAAATCGTGAAAGGTAACCCAAAAACCCTGTAAAAATAATAAATTTTTGACCGTATCTATATTTAAACTATTTCTATACTCGTTTTTTGTAATTCTTATTAGTATTACATTATTATTATTACTTGGATTTAATTTAGTACTAAAACTTTCAAGTTTGTACTGAAATTAGCTCTTTTTGCAAAATGGCGTACTGACGTACTGGATTTGTAAATAGTGTACTGAATTCAGTACAATTGTACTGAAACGGCAGCACTGCTCGTGGGACACAGAGCGATAGATTTAGGTCACGTGAGGTATGGCAAAAGACGAGGGAGTTTATCACTATACTCCATTCAGTCTAAGAATAAAGTAGATGGCGCTACAATTTGAGCACAGTTTACACACGATGAACTTTGTATTTTGAAAACAAGTAAAACATATGTTTACTGTCAGATGGATAGCAGGGATATACATATCTGATATCATTATATTTTGACATTTACGTACATTTTTATACAAGTTGGTAACTCATTCCTCAAGAAAAAGGAATGCACATGTCGTCTAATTGTACTTTTTTGTGCTTCATCCAATTTATTGTAAGTATGACGATAATTTCTTTTTCTTGGAGGAGAAATTGGAACTCCATATAATTCCATTTCTTTAATAATGCAGTATATTGTATTCCTATTAATACCCACTTCCTCTGCTGTTTGATTGACTGCAGCTGTTTTAGACATATTGTTTTTATCCTTAATGTACACATTATAAGCCATTTGCCTTTGTCCAGATCTTATGTGTTTCCCTTTACGATTTTTTGAAGGACCTGGTAAAAGTGCTTCCGCCATACTATAGAATATTAGCGATTACGAAAAGAAAGTTAACGAAATTGATAAAATACCTTAACAAATGAATATTTCACTTGCGAGTTCTAAGAAGAACTATTTTTTAAGAATATTAACAACAAATAACTATGTAAAATACGGAAATCGACAAAATCTTTGAACAAAACTGTCAGTAAACAAATTTTTGACAGAACGAGCTAAATGCGATTATTTTGCCGATGTAAATGCACACTCGATTTCAACCAATCACAAACGTTTATTTTAAGCCCTATCTTTCCCAATGCTTTATTCTTAGACTGAATGGAGTATAGTTTAAATGCACAAAATGTGACAATCGGTAGTATTTTTATTTTTTTAAAGGTAATAATTAGAAAATATGTAATGTGATAGCTATATTTCAATAAAAGGAACTATAAACTAAAGTAACAATATAATAAAAAGATAAAATAAATTATATTTATATTTTTTTTATAATAATATTGTTAACATCTTGAACATTAAATAGGAATTTCATTAATTTTGAACATGTAACAAAGGAAAACACAAACTTGGTTCAATTAAAATATGTTTATTACATTTTTAAAAATACATTACATTATTGAGTAAAACTATGCAACAAGAACTACATGAAGGTATACAAAGTTGCATACTCATAGTCAATTTATTATTATTCCAGTAAATAATGAAAATATGCAAAATAAAGTTTATTAAATAAATATAAAACAAAAGATGTAGAATAAAAATTTATTAAATAAAGAAAAGTATGAAATAAAGACAAAATAAATATAAGTAATATATTTCTTTTGTAAGAGAATACACATGATGTATGGTTTATAAATCATGAAAAAAATGAAATACGATATGCAAGAAATATAAATGAGTAAATTATTGTAATTTATATGCATAAGGCAATAAAAATTTTATGAAAGTGTTTATGAACTAAATTGTATTAAAAGATAAAATTTACCTTAGCTTACTACTAAACATTCTAAAAGGATATAAAAATATGTAAAACATAGAAGCAATCAGCAGTGACATATTTTTGTATTTAAAGGTAATTGATATCACAAATAAAAAGGTATCTGTGTTCATGATTTGTTCGTAACACAATGCTTCAGGGACTGAAAACAGACGTGTACGGTTGAATGACCTACAAAAAACAACAAAATGTATAAAACTTGTGTAAAGTCTATTGCAGATTGACATATCACCAACAGAGAGATCTTGGTTAGAAGATAGAGAGGCGGTGGAGAAACAGACGTGTTCTACAGGGAGAGGCAGTGCGGGAAGAAAAATAATGGTCATCTTCGACATGTTTCCCATTTTGCCAAGGCACAATCCGGCTAAAAGAAAAGTAAAACTAACATTAATAAATGGAAAGAAAAAATATGTATCGAACAATGAACAAGGTGATAGGTTCATTGACGAGTACAAAGAAGGATGGTATTAGTGACAAGAATAAACCTACCGTTGGGAATGATGTGCAAAGCAGAGGGGATCTTTGAATTGGAAGGTTATGTTGACGTTTAAGTGAATTGTGAACTGTCAGAACAAAATGTGTATGTGTGCGTGTATCAAGGCGGCAACATATGGGCAGCGATTTCACGGGAAAGTGTATTCCAGTACCAACCTAAACATGGACTAGAGGGCGCAATGGTCAACATAGTTTATTTTTGCCGCTATAAATACGAAGACAAGATTCGACAGGAAGACTTTCTGATAACACCTCCGAGAGGTGAACTTCTCAAAACACTTACAAAAGGAAGGTCTCTTAAAGAATAAGATTTTTTTTTAATTGTTATATTGTAGTTTTTCATTATTTCTTCAACACATATAGTCACAGTAATTTATTTTATTTAATACATTTGAATTCATTTGAAGCGTTCATAATGGACATTCAAAATAGATTTCTTGATAACAAGTAAGTTTATTATTTCTTTTGAAAATGAAGTTATACGAGTTGTTGGACAGACATTGATTTTTACGTGCGAATGATTAATCAATGTATTGTTGGACAAAATAGATAAGTAAATAATTTATCCTGTAAGGTTTATTTTAAAAATTTATATAGTTGGAATTACAACCAAATAGGATTAATGGTGTTGGTCAGTTGGAGAGATGTTACGTGAAAATGAGCATTTTCTTCATCGTATTGTCTAGACATCATTAATTTCTTTCAAATTAAGCGAATAATTAATTAGAATTTCACAAGGCATAGATTAAGAGCTAGATACAACACGTGCAAATGGTTGTCTAAAGCAATTAATTGAAGCCTATACATAAATATTATAACGTCGATAAGTATATTCATAAACGTACAATAAAAGTTTACATTTGTTTATTTGCAGGATAAATATTTATTTTGTTTGGTAGAATAAATAAATAAACAAAAGATTTACATACATTACAACCGGCATTAGGTATAAATGATATGAGCATTTTTCAATTATGTATCTTGTTTAGAGCATAAAGGTGTGTATATAAAGGAAACTATACTTTTGAATCCATAAATTACAAAATAAAAAAATACATGATTATGTTGAATAGACATACAGTTTTTCTTTGAACAAAACTATTACCTTTTCCCTATAATGAACAAGAGAAAAATCATCAGCAAAGAAGAAGGAACCACAAACATTGCCAGGACCCACAATAGTTATAAGGTACATGACCCAACAATATAAGATAAAAATACAAAACCAATTATAAGTTCTTGGTGTGTAAAGAATAATTTAAAGAATATAATGTGTACAAAAGACTATACCCTACGTGTGGTAATACACACAAAAATATGTTGTCACAGCATATAAATTATATGGCAATATTGTTATTTAAAATAAATATTTATATGTTACAGCAATATGTAAGTTCGTACTCTAATATATGATTCTACAACTTCTTGTGGCAAGTCCGTCTTTATATTTTTTGCCAATCGCTTTAGTATTTTTATTGAATTTTTAAGAAGAAAATTTTTTTCATTATAGCACTAGGTTGACGTAAACACCCTCCAGAAATTAATGCAATCCAAGTGCTTTCTGGTGTTTCAATTTGTGTATTATCATCTAATGAATATTAACAGCTGTTTTATGAAGTATTCGGGAAGATTTTACTGGATACATATATTTCTCTTTCATCCATCAATTATTTATGTAGCAGTTCTCATATGCATCTCTTGCAAAATGAAGCGAACATATAAAATCTGTAAATAATAACATCATTAAAAGGTATACAAATACATCCAAATGCAAAACTTACGATTTCTTGTGTTTTGTATCCTTCTACCACAGGCCTGTATCCACTGCTGAGATAGGTTTTGATCTTCAGGAAAACGAAAATATGTAATATTCCTTCCTCGAGTGTTTTCTGACCTGCTTTTGCAGTTCAAAACACAGCAGATTACCATATTAGATGAGGTAAAGGTAGAGGCAAATGTATTGCTTTATAATACAATGTTTAATAAACTCATTACCTTCTATGTTGTAACCTTTTCTAAGTTCTAAATAAATCAAATTAAAAGTCTTTGGCTTAACAAAAATATTTACAAATCTTAATAACTACACTAAACACATGAAATAATAACTATAATTACACAAAATACGATATAATCGGATATAACTTCTTGGAAATATAAATATAAACAATACACAAACTACAAGCATATGATGGATGACGCAACATTGATGACGTTAGTGTGTGCAGCGCAGAAATAGACGAATTTTAGTCAAAGTTGTAGCATACCTTATATATTTGTACCATGCATAGAATGAGACCCACACGGGCAGTTGCCAAATCTCCAACTTCATGGCTTGTTTGTTTTGTAAAAAAGTATCGATGTTTTCTTTTCGATAATCGTGATTGAAATCGATATTTTTTTATTTAATAATATTGACTGTTATCGATTTTTTTATTCGATAATATCGTTTAATCAAAAATGCCATTCTACTTATATCCTGGTAAACCATCTTTGACATTTTACATTATTTTACATTAATATACAAAAGAAACTGTTCATATTATACAGAATACAATAGAATATATTTTTAAGAAAGAAGTTGGAAATTTGAAAAATGCCTACTGCGATGTTTGCTGTTTCGTAGAAAGTTCAAGAATAGACTGCTGGCTGCAATGCTGCAAAGCCATTGCAAAGCGAATTACTCAAACGCCACACACTCGATTGATTACTCGATTATAACGATTCATTTATGAACGCAGCCCAGTTGGCGACTCGCATATGTACTATCGCTAACACAAAAAACTAGGACAACTTTGTTTTGGTTGTGTAAAACCGACGCATATCAATAGCTGTCAGTTAAAACGAAATTATTTGAAGCTGTCATTAGTCGTGCCGCAAGTCAGTTTGATTGATAAGGTAAGAATAATTACAATAAAAAAACAACGACAGCGACAACTGTCCTATACACTCTGCACGGAATGTAACCACATGGTTCCCAGATAGGAATATTGAACTAATGCCATGGTCTGCACATAGTCCTGTTCGCAACTCCATCGAAAATGTTTGGAGTTGTATGATAAAAAATCAGAAAGAAATCGTCAGCCGGTAACCGCAGAAGAACAAATTGGGGGCACATGGAATACACAAAAACAAGACCAAAATTTAATAAGACCTTTTATATCTTCCATGCCTCTTCGTTTACAGAGTGTTACCGACAAAAACGAAGGAATGACTAATTGTTATTTTATTATTCTTTGCTTTTGTTAATTGTATTTTCTGACATTAAAAATTAAATTACATAACCTCATATTATTTTGTGTGACAGAAGTGCCAAAAGCCTGAATGACATTAGCACAATTAGCAAAATTCATGGCTATCTGGAATAATATTTGTCCTAATTTTTTATGTTACCGATAATCATAGCCGATAATACGTTGTTCCCAAGTGTTTACGAATTTTGAATAAATTGTTTTGTGAAGTGTTTGTGTTTGTATATAATACTATTCTTATTGTTTGCATATAGTTATTATCCTTAGTTTAGTTTATTTTACGTTTAGTTAATTTTGTATATATTATTTGAACTGTTGCGTGGATTTTTCTACATATAATGGACAAAGTTAAAGTGGGAAAGCACGTATGTGCTGCTAGAGGTTGCAGAAATAATCAATATCTGTTGCATCAGAGTTTTTTCAGTTTTCCAAAGGATCTTGTAAGGTACGTATTTACATATGTATATTATCTTATTCACAAGAAGTCGTCTCAAATATCCTGAATGTGTTTTAAATAGTGATATATCTATATATCTTTTTCTGCAAATATGCGGAATATAAATCGATCTATTATATAAATACAAGTATAACAATATGAATGTTGTATTCTCTATCTCTAGAGCAAGGACCTTGGCTGTTGCGAATGGTCGTGAGGATTTGCTGAATAGATTGCAAGACCTTCACAAAAGTTATAAAATATGTGTGGCACATTTTGAAGATAAGCACTTCTTGAATATACTTCAGAACAGGCTACATCCACATGCAGTACCGACAATATTTCCATTCCTAGAAGGACCATCATAAGTACTAAAGGAGCACAGTTACAGTCTTTTTAGCTTATGTACTTCCACTTCTCCTACTGAAATGGAAAAGCAAACAGGTAATTTAATGTGTGATGAAAAATATTTATTATTAGATATTATAAAGTTACTTTCGTAGGAAATAATATTTCACTTCCTGTGGATGAATTGATGCAACAAGAAACCTGTAAATCAGGTAACGAACAATAAAGTAAACAGAGGAACGTAGTGCAGAATATTTTACTTGAAACAGGTAAATTGACTTTTAATTTGATATTTGCAACAAATAATCAATAATAAGAGACAGAGGTATTTCAGTAATTCAAAGTAATAAAAACGCAATTCAAATTAAGCAGGAGACCAGAGTGTAAAAAGTTTCCAATAATTTCAGTAGTTTGTAACATCATAAAACCAATAGCATTTCTTTCTTTTAAAGTATTGTTTTGAGGCAGTTTTAACGTAATTTCATAAATTTTGATAGTTGATTAGTTTTTATTTTTCTATACAATGAATACGCAGATTAATGAAAGTAATACATCTATTTTCAGAATTTTATGATAATGCTCAAGATGAAATCTCCCATATTGATAATCTGGCCGAAAGGGGGGAAGTTACTGAAGAAATACTACTATCACAAGACACCAGTATACAGACTTCACAGAAATTATCAACACATTCTCTTCGTAAATATAAATTGAGAAAGTCACTTAAATTGAAACAAAATCAATGCAATCAGCTTATAAATAAAATTGAAGAGTTGGAAACAGAGTTAGTTTTAGTTAAAGAGAATGTTATGGAGAATATTACATTAGAAGCATACATGCAATTAACCCATAAATTCTGTCCATCTACAGATCTACCAAATTTTATAAATACCCAATTGAAACAAGTGCAGAAGGTTCCCAAAGGCAGGCGTTACACAATGCAATTTAAACAATACTGTATGTCATTATATTTTACAAGTCCCAAGTTATATAGGAAGAAGTTGAGGGAGCTATTTTGTCTTCCAAGTCCATCTGCATTATATCGTTTTACGTATAATTTAAAAATAAATACTGGAATAGAAAACCCAGAATTTTTTCATATGTTGAATATGAAAGTTCAGAATGTTAAAGAAGATAAATTCTGCGTAACATGTATAGATGAAATGGCCAATTTATTTTATAATATTGGTCAAGACAGAATAGTGGGTCTTGAAGATGATGGACAAAATGAAAGAGTTTTTAAGCCAGCTCTAACAGCACCAGTGCTGATGGTACGAGGCATTTATTCTAAATGGAGCCAACCTGTAAGTTTTAATTTGTGTAACAGTACATGTTCTGGTGAAAAGCTAAAAAGAATACTATTGGAAACAATAATGAAACTGAAAAGTGTGAGTTTGCAAGTGTGTGCAGTAGTCACCGACATGGGCTCCAATAATATGCAACTTGCGAAAAAATTATATATAATCAGGACCTTGATGATTCTTCTTCATATTGTTATTTTAAGGCATACGAAAATGCTAATCTAGACACCTTCGGGAATTTGAATATGCCAGATGATAATTTTCTTTATTTTACATCAAAATTAGAAGCGATCTTCCAAGATAATTTTGAAAATGTACTAAGCAAAAATAAAATTATAGAAAACCTAACATATTTGTGTAAATTAATTAATTTTGTACATTAGTGTATAAATTTTCCAATGGAATATGTAATAAAGTTATATTTTAGGATTAAATTATTCCATAGTAATAGCTATATAGGTTATGTTGATATGTAATTTAAGGGCAAACGATGTGAAAAGCAAATCAAACGAAATAAACTCTTCTGTAAAATTTAATAGAAAACATCAAAATATATTTACATTTTTGAAGTGTAAACTTCTTTAGGCGCGTTGCGCTGATTGTAGGCAGTGAACAAAACTGACCTGCAACGCTCGGATATGTAACGCTCTTCGGGTAAAGTCGGCTAAGGGAACAAGATAAATAAATATATCATATAGAGGTATTTAATTTCAATTAAATAGAAATTTAAATGAATAAATAAATTCATGTCCCAGAGCAGATGTGAACCGGAGCCGCCTGGGTGAGAGGCCAGCACTTAACCACTAGACCAAGGGCGGGAGTCGAGAGCCAGTATTCATATCATCTATTTATATATATACATTTATATAAAACAAGAAAAAGAGAATATTGGGTAAAATCCGCTGTAGTGCAACCGTAGACACGTGTTTCTGACTAATTGGTCGTCATCAGTACGGTGTAGCCAAGGAATAATGTGAGATATCCTTGGAGATAGAAGCATATACGGAAGACCATCAGGTGACAGACCACCATTTGTAGCTTCAGTTAGAAGATCTTCGGTTTTGAAGACAACAACTAACATCGCCACGAGGAAGACATTGTCAACCTGCGTGCCATCCGAACCCAGGAAAGATAATCAATAAAGGAATTATCGCGGATACATAAAATAAAACAAGAAAAAGAGAATATTGGGTAAAATCCGCTGTAGTGCAACCGTAGACACGTGTTTCTGACTAATTGGTCGTCATCAGTACGGTGTAGCCAAGGAATAAGGTGAGATATCCTTGGAGATAGAAGCATATACGGAAGACCATCAGGTGACAGACCACCATTTGTAGCTTCAGTTAGAAGATCTTCGGTTTTGAAGACAACAACTAACATCGCCACGAGGAAGACATTGTCAACCTGCGTGCCATCCGAACCCAGGAAAGATAATCAATAAAGGAATTATCGCGGATACATAAAATAAAACAAGAAAAAGAGAATATTGGGTAAAATCCGCTGTAGTGCAACCGTAGACACGTGTTTCTGACTAATTGGTCGTCATCAGTACGGTGTAGCCAAGGAATAAGGTGAGATATCCTTGGAGATAGAAGCATATACGGAAGACCATCAGGTGACAGACCACCATTTGTAGCTTGCTAATTTTGACATTATTTTGCCATTGTAAAAATGGCTTAAGTTAAGTTGACAAATTGAATTATAGCGTCAATTCAATTTGTCATACGTGACAGATATTCAAACAAAAGTCATATTTACATAAGCGTATATTAAGTGTACGCCAATTTATTGCACAGAACTGTACATGCAATTTTAAGAAATAAGTTAAAATTTTATAACTCTGATTAATAATTAGCATATATATATATATATGCTAAAGGTGAAAACAAACATAGGAAACCAAAATCATAATGGTAAACAGAAAAGATCAAGAAATCAAGAAACAATACCTAGCAAAGAAACAATAAGAGGTTACAAGCTAAACAACAAAGAAACAGCTTTGAAGTACCAAAGGGAAGTTGACACTAGACTAAGAGACATACCAACAGGAAATATGAACCTAGAAACAATGTGGACGATGTTCAAAACAACACTGATAGAAGTGGCCAAGACAGTATGCGGCTATATAAAAGTAAATAAAAACAAGAAACAAACTGCCTGGTGGAACGACGAGATAAAAGAACAAATAAAAGAAAAGAAACGCAGATGGAGAAAGTATCTCAAAGAAGGAACCAATGAAAGATACACCGAATACAAAGAACAGAACAACAAAGTAAAGAAAACAGTCCAGGAAGCCAAGCGAAAATCCTGGGAAACGTTTGGAAGTAAACTGGAAGAGGACTACCATGCAAATCAAAAGCTGTTCTATCGAATACTGAAAAATATGAAAACCGGAAGTCATCACCAGCAAACATTAATACAGATAAGAAACCGAGAAGGGGAAATGCTTCATGAAAAAGAACAAATTTTAGAAAGATGGAAAGAGCATTTTAAAAATTTACTAAACCCGGATGGAGACACGAACGGAAATTCATGGGAAGAGAAGGAAATAGATTCCCTACAAGAACACAGCATTAATGAGGATGAGGTAACTTATGCTATCAATAAGCTGAAGAAAGGTAAATCTGCAGGATGTGACCAGATTACTGCAGAAATGTTAAAAAATCTAGGAGTACATGGCATGAACTTTCTAACCAAAATCTGCAACGTATGCTGGAACGAAGGAAGGGTACCGAAGGACTGGGAAGTAGGTATCGTCGTTCCGATATTCAAGAAGGGAAATAAGCACGACTGTGACAATTATCGAGGCATCACTCTATTAAGTATAGCTTCCAAAGTATATGAAAGAATACTAGAACAAAGATTAAGATACGAAATAGAACCTAACATGGAGCAGTCACAAAGCGGGTTTAGGAAAGGAAGAAGTACACAAGACCACATCTTCACCATAAAACAGCTGCAAGAACGTACACGAGAGTATGGAAAGCAGTACTTCCTGGCTTTTCTGGACTTGGAAAAAGCGTTTGACAGGGTTCCAAGAGAAGTAATAGCGGAAAGTCTAAGACAAAGGTCAATATCAGGAAAACTACAACGAGCAATAGAGAGCATACATAGAAACAACAGGAATGTGGTTAGAACGCATAATATGGAATCACAAGAATTTAGTGTTAATGTGGGGTTACGACAAGGAGGAGTATTAAGCCCAATATTATTTAACATGGTAATGGATGACGTCATCAAAGAAGTAAAAACAAGAACAAAAGCCATATACGTGGGCCACAGAAACTTAGAAGCGGAGCATATGAGCGAGTGTGCATTTGCAGATGATCTGGTCGTATTTGCACGAAGTGAAATAGACCTTGAAACCAACTTGAACCTTTGGAATGACGCACTATCAGCTAGAAGCTTAAAAATAAATGCCAACAAAACCAAAGTCATGGTATTGGGGAAAACCTACTCAAAACTGAACATAAAAATTGACAACAAGGATATCGAGCAAGTGGAAGACCTCAAATACCTAGGAGTATACATAAGTAGCAACGGAACACATGAAACAGAAATATCATACAGAATGGAAAATGTATCAAAGCTATACCACTTACTGAGGAACACATTTATATGGAAAAAAGAAATATCTAGGAAAACAAAGATGTGCGTATACAGAACAGTGTTTCTCCCAGTTTTAACTTATGGGTGTGAAAGCTGGGTGCTGAGCAAGAGACTGAAATCCAGAATCCAGAGCATTGAGATGAAGTATTTGAGAGGGGTCCTTGGAATAACTAAACGAGACAGAATAAGGAATACAATAATAAGAGAACAATTAGGAACAGAACCAGTTATCAAGAAAATCGAAAAGAGCCAGCTGAGGTGGTATGGACACTTGGTCCGGATGAGCAGCGACAGACCGGTCAAGAAAACATGGGAGTCACGGGTGCCAACTAAGAGATCAAGAGGAAGACCAATCAAGACATGGAATCAAAATATGGAGCATATACTAGAAGAGCGTGGCGTAACACAACAACGAGCGAGAGTACTGGCAAGAGACAAGAAAGAGTGGAGGAAGTTCGTCTACGAGATGCAGTAACTTGTGCATAACATATACCTTACACCTAAGGGTTCAATAAGGTTTTTGATTATATATATATATATATATATATATATATATATATATATATATAGAAACCAACTGTCGTATCCTTCTACTTATTTCAAATTGTACCCAGTCGTCGGTAATAGGATGTAAGAAGAAAAACAAACTCAAATTACAACGCTAACGTTTCGTACATTTAATCAATGCACTTTATCAAAGCTACAACATGATTAAAAACACATATAACACAGTCAGTAAAATTAAATTATATAACAGCTATTTATTTACCTTAGTAATTTATTGTAGAGATAAAAACATATGAAATGTAAATGATGTTTACGCTACTCACATAGTAATTTATAAATGGTATTTAATACTTTATTCTCGGACATTATGTTAAACTCGTCTATATGTTCTCAACAAACGAGACCGTGATCATCTATAGGTTAGCACGTATGTATGTATCGTATTTTAAAAATTATATTATTTTCTTGCGAATAACAAAAACATCATTTATATATATATATATATATATATATATATATATATAAATATTAATTAAAAACTGTCAACAGAAATATTTGAAAACTATACCACATGTAGTTGCCATAGTTACCAAACACAGTCAACAGCCTACAAGCAGCTAAGCCCTGAAGTATCACATGTGATCCTAAAATTTCGTCATCACATACGCCACCTACCAACTGCAGGCAGAAGTAAAACGATGTCTACGACGAGCGGCTATGGGCTAATTGCAGGGGTGCTTTCTCCAATCACAAAGCCAATATATAAACACCAATAAGAAATTAGAAATATTTGATTTATGGCCGTTTGCAACGTTGTTCGCTAAACTGTAGTTAAAGTGTAAATTCCCTTGCGCCGTAGCCAAAACTAGGATTAAATTAGTATAAACGAGGTTTAAATTAAACGGTCAATTTTGGCGGCTTAATTTTTATTTCTAACCTAATTTTGTTGTATTATTGTGACCAGTTGTGACTTTTGCTTGAATTTTGACATTTTTGTGGCTTGAAATTTATAATTCTGTACACAAAAATCATACAAAAATGGACATAGAAGAGGATTATGATATTTTTGAGGACGATTTGGATATCTTGGGAATTATAGAGTATGGGTTTCCTCTTGTACTTTCTGCAAAAAAAAAACATTAAGAGTTAAATTTTTTCTCTGCATTTGCTTCGAAAAATATTGAAGAACTGCTTTCTGGCTGCATAAACATACCTCCAAGTTATTTTCATTCAAGCTTATCAATACTTCTTTTTCTTGGGCCACCTGCGAAAAGTATATTATTAATTTAAAAAACTTATGTATTATAAACAAATAAATACATACTGTATTAACCTCAGTATTATCACTGCTATAATCTTGAATAGTGTTATCTTTGTATTTAATACTACATTGCCTGTGGTTTGATTTTGTGAAGATTTGTTAAGATATATTCCATCTCCATCTAATCCATCATTGTCTAATCCAAATACTGATTTGGTGTTCATAATGGATAACACCATATGATATCAGGCCCTTCCCCCTCCCCGCGCGCGCGGGGTAGGGGGAAGGGCCTTTCTGTTTAGGTTATAATTTTTAAATCGCCGAAAAGTTATTAAAAAACTTAAAAATTAGATTTAATTGTGGTGTGATAAAGTGAAATAAACATCATTTTTTACGATTTTCATAATTTCAAAGGTGTGCATAACAGATACGACTACAAATGTGACATGGAAAATTCACTCGGTGAGCACCTTAATTATTAATTATCTCCGTTCCTGTACGTGAGCGCGGATTAATTTATAAGTAAAAGTTGTTCAATTAGAGGTCTTCTATAAGGTACACTAGTTTTTTTTGTCAAAAATCGGTTGCACCCGTATTCTCTAATTATTCCCAAACCTCTTCCTGTTTTTCTTTGAATTTAATTAAATTCAGCTTACTTCTCCATGCTTTGTCCACATGCCATGTACATAACAATTTCTTTGTTTGTGTAAGATTCATTACAGAACTCCAGGCAGAAAAATATTGATCAGCATCATCAGACATAAATACAAAAGGAGAAATATTTCCAGCAATAGTTTTAATGGCAACAATATAATGTTTTAATACAACATAGTCTTCCCTATTTGAAAATAAAAATGCAACTGGGAAACCTTCTCTAAAGTCATCAATTACTAACACTGTTATTAATTTAAAATCGTAGGAATTAGTTCCATGAGTAGCATCCATACATATTATATTAGAACCAAATTTTTGCAGCCTATCTTTTTGTGGCATTGTCATTATGGCAAGAAGAAAGTCCTCATCTCTTATGCCATCTAATTTACTATGGCATGCTGTTCTTTATATAAAATAATAGGATTATTTTCTGGTGGTAAAGCTTGCATTTCTTTTACCCACAACTGTACACTGGTGGCATCATTTTGATGTTTTACAGCTTTGTCATGTACATTAAATGCCTTTGCAATATTATTGATGTCCTTTCTTGTTGTAATGTGAATTCGTTTAAATGTATCATCAACATTACTTCTTATTTTGTCTAAAATCTCAGTAGATGGAATACCTAAAAATGTATGGAAAAAGTTTTTATTATCCAAAAATTAGGATCTGTAAATATGTACCTAATAGTAACTGAGTAGCTATTTCCCGCTTACTAGTAGTTGGAAGAGAAATGTGGGCTATATTCATATCATGACCATAATGCGTTTTGTAAAATTTAATTTTTACTATATCCTCTCTTTCAGTAACTACTATACTGGAAGTACAACTAACATCACTTTTGCATGAGCCTTGTGATTTACCCACTCTCTTTCTATTAATATTATCCACAATTCGTTTTTTCCCACTTCTATTACAATAATATACTGACATTTTATTTGTCCCAACAATGGAACTTCCATATTGTTTTATCCAAGAATATTGACCTTTGGCTTCCTCAATTTCTTTCCATTTCTTAAACTCTGAAACATTTAAATGAGAACATTAAAAATGAAATTTAAAAAATATAATGATGTAGGTAATTCTCGAATTAATTTTGTTGATCTATTATTTGTACTTATTTCAATAAGTACATTAACAATATCAGTTTCTTTAATAGTACAATTTATAGTAATAACACATATTTATACTAACCTTCGTACTTGTCAAAACATAATTCTTCCATTTCATGTATTTGCTGGTGTTTGGTTTGAAGATGATTGCGTAAATCATTCAGTTTGTTGCATGTAAATGCACAGTGTTTTTCTAGACACTTTATATTAGCTAACTTATTGTTGTTAACATTGTGAAACTTCTTTAAATGTTGATTATAATTGCTCCGTTTTGAATGAAAAATTTTGCCACAAAAATTACATAAATATTCGGTTTGTGAATCTTTGCTACTTATTCATTTTAAGAGCTGTTACTTTTCTAAAAACGAGACAAACCAAACACAAAGATATGACAAAAGTGTAACCAATGTAACTTAACTCTGAAGACTGAATAAATCATAAAACATAAAACTCAAGCAAAAAGGTTAACGTCAAATGTTCTTTTGCAAGCACTTTTTCGCGCGAAATGTAGCGCTCTAACGTGATTGGAGGAAACACCCCTGCAGCAATTAGTCGCTCGTATGTCTACGCAATCTCAATTTAACATTTCCCCCCCTGCAGTGGCACTACGTGTGTCATAGATATCTATACATCGACTTCTGGCTACCTAATTCGTACCACGTGTGCATATCTACGATAGAAAGCGATACTAATTCTCGCCCAAATACATCGCCTTCAAGCGACAGCATTGAGGGTCTCGCCTTAGACAGAGACATCATTGCTTGCGTATTTAGCAATGTATAAGAGCGAGATATAATAAATGGGAGTTAAGGCGGTAATAAAATATTTCAAATGTAAGCATAAAAGAAAACGTCAGATTATAATAATTATATGATATGATAGGTAATAAAAATGTAAAGATATTCGAAAATGTCTTATTCATTTGTAAATAGTACATCGTCCTGGTAAGTAATAACTAATAAGACAACTATATGGACTTATTATGCATAATGTGTATTGTAGAATTATATATTTTTTCATTTTATTTGTAGGTATTTTCGATAATATAATTAGGTAAGTCAATTAAGGTACCTACTCAATAAAATTAAAATGAAGGTGATCAAGACCATTGGAAAGCATTCCTAGATTTTGCAGAATAATATCCAGTGTTGTTAACAAATAAATTCTATGCAGCATTTGGAAACTATGTGGCATCATGCCGGTGAACAGTTAAATAGTTTACGACATAGTAGGAAAGTTATAGAAAAGTGGAGAAAAAGTAAAACATTCGTATTTAATATTTAATGATGACTTCATAAATTAATTTAATAATTTTCTGAAACTACAATCACAAGTTGTTCAAAATATAATGATATACTAATTATATTATTATCCAGTTTATTAATATGTATTGTATCGAAGTAACAGTGTGCAGTATTAATTGTTTTATAGGCTGTGCAAAGTAAAAGCTAAAGCTGCCAAAATTAATATGAATGCAAGCATTACAGCTGGTGAAGCTGTAGATTATCTTCCTCTTACAAATGCAGATAACCGATTACTAAAAATAATTGGAACAAACAGCATTAAAGGTGAACCAGAGCAAAATAAAATTGTAATTGAAGATTGTACTAATTAATATCTTTTTTTTAGTCACAAGAACATATAATATGGTTATTGCTTATTCGATTGTATTGCGAATGCCCTCAACAAGTGCGTTAGAAGAAATCAATGTACTACCTGCTCACCAATATAAATATTGTTCTTTTGGAGTGTCTGACAAATTATTAAAATTAAGTGACGAATCACTCGATGTAATAAAAAATATTGATAACTAATTACACACTTAATTCTATCTTAAGTAATTTAACGAATGTAATAAATTCCATAGCTCAGTCTATGAAAATGCTGGCAAAAATTTGTAATGTTTACTTTAAATAAAATGAGTATATTATTCAAAATACAATTTTATTAAATTGTGTTATACAACATTTCCCTCGTTAATAATATTTAGGTAAATTATTGTCCATCTTCATCATCTAGTGGTATATCATAATTGTTTTCAAACTAGGCATCTACATATTATATATACAAATATGATGCAATATAGAGCACATATTAACAATTAAACCAACTTTAATCGAGGCGTAAAACTTTCTTCAGCAGTAATCACATTGATGTGAATAAATAACATCGTGGTAAACACTAAACACATATACACTTATAATAAATATAAGATATTTCTCCACTTGTCTTGAATTTATGTGATAATAAGGTTAATACTCCAATTAAACAAGGACTTTTTTTTTATTATTTTATTTTATTCAAGTATAAATTTGAAATTTTTATTAAAAGACTTGGTGATTTTAACGGCTTTCAACTTTAAGACGTAATATTTACTAAAAATTGAGTCAATACTTTTAGAAAACGTAATAACTAACCGAACATAACCGAATGCCAAGCGATAGTCAAGCAAGAGACACACATGGTACCATTTTTTAAAACTCTCGCCTGAAAGTGTAGCTATCTACAATAGACAAGGATCGCTTTAAGTCGATCGCACACGTAGTCCCACCCCTGGTCGTGACCTAACAAAAACAAAGAATGAATAACTTCAAACTTCACAGAAGTCCACAAGTATTATCGGATGGTTCACTTAAATCAGGGGTTTTGCCGCCTAATCTACCTATGTACGCCATTATTCGATGGCGCCACGGTGTTAGAAACAAGAGACCTATAAGTAAATTTGAATCATGACTTAAACCGAATAACTAAGATGTCGCAACTATAGCGCTGTCACTTTATGGAACCGCGTAGAACGTTAACCAACAAATTTGTGTGTGTTGCTAAACATTATTTTTCTTATTACTACTTAGTTAGCGGTGTTATAATCGTACCGTAAGTTCTGTAAAGAGTAATATGATAATTTTATTAAGTTGACATAATGCCTTTTTAGACTTAAAGGATGGATAGATGCTGGTGCATTGTGTGTGGGGCGTACAAGCAAGAAGCAAGAGCGATGCATATTTTCCGAGAATGCGAACACTAACTAACTAACAGCACTAATAGTTGACATATAACCCGAAGGTGAGCTGGAGATTTTTTGTTTGTAGTTCTGATTCCAAGTGCAACAAGGACCACCTGGTTGTAGCAAGGATTTTGTTGGTTTCCGATTACACCAATTAAAGTTTAAATGACAATTAAGTAAGTAATTGGCAATTATTAGGAGTATAATATAAGTGGGAATAATTGTAGTTGAGGTGTCAGGCGATTTTTGACAAAATGATTAGTGTACATTATAAAGGACCTCTAATTGAACAACTTTTTCTTATAAAATTATCAATGCAAATGTAGGGAAATGGAGATAAAAAATAAATTTGGTATTCACCGAGTCAACCTTGCAGGTTACATCCCATGTGAGATATCCCATATAGAGCATTGAAATAATGAAAATCACAATAAATAACGTCTATTTAAGCTCACAACACAACAATCACTTTTGATTTCCACGTTTTTAGATTGAATGTTAGCAAAATTGTAAATACGAGATCACATGATATCAGCTGTTTTTGTTGACATTTGATGGTGCTTTTAAAGTCGCAGAAGTCATAAGAAAACATACAAATTGACCTAAATTGTGTGTGATTATGTGAAATAAACATCAATTATCGTGATTTTCATCATTTCAATGATCTATATGGGATACCTTAGATGAGATGTAACCTGCAAAATTTACTCGATCAGTATCTAATTTATTTTTTATCTCCATTTCTCTATGTTTGCATTGATAATTTTATAAGAAAAAGTTGTTCAATTAGAGGTCCTCTATAAGGTACAGTAGTCGCCCGACACCTCAACTGCAGTTTAACCCTATGGGTGTATAAGAAAGCCTTTAAAGTACACGAAAAACTTACTACTTGTTTTTAAGTTTCTATATTGTTTTTTCATAAGTAATCAATCGATGTTTAGCAGTGTTAATAGAAACTTCAGATTTCTTGGTACAGACGCATTTATGGTTTTTCCTAATGATTTTCCTGTGCAGTTTCCTATAATGAAAACGTGCCTTTATACTATCGTTGATATTTGTTAGTATACAGTTGTAATTATTATATTTTATTATTCAGGAGCGAAACTTGACAATAGCAAATGGGCATGAAACCTGTGCTAGATGCCAGTACAACATGCAATAAGAAACTTTGCAGCCTACATTTTGACACAACATGCTATGCACACCCTCATTCAGTACGCCTCAACAGAAATGCAGTGCCGACACTCCATCCCATGAGGCCACCCACGGAGATTAAGGCAGCCATATCATTGGAAGTCTCATTTGTTTTACGACAACAATAAATTAATCATTAGTTATTGCAGGTTTAATTTTTTTGACTATCACAAATATACATATATACATTTGTACGTAAACGTATATGAATATATGTACGTGTTGAGATACACGTACATATATTCATATACGTTTACGTACAAATGTATATATGTATATTTGTGATAGTTATTATCCGTTAATGTACGTTACACATTCAAGTATTTCATATCCTATTTATTTATTTTTAATTTTTTTGTTTTCTTCTATAGCCATGTAATTAACATTATTTAGTTTTTAAGCCCTAATTGTCATTCTTTTAATTATATATTGATGAAAAGACGTCTACTAAATTTGTTAGGTATCCTTATGTATCCATATTTTTATTTATGTCGCCTTATTTTATTTCATCATTTATGTAATACAAGATTTTGTAAATGGTGGTAGTAAATATGGGTTTAAGTCATTGTGTATCTATCGGGTTTAATTACATACTTTGTAGTATTTTGAGTAGGTACTTTTTCAACAGCAATTCTATCTTATTGTAAAAACTATCTTTGTAGTAATATATTTTGAACACTTGTGAAATATAGAAATAGTAATACAATAAAACACCTTTTTCACAAAAAAATGTTTAATAACTAGATGTCACATTTCGTGTGCACTGCACACATCATCAGTAGTAACTGTTATTACTGACGATGTATGTAGTGCACACGAAATGTGACATCTAGTTATTAAACTATTTTTTGTGAAAAAGGTGTTTTATTGTATTACTAAAAGTATGTTTGTTAGTCGAATATTCTACTTTTGGTAGATTATGCTATTGTTCGTTACTTTATTTTTGTACTGGTAATTTAACTAAAACATACGTGTTAGATGTTACTTATTAATAATCATAAGTGTACTTTGTACCTTTTCTACGTAACGATATTAAAGTGTAATTATTTAAGTAATTCTTTTTTTTAAAACGTTATTGTGTGATTACAGCATTGTAATTGAATATCGTACTGTATACTGTTTTCCTTAGCAATGATTCCTCATTACTACGGGAACCAGTAAATAGTATGCAATTTGATTACAGTGTTGTGATCATGTACCGCGAGATAAAAAATTATATTGATAAAGATTTGTCATAGAATGTAAAACGTCTGTCTTAAGTTATACCATTAAGTGTCATACTGTCAATATTTGTCATTATATTTTCTCTTATAATGACAGTATGACACTTAATGATATAACTTAACACAGACGTTTTACATTCCATGACAAATCTTTATCAATATAATTTTTGATATCGCGGTATTAAACCCTTTATTTTGAATTTCCCGCTACCAAGTACATTTGAATCGCCCGCTATTTGCTTAGTGATATTGAAAACTGTAATTTTTTGATGTCAGCGCCGTCTATAATTGGCGTACAACAATACAAAGCGCGGATAAAAATTTTGGCTTGGCTGCGCCATCTCTCAGTTAACACAGCAGTTAACCATTAACTTTCAACAAAAGGGCACAAATTAGAGTTGTAATTGGTGGTGATGGCTGACCAAATTGAAAATTGTGATGTGAATAACACATTGTTTTCTATAAATACATCGAGTACCAACGAAGAAGACGATTTTGAACATGATAAAGTTGATGTCTCTGAAACTGTTATTACCGTAAACAATTTCGATTTAAAAGATCGCCTGAAATGGCATGACAAGTTAAAAGAATATGAAGCAGCCACTTTTTTGGATAACATAAAAATGGAAATGGAATCATCTGAAGTACAGTATAACGTAGTAAACGACCATGTTAAAATTGAGGAAGAGTTCAATCCTAGTAATATAAAAATTGAAATTGATAATGGACTACTATGTAAGTAAATGCCTAAATTAACTACTTAAACTGCTAAATAACTATTAATTACTTCTTACTCAGTTGGTTCTTTAGGCTTGTTTCCACTCTATTGAAAGTGCAATTAAATTTTCAATATTAGTATTTCATTGTATTATAAACCAAATAAAAACATATTTATTTTCAAAATTCATATTTATATATAAATTACTAAATCCTAGCTTGGTTTAATGGCCAAATAAGCTTTTGTTTCTTTTTCATATATGTGAATATTGTATAATCTAGTTTTTACTTGATTTAAATTTGTCCACCAGATTGTGAACATTGTCGGGCATATTATGAAGATTACTGTATCGAGTGTGGAATGTTGGTACATATTTTGAACAGGCATGCTCCAGACAATCCCAGTAACAGAACACAAGAAGATTTACCAAATGATATTTTAGCAATTCAACATTTGCTTGGACAGTTTGAAATATTAGCTTTAAAATTTATTCCTGAAGGTGTAACATTTGGTCCTTTTTCTGGACTTTGTAGAACAGAATGTACTTGGAAAATAAAAGGAGGAAAACTTGTATTTGACAAGGATACATCAGGGTATTTAAATTGGATGCAGTACATTAACACTGCCAGAAATATTTCTGAACGAAACCTAATTGTTTTTCAACATGAAGATTATCTGTATTATCAAAGCACTCGTCAAATTCAATGTGGTGAAGAATTACTAGTATATTTTGGTGAAGAATTTGAAGACAGCCAGATTGGTAATGTTGAAGTAGATTTTATTCCCACTAGGAAATACATCATGAAGAGTGTATTTGCCTGCACATTTTGCTGTCTTGGATTCAGTTCGAAATCATATTTGGCCAAACATAAAACAATTTGCCCTGGAGATGCATGTAGCAACTTTTTATTTGAAGGTATGTCAAGGTATATCAAATTTGGGAATTAAAAGATCTTTCAAAGCTTATACACTTTATTTAAATCCATTTTGATTTTTTTATTTAAATGTTTAAAAAGTTACTAAAAGCATGTTAGTATAGTTCCCCTTTTTTAAATTAGTTCTGTCAATGAATACATTTCATTAAATTGATGAGTATTTTAAGAAAGTAATTTAATAATAACATTTTGTTATAATATCAACTTTATGATCTTTAAAATAATGATTGAATATGAATTTTGGGCCCGGTTTTTCCATCTCCAACTAAAATGCCGGTTAGCGTAATCATTGGTTCAAGTGCGGTTAATGTAAATTTGCGTTCTTTCAACACTGGTTACCGCTAATCATTGATTGAGGACGTCTCCAATTAAAGAAATTTTTCCTAATAAAATATTAAACGGTGATTAGAATTTCTTACACATGCGCAAAATGTAGGAGATTTGAATTTTTGCTATTAAACATTAACAGCGGTTATGTGTCATTCCATAAGTGATCCAAAGATGGTCGCTTGACCTTTTTATGATAAGTGATTTTTTGTTTGTTGATGCCTACGTGATTAGAGAGTCCAAAAACACTGCTTTTAAATTTTTGTCTTTTTCTGAATTCCGCTGGCAGCCATTCTTGTTTTACAAAACATGCCGATTTTTGCGTTTGTGGTGTTTTGTGTTACCTTATACTACTTGGAACTGCTCAACCCGAGGGTGTATATGAAACACATGTAATTTTTTTTTAATCTACTAAATTGTAATTTGCACGTGTAATTTATTTGTTGGAGGTGTATAATGTATTGGTATTAAAATGAATAAGATCTGTTCCAAGATGCTCTTTAATTTTTGAGATAAATGCAATAAATTCAGACAAGTCCGTGATTTATTCCTATAAAAATACATAATATTAAGTAAACTGCATGTTGTTGCAAAATTATAAATATAACTTACAATAATGGTAAGAAATGAGGTGTGGGCACGTATGAGCTTTCAAATTATACAGATGTTGTTCTAAATTAAGTTTTAAATAAGTTTATCATCTTGAAAAATTAAACCTGTGAGTGATGTTAAACTTAATAGTTGACGAAATATTTACAATCGTGGCCACACACACACACACAATCTCGAGTTCGAAAATTTCCGTCATCACAATACTTCCTTATACATACTAAATATAAGGGAGTAAAAATGTGCTGGGAGAAGTAGTGTATGTGTTTATGTTTATGTCTACCAACATCGCAAAGAACAACTGGGATTCCCTTTTAATAACGTCATATCTTGTGTGATAGTGCTATTTCAGTGTTTAAATATACCAAATTCGATGATATCTATACTCAAATCGCTGAACAGATTCAGTGATCACGTTGGGTTCACGTGATCACACCAAAGTGGTATGCACACAGGCACATAAAATCATTCATGGATCAATGTCTGTAAAATAGTTATCGCCGTAGTATTTGACATAAGAAATTGTGCATATTCAAATCTTTTCTATCAAAACGTATTAAAATTGTATTGTCTTTATAAAATAGCACGTAGTAATTCTCACACACCTGCGATCTGTGATACTATTACAGTTTACCTAATCGCCTAATATAAACGATCTTTGCCGCCGACCGTTGTTATGCATAGGTTGCCTCGATCACGCACTTTTATCACTGTATCTCTTCGGCGATTCTAGTATAGTATTAAATTTTGGATATCATATTCTTAGTGGCCTATTTTGGAGTATTATTAAACCAAATATAGAGTTGCCATCTCATGCTAATGTCGAAAATGGCGCCAATATTATTAGAACAAAATATACTAATTCAGATCAAATGCACTAGAAAATATATTGCCAACTTTGTATAATTAATCCTTGAACACTGTTTAGTTAACAGTCGCAGTTGGAAAAATCCTTACAGTGTCTTGAAGTGCCATGGCAATTTTGAAATTGTAATACAATTTAATGTCACTATTCATTGTATTTCAGCATGTTTTTCTTGTGATTTCAGAATGTATGCAGTGCCCGATATGCAAAATCCACTTTGGACAAAAGGAATATTTGCAACGCCATTTTGCCTACTGTTCTGAAAGAAATGTCAGGTATTATTCATTATCATAAAATTTTATCAACGTAGCACCATACACTAATGGTGTGTTTTAGTAAACAATGAATTATTATTAATTATTTATTTTATTATATTCATATACAGCAATATTTCAATCCTCTTAACAACCTTAAATTTACTCTTTGCTCAGCCGAATTGTTACATTCTTTTTTTTAATTCATCCAACAATAATATATAACCCCCATCTCATGGAAATCGAAATTGATAATCTAGATGTGCAAAAGTAGTGATCGAATACAAATATATTTTCTCAACAAAATGTTGGTTTATTATACATACTATTTATTAAGATATAAACATTCTTTTACTGCAAGAAATTTTAAAATTACTACCAGCAGATAGTTTGAAATGTGTGCTTTCGAATGGTATGTGTATTATGTACACAATTCGTTCTGTAATTGAGTATTTTTACCGAGATACATTATAGTTTTGTCAACACTTTATTTAAATGTAAGTTTGGATTTTACAAGCGATCCTTCCTTTTCACGAATATTTCTTATATCTTTTTTCTTTTAACAGTCATGTTGCAGCACTCTTTCTTTGGTGTTTATGCCTGTGTATTTATTTAACTTATATTAATTTAACAAACCTGTGTTCTCTATTGTTTTCCTTTCGTGGTCTGATTTGTTCTTTCTGTGTTGTTAGTCACCACGACGGACCCCGACGGTGTGAAATGTTTTTTTTTCCTTTTCTATCCATTATTTTTGTTTATAAAATGCTTAGTTGTGTTGCTGTGGAAAGGATAATGAATCGCACAGAATTATTTGTTCGATATGTGATAAAAATGATGATATTGATTGTGTGTCAGTTTCTGCTACACTTGCAAGGCATATTTGTCAGGATTCTGGAATTACTTGAACAACCAGCAAGGGCTGTGAGAGTTCGAGTAGGGTCTTAATTCTTTAAAATCTCTTATTATTAACTTTCAACATGTAGTCACTGCATTAAAGGAATTTATTAGAGCTTTTTCTCCCGCTACTGCCTCTTCAATTGACATGGAGAAAGATATTCTTGAAGTGGACGAACGTGAAAAGCGAAAATGTAGTATCATTTTCTTCAACACACCCAAACGGGCGCCTTCCAACAAAGGGACAACTCACTCTCGATACTCCACTAGTTAGGGATGTACTCTCGTTTTTGTCACCTCTCAACCTGTACGACTGGGCATGTTTGATCCTACACTTAAAACTCGTATTGCAAATGGTGAGCACAATCTGTCCATTAAAAACGGATTAGGTATTCCAACAATTTTAAAATCAAACCAGAAACACTAGTTAATCCCAACAGTGATAACAGTAATAGCTTTCTTGATTTGTCCATCTACTACCAAAATACTCGCAGGTTACGCACTTAAACCCATGAAGCCTACGTAAATATCTTTAATTCTGGCTCTGATATATTTGTTTTTACGGAAACTTGGCTCAACGATTCCATTGCAAGCAATGAGCTCTCTACAGAAAAATATTCTGTTCATCGAAGTGACAAGAAATTCAACTTGGTAAACCTCACCACCGGTGGAGGCGTGTTGGTTGTCTTAAGAGGAATCCCCAGGGCTGTGATCTGAACACTATGCAGAGGTCTAGAAGTCCCATTAAAATCATCTTTAAATTTAATTTTTTTATACAAATCAAAATACTATTGCCAAGATTATCCATCACTTGAGGTTTCTCTAGTGTTATTTTTTCAAATTTATATTCAATTTTTTTTTACTGAAGGTTTAAGTTGACAATTTTTCGCCATTTTGACCACACTTGTTTAGAGTGTTAGGAAGACTCAAGGAAAAAAGTAACACTACAGAAACCTAGTCTATCCCTTTTTCTACAATAGTACATAAATTCAGTTTGATAAAATGATTATTACTATTAATTTTAATAGGACTCGCGGAGCATTGCAAGTGCTAATTTTCTGTCTGCACGGTGCTGCCTCTGACGGCACTTAAGTATCTCACCGTTAAGGCTCCTCCCCCATTGCGATATATACGCACCAGACAAACACAGTTCCCAAAAGTAGTAATTTATGACCGAGAAAAAATTTCTCTCAACGATCGGGTGTCGAGACGGTTATAAAAAGAGTTAAAGTAAATAATGAATGAATTCCCTTGAAAGAGTATAATTTAAAAAGTTTTAAAACCCTGAATATTTGTCACTTTTATTTCTGATTTTTATAAGTCACAATAATTTGCCAATAATAAATAAGAATGTTCTCAAGCGATTCACCGGGAGTTACCGTCTGATATCGAAGATTTCTATATCAGACGGTATATACACAATCGGACAAAAGTAGAGAAACAAAATTGTTCTTTCTATTGTTGCTACAAATTTCTTTTTTAGAATTCAATGATATTTTCAATTAATTTTAATTAACTAGCAAACCACTTAAATTGGGTGATGCACCAGACAAAAATGATATAATTTCCGGAGAGGTTAGCTTAAAAAAATTAATATTATAAATTAATGTAAAAATCATTGGGACAAAAGTAAAACATTTCTATAACAAATAATTTTATTCAACCTAGCGAAAACAAAATTAAATCAAAACAATAGGAAAAAATATCTATAAATTTACAGATATATATCACGAATAGACATTTTTCTGAATCGTCTACTATCTACCAGTTCTGGCATAAAACATTTTAAATAAATGTTTTTTTAAGGTAGGTGTTTTTCATATAATTTGCCCATAAGTCTGTGTCACTTTGGATATGTTTTTGTTTTCAAAAAAAATTAATGCTATAAAATCTCAAATATAAAGCGCCTCTGACTAGTTTGTGATTTGCAAACACCACCAGACTTCCAATTAACACATTATTTCCTTTTATACACAAAATTGTGAGTGAAAATAAACGAGGCCATAACTCCATTTTCAAATTAAATGGTAATATGTGCAACAGACAATGGGAATAAATACGTGCAGTGTTGAACGAATAATGAGTATAGGAGGTGGTTTCTACAATTTAGAAGAATTTTTGTCCTCTAAGGAAATTCCCTGCATGGACTCAAAAACGTACAAATATCACGAGACAGTTTGTGACGGTTAGGATTAAGCAGCTGTGAAACAAATCGAAGTGGCAGCCAAAAAGGAAACTACTCTTGCCCTAGAAAATGGCCAAGTTGATAAAAACGGAATACCATGCATCACCGTTGTAGCTGATGGCTGCTGGTGTAGAAGCAGTTACAGAACGAACTATAACGCCTTGTCCGTAGCAGTCGTCATTGTTGGTCATCACACGGGAGAAGTTTTATATTTAGGAGTTAAAAATAAATTCTGTATAATTTGTCTACAAGCTGTAGAAAAAAACGAAGAAGCCGTTGAGCACACTTGCTGGAAAAACTATACAGGAAGCTCAACAAACATGGAATCGAGAATCATTGTCGAAGGATTTAGACAGAGTTTACAGATGTATGGGATAAAATATATAAAGTTCATTGCCGATGGAGACAGCAGTACATACAAGCAGATTTTGGATGCTAGACCGTACAAGGACACAACCGTTGAGAAAATAGAATGCAGAAACCATATTACTGTACGAAATTAAAGACGCTTGGTGGAGATACTAGGTTTGCACTTGCATTGAGAAAGGTATTGAATCCACGGATATTGCGATTAAGAAAAGCAGTAACGTCGGCCATAAAATACAATAAAGACACACTTGATATAGTTAGAACCAAAAAACTAAAAAATGACATAGATAATAGCATATTTCACGCTTTTGGCGCTCATGAAATGTGCGAAAATTACTTCTGCACAAAACCCGAGGAAACTAATGAAATCATCAAATTAAAGACAGCAATACTGTAGAGCAATTTCAAGCATTTGTTGCGAAGTTTATTGGCGGCAAGAGATTCAACTATTCCAAAAAACGCTCTTATCTATCAAGATATCATGCTTGCATAAAATAAGGGCTAAAGTGCAAAGACAACTCACGTATACAAGAACGTACAAGAAGTCACTAACAAAACAAACGGAGAAATATGGAGATAAAGATTACGGGATATTTTGCCAACGTCCAGACATGGGACCCCATATTTTTGAAGACGAGAAAAATAGATTATTAACATCACTTCAAAAAAATGAAGGGGAAAGGAAACTCTTTGACCAGGACACAATTTTGTAATCAGAAAGTAGTCTTTGGAAAGAAGAAAGCTTCTGACAGCTTCCAATTTTTATAAAATTTGCGCACGTGGCGAAAACAAAAGCACAAAAGTTAATACAAAGTGTAGTTTATCCGAAACAACTATTGAATGTTAAAGCTATATGTCATGGAAAAAAGTTTGAGGAGCAAGCACGCCTGCAACTAGAAAAACAGATAAAGAAAAATATTACTAAATGCGGTATGTTTATCGACGATAAATTTCTTTTTCTTGGAGCATCTCCCCACGGATTAATAAATACAGACACGCGTATGCATATGGAAATTGCCATAAATAATAGGAAAATCACGTTCTGGAAAAGATATGGTAGTATTAATTTGCAGCATCCATGGTTTTTTCAAATTCAAAGTCAATTAAGAATCAGAGGAAGATCTACTTGTATATTAGCTGTCTGGACATCCGAAACAGAACCCTTGAAGACAGATATTATTAAATATGATTCAGTATTTTAGAAGAACAACACGGAGACTAAGCTGAAATTTTTTTATGTGAACGTCATGTTCCTTGAATTAGTAGATTCTAGACATACTCGGAACATGCGAATCAGAGAATTGCTAAAAACAACATAAATGAACAAATTTCTTGTATTTCAAGTTGTACTTCTGTATTTCACAATCTCCGTTTTCTTGTTTTAATTACATTAGATATTAATTTAAATTGATTTTATTTATATTCTACTGTGGCATAATGAGCTTGTTTTTTACATACATAATGTGGCACATATCTAAATATTTAAACATTCTTCTTTTCTTATAATTGCCAATGGCTACACTTCGCCACTGTATGCCATATTGTTGTTAATAAAGATATGTTATTGTTTGTTGTTATTATTACTTTTTCTTTTATGGGTATTGTTTTTATTATTATTATACAATCTCAAAATTTGCAATTAATTTAATCAAAGCTAAATAAAATAAAAAAAGGTCAGGCATTAATATGTAATTACAAACAAAAATAATTTACATCATTCGATCGGCCTCAAACTGCTATGATTTTATGCGTTTATAAAAAAAATTCCATTCAACCCGTTTAGTAAAAATTTTAAATTATGGATCTATAAAACACATGTCTCTGTAGTTTGAAACTAAATAAAAACCCCGAGAGGTAGGACTGATACGAGAATAAGCTCCACCTCCAGCTTCCCCCCTCGCACACCCGACCCGTCCCGCAAAAATCGGGTAGTACACTCCGGATTGCTCTTAATGCAATACATTAAGTATTATGTGATTGATACTTCTTATCTCACGCATAGCGTTCCTTTGGTTAATGTCCTAGTATGCAGATGTCACTTTACTGACTATGTACTTCCTTGAACTTGTATTAGATACTTGATTATCCTGTACTTCTTGTTGGCGATTTTAATGTCCCGTTCTTTAAATATTACTGATCCTAGGGTTAGTACGCTCACTATCTTCGTGTCTATTCTCAATTTAAATCAATTCAATAATATCAACAATGCTAATGACAGATTTCTCGACTTAATATTTTCAAATTCTGCTTCCGAAGTGTTAGTAGAACGTGAACCGTCACCAATTGTTGTCGAGGATCCTCATCATCCCGCACTTTCTATATATTTTAAGATTCCAGTAATTCATAAAGCCTCTGAATTTCCCTCTAACAACAACTTTCGATACAACTTTCCTAAAGCTAATTATATAACTGTTTATAATGATATCCTGTCAATTGACTGATCTGCATTAAGTACATTTGATGTTGATTTGTGCGTTGAAATATTTTGTAGAAAGCCATATAATGTCCTTAATAAGTCTCTGTTCTTTTATGTAAGTCGTCTTCTCATAACTGTTATCCACATTGGTTTACTAATGAAATCAAACAGAATCTTAAGCTTAAAATCTATTATCATCGCAGATGGAGAGCAACACAGCAAATTTATTTTTATCGTGAGGTCAATAGGTAAAAGAAGATAAGCGATACGCCCTCTGCAGGCGTGCTGAGTAAGCTTTGAAATAGACATTCTTAGAACGTATATCCAACGTAATCCGTATATTTAGCACACCTGGTAATCGTTTTTCGTTGTTGTGCTTTCGTGATTTGTTTTTAATTACACTGACAGTTGACAGTTGTTTATTTAATCAAACGAACTATGCATAAATCAAATTATTATTGTTGTGTACCCCAGTGTAATTCGTGGATTAAAAAAGATTCCACACTTTCTTTTCATTCATTCCCACAAGATAATACTGAATTTGTTCGAGTAGAAACAAAACTTGGTTTAAAAGAAAAGATTGATCGAAGAAAGGTATGGTTACGCCAATTGAAAATGGGAAAAAATCCAAGTCCATATATGAAAGTGTGTTCATTACATTTCACTGATGATGACTTTTTCAGTAAGTATTAAAAATATCAGCATATTGTCAATAACTTACTTCTTATTTTTTATTTACAGAGGGGAACTTCAAGCGACTTAAACGAGGAACCTATCCAACACAGAAACTTCCAAAACAAAGTACTGATGTGCCAAGTTCTTCATCAAGACGACTTAGTAGTCGTAAAACAAAAGAAGAGTTCAAGCAAGAAATAGAAGTGCCACCTGAAACAAGTGCAGATGAAAATGTATGTGACAGTGAACAAACTTCCGACGAGGTAGATGCAGTAAATGCATTACTCCAGCTGTCTGAAGTTAAGCCAGAAAGAAAATACATAGATTTTCAAGTGCAAGTAAATTCACCAAATATAGTAAAGTTGTCAGACATTATTGTAAATGAAAAAATACTGTTCAGCTTTACTGGATTAAGTTCGTTTGTAATGCTTGAAACAATTTTAAAAAGTGTGTCTCTAATACACAATGATGCCAGAACACATCGATTATTAATAAGAGATAGAACCATAATGGTATTAGTTAAATTAAAATTAAACCTAAGTTTGGCAGTAATAGCTACACTATTTGGTATATCGCCAAATTTGTGTAAATCCTACTTTGAGGAAATGTTGGGGGTTTTAAGCTCCACGTTAAGCCCAATAAGATATTTTCCTGAAAAAGCAGAAGTTTTACAAAATATCCCAATATGTTTTGCAGGATTTGAAAACACACAGGTAGTCATTGATTGCACTGAAATGCAAATACAGCGACCGAAGTGTTTATGTTGTAGAGTAAGGTTTTATTCACATTATAAAGGTACAGAGACAATTAAAATTATGACTACTCCAGTCATAATCTCTCCTGGTGGCCTTATTACTTTTATTAGTAAACCATATGGTGGCAAAGCCTCAGACAAGGTGATTTTTAATGAAAGTAATCTTATCCAGTTAATAGATAAGACATCTGCTATAATGGCTGATAAAGGTTTTCAGATAGAGAAAGAGTGTGAAGAAAGTGGAATACAATTGTACAGGCCTCCATTTCTTAAAGGGAAAAGACAGTTGACAACAGAGGAAGCAGTATACAATACTAAAATTGCTGCAGCAAGAGTGCATATTGAACGAACGTATCAAAGGATGAAGTCCTTTAAAATTTTAACTTCTAAGTTAAGTCCAAACAACATTTGCCATTTCCAGGAAATATTTGTAATTATTGCTGCCATAGTGAATTTATCATCACCAATTTTGGCAAATGATAAATTCTTGTAATTTAGATAATAAAACATATTTTTAGTACATAATTTTTTTATTTTATTTATTTATTTACACAAATAGTGTATCATTTTTTTAAAATATTTTTCTTTTATAATAATTAGTTTAGTTATAAAATCATAATTTAGGGCAACATTTATTATTTCCATGCTATTGTCATATGGGCAAAATATAACGAAGTAGCAAAGGGGTAAATTTAGGAGGCTCATGCCCATTTGTATTTGAGCATAATATGTATGATTTTCTTTTAAGAAATATACGCCATCATGTTTTCTTAAGTAAGACAAACCAATAAGAATATCTTTCACAGTTTGTGATGATCCTAAAACAGATTTAATATTTTTGATGATTCAACAATATTATATATACATATATATTTCTTACCTGCATAAGGGCATTTTATTTCCAATAAAGCAACTGGTTTACTATCTTCAAATATCACACCATCAGGAGAAAATCCCATCCAATTATTAAAGCATGATATTATCAAGCCAAACTCAACCACATTACACCCAGTGAGATTTTTAAAACACTCCCTTGCTACCTTTTCATTACGTATTCCATGTTGTAGAACTTTATTTGTAAAATGCTTTGGATTGAAAAATTTTTCGTTTTTTTCTTCCCAATTTCCCTTACTGTACGTATATATTTCATACATTCGTGAACCTGTAATTCTATTCTTTCTTTCTTTATGCCATTCTTTTTGTGATGTAGACGTGCGAATAGCAACTTCATTGTCATCTGTTGTAAAATGACTTGGCGTCTTTTCACAACAATCATTAAGTTCTACTTTGTAGTTGTATAACTCCATCATTATAGTAGATTGGCAACAATTATCTAGAAGTAACATAAGGTTATCATTCTTGAAATGTCTTCTACCAATACTAAATTATATATTTATTATTAATTTCATAAACATTAACATACTTAATTACCTGTGTAAATATAAAGAAGAATCTTGTAATTGATTCAAAAAAATATGCCTTATTTGTTTTGAAACCTCATTTGCAGGTGCTTTGATTTTATGGAATTTCTCCTGAAAACAAGGCATATCGGAAATAGGAACAGCTGCATACCTTTCTTTAGTTGCTGTTTTGCTAGTTCGCCAAGTACATGCAACATCAGTTTGGGATAATTTTTCCAAATCATTGACAGGTTGCCTACAATATATATATCTTGATAAGGTAATACTCGACATATATTTTGCATTAATTTTTACCTTGTTAGCTTTAACAAAAGAGCTGAAATATGCTTGCATCGAAAGCTGTTGCCTCCTTTACATGTGCAACTAATATTTTTTACTACAGCTTTTGTATTAGTTACACCAAGTACTCCCTTAATAATATGGGGATCTCCTTGCACTGTACTGGATTGCAAACATAATCCATAAATGATTAAATTGTTATCATTGGATTCAAGTTGTCCACATAAAATAATATGCCCAGCATTTAAAACTTCTTCACCTTCATAAATTCGTCTTGAATTTAAATTACCTTCCATGTAGGAAAAATATTCGACACTAGAAAAATAAATTTTCTCCATGTCTGACCTACAATCACATTTAATTTCCTAATAGAGGAATACCAATTACTAAATTTATAATACTTACAACGACCACTATATATATATATAATTAATTACCCCAAATTATTATAAATAATAACTATAAAACACAATAAATTCACAGAAATAAACAATCGTCACAGGCACGCCAAGCAAAGATGATTCCACCTAATGTCTATTTCAAAGCTTCAGAAAGTGCCGTTATGGCGCTGCGATCTTAAAAATTTTTACCTATAGGCTTAAGACTATCACTAAAAAGCAGATTCATGTGTCTTACTTGAGATTTTTCTATGAAGCTGAATTAAACCTAATGAGTAGGGGGCGGACATGACCGAGTTTAACTACGACGAAGTTACAACGGAACAAAGAAATAATGTAAACAACACACATTTACTGAATAGCACTAATTCATATGGTGAACTGCAACATCTGTTTACGCTCGAGAAGAGCCCGAGAATGAGAACAAAAAATGGCCATAAAATAAGAAATTTATGAGTAAAATTCTTTCTACATTGTTTATAATACTTTTTCTGATATGAAAATGAATTGTCAGTGATTCCGAAATTTATTACAAAGTCTGTAAAATATCGTTACAGAATGCCAAAATATCGCACCTTCGTCACTTAGCTTTGCTAAAACATACACAGAAATAGTTTTTATGCAGAGAATTTCGATAGTTTACAAAATTTCGTTAAATGTTTAAATGACGATGCTCGAAGTAGTTCTGAGTGCAAAGAACTAACACAAATCCCAAATTTAAAAAATCAGTTGTTATTCCTTCAGGAACACTTTGGAAATTTGCCTAAACTAATCACATATTTTGAAAATTGAATCTCAAATTAAAAAATGGATTAACCACATTAGATGTGGCTATTAATAATTCCAAGTGACTTCGGATGTGGCCTTCGGCAAAAGTTAGACGCAATTTTTAATAGAAATCCAGATTTAATAACATTGCGGCAATTGTATATGCTAAATACGCTGAAATAAAAGAATATTTCCAGTACGCACATATAACCAGTTGCGATGTAGAAAGGACGTTTTCTACCTACAAGGATGTACTTAATTGAAAGAGAACAAGTCTTACAGAAGAGAAAATGAACAAATAATAAGGTATTTTGTAGATCACCAGCCACTTGTTATCCAATTATATAAATAAAATTAAAACCTCTTTAAAAATACAATATTTCAATAGTGCGCCGATGGGCGATGAGTCATGACTCGCTCGTGTCCGCGCCCTACTAATGAGTGATCCAAAACAACTTTGGCGATATATTCACCTCAAGGAAAGCACTTTTCGTATTCCGTCAATTATGCATAACGGCGATTTCAGCTGTGACGGCCCTGCCCATTGACGTAGTGAGGGATTTTCTTATGTGTTTCCCAGGTTTACCGGAAAAACTCAAATTCCACTGGTTCTGACATCAAAAATCAGCTAAGAGTTTCTGATTATCTAACCATAACATCTCTCAACGAAGAGGATATTTAGTGGGCTGCCAATCATCTGAAATCAACCCCCACTGCTGGTGACGCGCCTATCTTATTAAGTATAGCCGTATGGTGTGTTTGTGCACCCATTAAAAATTATTTTCAAACTGGCGCTGCTCAAAAATGTTTATCCAACTAGAAGGAAGAAAGCTAGAATTAGCCCTGTTCTGAAGGAAGGTGATTGGAGTGACCTGAATTTCTCCTATACAGCATGGGTTCGTGACTCGCTCAACGACGAGTAATCTGCTTTGTATCGCCCTAGATGTTAGTGCCGCTCTTGATTCTCGCTACTTCCTGCTTCCGGTAGGAATTTCGAAAAACGTTTCAAATAAAATTGTTCTCAAATTTAATTTTGGGTACATTTGAATTCTTTATAAATTTGGTTAAACTTAGTAGTTGCCGAAATATTGGCAAAATTCGATTTTTTCACTGAAGTAAACTACTACTTCCGGTCTGTCGATTTTACTGAAAATCTAATTAGATCTCAAGAGGGAGATTATACCCGTAAATACAAAATTTGAAATTGATATCTGTAGCGGTTTGATCGCTATCGTGGTCACACAGAGAGAGACAGACACACACACAGACATTTTTTAAAAACCACTTTTTCGGTATCAGGGGACTTCAAAACGTGGACATCTGTAAAAATCTCGAGGTCGAATATTTTCATCATCAGAATACTTCCTTATACTACGTATAAGAAAGTAATACACTACAAAATTATGCGCTTAGAAAACACATTTTCCGGCTTCAAGCAAGAACGTTTCACCGTTACAATATTACCGGCTTTAGAGAAAGCCCATTCGGCGGGGACGCAGAGATATCGTTTAGCATATTTTGATAGCTTTGTATGTTTTTCATTGTTTTTCCACCATTGTAACGGGCACATGTTTTTTGGTATACAACATTCCTAAGAATATATATCGACTTCACTGGCGCAATCTACTTATTCCTTGGGGAACAAAATATCTAAAGCGGTTTTTTTGTTGGATTCATGTTCCTTTCATCAAATTCATTTGATCACTCCTCTTCGTTTTTCAAGATTTCAAGATCTTTCCTTCTTTTTAAACCTAGATCCAAGGTTTAAAAAGAAGGAAAGAAACGTACTAATGTCAAATATTCCAATTGGTGAAGCACGCTAGCAAAAACATTACTAGGAACAACTTTTGTGAACCTAGATTGAAATTCCCGTGCAGAACAGATTTTATTTCTTTTATCTCTTCTGGTTCTTTGAAATAAAATTGTCCATCAAAGATTGCAAAATGGGCAGCATCATTGAAATCGTCGGTTGAGATTCTGATGACAATAAAGACATTGTAGCCAACTCGAAGGGTTCCAATATTTGAACAATATTTTCAATGATCGTCCGTTCATCTTCTGTTAACATTAAATGTCCTGCCTGAGCTCTTGTTGTTATTGCCCTGTCAGATAATACGCTGATCAATGCTTCACGTTGTTCAGTATACGTTTCAACATAAAATATGTTGAATTCCAACGGTGCCAGATGGTGTTATACGAGGTAAGATCAGTAAGTACCCGTGTTTGAAAACAGGTGGCGCTGCTGAGGGAAGCATTACCGTCGTGTACTACCATCTGTCAGACAACACCATAATAAATTTCAGACTGATTCATAGGTTAGTTTTTATTTGGCCGCCAGTTGTATCACACGTGTTTCGTGTTTCTCGATAAAATGGAAAAAGAGCAATATCGATCCGTAATTCGCTTTTTATTTTTGGATGGAAAAACATGCGAAGAAATAAAAGCGAAGTTGGATGCTGTCTATGGGGACCCTTCACCATCTATGACAACCGTAAGATATTGGTTCAACGAATTTAGACGTGGTCGTACATCTGTTTTTGATGAGGAGCGCCCAGGCCGCCCGACAGACGTGGTTACCGAGGAAATCGTTGAAAATGTCCACGACATGATTCTCGCTGATCGCCGAACGAAAGTGCGCGAAGTAGCAGAGGCCGTAGGCGTGTCGTACGGAACGGCAATTAATATTTTACATGATAAGTTATCGGTGAGAAAGGTGTCGGCCCGATGGGTGCCGCGATTGCTTACGGTGGACAACAAGCGGATACGGTTGTCAATGTCGAAGCAGTGTTTGGACCTCTTTAAGAGAAATTCGCAGGAGTTTTTGCGTCGAGTCGTCACCGTCGATGAAACCTGGATCCATTATTATACGCCAGAGTCCAAGCGACAGTCAAAACAATGGATTTTTCGGGGTGAATCTGCTCCGAAGAAGGCAAAGACGGTCCCATCGGCCGGAAAGGTCATGGCCACGATTTTTTGGGATTCCAACGGAATAACCCTCATGGACTTTTTGCAGAAAGGAAGAACGGTCACGGGGCAGTACTACAGTGAATTATTGGACCGATTCGATATAAAATTGAAGGAGACACTGCCCCATTTGGCTAAGAAAAAAGTGCTGTTTCACCACGATAATGCACCAGCACATTCATCCAGAATTGTCGCGGCAAGGTTGCATGAACTGCACTACGAATTGCTGTCGTACTCGCCTGACTTGGCTCCCTGCGACTTCTTTCTGTTCCCCAACATGAAAACGTGGCTCGGGCGAAAAAGATTCAGCTCAAACGAGGAGGTTATCGTCGAGACAGAAGCGTATTTTGCAGAGTTTGACAAATCGTATTTTTTGGAGGGGTTAAAGATATGGCAGAAACGTTGGGAAACGTGTATTGCACTAAAAGGTGATTACGTTGAAAAATAAAAAAAAATTGTGAAAAACTTGCGTCTTCTTTCCTAACACGGGTATTTATTGATCCTCCCTCGTAATATTCATGAACTTCGGAAAAAAAGGCGAACTCTAAATACGGTAAATACTTTTGTGCTCTTGATATATCTGTATAGAATGCATAGTGTGCAATATATTTTCAAAAAGACTGTTATAAAACTAAAAGTGATACTTCCGGTCTGAAATTCGAATATCTTTTTATACAAAAATTATTCAAAATCTATCTCTAAACACTTTCATATTCTTAGTTAGGTCCGTATAGTACGCATGATTTGCGAGATATCAAAAAATTATTTTTCGATAATCGTAAAAAACACATTATTTCGAAAAATACTTTTATAAAAATGTGGAAATCGGCAAAAATTTGAATTATTCATATTCGATTCCTGGCCTTACTTTTAACATGGTTTAGTGCATAGCAGGATTGACTGTCCCTGTCTGTTGGGTGCAATTCATTTCAACGAATCGAGCCATGGCTCTCTGCCGGAAGTCAAGTTACGTTTTTTACTTCCACGTGAAGGCGAAATGTCATGTTGAGACGTCCACTACATCAAATGTGCCGTAATGGAAACAAGTATTTTAATGATTTTTTTGGAGCTCAAACTTAAATGAATGATTTATGTGTAATTTATTGTATTATACTGTTTGTAATCCGCACATCTATTGTAAATTACAGTTTCCCATGATGTTTTTTTTTTTTTTTTTTACTGTTGGGTACGCAATAAAGTATTATTATTATTAAAACGAAACAATATATAGGATGTTCGAAAAATAACTTAATAATACTCACATTTAATTCAATAGGGCCCTAAGTGCAAAAAGCTTAGATGTTGAGAAATCGCTGGAAAAATTCACGCTAAATATAATTATGTTACTCAAAACCTTATTTCATCAATAGCAGCATTAAGAATTTGAACTTATTTACCAAATGTAGGTGTTAAGCCTGTCGTATCGGAGAATGAGGTTACATATTTTTATTTGTTTTCAGAAAATGTAATGCACCGGCACAAAGCCATCAAGTGACAGCGGTAAACGGACGCAAGAAACGTCGCAGCCAATTGTATAAGTGTGAGCAGTGCAAGTACCGGACAAAGTATAAAGCAGATCTCAAGAAGCACATCAACAGCCAGCACTTCAAACTGAAAAAGTTTAAATGTGGGATTTGTAATAGACGATTCGAGACAACAGAATATCTGGGGTTGCACGTGGAAAATACGCACAGTTCTATTGGCGGAAAGGAAGACCCGGCACAATCAAACTCACCAGATCAAACAAAAACATTTAAATGTTCCCTATGTGGTTTCCGAGCAAAACATAAAAAATATTTGACAATACATACCAAAACTAATTTAAAAGAATTTGATTTTAAGTGTGACTCTTGTGACTATCGAACAAACGAAAAAAGTAATTTAAAAGTACATATAAAAACTAATCATTTAAAAGAATTTGATTTTAAGTGTGACTGTTGTGACTATGGAACAAACAACAAAAGTTATTTAAAACTACATATAAAAACTAATCATTTAAAAGAATTTGATTTTAAGTGTGACTCTTGTGACTTTGGAACAAACATCAAAGGTCATTTAAAAATACATATAAAAACTATTCATTTAAAAGAATTTAATTTTAAGTGTGGCTCTTGTGACTTTCGAACAAACAACAAAGGTCATTTAAAAATACATATAAAAACTAATCATTTAAAAGAATTTGATTTTAAGTGTGACTTTTGTGAATATAGAACAAACATCAAAACTGCTTTAAATAGACATATAAAAACTAATCATTTAAATGAATTTGATTTTAAGTGTGACTCTTGTGACTATCGAACAAACGAAAAAAGTAATTTAAAAGTACATATAAAAACTAATCATTTAAAAGAATTTGATTTTAAGTGTGATTCTTGTGACTTTCGAACAAACAACAAAAGTAATTTACAAGTACATATAAAAACTAATCATTTAAAAGAATTTAATTTTAAGTGTGGCTCTTGTGACTTTCGAACAAACAACAAAGGTCATTTAAAAATACATATAAAAACTAATCATTTAAAAGAATTTGATTTTAAGTGTGATTCTTGTGACTTTGGAACAAACAACAAAAGTTATTTAAAACTACATATAAAAACTAATCATTTAAAAGAATTTGATTTTAAGTGTGATTCTTGTGACTTTCGAACAAACAAAAAAAGTAATTTACAAGTACATATAAAAACTAATCATTTAAAAGAATTTGATTTTAAGTGTGACTTTTGTGACTTTCGAACAAACAAAAAAAGTAATTTACAAGTACATATAAAAAATAATCATTTAAAAGAATTTGATTTTAAGTGTGACTCTTGTGATTTTGGAACAAACAACAAAAGTCATTTAAAAAGACATATAAAAACTAATCATTTAAAAGAATTTGATTTTAAGTGTGACTTTTGTGACTATGGAACAAATACCAAAACTAATTTAAAAGTACATATAAAAAATAATCATTTAAAAGAATTTGATTTTAAGTGTAACTCTTGTGACTATGGAACAAACACCAAAACTAATTTAAAAGTACATACAAAAACCAAACATTTAAAAAAATTTGATTTTAAGTGTGACTCTTGTGACTATCGAACAAACGAGAAAAGTAATTTACAAGTACATATAAAAACTAATCATTTAAAAGAATTTGATTTTAAGTGTGATTCTTGTGACTTTCGAACAAACAACAAAAGTAATTTACAAGTACATATAAAAACTAATCATTTAAAAGAATTTAATTTTAAGTGTGGCTCTTGTGACTTTGGAACAAACATCAAAGGTCATTTAAAAATACATATAAAAACTATTCATTTAAAAGAATTTAATTTTAAGTGTGGCTCTTGTGACTTTCGAACAAACAACAAAGGTCATTTAAAAATACATATAAAAACTAATCATTTAAAAGAATTTGATTTTAAGTGTGACTCTTGTGAATATAGAACAAACATCAAAACTGCTTTAAATAGACATATAAAAACTAATCATTTAAAAGAATTTGATTTTAAGTGTGATTCTTGTGACTTTCGAACAAACAAAAAAAGTAATTTACAAGTACATATAAAAACTAATCATTTAAAAGAATTTGATTTTAAGTGTGATTCTTGTGACTTTCGAACAAACAAAAAAAGTAATTTACAAGTACATATAAAAACTAATCATTTAAAAGAATTTGATTTTAAGTGTGACTTTTGTGACTATGGAACAAATACCAAAACTAAATTAAAAGTACATACAAAAACCAAACATTTAAAAAAATTTGATTTTAAGTGTGACTCTTGTGACTATCGAACAAACGAAAAAAGTAATTTAAAAGTACATATAAAAACTAATCATTTAAAAGAATTTGATTTTAAGTGTGACTGTTGTGACTATGGAACAAACAACAAAACTAATTTAAAAGTACATACAAAAACCAAACATTTAAAAAAATTTGATTTTAAGTGTGATTCTTGTGAATATAGAACAAACATCAAAACTGCTTTAAAAAGACATATAAAATCTAATCATTTAACAGAATTTGATTTTAAGTGACTCTTGTGACTTTGGAACAAATACCAAACATGATTTAAAAGTACATACAAAAAGTAATGATTTCAAAGAATTTAATTTTAAGTGTGACGCTTGCGACTTTGTAACAAACTACTTTGCTTTTCCAATTTTGTTAAGATTATTATCCTTTTTAGTTATCTCTCACCTAGAGGCTTCAATTACATCTCCATTATTGAGAAATATATCTGTTAGCCCAGGTGGTGAATAGGTACATACCTATTGTATATTTCTGAACAAGAAAAAAGTGGTTGCCGGTAAATTCTCCGCCTACTTGTTAGAATTCGAAATGAATTTTCTATAGTTCTTCGTGCTCTTGATAAGCGATAGTTAAAACAGAATATTATCATTCAAGGCAGAGGGTATATAACATACTTGAACAATAAGAGTATAAAATTATTTACAAAGTTTTCTATACCAACATTTCCAACATTGTTATAGTTGGGGTTTTTGAGATATAAAAATTCATGTTGTATTGTATATTTTAACTATTTATGAACTTAGTTTGTTGCCAATATGTTATATTGAAATGTACCCAACTTGTCATGGCCAAACGAATGAATAAAGTGTTGTTATTAATATTACTTAACATATGAAACTACCACTTATTACGTTGTACAATTTTTGTCTTATTATTCAGATGACATTGACATAGATGAGTTTGCTTTGTTTACCAATTTGAAGGATGACAGCTAAATTAGGATTAATATTATTTATAAGACGGCTGTTAATATAAACCTATTGTATACAGGTAGTGCCCGGGTTATGAACGGGATACGTTCCTGAGAACGTCTGTAAGTCGGATTTGTATGTAACTCTGATATTCGTTGAAACACAGCACATGTACGGTAATAATGACAACAATAATTATAATATGTAACATTTTAATGATGTTTTCACTTACTGAACGGTAAACTTTTGTAAACCGCTCATCTTGTTTTCGAAACAATAACGTTCCACAGCAGGAATAAAATCATTCAAGAACCAATCTTCGAGTAACGCAAGTATAACCCAAGCTTAAAATCTTCGGATGCGTTACCTTCAAGTAATAAGGTTAGTCTATCCTTTGCTGCTTTGTGATGGGATGCATTTTTTCTACTTTCGAGATATAGGTGCGTTCAGGCATCTTCTTCCAGAACAACCCAGTTTCATCTACTTTAAAGAATTGTCCTGGCAATATCCGCCATCCTCAACAATTTATCGCAACTTTATAGGAAATTTATTTGCGGCAGCTACATCAGCACTGGTTGCCTCCCCTTGTACTTTAATATGTGTCCTATTTCTAAAGCGACTAAACCAACCCTTACTTCATTTAAATTCTTCGTCACAACTACCTTCATTCTCTATGGGTGCAGCTCGTAAATTTTTGAAAATGCTTCGGACTTTTTCTTGCACTAACGCTAGGATAATGGGAATGTGGCGCCTATTTTGATCTTCTAACCAAATACTAATTTCTATAATTAATCCACTACGCTGTTTAGTATTAATTGATCCTTTTATAGGGCACTACCTTTAACATGTTCCATTATTCAAACTTTGTCCTTTATAATTGTTCCGATAGTCGACAGACTTTTCCAATGGACACACATTTAATTGTTTCTTGTTTTCATTGTTATCATGTTTCTCTTTTCTACTTGACCACCTGGACTTACTATTAATTGTCGTTTTGGAGGCATGGTTGTAAAGATGAACACAGACTCACTAAATCGAATATAAAAGTTAGAATAAACGTGGCAATAGTAGATTGACAACTAGCGCAAAAATATTCTGTGCCAACCCACTTCGCGCTAGTAATTTACTAGAGGAAGCTGTGAGCGCGCACGTTCGTAAGTACGAATCGCCGTAAGTCGAGTATTTAGGCTCAAATGTCACTTCAAGCAGCTTGGACGTATGTTCAATTCATAAACCTAAAGCTATGGTCGTGGTAAATAGTTTGGTAAGCAGAAGTACCATCTACTGCAGGTAATTCTCCTTCCTTATCACGCATTTTCTCCTATTTGTAGAAATCTTTAATGATGAGCTGGATGCAGCAGCAGAGTTTGATATTTTATGTTTATTACTATCTATATGAAATTTAATATCTGTATATTCAGCATGGCTTATTGAAAATTTTGCATAACAGATATTGCACCGTACTTACATCGGCATCGTAAATAAACAGGTGTTCCTTCTGTAGGTCTTCGTTTAATGTACACTTCCGTTACTAAAAAAATCAATCTCGGATTGCAATCTGCACTACTTAAAGAAATACATATATACATTTAAACTTTACGTTCACACTGCTGTTTTTCGGGACAAATGCTATAAATTCGGGACCAATAAACGAGATGTAAAAAATCGAAACAGGGATTGAAATTTCGGGACTGTCCCGGGAAATTCGCGATGTATGGTCACTATATACATGGGCGAGATAAGGGAATACGGTTCCAGTTTCACTCATATTAGACCGACTCGTGTTTTGTCGGCTCTCGGACACCCTGTTACCTACCGGTTTCCCCGAGAGCCGACAAAACACGAGTCGGTCTAATATGAGTGAAACTGGTACTGTATTCCCATATCCAGCCCATGTATACGGTCACCTTACCTGATATCAAAAAAGTGGTTTTTAAAAAATGGCTCTCTCTCTCTGTGTGTGTGTGTGACCACGATAGCGGCCAAACCGCTGTAGATATCAATTCCAAATTTTGTATTTACGTGTGTAATCTTCCTCTTGAGATCTGATTAGAGTTTCAGTAAATTCGGCAGACCGGAAGTAGAAGTTTACTTCAGTTGAAAAGTCGAATTTCGCCAATATTTCGTCAACTACTAAGTTTAATAGTTATTTATTATACAAGGGAAAAAAGTTTTAGATTTTAGTTCGAGGTTATGTTTGTTGACAAAATACCGAGAGCTAAAATCTAATGTTTTTTCCCGTGTATAATACACTATTTTTTTTCTGTGATGGGAAAAACGACGATTTAATATTCAAAAAAAAAACATGTTATTACTACAGTTACTAGCATTAAATTTTGGTCATCAATGTCATTTTCTGGGACGATCGAAAATGTCCTATTGTAAGTAGGTCTGGTAGATTATAACCTTACAATCAATGCCGTCAAATACCTGCCTGACGTTGTCAATAATGCTTTTCAGCAGATACAACAGTTGCGCAACTGTTCAGTGATCATGTTCAGTAGACGAGCGCTCACTCTGAGCATGTTCAGGAGCGGCAGCCATTTCAGTGAGCGGAAAAATTCTAGGCTCACTTAAGGCGTTTTAGGAAAATGTATAGCATTAACCTGACCCGGTTAGAAAGTACCTAACAGGTTCAGTAACTTTACCCGGTTAAATGGAACATTTCCGAACGCAATTGCGGTCACGTTGAGTAACGTAACGTAAACGTCTGCATATAACCTTATAAATACCCGTGTAGGTAAATTCTTGGTATTAGGCCTTTTTAACGAAATGCAATAAATACTAGGTTTTAACGTTTCGACATTTTTTAATATTAATGTCTTCTTCAGAAAACTGAAATTATAAGTATAAGTTACAATAATGGTTCAAAAATTAATACAAAACAAGATTACTTACTTAAGAATAGGTATAACAGTTAAAATTGTATAAATAAAATGTTTCTCTTAAAATTTTGTCAAAAGACTTGACATACATCAAAATATAATTATAAATGTCAGCATATGATTTCTAGATTAACAATTTAATATTGCTGACATATTTAAAATTTTTACAATGCAAGTATCAAATAAGCACTAAAAGAACTGATTTTTGAAAATATAGAGGGGAAATATTTGTTTATGTAAGTAATGAAAAATAAATTTTTGAAAGTGCATTAATTTCACTTCGGTCATTCACACAAACTGATTCATTTTTCTTAATTTGGATGAGTTTTAATATTGATCGAGATTTATTGTTAATTTCAATATTTAGAATTTTAGTGTTATCAAAATTGAAATTATGTTTAAATTGTTGACAATGTTTTTTTAAAGCCGTTGAATTTTTGCAATATTTATGACCTTTAATTCTTTCTTCTAAATATTGCATAGATTGTCCAATGTAAATTTTGTTACAATTATTACAAGGAATACTATAAACAGTGTGGGTTTTCTTTAAAAAAGGAGTTTTAGATTTAATATTAGTATTGATAAACTTTAAATTATTATAATTTGTATGTGCTACTTTAATATTAAATTTACTAAACAATTTAGTTAATTGTTCTGATAATTTTGGTACATATGGGATAGATAAATATTTAATTTGACTATTATTTAAATTTTGATTGTTGTTTTGTTGTTGGTTGTAAAATTTATAAGTTCTTTTTTTAATGATATTTTTAATTAAATTTATTGGATAATTATTATTTGCTAAAGTTATGGTAATGTTTTCTAGAACTTCTTTTCTAAAATTTGGGCTTGTTAACTTAATTGCCCTATCAGTAAGATTTATGATAACACTTTTTTTAAAAGATAATGGTTGACATGATTTAAAATTCATTAATCTACCTGAAGATGTTGGTTTAGAATACCAACTAGTTAAAATTTTATTGTCTTTTCTTATTAAAGTCATATCTAAAAAGTTGATTTTATTATCAATTTCTATTTCTTTTGTAAATTGAATTTTTTTATGATAACTATTAAAGAATGTATCTATTAGATCTATTTTGTTTTCAGGTATTGCTAGAATACAGTCATCAACATATCTTTTATAAAATGGAATTTCAAAATTAATTTTTGATATAATTGTTTCTTCAAGATCTTCCATTACTAATTGTGCTATAACACTTGATATTGGAGCACCCATAGCACATCCATATATTTGTTTATAGTACTTATCTTTATATTGGAAGAACGTTGAAGTTAATGAAATATCTAAACCTTCTAAGAAAGAATTAAGATCTAAATAAGTGAATTCCTTTAATTTACACCAATGTTTCTTAATAATGTCTTTAGCTAAATCAATAGGAATATTTGTGTACATTGAAGTAACATCAAGAGAAATTAATCTGTGATCTTTGTTTAAATCTACTTTATCGATAAATTCTTTAAAACTGAATGAATTTTTTATATAATATTTATTTTTACCTGTAATATTAGATATGCAGTTAGCTAAATATTTTGATAATTTGTAAAAAGGATATTGAATGCATGAGACAATAGGCCTTAAGGGAATGTCTTTTTTATGTAATTTTGGTAAACCATAAATTTTAGGAGGATATGCATTATGTATTTTCAGAGATTTTGAAATTGTGGAAGAAATAAGATTTTTTTGTTCCCATTTATTAATTAGATCATTATTAAGTTTTTGGAATATAGTTGTTGGATTGTTTTTAATTTGTGTATAAGTTCTTTTATCATTTAATACAGTTTCCATTTTATTTTCATAATCATTAGTGTTCATTATAACGGTTGTGTTACTTTTATCAGCCTTTAATATTGTAATTTGCTTGTTTTCTTTAATAAAGGTTTTCGTTTTATTAATACTATGTTTACTAACAAAAGTGTTGGATTTTGTTACAGAATTTGAATTTTTAAAGTTTGTAATAATATTACAAGTTTTAGCTCTAATACTGGTTTTACTATGTTCATCCAAATGATCTATATTAGATTCAATATTAGCAATAATATTAGGAATTGGAATATCTGAATTCTTGTTATATGGAATTGAGAATTTTGGACCTAAATTTAATACTTGTTTAATTTCTGAATCAATTGTAGTGTTAGATAAATTAACTAACCAATTATAATTATTGAGACTCAAATTGTATACTTTTTTTGATTTCTGTTTTAAATTCTCTATTTTTTTACGTTGTTTCCTCTTAATTTTTTCAAAATTCAGTTCGTTTTTACATAGAAAACGTTCATAAAAATTTTTTTTCAAATTACAATTATAGAAATTTGGAATGTTACTTTTTTCTTTGGCAATTAACCTTTCTAATTGGTTAATATTATAAGAAGTATCAGTAATTAAAAGATTTAGTAGTGAATGTTTAAATCTTTTTACTAGATTTGTAAATTTATTATTTAGATTTTCATTCGTGAAAATTATATGTTTTAAATTGAAATTTAGAAAAACTGGTTCTAAATCATTATGCTTACATTGTAATAAAAATATTCTTCTATTCTTCGACTTGTTTATTCTATAATGAAGTTTTCTTATAATCTTGAAATCTTGAGGTAGTGTTGTATATGAAGAAATGTTTGCTAAATTTTCAACCATAGCAGATAGTAGTATTTAAATAAGTATTATATTAATAATACTATTATTTCTCGGCCTTTATTATATTCGTGTAGGTAAATTCTTGGTATTAGGCCTTTTTAACGAAATGCAATAAATACTAGGTTTTAACGTTTCGACATTTTTTAATATTAATGTCTTCTTCAAATTTAAAAAATGTCGAAACGTTAAAACCTAGTATTTATTGCATTTCGTTAAAAAGGCTTAATACCAAGAATTTACCTACACGAATATAATAAAGGCCAAGAAATAATAGTATTATTAATATATACTATTTAAATACTTATAAATACCTATCTTCATCTTCATAATATAGTTTAGATGTACTGGCAATACGACAGAAAAAATGGACCGGGGAGGTAAAACAACCCGCATTACCCTGCTCACTTACCAGGGTTATGAAAAACGAACCGGGTTGTTGAACCCGGTTACTTTTTAGATTTTACGAACACGGTTGTTTTTACCCGACTGAATTAACGAACTCATTCGTGCTAACCGTGTTGTAACCCCAATGACCGGGTTTAATTTCCGAAAACACCTTTAGTGAGCGTATTCTGTACGCATGCGTCATTGACATGCCGTGTAATCTAATATAGGCTAAAGTAATACAATCATGGCGGACAAGTTCTCCATACGCCTTGTGTACCGACTGGGGGCGCCACTAGTTCCTGGTGATTCACTGATTGTTTGTCATAGTTGTTTGCGCATTTGGATTGACTTCAACTTAACCTCACGTGCCATTGATTATATCTACGATTATATGTTTTGGGAGTTTGGATATTTGGAATTTATTTTTGTTTTATGTGTTTTTGTGTAGATAGTTGTCGGTTTAGTGTATATAGTAGCGTAGATAGTAGTTTATAGTTTATTTCATAAGTATATTACAGACATTTATATATTTTACTGAACTGATCCACAATACGTAAGCGGTAAGAAACAATTTATATTTTATATGGGAATGTGTTTGATGCATTGAAAATTCTATTTTAGTGTTAACACCCAGCAGTGAATATGGGTAAGGCTGGTTGTGCAGTTTTTGGATGTATTCCAAGGAAAACTGACTCACGTCATTCTTTTCCCAATCCTATGAAATATGAAATATTATTTAAAAAGTGGATGTCTCTAATTAATAATAAGCTATTGAATGGACTCAGTGATATGTATATATATGAACACTATAGAGTTTGTTCAAAACATTTTGAAAAGGAGAACTTCCGTTCAAGTAAATTAAAAAGGGGTTCTCAACCAACATTATTTTTACCAGGTGTGTAGAACAGATTTGTTTTATTGTTTTTGTTTATATGCACACGTAAATTATTAAATATAAACTGAAAAACTTAATCGGACATATTAATATGTTTGAAAAAAATTCTTTTTTTAGCAACTCCTAAAATGAATGTCGATTCTTCAAAAACTACCACTATAGAAAAACCCACCGAAACATTTCAGGTAGAGGAGCATTCATACTGCCTGCCATCTATTAGTCTGCAGCAAGCTAATATTGAAATATGTGACCAAATCGATGATAATATGCCTAGTACTAGCAAACAACATGAAGTGCAACCTACATCTGATATTGATAAATCCTATGAACAATTATGTATTACACCTGTATCAAAAAAAGGTATCTAGAGTACCTCCTATCTATTCATATTAATATTAATTAATCATAAATTATTCAAAATTTCGTGAATATATAGTTAAATTCTTGGTAGAGTTTCACTAAACCATATTTGCAGGTGGAAGAGGCTTATTAGGGTGCACAAATACTAAGAGGAAGTTAGACTTATCTCCCAAGGCTATGTTTTATTATAAACAAGCTTCAACTTTAAGAAAGAAAGAAGCAATGTTGAAAAAATGAAATATATATTTTCGTAAACAATTAGCCAAAGCAAGAAAACATGCAAGTAGCAGTGCTTTTCAAAAGTATAGTTGTGGATTAAGTGGTATTAGCAGAACATTCTTTGATAGCCAAATAAGATGTGCTAAGCGAAAAGCTAAAGGCTACAGATTTACGACTGATGAGAAAATAATGGCTTTAGCCCTTTACAAGCAAACTGGAGTTGGTTATCGATTCTTATCCCAAATTTTTTCTCTTCCATCAAGGGTAACATTATCAAAGTTACTCAATAGTGTACCAATTGAAGCAGGTATTAATACATGTATTTTCAATGGTCTGAAAGAAATGGGAAGGAATCTTTCAGCACTTGATAAATATTGCTATTTAATTTTTGATGAGATGTCTTTATCTCCAAATTTGTATTACAATATTGGTAAAGATCGAGTGGAAGGATTTCAAGAAATTGGAAAAAATACCACAGACAGAATTGCTGATCATGTACAGGTATTTATTATATAAATTCACATCCATGTCACCTATTGTGAGTGCAAAATTTAGTAACACTTCTTTCATTTTTTAGGTATACATGTTGCGTGGGATAAACCAAAAGTGGAAGCAACCAATTTTATTCCAGTTTGTAGAAGGTGCTGTAAAAACAGTCGACATAGTGAAAACTATCAAAGACATTGTAGCTGCTATGGCTGATACTACATTTAAGATAGTTGGTACAATTTGTGATCAAGGATCGAATAATGTGGCAGCAATCAACTATTTAATTCATGAAACGCAACAAACTTATTTGAAGCGTGGAGAAGTGTTGTATGACAACATTTTTGAAATAAATAATGAGAAGTTCATACCATTATATGACCCTCCACATCTAATGAAAGGTGTTAGGAATAATTTACTTGGAAAAGATATAATGTATACAATAAACAATGAGGAAAAATTGGCTAAATGGAGTGATATATATACTGCATGGTTGTTGGACAATTTCAGTGGAGAATTACGTGTAATGCCCAAATTAACGGAATTCCATGTTAAGAAGGACTGTATTAAAAAAATGAAAGTTTCTATGTGTACACAAGTATTCAGTCATACTGTCTCATCTTCCATAAATTTGATGGCTCGATCTGGTAAGTGCTTTTCATAAATAGATATTGTTAGTTGATTATTTTCTGGTTATAGAATTTAGCGAGCAAGGAGTCAAAATGGATAGTAGAGCTACTCAAACAGCGGAATTCTTGAAATTGTTTGATACTTTGTTCGACAGTGTTAATGGCTCTGGTATGTTCAATTCTTCAGGGAAACATTTAAGAACTGGCGTGAATTTAACTGAAGACAGTCCTCATAGCGCGGTATGGCGTAACGCCATAAATGTTATATCCTCCATGAACACTGTCGACAAGGATAATAAAAAACGTGTGCCACCAAGTTTTAAAAATTGGATAGTGACATTAAAAAATTTATTATTACTAAAAGATACTTTAAAAGCTGTCGGAATGAAAAGATTTAATCCACGAAATCTTAACCAGGATCCACTCGAAAATTTTTTTGGAAAAATTCGGCAGAGAGGTGGTAGATTTATAAATCCAACCTGTTCTGCCTTTGAACCATTTTATAAATCTTTACTTGTCAACAATTTAACCGGCAAACATTCTGCCGGAGCAAATTGCGAGACAGATAACTGCAACATTTTGGTAACGTTGAAAACATTTATAACTACTACTGAGGTATGTCCAACACGAATTTTTTTTGAACTTTACTTACAATTAACATTTTACAGAAAATCGAATCAACTCGGATACAAGAGCGGCAGACCTTTCCAATTCCGGACGATTTTAATCAATTGCAACCGCTGGAGGAAAAAGCATTAGCATATGTTATCGGTTATATAACGAAAAAAAAAATTAAATTAACCAAATGTACTGCATGTAGATATAATTTGTTAAGAAGGGATTGTGAAGAATCTTCGTTCCATGAGTTCATAGCAGCTAAAGAATATGGTGGAGCTGTTGAACAAAGACTTAAATACTGTAATAATGAAATATTTAAAACATATGTAAAAATATATAATATTGTAAAATATATATTATATAGATATCCTAGTGCTAAACAGCTTTTAGAAAAAACTGTTTATACTTTAAAAAAATCAATCACTTTTAATTTCGTTGAATGCGAACATTCTAAAGAAATTATAAACAAAATTGTATATAATTTTAGTAAATTAATATTGTATAATTATTTCAATGGTGTAAATAATATTTTGCATGGTAAAGATCAAAGACCATTGCGAACTACCTCACCTTTATATGAACATGCTAATCAAATTTATAAGAAATATAAAAAATAAGACTTCTTCATATTTTATTTCTATTCCTTTTTTGTTTAGAATTCCACATGAAATGACATTATTAATTTTGTTCGCAAAATCTATTCCGATAACAGTTTTAATTATGGAGTAGGTTTGGCAATGAAGTTAATGTATTGTACAATTTATACCATCGTCGAATACTAAAATAAGAGAATCTGTAATCTATTTGTAATACCATTTTCAAATTACCACGGAAAAGTTCTCCACCAAAAAAAAATCCAGTAGATGGCGCGTTCAATCGTGGTTCAACTACTTTATCATTAACATTTCGTTCTATTCCGTTAGGATTGTATTTGTCTATGGTCATTGATGCATTCCAAGACCAACCTAATACATAATTTTGAAAAAAGTTACTAGAAAAGTAAGATACAGCAAATTAAAGGTATTGTGCAGAAATAAATGTATTAAAATATTGGAGTTCACCCAGTATTTTATTCGGGGTTGGAAAAACCAGCCCTTCCACTAAAAACTACGCCAAAACTTAATGCAGAAAAACAATTTTTTATTATTGTTTATTCGGTTTAATCCACTGATCTGTATAATATAAATGATTAAGCAATGCAATAGGATGCGCGTGGAATTTTTATGCCAAATTGCATACTCAACGCGGGGCCAACGAGTATGCGCAGTCCCTAGTCTTTTGACATTCGAATGTGAAATCACTAAAGTTCCGAACGCCGATTTCAATAGACCTCCCAAGTAGCAAAATCACAATTTTAGAGAAGGATGAAAATATATATTTCCTAATGTAGAACAAGTGTGCATATAGTGATTTTGCCACTAGGGGTACTAGCTTTTTGTTTATATTTTTGGAGTATTAGACATTGAAAAGGATTATAATTATATAATTCCCGACATACCATCATAGTTATCCCAAAATGTCGTTATTTCTGGTTTTGTTGTCTAACAATTGAAGCGCATTGTTAAGTGTGCTAAATGTGTGTTCGTACTAGAAGAAATCTCACAAACATCTGTCGATAATGCTAGTTTTCATCTTTTGAATAGAAAAAATCGTGGTGCTTTAATACGTCCTTCACAAGATGTCCAAGTACACCATATTCTTGTACAAAACTTCCTGTAGAGGCAGTGTTTTTGGGCTATTTGTACGTTCATATACCTTGTTAGTAGTAAATAAGTACTTTGTATCCTTAGATACACATATGTTTGATTCATCTATTTTACATGAAAGTCACGTTTCTCTTTTAATTAACACTTTTTTATAACCAGTAAATATTTCAAAAGGAATGTATTATTTATTTTGAGTGTTTTTTCAAATTTCCCTTAATAAATAAGTATTTCATTATCTTCAGATGCAGATTTTAATTTTAAAGTTCATGTTCTGTTAAATACTTTTCAAAGATTTTAGGCATTTCAAATTAGCGCCTTTATTTTATGTTATTACGCATGTGCGTCAGCCCCGTGCGCAGTTCGTATTTGATCACAATTTTTAACATGCTATTGCTTATCCATTTATATTATACAGATCAGTGGTTTAATCTCTATAATTTTAACATATGGCAGCAATGAAAAGTACCAGATGACAGACGATGACATAAAGGTGAGCGGTCCTGTCCAGCGAACACTCAACTGTTGTGAAGTGAACGGTTGGAGCGGGATCGGTTTGCGATCAGTCTGCTGAATGAAAGCAATGTCATACATTTATATGTAGGTCACGATGTAGGTATAGTAGAAATCATCTAAGTTCAGTTGCACGTCATTACCCTTGTTTATTACGGTGGGTTTATGCAGCGTGACTTAGTCCTAACTTAGTATTAGTCTTAAGAAAGTTCGATCATTTACGTGTTAACTAACGTTCAGTCAGCTGGTCTTATGGTCGTAAGCTTCTTAGGACCGCGTTAGGACACGACCTTGAAAGTTCGTAATTTTTGACTCTTAGGAGTAAGTTAAGACCTCGTTAACCAAGATCTAACCCTTGTGAGGGAGTACGTACACAGCTACGTACCTATCACTTGCGCAGCGTAATTTGAAAATTTAATTTCTGTATAACGTGTATTTTTAAGATTAAGACTAATTCTTAGGACTAATACTAAAACTAGTTAAGGAACGCTTAAAAACCCACCATTGATGGTGGGTTTATGCAATAGCTGCGTAGTCCCTCACAAGGGTTGGATCTTGGCTAACGAGGTCTTAACTTAGTCCTAAAGTTAAAAATTACGAACTTTCAAGGTCGTGTCCTAACGCGGTCCTAAGAAGCTTACGACCATAAGATCAGCTGACTGAACGCTAACACGTATACTCAATCCGTGCGTTCAGGGAGTTACGGCGCCGCTAGCGCTGAGCTGTGCTAGGTCGAGCGGTGTCCTGAACGCGACTAGCTGAGTGCCGGCGTTGGAGCTAGCGGTCGCATCTTGTCTAGCGAAATAAATTTCGCTCGATGACCTAGCGGCGCTAGAAAGAAGTGGGGATAAGCGGTGAATATTCAAATATGAATTTAAAAATTCAAACCCGCGGATTAATAAAAACATTAATTTATTAATTGTTGTAGTTAATATCATTTTTACGGTTGCTGTTGTACTTGTTATATTTAATGTTATGCGAAAGTTATAGGTAAATTTATCATATAAAATAGATATTGATAAGTACTGTTACGCTGTATAATTTACTTTGGTTATAGTTCTGGAAAGATTGTGTGCCTTTGTCTAAATACGTGGAATTTTGTATTAGTTCGTGACTTTTTGAGCGTACCCTGTACATTGTTTGTTTCACCGGCTACTAAGACTGCCTGCCGTATACCTGCGTGTGTACTAAATCTACTCTTGAGCCCTCACCGCCCTTACTCACGTACCGTGAATTTGACAGATTCATTTTGTGTAAGATCGGGCATTCACACCCTATTTTTGTGGAAGCCTCTATATCTGAGTAACTAATTCTAATTATCTTAGCTCTAGCTTATTCTAACCTACCTGTAGTTTCGTGTTTTCTGCATTTGCAGTTACTTTTTACGCTTTGCTTAAGTTTTTTTAAAAATATCTACTTATTTATTACGTCCGATCTCTACATAATGCATTTATTTGTGGCTTGGAAATGCTCCGAGACGACAGTCAGGTTGTTGTGTCGACTGTTTCACATGTTTTTGCGTATTGCCGAACACCGTATCTCGAGCAGGCCCGATTATTATTGTTATTTTCCTTTTCCTTCGCAGACGTCCCACTAAAAATGTAAGAAGTATTAATTAAGGAAATGCTTGGGACAGTGGGCATACTATTAATTGTTTGCCGATCATTTGTGGCCTTCCTTCGTTCTTCTAAGTATTAGGCATCTTCTGTGGTTCATCCTGGGACTCCCAATAGGGATTATGGACGTTAATAATATTCTGAAACATATAGGTAGATCGGTTTCTCCAACCGTCTTCCGCAGCGTTTTGATATTAGAGCTTTGATATTTCGTTAATTACCTGCAGAAATTCTGTTCTTTCGCCTAATAAAATGGAAACTACGTGTGGAAGTTTGTTTTGTTTATTTCTGTCAAACGTGGACAATACGTTGCCATGTAATGGGTGTTACACACGGATTGCCAACGTCCAGCATGAAATACCCTCTCTATACTCTCCTCTATTTACAATTGTTGAGTATTTCGCTTATGTTCTTCCGTCTAAGATATGTGTAGGGTTACGTTTAATTGTGTTTAAGTCACGATGTCGTCTCCCTTTATTGTCAGATTAGTTGTGTGTTTATTATGTTTATTTGAAAACTCCCGCCCTTAGTCTGAATCCTTTCCAGTGCGATGCATTGAGCGTGCGTGTTCTTGGTTTGTAACGTATCTACCGTAAAGGTCACGGCTGAGCCACTTTCGAAGTCCAGCTTGTTATAAGTGCATGGGCACGATATGCTTATTTTCTTTTGGTGAATTTATCACTATGTCTAAAGTTAGACTAACGCTTAGGCGGCTTTAATGAAATAAGTTTAAGTACCGATACCTTAATTAGGTGTTTTATCGTAAATTATTTTTATCGCAATACCGCTATCTAAATTTACGAATGCCACGTGGTGGAGTTTGAATTATTTTCGTGCTATGTGTGACTTGTAAGTCGTTTACCGTGGAATCTCCATTATTTTTACATATTGGGGTAAGTGTTTGGAACTTTGTGTTAATTTTCGGGATTTTACTTTTGGTTCTTTCTTCTCTAAATTTTAATAGGATTCTTTTGTTGGGCACAAAAGCCCTCAGAAGCCGTTAGGATTCTTTTGACGGGCTCAAAAGCCCTCAGTAGCTGTGTTTCTGGTGTTATCGCCCCGCATTTACATCGAGGAGCGTGGGTTTTTTTTGTCGAAGAGGAATTTTTCCAACAAGGGAGTCACCGCCATTTTGGATTCCCGCAGCGTTCTTCCGGCGACCATTTTGCCAGTTGAGAGCAGCTAAGGTTGTAACTTTACTACATATATTTTACGTCTGATTATCGACGTCTTTACGTCTGAGTGCAAGACTTTATTTTGCCTAGATTTTGACCAAGAATTTTGAGTGGCTTAATAACTATCGCACCTCTTAGTCAACTGCGAGGTCACAATTTATTCTTAATTAAATTTCCGTCATACCTTTTTTTTATTATTTGTTTTATGTAACATTCAGTTTATCTAGAATTTTGGTTATGTCACTACCATAATTTTGTAGCCCTATGTCGAGGCGAATATTTAATTAAAACTCATTTTAGTAAATTTATTATCATATCACTAAATATTTTGGAAAGATTTTATTTAAATTAGTAATATACCTAGTGTTTTTAATTACCTTTGAAATTACTGTGTGTCTCATAATGTGTCGAATCTTTAATCTAATTTCTAATATTAATTGTTTTTTTGCACGTTTATTGTTGTAAGATAATAAATTTTGCCTTTCACGTTGATCAGTTAATTTACCTGAGCTAGATAAAATCAATTCTGTACGAGCAATTTTGGTTCGTGTGGCTCAGTGTTTTTTTTTTGCTTAATATAAAATTTCCTTTCTAATTTTACCTTTAATTATTTGACTTTGCGTTTAAATATCCTTCATTTACTTTATTTAGTTCATGTATTCAAACCTGGTGTAGGTATTTAGCGAATTTTTCACAATTTTAGACTAAGTCTTTTATACTGAGATATTAATTTTCTTGCGTTTAAAAATATATTTACACTTTTGTATTTACATTGCCGTTGTGGCGTGTCCATGATATCACTTGTATGCATAATGTGAGGTGAAGAAACGTTTCTGCTACCAACCACCCACTGCGGAAACGCAGAGGTTATGTTCTAGTATTAAGATTTGTTTTTTTATTAATTTTTGCCTAACGTTTTGGATACATATTATCAAACCGCCTAGTTAGAATTTAATTATATTTCAATTAATTTCATTCAACGTTTGTTTATCTTTATTTTTTTTTTATATTTAAACTGTACAGACAGACTCGTGACATTTTAAAATCTACTGTTATCCTTAATTTCTTCTCTTATTTGAAAAAAAAAAACAACAAGATTTCAACACGTTAAATTTAATTAAATTTTGTTACATTACGTAATACCTTTTCTTTTATTTCTTTTACCTCTGCATATCTCAAATTTTATGGTGACTAGCACGTTCATAAGATTAGGTGCTACGAATATACAGGGAGTTCAATAGGTAACCCGCTGGAGGGACACAGCCAGTGGTAGCTCGTAGGAGGCGCAGGTAGGTTATCTGTAAGGTAGCATAGTGTCCTGGTGCCCGGACAACGTCGCTAGCGTCGTTGCCGACCGACGCTCTACTTTTAGGTGTTCTTATTTTCCTGAACCGTCACGCCGTCCGCGACTGAGTTAGCTCGGCCCTGCGTTATCCAGTTAAATCAACCCCTATTGTGATTCTCCGTTTCTTTACTTTAATTTAATCCTATATCTTAGTGCGACGTAGATCCGGTAGCAAAAATTTGGCGCCCAACGTGGGGCCTTTCTTTCGGTAATAAGGGGAAAATTTGGTGCCCTAGCGTCTGGGCCTTCCTTTTGGTGATAGGGAAAATTTTGGCACCAACGTTTCGGCCAACTTTCCGCCATCCTCAATATTTTTTTTTATTATTATTATCTTTGTGTCAACCAAGTTTCGGCCAATTTTCCGCCATTTTCAAAATTTCTTTTCCTGCCCCTAACCTTTAGACAAGTTTTCTCCCCCTTCCGTACAAATTTGGTGCACTTACGCTTTAGAACTTTCTTTTGGAAATTGTATTAACAAATTGGTGGCCAACGTTTCTGCCCTCTTTTCGCCATCTTCCGGAATAAAATTTTCCTTTGTAACCCAACGCTCCAACGAAGTTTTCGCTACCTCCTTAACAATTTGATGCCATCGTTGTGGGCCTAACGAACAACATTTCGCACCTAACGTTTCGGCTAAGTTTTCGCCGCCCTCAAATTTTCTTTTCCTCTTGTGTGTCATCTATCAACTAACGAGTTGACATCTAACGTTTTGACCTAGTTCTCGCTACCTTCCGGAACAAATTTGACAACGTGTCGTTGCTCTACGTTTCGGATAAGTTTTCTCCATCTTCCGGAATATCTTTCTTATCTTTAAGTATTTCTGCCACTAACATTTCGTCGTACCGCACAGTGGTGCTATACTTTGGAGAAGCTCCTCGTTTCGTATCAACGTTTCGGTCCTGACGATCTTCAGGCACAAATTTCGTAATTTTCTCGATTTAGGTTTTTCCTCGACTTAGGCGAGTGGCTACTGAGTGGAGCACTCTTATCGCACTGTTTTCTTTGGTCTTGCCTATATCTATATATTTTTCCCGATTACCTTCTAGGCAAGTCTTAGCGTGCGTTTTGACTTTTCATAGTTTTGCAATCAATCAAGATTTTTCTTTTGTTACCTGGTACGAACTAATTAAGTAATCGACAGGTACACATTTGTGTCTTGTGACCATTTCAAGACCTAGTTTATCGCTGTAATTTTTCCTAAATAATTTTCTTTTTTCCTCTCTTCTATACAATGGAGCCAGTTCGGTTTAAAGTTCTTATTGACCAACTTTCATTTGAGGATATGGAATATTTTCTTGCTATTGCTGGTGACAAGCTAAAGCCAGGGTGTACGCTGGAGTCGGCGCAGTTGGAGTGCTACTTTGTTCTAAAATCGTGGAAGCTTATACCCGACGATATAACGTTTGACTCTCCTTTTCCTTATGCGGAGGACGCTGGGGCGATCTGGTTAAAAATCTCTCTCCTAGAGTCTCTTATCTCTCAACTCGCAAATACGTCAACGGTCACGGAATATCGTAGAATATCTTCCACTCTAGCTTCTGTCGCTGGCCGCATTGTAAGGGCGCGACCGCGAACTGAGGATGAGAAGAGCGAATGTAGCTGGTTTTCTATGCGTAGCTTTGAATTGGCAGCCAAGTTTCTCGCGAGATTTCGGGCGTTCGGAAACGTCACAACTCACGATCTTCTTGATACCTCTCGTTGTACCGCTATTGAGGAGTATAAGGCATGGAAGGCCGAAGAGTATATGAGTGACGACGAGGATCGTTGGAATGGCGACATAGAGATTGTGTTAGGCGACGAGGATTATATGAGTGACGACGAGGTTGACATGGGTGACGATGAAGATATTGGCCAACCTTCTCCGTCAGTTAGTGTCATGCCAGATCCGACTCTTTCTCCAATTGCTACCTCCCCACCTATGATAGTCTCAGTTGCCTTCACTGACTTGTACACTTCCGAAGACCCAATCAGATCTGTGTCAGTTGTCTCTCCCGTATTAGAAACTCCCGAGCTCACTGTTAATACCATTTCTGATGTACCTCCTGATGTAAAGCTCACACATGATACGATTTCTGATATATCTCCCGTCTTAGAGCTTACCTATGATCCAGATTCTGATGTATCTCCTGACGTAGAGTTTACCTATGATACGATTTCTGACGTACCTCCCGACTTAGGGCTTACTCATAATTCAATTTCTAATGTCTCTCCCGACTTCGTGCTTAACTATAATACAGATTCTGTTTCCTCATCTGACTTGGAGCTTTTTGTACGCCCTAATAATTCCGATTCTGTCACTTCTTCCGAGTTAGAGGTTCTTGTACGCGCAAGTAACGCAGATTCCGATGTCTCTCTGAACTTGGAGCTTTTCGAACCAACAGAAGTCACAGCTCCATGCGTAACTTTAAATCTGCATATGTCTGATCTGGCTTATGATAAAAACGCTGTTGTTTCTTCGGCTTTGGATTTCTCTGTTCCATCGAGTGAAGCGGATCCATTCATTTCGTTGGACATAGGATCTCTTGAAGTTGATGAAGATAATTCCTTGAACATCTATCGCGAGCGTTTCTCTAAAATTAAAATTCTCGGACTCTTTCTGTTTATCTTAGCCCGGCTATGGTCTTGTTTGTGGGTTACGTTTTGCAGTGGTACCTTGTTAATCTACCTTCTTCCGCCATTTGGTCAATGTTACCTGACAAATTGCGAAACAGACTTCAGACGATAAACGTCGACATTCGTCTGTTGAATAAATTAGTTTGTCTCCTATCTCGCTTACGTTTTCGCTATGTGTTGCTTCGTGCCTTGTCTTATCGCTAACTCCTTCCATCATGGCCTGTAGAGAGTGCCTTGGCTTGCAGCCGTAACACCAGAATTTCTCTACCGTGTACCTCGCGTGATGTAGGAGGCATCTAAAGGGGCTTTATGGCCTGTAGCGAGGGCTGGAAGAATTCTCCTACCGTGAACCTGCGTGAAGTAAAAGTCTTTTAAAGGGACCCTGACTTCTATTGTTCCTCTACCACCTTAGGACAAACAATTTTCTTTTATCGACCTTTCGTTAGTGTGTTTACCGGCCCCATTGCACAGCTTGTATCTGTGATTCCGTCTATGCATTTATCTTCCCGTATCTTTATCGCTTCCGTATGTTTCGGATCTTCCGTGTCTTTGCATATATGGAGTGGCAGCCTTGCTAGGGGAGTCCACACTACATTTCCTTTATCTTATCGGACATGACTACCTTTTAAGCTAACTAATGTTGCTTAATTACCGGATATGACTTATCTTCAGGTCGTGTCCTGGCGACCTTTTTGCTTTTCTTACGTTCAAAATGTTACTTCCAGGAATCGGATATGACTTCAGCCTTTATGGTTTATCGTTGCCTTCAGCATTTTAGTCGGGACAACGCCGGTCCAGACTTTAAACTTTTGCTCCCTATTATCTCTTTTTGTTTGGCGATCTTTTCTCGTTTTGTTGTTACCGGATGTTATGGTTGTCGAAACGGCATATCCGTACCTCTGAGCAGTTGCACCATTTTTCTTTTGTTTCTTTTTCTATCCCGTACCGGCCGAATGCCGAAGGGCCACGTGGTGGTTATGGCCAAGCTGCTTGGTGTTACTGTGACTGAGTGTGGATATGTGCGTTCGTGTAGTAGACAACGTCCGTTTTAGAACTCTCGCTTACCCTTTTCACTATCTTTATCCCGTTAGCCTATGTTCTCGGTGCAAGAAATTGCTCTGCGATCAATTTCTTTTCGCTGGAAAGGGGGGAATTTGTTACGCTGTATAATTTACTTTGGTTATAGTTCTGGAAAGATTGTGTGCCTTTGTCTAAATACGTGGAATTTTGTATTAGTTCGTGACTTTTTGAGCGTACCCTGTACATTGTTTGTTTCACCGGCTACTAAGACTGCCTGCCGTATACCTGCGTGTGTACTAAATCTACTCTTGAGCCCTCACCGCCCTTACTCACGTACCGTGAATTTGACAGATTCATTTTGTGTAAGATCGGGCATTCACACCCTATTTTTGTGGAAGCCTCTATATCTGAGTAACTAATTCTAATTATCTTAGCTCTAGCTTATTCTAACCTACCTGTAGTTTCGTGTTTTCTGCATTTGCAGTTACTTTTTACGCTTTGCTTAAGTTTTTTTAAAAATATCTACTTATTTATTACGTCCGATCTCTACATAATGCATTTATTTGTGGCTTGGAAATGCTCCGAGACGACAGTCAGGTTGTTGTGTCGACTGTTTCACATGTTTTTGCGTATTGCCGAACACCGTATCTCGAGCAGGCCCGATTATTATTGTTATTTTCCTTTTCCTTCGCAGACGTCCCACTAAAAATGTAAGAAGTATTAATTAAGGAAATGCTTGGGACAGTGGGCATACTATTAATTGTTTGCCGATCATTTGTGGCCTTCCTTTGTTCTTCTAAGTATTAGGCATCTTCTGTGGTTCATCCTGGGACTCCCAATAGGGATTATGGACGTTAATAATATTCTGAAACATATAGGTAGATCGGTTTCTCCAACCGTCTTCCGCAGCGTTTTGATATTAGAGCTTTGATATTTCGTTAATTACCTGCAGAAATTCTGTTCTTTCGCCTAATAAAATGGAAACTACGTGTGGAAGTTTGTTTTGTTTATTTCTGTCAAACGTGGACAATACGTTGCCATGTAATGGGTGTTACACACGGATTGCCAACGTCCAGCATGAAATACCCTCTCGTGCGGTCGACTTTATATTTTCTATTTACAATTGTTGAGTATTTCGCTTATGTTCTTCCGTCTAAGATATGTGTAGGGTTACGTTTAATTGTGTTTAAGTCACGATGTCGTCTCCCTTTATTGTCAGATTAGTTGTGTGTTTATTATGTTTATTTGAAAACTCCCGCCCTTAGTCTGAATCCTTTCCAGTGCGATGCATTGAGCGTGCGTGTTCTTGGTTTGTAACGTATCTACCGTAAAGGTCACGGCTGAGCCACTTTCGAAGTCCAGCTTGTTATAAGTGCATGGGCACGATATGCTTATTTTCTTTTGGTGAATTTATCACTATGTCTAAAGTTAGACTAACGCTTAGGCGGCTTTAATGAAATAAGTTTAAGTACCGATACCTTAATTAGGTGTTTTATCGTAAATTATTTTTATCGCAATACCGCTATCTAAATTTACGAATGCCACGTGGTGGAGTTTGAATTATTTTCGTGCTATGTGTGACTTGTAAGTCGTTTACCGTGGAATCTCCATTATTTTTACATATTGGGGTAAGTGTTTGGAACTTTGTGTTAATTTTCGGGATTTTACTTTTGGTTCTTTCTTCTCTAAATTTTAATAGGATTCTTTTGTTGGGCACAAAAGCCCTCAGAAGCCGTTAGGATTCTTTTGACGGGCTCAAAAGCCCTCAGTAGCTGTGTTTCTGGTGTTATCGCCCCGCATTTACATCGAGGAGCGTGGGTTTTTTTTGTCGAAGAGGAATTTTTCCAACAAGGGAGTCACCGCCATTTTGGATTCCCGCAGCGTTCTTCCGGCGACCATTTTGCCAGTTGAGAGCAGCTAAGGTTGTAACTTTACTACATATATTTTACGTCTGATTATCGACGTCTTTACGTCTGAGTGCAAGACTTTATTTTGCCTAGATTTTGACCAAGAATTTTGAGTGGCTTAATAACTATCGCACCTCTTAGTCAACTGCGAGGTCACAATTTATTCTTAATTAAATTTCCGTCATACCTTTTTTTTATTATTTGTTTTATGTAACATTCAGTTTATCTAGAATTTTGGTTATGTCACTACCATAATTTTGTAGCCCTATGTCGAGGCGAATATTTAATTAAAACTCATTTTAGTAAATTTATTATCATATCACTAAATATTTTGGAAAGATTTTATTTAAATTAGTAATATACCTAGTGTTTTTAATTACCTTTGAAATTACTGTGTGTCTCATAATGTGTCGAATCTTTAATCTAATTTCTAATATTAATTGTTTTTTTGCACGTTTATTGTTGTAAGATAATAAATTTTGCCTTTCACGTTGATCAGTTAATTTACCTGAGCTAGATAAAATCAATTCTGTACGAGCAATTTTGGTTCGTGTGGCTCAGTGTTTTTTTTTTGCTTAATATAAAATTTCCTTTCTAATTTTACCTTTAATTATTTGACTTTGCGTTTAAATATCCTTCATTTACTTTATTTAGTTCATGTATTCAAACCTGGTGTAGGTATTTAGCGAATTTTTCACAATTTTAGACTAAGTCTTTTATACTGAGATATTAATTTTCTTGCGTTTAAAAATATATTTACACTTTTGTATTTACATTGCCGTTGTGGCGTGTCCATGATATCACTTGTATGCATAATGTGAGGTGAAGAAACGTTTCTGCTACCAACCACCCACTGCGGAAACGCAGAGGTTATGTTCTAGTATTAAGATTTGTTTTTTTATTAATTTTTGCCTAACGCTTTGGATACATATTATCAAACCGCCTAGTTAGAATTTCATTATATTTCAATTAATTTCATTCAACGTTTGTTTATCTTTATTTTTTTTTTATATTTAAACTGTACAGACAGACTCGTGACATTTTAAAATCTACTGTTATCCTTAATTTCTTCTCTTATTTGAAAAAAAAAAAACAACAAGATTTCAACACGTTAAATTTAATTAAATTTTGTTACATTACGTAATACCTTTTCTTTTATTTCTTTTACCTCTGCATATCTCAAATTTTATGGTGACTAGCACGTTCATAAGATTAGGTGCTACGAATATACAGGGAGTTCAATAGGTAACCCGCTGGAGGGACACAGCCAGTGGTAGCTCGTAGGAGGCGCAGGTAGGTTATCTGTAAGGTAGCATAGTGTCCTGGTGCCCGGACAACGTCGCTAGCGTCGTTGCCGACCGACGCTCTACTTTTAGGTGTTCTTATTTTCCTGAAACGTCACGCCGTCCGCGACTGAGTTAGCTCGGCCCTGCGTTATCCAGTTAAATCAACCCCTATTGTGATTCTCCGTTTCTTTACTTTAATTTAATCCTATATCTTAGTGCGACGTAGATCCGGTAGCAGTACTATTATATTCGGTTTACTTTTTTCTACTTGAAATAGATTATTTATTTCTAATAAATAAACAACTGTTAGTGAATCCTAAGTAGTATATGAAAATAAATTTGGCTCGATGACTTAGGGGCGGTAAAAGAAAACGCTTAAAATGCAAATGAATCTTGTGAATAATACGATCAATAGAAACTTCAATTATGTTGTACAATAGATCTTAAATAGTGCCTAATAAGTCTTTTTGATATGTTTATATATTGAAATGTATTTTGAAATAGATATTGTTGAAGGATAAGGTTGGCAATTCTATGAGAATGAAGTTAGTTGTAAGAGTAGATATAAGACAAGCAAGTTTTGTGAATGGATGTAATGTGATACCAAAGAATATTACCTTACGGTAAAGAAGCGACACTCTGATATCATTTTCAAAACGCTCCAATGCGCATGTATATTCTCAAAATGGCCGTTAACTGTTGCTAGACGTCAGCTGTTTGTTTTGTGCGGTATAAACAAATTATAGTAGCGTTTTTTGAAGTAAATTGAAAATTTGTTGACTTGTTAATGTATTGATCATTGGTTAGTTGTGGTGGAAAATCTTGAAAATGTAAGCTTTTTTTACTTTCCGGGAGATATAAACAGGTAAACATTAATATCTTTTTTGTAATATTCTTTTGGAAATTATGGAATTAGTTTTTTCGTACAAAGAATTGCACTAATGTACTTACCTACTTAAAGTTTATTACAATATTTTTCTTTTTATCAGGCGTTTTGAATGGATTCAAACCTGCAGTCGTCCAGATTTAATAGGGAAAGACGAATAGTTTTTAAAACAAACAAGAGTATGCACGAAACATTTTGAAGCACATATGTTTCTGAATGATTTGAAGAATCGACTACAATGCCATGCAAAACCAACACAGTACTTACCAGCAGATGAAAATGTCCGCCCATTGTAAGTTTAAAATGAAGACTCACTATTCATCGAATTGCATTTTTTTTTGTAAATAGACTAACAGAGGAAGCAAATCCTGAGACCTACCTTGCTCATTCTGGTCTAGTTCACCGTAAGTTTAAGATCAAACTTATCCTTCATACAATAATTGTATCCTTTTTTGTTTATAGAGTAACTACGAGAGGGAGTCCTGTGGCTACTCAAACACATAAAAAGTTGTCTTTCAGTACACCCCGAAAAAGAAAGTTAAGGTTTGAACTGAAAATTAAATTATGTTTGCGGATATTTTATGAAAAAGTGTTTGGATAAACATACATGTAATAAATGTTCACAATATGGTAGGTACATTAAGGAATTAAGTGCAAGCACAATTATGTGCCATTTAAATGCCTAGGAAACCAAAGAAAAATCAACATTTTGCAATTTATGTATACCTACCTTGGATTTTGTAGAGTATATCAGAGAAATTGTGTTTGGTGCAACATTTTTAAAGCTTTACAATTACAGATAATGTTGGATAAAATTTCATTAAAGTGCTTGAACAAATTCCTTTTTGAATGCCATGTGAAGACTTCCCCAGGTTGTACTTAATGAAATTATTTTGTAAGTTAAAATTTTTTTATACTCTCAAAAGAGCTAATGCAGATTTTAAAAGAACACCTGGGAAGTCGACAAAAATAATTACTATTTCTAGTTTGTAGTTGTAGTTATTTTTATATCAAATTATTTTATTGTTATATATAATTGGTGTTAAATATATATGTTTGTTTATGAATTATATTATTAAAGAATTCTGTTTATTACTTGTAAATTTTGTCTCTTAATTGTCCTCTTCAAAACATTCCAAACAAAATATTTACAAAAGTATTATTTGGATATCCACGTATAATAATTGCCGAATAACTACTGTTTAAATATGATAATAATTTATTTTGGCAATATTCGGCAGTTCTACGCCAATGGACTGAAAGGCGCGCCACTGAATTAGTAGTTTCAAAATGGCCGAAGGTCGTTGAAAAGTAAACTGAGTTTTCTTATGGAGTGTCGCTTCTTTACCGTAAGGGTAATATTCTTTGGTGATACAGATGTGAAATAAAACGCTTACTACAAATTAGACTATATTTTCGTTCAAAGCCCAATAATTTAATAGGTTATGGGCCCAGAAATCGGTTGCTGCTAACGGAAGAAGTATATAACGTAGTAAAATACGGGAAAAGTGGTCTTGAGCGAAAAAGTACTAGGCGGGAAAAAGTCTGGAAGCGAAGCGACCAACGGACGGAAAATGGCGTCGGCGTTATCGGTACAAGTAGCAAACGTAAAACCATTTGACGGAACGAATTTCACAAACTGGGAGTTTAGAATGCGGTTAATTTTGGAACAGAATGAAGCACTGGAAGTTTTGAAGGAAACAAGTGCTGAAATGCAAAATGACGAATTTAGGAAGAAAGACGTGAAAGCACGTATATAGTTTGATTGTTCAGCTACTAGCAGACAATATTTTGGAAACAGTCAAAGACACGAAGACTGCAAAGGAAATGTACGCCAATCTAAAAAGTGCCTATACGAAAACAGGTTTGTCTGTACAAGTAGAGCTACAGAAAAAATTACGGAATATGAGTTATACAAAAGGATCTCTTCAGGATTTCTTAATACAATTTGAAAGAACAGTTTCTAACTTGCGTAATAGTGGTGGCACAATTCAAGAGGGTGAAACAATATCACAATTATTAACATCAATGCCAGAATCATATCAAGCGATAGCTACAACCATTGATGTAATATTCAGTCAGAACCCAAAGGACATGACCTTCGAATTTGTGAAGAAGAAACAGTTACAGGAAGAAATTAGATAAAATAATAGTATGAGTTTAGACCCGTTAAATACATCAGAGTCAGTTGTATTTACAAGTCGAAGAGGAAACAGGGAGAAAAGACATACAGTCACAAACAGAACGGGAGGTAATTTTCCATTTAAGTGTTATAAGTGTGGTAAACAAGGACATAAACGAAGTGAATGTTATGAAAGAAAAATGTATAACAAAAGTGTACATGTAACGGAAGAATCTGAGATAGCGTTTGTAGGGAATAGGGAAAACGCACATGATGAGGTTGGTATCAATATCAATGACAGTTTTGTTAAAAATGTATGTGCAATGAATGCTTTCATTCAGCAGACACAACAGTTGCGCAACTGTTCAGTGATCATGTCCAGTAGACGAGCGCTCACTCTGAACATGTTCAGGAGCGGTCGCCATTTTTGTGAGCGGAAAAATTCTATGCTCACTTGGTGAGCGTATTCTGTACGCATGCGCCATTGATTCATTCCAAGACCAACCTAATACATACTTCTGAAGAAAGTTACTAGAAAAGTAAGATACAACAAATTAAAGGTATTGTCCTTGTTTATTAATACTATAGTTATACAACTGAAGGTTAGTTCGGGTAGGTAGCCAACAGAGGGGTTGGGCAGTAGGATGTGCCCATTCATAAGTTTTCCCGCTAAATTTGTTGTAGTAAAAGCAGTCTTCTCGTAGTAGTAAAGAGAAGCCAATGGGAGCTTAAAGGAAGTGACGCAATTATCCAATTACACCAATCGTGTTTGTTACAATTTTGTAGGCGTTTTGCTTTAGATTTAAATATCTTAAAATATTTTGAATTAAGGGATATGATAAGTCTACTGACACTATTTTTCAAATTCCAAAAATAAGTGATGATGTGATTGTGGATGTTAAATGTTATTCTAAAATACATATTGCAAAACGATGTAACGAAGAAATGTCATTTTTTCTATACATTTTATCTTATAATTGACAATGGATATTGCAGTACAAGCTGAAATAGGTTCAAAGTACTAACCTTTAATAAAATCTTTGCTTGCTTATGAATTAGTTTGTTTGTATAACTTGTTGGGTATGTACTATCCTCAACAATAATTGATGATTATTCATTCAGACTTGTATCATGGCAGTTGTTGTTACGATTCAGGCCTAGATAAAATAAAAATAACTATAACCATAATAAAATAAGTAATGTCAAAGCCGAGTACATTTAAGTGTGTATCTAATTAACTTTTATGAAGTGATATACCTCACTTCAACCAGTATGAAGGCTAAAATTCTACTTATATAACATACCTAATAAAATCCATGAAGATTTCAAACAATTAATTAAACGTGGGTGAAAGAAAAATTAAATAGTAGAAATATAAGTAAACTAGTTTGATAATGACATGTAATGTCGAAACTGCAGTCACATAGTGATTAAAATAAAGTGAAGTTATTCAAATTTAATTGAGTGTTTTATTTTACTTATGTATATCCAGTATCATGAATCTTCACAAAGTAACAGCCGAAAGTGTTACATATTTTAAACTAGTTTTGTTTGATAACCCCTACGTAACTACAATTATTAGGAATTACTATTATTGAAAGCAATTTTTAAAATCGCAGGTAAATACAATTTGAAGAAACGTCCATATACAGGCCATGTGTAGGCAGTACTTACTATATTGATAATTACCAAGAATGTAAATGTATAATGAAAGTTGCTGCGACTTCCCTGACGAGCTGAGGTATTGTGGGTGTAAAAGCAGGATTAATTATAACACTTCTACAGTAAGAAGGATAGTGTTTCTATTATAATAATAAATTTATTATATCAATAATAAGATATACATACAGTTTACACAATAGCACATCAAGCAAAAATGTAATGATAACATCAACACCGGGCTAATTTATGTCATTGACATTGTAGAATGCTTCTTGAAGGAGAATGTCCTTTATTTTCTCTTTAGATACGAAAGTAGAAAGATGTCTACACATAACTTTGATTTTGATAAATAATTACCAGTGACGTGTTGTACTGAAGTGGCTTTTGTCCTATGTAATGCGGGATGTGCAGCAAATGGTGATGAGGGGTGGAGACTTCTGTAATCTCACCCCTAGTCATGAGGTGTGACAGCTTTTTCAAAGCCCTCCTTAGTTGTTGCAGAATATGTGTCTAGGCTAATGGACTTATCATAAGTTCTCTGAAGAGAGGTTTGCAGCGAATAGTTTGTGAAACACAGACAATTGCTCGAACAGCCTTCTTCTGCAGGATGAACACCTTTTCTACATAGGCCTACTTACCCCATATTGATTAAACATTGTTGATATGTGATTTGATAGTCCATAGTATATCGTTATTTCAGTAGACTATCAGTTATAAATAAAGGACATTCTCCTTCAAGAAGCTTCTACAATGTCAATGACATAAATTAGCCCTGTGTTGAAGTTATCATTACATTTTTGCTTGATGTGCTATTGTGTAAACTGTATGTATATCTTATTATTGATATAATAAATTTATTATTATAATAGAAACACTATCCTTCTTACTGCAGAAGTGTTATAATTAATCCTGCTTTTACACCCACAATACTTCATCTCATCAGGGAAGTCGCAGCAACTTTCTTTATACATTTACATTCTTGGTAATTATCAATATAGTAAGTACTGCCTACACGTGGTCTGTATATGGACGTTTCTTCAATTTGTATATATTTACCTGCGATTTTAAAATTCGCTTTCAATAATAGTAATTCCTGATAATTGAAGTTACATTGGGGTTATCAAACAAAACTAGTTTAAAATATATAACACTTTCGGCTGTTACTTTGTGAAGATTCATGATACTGGATATAAGTAAAATAAAACACTCAATTAAATTTGAATAACTTCACTTTATTTTAAGCACTATGCGTAGGCACTACGTGACTGCAGTTTCGACATTACATGTCATTATTAAACTAGCTTACTTATATTTCTACTATTTAATTTTTCTTTCACCCACGTTTAATCGCAATTATTTGAAATCTTCATGGATTTTATTGTGTTATATATATAGAATTTTAGCCTTCATACTGGTTGAAGTGAGGTATATCACTTCATAAAAGTTATTTAGATACACACTTAAATGTACTCGGCTTTGACATTACTTATTTTATTATGGTTCTAGTTATTTTTATTTTATCTAGGCCTGAATCGTAACAACAACTGCCACGATACAAGTCGAATGAATAATCATCAATTATTGTTGAGGATAGTACATACCCAACAAGTTATACAAACAAACTAATTCATAACCAAGCAAAGATTTTATTAAAGGTTAGTACTTTGAACCTTTTTCAGCTTGTACTGCAATATCCATAATTATAAGATAAAATATATAGGAAAAATGACATTTCTTCGTTACATCGTCTTGCAATATGTATTTTAGAATAACATTTAACATCCACAATCACATCATCACTTATTTTTGGAATTTGAAAAATTAGTGTCAGTAGACTTATCATATCCCTTAATTCAAAATATTTTAACATATTTAAATCTAAAGCAAAACGCCAACAAAATTGTAACAAACACGATTGGTGTAATTGGGTAATTGCGTCACTTCCTTTAAGCTCCCATTGGCTTCTCTTTACTACTACGAGAAGACTGCTTTTACTATAACAAATTTAGCGGGAAAAATTTATAAATAGGCACATCCTACTGCCTAACCCCTCTGTTGGCTACCTACCCGAACTAACCTTCAGTTGTATAATGCTTGGTTCAGTCAGCTTTCCTTAGTCCTAACTTAGTATTAGTATTAATCTTAAAAAGTTCAGTGATATGTAATTATTGTTCGTATTCATACAATTTCCCAACATAGTATGTCTTAAGAATCCTGACCTTGAAAGTTCGTAATATTCAACTTTTAGGACTAAATTAAGAACTGTCATGCGAGCAAAGCAACTTCACTTTTGTTTGTCTTTTTTTCCGACGTAGTTCAGCTTGGATTGTTTTAGGTTTTAATTAATTTAATTACTTTTGCCCCCTTTTGTGTTTGGTATATAGATAGGTAGGAGCTACGGATAAATTTAATAAACTAAAATATTTATGAATTTTTCATTACATTTAAACTTTATTATGAAGAAAGATTTAGAAAAAAAGATAGTATGTTTTTGTACTTTGCAGGGTATATAAGTATTTATTTTGAAGATTTCAAGGGAATAAAATTAATTGCCTCTCAAAATGGTGAAATAACAAGCAGACTTACTTTTGTATTGTTCCACCAGTTTATTAACTGCTTCCACTTGTGTGCTAGCTGAAGTAAAAAGAAGAAGGAGAGGTTTTAAGATTCGCCCAATGAATAAACATGGGGATACTCATGGACATTTTGCTACTCTTATAAAAGATATGAAAAGCATTGAACCAGATTTCAAACAATTTTTTAAATATACAAGAATGACACCGAATGTTTTTGAGGAACTGGTAAAAAAACTGTTTCGAAGAAACCACTCTCTCCAGCTCATTGACTTATTACTTTACAGTAAGTAGATTAATAGCACAGTAAACAAAAATTTTCAAAGTATAATTTTTTAGTTATCTATCAGAAGGATGTTCTATGCAAGAACTTGCTTGGTCTTATAGAGTTGGCAAATCGACTGTGCATTATATTATAAAAGAAACCACAGCAGTTTTATGGGACAAATTATGTCTAATTGTTCTACCTGAACCAAGAAAGGAACAATTTCAAAAGATCGCCACAGATTTTCATGAGAGGTGGAATATGCCAAACTGTATCGGGGCAGTTGATGGTAAACATGTATCCATTCAAGCACCAAAGCATTCTGGATGAGACTATTTTAACTATAAACAAGGATTCAGTATAGTGCTACTTGCCACATGTGATGCCAAATACTGTTTTAGCATAATAGCTAGTGTGGACATGTGTCACAACATTGTAAAAGCAACACTTGTTTTGCACAATTTCCTACGGCTCCAGGAAATAAACAACCCTGAATTTAACGAATTTAGTGCCAATACATGTGATGAATCTGCAGCAAATCCCTCTACGTTGGAGCCTGTGCATCGTTTGGGGTCAAACAATACCAAGAGGGTGGACAGAGAGCGAAGAGACATGCTGCCAGAATATTTCATGTCCACTGGTTCAATGGTATCAATGGAGCTATATAAATATAGGTGCTGCTCCTGAAGCAGTGTTGTAGATTTTGCACTCACATAATAAATATTTTTAAACATCAAATTGTTCTTTGTTTAAAATAAAAAAAAAATTATTATTTGTAAAAACCAAAGACAACTATATCCTCACAGGCATCTGCCAATAGTTGCAATATGTTTGATTTTAAAAGTAGTTTTATTTTTTTATCACTGAAGCTTTACCTACCTATTTTAAACAAATGCCACCGAACGAAATAAATGTTTCTGTAGGTTATGTATCGTTTTGTATTTGTAATTTCTTGCTTATCTCTTGTTGCCATGGCTCCGCATACGGAATTGTTATATAATGCGCAGGCGTAGGACTTTTACTCATTTTTGTATGAACGATACCTTCATTTTTGGAACTAATACTAATACTTAAATTAAGACTAATACTAAGTTAGGACTAAAGAAAGCTGACTGAACCAACCATAGCTATAGTATTAAGGCTGCGTTTGATAAGGTTTTGGCAGGAGAGAAATGTACCCAAAAAATACCATTTTTATTTCCATTTTTACGGGCGTAAAATATCAAAACATGTAAATTTTATGCATTAAGCATGAAGATAAAGGTTAAACGAAGTGAACGGTCGAATTCTTTTTTAAATTAAGTTAATATATAAGCCGTAAATAAAATGGGAAGTTAGTGGTTTTGCAAGTACTAGAAAAAATGGCTACATTTAAAAATTTCACGGTAAATTTATATGTAATATAGCAAGTACACTCTGTATTTATATTTGGAAGGTAAAAATAGTAACAGTAGCTAAATACATGTGTAATTTTTTAAGTGATCCATGAAATAAAATTTATTTACATTTTTGGTGGGTCTTTACATACATTACAGATATCTGTTACATTTACGTCGCCTAACAGTGTAGCACATATAATATAGATGGCGTTATTATCTTGCAATTATTTAGAGGTTAGTTGTGTGTTATGCGATACTTTAAATATTCATTATAATTTAAAATTATAATTAACAACAATTTTTGCGGTTTACTAATTATAAAATTTATTATGTTACGAGTTATTTGAAAGTACGTAATAGCCTTGTTTATAAATACTATAGCATGCCTGTGGCACTTATATGGAAATACACGATACATTGTAGTAGTCGTGTCACTCCAGTTCGGTAGATGGCGCAGAGTTATAAAAACAAGATAACTTTTAAATCGATTGAGTCAAACTAAGAAGAACCACAACAAACACAATCGCCGTTGCTTTGGCCACTTTTGCTGTTTACTGTTTTGTTGTAGTGTGTTTGAATTTTTAATTTTTTTCAAATATTTACTCAAACTGTTTTTTTAAACAACCATTTTATTGGGTGTAGTATACGGTAATAGGTGGGTACAATAATACATATAAAAGTGTAGCAAGAGGTGGTAAATTATTTAATGTTTTAGTGTATCCCGTGAGTACCAGTATAACCTAAAAATATTACATACTTCAAATATGGGTTCTTACTGTGCTGTCTTCGGATGTATAGCTAAAAACCAAAGTAAACACAGATTTCCAAACCCAGATAAATATCCTGTGCTATTTCAAAATTGGATTGTAGCTTGTGGAAGGACAGAACTCGTACATAAATCGCCAACAAGTATATATAATAGTTCTCGAGTTTGTCGGAAACATTTCACTGAAGACTGTTTTGGGCCAAATAATGTTCTTTTGAAAACTGCGATTCCAACCTTACACCTTCCAGGTATTGTACTTTCTATTTATTTTCAGGTATTGTTTATCATATTGAATTAATGTGTTTTACTCATTTAGAACCTTTGAGAATGAGTATGATACCTGGAGTGAAGAAAACTTTAAGTATCCAAGTTGCTCAAAAGGGGGATGAAACAGAACATAATCCATCAACATCAAAAGAACATATTCCATCAACATCAAGAGAAACGAATCCAATTAATTTATTAGTCCCTGAATGTATCGAAATTGCTCAAAAAAAGGATGACTTGGAACATTTACAAGATCCTGGATGTAAGTTGTCATAATAATTGTAATTGTTATACCGGTAATTGATTTATTTTAAATAAGAATTAGTTCTGCATTAATATATTTGATATAATCCTGAACCAGCTTTCTGCTTTTTTAAGTTATAGGCTTGTGTTTCATGTAGATATATCAGCACCATCAACATCAAAATCTACAATTGAAATTCCAAAAACTCCTAGAAAAGGTAATCTAATACTTATATAAATATTATATAATAGTTAAGTTCATTAGAAATTATGTAAGAATTGTTTCAATGTTTAATAGATTAATCTTTAATGTAACTGGACTGGGAGCGTGGCGCACTCCTGTAATCCAGCAACTTGGAAGTCAGATGTAGTGAACAAGTATGGTCTGTTAGTTCTGGAGTAGAGAACAAGAGAAATTTAGTGGAAATGTTTAATTATTGAGAAATGTTATCAGTTATTTTTTAGGACAAAGAGATGAACTACTTTCATCTATTGGTATGCGGAAATTTAAAGACTTATCACCTAAGACAAAATATCTCTACACAAAGTTATGTAACTACAAAAGAAAGTTGTCTTCAGTAAAGAAAAGGCGCCAGAAATTTAGAGAAAGGTTACTATTAAAACAAGCAAGCCCTAGTTTGTTATCGCAAGGTAATTCTACTCTGGACCGTATAAGAGCAAGATTTTTTCAAAGTCAAGTGGATAATACAACCAGACCACCAACAGGCCATCGATTCACACTTGATGACAAAATTTTTGGTCTTGCCTTACAAAAGCAAAGTGGAAGTGGGTATAAATTCCTTTCCACCATTTTTAGTTTACCATCAAAAAGGACAATACAGAGATTGCTAGAAAAAGTTGACATTAAGCCAGGAATAAATCAAGCATGTTTTGAACTTTTTAAATCAACCAAATTTAAAAATGAGTTAGATAAATACTGTGTACTACTGTTTGATGAAATGAATATTGCACCTCATTTAGAATATAATTATAAGAATGATACCATGGAGGGATTTGAAAATTTGGGATATCGAAGAACTCCAGACATTGCTAATCATGTACAGGTAAAAATTTAGAAAGGCAAGGAATACTGATGATTTAGTAATAGTATTTTGTTTTTTATTTTAGGTTTTTATGCTACGAGGAGTATTCCATAAGTGGAAACAGCCAGTGTACTATAACGCTGTTAGAGGTGCCACAAAATCAATAGATATTGTAAAAATTATAAAATTAATCGTTGCTGAAGCCCAGGCAGCTGGTTTGATTATTGTTGCTACTGTATGTGACCAAGGTACAAATAATGTTAGTGCAATAAAAACACTAATTGCTGAAACTCGAAAAAATATTCAAGAAGATGTGGTACGCACAGATCCAATTTTTGAAATATTGAATATGACCATAATACCTCTTTTTGATGTCCCACATTTGATGAAGGGTGTGCGCAATAACTTCTTAAAGAATGACCTATGTTTTGAAATTCATTCAGAAAAGAAGGTAGTCAGGGATGTTTGTGTATATATTTTAGCAAGCAATTATTTTATTTATTTTAGGTTGCCAAATGGGATCATATTTATACAGCATATAAAATGGACCCATACATCGGCAATGTGAGAAGCATGCCTAGAATTACAGATAACCATGTAAATCCCCTTGCAATCAAGAAGATGAAAGTATCCTGTTGCACCCAAGTATTTAGTAATTCAGTTGCAAAGGCAATTAACTTGATGGCATTTTCTGGTAATTAAAATTTGCAAATAGCTTTGAATATATTATCAACAGATTATTTACAGAAACTACTGTTAATACGGGCAGTGAAATATTGCACCTTCCAAAAGCTGCAATGCATACTGCCGAATTATGCGATTTTTTTGACCAGCTGTTTGATAGTCTAAATGGTAGTTCCATTGTGTCTGCAAAGAAATGGAGAAAAGGGGTATCGCAGAATTCTGGGCACATTGATTTCTGGACCAAAAGCCTTAAAACATTAAAGTCAATGTATTTTATATCAAGTACAGACCAAAAACTTAAACCACCATCTTTACAAAATTTTATTTCCACACTGGCCAATTTTAAAAGGTTATTTGACATGCTCCAAAAATGTGGCGTTGAATATATGATGCCCAGGACCTTTAATCAGGATCCTTTGGAGAATTTCTTTGGACAGATTCGACAAAGGTCATACAGATATACAAATCCAACAGTGTCATCTTTTAACTCATTATATAAAAGCATCTTAGTTAAAAATTTAACTGGAAAGCACTCAATAGAAAGCAACTGTGAAGATGACGATTCAGATATGTTTTTTACATTAAAAAATTTAGTAAGCCAGGTAATTTTATTGAGTAATATTTTATTGTTATATTTTATTAATTTGTTTGTCTTTGTTCTGTTTTAGAATCAGCCAAATGTTGAACAAATGGTAATAAAACCATTCCACATATCAGTGTATGTAATCAGATCAAGTCTTTTCTTAAAGCAGGTATTAACATATATGGGTGGCTATATAATAAGAAAAATAAGATTTTGTACAATATGTAATGTATGTAAAAATGAGTTCCTTACTGATGAAACCTCTGACATACATAGGCTTACAGTTTTAAAAGAATATAATAAAGATAGCAAAAGCTTAGTATATGTTAATGACCATATAGTAACAATTTTAACAAAAGCATATTATTTAATTCTACATATACTTAGACATCACATTCATGAAGCCAATCTTCGAAAACGGATTATAGCCACATTATATAGGTACATTAAATTTCATTTGCATTGTTCAAATCATGGCAAAAATATTAAATTCCAAATTTTCGAGGTATTAACAAGAACATTAATATATAATTACACAAAACAAATAAATAATATAATGTGTGGGAAAGATTTAAGAAAAATTAATGAATCTGATCCAAAGGTTTTTAAAGAAGCAAGAAATATTTATTTAAAACGAAGGAAGCACATATCCATATAATTTTAATATTTTCTTCTAGTTCTTCCTTAAATATTTTTTTTGTTTGAAATTTATACTATGTATCAATTTATCTTTGTAGTTTTTTTGTTGGTGTTAAAGTAAATATTGAAATTTATTTTTACTTACTTTTTTTATATATAGCTTTGTACCAATAAACATAGTTATTAGATTCTTTTGTACACGAAGTTTACTCATTAAAGTATTATTTCTATTACTGTTTTTTATTTTAATTAATATAAGTTTAATCATTCGTTATCCTTTTTTGTTTATTGTACTTTTATGGGTACAATAAGCAACATATGAGAACATAAACGAAAATGCAATTAAAAATACCTAAGGCATTTCTACGCGCTATATATCTATATATATGAAGTAGTGTTATCACTCCACGCCTATAGATGTCGCTTTTACTCTGTTCACTTTTAGTATAAGGAAGTGCCGCTTCTATCTCTCTTGTTCTATGTACTATAGTTATACAACCTAGAGAAAACTGTAAATATTTCTTATGTAGTAAAGTGTCGTCCTCTGATGTCTTTCAAATGGATTAAGGGTGCGTTTCAATCCTGCCAAATCCATTTCGGTTCGTATCTAAGATTTTAGCGTTTCTTAAGTACTACTAGTAATAATTGGATGGCGCCACAATGTTAATTCTAACAAACTAAACTAATTCTGAAGAAAAGATCTAAAAACATTTCAAGGTCATTTTACCTGCTTATTGAATTTCTACCTACAAACGTAGATTTAGTCTGGCAGACTTTCTTTGCAATTTGATTTTATACATATGAATCTAATCGATACTTGTCAACTTTCATGCTGAGGGGAGAAAGACGCGCGAACTTTAAGCATTCATTTGAATTTCTTTGTAAAAATTTAAATTAAATTACGTTTCTTTTATTTATAAATTAAGTTATTCTTTAACATATTCGCTAAAGGTAGGTGATACTCATCCATTCGACTTTCTTATTTTCTTATTTCATATATATTTATATTTTGTAATTTATATTAATACAATGTTGTTCTCTTATTTTGGAAATAAACTAATATTATTATTATTATATAAAACCACACAATAAATAAACAGCAGTGTGTTTGTGTTATGCAAAATAAAACATTTTCTGTTACTTGATGCATTTAGTACGTAGCCTGCATCTTTGTTGATCATATCTAATAATAATAATAAGAATAATATGCAAAACTGAAATATAGTCATATTATTGTCTTCATAACGTACCTATTAGTTCAACATTCTAATAAATATGTTTCACCTGCTAAAAATACATGTAAAGTTAGTATTTGCAAATCCCAAGTGCCAGTTTGACAGTTGATCAGTTTTTTTCATGTTTTTATTTTATTTCTATTTTGTAATTTGGCTCCTGGACAGTTTTCAGAATGGATTTTTTTTTGTGAGATTACTAAGTTCGAATAAGAGAAATTCTATATACATATTTTAAGGCAAATTTGGTCATAGGTACGTTGTTACTTTATATTATAACTTTTCAATTCAAATATCGCGCCAAAACGGTACCATTTTTAACTGAATGTATTGGTTCCTATGTAAGTAAATTTAACAAGGAATTATAAGTATGCGATATCTTTATATTTTATAACATAACCTAGCCATAATTTGTGAAGCTGTGAACATTCTCTTATTATATTTTACTGTGTTATTATACACTATCTGTACGTTTAAGTACGTCACGAACATATTAGATAAGGCACTTTCTAACCAAACCGTGAAAATCGCCACCCAAACAGCTTCAAGTATTTTTACAATAAAGATGATAAAAACAGTTTTGAATATGTACAAAGATTTAACTCTACAAACACTAAAAATGAAAAGAACAGTAACTGTAATAAAAATCTTCAAAACTAAGTAAGGTAAAAGTATTATTTTAATGTTAATATATTATAAATAATGAGACTATTATAAAGATTATTGTTATTAATCGAAACTAGAAAATCGGCGAACTGACCTCCGGAAGAAAGAGTGGGCAGGCATATGTGATTTGAACTAGGGATGCGCACGATATATTGTTTTGTAAATAAGTATCAATGTTTTCTTTTCGATAATCGTGATTGAAATCGATATTTTTTTATTTAATAATATTGACTGTTATCGATTTTTTTATTCGATAATATCGTTAAATCAAAAATGGCATTTTACTTATATCCTGGTAAACAATCTTTGAAATTTCACACATTTATTTCACATTAATATACAAAAGAAACTGTTCATATTATACAGAATACAATAGAATATATTTTTAAGAAAGAAGTTGGAAATTTGAAAAATGCCTACTGGGATGTTTGCTGTTTCGTAGAAATTATAATCGGAAAGCGGCAGCGGAATATTGCATTTCATAGACTTGACATCTCGTATAGTTCGCCGAATCGCCTTCATGGGGTGTTATCTTTATCACAATTACTATTTCCTCAAAATTGTAAAGAAGATATGTTTTAAGATGTTTATTTTGTATTTGTATTTATGTATGTGTTTTATACCACTAGAATTATATATTTAAGTTTTGGATTATCTCATACGTTATAGATACAAATTTATATTTTGTTTGTCTTTTTATTGGATTTTTTTTATTTTTTGAGTAAATATATATATTGAGTTAAAGATTTTATTATTTGTTAATAAATGGCTTGAAAAGCCACAGCAAAGAACTTTTAATATAAACATGATAAAAATGTCGATATCAAGGTATATCGATATTCTTCATTCAATATTTGTTTAAAATCGATTTTGAATTTTTGATACATTATTCGATTCTAATATCGATATTTTTGAAACGTTGCGCATTGGAATTTTTTTATTTGCTAATTTCTATATAGTTTGAACTATAAAATTTGATGAATATGTCAAAAATACTATAGACATGGTGTGCAGTTTCTATTTAAAAAATAAACGATTTCAAAGTTCTGAAAACTGCTAACAAATAAAATGTACCTATATTTACATTTTAAGTAATTAGCAACAACCTTAACAAATTTTGAAGAAAAATGTAAAACGTTCTTAGCCGACAATTTCTTTGCTAACTTCCTAAATATAAAACAGTTATTAGGCTTTTGTCGGCGTAAACAGTCCCAGTTTAATTGATTTACATAATTCAACTCATTAGTAAAAGCATAGGCATCTTTCAATTAAGGATAACAGAAAACTCCATATTTCAAAATATTGCAATTTCATTAAATTCCCAAATTAAACTATGTAGTTACTTTTTGGTTTTGTGGTGCCAACCAGTGATGCCAACTGTTGATTGTCTATTACGTACTTTCAAATAACTCGTAACATACTAAATTTTATAATTAGTAACCGCAAAAATTGTTGTTAATTATAATTTGAAATTATAATGAATAATTAAAGTATCGCATACCACACAACTAGCTTCTAAATAATTGCAAGATAAAATTGCCATATATATTATATGTGCTACACTGTTAGGCGACGTAAATGTAAAGGCCGTTTGACACTTACGTAAATTTTAAATAAAATTCACAACATAATTCACACGCAAATTTTGTAATAAATTCATATCGTGGCATACATAAATTTTAGCTTGTAGATTTGGTTGTTAATTTACATGTAAATTATTTAGAACATGTTCTATTTTCTGGGTGGGTGTTTCTAGTAAATCTGCGCGCGCATCGATATGGGCAGGTAAATTGAATATCACTGCAATACACTGCGATATCACGTTTGTTAGAAGTTAGTTATTGCTGATTATTGTACTTATTGTCGGTATCTTGATTCTTGATCAACAGTATATAAAAAAGACATATTGGTCAAACGATCAAGTACGAGCATTAATTAATGAATATCAAAAGCATCCTGGTTTATATGCGGTGAAAACCAAAGACGATAAAAATTGACGCACGATCCCACGCACTTTATTTATTTCCCTCATAAAGGTTTTTTTGTTTTGTAATATTTTTTTCAATTAAATTAAGTAAATCGTTAAATTGTACACTTGTAAGTCTAAGAAAATTTTTGTATGCATTCGAATCTTCTATTTTCAACTGGTAATTTATCAGACTTAAGATGCCTTTTCTTTTTCGATTTAACCACGATCGAGCTCATGACTTTTTTACGTTTTTTTACCACGGGCCGTTACAACTACGGTTGTTGCGATTATTATAGTAGTAGTTAGAAGTAATAAACTGTCGTCTACTATGTCCATAACAAATCCAATAGTGTCCAATATTGATTTAAAAAGCAATCAAACCAACATAACCATAACCTCAAATCATAATATTTAGTATCTAGTGCGCATGTTTAATTATAAATTTGTTAGCAAATTTTATGCAAAAAGTTGATGTGTGGCAAACAGGCATTTCTAGTGAATTCACATGTAAATTTGTAATTAAATTTGTTATCAAAAGTTTCTGTATGATACTGTGTTAAATTTACATGTAAATTATGATGTAAATTTAATTCCTAATTTTGTATGAAATTTACGTAAGTGTCAAACGGCCTTAACAGATATCTGTAATGTATGTAAAGATCCACCAAAAATGTAAACAAATTTTATTTCATGGATGACTTAAAAAATTACACATGTATTTAGCTACTGTTACTATTTTTACCTTCCAAATATAAATACCGAGTGTACTTGCTATATTACATATAAATTTACCGTGTCATTTTTAAATGTAGCCATTTTTTCTAGTACTTTCAAAACCACTAACTTCCCATTTGATTTACGGCTTATATATTAACTTAATTTAAAAAAAAGTACGAGCGTTCACTTCGTTTAACCTTTATCTTCATGCTTAATGCAGAAAATTTACATGTTTTGATATTTTACGCCCGTAAAAATGGAAATAAAAATGGTATTTTTTGGGTACATTTCTCTCCCGCCAAAACCTTATCAAACGCAGCCTTAATAAACAAGGCCCGTGTTTTAACATATACGTGAAATAGAGACATCTAGTTTTATAGTTCTTGTCCAAATTTTCAGATTAATTCGATAATTTACTATTAGATGGCGATGAGAGTGGCTTTATTTAATGTATGTTATAAGAAATATGAAATTATAGTATGGTATAGTATAGTTTGAAGTTTTATAGTACATCGAGTTGAAATTATAGTACGTTTGGCAACATTGCTCTTGACAGACAGCGCTATGTAGTTAGAGATGAGCGATATATCCAGTAGCAGTTATTAATCACTGTTATTCTACAGTATCAGTGATCACAACAAATATTATCGCTTTAGAAATATCAGTGATTGAAATAACGTTTGGATATCGACCGTACAATTCAACGGCGAGAGCGTGTACCGGAGATATAGAGAGGGGAGAATGCTCTTACAAATGCGCCGAAGATAGAATGTGCGCCATTTTGAACCAGGGTTGTCAAAGAGCACCAATCATAGGCATTCTTGAAAGAACGAATTTTCAAACAAAAGATGAGAAAGGAATCAAAGGAATGTGGAAAGAAACGTTCGGCTGATTGGTTTATGCATTTAAATCGCAGAGTAATCGCCTTTTGCTTATTTTGTCAAACATTTATTTATTGTATTTTACATAGTTTATTGTTTATTATTAACATTCTTAAAAAATAGTCCTCCTTTTTAGAAGGCGCAAGTAAAATATTCCCTTTAAGAAGGTATTATGTCACTTTCATTAGCTTTCTTTTTGTAATCGCTATTATTTTATAGTATATATGGTGGTAGCGCTTTAATGGGTCCTGCAAAAAATCGTAAAGGAAAGCGTATAAAGGGAATAATGTTTGGACAAAGGCAAATGGCTTATAATGTGTATTTTAAGCATAAATATATAGTATGTCTAAAACAACTACTGTCAATCAAACAGCAGACAAAGTGGGTATACTATACTCCATTCAGTCTAAGAATGGAGTAGATGGCGCTACAATATGAGCACAGTTTACACACGATGAACTTTGTATTTTGAAAACAAGTAAAACATATGTTTACTGTCAGATGGATAGCAGGGATATACATATCTGATATCATTATATTTTGACATTTACGTAAATTTTTGTACAAGTTGGTAACTCAATCCTCAAGAAAAAGGAATGCACATGTCGTCTAATTGTACTTTTTTGTGCTTCATCCAATTTATTGTAAGTATGACGACAATTTCTTTTTCTTGGAGGAGAAATTGGAACTCCATATAATTCCATTTCTTTAATAATGCAGTACATTGTATTCCTATTAATACCCACTTCCTCTGCTGTTTGATTGACTGCAGCTGTTTTAGACATATTGTCTTTATGCTTAATGTACACATTATAAGCCATTTGCCTTTGTCCAGATCTTATGTGTTTCCCTTTACGATTTTTTGAAGGACCTGGTAAAACTGCTTCCGCCATACTATAGAATATTAGCGATTACGAAAAGAAAGTTAACGAAATTGATAAAATACCTTAACAAATGAATATTTCACTTGCGAGTTCTAAGAAGAACTATTTTTTAAGAATATTAACAACAAATAACTATGTAAAATACGGAAATCGACAAAATCTTTGAACAAAACTGTCAGTAAACAAATTTTTGACAGAACGAGCTAAATGCGATTATTTTGCCGGTGTAAATGCACACTCGATTTCAACCAATCACAAACGTTAATTTTAAGCCCTATCTTTCCCAATGCTTTATTCTTAGACCGAATGGAGTATAGAATCCATATATATAATACTACTATATTGCGTGTGTTGTATCTTGATAATGTGTAATTTTTCGTCCCAACTAAGAGAGATAGAATTGGCCGCCTTGCGTGTTCTGCGCATACGTCGACTAAAATTGTCCATTTTGAATTTTTTGAAATGACAGGTAAACAGAAAACATAATTATAACCTCTGATTTAAATTGACATCTATAACTATTATATATACTAAAAGCCGAGTAGTCAATGGCAACCAAACCCGGTCAAAATCGACGAAAATTGGGTACGCGGGGGGAAGAACTCGTCTCTGGATACGCGAAATTGAAAGCTGCCCTTTGGCGTGAAGTTACCCACAACCTTAAATTGTTCCTCGACGGAGAGATTTTCCTTCTAAGTGGAGCGTGTGCAGAGATATCGCCCGTTGAAGAGGAGCCTGCACTCGATGTTTTAACTGCAAAATGGCTTACGTCATGACGATTCACGTGACAACCGATCAAAATCGTAAAAATGTCAGGTATGACAGGCACGCGCGAAAGAATTGTAAAAGTTTCACATTGACGAAGAAATTTCAGGCCGTCGAGGTTTAGAGTGGGGAAAGAGGGTTGGAAACCAAAAGAGTGGACTCTTCCGCGACGATTGAGGGCACTGTCCACGTGCCAAATCTGTCGCTGTCGAAGGTGCGACTCATTTAAAGCTTTCCTGCAGGGTAAAAAAATCTCGCAATGACGAGTTTGCGTGTCATTAATGACTATATATTCACGTTCATCCATCGGTTGTCAAGTTTAAATGTCAAAAGGCCGACAAATAAAGATATTACGAAGAAGTGCATTTTTAATTGAAACGTGGCACCTTTCAGATACGTATTAGTGTTATTATTATGAATCATTACTATTTCTTTTCTATATGAATATATGAACAAAATGCCGACGGATATGATAAAATAAACTTAAAGTGTATTATCGCACGTAAGTACAGTAATAAATATAACGATTTTTCTATATTTTATTAAGATATGTTAATAAATACAATGACACTCTATTCATTATATATGTCATCGAAATGTAAATTTCATACAACGAAGAACTTGAAGCAAGCTTAAATAATGAAGAACCATCTGAGTTTTGCCATTTGGGCCTGTCAAATTACGTTAGATGCACACGAATTATACAAAACCTAAATGTCAACAGAATGTTGGAAATGTATCAGTGTTCAAGTTATAATTATATAAATTTAAGCCATTTTACGAATGGGATCATTTAATAACATTTCTCATCGATCTCTCTACGTACAAATAATAGGGCGACTTTTCTTTATTTGGCAGATGTGTCCGAAGCACTTCGAAATAAAATAAATACATCAAATAAGATTCCCATAAGCATGTATGTCATTTCGTTTACCAATTCAGTTATAAAAGCAAGTATTTAAAGTGTACATTTTTGGTTAAATGGTACGACAGTGTCTAGCATCAACCGTATAGGAGCTAGCAAGATTTTCGATTGCGTTTTAGAAAGTATATTATTAAAGCGTAATATGAAAATTAATTAATTCTCTCAATGACCTGTAAGTTTAAAACATGTTTTATTAAGTTAGCCTGACATTTCGTTCTCACAAGTTTATGTGTGAACAAATACAGTTCAACGAACTATTGTCACGATGACAGGTGGAACGACAATTTTGGTTAAACATCTTCATGTCAGCTGTCTGACTTTTCATTGTCATAGGTATGTGTCATCGAAATATCGTTACGATGACAGTCTGTCAGAAAATTTGAATTATACACTATTTCAATCGTAAACTTGACACAAAGCGTAGTACCAATTTTATAGAACTAATAACGTGAAACAACATTCAATTAATTTTTTTTTTTTGATCTGTCGACGTTCACCATGGACTAGATGTACACAACTGATCCAAAACCTGAATGTCAATAAAAAAATTTTAAATATCAGCGTTCATTAAATTATATAGGAATATTGTTCGCTTTGTGGGCAAAGTCTTAATAAATAAATTCATTTGCCACCATAATGTATAATCCATTTCTAGAGATATTTCTTTAAATTTAATCTTCATTCATTACAATAGCAAAGTTAACTACATAATTATCCTCCACTGTCATTCATTCATATAGAAATTAAAATACCGTAAATAGTATAGGTAATAGTGAATAGGTACAACCTAACCAACTAAAAAGAAGAAGCGTATGCGGTATCATAAAAATTAAATTAACATTATGAATGACATAGGTACTCCGACAATTTTATGTATTATGGTTAGAGTTGTTGCCGATATGCCATACGATTTTTTAACGCATACACATAATCTGACATTACGTCAAACCAGTGAGCTGTAGCAGTGAAATCAACTGTTCACAGGGACAAATATTATACGGATCTAAATTCTAATTAGCTCCCTTATTTTCAGAAATAGCGTACCGAAAATAGTTATACCGTATTTAGTTGTTTTTTAATGAAATCTGCTTTATGAATTTTAACTAACATTTTTATAGGGGAAATGATTATTAACATTTAACATTCATTAAAACAGCATGCGACCAGCATTAATCGCATTACCAATGAGATGCCCTTACAGCCTTAGATATAATATTAAAAAGATATAAGTACAAGAGAAGAGGCGAGTCAACCTCGAAGAGCTCCATACATCACTATATCTAACAATGGTTGCTTTCTGCAAACACGAGAGTTGCGAAATTGTTCACATAATTCTAACTTCTCTTTATTGAAATTTAAACGTTCTTTATCATAAAAATTAACACAAAAACATTCATAAATTTACAAACTATATTCAACGTAATGACTATAAAAACATCATCAAAAATAATAATGAGTAGTATAAATACATCGTACCTATACTTGCCCATACTTAATTCAATATAATGATTCCTTTCTATAATTGCTTCCTTTGCGACGAGAAATCATAACAGAATTTGAATTTTGAAAAAAATTATCAACATACAAACTGACATCGAAAGTCACAATTTTTAAATATTGTACTAAATTTTTCTATTAGGTATATAAATGCTTTAAAAAAAGTGTAATTTGCGGTACGTTAGATTTATGTTATTAAATTTTGACAATTTTTTAATTGAATAAAATTGATGATAATTATAACAAACGTCAAAATATAATTATTTTATAGGTTACGAAGATAACTGACATAGAGGTGGGCAAAACGGCTCATTTCTTTGACTCGGTTCAGCTCCTCATTGTGAGCCGGACACGGAACCGGCTCATTTGAACCATGTGGATCCGTAATAGCATACCGTTCATGAACGTGTAGTACACATATAATACTCGGCGCCGCGCGCCGTCGTCGACTCAAACGAACCGGGATGATAATTTCGGCTGCGCGCACACCAATTGTACAAAATGTTTGACAAACAATTTATTTGAAGCTAAAATGCACACAAATTTGACAAATTATTAGGTTGTTGTACACAAATTAAACAAAATATATGTAAAACTAAATTATCAATTATCGGCATCTCAATCTCGACATAATACATCCGCTTGACTTAATATTTTTATAGATATACAGGTTGATTATTGTTCTTTTAATGATTATATATTTGCATTATTAAAATACTTTAATTCCAGAACGCGTACGCCTTAATGGGGAAAAAGATAGCTTTTAACATTTATGTGCCCTTATGACAACGATTACGCATACATGCAGAGTGGGCGGAGCTATCTGAAATTAATTTCTCTCTTCTGATTAAAGTAAAATTCGGCACTTGGGAGTCTTTGTGGTATCATTGATCACGTATCCAAAGTCGAAATGTCAAAAAAAAAACAAAATGGCCGAAGGATTTTTTGAAAATTGACGTATAAATGTGAAATTTTAGATACGAGGGTGTCTTAAGTCGCCGATCACAAATCCAAAATCAGAATGTCATAAGAAAACAAAATGGCGGATGATTTTTTTTGAAAATTGACGTATGAATATAAAATTTTAGATACGGGGGTTTTGGGGGTCGCCGATCACGATTCCAAAGTGAAAATGTCAAAAAAAAACAAAATGGCGGAATATTTTTTGAAAATTGACGTATGAATGTAAAATTTTAGATATGGGGGTTTTGGGGGCGCCGATCACGATTCCAAAGTCAAAATGTCAAAAAAAAAAAACGGCGGAAGATTTTTTTGAAAATTAACGAGTCAATGTGAAATTTTAGATACGTGGGCTTTGGGGGTCACCGATCACGATTCCTAAGTCAAAATGTCATAAAAAAACAAAATGGCGGAAGAATTTTTTGAAAATTGACGTATGAATGTAAAATTTTAGATACGGGGGTTTTGGGGGTCGCCGATAACGATTCCAAAGTCAAAATGTAAAAAAAAAAATGGCGGAAGATTTTTTGAAAATTGACGTATGAATGTAAAATTTTAGATACGGGGGTTTTAGGGGTCGCCGATCACGATTCCAAAGTCAAAATAAGCAAAATGGCGAAAGATTTTTTTGAAAATTGACGTATGAGTATGAAATTTTAGATACAGGGGTGTGTTAGGTCGTCGATCACAAATCCAAAATCAAAATGTCATAAAAAAACAAAATCGTGGAAGAATTTTTTGAAAATTGACATATGAATGTACAATTTTAGATAAGGGGGTTTTGGGGGACGCCGATCACGATTCCAAAGTCAAAATGTCTAAAAAAACAAAATGGTGGAAGATTTTTTGAAAATTGACGTTTGAATGTAAAATTTTAGGTACGGGGGTTTTGGGGGTCGCCGATCACGATTCCAAAGTCAAAATGTCAAAAAAAACAAAATGACGGAAGATTTTTTTGAAAATTGACGTATGAATGTGAAATTTTAGATACGGGGGTGTGTTAGGTCGCCGATCACAAATCCAAAATCAAAATGTCATAAAAAAACAAAATCGTGGAAGAATTTTTTGAAAATTGACATAAGAATGTAAAATTTTAGATACGGGGGTTTTGGGGGTCGCCGATCACGATTCCAAAGTCAAAATGTCAAAAAAAGCAAAATGGCGGAAGATTTTTTTGAAAATTGACGTATGAATGTAAAATTTTAGATACGGGGGTTTTGGGGGGTCGCCGATCACGATTCCAAAGTCAAAATGTCAAAAAAAACAAAATTGCGAAAGATTTTTTAGAAAATTGACGTATTAATGTAAAATTTTAGATACGGGGGGTTTGGGGGTCGCCAATCACGATTCCAAAGTCAAAATGTCAAAAAAAGCAAAACGTCGGAAGATTTTTTTGAAAATTGACGTATGAATGTAAAATTTTAGATACGGGGGTTTTGGGGGTCGCCGATCACGATTCCAAAGTCAAAATGTCAAAAAAAGCAAAATGGTGGAAAATTTTTTTGAAAATTGACATATGAATGTAAAATTTTAGATACGGGGGTTTTGGGGGTCGCCGATCACGATTCCAAAGTCAAAATGTCAAAAAAAGCAAAACGTAGGAAGATTTTTTTGAAAATTGACGTATGAATGTAAAATTTTAGATACGGGGGTTTTGGGGGTCGCCGATCACGATTCCAAAGTCAAAATGTCAAAAAAAGCAAAATGGTGGAAGATTTTTTTGAAAATTGACATATGAATGTAAAATTTTAGATACGGGGGTTTTGGGGGTCGCCGATCACGATTCCAAAGTCAAAATGTCAAAAAAAACAAAATGGCGAAAGATTTTTTAGAAAATTGACGTATTAATGTAAAATTTTAGATACGGGGGTTTTGGGGGTCGTCGATCATGATTCCAAAGTCAAAATGTCAAAAAAAGCAAAACGGCGAAAGATTTTTTTGAAAATTGACGTATGAATGTGAAATTTTAGATACGGGGCTTTTGGGGGTCGCCGATCACGATTCCAAAGCCAAACTGAAAAAAAAAACAAAAGGGCAGAAGATTTTTTTGAAAATTGACGTATGAATGTAAAATTTTAGATACGGGGGTTTTGGGGGTCACCGATCACGATTCCAAAGTCAAAATGTCAAAAAAAACAAAATGGCGAAAGATTTTTTAGAAAATTGACGTATTAATGTAAAATTTTAGATACGGGGGTTTTGGCGGTCGCCGATCACGACTCCAAAGTCAAAATGTCAAAAAAAGACAAAATGGCGAAAGATTTTTTTTGAAAATTGACGTATGTATGTGAGATTTTAAATACGGAGGTTTTGGGGGTCGCCAATCACGATTCCAAAGCCAAAATGTCAAAAAAAAACAAAATGGCAGAAGATTTTTTTGAAAATTGACGTATGAATGTGAAATTTTAGATACGCGAGTTTTGGGGGTCGCCGATCACGATTCCAAAGTCAACATGTCAAAAAAAAACAAAATGGCGAAAGATTTTTTTGAAAATTCACGTATGAATGTGAAATTTTAGATACGAGGGTTTTGGGGGTCGCCGATCACGATTCCAAAGCCAAAATGTCAACAAAAAACAAAATGGCGGAAGATTTTTTGAAAATTGAGTCATGAATGTAAAATTTTAGATACGGGGGTTTTGGGGGTCGCCGATCACGATTCCAAAGTCAAAATGTCAAAAAAAAAACAAAATGACGGAAGATTTTTTTGAAAATTGACGTATGAATGTGAAATTTCATTTCATTTTTTTTGGGGGGTCGCCGATCACAATCCCAAAGTCAAAATGTCAAAAAAAACAAAACGGCGGAAGATTTTTTTGAAAGTTGACGTATGAAAGTGAAATTTTAGACACGGGTGTTTTGGGGGTCGCCGATCACGATTCCAAAGTCAAAATGTCAAAAAAAACAAAATGGCGGAAGATGTTTTTGAAAATTGACGTATGAGTGTGAAATTTTAGATACGGGGGGTTTGAGGGTCGCCGATCACGATTCCAAAGTCAAAATGTCAAGAAAAAACAAAATGGCGAAAGATTTTTTTGGAAATTGACGTATGAGTGTGAAGTTTTAGATACAGGGGTGTGTTAGGTCGCCGATCACAAATCCAAAATCAAAATGTCATAAAAAAACAAAATCGTGGAAGAATTTTTTGAAAATTGACATATGAATGTAAAATTTTAGATAAGGGGGTTTTGGGGGACGCCGATCACGATTCCAAAGTCAAAATGTCAAAAAAAACAAAATGGGGGAAGATTTTTTGAAAATTGACGTATGAATGTAAAATTTTAGGTACGGGGGTTTTGGGGGTCGCCGATCACGATTCCAAAGTCGAAATGTCAAAAAAAACAAAATGACGGAAGATTTTTTTAAAATTGACGTATGAATGTGAAATTTCAGATACGGGGGTTTTGGGGGTCGCCGATCACGATTCCAAAGAAAAAATGTCAAAAAAAAACAAAATGGCGAAAGATTTTTTGAAAATTGAGTCATGAATGTAAAATTTTAGATACGGGGGTTTTGGGGGTCGCCGATCACGATTCCAAAGTCAAAATGTCCAAAAAAACAAAATGACGGAAGATTTTTTTGAAAATTGACGTATGAATGTGAAATTTCAGATACGGGGGTTTTGGGGGTCGCCGATCACAATCCCAAAGTCAAAATGTCAAAAAAAGCAAAATGGCGAAAGATTTATTTGAAAATTGACGTATGAGTGTGAAATTGTAGATACGGGGGGTTTTGGGGGTCACCGATCACGATTCCAAACTCAAAATGTCAAAAAAAAACAAAATGGCCGAAGCTTTTTGAAAATTGAGTCATGAATGTAAAATTTTATATACGGGGGTTTTGGGGGTCGCCGATCACGATTCCAAAGTCAAAATGTCAAAAAGAATAAACGGCGGAAGATTTTTTTGAAAGTTGACGTATGAATGTGAAATTTTAGATACGGTGGTTTTGGGGGTCGCCGATCACGATTCCAAAGTCAAAATGTCAAAAAAAACAAAATGGCGGGAGATTTTCTTGAAAGTTGACGTATGAATATGAAATTTTAAATACGGGGGTTTTGGGGGTCGCCGATCACGATTCCAAAGTCAAAATGTCAAAAAAAAACAAAATGGCGGAAGATGTTTTTGAAAATTGACGTGAGTGTGAAATTTTAGATACGGGGGTTTTGAGGGTCGCCGATCACGATTCCATAGTCAAAATGTCAAAAAAACAAAATGGCGGAAGATTTTTTTGGAAATTGACGTATGAATGTAAAAAATACGGGGGTTTTGGGGGTCGCCGATCACGATTCCAAAGTCAAAATGTCAAAAAAAAACGAAATGGCGAAAGATGTTTTTGAAAATTGACGTATGAATGCGAAATTTTAGATACGGGGGTGTCTTAGGTCGCCGATCACGATTCCAAAGCCAAAATGTCAAAAAAAATGGCGGAAGAGTTCTTTGAAAATTGACGTATGAATGTGAAATTTTAGATACGGCTTATTACATCTTCAATTCGGTGATTCTTCGAAACGTGATTGAACAGGGTTTAAATTTAATACTTAATTTTTTCTTATCAATAGTAGATTCGAAAACATCAGAATCGTATTGTACACTGTCCCAATGAAAATGTTGCGCTCACTGAGCTCATTGTTTCTTTCGATACTTTAACATGACTTTTGTTTAACATTAAATTACGTTTTTCGCTCTTGAGTGTGAACCGGTTTGTGTAAAAAAACAGTTCGAGTAGAATTTCAAATAAAATATACTATCGGCTTAACAAAATGTATGTAGGGGTGCTTTAAAAGTTTATAAAAGTGGACATTCTAAAAACGTCATGCCAGTGAACGCTTTTTACAGGAAAGGCGCTTCAATGGGGCTTCAATTTAAAACTTGGGCTTTTTACTTTTATTATTATTTCGTGCTCCTTTATTAACGATAGTAGATTTTGAAAAGGTTGACAGGCTTTCACACTTTCGCATCAAAATAGTATTGTACACTGTCTTAATAAAAATGTTGCGCTTCTTGATCTCATTGTGCCTTTACATACTTTAGCACGACTTATGTTTAACATTAAATTACCTTTCTCGCTCTTGAGTGTGTACCGGTTTGTGTAAGAAACAATTCGAGACAAATTTTAAATAAAATAAAAGGCACTTCAATTTAAAACTTGGGGTTTTTACTTTTATTTTCATTTTGTGCTCCTTTATTAATGATAATGGATTTCAAAAAGGTCACACTTTACATCAAAATAGTATTGTACACTGTCTTAATAAAAATGTTGCGCTTTTTGATCTCAATGTGTCTTTGGAAACTTTAACACGACTTATGTTTAACATTAAATTACCTTTCTCGCTCTTGAGTGTGTACCGGTTTATGTCAAAAACAGTTCGAGAAGAATTTTAAATAAAATATCCTATTGGTTCAACAAAGTATATGTATATACAGGGGCGCTTCAGCAGTTAATAAAACCGGACATTCTAAAAAGTCATGCCAGTTATAGCTTTTTACAGGAAAAGCGCTTGAATAAGGCTTAAATTTAAAACTTGGGCTTTTTACCTTTATTATTATTTTGTACTTTTTCATTAACGATAGTGGATTTCGAAAAGATTGATAGGCTATTACACGTTCATATCAAAATAGTATTGTAAACTGTCTTAATGAAAATGTTGCGCTTTTTGAGAGCTCATTGTTTCTTTGGATATTTTGACATGACTTATGTTTAACATTAAATTACCTTTCTCGCTCTTGAGTGTGTACCGGTTTGTGTAAAAAACAATTCCAGAAAAATTTTAAATAGAATATACTATTGGCTTCACAAAATATATGTATATACCGGGATGCTTTAAAAGTTTATAAAACCGGACATTCTAAAAAGCGTCATGTCAGTAATCGCTTTTTACAGGAAAGGCGCTTCAATTTAAAACTTGGGCTTTTTACCTTTATTATTATTTTGTGCTCCTTTACTAAACGATATCGCATTTCGAAAAGGTTGACAGGCTTTTACACTTTCACATCAAAATAGTATTGTAAACTGTCTTAATAAAAATGTTGCGCTTTTTGATCCCATTGTGCCTTTGGATACCTTAACATGACATGTTTAAAATTAAATTACCTTTCTCGGTCTTGAGTGTGTACCAGTTTGTGTTAAAAACAATTCCAGAAGAATTTTAAATAAAACGTCCTATTGGCTTAACAAAAGATATGTATATACAGGGGTGCTTCAAAGGTATATAAAAGTGGACATTCTAAAAAGCGTCATGCCAGTGATCTTGGGTGAAACTTGGGTTTTTTACTTTTATTATTATTTTGTGCTCCTTTATTAATGATAGTGGATTTCAAAAAGGTCACACTTTACATCAAAATAGTATTGTAAACTGTTTTAATGAAAATGTTGCGCTTTTTGAGCTCATTGTGTCTTTGGATACTTTAACATGGCTTATGATTAACAATAAATTACCTTTCTCGCTTTTGAGTGTGTACCGATTTCTGTCAAAAACAGATCGAGAATAATTTTAAATAAAATATACTCTGCTCTTTTATTAACGATAGTGGACTTCGAAAAGGTAGTAACGAAAGTAATATGCTTTATAAATTAAATTTGCTTTACCCATTCACATACATATGATTGCGAGCTATATGTTTGAAGTTCATTAGCATTCTATAAGAATGTTTGAAAGCGACGCCCATTTACCAAACAAAATTTGTTGTAAACATGTTAAACACTATGGAGATACTGAGTATATTTGAGTTATGTCAATTAAAATGACGAGCCCGCGACAGCGGGCGAGTAGTATATATGTAATTCATAACTTTAGATACAGGGGTGTCTTAGGTAGCCGATCACGAATCGAAAGTCAAAATGTTAAAGAAAAACAAAATGGCGGAAGTTTTTTGATAATTGACGTATGAATGTGAAATTTTAGATACGGGGGTGTCTTAGGTCGCCGGTCACGAAGCCAAAGTCAAAATGTCAAAAAAAAAATGGCGGAAGTGTTTTTGAAAATTGACGTATGAATGTGAAATTTTAGATACGGGGGTGTCTTAGGTCGCCGGTCACGAATCCAAAGTCAAAATGTCAAAAAAAAACAAAATGGCAGAAGAATTTTTTGAAAATTGACGTATGAATATGAAATTTTGGATACGGGGGTGACTTAGGTCGCCGATCACGAATACATAAACATAAGAATGATGTTAAAGTATCCGAAGAAACAATATGCCCAAATGATGAAGTGCATCATTTTCATTGAGACAATCGGGATAATACGCTATTGAAATAACAGTGGAAAAATTTAGTTTATTAACAAAAAGTATGTCAATTGCTCAGAAACAATTTAAGATAGGCATGCACAATATTAATAAAAAAGAACCTAATAATCAGTTTGACACTGAGATATTTTCACCCAAATTATTTGAATTGGAACAGCGCTTTCATAATGAAATTTTGGTCAGCATAATTGAAATATTCGTTTGTCACATACTCAAAATTAGTTCGCACGTCAATTAAAAATGAAGGACTTGTATTGAAGAACATTTTAAATTTTCAATGATTTACATTATACTACTCGCCCGCTATCGCGGGCTCGTCATTTTAATTGACATGCTCAAATATACGTAGTATCTCCATAGTGTTTAACATGTTTACAACAAATTTTGTTTGGTAAATGGGCGTCGCTTTCAAACATTCTTATAGAATGCTAATGAATGCTGATGAACTTCAAACATATAGCTCGCAAACATATGTATGTGAATGGGTAAAGCAAATTTAATTTATAAAGCATATTACTTTCGTTACTACCTTTTCGAAGTCCACTATCGTTAATAAAAGAGCAGAGTATATTTTATTTAAAATTATTCTCGATCTGTTTTTGACAGAAATCGGTACACACTCAAGAGCGAGGAAGGTAATTTAATGTTAATCATAAGCCATGTTAAAGTATCCAAAGACACAATGAGCTCAAAAAGCGCAACATTTTTATTAAAACAGTTTACAATACTATTTTGATGTAAAGTGTGACCTTTTTGAAATCCACTATCATTAATAAAGGAGAACAAAATAATAATAAAAGTAAAAAACCCAAGTTTTAAATTTAAGCCCTTTTGAAGCGCCTTTCTTGTAAACAGCGCTTTCTAGAATGTCCATTTTTATAAATTTTTGAAGCACCCCTATATATACATATATTTTGTTAAGTCAATAGGATATTTTATTTAAAATTCTTCTCGAATTGTTTTTAACACAAACCGGTACACACTCAAGAGCGAGAAAGGTAATTTAATGTTAAACATAAGTCGTGTTAAAGTATGCAAAGACACAATGAGATCAAAAAGCGCAATATTTTTATTAAGACAGTGTACAATACTATTTTGATGTGAAAGTGTAAAAGCCTGGCAACCTTTTCGAAATCGACTATCGTTAATAAAGGAGCACAAAATAATAATAAAAGTAAAAAGGCCAAGTTTTAAATTGAAGCGCCTTTCCTGTAAAAAGCGATCACTGGCATGACGCTTTTTAGAATGTTCACTTTTATAAACTTTTGAAGCACCCCTACATATATTTTGTTAAGCCAATGGTATATTTTATTTAAAATTCTTCTCGAACTGTTTTTACACAAACTGGTACACACTCAAGACCGAGAAAGGTAATTTAATGTTAAACATAAGTCATGTTAAAGTATCGAAAGAAACAATGAGCTCAATGAGCGCAACATTTTCATCGAGACAGTGTACAATACTATTCTGATGCTTTCGAATTTACTATCGTTAAGAAAAAATGAAGTATTAAATCTAAACCCTGTTCAATCAAGTTTCAAAGAATCGTCAAATTGAAGACGTAATAAGCGACCACAAACACCCCGGTATCCAAAATTTCACAAACATTCATTAATTTTCAAAAAACTCTTCCTCCATTTTTTTTGACATTTGGCTATGGATTCGTGATCGGCGATCTAAGACACCCCCGTACCTAAAATTTCACATTTATACGTCAATTTTCAAAAAATTCTTCCTCCATTTTGTTTTTTTTGACATTTTGAGTATGGATTCGTGATCGGCGACCTAAGGCACCCCCGTATCCAAAATTTCACATTCACACGTCAATTTTCAAAAAATCTTCCTGCATTTTATTTTTCTTTTGACATTTTGACTTTGGATTCGTGATCGGCGACCTAAGACACCCTCCCATCTAAAATTTCACATTCATAACTCAATTTTCAAAAAACTCTTCCGCCATTTTGCTTTTTTTGACATTTTGACTATGGATCCGTGATCGGTGACCTAAATCACCCCCGTATCCAAAATTTCACATTCATACCTCAATTTTCAAAAAACTTTCCGCCATTTTGTTTTTTTTGACATTTTGACTTTGTATTCGTGATCGGCGACCTAAGTCACCCCCGTATCCAAAATTTCATATTCATACGTCAATTTTCAAAAAATTCTTCTGCCATTTTGTTTTTTTTTGACATTTTGACTTTGGATTCGTGACCGGCGACCTAAGACACCCCCGTATCTAAAATTTCACATTCATACGTCAATTTTCAAAAACACTTCCGCCATTTTTTTTTTGACATTTTGACTTTGGCTTCGTGACCGGCGACCTAAGACACCCCCGTATCTAAAATTTCACATTCATACGTCAATTATCAAAAAACTTCCGCCATTTTGTTTTTCTTTAACATTTTGACTTTCGATTCGTGATCGGCTACCTAAGACACCCCTGTATCTAAAGTTATGAATTACATATATACTACTCGCCCGCTGTCGCGGGCTCGTCATTTTAATTGACATAACTCAAATATACTCAGTATCTCCATAGTGTTTAACATGTTTACAACAAATTTTGTTTGGTAAATGGGCGTCGCTTTCAAGCATTCTATAAGAATGTTTGAAAGCGACGCCCATTTACCAAACAAAATTTGTTGTAAACATGTTAAACACTATGGAGATACTGAGTATATTTGAGTTATGTCAATTAAAATGACGAGCCCGCGACAGCGGGCGAGTAGTATATATGTAATTCATAACTTTAGATACAGGGGTGTCTTAGGTAGCCGATCACGAATCGAAAGTCAAAATGTTAAAGAAAAACAAAATGGCGGAAGTTTTTTGATAATTGACGTATGAATGTGAAATTTTAGATACGGGGGTGTCTTAGGTCGCCGGTCACGAAGCCAAAGTCAAAATGTCAAAAAAAAAATGGCGGAAGTGTTTTTGAAAATTGACGTATGAATGTGAAATTTTAGATACGGGGGTGTCTTAGGTCGCCGGTCACGAATCCAAAGTCAAAATGTCAAAAAAAAACAAAATGGCAGAAGAATTTTTTGAAAATTGACGTATGAATATGAAATTTTGGATACGGGGGTGACTTAGGTCGCCGATCACGAATACAAAGTCAAAATGTCAAAAAAAACAAAATGGCGGAAAGTTTTTTGAAAATTGAGGTATGAATGTGAAATTTTGGATACGGGGGTGATTTAGGTCACCGATCACGGATCCATAGTCAAAATGTCAAAAAAAGCAAAATGGCGGAAGAGTTTTTTGAAAATTGAGTTATGAATGTGAAATTTTAGATGGGAGGGTGTCTTAGGTCGCCGATCACGAATCCAAAGTCAAAATGTCAAAAGAAAAATAAAATGCAGGAAGATTTTTTGAAAATTGACGTGTGAATGTGAAATTTTGGATACGGGGGTGCCTTAGGTCGCCGATCACGAATCCATACTCAAAATGTCAAAAAAAACAAAATGGAGGAAGAATTTTTTGAAAATTGACGTATAAATGTGAAATTTTAGGTACGGGGGTGTCTTAGATCGCCGATCACGAATCCATAGTCAAAATGTCAAAAAAAATGGAGGAAGAGTTTTTTGAAAATTAATGAATGTTTGTGAAATTTTGGATACCGGGGTGTTTGTGGTCGCTTATTACGTCTTCAATTTGACGATTCTTTGAAACTTGATTGAACAGGGTTTAGATTTAATACTTCATTTTTTCTTAACGATAGTAAATTCGAAAGCATCAGAATAGTATTGTACACTGTCTCGATGAAAATGTTGCGCTCATTGAGCTCATTGTTTCTTTCGATACTTTAACATGACTTATGTTTAACATTAAATTACCTTTCTCGGTCTTGAGTGTGTACCAGTTTGTGTAAAAACAGTTCGAGAAGAATTTTAAATAAAATATACCATTGGCTTAACAAAATATATGTAGGGGTGCTTCAAAAGTTTATAAAAGTGAACATTCTAAAAAGCGTCATGCCAGTGATCGCTTTTTACAGGAAAGGCGCTTCAATTTAAAACTTGGCCTTTTTACTTTTATTATTATTTTGTGCTCCTTTATTAACGATAGTCGATTTCGAAAAGGTTGCCAGGCTTTTACACTTTCACATCAAAATAGTATTGTACACTGTCTTAATAAAAATATTGCGCTTTTTGATCTCATTGTGTCTTTGCATACTTTAACACGACTTATGTTTAACATTAAATTACCTTTCTCGCTCTTGAGTGTGTACCGGTTTGTGTTAAAAACAATTCGAGAAGAATTTTAAATAAAATATCCTATTGACTTAACAAAATATATGTATATATAGGGGTGCTTCAAAAATTTATAAAAATGGACATTCTAGAAAGCGCTGTTTACAAGAAAGGCGCTTCAAAAGGGCTTAAATTTAAAACTTGGGTTTTTTACTTTTATTATTATTTTGTTCTCCTTTATTAATGATAGTGGATTTCAAAAAGGTCACACTTTACATCAAAATAGTATTGTAAACTGTTTTAATAAAAATGTTGCGCTTTTTGAGCTCATTGTGTCTTTGGATACTTTAACATGGCTTATGATTAACATTAAATTACCTTCCTCGCTCTTGAGTGTGTACCGATTTCTGTCAAAAACAGATCGAGAATAATTTTAAATAAAATATACTCTGCTCTTTTATTAACGATAGTGGACTTCGAAAAGGTAGTAACGAAAGTAATATGCTTTATAAATTAAATTTGCTTTACCCATTCACATACATATGTTTGCGAGCTATATGTTTGAAGTTCATCAGCATTCATTAGCATTCTATAAGAATGTTTGAAAGCGACGCCCATTTACCAAACAAAATTTGTTGTAAACATGTTAAACACTATGGAGATACTACGTATATTTGAGCATGTCAATTAAAATGACGAGCCCGCGATAGCGGGCGAGTAGTATAATGTAAATCATTGAAAATTTAAAATGTTCTTCAATACAAGTCCTTCATTTTTAATTGACGTGCGAACTAATTTTGAGTATGTGACAAACGAATATTTCAATTATGCTGACCAAAATTTCATTATGAAAGCGCTGTTCCAATTCAAATAATTTGGGTGAAAATATCTCAGTGTCAAACTGATTATTAGGTTCTTTTTTATTAATATTGTGCATGCCTATCTTAAATTGTTTCTGAGCAATTGACATACTTTTTGTTAATAAACTAAATTTTTCCACTGTTATTTCAATAGCGTATTATCCCGATTGTCTCAATGAAAATGATGCACTTCATCATTTGGGCATATTGTTTCTTCGGATACTTTAACATCATTCTTATGTTTAACATTAAATTATCTTTCTCGCTCTTCATTGTGTAACAGTTTGTGTAAAAAAAATTCTAGAAGAATTCTAAATGAAATATACAATTGGCTTTACAAAATATATGTATATACCACGAGAGTGATCGCCTTTTACAGGAAACTGTAAAAAGCTGTAAGCGGGCACGAAAAAGGCGAATTCAAGCTCGAAAAGATGAAGCATTAGCTCACAAACATTCAACACAATAAATATTGCAATATATAATAATTGGCCCAATGATAATAGTGTATAGGTAAGAAATTTATAAATTCGATTCCTTATTTGTTTATAAATACTTTCTACTCATTTTTAGCAATTATCATTACATGCCTGGAGTCATTTCGTCCATGAATTAAGTTGTAAAAATACTTCAATATTATAAGATATTGTAAATAGAAAAAAGAAACTAAAATATATTCCTACCAGATTAAACAAGCACTTAATCATGTTGTTACTGTGCCAGGCAAATTGAGAAGTAATATCATACGTATTCAAAAAAGATTGTTTAATTATCATTGGTGAAAATGAACTTCCCGCGACATCGTCAATTACAATAATTCAAAATAGAAATTCTATAAGGATGTTTTACAGTATTTTCGAATATAACAATAAGTAATCAATATTACCATAGTACATATATTATATCTATATATTCCTTAAATTGTAGGTGTACAATGCAAAAGAAAATAATTATGTATAGTGTGAACAAGGCTTTACCAACATTATTAAGCATCATACATAACTGACAGTTGTAATACAATTTACCACAAAGAAACACTGCAAATTATAAAAGTATAGGAATGGAAATCATAAAAAATGCCAATGAAATAAATATTATTTGTTATAGAACAATAATTAAATGAATTATTTAAAAGTATACATTCGCGTCAACAAAACATAATTCTAATAAAGCTATCTACAAGTTTGTATAAAATAAAATGTTTTTTTTTTAAATTCTAATGAATTTTCATTTAAACCAAAAAGACCAATGGAATCGACATATTGCTGTGGTGCATAAATAAATGTTTATTTATGCTGTAGCATATAAGTATATTCATTCATATTTATTATAAATAATGTTATTGCCACACGTTGGGCATCGCCATTTAATTTATGCTGTGACATATAAATATTTATTTTAAATAACAATATTGCCATATAATTTATATGCTGTAACAACATACTTTTGTGTGTATTACCACACGTAGGGTATAGTCTTTTGTACACCTTATACTCTTTAAATTATTCTTTACACACCAAGAACTTATAATTGGTTTTGTGTTTTATCTTACATTGTTTTGTCGTGTACCTTATAACTATTGTGGGTCCTGGCAATGTTTGTGGTTCCTTCTTATTTGCTGATGATTTTTCTCTTGTTCATTATAGGGAAAAAGGTAATAGTTTTGTTCAAAGAAAAAAAAACTGTATGTCTATTCAACATAATCATGTATTTTTTTATTTTGTAATTTATGGATTCAAAAATATAGTTTCCTTTATATGCACACCTTTATGCTCTACACAAGATACATAATTGAAAAATGCTCATATCATTTATACCTAATGCCGGTTGTAATGTATGTAAATCTTTTGTTTATTTATTTATTCTATCAAACAAAAATAAATATTTATCCTGCAAATGAACAAATGTAAATTTTTATTGTACATTTATGAATATACTCATCGACGTTATAATATTTATGGATAGGCTTCAATTAATTGCTTTAGACAACCATTTGCACGTGTTGTATCGAGCTCTTAATCTATGCCTTGTGAAATTCTAATTTATTATTCGCTTAATTTGAAAGAAATTAATGATGTCTAGACAATACGATGAAGAAAATGCTCATTTTCACGTAACATCTCTCCAACTGACCAACACCATTAATCCTGTTTAGTTGTAATTCCAACTATATAAATTTTAAAATAAATCTTACAGGATAAATTATTTACTTGTCTATTTTTTGTCCAACAATACATTGATTAATCATTCGCACGTAAAAATCAATGTCTGTCCAACAACTCGTATAACTTCATTTTCAAAAGAAATAATAAACTTACTTGTTATCAATAAATCTATTTTGAATGTCCATTATGAACGCTTCAAATGAATTCAAATGTATTAAATAAAATAAATTCCTGTGACTATATGTGTTAAAGAAATAATGAAAAACTACAGTATAACAATAAAAAAAAAACTATTCTTTAAGAGATCTTCCTTTTGTAAGTGTTTTGAGAAGTTCACCTCTCGGAGGTGTTATCAGAAAGTCCCTTCCTCTCGGAAGTGTTATCAGAAAGTCCCTTCCTCTCGGAAGTGTTATCAGAAAGTCCCTTCCTCTCGGAAGTGTTATCAGAAAGTCTCTTCCTCTCGGAAGTGTTATCAGAAAGTCCCTTCCTCTCGGAAGTGTTATCAGAAAGTCTGTCTTGTCGAATCTTGTCTTCCTTTTTATAGCGGCAAAAATAAACTATGTTGACCATTGCGCCCTCTAGTCCATGTTTAGGTTGGTACTGGAATACACTTTTCCCGTGAAATCGCTGCCCATATGTTGCCGCCTTGATTCACGCACACATACACATTTTGTTCTGACAGTTCACAATTCACTTAAACGTCAACATAACCTTCCAATTCAAAGGTCCCCTCTGCTTTGCACATGATTCCCAATGGTAGGTTTATTCTTGTTACTAATACCATCCTTCCTTGTACTCGTCAATGAACCTATTACCTTGTTCATTGTTCGACACATACTTTTTCTTTCCATTTATTTATGTTAGTTTTACTTTTCTTTTAGCCGGAGTTCGCCTTGGAAAAATGGGAAACACGTCGAAGATAACCATTATTCCGCACTGCCTTGTCCTTGTAGAACACATCCGCCTCTAGTCCCTGAAGTATTGTGTTACGAACAAACCATGAACACAGATACCTTTTTATTTGTGATATCAGCTTTTAAATACAAAAAATATGTCACTGCTGATTGCTTCTATGTTTAACATATTTTTATATCCTTTTTTATTAATCTAGTATTAAGCTAAGGTAAATTTTATTCTTTAATACTATCTATTTCATAAACTCTCATAACATTTTATTGCCTTATGCATATAAATTTCATTTCTTTTCATGATTTATAACCCATGCTTTTTGTGTATCTTTTCTACAAAAGAAATATATTACTTATATTTATTTTGTCTTTATTTTATATATTTCTTTATTTAATAAATTTTTATTCTACATCTTTTGTTTATATATTTATTTAATAAATTTTTCTTGCATATTTCATCATTTACTGTTATAATAAAAATTTGACTATAAGTATGCAACTTTGTATACCTTCATGTAAGTTTTGTTGCATCGTTTTACTCAATAATATTTAAATAGGACTTTTTGTTGTTTTTATTTTTATTTCTAAGCTTAAACTAATTCTTAAATCAATCTCTAAAACTATTCTTATTTTACAAATTATGCGAGTTCACGGCATATCCCTTGGTTATTATATTTTGTCGTGAATCGTCAACAAAGATTATTATAGCATGAACGACACATATAATAACCATTGTGAAAACTCACACAAATGATTATTAATTTTCTACGTCTATATAATCATAGAGCATAGATATGTGATTAACGATACTTAATGCTAAATTTCTTATAGCTATTGCATTATTTGATGCGTCGCATCTTAAAACAAATTCTTCATTAATATCGGGTAAATTTTCTATTAATGCTTTGCAAAAATTTTCTTTCACTTCTTCAAATGCTTTGAGAGTTTCAGGAGTCCATTTAAATTTCACTCCCTTCTTTATTATTGCAATTAATGTAAGCATGAAGGCAAAATATTTCCTTTCATCCTTTTGTACTTTGCTTCTTTCATGAGTCTTTTTAAACTTGACTCCTTTCTTTCTAATTACAAATAACATTACTAAGAATGAACAATCATTTATTGAATCATTACGTATTGTTGCCAGCCAAAAAGTACGCCTCCGATCGGTCCTTTTGAACTGTTCGATATTTACACACATTGTTAATAAAAATGTAACGCTCTGTTGAGCTTCAAAATAAGGTGAGGTCCTTGAGTTAAGGCCCCTTGCATCAAGACATAAGCGTAATTTTGTTTCTTTCTGATTGCCTGTATTTTTCTTCACTACCACTACTATTGGATTTATAAATGTTGATTCTGTTCTTTCTATAATTTTATTTTTTAACATTTCTTTAATTTCTAATTTGACTTGTTCTCTGTATTTATTGGGGACAGGATAATTTTTAACTTTAAAAGGTTGTGTTTCATCTACTTTTAGCCTGTGTTCATAGCCTTTTGCTAAACCAGGTTTATTATCAAATAACTCCTTATACTTGCTGACAAGATTGCTCACATGGCTTATGTATTGTTTATCGCAATTTAAATTCGTACCATCCCTATATTGCGTGAAGTCCTCACTTTGACGATGCTTCACAGGATGTGCACACTTATTGTCTAATAAACTACTATCCATTTTATTTGTGAGATTTTGTTCAGCATTATTTATATATAAATTATTAATTAATATCTCATCTTCCTGTGTTTCCTTACACCAGGAGATTATTGAATTTTTAATATGAAATGTTTTGTTTTCCATATTTATTTTTGTACCATATTGACTTAAAAAGTCTATCCCCAAAATACAATTGCTGTTCAAATTAGGCACTATTATGAATTCTGTTAATAAATTTAAACTACCTATTCTAACATTTATACAAAAAACTTTATCTATAGTAATGATGTGTTTCTTATTTGCATTTATTAAGTTTACTTTTCTTATAGGCATATAATATCCTAATTTTTCTATGTCTTTATCTATAATACTACTATCTAATAAGGATAATTGCGCTCCTGTGTCTAATAATGCTTCTATCTCTTCGTTCCCTATTTTTACTGTTATGTGTGGTAATTCCGTCGTGATTTTCTTTAGATCGTCAAAGTTATATACGTTTTGTACCTTCTTTTTCTTTTTGACTGGCCTTTCTAAAAATCCAACGATGTCGCATTTGAGTAGGTGGAATTTACCCATTCTTTATTTGTCGATAATTGTCTTGAATCCTTGGGTATTGCACCTTTTGATTCTGTTTTTTCCTTAGTACTGATTTCTTTTTTCTCTTCACTTATTTGAACATTGTTCACTCTTCTTTCCCTCTCAGGGTTTCTTTCTTTCTTCTCATAATTCTGTTCTTTCTCCCTCTCATTTTCATAGTGTCTTGCTTTATTGTATGAATATGGATTGTTCCCATAGCTTGGCTTATTATATGTATAAGGGTTGTTTCCATAATTCTGTTTACCCTGATTTTGATTGTACCCATTATTATTGTACTGTTTATCTTGATTGTAACGAGGTGTCTTGTTTATATGTGGATTATTTCCATTGTTGTATTTATTATTATCATTTCTGGGTGGATCGTTTGTATATTTGATGCTTCCATAACTCTTGCTGTTTCCCTTCTCATCCACATCGTCTAATCTCTTGACCAGTTCCAGGAGTGCTTCAATGTTATCTATTCCTTGAAGTGCCACCGCCTGTGTAACGTTGTGGTCAAAGTGTGCTGCTAGCTGTGAAACAATATCACTTTCTTCAATGGTTGGTTGGATGTATTTAAGAAAAGAATATTTTCTTATGATGTAGTTTTCTCTAGAAGATCCAGCTCTGTATTTGCCAAACACTAAATCGTGTCTAATCTTCCTCTGCTGAGTCTGTCCCCAGTACTGTCTCACAAAACGAATCTCAAATTCTTTGAAATCCACTACTTCATCTATTATCATATCGTACCACTGAAGTGCATAATCCTTTAAACAACCTCTTATGAAATGTAGCCTTGACATCTCATCAGATATTCCCCTCATATATGTTTTTATCGTTCTCATAAACGCCATTGGATTATCTTTGTAAAATCCTGAGAATTTTGGTATATTCTCTGCGCTACCAGGTATTTGTGTCAAAGATACACTAGGTGTACTAACCCCATGTACTTTGTTCTCTAACCCTTTTATAGTGTTTTCAAAGTTTAAAGTTTTGTTTTGTAGGGTCAACATTGTGTCCGTACAAACACCATATTTTATTTTACAATCTTCCACTTGGTGTGAAAGTTCTTGTATTTGCTCTTGATGTTGCACATTATTCCCTTTCACTTTATTTTCAAGAGAATTTATTTTCTCATCTACCTTATCAAAATTAGCTTGTGTTTTGGCAGATCTTTCGTTGATTTCTTTTATTAAGAATGTGCCTTTACTTTCACATTTCTTTTCGTTAAAGTTTATTTGTTTATTTAGAGTTGAAACTGACTGTTCTAACTTTAATTCTACTTTTGCATTTAATTCTAAAGTTTCTCTTCTTAACTCTGCGAAACCTTCGTCTATTTTTGAGTTTATTTCTATTTTATTTTGTTCTAATTTTTGATTTATACTCAAATTATTTTGTTCTAGTTTTTGATTTATACTTAAATTATTTTCTACTAATTTTCGATTATTCTCTTCAAATTTCTTGTTCATATTTCTATCGTTTTCTTCTATTCTGCTGAATAGTTTATTAAAAAGATTCTCAAGTTTTTGTTCACCAGCTACGCCACTGATGCTTTCTGCTTGTGTGCTACCATCAAGTGTTCGATCCTCTGATTCAGGTTTTTCTGACTCTGAATCAGAAGATACTGGACGATTGTCCCTGTATTGTGTGAATTGTGAACCTTCACCATTATTCTTATCTTTATCTGCCATTTTTATCTTATTCCTAACTTATAAATTAATAACTAAACTTATCTAATCAAATACTATTCCTCCTTTTTTTTTTTTTTTATATCCCTTTCTAAACAAGAGAAATTGATAATTCATCAGTAAATGAAAATTGAGGTAATCTGTCTCTAACTTGGACACTGAATAATTATTCTATTTACTAATAAATAAAAAAAATGAAACAAACTTTGTACCCATTATTTGTACAAAATAAATTATTATTTTTTTGTTTATACATTTAAAAAAACAAAAATTGCATTGCTTCACAACGTTAAATGTTATGTAAATAATTATTGACAAACGAGAAAATGAATACAATGCTCCACTATGTTAAGCAACATTAATTATATATCTATATTTTTTTCTTTTAAACAATTATGAAAAATAATGCATTGCCTCTCTATTTTGGGCGTTAAATAAATACATGATTAATAAACAACAAGAAAAGGAATACATTGCCCCACGTTGGGCGCCATTTAATTTATGCTGTGGTGCATAAATAAATGTTTATTTATGCTGTAGCATATAAGTATATTCATTCATATTTATTATAAATAATGTTATTGCCACACGTTGGGCATCGCCATTTAATTTATGCTGTGACATATAAATATTTATTTTAAATAACAATATTGCCATATAATTTATATGCTGTAACAACATACTTTTGTGTGTATTACCACACGTAGGGTATAGTCTTTTGTACACCTTATACTCTTTAAATTATTCTTTACACACCAAGAACTTATAATTGGTTTTGTGTTTTATCTTACATTGTTTTGTCGTGTACCTTATAACTATTGTGGGTCCTGGCAATGTTTGTGGTTCCTTCTTATTTGCTGATGATTTTTCTCTTGTTCATTATAGGGAAAAAGGTAATAGTTTTGTTCAAAGAAAAAAAAACTGTATGTCTATTCAACATAATCATGTATTTTTTTATTTTGTAATTTATGGATTCAAAAATATAGTTTCCTTTATATGCACACCTTTATGCTCTACACAAGATACATAATTGAAAAATGCTCATATCATTTATACCTAATGCCGGTTGTAATGTATGTAAATCTTTTGTTTATTTATTTATTCTATCAAACAAAAATAAATATTTATCCTGCAAATGAACAAATGTAAATTTTTATTGTACATTTATGAATATACTCATCGACGTTATAATATTTATGGATAGGCTTCAATTAATTGCTTTAGACAACCATTTGCACGTGTTGTATCGAGCTCTTAATCTATGCCTTGTGAAATTCTAATTTATTATTCGCTTAATTTGAAAGAAATTAATGATGTCTAGACAATACGATGAAGAAAATGCTCATTTTCACGTAACATCTCTCCAACTGACCAACACCATTAATCCTGTTTAGTTGTAATTCCAACTATATAAATTTTAAAATAAATCTTACAGGATAAATTATTTACTTGTCTATTTTTTGTCCAACAATACATTGATTAATCATTCGCACGTAAAAATCAATGTCTGTCCAACAACTCGTATAACTTCATTTTCAAAAGAAATAATAAACTTACTTGTTATCAATAAATCTATTTTGAATGTCCATTATGAACGCTTCAAATGAATTCAAATGTATTAAATAAAATAAATTCCTGTGACTATATGTGTTAAAGAAATAATGAAAAACTACAGTATAACAATAAAAAAAAAACTATTCTTTAAGAGATCTTCCTTTTGTAAGTGTTTTGAGAAGTTCACCTCTCGGAGGTGTTATCAGAAAGTCCCTTCCTCTCGGAAGTGTTATCAGAAAGTCCCTTCCTCTCGGAAGTGTTATCAGAAAGTCCCTTCCTCTCGGAAGTGTTATCAGAAAGTCTCTTCCTCTCGGAAGTGTTATCAGAAAGTCCCTTCCTCTCGGAAGTGTTATCAGAAAGTCTGTCTTGTCGAATCTTGTCTTCCTTTTTATAGCGGCAAAAATAAACTATGTTGACCATTGCGCCCTCTAGTCCATGTTTAGGTTGGTACTGGAATACACTTTTCCCGTGAAATCGCTGCCCATATGTTGCCGCCTTGATTCACGCACACATACACATTTTGTTCTGACAGTTCACAATTCACTTAAACGTCAACATAACCTTCCAATTCAAAGGTCCCCTCTGCTTTGCACATGATTCCCAATGGTAGGTTTATTCTTGTTACTAATACCATCCTTCCTTGTACTCGTCAATGAACCTATTACCTTGTTCATTGTTCGACACATACTTTTTCTTTCCATTTATTTATGTTAGTTTTACTTTTCTTTTAGCCGGAGTTCGCCTTGGAAAAATGGGAAACACGTCGAAGATAACCATTATTCCGCACTGCCTTGTCCTTGTAGAACACGTCCGCCTCTAGTCCCTGAAGTATTGTGTTACGAACAAACCATGAACACAGATACCTTTTTATTTGTGATATCAGCTTTTAAATACAAAAAATATGTCACTGCTGATTGCTTCTATGTTTAACATATTTTTATATCCTTTTTTATTAATCTAGTATTAAGCTAAGGTAAATTTTATTCTTTAATACTATCTATTTCATAAACTCTCATAACATTTTATTGCCTTATGCATATAAATTTCATTTCTTTTCATGATTTATAACCCATGCTTTTTGTGTATCTTTTCTACAAAAGAAATATATTACTTATATTTATTTTGTCTTTATTTTATATATTTCTTTATTTAATAAATTTTTATTCTACATCTTTTGTTTATATATTTATTTAATAAATTTTTCTTGCATATTTCATCATTTACTGTTATAATAAAAATTTGACTATAAGTATGCAACTTTGTATACCTTCATGTAAGTTTTGTTGCATCGTTTTACTCAATAATATTTAAATAGGACTTTTTGTTGTTTTTATTTTTATTTCTAAGCTTAAACTAATTCTTAAATCAATCTCTAAAACTATTCTTATTTTACAAATTATGCGAGTTCACGGCAATATGTATATAAACCTAATGCATGTAAATTAGCATCACATGTATATACTACTGGTCATTCCATACTATTTGATCGAACTAACATCTTGTATAAAGAATCTAATTTGACTAAGAGATTATTTCTAGAAACTCTTTGTATTAATGTTTTTACACCAAATATTAACTCTAGATCAGACTCCCAAAATTTTAGCAACATTTATTCAGGTTTACTAAAATTTGTTAATGACAAAATTTTGAATAAAATTAAAATTCACTAATTGTCATGTTTTTCATATACATGATTACCACTTTTAGTTTTTTCAAATATTATAGGTATATAAAATATTGTTTTTTAAATAAGACACATATAAATTTAACAGTGTGATATATCTGAGGTTTGAAACCTGATGTGCGCTTTGTAATAGAAAAGATTTTTTTTTGTTTACAATTTTGTATATGTCATCTTGACGTTTATACTTATAAGTCACTCTCAGATTATGTTAAATTTTTAATGTTCGTCAAACCTATATATTTTATGTCCTAGTGTGGCAATTGTAAGATAATTTATAGTTAACTTAACAGTTGTCCCTAATTTAAGTATTTTGTAGATCTGATGAAGGAATAAATATATTTCCGAAACGTTATTTAGCCAACAATTGTGTTTTGAATCAACTATCCAGCCCAAAATTCTACTTTTATTAAAGTAGTAATTATTTCATATTATACGTAGATATACAGCAAGAGCGCGCGAGGTATGATCACCCGATGGTATACGTAAACTCGCATCTAAACGTGGTCCGATAATACATATTAGAGTAACGGCACAACATACTAGCATTGCCTGCTCATATTCAAACTCATAGTGATCTGATTATTTTTTTGCAGATTGACAAAAAGAACAAATTAAATTTTCTCTTTAAGTGATGACGATTGCTTAGATAACTAAGTCGATAATAACGCGAAGATTGTAATACTTATAACGTAATTATGATTATCCTAATGAAATTAAATAATAATGTAGTTGTGTACAAAGTTATAGCAGTACAACTGGGTTTTAGAATGAAATAAAAACAACTCGCCTGAAAGATCTGCAGAATAAACTAAGATGTCTAGAGAAAAATAAATAAATAGAAATTTCATGGTAAAAAAAAAACTATAAATAAGTATAACAGGAATACCATAAAATAACATAAAAACGACCCTTGAAATAGAAATTAAAATTAGAGATTCTCTCCAGTAAATATAACGAAATAACAACTCTGGAAAAATAAATCTATATATCTATATCTGGCGAACACAGCTAGCGGAGATCATTTGCCGAATATACGTCCGAAGAATATCGACTAGCATCGGGTGATCATACCCCGCGCGCTCAAGCTGTATACACTCAGTATGCATATACAATAATATAATTTTTAAAAATTCTTAATTATATATGGCAAAGTACAAGTAACTATAAAATAGAACTAAATCGAAAGTAAATGCATTTGAACCTATAGAAATTACACATGCTCAAATTTGTTCATTTTCTTTTTGGTGCTTCGTTTACTTGCAATATCCCTATTTTTCCGTTTGCACCACCAAGACATTCCAATTCCGAAAACTGATTTTACGCATGCTTCAGTAATAAATAAATGATGAGTGGTACAGTGAAGAATGGTAAAATCAACCTCATCCTTTATAATTCCTTGAAATGTTTTATAAAGGTCTCTATTGTGCGTATTGTTTAAAAACACTTCTAACAACGTTATTATTTGCCCTACACACACTACAAATTTTTCTGTAGGATAGCACAAATGCAGACTTGTATGACTCCATTCTTTAAAAGTTATATACAAATTGTGAGGATTCGCAGAATTAGACAGGAGGTCTTTCTTACAAACGTGGCAATTATTGTGTTTTAAAAGTGATTTCACAATATAGCCACTGACATATGCAACGGATAAAGTACTACACTCTCTCACCTTTACAGCTTTCTCGATTGCTGCTACAGAAACTGAATCGGTATTAAGTTTTTCCTGAGGTGTTTGAGATTGTGCATCTAAATCTTCGTCTACTTCACTCGAATCCAGAAAATTTGTCAAATCACTCAAGAGTTCATGGTCGTCGTCTTCACAATTTGTGCCTACTGAAGTGTTTACAAGTCCATTTAAAATTTGTGTCTTCAAGCTGCCAGTAAATTGTGAAGCAGTAGGATTATCACCACTACCACAGCCACCCGTAATTACACCAAAAAGGTTTTCCAGTGAATCCTGGTTAAGTGAACGTGGTCGAAGACTTGTAAATCCCTATGATTGCAAGTAAATCCAGACGTGCTGAATACTGGTCAAAGACTCTAACCAACCTATTTGCGAAGGGGGTTTCCCACTTCTCAATGTACCCGTTTTCGTATATCGCAAGTACCTCCAATTTTTAACTTTTTTGATAGCTTCTGTCCAGTATTTCATATGTGATGAATCTTTTGTGACACAGCAATTGAGCGCTTTGGCACCTTCAAACTCATCTTGGGTCTCCTTACTAAATTTCTTGCAGCCATTAAAGCTGTCAAACAGCTCGTCGACCTGCTGTGCAAAAGTAGCTGTGGCAAGGGCCTCTTGATGAATTTCATCTGAAACATCATAATATAACTACAATACAAAATTTGTAAAATTAATGAAAAACTTACCACGAACTGCTACTGTGTAAATATAGGACGCAACAGAATGGCTCATAACTTGAGCAGCAATGCAGACCTTCATTGCATACTGCATTTTTGGTGCCAGATGAACATCTTTAATTTTGTGTAAATGTCGGAAGACCAATGGTGATTCCTTGTCTTTGTTGTGTGCATCAACAATATCTCTGAAACGCGTCGTCATAGTCTTGCTTTCGACAATATCTACAGTCACTTCAACGTTAAATTTCCTTAACAGGGATGCAGTGCACTTTAATAAATGTGGGGGGTCATAGATGGTGTAGATTTTTCTGTCATTTATCTGAATATATGGATGTTGTAACGAAGAACCCATATTTTTTAATGTTCGCACATTTGTCGAGCCCATGTCACATACAGTTGCCACAACTTCCAATTTCGCAATGATTTCAGCAGCTACAATTACATCTTTTATAAGTTTTTCAAGAATGTTTGCTGGACATCCATTGCGGCTAAAATAGTATGCCAATGGTTGTTTCCACTTCCGATCACCTACTCCCTGGCACATGAAGACAAGAGCTTTATTTGCAACTTTAACTGACTGAAAATCCATGCCATAATCCTCAAGGCCAGTGATCTTGTCAGTTTTTTGATCATATTGTACATTTTCTTTAATGTCCATTTCGTCACAAAGAAGCACACAATATTTATCAGCATCATTCGCCAAACATTTTGCAATGTTTTCACAAATATGTTTATTTATCCCTGGATGAAAAGGCAGCTTTTCTAAAAGAGTCAGCAATGTCCTTTTGGAAGGGAGTGCCACAAGCATTCGCAATAAACTGTAGCATCTAGGACCTCGTTTCAGTAGAGCCAAGGCTGTTACCTTCTCCGAAGTTGTCCATCTTCTACCCTTTGCTGGTCTTTTTGCACAACGTAATTGGGAAATTAAAAAATCGATTGTAGAATTTTTCATTCCACCAAATAAATTTTTAACTACATTAGGGTCCGTCAAATTGCAGAGGGCTTTCAAATCATGAGCTCTTTTTCTACAAATTCTCTTTAATTTTCTCACATGTGCTTCCTTACTCATGACAACTCGCATTAATTTTTTCTTGCGGGGTGTTGCATCCACGAGCCTCTTTAAAAGTGACTTCCTCCCTGTGCTAGGACTACTTACTGGTGTGTCCAGCACTTCTAGAAAAATAACGTTGTATTAATATATTACCTAACAGTAATAAATAACTTAAAATAAACAGATAAGTACCCAATTGAGCAGGGACAGTTGCTGCAGATATACTGGGGCTGAGTGTTGTCGATGTACTTGGTGCAATTGGTATGTCTACAAAAAAAAGTTGTGTGATAATACTGTATATTTTTTTTGTCAATAAAAAAACAAATAGGTACTTTATGAACAGTCAACTACACTTCACTTGTACTAGACATATATAAAATTAATTAATGACGTAAACAATTACTTTTTTGTGGTCAATGGAGAATGTTTACTCTATCTAGGCAGTTTTCATAATTAAGGCGTTAATCTTCTGTTCAAAAAAGAGGATTAACCTTAAAAAACTTACCTTCAACAATATTTTCAGAACTCCCTTCAATATCTGTAGATACTAGTGCAGGCAATAAAGTTGGTACAGCGTCCTTTCGTAATTTCCAGGATACGGTATTCACATAACAATCATTGGTAAAATGCTTACTGCAAATTCTGTAATTTCTCATGACAACGCCAGGAATGGGTTTCATGCCCATACTTTTCTGCCACAGTTCAGACCTTAAATACAGAAAAAATTCCGTTTCCATAAGTATTACATTAAATTTTCATCGAAATATTAACTAACCTTGCAGGATTAACTGGAAAACAATGAAGTTTCTTTACTTCATTCTCGCCACAACCACAAACAAGGCCCATTTTTAATTGCAAAACACACTTTACTAACACTTCACTTCACCAAGAACAAGAACAACTGTCAAAACAATGTGAGGTGTGAAGTTTGGAATGAATAATTTTCAGGAGCATCAACCCACTCACTGCCAATCATTAAACACACAACATCCTAACTTTACTGTGGCGCCCCCTCAGTAGAACTTATCGCTTACAGAACAAAGTTAGCTAAATACACAAATTTATAAATCAAATAAAAATAGCCAATACAATAATTTTGCGAACCTTTTTCTGGGTATAGTTGCACGTCTCATATTGTCTCTGCTATGCTCAAGTACAATTAGGCATATGTGCTTACTGAATTTACAACTGTGTCATTTTGTAATATATTCATCATTGACGTAATTTTTAGGAGTCTGAGAGTAGACACGAGATGCATCGGTTGTGTTTTTGGTGTATAGTCAGTGCCGCGCGGTCTACTTGATTTTTTGGTACCCTGTGGTAAGTGAAACACCTGTGGCATTTTCCTATCCTATTTCTGTATACTTCTTTAAAATAACGAAATTACGTACATATTATTAATTTTAAATTATTAATGTCTAACGATCAGGGGGGATTTTTATCCCCCCAAAAAAATACTGAATTGATGGATATATCAGGCCCTCAAGAGAAATTATACTTTGAAGACACAATCCCGTTAATTCAATGTTTAGAATCCCGTATCAAATCCATATCGAATTTAACGTTATTGTCACAAATAGACATTCCAATTTCGATTCTTCCCGAACTACAAAAAACGGTAGAACAAGGTTTTTATATTAAAGATAACACCACGTGCGAGACAGATCTTCGAAACGCTGTTCCTCTTAGCAAAGATGTTTTAAACTTAACATCAAAATTATTAACAGACCTCAAATTAAAAGCCACACAAATTAACTCTAACTTTACAGTGAGTAAATTTCACGTAAAAGATTTACCCCCCTTTGTGGTATATATTGAATCAGTTGATAAAAATGTGGGGCAGTTAAGGGATATGCAGATCGGCAGGCTGTTCCATAATAACAATATACAGGGTATTAAAAAAATTGAAAAGAGAGGCAAAAATAAATTAGGCATTGAATTCACTTACTTAAAACATGCAAATGAATTTTTAACATCAAATTTTGCAGCGAAAAATAATTTTAAGACATATATTCCTAATCATCTTGTATCATGTAAAGGTGTTTTGAGACAAATTGACCCCTCTTTAGATGTTGAAACCATTTTAAAAAACCTTAAAACTTGTGACAACAGGGAAATATTAGCTGTTAAACGTTTACGCAGACAAGAAAAAGTTGATAACAAAATTAATTGGGTTAATTCTGCATCTATTATAGTTACATTTCGTGGGAGGAATATACCAAATTTTTGTACACTTTTTTATAATGTTCGCGTTCCAGAGATGTATATACCGTCGGTAATTCAGTGCAGAAACTGCTGCCGATATGGTCACGTTTCTACACAATGCAAATCAAAAAAGAGATGTCCCGCCTGTGCCAAAGAGCATGCTTTAACTGAGTGTGATATGGCCCAGTCTCCTGCTTGTATTTTCTGCCGCCAAAACCACGCCACCACGGAAGAAGGAACAAAATATAGAGACAGAGTTTGTCCCGAATTTATTTATCAGGGACAAATTAGGCTGTTCATGGCAAAATATAACTATTCATTTTTTGAGGCAATTTCGATATGTAAAAGAGACTTTGGTTATGATACTGATAAACAATCACAAATTATCCAATTTGACGAAGTTAACTTTCCTGATCTGAATAGAAAGTCACCCCCAATAAATATCAATTCATATCTACCGACCAATACAAACACGTTTTCCAAAATTGTACAACAAAAAAATAATTTTACCTTTAGCAAATCTATAAATAAATCACAAGCTCAATTGCCTATTAAAAGAAAGAACCCGTATGACAGCGAAATGTATATGAATAGGAATGGTAGGGTTAGAGAATATTCTTCTGATAAAACCATTCTGGATGGAGGCGTGAGAAAGGTTATCCCCTCTTCCTCGTCTTCAGCTACACCCATAGCGGATATTTCTGCAAACACTGAGCTAATTAATTCCCTGAAAAACGCTTTCCTCTCTAATAAGGATGCTTTATTCAATTTCTTAAAGGAATTTATACCTCCTTCTCATCACGATAAACTTTCATGGATAACAACAACACAGGAAGTTCAAGCAATGATTCATTAAAAATCTTTGTCTGGAATATTAATAGCTTTTCTAAAAACAAAGCGAATTTATTTGCATTTTTAAAAACTTCTAAGCTGAATCCGAGTTTTATAGTTTTAAATGAAACTCGTTTAAGTGAAGGTTCCTTTATTACTACCCCTGGATACAATTCAAGCCATAATTGTAGAGATAATAAGAGTGGTGGCACTTCTATTTTAGTCAGGAAGGGTATCATATTTTCTAGCTTTATACCTGACTGTAACTTACCTGAAAAATGTCAGTTTATTATAACCAAAACAAGTAAAATAACTATTGTTGCTGGTTATATCCCTCCAGATACAAAATTTACCTTACGTAATTGGACAGATATTCTGTGTGCTGTAGAGCCCCCATTTGTTGTAGTGGGGGATTTTAATGCTCATCACCATTCTTGGGGTAGCTCGATAACCAATCAAAGGGGCAGAACCCTTTATCAGTTTTCTGAAGACATGAACATAATTAACTTAAATGATGGTGCCTCCACCTTTCTACTTCCCCCAGGTTCTGGCCCCAGTGTGATTGATTTAGCTTTCTGTTCAGATGACATAGCGCCCGTAAGCTATTCCTATACACATGATGATGTCCTGGGAAGTGACCATTTTCCTGTGATAGTTAACATTCTGTACCCAAATTTAGTGCAATCTTCCAGCACATTTTATCATAAGAAATATAAATATCAGTATGCCAAATGGGACACATTTACGGAGTCAATCTCTGAAAATATCACTGCCAAAGGTGCCTCCTCATACCAGGAATTTGTCTCATATATCATAAGTGCTGCAGACAAATCTATTCCTAAAAGTAATCTCAGGCATAAATATGATCCATGCCCATGGTGGGATTCAGAATGCTCCAGAGTAGTCAGACTGAGGAGCCAACTAATTAAAAAATTTAAAACAACTGGCTCCATGGAGTCCTTTATAATTGCAAAAAGATATATTGCAATGTCAAAAAGAATATTAAATAAAAAGAAACGTTCACGGTTTAGAGCTTACTGCGATTCACTTGACCGTAATACAAATATGAATGAAGTTTGGAAATCGATTAGAATTTATTCTAGGGCAATCTCTCCTTCCGCGAAACACCCTATACCAAACGATATAACATGTCAAGAGCACTTTCTTTCCTCGCTTGCGCCATGTTTTGTTCTTAATAAACCAGCAGATTTTAATATCCATAATAATAGCACACGTACTATGACTCAGCCTTTTACACTTCTCGAATTGCAAACAGCCATCGCCCAAGCGAAGGATACAGCTCCGGGTGTTGATAGGATCTCAAATACTATGATTAAACATCTTCCTATAGAAGCACAAAACTATTTGCTCTGTATGTTTAATAACATGTTATGTGGACAACGGATTCCCTCCGACTGGAAGCGTATTTTGATATGCCCTTTTTTGAAACCTGATACAGATCCGTTTGATTATAAAAACTTTCGCCCTATTGCTTTACTTCCATGCATAAGGAAACTATTTGAAAGATTAATTCTATACCGTATGGATTGGTGGTGTGAACGACATTACATCTTAGACTCCTGCCAGTTTGGTTTTAGGAAATCCAAATCAACCACTGATAGTTTATGTATCTTAACATCCGATATCTTGTCAGCATTCTCCAAACAAGAGGTCCTCTTTGCCGTTTTCTTGGATGTGTCTAATGCATATGATAATGTTGTTATACAAGTTTTAGTGGACAAGTTAAAACAAATATGTTTGCCTGATAGCATAGTTTTTTGTATTTCTCAACTTATCACAGAAAAGATCTTTTCAATAAAAACATCTGATATTTCTAGAATTTCCTATAAAGGCCTCCCACAAGGTAGTATCCTAAGCCCAATTTTATATAATATCTACACGGCAGGCCTCGAGAAATTTATTTCTCCTCATGTAAAATGCCTTCAATATGCTGACGATATAGTTATTTATGCGACAGGTAAAGATATTACTTCAGTTTTCGAAAAAGTACAAACTGGTTTAAATGGGGTCAATGAATGGTTATCGGACAGAGGATTGGCACTGTCAGCCACAAAAACTAAATCTGTTTGGTTTTCAAGGAGAAGAGTGGAGTATGCCTTTCCTTCGGTTTCTCTGGCAAACGAAAACATCCCAATTGTCCAAACTTTCTGTTATCTCGGTTTATGGCTGGACTCTAAACTGAACTGGAAGGTACATGTGTCACATGTAGTCAATACATGTAATAAAGCTGTTAATGTTATTAAATCCCTGTGTAGTAAAAAATGGGGATCTGATCCTAAAACATTACTAATATTATATCGCTCTTTAATTAGATCCAAACTAGAGTACGCCTCCAGTCTATATGCCTCCTGTGCAAAAACACACCTTTATCGCCTAGATAGAATTGAATATAAGTGTTTAAGGATAATCTTAGGCGCACTTTGCTCCACCCCCACCAATGCTTTACAAATAGAAGCGGTTGAACCCCCACTGATACTCAGATTCATGTTCCTCACAAAGAAATATTTATTGAAAATATTCAACTGTGAAAATACTCAAGTTATTAAAGCTATTGAATCATTGGCCCATAATACGAACAGACAACGCCGAATCCCTATCGTGATATCGTGCCTATCAGAAATTAGTATGTTTAAAAACCTTTTGGATTCCAACAAACTCCATGATATATATAGATTAGATTACTCATTCCAATTTTTCAAACCAAAGACTACATCTTTTCAAACATGTACCACCGATAAAACATCTATACCCGGGAAGAATATCGATCAACAATTTGAGGAATATGCCTCACGAAAATGGTCCTCTCACAATCGCTATTTTACTGATGGATCAGTCCATCAACAGCCTGCCTCAACCTCTGTCGGCATATATTCCCCTACGACAAATTTTACTTATTCAGCTTCCCTTAATCGCTTCTCGTCTATTCTAACTGCAGAGTTGGTTGCTATTTATATATGTGTTTTATACCGGTAAGTTTTCGGGTGAAGCAACGACAGAGGAGTGTCCAAGTCCCCACTATCACTCGCTACAGTTATCTTATTCCCCGACGCGAACGGCTGTAGTATACTACTACCACCGCTCTGGTTAACGGAGGGGAGTACATATACGTAGTCGTTCAGTTGTGGGGACTGATACATGCGCTATACAATCGTTGCGTTACCAGAAAACCTACCGGTATATTATTTCAACTAAGAATAGAGACAATGTGATATTCTCTGATTGTAAGAATGCTATTTTAGCTATTGAGAATGGTCTGAATAACAGAAATAACACTATGGTATGGCGCATTAGGGAGTGCCTATGGAATGCTGGGAAAAATGGTGTAAATATTGCGCTCTGTTGGATACCCAGTCATGTGGGCATCAGATATAACGAGAAAGCGGATGAGTTAGCCAAATTAGGAAGAAACAAACCTGAATATAATATAAAAAATTGTTTCAAGGATTTCATCCCCCATCTTAGAACGGATCTGTTAAATAAATGGAAGGATTACTGGAGCTCCTCCTCTCACATAAAAGGTAGATTATATGCTCGGACACAAGATTCCATTCCCAGAGTCCCATGGTTCGTACAAATGCCTTTTAAATCTAGAGCTTTCATTACCACAATGTGTAGAGTAAGATTTGGTCATCTTCTTACCCCCCAACACCTACACCGTATCAATATCGTGGAGGATCCCAGATGTGAGTGCGGTATGGTGGGTGATATTAATCATCTTTTCTTCAATTGTCCACTCAAGCATCTCCAGATTAATCGTCTCATAGAAGATCTCATAAACTTAAAAATATACCCCCCATATAATATTTATACAATACTACGTCTTAATTCTTTTAAAGTGTATTTGTGTCTATATACCTATCTAGAAAAAAATAAAATTCCTATCTAACTGTTAATCCCAATGTCTATTCCCTCTTTGTGTAGGTATGTTCTGTTCCGAGGCTCCATTTCGGGATGTGTAATGTGTCGCCGGAGCCCCGGCACGAGAAGAGTCTATATTCTGTGTTTGTGCACCTCCTTCCTTTTAAGTTTTAAATTCCCGCCACAGGGTGCCAACTTGTGTATGGTGCATGAAAAGAATCTACATCTAGATTCAAACACCAAGACAGAAGAAACAATTATAAGAAGAAGAAGATTCAATAATTACATCAAAGTACAATTTCTACTTACGAAGTAAAAAATTAAAATTTATTTTGTTTATACTTTCTTGGAATTAAAACAACAAAAAATTATTATGAAATATAAATATTTGTATGAATTAATAGATACATACAAATTTATAAAATGATAAAAAAGATTTAGAGAATGTAACAATATCAGAAAAACAGGAATACCGTTTGATGCCGTGCCTACCTTGCCGTTCATAACACTGCAGTATTTACTGCCACAATGTTGGGAAAAATTCAGAAGAACTCATCACACATTGACTTGGCAAATTCCAAAATGAATATTATCTTTATACTGTACCATCTACAAGTTGTTTTAAACTAAAACATATTTTATTGTAAATTTAAATATAAAATACATTTTATATATGCTTGATTATAATTTAGTGACAGAAATTACGATACATATTCAGCAAAGTACAAATTAAAAAAATCACTTCACTATCTTATAAATAATGTGTTCATCCTTCAAGTTATTTTCACAATCAGTGATGCAATATAGCATAAATTCCAATAACCGGCCCAAAATACCCAATTTCGGCATATTATTATCTCATATCATATGGGATCTGTGGATTCCGTGGTGGACATATCAAAATTCTTCAACTTTCTATGAACACATGTATGTTCTATTAGACATATACCAAAAAAATTAGAAGGTCGTGGCAAAAAGATGGGTGTGCAACTCTGTAAGGTTTAATAATAGCCTATTTATTACATATAAGCAATTCAAATATTTTAATATGTAACATAGTAATACAATTACCTAATTCAAGTACAATTTACTGTGTTATTTGCGTACATTTCTCCGATGTAGATGACAGTAATTCTAGAATACAAGAATACCACATTATCTAATTCTTTATTATTCTTGCATGTTGAGTTGAATAATTTTAGTGCTGTTATTATATCACAAATTATTGTACTTATAGAGGCGTTTTTCTTTCTATCTTCAAAGAAACACAATTGCAATACAATTGAACTGACTGCGAGTTTTAGTTAATTAGTTTACAATTTTTACTATAACTAACCACAATTCGTACAATTTTTGACAAATATATTTCTGCGGTATGATCGTTTGTTTGTCTATGATTTGCCCATGATGCCACGACGATATTTCTTCATTCATTAAGGGAAATTAAATTATTTTTCCACATTTAACAAGGCACAATTATTAATTATAAAGAGGTTTGTCGATTTTAAAACTATTTATGCTTGTTTGACGATTTACAAACTTTAATCAAATATTTATAGTAATAAATCTATGTGATAAACAAACAGACCTAAATTTGAAAAATTATTTATAACGCATGCGCAGTTTGGACAATGCGACTCTTAAACGGCATAGCACGATATGTTTTATTTCACAATGTTGGAGCGAAGTTTTCCTTGTCTACACGCGATATAGTAGTATTATATATATGATAGAATCGCTCTCGCAACCGACATGCGCCACCAAAATTAAAATGGCGTCAAATTTGAGACGTTGCAAAATTTGATCTGTCAAGTAATATTAATTTTGACACTATAACCCTAAATAATCAATTAGACTTGTGATTTTAGCACTACCGACAATAATTCTAATATGTAACTATTAATTTGATAATAATTTGGCTTAAGTACTATTAGAAACCGAATATAATGATTATTTTATATTTGTATGAATTTGTCTGCTGTTAATAATTAAATATAAGTACAATAAAGGTAAGATTTTCTGACAGAATTGAACTTTTGGGGTTCATTTAAATTCAGAAATGTATTAAGTAAATATGTTCCAGTTAGTTTTACTATAGACAATAAAGATATATCCATTAAATGCATTAACATTAAAGTAATTTTACATGCAACAACAAGGTCAGAAAAGTATTACACCAATTATAAAAACTTTTTTTTTGCCAGATTCTTACTGTTCACTATGATTATTTATTACCATACTCACTGACATACTAAAAGCAACTTGTTTGAAACATTTCTCGCACGTATATCATTGATTACAACATAGTTTTTGCATGCTAATCAAACATTTTTGATTAAGCTAAACTCATCATTATTATTTATTTAAGCTTTAAACTAGTATAAATTCTATCCATTCTTCTATTACAGTCAACGTGTTTAACCCTTCTTAAACTTGAAAATTTCCTAAATAATATCACATTGATCTTCAAACATTTATTATTATGTGACAATCACCTGCTTCTTCGATTAGATAGCTTTCCGTCTTATTACGGTACCACTGTTCTGTGAACATGCTTTAAACTAGTATACATTTCTTGTAGTTAAATATTATATTTAATGCTGAATTAAACAATTCAACATCTTAAAGTATTTCAAATGTTGAGTAAGTATTCATAAGCTGAATCTTTGTTACTGATCAGAATTCAACTTACCAAACAACTTTAAATCATAATACAATAATGAACAAGTATTTTTACTATCCCAATTTATAATGTACTACATTAATATTATTACAATACCATCACATATTTTTTAAATTATATAATCTTAATTCCCTTCATAACAATAAATAATTACAAAATTAAAAGCGTACAGAAAATATACAGAAGTTATTTTCGAAAAACTATAAAAATAATATAACAGAAATATGTTTTAACTGCATTCCCCTATGCAAATGCTTATATTGTTGTCACATTAATAAACTCGATCATTATTTTATTGTGGATCAATTTCTTGGAGAAACACTAATTTCAGTTATTTAATTTTAGAACCGGCGCACTTTATTCCACAACAGTTAAATTTCCTAATAGGAACACATGTCTCGTACAATGTGTCATGCCTAACTTTTCCTAGTGTTTCTCTATGCTTTTCGTCTATGTTTGAAAGACAGGTGCTGACATCAATCATCTACAATTCTTCTATTAGTCAACACAATTATACCTTCTTAAAGTTGAAAATTTTCTAAACAGTATATAATCTTCAAACATTTAGAATCTTAGTGAGAGTCACCTACTTCTTCGATTAGATAGAATTTTTCTTCAACAGATCAATGTAAGTTAACAGATTCCGAAATCTGTCTTTGATCTTTGATATAGATACTGAATTTAATCCATCTCCAATTCTTTATATGCAACATTCGTTTTATCAGTTGATTATGCTAGATAACAAAGTAATTACAAATAAAACCAAACATTTCTGTTGAATAAAACTTACCTTGTCTTATATAATTTGAGATCAATATATTCGATTTATTTCTGAACAGGAAAGTGTGCTGATTAGTTTTTAATGAGGTTGTTTAAGAAAGATTTGCTTCAGAATAAAAATAATCAGCGTTTCTTATGCCTTTTATAAGTAAATTGGAAAACACGTTCAGACAATATTTAGCTTGTATTCTTTTGTCATATATTAGGTTATAAAATCCAACCTGCAAAACGTACTAATATGCAATGTACTAGTAAAATCTCAAACAGGTCATGTAATTATGTGTAATAAAAGTTCTTTGTTCAGTTTCATGTACATAATCTTGCTCTTTGCAGATCGTTCTTCCGCGCTGCTGTGTTTCGTACGGTGTAGTATTTAATACTTGAAATTTTCTAGGGGGGCATAAAATTGTGATAATAAAGATGACCACAATGTCATTCACATTAATATTCGCTACGCTTGTCAAGTGTCATCCGCTCCGTGAAAATAAAAATCTGACAACAATGCTCAGAATAGCCATGTATTAAATAAAATATTGATATAGAAAAGTAATATTTAATAATTTTATCTATAATATTTAATTTCTATCTGACTTTCATGTGATAGTATTTTACTAGCCGGAGCTATTTATCCTAAAATACTAATTAATTATTTGAATTTTATTGTTCTAAAATTGTTCCGGTTGACTGGAATTTGTAGTGGTATTGAATCACCGTCTTTAGTTCGTAGTTTTGCCATGTCGGTTGCGAAAACGATCCGACTATAGTAAGAATATTAAGGAAAAACAATATCTTGGATGAAGCATAAACAAATTATTTGCACGACATGTGCTTTCATTTTTCTTGAGGAATGAGTTACCAAATTGTAGAAAAATGTGAGTTAATATATACCGTGAATTTTTTTTAACGCGGAACATTGGGATTTGCGTGCTAAAAATTCTACCCCATGTTAACTTTTGTTGCGGATCAAATTTGAAAGAAATTTGTGTAGCATTTAATAAATCAAACATTTTTCTACCAATTGTACATTGTTTTAATGACATGAAGTTGTTCTTTTGAATTATTTTTTCGTTTTCAGTTGAAATTAATTCCCACAAAATTGGGTGACAAAATCAACGTAGCGTAAACTATTAATAATTTTATGCTAGATGACATCGTTTGTCACTTCGCTAGTGACAAGTAAATTTTCAAATTTTTTTTCTATATACAGAGTTGCAGAACGCGTGGAAATTATTGACAACTTTGCTGCAGCATATCCTGACTGGCCAGTTTTTAGTATTTCGACAGTGTCTCGAACTTACAATGAATTCCAGAGGCACAGGCTGCGTAAATTGTGATCACAGGAAACGTATTAGAAATCCATCGGCCCTTACAGAAGAAACCAAAATGAACATTTGTTTGATGGTTGAAAACGAGGGCTTGACAAGCTTAAATATACTTGCCGATCAGTTCCAAATTTCAAGAAGCAGTTGCCATAAAGCGCTGAAGATCGAAAAGTACATATCTTCTAAGATTCAAAATGTTCACTAATTATTACCAACCGACTTCTTCCCAAGAATGGAATTTTGCCAATTTTGGATGAAAAAAATAAATAAGGATCCAAATCTGTTAACAAGAAATATATTTACGATTATACGCGGAACATTTGAATTTGGGTGCTAAAAGCTTTACCCCATGTTAACTTTTGTTGCGGTATAAATAACAAAAATAAATGTAATTTTACACACTGTGAGATAATTTACTGAATTAGTGAACATAAAAATAATTTAAGAAATTGTTCAAAATGTTTCCCTTCAGCAGTTGCACAATATCCTAACAGATCGTAGTAATTTCTACGAGTGTTTTGCAATTGTCGCACTGTAATTGAATTGCAAGCTTCTGTGATTCTTGCTCTTAGCTCTTCCAAGTTTTCAGGTTTTTCACGAACATTGTCGTAGACTTTATTTGATACATGACCCCACAAAAAAAAAATCGAGTGGGGTAAGGTCTGGGCTTCTGGCAGGCCATCTAAGTGGTCCATATCGTCCAATCCAACTGTTGGGGAAACTTTGATTCAAGAATTCCGTGATTGTGGCAGCAATATGAGCTGATGCTCCGTGTTGCTGGAATATTATTTCGCCATTACCTCGCGACTCATCCAGACGAGGACCTACTTCCATCTGAAGTAGATCTAAATATTTCCGTTGATTGAAATTCCCGTCTATAAAAAACGGCCGCAACATGTTATTTCCCACTATTCCCACCCAAACATTAAACATTAACTTTCTGAAGCCACTGCGTGTTAGCCTCTCGAATCTTATAAGGATTTTGTCGTGCCCAAATTCTTTGGTTTTGCTTGTGTACCGTCCCATCCAGAGCATATGTGCACTCGTCAGAAAACAGTATTCCTGTTAAAACATTTGGATCGTTATTTATTTTTTCCATCCTATATTGGCAAAATTCCATTCTTGGGAAGAAATCTCCCTGCTAGCAAAGTGACGTCTTATTTACGTGTAAAATAGGTGCCATATTTCGTAATCTTTACGTCATATTGGAGGTAATAACTACGTAAAAATAACGTGTTAATGTCACATCGCAAAGACGTAACTTTTAGACGTAGTTTAAACGTATAAAAATAACGTCCTAAAAACTATATTTTAGGACGTATTTTTAACGTCATTTTTAAGGGATTGTTAATACGTAAAAGCTATTAAAAATACGTACACGCAAAAAAACTTTTATTATAAAGTAATGTAAATAATACATTGTATACATTTTTCCAAGACACTAGGTACAATAAAAGAATATAAAAAGTGGGGCAGTTTTTTTAGTTAGATATTGAATCGAGTTATTAAATATTGGTATTCCATCAACATTAAATATTAGGTCAAATGTAGTATGAAGAAGGGTATCTGAATTTTCAATTAAGCATTTTAAATGTGTTTGGATGCCAAAATAGCTCAATTCCCCCTTGTCAAGCTGTACAATATTGGTGCTTATAGGTGTTTTTAGAAGTGTTCTACTATCTATTGGCAATTCGGTATGATTAGTATGATATGGGTGCAAAATGTGCAACAAATCTGTAACTGCGCAACGAGGTATTTTATGTTTAATAGTCCATAACTGTACTTCATTTGATAACGAATTACGAATAGTCACAGGTTCTAGATTTAAACTGAATGAGCCTGTCTGCATTTTCATCAACTGCTTCTGTAAAATCAGAATAAAAATTATTTGAAAATTCAAGATTGTGATCTCTGTTATTAGAACTATCACCAACCATAAGACTGATGGTGTTATCATTAGTAACTTGATTATCATCTAATTTAGGTGGAATAGTTTCAATAAAATTTGATTTTCTTATTTGTTCATACAAACTATTTACTGTATCTGCAATTCTGCCATAAATTTGCCTCTGCTCGACAATTTCTTTTCTTTTTAACATTGTTACATTTACTAGTAAACAAATTATACAAAATAAAACCTGTGAATGACAACAAAACTGAATATATCTAAAATCTACATATTTTGCATAAATACCATTTTCTTAATGTCGTTTTATTTTTGCTTTGTGGGGTGAATGCTTCAACCACTTTTTCATATAATTCTCAACAATGTTTTCTGATAACTCAGGATGCTTGAGTCTAACAGCAGCTGTAACAGAAAATTTCTTTTACATTAAATCATAAAATAAAGATAACTATACTTACAAACAACAATCCCTTTCAAATTTAATCTGTTAAATGCTTGCTTGTTAGATCTTTTTCCATAAAAGTTAAAGGATGAGGCCACTTCATAAGTTAAACAATGCTTCATTATATTATTAGTAAGTGACACTCCATCACGTCCACCTAAATTACTAAAGTAGGCACACTACAAATAATATCTTGTAGAATACACAGTATTTAAATTGTTACTAACATATGTTACCAAAGCAGTTGATTTTTGTTTTATTCATCAAATATTCATCTAAAATATTTACATTTTCCATAGAATTTATAGGTAGTTGTACTGGAATATCCTCTGGGATTGCAGTTACACTACATGTTGCAAGCAGTGATGCCTCCTTGTTTTCTAATTAGTGAAAGTATTTCTTTTGTTTGTTCTTTTATTACAGCAATCTCTTTTTTTTTGTTCTCTAATGATACCTAATAATAACTGTGAATTAATCTCATCTAAAAATAAAAACTAGCTAATAAAACACTGCTTTTGTACACGTATGTTAATTATACCTTCATTATTTAAATATGGTGTTGAGCCCGTGAAGATGATGAACTTGGTGTAGCTATAATGCTTGAGATTGATGGTGTATAAGCAGGTCTACAAGTTGTAGCAACTGAGCTGCCTGAAACATGTGAATGTAAAACATCAATTTTAATTTTTATAATGTATTATTTACCTTCTGAATGTTTTACTGCTGATTTTAACTTTATAATCGGAGGTCGAGGAAGACCTTTGTTGGATTCTTCTTCACTTTCATCAGACTCAAATAACCTTTTCTGTGGTCTACGTAATCCTTTGTTACTCACAGTTACTGTATTATCTTCATCAGAATATAAATATAAAGAAGTTGCAAGATTTATTATTAATCTCGTAATAGATGAAATGGCAATGGTTAACAATTGGGGCGCCAGCAATGACCTTGATGCACAGTTGTATGTATCTTGAGGTTGACAGCGTTGTCAAATGCTAAATATAATTAGCGATCGTGAACAAAGATTTAAATAGGCATAACAGTTAAACTTGCTCATTATTCGTTAGATTTTACAAAAAAATATTGATGTTTGTTTTATTTTAGAATATTTATACCTATTTGTTTTTCTTAAAATAAAATACACCGACGTATTGTTTAAATTCGTATGTTACACAAACATCACATGTATAGTCGAGATCAACTATACTTATTATTAGATTATTATAGTTGAACAATTATCACTTTTATCTATATAATTTAATATATGTATTGCAAATTATACTATTTATATAGGTAGTATGCAGTGGCGGCTGCTGCAGGGAGGGCAACGGGGCACTGCCCCCCCCCCCCCCGTGACAAATTTCTTTTAACAGATAAATTATTTATTATTATTAAAACATATTATTAAATAATATGTTTTCGGAAGTAACAGTCCGTCTTTTCAGCGCGTTTAAAAATCGCAGTCTGACGTAGGCTCCGGGGCATCTCGCGCGATTGCCCCGTCTGTATTAGAAATCGAGCGATGAAACTGGCGCGGGTAGCGCGCGTATATATGTAGGCGGCGGGGCACTACTCTATGGTGCCGAGTCCGGGTGGCGGTTCAGTATGTAATATAAAGCGGTGAGTGTATGTTGTAATTTCTATCGGTGCAAATGCAACTACGAATTGCGTTAGTAACATTAAGACAGAATTAAAAAATCTAGGTCTCCCTAGACCAGATTTATTGATTAAACTAGAAGATCACAATTTGAAAACTAATAAAACCGTGACGAGAAAATTCAACAGATGCTCTTACAGTTTATCAGACTGGTTGTGTGGGTGTAATGTGCAAAATGCTTTTTTCTATTTCGGAGCTATAAAGTTCACTTTACGACATCCGTTTTGGTTGCAAAAGTATTTCTTTATTGCACGCTAATTTTGTTGTTTTGACGTTGGTAACAACAAAAAAAATGGAACCAAATTATATTTAAATGTTAAAATGTAAGCCTTTAATGTAACAAACATGTGCAATAGAAGTTGTACAATGAATAAAAAGCACACATGCTAACATTTTATTTACTAATTAACAATGTAAATTGTGAAGCGGAGTTGGATGATAAGTTTTCTGATGCTACTATTGTAATTTACTTCCAAGGTTGAATAGTACAACTGTTATAAAAGCTTGTTATTGATATGTCGAGACTATGTTGGCAAAAGATTTTGTAAATTGTCTTCTGCTATTTTGCGAATTTTTGGGATCGTGCAAAATAGAAAAAATCAAATGAACGGTGTTTTTCTACTTTGAAGAGAATAAAAACATTTTCTAGAAATACCATGCGGGAAAGCAGACTACTGTGCCTTAGCAATGCGTTCCATTGAAAAACAATTACTGACATCAACACTAAACTTCAATGAATGAGTTATTAATCATTTTGCTGATCGTAAGTGTTGTAAAGCCAAGGCTTCACACCCTGTATAGTATAAGGTATAATAAGTAGTTCATTTCATTATTACAAAACATCATGCATACATATGAGAAACGCTGAATCTTCGCTATTGCAAATTCCAAAGAACAAGGTGATGTCACCGTCACATATCATTTATTGCTGAATATAAGTCTTGCATTCATTTTCTAGGAATACTCTTCAAGTACGTAATACTTTCATTTTATTGGTTGAAATAAACTATAATTCAAATTCATTGGATAACTAAATTTACACTAACAAGAGTGGGAAAATGCAGGTAAATAGCGAAGGTCCGGTAAGACAATCAATAATTATAATTTGTAACGCAATAGAAAACAAACACATTTCTTTAAATAAAAAGGGTAATTAGAAGTTCCTAGGTGTGTTTTCCTTAACCCCTACAACAAAGTGGTGTGGGGTACTTATTAGATTAACTAATAGTGCTCGATCAATAGTGGATTGGAAAAATCTTAACGGAGTGCCTTGAAGCGAATAGCAGATTCCTCAGATTCTGTGCCAAGGTACCATTCCCAGTAATTGCCTTGATGCGAAGAACAGATCAAAGGATCCGTGCCAAGGAAACCAACCCAAAATTAGTAGGAGGAAAAGGAAGCCACCAGGAACAGACCACACCCTTAGTCAACTGAAGCCGCGCCCTAGCAAGTCATCGTTGCCGATATCTACCCATCGTCACTTCATAACTCGTCCGTCTGGTGAAGTCAGCCGTATTTCCACAGAAATTGTCAAAATCGTCAAGTAGGTTACATTTTTTTTAATCATTGTATTATAAATTGGATGAATAATATTGTTGAGAATCCTGTTGAGAACGACATAGTCGCAAATATGCCCTTATCAATTGACACTGCTTTAAAAATGATCCCTGAATTTAAAGGGGATAAAGAAAATTTACATAAATTTGTGGCATGTTGCGATATTGTAGGTTCTAGCTGCACGACACGTGCAGATCAGGAAAACTTATTGAATATAATTAAAACAAAACTTTCTGGTCCCGCTTATAATATTGTTAAATATAAAACTTTTGAAAATTGGGCTGAATTAAAAACTGTAATACAGGAACAGTACTTAGAGACGAGAACTATTGCTCAAATTCAAAGTGAACTTTTAAATATCAAACAAAATTCAAATGAACCAGTGCGTGAATTTGCAAATCGAGTAGAACGGCTCACAGTAGATTTAAATGATGCATGTATAAACAGCGAGGGGCAAGAAGCTAGTCAAACTATTCAAAATTTAAATTCAATGTTAGCATTAAGAGCATTTGTTGAAGGGCTACAACATTATTTAAAATTAATAATAAAAGCAAGTAGGTTTCCACCCTTGCAAGAGGCTGTAGCTGGCGCTTGCGAGGAGGAAAGGAATTCAAAGTTTAATAAACAAACGCCTCTAAATTTTAAATTTGAAAAATTTAGAAATACAAAATGTTTTAAATGCGGCAAATCCAATCATACTACCAATGAATGTTATTTTTCTAACCCTCTACCTAGATATCCGAATCAGAATTTTCAAGTAAAACGTGAAGCTCATGTAAACAGTGTTACTGTCACATGTCGTTATTGTAAAAATATCGGTCACACTATAGAAAACTGCCGAAAAAGGCAATATAATAACGCTAGGTATCCAAGTAGCTATCCTAATCAACATCCTACGACAAATAATTCAATACGTAACTATTATACTAACGCAACTACAAGAAATAACAATAATCAAAGTAATCCGGGAAACGAGCATCGTCCGAGTACATCAGGCAGTGTACCACGGGTCAGGGACATCAAATCTGCCTAACACCGCATCTTGTAAATTCCAACGACGTCCTTGCTGCAGTAAACACTACTATTTCAATGCCGACTCAATCATTAACCTCTGTTTCTGCGAATTCTGACATAAGTCCTTGTTCACAATGGACATAAGAAACATAAGACATAACATAAACATAAGACATAAGATTTACACAAGAGATACATAACGCGTAAAATTGAGTCACTGTTCACAATGAACATAAAGAATACATAAACGTAAGGATTTGCGCATGCGCTATAGTGGTATTTTGTTTATTTATTTTGACGTTTTAAGGTTAGTAATTTCTAAAAATTCTGACAATACTGAAATTTTTGTTAGAATGGAAAATAATCTGCATATTACCCTTATTGTTATAAACGAAAAGTAACAAAAATAAATGTGAAAGGAAAACAAGTGCGTTTAGCTGGTAAAAGCAAGAAGAGTAAATCCAGTCTGTAAAACCTATTTAATTTATAATATGTATTCTCAAATATATCAAATGAACTTCATTTAACCACACAAATTAAAAGCTTATCTAATTAAATTACATTATAAAGTCTTTAAGAATCATTGTATCTGTATTTTACAAATACAGGTTTCTTAATTTGAAATAAAACCCTTTGTTTTTTATTTTATCATCGTGTTTTATTTATACATACAATTTTTTTTCACACATACACAAATATTAAATGCTCTATCTTAGGCTTGTAACTTGTTTTTAATTATTTTTTTTTACATTATAATGTACTATTAATGTCCTCAGATAATGAAATTATTAACATGGTAATCCTTAACCATTTCCATGTTATATGCTGATTAGCTTTTTAATCGCATTCATGCATTAGACAATGCACTTTAATTCAATGAATGTTATAATCTCACTTCAAAAATATTTGGTTCAATGTTACATTTAGGAAAGATTATAAAGACAGCAAAAGCATTATATGCTGCAGCATGGTGCTTGGCTTTGGTGGTGGTTTCAGTACTAAAGTAAAAATACTTAGTGTAGGTTATTTTTTGTATTGCTGTATGCCTTGAGATGCTTCACAAGTAGTATGTGGAGGTATTCGACATAGCACAATTCCAGTCATTTTCCACACATATTTCAATCAGCACTTTGGAATTAACAATTTCTCATGTGTAACGTTCCATCAATGGTTCCATGCTCTTTCACATATATCACTCATTGATAATATTCAATACGCCTTTGTAAACCAGTGCTATAACTAATGTTTAAAATACTTGTGATGTCTGGTGTTTCGGCTATTCCTTTCCAGACATCTTTGTATATCACATCTTTGTAGCTCCGATGTGCCTTGTTAGATATAAATACGCTTCAGCTCTGGCTCTGACCAACTGAAATAAAAGAAGTTCTATATCTACTTGCCCCTTTTCCATCATCTACATCACATTTACTGTTTTTACTCAATATGTAAATGGCACCAACAAATATTTACTCATATGGAGTAATTACAACTTATTGCAGTAATTTGTAGTAGATACATATATTAAATTATATTATTTAAAATCGATAAAGTCTTTGTATTTTTCACGTTATCAGAACAAAATCGTCGCAATTCAAATTGACAGGATTCGAAAGCGAAATATATACAGTAGGATGTCAAACAGTTAATACATCGTATGTTACTATGCCATTGGAATTGTCTATATCTAAATCTGCAAAACTCTTGTTAGACACAGGTTCCGATATAAGTACAGTCAGCGCTCGCTTAACGTACAGCCTGCTTAACGTACGTCCGCTAATACGTACATGTTCATTTACCACCCTCTGTTCGCACGAACGTATCAAATATCCGTACGAACGTAATACACCAGATCTGCGTAACTTACACTGTCGGTTGTCCGTCGTTTATGCATGTTATGTTTCTCAAATTAAAAATGAAAATAATGAATAACAACTGATGGAAATAATTTATTTTGTTGTAGTTTGTAATGTAATACAAAAATAAAGTAATGCCTACATAAGTGTACATAAAACTTAAATTTAATTCTTCTTTGTTTGTGTCAAGAACTTATCCATAGTCAATTGTGTTGTAAAAGTTCTTTTCCTCTCCTGATACAGTGTTTTATAACATAATGTGGTATTGCGAAGACTACGAATTACGTTTATGCTTCTTTCGCTATCTGGATCACAATTTTCTACTAGAGCAACAATATCTTCCACCTTACTTAAAATTTCACTTATTGTTTGTAGTTTTATTTCTTTTGGAAGTAAGTTTTCTTGATGTTCGTCTTCATGATCGATTTGTGTTACCATTTGTTCGTGTAGTTGAATTAAATCACTGGCTGTAAGCTCTTCTGAATGACCCTCTATTAAATCAATAATATCTTCATTATTGATATTCAGTTCAAGTCTTCTTCCCATTTCCACAACTTCATCTATAATTTCATCTTCAGTTTCTTCAATAACATTTTCATCGTCAGAAACAAACTGAGGACACAACTTTTTCCAAGATCTATTCATAGTTGTACTTTTAATTTCAGCCCAACTTGTACCAATATTTCGAACCGCAACAAGAATATTGTAACTTTTCCAATAACTTCTTACGCTTACACCTTCTCCTTTATCGATAGCTTTTATCATTTCTGCCATAGTTGTTTTCAAATAATATTTTTTGAAAGTTGCAATGACAGTCTGATCCATAGGCTGAAGCAACGATGTTGTGTTTGGCGGTAAATAAACAACTTTTATATTAGGACACAATTCATCTAACGTTACGGGATGGCCCGGTGCATTGTCTAGAATTAGCAAGGCTTTAAAATTTAAATTAGTTTTGGAACAATAATTTTGCACTGAGGGTACAAAATAATTTTTGAACCAATCCTCGAACAAAGCAACAGTAACCCAGGCTCTGCGGTTTGATTTCCAAATTACTGGCAATAAAGATTTTGCAATTCCCCTAAAAGCCCTAGGATTTTCACTATGGTATACTAGCACAGGCTTCAGTTTAAAATCCCCTGCCGCATTTCCACCCAATAGTAGTGTAAGGCGATCTTTGGAGACTTTATGTCCTGACATACGTTTTTCGTCTACTGATATGTACGTATTTGCGGGAATTTTCTTCCAGAATAAACCTGTTTCGTCGACATTGAACACTTGTTGCGCGCAGTAGGCTCCGTCTTCTATTATCGCTTTGAAGTATCCAGGAAAAGCATTTGCCGCATTAAGATCAGCACTAGCTGCTTCGCCGGTCACTTTAATGTTATGTAATCTAGCTCGAATTTTAAATCTTCGAAACCATCCCCAACTTGCGTTGAAAGTTTCAACATTTGAAGTTTCTCCCATGTTATATGTCAGTTCTCTGTGAATTTGTTTAGCCTTTTCTTGGATAATAGAAAGGCTTACTGGAACATTACGTTGATTTTGATCTTCTAACCAGAGCTTTAAAAGTCGCTCCATTTCCTCCATCGCGTTTGAACGTGCTCGAGTAGCAAAATTCTGCTGTATGTTTACACCACTTTTCATATGTGCCTTTACGTTTTCTTTGTTTTTCACTATGGTGTTTACTGTTGAACGACTCAGACCTAGATTCCGTCCTATTTCTGCCATCTTTTCTCCTTTTTCTGCTTTTTCAATAATTTGTAATTTTTTCTCGAAACTAATAGTCTTTCTTCTTTTTCGATCTCTTTCACTTTCACTCATATTTTTAATGGTTTTTACTAAATATTTCGTAAAACTAGAGTCACTATCACTATTTCCAGCCACCACTCGGTATCAATACATTTAACGAATGGATGTAAACTAGTAACAGAAAGCAGTTTATTTTACGGTGACTACAAAATAGGGGAAATCCCCGTCTTGTAAATTCGTATAATAAATCAAGCATTTATTGCATAGTTTCAAGCCGACAAAGTGTACGTTCGAATAAACCACTACGTACGTTCGTATGAACAAAGAGGCGTATGTAACCATAAAATCGTAAACACCTGTTTTTATATGGAATTTCACCGTCCGCTTAACGTACATCCGTTTAACGCACAACAATTTGTGCACGCATTATGTATGTTAAGTGAGCGCTGCCTGTATTTTAAAATTAAGTCAAACAGACGATAACGCGGAAATAGACACTAAGAGTATTTTAAAATTAAAAGGTATCACCGACGAAATTGTTATGTCTTTAGGTGTATGCACAGGTACATTTCATTTAAGCGAAAAAATTTCTATATCTCATCCCATTCATATCGTACCCGATAGTTTTCCTATATCCTGCCAAGGTATTTTAGGTAAAGATTTTCTAGCTCAACATAAAGCAATTATTGATTATAACACTTCGATATTGTCCTTACATATTGAAGGTACTAAGTTCGAATTCAATTTAGGAAATACTTCTAATATATACATACCAGCGCGTTCAGAAGTCATAGCCAGCATACCTGTTAATTTTACTAATCCAAAAATTTGTTTGCAAAAAGAATTAGCATCGGGATTATTTATTGGTAACACTGTGGTTCAACCGAAAAATGGATTTTGTAATATAAGCGTTATAAATTCTACAGAAAATTCACTATCCCTAAATGCCAATGATATTAATTTTGACGAAATTGATAACTATCACGTATTAAATTTTATTGTATCACCGAATCATGACCGTTTAGAAAAGTTAGAATCGCAAATAGACATTAGTCATTTAAACAACGAACCAGCGACTCCATTCTAGAAATTTGTCGTGATTTTAATGACATATTTTATTTAGAAGGTGATCAGTTAACGCACACCAATTCTATACAACACTCTATTCCACTTACTACTAATAAGCCTATATTTGTCAAACCCTACCGATTACCCGAATCACAAAAGGATGAAATAAAGCAACAAATTCAAAAAATGCTTGACGACGAAATTATCGAATACAGTAATTCGCCATATAATAGTCCTATTCTCATAGTGCCTATGAAACCCGACAGTACAGGTAACAAGGAATGGCGATTAGTTGTAGACTTCCGGAAATTAAATGATGTCACTGAATCTGATGCGTACCCTCTACCCAATATAACTGAAATACTTGATCAGCTAGGACACTCCAAGTATTTCTCCGTCGTTGATTTAGCTTCTGGGTTTCACCAAATTCCTCTTGATGAAGCAAGTAAACCTCTCACTGCATTTTCCTTTTACAATCATTATCAACATCGTAGAATGCCCATGGGTCTTAAGGGATCTCCTGCTACGTTTCAGCGATTGATGAATAACGTCTTAACTGGATTACAGGGTCTTAAATGTTTTGTGTATCTAGACGACATCGTTATATATGGTTGTTCTTTAAATGATCACAATGCTAAGCTAAGAGATGTCTTCAGCCGTCTTCGACAACACAATTTGAAGCTACAACCCAATAAATGTTCCTTCCTCCGCAAGGAGATTTGTTATTTAGGCCATATTATTTCCGAAAACGGAATTAAGCCAGATCCAGCAAAAACGTCGGTAGTTCAAAATTACCCAGTGCCGACCACTCAGACTCAATTAAAATCATTCATCGGATTATTATCCTATTATCGCAGGTTTATTCCCAATTTTTCAGATATAGCTCGTCCTTTACTCGACCTGTTAAAGAAAGATGCAAAATTTAATTTTGGTCCTACCTGTATGGAATCCTTTCGTAAATTAAAGGAAAAATTAATACAACCCCCTATTCTGCAGTATCCAGATTTCACAAGAGAGTTTCTATTAACTGTAGACGCAAGTCAATACGCAATTGGCTCAGTCTTATCTCAAGGAATTGTCAGAGAAGACCTTCCTGTTGCTTTCGCTAGTAGAAAGTTAAACAAAGCTGAGCAAAATTATTCGACAATTGAACGCGAACTATTAAGTATTGTTTGGTCAGTTCAACATTTCCGCGCTTATTTATATGGCCGGAAATTCAAAATTATAACGGATCACCGACCCCTTGTTTACCTATTTTCTGTGTCAAATCCATCCTCTCGATTAATGCGATTTAGATTAAAACTAGAGGAATACGAGTATACTATTGAATACAAACCTGGGAAGTATAACGTAAATGCAGATAGCCTATCTCGAATACATTCTGTTAACACGTCAAATACATCTAATGATGATGAATATAGACGATATCTGAAGGATATAGAAAATAAAATTGTTGTAAATAATAACATTATAGACGCCCCAAACAATCCTATGCCAAACTCTGATTCAATTCCTATTATCAAATTCATTTCAAAAGATTGTCCTTCAAATGAGATTTCCAGTGTAACAATTCCGATAAACGCGAGTGTAGGAGACCATGTCATTTTTTCTAACATTAATAAACCTTATTTTTATCTTATCACTAGAGAAACTTGCAATGAAAAATCCGAATATATAAATATTTACTGTGCATTGTCAAAGCTTAGAGATTATTGTATTGCCCATTCCATCGACACTTTATCCTTATCTGACGAAGTTGTAACAAAAGAAAAACTTAAAATTGAGACTATTAGGGTAATGTTAAGATATATATTTAAGAATACAAATATTACAGTTTATATTTATCACCGAATGGAAAATCAGAAATTAACACAAGACGAAATCTCAAAGATTCTTAAAGAATATCACTTAAATCCCTTAGGCGGTCATCAAGGCGTAAATCGTACATTTAGCAGAATAAAACAATCTTACAAATGGCATAAGATGTATCGTGACATAAAACGATATGTTAAAGCGTGTGAAACTTGTCAGAAAAACAAATGTTCTAAGAAAACCAGACTCCCCATGGCAATTACAACTTCCGCATCAAGTCCTTTCGAAAAAGTGTTTCTAGATATTGTAGGTCCATTAAATTTAACTGAAAATTACAACAAATACCTACTTACCTTCCAAGATGATCTCAGTAAGTTCTCCATAGCTATTCCTATACCAAATCAAGAAGCTGATACAATAGCAAGAAATTTTGTTACAAAGGTAATTTGTCACCACGGCATTCCTAAAATTCTGGTCACTGACCAGGGCAGCAATTTTTTAAGCAACATTTTTAAAGAAACCTGTAAGTTGCTTAATATCAAGCAAATAAATACAACTGCATTTCACCCTCAAAGCAACGGCAGTCTCGAACGATCCCACAGGACTCTTGTAGAATATTTGCGTTGTTTCATAAATAAAGACATGGACAACTGGGATAATTTCATCCCCTACGCCACATTCACTTATAACACTACACCCCATTCTTCTACTAGTTTTACCCCATTTGAACTATTGTACGGTCGAAAAGCTATACTTCCCACTTCATTAACAAAGGATCCCGAAATTTTATATAGCTACGACGATTATTACAACGAATTAAAATCTAGAATGCAGCATACTCACAAAATAGCACGAGAAACTATCATTAAAAAGAAAGAATTTGCAAAAACATATTACGACAGAAATTCTAACGAATTAAATTTAAGTATAGGCGACCGTGTATTATTACGAAACGATGCACCAAATCCCGGGAGAACGAAGAAACTACAAGCCTTATACCGAGGACCCTACGAGGTCATTTCCCTCGATTCAAATGAAAATTGTACTATACGAATAAATAAGAAGCATGTAAAAGTTCACAAAAACAGATTAATAAAATACAATAATTAAAGAAAATCATTCATTACTGTATTTGTTTCAGGATGGATACTCGTTTACTCAATAAAATTCTGCTTCTAATTATCTCCTTGCCATCCTTTTCCATTGCCTCAGGAACCTATTACAATTTCTACCCAATAACCGTAAGTCCTGGATTATATTTTGAAAAAGTTGGTGAAATAAGATTATATAACAATTTTTGGAAGCTCATTACGTATTTAGATTTAGAAAATTATCATAATGAATTAAGTACTATATATACTTATTATAAAAATACTAAACACTTATGTTTAACCGCTGCATCTAATCAGATAGCTACAGGTCATTGCGAACTATTAAATAAAACACTGGCTTATGAAATTCTAAATTGTGAAATACAAAACGATTTAATCTTGCAACTATTAGGATTTAATCAACGTACACTTAATAAACGAGGATTGGTAAACGTAGTTGGCTCAATTTCAAAATCACTATTTGGCACTTTGGATGACAGCGATGCGCAAAATTATAACTCTCAAATTAACCAGTTAAAAGCAAACCAAACTTATTTCTTAAATCTAATAAAGCAGCAAACTTCAATACTCGAAAGTACTGTTCATGTAATAAATTCAACCCACAATCAGGGATATAAATACTTTAAAGAACTAGATAATAAGCTAAGTAGTATAACTTATTTCCTAAACGAGCATACAACACAAGAATAAAATATCTTTTGAAATAGATAATGTAGTAAGTATATTAAGTATAGTATTAAGTTCTTTTAGATTAGCACAAAATAACTTAATTGATATTATTACTTTTGCCGAAAGACGAATATTGCATCCTTTAGTTTTAAGTCCAAATCAGTTGTTAAAAGAATTATCATCAATTCAGAATTATCTAAATGGTATTAATTTTCCTTTAAATTTAAATATATATAATGTTGAATTACTGTATAATATCGCTAAAACTCATGCTTATATTGTCAATAATAGATTAAGTTTTGTAATTTGTTTACCATTAGTCGAACAACGTATGTATGATGTTTTAAAAATATCTAGTCTACCTTCTTTAATTGAAAATTCTACATTTATTTTTATTATACCTCAAGCTCCATATTTAGTTATAGATAGAGAAAAGCAATACTATTTCAATCTCGAAGAATTAGATCTTACAACGTGTAAGATACTTTCAAACACATATATTTGTGAAAAACGTAAGTCCATTTACTTAACACATGTTCATTATGAATGTGAAATCAGTCTATTTCTTTCTAACTCAGATGTTCCCGATACTTGTGAAAAACGATTAATTAAATTACAACATTCTCTATTCATACAAATAGCACGCAGAAATGCATGGTTATATGCAACACCCACTGCAGAATATGCTGAGATAACATGTATTAATAGTGATATAAGATTTTCAATCCAATTAAATGAAACCGGAATTTTCAGTTTGAATGAAAATTGTACAGCGACGACTAAGTCTATTATTCTCTCACCACATCGATTATTCCATACAGAAATTTCTGTAACTTATATTCTACCTCTTGACATTAGACAAGGCCTGACTACGAATATTTCCAGAAGTATTGAAATTACCAAATTACCTCTGACTCCGTCATCAATGGTTATAAGCCCAAGTAATAATAACAGGCTACGCGATCTCAGTCGACAGTTAGAACATTTAAAACAGGATGAGAATGATAACCATTTAGTTTTTGATTTTCTGTCATCTGGTATACATACATTTATTTTATATCTTTTAATACTATTCGTTATCATTATAATTTTAATATATTATTGTTACCACAAGATTCCTAAGATATTAAAAGAAATTCGTATACCTATAAAAAAATCGCGGAAAGAAGAGGGAACACTCCAGCAAACAAGTAATGAGATAGAGTTACAAATATCTGAAACAAATGGACGTGAGCACAATAATGAAAATTGCACCAATCCTCGGTACAATTTTCACAATTAGCGGGGAGGAATGTTGTAAAGCCAAGGCTTCACACCCTGTATAGTATAAGGTATAATAAGTAGTTCATTTCATTATTACAAAACATCATGCATACATATGAGAAACGCTGAATCTTCGCTATTGCAAATTCCAAAGAACAAGGTGATGTCACCGTCACATATCATTTATTGCTGAATATAAGTCTTGCATTCATTTTCTAGGAATACTCTTCAAGTACGTAATACTTTCATTTTATTGGTTGAAATAAACTATAATTCAAATTCATTGGATAACTAAATTTACACTAACAAGAGTGGGAAAATGCAGGTAAATAGCGAAGGTCCGGTAAGACAATCAATAATTATAATTTGTAACGCAATAGAAAACAAACACATTTCTTTAAATAAAAAGGGTAATTAGAAGTTCCTAGGTGTGTTTTCCTTAACCCCTACAACATAAGGAACGGCGGATGGATTTTATTTTCAAACAAGTTAATTAAATAGCATATTGAGTTTATTTTTTGTCTGTACTTAATTTTTGATATTAAACACTCTGACCCCCGGAGCCCTCCCGTCCCAAAAAATCACGGGCCGCCACTGGTAGTATGCATTAAAATATTTTATAACAGTTTCTAAGTTAATAGGTTAATACATGTAATGTAATTCGAAAGTAAAGGAACCTAAGTTGCGAATTTCACAAAAAGCTCTTGGGAATATCGTAATCCTTATCTTTATTCGGAAACATCCTGTTAAATATCCTTTAGAGGAATCTATTTTTCTATTGTTGATACTGTTACATACTCATGAATATAATTAAAATGAATGTATATCTACTTATACACATACGGGCTTTATCTTTGGGCTTTATAAACTAAGGAATAATGAACAAATTTAACTACATATTATGCCTATTTAATGTTTGTTCACGATCCCGAATTATACATTTAGCATTTGACAACGCTGCGAACTTCAAGATACATACAACTCTGCATAGAAGGTCATTGCTGGCGCCCCAATTGTTAACCATTGCCGATGAAATTGAACAGGGAAATAGTATTCACGGATTACCAATTAGTGCAGATAATCAAGTACGCTATATGCTATTTAGCTAAAGGGGCTTATGGATAAGATATAGGTAGGTAGAAATACATACTAAAAAGAAATAAATGAGAAAGAAATTAGTGTTGTAGCTGAACTTCATGGTCTATCACAGCCACATTGAGTTTGGTTGTGAAAAAAGTTGTTGAGGCAATAGCTAGACACCAACAAGAATTCATTTATTTTCCAAGAGAAAATAATGCCTTGGGAGAAATGAAAGGGGAGTTTTATAAATTGCTCGGTGTCCAAATATTATTGGTGCGGTAGATGGCACACAAGTAAAAATAAAAAATCCTGAAGGTGACAATCTCTTTTTGTTTTAAAATCGTATATGGTGCTATTCTTCAAATGTTCAAATAAGTAGTCAATAACAATATACCGGGCTCTTTTTTTATCATTACACATAGCATTTTCCCTATGTGTAATGATAAAAAAAAATTGTCAATGCATTAGCGATATAGTCACTGTATAGTAGACAACCAGTTATACACCAATGAAGAATTTACGTATAGCATACCTTAATTTTTAAATCACGTTGCCATGACGGGAAAAACATTTTTTATGTCTAATATTTCTGAATTTTTATTCAAACATAAGTCATAAATTAAATACATTTTATTAAAAAAATAGATAATTTATTTATAAATCATGGATAAATACAACACAAATGAAAAGGTGGCAATAGTAATGTGGTACCAGAAAAATAATAGTTTAAGGCAAGTTAGAGACATGTTTTCCGTCAATTATCCAGACAGGCCTATACCTTGTGCAAAAACAATTCTGAACTTTTTTAAAAAATTTCAAGAAAATGGTTGTGTTCTAAATTCTCACAAAAAAAGAAATAGAACCAATCATGTTCGAACAGAAGACATGAAATTAAATATCCTGTGTTACGTAGAGAAACGGTCTGTAGGATCTCTTTTAGATGTAGCTAAACATTTTGGAGTATCGTACAGTTCGGTATACAAAACTCTGAAAGAATTTAAATATAGGCCATACAAAATATCAAATCATGAAGAGCTTTTCGAAGAGGATAAGATAAAACGAACTGAGTTTTGTGAAATAATGTTTAACATGTTAAATGAAAACCAAGAAATTTTAAATAAAATAATTTTTACTGATGAGGCTACATTTACCGTAAACGGTGAAGTCAACTCTCAGAACTTTCGGTTTGTACCCTACATTTATCCATGAAAAATTATTAAATTTCCTATCCATTAATCCATTAGGTACTGGTCCCGTACAAATCCTCACGCTCAAAACCTGACCCGAACACAGTACCCTCAAAAAGTTAATGTCTGGATTGGAATAATAAGCGATAGACTTATTGGCCCATTTTTTATTGACGGTAACCTCACTGCAGTGAAATATTTGAATTTGTTGAGAGACCATATCATTCCATCAATTGAGATGATGAATGTTGATGAACCCTGGTTCCAAATGGATGGGGCCCCGCCACATTCTACTAACGCTATCAGGAATTTTTTAAATAACTTATTTCAAAGACGGTGGATTGGTAGATTTGGTCTCATACTATGGCCTCCAAGATCCGCTGATTTATCTCCAAATGACTATTTTCTTTGGGGTTACCTAAAAAGTAAAATTTGCAACAATGTACGAATACGCAACTTGAATGAACTAAAAGAGCGTATACGTACTGCATGTAATGGAATAAGGCCAGAATTTATTAGAAATACACTTCGTTGCTTTCAAGATCGCCTTGCTTATTGCCTTGAAGGACAAGGTGGACATTTCGAGAACTTGTTATGATATTAGACTTCACATTTAAGCTCGTTTAATTGTTATAATAAACTAATTATTTTGTTCCAAGTGATATTCTGCATTTTCTTTATTAAAAACATAACCTAATTCTTCTAAGCTTTATTTTGCTCTGTATCGCCCAGTGTTACCAGTACAAGTATTATTGCCGAATCAAATACTTTCGCGCTAAATGTTAACAGTTTCGTAATAAATGTAAAAGGTTTTATGTACACTGCAAAGTTTAATTTTTCCGTACAAATAATTTATGGTAGAAGTAAGAGAAACGGATCTCCAGAATATTATTTTATTTGTATCGGCCAGTGGGAAATGGCGGGAAATCCTTAATGTAGCAATTATGATGTTGACGACGTGATATATTTCGAATTTTAAAATTGTAAGAAAAATTGTACAAAATTAGTTATTTACGATATAATTGTTAAAAGTGCTATTTTATTTTGCGAGTAAGATTTGCGACACGAGGGTGATTAGGAACTGGAGCAATTTAAAATAAGCAAAATAAAATAACATTTTAACACGTGTATCGTACAGTGTTTCTGCTACAAACTCAATTTTTATTTTAAATTTTAATAAAAAGTTTAACGAAAATTGACTGATAAAAATCTTATGACAGCTCACTGTTCCTGCTTGTCAAAATACGAGTGTATAACTGGTTGTCTACTATACAGTGACTATATCGCTAATGCATTGACAATTTTTTTTTATCATTACACATAGGGAAAATGCTATGTGTAATGATAAAAAAAGAGCCCGGTATAAGTATGACTTCAGTTACATTTTCCAATAAGGTGGTGAGTAATGCAAAATGTCGAGTTCATAATATTGTGGCTAAATGGAAAGCACAGATGATTCCCATATATGTAGCCTCTGCATATTAAAAAAGGAAGTTTGAGGTACTTATGGATATCTGTGTAAATAATGATATTTGCAGTGTAACTTGCTCTATTTTACAGAATGACAAAATAGATTGTATATTACTTGGTGATAATGGATATGCCTGTTCTCGACACCTCCTTACCCCACACTTGAACTCCCAAACAAATGCTGAAGGATACAATGCGTCCCATATTACTACACGTAATGTTGTAGAAAGATTATTTGGAATAATGAAAAACAAATTCTGTTGCTTTTTTAATGGGCTGAATTTAAATCTGGAAACTACAAAGGCAACTATTGTAGCAATTGCTGCCATGTATAACATCATTAGGAATGACAGCATAGAAAATGAAAGTATACTTTAAAGGAATAGTTATAAGTATCGTATTTTACTTTGTTTTTCAGCTAAGTTATGTAAATATATACTTCCAATAAAAAGAAAAGTTTATGTAGTAATAGAAAGAAAAATATGTATTGTAAATTAGTGTATTTTCTTTTTTTTGCCAAACTATAAAATATGTTGAATACATAATTAATTATATTAATAAAAGAAAAAATATATGTTATACATGCATAATATTGTGTATAATTTTACCTACAACTAATGTTATCGTACAAACTTTTGAGTAACTGTTTAAACATTTATCATAATATGTACAAAAACACAAACTTACACAGACTATGACATATGTAATTATAAACTAAAATACAAAGTTGAGCACAGTCAGCTTCCTTTTATTTTCAATGATGTGGGCTCCTTCCCTCACACATTCTATTAGAGTTGCCTTCTCCAGGTGTGTGATCTGCCCTTTTGTTCTAAGAAAACAAATATTACTTTTTAATAAAGTTCCTTCTTTTTTAAACTATTATTTAACACTTTCGTTATTTAAAATAACTTACATTGTTTACTGCCATTCCTCCTATTCCACGAAATAAAAATACTTTAAAATAACACTCGACAACAAAGACGCATTTGAATCTTAATTTGGCGCCAAACCAAAGATAGGTTAGATTTAACAGCTTTCTTACCTCTTAGGGCCGGTATTTCAATCTCAGTATAAAGTATAGTATAACTATCTTCCGGATAAGATTATACTGAAGTATAATCTGACCGATAACCACTTTCGGTATTTCAAATAGTAGGGAGTATAAATATATCCTAAAGATAGTTATCCCTTAAAATAATGTCTTTCACACATATGTTGGCAACACTTATTTGTATCTAATACAATGATCTAATAATATAGAACTACTAGATGGACTGTAGAGAGAGAGGAATTGACCTCTACATACAAAGGAGACAGATATACAAAACCGTTAGTTGTGGGCAAAACATCGCGATATCGCATTGTTTTGTATATAAACTTTCTCAATTTTGTTGATTTATACATATTTATGTGTCTCTTTGGTAATTTGGATTATGTATTTTATTAATAGATTTCTTCTAGTATTGATTTTATTTCATACACCAGTGACTTTATTTTTATTTAAAGAAATACGAGTATAAAGACAACTGTGGATTCATGATGATTCAATCAACTATTTTTATTTATAAAATTGTGATTGTAATTAGACACATTTTAAGAATTTCATTTTTATTTGATATAGGTAATGTATATAAATTGAGAATCATCAAGAATATTGGCAAATGTTAACTTCAGCTTATAATTTAACAGTGTTGTTCTCATGGATTTAGTGTAATATATATTTGGTTAAAAGTGCTATTATCAGTAACAAAATTAGAAATAAATATTTTAAATTGTTGAATATTATATATACCAGCTTCGCAGTGCTTGGAGTCACATATTTAAGACACAATGGTAATGTCATGTGCAGCGTATGGTTGTACTAATAGGGCAGAAAAGGGAATGAACATATCATTTCACAGGTTAACTATTCTTAATAAAATACATGATTTGTAGATTTGATATAAAAATTTTTAGTTTTCAACCTGATCAAGTACTGTGCAAGCAGTGGATAATTTGTACTAAACGAAAGGATTTTAAGCCATCAAAATATTCAAGATTGTGTTGAGAGCATTTTGTTCCTGAAGATTTTGTTATAAGTTATGGAAGAAAATATTTGCCCCAAAATGCAATTCAAAATATTTTCAATTTTCCTGCTCACTTGAGAAAAATTCCCTGTAATAGCAGATCTCAACGATTAAAAATTACTGATGCACCAAGCAAAAAACTGTTAAAGTAAGATTTCTATTTGTAGTTATTATTCTACCTAGATATTTTTAATGTTCTATTTACCTTATAGCTCAGAATCCCCAAATGTAACTAATGTTGAAGTATTTGAATTAGTCACAGAAAAAACATCTCACGAAATAATACAAGTTGTTATTCTACCTTTATGTATTTTTAATATTTCTTTCTCCATTTTTCTTCGATCACATATTTACCATTTACGTATTTGTTAATCCATATTAATTATATGTACATATATTTTAATAAAAAATTAAGCATTAATTGTCTTTTATTTTGAATATATCAGAAGTTGTAAGGAACACCTACGAAAAGCTATCAGTTTCTATATTTATTTTTTCAGAACGTAATATCACAGGTAATATTTTGAAAAATTCTAGTGGTCAAATCAAAATTTCCAACTGATATCTGTAGTGATTTTTAAAATATTTTTCTAATACTACTGTTTTAAATAAAAACTGAATGATCATCAAACATGCTAAAATAGGTATTATTAGAAGAACAAAATCACATAGTTATCTCATAGTCATTAAAAGTCATTTATTTAATTTTCTTTCCTTAATGAAGAATGGCAACTAGCATAGATACCTTTAAAATGTTATTAAACAGAATATATTTAATACCATATTAATAATATATATTTAATTATTTATCTTTTTGATTATTAAAGTTGCAATACCTTTACTTTCCTCTTAATATAGCATATTTTTAACAAAATAATACTTTTAAACATTATAAGCCATTACAAGCTATAGCAACATATTTGAATAGAGCTGTTCATTTCATTTGTGCGCATGCGTGACCCCAATTCCAGTGAACAGCTGATTTTTGTTGTTCGGACCAAGGACTGTGCGCCTCGTATAGTTTTAATGTTTTATTTTGTTCAAATAAAAAGGTAAAACGATAAATCTGCCCTATTACAAGTCATGTCGGCCCCTAGCGATATTCCACATAAGAAAGTGAAGTTAAATCCGGAAGATGTACCTGGAGCGACGTTAAAATACAAAGATGTGAATCAACACAGCGTTCTACAATTACGAAGATTTTTGAAATGCAGAGGCGAGAATGTACCAAAAAGCGCTTTAAAAATGCATCTTGTAGAGAGGTAAGTGGCTAATGTGTACAGGTGTAGGTGTAACTGAAATAGTTTAAAACTGACAATTGGCATAGGGGAGCACGGGGCTAAATGTCACAAAATTTGAATATTTGATAGAATTTTGGTTATTATTTGCTTTCAAGTATAACCAAGTATCAGCATATGTACCTGTACATGTGGTGAAAGTATACCACAAAGATTAAACTTTAGTAATGACGTTTGATAATTTTTTTGTAATTTTCTTTGCCAGCGTGTGCAATGTGACAATATACCCCAAGACGGGGAATGTTGTCCCATGGTATGGGGTAAGTTGTCACCTACATTTAAGTACATAAGACACCAGAATAAAATATTTTAATTTTTAAAAAAATTTTGTTTACGATTTTATTATCTTAATAAATACATGAAGTAAGAATTTAACATTTAACAATAATAAAAATATGTGAAGAAAAAATTTAAATATGTATCTACTTAACACAAAATTGTAAAAACAAAGTTAAATATCATCATCAGAATCGCAGTTATGACAAATATAATAAGAATTGCCGTCCGTGCATTTTTCGTGAGACCAGTTTTTACATCTGGTAAATTGTCACATGTGACAACCTGCCCCTAACAAATTGTGACAACTTGCCTCAAAGCACATGTTGCATTAAATAAATGATTATCATTGATATGTGATTATTGTAAGCAATTTGTTACATATTATTATAAAGAGAATTTCATAAGCTTTAATGCAATATACTTCACTTACCTTGCAAATGATTATATTCCTGTTAACCAAGTTACAACGTGAAAGATAAAAAGTACGTTGAAAACACCAGTCTGAAACTTTTGTTAAAATCATACAGAATTCTGTAGGTACCGTACAGACATGTTGTACACAGTGCCTGACGTTGTTAAGAAACAGATATATAGATGGCAGTAGCAGAAATATATTGCAACTTTGCTTAAAATTGCCTTGTGACAATTAGCCCCGTGCTCCCCTAACCTCAATTTTTTTGTTGGTTTCAGAGTTAAAACGGTAATGAAAGCTGATAAAACCAAATTTAAAGCACTTCACTGGTATCTGCGTTGTTATCAAGGCAATTACAATAGGAGCGACATGACAACTCTAATGTAAACAAACAAAGTTGGTCCGAAAGTGTCATGGCGTCCTCGCGCATGCGCCACAACTACATCCACGTAATGAAACTTACTATTTTGCCCACATAAAACGGTCAATTTTGTTCATCCTTGTCTAACTTTCGACGCTCATATATTTTCCTTCTTTCTCCTATGGTGTGGGTCACTTCCTAATCAGCAAGACATAGCGTACACTGCATCTAGTAGTATAATAGTATTAGATCATTGATCTAATAGAAAGAAACGAGTAAAATAGTTATTTACGAACCAAGTGCGTGAAATCATATTTCGCGAATGAGTGACCAGTTTAAAGCGCGAGCCGAAAGGCGAGCGCTTTATGGACACGAATTCGCAAAATGTTTCACGCACGAAGTTTGTACAATATTTTTTGTACGAGAACTATAATAATAATACATATTGTTAAATACGTTATCGTTTATGACACACTACTAATCTCTTGATATTAATTAAAAAAAATTGAATTGGCAGTATTGATTATTTGAAGTGACATTTAATTTAAAATTATCAAATTCAAAAAATTCTATTTCATTTCCTTTTATTTTCATAGAAAAACAACGAACTGGGTAGCATATTATTAAGGTTAGGAATTTATGATTTTAAAATGTCACTAAATTAATCAAGTTCTAGGAAGTACCAACTTTACTTTTACGCACTCGTGTTTAAAGTGACTTTTTACGCACGCAAATCGAATTGTGAAATGACAGGTTTTGATAAGCGAGTACAAAAAAGGATATTATTATGCGGTACTGGCGTGCAAAAGACAAGAACGGAAAATTCTATAAAGTGTGCGTACCTTGGTATCATTTTTGCACACAGATGCAGTATTTATTTCGTGTTTGGTGGTTATTTTGTAAATACATAATAAATAATTATGATTACACTGAAAAGCACGGATAATCTGAAAAGAAAACGAGCTGTAAATTTTACAAAACAGGAATGTCGTATCCTTGTTGACTTGGTATTAAAATATGAAAAGATTATTGAAAATAAACAAAGTGATAGTGTGGCATGGAATGAAAAAAAAGACACGTGGGCTGTAATAGAGAAAGAATTTAATATTCGATGTGGACAAAGTTTTCGTTCAGCACAAGGTAAGAAAACAATGTAATACATATATGTACATTTATTTACCACTTGTAATATTTCTCTTTCCTTAGCTTTACATGCAAAATATGAAACGATAAAAAAAGACATTAGAAAAAAGGCAGCAGCAATAAAAAAGGCAATATTTATGACTGGAGGAGGAAAAGAAAATATACCAGAATACCCGGACTTTGAGGAGAAGCTACTCGGAATAATTTACTTATCTGTTGAAGGTTTACCAAGTATTGGTGACACTGATGAAGTAAACAATAACAGTGAAATAGGTAAAACCTTATATATCTATATAAACAAAGTAGAGAACTATTATTAATCGATTTTGTTGTTGTTGTAGTTGAAGTACCGGATCAAAAAATATATATAGATGTTACTAGTTCCCCAACAGTAAGAATTTTAATTATATATATAAGGTATGATAATAATAGGTTTTTATTTTTAGTTGATTGAGCTGACACCTCAAGAAACTGTGTCTCAGAGCGCAAGCAGAGGCAAACTTGTAACCATTGCTTCTGTGTCCAAAGATGAGAGTGAAATAACTCTTGAAAACAAAAACACTCTAATATGTGCCCCACCATCAACTGGTGAAATGAACCCGCAGCCATCAACAAGTAAAATTAACCCCGAAGCTTCAACGAGTCAAATGAACTCCCAGCCTTCAACAAGCGAGGTAGCCATTACTTTTATTATATTTTAATTAATAAATTATATAAATAAATTAAGTATTACACCTTTATATATTTATTTGTAACAGAAACGGAAGTGGACACCACAGTTTTTAAAAAGCCAAAAGTCACCAGCCTTAAACGTTAAAAAGAAGGAAAGCGTAATACAAGATAAATTTTCAAAATTGGCCGAAGCAAAAAATGAAGTTAATGACTATGCAGAAACAATTGCAGAATGCAGAACTAAAATTCCATGAAAAAGAATTTGAAATGAAAAAAAAAAATACTAGAGCAAGAACTGGAAAACATGCAACAGCAAAATTCATATAATAAAATAATTCATGAAAAGAAATTGGAACTATTAAATATTAAAATATTGTGTAAAAAGAAAAAACTTGAAATGCTAGAAAAATAAAATATATTTTAAAATGTTTGAGTATTCTTTCTCCATAATGTAGTAAAAGTTTGTAAGAAAATTATTTATAATTAAACATCAGACCTAATTTCAAGATTTAATTGTACAGTATAAATCAATCTAGACTTTTTGAAAATTTTCTTGACTTCAAATATAAGAAGCTCTTATCTAAATAGAAAGGCAAGTTTACTATCATATATGTAAATAAAACAGAATAACAATTGTCAACACTTTTATTAGAGATTGGCATGTTGTTAAATTAATATTAATGTTCTTTTGGAATAATTTAAGAGGATATTTTCTTAAAGTAAAGAACCAAAATAATCAATAAGTTCTCTTCTAACATTGTTGTTTTCATTATTTCTTAAATGAATTTCTTCTTGTACATTAAATATGTCATCATTTGCAGCATCTGGTAACTGTTCTTGCTTTGAAACTGCAATGTTGTGTAAAATTGCTGTTGCTACAATTATTTTTTGGGCAAGGGGAATTTTACAACGTATCCCCACAGATAATATTGGAAATCTTCTTTTCCAGATTCCGAATGCTCTTTCAATAACGTTTCGACTTCTTATTTGAGATTCATTAAAGAGTTGTTCTGCGTTATTTTCTGGTTCAGCTAATGGAGTTATTAAATAATCTTTCAATGGATAACCACTATCACCTAATAAAATGGCATTTCCAAAGTCATTGTTTTCAAAACGTGCACATACTAATGAATTATTGAATATTGTACTATCGTGCGTGGCCCCTGGCCATCTGGAAACTATATCAACAAAACGTAAAGTCGAATCACATATAGCTTGAATATTTAGAGAAAAATATCCCTTTCTGCATCTAAAATTTTCTGCTTGAGGACCCCCAGGCGATTGAATTTTTATTTGTGTGCAGTCAATGGCTGCCACGACTCTAGGAAAACGAGCGATTTCATAAAATCCTTCTTGTATTCGAAGCTTTTCATTTTCTGTTTTTGGCAAATATATATATTCCTGTTTCAAACGAAGTAGACTAGTGCAAACACGGTCTATAATTTTTCCAGCTGTGCTTTTATGTAAACCAGCAAAATCTGCTATACTTAAGTAAAATTAACCACTTGCTAAAAATCTTAGCCCAAGGAGCAGCTGTTGTAAAGGTGGTACAGCGTGATTTCTGAAATATTTAGAAAATACATATTACAATATTATAAGTACGTGCAGTGTATAAATTACCTATTAGTACGGTGTAGTAGCGAATTTTCAATTTTTGGTAATAAATGTAGAACAGTAGCCTTACTTAATCTAAATCTATGAATAAATTCTGTATCACTCCATTTTTCTAAATTATTTGGGCGAAATCTGATTACATGTTGTCTAGGTTGTAACATATTATATAATTCCAAGTCATTTTCTTCGTCCAATTCGTCAATTAAGTTTTGGAAATCTTCATCGTCACTTATCTTCCGGATAAATCTCATAATACAACCGGTGACTACCGTGTAACTTTATCTAAGACTTATCTGGAAGATAACCGTTATCTGAACTTCGAAAGACAGAAATATCGAGATATCTTCGGTATATCGCTTATACTTAACTTATACTGAGTTCGAAATACCGGCCCTAAAACACGCTATAACACGGGTCACGGTACTAAAATTTAGTTGGCAACTAAGCTTAGTTGCCTATTAAAAACGTCTATTAATACGAAAATTTTTAGTAGCGACTTAATATGATGTTAGTGGCTACTAATTTTGTCTATTAATAAGGCTGTACTAGTTTATGCCACTTTATACACAAATTTTCACTCGAATATATATTTTTTTATTTAAAATACATATATGTTCAACATAGGATTATATGGTGTTTTGCCATACTACAGGGCTGCGGTCATAAACGTCACGCTGCGTGCACTCTAGGGTAGGGATGTTCCACAACTTCAAAAAAATCGATTTTTGAATCGATCCAAAATTAAGCTACTATGAATCGATTCTGCACAAATTCGGCTACAAAAAAATCGATATCTAAAATATCGATTTAATATAGAAATTAATAAAGTCGAACTCCCTTTGTTCAATTCTGCGAGTAATTTTACTATAATTAACTTTAAATATGAAGTAGGTACATATTTAACTACATAGTTTAGTCACTACTATGGGTTCTTAACTATTGCATAGATTTATTAAAGAATAAAGACACTTTCATATAAAGAGTATTAATTTTATTTTTTATTTCTATATACATCTAATTCCTTCAATTAGAAGGTAACTACATATCATATGCATATATATTTTTTTATAGTTAATTGATGAGGCTGATACATGTTGAAACTCCATATTTAACTGAATAAATAAACTACGTAAACTTAGTTTCAAAAATTATTTAATAATATCACTACAATATTGTTTCGCCAAACTTTGGCATCATCAGGTGATGAGAAACAGTTGTATTTTTTTATCATAACCATTATTTGTACTCACACATTCCAATCTTTAAATTCAAGAGAACTTAAAAATAATAATTTTGAGAGTTTTTTACCTAATAAACGATTTCGAGTCTTAGTAATTACATTTCCAGCTTTGGAAAATAATCTTTCTGAAGAAACAGAAGTACCTACAATTGTTATGTACTTCAAAGCAATTTCCACCAAACTTTTTGAATTGTGGTAATAATTGTTCCAAAACATAATTGGATTATCCTTTAATGAGATAGTTTGCTGTTTCAGATATACCTGTAAGTCATTACAAAGTTCTTCTTTATTTTGATCTGATAAATTTTTAAATGTTTTTGACAATATTACTTTGTGATATGACCAAATTCCTTCTTCAGAGTTATTACTATCACTTACACAATTTGTAGGTCGTTGTTCATGCCTAATACCTTTGAGATCTTTTATTTCGTTATTGAGCGAATTTATAGTTTATGAATATGCTATTGCATTTGTAAAATATAAGTTTTTAAAGCGTGGGTCTAGTACTGAGGCCTTAGCAAGTAAGTGCACATGTTCTACTTTTCCAAATCTTTTTTCTATTTCAATCATTATAGACTGCTTTAATTTTATTCCCTGTTCCGTGCTCGGATTGTCATTTTCAGGTAGCTTATGTTTTAAGCAATGGAGTAGTGGTATTATTTTGCTTGGTGTTAGGTACTTTTCTCCCGAAATTTCTCTTGTTGCTTCTTCTAGTGGTTGCAAAATAGTCTTCATATCTTTTGCGATTTCTATATCTTCTGCACTTAGAAGTGGAGGAGATTTAGGATACTTCAAGAGTATTGGTGCTATATGTGGTAGTAATATTAGGAATCGTTCTAACATATAAAATGTTGAATTCCAACGTGTTGGTACTGACTGCAATAATTTTAACTCCTTTCCTGAAGGTTGTGCTTTTCTTAATTCATCAGATACTGATATATTTTGTTTACAATATGTCACTATATCTTTAATGCTATTCATTATTTGCTTATGTTCATTTTATTCTAAAACTTTCTGAGCCACTAAATTTAGAGTATGGGCAAAACAAGGTAAATGTTTACCCTTGCTAAATAGTAAGTTAATTGCTTTGACAATGTTTGCCCCATTATCTGTGACAACAGCAGTACCTTTTGAAATTGGTGTATTCCATTCGTCAAGAATATTTTTAAGACTTTCAACTAAATATTCTGCTGTATGTGATTCCTCTAATTCCGCCACTCCAATTATAAATGACTGCAATGTATTATCTAGCATACAGTGCAAAGTTAATCCTAAAAAGCTTTTTAAATTCATTGTTTCAGTCCAAACATCTGTGGTAATTGTAACGTTTGGCACCTTTTTCAAAGTTTCTTTAACTTTTCCTGATAAAACATCATATTTGTCATCCATAATATTGGTTATGGCTTTACGACCTGGGATTTTATACAGAGGTATTGTAGTTTTTATGAAAAATTTAAAACCTTCCTTGTCAGTTGTATTAAGTGGTAAGTTGTCCTTTGCCATAAAATATAATAACGAATTGGTAATACTTGTTGCTTTAGCACCACCATCTATAAATAATAAAAAATTAACATGATTTATTTTAGCATATTAGTAGAAAATACCAGAAAATGAGTTGATTTCTTTAAAGCTGTCAGTAATAAGTGGTTGTCGTTTCGTACTTAAACCTGACATGTTTGAAGTTGTTGTTGCAGTTGATATTATTTCAATATCTTCTTCTAATTCATTATTTAAATTCACAGTCATCGAATCCATTACTGTGCTGATATTATTATCTTCCAATAATAATAATAATAATAATAATAATATTTATTTACCTTTCGAGTGTAGATACATAGTGTAAATACATTATTAGGCATGTCATATACAACAAAACATTAACTATCTATAAATTGTGAGACCGAATAAAAAGGATTATTTATGAAAAACTGTGAACATTTTCTTTGAAAGACCTTAACGTTAGTTTCATTTTGTATGTCCGTAGGCAGTTTATTAAAACACAAAGATCCCATATAGTCTGCTCTACGTTGTGATACGCACAGTCGCTGAAAAGCCGGTCGCAGAAATTCACTGCCCCTAGTATTATAGGAGTGATAGTCTTTATTTTTCTTAATATCACTGTTTCTTATGTGCATTATCAGTTTGTATATGTATAACGAGTAAATAGTCATTATCTTGAACTTTTTGAACAGGGGCTCACAATGTGTCAGTGGGTGTACACCATCCATAATCCGCACAATTTTTTTCTGTACTTTGAAAATCGTTTCTACTTGCGCAGTATTACCCCAAAAAACCAACCCGTATGAGATGATAGACTGTACCAAACCGAAGTACATGTGTTTAAGCACCAAACTTGAAACTGTGGATCTTATTGTTCTGAACAGATACACAACACCACTCAGTTTACTGGAAAGTTGACTTACATGTTCGTTCCATGTTAGTTTGTCGTCCAGAGTCAGTCCCAACACTCTTGCACTGTGGACATGTTGCAACGAGCTCCGATCCACGTAAACTAGCAAACTTCTATCAACATGATGATTTATAGGATAGAACTGCATCATCTGCGTTTTGTTTGTATTCAGTAGGATACCGTTGTTTTTACACCATATTTGAATTTCTTTTATGTTATTATAAGCTGACTCTACTAGCCCATGTGTACTAGAATCTGTTATGACAGCACTGGTATCATCCGCATAAACACTGATGGAAGCTGTTGATGCACACACTGATGGTAAGTCATTAATCATGATCGAGAAGAGCAGCGGACCCAATACAGTGCCCTGTGGTACCCCTTTCTCCATGCACCTCCTTCCCGAGCGTAAGCCATTTACCACCACAACATGATCCCGGCCCCCCAAATACGAGAGGACCCACTCATATGCAACACCTCTCACTCCTATACCATGCAATTTTTGTGCCAGTAGCCGATGGTCAACAGAATCGAATGCCCTACTGAAGTCGTAAAATAGTCCTAGAACGTTCCGTCTGTTGTTTAAACCCTCACAGACTGCATTGATTATTTGTTCCGTAGCTGTAATAGTAGATTTAGCCTTTCGAAATCCGTGCTGACACGATGACAATACCTCGTATTTTTCGAGGAAGCTGTACAGCCTTCTATGGAAACAATGTTCAAAAACTTTCGAGACTTGGTTTTGCAAAGCAATAGGTCTGTAATTCTCGACATTACATTCATTACCTTTCTTTTTAAAAATCGGTACGATCTTGGAAGTCTTCAGATTCGCAGGATATTCCCCAGATTCAAAAGATTTATTGATCACCATGCATAAAGGTGGACTTATGCATTCCTTTACCATGCGTAGAATTGTTCCCGGTATTTGATCTATGCCTGAGGACTGTTTCGTACAACAATCATCAATTGCTTTTGAAACTTCTGATACGGTCACAGGACTAACGTACATGGTATTCAACACATCGTTTTTGTTATATAATACCTGTGTATAATAAGAAAATGCATACTGGACTAGCAACATGGAACTTAATTTAACTAACCTGCAAGTTATTGATATCTAAATTTTCTTCCTTTTCAATATTTCTATGATGCCTAGTCATATGTTGTTTCAAATTAGTAGTGTTTCCACTGTTTTTAATGTACTTTAAACATAGTTTACATTTCGCATTATAGTTTGTCGATCGTAGGAAGTATTTCCAAATAACACTTTTATTTTTTAGTATGCCAGAAGTACTGGTTGACGCTGACATTGTAAAATTTTTCATTAATTCTACATTTTTCTTAAGTTTTAAGTAGATACACTTCAGCCTTTTACCATTAACAGCAACTATTTAACAGTGGGAGCAATTGTTTTCTTTTTTTGAACACATAGAACTAGAACGCATGGAACACAAGCAGGAACGCAATAACTCAGTAACACTCAGTAAGGCCAGTGGTCTCGAACGAATAATCAGTATTTCTACAGATATGGATAATGTTCTACCGAAATACCGGAATCCATGTACTTTTTCACGATTTTTGACAGTATAAGGAAAGTCTCCCGAATTTTCTACCGATTTTAACATTTCAAGCATAGGAATAGTAACATCGGGAAAATATATTAATCGGATACTGATTTATGTACTGATTTTATATTATTTAATTTTCCCTATATTAAATTCACACAACAAGCAACACCAGCTGGACTAGTGACTTTAATTTTCACTATAGATATCAGGTGCCTTGGTTGAGACAAAAAACTAATTTTAAAGAAACAGGAGAAATAGATAAGGAACAACAAGAAAAAGAAACGCAAAAAAAGTAATTTGATTTCTGCAAAGAAAAATCGATTCTCTAAAAATCACATCTTTTCATAATCGATTCAAAAAACCGATATTTTTTAATAATAAAATCGATTTCCTGGAAAATCGTTTTATTCGGAACATCCCTACTCTAGGGTAAATTTCACACAAAACCGTTCAAACAAATGAGTGATTCAATGATGTACGCGTGTAATGTGTTCATAAAGTTCGCTCTCGAATCACTCGAGCGTTTGAAAAACGCCGGATTTGAAACCACGGCCCTTGTTTATAAATACTATAGTATACAACCTAGAGAAAACTGTAAATATTTCTTATGTAGTAATGTGTCGTCCTCTGATATCTTTCAAATGGATTAATACGAATGAATGAAAATGCTTAGCCAATGAAATATTCTCAACGCCACTCCCACAATTTAATCCGGAAGTTTATAAAAAATGTAAATATATTTTGATATTTTCTATTAAATTTTACATAAGAGTATATTTTGTTTGATTTGCTTTTCACATCGTTTGCCCTTAAATTACATATCAACATAACCTATATAGCTTAACTGTGATAAAGTAGATTTAAGTAAATGTTTCATTGAAGAATCGTAGGATTACTATTTTTTTCTCTTATTATACTCACAATTACCCTTTTATAACATAATAAAAAAAAAAAGACATACAAAACGCTTTTTAAAAAACGTATTCATGTTTTTTAAAGAAATAAATCTAAACAAGAAAACGGTATTAAGAAGTCAGCATTTTTATTAAATACTCACCTACATGAAATGTCAGTCTGTTTCGGGTTCAGAGTTTGGGGTTATTCTAATTTTTTTCTATGTGTTCATCAGGTACCGTCAAGTGGGGCTACTTGGGACACTTTTTACATATTTTTGACGTTTACAGATTAACAAAATTTTATTTTCAAAATTCGCTTTCGTACATCGGAAGAGGGTATATAGGTCCTCCATGTGGACAAGTTGGTTTTTCAAAATACCCACTGATTCACCTTTTTTTTTTAATTTGAAAACTGTCCCAATTTATACCACTAGTGGGGTAAATTAAGACAGTCGTTAAAAATGCAAAGAAAAGTATTTTGCACTTGCCTAGTTTAAATTGGGAAATTAAAAATCGAAAAAAAAAATTTTTTTCATCCCGGTAATGCAAAAAAAATCAGAAAAATATCTCAAAAACTGTATATTTAAGTAAAAAACAAACAAAATATAAAACTCTTCGATAAAAAACTGTAAATATGTAGGAAACACTTAGTTTAAACCAAAAATATCATGATTACAAACAAAAAAATTAAAATTACAATTTCTGTTAAACAAAAACAATATTTTGCTTACAAACTAAAACAGGAAAATGACAATTTATAATTTAGATTATCACAACATTGGCAGGAAAAATTCGAAGACCTCTTTTCTCAGTCGGCTTCGGTAGACGGTCCCGAATTTGGTCAAATTGTATCTCATTTTCGTCTTCAATTTGTGGAAACACAAATATATTTTCAGTCTCTTTGTAGCGTCTAAGGCATCTTATTGTGTAATTGCGTTTTTTCACAGCCACGATTTGAGCAACGAATTGTTTCAAACATTCTTTCTTGCTGCCTTGATTGTAACAGAATTCGGCAATAATAAAATCTTCTTCTTTTAAGTTTTCTTTGGTAAGTTTATGTTGTACCACCATCTCAGATTCTTCATCGGTTTCGTATTCTTCGCTGTCCTCGTTTAACGGGCGATTGGAGCAGGAAGGTTGAGGCTCATCATCTTCATCGACTTCGTTTGTAATGTCATCCAATTCGTTTTCCGATTCAATCACATCGATCGCCTCCTCGCTTTGCCTCAAACTTCTCAATGAGACAGATTGTCCGGGCTTGACATTCAACTTTTTTCTGTTCCGCACAGGCTCCTTCGGTCGAACAACATGCTTCTTAATAATTGCTTCAAATGCTTCCCCCAGCTCATCAGAGTGATCGACTTGATTATAACCTGGAAGTTTTTTCAAGACCTCCACTCGATTGAGCGGGAATATCCCCGATGCTCGAAATCCAGATTTAATATTTTGATTTGCTGCCAGCTGTGATAAGGTGTTCTTCAGAAGAGTTGGAAATTCTGATTTTGGAAGGCAGCCACTGTGGGTTTGTTTCCATTCCATGAGCATTTTTCTCCATAACTTTTTCAATGGTGCAAAATACGCGACGTCTAACGGCTGACAAGCGTGTGTGCTGTTGGGCGGTAGGAATATGAATGTTATTCCCTGTTGTTCGCATGCTTCAATAATTTTAACAGACAGATGTGAAGCAAGATTATCTCCGATTATAGCCTTCTTGCCCTCTCGATGTCGAAAATATGGACAGACCACTTTAAAAAACCAATCTTCGAATATTTCACAATCGAACCATCCACTTTTTGATCTGTTATACGCATAATCGAGTTCACCTCCTTCCATCCACTCCGGATATAAATTTCTTGCTTTGTATACAATATAAGGAGGAAGTGTTCTGCCAGAAGCGCTTACGCAAAACATGACTGAAGTTGACGATTTCGAATTATCCATTATTTTGAGGGCTCTTTTCTTATTTCGTCTAACAATAACTATAGATTGTCCTGGATCATCAGTCAAATTGGTTTCATCAAAATTTAACAAATTGTCGGGGTTAATTCCTTCCAAGCTTTGCTCTAAATGGTCGAAATATTCATTTATTTCTACTTCTGTCACATCGCTTCTGTACCTCTTAATATTTTGTGAGAGTCGTTTTGATAGTTCGTTATGCCTTGCTAGAAAACTTCGCATCCAATCTTGTCCTGGTAAGTTTTCATTGAAGCGTCTTTCTACAATGCCTTTCCGATCCAAATATTTTTTTACAAGTTCCCGAATTTCGGTTCTTGTCATTGGGTAGCCCCATTCAGCGGCAGCTGTGATGGCTTTCACAATGCTGGCTTCTTCATTTGTGCCAAGAACTGGTTGCCTTCCTGGATTTTTTGGGTTTTTCCCAAGATATTTTCGGCATAGGGTGGCGCGGGGAATCCCATATCGCTCTTGGGCCCGTCTAAGGGAAAGTCTGCCATTAGCATACGCTTCTAAGGCCGTTTCTAAGGTTTCTTCTGTATAATCCCGGTACCAGCGACAACCCAACTGTCTGCGATACCTTCGAGGCATTGTCCTAATTTACCCTACAAAAACGAACATTTTTATTTAACCTTCCCTCCACACTTTGGAGTTTGTATTTTAGGTTAGGTTACAGCAGGATTCTGTTGAGGAGGTTTCAATGTAGAATCGGGATTTTCAATTTCTCGATATTGTGAATGGCCTTTACTGAGGCCGTGACACTCTTTTGATAATTTAAAACATGCGAAAATTGTCAACTTACCAAAATTTTTCTGCCGGCAAAATGCACCGTTAAAACAAAACACCAACATTACAGGTCGCTAATTTGACGTTTTGCCAAATTAGTATGGCAGTTTAAATTAGCAATTTCACAAACAGATGATGCTCTGTGTCATTTAAAGAAAATAAATACGCGATGTCCCAAGTTATCCTGGGTGTCTCAAGTAGCCCCACTTGACGGTATTTATTAAGTTGCTTTGCATGGTTTCATCAACTTGACTGGTTTATGTGAGGCTTTCAAACCAGTAATGTAGTACGTTTTACAAAGAAAATGCATTATAAACACCACAATATTTTAAGGTTTTGGTATCTTCAGAATTTAGAAATTTAAATGGTTCACAGCCAATCATTTATCACTTAACCAGGATAAATGTGAGACAATTTATTTTACTAGTAAACATAGATCAAACATATATTCTACGAATTGAAAATTCCTTGATATTAGACTAAACACAAGATTAACATGGAAGCCGCAGATTAGTTAAATTAGTCAAACACTTATCTTCTGCTACTTATGCAATTAGACATATCAGATTTATAACTGATAGTCTACTGAAATAACGATATACTATGCACTATCAAATCACATATCAACAATGTTTAACCAATATGGGGTAAGTAGGCCTATGTAGAAAAGGTGTTCATCTTGCAGAAGAAGGCTGTTCGAGCAATTGTCTGTGTTTCACAAACTATTCGCTGCAAACCTCTCTTCAGAGAACTTATGATAAGTCCATTAGCCTAGACACATATTCTGCAACAACTAAGGAGGCCTTTGAAAAAGCTGTCACACCTCATGACTACGAGTGAGATTACAGAAGTCTCCACCCCTCATCACCATTTGCTGCACATCCCGCATTACATAGGACAAAAGCCACTTCAGTACAACACGTCACTGGTAACTATTTAACAAAATCAAAGTTATGTGTAGACATCTTTCTACTTTCGTATCTAAAGAGAAAATAAAGGACATTCTCCTTCAAGAAGCATTCTACAATGTCAATGACATAAATTAGCCCTGTGTTGACGTTATCATTACATTTTTGCTTGATGTGCTATTGTGTAAACTGTATGTATATCTTATTATTGATATAATAAATTTATTATTATAATAGAAACACTATCCTTCTTACTGTAGAAGTGTTATAATCAATCCTGCTTTTACACCCACAATACTTCATCTCATCAGGGAAGTCGCAGCAACTTTCATTATATATTTACATTCTTGGTAATTATCAATATAGTAAGTACTGCCTACATGTGGTCTGTATATGGACGTTTCTTCAATTTGTATATATTTACCTGCGATTTTAAAAATTGCTTTCAATAATAGTAATTCCTAATAATTGAAGTTACGTTGGGGTTATCAACCAAAACTAGTTTAAAATATATAACACTTTCGGCTGTTACTTTGTGAAGACTCATGATACTGGATATAAGTAAAATAAAACACTCAATTAAATTTGAATAACTTCACTTTATTTTAATCACTATGTGACTGCAGTTTCGACATTACATTTCATTATTAAACTAGCTTACTTATATTTCTACTATTTAATTTTTCTTTCACCCACGTTTAATTGCAATTGTTTGAAATCTTCATGGATTTTATTGTGTTATATATGTAGAATTTTAGCCTTCATACTGGTTGAAGTGAGGTATATCACTTCATAAAAGTTAATTAGATACACACTTAAATGTACTCGGCCTTGACATTACTTATTTTATTATGGTTCTAGTTATTTTTATTTTATCTATGCCTGAATCGTAACAACAACTGCCATGATACAAGTCTGAATGAATAATCATCAATTATTGTTGAGGATAGTACATACCCAACAAGTTATACAAACAAACTAATTCATAACCAAGCAAAGATTTTATTAAAGGTTAGTACTTTGAACCTTTTTCAGCTTGTACTGCAATCCATTGTCAATTATAAGATTTATAAGATAAAATATATAGGAAAAATGACATTTCTTCGTTACATCGTCTTGCAATATGGATTTTAGAATAACATTTAACATCCACAATCACATCATCACTTATTTTGGGAATTTGAAAAATTAGTGTCAGTAGACTTATCATATCCCTTAACTCAAAATATTTTAGGATATTTAAATCTAAAGCAAAACGCCTATAAAATTGTAACAAACACGATTGGTGTAATTGGATAATTGCGTCACTTCCTTTAAGCTCCCATTGGCTTCTCTTTACTACTACGAGAAGACTGCTTTTACTATAACAAATTTAGCGGGAAAAATTTATGAATGGGCACATCCTACTGCCCAACCCCTCTGTTGGCTACCTACCCGAACTAACCTTCAGTTGTATAACTATAGCCTTGTTTATAAATACTATAGTTATACAACCTAGAGAAAACTGTAAATATTTCTTATGTAGTAAAGTGTCGTCCTCTGATATCTTTCAAATGGATTAATACGAATGAATGAAAGTGCTCAGCCAATGAAATATTCTCAACGCCACTCCCACAATTTAATCCGGAAGTTTATGAAGTTTATAAAAAATGTAAATATATTTTGATATTTTCTATTAAATTTTACATGAGAGTATATTTTGTTTGATTTGCTTTTCACATCGTTTGCCCTTGAATTACATATCAACATAACCTATATAGCTTAACTGTGATAAAGTAGATTTAAGTAAATATTTTATTGAAGAATCGTAGGATTTTTTTCCCTTATTATACTCACAATTACCCTTTTATAACATAATAAAAAAAAAGACATACAAAAGGTTTTTTAAAAAACGTATTCCTGTTTTTTAAAGAAATAAATCCAAACAAAAAAACGGTATTAAAAAGTCAGCATTTTTATTAAATACTCACCTACATGAAATGTCAGTCTGTTTCGGGTTCAGAGTTTGGGTTATTCTAATTTTTTTCTATGTGTTTAACAGGTATGTCTAAAACAGTCTTCTATATATTCGGTATGACTAGATATATTATGTAAAAGAAGAAAAAGTGGGCACATCCTACTGCCCAACCCCTCTGTTGGCTACCTACCCGAACTAACCTTCAGTTGTTCTAGTCTAGAGGGTGGCTTAACTATTCTACCCACACGGGTCTGAATAGCTGGGGAAGCTGCAATAGGGTTTCCAGTAATTTTACTCTGACACTCAACTGATATGTTATTTTTAGACCCAGTTTCAACTTCCCTAACAGGTGAATTAGGCAACTGACAAGTTTGGGCGTTATCAGATGTTTCTAACACAGTTGGTGGCTGCGACTCACTTATCGGAATCGCCTCTTCAAGAGGTACTATTGGACGGCCGCTATTTTCAATTACCGGTGGTTTCCCAGACTCTCATTACTTAACTCATTAGATTCAGTATACAGAGAAGCACATGCATTTCGACGCATATCACTCGAATGAACAAACTTAATATTGTTGTCAACTCTAATGAGATACGTACAATAACTTAGAGGCTTCATTACTACGCCCTTTTGCCACAATTTCGTCTGCTTATTTTTCACAAATACATGGTCATTTACCTTATATAAAATACATTTATTTTTGTCTGACATTACTTTATCATTTGAATTATGACATGAAGGTTTCAGCAAATCAAACCTTGTTCTAGGCCTATTTTTAAAAATACTTTCAGCAGGTGGGATCCCTGTCACAGTAGAGGGGGTATTTCTGTAGTTAAATAAGAAGTTCTGTAATTTATTTAAAATTACGTTTCCCGAAACTTCTCCCCCACGTTGTCAAAATAAGGGGTTTTCCAAACTCTTTTTAATAGTTTGTACACTACGCTCCGCTGGCCCATTACTCTGTGGATGGTAGGGAGGCGATTTAACAGGTTTGATCCCGTGCGCTTGACAAAATGCCACAAATTCATTAGAACCAAAGGGCGGACCGTTATCTGACACAAGCTCTACTGGAAGACCAAAAATTGCAAAGATATCTCTTAATTTTGATATTGTTTCCGACGCACTAGTGCCATTTGACATTAACCTAACTTCTAACCATTTGGACCTTTGATCCACTACCGTCAAAAAGACATGCTTATTCTTAAAGAAAAAATCTATATACACCCTATAAAAATTATGAGGTGCAGACGCCCATGGCAACAATGTGTTACTTGAATTTGTGAAATTTTGACACTGTTGACAAATATCACAATTTGCAATAAATTTTTCTAAATCTAAATGCATATTAGGCCACCAACAATAAGAACGCAAAAGCATTTTGCTACGGACAATTCCAATATGCTGCTCATGGAACAATTCCAACACATTTTTTTGCAATGACGTGGGAATGACTACTTTGTTACCTAACAAAATGCAATTCTGTTCCAGTGACATCTCATTTCTCTTTTTAAAATACGGCTTTAGGTTTTCATTATTGAGAAATTCCGGCCATCCTGACAAAATAAAATCTTTGACTTTTACAAGTAACAAATCTTTACTAACCTCCTTAGCAACCACACTAGAATTTAATGGAATTTGCTCAACTAAGTTAAACGAATACAAAAAATCAGTAACATCAGTTTGATCACTACATGGTAGACGTGACAACCCATCAGCATTACTGATTGAACTACCTTTTTTATACTGAATATCATACTGATAACCCGACAACATGACAGCCCAGCGCGTAATTCTTGCAGCAGAAGATGTCGGAATTCCCTTATTCTTTCCAAATATAAATTGTAAAGGCTGGTGATCAGTTATCAAAACAAATTTTCGTCCATAAAGGTATTTATGAAACTTTTTTAACGCAAAAATTATAGCAAGTGCTTCACGCTCTAAATTACTATACTTTTTCTCTACCACCGACAAAGTACTAGACGCGAACATGACAGGTCTTTCCATACTATCAACTTTATGACTAAGGACACACCCAACGCCATAACTACTCGAATCACACGTTACATAAATAGGGAGAGTGGGGTCATAATGAGTCAAAACACTTGTTGATGTCAACCATGACTTACTCTCCTGAAAAATTTCTTCACACTGTTTAGACCAACTCTTTACAAAATTTACATTATTTTGACATAGATCATATAGAGGTTTTAACCTGGCTGACAACATAGGAATAAACTTGCCATAATAATTCAAAAGACCCAGGTAAGACTTTAGTTCAGTTAAAGTTTTAGGTACAGGCGCAAACATAATCGCCGCAACTTTCTCTTCTGTAGGATGTACTCCGTCCACATCCACTAGATGCCCTAAAAACTCTACTTTGCTGTGAAAGAATACACACTTCTTTGCATTCACCTTTTAATTTTCGAGGTGTCTTTATGAGAGATAATTTGCTTAATAAACCGAGGAACAGTGAGTGTGCAGTCGTTAATCTTGATTCAATGTCCGGCCCGGGAACCCATTGGGTCGCATATTGTAAGAAAAACCGTACAGTTCATTATTTCGATTCTTTCGGCAACTTACCACCACCTTTGGAATTGATAGAATACTTTAAAAACTGTCAAATTATTTACAATCATTCGCGTTTTCAAAATTTTGATACCAAGAATTGTGGACATTTGTGTTTAAAATTTCTATATAGCCATGTGTAGAGATTAGAATGTCATTAGTATCATGTCGAGTACGTTCACGCTCAGCAGCACGAGTAATGTGCTCACAGCGGATTACTATCCGCCAATTGATTTGGATAGTAGGAATGAATATGCAATTGGCCTGATAGGTCTGCATACATACAACACTATCTCTAACATATATGAGGGACACAACAAATTTTATTACGAAAGTCACGTGTTAGATATACCCACTGGTTCCTATGAAATAGGAGACTTGGAGGCTTACCTGCAGAAACAAATAATTGGTGACTTAACAGATAAAAACAAATTGCTGTCCATAAAGCCCAACAACAATAAACTAAGATGTGAGATACAGAGTCAGTATACCATCGATTTTACACCAGATGATTCTATTGGACGAATGTTGGGGTTCAGTGGTCGGAAGTTGATTGCCGGACAAAATCATGAATCGGATCTCGCTGTACAGATTATAAAGGTCGTCACTATAAGAATCGAGTGCAATATTGTAACGTCTACGTACTATGACACACATCTTGCACACACATTATTTGAATTCGCACCCTCTGTAGAACCAGGCTACAGCATTAACGTACAACCGAGAAATATTGTTTATTTGCCGATTAATACGAAGAGAATTAGTAATATTACCCTCACCTTATTAGATCAAGACTCTGACCCAGTAGATTTTCGTGGTGAGCAGATAGTTGTACGTCTCGAACTCAAGAGATTGTCGTGAAGTGAAAAATGGGCCTATCATTTAATAATCAAAACAATAAAACGGACAGATCTGTTGAACACACATTCATTCAATCACGGGCACGCCGTCGATTAACACCTGCTAACAGTGTTTTTCTAAAATCTATTGGTTTGAAAGTAATTGAAAATAATGGAAAAGTTGCAGATATTCCAAGGATTAAAATTCGATGATGCTATAGTGAAAGAGCAATACCACGTCTACTATCCACGCGCAAATAACTTTAACCAAAATGATGAAATTCGCATCCCCATTCAACATCAGGATATTTACACTTTACCAAGTGAAAGTTTCATTCTCATTCAGGGAAAATTCAATGAGCAGACTACCGGAACTGGTAGCTGTAAACTAACAAACAATGCATATGCTTTTCTATTCGATCAGATGCGATATGAAATTAACGGTGTGGAGATTGATCGTTGTATGAAGCCTGGTATCACTACTACAATGAAGGCCTACGTTTCCTACAATGCTAATGACTCTAAGATGCTTGAAATGGCAGATTGGTGTCCTTTCAAAGATGAACAACCCACTTTCTCCGTAAATGGGTTCAATGCAGTCCTACCGCTCAAATTTTGTTTTGGAATATTTGATGATTACAAGCAAATAATGATGAATGTCAGTCAGGAATTGATACTGAATCGCAGTAAAACTGATGATAATTGTTATAAAAATAATTTGGTTGATGGTACTAAGAAGGCAACCATAGAAATAGAGAAGATTGAATGGTATGTGCCACACATTACTGTAAACGATAAGAGTCGCCTGAAACTGCTACAGGCTCTTCGAGAAAACAAATCGATATACATACTGTTACCGATAACTTTATCCACAGTAGGTGGGCCACGGCTTGTCTCTCGATAACAATTTATAAATAATTAAACACAATTTATAAAGCTTTGGGATATCAGGAAGCAAACAAAAGAAAACATCCGGAATCGTGGACTGAAGAAATAGGAAGACCAATAGATAACAAGTAGAGCGCCTACCATAAATGGCTAAACAGGAATGATTTAGAAGATCGCATAAATTATAGCAAACTCAATAGAGAAGTGAAGAAAGAAGTGACCATGAGAAAAAACGAGATGTGGTAAGAAAAATGTGAAGAGGTGGACCGATGCTTAGGGGGAACGAAAGTGACGCAGGCCTGTAAATTCACGAGTCTCAGGAAAGAAAGAAAAGATGGTGGAAACATAAATCTAATTCAGAATAAAAAATGGGCGAAATACTACAAATCACTTCTGACAGAAAGTAGACATGAGTTTTGAGGAGGTATAGACAACGTCACACTCAGAGAAAACATAGAGATACATAGAATAGATAAGGAAGAATTGAGAAAAGAGTTAACACAAATGAAAAATGGAAAAGCCTCGGGACCTGGAGACATTCCCATTGAGTTGGTGAAACACGGACCAGACGCTCTTCTAGAGACCCTAGTAGACATTTTCAATAAATGCCTGGTGGAGGGTCAAAATATTCCAGAAGACTGGAATTTGGCCTACATTAGCCCCATATACAAAAAGGGAGACAGAAAAGGGTGCGGAAATTACAGAGGAATTAGCGTGAGCAGCTCACTGGGACGGTTGTATGGTCGTATATTGAAAAAAAAGAATAGAGGAGGAGTATAATGAGATTGAAGAACAAAGTTGAATCAGGGCAGGCAGATCATGCACGGACAACACATTCACTCTTCAACAAATAATCGAAAAACGAGCAGCTCGGAACCTCGCTACGCATCTAATATTCATAGACCTGAAGAAGGTCTACGATACAGTCCCTTTGAAATTGTTGTTCAATGTTCTGACGAAGACAAACCGTAGCAAAACATATATAAGAGCACTGCTTAATATCTATAAAAGTCCTCAAAGCACGGTTAACTTAATAAGGGCAACAATGAGGACGAACTAACATCCACAACTATAAAATACAATATCGATAGCCTTAAACAAGAATCGGTACAGTTTCTTTACAAACTAAGCTTTAATACTCTTTCGGAGACCTTCACAGTAACGGAGGGTCTGAAACAAGGATGTTGTCTTTCTCCTACCTTGTCCAAAATATATATCCAAGAAGCACTATACAAATGGAGACAGAAGTGCACAGGAATGGGACTGAAGATTAACGACCATGATTTGACAACGCTGTTCTTCGCGGATGATCAGGTGATAACTGCAAGCTGTGAAGAAGATGCAGATTATGTGCTCAGGAAACTCAGAGATGAGTACGAAAAATGGGGAATAAGCATGAACATGGCAAAAACGGAATATATGCATATAGGTAACGCAGACGAAGACCCAGGTTTGGAATTAAGACAAATAAAAAGATGCTACGAATTCAAATATTTGGGAAGTATCATCTCTAGTAAAGGAACAACAGAACGCGATATCGAATATAGAGTACAACAAGGTCGGAAGAGTGTACAAATTGTGAACGCAATACTGTGGTCTAGAAGAGCAACACTGAAAACCAAAATGACAATCTACAAAGTAATTGTAGAGCCTATCCTTACATACGGAGCCGAATGCTGGCAAATGACTGAGAAAGGAAAGAAAAAAGTGGACACTCTTGAGATGGACTACCTGAGAAGAGCCTGTCGCATATCAAGAACTGAACATATACCTACTACGGAAATCAGACAAAGAACCAACAGAATACATAGATCGTCAGAAAGAATAGAAACGAGGAAACTGATATGGTACGGACATGTAAGGCGGATGGAGGAAAACAGATGACCAAGAAGAGCTCTAGAATACAACCCAACGAATAGAAGGAAACGAGGAAGACCGGCAAAGTCATGGATAAGTGGGGTTATGGAAACAATGAAAGACAGAGCAATAGATGAAGACATCTGGAGAGACAGGAAGAGATGGAGATCGAAATGCGGGAAACGGCTGAGGCTGTAGGATCCCCGCTTATATATTGCTATGGGGGTATCACATGCGTATTATCCGCACCTATGCACTGATTATTTACTATAATAAATTGAGTTTTTATAATAACTCTCCAAGTTTTTATTGAATTGTATTTATCTACAAGATAGCCACCAGGTGCTATGTTGGTTGCCTATATGTAAGGTGCTCAACTGATTCTTATTAATATAGCATGGGACTCGGTAATTTTTAAAAGTAAGGTATTAATAAATATACTTTTATGTTTTATTTTTAATTGATTGCTCCCTGTATATGTGAACGTGTGTATTTATCTACTACGTTACTGGATATGGGAACAGTTCAAATATATTTCCGCAGTTGGTATGACTTGGTTATCCTTGTTTGAATGCGGAGGAATTTATAAATTTACGCGCTCTTATAATAGCTAGGTTATGTGAACCATCAACATAAACAATCACCTTTACGGTCGGTTTTGACGTTCTGAATTTGTTAGTTTAATAAATTTAAATCTCATTAAATGGGTAGTTATTTGGCTTCGGTTAACCTGAGGAAAGATCACAGAATTATATAAAGTAAATAGAAGAACATTCATATACTTTAGAAGTGGTCTTAATTGGATCTGCGCAGGCCATTTCTGGGCATGCGCTTTGTGAAAGGACAGGGCAATACACGGGAAATTGAAACCCAAAAGCAGGGTTGGTTTCAGTAGAAAAACTTTTATTAACGAAAATACTACTGATTTGACAATAATATCAGTTTGGACAATTTCTTCCTAATCAGTTCACCCCTCTCCTTTTCAGTTTGTTTCTTGGCTATATGGTGTAGCCTAATTTTGGTATACGATAAAACTGCAGCTTTTATCAGTCTCATGATATGGTTCTCCTCCAAAACAGAATAGTCAAGACAATGCTCTGACAAACATTTAAAATATTTGCCTTCCCCAAAAATTGTCATTGCCAAACTGTGGCAAAATTTATCATAAAAATTCTCCTCATTGGGCATTTTCTGATCAGTTACAATAAGCACCCGCTTAATGCTTTTCTCCACTATCAGCAAGACTTTCAGCAAATCATCAGACGGTTTAATTAAGCCTCCACGATCTCGCTGCCTTAACAAATGCAACGCACTGTCCATCTCCGATGAGGTAGATACAACAGTATGCAGACTTAAGATGCATTCTGGGCATTTAATTTTGCGCTTCACCATGCTGACCACATACCCAGAGATATACCCAACAACATTTTGGGTTACTATTGATAAATCTGGTAAATTGGGAATTGCATATTCATGGTCTGCAATTTCCATATCTGACCAATAAAGTTCATATTTTTTTATAAATTGTACATCATCTATAGTTACATTAGTAACTTTTGTTCTGGAGGTAGAAGGAACCGCAGCCAGCAAGTGTGTCCGGTCCTGTATGGTACAGTTTCCCTCAATTGCACGAAGGTCATGGCGCACTAGTAATCTTCTGTAAGTATTAAAGAACTGCAGCGCGGTTGGGTTGTTGTTCCAACCATTTCTAGCCCTAAAAATAACAGTTAGCAATAACCTTGTGAAATGAATGTGAATGTAACAGTGTACCTTATACTACAAAAGAATAATTCCAAGTGATCCTGACTGAACTTGTATGTCAACAAATATGACAAGAGTGCATTGTCAGAATCAACATAGGTCTCATACATGGCCAAAAGAGACTTAATTGTTATTACAAAGCCCCTAATTGTCGTCTTCTTGGGAGTAGTATATAAAAACTTTTGGTCCACAGTTTTGAGGTTTGTTATATATTCTATGGAATTCAAGAGTATTGGGTGCCAATAATTTTTATTTGACGCCCTTAGAGGTGTATGACACCCCTTGCCAAAAGGATTCCTTGAATTTAATAAATCGAACAAATTATTTATTGTGCGTAGAAATCTGATTGTTCCATCTGCAGTTTGAAAATCGGCATGCCCAATATTTTTTAAAAATTCCATTGCCTCTGCAACGCTATTGCTGAACGTTTGGGTGGCCAACTTAACCTACAATAATTTATAAAAATGTACTGTATATAAGTTATTCTTAAGATCAAATGTTACAAACCTTCATTTTCTGTCGCTGCCATTCAATGTGCGCTTTTGACAGTTTGTTCGCAAAACGCAACCCTTCTGCCTCTTGTAATTCAAACAATTTTCGCACTAAATTCCATTTAATTTCTCATCCTTCATAATCAATTATTGTTCCTAACGTGGCCCAACAATTCCGCAATAATTTTACCATGTGGCAAGCGTCCAAAATTATATATACGCCAACTAAGTTAAATTGAATTCCGCCATTTTGAAGGTTGCTCACAAGCCTTACAAAAATGTTTGGAACAAATAACTTTATTTTTGGACCAGGTCCACGTTTCAACATTTTTTCCTAGCACATCTAACCACATTTTCAATGAATCACCCCGTGGAAATCTACAAATAGTGCAGAATTAATCGCGCTCTTAAAGATGCAATTCTTTCATTCTATTACGGTAATATTTATACCTAGCTCAACAATTCGCATGTAAAGTTCATTGACTTAGAAAAATGTAAACAAACTTACGTGTGAAAAGAAATGCCTTCCGGCTTAAATCTTCGACTGTTACTGCAGCCCAACACAGAGCACGACATGTTAATAACACACACAAGTCCTTTTTAATACAATTAATTAAAAATAACCTCCAAGCTTGACAATTACAACAACACAAGTGCCAATTACCCTGCAATAGAGGCGGGTTGTGAAATCGCAGTCTGCTACTTTGTCACTGCTACTGGTCAGTCACCGTTAGTAACAGTGACAGCAGCTTTAAAGTAGCAGTTCTCTCAGTAGTGTTTTATAAACCCGCCCTTTCACGTGAACGCCAAGTCTGTTACCATAGGAAGGGCGCAGTTATATGCAATACGTTTTTCCTCGACTTGCGACTTGCGACTAGCGAAAATAACCGCTTTCAGTAGTATCAGTGAATATAAACAGTGACGAAAATAGCTGCTTCTTTTCACTGTGACTACCGTGTCACAGTAACAGTTTGTCACTGCTACCGAAAAATAGCAGTTTTTCCCGACACTACCCTGCAAAATGGCGACCACAATAGCGTTTGCTTAAAACTGGATGCGCACTCGTCGAAGCGCGTTCTCCCCTACTCTATTTCTCTGGGCGTTCCTTTCCACCAGCAGAGATGTGTGTATTTTCTACGTGCAACCTCAGATATTCTTTTGCCTCGAATCGTCTGCAACAAATCCCACATTTAAAACTTTTAACTTTGTAATGCAGTTTATTGGTGTGCTTCTTGAGATCTGCTTTATATTTTGTCCGGTAGTTGCACAGCTCACACTTATACGATGGGCTGCGGCGTTTGTTGCTTCCGATCAACGTTGTCATTTGATTGCTTAGCGTCTGTGCACTGCCTTGCCTTGCAAAATATTTGCAGAAAGCTGATTTTCGATAAGAGTAAAAGACATACTTCCGGTAGGAATTTCGAAAAACTTTTATAATAAAATTCTTCTCAAATTTAATTTTGAGTACAAATGAATTCTTTATAAATTTGTTTAAATTTAGTAGTTGAGGAAATATTGGCAAAATTCGATTTTGTCACTGACGTAAAGTACTACTTCCGGTCCGCCGATTTTACTGAAAATCTAACACACACACACACAGAGAGAGAGAGAGAGAGAGAGAGAGAGAGAGAGAGAGAGAGAGAGAGAGAGAGAGAGAGAGAGAGAGAGAGAGAGAGAGAGAGAGAGAGAGAGAGAACGTACTGCAGTGGACAACACGTCAAGTCGTTCATGTACGACATGTAGCTACGTACTAGCCATCTTCAATAGGGGATAGGAGTTCAAACCTTGCTGAGGAGTTATTTTTACGGCAGATACACAAACTAGATGAAGCAGCCTTCTACAGGGAATGCCTTAAATGTATTATACGAGAATGATCTATGAGCGGAAGTAAAGAACTTTTTAAATGGGAATTATATTTTGTTATATGTTTATTTAGTGTGTTTCGTGTTTTTGTGTATTATAGGACTTCAAGTAACATGCAAAAAGTGGCCTTTTTCATTCGATAAAAGCTTACATTTTTTGTCGTCCAAGAATAAATCATTGCGGTAAATATTATGAATTCCGTACAACATATTTTTCTGCCACAGGGGATGAACCCAGTGCGCTTTTTTACGATTATTACAATTACCACTGAATTTGCGATTTAATCAAATGCGAAAGCATCGTCACTCTCGGATGACTACATTAGGACTGCTAATCACAATAGTGGAATGGCGTGGCTGCCACTTCGGTGCGCATTAAACCACACTGCAACCATACTACCGCCATTCCACAGCCACGCCACGTACGTGCCACTCCTACATCACTTGCCATTTCAAATCCACGCAATCGCCACGCCACTTTGGTGCGCGCCTTGACTTAGGCTTCACGAAAAGACTAATATTATAGACATTGTAATGGAACAGCCCATCTCCCTTTATTAATTTTATAATTTTTATTATTTTTTAAGGATTTAATTAAGTATATTTTGTTATTAATATTTTGAAGGGAAATAATATTTAAAATCAATGAATGTGTTATTGTATTATTAAGTAGATATTAGTCATAGGTTTAGTATATATTTATGAGTAAAAAAAGGTGACGCCGCGAGTATATATTATTTATATCAACGTGATAAACACTCCAATAGCAATATACAGTCCCACGGCTAAATGAACGTGTATGTGTGTATAAATGTGAATGGGAACCCTGAACTTTGTGGAAAGCGGGGAACCCCAGACATTCTGATATAAAAGGGAAATACGCGTTAGAAACGAGAAAGTCGTGCAGTTAGACTTCGAGTCAGAAAGTCAACTGCAAAGAAAGACTCCAAGTAGAGAGTCGAACGGCCAGTAGAGTCGGTTAACAGTGAATTTTGATATAGTCGACAACAAGATACGTTAGGTATCGTATCAAAAGGCTAACTCTTAACATTAGACTACGCATAAGAGTCATTGTTAATATACCTTAAATAAATAATTTACTACCGAGAAAACGTAGTAAAGCAGTGGTCAAAGTTGCTCCTAAGAAGTAATTGTGCAACGTGTTATATTGTTAAAATAAAGATTGTGTTTCGAGTGGCAGAACAAGCAGATGATGCCGTTGAAAACATCGTACAAATAAAGATTTCGTCGATAATAAGCAGCCCGAAGTTCCCACTGGAAACAATACAAAAAAGAAGAGGAATAAGAAGAATTTAGATAAGGTCTTATTTAAATGATCATTGTTTAATGACTGTAACGTTTTATGTAATAAAGGAGGAGAAACTGCAAAAATAGAAGTTCAAACAGAAAGTAATTAAATAAATATTGTCCAACAAATATATGTGTAAAGCTACGAGTAAAGAATAGAACAGGAGAGATAATAACGTGGTGGGGGAATAGGTATTTTTTAGACGGAAGTTACCACTTTAAGGGAGGTCATTTATATCCTGTTATGTCAAAAATGACGTTTTAGTGTTTCTATAAGGGTGAATTGTGTGGCTTGTGGTCGCTCTAAAATAGCAAGAACATAAAATATCACTTTTTTTTCTGTTCATCGGTAAGTTATTTGATTGGCATTCAACATAGGCAATAATAATTTTAAAAAAGTTATTTTAAATAACTTGTCATATATCTGACATGTCTGATTATGTGTTCAGTGGCGTAACATACATCTCCAAGTCATTTAATATTCGTTATATTTTTGACGCAGATTTTCTTTAAACCCGTTTATAATATATTAAAAAGAAAAAAAGAATTGAAAACATAATACACTCACGATAATTCTTTAATTATTTTTGGACTAACAACCTATTTTAAATGATTATCGAAAACACAGGAAGTGTACATATACCCTATACAAAATATTTATGCACGCCTATGCATTTCGGCGGCCATATTGAGTTACCACTTTGGACAAATATTATTTTTAACGAGACTCTCTCCTGTTCTATTCTTTACTCGTAGGTGTAAAGTAACTTGATATGTTCACAAGTATCGATATAAACACGTATAATATAGAATGTGCATTGTATGTAATAAATTCTGGCGCTTATAGCTTACGATTGATTCGAACAAAGGACCTACAGAATTGTTTGTCTTAGTTTAATGTTTGTAGAGGAAATTCAAATGCATTAGAATCGCTTTTTAAATATATGTTACTTCTTGTGTTGTTTGTAAAATTATAGATACAGGATTCATTGATTTTAATATACGAATTATTAAAATTTTTAAATGGTATTTTTTTTTATTAATGTACAGGAACCCCTTTTACTTAATCATTTCAATTAAACTCGAATCGCCCTGAGATAATTTGAGTTGAGCTGGCAAAACAAATAACTTTACATTTTATTTCTAAAGTTTAACTTTAAATTAAATATCTTAATTTAGAGATAGGGGTTTCTCTACATTGTGTTACCCAATTTTGGGGAGGCCCCTATACAACGTCTACAATAAAGAGAAGCTTAGTGTTCGTGCTTTAGAAGCAAAATTTAAAATAGGAAAAACACAGGCCAGCAAATATAATAAAGAATAAGGAAAAATTACTGAATAAGTTTTATTCTGAAGACAATATGCAACAAAAAAGAAACTTTTTCAAAAGTGAAGAGTCAATAAATTAACCTACAAATGGTTTGTAAAAGCCAGGAACAAAAATATTCCAGTATCTAGGTCAAAAGCAATGGAAATAGCTCAGCAATTATAAAATCTTTAATGCCTCATGTCTCTAGTTGATTAAAACGCTTTAAAGACAGGCACAATACTGCTTTTAAAACAATATCAGGAGAAAGTGAAGTCCTGATGTGAAATTATCTATTTTCAAGCAAAAATTCCGGCTACGATTTGGGATTATAATCCTAGAGACATCTATAATGCCGACGAGACGGACCTCTTTTTTCGTGCTCTGTCCAACAAAATTTTCACCTTTAAAGGAGAAGTGTGCTGGTAGAAAATGGCTGAGGAGCGGTTAACCATTTTACATTGTGTGAATATGGCCGGACAATCAGAAAAACTACTTGTGATCGGTAAATCTGCTATGCCTCCTGCATTTCCGAAAATTAATTTGAACATTTCACCCTAGTTTAGCGATTTAATAAAAAAAAAAGGCACTGATGACATGTGAAATGAGTATTTGCAAGAATTCATTAAGAAAGTCTCTCGATAATGCTGCATCTCATCCACGAAAGGTGACACTAAAAAATATCAAAATAATTGTTCTTCCTCCAAACACAACCGCAGTTTGTCAACCATTAAATTAAGGAATTATCAAAAATTTTATAACCTGGTACAGATTAATAATCTTAAAACAGATTTTAGCAAAAATGGACACCGTTAATTCACTAGAAGACCTAACCAAGTCGATTCTTTTAAAATACGTTATTTATTGTATAAGAAGACTTCAGTAACAATTCTAAACCGTTTTCATAATATTCCAAAGTTTCTCACACTGATAGCGATTTTGATCCCGAGGATGAGCTACCTTTATCTACTACCGCAGAAATGTATAACATGCTTCACTAATCTGGATCAAATGATGTTGATTTGGTAAATAAACATGTGATGACAAAAACTTGGCCCATGAAGATAAAAATGTAGAAATCAGCGTTGACATTGGTGAAATCTTGCAGCTAGAAGAATCTGTTTCTGAGGAAATGCTAGATAATGATGAAGAGGAAACAATCAAAACGTATTATAAGGATACAATACCAAATTTACACAGCATAAAACTTTTTACCTCCAAGAATGGCGATACAAAAGGTTTTATGTCGGTGTCTTAGAACAACACATACATATTGTTGCGTTTTCGGGATCGAAATAAACAACTCGTGCAATTATTTATTTAAAACAGTCTGTATATTTATATACTTAAAATTATTTAACAATATAAAATATAAAACTAACTTAACACACTTAAACTACTATTAATAAATTAAAATTAACACTTGTATTTATTTACTACTACTAATACGTCCGTATTTATTTGCATAACACTTCTATTTATATCACACGGCACTACTATATTTATTTTTACCGAACGACTTATATTTATCTCTTATATTTATTTTTTAGGCGCGTCGGCTATTTCTTACGGACTTTCTTATTCCGGAATTACTCCGCAATTACTTTTCCGCAATTAATCCCGTAATGAATTGAATCCCGGTGACTCAGTCGCCTTATATACCATGCATGAAATGTTCTCGAACAGTACTAGTAAATTCGGCAATATACTGGAGGTAATCTAGACCCTTCGTTGCTTACGTCGCACATCTGTGAGATGACTCACTGCATTTACGATATTTACCAGCCGAGAGAGATAATGATGTGTAAATAAGAGCGTTTTTATACGTCGCCCGGTCTGCCTTTTTTTTGCGTGTGACAATTTCGTTTTTATCGCGCCGAGAGATCTGATTCTTTTATTTAATGTAAACTCATTTCGTTACAATATGTATGCATTTCAATATTAAATAAACGATGTGTATAAATACATATTACCACTGTTTCAGTTTTTTTATATGATACATACAGTACACATGTATGTATGTGTTGTAAGCTTGTGTTATTCTTTGTGTTTGTTAAAACTAGAATGATACACTATTTATAAACTTGTTTTAATTGCTTTTATTTGTGGACTGTATTTAACTTAACAAATATGGCCGTGCACAGCGTGCAACATCTTTTTTTCTACTCGTGTCTATATGTGCGCACGCAGTGTGCATCTGTTTCATACTTATGTCTATATGTGCGCACGCAGCCCGCACACTCCCCACTCACCGGTCTAAATGGCGCGAAAATATCAACTATGCTTATTACCCAAACAGTATTTACATACACATTTCCACAAATATCTTTTAAAGGGATACCTCATTTAAGAGGACAATTTTAAGGCGACTGGAGGTGTGCTTAAGAGAGAGTACATTGTAATTACTTATGATTAATTGTTCGTTACAAACCATAAATGATGTAAGATGCTACGTTAATAAAATGATATAAAAACGAATGATATCTGACACTTCTTGCAGAGCAGTAAGCAAAGTGGCGTTTCAGATATTCATTTCGACCAAAGTGGATTTTGCAAAATGGGCACTGGGTAAGATCTGAAATTATAAAAAATACACTGAAATACAATCAAAAGTAATTTCTTTCTGATAATCAAATTAACAATTAAATAAATCCTTCACAATTTATTAACAACAAAGTGACACAATTGATTCACCAAAACAGTGACACAGTTTGCTGGTTTTTGTCCGATAAAGCGACTGTGTTGGCGAATCAATTGTAACATTTTAATTTATTTTTTGTCATGAACCTTCGATAATTCTACTCATCAACTGAATAAACTGTATTCATTGGCACAACTAATTTCAACAGAGAAACTGCATTAGAAGAATAATTAAACAAGAAAATAAATATCTCTTTGAAAATTTGCCTAAAGATTTGATTTTTTTCTTACCTTGAATTGAAAAGTTGCTTCCTGCATCCCCTAGGCAAATTGTTTTATGTTTGGCCAAACATGATTTTGAGCTGTATCCAAGACAGCAAAATGTACAGGCAAATATATCCTTAATGAGGTGTTCCATAGTAGGAATAAAAGCCATTTCAACATTTCCATTCAAGCTGTCTGTGAAGTCTTCACTAAAATACACCAGTAATTCTTCACCTGGTCGAATTTGACGAGTGATTCGATAATATAGATAATCTTCACATTGTACGACAATTAGATTTCCTTCAAAAGTATTTCTGGCAGGATTAATATACTGCATCCAATTTAAGAAATGCGATTTATTGTTGTCATATACAAATTTTCCTCCTTTTACTCTCCAAGCACACTCTGTCCTACAAAGTCCAGTGAAAGGACCAAATTTGACACCTTCAGGAATAACTTTTAAAGCCAATACTGCACACTGGCCAAACAAATGTTCAATTTCTAAAATATCACTTGGTAACTCATCTTGTGTTCTGTTATCCGAATTATCCGGAGCATTTCTGTTCAAAATATGTACAAGCATTCCACACTCGATGCAGTAGTCTTCATAATACGCCTGACAATTTTCACAGTCTGTTAATAAAATTTAAACAGATTGTAAAGAAGGTAACATAATGTTTGCATAAGTCAAAAAGAAATGAGAGTTTAACCAAGCTAAAATTTCCTATTTTATATAACCATGTTTTCATTCCAAGGTTCATTCCCGGTAAACTTTCCTTGGCCTTAAATTTTAGAAAAATTAAAAATATATATTAAAAACCCTTTTTTGCATTTCGAAACTTTAACTAGTAATCTTTCATAACTAGTCTCAAAATTACAAGAACATATTTTATTGATATTCCACAGAAGCTTATTTTGTTTGATTTTTATTGAACATGGCCATAAATTATTGTAATATGTATACAATAAAAGTATACAGTCGCCATATGTCTCACCTTTTTCAATCAGTTTATATAATTTTTATAAGTTCTGATAATTTTTATAGACTATTAATTATGTGATGAATGGTTAAAAATGGTTTTTAATTTATACTTTTAATTTTTTTTAGAATTATGGTCGATACAATGATATCACACTTTACAAGTTATGATAGTAGGGATCGGCAGTCCATTTTACATTAATAAATTAAGTTATATATTACTACTACTGTGCCCAACTTGAATTACATTATTTATTAAGTCCAGACCTGCAATGTAATTCTGACTGCCAATTCATATTAATCAGTATATCAGGAATTATATACTTATAGGTACACGACTTTTAATTTAAAAATAAGAATTTTATTACTTGATTTAATGAGACAGAAATTGCACTTTCAATAAAATGGAAAAGTCTAAAGAACCTGCAGAATATGATTAAAATAAGAAGTAATTAAGGGTTATTTTGCAGTTGCGGTAAACTTAATTATGCTTTTACTTACACAGAAGTCCATTGTCTACTTCAATTTTAATCTCATAGACACTGTTTCCATCTTCAATTTTAACAGGGTCATTTATTACGTTATATTGTCCATCAGATGATGGCAATTCTGTCTTAATATTGTCTAAAATAGTGGATGCCTCGTATTCTATCTTGTCATGCCACTTCATGTGATCTTGCAATTCAAAATTATTTGCAATAATATCAGTTTCAGTATCATTTCCTTTGTACTAGATGTATTTAAAGAAAGCAGTGTTGTATTCACATTACAATTTTCAGTTTGATCAGCCATCACAACTGCTAATTAAATATGTAAACCTATGGTGTACACTCACTGGTATATGATAGTATATAAACATACAAACTGACGGTGTTTGATTTATGTGTGGAGCATAGAGGTCACAATATATTTGAATATACAGGGTCGGGCAAAAAGAGCGGAACACCGAATTTATGGCTTAACTAGCACTTTTTCGAAAATTTAACCTAAATTAAAGTTTTTGTATACTTTATGTATTATTTATTGGTGTTTGCAGATTTTCCGTTTTTGTCACATTTTTGGAGATATGATGTCACCGGATAGTATTTTAAATGAATCACCCTGTATTTATATTTTTTTTGAGTAGATATTTTTTTCCTGAATTCACTAATACCAGGTTTAGTGGGTCTCTGACTTATGGTTTCATAAGAAAAAAATAAAATGTAATGGCACCTAAATATTTATTTAATAAAAAACGAACGACAATAACTAAAGATTCTATTCATTAAAGCGTCCATTAACTTTAACAAATGATTATGAAATTCATTTCTCGCTTAAAGGTGACATGAACTTTTAATGCAGCATTAACTTTTATTATGATATCGGCCCTAAGTAATTATCGCAGTAGGTATACCAAAAATCGAATCAGAGCGGCGGTACAAAATAGTACAACGCCTGAAATGATACAAAATTCATTAAGGTCATTTGTTGACAGATTAGGATACTGTCAGGCAGCCGAAGGTTTTCAGTTTGAACACCTATTGTAAATAAATGTACGTAGATTCAGTTATTGTCGTTCGTTTTTTATTAGGTAAATAAATATTTAGGTGCCATTACATTTTATTTTTTTCTTATGAAACCATAAGTCAGAGACTCACTAAACCTGGTATTAGTGAATTCAGGAAAAAAATATCTACTCAAAAAAAAATATAAATACAGGGTGATTAATTTAAAATACTATGCGGTGACATCATATCTCCAAAAATGTGACAAAAACGGAAAATCTGCAAACACCAATAAATAATACATAAAGTATACAAAAACTTTAATTTAGGTTAAATTTTCGAAAAAGTGCTAGTTAAGCCATAAATTCGGTGTTCCGCTCTTTTTGCCCGACCCTGTATATCTAGATATTGAAAATAAAGATGGTGGAGCAACGACAAATAAGCTTTCTTCGACTGTTTTCATGTACAGTCGAAAGCAAAAAAAAGTAGACAAAAATACAGATTTCTGTCATAGACTTTCTCAAAATGATTAGTGTAATAACGTCTTCAAAGTTACTTGTCGATATTTGGTTATCTTTCAAAATTGACAACCTTAAACTTGATATTAAGCTTATTATAAAGATGCCTTCCATAAATGAAGATATTAAATGTTATAACATATTTGAGTAACGGTTTCAAAAAGAAATAATATAAATAAAAGCACAGCTTTTAGAATTATTAAAATATGGCGAGATCAGCATAGAATTTGTAGACTTTGTGGTTCTGGCCACAAAAGAATATTAACAGCCGAACAAGACCGCCATATCACAAATGTGCTTATTGAAAATCCATTTACTACAGTAGTGAATCCAGCTGATGTAAATAAGGTAGATTCTATTAATTTTATTTTATAAATAACTTTCTGGGTTTTGTTTTTACTGTCCAATGAAGAATTAGAGAAGCTAATTTGCGGTCTATAAAAATACCGAAAAACAATTTGAATGTGACCCACAAAGAAACTCGTGTAAGATATGCACTTGAACATTTGTCCCATCCATACATCGAATAGAGTGAAAACATGGTTCAGAGAAAATAATATCAATGTGTTGAATTTTCTGGCAAGAAGTCCTGATTTAAATATTATCGAAAATACGTGGCAGTTAATGATCAAAAAAATTAAATCAAAGGTCTCAAAATAGACAAGAACTCGTAGAAATAGTTCACACCGCATGAGAAAATCAAAATCAAAATAATTGTACCAACCTTTATAACTATTCCGAATAGATTGTAAGAAGTTTTAACCAAAAACGGCTCTATAACCAGATATTAATAGATGTTTTCTTTATGATGTCTTTTAATTAGTATTTTGATTCACATTAATCAGGTAGAAGACATTTTGATAATTATTTGATATTCCATAGAATAATGACTTGACACTAATGACAAGTAAATAAAGCCAGGTTTACAAAGTACAATATCTCTTGTCTACTTTTTTTTGCTTTCGACTGTAGGTTACGTTCTGTGTTGCTTTTTGTACGTTGTCTGATAACATCTACTTGTAACTATTTTAGAATTAGAAAACTAATAAAGCAATGGATTCTTTAAAAGATGGGTCGTTCGCGAACGAATCGGTTCAGTGAACCGAATCCCAGCAGGGAACCGAGGGAGCCGGTTCACTAAATTTCAATGAACCGGATCTCGGCTCACTTGGGTCGTTGCTTAATTTGTATACAACAATCTGATAATTTGTCAAATTTGTGTGCATTATAGCTGCAAATAAATTGTTTGTCAAACATTTTGTATAATTGGGGTACGCGCGGCCTAAATAATCCCGGTTCGTTTGAGCCGACGCGACGGCGCCGAGACGGATACACACGGTCCAAATGAGCCGGTTCCGGGCTCACAATGAAGAGCTGAACCGAGTGAGCCGGGTCAATGAAATGAACCGTTTTGTCCACCTCTAATTGATACGTTCAGACACGGTAGCCAAGCGAAAAAAATCAGTATTACCAGATTTTTATATGTAATGTTGCCAAATTTGAAAAAGAATCACCAGATTTCTTTTACTGTACCTTTAGTGTTAGGGGGCGGAGTCCCAGGTTTAAACTACGACGGAGTTACAACGGAGCAAAGAAATAATGTAAACAACTGTGTGTTGTTTACATTATTTCTGAATAGCATTATTATGGTGAACTGCAACATCTGTTGTTTACTTGAAAAGTTACTGAAAAGGACAAGAAAAAATGCCCATCAAAAAAGGAATTTATAAGTAAAACCCTTTCTTCATCGGGGTAGGTAGAACGGTGACGAGTTTTTAAAATTTATTATATTTACCTTTTATTTCGTAAAATAAATAAAGTTATATATGTGTATACCTATTCATACTTACGTTAGTTTCGTTTTTTCATTGTTTTGACTGTTAATTACGTACTTCGTAATTTTTGTAATAGTTCCTGTTTAATACGGGTTCATTGAATCTACTTCTCCCATTTATATCGACGTAAGTGTGCATTGGATTTTGTTAAGTTTCAATAACATACGCATACATTTTTAGTTATCATTTATTTAGATCTAGAACATTGTTTATGTTACTATGATATGGAAGAACGTCGAGAATGGTATCGTAAAACAATAGCAAATAATATATCTTTATTTCAGCAAAGTTACATATATATAATAATAAATAAAGAAAAACAGAGAAGAATATATAAGTACCTCTGCCAAAACCCTAAGGAGAGGTTCAGCTGGGTAGAAAGGAAATATTAATCATCGAGCCCCTGCTCTTCTACCCAATCCTTAATAAATATAACATAAAATTACCACATTAATAGATAGGGTGGCGCACGGCAGACGAATGGATTTGAAAATGGAATAAAACGCAGACTGTTACAAAATGAGCAAATTTTTTATTTTTTCCTGATTCATTAACATGGGAATTTAAGTTTACACGCTTTTGAACAAAGTATCGCCCAAATGGCGCCCCTCAAACTCCAAACACTGAGTAAGCCTCTTTTTGAAGTTTTCGTGCACTCTTTGAAGCATTGCCACAGGAATTTCGGCGATTTGGGTTCGAATGTTGTATTTGAGGGCTTCCAGGGTCCTGGGACGATTGTTGTATACAAGCGATTTTAGGTATCCCCACAGGAAAAAATCACAAGGGGCCAAATCAGGAGAGCGCGCTGGCCAGTTCAAATCGCCTCTTAGGGAGATAAATCGCCCGGGGAATCTGTCTCGCAAAAAGGCCATGCAAACCCTTGCTGTGTGGGCTGTGGCCCCGTCCTGCTGAAACCAGATGTCTTCCTGCTCTATCCTTTCCAATTCAGGCAAGAAAAAATCCTGGATCATGGTTAGGTAACGTGCAGAAGTGACTGTAACCGCTCGACCATTTTCTTCAAAAAAGTAAGGGCCGATGATCGCAATTCTTGACATTGCACACCATACTGTCACCTTGTCGCAGTGCAGGGGCCTCTGGTGGAGCTCCCTGGGATTCAGAAAATCTTGTATACATTATGAGTGTGTGCTTATTGATGTGTGTGCAATTATTGAATATAAATACTGCTTGTTTCATTTTGACTTACAGAAAACACATAAATTAATGTTTTATATACACAATCGAATATATTCAGGTATGTTTTATATGTCAGATTGTATTATATTTCAACATATACTTTTGCTTGTATTTTTAAGCTTAAGAATGCAAATAAAATTACTAAAATTACTGTATTTAATATTTTGGCTATACGTAAGAATAAAACAACATCTATTTTATATTTGTCTACGTACATTATTCAATATAATGTCGCATAAGCAACAATGTACAAAACTAATTAAATTCCTGTATTTAATTCTGTGTCGAGATATACACTGAAACATGAATGTTTTAGCAAAAGTCGTGGAATTAATCACCATTACATTTTTGTGATTGAATATAATTTTTATTATTGTTAACTTTTTTTTTAAAATCTAGAATGATTAAGACATTCATGAAAATAAAAACGTGATAGTGTTATTTACGCCCATATGGTAGCAAAGAATATAAACAAACAATTATCAACTCTGATACACTTGAATTTCTTTAGTGTCTGTAATAGCATATTCGTAATCAATACATTTTTCTTTATGTCTATGTCTCATAAACTGAGATGAGTAGCAATGAGACTTGTAAATAATTTATATTATTGCTTGTAAAAAAAGTATGTTGATGTTGTATTTGATTCAATAATTACATCAATGAACAAAGTTCAATTTCTACTTACGAAGTAAACAATTAAATTTTATTTTATTTATGTTCAGAAATCTATTTTGTATATACTTTCTTGGAATTAAAACAAAACAAAAATTATTATGAAATATAAATATTTGTATAAATTAATAGATACATACAAATTTATAAAATGATAAAAAAGATTTAGAGAATGTATCAATATCATAAAAACAGGAATGCTGTTTGATGCCGTGCCTATCTTGCTGTTCATAACACTGCACTATTTACTTCCACAATGTTGGGAAAAGTTCAGAAGAACTCATCACACATTGTTTTGGCAAAATCCAAAATGAATATTATCTTTATACTGTACCATCTACAAGTTGTTTTAAACTAAAACATATTTTATTGGAAATTTAAATATAAAATACATTCTATGTGCTTGATTACAATTTAGTAACAGATATTACGATACATATTTAGCAAAGTACAAATTAGAAAAAAACACTTCACTATCTTATAAATAATGTGTTCATCCTTCAAGTTATTTTCACAATCAGTGATGCATCATAGCATAAATTCCAATAACCGGCCCAATCTCTTCTCAAAATACCCAATCTCGGCATATTATTATCTCATATCATATGGGATCTGTGGATTCTGTGGTGGACATGTCAAAGTTCATCAAATTTCTATAAACACATGTATGTTCTATTAGATACCTATATATCAAAAAAATTAGAAGGTTGTGGCAAAAAGATTGGTATATGTCTCTTCTAAGAGGTTTAATAGAAGCCTTTTTATTATGAGCAATTCAAATATTTTCATATGTAACAATAATATAATTACCTAATTCATGTAAAATTTACTGTGTTCTTTCTGTACATTGCTCCGATATAGATGAGAGTAATTCTAGAATACAAGAATACCACAATATCTAATTCATTATTCTTAATGTTGAGTTGAATAATTTAGGTGTTGTTATTATATCACAAATTTTTGTACATGACCTATAGACGTGTCTTTCTTTCTGTTCACGATATCCCATTATAATATATTCAAAGAAACACAGTTGCAATGCAATTGAACTGATTGCGGGTTTTACATAATTAATTTACAATATTTACGATAACATAACCACAATTGACAAATATACTTCTTCAATATGATCGTTTGTTTGTCTGTGATTTGCACATGATGCCAGGACGATATTTCTTCATTCATTAAGGGAAATTAAATTATTTTTCCACTTTTGAAAAGGCACAATTATTAATTATGAAGAGATTTGTCGGTTTTTAAACTATTTACAATTGTTTGACGATGTACAAACAATAATTAAATATTTATAGTAATGAATCTATGTGAAAAACAAACAGACCTAAATGTGAAAAATTATTTGTAACGCATGCGCAGTTTGGACAATGCTCCAATAACACGGTATAGCACCATATGTTTTATTTCACAATGTTGGAGCGAAGTTTTCCTTGTCTACACGCGATATAGTAGTATTATACAGGGTTATGATAAAGTAACGCACAAAATTCATAAAACGTACAATGTTCATTTTTGAAAAAAATGCAAAAACACGTCAAACAGTTTATTTTATTCAGCGTCTTTTAACATAAGTCAAAAAAATAAAACGTCAAATTTGTCAAAGTTATGACGTCATCAATATTTTTTTTTAAATATGAAGCTTGGTTTTTTTACTTTATTTGATAAAGCTTGTTTTCCTGCATTATAAAGAAATAATTGAAGTAGGGGTCACATAAGAAGAAACTAAAAAAAAAGACGAATTAGACATGAAATGACTCGTATAACTCCGCAGATGATCGAAGACTCTGTAAATCAGGTCTACCATCGTCTTGGCCTATGTCAGATAGTGAACGAATGAGTTGAGAATAGGCAGCCAGTTTGAACAATTCCTGTAAGAAATCGTTTTGGTTTAATGGACTGTTTAGTTAATTTAAATGTTATTACTATAATAAAGTTTATTTTGCTTTTTATTAATTCTCTCAGTTTTTTCTTATGTGACCCCTACTTCAATTATTTCTTTATAATGCAGAAAAACAAGCTTTATCAAATAAAGTAAAAAAAAAAACCAAGCTTCATGTATTTAAAAAAAATATTGATGACGTCATAACTTTGACAAACTTGACGTTTTATTTTTTTTGACTTATGTTAAAAGACGCGGAATAAAATAAACTGTTTGACGTGTTTTTGCATTTTTTTCAAAAATGAACATTGTACGTTTATAAATTTTGTGCGTTACTTTATCATAACCCTGTATATATGGTTTAATGCTATACATTTTCCGAAAACGTCTTATGTGTGCTTTAGAGATGGTCTTAACGGTGATTTTTCATTCACCGTTCTAAAGCAAACGGTGATTTCAAAATCGCGGTGATTTTAAACAGCTCTTTTAATCACAACGAAATCAGGAGCCGCTTATTTTCACCGTTTGTTTTCACTGTTTGTTTTCACCGTTTGTTTTCGCCGTTTGTTTTCACCGTTTATTTTCCCCGCGCATGGTAAAGGGTTCCTCCGAGCTGTTTACCGTGAGCGGTGAAAATAAACGGTGAAAACAAACGGCGAAAACAAACTGTGAAAATAAATGGTTCTTGCTTTCGCCGTTCGCTTTATTTAAAACAGCTCTTTTAATCACCGTTCTCCGAGCTGTTTGGGTTCGGTGAAAATAAACGGTTCCTGCTTTTGCCCATATTTCGCCGTTCGATTTTAAACAGCTCTTTGAGCTGTTTAACTATATGCGTAGTGAAAATGAATATCTTAACAAAAATTCGCGTTATATAATGGAAATTATTGATTTGCTGATAAACTACCGAGGTTATAAAATATTAATATATGCATATTAGATATATCACTAGGTATTTGCTTTTAATTTATGTTTTATAAGTATGTATATAAAACACACGAATGTGCAAAAAGATTTAAATTAATAATATATAGTAAGTAACATGATGAAATGTTTTTAATTTTATAGATGATCATGTATGTACATAATATTTCTACAAAATGTGTATGGATAATAAATTAAATATAACTTACAAAACAGAAAATAAGTAAAAAGTAACTCCAAGCAATGAAGTATATTTTATTTATTATTTGTTCAGTTTAAAGTACCTATAGCAATAATCAAATACATCTCAGTTTCTCTTCTAATATTATATTTATTAAATATAAAGTTTACTTGAGGACTTTTTTGTTATTAATTTATTAAACTACATTATTAATAAATATTATTAAATATAAGTATACTAACTTTGTTAGAACGTAATCGACTTCGCCTATCCGATAAGTGTTACGTTACAACACTACACATAAATTAAATCAATTGGTTCACTTAAATACGGGGTTTTGCCGCCTAATCTACCTAACTGGGTCATTATTAGATGACGCCACGGTTGAGAAACAAGAGACCTATAAGTAAATTTGAATCATGAGTTTAACCGAATATCTTGAGATGTCGCTACTATAGCGCTGTCATTTTATTAAAACGCGTAGAAGCGTCAGCCATTAAATTTTGTGTGTGTTGCTAAACATTATTTTTCTTATTGCTACTAGTTAATGGTGTTATAATCGTACCGTAAGTTCTGTAAAGAGTAATATGATAATTTTATTAAGTTAACATAAGGCATTTTTAGAATTGAAGGATGAATAGAACCTGGTGGATCGTGTGTGGGGCGTACAAACAGGAAGCAAGAGCGATGCATATTTTCCTAGAATGCGAACAAGTAACTAACGACACTAATAGTTGATATATAACCCGAAGGTGAGCTGGAGATTTTTTGTTTGTAGTTCTGATTCCAAGAGCAATAAGGACCACCTGGTTGTAGCAAGGATTTTGTTGGTTCCCCGATTACACCAATTAAAGTTTAAATAACAGTTAAGTAAGTAATTGGAAATTATTAGGAGTATAATATAAGTGGGAATAATTGAAGTTGAGGTGTCAGGCGATTTTTGACAAAATGATTAGTGTATGTTATAAAGGACCTCTAATTGAACACCATTTTCATATAAAATTATCAATGTAAACGTAGGGAAATGGAGATAAAAAATAAATTAGGTACTCGCCGAGTCAATATCTTGCAGGTTACATCTCATGTGAGATGTCCCATATGGAGCATTGAAATAATGAAAATCACAATAAATGATGTTTATTTAAGCTCACAACACAACAATTACCTTTGATTTGTAGGTTTTTTGATTGAATTTTAGCAAAATTGTAAATATGAGATCACATGATATCAACTGTTTTTGTTGACATTCGATGGTGCTTTTCAAATCGCAGAAAAGTCATAAGAAAACATACAAATTGACCTAAATTGTGATTATGTGAAATAAACGTCAATTATCGTGATTTTCATCATTTCAATGATCTATATGGGATACCTTTCATGAGATGTAAACTGCAAAATTGACTCGGTCAGTACCTAATTTATTTTTTATCTCCATTTCTCTATGTTTGCATTGATAATTTTATAAGAAAAAGTTGTTCAATTAGATGTGCTCTTTAAGGTACACTCGTCGCCCGACACCTCAACTGCAGTTTAACCCTGTAGGTGTATAAGAAAGCCTTTAAGGTACACGAAAAACTTACTACTTGTTTTTAAGTTTCTATATTATGTTTTTTCACAAGCAAACAATCGATGTTTAGCAGTGTTAATAGAAACTTCAGGTTTCTTGGTACAGAAGCATTTATGGTTTTTCCTATTGATTTTCCTAGGCAGTTTCCTTTAATGAAAAGTGCCTTTATACTATCGTTGATATTTGTTAGTATACAGTTGTAATTATTATATTTTATTATTCAGGAGTGAAACAACAGCAAATGGGCATGAAACCTGTGCTAGATGCCAGTACAACATGTAATAAGAAACTCTGCAGCCTACATTTTGACACAAACTGCTATGCACACCCTCATTCAGTACGCTTAAACAGAAATGCAGTGCCGACACTCCATCCCATGAGGCCACCACGGAGGCTAAGGCAGCCATATCATTGGAAGTCTCATTTGTTTTACGACAACAATAAATTAATCAATTTGGTCTTAGTTATTGCAGGTTTAATTTTTTTGTTTTCTTCTATAGCCATGTAATTAACATTATTTAATTTTTAAGCCCTAATTGTCACTCTTTTAATTATATATTGATGAAAAGACATCTACTAAATTTGTTCGATATTTTATGTATCCATATTTTTATTTATGTCACCTTATTTTATGTTCATCATTCATGTAATACAAGATTTTGTAAATGGTGCTAGTAAACATGGGCGGGCTTAAGTCATTGTGTGTTTATCAGGTTTAATTACATACTTTGTAGTATTTTGAGCTTGTGCTTTTTCGACAGAAATTCTATCTTATTGTTAAAAATATGTTTGTTAGTCGAAAATTCTACTTTTGTTAGATTATGCTATTGTTCGTTAATTTATTTTTGTACTGGTAATTTAACTAAAACATAAGTGTTGGATGTTAGTTATAATTTTTCAATAGTAATCATAAATGTACTTTATAGCTTTTCTACTTTGTAGTATTTCGAGTAAGTACTTGTGCTTTTTCGACAGAAATTCTATCTTATTGTTAAAAATATGTTTGTTAGTCGAAAATTCTACTTTTGGTAGACTATGCTATTGTTCGTTAATTTATTTTTGTACTGGTAATTTAACTAAGACATACGTGTTAGATGTTACTTATTAATAATCATAAATGTACTTTGTACCTTTTCTACGTAACAATATTAAAATGTAATTATTTAAGTAATTCTTTTCTTTAAAACGTTATTGTGTGGTTACAGCATTGTCATTGAATATAGTACTGTATACTGTTTTCCTTAGAAATGATTCCTCATTACTACGAGAACTAGTAAATAGTATGCAATTTAATTACAGTGTTGTAATCATGTATCGCGAGATCAAAAATTATATTGATGAACGTTTGTCATGTAATGTAAAACGTCTTAAGTTATATCATTGTCATATTGTCCATATTTGTCATTATATTTTCTCTTATAATGACAAATATTAATGACAGTATGACACTTAATGATATAACTTAAGACAGACGTTTTACATTCCATGACAAACCTTTATCAATATAATTTTTGATCTCGCGGTATTAAACCCTAATTTGTAATAAACTTTCTTTTGAATTTCCCGCTACCAAATACATTTTGAATCTCCCGCTATTTGCTTAGTGTTATTGAAAACTGTAATCTTTTGATGTCGGCGTCATCTATATTTGACCCGAGGCAATACAAAACGCGGATAAAAATTTTGGCTTGACTGGGCCAACTCATGGTAATCTCTGGCACTACAATACAGCTAGTGTGAAATGTCAAATTGAATATATTATTTAAAGTTAAGTAAATTTTAGAATCGCAGACAGAAATATATCTTTACATGAAAAAGATATTTATTTGCCCATATCTTTGATTATGTATACTATGTATTAATAAACAAGGCCCATATTGAAAAGAACCCTTTCCATCATAATAAATACGAAAGTAATCACTGTGATTCCACGAATTTGCAAACGGTGAAAACAGTGATTTGGAAATCACTGTGAAAAATCACCGTGACCAATATCTGCTCTCATCTCTAGTGTGCTTTGTGTTGGTGTAATGGCGGATCATGTCGACCAATTTAATATGGATGACGCAATACTTTCGGCCACTACATTTAATGTAAAAGAAGAACAGTGCCAAGGTGACAGTTTTATAGAGGATAAAGTGTGTATCTCTGAAACTGGTATTACTGTAGACAATGCTGGAGTACAACGCACCTTTTGGCATGGCAAAATAAAGCAATATGAAGAGTCCACATGTTTGGACAATATTAAAACAGAATTGACATCAGTTGCAGTGACTGCAGCACAAAATGAGGATGATAACGTTAAAATTGAAGGGGGCATCACTGCTGATGATATTAAAATTGATTTCGACAATGGACTACTGTGTGAGTAATGCATATTACTAGCTGTTAAATGTAACGTTTGTTGTAGTCATACTCATATGTTTGTTTTACTTCTATTAATTTGTTTAATAAATTACAAGATGTAAAACTAGCTTAAAACAATAGCCACAAGCTATATTCAGTGAGAATAAATTGAAATTTTTATCATGCCAATATCTACGGCATCACTTTTTAATTTAACTTAGTTTAACCTATGTAAATGTATATTTGAATCTAAATTCGTGTTAATATTACTGATGTGGTATTACACCACCAATTAGTTAAAAGAACATTACAAACACTATTGTTGCTTCTGAAGTTACTGTTGGTACTATTTAGTTATTTGTAAGTAGTGATGAAACATCTGCAGCATAAATATAAATTATAATAGAATGGTCAATGTGTATTTAGTATTTATTTTCTCTATTGAAAAATAAAATCTCATGTAAAAGGATTCTTATTCTTTTATAAACACCAAGCTAATATTTTTATTTTCAAATTTTTTTTTATATCTCGTATAGTGAGGTTTAGATTATTTCAACTGCCAATTAAGTTTTCACTGCTTCTTGACATCTCTATGTAATATATTACTTAACTATTTTGAAAACTGACAGTATCAAGTATACGTTTCATCATATTGTACTACAAAATCATCAAGTGACAGTAAATGCTTTGATTCTTAATATGTATATATTTGACCAACAGATTGTGAACATTGTGAAGCATATTACATAGACTACTGCATCGAATGTGGAATGCTTGTAAATATCTTGAATAAGAATGCAGTGAAGAGTGCAGATAATGGGGCACGAGCGGATATACCAAATGATATTTTAGAAATTCAAGATTTATTTGGACAAACTGGAATATATGCATTAAGGATTATTCCTAAGGGTGTAAAATTTGGTCCTTTCACTGGACTCAGCACATCAGAATGTCCCTGGGAAATGAAAGGCGAGAAATTTGTTTTGGACAAAAATAAATCCAAGTATTTGAATTGGATGCAGTTTGTTAATCCTACCAGGAATACTTCTGAAGGAAACCTGTGTGTCCTTCAATATGAAGATAATACATATTATCAAAGCACTCGTCAAATCCAAGCTGGTGATGAATTACTGGTGTATTTCGGTGAGGAATATTGCCAAAATAAAATTGTCAATGCAGACATCGTTGAGGACATATTTGCCTGTACATTTTGCTGTCTTGGATTCAGCTCTAAATCCCATTTGGTCAAACATAAAACCCTATGTGTTGAGGATGCAGCTGGAAAGTTTTCAATTGAAGGTATTGTGAATATCTCATTTGATGTTTCTGAAATTGACTACGTATATACTTTTTGTATTTTAAAGAGATTACACATCTTTAAAATATTTTATAAATCATTATTATTTGCCTCCCACAAAGATTGCATCAATGTCAGTCTTGTATAAAATTTAATGAACGTATTTTTCACGCAATTTCAGCCCTCGCACAGTGCCCATTTTGCAAAATTCACTTGGATTCGAAGGAATATCTCGAACACCATAAGGCCTTTTGCTTCGAGAGGAATGCTAGGTATGTTGGATTTTATATGATTATACATTGGAAGTGTGAAACAGAAATGACATTTTCTGACCAAACACTTTATTTTGTGCTTACTGACACATACAAAAGTTAAATTGATTTAAAGAAAATCTCAAAATAGTTATGAAAATATTTGTGAATAAGTTGTTTTTTTAAATTTAATGGATATTGTAAGCTTCACGGGCTTATTAATGTAATCACTGTTACATTTTTAATCAAACGATAAAATAGTTGTCAAGTCGCCATCGTTATTTTATTTTCTTCAACACAATACTACCAACTGCATCATACAATATATTTCTGTTTACTATTTATAATGAGAAATGTAAATAAATTGATATTTATTATATACAAATGGAATAATTCAAATAAGTCAGTTAAAAAACAAGCTTTTCCATTAATACTAATAATAATAATCACCAACAAGATACTTACGGCTATCTATATATCACCACGTTATAATACAGAGTGTTACATTTCTTGGGATGTTCATATCCTCTGGGCTGCGTTTTTCTTTAATTTATCAAATTTCTTCTGGTCTCTTTATTCTTTATCCATTAGCACGAGGTGCACCAACTGCTACTCTTATCAGCTGTCTTACAAGAATCTTGTATGCTTATTTAAAGCGTCTATTATTACTAAAACGCGTTTTTACAATCCAATACAATACACAATACATTTAAGGCAATTGCCAATATAATATCTAATCTTTTCTTTCATCTGTGGGGAGAAGATAGTGACGCGGCGGTAGAGGATTAGAGTTTTTTTTGTGGTTTATTCCTAGATGTACTGAAGACGTAAACTCTTCCGAACAAGTATTGTGGAGTGACGAGGCATTTTTTTCAAATAGCGGTGTGTACAGTCACATTCAAAATTCATGCCTCCCTAATAAACTGGTATCTACGAACAGGATATCTACTTTAAAATAAATACAGTGGCTTGTGTATTCTTTTCGTCTGCGTAGTTATAAAAACACTGTGTGTTTTTATTATATATTTATTTTCCCTTTTTAAAAGGTTGTTTATTGAACGAAAATATTTGTAAATATGTGCGTATACATAATTATTGCTCCAAATTCATTTGCAAAAAGATATCTAATATTATATCATTGAAGGAACGCATTTAACATAAAAGAAAAAATATTCAATTATTAATTATCATATATATATATATATATATGTATTAAACAAAATAGCAACTTGTGTAAATAAATTAATAACTCAATAAACAAAGACTATTACTAATGTCATAAAAAAAAATTGTGTGTGAGTATAAGGTTTTAATATCTTGTGTAAAAACCGTTGTTTTGAACGCATTCTTGTAGTCTCTCAGTCATAGAATTAACCAGATGTTCACAATATTCATGGCCACGCAAGCGGGTCCTATATTTCCGTCACATTTCGAATTAAATTTTCTACATTCCTTACATTTCTGTTTGCATCATCTGACCAATTGCGGACCATAAGACCCCAGACGTTTTCAATTGGGTTAAGATCCGCCGATCGGGCAGGCCATGGTATAACATGAATTTCTTCATGATACGCAAACCAATATCTTACGATGTTCGCAGTATGGATGGGTGAATTGTCTTGAACAAAATATATGAGACCATCAGTTAAAAAAGTAGGGGCACTTGGTAGCAAAATATCTTCTAATATGGTCACGTATTCTTCGCTGGTAAATCTACGCCGAAGAGGTACTTGTTCTCCAGGCCCAGCAGCACACATCCAACCCCAAAATGCACAGCTTATTCGACCATTTCTTCGAGTAGGCTGAACATGTTCGGGTTGATATCTTGTCTAATTACGCCGCCATAGAACTTTCGCAGAATCTTCAGAGGTTGAAAACATCTTTTCAACGTCTAAATATTACGTTATGCCAATCTCGGTTTAAGTTGTCTCTCGCAAAACGTACTCTAGCTTCCGCGTGTTCGTTCGTCAATTCTATTTTTTGCGCTGGTTATCTACACAGGAGACCTATTTTATTTAGCTGGCGTTTTATTGTAACATTTGAGCAACCCAGCCCAAGTTGTTCTTTGATCTTTTCTGTTGTAGTGAAGGGATTTGTCAATACCCACTATTCTATTTTGAGCAATTTGGTGCTGACTTAAACAAGGTTTCCGGCCGGTACGTGGCAAATACCGAAGTGGCCTGTCTTCGGCATTGTTGTTCCGGTAACCAGAAATCCAACGCTGAATTTTGTCTGTAAATGCAACAATCTAATGAACAAATGAACTGTCGGTTTCTATGATATTTGCTTACCGATAAATCCACTTCATCCGCAATTTGTTGCTTAGTGTAACCAAATTGCTAAAGGGCAATAATATTACCCCTTGTTTCTAACGACGTTTCACGACGCTGATTTCCAGCCATTATTATTTGCAAATAATGATGGATATACGTTAATCCGAAATAAAGCTGAACGGCAAACTCTTGCTTCTTGTGAGTAGTGGGAACAATGAATTATTGTCGAGGCGGTAAGAATTGATACCCATCAGAATGGAATTCGTGTTTACTTCTTACTTCTTTAATTAAAGTAATCGTAAAAATATACCATACTTACATGATTATATGAATTTCTAGCTTTCAGTTACTAATCTTTTCACTGAAAGATTTTAATCTCAACTCGTTTCGAGATTTTGTAAGTGCTCTCCGGGAATTGTTTACATTTTAAAGTAGATATACTATTCGCGCACGCCGATATGTTAGGGAGACATGAGTTCTGAATGTAACTGTACAATAATGCCAAAGAATAATCATTATTGGAGCAGAGAAAATCCTCTGTTAGTTCAGCAGCGTAATCCACAGAGACGTTTCGGTACTAATGTTTGGTGTGGTTTGATTGGATCCACAATTCTTGGTCCACATTTTTATTACGGTACCTTAACAGAAGAACGATACATAGACTATAGACATTCTGAATGTTTATTTTCAGCAGGATGGGACAACTGGCTATAATTATCGAGCTGTTCGGTCACTTTTGTCGAGACCCTTTGGAGATAGGTGGATAGCCACATATGGTCCGGTTTGTTTTCCCCCTCGATCGCCTGACGTAACACCTCTAGATTTTTATTTTTGGGGATATGTAAAAAACGAGGCGCACAAAGCGAGATACAATACTGAAAACGAACTCCCAAGACTGAATCCGCAATATTATTAATTCTGTTGATGGGAGAGTTGTTTTTCATGCAACACGAACATAAAAAAGTGTCAAAGTAACAGGCGATGTTTTTGAAAATGTAATTTAGAATATTTTTTTATTATACTACAATTTTACTTTATAAATAAATTGGGTTTATGGTAGTTCACTACACTTTGTTTTTGAGTTACATCGGTAATTTATTACTGGGAGAAAAACCCTAATAGAAATAAATTAATTGAGCAGAGACTATGATCGTCGCGGCGTCACCAATTAATGAGATCCACAAATTCAGGATGCAAGATAATTGTGTGAGTCCGAACATGCACTTACCTTTAAAATATATAATATTAATCGCTTATGATTAATAATATGTCATCCTGTATATCTAGCTCAGATTATTACTAAGAGCGTGAGATTACTCAAAAAGATTGTTGCGTGTCGCTTGCGCCCGATAGATCTTTCATTATAATCGATCGTAATATTTAATTTCTTTGCGGGAAGCTTGGGTACCTTATCTGTGACTTTCGTTGAGTGTGCTACCTATCCGGGGAAGGTGTCTTAAGATTCTGCGCGCGCGGTAGATTCGTCCGTTAGGAGTGACCGTGAAAGATGCAGAGAGTAAAACTCAGGTGGTGGAATAAGTCAAGTGAGAGTGCGTAAAGTGTCTTCATTGTCATGGGGCCGTCGCTTATAATTTCGACTGGAAAAGGTCGACCCAGCTGGTGGGGATCGTACGACGAAGCCCCAGTGCTCCTGGTTGTTAGTATTTTGGTTACCGTACCGGTGGAGGAGTCCCACATTGGGGAAAGAAAACTCAAACGACAGGAAAGCAAAGCAACGTTTCACCTTGGACGCACAAAGGTCAGATCTGTACTTATTTAACCTTTATCGCCGACCTCGAGGCTACTAATAATCAAAGGCTGAGTCATCTGTGGCTTACTATAAAGTCAAATTACACCGACCAGCAGCCCGTTTGTTCGGGTGTACACCTACTTTCTCCGGCGAATTGCCCGGAACCGCGAATAGGATCACGTGCTAGTCCGAATTCCATCGCAGGACGACAGCGGTGCTTCGTTTCGCTGAAAGTGCTCGCTGAACTTCGTATATCTTATTTGACAGAATAACAACACTTATAATTTTCGTTGTTATTGGAAAGTTACAATTTATATATATTGTTTGCCAGTTTTACCGCCATTATGATTTTCTTTGTTATTTGAAATTACCAGTGCAACATTTGGTTTGCCAGTATAACCAATTATAATTTTCTTTGTTATTATTAACAATCACAAGTTCAATATTTTGTTTGCCATTATACTATTATAATTTTCTTTGTTACTTAAAGTTACAATTTCAATATCTTATTTGACAGAATAACAACAATAGTAATTTCCTTTGATTCTTTTTTTTTGTTTTAATTACAATTTGTTGTCTTTGTCGGTGAAGAAATTATTACTTTCGTTAATATTTCTGGTGACAAACCCGAAATAATTTTTGTTGTCGCTGCTATTACGATTGTTTTTATCGAGTCAGTTGTGCCAGCATAGTACCGTATTAGGTTATTAATTCTAGTATTGTAAATTGAATTCGCTATTTTCTTTGTTGACCTTAGTGTTTTTTTGTGCTACCTGTTTTTCTTGTAATATTTAGACCGCTTCCTTCACTAATTTTCTATTTTATGGCAAACAAGTATATTAACTATTTGTAGTTAGCATTTTAAATTGATTTGTTATCGTTTACCTTCTTTTTTTTTTTTTGTAATTAGAGAGGCACCAAGAGGTCTGCCCTATTTTTGTACCACCACCCAATGTAAGGTCCCTGTAGTACTACATCGACTAAAAAGGGAAACATAAAAATATTTAATTTATTTATTTTCACTTTTGGGGTTTTATTGGTTGTTCCCCAACTTTCATTTATGTGTTGCGCAAATTAGTATAACGTAATTTTCTTAGAAGTTCTATTATCAGGATTATTACTGAATAAACAAGTATACCGTAATTATTTGGTGATTTTATTATTATTATTCTTTTTTGTTGTTGTTGTTGTCCCAGCTACGAACGTCCTGCAACGGAAACTTTTTTTCTTTCCTAACGGTTTCTCTATTTTCCGTTGGGTTGCTTTTCCCCTTCCCTATCAGGAAGAGAAAATCAACCTCGTGGAAGTCGCCGTATTTTTTTTCTTCTTATTTTAAATAGAGTGGCGCGTATACCATCCATAAGGACCCACCCATACCTCACGAGATAGGGTCACCGGGCATCGGCGGCTTCCGGAGTTGCAGGGCGGGGGTAGTTTCCCTCTAGTCGTCACAAGATGTTAACTAATGCCCGTTGCGCCACCCATTTTAAAATAATAAAGGCACTGTTGTTAAAGTATTGCACAATTGAAATGGGAACTTGCACTAACTAATACTAGGCCTACCTCAAGAAAACAGATCAATAAAACATTAACAATTTATTAAATAAGAACAAGAGAAATTTGAAATATAAAATTTAGTTATATTACAATAATAATATTAATTTATTAATTACACGAAAGAAATATTGAATCCAAAATATAAATGATTGTTGAATATAACTTTAACTTTGTTAAAAATGACTCAATTTACACTAAATTCAAATTCATTACAAAAACAAAGAAAACTAAATTTTAGATAGACGGTACATACAGAAAAGCAAAATAATAAGAACAAGTTTGACAAATAAAGAATCTAAGAAAATTAATTTAATCGGTCAAATTCAGTAGTGGGACTCTGTGTACTTTCGACTTCCAACGACTTGAATCGGTTATCGATATCGATTATTGCTAACGATTCTCGCTTTGAATGGTACTCTGTGTAACTATCGATACGCGTTCGGCAAAGATCGGAAGAATAATACCTTGTTTAAAAATATTTAGCACTGTTTTAGGGAATTTGTTGAAATCATTTTTTGCATTACCGGGAAGTATAATCAACAAATTCATTACATTTACTGTTGTAGATTCGCTTTATTTAGTAATATTTTCTTGGTGTGCTAGTTGTAATCAGATTGTAATATTGCTGATTTTGCATAAATATTTTGTACATAACATGTATTGTACATATATCAATCTTTAATATAATATATTATACTGATATTTACCTACCAGGACCCTTAAACATGTGAGTACAAATAAGTAACTAGGCAACTTAAGATACAATATTTATAGAATGACTCAAATGCTAAAAAATTGATATTTAATTGTTAATAATAATAATAATAATAATAATATAATAATATAACTTTATTATTCCAACAGTAAAACCAATTATAGGAACAATTATATGAACAAAACACGTACATTATAATAAAATAAAGTTCTTAATTATTGAATAAGTCATTCATTCATACATAATGTAAGAAAAAAAGAAAAATCACAAAAAATCAAAAGGTAATCAACGTATCAAAGCTAGAAAAGAAAATATCCTCATAATGTAAATCCGCAGCCCTACACATCGTAAATATTGGCGATCCCCGAAGGAGATTAGTTCTCGAGAATGGCAACAAAAACGTGGCGGAGGAACGAGAGGCAACTCGGGGAATAAAGAAGTTTATGCAAGCCAAGAGACATGGGCAATCAATTAGTCCATTACACAATTTCACAAAGCGCGCACCATGAATCTCCCGGCGATCTCGCAGTGTCTGAAGGCCATGCGCCAGCAACAAGAGATTATAATCAATACCACGCTCAGGATAAATTCCCGTATCCTTGAAAGACAAGTACTTCAAAAATCTTCGTTGCACCCTCTCAATGGCTATTTGTAAATATATGTATTGAGGTGACCAGACTTGTGACGCATACTCCAGTTTACTGACAACGAAACTGAAGTATAGAGTTTTCAAGAGCAGCGAACTTTTAAAAAAATTACAACAGCGCATAACAAAACCTAAAGTTTTTGAAGCCGAACTGCAAATACTATGTATATGGCTGGAGAAGCTTAAGCGCGTATCAAAGTACACCCCAAGATCCTTTATGCTGGTCACTCGCTTGAGCTGGTTATTTTCAATAGAATACGTAGATGGTATATTGTTATTTTTTCGTGAGTAGGACATATAGCAGCATTTGTTTATATTTAGTTTTAAATTGAAATTTGAACACCACGTAGATATAAGATTTAAGTTGTCCTGAAGATGAACTACATCATTCCAAGTTCGTATAGCGCAGTAGATCTTTAAATCATCCGCATATGCGAGTACATTACAAGTTAACAAATGAAGCAAGTCATTGGTATATAGAATAAATAGTAGGGGTCCCAAGTTGGAGCCCTGTGGCACCCCGGATGAGGGAGTAAACTCAAAGGACTTGAATCCATTATAAAACACATAGTTAAGCCTGTTTGTCAAATACGAATATAATAGTTTGAGCAGTGATGTGCTGAATCCAATGGCTGATAGTTTTTCCAGAAGGAAGCCGTGATCTATCGTGTCAAACGCACGACTAAAGTCTGTGTAAATTACGTCTACTTGACCTTGAGTATCAAGTTCATGAGAAACAGACTGAGTTATGGTGAGTAGGTTCGTAACTGTAGACCGACCACGAACAAAACCATGTTGATATTCAGAAATCAAAGATTTAGTACCGAAATATATACAGGAATAAATCACACCTTCAAAGACCTTTGCAAAGTTGGGTAGAATGGATATTGGCCTATAGTTCTCAACTCTGGTTCTGTCATCTTTTTTAAAGATTGGGGTTATTCTTGTTCGCTGCCAGCGCCAAGGAAAATGTGCCGTCCTTATTGAAATATTTATTATTATTGTAAGAGGCTTAGCTAAAGCAATTCTGGCATCATGAACCAATATGCTCGGGATTTGGTCATCTCCAGCTGTATAATCCTGCTTGAAGGACGACATGATTTTTAATAACTCTTCCTCAGTTACACTGGACAACGTAACAGGGATTCGATTAGCTTGAACATCATCAAATGAAAAGTGAGAGCTATGTTGATATACAGAAGAAAACATATTGGCAAAAGCATTCACTATTTCCTGTGGAGAATCAATTTGCTGTGATATAGTGTGCTAGGTATACGTGTAGTGCCACTTCTACTCTGAAGATACTTAAAGACTTCTCTAGGATTTTCCACGATAGATAATTCAACGCTATCCATATAAGATTTATACGAGTTAGCAATCAGTGATTTACACAGACTCCTTAATCTCCTAAACTCAGTTTGATAATACATACTTTTTGTTGACCTCCATCGCTGTCTATAGTAGGCCTTTAGTTTCAGGTGGCGAATGATGTGCTTAGTATACCAGGAAGGATACAAAGATTTAGGAGAATTAGCCGCCCTAGGGACATACAAATCAAAGACCCGATATAAAGTACTATAGAAATCCTCCAAAGCATCATTTACGTTTTTACAATCGTGAAGGAAAGACCAGTCTGTATTCAGTATGGCAGCATGTAAGTTTTGATAGTCAGCTTTGCGGAAATTATATCTTATATTATTGTTGGATGGAAAAACTGCTTTACTAGAATAATCATATGAAGAAGACACAGAAATACATAGCGGTGGGTGATAAGGATCCACAGGTACAAAAGGAGAATCCTCAAGTTCAACACTTACGGCACAGTCACCATTGGTAAGCACCAAATCTAATAAGCGACCATCACAATTCATTACCAAGTTGCATTGCTTGAGTTGAAGAGAATTGCAAATTAAACGAAATGTAGTCGTTTTTGAACATGAAATATTGTTGTGCATAAAGTGTGGCATATTAAAATCACCAAGAAGAATCACTGGTTTATCAAAAAGAAAAATTTCCAATGATTCGCAAAACAACTCCAGATCATACTGGGAAATACCAGGAGGAACATAAACAGCAACAATGTAGATATAATCATTAGGGGAACCACATCTACAGGCTGCCATGTCAATTAGGGGGACAACTGTGGAAATCTGCGCAGTGTCCATCACCTCATAATCAATTGTGTCACAACATGCAATGAAGACCCCCCCACCAGTCGAACGATGAACCAAGGAATATTTGCGGTCAGATCTGATAGCGCTGTAAGAAGGGGGTAATAATTCAGAGGTGGCGATAGAATTATCCAACTAACTCTCAGTAATCACTATAATGTCATATAAGGATTCACAAGCATTAGTGAAGAATGTGTGTGTTTTCGATCTAAGACCACGAGCATTTTGATAGTAAATATTAATTGAGTTAGTAGAACCGTTGGACTGACTCAGTTTAAAGAAGAGACAATATCAGGTATTCCATTTCTATATCGAATCTTCAAATTCACCTCCCCATTCTTCAAGCGATTGTCCAACTCCATCCTGGCATTCCGATGAATTTTAAGAAATTATTAATAAAATTTAGAAGTCAAATAAAGCCTTAAAATTAAGGTAAATGTGAATTATAACAGTCATATGAAATTAAAACCAATATTTATATTTAACCACTTAAAGTTAGACAACTTAGTATACACACTTCATAAATAGAAATCAAGTTGCATTTATATAATTGAAGACCTAAGTGGATAAAGGTGTTAAGCAACATTTTGCTGAAAATTGAGATATTTGCGTGGATGAAAGTTTTAAGTCCATATATACTACAGCATTTACCATTCATGACCATAAAAGCAAATTCTACTATTCTAGTAATATATAAATAACTTATTAATTAAACGCAAATTACTTTGTCACTTTTCAATGCCGTTTTTCTCTGAATCTCATTTTTGCGACTTGACACCTTCATCCACTTAGGTCTTCAATTATTATTAAGAAAAAGAAAAAACAATTGGAGAGAGTAATTTAATTTTTCACTGGGAGAAGACGCTAAAATAGACGTTCTCCAAAATTTAGTTTAAAAATTATTAAAGAAAGTAATGGTATAAATACCTTGTAACATCGTGTTTATTATTACGATTATATACATTATCTGTATAAAAATTGCATTCACATTGTACCAATATAAGATATTCATTATATAAAATTATTACTCGTACCTACAAAGAAATTATAGAAAGTGCAAAATTAACATAATACCTACGTTGGAAAGTATAGAACGTTGGAAAAGTATGCAGATAAGCAGTCCATTAAGAGAATAGCCGTCCATAGGAAAAGTTCTCCAGAAGAAGATTTACATCAGGACAGAAGAATCCAGAAGAGAGAACACGACAAACTTTATCTAAAAATAAAAATACCACAACCGATAAATATTGAAAAGTACGTACAGAATTTATATAAAAAACAATCGATTAAAAGATTCAGAATTTAATTTAATGGCCCAATTAAGTTATGTGTATTTAATGTAAGAATTAGAGTTATTTTTTTTGTAAGAGTTATCCTATAGCAATATCATATCAGGAGTTGCATATTTGATTAGTGTTTTATTTTTAAGATTATTCATAACAGTTCAAAAGAATTATCGTATTATTTTATTATGTATTTTCTAAAAATACTTCTTATAGCAAAAATTTAGTTACATACCTGTTATTGTTCAAGTTTTGATGTTTATTCCAAGAGAAGTTAAATAGTTCACCATACCAGTTTTTTTTTATTATGTATTGCTTGTGTTTACCTGGTTTATGACCTTGGTACTTTAATTTATGTATTTTTGAACTCAATATATTTATTTTTTTTTACACGTTAATACTGTCTTTCATTTATGCGAAAGTAATATTTCACACCACAAGAATCCGAACGCCCTGGAAAACGATTAGAGTCTCATAAAAAATTAAAAAATAACCGAGCTAGTTAAATGTAAACATAACCAAAATGTTACCGTAAGAGTAGATGAATTTCCCACGAAAATTTTACAATTCATATGAACTTAGTTACACTGATCTATAATTATTTACCTAAAAGTCGATACAGTGTGTACAAATAATCATCGTACAACTTAGAATTATTTCTTGTAGAGTGAATCAAGATAATAATTGTACAAATAATAATATTTTAAAGAAATTAGTTTCAAATCATTGCAAATTGTTTGAGTATTAATACTACCATTAAGTAGAGATAAAGGGGGTAGTATAATATACTTATAAAAGAATTACTAAAATATAGCAACACCTTCCACATATATTTTAAGCAGATATTTGAAGAATTATTCATTCACATTTAATAAATTCAAACAGAAATGAGAATGTCAAATGTAAAATAATCACACAAATTTAGCGAAACTTTCCATATATATTTTAAGCAGATATTTCAAAGAATTACTAATTCATATTTGATAAATTCAAAAAGTAATGAAAATATCAAATGTAAAGCAAATATAAAAATCGTCTTACCTAGATGGTGTACGAAACAGAAATAAAATGATATAGCAATTCTTGTGGTATACACAAGTTTTATAACTTGCCCAAATTATTTTCTTTTTATTACTACACTTTAGTACCTAGTTCGTTTTCTGTCTTTCTCTTACATGCGCAGGAAGTTGCAAAGCGAGAGATGTCACTTTTTAAATGAGACATCCCTTGGCTTCGCTTGAAGACGATAGTGGGCGAATGGAAGGGGAAACGAGATCGACGACAGAAATGTTATACAGAGTACCAATTTTCACCAAGACGAGACGAAAGTGGATATCGATAGTGCACAGAGTCCCACTACAGTAAACTAATTGATCAAATATGATGCACCATTTATCTTAAAATTTCTATGAACTTAATATTACAAATATTTAACACTTTCAAAATAATTTGACCATAATAGAACAAAACAAAAAGAAAATAATAGTGACTATTACAACACACAAATTTAAAAGAACATGTACAAATTTAGACAAAAACACAAAGATTAAATGAACATATACTAATTTAGACAAATACAAAAGTTCTTGTTGAGCGTGCCTCGCGCACAATATTATTTAACTTTATTAAACAAACATATAACTTTTAAAATTTCTGACAGCTTGGTAGTTGTACAGTTCTCTTGCCACATGTAGTACAATAAATAAAAAACTCAAATACCTGGAAATTCAGTGTTTCCGTACATCAACAAAGATTGTTCCCGAACGCCTATATCTGCTACCGCTACCGTTCGATGTTGTTTAACTAACTGGGATGTAACAAATGAATGTAATACTGATGTAATAGTGATGCTATAGTGCTATAATAGTGAATCATTTCGGACGTGCTTAGCCCTTTTAAAGACTCGGAGGTGCAGAGGGGCAAGACATTAACATTCTAGAAAAATCTAGGCGTCGGAAAGACGCTGTTGGATCACGCCACCAGAAAATGCCAAATACGCAATTCCTGCACACAAGGAACTGTGAGAACTATTTAGATAACTTAGACGGACAAAAAAGGCACACGTCGCTAATCTTAAATTTGAACACAGTGTCCTTCCATAAACTAAATATTTTATATCGAATATTTTAAAATGGAATAATATATGCGACGCAGATTTTAATGTTGAAGATTTTAAAACGTAATTTATTTAAGATTGTAAATATAATTTGAATTAATACAGATTTAAAAATATTTAACATGTAATATACAGGGATAAATGAATTGAAAGTTGCTTTTTAAACGTAACATATTCTCAACTTTTGTGAAAAAAAGCCATATGAACACTTTTGTTAAGCAATTGATTTGAAATCGGTTGGTATAAAAATATACTGGGTGTTACATTAAAAAATATAAATTTTTAAAAATAACTGTGAACCTACACGTGCAATTATTTTTCTATGTTCACTATCGTAATCTGCGGCAAAAGCACGACAACTTTCCTAATTTAACCGATGGCGTAGCTCCAACATAAACGAGATGGCAATGGTGAACATTTAATTTGGATTAGTTGGTATAATCAAAAATGTAAATAAATGAATACTTATTATTGTATAATTTTTATTTACATTGAATTTTATAGGAATTTCATTATATCTAATGTGCACAGAATAACATTGAACTTGTTTTTGATTTTCATAATAGTTTATTATTGCTGTATTGTGGCGGAACCACAGGCGTTCCTTTGGTTCGTCGGTTTAAATAATACAAGTAGTAGGTACACTTAAATACTTCTTTATTCAAAGACGGTCAGGTTAGTTCTATTATAATGATCATGTTGTATATGTACCTATATGTATATATATCTATCTGTTGTCATCTCGGTGTCTGTCCGATTGCAGCGTAAGCATTAGCTTCGTACGTGCTTCTATGCGGCAATCGACTAAGTACGGAAGTGCAACAGACATGATCTAATATTACAATAAGATATGATAATATTGTGTATTACATACATCCTGTCAAGGTATACACTACACCTTCCCTTTCTACGAGAATGATCCTCATTGCAAATGAGATCATTCTTTGTTGACATAAATAAAATTTGACACCTTAGATCTTAAATCGTCTTAATACAAACTTACATTTATCTGAAAAATACATATATACAATGTACTTAATATCTACGTATTCCTATATTAACATATTATGACACGTTCATGCGTATTACAAACTAAAAATTTATATTCTTAAAGTATACATTCAAATTTCTTAACTAATTTTCTTTAAATGATAATCCTTAAATATTTATTCATAAAATAGATATACCTTAATTAGTTATTCAGTAAATATATATATATATCTTAATGAGATATTCAGTAAATATGTATATATATCTTACTTAGTTATTATCAGTAAATATGTACCTTAATCAGATATTCAGCGCTGAATATTTATAATTTAATTTATAGTTAGATTATGCTTAATTTTTAAGAAATATATGGAAGTACACGGTTTTTATGCAAAGTCATTTCTTTGCCTTTTGCATTTTTGATCACGCAATTGGGACCATCAATACTAGTTATCACAAAAGGACCCTCAAACCACGGGTCGAATTTACTACGTTCCTCGTTAGAAACGAGTACATGATCACCTGGTTTGAGTTCTAAATGTTTTGCATTATTATCATATATGTGTTTCCGCTGTATTTTGGCCTTTTCCAAGAATTCTTTAGCTGTTTTATGGGCTACTTGAAGTCTATAACGTATTTCTTGTTCGTATGCCTCTACATTGTACAAAGGGTCTACTTTAGCACTTGTAAAATTCTCTACAAAACTACAGTTTCTACCGAAAATAAGCTCAAATGGTGTATAATTGTGATATGTACAGGGTGTTGTATTATAACAGAATGTATAATACTTCATCCAGTTTTCCCAGTCGTCATGCGTGTCATTGACATACATGCGAATGAATTCATTTAATACTCTGTGATTTCGTTCACAACCACCTATACTTTGACTATGGTAAGCTGTTGATATTTTATGACTTATTTTGAGAAAGTTTGCAATGTTTTCGAAAACCTTATTCCTGTATTCTGTTCCCATATCAGTTCTAATTTCTTTCATGGGGCCATATACTAAAATAAAATTTTCGAAAATTGCTTTAGCTACCGTTTTTGCTTCTTTATTTGGTATTGGCACTGTAATTAAATACTTTGTCAACTCACATTGTAGAGTTACAGCATATACGTTTCCGTTCACTGACTTAGAAAATGGACCAATGGTATCAACGCAAACTATATCAAATGCAGTTTGGGGAGTTGGTGTGATAACCATAGGTTCACAATGTTTTGATTTTGCTTTATTTATTTGACATTTTTTACATCGTTTAACATAATTTGCAATGTCGCGCGACATTTTTTTCCATCTATAGTTCATTCTTAGTTTTTTCAGTCTTTTTTGTCCACAATGTCCACCTGTAAGCGGATCATCGTGAAATGTTTTGAGCAATGTCTGCTTCTCATTATTATTAGTAACTGTTTTGGGTACCCTACAAAGTATGATTGTTATATGTTTCAGTATATTTTGTCCCACCTTTTTGAATTCATTTATAGTGCACTTTGAAAATATATTATCATTCATAAATAATTTTATCTTATTGAAACCGCAATTATTTGCTAGATTATCTAGTCGAGATAATACTTGCGCTAGAGCAATATTACCATTAATAATTGTTATCGGTTCTTGAGCGCTCACTCTTTTATTTTGCCTAATCATTATTCTAAGTAATGTTGGCTTTATAAAAAAATTTAAAGTGGGTACTTTATGTAATTCAGAACTGTCTAATGATTCGTATATAGTAGGTTCTAGAGCGATGGAACGTTTGCGTTCTTGCTTAACCTCGTCTTTTTTTAATGTCATTGATCTTGTTATTGGCAGAATTTGTGAAACATTTTCCCGTATTTTCTTTAATTCGTGTATATCGATTCGCGATAGTGCATCAGCCCCGACATTTTCACTACCCTTAATATATTCAATTTCAAAATTAAATTCTTCTAGATCTAATCGTATTCTAGTTAATTTTGAGGAAGGATTATTCATTGAAAATAAATATACCAAAGGTCTGTGATCGCTTTTTATTAAAAAATTTTGATTCCACAAATAAGGCCTAAAATAAGTTACCGCCCAATGAATTGCTGCCAATTCTTTCTCAATAGTTGATTTATTAGCTTCTCCTTTTGTGAATGCGCGTGAAGCATAGGAAATAGGCAATTCATAATTTTCGAAATTTTGACTCAAAATTGCACCACAGGCTGTGTTTGATGCATCTGTTGACAAAATAAATGGTTTCGAAAAGTCTGGGTATTGTAATATTTTAGGACTTATTAGTGCTTTTTTAAGCCTTTCGAAACTGTTTTGGCATTCTTCTGTCCAAATAAAAGTGACTCTTTTTCTTGTTAATTTATTCAACGGATGTGATAATTCTGCAAAATGTGGAATGAACCTGCGATAGTAGTTACAGAATGCTACAAATCGTTTAACTGCATCTGGGGTTTGTGGTACTGGGTATTTATTAATTATATCGTATTTTGATTCATCTGGCAAGATATTTGTGACCTAAATATGTTACTTCTTTTCTGAAAAACTGACATTTTGCGGGATTTAGTTTAAGATTATATTTTCTGCATACTTGAAAAACTTGTTTTAAATTATGAAAGTGATGATTAACAGAACAACCAAGTACAATTAAATCGTCCATATAAAGAAACGCTTTTTCGGGGGTCAAACCGGAGAAAGCTATTGTCATCATTCTTTGAAAACTATTTGGGCTTACTGATAATCCGAAAGGGATCCGGGTGTACCTGAAGGCTCCTTTGTCCGTGCTGAATGACGTAAAGTCACGAGAATCTTCATCTAAAGGTATTTGATGAAATCCAGAGATCATATCGATAACGGAAAACCATTTTGCTCGTCCGAGTTCATCTAAAATATCATCAATTCGCGGGAGTGGGAATTTATCTCCTATTAATTTGGAATTAAGTTTTCGATAATCGATCACTAAACGCCATTTTTTGTTCCCGTCGATAGATTTCTTCGGAACTAGTAAAACTGGGCTATTATATTCCGATACAGATGGTTCTATAATGTTGTTTTGTAGCATTTTGTCAACTTGCCGATTTATTTCCTCTTTTTGCATTTTTGGTATGCGATAGTTTTTCACATAAACGGGTTTATTATCATTTAATTTTAATTTCTGTGTATAAAAATTATTTGCTGTTACTCTATCTGATTTTAAAGCGAATATATCGGAAAATTCATGTAATAATTTATTTAAATCTGTTTTCACAAATTCTGGCATATTTTTATTTATTTCTTTTAATAAATTAGAGTGTCGTTCATTCATATCGGTTTGAATATTAAAAATGTCGTATTCAGCAAGGTCGACAGTTGTAAAGTCGTTGTTTCTTATCGTTGCAGTTTGAAACGTTGTATTTATTATTCTGACTAAGGGATTTTCTGGGGATACTATAGTGCTGGCAACAAAAACTCCGGGTATAATCTCTTTATTTAAAACTAATAAATCTTTTTTTGAATTTATTGCTATTTTTCTAACTACTTCGCTGCGTGCTGGAATATGTAATATACCATTTTCTGCACTGTCATAAATTGGTATTATAATTTCTTTTTGATTAATAAGTAATGACAAAGTCCAATTTTCATAATTTAAATTACATTTATATTTAGAAATAAAGTCTCTACCCAAAATTCCATCTGTGGTTATGGGAAAATCGTCTCCCACTATGTGAAATTTGTGTTTTATTTTTAAAGTATCAAAAAAAATAGAAGTTACTGTAATACCTAGAGATTTTGTATGCTCATTGGTAATACCTCTAATTTTACATGAATTTATAGTATCTATTATATGATTTCTTTGTATGCTACTACGTTTAATAATCGAGATATCAGCACCAGTATCAACAATTAACGTTAGTTTTTCGGCAGCAAAGTCAGTATTAACAAATACAAAATTGGCAAGAGATAAATTGAACGTAAAAATATTTACATATCCCCCAGTCGCTCCCCCTGGGGGCGCGACTGGTTTTCCGGATCTTGCTGAGTTTCACAAAGTCTAATATTTCTAAATTGACGACCGCGAGTATTGCCCCGATACGATTGAAAATTATTACCTCTTTGTCTGCGATTTTGAAATCGACTATTGTTATTGTTACCACTATTGTACGTATTAGTAGTATAGTGTCTTCCGCGACTATGATTATTTATACGGGCAGTAGGGTGTCTACGGTTATGTCTGACATATAAAACATTGGAGCTAGTGGTTTCCGTATTTATATTAACAAATTTTGAAATAGCATCTTGCACTGATGAAAATGTTCCTGCTTCCATGATTAAACGGGCACGCTCGGAGGAAGCGTTTTTCGATAATGCTTTTACAGCAGTATCTGTAGAATAAGTTTGCGCTACTGTGTTAGGAACACCTTCACTAATGTATGCTCTGTTTAGAGATAATGTAAGAGCCTCTATTTCTGATGCAAATTTGGCAGATTCTTTTGAATTTTGTTTAAGATTTATAAGTTTTGCTGATATTATTTTTGAACTTTCGCCTTTAATGCCTTGTTTTAAAGCTGTTATAATATCTGCAAGACTCATATTATCGTTAATTAGATCGCGGGCTTTGCCGGTTAGCCGTGTTTTAACAAAGGAAACTGCACGATCTGCATGTCCTTCGGAGTTAGCTTGTAAAAGAGCTAGTGCATCCAAAAAGGACTGTAATTTGTCGTAAGAACCGTCAAATTCTGAAGGAATAAATTTACTAGCCAAGTTAAAAAATTCTATATTTGATAAGGCCATCGTTTCTTCCTCGTCTTCAGTTTCGTCGTCTAGAATGAGGGGATTAATTTTATCTAAAACTGACGCAGGCACTTTATATTTAACACCTAATGATTGAAATGATCTAACAATTTTGTCCCTAGTTTGGTGAAAAATTAGCTTGCAAGTCTGTCTTTGCTCTTCATTACAGGTACTCCAGGACGAAGCCAAAATACTAACTAAATTATTATAAAGTTCAATTAATTTGTCTCTTATTTCATTACGTATTTTATCTGTTTTCGGAATTTGCTTTTTTATCGCCCTTTTGGATTCGTTTATAATCTCATTTTTTATATTTGATATTTTTGTATTAATTTCATCCCAATTGTGTGTCATTGATATTTTAGTAATAAAATTGATAAAAATACTTAATTTAATTCATATTAAACTATTAAACATTTCAAACTTATGTGTATAAACTAAATACATGCTACAAATTTAAATGGTGACAATCGCATAGATATCACTCACCAGTAGTTAACATAGTTATCCTTTTTTTTTGTCACAATATCCTTGTAATTCACTGCACTAATCACAACATTTTCTTCTTCATACTCTGTTAGGGTGCGTTGTAATCTCCTGTTCATCGTTCGCCGGTGCATATTCGTACTTTTTGGGATGAAAATTACTGCCATTATTCCGAGTATGATGTAAACTGGCACCTTTACATCAGTCGGTGACGATTCCGTTGTGGGATACTTTCTGCTCTTGTTTGTTTGTGGCCCATTTTGTTTTTCAACTTATTTACATTTTTATTTAAGTTGAACTAATGTACTCATTTTACCACTTTTAAATAATATTAAGTGGCAGGATCGCCATGTGGCGGAACCACAGGGGTTCCTTTGGTTCGTCGGTTTAAATAATACAAGTAGTAGGTACACTTAAATACTTCTTTATTCAAAGACGGTCAGGTTAGTTCTATTATAATGATCATGTTGTATATGTACCTATATGTATATATATATATCTGTCTGTTGTCATCTCGGTGTCTGTCCGATTGCAGCGTAAGCATTAGCTTCGTACGTGCTTCTATGCGGCAATCGACTAAGTACGGAAGCGCAACAGACATGATCTAATATTACAATAAGATATGATAATATTGTGTATTACATACATCCTGTCAAGGTATACACTACAGTATGGATATGCTAGAAAGCACAAAACAATCCACCTTCGTCATCAAAATCCTTGATGTTGGGGGTTACCTAACTGAAGTAAACATGTGAGTGGGATACCTGCCCAAGAAGAACGAAAATAAGTGGAAATAATAACGAAAATTAGTAAATTATGGAAGTACCGCAAAGGTATGTAGACAAACTAAGTGATACAATTGAACAACAGATCCGAGTGACTGTAACAATAAAGATATAAAGATATTATAGGAGAAGGGAGAAATCGGCAAATAGAGAAAAAGCGGCAAGTCCAGTTCAATACTATAACAGTGACCTGCAGACCAGCATATAAAGGCAGGTAATAGAAAACTGTATGTCGAGTGAAACCAAGTGAAAGAATAACGTGAAACTAGAAAACTCTGGAAATACTGTAAGGGTACGCAGACAAATTATGTGATATAATCAAACATTTAAACCCAATGACCATAATAATAGAGCTACAAAGTGTATAGAAGCGGGAAGGGACAAAGCGACATCTAGTGAATATCAGTTCAACACGATAGTAGAAACCTGTACATAAAAACAGGAAGTAGAAAACTGTATGTCAACAGGAAGAAATTTAGGAAGATCGAAGATAACTACCTGCAGTTATAGAACGAGCAATAAAGATACCTGCTCCAACATCATCTCGGGCAAGAACAATAATCAGCCGACAGATGGAGCAACTACTAATGAGAATAAATGAGAGATTGTCCAATTTAGAAGTAGTCAACACGAGAATAGAAAATAAATGAGAATGGATACAAAGCGAACTAAACGAGATAAGGAAAGAAAACGAAAATATAAAACTAGAAAATGAAAAAATTAAAGAAACGATCAAAGAGCAAGGAAGGAAAATTGAAAAGATTGAATCTGAAATAAGGAAAAAAAATATAATAATTTATGGGGTAGACGAAACAGACCAAGAAAACACAACAGAGTTACAAAATAAGGTGGCCGAAATAATGGAAAAAATAGAAGTAATAGATGATGGATGGGAAGAAACAATAGAACCGAGACGAATTGGAACGACAGATAAAGGAAAAAATAGCCAATTTAAGATAGAGCTCAGCAGCTTTAACAAAAAGTAGGAAATATTAAGAGGAACAAAAAAGCTTAAAGGAACCAAAATATACATTGAAGATGATTTAACCAAAGATATGTTGCAATAAAGGAAACAATTAATCAGGGAAAGAAAAGCCGGAAACACAGCATTTCTACAGCAAAACAAATTAAAGGTAAACGATAAGATATACAATCTGGACGAATTGGGGGAACTTGCGGACAGGCAAAGGGGAGATATGCAGAGAACATCAAGACAAACATAAGGAGCGAACCCAAAAAAGGAAGGACAACTAGTGAAAGATCTCCAGACGAAGATAGTAGAACAAAACACCCCAAAGTGGAAACAAGAAAGAAGGAATTCGGGACAAAAAACGAATAGCTGTATGAAACCGGGACGAAGAAAACAAGGCGACGAGTAAGAAATACGAGCAACAAATAATAAGAAAGAAAGAAATAGGAAAAGTTCCGAATGGGCACTTGGAACATTAGAACAATGCTACATGTGGGAAAAATGGAAGAAATCTACAGAGAAATGATAAGATACAAAATTGGAGTACTTGCGCTACAGGAGATCAGATGGGAGGGCGAAGGCAAAATAGACAAAGAAAAATGTACGCTATACTAAGCTGGAGAAAAAAAGCAAGGAAGCAACAGCACTGGATTTATGATAGATGAGAAAATGAGGGACAAAGTAATAAAATTTCAAGCAGTGAACGGAAGAATTTCCTATATTAGATTCAAAAACAACTGCAAGTATATCGATTAAAAACATATATGCACCAACAGAAAAAAGTAGCGAATAGGAAAACAAAAATTCTATGACGAAATGGAGAAGATCTACGAGAAAATGCCAAAACACGACACAAAACTAATAGGAGATTTTAATGCCAAAATAGGAAAAGAAAGAGTACTACAAAGAAGTCGCAGGAAAATACACAATCCATGACACGACGAATAATAACGGCATGAGAATATGTAACTTTGCAGGGGTAACCGACATGATTATCAGTAGTACAAACTGTAATTATAAGAAGGAGCATAAAATAACCTGGAGAAATACCTGGCTCTCAAGAAGGAAACCAAATAGATCACGTATTAATAGAGAGAAAAAGACTAAAAATAATACAAGATGTAAGATCTTACAGAGGAGCAACAGTGGACACAGACCACTATTTAATTTAGTAATAGCAAAACTCAAGTTAAATACGAAATTCCGACAAAATTCCAGGGGAAAAACAGCGCAAGACGATAGAGGACGAATGGAAAGAATTAAGAAACATTATGGTGGAAGTATCTGAAGAAATCCTGGGAAATAAGGTGACTGACATAAGCAACTTCTGGTTTGACAACAAATGTGAAACGCTAATAAAAAAGAAGGGAGCAGCCAGGCTCAAATGGATACAATCGAATGATGAAGAAGACCTACAGAAATACAAAGAAATAAGGGCAGAAAACAACAAAATATTCAGAACAAAAAAGGAAAGATGGTACGACGATATAATGGAGGAAATGGAAAAGAGCTACAAAGATAATAGGAAACTGTTCAATATAGTGAAGAAGCAAACATGCAGGAAACAAACCTCAGCGAACATTGACAGAGTGAAATGGGAAAAACACTTCAAGGAGCTGTTGAGCGGCAAGAAGAAGTAATGCACAAAAAATACATGGAGGGTGATGAATGAACCAAGCCAATGAGAAATTAACGCACCTACAATAGAAGAATTCAAGGCAATAGTAGCGAAATTGAAACGAAACAACTCTCCGGGACCAGATGGATTAAATAATGAAATATTAAAATACGGAGGTGAAGAACTGCATACAAGATTTATTTAAACTAGTAACCGATGTATGGGAGAATGAAACAATGCCAAAAGATAGGAAATTAGAATTGCTAGTGAAAACTCATTAGACTCGTGAAAACGACACTGACGACACACTCGCAAGCAGCGATTATGACCCAAGAAGGAACATCAGACTATTTCGAAATAAACAAAGGAGTTAGGCAGGGAGATGCACATTCAACCACCCTATTTAACATTGCCTCAGACGGAATAATTAAACAAACAGAGGTAGAATGGAATATTAGAAATAAATTGGTACAAATGATAGCATATGCGGATGACCTGGTCATAATAGGTAAGACGAAAGAAGCCTGGAAGAAACACAAATGCAATAAAGATTTTACATCTGTGAAGCAGATGTCGAATGGTTCTAAAATGAGTTACCTTAATGTTAAAACCGTTAATAGTCTGTTTACTTTGGCACTGCTAGATCGTTCTCTCCTCGAAATGGATAAAAAATTTCATACATATGACACCCACCGGTTGATAATGTTAGGTTTTATAGAAGAAAATTTAGAGTTTGCTAGAGGCAAGTTCACAGGATGGGATGAATCTTACAGATAAATTAAATGGCTATACCCCACAAGTTTTCAAAATACCACCTTTTTCTGCTGTCTTTCTAGTATTGTAGCAGGAAAATGTATATTTGCGCCTGACGTGTGATTATCTATCGACTCAGTAACTTCATGCACAATTCGATCAATTGATGTCTGGCTAACACTAAAACAAAAATCTTGTCCTATAGGATCCAGTAGCATAAAATCTTAAAGCTACAAGGACTTTATGTTCAATTGATGTGGCAGTATGGTGTAAATGAGACCTTAACACATGAATAAGATGGTGTGCCAATTCTGTAGATAAACAGAACAGTTCCTTAAATCTAGCTTCTGGCATATTGAAAGGGTTACTGTGATCGCGTAACTGACGTCTATGCAAAAGGAATTTACGATTTGCATGTACCCTTTCGCGTGCTGCAATATTGTGTACGGATAATGAACAATTGGGAGCATCTACAAATAAATTATACAGTAGGGTCTTCTCACAATGACTATTAAAATTATGTACTTTACCATGTAGGATAAACAGTGAAAATTATTCTAGTTTTGCAATTAAAACAATTCTAATAACAGAGTTGAAAAATGTACCTCAAAATAAAAAAACAAAACAAAAAGTTCGACAATATTTTATCAAACAACTTCACAGGGATGCAATTTTCGATGTTGACAAATATTTTGGAAGATGCTGATTCGACAGTACTTCTGAATCGCGTGATTGTTCGACTATCGCTGATCACCGTGAATCTCTCTTCGGTTCGACAATTGACATATCGAAAGTTCTGAATTCCACTGATGAACTCTTACTTCTGCAACGATCCATTAGCCCAGTGGTTCTCAACCTTTTTTCGCTTAGCGCCCACTTACTGGATTTTGTATAGATCCCAGCGCCCACTGCAGAAAATCGCGAAGGGACACGTCATGGACTACGACTACGGATTATGGACTAGTTAACCTGGGCACAGTAATTAAAACAAGAAGTAATAAATTCTACCTCTAAATTTATTTAAAAATATTAATTAATACAAACAAAAATTATTATTGAAATATTGAATTTTATTTAACAAAATTAAATTAATAAATTTGTGAGCCCAACCCATGCAGTCTTCACTAATGCGATTCTTGAGGTTGGTGCTTGCTCACCAGCTCTTTCACGCGAGGAGTCAGCAGAGACAAATAAAGCCGCAAGTCCCCTCTGTTGACCATGTCCAGCCTTTTCCTCTTGTCTGAGTGCAGAAATGTAGCCGCACTAAATCCGGTTTCCACTAAATATGAAGTCGGAAACGTGAGAAGAAGCTTGTGAACAATTCCCCACATTGTAGGGAATAGTCCTGCCATGCTGTGATTCTGCCAGAGTTTCTTGAAGCCTGTTTTGATTCGGACTTTGCAATCCTCGTTGTTGCGAAGTTCCACCAACTCCTCCTGCAATTTAACGTCAACGTCTTCCAGCACGACTCCAAACGGGTCAGTGATCCAGACAGGTACATCCAGTTCGATGAGGTCTTGGAAGCGCGATGTAAGGTCCTCTTTTAGTTGCTGAAGATGAGCCCCATATCGAAGAAGATCTTCATCTGTGGGTGTCTCTGTCATTTGATTAATTTCACTAAATTGGTAAAGTTATTTCCTAACGATATTACTGCGGAGAAGTGCCAGCTTGTCGATAAAGGTGGTCACTGCGCTCTTGCAGTCGATGAGTGTCACCAGTTTACCTTGAATCTGGAGAGACAACTCGTTGAGTTTCCTGAAGATTGTAGCCAAGTAGAAAATGTCGAATTTGTGTTTCTTCAGCTCACCGGCCAACTTCTCATGTTTGACTTTCAGGAAAGTGACAACTGAATCGAACATTTCACAGAATCGAGCCAAGCAGTTGCCCTTAGAGAGCCATCTCACCTCGGTGTGAAGCAGCAGCCGATTGTAGATCTAGTCATATTCCTGGCAGAGGTTGCGGAATAGTCGATCGCTTTTTGCATTTGTTTTTATTACGTTCACGGCCGTGATCACGAGATTGAGAGAGTCATGAAGGCTGGGGGTCAGCCGTTTCGCTGCAAGATGCTCTCTGTGCGCTACGCAATGTATGCGGATGATATCTGGATGCTCCTTCTTGAGAAGAGCAAGGAACCCCTTGTATCGCCCAACCATTGCTGGTGATCCATATGTTGCGCAAGAGTGAATGTTGATTAGCGGGATTTCCTTTTCTTCAAAGTACTTCTTGACAGCAGCAAAGATGGATGTACCAGTTGTGTCAAGGGGTAAGGACTCTGCAAACAACATGTCCTCTTTTGTTTCCCCAGTTTCGTCGAAGTAGCTCACGTAAGACATGAGAAGGGCAGTGTTATCACTCAAAGTCGATTCATCAAGCTGGATGGAAAAGTTGGTCTTCTTGAGAATGTCCACCAACTGGATTTCGACATCACTTGCCATCTCATCTATTCTTCTGGAGACCGTGTCGTTGCTAAGGGGGATAGCCTTCACTATTTCTGTCGCATTTCTATGTAAGACAGTCGAAATCACCTCTTTCACGGCAGGCAGAATCAGTGTTTCCCCCACAGTGTGCGGCTTGCCAGCCTTTGCAATCATATATGCAAAGTTATACGATGCCAGCAGGCCATCACGCTGAATCTCTGTCACCTTGGCAAAAGCAGACGAAATGGACGGGGTAGTTTTCTCCCTGTCATCACGCAGTTTCTTGAAGTATTCTGCGGGCTTGTCCTTTTTGTCCGAATGCATCTTTTCTAGATGGTCACGCATACGAGAGGGTTTCATACCTTCATTTGAGAAGACATTGGGACAAATGAGGCACATCGGTCTTGTGCGATCCGCTGGGCTTGGTACGAAACCGAAGGCTATATAGTCGACCGAATACTGGCGTACCACCTTCTGCTTTTTGCCTGGAGGGGCCATTGCTGTCGTGTAAAAAAGACCGATGTTAAACAATGTTAAACAATTTTGGTTGGAGCAATATAATTAAAGTATTTTGTATAAGTTAGATTTCTAAAATAATTTGAGTTATTAAACACATTACCAACATCAATAAATGATTATTACGTGTAATAAACGGTTTTCGATTATAAAAATTGCTCTACCTAGTTTTAATTCAGCTCAAATATACACGGTGGCCAGAAAAATGCGGACAAACGCCAGGTAGAACGATTCTTTGTTCAATTCTGAGGCGATAATCTTAATCCAAAAAAGTTATACGGTCCTTCCTTACGGCATACGAGACCATCAAACATTAAGTTGTACGGCTAAAATTTAGCAAAATTCGTCAAATTTATCTATGTAAAATCATTGTGGTGAAATTTAGAAATGGAATTATCTCAAATGCATTGATGTAACTAATCGATTAATACCAATGGTTTACAAAAAAAAAAAAAAAAAAAAAAAGCACTGTACTACTTTTTTCAATTAAGATTGTCAACTCAGAATTAAACAAAGATTTGGCCTGCGTGGCGTTTGTCCGCATTTTTCTGGCCACCGTGTATATCAGTGGTTCCCAAACTTATTTTGCCTACTGCCCACTTTGAGAATAAATTATTTTTTAGCGCCCCCATTTTTTCACCTACTCAAAAACCACTATAACTTCAAATTAAATTAATTATTGTGAGCTATATTAGCGGAGATTAAACATTCATTCTAAACGAGACTTTTACTATGGGTTATAGTAAAAGTCTCGTTTAGAATGAATGAGTTAACTTGAGACGTGAGCGTAGTAGGTAGTACACAACGGCGCTCAGGTCTCAAGTTAACTTTTACGGGCTACACCTGCCAATGAGAATGATTATTGAAACGCAACTTTATAGTATTCAGACAAAGTATCTTTTATTCAAAATTCAAAATAAAACAAACATAATCGATTCTAATATAAAAACTAATGTGAAGGATGAATCTGATGCTGTTTAATAAGTTTGTTGATATCAGGTTCCAATTTACTCAAGAACAGCCGCAAGTCACCACGTTCGGTAACATGCAAACGATTTCTCTTTTTAGTAAGCAGCGTTGCTACAGCACTAAATCCACGTTCACACAAATATGACGATGGGAATGCTATCAAGAATCGTTGAATGATTGACCACAATCCAGGGTACAATTGCGGGATCGGTTTTTGTAGCCAAAATTCTTGGTAGCCATTTTGAACTTGATTTTTATTTCCTCGTTCGTTGTCAATTCTATAAGTTCTTCTTCCAGATGTGGTGATATTGCTGTGTTGACATTTGAAAACGGATCCAACACCCAGTCTGGTATTTCCAAGTTCAAAATATCCTGGTATCGTTCGGTGAAGTCAATGTGGAGCTTTTCCAAATGTTGGCAGTAGGCAAACAAGTCGTCGTTACTGCAGGATACTGATAAATTCGGAAAATTATGAAACTCACGTCTGCCCATATTCTTTTTGTGTAGAAGCAGTTTGGCTGCGAAAGCAGCAACGACATTTTTTGTTTTAATTAAATTTAGTTCATCGCCTTGCAGTTGGAGATTCATGTTGTTGAACAATTTATACAGGTCTGTCATGTAAGCTATATCATTTTTTGATGTAATGAGCTTGTTGCGCAATTCCGTATCTTTAGTTTCCAAAAACTCTATCACAGAGTCAAACAGGTTGTAAAATCGAGTCAGACAATTGCCTCTTGATAGTCAACGAACTTCGGTATGAAACAACAAACGGTTGAAATCTTCGTCATTAGTAACACAAAGCTGATGAAATAATCTATCATTCAAAGAGCAGTTACGGATTTTATTGACTGCTTTGATGACATATTGCAGTGATTGAAATAGTCGTTCACTTAAATTTCTAGCAACCAAATGTTGTCTATGAATAACGCAATGTACAGCAAGGACATCTGAAATTTTATTTTTTACGTACGCTATGAAGCCTTTATGGCACCCTGTCATAGCCGGAGCGCCATCCGTAGCAACTGATATAATATTTTTCAAGGGAATCTCTTTCTCATCACAAAACTTTTCCAATGTATTGAATATGGTTTCGCCTTTTGTATCGGTCTCTAAATTTCTAGCAAACAATAGTTCTTCACATATTTTCTCATCTTTAATAAACCTCACGTAAGACAGCAACAATGCTTCATTAGTTGGTAAAGTGGACTCATCGAGCTGAATTGAGAATTGACTAGTCCTCAGATGATTGCACAATGATTCTTCTATGTTTCCGGCCATTTCATCAATTCGTCTTTGCACAGAATTATTACTCAAAGGAATTTTTCCGATAATATCTGCGGCCGGTTTATGAAGCACAGTAGTTATTACTTCCTTTATTGCTGGCAAAATTAACACTTCTCCGATGTTGTGTGGTTTGCCTTTTTGAGCAATTAACAAAGAGATGTTGTACGAAGCTCGAAGTCCGTCGTCATCTTGCTTAGCAGCCGCCGAAAAGAGTTTTGCTACACTTGGCCGAGTATTATGCTTCTTCTCTAGGTCTTGAAAATATGCTACATTCTTGTCTTTCTTATCTGGATGCATTTTATTCAAATGATCTTGAAGGCTTCATTGCTTCATTCGAAAATGTTTTTAGGCATAGAAGGCACAAAGGCGACGATGGGTTTGTAGGATTTTCAATGAATCCGAATTTAATATATTCCGCACAGTATTGCCGTCTCTTCTTTTTTACTTCCGACATTGTTTTGTTTTGAGAAATACGTAAGTATAAGTGTTGAACTTAAGTACTGCTTATCTATTACGCGCGAAACCGCAAATGAAAATAAAATAAATATTACGTTGTTTATATAGGATTGCATAAGCAGCACGCACCGACAGGAATAAGACAAACATGCATAAACTCGTTTATCTCATTCGACGCTCAATCGTACTCAACAAGTAAGAACAAGTATTCTATGAACCAGCCGATTGATACAGTTGCCTTTTTATTTGTTTGTTTGTGTCTCTTTTCGTTTCGAAACGGAGCGACCGATTGATATGTTTTTTATTTTATTTATTCAATAAAACAGGACAGATATATGAACTACTCGGAGAGAAATATCGAACCGAGTTGGTTTGAGCAATCTCTTAATTAATATTAGTTGATGTTCACAAGCTGTAGTCGAGAGTAGGGATGGGACATCGGTGGGTAAACATCGATATCAAACATCGATGTTAACATCGTTGATCAACATCGATGGTTGCAAAATATCGACTACCAAACATCGATGTTTTTAAACATCGATAATTATATTTATAGATTTATTTTTTGGCAGTTTAACAAAAACTTTATTATAACTTAATTAATTTACGTCCTTAACAAAATGATATAAAAGATATCACTATTCAAAAAAAATAATAAAAGAAATATATACATTTATAATATGTAGTTAACTTTAGAAACTACTCAAAAAAAACTATATAAAAAAACAATATTATGCAATTACGCATGAAACAACCACATGACTTAAATCGTCTGATACTTAAAAAATATATACATTTACGTGTATCAAAGCTTTTTAAGAGAACGATTTTTATTTGGGATTTTATAGTCTTGCATTTTTTTTTGACCACGCTGGCAAACACCGAGATACATATGGATATGGTTTTATATTTCTGATGTGTCATCTTGCATTTAATACGTGTATCGTCGTGTATGATTGTACGCACTAGGGAATTTCCCGAAGAAGTATACATCGGTAATGTCTATCTCCCTTCTTTTTCTATGAAAATACGTTTACCTCCTTCACTTATTCTGCATGCATACATAATTTAACTTTTATTCTGCACATTAAAAGTACTATAAATTTATGTATTTAATTATATATTATTTAAATATTTATACTGAGTAATATTTAAAAGAGCCTAAAATGAAATATTCGAATTTATATGATATAGCACTGTGTAATTTAAATACTTCTTTTATTCGTAGACAATTTTACATCCTCGTAGCCTGTATGTGAGCTGTTAATTTGGAAACATTTTTGTATTTGTCAACAGAGGACGCTGTTTTATTTTGTGATTAGTGCAAATACATTTTGTCAAGCTTAAAAGTTCGATGTTCACTATATTTCTTCTAACATCGATAGTTTATCGATAAATCTAAATTGCAAACATCGATGCAAAAACATCGAACATCGATCCTAAAATATCGATGTTCAATGAACATCGATGTTTATCGCCCATCCCTAGTCGAGAGTCGAGAGCTCAGTCGGTGTCTAAGTGTCCTCCTAGATTCTAGATGAAATTACAAATCGCCCCCTAAGCCTTTACACAACGCCCCCATTTTTTTTCTGGGTCTCTTACCGCCCCCCTTTAGACCTGCAGCGCCCACAAGGGGGCGTTATCGCCCACTTTGGGAACCTATGGTGTATACTGTTTATTTTATAACAGAACCGTGTGTGCTAAATGTACAATATTTTTGATTAACACTCTGTTAATTAATCACACAACTATCGCACACTGAATATTTGTCTCTGTTCGAACGTTATCGCTGACTATCGTAAATAGAATGAATCATGCGAATAATGACTTCGCTATATATACCGCACCGCATGGAATTCTCTGGAAGTCGAACTCTCTCGACCTTGGAACATTCGAGATGCGGTCCACTATACTCACGTTGACTCACAGAGGCCGCGCGTTGCGTCATACATACAATAACATAGTTAAGCACAGAAATAGAAACAGCATGTACGTAACCATAGCAACGATGGGGTTAACAATGCATAATAGGAACATTGGTGAGCGCGGATATTAAACATTTTGCATTTTTGTATAATTTTACTAATTTTTTACTGTGTAGTGTAGCTTTACCTTTACACCGTACAGTGCCCACCCAAAATCCTCCAGCGCCCATTGGTGGGCGCTACCGCCCACGTTGAGAACCACTGCATTAGCAATTTGATGATGGTGAAATTAACTCCGCCCTTAAATTGATGTTTATAGTACTATGAAATTAGAAATATTTATTTAGTTATTTATTTATTTTCAGAAAGGGCATTTTACCGCCACCATCGCCCAAACAAGCGACAACAGCATTGAACGGGCGCAAGAGGTGCCTCCGACAAATCTATAAATGTGAGCAGTGCAATTACAGGACGAAGTACCAACCAGATTTCAAGGAGCACATCAGCAACCACCATTACGAAGTCAAAAAGTATAAATGTGGGATTTGCAACAGACGTTTCAAGACCAAAGGATTCCTCAGGCTGCATTCGGAAAATATGCACGCTTCTGTTCGAGGAAAGGACGGCCGACAGCATTCTACGACTAATTATAGGAACACACAGATCAAAGTAGAACAATCGAGCTCACGAGATCAAAAGAAAGAATTTAAATGTTCGTTGTGTGTATTTCGAGCAAAACGCAAAGAAACTTTAATGATGCATATAAAAACCAAACATTTGAAAGAATTTGATTATGAATGTGACTCATGTGAATATAGAACAAACTACAAGTCTAGTTTCGAAAGACATATGAAAATTAGACATTTGAAGGAATTTAGTTATAAATGTGACTCGTGTGAATATAGAGCAAACATCAAGAGTCATTTAGGAAGACATATAAAAACTAGACATTTGAAGGAATTTAGTTATAAATGTGACTCATGTGAATTTAGAACAAACAGCAAGACTAATTTAGAAAAACATATAAAAGCCAGACATTTGAAAGAATTTGATTACATTTGTGACTATTGTGAATTTAGAGCAAGCGATAAATATCAGTTAAAAATGCATCTAAGAGCTCAACATTTGGAGGAATTTAGTTATAAATGTGACTCATGTGAATTTAGAACAAACAAGAAATGTAATTTAGTAGTGCATATAAAAACTAAACATTTGAAAAAATTTGATTATAAATGTGACTCATGTGAATTTAGAACAAACCAGAAATGTAATTTAGTAGTGCATATAAAAGATAAACATTTGAAAAAATTTGATTATAAATGTGACTCATGTGAATTTAGAACAAACAACAACAGTAATTTAATAGTGCATATAAAAAATAAACATCTGAAGAAATTTAATTATAAATGTGACTCTTGTGAATATGAAATAAACAGCAAAAAGCATTTGGAAATACATATAAAAACTAAACATTTGAAAGAATTTGATTATAATTGTGACTCATGTGAATTTAGAACAAACATCAACGGTAATTTAAAAGTACATATAAAAAATAAACATTTGAAGAAATTTAATTATAAATGTGACTCTTGTGAATATGAATCAAACAGCAAACGTTATTTAGAAAGCCATATAAAAACTAAACATTTAAAAGAATTTGATTATAATTGTGACTCATGTGAATATAGAACAAACGTTAAACCTAATTTCAAAGTGCATAGAAAAACTAAACATTTGAAGCAATTTGATTATAATTGTGACTCGTGTGAATTTGGAACAAACCGCAAAAGTTATTTAGAAAACCATATAAAAACTAACCATTTGAAAGAATCGACCATAAATGTAACTCCTGTGAATATGGAGCAAACATAAAAAGTCATCTATAGTAGAATCGTTTTGGCAGCCGACACGGCCAAAATACGAACTAAAGAATAGCCACTACAAATTTCGATCAGCCGGAACAATTTCAAAACAATATATACTTTCGCAAAGTAATGGTATATTACACACCGAGGTGGAAAGTGTTTCATTACTGTCGAGAGATTAAGTAGTTAAACCAGACGCGAAGCGCCGAGGTTAACTTTATCTCGAAACAGTAATGAAACTTTAAACCGAGGTTTGTATACTATTTTATTTACAAGCATAATTATTATATTTATTTGTAATAAAAATTCCGGTGAAAGTTTTGACATATTGAATTGTCAGATTTGTGACGTGTTCTAGCGTAAACGTCAAATAAATGTACGTCAGTTTTTTCGGTGGCTATTCTTTAGAAAGGGTGCCCCATGATAGCATCAAAATATATAATATAATATCTATTGACTGAGCTGCGCATGAATCTGATTCAGCGCCAATTTAAAAGATATGAACTCGTGTACATTCTTGTATTTTTTATATAAACGTTTAAAATATGTGATAATATAATAATAAATATGGTCTGTAGTTTTTTTCAAGGTTATACCGGGTGTCTGTTTAAGCTCGGCCACCGGCCATATCTCGACAACCGTTTATCATACAACCTGGCGGAAGAAATCTTGATAGTAAAATGGACTACAGGAAATTCAACAAAAATATTTTCAAGTTCCAAAATGATCGCAAGGGGGCGCAATTCTTTAAGATGAATTAAAAAAAAAAATAATTTTTCATTAAATTCTAGATTAAGATGCATTAAAGTTTTTACTAGCAACATTTTTAGACGGTTTTATACAATTTTCATTAGAAACTTTTTGATCTAGGTCCCATACGAAGGGGGGTGGGGGTGGAGGGGGTTATGTCTGCGTACAAAAGTAGGTATAATTTCGGTTTGCCCCAATGGATTTGAATGTTTCTGGGTTCATTAGATAGAGAATTTTACAAGGAATTAAAGGATATATAGTACGTAATTATGTGGTTGTCAAAAAAAGTAACAGGGGGCGCTGTTCTCAATTTATGTATATTACTTGTTTTTTCTTTAGAATTTTAAATGGAACGGTATATTTTTAACATCGTAATATTGAAGCACATTGTTACGCCCTAAATTTCATTTTGTATGTATGTCTCGTAAGGTTGTGTTATTAAAGAAATTCTTAAGGAATTGACTAGAGCGCGAGACTAATCGAGTGCACCTTGTATATCTTTCGGTTCACTGTGTGAAAATGACCTTTAATTGTTTATCTGATCGTGTCCTATACCTAATATTTTGCTTTCGGAACTTTGAGTTATGTATTATGGCACTGATAGATGTGTCTAGTTCAGATTCGGTCAAATACACTCTTTACGAGTGGGGAAATCTGTTATAAACTACCTATCTTATCTTTAGCTTAATCTAACCTACCTGTAGACTCGGTTACTGGCATTAGCAGTTACTTTTATATGCTTTGTTTAAGCTATGTCGACACCTGCTCAATTATATCTTCCGTTCTCTAGGAAGTGCATTTTATATGTGGCATTTTTGGAATTATCTGTAGTCGATGTTGCCTTAAATTTCCGCGAGATAACAATCAGGCGTTGTTGCATATACTGTCGCTTGTATTCATGCGTGTTCCTAAACATACAAACCCATGTTTCGTCCGATTGCTGTTTTCCTATCGTAAATATCTCCCTAAAAACGTTATGGGTATTAAATAAGGAAACCTGGTATAACAATGAGCATACTATTAACTGTTTTCGTGATTTGTTTTGGTTGCTGCAGCCTTCGACATTCCTGCGACGGCAATGTAAACACCGGCTGATATCTTCCAGTTGCATATCTAAGGTTAGATCTTCGTTGTTTGCCCTGTAACATATGGTTAAGGTCGGTTTTCATCCGCCTTATCGGAGCGTTTTAAAAGCTTAAATTTGTGTGTAATTACCTGCACGTTCCGGATGTATCTTCCGTAATAAATTTTGTCTATATCTTAGGTTTGTTTTGATTGTCACCATATTGTCGTCGTTGGCATTATCTTGGTGTGATGTCAAACAGGTGACCAACTTTTAAGCGTGAACTTTTCCTTTGCTTATTGTCTAACGTTTTAATCTTCCGCGCATTATAGGTGCGTTTTTAATAGATTTTACCATTGCCTTGGGTTCTGAGGTTGTTTATGTTTAATTATATAGGACACGTTATCGACTTTCTCCTTTGTAATTAAGTCCTGTGTTTGTCACTTTTATTTGAATTTTTCCGCTTTTTATTATGAACCCTTTTTCCGAGTGCGCAAAATTATGGGCGTGCGTGTTGATTGGCTGTATCGGATGATCCGGAAGACCACGTTTTCGTTTGCACTTACGTAGTCCATTTTGTGTAAAGCACATCAGTACGAAATGCTTATTTTATTTGGTGATTTTTATTACTATGTCTAGAAGATAGATTTTACGCTTAGGCGGCTTTGAAGGAATAAGCAGTGAGTGTCGATACCTTAGTTTAGGTGAATTATAGTAAATCTTATCGAAATACCGCTCCCTAAATTTACGAATTACCACGTGTTGGACTTTTGAATTTAAATTTTGTACTATGTGGGACTTCTGAGACGTTTTCCCAGATCTCCATTAATTGGGGTAAGTGGGTGAATTTTTGTGTTAATTTTCGGGGTTTTATCTTGTTTCTTTTCTTTTCTAATTTAATAGGATTTTATTGTTGGGCACGAGGTAAGCCTCAGAAGCCATTCACTGAAAATGGCCGCCCTACTTTACTGTTGAAGATCGTAGTGACTTCCATCGTCGCTGTAATAGTTGTACCTTCACGCCCATCTTGACTTTTGGAGTGGAATTTCACCGCCCACCAAGGGGGCCTCCGCCATCTTGACTTCAGTTAGCGTGCCTACCTACGACCTGTATTGTCAGATAAGTGCAACTATATTCGTAGTTTTCGACGTAGCATTCGACTAATTGTCGATATCTTTGTGCCAGTGCTCTGGTCATTTACCTTACCTTTATTTGATCTAAGATTATTTGAGTGGTTGTAGATACCTAATGCACCTCTTAATCATTTGCGAGGTCACGTGAAATTCTATTTAAATTACCGTTTATATATTGCAAATTGTTTTTGCTGTATACAGAGTGATCCTTTGAAGAATTGATAAGGGTTCTCGTTGATGTGTTGAATATTTAATTTAATAATAATTCTAGAAAATTCATTACCGTAATATTTCTCGTTGATGTGTTGAATTTTTAATTTAATAAAAATTCTAGAAAATTCTTTACCGTTATAACTTTGACTTTCATGTATGTTTTTTTAAAATTTCTGAGCTATTAAAAATTATTTAGGCAATTGTAAATTCTATACCGTAAGCTCAGTAGATTCTTTTGTGCTAAATACTAAATTTTCCTTGTTTTTTTTGCAAGCGTCATTTAATAAATTAACTTTTGTAAACAAGTTACTTAATTAATTCGTAATTTTGATTTTGTACTCAAAGATTTTACCATCGCCTTGGGTTCTGAGGTTGTTTATGTTTAATTATATAGGACACGTTATCGACTTTCTCCTTTGTAATTAAGTCCTGTGTTTGTCACTTTTATTTGAATTTTTCCGCTTTTTATTATGAACCCTTTTTCCGAGTGCGCAAAATTATGGGCGTGCGTGTTGATTGGCTGTATCGGATGATCCGGAAGACCACGTTTTCGTTTGCACTTACGTAGTCCATTTTGTGTAAAGCACATCAGTACGAAATGCTTATTTTATTTGGTGATTTTTATTACTATGTCTAGAAGATAGATTTTACGCTTAGGCGGCTTTGAAGGAATAAGCAGTGAGTGTCGATACCTTAGTTTAGGTGAATTATAGTAAATCTTATCGAAATATCGCTCCCCAAATTTACGAATTACCACGTGTTGGACTTTTGAATTTAAATTTTGTACTATGTGGGACTTCTGAGACGTTTTCGCGGATCTCCATTAATTGGGGTAAGTGGGTGAATTTTTGTGTTAATTTTCGGGGTTTTATCTTGTTTCTTTTCTTTTCTAATTTAATAGGATTTTATTGTTGGGCACGAGGTAAGCCTCAGAAGCCATTCACTGAAAATGGCCGCCCTACTTTACTGTTGAAGATCGTAGTGACTTCCATCGTCGCTGTAATAGTTGTACCTTCACGCCCATCTTGACTTTTGGAGTGGAATTTCACCGCCCACCAAGGGGGCCTCCGCCATCTTGACTTCAGTTAGCGTGCCTACCTACGACCTGTATTGTCAGATAAGTGCAACTATATTCGTAGTTTTCGACGTAGCATTCGACTAATTGTCGATATCTTTGTGCCAGTGCTCTGGTCATTTACCTTACCTTTATTTGATCTAAGATTATTTGAGTGGTTGTAGATACCTAATGCACCTCTTAATCATTTGCGAGGTCACGTGCAATTCTAATTAAATTACCGTTTATATATTGCAAATTGTTTTTGCTGTATACAGAGTGATCCTTTGAAGAATTGATAAGGGTTCTCGTTGATGTGTTGAATATTTAATTTAATAATAATTCTAGAAAATTCATTACCGTAATATTTCTCGTTGATGTGTTGAATTTTTAATTTAATAAAAATTCTAGAAAATTCTTTACCGTTATAACTTTGACTTTCATGTATGTTTTTTTAAAATTTCTGAGCTATTAAAAATTATTTAGGCAATTGTAAATTCTATACCGTAAGCTCAGTAGATTGATTCTTTTGTGCTAAATACTAAATTTTCCTTGTTTTTTTTGCAAGCGTCATTTAATAAATTAACTTTTGTAAACAAGTTACTTAATTAATTCGTAATTTTGATTTTGTACTCAAAGCCATGTTTTTGTAAATTTAAGTTTTACCTTTCACTTAATTATTTTTTTTTAAGTCTTAACTGCTAATCTTAAATCATTCTTCTTTCAATTGTGTAACATATAATACATAACATAGAACATCGCCGTTGGTGGCACTTGTATAATACCATTAGTAGAATAGCCTGTAAGGCGACGAAACGTTTCTGCTGCCGACCATCCTCCTGCCGATGTGCAGAGGTTATGCCAGTAGTATTTAAAACTGTGTTTGTTTTTTTAATTAAATTCGACTGTTTAATAATTTTCAACTGTTCAATCTGACTTGATCACTTAATACCTAAATATCAATCTGTCTTGTTTTTTTTTGTGTGCAAAAAAAAACCATACAATTTAATATAGAACTTTCCACACATCGTAATTTCTCTTTTATTTTACCTCAACGTATCTTGTTTTTCTTTGCTATTGTTGTGACAAGCATTTGAATAAGGTTTGGCGCAGCCGACCTATACAGGGTGATCCGTAGGGAAACCCGCTGGAGGGACACAGCCAGTGGCAGATTAGTAGGGAACGCAGGTAGGTTACCGTAGGGTAGCACAGTGTCCTGGTGCCCGGACAACGTCGCTTGCGTCGTCGCCGACCGACGCTCAATTCGTTGGTTTAGTTATCTGAACCGTCACGCCATCTGCGGCTTGAGTTAGCTCGGCCCTGCGTTTCTCAATACCTACAACCACATTATTGCGATCTCCCTATCCTGGGACTCACCTGGTCAATAATATAAGTTTTGACGTTGTTGCGGGTGTAACAACATAAAAAACTGAAGAGATTGATGAAAACCGGAAGTTGCTACCTCTTTTCTTGACGAAGATATAGTCGTACGAAGACAATCCAGAAGAATAAAAAAATTTAAATATAAATTTATTTATTTATTGGGAGTAATAATTTTATTTTAATTTTAAGAGAATCTCTAGACAGTGTATAGTCCGTTTTCACTTGAATTTTCATCATACTCTTCCATAAATGTATTCATTTCAATCTTTTTATCGATTTTTTAATTCGTTGCATATGTTACGTTAGATTCTCCTATTAAATGTTTTCAAATTCTCTAGCCATTATTTTTTAAATATCATGTATTGTCCTTTCAAACATTGAAATAAAATGATAATAATACTGAACAGTGTAGTTTGCTTTTTTTTTTTAATTTTCATCATACAACATCGCATGCACCGTGAAACTAAATTACATTATTATGAGATTTCCAAGGTGGGCCATGAAAATCAAAATGTTCAAATATTAGTGTCACTTGTAGTTAAACTTTTTGTACGTATTAAGCAAATTAAGCCTTTTTGGACACCTGCACATAATTATTAAGTTTGTAAAATATATTCTAACGTTGAAGCTTATGATATGATCAGAATGTATTTTCAATGCTCTGTAAATGCATTCTTGCTTCCCGGCAATATTCCCTAAATTATCCGGAAGGAAGACATTATTGAGTTTTTATTCGCCTTGCGAGATAGCCTTAATTTTTATTTATGGGGCAGAATAAAAGACATAGTTCACAAAAACCCGATTACAACTTACAATTGCTGCCTCCGAAATTGAAGTAACTGTTCTCTCTACTAATCGACAAGTGAACATGTGTATTAAAAATAATGGTAACACGTTGAACATTTGTTAAGTTGAAGTTTTATTTCTTGTACTTTCTGATTTAAATATTTTTTTTTTTTTCATTTATATTGGTCAATATATTTTCTTATTTATGTTTAGGTATAATAATAGGTTATTTTACTTACTTTCATGTTATAGGCGGGGACGAATTAGATATCAATTTTTGTACCCTTTCGTTACTAATAAGTAAATGATTTGTTTATAACTAATGCATAATATTATATTGCTTTTTTCTCGTTATTGTCTACTTAGTTCATGAGTTATGGAAATTATTTTTGTTGTTTACCTATAATTAGATGTCGTATTTATGTTGAGTAATAGAGATATATCATTATTATTATTATTGTTATTATTTTATTTCAATGTCTAAAGAGATAAGACATGAAATTGAAAAATAGCTGAAGAATTTGAAAACATTGAAAATGAGAATCTAACGTAACATATGCAATGAATTTAAAAAATCGGTGAGAAGATTGAAATTAATATATTTATGGAAGAGTATTATGAAAATTCAAGTGAAAACGAACTATATACTGTCTAGAGACCCTCTTAAAATTAAAATAAAATTATTACTCCCAATAAATAAATAAATTTATAATTAAATTTTTTTATTTTTCTAGGTTATCTTTGTATGACTCTATCTTCGTCAAGAAAAGAGGTAGCAACTTCCGGTTTTCATCACCCTCTTCAGTTTTTTATGCGCTTCAATATTACGATATTAAAAATATACCGTTCCATTTAAAATTTTATAAAAAAAACAAGTAATATACATAAATGGAGAACAGCACCCCCTGTTACCTTTTTTGATTTTAATTTTGTACTACATATCTATCTTTCAATTTCTTGTAAAATTCTCTATCTAATGAGGCCAGAAATATTAAAATCCGTTCGGGCAAACCCAAATTATACCTACTTTTGTACGCAGACATACCCCCCTCCACCATCCCCTTCGTATGGGACTTACATCAAAAACTTTTAAATGAAAATTGTATATAACCGTCTAAAAATGATGCTAGTAAAATTTTTAATCTGTCTTAATCTAGAATATTAAATTCTAGATTAAGACAGATTAAAAATTTTACTAGCATAATTTTTCATTAAGAAAAATTATCGAATTTTTAATTCATCTTGAAAATTGCGCCCCCTTGCGATCATTTTGGAAACTTAAAAATATTTTGGTTGAAATTCCTATGGTCCATTTGACTATAAAGATTTTTTCCGCCAGGTTGTACGACAAACATAATAATAATATACAACTCAGGTAGGTTAATTCAAATTGCATCAAATTAATCGCTAACTGACATAGGGATATTTTAAACTTGCTAGCAATCAACTGCTGAATTATTATTCATGGTGCTAGTAAGCCCAATTGTATTCCAGATAGTCAATATTCGAAACATTTCTTAAAAGTAAAAATGTTTTTAAAATATTTTTTTATTGGAAGATATTTAAATTATGCTTATACAATTAAGAACTGGTTAAGTAATAAATTTTTACAAAGACTAAAATATTAGAAAATATATTGAAAGCATGAGCAAATAATATAGTATTTATTGCATTTATTTTGACATGTTTCACTCAATATTTAACTATTTCTTAGTTTATTTCATAATATCAACCTTCCTATAAATGCTGGACAATATTTTGAGAACAGCCGATATATTAAAATGTTAATAGCATATAGATATTTTAAGCGCGACTAATATCTTAACTGCGATCACCGTTAATATCAATCACGCTTTAAAATATCTACTTGATAGACTACAGCGATCACCGTCAATAACAGTAACGCTTAAAAATATCTACGTGATTTATATCAAGTAGATATTTTTCACCGCTACTGATATTAACGGTGATCACGGTTAAGATATATTAGATATTTTTAAACGTGATTGTTATTGACGGTGATCGCAGTTATAATTCACTGCTACCGAAGTCTGCCGAATCGTTACGATCAGAGCCGAATATCACGGTCGATATCCAAACGTTATTTCAATCACTGATATTTCTAAAGCGATATTAGTTGTGATCACTGCTACTGTAGAATAACAGTGATTAATAACTGCTACTGGATATATCGCTCCTCTCTACGGACTATAATTATAGTTAGTTAGGTTTACTTGCGTACACTTTTGTACGCGAAATATGTAATTCATATCAGCAACACATATCTGTGATATTAGTAAACTTTTTTTTTGTCATTCCCCCAATACGTACAAAAATCATATCTCTAAGCTAATTTTTTGAAAAATGCATTATAAAATCATGCTATTAAGGATGGGCTTTCCTTAAGAAAAATTCCCGAACGGCGTATGTCGGGTTGCTTAAAATAGATTGAATATATTTACGGAGTTTAATATGCTTGTACTTTTTACACGATGCAGGTAGACGAACAGAAACATGAAGCAATGCCTGGGTCAACTGGCAAGCAATAAATTGGGGATATTTGTCTCTTGCATTTATTGCATGAAAATATTGGTGGCCGGCCTACTTTATTCGAAATTTGTTTTTGCTCTTTCTGAATATCCTTTAAGCTTGTATTTATTTAGTTTTATTAAGACTCCCGTTTTATGTAATTTATAATTATTTTAATGATATTTGCCGGAATTAATTAGATATTAAATTTTATTCTGCAATAAATATATAGTTTTATTATTATTATGATTATTAATTACTTAAGTTGTACTGATTATAATTTCTCACCAAGATCTGTATTTACTTTACATGTTAAGGCTTTATAATAATATGAGCAATGTTTTAGAGAAAACTAAAATCTGATAAAAAAAATTATATTGTAACAACAGTGCCGGTGTTTATTGCAAAATGTAAAAAATATTTATATTCTCTAAGTAGCTCATGTTTTAAATTATTGAAAATTATATTCTTCACAGTCGATACTGATATTGTTAGTTAGCAAATTAAATTATAAAAATGTCACCGTAGGTAAGATACAAACTTTGCGGATTCCGAACTAATCATTGATTAGAAACAAATGTTAATACCACAATTTACAATCGGTTGTTATTTATATTAATTTTTTTTATTTATATCGTACATTGTTTATTTTTTTTCAGTAAAGCTTCTATAAAATTAAAAAAACCCGTTATGTGACAGACAAAACGTTAAACGCACTCCTTTCCGCGCCACCCTAGAGGTAGAGTGCAAAGCGCGTTTTTTTTTCTCATGGTATCCCCAGTAGGCCTAATCCATGTTTTTTACAAAAGAAATGTTTACAAAAGTATAGACAGTGTAGAAAATAAACAAGAATGGTCAAGTAACGTTTTTGCTAAACGTGTCACAATCAGTAGATACATACTAATTCTCCAATTTGACGTCTCTAATTTCTCGATTTCTCAAAATACGAGGATCAATAATTTCAGGCAACAAAGCGAGAAAATAAAATTTCTCTAACTTAATTAACATTTCTGCCCAGAGTTCTTTATCTCTGTGTATTATCTCATACCAAGTACCCTTCGGAGTCCAGACTATGAAGTAACATACATCTTTCTGAGCTATATTCAACTGTCCCTGTATTTGGTACATGTAATGGTGCCTAGATTTTAAATGTAATTCGCTGTTCCGAATTTCTAAAAACGTAATTATTTTTTTTTCCGTAGCTTCAAATGGAGTCACTTCGCGAGCCTTGAATGGACACTTTACTTCAATAACCGCGTTTTGATTAGAAATAATTCCGTCCGGAGATGCCGCTAAAAATCTATACACAGGATGAATAAAAAGACCACAAGACTCGACTGTTAGATTTGCCAAACATACAAAAGCTTTTACAGCTTGCTCTTCTTTTTCATTACCGTACCGTGTTGCAATCGTTCCTGTAAATTCCTGGTATAATAAAGCCTTCACAGTATTGGCCGTTGATGTGGTTCTCCTTAATTTCATTATCTTGCCAAAATTCGATGCTGTTAATCTTTTTACCCGCATTTCTTTCCATAGAGTATTATCTTTTTGTCCTTTTGTAAAATTTTGAATTTCATCCGGATTTTCGCTTGCTAAATGCTTCAAAAAAGTATCTTTTTTTACTTCGTACCTTTCATTATTTATATCTTCAATAAAATATGCATTTGCCTCCGGCCCATAGTCGCGATCGTCCGTAGTTCCTGAATGTGTTTTTCGTTTCATATAACATTTTTTCTTCTCATACCGTTTTTGTTTTTTTTTTTTTCGAACACTGTCGTATATTTATTCGTTATACATCCATATTTCGTCTGAAGCTTTGAGTGATATTTTCCCTCACAATTAAATGAAATCGCTGCCGCTTTGCAACGTGCACTGTAAGAATTACGTTGAATATAATTCAATCTCTTCCCTCCTACAAATTTTGCAATGACTGAATTAAAAGATTCTACAATGTTGGTATCTACGTTTTCTATTAAAGATCTACTATTTTTGCTAAGCCGACTTAAAGCGTTAATAAAGTCATCATATATATTAGAATTCTGAAACTTTTCAAACATATTGATCTCGCCTTCTTTAGATCCTTGACAAAAGTAAGAAGCACAATCCGAGTGTTCACCAAAAATATGTCTTGGTCCATTTATAATGTCACGCTGCAATTGCACTATCTGGTTTGTTATTGGTAAGTTCGAACTTTTGTAATGTTCAATTGCTTTTGTCACGGCCGATCTGAATCTAAGTAAATTTTTTGTTATTAATTGTCTTATGTCCGAATTGAGTTTAGGTTTTTTTAAACAGTCGCTAATTTATTTATTACATAATATATGTTTTCGGCACTCAATTTTTTCAATAATTTTTTGGGGACCGTAAGGAGCCATCTCACGTAGTTTTCTAAGAACGCTGCTATCACAGTCCCCTATTAATCTACCATAAATTACACCGTGCATTTCACCAGAATGTCGAAAACCTTCCGGAATAATTGGCGACTCCATGGCTGTTGACGACGAAGACCAATTTTTGTAGCATACGTGATTTTTAGATTCACCATTTTTTGCACAAATTAAACAAAATTTGTTTTTTGCGCCTACATACAACATTTTTTTCGCTGGCCATTAAACAATTGCTGTCACTCCTGATAAACTGCTGTAATTAGGCTTATGCGCTCGTTTGGCCCATGCTCTTTTACTTATTCACATATACAAAAAAAAAATCTAAAAACTGTCCTGTGGTCAAAATACAAAGTACAAATAAAACAAAAACATGAAGGCACAACAAACTCAGATATTTAAATAAATGCTTTTACCATCTAGAAAACTGAAATTTGTGTAACTTGCTGTCTAAAACCAATGCATCTTAGTTGTTTTTGTCAGATTTTAGTTTTCTACAAACATTGTTCATATTATTAAAAAGCTTCAACATGTTAGGTTAAAAATAACAATAAGTCGTGCAACTTCATAATTTATAATAATAATGTATATTTATTGCCGAAGAAAACTGCATTTCTGAAATTCCATAAAGCCGAAACCTTGTCCTTGAAAAATAAAATACATTTTGAAAGCGAGAAGAATATCAAGGAACAGAAAAAGAGTCTAATAAAGTAGACACATCAATGTTATCACGTAATCAATCATAAATGAACACCGACAAATACCTGAAATATATTAAAATTTGCTTGTATATATCAACCGCACGTATTTTCTTTTACAAATATGTTTAATGTATACTCGAACTTATGTATGAAATAATGAATACAACTTTATTTGGTGATAAAATTTAGTTCGAATCTTCCCTGTGACAAAATGTTTTATAATTTAATTTTGCTAATCAACTCCATCAATGCCGATTGGGAAGAGTATAATATTCAACAATCCAAAACATCTGATTATTATAAAATATATATATTTACATTTTATTAAAAAAACAAAACAGGCACTGTTACTGTACTGTTACAGCACAGAATTGTTTTTGTAATATTTTAGTTGACTACAACATTGCTCATATTATTAAGATTAAAAACCTTGAACATCTAAAGCAAAATATCACCGCCAGAAATTAAGTAACAAGTTAAATTTCATAATAATAACAACATATATTTATTCCAGACGAAGAATTCTAATACATTCTCCCAAATATCATTAAAATAATTAGAAAATAAAGCCGATATCTGTATCTAGGTACTCACGATTCAAAAAAGTACTTTTTAAACAGAGTAAGCTTTATATCGCTATAAAACGAAAAAAATTCAAAGTGCTGTATTTTAACTATTTTTTAATATAATTGCAAATTTGAATCGTCAGTCGCTAGAACAAATATTCATTATTTCGTTCACGTAGCGGCAACTTTTTCAAGTGCCTTGATTTTTGCGATTTTTTGCGTTGAATTTGACCATTTTGTGGCATACGCCGATCAAGTAAAACCGCCCCTTAACTGAGTAACAATTTATTAAATGGCACCCATTCAATTATCAATGCTGCAAGAAATATGGCTCACTATACCGTATTCAAATAATAGTTATTTATGTAACAAGTCAGTAAAGTGATACTTTACCGAACGAGTCTGGTTTACGAGCCAAGCGAGTGAAGCGAGCGCGGCGAGTAACAGACGAGTTCGGTAAAGGTACTTTACTGACGTGGTGCATACAAAATTTTATCGCCAACCGTTAAAATTGTTAATTTAAGAAATAAAGATATAATAACTTTTGACAGTTTATGACAGTGACAAACGATTTATTTTTAAAAGTCATCAGTCATGCTACGCTGACAGATATTAGCGGCAGGTAAAGTACTTTATTGTACAGTACGATAAAGTGTTTCTTTACCTCCGCAAAACGCTATGGTAACGCATCACTTTACTGACGGTTGGCGATAAAAAACATAATGTTGTCAAAATTATATCAAAAAAGGACAATAGCTCAGTAATAGTCACTTTTAAAGTTTTAACGTCTGACATGTTTTTGATGTGGAATTTCATAACAAATTCAAAAATTAACTGATATACAGGATGTTCCATTTCAAAAAATTGACTTTTATACAAAAGCATGTCATCCAATTTTAATCCAGTTTTCCGCACATGCAATTAGTAACTGAAAAAGAATAAAATATGCTTCTTTTAAGACTTCTTATTATGAACAATACTACAAAAAATTGTGCCAATCTAATACGTCGTTTCGAGATATAGAATTTTATAAAAACTTCGAATTTTTCAGAGAAACGGGAATAAGTCAAAAACTTTAGATTTTAGGTCTATACTATCTTATTACTTTTTGCCTACAAATTATACGGGGAATACAAAAATGTAATAATATATAGGATGTTCCATTTAAAAAAAACTATAACTATGGTCAGCCACAAAGTTATGGAACACTCTGTATAATACAAAATATTTTTTAAATGTGTTCCTAATGAGCAGCCACCACAAGAAAAAAACCGCTTCGAAATATTTTTACTCGTAAAGGCACAATCGGCCTTACCCGCGGAGATGACTCACCCCGTATATGCGAAGGATATCCACTAGAGGTGTTTTCGGAAATTAAACCCAGTCATTGGGGTTACAACAGGGTTAGCACGAATGCGTTCTTTAATTCAGTCGGGTAAAAACAACCTTGTTCGTAAAATCTAAAAAGTAACCGGGTTCAACAACCCGGTTCGATTTTCATAACCCTGGTAAGTGAGTAGGGTAATGCAGGTTGTTTTACCCCCTTCCCGGTCCATTTCTTCTGTCGTATTGCCAGTACAGCTAAATTATGTTATGAAGATAGCTATTTATAAGGTTATATGGAGACGTTTTCGTTACGTTACTCAACGTGACCGCAATTGCGTTCGGAAATGTTTCATTTAACCGGGTAAAGTTGCTGAACCTGTTAGGTACTTTCTAACCGGGTCAGGTTAATGCTATACATTTTCCGAAAACGCCTTAGATAATGTGTGCTGTCTGGGTTGTTCTGAAAGATACCTGAATATCTCGAAAGAAGAAAAAATGCATAGACTAACGAAACTTATTGATTGTAGGTAACGCATCCGGAGATTTTAAACCCAAGCCTGTGCTTGTTAATCGCTTTGAAATCCCAGAAATCTCCGCCTCATTACTAAAGCAGCCGTTTCCGTCATTTGGAAATCAAATTTAGGGGCTTGGGTTACACTCGCGATATTTGAAGACTGGTTCTTGAATTACTTTATTCCTGCTGTGGAAAATTATTGTTTCGGAAACAAGATTTCCTTTAATATTTTACTGGTGCTCGATAATACTTCTGGACATTAAACAACTTTAGATGACCTTCATCCCAATGTAATGGTTGTATTTTTCCCACCCAATACTACATCGTTACTACAGCCGATGGACCAAGGCGTCATAACTGCATTTAAGGCCAGGTTATGGTCGGTAAAAATTTCATTAGGTATGAAATTAGCTAGAGTTCGAAATCTAATGCTCTATAGATGTCGCTAACTGTACGGATTATACTAAAATTAAAATTTAGTTTGTTGCCATGGGGTTGCAGACGTAGCAAGGTCGAAAGTCCAAAGTAAAGCAAACGATTTCTTCACTGAATTGCAGAACGAACTGGATCGCCCAGCTAACGATATGAATGAATATCCGTCTTCTAAAGTAAAATAGAGAGTACGTTGCAAGTCGTATATTTCTCTTTCCGTCTTACACATTATTGTAAATGGATATAAAGCACTAAAGGTGTAATATAAGTGTGTAAATTGTATTTATTCGGCAAGGTAAGGTCCGAAGTGATCGAATAATGTAAATTTCTTAAAACTGTGTAATATATTTAAAATATGTTTTTTCTGATAGGCACATATGCAGTTGTATATATTTCTATTTTCAACTACAAATACGAGGGGTCGTTTTTTTATTTCCGGACTAGGCATGAAAAAAAAAATTTCGAACAGCAATACAAATTTATTTTTCAATATAGTCCCCTTGCTGTTGAATGCAAGTATTACATCGTTTCAATAACATCTCTAACCCATTATAAAAAAATTCCTTTGGTTTGTCTGCAAAATACCTTTCAACAGCCGCTATAAGTTCGTAATCGTCCATAAATTTCGTTCCTCTTAGAGTTCTTTTGAGATTAGGAAACAAAAAACAGTCGCACGGAGCGACATCTGGACTATAAGGTGGATGGTCTATTCCTGTAAAGCCACATTCGGCAACGGCAGTTTTTGCAAATCTTGATTTGTGGACTGGTGCATTATCGTGAAGCAACAGGACACCTTGCGTCAGTTTTCCGTGCCTTTTCGCTTTAATACAATCTCTTGGGCGATGTATTAATCTTGCGTAATACACTCCTGTTACCGTACTACCCTTACGTAGATAATCAATCATTAGTATTCCTTGACAATTCCAAAAAATCGTTGCCATTATTTTTCCTGCAGAAGGGGTGACTTTAAACTTCTTGGGAGGGCTAGAACCCTTAACATGCCACTGCATTGATTCTTGTTTTGACTCAGGGTCAAAATGATGGACCCAGGTCTCATCTGCGGTGACAAGTCGATTGATAATTAAACCTGGTTCGTCTCCACAAAGCGCCAAAAATTGTTCACACGTCTCCATCCGCACACGCATTTGGAATGGCGAAAGCACTCGCGAAACCCATCTGGCACTAACTTTTGTCATTCCAAGGTATTCGTGTGGAATTCTGAAAACCGTGCTTTCTGAAACTCCTAATGAAGCTGCTAATTGTCGCTTCTTTAATCTTCCATCCTCCAGTACCAAACACTTGGTTCTTTTCAATAACATCAGCGGTGATCACATCAACAGGCCAACCTGGACGGGGATCATCATCCAGTGATTCTCGGCCATGTTTAAACAATTTTGCCCATTCGCAAATAATCGACTTTGAAGGACAATCATCCCCGTATACAGCCAATATTTCTTCACGGATAATTTTTGGAGATTTTCCTTGTTTTGTCAAGAATTTTATAACTGCTCGATATTCAAGTTTGTGCACTTTGATACGTGACATCTCAAACTGACAGATATTGAAACTAATACTGCTGCAATTGTTTTGTAAATTGTCAAAGTCGTTACCAAGGCATGTATGATAATAAAACACTATAATGAAAAATTATATTGTAACGAAATATGTATGGGGCAGACCGGGCGACATTAAAAAAAGAGGTTGTAAATCATCTCGACGCGACTGGTAAACATCGTAAAGCAGTGAATCATCCATTTACGCATGGTACTGTGTCGGAGACAGAATGTCTGTCGAATGTTCTGCAAACATCGAGAGGGAGATGGAGTATACGCGAATGCTCCAGATGTTTCGTATGTGTAGAAGTCCAGAAGACTGCAGGCATAGCAACCACCTAGAAGAAAAATCGGCCAACACATTCAGAACTGCCGTGGTTGACGATCAGTGGCATCCTGACAATTTGCGGATCGGTCAAGAAGCTGATGAAGACCTTGGTTCATTGATGGTTTGGAAAGGTCTCTTCGCTCACAGGGACTGGAATCCTACTGGGCTCAATGGGACTCTCTGAAGGTGGAGGATGATCTACTCAAGTGTGTTGTAGAGAACCCAAATGGAGAAGACTACGTCAGCGGATCCAGGCAAAGGTTGGAGGATGCCCACTAGCCAGTACGCCATCACACTCAGGATGCCAGCGACAGGACGAAGAATCGTTACGACGTGCAAGCCGAGAGAGGTGGTTACCGAGAAGAGGACCTTGTTTGGTTATATAGTCCTCAACGTCGCCGAGGCCTGTCCTCAAAGCTTCAACAAATACTGGGAGGGACCATGCGAAATACTAGAGCAAATAGATGACGTCGTTTATCGCATGAGACTAACACCCCATAGTGAGCCAGGGGTGGTGCGTTTCAACCAATTGGCCCCATACCATGGACGTGACAGCGGTGAAGTGGCGGATGTTCGACAAATTACCGGAAAACCTAGAGAGCCAATTTATGGGAATCCCTTGACGATTCACGAGGACGAGCACTCGAGCAAAATGTAAGGGGGCTGGCAATTCAGAAACTGGGCTGCGGATTAGACTGTTTGGAATGGAGAACAGTAAGAAACATGCTGGAAGTAGTGTTTCGGTATACTGGTATGGAAATGGTCGTGTGCGGCTGTCGGCCCAATCAGCCCGTTGTGCCGCCTGGGACGGTGGATTGCCATTTTTACAAGACAGCTGGGTGCACCCGTGGGTCCCTATGTAGATTCCGTCATCCGCCAACGACAAGAACATGGAATAGTGTGTTTCGGGACGAAACGCAGTTTTTAAGAAGTGGACAATGTAACGAAATATGTATGAGGCAGACCGGGCGACGTTAAAAAAAGAGGTTGTAAATCATCTCGGCGCGACTGGTAAACATCGTAAAGCAGTGAATCATCCATTTACGCATGGTACTGTGTCGGAGACAGAATGTCTGTCGAATGTTCTGCAAACATCGAGAGGGAGATGGAGTATACTCGAATGCTCCAGATGTTTCGTATGTGTATATAAGGCGGGTGGGTCACCGATGGATGAGTAATTCGGGATTAAGTAGATCCTTAGGTAGTCGACGCGCGTAGAAATAAATATAAGAAAGAAATAAATATAGTTCCTTAAGTGATATAAATATACGGACATATTAGTAATAGAAATAAATACAAGTGTTAATTTAAATCGTAGTAGTTTAAGTGTGATACATTAATTTTACATTTTTATATTGTAATTAATTTTAAGTGTATGAATATACAGACTGTTTTAAATAAATAAATTGCACGAGTTGTTTATTGCGAACCCGAAAATGTTACAATTGGTGTCAGGTGTGGGGTAAACAATACAAGTGCAAATAAATAAATAAATAAATGGCTACCAAATGTTTGGAAGAACTAAAGGTCTCCGAGTTAAGGGCAGAATTGGAAGAAAGCGACGCAGATACGTCCTGAAAAAAAACATTCTCCAGGATCGGCTTCGTGACCTTTTAATAAATGAAGGTGAGGATCCCGAGAAATATTTGTTTCAAGTACAGCCTGATCTAAGCTTAATAGCGGAAGAAATTGATAAACAATTTGAGACTCTAAAAGATAAAATGGAGACTCTAAGAGATGAAGTTGCAAAACAATTCGAGACTAATATGAAGACTCTAAAAGAAGAAATTGCAAATAATTTTAAAGCTTCAAATGAAGAAATTGCAAATAATTTTAAAGCTTTAAATGATGAAATTGCAAATAATTCAAAAGCTTTAAGAAATGAAATTGCAAGTAATTCAAAACAACTCGAGACTACTTTTAAGGAAGACATTCAAAAGAATTAATCGAATGGGAGACAGGAATTTTCTGAGGCAACCGAAGCCGTAGAACAGGAAGTTGAGGAGCACGTGTTCGGAATGGGGGACGAGTTTGGGGTTCAGCTTCAGTTGCCAGCGATGAACGACTGCGGTCCCCATGACATCTCGGGCGGAAGCCTGGAGATTGCCCGAACAGCAAAGGCAAAGGTAAAACCTCCCACCTTCGATGGGATGAAGACGTCATGGATGACGTACCTGAAGCCATTCGAAGCCGCTGTAGGAGCAAATGGATGGACGTCCCCAGAGAAAGCTACTGCCCTGATTGTGTCATTAATAGGAGAGGCCAGTGACAGTCTGCAGACCTTACGTCCGGAAGAGTCTGAAGGCTACCCTCAATTGATTAAGCGTCTTGAGATGAAGTATGGGCATGCACACCTGGGACAGGTAGTCCGACGATTAGTGAATAAGGTGCAACCTAAGAGAAGAACGCTCCGATGCTGGAATTGGAAATGGAGATGGAAATAGGCCATGCGCATAGTAGATGCGGGAAGAAGCCCAAGAAAACCATAGCGGAGCAGCGAAAATGAAACGGGTCGATGAGAAGAGGCAATCGTCGACCCAGTATCGTGGAGCCTCAAAATCAATAGCGCGAATTGCATCTGTGCAACACCAAAACGCTGATGCTGTTGCAAGAAGACCACGTCCAGAAGACTGCAGGCATAGCAACCACCTAGAAGAAAAATCGGCCAACACATTCAGAACTGCCGTGGTTGACGATCAGTGGCATCCTGACAATTTGCGGATCGGTCAAGAAGCTGATGAAGACCTTGGTTCATTGATGGTTTGGAAAGGTCTCTTCGCTCACAGGGACTGGAATCCTACTGGGCTCAATGGGACTCTCTGAAGGTGGAGGATGATCTACTCAAGTGTGTTGTAGAGAACCCAAATGGAGAAGACTACGTCAGCGGATCCAGGCAAAGGTTGGAGGATGCCCACTAGCCAGTACGCCATCACACTCAGGATGCCAGCGACAGGACGAAGAATCGTTACGACGTGCAAGCCGAGAGAGGTGGTTACCGAGAAGAGGACCTTGTTTGGTTATATAGTCCTCAACGTCGCCGAGGCCTGTCCTCAAAGCTTCAACAAATACTGGGAGGGACCATGCGAAATACTAGAGCAAATAGATGACGTCGTTTATCGCATGAGACTAACACCCCATAGTGAGCCAGGGGTGGTGCGTTTCAACCAATTGGCCCCATACCATGGACGTGACAGCGGTGAAGTGGCGGATGTTCGACAAATTACCGGAAAACCTAGAGAGCCAATTTATGGGAATCCCTTGACGATTCACGAGGACGAGCACTCGAGCAAAATGTAAGGGGGCTGGCAATTCAGAAACTGGGCTGCGGATTAGACTGTTTGGAATGGAGAACAGTAAGAAACATGCTGGAAGTAGTGTTTCGGTATACTGGTATGGAAATGGTCGTGTGCGGCTGTCGGCCCAATCAGCCCGTTGTGCCGCCTGGGACGGTGGATTGCCATTTTTACAAGACAGCTGGGTGCACCCGTGGGTCCCTATGTAGATTCCGTCATCCGCCAACGACAAGAACATGGAATAGTGTGTTTCGGGACGAAACGCAGTTTTTAAGAAGTGGACAATGTAACGAAATATGTATGAGGCAGACCGGGCGACGTTAAAAAAAGAGGTTGTAAATCATCTCGGCGCGACTGGTAAACATCGTAAAGCAGTGAATCATCCATTTACGCATGGTACTGTGTCGGAGACAGAATGTCTGTCGAATGTTCTGCAAACATCGAGAGGGAGATGGAGTATACGCGAATGCTCCAGATGTTTCGTATGTGTATATAAGGCGGCTGGGTCACCGATGGATGAGTAATTCGGGATTAAGAAGATCCTTAGGTAGTCGACGCGCGTAGAAATAAATATAAGAAATAAATAAATATAGTTCCTTAAGTGATATAAATATACGGACATATTAGTAATAGAAATAAATACAAGTGTTAATTTAAATCGTAGTAGTTTAAGTGTGACACATTAATTTTACATTTTTATATTGTAATTAATTTTAAGTGTATGAATATTTACCATGTATGTGCTTATATTTGTTCTTAGTTTATAGTATTTTCTTGTTGTATTTCCTTCATCTAAAAAAATAAATTGTGCTACTTTTCAAATAAAGAATTAAAAAAAAATTATACCAATGAGCATTTCAAATTATACAAAATTCAAGTCACAGTATTTGTCACAAAACTCCTTCGAAACGGCTTGACCGATTCTTATGAAATTTTGGATGTATATTCAACAGGTCTGAGAATAGAACGTAAACTATTTTTCATACCCCTAAGTGATAAGGGTGGTCCATCCCAAAAATTTTGTTTTTGTTTCTTGAACAAAATTTTGTATTTCATTTTTTTTGTGATTCGACATTAAAAAATATATACAACCCTAAATTTTCACCCCTCTACCACCAACCCCTATTTTTCAATAGTGATATTAGTACTTTAATAATTTTCTACTCTCGGCCGTCGATAATTGATTACTTACCACTCGATCAGTTATTCCCGCCAGGCGTCTACCGGTGTCACTTCTCACCCCGTAAACAGCACAGTAGGGATGAGAACGAAGTCGGTCTGCTGTCTTTCTCACACAATAAGCTTTCTCTCACTCACTAAAGTTTAGGGCCTAAACCATTTTCAGCCATTATTATTGATTGTGCGTCTATCGTAGCAGTGACGCTTATACTTATCATTTTACTTTCTCAGTGCAACTCTCATATTAAGTATATTCTCATAGTAAATGTATCATCAATTTGCACTGCTATAATTATTTATTCCTATTTAGCTCAAGATAGTTCTCACGTTCAGTTAATTGAGTGATCTCATATAAATCAATAGTTTTCAACGTGTGACGAGCTCCCGCCAACAACAACCATTGTATTACCTGTTCCATAATATTTTCATACATTTATTAGTTCTTATTTATTACACGGACAATTATACGTGGCATGTTCTCGCGTGGGTAAGCCATCCAGTTTGTTTGTGTTGGCTAAAGATGGACTCACTAAAAATATCGCACACTCCATTGCACTAAGAGACTGATAAAGATTCTTTTTTAATTGACATTATATGTGATAGAGATGTTGTAATAGGCATTGAGGCCAATATTTTATGATGTTATACATCAAGGAAATTGCCACATACGGCCTCATACCTGGTGCACCTACTTATCGGTGTTTGTAAAATAATAATTAAGTAGATTAGTAAAGTATAACATGTTTGTAAATAAGAGAAGTAGGTTAAGTTCGATAGGTATAAATAGTGAAGCGAAGAAGTAAAGATTAGAGTTAGTACATTAGAATTAGTAGAATGATTATAATGGTCGTAATGTGTGTTATATAAACTAATGTAATTAGTACTCGAATAAATTGTTAAGTTTTATGATGTGTATTACTCGCGAAGGATAGTGCCTACAGATTCGGAGCCCACAAGTTTATTGCAATGTAATTACAAATTTATTAGTTAAGATAATAAAAGTACAATGAATTCAAAAAATGAATGTTTGGTGTTTTGTTATTTTTATAGGTCGTCATTGTTCACAGCGCTCCATTCCTCTTTCAGTCAACTACCACATCCCCACACACTTGCAATAAGTTACTTATGTTTTATAAGACGACCAAAATATTCACTAGAAATAATTTATATGGCAAAACAATGTTTGCCGGGTCAGCTAGTAAATATCTATAGAATGCATACTTTGCGAGACATTTGTAAAAATATCGAGGTCGAAAATTTTCATCACAATACATCCTTTACTACGTATAAGAAAGTAATAAAATATAGAGGTGGCCAAAACGGTTCATTTCATTGACCCGGCTCACTCGGTTCAGCTCTTCATTGTGAGCCGGGTCCCGGAACCGGCTCATTTAAACCGTGTGGATCCGTAAAAGCATACCGTTTGTTACACCCGCATCAACGTCGCACTAAGATAATAGACTAAGATAAGGTACGGTATCAGGAGATCACTGTAGTGAGGTGGATGAAAATGAAAAAAACGCAGGGCCGAGCTAACTCAAATCGCAGATGGCGTGAGGGTTCAGGTAAAATGAACAAAGAATAGAGCGTCGGTCGGCGACGACGCGAGCGTCGTTGTCCGGGCACCAAGACACTATGCTACCCATGGAGGTAGAATATAACAGGAGGGAGCGTGCGCTATGCTGCCAATGCTAAATTTGCGGTATCAGTCGACCGGTTCGTAGTACCACTTTATGACCCATTTCAAACGGCGCGTGACATTTGGTTTTGTCGGAAATCTAGGAACAGTGGCGGCGACTGGTTAGCCTCGTTATGCGTCGCACTTGCAGTACCACTTTATAGCTCTGCGCATTTACGCGCTAAATCCGCTTTTTTAAAATCATGCTCCCTCCTGTTATATTCTACCTCCATGATGCTACCTTAAATAGTAACCTACCTGCGTTCTTAATGATCTGCCACTGGCTGTGTCCCTCCAGCGGGATTCACCTACGGATCACCCTGTATAGGATGCGATATACAAACCTCTTTCATGCGCTAACTACGTCAAAATATATCGGGTTAATATGACCAATAATAAATGAAAAGGTAAACAGTAATCCATGTATTTAAACAAACTTGGTATAAATATAAAAAAAAGATGGTAATATAGAAAAAGAAAGTGAAGGTATATGTTAGAGTTTAAACGCACTATATATGTATTTTGGAATAAGTAATTAATAAAAACACAAAATGATGCGACTGATAGTAATCACATTGAGTGGATAGTTAGGGGTCTTAGCCTCAGCAAGTTTGAATTAATTAGTTAATAAATTAACATAACCTCCGCTGTATTCACAAGAGGTAGGGCGGTAGCAGAAACGTTTCCTCGACCTTACAATATCATTACAAAAGATTAAAAATAAATAGCCTACTGAAGGCGTTACAACTTAAAATCTACGATTTCCAATCTGATAGGTTTATATAAATGTTCTGAATTTTGTAAGAGGTAGAGGTGTTAAATACTATAAAGATGAAATGTTAAATGTTAAACAGTCAACTAAAAAATAAAAAAAATTTGACGAAATGAATTTAAAGTAAACAAAGGTTATTTAATTAGCGCGGTTAAACATTGATAATTTTATTCTACAAAATTATGACAAGTCAAAGATAATACGGTAGGGAATTAAACCCAGTAAAATAAGTTTGAAGCGTACTTCGGTTGTACCAGAGTACGTAAACACTGAGTACTAAAACAAAAGTACTGCTGCTGGAATCTCCCAGTATACAGCATAATCAAATTTACAAAAAAACATACGTTAAATTACGGTTTTTGACACCTTTTTTTTTTTTTGTCGGGGGGAAATGCATCATGCACACCACGTGTTATATTTCTGATGGTGGTAGTGTGGGACTTTAACCCACTAAACCCCCCCCCCCTAAGCTCTTTTAATACACCCGGGATCGTCATTTAGTGACATGCATCAGGTGTATCCAGCTACTAGTCTTATCTAGTTTCCTCTGTTGTCTGCTCGCTCTCTTTCATCCATCTCTTTTTGATGCATTATTTCCCTAATCATTTCCTGTATTATTTTCCACCTTTTCTTGCTCTTCATCATTTCTACAGATATTGTGTCGGGTGTTAATATGGTCCCTAGTTCCTCCCATGTTGCTTCCCGTACCTCACTCCATCTTCCGCACTCGAACAGGGTATGCTCTGGTGTATCCACATTAGTATGACAGTATATACAGTCATCTGTCTCTCGCTTCCCTATCCGTTTAATATAGGTACTAAACGACCCATGTCCCGTGAAAGCCTGTGTAAGATAATAATCAATATTTCGATGTTTGCAACTGACCCATTCCTCTATATGTGGGACGAGTCTCTTGGTCCACTGCGCCGTATTAACATCATCCTCCCATTCTTGTTGCCAGTTGCTCATGCTTATTCGCCTTGCGAGTTTCTTCACTATGTCTCTTCCTTCATCTCTACGATTGTATATATACCATCTCTCATGAACTAACATTTGTATGGGCACTGTACCAGTGAGGACCTGCAGCGCAACAGCTGAAACAGTCCTATATGCCGACGCTACACGCAGCATCATTTTTCTTTGGATTTTGGTTATTGTATTCACGTTTTTTTGAATATTCATCGCTCTGTACCATATTGGAGCCCCATATAAGAGGATGCTATGGACAACCGAACATAGGACATTTCTTTTCAGACTGCTTGGTCCGTTGATGTTGGGCATAAGTCTCGCGAGGCTCGCTGCCCGTTCCTCTGCCTTTGCAACAACCTTCTCGACATGCTTACCGAATGAACCCTTTCCATCAAAATTTACACCGAGGTATTTTACTTCTTTTGCGGGCACTACTTCCACATTCCCTATCCTAAACACAATGTTGTCTCTCTTCCTTTTCCCTTTTAGAACAACTATTTCAGTTTTTGTTGGTTCCAGTTCTAATTTATGTCTGTCCATCCAGACGTTGATTCTCCTCAGGCACTCATTTGTGTGTCTCATTAGATCTATTTCATCATCTGCTGCTACTACGATCGCCAAATCATCAGCAAACCCAATAGACGTCGCCATCTCCGTAAGTTCTACACCAAGTACACCATCATATAGAATATTCCACAATGTTGGTCCCAATAGTGAGCCCTGTGGTACCCCCGCAGTTACTTCCATCATCTCATCCTCACTCAACAGTATCCTTCGATTTTCCAGATAATTTGATATCAGGTTTCTCAGATACCCCCCTCTCACGAAGTTTTTCCATTACGAGACTATGACTTGCTGTGTTGAATGCATTTTTTACATCTAAGGTCACTAAAATGCACCACCGCTTATCACACGCATCTTGTGTGTTTACTACTGTTTCCAGAGCCTGAATAGTGGACCTACCCTTGCGAAAACCGTATTGATTATCATGCAGTCCTCCCTTCCTTTCGATTTCTTCGTTTAGTCTCTCCCTGATAATTGCTTCGAAGAGTTTACTTATAGTATTAAGCAAGCACAGAGGTCTGTATCTTGGAGTATCCTCGCTGCCCCTGGCTACTTTTGGTAGTAACACTATTCTAGCAATATTCCACTCACTTGGGAATACCTGGTCTTTTAGAAGTCGATTTATTACATTCAGTATCCAGGTTGGTATTGTTCTGACTGCTATTTTGATTGCTTCTGGGGGTATACCATCGATTCCAGGGGCTTTCCCTTCTTCCATGCCATCAGCTGCTTTTTGCAGTTCCATCTCGGTGACTGGCGTCACATCATCTGATGTAGGTTCTTTTTCCCATTCATCGCTTGCATACGGAAACAAGTCTCTCACTATAGCTCTCCTTGTATTTATATGCATAGAGCATGGCGCGTAGCTTTTGATTGTCTTCATGGCTATTCTATATCCATCGCCGAATATATCTTCATCTAGTTGTTTACATAGTTCCTTCCAGTGCCTACGTTTGGAGCCATTAATAAGTTTCCGAAGTTGTTTTCTGGCTTCTTTGTACTCTCTCTCAGATTTATGCTTTTCTTCATCTAGAATGCCTCTATTCGTTTGGATTCGTGTAAGACGTCTACGTATTTCCGTGCATTCATTTCTTTTGATTTCTATTTCTTTATTCCACCAATATGGCTGTAACACTCTTGTTCTTTTACTTGTTGTCATAACTGTGTCTGTGTATGCACTTTTTATTAGGCCCATGCATGTTCTGTAATCTTCACTAATTTTAGAATTTCCTGCTTGTATGCTGAGATTTGTTCTATAGACATCCCAGTCAATGGCCATGCGTTTCTTCTCGGATCTACTACCTGCAGCTTTACCTTTCTTAATTTTGAAGAAAATAGGGAGATGCTCTGTCAAGTTTTCTGTAGTGACTACTTCCCAGTTTTCTATTCGTCTGGCAATTCCCATTGTGGAGCACGTCACATCAATGTATGATCTACTGTTACCTCTCACAAAAGTTGGCTGTCCTCCGGTATTATGGATCACCATATCAAGCATTGCCATCCATTCAGTCCAGTACTCCCCCCTCTTGTCAGTTGTCGGTGACCCCCCATTGATGAGATTTGGCATTTATATCCCCAAGTATGATAACTTCCATAGCTTGTTTTTTAGCTTTATTCATTATTATATCTACTTCGGTCTTGTATTTTTCCATGGAGATATTTGGCGATATGTAACAGCAATACACGCAGTACTTTCCAAATTTAACACACAAATGCCCATCCCCAATCTCAGTTTTGACTATCTCGACCTTTTTGTTTACGAATAATACTGCAACATCCATTCGCCTGTCTTTTAACCATTCGCTTCTCTTTGCCAGTGTCCTGTTAGGTTCCCCTACTATCAACATATCCACTCCTTTTTCCCTGGCTATGGCCAACGCAATATCATGCGCCACACGTGCCCTCCCTAGATTAGTCTGTAGTACTTTAAGGTCCATTAACACTAATAGCATTATTTCCCTTTGTTGTACTCTCCGACTGTACTTTTCCTTTTGCAGTATGAATTACTTCTTTCTCCTTCAACAGCCGTCTGAAGTATGGGCATCTTGCGGAGTCCATTCTGTGGCCTTCCTCCTTGCAGCTTGGGCAGTATGAGCTGGCAGAACAGTCTCTCGCCATATGCCCTTTTTTATCACAATTCATGCAATTTTCTCTTTTATCCTCGCCCTTACACTCCCGAGTCCTATGACCATAGTTTAGGCATCTGTAGCATCTTGTGATATACGCTTTTTCCTTAACCCGGCACATAATCCATCCTATTCTGACTCTTCTTATTTTTCGCATCTGTACTGCCATGTTTGTAGGCACTGTAATGGATGCTATTTGGTTACCATCTCTAGTTGGCCTCATCGTTTTAATTGTCATGTTACAACAGTTTATTCCAGTTTCCTTCCCAATGGCGTCCAATATCTCATCTTTGGTTGCCGTACTATCAATGTCTAATACATTAAATATTGACTCACTCCTGCTAACCAGTACCTCCACATTTTTCATTTTGCTAACTATCTCTTTCTTCAATATTTCCGCTGATGTCTCTGTTTGCCCTCTTGTGCTTTTAATCTTCATTACGAGATCGCCTTTACTTGACTTTTTTAATCCTTCTACCTTAATTCCTATCTCGTCCATGTTCACTTTGTTTTTCATGTCACTCAATATACTTGCATAATTCTTCTCCCCTATTTTGACAGTGATAGTATCCAGTTGCTTTTGTTTCTGCTTGATTGTAGTATGCTCACCTTTCTTAGAGCTTTTTCTGTCCTTGGCTACAAGGATCTTCCATTCTATTACTTCTTTCCTTGATATGAACTCCATCATTTTCCTTACCAACCCCAGGGTCTACTCCTTCGGTCGCTGCGATGGCAATTTTTTGTCTTCCGAGTTCTTTTATTTTGTCGTACAATTTGTTGAGCCCTTCGTACAACAACTGTCTATTTACTGGCTTCTTTGTCTCTATCTCCTGAGATATCACATACACATATTTCATTCTTTCATCCGAACCTTGCTTCGATCGTCTTTGTATATTCACTAGATACTCCAAATCGCCTATCGTGGAGTCCTGTATTAGTTCGGCTACTTCTTGATGCTTATTCTTTATATATTTGAGTAGACCAGTTTCTCCTTGATCTTTTGGATTAACAATAACTGCCCAATCCCATTCGTTATTTAGTTTCAATGGATTACCCTCTTCTTGTTTGACGACCTGATACATCTTTTCTGGCCACTTCCTGTCAATTATTCGTGATAAGTCTTCAAATGTACTCCCGTTTTCTATCTGATTGCTAGTATATTCCATCTCCATATCTTCAAGTTCTTTGACTTCGTCTAATATGTCCCTCTCAGTTATTTGGGTCCCACAAGTGTTCATTTCCTTACTTATAGTTCTTGCTTTTGCATTTATTGGTAGTTCATTCCATTCTTTTATTCTTCTATTCATTAGGTCAACTTGCCATTTCAAACTCTTTATACCTGCTTTTATTTCTGTTTTTGTATTAACGTTCCCTTTTACAATTTTGTCAACATCCGCTGTCGTTTTCATTAACCCTTCCATCATGTGAACCAATTCCTCATATCTTCCTTCCATTTCGTCCTTTTCTTCTCTTGGCCTTTTTGCATAGGTACTATATCTCATTCTGTCGATCTTCCGCAAGTCATCAATTGTTGTTACAGATCCAGATCTAGCCCTATTTACCTCTGACCCTTCCGCAGGGATGTATTTTCTGGGCATCAGTGGAGATCGGGACAAACTTGATCTTCTAATAGAGGAATCAGTTCCTTCATTCCATTCGTACTGCTTTTCTTTTTGTTTTATATCGCTAATTTCTGTTTTCCTTTGCTTATTTTCATTTTTATTTTTATTATTTTCATTTTCATTTGTATTTCTATTTTCCATCTTATCCCACGAGTAGCAAGGGATATAAATTGTCCACCGACGTAGAGCCCCGCATTGCGCCGGTAAGGCTACTACTCCAGGAGGTCGCCCAGTATCCTAGAGGCTCCGTTAAAGACACCTACAATGGCCCAGGTGCCACGCATCTCTCACCACGGGTCGCTTGACAGCTTAGATTTGCCTGCAGAACAGGGATTTAGTCCTGTTTTCTCGTCGTGTGGTTATACCGCCAGTATTCGGTCGCCAGGGCCTCGTTTGTTATCTAGCAGGGTGCACCACATGCAGGTGAGGTTGGCGTTTGGGTTGGCATCATCAGATGTTATTGGCCACCCCTTGCACCCCCGGTTTTTGACACCTAGCACATGAATTAGTGGTTTATTAAAAAGTCAGCAAGTCACTAGTTAATTAAAATAACTTGCGTACTGTCCTGCTTAACTGGCAAAAGATTTAGATTAGACGAATCAGCCGAGACACATGTAGAAGGAAAAGTTTATTGTTGTACTTAACTGGCCACTGGTGCGAAAGGAAACTCCCTAGCTGCTGATGTTCTAACGCAGTAGAAGATTCCTCGCAGAAGCCTCTGTGTTGGGTGGCAAAGTACAACAAAGGATCGTCTAGGACGCTGGGATCCTTAACGGAAAAGTACGGCCGCCATGTCGGCGTCAGTTAATGTTGAATTGCCCCGTACAACTAAAAGTTTCTATTGATTAAAAAAAAAAGAAAACGCAGAGATAAAACTCTGAAAGTCTACACAAAATTTACACACACTCACCCCAGGTTTCCTGGAGAACCGCGATAAACGATTTCCAAAGTCACCAAATGCCCAAGATATGGAAAACCTTGCAGTCCACCATGAGGATCCACAAAAATTTTAGGGTGGCGATAATTCACGATAACACCCCCGAAAATATCTATCTAAGATAACGAAATCACTACTTATCTGTTATAGCCACCGCAGCGTTAAAGTCTTCTCTTAAGACATACGAAATAATTTTCAAGAAATAAGTAGCCTTGGACAAATGCACCCCACATGAAGTACGACTTGAAAAATGAAAAACGGAAAATGTGCTCTCTGCAACTAATGCGCTATAGCCATCACGCAGGCATTCAAATAGCGAGTCACGGAAACAATTTGGGTATGAAGGCGGGAAAAATTCAAATAAAATCAACGAACACAAAACTTAATTACAAAAGAGAGCGTCAGTAACGTGACCTATACAATTAAACACAGACATCCTCGGAACTTAAGATGATGACAAAAGTTATTGAAATACACCCACAATGTACGTAAAATTATAAAGTTAGATAACACGAAAGGAAAAGTTCACGCCTAAAAGTTGGTATTGTGCGAACTGTCTGTTACACCAGCGCACGCATGACAAGTAACCAACAGATCTGTAAACAATATGCACGGCATGCTTGAAAGAGTAAACACACCACGGAAAATATAGCCCAGATACTAGGTAAATAGATTAATTATTATCAGATAATGCACACAAGCATCGACGGACTTTGCTCCGATCTAACCGGTCTTTGCAGGCGAATGGTATCGGACGTAGATGCGACGATATATGTTGTAAAGGTTATGCACGACAACGAGTCCCAAGATGAGATCCCCGCGGAAAACCCCTCTGTTAACAACAGGAGCATGTCCGTGAAGGAAGGAAATAAGTATGCACAGTGTCTAGCTGTACTTCCAATTACAAATACGCCCTCCTTTTTTAGTAAGCATAAACAGTCAAGAGAGCCCAAGAAAGTTTTCGACTGCTACAATACATGATGCAGTGAACACGTGTAAACAAACGTGCTGCAAAGCATCCCAGTACAATGACCTCCTTCACAGCAAGGCTGCATGGTAGCACAATAAAACTAAAGATGATTACATATGGGAATTCACAGATATCGTAACCTGAAACTCAAAATGTCGTTGAACCCATTAAAGTGTGCATCCGAAAATTAGAACAAACGGTGCGAACAGGTAGGTCAGCATAACATAGGTTTTACGAGCACGGAAAACACTCCTTATAAAGCGTAGTCTTAAGTAACCTCAAAATACAGGCGTTTTAGACGTCTGAGTGCAAGTAGGGACCTAGAATTAAACTTCAGTAAATCTAGTACAAAGAGAATGAAGTGTATTCGGTCAATAAACGTAGGCCATGTCATAGTAATTATCAAACATACAGGCACGGTCAAAATAAATAAGAATTAAGGTATCATACACATTGCACGATGCCAAGATAATGCGGAGCTCAGCAAGAATAATAAATAAGGCATAACACGTTCCAGGAACGTGTAGGACATGTAATACCCGGCGCCGTCGCGTCGGCTCTAACGAACCGGGATTATTTAGGTTGCGCGTACACCAATTATACAAAATGTCTGACAAACAATTTATTTGAAGCTATAATGCACACAAATTTGACAAATTAACAGATTGTTGTATACAAATTAAGCAACGACCCAAGTGAGCCGAGATCCGGTTCATAGAAATATAAATAAAAATATGGATACATATGATACCTAACAAATTTAGTAGACATCTTATCATTAATACGTAATTAAAAGGGTGACAATTTTGGCTTTAAAAACTAAATAATGTTAATTACATGCTTATAGAAATAAATATAAGAAAAAGTTCTCTAAATGATATTAGTAATGTTTCCTTTTTTATTTCAATACACCCGCAATATGTTAAAAAAACATTAATTGTCGTGCAACTTCATTCTTTTACATTATTTACATGCCAGTTTTTCTAATTACAACACGGATGCAGATTTTGTTCTTGGCGAAGACTTTAGTTGACTATAATTTTAAGAACGTTTTTTGTTAAACGTAGAATTATGATTTTTTTTCTGTAACAGAAATGCAAGCAACATATTTTTGCAAATTAAAGCATTTAAAGAAATGTGTGTCTTTTTTACTAGGAATCTTGGTCAGTGTAAATCTATTTGAGTTTTCCTTTTCTATATAATGTCTCACTACTACTAAAGTTTGATTTGCCAAAATTAAAACATCAAGTGTGGCATATAGGCTTTCTACATAAAGGTCTTCATTGAGGTGTATTACAAATGCACAAGAGTTACATTGCTAATCAAATTACTTCAAATGGTTAGTTTTTATATGTCTTTTTAAACGATCCTTGCGGTTTGTTTCAAATTCACAAGAGTCACATTTATAATCAAATTCCTTCAGATGTTTATTTTTTATATGTGTTTCTATATCCCTTTTAGGGCCGGTTTTTCCAACTACGATTAAAACGCCGGTTAGCGTAATCATTGATTAAAACACCGGTTAGGACAAATTTGCGTTTTTCCAACGCCGGTTAACTCTAATCGTTGATTAAGAACGTCGTTAATCGACCAAATTTTAACCGGCGAAAGAAATACCTGATAAAATATTAAACAGTGATTAGGCCTATATACACATGCGCATAACCTAGAAGATTTGAATTTCTGTCATTATTATTTCTGTTATTATTGACAGCTGTTGTTTTCATATGCATTGGTTTTATTGTATAAAAGTATTTTTTGGAATTAATTAATAATTATTTACATCAGTGATTTAGTAATTGTATTGTTTCTTCTATAAATGTAATGAACAGTATAAAAATAGCATAATATTAAATAGGTATGTGTAACTTTTAGCTTACTACAGAAATTTAATTAATTAATAACAATGATCTAATACTATTATACTACTAGATGCAGTGTACGCTATGTCTTGCTGATTAGGAAGTGACCCACACCATAGGAGAAAGAAGGAAAATATATGAGCGTCGAAAGTTTGACAAGGATGAACAAAATTGACCGTTTTATGTGGGCAAAATTCAAATATATTGCTATAGCTTGTAATGGCTTATAATGTTTAAAAGTATTATTTTGTTAAAAATATGCTATATTATGAGGAAAGTAAAGGTATTGCAACTTTAATAATCAAAAAGATAAATAATTAAATATATATAATTAATATGGTATTAAATATATTCTGTTTAATAACATTTTAAAGGTATCTATGCTAGTTGCCATTCTTCATTAAGGAAAGAAAATTAAATAAATGACTTTTAATGACTATGAGATAACTATATGATTTTGTTCTTCTAATAATACCTATTTTAGCATGTGTGATAATCATTCAGTTTTTATTTAAAACAGTAGTATTAGAAAAATTTTTTAAAAATCACTATACAGATATCAGTTGGAAATTTTGAATTGACCACTAGAATTTTTCAAAATATTACGTTCTGAAAAAATAAATATAGAAACTGACAGCTTTTCTTAGGTGTTCCTTACAACTTCTGATATATTCAAAATAAAAGACAATTAATGCTTAATTTTTTATTAAAATATATGTACATATAATTAATATGGATTAACAAATACGTAAATGGTAAATATGTGATCGAAGTAAAATGGAGAAAGAAATATTAAAAATACATAAAGCTAGAATAACAACTTGTATTATTTCGTGAGGTGTTTTTTCTGTGACTAATTCAAATACTTCAACATTAGTTACATTTGGGGATTCTGAGCTATAAGGTAAATAGAACATTAAAAATATCTAGGTAGAATAATAACTACAAATAGAAATCTTACTTTAACAGTTCTTTGCTTGGTGCATCAGTAATTTTTAATCGTTGAGATCTGCTATTACAGGGAATTTTTCTCAAGTGAGCAGGAAAATTGAAAATACTTTGAATTGCATTTTGGGGCAAATATTTTCTTCCATAACTTATAACAAAATCTTCAGGAACAAAATGCTCTGAACACAATCTTGAATATTTTGATGGCTTAAAATCCTTTCGTTTAGTACAAATTATCCACTGCTTGCATAGTACTCGATTAGATTGAAAACTAAAATTTTTTATATCAAATTTACAAATCATGTATTTTATTAAGAATAGTTAACCTGTGAAATCATACGTTCATTCCCTTTTCTGCCCTATTAGTACAACCATACGCTGCACATGACATTGTTACGTTGTAAATTTACTTTGTCTATAGTTCGCAAAAGATTGTGTACCTATTGTCTAAATATGTGGAATTTCGTATTAAGTTCATGACTTTTTAAGCGTACCCTGTATATTGTCTATTTCACCGGCCACTAAGACTGCCTGCAGTATGCCTCCGTGGGTACTAAACCTACTATTGAGCCCTCACCGCTCTAAATCACATACCGCGAACATGACAGATACAATTTGTGTGAGATCGGGCATTTACACTCTATTTTTGTGAAAGCCTCTTTATCTGAATAACTAACTTTAATTATCTTAGCTCTAGCTTAATCTGACCTACCTGTAGTGTCATATTTTTCGCATTTGCAATTATTTCTACGTCTTGCTTAAGTATGTGTGAAATATCTTCTTATATACATTACGACCGATCCCTACCTAATGCGTTTATTGTAGCTTTTAAACGTTCGAAACGATAATCGAGATATTGTGCTACTGTGTCATATGTTTTGCGTATTACCAAACGTAGATTCTTGAGCAGGCTCGAGTATTATTGTTATTTTCCTTTTCCTTCGCAGTCGTCTCTCTAAAAGAAAAAGGTAGGGAGAATTAATTAAAGAAATGCTGGATTGTAGGGCATACTATTATCTGTTGCCGAACCCCCTTGCTGCTCTATCTTCGATATTCTAGTATTAGGGACTTCTGTTAACTCGTTCCCCCTCAGAATCATCGTAGAGGTTAGGATCGTAATTTCGCTGTAACATAAGTTTTGATCGGTCTTTGGAACCGTCTTTTGCAGCGTTTTGCTATATAAGCTTGAGTATTTCGTTATTTACCTGCAGGAATTCTGTCCTTTCGTCTAATAAAAATAGAAATTACAGGTGGTAGAATGTTTGTTTGTGTCTGTCAAATTTATCGTTCATACTGTTTAGGTTGTCTGCACACGCAGTAATGCCAACGCTCGGCATGAAATACCTCTCGTGCGGTCAACTTTAAATCTCCTATTTTACAATTGCCGAGTATTTCGCTCATGTTCTTCCGTCAAGATTATGTGTGGGGTCGTGATTAATTGTGTTTAAGTTTTGATGTCATTTCCCATTATTATCAATTTAGTTGCGTGCTTGTGATATTTATTTGGAAATTCCCGCCTTTAGTTTGAACCCTTTCTCCAGTGCGGCGCTATGAGCGTGCGCGATTTTGAATTGGAACGTATCTACCGTATAGGTCACGGTGAGGTCACTTTTGAAGTCGAACTTGTTACAAGTGCATGAGTACGATACGCTTATTGTCTTTTGGTGAATTTTATCACTTTGTCTAAAAGTTAGACGAACGCTTAGGCGGCTTTAATGAAATAAGTGTAAGTTATCGATACCTTCATTAGGTGTTTATCGTGAATTAATTTTTATCGCAATACCGTATCTAATTTACGAATGCCACGAGGTGGATTTTGAATTAATTTCGTGCTATGTGTGACTTCTGAGTCCTTATCGTGGAATCTCCATTGTTCTACTTGGGGTAAGTTTTCAAAGCTCTGTGTTAAATTTTCGGGATTTTATCTTTGGGTTTTTTTTAATTTTATTAGGATTCTTTTGACGGGCACTAAAGCCCTCAAAGGCTGTTAGGATGCCGCTGACGTCCATTTAAGCCCTCCGAAGTCTTATTTTTGGGGTTATCGCCCACAACAGGGGCTTCATTCAACGTCCAATCCACCTGTTGAGTGGAATTTCTCCAACAAGGGAGACGTCGCCATCTTGAACAACTGCAGCGTCCTTCCCGTCTGCCATTTTGCCATATAAGGTTGTAATTTTTCACCTTATATATTTTCGACCGATTTTCGACGACTTAACGTTTGTGTGCAAGACTTATTTCGCCTAGTTTTGACCAAGAATTTTGAGTGGTTAACTAACTAACTAACGCACCACTTAGTCAACTGTGCGGACACAATATAATCTTAATTAAATTTCCGTCATGTTTTTTTTATTTGTTTTATGTAACATTCAGTTTATCTAGAATTTTGGTATGTCACTACCATAATTTTGTAGCCCTATGTCGAGGCAAAAATTTGATTAAATCTCATTTTAGTAAATTTATACCCATATCACTAAATATTATGGTGAGGTTTTTTTAACTAGTTATATACCTCGTGCTTTAATTACCGTTGGAATTATTGTGCGTCACAAAATGTGTTGAATCTTAACCTAATTTCTAATATCAATTGTTTTCTTTTCACGTTCATTGTTGTGAGTTAATAAACTTTGCCTTTCTCGTTGTTCAGTTAATTTACCTGAGCTAGATAAATTCAATTCTGTACGAGCAATTTTTGGTTCGTGCGGCTCAGTGTGTTTTTCTGCTTAATTTAAAATTTTCCTTTCTAATTTTACCCTTAATTAATTGACTTAAATTTTTGACTTGTAAATAAATAACCTTCATTTAATTTAATTTAGAACATGTAAACAAACCTGGCGTTTTTATATATCTAGCGAATTTTTCTCATTTTGGACTAAGTCCTTAACTGACTTAACAATTTTCTTGCGCTCTATTTTTTTATATATATATATGTACACCTAATGTAAGGTGAAAGAAACGTTTCGGCAACCGACCAACTCCTGCTGTAGCGCAGAGTATTTGTTAATTCTTTAAGTTGTTTATTTTGTAATTGTCACCTAACGCTTGTTTAATTATTGTCAACTGTCTAACTTCACTTCTTGTTTTTTATTCAAATTAACTTTCTTTCAATCAACGCTTGTTTTTATATTATCTAAGTTCTCCATTTAATTTTTGCTCAAAAAAAAACCATTCAACACACGTCAAATTCAATTAAATTTTGTTATATTACGAATACCTTATCTTTTATTTCCTTTTTACCTCTGCATATTTATTTATTATTGTGACAAGTACGCACATGAGTGTGGTTGCCTCATTTATACAGGGTGTTCAATAGGTAACCCGCTGGAGGGACACAGCCAGTGGTAGATCGTAGGAGGCGCAGGTAGGTTATCTGTGGATAGCATAGTGTCCTGGTGCCCGGACAATCGTCGTAAGCGTCGTTGCCGACCGACGCTCTACTTATAGGTGTTCTCTTTATCTGAACCGTCACGCCGTCTGCGACAGAGTTAGCTCGGCCCTGCGTTATCCTGTTTAACAACCCCCTATTGTGACTCCCCGTTCCATATCTTAATCAGCCGTTATCTTATTGCGACGTAGATCCGGTAGCAAAAATTTGGCGCCCAACGTGGGGCCGATTTTTGACCATCTTCCGGAATTTTTTTTTAAATTTTCAAATTTATCGCCTTGTCCTTGGTGGACCACGTTTCGGAAAAATTTTGACCATCTTCCGGAACATTTTCTTGAATTTTGCAAATTATCTCCCTGTCTTTAACAGCCAACGTTTCGATAATCTTTTGGGGCCTTTCTTTCAGTAATAAGGAAAAATTTGGCGCTCTAGCGTCTGGACTTTCTTTTGTTTGGGGATAGGGGAAAAAATTTGGCACCAACGTTTCGACCAACTTTCCGCCATCTTCGATTTTCTTTATTATTATTTGTGTGTGTCAACCAAGTTTCGGCCTATTTTCCGCCATTTTCAGAATTTCAGACAAGTTTTCTTCCCCCTCCCGTACGAATTGACACACCAACGTTTCTGTCATCTTTTCTCCACCTTCCGGAACAAAATTTTTTTTTTTCCTTTCGCTACCCAACGCTCCAACGAAGTTTCCGCTACCTTCACAACAATTTCATGCGTTCGTTGTGGGCCTAACGTACAACAGTTCGCACCTACGTTTCGACTAAGTTTTCGCCGCCCTCAAATTTTCTTTTCCTTTTGTGTGTCATCTATCAACCCATAAGTTGACACCGAACGTTTCAACCTGGTTTTTACCATCTTCAGGGAAATTTCTCGTCTTTTCTAATTTTTCCTTGGTTTTGGTTGCTTTGACGTGACAACGTGTCGTTGCCTAACGGTTTGGACAAGTTTTCTCCATCTTCCGGAATATTTTCCCTACCTATAAGTATTTCAGCCACTAACATTTCTAACATTTCGTCGTACCGCACAGTGGTGCTATACTTTGGAGAAACTACTTGTTTTGTATTAGCATTTCGGTCCTGACCATTTTCAGGAATAAATTTTGAATTTTCTCGATTTAAGCCGTTTTTCGTTTAGGTGGGCAAGTGGACGTTAAGTTTCCCTTACCGCTCAGTTCTTTTGTATTTCCGTCTACTCCCTCACCTAATCTAATTTTGACTGTTTATCTTTCTCTTTTCTTCCTTTTTTTTGGGGAAGGTTATCACCTCACGTTACAATTTCATCTTAGGTTCTGAACTACCTTGTCTTTCAGAATATATTTGCGTGTCTTAGGACTCGAGTCTTTGCTTGCTGACCCCGGTACCGCCGTTTCTTTATATATATTTCTTTCTTTTCGACTTTCGGCTGAATTAACTTTCGCTATGGCTCCCAAATTTGAGATCAATCGTCTTTTGAAGGAAGACCTTGAATATTTACTGACTGTTATGGGTGCTGTGGTGCCATCCACTTTGGACGGAATGCGACGAATGTATCGACGTCTGCTAGGTTATGCTAAGTCTTATCCGTCGGATACAAAGCTCACGTATCCATTTACCTATGCAGAAGATTCCGCGGCCATTAAGGTTAAGCTTACGGTTATCGAGGGGCTCATCGATCAGTTCGTGGGGAATCGTGAGTCTTCCGAATTTCAAAAAATTTCTACCGCCCTTGCTTTCGTTTTGCGCCGAATTCAGAACTCCGTCCCAAAATCTTCAGAGGAAGTGGAAGAATGCCATGCGTTTCGGAGTCGCGTTGCTGATCTGGAAGATCGCATTCGCGATAAGGCTCGCACCCTTGAACGCGCCTCGACCTTCAGCTTATTACAGTCACCCACTGCCGGTAACCCTGGTCCTCAAGGGAGTGAGGAGGAGTTTAGCGAAGAGGAGGATCCTATTCGGTCTCCGGTTAATACTTTTTCTGGTCCAGTTCACTCGACTTTCACTACTTTTTCGCCTAAACCCGTCCCCGTTGCCTCTTGGGGTATTACATTTACAGGGCATAAGAACTTTTCGGTCAGTGCTTTTCTGGAGCACGTAGCTGAGCTGAAAATCGCTCGAAATTCCTCAGACCAGTTATTATTCAATTCCGCTATAGATTTATTTAAGGATCGTGCTTTGGTGTGGTATCGGGCTAATCGTCATCTTTACTCTAATTGGTCAGAGTTAGCTGCTGGTCTACGGGAAGAATTTCAGGCCGTAGATTATGACGACCGTCTTATGGACGAAATTAAGCAACGGACTCAAGGTCCTAACGAACCTATTGGACTATATGTATCGGTTATGAAAAATCTCTTTTCTCGTCTTTCTGATTCAGTCCCTGAAAAAACTCAATTACGAATTCTGCAACGCAATATTCTGCCTTTCTATCAAACGCAATTGGGCCTAACTGAAGTCAATTCTATCGCGGAACTCCTTAAATATGGGAAAGTTCTCGAAGCCCGCAAGGCCTCTGCTGAAGCTTATGTACCGCCTCCCTTACGTGCTAAAGCTCTCGAGCCCGATTTGGCTTATGTCAATGCCGAACCAGTCCCGAGTTATTCTCGAAGTCGTGAGACACCCGTTACTCCCGTCTCTAATCGCCCTCGTGTTCATGTGGCACCCGTTTCAGCAAATCCTGTCACGTGTTGGAATTGTCGTCAGACAGGACATCGTTACTCCCAATGCGCATTACCTCGCAAACGCTTTTGCTATCGTTGTGGTCGTCCAGAGACCATTGTATCTTCTTGTCCGCAGTGTTCGGGAAACGCCCGACGTGCGCACTAAGTGGCCGTCCCGTGCGTACAGTATACACAGCGGCCTATAGACAAATTAGAGCCCGGTTAGATTTTATACTCGAACAAGCCATAGGGGATGAACGCCCCTATCTTAAAGTCCAAATCTTTGGTAAGGAGTTTCTCGGTCTTTTGGACACAGGTTCATCACGCACTATTTTAGGTGAAGCAGGTTGGTCCGTGTTAAAGGGCTTTGTTCCGCTCAAATCCTCTATGTCCTTTTGCACTGTTGCCAACGGTTCACGATGCCGAATATCAGGTGAAGTTGCCCTGCCTATTAATGTTAGGAATCGTTCTAAGGTCTTTGACGTTTTGGTGGTACCCGAACTACCGCATCAACTTATCTTGGGCGCAGACTTCTGGCGAGATATGGGTATCGTCATAAACATGCGCAGTGGCGATTGGGTATTTTCAGACGCACCCGACGTGTCTTCTGTCGAAGTCGAACCACCGGTGCTATCCGATGAGCGTCAACGTCAGCTCGAGGCTATCATCAGTCAAAATTTTCCTAACGTCGATAAGGAGGTGTTAGGTTGTGCCAAAGGTGTAGAGCACACTATTATCACTAGTAGCCCTCCGATTAAGCAACGCTATTATCCGATATCTCCGGCGGTGCAGAAAGTAGTCGACGCTGAATTAGAGAAGATGTTGGCTCTCGGTGTCGTTGAGAGGTCTCAGAGTGGTTGGTCTTCACCCATTCTTCTCGTGCCTAAGAAGGACAAGACATTTCGATTTTGTGTCGATTATCGGAAGCTCAATCAGGTCACTGAGAGAGATGCCTATCCCCTTCCCTACGTATCAAATACCTTAGACAAATTACGAGACGCCAAATATCTTACGTCTCTCGATATAAAAAGTGCGTATTGGCAAATTCCTGTTGCCGAGTCTTCCCGTCAGTATACCGCCTTCACCGTGCCGAATCGAGGGTTGTTCCAATTTTGTCGTCTCCCGTATGGTCTCCACAACGCACCTGCCTCCTGGCAGCGTTTTATTGATAGAGTTTTGGGTCCTGAGTTAGAACCCTACGTTTTCGTTTATCTGGATGATATCATAATTGTCACTCCTACCTTTGAAAAACACTTAACTATTTTAGAGCAAGTTTTATCTCGCCTGCGTGACGCTGGCTTAACGCTTAATAGAGACAAATGTCAGTTTTGTCGCGACGAATTGAAGTACCTGGGTTATGTGGTTAATCGTCGTGGGTTGATGGTCGACCCCGACAAAGTTAAGGCTATCATCGGGATTGCCACCCCCAAAAATGTTTCTGAAGTCAGACGCTTAGTAGGTATGGCTTCTTGGTACCGACGTTTCGTCCCTAATTTCTCTACTGTTATCTCTCCGCTTACTGATTTGCTACGGAAAATCGTCCCTTCGTTTGGACGTTAGCTTGTGAAGAAGCATGGACATCTTTGCGTGAACGCTTGGTTTCCTCCCCGATTTTGACATGTCCCGATTTCCAATACGAATTCATCATACAGACTGATGCTAGCGACTATGGTCTTGGAGCCGTCTTGACTCAAGACATAGATGGACAGGAGAAAGTAATTAGTTATCTAAGCCGTTCTTTAACACCTGCCGAACGTAAATTCTCTACGGTTGAGAAAGAATGCCTTGCCGTCCTCTGGGCTATAGAAAAGCTTCGCCCATATATCGAGTGCTCACACTTTACGGTGATAACAGATCATTACTCCCTCTGCTGGCTGAACTCTCTAAATTCTCCGTCGGGTAGATTGGCTCGATGGGCCGTACGTCTTCAGCAGTACGACTTTACTATCATCCACCGTAAAGGAAAATTCAATGTCGTTCCGGACACTCTCTCCCGTTCAGTCCCCAAATTGGATATCGTTCAAGTCAACCCTAAAAGCCAAGACAAATGTTACGTTCGTATCTTAGAACAAATTAAGAGACATCCCGAGAAGTACCCTCAATTTCAACTTATCGGTGGGATACTTCGACGTTACGTACCGCCTAATAGCGCTTTTCCCTCTGAGGATTCCGAGTCATGGAAAATCTATGTTCCTAAGGAACAGCGACAAGAGGTCTTGTTAGAATGCCATAACGAGCCCACAAGTGGTCATCTGGGCATTGCGAAGACTCTCGCGCGCATATTGCAACACTACTATTGGCCTAAGATGTTAGGAGATGTGATTCGTCACATCAGAGCCTGTCCTAATTGCAATAGGGCGAAACCTCTTCAAAGAGCTCCAGTTGGTCGTATGGGTGGACATTCTAAAGTTACTAAACCATGGGAAGTACTCAGTGTCGACATTGTTGGTCCTCTTCCGAGGTCCAAGCGCGGTTTTAATTACATTTTAGTGGTCTCTGATATCTTCAGTAAGTTTGTTCTGACCTTCCCGTTACGTAAAGCTTCCTCCAAGTCTATTATCCGACATCTTGAAGAAGATGTGTTTCTGATTTTTGGCGTGCCTCGTTCCGTAATTTCCGATAATGGCGTGCAGTTCCGTTCTAACGATTACCGTTCAATGTTAAAAGAATATAAAGTACGTCCGTGCTATACTGCAAATTACCATCCTCAAGCGAATCCCGTGGAACGTGTGAATAGGGTTATCAAAACCATGTTGATCTCGTATGTCTCTGACAATCATCGCGAATGGGACGTCTACCTTCCCAAAGTCACTTGCGCCTTGCGCACTGCCAGACACGAAGTCACCGGACATACGCCCTATTTCATTAACTTCGGTCGTGAGATGAATCTCACTGGAGAAAGAATTTCCGATGCTCCTATCTCTGACGGAACTCCACTTGTCGAGGTCCGCGACCCGGAAAAACTAATAGAACGTTCCGAAGGATTTTCTAAACTTTATCGCGACATCAAATCCCGCTTGCAGAAAGCGTACGAGCGTGCTAAAGCGCGCTACGATACTCGTCATAGACGAGATGAATTCTTGGTAAACCAGTTGGTCTGGCGTAAAAATTTCGTTCTTTCAGATGCCGCCAAATTCTATACCGCCAAATTGGCTGACAAATATGTCGGGCCCTTTCAAATTAGTAAACGTATCTCCACTGACATTTATGAACTCAAAACTTGCGAAGGTAAATTGCTGCCCGGGGCGTGGCATGCAAATTTACTGAAACCTCAACCGAGTGATGATTAAGATCTATCTTCTCACGTGTCTAACTGCCTAAGTTATCGCTATCTCGATTTTGTCTTTACGTTACCTGTACCTACCGTTATCTTCACGGCCTGTAGTGAGGGCTGAAAGAATTCTCCTACCGTGATCCTGCGTGAAGTAAAAGGCTTCTAAAGGGACTCGGGCCTCTTGTTCCTTAACACCCCGGAGCAATCAATTTCCTTCCCTCTCGTGTGTCGATTGTTCACTAACACCCCGGAGCAAACAATTTCCTTCCCTCTCGTGTGTCGATTGTTCACTAACACCCCGGAGCGATGAATTTCCTTCCCTCTCGTGTTGTCGGGTTTTCCGTGTGGGATCTTATCTCCTCCCGCGGCTGAGTGCACGACCTCTTCCGCGCGATTGCTGTTCCATCTTGGAAAATTTATTTCATAACCCGCAATTACTAACTAGGTAGCTTTGCTACTTCAAGGAGCTATCGCTTCAGGGCAAACATTTCCCTTATATCGACTTCTGTTGGTGTGATTACCGGCCCCATTGCACAGCTTGTATCTGTGATTCCGTCTATGCAGTTATCTTCCCGTGTCTTTATCGCTTCCGTATGTTTCGGATCTCCCGTGTCTTTGCATGTATGGAGTGGCAGCCTTGCTAGGGGAGTCCACACTATATTTCGTTTACCCTCTCTGACTTGACTTACCTTTAAGCTAACTTGTGTTGGTTATGCTTAACTACCGGATTTGACGATTATTTGCGAAGGTATAAAGAAGAACGGTCTTTATTTGATAGTTCTCAGCCTTCCCAGGTCGTGTCCTGGCGACCTTTTTGTTACCTTACGTTCAAAATGTTACCTCCAGGAATCGGATATGACTTCAGCCTTTATGGTTTATCGTTTGCCTTCAGCATTTTAGTCGGGACAACGCCGGTCCAGACTTTAAACTTTTGCTCTCTAATATCTATTTTTGTTTGGCGATCTTTTCTCGTTTTGTTGTTACCGGATGTTATGGATGTCGAAACAGCATATCCGTACCTCTGAGCAGTTGCACCATTCTGAGCTCTACCCTACCTTTATTTACCTCTTCCCTATTCCGCTTTGTATCCCGTATCTGTAGTAATAAACCCGTTTTTAGTTGACCTTTTATTATTGTCTGTTTTGAGATACCGAGGGCCTCTCCCAAGGGTCTCTTTTACCGTCGCGTGTCTGCAGAGTGTCGTCTCGGGGGTTGCCTTGCCCGCATCTTGGCCTATTGGTAGTGCCCACTCCTCATTCCTGTGCCTTCGACCGTCGTAAGGATCACCGCCGGCCGGGCACACCGATATCTAACCCGTCTACACCCTCTTCCCCCCGTGATGCTACCAATAGTGCTGGGCTGTCGGTTGGACAGGTCTCGGGGCGCGTCTGTGCAGAATCTCGACACCCTTGCGTTTTTTTTTCTCGTTACTTTCCCTGTACCGGCCGAATGCCGAAGGGCCACGTGGTGGTTATGGCCAAGCTGTCTGGTGTTACTGTGACTGAGTGTGGATGTGTGCGTTTGTGTAGTAGACAACGTCCGTTTTAGAGCTCTCGCTTACCCTTTTCACTATCTTTATCCCGTCAGCCTATGTTCTCGGTGCAAGAAATTGCTCTGCGATCAATTTCTAACCATACGCTGCACATGACATTGTTACGTTGTAAATTTACTTTGTCTATAGTTCGCAAAAGATTGTGTACCTATTGTCTAAATATGTGGAATTTCGTATTAAGTTCATGACTTTTTAAGCGTACCCTGTATATTGTCTATTTCACCGGCCACTAAGACTGCCTGCAGTATGCCTCCGTGGGTACTAAACCTACTATTGAGCCCTCACCGCTCTAAATCACATACCGCGAACATGACAGATACAATTTGTGTGAGATCGGGCATTTACACTCTATTTTTGTGAAAGCCTCTTTATCTGAATAACTAACTTTAATTATCTTAGCTCTAGCTTAATCTGACCTACCTGTAGTGTCATATTTTTCGCATTTGCAATTATTTCTACGTCTTGCTTAAGTATGTGTGAAATATCTTCTTATATACATTACGACCGATCCCTACCTAATGCGTTTATTGTAGCTTTTAAACGTTCGAAACGATAATCGAGATATTGTGCTACTGTGTCATATGTTTTGCGTATTACCAAACGTAGATTCTTGAGCAGGCTCGAGTATTATTGTTATTTTCCTTTTCCTTCGCAGTCGTCTCTCTAAAAGAAAAAGGTAGGGAGAATTAATTAAAGAAATGCTGGATTGTAGGGCATACTATTATCTGTTGCCGAACCCCCTTGCTGCTCTATCTTCGATATTCTAGTATTAGGGACTTCTGTTAACTCGTTCCCCCTCAGAATCATCGTAGAGGTTAGGATCGTAATTTCGCTGTAACATAAGTTTTGATCGGTCTTTGGAACCGTCTTTTGCAGCGTTTTGCTATATAAGCTTGAGTATTTCGTTATTTACCTGCAGGAATTCTGTCCTTTCGTCTAATAAAAATAGAAATTACAGGTGGTAGAATGTTTGTTTGTGTCTGTCAAATTTATCGTTCATACTGTTTAGGTTGTCTGCACACGCAGTAATGCCAACGCTCGGCATGAAATACCTCTCGTGCGGTCAACTTTAAATCTCCTATTTTACAATTGCCGAGTATTTCGCTCATGTTCTTCCGTCAAGATTATGTGTGGGGTCGTGATTAATTGTGTTTAAGTTTTGATGTCATTTCCCATTATTATCAATTTAGTTGCGTGCTTGTGATATTTATTTGGAAATTCCCGCCTTTAGTTTGAACCCTTTCTCCAGTGCGGCGCTATGAGCGTGCGCGATTTTGAATTGGAACGTATCTACCGTATAGGTCACGGTGAGGTCACTTTTGAAGTCGAACTTGTTACAAGTGCATGAGTACGATACGCTTATTGTCTTTTGGTGAATTTTATCACTTTGTCTAAAAGTTAGACGAACGCTTAGGCGGCTTTAATGAAATAAGTGTAAGTTATCGATACCTTCATTAGGTGTTTATCGTGAATTAATTTTTATCGCAATACCGTATCTAATTTACGAATGCCACGAGGTGGATTTTGAATTAATTTCGTGCTATGTGTGACTTCTGAGTCCTTATCGTGGAATCTCCATTGTTCTACTTGGGGTAAGTTTTCAAAGCTCTGTGTTAAATTTTCGGGATTTTATCTTTGGGTTTTTTTTAATTTTATTAGGATTCTTTTGACGGGCACTAAAGCCCTCAAAGGCTGTTAGGATGCCGCTGACGTCCATTTAAGCCCTCCGAAGTCTTATTTTTGGGGTTATCGCCCACAACAGGGGCTTCATTCAACGTCCAATCCACCTGTTGAGTGGAATTTCTCCAACAAGGGAGACGTCGCCATCTTGAACAACTGCAGCGTCCTTCCCGTCTGCCATTTTGCCATATAAGGTTGTAATTTTTCACCTTATATATTTTCGACCGATTTTCGACGACTTAACGTTTGTGTGCAAGACTTATTTCGCCTAGTTTTGACCAAGAATTTTGAGTGGTTAACTAACTAACTAACGCACCACTTAGTCAACTGTGCGGACACAATATAATCTTAATTAAATTTCCGTCATGTTTTTTTTATTTGTTTTATGTAACATTCAGTTTATCTAGAATTTTGGTATGTCACTACCATAATTTTGTAGCCCTATGTCGAGGCAAAAATTTGATTAAATCTCATTTTAGTAAATTTATACCCATATCACTAAATATTATGGTGAGGTTTTTTTAACTAGTTATATACCTCGTGCTTTAATTACCGTTGGAATTATTGTGCGTCACAAAATGTGTTGAATCTTAACCTAATTTCTAATATCAATTGTTTTCTTTTCACGTTCATTGTTGTGAGTTAATAAACTTTGCCTTTCTCGTTGTTCAGTTAATTTACCTGAGCTAGATAAATTCAATTCTGTACGAGCAATTTTTGGTTCGTGCGGCTCAGTGTGTTTTTCTGCTTAATTTAAAATTTTCCTTTCTAATTTTACCCTTAATTAATTGACTTAAATTTTTGACTTGTAAATAAATAACCTTCATTTAATTTAATTTAGAACATGTAAACAAACCTGGCGTTTTTATATATCTAGCGAATTTTTCTCATTTTGGACTAAGTCCTTAACTGACTTAACAATTTTCTTGCGCTCTATTTTTTTATATATATATATGTACACCTAATGTAAGGTGAAAGAAACGTTTCGGCAACCGACCAACTCCTGCTGTAGCGCAGAGTATTTGTTAATTCTTTAAGTTGTTTATTTTGTAATTGTCACCTAACGCTTGTTTAATTATTGTCAACTGTCTAACTTCACTTCTTGTTTTTTATTCAAATTAACTTTCTTTCAATCAACGCTTGTTTTTATATTATCTAAGTTCTCCATTTAATTTTTGCTCAAAAAAAAACCATTCAACACACGTCAAATTCAATTAAATTTTGTTATATTACGAATACCTTATCTTTTATTTCCTTTTTACCTCTGCATATTTATTTATTATTGTGACAAGTACGCACATGAGTGTGGTTGCCTCATTTATACAGGGTGTTCAATAGGTAACCCGCTGGAGGGACACAGCCAGTGGTAGATCGTAGGAGGCGCAGGTAGGTTATCTGTGGATAGCATAGTGTCCTGGTGCCCGGACAATCGTCGTAAGCGTCGTTGCCGACCGACGCTCTACTTATAGGTGTTCTCTTTATCTGAACCGTCACGCCGTCTGCGACAGAGTTAGCTCGGCCCTGCGTTATCCTGTTTAACAACCCCCTATTGTGACTCCCCGTTCCATATCTTAATCAGCCGTTATCTTATTGCGACGTAGATCCGGTAGCAAAAATTTGGCGCCCAACGTGGGGCCGATTTTTGACCATCTTCCGGAATTTTTTTTTAAATTTTCAAATTTATCGCCTTGTCCTTGGTGGACCACGTTTCGGAAAAATTTTGACCATCTTCCGGAACATTTTCTTGAATTTTGCAAATTATCTCCCTGTCTTTAACAGCCAACGTTTCGATAATCTTTTGGGGCCTTTCTTTCAGTAATAAGGAAAAATTTGGCGCTCTAGCGTCTGGACTTTCTTTTGTTTGGGGATAGGGGAAAAAATTTGGCACCAACGTTTCGACCAACTTTCCGCCATCTTCGATTTTCTTTATTATTATTTGTGTGTGTCAACCAAGTTTCGGCCTATTTTCCGCCATTTTCAGAATTTCAGACAAGTTTTCTTCCCCCTCCCGTACGAATTGACACACCAACGTTTCTGTCATCTTTTCTCCACCTTCCGGAACAAAATTTTTTTTTTTCCTTTCGCTACCCAACGCTCCAACGAAGTTTCCGCTACCTTCACAACAATTTCATGCGTTCGTTGTGGGCCTAACGTACAACAGTTCGCACCTACGTTTCGACTAAGTTTTCGCCGCCCTCAAATTTTCTTTTCCTTTTGTGTGTCATCTATCAACCCATAAGTTGACACCGAACGTTTCAACCTGGTTTTTACCATCTTCAGGGAAATTTCTCGTCTTTTCTAATTTTTCCTTGGTTTTGGTTGCTTTGACGTGACAACGTGTCGTTGCCTAACGGTTTGGACAAGTTTTCTCCATCTTCCGGAATATTTTCCCTACCTATAAGTATTTCAGCCACTAACATTTCTAACATTTCGTCGTACCGCACAGTGGTGCTATACTTTGGAGAAACTACTTGTTTTGTATTAGCATTTCGGTCCTGACCATTTTCAGGAATAAATTTTGAATTTTCTCGATTTAAGCCGTTTTTCGTTTAGGTGGGCAAGTGGACGTTAAGTTTCCCTTACCGCTCAGTTCTTTTGTATTTCCGTCTACTCCCTCACCTAATCTAATTTTGACTGTTTATCTTTCTCTTTTCTTCCTTTTTTTTGGGGAAGGTTATCACCTCACGTTACAATTTCATCTTAGGTTCTGAACTACCTTGTCTTTCAGAATATATTTGCGTGTCTTAGGACTCGAGTCTTTGCTTGCTGACCCCGGTACCGCCGTTTCTTTATATATATTTCTTTCTTTTCGACTTTCGGCTGAATTAACTTTCGCTATGGCTCCCAAATTTGAGATCAATCGTCTTTTGAAGGAAGACCTTGAATATTTACTGACTGTTATGGGTGCTGTGGTGCCATCCACTTTGGACGGAATGCGACGAATGTATCGACGTCTGCTAGGTTATGCTAAGTCTTATCCGTCGGATACAAAGCTCACGTATCCATTTACCTATGCAGAAGATTCCGCGGCCATTAAGGTTAAGCTTACGGTTATCGAGGGGCTCATCGATCAGTTCGTGGGGAATCGTGAGTCTTCCGAATTTCAAAAAATTTCTACCGCCCTTGCTTTCGTTTTGCGCCGAATTCAGAACTCCGTCCCAAAATCTTCAGAGGAAGTGGAAGAATGCCATGCGTTTCGGAGTCGCGTTGCTGATCTGGAAGATCGCATTCGCGATAAGGCTCGCACCCTTGAACGCGCCTCGACCTTCAGCTTATTACAGTCACCCACTGCCGGTAACCCTGGTCCTCAAGGGAGTGAGGAGGAGTTTAGCGAAGAGGAGGATCCTATTCGGTCTCCGGTTAATACTTTTTCTGGTCCAGTTCACTCGACTTTCACTACTTTTTCGCCTAAACCCGTCCCCGTTGCCTCTTGGGGTATTACATTTACAGGGCATAAGAACTTTTCGGTCAGTGCTTTTCTGGAGCACGTAGCTGAGCTGAAAATCGCTCGAAATTCCTCAGACCAGTTATTATTCAATTCCGCTATAGATTTATTTAAGGATCGTGCTTTGGTGTGGTATCGGGCTAATCGTCATCTTTACTCTAATTGGTCAGAGTTAGCTGCTGGTCTACGGGAAGAATTTCAGGCCGTAGATTATGACGACCGTCTTATGGACGAAATTAAGCAACGGACTCAAGGTCCTAACGAACCTATTGGACTATATGTATCGGTTATGAAAAATCTCTTTTCTCGTCTTTCTGATTCAGTCCCTGAAAAAACTCAATTACGAATTCTGCAACGCAATATTCTGCCTTTCTATCAAACGCAATTGGGCCTAACTGAAGTCAATTCTATCGCGGAACTCCTTAAATATGGGAAAGTTCTCGAAGCCCGCAAGGCCTCTGCTGAAGCTTATGTACCGCCTCCCTTACGTGCTAAAGCTCTCGAGCCCGATTTGGCTTATGTCAATGCCGAACCAGTCCCGAGTTATTCTCGAAGTCGTGAGACACCCGTTACTCCCGTCTCTAATCGCCCTCGTGTTCATGTGGCACCCGTTTCAGCAAATCCTGTCACGTGTTGGAATTGTCGTCAGACAGGACATCGTTACTCCCAATGCGCATTACCTCGCAAACGCTTTTGCTATCGTTGTGGTCGTCCAGAGACCATTGTATCTTCTTGTCCGCAGTGTTCGGGAAACGCCCGACGTGCGCACTAAGTGGCCGTCCCGTGCGTACAGTATACACAGCGGCCTATAGACAAATTAGAGCCCGGTTAGATTTTATACTCGAACAAGCCATAGGGGATGAACGCCCCTATCTTAAAGTCCAAATCTTTGGTAAGGAGTTTCTCGGTCTTTTGGACACAGGTTCATCACGCACTATTTTAGGTGAAGCAGGTTGGTCCGTGTTAAAGGGCTTTGTTCCGCTCAAATCCTCTATGTCCTTTTGCACTGTTGCCAACGGTTCACGATGCCGAATATCAGGTGAAGTTGCCCTGCCTATTAATGTTAGGAATCGTTCTAAGGTCTTTGACGTTTTGGTGGTACCCGAACTACCGCATCAACTTATCTTGGGCGCAGACTTCTGGCGAGATATGGGTATCGTCATAAACATGCGCAGTGGCGATTGGGTATTTTCAGACGCACCCGACGTGTCTTCTGTCGAAGTCGAACCACCGGTGCTATCCGATGAGCGTCAACGTCAGCTCGAGGCTATCATCAGTCAAAATTTTCCTAACGTCGATAAGGAGGTGTTAGGTTGTGCCAAAGGTGTAGAGCACACTATTATCACTAGTAGCCCTCCGATTAAGCAACGCTATTATCCGATATCTCCGGCGGTGCAGAAAGTAGTCGACGCTGAATTAGAGAAGATGTTGGCTCTCGGTGTCGTTGAGAGGTCTCAGAGTGGTTGGTCTTCACCCATTCTTCTCGTGCCTAAGAAGGACAAGACATTTCGATTTTGTGTCGATTATCGGAAGCTCAATCAGGTCACTGAGAGAGATGCCTATCCCCTTCCCTACGTATCAAATACCTTAGACAAATTACGAGACGCCAAATATCTTACGTCTCTCGATATAAAAAGTGCGTATTGGCAAATTCCTGTTGCCGAGTCTTCCCGTCAGTATACCGCCTTCACCGTGCCGAATCGAGGGTTGTTCCAATTTTGTCGTCTCCCGTATGGTCTCCACAACGCACCTGCCTCCTGGCAGCGTTTTATTGATAGAGTTTTGGGTCCTGAGTTAGAACCCTACGTTTTCGTTTATCTGGATGATATCATAATTGTCACTCCTACCTTTGAAAAACACTTAACTATTTTAGAGCAAGTTTTATCTCGCCTGCGTGACGCTGGCTTAACGCTTAATAGAGACAAATGTCAGTTTTGTCGCGACGAATTGAAGTACCTGGGTTATGTGGTTAATCGTCGTGGGTTGATGGTCGACCCCGACAAAGTTAAGGCTATCATCGGGATTGCCACCCCCAAAAATGTTTCTGAAGTCAGACGCTTAGTAGGTATGGCTTCTTGGTACCGACGTTTCGTCCCTAATTTCTCTACTGTTATCTCTCCGCTTACTGATTTGCTACGGAAAATCGTCCCTTCGTTTGGACGTTAGCTTGTGAAGAAGCATGGACATCTTTGCGTGAACGCTTGGTTTCCTCCCCGATTTTGACATGTCCCGATTTCCAATACGAATTCATCATACAGACTGATGCTAGCGACTATGGTCTTGGAGCCGTCTTGACTCAAGACATAGATGGACAGGAGAAAGTAATTAGTTATCTAAGCCGTTCTTTAACACCTGCCGAACGTAAATTCTCTACGGTTGAGAAAGAATGCCTTGCCGTCCTCTGGGCTATAGAAAAGCTTCGCCCATATATCGAGTGCTCACACTTTACGGTGATAACAGATCATTACTCCCTCTGCTGGCTGAACTCTCTAAATTCTCCGTCGGGTAGATTGGCTCGATGGGCCGTACGTCTTCAGCAGTACGACTTTACTATCATCCACCGTAAAGGAAAATTCAATGTCGTTCCGGACACTCTCTCCCGTTCAGTCCCCAAATTGGATATCGTTCAAGTCAACCCTAAAAGCCAAGACAAATGTTACGTTCGTATCTTAGAACAAATTAAGAGACATCCCGAGAAGTACCCTCAATTTCAACTTATCGGTGGGATACTTCGACGTTACGTACCGCCTAATAGCGCTTTTCCCTCTGAGGATTCCGAGTCATGGAAAATCTATGTTCCTAAGGAACAGCGACAAGAGGTCTTGTTAGAATGCCATAACGAGCCCACAAGTGGTCATCTGGGCATTGCGAAGACTCTCGCGCGCATATTGCAACACTACTATTGGCCTAAGATGTTAGGAGATGTGATTCGTCACATCAGAGCCTGTCCTAATTGCAATAGGGCGAAACCTCTTCAAAGAGCTCCAGTTGGTCGTATGGGTGGACATTCTAAAGTTACTAAACCATGGGAAGTACTCAGTGTCGACATTGTTGGTCCTCTTCCGAGGTCCAAGCGCGGTTTTAATTACATTTTAGTGGTCTCTGATATCTTCAGTAAGTTTGTTCTGACCTTCCCGTTACGTAAAGCTTCCTCCAAGTCTATTATCCGACATCTTGAAGAAGATGTGTTTCTGATTTTTGGCGTGCCTCGTTCCGTAATTTCCGATAATGGCGTGCAGTTCCGTTCTAACGATTACCGTTCAATGTTAAAAGAATATAAAGTACGTCCGTGCTATACTGCAAATTACCATCCTCAAGCGAATCCCGTGGAACGTGTGAATAGGGTTATCAAAACCATGTTGATCTCGTATGTCTCTGACAATCATCGCGAATGGGACGTCTACCTTCCCAAAGTCACTTGCGCCTTGCGCACTGCCAGACACGAAGTCACCGGACATACGCCCTATTTCATTAACTTCGGTCGTGAGATGAATCTCACTGGAGAAAGAATTTCCGATGCTCCTATCTCTGACGGAACTCCACTTGTCGAGGTCCGCGACCCGGAAAAACTAATAGAACGTTCCGAAGGATTTTCTAAACTTTATCGCGACATCAAATCCCGCTTGCAGAAAGCGTACGAGCGTGCTAAAGCGCGCTACGATACTCGTCATAGACGAGATGAATTCTTGGTAAACCAGTTGGTCTGGCGTAAAAATTTCGTTCTTTCAGATGCCGCCAAATTCTATACCGCCAAATTGGCTGACAAATATGTCGGGCCCTTTCAAATTAGTAAACGTATCTCCACTGACATTTATGAACTCAAAACTTGCGAAGGTAAATTGCTGCCCGGGGCGTGGCATGCAAATTTACTGAAACCTCAACCGAGTGATGATTAAGATCTATCTTCTCACGTGTCTAACTGCCTAAGTTATCGCTATCTCGATTTTGTCTTTACGTTACCTGTACCTACCGTTATCTTCACGGCCTGTAGTGAGGGCTGAAAGAATTCTCCTACCGTGATCCTGCGTGAAGTAAAAGGCTTCTAAAGGGACTCGGGCCTCTTGTTCCTTAACACCCCGGAGCAATCAATTTCCTTCCCTCTCGTGTGTCGATTGTTCACTAACACCCCGGAGCAAACAATTTCCTTCCCTCTCGTGTGTCGATTGTTCACTAACACCCCGGAGCGATGAATTTCCTTCCCTCTCGTGTTGTCGGGTTTTCCGTGTGGGATCTTATCTCCTCCCGCGGCTGAGTGCACGACCTCTTCCGCGCGATTGCTGTTCCATCTTGGAAAATTTATTTCATAACCCGCAATTACTAACTAGGTAGCTTTGCTACTTCAAGGAGCTATCGCTTCAGGGCAAACATTTCCCTTATATCGACTTCTGTTGGTGTGATTACCGGCCCCATTGCACAGCTTGTATCTGTGATTCCGTCTATGCAGTTATCTTCCCGTGTCTTTATCGCTTCCGTATGTTTCGGATCTCCCGTGTCTTTGCATGTATGGAGTGGCAGCCTTGCTAGGGGAGTCCACACTATATTTCGTTTACCCTCTCTGACTTGACTTACCTTTAAGCTAACTTGTGTTGGTTATGCTTAACTACCGGATTTGACGATTATTTGCGAAGGTATAAAGAAGAACGGTCTTTATTTGATAGTTCTCAGCCTTCCCAGGTCGTGTCCTGGCGACCTTTTTGTTACCTTACGTTCAAAATGTTACCTCCAGGAATCGGATATGACTTCAGCCTTTATGGTTTATCGTTTGCCTTCAGCATTTTAGTCGGGACAACGCCGGTCCAGACTTTAAACTTTTGCTCTCTAATATCTATTTTTGTTTGGCGATCTTTTCTCGTTTTGTTGTTACCGGATGTTATGGATGTCGAAACAGCATATCCGTACCTCTGAGCAGTTGCACCATTCTGAGCTCTACCCTACCTTTATTTACCTCTTCCCTATTCCGCTTTGTATCCCGTATCTGTAGTAATAAACCCGTTTTTAGTTGACCTTTTATTATTGTCTGTTTTGAGATACCGAGGGCCTCTCCCAAGGGTCTCTATTACCGTCGCGTGTCTGCAGAGTGTCGTCTCGGGGGTTGCCTTGCCCGCATCTTGGCCTATTGGTAGTGCCCACTCCTCATTCCTGTGCCTTCGACCGTCGTAAGGATCACCGCCGGCCGGGCACACCGATATCTAACCCGTCTACACCCTCTTCCCCCCGTGATGCTACCAATAGTGCTGGGCTGTCGGTTGGACAGGTCTCGGGGCGCGTCTGTGCAGAATCTCGACACCCTTGCGTTTTTTTTTCTCGTTACTTTCCCTGTACCGGCCGAATGCCGAAGGGCCACGTGGTGGTTATGGCCAAGCTGTCTGGTGTTACTGTGACTGAGTGTGGATGTGTGCGTTTGTGTAGTAGACAACGTCCGTTTTAGAGCTCTCGCTTACCCTTTTCACTATCTTTATCCCGTCAGCCTATGTTCTCGGTGCAAGAAATTGCTCTGCGATCAATTTCTTTTCGCTGGAAAGGGGGGAATTTGTTACGTTGTAAATTTACTTTGTCTATAGTTCGCAAAAGATTGTGTACCTATTGTCTAAATATGTGGAATTTCGTATTAAGTTCATGACTTTTTAAGCGTACCCTGTATATTGTCTATTTCACCGGCCACTAAGACTGCCTGCAGTATGCCTCCGTGGGTACTAAACCTACTATTGAGCCCTCACCGCTCTAAATCACATACCGCGAACATGACAGATACAATTTGTGTGAGATCGGGCATTTACACTCTATTTTTGTGAAAGCCTCTTTATCTGAATAACTAACTTTAATTATCTTAGCTCTAGCTTAATCTGACCTACCTGTAGTGTCATATTTTTCGCATTTGCAATTATTTCTACGTCTTGCTTAAGTATGTGTGAAATATCTTCTTATATACATTACGACCGATCCCTACCTAATGCGTTTATTGTAGCTTTTAAACGTTCGAAACGATAATCGAGATATTGTGCTACTGTGTCATATGTTTTGCGTATTACCAAACGTAGATTCTTGAGCAGGCTCGAGTATTATTGTTATTTTCCTTTTCCTTCGCAGTCGTCTCTCTAAAAGAAAAAGGTAGGGAGAATTAATTAAAGAAATGCTGGATTGTAGGGCATACTATTATCTGTTGCCGAACCCCCTTGCTGCTCTATCTTCGATATTCTAGTATTAGGGACTTCTGTTAACTCGTTCCCCCTCAGAATCATCGTAGAGGTTAGGATCGTAATTTCGCTGTAACATAAGTTTTGATCGGTCTTTGGAACCGTCTTTTGCAGCGTTTTGCTATATAAGCTTGAGTATTTCGTTATTTACCTGCAGGAATTCTGTCCTTTCGTCTAATAAAAATAGAAATTACAGGTGGTAGAATGTTTGTTTGTGTCTGTCAAATTTATCGTTCATACTGTTTAGGTTGTCTGCACACGCAGTAATGCCAACGCTCGGCATGAAATACCTCTCGTGCGGTCAACTTTAAATCTCCTATTTTACAATTGCCGAGTATTTCGCTCATGTTCTTCCGTCAAGATTATGTGTGGGGTCGTGATTAATTGTGTTTAAGTTTTGATGTCATTTCCCATTATTATCAATTTAGTTGCGTGCTTGTGATATTTATTTGGAAATTCCCGCCTTTAGTTTGAACCCTTTCTCCAGTGCGGCGCTATGAGCGTGCGCGATTTTGAATTGGAACGTATCTACCGTATAGGTCACGGTGAGGTCACTTTTGAAGTCGAACTTGTTACAAGTGCATGAGTACGATACGCTTATTGTCTTTTGGTGAATTTTATCACTTTGTCTAAAAGTTAGACGAACGCTTAGGCGGCTTTAATGAAATAAGTGTAAGTTATCGATACCTTCATTAGGTGTTTATCGTGAATTAATTTTTATCGCAATACCGTATCTAATTTACGAATGCCACGAGGTGGATTTTGAATTAATTTCGTGCTATGTGTGACTTCTGAGTCCTTATCGTGGAATCTCCATTGTTCTACTTGGGGTAAGTTTTCAAAGCTCTGTGTTAAATTTTCGGGATTTTATCTTTGGGTTTTTTTTAATTTTATTAGGATTCTTTTGACGGGCACTAAAGCCCTCAAAGGCTGTTAGGATGCCGCTGACGTCCATTTAAGCCCTCCGAAGTCTTATTTTTGGGGTTATCGCCCACAACAGGGGCTTCATTCAACGTCCAATCCACCTGTTGAGTGGAATTTCTCCAACAAGGGAGACGTCGCCATCTTGAACAACTGCAGCGTCCTTCCCGTCTGCCATTTTGCCATATAAGGTTGTAATTTTTCACCTTATATATTTTCGACCGATTTTCGACGACTTAACGTTTGTGTGCAAGACTTATTTCGCCTAGTTTTGACCAAGAATTTTGAGTGGTTAACTAACTAACTAACGCACCACTTAGTCAACTGTGCGGACACAATATAATCTTAATTAAATTTCCGTCATGTTTTTTTTATTTGTTTTATGTAACATTCAGTTTATCTAGAATTTTGGTATGTCACTACCATAATTTTGTAGCCCTATGTCGAGGCAAAAATTTGATTAAATCTCATTTTAGTAAATTTATACCCATATCACTAAATATTATGGTGAGGTTTTTTTAACTAGTTATATACCTCGTGCTTTAATTACCGTTGGAATTATTGTGCGTCACAAAATGTGTTGAATCTTAACCTAATTTCTAATATCAATTGTTTTCTTTTCACGTTCATTGTTGTGAGTTAATAAACTTTGCCTTTCTCGTTGTTCAGTTAATTTACCTGAGCTAGATAAATTCAATTCTGTACGAGCAATTTTTGGTTCGTGCGGCTCAGTGTGTTTTTCTGCTTAATTTAAAATTTTCCTTTCTAATTTTACCCTTAATTAATTGACTTAAATTTTTGACTTGTAAATAAATAACCTTCATTTAATTTAATTTAGAACATGTAAACAAACCTGGCGTTTTTATATATCTAGCGAATTTTTCTCATTTTGGACTAAGTCCTTAACTGACTTAACAATTTTCTTGCGCTCTATTTTTTTATATATATATATGTACACCTAATGTAAGGTGAAAGAAACGTTTCGGCAACCGACCAACTCCTGCTGTAGCGCAGAGTATTTGTTAATTCTTTAAGTTGTTTATTTTGTAATTGTCACCTAACGCTTGTTTAATTATTGTCAACTGTCTAACTTCACTTCTTGTTTTTTATTCAAATTAACTTTCTTTCAATCAACGCTTGTTTTTATATTATCTAAGTTCTCCATTTAATTTTTGCTCAAAAAAAAAACCATTCAACACACGTCAAATTCAATTAAATTTTGTTATATTACGAATACCTTATCTTTTATTTCCTTTTTACCTCTGCATATTTATTTATTATTGTGACAAGTACGCACATGAGTGTGGTTGCCTCATTTATACAGGGTGTTCAATAGGTAACCCGCTGGAGGGACACAGCCAGTGGTAGATCGTAGGAGGCGCAGGTAGGTTATCTGTGGATAGCATAGTGTCCTGGTGCCCGGACAATCGTCGCAAGCGTCGTTGCCGACCGACGCTCTACTTATAGGTGTTCTCTTTATCTGAACCGTCACGCCGTCTGCGACAGAGTTAGCTCGGCCCTGCGTTATCCTGTTTAACAACCCCCTATTGTGACTCCCCGTTCCATATCTTAATCAGCCGTTATCTTATTGCGACGTAGATCCGGTAGCAACATTACCATTGTGTCTTAAATATGTGACTCCAAGCACTGCAAAGCTGGTATATATAATATTCAACAATTTAAAATATTTGTTTCTAATTTTGTTACTGATAATAGCACTTTTAACCAAATATATATGACACTAAATCCATGAGAACAACACTGTTAAATTATAAGCTGAAGTTAACAATTGCCAATATTCTTGATGATTCTCAATTTATATACATTACCTATATGCCTATATCAAATAAAAATGAAATTCCTAAAATGTATCTAATTACAATCACAATTTTATAAATAAAAATAGTTGATTCAATCATCATGAATCCACAGTTGTCTTTATGCTCGTATTTCTTTAAATAAAAATAAAGTCAGTGGTGTATGAAATAAAATCAATACTAGAAGAAATCTATTAATAAAATACATAATCCAAATTACCAAAAAGACAAATAAATATGTATAAATCAACAAAATTGAGAAAGTTTATATACAAAACAATGCTATATCGCCATGTTTTGCCCACAACTAACGGTTTTGTATATCTGTCTCCTTTGTATGTAGAGGTCAATTCCTCTCTCTCTACAGTCCATCTAGTAGTTCTATATTATTAGATCATTGATTAATAACTACGAATACATTCTTTTCTCTGATGAGGATGATACAGCTTTGGAAGTTTTTCTATTCTACTACAATTCTGGGACTTTACCTGAATTCATGTGGATTCTAAAATCCTGTGGCAATTTATGCTTGCATTTGCTCATTCCCTTTTTGTAATTGCATTTAGTAGCACCTTGTGAAAACATCATTTTAGTCGAACATATTTTAGACTCACTTTAGATATGTCATTAACATATTAAACTATACTGAAAATTACAAATGAAATTGAAAATATGGAAGAAATTCTAGAGAAGCTGGAAGGTTTACGTTGAGATTATATGCAGACACTTTAAATTCTTTTAGCTGAACTGGGTTTGGATGAATAATGTACATGCCTGTAAAGTTGACGTGCAGTTAATTTCTGCACTAATAATTATTACAGGCACTGTCGAGTTCACACCGATTCCTCCAGAACATAACATTTATTATGTTGAAATCGTGTAAACCAATTTGGAAATAAGACTTTCTCAATAAACCTTCTTTGATTAATGGACATAAAATTAGTTAGAATGCATTGTTCTTAATAAACAGCTGATGTATGATCTTTCAGTAGAAATATCTGGCTTTATTCACCCCACAGGAATTTGGTGAAAGTTAAATCATCTCAGATATGGCAATGCAAAGTACAATATTTTATATCATTATAGTGTGACTGATAATCCAGCTTAAGACCCTAGATGTAGACTTTTCTTTTTCAGCAAACTTCCTATTTTTATGATTTTGTTACATATCATATATTTTACATAATTTTGGTAACTGTTAATTTCATATATGTACGTATATTGTATTATTTTTTTCATTTTTACAAAATTTTTGTATTTTTCAATAGCAATAAGTAATCAATAAATTTATTTCAGTTTCAAGTTTGTGGCATTTGTTATTTATTTCGAATAGAAATTTTAAATATGTGCTATGTACATAGAAATTCTCATGCAATATTCACAAAATAAGTACTTAAACCTTATTTACTAAAATGAAATATCTAATTACATATAAAGAATATAATCTTTAAAAAAATAAAGGCAAAAAGCACAAAGAACAAATTCAAATATAGGAAATAGCGCCAATATTATTATAACAAATATGCTAATTTAGATCAAATGTACGAGCATTTTTGTTACCAACCTTCTAAAATAAACTCTTAATCACTGATCAGATAACCGGCGTATTTCTTGGCGTTGAAAAACGCCGGTTAGAGATAATCAACGATTAAGCGTAATCAATGATTAGTTAACCGGATACTTTAACCGGTGTTGGAAAAACCGGCCCTTAAAGTTTGTTTCAAATTTACAAGAGCCACATTTATAATCAAATTCCTTCAGATGTTTAGTTTTTATATGTTTCCTTAAATAATCTTTGCGCTTTGTTCTATATTCACAAGAGTCACATTTATAATCAAATTCCTTCAGATGTTTAGTTTTTAGATGTCTTTCTAAATCGTTTTTAATCTTTGTTCCAAATTCACAAGAGTCACATTTATAATTAAATTCCTTCAGATGTTTAGTTTTTATATGTTTCCTTAAATAATCTTTGCGCTTTGTTCTATATTCACAAGAGTCACATTTATAATCAAATTCCTTCAGATGTTTAGTTTTTAGATGTCTTTCTAAATCGTTTTTAATGTTTGTTCCAAATTCACAAGAGTCACATTTATAATTAAATTCCTTCAGATGTTTAGTTTTTATATGTCTTCCTAAATTATCTTTGCGGTTTGCTCTATATTTACAAGAATTACATTTATAAACAAATTGCTTCGAATGTTTAGTTTTAATATGCCTGCTTATAGATCCTTTATGTTTTGTTCGAAACAGACACAGCGAACACTTAAATATTTTCATTGAATCTCGTGAGCTGGATTGTTCTACTTCTATATTTGTTATGCTATGATCACTCTTAGAATCTTCTTGGTCGTCCTTTCCACTAACATAAGCGTGTGTATTTTTCACGTGCAGCCTGAGGAATTCGTTAGTCTTGAATCGTCTGTTACATATTCCACTTTTATACATTTTGAATTTGTAATGCTGGTCCTTGGTGTGCTCCTTGAGATCTGCATGGTACTTCGTCCTGTATTTGCACTGCTGACATTTATAAATTTGACGGGGGCATCTCTTCCGTCCGTTCAATGCTGTTGACGCTTGTTTGACCGGCGGTGTTGGTAGAATGCACTTTCTGAAAATAAGTATTTCTAATCTCATGCTGATAGCAATTTAAGGGTGGCATTAATTTGGCTAAACATTATAAAGACAATTACTATAATAGATTAATATGTTAATAATATCTGTTTTCCCCCCCAAATATTTTGCACTACAGAAAGACTGAAATTGTCATGGTAATACGTAAAAAAATAAATATTTAAGATGTGAGTGCAAAGTGTTATGTAATATGTATGTGAATGTATAAGATATGTAAATATAGCAAAACTTTCATTAAGATTCTGAAATCTGGCCGACCCATCATTTTCAATCATGATGTTGCTCATATCCATTAATTTGGTTACTTCTACAAGAAAATCAAACTAAAATGTAGACATTTTGTAATAAGAAGGGGCAATTATGGCAAATTACTCACTGAAAAGACGATCGAAAATTGCAGCGCCTTCCATTAGATACTTGATGAGCCTTCTGTGGGTGCTCTTACCTGACAGGAAGAAAAGGAAGGTTCAATGTATTCAGCCACACTCAGCAATAAAATATCCATAAGATTCATTAACAAATATCTTAACGATCGAGAAGGAAAACAAGAATCGACCGCAACATAATGAGATTTTGCTGATTCTGTTAACCGATAAATTCCATCAAAACTTATTTGGTAATAATCTTTAAAATCACATTGTATAAATATACAAGGAAATGAAACAGTTGGATGTTGTGGTCATTTAGTTCTAACCATTCAGAATTCTCAGAAAATGAGAATTAATCATCCGAAATGTAGTGTTAGGAAAATTCTTGCTAAATAGCCATTCTTTTGCATTTTTAATATTTGAAAATATGCACATTTTTAATATTTGAAAATATGCAAACTGGATTTTTTTAAAATTCAATTGAAAACCTGCCGGGCTGAAGTGAAGCAACATTGATACACTTCATCTGGTCACTAGTAGTAACAATAAGTCTGAACATGTGAACTCTAAGATATTTGACGGCAGATTTCATACAATTTTAACAAGGGTATCAGAAAGAAAGTGAGTTTATTATGAATATCTCTACACTGTCAATTTTTGTTATGTAATTAGACCGCACCTACTGGATAAATAAAGACACCATAATTATAATTAAAATGCTGTAATTATTACCAATAGTGCACCTTGCTATCATCGTAAAGTTGCAATGTGCCAACAAGAAAGTGATAGAAGACATTCAACAGATTCGGTACAGCCAACACCAAAGCGTGACACTGGAAGTGACAAAATTAGCAAATTGTAACAGCGCCAAAGTGGAAAAAAGTACATCAAACAAGTACAAAAATACGAAGATTGAATGAGTTCAGAGAATATTACATTTTTAACCAGTGTTGTTTGGAAATATTCTATATTTAAGTCAGTCATTTTTAAAGTAAGAACCGTCACCAAGAATATCTAAGGATTTGTTAAGTCGCGGCACTAGCTTTTGGATCCCCTCACCATAGAACTCTGCCGCCCGAACATTTAACCAGTTAGTAACAGTTACATTTTTTTGTAATGAAGTTTGTCGGAAACAGTGTGAGAAACAACCAATCTTGAAACCTGTGGAAATTTCCCATGAAGCTCGTCAATTGTAAAGCGCCGGTTTTGGCGAATTTCCTCATCAACTTTTTTTCTCAAGTCTCCATCAATGACAGTTGGTCGACCAGATCGTTCTTCATCATGAACATTTGTTCTTCCTTCATTGAAAAGCCTACACCATTTACGCACATTACTGTCATTCATTACACCTTCACCACAAACTTCAACAACCTGCCGGTGAATTACGGCGGGACGAACTAGTTTTGCGTTTAAAAACCGAAAACCGAGCGCACTTCACAATCCGCGGGTTTATTGATTGACATGGCGACAAACAAAGCAGTGTTACGATAGAACCAACAGTGGCTGACCTTGAGCGGGCGTCACGTGACAGCCTGCGCGGTTGCTATGCGCAAACGGTTCATACTTTAAAAATGAGCCTCGTATGTATATGTAATGTATGAATATCAGTTTATTGTAATATTTGATTATACTGTACAACAAACCATTCTTTTTGGGTTCGTTATTGTACTACTAGATGGCGTTACATCAGGAACGATATTTTGAGGTTAGCAGAATCAATTTCAACAATGTAAATCGAAGTTCCGTCACGGCCTTAGCATCCAGTTGGCCATGTGAAAGAAATAATAATAGTTAATTAGACAGCTATGGTGAAACTAAAACTAAAAATTAACACTCCAATTTCAAATAAACATACCGGTTGTGTCAAATACCATTAGCCATAGAGAATCAGTTTATACGTATGTATGTAATACGTTGCAGCGCGGTGTCTATACATCGTACATACATACTTACGTATACACAGATCCTCTATGGCTAATGTTATTTGACACATGCGGTATACGGGCCTCCAAAAACAAAGAACAAACACGTAACAATTTAACACCTACTCTTTTCATACTTTGTCCAGCATGTTTTACCAATTATTATGCTGTATGCAATCTGCCCATTCATTCACAACTGTGACCTGAAAGTATACTTGTAGAATGTTTCCCATATACATGCATTAAATTTTGGTCGTCAATGTCATTAAAAAAAATTTCCCATCTGTCACGAATTAAATATTTCATCTAATTGATAATTACTTTTCACAGTAATTGTCAAAATTAAATTTAGCTGTCATAATAATGGCACCAATTTCTTATTTTAGTAAAGTAAAAATACTTTCTTTAATTGAAACTGGACTATCCGAGGCTGCTGTAGCAGTACAAATGGGAATTTCAGAAAGCACAGTAAACTCTATAGTAAGACGTTGGAGGGAAAGACGATCTCTTCAAAGTTTACCTGGTTCTAGACGTCGACGCGCTTCAACACGTAAAAATGATGATAACCATTTACAGGTTATTGAAAATAGTCCCTTTACAACTGTCGTAGAAGCAGTAAATTTTACAGGTTTTCCGGCATCTGTAGATACAGCTCATCGTCGAGTTCGAGAAAGAAATTTAAAGTGCTACTCAGCAGCTAGAAAAGTGAAACTTGCTGCCAGACACAAAGAAATTAGAATGGGTTTTGCTCTAGAGCACATTGTTAAAGATGACATTTTTTGGGAACATGTCTTTTTTAGCGATGAAAAACGTTCAATTCGTCTACATCTGGACGATTGGAGGTTTATAGACCAAGAAATTAAAGATATAACGTCAAATACGTTAATAGAATTGAAAATAATCGTAAGTTCTCAGTAAATATGTGGGGGTTGGATATCCGCAATTAGTCCTGGAATATTACTCCACGTGGAAGAACGCCTTGCAAGTCCAGTATATATACAGATTTTAGAAAGCGTGATGTTACCTTCAGTGCGACATGTTTCCAGAAAACAACTTTATATTCCAGCAAGATAACTGTCCAATTCACAAATCGCGTCAATTAAATATGACAAATATGATAAATATGAAAATAAATGGTTTCAAGATCATGAAGTAAATGTGCTTAACTGGCCGAGTTTAAGCCCCGATATAAACCCAATAGATGGGCGCCATACATGACGCCTGGAATAACCTTCCTCACGATTATTTTAGAAATTTGTTTGTCCATGTATAATCGTTTAAACAAAATAATTGAAAGTAATGGAGAAATGACGAGATATTAAGTTCGTTTATAGTCTTTATTTAATTGCTCGTGCCATTTTTGTTATTTCAAACGTTAAATAAACATGTTACCTATATTTTATGTTCAATTCCTTGATCTGCTATGTACCTACATCTAAAAGTATGACATTATTGACAACGTCAGGCAGGTATTTGACGGCATTGATTGTAAGGTTATAATCTACCAGACCTACTTACAATAGAACATTTTTGGCAGGTGGCAGATTATTCAAATTGAAAATTTTAATTTCAACCTGATCAATAACAAAACCATCAATGAGTTTGGGGGAAACTGTTGAAACTAGGAATAAGATTAATTCAGCTCTCCATACATAAAACATTTCTAGATGTTAGATGTAAGGAAATGTCATGTCATAAAGCAAAAAACACAGCAACTCGGTTCGCTATTTCCAAGGAAAACAAGTTCACTTATTTATTAATAATAATGATGAATAAAATTTAATATTATAATTTCACCACTATTTTAGGAGCACAACGGCTGCAAAATTTACCTTATATCATCGAATCATATTCAAACCCCATGAACTAACATTAGATACGGTAGTCTTTAAAATATGTTAATTTTAACTATTGTAGAAATTCAAACGTGACAAGTCCTGAGCATTTATAGCTTGAACTCATTGAATATTGCAAAAAATATAACTAACTAATAATAATGAAAGAGCTTCAATACCGGAATAACTGGGGTATTGAAATTATTCACTCTCCTACTTATTTCAGTACAAAGTGTAAAATAGTAAACTGCTGGGGAAGAAAACGTCATTTCTGTAACACTCTTCTCTTGTATAATCATATAAGGAGTAATCGTACCTGGCATTCCTCTCGCAGCAGAAGGCCATGTGATGTTCCGAATATTCCATCAGATCCAAGTGGATTTTGCAAAATTGGCACTGTGCGAGTTCTAAAATTGCGTAAAAAACACACCCATTAGAATTACAATAGAAAGATCAATATAGACAAAGCCGTAAACTTCAAAATGTGTTATTTACAATACCTTCAATTGAGAAGCTTCCAGTTTTACCCTCAACACAAAGAGTTTTATGTTTGGCTAAATGCGATTTCGAGCTGAATCCAAGGCAGCAAAATGTGCAGGCAAATATGTCCTTAGAGGTTTGTTTCGTATTGGTATCAAAATCCAGTCCGACAATTTTATTCAGGTTGTTTCCATATTCCTCACCAAAATACACCAATAACTCTTCACCGGCTTGGATTGGACGAGTGCATTGATAATATATATTATCTTCACAATGAAGGACACTCAAGTTGCGTTCAGAATTATTCCTGGTAGGATTAACATACTGCATCCAATTCAAATGGTTCGATTTATTTTTGTCCAAAACAAATTTCTCACCTATCATTTCCCAGGGACATTTTGTTGTTGTAAGTCCAGTGAAAGGACCAAATTTTACACCTTCAGGAATAATTCTTAAAGCATATATTCCAATTTGTCCCAAACAATCCTGAATTTCTAAAATGTCATTTGGGATATCTTTTCGCGCTTCCTTATCTGCATTATTTGAAGCATGATTGTTTAAAATATGAACAAGCATTCTGCATTCAATACAATAGTCTATGTAATACGCTTCACAATCTTCACAGTCTGTTGGAAAAAAATATAAACAGATTAACAATTGTAGCATTTAATACCACCTGGTGACTTTTTAAATAAATACAGTGTGATGAAATATATATTCATATTGCTCTCAAAATAACCACGGAATATACTACATAGAATATCAAAGAATAAATTGGCAATTGCACTAACTTAAACCTCAGTATTTCATACAAAAACAGGTGTGAAACTCAAAATATTCAGCTTGGTGTTTGTAATGGAATGAGATTATGTTTTTCGATAAACAGTAAATATACTAAATGCTCTCCAACTTCTATTAAACTTGCTTGCAATGTTTACTTACAAAGTAGTCCATTATCAAAATCAATTTTAATATCATCAGCACTGATCCCTCCTCCTACTTTAACGTTGTCATTTTTTTCTGCAAATGATGGCAATTCTATCTTAATATTGTCCAAACATGTGGACTCGTCATACTGCTTTATTTTGCCATAGCATATTGGGCCTTGTAATTCAGCATTGCCTGTAGTAATAGCAGTTTCAGAGATGTACATTTTATCCTCTGCAAAACTGTCTTCTTGGCACTGTTCTTCCTTCACACTAAATGTATTTGGCGAAAACATTGCGTCATTTATATGAACTTGGTCAACATGATCAGCCATTACTAACGTTTGTTGTGATTTGAGGAGTGTCTTGCGTTACTTGCGATGGCTGCCGTCAGGTCAAAGAAAATATTTGCGCGCTAATTTTAAAATCTATTGGGCAATTAAATACTGAGGGAAACATAAGTATAGGATAAATATATAGTATAAAAAACAGGTTTTATAATGAAAATAAATTTATTCAAAATGTAAATATTATTATTACTATGTTTTTATATAAATATTAAATAGCATGAACGGTGACTGGTGCAAGGTTTCCCTGATTGATTAGCTGTTTGACTTTTCAAATATGTTAACGTTTCTTCTAATTTGTTATTTGTGCGTGTTGTGCATAGCTTATTAATTAGAATAATTGCAGTTTACGGCCTTGTTTATAAATACTATAGTTATACAACCTAGAGAAAACTGTAAATATTTCTTATGTAGTAAAGTGTCGTCCTCTGATATCTTTCAAATGGATTAATACGATAGAATGAAAGCAGTATGAAAGTGCTCAGCCAATTAAATATTCTCAACGCCACTCCCACAATTTAATCCGGAAGTTTATAAAAAATGTAAATATATTTTGATGTTTTCTATTAAATTTTACAGAGTATATTTTGTTTGATTTGCTTTTTACATCGTTTGCCCTTGAATTACATATCAACATAACCTATATAGCTTAACTCTGATAAAGTAGATTTAAGTAAATGTTTTATTGAAGAATCGTAGGATTACTATTTTTTTCCCTTATTATACTCACAATTACCCTTTTATAACATAATAGAAAAAAAGACTGTGGTTTGGGTTATTCTAATTTTTTTCTATGTGTTCAACAGGTATGTCTAAAACAGTCTTCGGGTAAATTGCAGAATATGGGTGCAACCGATTTTTGAAAAAAAAACTAGTGTACCTTATAGAGAACCTCTAATTGAACAACTTTTACTTATAAATTAATCGGCGCTCACGTACAGGAAAGGAGATAATTAATAATTAAGGTGCTCACCGAGTGATTTTTCCATGTCACATTTTTAGTCGTATCTGTTATACACACCGTTGAAATTATGAAAATTGTAATAAATGATGTTTATTTCACTTTACCACACAACAATTACATTTGATTTTTATGTTTTTTAATAACTTTTCTCAACACAAACATAATAATGGTGGAATTCTGTAACTTCTCGGAAGCTTCGGTTATCGTAGGCCCTGGCAACGAAGTGACGTTGCGATGACGATTTCAGAATTTTTAGAGTTAAGTGACGTAGAAGTGTCACGAGGTTTTTGGTCATCAAGTTTTGTAGGTTATAATTTTATATTTATTATCGTTCTTGTTTGCAAATATAAATATGACTTTATAGCATTATTGTTACATGTAGACCACAACAGGTAGGGATTGTCTATGTAAAATATATTTATAGAGTGTAATATATTCCCTTTATTCCAGAAATTGTATGCCTTTTTACGAAACCAGTTAATCGATCATGTAAAAGCATTTTAAGCGAAAGTTTTGGAGTTCGGAGCCTTATCCAGGTAAATAATATACATATATGTAGTTACATTTGAAGATTACTTGAAGTGTCTATACCTATACAGTGTACATACATAATATCTTTGTTACAGGTCTAAACAATATTTAGTTTATGGATATTTTACATTCTTTGGCAGCTACCAGAATAATAGCTTGTTTTATTTGGTGAGATATCAGTTAGTTGTGTAATTCATAAGATCACATGATGAGGAAATTTGTTGGGCAGATAAAATTTCCCGTAAACTGTGAATCAAAAAAATGTTATGCATGGGTAATTATGTTGTACGATAACATTCTAATAATGTAATCTACATATTTCAATGCAGGTGATATTGGTTATCTTATGGAACTATTGTTATTCAATCCAATAAATAATTCCTCAGAAGCATGCTTAATATTGAATTGAATATTATCGAAATGACAAATACTATTTTGCAAAGTTGTTATTGGTGTTGCTCCATATTCTGCACATTAATGTACCATCCTGTGAAAATAGCTAGTATAATTTACAAATACTGTATATCATGGCACTAAAGAGTAATTTACAATTACGTAAGGCAATGACGAACACCATATTACAGGTAAAATTGTGACATATTCTATATTTTATTATGTATATATATATGTACATCTTTTAGTTCAAAACCAGAAAAATTATTTGGAAATTGGAAGAATGTGAGGCATCCCAAAGTGACTGGAAGCATGCACTTGCATTTTTAATGTATATAAAAGTGTTTACAACTAATTTAAAACAAATAGGTTGTCTTATGAACCAAACCCTAAACATGAAAATAATGTACATATTAAATATATAAGAAATAGGATATAAAATTTGTGTAAATGATTTATGCAAAATCTTGGATTATATTGAAAATCTGTTGAAAGTATCTGGTAAAATATTAAATTTACCATGTAAATTTAACATCAGTGCATTTACATAGTAAACAAAACATACTGCCACACTTTAGATAGGTATAAAAAAATGAGGGAATAATTTATTATAGTACATTAGTCGATACATATTTTAAAATGAAATATGCCTTTACTGTAATTCACACATATCTCATAAGTTTACTTTACCTTGTAATACTTTTGCTTGGAGTCTTTCATTTATTTGCATATATATTTCTTTTCTAAGTATTGTTTATATTCCAGGTACTGTAATTGCTTTTCTATAATTTTACCATTATAATATATGTGCTTTTTTTATATGTTAATAAAAAAAATATATTTGGCAATAAAATATATTTTATTTTTCAATAAATAAGTAAGATTTAAAAGGAAACACATAAGTGATATCTAGTATTAATATAATTATTCAAGTCCAATGTCTTCATTATTTTATAATACATACTGGTATATTTTTTAAACCATTAAACAATAATTTTTTATATTCTTATCGTTTTTTCGAGTTGAAAATGTGCCAATTTTAGCTACTGAATATTACTTTCCTGTTAAAACTGCACATAAACATAACATTCAATTCCTATATCTTCAGTGGCTCGACAACAATATCCTGCAATTGAATGATTTGGTGTACTCGATATCAAATGTTATTGTGTAGGCCTTTTCCTAGTCAGGTAATACATTCCTACAACTAGTAAAATACAAATGATTTGGGACGAACAACAATATTGAAACCAAGTGCAACCATATATTAGAAGATTGGTCAATTTTCTAAATACAAAATCATCTATATCCTTCAACCATTTATATACTTTGCCCTATGCTGTAAAAACTTAATGTTACCTTTTTGGAGCCTAAAGCATTAATCGTTCAATATAGTTACATATTGATAAAATCTTTGCGGTTTGACTTCTTATGAAAAAGTCAACCTTAAATTGTGAAGTTATTGTGAACACCATGATAGACTTTTTCGAACATTTAGTTTGTGCACATTTCACATGCGTTATGTTGTATGGATATTGTCTGCTGGGTTTATGTATTTTCTTGTGTTTAGGTACTCTTGTAAGAAAAACAATGTCCACTTTATAGGAATACCTGTTCTTGTTGGCTTCATAGAAAAATCACATTTCATCATCCACAGACGTGTCCGAAAAGACATTTATCTGCAAATTCACTATACACTACTGTCATACTACGTCCTTTGAAACTCCCTTAATGGTAGCAGTTCTTGCTGAAATTTGGCCACAGTATAAACCTATGTTTATACTATGTCTTGGCATTACAAAATTTTCCGTACATTTTCTTTAAAAAAAAATGTTTGCAATCGCTTATATTATATTTCAAGCAATTTTCGTATATATGGTATATATTTACGAGATGATATGTCTGTTTACATGTTAAACATAAAGGTTATGTACAAAAAATCGTAAATTGACACTTCTACGTCACTAACTTTAAAAATTCTGAAATCGTCATCGCAACGTCACTTCGTTGCCAGGGCCTACGATAATCTGAGCTTCCGAGAAGGTTACAGAATTCCACCATTAGAAACTTAACCTTAAAACACCTATTGGAAAAAGCCCATTCCATCTTTCATGCGGATTCGGACCAACTACTGTCATCCATAGAGTTATATATAACATAGATGGTCGAACAAACCACTTGTATTTTACAATATTTATTTGAAAATTATATGCAAATCAGTAATAAAAGACGTTATAAAGTGTATATTATTTATAAATTTGTAGTTTATTGCATTGATTTTTTTACATGCCTTTTAAGATTATACATAATTGTTTCAGATATTTATAATTCCCTTTTTGCACATTTACATGATTTATACTGCAATCATTGCAATGATTATTCCCTTAATTTATAGATTTTTTTACTCTTTTACCATCTGCCTTCCCCCGATGCAAATTCCGTTCTGTTGTTGCCGCCCCCCTTCACTCGTATTTCGGTTGATTTATACCACTTTTTTTGTTTTGCCGCCCCCTTCACATAAGGGGGCGGCAAGAATATTTGCTTTTGCTTTCTGTACCCCATTCGTTGTGCGCACTCGTATTTCGGTTGATTTATACCCATTTTTTGATGTTTTGCCGCCCCTCCCCCCACCCCCACGCGCAGTCAGTGTCGGCACCTTTGATCTTTAGAAACCAAGTTGTATGTTCGCGCATTGTAATGCGCAATGTCGCATAGCGGAGAGATCGGAAAGTTATTTAATAAGCAGGTCTGGATCTAATCCTATTTTAAAATAATCGGGGCCGGATTAACTAAATTTGTTAATAAATGAAAGTATTTGAATTAGAAATATTTAAACAATAATTATGTACGTTATGCATATCATTGTCTTAGATTTGAAACCTGTGGCCAATTTAACAAATTTTACAAAATGTTGAAAACTATTTTGGTAAAGTCTACTAGATGGAATAAAATGATTTGGACGAAAATTATACATTTAATGCTAGTTTGAATATATGAGTTACATTTAAATATTACTATATTTGATATAATTTGTAAATGTTGCAAAATAACAAAATTAAAAACTATCTTGGAAAAAAAGCCTAATAGATGGAATAAAATTATATATTTTAATGCTAGTTTTAATATACGAGTTACATTTAAATTTTACAATATTTGACATATTTTATAAATGTTGCAAAATAACTTAAAATTAAAAACCATCTCGGAAAAAAGTCTCATAGATGGAATAAAATTATATATTTTAATGCTAGTTTTAATATACGAGTTACATTTAAATTTTACAATATTTGACATATTTTATAAATGATGCAAAATAACTTAAAATTAAAAACCATCTTGGAAAAAAGTCTCATAGATGGAATAAAATTATATATTTAATGCTAGTTTTAATATACGAGTTACATTTAAATTTTACAATATTTGACATATTTTATAAATGATGCAAAATAACTTAAAATTAAAAACCATCTTGGAAAAAAGTCTCATAGATGGAATAAAATTATATATTTAATGCTAGTTTTAATATACGAGTTACATTTAAATTTTACAATATTTGACATATTTTATAGATGTTGCAAAATAACTTAAAATTAAAAACCATCTTGGAAAAACGTCTCATAGATGGAATAACATTACATATTTTAATGCTAGTTTGAATATATGAGTTACATTTACCATAAAAAGAAAGTCATTCAACCCCACTGTTATGTTCCATTTACTGGTTAATCTGCATAAAGTTGCTTTTGATGGCAAATGGAGAATATCAGATAAAAATCTATAAACTTTAGGGCTGAGAAAATATATAGTTAACGCAAACTGTTTAAATTCATTTGTATATCTGAAACCATGAGCCCTTTTACTTGATAATTTCAGCTGCATTTTAAACAGATTAACCGTGGCCTCATTAAAATGGCTTTCACAAAATGTAATAAAATCAGCATCAGAAATCTGATTTTCTTTCTCTGTCAGAGTAGAAACCTTCCCTTCGGCTCTCTTTAGAATACCTTTCAAATACCGAATCTCAGTTTTTAATTTGCTCTTCCTGGGACTTGTAGCTGACAGGCTTTGCGGTGTTTGCACATAAATGTTAGCTAAACATAAGAAATATAATTTAATGATATCACATAAAACATCAAAAACTGTTATTACCTGTATGAGTTTCAGTATGTTGATCGGTAATCACATTAACATCTTTACTTGTGCCTGGTAGTGGATCATCTTTTTACACAGGTGTAACATCTGTAAATTCTGTAAAATAGAATTATCATATATAAAAAAAGGTGTATGTAATCTTGGTTGTTAGAAAAATCACAGAGGCATCAAAATCAAATAAATATAGCAAAGCTAGTTGCAATCAATATATTTGTGATTAATTTGATATAATCAACATTTAAAAGAATTTTTTATTAAGAAAAGATTAATTTCAAAAAATAAACAGTTGATTTTATGAGTTTATCTATCCTAGGGCTTACCTGTAAGAAATAAAGTGGGCACTGCAGTAATTTCTAGCCTGTTTTTCATTACATTTTTGAAGTAAGAGTTTTCAAAATGAATGCTACAGACTTTGGCATTTTTCTTTACAGAACTTGTTTCTCCAATTCCAGCAATCCACTCCTTACGCCTAGTGCAGAAAAAATTATTAATCATATGCAACTATTATTATGTACAAGAATGCCTGAATGATGTAGCAATTTTAACCATCAATAATTTACGTCAATATTTTTTTATATTTTACAATAACTTTTTATAAATTCTATAATCCTTTATGTCGTACTTATGTGCATGTATATCTGAATATTTATTTGAATTTTAGGCTTACCTTATTTCCTCAGATGGAATATTAAAAAAACTAATGTCCTTTGAATACACACTTTTACACTGCGGTACACAACACTTTATACTCATTGTACTCGATTAATTTAACACACTAAATCAAATAAATCTTTTGCAATTATCCACAAAAACCTAATTCACTTCAAAAACGGTTGGTTATTTTCAAAAGCACGTACTAAGATCTGTTGACAAACAAACTATAAACAAGTCTAATTCTGTTTCTTACCGTCACTGCGACATTGCGCATTACAATGCGCAAGAAACAACTTGGTCTCAATAAATTTTGGGAGTGCAACTACTGGGAAGGTTTATACTGTGGTCATGATATACATCTCCCGATGACATATTTGTATCCATCTTGTATTTATGATAAATAAATATTTAGCAACGTTTATTATTGTTTCATTAAACGTTACATGGTGTCAGAGTGGTTTTTGTACATACAAAATGACTGAACCGAGTACTGAAACAAAAAGTAATGCTGCACATGGCTTACGTCCGCCAAAAAACCTAATAATAGAAGGCGATATGGCAAAATTGTGGTCTGAATGGGTTCAACAGTTTAAATGGTACGCAACGGCAGTACAGTTAGATAAATTGTCCCAAGAAATGAAGGCAGCAACTTTAATGACTATAATGGGTCCCGAAGCAATAACCATATTTAATACTTTCGGATTGACGGACGCTGAACAGAAAAACATAGATATAATTATTTCTAAGTTTGATGAATATTTCAAGCCCAAAATAAACATCACATATGAGAGATACAAATTTAACATAATAAAACAAGAGCAATCGGAAAGTTTTACTGAATTCATAACCAGAATCAAAACACAAGCAAAGAAATGTAGTTTTGAAGCATTACATGATAGTCTCATAATGGATAAGATCATTGTTGGAATTAAATCAGACACCCTTCGAGAGAAACTACTTGTCGAAGCTGATTTAACATTGGACAAAGTAATTGCAGCGTGCATGTCAACAGAACAGGCAACAAAGCAACTTAAAGCCATTCAAGAAAACCAGCATACAAAAGCAGTGGACATCATAAAATCAAAAGATAAGTATCAATCCAATGTCAGACAAGAAAACACAGATAATAAAACTTTTTATTGTAGTAGGTGTGGAACGACTCATCAAAAGAAAAATTGTCCAGCAAACCGGAAAACTTGTGGTAAATGCAAGAAGAAAAATCATTTTACTAATATGTGTAGAATGAAGGAAAGAAAAGAAAGTCAATGTTATAGAAAACACTGAGGAACAATTTTTATATATTAGTGCAGTAGAAAATAATATTGTCACCGGAGCAGTAATTACTGGCTGGACTGAAAAGGTAAAAGTGGGTCATAATACATTCACAGTAAAACTAGACACAGGTGCACAGTGCAATGTGATACCCAGCACACTAGCAAAAATGCTTGAGGTTCCAATAAAGTCGTCAATGACTAAAAAACTAATAGTATATGGAAATCATCAGATTGATGTGACAGGTGAAGTAATGCTTGATTGCAATATAAAAGATGTAAGTAAAATAATCAATTTCAAAGTAGTTAGTCACAACGTAACACCCATACTAGGAGTAGACTCGTGCATGGAATTTAATTTAATTGCAAGAGTAGATGAAGCCATTCCTAATGAAATATACACAGGTCTAGGTTGTTTAAAAGGATTTGAGTATGAAATAGATATTGTACCTAACCCCAAATTTGAGATAAAACCTTGTCGAAAAATACCACATGCATTACGTGAGGAGGTCAAACAGGAATTAGCAAATATGCAAAAATTAGGTGTAATTATTCCTATTAAAGAGCCAACTCCCGTAGTCAGTCAGATGGTTCTAGTATATAAAAATAATAAATTGCGTATATGTATGGATCCATCGAATTTAAACAAAAATATTCTTCGACGACATTATCCACTGAAAACAGTTGAGGAAATATCTTCAAGAATAAAAGGATCAAAATATTTTACAATACTGGACTGTAATAAAGGTTTCTGGCAACTTCCTGTAACTAAACGTACAGAAAAATACTTGGTGTTTGCAACGCCTTGGGGAAGATATGCAATGAAACGTGTTCCATTTGGTTTGTGTTCAGCACCTGAGATATTTCAAGAAGTTATGAGTACACTTCTCAAAGATATAGAAAATACAGAATCGTCCATGGATGGTATACTTATTCATGCAGAAACACAAGAAAAATTAAAGAATATTACAGAAAAGGTAATTAAAAAATTACAAGAATCGGGTCTAAAACTAAACCGTGACAAATGTAAATTTGAAAAAACCGAAGTTAAATTTCTAGGACACATACTGACAGATAAAGGTTTGAAAGCAGATCAAGACAAAATTCAAGCAATACAGGATCTAGGAGTACCACAGAATAAAAAGCAACTACAAAGATTGTTAGGCATGGTTACCTACCTCAATAAATTCATACCAAATTTATCGGAAATTACCGAACCGGTAAGACAATTGTTGAAAAAAGACAATGAATGGGTTTGGACGGATAATCAACAGAATGCATTTATGGAAATTAAGAAAGTAACGTTGTCCGTCGATGCTAGCTCAAAATGCCTTGGAGCAGCGTTATTGCAAAATGGTCACCCGATCGCTTATGCAACAAAGGCTTTAACACAATCGCAGCAAGCTTACCCTCAAATTGAGAAGGAAGCATTAGCTGTAAGGTTTGGCTGTCAGAAATTCCATGAATATGTTTATGGGAAACGACTAGTAATCGAGAGTGATCATAAACCTCTTGAAACGATCTTCAAAAAATCTATAATGTCAGCACCCCCGCGACTACAAAGAATTTTGCTGGACGTATGTCAATATGCACCTCAATTAATTTATAAAAAGGGTACAGACATACCAATAGCAGATGCATTAAGTAGAGACTGTGTGATAAATTCAAACCACATTGAAGAAGAGGAATTAGAGGTACAAGTGATATTACCGATATCACCAGAAACTAGTGCAAGTCTAGTGGAAGCTACAGCAAAAGATGAAGAATTACAAGAATTAGTAGAAGTTATTAAAGATGGTTTTCCAGAAGATCTTACAACAATAAACGCAAACATAAAACACTACTTAAACTTTAGAGATGAACTGTCCTATTACAAAGGCCTTATATTTAAAGGTAATAAAATTGTAATACCTCAATCCAAGATACCACATATGTTGTTGAATATTCATACTGGCCATTTAGGTATCAACAAGTGCCTAAATAGAGCTAGACAGTTACTATACTGGAAAATACTATCAAGGGATGTAATCGAATATGTTGAAAAGTGTTCAGTTTGCCAGCGAACACAAAGAAACAACATTAAAGAACCGATTATCAATAAAGAGGTCCCATCCTTGCCTTGGCAAATAGTGGGCAGTGATTTATTTCACCATAACGGCGATGATTTCTTGATTGTCGCTGATAGCTATTCAGGATACTTTGAAATGAAAAAACTACGACAAACAACGTCAAAGCAAGTTGTTGCAACGTTAAAAACATGGTTTGCAATACATGGAATCCCGGAGGTCTTTCAAAGTGATGGCGGACCCCAATATACATCGTCCGAGTTTAAAGATTTTGTCAGAGCTTGGAATATTCGCCATCAAATTTCTAGTCCAAGATTTCCGAGAGCCAATGGATCCTCTGAGAGGTTTGTTCAAACTGCAAAAAACTTATTAATTAAAAGCAAAATGGATAATACAGATTTGCAGTTAGCATTGCTAAACTTCAGAAATACGCCTCGGAATGATAAACTAAAGTCACCAAACGAAAGATTGATGAGTAGAATAACACGATCAACATTACCAGCACACAATAAACTGTTACGACCAAAGGTAGTGCAAGGTGTTAAAAAAGAATTGAAGAAGTTAAGAGACAAACAAAAAAGATATGCAGACAAAGGAACTAGGGAACAAAAGATATTACTACCAGGAGAAAATATACGAATGAAGACAGAAAAAAGAAACTGGGTGCAAGGAACAGTATTAAAGGCAGCTGCAGAACCACGATCATATATTGCAAAAACAGAGAAAGGCGAGTATAGAAGAAATAGTGCACATTTACACACAACTAAAGCTACAATAAAACAGCCAATAGATGTCATACCTAAATTAGCTACAGAGATAAAGATATGCCCAATTTATCAAATAACTTAGGCAATCAAGTACTTGAAGAGAAGTGTCATGACAGTGATGCAATACCGCCGAGTCAGCCAGTGATTACTCGCTCAGGTCGAGTGGTAAAACCTATTGTTAAACTAAATTTGTAACATTAGTATTAACAGATAAAAAGGGGGATGTAAAGTAAAGATGTGTGTTACGGAACGCACTCACAGATGCGTAATGACGAACGTCATGATATACATCTCCCAGATGACATATTTGTATCCATCTTGTATTTATGATAAATAAATATTTAGCAACGTTTATTATTGTTTCATTAAACGTTACACCCTCATCACCATTTGCTGCACATCCCGCATTACATAGGACAAAATAAAGCCACTTCAGTACAACACGTCACTGGTCATTATTTAACAAAATCAAAGTTATGTGTAGACATCTTTCTACTTTCGTATCTAAAGAGAAAATAAAGGACATTCTCCTTCAAGAAGCATTCTACAATGTCAATGACATAAATTAGCCCTGTGTTGATGTTATCATTACATTTTTGCTTGATGTGCTATTGTGTAAACTGTATGTATATCTTATTATTGATATAATAAATTTATTATTATAATAGAAACACTATCCTTCTTACTGTAAAAGTGTTATAATTAATCCTGCTTTTACACCCACAATACTTCATCTCATCAGGGAAGTCGCAGCAACTTTCATTATACATTTACATTCTTGGTAATTATCAATATAGTAAGTACTGCCTACACGTGCTCTGTATATGGACGTTTCTTCAATTTGTATATATTTACCTGCGATTTTAAAAATTGCTTTCAATAATAGTAATTCCTAATAATTGAAGTTGCGTTGGGGTTATCAAACAAAACTAGTTTAAAATATATAACACTTTCGGCTGTTACTTTGTGAAGATTCATGATACTGGATATAAGGTACACCGGGGCCTTGTTTATTAATACTATAGTTATACAACTGAAGGTTAGTTCGGGTAGGTAGCCAACAGAGGGGTTGGGCAGTAGGATGTGCCCATTCATAAATTTCTCCCGCTAAATTTGTTATAGTAAAAGCAGTCTTCTCGTAGTAGTAAAGAGAAGCCAATGGGAGCTTAAAGGAAGTGACGCAATTATCCAATTACACCAATCGTGTTTGTTACAATTTTGTAGGCGTTTTGCTGTAGATTTAAATATCCTAAAATATTTTGAATTAAGGGATATAAGTCTACTGACACTAATTTTTCAAATTCCAAAAATAAGTGATGATGTGATTGTGGATGTTAAATGTTATTCTAAAATACATATTGCAAGACGATGTAACGAAGAAATGTCATTTTTCCTATATATTTTATCTTATAATTGACAATGGATATTGCTTGGTTATGAATTAGTTTGTTTGTATAACTTGTTGGGTATGTACTATCCTCAACAATAATTGATGATTATTCATTCAGACTTGCATCATGGCAGTTGTTGTTACGATTCAGGCATAGATAAAATAAAAATAACTAGAACCATAATAAAATAAGTAATGTCAAAGCCGAGTACATTTAAGTGTGTATCTAATTAATTTTTATGAAGTGATATACCTTACTTCAACCAGTATGAAGGCTAAAATTCTACTTATATGACACAATAAAATCCATGAAGATTTCAAACAATTTCAATTAAACGTGGGTGAAAGAAAAATTAAATAGTAGAAATATAAGTAAGCTAGTTTTATAATGACATGTAATGTCGAAACTGCAGTCACATAGTGATTAAAATAAAGTGAAGTTATTCAAATTTAATTGAGTGTTTTATTTTACTTATATCCAGTATCATGAATCTTCACAAAGTAACAGCCGAAAGTGTTATATATTTTAAACTAGTTTAGTTTGATAACCCCAACGTAACTTCAATTATTAGGAATTACTATTATTGAAAGCAATTTTTAAAATCGCAGGTAAATATATACAAATTGAAGAAACGTCCATATACAGACCACGTATAGGCAGAACTTACTATATTGATAATTACCAAGAATGTAAATGTATAATGAAAATTGCTACGACTTCCCTGATGAGATGAAGTATTGTGGGTGTAAAAGCAGGATTAATTATAACACTTCTACAGTAAGAAGGATAGTGTTTCTATTATAATAATAAATTTATTATATCAATAATAAGATATACATACAGTTTACACAATAGCACATCAAGCAAAAATGTAATGATAACGTCAACACAGAGCTAATTTATGTCATTGACATTGAAGAATGCTTATTGAAGGAGAATGTCCTTTATTTTCTCTTTAGATACGAAAGTAGAAAGATGTCTACACATAACTTTGATTTTGTTAAATAATTACCAGTGATGTGTTGTACTGAAGTGGCTTTTGTCCTATGTAATGCGGGATGTGCAGCAAATGGTTATGAGGGGTGGAGACTTCTGTAATCTCACCCCTAGTCATGAGGTGTGACAGCTTTTTCAAAGCCCTCCTTAGTTGTTGCAGAATATGTGTCTAGGCTAATGGACTTATCGTAAGTTCTCCGAAGAGAGGTTTGCAGCGAATAGTTTGTGAAACACAGACAATTGCTCGAACAGCCTTCTTCTGCAGGATGAACACCTTTTCTACATAGGCCTACTTACCACATATTGGTTAAATATTGTTGATATGTGATTTGATAGTCCATAGTATGTCGTTATTCCAGTAGACTATCAGTTATAAATCTGATACGTCTAATTGCATAAGTAGCAGAAGATAAGTGTTTGACTAATTCAACTATCTGCGGCTTCCATATTAATCTTGTGTCTAGTCTAATATCAAGGAATTTTCAATTCGTAGAATATATGTTTGATCTATGGTTACTAGTAAAATAAATTGTCTCACATTTATCCTGGTTAAGTGATAAATGATTGGCTGTGAACCATTTAAATTTTTAAATTCTGAAGATACCAAAACCTTAAAATAATGTGGTGTTTATAATGCATTTTCTTTGTAAAACGTACTACCTACATTATAGGTTTGAAAGCCTCACATAAACCAGTCAAGTTGACGAAACCATGCAAAGCAACTTAATAAATGTTGTGGTTCGGATAGCTTTTAATTACTTTTTCTTCTTTTACATAATATATCTAGTAATACCGAATATATAGAAGACTGTTTTAGACATACCTGTTGAACACATAAAAACAAAATAGAATAACCCAAACTCTGAACCCGAAACAGACTGACATTTCATGTAGGTATTTAATAAAAATGCTGACTTTTTAATACCGTTTTCTTGTTTAGATTTATTTCTTTAAAAAACATGAATACGTTTTTTAAAAAGCCTTTTGTATGTCTTTTTTTTTATTATGTTATAAAAGGGTAATTGTGAGTATAATAAGGGAAAAAAATAGTAATACTAGAATTCTTCAATAAAACATTTACTTAAATCTACTTTATCACAGTTAAGCTATATAGGTTATGTTGATACGTAATTCAAGAGCAAAGGATGTGAAAAGCAGATCAAACAAAATATACTCTTATGTAAAATTTAATAGAAAATATCAAAATATATTTACATTTTTTATAAACTTCCGGATTAAATAGTGGGAGTGGCGTTCAGAATATTTTATTGGCTCAGCACTTTCATTCATTCGTATTAATCCATTTGAAAGATATCAGAGGACGACACTTTACTACATAAGAAATATTTACAGTTTTCTCTAGGTTGTATAACTATAGTATTTATAAACAAGGACCGGGTATTGTTTCCCGCAGCGCCATCTAACAAAATGAAAACGTTTTATGTTCTTTTACCACTGTAAACAAGAGCATTGATTATATATAAGGAGATATATCAACGAGTACTTTTTCACAAAAATTGTAAATATTCTCAATAGGTGTCGGAGCAAACCAAAATTACCATCTTATGCAGTTTTTCCCACAATTTGGGAATTGTAGATTTAGCGCTTTCTGGTATTTATTGGAAGTACTAAAATTTGGTTCACAGCCTGCTTTGTAAATATGTAATAAATCCTACTGATTTGACACTTTGTTTACATTTGTATAAATCGACATAATATAGGGCCAAAAAATCATCCTCTATTTTTTTTTCTAAATGCTCCTTTGTATTATTACGGAAAATGAATATAAATAGGCAAGTTGCTTGAAATAAATGAAAGAAACAGTATTTCCTGCTTTTCTCACCTCACATAATTGTTTTAGATATATATTGTGATCAGAGATTAGAATCAAATGGCGCAGTCAAGCCAAAATTTTTATCCGCGGTTTGTATTGCGTGAAGGCCGATATAGAAGGCGCTGGCATCAAAAAATTACAGTTTTCAATAACACTAAGCAAATAGCGGGCGATTCAAAATGTATTTGGTAGCGGGAAATTCAAAATTAAGTTTATTAAAAATTAGGGTTTAATACCGCGAGATCAAAAATATATTGATAAAGGTTTGCCATGGAATGTAAAAATCTGTCTTAAGTTATATCATTAAGTGTCATACTGTCATTAATATTTGTCATTTTAAGAGAAAATATAATGCAGTGTGACACTTAATGATATAACTTAAGACAGACTTGTACATTCCATAGCAAACCTTTTTCAATATAATTTTTGATCTCGCGGTACATGATCACAACACTGTCATCAAATTGCATACTATTTACTAGTTCCCGTAGTAATGAGGAATCATTGCTAAGGAAAACAGTATGCAGTACGATATTCAATTACAATGCTGTAACCACACAATAACGTTTTAAAGAAAAGAATTACTTAAATAATTACACTTTAATATTGCTACGTAGAAAAGGTACAAAGTACATTTATGAATATTAATAACTAACATCTAACACGTATGTTTTAGTTAAATTACCAGTACAAAAATAAAGTAACGAAGAATAGCATAATCTACCAAAAGTAGAATATTCGACTAACAAAGATATTTTTAACATTAAGATAGAATTTCTGTTGAAAAAGCACAAGTACCTACTCAAAATACTACAAAGTAGAAAAGGTATACATTTATGATTACTATTGAAAAATTATAGCTAACATCCAACATGTGTTTTAGTTAAATTACCAGTACAAAAATAAATTAACGAACAATAGCATAATCTACCAAACGTAGAATATTTGACTAACAACTATATTTTTATTAATAGAATAAAACACCTTTTTCACAAAAAATAGTTTAATAACTAGATGTCACATTTTGTGTGCACTGCACACATCGTCAGTAATAACAGTTATTACTGACGATGTGTGCAGTGCACACGAAATGTGACATCTAGTTATTAAACTATATTTTGTGAAAAAGGTGTTTTATTGTATTACTATTTCTATATTTCACAAGTGTCCAATATATATTACTACAAAGATAGTTTTAACAATAAGATAGAATTGCTGTTGAAAAGTACAAGTACCTACTCAAAATACTACAAAGTAGGTAATTAAACCCGATAGATACACAATGACTTAAGCTCATGTTTACTACCACCATTTACAAAATCTTGTATTACATAAATGATGAACATAAAATAAGGTGACATAAATAAAAATATGGATACATAAGATACCTAACAAATTTAGTAGACGTCTTTTCATCAATATATAATTAAAAGAGTGACAATTAGGGCTTAAAAACTAAATAATGTTAATTACATGGCTATAGAACAAAACAAAAAAATTAAACCTGCAATAACTAACACCAAATTGGTTAATTTATTGTTGTCGTAAAACAAATGAGACTTCCAATGATATGGCTGCCTTAAGCTCCGTGGGTGGCCTCATGGGATGGAGTGTCGGCACTGCATTTCTGTTGAAGTGTACTGAATGAGGGTGTGCATAGTATGCTGTGTCAAAATGTAGGCTGCAAAGTTTCTTATTACATGTTGTACTGGCATCTAGCACAGGTTTCATGCCCATTTGCTGTTGCCAAGTTTCGCTCCTGAATAATAAAATATAATAATTACAACTGTATACTAACAAATATCAACGATAGTATAAAGGCACATTTTCATTATAGGAAACTGCACAGGAAAATCATTAAGAAAAACCATAAATGCTTCTGTACCAAGAAATCTGAAGTTTCTATTAACACTGCTAAACATGGATTGATTGCTTGTTAAAAAACATAATATAGAAACTTAAAAACAAGTAGTAAGTTTTTCGTGTAGTTTAAAGGCTTTCTTATACACCCATAGGGTTAAACTGCAGTTGAGGTGTCGGGCGACTAGTGTACCTTATAGAGAACCTCTAATTGAACACCTTTTTCTTATAAAATTATCAATGCAAACATAGAGAAATGGAGATAAAAAATAAATTAGGTACTGACCAAGTCAATTTTGCAGGTTACATCTCATGTAAGGTATCCCATATAGATCATTGAAATCATGAAAATCACTATAATTGATGTTTATTTCACATAATCACACACAATTTAGGTCAATTTGTATGTTTTCTTATGACTTCTGCGATTTTAAAAGCACCATCAAATGTCAACGAAAACAGCTGATATCATGTGATCTCGTATTTACAATTTTGCTAAAATTCAATCAAAGAACGTGGAAATCAAAGGTAATTGTTGTGTTGTGAGCTTAAATAAACATCATTTATTGCGATTTTCATTATATCAATGCTCTATATGGGATATCTCACATGGGCTGTAACCTGCAAGATTAACTCGGTGAGTACCTAATTTATTTTTTATCTCCATTTCCCTACATTTGCATTGATAATTTTGTAAGAAAAAGTTGTTCAATTAGAGGTCCTTTATAATGTATACTAATCATTTTGTCAAAAATCGCCTGACATCTCAACTACAATTATTCTCACTTATATTATACTCCTAATAATTGCCAATTACTTACTTAATTTTCATTTAAACTTTAATTGGTGTAATCGGAAACCAACAAAATCCTTGCTACAACCAGGTGGTCCTTGTTGCACTTAGAATCAGAACTACAAACAAAAAATCTCCAGCTCACCTTCGGGTTATATGTCAACTATTAGTGCCATTAGTTACTTGTTCGCATTCTCGGAAAATATGCATCGCTCTTGCTTGTACGCAGCACATACAATTGATACAATGCACCAGCTTCTATCCATATTTTAAGTCTAAAAATGCATTATGTCAACTTAATAAAATTATCATATTACTCTTTACAGAACTTACGGTACGATTATAACACCACTAACTAAGTAGTAATAAGAAAAATAATGTTTAGCAACACACACAAAATTTGTTGGTTAACGGCCTGTACGCGCTTGCATAAAACAGCACAGTAGTAGCGACATCTCAATTATTCGGTTAAAGTCATGATTCAAATTTACTTCTATACTCCATTCAGTATAAGAATAAAGCATTGGGAAAGATAGGGCTTAAAATAAACGTTTGTGATTGGTTGAAATCGAGTGTGCATTTACACCGGCAAAATAATCGCATTTAGCTCGTTCTGTCAAAAATTTGTTTACTGACAGTTTTGTTCAAAGATTTTGTCGATTTCCGTATTTTACATAGTTATTTGTTGTTAATATTCTTAAAAAATAGTTCTTCTTAGAACTCGCAAGTGAAATATTCATTTGTTAAGGTATTTTATCAATTTCGTTATTTCGTAATCGCTAATATTCTATAGTACGGCGGAAGCATTTTACCAGGTCCTTCACAAAATCGTAAAGGGAAACACATAAGATCTGGACAAAGGCAAATGGCTTATAATGTGTACATTAAGCATAAAGACAATATGTCTAAAACAGCTGCAGTCAATCAAACAGCAGAGGAAGTGGGTATTAATAGGAATACAATGTACTGCATTATTAAAGAAATGGAATTATATGGAGTTCCAATTTCTCCTCCAAGAAAAAGAAATTATCGTCATACTTACAATAAATTGGATGAAGCACAAAAAAGTACAATTAGACGACATGTGCATTCCTTTTTCTTGAGGAATGACTTACCAACTTGTACAAAAATGTACGTAAATGTCAAAATATAATGATATCAGATATGTATATCCCTGCTATCCATCTGACAGTAAACATATGTTTTACTTGTTTTCAAAATACAAAGTTCATCGTGTGTAAACTGTGCTCATATTGTAGCGCCATCTACTTTATTCTTAGACTGAATGGAGTATAGGTCTCTTGTTTCTAACACCGTGGCGCCCTCTAGGTGCGCCTGCATTAGGTAGATTAGGCGGCAAAACCCCTCATTTAAGTGAACCATCCGGTAATCCGTGATTGTGATATTTTTATTATTTGTTTTGACTTGTCATGCTTTCTAAATATATACATACGTCTGTATGTGCAATATATTGAAGACCAAAATTCTTATTTTCCTACCTTTAGTGACTTAATAAGTTCCTACACAAGCCCCATAAGGTATTTTAAGTTTCAATAAAAACATATTAAGATTTCGATGACCCTGCAAATGCACAATATTTTTTCTCAGTTTTTGTTCAATGTGTGTGTATATGATCCCTGTTTTTATAATATACTTATATAAACAAGGATGTGATGAATGTTATTAAAATAGATAATGAATGTATCTATAATGATGTGTCCTATCAAAACAATTATTGAAGAAATGTAAACGAAATGTTTTAATTAGGATCGCTAATATAATCGCAGGAATAAGATAATCTCTGTGTATTGGAATTGAGCCAGTGAATTCTAAGTTAGCCGTTTGTAAAGTGTAAGTAGGTTGGCTATTGTTGGACAACTCAGTATATTTATCTATCTGAATATGAACTATCTTTGTTTTATTTGTTATTTAATTCCTGCCTTACTTTCTTATTTTCTGGCCATAATTAAAACTATTCGTGTGCTTACTGTATAGCGGTGATTTACTCTATTATTCATTAAGTATATCGCGTTCGCTATTTAGAGGGATGCTTTCTGTCTGTATGTATTAGGAAGTGAAAATATTTATTACAGTTAATAGAAAATCTGTTTGACATAGGTGTTACATTACATACATAGGTACTCAGGTACTTTCCAATGTTTTACAAAAATTGATTTATTCCAAATGTATAATTTTACATATTATTAAGGATAAAACAAGAGACATGCTTGAAATTACTTTATTTGATTTTTTACATAGATTTTTTTATAATAAATAGCACAGAAATCAATAGAAATAACAAATAATTTATAGATTCTTCACCTTTTTTAATTTCAAGCTTTCTTTGCCAATTACATGCTTAGAAGAAGTAAATTTACATCTCTTAAAAATGACACATGTTATGCAACGTTCTAATAGTTGCACCTTATGTTGTTTACAAGGTTCGTCAGTTAAAAACGATGTTCTTTCCAGATTTTTTGTAACTTTGTTTAATATCCTTTTGCGTAGTTTCTTCTTATGTTTTGTACAATCAAAATATTTTTCAAATGTATCTAAAGTCAATTTAATTGCTTCACATAGCTGATCTGTTGGTGCTAATAAACTAAATGCACCTTCTTCAATATATCCATACATTTTATTTAATATGAGTAATTCATTTTTATTGGAAAGTGTAGAGGTAGTATCAACAAAAGAGTGGTAGCAAATTTTACATTTTGATTGCTCAAACGATGTTCTAGCCAGGTAGCCGGCGAAATATGTAATACTGCATTCTTGTAATGTAGTTTCGGTTTTTGTAGGTGTTTCAACAGTCCCTCCTGATAAAATATCACAAGAAGATGTGGAGAAGCTACTGGAAGAGTGCAGTATTTCTTGCGCTGTAGAATCTAAAGAAATTGGCTCCAATAGATCTATTTCAGTCTCTATTTCTCTTGATTGATGTTCACAGTTTGATGCCTCCGAAGGTGTTAAAAGAGAATTGATTGCATATGAACGGAAAGTGGTTCTGAATGTTCGCGCGCTTGGATTAGGGTTGTATCCTCCTTTTTGACGGAAAATGGAAAATAAATTTTCAATAACATCCTGGTTGGTTTTTCTAGTAAGAATATATGCATCAGGATGTTTGGTTGTTTCACTGTCATACAACATTAATATTCCTCGAATTGTTTGTAGGAGTCCATCAAAACATGGTGGTCTTGATGGTGCTCTTGTTTGGTTATTTTTTTTTAAATTTTGAATAAAGACTAAACTTTCTTCTAATGTTGTTCTTACTAGCGGATGGCTATGATGTAAACTACATTTGTATGGGTTAGGATCATGAAATGTGCTGCTATTGAGTGTATCAAAAAGATTATTTATCGTAGATATAAAATTTGCAGTGTGTAAAGATGTATTTGATCTTAGTTCTCCTCTTGCTACACAAGTCCGAATACAACTTGCCACGGAGTGACTGAAAATTTGTGTAGCTAACTTCACTGACATTTTTTGAAATCCTTTTTTTTTCCTGATTCATAGAATTAATGATTAATGTGCGTATTTCGTTACTAATTTTGCCTTTGCCTTCTCACACGTTTCATGTTGGATGCATGTTGCAATAATGACAATTCATAAAATTGTTTTGACAAAAGGTGAAACACACAGGACGACAAATCGTGAAAGGTACGAAAAACCCTGTAAAATGTTATGAATTATTTTTTACCAAAATTAATATGCTCTTCACTAGGTTCCCATTGATGGCATGCGATATTGCCAATCAGTTGCTTGGCAAATAATAAATTTTTAACCGTATCTATATTTAAACTATTTCTATACTCGTTTTTTTGTAATTGTTATTAGTATTATATTATTGTTATTATTATTACTTGGATTTAATTTAGTACTGAAACCCTTGTTTATAAATACTATAGTTATACAACCTAGAGAAAACTGTAAATATTTTTTACGTAGTAAAGTGTCGTCCTCTGGGGCCCGATTCTCGAACTTAAGAGAAGTGAACGTTCTATTGAGAGAAGTGATAAATCACACTCCCATCCCTCGTTCTCCTAACTTCAAGAAGAGCTATTTTTAGGTAGGGATGTGTGTCGATCGTGTAGGAAATAGCAGTGCAATGTTGCCAGGTTGCAAATGAAGGCGGATTAGGACAATTGTTGTATAGAACAGTGTATATTAGGTAATATGTAATACGAAAACAATGCTTTCATTCAGCAGGCGGATCGGGAACCGATCCCGCTCCAACCGTTCACTTCACAACAGTTGAGTATTCGCTGGACAGGGACCGCTCACCTTTATGTCATCGTCTGTCATCTGGTACTTTTCATTGCTGCCATATGTTAAAATTATAGAGATTAAACCGAATAAACAATAATAATAAATTGTTTTTCTGCATTCAGTTTTGGCGTAGTTTTTAGTGGAAGAGCTGGTTTTTCCAACCCCGAATAAAATACTGGGTGAACTCCAATATTATAATACATTTATTACTGCACAATACCTTTAATTTGCTGTATCTTACTTTTCTAGTAACTTTCTTCAGAAGTATGTGTTAGTTCGGTCTTGGAATGAATCAATGGCGCATGCGTACAGAATACGCTCACCAAGTGAGCATAGAATTTTTCCGCTCACAAAAATGGCGACCGCTCCTGAACATGTTCAGAGTGAGCGCTCGTCTACTGGACATGATCACTGAACAGTTGCGCAACTGTTGCGTCTGCTGAATGAAAGCAATTTCTTTTAAATAGCGTGTGTAATGTTGAAAGGGTTTATCGGTTATATCAGTTGGATTTCCGGAAAGTGTTAGGCTAAACATCGAAATGTGAACATTGTTTTCTACATATCATACATGTGGAAATAATATAACATATAACATAAGTAATAAAAATAATAAAAGAAAATAAAACACCTTTTACACAAAATTTGTTTAATAACTATTTAAACATATTACCGACGAGACATTTTATAATAAGAGAAATACATGTTATACAGACAAATTTTAAATGTAGGGTGAAAAAACGATTAATGCAAAATTACAACGAATATTAACAGTATAAAATTCTGAGAATTAGTTCAATGGTAAAAACAAAATATTTATGAGAAAAAACGGGTAAAACTAACGGTGACAGAATTACGGATTACAATTCTAAATAGGATATTAATGAAAAGTTTAATATATAATTATTTAAACCTATTATCTACGAGACATTTTATAATAAAAATACATATACACAACAATTTTAAAGGTAGTTGAAAAACGATGAAAGCAAAATTACAACGAATATTAACAATATATCATTCTGTGAATTAGTTCAATGGAAAATACAAAATATTTCTGAGAAAGACAACGGGTTAATTTAACAGTGACAGGATTATGGATTAACAATTCTAAATAAGATATTACTCAGAGAAATATCATTATTCAGGAGATAATTTTTGTTTTTTCATGTATATGGCTTCCCACATATCTAAGTTTCTATTGTTGCTTTGTTTAACTAAACTAACATTTTCTAGGCTGAAGTTGTGACCTGTGTCAATATGATGGTACTCCAAAAATGTGTGATAATTTAATGCACGTATAGTATACCTATTCTACTGTACTGCCGACTAGTTATACCATATAACCTATTAATAAAATGCTAATCATGTATTCATTATTCATATTATAAATGCTTCATGTTATTCCAGCCAATAATTAATAAAATACAACCCTTATTGATTGTATTAATTTTTCCTATTACTCCTATTATAAATATGCACCGACTAGCCCAGATATCTATTCATAAGAAATCCATTAGATTTCTAAAAAGTGTATAACTGGTAGTATACCCATCATTAATCTAAACTCTTTCAGTTCATAGTATTTTAATACTAGTAGTTTTTATATTTTACAGTTGGTTTAACTACGCTTGTGATAAAACTTCAATCCATTCTTTAAGAACTCATCTCATATCGTGTCAGTGGTCCGCTATGAATTAAATTACTGTATAAAATAAGTAATTAACCTTTCTTTACTATATTGTAGTACTGGTAAGTAACATTTATTTGCATATAACAAATAAAATTAAATATGTTTTTCTATTTACTGTTACAGATTAGGTATAAATCTCTTGTCAAACCAATGTTTATACTTGATGAATACTTTAGAGCAATAAAACTACAAGCGATATAAATATTCACAAGTTTAATAAATGTCGTGAATAAAAAATTATAGAGGTTGAATTTAAAGGAACATCAACAAATATCTTATTTACAAACAAGACTGTAAACCTATCCAAATGACGTTTTTAATGCACTTTGAAGTTGTGGAATAATAATAACAATCCTTTTATTTTAATGTACTTTATAAGATAAATATTTCTTTATATATTAAAGATTTAGAACCACTTTTTCTAATGAATATTTTAAGACACCAATAATTGTTCTTTTCAAATAAATTACAAGAGAAACGTACGAATAAATAATTAATTGAGGTTGTACGAGTTTCAATTTATCTAACTAGAAAAGATTTAAATTCCAATTGATAATACTTTTAGATTTGCATACTTAATAACCTTCTAATTTTATTTTAAACAACAGTATTACTCTATTACTGAATTATATAAATATTTTCTAAAATATACGTAATCTTTATACGACCTGAATACACTATGTCGATAATATAGGCTTCTAGTTTCAACTGGTTAACAGTATCTTCGTAAGATGTTATCCTTATGTTCTAGATGATCATTGTAGTCTGAATAACCTTCTTCAATGTTGTTTTGGGCCTATTGTCACTGAAAACTGGTTCTGCAATGTGAATATACCTCGATATTTCAGGATTTTGACAATATCTCTCTTCGACGATGAAAAAATTGTGCAACTCCAACCATGGACTTCAAAATCTCTTCGTTCAATGCTGCCTTTGCACTTCTGAACCTCTACGATTGACTGCTTGAAGAAATTAGTTCTCAGAACTGCTATTATTATTTATCTTCAAAGAAATGTTTCTCGGGACTGCTTCAAGAAATTGGTTCTCGGAACTGCTATTATTATTTATCTTCAAAGAAATGTTTCTCGGGACTGCTTCAAGAAATTGGTTCTCGGAACTGCTACCATTAATTAACTCCAAAGAAATGGCTCTCGGGACTGCTTTTAAGGTGAGTAATTTTAAATTATATACTTTAAATTAACTTCTCCTTTCCTAAAATTTTTATATCACTTTGAATTATTTTTCTCGATGAACTTTGTATCAAGAAATTAAATTTGAACACTTTTACTTTATTCTATTCTGTTCTATTAATAGATTTTTGAGTTTTAATATTATATTTCGCTAAAACGCGTCCGTTTTTCTTCAAAATTCTTTCGCATCCCTTGTTTTTATTATTCATCCCCTAGACAACCCTCTACTTTTTCAAATCCACCAATCAATTTCTTCTGCAAATACCTTCTAAACAACATAGAATTTAAATCTTTTTATATGTTTTGAATATCTTCTAATATTAATAACTTTACTAATTTAATTCTTTTCAGCTTTTAAATAGCATCTTATGTACTTTAAACATTTTATAAGCTGGTTCCTATCAATTTACTAACCGGTTGTCAAAATGACACTTTAAATGTCACATCCGGTGATATGAATTTTGAAATGTGATTTTATTCCAATTTAGCTATTCATTATTCAATATTAATTTTTTTAATTACCTTTAACATCATTAACGTCAATTGAATATGTTCTTACACAAATAATAACTTATCCTACAATATACTAACAACATTTTAAATCTCTTCTCTCTAGATTTTGGTAACTACAATGAAAAATGAAACTACTCAATCCCTCAACATACAGGATGACTACAACCTCAAGAAATACTACTCAGATACAGAACATTGTTGTCTTTATCACGTAATTATAAACAAGGTTCAAATAAAATTATTCCAAAACATCATTATCATTAATTTCAATAATTAAATTAATTTTGATGACCAAGTTCATAAATTTAATATTGTTACAGTCTATATTTGTATTGTAACATTTGCCCCTTTTTAATAAATGTAAATTTTTAACTTCTAAAATAAAATTTATATTTATTAAACAATCATTAAAACATAATATAACATAAATTATTACTCCAGCATCATCATATATAATTAATTGTTTGCCATAACTATATGCAATTATTCTATTTTAAAAACTCTAAGTTTTATTCAAGTTAATAATTTTTTTTTTATAATAACAATTACAACCAATAACTTAACAACCTTATTTTTTTTTTTAATGTACTTTCAAAACTTATATACATTTAAATAATCAACCCAATATTTCTGTAAATTTAATATTCTAATCCATATTCCTATTTATAATACTTTATGTGTGTGCTTTGTACCAGTTACACTCATTCATCTCTATTGTTTATATCTTGATAATAATCCTGTAACATAGACACATGATATCTACCTCTAATATAATTTGTATTTGGTTCTATTAACTCATAAGTATTTTCTCCTAACTTTAGATTAACTTTATATGGTCCAATGTATGGCCTTAACAACTTCCCCATAATATTTTTCTTTCGATCAGTAACCCTCAAATTCTTTACAATAACTAAATCTCCTATTTCGTAACTTTTAAACTTCTTCTGTTTCTCCATTTGTTTTTGTTCCCATATCATTTTTTTACGTTTTGATCTTTCTCTCACCAATTCATACCTTTCACTTAAATCGATTGTTTCTTGATTATCCCATGGTCTTTCTGGCATTTCTCCCAAAAATACCGTTACTGGACATAAATCATGTACTGAACTATGCGTATGATTCATTACCTTCTCAATTTGACCAAGATATCTCGCCCATCTATTATGTTTATCTGTTAACAATATTCTTAAATATTTTAAAGTTTCCCTAACATATCTTTCTGTTGGATTTCCTTGAGGATGTCTATACGAGGAAAAATAAGCTTTAATATCTTGATTATACAAATATTCCTTATATCTGTCATTATTAAAATAAGTAGCATGATCTGATAATATAGCTAATGGCTTCCCATACATAAAAAAAATACTCCTATAACGATTGTAATACAGTTTCAGTATCGCATTTGCTTGTTGGTATCAATTTTACAAACTTAGAAAAAATGTCACAAATAATTAGTACATGTCGATATCCTTTTGTACTTGGCAACATATTAGATAAAAAATCGATAGATACCAATTCTAACTTGTCATTTACCATTATGCTTTTACTTATATTTTGATGTGTAATGTTTTTATCTTTCGCCAATTCACATAATCGACACTTCTTAATTTCACTTTTTATTATCCTTTCATCATTTTTACAATAAAAAGCTTCCCTAAATATTAACCAGCATTTTCGTGCCCCAATATGCAAATACTTTTCATGTATATAATTAGTTATTTCTCTAGTATGTTCTTCATTTGTTACAAAAACTTCAGTTTTACCAATTTTCTTTATAATTATTTCCTCTTTTATAGTCATTTCCTTAAAATCTCCTACTTCTTCCAATATTTTTCTTATATCATCAAACATAGGTAGCTTCTGTATGTTTTTAAGATATTCCAAAGATAAAATCCCCGATTGATTCAAAATTACCAAATTCACTTCCAAACTAGTTCTTTTATTAGTTCCATCTTTTCTACTTAGTACATCTGCTGTTATCATTTCTTTACCAGGCCTATATCTTACTTCCATATCATATTGCTGTATAATCAAAGTCCATCTATAAATTCTATTATTATTTAATCGTGTATTCATAATGTTCACTAATGCCTTATGATCTGTCTCTAAGATAAACCTCTTAGCAATTAAATAGTATCTTAATTTAGTAATTGAAAAAATAATTGCCAGCATTTCGAGTTCTGAGGTGGAATATCGACTTTCGCAAGGTTTAAGTGTTCTAGAAATAAAATATATAGGTACTTCTTGATTATCTTTGATTTGTATCAATTCTGCGGCAATAGTATGATTTGAAGCATCTGTACGTACAATAAATGGTAAAGTGAAATCTGGATGTTCTAAATGTAGGTTTTCCACAAAATTCTCTTTCAACTTCACAAAACATTCTTCACATTCCTTATTCCAATTCCATTTGTTTCCTTTCTTAAGTAACTGTAATAAAGGTAACGTTTTTTCACTGAAATTATGCACAAATTTCCTGTAATAATTCAGCATACCAAGAAAACCTCGTAATGATTTTAATTTTGTAGGACGTGGAAAATTTTTAATTTCATCCAGTCTTTGTGGATCCAATTGTATACATTTTTCAGTCACAACATATCCTAAATAATTTACCTGATTCTTAAAAAATTGACATTTCTTTAAGTTCAATTTCATTCCTTCTTCTCTTAACGTAGTAATTATAATATTTAAATGTTTGATATGATCCTCATAACTATTGGAAAAAATTATTATATCATCGAGATAATGTAATGCAAACTCTTCATACTTATCAAGTATTTTATGTAAAAATCTGATTAAAGCTGCAGGGGAAGTCTTCACTCCGAACGGAGCCACGCGGAACGAAAATACACAACCATTTACACTGAATCCACAATATTTCCTAGATTCTTCATCTAAATTAATTAGCCAAAATGCATTTTTAAGATCCAACTTACTATAAACACTTTTATTACCACATTTTGTCAATAATACATCTATGTTTTGAGGTGTTTCGTGCTCAGAACGTAATCTTAGGTTTAATGAGCGAGCGTCAAGGCAGATTCGTAAAGATGCGTCTTTCTTCTTTACTATAACTATAGGATTAATAAAATAACTATTAGACCTTTCTATAATACAAGAATCTTCTAAACGTTTCAACTCCTTATTTACTTGTTCTTGATAGTAGTACGGTATAGGATAATTTTTACAAGTCAATGGTGAATCATCAGTAACCACTAGTTTATGTTCATAATTTCTTGCGAAAACAATTTCTTCATTAATTAACGATATATTCCTATATAAAATCTCTATTAACTTATGCTCCATAACTTTATCCTTTATATCCTGTAATTTAATTTTCCTTTCAATATCTTCATAATTATTTATCGTATCATTTCTACATTCCTCTTCCATCTCTTCATCATAATTCTCATTCCATTCTTCATTATTAATATTATCATGTACATTATCATTTTCAATTATTAAATTATTCATTTCTATACTTAATATATTCTTCTTATAATCATTATAAACATTTTTCTCTTCTTCACTTAATTCTTTTACTATTTTGCATATATTCTCTTTTATATAAATATTACCTTCTTCAAAATTCATAACCATTCCTAACTTTCTAATATTATCTATACCAATTATACAATCATAAAATAAATTTTCCAGGACATAAAATTGCATAAAATAACTTTCTTTACTTATAATCACTTCTGTATTAAAGCATTGTTTTATTGTTCCCATCTTCTTTCTATTTGCTGTAATAATATCAGTTCCTTTTATCTTAATCACACTATTTAAATACCCTTTGACTTGTTTAACTTTACTCTCTTGTATTAATGTAATCTCTGAACCACTATCTATTAAACATGTAAAAACAATATTCTCAATTTCTATCTTAATAAATGGCAAACCAAAATCTTGTACTATAGATACCTCTTCATTATTTTTAAATATACTCTCAGGTCTTTGATAAAATTTAATTGTTTGTAAAGTAATAAAATTGGGTTGATTATTTACCTCTTCTTCTAACAATGAGATGTGCTCGGTTTTGAATTCTGATATGAATCTTCCTTCAAAATCGACGTTTTTTTTTAATTCAACATTATCATTTTTCGCATTATTCTCTTCATTTTCTACCCACCTGATATTATGTATCGGTCTTTGTCTACTTTCGCCTTGATTATCCTTAGATTTATTTCCATAATATTGTCTATTTTGGGAATAATAATTTGTACCAGAAAATGGTGTATACCCTTTATCATTATTATAATTTCTAGGATCTGACTGATAAATATTACCACTCCTATTACCATAATTATTAAACCCTCCTCGTACTGGAGTATTCTGATTATACATGTTTGGCGAAGACCTATTATAATTTAGACTCCTATAATTTCCATTATAGTCATTTTGATCTCGTTGATTTCCACTTTTCAAATCCGTATTATGAAAATAATTAGACCTACTATTATTATTTATTCGTTGATTACCATTATTGACATTGTTTCTAGGTAAAGATGAATAATTATTTGCATTAACGTCATTAAAATCATCTAATCTTCGTAAGATTTCAATTAAAGAATCCATATCATTTACCTTTTGGCAAATTATGGCTTGTGTATCTGTATAAATAAAGTGATTTAACAGTTGACTAGCAATCATGTATTCATTAAGATCACTAACATACTTGCACTGATTATACATCCTTGAAGCATACGCCTCTCTTGTTAAATTACCATGTCTATATTTTGCGGTTAATAATCTAATTTTAGCTTTATTTTGATGCGATTCATTCCAGAAATTTTTCTTGAACATATCTTCAAATTGATTTATATCTTGACAGTTATCCTCTATTCTCTGAAACCATTCCAACGCACTATTATTCAACGTAGATCTTATTACCTCCATTTGATGCTTTAAAGATGGAATATCTTCTAAATACTTCATAATATTCCTTAAATACGTCATCGGATGTATCCCTGTTTTATCTGCCCCAAATTGAGCTATGTTCTCCACTTTAGTATAATTGGAACATTGATGTGCTACTGTAGAACTTGATCCTATGTTTTTCATGTTAACTGACATCTTTTTGATTTCTTCTTCTAATAATTTTCTTTTAACTTCCTGTTGCTGTAAATTCTCTTGTAACATTTTAACCTCTTCTGTCTTATGTTGATTTAAATTTGCAACTTCATTAATAAAGGTATTTTCATAAGTTCCCAATTTCTTTTCTAATTCCTTTTCACAATTAACAAGTAACTCTTCCTTCCTTTTCTTACAAACCTCTTCATTCCTGGTTATCGCCTCTAGTAACATTTTTCTTGCATTTTCACATTTGTTCTTATCTGTTTTCAACACCTCATATACAATATCTACTTTTGTGTTTACTATCTTAGTAACTTCTTTATTTATGTCAGCTTTAACTAGTACCATTTGTTCTTCTGTTCGTTTGAATATATCTGAAACTAATCTACTTTCCATTTCTTTAAACTCATTTTTTAACTGATTCATTTTCTCTACATTCCTTTCCTCTAAATCATCCATATTTTTCTTAATAACTTTCTCTAAATTTTTTATATTAGCCTCCTGTTGTTCTTGTAAATTCTTCATATTCGTATCTTGTGTCTCTTGTAAATTCTTCATATTCGTATCTTGTGTCTCTTGTAAATTTTTCATATCTTTCATATCTTCTCTCATTTTTAACAACAAATCCATCACCGGATTTTGTTCACTCTGATAAGTTTCATCTCCACTCTCTGAACCTTCCTCATCTCCTTTATCCCCTTTCCTACTACGTGTCTGCATCATTATCAAAGTCGCTTAATAATACCCCTAATAACACTCTGTATTTACATAAAAACTTACACACTTTCTATACTATGTTGTATTATATCACTTATTTATTATTAACCATTCTTTAATAATGTAAGCCACATAAATGTATAAAACTGTACCAAAATAAAGAAATCACACTGTATAGTTATTATTATTTGTATGATTACCCTTTACTATCCCAACAATTATGTTAAATGTTGTCAATCACCTAAAGAAAATAATACCTTTATACTTTTAAAAAAAAAAACAAATACCTTTTACAATTTTTTAAATAATTACCCTTCGTTTTTAAGTATTACTAAATATAATATTGGTGATAAATGTGCTATCTCCAATATCGCCCCAAGTTGCTATGCGCCAATAATTAATAAAATGCTAATCATGTATTCATTATTCATATTATAAATGCTTCATGTTATTCCAGCCAATAATTAATAAAATACAACCCTTATTGATTGTATTAATTTTTCCTATTACTCCTATTATAAATATGCACCGACTAGCCCAGATATCTATTCATAAGAAATCCATTAGATTTCTAAAAAGTGTATAACTGGTAGTATACCCATCATTAATCTAAACTCTTTCAGTTCATAGTATTTTAATACTAGTAGTTTTTATATTTTACAGTTGGTTTAACTACGCTTGTGATAAAACTTCAATCCATTCTTTAAGAACTCATCTCATATCGTGTCAGTGGTCCGCTATGAATTAAATTACTGTATAAAATAAGTAATTAACCTTTCTTTACTATATTGTAGTACTGGTAAGTAACATTTATTTGCATATAACAAATAAAATTAAATATGTTTTTCTATTTACTGTTACAGATTAGGTATAAATCTCTTGTCAAACCAATGTTTATACTTGATGAATACTTTAGAGCAATAAAACTACAAGCGATATAAATATTCACAAGTTTAATAAATGTCGTGAATAAAAAATTATAGAGGTTGAATTTAAAGGAACATCAACAAATATCTTATTTACAAACAAGACTGTAAACCTATCCAAATGACGTTTTTAATGCACTTTGAAGTTGTGGAATAATAATAACAATCCTTTTATTTTAATGTACTTTATAAGATAAATATTTCTTTATATATTAAAGATTTAGAACCACTTTTTCTAATGAATATTTTAAGACACCAATAATTGTTCTTTTCAAATAAATTACAAGAGAAACGTACGAATAAATAATTAATTGAGGTTGTACGAGTTTCAATTTATCTAACTAGAAAAGATTTAAATTCCAATTGATAATACTTTTAGATTTGCATACTTAATAACCTTCTAATTTTATTTTAAACAACAGTATTACTCTATTACTGAATTATATAAATATTTTCTAAAATATACGTAATCTTTATACGACCTGAATACACTATGTCGATAATATAGGCTTCTAGTTTCAACTGGTTAACAGTATCTTCGTAAGATGTTATGGGCAATACCGAGTAGAGTCCCGTATACCTGCGTTAAGGAGATATTACAAATTATAGATAGTTCAATAGCGTCCCGGGTTAGATAATCCCTCTAGATGACGATCCGCTGCGGGATACCACTTTAAGTAGAATTAGACTAATAAAATGAACTAATGTTAAGTACCTTGTTATTAAAATTTTGCAAATTCTTACTTGTTTAGAAATGCTCTTATGTAGTGGGGTTTTTCGTCGTAATTCTCATTGGCTAATTTATTTGTTTACACCCCCTAAAAATTTATTTGTTAAGTCCCAAACAACTTTGCAAATAATTAGTTTCTGTTTTGACTTTAAACAAATCAGTGCGACAAGTATAAATTTATTTGTTAAGTCCCAAACAATTTTGCAAATAATTAGTTTCTGTTGTGACTTTAAACAAAGCAGTGCGACAAGTATGAGTTCTTTAAAGTTTGTGTTGAGTGAACGTGGTAAAGAATTAATAATTTTGGATAATTATAAATATCGTTTCCATAAAAAACTAACTGGTGATGTGAAACGGTGGAGTTGTTCCACATCTTCGCGACAGAAATGTCCGGCATATTTGAAAACAGAAGGCAACTCCAATGTTCTTGTCGCACTTGTTGACAACCACAACCATGAGCCACTTTCCGAACGAATTATTAACAGAAATGTGTTCAGCAATTCTGTAAAACGAAAAGCCACAGAAGATTTGAATGAAAAACCGATGAAAGTAATACACGCGGAATTAAGAAAAGGAGATTTCAACACATTAACAACTGCTGATATTCAATGTATCCGAAGCAATTATGACCATGCTCGTCGGACACATTTCCCTAGACTTCCTAAAAATTTAGCGGAAGTACACGAAGTCTTAAAACTGTATCCAATGACGACAAATAAAGAAGAGAATTTTTTGACCGTTAACGATTCAGATAACAATATTATAATGTTTTCGAGTCGAACCAATTTAGAATTTTTGGCAAGTTTAAAAACAATATACTTAGATGGAACTTTCGATTTTTGTCCAAAATTTTATACGCAATTATTCACTGTACATGGGCTTAAAAATGATCATTACGTACCGCTAGTATTTTTTCTTTTATTAAATAAACGCGAATCAACGTATCTTCTGGCACTACAATATTTGAATGAAGAAATAGAAAAATATGGAAAGAAATTGGTCCCTACAAAAGTTGTATCAGATTTTGAAGAAGCAATACAAAAAAGTGTACTGAAGACTTGGACAAATGCTGATTTAATTGGATGTCGTTTCCACCTTGGACAATCTTGGTAAGTATTTCAAAGTATTTTTTTTTTATTGTGATTCTGTATAATTCACTGGCGCTGACGAAGGAACATTTTCTTATAGGTGGCGAAAGATCCAGGAATTAGGATTGTCAAGTATTTATAAAGATAAGAAGTCGGACGTAGGAAAATATTTAAGATACTGTTTTGGTTTGCAGTATTTACGCCCATCAGATGTTGGGGACTGTTTCGCTATTGACTTGGGTGCCATCCAGCCTGCAGATGCAAGAGTGGTACAGTTTAGCGACTACCTTGTTGATAATTACATTTCCGAGTCATCTAGGTATCCTCCACATGTATGGGCCGAACAATCAAGTAGCACAAAGAGAACTACAAATGCTTGCGAAAGCTTCCATTCGCGTTATAATTCGTCATTTTATCATACACACCCTCATATTTTTCAATTTATTCGAGTGTTATTAGACTTTCAAAGTGACACGTACATCAAAATTAGAAGTATTCAAAATAATATTAAAAAAACATACTCGTCACAAACAAATGAAAATAAGAAATTCGTAAACCAAAGAATATGGGAATTAGAGAATAACAAAATAACCACACTGGAATTTGTACAATTAATGGGAAATCGATTTTATAAGCACTAATACTTTCAGGCATTTTTATTATATTTTAATATAATATAATATAATATATAATTATTTTTTTTATAAATAATATATATTTTTTTAATAAAGTAAAGAGGTCTCTTGTGTAAATATTAGATTGTATTGTTTGTATAAATTATTGTGTACGTATACATTGTGTAATAAATTACTTGCAGGAATGCTGTTTTTCCAATGAATATTTGTACTACCAAAAATTGTCAGACAATTCCAATATAACCAAATAAACAAGTTTATGTTTCTTGGATGTTTAATTATTGTGTACACCTGAATTCGTTAAGTAAATCTGGTAATCGCCTATAATAAACATTACAGTACATAACCTCGGGACGCTATTGAAGAATCTCTCGGACGCTATTCGACAATCTTTTCCAGGTAAGGTATTAGCTGGGACGCTACTCGACATCACCGGATGTTATCCTTATGTTCTAGATGATCATTGTAGTCTGAATAACCTTCTTCAATGTTGTTTTGGGCCTATTGTCACTGAAAACTGGTTCTGCAATGTGAATATACCTCGATATTTCAGGATTTTGACAATATCTCTCTTCGACGATGAAAAAATTGTGCAACTCCAACCATGGACTTCAAAATCTCTTCGTTCAATGCTGCCTTTGCACTTCTGAACCTCTACGATTGACTGCTTGAAGAAATTAGTTCTCAGAACTGCTATTATTATTTATCTTCAAAGAAATGTTTCTCGGGACTGCTTCAAGAAATTGGTTCTCGGAACTGCTATTATTATTTATCTTCAAAGAAATGTTTCTCGGGACTGCTTCAAGAAATTGGTTCTCGGAACTGCTACCATTAATTAACTCCAAAGAAATGGCTCTCGGGACTGCTTTTAAGGTGAGTAATTTTAAATTATATACTTTAAATTAACTTCTCCTTTCCTAAAATTTTTATATCACTTTGAATTATTTTTCTCGATGAACTTTGTATCAAGAAATTAAATTTGAACACTTTTACTTTATTCTATTCTGTTCTATTAATAGATTTTTGAGTTTTAATATTATATTTCGCTAAAACGCGTCCGTTTTTCTTCAAAATTCTTTCGCATCCCTTGTTTTTATTATTCATCCCCTAGACAACCCTCTACTTTTTCAAATCCACCAATCAATTTCTTCTGCAAATACCTTCTAAACAACATAGAATTTAAATCTTTTTATATGTTTTGAATATCTTCTAATATTAATAACTTTACTAATTTAATTCTTTTCAGCTTTTAAATAGCATCTTATGTACTTTAAACATTTTATAAGCTGGTTCCTATCAATTTACTAACCGGTTGTCAAAATGACACTTTAAATGTCACATCCGGTGATATGAATTTTGAAATGTGATTTTATTCCAATTTAGCTATTCATTATTCAATATTAATTTTTTTAATTACCTTTAACATCATTAACGTCAATTGAATATGTTCTTACACAAATAATAACTTATCCTACAATATACTAACAACATTTTAAATCTCTTCTCTCTAGATTTTGGTAACTACAATGAAAAATGAAACTACTCAATCCCTCAACATACAGGATGACTACAACCTCAAGAAATACTACTCAGATACAGAACATTGTTGTCTTTATCACGTAATTATAAACAAGGTTCAAATAAAATTATTCCAAAACATCATTATCATTAATTTCAATAATTAAATTAATTTTGATGACCAAGTTCATAAATTTAATATTGTTACAGTCTATATTTGTATTGTAACACTATATTACTCTTCTGTATCATCAACAATGCTTTCATTCAGCAGGCGGATCGGGAACTGATCCCGCTCCAACCGTTCACTTCACAACAGTTGAGTGTTCGCTGGACAGGACCGCAGGACCGCTCACCTTTATGTCATCGTCTGTCGTTTGATACTTTTCATTGCTGCCATATGTTAAAATTATAGAGATTAAACCGAATAAACAGTAATAATAAATTGTTTTTCTGCATTAAGGTTTGACGTAGTTTTTAGTGGAAGGGCTGATTTTCCAACCCCGAATAAAATACTGAGTGAACTCCAATGTTATAATACATTTATTATTGCACAATACCTTTAATTTGTTGTATCTTACTTTTCTAGTAACTTTCTTCAGAAGTATGTATTAGGTTGGTCTTGGAATAAATCAATGGCGCATGCGTACAGAATACGCTCACCAAGTGAGCATAGAATTTTTCCGCTCACATAAATGGCGACCGCTCCTGAACATGTTCAGAGTGAGCGCTCATCTACTGGACATGATCACTGAACAGTTGCGCAACTGTTGTGTCTGCTGAATGAAAGCATTGATCGCTGTCACATGTACAAAATTTAAGTCGATATGCGCATGCTTCTCTTAACTTTTAATATGTTCGCTTGACTTGAACCGATAGATGTAAATTCTCCCAACTCTTGAGGGAAGGGATCTATCTCTCAAGTTCAAGAATACGATTTTTAACATTTCAAGAGAATCCCCTCCATTATTCTCTCGAAATCTCTGTTCTCTCGACTCGAGAATCAGGCCCCTGGGGCCCGATTCTCGAACTTAAGAGAAGTGAACGTTCTATTGAGAGAAGTGATAGATCACACTCCCATCCCTGGTTCTCCTAACTTCAAGAATAGCTGTTTTTAGGTAGGGATGTGTGTCGATCGTGTAGGAAATAGCAGTGCAATGTTGCCAGGTTGCAAATGAAGGCGGATTAGGACAATTGTTGTATAGAACAGTGTATATTAGGTAATATGTAATACGAAAACTATTTCTTTTAAATAGCGTGTGTAATGTTGAAAGGTTTTATGGGTTATATCAGTTGGATTTCCGGAAAGTGTTAGGCGAAACATCGAAATGTGAATATTGTTTTCTACGTATCATACATGTAGAAATAATGTAACATATATTAAAGTAATAAAAATAATAAAATAAAATAAAACACCTTTTTCACAAAATTAGTTTAATAACTATTTAAACATATATTTTATAATAAGTAAAATACATGTTATACAGACAAATTTTAAAGGTAGGGTGAAAAAACGATTAATGCAAAATTACAAGAATATTAACACTATAAAATTCTGAGAATTAGTTCAATGGGAAATACAAAATATTAATGCGAAAGAACGGGTAAAACTAACGCTGACAGGATTACGAATTACAATTCTAAATAAGATATTAATGAAAAGCTTAATATATAATTATGTATTTAAACCTATTATCTACCAGACATTTTATAATAAAAATACATGTTATACAGAACAATTTTAAAGGTAGCTGAAAAACGATTAAAGCAAAATTGCAACGAATATTAACAATATATCATTCTGTGAATTAGTTCAATGGGAAATACAAAATATTTCTGAGAAAGACAACGGGTTAATTTAACAGTGACAGGATTATGGATTAACAATTCTAAATAAGATATATTACTCAAAAGTTTAATACATATTTCAAGAGTGTCTTAAGTGTTATCCGATGTCGGTATACAAGATAACAAACCAGAAGAAACGTTCAAATACGATATAAAGAACACATGGCTCATGTCAAATTACAGAATGTAGAAAAATCCGCATTAGCTCTACATCATATTGATACAAGTCACAACTTCAGCCTAGAAAATGTTAGTTTAGTTAAACAAAGCAACAATAGAAACTTAGATATGTGGGAAGTCATATACATGAAAAAACATAAAAATTATCTGCTGAATAATGATATGTCTCCCCTTAATAACAAGCATTGATCGGTCATATGTACAAAATTTAAGTCGATATGCGCATGTTTCTCTTAACTTTTAATATGTTCGCTTGACTTGAACCGATAGATGTAAATTCTACCAACTCTTGAGGGAAGGGATCTATCTCTCAAGTTCAAGAATACGATTTTTAACATTTCAAGAGAATCCCCTCCATTATTCTCTCGAAATCTCTGTTCTCTCGACTCGAGAATCAGGCCCCTGATATCTTTCAAATGGATTAATACGAATGAATGAAAGTGCTCAGCCAATGAAATATTCTCAACCCCACTCTCACAATTTAATCCGGAAGTTTATAAATAATGTAAATATATTTTGATATTTTCTATTAAATTTTACATAAGAGTATATTTTGTTTGATTTGCTTTTCACATCGTTTGCCCTTGAATTACATATCAACATAACCTATATAGCTTAACTGTGATAAAGTATATTTAAGTAAATGTTTTATTGAAGAATCGTAGGATTACTATTTCTTCCCTTATTATACTCACAATTACCCTTTTATAACATAATAAAAAAAAAAGACATCAAAAGGGTTTTTAAAAAACGTATTCATGTTTTTTAACGCTCGTTTAGTAAATACGTCACAACGCCAAATTGTTAAGCACGGTGACAAGATAAGTCAGTGAAGTGGATGCAAACAACGATCATATAGTAAATACGTCACAACCAAATTGTGGTCACAATAGATACAAAGAATATTACCTTACGGTAAAAAAGCGACACTCTGGGGGCCGATTCTCGAACTTAAGAGAAGTGAACGTTCTATTGAGAGAAGTGATAGATCACACTCCCATCCCTGGTTCTCCTAACTTCAAGAATAGCTGTTTTTAGGTAGGGATGTGTGTCGATCGTGTAGGAAATAGCAGTGCAATGTTGCCAGGTTGCAAATGAAGGCGGATTAGGACAATTGTTGTATAGAACAGTGTATATTAGGTAATATGTAATACGAAAACTATTTCTTTTAAATAGCGTGTGTAATGTTGAAAGGTTTTATGGGTTATATCAGTTGGATTTCCGGAAAGTGTTAGGCTAAACATCGAAATGTGAATATTGTTTTCTACGTATCATACATGTAGAAATAATGTAACATATATTAAAGTAATAAAAATAATAAAATAAAATAAAACACCTTTTTCACAAAATTAGTTTAATAACTATTTAAACATATATTTTATAATAAGTAAAATACATGTTATACAGACAAATTTTAAAGGTAGGGTGAAAAAACGATTAATGCAAAATTACAACGAATATTAACACTATAAAATTCTGAGAATTAGTTCAATGGGAAACACAAAATATTAATGAGAAAGAACGGGTAAAACTAACGCTGACAGGATTACGAATTACAATTCTAAATAAGATATTAATGAAAAGTTTAATATATAATTATGTATTTAAACCTATTATCTACGAGACATTTTATAATAAAAATACATGTTATACAGAACAATTTTAAAGGTAGCTGAAAAACGATTAAAGCAAAATTGCAACGAATATTAACAATATATCATTCTGTGAATTAGTTCAATGGGAAATACAAAATATTTCTGAGAAAGACAACGGGTTAATTTAACAGTGACAGGATTATGGATTAACAATTCTAAATAAGCAGATATTACTCAAAAGTTTAATACATATTTCAAGAGTGTTTTAAGTGTTATCCGATGTCGGTATACAAGATAACAAACCAGAAGAAACGTCCAAATACGATATAAAGAACACATGGCTCATGTCAAATTACACAATGTGGAAAAATCCGCATTAGCTCTACATCATATTGATACAAGTCACAACTTCAGCCTAGAAAATGTTAGTTTAGTTAAACAAAGCAACAATAGAAACTTAGATATGTGGGAAGTCATATACATGAAAAAACATAAACATTATCTGCTGAATAATGATATTTCTCCCCTTAATAACAAGCATTGATCGGTCATATGTACAAAATTTAAGTCGATATGCGCATGTTTCTCTTAACTTTTAATATGTTCGCTTGACTTGAACCGATAGATGTAAATTCTCCCAACTCTTGAGGGAAGGGATCTATCTCTCAAGTTCAAGAATACGATTTTTAACATTTCAAGAGAATCCCCTCCATTATTCTCTCGAAATCTCTGTTCTCTCGACTCGAGAATCAGGCCCCTGATATCATTTTCAAAACGCTCCAATGCGCATGTATATTCTCAAAATGGCCGTTAACTGTTGCTAGACGTCAGCTGTTTGTTTTGTGCGGTATAAACAAATTATAGTAGCGTTTTTTGAAGTAAATTGAAAATTTGTTGACTTGTTAATGTATTGATCATTGGTTAGTTGTGGTGGAAAATCTTGAAAATGTATCTAAGCTTTTTTTACTTTCCGGGAGATATAAACAGGTAAACATTAATATCTTTTTTGTAATATTCTTTTGGAAATTATGGAATTAGTTTTTTCGTACAAAGAATTGCAGGGTAAACTGCAGTTGAGGTAACGGGCGAGTTTTGGCAAAATAACTAGTGTACCCTATAAAGGACCTCTAATTGAACAACTTTTACTTATAAAATTATGGGTGCAAACGTACAGAAATGGAGATAAAAAATAAATTAGGTACTGACCGAGTGAATTTTGCAGGTTACATCACATGTAAGATATCCCATATAGATCATTGAAATAATGAAAATTACAATAAATGATGTTTATTTCACATTGTCACACACAATTTAGTTCAATTTGTATGTTTTCTTATTACTTTTATTCAATTTTAAAAGCACCATCGAATGTCAACAAAACAGCTGATATACACGTGATCTCATCCGCCGGAAGCCGCCCATTCTAAGTTAGATGCGGTCTAACGGACTCAAACGAATGGTTTCCATAGAATTATTTACTGAGTAGAGGCCCATCTAAATTGTCGTCTATATTTCAAAATTACAGGCAAATTAGTTTAAAATACGTTAATTATTGACAGATTTGTAGTTTATTTTATTTCCTTTTAATACTTATTTGTAAATTACATGCGAATCCGTAACAAAATATGTAATAAAATATAAATTATTTATAGATTTGTAGTTTATTTTATTGGCTTTTAATATTTATTTGTAAATCACATGCGAATCCGTAACAAAATATGTAATAAAATATAAATTATTTATAGATTTGTAGTTTATTTTATTGGCTTTTAATATTTATTTGTAAATTACATGCGAATCAGTAACAAAATATATAATAAAATGTAAATTATTTATAGATTTGTAGTTTATTACATATACCATGTTTTTTAAAATTATATAAAATTATTAAAGAAGTAGGTATGTTGTGAAATAGAAAGTGGTGGGAAAGGAATATAGTCAAAAAATAGCTGTATAATATGAAAGTAACCAATATGCCCCCCGCCCCTGCACCGCGCCACACAACAAAACAAAATACGATAAATGAATGGAAATTGCAATGAAAAACTTAACCATAAATACTTCGAATGTAATAACGTACTTGTTTATTTGCATTTTAAAATTAATAACTGGAATTTTCGCAGGCGCATCATTTGCTTCAAAGTGTATTATAATTGTTTTCATATAAAATACCAATTTTTATAAGGTTTGATTAAAAATTTGCTGCAATGGCATAGTAAAATTCACCTTTTTTTTATAAATCGACTTTTTACTGGTTATAATTAAATCACTAGGAGTCGTGCCAACAAATACCTTTACTAAGTTTCATTAATAAAATTGTTTCGGTTAAGTATAAAAACGATTCTTCGGTAGTAGGTAATACAAGAATTTATTAATTTATGTTTAAATGTTGCCATGGTTATAATCACTACTTTCGCATTCTTTTCCCTTTATTATATATAATATTTGTTTAAGTCTAGATGATAGTACATACTATACATGAGCGAGATAGAGGAATACGTTTTGTTTCACTCAGACTAGACCAACTCGTGTTTTGTCGGCTCTCGGGGAAACCGGTAAGTAATACACTGCCCGAGAGCCGACAAAACACGAGTCGGTCTAGCCTGAGTTAAATTGAACGTATTCCTCTATCTCACCCATGCACACACTAGCAGTCACCATAAACCATCTACCTCTATTATCCATTTTTTTAGATAATTGATTAGAATTTTATTTAAAAAGTTTTTCGAAATTCCTACCGGAAGTAGGACTTTTACTCTTATCGAAAATCAGTTTTTTGCGAATATTTCGCAAGTCATGCTTTTTAGACAAGTATGTTACGAGTATAAAAGTATTTGAAACATAGTTTTCAATATCTTTTGTATAAAAAAAATTTCAAAATTCACACCGGAAGTATCACTTTTACTCTTATCGAATAGCGATTTTTTGCAAATATGTCGTAAGTTATGCATTTTATATAAATTTATGAAGAGTACGAAAGTATTTAGAACTGGATTTGCAATATTTTTTGTATATATGAAATTTCAAAATTCGAACCGGAAGTAGCACTGTTACTCTTAGCGAGTAGCAATTTTTTTATAATATCTTGCAAAGTATGCATTCTATAAAGATTTATTAAAAGAATAGAAGTACTAAGAATAAGATTTTGAATAATTTTTGTATAAAAAAATTCTTAAAATTCTATAATTTGAAACACTCATACGTATAAGAAAGTCGTGTGGTGGCCACACCTCATTTTTGATAAAGTTTTATATGATAGTCTACAGCGGACTCTTTATGCAATTTTAGCCAAAATTTAGCGCGAAGTTGCCGGGTGATGATACTGAATCCATTTAAATATCATCCAAATATATGAGCGTTTCAAACTATACTATATTTTTTTTACACAAAAATTATTCAAAATCCTATTCTAAGTACTTCTATTCTCTTAATAAATTTCTATAGAATGCATACTTTGCAAGATATTATCAAAAAAGTGCTACTCGCTAAGAGTAAAAGTGCTACTTCCGGTCCGAATTTTGAAATTTCATATATACAAAAAATATTGCAAATCCAGTTCTAAATACTTTCGTACTCTTCATAAATGTATATAAAATGTATAACTTACGACATATTTGCAAAAAATCGCTATTCGATAAGAGTAAAAGTGGTACTTCCGGTGTGAATTTTGAAATTTTTTTTATACAAAAGATATTGAAAATTATGTTTCAAATACTTTTATACTCGTAACGTACTTGTCTAAAAAGCATGACTTGCGAAATATTCGCAAAAAACTGATTTTCGATAAGAGTAAAAGTCCTACTTCCGGTAGGAATTTCGAAAAACTTTTTAAATAAAATTGTTCTCAATTTTAATTTTAAGTACATGAATTCTTTATAAATTTGTGTAAACTTAGTAGTTGACGAAATATTGGCAAAATTCGATTTTTTCACTGAAGTAAACTGCTACTTCCGGTCTACCGATTTTACTGAAAAACTAATCAGTTCTCAAGAGGGAGATTATACTACTAATTGCAAAATTTGGAATAGATAGCTATAGCCGTTTGACCGCTATCGTGATCACAGACACACAGACATTTTTTAAAAACCACTTTTTTCAAACAAAATATAAAATATTTATGTAAGTTCGTTTATAACATGAAACAGGTTTAAATAGGAAATTATTTACGTATGCAAAAGGTAATAAGGGAAATCTAAAAAAATGGATAATAGAGGTAGATGGTTTATGGTGACTGCTAGTGTGTGCATGGGTGAGATAGGGGAATACGTTCAATTTAACTCAGGCTAGACCGACTCGTGTTTTGTCGGCTCTCGGGCAGTGTATTACTTACCGGTTCCCCGAGAGCCGACAAAACACGAGTTGGTCTAGTCTGAGTGAAACAAACCGTATTCCTCTATCTCGCTCATGTATAGTATGTACTATCATCTAAATCTAGACTTAAACAAATATTATATATAATAAAGGGAAACGAATGCGAAAGTAGTGATTATAACCATGGCAACATTTAAACATAAATTAATAAATTCTTGTATTACCTACTACCGAAGAATCGTTTTTATACTTAACCGAAACAATTTTATTAATGAAACTTAGTAAAGGTATTTGTTGGCACGACTCCTAGTGATTTAATTATAACCGGTAAAAAGTCGATTTATAAAAAAAAAGGTGAATTTTACTATGCTATTGCAGCAAATTTTTAATCAAACCTTATAAAAATTGGTATTTTATATGAAAACAATTATAATACACTTTGAAGCAAATGATGCGCCTGCGAAAATTCCAGTTATTAATTTTAAAATGCATATTTAAGAATTAAATAAGTGCAAATAAACAAGTACGTTATTACATTCGAAGTATTTATGGTTAAGTTTTTCATTGCAATTTCCATTCATTTATCGTATTTTGTTTTGTTATGTGGCGCGGTGCAGGGGCGGGGGCATATTGGTTACTTTCATATTATACAGCTATTGTTTGACTATATTCCTTTCCCACCACTTTGTATTTCACAACATACCTACTTCTTTAATAGATTTTATATAATTTTAAAAAACATGGTATATGTAATAAACTACAAATCTATAAATAATTTACATTTTATTATATATTTTGTTACTGATTCGTATGTAATTTACAAATAAATATTAAAAGCCAATAAAATAAACTACAAATCTATAAATAATTTATATTTTATTACATATTTTGTTACGGATTCGCATGTAATTTACAAATAAATATTAAAAGCCAATAAAATAAACTACAAATCTATAAATAATTTATATTTTATTACATATTTTGTTACGGATTCGCATGTAATTTACAAATAAGTATTAAAAGCCAATAAAATAAACTACAAATCTATAAATAATTTATATTTTATTACATATTTTGTTACGGATTCGCATGTAATTTACAAATAAGTATTAAAAGGAAATAAAATAAACTACAAATCCGTCAATAATTAACGTATTTTAAACTAATTTGCCTGTAATTTTGAAATATAGACGACAATTTAGATGGGCCTCTACTCAGTAAATAATTCTATGGAAACCATTCGTTTGAGTCCGTTAGACCGCATCTAACTTAGAATGGGCGGCTTCCGGCGGATGAGATCACGTGTATATCAGCTGTTTTGTTGACATTCGATGGTGCTTTTAAAATTGAATAAAAGTAATAAGAAAACATACAAATTGAACTAAATTGTGTGTGATAATGTGAAATAAACATCATTTATTGTAATTTTCATTATTTCAATGATCTATATGGGATATCTTACATGTGATGTAACCTGCAAAATTCACTCGGTCAGTACCTAATTTATTTTTTATCTCCATTTCTGTACGTTTGCACCCATAATTTTATAAGTAAAAGTTGTTCAATTAGAGGTCCTTTATAGGGTACACTAGTTATTTTGCCAAAACTCGCCCGTTACCTCAACTGCATTTATTCCGAATTGCACTAATGTACATACCTACTTAAAGTTTATTACAATATTTTTCTTTTTATCAGGCGTTTTGAATGGATTCAAGCCTGCAGTCGTTCAGATTTAATAGGGAAAGACGAATAGTTTTTAAAACAAACAAGAGTATGCACGAAACATTTTGAAGCACATATGTTTCTGAATGATTTGAAGAATCGACTACAATGCCATGCAAAACCAACACAGTACTTACCAGCAGATGAAAATGTCCGCCCATTGTAAGTTTAAAATGAAGACTCACTATTCATCGAATTGCATTTTTTTTTGTTAATAGACTAACAGAGGAAGCAAATCCTGAGACCTACCTTGCTCATTCTGGTCTAGTTCACCGTAAGTTTAAGATCAAACATCCTTCATACAATAATTGTATCCTTTTTTGTTTATAGAGTAACTACGAGAGGAAGTCCTGTGGCTACTCAAACACATAAAAAGTTGTCTTTCAGTACACCCCGAAAAAGAAAGTTAAGGTTTGAACTGAAAATTAAATTATGTTTGCGGATATTTTATGAAAAAGTGTTTGGATAAACATACATGTAATAAATGTTCACAATATGGTAGGTACATTAAGGAATTAAGTGCAAGCACAATTATGTGCCATTTAAATGCCTAGGAAACCAAAGAAAAATCAACATTTTGCAATTTATGTATACCTACCTTGGATTTTGTAGAGTATATCAGAGAAATTGTGTTTGGTGCAACATTTTTAAACCTTTACAATTACAGATAATGTTGGATTAAATTTCATTAAAGTGCTTGAACAAATTCCTTTTTGAATGCCATGTGAAGACTTCCCCAGGTTGTACTTAATGAAATTATTTTGTAAGTTAAAATTTTTTTATACTCTCAAAAGAGCTAATGCAGATTTTAAAAGAACACCTGGGAAGTCGACAAAAATAATTACTATTTCTAGTTTGTAGTTGTAGTTATTTTTATATCAAATTATTTTATTGTTATATATAATTGGTGTTAAATATATATGTTTGTTTATGAATTATATTATTAAAGAATTCTGTTTATTACTTGTAAATGTTGTCTCTTAATTGTTCTCTTCAAAACATTCCAAACAAAATATTTACAAAAGTATTATTTGGATATCCACGTATAAAAATTGCCGAATAACTACTGTTTAAATATGATAATAATTTATTTTGGCAATATTCGGCAGTTCTACGCCAATGGACTGAAAGGCGCGCCACTGAATTAGTAGTTTCAAAATGGCCGAAGGTCGTTGAAAAGTAAACTGAGTTTTCTTATGGAGTGTCGCTCTTTACCGTAAGGGCACAGCGTAAGGGTAATATTCTTTGATAGATAGGTCTGTTGAAGTGGATGCAAACATAATTTGATGACGCGCACTAAATGAGCGTATATTATGTAAAAGAAGAAAAAGTAATTAAAAGCTATCCGAACCACAACATTTATTAAGTTGCTTTGCATGGTTTCATCAACTTGAATGGTTTATGTGAGGCTTTCAAACCAGTAATGTAGTACGTTTTACAAAGAAAATGCATTATAAACACCACATTATTTTAAGGTTTTGGTATCTTCAGAATTTAGAAATTTAAATGGTTCACAGCCAATCATTTATCACTTAACCAGGATAAATGTGAGACAATTTATTTTACTAGTAAACATAGATCAAACATATATTCTACAAATTGAAAATTCCTTGATATTAGACTAGACACAAGATTAACATGGAAGCCGCAGATAGTTGAATTAGTCAAACACTTATCTTCTGCTACTTATGCAATTAGACGTATCAGATTTATAACTGATAGTCTACTGGAATAACGACATACTATGGACTATCAAATCACATATCTACAATGTTTAACCAATATGGCGTAAGTAGGCCTATGTAGAAAAGGTGTTCATCCTGCAGAAGAAGGCTGTTCGAGCAATTGTCTGTGTTTCACAAACTATTCGCTGCAAACCTCTCTTCAGAGAACTTATGATAAGTCCATTAGCCAAGACACATATTCTGCAATAACTAAGGAGAGCTTTGAAAAAGCTGTCACACCTCATGACTAGGGGTGAGATTACAGAAGTCTCCACCCCTCATCACCATTTGCTGCACATCCCGCATTACATAGGACAAAAGCCACTTCAGTACAACACGTCACTGGTAATTATTAAACAAAATCAAAGTTATGTGTAGACATCTTTCTACTTTCGTATCTAAAGAGAAAATAAAGGACATTCTCCTTCAAGAAGCATTCTTCAATGTCAATGACATAAATTAGCCCTGTGTTGACGTTATCATTACATTTTTGCTTGATGTGCTATTGTGTAAACTGTATGTATATCTTATTATTGATATAATAAATTTATTATTATAATAGAAACACTATCCTTCTTACTGTAGAAGTGTTATAATTAATCCTGCTTTTACACCCACAATACCTCATCTCATCAGGGAAGTCGCAGTAACTTTCATTATACATTTACATTCTTGGTAATTATCAATATAGTAAGTACTGCCTACACGTGGTCTGTATATGGACGTTTCTTCAATTTGTATATATTTACCTGCGATTTTAAAAATTGCTTTCAATAATAGTAATTCCTAATAATTGAAGTTACGTTGGGGTTATCAAACAAAACTAGTTTAAAATATATAACATTTTCGGCTGTTACTTTGTGAAGATTCATGATACTGGATATACATAAGTAAAATAAAACACTCAATTAAATTTGAATAACTTCACTTTATTTTAATCACTATGTGACTGCAGTTTCGACATTACATGTCATTATCAAACTAGTTTACTTATATTTCTACTATTTAATTTTTCTTTCACCCACGTTTAATTAATTGTTTGAAATCTTCATGGATTTTATTATGTTATATAAGTAGAATTTTAGCCTTCATACTGGTTGAAGTGAGGTATATCACTTCATAAAAGTTAATTAGATACACACTTAAATGTACTCGGCTTTGACATTACTTATTTTATTATGGTTCTAGTTATTTTTATTTTATCTAGGCCTGAATCGTAACAACAACTGCCATGATACAAGTCTGAATGAATAATCATCAATTATTGTTGAGGATAGTACATACCCAACAAGTTATACAAACAAACTAATTCATAAGCAAGCAAAGATTTTATTAAAGGTTAGTACTTTGAACCTTTTTCAGCTTGTACTGCAATATCCATTGTCAATTATAAGATAAAATATATAGGAAAAATGACATTTCTTCGTTACATCGTCTTGCAATATGTATTTTAGAATAACATTTAACATCCACAATCACATCATCACTTATTTTTGGAATTTGAAAAATTAGTGTCAGTAGACTTATCATATCCCATAATGCAAAATACTTTAGGATATTTAAATCTAAAGCAAAACGCCTACAAAATTGTAACAAACACGATTGGTGTAATTGGATAATTGCGTCACTTCCTTTAAGCTCCCATTGGCTTCTCTTTACTACTACGAGAAGACTGCTTTTACTATAACAAATTTAGCGGGAGAAATTTATGAATGGGCACATCCTATTGCCCAACCCCTCTGTTGGCTACCTACACGAACTAACCTTCAATTGTATAACTATAGTATTAATAAACAAGGCTCACAAGGCTGAAACTTTCAAGTTTGTACTGAAATTAGCTCTTTTTGCAAAATGGCGTTCTGACGTACTGAATTTGTAAATAGTGTACTGAATTCGGTACAATTGTACTGAAACTGCAGCACTGGAAACTATCCTCTAATCGGCCTACGTTCTCCGTCTAACGCCAAGAACATGCCTCATCTGTACTTTGCACGCTTCATATTTCCAAGTGTTTTTCGGAAAAGGACTCTACCAACTTCTGATATTTGATATGCAAATAATTTCTGGCCCTAGGTAAGTTTTAATTATTGTAGTTTTTATATCTTAGCACTAATATTTTTCCTTTTATATATATTTTATGGGTCCTCTTCAAGATAAGCATGCAGCAACTCTTCTGGACAATTTGTATTTGTAAAACTTTTTACAAAATACTTATTATCAACTTTCATAAACACTTTAATATGACTTTTATCTCTCGGAATTAGCTATTTTTATAATAGTTATTTAAATTTTAAATAGGCTTCTAAAAATGTGTCTAGCATCTAATATGAAGTACAAGCGTCTCTTTTTCAAAATTTTTATGTTTTTTTAAATATCGAAATCACTTGTCTCAGGTAACTATAATCTTGCTTGTCGAAATAGACCACCCAACATACGCACCTGTTGGATTTGTTGTATAAACTGCATACCTGTATTCTGACAATTTAAGGGTGCGTTTCAAAGTTGACAAATCCATTTCGGTTCGTATCTAAGATTTTAGCGTTTCTTAAGTACTACTAGTAATAATTGGATGGCGCCACGATGTTAATTCTAACAAACTAAACTAATTCTGAAGATCTAAAAACATTTCAAGGTCATTTTACCTGCCTATTGAATTTCTACCTACAAACGTAGATTTGGTCTGGCAGACTTTCTTTGCAATTCGATTTTATACATATGAATCTAATCGATACTTGTCAACTTTCATGCTGAAGGGAGAAAGACGCGCGAACTTTAAGCATTCATTTGAATTTATTTGTAAAAATTTAAAATTACGTTTCTTTTATTTATAAATTAAGTTATTCTTAAACATATTCGCTAAAGGTAGGTGATACTCATCCATTCGACTTTCTTATTTTCTTATTTCATATATATTTATATTTTGTAATTTATATTAATACAATGTTGTTCTCTTATTTTGGAAATAAACTAATATTATTATTATTATATAAAACGACACATTAAATAAACAGCAGTGTGTTTGTGTTATGCAAAATAAAACATTTTCTGTTACTTGATACATTTAGTACGTAGCCTGCATCTCTGTTGATCATGTCTAATAATAAAATAATAATAATAATATGCAAAACTGAAATATAGTCATATTATTGTCTTCATAACGTACCTATTAGTTCAACATTCTAATAAATATATTTCACCTGCTAAAAATACATGTAAAGTTAGTATTTGCAAATCCCAAGTGCCAGTTTGACAGTTGATCAGTTTTTTTCATGTTTTTATTTTATTTCTATTTTGTAATTTGGCTCCTGGACAGTTTTCAGAATGGATTTTTTTTGTGAGATTACTAAGTTCGAATAAGAGAAATTCTATATACATATTTTAAGGCAAATTTGGTCATAGGTACGTTGTTACTTTATATTATAACTTTTCAATTCAAATATCGCGCCAAAACGGTACCATTTTTAACAGAATGTATTGGTTCCTATGTAAGTAAATTTAACAAGGAATTATAAGTATGCGATATCTGTATATTTTATAACATAACCTAGCCATAATTTGTGAAGCTGTGAACATTCTCTTATTATATTTTACTGTGTTATTATACACTATCTGTACGTTTAAGTACGTCACGAACATATTAGATAAGGCACTTCTAACCAAACCGTGAAAATCGCCACCCAAACAGCGTCAAGTATTTTTACAATAAAGATGATAAAAACAGTTTTAAATATGTACAAAGATTTAACTCTACAAACACCAAAAATGAAAAGAACAGTAATTGTAATAAAAATCTTCAAAACTAAGTAAGGTAAAGGTATTATTTTAATGTTAATATATTATAAATAATGAGGCTATTATAAAGATTATTGTTATTAATCGAAACTAGAAAACCGGGGAACTGACCTCCGGAAGAAAGAGTGGGCAGGCATATGTGATTTGAACTAGGGATGCGCACGATATATTGTTTTGTAAAAAAGTATCGATGTTTTCTTTTCGATAATCGTGATTGAAATCGATATTTTTTTATTTAATAATATTGACTGTTATCGATTTTTTTATTCGATAATATCGTTTAATCAAAAATGCCATTTTAATCTTTGAAATTTCACACATTTATTTCACATTAATATACAAAAGAAACTGTTCATATTATACAGAATACAATAGAATATATTTTTAAGAAAGAAGTTGGAAATTTGAAAAATGCCTACTGGGATGTTTGCTGTTTCGTAGAAATTATAATCGGGAAGCGGCAGCGGAATATTGCATTTCATAGACTTGACATCTCGTATAGTTCGCCGAATCGCCTTCATGGGGTGTTATCTTTATCACAATTACTATTTCCTCAAAATTGTAAAGAAGATATGTTTTAAGATGTTTATTTTTTATTTGTATTTATGTATGTGTTTTATACCACTAGAATTATATATTTGAGTTTTGGATTATCTTATACGTTATAGATACAAATTTATATTTTGTTTGTCTTTTTATTGGATTTTTTTTATTTTTTGAGTAAATATATATTTTGAGTTAAAGATTTTATTATTTGTTACTAAATGGCTTGAAAAGCCACAGCAAAGAACTTTTAATATAAACATGATAAAAATGTCGATGTCAAGGTATATCGATATTCTTCATTCAATATTTGTTTAAAATCGATTTTGAATTTTTGATACATTATTCGATTCTAATATCGATATTTTTGAAACGTTGCGCATTGGAATTTTTTTATTTGCTAATTTGCTATATAGTTTGAACTATAAAATTTGATGAATATGTCAAAAATACTATAGACATGGTGTGCAGTTTCTATTTAAAAAATAAACGATTTCAAAGTTCTGAAAACTGCTAACAAATAAAATGTACCTATATTTACATTTTAAGTAATTAGCAACAACCTTAACAAATTTTGAAGAAAAATGTAAAACGTTCTTAGCCGACAATTTCTTTGCGAACTTCGTAAATATAAAACAGCTATTAGGCTTTTGTCGGCGTAAACAGTACCAGTTTAATTGATTTACATAATTCATCTCATTAGTAAAAGCATAGGCATCTTTCAATTAAGGATAACAGAAAACTCCAAACTATGTAGTTACTTTTTGGTTTTGTGGTGCCAACCAGTGATGCCAACTGTTGATTGTCTATTACGTACTTTCAAATAACTCGTAACATACTAAATTTTATAATTAGTAACCGCAAAAATTGTTGTTAATTATAATTTTGAATTATAATGAATATTTAAAGTATCGCATAACACACAACTAACCTCTAAATAATTGCTAATAATTGCAAGATAATAACGCCATCTATATTATATGTGCTACACTGTTAGGCGACGTAAATGTAACAGATATCTGTAATGTATGTAAAGACCTACCAAAAATGTAAACAAATTTTATTTCATGGATCACTTAAAAAATTACACATATATTTAGCTACTGTTACTATTTTTACCTTCCAAATATAAATACCGAGTGTACTTCCTATATTACATATACATTTACCGTGTAATTTTTAAATGTAGCCATTTTTTCTAGTACTTGCAAAACCACTAACTTCCCATTTTATTTACGGCTTATATATTAACTTAATTTAAAAAAAAATACGACCGTTCACTTCGTATAACCTTTATCTTCATGCTTAATGCATAAAATTTACATGTTTTGATATCATACGCCTGAAAAAATGGAAATAAAAATGGTATTTTTCCGGTACATTTCTCTCCCGCCAAAACGTTATCAAACGCAGCCTTAATGTGAATAATAATTCCCTTTTTCTATTTAACTTATGTATAACAATGTTTTAAATTTGCAAAAGCATTAATAAATCATATACATTAATTACAATTCTTTATATACATGAAAATTATATCCATTCATTTTATAGCTAGTATTTCTTGTATAACATAAATGATAATTTAATTACAGACTTTTAAAAAAGCCCTTTTAAACAACAATACAGCTTTTATACTGGATTGTAACAATACATTGCCAACAATAATATTAATATTTTTTTATTTTTGATACAGTAAAATTCTTTTTTCAAATTTGGCAACGTTTTATATATAAATCGCTGGTGATATTTATTTTTTCCACCTGGCAACCTTGTAATGGTAGTTTGCAGTTGTTTGTTATTTGCATTAATTTTGCATTGTGGGAAGTGTCTTGTACGGTAATAGATAATACATCTAAGTGCCTTCGAATAATCCTCCATTGCCAATTTATACGAATACATATTGGATACTTTTGCTTTACTCACATTTCTCCATTTATAAAAATTAATAATGGCCCATCATGTTGATCAAGTTAATATGTATGACGCAATGCTTTCGACAAATATATTTAGTGTAAAGGACGAACAGTGCCAAGCAGACAGTTTTGTAGAGGATAAAGTGTGTATCTCTGAAACTGTTATTACTGTAGATAATGCTGAATTTCAAGGCCCCATTCGGTATGACCAAATAAAACGATACGAAGAATCCACATGTACGGACAATATTAAAACAGAAATGGCGTCATTTGAATTCACTGAAGAAGAACATGACGAAGTTAAAGTAGAAGGAGGGTTCAGTGCTGATAATATTAAAATTGAATTCGATAATGGACTACTATGTAAGTAAATGCATATTAATAGCTTATTGCATAATAAACGGTTATGTTGTATGAGATTAGATTAAAGTGTTTATCATGGTCATATCTATGAATATTATTTTTTTGAATATAATTTGGTTTATTATATGTATATAAATATATATTTGCAACTACTTCCATGGTAATATTGCTGATGATGTTACATCACCAATTAGTTGATAAAATGTTATGAAAACTGTTGTTGCTTCTGATGTTACGGTTGGTACTGTTTCAGGGCCATGAAACTTCTAATAGCAACAACTGCATTAGAAATTTCTGACTGGGTTTGTAGTTTATGATTAGGGATCGGTCAGGGGTAAGTACATAGGTTAAAATGACATTATAAATTTTTCAATATTTTAATAACTATTTAAGATTTTAAGTTGATACTGATTATTAATCAGTAAAACTCTCGACATAAAGTCTTTATTGTTCAAGATTTTAAATTGAGTGGTTTACTGATTAATTATTGGTAAAGTTTTCAACTTAAAATCTTGAGGGGAGTCCTTAAAATATTGTAAAATTTAGGACGTAATTAATGTACCCCTCACTGTCGACCCCTAGTAATGATGAAACATTTGCAACATAATAAAAAAAATGCGCGAGCTTAACACAGAAAAGTGCATTTAGTATTTATATTGATTATTGATAAACAGAATCTTGGATAATAGGCTTGTCATTCCATTATATAGACCAAGCAGTAATATTTTATCCTCATACGTGATTCATGTTATTTCAACTGCCAATTAAATCACATCCAAATGTAGTATATTACTTGACTATTTTGAAAGCCGGCACTATTAAATATACCGGGTGGTGCAATAGTGTGTCGGCGGAGCTTAGTGTGAAAACTAATAACGCTGCAGCAATGAGACTTTACGTACGTATGTAGTATGCGACTGTGCATTTTCTAATTTTATTTAGAAATATACAGGGTGTTCCAAATTTTCGCAACCACATTCAACTTTTTTATTTTAAATACATTGCTATACTTTCTAGATATTATAATGATAGCCATTCAAATTATCTTTGCAATGATATATGGATATGTGCACTTCAGACTGTTCGTTTTGATTTTATTGATAATATTGTTAAAATCTTGACAGTTGCAGCATCTAACATTTTAAGCTGTTGTCTGTAAATGGGTAGAATGCCTCACGTAACTCTTGTGTTACTAATTTATGGACTAACACGTTATTTGTTTTGAGGTTGAACAAAGTGAATAAATATACAGGGTGTTAAATATGTCGTGTCTAAGTTATCGATCTTTATTGGTTATTTTCTCTTTTTTTTTAAATCTAACCTATAATATTTTTATAAGTCAGCATATTCCTTGTAAAATCGCCTTTAAAATGGTACCAATAACATAGTACTTATTTCTAGTATTTTCAAAGTTATAACCCTTTAATGGGATATACTCATGTTTATAATATGCAATATGTGGGGCATCTAATAGTTGGTTGGCCTTGGTTTAAAAAAAAAATGGCTGTACAACCAAACGTCAAATCTCTACTTCAAAAGTCCATAAAAAGTCGTTTTCTGTATTTTCTCTTTTCTGTAATTGCATTTTGTTGTTATAAATTAAGTTCGGTTAGTGAATTATTAATTTCCGTTTGTTTGTTAGTAGTTGTTACGTGTTGTATTTACCTTGTTATCAAAGGTAATATAACGAGAGCTTGACAAATAGTCGACTATTTCATTGTCATCAATTTTTCGAGTGTGCGCTACTGTCAATTTGACGAGACCAAAATTGGCATTAATAATTTGACTAGAGCACGAGAGCTTTAGCTCGAGGGCTTTAGTCTTTAATTATTAATGCCAATTTTGGTTAAGTCAAATTGGGAGGCACACGAGAAAAATTGAAACAATGTAATAGTCGACTACTTATCAAGCTCGAGCTATATTTGTTAAGATTATTTCCTAAACCAAGTTTCATAATAAAAAATGAGTTGTCAAATCGATGTGATTATCAATAATTTCATCCGAAACATCGCTAAATCTCTTTTTGTCGGACATTTTCATCTATTTGACACGTATGCCACTTAATGAAAAAATACATACTTGATTTGTTACCTACATTTAAAATAGTCGATTTGTAATAGTCGCTGATATCAAGAACCGGTACCTTTCATTGGTTAATTTCAACTTCAGTTTTGATTGTGATTGGACAAAATTTAAATTTGACAGGTGAAGGAAATAATCAGTTATATCGCTTTATTGACATTATTTCTCATTTAGATACCATAATAGTTTATTGTTGTTTTTGCTTTAAAATGAATTTTTCGAAAGAGGAGCTCATAGACATGGTATTTGCTCTTGGCGCTAGCAACAGAAATCCATTTTTAGCATCAAGAACATATGCGATGGAATATCCCGACCGAAGAGCACCGGATAGTAAAACGTTTGAAAATTTGTTAATAAGGTTTCTTCGAACGGGTTCAGTGAATTACGTCGAACATGAAAGAAGTAAGACTATGATTACAGAAGATAATGAAGTGATAGTCGTCCAGTCCATTGTGGAAAATCCGCACGTATCTACAAGGATAATTTCGAAACAACACGGGATAGAAGTCACTGCTGTAAAAAGGATTTTAAAAAAACATAAGTTTCACCCTTACAAAATTCAAAATCATCAAGGCTTATTACAAACGGACTTTGAAAGGTGACTAGTGTACTGTGAATGGCTACTTTTACAATTACGACACGATATAACTTTTCTAGATCATGTGCTTTTCACAGATGAAGCAACATTTGCTAATTGTGTATAAAATTTAAATTTGACAGGTGAAGGAAATAATCAGTTATATCGCTTTATTGACATTATTTCTCATTTAGATACCATAATAGTTTATTGTTGTTTTTGCTTTAAAATGAATTTTTCGAAAGAGGAGCTCATAGACATGGTATTTGCTCTTGGCGCTAGCAACAGAAATCCATTTTTAGCATCAAGAACATATGCGATGGAATATCCCGACCGAAGAGCACCGGATAGTAAAACGTTTGAAAATTTGTTAATAAGGTTTCTTCGAACGGGTTCAGTGAATTACGTCGAACATGAAAGAAGTAAGACTATGATTACAGAAGATAATGAAGTGATAGTCGTCCAGTCCATTGTGGAAAATCCGCACGTATCTACAAGGATAATTTCGAAACAACACGGGATAGAAGTCACTGCTGTAAAAAGGATTTTAAAAAAACATAAGTTTCACCCTTACAAAATTCAAAATCATCAAGGCTTATTACAAACGGACTTTGAAAGGTGACTAGTGTACTGTGAATGGCTACTTTTACAATTACGACACGATATAACTTTTCTAGATCATGTGCTTTTCACAGATGAAGCAACATTTGCTAATTGTGGAACCACAAACAGAAAAAATACCCATTATTATGACACTACAAACCCACATTTTGTTCAGCCCATTTTATATCAACAAAATGGAGTGTTAACACATGGGGAGGCATCATAGGAAACACTATTATTGGTCCATTCTTTTTTGATAATACTTTAAATTGTGCAATCTACACAAATTTCCTATAAAATAATTTACCATTGCTATTAGAAGGCCTCCCAGATAACGTCATCAGGAGATTGTGGTACCAACATGATGGTGCACCAGCACATTATGGTGCTGCTGCAAGAGCACATTTAGATAGGGTATTCACCAATAAGTGGATTGGGAGAGGAAGTTTGATAAGCTGGCCACCACGATCACCAGATCTCACACCTTGTGATTTCTTTCTGTGGCCAACTGTAAAAAACATTGTTTACGCAACACCTCCTACAACGGCAGAGAACATGCAGCAACGAATAAGAAACGCTTTTCTTCAATTAAGTGAGAATAACTTAGCTGAGAATGTAAGTCTGTCGATACAGAGACGGTTGAGAGCATGTGTAGAGCAGAATGGAAATATATTTGAACACATTTTAAATTAAGATTGTTTTATTATTGAAAATTTTCAAAATGTATTTCTAAAACTAATGATAAAGCATTTAAAAAACAGGTGTTTGTTAAAATTACTTTGTTTTATTTTCATGGCCAACCAACTATTAGATGCCCCGCATTTTGCATGTTATAAACATGAGTATATCCCATTAAAGGGTTATAACTTTGAAAATACTAGAAATAAGTACTATGTTATTGGTACCATTTTAAAGGCGATTTTACAAGGAATATGCTGACTTATAAAAATATTATAGGTTAGATTTAAAAAAAACGAGAAAATAACCAATAAAGATCGATAACTTAGACACGACATATTTAACACCCTGTATATTTATTCACTTTGTTCAACCTCAAAACAAATAACGTGTTAGTCCATAAATTAGTAACACAAGAGTTACGTGAGGCATTCTACCCATTTACAGACTACAGCTTAAAATGTTAGATGCTGCAACTGTCAAGATTTTAATATTATCAATAAAATCAAAACGAACAGTCTGAAGTGCACATATCCATATATCATTGCAAAGATAATTTGAATGGCTATCATTATAATATCTAGAAAGTATAGCAATGTATTTAAAATAAAAAAGTTGAATGTGGTTGCGAAAATTTGGAACACCCTGTACATTTGTAAAAAAATTAGAAAATGCACAGTCGCATACTACATACGTACGTAAAGTCTCATTGCTGCAGCGTTATTAGTTTTCACACTAAGCTCCGCCGACACACTATTGCACCACCCGGTATGTTTCATGAATTCATATATTATTTAAAAAAAATCACCTAGTGGCCGTAAATCATATGATTTTTAATCTGTGTGTATTTGACCAACAGACTGTGAACATTGTGAAGCGTACTATACAGACTACTGCATCGAATGTGGAATGCTGGTGAATGTTTTAAACAAGAATACATTGAATAGTGCAGATAACGGCCCACGAGAAGATATACCAAATGATATTTTAGAAATTCAAGATTTATTTGGACAAACTGGAATATATGCTTTGAAAATTATTCCTGCAGGTGTAAAATTTGGTCCTTTCACTGGACTCACCACAACAGAATGTCCCTGGGCAATGAAAGGGGAGAAATTTGTTATGGACAAAAATAAATCAAAGCATTTGAATTGGATGCAGTATGTTAATCCTACTATGAAGACTTCTGAAGGAAACCTGCGTGTCTTTCAATGTGAAGATAATATATATTATCAAAGCACTCGTCAAATCCAAGCTCGTGATGAATTACTTGTGTATTTTGGTGAAGAATACTTAAACAGCCTGAATAAGATTATCAGAGAGGATTCTGTGATCACTATGAAAGACATCATTAAGGACATATTTGCCTGCACATATTGCTGCCTTGGATTCAGGTCCAAATCGCATTTGGCTAAACATAAAACCGTTTGTATTGAGAATCCATCCGGAAAGTTTTCAGTTGAAGGTACTGTATCATTGATGCTTCTGGATTTGAGCATATTGATTATTGTATTTTAAGAGATATTATATTTAAATTCTTTTATTAATTGCTGTTTCTCTTTGTTGTTTCTTGTTCAAATGAATAGAATTGATTAAATTTAAGTATGTTCACAGAAAGAAATTGTTTGAGGTTAATGTTGAGTTATCCAATGCTCTTAAAAGTTATTACACCTCTCAGGGTAACAATTATAACACCTGTGTCACTTTACCAGTTATAATTTCATATAAGCATAGTTTTAAATCAAAGATTAACGATTAACAGTCCTCTACATAACTTGAAAGCAAATACTCATGTAACTCTTGGTAATAATATGTACCACAAACTGCAAAGAGCATACTGCTTTTATTTAAGAGCATGTAGAAACAAGATGTGCGTAAACAAATTGTTTTCAACTGAGGAAAACACTGAAAATTACATAATAAGAACAGACAGTTTGGCACTGTCACGGCATAATAGAAAAGAAATATATAAACTAATAGCACAGACTAATCAAACCAGACTGGTAACTAAATCCCAAATTTTATCCAGATGACACCTCCATGTTTAGCAAATGAAAATATCAATGCTCTACCATCTTTGTCATTCTAACTGAGCGGGAGATGAGATGGCGCTAGCGTCATTTTAATTTGTTTGTTATTTTGTGATTACGCCGTTGATTGAAGGCATACATATTCCTTCAATCAACGGTTATATGTCATTCCAAACAGCATTTCAAATTTGACGTATTGCAATCCTTTCTTGTTGGACATCATATTAGTATAAGTAAGTTGATATTGATCTCGCGAGTTAATGATTAAATAAGTACAGAGTGAAAATTAGTGAACTGTGGTGTATATAAACTCATAGGAATATATAGCATTAGAGTTATTTAATGTATTATATTGTGTAAGTAATAAACAGAGGTTTCTGTCAATAATAAAATCTAAGTATTTGTATTTTTTAAACGTACAAGTTGAGGGTATGGGCTTGTCCAACAGTTTTGTGTATTTTTCTATTACATTAATAACGTATTAAATACACATTTCAAATTCCGCGCCAATATGCTGCTAGCGCCATCTTCGTACTCGTTCATTCATGTGTGACGATCTTGGATATTTTTCTATCAAGTAGTTGCCTGTCTGGTTTGTTTAGTGTGCTAATAGTATTCTTGGTAATACTCAAACACATCATTCTTCATACAACTGACAACTCTCATAAATGATTAAAACTTATAATATTCAGTACTGAAACAAATGACTTACCTTCACATGTTCAACCCTATATCTAATTGTTCAGAATGTCAATAATACCGGGTTATTCAAAAGATAAAACGCAACTACATTAATTTTTATTTAATGAAGTATAAATTGGACATGAACGATTTGCATACTAATGAAAAGAGGTAGTTTCAATGTTTATTAACACTGATTATAAATGCTCAATGTCCCCCCCCCCTCTTGTCAGATCAGGGATCTCGATGGCCAGAAGTGTAGAGCCGGGTCTTGATTTTTCATGCGCTCTATCATCCATCACTGAGGAAGGGATTGATTTAAAAATCCTTTGGCATCACGGTGGCAATGAGGCGAAGCTCCATCCTGTTGGAAAATGAAGTTTTGTGAATCTTGGGTAAATTGAGGAAAAAGCCATTTTTCGACCATGTTCAGGTACGTTATTCCACTTACAGTGCTTCTCGTGAAAAAGCTTGAATGGTCCATAACCGTTTGTCCGTGATAAGGCGCAGAACATGGTTGGCTTCACCGAGTCTCCTCATATTGCAATGTTATACGGGGTTTTGCAGATCCCATATGCGAGCATTTTATCTATTCACTTTTCCCCTAAGATGGAAGGTAACTGCATCGCTAAAAATTAAGCGCTGTCGAAATGCGTCATCCTGCATCATTTCTAGAGATGACTGCCTATTCGCCCGAGTACCTTAGCGGCCGTCTACGCATCTATCACCGCCCAAGCGGTAAACAATAGTTTGGAACTTCCTCTTTCCTTCGGTATGTAGACTCTTCATTATCAATTTATATTTCGCGAAATACAAATTAATCAAATTGGGTTCATCTTTTTAAATAATCCCGGTATTACAAGAGGTAGAGATTTTCGGAATTGTGAAATTTGTCTTTACGTAAAAGTTATTTTATGCTTCACTAATTTTCACATTTCATGATCTTTGCGTTATACAAAAATTCATCTGTATCATCCTTGCATGCAATTTAATGGGAGTATTTTTCACGTAATTCTAGAACTCACGCAGTGCCCGTTTTGCAAAATCAACTTGGACCAGAAGGAATATTACGAACACCATATGGCCTTCTGCTGCGAGAGGAATGCCAGGTACGAGTGATTTTTTTTATGATTTTTCATGGAAAGTGTGAGGCTAAAGGGGTGTTTTTTTTCCACCAACCCCTTTCATAATTGTATACAATAAATGAATGAATGTGCATAAAATAGAAGTTTTAAAGCCTCTTAGAGTGCGAGTCAATTTCGCACCATTTACTATAGGCAATTTTGTCATTATATTCATATTAATTTGATGTAACAATGCATAAATATATTTGATGGTTGTCTGTATGAAATTGTTACCAGCATAAAATGAAACCTGGATGAACATTTTAGAATAGAAAATAAGGATGAAACTGGGATTACACAAAAACTGCCAGATATTTTACAGGCCAATGTTTTATAAACTAGCAAACGCAAAACATGTTATAAATACAATTAAATTCAAATTATCGTTGAGAAACTATTTGCCGCCAACCTCAATTTATAATGCTGATGAGTTTGCAATAGAAATTACCATGTTTATTTTACTCTATTTGCCACGTGTTGTTATAAGTGTTTATACGAAATATTTGGCCATTCAATTACTGCAGTAGTTGGTTCTAATTTATTTAAATCCATCTTTATCTTTGTTCTATCAATTTTAAGATTTGTATGTATTGTTGCGTAGTTAATTTACCATTTCTATTATATTCACGTGTGCTGTAACCGTCGTGTGCCTTCAAGAATTAATAAATATTACTATTATTCATAATACGTTAATTACTTACATATATTGAAAGAGAATGGTGAGAATAACTGTAGCATTAATTTGAACTTCTTACTTCTGGTTCAGACTTTATCCTATTCTATTGAAACGCATCCTTGCGCAGTAGTCAACTAAAATCCGCCCTTAAATTGATGTTTAAAATGAGTTTAGAAATTATTTTCTTATTTTCAGAAAGGGCGTTCTGTCGATACCACCGGCTGAGCAAGCGATGACAGGATTGAATGAACGCAAGTGTTTCTGTCATATTTACAAATGTGAACAGTGCAAGTACAGGACGAAGTACCAGACAGAGCTTAAGGAGCACATTAAACAGCATTACAAAGTGAAAATATATAAATGTGGGATTTGTAACAGACGTTTCAAGACTAAAGGATTCATTAGGCTGCACATGGAAAATACGCACACTTATGTTGGAAAAAAGGACGACCAAGAACATTCTACGAAGTATTATAGGCTTCCACTTATGAAAGTAGGACAGTCGAGCTCACAATATCAAAAAAAAAAATTTAAGTGTTCGCTGTGTGTATTTGAAACGAAATACAAATATCTTTTAAAAGTACATATAAAAACTAATCATATGAAGAAATTTGATTATAAATGTGACTCTTGTGAATATGGAACCAATACCAAACAGAATTTACAGTATCATATAAAAACTAAACATCTGAAGATATTAGATTATAATTGTGACTCTTGTGAATATGGAACAAACAAGAAACGTAATTTAATAAGACATAGGAAAAGTAAACATTTGAAACAATATGATTATAAATGTGATTCTTGTGAATTTAAAGCAAACAACAAAGGTAATTTAACAATACATATAAAAACTAAACATATGAAGAAATTTGATTATAAATGTGATTCTTGTGAATTTAAAACAAACAGCAAACGTGATTTAATAATACATATAAAAACTAAACATATGAAGAAATTTGATTATAAATGTGACTATTGTGAATTTAAAACAAATATTAAACGTAATATAACAATACATATAAAAACTAAACATATGAAGACATTTGATTATAAATGTGATTCTTGTGAATTTAAAACAAATAACAAAGGTAATTTAACAACACATATAAAAACTAAACATATGAAGAAATTTGATTATAAATGCGACACTTGTGAATTTCGAACAAGGGACAAATATTATTTAAAAGGACATATAAATAGTAAACATTTGAAACAATTTGATTATAAATGTGATTCTTGTGAATTTAAAACAAACAACAAAGGTAATTTAACAGTACATAAAAAAACTAAACATTTGAAGAAATTTGATTATAAATGTGATTCTTGTGAATTTAAAACAAACAGCAAAGGTAATTTAACAGTACATAAAAAAACTAAACATATGAAGAGATTTGATTATAAATGTGACTCTTGTGAATATGAAACAAATACCAAACAGTATTTAGAAAGACATATAAAAACTAAACATTTGAAGACCTTTGATTATAATTGTGACTCTTGTGAATATGGAACAAACAATAAATGTGATTTAGAAAGACATATAAAAACTCAACACTTGAAGAAATTTGATTATAAATGTGATTCTTGTGAATATAGAACAACCCGAAAAAGTTATTTAAAAGGACATATAAATAGTAAACATTTGTAACAATTTGATTTTAAATGCGACTTTTGTGAATATAGAATTTAAAAGTCATTTAGCAGAACATATGAAACGAAACCATCTGTAGGAATGAGGATATGCACTTTTACTTCTGATATTTGTTTTCCGATAGTGTTTATTGTTACATAACGCATCTTTCTCCATTTGTTCTACCGCCAGAATCATGTCTAAATATTTAAATTACAAAATGGACATCATCTTATAAATGTAAAACACTAGAATCTTCCTCCAGTGGCTGTTAAATGGATTTTAAAAGTTAAAGAACTTCATTCAGTCACAGTGATGAGGTGTTTTCTGCAGTTCATCTCGTACAGTGTGACAAATTATTGGCTTCTAATCTTATCAATAAATATTCCTATTTTTTTATGTTTTCCATGTAGCTATCTGTTAATTCATATGAATATGCATTATCATGATAATGATAATATACAGAATATTAGTATCACAATAATGTATTTAGTTATTTATTTAAAGAAGAATACATGTGCACCTAGGTGTTGGCCACATGTATGTGCAATTACATTATACAGTCTTGGAAATGTAAGAACCTAGTATGAATTACATATTTCGCGTACTCAAGTGTACGTTACTAAACCTAAAACTAACTATAACTCGTAACCTAAAATTATGGTAGACCTACCTAATAAAAAGAAACCTATTTTCAAGATTTCATTAAGAAGTAACAAAATGCTTTTACAATAAAATAAGAAAGTAATAATATAATATAATCTGATTCGTCTCAGGTAAATGAGGAATTGCACGTATATTCACTTGTGGAATGTTTGTTATCACCAGGTGTGATATTTTTCCAAGCAACAGTATATCCTTAAAATATCCCTGTTAGTTAACCCCTCTAATTTAATAAAAATAATGTTTCTTAACATAAACATATGTCTTCATTAATTACATTGATAAGATTGGTTTTAAAAACAATAAGATAGGATTATTTTGAATAGTTAAGTTAGATTATGTATATGTAAATATGTTTAAGTATTTGTATATATATTGTCATGATATGGTGGAGGTTGTGATTAGTGTTATAACTCCCCACGGTACTAAGCCAAATTGTTATGATATCACACAGTTGCATCTCATTGTGCTAATTAAATTATTATAGATAATTACTAAATTGTTAGAGTTTATGTAAGGTTCTTTTACTTATAATATTAAATTTATTATATTATAAGTGCCCCAGAGCAAGCTATAAGTAGTATTATTAAAAAGCTTATATAAAAATAGTTTCCTGCAATATTAATTTATAATCAGTGTAATTAGTATTTCATAGATGACGCTTATGTTCATTTCAATTACGTTCCAGATAAATATCGATTTTAAATTGATTTATTATTTCTTTAAACAAACTTTAAATTTGAAGTATAATACCTTTAATATATTAGAATAGTTATAATATAAACAAGTATGTAAAATAATGTTACCTAAAACTTTTATTTATATCACATTTCTTTTTAGGTTATGTAGTTGTCAAGATATTTCAGTGACATTTATAATTCTATCTACAAAGAAATAAATTATATTAACCTGTAACAATATTTATATTGAAAGGAAATTACTATACACCAATGTTAATAGAATTCAACATCACTATCTACATGAAAATTGTAAAAGATTAGATATATAGGTACTTATACCGAACCTTAAGAAAGTAATCGATTCAAAATAATTACAAGTATAACTATAACTATATTTTAATGTTTTTGTTTAGAAAATGATTAAATGTGTTTTAACTTCACACAATAGCTTAATTTATGATAATATGGAATTCTAAATTTAGTTATCTTTCAATTTCAAAATCATACAAATAAATTAATAACAAAGAAAAACAAACAGCAATTGTATTCAAGTAATATCCTGTTATAGATGTGGTTCTTTACATAGACGATAACCATCTCTCCTCTCTGCTTTAAAGGAATTTCATGAATCTTCAATGTAAAGGCAGGACTACAACTAGAGGTATCTTCTAAAATTCGGCATGTAGGTATCAAGTGTGACTAACTTTCTCCAATTTTTCAACTATATGTAAGTACTTCTTCAATCTCTCCTCAACTCTTCGAAGGAATTTCAAGAATCTTTAATGTAAAGGCAGGACTTCTTCAATTTTTCAACAATATATAAGTACTTCTGAAAATATTATTTTTTCAATAAATTGTAAAACGTTTTACAACAATCCAGTTATATCATTTCTATCTTACTTGATAAAATTATCTTTTAAGACAATTCATAACATTTAAGATACTTTTGTTTAAATATTATAATGGTGATGACTTTATTACCTTCAGAAGTTTAAATATATTATTCTCGTATATCAATTTCTAATGAAATCACCTCTTTTTCAAAAATTTTCTAAAAGTGTCATAATAAACTTTTTTTTCTTTTTCTCTCTTTTTTAACATGTAGGTATCTCAGATGTTTTTAAAAAATATTATATTACTGAATAAGTTTATATGTCAATAATGACATTTCTATTACTTTCTTAACTTTCAATTTACAAACTCAATTCTTATTCTATTTTAACACATTATATCTTAATTTTGATATACAAATAATAAACTTAAATTATCCTTATGATAATTAATAGTGTAGTAATATATATATATATATATATATATAACAAATTATAATTCATTCTTGGGACTAGCGGCCAAATTTTAAGGAAAGAAAAACCAAATTAACGTTTCGACATCTTTTTATTTTTCGATGTCTTCTTCAGAACAAAAAAATTAAAATTAAATTTAAGTAAGTAAGTACAGTAAGTATGTATTTGACTAGTATTGAAATATCAATACAATAGTGACGAATAATTATCGTTACATTATTTTAAACAAAACTGACAAAATGTAGTCGTAGACGGACAAATAATAAAAAATCCCAATATGGGTATTATATAACTAATTTAATTTTAATTTTTTTGTTCTGAAGAAGACATCGAAAAATAAAAAGATGTCGAAACGTTAATTTGGTTTTTCTTTCCTTAAAATTTGGCCGCTAGTCCCAAGAATGAATTATAATTTGTTAAATTATACGGCCAGGAACAAAGACATATTAAGTTGAAGTTATAATTATATATATATATATATATATATATATATATATATATACTATTTCTTTAAGTAGGATTCTTGGTGTAGCGGCCTTTTTTACGATGAAATATTACTTGTAAATTAAAAACAAACTACATTTGACGTTTCGACTATATATTTAGTCTTTCTCAAAATTTCTAATTTAAAACACATGTAAATTGTAGATGCATGTTTCATATTGTCATTAAAACTGTAAAAAACGGACAAAAACAATTAAAAACATACAACGCTCTTGAAAGACAGTTTAAAAATATCTTACCATGTTTTTGTTCTTTCTAAATTGTGAAACAGTAAAATATAAATATAATTAAAGAACATTGCAGTTTGTTTGTAATCGAGTGACTGTTTCGTTTCTATCTATTTTATTTTTACGGACAGGTCTTTTTTTTTTTTTTTATTTTTTGTTTCATTGTGTATTTTTATGTTGTGTATAAGCAAAAACTGTTTAGTTAGGTATATGAAATAGCTTTAAAGTGTGTGTATTGATATAGAGGGTTCTTTCAATAAATTAAACAAAATTATTGGAAAAATGGGTAGTAGAACTTAGACAATCCATCAATTTCATTCCGATCATTTACCGTGTTTTCATGTCGTATTATTTGTATCATTTCGTGAATGCATCTTGCTTTTGCATTATTTTCTTTCTTTAAAATTCTGGTTTTGTTGAAATCGAAAGTATGGTTTAATTTTGTCTGATGTTTCTTTAAGGCTGTGATATTTTTTGCATATTTATGACCCTTAAGTCTTTCCCCTAATAATTGTTTCGTTTGTCCAATATAAATTTTGTTACACATTTCGCAGGGTATGCTATAAACAATATGTGATTGTTTTATGGCTGGAGTTGGGTCCTTGAGTTTGGTGTATAAGAATTTTAAGTTGGTGTTATTTTGATGACCTATTTTAAAATTATATGGTTTTAGGATGTGGCCAATTTTTTCGGATAGCCCATTTATGTATGGTATTGGTATATAAGATGGTTTAGTTGTCGGGCTTTCGTTTTTCTTTTTTAATTCTCTTTCTCTGTTGTAGAATTTATGCAGACTCTGTTTTATAATTGTATTTGTGAAATTTATTGGGTATCCATTGCTTTTTAAGATATTTTTAATTTTATCTATTGTCATAGGCCGGTATTCAGGACTCGTGAGGTATATAGCTCTGTCAGCTAACGCCTTAACTAAATTTCGTTTGTGTGACATTGGTTGTGCGGAATTGTAATTTAAGCATCTATTTGAGGCAATGTGTTTTCTGTACCATACAGTTTGAATTTGATTTTCTTTTTTTATTAAAGTAATGTCTAAAAAATTAATGGCACAATTTTCTTCTTTTTCAATAGTGAAATGAATTTTAGGATGGAATAGGTTGAATTGATTTTGGAAATAGGTTATTTTATCTTCAGGAATTAAGGCAATGCAGTCGTCTACATATCTTCTAAACAAGGTTGGTCTGAAATCTAAATTTTTAATTGTTTGTTCTTCTATGTGTTCTAAAACCATTTGGGCAACTACACTTGATATAGGTGCCCCCATGGCTAAGCCTTCAATTTGTTGGTAATAATTATCATTATACAGAAAGTAAGTGGATGTTAATGTTAGGTCAATAGCTTCTAAGAAATCATCTAATGGTATTTCAGTATAATTTTTGATTACATTCCACCTTTTTTTAATTATATCTCTAGCTAAATCTAGAGGTATATTAGTATACATCGATTCTATATCTAAGGATAACAAAGTATGTTTTTTTGGAATTTTTAAGTTTTTTAAAACATCTTTAAGATCAAATGAGTTTTTTAGATAATATTCGTTTTTTCCAACTATGTTTGAAAGTATGTCTGCCAAGTACTTTGATAAATTATAAAAAGGGCTTTGTATGCAAGAAACTATGGGTCTGAGGGGAACATTATCTTTGTGTAATTTGGGGTAGCCGTAAATCTTCGGGGGTTGTGCGTTATTAATTTTCAAACACAATGCCGTCTTTGGTGAAATTACTTGTTTATTTTCTAATTTATTAATGAAAGAGTTATTCGTTTTTTGAACTCCAGCCATAAAACAATCACATATTGTTTATAGCATACCCTGCGAAATGTGTAACAAAATTTATATTGGACAAACGAAACAATTATTAGGGGAAAGACTTAAGGGTCATAAATATGCAAAAAATATCACAGCCTTAAAGAAACATCAGACAAAATTAAACCATACTTTCGATTTCAACAAAACCAGAATTTTAAAGAAAGAAAATAATGCAAAAGCAAGATGCATTCACGAAATGATACAAATAATACGACATGAAAACACGGTAAATGATCGGAATGAAATTGATGGATTGTCTAAGTTCTACTACCCATTTTTCCAATAATTTTGTTTAATTTATTGAAAGAACCCTCTATATCAATACACACACTTTAAAGCTATTTCATATACCTAACTAAACAGTTTTTGCTTATACACAACATAAAAATACACAATGAAACAAAAAATAAAAAAAAAAAAAAAGACCTGTCCGTAAAAATAAAATAGATAGAAACGAAACAGTCACTCGATTACAAACAAACTGCAATGTTCTTTAATTATATTTATATTTTACTGTTTCACAATTTAGAAAGAACAAAAACATGGTAAGATATTTTTAAACTGTCTTTCAAGAGCGTTGTATGTTTTTAATTGTTTTTGTCCGTTTTTTACAGTTTTAATGACAATATGAAACATGCATCTACAATTTACATGTGTTTTAAATTAGAAATTTTGAGAAAGACTAAATATATAGTCGAAACGTCAAATGTAGTTTGTTTTTAATTTACAAGTAATATTTCATCGTAAAAAAGGCCGCTACACCAAGAATCCTACTTAAAGAAATAGTAAATATATACGGCCAAGAAAAAAGAAGGATAATAATTCCTATCGAAAATATTATATATATATATATATATATATATATACATGTGCATATATATAATTAAATTTCTTGGACGATTTAGAGGTCAATACTAATTTCAAATTAATTTAAAATTAGTTTAATTGTTAATTAGGTAATTTTTTAATCTTTAAAAATTACCCAGCGGTCCAGGAATCGAACCCGAAATCTCCTGATTACTAGTCAGGTGTGTTATCCACTACACTACCACGGGCTTTCGGTCTTGACTCCTTTAATTGTACTGATATACATATATATATATACACATGAATATGTGAATAAGGTCAAGAAAAATTTAGAATTATATATATATATATATATATATATGTCAAATATGATTTTTCTGCTTAAGCACTGAGTAATTAAGGTAAATTTTTAATTAGAAAAATTTACCGCCCAGGGCGAGATTCGAACTCACTTTTCCCGATCTCATGTCAGGTGCTCTACCAAATGAACCACCTGGGGGCGTTGTGAGTGCGAGTCTACTTGCACGTCTTGAATCTCATCCAAGTCACAGATGTTATTATATATATGCCGGCAGTACGGACAAATATGTAAATTTTAAATAATTTTATACATTTTCAATACATATATATATATATATATATATGTATTGAAAAATTCAAAATATTCTTGGTAGTAGTGGCATACAATGAAATAAAAGAAATAACAATATGACAACTGGTTGTCAATTAGAAAACAATGACAAATATAAAATGCAAATCACAATGTATAAATGAAAATGTAATCAAATAAGCAATAGGGCAGTCAGGATTACTTATATAGTCACATCAAAAGGCTTGGGATTTACCACAAACTGTTCAGTCAATGCAATTATACAAATAACAACGACTCAACTATGTAATGAAAATTAAGAGTAGAACTGTTGAAATTATAACAATATAGAATGTAAAATCAGTCATGTATAAATGTAAATGAAAGCAAATAAGCACAGGACAATCGGCATTACCTATGTAATCCTATCAAAATGGATTAGGTTCACCTAAACATGTACAATTTTGATTGAAATACATAAACAATTAACGATGCAACTATGTATGTGTTAAGATGTAATTTGTAGCTACAGACATATATGTTTCTACCTAGTTTGGTTTCGTCAGTGCAGCATAACAAAGAAGGTGTATGTTAAAGCAAATATGTGTTGAATAAAAATTATATAGTATTACCTTAAAATGTCAATCCAAAATGTCCAAGTGTAAAACAACTGTGCACTTACTTAATACTGTGTAATGCCTTATTTCAACCAGGCAGTTAATAAAATATATTACAATTCTTTGCCAGTTATACAAATGTATTGAAAAATTCAAAATATTCTTGGTAGTAGTGGCATACAATGAAATAAAAGTAATAACAATATGACAACTGGTTGTCAATTAGAAAACAATGACAAATATAAAATGCAAATCACAATGTATAAATGAAAATGTAATCAAATAAGCAATAGGACAGTCAGGATTACTTATATAGTCACATCAAAAGGCTTGGGATTTACCACAAACTGTTCAGTCAATGCAATTATACAAATAACAACGACGCAACTATGTAATGAAAATTAAGAGTAGAACTGTTGAAATTATAACAATATAGAATGTAAAATCAGTCATGTATAAATGTAAATGAAAGCAAATAAGCACAGGACAATCGGCATTACCTATGTAATAGGTAATGCCGAGTGTGTGCATGGTTCCGTGTCGTTGGGCTCGTGTTTGGAGTGTGACGGCTGGTTTGCGATGTAGAAGTATTAGTTTGGTGTTCTTTGTTGGTATCTGTTCTTGTTAGTGCTGGTTTCCATGCTGTTGGTAACCTCTGGGTATCGTGAATTCAGATTGTTCGGATGTTTTTCAATTTCGATGGCTTCCCTGATGATTCTGGTTTTAGTATGTTCGATGTTCGCTAATAGCTTGGTGTTACTGAAGTCTATCGTGTGGGATGTTTCTTTTACATGTTGAGCCAGAGATGAAGTTTTCTCGTCTTTTCTTACGGAATTTTTGTGTTCGTCTCTTCTTGCGTTTACCCTTCTGTTCGTTTGTCCAATGTAAGTTTTTTCACAGTTGAGGCACGGAATTTCATTAACTCCATGGTTTTCTAAAGGTATTTTTGTTTTAGGGTTTCGAAGGACTGTACTGATTTTTCTGTCTGCTTTGAATGTTGTTTCAATGTTGTGTCTTCGTAGGATTTTGGATATTCTATCGGTGGTGCCTTTAACATAGGGTAAGTAGGCTTTGGCAGTTGGTGTTTCTTTTTCCTCTTGTGGTGTTGTTGGTTTCGGCTTGGATGCTCTTTTGATAGCAGATTCACTGAAACCATTCTGCTGGAGTGCCTTGTGGAGTTTGTACATTTCTTGGGTGATGTTATCTTCGTCTGCTAATCTCTGCGATCTTGTCACTAGGGTTTTCACTACTGATTGTAACTGAGCTGGGTGGTGGTGAGACTGAGCGTTCAGATATCTGTCTGTATGGATGGGTTTTCGGTATACCGTGTGACTTAATTTCCCATTTTCTTTCTTCTTGACCAAAACGTCGAGGAATGGTAGTTCGTTGTTCGATTCTATTTCCATCGTAAATTTTATTTTTGGATGGGTTTTGTTTAAATGTTCCAGGAAGATGTCGAGGTGGTCCTTTCCATGTGTCCAGATCACGAAAGTGTCATCGACGTAGCGTAGCCAGAGTTTGGGTTTGTGGGTGGCCGTCTTTAGTGCTGTTTTTTCTAAGTTTTCCATAAAAAGGTTTGCTATTACTGGTGATAGTGGAGAACCCATTGGGTTTCAAAAAGAATTATATGTAGCTGTTTATAAATTTTTCACATAAAAATATGATATTCGGCATTTTTTAAATGCGGACAAAGTGACATAAATTTTATCCACGTGTTAAAAGTAATAGGTGAAATGATACAGTCACAACTTTCGAAATAATAATAAAAGTTAAATCAATTATAAAGTAAGCGGTACATAACGTTATACAAAATACCTATTTTTACGTTATTCATCACTATCTAGTAAATTTAGTGCTTCTTCATCGAGTTCTATATGCTTCGGTGTATGTTGTCTTCTAAGACCACTTATAAATGGATCCGATGAGCATAGTAAAGTATGAAAAACATCTTCATTCGTACCTGTTCTCGAACATTTTCTAGAATGATGCAGTCGGAATTTTTTATAGTCCTTGTTTCTAGATTCTTGAGCATCTTCAGATAGTTGTCCAAGAGGTAATATTGAATTGTATGTAATGATGCTCTCTCCATGAATAAGTACTTTATGAACTGAAGATGGCATATAGTACCAATTGTATTTGTTTACATAGAGTTCAGCTGTGGATCGTGCGTATGCACCAAACTTTCTCGGATTTATTTTCCTACCGCACGACAAAGTTTGAAGTATAATAAAATCTTCTTATTAGTGTTTCATCAACTCCTGTTATTTGGGATGTACAAGAGGAATTGGCAAAAAATCTTCTTGCAGTATTTCCGTCATTGGTATTGCCGCTAACTTGACGGGCTTTGTCAATTATTAAAACAAATTCGTTACGGAAACGATCCTGCACAAGTTGCTTTTTAGCCGCTTTTAGTTTTTCAATTTCTTCGGTGGTAGCAGACCATTTTTCGAACGCTAGATTATAGGATACATGAAGTACTAATTCCATAAACCTAATCCAGGCATGCAAAGTTGAAAGACCAAACCTGAAAGTTTCTTCTCTTTCTGGTTTTTGACTTACTCGTGCAAGATCATTCATTTCACTAGGTTTGGCAAGACATACATTACAGTTAGCACTCGATGGAGTATTCGTCAAAACTTAAACAACTTTACCATCGACCATAGTAAAATGTAATGTGTGTTTTATAGAAAATGTTGCTGTATTTATTAGCACGGAGGATGATGTTAATGCAAGTATTTGAGATTCGATATCTGTAACTAACTCCTAGTTTTCTCAGGAGTTTCTTTTGCAAACTCTATAAGGATAGGACGACAAAAACGTACTGACGAAGGCGATGGATTCTGCCAAATGACACTTTCATCCACTTCACTAACAAGCTTAAGTGGTACGAGCGATACTATCAGTAGATTTGCATCTGATATTAATTTGCTTTCACCTGATAAAATTTGTTTGTACTCGCTTTGTCCAGAAGAACCATCACATCCCCACTTACAGTATAAAATCAATCTTGCGTCACCACCAGGGAGATTAATGGAATCAAGCATCAATAATCTAGTAACTGTGTGATCTAAAAGAGACTGCAATTTTATTTTAGCACGTATATCACTTATTTCCATGTTATCTGGATAACACTGGGTTTTCGCTTCGAGCACGTACTTGTACGCTGGAAACAATTTGAGGTTTTTATCTGTAATACATTTTCTAAAGTACTCATACTGTTGTTTAGTTAAATCTAGATCTAATAACAATGCAAGTGCTTCGTCATTCGAATAAGGCACCACAGATATCTTTTCTTCTATTAAATTCTTATGAAGCCCATCCAAGGTTTCTGTCGGCATAGAGCGTAACTGTTCAATAATGGCAGCATGTTTAGATTTTCCAATTGATTTTAGGCCTTGTATATAGGAATGGTGAATATGATCCAACCCAGATTCCTGAAATAGTCTAATGGCTTGTCTGTGCTTGCTTCTGGCCGATGATAATTCATAATCTTTGCACGGTCTTCCTCGTTTACTTGCATGTGATGTAGATGGGGCCTCCTCTTCATCGAATTGTATACGAAAATCGCCATTGAGCCACTCAGCATATCTTGTCAAAAATATGTCTTTAGATCTGCCAGCTTTATTCCATCGCTGTTTGAATTCTGGCAACAAATTTTTTTGAATTCTTGCAACAGTACAGGTGTTATTTGCTTCAGTTGAACCAGGAAACCTTTCTTTGATGTACATATGCACTGTACTTATGTGCTTTCCATGTTCTATTAAACGAACACATAACTCGCGTTTATTAATATTTATATAACTCATGTTTTCTATTTAAGTTGTTTTAATATTAAGAAAGATGTTGAAAACAATGTAATACAGGTTTCTACAAAACTAACATTTGTATCTTTTGTGCTAGCTTTTATACTTAGTACTTACCACAAGAATATCACAAAATGTATTTTGGTGCAAATAGAAAAATAATGATGATTCTAGAAATTTGCGGTTGTTGAGATTGTTTTTATTATGCCTGTAACACACACGGATTTGGTTAATAAGGATATTTTCTACCTTATCAACTACTAATATATTTTGATACTATAAATATGCGGCATATGCCACAAATAAAAATATCAGATAGGTACCTATTATCTATCTTTACGTGTACGCCACATACAATAACAACATTTAAGCAGGAATGTTTATACTTAATATATTTTTAGAATTTTATAATCTTTATAATGTATGTACCTTAGAGGGCACATATAGAATTTTATTTTATTCATGTAATTAAAAACATATATTGTAAGTATTTACGCTATGCATTAGGAAATCATAATATGCAAGCGCGCTCCTGTTCCCAATTTTTTAATTTTCACATAGAAATGCAGCGAAATGCAGTATGAGTTTTAGTACATTTTATAGACAAATATATTAGCTTTCAAATGCAGTAAATAGCTTGACCCGGGCAAACCCGGCGAGTAGTTAAAAGTTTAGTTAAAGTAGTTATTATCTAATTTTCAGCACAGGTATGAAAAAACGATTCTACAAAGGAAACTAATGTATTTTTTAATTAGGAAGTTATAGGTCTGGAAAGTAGATGAAACACTCGTTCTACTGATATATAACACATTAGTAAATATTGATAAAGTATTAGCTTATTTCACTACACATTCAATGCACGCGCGTATGCCTTTCTCGGGAATAAACGGAACGCTCAACTTTAAGGCACTGTAAAACAATAGCGGAAGCTTCAAACAAAAAGCAAATTTGGTAAATAATACTTTAGTATGTACACTTTACTATAGTAACAATTTCGAACATCAAAGATGACATCGCCAAAATACATTTTTGGCAAATCTCTATATGGACTGAAACCACTGTGCACTGTTGCGAAATAAGACAACGCAACCTACATAAAACTTCTTAGTTTTAACAATGCTTTATTCCAGACACATTTTCTTTAAGGCAGCGCCATATTCAATGTGTGTTTTTCTACAAAATCCAAATAGGGCTATTAAAATTTGGTTCCCATGTGATGCAAAGTTTATTTGTTTTTGACCCTGTATAAGGTAACTTCATAAAATAACTATTTTTGAAAATGTAGTTTGTGTCTAAAAGTAATACACATTAATATTAATACAGACAAGTACACAGCGTTACAAGTAAAGTCTGCATTAAGTGGAAAATAAATTTTCGTTTAAGTTTACGTAAGTTTAACTAGTTTCAATGATTCAATTTAAAACCCCTTTATTAAAATTTGTTATGGAGCTATGTTATAAAAAGTAAAAATAGTCTTTTATTATTTAAGTTCAGTTTCCATAAAATTAACTAGTTTTGTACCTTACGATGATGCACCAAACACAAGTTGGCTGCAAAACAAATGATAAAAAAGATCAACAAGCCCTTGCTTTATTAATGACAGTCAAATCGCTTTCTGTTTGTCATAGTAGCTTTTAATTAATATTGCGTATTAAATAAAAAAGTGTTAACTGTACAGGAAAGAATTGAAATTGTATTAATATGTGGTGAAAACACAAGTCATCGTGTAGCGGCCAACATTTTTAATGAAAGGCATCCAGGCAAAAATGTGCAACAATCTACTGTGAGTAGGATTATGGTGAAATTTAAATCAACTGGATCGGTGGAAAATTCATTTAAAAAACCTCACAATCCTATAAAACATAGCGAAGAAGTCCAATTAAATGTTTGCCTAGATATTGTGGAACATGGTCAAACTAGTATTAGACATGTTTCTCGCAGAACTGACGTTCAAAGAGAGAGTGTAAGGAATATTTTGCACAAAAATAAATTTAAGCCGTATAAACCTAAATTTATAAATACTCTTAAGGAACAAGATTTTGACATACGTTTGGGATTCTCTTTTTGGTACCAGGGGGAAAAAGAAGAAAATGTGTCCTTTCCGTTTCACGTTTTATGGACCGACGAGGCCACTTTCACTTCAAACGGCGTTGTTAGCTCTCAAAATTGTAGATGGTGGGCTCAAGAAAATCCAAATTTTATAATAGAATGCAAGGACCAGTATTCCTTTAAAACTAATGTGTGGTGCGGCATTTTAAACGATAAAGTTGTTGGGCCTTATTTTTTAGAGGCAATTTAAATTCTGAAGAATACCTACGCCTCCTTAACACCGAGGTCATTGAAGTTTTGGACAATATGCCTATTGAAATAAGGCATAATTTGTGGTACCAGTGTGACGGTGCTCCCATCCATACTACAAGACGGGTTCAAGAACGCCTCTTGGAAATATTTAGGGGCACAGTAATTGGGCGTAATATGGAGCAATACTGGCCGGCTAGGTCTCCGGATTTAACCCCACTTGATTTTTTCTTGTGGGGTTACCTAAAACAAAAAGTTTACAAAGAAAAACCTTTCCGTGATGTTGATCATTTGGAAACGGTAATTCGAAACTGTATTTTAGAAATAAGGCCCCTTAGTATCAGAAACTCCATTAAAGATGTATCAAGAAGAACAATTGTTTGTATTGAACGCAATGGGAGGCACACAGAAATGTAATTTTAATTTTTAGGTTTTTCAAATTATGTTTAATTTAATATTCAAATACCAAAAATACATATTGTTATTAATTGAAAAGGTGGAATTTGAAATGCGTTTCATTTTTATAATGTATTATGATTATTTTATTAGAAAATTTGACTTTTCAATTAAACTATTTTCTTAATATTAATGTGTATTGCTTTTAGACACAAACTACATTTTCAAAAATAGTTATTTTATGAAGTTATACAGGGTCAAGAACAAATAAACTTTGCATCACATGTGACCAAATTTTAATAGCCCTATTTGAATTTTGTAGAAAAACACACATTGAATATGGCGCTGCCTTAAAGAAAATGTGTCTGGAATAAAGCATTGTTAAAACTAAGAAGTTTTATGTAGGTTGCGTTGTCTTATTTCGCAACAGTGGTGCAATTTACAAAAAAATTGGCAAAAAATCTAAATTATCTTATGCAGCTGAAATTTTGCATATGGGCTAAAAATTGTTTTTAGAAAAACTTTTTCTAATAACTTTTTTCGATATTTTGAGAAATAACGCCACTTTTGAATTTTTTTTGGAAAAAAATTTAAATTTGACAGATAATGCGAATCACGTGACTATTATTTTTTTGGTTAATTTTCATCTTGATCAAAGCAGAAATTGATGCCAAACTCAAATTTAGAATAAATCTATTAATAAAAAAAAATCCCATATGATGCGGACTTCACTGGTCACACTGTATATATATATATATATATATATATATATATATATACGAAACACACACATATACCTATATACGTGCGAGTAGATTTCTTGAAAATTTGCGGCTTATATGAAATTGAAAATTACTTGCTTTCTTTAAGTTAATTAATGAATGAAGAAAGCAAGTAATTTTCAATTTCATATAAGCCGCAAATTTTCAAGAAATCTACTCGCACGTATATAGGTATATGTGTGTGTTTCGTATATATTGTAACGTTTTCGGGTTCCAATAAACAACTCGTGCAATTATTTATTTAAAAACAGTCTGTATATTTATATACTTAAAATTATATAACAATATAAAAATATAAAACTAACGTAACACACTTAAACTACTACAATTTAATTATCACTGGTATTTATTTACTACTACTAATATGTCCGTATTTATTTATATCACACTATTTATATAAGACGGCACTACTATATTTATTTCTACGCTACCACTACGTAAGGACTTTCTTTATCCCGAACTACTCCGCCCGCAATGAATCCCGTAATGAATTCCGTACTGAATTCCGTAATGACTCATGCCGCCTTATATACGTATGTGAAGATTACTAGAGCATTCCTGTAAATTCCATACTTCTCTCGATGTTTTGAAGAATATTCCATAGACATTTGTCTCCGCTTCCGATACAGTACCATGCGTAAGTGTATGACTCACCGCTCTACGATGTTTACCAGTTGCGCCGAATATGATTTATGGTCTTTTTTTTGTGCGTGTGACAATTTCGTTTTTATCGCGCCGAGAGGTCTGATTCTTTTATTTAATGTAACTCATTTCGTCTGCTGGTTTCGTTACAATATTAACAGATACGGCTAAGAATTTGATATATGTGTTTAATGCATATTAAATTAATATATATATATATATATATATATATATATAGACTTGTTTTCGGTCAAAAGGAGATCATTTTTAAGCATTTCATATGCAAGTGGAGATCCTTTTTTCAAAGCGAGATCCGAAATCGGATCTGGATTTGTTTCGCGTGTATATCGTCACCATACGAACTAGTATGGTCGGTAATATCAAAATTTAAAATTTATGTTTGACCTCAATTTTACGCATTTTATCACGCGATATACATTCGTAGTTCAATCATGTCAGTGATAGAGGGCGCCCTACTAGATTATTTGCAGTTGATATATTAGGCGAAGACGCGATCCGTTCATTCTGGCAACATCTGCTCAAGGTCATACGGATGACTAACTCATTGTTTGGGATCCAAACAATGTGTCCTTTTGACAGTTTGTTTTGTACTATAAAATTTAATAAAGTAGTTCCTATATTGGGTGTTCTATTTTATAAATGGATATTTCGTATTAATATAATAGCGTATTCTTTTCGAAAAATAAAGTTATCACAAGATATTAATTCATATATTCTTTATGAATATTTTGCAAATGTGTCTGGGCAGAATATTGTGTTTGTGATAGGTAATGCTTATAATTGTACGACATATATTTATGAAGTGATTGTACCTGCAATACCTATTTCAAATTATGTTGGTTAATTGAATAACATATTTTATAATAATAAGATAAACTTCAGAATAAAGAGTATCAAAGAAGGTGCACTTGTTAAATTTGCAAAAGGAATTGTAGAACGCTTGAAACAAAAATCTAATTAAAATTAACAATAACCGTTGTTTTTCTTCGAAATTAGCATAGAATCTAGGACTGGCCACGATATATTTTCATATAAAAAGGCAATTTATTATTCCTACTCTTATGATTTTGTCATATGTTTCACATTTTTTGGGTAACTGTTAATTTCGTATGTATACAGGCTGATTTATTTTTGACCCTCACCATGAGGATCTGGTTTATAATTGGATATAGAGTATAGGTTTAAATTTGGCGTAGTTGTTAAATTTTGAGTTTATTATAAATCTGTAAAGAAAATTGACCTGTGACGAATGACGTTCGTTTTTAAAGAAAAAAATGCATTTGGCCTTGTAGAGAAAAATAAAAACACATTCTTATGGCCACTTTTAAACCGCTATCCAATGGTGTACTCGAATTTTTTATATGACGTTTTGTTTTTTTATGGCCATTATCAACTAATTTAATTTCTTATAGTCCCCATACTGGATTCAGAAAGTTCTTTTTTTTCTAATTTCAACCATGTACATGTTGACAGAAGTTGATATTACGCTTTAAATGAAAGAATAAATTTTAAACTTAAATTAGGTAGCCATGAAATTTCAGTCCGTCAAACTTTTCATTTATCGTTCATTAGTAATACAAAAATGTCATTCACCAACGAAGAGAAACGAGATATGTTAAGTATTTTTTATTCTTCGAACCAAAATTCAACAATAGCGAGTACAAGATATTTATAATTGTATCCAGAACGACAACAGCCTCACCGTGCCATTTTTCTGGATAGTTTACTAAGCCGCGTAATGTTCATGTCAACAGGAATTAGAAAAAAATCGACAGGATATTTTACAAAAGGTAAATTTAAGGCGTGTTTTTGCAAATTTAACATACATTAAATTAAAAATGATAAATACATATGTATTTAAATAATTTTTACACTTCATTTGTAAAGAAGAAATAATAGTAACAAAAACATTAATAAAAATACATAGAAAAGTAAACAATAAACAATTACAGTAAATGTTCAATTATCTGGCCATCTTCATAAATGCACAGTTGGGCACGCTTTCTGGCATTTTGAACTGCCCTTTGTATGGTTGTTCTAAAAACTGCATCGAAGGCATTCTGAAGTATGTCTTGTAATTCTTCAATGTTTTGTCATCTACTTTATAAATATTAGTGTTAACATATAATCTAGCGTATTTAAATCAGGTGATGTCGCAGGCCATTCAACAACTCCTCTATTTCCAGTCAAACGGTTCGGAAACTCTTGATTCAAGTAATTCCTAGCAACTGCCGCATTATGTGCCGGTGTGACGTCTTGTTGCCACCATAAATGTTGTAATTGATTTAATTGGATATTGTTGTCAAGGTAGTCACATACGTATTCGTACGTAAAGGTTTAAATATAATTCTCCATTTAAATGTTCTTCATACATAACTGGTCCTAGGAGACGATTTACCAAAATACCCATCTAAACGTTTATTCCAAAACGATGTTGTGGTCTCCTTGCCCTGTTTTGTCGGGGATTTTGTACTGCCCAATAGTGCTCCGTATTTCTGTTGAACATTCCAGAGTTGGAAATTTAGTTTCATCTGACCAGATAATTTTGCTTAAAAATGTTGGTCATTTTCTATTCTTCCCATTAACCAATTACAGTATTCGAGTCTTCTTAAATTATCTCCAGGTAGTAAAGTGTGACTAATGGATCTTGTATGGTTTAAACCTACTTTGATGTAAAGTTCTCCAAACTCTAGACTGGGACAAATTTAATTCTGACGCCACTACGCGTGTAGAAATTGATGGAATATTATTTATCTAAAAATACAAGGTTAACATGCAGTTTGCAAAAACACGCCTTAAATTTACCATTTGTGAAATATCCTGTCGATTTTCATTCGAATTCCTGTTGACATAAACATTACGGGGCTTAGTAAACGATCCATTCTCGATCAAATTTCTATCAAGATCTAGAAAGATGGTACGATGGGGCTGTGGTCATTCTAGATACAATTGTAAATATATTGTACTCGCTACTGTTGAATTCGGTTCGAAGAATAAAAAGTACTTAACATATCTCGTTTCTCTTGTCTAATTTAATCTTAAAATTTAGTCTTTCAATTAAAGCATAATATCAATAACTTTCAACATGTAGTACATGGTTGAATTAGAAAAAAAAACTCTTTCTGAAGGTGTCTAAATCCAATATAGCGCTTATAAGAAATTAGATATTTGATGATGGCCAGAAAGAAACGAAACGTTACACAAAAATTTCGTGTACACCACTGGATAAAAGTGGCCATAAGTGTGTGTTTTTATTTTTTCCAAGGCCAAATGTAGGTGCTAGAGGTAAAAGAACAAAATCGAGTTTTTGCGTTTTTTTTTAATACAAACGTCATTTGTCACATGTCCATTTTCTTTACGGATTCATAACAAACACAGAATTTGACAACTTCGCTAAATTTAAAACGAATCTGCCTGTATATGTACGTATATTTTATTAGTCTTTCCATTTTTCACAATATTTTTGTATTTCTCAATAACAGTAAGTAGTAATCACACAGAAATTCTCAGATGCTGTATTCACAAAAGATATAACTACATTTGTTTACCAAAATGAAATTTCTAATTATATAGAATATAATCTTTAAAAAAATAAAATAACAAATTCGGATGTAGAAAATGACGCCAATATTATTAGAACAAAATATACTAATTTAGACCAAATGCACTAGCAAATATGTTGCAAACTTTGTACAATACATCCTTAAACACTGTTTAGATAACCGATGTATATCCTAGCATTGAAAATCTACAGTTAGAGATAATTAATTATTAGACTTAATAAATGAATGATTGGTTAACCAGGTATTTTAATCGGAGTTTAAAAAACCGGCCCTTAATGTGTATAAACCAAAGTTGCTCATTTCTGTTGCTCCTTTCACAACAATCTAAAAATATTGTCAACTATATTATTTGTAAATAGAATACTTTATATATTATTGTAAAATCATATATATCACATTATGTTAAATTGATACTGCATGAACGTGTGTACAAAGTCATCCACTGATTTTAGAGTTATTACAATTTTCCTAATTTTTCCACAATTGTAATCTTCTTTCAATGCTTCATTAACAAATAACATACAAACAAGCAAATTTAAATATAGGTTCAACAATCTGCCATGGTAGTTACACACGTATTTAAAACTAATCATCCATTAGTTATAATGAGCTGAGTGTTTACTATAAATCATTTTTTTCTTTAGAAAATTGTAATTCGGATAATTTTTTTAGTTTTAACACAATTATCAAAAAGAACATTTAATTTTTGGGCATAATTTGATATGCCCAAAGTTGTTAGTTTACAAGATGTTGATTATTCCGTAATTTATACTTCTTTAGCGAACATAAGTATATCATCTGTCACTTCTAAATACGTGTGTAACAATCATCAAACATTACAAACGTTGTGTTTAATATTGTATCTTGACAATATTATTCATTAATCAAACATTGACATTTCTTTGAAGGATCACACCTGGGGAAAAATTAGATAAAGTCGCAACAACTCTGAAACGAGTAGATAAACTTGAATATTTTCGCACATAAAAGAAATTTAAAATAGACTGTGAAATCCAATTTTGAAGTAATGTATACCATTTAAAAATCCAAAGTGTTTTATTGTTATGAGGAAACTGAACATCTTGTATAGCTGACAATATATTTATATAGCAGAGAAAAAAGCCTCAAGCAACTGTACATATATTTACTCTATCATATTTAGTGCAGGAGATATCTCGTAGACCCACGCCCTAGGTGGACCCTGTATATTGTATTTATACCACCTTTATTAATATTTTTCGAAATTTTATTAACAATTAACAGTATATTTTTTTTATAAATAATAATAACGTTTATCAATGTGAACAACGTAATATTAAGAGTTAATAGTATATATGTATTTAATGTTACTGGAGTAAGTAATTATACTATATAATTAAAATGTTTCCTAAGAGTTCAATTTACCAATTATTTTACTGATTTCGTGTTATCTCTACATAACATTATACATATATATTCACAATATGGCATTTCTGTAATAGTAAAATTTAGGTATGTTTTCTTCAAAATTAAATATATCTCAGTTACAAATACTATGAAGGAATTTAAAATGTAAATAAACCCAGTCGAGATTTCTCACACACCGGTATCTCTTTCCCTCATCTTAGCGCGGATACTGTTTTCTCACTCTACGCATCAATTTACAACCGGTTTTTTTACACTTAAAAAGTAATTCAACATAATGCGCATGCATTGGATCTCATTTTGGGCAGAAAACGGGTATATATATATATATATATATATATATATATTATGTTTATGTTGTACATGGATTTTAAGAATAATATGTAATTGTGGCTTAACCCCTTTATCCTTTAAAAAATTTACAAAAGGTATGATTTTGCAATAAAAAATGAACTAAATGTTTTTCAGCATTTTATTTGATATGAAAATGTTGTAAATTGACTAATGAATAAGCTTACTAATGAAACATCTCTGACTTGATATTGTTATAGTTAAAAATTCTAGTAAATATTGTAGCAAGATTTGAACGCAGTTTTTCTTTTTTAGGAAAATGATTTTGCTGGTGTCACTGAAACAAAATGTTTACATAGATCACGACTTAATTTCTGGTCTCTACCATGACCACTACCTTGAATGGTGTAGAAATAAAGGTTTACATCCCGTAAAAGAAAGCTACTATAGGAACGTATTTTGCAAGGAATTTAACATCGGATTTAAACTGCCCAAAACGGACACTTGCAAAACCTGTGACTTTCTCAACATTCAGAATAAAAGTGCTATGAGTAAATGAGAATCAGCAGACTGCTTAAAGATTGAATTTGAACTACATCATCGTAGGACAGAAGCGTTACAAAAAAGTCTCAAAGACGAAATAGAAAATGCTAAGCAAACAAAAGATACCCTCGTCATAAGTTTTGATTTACAACAGGCTCTACCTGTACCCAATTTGACAGTTGGGCCTGCTTTTTATCTACGAACAGCGTGGACATATAACCTAGGTATACATGACTGTATTGAAGATATTGGGTACATGTATATGTGGCCTGAAAACTTGGCAAAACGTGGCACCGATGAGATTGCTAGAATATTATATAACCATTTTAAGGAAAATCGCAATGAATATACGAAGCTCGTTGTATATAGCGATAATTGCAGCGAACAGAACAAAAATTGGACTATTGTATGCTTATGGCAACAACTAGAAAAAGAAAATATTTTCAAGACTGGAGCATAGATTTCTAGTAGTCGGACACACGCATCTTCCATCTGATCGTGAGTTTGCGATTATAGAAAAGTATAATCGCCATTATTTAAAACAATTATATACTCCCGATGACTTGTATCAAGCTGTTTTTAAAGCGATAAGGAGGAATCCTTTCAAGGTGATCGTTCTTCAGCAGCAAGACATTTTGTCATTTAAGGACTTACAGCTGCAAATTACAAAGAAAACTCAGACTGATAATTAGGATAAACTTAATTTCAGTAAAATCTGTGCAATTAAATTTGTTCAAGATAGTCCAAATGTAATGTTTTTAAAACACCTTTGGAATGAAGAATTTAAATCTACTAATATTGGTAAAAAAGGTGTAAGAACATCAGTAAGTCTCACCATAAGAGATCTAAAAATCAAATACGATGCTCATATTCCATTAAATCCAAAAAAACTTTCCAATCTTTTAACACTTCTAAGGTACATACCGCCGATTTATCTAAACTATTACAGGGACATTGGCGTTGTTGATGCTAATAATGTAGGTATTTCTCAGTCTATAGAATATGATGAAAATGTGATAGAACATTTGGACAACTTTAGCGACATTGACGACGAAAATTAAAGTTATTTATACTAAAAGTGTTCTAATTTAATTTTAATTGCTACTTCTTTGTTTAAACTACCTAACAAGAATTAAAATATTCGTTTTTGTTCTGATTAAAAAAAATATCGATTATTTTCCTAATGTAACATGGTAATAAATAGGTCGTTAAAGCAATGTTTTTTTACTTTAGGTACATTGAGCAATTATAAAAATGTTGTTATTTTCTTCCATTAAAAGTTTGTTTATTTTAGAATGTTTACTATTCATTTCCTGTTATGAACTACGTACGACAGTACGTTTACAATAATACGTTTTTCTAAATATGTTTTAATGTAATAAGGGTGCAAGCCAAATTTTTTTTTAATAAATTAATTTTTTCGACACAAACGCTTTATTTTCAAATGTTTTTTTCCAGAACTTTTCCAAGAACGGTTGAAAATTTTCAAATAGTAAGTTATAAATTTTTTATTTTATTTCTTAGTATTTCAGGATTTAGTTAAAACTTAAAAGTTGATTTTCTCAAATACTCAATTTTGTGACATGTACCGTTGTTGCTCTGAGGTCTTCAATTCAGGAATTGTGCATACCTTGAAAATATCGCCGTTATAGTGTATCAAAAAGCCAAACCTACGTTTACCAGGGATAAATAATATTAATTTTGTTTATTACTATGTGAGTTCAAAAATGATAAAAGTCTAATAAATGTTCGAATATTAGCAATTGCAATTAATTTTTTTGAAAATTACATATTTGTAAGTAAATAAGTCGTAATCGGGTTTATTCGAATCTAATATTCCATAACTTTTGCAATATTGCCTACAGACGCAAGAAAGTAGGTATTTTTAAATAGTACATATTAGTACTTGTCACTCCATATGTTCAGCAGACGGTATGTAATTCTAAGGAACATGCCTTGAAATATCAAAATAAATATTAAATTCACACACTAAAATGGTATCTCTACTAATTGAGCCCATAACGGGTCTTTCATCATTAATGGTTTTTACATAGCAAAAATTATAGCATTGCTTTAAGAAAACATAAGTTTGTGTTGGTTCGTCGTTGTCGAACTCTCTGTATACATGAAAATATCTTTAAATTGTAGAACTCATGATTATCTACAATTTTTGTATTTACATTTTTTCGCTATGTGCATTATTAGATACCAACTTTGTCGCTTGTCTGGGACACGCGGTATAAACAACTGTCTCTGAATTCAGCCACTCAAATTGCAATATTTTCTCGGAAGTGGAAAGTTATATGGGCCCTGATACCGTCGGTACCACACCAATAAGTACAAGGTAATTGTTTTGCTTGACTGTGAAATGTGTGGCTATTTCGATGTACTTACCTACAAAGGCTACAAAAACATTATTTCAGCAACGAGCAAGATGCTAATAAGGAGGATAATTCTAACGTTGATGTACTGCCATTAGATGAAAATTTGAAAGTAGACGCATGGATAAAAAGGTACTGGTAGATAGCTGATTTTTTTAAATTATCCATGGTTTTATTTTGTAGAAACCCCGAACGGTTGTCGAGAACATATGCTGCTAAGTTTTCGAAGAAGACTAATCATACTAGCAGTGGAATAATTCCCCAAAATGAATTTGATGTGTTAGTATGGCGTACCTATATACTTATTACATTAAAAAAGTTAATCTCAACAAATTGCAGCATTATGGACTTTCCTTTGGAAACCGAGTCGGAACTAAAAAAGAAGTCACCGATTATTGGAAATAGGGTGGTAAATCTTGGATATGTTTTGAGCTGGCCCGTAGATCTTCAATATAAACATTCCCAAAAGTGTAGTGGTGGAAAACTGTACATTGACACAGAAAAGAGAAGAAATCAAGGTCTTGTCAGTATGATTGTTTTCAAATGAACGATGTGATCGGCAAAGTATGAATACCAGACCGAAGATCCAGAAACCCAAAAATCTTCCATAAATTATGGGGCAGTTTGGGGAACACTGACCTCAGGAAGTACATACACTCACATGGAAGAAGTTTTTAGTTGTATGGATATTCCTTGCATGCCCGATAATATTTTAATAAATAAAATATCTTCAGATGGCGTACCTTGGATCGCCGTAAATGTAGACGGATCGTGGAGCAAGCACTCATATGGCTGTAATTTCAACGCGCTATCTGGGATGGTTGGAATAATCGGTCGGTACACTGGGGAACTTTTATTTGTAGCCGTTAGAAACAAATATTGTTCCGTTTGTACTCGGGCGGAAAATAGTCAGCAAGAAGCTAGAGATCAATCATGTTTGCTACAAAAACTGGACGGGTTCAGCACCTTCCATGGAGGCAGACATGGCCGTAGAAGGCTTCTCTCAGAGCGAAAACATGCACAATCTTCGCTATTTGCAGTTGATAGCAGATGGAGATTCAAGTTGTTTTGCAAAAATTAAAAAAGAGGTGCCATATGACCAATCGTATCCAATTGAATATACCACTTAAAACAATGGAGCAACTAGACCAAGAAGCAGAGAAATTTGTAAAGTGTGTCCAACAGGCTGCCTGGAAGAATACCCCTGAAATCAAAAGGCTAACAGCTGGAAATAATTACACCAAAGAAATTAAAGAACTAGTAGCTCAAAAGAGAAAATTAAGGAAAAGATGGCAACAAACAAGAGCACCAGAAGATAAAAACGAACTAAATAATGCTACCCAAAACTTAAGTAGAGAAATCACCAAATACAAAAATGAAGGCGTAGCCAAATATCTGAGTAACCTAACTGATGATTCAGAAACAGATTACTCTCTCTGGAGAGCAACAAAGTAATTGAAACAACCCTGCATGCATAATCCACCAATTAGATCAAAAAATGGATATTGGGCAAGAGATGATCAACAAAAAGCAGAAATATTTGCCAGCCATCTAGAACAAACCTTTCAACCAAATGTAAGTGTAAATGCAAACCAGATCGAACACATGTCGCCTGAACAGAAAATTGAAGAAGCTACCCAGACCAGGCAAACCTCCAAATGAAGCAACATCATATAGACCAATTTCGCTGCTCCCGATAATATCAAAGCTATTTGAAAAATTGTTCCTGAAAAGACTGAAACCTATCATTAAAAATAAGTCCCTAATACCTTCACATCAGTTTGGATTTCGAAATAAACATTCAACTATCGACCAAGTGCACAGAATAACAGAAAGAATTGAAAAAGCATATGAAGAGAAAAAAATTTGCTCAGCCATTTTTCTAGGCATAGCTCAAGCTTTCGATAAAGTATGGCATGCAGGACTAATGAATAAAATCAAAAGCATGTTACCAGGGCAGTATACAGGTTTAATAGAATCCTACATATCCGGAAGAATGTTTCGAGTTAAACAACAAGATAAATACTCTAGCATAAGAGAAATAAAGGCAGGCGTACCCCAAGGCAGTGTCTTGGGACCAATCTTATACCTCCTGTATACATGCGATATTCCTCAAACAAAAAATGTCACCATTGCGACCTTTGCTGACGACACAGCTATTCTGGCTATCGACACAAATAGTGAAGAGGCAGCGAAAAATTTCCAACAGGCGAGCAATGATATAAATACCTAGACCAAGAAATGGCGAGTAAAGATCAATGAGAGCAATCGGTACACGTTAACTTTGCTTATACGCAGAATACATATGTACCGGTAACAATTAATGACACAAGCATTCCAATACACTCCAAAGCAAAGTATCTTGGAACTGAACTTGGATGTGGAGCTCCGGTGGGCGGAGCATGTTAAAAAAAAGAGGATGGAATTGGACATCAAATATAAGAAAATGTACTGGCTTCTTGGAAGGAAATCCCAGCTGTCGGTACACAATAAGCTACTTCTCTATAAACAAATATTGAAACCTATATGGACCTATGGAATTCAACTATGGGGTTGTGCAGCAAGGAGTCATATCGACAAAATTCAAACATTTCAAAACAAGGTTTTGCGAAATATCGTGGATGCCCCATGGTACTACCGGAACCACTATCTACACAGAGACTTAAAAGTCCCAACAGTAGTGGAAGAGATCAGCAGAATTGCAGCGAAGCATTAGGAGAGACTCCATGCCCACGAGAATGCTGAGGTTCTGCAAATGCTGGATAATACTCAACTAATACGTAGACTGAAACGAACCAAACCATTCGAGTTGGTGTAGTGTACAGCGTATGACGCAGTGACAGTGACAAAGCAGAGCATTGTGTTAGTGCAGTGCATAACACGAGAACATCAGTGTTTTATTTGAGAACCTAAGGGAAACCACTGGGGATTTCTTAACAGATAAATGTTTAGTTTTAAGAACTCAAAATAAAATTGTAGGTTAGTCATATGTGACTAGTAACAATAAAATAAAAGAAAAAAAAACATGGCAAACATTATGGCAAAAACCTACGGAAAATTAAGGGCGACACCCACATAAATCTGGAAGGCAGAAGGCTGCTTACGGGAGAAAAAATCAACCGTTTGGTAAGGAGGGCAAAAAGTGTTATATATGAGCACGTCAAGAAAAAAGAAAGAAACTTGAAGTTATTCAGAACAGATTTGAAAATCAGTCTAGATCATGTTTTTGGGGACCATATTGATTGCAGACAGGATATATGTAATGATTAGAGACTAGAAAATATGCACTAAAAAGTTTGCCAAATATGCACTTAAAAAATTCCTAAATATGCACTTACAATATGCAATATGCACTTATGATGTGCATTTATTTATTATGTTTTAGGAAATTAAAATTCATTTGTCGTATTTACAAATTGTATATTTATTTATTACAATAAATTGTCGTATTTACAAATTATATATTTATTTATTACAATAAATAACCATATATTTCTTTAAATTTTCCATTGTTAAATTAGATCTGTAAGTATATATTGGGAAAATGTTCTTTCAACATCGCAAGATGTGATCGGTGCATTCTTAAAACTAGGTATTAATGAGGGGCTTATATTAATGTCTTCATTAAAATTGCCATTAATTACATTATTTATAGATTTTAATGTAACAAAACCTCCATTTTTGCTTAGAATTGCGGTTAATTTTTCTTTAATTCCTTTTCCAGGCAATCCGTTGACTTTTCCAATTTTCTCTTCAATATCATTTACAATGCCAACACCATCATTTAAAGATAAATTTCTATCTTCTAATCTAATTATTAATGAGATGGACTTTTAATGAGTCATTAATGCAAAGTTGAAGGAATGCAATCCCTTCACGTTTACTCAAACAAATTAAATATTTTTAAATATCAGATTTTATTATGGTTCTTATGAAAATGGCGAATATATGCATAAATATGCAAAATAATTATGAAATATGTACGTGCATATGCAGTTATGGTAAAGTGTCAAAATATGCATTATATGCACTAAAAAAATGGTAAAAAACGTATATCAAAAAATAAGGTACCAGAACTTAAATCTACTCGAATCTACAGTCATTTATACGGTAGGAGCTAAACAAAATGAAAAGGTGGGAGAAAATTTTATTAATCACTTTTTTTTTACAGGGGCCTTGCTTCTTGTAAAAAAAAACCATCTTCTCATACAAAACGAGAACAGTAACCGTGCAGAACAACTTGTGAATATTGTTTCTCGTTGTACCATGGGTAAAAGACTGAATATTGTCCAGCGCGGTTCATACGGAAGGCGGGTGTATCTTTCTGGACTACGATTCAATAAATCTTTTAAATGGCATGCGAGTCCTTGGAAAAAATGTTTAGGCCGGAGTCCTGGTACACACTTTAAAAATTTCATGGATAAGCATGAGAATAAAAGGAAACGTCGGCGTCGTTTGTTTGTGCAAAACACAACGCACGTTCCAAAAATCCATAATAGAGAATCAAAAATTAAAAATACAGATTATGGAGCTTTTGCTGAGGAACCTGAAGAAGCCGTTGCAACGGACTTTATTATGATGGAAGCACAGAGAGTAGTGCAGCAACTAAATGTAAAATATTCCAGACAATCTTTGTATTATTATCTCTTTTACATAATATATTTCAGATAAATAAAGATAATATCATTAATATCCAACGAGCCTCTGTCGGACAATTTGGTAACCCAATATACGGGGACGAAAGGCGAAACAGACTCACGGCGTCACAGTTTGGAAATGTGATAAAACGACGACCCCACACTCCTTGTCATAACTTGGTAAAAAATTGTTTGCAACCATCAGTTTTTCAAACAGCTGCCACAGAATATGGCATTATGAAGGAGTCGGTAGCAATTTCATTGTTTGAAGAAAAAACTGGCTTCATAGTGAAAAAAGTGGTCTTTGGCTAGATGAAAAACATGGGTTTTTGGCTGCTTCTCCGGACGGTAATTTAACAAATATTATCCATAACATAAGGTAGAGTTGGTAAAGTTGCTTTATATTATTTCTTATGAGGGATGCAAATTTGGAAAATTATTAATAATTGCAGTAAATATACTCATATGTACATATATGTATATCATTAATTCACATTCACGTAGGTCTCATACACGAGGGCGCGCTTGTGGAGGTAAAATGCATATTTGTGACAGATAAAGAATTTGGAATTTTGGAAGATGTTCTGAAACTTCGCAAAGGCCGAATTTGCCTTCGCATAGCAGATAATGGTACGATTGAGGTCAATCGTAAGCATTCATACCATTATCAGGTAAAAATCTGAAAAAAAATATAAAAGATTTTATGTATTATGATTATTCTCATTACAGGTACAAGGGCAACTGAACATAACCGGCAGAAATAAATGTTTTTTTATTGTTTATATTAACGACGCGATTCCTATTTTTATTGAAGACATTTTGCGGGATCAGAAGTTTTGGGACGAAAAAATGTTGCCACTGTTAGTCCCGTTTTATGAGCAATGCATAGCTCCTGAGATCATACGCGGCAATATACAAAAGAATAAAAAGTGTGTTGACCCACCCTTCATACGTGATGCTATCAACGTACAAAAAGATAAAAAAAAAATAAAGCATCTAAAAAGAGTGACTAATGTAATGTAAAATGTGTAAGTTTAGTAATATTGCCTTTATTTCTCAGTTAAAGTCATCATTATTAACCATTCGAGCTCCGCACGATAGCAGTCCACATATTCTTAAAGTCGTGGGTGATACACCTAATTTTTACTTTATACTACTACGTATAAGTAGTATAAGGAAGTATTGCGATGATGAAAATTTTCGACTTCGAGATTCTTGCAGATGTCCACGTTTTGAAGTCCCCTGATATCGAAAAACTGGGTTTTGCAAACATGTCTGTGTCTCTTTGAGTGGGCGTATGACCGTGATAGGAATCCAATGTCTACAGCTACCAACACCAAGCTTTATATTTACGAGTATAATCTCCCTCTTGAGATCTGATTAGATTTTCAGTAAAATCGATAGACCGGAAGTAGTAGTTTACTTGAGTGAAAAAAAGCGAATTCTATCAATATTTCGTCAACTACTAAGTTTAAACAAATTTATAAAGAATTCAAATCTACTCAAAAGTGAATTTGAGAAAATGTTTATTGAAAAAGTTTTTCGAAATTCCTACCGGAAGTAGGTCTTTTACTTTTACCGAAAATCAATTTTTTGCGAATATCTCGCAAGTCATGCTTATTAGATAAATACATTATGAATATAAAAACAAATACTGACTGAAAGTAAAATTTTTATCGAGCAGCGATTTTTTGCGAACATATCGTAAATTATACATTCTATATAAAATTAGCAAGAGTACAAAGGTATTTAGAGCTAGATTTGGAATGATTTTTGTATAAAATTTTGTCAGAATTCGGGCCTAAAGAAACACACAGTTTTTTTTTTAAAAGAACCGTATAAGATAGTCGTTTGGTAGCCACACCTCATTTTTTTGCTGGTACACGTGCGTATAGCCATTTCGAATTGTTATAAAAGGAGTTAGCCTTACAAAATCCATAACATTGTTCGCTTCTGTATTGTGGTATCTATCACCGATTTATTTAGGATCATTTGATTCATCCTCTAATTTGTCAAAATAAATTTTGGGCATATTTATGTCCCTTAATTCTCTCTGACAAATGCTGCTGAGTTTGCCCTAGATATAGTTTTTCACAGCCAGAACAATGGATTTTATGTACAATATGGATCTTTTGTTTAGTTGGCACCTCATTCTTAATCATTGTGAATAAATGTTTTAAATTATTTTTATTCCTATGTTTCTGACTGAAGACTGAGTCAGAATAACATAAGAGATATGAGATTTAAAACCTTATGTGCAATTAATGTAATTTAAAGACTAAATATTTTAAATGTATAGTAATATTTTTAATGTGTTTTTTTGTGTTAACCATGATACATAGTACACAGTGTGAGCAAATGTCTGAAGAAGGCTGTAATAAAATGACCGAAACGTCATAAGCTAAAATCCGGTAGTAAAACACAGTATATATTATATATATATATATAATATATATATATATATATATATATATATGTTCTCTTTCAGGTTTCCGCGGGTAGTAGTATGTGTTGTCACTAGATTCCGGGTTTTCTTCCGCGTTTCCACTGCTTGGTCTTTGGAAAGACCGATGCTGGTTTCTTGACGACGTTTCGGCAAAATCACACTTGCCATCTTCAGGTCTGCGATAACTGTCTGCTTCTACTTCTTGTTATTCGTAAACTGTTTACGAATAACAAGAAGCAGAAGCAGACAGTTATCGCAGACCTGAAGATGGCAAGTGTGATTTTGCCGAAACGTCGTCAAGAAACCAGCATCGGTCTTTCCAAAGACCAAGCAGTGGAAACGCGGAAGAAAACCCGGAATCCAGTGACAACATATATATATATATATATATATATATATATATATAGTTAATATTTTATATGTGTTTAACGTATATATTAAACACATATAATTCGTTTCTTTGCCGTATATATCTAAATATGTGAGAAGTTTCTTGAATTTAGCGGCGTATTAATTAATTGATGATAATTACTTGCATTATTCAAATGTTAATGATTAACATTTGAATAATGCAAGTAATTATCATCAATTAATTAATATGCCGCTAAATTCAAGAAACTTCTCACATATATATATATATATATATATATATATTAATTTAATATGTATTTAATATGCATTAAACACATATATCAAATTCTTAGCCGTATCTGTTAATACATATGAAACACACACATATATCTATATACGTGCGAGTAGATTTCTTGAAAATTTGCGGCTTATATTAAATTGAAAATTACTTGCTTTCTTTAAGTTAATTAATGAACTTAGGGAAAAGAGTAATTCCATTATCGAAGACTAACAATGTTAGTTTCGCCCAATGCTCGTCAGTCCGATAATGAAATCAGACCTTTTCCCTATTATTTTCGATTTGTACTTCAGTTTGTATAAATATTTCAATATTTATATTGACTTGAATATATATTTATAATATATATTCAAGTCGCAGAAACTATGAAGATCAACCATCCTTTCAACAATGAAAAGAAGATTGCTGGCCTAGACTGGCTGTACAACTTCAGGAAGAGGCACCCAAGCTTATCATTGAGAAAGCCAGAGCAAACCAGCGTTGCTAGAGCGGCTGGATTCAATAAGGTTCAAGTGACAAAATTTTTCGATGTACTTTCCTTGGTGATGCAAAAACACAACTTTAAACCAGACCAAATCTACAATGCAAACGAGACTGGCATGAATACCGTATCTACTTCTCGAAAAAATTATCGCGCAAAAGGGCCGAAAGCAAGTGGGTCGCATTGTCAGCAGTGAAAGAGGTTTTAATGTGACAGTAACATGTGCAATATCGGCATCAGGCTCGTACGATCCACCCTTCATCCTTTTTCCCAGAAAACGGATGTCTGATCTATTGATGAAAGGTTGTCCAGCTGCAGCTGGGGGACATGCGAATGGTAGTGGTTGGATGGACACTGAACATTTTCTGAAATACTTGGAACACTTCGCAAAACACACAAATGCATCTGAAAACCGAAAAGTATTGCTAATCCTCGACAACCATGCCAGTCACCGCAATCTTGAAGTTATCACAAAGGCTCGTAGTTTGAACATTGTGATGATATCACTGCCACCTCATACAAGTCATCGAATGCAGCCGTTCGACTGTTGTTTTTACGGTCCGTTGAAATGTCAGTATGCTAGAGAATGTGACAAATGGATGACCAATCACCCGGCTCCAAGAATAACCATATACAACGTCATGGATCTGTTTGGCAAAGCATTTTTACATGTTGCCACGCTCGAAAGGGCCGTCAGGGGTTTCGAAGTGACTGGAATCCATCCCTTCAATCCAGACATCTTTTCGGAAACAGATTTTCTTCCATCGACAGTCACTGAAATTGCTACACCGTTAGCGGATGATGAAGACGACGAATTGGAGGAGTATGAAGCAGAATCTGTAGGTAACATTCATGATCATGAAGAGGACAGAGCGAAATCAATCTCAGCTCCATCAACTGCTAGGGATCAAAATGAAAGCGTAAGAAGCGAGGGACATGAAAAAATACCATTGCAACAAAATGTTGACACATCTCGCAACACCGCAGAGCCAATAGCTGGGCCATCAAGTGCGAAAGATCTGTACGATGATGATATTCAAAACGTTCTGTCTGTGATTTCGCCCAAACCAAAGTGCACAGTCCGGAAACACTGGGCAACAAATTTTCGAAAAGTTCATGCTTCCAAGCTGAAAATAGTCATTTCTTAATGAATTCAATGTGCTGAACACGAAAATGACTAAGAAAAAGCTGAATTGCCTACCGATTTTCTGTAATATGTACGCATATTTCAGAAAAAGTGTACTTATGTCAATATTATAATACATGGTAAGAAAACATTTACGCATATTTCAGAAAAAGTGTACTTATGTCAATATTATAATACATGGTAAGAAAACATTAGTCTGCTTCCGGCTTTCGACTTCTTTTGGCCTGCCGTTTGTAGTGGACTTGTGGAGCATCTCTACTGATTGTCCAACAATAGTCAGCTAGCATTGACGTAGACCATTTACCTTGGTACCGTTGCTCCATGGTGGCAATGTCCTGATGAAAGCGTTCGCTGTGCTCATCGCTGACCTGCCCGCAGTTATCAGGAAAGAAATCTAAGTGGGAATCAAGAAAGTGGATCTTTAAGGACATATTGCAGTCGAATTCATGAAACAAAGCCAACATATCCTCAACCAGACACTTGTAATTTTCTGCCTCGTCATTCCCCAGGAAGTTTGCTGCCACTTGATAGAATGCATCCCAAACCTGTTTTTCTTTACCTTGAAGAAATTTCTCAAACTTGGGGTCTCGGAAGAGCTGTCTAATTTGAGGCCCCACAAAGATGCCCTCTTTAATTTTGGCTTCACTGAGTCGAGGGAATTTGTCATGCAGGTACTTGAATGCTGGTCCATTCTTATCCATGGCTTTTACCAAGTTTTTGACAAGACCGAGTTTGATGTGTAAAGGAGGAATGATGATTTTGTGTGGCTGTGCCAATGGTGGGTGCTGTACATTCGTTTCTCCAGGCTTAAAAAATGCTCTCGGAGGCCAGTCTTTCTTGATGTAGTGCAAATCGATTGCTCTGCTGTCCCACAGACAAAGAAAACAGCAGTACTTTGTATATCCCTGCTGCAAACCCATCAACAGAGATACTACCTTCAGGTCAGAACATATCTGCCAGCCATACTTGCTGTAGTTAATCGACTCCAGTAGCTGCTTTAGATTGCCGTAAGTCTCCTTCATGTAGAACGCATGTGCAATAGGTATGGATGGAAGCTGGTTCCCATTATTCAACAAAACCGCCTTTAGGCTCAGTTTTGAAGCGTCTATAAACAGCCGCCATTCGTGGGGATCATGTGCAATACCGAGAGCTTGTAGTAGACCATCAATATCGCAGCAGAACACAAGGCTTTCTTCTTTCTTAAAGAAAGATTCGAAGAGCTGATGGCGAGTGCGAAATGAAGTCACTCGGACATTCTGTTCCAGAAGATTCCACTGTCGAAGTCTTGAGGCCAGTATCTCCGCTTTGCTTTTCGACAGATCCAAATCGCGAACAAGATCGTTCATTTCATCCTGGGTAATTTTATGTGGTGCAGATGTTTCGTCAAAGCACGAAAAGTCATCATCCTTACTGCCACGTTGAGGAGAACTCGCCGACGCATGGCCATCCTCATCGTCTGAACTGATAGAAAAATCTGTAGGAGGTTCTGGGATTGGGAGTCCTTCGCCATGAGAGACAGGTCGCAGAGCAGATGGTATGTTAGGGTATTCAACTGTCCACTTCTTCTTCTTGGTGATGCCTCCAGAAGCTGGTCGTACCATACAGAAATAACAGTCGTCAACGTGATTGGTGGGCTCCCTCCAAATCATGGGCACAGCAAATGGCATTGCCTTTCTTTTGCCATTAAGCCACTGTGAAAGATTTACGGCACAAGTGCGGCAGCATACGTGTGGGGCCCAGTCTTTGTCCTGGTCGCCTATCTTGCAACCAAAATACAAATGATACGCTTTCTTAACTGTTGCACTGATGTTCTTTTTCTGTGCAGCAAATGTCACTTCTCCGCAAATATAACAGAAGTTATTTGCACTATTAACACAGTTACGAGGCATTGCTACTGTTTAGTTACTTTACACTATAGCAATCACTTATGTATGCTAGAGCTTCGAAAAATATGCGCGAATGAACGGACATTGCACGAGTTAACTGTCACGTCGGCCATTTATAAATAAACTATAATTAGCTATTGCTTGATATTGCGCAATCAATTTCGCAACACTCTCAATGGAAACTTACAGTAAATGCTGCATTAACTTCTTTGCATGAAGGGGTGATGCAATATGACGCAAAATTTCGTAATTTCTCACTAAATTGCATTACATTATGCAATAGCATCTATACAATGGACAAAACGTCAATATCTCTTGAACGTGAGCCAATCAACTTTTTTCAATGTGATATTCGTGTTCAGCACGTTGAATTCATTCAGGATTGGGTACTTTCACCTAAGAAGCAATTTCACTGTTGACCAGTGAAATCGGATACTAGACGAAAAGCCCAAGCAGCTGAAGAATTGACCGGTACCCCCTTTAAAGATTCTTTGGCAGCTGAAGCATTGGAGAAGCAGAAAAAGGCATCGACAAAGTATAAACAAGTGAAGAGAAAATGTTTTTCACAAAGTTCTTCAAAATCTGAGGCTCCAAAGAAGAAGTTAAAGAAAGGAAAGAAACTTCTGACAAAACGAAGAGTCGCTGATGATGATTCAAGCGATCCAGATGAAGGCAGCAATCCACAGTGCATCTATTGTGTGGGGAAGTTCCTGAAGTCTAAATCGAACGAAGGGTGGATCCAATGTCAACAGTGTGGTAAGTGGGCCCACGAAAAGTGTGCAGGGGCCTCAGAAGATGACAATTTCCTGTGCATCAAATGTGAAGGTGACAGCGATGAGGTTGAAAATTTATATTACAAGTGAGGTTTCTATTGTTTAAATGTTTGTTTTTTTTATTACAAAAAAGTTTATCAAATGTTTTTCAGATATTTTTAAATCATGTTTCAATTTTGTTTTGTTTAGGTATGTGATTTTCGTTCTACAGTACGTACTTTAAGTTTTGTACTTGTTTGAATTGTATTTCCTTGAATAAAACAGCTTATTCAGCGTTTAACAACATGTTTACATTTTTTCCATATGTTATGCATAGTGGTCCGATGTGCCCCGGGGAGTGGGGCATACAGGTCCGAGTGCAATGGTCTAAACTTTTTGTAAATGAACCTAAAAAAAAACAGACTAGACTAAAACTGACAAGATAAGTTGAAAGCCAGGTAAGTATTGCTCATCATACCATGAAAGCATTTCATTATCAATCAACTTTGAAAAGATACGATTTTTTTTTTGCTTAGTTGGTCCTTCGTGCCCCACTCTCCCCAAAGTTATTTAATAAATATATAGTTAAATCAATTACAAATTTGACATACAAATAAAAAATTCAAGAGGAATTATTATTATTATTGCCTTTAATAATTGAATTTTATTCTGTTTTGCGTTTCAAGGTTATTATAAAATGAACGTCTATTTACAGTTTCAATATAATCTCACACACCATGAATATTACTGTTTGTTAAACTATTATTTCAAGCAGATTAACATATACTTCAAAATGACTAAAACAATATTATGTAACTTCAAATTCTAATAATTTTAATCAATAGGTTATATTCAGAAAATACGGCAACTGAAGATAAATGAACTACGGCAACAGTACCTTCTTAGCAGTGCGTAGAAACTATCAGTGCTGCCGCCACTAGCTCTAAAAACGTACTGAATTTACAAAAAACGTTATGAATCGAAAAAAATTTATCGATGACCTTTTTTTAGTCTCAATGGACAATAAAATACATCACTATCATATGTAATGACTTTATTTAACTTTCATAAAGTCATAAAATATATTTAAATACAGAAATATACATATACTTGAACATGAAAAATAACTAGACAAAATAAAATATATTGATTTGAAACATAAACAGCTCACTCTTAAATAACCATTTACCACAACCATATTATTTCCACATTTTTTTAGCTTACAATAATTTTTGAATATTATACAGGATTTTTCGGTTGCCTTTCACAATTTGTCTTTTGTATCCAAACAGATTTCTATTGTCAAATGATTTCCCTTTTCTTATGTAAATAGTATAATAATTGAAAGCAGTCGAACTAATGCATATTTATGTGTGTAAAATAGACAGTAAACACATAATGAAATTCTTAAGGGGGCTTACGCAGAGGTGCCGACTAACTGCCGTGAGGTAGGACGTAAGAGGTGGCGCCATATGCGCTAATGTAAATTCTGGACTTTACAAGGTTTCGTTAAAACAATAGTACCGCTTTTATTTACGAAATATCAAAACGAAATTTAAAACACAAATAAACAAATGTTGAATGCATGCTCGACTGGAATTAGTTTTTAAAATAAAGTGCCTGAAACTGTGTTATGATGTAAATTTTGCCACCTTTGAGAGTGAAATGTTGGAGTACATAATTTGAATTATAAGAAGTACTCCCAACAAAGCCTTAATTAATCCTTTGTATTCAATTTAATGCAAAAACAAAATAAGAAAAATAAAAATTTCTGCTGTTTGTTTTAGTTTAACGAACACCTTACATCGGCGGAATTTACATTAGCGCATATGGCGCCACCCCCTTACGTCCGACCTCACGGCAGTTAGTCGACACCTCTGCGTAAGCCCCCTTAAACAAATTCATACACAATACGAAAGAATTTCTTTTCTTGTATTCTGTGGTCGGAGGGTCGATTATGTACTTGCCTCGTTTTCAAATTTTGTGCATAAAATTTACACATTGAATTCGATTTTACATTAAACTGTCTTCCTCAACAGAAGATTTTTCCTGATTCATAGAATTAATAATTAATGTGCGTATTTCGTTACTAATTTTGGCATTTTGCCTTTGCCTTCTCACACGTTCCATGTTGGATGCATGTTGCAATAATGACAATTCATAAAGTTGTTTTGACAAAAGGTGAAACACAAAGGACGACAAATCGTGAAAGGTACGAAAAACCCTGTAAAATGTTATGAATTATTTTTTACCAAAATTAATATGCTCTTCACTAGGTTCCCATTGATGGCATGCGATATTGCCAATCAGTTGCTTGGCAAATAATAAATTTTTAACCGTATCTATATTTAAACTATTTCTATAGGTACTCGTTTTTTTGTAATTGTTATTAGTATTATATTATTATTATTATTATTACTTGGATTTAATTTAGTACTGAAACCCTTGTTTATAAATACTATAGTTATACAACCTAGAGAAAACTGTAAATATTTCTTATGTAGTAAAGTGTCGTCCTCTGATATATTTCAAATGGATTAATACGAAAGAATGAAAGAGCTCAGCCAATGAAATATTCTCAACGCCACTCCCACAATTTAATCCGGAAGTTTATAAAAAATGTAAATATATTTTGATATTTTCTATTAAATTTTACATAAGAGTATATTTTGGAAAAACACAGTAATATTACTATCCTCTTTTATTCTTTACAAAGGGTATCAGTTTACTCCGAGTACTAGTTTCAGCACATGGCCATCATCAGCTCAGAATAGTCAAAGAAAAATCAAAAAATTCCATATATAATGCGGATGCATATGATATTATAAGAATAAAATACTCATTTTACTTAAAAATTAACACGTTAAAATGTCTTTGAAAAACGAAGAAATTTTAACGTGTTAATTTTTAAGTAAAATGAGTATTTTATTCTTATAATATCATATGCATCCGCATTATATATGGAATTTTTTGATTTTTCTTTGACTATTCTGAGCTGATGATGGTCATGTGCTGAAACTAGTACTCGGAGTAAACTGATACCCTTTGTAAAGAATAAAAGAGGATAGTAATATTACTGTGTTTTTCCATTCTAATCCTTTACAAAATGGACATTTACTACAAGAGTATATTTTGTTTGATTTGCTTTTCACATCGTTTGCCCTTGAATTTACATATCAACATAACCTATATAGCTTAACTGTGATAAAGTATATTTAAGTAAATGTTTTATTGAAGAATCGTAGAATTACTATTTTTTCCCTTATTATACTCACAATTACCCTTTTATAACATAATAAAAAAAAAAAGACATCAAAAGGATTTTTAAAAAACGTATTCATGTTTTTTAACGCTCGTTTAGTAAATACGTCACAACGCCAAATTGTTAAGCACGGTGATAAGATAAGTCAGTGAAGTGGATGCAAACAACGATCATATGGTAATACGTCACAATAGATAGGTCTGTTGAAGTGGATGCAAACATAATTTGATGACGCGCACTAAATGAGCGTTATCCGAACCACAACATTTATTAAGTTGCTTTGCATTAGGGATGAGCTTAGCAGTGATTTTTTAATCGCTGTGATCACAGTAACAGTGATTTTAAAATATCAGTGAAAATTAAAGGTGATTGTGATCACGACTTACATCCATATCTAAATATAGGCAATATGCATGCATATTAAAAAAATATATAGTAATAATTCCTATATGCATATGAAATTAAAAACCACCCCTCAACCCTACTTGTAAGGACTGTACTCTCTTCGGCTGCACACACACCAATTATACAAAATATATCTAAAACTATACCTACATTCATTTTGCCTTTATAATTAATATTAATTAAATTTATTAACATCATATTAATTAAGAATTTGCCAGAAATGTGTTTAAAATGTTTGTCAAACATTTTGACTGGTGTGCATCTCCTTTAAACATTCCCATATATTTTAATGGACGCCGCCGTACTTCAAACATTTTGTTTGACAATTAAATTGTTTTGTATAATTGGTGTGCACCCGCCTTATAAATTTTAAATGACAATGTCTTACCCGAGAAATTATTTGGATGGGTTTCAGTCACGGTTTCAGATATAAGCAATATGTGTGCATGTTAAAAAATGCTAAAAATTCCTATACGTATATCAAAATTAAATAACCTGTCATAAGTCAAAATAAAAATTTATAAAATTTAGATTTAAGTTATTGCTAAATTCAATACACGAAATACGAAAGTATAAAATATTTTTTTATTGGAAAATATTTAAATTATGCTTATACCCCAGCAAACACGGGTTGTTGGCCCAATTCTGGTAAAATAACCAGTAGCCGTCATAGAGATCATTGGTTCGGCAATGGTTAAAAACAACGGGCCGGCACTTATAGGACCCGCTGGCCGCTTGCCGGCCGTTGGACGATTAGCCGGCATCACCAACATTGGGCCAGCAAATGGATTCTTAAATAATATTTGTTTTGGTCCATAGCTGGATCAGCGGGGTTTATTCATTCCTTTTTAAATGATAAATAATCAATCAACCATTGCATTATTTCAAACGATTTTATTCTGGCCCTTTATCTTATCCTGGACACATAATAATAAAATATTATACAGTTCTCGTATTGAAAATTGTATATAAAATTAGTGTTTAATTTTATATACAGTTTTTTTACAACCTGAAATACAAAAATAGACATGTAGTTATACATATTTAACTAATATATATTTTTCCTCGTTTTTGTAATGACCTTTTTAATAAAAATTACAGAAATTTGAGTTTCAAAATATTCATTACCTTTAAATTTCAATAGTACATTGTTAAAATAGGAGCTTAAATATAGATAAAAAATTCTAGGGTTCGATAAAGAAACAACTATTAAAGAAAATTTAACATATATTCTTCAAACATCAAAATAAATATCTTTGGCAAAATTGCACATTAATAATTATTACCTAAGTATATATAAGTTATCTCTAAGTTAAGTAATATAAATTAAAAATATAGTTCTTAAAAAACGATTAAGATTTGGTACAGCTGTAAACTTATCAATTTCTGTTGCGTTGGGACCGTCCCCCATCTCTGTCTCCTGCACCCCTAAACCAAAGTTTTATTACGATATCGATTTGCTGATTACTGGCATTATTTGTTAATGGATTTTTGCGCACTGTATCTAAAAAATGAATTATTATATTGAAAGTTGTTAATAGTTGAATTAAAATTTACCTACAATTAGTTTCACAACATTTGTAAAATTTTTAACGGCAGGTTTGTTGTTCCGTCCAGACCAGTTCATATCTCTGGCAACGTTAGTTTTAAACATTTTTAATAGCATTCTCCTTGTAATGTCTGGAATGTCCTTTCCTCCAATAAGTTTCAAAATAGAAGACTAAAACGACAAAATAATAAATACACAAAGAAGGGAAAAATATGTAACTTATACACATTCTTCGTAGACATTAGGATCTTCCAACATGGCGTTGAATTCTACAAGCTTTTCTAGTGAAGTTATTGGAACATAATTGTCCAGAACCGTGGTATTAGCAACTTGACTTTGTTCCAAATTTCTTTGAATTAAAACTTGTTCAACCATTTGCGTCAAATTTTTGATTTGGTTTTTCATTTTTTCCATTGAAATCATTAAATCCTTGAGCATGCCTGTATTAAAAATTTTAAATCAAAATATGATAAAGTTGTTATACCGACCTTGAGTTTTCAGGCAACTGTGACAGTCTTGTAAGAGCACATCTTGAATGATTGTGGGCTGTGAATTCACCACGTTTTGGCTGTTGCTACCTGAATGACAATGCCTTTTTTTTAGAAATATTACAGGATCCTGATACTCACGATTATTGTTTGTTAGAAAATTTGGTACATTTGGCACATCTTGAAGAATTTTGGGCTTAGAATTCAAAACCGTTTGACTGTTGCTAGGTGAATGGTAATGCTTCTTCTCAGCAATATTACGTTCCTGATCGTCACGATTATTGTAAGTTAGCAAATTTGGTATCTTTGGCTCCTTAGGAAGCTGATGGTTGTCTTCATCTGACGAAGATGAAGAAGTATTATTATTACTGCTGTCAGCCCCTTCATTGTCATACACCAACTTCGCTGCTTCTCTTCGTTTAATTTTTTTCATTTCTAAGTTATCTTCATCCGTTGGCATATCATCGGTAACAATACCCTTTATTTTATTCTTCAATTTGTCGAGGGCTTTGCCGAACTTTTCTATCGATATCGAAAAGTGTATATACTATAAACAGAAAAAATTGCAGTGGTCAAGACTTACTTGCTTTGTAAAGTATGTTGACAGGGCTGATCTGGCATTCACTGATGTTTAATTCTTCATGCTTCATAACAGCAATATTTCTTGATTGATCCGTTTTGAAATACAACGGCCACCAACAAAATTCTCTGCCTTCATCATCATCATCTCGATAACACCATGTACTCGAGACAATAGAAGTTGGACAACTACCATCTTTCATTTCATCTGGGAATTCTACGACGTAGTAATGATGGCTTAAACACAAACAAATAGGGCGAATCACTAGCAGACTTGTATGTATAATAGACACATTATTATATGCTAATAATGTATTATTGAAACTAATCAAAATTTATGTTTATAATTTTGAAATTTATAATTTTTTACTATTCTTGTTTTTGAACAATAAAGTACCAAAACAGTTAAAAAAAACACCTACCTGTTATTCTACAGACTGTTTTTCTTTTAGAATAAAATTTAGATTAAAATAAAAGATAGACAACATTATCTGCTTTTTATATTACTCTAGAATTTTAAGGGGACTGCTTCTTTTCTTTCTATACGTGACTAATTTCTTCAAACAAAATTCTAAATTCTCTCGTAATGTAAAAAGCTTCATAACGTTACCTACACCATGCTTACTTATACCGTAAATAGATATAACATTTGTTAAACTTTTAAAATTACCCACAATGAAGAAGTGGTGTAAAAAGATAAGACTGCTGAGTTTTAGCAATAAGAATACCTTTTCTAGCAATCACTTAAAGTAAAATTTATTTCGCTATTACTTTCTGAAACAATATAATAAAATAACAATTCAGAAGTTCCTCTAGGATATTCATAAAGAGGTTTAACAATATAAAATTCTCGACCTGTTAATTTTGTGCCGTTTTCAGTGTTATCAATATTTATAATTTTTACAATAATATTACTTTTTAGTTGAACGCAATTATCACCAGATTTTACAGATAATTTTACACTAATTTTGTTATCAATATAATAGAATCCCTCTTTATTCTTTTCATAATCGGAATTAATTTGGCCCATATGGTCATTTGCATTATCTATTTCAGACACCCTTTTTATAACTTGCTGAAGAGGTTGATTAGACTTTCTTAGAAGTTTTTTAATAATAGAAAGATGATTTTCGAAAGGGAAACAGTTTATTTTGTCCAAAGAACCGAAAGTTTTAACATCGTTTGCCAAGTGAGTTAGAACATGCATATTGTAAGTTAAAAAATCTTGTCCGTAAATTTTTCTCGCAAGATCTACGAATAAACGTAAAAGACGGTCTGCGTAATCAATGTATTCGTTATTTTGGTTAAGGTTAACATTTAATAAAATTGTCATCCCCACTGAAAATAGCATAAAATGGCCATAAATATGTTCAGGTAAAATATCTTCAAAAACCATGGGTCCAATATAAATTACAAATTGCCTTAATTCGGTAGCTTTGAAATGCTCTAAGTCGGTTAAAGGTCTGGGTTTTCTATTGAACTCTGAAGGCCATGTGTTTACTAGGGTCCTAATTTTTTGATTAGCAGAAGCAATAGTAGTTTTTAAAATTCCATGTGGCCTACCATGATCCCTCCACATAAAAAGAAGTTTACGCATTACCCCCAAACAAGCAGCATGCATGTAATCGACAGGAAAAGCTGATACCATTCCTAAATTTAATTTTGATAATGGTGTTTCACCTTTGTTATGCCTCAAGTAAGATCCATTTTTAAAACCTAAATCTGTCCTCAATTGTGCATTAATGTTTACAAATGTAATTCTTCGGTTAAAATACTCTCCTCTTACAGTGCATTTATCACACCCAAATCTACTATTAAAATTTAAAGTGTTTTTCACAAATGTTCGCGCTGGCGTATCACAAACAAATGCTTTTACGTTCATTTTAAATTTGCGGTCTTCAAATTCAAAACCATTTTTTTCATAAAATGAGAGCTCCTTCACACATTTTTCTAAATAACTGTCTAGTGGAGGTTTACCTTTTCCATAGAAAATTGCAACAATAAATATTTCTGCGCCAATTTTGCATAGAATGGGCCAAAATTGATCCTTGCTGCTACGATGGAGAGGTAAACCATCAATATTAAAGAACAAGTCATATTCAGAGAGATTGCGAAAGTCTTTTTTTTGGGAAATTCTCTCCAGATGGTGTTTTAACCCAAAATAGTAAAACAATCCCTCACCCATATTTTCAATATGTAAATCTCTTTTGGTTTTTAATAATGTTCGCGAATCAGTTGGTAAATTGCTTATATCAGGATTTTGTTTAAACCACTTTAATAGTTCATTAAGTGCAGTATGCTTGATGTTATTTCTCAAAGACCAACTGACTAAAAACTGGATATCTTCATCTAATTTGTTGGAACTGAATGATGAATTCTTATTTATTTTAGTTTGAATATCTTCGTGCAGTGATAAATCACTGTAATGGCCTAAATTGTCATTCGAATTACTACTAGAATTCAAAAGTTGATCGCGGAAATCTACTGAGCTCTCATTTGAAAGTTTTGATTCTGTTGCACGTTTCGACGTATGAGTCTGTAAATCAACAATACCGCTTTCTTCGGAAATATTACTTGAAATATCTATAGCGAAATTGCTAGTAAACAAACTAGAATTAGGACTTGAGCCTTCACTATCAATAATTGCCGCATTATCATTCAATTTCAATTCATTTTGAGAAAGATGTTTAACAGTACACACCCTCTTATGCGTTAAATTCTTATCGATATTTTCTATGGTTGCAGCTACTCGTTTCCTTATTAATTTGTTTTGATAATTTGCACTTAACTTTTTCAATTCTGAAATCTTACTCATTGTAACAAACCTAACCTCAAATTTAGGACGCTCAGAAACAATACTTCAAAACAATATTACATAAATGTCTATTAATAAAAAGAGTATTCTTACCTTGTCATATCAGTCATCACACACAAAAGAAGCACACTAATTAGTTAATTACTTCTTATTAGAGTTTTTATTCCAAGCGCGAGACCGTCATCGAAACGACGCAAAATTGTGCGGGGTCGGCGAATACGGAATGCGGGAAAAAAGAATCAAGTCACATGATGTGTGACGCAATGACAGAGCGCTAAATTTGAACAAAGCGGTTAATCAACGATTCGCCATCGTTATATACAAATTACTCTATGGCCAGCATTGGCTATACGATGGCACCGCATTGGTAAAATTATAAATTATTGGCAATGATGCGCCAGTGTCATACCATTAGTCGAAAAATTATTCGTACATTTTACATCAACAAACCATAAGGGGGCCAATGATAACAAAAAATTGCCAGCAAAATACCGTCTCTAGCATCAATGGCCCACTGATTTCCCGTCTTTCCTGTGTTTGCTGGGACAATTAAGAACTGGTTAAGTAATAAATTTTTACAAAGACTAAAATATTAGAAAATATATTGAAAGCATGAGCAAATAATATAGTATTTATTGAATGTATTTTGACATGTTTCACTCAATATTTAATATGTAACTATTTCTTAGTTTATTTCGTAATATCAACCTTCCTATAAATGCCGGACAATATTTTAAGAACAGCCGATATATTAAAATGTTAATAGCATATAGATATTTTAAGCGCGACTAATCTTAACTGCGATCACCGTTAATATCAATCATGCTTTAAAATATCTACTTGATAGACTAACAGCGATCACCGTCAATAACAATAACGCTTAAAAATATCTACGTGATTTATATCAAGTAGATATTTTTCACCGCTACTGATATTAACGGTGATCACGGTTAAGATATATCGCAGTTATAATTCACTGCTACCGAAGTGTGCCGAATCGTTACGATCAGAGCCGAATATCAGTCTGCACGTACACGCTCTCGCCGTTGAATTGTACGGTCGATATCCAAACGTTATTTCAATCACTGATACTTCTAAAGCGATATTAACTGTGATCACTGCTACTGTAGAATAACAGTGATTAATAACTGCTACTGGATATATCGCTCATCTCTACTTTGCATGGTTTCATCAACTTGAATGGTTTATGTGAGGCTTTCAAACCAGTAATGTAGTACGTTTTACAAAGAAAATGCATTATAAACACCACATTATTTTAAGGTTTTGGTATCTTCAGAATTTAGAAATTTAAATGGTTCACACTCACAGCCAATCATTTATCACTTAACCAGGATAAATGTGAGACAATTTATTTTACTAGTAAACATAGATCAAACATATATTCTACGAATTGAAAATTCCTTGATATTAGACTAGACACAAGATTAACATGGAAGCCGCAGATAGTTGAATTAGTCAAACACTTATCTTCTGCTACTTATGCAATTAGACGTATCAGATTTATAACTGATAGTCTACTGGAATAACGACATACTATGGACTATCAAATCACATATCAACAATGTTTAACCAATATGGGGTAAGTAGGCCTATGTAGAAAAGGTGTTCATCCTGCAGAAGAAGGCTGTTCGAGCAATTGTCTGTGTTTCACAAACTATTTGCTGCAAACCTCTCTTCAGAGAACTTATGATAAGTCCATTAGCCAAGATACATATTCTGCAATAACTAAGGAGGGCTTTGAAAAAGCTGTCACACCTCATGACTAGGGGTGAGATTACAGAAGTCTCCACCCCTCATCACCATTTGCTGCACATCCCGCATTACATAGGACAAAAGCCACTTCAGTACAACACGTCACTGGTAATTATTAAACAAAATCAAAGTTATGTGTAGACATCTTTCTACTTTCGTATCTAAAGAGAAAATAAAGGACATTCTCCTTCAAGAAGCATTCTACAATGTCAATGACATAAATTAGCCCTGTGTTGACGTTATCATTACATTTTTGCTTGATGTGCTATTGTGTAAACTGTATGTATATCTTATTATTGATATAATAAATGTATTATTATAATAGAAACACTATCCCTCTTACTGTAGAAGTGTTATAATTAATGCTGCTTTTACACCCACAATACCTCATCTCATCAGGGGAGTCGCAGTAACTTTCATTATACATTTACATTCTTGGTAATTATCAATATAGTAAGTACTGCCTACACGCGGTCTGTATATGGACGTTTCTTCAATTTGTATATATTTACCTGCGATTTTAAAAATTGCTCTATATAATAGTAATTCCTAATAATTGAAGTTACGTTGGGGTTATCAAACAAAACTAGTTTAAAATATATAACATTTTCGGCTGTTACTTTGTGAAGATTCATGATACTGGATATACATAAGTAAAATAAAACACTCAATTAAATTTGAATAACTTCACTTTATTTTAATCACTATGTGACTGCAGTTTCGACATTACATGTCATTATCAAACTAGTTTACTTATATTTCTACTATTTAATTTTTCTTTCACCCACGTTTAATTAATTGTTTGAAATCTTCATGGATTTTATTAGGTATGTTATATAAGTAGAATTTTAGCCTTCATACTGGTTGAAGTGAGGTATATCACTTCATAAAAGTTAATTAGATACACACTTAAATGTACTCGGCTTTGACATTACTTATTTTATTATGGTTATAGTTATTTTTATTTTATCTAGGCCTGAATCGTAACAACAACTGCCATGATACAAGTCTGAATGAATAATCATCAATTATTGTTGAGGATAGTACATACCCAACAAGTTATACAAACAAACTAATTCATAAGCAAGCAAAGATTTTATTAAAGGTTAGTACTTTGAACCTATTTCAGCTTGTACTGCAATATCCATTGTCAATTATAAGATAAAATATATAGGAAAAATGAAATTTCTTCGTTACATCGTCTTGCAATATGTATTTTAGAATAACATTTAACATCCACAATCACATCATCACTTATTTTTGGAATTTGAAAAATTAGTGTCAGTAGACTTATCATATCCCATAATGCAAAATACTTTAGGATATTTAAATCTAAAGCAAAACGCCTACAAAATTGTAACAAACACGGTTGGCGTAATTGGATAATTGCGTCACTTCCTTTAAGCTCCCATTGGCTTCTCTTTACTACTACGAGAAGACTGCTTTTACTATAACAAATTTAGCGGGAGAAATTAATGAATGAGCACATCCTACTGCCCAACCCCTCTGTTGGCTACCTACCCGAACTAACCTTCAGTTGTATAACCAAAGATTAGAGAATAAAGATACGACGCTTCGATCGGAACCTTTGATCTCTTACTCAAATTCTCAGTGACCTTGGACATTTAAATTGGAATGTAGAAGCGCGGGAATTTTAAACAAAACAGATTTTAAAATTCTTCTATTGTCATAGAAATAAATGTATGGATTCACAATATTCTAAAATAGAAATACAAATTATATGTGGAATAACTACATATTATAAGAATATAAAATATCATTATAAGAAAATAAGTGTTTAGAGAATATTAAGTGTATATGTGTTATACATGTTAAATGTGATCGGAAAATAAAGAAATATATATTTGAGATATGTACATTTAAAAAGGTAGGCAATGAAATGCTGAGAGAATGAATAATTTATTATACAAAAAAATATTTACATACTATAACAATATAATAATAATAATAATAAATTTATTGTATCACCAACAAGATTTACATCAATCTTATGTTGCGTGCATTCTTAGTTGAACTTTCTGCAAGTCATCTATAAAATCAAAAGTTTCTTTGATTTCACGAAGTTTATTATTTATAAAGTATCTGCTTCCTCTTACTGATTTGGATTTAGTCGGATATGCTTTTACATAGAATTTAATGAAGATAGGTGGAAATAAATGAATTTGCAGGACACATATTTGTAAATATAGGATGTTTCATTTCTAGCATGTCTCAATACCTGTGTAAAAATTGTCGATATCTATGTGACTTGTTTCGATATCTATATATTCATTAATATACTTAATTTCCTATTCATACTTAGTGCATTTTTAAACTCGTTATTAGAAAATTTCAGAAAGTAAAACAGGCTAAATATATGGTATGGTATGGTAATATCAGAAATAACTTTGATCTTTTTGTGACCTGTATTTTCCGTTTCACTCCCCTTTCTCTTAACTTAATAGCATATCTTGAACATGATGGAACTGGTTCAGCTATAAAAAAATTTGTTACTTAAGTGTTTATTGTTAATTGCATAATTCTTACATATTGTTTCTAAAGTGCACTCTGTATGAAAAATCATTTGTCACAGCTAGTGGTAACAGATGCTTCCTTTCAACGTTTATTAACATATCTGCTACAAAATGTTTTCTGCATATTCGATACTTTGTATACAATTCTAAGGGATCTTTGTCGATAAATCATATCTTCCACATGCTTGCTCCTATTTTTGACAACTCCAATATGAATTAATATTATTACTGAAAGGCGAAAAAATAGGAAGATTCTTGATAACTTCTTGTTTACTTACATGTGACCTTTAAGAAATCTAAAGAAATGTAATTTTTCATCCTTAGATATACAAAAATAATTTTTACAGTATTTATATGCACACATTTGTCCAATTTGTTTTGGTATCATACACATAATTACGAAATACGACTAATTCAAATGCAATAATAATTACAATAAACAGACTAAACAGTATAAAGCAAATTGCGACCGCTGGCTAGGTTATGTGTACATGTTTTGTTTATGTTCAGTCCCTTTAAATTGGAATGTTTTCTATCCTACTCTACAAATGTAGTTCCTTTTTCGAGCGTCGCATCTTTAGTATTCTTTAATCTTTGGTATAACTATAGTATTAACCTTGTTTATAAATACTATAGTTATACAACCTAGAGAAAACTGTAAATATTTCTTATGTAGTAAAGTGTCGTCCTCTGATATCTTTCAAATGGATTAATACGAATGAATGAAAGTGCTCAGCCAATGAAATATTCTCAACGCCACTCCCACAATTTAATCCCGAAGTTTATAAAAAATGTAAATATATTTTGATATTTCTATTAAATTTTACATAAGAGTATATTTTGTTTGATTTGCTTTTCACATCGTTTGCCCTTGAATTACATATCAACATAACCTATATAGCTTAACTGTGATAAAGTAGATTTAAGTAAATGTTTTATTGAAGAATCGTAGTATTACTTTTTTTTTTCCTTATTATACTCACAATTACCCTTTTATAACATAATCAAAAAAAAGACATACAAAAGGCTTTTTAAAAAACGTATTCATGTTTTTTAAAGAAATAAATCTAACCAAGAAAACGGTATTAAAAAGTCTGCATTTTTATTAAATAGGTACTCACCTACATGAAATGTCAGTCTGTTTCGGGTTCAGAGTTTGGGTTATTCTAATTTGTTTCTATGTGTTCAACAGCTATGTCCGAACCACAACATTTATTAAGTTGCTTTGCATGGTTTCATCAACTTGACTGGTTTATGTGAGGCTTTCAAACCACTAATGTAGTACGTTTTACAAAGAAAATGCATTATAAACACCACATTGTTTTAAGGTTTTGGTATCTTCAGAATTTAGAAATTTAAATGGTTCACAGCCAATCATTTATCACTTAACCAGGATAAATGTGAGACAATTTATTTTACTAGTAAACATAGATCAAACATATATTCTACGAATTGAAAGTTCCTTGATATTAGACTAGACACAAGATTAATATGGAAGCCGCAGATAGTTGAATTAGTCAAACACTTATCTTCTGCTACTTATACAATTAGACGTATCAGATTTATAACTGATAGTCTACTGGAATAACGACATACTATGGACTATCAAATCACATATCAACAATGTTTAACCAATGTGGGGTAAGTAGGCCTATGTAGAAAAGGTGTTCATCCTGCAGAAGAAGGCTATTCGAGCAATTGTCTGTGTTTCACAAACTATTCGCTGCAAACCTCTCTTCAGAGAACTTATGATAAGTCCATTAGCCTAGACACATATTCTGCAACAACTAAGGAGGGCTTTGAAAAAGCTGTCACACCTCATGACTAGGGGTGAGATTACAGAAGTCTCCACCCCTCATAACCATTTGCTGCACATCCCGCATTACATAGGACAAAAGCCACTTCAGTACAACACGTCACTGGTAATTATTTAACAAAATCAAAGTTATGTGTAGACATCTTTCTACTTTCGTATCTAAAGAGAAAATAAAGGACATTCTCATTACAATGTCAATGACATAAATTAGCCCGGTGTTGACGTTATCATTACATTTTTGCTTGATGTGCTTTTGTGTAAACTGTATGTATATCTTATTATTGATATAATAAATTTATTATTATAATAGAAACACTATCCTTCTTACTGTAGAAGTGTTATAATTAATCCTGCTTTTACACCCACAATACTTCATCTCATCAGGGAAGTCGCAGCAACTTTCATTATACATTTACATTCTTGGTAATTATCAATATAGTAAGTACTGCCTACACGTGCTCTGTATATGGACGTTTCTTCAATTTGTATATATTTACCTGCGATTTTAAAAATTGCTTTCAATAATAGTAATTCCTAATAATTGAAGTTACCTTGGGGTTATCAAACAAAACTAGTTTAAAATATATAACACTTTCGGCTGTTACTTTGTGAAGATTCATGGTACTGGATATAAGTAAAATAAAACACTCAATTAAATTTGAATAACTTCACTTTATTTTAATCACTATGTGACTGCAGTTTCAACATTACATGTCATTATCAAACTAGTTTACTTATATTTCTACTATTTAATTTTTCTTTCACCCACGTTTAATTGCAATTGTTTGAAATCTTCATGGATTTTATTGTGTTATATATGTAGAATTTTAGCCTTCATACTGGTTGAAGTAAGGTATATCACTTCATAAAAATTAATTAGATACACACTTAAATGTACTCTGCTTTGACATTACTTATTTTATTATGGTTCTAGTTATTTTTATTTTATCTAGGCCTGAATCGTAACAACAACTGCCATGATACAAGTCTGAATGAATAATCATCAATTATTGTTGAGGATAGTACATACCCAACAAGTTATACAAACAAACTAATTCATAACCAAGCAAAGATTTTATTAAAGGTTAGTAACCTTTTTAAGCTTGTACTGCAATATCCATTGTCAATTATAAGATAAAATATACAGGAAAAATGACATTTCTTCGTTACATCGTCTTGCAATATGTACTTTAGAATAACATTTAACATCCACAATCACATCATCACTTATTTTTGGAATTTGAAAAATTAGTGTCAGTAGACTTATATCCCTTAATTCAAAATATTTTAGGATATTTAAATCTAAAACAAAACGCCTACAAAATTGTAACAAACACGATTGGTGTAATTGGATAATTGCGTCACTTCCTTTAAGCTCCCATTGGCTTCTCTTTACTACTACGACAAGACTGCTTTTACTATAACAAATTTAGCGGGAGAAATTTAAGAATGGGCACATCCTACTGCCCAACCCCTCTGGTGGCTACCTACCCGAACTAACCCTCAGTTGTATAACAATAGCCTTGTTTATTAATACTATAGTTTACTAGTAAAATAAATTGTCTCACATTTATCCTGGTTAAGTGATAAATGATTGGCTGTGAACCATTTAAATTTCTAAATTCTGAAGATACCAAAACCTTAAAATATTGTGGTGTTTATAATGCATTTTCTTTGTAAAACGTACTACATTACTGGTTTGAAAGCCTCACATAAACCAGTCAAGTTGATGAAACCATGCAAAGCAACTTAATAAATGTTGTGGTTCGGATAGCTTTTAATTACTTTTTCTTCTTTTACATAATATATCTGGTCATACCGAATATATAGAAGACTGTTTTAGACATACCTGTTGAACACAGAAAAAAATGAGAATAACCCAAACTCTGAACCCGAAACAGACTGACATTTCATGTAGGTATTTAATAAAAATGCTGACTTTTTAATACCGTTTTCTTGTTTAGATTTATTTCTTTAAAAAACATGAATACGTTTTTTAAAAAGCCTTTTGTATGTCTTTTTTTTATTATGTTATAAAAGGGTAATTGTGAGTATAATAAGGGAAAAAAATAGTAATCCTACGATTCTTCAATAAAACATTTACTTAAATCTACTTTATCACAGTTAAGCTATATAGGTTATGTTGATATGTAATTCAAGGGCAAACGATGTGAAAAGCAAATCAAACAAAATATACTCTTATGTAAAATTTAATAGAAAATATCAAAATATATTAAATTTTTTATAAACTTCCGGATTAAATTGTGGGAGTGGCGTTGAGAATATTTCATTGGCTGAGCACTTTCATTCATTCGTATTAATCCATTTGAAAGATATGAGAGGACGACACTTTACTACATAAGAAATATTTACAGTTTTCTGTAGGTTGTATAACTATAGTATTTATAAACAAGGACTATAGTATTTATAAACAAGGGTATTAATCAGAGAAATAGAGTAGGGGAGAACGCGCTTCGACGAGTGCGCATCCAGTTTTAAGCAAACGCTATTGTGGTCGCCATTTTGCAGGGTAATTGGCACTTGTGTTGTTGTAATTGTCAAGCTTGGAGGTTATTTTTAATTAATTGTATTAAAAAGGACTTGTGTGTGTTATTAACATGTCGTGCTCTGTGTTGGGCTGCAGTAACAGTCGAAGATTTAAGCCGGAAGGCATTTCTTTTCACACGTAAGTTTGTTTACATTTTTCTAAGTCAATGAACTTTACATGCGAATTGTTGAGCTAGGTATAAATATTACCGTAATAGAATGAAAGAATTGCATCTTTAAGAGCGCGATTAATTCTGCACTATTTGTAGATTTCCACGGGGTGATTCATTGAAAATGTGGTTAGATGTGCTAGGAAAAAATGTTGAAACGTGGACCTGGTCCAAAAATAAAGTTATTTGTTCCAAACATTTTTGTAAGGCTTGTGAGCAACCTTCAAAATGGCGGAATTCAATTTAACTTAGTTGGCGCATCTTTAAGCGCGTTCTCCCCTACTCTATTTCTCTGGTATTAATAAACAAGGCTCACAAGGCTGAAACTTTCAAGTTTGTACTGAAATTAGCTCTTTTTGCAAAATGGCGTACTGACGTACTGGATTTGTAAATAGTGTACTGAATTCGGTACAATTGTACTGAAACTGCAGCACTGGAAACTATCCTCTAATCGGCCTACGTTCTCCGTCTAACGCCAAGAAAATGCCTCATCTGTACTTTGCACGCTTCAAATTTCATTTCGGAAAAGGACTCTACCAACTTCTGATATTTGATATGCAAATAATTTCTGGCCCTAGGTAAGTTTTAATTATTGTAGTTTTTATATCTTAGCACTAATATTTTTTCTTTTATATACCTTTTATGGGTCCTCTTCAAGATAAGCATGCAGCAACTCTTCTGGACAATTTGTATTTGTAAAACTTTTTACAAAATACTTATTATCAACTTTCATAAACACTTTAATATGACTTTTATCTCTCGGAATTAGCTATTTTTATAATAGTTATTTAAATTTTAAATAGGCTTCTAAAAATGTGTCTAGCATCTAATATGAAGTACAAGCGTCTCTTTTTCGAAATTTTTATGTTTTTTTAAATATCGAAATCCCTTGTCTCAGGTAACTATAATCTTGCTTGTCGAAATAGACCACCCAACATACGCACCTGTTGGATTTGTTGTATAAACTGCATGCCTGTATTCTGACAATTTAATGTGAATAATAATTCCCTTTTTCTATTTAACTTATGTATAACAATGTTTTAAATTTGCAAAAGCATTAATAAATCATATACATTAATTACAATTCTTTATATACATGAAAATTATATCCATTCATTTTATAGCTAGTATTTCTTGTATAACATTAATGATAATTTAATTACAGACTTTTAAAAAAGCCCTTTTAAACAACAATACAGCTTTTATACTGGATTGTAACAATACATTGCCAACAATAATATTAATATTTTTTTATTTTAGATACAGTAAAATTCTTTTTTCAAATTTGGCAACGTTTTATATATAAATCTGGTGATATTTATTTTTTCCACCTAGCAACCTTGTAATGGTAGTGTTACTTGTTAGCAGTTGTTTGTTATTTGCATTAATTTTGCATTGTGGGAAGTGTCTTGTACGGTAATAGATAATACATCTAAGTGCCTTCGAATAATCCTCCATTGCCAATTTATACGATTACATATTGGATACTTTTGCTTTACTCACATTTCTCCATTTATAAAAATTAATAATGGCCCATCATGTTGATCAAGTTAATATGCATGACGCAATGCTTTCGACAAATATATTTAGTGTAAAGGACGAACAGTGCCAAGCAGACAGTTTTGTAGAGGATAAAGTGTGTATCTCTGAAACTGTTATTACTGTAGATAATGCTGAATTTCAAGGCCCCATTCGGTATGACCAAATAAAACGATACGAAGAATCCACATGTACGGACAATATTAAAACAGAAATGGCGTCATTTGAAGTCACTGAAGAAGAAAATGACGAAGTTAAAGTAGAAGGAGGGTTCAGTGCTGATAATATTAAAATTGAATTCGATAATGGACTACTATGTAAGTAAATGCATATTAATAGCTGTTTATTGCATAATAAACGGTTATGTTGTATGAGATTAGATTAAAGTTTTTATCATGGTCATATCTATGAATATTATTTTTTTGAATATAATTTGGTTTATTATATGTATATAAATATATATTTGCAACTACTTCCATGGTAATATTGCTGATGATGTTACATCACCAATTAGTTGATAAAATGTTATGAAAACTGTTGTGGCTTCTGATGTTACGGTTGGTAGTGTTTCAGGGCCATGAAACTTCTAATAGCAACAACTGCATTAGAAATTTCTGACTGTGTTTGTAGTTTATGATTAGGGATCGGTCAGGGGTAGGTACATAGGTTAAAATTACATTATAAATTTTTCAATATTTTAATAACTATTTAAGATTTTAAGTTGATACTGATTATTAATCAGTAAAACTCTCGACATAAAGTCTTTATTGTTCAAGATTTTAAATTGAGTGGTTTACTGATTAATTATTGGTAAAGTTTTCAACTTAAAATCTTGAGGGGAGTTCTTAAAATATTGTAAAATTTAGGACGTAATTAATGTACCCCTAGTAATGATGAAACATTTGCAACATAATAAAAAAAATGCGCGAGCTTAACACAGAAAAGTGCATTTAGTATTTATATTGATTATTGATAAACAGAATCTTGGATAATAGGCTTGTCATTCCATTATATAGACCAAGCAGTAATATTTTATCTTCAAATGTGATTCACGTTTTTTTTCAACTGCCAATTAAATCACATCCAAATGTAGTATATTACTTGACTATTTTGAGAGCTGACACTATAGTCGGGTCGTTTTCGCAACCGACACGGCAAAAGTACGAACTAAAAACGCTGATTCCATACCACTACAAATTCCAATCAACCGGAACAATTTTAGAACAATAAAATTCAACCAACTAATTAATATTTTAGGATAAATAGCTACGGCTAGTAAAATACTATTACATGAAAGTCAGTTAGAAATTAAATAATATAGATATAATTATTAAATATTACTTTTCTATATCAATATTTTATTTGATACATGGCTATTCTGAGCATTGTTGTCAGATTTTTATTTTCACGGAGCGTATGACACTTGACAAGCGGAGCGCTTGACAAGCAGGTGACTAGTATTCAGTATAGCGTTTTTCGAACAATTACACATGAAACTTGGGCTACCATCACTCATATTGAACAAGAAATAAAGACGTCGTGGGATAGGGAAATAGAAATTGATAAAACAGATATTAATCCAGTAATATTTTGTATTAATGATAGCGGTAGTAGCGACTGTGAAAGTTATTAAAGTCAAATATATTGATCTAAACCAAATTATATACGAAAAGGTAAGTTTTATTCAACAGAAATGTTTGGTTTTACTTGTAATTGCTTTAAGTTATTTAGAATAAGCACGTAACTGATAAAACGAATGTAGCTTATAAAGGATTGGTGACGGATTAAATTCAGTATCTATATCAAAAGTCAAAGACAGATTTTGGAACCTGTTAACATATTTGTTCATAATGCTTCGGCAGAAGATTACGATAGTTAAAATAATTTGTACTTATATTGATCAGTTGAAGAAAGAACTCTGTCTAATCGAGGAAGTACATGACTCTAACTAAAATAACAATTGTTTGAAGATCACATAAGTAATACTGTTTAGAAAATTTTCAAATTTAAGAAGATATAACCATGTTGAATGTAATAGAGGAATGGTGGATGATTGATTTCAGAATAAAATAATGATCGAGTTTATTAATGTAATAACAAGATAAGCGTTTGCATAGGGGGAGCAGTTAAAACATATTTATGTTATATTATTTTTATAGTTTTTCTAAAATAACCTTTGTATATTTTCTGTAGGACTTTAATTTTGTAATTATTTATTGTTATTAATGGAATTAAGATTATATAATTTCAAAAATATGTGATAGTATTGTAATAATATTAATGTAGTACATTATAAATTGGGATAGTAAAAATACTTGTTCATTATTGTATTATAATTTAAAGTTGCTTGGTAAGTTAAATTCTGATCAGTAGCAAAGATTCAGCTTACGAATACTCAACATTTGAAATACTTTAAAATACTTTTGAATTGTTTAATTCTGCATTAAATATAATCTTTAACAACAACAAAGTTATACTAGTTTAAAGCTTAAGACAATAATAATGATGTGTTTAGCTTAATCAAAAATGTTTGATTAGCATGCAAAAATTATGTAGTAATCAATGATATACCTACGAGAAATGTTTCAAACAAGTTGCTTTTAGTACGGCAGTGATAATGGTAATAATCATAGTGTACAGTAAGAATCTGGCAAACAAATGTTTTTATAATTAGTGTAATACTTTTCTTACCTTCTCGCTGTTGCATGTAAAAATACTTTAATTTTGATGCATTTAATGGAAAAGCAATATAGCACTATTAGTAAGGATACTGCTGTACAACTGTCTTTGCTACTATTGTCTGTAGTAAAACTAACTCGAATATAATTATTAAATACATTCCTGAATGTTTAAATGAATTTCAAAAGTTCAATTTTCTCTGAAAATCTAACCGTTTTTATATTTATATCTAATTACTAACAGCAGACAAGTTCATACAAATATAAAATAATCATTATATTCTTCTTTTCAATAGTACTAAGCAAAATTATTATCAAATTAATAGTTACATATTAGAATTATTGTCGGTAGTGCTAAAACCACAAGTCTAATTGATCATTTAGGGTTATAGTGTCAAAATTAATATTACTTGACAGATCAAATTTTGCAACATCTCAAATTTGACGCCATTTTAATTTTGGTGGCGCATGTCGGTTGCGAGAGCGATTCTAGTATATTAAATATATGTTTCATGAACTCATATCTTATTTAAAAAAATCACCTAGTGGCAGTAAATCATATGATTTTTAATCTGTGTGTATTTGACCAACAGACTGTGAACATTGTGAAGCGTACTATACAGACTACTGCATCGAATGTGGAATGCTGGTGAATGTTTTAAACAAGAATACATTGAATAGTGCAGATAACGGCCCACGAGAAGATATACCAAATGATATTTTAGAAATTCAAGATTTATTTGGACAAACTGGAATATATGCTTTGAAAATTATTCCTGCAGGTGTAAAATTTGGTCCTTTCACTGGACTCACCGCAACAGAATGTCCCTGGGAAATGAAAGGGGAGAAATTTGTTATGGACAAAAATAAATCAAAACATTTGAATTGGATGCAGTATGTTAATCCTACTATGAAGACTTCTGAAGGAAACCTGCGTGTCTTTCAATGTGAAGATAATATATATTATCAAAGCACTCGTCAAATCCAAGCTCGTGATGAATTACTGGTGTATTTTGGTGAAGAATACTTAAACAGCCTGAATAAGATTATCAGAGAGGATTCTGTTATCACTATGAAAGACATCATTAAGGACATATTTGCTTGCACATATTGCTGCCTTGGATTCAGCTCCAAATCGCATTTGGCTAAACATAAAACCGTTTGTATTGAGGATCCATCTGGAAAGTTTTCAGTTGAAGGTACCGTACCATTGATGCTTCTGGATTTGAGCATATTGATTATTGTATTTTAAGAGATATTATATTTAAATTCTTTTATTAATTGCCGTTTCTCTTTGTTGTTTCTTGTTCAAATGAATAGAATTGATTAAATTTAAGTATGTTCACAGAAAGAAATTGTTCGAGGTTAATGTTGAGTTATCCAATGCTCTTAAAAGTTATTACACCTCTCAGGGTAACAATTATAACACCTGTGTCACTTTACCAGTTATAATTTCATATAAGCATAGTCTTAAATGAAAGATTAACGATTAAAAGTCCTCTACATAACTTGAAAGCAAATACTCATGTAACTCTTGTTAATAATATGTACCACAAACTGCAAAAAGCATACTGCTTTTATTTAAGAGCATCTAAAAACAAGATGTGCTTAACTAAATTGTTTTCAACTGAGGAAAACACTGAAAATTACATAATAAGAACAGACAGTTTGGCACTGTCACGGCATAATAGAAAAGAAATATATAAACTAATAGCACAGACTAAACAAACCAGACTGGTAACTAAATCCCAAATTTTATCCAGATGACACCTCCATGTTTAGCAAATGAAAATATCAATGCCCTACCATCTTTGTCATTCTAACTGAGCGGGAGATGAGATAGCGCTACCGTAATTTTAATTTTTTTGTTATGTTGTGGTTATGCCGTTGTTTGAAGGCATACATATTCCTTGAATCAACGGTTATATGTCATTCCAAACAACATTTCAAATTTGACGTATTATTGCAATCCTTTCTTGTTGGACATCATATTAAGTATAAGTAAGTTGATATTGATCTCGGGAGTTAATGATTAAATAAGTAAAGAGTGAAAATTAGTGAACTGTGGTGTAATATAAACTCATAGGAATATATAGCGTTAGAGTTATTTAATGTATTATATTGTGTAAGTAATAAACAGAGGTTTCTGTCAATAATAAAGTCTAAGTATTCGTATTTTTTAAACGTACAAGTTGAGGGTATGGGTTTGTCCAACAGTTTTGTGCATTTTTCTATTACATTAATAACATACTAAATACACATTTCAAATTCCGCGCCAATATGCTGAAAGCGCCATCTTCGTACTCGTTCATTCATGTGTGACGATCTTGGATATTTTTCTATCAAGTAGTTGCCGGTCTGGTTTGTTTAGTGTGCTAATAGTATTCTTGCTAATACTCAAACACATCATTCTTCATACAACTGACAACTCTCATAAATGATTAAAACTTATAATATTCAGTACTGAAACAAATGACTTACCTTCACATGTTCAACCCTATATCTAATTGTTCAGAATGTCAATAATACCGGGTTATTCAAAAGATAAAACGCAACTACATTAATTTTTATTTAATGAAGTATAAATTGGACATGAACGATCTGCATACTAATGAAAAGAGGAAGTTTCAATGTTTATTAACACTGATTATAAAGGCTCAATGCCCCCCCCCTCTTGTCAGATCAGGGATCTCGATGGCCAGAAGTGTAGAGCCGGGTCTTGATTTTTCATGCGCTCTATCATCCATCACTGAGGAAGGGATTAATTTAAAAATCCTTTGGCATCACGGTGGCAATGAGGCGAAGCCCCATCCTGTTGGAAAATGAAGTCTTGTGAATCTTGGGTAAGTTGAGGAAAAAGCCATTGTTCCAACATGTCCAGGTACGTTATTCCACTTACAGTGCTTCTCGTGAGAAAGATTGAATGGTCCATAAACTTTTGTCCGTGATAAGGCGCAGAACATGTTTTGCTTCGCCGAGTCTCCTCATATTGCAATGTTGTAGGGGGTTTTGCAGATCCCATGTGCGAACATTTTACCCATTCACTTTTCCCCTAAGATGGAAGGTAACTGCATCGCTAAAAATTAAGCGCTGTCGAAATGCGTCATCCTGAATCATTTCTAGAGATGACTGCCTATTCGCCCGAGTACCTTAGCGGCCGTAGCATCTATCACCGCCCAAGCGGTAAACAATAGTTTGGAACTTCCTCTTTCCTTCGGTATGTAGACTCTTCATTATCAATTTATATTTCGCGAAATACAAATTAATCAAATTGGGTTCATCTTTTTGAATAATCCGGTATTACAAGAGGTAGAGATTTTCGGAATTGTGAAATTTGTCTTTACGTAAAAGTTATTTTATGCTTCACTAATTTTCACATTTCATGATCTTTGCCTTATACAAAAATTCATCTGTATCATCTTTGCATGCAATTTAATGGGAGTATTTTTCACGTAATTCTAGAACTCACGCAGTGCCCGTTTTGCAAAATCAACTTGGACCAGAAGGAATATTACGAACACCATATGGCCTTCTGCTGCGAGAGGAATGCCAGGTACGAGTGATTTTTTTTATGATTTTTCATGAAAAGTGTGAGGCTAAAGGGATGTTTTTTTTCCACCAACCTCTTTCATAATTGTATACAATAAATACATAAAATTGAAGTTTTAAAGCCTCTTAAAGTGTGAGTCAATTTCGCACCATTTACTATAGGCAATTTTGTCATTATATTCATATTAATTTGATGTAACAATGCATAAATATATTTGATGGTTGTCTGTATGACATTGTTACCAGTATAAAATGAAACCTGGATGAATATTTTAGAATAGAAAATAAGGATGAAACTGGGATTACACAAAAACTGCCAGATATTTTACAGGCCAATGTTTTATAAACTAGCACACGCAAAACATGTTATAAATACAATTAAATTCAAATTGTCGTTGAGAAACTATTTGCCGCCAACCTCAGTTTATAATGCTGATGAGTTTGTAATAGAAATTACCATGTTTATTTTACTCTATTTGCCACGTGTTGTTATGAGTTTTTATACGAAATATTGGGCCATTCAATTACGGCAGTAGTTGGTTCTAATTTATTTAAATCCATCTTTATCCTTGTTCTATCAATTTTAAGATTTGTATGTATTGTTGCGTAGTTAATTTACCATTTCTATTATATTCAAGTGTGCTGTAACCGTCGTGTGCCTTCAAGAATTAATAAATGTTACTATTATTCATTCATTCATTCTGTAACGAAACAAGTAGACATCCGCGAGACGACAAAAGAGAGGTTGTAAATCATCTCGACGCGACTGGTAAACATCATAAAGCAATAAATCATCCATTTGTGTTGTACTGCAAAGAGACAGAATGTCTATGGAATGCGGCTGGGTCACCGATGGATGAGTAATTCCGGAAAAGAAAGTCCTTACGTAGTCTCGTGCGGAACAGTAAGATAAGAAATAAATAAATAGTTCCTTAAGTGGTAGCCTAAGAAAAGACATAAATATTAGAGTGTTATATAAATAGAAGTGATATAAATACGGTGCAGTTTTTATTATAGTGCAATAAAGATATAAATATTACAGACAAATAAATAGTACTGGTAGTGTTACATAAATATTAGTAATAGAAATAAATACCTGTGTTAAGTTAAATCGTAGTAGTTTAAGTGTGATACATTAGTTTTACATTTTTATATTGTAATTAATTTTAAGTGTATGAATATACAGACTGTTTTAAATAAATAAATTGCACGAGTTGTTTATTGCGAACCCGAAAACGTTACAATACGTTAATTACTTACATACCGTAGTCTACATATTTTAATTTCTGATACGAAAGTAGAGAGGAAAAGAGCGCGACGAAATAAACTAAAGATAAACATAAGCGAGGCTGCCAAGACTCGACAAACGTTTCGTATGAAATGTAAGGCGTGAGGGTCCCCCGCCACTGCGTTGCTCTCCCACCACTGTTAGCAAGCAGGCATCGCTGCATATTATAAGGTCATCTGCATGGGATAGAAGTGTAAACCGAAATTAAAATATGATGGGTATATTGGTATGAAAGAGAATGGTGAGAATAACTGTAGCATTAATTTGAACTTCTTACTTCTGGTACAGACTTTATCTATTCTATTGAAACGCATCCTTACGCAGTGGTCAACTAAAATCCGCCCTTAAATTGATGTTTAAAATGAGTTTAGAAATTCTTTTCTTATTTTCAGAAAGGGCGTTCTGTCGATACCACCGGCTGAGCAAGCGATGACAGGATTGAATGAACGCAAGTGTCTCTGTCATATTTACAAATGTGAACAGTGCAAGTACAGGACGAAGTACCAGACAGAGCTTAAGGAGCACATTAAACAGCATTACAAAGTGAAAATATATAAATGTGGGATTTGTAACAGACGTTTCAAGACTAAAGGATTCATCAGGCTGCACATGGAAAATACACACACTTATGTTGGAAAAAAGGACGACCAAGAACATTCTACGAAGTATTATAGGCTTCCACTTAGGAAAGTAGGACAGTCGAGCTCACAATATCAAAAAAAAAAATTTAAGTGTTCGCTGTGTGTATTTGAAACGAAATACAAATATCTTTTAAAAGTACATATAAAAACTAAACATATGAAGAAATTTGATTATAAATGTGACTCTTGTGAATATGGAACCAATACCAAACAGAATTTACAGTATCATATAAAAACTAAACATCTGAAGATATTAGATTATAATTGTGACTCTTGTGAATATGGAACAAACAAGAAACGTAATTTAATAATACATATGAAAAGTAAACATTTGAAACAATTTGATTATAAATGTGATTCTTGTGAATTTAAAGCAAGCAACAAAGGTAATTTAACAATACATATAAAAACTAAACATATGAAGAAATTTGATTATAAATGTGATTCTTGTGAATTTAAAACAAACAGCAAACGTGATTTAACAATACATATAAAAACTAAACATATGAAGAAATTTGATTATAAATGTGACTATTGTGAATTTAAAACAAATATTAAACGTAATATAACAATACATATAAAAACTAAACATATGAAGAAATTTGATTATAAATGTGATTCTTGTGAATTTAAAACAAATAACAAAGGTAATTTAACAACACATATAAAAACTAAACATATGAAGAAATTTGATTATAAATGCGACACTTGTGAATTTCGAACAAGGGACAAATATTATTTAAAAGGACATATAAATAGTAAACATTTGAAACAATTTGATTATAAATGTGATTCTTGTGAATTTAAAACAAACAACAAAGGTAATTTAACAGTACATAAAAAACGTAAACATATGAAGAAATTTGATTATAAATGTGACTCTTGTGAATATGAAACAAATACCAAACAGTATTTAGAAAGACATATAAAAACTAAACATTTGAAGATCTTTGATTATAATTGTGACTCTTGTGAATATGGAACAAACAATAAATGTGATTTAGAAAGACATATAAATTGTAAACATTTGAAACAATTTGAGTATAAATGTGATTCTTGTGAATATAGAACAAACCGAAAATGTTTGTTAAAAAGACATATAAATAGTAAACATTTGAAACAATTTGATTTTAAATGCGACTTTTGTGAATATAGAATAAACATCAAAAGTCATTTAGCAGAACATATGAAACGAAACCATCTGTAGGAATGAGGATATGCACTTTGCTTCTAATATTTGTTTTCCGATAGTTTTTATTCTTACATAACGCATTCATGTTATTAAATCAGCGACTTGCAGACATCTTTCTGCGTTTGTTCTACCGCCAGAATCATGTCTAAATATTTAAATTACAAAATGGACATCATTTTATAAATATAAAACACTAGAATCTTCCTCCAGTGGCTGTTAAATGGATTTTAAAAGTTAAAGAACTTCATTCAGTTACAGTGATAAGATGTTTTCTGCAGTTCATCTCGTACAGTGTGACAAATATTCCTATTTTTTTATGTTTTCCATGCAGCTATCTGTTAATTCATATGAATATGCATTATCTTGATAATGATAATATACAGAATATTAGTATCACAATAATTTATTTAGTTATTTATTTAAAGAAGAATACATGTGCACCTAGGTGTTTGCCACCTGTATGTGCAATTACATTATATAGTCTTGGAAATGTAAGAACCTTGTATGAATTACATATTTCGCGTACTCAAGTGTACGTTACTAAACCTAAAACTAACCTATAACTAGTAACCTAAAATTATAGTAGACCTACCTAATAAAAAGAAACCTATTTTCAAGATTTCATTAAGAAGTAACAAAATGCTTTTACAATAAAATAAGAAAGTAATAATATAATATAATTTGACTCGTGTCTCAGGTAAATGAGGAATTGCACGTGTATTCACTTGTGGAATGTTTGTTATCACCAGATGTGATATTTTTCCAAGCAACAATATATTCTTAAAATATCCCTGTTAGTTAACCCCTCTAAGTTAATAAAAATAATGTTTCTTAACATAAACATATGTCTTCATTAATTACATTGAAAAGATTGGTTTTAAAAACAATATAAGATAGGATTATTTTGAATAGTTAAGTTAGATTATGTATATGTAAATATGTTTAAGTATTTGTATATATATTGTTATGATATGGTGGAGGTTGTGATTAGTGTTATAACTCCCCACGGTGCTAAGCCAAATTGTTATATCATACAGTTGCATCTCATTGTGCTAATTAAATTATTATAGATAATATAGTGTAAATAATAAATCCTCTTAGAACCTTATATGAAATTTTATTTACTCTAGTACATGTTTCGCCCTACGGGCATCCTCAGCTAGAATCTACAGTAATAATTAATTATCTAAAATAAACACTAGTGAAATACTCACAGTCAGTATATCCACAATATTTGACAATTATGTTCATCAAAAATGATGACTTAAATATGTTACATTACAACACTTTAAAATATTCAATATTTGTATAAATTCGTAAAATTATAAGAGAGTATTGTTTAAAATATGAATTGGAGAAAGGAATGGTTATATTTGGATTGTATGTTAAAATTTTAAAAGAGGAAAGTAAAATGGAGTAGGGAGTCTAAAAAGGTAATACGTATTACTCGGTCGAAGGATGTATAACGACAAGACAATGTCAGGTTGAAAGTCAAGTTGTTAAATAACAGGTAACATTTCAAAAGTAACTACAAATGTGAATGCCAGAAACATTATAAATATAGAAAACAATATAGGCAACCAATTAAGCAATCGTGTCATGTAATAAATTAAAATACATAAAAATAGGTTTATCGTTAAGTTCTAACTGATCATTTAACAGATTGTGATGGAGTTTATGTTTTTCAATCTCTAAAATTTCAAGTAAATTTAATCTAAGGCCTTTTTGACATTTGTGCAATAATTTTGTATTATTGTAATCTATTACATGACCACTCTCCGTTCTGTGTTTAAAAATGTTTGAATTGAGTTGAATTTTATGTTCATTGATTCTTTTTATTATATTTCTACCAGTTTGACCTGTATAAATACTATTACAGGTAGAGCAACTTATATAGTAAACACCGCTCTCATACATTATGTCAGTATTAATTAATTTAGAATTATTGAGTAATTTAAAAAGCTGGGTGTGTGTTTTCAAAGACGGTTGAATGTGGTATTTATGTAGTATGTTTATGGATTTGGAAGTTATTGCATTATAGGGCAGAGGCCTGTAAATGACAAGCTAAATTAAAGTCTGGCCTCCATCATGACTCCATAGTGTGTGTGTACTATGCCTGGCATATTCGGTTCTCTCTTATAATACAGCTCTGTGGGGTAATTCCTCTGGGGCTAGGCGTGTTTTTATTCAGCAGAAGCGAGGAGTTTTGTAGCAATTATTTTGAAAATTATCGACATAAATTAATCAATTTTTACGATTATGTAAATTTAAAATTGCAGGTTATAAGTGCTATTTCCATATAGATTAATACAATCCCGTATTGATGAAATTATAAAATACTTTTACTACGTTTGAGAATGCCATAAATTAATATAATGATCACAAATTGTTAAAATAATGGACACACTAAGTCAGCCCAGAATAATAAAAATTGGCATACCGCAGGGCACTGTATTGGGACCCATTCTCTTTATATTATACATTAACACTTTAACGAAAATAAATATACCTCATGAGAAAATTATAACATAAGCGGATGATACAGCAGTGATATTCAACGGGAACACTTGGAGTGATGTTAAGGAATATGCAGAGAATGGATTAATTCAAATATCAAATTGGCTAAAATCTTTTAGATTATCACTTAATATAATGAAAACGCATTACGTATGTTTCTCCATCACAACTAAACACCGTCCCAACTTTGAGGGATTAACATGAGGGGGGGAGCAAAGTAATAAAGGAAACGGACCAGGTGAAATATTTAGGAATATAGAATATGTAACAATCTTTGCCGTTATAGGTGAAATAATAGTAAGGATGCTGGGGAAACCAGCAATTAAAACAAAGTTTTATTTAAATCATGGAAATCTGATGATTGATACCTATTAAAAAGAATCAGATTTCCATGATTTAAATAAAACTTTGTTTTCATTTAGGAATATATATATATATATGCAAATCTTAAATGGAAGATACATATAGAGTATATCTGCAATAAAATTAGATGTCTTGTACATAAATTCTATATAATACGTGAAATGTTAAACAGAAAATTATTATTCATGCTCTACAGAAACTTGGCGGAATCAGTACTAAGATATGGTATAATAGCTTGGGGCGGAGCCTATAATGACACTCTAAAATCCTTAAATTCTGTTCAAAACTACTTGCTCAAAACAATATACAGGAAAGATAGACTTTATCCAACAATACAGTTATATTCCGTAGATATACTTAACATCAAATCTTTATATACCGTAGTCGACATATTTTAATTTCGGTTCACAGCAATACTACCTATCTATCCCATGCAGAAGATGACTTTATAATATGCAGCGATGCCTGCTTTCCAACAGTGGTGGGAGAATCAATGTAGTCGGGGATTTTCACATTTCATAGCAAACGTTTGCCGAGTGTACAACGCTTATTTCTCTACGTGTGTATTAATAGTCGAACTCAGCATGTACATTTATACAACTGAAGAAAAGAGTTACATTTACTTTCTTTTACTAAATTAAGAATAAATATTTAATTTTATTAATACCTACGCGGAGAATATAGGTTTTGTTGTACATCCTCATAAAAGTAATACACCATGAAATATTTTTCTGTAAATATTCGTAGTGAATTTTATACGTATTTCTATGATGCGTTCTGCACCCCCCTCATGTACAAAGCCTACTGACAGCCAGCTACACAGTACTGATTGAATCTTATAGTATACCTATGGTACCCCACTTCGACTTACAATTAGAACCATTTATTCGCATACCTGACAGCCTCGCATATGTTTATCTTTATTTTATTTCGTCGTGCTCTTTTCCTCTTTCTACTTTCGTATAAGAAATTAAAATTTGTCGACTACGGTATACTGACATGTACTTTTCTTCATCAACATCCTGAAATAAGAGAGTCTATAAATCATAAATACCTTACAAGAAACAGGATAATAGGATGTCCTGCAAACAACAAGTAATGCGACATTTTACCAAAGATCCTTTTGTTACTTAGGACCGGAAACTATACAACAAGATTTTACCTGAAATAAAAATTATTAAAAGAATAAAAACATACGTAATGCACTTAAGAAACTTTATTTTTATTAACTTGGAGGCGTTAACGGGGATGTTTTAAGGACACAAGTTGCTTCTTAATGAAATAGTTATAGTTGTAGTTAGTTAGTTTTAGTAACGTACACTTGCGTACGCGAAATATGTATTCATATTAGGTTACTACATTTCTTAGAATTTATAATGTAATTGCACATACAGGTGGCCAACACCTAGGTGCACATGTATTTTTCTTTAAATAAATAAATAAATTTCTTCCATGATGAGTACACCCTAATTTTAAATTTAATTTGAAGAAAAAACTGGCTTCATAGTGAAAAAAGTGGTCTTTGGGTAGATGAAAAACATGGGTTTTTGGCTGCTTCTCCGGACGGTAATTTAACAAATATTATCCATAACATAAGGTAGAGTTGGTAAAAGTTGCTTTATTTTATTTCTTATGAGGGATACAAATTTGGAAAATTATTAATAATTGCAATAAATATACTCATATGTATATGTATGTCATTAATTCACATTCACGTAGGTCTCACAGAAGAGGACGCGCTTGTGGGGGTAAAATGCATATTTGTGACAGATAAAGAATTTGGAACTTTGGAAGACGTTCTGAAAATTCTCAAAGGCCGAATTTGCCTCCGCATAGCAGATAATGGTACGATTGAGGTCAATCGTAAGCATTCATACCATTATCAGGTAAAAATCTGAAAAAAAAAATATAAAAGATTTTATGTATTATGATTATTCTCATTACAGGTACAAGGGCAACTGAACATAACCGGCAGAAATAAATGTTTTTTTATTGTTTATATTAACGACTCGATTCCTATTTTTATTGAAGAGATTTTGCGGGATCAGAAGTTTTGGGATGAAAAAATGTTGCAACTGTTAGTCCCGTTTTATGAGCAATACATAGCTCGTGAGATCATACGCGGCAATATACAAAAGAATAAAAACTGTGTTGACCTACCCTTCATACGTGATGCTATCAACGTACAAATAGATAAAAAAAAATAAAGCATTTAAAGAGAGTGACTAATGCAATGTAAAATGTGTAAGTTTATTAATATTGGCTTTATTTCTCAGTTAAAGTCATCATTATTAACTATTCCAGCTCCGCACGATAGCAGTTCACATGTTTTCAAAGTCGTGGGTGATACACTTAATTTTTACTGTCCACGTTTTGAAGTCCTCTGATATCGTAAAACTGGGTTTTGCAAACATGTCTGTGTCTCTTTGAGTGGGCGTATGAGCGTGATAAGAATCCAATGTTTACAGCAACCAACACCAAGCTTTATATTTACGAGTATAATCTCCCTCTTGAGATCTGATTAGATTTTCAGTAAAATCGATAGACCGGAAGTAGTAGTTTACTTGAGTGAAAAAATCGAATTCTACCAATATTTCGTCAACTACTAAGTTTAAACAAATTTATAAAGAATTCAAATCTACTCAAAAGTGAATTTGAGAAAATTTTTATTGAAAAAGTTTTTCGAAATTCCTACCGGAAGTAGGTCTTTTACTCTTACCGAAAATCAATTTTTTGCGAATATCTCGCAAGTCATGCTTATTAGATTAATACATTATGAATATAAAAACAAATACTGACTGAAAGTAAAATTTTTATCGAGCAGCGATTTTTTGCTAACATCTCGTAAATTATACATTCTAAATAAAATTAGCAAGAGTACAAAAGTATTTAGAGCTAGATTTGGAATGATTTTTGTATAAATTTTTTTCAGAGTTCGGACCTAAAGTAACACAGTTTTTTTTTTAAAGAACCGTATAAGAAAGTCGTGTGGTAGCCACACCTAATTTTTTTTCTGGTACACGTGCGTGTATAGCCATTTCGAATTGTTATAAAGGGAGTTAGCCTTACAAAATCCATAACATTGTTCGCTTCTGTATTGTGGTATCTATCACCGATTTATTTAGGATCATTTGATTCATCCTCTAATTTGTCAAAACTAGAAAATCGCAATAATTAAATGCATTATGAAAAGGCTCATTCCGAATCTAACTCATTCAGATAATTTTATTACTTTTCTGGAAACGAAATAAAAGCGCAAGTAGCAAAGAAAATGTTTTATTAGATACTAAGCTATTTACTTCGTTACAAAAAATTCGGCCAGAAACAAGTTTTGTAGCAGAAACGAATCAAAAGAGGAACTCATTTGTCAATCAATTTTTTGCATATTCCGGTCCACAGTAGGTACCTAAGTATCTGTTATAAGCGAGCAAATGCAAAATATGACCTATACATTCGTAGTTTTTTTTTAATCTAGCTTGTTTTTATACCAGTACATAAGTAGATAAAAAATCGAAAAGAGGACGAATTAAAATTACCAATATTTTATAATGATATTTTGGCATAATCTGTTTAATTACAACTATTTTCTTCTAATTGCTTTTTTAAAATATATAATTGTGTATAAGTAATTTAAAGAACAAGTCAATAAAATATATAAAAGGATATGTTTGTTTTATGAAATGTGGTTACTTACTATACATTTCTCATGTATATACTGGAGACGCGTTAAGTTCAGTTGCACGTCATCGATGACGTTTACATGTTGTCATAACTGTATCAGAAAAACTAAAAAAGTTACTTTGTTAAATTATACTTGAGGGCATTTATTTCATTAGCTTAAATAAGATTTATAAATTGATCGTAATATACGCATTCATGGCAAATAAACACATAATTTCCGTTTCAATATTAAATTTCTTTATTACATATTTTTAATAGACTAATAGTTCAATTCGGTGTTAACAAATACATCATATCTGTCAAAAAGACATGCGTTGTGTATATTCTTCTTGTCAAATTTTTCATGTGTATTTTTCTTTGATATAAATTGTTTAAAAACAGTGCTTCTTAGAAGTGTATTTATTATTTATTTGCGTCCGTTGAATATAATGCCGAAAGGTTTCTGTAAACAGTCGAGGCTTTTTACAAACTTTTCTATAATCATGTGTTAAATTTAATGTGAATAGCGTAAGTATTGCTTAATTTAAATTATATTATGGATACGTAATGAAACATTTAAGGTTTTTCGACAATCTAAATCAATATGATAAATTATTCACAATACAATAGTTATAGTTATTGTATTGTGAATAATTTTTTTCTTTGGTTATATCAAATGTCACTGACAGAAATAAAAATAGATCCGGCAACATATACAAGGCGAGTCGTCACGGATCTAGTATGACGTGCAACTGAATGTAACGCGTTTCGACCATATATTTGTATTGAATGCCGACAGAAATAAACTGGCCCATTGTGTTGCTTCATTGATAATGTATTCTTCTTTAAATAAATAAATACCATATCTGAATTACGAGATCTTTCGCTAAACATTGTAAATAAAATATATAAATTGTCCGTCTCAACTTGATTATGCAGTACAGGTCTTATGGCTATCGATTTCGATAAAGTTAGAGTTATTAAGAGATTAATAAAGATAGTAAGAGATGCAATATTGCTATTAAACCTCTACTGCATAATGGGGTTGAGACGGTCTTGTAATTTGAAGTGGCGCCATCTGATGCTGAAGGCTCCAATTGAAAGCGATAGAATTAGCTTTTGCCTAGACAAAAACCACCAAATGTTGATGAAGAAACATAGTAATTGGCGTTAATATCTTGTTTTTTTGCGTTGATCTTTCACAGAACGCTTTGAGATGACCATGTCGAGGTTCTCAAATGATATGGACACATTTTATTACCAATGTTTCAGAAAAATGTCATGTTTTCAAGTGTTTGTAATTTTATTATTTGAGATTATTAAGCGCTGCTACTTTCAGAATACCTAATCTACATATTGTACTTTTTAAATATCGCACAGAATGGCACCAATTTTCAATGTTTACTTGTATTTCTTGTCACAAAATGTACGTGTTTAACTACAGTGCTGCCATCTAGTCGCGTTTTGCGCAGCGGTGCCGCTCTTAAGCTTAATTACATACGAACATGTCAAATTAAAAATTGCATATCGAAAAGTTCAAAAGACATATCCTATCTGCATCATTTCCTGGTCTTGAGTTCACCTTTCTTCAAATAAATGCTAAATCTGTGATCGATGAAGTTAATGCTAGTTAGTATACTTTTAAGTGCTTTCGCATTTGATTCTCTCAATCTATTTTGGATATTTCCAGTATTTAACGAACGAAACCTGCAAACGTTTGAGACGGTAATTTCTAAATCTTGTACGATCATGTTTAGTTCACTGACCTTGTGGCTTCAATTCTTTCCACCTTAATTTACGACAGGGTTCGTTTGGCGATCTTTCTTCTAGATGTTGATCCGTCCAGATAATTGCCAGTAAATTAACATCTTTTTGTTATTAGAAAATGTCGAGACATGAAACTGTCATCGCAGAAATAAATGTCTGTTTGAATTGACGAAGATCTCGCCTACTTTTGATAGCGAGATTTTTTTACCGGATCCGTCTGCAGAGAGGCTTTAAACGAACCGTACCTTCGTTATAGAAGTACCTGGGAAGTGGAGATTGCTGTCGAACGTTGCGTAAAAGTCCATTCTTTCGTAGTGTGAGCCTTCATCCGCACGCGAAACCTCGATAGCGTAGAATTCTTTCGTGAAAGTGAGAACCGTGAAACTTTTCGATGTCTGTCATATCTGACAATTTTTGATTTTCGAAGTGTTTTTATTTTATTTTCGCTCACATCACCACAGATTTTTATATACGTAAGCCCGCGGTCCCTTTTCGGAGCCTCCGATATCGAGTGTGGTCCCTCCAGCAGCCACCAAATATAGCACACGCAAAGGAGAAATGTCCAGCCTATACGTACCCAAAGAGGGAACGCTCCCGAAGCGATTTCCTGGGTGGAGTTACACATATCGTTTTGCCTTTTTTTGAGGGTTCGGTTAAGCTATTTCAACCAAGGCGACTAGAGTGGGTCACTCGAACGACTTTTATTATATATAATATATACAGGCTGATTCAAATTAAGTGCGCACCATTGCCAACTCCGTTATTATTCATTCTAGAAAGTAGTTTAAATTAGCAAAGTAGTAGTGTTTTTAATGTTGACTAATATACAGTTCATGAATAAACAATCGAATAACGTATTTCCGAGAAACATTGGACATTTTTTTTTAAATAGAACACCCTATATATTTTTAAAAATCTTGATTAATAATTTGATTTGTGATATAAAAGTTCCTATGCACTAGATGTCTTAAAACGGATAATAAAATTATACATATGTAAATATTATTTGATGTTTATTTTAACATATTGTAGCTTAAAATAATGTCCTGAAGTTAAATTAAAAAGATAGTAACTGTATAATTTATAAATGCTCGAAGGTGTCACCTTCATTCACAATACATTTCCGTGTCCGCTTAAGTACACTCTGGGTAGCTCTTAATATTATTCTTCCATCCAATTCGTTAAACATATCTCTGAGCTTGTTCTGCAATTCGTGTATGGTATTGTACCGCGTTTTGTACACCCTATTTTTTAAATATCCCCAAAGAATAAAGTCTAAAGGCGAGAGGTCCGGGGACCCTGCTGGCCACTGAATGTGACCATTGGTACCAATCCATTTATTGGCAAAGGTGGTGTTGAGATTTTGTACTAGGTGACAGTTGTGTGCAGGAGCACCGTCCTGTTGAAAGTATAAATCTTGACACATCATATAATTGGCGTTGTAAAGAAAATCCTCCAGAACGTTACGAAGAAATTACAGATATCTTTCTCCTGTCAACGTACCGTTATAGAACACTGGACCGACGACTATCGAACCTATCAATCCGCACCAAACATTAAAACCAAATCGAACTTTTTCAGCGTATGAGCGCACTATTAGTAATTTTCTTGGGAATAGTAGTGACTGTTCTTCCTATTAAACATGCCTCTATTTGAAAAACTCGTTTCATCACTCCATAAAATACATTGTGCTCCGTTTAAATTGTCGTTGCAGAAATTTACGAACCATTGACTGAAAGTTAATCTCCTGGCTAAGTCTCCAGGTAGTAATGTTTGTGAGGTTCGGAACTTATATGGCATATACTTATGCTTTTTAAGAATTCTTTGTATTGATGAATGACTTAAACCTAAATACTGTGACTTACATATATACATTTATACGTAAAACGTATATGCATGTGTTTGGGATACACACATACAATAAGTGCCATTGCCGACAATCGAACGCACAGACACCGGTGTTTCGACCTTTGAGGTCTCATCAGTGTACGTGGAGACTGTCGACAATGGCTTTAAAACTTAAAACGCTACTTATGTCATTTTTGCGTGTTAAATGCAGTGAGAGTATCACAGCGACATCTAACACCCAACAAGAAAAACATATGCATATACGTTTTACGTATAAAGTCACAGAATTTATTTACTGCTTGATGTTAGTTTTAACATTCATGTGTTTACACTTTTCATTTTCGACTTAAACCTAATTCTATCGTAGCATCCCCAATAGATAATTCACGATGAGCTTCAAAATATGCAAACATCATAGTTTCTACTTCTTCATTGAGTATGATATTTTTCTTTGTTCTTTTCTTTTTAAATAAGCAATCATGTCGTCTAAACTGACTGTATAGTTTTCGAAAGTAACATCGATCTGGCTGCTGTCGTAAAGGATATCGTTCAGTATAATGTTCACTATAGTCCGTCTCAACCCTATTATGCAGTACAGGTTTAATAGGGATATTGCATCTCTTATTATCTTTAGTAGTCTCTTAATAACGACATCTTTATATCCGGTTGCCTTGTTGCAAGTTCTATTATGCAAAGTATATGATGGATATATGAGTAATCGGTGTCGTTGCTGTCAATTGTCAGTTTTTGCCGTAGTGTGTAAACTTTTATATTGTCTTTAATTTATCTATATATAATTTCTGTTAAATCGTTCTTTTTAGCAAGCATATTATCTTTTTCAAGCATTTAAAAGTAAGTATGCATACCTAGATCTATAATTCTGATTAACGTGATAACCTATATACATATACATATACTTTTTACAGATTGCTACATGATATGAGTTTTGAATTTTAAAAAGTGCGACGATAGAGTATTCTTATTGAAAGAGATGACATCATTAGGTGGAGACATAAATACTAACGAGACATCAGAAAGTTCAGAGACGAAGGTATAGTTTATCATTTAATTTGTTATACTTTTATGTTCATTACGCAATTTATTATTTGCTTGTGTTTGTTTTATTTTTAGGTAGAACTATAATATATACTGATGAATCATGAGTGAATGCAGGACACTCGGTAAATAAAAAGTGGACTGACGTTACTGTTCAAAGCAGTCGACAAGCTTTTACGTGGGACTCAGCACTGGTTTAAAATCACCAAATGGTCTTGGGCCTCGATTTCCATTAATTCATGCTGGAGGCGAGCAAGGTTTTGTTATTGGTGCTGAATGTATATTTCTTTGTAAGAAAAATACTGCTGATGTTCATAGCGAAATGGATGCAGATATATATGGAGATTGGTTCAAGAAAAAATTGCTTCCAAATATACTAGAGAACTCGGTTGTTGGTCTCGATAATGCCTCATATCACACGAGAAAATTAAAAAAGTTTCCAACAGTAGCACGGAGAAGACCAAATTATTGAATGGCTCACTGAGAAGAATATTCCACTTGATAATGACATGTTAAAAAGAGATTTACTGGCTTGTGGTCAGAGGTTAGGTCTCAGTATGAGAGAAATAAAATTGATGAATTTGCAAAGAATAAAGGGCATTATGTTCTTCGGCTTTCACCTTATCATTGTGAATTAAACCCAATTGAAATGGTGTGGGCACAAGTTAAGCACTACGTTGAAATGCACAATACAACATTCAAACAAAGAGATATTGAACAATTAATTATGAAGGGTTATCAGAATGTAACAGTGAACAACTGGCGGAATTACATTGGCCACCTTGCCAACTTGCAAGACGATGTTGAAGAGTTTATAATTAACGTCACACATTCATCATCAGATCAAGATTCTTTAAGTGATGAAGAAAAATAAAAGAATATCTGTACCTACTCCTTTGTATGGTTATGGTTAGTTTTTTCATAAATGTTATCATATATTATTAACTTGTTCTTATAAATGGGAAAGTATGTTTTTGCAAAATGAATTTGTGAGGAATTTGTGTCTTTAAATGTGTATAACGCAATGTAGGTTAACATACTAATATTCAATAAGACTATATAAGTCATGTAACATATTAAAAAATAAAAGTACATGTTGTGTGTGGTTATTGTTATTCTTTTCATAAATATGTATTATTTAAGTTGTTTTTATAAATAGAAAAGTTTTTTATGAAAAATAAACTTCTGATTAGCTTTGTCTTGGTCTGAATTTATAGTGGATAGTTGATTAAGATGTCAATATTCAGTAACGAAGAAAATTGTATACCTTAAGTGTTTCTTTGAAATATTAAATCATTTACTCTGGCTTACTATATTCAGTTAGATTTTAAATAATTTTTTATAGAACAATCCCAAAGGATTATATTATTACAAATATTTTAACTAATCCATCTTCCCATATATTCTCCCCTTTTATTGTTTCAAATTACTATTAATTTTTTGTATGCAGTATGCATCAATTGAATGACAAACAGTCGTATAGGTTATGTTTTGATTACAAAAAATATCAGATACTGAACCGGAACTGTAACGCATTATACAATGAGACGATTTGGCAACCATGAAATCAATTCCCATAAGACCTGTACTGCATAATAAGGTTGAGACGGACTATAGTCCTTTTTGAATTTTTACTGGACACAATGTATGTTTCCAACATATCGCATTTTTTCAAATGAGAAAACACCATATTAAGATATCTAACATTGAACAACGTAGGTGTGGAAAAATAGAACAAAAGTACACAACTAAAATAAGAATTAAACTGAAGAACTACTATCATGCGAAAAAATGCGTGCGAAAGATTTATACTCAGTACGTTGTTGACAATGTCAAATAGCATACAATCATATCAGTCAGCATTAAAAAAATACGCTTCTACTTTAACCTACTCTCTAGAATTAATAATAACGGAGAAAGCAGTGGAGCGCACTTAATTTGTATAACTTCTTTATTATCCGTTTTAAGACAATAGTACATAGGAACTTTTATATCACAAATTAAATTATTAATCAATATTTTTAAAAATATAAAGGCTGTTCTATTTAAAAAAAAATAGAATTTTAAATGTTTCCCGGAAATGCGTTATTCAGTTGTTTATTCATGAACTGCATATTAATCAACATTAAAAACACTACTACTTTGCTAATTTAACCCACTTTCTAGAATGAATAATAACGGAGTTAGCAATGGTGCGCACTTAATTTGAATCAGCCTGTATATTATAATATAGTAAATGTAAAATGAAAAACATTAATACAAAAACTACGAGAACTCTTACGTCTTCTTCCAAAAAAATATGTATCAAGAAATATAATAAATTCCTATTGCTACATATACCAGCCAGGATATTATTGGAAAATTCAAACGCAAAACGTCGGTTATATGTTCATAACAACATAGTAATTGTCTCTCCCTTCTTATCTGCGATTTCTATTTTAGGTATTTGTATTAACAATTCAGAGATGAGAATATACTCCGAACATTCTATCGATTATAGAGCGTCCGCTAAGTTGCCAAATTTAGTGGGCGCTCTATCATCGGTAAACTGTACAAAACGTATATTCACCATAATATACACTAACTACAGCAGCGCCGTCGGTGGTCAACTCCGTCAACCAGTAACACGACACTTTACTATTTTTAGGGCGTCCACCACGATTTTTGCCAAAGACATATTCAAAGTGTATCAAATGCAATACACACATTTAACATGGGTGTACAATAGAGCGTCCGTATACGGACGCTCTAATGATAGGAATTTGTTGATGTACGGACGCTCTATAGATAGTAAGATGAATATATATATTGTTACAGTGCAATTGTTGACTCTAACAATATTATTCCAAAAATCATTTATATGAGAATTTAATTAGTTATTAAAGAAGTTAATGATAATAATATGGACGTATGTAATTGAATTTAATGAGAAAATTTATTAAGTTATTGTACAGAAATATTTGTTAAGTATGGTACGTTACTTGGTGAACCGACCAGTATATTTTCCGGATGACTATTTTCTTCTTTTCATTAGAATTTACCATAATCTGTAAAGAAGAGATTAAAATGTTAATTATTGTACTATAAGAAATATAATTATTTTGAAAAAACTCGTTTAAGTGACGTTTAAAGCGGTAAAAGATGATTAAAATTGAATATTGAAAGCTAAATAATTGATATTGAGTTAAAACTACATTTTAAATATCGTACAACCGGATGGGGAATAAAATGTCAAAATTGACATCTGGTATATTAAATTTCTAAAAATTGTTTCTTTTTGAATACAAAAAGTATGGAAGGGCTTAATTAAAATTCAGAAGGCTTGAAATAATGAAATTTATAAAGTTCAGTTAGTATAAAGAAATAGTCGAACAAATTTAAAAACTATATTGTCTGGACAAAGTAAGAAAAGATATCGATTGGCTGATTTGAAAATTTAAAAAAGATCACTAAGGAGATTTGTTGAAACAGTAGAGAGAGAGAATTTTTATGATCTTTAAGAGACGCGTGTGTATAAAAAGAATTATCAATTTTATAAATATAAATGGTTAAAATAGATCAGAATTAATTTGTATATTATATTAATTATTCATACAAGCAAATAAATAGTGAAAGAAATTGTAAAAAGTGAATTGAAAATTTTCTAAGAAGAATTTAAGCTGGTATAAATTAATAATTATTAAAGAATACTTACGATTGTAAAAGTCGTTCATCAATAATAGGAGAATCTACGTGAAAAGAAGAGTGTATATCTAGAAGTTACAGAAGTTCCATTTAAATCCAGTATCCAGGAATTAGTGTTTTATTTCAGTAAGAATATTTAAAATTGAAGCACACTGAAGATAAGAATTAATTACGAGGTACAAAAGTTCTATTGGACGATCCAGTTCCTGATTGTCGATATTAATTGGAAATCCAGAATCCATAAATCCAGGGAAGTCAGTGTAATTCAAGAGAGTGTTTGTCCTGCAAGTAGTAGCAGTCATAGGCCTATTTTTCGTAGCAGTTGTCATTATTCCGAAGAGATTGGTTATTTTCTAACCGAAGTATCCAGTAGGATTTCTAAGTTGTGAAGACCATACAGAATAGGAGAGTTCTAGAATCGAAAGTATTATTATAACGTTATTGGAGACAAGAAACTTACATGCATTAATTGTAAACAAGGTTGTATGTATTATTGTTTTTTAAGAAGAACTTTATTGAAGCTTATAAAAGTTCATAATAGCTATTATAGTTAGTTTGTTAATGTTTTAAATAAGGTTGATTTATCTTAAAATATTAACCTTTAAATTTCAAATTAACAGAGCCATTGAATTTTGAATTTATGAATTTTTCCATACTAAATAAATATTTTTCATTCATAGTATTAATTAAGTGTATTTTGTTAATACAATAAATTAGTAGAGAAAATCAATATAAAAATGGTAGATACGCGAGGTAGTAATAAGAATGATGACTCCAAAGCACATAAGAACAATATCCCCGAGGAAATGGAGAGACTAATAAAATCTATAGTCGCTAAAGAAACTGAAAAACTCTACGAAAAAATTCGTGATCTCGAGAAACAAATAACCGACTTAACGGTACGAAATTCCAACTCCTGTACGAACTGTGATTGTAAGGAAAGTTTAATACTAAATGAAAATAAGCCTTATACAGATTTGGATAGTACTCATTCATCTACAGAAACCGTTATCAACACAGAAACACATGTGCGTGCAACTACAAAACATACACACACAAAAGACATGCAGAAAAAGGATTCACGGGGGAAGAAGACGACAGCGAGAACTTCGCGGCCGAACGACGAGTGTGGCTGTACGTTGGCCGGTGTCGTGCGGACCTCGAGCCGACAAAGGTTCTTACGTATCTGAGGACAAGACTCACTGAACAGGATTTCGATATAACGAAATTGGAAAGTAAAGGTAGAAATGCAGCATTTAAAATAGGTGCTAATTATAACTTAAAAGATGTTCTATATGAACCCTCATTTTGGCCCAGCAATGTACTTATAAAGCGCTTTCGATTTTTTCGAACGAAAAGGCCCCAGGAACAGAATGACTTCATATGAAATTTGGAGGGGACTTACCTTTACAAATAAATATCCAAAGGCAGCCAAACTCTCTGTTTCTTAAACCAACAACGCCCCTCGAGATTTGCGATATAATTCACAGCGTAAGGGATGCCAAATCTGCTGGACATGACGAAATACCGATTAGGCTAATCAAGGCATGCTCACGACAACTAGCGTATCCTTTGGCGCATCTCGTAAATCTCTGTTTTGACACGGGAAATTTTCCTGATGAACTTAAGAGATCTACCATCAAACTTATACATAAAAAGAGTGACAGAACTAATATTGACAATTATCGTCCAATCGCCATTTTATCAAACATATCAAAGGTGTTTGAGAAGGTCATCCATGATCGTATATACTCTTTCCTTGAAAAATTCAATGTGATTTCCTTCACTCAAAATGGATATATTAAGGGTAGAAGCACTGATAGGGCAATTTACCAAACAATATGTGAAGTAATCGACGGTGTTAACTAGGACGAAGGTACGGTCGGCATATTTATGGACCTCTCGAAAGCCTTTGACTCTATATGCTGGCATAAACTGATCCTAAAAATTGAAGATCTGGGAGTAAGGGGCAACGCATTAAAACTGATTCAATCATATCTGCATAATCGGCACCAGAGAGTTGAGGGAATTGATCCGGATACTGGTGATATACTTCACTCTGAATGGCTGAAGGTGAAGCATGGTGTTCCTCAGGGTTCTGTACTGGGCCCGCTCCTGTTTCTCCTGTATGCGAATGATCTCTCTAGCATAGCGACACATCGGACTATTCTATATGCTGATAGAGCAAAACGTGACATTGAAACTGAGGTAACAACTACCCTAAACAAATTTGAAGAGTGGTTTAATATGCATGATATGGCGTTGAACATGGACAAGACTAAGTTTATAAAGTTTGCCTACTTTAAGGGTGAACCATATGACTTTGTACATAAAGAAAAAACATTTAATTCATGTGACAATACCAAATTCCTTGGAATTGTTGTTGATGGACAGCTGAACTGGAGAGAACATGTGAATGTTTTGGCATCTAAGTTGGCGTCCTTTAGTTATGCTCTCCGTGTAATAACTCGATACACGGACTATCATGCAGGACTGTGCGCTTATTATGCATATGTGTACAGCAGGATGGGATATGGCATCATGTTTTGGGGCGTGTCAGTGGAGGCTGAGAGAGTCTTCAAATTGCAGAAATCATGTTTGCGCAGTGTGTTTGGGCTACATCCTAGAAGTTCATGTAGAGACTTATTTAAAAGTATGAAATATTGACTTTGCCCGGAATTTATATTTTCGAGTGCGCGGTGTTTGTGCGGCAGAACTATGAACTTTTTAGGGAACGAGAGATGGTGCATGGATATGACACTCGCGGTACAAAAGAGGGGCACTTACTACCACCTCAAACTAGAAAAGCAATTGTTTTTAAAAGTGCGGCTACACAAGCCACAAAAATATATAATCATCTTCCCTATGAGATGAAGCAGGAAAGACCCGAAAGATTCAAGGCGCGCCTCCGCAAATATCTGCAAGGGATGTGTTTCTATTCTGTGGATGAGTTCTTCTCAAATAAAGTTTAATTTGATTTTTTCTAATTTAAAAATTAAATTTTACTTTAAAATTTGACAAAAAATTAAACTTTGAATTTGGCTGTTTTTTGTGTTTGTCTGTTTGATTTTTTGTTTGTCTGTATATATATTTATTGTTATTTTGTTTTATTTTAAATGAATCTGTTTTGTTTTGTACTTTACAATATTTTTACAATGTGTAATACGTGTGACTTGTTCAACGCCATTAGGCATTACTGAATAAAGATTTTCTTTCTTTCTTTCTTTCTATATGAATACATTTTTAACATATTATATTGGTATACTTAAAGGTATTTTATTAGAATAATAAAATATTTACCTTAGTAATTGTTGAGAAAGTGCATTAACATAGAGCCATATTATTATCCTCTTAAACGTCAAGTAAATCTGGTTATAATATTTACGAAATTGGAGTTTATTTTCCTTGTCACATAAAAAGACGTTTTTATATTGATATCCATTAGATTTATTAAATTGCATCAAATCTGAATAGTTTCTTTTATTTAAGTTATTTAATAGCATCTCAGAAGATCTATGATTTTTGTATAGCCCATTGACACAATCGATAACCTTAAAAGAATAAAGGTGACATGTAAAATTATCGGATAGTTTCGACACAGTATAGTAACTATAGGTACTATACTGTGGTTTCCAGAATGTATTGATTACTTACCTAATTCATACTTAAGAGATAGTGTTTTAAAAGTATTAGGTATTATAATTCGTTAAACGGACCACACTACACGATCTTGAGAAGTATTTATAATTATTTAATAAAAAATAGGGAACATTCAACGAAGTGGCTGACGTCTGGCGGCGAAATTTTGAATTATAGTTATAAGGAAAACATTGTAGATCCACGTTGTTTTTATAATACACACATGGATAAAAATCATGGTAAAAATGTATTTGCAAGAGATATTAGTAGTGTAAGACTACCGGTTCTGGACCCACCTCCGGAGGTGGAGGTGGAGGTCAAGGGTCAAGGGGTCAAAGGTCAAGGGGTCAAAGGTCGAGGGGTCAAAGGTCAAGAGGTCAAAGGTCACCGGAGGTGGCGCCCTCTAACGCTCACTAACCCAACTAAGGTGGCGCCCTCTAACGGCCACTAACCCTACTAAGGTGGAGCCCTCTGACAGTCATTTGCCAAACTAAAAATTGCATCTCTCATCATTACCAACCCAACTAAAATGGCGTCCTCTGACGGTCATTTGCCAAACTAAAAATTACATCTCTCATCATTACCAACCCAACTAAAATGGCGTCCTCTGACGGTCATTTGCCAAACTAAAAATTGCATCTCTCATCATTACCAACCCAACTAAAATGGCGCCCTCTGACGGTTACCAGCCTAAATTAACATTCCCAGTATTGAATATAGAGTATGTTTCAAAAGTAGTGTTTCACAATAGTATGATTTAGGATATATTATGACCACCACAATTTTACTAGAATTGTCAGATCAGGAAAAGGATCTATTATACAGGAAAAAGAATAACAATAATATTCAATTATACAAATTTATATTTTATACATTTCCAAATCAAAATGTAGAGTATTATAATGTAAATGTAATACTTCAAGCATGTACAAGGTATTTAAGGAATTATCATTACAAGACAATAAAGATTTAATATTTTGATATGAATCACCCTCCATTTGAGAGCAAGCTTCCAGCGTACTTTTATAAAATTGAATAAACTCTGTATTCTGCAGCGTACTTAATTTTTCATTAATTAAGTCCCTCAGGTTGTAAATGTTGTTGTAAGTATCTTGGGATAGAACGATCTGTTGATTTCTACTATTCAGACGGATCACCTGAATATCTTTATACGTAGCAACTTCAATTTGATGGTTGGAACTCGAACCCTCACTTCGGTTAAATTCATACCATTCTTCCAAAGTGAAGAAGATGCAAGCATTCGCTGAGCGTATTTGTATTATAGGTGCATAACCAGCTGCCGGACTCAGTCCGATGATAAGCCATTTAGAACCACTTCTGTTCAATAAATATGAGGATTGCCCAACAAGCTGCCTCTCCCGAACGATCGTTGCATCCTTAATCTTCAGAGCATTATCGATGAATTGATTATAATCGGATTCTTTTATAATGTCGACGGTTGTGATAGCTACAACAGTAGAATGAGGAAAATTAGTAAAACAAAATTAATAAAATTATTGTATGTACTACTCACCAGATTTCATTTTAAAGGTGGAAACTTGTAGTGACAACTCGAATAATAAAAACTAGAATACTAATATATTTTTCTTGTTCAAACTCTATTATACCAAAAGAATGTTGGTGGGGATATCACTTGACAGCATACAGGTGGGGGAATGCTGTTCTATGACGTATACATTTACTAGGAGGCTTCTATATAAAAATCAGAAATAAATACTAGTAATAGCAAATTATATAAAAAAATTATCAATTACCTTCAAGCACATCATCATTTTCTCCATCGATATCTCGATGACCCCAGGCAAGAGTATGTATGCCATCCATATTAATATATCTTTTATCGTCAAACGGTGATATGGCCAATTTATTCTGCTCTACCGTGTGGATGGTGTGTAATTTTGATTTAAATAACTTTTGAGTTCGTAAAATGCATTGTTCGTTAAATAAACAGTTTTTATAGTCGTCAAAGCTAATTTTATCTGTGACAACATTTTTTTTAACGCCTTTAGATTTCTTAACAGTTCTACCCTCAACTTCGAGGGCATATACTTTGGCTCGCAATGCAACAAATTCCCTCATTACCTTACCTGCATTTTCGTCCTTCATCAAGCCCAGCACAGCTTTGTTTTGGGGTGAAATGTTGAAAATATTGTCATTCGGAAAATTTGACGTGTCAAATTTTGATATATTAAGTCTCATATCACAATATATATTATCTGTTTCAATTTTTAATATGAAACTATCAGTATCCATGTAGCATAGACAGACCTTTTCAGCATATTCGCGTTTCAAATAATCATAGTAAAAATCGTACATTAGTGATTTGGAAAGTTCCAGCACGGAGAAGCCTATGTAGATAGGTTTATTATAAACCACTCTAAGCTTCTCCATCTGGATTGCAACAAAGTTCTCTGTAAATATGCTAATATTTTTAAAATTTAATTTTGAAATTAAACTGCCAGCACCCCGTCTATTACCATGGTCCTCCCAATGTGTGACCAATTTGACATCAACTCTCTTGTCTACATTCTCCATGGTTTTACCATAGACGGAATTATTCATTAGCTTGTAAAAATCTTTCTCAAAATCATTCTTAGCTTGTTGACGGAGGCTGGTATTTAAATTAATATAACTTTGAAGCCAATTGGACTGTTTAAATTCTAAAACGCGGTGAATTTGAATAATTTTGAGCCCCGCATTTAAAGCCTGCTTTAAGTTTCGGTAGTGTATAACATATTTACGTTTATCATTCAAATTAGCTATAAGCTTCTTATTGTTAAATTTTGAGTTGGGAGGTACCATGTTTTCGGGCAAAAAAGGTAAGTCATTATGGCTACTATGAAGTGTTGATGGATACTCGATATCTACTTCCAAAAAGTATCCTATTTCAGAATCGTCCGCGATGTTAGCTATATCTAAGTTTTCAATATCGTTTTCTGACAACCAACGAAAGTCTCCGTATGGTAGATATTGTGACATGGCCCACCCGTACAAGTTGTTAGCATCCCAGTAAACTAAGTATGACGTTGGACTACTCGCATCATAATCCCCTGAATATTTATTGTTAGCTTTAGCATATCGTAATGAAGCTTGTGCTAACCCTCCCCTAATATTTTTCTTTACAAAGTGATGCATATCAATATCCGTAAGTAGTTCCAACTCGATTTTTGTATACTTCAACATTGCATCCCAAGACAAACCTGGGCTGGTATAATACTGAGCAGGATCCAAACCGTATGTTTTATAACAAATTTGTCGGAAATTTTCGAAAATATCTGATAATAATAAAACGTCTGTTTTTAAATATAAATTAGAATAATCTAATAAATTTTTACAGTTAAACATGTTCCATACGGTCTGCGCGTGTTGATAATCATCATCGCTTATATGTTCATCTGCTAACGAACTATAAAAGGCGTCTTTTGGTGGTAGAGTCGATTCGTACAAACGTTCAAAAGTATTTAAATATTCGTAAGGGAAAACACCTTTTCGTCGTACTAAATTAAATTGCAAATCATTGGGAAAGTGAGATCTGACATTATTTAAATCCGTAGGAGATAGATTATTAGCTAGTTTATCTAGAGAAGCTGCCATAAATCTAAAAGAATCTAAAAAGCGTAATTTAAGAGATATATTCCTCTTCGCGCCCGTTTTATCTGTATATTGATCGACTACCACGTTTTTACTGAAGCTGATATATTTTTCTTTGTTAATTGGTATTACGTCAATATCTAGGTCGTCATCAGCCAAATCTTTAATGAATAGATGACTATCGTAGCCACTTAGATTATGGGTATATATTGGGATGAATTTAGGTATCTTGAAATTTAAATTACAAACGGAGTGAGCTGCACCTCTAAATTTTCCTGTAATGTGACAGTGATCTCTCACCTTATCTCCGCCGAGAGATAGTTCACATATGTGACAGATCACTGCATTATTAAATATCATAGTTTCACTTGGCGTTAATTTAAGCATCGGAACGACGTTTTTTAGATACTTGTTGTATATAGATTTGACATCTTCGACTAGTCGCGAAATAAATACTTTTGAGCAATCCGAACCGACATATGACACGAATTTATTTAGACTGGAATTATTGACGCAAACGATCTGATATGCAAAGCTGAATGGAACATGTTTTTGTATATCGCGAGTGTATGAAACGCTTGGATCACTGCTACATGATTGAACTTGTTGTAATAAACACTCGAAATCGCAATATATTACAAAGTTGGCCTTTAGCTTTTTATCAAAATTATTAAAACGTAATTTATTTTCAGGCAACATATCACCTGTTTTTGTTTTTTTAAGATTAGTTGAAGGTAGAACTGTACATACCCTATTGCAATCAAAGTTTTGATGTTTTTCCAAGCTGGCTTGGGTTTGGAAACGGTTGAAACAACCGTCACACAAGTGTAACTTATGTTCATAGGTGCTAATCTGAGATGAAATTAGCCTTGACAGACTTTTAATTAAAACATAATGCGACTTTTCTCCGTTTTCAATTAAGAGTAAATTAATATGCACATCCACACGATTATGAGTATAATAAATTGGCCCTACAACATTAATCTTGTCACATGTGGAATCAAATGCCAGGCCATATACATTGATAGAAATATTATTCAGTATTTCTATTTTACTGATATCATGTAGTTTGACCGGGAATTTAATGTCCTTTAAGTTTAATATTGTAGAATAATGCGGATAGCTACTTACTCTATCACTATGATTGTCCGCAGGATGGAGTGCTGCAGTTATACACCACGCAAGACATTTATCGTCTGAGTTCATTATATTAATACAAGCTTTTCTGTTTTTTATCGAAGTCGGGAGATCTATATAGGAGGAACCTCTGATTGGGTCATATAAATTTATATTGATTTCTAAATATAACATCGAAACAAGACTCCAACCAGACTGATTCCCCATAAATTCCTCCGACTTTGTTCTGATTATGTCAGCCAACTGATCATAAATTTGATGTACATCGCTAGATCTCGTTATTACAGTGTAACGAGTATTGAATGATTTTAGACTGGCTATTTGATCATCACATTGTGGTTTAACGTAGTGAGCAAATAACTCAAGCTGCACCTTAACACTCGAATCTAACCGTTCAATCACATTTAAGATCAGTTGGCACGCTTTATTTTTTAAATTATTCAATGTAGATATGATATCTACATTTTCATTGATAAATAATCTATAAGACGTGACGCGATGTCTAAAACTGCTGGCAATCTCAAACACTCCATCCTCCAAAGCAATAGCAGTGTCAGATACGTGTTGCTGTGACCTGAGATGCCCCTTGTATAATAAATTACTAGAAAAGCTCAGCCCACAGCACTCGTACCTTACCTGGGGTTTCAAAACAGCTTGTCTGGCCTTCTGAGATTTTGATGCTTCTACTCTAGGCTTTTTGATAGGCTTATCTGTTGATGTGGAAGCGCTCCCAGCATTCATCATCTGATGCGTCCTCTTCAAGTGACGAGTTAGATTATCCTTCCTCGTGAAAGATGACTGGCAAATTTCACACGCAAAGGATTCTTTATTTAAACATGGATGTCTTTTAAAAGCATCTGTGCGTGCAAAAGTTTTACCGCAGTTTTCACAGTCCATTTTAAGCTAAAAATTACAACACTGTATCCTTATGAATATTAAAAAGCACTACTAAATAAATTTTAAACAATAATAGAAAGTTTTAAAAATATCCCCATGAATATCTAAAATTACTAGTTTCAAAAGATCTTAGAAGAATATTTAAAATATCCTTTAGATACATTCAAAACATCTTAGAAGTATGTATAATACCGTTTCGAAAAAAAATATTAAAAAGCAATATGTACTTACTTGTAGAATAATGTAATGATGTACGCTCTAGTAGAACACAATGTTGAATGACATTTACAATACTGACCGCTGTATTTTATATACTAGCGTTTCAGAAGATAAATTGATATTTTTCAATAAACAAAAATATGTTTATTTTCTAAAACGCAAGACCGAACAAAATATTTGTAGATAAATTATGCATAACAGGACGTAAGAGATAATGCTATTTACAGTTGTTTATCTACAAACAAATTTGTTTACCGTCGAATAACATTTTGCACATAAATAACTTCGTAAACAGCATTATCTCTAACTTCCTGTTACAAAATAAATGTGGTTAGATTCATCCTTTGCATGTTTTTATTGAATTTAGGTAATATACAAAGTTAATACAGTATGGTGACGTAGTAATAAAATATATTTTTAAAGTTTATATGTAATAATTTCTATAACAATTGAATGATTGTGGCCATATGTGCACATGTATTCTTGCACGCTACTAGCATATATTGATATACAAATAGTATTATTACTTAGATAACTTTAGTTATAATTGTGATACACTCTCGCGAGGTATTTTTAAAATGATGGCAGTTCGAATAAAAAAGTATGAAGAATTCTTAAGTGAAATAGACGTTGATTTGCCAGCTGAAATTCGCGATTGGATATTTACATCGGAACTGACTAGAAATAATTGTTTGTTTATGGCAGCGTTCGTTTATCAAAATCAAAATTATTTTGATATTGATGAGTTTGTAAATCTATTACGACATTGTAATCAACAAATAAATGCTGAGGCAGAGAGATCAATTTACGCAGAATTCGAGTCGCTTAATGAGCCAGATTTACACTATCTATGGAAGATCTGTGTTTACGACATTGAAAGTAACAGCGTCTTAAATTTACAAAAGGAAAAACCAAAGGAACTATTGCTATGGTATCCGCAGTATATCCACCCAGAATTGGATTATGATGCCTACGTTATTGATAATGGAGGGGGTTGGGTTATATATGCGTGTCAATAATATTAAAACATAGATTTGCCATCAATCAACGATGTGTGAAATATGTAAGCGGAGAACACTCAAATTGAAAATTAAATTGTTAGGTAATAGAATCGAGAAATACAAATCAGAATTAAAGAAACTAGGATTTGATATTGAAGTTTATAAAATAACATTGAATATTAGAAAAATCAAACTCTAAAATGGGGAATCAACAAAACAAGGTTGATCGAGCTATTAAACAAGTTAATAAGAATTTTGGTACACTAGACGGAATAAATAAAGCAACAATTCGCGAGATCCCAACATCCATTCTACAAACCATGGTGACAGCTGAATCTTTGAAACAAAACTGGCACATTATCCCCACAGAGAAGAGGGAAGCTCTCAAAGAATACTTACCGTGCTATCTCCACTACAATCAGCCCTGGCAGTCGGAGCACATAGATGGTCCAACACCTGCTCGAAGAAATTGTAGCTATTGTAAATTAAATACTTATCCTATTTATAAATAAAACTTATATGTAGCAGTTTAATATTTGTTTTATTGTTTCATAAAAAGAAATATATACAATTTCAATTACAATATATCATGTTTATCTATCCAAGAGTTATTTGAAGTTGATAGGCCCAACCATTTGACATAAACTTTATTGCCTTTTCTGCGCAGCACCTTTTCAACCAGGTATACGTCTGCATGTTTCGCTTTTTGCAATTCTTCTTGGTAAAAACTACCCAAGATGGGTTGTCCGTTCATGTCTTCTAGAACATACGTTGCTGGATTTGTAATATTAGCTTTAACTATTTTAAATAGCTCTGTGGACCAGGAGGGTATGTATCCCTTTTCAAATACGCTTTTATATTTACTTATACGTACTATATCTCCCACATGAAACTTTCGAAGCCCACTTATTTTAACATGACTATAAACGCTTTTTAACAACCGTTTTTCATTCTTCTTGGTAACATCACGAGGTCTCATTTTAATCGTTCTATGTTTAGTCCCATTATAGGTGTCGGTTACTTCTGACAATATATCAACCCATCTATATTTACCCAACATACTGAATTTCTTATACAATTTTCCCTTAATTGTTCGAATTACACGTTCTGCAATGGAAGCCTTCATGGTACTATATGTTGAATAATGATTTATATTGTATTGCTTCATCAGCTTTTTAAATTTAGCATTATAATATTCACGACCGTTATCTGATTGTAAATTTTTAGGTTGTCTAGTTCCTTTTAAAATTGTTTGCATTGCATTCATCACATCTGCACCTGTTTTACTTTTTATAGGTTGAGTCCATAGAAATTTCGAGAAGCAATCAATTACCACGAGTATGTATTTATAACCTCTGTTCTCTCTAGCATATGGTACAAATTCCATCAGATCTGTCTGCCACAAGTCATCGAGACCTCTAATAATAACACGACGCCGTTTAAATATTCTGCGGGCGGGTTTATGCAACTCGTTGACAACATCTTGTTTAACTTTACTCATTATTAGTCTTTAACTTCTTAATTTTGTTATCAATCTTTGTTTCCAAATTGGTCAATAAAGTTTTAAATGAGGACTCGTTTTGTGTCAATTTATCTTCAACAACGTCCAAATCAAATCTGAACCTGTTGTCCAAGTGTAGAGCCTCATCTACTTTGGTTTTATATGCTACAAATTCATGATTCAACCGATCTACGCTATCCGTCAGCTCATCAGTTTTGCTGGTGACGTTTGTTTTCAAACGTTTTAAATCCTCCACGTCAGTCTGTAGTTCGATAAACTCCGTAATTTGGTTATAATACGGTGATTTAGATTTTTTAATGACTTCATCAACATCTTTAAACTTTTTGTCCACGTAAGCTTTATTTGCACAGTCGTCAACTTCTACTGGTGATTGAACATTACATAGTCGCTTATTTTTAAAATTGTAATGACCGTCAGTACTAGTTTCGAAAAGTGGATGATGGTTATCTGTGGGTACAGATTTTTTCGTTTTTGATTTAGTTAAGTGACGACCAAATTTATCAATGCTATCCATATTGATGTTTGTATTTAGACTGAGACCATAATTGAAAATGTCTCTAGTTATATTCAATGACACCAGCTTCCTGGAGCTCTTCTATTATTGAGGCTATTTCATTAGCATGACCATTATTCCCTGAATGCTTGGAAGCTATCAGTAAACGTAGACGATCCACCAGTTCGTTTATATCATCCCAGTAAACGTACTGGTATGGTTCATTTCTAAATATGAGTTCTTCATCTAAATGACCACCACCCTCAATACGTCCACTTGCTGATGCGTGTCTCTCATATGTTAGGGGTCTAATGATGTTTACATACTTGTAACTCTTAGTGCCTTGAACCTGTTTTCTCGGATCATATCCGCGACGATGTACATTAGTCTGTTTTAAAATTGCACGATATCGATCCTCATCTTCTTTAGTAAAACCCTCCGGACGGGCTTTAAATATTAATTCGTAGAGGCCACCAGTTCCTCTATATCGCACATCATCGATTACAATATCTTTACCGTCGATGGTTAAAATGGAGTTGCCAATTTTAAATTTATTTGTTATAGGATCGAAGTGAACACCTGTTGTTAAATCATATTCACCAGCGGTATCCGCCAATAAGCCATCCAAGTAAGTCCTTGGCATTAACTCGTACTGTTCCAGATAGTCATCGACGATTTCTGGTGTCCTTCTAAGCATCTCTCTATACTGAGTACGATACTGCTGAAATGATTCCTCTGGATCCACTTCCACTGGTGTTGTGTCAAGCTCAAATACACTATCATCATGTTGTACACCTCTGTCGATACCGGTGGGCTGTACTTGAATTGCACGATCATGGGTTATACTAACCATCTTTTTAGATGTTGTCGGCTTTTCCAGTCGAAGTTTTATTTCACCATCCTCAACCATACTTTCATCCTTTGGTTCCATCTTAGTTTCACTTTTAACTGTTGGTATAACGACATCCTTCAATACCTTCCGAAGGGGTTCGGTAACAGGTTTAAAATGTTCTGTTATTAACTTATCATAATCAGAACGACCAGATTTTAATGCTAAATGTTTCCTTCTAATCGACTTGGTAGCTCGTATTATTTCAGATGTAATTCTATCACTATTATTTCTGCTCTGTGCGGCCATATTTAAATAATGTTGAATAGTTTTATGAAGTGCTTTGAACGGCTTTTGAAGTGCTACAAACAGCTTTTGAACAGCTTCTGAAGCGCTTTGAACGGCTTTTGAAGTGCTACAAACAGCTTTTGAACAGCTTTTGAAATGCTTTGAACGGCTTTTGAAGTGCTACAAACAGCTTTTGAACAGCTTTTGAACAGCTTTTGAAGTGCTTTGAACGGCTTTTGAAGTGCTACAAACAGCTTTGAACTGCGTCCCAAGTGCTTCGAAACAGGTAATATACAGAATACAATGGGCTCTAAGCGGTTAATACTGGTTTTGAAGAGCTCTGTATAATTTTCAGAGCTATAATTGTTGTTGTCTATACTACTTACACTTGATAACTATGAGAAAATATGAAATATAATCGATGAAATAAATTCACAAAATAAGCAGCATATATCACAACATCCAATATATGTATCTTCTGTCGGTTCTTCTTCTTCCATTTTAATACATCCAACACGATCGAGTAACAATAGTAGATTGACAAATTTATAGTCGTTTACAAATATATAAAGCAATCAAACATTTTTCGATAGCGACCCTCATTTATATTACTATCCTTATCAATTGTGAGAAAGTCATATTTATTTTTCCAACACTCGGCACAAACTGACATGAACTGGTCAAAAGTCATGTCGGTGCCTACATGATCGTTATATATATGTCGAAGATTTAGATCGTCTTGTTTAAATAAAATAATAAAATTAGCATTGTCTCGAATTAAATGTTTAGGTATACGGGTATATGTTTGACATAAGTAGAAAGAATCAATGGCCTTGTGCCGCCCCATACTAAAATACGATCTAATTTTATCTTGCTTGTCACACACCACATCATCGAAAATAAATATAGAGTTTTCTAATGCTTCATTAGGATCTAGAATATTATCGTTTTCGGTGTACTTGAAATACTTTATGCCTTTAACATTATTAACCACCTTCTCCAGGAATTGATATTTCGGCTGGAAGAGCGACTTGGAGTACACATAGATATTATGAAATTTAAGACCGTTTTCTTCAATAATCAGACTTATCAGAGCGTTTGTTTTTCCACAATTAGACGGTCCGCATATTATACATCGAATTGTATTAGGGAGTAATGAATTATGTCTACGATATGAATTTTCAGACAGCAGTTCATTGTCCAAATTATTCACTTGGAGGTTAAGCTTCTGCTTAACTAGACGCATGATGCAGTACTAAGTGTATTTAGGACATTCATCCTATCAAATATCATTCACTCAAATGTTAGCATTCAAAGAAGGAGGTGGTGTCCTAAACACTCTTATCAACAATCTTCCTGTAGAGCTACACTTGCCCCACTACCAGTGGTGCGGCCCTGGGACGAAAGTAAAAGAACGTTTAGCTAGAGGAGATCCTGGAATAAACCTGCTCGACTCTGCATGTAAAGAGCACGACATTGCATACTCCAAAAATAAGGATATTAAAGATCGACACAAGGCGGATCAAATTCTTGAAGAAAAAGCTTGGAATCGTGTTAAATCAAAAGACGCAAGTCTTGGTGAGAAAGCGGCTGGCTGGTTGGTGACTAACAGTATGAAAGTTAAGAGAAAACTGGGGATGGGTATCAATACACAAATGAAGAGAACGAGCAGTAGAAAGCGAATTAAAGGAGCTGGTATTAAGAGTAGAAGAGTTCCTTTCAGAAGGGGTGTTGTAGCACAAGCAAAATCAGCTCTGACGAAATCAAAAATTAAGGATTTTGCGGAGCAAGCTAAAATATCACTCGCCGCTGCTAAAATTGCTGTTAGAAAGAATGGAGGTAGAAAAAATATCAGAACACCAAGGATTATACCTATACCAAAAACTGGGGGCTTTATTCCTCTAATACCACTATTTGCTGGGTTAAGCGCTTTGGGCACTCTTGCTGGAGGAGCCGCTGGAATTACACAGGCGGTGAATAAAGCAAAGGCATCCCAAAAATTACTGGCTGAAACACAACGACATAATAAAGCAATGGAGGCTGTTGCATTGGGAAAACATGGTCAGGGTCTGTATTTGAAACCGTACAGAAAAGGATTGGGATTGTATTTAAAACCACAATCAAAAAACTATTAAGCAGACTGCCACGAAGAGCTCTCACAGATATAGATATTTTGAAGTTTGGACAAAACATACCTAACTTTCGCGGTGTCTTTATGAGAGACGATTTGCCTAATAAACCGAGGAACAGTGAGTGTGCAGTCGTTAATCTTGATTCAATGTCCGGTCCGGGAACCCATTGGGTCGCATATTGTAAGAAGAAGCGTACAGTTTATTATTTCGATTCTTTCGGCAATTTACCACCACCTTTGGAATTGATAGAATACTTTAAAAACTCTCAAATTATTTACAATCATTCGCGTTTTCAAAATTTTGATACCAAGAATTGTGGTCATTTGTGTTTAAAATTTCTATATAGCCGTGTGTAGAGATTAGAATGTCATTAGTATCATGTCGAGTACGTTCACGCTCAGCAGCACGAGTAATGTGCTCACAGCGGATTACTATCCGCCAATTGATTTGGATAGTAGGTATGAATATGCAATTGGTCTGATAGGTCTGCATACATACAACACTATCCCAAACATATATGAGGGACACAACAAATTTTACTACGAAAGTCACGTGTTAGATATACCCACTGGTTCCTATGAAATAGGAGACTTGGAGGCTTACCTGCAGAAACAAATAATTGGTGACGTAACAGATAAAAACAAATTGCTGTCCATAAAGCCCAACAACAATACACTAAGATGTGAGATACAGAGTCAGTATACAATCGATTTTACGCCAAATGATTCTATTGGACGAATGTTGGGGTTCAGTGGTCGGAAGTTGATTGCCGGACAAAATCATGAATCGGATCTCGCTGTGCAGATTATAAAGGTTGTCACTATAAGAATCGAGTGCAATATCGTAACGTCTACGTACTATGACACACATCTTGCACACACATTATTTGAATTCGCACCCTCTGTGGCACCGGGCTACAGCATTAACGTACAACCGAGAAATATTGTGTATTTGCCGATTAATACGAAGAGAATTAGTAATATTACCCTCACCTTATTAGATCAAGACTCTGACCCAGTAGATTTTCGTGGTGAGCAGATAGTTGTACGTCTCGAACTCAAGAGATTGTCGTGAAGTGAAAAATGGGCCTATCATTTAATAGTCAAAACAATAAAACGGACAGATCTGTTGAACAGACATTCATTCAATCACGGGCACGCCGTCGATTAACACCTGCTAACATTGTTTTTCTAAAATCTATTGGTTTGAAGGTGATCGAGAAAAATGGAAAAGTTGCAGATATTCCAAGGGTTAAAATTCGATGATGCTATAGTGAAAGAGCAATACCACGTCTACTATCCACGCGCAAGTAACTTTAGCCAAAATGATGAAATTCGCATCCCCATTCAACATCAGGATATTTACACTCTACCAAGTGAAAGTTTCATTCTCATTCAGGGAAAATTCAATGAGCAGACTACCGGAACGGGTAAATGTAAACTAACAAACAATGCGTATGCTTTTCTATTCGACCAGATGCGATATGAAATTAACGGTGTGGAGATTGATCGTTGTATGAAGCCTGGCATCACTACTACAATGAAGGCATACGTTTCCTACAATCCGAATGAATCTAAGATGCTTGAAATGGCAGGTTGGTGTCCGTTCAAGGATGAACAACCCACCTTCTCCGTAAATGAGTTCAACGCCGTTTTGCCAGTCAAATTTTGTTTTGGAATATTTGATGATTACAAGCAAATAATGATGAATATCAGTCAGGAATTGATACTGAATCGCAGTAAAACTGATGATAATTGTTATAAAAACAATTTGGCTGATGGTACTAAGAAGGCAACCATACAAATAGAAAAGATTGAATGGTATGTGCCACACATTACTGTAAACGATAAGACTCGCCTGAAACTGCTACAGGCTCTTCGAGAAAACAAATCGATATACATACCATTCAGAAAGTGGGAGTTGCACGAACTACCATCATTGCGCACTACGAAAAATGATATATGGCCTATCAAAACCAGCACAAACTTGGAGAAACCTCGTTATGTTATAGTGGGATTTCAATTTAAGAAGAAGGATAATCCCCAAGCAGATTCCTCCGACTTTGACCATTCTGCAATTACTAATCTAAAATTATATTTAAACTCGGAGAGCTATCCTTACACAGCTATGAATTTAAATATGGGACTCAAACGATATGCTATTGCATATCACGCTTATTCAAATTTCCAATCTAGCTATTACGGTCGCCAAAACCAACCACTTTTGGATTATAATCAGTTTCACGACCATGCTCTTTATTTAATCGACTGCTCCAAGCAAAATGAATCATTAATTTCCTCAAGCGTTGATATCAAGCTTGAGATAGAGTGTCAAGAACAATTTAAACCAGATACCGTAGTATACTGCCTCATTTTACACGATAACTTGGTGGAATATCAGCCTCTTACGGGAACAGTGAAGAAAGTAATTTCTTGATGGCTAATTTTGATGATACATCAACAATGAATGAATTGTGTGAGTGTAGAATATCTATAGGGGATCGATTTCAACATAGGATTGAGAATATTGAGACTAACCCGAATTTATTACAACGTCATTCATATGTAATTATTGATCTACAGGGATTTCAATTAAAAAATGGGTTTATGCTTAAGGAAATGGCAATTAGTGATGGTGTAAAAATGGGACATTTCATTTTCAAACCTAATATGCCATACAATAAGCTCACGCGTGAAGAATTACGTCAGGTGTTGTGGTTAAAAGAAAATCATAATGGTTTATGTTATAACGATGGGTATATACCCTACTCCGAAATAAGAAAGATTTTGAATAGACTTGTTTGCTGCAACGATCAAATTTACGTAAAGGGTCATCAGAAAAAAATGTTTCTAAAAAATTACTTACCTAATTCTTTAATAATTAACTTAGAGTGTGATGAAAATAGTATTAAGTTAGATAAGACTAATTCAACTTGTTTGTTTCATACTAAAGACTATTGTATTTGTGCATTACATAATGTTCGATTGTTAGAAAATTTTCTCAAAATAGTTTAGTATATTTATGTGTTTATATATAAAAATAAATATTTTATAAATAAAACTAATCTTTTATTCCTTACACCCTGTATTTAATTATTATAAATTTCAAAAATATATTTTATTACTACGTCACCATATTAACTTTGTGCATCTTTACCTAAATTCAATAAAAAACATGTACCGGATGAATCTAACCACATATAGTTCAAAAACAGGAAGTGAGAGATTACAGTAATGTATTGTTATTACGAAGTTATTTGTTTGTAGATAAACAACTGTAAATAGCATTATCTCTTACATCCTGTTATGCATAATTTATCTACAAATATTTTGTTCAGTCTTATATTTTAGAATGTAAACAATTTGTTATTGAAAAAAAATCAAATTATATTCTGAAACGCTAGTGTATAAAATACAGTGGCCCGTAGGTTTGATTTTAATGTCTTGACCCCACACCGATAACCACAAGGTAACAATCAATGTTTGTTTAATATATTAGCGTCATCATGATATTTTTAAAAACATGGAATATATTATTTTTTCTAGAAATTTCTTCTGATTTTTGTTTTCTACAACTAAATATTATATACACCCTTGTTCAAAATTTTATATCATTGATTCAGCATCTTGGATTCGCCATCTTGCTTTTTATAATTTTTGAAACACCATTTGAAAATTTTGGCGGCCAGCCGTCAGAGGGCGCCATTTTAGTTGGGTTGGTAATGATGAGAGATGCAATTTTTAGTTTGGCAAATGACTGTCAGAGGGCTCCACCTTAGTTGGGTTAGTGGCCGTTAGAGGGCGCCACCTTAGTTGGGTTAGTGAGCGTTAGAGGGCGCCACCTCCGGTGACCTTTGACCTTTGACCTCTTGACCTTTGACCCCTCGACCTTTGACCCCTTGACCCCTTGACCCTTGACCTTTGACCTCCACCTCCGGAGGTGGGTCCAGAACCGGTAGTCTTACACTACTGATATTGTTAAGTGCCTCGGTGCAATAATTATAAATCTGCGAATATTTCTCTTTATTACTTTCCCAAAAGACGCGAATTTACGGAAACAATGGGCTATAAAATTAAAAATTGGAAAACCTGGAACAACTGTTATGAACATCCATTCAGACTATTTTAATTCAGACAAAAACATTTTTAGTAATAAAAATGTTTTACCCATACGTCCACGATTGTTTGACTATTATTTGTTGTATTGTAAATCTAACAAAACCAATATTTACTGATGCATTATTTCTGCACTAATAAAAATAATACACAAAATTTATACTTATCGTTTTATTTTTGTTAATATTTCTTTAAAATACACTTCACTAAATACCATTAACAATTTATTAATATATGTTTAATTAAAAATTACGTCAATGATGAATATATTACAAAATGACACAGTTGCAAATTCAGTAAGTATGGCATTCTTTCAAGATCATATACCTATTCACATGAATAAGAACTGAAATAATATGTTTATACATCTCTTTTTCCTGCTTTGCACGAACATTTGCAAATCCATTGTTTTGGCTCATTACATATTCTTAAAGTTATGGTGTGTGGTGATTCAGTTAATTTGGAGGTTTGCAAACACAAACCTATTATTTCTCGTATTTCACTTTTTATACCACATTATCACATGGTTAGCTAAAACATTAACAATTAATTTTTCTTCGTATATTTTAGGTATTAAACATTGTACTACATACCTTACAAAACAGCTTCTCTCTCGGTTAAAGCGTTGATTGAACGGTTAAAGGTCTTGTTCTATTCTCGATATACGCAATAATATTTACTAATAAAACACACGATGTTACTGCCATATTTGAAATGTCGCTACAAGTTATATTGTTCAACACCTGAATCAAAATAGTAACACGTGTCACTATGAAAGGTATAAATGTTTTCCCTATTGCACGGCCATCTTGTCAGTTTTATAGCGCCATCTACATTTCGTGCATTTCCCCTATAGTTTATTAAAGTTGAACATTAATGAATATCAAAGAATAGAATGTCATACCAACTTCAAATAAGAAATTACCAGAGTTAATGTATGACTGGTGGTATAAGCTACAAGGAAGTATTTTAAGTTGATTTAAAAGAAGTAATTAATGTTAATTAAATATTAAAGAAAGATAATTGCTGTTAAGAATAGAAGTAAAAGAGTCTCATGTTCTTAATTATTAAGAGTACAAATTATTAAGCATTTATAATTTAAACAAATTTGGAGTTAGCCGGAAAACTTATTTTAAATATTAATTAAAGCATTTATACAATGTGTCTGTTAATGCTTGTACGCCAATTATGTTGGTAGTATGCATTTTATTTTTCTAAAGTTGATGGAATCCAGTAGCGGAGTCTAGGGTGCGTTAAGTATACGGTTCGCCCAATCTCGTTTGACCACATTGGTCAACATGAATTTTAACGGTTACTGCCCCATTCATTCTGACCAATCAGCTGATTGGTGTTTATTTGTGACATTTCACATATTCTGTCAGTTATGTTGGTATCGTTATAACTGTTGAGAATTATTTCCTATTTATATTTGAAGTGATTTGAAAATAATGTGTGATGTATATAATTTTTTATATCTATATCAAATAAAACAATAAAAGCACTTAACAGATTTATTTATTAAATAAGTATTTAAGAATAAAACAAAATAAATATAGAATTTCTAAATTTTTAAATAAAACACCTTAACATATTTATATAGTTAAGAATAAAACAAAATAAATTTAGAATTTCTGAATTTTCAACATAACGTTCACTAGTATGGGCTTCCACATGCTCTGACCAGGCTACTATTTGTTTGCTAATTTTTCGAGGCTAGCTGCAACTCTATTAAAAATACTGTTTCTTTCCCTTTGGATATTAACAAATTCAGCCATTGTTTCTTTTACCTCAGATAAATTTTTCTTTATGTCTTTAAAGTGAGTTTCAAACCACTCCCATTCTTCTCTCTTTTTTTTTTGATTCAGTTCTTGTTCATCATTAGATATTACCTCTTCTGAAATGCCAAAGGGAGCTGTAGTGGCTGGATTATATGCAGGATCTCTTGCTAAAATATTATCAACTTTATCGAAAAATTCGCATGTCACTGCTGCATTACCACTCCAATTTCTGTCATGTTTAATTTTTTTATACATTGCCTGGAGGCCACGCCATTTTCTTTCGCATGTTTCCCATCTGACATTATATCCATGGCTTAATAAAATTAGACATATAACACTGAACACTTTGTTACGCCGGAACCACGTCGCACTAAGATAGCAGACTAAATTAAGTTAAAGAAAACGGAGATTCACAATAGGAGATGTTTGAATCTGGAAAACGCAGGGCCGAGCTAACTCTGTCGCAGACGGCGTGACGGTTCAGATACACTAAAACACCTAAAAGTAGAGCGTGGGTCGGCAACGACGCGAGCGACGTTGTCCGGGCACCAGAACACTATGTTACCTAAACGATAACCTACCTGCGCCTCCGATGAGCATCCACTGGCTGTGTTCCTCCAGCGGGTTTCCTATTGATCACCCTGTATCTGCACCTATTCAACTGCTTGTCACAAATATAATCGACGAAGGTAAGGTTTGTTGGGGTAATAATATTTAAAAGAAAAGAAATTATGATGTGAAGAAAGGTGCTATATTAATAGAATTGTTTTTTTTTGAAAAATAATTAAAATGTTGACAGTTATAATTTGAAATAGTATGAAACAAATAAATGTTTTTTTTTTTAAATATATAAAATGTTGACAGATAAAATTAGAAAAATTGTATGAATTAATAAAAATGTTTTTTTTTGAACAAAGTAAAGAAAAGTTAGTAGATAATAAAAAAAAAAAATAAACAATAGAACCTCTGCGCCTCGGCAGGAGGATGGTCGGCGTAGAAACGTTTCCTTGCCTTACAGGCCAGTATACATATGTTATTAATAAACGCCACCAACGGTGAAGTTCTAAATTAATTAGTTACAAGAAAATAAAATTGATTAAAGTTAGCGCATAAGACTTAAAGTAATTTAATTCATTAAGTGACAGGTAAAACATGAAATTACAAGATCAAATTTTTGAAATAATCCAAATAAACTGCTTACATTTATTATTCAATTAAATGACGCTATTGAAAGTTACAATGGAAAATCCAGTATTAGCACAAAAGAATCTGCTGAGCTTCGGTATTCAATTTTACAATGACCTAAATAATTCCAATAGCTCAGAAATTAATATAACGTACATGAAAGTCAAATTCCTAAATTACGGTAATGAATTTACTAGATTTATAATTAATTCAAGATTAAAAATCAACACATCAAAAGAAATATTATTACGGTAACGGAAACACCAGAATTATTATTAAATTAAAGATAGAACACTTCAAAGAGCTATAGTACTACGGTAATGAATTTACTAGAAATATTATTTAATTAAACATTCAACACTACAATGAGAGCCCTTATCAAATCTTCTTAGGGTCACTCTGTATTCAGCAAAACCAGTTTGCATAAAAATAACAAAAAAAAATAACGGTAATTTAATTAGGATTAATACGTGACCTGGCAGTTAACTAAGTGGTGCATTAGTTATTTTAGCCACTCAAATATTCTTGGGTCAAATATAGGTAAGATAAAGACCAGCACTCTGGCATAAAGTCGTCGATAATCAGTCGAAAATTACGGTGAAAATTACAACAATAGTCGCACAAACCAAGATGACGGAGGTCCCCTCGATGAAAATTTCACTTCAACAGACAGGATGGACGTATAGGCGCAACTACTGCAGCACCGACAGAAACCACCACGCTCTTCAACGATAATGTGGGGTGACAATACCAGAAAAATGGCTACTGAGGGCTTTTGTGCCCGTCAATAAGAATCCTATTAAATTAGAAGAGAAACGAAACAAAGATAAAATTCCCGAAAATTAACACAAAGTTTCAATCACTTACCCCAAAATGTTAATGGAGATTCCGCGATAACGACTACACAAGTCACTCAAAGGTGCAAAATTTAGATTCAAAAAAAAACCAGCACGTGGCCATTTGTAAATTTCAGGTAACGATATTTCGATAAAAATCCACGATAAATAACCAAAACTAAGGTATCGATATTAGCTGCTTATTCCATTTAGAGCCGCATCCGCGAAAAATCTACATAGATAATGTAACAAAGTTACTAAAGGAAAGTAAGCAGATTGCACACAATGTTCTCACACGAGAATCGACTATGTAAGTGCCATCAAAACGGGAACCTTCTTTCATATCTAATGCGCGTCAGCTACACGCATCCTTTCAGAAGTAACAAGCCCGGAAATATCTCTGAACGAAAGGCGGGAGATTTCAAATAAACATAATAGGCACAAAACTAAATTGACAATAAAGGGAGTCAACATCGTGACTTATACAGGGTGTTTAAAAAAGATGCGGCAATATTAAAGGGGGTGATTGTCCAGGTCATTTTATACAAAAAAGTTTATAATAAACAAGGTCCGCAAACGCTTCGTTACCGATCTACAGCGTGTTGAAGTTTAATTAAAAGAAACAGTAAAAATTAGATTTCTCCAAGACGGCATTAAAGATCATAATGAAATTTTAGGCGTGTTATTTTTCAAGAAAAAAATAGGACGCCGCTGATTTCTCTAAAAATAAAAATATGTTTCTATTCTTTGTTTAATTGTGAAGAAAAAAGCTCTCTTAACTTTCTATCATACGACGTACCGTTTTTTAGTAAAAAAGAACACATTTTAGTGCATGTACATTTATTACAGAAATTTTTTTTTAAATAACGAGCAAAAACAAATATTTTACCATACCAACAATTTTAGCAAGCAAAAATTACAATAACTGTGCAAAGTGACAACCTCGAGCTCGGATGCAAGAACCCAATCTTCTCCTCATCGATTCAAAAACAACAGGATCGGTTTCAATTGAGTTGCACCCAGCAATGATTCGATTTCTTAAGTCTTCTACGTTTTCCAATGGAGTAGCGTACACTAATGACTTCAAATGGCCCCACAGGAAAAAATCCAGGGATCGTGCAGGCCATAAGTGTGGTCCACCTCGGCTAATCCAGCGATTTCCGTATGCTTGTGTTAAGAAACCACGAGTTACTTGACTAAAGTGAGCTGGTGCGCCATCGTGCATATACCGCATTGCATCTCTAATTGCTAATGGTACGTCCTCCAGAAATCCAGGGAGCGTGTTTTCCAAAAAGTTGCGATACACCTCTCCGGTTAATCTCCTTGGTAAAAATACCGGTCCAATTAGGCAGTCACCCACAATCCCAAGCCAAACGTTCAAAGAAAACTGATGTTGAAAACGATTTTCAACAATTTCATGTGGATTTTCGTCACACCATACATGGTTATTATGGAAATTGCGTATTGCATTTCTTGAAAAATTCGCTTCATCGGTGAACAGAATCAACATCATGAATTGAGGGATTTGAACCATTTTGTGCAACAGCCATTGACAGAATGCAATGCGAGGAGGAAAATCAGCAGGAAGTAATGCTTGAACGCGTTGTATATGGAATGGGTACAACAAATTTTCCTTCAGAATGTGCCAAATAGTCCCATTACTTACATCCAAAGTGTCAGCAATTTTTCGAGTAGAAGTAGCTCGATCTTCTTCAATCATGTCTAGCACATCCTCTTCCAGCTCTACCGTTCTTGCTGTCCTTGGCCTTCCTGCTCCTCCATTTCGTCTTAATGTGCCTGTTTCATAAAGACGCCGATGAATACTTTCGAAAGTTTTTCTATCAGGAGCAATACGGCCAGGAAATCTTTCAGTATACAACCGCCTAGCTTCTAATGCATTTCCATCAGCAAGTCCATAAATGTAGTGCATGTCGGTCATCTCTGCATTTGTATAGCGATTCATGATAAGGAAATTCAACAAATTCGACACATACAAAATTATAAATCATATGTCATTCAATATGTCGGTGAATAAAACAGGACTGTTTAAAAATATTTTTGTAAGCATGATAAATGTACATGCACTAAAATGTGTTTTTTTTTTTACTAAAAAACGTTACGTCGTACGATAAAAAGTTAAGAGAGCTTTTTTCTTCACAATTGAACAAAGAATAGAAACATATTTTTATTTTTAGAGAAATCAGCGGCGTCCTATTTTTTTCTTGAAAAATAACACGCCTAAAATTTCATTATGATCTTTAATGCCGTCTTGGAGAAATCTAATGTTTACTGTTTCTTTTAATTAAATTTCAACACGCTGTAGATCGGTAACGAAGCGTTTGCGGACCTTGTTTATTATAAAATTTTTTGTATAACATGACCTGGACAATTAACCCCTTTAATATTGCCGCATCTTTTTTAAACACCCTGTATATAATTAATCACAACCCTACACATAACTTAGACGAAAAGAAAATAACCGAAACACTCCTTCAATTGTACGTAGAAATTATAAATCAGACAATGTGAAAGGAAAATTACTCGCTAAACTGTTGGCAATGCGTGAAACATACTTTACACCGCGACAAAGTAACCAACGTTTGACAGATAGAAAACAAAACAAACCTCAGATGTAGACACAATTTATTACGGAAGAAAACGGATTCTGCAGGTAACTATTGAAATTTCCAAGCTTTTAAATCACGCTACAAACGGCGGTTAAAAAAGACCGACCTCCTAATGTTTTGCAGTTAAAACCGCGAGGCCATAACCCCCCAAGGAAAGATATCGACAGATACTCAACAAGGCATTCAAGGAAGGTGGATGTTGTGGAGAACAAATCAGTTCACGACAACAATTCAAAGTATGCCCGTTAATACACAAGATTTCCCTATTTAATACTCCTGACATTTTTTTAGTGACATAACTACGAAGGAAGAATATTAATCAGACGTACAAGAGAGTCTATGTCTAGGAATACGCATAAACACGTGATACAGTAAATACGACGAGCCTGACTGTCGTCTCGAAGAATTTAAAGACACAAATAAATGCACTTCGCAGAGTTCGGAAGTAATAAATAAGCAGATATTGATAAAACTGAAACAAGGCGTAAAAAGTAACTGCAAATGCAGATAATTCGCATCTACAGGTAGGATAAAATAAGCTAGAGATAAGATAGTTAGAATTAGTTACATAAGATACAGAGTTCTTACACCTAAAGAGTGTATTTGCCCGATATTACACATTACATATCCGTCAATCTCACGGTGCGTGACTTAGGGCTCCGAGGGCACAATAGTAGGTTTAGCACACGCACAGATATACAGCAAACGATCTTTTCACACGGTGAACCAAACGATATACAAGGTGCGCTCAAAAAGTCTCGCGTTCATACATATTCTACGTACTTAAACAAAAACACATAATCTTACGAGAACTATATACAAAAGTGAATTTTACAGCATAACAACTTTTCTTTTTTTGTGAGGCAATAGCAATACATCCTTTAGTTTAAATAGTTCCTCTAGTAAGAGTAGCACAGCTGATCGTGGCCATAAATATCGATCAGAATCTGAAATATTCAATTTTATTGCATATAAAACCAAAATATAAACAAGACATTACATACCATTATTGTTTTTTTTATTCGCTCACTGCCTCTATAAGGAAATGAACAGGAAGTAATAGAATTATTTATCTCACTTGCATTTGATTTTTGACCATACATTATTCCATTGGTATGTAATTTATAATATTTCTCAATTTATTTGTTCTTAAAATCCCCATCTAAATAAAATTAATCTATACAGAAACTATTCTACATAAGTGTATATATTCCATACCTGTGGTAGCTTAATCCAATTCATAATCTGTTAAAAAACAAATAAAACGCATTCCATTCTGATGTTTTAATGTAACTTTTTTAGTATTTGAAGTAGATGCTTCCATAATTAATGTTAACGATTGTATGATGAAACAAACTAAAATGTTTTAGAAGAGACAAGAGGTTATGTTTTTAAATTGTAAACAAATCGAAGTTGGTATTGCAGGTAAACAACACACTTAACGATTTCGCCCAACTCAGGCAGCCAGCGGGCGCGATTTATAACATGACCGGTTTTCCCAAACAGCTGATCGGGAATTTGACTGGTCTGCCCTCATACTTAACGAAATGAACTAGTCCGACCGTATACTTAACGCAGCATAGAAGTACGCCATGCCAGTGTTGCCATACTTGGGGATTTATCCCCAGATCTGGAGATATTTCAATTAAATGGGGACAAAGGATTTCTTCAAAAAATCTGGAGATTTTTGCAGAAACTTCAAAAACTTTTAAAACATTATTATTATTATTAATATTTGGTAAAACTACAAAATATTTGAATAGAGCAGGCTTTGGACGGAAATTCTGTCGAGTCTGTCGGCTGTCAACCTGTCATTTCTGTACCAGAGTTCTCTTGGTGGTGACTTAGTGTTGCCAATTGCCATACTTGGGATTATTTGAATAGCGCGGACTTTTGCACGGAAGCGGAATTCTGTCACAGTACAATTCACAGTGTCACCTGTCACTTGTCGTTTTTGTCTGCTCCTGACTTTTTGTGCTGTTCTGGTGAAGGTGATCTCGTGGCTGTTGTTTTGTCGTTTTTGTCTCTGCTGTGCTGTGCTGTTGTCTGCTATTAGCAACCACTCTCGAAGTTTGAAACGCCTCATCAACATAAAAGTAAGCTAGATTGAGCTAATGATGATGCATAATCATATTTAATTATATTATATTGTAGTTATGTCGTCGACGAAATTATACTTGCATAAATATAACAAATCTTGGGAAACAAAACCAGAATTTAGCACCTGGTTAACATCAAGTAAAAAAGGAGTACAGTACTTCTATTGTAAGGCGTGCCATGAAGATCTTATGGGAGGCATCTCCGCAGTTAAAAAGCACAACAAGAGAGAAAAGCACATTCAAAATCTTAACACTGTTAAACCCGTTTCTGTTTTAAGTTTGTTCCCGAAACAAATTAATATGGATAAGCGCACAAAAACGGTGGAAATATTGATAACTTCTTTTATAGTTGAGCACAATATACCTTTTAATACAGCCGATCATCTTGTGGCCCTAATAAAACGCCTATCTTTGGACCCAGAGGCAGTAAAAAATGCTACATGAATAGAACCAAGTGTACAGCTCTTGTGACTAAGTGTATTGGAAAGACAAGTTTGGACTCATTAACTGACAAATTGAAGAATCAGAATTTCTCACTTTTAGTGGATGAATCTACGGATATAAGTGCCACTAAAAGTATGGCTCTTGTTGTACGTACTGTGGATGAGAGCTTAAAGGTACATGATGAATTCTTTGATTTAATTCCAATATCCAATGCTACATCAACTAATATGTACCAAGCAATTGTAAATTCATTTGCTGAGAATATTCTGTATATAAATAACCTTATTGGATATGGTGCAGATGGAGGCAATTCAATGATGGGGTGCAGTCATTCGTTAAAAACTTTACTTTCTACTGATATACCTACATTACATGTATCAAAATGTATATGCCATTCTTTGGCTTTATGCGCATCCAGTGCTTGTTCCAAGCTGCCTTACGAAATTGAAGAGTTGGTCAGAAAAATTTATAATTATTTTCAACACAGTTATAAGAGACAGGAAGAATTGCAATCTTTCCAAGAATTTGTAAAGGTAAAACCGCACAAAATGTTACAGCCAGTTCAGACAAGATGGCTATCGCTTTTAAGCGTAATTACACGAGTATTAGAATAATTTAATGCTCTAACACTGTACTTTAGATCTGAGTTTCTTGACAGAAATGTAGATTCAAGTGAAGTCATTTACAGTGGTTTAAATAATCCATTTAGTAAGCTGTATTTAGAATTTTTGAAATACTTTTTACCCATTTTTGTTAACTTGAATACAGAGTTTCAATCTGAAAATGTTAAAATTCATGTTATTTATACAAGAATGGAAACTGCATACAGAACTATCTTAGAATGTTATGTCAAACGACAGTATCTAAAAAATACTGATATTAGTCAAGTTCAGTATAGAAATCCAAGAAATTTTGTTGAATTACATGAGGTATATTTAGGGCCTGTAGTTCAAAATTTTTTAAATTCTTCACGACAAAAATGATTTTAGAAATAAATGTTTACAATTTTCAATGGAAAGTGCTCATCAAATGTATAAAAGGTTTCCATTTAATTCAGAACAAGTTAATGGCCTCAAAACTCTTGCTTTTTTAGATCCAACAAATATTGACAAAATTTCATCTATTGCTTCTGCTGCTGCATCATTTCCAAGTTTTGTTGATGATATTAATGAATTAGATAGAGAGTGGCGATCTTTAAGGAATTCTGAATTAAATATAGAGAATTATAAAAATGGAGACATTAGTTCTTTTTGGTGTGAAGTTAACAAAATTAAGAAAGGGGATGATACACTATTTTATCCTAATTTAATTAAATTTGTAAAACTTTTACTCTGTCTACCTCATAGCAGTGCTGGAGTGGAGCGAATTTTCTCAATTATTAATTTAAATAAAAATAAAATTCGTAACAGATTAAATGTGGATACTTTAAGTGGAATTTTACATTCAAAAAGACTGATAAATTGTTGTTTTCAACTAGAAGTTGATGATTCTCTCTTAAAAAATCACAGTGGTGCAATATATAAAAAAGATTCTGTCATCCAACAAAATGAGTAAAAGTACCTAATTGTGTAATACTTATTAGTTTAAGATTTTATTTTTGTGAAAAAATGTTAGCTTTGTCAACTAGAACGAATTTTTTGTTTGTTTTTTTTATTTTCCGTCGTATTTTTGTGAAATAAAGTTAATTTTTTGTGTTACGTTTGTGAACGAGAGTTAATTTTTTTTTAATCAATAAAAATGTTACATAAAATAATAACAAGTCATTTTTAAGTACGATTGTTTATATCATCGGTCTGGGAACGGTTCCGAACGATTCGATGCCTTTATCCCGGATTAGTTCTACAGTTCTAGAACGGTTCCAGAACTGACAATCAGAAACCAAAACACGAAATTTTTAGTTCCAGAACAGTTCCGGAAACCCGAACACTTAACATATTTCTGCGCATGACGTGAACTGTTCTGGAATCGTTCTTAGCGAAACAAAAACAAACCTAATGACAAGCACAATGAGGTTATATTGTAGACATTGTTAATAGACACATTAAAGACGCTATTATTAAATAAAAATAACTCTGATAAGTAGAAATCAAGTTTATTTATAAAAATTGTTGAAAATGTTCTCCATTTGCATGTAATTACAAAAACGCTATTATTAAATGAAAATAACACTGATCAGTAGAAAATCAAGTTTATTTATAAAAATTGCTGAAAATGTTCTTCATTTGCTTGTAATCACAAAAACGCTATTATTAAATGAAAATAACATTGATAAGTACAAAATTAAGTTTATTTATAAAAATTGTTTGCAAGTACAAAATTAGATTTATAAAAATTGTTGGAAGTGTTCTCCATTTGCTTGTAAACAGAACATTATTCGTCGTTTCATGTTTTCAAATACATGACAAAGCTGTTCTTGTGTTATGTTTTGAATTTCATGCCTAATCGCTTGTTGAAGTTCATCCAAATTGTGCAAGCAATTTTTATACATTATTCTTTACCTGTCCAAAAAGAAAATAATTTGGTGGTGTTAAATCTGGACTCCTCGGTGGCCAGAGGTCATAGCTTATAATACGATTTCCATAACGTTGCAAAAATTCTATGGTGGTCCGTGCAGTATGAGCAGTGGCTCCATCTTGAAATAGCCACTCATTATTTCATCATAATGCAGCGGATTAATAAATTCTGTCAAAATGACAGTTTGATATCTCTCCGCATTCATTATCTCGTTAAAGAATATTGGCTCTATTATTCTCCGGAAATTGCAATCCAAATTCCACCTTTTAATGGATGAAAATCTTTTTCAACAAAATTGTGAAGGTCACCGTAACCCACCTTCAGTAATTCTGGCTATTTACATAACCAGATAAATAGAACCATGCTTCGTCAGGTTAGGTCCAGTAAATCATTATTATTAAGGTGCTCATTAAACCATTGACAGTTCAGTATATGTTATTGATAATCATGAGGGTACAATTGCTGCACAAATGAAACTCGATAGGGATGCATATGGAAATTTTTATGTAGAGCTTTTGCACAACTAGCTCTAATACCTGAAAAGAACATAATTAAGGACTTGCACTTATTTAAATACTCTAGCTCATGTACCTGACTGTACTGATAGCCTTCGTAGTGATTTGTTGGGGCTTTGATTGATTTGTTCTTCAAAACGCTTTACAATCTTATACTTGTGAAGGCCGAAAATTTCATAGTTGACATTTTCATTAGGAAACGCTTCCACAAACTGATCGAAGGAAGAGTGTGCAAACTGTACGACCAAGTTCCATCCTGATTGCGAGTTGCACTTCGAAAGTGGACCATAAGAATGTGTGCGTCTTGTGCAGGTGTAAACATTTTTGGCTTTCCAGTAGATACTAAAAAACAAGTTAAAATAGTGGTTAATCAAACACAAGTTGCATTTCATATTAAATTATTACTTACCTACAACATACAAACGATAATTATTGAGCTCTAAAAATAACTGTTGGAAATTAAACGTATAAATAAGAAGAATGCAGAGCAAATTATTTTTACAAGACCGACGATACAACTGACAATACAATTAATGACAGTTTATCAATAATTTATTTACCCACGTCTATGTACACAACTCAAGCGGCAGAGTTACCACTACATTTTGATATAATTGCAGGCATACCAACATAATTGGCGTACAAACATTTTTTTCAAATCAATTTTAAGTTGATTTAAAAGAAGTAATTAATGTCAACTAAATATTAAAGAACGATAATTGCTGTTAAGAATAGAAGTAAAAGAGTCTCATGTTCTTAATTATTAAAAGTACAAATTATTAAGCATTTGTAATTTAAATAAATTTGGAGTTAGCCGGAAAACTTATTTTAAATATTAATTAAAGCATTTATATTAGATATCTGTAGTAATTTAAAATTAGCTACAGAGTCTTTTATTAATTATTGGCTGGCCCAACATGGGGCACTTATAATATGATTAACGGAAATCATTACATAATTACCTTTTATTAATATATATATATATAATTTCTTTTAATCTCAGGTAGTGTACAGGTTCGATTAATTTTAAGTGATTGTGAAGTACCACTTTGTTAATCTCTTTAAAACACCGTAAGTTGAAATAAACACTCTAATTCTACTACAGTTATGGAGGCAACAACTAAAAAAACTGAATTCGAAATATAGGTAAGTTATTTAATAAATATATAGTTAAATCAATTACAAATTTGACATACAAATAAAAAATTCAAGAGGAATTATTATTATTATTGCCTTTAATAATTGAATTTTATTGTTTTGCGTTTCAAGGTTATTATAAAATGAACGTCTATTTACAGTTTGAATATAATCTCACACATCATGAATATTACTGTTTGTTAAACTATTATTTCAACAAGATTAACATATACTTCAAAATGACTGAAACAATATTATGTAACTTCAAATTCTAATAATTTTAATCAATATGTTATATTCAGAAAATACGGCAACTGAAGATATATGAAGTACGCCAACAGTACCTTCTTAGCAGTGCGTAGAAACTATCCTCTAATCGGCCTATGTTCTCCGTCTAACTCCAAGAAAATGCCTCATCCGTACTCTGCACGATTCAAATTTCCCGGTATTTTTCGGAATAGGACTCGACCAACTTCTGATATTTGATATGCAAATAATTTCTGCCCCTGGGTAAGTTTTATTTATTATTTTTTATGTTTTAGCACTAATATTATTCCTTTTATCTATCTTTTATGAGTCCTCTTCAAGATAAGGATGCAGCAACTCTTCTGGACAATTTATATTTGTAAAACTTTTTGCAAAATATTATTCAACTTTCATAAACACTATGATATGACTTTCATCTCTCGGAATTAGCTATTTATATAATTTTTTAAAATTCTAAATACCCTTAAACTGCATACCTGTATTCTGACAATTTAATGTGAATAATAATTCCCTTTTTCTATTTAACTTATGAATAACATTTTAAATTTGCAAAAGCATTAATAAATCATATACATTAATTACAATTCTTTATATACATGAAAATTATATCCATTCATATTATAGCTAGTATTTCTTGTATAACATTAATGATAATTTAATTACAGACTTTTAAAAAAGCCCTTTTAAACAACAATACAGCTTTTATACTGGATTGTAACAATATATTGCCAACATTATAGTTGGTTGTATTTAAGCATCATCAGGCAATTATAAAATGGGGTGTTCATTTTGGTAAATTAAATACTTATATAGGCACGACTCTGGCGGCAAAACAAATGAAAGAATACGTTTCCAAGTTGTCGAATAACATTAATTAAATTCAAATTGCAATCTATAAATCAATCACGACAGCCGCTATATTATATAAACATTCAGAGAAAAAAATAGCAGAGACACACATGCACCTTTCCCACTCTCACAAATGGTTTCGTTTCATATGGTTTTCTAAATTAATTTTGCGGTTTGTTCCATATTCACAAGAGTCGCATTTATAATCCAATTGCTTTAAATGTTTAGTTTTTATATGTTCTTCTAAATAATGTTTGCTGTTTGTTCCAAATTTACAAGAGTCACATTTATAATCAAACACCTTCAAATGTTTACTTTTTATATGTCTCTTGAAATGATTTTTGCGGTTTGTTCCATATTCGCAAGAGTCGCATTTATAGTCGAATTTCTTCAAGTGCCTAGTTTTTATTTGTACTTCTAAATCATGTTTTCTGTTTGATCCAAATTTACAAGTGTCACAATTATAATCAAACACCTTCAAATGTTTAGTTTTTATGTGTCTTTTTATATCATTTTTGGCGTTTGTTCTATATTCACAAGTATCACATTTATAATCAAATTCCCTCAGATGCTTAATTTTTATATGTCCTTCTAACTGCTGTTTTATGTTTGTTCCAAATTTACAAGTGTCACAATTATAATCAAACACCTTCAAATGTTTACTTTTTATATGTGTTTCTAAATGATGTTTATTGTTTGTTCCGAATTTACAAGTGTCACAATTATAATCAATTACCTTGAAATGTTTACGTTTTATATGTGTTTCTAAATCATTTTTGGCGTTAGTTCTATATTCACAAGTGACATTTATAACCAAATTTCTTCAGATGCTTAGTTTTTATATGTCCTTCTAAATGATGTTTACTGTTTGTTCCAAATTTACAAGTGTCACAATTATAATCAAATACCTTCAAATGTTTAGTTTTTATATGTCTTTCTAAACTATTTTTGGCGTTAGTTCTATATTCACAAGTGTCACATTTATAATCAAATTGCTTCAAATGTTTACTTTTTATATGTCTTAAGGCCGTTTGACACTTACGTAAATTTCATACAAAATTAGGAATTAAATTTACATCATAATTTACATGTAAATTTAACACAGTATCATACAGAAACTTTTGATAACAAATTTAATTACAAATTTACATGTGAATTCACTAGAAATGCCTGTTTGCCACACATCAACTTTTTGCATAAAATTTGCTAACAAATTTATAATTAAACATGCGCACTAGATACTAAATATTATGATTTGAGGTTATGGTTATGTTGGTTTGTTTGCTTTTTAAATCAATATTGGACACTATTGGATTTGTTATGGACGCAGTAGACGACAGTTTATTACTTCTAACTACTACTATAATAATCGCAACAACCGTAGTTGTAACGGCCCGTGGTAAAAAACGTAAAAAAGTCATGAGCTCGATCGTGGTTAAATCGAAAAAGAAAAGGCATCTTAAGTCTGATAAATTACCAGTTGAAAATAGAAGATTCGAATGCATACAAAAATTTTCTTAGACTTACAAGTGTACAATTTAACGATTTACTTAATTTAATTGAAAAAAATATTACAAAACAAAAAACCTTTATGAGGGAAATAAATAAAGTGCGTGGGATCGTGTATGTCAATTTTTATCGTCTTTGGTTTTCACCGCATATAAATCAGGATGCTTTTGATATTCATTAAGTAAAGCTCGTACTTGATCGTTTGACCAATATGTCTTTTTTATATACTGTTGATGAAGAATCAAGATACCGACAATAAGTACAATAATCAGCAATAACTAACTTCTTCTTCAAACGGCCTTTAGGGTCGTTTGACACTTACGTAAATTTTAAATAAAATTCACAACTTAATTCACACGCAAATTTTATAATAAATACATATCGTGGCATACATAAATTTTAGCTTGTAGATTTTGTTGTTAATTCACATGTAAATTATTTAGAACATGTTCTATTTTCTGGGTGGGTGTTTCTAGTAAATCTGCGCGCGCAGCGACATGAGCAGGTAAATTGAATATCACTGCAATACACTGCGATATCACGTTTGGTAGTAGCTAGTTATTGCTGATTATTGTACTTATTGTCGGTATCTTGATTCTTGATCATCAACAGTATATAAAAAAGTCTTGGTCAAACGATCAAGTACGAGCATTAATTAATGAATATCAAAAGCATCCTTGTTTAAATGCGGTGAAAACCAAAGACTATAAAAATTGGCATGCATGATTCCACGCACTTAACTACTTCATTTCCCTCATAAAGGTTTCTTGTTTTTTATTTTTTTTTCAATTAAATTAAATAAATCGTTAAATTGTAAACTTGTAAGTCTAAGAAAATTTCGAGTCCATGACTTTTTTACGTTTTTTACCACGGGCCGTTACAACTACAGTTGTTGCGATTATTATAGTAGTAGCACAGTATAAACCTTCCCAGTAGTTGCACTCCCAAAATTTATTGAGACCAAGTTGTTTCTTGCGCATTGTAATGCGCAGTGTCGCAGTGACGGTAAGAAACAGAATTAGACTTGTTTATAGTTTGTTTGTCAACAGATCTTAGTACGTGCTTTTGAAAATAACCAACCGTTTTTAAAGTGAATTAGGTTTTTGTGGATAATTGCGAAAGATTTATTTGATTTAGTGTGTTAAATTAATCGAGTACAATGAGTATAAAGTGTTGTGTACCGCAGTGTAAAAGTGTGTATTCCAAGGACATAAAAGACATTAGTTTTTTTTAATATTCCATCTGAGGAAATAAGGTAAGCATAAAATTCCAATAAATATTCAGATATACATGCACATAAGTACGATTATAGGATTATAGAATTTATAAAAAGTTATTGTAAAATATAAAAAAATATTGACGTAAATTATTAATGGTTAAAATTGCTACATCATTCAAGCATACTTGTACATAATAATAGTTGCATATGATTAATAATTTTTTCTGCACTAGGCGTAAGGAGTGGATTGCTCGAATTGGAGAAACAAGTTCTGTAAAGAAAAATGCCAAAGTCTGTAGCATTCATCTTGAAAACTCTTACTTCAAAAATGTAATGAAAAACAGGCTAGAAATTACTGCAGTGCCCACTTTATTTCTTACAGGTAAGCCCTAGGATAGATAAACTTATAAAATCAACTGTTTATTTTTTGAAATTAATCTTTTCTTAATAAAAAGTTCTTTTAAATGATGATTATATCAAATTAATCACAAATATATTGATTGCAACTAGCTTTGCTATATTTATTTGATTTTGATGCCTCTGTGATTTTTCTAACAACCAAGATTACATACACCTTTTTTTATATATGATAATTCTATTTTACAGAATGTACAGATGTTACACCTGTGTTAAAAGATGATCCACTACCAGGCACAAGTAAAGATGTTAATGTGATTATCGATCAACATACTGAAACGCATACAGGTAATAACAGTTTTTGATGCTTTATGTGATATCATTAAATTATATTTCTTATGTTTAGCTAACATTTATGTGCAAACACCGTAAAGCCTGTCAGCTACAAGTCCCAGGAAGAGCAAATTAAAAACTGAGATTCGGTATTTGAAAGGTGTTCTAAAGAGAGCGGAAGGGAAGGTTTCTACTCTGACTGAGAAAGAAAATCCGATTTCTGATGCTGATTTTATTACATTTTGTGAAAGCCATTTTAATGAGGCCACGGTTAATCTGTTTAAAATGCAGCTGAAATTATCAAGTAAAAGGGCTCATGGTTTCAGATATACAAATGAATTTAAACAGTTTGCGTTAACTATATATTTTCTCAGCCCTAAAGTTTATAGATTTTTATCTGATATTCTCCATTTGCCATCAAAAGCAACTTTATGCAACCAGTAAATGGAACATAACAGTGGGGTTGAATGACTTTCTTTTTATGGTAACGAAGAAAAGTTGAAATGATTAGTGAAGAAGCGAGGCATTGTGTGCTGTGTTTTGACGAAATGTCATTAAAGACATTTCTTTTTTATAATAGATCTAAAGATGAAATAATAGGCTTTCATGAAACTACTACAACAACATTTTTTTCCAAGATGGTTTTTAATTTTAAGTTATTTTGCAACATTTATAAAATATGTCAAATATTGTAAAATTTAAATGTAACTAGGATTAAAATATATAATTTTATTCCATCTATGAGACTTTTTTCCAAGATAGTTTTTAATTTTAAGTAATTTTGCAACATTTATAAAATATGTTAAATATTGTAAAATTTAAATGTAATTAGCATTAAAATATATAATTTTATTCCATCTATGAGACTTTTTTCCAAGAGAGTTTTTAATTTTAAGTTCTTTTGCAACATTTATAAAATATGTCAAATATTGTAAAATTTATATGTAACTAGCATTAAAATATATAACTTTATTCCATCTATGAGACTTTTTTCCAGATGGTTTTTAATTTTAAGTTATTTTGCAACATTTATAAAATACGTCAAATATTGTAAAATTTAAATGTAACTATATTAAAATATATAATTTTATTCCATTTATTAGGCTTTTTTTCCAAGATAGTTTTTAATTTTAAGTTATTTTGCAACATTTACAAAATATATCAAATATTGTAACATTTAAATGTAACTCATATATTCACACTAACATTAAAATGTATAATTTTCTTCCAAATCATTTTATTCCGTCTATGTAGTAGACTGTTTACCAAAATAGTTTTCAACATTTTGTAAAATTCTTATTAAATTGGCCACAGGTTTCAAATCTAAGACAATAATATGCATGACGTACATAATTATTGTTTAAATATTACTAATTTCAATACATTCACTTATTAACAAATTTAGTAAATCCGGCCCCGACTATTTTAAAATAGGGCTAGATCCGGACCTGCTTATTAAAGAACTTTCCGATCTCTCCGTTATGCGACATTGCGCCTTACGATGCGCGAACATACAACTTGGTTTCTAAAGATCAAAGGTACCGACAGCGACTGCAACTACTGGATATGTTTATACTGTGGTAGTAGTTAGACGTAATAAACTGTCGTCTACTGCGTCCATAACAAATCCAATAGTGTCCAATATTGATTTAAAAAGCAAACAAACCAAAATAACCATAACCTCAAATCATAATATTTAGTATCTAGTGCGCATGTTTTATTATAAATTTGTTAGCAAATTTTATGCAAGAAGTTGCTGTGTGGCAAACAGGCATTTCTGTTGAATTCACATGTAAATTTGTAATTAAATTTATTATCAAAAGTTTCTGTATGATACTGCTTTAAATTTACACGTAAATTATGATATAAATTTAATTCCTAATTTTGTATGAAATTTACGTAAATGTCAAACGGCCTTTACTAAATCAATTTTTTTGTTTGTTTGAAAATTACAACGGTTACATTTATAATCACATTTTTTCAAATGTTTAGTTTTTATATCTCTTCCTAAATCTTTTTTGGCGTTAGTTCTATATTCACAAGTGTCACATTTATAATCAAATTGCTTCAAATGCTTACTTTTTATATGTCTTACTAAATCAATTTTTTTGTTTGTTTCAAAATTACAACGGTCACACTTATAATCAAATTTTTTCAAATGTTTACTTTTTATATGTGTTCTTATACTAGAATCGCTCTCGCAACCGACATGCGCCACCAAAATTAAAATGGCGTCAAATTTGAGACGTTGCAAAATTTGATCTGTCAAGTAATATTAATTTTGACACTAACTATAACCCTAAATGATCAATTAGACTTGTGGTTTTAGCACTACCGACAATAATTCTAATATCTAACTATTAATTTGATAATAATTTTGCTTAAGTACTATTGAAAAGAAGAATATAATAATTATTTTATATTTGTATGAACTTGTCTGCTGTTAGTAATTAGATATAAATATAAAAAAGGTTAGATTTTCAGAGAAAATTGAACTTTTGAAATTCATTTAAACATTCAGGAATGTATTTAATAATTATGTTCGAGTTAGTTTTACTACAGACAATAAAGATATTTAGTAGCAAAGACAGTTGTACAGCAGTAACCTTACTAATAGTGCGATATTGCTTTTCCATTAAATGCATCAAAATTAAAGTATTTTTACATCCAACAGCGAGAAGGTAAGAAAAGTATTACACTAATTATAAAAACATTTGTTTGCCAGATTCTTACTGTACACTATGATTATTACCATTATCACTGCTGTACTAAAAGCAACTTGTTTGAAACATTTCTCGTAGGTATATCACTGATTACAACATAATTTTTGCATGCTAATCAAACATTTTTGATTAAGCTAAACACATCATTATTATTTACTTAAGCTTTAAACTACTATAAATTTGTTGTTATTAAAGATTATATTTAATGCAGAATTAAACAATTCAATCGTATTTTAAAGTATTTCAAATGTTGAGTATTCGTAAGCTGAATCTTTGCTACTGATCAGAATTTAACTTACCAAGCAACTTTAAATTAGGTATAATACAATAATGAACAAGTATTTTTACTATCCCAATTTATAATGTACTACATTAATATTATTACAATACTATCACATATTTTTGAAATTATATAATCTTAATTCCATTAATAACAATAAATAATTACAAAATTAAAGTCCTACAGAAAATATACAAAGGTTATTTTAGAAAAACTATAAAAATAATATAAAATAAATATGTTTTAACTGCATCCCCCTATGCAAACGCTTATCTTGTTATCACATTAATAAACTCGATCATTATTTTATTCTGAAATCAATCATCCACCATTCCTCTATTACATTCAACATGGTTATACCTTCTTAAATTTGAAAATTTTCTAAACAGTATTACTTATGTGATCTTCAAACAATTGTTATTTTAGTTAGTCATCTACTTCCTCGATTAGACAGAGTTCTTTCTTCAACTAATCAATATAAGTACAAATTATTTTAACTATCGTAATCTTCTGCCGAAGCATTATGAACAAATATATTAACAGGTTCCAAAATCTGTCTTTGACTTTTGATATAGATACTGAATTTAATCCGTCTCCAGTCCTTTATAAGCTACATTCGTTTTATCAGTTACGTGATTATTCTAAATAACATAAAGCAATTACAAGTAAAACCAAGCATTTCTGTTGAATAAAACTTACCTTCTCGTATATAATTTGGTTTAGATCAATATATTTGACATTAATAACGTTCACAGTCGCTACTACCGCTATCATTAATACAAAATATTACTGGATTAATATCTGTTTTATCAATTTCTATTTCCCTATCCCACGACGTCTGTATTTCTTGTCCAATATGAGTGATGGTAGCCTAAGTTTCATGTGTAATTGTTCGAAAAACGCTGTACTGAATACTAGTCACCTGCTTGTCACACGCTACGCTTGTCAAGTGTCATACGCTCCGTGAAAATAAAAATCTGACAACAATGCTCAGAATAGCCATGTATCAAATAAAATATTGATATAGAAAAGTAATATTTAATAATTATATCTATAATATTTAATTTCTAACTGAGTTTCATGTAATAGTATTTTACTAGCCGTAGCTATTTATCCTAAAATATTAATTAGTTGGTTGAATTTTATTGTTCTAAAATTGTTCCGGTTGATTGGAATTTGTAGTGGTATTGAATCAGCATTTTTAGTTCGTACTTTTGCCGTGTCGGTTGCGAAAACGATCCGACTATAAATATCGTTTGCCCTTTGATCGAAAAACACACAGTGAACACTTAAATATTTTCTGTTGATCTTGTGAGCTCGATGGTTTTACTTTCATAAGTGTATTGTTATAATCAGTCGTAGAGTGCTCTCGGTCATGCGTTCCTTCAACATAAGCGTGCGTATTTTCCACGTGCTGCCTGAGGGATTCTTTAGTCACGAAACGTCTGTCACAAATCCCACATTTGTATATTTTAACTTTGTTATGCTGTTTAATGTGCTCCTTAAGCTCTGCCTGGTACTTGCACTGCTCACATTTGTGAATTTGACGGAGAGACCTCTTGCGTTCGTTCAATGCTGCTGTCACTTGATTGGCTGGTGGTGTCCGTAGAATGCGCTTTCTGAAAATGAATAAATATTTTAATCTCGTGGTAAACATCAATTTAAGGGAGTTAATTTCACCATCAAATGACTGATGAAACGCCTTAACGTTTATGTATTCTTACATCAAATGAAATGAATCTGATGGTAAAATTCCCTACAATAAATAAAGCGATACGGACTCATACTCTAAAAGGCTTAAGCGCGACTATCTTTTGCAATTTCAATCATTTATTGTTACAATAATGAGGGAGTTTGGTAATAAGAGTCAATTCAAGCTCGCATTGCTCATACAAAAAGCAATTGTACGTACCTGGCATTCCTCTCGCGGCAGAAGGCCATATGATGTTCTAAATATTCCTTCCGGCCCAAATGGATTTTGCATGAGTTCTGGAATTGCGTGAAAAACACACCAAATAAATTACATGCAAAACTAACACTGATGATGTACTTTTTATGCAACGCAAAGAAGATCATAAAATATTGTGGATATTAGTGAAGAACAGAATGATTTTTATGTAATGTTCTTCAATTGCGAACATTTCTCATACTCATGTGACCTCTTGTGTAAAATTATTGGCATTTTGGACAACAAGAGATAGAGTTGATCATATGAACGTATGTAATTTGTTTCTGTATTGAATATTATAACTTTCAATAATTTATGAGAGTTGTAGAAAGAATTATATGTGTTTGAGTATTGCCACGGATAAATGCTAATTTATACAATATGTCTGTTAATGTTTATACTCTAATTAAGTTGGCATGCCTGTAATTATATCAAGGTTTAGTGGTAACTCTGCCGCTTGAGATGTGTACATAGACGCAGATTGTTGTGTATGTGTATATATGTACGCACGATTACAGCGACAAACGGACCTGCGCGACAGACACACGGTACGAAGCACGCCAACTGCCAGAATCAACAACAAGTTGTATTTAAGAATTAATGTGTATCTAAATAATATATAATAAATAAGTGTGTGATTACATAATTTGTTAGTGTATCATTACATACATAATAAAAGTGGCGACGAGTCGGTTCACGGAAAGAAGAATCACATACGTGCAAGATAGGGCATTTACAAGGTTAGTGAATATTTATTTACATTACCATATTACATAGCGCTGTTACTCCCAATCATACTCTAACCTCACCTATAACCTATCGTTCAGGGGCCTCCGATTCCTTGAGCCTTGATAGCCCTCTAGGCGTTTCCTGGTTTTGATCTTTTATTTCGATATATATACACCTAGTTATCCCTAAATATGGCGCAAATGGATGAAATATTGAGTAAAATCGCGGATGCATTGAATGCCATACAGAAAACACAAGCAGATTTCGCACAGCAAAATAAGAATACAGTATATACGGCTAAAGATCATTTACATGCATACGACGAAAACAACGAAAGTTTCGATAGCTATTTACAAAGACTGGATAATCACTTGAAATTACGTGGGGTGGACGATTCAACGGTGGAGAAAGATAAGATGTGTGTACAAATTTTGATAGGGTGTTTGAGTCCGAAAATATACCAGACATTGACTAAAATTACGGCACCGGAAATTCCCAGTACAAAAACATATAAGGAATTAATTAAATTATTGAAAGATTATTTATCGCCTCAAGCTAGCATAATCGCAGAACAACATAAATTTAATATGCGAATTCAACATGAGGGAGAATCTATACAGGGATATGTTGCAGAATTGCGGAAAATGACCATAAACTGTGAATTTAGATGTGCGAACTGTCAATCGTCGACGATTGATACACATTTGCGGGCGCAATTCATTCGGGGATTAAGAGACAGTGAAATACGAGAACGTTTATTACCGCAAAAATCATCCGTTAGTTTCGAAGAAATTACGCAAATAGCCAAATCAGTGGAGATTTCAAAAAGGGAATCTAGTCAAATTCAGACTAGCACTTTTCCAGTAAATTACGTGGGTACAAAATTGAATGAAAGAAAATTAAATACGCAAAATAAACAAAGAGGTAGGAATGACACGGATCGCGGAGAGAATAAAATACTTAAGCCATGGGGAAAATGTTTCCGATGCGGGAAAACAAATCACAAAGCAAATGAATGTTTCGCTAAGAATTTGGTATGCAAAGGTTGTCGAAAGAAAGGACACATACAGAGTGTTTGTTTTAAAAAGGATTCCAATACTCGTACACAGAAACAAATCGAAATGCGTTTAGAACCTGAGAACGGAAATGAATTATTTCCATTAAACAAAATAACCACGGTGGGTATGAATTCCGTGAGTGCAGAGAAAATCATTCTAACATTGATGATAAACCGTTCGAGTTGTAAAATGGAACTCGATACCGGAGCGGCTGTTTCTACGATGTCTGCGTCGGAATTCAGGAAATTGTGTCCGGGAATAAAAATCGACCCTACGCAAATAAATTTAAAAACGTATACAGGGGAAATCATACGTCCTCTAGCGACAGCTGAAGTTCAAATATTATACAAGGGACAATCGGCAAAGGATACTTTATTCATAATACGAGAAAATGTTGATGCAATTTTCGGCAGGGATTGGCTGAGATTAATCAAAATAGACTGGGGAAGTATAGGACAACTGAAGGTCTCTTCTCACGATTACGAAGAAAGTTTGCAAAACTTATTACAAGAATATAAAGATGTTCTGGCAGAAGAATTGGGAGAAATTCCAAATTACACTTACTCATTCCGATTAAAGGATACAAATACCAAACCGGTTTTTCGCAAACCTCGACAAGTACCTTACGCATTACAAGAGAAAATTGAAAATGAAATCACGAGGTTAATCAGAATAGGAGTTTTGGAACAAGTAGTTCATTCAGCATGGGGTACACCCGTGGTACCAATTATGAAGAAGGACGGCACGATACGCCTTTGTGCAGCGTACAATACTACGCTGAATACAGTTATTGAAGATGATTGCTACCCGATACCCAGAATTGAGGACATCTTCAATAAAATGAGGGGTGGAAAGTTTTTCTGCAACTTGGATATTCAGAATGCTTATTTACACATGAAGATGGACGAGGAAAGTTCCATGAAGCAAGCAATATCTACTCACAAAGGAGTTTTCAAAGTGAAACGACTAATGTTCGGGGTGAAGACAGCACCTAGCGCTTGGCAACGATTTATGGATCAAATATTACAAGATCTAGAAGGCGTTGTGTGTTTCTTCGATGATATCGCAATACAGGGGAAGACTCCTGAAGAACTATTTACAAGATTACGAAGAGTTTTTGAACGTTTACGAATACATGGGTTACACCTAAACAAAAACAAATGTGAGTTTTATAAAGAGAGTATTACGTACCTAGGACACAAGATCGATGAGAGCGGATTGCATACGCTACCAGAGAAGGTAAAAGCAATAGTGGAATCTGTTAGACCCAAGGATGTTTCACAGTTAAGGGGTTTTCTCGGATTAATACATTATTACCAGCGTTTCATTCCGAATTTATCTATGAAACTGCACCCACTTTACAAATTGCTACAGAAGAACGAACCATACAAATGGACAAAGGAATGCGAAAAGGCATTCAAGGATCTCAAATCCGAGATTGCAAGTACAAAGGTTCTTACACCCTTCGACGATAAGCTTCCATTGGTTTTGGCGACTGATGCTTCACCTACAGGAATAGGAGCAGTCCTTTCACATGTTTTGCCGGGAGGAGTCGAGCGACCAATAGCTTTTGCTTCGCGTTCATTAAGTAAGGCAGAACGAAATTATAGTCAGTTAGACAGAGAGGCTACAGCGATCGTCTGGGCACTGAAGAAATATTTTACATATTGTTATGGACGCAAATTTACCTTGATTACGGACAATCAACCGCTAATGCGAATTTTTCATCCACAAAAGGATTTACCACCTACGTCGGCGGTAAGATTGCTTCACTACGCAAGTTACGTGGCTGGATTTAATTATGATATTAAACATAAGAAAACGAAATTACATGCAAATGCAGATTATCTGTCGCGTGCACCGCTATCAGATACACCTTACGGTTGCGATAGCATAGATGTATTCCAGATAAATCAAATTGAAACTCTACCAGTAACAAGAAGGGATATAAAAGGAGAGACAAAGAAAGATGCAGTATTACGAGGAATTTATTTAGCAGTGGAAAGTGGATCGAAATTACCACCAGGGTACGATCAACTTGACTTTTCAATACAGGATGGATGTTTGATGAAAGGAATTCGTGTGGCTATACCGACAAAGTTACGGAAGGCTGTTTTGTTGGAGTTACACAGTGCGCATACAGGTATGGTCAAGATGAAGGCACTTGCCAGGTGTGGTGGCCGAATATTGACAGGGACATTGAGAAGACCAGCCAGGAGTGTGCAAGATGTTCAAAGAACAGAAACAATCCTCCTAAAGTTGGAGTACATCCATGGGAATATTCTACGATGCCTTGGCAACGTGTTCACATCGACTACGCTGGACCATTTTATGGGACTTACATATTCGTGTTGGTCGATTCTTACACGAAGTGGATTGAAACTATACCGACAAATTCAATAACTACCGGGGTAACCATCGATATACTAAGAGATATTTTTTCTCGGTTCGGTTTGCCATTTACACTGGTATCCGATAACGGAAGCAACTTCAGATCATATGAATTTAAGAATTTTATAGAGAGCAATGGAATATGTCACAAATTTACAGCTCCATATCATCCCGCTACTAATGGACAGGCGGAAAGATATATACAAACAGTCAAAAGAAGTTTACGCAGTCAATTACTCGACGGCGGGAATTTAAGGTTGAGCTTGAACAGATTTCTAATACAATACCGGAAGACACCGAACTCAACCACGAATGTCAGTCCCGCGGAACTCATGTTTGGTAGGAATATACGAACCAGAATAGATCTGCTTAAAAGAGACATCAGCGTTGAAATTAAGGAAAAGAAGACACTACTACCAGAAGTGATACGAGAGTTCAATGTCAATGATCGAGTTCAAGCCAGATGTTACAACAACGCTGCTACTAAATGGGAATTCGGAACTGTTGTGGCAAGGACAGGACGTTTGCATTACAACGTATTGATCAACGGACGAGTACAGAATAAGCACATTGATCAACTCCTGCCATATGCTGGAAATATGCCGTACACCAATAAGCCGGTACCTGAGCCAGTAGTGGTTTCGTCCGATACAAGCGAAGAACAGGAGGTGATCCAAGATTCGCGACCTTCCACGGAAACAGGTGAGTCAGGTGAGCCTGACATTAATAGTGATTCTGTTACAGAAGTTGCCAACCCTACACCGACACTAAGACGATCCACCCGGAACAGAAAACCACCTACAAGACTGGACCTTTGATTTACCGGGGGGAATGATGTTGTGTATGTGTATATATGTACGCACGATTACAGCGACAAACGGACCTGCGCGACACACACACGGTACGAAGCACGCCAACTGCCAGAATCAACAAGTTGTATTTAAGAATTAATGTGTATCTAAATAATATATAATAAATAAGTGTGTGATTACATAATTTGTTAGTGTATCATTACATACATAATACAGATAAATAAATTGTCATTAATTGTATTGTCAGTTGTTGTCGTTGGTCTTGTAAAAAATATTTGCTTTGAATTCTTCATATTTATACCTTTAATTTCGAACAGTTCATTTTAGAGCTCAATAATTATCGTTTGTAAGTTGTAGGTAAGAAATAATTTAATATGAAATGCAACTTGTGTTTGAATAACCACTTTTTTCAATATTGACTGGAAAGCCAAAAATGTTTACGCCTGAACAAGACCCACACATTCTTATGGCCCACTTTCGAAGTGCAACTCGCAATCAGGATGGAATTTGGTCGTACAGTTTGCAGTCTTGCTTCGATCAGTTTGTAGAAGCGTTTCCAGTTGATTGCAGATTTGCAACTCAGCGTAGTGATATTTCCATTATCCAGAATACCACTTGGACAAACATTGAACTGAAATCTAGAATACAGTTGTTTTATGATTCCATTCTTTGTACCAATTTGATAGAGCTCGTCATCAGTTTTATCCAAGACCACGCCTGTAATATTTCGTGCATCATCACGTCCTCTATCGACCTCTGGTACGAAAACCCTTAGAGCACTGGGGGAAACTTCTTGTCACTCGTTTTTAACATTTTTTCTGCTTGTTCTTGTAGGTTTCCCTTAACAGTGTGACGATTTTTTAGTGCCGCTAAACTTTTTGAGCACAATGGGCACAGAACTTTATACCCATGTCCTTCAAAGGCTGATTCTTCAGCAACAGCATAAATTGTGTGAATGGCATATCCGCATTCACTACAAGTATGAGCTCCAGAAGTTTCTTGTGAACAGAGGCTGCGTGCTTGTTTCACACTGTTCCAAATTGTTATTACAGACTTGGCTTCGTTCTGTATTCACCGCAGAGAGTTCAAACGTAGAGGCTTTGGGATCCGCTTCATTTTGATCAAAGTCCTGTATGATTTTCTCCAAGTCGTCTTCGGTATTAACGCTTTGCGTGACATCACTTGGTATAGATAGACCCACTTTTACTTTACATCCAAAAAGGGCTTCATAAGGAGTTTACTTAGTGCCACCATGAAAAGCTCTGTTTTTCATGAGTTGCACAAATTTTATACCCTCACATCAATGTGAATTATCATCCAAGGGGTTAACATATTTTCTATGTCCTGGTTTGCCCTTTCCACACTTCCCTGACTCTGTGATTGCTTGCGCTTACCATGGATAATTTTTAAAGTAGGCCAATATGATTTTAAATTTTCAAACCATTGTCGGACTGAAGAATGGCAGGGGCACCCAGTAGACTAAATATGTTCAACAAAGTATAGGCTGTAATATGGTTTGTGTAGGTAGCAGGTGAAGATAATTATAACATAATCATAAATAATAACCACTAGAGGTTCTTTAATCACTATTTATTATTTTTATGAATACATGCTTTTTACATGTGTCTAATGTCTTAACTTACACTTCTAGTAGTCCAACTGCCCGTCAGATGTCACTACTATTACATCTCCCTTTTCTAAAGAAAGTCATCATATTTTTGCGGTCGCCTTATGGTTCTACCACTTCGCGTTGTGTAATTCGTTACAGATAAATTGTCATCCAAAGACTTGTGACTCTCATACGCATTTTGAGCAACATCCAAATCACAATCGTTATCATCTGCCTTTGGCGAGTATTGATTTAGTGACTTTCTTATATGTAGCGAATTCCTACGCACTTCTCTCCCTTTTTCATTTAAAATCTTGTATGACCTTGGCGTGTTAGCAGGTCCCAAAACCTTACCCGACTCCCAACCATCACCATTATTAACCGTAATATTTTGTCCCGGTTTAAAGGAATCCCTTTTTTTAACATGTTGATCATGGTACATTTTGTACGTTTCTTGATTTTTAAGAAGCTTAGGTTCAACATTATTTTCAATTTTTGGTTTCAACACTGATTCGGTTACAGGAATTTTAGTTCTTGTAATTCGTGACATTAATAATTGCGATGGTGTAGCGTCAAGCCCAGCTATTGGTGAATTTCTATATTCTAATAAACAAATATCTAAATCCTTATTATCATAAAAACACTTTTTCAACATTTGCTTGGCAGTTTGGACTGCTCTCTCTGCCAATCCATTACTACGAGGATAGTTCGGTGAACTGGTTACAATCTCAAAATTCCAATCAGACGCGAAATTTCTAAATGAATAGGAATTATATGGCATATTATCTGATATTAAAGTTTTCGGAATGCCGTGTGTTGAAAAGATGTTTTTAAATACCCTAATTATCTCATCAGCAGTTTTGTTATTAATTGGTACAATTTCTAACCACTTACTATAATAATCTTGTACTACAACATAGTTATTATTTTTAAATTCCAATATGTCAGACGCAATTTTATTAAACGGTAAATCAGGTATTGTGTGAGGAATGAGTGGTTCTTTAGTGTTTGCCTTGCTAAATCGTTCACAAGTTTTGCAACTCATGATTACAGCCTTGATATCATTGTTTATGTTTGGCCAATAAACAATTTGTTTAGCTCTGGCTTGAGTTTTGGTAATTCCCAAATGAGATTCATGCAACAATGTTAAAATGAACTTTTTTAGTGATGAAGGCACTACAACTCTATTTTGGAAAAACACTAGATCATCTTCTACAGTGATATCATTTCTAATATTAAAAAATGGTTTTACATCATCCCTAATTTTGCTAATGCTATTCGGCCACCCACTATAGTAATAATCTATAACTTGAATTAACGTTGGATCTCTTTTACTAGCCTCTTTAAATTCAACCTTTCTTATTTCTGACATATTCAAATTTAAACTTAAAGAATGTACACATTCATAAATCCATTCATCATCTGCTTGATCTACTTCTGGCAGATAAGCACGCGAGAGTGCATCCGCTATAAACATATATTTACCTGGACAATATTTAACTTTTAAATTATACTTCAATAATTTAATCTTCATCCGCTGAAGTCTAGATGATGCAATTTTTGAAACTTCCTTATTGGATATACCAATAAGTGGTTTGTGGTCCGTTAGTACATTGACTACTCTACCATAAATGAAGTTATGAAATTTCTTTGTAGCAAACACAAGCGCTAGATATTCTTTTTCTACCATTGCATAATTCTTTTCTGCATCATTTAAACTTCTGGACGCATAACATATAGGTTTGCCATTTTGCATCAAACAGCAACCTACCCCGTCCTTTGACGCATCGGTTTGTACTGTAATCTCTTTTCGTTCATCGAAATTTGCCAACACTGGCGCTTTGCTAATTATATTTTTTAACTTATTAACAATATCGCTATGTAATGGTAACCATTGAAAAATATTATTTTCCTTTAACATTTCTCTCAATGGTGCGGTTAACTCTGATAAATTTGGTATGTATTGTCTTAAATAATTTACAATACCCAGAAATCTCTGAAGATCCTTCTTATTTTTAGGATCTTGCATGTTTATAATTGCACTGACTCTGTTATTATCAGGTCTAACACCTTCCCCTGAAAACCTATGTCCCAAATAAGTAACTTCTTTTACGCGATACTGAACCTTATTTTTATTAAATTTAATACTCTTCTCTCTAGCTCTCTCTATAACTTTTAGCAAATTTCTATCGTGCTCCTCTTCTGTTTCTCCAGATACTAATATATCGTCAAAATACACAAACACTCCAGGCAAATCCGAAAAGTTACTTGAATTTAATTTTTGAAAATATTCCGGAGCCATACTCAGGCCAAAAGGTAAGCGATTAAATTTATAATATAAATTTCCAAATGGACTAGAAAATGTGCAATATTCACTTGATTTAGAATCAAGCTCAATATGATAAAAACCTTCACGCAAATCTAACACAGTATACAGTTTTTTATTACATAAATGAGCCGTCAATTCCTCCAATGTAGGTATCAGTACGTTTTCTTTTTTAATACATTTGTTCAGATCTTGTGGATCTAGACATACCCTTAAACTACCATCTCTTTTTTCTACTACTACTAAATTATTTACCCACCCTTTGGGTTCTTTTACTTTAGAAATTATTCCTTTTCTCTCTAATTCTAAAAGTGTATCTCTAAGTCTATCCCGCAAAGTTAGTGGGACTCTACGAGGAGGTCTTACTACCGGTTTGCTATTTTCTCTCAAACTAATTTTACATTTACCTTCAAATTTACCAAGACCCTCAAAGACTTCCAGATTCCTACTGATAAAATCAGACTTACTTACTAAATTATTAACACTAACGTTCTTAATGAGATCTAACCTAACACATGTATCCAAACCTAACAATGGCTGTGCTTTATTATTAACTACAACAAAATCTTCATAGAATTCCCTGTTTTTGTAACTACATTTTAAATTTATAATTCCAAGAAGATTCAACTTAAAACCCCCGTAAGCCTCAATTACATGTGATGTTGTTCTTATTTTACTTGTATAATTAATTTTATCAAGTACATTCTTAGGAATTACATTTATCTCAGCTCCCGTATCCAGCTTGAATTTTATTAGTTTATTTTCAACCTGTATGCACTGAGACCAACTTACCGCATTAATGTTTCTATTCATAACAGAATTTATTACAAATTCATTATCTGTTTCTTCACTATCTTGTTGAATGTTGTTAATTTTCTTTTTTCTCTTTCTTAGCTGACAACTCACTGCAAAATGATTGTATTTACCACAATTACTGCAAATTCTACCATATGCCGGACAACTTTTAGGCGTATGCTTCCTATTGCACCGCTTGCACATGTATTCATCGTCAGTAGTCTGTTTCACTTTATCACTTTCACCTTTAACACTATTCTTTTTGTCATACTTTTTTACTATGTCTACACTACTACCTTCTTGCAACTCCTTTGTTTGTGTTTTCAATAATTCTGCAGCTTTGCACATATCTACAGCTTTATTTAAATCCAAATCTCTAATTCGCAACATTCTTTCTTGCAATTCTCGATCTTTTATTCCCAATACTATACGATCACGAAGCATAGAGTCTCCTTGTTCTCCAAATTCACATGTTTTTTCTAATTTCTTTATCTCAGTATAAAAGTGATCAAAACATTCACCATCTTTTTGTGACCTCGTATAAAATAAATATCTTTCATAAATTATATTCTTCTTTGGAATGCAATATTCCTCAAATTTGTTTACTACAAGATCGTAGTTCTTTTTCTGTTCTTCTGTGAGATCAAATGTGTTGAATACTTCAACCGCTTCTTCCCCTATAATGTTCAACAATATTGCTACTTTTACTTCCATATTTTTTTTTTCATTTTCTGTTGCTAGCATATATATTTCAAAATTTTGTCGAAATTTTCTCCAATTTTCTGCAACATTATCATTTAAACTCAAACTTTTAGGTGTTTTAAACGAATCCATTTTTATACTGTGATTCTTAACCTCAAAAAATTTTTTTTTTTTTTTTTTTTTTTAGTTCAGTGTTGACTGCGCCATGTGATATGGTTTGTGTAGGTAGCAGGTGAAGATAATTATAACATAATCATAAATAATAACCACTAGAGGTTCTTTAATCACTATTTATTATTTTTATGAATACATGCTTTTTACATGTGTCTAATGTCTTAACTTACACTTCTAGTAGTCCAACTGCCCGTCAGATGTCACTACTATTACATAGGCCACTTTTTCAGCTCGTTTAGATTTGAGTGGTCTTAATACAACAAATTTTGTTAAGTGGTTTTGATAAAAGACACTATAATAGGCTTTACAACAATACCCCTTTTAATACCTTTCTGCTTTTCGGATTGCTGTTTAGGACATGTATGGAATTCCTAGGTAATGTGTATAATAAAATTTATTTCACATATTTCCTGTCGATTTTACACATTATATACATTTCCTAGGAATTCTATTTAATGACAGATTACATACATTTCCAATAACATATATAATAAAACCCATTCGAGTGACCCACTGTAATCGCCTTGGTTGGAATAGCTTCACCGAACCGTCAAAATCGACTCGAATTGATTTGATTACTAATCAATATTTGCTGGTTTAGCTCTGAAACAAGTTACACATTTACCTATGACTCTTTTGACTAAATTTTTTATGGACAATGGCCAATATTTTGTCCGTACGGCAGCGATCGTTTGTTGTACGCCAGCGTGTAACTGCTTAATGTGCTCATTTTGAATTACTAATGTTGTGAATGGATGTTACATAGGAAAATGTATAACTTGTTTCAGAGCTAAACCAGCAAATATTGATTAGTAATCAATATTTGCTGGTTTAGCTCTGAAACAAGTTACACATTTTCCTATGACTCTTTTGAGATTGGGAAGATCGCCCATTAAGTAATGGGCGATCTTCCCACGGACAGAGTAACATGTGCTAGAGCCTTTCAAAATGTAGGGGTGGATTACTTCGGTCCACTTTATATCCGTGAAGGAAGCCGCAGAAAATATAATGTAACGAAGACCTACGGTGCTGTTTTCGTATGTTTCGCAACCAAGGCAATACATCTAGAACTTGTGGGTAATCTAACAACCGATTCATTCATGGCTGCGTTGAGGCGATTCATTTCAAGAAGAGGAAACGTGTCCAATCTATATTCCGATAACGGAACACAATTTGTGGGAACAAATTCCGAATTAAAGAAGATGATCAAACAACTGAATTCCCAGTATAATCAGGAGGAGCTGCAGGCCTACTTCGCCCATAATCAAATAAAATGGCATTTTATTCCACCAAGGTCGCCACATTTTGGAGGTTTATGGGAGGCAGCAGTGAAATCTGTAAAAACGCATCTCACTCGCATAAATGGTAAAAGTTCCTTGAATTACGAAGAAATGTATGTACACCCTATTACTCCAAATTGAAGCCACACTCAATTCTCGTCCTATAACAGCCATTTCAAATGATCCCAATGATTTAACCTTTCTCACACCTTCCCACTTTCTTACTGGTTCCATATCTGCTACCATTCCGGAACCTAGCTTGATAAACATAAAATTAAATTCCTTATCAAGATGGCAATATGTTCAACAAATACGTGAACATTTCTGGAAGCGATGGCACAGAGAATACCTGAATCAACTGCAAAGAAGAAACAAGTGGAATGTAAACACCGAGCAGCAACTACGTCCTGGGCGCTTGGTAATCATCCGAGAAGACAACACTCCTCCTTGCCAGTGGATTCTAGGCCGAGTTTTGGAGACCCATCCAGGACGAGATGGTATTAGGCGTGCGGCAACAGTACAGACTTCAAATGGTACGGTGCAAAGAGCAAGTGTGAAATTGTGCGTGTTACCAGTGAACGATGACTAAGTCCCGCGAGTGCTACGTTCTGTTGAAGGCGATGTCTTCAAGGGGGGCGGTTATGTTAAGAACTTAACATCTTTTATTTTATTTCATATTATTGTTTCTTGTTTTACTCGTATATATGAATGTCTTTCTTTATTTTTACGTGTTATCATATTTTTGTAATGTATGTTTATTTTTCAACTTTTAAAATAAATTGGCACTTAATGTATTTTTTACATATAAATATTACGCATACTGATGCGGAGCCGGCTTCGGGCGCATGCAGTCTCACCAGCCGAATTTATTGTCTGCCGGCAGAGTTACACGACTGTACACCGAAAGCGATGCAAGGCCTCCTATGTGTACGGACGGACGGCAGTGTCTGACATGTGCGTACATATAGGGACCATTAGCTCCACGAGCGATGCACATGTATATATGCTGTAATCTTATGTTCGATGCAAGAGCGGCCCCGAAATTCTCGGCGCACACCGAAATAAATAAATGTGTATTTGAACTGATGTTTGAGTTTTATTTTACGGTACTTTCAAACTAGGAAGTTTCCTTAACACCTTTTATGCCACGACCTCTATATACTTTACCTGACTAGCATATCGACTCGTGGTCGAAACACTCCTGGCGGCCTTTAAAGCAGTATAGGTCGCCGCCGCTACGCCCGTTGCGGATAAGGGAGGGGACCCTCTTACTCCTTAAAACAACGATGAGAAAAAAACGCCACCTACCTTTTAAGTAACTAATAAGCTTCCTGAAGGTGATCTTAACCGAAGGGTACGTTCAAAGTGTTCGTTCAACCTCGCTCAGCAATAAAACATAAGTAAGATTTGTTATCAAATAAAAGTCAAAAGCCTAATAATATGGGCGCCATTTTCTACATTTGAATCTGTTCTTTGTGCTTCTTGCCCTAATTTTATTTTTTAACGATTATATCCTACATAAATGTAATTAGAAATTTAATTTTAGTATATTAACTGTAGGCATTTATTTTGTGAATATTGCATATGAGAATTTCTATCTACACAGCACATACTTATAATTTCCATTATGAAATAAATAACAAAGTGCAATAAATTTGTGTGATATTGAAACAAATTTATTGATTACACACTGCTATTGAGAAATACAAAGACATTGTGAAAAATAAATAAACTAATACAATATCAATATACATACGAGTGGTCGTTTTTATATTCCCGGACTAGGCATGAAAAAGAAAGTTTCGAGCAGCAATAAAAATTTATTTTTCAATATAGTCTATTTCAATATGTATATCTAGTGATAGTAGTATTTAAAGACCGGACACGAACGGTTGATGACTCATCGGCCATGGGCGCAATATTGCAATGTTGTATTTTTAAAGAGGTTTTAATTTTATTTATATAATTTGATAACAAGTGGCTGGTGATCTATAAAATACAAAATACGTTATTATTTGTTAATTTTGTAGTTCAAGTCGAGTAAAGGAGTATTAGCACATATACGAGATCTTTTATTGCTCCAAAGACGAAGAAATCTAATGGTGAAAGATCTGGGGAACGTGCAGCCCACAAAACAGGACCATTTCTGCCGATCCACGAGTTTGGAAATAATTCATCTAAATATCTTTTGACCTGTGCCTGATAGTGAGGCGGGGCACCTTCGTATTGAAACCACCATAAATTTGTACGGGTCTGTAAATTTAATTCATCTAGGATATTGTCGAAATCTTCCCTAAGAAATTGCAAATATCGATTTCCGGTTAAAGTTTCATTAAAAATAAATGGATCAACAAGTTGCGAACCAATAACACCACACCATGAATTGAAGCCAAACCTAATCTGGGGTCGCCTTTCTTCTAAACGGTGAGGATTTATTAGCGCCCGTAGGTATTCATTATGGCGATTGAACATGCCGGAGTTTGTAAAATGTGTTTCGTCGGTCCATAAGATCTGCATCGGAAAGTTGTTATCTTCATGGCACATATTTACGAACCAAGCACAAAAATTTAATCATCTAGAGTTTGACCAACTTGTGCAAGTTGCCGCGTTGATGTTGATGGATTCTGATTAACAGCAGCTAAAACATTTACCTGCGTGTTTTCATTAATATTACCCTTATTTCTAGGTTTAACAAAACTTCCATACTCTTTTAAATTATAGTATAAATTCTTGAAGGTGTCTAACGATGGTTGAGGGCGATCAAAATACGTTTCAATTATTAATATCGCGTTTTCCATGGCAAGACATGATTCTTGTTAAACATAATAATAGTGTATTGTGTTGTTATTTATTAAAATAAGTGCTATGACCCTTACATCATTGCAAACAGAAAAAATGCACTATTAGAATATGTCATAGCCAACTATGGTGTTCATTAAAAAAAATAAGACTTTGCTTGCTAACTCAAAAATGCTAAGCAAAATTAAAAATTTAAGAAGATGTCGTTGTTTGAAATTGAATTTCTTAAGAACAATATTTATCAATTTTTTTTTCTACCTTTATGAATAGAAGAGTTATAGCACTGAAAATCTGCAAATCTTTCTCAATTTAAGCTAATGCGTATCTCTCCTCTTATGGTTTTCGAGATCCCCATACAAATAATGAAAAAAAACTGACCCTGTATAACAATGTTTTATACATTGATCTACCGCAAGGCTGTTAATCAGAATCCATCAACATCAACGCGGCAAATTGCACAAGACGCTGGTACCTAACGCACAGTAGTGAGAATTTTATCAAAACATAAGTACCATCCTTATAAAAAATTAGATGGTCAAACTCTACACTCTGGAGAGGATGAAAGACGATTACATTTTTGTGCTTGGTTCGTAAATATGTGCCATGAAAATAACAACTTTCCTATGCAGTTCTTATGGACCGACGAAACACATTTTACAAACTGCGGCATGTTCAATCGCCATATTAGTAAGCACGTGTAAAAGGGATTTCGGCTATTTACGGTAACAGATAAAAAGGCGATCATACCTGGCACTCCTCTCGCTGCAGAAGGCCATATGATGTTCGAAATATTCCTTCCAGACCAAGTGAATTTTGCAACATGGGCACTGTATGAGTTCTGGAATTACGTGAAAAACACACTTATTAAATGACATGCAAAACTGACATTAATGTAGTATTTGTGGAAAAGCAAAAATCGTTGAGTATCGTGGATATTAAAGTATACTAGAAAGCACCAAACAATACACTTTCAGCATAAACGAAAAATAATGACGTCTGCATTGCCAATTTCATAACAACGAACATAATTACTTTATACATAACTAAATTTATAACTTCATTAAGGTAGAATATATTATATGTATATAATAATAATTACTGGTTTATTTTAATCATTAATATTAATTAAAAATGATAAAGTTGGTGTTATTTTAGCCAGTTTTACTCGAAATATTAACATCGGATGTTGGCTTACATGAAACGTCTTTTGCACTTCGCTAGCCATTTTGAATTTTGAGTTATTTGCACTCATTTGACAGCATTATAGATTTTGGTTGCAGTTTATGTTTGTTATATTATTGTAGTATTATAATTAAAAGTTATTTTTAGAACTAACGATGCTTAAATCGTTCAGTAGTCAGTCAAAGGAGCTCATTAGCTCGCTGATTACATATTTCGTAAACGGAATAGCGGTGGTGTTCTCTTACCGTTGACAAGTGTTTAGAGAGTTGCACAATCTACATATTTCCGTTGAATTTGGCAGTAGTATTTCTGACATGTAAACAAAATGATGCTCACCGAAATCCTAAAAAAACGTTTCAGGAAAACACCTGTATGTGATTACTCCTACAATAAAAGCAACAATACACGATCATATATACGATCTGTATCAAAACAGTAAATTGCTTATACAACTCAATGAAAATAAAAAGAATATAATGTTAATTGTGTTGTTTTAGAACAACACTTTACATGAGCTTCGTTATTACCACTGCTAGGGGAGCATCATATCTTTGATGGCCCTGTTGATTCTTTTGGTAGAGTACTAGCAGATACTGGTTTCAAAGATAAGAAAGACTGTCCACAAAGAAGATTAATGGAACAAACACGTGTTGATCTTACTCGAACTAATTTTCTAAGCAAATATAGGAATAATTTACAATCTGAAAGTCTACTGGAACGTGTCTATTTGGATGAGACTTGGATTTTTGAAAATGGCACTGTAACCAGATCGTGGCAAGATGATAGTTCGAAAGTAGACGGCATGAGGTAATGCTCTGTATTAAAATTGACACGTGTCAAGTAATGCAAATTTTGCTTTGCTTTTAGGTTCATAGTCATTTATGCAGGTACATGTAATGGTTTTATTGACAGTGCCTCTTTAGTATTTTTTTTCATTTATATGATAAATCACCCAATAATCCTTGAAACAAAGATCACATAAGAGAGTAGTTAAGAGCCATAATATACTAGATGCATACAGGTGTACAGTGGTGGGAAGCTCAAATGAAACACCTCATGATGCGTTTCCTTTTCTAGGGCATGGAGCAAGATTGGTCGACTGTAGTAGCTTATAAACGCTTGTGTAAATAATCTAAAAATGAAAGTGCAAAGTAACGGAGATCTAAATGAGATCTTACTTTTTTACAAAATATTTAAAAACGTATAATACATACACATATTTAATATACCACCACGCCAATGAAAGGATGTATTATAAAGCCGGTTTATGTTTTTTTTTTTTTTTTTTTTTTGGAAGGATCACGCTCCATATGACATTTCTGAGAAGAACGTCATTTATTCTGTCGTCTATTTAAAATTGTATTTTTCTATTAATATACCCAGAAGCGCTTCAAAGTAATTTTATATTATGTTAGTTTTATTTGTTATATTTATAATTAACACTAGGTAATTTCAAAATAAGTCAAAAAGAGACATAACAAGGAATAAATCCATAATATGAAAAAAATTGTCGGTTGATTTATGGATTCATTTAACATGAATTTAACAAACAAAGACTAGGTTTAGTATTTTTGTTAATGAATTAATACTTGCAGAGGAACTTTTTGTTGTTGAATAATGTTTAATACTTTTTAAATAAAACATATCACATTGACATAATCTCTTTATTACACACCCTGCTCCTGCCTTGTACAACAACAACTATATCTACACAGTTTCTCTCTCTGTCTATTGCACAGGTACCAACCTAAATCTATTACATATATACATTTAGTTATGTTTACCTATATTAACACTCTCCCTTAAACGTAACTTATGTATAAAACGTTCTAACAGAGTAAACAGTATATAACAAACTCATTAACTATGAAATGTTTAAATTATAACAATGTTTTCGAAAAACATTTGCCCCCAAACCTTTTGTAAAAATGTCTGCGAGTTGATCCATGGATTCAATGTATTTAAGTTTGATTTTACCATTCTGCACTTCTTCTCTGATAAAATGATATTTTACGTCGATGTGTTTTGTGCGTTTCATATTTTCTGAGTTATGACTGAGAGCTATGGCACTTTGATTGTCTTCGTATAATGTTATCTCACTTTGAGTGAATATTTGCAAATCTGCCATTAACTTTTTCAGCCATATTCCTTCGCATGCCGCTAATGTTAATGCATTATATTCAGCTTCGGTTGATGATAATGCGACTGTATTTTGTTTCTTTGAGCCCCATGATACAACATTATCGTTAATTTTAAATACATACCCACTCACTGATTTTCGATCTACGGGATCGCTTCCGAAATCAGCGTCACTATAGCCTTCCAAAATGAGATTTGTCGAACTTTTCATATACATCAATGAATAATCTCGCGTACCTTTTAAATATCGAAGGATACGTTTCAAGTATGTCCACATTTCCTCTGTTGGGCTTTCCTGGTATCTGCTAAGATAGTTTATAGCAAACATGATATCCGGCCTGGTACTGAGAGCTATGTACATCAAACTTCCAACCAAGGCACGAAATGGTTGATTTGTAATCCTGGCTGGATCTGTGTTTCTCAGCAGTTTCAGATTAGTTTCTATTGGTGTCGATATTACATTGCAATCAGTCATATTGTATTTATTTAGTACAGTTTCAATATACTTCTTCTGATTCAGTTTTACCGTTCCTTCTTTTTCGTCCCATTCAATATCTATACCTAGAAAGTGATTCAGTTCTCCAACATTTGTCATTTCAAATTTCTTACTAAGTTCTTCTTGTAACTGCAGTATATCGTCCCTTTTTGTTGCTGCGATTATTAAATCGTCGACATATATTAATATATAGATCCGACGCTCTCCCTTAATTTTTGTATATAAGCAACTATCATTTTCGGATCTGATAAAACCTAATTTCAATATGAAGTTGTTAAAACACTCGTTCCATTTCTTAGGTGAGGTTTTTAATCCATATATCGCACGTTTTAGTTTACAGATTAAATTTCCCTTTCTTTCAAAACCTACTGGTTGTTCCATGTAAACTGGATCTTCATTTTCGATTTTCCCGTTTAAAAACGCTGTTTTTACATCTAACTGTACTTTATGCAATTTTAAATGGTTTGCTACCATTATTAATAATCGAATTGTAGGCATTTTTGCAACCGGCGCATATATGTCTTCTTTCATGGTCATTCCTCCATTTTGCATAAAGACTCTTGCTACAAGCCTTGCTTTAAATCGCTCGTTCTTTTCTTTTTCTCTTTTAATTGTATATACCCACTTACAGTCAATTACATGTTCATTTTCTGGTCTTTCTACCAGATCCCAAACATCATTTTTCTGCATTGATTCCATTTCTTCTTGCATTGCTGCTTGCCATTTATGGCTATCTTCACCATTTATTGCATCCTCATAGGTCTCTGGAACCTTCTCTGAGCATGTTAACAATGTGTCAACTACATAATCTTTGAAACGTTCTGGAAGTTTCCTAGTTCGTTTCCTTTCCACATTATTTTCATTCTCTGTGTCACTTTCTTCTATCACCTCTTCTTTCTCTATTCGCGTTTCTTTCTCCTCATCGAATGCCTCAAATGTCAATTGTCTTGCAGGTTGATTCGGTGAATTTAAACTTTCTATCGTTTTGGTTTCATCGAAAGTAACATTTTTCGAAAATTTGAATTTTCGTTGTGTTGGCTCCCATAACTTATACCCATTCTCCACATAACCAACGAAAATACATTTCTCATTTTTAGCATCGAATTTGCTTCTGAACTGTTTCGGAATATACTTGTACGCTATACACCCAAAGACCTTTAATTTACTTACATCCGGTTTCCTTCCAAAGAACATTTCGGCTGGCGTTTTACTTTCTTCTAATGCATTCGTAGGACTTCTGTTCAATACATACGTCGCCACCCTTACAGCTTTTCCCCAGAATTCCTTTGATAAGTTTGACTCCAGTATCATTGCTCTAGCTCTTTCGGCAATTGTCCGGTTTGCTCTTTCAGCCACTCCGTTCAAGTGAGGATTATAAGGTCCTGTGTATTGTATCTTAATGCCCCTATCTTTACAAAATTCTATAAAATTCCCGGCCTTGTATTCGCCTCCCCTATCACACCTAACAGTTGATATTCTAAGATTAAAATGGGCAGTTACATATGCTTCATACTGTACAAAATATTTGAACATTTCACTCTTAGCTTTTAATAAATATACTATTTTAAATCCAGTAAAATCATCAATAAATGTAAGAAAATATGATTCATTATTTATAGTCTTAGGATAAAATGGACCACATATATCAGTATGAATAAGTTGTAATGGTCTTGTACTTCTACCTTTGATTATTTATTTCCCAACCTTTTCTGTCTGTTTACTTTGCACACATTTCTCACATTTACCCCTATCCCCTGATTTTGGAACAGTTAAAGATAACCCTTCTACCATATTTTTATTCTTCAATTTAAATAAATTATTATAGTCCATATGCCCATACCTTTTATGCCATTTTTCTAATTCTTCTGTACTACTTATACAACTATAGCTTTCCCCCACATGTTTATCTAACTTAAAACTAATCTTATACAAATTTCTGTCTCTAAATCCAACATTTAACACCTTGTTATTCTTTATTAATAACACTTTTCCATTATTAAAAACAACCTTAAATTCATTTTCCTCTAATCTAGGTACTGATAACAAATTATATCGCAATTGTTCCACTAATAATACATTATTAATGCTACCTAAACATTTATTTTTACCAGCTTCTAGCAAAACCTCTATTTCCCCTAATTTTGTAGCCTCCATTGCAGTATTTTCTTTTGCCGCAATTATTTTTATTGGTTTTTCTAATTCAATTTTATTACTTAATAATTCTTCATTATTAATCATATGCTCTGTGACCCCTGAATCTACAATAAACGTAATAACATCTGTATGTTGTTCTTGTGTTAATAAAGATAACGTAGAAGATAAAAATGCAACCCGTTCATCTTCTACTTGCCTTTCTACAACATTCGCTTGTAATTTTGTTCTACATTCAAATCTACGATGCCCTATTTTTCCACATCTATAACAAACTGTATTACATTTTGTAGAACTATGTACAGTGTCATTTACATTTATTTTTCTCTTATCAGTAAACTTTTGTTTATTTTCATTACTTATTCTACCACCTACCTGATTTGAATGATTCTTAAAACTATTTATATTTCTACGACTATTACTATAAAATACTGTTGTATCTGCCTGGCACGTTCTTCTGTCATCCGAACCCATCTTCTTCTTCATATCGTAGTCCAATAACTTCGGTTTCACGAACTCCACCGTCAGTAGCTTGGGATCCTGAGTTTCCAGGGCTGTTACAATTCCATCAAATGATGTTGGTAAAGTTGATAGCAGATGACATACAACCAAAGTATCATCCATATTCGTTCCCACTGCTTTAAGTTCTCGCACCAACTCATCGAAGTTCTTAAAATGATTTTCCAGACTTTCGGTTTCTGCATATTTCATTTCTAATAACTTTTTCCACAAATATAATTGCGATGCCACCCCTTTTCTTTCAAAGGTATCTGTTAATATCTTCCACATTTCGTAGGAACTATTTTTATTCTTGACATATTCAAGGTACTCGTTCGCAATACATTGAATAATTAATACCTTGCATTGCTTGTCTTTCTTTTGTAAATCAGCTGATGATTCTTCGGTAATATTTTCTTCTATACATTGTTTCACCTCTAGTTGATCTAATACTGCCTCTACTCGAAATTTCCAACTATTAAAGTCCTTTCCGCTAAAACGATCAAGTCCATATCGTTCAACGCTGCCTGCCATTATTCTCGCACGTTTTTTTTTCAAACTGTTTTCTCCGCCAATGGACAATACACCACCATTTAAACTACCACCGCGCGCGCGCGGGGGGGTGGGGGGAAGGGGCGGCAAAACATCAACAAATTGGTATAAATCAACCGAAATACGAGTGCGGACAACGAATGGGTACAGAAAGCAAAAACAAATATTCTTGCCGGCCCCTTATGTGAAGGGGGCGGCAACAACAGAACGGAATTTGCACCGAGGGAAGACAGATGGTAAAAAACTTTAGGGGTGGTGAGAACTGGAATCCTGGGTGGTGGGAAAGGGGCGACAAACACGAAAAGTACAAACGCGCGGGGGTGAAGGGGAAGGGAGATGGTAAAGAAGTAAAAAAATCTATAAATTAAGGGAACAATCATTGCAATGATTGCAGTATAAATCATGTAAATGTGCAAAAAGAGAATTATGAATGTTTGAAAAAATGAAAGAAAACATAAATATTCTCTATATCATTCCGTACTAATTTACAGGATATTATATAATTTTAAAAGGCATGTTAAAAAATCAATGAAAGAAACTACAAATTTATAAATAATATACACTTTATAACGTCTTTTGTTACTGATTTGCATATAATTTTCAAATAAATATTGAAAAATACAAGTGGTTTGTTCGACCATCTATCTAGTATATAACTCTATGGATGACAGTCGTTGTGTCCGATTCCGCATGAGAGTTGGAATGGGCTTTCTCCATTAGGTGGTTTAAGGTTAGGTTTCTTGTTTTGTGTTTGTTGAGAAAAGTTGTTAAAAAACATAAAAATCAAATGTAATTGTTGTGTGGTAAAGTGAAATAAACATCATTTATTACAATCTTCATAATTTTAACAGTGTGTATAACAGATATGACTAAAAATTTAACATAGAAAAATCACTCGGTGAGCACATTAATTATTAATTATCTCCGTTCCTGTGGGTGAGCGCGGATTAATTTATAAGTAAAAGTTGTTCAATTAGAGCTCCTCTACAAGGTACACTATTTTTTTTGTCAAAAATCAGTTGCACCCATATTCTCCAAAAACTCCCTATTCCGTTTAATTAACTAACTAACTACCTAACTACGGACCTCTGCTACCATGTTGAATAATGTTTAATACTTTTTAAATAAAACATATCACATTGACATAATCTCTTTATTACACACCCTGCTCCTGCCTTGTACAACAACAACAACAACTATATCTACACAGTTTCTCTCTCTGTCTATTGCACAGGTACCAACCTAAATCTATTACATATATACATTTAGTTATGTTTACCTATATTAACATTTGTTCCTTTTTTCTTCTATCGGACGTAAATTTAATCTCCTCTACTTACAAATTTTTGTTCCTTTTACGAATATATCCGAAATTTACCATAAAACTATACTTTTATTTCTCTTATGAACGTGAGTTTGTGTAAAGTATAAGCGAACTTTTAATCATGGAAGCGAGAGGATATACCAGTGATTTTGCTAAAGGACAGATTCTCACTATGTATGAAAACGGCCATACTCTTAGCATCGTTTCTCAACCTTTTTTATGTCGCGATCCACGAAAAAGCCAAAAAGTTAAGTAAAAAGTCTCCCGACCCCGTACTATAAAATTACATATTATAACATTTTAATTGTTTATTCCTACGTTTAATAAATAATTTTTATTATTTTATTTTATTACGTCTCGATATTGTAAAAAAAATATGTTTTTGTCTCCTTCCGGACTTATCATAATATTGGTGATAATCAATTAAAATATATTATTTTAAATAACTAATTTCATAAATAGTAACTTTTTCAGAGCTCCCCCAGCTGATAAAAACGCTAAACTGCGCATTATAAATATAAATTTTCGGACCTATAAATCGCGCCCGTTTATTTGAGAGTCTATAAACTTACGACTGTCCTAGGCGAGGTTTTAACCTGTGCGGTGTACTTGCGCAAACCTGTCAAATAAGCCGCTCGCGCATCCCGTGGCACATACCTACGCTATTACAGGTTCGTACATGTTAATTGCTTCAGTTATAAAAACAAAAGGACGCGAGGCAGAGCTTCATTGTTATTTTCATTTTTACTGAAGTAGCAGCATATGGAAGCAAGTACATACAACAACTATCTTATCTCACTCCCTCAGTGTTTAATGTTTTTAAAAATAGATAACAGTGAAAAATCGGTTAAAAAGTTAAATTAAAATGGACAAATTTGTGACAAAACGAAGTGTTCCTTCTACGTCTGGTGAAACGGTGAAGAAAAAGATCAGGTTATACAACGACACATATTTGAAATATGGATTTATTGCATTGGATGACAAGCCACAATGTGTTGTTTGTTTTGAAGTCCTATCTGCAGAAAGCATGAAGCCTTCAAAATTACTCCGGCATCTGGAAACAAGACACCTGTCTTTACAAGGCAAACCGTTAGAATTCTGCGAGCGTGAGTCACTTGTTTTCGAAAATCAACAAATTGCTATAAAAAAATCCAGCCGTAATGAGACTGCGGCACTTCATGCATCCTACTTAGTAGCACTGCGAGTCGCGAGGAAATCTAAGCCCCATACTATTGCGGAAAGGCTCATTTTACCTGCTGCCATTGATATGGTCAATATGATGATAAGTCCAGAAGAAGCTAAAAAATAAAAAACTATACCCCTTTCAAATGATACAATATCGAGGCGTATTAATGAAATGGCTATCGCTATTCACAACCAAATAATTGAAAAAGTTAAATTAAGTGAATTTTTTGCCATTCAGTTTGACGAGTCAACAGACATATCGAACTTGCCGCAATTTTTATGTTTTGTTCGTTATGAATGTGAGGAGTCTATTAAAGAAAATATGATGTTTTGCAAATCAATTCCTGGTCGAGCATCAGGCGAAGGACTTTTTAACACATTTATTGAAGCAACACAAAACGAAAACTTGGACTGGAATAAATGCATTGCAGTATGTACTCATGGCGCGAAAGCGATAACAGGGAAGAACAGTGGCGTGATAGTAAAGTTAAAAGATATTATGCCGCATGTGGAATGGACGCACTGCTTTTTTCACAGACATGCGCTTGCCACAAAAAAGATGCCGAACAATTTACAAAATGTTTTATCACAAGCTGTTAAAATTGTTAACTTTATCAAAAGCCGACCGTTGGAAACTAGATTGCTTTTCACACTCTGCGAAGAAATGGGTGTCGATAACCATTCACTGCTTTTCCATTCTGAAGTGAGATGGCTGTCGCGTGGAAAAGTTCTTACAAGGCCTTTTGAATTGCAAGATGAATTAAAAATCTTTTTTACAGATAAAAATAGTTCATTTTTAGAATTTTTACAAGATAAAGAATCTTTATTACTATTGGCTTACTTGAGTGACATATTTTCACATTTGAATGACTTAAATACGAGTTTACAAGGCCGTAACAAAAATATTTTACTTATGACAGATAAAGTCAATGCCTTTATCAAGAAGCTTAGTATTTGGATTATACGCCTTGAAAAACGAAATTTTGATGTATTTTCTGCAACTTCTGATTATATTAACAAAAATTCGAATTTAGAAAATTCAGTTATTGATCGTCTGTTGGAGAGCATGAAAACGCATTTAGGTGAATTGAAGATTCAGTTACTAGAATATTTTCCAAATGACAATAATGATTTATCGAAAAGATGGGTTCTCAATCCGTTTGATGACAATATTGTTGCAGCTGCCGAGTTACGAACTGAGACTCACAATCAACTCATTGAGCTATCGGCTGATAAAACTTTACAACTGGAATTTTTATCTCAAGATTTAAGACGTCTTTTTGATGATGAAACAGTTTCGAAAACGTTTTGAAACTGTTGCGATCGCAACGTCATCAATATTATCACAAAAATGCACCAGTTTTAAAACGTTCACGTGACATCTATCAGTAAGGTTATGTTATTTGTGTTTTGAAAACACCAAAACGCCAACAAACAGAGATAGAATGATTGAAACACTTTGGAAAATCGTTTCAAAACTGGTTTAACCGGTATCGTGTATGACGTCACCGTTGCAACACGAAAATATCCTCTTTTAAAACAGGTTGAACCAGTTTGAACACATTTCAACAGAAAAAGACGTCTTTAGATAAATTTTGGCTTGCACGACGATGTGAATACGGAAGCCTAGTAACGGAAGCTTTGAGAACATTAATACCTTTTGCTACCTCTTACTTATGCGAAAAAGGTTTCTCGTCTATGGTGGCTTTGAAAACTAAATACAGAAATCGTCTGTTATCACTCAATAATAATTTACTTATGAGTGTTTGCAATGATGATCCACATATAGAAATACTTTTAAGTGAGAAACAATGCCAAATATCCCATTAATTAATTAATGTTTATGATTAATCAGTTTAATTAAATAAAGTAAGCTATAAGTGTTTATTTTTGCATGTTGTTATTTATTACATTGTAATATTTAATTTTATAACACGAAACTAAAATTTATTCCTTTAATAAACGATTTTTTTGTATAGTTTGTATGTTTCGATGTCTTATTATTTTTCAACAGACTACGACCCCTTTTAATAACAAACGCGACTCCCCTAGGGGTCGCGACCCACCGGTTGAGAAACGATGTCTTCGTGTAAATAAGTCGGTAAGTAGCACTTTGTTTGATTTTTTTACAAGATTGATTTTTAATTTTAATAACTTTAGAAAAAAGACAATACGTTGAAACCGCATGCTTGCAAGCGCAAATTTTCTAATTCAAATAAATTATAAAGGTTGTGCATGAAACAAGTGTAGAATAATCTATTTTTATTAAAACAAACATTATAAACATAATCTTAAAAAATGATGGCTTCACTCCTTTTATTTATTATATCTCGAGTGTTACAATCCTATAACTTTTATAAAAATTAGAAAAGTTCATCAGCTGTATCTACTATACAGATCATTAAAATCAAAAAAACTATTGAAATTCGTTTAGCTTACTTTTTAGCTGCTATAACATTTCGGATGATTTTTGAAAAATTTTCTGCTTTCTTCAGATATCGACTATTCGTCGTTTTAATACCGAAGGGAATATGCGACGACGACAACGATCACAAGGCTTGAGAAAAGTTACTACAGAAGCAGAAGATCACAGAATAATTAATACAACTTCACAACACCCGTTCTATACAAACAATAGAATTTTGGAAACAGCCGGAGTACAGTGCTCTAGGTATACTATTGCAAACAGATTAAAAGCTGCTGGTCTCCGATGTCGTCGGCCTGTCTCAAGGCATGCTCTTCTACCGCGACACACCCAAACAAGAATAGAATTCGCGATCCAGCACCTGTATCAAGACTGGACGAATGTCGTATTTAGTGACGAAAAGGTCTTCCGTTCTATTGAAGCAGTACAAATGCTAGTACATCGTCATGTAGGCACTAGATTTGCTGCACCTTATGTTAGAAAAAGCCAATCAAGTGGAAGGATTAGTTTAGGTTACTGGGGATGGATGACTTCGCATGGACCAGGAAAATTAGTAGAAATTCGTCCACGGCGCACATAGGTTGATTATTAAGAATTAGCCGGCCAAAAGTCAAATTTAAAAAGTGATGTTAAAAAAACCAAAGCCAGAAATATGTACCAGTAACAATAATTTACTACTCATACTCGCAAATTTTTTATAGCGCGTGCCACGCAAATAATTGAAACTTGGTGATCTGGCAACGTGCATGTCATTGGTCCCATTCAGCAGACGCAACTGTTGTGGAACTGTTGAGGAAACGTCTACTGGATGCATACGCTACATTTGCGCTACATCGAATTACGTCACGATTACATCGACTACTTTACGGAGCGGACGGCCATCTTTTGTAGCGCATTCTATTACCGCTACGTATCGGTAACACGTTGAGTAAGATGGCGCTAACTATATGAATTTAAAAATTAATTGTATGAAATTACAGATGTGGATGAGATTCACAATAGATTAGCGTCGGGTAGTTGTTTTATCGAAGGTAATTTTATGTAAAACTTAATTACTACTAGCTTTTACAGATGAAGAATATTTTGCGCATTACATACAACGTAAATGTTCTTTTGAATGTAGTGTATCACCAATGGTGACAACAAGTGACAACAGTCAACAGCCAAGACTAATCAAAACAAATAATAATAATAATAAAATAACCTTTATTTCGCAGTTGCTATTAAAATATGTATACAAATATATTACTTACAAACTAAAACTTTTTCTATAATATACTTACGGACTAGTTCTTCAATATTCTAATGTTCTTAACACTTAAAAAACTACAATTTAATCACTACTAAGTGAATCAACCCTACTTACTATTTAATTGCTACATATATTTAAATTTCCATTCTTGTTTACCTATTATTCGTTTGTAGTTTATACAATTTCTATCAAGCACTGTGATTAGTGTCAATATCCACTTTAAATTTATCATTTGTTCTTACATATTTATACACTTATATACAAGTATAATTAAGCTATTACATTTATTTGTTAAATGACTACCAGCACAAAGACCACACTTGCAGCACAATTACCACGTGTGATATATAGTGTAATAGATAGAAGTAGAGTTGGTAGTAGGGATGGGATATCGGTCGTTAAACATCGATATCAAACATCGATGTTAACATCGTTGATTAACATCGATGGTTGCAAAATATCGACTACCAAACATCGATGTTTTTAAACATCGATAATTTTATTTTTAGATTTATTTTTTGGCAGTTTAACAAAAACTTTAATTAATTTACGCCCTTTAAAAAATGATATAAAAGATATCATTATTCATAAAATTAATGAAAGAAACGTGGCTCATATATATACATTTATAATATGTAGTTAACGTTAGAAACTACTCAAAAAAAAACTATATAAAAAAACAATATGCAATTACGCATGAAACAACCCCATGACTTAAAAAATATATACATTTACGTGTATCAATACTTTTAAGAGAACGATTTCTATTTGGAATTTTATAGTCTTGCATTTTTTTGACTACTCTGGCAAATACCGAGATACATATGGATATGGTTTTATATTTCTAATGTGTCATCTTGCATCTATACGTGTATGATTGGACGCACTAGGGAATTCCCCGAAGAGGTATACATCGGTAGTGTCTATCTCCCTTCTTTTTCTATGAAAATACGTTTACCTGCTTCACTCATTCTGCGTGCATACATAATTTAACTCTTATTCTGCACATTAAAAGTACTATAAATTTAGATATTTAATTATATATTATTTAAATATTTATACTGAGTAATATTTAAAAGAGCCTAAAATGAAATATTCGAATTTATATGGTATACCACTGTGAAATTTAAATACTTCTTTTATTCGTAGACAATCTTAAATCTATCGGTAGTCGGTAGAAAGTAATAAGTCACAACATACTCTTTAACAGTGCAATCTAATGTTTGTCCTTGAATTTTAAAAATACTGTGGCGAGAGTGGCTATGTCTGACCATAACGATTGAATTCTTTTGACAGCTCCTTTATTTATTACGCATAATGCTTGTCTTGAGGCTTGTGTCTATAGTATAGTCCATGCTGAAATGTTTCTGGGATAGTACAATCACATACAATAGCCTGTATGTGAGGTGCTATTAGGAAACATTTTTGTATTTGTTAACAGAGGACGCTTTTTTATTTTTGTGATTAGTGCTAATCTGTGGTGCTAATACATTTTGTCAAGCTTAAAAGTTCGATGTTCAATATTTTTCTTCTAACATCGATAGTTTATCGATAATTCTAAATTGCAAACATCGATGCAAAAACATCGGACATCGATCCTAAAATATCGATGTTCAATGAACATCGATGTTTATCGCCCATCCCTAGTTGGTAGTAACTTGAACCTGATCTATGAGGACAGGGTATGGTGCATACATAGTGCTTAAGATTAATATTAAATGTTGAGTTGTTAATGAGTTTAATAAATATTGTATTAAAACAATATTGTGTTTTAATAACAATAAGAACAACAAACATAACATGGTGCCGAAACCCATGTAAAAGTAGAGGTAAAAAAGGAAAAGTAGGGTTAGCGTCACTTTAGCCCGCCTACGAAACAGTTGGAAATTGGTTTTGAAAGATAAAAATGGATCAAAAAGGTGTAACGTCCATGATAATGGAAGGTAACCTTTATGAAAATTGGTTATTTTTTAAACAAAGGTTTTGTAATTACCTAAAAGCAACAGCAATGGATTCAAAACCTCAAACTATGCAATGTGCCCAATTATTGCACTATGTAGGAGAAGAAGCGTTTAGAATTTACAATACTTTTACGTTTACTGATGAAGAAGTGGATAAATTGGAGGCATTACTTGACAAGTTTGAAAAACATTTCAAACCGAAAAGTAATGTAGCTAATGAAAGATATAAATTATTCACACGAAGACAACAAGAAGGAGAATCAATAGATCAGTTTATCATTGATGTACAAAACCGTGCCAAGCAATGTGAATTAGATAAGTTGGAAAATAGTTTAGTGAAAACCTGCATAACTATAGGTGTACAAAATGAGTTAATAAGGCAACGATTGTTGGAAGAGGATGAAATTACTTTGGAACAGGCAATCAAAATTTGCAAAAGTATTGAAAATTCAATACAACAATCAAGATCGATGGCTTCTTCAAGTGTTGTGAATGCTGTGAAATATAAAAAAACGAAGCAAGAAAAACTGGGAAAGAAATGGAAAGAGAAGAAAGAACAGACGTCCAACAGTAGTAAGAGTTGTAGCAAGTGTTCTAGTATTCATCAAAAGGGGAAGTGTCCAGCAGAAAAAGCTAAATGTAATTACTGCTTTAAAATGGGTCACTATGCAAAGTGTTGTTACAAAAAGCAAATCAAATGTATAGATAATGAATCGTCTTCAAATGAAGATGAGAATTTTTTTATTGGATCTGTAAGTTGTAACGAACTGCGTCGTTAATCCAAAAGAAAACGCCTTGATTATGCTAATCCGTAATTAGTACAAATATTTTGCCGTATTTAGCAAGGCATTTTCTTTTTTCATAAACGTTTTAACTTTGTAAAATTGTAAATAATTCAAATTCATTATTTAAATGTATGTACATATTTTCATAGTTCCAGTAATTTATCGCAATATTTGCATTTGAAATAGGTATATTAGTTTTATGGAAAATTTTATTGATAATACGTCACACGGGACTACGTGACAAACGGCTGGTCCGCGCTAGTAAGGTGGGGTTTGTACGCACGAACTTTTGGTCGCTGGCGCGCAGATCGGTTGTTATAAAAGGCGAAAATTTAAATATCAAAAGGTAGTCCTTCTCCGGCTTTGGTTCTAGTTTTATACTCTGACAAAGCAATCCGTCTCCGGCTTTGTTTCTAGTTTTATACTCTGACAAAGCAGTCCTTCTCCGGCTTTGGTTCTAGTTTTATACTCTGACAAAGCAATCCGTCTCCGGCTTTGTTTCTAGTTTTATACTCTGACAAAGCAGTCCTTCTCCGGCTTTGGTTCTAGTTTTATACTCTGACAAAGCAATCCGTCTCCGGCTTTGTTTCTAGTTTTATACTCTGACAAGGCAGTCCTTCTCCGGCTTTGGTTCTAGTTTTATACTCTGACAAAGCAATCCGTCCCCGGCTTTGTTTCTAGTTTTATACTCTGACAAAGCAATCCGTCTCCGGCTTTGTTTCTAGTTTTATACTCTGACAAAGCAGTCCGTCTCCGACTTTGTTTTCTAGTTTTATACTCTGACAAAGTAGTCCCTAACCGGTCTCGTTTCTAGTTTTAAACTCTGTCGAGACCATTCTTTACCAAGTTCTTTTCTAGCTTAACATGCTCTGTGGAACTTGGCTTCAGAATTATTTCCGCTAAACCGTTTTCAACCTGCACATATCAATTAATTAATCTAACTTCAGGTTCTGAGTGATTAATTGATCCTGTCTTTCTATTTTGCTTAACTTAGAGTCAATCCGCTAAAACGTTGTCAAACCGCGCATATCAATTAATTAATCTAACTTCAGGTTCTGAATAATTAACTGATCACGTGGAACTAATTTGTTTGAAGTAACATTTAAATTCCTAGTCATTCGAAATACCAGAGTCGTGTTATATTTTTCAGTTTAAATACACACCTCCGGTTGTGTCACGTACGAATGCAACGAATTGTGAATAAATAAACCAATCGGTTATTTTACATTGATTATCGAAAATAAAAGCCATTTATTTTAAATAAGAAATAAAGGTCTAGGTCACATTTATTCGGAAATACATCACTGAAAATTTAAATGTTTATTTACATCAAACGTCAGATATAGAATTTACACTGTATTACCGACTAGCGATGTCCGTAAATTTTGACAAGTACGTTGTATTTCACGCCGAACAATTAGAGTAGATATTTGTATGCGATATAAACTATAGTAGAAATAATTGTGTTGTATTGTAAAAAGGACCCAGCATATTTCATTTGTCATGAAACTGTAAATATATAATATATTTAATTAAGCAAGTCTGATCAATTTGTTTAGAAGCATGTATTAATGCGCACGCCTATTCGCATTACGAATGTCAGATAATTTGTGATATGGGAAACTCGACGTTAACGACAAAATTTTCTTTTTATTTGATACGACTGTTATTTCTTTTCTTTGTAACATATTTCACTGTAAATTTATTGTATATATTCTCGTGTATATATATGTGTGGGACAATAAAATATACTATGCAAGTTTGCGAATGAAATTAAATGAATTTATCCGAAAGCATTTGTTTATTTTTTGTTCGTTCTCTGTTTCTTGCGACATCCTTTAGTAAAGCACAATAATTAAAGCAGAATAGATTACGTACCGTTTAATAATGAATCCAAACTCCGATGTTGTTAGCCGTAGGTAACTTAAACTCACTTTTCTTTCACATTTTCACTATATTTAACTACCGAGAAGAAAGTGAGAAGTGTAGGTGTTTCGACATTGACAGATTGAATAGCGCCGACGCGCTCGGCCAGGTTAAGTTATGCGTGAGCGCGTTCACCGACTAGGAGCAGAATTGCAGGACCTGATCGTCCAGCCGTAGGCGACCGTTCGGACGGTATTTTTGAGCGGTCGTTCGTCGGTGCTAGTTTTATCCTAGGCGCACAGGAGCGTCGCGACGAAGCACCGTCACAAAGTAGTAATAAGAGAAATTTAGATAATGATTGGAATGTTCAGTTAGTAATAAATAATAAGTTTACTAAATTTAAGATTGATACAGGTGCTATGGTAAATGTGATGTCAAGAACGTCATATTTAAAATTAAATGGAAATGTAAACAAGCTAATACCGACTGCAAGTAAATTAACTACTGTAACAAATGAATCAATGCCAGTGTTAGGTACCGATTGTTTAGATTGTAATTATAATAAACAAAATTATAGAATTAAGGTATATATAGTGGATGCAATTACTCCAAATATTTTAGGTTTAACATCATGTCAGAAACTAAATTTAATCAAAAGAATTAATTTGGTTGAAAACACTTCATATAAATCATTGGTAAATGAATTCTATGATATTTTTAAAGGCATAGGTTGCATTAATAAACATTATAAAATAAAATTAAAAGAAAATGTACAGCCAGTAGTACATGCTCCTAGAAAAGTACCATTTGCTTTACAAGATGAATTAAAAAATACCTTAATACGAATGGAAAATGATGGTATAATCAAGAAAGTGGAAGAACCCACAGATTGGGTGAATTCAATGGTAATGGAGGAGGTCTAAGGATTTGCATTGATCCTAAAGATTTAAATCGTGTGGTAAAACGTGAACATTTTCAACTACCAACAGTGGATGACAGCAAGTAAGTTGTCAGGCAGTGTTATTTTTAGTAAGTTAGATGCTTCCTTTGGATTTTGGCAAATTCCATTGGATGATGAAAGTGCTAACTTATGTACGTTTAATACTCCATTTGGCAGATGGAAGTTCCTAAGATTACCTTATGGTCTGAGTCTGTCAAGTGAAGTTTTTCATAAAAAGTTTAGAGAAATTTTTGAACTTGAAGGTGTTCAGGTTTACATTGATGACATTATTGTTTATGGTTCATCAAAAGAACAGCATGATAAAAGGCTAGCGAATGTAATGAAATTAGCTAGAGAAAACAATATAAAATTTAATTTAGAAAAATGTAAATTTGGTCTAAATGAAATTAAATTTCTTGGATTTGTATTTGATCAACAAGGTCAAAAAGTTGATTTAAGTAAAGTAGAGGCAATAAATAGAATGAAAAAACCGTCTACAAAAAAGGAAGTTCAATGACTATTAGGCATGGTAACATATATTTCTAAATTTATACCTAACTTGTCACAGATAACTGAACCGTTAAGAGAATTAGTAAAAAAGGATAGGCTTTGGTATTGGGACAAAGCTCAAGAGCAAGCATTTGAAAAGATAAAGAAATTAATTAGTAATTCACCAGTTTTAAAACATTTTAATGTCAAAGAAAAAAGTTTAATAACTGTTGATAGTTCTAAAAATGCAATTGGAGCATGCTTAATGCAAAAAGGTAATCCTGTTGCATATGCATCTAAAGCATTGACTCAAACTCAAAAAATGTATGCGCAAATAGGAAAGGAATTGTTAGGAATTGTTTATGCTTGTGAGAAATTTCATACATATGTTTATGGTATGGAATTTGAAATTGAAACACACTGTAAGCCATTAATATCAATTATAAATAAACCATTATTGAATGCACCACCTAGACTGCAACGTATGTTATTTAAGCTACAAAAATATAATTTTAACATTAGTTATAAGCGAGGTAAATATATGTATATTGCTGATACACTTAGTAGATCATGTACCAAACAATCATTAAAAGAAGACCAGTTGGATAAAGAATTAAAAGAACATGTCTGTTTAGTTGGCAGTAGTTTGAATGTCACTAAAAATAAACTAAAAGAAATAGAGAGGGAAACAAATAAAGATAAAATTTTGTCAATTTTGAAAGAATTTATTGTTGTTGGCTGGCCAGAAAGTAATGACTTATCAGAAGATTTAAAATTATTTTCTAAATATAGGAATGAAATATATTGTTCAAATGGTATACTGTACAAGAACACTAGAATAATTATTCCCAAAAGTATGCAAAAAGAAATGCTAAACAAGCTTCATTATGCTCATTTGGGAATAGTCAAATGCAAAAGTTTGGCAAGACAATCCATCTTTTGGCCAACTATGAACAGTGATATTGAAAGAATTGTTAATTCTTGTAGAGTTTGTGCAAATTATAAGGAAAATTTAAGACAGCCTTTAATACCGCATTCAGTTCCAGATAGACCATGGCAAAAAGTTGGAATTGATTTGTTTTGTTTACAATCACAAAATTATCTGATTGTGGTTGATTACTTTTCAAAATATGTAGAGCTAGGATTTTTAAAAAATGATACTCGTAGTAGTAATGTTATAAAAAACCTTAAATCAATATTTGCACGTCATGGCATACCGGAAGAAGTTATGTCAGATTGTGGCCCACAATTTTCTTGTATTGAATTTAAAAAGTTCTCTAAGGAATGGGAGTTTAAACACACGACTTCGTCACCTTATTATCCGCGTAGCAATGGTATGGTTGAACGGTCAATAAACACAATTAAAGATATCTTCAGAAAAGCTTCACATGATGGTAGGGATGTTTACTTGGCTCTGCTGGCATATAGAAATACGCCCGTTGACCATGGTATACCATCTCCTGCTGAACTTTTGATGTCAAGAAAATTGAGTTCAATAATACCAATGACTGATAATCATTTGTTGCCAAAAATATCTGATATTGATCGAATAAGAACAAGGTTACAAGAAAGACAACAGAAACAAAAATATTATTATGATAGAGGTACAAAAAATTTAAAAGAATTGCATGAAGGAGACACAGTACTAATAAAAAATCTTGTAAGCAATAAAAAGGACAAAGGAACAATAATGAGTAATAATAATGAGCGTTCTTACAAAGTTAAACTAGAGACTGGAACTATTGCAAATAGAAACAGATTTTACATAACGCCATTACCTGCATTAGAAAATGAAGAAATAAAGGAGACTGAAAATCAAGAAAAGGCTGAGATGGAGGAAATGGTTGAGAGCTGTGAATCAGAATCAAAAATTTCTGACTTTAAGGAATATAAAGACTTAGGTAATGTTTCCACCACCTCGTCTGGTAGATTAATTAAAAAACCAAATAGATTAGATCTGTAGTTTTGTAAATAAAAATTATTGTAAACAAAATTTATGTAAAGAAGGGGAATGTGATATATAGTGTAATAGATAGAAGTAGAGTTGGTAGTAACTTGAACCTGATCTATGAGGACAGGGTATGGTGCATACATAGTGCTTAAGATTAATATTAAATGTTGAGTTGTTAATGAGTTTAATAAATATTGTATTAAAACAATATTGTGTTTTAATAACAATAAGAACAACAAACATAACACCACGTTTCTCCATTTTTACATTCTTTAGCAAAATGATTCTACCCTGCACATTTATCACATCTATTTGTAGGTCTTCATACACCTTATATCTTTTTCATCCTACATTCATTTGTGCCCTGTCTATGATGCTGGAATACATCTCTAGTTGACCAAATAATGTAATATTTCCATAGTTCTTCCAACGAACTATATTAGTAAACCAATTTTTTATTTTACTAATATAGTTTGTTGAGTTCTTCTTTTTCTTGTATGAGTATTTTTTTTCTATTTTAAGTTTAGCTGAGAAATCCTTGTCTACATATGTTAATCATTTTGTATAATAGTCCCGTACACTTTTTCATTGTTTTGATCAATAACATCTTCTTCAACACCAGTAATTATTATTTTCGGATTTCTTAATTTCGGTTCAGAAACTACTTATTTCCAATTTCATTTATGACTCTTCTCTTAATTTTTCAAATAAACAAGAACTGATCAGCTGACTTCTGTCAAGTGTGTTAGCAAGTAGCACATCCAACAACATAACATTAAATTTTGAATTTCACTCAACTGTTGTCGATGTAGCGTACGCTACCGATGGAGCGGAGCATGTGCTTCTGCTGAATGCAACCATTGTTATCAGTGGAAACATTTAGAAAAGATAAATTTTGTGTTTGAAACCAAATTCTTTGATGTTGTAGTGATGGATTCGAATAGTTCAGGTAAGAATCAATAAGTATTGATATGTTTGAACAATATTAAACGTTATTTTGTACTATATGTAGAAGGTCAAAGAAAGGTCGTGTTGTAATAAAATTTTTACTTAATTTTCTCGTTTAATAGACATTAACTTATATTATCGCCTCCTATCGCGTAATGCTTGCTACTGTATTGTTTACTTCATATATTAGCCTAGTTAATGACATACAGTTTGAGTGCGGATAGCTGCGGATGGCCATATTAAAGGGTATTTATTGATAATAAAATAAAAAGCAATTTTATTTAAAATGTAATAAAGTGCGATATTCTTTATTTTAGGTACACCTGGTACCTCGGGCACAAAAACAGTGACTCGTAAATATCTTTACGATCAAATGCAACAGCAAGATTTGCCCAATTTAGATGAAAAAATTAAATATCTGGAAGAGCAGGTGTTGTCCCGTTATGGTGGCACATCAGACAATGTGTTTAATGTGACAAAGTTTAAAACAAAGATTTGCGTACTTTAAAACATCAAAAAGAGAAAAATGGTCTAAAGCCCATAGAAAAGAAGCAATATTTCTGAATACCAATGAAGCTTGGTTAGAAGGAACATTTGAATTTTCAGCAGATAAACAAACTCGGCCAGGTCGGCCTTCTAAAACATTTGCAGATTCTAATGAGAGGACTAAAAGAAGAAAAACTGCAGACGTACGTTCTTCGCTTAATGAAGAAGTTCGCCTAATGAAGAAGTTCATGCAGCGCAAACCACTTTACAAGCTCTAGGAAAAACGAATGCTTCGAAAATATTAAAAGAAATCACAAATTTTCCAACTCGTTCTGTGATATACAGAAAAGCTTACAGAAAATCAGAATCAGAAAAAGTTATTTCTCTTACACCGTTACAAGCCCTAGCAATGTTTGTTGAAGCCGATTTAACCAAAAGACAGTATGAAATCATCAGAAATACAAATAAATCATTTTATCCGTGCTACAACCTGTTATTAAAAGCAAAAAAAGAATGTTATCCGCCCAAAGATTGTATAAAGGTCACAAGTACCTGCGCAGAAAGCGATTTACAAAGCGTAGTTGATAATACAGTTACACGCTTATCAATGATGCTAGAAGCTATCCTTTGTTTTCTAACAGACAAATAAATTAATTCTTTGAAAATAATTTGTAAATGGGGTTGTGACGGATCCCAACAAACCAAATATAAAAATTCGACGGTGACGCTGCCTCAGACGCAAATATATTCCTGAGCTCTTTTGTACCACTTCGAATAATGTGTGGCAAAGAAGGAAAAAAAATAATTTGGCAAAACCCAACACCATATCATCGCCTAGGTATTGCAAACCAATACGATTTAGGTTTGTCAAAGAATCGACTGATGTAATAAAGGAGGAAATCAGTTACGTTGAAGATCTGCCAAGAAGTTGACACCTACTGAAGTATATTTGCATGGGCGCAAATTCATGTTTGAACGTGTCTTTAAGATGACGATGATCGATGACAAAGTGTGTAACGCTGAAACCGATACAAAATCAACAAGTCAGTATTTTATTTGCGGAACTACATCTAAAGATTTTAACAATCTGACCCAAAAGTTCGATACAAATTCTACGGCTATTGAATTTGGGTTATCTGTACTACATGCAAGGATTCGATTATTTGAAAGTGTTTTGCATCTGGCGTACAAATTACCAGTAAAAAAGTATAGAGAGAAGAGAACTAACAAAGAAATAGAATTAGAAGTGCTTACAAAAAAACATATACAGGAAAGATTTCGAAAAGAGACTGGATTGTTAGTCGACATGCCGAAAACTAATTTTGGAAATACCAATGATGGGAATACGAGCAGGAGGTTCTTTGAAAACCCTCAATTAGCTGCCGACATAACAAAAGTTGATTTTGAATTAATATAAATTGAAGGTTATACTGGAAACTATCTCCAAATGGTCATAGAATAAACGTCCAAGAATTTGATAAATATGCCATGGCAACTGCGACGTTGTATGTCAACTTATATGCATGGCACCCAATGACCCCAACTATGCATAAAATACTAGTTCATGGTGTAGCTATAATTGAGAATGCCTTATTACCAATAGGACATTTTTCCGAAGAGGCCGCAGAAGCCAGAAATAAGCACTTTCGATTATACCGCCAAAACTACGCAAGAAAGTTTTCGAGAGAGGAATGCAATCTTGACATATACAATAGACTATTACTAAGTTCAGACCAACTAATACGTGGCATAAGAAAAACAAAAAAAAGTATCAAACCAGGACATATTGCCCAGAAACAATCAATATGTTATTATCGGCTGACCCGAATACTGAATCCGATATTTCAGACATGGATCATATCCTATCATGGATCATATCCATAAACTTATAAACTAATTATTTAAAATAATCTATTTGCACATGAATTATTAATCTGTAGCGAGAATTTTATTTTTTTATCTAAAATTTTTTATTAAAAATTAATTTTGTTTTTTTTTAAGATTACGTCTTTTATTTTTTTATTTATTTTTACTTTTTGGCGGGAAAAATATGCTAGCTTTATAAAGGACAATACTTTACAATACCATATATGGTTTAAAGTCAAAATACGGTCTAAAATAATTTTGACCGCCTAAATCCTTTAAATCAACGTATGTGCGGCGCAAATGTATGTGGAAATATTAAATGACCACATACTGCCTCTAGCATATGCAAACGACGGTCGGTTGCATGATAATAGTCCTATTCATAAAGCCAGAATTGTTTAACAACGGTTTGAAGAACATCCCCAAATTGAAGTACTTCCCTGGCCTCTCCTATCTCCAGACCTTAATCCTATTGAGAACTTGTGGGCAATTGTTGTTCGTTACTGGAATGATCACAATATGGTATTAATTTACGTAATAGGGATTTATTGAGAAATCATATACATACAATATGGCAGGATCTACCAGGAAACCTAAGCGAGAATTTAGTAAATTCTATGACGCGTCGATTGGAGGAAGTCATAGGAGCAGGCGGTTATTATACCAAATATTAATATATGTAAAATTTAGTATTTGCTACGTGCTTAACAACGTCGCTACGGAAATATTTAACCTTCAGGGAAACACCGATATGGGGAGATCACTGTAGGGAGGTGGAAGTATTTGAGAATCGCAGGGCCAAGCTAACTCACGTCGAAGATAGCGTGACGGTTCGAGAATGAAAGAGTGTGAGCGTCGGTCGGCAGCGACGCTAGCGACGTTGTCCTGGCACCTGGACACTACGCTACCTTATAGGGTAACCTACCTGCGACCTCTACAAAACGCCACTGGCTGTGTCCCTCCAGTGGGAGACACCACAGGACCATCCTGTATACGGAACAGCTACACAATATTATCCTAGTGCTAGATGTGTTTAAAATACCTATAGCAAAACAACAGGATACGCAAAACAAATAAAAGCCTGGGTTCATCAAGACAACTATAACCTCTTTATTATTTAATCATAATGTATGCAGTCAACTTTTAAAATATAAAATTTTAACATATGAAAATGGTTTATTATAATAAGATTTATAATGTTTATGTTAAATTAATGAGCTTAATAAAAAAAAATTATCTAAGAGTTGCAGATAACAGCTTTTATACTATAAATTTGAATATAATTAGTTTTATTTGACAAATTATTAATACTTTAGGTATTTAATCTGTATAATGAACATTGGTAATTACAAGAGCTCCACTCGAAGCTGACAGGTCGGCGGCGGAAACGTTTCGTTGGCTTACAAATAAATATTACAGGCAGTTCAGAGGTCACCAAGTAACAGGTATACAGAATTAACTTTACTATATTGAAATTGATATATTTAAATATATAGATGTAAACACATATGCCTACATCAGTTGGCTAATTAAATGACTTAAACAAAAAAAAAAAAAAAGTATAATGAATTTCCATGAAACGACAGATCTTCAATAAATTTAACACATGAGCTAAAGGTTAAAATTGTTTTCATAACAGGAAAAGTAAACATTTATTTGAACAAACCGACTCGTATCTGTGCTTCTCAATAGAAACAATGAAAGAATTAATCCCAGCAATAAACTTGATCTACACTTAAGGTGTCACGAAGTGGTTATATATTATCGGTACTATATCAGTAGTTATGCTACATCCACCCTGTATATAGCGGTGGCTAAATAGCAATAGACTAAGCTAAAATGACTATATGCATGTCACAGCACAGGATAAACTGTTCGTCATTACAATTGCTGACCACTCGTTAGTGGATTTTACAAAGGAAACTTGAATTACGACTACTACAGAACTTTAGTTAGGTAGTCGAAGTGTTTATGCATAGATAAAGAAAGGTGTTACAGTACTTAACTGCGAGAATTGCAGAGGATGAAGACCCACTAGCAAGCTGGAAGGGTAATGGAGTCCTCCTGGTCCTCGGTTTGGATACATCCACAGCAGAATCTTCTGGTGTAGGTAGATTCGTGTGACTTGAGAAGTACTAACCAAATGCGGTAGGTACAAAAGGTAATTCAAACGGTAGATATAGTGATTCAGTAGGTATTACCATACAACAAGTATTACCTTACACTTGTTCCTATTAAGAATAAAAAAACGAAGGAATTAAAATTCTCACAACGAGCAAAAATACAAAACTCTTAAACTTACCCCAATTCTGGAGAACACGATATTCGGATTTACGGAAGCCTCAATAGGCGAAAGGGGTAAACTGCAGTTGAGGTAACGGGCGAGTTTTGGCAAAATAACTAGTGTACCCTATAAAGGACCTCTAATTGAACAACTTTTACTTATAAAATTATGGGTGCAAACGTACAGAAATGGAGATAAAAAATAAATTAGGTACTCACCGAGTGAATTTTGCAGGTTACATCACATGTAAGATATCCCATATAGATCATTGAAATAATGAAAATTACAATAAATGATGTTTATTTCACATTATCACACACAATTTAGTTCAATTTGTATGTTTTCTTATTACTTTTATTCAATTTTAAAAGCACCATCGAATGTCAACAAAACAGCTGATATACACGTGATCTCATCCGCCGGAAGCCGCCCATTCTAAGTTAGATGCGGTCTAACGGACTCAAACGAATGGTTTCCATAGAATTATTTACTGAGTAGAGGCCCATCTAAATTGTCGTCTATATTTCAAAATTACAGGCAAATTAGTTTAAAATACGTTAATTATTGACAGATTTGTAGTTTATTTTATTTCCTTTTAATACTTATTTGTAAATTACATGCGAATCCGTAACAAAATATGTAATAAAATATAAATTATTTATAGATTTGTAGTTTATTTTATTGGCTTTTAATATTTATTTGTAAATTACATGCGAATCCGTAACAAAATATGTAATAAAATATAAATTATTTATAGATTTGTAGTTTATTTTATTGGCTTTTAATATTTATTTGTAAATTACATGCGAATCAGTAACAAAATATATAATAAAATGTAAATTATTTATAGATTTGTAGTTTATTACATATACCATGTTTTTTAAAATTATATAAAATTATTAAAGAAGTAGGTATGTTGTGAAATAGAAAGTGGTGGGAAAGGAATATAGTCAAAAAATAGCTGTATAATATGAAAGTAACCAATATGCCCCCCGCCCCTGCACCGCGCCACACAACAAAACAAAATACGATAAATGAATGGAAATTGCAATGAAAAACTTAACCATAAATACTTCGAATGTAATAACGTACTTGTTTATTTGCATTTTAAAATTAATAACTGGAATTTTCGCAGGCGCATCATTTGCTTCAAAGTGTATTATAATTGTTTTCATATAAAATACCAATTTTTATAAGGTTTGATTAAAAATTTGCTGCAATAGCATAGTAAAATTCACCTTTTTTTTTATAAATCGACTTTTTACCGGTTATAATTAAATCACTAGGAGTCGTGCCAACAAATACCTTTACTAAGTTTCATTAATAAAATTGTTTCAGTTAAGTATAAAAACGATTCTTCGGTAGTAGGTAATACAAGAATTTATTAATTTATGTTTAAAAGTTGCCATGGTTATAATCACTACTTTCGCATTCGTTTCCCTTTATTATACATAATATTTGTTTAAGTCTAGATTTAAAGCGAATTCGTTTTGGATTTGCGGTCATGTTCGGTATCCTGAACCGTGTTACAAGCGGTCATGATTGGTCACTGTGACGTCATTACTCTTAATTTTAAATCGAACTTGCGTTATGACTGCGTATTTGCTGTCACTGTCACTTTGATTCCTCATTTTAGGTTATCGCTAGTTATCGTGTTTTTATTATTTATATATCAATTTTATTAAGTATAGATATTTAACAGAAGTATTCTTAGGTAAGATATATCCATAAGAAGTTAGTATGCATAATTATACAATGTGTTTACAGCAGGAACAATGCCTAACAAGAAACTTAAAGTAGTTGCTACTGCAATGATAAACGATGAGTTAACAACAACCTTGTTTAATTCATCATTAATAAGTGGGGTATAATGAAAATGCATAGTCTTCATTACATACCTTTGTTTTACTAGTTACCAACTGTGATACGTGATGTTCATTATAGGATACCCCATTTCACAGACGAGTGGATTGCACGATATATTGAAATGGACTTTTACAAGTTATTTAGAATGACACGGATAACTTGTGAAAAAGTGAATGGGGAGATTGGTAAAATAAAGAGGATTGGTTATGGTCATGGCCAAACTGCTGTTCCTTTAGAGAAATGCATTTTAATGACTCTCTGGTATCTAGGAAAAGGGGTTACTTTCAATTGCTGACCGTTTTAATGCATCTCCATCAACTGCCATTGATAGAACACATTTTGTTATTGATGGAATGGTTACATTATTGCCTAAATTTATTATATAGCCAATAGAAAAGGAATGTGAAGCTATATCTATTGCATTTCAAAGAAAGTGTAAATATCCAGGTGTCATTGGTGCAAACCCCGATACCCTAAATGGGCCATATTTTTTTTATGTGTTATGATTGCATACTGCCTTTATGTGTATAATTCTATTGTACTGATTATAAATAAGTTCGAAGTTTGTGAAGGTTATGCTGTAATTATTTTTATTTTTACACTAACATGACTGTTTCCTGCAGATTAAATGTATTATACTTCACGTTAAATTTTTTTAAAATGAAACACTTCATTTAAATGGTCATACATATTTAGACCAATTTGTTGTTAAATGGTTATGTGTACACTAATTTACTATATAATATTAATTTAAATTCCCTTTTACAAATCACTGCCTTTCTAATTAATATTTTCCTTCAAATTCTATTATTTTTTCCAGCAAGTGTACAAATTATTACTTTATACAAAACTTGACATAACAATAACATCATATGAACATTAGTAGCATTATTAATATTATACTATATTAATAAACTACACACAAGGCAAAATAAAATGATTTTTTTAAAAGTAAGAAAAAGTGTATTTTCTTCCAATAGATGTGTGGTCTTTCTAAGGTATAGGCTCACAAGTGATATACAAATACAAGCTATTATATATAAGAGACGTGTAACTTTATTGAACTAAGAAAGAAATACTAATAATAAAAGAAAGAATAAAAAGATATCTTACAACATGTAATTTATATACACTACTTAAAAATAATAATCATAATAGAAACACTACTAAGTAAACTACCCAACTAGAAATACAGTACAGTAGTTAATAAATTCGAAACTAGTAAATCAAAAAAGTGAAAAAAGAATATGTAGGTACATAAGGAAAAAATATAATGAAAAATACAAATAAATAATTTATTAATAAATATACTTCCGTTTTCATTCCGAATCGGAATCTGTTGGGCGTTTCCGTTTCTTGGTATCAAGGAATATATTTTTTTAAATGTTTATTAGCTCGCCCCTCTAATTATTTTGTTAAATTAAAGTGTTTTGATGATTTAAAATGTTTATAAATCGGTGGAACATTTCATTCATTGACTGGATTTGTTGTTTATTGCAATCTTTAAGAACTTCCATCAATTCCTCTTTTGTACTTTTTGGTTTATTTGATTTGCGTTTTTCATGTTTTATATTTCTAGTATTGCTATCAAATCTTCCTGACCTATTACTTATTACATTTCCATTTTCAAACAGTGTTTGTGATTACGAAAAGTAAAAAAGGATGGGTATATGACCGAATGCATGACCGTGCTCACGACCACGGTCACGATAAGAAATGACCAAGAGGTACCGGGTCACCCGTGACGTCATTAATTTTATAATCGAATTCGACCGGTCACCGCTAAACAAATGACCGGACATGACCGCTACAAAACGAATTCGCCTTTATAGTACATACTACACATGAGCGAGATAGAGGAATACGGTTTTGTTTCGCTCAGACTAGACCAACTCGTGTTTTGTCGGCTCTCGGGGAAACCGGTAAGTAATACACTGCCCGAGAGCCGACAAAACACGAGTCGGTCTAGCCTGAGTTAAATTGAACGTATTCCTCTATCTCACCCATGCACACACTAGCAGTCACCGATAATTGATTAGAATTTTATTTAAAAAGTTTTTCGAAATTCCTACCGGAAGTAGGACTTTTACTCTTATCGAAAATCAGTTTTTTGCGAATATTTCGCAAGTCATGCTTTTTAGACAAGTACGTTACGAGTATAAAAGTATTTGAAACATAATTTTCAATATCTTTTGTATGAAAAAAATTTCAAAATTCACACCGGAAGTATCACTTTTACTCTTATCGAATAGCGATTTTTTGCAAATATGTCGTAAGTTATGCATTTTATATAAATTTATGAAGAGTACGAAAGTATTTAGAACTGGATTTGCAATATTTTTTGTATATATGAAATTTCAAAATTCAAACAGGTTTAAATAGGAAATTATTTACGTATGCAAAAGGTAATAAGGGAAATCTAAAAAAATGGATAATAGAGGTAGATGGTTTATGGTGACTGCTAGTGTGTGCATGGGTGAGATAGGGGAATACGTTCAATTTAACTCAGGCTAGACCGACTCGTGTTTTGTCGGCTCTCGGGCAGTGTATTACTTACCGGTTCCCCGAGAGCCGACAAAACACGAGTTGGTCTAGTCTGAGCGAAACAAAACCGTATTCCTCTATCTCGCTCATGTGTAGTATGTACTATCATCTAAATCTAGACTTAAACAAATATTATATATAATAAAGGGAAACGAATGCGAAAGTAGTGATTATAACCATGGCAACTTTTAAACATAAATTAATAAATTCTTGTATTACCTACTACCGAAGAATCGTTTTTATACTTAACTGAAACAATTTTATTAATGAAACTTAGTAAAGGTATTTGTTGGCACGACTCCTAGTGATTTAATTATAACCGGTAAAAAGTCGATTTATAAAAAAAAAGGTGAATTTTACTATGCTATTGCAGCAAATTTTTAATCAAACCTTATAAAAATTGGTATTTTATATGAAAACAATTATAATACACTTTGAAGCAAATGATGCGCCTGCGAAAATTCCAGTTATTAATTTTAAAATGCAAATAAACAAGTACGTTATTACATTCGAAGTATTTATGGTTAAGTTTTTCATTGCAATTTCCATTCATTTATCGTATTTTGTTTTGTTGTGTGGCGCGGTGCAGGGGCGGGGGGCATATTGGTTACTTTCATATTATACAGCTATTTTTTGACTATATTCCTTTCCCACCACTTTCTATTTCACAACATACCTACTTCTTTAATAATTTTATATAATTTTAAAAAACATGGTATATGTAATAAACTACAAATCTATAAATAATTTACATTTTATTATATATTTTGTTACTGATTCGCATGTAATTTACAAATAAATATTAAAAGCCAATAAAATAAACTACAAATCTATAAATAATTTATATTTTATTACATATTTTGTTACGGATTCGCATGTAATTTACAAATAAATATTAAAAGCCAATAAAATAAACTACAAATCTATAAATAATTTATATTTTATTACATATTTTGTTACGGATTCGCATGTAATTTACAAATAAGTATTAAAAGGAAATAAAATAAACTACAAATCTGTCAATAATTAACGTATTTTAAACTAATTTGCCTGTAATTTTGAAATATAGACGACAATTTAGATGGGCCTCTACTCAGTAAATGATTCTATGGAAACCATTCGTTTGAGTCCGTTAGACTGCATCTAACTTAGATGGGCGGCTTCCGGCGGATGAGATCACGTGTATATCAGCTGTTTTGTTGACATTCGATGGTGCTTTTAAAATTGAATAAAAGTAATAAGAAAACATACAAATTGAACTAAATTGTGTGTGATAATGTGAAATAAACATCATTTATTGTAATTTTCATTATTTCAATGATCTATATGGGATATCTTACATGTGATGTAACCTGCAAAATTCACTCGGTCAGTACCTAATTTATTTTTTATCTCCATTTCTGTACGTTTGCACCCATAATTTTATAAGTAAAAGTTGTTCAATTAGAGGTCCTTTATAGGGTACACTAGTTATTTTGCCAAAACTCGCCCGTTACCTCAACTGCATTTATTCCAATTGTCTTCTTAGACACTCAATAAATTCATAAAAGATACGTAGATCCGCACTACGACTATTACTTCCGTTAGAGCACAGACCATGCTATATGCACATAATGCTCTAGATAAATTCCATCCATGTAGTTCGTAGTCACACCACCCGTGGCATGCTAGTCGCCGTAGATATCCGAAAATCTCCGAGAATAGACTCGACAATGCCACGTGATTCTGCAGTGAATTAACCTCATTTCTATTTTGTGTTTCCGTGTTTATATTGTGTCGATTTACTTGTTGTTACTAGTGATTTCTAAAACAATTATTGCAGTCAAGTTATTAAAAGTACGTACTATACACAATGGTGAAGTGCTGCGTTCTATTTACAAATAATATAAGTCCCTTTATGTCACCTTTATGCAAGAAGCATGATACGCATCAAATATTTTTGGAAAAGTTTTTTTATTTCTTTATGTTTTCTTATATAAAACATGTGAATTTAGTTCTAAGAGGAAAATTCTTTTTTAATGTAAACGATAAGTTAATTAAGCAAGCAAATGAAAAATATAAAAAAAATAAATTGAAAAATATGAGAATTGTAAAAATGAAACAACTCAATACATACATTTTTAAACATCATTTGTTTTACTGTAATTTATTTCTGTTTTTCTGTATAAAGTGTATACTAATGCAATGTGATTGTGTTTTTTATTTTCAATTATAGTGCATTTGGATCACTTATTAATACCCGTTGCAGTAGGACCAAAATTAAATATTACTTAAGGTTTGAAATAACCGCTGTTTGGGTCTTATTATTGAGTCACGCCACCAGCGGCGCTAGCGTTCGTGTTCTTTTTATTGTAATACGAGTTGCCTATCTACCTAATCTCCCTAATCTCCCTAATCTATGGCACAGACTACTCCAGACCGGTAACTAGGTCCAAGAATTTATCCGGGAATTCATTCTTTTCTAGCTTGTAGGTAAAGTAATCTATCTATCCTATGTTATCAATATCTGCAGCCAGTTGTGAGAGGCGCTGATGCTAACCACATGCTAACCTAATGCGCAAGCGTGAAACTTACTTCCTTCATTCGCATATCCTCCATTGCAATTGTTTATGAATAATCGCGCCGCGTTATAGGTTATATCGAATGTTTATTGAGTTTGTTTATTTGTATCTCTTGTTTTGTTGTTTTTAGTTTAATACTGTATATATTTTTAGTTAGTGTTAGTGTAGTGTATAATTATTGTCGAACTTTAGTATAAACTCTATAAATATTTTTTGGATAGTCAACACAGATTCATCAGTAAGTAAAAATATACTTTTTCGTCATAATTTCCACTTTAGCAAAGTAATTCGCAGTAAATCGCCTTTATGTTAAGCTGGATGCACACCTTCAAGCAAACTGTTTGTCAAATATTTTGAATAACTGATGTGCATCTAGTTTAAATCAGATGTATTCTGTTAACATGGATTGTTGGCTACGTAAATGTGTTTAGTGTAAAATTTATTATCTTGCAGGTAATATGGCATCTTCTCGTAAATGTATTGTTTGTGGTTTTGCAGAAGATGAGGTAGATAAATTGCACTACTTTCCTAGGAATGTTGAAAAGTGAGTATATTAAACTAAATAGTTTTCAAGATAAGAGCACTTTGAAATAAACTCCATTTACTGATAATTAATAATTTACTCTTGTAGAATACCTACATACTTTAAGAATAGCTAATGAATAATTTAGAATTCCCACAACACTTGAATAACTATTATAAACTATAGTTTAATATAATATATGTTACTTATATATAAATATATGCATGTTTCTAATTTCAGGGCAAAATTGTGGCTAGAAGCCATGGGAATGGTTTTGTCAGATAAATCAGTACGTAGCTACAGAATTTGCAACCGACACTTTGCACGTGATGCTTATGTCAGTACAACATTTACATTAAAACAAGACACATGTCCAAAACTTTTGCCTGCTACCAACTTACTTTCTCCAACACTGCTTGGGCATCCTTCAACATCAAACACCGCAAATCCAACTTCAATAGTAGAAGCAATATCTTTAAAAGACAAATCTATAGTTGATACATCACCAAAACCTTCCACATAAAGGTACCTATCTATTCATATATATGTTTTGTTATAGCCAAATTGTAATCTGTTATAAGAAAATGCACCCGAAAATGCATTGAAGCTGATGTTTATAAATCCTAATATTAAGTACAAAATTAATTTTTTTTTCTAGGACTTATAAATGTCAAGAGCAGAAGCAACGTATTTAAACATTTTTATATGTCTTTCCAACAATTAACACCAAAGAAAAGACTATTAATTGATGTTATTAATAAAAAGGAAGATTATTACGGAAACTAAAAAGGGAATGTAAGAGACGAGGAAAAAATATAAAAGACTTGTGCTTCCTTGTTTCGGAAACACAATGTTCATCTCCCCATAAAAACTGGTACAGAGAATCGCATTATGGAAGCAAACTTTTCCGATATAGTGGATGCTTATAAAATTGATCAGAATACGCCATACATATTCAGAAGTATGCACAAATTAAGGGAAATACATTTGGTCCCTATAATGTGTACAGCAATGAAAGTAAAAATTGCTGCGCAAGTTTTTGGCAGAACTGTGGCTACTTATATTTACTCTCTCTTAGGTAGTGGTAAGAAATATAAAGTGATTTCTGTTGACATTATTCATAGCATTTTATTTCAGGAATTCTACCTCAAAGATCTGTTGCAACAGCATCTTTTGTGCAACAAGTAGATGAGCTATTGATAGCTTTAATGGAAATTCAATGACAAGCCTGGACGGAAAAAATCTTTGTCGTTGTGCCACTGAAGATTCAGGACATATTTTATTATTTATTATATTAATGGTTTAATAAATGATGGGTTGCAAGGAGGTAATTGCGAAGCAGATGATGGTATACTGTTAAGTGATTTAAGGTCATTTTTACATGTAGAATCAGCTGATGAAGTGGAAGTAAATGAATTGGAATCTGAAACAGTAAGTATTCCAACTGATCTGGCTAATGAAGTTGCTGAAGATATCGCCATCTCGGTTACTACTGGTAAAGTGAATATACTGTGAGTAGCTTATGTCAGCGGCTATATCGCAAGTAGAATCTTAAAAGATGTTGATTGTAAAGATTGTTCCATGGCACTCACAACAAGCAAGAAATTACTTTGCAATCAATTTATTTATTACAAAGATTTTCCGAAGAAGAGAAAAAATTGAATTAGAAAATATTCTGAAAATACTATGTGCTGACAATATGGTAGAGAAGAAAGTAATAAATCATATTAACGATACATTGAATTTTTCATGGATAGAATGCAATGTCCACAAAATATTTATTGAAAAATGTATTGTTAAAGGAATATGTAAAATAGATATTCCATGGTATTGCAAAAGGCTGAATCAGGAGAATAAAGAAATTAATTTAGAGCGCCGTGCTTCAGAAAGAAAATTGAAGAAATTGAGACACGAGTAGATTTTTTGTCATGTTTATTATTTTTATTTTGTCTTTGTTTTTTGTATATTATGCTGTGATTATTATCTTATTATTAGTTGCTGGTTTTCTTTTTATTTTCCTAATACACTACTTGATATTTTTCAATAATTTAACAAATATATAATTGAACTGTCATGATATATTTTTATACTTTGTTAAACAATTCTATACTGAATATATTGTTTTAAAAATAAAATGTTGTTCTTTCCATTTTTTTTTATTTCACTGTCTTACTGAATGTAATAAAACTTTTTAGAAGTAATGCAAAAATATATTTTTTTTTAAGTAAAATATTTCTTCTATGCATCAAACAATACGATTTATAACTTATATTTGAAAACGATTATTACGTTCAACTTTTCATATAAAATATTGTGATATGCTACATGTGATTAATTTAACATTGAATTTAATACAATCTGTTAATAGATTTATTACAAATTGTATTAAATTCAACGTTAAATTAAAACATGTAGTGCACTTTAAATTTTAAAGTTCCAACTAACTGCGTTTAAATTTGCCGCGTATGCTCCTAGTGGTGCCATCTGGCACGTGCCTACCTAAAAGAGTGAGATAGGACACTCTTTTTTCTTTGTTTATCTCGGACAAATTTTTAACATTAAGTTGCCGGTCTGAAGTAGTCTGTGGTTAGATTGACATGTGATTTGAAATAACGTGCTTCCGATGTCCAACGAGTGGCATTCTTACGCAGGTTCCAAAATACCACGCGCAAATGGTTTCCTGAGAAGGCGGGAAGGATTTGAAATTCACGAACACTAAAACTATCCCGTAAGAGAAATCAACAGTAGCATGACCTTAATAATAAAACACAAGCATCCTTAGAACTCCGAATGATGACAGAATAACTTAAAATAAACTTGCAACGAACGCAAGATTACATAGTTATATAAAACGAAGAAAGCAATTTTATGTCTAGGAAGTTGGTACTATGCGTTCTGACAGACCGGTAACCACGCTTGAAAGCAGGTAAACAAAATGTGTCTCAAACTAACTACACATTGAAAATGGTCTACACACCAGGTAATTAGATTAATTACGAGCAAATAACGCACACAAAATAGTGACGGGTATATTCCCGACCTAAATTGAACTTTCAGGTAAACGAACAGAAATCCCGGAATGAGAATAATGTCTTCCGACAGACACATATACAATTCGTAGAGCCATAAATAAATAAGGCGTTAGGAGAAAATACAACAGAACAAAGTTCTCGTTCACAACGCAGGGCTACACGAAAAGCAAACAAAAGCCTCAGTGTGCATGAATGCAGATGTACTTGGACAGCGTAACTTGAAAGTATAAAATGTCGACTGTAAACAAGAAGCGTTTACCAAAATTAGATCAAAAGGTAACTACAGGTAAGAGTAGCTTAAATAAGTGTCGAACATAGCATAGGAAGTATTAATTAGAAATCCTACTCTAAAATAAGCACAAAACAGGTGGCTTTAACGTTTTAAATGCCTCCTAAATTAATAAAACTTGAATTCTGAGGACGCTAGCTTTAAGTAAAAGAATATGTACACATAATAGGCATGAGTCACGTCAAATTTAAACGCTTTAGCATACCAGGCACGGTCAATAAATAAAATGATAGTATAACACATTGCGATATGCTAAAGTCATACGGGATATTGGCAAAAATGAAAGTAGGGCGTAACATATTATATTATTATATTTTCTGACAAAATAAACTGAATTTCATCGTTTCTTATTTTTTCCCTTAAGTAATCTTTACACAATAAATGTTTAAACATTTATGAACGCTCAAAATTGTATTCAAACAGAAACGCAAATGTAACAAGACGAGAAAGGATAAATTTAGGATAGAATTTTGGTTTTATATTACGCAAATCCATACTTTTAATAAATTATAATTATAATACGAAAAAGTAAGATTGTGTATTGAGAAGAGTTAATTTAAAGAAAACAAAAATTATTAATTTCAGTTAAATTTTGATAAGCCTATAATAAATTTATCAGTGACTTTTAATAATTTGTTTTAGGCTATAAAAGAAATAGATGGAAATTAGAGGCTTGTGGTAGAATTCAGATATCTTTGTATATATCTATATTTAAGTAAAATAACTTTTATATCTACGAGGGTGGTTCAAATTTAAACCGGAATTTTTGAATAAAGGCGCGCAAAATTTAGTGTCGTAAAAGTGGCTGCACTGGATGTTAGACCGGTCTGTTACGAGGCGTCGAGAACAGCCGGGACCGCGTAACCTCGCTTGTTAGTGTAGTTAGAGCCATGAGCGAGAAGGATGTACCAGCGTCTGTTGCGCAACGCATCATCATTCGTTTTTTGGTCAAAGATAATGTAAAATCCGCGGAAATTTATAAAAAAATTACTCGAGCAGTTCGGGGATGAGTGCCTCTCCAAGACTCAAGTGTATGAATGGTGTTCCGCTTTCCGAAAAGGTCGAGAAGTGGTGGCAAACTTGCCACATGCGCGGCGTCCCAGAACAAGTGTTACCGATGAGAACGTCAGCGCTGTCAAAACACTCATTTTGGAAGACCGACGCACCACTGTATGCAATACGGCTAAAGAAGTGGGCATCAGCGTAGGTAGTATTGAACAAATAATTCATGAACGGCTTGGTTACCGCAAAATTTCAGCCAGATGGGTGCCAAGACTTCTGAATTTCGAGCAGAAATTCACACGCCGGGAAGTTTGCACGCGTCTCCTGCAGCGGTATGAAGAGGAAGGAAACAATTTCTTGTACAGAATATTTACCGCAGACGAGACTTGGGTTCACTACTATACGCCGGAGAGTAAACGCGCGTCTATGGAGTGGAGGAAGAAAGACGAAGGCGCGCCAATTAAAGCGAAGGTTACAGTGTCAGCTGGGAAGGTATTGTGTACCGTGTTTTGGGACATTAGAGGAATAATTGCGGTTGATTTTCTCACTGAACAACGAACTGTGAATGCGCAGTATTATAGTACCCTCTTAAAAAACACGGTGAAACCTGCCTACAGATCAAAACGACGCGATATTCCAATCCGTAGTGCGATATTGCTGCAAGACAACGCCAGACCGCATACAGCTCGGCTTACGATGGATACATTGAACGAATTGGGTTGGGAACCACTGGAACACCCTCCTTATAGTCCCGATTTGTCACCATGCGACTATTACTTATTTGGTCCATTGAAAGAGGCACTTGGCGGACTGCGATTCGAAAGCAATGTGGAGGTAGAATCTTTCGTGCGCGAATGGTTACGTGACAGGTCAACAGATTTTTACGAAAAAGGCATCCGAAAGCTTCCGGAGAGGTGGCAAAAGTGTGTAGAGTGTGACGGAGACTATCTAGAAAAACTGTAAAAAATTTCAGCTCTGTATACTAATAAACATATTTATAGCAAAATTCCGGTTTAAATTTGAACCACTCTCGTATAAAGGAAAGTATATTTGCGTTGGCATCCATCTGAATGAATTACCTATTCAATTGAATGTGGGGTATATTATCTGATTTATATGTATGTTGTATTTTAAAATTCTTATTTTCCCATTTATAAATAACTATAGTCAACCAGTTCGGCGACGTGCGCTAGACAAGGAAACGCATCGATAGGTGTGTGAGTTAAACTTCCCACCACTGTACAACTACCATCATATCACTACATATTCAACATGATAGAGCATATGTGGAGCACATTGGAGAACAGGGTTATGGGGCGAAATGCAGTTTAGATGTGGAATCATGCCCTAGAAATGATCACACCTGAAACTTAGGTGAATACTATCAGACACACTAACAGCGAAATCAGAAAATTGTGGAACCGAGAATTGTTGCTTGACAGAGAAGAAGCAATACCATTTATTATAAACATAAATCAATGTTCAGAATCTGAAGACAATAGAAACAATGATAATGAACAAGAATGTCTGTAAAATCTACTAAAATTTTTTGATATTTTTGTTATATATTACTATAATTAATTGGTAAAATTGAAGATTAATAACTTGAAGTAAAAGACATTTTTTTTTACAGAAATAAAATATTTTAAGCATATGTAGTTATTATACAATATAGCAATGTGAGTGTACAGTCGTGGCCAGATAAATGTAGTACAAGCTTTTTTAAATAAATTGTTATAGTGTATGTTAGGATTTTGACATTTAAATGTCAAATCATTTTAGATTTTGTTAAACATCAATAAACAGCTCATATCTTTGTACGATGGCGCGAAAACTTACAGCAGCTGATAAAGTTCGCATATTAATTAAATTACAAGACGGGTACACTATTAGAGACATTGCACAACAAATGCAGTTAAATAAAACTACAGTGATGAGAGTTAAGAAAAGATGGGAGAGTGATGAGAGTAAAAACGGAAAACCGGGTACTGGGCTTAAAAGAATTTCTACTGCAGAGCAAGACCATAATTTAGTTCAACATCTCCGAGAACATCCCTTTGATTCAGTAAAAGTGGCTGTTGCGGAAACCATTTTTCCTGGATCACGTAGAACTGCGAGCAAGAGAATACGCGATAGCGACCTAAAATCGCGTGTTGCAGCCAAAAAAATTAAGATTAGTGAAGAAGGGAAACAAGCCAAACTTTTATTTGCATTAAACTATATAAACAATGAACCTCAGTTTTGGGAAAATGTTGTTTTCACTGATGAGAAAACATTTCAAGCTACAAATAATAGCTCTGTTCGTGTCTACAGACCTAGCGGCAGAAGATATGAGGAACAATATATAAATAATTCAGATCGGCAAGCAAGATTCTCAATAAATATTTGGGGATGGATAAGTTATCACAACGTTGGAATGTGTTATAGAATAAATGGCAGATTTAATTCGCAAAATTATATTCATATTTTAGAAAATATTATGTTACCATCAGTCCAACATGTGTATCCTGAAAACACTTTATATATCAACATGACAATTGTCCAGTTCATAGTGCAAACATAGTGTCTCAATGGATGAGAAAGCACAACATTCATGTTTTGCAATGGGTTGCCAAGAGTGCAGACATGAACACAATTGAAAACGTATGGGCTGAAATGACCAAAAGCATGTCACATGAGATTTCAAAATCAGGACCAATTGTGGGAAGCCATTCAAAATGCTTGGCAATCTCTCCTACATAAATCAAATTACTTTAGAAATCTGGTGGCTTCTATGCCGAGAAGGTTAATGGCAGTAATTGACGCCGATGGTGGTCCAATAAAATATTAGCTTTTTGTTGAAAAACTGATTATTAATAAATTAAATAAATTTACGGTTTTATTCTAATTTTGAAATTATATTGCACAGTTCAAACGATCGTCAAACAGTAACAAAGTGAATATGTCTTGTATGATCTGACATTTGATCACATTTGATTTTACATATTATGACAAGCAGCTTAAGTTGAAGTTCGACTCACAATAATAAAATTTTAGATTTTTAACGTATATGAATTTTAAGGCTGTACTACATTTATCTGGCCACGACTGTACTTTAGACGTTAATGATCTAATTATTGACGACTAGAGTTAGTTTAGTATTTATTCATGACATGTAATTATTAGGGCGCGGAATCGAGCGAGCCATGACTCATCGCCCACGGGCGCACTATTGCAATGTTGTATTTTTAAAGAGGTTTTAATTTTATTTATATAATTGGATAACAAGTGACTGGTGATCTATAAAATACAAAATACCTTATTATTTGTTCATTTTCTCTTCTGTAAGACTTGTTCTCTTTGAATTAAGTACATCCTTGTAGATAGAAAATGTCTTTTCTACATCGCAACTGGTTATATGTGCGTACTGGATATATTCTTTTATGTCAGCGTATTTAGTATACACAATTGCTGCAAGTTATTAAATCTGGATTTCTATTAAAAACTGCGTCTAACTTTTGCCGAAGGCCACATCCGAAGTCACTTGGAATACTTTTGAAATTATTAATAGCCACATTTAATGTGGTTAATCCATTTTTTAATTTGAGATTCGATTTTCAAAATATGAGATTAGTTTAGGCAAATTTCCAAAGTGTTCCTGAAAGAATAACAACTGATTTTTTATTACTTCCGTATACGTAGTATAAGGAAGAATTGTGATGCCGAAAATTTTCGACCTCGAGATTTTGCAGATATCCACGTTTTGAAGTCCTCTGATACCAAAAAAGTGGTTTTTAAAAAATGTCTGTGTTTCTGTCTGTCTGTGACCAGTCAGTTTTTTGCGAATATCTCGCAAGTCATACTTTCTAGGCAGGTACATTACGAGTATAAAAGTATTTAAATTATAATTGTAAATATCTTTTGTATAAAAAAAATGTCAATATTCGGATCGGAAGTACCACTTTTACTCTTACCGAATAGCGATTTCTTGCAAATATGTCGAAAATTATGCATTCTATATATATTTATTAAGAGTACAAAAGTATTTAGAGTTGGATTTGCAATATTTTTTGTATACATAAAATTTCAAAATTCGGACCGGAAGTAGCACTTTTACTCTTAGCGAGTAGCACTTTTCTTCGAATATCTTGCAAAGTATGCAATAGGATATGGAATTAGTTTTGTATAAAAAAATTCTTAAAATTGTAGTTTGAAACGCTCATACGTATAAGAAAGTCGTGTGGTGGCCACACCTAATTTTTTAAATTTGAGATTTGTGTTAGTTCCTTGTACTCAGAAATACGTCGAGCATCGTCATTTAAACATGTAACGAAATTTTGTAAACTATCGAAATTCTCTGCATAAAAACTATTTATGTGTATGTTTTAGCAAAGCTAAGTGACGAACGTGCGATATTTTGGCATTCTGTAACGATATTTTACAGACTTTTCATTTTCATATTAGAAAAAGTAACATAAACAACGTTCTAGATCTAAATAAGTGATAACTAAAAATGTACGCGTATGTTATTGAAACTAAATAACAGTAAGTGTATATTACATATTTACATTATTTCTCTTGCGAAATATTAGGTAAATATAATGAATTTTAAAAACCCCTCACGCTGCTATAGATAGGATTTTACTCATAAATTCCTTATTTTATGGACATTTTTTGCTCTCATTCTCGGGCACTTCTGGGGCGTAAATAGAGGTTGCAGTTCACCATATGAATAAGTGCTATTCAGTAAGTGGATGTTGTTTATATTATTTCTTTGCTCCGTTGTAACTTCGTCGTAGTTTAAACCGGCCATGTCCGCCCCCTACTTATAAACAAGCTGTTAAATAAAGCGAACGGCGAAAGCAAGAACCGTTTGTTTTCACCGCTCACGGTAAACAGATGGGAGGAACCCTTTACCAAGCGCCGTGAAAATAAACAGTGAAAACAAACGGTGAAAATAAACGGCTCCTGCTTTCGCTGTGATTAAAAGAGCTGTTTAAAATCACCGCGATTTTGGAATCACAGTGTGCTTTAGAACAGTGGTGCCAGTAGTATAAAGTTGGTAATCCTCAGAAGCCATTCTAAAAATTCCCTAGACATTTTCTTTATACAGATTAAACCGAATAAACAATGCTTTCATTCAGCAGACACAACAGTTGCGCAACTGTTCAGTGATCATGTCAAGTAGATGAGCGCTCACTCTGAACATGTTCAGGAGCGGTCGCCATTTTTGTGAGCGGAAAAATTCTATGCTCACTTAGTGAGCGTATTCTGTACGCATGCGCCATTGATGCATTCCAAGACCAACCTAATACATAATTTTGAAGAAAGTTACTAGAAAAGTAAGATACAACATATTAAAGGTATTGTGCAGAAATAAATGTATTATAATATTGGAGTTCACTCAGTATTTTATTCGGGGTTGGAAAATCTAGCCCTTCCAGTAAAAACTACGTCAAACCTTAATGCAGAAAAACAATTTATTATTATTGATTATTCGGTTTAATCTCTTTAATTTTAACATATGGCAGCAATGAAAAGTACCAGATGACAGACGATGACATAAAGGTGAGCGGTCCTGTCCAGCGAACACTCAACTGTTGTGAAGTGAACGGTTGGAGCGGGATCGGTTCCCGATCCGCCTGCTGAATGAAAGCAATAATAATAAATGTTTTTCTGCATTAAGTTTCGGGGTAGGTTTTTTAGTGTAAGGGCCGGTTTTTGCAACCCCGATTAAAATACTCGGTTAACTCCTATATTATAATACATTTATACCACTGCACTATACCTTTAATTGGCTTATCGTCCTTTTCTACAATAGTAACTTGGGTTAATGACGTATGCGTTCGAAATACGCTCACTAGACGTTTTTCTTTGATGATGAGGAAGACGAAATAGTACAGTGATTTGTCGGGTACAGTGGCAAATAACAAAATTAGGTACATATTGACCACTGTCATTATTTTATTTTTTATAAGTTGAATTTGTACATACATGTTTGTAAGTAAATAATGTCTTGGAAATCTAAAGAATGAGCAAGTTTTTATCACAAATTTAGAATATAGTGAGATATCAGGATACTTCTTGCGAATATCAAATTATAAAATATATGTATGAGGTATAAGTAAGGGTTAAATAAAGAAGGACGCCGATTACTGGATAAATCTCCATAAATGCAATGAGTATATTTCAAAGATATTATGTTGCAGTATATCTTTCCTCCAAAGAAGTCACAGGTCCGCATAATACTGTTAATAATAAATAATACAAACGCAGTATGTTTATAAACACAATGTAAAACATAATCCCAAACGACAAACGAATCAGAGCGAATGAAGCACTTCATATTGCCGTGGTTTCTTGCATATTAAAAATAAGAATAGCATAAAGAATTAGTTTAAGTATTAAAAATAAAATATATAGTAATATCAAAAAAATTTTTTATTACATTTGAAAAATTTCAACATTGTGCAATGCTAATAACACATGTGTATGATGGGTTGTATATATTTAAATGTAGAAGAGTTATTCAATGATATTTTTAAAAATTATTGCATTATAGGTTAAATAAGTATTTAAAATTAAGTAGGTACAAAATAAGTCTAAGCAATATATTTATTTTCTAGAAAAGATGAACAGAAGATATGGTTTGTGTATAACAAAACGCAACCTAACTTTTTTCAAGGCGTGAAAATTGCATTGAACATTCTAAATAATAGACCCTTGTTCAAAGACAAAAAGGTACTTAAAAGAGTCATGTTGAGGGATGGAACAGTAAAGAGAGTCAGTCATTTAAACGCCATCAAACTATACGAACAAGATCAAATACGTTATTAAAGAGAAGAAAATGTTACAGAATAAATAATGCATTTAAAACGTACATAATGTAATACATTTTATAAGAGGGATTTTTATAAATCATGCTTAAAAAATTGTAAAAGTTACCTCAAACTTATGACTATAAAAAAAGGATATAAGTTAAAAATATTCTAACACGATATAGCCAGCAATAAAGTTTTATATAAACAACAGCTGAATGAATTAAAATGTACATTCATGAACTTATATGTGTAACACAGAAGTTTCAGACTGTGAAGACTTGTATGGTTTGGAGACCTACAAAAAGAAATATAGTATAAAATTTGTTTATAGTTTCTTGCAGATAAATATATTACCATGTGAAAAGTCTTGGGTAGAAATGAAAGACAACGTAGTGGACACGACTGGCCGTTGTAATGTAAGTGATATGGGAAGAAGAATTCCTGTTATCTGCAATGTATTTCCCATTTTACCGAGACCAGTCTCTTCTAAAAAGAAAAAATTAAGGATTATGTTAGCGAATGGGAGAAGGAAGTATCTAACAAATGATGAGAAAGGCAACAAGTTTATAATTATAATGCTTATTTCTATATTATTTGCATTCACTATAAGTCGTTAAAACGACGGTTTATAGATATTTGAGTTTTAACACTTCACTCTAATATGAATATTTTGATATTTATCATTAGAATATTCGATTCTAACACTTATGTACAATAATCTTATTAGATTTGTGTAAATCTCGGTGAAATTCTTCAGATTTCCCGATTCACACGACCGCGTCTTATGAAAATTTTTTCATAATCCCCATGTTTGTTCTTTTTTCATTACCTTGACGATATTATTTTCAAATTGTCCAATTAAAAGTTTACACAATATCATGTCATTCAACATAGATTTTAAATATGTTTAGCCCATTTAAATACTTTCTAAATTTCAGAATACTTATTATAATTCTTTTTATATTTTTATCAAAGGTTTCATGAATTTTTGTATTTTAAAATCTACTTCTTATCAAAATGCTAACGAACTGTCAACTGTCACATCCTCTTTACAAAATTTCCCGCGAACTTTTAATCAATTTTTACTATCAATTATTCATAATAGAATTATTATTACCTTTTCAAATCATCAACGTCAATTAAACAATTAACATTATACAACAATTAATGTTTAAATCTCTTCTTTTCAGATTTGGTGAAATTCAAAGAAAACTGAAAATTGAACGACCAATCACTATACTGAGTGAACATAAAATTAATGTGCTAACTGTTATCTAAACCACTAATAAAATTATACTTTAAATATTAATCTTTTATGTCTTTTTAAATATACAATTTTACAACTAAATATTACTTATAAACAATACTCAATTAAATGAAAGAAATACTTAATTATACTTTGTTAGTGTAAACAAGTAACTACAACATATGCCCTTTTTACTAAATTTAAATTTTAACATCTAGGAAAATTTATATTTGTTAAATATGAAATTATATTAATTTGAATTATATCCAAGTATGTTCCAATTTTCTTTCTCTGAAACTTTTGTACATATTTCTATAACTATTATTGTATATACAATATCATCAAATCTTGACAATTAAATTTCTTATTTAACTAATATTTCATTTTAATTGTTGTACTCGTAAATAAATAAAATCACATGACATTTATAATCAAATTCTATCAAATGTTCAGTTTCTATATGTTGTTCTAAGGCTGTTTGTGATTTGTTCCAAATTCACATAAAATCAATCAATTTTCTTCAAATGTTTGATTTTTATATGTCTTTCTAAATTACTTTTGGTGTTTGTTCGATATTCACATATCTCACATTTAAAATCAAATTGCTTCAAATGTTTAGTTGTTAAATGTTGCTCTAAACGATGTTTGCTCTTTGTTCCATATTCACATTTGTCACAATTATAATCAAACTTCCTCAAATGTTTGATGTTTATATGTATTTCTAAATTACCTTTGGCGTTTGTTCGATATTCACATAAATCACATTTAAAATCAAACTGCTTCAAATGTTTTGTTTTTATATGTCGTTTTAGGCTACGTTTTTCGTTTGTTCGAAATTCACATAAGTCACAATTAAAATCAAATTTCTTCAAATGTTTAGTTTTTATATGTTTTTTTAGAAGACTTTTTATGTTTGTTCCATATCCACATTTGTCACATTTATAATCGAGTTTCTTCAAATGTTTGATTTTTAAATGTATTTCTAAATTAGCTTTTGTGTTTGATCGATATTCACATAAATCACATTTAAAATCAAATTCCTTCAAATGTTTACTTTTTATATGTCGTTCTAGGTCGCGTTTTTCGTTTGTTCGAAATTCACATAAATCACATTTAAAATTAAATTGCTTCAAATGTTTAGTGTTTACATGTCTTCTCAAAACTTGTTTGTATTTTGTTTGAAGCACACACAGGGAACACTTGAATATATTTCTTTGATCTCGTGAGCTCGACTGTTCTACTTTAATATGTGCTTTGCTATAATCATGTGTAGAATGTTCCTGTTCGTCTTTTCCTCCGACATAAGCGTGCGTATTTCCCACGTGCAGCCTCAGGGATTCTTTATTTTTTATATGTCTTTCTAAATTACCTTTGGTGTTTGTACGATATTCACATAAATCACATTTAAAATCAAATTCCTTCAAATGTTTAGTTTTTATATGTCGTTCTAGGTCACGTTTTTCGTTTGTTCGAAATTCACATAAGTCACATTTAAAATCAAATTGCTTCAAATGTTTAGTGTTTACATGTTTTCTCAAAACTTGTTTGTATTTTGTTTGAAACAAACACAGGGAACATTTAAATATTTTCTTTTGATCTCCTCGTGAGCTCGACTGTTCTACTTTAATATGTGCTTTGCTATAATCATGTGTAGAATGTTCCTGTTCGTCTTTTCCTCCAACATAAGCGTGCGTATTTCTCACGTGCAGCCTCAGGGATTCTTTATTTTTTATATGTCTTTCTAAATTACCTTTGGTGTTTGTTCGATATTCACATAAATTACATTTAAAATCAAATTGCTTCAAATGTTTAGTTTTTATATGTCGGTTTAGGTAACGTTTTTCGTTTGTTCGAAATTCACAGAAGTCACATTTAAAATTAAATTGCTTCAAATGTTTAGTGTTTACATGTGTTCTCAAAACTTGTTTGTATTTTGTTTGAAACACACACAGGGAACACTTGAATATTTTATTTTGATCTCGTGAGCTCGACTGTTCCACTTTAATATGTGCTTTGCTATAATCATGTGTAGAATGTTCCTGTTCGTCTTTTCGTCCGACATAAGCGTGCGTATTTTTCACGTGCAGCCTCAGGGATTCTCTAGTCTTGAAACGTCTGTTACAAATACCACATTTACACATTTTAACTTCGCAATGCTGCTTCGTGTGCTGCTTAAGATCTGCTCGGTACTTCGTCCTACACATGCACTGTTCACATTTATAGGTTTGACGAAAGCACCTCTTAGGCCCATTCAATACTGTTGTCGCTTGATTGGCCGGTGGCGTCGGTTGATTGTACTTTCTGAAAATAAATAAATATTAATAGTCTTATGCTAAACATCACTTTAAAGCCTGAGTTAATGTCACCATCAAATGCTTTGCTACCACTCGCCCGTAAGCGGGGCAAATATGGCGCAGATCGATCGTAATTTATTCTAAACCTTTTATGACACGACCTCTATGTACTTTACCTGAATAGCATTTCAACTCCTGGCGGTCTTTAGCGTAGTATAGGTCGCCGCCGCTACGCCCGTTGCGGATAAGGGAGTGGGCCCCTCTTACTCCTTAAAACAACGAGTAGAAAAAAGCGCCACCTCTCTTTTAAGTAACTAACGAGCTTACTGAGGGTGTTCTCAGCCGAAAGGTAGGTTCAAAGCGTTCAACCTCACTCAGCAATAAAACATAAGTAAGATTTGTTATCAAAAAAAAGTCAAAAGCCTAATAATATTGGCGCCATTTTCTACATTTGAATTTGTCCTTAGAGCTTTTTGCCCTTATTTTATATTTTAACGATTATATCCTTCATATATGTAATTAGAAATGTCATTTTAGTATATTAACTGTAGGCATTTATTTTGTGAATATTTCATATCAGAATTTCTATCTACACAGCACATATTTATAATTTCCATTATGAAATAAATAACAAAGTGCAATAAACTTGAGTGATATTGAAACAAATTTATTGATTACTTACTGTTATTGAGAACCACAAAGACATTGTCAAAAATAAATAAACTAATACAATATCAATATACATACATGCATACGAGTGGTCGTTTTTATATTCCCGGGCTAGGCATGAAAAAGAAAGCTTCGAACAGCAATAAAAATTTATTTATCAATATAGTCTATTTTAATATGTATATCTACTTATAGTAGTCTTTACAGACCGGACACGAGCGGTTGATGAGTCATCGCCCATGGGCGCACTATTATATATTATTATATAATTGGATAACAAGTGGGTGGTGATCTATAAAATACAAAATACCTTATTATTTGTTCATTTTGTAGTTCAAGTCGAGTAAAGGAGTATTAATATTTACTAGCAATACTTTCTCAAGGTTCTCTTCTGTAAGATTTGTTCTCTTTGAATGAAGTACATCCTTGTAGACAGAAAACGTCCTTTCAACATCGCAACTGGTTATAGGTGCGTACTGGAAATATTGTTTTATTTAGCAGTTAGACTTTGTGTCATTATCCCCATACACAATTGCCGCAATGTTATTAAATCTGGATTTCTATTAAAAACGGCGTCTAACTTTTGCCGAAGGCCACATCCGAAGTCATTTGGAATACTTTCGAAATTATTAATAGCCACATCTAATGTGGCTAATCCATCTTTTAATTTGAGATTTCGATTTTCAAAATATAGGATTAATTTAGGCAAATTTCCAAAATGTTCCTGAAGGAATAAGAACTGAATTTTTAAATTTGGGATTTGTGTGAGTTCCTTGCACACAGAAATACTTCGAGCATCCTCATTTAAACATGTAACGAAATTTTGTAAACTATCGAAATTCTCTGCATAAAAGCTAGTAGCTTCCAACCATGTTCCCCATCTAGTTATTACTGGCGAGGGAGGCAGTGACAAAGATGGAAGTTTTTCTCTGTAAAAAGCTACTCTCGATGGTGCTTTTCTGAAAACCTTTTTAAAAGCGCATACAAGTCAACTTCCGGATGGGTGTCTCTGATACATTCACAGATTCTATGGAGAGCATGTGCTACACAAGTAATATGCAGCATATAAGGATATGTTTCCTTTAATAGTCTGCCTGTTTTTAACATATATGTGGCACTGTCACTAACAAATAAAAATATTTTTCCTTGTATCTGTCGTCCGAATGAAGCATTTTGTGCAAATTCTCATCAATGGTTTTAGCAAGTGTTTCCGCATCAACAGTATTTATATCTTTAGATGCTATTACATATGCGTTATATCGGATAGTTGGATGTAGTACACCACCTACAAGATTTACCATAGAGCGTCCTAATATATCGACAGTTTCGTCGGCACCTATCCATAGGTACTGATTTGAAAGATGTCTCCTAATGCATTTTACTGTTTTCGTGAAGTACTTAGAAACACGGTATTTGCGTAAGGTGAATTCATCAGGAACATTTCGACCAGTATATTTTTGGAGAAATGTTTTCAAAGTGCGATTGTCAAGTTTATTTAATGGGATATTAGCCGCCATTAAAGTTTCACAGAGTTCTTTGTTAAAATTGTCAGCTTCCAACGGGTCCAATTTCTTGTATGCTTTAGCGATGCTAAGTGACGTTGTACGTGCGATTTTTGGGCATTCTGTAACGATATTTTACAGACCTTGCAATAAATTTCAAAATCACCGATAATGCGAGACACACAATCAGTATGACCCTTAATCCAATTCGCCATTATTTCAAGATGTCATTCTCGAAGTTATTCCATATCATATCAGAAAAAGTAACATAAACAATGTTCTAGATCTGAATTAATGATAACTAAAAATGTATGCGTATGCTATTGAAACTTAACAAAATCCAGTGCACACTTAAGTCAAGATAATTGCGAGAAGTAGATTCAATGAAACGGTATTAAACAAGAACTATTACAAAAATTACGAAGTATGTAATTAACAGTCAAAACAATGAAAAAACGAAACTAACGTAAGTATATGCATATATAACTTTATTTATCTTACGAAATATAAGTTAATGTAATAAATTTTAAAACCTCGTCATCCTTCTATCTACACCGATGAAGAAAGGAATTTAGGAGTAACATCGTCTTCTTTGGTGGCCGTTTTCGCGACAACAACAGATGTTGCAGTTCACCATATGAATAGTGCTATTCAGTAACTGTGTGATCTTTACATTAATTATTTATTTGCTCCGTCGTAAGTTCAACCTGGTAAGTCCGGTCTATAGTAATACTGTAGAGCGCTTGCAAAAATTAAAATAAATTTCTGTTAAAGAAGCGTGTAATTATCTTCAAAAAAATTATTGATTTTTAATTTAACATGTTTGGCTATTGATCTTGTAATGTATATCAAAAAATATAATCCAAAGTAAACAACAATTTCTTTAGTTACTAATAAACTTATATAAAACAATGTTTTATACATTTATCTACTCGTAGGCTTTTTTCTGATTTTGTACATACTACGTGCAGTAATAACGGACATACGTTGATTTTGATGAACATATGCACTTTTTACCATATTTTTGTTATTTGTCGCTAAATTTTATGACTCCTATAATTTAATGGTCATTTCGTATATTTTATTTTAGAATAATATCCTAACCAACAATTATTTAAAATGTTGTGTCATTATGAGTGACCAACCTAACCAGTCATTGTCAAACTGGCAACTATGTTGTCTGCCTGCATAGGACACATACTGAATACTAAGGTTCAGACCCTCTATAGTAAGCACGCGTAAAAAGAGATTTCGGCAAAATGCGGTAACAGATATAAATGGCAATCATACCTGACACTCCTCTCGCTACAGAAGGCCATATGATGTTCGAAATATTCCTTCCAGACCAAGTGGATTTTGCAACATGGGCACTGTGTGAGTTCTGGAATTACGTGAAAAACACACTTATTAAATGACATGCAAAACTGACATTAATGTAGTGTTTGCGAAAAAGCAAAACTCATGGAGTAAGTATGAAACGATTTTTATGTAAAGAAAAAAATTAAAAATTTATGATCAAAAAATGTATCTTTTAAAATGCAAAATTCAAACAAGTTAATTGTAAAATACAACATTAATATATTTTGAAGTCAGGTTTAAAAAGATATTTTAAATAATGAAAAATATATATATACACATTATATAACAATTGTTTAAGTCTTCAGTATTAAGAAATAATTACTAGAATAAAAGTACGAAGAGTTTGATTTTTTATTTTACTATTTAAGTGAATTCAAAATGTAGTTTTATTTCATTATACTCACAGAATGCATTGATTTACTTTAACAAAAAGTACTTAATTTACATTCAGAAAATTTGGTAAATTTAGATGTAAATATAACCTCAAAGTAAACTTCAGAAATCGTTAATTTTATTCGTCGATCACAATACTAACAGTGACATACCAGAACTATTACATCATGGATTTTGATGACGAAGGTGCATGGTTTGGTCCTTTCTAGTATATAAAATAATTTTTATGTAAAGAAAAAAATTAAAAACTTATGATCAGCGTATAACCATGGAAATGAATTGAATTGTATGTCTCTAACAGCTGTTGCATCAAGCGTTTCTCAATTTCGAAAATTTATCTTGAATGGGAAATAATAATTTATAAAAGAATTTTGAAAATGATGTCTTTTCAAATGCCAAAAATCAATATAATCAAATCTGCAAACTTCAAAATGAGATATGTATTTACAATACCTTCAATTAAAAGCTCTCCATCTGTATTCTCAACACAAATGGTTTTATGTTTGACCAAATGCGATTTGGAGCTGAATCCAAGACAGCAAAATGTGCAGGCAAATACATCTTTAACAATGTCTTTCGTAGTGGTAACAAAATCTACTTCGACAGTTTTATTAAGGCTGTCTCTATATTCCTCGCCAAAATACACCAGTAATTCTTCACAGGCCTTAATTGTACAAATGCTTTCGTAATATGTATTATCTTCACATTGAAAGACACACAGGTTTCGTTCGGAAGTGTTCCCGGTAGGATTAACATACTGCATCCAATTCAAATACTTTGATTTACTTTTATCTAAAACAAATTTCTCCTCTTTGATTTCCCAGGGACATTCTGTGGCACTCAGTCCAGTGAAAGGACCAAATTTTACACCTGCCGGAATAATTCTTAAAGCATATACTCCAGTTTGTCCAAGACAATCTTGAATTTCTAAAATATCACTTGGTATATCTTCTTGTGGTTCACAATCCGCATTGTTCAGAGCATGTTTGTTTAAAATATGCACAAGCATTCCACATTTGATGCAATAGTCTTGGTAAAATGCTTCACATTGTTCACAGTCTGTTGGCGAAATTTATATGGATTAAGATCATATCGTTTACTATCAGTTGATGTGTTCTTAAACAAATATAAAATGAGGAAACATCTGCTGTGGTAAGCAATCTAATGAAAATGTTGTACATAAATATAACATTTGTATAATTGATATTTTATATTTAGGGTAAAAGTTAAATTTGTAACGATAGCTTAGAAATAAATAAATTAAACCCCATCTTAAATGACCAACTAGACTTTAATAATTTACGATTATTAAATTTAAACATTTAAAAATCCAAGTTGTTTAATTTCCCTGTAAGGGAATGATAATTATGATATACCATAGTCATCATTTCAATAATATCATTTTTTCACTTTTGCTAACATTCTTATAACTATCATACTGTTATATATTCAATTTTCGCATCTTTATCTTGAAGTCATTAACTTCCTCCCTCTTCATTTAGTTAAGATATATAATTGGTTAACACTTGAATATATTTTGTATTGTAATATTCATCACCTGATGAGCCTCTAGTAGAGCGAAACAATCGTAGTGATTAAATACAATCTGTTTTGAACTCATTGTGAATTTATATTTCATCTTTTCTTGTAAAGGAAATATATATTTACATACATCTATTAAACAAAGTTATATTGAAAAACTGTGTAACGATATATTCAGGATAAAAATTTGCATTTATTCTCACTGAATGTAATCTAATAGCTTACTGTTATTGTTTTAGACTGCGGCTATGACAAATCACAACAAAAATTACAATAAACACATCTCAATATGCAACTACTTACATAGTAGTCCATTACTAAATTCATTTTTAATATCACCAGCACTAATCCCTTCTTCTACTGCAACAATGCCTTTGTGTATGCCGGTCACTTCAAATAATGTCAATTCTCTTTTAATATTATCCAAACATCTTGACTCTTCATATTGTTTTATTTTGCCATCCCAAACGGAGCCTCCTAAATCAACATCGTCTGGAGTAATAGTTGTTTCAGAGATACACACTTTATCCTCTATAAAACTGTCTTCTTGGCACTGTTCGTCCTTTATACTGAATATATTTGCCGAAAACGTAGCGTTATTCATATAAACCTGATCTGCATGATCTGCCATTTTTTTAAAATTTATTAATGGAGGCTAAACAACATTAAACGTAAATTGCGACGTTGGACCTAAGAAAACTATGAACTTTCTAATGTATGAAACAGAGATAATATAACAGTCGCGTATAGAGTTTGACGGGGGTGGAATGGAACAACAACTTATGTTTTCTATGACAACAACCAACAAGTTCGACGAATATACCATTGCCAACCCCGCAGAAAGAAATTACCCAGACAGTAATTGACAGGTTCTGATTTTCGATAAAAGTAAAATACCTACTTCGGGTAGGCATTTCGAAAAACTTTCATATGTAATAAAATTCTTCTCAAATTTAATTTGGAGTACATATGAATTCTTTATAAATTTGTTTAAACTTAGTAGTTGACGAAATATTGGCAAAATACGATTTTTTCACTGAAGTAAGCAACTACTTCCGGGCTTGTTTATTAATACTATAGTTATACAACCTAGAGAAAACTGTAAATATATTTTGATATTTTCTATTAAGTTTTACATGAGAGTATATTTTGTTTAATTTGCTTTTCTCATCGTTTGCCCTTGAATTACATATCAACATAACCTATGTATATAGTATATAGCATAGCCACGTATATAGCGAATAGTAGCGATATTAAGTAAATGTTTTATTGAAGAATCGTAGGATTACTATTTTTTCCCTTATTGTACTCACAATCAGAGGCGGATCTTCCATTAGGCTGAGTAGGCTGAAGCCTAGGGCCCCAAAGGGAAAGGGGCCCCGCACCGAACTAATGCCCAGTAACAAACGAGCAGATACACAAAATTATTTTTGCCGGAATGAAAACTGGAGTTGAAAATAATAAATAAATAAAATATTGGTTAATTTCGGTTTACTTTAGTACTGCAAGGGGTCGCCTCTCCTCGGGGAATCTGGTAGGCTCGTTATATCGTAAATACCTTCCACGCCAGGGTCTGCATCTGGAGGTGATAAATCTGTCCCTATTTGGCGCATCAACACCTTCCGGCGCTCAAAGCTAATCCTCCCGAGCAATTTTGGGCCGTAACTAGTTGCACCTCTTGACTCGGTTGTGATTTGACGTTCCTGTGTGTGTTTTCAAGGGACTCCGAGAATTTACAGGCTCTCTATGGTTATGTCATTAACGGGATTTAGCAGACGCTCTGGACATATCGTGAACTATGGAATTTGTAGTAGATGCCAGGTATATAAAAAGGAAATTGCAAGAAATTAAACTTGCGAGGCTGATAGGAGAGCAATGTAATAGAGGTTAAGATGAAAGTGTATGTTCATGTTAGATGGAGAGTATTAACGTAAACATTGAATTGTTTCGAACCAGTATCTTTTGTTTGGCATAATTGTGAAAAATAAGTTTTCCTATTTTAAATATTCTTGTCGTTGTGTCAGTCTTGTAATTGTGTTAATGATATCATTTATTAAACATTTTCATTTAAATGTATACAAATTCATGCTTGATCTTTTGTGTGTAATTCTTTTGACTCTATGCTCTGGACGAGGCAATGAGATCACTTGCCTGGGTTGAGTTTGGGCTTTTGTATTTATATTTGTTTTATGTTTTCTAGAGTTTTGGTTGTAGGTGTGCCAATTTTGACACTAATATACGATCACTTTAAATTTTGTCAATATTGTAATGGGTATAGATATTGGCTATTGTCATTACATGATAATTCGTGCAACACATTTGTATGAATTTTGTTTTTTGTGTTTTAATATAATTTTACTTCTACATCCGTCATTTTATTTGTTCATTTAGTAATATTATAGTAATATCCAAAAAGTTAGGTTATTTTAGAAATTTAAAATATTTAGAAAGCATGGGGAATGAGGCTCCAGAAATACAGTTAGCCTAGGGCCCCCCGAAACCACGATCCGCCCCTGCTCACAATTACCCTTTTATAACATAATAAAAAAAAAAAACTTACGAAAGGCTTATTAAAAAACGTGTTAACTCTCCTTCTTCTCTTTTCCAGAAATGAAACACACGTTAGATTTAAGGATATAATAATAATAAAATAATTGCTCACAACACACTCTACGTTACTCTCAATGTTCTCTCTACTCTCTACTCTACTACCAACCTAAATACATTTCTAAAATACAGTTTCCTAACAGTCGGCCTATCCTGCATGTATATTTATATAATATGTATTTATATGAACTTAACTAAACTTATCTAATACAACATTATAAAAGAACTTAACGACATAACATTCATTAAACATAGTCTCTTAAATATGTCGGTTTTACAACAAGTCTCTTTTCTGTAACAGGGTTTGTCGAATCTACACATTTTGAATTTTCTCGTCCATTTCTCTTCGTCCTTGTTGCTGCTTGTTCATTTTCCATAACCTCCTCAGTTTCTTCCACACCTTCCACGTCACATTCTTCGTCTTCATCTAGGTTATAGTTTTTCCAGAGTTTCAACTGACTTACATGGGCTGTAGTTTGTGATTTACCATTTTCTTCAAACAGTTTTGATACTCGGTAGGTGTCGCTCGGGAGTACTTCGATAACGGTCAATGGTCCTTTATATCGCGGTTGTAATTTTGTAGATTCACCGGTTTGTATTGTAGAGGATTTCATATAGACAATATCTCCCACATTATACGTAACTCCTTGGTGTCTATGTTTATCATAATATTGTTTGTATCTTGCTTGCTCATGCACTATGACTTCACGTACTTCTTCACGCAGTTCGTTGGGCAATCTATATGTCTCACAGTCTTCCGTTAATTCCCTCAATTTTCCTTCTTCGAATCTGGGTATATATCCATATAATAACTCAAATGGACTTTTACCGATGCTTTTATTTTCAAAAATGTTGAGGTCACGTTCAATCTTACTTAGTAATTTATCCCAATCTCTTTCATCACGGTCCATCACATTACTTTGCATCATGGGTATAATTGTGGCATTAAATCGTTCAACCAATCCATTTGCTTGAGGATGACGACTTGAATTCAAAGTATGTTTCATCCCATGTTCACTACAAAAATCTTGAAAACTACGGGCAGTAAAGCAAGTACCTCGGTCACTTATTATTCTACCTGGTGCTCCGAATCGATTAATAAATATTTTTAATTTTCGGATCGTGGCTTCCGCTCGTGTAGTCTTTACAGCTTCCAAATGGACAAACTTCGTTAAATTGTCCACGATTACCAAAACATATTTGTTTCCTCTCTTGGATGTCGGAAACGGTCCCATATGGTCGACATGGATTACTTCGAATGGTCTCTTGCCGGGTGGAATCGGGTGTAAATATCCTGGTTGTCTTCCGGGTACTCTTTTGGAATATATACATTCAACACACATCTTGATATGTCTGTCTATGTATTTTCTCATTCCTGGAAAATAGTAATATTTGTTCATGATTTTAAATGTTCTTTCTGTCCCGGGATGGCTCTTCAGGTCGTGGTATTTTATAACTAACGCCTTCCGCATGCTTTTAGGTACAGCATACAATTCCTTTTCGTCACTGTCGTTGATCGTATCAATTTTGTATAGGAATCCATTCTTTAGTTTGTAATCTCGCACTTCATTCTTTTCACTTGCTGTTCTACAGTTTAAGGGTTTCTTTAGGATTTGTATTTTGCTTTTCATGGTGTCATCTGAATATTGAAATAAAGCAATTTCTTCTTCTGCTTCCACCTCCACCTCTTCTGCTTCTTCAGTATGATTTTCTTCCTCCTCCATCTCTTTTTCTTCTTCTTCTGTATCATTTTCTTCCTTTTGTTCTTCGGTTACATCCTCGTCGGTATTTAATTCCTGTAATGTAATCAGTTCTGATGGATCACTCAACAATGACAATTCCTGCGACTCTACATTAGTGATACATATCTCTCCATCCAAAATCTCGTTCTTGTCCATGGTTTGTCCAGTCAGACTTAAATTTGCAATAGGTAAACACATATTTTCATTGGCAACTACAACATCTAGAAAATGTATACTATTCGGCGACATGGAGCATTCATCCAATATTTTTACTGATTCTGTTTTAAATGGATCATCTCTTTCACATAATGGCATCAAAAATTCATTTTTGTATTTAAATTCAAAAGTATCATCTATTTTATAATAAACAATATAATCCAGGTCCATGAAATCTCTTCCAATAATCACATCTATTGCTTGTGCATCATCCGGCACTACTTTCATTCTAATATCATTTGCCTCTACACCATCTATTCTAATTTGAACACACACTACACCTGGTGATTTTTCTTTATACATATTGGGTCCAAACGCTTGAAGTTCTGTGCGTTCTTTAATTATGTCAAAATATTCTATAGCTAATGAAGCCTTTATTGTACAAACAGAACTACCACAGTCAATAAGTGCTTTGAATGGTCTATCATTTATATTAACATCTTTAATATATTTCTGAAATGATTTGGTACTAGGCCTATCAACAATTATCTTTACTTGTGGACAATTTCGTGCAATATGTCCTTCAGTTGAGCATTTAAAGCATTTAAATGTCATTTTTGCATCTGGGCAATCACGAGCTGTGTGACCCATTCTACTACAATTATAACATTTGAACTCACCTGGTCTACCATGTCTTACATCTGATCTGGTATTTCCTCTAGCTACTATTTCTGTGAAATTAGGTTTATTTTCAGTTTTAATATGTACCTGCTCTCTTTGGTTATCAGTTCGTTTCCATTCAATTTTCACAACTGGTACCTTATTATAATTAATTCTTTCTAATCTTTTATTTTCTATTGTAATGTACTCTGTCAAATCAAGAAATAATTGGTCGGTATTCGCATGCTGCCTAGCAAACATAATATCACACACACTCTTGGAATATAGTCCTACAAGTACCTGTTCTTTCGTTTCTTTAAAGTTAAGAGATAAGTCATTACACAATTTTACCTTCTCATGATAGTAACTGTCAATACTTTCTCCCTTTTTCTGTAGTTTACTCACCATTCTTTCCCAACGGACACTTAAATTTTCCTTGTGCACAAATGTATTACTGAAGACTACAACAAAGTCATTCCAAGTCTTTATTTCATCGCATTTTGTGGTGTACCAGAAACTTGCACCATCTATCAGCCTTGTTCGCGCTGTTTCTAGCATATACTTATCAGGAATCTCATGTAGGGTCTGTGCACTATGAAGTTTATTCAACCACGATTTAGCTTTAGTAATATCTCCATTGAACACTTCCACATTTCTCAAGATATCAGGCATAATGCTCATGTTAGTATTATTTGGTAAAGAATTCTTCTCCATACTTGTACATTCTTCAATTAATTTCTCTATTAAAGTATCTTTCCGTCTTGACTCATCTAGAAAATTCTGTACTAAAATATTTAAATCTAAAGTTTCTCTTGTAGTATTCCTCGTCGTATCTCCATTTTCGTCTATCTCGTTCTCTGTCTGAGGATTAAATTCCATTATTCTGCTGAGTTCCAGTTAATTGTGATTGAAATTTCTCAAATTTATCCATTGTTTTCTTTTTGTTTTGACAACTCTCAACAACAAAACACTAAAACGTACTGCCAACCGTTGCGCACTTAACTTCCTTTTGCTACAACCAATTCAAACTTGTTTATAGGTTAAGGTAACTCTTTTCCCTCCAATTCTTGCTTATCAATTTCTGTTCTTCCAAATATTCGCGTTCCATCTACATCCGATTCTTATCTTATCTCACTTCTGATATGTTAACTCTCCTTCTTCTCTTTTCCAGAAATGAAACACACACGTTAGATTTAAGGATATAATAATAATAAAATAATTGCTCACAACACACTCTACGTTACTCTCAATGTTCTCTCCATGCTGATCAAAGCCTTTTGGCCAAGGTCATTAACAATTTTAGTTTATCCCCCACCTGCAATGGCGCTAGTGGGCGCTAGTCTCATAGATATGTTTTATTTTGGAGTTTGGTGCACATGCTTATAGCACTTTAGTTGGCAGTAGTGCTATTCAGCGTGCATCTGAGTCATCAGACATCAATTGTTGGTCGTTGGTTGTGTTTACGCCATTTAATCTTATTATTGAATTTAGTACATTAGTTCCGTGAATTATATATATTTATCTATGTTTATCTTGTATATATTGCAACAATACCTTATATTAATAAAAGATACAATTACATTCAGGTAAATTCTGTAATCTATATTTGTTTATGTATTTAAATCCTGTATTTATTCTCGTCAATGAAAAAAAAATGAAATCTTTTATATTATATTTATATCTATTTTCATATTCTCTCAGGTATATTATTTATTTATGCCCTCACTAACTCAGTTCTTGTTTTAAAAATTTAAACTAATTATTTTTATATGTAACTAACTTCACTAGATTCCTCAAAGTCAAACAGTTGCCTATATGTAATTTCTTCAATACCCGTACATATCATAATATCTTTACGTTTTATAATTCTTTATTTTATCAATCAAATTTTACTAAACAGTTATTCTCAAGTGAATTATTATATGTGTTCCAAATTTATCTTCAATTTATACTTACTATGAACTCAATATCAAGGTATGTATTAGCATACTATTCAAATAAATAAAAAAAATCACTGACAGTTGTTTTTCTATTCATAGGTTAAGGTTCTTAGCGTCATATCTGTTTCATCTATATAATTCAAGATCCTTCTCCACATATACCAAATAAAAACAAATATATCAAAATTAATTTGTTTAATAAACTAGGCAAATATTAAATCAGATGGTAGTTCCCAACACAATCTCCAACAAATATACATACATGGAAGTATCAAGCTTGTTTAAAAAAAACTCCTATAAAATTTATAAGTGCTCGAAAATATACCTTTCGTGAATCGAAATGTAAGCAAGTAAGTATATTTATTATACTATTATAAAAAAATACTGTATAGTTCTTGTTTGAATTTTAATTTCCCCTACAATTTACTTAGTTTTAGTTTGCCAATCAGATTCTTTGACTTTATAAAATTATTAAATTCAGTCACAAATTAATGTTGTGAAAGGAAAATACAAAATATCTTTTCTTAATTATCTACAATGTTATTAGGTACGATTTTTTTTTAAAAATTGTCTAAATTCTGTTATACTTTTACTATCTTTGAAACTGTTAAACTCAGATAATTCCAAATAATTATACGACCTGTCACAAATATTGAACTGGTATTCTTTCTTGTAATCCAAACGATTTCTTTTTAGTTCGAAGATGACATGTACTGGTTCCAAAGATGTAGATCCTTTCCTTTGCCTAATTGACTGAAATACTCGGGATATGGACTGTGATGACTGCTATCCTGTTATACCTTCAAATCTGCTATCATCTGGAATCTCGAACCGTCGAACGCTTGTGTACTATTCCTTGATACTTGTCTTTCCACGAATTATATCTCCACCGGACTGGAATACCTGTGATCGCCTGCTATGTTAAAGTTCTCGAATTCTTCTATTTCTGGATTGATATACTAGTACAAATACTGGAACTCGAACAACTCTCCTGTGTAATAATTTTCTAGCTGAATATGGATTATTCTTCTTGGATAATTACCAATGCCGTAAGTTTATTTTTAAATTATAATCATATAATTATTCGCTTCCTTCTCAAATTTAAATTCTCTTCATTTATTTCGTTATTAGTAAATTAAATCCTTTCTTCTTGTAATTTTTAAAGTCTATTTATATGATGATAAATGGTACTATTCCTGAGAATATTTAAATCACCTAAAAAATATCTGTTTTCTTTTCCACTCTATATTTATCACTTCTTCTACACTTTTATGCAATAATTGATAACTTTATTACGTATTTTTCGGAGAAAAACTTCGTTTTTCCGAAAACACATCTACTGCTTTCTAAAATTATTTAGAATTTTTTTTTATTTATCCCTCATATCCCTGGCAATAAATCCTTAATTTTTTAATATCCAATCATCTTTGTACACACATTGTGATAATCCAAAACATATTTTATTTGAACTTGAATATTTAAAATACCTTTTTGTAATTCCAAAAATTTATCAATTTAATTCATTACTTTATTTTTTTCAACCTTTAACACACTTCGGCAAACCAAATACTCAATACTATAACGTTGTTATTTTAAATGTCAAAATCTGACACTTCTCATATTTGAATTTAAGCGCGCAACTATACATCATTTTTTTAACCTTTATGGTTCAAAATCCATACTTATTATCTCTATTTTTCAATAGTGTTAATTAAACAAGCTTTTACAAAATAATATTACATATAAAAATACATCAAGTAATATTTAAAATTCTATTTTCAGTAATGGGTAAAATTAATGCAACAAAGAAACCTGATAGGCAACCAACTACTCGATGCAAGAAAAACTTCAACATACCCCGATATGCAACCAACTTTACACGATGCCCAAAAACATAGGAATATATCCATTTAATATTCTCACAATTATTTTAAGTATAAATCAAATATTCCCACAGCTATTTACTTTATTATAGTTCGGTCTATTAAATTTTATCAACTTTCATTTTTTTTATACTCACTTCAAAAACATATACAGTATATTCTATTAACACTAGTACTTCCCACATATCATTACTAATTCATGTTGGTGAACTACCACATATGCCCCTTTTTTAATAAATCTAAATTTCTATAGAATATATAAATTTATATTTATTCAACAATTTGAACTAAAATAATGTAATACAATTTGTACTACTTCCGTAGCATAACAATATAATCTCATATAAACCCATATATATTTCTTAATATTTGGTACATAAGATAACCTTCCATTATTTATCTCTCTGTATCTATTTTAATTTTAAATCTCAAATATCTACAATCAACCATTTTAACTAAACTAATCTTCATAAATATACTAATTTATACTATTATATTCAAAATTTACATCTTTATCCATTGATATTCAACAAAAATGTCATAAAATGTATCTTTTAACATTTTTATGCTTTCTATATAAGTAACTTTATTCCTTTTCTTATCCTATCTTAAACCTTCTTTGTTTTATCCTATTCATGATTTTGAACCTTCTAAAAATTCTTATCAACATTTTAATCGAAACTACTTTTAACATTTATTGGTGATTACTTTAAAGTTGTATCTGTTATTTCTTCAGATATTTAATAGCCTCTAAAAAATATGCTTTACATATGCTCACTTATTCTTTATTATTTTATTTTATATAAACTGTTCTTAGCTGAACAATATCCCTATACCTATAATAGACATTTTCGTCTACCTTTTAAAACTTTCACTTTTGGAAAGTACACAAATTATATTTTCGTTTTTTAAGGCGTACATTATCATTCTATATATTCATTATCATTTTGGGTTTTATTGACCCTTTCATACATAATCTCTATAAATTATTCCATATATATTTTTTTATATGGTTCCTTTTATTATTTATTATACCTAGCAAGCATTCATTATTATCTTTTCTAAACATATTTCATTGTAAAGGCTTCTTCTATCATCATATTCTTCCATTTGTATATCACCTATATTTTTTAATAACTCTTAATGTCTTTAATATTTCTTGACCATTAAATGCTTTTATTTCTCCGATATATTTCCTTTAAAATTTTTTATAAGGTTCCTTCTTGTTCTTCTTTCATATATCTATTTTATACATTTCTTCACATTTTTGTACTTGTGCACATTTAACTAACTGTAAAGTTACTTATATACTCCTCTATTATTTATATTTACAAATTTTATAATGTAAGGAATGAGGAAAAATTAAATATTACTAAATTCTTTATACTAACTAACATTTTCAACTCTTATTTGTTTAAATAATTCTATCCTGATTCAATTATTTCTGAGAAAGGAAATAAAATACATAAACCTTTGTTAGATCAACTTGGTTAAAATTTCTTACATGATTAACTCAATCATAAAAAAAAAATTAAATGCACATATTTATATTCCTCTTCTTTATGACATACTTTTATATAAACAAAATACATTAACCATGCCCCTAAATTTTGGTTCTATTAATTTTGATGTAGCTCTGGTTAGGTGGTATCGCTACTTACCAACGGTTGTCGCCCTATGAAATTCAACCGCCATGCCCCTAAATTTTGGGCTTTATTATATACAAAGTAGCTCTGGTTAGGTGGTATCGCTACTTACCAACGGTTGTCGCCCTATGAAATTCAACCGCCATGCCCCTAAATTTTGGGCTTTATTATATACAAAGTAGCTCTGGTGGGTGGTAGCGCTATTTACCAACGGTTACTGGCCCTTCAGTACCGCCATGCCCCTAAATTTTTAATAATCTATTTTTAATCGCACCCTATTTAGCAATGTATCGAATATATTCACTTGAGCCATATTTACTTTATTCCATGAATTATTATCTTCAATTCTGCAATACATCTTGTTTACACATTTTCCAACCTTTTTAAATAAACTTATGACATCAGCTTTGGATGTAAATAAATTTGTATTTTTCTGAATTTCCATATCCCATTCCAATAATTCTCTGCCCTTAATGTTCAATATCAAAGTGGCCTGATAAACATCACTTTGCACATATCTTCCTGAAGAATCTCTTATACTCTCAACAGAATCATTTCCATTTACAAATTCTTTATACTTCTTACACCTACTAATCTTCTCATTTTCCAAAACATTTTCCACATAAGTTGGTATTATATTATGTCCAACTTTAAAACTTCTTCCCATATTCTTTTCGTCTCTTATAACTATTTCTGTTTTCTGTCTTAAAAAATATGAATCCAAAATATTATTCTCTTCTTTTGCTAATAAAAGTGAGTCTAAATATGATCGTAAAATTTTTCTGCCGGAATCTAAGTATTTAGTTTTCTTTTGTATAGGCTTAATCGTGTAAGTTTTCTTTATTTCAGTTGTATTTTGTACAATGTTGATATAGTTTATAGTATTTTTCTCAGAATTTCCAATTATCCTTTCTTCAGTTGTATCTGTTTTGTCCTTTAAAATAACTTCCATACTAGACTTCTGCGCATCAGTAGTCGATGTAGTTGCTTGTATTTCTTTTATACAGTTTATTTCCGTTGATTCTATTTTCTTATTCAAATTTTCTTCCATTCTTACTACCTGATCAGTAGTTTCTTTATTTACCTTTTCCAATCCTTGTTTTAAATTCTCAGCCATCTCTTTATGTTTTGAAATATTATCTACTTCCAACTGACTTAAATTTCCTTTAATTTCCTTTACATTTTTTTCTACCCTTTGAACTTCAGTAGTAACAAAAATTATAGCTTCTGATTCTTTGGTAACAAATTTCTCGTTCATATCTACTACAACTTTGTCAATACTATCTTGTGTATTATTCAGTAATGATACCTTCAATTCTTCAAGCTTCTTATTATTTTCTTCTCTTATAACTTTGTTTTCTTCCTTTAAATTATTTAAATTCCTTGTAAATTCTTCATATGTCTTATCTAGCTTGCCACATAATTCTTCATTCACCTTAACTAATTCTCCTCTTAATTCTTCTTTTATATCCACCAAATTTTTCTTACTCTCTTCATTTACCTTAATTAATTTACCACTCAACTCCTCACTTGCCTTCTCTAATTTATCTAATCTTCCATTTAATTCTCTTTTATCCTCCTCTCTATTTTTCTCACTTTTCCTAATATCCTCCTCTCTATTTTTCTTAGCATCCTCACTCGTCTTATCAATTTTACCACTTAATACTTCCTTCAACCCTTCAAACATTTGTTGAAATACTCTCATGTCTATTGCTGAATTCGACATCTCTGTTTTCGAAGTCTCTCCTTGTATTTGCGTCTTATCACCTCTATCTTGACCTTCTTCTAACTGTCGTGTCTCTTCCCGTACCTGTGGTATTTCCCCTCCATCTTGTATACTGCCTATCTGTTGTGTTTCTTCTTCGCTATCACTTGAAGACTCGGGCCTATTCATTCCAGAACTACTCTTTGACCTGGTATTCATGATTAATAAATAGTGAGTGAAAACAATTCAAATATAATTTCTATTTTTATCAATATAGGTTTTACTATACTTATCACCTTCATAAATTGTTTATTTCGATTTCCACATATAATAATATAAATAAAATATTAAAAATACTATATTGTGAGTCTTATTTTAATCGCCCCACGTTGGGCGCCATAAAATGCAACAATACCTTATATTAATAAAAGATACAATTACATTCAGGTAAATTCTGTAATCTATATTTTTTTATGTATTTAAATCCTGTATTTATTCTCGTCAATAAAAAAAAATGAAATCTTTTATATTATATTTATATCTATTTTCAAATTCTCTCAGGTATATTATTTATTTATGCCCTCACTAACTCAGTTCTTGTTTTAAAAATTTAAACTAATTATTTTTATATGTAACTAACTTCACTAGATTCCTCAAAGTCAAACAGTTGCCTATATGTAATTTCTTCAATACCCGTACATATCATAATATCTTTACGTTTTATAATTCTTTATTTTATCAATCAAATTTTACTAAACAGTTATTCTCAAGTGAATTATTATATGTGTTCCAAATTTATCTTCAATTTATACTTACTATGAACTCAATATCAAGGTATGTATTAGCATACTATTCAAATAAATAAAAAAAATCACTGACAGTTGTTTTTCTATTCATAGGTTAAGGTTCTTAGCGTCATATCTGTTTCATCTATATAATTCAAGATCCTTCTCCACATATACCAAATAAAAACAAATATATCAAAATTAATTTGTTTAATAAACTAGGCAAATATTAAATCAGATGGTAGTTCCCAACACAATCTCCAACAAATATACATACATGGAAGTATCAAGCTTGTTTAAAAAAAACTCCTATAAAATTTATAAGTGCTCGAAAATATACCTTTCGTGAATCGAAATGTAAGCAAGTAAGTATATTTATTATACTATTATAAAAAAATACTGTATAGTTCTTGTTTGAATTTTAATTTCCCCTACAATTTACTTAGTTTTAGTTTGCCAATCAGATTCTTTGACTTTATAAAATTATTAAATTCAGTCACAAATTAATGTTGTGAAAGGAAAATACAAAATATCTTTTCTTAATTATCTACAATGTTATTAGGTACGATTTTTTTTTAAAAATTGTCTAAATTCTGTTATACTTTTACTATCTTTGAAACTGTTAAACTCAGATAATTCCAAATAATTATACGACCTGTCACAAATATTGAACTGGTATTCTTTCTTGTAATCCAAACGATTTCTTTTTAGTTCGAAGATGACATGTACTGGTTCCAAAGATGTAGATCCTTTCCTTTGCCTAATTGACTGAAATACTCGGGATATGGACTGTGATGACTGCTATCCTGTTATACCTTCAAATCTGCTATCATCTGGAATCTCGAACCGTCGAACGCTTGTGTACTATTCCTTGATACTTGTCTTTCCACGAATTATATCTCCACCGGACTGGAATACCTGTGATCGCCTGCTATGTTAAAGTTCTCGAATTCTTCTATTTCTGGATTGATATACTAGTACAAATACTGGAACTCGAACAACTCTCCTGTGTAATAATTTTCTAGCTGAATATGGATTATTCTTCTTGGATAATTACCAATGCCGTAAGTTTATTTTTAAATTATAATCATATAATTATTCGCTTCCTTCTCAAATTTAAATTCTCTTCATTTATTTCGTTATTAGTAAATTAAATCCTTTCTTCTTGTAATTTTTAAAGTCTATTTATATGATGATAAATGGTACTATTCCTGAGAATATTTAAATCACCTAAAAAATATCTGTTTTCTTTTCCACTCTATATTTATCACTTCTTCTACACTTTTATGCAATAATTGATAACTTTATTACGTATTTTTCGGAGAAAAACTTCGTTTTTCCGAAAACACATCTACTGCTTTCTAAAATTATTTAGAAACTTTTTTTATTTATCCCTCATATCCCTGGCAATAAATCCTTAATTTTTTAATATCCAATCATCTTTGTACACACATTGTGATAATCCAAAACATATTTTATTTGAACTTGAATATTTAAAATACCTTTTTGTAATTCCAAAAATTTATCAATTTAATTCATTACTTTATTTTTTTCAACCTTTAACACACTTCGGCAAACCAAATACTCAATACTATAACGTTGTTATTTTAAATGTCAAAATCTGACACTTCTCATATTTGAATTTAAGCGCGCAACTATACATCATTTTTTTAACCTTTATGGTTCAAAATCCATACTTATTATCTCTATTTTTCAATAGTGTTAATTAAACAAACTTTTACAAAATAATATTACATATAAAAATACATCAAGTAATATTTAAAATTCTATTTTCAGTAATGGGTAAAATTAATGCAACAAAGAAACCTGATAGGCAACCAACTACTCGATGCAAGAAAAACTTCAACATACCCCGATATGCAACCAACTTTACACGATGCCCAAAAACATAGGAATATATCCATTTAATATTCTCACAATTATTTTAAGTATAAATCAAATATTCCCACAGCTATTTACTTTATTATAGTTCGGTCTATTAAATTTTATCAACTTTCATTTTTTTTATACTCACTTCAAAAACATATACAGTATATTCTATTAACACTAGTACTTCCCACATATCATTACTAATTCATGTTGGTGAACTACCACAATATATTAGTTATTTTATAGTATTTTTGGTTTAAGGTGTATGTACATAGTTTTTATTTGTGCGTCTAATATTTCTGTATATAAATACTATTTTGTGTAAATAATTTTCAAATTTGATTGCGAGTTATAGTGGAGTTATACACTTTTGCATCATGGTAAACCAGTGTTGTGTGACAACTTGTACAAACACAAGTAAAGAAGTACCTATGCATCGTTTTCCGCACTTGGATCTTGAGGTATTTCTATATACTATTAACAAATATATCAAACTTATTTGAACTTTTTTCGTTGTTTTGAGCAGGTCTACAATATATGGATTCAAAGAATAAACAATGAAAAATTAAAAAAGTTAAATGCCGATCAGGTGCATAGGAATTATCGTGTGTGTCATGCACACTTTAGTGATTATTGCAAACTTCCACTTGAACATGCAGTTAATCGAAGAATTTTAAAGAATCGCAGCTTACCAACAATAAATTTACGAGGTATGTAATATATATTCACATTTTATGTTTAAGCTTAGTGCTCTGTCAGTAATTATTTAAAGTATCGAAAGTGTAGCGTAACAAATAGGGAAGCATGAAGACATAGCACATTGCAGAAACGAACTAATAACTTATATCAAGATTGTATTTTAAGGATCATTATATACTTGTTTATATTTGTTTTTTGTAACTAGTGAAATTGTTAAATTATTATAAATGTTATTGTTTTCTGTGTTAGGTTTTCAAGGATCTAATACTTACGAGGAATCATTACTACCATGGTCATCTCCAATCTACTCTGCCTCTACATCAAAGCTGTTTGAGGAAACAGCATCTAAGCATGTGACAGAAAATGTTGGTGCAGCCAGCACTTCTAAAAGTAGTATAATGTTTATGCAATTATTTTTCATATATACATGTATGTATGTAATATTCTTTGCAGTGATAGCAACCGCTGCAATACAGACTCCTCCACATTCACCTCAGTCTGCTATACCTGAAACACCAAAATCACGAATGGGTAAGGTACAACTGAATAGTCTACAACTATTATATGACTTTTAAATTACACGGACATTAAGATTATTTCTTTGTTCTCAGATCTAAGGAAGAAAGTTCGTATTCTACAGACAGTTGGAGTGCGCAGGTGTAATCAACTAACACCAAACGCAAGGAAATTATACAGACTCACAAAAACCTTTCGGGGCATAGCTAAACAATTATATAAAGAAAATTGTAGTAACAAAGAACGCTTGGAGAGAGCATCAGCGTTCTCGGAAACTGAAGATTTTATTAAAAGTACTGTGAACCAAACTACATATTCTTTTATAATGTCACAATTAAGGTTGCAAAAGAAAAAACCGAAGAGCAGAAGATATTCTTTAAAAGAAAAAATATTTGCTCTGACACTATACAAAAATGCTCCAAAGAATTATAAACTTCTAAGAAAAATTTTTGCTCTTCCAAGTAAATATACGTTAATGAAATTGTTGAGCCAAGTGCCTTTGGCATGTGGCATTAATGAGGAGACAATGAAGAGTTTGCAAGAACATGTTCAAAAACTCCATCCATATGATAGATACTGTACTATCATATTTGATGAGATATCATTAACACCAAATTTATCTTACACCCCACATTCTGATAGCTTTGAAGGTTTTGAAGATGTTGGAAATGAGAGGAGGAGAAAGTTTGCAGACCATAGTTTAGTTTTTATGGCCAGAGGAATTCGCAAGGCATGGAAACAACCACTTTGTTTTTATTTTGTTGAAAGTGCAATGAAAAAGTCCGATCTTGTTTCTAAAATAAAGGAAATTATCAGAGCCACTGTAAAGATTGGACTAGTACCAGTAGCAACTGTATGTGACCAGCATCAAACTAATATAGGAGCCTATAGTGAGTTGCTGAAACAAACAAATGAAGAGTGTTTACGAAACAATGTGGAGAATAGATACAATGGCTTTGTTGTCGATGAAATAGAGATTATACCCCTTTTTGATCCACCTCATTTACTTAAAGGGCTACGCAATAATATGTTGCGTTATGATGTGAAATTTGTATGGAAGGCTGACAAAGAACAAACAGCGAGATGGGAAGATGTTGTGAAGCTCTATGAGTGTGACCATCCTGAACAAGATTTCAAAATGTGCGAGAAGTTGACGGATAAACACGTATATGAAGATAAAATGAATAAAATGAAAGTTAAACTGGCAGCACAAGTCTTCAGTCAAAGAGTTAGTGCGCTAATGCGAAATTTACCAAGGCTAGGTATGTTGTTCTTATTGTATTATGTTGGACAGCATTCATATAAACATTTTTCAGGTGTTAATTTGTTATCGCACACTGCCGTGGATACTGCTGATTTTTTATTATTCGTAGACTATCTGTTTGACAGTGTTAATGGGGATAAATTAATTTCAACAAAAAAATTTAGATGTTCAATAACCTCTACAAGTCCACATATGAAGTTTTATGACGAAGCAATCACAGTTTTGAGCACTGTCAAATTTATTAACAAAAATGGAAATATCGTTGCCGTGCCTACCACGCAAAACTGGATTAGGACACTAAAAGGTATTAAGTACTTGTGGAGTAAAGTTAATACTGAGTGGAGTGCACTGGAGCACAAAACAAGTAAAAAGACTGTAGTGCAACATCCTCTAGTTTTTCTCAGCCCGAGGAACCTGAACCAAGACCCAGTGGAGAACTTTTTTGGGTGCATACGAAGTCATGGTGTCAGAAATGTCAACCCGTCATGTACGTCTTTCAGACAATCTTTCACTTCCCTTATAGTAACTAACTTCTTGTCAAAGCACTCTCCAGGGGCCAACTGTGAGCCAGATAATTGTGAAGAAGCTCTTGACACACTGACGGTTTTTTTGCAACCACATCAAAGGTTCAATAATCGTGACAAATCCAGTATCACGTTAAATACTGCTAATACAGTTACATATACAACCCCAGTAAGAGGATATATTTCTGGATTTGTAGCAAAAAAAATTATAACAGCAACCCATAGCTGCAAAACATGTAAACGTGAGTTACTTACGACGAGCAAACAGAGTCCGGAATATGAACTCATTAATATTAGAGCTTATACCTCTAAGTCATTGACCAGTGGCGGCTGCTGCAGGGAGGGCAACGGGGCACTGCCCCCCCTGTGACAAATTTCCCCATGACAAATTTCTTTTAACAGATAAATTAATTATAAATACCTAATTAGTATGTAATTTTTCTGATTTGTTTAATAACAAATAATATGTTTTCGGAAGTAACAGCCCGTCTTTACAGCGCGTTTAAAAATTGCAGTCTAACGTACGCTCCGGGGCATCTCGCGCGACTGCCCCGTGAGGCCCCGTCTCTATTGGAAATCGAGCGATGAAACTGGCGCGAGTAGCGCACAGATATACGTCAGTGGTGGGGCACTCCTCTATGGTGCCGCGTGGCTATCCAGTATGTAATATACAGTGAGAACGCGCGGGTTGGAATAAATTCATTTAAAATTTTTGATTTTGTTTTATGGAAAAACGCTCGGATAGGTCGATTTCTATTTTTAGCTGCGGTTTTTTTGATGGTAAATTGATGTACAAAGGCTGGTCCAAAAATAAGTTACGACCATCAATTTTTTTTCTTCAAATGGAAACATATGTTTTTTATTTAATTTGTTAATTCTGCATCGAATTCTAAGTATGTTTCGTGTACCATGTCCTACAGCCAAACTCAACAGTTATCGAGAAATTTACAATTGAACATATCAATAACTGCATGTTCAATTGTAATTTCTCGATAACTGTTGAGTTTGGGTATAGGACATGGTACATGAAACATACTTAGAATTCGATGTAGAATTGAAAAATTACATAAAAAACGTATGTTTGTGCTTTTTTGAACTTTTAATAACCAAAATAGAAAAAAATAGTATAATATACACTTTTCATAACACATTTTACACACTTGTTCTTGTTCTTAAGTTCTGCGTGCGCAAAAATTGTGTGTTATGAAACTTGTAGTTTAATATACTATTTTTTGTTATGTGTCCTTAATTAGGAATTCTCCACAAAGCGACCCTGTCTGGACTTCTAACGGTAGTAGGGATTTAAAACACTTTGGTGAGAAAGTAAAAAGACATAAAGTAAGTGAAAAACGTCTTAGTAATATGACAGAATATTCAGTTTTGGGAAAGGTAAATACCTATAATGTGCCAGCTGAACACTGCATGTAGATAGATTAAATATAATTCAGCACAATGAAAACGTCAGTAAAAACAGACATACTCTTGGAAAATTAATAGACTGCATTAAGATTTGTGTCATGTTTGAAATCGCTTTAATGGGCCATGACGAAACACAGTGCGAATCCGGGGATTTTTCGTGGATTGGTTAATTTATTGGTAGGAATTGACAGCACCCACAAGTCTAATAAGAGAGTTTTTATGGGTTTGGCAAAAACCATTCAAAATCAATTGCTGGACAGTATCTTCGAAGTTTATCGCACTTTGATTCTAGACGAAATTAACAACGCTATACAAGCAGACGAGACGACAGATTCGGCTACATTTTCCCAGTTAGCTTTTATAGTTCGATGCGAATTGGTAATTTTGTATAATAGACCAGATTTTGGAACTGCTTCATCTGCTCTAACATTACTGTAATGTTTCTATGAACATAATTTAACAACTACATTTGCCGAATCTGTGAAGCTATTGAAAATAATTTGCACCATACCGATGACAACAGCTGAAAGTGAACGGTGTTTTTCTACTTTGAAGAGAATAAAAACATTTTCTAGAAATACCATGCAGGAAAGCAGACTATGTGCCTTAGCAATGTGTTCCATTGAAAAACAATTACTGACATCAACACCAAACTTCAATGAATTAGTTATTAATCATTTTGCTGATCGTAAGGAACCTGCGGATAGATTTCATTTTCAAACAAGTTAATTAAATAGCTTATTGAGTTTATTTTTTGTCTGTACTTAATTTTTGATATTAAATACTCAGACCCCCCGGTGCCCTCCCGTCCCAAAAAATCACGAGCCGCCACTGTCATTGACGGCTCCAAACACGTCATTTATGCAATTATTTTCTAAATATATATATAACCTACGTTTGTATACTGATAAATATGCACATATGAAGGATATTAGATCGATTTTGTATACCGTATTTGATGTAAACGATTTTAATTATTTTACGTGTAAGGATCACAGTATATTTAGTATGTTTAAAAAGTATTTAGTTAGATTTTATCTATTTAACTTTGCCAGAAATATAAATTTATCCTTAAGAGGCCTAGACCAACATAAAAGAAAGGATTTATATGAGCCATTAAGGCTTATGGCATGCAGTAAGTGTGGCAAAAAATACAAGAAAAAATAAAGATTATTATTATTATTATTGAAGTTTTATTTACCAAAGTAAGCTTTCTTGACTAATAATTTCGACATTTTAATTTATGTGTTATTCATGTCATATTGCGACATGTATAACACATAAATTAAAATATAAAATAACTGAAATCTAAATAAATTTTGAAAATAAAGCCGCGCAAATTTAAAAATTGTTTAGTACTTCCCCCACGCACAATGGCGCTGCAAGAGTCGAAAAAATTTACTATTGCCGTACCTTATCTATTTATGTATTTTATCTATGGTTCTCTCTACTCTCTACTCTACTACCAACCTAAATACATTTCTAAAATACAGTTTCCTAACAAACGTATTCATGTTTTTTAAAGAAATAAATCTAAACAAGGAAACGGTATTAAAAAGTCAGCATTTTTATTAAATACTTACCTACATGAAATGTCAGTCTGTTTCGGGTTCAGAGTTTGGGTTATTCTAATTTTTTTCTATGTGTTCAACAGGTATGTCTAACTAAAACAGTCTTCTATATATTTCGTATGACTAAATATATTATGTAAAAGAAGAAAAAGTAATTAAAAGCTATCCGAACCACAACATTTATTAAGTTGCTTTGCATGGTTTCGTCAACTTGACTGGTTTATGTGAGGCTTTCAAATAGGGTTGCCACCTGGCCGGTTTTTCACCGGCCTGGCCGGTTTTCTACTGACAAAGCCGGGTGCCGGTTAGCCTCCAAAAAAGGCCGGTTTTCTTACAATCTCAATAGATACTTCACCGAATTTGGAAAAGCTGCTAGGAGCAATAATGAAATCGCTCAAGAAACCACAACACGGTCTGCCATCTATTGATGGGTAGCCGCATTTATTGTTCATTTATTAATTTCTACATTACACTACAAGATGGCAGATTCGTTGCGAATTTTTGGCCTATTTTCCAGGGATTTACCGAGTTATATATCTTTGTGAACGGCGCGGTGTTGCGTTCTTATTTTTTAGTTTAGTTGATTTATACGTTCGTTGTGGTTGTGTGTTGTTAATTCAGTAATAAATCTAAATAATCGTAAAGTATGAGCGATGAGGGTGAAGCAGAAACACCAAATACACCACCAAAGAAAAAAGTTAAGACAAGAAACTGCCAATTTAATAAAGACTGGCTTGAAAATCCTAATTACCACAAGTGGCTAGCAAATGATAAGGATGTTAATATGGCCAGATGTACCTACTATGTGTAAAATTACATTCAACGTTAAATACGACGGCGTCAAAGCTGTAAAATTCCATAGTGGCACCGCAAGGCATTTAAATTTGGAAAAAGATAGCAAGATGTGTGACGTTATGACAAAATTTTTTGCTCCCAAGGTTTCGAAAGAATCCCATTTAGTCACCATGGCTGAAATATCAAAAACGTTTCTGTTGTGTATTTACTCGTTATAATAAAACACAGTCGGGTTCTTTTAATGTATATTACAGCAAAACAGATCGGTACAAAAAGAGTTACATTACATCGGTATTGTGTTACGTGATTACTCCCGTTACAAGCTACTACTTATTATATGTGCAACCTCTGCAATACATATTCCCTACATAGAAGTACCAACTTGTACATAATAGCACTAACACTAACAAACATAACATTTCCCCTCTCACTTAAAAAAACAAGGAACAGGATTACCAAGATCACAGATCCAAGCGTTGTGGTGTTCTCCTGGTGCGGTCACTTCGCCTTAGTGTAACTTCTACATTTGGAGTGCTTTCAGCAGTTTTTAACTGAAGCTCAGTTGACTCATCTTCCCTGCAATCTACTTTTTCAGAACTTCTACATGGAACTGTATCATCTTTAAGTACCCCTTTATCTAAACCCTCACATGAAACTTGAGAACTCTCTTGTACATGCTTAGACATACTAGGCAGAACAGGTGTATAAGTATGTAAACCTGACGAAACAATTGATTGATTACTTGCTTCTATATTTGTTAGGCATTTTCTTAAGCTATTTACATGCTTATACATAATAGTTCCATCAACTTCAACAAGATAGGTAACAGCACTAATGTTCTTTTTTATAACTCCCAGTTTCCACTTGTCACTTGTATATGGTCCCAATTTCCCAACAAACACTTTGTCACCAACCGCAAATGTCTCAGGTTTGACAAAATCAAACGTTTTATTAATAACTATTTTCCTTCCCATTTTAGGTTTTAACATGTCCAATTTTGTTTTTGGTTTGATCTTAAAAATAATTTCGTTAGGACTAAGTCCAGTACTTGTACAAGGAGTATTTCTATAACTAAATAAGAAATTTACAATTTGCTGTTGAATTGTCAAGGTAGACCTTTGTAACAAATATTTGTCCAAAGTAGACTTAACATTTTGCACATGACGCTCCGCAATACCATTTGATTGGGGGTGATATGGTGGCGATTTTAATACTTGAATACCATTAACATGACAAAATTTTACAAAATCTTTTGAGTTAAAAGGTGGTCCATTATCACTCACAATCACATCAGGTAAGCCCATCATTGAAAAAGTAATTTTTAATTTTTCAATTGTCTCTGTAACATCAAAACCCTTAGACATCCAATGAATATCAATCCACCTAGACTTACAATCTACGATCAACAAAAAACATAAACTATTCTTATAAAAAAAATCTACATGTATTCTTTGAAATACGTTTTCTGTCGGGGGCCAAGATATCAAGTGTCTTTCATAAGTCTTTTTATTAACTTGACATACACAACACTGATTTACTACATTTTCAATGTCTTGTTGTAACTGTGGCCACCAACATACTGATCGAGCAAGCATTTTCGCACGTACAATGCCTATGTGATCTTCGTGTAATAGATCCAAAACAATTTTGCGCAAAGCTTGAGGTATTACCACCTTCATGCCTACCATCAGACAACCTTCCTCTACTGACAAATCATTTCTTTTCAAATGATATGGCTTATAGTCTGTATTTATTTTATTTGGCCAACCAGTTTTAACAAACTCTATAACCCTCATCAAAACTGGGTCCTTTTTAGACACTTTCGCTATGTCATCGTGCGATAAAGGTAGTTCCTCGGATAAGTTGAACGAATTTAAGGAACTATCAATGTCAGTTGGACCTGCCAAGGGCAGCCTAGATAGCATATCCGCTTCAAACATTTGCGACCCTTTTCGATATTCAATTTTATTTTTAAAGAAAATACATTTGTCCAGATTGACCTTTACGTTATAAAAACTCAACCGTTTCAACACCATATTTACCGTGTCTCTAGCTTGTTCCCTATCGCTTCCTGCTATAAGGATGTCGTCCAAATAACAATTTACGTTCGGTATTCCACACAGAATCCGATCCATCACTGCTTGAAAAATAGCTGGCGCGGACGCGACCCCGTACGTTAGCCTAGTATACTGAAACAACCCTATATGTGTATTGATAGTAAGGTACTTCTGAAACTCAGGATGTACTCTTAATTGCTGATACGCTCCCGTTAAATCTAACACAGTAAAATACCTGCCACCTGCCAAACTAGCAAAAATATCATCTGGTGCTGGCAATGGATACTGATCAATATTTAACACCCGGTTAACAGTAACTCGAAAATCGGTGCAAATTCTTACATCCCCATTCTTTTTTGGTACAACCACAATGGGTGAAGCCCACTCACAATGTGCAACCGGTTTCAAAATTCCTACTTTTACCAACTGCTCTAACTTCTTCTCCACTCTTGGTTTCAAAGCATAAGGCATAGAGTATGCTTTCTTAACAACAGGCACAACGTTATCTTTAACGCTAAATTTAACCTCGAATTTACTAATATAACTACATAAATTTGAATCAAAAACATTTTGATACCTATTTTTAAATTCGCTTACTGTATCATTAACTGTCTCATCACAATTTCCTGTCACAGACTGATTATTTAAACAAAAACGCCTTTGCCATTCTGGAAATAGAATACTCAACCAGTTTCTACCTAGTAAGGGTACAAAACTTTTATCTGATTCGATCACAGTTAATACCAACTTATAAGAGTTACCACCATAGCATACATTAGCTAAACATTCACCTACAGACTTGATATCCTGGCCCGAAACAACATTTAATTTATAATTTACAGGCTGTAAAGATATCGAGTTGCTGAAGGTCTCTTTAAACATATTAACTGACATAACTGTTTTACATGCCCCTGTGTCAATTTCAAAACATAACATTTTATTGTTTACCTTTAACTCAACTTGATGTGGTGATATCATAGCACTACCGATATTGTTCAACCCAAGTAACTCACTATTGACTTCTACCTCATCCCTCGCTGGCACTGCCTCTTGTTCAACTGCTCCTACCATAGCTGACTTTTTGGCTGGACACAACCGCTTTACATGACCAAACTGTGAACATGCATAACATCTCCATTGCAATGCAGGACACTTTTCCCTTGGATGACTCCTTCCACAGTTGGTACATTCACTACTATTGTGTTGATGTTTATTTCTTCCAATCTGCTGTTTTTGGTCCTGTTTGGGCACTTTTGTTTTCCACCGTGGCTGATTGACATAATTCACACTACCACTGCTAGTATTTGCTAGCGTTTTCACTTGCTTTTCAGCCAACTCCGCTGCTAAAGCTGATTGACATGCTTCAGAGAATGTTAGTTTCACTTGTGAGAGCAACCGCTTTTGAATCCCTTCAGATTTCAAGCCACACACAAACCGATCTCTTAATGCATCATCTAAGAAAGATCCAAACTTACACAAAGTTGCCAATTTACGCAGTTCCACTATGTATTCTGTTACACCCTGCTCAGGCCCTTGATTACATTTATTAAATACAAATCTTTCGTAGATTTCTGATACCGGAGGCTAATAATGTTTAGACAGTGTGTCTGTAACTTCGATATACGTTAACTCAGTTATTTTCTTTGGTGCCACCAAGTTCTTTAAGGTTTGGTAGACGCATGTTCCCGCCAATGTCACAAACATCGATACTTTCATATCCTCAGTCACTTTGTTTACAGTAAAGAGATGCTCGACTCTTTCCAAGTAACTTTCAAACTCTTCTGCTTTTCCTTTAAATGGTTCTATATTTCCAATCAACGCCATTTGCCCTCTTTTTTCTTTCTTTTCACTATGAGATTGCGGTTAGACGCTATACCACCAACTTCTCACTGACGCCTGTACAACCGATATTATTTCACTGTTCTCATCAATTTACTCGTCGCCAATATGTTGTGTATTTACTCGTTATAATAAAACACAGTCGGGTTCTTTTAATGTATATTACAGCAAAACAGATCGGTACAAAAAGAGTTACATTACATCGGTATTGTGTTACGTGATTACTCCCGTTACAAGCTACTACTTATTATATGTGCAACCTCTGCAATACATATTCCCTACATAGAAGTACCAACTTGTACATAATAGCACTAACACTAACAAACATAACAGTTTCATTGCGTAAAACATGGTCTTAGCTACCTTTCAACTGATTGTGGTAAGTAAAGACTAATTTGATCATTTAAATAATGCTCAATAAATATGATTCAATTTGATTAAAAGTTAATAAGCCTTATTTATGATGTACAATGAAACTTTTGCGACTGATATTTCTTTCAGGTAATAAGCTTGATGGACAGATTTACCGAGATTCAGCTATAGCTACCAAAATTCATCTGGGACGAACCAAAATGGAAGCCATCGCGCGCAACGTGCTAGCACCCTATTCATTAACTAGAAAGCTAAAAGAAAAAAACATTCCTTTTTCGATAGCTACCGACGCCTCCAACAAAGGTAGTACAAAGTTTTTTCCTCTTGCTGTTCGTTTTTTTGACCCAAATGAAGGAATTCAGGATTGTTTGCTTGATTTTTACGAAGAGGCTGATGAAAGCTCTGAGTCAATTACAAATAGTATATTGAATGCTTTGCAACAACTGCAACTTGATATTGCCAATGTAACTGCATATGGAGGTGATAATGCATCCGTCAACTATGGAAAACATTGCTCTGTTTACCAAAAACTCACACAAATAAAACCAAAGATAATCAAAGCTAATTGTAACTGCCACATATTACACAATGCAGCCAAGCACTCTCTTAAATTATTGAGTTTTGATGTAGAGTCTTTGGTATTAAAGGTTTTCAATTCTTTTAATTGTAGCGCCAAAAACGTGGCAAATCTCAAGGAGTGCTTTCAGTTTGTTCAGCAGGAGTATCATCAAGTATTAAGACACATACCGGTGCGATGGTTAAGCCTTTTTCAAGCTCTCGATCGCTTGTTATTGAATTGGAATGCCATAAAAGCTTATTTCTTGCAACAAGGGGCAGAAAATTGTGATCGTATCATATGGAAATTTGTAGGAGACCAAGAAGACCAACTATCAGATCAACCAACTTTTGCTGAATGCTACATTTATTTTGTCCAACATGTTCTATTTATTTTCCAATCTTCAATTAAAACACTGGAGCAATCCCATTTGGTTATTACGGATGTATATGAAATTATGTCCGGTTTAAGAGACAAATTAAAGAGACGGAAAGCGGATTTATTTTTTGGCTTCAAAACAAATCAGGCTTTAGCGAACTTTACAAGCAACCTTAAAATAAAGTTTCAAGAGGAAGCAGTTCAAGTCTACAATCGAGCAATAGAATACTTAGAAAAATGGTTTGATTTTGAAAACAATGTGTTTCTGTTATTTAAATCATTAAATTTGAAAGGCCGCATTCCAGAACTGAATGAGGTAATCTTAATTGCATCGCACATTGGCATGGATCTTCAAGATGCCGATGGCGATAGTCTTTATGAAGAATTATCTTTGCTCCAAAATGCATCTCCTTCTTTCATTAATCAAGATATTTCTGTTGCGGAGAAATGGTGTATCTTTTTTAAGCGAGTGGAAGTTCCAATTTTAAGAAATGTAGTTCAGATGGTTTTATCTGTTCCTTGTAGCAATGCTTATGTGGAAAGGATTTTCAGCATCATGAATCAGCTATGGAATGATGACAGAAACAAATTGTCAGTTGAAATGGTAAAAGCAGAACTTTGCATTCGTTCTAACATCCAGCTCTCTTGTTCGGAATTTTATTCATCATTAAGTGACAAAGCAGAACTTATTAAATCAGCAAAATCAAACACCAAATACCATTTCAAATTTTAAACAGATGTAGGTAATGTTTACCTATTTGTATTTTTTAGAAATAAAGTTTTACTTTCTTATTTTAAAATTTTAATTACCATTTACTTTTGAAAAATCGAATTTATTACTCGCATATTTGGGTTCCCATAAAAAATATTTATTGATAAATTTTGACAAAATTGGGGCGTGGTCCCAAGAATTTTACGTCTGTCTCGCGATAATTGCGGCGCTTTTCATTAAATCACCCCAAAGGTCGGTTTCCTGTAATCAGAAAGGTGGCAACCCTACTTTCAAACCAGTAATGTAGTACGTTTTACAAAGAAAATGCATTATAAACACCACATTATTTTAAGGTTTTGGTATCTTCAGAATTTAGAAATTTAAATGGTTCACAGCCAATCATTTATCACTTAACCAGGATAAATGTGAGACAATTTATTTTACTAGTAAACATAGATCAAACATATATTCTACGAATTGAAAATTCCTTGATATTAGACTAGACACAAGACTAACATGGAAGCCGCAGATAGTTGAATTAGTCAAACACTTATCTTCTGCTACTTATGCAATTAGACGTATCAGGTTTATAACTGATAGTCTACTGGAATTACGACATACTATGGACTATCAAATCACATATCAACAATGTTTAACCAATATGGGGTAAGTAGGCCTATGTAGAAAAGGTGTTCATCCTGCAGAAGAAGGCTGTTCGAGCAATTGTCTGTGTTTCACAAACTATTCGCTGAAAACCTCTCTTCAGAGAACTTATGATAAGTCCATTAGCCTAGACACATATTCTGCAACAACTAAGGAGGGCTTTGAAAAAGCTGTCACACCTCATGACTAGGGGTGAGATTACAGAAGTCTCCACCCCTCATCACCATTTGCTGCACATCCCGCATTACATAGGACAAAAGCCACTTCAGTACAACACGTCACTGGTAATTATTTAACAAAATCAAAGTTATGTGTAGACATCTTTCTACTTTCGTATCTAAAGAGAAAATAAAGGACATTCTCCTTCAAGAAGCATTCTACAATGTCAATGACATAAATTAGCCCTGTGTTGACGTTGTCATTACATTTTTGTTTGATGTGCTATTGTGTAAACTGTATGTATATCTTATTATTGATATAATAAATTTTTTATTATAATAGAAACACTATCCTTCTTACTGTAGAAGTGTTATAATTAATCCTGCTTTTACACCCACAATATCTCATCTCAGCAGGGAAGTCGCAGCAACTTTCATTATACATTTACATTCTTGGTAATTATCAATATAGTAAGTACTGCCTACACGTGGTCTATATATGGACGTTTCTTCAATTTGTATATATTTACCTGCGATTTTAAAAATTGCTTTCAATAATAGTAATTCCTAATAATTGAAGTTACGTTGGAGTTATCAAACAAAACTAGTTTACTTGTATTTCTACTATTTAATTTTTCTTTCACCCACGTTTAATTGCAATTGTTTGAAATCTTTATGGATTTTATTGTATTATATATATATAGAATTTTAGCCTTCATACTGGTTGAAGTGAGGTATATCACTTCGTAAAAGTTAATTAGATACACACTTAAATGTACTCGGCTTTGACATTACCTATTTTATTATGGTTCTAGTTATTTTTATTTTATTCAGGCCTGAATCGTAACAACAACTGCCATGATGCAAGCCTGGATGAATAATCATCAATTAAATTATTGTTGAGGATAGTACATACCCAACAACTTATACAAACAAACTAATTCCTAACCAAGCAAAGATTTTATTAAAGGTTAGTACTTTGAACCTTTTTAGCTTGTACTGCAATATAATTGTCAATCATAAGATAAAATATATAGGAAAAATGACATTTCTTCATTACATCGTCTTGCAATATGTATTTCAGAATAACATTTAACATCCACAATCACATCATCACTTATTTTTGGAATTTAGAAAATTAGTGTCAGTAGACTTATCATATCTCTTAATTCAAAATATTTTAAGATATTTAAATCTAAAGCAAAACGCTTATAAAATTGTAACAAACACGATTGGTGTAATTGGATAATTACGTCAGTTCCTCTAAGCTCCCATTGGCTTCTCTTTAGCGGGAGAAATTAATGAATGGGCACATCCTACTGCCCAACCCCTCTGTTGGCTACCTACCCGAGTTGTATAACTATAGTATTAATAAACAAGGCTTCCGGTCTTTCGATTTTGCTGAAAATCTAATTAGATCTCAAGAGGGAGATTATACTCGTACATACAAAATTTGCGGTTTGACCGCTATCGTGGTCACACATATACACACTGACACACACAGAATTTTTTTTTAAAACCACTTCTTCGATATCAGGAGGCTTCAAAACGACAATATCTGCAAAAATTTCGAGGTCGAAAATTTTCATCATCACAATACTTCCTTATACCGTTGATTGAAGGAATACATATATATTCCTTCAATCAACGCTTATACTACGTATAAGAAAGTAATTATGCCATCCAATAATGGCCGAATGCACCATCGCTACTTAATATCAGGTTTAATTAAGGGCCGCTTAAATTAAAGCTCGGCTTAAAAACAAATGCATTTCACCAACGGTTTAATTTCGTTACTTAAACTGTATATGGACTACACAATCTATACGAAAAGGTAAAGGTATGTAGATGTTAATCATTTGTAAAAACGTACCTTTAATCCTTTTGTTGCATTAGTGCAAAGTAATAATAAAAATGGCAATGAACAGACAATTATTAATAGAGTAGAAGATAAAGATAACCTACAAACTGAGGAATTAAATAATTTAATATCTACACCTACTATTGTTGAAGGAAAACAGGGAAAGGATGCATCTTGGAGTGATCGCCGAAGAAAAATTTCTCACACACATTTCTCTCTTAAATGGAAATACCCTACCTCCCTTCCAGTTAGTAGGTATATACAGTTCATTGAATTTATTCCATATAGAACTCTGTGTGTTATGTCACCAAATAAACAACTGACAATCGCGCATAGCCTAATATTGTCCGCCATATTTTAAAAATAACGGCGTCTCTTTTTGATACATCATGTTTGAAATGATAAAAACGTAATAAATAATTTATATTTTGGCCGAAGACTTGTTTATGTTAACAAAATACATTTATCGTAAAAAATTACGGATTATCGAACAAATTTTCATTTTATATAAATTACAAATTCTATCAAGCAATTTAATATTTTTTTTTTCTGAATCACGAGCTAGTTACGTGCTAGGAGCCTGTCTTTCTAAAGCATAAATTATTTATTATTACCCTTTTTTTGTAGGATGACTCGGTATGTACAGGAATATATTTATTTCGTTAGTCAGTTGATAACATGCAGCCGATCGAAAATGTGTTAACTGCATATACGTTTGATATTTTTAAATTCGTGATCGGGGATTATTTCAGTGTTTGTGATATTTCTAAATTCGTGATAGACGATTTAAAAATACCTGGATTATTTCTTGATTAAATTAAATGTTTGTGTGAGCATGGTTCAGGATGTGTTCATCGCCGATCTTTAAAGGTAATTTTTTATATTATAGTCGCATGTTTAGCCTTACCTATATTTGCTGTTATGATGTAGTAATAAATTTTTTGAAGTCTAAACTTCTCTAGGCGCGTTGCGTTGATTGTAGGCAGTGAACAAGACTGACCTGCAACGCTCGGATATGTGTAACGCTTGGGTAAAGTCGGCTAAGGGAACAAGATAAGTATATCATATAGAGGTATTTAATTTCAATTCAATTGAAATTTAAATGAATAAATAAATTCATGTCCCCGAGCAGATTCGAACCCGAGCCGAACGGGTATGACCAATGTATGACGCCGGCACGTTGCATCAGACCAACGCGGGACACGTAATCGATTATTCATATCGTCTATTTATACATGTACATACTGCTGTGATCTGCTGTACTATGGTTGATAACCAATAGTCAAATTAATAAATTAATATTCTTTAATAATCTCAGGGTCTAAAAGGTAAATTTCTTTGTTTTTATAAAAAAGGAATATGTCACAGCTTTTCCTTATTGTGAGTTCTAGCTGTGATTGTGATGTTTACTTTCCTAATGTTCTCCTTTGGGATGGGTATAAATAAGTAAATAGTGAATGTCAGCACAACTTATATTTATTTACAGTATAAAGATTTACAAAAACATGAAAAATATTTTGATTGTTATACAATACAATAGTTTATTTTATTTAGGTGTATTTTCTTCTCAGTTATGGTACAAGCACCTTGCAAATCTTTTATTCCTTTAAGAAAAATTGTAGAAGTCTACTAAATTACCTCTTCATGTATGCTTACAAATCAAGGAAATTACTAAATTTACTTTCTTTACCTTTTACCGACGTATCCCCATTGGATCATCTCGACCTGAGATTTTCACGTCAAAATCGAGATTTAAACAATGAAGAACCTATTAGATTCCCATAATATTTCAAAACTATTGTTGTTCAAATGAAAACGTTAATACTTCGTTGAATCGCCCTAACTTGAGATTCTCACGTCAAACCAAGGCTTACTCAAAGAAGGATTTATGAAATGTTTAATAATATTCTTAAAACTGTTATTATCCAGTAATTTTATATAACACACATGAAGATTCCTTTATTTATTTATTATAAGATTGCAAGATGAAGTTTTATTAAATAGTGCTTGTACTTACTTTTCTTGACTGTATATCATTTCGAATTCTTCTTGATAATTCTTGCCTTCCATTCCTTTGAAATTTATTATGGCGGGCTTTATAGAGTCGAATAATAATATCCCGCGCTTTACTGTATTTAGCGCGCACTTATCGTTTGAAAAACGTATCACACGTTTTATTTCACGACGTCTAAATCTTAAAAGCGTTTATGCCTTTTTAGATTTTATTTTATTTTATTTGACAACACTTGAAGCACTGGTTTAAGTTTAAGGGACTGCTGATCAACTCTTTTTTTCTTTTTCTTCTTAAGTATTCGGATGGACTTCTTGTTTCCCGCAAATGCACGCGTTTATATACCCTTCAACAATTGACAAACGCCTTATTTTGTTTCAAATTATTTTAGTTCAATTTGAATTTTCTTCTACTACGCCCTCCGTGTTTGTTTTGGTAACTATCAATGTCATGTGATCACATGATTTTTCATCCGCCATGTTACCGTTGTTGTTGTTTACATATCATGTATTTGCATATCTAATTAACATCGATTGATTTTTATCGATTGGTAGGTATTTTTAAGCTGTACTATATTATATACTGACTAATGTTTTATTTGTTTTTAGTTTGGAATCTCTTGAAGCATTTTTATATGAAGGAAATTATGCCAATCGTATATTTAAATGTACATTCAATAATATCTTTTATTCTGGAGATACCAGTGAAAAATTGCATACTTAACATAACGTTTTATTTTCAATAATGAACCAGGCCACAATATTTACATTCTGGATGTGTTGGTGTATAGAAAACAAATAAATCATATACTTTTATATGCATTTCTATGTCTCATACGGAAGAAAATACAATTGATCTTTATATAGTGATTGAGAAATAAGTGGAATATATTTATTTACGTATAAAGACCTTTGTTTTTGCCGTAGTGTTTATTATTATCGCAATATGTTAAATGCAGGCTTCTATTCATTGTGAAATAAAACAAACAAATGTTTAAGATTTACACTCTATTTAATAACGACGACAGCTGTTTCGCTACACTGTAGCTTCGTCAGGTTGACATATACAATAATAACTATCTACATACACTTGACTCTTATATATAGTGTGTGGATATTAGGAATTCTAAGAACTGATATGTAAAGAACAATTTCTTGTCTAAAAGTGTCGGGGCTATACAAAAAGTACGTGGAACTAAATCTATTGCAAACAGATGTTATGTGTGAAATTAGGTAAACTGTATTACTAACTAAATATATTTAACAATGGTGATGAGTTTAACTATCTACATACACTTGACTCTTATATATAGTGTGTGGCTATTAGGAATTCTAAGAACTAATATATAAAGAACAATTTCTTGTCTCAAAGTGTCAGGTCTATACAAAAAGTACGTGGAACTAAATCTATTGCAAACAGATGTTATGTGTAAAATTAGGTAAACTGTATTACTGACTAAATATATTTAACAATGGTGATGAGTTTAGGTCTACTTTATCGTTTAATAAATTGTCTGAATGTTTATATTTATTGATTTCTAATGTCTCTAGTAAATCTAATTTAATACTTTTATTTTCAACATGAAGGATATCAAAATCTTTATTAAAAATGTGATTATTCTCTGTCAAATGATTCGCGTAAGTCGAATCATTTTTTTGGTTTATATAAGCGGAGTAATGATCAGCAATCCGTGTTTTAAATGCTCTTCCTGTTTGACCTATATATCCCTTAGTACATGTACCACAAGTTAACCTATAGACTCCCGATTTATTATTGTGATTAGTTTTTTCTTTATTGTTCTTGATGTATTTTGCAAGGTTATTGTTTGTTTTGTATGCAATATTAATTTCCTGTTTTCTAAGTAATTTTATTAGTTTTCCTTGATTCTCCCCTAAGTAAGTGAAAGGTTTAAACTTTTTAATTGTAGTGTCTTTTGTAACTGGATAAATTTCTTGCAACGTTTTGTTGAATAATTTCTTAGAAATTAATTTATCTATTAAATTTGGGTCGTATCCATTGTTATAGGCAATTTGTTTAATAATGTTATATTCTTTACTATAGTCTGAAGTAGACATTGGCGTGTTAATCAATCTATGGATCATGCTGTGGTAAGCCGCTAATTTATGTTGATATGGATGGTTGGATTTGTTGTGAATGGTTATGTCAGTATGTGATTCTTTGTGGTAAATGGAAAATTGTACTTGGTTATTGACTCTTTTTAACGTAAGATCTAAGAAGTTGATACTGTTATTCACTTCTTTTTCTAATGTAAATGTAATATGGGAATTAATAGAATTAATAAACTCAAAGAAATTATTCAATTGTCTGTTTGTACCTGTGTATCCTATCAAAACCTGACCAAGCTACAGTGTAGCGAAACAGCTGTCGTTGTTATTAAATACAGTATAAATCTTAAACATTTGTTTGTTTTATTTCACATTGAAAATGGATTTACATCAAGTAAAGACCAACTCAATCCAAGATTCTATTCATTGATTATTATTGCTACTAAAGAATGTATTACCGAATGACCTACTTTCTATTAATTACTAATAATAATGTTTAAATCATTACATATCCTTTTTTTAGACTGAGGCCAGTATTTGAACATCATGTTTTGTATGATATTTAACACAATTTTTGTGCTCTAATTTATTTAAAATTGGGGTCAACACTTTTAATTTTCAATGCTCTCATTTTTGTTTTTCTCTTGACGGGTGTGCAACCCACATTGCATTGATGTGTATTCTATTGCATGTTCATCAGTTCGAATATTTATTGTCATGCAATAATTTAAATAATATATATTTATATAAATTAATGGATTGTTCTATATATTTATATCTAGTGAAATGTTAAATTATAACTAATATATCAAATATGTAAACTTATATTTATTTAAAATAAATGTGCTGGTATTTATTTTTGTTGGCATTTTATTTGTTTAATTTTTTATTTATTTATATAAAAAGTGTTAACCATATTCAGTGATATCTGGTTATATCCACATTTATTCAGTAATAACCACTTATATCTGGTTTTATCAATGTTTTTACATGTATAAAATTTTTAATATTTAAATCTGGTTATAGCCAGTTTCTCATTATTTTTTTATATTTTTTTAATATACAGAAAAATACCACAGCAATACGTCACTGCTATACTCGTTCGGCGACCGTTACATGGGAGAGCATGACGCATCAGTCGTATAATACGTTACTGAATATTATACGCGTGTGTACATGTGTAAATGTAATAATTCTGCGAATACGTTTTATTTAATACGTTACTGAAATATTATACGCGTGTATTTCGTATTATTAACCTCGCCCTGATGAAGTTAACACTTCTGCTGTGTGGTTTTAAGCACGCCCATTTTCTTTTATTATGTTGAGATTAATATTTCTGACTGTGAGGTATATATGAAAGAAAGATATTGTGGCACAGATCAGTGTATGTATTGTAGATTTGTGCCAACATAAAATCACAAAGAAGTCAGAACTAATGAAATGTCCTAAAAGCAATCTGAAACAAGCTTGTAATTCCTCTCAACTAATCAAATTGCTCTAGTTTATAATTTACTTTGGGATGAACGTAATGTAGGTACAGTTAGCCATATAAAATGTACAAAATATTTCCATATCTTCTTACAGGGCCGCCGCTTGGGTATCAGGCGCCCTTGTTCAAATTGAAATTTGGCGCCCCTGCCCCTTTAAGTGCTGCAAATTATACGTGAAATACTCTTTTATCGTATTCAAAATTTGAATTTTGAATTAAAAAGCTTTAAAATATTAAAACACGTTTGTCTTATTGTTTTTTATTGTTTCATAAATTTTAAACATGTTTTAAGTGAAATATAAAAATTAGAAAATATATTCAAATATTGATTCTCCTAGCTTTAGCAGCTACAAACGCTGGTATCAATTCCTTTATATTTAATTTATCCAAAATTTCGCTCTCTATGGATATAATTGACAAGTCCGATAATCTCTCCTGCGCTATGGTAGGTCGCATGTAGTTTTTTATAATTTTAAGTTTTGAAAAACTTCGTTCTCCAGTAGCAGCTGAAACTAGCAGGGTTAAAGAAATCCGTAAAGCTATTGCAATATTTGGAAATGTATCGGTAAGATTGTTTTCGTAAATATAATTTAAAACATCAATAGGTGACGTATCCTCTTTGGTAAAACATCGCAAAGATTTTATTTCTTCGAACAAATTTAATCCATCAATGTCCTTTTCATTAACATTTTCAGTATCCGTTAATTTTTGTTCTAATTCTTTACAATGTTTTAAAATTTCATTGTCACTCCAGTTTTTTAAATGAGGTATATAGTGTACTACCTTGAAGTAATTGTAACGTTCTTTTAATTGACTGAATCTTTCAGTAATTGAAGAAATAGCAGTGTCTAATATTATATTGTAAAATTCAACCTTAAATTTTTGTCTTGGATTGCTGATTGGTTCGTCGGTTTGTTCATCTTGGATTAGTTTCTTCGAACCTGTTTCGACTTTGTGGAGAATTAGTATCCACCCCAAATCATCAGCAACGATACTTGCATTGGCAATTGCATGTTCATACACTTCATCTGATCTACGACTATTTAGTTCTGATATAAGACTTTGTAAATTGTCAGTCACGATTTGTAAATCACATTTAGAATTTTGCATTATTTCATTTACTACATTTACTAAATTTAAAATATCGTTCCAGATGTTAATAGAACAAATGAATTTAAACGAAGAAACCTTCTGAATCAATTTTTTTGCTTGAGTTCTTGATTCCATGTCTCTTGTTTGATCTTCTTGTATATTTATTAACGCTCTCAAAATTCCCTTCAAATCGTTTTTCAACGGTCTTAAAGCTTGAATTCTACTTTCCCATCTGGTGTTGGAGAGTGGCTTTAATGTTAGATTTTCAACATACTGTTGCAAAATAGACAAACGTTTAACGGATGAAGGAAAGTAGTTGTAAAGCTCCTGCACTACTCCGAAGAAATTAACTGCTTCGAAGGAAATTTTAGCTGCATCATTTACAACTAAATTTAGAGAATGCACAGAGCAGGGGATATAGAGTGCCCTCGAATTATTTTCAATAATTTTTTGTTGCAATCCTTTGTGCTTTCCTCTCATATTAGCACCATTATCGTAAGATTGGCCTCGTAAATCTGATAAATTTAGTTCTAACGATTTTAAATGTCCATTTATGTATTCAAACAGACCCTGTCCAGTAGAGTAGTCGACAGATTGAAATCCTAAAAAAATGTTCTTCAATTTGGGCTTTATTGGTTTCCTCGTTCATATAAAAAAATATAGTCATAAACAACGATACGTCTACCAATAATATGCATTTTTCTTCCTCCTTTTTCAGCACTGAATTAGAGAGAACAGCCCTTAGGGTTGAAGCGTGTTTTTTAATTTCATACGCATATTATTATAGAAATTATTACTGTATTTTAACATGCACGGATATCGCCTATATCTAGATGGATGTAAGTCGTGATCGCAATTACCCTTAATTTTCACTGATGTTTTAAAATCACTGTTACTGTGATCACAGGTATTAAAAAATCACTGCTAAGCTCATCCCTAATACTTGCTTTCGAAATGACAGGCAAACATTTGTAATCAAACCTCCAATTTTTTAGCTTTTATACGTCTTCACTTGTGTTGTTTGTTCTAAATTGAAAAGTCACATTTACAATTAAAACATCAAATGTTTAGTTTTAATATGTTTTTCAAAATACTGTTTGCAGTTACTTTTAAATTCACATCTGTCACATTTATAACCAAATTCTTTGAAATGTTTAGTTTTTATATGTTGTCCTAAAAGCTGTTTGCGGTTTGTTTTAAATTCACACAAGTTACATTTAAAATCAAACTTCTTTAAATGTTTAGTTTTTATATGTTGTTCTAAATGCTGTTTGCTGTTTGTTCCAAATTCACATAAGTCACATTTAAAATCAAGAATCTTCAAATGTTTAGTTTTTATATGTTGTTCTAAGCGCTGTTTACTGTTTGTTCCAAATTCACATAAGTCACATTTATAATCAAGAATCTTCAAATGTTTAGTTTTTATATGTTGTTCTAAATACTGTTTTTTGTTTGTTCCATATTCGCATAAGTCACATTTAAAATCAAATTTCTTTAAATGTTTACTTTTTATATGGTACTGTAAATTCCGTTTGTTATTGGTTCTAAAATCACATGAGTCACATTTATAATCAAATTCTTTCAAATGTTCAGTTTTTATATGTTGTTCTAAAGGCTGTTTACGGTTTGTTCCAAATTCACATATGTTACATTTAAAATCAAATTTTTTTAAATGTTTAGATTTTATATGTTGTTCTAAATGCTGTTTGCAGTTTGTTCCAAATTCACATAAATTACATTTAAAATCAAATTGCTTCAAATGTATATTTCTCATATGTAGTTCTAAATAACGTTTGAGGTGTGTTTCATAATCACATTTGTCACATTTATGATAAATTTTCTTCAAATGTTTGATTTGTATATGTTTCTTTAAATTAGTTGATTGATTTGTTCCGTATTCACATAAATCACATTTAAAATCAAATTTCTTCAAATGTTTAGTTTTTATATGTTTTTGTAGATGACCTTTCATGTTCGTTCCATATTCACATTTGTCACATTTATAATCAATTTTCTTCAAATGTTTGATTTTTATATGTCTTTCTAAATTACTTTTGGTGTTTGTTCGATATTCACATAAACCACATTTAAAATCAAACTCCTTCAAATGATTAGTTTTTATATGTATTTGTAAATTACTTTTGAGGTGTGTTTCATATTCACATAAGTCACATTTAAAATCAAATTGCTTCAAATGATTAGTTTTTATATGTTGTTCTAAATACTGTTTGCTGTTTGTTTCAAATTCACAAAAATTACATTTAAAATCAAATTTTTTCAAATGTTTAGTTTTTATATGTCGTTCTAAGTTACGATTTTCGTTTGTTCGAAATTCACATTTGTCACATTTAAAATCAAATTGCTTCAAATGTTTAGTTTTTATATGTTTTTCTAAATTACTTTTGAGGTGTGTTTCATATTCACATAAGTCACATTTAATATCAAATTTCTTCAAATGTTTAGTTGTTAAATGTTGCTCTAAACGCTGTTTGCTCTTTGTTCCAAACTCACATTTGTCACAATTATAATCAAATTTTTTCAAATGTTTGATTTTTATATGTCTCTTTAAATTAGTTGTGCGATTTGTTCCATATTCACATTTGTCACATTTAAAATCAAACTTCTTCAAATGTTTAGTGTTTATATGTCTTCTCAAAAATTGTTTGTATTTTGTCTGAAACACACACAGGGAACACTTAAATAACTTTTGATCTGGTGAGCTGGACTGTTCTACTTTACTATGTGTTTTGCTATAATCATGTGTAGAATGTTCCCGTTCGTCTTTTCCTCCAACATAAGCGTGCGTATTTTTCACGTGCAGCCTCAAGGATTCTTTCGTCTTCAAACGTCTGTTACAAATGCCACATTTATACATTTTAAATTGGTAATGCAGTTTATTGTGCTGCTTGAGATCTGCTTGGTACTTCGTCCTATACATGCACTGTTCACATTTATAGGTTTGACGAAAGCACCTCTTGCGCCCATTCAATATTGTTGTCGCTTGCTTGGCCGGTGGCGTCGGTTGAATGTACTTTCTGAAAATAAATAAATATTAATAACCTTATGCTGAACATCACTTTAAAGGCTGAGTTAATGTCACCACCAAATGCTTTGCTACCACTCGCGGTAAGTGGGGCAAATATGGCGCAAATCGATCGTCTTTTATTCTAAACCTTTTATACCACGACCTCTACTTTACTTGAATAGCGTCTCAACTCTTGGTCGAAACACTCCTGGCGGCCTTTAAAGCAGTATAGGTCACCGCCGCTACGCCCGTTGCGGATAAGGGAGTGGGCCCTTCTTACTCCTTAAAACAACGATGAGAAAAAAGCGCCACCTCTCTTTTAAGTAACTAACGAGCTTCCTGAGGGTGCTCTCAACCGAAAGGTAGGTTGAAAGTGTTCAACTTCACTCAGTAATAAAACATAAGTAAGATTTGTTATCAAATAAATCTGAGGTAAAATAAAAGTCAAAAGTCTAATAATATTAGCGCCATTTTCTACATTTGAATTTGTTCTTTATGCTTTTTGCCCTTATTTTAATTTTTAACGATAGTATTCTATATGCAATTAGAAATTTCATTTTAGTAAATAAACTGTAGGCATTGATTTTGTGAATATTGCATATGAGAAATTTTATATACAGTGACCGGCAGAAAGTGCGCAGCATATGGGAAAATGGTTTACCTTTGAATATAGCAAAATTATTTTATTGCATCATGTCTCGGCATGACTTGAGACCAAAATAGCACTCGCGATTTCTGCCGAAACTCTCATCGTATACGAGGGAGAGTCAAAAATACAAAATTACGCTAAGAGTAAAGTACCCCCATTTTTAACATTAGACTTTTCTTTATTAAGCAATAGTTCTTTGGTTTTCAAAATTAAAGTAAAATATCGAGTTTCATTCACTTTTGATAAAAAATTTCAGTTTACTGTTTATTCTGAATTACCCTGTATAAGAAATTGAGCGCGCTCATACAATACGCAAATCTTACTCTCTGTAGACATCGTAACAGAAAGCCATAAATAATACGTCGCAAAAGTCAGCTACAAAAATAATATAGCTCTTGAAAATAAAAATTCAAGAATGTGAAATAATTTTGCTGCACACCATATTTTACGTTTTCAGAAGTCAAAAAATTTTATTTAACTCAAATTGTGTGATTCATTTTAACTTAATCATCTTTAAAATTGTAATATTTTTTCATAAAATTAGCAACACTTCTTTTTATTAAGGTTTTAATAATAAACGCTTGACGAGAAAGAGCGACAAAAATAAAAAAGTTTGTCTCAGCATAATCCTCGACAGATGTTTTTTCGTACTGCATGTGTTTGATTTTAAAAAACATGAACTTAATTCAATAAATGTCATTTAGACATTTAGTTTTGCTATAAAAATGGAAGCGGAAAGGTTATCGGTACAAGAAAAGGTAGAAATAGTTCTAATTCGTGGTGAAAATTACTATAGCTATCGCGAAACAGCAAATATTTTTAACAATAGATACAATAAAAATATTCACGATTCTACTGTATGCCGAATTGTGAACAAATTTAAACAAACTGGTTCGGTGGAAAGTAAATACAAGCAACCCCATGAGAAAAGTGTAACTAATGAAGAAAATAGTTTAAATGTGTTATTGTCAGTAAATGAAGTTCCTACTATGCCATTGTATGAAAGACAAGAAGTATTAGGTATTTCCGAAAAATCGATTAGAAGAATTCTTAAAAAAAACAAGTACTTACCATATAAACCAAAATTCACCCATTCTTCAACAAAGAGATCTAAATGCTAGAATTGACTTTTGTTTTTGGTTCCAGGGCAAGAAGGAAGATAATCCCCATTTTGGAAGTCAAATATTATTTACTGACGAAGCAACCTTCACAAGCAACGGCGTAGTAAGTTCTCAAAATTGTAGGTGGTGGACTAATCAAAATCCTAATTTTACAATTGAATGTAAAAGCCAATATTCATTTAAAACAAACGTTTGGTGTGGTATATTGAATACTCAAATAGTTGGACCATATTTTTTCCGGCAAAATTTAAATGCAGGTAGATATTTACAATTCTTGCAGAATGAATTTAGCGAGTTCCTAGATGATATGCCTTTAAATCTACGAGCGAATATGTATTTTCAACAAGATGGTGCTTCGATCCATTCTACATTGCAAGTAAGAGATTGGCTTAATCAACAATTTCCTCAAAAATGGATAGGACGGTTTTCAGAAAATCATTGGCCTGCAAGATCGCCTGACATTACCCCAATGGATTTCTTTCTCTGGGGTTACTTAAAGAACCAAGTATACAAACATCGACCATTTAGAAATCTGGACCATTTAGAAAATACGATTAGGCAGTGTGTCGTTCAAATTAATCCGGTTTTTTTAAGAAACGTAGCACAAGAATTTAACAACAGGACAATGAAATGTATTGAGAATGGGGGAGCTCACGTAGAAAAATAATGTACTTGTAAATAAATATTTTTGTTTACGATTTTGTTAATGTATTTTGAGTTTTATTTCCTACTATTATGTATCTTTACTATTATTATTATTAAAACCTGAATAAAAAGAAGTGTTGCTAATTTTATGAAAAAGTATTACAATTTTAAAGATGATTAAGTTAAAATGAATCACACAATTTCAGTTAAATAAAATTTTTTGACTTCTGAAAACGAAAAATATGGTGTGCAGCAAAATTATTTCACATTCTTGAATTTTTATTTTCAAGAGCTATATTATTTTTGTAGCTGACTTTTGCGACGTATTATTTATGGTTTTCTGTTACGATGTCTACAGAGAGTAAGATTTGCGTATTGTATGAGCGCGCTCAATTTCTTATACAGGGTAATTCAGAATAAACAGTAAACTGAAATTTTTTATCAAAAGTGAATGAAACTCGATATTTTACTTCTATTTTTAAAAACAAAGAACTATTGCTTAATAAAGAAAAGTCTAATGTTAAAAATGGGGGTACTTTACTCTTAGCGTAATTTTGTATTTTTGACTCTCCCTCGTATACGATGAGAGTTTCGGCAGAAATCGCGAGTGCTATTTTGGTCTCAAGTCATGCCGAGACATGATGCAATAAAATAATTTTGCTATATTCAAAGGTAAACCATTTTCCCATATGCTGCGCACTTTCTGCCGGTCACTGTATACAGCACATATTTATAATTTCCATTATGAAATAAATAACAAACCTGAGTGACTGTTATTGAAACAAATTCATTATTGGTATCTAATAATGTATATAGCGTATAATTTTTAATAAAAAAATTGTAATTATAAGCTCTACAATTTAAAAATATTTTCATTTATACAGTCATCGACAACGATGAACCAACACAAACTTATGTTTTTGTTAACTTGTATTTATCGATTTTCAATTGTTTCTGAGATGTGGCGATTTTTCGTTAAAAATTGTACAACATTTGAAAAGTTGCTGTGAAATAACGATCGATGATGAAATACCTATTATGGGCTCAATTAGTAGAGATATCTTTTCAGTACGTGAAATTAATGTTTATTTCGACATGTTCTTTAGAATTACATACCATTCGCTAAAGTTAAGAATTCTAAAAAAATTAAATGAAACACCCTGTATATTTATTTGTCATTGAAAAGTACTTAAAATTTACTAATTGAAAATATATACTTTCTAGTATCTGTAGGCGATATTGCAAAAGTTATAGGATTATTATATCTGAATAAACCCGATTTTACGACTTAATATTCTTCACGAATTAGTTTTGGAGACTTTCCTTGTTTCGTCAAGAATTTTATAACTGCTTGATATTCAAGTTCTTATCTGAGACGAATTAACTTACACCAAATTCCTGTAGGATGAATAAAGCACGATACTTTTACTGAAAGATCATGTTACACATTCTTTTGTTTCCCTTACTTGTTCTCATTATTTTGAGTTGAATTTACTATATTTTAGAATGTTTAGTTCATTTAATTTTGGGGCGAGCTGTATATTAGCACACACATTAATTTTATTTTTTCTACGTAGTATAAATTGTGTTGGTTTCCTTTTGTCTCGGAATTTTTGGTTTAATTTTACATTTCTATTTTTATTTTTGGAACCCATTTTTAATACAATTTTCCCGCTGGTATGGCCATCTATTGGTGATCGGATTAGTCCGTATTGTTAGAGACCTGTGTGATGCCGTCTGATATAATTTCAATTAAGTATTATAATTTTCTAGTTTTTGGAGTTAATTATTTCCTATTATGTATATTGATTACCCTCTACTTGTTCTTTTCCTTCATCCTTTTCATAATCTACCGTTAAACTGTATGTGTTGTTGGAATGGTTTTATCGAGACGGCGTTGTCGCCTGCCCTACTCGAGGAGTGAATCGTTAAGACATTTTCCCGTAAAAGCGTTGATTTACTTTCATTTTGTTAGTCCTTCTGAAAAGCAGTGTTAATTGTACTTTCTGCATTAGTTTTTCTGATATAATTATATGCCGTCTTAAGTGGAATCTTGCTGTTTAGCTAGCAGATGATTCTTATCGACATTGTCTGTTATTTCTGTGGATTTTTAATTCACTGGTGAGTTTCAGAGGTTATGTCTAGACTTTTACTTAACGCATTTTGTCTCGTTTTCCCTTTTTCCTTTTAGCTTTTATTGCCGGATGGCACAATTTTCTTGTAACGCCAACGCTGAGTGTTTGTTTTAACATGTGCGTTTATGGGTTGCCGCCATTTTGAGGAAATCTGGAATTAGGATGGAATTCTGAGTTAAAAGGACTCTTTCCGTATCCACCGACGCTTTCTACTGCTCTCGTGGACGCCTAGAGGGAGTTCCAGCCCCAAAATTTCCATTCCGAAGGAATTATTGTCTCACAGATAGGTTTTTTTTATTGTTTTACTTTGAAGAGTCGAGTTTGAACTGTACATTTAATTATTGGCTAGTAAACATTCGAAGTTTTATTTCGTAAATTTTGAACCCAGGCTCTTGCAAATTTTTCTGTGTTGTTTAAATGATAAGAGCGTTGCTCTTACTTTTATTTTGTGTTAATTGAATCTCTGTAAAGTGTAAATTCTGTAATTAATAGTTAAGAGCCTACCGCAGCAGGTCGGTCACCATCTACGGTTTTTGCGGTGTGAAGGGGGAGGTAAAGCGAGACGCCTAAGCGTTTGTGTGTAGAAGCGACTGGCAAATAGGCAACACACAATTCAAGCCACCCTCTATTCACAGTTTTGTAATGTATAAGACCAGGCATAGGGAAGGTATATCTGGTCAACTGCAATAAGCTGAAAACCAAATAAACTTTTTTATTACATTACATTAATATAATTATAAATTAGTAAAATACTACAGCAATGTCGTCCTTATTATTTACTTTCATTGCTAAATATGCTTTATCCTCAGCTTCTATTATAAAACGGTTAATATGATCTATTTCTAAAATTGTGGATTTCGTAGGCTGGTCACCTTTACATAATCTTTTTAAACATGCAAGAAGCCTTGAGAATGTCTATACTTTTATAAATATTTAAACAACATTGTAACATTGAATATGTGGACCACGAGGACGATACCTTTTACTTTCTTATACGTGGTATAAGGAAGTATTGTGGTGATGAAAATTTTCGACCTCGAGATTTTTGCAGATGTCCACGTTTTGAAGTCCTCTAATACCGAAAAAGTGGTTTTTAAAAAATGTCTGTGTGTCTGTCTGTTTGTCTGTGACAACGATAGCGGTCAAATCGCTATAGCCATCAATTCCAAATTTTGTATTTACGTGTATAATCTCCCTCTTGAGATCTGATTAGTTTTTCAGTAAAATCGGTAGACCGGAAGTAGCAGTTTACTCCTGTAAAAAAATCGAATTTTGCCAATATTTCGTCAACTACTAAGTTTAAACAAATTTATAAAGAATTCATATGTACTTAAAATTAAGTTTGAGACAAATTGTCTTAAAATAGTTTTTGGAAACTACAACCGGAAGTAGGTCTTTTACTCTTAACGAAAATCAGTTTTTTGCGAATATCTCGCAAGTCACTGGGACTCTTGAGTGTTGTATTAGAACCAACCGATAAAATTTGGTCAATCATAGTGATCTCGGTATCAGCTACCGTTCTCGGACCTGGGTTGTTCTCTGATGCAATTAATTCCTGTTTTTCCTTTTTTAACTTAAACCTGCAAAATAATAAGTAGGGTATTGTTCGTTTTCATCCCTCAATTACTTTACCTTTTGAACTGGGCCAATCGTCGACTCAAATGTTTCCCTTTCTTTTTATATTCTTTTTTATTTCCCATTTTATATGTAGAGAAAAACAAAGACAATAACACAAACGTTTTTATCACTAAAATTAACAAAGCGTCCAAACGATAAATCGTAAATGAACACAAATATTTAAGAGGCGTACGATCGTGCAAATTTTGCGTAGAGAGGGAGCATTTTCTTCTAAATAGTGCAGTATAGACAAATCCCTTACGAAGCAGACATGCAGAAAAAGAAACACACGTGTTTGTATTCACAGAAGAAAAACCATGAAAAGAAAAAGTGGCTAGATTTGTTCACAAAATAAAATAACCTGAAATCAGACTTTCGGATTTTGTTTGGTTTTATTTATATCGAGCGATTATGACTTTACTTTAGAATCGCTAGAATGTCGATATTTAAGAAAAGGGGACTGGAAATATATCATTTTTTTCCTATTACCTCAGCCGGTTTTGATTTTTTCTTTGGAATAGTTTCATTAGCATTTGGTAACAATATCGTTTTGTAATAATAGAACATTTTATTAGTTGGAAAAATATATATTTAATATTTACTGCTTATATTAGATGTTTATTATAAATCACAATACAGTATTGTTATAGAATTGCATCATACAAAAACTTCTTTCATCACTGTAATGTGCGGAAAGTGCAAGTTATTCCGACCCTTCTAAAATTGTTTTTTTCCTATTATTTTTGCCAATTTCGATTTTTTCTTTGAATGCGTTGGAACAATTTAGAACGAATCTAGAACAACCTGATACAACTGTCAGAACTTAGATTTTCGAAAAAGGAAGGGCTAACTTCTCACTTTTAGATTTCGTTTTTTTGCAATATATTTTGATATATGGAATACGGTTTTGATGTAGTAGAACAGCGTTTAGAACAAATCTAGAACCTGGAAGAGCGGTCAGAATTTGAATTTTCGCAAATAGAGGGGCTATAAGAAAATCCCTTTACCTATTAACTCAGCCAATTATTATTTTTTATTTGAAATACTTTGGAACAGTTTAAAGCAAACCTAGAATAACTGTCAGAATTTCGATTTTCGAAAAAAGGGGCACTGGCGGTAAAAGTTGTTTTTTTTCAATTTACTCGACCGATTATGATTTATTTTTTGAAATACTTTGGAACAATTGAGAACAAACCTAGAACAACCTGGAACAACCATGAGAATTTAGATTTTTAAAAAATGAGGAGATAACTTCTCTTTTGGATATAGTTTTTTTGCAATATCTTTTCGTATTTAAGAGACACGGTTTTGATGTAATAGAACAGCGGATCCAGACTATGAAATAACATAAATCTTTCTTAGATAGGAGATATAAGAAAGATTTATGTTATTTCATAGTCTAGACTCCGAAGAGTGTTTGGTATGAGGTAATACACAAAGACTGGACAATTAATACTGACTGTCACACGTTTAGACAAACGCACGGATGTCAAGAAATTAATCATTCTTTTTATTGCACCTACAAACGGAACATCATAAATAATAGCCTTCAAAAGTTTCCAGGGGAATACACGGCCACTTCCTTATTCCTCTACGTTTTCTGTTTTTGTGAACATCTTTTTTTAAAAAAAAAACATAGTTTAGGCCTACTGGGGAGACCATGAGAACAAAAGCGCGCTTTGCATTCTACCTCCAAGGTAGTGCGGAAAGTAGTGCGTTGATGTTTTATATGCCACATAGCGGTTATTTATAAATAAAAAGTTCGTAAAAGCTTTTCTGAAAAAAAAATAAACAATGTAAAATATTAATAAGAAATATATGAATAACAATCGGTTGTAAATTGTAGTATTAAAATTTGCTTCAAATCAATGATTACGATGAATCCGGCAAAACTCTATGTTCCTATCATACCGACGATGAAATTTTTAATTTTGCTAATTAACAATATCAGTGTCGATTGTGAAGAATATAATTTTTAATAATTTAAAACGTGCGCTACTTAGAGAATATGAATATTTTTACATTTTGTAAGAAACACCGGCACTGTTGCAATACAAAATTGTTTTTGTCAGATTTTAGTTTTGTCTAAAACATTGCTCATATTATTAAAAAGCCTCAACATGTAAAGTAAATACAAATTATGATAAGAAATAATAAGAAGTACATACAACTTAGATAATTAATAATCATAATAATTATAAAACTATATATTTATTGCAGAATAAAATTTAATATCTAATTAATTTCGGCAAATATCATTAAAATAATTACAAATTACATAAAACTAAATATGAATATTTTCCTGCAATAAATGTAAATGCCGGAGACAAATATCCGATGTTTATTTGCTTTCGAGTTGACCAGACATCGGGTCGTGTACGTGCATTCTCTAAAAGGCACACGCATTTTAAACACCATTTGTTTTAATTGTTAAACTGTACTGTATCATTTAGTAGATCTTCGAATATTCTATCCTTGGGACAACTTAGATCTCATTAAACTTGTTATATGTTTGTTTATCTGGTGTTTGACTGTTTTACTACCTAGTGTACCTTAATTATTCTTGCTGCCGGTATAAGTAGCATTCTGGAGTGAGCTTAAAACTGAATGGCAGCTGGCGCCTACAAGTCATCCAACTTCAGTATACTGAATGACCTACCCCTAAAACCGACTAGTTAGAGGCAAAACACCACTCCATCTTTTCTACCGAACACTAGGGAAGTAAGGTAAGGCGGGTTGAAGGTGACACACAGGAATTCCCCGAAATTTTCATAAGTTCATATAGACGAAGCTACAGGATTGTAACTCCGACGAACGGGCGCATCCTTTATTTGCCGACCGGATAACATTATATTAGTTGCCGTCAGCACCATTTGTGCCTCCTTCTGCCAGGACAATCCTAAGGCAGGAGGGCAGGTAGCAATCATATATCAGCTGTTTATTAGAAACAATACATTCTAACTAATTTTTTGTACTTTAAACAAAGAAGGTTTATTAAGAAAACCTTGTTTCCAAATTGGCGTACATGATTACAACTTAAAAAAAAAATTTTACGTTCTGGAGAAATACGAGTGAGTTTGACAGTGTCAGTAATAATTATTAGTGTAGAATTTAACTGCACGTCTACTTCATAAGCATGTACTATCGTGAGCAAATGAAAGTGAACACTTTATTATGTTGGTATTGTTATGCCTTATTTTTACGTTTAGCCTGTGTTCCGCATGACTTGTGCATTTCGCAGGGTGTGGCACTTTGGATCTCACGTTTCGACCGTGCCTGGTATATTTTATGAACTAGGTTGACATGCCTTATATCTATTGTGTGAACACCTTTCTGTTTCTTAAGCTAACTATACTGAAATTTAATTTTAAATCGTTATTGGTATTCACACGATGAAGTTAATTTCACGTGTAGGTTTATTTAAATCTACGTTTATAATAAATAGTTTCCGAGGCCGTTAATTTATGCCTGGACTGACCTACCTGCATGTAACCGTTTGTTCTAATTTTCGGATGTAAACATTGTTATTTTCATCGACATTTTATGTTCTCGAGCTACGTTATCTGTGTGATCTTGATTGTCTCCACCTTAGTTTTATTGCTTTCCTGTTACCATGTTTGTGAAAGGAAGTATTGGGTTAGGATATTCTTTTAGCACCTTATTTACTTTGCTGCAACTAAAGCATGTACTGTGGCAATCGGATAACCTCTTTTGGTTTTATAGACTGTTTGTTTGCTTAAAAAGAAAAGGTTTGTTGTAGCATGGGAATAGCTTAGACATTGTGCATACTTGTTTTCTTCCTTCACGGACATGCCCTGGGTGTAAATAGTGGGGCCTTCCACAGAAATTGTATCTTTCCGAGCCTCCGTTGAACATAACCTTTAGAACGTATATCGCTGTATCTACGCCCGGTACCAATGCCTGCAAAGGTCGATTAGATCGGGGAAAATCCCGTCGATAGCTTGTGTGCATTTTTTTTTGGTCATGTTTAATCTATTTACATGAGTGCCGGACATTTATAATGTGTGTTGAGGTTGAGTTGCGTATGTTTACGAACTTGTTGGTTACATGTCATTGGGTCAGTGCGCTAAATATTGCATGACTGCCAACCTTCTGGGCGTGAAATTTCTCCTCTCGTTATATCTAACTATATTATCTAACGTACGTTGTAATTGTAATTCGAATGAATTTTGTCATCATTTTGAGCTCAGAAGATAGTTGTGTTTAATTATAAAGGTCACGTTACTAATGTGCTCTCCTGCAGGATAACTTTGTGTTCGTTAATCTTTTTGAATTTTTCCCGCGTACATATCGAACTGTTTCCGCGACTTGCTTGTTTTAAAAAGCCTGCGTAGTGCCGGAGCGCATGGGTTTTGGGGAATGCACGTTTTCCGACATCACTTCTAAGTCGATCTTCGAATGAAGAACATTAGTGCAGAGCTACTTATTTCTTGTAAATTATTTTGTATGTCTTAAGTAGACATTAACGCATTAGCGGCTCCAACGAATAAGTAGAAAATTTCGCTACCTTAGTTAGGTGATTTTCGTGGGTGTATCGTAGATTACCGTCACCCGAAATCTTGTAGTGCCACGAGGTGGACTCCAAGTATTCTCCATTTTGTGCTTTTGGTGATTTTTGAAGTCGGTTTTGTTCTCCAGAGAAAACCTGGGGTAAGTTCTGAGCAAATTTTGTGTTAACTTTCAGAGTTTTATCTCTGCTTTTTCTTTTCTTTAAATCAATAGGAACTTGTAGTACCGTGCTGAATCTTCAGTATTTAACGCCGACATTGCGGCCGTACATTTCCGTTAAGGATCACAGCGTCATAGTCGATCTACCAGTTGTACTTTAACATCCTTCTCAGTGGCTTCTGCGTGGAATTTTCTCCTGCCGGCCGAATTACGCCGTAGAACCATCACCAGCTAGGGAGTTTTCCTTTCGCACCGTTAGCCAGATAAGTACAACACCAAACATTATCTACAACGTGTGTCTCGACTGATCTGTCTAAATCTTGTGCCAGTTAGGCTGGACTGTACACAAGTTCATAAATTAACTAGTGACTTGCTTAATTTTAATAAAACCACCATATCATGTGCTAAGTTTCAAAAACTGTAGTTTAACTTTTGTTTTTTTTGCAGAAGGAATTCCCGAGAAGCTGCAAATTTGTATCGAGAAAGATTTCCGGAACGTCATCATCCATCACATACAACATTTAATAGAGTAGAAGCGAAGTTACGAACTGGTTCAGTTCCCTCTACCGTAAAACATGCTAACCATAATGCTCCTGCTGGAAATGAAGAAAATGTAATCAACATTTTGGCTTATGTAGCTGTAAACCCCCATGTTTCACTTCGACGTTTGGCAGAAGAAATTGGCGTTAGCAAAGCTACAGTACATAGAATTTTAAAAGGGCATCGGTACCATCCATTTAAAGTTCATTTATCACAAGAATTAAGACTAAACGATTTACAAAGACGCCTGGATTTCATTGCACGATTGCAAGTTCTAGAAGATGAAAATCCAAATTATCTTAATTGTATTTTGTGGAGCGACGAAAGTCGCTTTCACAATAATGGTGTTGTGAACAAACATAATGCGCATTATTGGTCCAACCAAAATCCGCGGTGGATGGAGGAAGCACGCTTTCAAACAGTGTGGGGAACCAATGTATGGTATGGAATGTCTAATGGGCATTTAATTGGACCCCACTGTTACGAAGGAACCCTGACAGGACAACGTTATTTACATTTTTTACAAAATGTGCTTCCCGATTTAATGGAAGATATTCCTCTTAATGAAAGACGAGACATAATTTGGCAACAAGATGGTGCTCCGCCCCATAATGCGCAAATTGTGACGAATTATTTAAATGCGCTGTACCCCAATGGATGGATTGGAAATAGAGGTTCTATCCCTTGGCCTGCTCGTTCCCCGGATTTATCGCCTGTTGATTTTTTCATGTGGGGTTATTTAAAGGAATTTGTATATCAAGTTCGGTCGGCAGATCTTGATGATCTGAAAAATCGAATTCGCATGGGATGCCGGATTATGACTCACGGAATGATACTTTCATCTTGCAACAGAGGATTATGACGTCGTTTGGAAGATTGTGTCCACGCTGATGGAGCCCAATTTGAACATTTCTTAAATTAATGCCTCTTGTTTTGTTTTCTTATCCAACTACATACACTAATTTGAGATATTTATTATTGAAATACTTAATCTTTATTTTTTTAATTTTTTTTGCACTGAATTACTTACTTATAATTATCGTATTCCTTTAAGTTAATAAAAATTGCTTTTGACAAGTTTATCTGAATTGTGTCAAAACTGACAAGGCAAAATAAAAAATGGATCAAATAAAAGTTATTTATTAGTTTTTGATAAATAAGATGCAACATTAAAAAATGCATATATCCATTAAAAAAAACAAAGTTGACCTTGAAATCTCCTTCAAGGTCACGAGCAAATAAAATTCTCTGTTTGTCATTTTCGACACATCATAATATCAAGTAACTTTTATTTGAAAAGTTTTCTGATATCTATACAGGGAAAGTAGATAATACCCGTAACGCAAAAGCTGAGACACCCTATATATCTATCTGTCTAGATATTTTAAATTTTAAGTTGTAACGCCATTGTTTGGCTACCTTTTGAAACGTTGTAATAATATTGTAAGGTTGGGGAAACGTTTCTACTACCGTCCTACCTCCATCGAATAGTGCGGAGGTTATGTTAATTTGCTAAATGTTTTTTTAATTTCAATCTTGTTGAGGTTATGACCTCATTAATATTCTCTTTGATCAATCGCTATTAGTCGTACTTTTTTTTCTTGCTGTTTTGGTTAACTTCATTTTTCAAAAATTTGCCTACTTATATATAGTGCGTTCGAAAAAAAAATATTTACCTTCACTAAATTTTATTTTAATGTAACCATCCATGGTTTTGCTTTAACTCAATTTAAATACATAGATTATTGTATACCTATACCTTTTTTATTATTACTGGTTATATTAACCCCATATCTTTCGACGAAATTAAGCGCATGAAGGAGGTTTGTATATTGGAGCCTATACAGGGTGATCCAGTAGTGTATCCCGCTGGAGGGACACAGCCAGTGGCAGATCTTAGAAAACGCAGGTAGGTTACCGTTAAGGTAGCGCAGTGTCCTTGTGCCCAGAGACAACGTCGCTAGCGTCGCCGCCGACCGACGCACATTTCTTAAGTTTAGTTTCTGAACCGTCACGCCATCTGCGATTAGAGTTAGCCCGGCCCTGCGATTTTCATTTCCTTCTACCACACTATAGTGATCCCCCTATACCGTGACTTACCTGGGGCAATAATTTAATTGCGACGTTGTTTAGGGTGTAACAGTATGCTTAGATTTCATTATTTACCTAATGTTAACTGTACTTTTGAAGTGTTATTGTTTTTAATTGAGTCACATTTTCACATTAATACAATATAATAAATGTTGTAAGTTTTATATAATTTTAATTTACATATTTTAAGCTTTTTAATATTTTGTCCAAGAACCACTCTTTTCGATAACGGTTTGTAAACGATTTGGCATGGAAAGGATTACATTTCTAATATATTCATTTCCTAGATTTACCCAAGCTTCTTCTATTCGTTCCCAAAGCGCTTCTCTATCAACAGGTTTGTATCTGTTTTCATAAATTCGTTTTATTTGGTATACACCACACATTTTCAATTGAGATCAAGTCAGCACTTCTGACTGGCCAAGGTAAAATAGATTTATGTTGTTATCGGCAAACCATTGCCGAACAACACCAGCAGTATGGACAGGGAGTGTTATCTTGCTGGAATATATAATTGTTGCCATGTATTTGTGTAACACATGGTTGCATAACATTATTTAATATATCACAGTAGTAGGCACTAGTGAATCTCTCATCCAATTTCCAACAATCACCAGCACCTTCAAACTAATCCAGCCCCATAGAGTTATGGAAAAACGACCACTGTTGTAAGTAGGTTTAACATAACGCTCAATGTTTCTACTGTTTAGAGTTCTGTATACGCGAACATTATGAGTTGACTGGAAAACTTTCTCGTCTGATAAAATTACGCGTCTCCAAATATCTTCTTGATTAATGTAGTTATTCGCAAAATTTAGTCTATTTATCTTACGGGCTTCAGTCAAAGCACACTTTTTAGCAGCATTATAATTTCGAATGTCTGTTAATTTTATTCTTCTATAGGCAGTCCAGCACTATCCAGGAAAGTCACTCTCATGAATAGCATTTTTAGCACATTTGAAGGGGTCGTTTATCAGAATATTCATTAACTGTTGGTCCTGCTGTTCATTAGATACCCTCTTTCTACCACCAAAGCGAAGAAGAAAGGAATGGAATGACCATGTCGAGGGAATGCAAACCAACATACTGGCATATACAGTAAATATCGTTTATAACGACATCTGATATAACCACATATCGGTTTTTGCGACGAAATTTCAAGGTCCTGGCCAGAAACAATGCTTTCTAAACGCGCAACCTATCGGTTATAAGGACATCGGATATTACAACGAAATTAATATAACGACGAAAAATGGCTTGAAATTTGGATCAAATTATCTTTTATAACGACGGACACGTCACATCACATTGTAAGAAAACGGTGGGGAAGTTTCGAATTGGCTAGGGGATTTACAGCGTTACGAAAAGGCAAGGCGAAATGCGACAGATAAACGTATTTATTCAGTAGTTATCTAGGAATTGAAGGTACGTTGTCGACGTCGATATGGCGAAGCGAAAGGTGTTTACAATTGAAAAAAAAAGCATCAATTATATTAGGCGCTTGGAGGCTGGAAATACTAATATTAATATTGCTAAAGAATATAAGATACGTTTTGTTTGATTTCTGTGAGAATAACATGCATACTAATGTATTGGATATGATTCTTGGGTTATCGGTCCGCAACTAATAAAATTACTTTATATCAATATTTCGGTACTGTTTCGTAGCTTCTTCAGGATATATGTATTTTCATAAACTATAAATTGTAAAACATTACATAAATAAAAGATTAATAAATAATATAAAAACACTACTTACAAATGTAGTTGCGGATAACCCAAGAATCATATACAATACAGACGTAAAACGGTCGAATAATTATTTCATGAATGCATAATATTATTCTTGTTTATTTAGGTGGCGCATTCAACAATCTCCACGATTTGGAAAAATCGGAATAAAATAGAGGATTTAATTAATAGAACTTCATCATTATCATTACAAACGAAAAAGATCAGATCTTGTAGCGTGTATAGAGTAGACGAGGCCTTATATGAATGGTTCAAAATTCAGAAGAGCCACAACATTCCTATTATAGGTCCGATATTGCAAGAAAGAGCGAATGATTTTGCTCGACGATTAGGGTTAGAAGATTTTAAATGCACAGTTGGATGGATTCAACGATTCCGAAAAAGACACAATATTGTTTTTGGTAAAATATGTGGCGAAGCAATAGATGTACCTAAAGGGATTTGTGACGATTGGTTAAATACAGTGTGGCCAAATTTAAGAAAAGAATATACAGACGATGAAATATTCAACGCAGATGAGACTGGTTTACTTTTCAGAATGATGCCAGACAAAACGATGAAATTTAAAGGGGAAAAATGTGTGGGTGGTAAACTCGGTAAGGATAGATTGACTGTTCTTGTAGCAGCAAATATGACTGGATCGGAAAAAATAAAACTTGTGGTTATTGGCAAAGCTAAGCATCCTCGATGCTTTAAAAATATAAAATCTTTACCTGTTGAATATGAAGATAACCAAAGAGCATGGATGACGTCAGCATTATTTGAAAAAATAATTGTACGATGGGACAATAAACTCATTCGGCAAAAAAGGAAAATTCTATTGCTTTTAGACAACTGTCCAGCTCATCCAAATATTCAAAACTTAAAAGCTATAAAACTTGTCTTCCTTCCACCAAATACCACGTCAGTTCTTCAACCGATGAACCAGGGTGTAATAAAGTCCCTAAAGACACATTTTAGAAAACTTCAAATTATAAAGATTTTAAAAGACATTGACGAGAATGGTGTTGTTCCTCAAAAACTAGATATCCTGCAGGCTATTTTTCTACTTTCCAAAGCTTGGGATCGCGTTTCTCATCATACACTAGCAAATTGCTTTGCACATGCTGGGTTTAATTTACACACAGCAGAACACTCTTTTGATGAAGATAATTTACCCTTAGCTGAGTGACTTCGACTACAAAATGATACGGATGAAGATAACTTACCTTTAACTGAATGGGTCCGCACTTTACCTGTAGTTAACCTGGCAACAGAAGAGGGTTGGGATAATTTTTCAAATGTTGATGAAGAACTCGAAACGGAGGAAGATATGACAGAAAAGGAAATTTTATGTGGGTCCAGTGAAAACTTGGCGTTAGAAATAAACAACGATGAAGTAGAAATGGACGAAACTACGGAATTCCAACCACCTACTATAAAGGATGCAGTTTCAGCAGTTGAAATGATTCAGCATTTTTTCACATTTAATCAAAATTTGAAAGACGCTAAAACAGATTCTGCATTGCTCCATTTGGAAAAAAATATTGAAAAACACTTCTTAGAAAACAAAAAATTACAACAAACCAAAATGACAGATTTTTTTGTTAAAATTTAAATATGTATGTATGTATGTACAATGCAGTTCGTGCCTATGTATTATTGTATATGTGTGTGTTAAATTGTTAGTAAAATAAGTTGAGAAATGTTTTTATTATTTGTATTTTATAAAACTAGAATATTGTTTTCGTTGTTTAAGTGTATTTTCTAAGATAAATAAAATGTGTTTATACATATAATAATTTGGTATTTGGATATAGCGACCTACTCTTATAACGACCGAATTTCGTTGGTCCCTTCAACGACGTTATAAACGATATTTACTGTATATGCAAACATGAGAGACCAAAATGAAAGAGACAACAAGGACGACCACCCAAGAGATGGGGACAAAGTTAGTTTTCCTCATCTGCTGAATAGAAACAGGCCAGGCAAACAGGGGATGACCCTAGCTAAAAGATGAAGGAGTGTGACAATCAGTACTAATTGTCCAATTTAACATCCCTACCTAATTTGCCGATTTCTCAAAATACGTGGATCAATAATTTCAGGTAATAAAGCTAGAAAATAACCATGTATTATATCACCTTCGGAGTCCAGACTATGAAATAACATGAATCTTTCTGAGTTATGTTGAACTGTCCCTGTATTTGATACACGTAATGATGCCTAGGTTTTAAACGTAATTCAGCGTTTCGAATGTCTAAAAATGCAATTAAATTCACCTCGCGAGCCTTGAATGGACAATTTACTTTAATAACCGCGTTTTGATTAGCAGTTATCCCGTTCGGAGATGCCGCTAAATATCTATATATAGGATGAATAAAAAGACACCTGAGTCGACTTTTAGGTTCGCCGAAATTTCTATTGGTCTTGTAATGTATATAAAAAAATATGATCCAAAATAACAACAATTTCTTAGTTATTAATAAACTTATATAAAACAATGTTTTATACATTTATCTACCCGAAGGCTTCTTCTGATTTTATACATATTACGTGCAGTAATAACGGGCATATGTTGCTTTTGTTGAACATATGCACATTATGCCATATGTTATTTGTCGTTAAATTTTATGACTCATATAATTTAATTGTCATTTCGTAAATTTCATTTTAGAATAATATCTTAACCAACAAGTATTTAAAATGTCATGTCATTATAATGAGTGACCAACCTAACCTGTCATTGTGGAACTGGCAACTATGTTGTCTGTCTGCATAAGACACACACTGAATACTAAGGTTGAGACCAAGGGGGGAAATGTTAAATTAAGATTGCGTAGACATCGTTTTACTTCTGCCTGTAGTTGGTAGGTGGCCATAGATAACTTATACATAGGAGAGGGGTAACTAAATACTAAATATTGTAACCCTATCAGACTCATCTCTTGAAATTTTCAGGTACTAAATTGAATGGCGGCAAATTTTGAAATTAAGCATAGTACATTCTTATTCAAAATTAATGGTTTTATTTTATAGTTTGTGATCAAAATCCTAATATTTTTGTAATTAACTTCTTTTATCTAAAAGTACTTAATATAATTAAGAAAAAGTTACTTACTAAAATATTAATTTTGTTCATATACGTCTTATACAAATCTCTATTTGAGTTTGGAGATTATACTTTTTTTGGCAATTATGCACATACGTATTCTGAAAAATAATTGAACAATATTCAATAAACAAACAATGTGTTTTAAAGGTAATCGAAAAGTAACATAAAGCTACATTACTTACAAAACTTTAATAGTCTTTATTCAAACATACAAAAATATAATTAAAATACACAAAGCACTTTTCTGTTACCGTTTTGTTCTTTGAAAGTACTTCTATTTTCTCCACTCCATTCTAGTTCTTCATTAGTTGGACTTCTCTATTCTCCTTATGATTTCTTTGTCGCAGTATCATTTCTACAGTGTTTCATTCATGTACTCTCAACTGTTGCTAAGGACTATATGGAAGAACATATAAACTAAAAAAAGCTTTGGCTGAAATCTTGGTGGCCGTATCTATACATTAAATTGAAATTTCTGCAATGTATGCGGCAAATGTGATATATCTCTATTGCTACAAATGTTTACCCATTTAATATAATAAATAAATCTACAGGGATCAGGAAATGAGTGTGGGGTACATTTCGTGTCCATACAATTCCGAACAGAAGATGAGCGATACGCCATAATGATCTCAGAAGGAATAGAATGGTAAAGCTGGAAATAAGGAAGAGTATGAAGAACATTTTAGATAATGCTAGGATTATGGAACTACAAATATTATGGAAAAATAACACGTATTTTTTAATATGAGATGACACTTTCTAAAAAAATAATTTGTGGCGAAGTTCTTGGCACAGTGGTAGGCATTATTTTGTTCGAATAGACCACGTTAGCATTGACTGTATCTCCACACCACCGCAAAATACTTTGCTGCAAATTATTTTATATGAGCATTTTGTTGACAAAAATGTCATCTCAAAGTAAAAAATCTCTTATACTACGTATAAGAAAGTAAAAGTAATCTGCATTACACGTTTAATATCACAGAACATTTTACAAAAATACACATTAAAACATATTAAAAAAAGTATAATATGTAGTTATATAATATAGTACAAAAAAGTATATAGCTTAATTTACAATTATATGACACTTACCTAAAATTGACACTAATAAACGTCAACTATAATAGAAACACATTTATACACACGAATGAAAGTAACACTCGTTCTTAAAAATAGTCAAACAAAATAAACCAAAACTTCAGTTAAACACAACAAAATATTAAAATATGAATAAGTGAACACTTATGCGAAACCGGCTAATTAAAATTCAACTGCATCCAAAATTAAAACAATAAAGGCGGTAAAGTATAGGTAGCTAATTTAGTAATCTACATGACAGTACTAATCAGTGTCATTTGGTGAGGTTTTCAGGTACCAAAAACTATAGCTACAAACGTCTGATTTAAGTTACGCCCCTCTGTAGGTGGCGCATGTGAAGATCTGTTCACGCAATTTTAGGATCAGATATGGCACTTCAGAGCTTAGTTTCGCAGAACTATCTGTTGTTGTTGGTTATTATTAGTAACTATGGTAACTATATGTGGTATAGCTTTTTAAATATTTTTGTTGACAGTTTTTAAAATTATTAATCACAATTATAAAATATTAACTTATTTCTTAAAACTGTATGTACGTAAATATTTATTCTGCATAATTCGAGTAATTTATTTATTAATTAGCACTTTTTTCTAGACTTCCTATAGTCCGTCTCAACCCCCTTATGCAGTACAGGTTTAATAGGGATATTGCATCTCTTATTATCTTTAGTAGTCTCTTAATAACGCCATCTTTATATCCGGTTGCCTTGTTGCAAGTTCTATTATGCAAAGTATATGGGTATATGTGTAATCGTTGCTGTCATTGTCATTTTGCCGTAGTGTGTAAACTTTTATATTGTCCTTAATTTATCTATATATAATTTCTGTTAAATCGTTCTTTTTAGCAAGCATATCATTTTCAAGCATTTACAAGTAAGTATGCATACTTCTATCTATAATTCTGATAAACGTGATAACCTATATACCTACATATACATATACTTTTTACAGATTGCTACATGATATGGGTTTCCAATTTTAAAAAGTGGGACGAAAGAGTATTCTTATTGAAAGAGATGACATCATTAGGTGGAGACATAAATACTTACGAGACATCAGAAAATTCCGAGACGAAAGTATAGTTTATCATCTAATTTGTTATACTTTTATGTTCATTACGCAATTTATTATTTGCTTGTGTTTGATTGTGATTGTTTTATTTTTAGGTAGAACTATAATATATACTGAATGCAGGACACTCGGTAAATAAAAAGTAGACTGACGCTACTGTTCAAAGCAGTCGACAAGCTTTTACACAAGGACTCAGCACTGGTTTAAAATCACCAAGTGGTCTTGGGCCTCGATTTCCATTAATTCATGCTGGAGGCGAGCAAGGTTTTGTTGTTGGTGCTGAATGTACATTTCTTTGTAAGAAAAATACTGCTGATGTTCATAGCGAAATGCGATTGGTTCAAGAATAAATTGCTTCCAAATATACCAGAGAACTCGGTTGTTGGTCTCGATAATGCCTCATATCACACAAGAAAATTAGAAAAGTTTCCAGCAGTAGCACGGAGAAGACCAAATTATTGAATGGCGTACTGAGAAGAATATACCACTTGATAATGACATGTTAAAAAGAGATTTACTGGCTTGTGTGTCAGAGGTTAGGTCTCAGTATGACAGAAACAAAATTGATGAATTTGCAAAGAATAAGGACATTATGTTCTTCGGCTTCCACCTTTATCATTGTGAATTAAACCCAATTGAAATGGTGTGGGAACAAGTTAAGCACTATGTTGAAATGCACAATACGACATTCAAACAAAGAGATATTGAACAATTAATTGTGGAGTGTTATCAGAATGTAACAGTGAACAATTGGCAGAATTACATTGGCCACCTTGCCAACTTGCAAGGCGATGTTGAAGAGTTTATAATTATCGTCACACATTCATCATCAGATCAAGATTCTTTAAGTGATTGAAGAAAAATAAAACAATATGTGTACCTACTCCCTTGTATGGTCACGGTTAGTTTTTTCATAAATGTTATCATGTATTATTAACTTGTTCTTATAAATGAGAAAGCATGCTTTTGCAAAATGAATTTGTGAGGAATTTGTGTCTTTAAATGTGTATAACGGAATGTAGATTAACATATTAATATTCAATAAGTCTATATAAGTCATGTAACATATTAAAAAATAAAAGTACATGTTGTGTGTGGTTATTGTTTCTTTTCATAAATATGTATTATTTAAGTTGTTTTTATAAATAGAAAAGTCTTTTTATGAAAAATAAATTTGTGATTACCTTTGTCTTGGTCTGAATTTATAGTGGATAGTTGATTAAGATGTCAATATTCAGTAACGAAGAAAATTGTATACCTTAAGTGTTTCTTAGAATGTTAATTTATTTACTCTGGCTTACTATATTCAGTTACATTTTAAATAATTTTCTACAGAACAATCCCAAAGGATTATATTATTACAAATATTTTAACTAATCCATCTTCCCATATATTCTTCCCTTTTAGTGTTTCAAATTACTATTAATTTTTTGTATGCATCAATTGAATGACAAACAGTCGTATAGGTTATGTTTTGGTTACAAAAAATGTCAGATATTGAACCGGAACTGTAACGACATTATACAATGAGACGATTTGGCAACCATGAAATCAATTGCCATAAGACCTGTACTGCATAATAGGGTTGAGACGGACTAATAAGAGACGATCGACGATTTTCAATTAAGGAATAAATAAGTTCAAATGTAAGAATAATTTAGAATGCTTTCCCCTTAATATTTTGAAATAGAAATAAGTTTTCATATAAAAATTAAGCATTACTAAAAAGATATGTTTCTAATTTATTACTAAGTTGGTATTATATACCGTATGTGTCAATTTTCATTAGGTATATGGATTCAATGTTTACATGCGATTTATACGTATACAAATAATATGTGGCAACGTGTGTCACCCCTACTATTCGTCACCAATCCCGACAACAATCGACATCACAACTACTTTCTCCGATCTTCCCACTTCTACATTAAATGTTTAGCTGCGAACACGTTGCGATCTAGTCTGAAATAAAAGCCGTCATCAAATGGCCGCCGCGATCTAGTAGTTTATTATTATTTTCAGAATCCTTTTTTATTTACCTTATTTTTAATTTTATTAGAATTACGCCTTTGTTTGTGACATGCAGCGTGAACGCAGCTTAATAATTCTCTGCATTTACTGAAAGGAAAAAGAAAAATCCTTGCAATGCGTAAATATTATTTCTGAGCGCAGTACAAACACCCTAGTCAATAGTCCAACAGCTACTACTAACTTGAGCTTGTATCGGTCGCGCTCGCATTGAAGAGGAAAGGTGGGGTGCCAAGTTGTCACGTATTGCATGAATTAATCGCCTATGGCTAATGAAAATTGACACGTGCTGTATATAATGCACAACATATTTAAATATGTCATCTTTACTTCCATTAATAGTTTTTATTCTTCACTTTAAATGACTTACAATATAGCAATATATGTAGCAGATTTTACTTTAAAATACATCTACTATTTACATTACATAACAACTATTAAGGTAAATACAAAATGGAATAGAAATACATAATATTTAAATTTCCCGGTTCATTGGTGTGACCCGTTTTAGTACTGCCTGTAGTTGGTAGGCAGCGCTAAACATTGTCTAACCTTTTTACTATTAAGTTATACTATCTTCTAGTTATAGTGATCTTTGATTGAGACGCTCTATAGTAAGTACGCGTAATAAAGGGATTTCGGCTATTTACGGTAACAGATACAAAAGGCAATCATACCTGGCACTCCTCTCGCTGCAGAAGGCCATATGATGTTCGAAATATTCCTTCCAGACCAAGTGGATTTTGCAACATGGGCACTGTGTGAGTTCTGAAATTACGTGTAAAACACGCTTATGAAAGACATGCAAAACTGACATTAATGTAGTATTTGTGGAAAAGCAAAAATCATGGAGCATCGTGGATATTCAAGTATGAAATGATTTTTATGTAAAGAAAAAAATTAAAGATTTATGATCAAAAAATTTATCTTTTTCCTAACAATCTTGAATGGGAAATAAGAATTTATAAAAGAATTTTGAAGACGACCTCTTTTAAAATGCAAAAATCAATATAATCAAATCCACAAACTTCAAAATGAGATATGTATTTACAATACCTTCAACTAAAAGCTCTCCATCTGTATCCTCAACACAAAGGGTTTTATGTTTGACTAAATGCGACTTCGAGCTGAATCCAAGACAGCAAAATGTGCAGGCAAATACATCTTTAACGATGTCTCTCGTAGTGATACCAAAATCTACTCCGACAGTTTTATTAAGGTTGTTTGTATATTCCTCACCAAAATACACCAGTAATTCTTCATAGGCTTGAATTGTACGAGTGCTTTCATAATATGTATTATCTTCACATTGAAAGACACGCAGGTTTCCTTCAGAACTATTTATGGTAGGCTTAATATACTGCAACCAATTCAAATACTTCCATTTACTTTTATCCATAACAAATTTCTCCCCTTTAATTTCCCAGGGACATTCTGTTGTGGTGAGTCCAGTGAAAGGACCAAATTTTACACCTCCAGGAATAATTCTCAAAGCATATACTCCAGTTTGCCCAAGACAATCTTGAATTTCTAAAGTATCATTTGGTATATCTTCTTGTGGTACGGAATCCGCATTGTTCAGAGCATGTTTGTTTAAAATATGCACAAGCATTCCACATTTGATGCAATAGTCTTGGTAAAATGCTTCACATTGTTCACAGTCTGTTGGCAAAATTTATATCGATTAAGATCATATGGTTTACTATCACTTGGTAATTTCTTAAATAAATATAAAATGATCAAACATACTTCTGTGGTAAGCAATGTAATTGAAATTTTGTACATAAATATAAGATTTGTATAATTAATATTTTATATTTATGGTAAAAACTTAAATGAAAAACTACAAGTTTATAATTCACCATTATTAAATTTAAACATTTAAAAATTCAAGTTGTTTAACTTTCCCGTAAGGGAATGATATTTAAGATATACCATAGTCATAATTTCAGTAATATAACTATCATACTGTTATATATTAGATTTTTAAGTTATTCAATTTTCCCCCCTTTAATCTTCAAGTCCCTCTTCATTTAGTTAAGATATATACAACACTTGAATATATTTTGTATTCTAATATTCATCACATGATGAGCCTCTAGTAGAGCGAAACGATCGTAGTGATTAAATATAATATGTCTTGAACTCATTGTGAATTTTTATTTCAACTTTTACTTGTAAAGGAAGTATACTTTTACATACATGTATTAAACAAAGTTATATTGAAAAACTGTGTAATGATATAGTCAGGATAAAAATTTGCATTTATTCTCACTGAATGTAATCTAATAACCTACTGTTATTTTTTTAGACTACGGCTATAACAAATCACAACAAAAATTACAATAAACACATCTCAATATGCATTTACTTACATAGTAGTCCATTACTAAATTCATTTTTATCATCAGCACTAATCCCTTCTTCTATTTTAACAATGTCTTTGTGTATGTCGGTTACTTCAATATTATCCAAACATGTTGACTCTTCATATTGTTTTATTTTGCCATCCCAAACGGAATCTCCTAAATCAACATTATCTGTAGTAATAGTAGTTTCAGAGATGCAGACTTTATCCTCCATAAAACTGTATTCTTGGCACTGTTCGTCCTTTATACTGACACTGAATCTATTTGCATCATTCATATAAACCTGGTCTGCATGATCTACCATTTTTTTTTAATTTGTTAATGGAGGCTAAACAACATTAAAAGCGAGTTGAGCAAACTACAACCAACTACAACGTTGGACGTGAAAACCTATGAACCAAAGATATAGAAATTAACAAGGTTAGGCCACTCTGAATAGTTTTTGGAACTGTTGACAGCGCTATGTGGTTGTAATACGAACTATAACTCTTACCTAACAAAACCGGGTAAAAATACAAATCTCTAGTATAGTATAGTATATAGTAGTATAATATAGAGATTCATTGAACATTACAAAAGTTATACAATGATTAGCATCAACAATTCAAATTGCAACATGTTAATCATTGAATGAACTTCGTAAATACCAATAAATCCATATATAAAATGAAAAATATACACAAAAAATTATTAATCATTGTATATTACACAATACATAACATACATTAAAGAAAATAAAAACAGAGATATTTTGTACAAAATATTATACAGATGTACCTTTTGTTAATAGTATTAGTAGCGTTATATCCTTATTTTTATAATTAAATAATGCTTATCTGTTGCTGTTAGACTTTTAAATATATAATATATAATCATTATTGTACTATGTATATAAATTATTTTTATTTAATTATTTTATTGAGGACACAATCATACAAATGTCGCAGAGTGTTCGCTAATGAATTACATACATACAATATTCAGTTAATATAATGTACCTATTTCGCAAATCCGATGGTTTTTATACACTTAGCAGGATTGGTCCTTTTAAGGGATGGATCAGCAGTTCTTTCAACTCACTGATTATATATCTGCACAATGCTGATTTTGTAAATACATACAGAACAGTAATTCTTTACATTTGCCCACTAGTTACACTTCCGTATTCATCCAAATAAGGTGAAGTGCTATCAATAGGTAAACGTGATCACAGATAACTTGCTACGACCATGTTCGTCATGACGATTCGTATTCGGTAAACTTCGTATATCATCTGCTAGCGCTTAGTGTTTGTAATAGGGACTAAAATAAAATTCAAAATTGGTGAAGCCCGTGACCAGGCCCTGCCATCAACCAAAGATATAGAAATTAACAAGGTTGGCCACTCTGAATAGTTTTCATGGAAACCTTGACAGCGCTATGTGGTTGTAATACGAACTATGACACATACGTCATAAAACCGAGCGAAAATACAAATCTAAAATTAAGTATATAGTAGTATAATATAGAGATTCATTGAATATTACAAAAGTTATGCAATGATTAACATGAACAATTCATATTCAAATTGCAACATGTTAATCATTTAATGAACTTTGTAAATACCAATAAATCCATATATAAAATGAAAATTATCTGATAAGGTTGTGAAGTGAGGGTATGTATGTACAAGTCAGAGCCAAGGCCATTGCTTTATTTATCAATCATTACGTTCACTGATTCGCCTTTCACAAACTAAATAATATTATTTTATTTATTTTTTAATCAGTTTTAATTGGTGAAAACATCACATCAACCAGGGTACTTAACGTCTAAATTGTTGAAATGTATATTTAAAAAAAGACATCATAGCAAAAAATATACATATTAAAAATTTACAAAGACAAACTAATATTGCATTTCTTCAGAAACATTCCGATATATTTAACAATAAGCCAATTGAAAACTAATTGAGTTTATTTAAAAGTAATATTTTAGTCTTTGAACTGATTCAATTTATATTTCAACTCTGTTTCTTCGACTTCACATTTTAGAGTATTAATACGAATGTATAAATCTGTTGTTTTATATTTTTTTAACTAGTAACTCCAGTTCTTGCTTCCTCACTTTTAATTCAAGATCCATCAAATTGTCTTTTTGCGGTACCATTTATTTTTCATTAATTGTTTTATGCCCGTTTGCACCGCTTTGTTAAGTCGAGATTAATTCTTAACTCGGTCTTAAAGTCTTGCACCGCTTACTAAGTCTGACTTAAATTACTTTAAGTGAGGATTAACTTAAGTCTAGATATTTCCGGACTTAAAGCAAGATTAACCTATATTTGTTTCTCAAAAGTGATTGACATCGATTGCAACTCGTTTTAAAACCCGATCGTGTTAAAATGAATGTTGAATGGGACGATTTATTCGATGATGACTTTGATATTTTGGAAATTATAGATTTTGGCTTTCCAAGACGTATCGTCTATGATAGAACGGATGATTTTAATAATTTAGATATCTTTCGTTTTTTCACCGATATAGACTGCCTAAGCCAACGGTATTGAATTTATTGGCACAATTAGAAAATGATTTAGAGTTTACAAACGATATACTGTGAGGACGCGCGGGATGGAATAAATTCATTTAAAATTATTGATTTTGTTTTATGGAAAAACGCTCGGATAGGTCGATTTTTATTTTTAGCTGCGGTTTTTCTGATGGTAAATTGATGTACAAAGGCTAGTCCAAAAATAAGTTACGACCATCAATTTTCTTTTTCAAATGGGAACATATATTTTTTATTTAATTTGTTAATTCTGCATCGAATTCTAAGTATGTTTCATGTACCATGTCCTATACCCAAACTCAACAGTTATCGAGAAATTTACAATTGAACATATCAATAACTGCAGTTATTGATTATTATAAAAATCAACCTATCCGAGCGTTTTTCCATAAAACAAAACCAAAAATTGTAAATGAATTTATTCCAACCCGTGCGTCCTCACTGTATAAGTAGAATAATAGGCAATTGTTTATTTAGATAAGATAACTTTAATTCTGTTTTAGAAATCAATGCGTCTCCCCAATAACACAACTTCTAGCATGCCTTTGGTTTTATGCAAGCGGCAACTAGCCACACAACTAGCACATAAATGTAACTTCTTACAGATAGAAAACATGTAAAAATAAAATTTTACTAAATCTGGACATAGTTGCCATATCGATTCTAGTTTTATAGTAATCCGTGCTTAACTCTTACGATGCAAACCACCGACACTTAAGACGAGCTTAAATAATAAGTCGGGCTTAACTAATCCAGACTTAACATGACAAACGGTGCAAACGGGCATTAATGTTTTTTCTGTAGATAATAGATCGTGCAACAATGCGTAGTTCTTTTTGTTTCGGACGTTTTAGTGTGGCACTTATACAACGTGAGCATTTTGAACTGTTCTGAGTTGGCCATACTGATTTTAATATAGGCAAAGATTAGAGAATATTCTCTAATCTTTGATATAGGAACACAGTGTAATTAGGGAATCCAAATCACGTGATCTAATATGGCGTCTGTGGGCAAACAATGAATGAACCTTAGTTTGGTATGCCATCATTATTAGTTTTAATATTATGGTTTTACTTTTCGTGTGTGCTGAGTTTATAAACATGATAATGCAGAGTGATTACCTGAAGAAGTTCTTAACTGAAAATCCAGAAGTTGGAATAACATTTTGTTGAAATCATCATAGAAAATAATTATTCGTGTGAGAATGTATTGTTTGGCAGCTATCAGATGAACATTAAATTACTTGATAATTTGGATCCATTCACTCTTGAAATTAGACACTTTAATAAATAGTATTCCACCTGTGCCAAGTACGAATATTATTTTATATTTGGTTCTATTACATATTTATTACACTAAGGACCAAATGACAGTGTTCAAGAGTATCACCGCTTACATTTATTAACAACTTATTTATTTTATGTGGAGAAGTATGTGTTTTTGATTAGGTGAAACATTTATAAGAAGTTAGTTTATAACCAATGGATGTGTAGTGCATTATTATGAAGTGTGAATCAATACTTTCGGCTCACTCTACATGCATGGTTGGTAACAGCCGAACATTGTAGTTATGTTGGTGCATTATTATTTCTAGTATACGAAGAAAAACAAAGCCACTCATACACTGATTAAGGATTAATTATTTAAATTTGTCTTTAAATTTACTATACCTGACAAAATAATCAGAGGATTGTTTAATAAGATTTATTTATTCAAACAGTTTCACTTAATTATTATAGAAACAATAGTTAATAAATAGTAATAAGGAAGTAAGTTTAATCCTATAGAAATATTATGTGTAAGATTATAAAGGTTTATTATAAATACTTAGCGTACAATGTATAAATAGTTTAGGACTTAAAAAAATGTAAATAGATTTCAAATATATTAATAAATAAATTTAACTTATTATTAAGGTTTTGTGTTTTTTCTGTAACAAAATGCCTATTTAAATTCTAAAATAATGGCCACATTGTACAGAAATAAATTAAGATTATATAGTGCCATAAATAATTATAAATACAAAATCATTTAGAACTTACATATGTTAATTAGAGCATTAAATTCAATTACAATTTTATCTACACTGCTTAATTTTTGCATTTTATTACACTTTTTTAACATGATACTGGAATGAAATATTTTATGGTGCTAACGAGTTCTTCCTTTAGTAAAAGCTGGAATAACTAAAATTCACTTCAGAATTCCTAGTGTTTCCTTTATTAAAAATGCTCTTTCTCCTAGAACAACATATTCTGGGTTAAGATTGTTGCAAAGATTACTTCTTTCATTCATTTTTCAGATGTATGTCACCCCGAGCTTCACTAATATAGCATTTACTTCTCTGAGGAGTTATTGCTATTCAAATTTCTATCGTGTTTATAATTAGAACAGTACTGCTGCTGAGCTAAATTATTATCTGGTTTTCCAATGAAAACTTCAAAGCAGGCAATAATTACAGCTGTTTTTTTCTTGAAACACTTCTTTCAAACATACTGCAATACAGAACGTTCTGGTCACATAATTATAAGTTTTAGCCTTTGATACACAACACCATACTTAGATAACTAAATAATGACCTTAGTAAGTTACTTTAATAAGATAATTGTTTAATAAGAGCACTTATAGTCAAATTTTAATTATACAATTCTGTTTGTTTGCCCACAACGGCCATCTTGAATTTCATTTGATAGGTCGTTGGATTGCCCTATTGGCAAGCCTTTTTTATTTATTTTTGTGGTTAGGTTTACTATTTAAAATTTTCCTGTGATCAATGCTTTCATTCAGCAGGCGGATCGGGAACCGATCCCGCTCCAACCGTTCACTTCACAACAGTTGAGTATTCGGTGGACAGGACCGCTCACCTTTATGTCATCTGGTACTTTTCATTGCTGCCATATGTTAAAATTATGGAGATTAAACCGAATAAACAATAATAATAAATTGTTTTTCTGCATTAAGGTTTGACGTAGTTTTTAGTGGAAGGGTTGGTTTTTCCAACCCCGAATAAAATACTGAGTGAACTCCAATATTATAATACATTTATTTCTGCACAATACCTTTAATATGTTGTATCTTACTTTTCTAGTAACTTTCTTCAAAATTATGTATTAGGTTGGTCTTGGAATGCATCAATGGCGCATGCGTACAGAATACGCTCACCAAATGAGCATAGAATTTTTCCGCTCACAAAAATGGCGACCGCTCCTGAACATGTTCAGAGTGAGCGCTCGTTTACTGCACATTATCACTGAACAGGTGCGCAACTGTTGTGTCTGCTGAATGATAGCAATGTCAATGAAATAGGGTTAGTTTTAACGTAGAGGGAATATATATAGAGAGCCCATGCAATGTTATTTTTTGGGCACGCCATTGTGGATGTAGAGGAAAGAACGGCTACATCCAGAACTAGCGGCAGCACCTGCTCCTGGAATTAAGCTTATGCCTGGTAGATGTGTTGTGTAGTAGTTTCAAATATTTTTTAGTATTAATATATTTATTATTATTATTATATAAACAAAATTGTACCTAAAAGTTAGTATTAATTCACTAATACTTAATAATAAATTTTATTATTTAGATTTAGAAATAAAATAAATACAATCTGTTATATAAATTCCAACAAAATACGTATATAGCAAAGGCAAGAACCTTATTAAAATACCCATATATAAAAACTTATGAATGAATGTGTAAAATCAAGGCCCACTCTTCCTGACTAGGAAAAATGCACAGAGAACTAATACATCAAATTTTGTATTTACATAGATGGTCATAAAAACTCATAAAATAACATAAGTATTTTACTAAATTCCTTGACTTTAAATCCTTAATATATAATATAATATATTGGAATATAGACATGAAAAAAAACCAACCAAGGCCAGTCAGAATATTGTGTTTTGTAATCATATGACGTTATTTAAAATTATTTTGTAATATTTAGTATTGGATTTTTTTCACAAATTGAGAGATAAAGACATTATCTCTTAAATTATGAAAAAAATCGAATGTTAAATGCTAAATTTTTAAAATTATTTTGTAATAACAAAATAATTTTAAACGTAATTTGATCACAAAACACAATTTTCGCCTTATGACAGTGTTGCTGCTGATGTGTGACGTATTTTAAACGAGTTATATACAGTATGTCCAGATTTCGATGCTCACCATTGGTATATTGGTTATTAGAATAGGGGAATGTTTTGCAGAATTCAATGCTCGCAACAAATCTCATTTCAAATTCATTTGGCCTTTTTACAATTTTGAGATATTTTAAAAAAACCAATATTTGCCGATTTGAATCTTCCTCAATAAGTTGATAACGCCTAATGCGATCGCTTTTAAACTAACATTGTCGAGACACTTTTTTAAGACAAATTTTTTGGTGTTAACAGTAACCCCCGATTTTCATTTGTTTCGAAGTTCTTAGCGCTATCTTTTGTTTTTCGTAAGGCGGCCATATTGAATTTTTAATTAGTTAGATAGTCCTTAAAAATAGCTTATCAATAATGTACAACATGCCTAATAAATCTGTATTTACACGAGAGATATGAACGTTTGAATAAAATTTCACTGTAACACGGAATTAGTTGGCTATGAAATTAAGTGGTAGTATAAAACAGACGATAAATAAGCTCTGTCATTATTGACATGTAAAAGTGCAGTGAAATTGGTGGGAGATTTAGAACGTTGTGTAAGTAATTACCGTTAAGCAAGAATTGATATTGATACACACATTTTCAAATGAAGTAAAGGTTGATATGTTGCAAGTTTATTTCAAAGTAAACAGAATCTCTGAAAGTGCTTGCACAAGTTACACTCAGCGTTTTCCGGAAAGACCACAACCACACCCGACAATTTTTAGCAGAATAATCAGAAATTTAGTGAACTGTGGAAGCTTCGAACAAAAAAGATCTATCAAGTTAACAATGCTGAACAATCCAAGTACATCAGTACGTCGAGTGGCTCGAGAAACTGGAATTCCGAAATCTAGTCTTTACAGAATGGTGAGAAAAAACAAATACCATCCATACAAACCAACAATTGTGCAGGGTTTAAGCGATAATGATTATCAGCGAAGATTACAATTTAGCAGATGGTATCTACAAAAATGTGAAGATGATACTGATAATATAATAAAAAACAAGAAAGAAGTCAACAAAAGTTCGTACCAATCAAACCACACCAGAGATTAAAACCAAATAGAACTTGAAATCTTCTTCGATTTACCAAATGTGGATTTTCAGTAGACCAGTGATGATAGTTATGCCTATTGAACACTCGGCAGTTGGTAAACCGTGTTTCATCTGTCCAAAATATTTTCCTAGGAAAATCAAGATCATCTTCACATTTTTGTTCGAAGCTTCCATAGTTCACTCAATTTCTGATTATTCTGCTAAAAATTGTCCGGTGTGGTTGTGGTCTTTCCGAAAAACGCTGAGCGTAACTTGTGCAAGCATTTTCAGAAATTCTATTTACTTTGAAATAAACTTCTAACATAGCAGCCTTTACTTATATGAAAATGTGTGTGCCAATATCACAATTCTTATTAGTCTCCATGATTAACGGTAATTACTTAAACAAAGTTCTAAATCTCCCACCAATTTCACTGCACTTTTACATGTCAAAAATGACAGAGGTTATTTATCGTTTGTTTTACACTACCATTTAATTTCATAGCCCACTAATTCCGTATTAGAGTGTTCATATCACTCGTGTAAATAAAGATTTATTAGGCATGTTGTACATTATTGAACAGCTATTTTTAAGGACTATATACCTAATTAAAAATCCACTATGGCCACCATAAGAAAAACAACAGATAGTACTAAGAACTTGGAAACAAATGAAAATCGGGGGTTACTGTTAACACCAAAAAATTTGTCTTAAAAAAATGTCTGAACAATGTCAGAGTTTAAAAGGGATCGCATTAGGCGCTATCGAGTTATTGAGGAAAATTGAAATCGGCAAATATTGTTTTTTTCAAAATATTTCAAAATTGTAAAAAGTCCGAATGAATTTGAAATGAGATTTGTTGCGAGCACTGTATTCTGCAAAACATTCCCGATTTAACCGTTCCTCTAGTCTTCGAATAACCGATATACCAATTGTGAACATCGAAATCTGGACATACTGTATAAACAAACACAATCTTATACATTTTTTTTTATTTGCGGGGTAATTAGTTTCTGATTAATAAATCTTCTGAATGTAGCGGTAATAAGTATTATATGTACAATAGGTCTTAAGCCGAAAAACTTTAAACATGAAGAAATTATGAATGAATGCTTAAAAAATATCGTGTCCGGTAAAACAGGAAATGTCTTTTATTTTTAAATTGGATTATACTTTTTTCTGCACGTTCATTAAAAATAATTTCAAGTTATTAATATTTACACCTATATTGCACATGTAGAAAGTTCTATTTAATCAGGTTATCCTAAATATTAACAATTACATTTACTATTATAACAGTAAAATATTTGATGACAGATTTTAAAACTTCTAATTTTTATAAAACAGTATGTGCAATTTCCCAATTTAATTTGTGCAATTCTTTCAATTCGAAATATTATTCCCTAAACCGGGATTCTGAACAGGCTTTTCAAAGAGTTAAATAATTATATAGCAAAAGATTACTTACACTATTAAGGCAGAAAATATGGGTATAATAAAGTAAAAAGCAAGTCATTTATAAGATGTAAATACTGGTGTCAGAATATATTTAAAGTTTTTTTTAAAAAGCCATAAAATTTTTTGTTGACAGTAAGCAATAAATCTCTTTGATAGAATACTTATGTGTGTATATTTCATTCATAATCTACTTTTGGTGTTTTTATTTAGTTCTGGGATTACAGTTACAAATAAATTCCGTATGGTTTAGTTTCGTTATTAGTGTATAGATGGTAATAGTTGTCTTAGCTGCTTTCTACCACCAGATACCAGCACATTATAGCAGGATTTACTCGAAATTTTATGTTGCCCGATTTCCCTATTTGATGGGCTCTCTATATATATCCCTCTACGGTTTTAAGTTGAATTATATGAAAGAATTTTTTAGAAATATAGTAATTGCACTTTATTTTTTACATTTTGATTTTGTCATTGGACATGTAAATTTAGTAAGGACAATTCACGGAAGTAAATATTACCTAGTTTTTGATAATACTGGGACTTTTTTGTTGCCAACTCAGGGCAGTTCAAAATTCTCACGTAGTAGATGAGGTAGGTATGGATGTTATTAATATGCTGTAATGGAAAATTAATAAGAACAATAATATACGTTTATTTAGCAATTACTATTATTTTACATTATCTGAAAAAACAATATGTTGTTTACATGAAACAATTTAACCTAAAAAAAAAAAATAATAGTAACTTGTGTAATATATGTACTTACATTACATATATTACACAATAACTTAATTCAATACAAATACCAATTGTGCAACGCTTACTATACCTTGCCTTCAAATACTTTCCTCATTAGAGTAGACTGTTTTTTAAGTTTTTAAGTAATCAATGTTGGTGTACATGTTAATCTTTTGAAAACTTCACCGATAGTTGTCATACTTAAATTAAAATTATAGACGCCTATTATTTGAAGGCACGATATATCAGTTTACATGACTAACCTACTTTAAATTTTATACAGGCTGTTCATTTCTGGAAATCTATGAAAAATTCCCTGAAACACGTAAAAAGTATTATTGTGGGGTCCATTTTTTGATGCAAAAGTTGACTCGCCCACTTTAACTTTTTTAAAATTGATCGATTCGTTTTCAAAACTCCTATAAAAACCTTTTGGTTTGGTTAATTTTTTGTTTTAGGCTTAAATATCTAATACACTAACACACTTAAATTGCTTAAAATGTTTTATTTTTCTTTTTAAAGCTATTTCAGAATTTAAATATTCTTTTGCAGAAAAATTCAATCCAATAATTGTTCAAAATGTTGTCCGTTGATCGCTAAACAATGGTATAACCGTTGTTCAAAATTAAGAGTAGATTGCGTTTCGTTCGTTCTTAAATACAACGTTCCCATATCAGTGGCGTGCCTGAAAGTTCTTTACATTCATGAAACTTACATATTGCAGTGATCTTGAATAAATAATAATATGTAAATAAATGAATTTTAGATCACTTGCAATTTTATGTTTAGTTAAGTAAGGATTTCTTATTGTGTGCGTTCATATTATATACATAAGTGCTTAATAAAGGTAAGAATTTTTCTTGATTTATATTTATTTATATTTATATCTATATGTACATTGGTATTTATTTATTTAAGTTTACAAATTCCTCATGAACAATAATAAATTAGGTAATGTAAACGTGATCTGTATAAATTAAGTAACTGAATAAATAAATTTTACACAAGTAAGCAATCAATAGGGATAACTTGGAGTACATGTAATTGGTAACCAGGTTATGTAGAGAATGGAATCTGTTATAGGCCAGAAGAGCAGAGGAATGTATTCCCGGACGTGAGGGATTCGCCCGACTTCTGTGCCTCGGTGCGTCGGGCCTTTTCTATCTTGGGCCGGGATAGTTTGACGCTCGGGGTACCCTGTCGCAAGGCTCGACGGAGACAGCGGGTCATGCTGTTAGATGGGTCCGTAGTTCGCGTATCGAACGAAACAGCGTGTAGGATGGCTGCGGAAGGCATGATCCGGCCTGTCAAGCAGTGTTAAGGGGCCTCCGTCGAGGCCGAAGAGGGTAGCAGTATACAATAACTTTGAGTTCAAGTAATGCTTCACTTAATTTCACTTTGTACTCTTGGATATCTATGTCTGTACTCGTCTATATGTGTATTTCTTGATTGTCCTCGTATAATCTGTATGATGATCAAATAACTGATACAACATTTATACTTCAATTTAAGATGTCAATCACCAGGAACGATAAGCTGGGTGAACGCGTATGATAATCCACCTGTCAACAATACATCATCGTTAGAAATTGGAAAGGTAAAAGGGGTTCATGATAAATTTAACCAACGCATACCGACGATCATGAATGTTTTCCCTTTATTTCCGAATGTAAGCAAGACAAAGAAAATACGAATAAAACTTCCCAATAATACAAAGAGATGGTTCAAGAATGAAGTAAACAACAATCAAGAAATTTATAACATAATAAGGATGTGGCAATGAACTTTAAGTTATATTTAAAAGTTGTAAATAATGTTATTTACTTACCAGGCCAATGTTTGATAGATAGCATCCTGTGTATTATATCTGTATTTCACTATTGCTCACATCAATATAAATTTTAACTTTATACAAATAACAAATGCAGACGTATCATTCCAAGTTTTATTTAAATTAATTTTCACTTTATTCATTTTCACCATGATGTGTATAAATATTTACTGTATTAATAATTAATGAAAACTTTATTTTTATTTAAGTAAAACATAAAAGAATCTTAATAAAATTCTTATAAGGTTATAATTTTAAGACGTATTAAATGCTACGTAAAAAGGATCGAGCAGGTGTTCCTCGCACAAATACGTCTGGCATTGGCAAGGACTGACCGGTACAAAAAGTATTGTTTATCAGGTGCTCGGCTGAGTCATAATGTATAGACGGATTTATGGTCACATGTTTGTTTACCTCTCGCAAGGATTATTAATACGCTGTTTCCTCATGCAACCGATAAGAGCAGCACCGTCGACATACAATTTTGGGAGATGGATTCGTGCTTAACGAAAGTTGCCGTACGTTTTTGTAAGGAAATCTACGAATAAAAGCGCGGACAGATAAAAATTTCGGGAATTGCTGGTGAAAACCGCAATATTAGCAAGTCTGAAAGTAGGTGAAAACCACTTCCTCCCTCTTCTTTAATAGGATTATTTTAAAATCCGGACTTAGAATAATTTCTGAGATTTTCAATACTTATAAAATTTTTACAAGATTCTACACTTATAATAATTTTATTTTTAACATGCTGCGCGCATTACATTAAAATGTTTAGATGTATTCGAATAACTACCTATGTATGAAATACTTTTATTTTTATGAACTCGGTGTTTGAATTTATTTAATTTCATTTTATTTTCTTCTTTCTAGAGGGTTTTGTTTTGCATGTAGGGTACTATGCCGTACGTTATGACAAAACTTTCTAGCATTTGTAATGATAACTTTGAATAACATAATCATTTTCTTTTCCGTATAAATTATTTTTCTTTTAAATTTATTCATCCTACAAAGGATATTTGAAACTAATAATTTTGTTTATGTGTATATAGGTTATATATATATATTAAGTGAACAAAATCTTTTATTGAAAATTATGGAAGAGTTTAATACGATGTATGAAGAATTAAGGTGATTAACAATATTTGTTATAAATGTGTGTATAGTGGCGTCTCCAAATTCTTTATTTGTAGTGGTGTTTTTTGTATTGGAATTTCGTGAAAAAGGTAAAGTTTATTTTCTTTTAATGTATATATATATATTATTTCTTTTTGATATGAGAATTAAGTATATTTTGTTGTATTTGGGTGTTCAATATTAACGTGTTGAATAATACATCAGGGATGTGTGAAATGAATTATGTCATTATTTAATTCATAGCATGGAGTCCTGGTGAATTTGATATACACGAATTGGTCTTGGTGGTACTGCGTTTGGGAGCGAGAAAAGGCACCAGGCAGAACTAATCAGGGCTGAGTTAATTTATTGAATACGCAGAGACATTGTTTTATTTCACTTTATTTATTTAATTAAAAATATATATATTCCTTAAGGGGTGTGCACATGATGATGTATGTTCGGGTTGCGTCCGACGAGCTGAAGATGACATGCTCGTAGGGTGGAACTTTGGGATACTCTTCTGTGTGAATTTGTTACTGATGGTACTGTGTTGGGAGCGAGAAAAGGCGCCGGACAGGACTAATTAGGGCAAAGCCACTTCCTTAATGTCTATATTTTGTTATCAAATAGTAGACCGCACAATTTTATTTTTTTTTAATTTACATTCCAGTACAATTCATCACGGTTAATTTATTTTTAATTTTTGATTGTTTACATGTATCTATGACAAATATTAATAATAATAATCACGTTCACATTTTAGATATAAGCTTGCACGACATGGTGATTTCATTTATTCTTTATTTCTTGTAATATTTTATTGTTTATGATGTATAAATCTGAATTATGACCGAATATTGATTTTGGATGTGTAAATATTTGTAGATTAAAACTTTTGAATTTATTTAGAATTATTTTATTTTAATAAATTAGATATTAAGATTTATTTTGTATTTTATTTCTTTACCTGACCTGGAGATGATTAAAGAGAAGGAGAATCAAGTCATATTTTCTGCCCCTGAGAGAACTATTTATTTTCAAACTGAGCTAGTTACATGTAGAATGTTTTGCTTAACCTACCTTTCAGCAGAAAGTTCACCGTATCATGGTCTAGCATAAGGCCTAGCACTAGGATGCGTGCTTGACTCCCAGTTACGACTTAATTAAGTAAACTAAATTTATTTTATTTATATGTAAATTTGAAAGAGTCACAGCATATATATGGCGCACAACGTCGTGGGGCAAAACATTTGCATTTACATTTCAAATATATTTACAATTTATTAGCAATTTCACATTTCCATATTATTCATAAGATGCCCAATGTTCATGGTGTAGAAATTTTGCCGTTCCATATCATATATATGGCGACCAACGTAGTGGGGCAAAACTTCTACATTTTTAAACTGTTTAGATAAAAATTAATTGATTATTTAATATTCAAATAGCTGTATAATTAAAGGGAGGTACTTTCACCTTTAGGTGCATTTGAATAATTAATAAATATAATTCACAAATAAAATTTTGTCAAGTTTTGATTTATTTTTCTCCACAAATAAGTCTCTTTAAGTGCCAGGACAGATAAAGTAAATATGTCTGAGTATAAAGGCGAGGGTGAAAATCCTGAAAGTAGTATGGACACCAAATATTTATTTGAAACGTACAGGGAACCACAAGGCATTTCCTCTGTGACAGATTCAGAAAAGACGCTACCTCTTGATGAGGATGAAAATGTAACTGAAGATGTAAAAATTGAAACGAAAGAAATGCCAGGTGGAGACAGATTTGATATTTTATTTGAAAAACTTTTCTGTAAGTTGGAATGTGACAAGATAGAGATGAATAAAAAGTTTGATGAGAATAAAACTGAGATGAATAAAAAGTTTGATGAGAATAAAACTGAAATGAATGAGAAGTTTAAAGAAAATAAAGAAGAGATGTATAGAAATAAAATGGAGATACAAGCCGTAGTAAAGTCGATGAATGAGAAAATTGATGAAAGAATTAAAGCTTGTAGAATAGAAATGTCTGCAATGAATAATAAAATAAAAGAAGATGTGAAACAAAGCACGGCACAGATCAATGAAAAAATTGAAGCAAATGAAAAGAAGTGCAAGGATAGCAGTAATTTTTTAATAGATGAAATGAATCAGAGGGCCGGTGTAGCGAGAGAAAATTTTAGACAGATAGAAGAAAGGATTGGAGGACAAGATGAGAAGATACAATTCTTGGAACTGAAGGTGGACAGTAGTGCCATGTCAGTTCAGAAAGATGTTCAAAATCTAACAAATAAATTCGAGGACTGTAGAGTCAAATATGGAGCATGCACAGATTCACTTTTAAAGCTACAGGATATGACATTAAATTGTCAAGACACGATTAAGAATTTGAAAACAAGAGTTGAACAGGGTACAATTACACCTTGTGTGGTGTCGCAACAGGTATCACTTGGCACAGAAAATATACCAAAATTTTCTGGGTATAATAAAGACAACCCTATGGCATTTCTTAAAACCATTAAGACATATATTCGTGGTATTCATGATGATATGTCGAAATTACATTTCATGAGAGGGTGTCTTAGAGATTATGCGTTATTATGGTACGATATGGTAATTGATGAGGTACAGTCGTACGAAGAATTAGAAAACATGTTTATTAGGCAGTACTGGGGACAAACTCAGCAAAGACGCATTAGACATGACCTTACTTTTGGAAAATATCGTTCCATTACATCTAGAGAGAATTATGTTATTCGGAAATATTCTTTCTTGAAACATATACAACCTGTGATCCAGGAGTGTGACATTGTTACCCAGTTAGCTAATCATTTCGAGCATGAGGTAGTACAAGCAGTTGCTTTACAGGGTATAGACACCGTTGAGCAACTCTTGGAATTGGTAAAGCGTCTGGACGACGTGGAAGATAGGAGTGTGCCTCAGAATAAAAATGGGTACAAAGCAGGTAACAATGGTAACTATTATAATGCTCAGCAAAGATATAATGGTAATAACCAACAAAGAAACAATGGTAACTATTATAATGCTCAGCAAAGATATAATGGTAATAACCAACAAAGAAACAATGGTAATCGGTATCAGAATAATAATTACCAGGGAGGAAGGGTGGAGAATGGTAACAACAAGAACATGGGTAATAATAGTAGTAGTAATAATAATAATAGTTGGAGACAGGAGGGTCATGTAACAAGAAAATATGGAAAAAATGAAACAGAAGATACCCGAGGATTTAATAACATAATTATAGAAAATAAAGAAAATAAAACAGAAGCTGTAACGAAAGATGTATCAAAAGGAGCGATAAAGAAGGAGATAAGAAGTGCAACTCCGGTAGAAAACGGATGGTTACACAACTCAGTAGGAGGTGCTACATCTCTGGATTTTTAGTAGAACCAATCAGAAAGGAAGAGGATTCTCAAAGGGTGACCGACTTTGAGAATATTAAAAAAATAACCACAGAGCTACCAGTAGTAAAAATAAACATAGGCCAAATAGAGGTAGATGCATTAATTGATACAGGTGCGCAATTGTCTCTTTTAGATAGTAGTTTAGTAGATAAGCAACTAGAAAATTCAGGTCATTATAGGTCCATAAAAAAAATAAATTTATTTACTGCCACAAAAAAATTAGTAATAGCTATAGATAAGATATTTTACGTAAATGTAAGAATAGGTAATTTAGAATTTTTAACTGAATTTGTTATTGTACCTAATTTAAATTATAATTGTATACTTGGAATGGATTTTTTGACTCAATATAGTACAAAATTAAACATGGAAGATAAAACTTTTCACATAAAAAGGGCAATTATATCATGGAACAAAGATCTGCAGGAAGATGAGATTGTAGTTAATAATTTAAGTAGTAAAATGTATGATGAGGATTTCGATTTACATCCTGAAAATATTAGTTTAAAAAACGAGGAAAGGAATGCACGCCAGGTGGATACTCTTCAAAAAGGAGAGGCCACATTTGCCACGGGTGACATAAATAATAAATGTACACACCATGTGGAGGGTCTTCAAAAGAAAGACGCCACGAAATATATGGGTGACATAATAAATAAATGTTCACACCGGGAAATAAATATGGGTGACATTAACCTGAATTGTAATGAGCTATATGTAAGTGAGGTAAAAAATCTTCTTGCAGTACATACAAAATTATTTGATAATAGCCCAGGTCTAGCGAAAGGTTATGAACATAAATTAGAAGTTGATGAGAGTCAGCCGTTTAAAGTAAGAAATTATCCAATTCCATATAAGTATCAACAACAGGTAAAAATAGAAATAAAGAACATGTTAAGGGATGGTGTAATAGAACGATCAGAGTCTAGTTTCATTAATCCCATTGTGGTAGTAGTTAAAAAAAATGAAGATGACCGAAAAGAGATGAAACTACGTTTATGCCTTGACGCTAGAATGCTCAATAGTCGCACCAAAGCACAGTTTGAAGCCCCACAGAGCATAGAAACTTTATTGGCAAAATGTACGAATGCTAAGTGGTTTACAAAATTGGATTTAAAGAGCTCTTTCTGGTTGGTACCTTTACACAAGGATTCTAGAAAATATTGCTCATTTTTAATGAATTCTCTAGTATATTCCTTCAAGGTTGTACCTTTCGGTTTATCAACGGCCACAGCTGCATTAGTAAGGGCCATGCAACAAATACTGGATCCATATGAGGAATATGTATCGCATTATGTAGATGATATTTTAATATTTAATGTAGATTTAGAGAGTCATTTAAAAGCTGTTAAAATTATTTTAAGTACATTAGAAAGTAATGGTCTAAAAATTAATTTAGAGAAATGTGAATTTGTTAAGAATAGGGTTAGTTACTTAGGGTATATGATAGATGGTAAAACTGTATCAATAGAGGAAAAGAAGTTGGAAGCAGTAAGAAATTACCCAAGACCTAAAAATATAAAGATGTTAAGGGGATTTTTAGGTATAGTGAACTATTATAAGCACTTTATTCCTAAGATATCAGATAAGACTGTAACTCTTTTTAAAATGATAAAGAAGGGTGTAAAATTTAAATGGACTCCTGAAAGAATAGAAGCTTTTGAAGGAATCAAGCAAGAATTTTATAAGGCGTTAGTTTTAAATCTGCCTCGATTTGAGGAAGAATTTATTTTACGGTGTGATGCTTCAGATCATGCCATTGCTGCTGAACTTTTCCAAGTCAGAGATGGTAAAGAGATACCAATCTGCTTTATTTCAAGGATATTAAAGGGGTACGAGAGTCATTATACGGTTTCAGAGAAAGAACTATTGTCAGTGGTGCATGGGGTCTCTAAGCTCAAGTACTATTTGATGGGAAATTTCTTTACAATAGAAACTGATCATTTATCTTTGATTTTCTTAATGAAAACTAGGTTTTCTAATGCACGACTATATAGATGGTCTTTATTTTTAAGTGAATATAATTTCAAAATTAGACATAGAAAAGGAAAAGATAATATTGTTGCAGATGCATTTAGTCGAGCCTTTGGTCATAGTAAGCAATCAGGATCATATCAGATCAATGCTTATAATTTTGAAGTAGCTCCTGAGTTATATAGTAGAGAAAATGTAGAACGTAGTCAAGGAGAAGATGATGTGCAAGATATAAAAAGAAAGGCACTTCAAGAACCCAATTACAGAGGATTTAGAGTAGTAAATAATATTTTATATAAAAGAATAGGGGACAATGATTTGTTAGTATTGGGAAGTGAATTGGCAAAGAATGTTATGTTAGATATTCATAGGAGGTTGGGACACCCTGGAAATAGGAAGACATTCTTAGTCTTTAGGGAGCAATTTTATGCTAAACAAGACAAACGTCTCGTTGAAAGATGGAATAAACAATGTGAACTATGTTTATTAGGTAAATATAAAAATCGTGTAAATAAAAATGTTGTACATAGTATTAGGGTAGAAAATAAGTTAGATTTAGTTGCGGCAGATTTTCTAGGTAATTTAATACCTGGACATTTAGGATATAGGAATGTATTTGTGATGGTAGATATTTTTACGAAATATGTGAAACTTTATCCTACCAGAAAATATAATACCGACATAGCGGTAATTTGCATTAATCAATTTATAGAAGAAATAGGTCAATTTCAAAGACTTTTAGTAGATAATGCTAGTTATTTCAATAATGATCGCTTCATTCAAGAATTAAATTATATGAATGTGCAAGTAAATTTTTCTTCAGTGAGACATCCTGAAGGGAACCCTTGTGAGAGATACATACAAGAAGTTATAAAACACTTGAGAATGCGAACTCATGAGAATCATGTGGGCTGGGTGAGGCATTTGACGGAAGTTGAAAATACAATGAACTTTTTACCCAGTGTGACCACTAATCTTAGCCCATATCTACTGATGTTCGGTAGATATCCACCACGTCCATGGAGACAAGAAACTCCTCCTGTGGAAAATTTAGAAGAGGTAATAGACCGTGGACGAGAGCGACAACGTGCTAGAGCTCGAAAATATACCGAGGAAGAGAATGCGAAGATTAAAAATCGTAAAGTCTTTAATAGGGAGGATATGATAGTAATAAGAAATTATCGATTAGGTCGGAGAGACCATAATAAATGTGCTAAATTAGACCTTCCTTTTGATGGACCTTATCGTGTAGGTAGAGCGATAAATGACACGACCTATGAGGTAACAGAAGTGGATAATGAGCGTGTCAAAGGCAGACTTCATGTCTCAAAATTATATGATTACGATCTCGAAGATAATGCAGGAATAAATTAAATTTATTCACAGATATTTATGTTTAATATAAAATATATGATAAGCTATCTATAAGTATATTAATTGGTATTTATGGGAAATCTTGAATTTATACCATTGACATTAGCGATTCTCGCTTATAAATTACAGATATTCCCATAGGGATATTTATGCAGTGATCTTGAATAAATAATAATATGTAAATAAATGAATTTTAGATCACTTGCAATTTTATGTTTAGTTAAGTAAGGATTTCTTATTGTGTGCGTTCATATTATATACATAAGTGCTTAATAAAGGTAAGAATTTTTCTTGATTTATATTTATTTATATTTATATCTATAATCTATATATCTATTTATTTAAGTTTACAAATTCCTCATGAACAATAATAAATTAGGTAATGTAAACGTGATCTGTATAAATTAAGTAACTGAATAAATAAATTTTACACAAGTAAGCAATCAATAGGGATAACTTGGAGTACATGTAATTGGTAACCAGGTTATGTAGAGAATGGAATCTGTTATAGGCCAGAAGAGCAGAGGAATGTATTCCCGGACGTGAGGGATTCGCCCGACTTCTGTGCCTCGGTGCGTCGGGCCTTTTCTATCTTGGGCCGGGATAGTTTGACGCTCGGGGTACCCTGTCGCAAGGCTCGACGGAGACAGCGGGTCATGCTGTTAGATGGGTCCGTAGTTCGCGTATCGAACGAAACAGCGTGTAGGATGGCTGCGGAAGGCATGATCCGGCCTGTCAAGCAGTGTTAAGGGGCCTCCGTCGAGGCCGAAGAGGGTAGCAGTATACAATAACTTTGAGTTCAAGTAATGCTTCACTTAATTTCACTTTGTACTCTTGGATATCTATGTCTGTACTCGTCTATATGTGTATTTCTTGATTGTCCTCGTATAATCTGTATGATGATCAAATAACTGATACAACATTTATACTTCAATTTAAGATGTCAATCACCAGGAACGATAAGCTGGGTGAACGCGTATGATAATCCACCTGTCAACAATACATCATCGTTAGAAATTGGAAAGGTAAAAGGGGTTCATGATAAATTTAACCAACGCATACCGACGATCATGAATGTTTTCCCTTTATTTCCGAATGTAAGCAAGACAAAGAAAATACGAATAAAACTTCCCAATAATACAAAGAGATGGTTCAAGAATGAAGTAAACAACAATCAAGAAATTTATAACATAATAAGGATGTGGCAATGAACTTTAAGTTATATTTAAAAGTTGTAAATAATGTTATTTACTTACCAGGCCAATGTTTGATAGATAGCATCCTGTGTATTATATCTGTATTTCACTATTGCTCACATCAATATAAATTTTAACTTTATACAAATAACAAATGCAGACGTATCATTCCAAGTTTTATTTAAATTAATTTTCACTTTATTCATTTTCACCATGATGTGTATAAATATTTACTGTATTAATAATTAATGAAAACTTTATTTTTATTTAAGTAAAACATAAAAGAATCTTAATAAAATTCTTATAAGGTTATAATTTTAAGACGTATTAAATGCTACGTAAAAAGGATCGAGCAGGTGTTCCTCGCACAAATACGTCTGGCATTGGCAAGGACTGACCGGTACAAAAAGTATTGTTTATCAGGTGCTCGGCTGAGTCATAATGTATAGACGGATTTATGGTCACATGTTTGTTTACCTCTCGCAAGGATTATTAATACGCTGTTTCCTCATGCAACCGATAAGAGCAGCACCGTCGACATACAATTTTGGGAGATGGATTCGTGCTTAACGAAAGTTGCCGTACGTTTTTGTAAGGAAATCTACGAATAAAAGCGCGGACAGATAAAAATTTCGGGAATTGCTGGTGAAAACCGCAATATTAGCAAGTCTGAAAGTAGGTGAAAACCACTTCCTCCCTCTTCTTTAATAGGATTATTTTAAAATCCGGACTTAGAATAATTTCTGAGATTTTCAATACTTATAAAATTTTTACAAGATTCTACACTTATAATAATTTTATTTTTAACATGCTGCGCGCATTACATTAAAATGTTTAGATGTATTCGAATAACTACCTATGTATGAAATACTTTTATTTTTATGAACTCGGTGTTTGAATTTATTTAATTTCATTTTATTTTCTTCTTTCTAGAGGGTTTTGTTTTGCATGTAGGGTACTATGCCGTACGTTATGACAAAACTTTCTAGCATTTGTAATGATAACTTTGAATAACATAATCATTTTCTTTTCCGTATAAATTATTTTTCTTTTAAATTTATTCATCCTACAAAGGATATTTGAAACTAATAATTTTGTTTATGTGTATATAGGTTATATATATATATTAAGTGAACAAAATCTTTTATTGAAAATTATGGAAGAGTTTAATACGATGTATGAAGAATTAAGGTGATTAACAATATTTGTTATAAATGTGTGTATAGTGGCGTCTCCAAATTCTTTATTTGTAGTGGTGTTTTTTGTATTGGAATTTCGTGAAAAAGGTAAAGTTTATTTTCTTTTAATGTATATATATATATTATTTCTTTTTGATATGAGAATTAAGTATATTTTGTTGTATTTGGGTGTTCAATATTAACGTGTTGAATAATACATCAGGGATGTGTGAAATGAATTATGTCATTATTTAATTCATAGCATGGAGTCCTGGTGAATTTGATATACACGAATTGGTCTTGGTGGTACTGCGTTTGGGAGCGAGAAAAGGCACCAGGCAGAACTAATCAGGGCTGAGTTAATTTATTGAATACGCAGAGACATTGTTTTATTTCACTTTATTTATTTAATTAAAAATATATATATTCCTTAAGGGGTGTGCACATGATGATGTATGTTCGGGTTGCGTCCGACGAGCTGAAGATGACATGCTCGTAGGGTGGAACTTTGGGATACTCTTCTGTGTGAATTTGTTACTGATGGTACTGTGTTGGGAGCGAGAAAAGGCGCCGGACAGGACTAATTAGGGCAAAGCCACTTCCTTAATGTCTATATTTTGTTATCAAATAGTAGACCGCACAATTTTATTTTTTTTTAATTTACATTCCAGTACAATTCATCACGGTTAATTTATTTTTAATTTTTGATTGTTTACATGTATCTATGACAAATATTAATAATAATAATCACGTTCACATTTTAGATATAAGCTTGCACGACATGGTGATTTCATTTATTCTTTATTTCTTGTAATATTTTATTGTTTATGATGTATAAATCTGAATTATGACCGAATATTGATTTTGGATGTGTAAATATTTGTAGATTAAAACTTTTGAATTTATTTAGAATTATTTTATTTTAATAAATTAGATATTAAGATTTATTTTGTATTTTATTTCTTTACCTGACCTGGAGATGATTAAAGAGAAGGAGAATCAAGTCATATTTTCTGCCCCTGAGAGAACTATTTATTTTCAAACTGAGCTAGTTACATGTAGAATGTTTTGCTTAACCTACCTTTCAGCAGAAAGTTCACCGTATCATGGTCTAGCATAAGGCCTAGCACTAGGATGCGTGCTTGACTCCCAGTTACGACTTAATTAAGTAAACTAAATTTATTTTATTTATATGTAAATTTGAAAGAGTCACAGCATATATATGGCGCACAACGTCGTGGGGCAAAACATTTGCATTTACATTTCAAATATATTTACAATTTATTAGCAATTTCACATTTCCATATTATTCATAAGATGCCCAATGTTCATGGTGTAGAAATTTTGCCGTTCCATATCATATATATGGCGACCAACGTAGTGGGGCAAAACTTCTACATTTTTAAACTGTTTAGATAAAAATTAATTGATTATTTAATATTCAAATAGCTGTATAATTAAAGGGAGGTACTTTCACCTTTAGGTGCATTTGAATAATTAATAAATATAATTCACAAATAAAATTTTGTCAAGTTTTGATTTATTTTTCTCCACAAATAAGTCTCTTTAAGTGCCAGGACAGATAAAGTAAATATGTCTGAGTATAAAGGCGAGGGTGAAAATCCTGAAAGTAGTATGGACACCAAATATTTATTTGAAACGTACAGGGAACCACAAGGCATTTCCTCTGTGACAGATTCAGAAAAGACGCTACCTCTTGATGAGGATGAAAATGTAACTGAAGATGTAAAAATTGAAACGAAAGAAATGCCAGGTGGAGACAGATTTGATATTTTATTTGAAAAACTTTTCTGTAAGTTGGAATGTGACAAGATAGAGATGAATAAAAAGTTTGATGAGAATAAAACTGAGATGAATAAAAAGTTTGATGAGAATAAAACTGAAATGAATGAGAAGTTTAAAGAAAATAAAGAAGAGATGTATAGAAATAAAATGGAGATACAAGCCGTAGTAAAGTCGATGAATGAGAAAATTGATGAAAGAATTAAAGCTTGTAGAATAGAAATGTCTGCAATGAATAATAAAATAAAAGAAGATGTGAAACAAAGCACGGCACAGATCAATGAAAAAATTGAAGCAAATGAAAAGAAGTGCAAGGATAGCAGTAATTTTTTAATAGATGAAATGAATCAGAGGGCCGGTGTAGCGAGAGAAAATTTTAGACAGATAGAAGAAAGGATTGGAGGACAAGATGAGAAGATACAATTCTTGGAACTGAAGGTGGACAGTAGTGCCATGTCAGTTCAGAAAGATGTTCAAAATCTAACAAATAAATTCGAGGACTGTAGAGTCAAATATGGAGCATGCACAGATTCACTTTTAAAGCTACAGGATATGACATTAAATTGTCAAGACACGATTAAGAATTTGAAAACAAGAGTTGAACAGGGTACAATTACACCTTGTGTGGTGTCGCAACAGGTATCACTTGGCACAGAAAATATACCAAAATTTTCTGGGTATAATAAAGACAACCCTATGGCATTTCTTAAAACCATTAAGACATATATTCGTGGTATTCATGATGATATGTCGAAATTACATTTCATGAGAGGGTGTCTTAGAGATTATGCGTTATTATGGTACGATATGGTAATTGATGAGGTACAGTCGTACGAAGAATTAGAAAACATGTTTATTAGGCAGTACTGGGGACAAACTCAGCAAAGACGCATTAGACATGACCTTACTTTTGGAAAATATCGTTCCATTACATCTAGAGAGAATTATGTTATTCGGAAATATTCTTTCTTGAAACATATACAACCTGTGATCCAGGAGTGTGACATTGTTACCCAGTTAGCTAATCATTTCGAGCATGAGGTAGTACAAGCAGTTGCTTTACAGGGTATAGACACCGTTGAGCAACTCTTGGAATTGGTAAAGCGTCTGGACGACGTGGAAGATAGGAGTGTGCCTCAGAATAAAAATGGGTACAAAGCAGGTAACAATGGTAACTATTATAATGCTCAGCAAAGATATAATGGTAATAACCAACAAAGAAACAATGGTAACTATTATAATGCTCAGCAAAGATATAATGGTAATAACCAACAAAGAAACAATGGTAATCGGTATCAGAATAATAATTACCAGGGAGGAAGGGTGGAGAATGGTAACAACAAGAACATGGGTAATAATAGTAGTAGTAATAATAATAATAGTTGGAGACAGGAGGGTCATGTAACAAGAAAATATGGAAAAAATGAAACAGAAGATACCCGAGGATTTAATAACATAATTATAGAAAATAAAGAAAATAAAACAGAAGCTGTAACGAAAGATGTATCAAAAGGAGCGATAAAGAAGGAGATAAGAAGTGCAACTCCGGTAGAAAACGGATGGTTACACAACTCAGTAGGAGGTGCTACATCTCTGGATTTTTAGTAGAACCAATCAGAAAGGAAGAGGATTCTCAAAGGGTGACCGACTTTGAGAATATTAAAAAAATAACCACAGAGCTACCAGTAGTAAAAATAAACATAGGCCAAATAGAGGTAGATGCATTAATTGATACAGGTGCGCAATTGTCTCTTTTAGATAGTAGTTTAGTAGATAAGCAACTAGAAAATTCAGGTCATTATAGGTCCATAAAAAAAATAAATTTATTTACTGCCACAAAAAAATTAGTAATAGCTATAGATAAGATATTTTACGTAAATGTAAGAATAGGTAATTTAGAATTTTTAACTGAATTTGTTATTGTACCTAATTTAAATTATAATTGTATACTTGGAATGGATTTTTTGACTCAATATAGTACAAAATTAAACATGGAAGATAAAACTTTTCACATAAAAAGGGCAATTATATCATGGAACAAAGATCTGCAGGAAGATGAGATTGTAGTTAATAATTTAAGTAGTAAAATGTATGATGAGGATTTCGATTTACATCCTGAAAATATTAGTTTAAAAAACGAGGAAAGGAATGCACGCCAGGTGGATACTCTTCAAAAAGGAGAGGCCACATTTGCCACGGGTGACATAAATAATAAATGTACACACCATGTGGAGGGTCTTCAAAAGAAAGACGCCACGAAATATATGGGTGACATAATAAATAAATGTTCACACCGGGAAATAAATATGGGTGACATTAACCTGAATTGTAATGAGCTATATGTAAGTGAGGTAAAAAATCTTCTTGCAGTACATACAAAATTATTTGATAATAGCCCAGGTCTAGCGAAAGGTTATGAACATAAATTAGAAGTTGATGAGAGTCAGCCGTTTAAAGTAAGAAATTATCCAATTCCATATAAGTATCAACAACAGGTAAAAATAGAAATAAAGAACATGTTAAGGGATGGTGTAATAGAACGATCAGAGTCTAGTTTCATTAATCCCATTGTGGTAGTAGTTAAAAAAAATGAAGATGACCGAAAAGAGATGAAACTACGTTTATGCCTTGACGCTAGAATGCTCAATAGTCGCACCAAAGCACAGTTTGAAGCCCCACAGAGCATAGAAACTTTATTGGCAAAATGTACGAATGCTAAGTGGTTTACAAAATTGGATTTAAAGAGCTCTTTCTGGTTGGTACCTTTACACAAGGATTCTAGAAAATATTGCTCATTTTTAATGAATTCTCTAGTATATTCCTTCAAGGTTGTACCTTTCGGTTTATCAACGGCCACAGCTGCATTAGTAAGGGCCATGCAACAAATACTGGATCCATATGAGGAATATGTATCGCATTATGTAGATGATATTTTAATATTTAATGTAGATTTAGAGAGTCATTTAAAAGCTGTTAAAATTATTTTAAGTACATTAGAAAGTAATGGTCTAAAAATTAATTTAGAGAAATGTGAATTTGTTAAGAATAGGGTTAGTTACTTAGGGTATATGATAGATGGTAAAACTGTATCAATAGAGGAAAAGAAGTTGGAAGCAGTAAGAAATTACCCAAGACCTAAAAATATAAAGATGTTAAGGGGATTTTTAGGTATAGTGAACTATTATAAGCACTTTATTCCTAAGATATCAGATAAGACTGTAACTCTTTTTAAAATGATAAAGAAGGGTGTAAAATTTAAATGGACTCCTGAAAGAATAGAAGCTTTTGAAGGAATCAAGCAAGAATTTTATAAGGCGTTAGTTTTAAATCTGCCTCGATTTGAGGAAGAATTTATTTTACGGTGTGATGCTTCAGATCATGCCATTGCTGCTGAACTTTTCCAAGTCAGAGATGGTAAAGAGATACCAATCTGCTTTATTTCAAGGATATTAAAGGGGTACGAGAGTCATTATACGGTTTCAGAGAAAGAACTATTGTCAGTGGTGCATGGGGTCTCTAAGCTCAAGTACTATTTGATGGGAAATTTCTTTACAATAGAAACTGATCATTTATCTTTGATTTTCTTAATGAAAACTAGGTTTTCTAATGCACGACTATATAGATGGTCTTTATTTTTAAGTGAATATAATTTCAAAATTAGACATAGAAAAGGAAAAGATAATATTGTTGCAGATGCATTTAGTCGAGCCTTTGGTCATAGTAAGCAATCAGGATCATATCAGATCAATGCTTATAATTTTGAAGTAGCTCCTGAGTTATATAGTAGAGAAAATGTAGAACGTAGTCAAGGAGAAGATGATGTGCAAGATATAAAAAGAAAGGCACTTCAAGAACCCAATTACAGAGGATTTAGAGTAGTAAATAATATTTTATATAAAAGAATAGGGGACAATGATTTGTTAGTATTGGGAAGTGAATTGGCAAAGAATGTTATGTTAGATATTCATAGGAGGTTGGGACACCCTGGAAATAGGAAGACATTCTTAGTCTTTAGGGAGCAATTTTATGCTAAACAAGACAAACGTCTCGTTGAAAGATGGAATAAACAATGTGAACTATGTTTATTAGGTAAATATAAAAATCGTGTAAATAAAAATGTTGTACATAGTATTAGGGTAGAAAATAAGTTAGATTTAGTTGCGGCAGATTTTCTAGGTAATTTAATACCTGGACATTTAGGATATAGGAATGTATTTGTGATGGTAGATATTTTTACGAAATATGTGAAACTTTATCCTACCAGAAAATATAATACCGACATAGCGGTAATTTGCATTAATCAATTTATAGAAGAAATAGGTCAATTTCAAAGACTTTTAGTAGATAATGCTAGTTATTTCAATAATGATCGCTTCATTCAAGAATTAAATTATATGAATGTGCAAGTAAATTTTTCTTCAGTGAGACATCCTGAAGGGAACCCTTGTGAGAGATACATACAAGAAGTTATAAAACACTTGAGAATGCGAACTCATGAGAATCATGTGGGCTGGGTGAGGCATTTGACGGAAGTTGAAAATACAATGAACTTTTTACCCAGTGTGACCACTAATCTTAGCCCATATCTACTGATGTTCGGTAGATATCCACCACGTCCATGGAGACAAGAAACTCCTCCTGTGGAAAATTTAGAAGAGGTAATAGACCGTGGACGAGAGCGACAACGTGCTAGAGCTCGAAAATATACCGAGGAAGAGAATGCGAAGATTAAAAATCGTAAAGTCTTTAATAGGGAGGATATGATAGTAATAAGAAATTATCGATTAGGTCGGAGAGACCATAATAAATGTGCTAAATTAGACCTTCCTTTTGATGGACCTTATCGTGTAGGTAGAGCGATAAATGACACGACCTATGAGGTAACAGAAGTGGATAATGAGCGTGTCAAAGGCAGACTTCATGTCTCAAAATTATATGATTACGATCTCGAAGATAATGCAGGAATAAATTAAATTTATTCACAGATATTTATGTTTAATATAAAATATATGATAAGCTATCTATAAGTATATTAATTGGTATTTATGGGAAATCTTGAATTTATACCATTGACATTAGCGATTCTCGCTTATAAATTACAGATATTCCCATAGGGATATTTATGCAGTGATCTTGAATAAATAATAATATGTAAATAAATGAATTTTAGATCACTTGCAATTTTATGTTTAGTTAAGTAAGGATTTCTTATTGTGTGCGTTCATATTATATACATAAGTGCTTAATAAAGGTAAGAATTTTTCTTGATTTATATTTATTTATATTTATATCTATAATCTATATATCTATTTATTTAAGTTTACAAATTCCTCATGAACAATAATAAATTAGGTAATGTAAACGTGATCTGTATAAATTAAGTAACTGAATAAATAAATTTTACACAAGTAAGCAATCAATAGGGATAACTTGGAGTACATGTAATTGGTAACCAGGTTATGTAGAGAATGGAATCTGTTATAGGCCAGAAGAGCAGAGGAATGTATTCCCGGACGTGAGGGATTCGCCCGACTTCTGTGCCTCGGTGCGTCGGGCCTTTTCTATCTTGGGCCGGGATAGTTTGACGCTCGGGGTACCCTGTCGCAAGGCTCGACGGAGACAGCGGGTCATGCTGTTAGATGGGTCCGTAGTTCGCGTATCGAACGAAACAGCGTGTAGGATGGCTGCGGAAGGCATGATCCGGCCTGTCAAGCAGTGTTAAGGGGCCTCCGTCGAGGCCGAAGAGGGTAGCAGTATACAATAACTTTGAGTTCAAGTAATGCTTCACTTAATTTCACTTTGTACTCTTGGATATCTATGTCTGTACTCGTCTATATGTGTATTTCTTGATTGTCCTCGTATAATCTGTATGATGATCAAATAACTGATACAACATTTATACTTCAATTTAAGATGTCAATCACCAGGAACGATAAGCTGGGTGAACGCGTATGATAATCCACCTGTCAACAATACATCATCGTTAGAAATTGGAAAGGTAAAAGGGGTTCATGATAAATTTAACCAACGCATACCGACGATCATGAATGTTTTCCCTTTATTTCCGAATGTAAGCAAGACAAAGAAAATACGAATAAAACTTCCCAATAATACAAAGAGATGGTTCAAGAATGAAGTAAACAACAATCAAGAAATTTATAACATAATAAGGATGTGGCAATGAACTTTAAGTTATATTTAAAAGTTGTAAATAATGTTATTTACTTACCAGGCCAATGTTTGATAGATAGCATCCTGTGTATTATATCTGTATTTCACTATTGCTCACATCAATATCAATTTTAACTTTATACAAATAACAAATGCAGACGTATCATTCCAAGTTTTATTTAAATTAATTTTCACTTTATTCATTTTCACCATGATGTGTATAAATATTTACTGTATTAATAATTAATGAAAACTTTATTTTTATTTAAGTAAAACATAAAAGAATCTTAATAAAATTCTTATAAGGTTATAATTTTAAGACGTATTAAATGCTACGTAAAAAGGATCGAGCAGGTGTTCCTCGCACAAATACGTCTGGCATTGGCAAGGACTGACCGGTACAAAAAGTATTGTTTATCAGGTGCTCGGCTGAGTCATAATGTATAGACGGATTTATGGTCACATGTTTGTTTACCTCTCGCAAGGATTATTAATACGCTGTTTCCTCATGCAACCGATAAGAGCAGCACCGTCGACATACAATTTTGGGAGATGGATTCGTGCTTAACGAAAGTTGCCGTACGTTTTTGTAAGGAAATCTACGAATAAAAGCGCGGACAGATAAAAATTTCGGGAATTGCTGGTGAAAACCGCAATATTAGCAAGTCTGAAAGTAGGTGAAAACCACTTCCTCCCTCTTCTTTAATAGGATTATTTTAAAATCCGGACTTAGAATAATTTCTGAGATTTTCAATACTTATAAAATTTTTACAAGATTCTACACTTATAATAATTTTATTTTTAACATGCTGCGCGCATTACATTAAAATGTTTAGATGTATTCGAATAACTACCTATGTATGAAATACTTTTATTTTTATGAACTCGGTGTTTGAATTTATTTAATTTCATTTTATTTTCTTCTTTCTAGAGGGTTTTGTTTTGCATGTAGGGTACTATGCCGTACGTTATGACAAAACTTTCTAGCATTTGTAATGATAACTTTGAATAACATAATCATTTTCTTTTCCGTATAAATTATTTTTCTTTTAAATTTATTCATCCTACAAAGGATATTTGAAACTAATAATTTTGTTTATGTGTATATAGGTTATATATATATATTAAGTGAACAAAATCTTTTATTGAAAATTATGGAAGAGTTTAATACGATGTATGAAGAATTAAGGTGATTAACAATATTTGTTATAAATGTGTGTATAGTGGCGTCTCCAAATTCTTTATTTGTAGTGGTGTTTTTTGTATTGGAATTTCGTGAAAAAGGTAAAGTTTATTTTCTTTTAATGTATATATATATATTATTTCTTTTTGATATGAGAATTAAGTATATTTTGTTGTATTTGGGTGTTCAATATTAACGTGTTGAATAATACATCAGGGATGTGTGAAATGAATTATGTCATTATTTAATTCATAGCATGGAGTCCTGGTGAATTTGATATACACGAATTGGTCTTGGTGGTACTGCGTTTGGGAGCGAGAAAAGGCACCAGGCAGAACTAATCAGGGCTGAGTTAATTTATTGAATACGCAGAGACATTGTTTTATTTCACTTTATTTATTTAATTAAAAATATATATATTCCTTAAGGGGTGTGCACATGATGATGTATGTTCGGGTTGCGTCCGACGAGCTGAAGATGACATGCTCGTAGGGTGGAACTTTGGGATACTCTTCTGTGTGAATTTGTTACTGATGGTACTGTGTTGGGAGCGAGAAAAGGCGCCGGACAGGACTAATTAGGGCAAAGCCACTTCCTTAATGTCTATATTTTGTTATCAAATAGTAGACCGCACAATTTTATTTTTTTTTAATTTACATTCCAGTACAATTCATCACGGTTAATTTATTTTTAATTTTTGATTGTTTACATGTATCTATGACAAATATTAATAATAATAATCACGTTCACATTTTAGATATAAGCTTGCACGACATGGTGATTTCATTTATTCTTTATTTCTTGTAATATTTTATTGTTTATGATGTATAAATCTGAATTATGACCGAATATAGATTTTGGATGTGTAAATATTTGTAGATTAAAACTTTTGAATTTATTTAGAATTATTTTATTTTAATAAATTAGATATTAAGATTTATTTTGTATTTTATTTCTTTACCTGACCTGGAGATGATTAAAGAGAAGGAGAATCAAGTCATATTTTCTGCCCCTGAGAGAACTATTTATTTTCAAACTGAGCTAGTTACATGTAGAATGTTTTGCTTAACCTACCTTTCAGCAGAAAGTTCACCGTATCATGGTCTAGCATAAGGCCTAGCACTAGGATGCGTGCTTGACTCCCAGTTACGACTTAATTAAGTAAACTAAATTTATTTTATTTATATGTAAATTTGAAAGAGTCACAGCAATATGTACATATGATGAAACTTACATATGTACATATGTGTATATGTAATGTTAGAAAAGGTAAATTAACCTTCACATCAATAAGATGGACATTTGACACCTAACGTAAAAATAAAGCGGTTTGACAAATACAAAAGTAAGTGAAATTTGGCAACATGGTCGTCGCGCTAATTACGCCCCACTGTTAACGTGAATGAACTACAGCACCATTTTCTTGACTTGGGATTTGTTCTAAATTCACATGAGTAACATTTATAATCATTTACTTCAAATGTTTAGTTTTCATATGTCTTTCAAAGTTACTTTTGTTGTTTGTTTCAAATTCACATTTGTCACACTTGTTATCAAATTTCTTCAAATGTTGACTTTTTATATGTATTTCTATATAATATTTGCTGTTTGTTCCAAATTCACAATAGTCACATTTATAGTCAAATTGCTTCAAATGTTTAGTTTTCATATGTATTCCTAAATAATTTTTGCTGTTTGTTCCATAATCACAAGAATCACATTTATAACTAAATTCCTTCAAATGTTTATTTTTTATATGTCCTTCTAAGTGACCTTTGCGGTTTGCTCTATATTCACATGATTCACATTTATAATCGAATTCTTTCCAATGTTTACTTTTTATATGTTTTTTTAATTCAGCTTTGGTGTTAGTTTGATATTCACAAGAGTCACATTTATAACTAAATTGCCTCAAATGTTTAGTTTTTATATGTCCTTCTAAATTAGTTTTCTTGTTTGTTCCAAATTCACAATAATCACAATTATAATCAAATTCCTTCAAATGTTTAAACTTTATATGTCTTTCTAAATCACTTTTGATATTTGTTCCGTATTCGCAAGAGTCACATTTATAGTTAAGTTTCTTCAAATGTTTAGTTCTTATGTGTAGATCTAAATTACTTTTGAGATTTGTTCGATACTCACAAGAGTCACATTTGTAATCGAACGCTTTCAAATGTTTAGTTTTTATATGTCTTTCTAAATGATTTTTGCTGTTGGTTCCAAAGTCACAAGAATCACAATTGTAATCAAATTCCTTCAAATGTTTAGTTTTAATATGTCCTTCTAAAGTATCTTTGCGGTTTGTTCCATATTCACATGAATCACATTTATAATCAAATTCCTTGATATGTTTGGTTCTTATATGTATTCTTAAAGATTGTTTGCATTTTGCTTGAAAAACACACAGCGAACACTTAAATATTCTCTTTTGATTTCGTGGGCTCGACTGTTCTACTTTTATAAGTGTAGTAGTTGAATGTTCTTGGCCGTCCTCTCCTCCAACATAAGCGTGCGTATTTTCCACATGCATTGCGATGGATTCTCTAGTCTTGAACTGTCTGCCACAAATACCACTTTTATACATTTTAACTTCATAATGCTGGTTGTTGGTGTGCTCCTTGAGATCTGCTTGGTACTTCGTTCTGTACTTGCACAACTCACATTTATAAATTTCACGAAAGCATCTCTTCCGTCCCTTCAATGCTGTTGACGCTTGCTTGGCGAATGGTATCGGTAGAATGCCCTTTCTGAAAATAAATAAATATTTGAATATTAACTGAGTTAGCTGATACTTGCTGGACATCCATAATAATTAATAATGGTAGACGGAACATTTACGACAAGTCCAGTATATTAAAACAACTTATTACAAAATATATGACGTGTTTCGCTATCACTGTAGCTTCTTCGGATATTCAATTACTACTAAACTATATATTTTCCTAAAATCAGGTACTCAGGTCTTACAATGTCTGGGAATACTGTGGGGAATTTCTGTAATTTACTTTAATGACTTTTTATTATCTATTTTATGTTAACAGTATTTTCTAACAATAGCTTTTACATGGATTATGATCTTAAGGTCTGTTATAGGTATTTATTTATTGTGGGTTTGGATTTTCACAATACGTATTCAAAAGAGGTGAATTATTAAGATATAATTGTTCATTGAGTAATATGTCTGAATTTTTATGTTCGTTTATTTCAAGAGACTCTAGTAAGTTTAATAGGAAACGTTTTGTGTCTGAATGTAAAATTTCAAAATTGCTATTAAATTTGTGGTTATTTTCCAACAGGTGAGATGCATAATTTGACTCCATATTTTTGTTACATAGTTACTGGTTTTTCTTAACACCATGTATTTTCAATTTATCATAAACCTTCATACACCGACGTCATTATTCATAAGTCGAATCATCCGATTAAACAAAAACTCGCTTCCCTTCACTGCATGGTTCATAGATTAACTTCTATACCACTAAATAAACAAAATTTCATCATAGAATCATAAATCAAAAATATGGAGTCAAATTATGCATGTCACCTGTTGGAAAATTACCTCAAATTTAACAGTAATTTTGAAATGCTACATTCAGATACAAAAGGTTTCCGATTAAACTTACTAGAGCCTCTTGAAGTAAACAAACATAAAAATTCAGACATATTACTCAATGAACAATTAGATCTTAATGTCATATACCTTGTAATAAGTTGTTTTAATGTACTGGATTTGTCGTAAATTGTGTTTTATTTCGTCTATTATTATTAATAAATAAGTATTTCTAATATAGGGCAGAGTTAATTACACCACTAAATGACTAATGGGCTTAAATGTGATAGATGAATTCCGCCCCCAGAAGTTAATAATAGATTTATTTCCAACACTCTCTTTGATTCTAATATTTTTCTTAATAATAAACTAATAAGATTAGGATTTAACAATTTAGGAACAACTATTGACGGAAATTGAATCGCCATATATTTAAATACTACGTATAAGAACACATAACAACAAGTGACAAAAAATGAGGTGCTTCATAAATATATATAGAATGCATAATTTACGACATATTTGCAAAAAGTCGCTAGTCGATAAGAGTAAAAGTTTTATTTCCGGTCCGAATTTTGAAATTCTTTTTATACAAAAGATATTGAAACTTATGTTTTAAATACTTTTATAGTCGTAATGTAAAGTCTGTGCGTACACGTCTTATTGCTAATTTTGACATTATTTTGCCAGTGTGAAAAGGGCTTATTTCTTCGTGTATTTAAAAGGTTAAATAATGCCTTCATTATTGACACTGGTTATCAAAATTATTGGTTCTGAGTATCTTTTATCTTGATGATTATTTTATTTAAAATTATCGTTTGTAAAGATATTATCTCAACATTAAATAGAATTTATTTTATTATATAATTCTTCAATATTCAACCCGAGAAATAAAATACAAATAGAAATAAATAAAAACAAAACAAGAAAACATTAATATTTAGTCATTTTCTTCAATGACTTTATTTAAACGATGGAACATTATTATTATTAGCCGTGTGCACAGGACAATTGTCATGTTAATAAATAAAATTTTCGAGATATAATTGACGAACAGAAGGCACCATTACGTTTTCTAAAATATGGATATAGTTTTAAGCATTTAACCGCCCGTCTATTTTGTAGCAAATATATATATATATATATAAAAAAGAATTGTAATATATTTTATATATATATATATATATATATGGTAGTGCGTAGATTTTCGCGGCAGTTATGTGTGTCGTTTCTGCTTCGGGAATTGATCCGCGTTGTCGTAGAGTCCGTGTATGGACTTCTATTGTCTCGAGCTTTCGGCAATCTCGCTGTTGCCATTATCAAGAGGTTCTGCTTCTCGTGGTAGTTAGATCGCTCACTTCGACACAAACTACTACGAGAAGCAGAACCTCTTGATAATGGCAACAGCGAGATTGCCGAAAGCTCGAGACAATAGAAGTCCATACACGGACTCTACGACAACGCGGATCAATTCCCGAAGCAGAAACGACACACACACACACATATATATATATATATATAGGGTGTACCACTTAAAACGCCCAGGTCAAATATCTCGGAAACGGATAGATATTTGAATTTTGTAAAAAGTAGTTACTAAAGACTGTGATCGACTCTAGTTTGCTCTCACAATTGTGTTTTATTATGTGAAGATATAGATGTCGCTGCGATGAAAAGAATTTTTTTGATCGCCACAATCTTCATTTGTTTTTTATTTGAAAGAGTATTAAAATTCAGGTAATTATTATTTGTATTAGTTTCCAAAATTTAACGGTTTCAAAGATATTCGTGTTAAAAGAAAGTAAAGAGTAATTTTAAAGTTTTGTCTTTATTTTGTTTAAATAATTAATTTGTAGGGAAAAATAGCAGTAAACATATTCTCAATTCTTGCTATTATAGTTACTTCACAATTTAAATTTTATAGTGTGTAGTTCCTTTTTAAAAATTCCACTTCATAGGCACCCATAGGTATGTAAGCAGAAAAGCATTCATGTCTGTGTTATATGTATGTATGCTTGCTTTGATTATTTAGGAAATATTTTAACATTAGCACTGTAATGTTAGGGGAAAACAACAACTTTATGAATCAGATCATGTGGAGTGACGAATGTCGTTTTCACAACAATGGTACTTAAATATAATGCTTGATATTGGTCAGAAGATAATCCTAGGTGGACAAGGCAAACAAGAAATCAAACAGTTTTTGGCGTTAACGTTTGGTGTGGAATTTTAAACGGATATATCTTTAGCCCCCACTTTTATCATGAAATATTAACTGGTGTGCGCTACTTACATTTCCTGCAAAATGAGCTGCCACTACTTTTGGAAGATGTTATGGAGCTGCGAAATAAATGTGGTTACATCAAACTGCTAATAATGTCAACATAGTTACTGACAATTTTAATCAAACGTTCCCACGTCGTTGGACTGGTACTAATGGAGTCCTTAGGTGGGCGGCTCGTTCGCCGGATCTAACCCCGTTAGATTTGTTTCTTGTGGGCTTACTTGTAAGCTGGAGTTTACAAGGAACTCATAACAAATATGGGCGACCTTCATAAAAAAAAATTATGCAAGTGTTCAAAAAATTAGTAGAAATACATTGTTAAATGCTTGCGGAAGAGAGCTAATAAGGCGATATACGTTATGTAGCAATCAAGAAGGCAACAATTTTGAATATCTTTGTTAGTTATATTTGATCCTTTTAAGTATTTAAACAAAATAAAGACAAAACGTTAAATTTACTTTTACTTTCTTTAAACACGAATATCTATAAAACCGTTAAATTTTGGAAACTAACACAAATAATAAAATTTACATTAATTTTAATACTCTTTCAAATAAGAAACAAATGAAGATTGTGGCGATCAAAATAATTCTTTTCATCGCAGCGCCATCTATATCTTCATATAATAAAACACAATTGTGTGAGCAAACTAGAGTTAATCACATTCTTTAGTAACTATTTTTTACAAAATTCAAATATCTTTATCCGTTTCCGAGATATTTGACCTGGGACTTTTAAGTGGTACACCCTGTATATATATATATATATATATATATATATATATATATATATATATATTCAAGTATGAAAATAAATAATACTCTCAGGATTGAATTCTTAGGTAAAAGTTATTTTACTATTTATTTCAAAATAATATTTTGTTTAAAACGCAATATAATGTATGTTGGATAAATAATTTACGTAATAATGTAAAACTCTTTTTAACAACTAAACAACAATTCAATTTCAAAATTAACTTCTCCTTCTTAATGAAAATTATTAATTCAAGAATATAAATATGACGATTCAGATAATATAAAATAGAATCATCTTTTACAACAAATGATAGATCAATTCTATTATTCTCTTTATCTCTTCAAAATTTTACTTAACGATTTTTCTGTTTTCATCATAGGACTGATCCACTTCATAAAATGCATCTATCCTGGATTGCAGGAACAGTTTTTTAAGGTCCTGATAATACGTCACATAAAAGGTCCAAGTTAACTGCATCTAATATCCTCGTATTTGTTCACTCGTTATGGGATTCTTCTATTTCAGTAAAACGTCTCCTATATGTATCTTTCAGTTTATAAATCCATTCCTTTTATTTTTATAAGCAACATCAAGGTAATTCCGGCTTAGTAATCAATTTGATCCAATATATGAGTTTCACAAGTTTTACGACTTCTCAAACATGTAGATGATGATAATCAACTTGTAAAATTAAGTATTTATTATTTTTATACCGAATTTTCTATATAAATTCTTCTTTATTCCAAAGTTCTCGTCTCATTCAATATTTTTCTACCTTTCATGTCAAAATTCACAAATCATCTCTATTTGCTTATAACTAACCAGGATATTTTTCTTAGTTTTCATATACGTATTTGATTTTTCATAATAATGACATCTTATCATGTAGTAGTTTATTTATAAATAATTACTGTTAAATTATTTACGGCTTTTATTAATCGGAACTACCACATGACAAGAAAAATATTTATTTTAGATTCAAAAATTTAACTGCTAACAGTTTTCCATTCATAGGCGGACGCACCTTGGGTTGCCTATACTTACATCCTACCTCGCTGCAAATCTTCTTTTCAATGTCGGTAAGCGGGATATCTATACAAGCGGTCGGTATGTGTCAAATGTAAATATAATGAAGACCCGTGCAAATGAATGAAATGTGAATTTTATTTGTGAATCTAATTGCTCGATTTGGCATAGCTTTCGTCGGGATTTGGTCGTAGGTAAGTGGTTTGTCTTATCTTTATCTTGATACACTTATAACAATGTCAAGACAGGTCTTTTACGGTCGATAAACGAAAGATAAAATATTGATATGTCAACAACGGATGATTTCAAACTAATTGTGTTTATTGTCAACAAGTCAGATAACAGATACAGTTTATATACAATTTACATACAAGTTTACAAATAATTTATATACAATTATGTCTTTGTCATTTGAGAAGAAAAACAATTAAAGTAAGTTTGCATTCGGCAAAATAAAATATACAAGAACAAATAATTCATTACTATCATTTGAAATTATTCTATTCATCGGAGATCCTAACCTTATATTTTAATAAATAATACGATAGGTTTCATTACGCGAATAATATCCTATTTCATCTTAGATAACTTTGAAATTATTTCCAAATACATATCCCGTCTTATGATAGTGATTGCAAAATGATTATCGCGAGATTTACAGTCATTCTAAGCGGAGATAAATGAATTTTATTTTACGACGACACGAGGTTCATATCTTTGTTCGGCGTTTAAGTATTTTGTGAGTAAGAAAATATCTTTTATGTCGGCTCGCGGATCTGTGAAAGAAATCGAACTATTAAATATTATATCGGATATTAGTTCACGCAGAAAACCTTATTTAGTGCACGACAAGTAGGTCTGTACTATTTAAGATTTTACAGGTGATGCGGGATATCTTAATTAGTGCATGACAAATAAGGTCTGTACTAATTAAGACTTTACAGGCGGTTCGGAATATCTTAATTAGTGCACGACAAATAAGGTCTGTACCAATTAAGACTTTACAGGCGGTTCGGAATATCTTAATTAGTGCACGACAAATTGGGTCTGTACCAATTAAGACTTTACAGGTAACTCCTCTTCTGCCTACGACAATAGGTATAAGCAGAATCGGTTGACAGGTCCTAAGTAATCCACGACAAAATGGATCTGGATCAATTAGGATATACGGATATCAGAACGGCCATGACAAGTCGGTCTGGTCGGTCTGTATAGGATAAAGGTTGACAGGAATCTCTCTTATCCTCGGTTGTTACTGGCTCTTTTATATGGTCGGTCTATGATAAAAACAAGTACGCAAGAGTGGGAATCTCATACGTAGACGTGACGTCGAACCGCGCGAAAAATAATTGTGATGATTCCGGATATTTTCCGATCGCGTACAACAGAGAATTTAATAGCCTTTGGTAGATGAAATAGCATATTAATTATCGAGATATATATACATTATGTAAAACAATAATTCATAGCCGGCTGAATAAAATATCAAACATATCCAATTTGAAAGTCGCAAGTCAAGTTAAATATGTAATTAAAAAAGGACATTTTATTCATTTAATGAAGGGACTTCGTTACAATAGTAATTTAAGTTGCCTACCTTATCTTGACAATATTTCTAACCTTGTGATTTTTTTAAAAATCTTTCATTAAGAAGTTAGATTACAATAAATTTAGATCCTATCTAATATTTTATACACTTCACTACTATACTAATAAAATTCTTCAATTTTATAAACAAATGATCCCTTATCGGGTGTCCCGTAAAAAAACGCCAACAATAATAACTCTGTTATTTATTGTCCGATTTTATTCAAACAAAAAGAAAGTTAATTTGCATCAAAAATGCTACAAAAAGCAGTGTTTTGTTTGCTTTCAGTTGTTTTTATTAATGTCAAACGATAGTCAACTTTTTTATTTTAAATGGAAACAGATATATTTTTGGCTATATTCGGATTGGATTTTTTTTTCTGAATTCAACAATGTATAAAATGTCTATTTTTGATAAACAATTATTGAAAAAATATATAAAACATTCATCTTTGTATTCCATTATTTATAAATTTTGGAATGTGCCATGAAAAAACAAAAATGCGATAAACGTCAGTGTGAGTGTCTATCAAGTCTTATTTATTGTTCTGCTTGAACGTTTTGCCACAAAAAAAAGTATATTCGAAAAAATGAATAACAATGAGTTAACAGGCATGTTGCAAGTGTTTTTTGAATGTAATAAAAATCGTCTTCAAGCAGTTCGGCGTTACAGCGTTCGTTTTCCGGACAGAGAAGTTCCAGATTCGAAAATATTTCAGAGAATTGAAACGAATTTGAGGAATTATGGATCATTTAAAAAACCTAAAACACAGCGACGTAGATTCGCCGAAGATACGGAATATGATGTTCTTGCACTACAAGAAAATTCACGAACTTCGACTTGCGAAATTGCACATAATATTGGGGTATCAAAAACTACAGTCCATAGTATTTTAAGAAAACACAAATTTAAACCGTACATAGCTCGAAAAGTTAATGCATTAGAACAAAAAGATCAACGCCGAAGAATACAGTTTTGTCGACTTTTTTTAAATGCATTAGAACAAGACCGGAGTTTTTACAGAATGATAATTTGGTCTGATGAATGCACTTTTAGCAACAATGGTATTTTTAATAGAAACATACATCGACAATGGAGCCAAGACAATCCGAGATTTGTCATTGAAAATAATTTTCAAAGACGTTTCAGCGTAAATGTTTGGTGTCGTATTTTAGGCGATCAATTAATTGGGCCGTTTTTCATAGATGGTTGCTTAAATCAAGAAAAGTATCACACTTTATTAAACGAAAATCTCCAAAACTTTTTAGATGAATTACCTTTGGCAAATTTAAATAGAATATTTTATCAACAAGATGGGGCCCCCGCTCACAACGCCAGAGTAAATACTGATTGGTTGAACACCAAATTTGGAAATAGGTGGATAGGAACATTCGGTCCTATCGAGTGGCCTGCGCGTTCACCCGATCTTTCGCCCCTAGATTTTTGGTTGTGGGCTTATCTACAAGATCGAGTTTATTTGACACCTCCAGAAAATGTTGACATTTTAAGACAAAGAATTATTAACACTTGTCAAGAAATACCTGCCGTTTGTCTTTTAAATGCGACTCGTGGAGTAATTAGGAGATGTGCGTTATGTATTGAACAAGGTGGCGGGCAATTTGAACAAATATTGTGAAGTGTTTTGTTTTGTTTTTTTAGAATACTTACGTTTTCAATGTTTCATAGCACATTCGAAATATTATACATAATTTATTAAAAACATGGTCAATCTTAATAAATGGTTTTCTTTCAATAATCGTTTATAAAAAAATAGACATGTTATACATCGATGAATTCAGAAAAGAAAATCCAATCCGAATATTGCCAAAAATATATCTGTTTCCATTTAAAATAAAAAAGTTGACTATCGTTTGACATTAATGAAAACAAACAACTAAAACACTACTTTCTTGTAGTATTTTTGATGCTAATTAACTGACTTTTTGTTTCAATAAAATCGGAAAGGGTTTTCCTTATATATTGTAAAAGTCTTCTTCGCGCGTGGATATTCGGGGACGAGCAGAACTACCTCTTCTATATAATGTTCTTTCCTGCTCCCAGCGTTTCTTAATTTTTAGCACAGTAGAATTATTTATACAAAATTGCTGTGATACTGCTCTAATTGACCAGTTATTTTCAATTTTTGCTATAATACGAGACTTACTTATCAAATCTAAACATGCGGGCATATTGTATCTGTCAGTTAAGTACGCCAAATTGAATTGACGCTATATGACAAACTGAAAACAAAAGTCATATTTACATAATCGTATATTAAGTGTACGCCAGTTTATTGCACAGAAATGTACCTGCCTAGAAAGAATGACTTGCGAGATATTCCCAAAAAATTGATTTTTGGTAAGAGTAAAAGACCTATTTCCGGTAGGAATGTCGAATAACTTTTTCGATAAAATCTTTCCCAAATTTACTTTTGAGTACATTCGAATTCTTTATAAATTCGTTTAAACTTAGTACTTGAGGAAATATTGGCAAAATTTGATTTCTTCGCCGAAGTAAACTACTACTTCCGGTCTACCGATTTTACTGAAAATCTAATCAGATCTCAAGAGGGAGATTATACTACTAAATACAAAATTTGGAATTGATAGCTACCGCCGTTTGACCGATATCGTGGTCACACACAAAGAGGGAGTGAGGGGGGGGGGGGAGAAAGAGAGAGAGAGAGAGAGATTTCAAAAACCACTTTTTCGGTATCACGAGACTTCAAAACGTAGACATCTGCAAAAATCTCGAAATTCAAAATTTTCATCATCACAATTCCTCCTTATACCGCGAGATTATATTCATAAAGGTTTGCCATGGAATGTAAAACGTCCGTCTTAGGTGTCATTCTTTTGAGGGAATTCTGATTAAATTATCAGGTTAACTGTCAAACGGACATTTAACTGACATAAAATTTATAAATATATGTTTATTTAAAATAATTTACATGTTCGAATAACATTTTATTAAAAATTAATAAACAAATTATACTGTGTATTCCCAAATACCATTAACTAGCACACCTGTTCTAAAATACGCTTCAATCGTGTACGTTTTGTGTGCTATGGTGTAAACCATAATTGAAAAAGTACAAGATGCCAGATAGAAAATATAATTATATATACTAAAAGCCAATTGTCTCGCTCTTTTTAACACGAACGATTAAAACGGCAAAGCTATACCCCAAAATTGACGAATTGGGGAGACAGTTTTCTGAGAACCTGGCGCATCTACGGTGGGAACGAAAGTGTCACGCGACGGGGACCACGGTCCCACGTGCCTTAGGCCATTTTTCACGTCTCCGAAGAGAGAACGAGGGCCCGAAAGGAGTTTTTGAAAATTTTAGAACGTGCAGAAAAAGAGTATGAATCATAGTATTTTGCCATAAGGCCTACGTGTAAAATAAAAAATATGGACTAGGTTCGATTTTAAAATGGCGGTGGATCGATACAGATGACCGTGACACATCAAACTTCGGATAAGGTTAAGTTAAACGCACGAAAAATTCAATTTCAGGTTATAAATTATCAAAACCGTCAAATCAGTTTGAGTTCGCGATATGGCATTTGCCGGGAAACGTCAAAATTGACGGAAAGCACCAGTCGTGTAATACACAACACATAATGACTATCTATTCACGTTTATCGATCGGTTGTCAAGTTTAAATGTCAGAAGGCCGACAAATAAAGGGATTATGAAGAAAAAGTGGTACCTTTCAGATACGTATTAGTGTTATTATTATCAATTGTTACTATTTCTTTTCTATTTATGAATATATGAACAATGCCGACGGATATGATAAAATAAACTTAAAGTGTATTATCGCACGTAAGTACAGTGACAAATATAACGATCTTTCTATATTTTATTAAGATATATTAAACACAAATTATATATGTCAACGAAATGTCGTCACTTCTCGCGAAAGAAGTACCGAAGCAAGCCTAAATAAAGAATCATCTGAGTTTTCTTTATTTGTCAGATGTGTCCGAAACACTTCGAAATAACATAAATATATCAAACATGTAAAATTCCCATAAGCATTTATGTAATTTCGTTTATCAATTCAGTTATAAAAGCAATCATTTAAAGTATGCGACTATGCGGGTTGGCACAAACTAATCAGAAGTACATTTTCGGTTAAATGGTATTAGGAGCCAGCAAGATTTTTGATTGGGTTTTACAAAGTATACTATTAAATCGTAATATGAAAATTAATTAATTCTATCAATGACCTGTAAGTTTAAAACATGTTTTCTTAAAGTTCATCATGTTATGTTGTTAATTTCATTTGACAATTGGAAAGACAATTTGGTTAAGCACTGTCCGTCTGACATTTCGATCTCACAAGTTTATGTGTGAACGAATACACAACAACGAAGTATTGTCACGATGACAGGTGGAACGACAATTTGGTTAAACATCAACTTTTCATTGTCGTATAAGTGTCACGATGACAGTCTGTCAAAAAATTTGAAGTATACACTATTTTTATCGTAAACTTGACACAAGGCATGGTACTACCAATTTTGTAGAACGAGTAACATGAAACAACATTTCATTGCCGAACCGTCTTGGTTTTTTTTTTTTTTTGGTCTGTCGACGTTCACCTTGGGCTAGATGCACACAATTAGACAATTAGACTTAGCAATCAGTAAAAACATTAACAAAACCATAAAGATAGAAACTGAAAGTGTCATGAGCTCTGATCACATTCCAATTATAATAACTTGGAACGAAGACATAACCGAAAGAACATATCACACCTTCAAGACAGACTGGGCCGGCTACAAAACAGAACTAGAACAGACCATCACTGCAGTTCCTAAAATACAAAACACTGCAGAATTAGAACAGAACATAAAATCATTACAAGATAAAATAACAAACGCTGTTGAAAATAACACCATCAAAATAGAAAGGATATATAAATCAGGTAGTCTACCACATCATATTAAAGAACTAATAAAGGAAAAGAACAGAGCTAGGAGAAGACAAAACTATACTAAACAACCTTCAACATCAAGTACATAAGGAATTACTGGAACTGAAAAATGTAGAATGGCAAAGAACACTCGAAGAAATAGGTGCAGAGCCCTCTAAGACATGGAAAATAATCAAGGCAATCAAAAGAGAACAAATACAAATCCCACCACTTCAATTCAATAACTCCACACAAGTCACAGCAGAAGAAAAAGCGGAAGCTCTAGCGGAATCACTAGAAGAGCAATTCACTCCGAACTTGGATAAAGTAGACATGCAACACGTAGTGCAGATTCACAAAGTAGTAAGCAGAGAAATACGTGGTGAACCCCACTAGGCCCCCTAGCAACGACCCAGTCACAGCCGAGAACCTAAAAGCAATCCTTAAAGCATGAAATCCCAAAAAAGCTCCTGGTATAGACAACATCACCAACAGATCACTACAAAACCTCCCCCCAAAAGCAATAATGTCAATTCTAGCAATAGCAAACTCCGTTATCAGACTCCAAACATTCCCAAAGATATGGAAACATGCCAAAGTAATAGCAGCTACAGGCCCATAAGCCTGTTACCATCCATTAGCAAAGTGATAGAAAAAATAATCCTACAGAAGATAAAGTACCACTCTGACAATCAAGACATAATACCAGAAGATCAACATGGGTTTTTAGAGAAGAACATTCAACGATAACACAACTTTCAAGAGTCACTGAGATTATCCAAAACGGATTCAACAAAAATCAAGTGACAGCAGCTGTATTTCTCGACATAGCAAAGGTATTTGATAAAGTCTGGAGGCAGGGACTCATATATAAAATGATAATACACAATTACCCAACACACGTCATAAAAATCACGAACAGTTTTCTCTAAGGACGCTGCTTTCAAGTTAGCATCCAGAACACACTTTCCTCAATAAAACATCCAACAGCGGGAGTCCCCCAGGGCTCATGCCTGTCACCTCACCTATATACAATATTTACAGCAGACATACCAGTATCAAATCCTACAAGATACTTAAATACGGCCACCTTTGCAGATGATTCGGCACTGCTCTCAACATCAAGATGTCCGACGAACGCGGTACAGGAACTCCAAACGCACCTAGACAACACGATAAAATGGTTCAAACAATGGAGGACAACAATAAACGAAGACAAATCCCAAGCAATAATCTTTCAAAGGAATCTGAAAACAACAGGCAACGAAATAACCATCAACAACAACACTATACCATGGAGTAGAGAAATTAAATACCTGGGAATATACCTGGATATAAAGCTCAATTATAACACACACATAGCAAAAACGATAACCAAAACCAAACAAACAAGATGTCAACTATGGCCTCTTATAGGCAGAAAAAGCCAGCTGAACACGAACAACAAAATTCTATTTTACAAACAAGTATTAGGTCCAATATTCACATATGCATGGGTGCATATGTGCAAGACCAACATCAAAAAACACCAGTCTTAGAATGATACTAAATGCTCCATGGTATATGAGAAATAATCAAATAATGAATGAAACAAATACCCCAACCATTATTGACTACATCAAGGAAAGAGCGCTCAGTTTCTATAACCAGATGGAAAACCACTCAAATCAAAATCTTAAAAGAGCACTTGCTCATCAATTATCATCAATTATTATTATTATTACTATTGTATCGGTCATTTATCGTATCTTTAATGTCTTGGACACATCTCTGTCATCTTTCTACATACAAATATACATACTGCGTCTTTAATTTAAATTTAGAGTAGCTTATGATATCAATATTAATTTGGGAATACTGTGCTATAGTAATGTTTTTCATTTTGACTACCTACTGTCATAGTTAAGTCAATTTATTGAAAAGTTCCACAGTGTTTTCAAATTAATATTGAAATCGTAGGTTATTCCAAAAAAAATTAATTGAAGGCACGGTATGTCTACAGTGACATTCAATTTGACAATTCATTCTCGCAATAGATCGAACTGTCACCACCATGACAGTTTGCAAGATAATTTAACGTATGGGCAACGTTTATCATAAAACTTGAGACAAATAAAGTTAGAGTACTACCAAATTTAAAAAACAAAGAAATTTATATATGATACAACAAATCTTGATCATACAACCATCTTAGGTTTACCTGTTCGGCCTACTTACATTCAACTTAGACTAGGTGCACACGCATTATATCAAACTTGAATGTCAACGAAATGTTCCAAGTAATCAGCTTTCAGTAAATTCTATAGAAATGTTAAACATTTTATGGGAAATTTTTTAGTTAATAAATCCATTTGTCTATAATTATAGATGCCACAATAATGTATAATTAATTTCTAGAGATATTTCATTTAATTTGCATCTTCATTCATAAACTAATTAAAAGAAAATTTATAACCATTAAAATTCAAGTGCCTCTGCGACTGGCAGTAGTCACGTTCCAAAGAAGCAATTCAAACTCGAAGAGTTTCATGGAATAACAAAAAGAGCAAGTATTCTATTAAATTAATGTGTCCTAAATAAAAAAAAGGTGGAAAGAGTAAATTGAATAATCAGCACTTGATGACTTATATCGACATTTTATGACAAACATTATGGAGCACTGATGAGCTTGATTATTTGCAACCAACGTCATATAAATTTATTTCTATTGACTATTGTCCCGGAAGCCCTACGTTAATTGTAATTCAAAGAAACGAATACATCATGCTGATCAAAATTGGTGAACATAGTATATTATTAAACTAAAATTAAGTAACAGTTAAAGGGTGTAGCCATCTTTACTCATCTATTATTATTTTAACACCGATATATTTAACTAGAGCATACGCGAAATGTTGGTCAGCTCAACATTCACGTTAGGTGGCTTAAATGTTACAGGAAACGTCAGAATTGTCAGAAAAAGTCCATCTGACTTTTGATTAATGTTGGCAATTTCACAAAAATTTAATTGCAGGTTATAAAACGTCAAAACGATCAATCGATTTCAGTTCGTGATGAAATCTGAACTGCTTTCATGATTCATTTGAATTATTTCAAAAAAAAAAGGTTAAACACCCTGACATCTGTCTGATATTTCATGGTTCATGTTTTTAAGCTTCATCGATATTTATTGTAGACCTTGACACAAAAAGATATGAAATTACAAATTTTATACAGCGAAATGACTAAAATATTAATGAGAAAAGTGCTATCAGATCCATTTTAGTTTTGCCTATATACCGTGCCTTCAAATACCTACTTTCCGCATTAGAGACGGCCATGCTTTTTTTTTAATGGTTGGTGACAGTGCATAATTTTAATAGTTTGGTTATGTCATATAAATAATAATAGGCGTCTATAATTTGAATTTAAGTATGACAACTGTCAGAATTTGAAGTTTTCAAAAAATTAGCATGTACACCAACATTGATTAAAAACTTCAAAAACAGCCTACTCTAATGCGAAAAGTATTTGACGGCACGGTATTAGACAATTACCTTAAAATATGATTTATATTATTATTACTAGGTGACAGACGAATCAAATTCCAATGTAATGACAATTGTTTTGTAACTATTCAATTTACTAAAGTAAATATTCCAGTCTAATTCAACAATTACTTCTACTAAATAGTTTGATTGTCAGTAGAAAGTTTGAAGTATGGGCAGCGTTCAATCATTTAATGCGATATGTTTGAAAATACACCATTAAATCAAATTGTTAATCAAACATTCTGATGATGGTTGATGATGATCGTGTCCCAGGCTGGTGGCTCTTATTTCGATGGATTGGTTGTAATCATGAACTACCTTTTTGTGTTATTTTTCCTTAAATACTTAATAAAAATCACAAAATGATCCAACAATTACAAATTATATTCTTTTTACAGTGTGTGTAAGCAAAATGTTTACACAGATATTCCAACGTCGGTCAGTATTATTTTTGGTTATTGTTTTTAGTTCAACTACCAGCGTCACTACTAAATATTTAAATTATAATAGGATCGTCTCAGCAACCGACATAGCCAGAGCACGATCTACAGGCGACGACTCAATGCCACTGCAAACTCACTTTGACAGGAACAATTTCAGAGCAGACAAATGAAACTAATTATTAATATGGAAGCCAGTTATAAATTCACTATTATAAATAAAAGTAATAAGTCATACTTATTCTATACCAACATTTTATTTAAAACAAAAGGTATGTTAAAAGTATGTTTGCGGGCTATGATAATTGGCAGGTTAAATTATGCAAAATTAAAATAAATCTGATATTACATTTTCAATAATGATTTAGTCCTTTCATTGTGTAAAACTAATAAAACTATGAATCTTTTAGTGTCAAGTCTTAGTATTACGCTAAATAGCATCTAAATTTCAAACTCCAACAACAAAAAGTCAGACTGACGTTAAGATGCTTTAAATTGTCGTTCCACCTGTCACCGTGACAGTACTTCGTGGACAAAAATATACGTCTATACAAGGTGTGCCAAAAGTTTAGAAAATCAAAAATGATTTCTTTTGCGTTTTACAGCGAACTATAATAAAACTGTAAGCGGACGCGAAAAGCGATTCAAGCTCGAAGAGATTGATGGACAGCTAGTTATAATATATAAAAGCCAATTGTGGCGCTCTTTTTAACACGAGCGATTAATACGGCACAGCTATACCCCAAAATTGACGAATTGGGGCGACACTTTTCTGAGAACCTGACCCATCCACGGTCCGAACGAAAGTGTCACGTGACGGGGACTACGGTCCCATGTGCCTTAGGCTATTTTTCACGTCTTCGAAGAGAGAACGAGGGCCCGAAAGGAGTTTTTGAAAATTTTCGTACGTGCAGAAAAAGACTGTGCATCATAGCATTTTGCCATAAGGCCTACGTGTAAAATATGGACTAGGTTCGATTTTAAAATGGCGGTGGGTCGGCACAGATGACCATGACACCTCAAAGTTCGGATAAGGTTAAGTTAACCGCACGAAAAATTCTATTTCAAGTTATAAATTATCAAAACCATCAATCAGTTTGAGTTCGCGATATGGCATTTGCCGGGAAACGTCAAACTTGGCGGGATACACATAATGACTATAGAAATAATTGCATATGGTGGTCGATCGGCACAGATGTAATTGATAGTCAAATATCCGCGTTAGATTGACTTTAATGTAATACACTAAATGTGAAAATTACACTGGACGTATGATTAACGTTGATTAATGTAAGGAATACGATTAATAACCGAGATCGGTTGTCAAGTATAAAAGTCAGAACGCCGACAAATAAAGAGATTACGAAGGAAAAGTGCATTTTTAATTGAAATGTGGTACCTTTCAGATATGTATTAGTGTTATTATCAATTGTTATTACTATTTCTTTCTATATGAATATATGCATAATGCCGATGGACATAATTAAATAAACTTAAAATGCATTATCGCACGTAAGTACAGTAATAAATATAACGATTTTTCTATATTTGAATATACATTCACATTTTTTTTTTTTTCAGTTTCAACAATAGTTTTGTACTCGTATCTATAATAAAAGTAATAAGCATCATTTCATATTTTTATTAAAAAAACTTATGACAAATATTAATGACAGTATGACACATAATGATATAACTTAAGGGTCCTATATAATGGATCGGAAATGTAATATTGGTTGCATAGCCCATAATTTAATAAGCCAAGGATGTCCGAGTACTTATTACGCATAGGGAATATATAATAATAAATAAGCGAATAAAAATTAATTTATGACCAAATATTTACACATTTGTAACCGCGGGAAAGATTTTCACCAGAATAACAATTCATTGTAATGTGGGTTGCCTAATTTTAATTTATTTTATATTCATTTTAAACAAAGTAAAGAATAGTTGAACGAAAAATAAGTGCACAGCCGGGTAACTTTCTATTCAATTTATAACCTGAACCCAAGCAAACAAATCTCATCCGAAGGATTTTTGAGAAAACTGGTTTTTAATATTTTGACATATTAATTAATTTTCTTTAATCCGATAATTTTTTTCTAAATTTGATTATTCAGCCGGGTAGATTACTAAATTCTTCATAAGTTGACGTTGAAAGGTTTTCTCCAAATTTAAAATCAACAAAAATATCTTGCATCAAAAATCTGCTATTTTTCCATTATTCACAGATCCACTATATACGACCCTTAAGGGTACTCGTAGTGGATCTGTCAACAATGGAAAAATAGCAGATTTTAGATGCCAGATATTTTTGTTGATTTTAAAGATGGAGAAAACCTTTCAACGTCAACTTATGAAGAATTTAGTAATCTACCCGGCTGAAGAATCAAATTTAGAAAAAAATTAACGGATTAAAGAAAATTAATTAATATTAAATATTAAATATCATTAAAAATCAGTTTTCTCAAAAATCCTTCGGAGGAGATTTGCTTGCTTGGGTTCTCATAAATTGAATAGAAAGCTACCCGGCTGTGCACTTATTTTTCGTTCAACTATTCTTTACTTTGTTTAAAATGAATATAAAATAAATTTAAATTAGGCAACCCACATTACAATGAATTGTTATTCTGGTGAAAATCTTTCCCGCGGTTACAAATGTGTAAATATTTAGTCATAAATGAATTTTTATTCGCTTAGATATTGAGTTATTATTTCAAATATTTATTATATATTCCCTATGTGTAATAAGTACTCGTACGTCCGTGGCTTATTAAATTATGGGCTATGCAACCAATATTACATTTCCCATTTACTAGCGAAGACCCTTAAGACAAACGTTTTACATTCCACGGCAAACGTTTATCAATATAATTTTTGATCTAGCGATGCTAAGTATAAGAAAGTAAAAACTATCGTACCTTGCATTCCTCTCGCAGCAGAAGGCCATATGGTGTTCCGAATATTCTTTTGAGCCCAAGTGGATTTTGCAAAACGAGCACTGCACGAGTTCTGGAATTGCGTGAAAAACACTTCCATTAAATTACATGCAAAACTGACATTGATTGTGTGTATAAATAATGAAATATTATATATACAGGTGTCTCACAAAAATAAATACAAGTTAATAGCGCCTTTATTTACTGGAATATTTTAATGAAGGATACGTCAATTTAAATGGCTGTAAATACACTATAAAATGCGCCAATAAAATAGTTCCTAGTCATAAGGAATTATTAAGCCCTCCTAGCCAACTTTTTTTTCAAATTAGTTTTTCTTTTTCTGAACACGACGACATATCACAAGTATACCCCCACGTCATAAAATTTTCCAAATAAGAATCGCCCAAGCTGGACACATTTCATATGGAGCTTTCAAGAAAGCACCACGGTCCCAAACCTGTATCTTTGAAAATAGATTTGCTAAAATGCTCATTCTGGTCGCGATATGATTAGAGTTAATTTCTTAAATAGTATCCTTGATGTGACCTTGAGTCATTATAGTGGCTTTTTTGGATATTTTAATTGCGTCAATTAAAATAACCCATGCGCCACAATAATGGCCAGTGTGTTTTTGTTTGGATTTTAGGCATAGTAAAGAAGTATTACACCAAAACTATAAATTTCTTATTTCAAAACAAATACCAAATACAAAAGTAATGATTAACTAGGGATTAGTTGATGTATGCTACATGAATAATAACAGACACATCAAATGAAAAATTTTCTTCCTGTACCAACGTATGGTTTTTCGAGGTATCGAATAATATCCCGTCATTTGATCAGCATTATCAATACCGGACATATGTGCGTTATAATCTAACACACATTCTGGCTTGACTTTCACTGTTCCTCTTCTGGTGGTAACTTCTTGCATGGTATGCTTATGTTTGGTTGATATCATTACTACATCACGCCTATCCTTTCATTTGGTTACAAGCACCGCACCTTTTCTTTTCCACACAGCGGTCCCCTTTTTACTTTCTTATACGTAGTATAAGGAAGTATTGTGATGATGAAAATTTTCGACCTCGAGATTTTTGCAGATGTCCACGTTTTGAAGTCCCCTGATACCGAAAAAGTGGTTTTTAAAAAATGTCTGTGTGTCTGTCTGTGTGTGTGTGTGTGTGACCACGATAGCGGCCAAACCGCTGTAGATATCAATTCCAAATTTTGTATTTACGTGTATAATCGCCCTCTTGAGATCTGATTAGTTTTTCAGTAAAATCGGTAGACCGGAAGTAGCAGTTTACTTCAACGAAAAAATCGAATTTTGCGAATATTTCGTCAACTACTAAGTTTAAACAAATTTATAAAGAATTCATATATACTTAAAATTAAAATTGAGAATAATTTTATTTAAAATGTTTTTCGAAATTCCTACCGGAAGTAGGTCTTTTACTCTTATCGAAAATCAGTTTTTTGCGAATATTTCGCAAGTCATGCTTTTTAGACAAGTACGTTACGGGTATAAAAGTATTTAAAACATAATTTTCAATATCAAATTTCAAAATTCAGACCGGAAGTACCACTTTTACTCTTATCGAATAGCGATTTTTTGCAAATATGTCGTAAGTTATGCATTCTATATATATTTATCTAGAGTACAAAAGTATTTAGAACTGGATTTGCAATATTTTTTGTATATATGAAATTTCAAAATTCGGACCGGAAGTAGTACTTTTACTCTTAGCGAGGAGCACTTTTTTGATAATATCTTGCAAAGTATGCATTCTATAGCGATTTATTAAGCGAATGAAAGTACCTAGAATAGGATTTTGAATAAGTTTTGTATAAAAAGATTCTTAAAATTGTATAGTTTGAAACGCTCATACGTATAAGAAACTCGTGTGGTGGCCACACCTCATTTTTTTAACTTAGTCTGTAGCATTTTCTATGGATTCCCTTTTCGATTAGCACGTAGGGTTCGGAACGCTATTATAATAATTATCCATGTACAATTGCCTTCTTTTGAAATGACCGGTCTGCATTTAAAACGCTGCGCATATCTGTCGATAGTCACATTCTAATTGTATGGATGGCGCGTTGATTGTTGAGCACTGAACGAGACTGAGCTGTCACGCTCGGCTATATAACGCTCGTTCGGGTAAAGTCGGCTCGAGTCGAGTCGACTAAGGGAGCGAGAGAGATATAGTCAACGCGTCTCTGCCGGTCTCTGCTATACTCGCTCGGCTTTGTATTATAACACTAACTAGCGGTATTTAATTTCAATTAAATTGAAATTTAGAATAAATACGCGAAATATTGTATTTTTATTTTCTGAAAAATTCTTGTCCGCGTGCAGATGCGATCCCGAGCCGCCCGGGTGTGAGGCCGGCACGTTACCATTAGACCAGCGCGGGTATTCGTATGAGAATTATCATATCGTCTATTTGTATATATACATGCGTACGTATGAATTTTTGAAGTGAAAACTTGATCAGACCGCGCGAAATGTACTAGAATAATGTATACACAATAATAATAAATATATATTTTTTAAATGTAATATAGAACGAAAATGGAAATGTAAATGAATAAGGAACGAAAAAAAAGTTGATGAAGTTTCACTTCTGCCGTGTGGTCTTAAGCAGACCCATTTTTTTTATTTAAATTCCTTTCCTCGACTTACATATTATTTCTTAGAATATGTATGTATATGTCAAACGAATTAGTTTAGCTTACTGAAATAATTTAAATAACAAGGTGAGAGGGTTTTACCCAACATATTTTTATTTGCTTAGTACAACAGATAATCTACATAAATGCTTTTGAAAAATATCATTAGTTTTATTATTATAACACGTACTTTATTTTTAAATTAATTCAAATAAAAAAATTATTGAGTTTAACACCCTGTACTGTGGTTATTTTTTAAAACAATGTTTGCATTTTACTTTATTATACGTAGTATAAAGAAGTAGTGTGATGACATTTTTCGACCTCGAGATTCTTGCAGATGTCTACGTTTTGAAGTGTTCTGATACCGAAAAAGTTGTTTTTAAAAAATGTCTATGTGTCGCTATAGCTATCAATTCTAATATTTGTATATACTAGTATAATCTCCCTCTTGAGATCTGATTAGATTTTGAGTAAAATCGGCAGCCCGGAAGAAAAAATCGAATTTTGCCAATATTTCGTCAACTACTAAGTCTAAGCAAAGATATAAAGAATTCATATGTACTCAAAATTAAAGTTGAGAAGAATTTTATTAAGAAAGTTTTTAGAAATTCCTATGGTCTAGGTCTTTTACTCTTATCGAGAATCAGTTTTTTGCGAATATCTCGCAAGCCATGCTTTCTAGGCCGATACATTATGAGTACAAATGTATTTAAAACATAAATTTCAATACTTTTGTATGAAAAATTCAAAATTCCGACCGGTAATAACACTTTTACTCTTATCGAATAGCACTTTTTTCGAATGTCTTGTAGAGTATGCATTCTATATAGATATATTAGAAGTACTTAGAACAGAATTGTGAATAATTTTTGTATAAAAAAATTCCTAAAATTTTTAATTTGAAACACTCACACGTGCCACAATAAAAATATAGAATTGTAGCATCCGGATTAATTAAAATTCATTATTATTATTATCATTCAATTACGGGCTCATTCTTCAGAGCCCGTAGAATCTTAATAAGCAATTACAATGGGACCAAAGAAACTTACATCGTATGAAACACAATTTAATGCGCGGCCAATATATAGGACGTGGGCTCTGATGGAAGTCTGCAGTGGCCAATATAAAGGCTGTTGGGAGTCAAAGTGTTAATTTGAAGTATCCACTCATTAAAACTTCCGATATATAAAGGCGCTATTAACTCGTATTGTTATTATGGGACACCTGTATACTACTGAAGCAAGAAATGATTTTTCTGCAAAGAAAAATTTAACTTATGGTCTATACAGGTTGGTTGAGTCATCTGCGCGGGTAGGGCCGATTATGCCTTTATGAGTATTTCGGTTTTTTGAAGTGTAAATTTCTTTGGGCGCGTTGCGTTGATTGTGGGCACTGAACAAGACTGAGCCGTCACGCTCGGCTATGTAACGCTCGTTCGGGTAAAGTCGGCTCGAGTCGACTAAGGGAACGAGAAAAAAATATCATATAGAGGTATTTAATTTCCATTAAATTAAAATTTAAATTGCACGTTAGCATCAGACCAGCGCGGGACTCGTAAGCGAGTATTCATATTGTCTATTTATATATTATGCTATTTTATTATTATAAATTATTTTTGCACATTTATTAATACAATCTCAATGAGGGTGTGGCTTCAATTATATTTAATAGGTATCCTCCGAGTGATAGTGTGCATTCGTCCTCTGTATTATTTGCTCTATTACATTTATTTCCAAAGATTCTAATTATTTAAAAGAATAAACTTCAGGTTTTTAATTCAAAAATTATAGGTTATTTATTTTGATAATGAATGTCAAGTGTGGGAACAACTTGGAAATACAAAACTCACTGTTCATATTTTACATTGAAAAAACATTCCTGTCTTGAAGCTTCGAGACTTTAATTGTTACATATTGGTACCATTATTGAAATATTTATCTAATTTCTTAATACGTTAAAGTATTATTACTTATTGAAGAATTTTAATTAATTCGACAAGTTTTCATATCAAAATTCATATTTACTTAACTTCAGTAAGATATACTGTTAAGGTATTAAGAAATTTTATTCTACGTAAATACATACATTATTTGTTAAAGTGAAATTTTAAAAAAATATATAACAGCTTCAAAAGCATATAACGGTCAACAATTTTCTAAAGGGATTAAATTTTAATTTTGAATTTTATTGAAGAGAAGATATATCTGTTTCCTCGCATTTTTCACGAGTGTAAGTATGCCTCTACATGTCTATCAATATGAAGTACTTCTTATAAGCTTATATTTGATCGGTTAAGAATCTATATATGTATATTTCTATATTTTTTTACCTTGTAGCTTGGTTTAAAAATTAGTTCCAAATCCTGATGAATATTTATAGATGTGATTACTGAATATTCTGTTCTTCGACGGATACAGGAAAGCAAACTCTTACTCCAAATCTGAAGATGTTCGATGGATCCGCTGAAGTTTTCACAAGTAGAACTGCATATATTATTTCACACGACGTGAACAATTTTATTTTCACTTTCGAATTACTGCACTAATATTTCGGGACTATTATTTACCAAGGTACCGGTCGTTTTTTTATCTTTGATATCATTTTGATCACCTGCAACTATTTTGTTTTTAAAAATATGAGAATGAAGCAAAAATTATTTTGCATAGGTATCTATGAAGTTTTTTACGTTTTAAAAAATAAAACAAAACACTAACGTTTTTCCAAGATATTAACCTAACTTATATTTTTTTAAATGGAAAGCCCTAAATATTTTCGGATATTTCGATTTTACATGAAATTTCAAGTATATTTTATAAAGCATACCCCATACCTATCTTCAACGGTTTGCGAGAAAACGGCGTTTAAACATGGAACAATAAAAAAATACCATTTAATCTATTATTGCCGACTAAAAGGTAATTGTCATGATGTAACAAAATTGTTAACATTTTGACATCTGCTTTTCAAAATGTTTTGTCACATTGCATTTTCAGTCATTTAAGGTCAGTTACAACTATTATTTGTCTTAAAAATGGTACGGTTTAGTATTCGAGAAAGGAGTGATATGCTTGCCATATACATACTTACTTAACCAAAAAAGTCCAATCGCAGCGCGCGGAGAATATGCTAGACGTTATCCGAGGCGTCGAATCCCGTCAAAACAAAATTTTGCAAGGCTGTTGAAAAAATGGAAGAAAGAGGAAGCGCCTGTAATATTAAAAACCCCAGACCTCATAGAGTTTTAGACGAAGAAACAGAAACAAACATACTAGGATTTTATGAAGTTTATCCATCAACATCACTCAATAAATGTTCCCAGGAAATACCGGTCTCCCGCAGTTCAGTTCAAGCAGTCTTAAAAAAAATACCAATATAAACCATATAAATTTCGGAAAACCCAGAAACTTACCGACCAACAGTGTCAAAGAAGAGCTTTATTTTGTCAGGACTTTCTAAATAGATGTCGACAAAATCCTGACTTTTTGAAATTCATTGCCTGGTCTGATGAAAGTTCTTTTACAACCAAACATGATTGTAATCGTCAGAACACCCGTCACTGGTCTAGAAATAATCCCCATATGATCCAGGAAATAAAATGTCAAGGATATCAGTCAATTAACGTTTGGTGTGGTGTGGTAGCAGGAAATATATTAGGTCCCATAATTATTAATCAAAAATTGACGGGGGAACATTATTTTCATTTGTTACAAAACGAGATAGCACAACAGATTGATAATTTACCATTAAATATTTTAGCAAGGATAATGTGGCAGCAAGATGGTGCTTCGCCCCATAACGTAATTCAAGTTAGAAACTTTCTTGATTTGGAATATCCACATGGTTGGATTGGAAAGGGAGGAACAATTGCTTGGCCCCCAAACAGTCCGGATCTCACTGTAATGGATTTTTTCTTTTGGAGGCATATTAAGAATATAATATACGAAACACCATGCGATAACGTTGTAGAGCTGAGGCGGAGAATTATAAATGCAATAAACGAGTTAAAAGAAAATCCGGAGATGTTAGCAGAGGCAACAAATCATACCATAAGAGTGTATGAAAAATGTGTTGAGAAAAATGGAAGACACGTAGAGCCATTTTTAGAATAATTTAATTTTGTAAAATTGTTTTTTCTTAATAATTTGTTACTTTGTTAATCGTTATTCTTTTGTTTTATTAAAAATAAACTTTCTAAATAACTATGAAAAATGATTTCTGTTTGATTTCTACATATTTAAGAACAGAGAAGTTACAAAACTAAATTTTTCTTTGTTGTATGTTTAAACGTCGTTTTCTCGCAAACCGTTGAAGATAGGTATGGGGTATGCTTTATAAAATATACTTGAAATTTCATGTAAAATCGAAATATCCGAAAATATTTAGGGCTTTCCATTTAAAAAAATATAAGTTAGGTTAATATCTTGGAAAAACGTTAGTGTTTTGTTTTATTTTTTAAAACGTAAAAAACTTCATAGATACCTATGCAAAATGATTTTTGCTTCATTCTGATATTTTTAAACACAAAAAAGTTGCAGGTAATCAAAATGATATCAAAGATAAAAAACATACATCTGTTTACTTATTTATGATAAAATTTAGAATTTTCTTCTACACCAAAAAATGATGCTTCCACCATTTATTTTTGGCATCCCTCTGTCTTCCGTTGTTTTCATAATTTTTCAAGGCATACTTGCATATCATTCCCATTATATTACAATATGAAAATAATTCTATTTTAATTACGTTTATATAAATTCTAATAACACATACCCTAAATACGAACACATAATCTTCACATTTCCAAATTGTTCCTTTATTCCTGATATTTAACGATATTAAGTAACAGCATTTAAATCATTGTCATATTCATAAATTAAACAATTCATAAAACGTATTTTAATTTTAATAAATATGAAACGTATGTTAATAAATAAGAAATCAATGTTATTGACCATTCTATATTGATATTAATACAGAATACTATCATGTACCAGGTAGAATATCATATCTGTTGGTTCATAGCATGACTAAATTAATTTATTAATAATAAAATGTTTTTAAATTATATTTAGGGAAATTATATTAGCAACTTCTTACGTCACTGACTGACCTTATATTTATTTCTCTTTAAATACCGCTCCAAACCGCTTTTGATTTCTTTCATTTTAATTATTCTGTGATTTTAGATCTACATATTGCTATCGAGGGGACACCTATTCGTATAGACGTTGAACTACTTATAATCAGCATATACCCCTCATACATAGATGTTATAACGACCACATACGTCATTATGAATATTTGCAGTTTCTATCTACTCAAACTAGAGGACTCTAATACATTTAAATATAAATGATTATTTTTTTACGTAAATATAGATATTAATTTATTTATTTTTATTTTAGGAACTCAGTATACCAATATAAAGATGACCAATGAAATCCAGAACATATTAATATAGATAACAGGGTTTTATATGGATAATGCACAGGCAAAGAAAACAAATATTCACTCAAAATATGCACTGATGATGTCAACATAGCTATAGGAAGTATTCAGTTTAACGTGTAAAACTTAATTTAAGACTTTCTATTTTATATGTTTCAGACAACAACAACAACAACAATGAAGCTGAATTACATTACAACTAAATAATTCACTACAATATATATAATAAAATTTGTTTCTTGGCCGTTTATAGAAATAAAAACTTTAGCATTCTTGGTATTAGCGGCCTGTTTCTTATTACTTGTCAAATATTAAAATTTAACAATAAAAACACATAATTAAAACGTTTCGACAATTTTATTCTTGTCTTCTTCAGTTAAAACACAATTTTTTTTTCAATATAACACATTTTTCTAAAACTGTAGCGGTAAACCAGAAACTTAAAACAACACACATTAACATTAGGGACAAAAGGATGCACACCATTTTTCAACGAAAGGTCAGTAGCTTTACACGATGTATTTTAAATTATTTGATCACAGATTGTACAAAAGAACTAAACACATTGCAATCCAAAATAGATACTCAATATAAAGAACTACAAAAATTAGTAAACTTGGAGGCCTTCAGCAATATTACAGAGTTGTTAAAAAATAGATATGAGTGGATTTTCAACAAATTAAAAACTAAACAGCAAAACAAAATCAAAACAATCAGTAACAATAAATACAAAATTAATAGCTTAAAAATTAATGAGAATGATTTTGACAATAACAAAAAAACCCGGATGATCTTGTCTCAAGTAAGAAATCTGAATGGTTGAAGAATCTGTCCGGATGCACTATACCTGAGAATGTTGCACACATCTTAAGTTTAGGCCCAAAATACACAGTGGATTATGCTAAAAAAGATAAACTGCCAGTAGATTCAATCATAGCAAATATAGAGTCTTACATAGAAAACAAAAACGAAAGTGAAAAAAATAATATAAGATCAAAAGTATGTAATACTGTGCTCAATTACAAGCAATCAAGTCGTCCACAAAACCTAAGTACGGATAATCCATCGCGCAAACATATAAAAGAAACTAAGAATTACTTAAAAGAGAACAGCCATCTTGTTGTACTTAATGCTGATAAGAGCAACAAAACCGTGGTAATGAAAAGAGCAGACTATGAACATAAAATGGACCAATTACTTAACGATAAAAATACCTACTCACAATTAAAAAGCAATCCTACTAATAAATTTCAAAAAATTAACAACAATCTAATCACTGGGTGGGAAAAGAAAAATTTAATATCACCAACAATAGCGAAGAGACTAAAAATCAATAATGCACAGTCTCCCAAAATGTATGGATTGCCAAAACTGCACAAACCCCTTGTACCATTGAGACCGATTGTCTCATACATTCAGAGCCCGTTCTACAGCCTGTCGAAATATTTAGCAGACATATTATCCAACACCATAGGTAAAAATCAATGTTACATCAAGAATTCATTCGAGTTCAAACAGTTTCTTGACTCAATAAACATTAACAAGGAGCACAAGCTAATTTCTTTAGATGTAGAGTCCCTATACACAAACATACTGTGGTATATTTGTTTAGTTAGGTTGGCAGCAAAGAGACATAGCAATGAGTTGAATGGCGTAATTGTACGTGGGCGTATTTTTATGTATTTTTGTATTTTGTATCTTTTGTATTATCTCTGTTATCTCAGTCAATAAAGGAATACTGAGAAGTATATTGTTTATTTACGGCTACACCATTATATGGCGACGAAAGCAACATAAATAGTGAGTAGAAAGTACGAAGTAGTATTCGGAAATAGTTCTGATTTAACCTGTGGATTTAACGTACAGTTGTAATTTCAAAAGAAAATGGCCAATGTTACAGTTATTAATACTGGAAATTTAGCAAGTTTAAACAGTTTTAATGTTGGAAATGATTGGGAAATATTTTCTGAACGACTAGAACAATATTTTCTAGCAAATAAAGTAGAAGATGATAGAAAAGTTTCTATTTTGTTAACTTCAATTAGTGAAGATACTTACAAGATATTGAGAAATGTTTGTGATCCCGAGAAGCCAAGTACAAAAACATACGAGCAATTAATTGAATTGTTAGCATTACAGTTTAAGCCAAAAGTTTCATTATAGAGAAAACGAATTCAATTCGACATGTTACGACAAAAAGAGGAAAGCGTTAATGAATGGTATGTAAAAGTAAAGAAAGCCGCTGCTGAATGTGATTTTGGAACTCAACTAAATGCAAGAGTATTAGATAAGTTTGTTGTTGGTATGAAACCAGGACCAGTGTTGGATCGATTATGTGAAGAACTTCCTAGTAAACCATTGAAGGATGTGATCGAAATAGCATTGACAAAAGAAGCAACATTAAAAGAAGTAAGAAGTGTGGAAGTCAATAAAATCAGTAAAGCAAGCACGCTGACTGTCAATCAAGTAAAGAAGACCAAGGAAAATGGAGGAAGAGAGAAAATAGTATTGTGTTTCCATTGTGGTAAAGACGATCATAATTTTAAAACGTGTAAATTTAAGAAATTTGTTTGTAAAATATGTAAGAAAAAAGGTCACATAGCAGTAGCATGCAATGCAAAGGTTAGTGCAAATTTTGTAGAGTCAGTAGACAATAATATTGTTGAAATGTTCCATATAAATACAGCAAATGTCTGTAATAGTCATTATGTAGATCCTGTTTGTTTAAATGTATGTATAAATGGCAAACCATTAGTTATGGAAGTGGATACGGGGGCAGGGTTATCTTGTATTCCATTTAAAATCTATAATAAATATTTTTCGATGGTCAAGTTAGAACCATCTAACATTGCTTTAAAGGCATACCATGGGCCAGTTATCTTTCCGAAAGGAAAAATTACAGTTGAAATAGCTATTAATAATGTTACAAAATTAGGCATGTTAAACGTGGTTGAAGGAGCAAGTAAATGTCTGTTGGGAAGAGATATTTGGGTAGAGTTTGGGTTGAAATTAGAAGGGGATAATGTTTACTGTAATGGGATAAAATTGACCCGTGTTAATCAATTGAGTGTGGTAAGTAGGAGTATACCGTCATTACAACAGCTTTTAAGTAAATATGATAATCTTTTTAAAAACGAATTGGGTACATACAAACTAGAAAAGATTAAACTCGAACTCGAGCCAAACACAACTTCGGTTTTCAGAAAGTCGCAACTGCTACCCTTCGCATTTAGAGAAAAAGTTATATCAGAGTTAGAAAAATTAGAGAAGCAAGGAGTAATTACTAAAGTACAAAATTCTCAATGGGGGACACCTTTGGTTCCTGTAATGAAGCAGAACGGAAAAGATATACGCGTCTGCGCTAATTATAAAATAACTGTTAATAAATACTTGAAAGACTTTAATTACCCTATACCACGTATCGAGGAAATATTTGCAGCCTTACAGGGTGGTCAAAAATTCTCTAAGTTAGACTTTTTAAATGCATATAATCAGTTAGTGTTAGATGACGATACTGCTACGCTGTTGGCTTGGAGTACACCTTACGGAATTTATAAGGTTAACAGGTTACCTTATGGGACTAAGCCGGCTTGCGCAGTTTTTCAGAGTATCATAGAAAAGGTCTTACAAGGGTGTAGAGGTACAGTATGTTATTTAGATGATATTGTAGTAACTGGAAAAAATGACGAAGAACATTTAAAGAATTTATCAGAAGTATTAGATAGATTGGATAGGGCCGGATTCAGGTTAAATTATAAAAAATGTGAATTCTTCCAGGAAAGTGTATTTTATTTAGGGCACAAGATATCTACGGCAGGATTAGAAAAAGATCAACGAAAAATTGAAGCCATTTTGCAGACACCCAGACCTAGAAATCATACGGAAGTACGAGCGTTTACTGGTATGGTAAATTATTATGCAAAATTTATAAAAAACATTTCTGCTAGACTGAAACCGTTGTATGATGTCCAAAAAGGGAAAGAATTCTATTGGTCGAAAGAATGTGAGAAAGCTTACAAATGGGCAAAAAGAGAATTAACCTCTGAAAATATTTTGGTACACTTTGATCAGGAAAAGCCAATAAGATTAGCATGCGATAGCAGCGAATATGGCATAGGTGCGGTATTGTTGCACGTAATGCCAGACGGTACAGAAAAACCGATAAGCTTTATTTCTCGAGTTTTGACAAAAGCTGAGAAAAACTACAGTATGGTCAATAAAGAAGCTTTAAGTATATATTGGGCTGTTCAGAAGTTTTACCAATATTTAGCTGGAAGGCAATTTGAGATTCTAACGGACCATAAACCATTACAAACCTTATTTGGTGAGTATAAGAGTCTACCAAAAATGGCGTCCGGTAGATTGCAGAGATGGTCATTATTTCTCTCTGGGTTCAATTACAAAATAAAGTACATAAGAGGGAAAGATAATGTCAAAGCGGATGCATTAAGTCGATTACCATTGTCGGCTGATCCAGAAATTGATGAAACGGAGGAATGTGACTACATAAACTTCATGGAAGAGTTGATACCAATTGACATAAAAAAGATAAGAGCTGAAACGAGAAGAGATGCTGTGCTAGGCAGAGTCTTCAATATGGTCAGGTATGGGTTTCCGAGAGAGACTGTGGATGGAATTTTGAAACCATACGTTGAAAGAAGGGCTGAATTGTCAATTGAAGGTGATGTTTTGATGTGGGGTTATCGTGTAGTGATGCCTACTAAATTAAGAGAACAGGCGTTGTCGGTACTGCATAGTACGCATGAGGGAATAAGTAAAATGAAGGCAAATGCTAGATCGTATTTTTGGTGGCCTTCACTCGACAGAGACATTGAGCGGCGAGTCAATAGTTGTCAAGTTTGTGTAAAATATAGACCTGAACCAAGACAGGCAACTGTCATTCCGTGTGTAAAGTCCAGCTACTTCTTTGAAAGAATACATGCAGATTTCTTAGGACCAATTGCTGGTAGAATGATCCTTATAATGATCGATACCTATTCAAAATGGCCGGAAGCTTTTGTAATGACGAGAACCGATAGCAAATCTACAATTGACAAGTTTCGCGAGACATTTGCGCGATTCGGTTTACCCAAAGTGGTAGTAACCGACAATGGGACTCAATTTTCTTCGGGTGAATTTTCATCATTTTTAAGTAAAAATGGTATTAGACACCTGACCGCTCCTCCGTACCACCCTGCAACTAACGGTTTTGCCGAAAATGCGGTAAAAACTTTTAAGAACAATATGTTAAAGGCTATGAAGGATGAAGCCAATAGTGACGTTTCATTTGAGACATTAATGAATAGATATTTATTTCACTATCGCAATTCAGTACACGTCACTACAGGAGTCAACCCTTCGAGTTTAGTTTTTAAGCATAAATTAAGAAATAGATTAGATTTGTTAGTAGAAAAAGATAAGGTAGAAAATAAAAATGTTAAAGGAGGGAGAAACGAAAAGTTTAGAGAGGGAGATCGAGTATTATGTAGGGATTACCGAAATCCAAATAGGAAGTCATGGGCGGAAGCTATTGTAGATGAGGTGACAGAATTTATATGTGTAAATTAAAAGAAGGACTAATATGGAAACGACATGTAGATCAAATGTTAAAAGATAAGGGTGATAACAGGGGCGATAACGTAGTAGTTGTTTCAGAATCGCCTAGAGAACAGGAGATATTACCTTTAATACCAAGTATAGTCGATTTCAGTCAGGATCCACCTGGAATGTTGGAGCAAAGTGCTACTAAACCTGTAAGGTCAGAGCAGACTGTTACTAGGGCTGATGCGCCTTTAGGGGATGTGCAGGTGAATCCAACTGATAATAATACAAGTAAGGGAGAAATAGATAAAGCGTTGGAAAATGCTGTAGCCCTACCGGCGAGCTCAAGCGTAAGGTACAGACCAAAAAGGGTAATCCGAGCCCCGGAGCGATTAAACTTGTGAGGGAGGTATTGTGGTATATTTGTTTAGTTAGGTTGGCAGCAAAGAGACATAGCAATGAGTTGAATGGCGTAATTGTACGTGGGCGTATTTTTATGTATTTTTGTATTTTGTATCTTTTGTATTATCTCTGTTATCTCAGTCAATAAAGGAATACTGAGAAGTATATTGTTTATTTACGGCTACACCACATACCCTTAAACCTCGCAAGGGAAGTTATAAAACAAAAATGGAACACCATTAAAAACTTCACTGATTTACCTGAGACAGATTTTCTGGAGGCTATTGAATTGACATTATCCACCACATACTTCCAATATAACAATAAATGGTACACCCAAAAAGAAGGAGTGGCGATGGGAGCTCCCATTTCTAGTGTGGTAGCTCAGATGGTGCTCGAGCATGTCGAGAATGTGGTACTGGGAAATTTCGATTTTGAACCCACATTTTTCAAAAGGTATGTGGATGACTGTCTCACAATAGTAGCGGAGAATAAAATAGAGTACATATTAAATATTTTAATTCGTTTAATACCAGATTAAAGTTTACTGTAGAAGTAGAAAAAGACAACAGCATAAATTTCCTTGACATCACAGTAATAAAACACAACAACACAATTCAAACAGCATGGTACAACAAACCCACATCATCAGGACGCTACATGAATTACAAGGCAAATTGTCCCCTCACCTATAAGAGAAATGTGGTAACAGGGTTAGTAGATCGAGCAATAATGTTAACAAGTCCTCAATACCGACCACAAATAATATCAAAAATACAGGCCATGTTAGAACAGAACAATTACCCAAGACCATTTGTTAAAGGAATCATCAAACAGAGATTACATAATAGTATATTAAAGGACAAGTTTCATTTTGACGTTTCAAAGTACGAATTCAGAGTTTCTTAACTGAATGAGTGCTTTAATGTCAAATGAAACGTGTCTTTTATGCTATTTTTTCCAATTAGTTTTAAAATTTCTCTTTTTGTAAAAGCAAAACGAGAAAAATTTGATAATCAAGGGAAATTTTGTGGCGGTTGTCACCTTGGTTTGGCACAAGATTTAAATTGACAGATAAATATACATTAAAACCAAACCATTTCAACGTGAGAATTAGTTTGCATTCGTTTGTCAGTTATAAGAGTTAGTTTTGTTTTATTTCTAAAAATACAAAACAACTTAAAAGATCGCATAAATCATGCAATTAAGATATGACACAAAAATAACAACGTGCATCCATAGTTAAAAAACAAAGATTATAAATTACGGTAAGTTAAAAAAACGTTGGTATAAAATGCGTTCTGTAATTTTTAATGAGAATTTGTATCTTTTACAGTTGTTCTGGTTTAGCGCTACAGTTTTAGAAAAATGTGTTATATTGAAAAAAAAAATTGTGTTTTAACTGAAGAAGACAAGAATAAAATTGTCGAAACGTTTTAATTATGTGTTTTTATTGTTAAATTTTAATATTTGACAAGTAATAAGAAACAGGCCGCTAATACCAAGAATGCTAAAGTTTATATATATATACATGCGCCCGAACCGACTCAGAAGCGTATCGGAAAATCTCTCCGTCGAGGAACCCTTTAAAGTTGTCCGTACACCCACGCGATTATATATCGCGGCCGCTGCCATAGCAACGGCCGCGAAATTGTATTTCGCGGACGGTTAACCAAAAAATTTGTTGTGTGTGTATGTGACATTATCTCTATAATAATATAATATTTCGCGCTCAGGTAAGTTTTAGCATGTTTATTAAAATGATATGGATGACTCGGAAACTGATCGGTATATTCCGGGTGTTAAATAACGTCCACATGCATTTACTATAATTTGTATACCAATGCAAAACAGAAACGTTGATAATAGAGCATTGCTTTAATTGCTCATTATATACTAATTTATAAGCATTTAATTCTTTTCTGTTACACAGGATGGATGAAGAAAATCAAATCGATGACAAATTAAAACGAAAAAGGGAATTGCCTAATGCGCGCGTGAAGAAATATCGTCAAAAGAAGCACGCTAAATCTCAGCAACTGAATTCGTCGATGCAGGATGTCCCTAATGTAATATAGAACGAAAAAAAAAGTTGGATTTCGTATTATTAACCTCGCCTTGATGAAGTTTTCACTTCTGCCGTGTGGTTTTAAGCACACCCATTTTCTTTTTTTTTGATAGCTGTTCTTTAGGAGCGCATTTTAAAAATATTTTGTATTATACAGGATGTTCCATAACTTGGTAGCTGATTATCGTTATAATTTTTTAAATGAAACAACCTATTTATTATTACATTTTTGTTTTCCCCATATAAGTTTTAGTCAAAAAGTAATAAGATAGTATAGGCCTAAAGCCTAAAGTTTTCGACTTATGCCTATTTTTCATGCCACTGTGTTTTTGATGCCATGCAAATAAATTTCAGTTACGGCCACACAACTTTTATTTGAAACATTTCTTTTTGTATATGTAATAATAATGACGATAAAGAATTGGTAATTTATAATGAATAACCTTGTACATCATCAGTTTCTAGCATAGCGACACATCGGACTATCCTATATGCTGATGATACTTCTGTCATAATTAGAGCAAAACGTGACATTGAAACTGAGGTAACAACTACCCTAAACAAATTTGAAGAGTGGTTTAATATGCATGATATGGCGTTGAACATGGACAAGACTAAGTTTATAACTTTTGCCTACTTTAAGGGAGCACCATATGACTTTCTACATAAAGAAAAAACATTTAATTCATGTGACAATACCAAATTCCTTGGAATTGTTGTTGATGGACAGCTGAACTGGAGAGAACATGTGAATGTTTTGGCATCTAAGTTGGCGTGCTTAAGTTATGCTCTCCGTGTAATAACTCGATACACGGACTATCATGCAGGGTTGTGCGCTTATTATGCGTATGTGTACAGCAGGATAGGATATGGCATCATGTTTTGGGGCGTGTCAGTGGAGACTGAAAGCGTCTTCAAATTGCAGAAATCATGTTTGCGCAGTGTGTTTGGGCTACATCCTAGAAGTTCATGTAGAGACTTATTTAAAAAATATGAAATATTGACTTTGCCCGGAATTTATATTTTCGAGTGCGCGGTGTTTGTGCGGCAGAACTATGAACTTTTTAGGGAACGAGAGATGGTGCATGGATATGACACTCGCGGTACAAAAGATGGGCACTTACTAACACCTCAAACTAGAAAAGCAATAGTTTTTAAAAGTGCGGCTACACAAGCCACAAAAATATATAATCATTTTCCCTATGAGATGTAGCAGGAAAGACCCGAAAGATTCAAGACGCGCCTCCGCAAATATCTGCAAGGGATGTGTTTCTATTCTGTGGTTGAGTTCTTCTCAAATAAAGTTTAATTGGATTTTTTCTAATTTAAAAATTAAATTTTAATTTAAATTTTGACAAAAAATTAAACATTGATTTGGCTGTTTTTTTGTATGTTTGTCTGTTTGATATTTTGTTTGTTTGTATATATATTTATTGCTATTTTGTTTTATTTTAAATGAACCTGTTTTGTTTTGTACTTTACAATATTTTTACAATGTGTAATACGTGTGACTTGTTCAACGCAATTAGGCATTACTGAATAAAGATTTTCTTTTTTCTTCTTTCTTTCTTTCTGTATTACGTACTGTAACTTTTAATAATGTATGAGAGTGGTAGAAAGTATTTTATGAGTTTGAGCGTCACAACATATAACTATTAATTTGTATATTTCTTATAATTTTGCCAAATAAGAGCAGCTAGTTACATAAGTGTTTACTGTACTGTAAACACATTTAACACCATGCACGTATGGAATTATAAATGGTAAACTGATACAGATAGAATAAGCTTTCAAAGCATTGGATAACTCAATACAAACCGTAAATAAATACTTTTACTTTCTTATATGTAGTATAAGGAAATATTGTGATGATGAACATTTTCGACCTCGAGATTTTTGCAGATGTCCACGTTTTGAAGTCCCCTGATACCGAAAAAGTGGTTTTTAAAAAATTTCTGTGTGTCTGTCTGTGTGTGTGACCACGATAGCGGCCAAACCGCTGTAGATATCAATTCCAAATTTTGTATTTACGTGTATAATCTCCCTCTTGAGATCTGATTAGTTTTTCAGTAAAATCGGTAGACCGGAAGTAGCAGTTTACTTCAGCGAAAAAATCGAATTTTGCCAATATTTCGTCAACTACTAAGTTTAAACAAATTTATAAAGAATTCATATATACTTAAAATTAAAATTGAGAATAGTTTTATTTAAAAAGTTTTTCGAAATACCTACCGGAAGTAGGTCTTTTACTCTTATCGAAAATCAGTTTTTTGCGAATATTTCGCAATTCATGCTTTTTAGACAAGTATGTTACGGGTATAAAAGTATTTAAAACATAATTTTCAATATCTTTTGTATAAAAAAAATTTCAAAATTCAGACCGGAAGTACCACTTTAACTCTTATCGAATAGCGATTTTTTGCAAATATGTCGTAAATTATGCATTCTATATATATTTATGAAGAGTACAAAAGTATTTAGAGTTGGATATGGAATATTTTTTGTATAAATGAAATTTCAAAATACGGACCGGAAGTAACACTTTCATACGTATAAGAAAGTCGTGTGGTGGCCACACCTCATTTTTGATATATACTTCAACTTCATCAATTATATTCATTGGTACAAGAAATAATAACAAACTAATTTAAAGGTAACGTCAATCAAAATGCGATATTTACAATACCTTCAATTGAAAATGTTCCAGCTGTATCCTTAGCGCAGATAGTTTTATGTTTAGCCAACTGTGATTTCAAGCTGAATCCAAGGCAGCAAAATGTGCAGGCAAATACTTTATTACTGATGTCTTTCGTAGTCATAACAAAATCCACCCTGGCAATTTTATTCGGGCTGTTTCTGTGTTCCCCACCAAAATACACCAGTAATTTTACACCGGCTTCAATTTGACAAGTACTCTGATAATATGTATTATCTTCAGATTGAAAGATGAGCAAGTTTTGTTCAGAAGTATTCCTGGTATGATTAACGTACTGCATCCAATTCATATACTTGGATTTACTCTTGTCCAAAACTAATTTCTGTCCTTTCATTTCCCAGGGACATTCTGTTGCACCGAGTCCAGTGAAAGGACCGAATATAACACCTGCAGGAATAATTCTTAAAGCATATATTCCAATTTGTCCAAACCAATCTCGAATTTCTAAAATATCATTAGGTATATCTTTCCATGCACCACCATCCGCATTATTCAAAGCACGCTTGTTCAAGATATGCACAAGCATTCCACATTCGATGCAATAGTCTACGTAATATGCTTCACAATGTTCACAGTCTGTTGATTAAATATAATGGGATTATTAATCATAGCATTTGTTATCACCTGGCGGTTCTTTGAATAAATACACAATGATGAAACACATATTTAATACTGTCAGTTTTCAAAATAGTCAAATAAATAAAATAAATACTACATATGAGCGAATATATAGTGAAGATTTAGTTGCCAGTTGAAATAAACTTAAAGTAAAAATATTACAGCTTGGAGTTTATAATGGAATGTCTCTGTGCCTGTCTTAAAATAAATAGAATAAATACAAAACACACTTTACTTTGTATTTATGCTACAAAACATTTGATCATTCCATACAAATGAAACAACATATATGTAGATATGAGCATGATGAAAATTTAAATCTAGTCACACTCACACAAATAATCTTGAAATACAAGAAAAATATTGAATAATACATATGTAGTTATGTGTAAATAAAAAGCTTACGTTTCACAAAATCCAAAAATGTAGGTTTCATTGTCAGCATGTGTGTAAAAAAAGCGTCAAATTTTCATCTTCCATCTACTTATGGAAAGAGCGAATAAAATTTTATACTTTTTGGTCACATCCTGACATTAAAACTGAAATTTTTGGACTTTGTAGAAAAGAAGTTTACCAATTACATACACATATCTGCGTACATATTATTTGATATTTTTCATGTATTTCAATATTATTTGTGTCGGCGTAGTTCTAATATTTAGCTTAATATGCATTTACTCACAAAGTTGTCCACTATCAAATTCAACTTTAGTATTATCTGCATTGATTCCTCTTTCTATTTTAATGTTGTCATTTTGTACTTCAGCCACTTCTAATGATGCCAACTCTGTTTTAATACTGGACTCTTCATACTGCTTTATTTTGCCATGCCAAATGGGGCCTTGTAATTCAGCATTGTCAGCAGTAATAGTAGTTTCTGAGATACATACTTTATCCTCTATAAAACTATCTTCTTGGCTTTGTTCTTCCTTTACACTAAATGTATTTGCCGAAAGCATTGGGTCGCTCATATTAACTTGGTGAAAATGATCGGCCATTGTTAACATTTATTAATTTAGGAATGGGTGCAATGCAGTGTTGCCAACCTATAAATCAACCGCTAAAACCGCTAACCAAAAGTCGGTTGACCGCTATTTTTTTATAAACCACTTTTTCGGTATCAGGGGACTTCAAAACGTGGACATCTGCAAATATCTCTAGATCGAAAATTTTCATCATCACAAGACTTCCTTATATTACATATAAGAAAGTAATACATTTCAATAGTGCGCCCATGGGCCATGAGTCATGGCTCGCTCGATTCCACGCCATAGTTATTACAATAAGTTAAAGAAAACACTAAAATTACCTCTAACAATTTTACACTACTGTTATTTACACCAACTTAATGTCAAAACATGAATGTTGATCATTAAAATTACATGTTTTCAAGATCAGATATTGTCAACAATATTTCAGTATCATAAGGTTTGTTTTTGTTTCGCTAGGAACGATTCCGAGAACAGTTCACGTCATGCGCAGAAATATGTTAAGTGTTCGGGTTTCCGGAACTGTTCTGGAACTAAAAATTTCGTGTTTTGGTTTCTGATTGTCAGTTCTGGAACCGTTCTAGAACTGTAGAGCTAATTCGGGAGAAAGGCATCGAATCGTTAACCGTTCCCAGACCGTTCCGAACGGTGTACTATGAGTACTATGACGCATACAGTTCTGCGCAGTAACAGAATTGTGTTAGAACCGTTCGTAATATTAAACCCGAACAAACCTATACACTTTTTCTTCTTCTGTCATAACATGATAAAATCAGCATGAACCATGTTTAATCCTAACAACAAATTCTGGACTCTGTATCCAATTTAAATGAATTCTTATTGGCAGTGACATGATGTTTAACTTGAACCCATACAAGTTCGATGTTTAAATTACAGTGATATCGAGGTAAACGCATAGCAGAACAACCTTTTTTCCATACTATTTCATTAACACCATATAAAGGTAAATGAAAGGTTGTTTTTTGCAAGCTCCAGTCATTCAGATTTTAGTATACTGCTATTAGCAAAAATTCCTCTTGGTAAAAGTTATTCAACCTTTCCTTTGACATGTTCATTTTATTGGCCATAAGCCACCATTGGTTTTAATAACTTAGAATCAAAATACTCATATATAATTTATATGATAACTCACAGAATATGTACATATATATTAACTCACATTTTTCCACAATTTGGTAACTCATTTCTCAAGAAAAATGAAAGCACATGTCGTCCAAATGATTTTTTTATGCTTCATCGAAGTTATTGTTTTTCCTTAATATTCTTAGTACTACACACTTTGTCTGCTGTTTGATTGACAGTAGTTGTTTTAGACATACTATATATTTATGCTTAAAATATACATTATAAGTCATTTGCCTATGTCCAACCCTTATACGTTTTCCTTTGCGATTTTTTGAAGGACCCAGTAAAGCGCTACCACCATACTATAAAATATTAGCGATTACAAAAAGAATGCTAATGAAAGTGACAAAATACCTTCATAAAGGGAATATTTTACTTGCACCTTCTAAAAAGTGTTAGAATATGCGCTAAGAATCGTTAGTTGTTTTTTGGTAACTTTAAGTTGGTATAACTAGATATAAGAATAGAAGATAAGATGATGGTCGTTGTGAAAAAGTGTCAACTGCGTAATGGCTTTGTTTGAATAAAATATCTTACATAAAAACCTGTGCAAAGCGTTTTATTCTTCAGGTTATGTGCCCAGACAGGCTGAAGGACACGAAGAAGTATTAAGTATAGAGAAAACAACGAAAAAACGGCGGTAGTAGCCAGCACAAACAAAAAGGAAAAAGTAAGGTTAAAAGTTTTGGCGGTAGTTTTTGTGCGACAGGGCGTATGCACAGGTGGTTTTGTTAAACAAAGGAAAGAGGAAATTAACAGTGAAAAATGTCGCAAACCAGGAGTTATACAATAGAACCGTTGGATGGTAAAAATTATTACAATTGGAAATTTCGTATGGAAATGATATTAGGTGAGAACGGAGTACTGGAATTTGCAACAAAAGAAAAGGTTATAAGCGCAGAAATTACTGAACAACAAAAGGAAGACTGGATTAAAAAAGATGCGAAGGCTAAATCATTAATAATTCAGGGTGTGCAGGACTCACAGTTAGAATATTTGCGTGACAAAGATACAGCATTCAAAATGTGGAGTACATTAGAGGAGAAATATGAGAAAACAGGCTTGCCTGGACAGCTTTATTTAAAGAAAAAATTGCTTTCTATGAAATTAACAGAAAAACAACCAATGGAAGAATTTTTGCATGAATTCGATGAAGTAGTGAGACAATTAAAAATATCAGGAGCAGATATGAAAGATGAAGATCATATTTGTAATATTTTATTAAGTTTACCCAAGTCCTATGACATAATTGTAACAGTGATTGAAAATTCCAAGGACTTAACTTACTCTGAAGTTAAAAAGAAGCTAGTAAGTGAATATGAAAAACGAAACTTGAATAGGCAAAAGGAAGAAAACTCACAAAGTACAGGTTATGCATTTCAAGCACAAAAGTGGGAATGTTACAGATGCGGTGAAAAGGGACATTTTAAAAGAGACTGCAGAGTGAATATACATGGCTCATGGAGAAAAAAGGACAAAACAAACAGTGAAAATAGACTTTCGACATCAAGCTCTAGAAGCAATTTCAGTGGTTTTAGTTCAAATCGAGGTTCAAGTGGTTCCCGAAATAGATTTAGTAGATATAGAGAAGGTGACAGGAGGAGCAACTATACATCAAACGAAGAGAAAGAAGAAGAACCAGAAAGTGACAAAAGTGCGTGTTTCATGTTAGAAACAAAAAGTGAAAATTCCCAGGATGATAGGGATTGTATACATTTCTTTGTTGACTCGGGGTGTACCGATCACATGGTCAATAGAAGGGATTGCTTTGCTGAATTCATAATGCTCAAAGAGCCAATTAAAATAGCAGTAGCAAAGAATAATGAATTTTTGTTGGCTATGGGAGTTGGTAACATAAATGTAATGAGTAATGTAGGATGTAAAAAGGTAGATTGTACTATTAGAAATGTTTTGTATGTACCTAATTTAAGAAGGAATCTTTTGAGTGTAAAGAAATTGGAAATATCAAATATTAAGGTTATTTTTGAAGGTGGAAGGGTTAAATTGATAAACAAATATAATAGCCTGATAGGTATGGGAACTAGAGAAAATTTGTATGAGATATCATTTGTACTATCAAAAATTGAATCAATGAATGTGGGAAATATTGACAGTGAGGACAATCGGGGATGCTTGGCATTGATAGAAAATCCATCAAACAATCGTAGAGTGAAGCACATTGATATCAAGTTCAGCTTTATTTGTGAACATATAAATGACGGGCTTATAAAGTTGGTTTATCTTGATACAGCTAGACAACAAGCAGATATACTTACGAAAGGATTATCTGGCAATTTATTTATTAAGTTTAGAAATCTTTTTGGTCTAAGCGATTTTATCGAAGGGGGGTGTTAGAATATGCGCTAAGAATCGTTAGTTGTTTTTTGGTAACTTTAAGTTGGTATAACTAGATATAATATAGAAGATAAGATGATGGTCGTTGTGAAAAAGTGTCAACTGCGTAATGGCTTTGTTTGAATAAAATATCTTACATAAAAACCTGTGCAAAGCGTTTTATTCTTCAAAAAGGACTATTTTTTAAGAATGTTAATAATAAACAATAAACTATGTAAAAACAATAATTAAATGTTTGACAAAATAAGCAAAACGCGATTACTTTGCGGTTTAAATGCATAAACCAATCACCCGAACGTTTCTTTCCACATTCCTTTCTAATTTTTTGTTTGACAATTCGTTCTTTCAAGAATGCCTATGATTGGTGTATTTTGACAACCCTGGGTCAAAATGGCGCACATCATCATTTGCAATCATTCTATCTTCGGTGCATTTGTAAGAGCATTCTCCCCTCTCTATATCTCTGGTGTAAAATTTTGTCGTCCGGACAACGCTCGGCGTCAAATCAGAACGCACCCATGTAGAATAGAGGTGGGCAAAACGGTTCATTTCATTGGCCCGGCTCACTCGGTTCAGCTCCTCAATAGCTGCTTTCGTTCGTATTAATCATAGTGATCACGTATTAATGAACATGAACATATGATCAAGTAATCATACCCGGATTGTGTTCACTACAAACGAACATGCAAAAGTTGGATGCATAGATGGCGCCAAATGCGCAAAGCTTAAATTAGAAAGTTGATCATTCTTAAAATTTGAATTTTCACTACTTCCACCTTGCAAACTTCTTTCCATCTTTTCCACTGATGCGACCACAAGACCAGATGCTACTACACGCTTTCTCTAAAGGTTATGTTGCCATTATGTAAACTAATCACAATCATCATAATCACAGTGAACACAAAAATTGTCTGATTAAGCGGGGTAAGGGGTTTGCTAATCGTGATTACTTGTTTCACAAGTGGGGGGAAAGTGATCATTGCAATCGAACACGTGCGTTGTCTAAACTGATCCTGTGATTATGAATCACGGGTACGAACGAAAGCAGCTATTGTGAACCGGGCCCCGGAACCGGCTCATTTGAACCGTGTGGATCCGTAATAGCATACCGTTCCAGGAACGTAAGACATGTAATACTCGGCGCCGCGCCGTCGTCGGCTCAAGCGAACCGGGATGATAATTTAGGCTGCGCGCACACCAATTATACAAAATGTTTGGCAAACAATTTATTTGAAGCTATAATGCACACAAATTTGACAAATTATCAGATTGTTGTACACAAATTAAGCAAAATATATGTAAAACTAAATTATATATTTATTATAGGTATTTATAATTATTGAATAGAATGCCATTCGAACATAAAGTAGTTAGAACTAGAGCATTTCATAATTTTCATAGCATTATTAAATGGCAATTATGATTATGATGCAGGTGTAATAAAAATATTTGTAAGAATTTTGTAACTCACAGACAACTAATAAATTAAATATTTTATTTTATTATCCAAAGGAATATTTTTGAGAACTATATAAATAACAAATAAGTACTGTTATGCGTCTTTGACCGACATATAGAAGAGGTAAAAGAATTGAATTTGATAAATACTTAAATGAACCGATAATCAATAGACAACAAGATCCACTAAAATGGTGGCATCAAAGAAAAGATGTCTATCCCAGAATTTACGAAATATTAAAAAAACGTTTATGTGTCTTGGCTATATCTGTTCCGTGCGAGCGCATTTTTAGTAAATGTGGGAACATTATTACTGACAGAAGAAGTCGATTAACAACCGCGAAAACATCACAAATCATTTTTTTAAATTATAATTTGTAAATTATCAATGTAGAATTTAGATTTATACGTAAGCTGGTTAGTTATTTTTACATTTTGATATACAGTTCAGTATATTCATTTTATATATTTATACAATGTGCTGTTATGTTGTACAAAAATAAATATTTTAGTGAGTAGTGCGTACCCTACCTGTTATATAATATCAATTTTTATTTTTCAATCCATCCTGCGACTATAATTTCCAAATTATTCAGTCGATACTCGGCAGCCAGTCGTACAGTAGGTTCCTTTAAGGTTTTGATCAGAGAAATAGAGTAGGGGAGAACGCGCTTAAAGATGCGCCAACTAAGTTAAATTGAATTCCGCCATTTTGAAGGTTATATTTATACCTAGCTCAACAATTCGCATGTCAAGTTCATTGACTTAGAAAAATGTAAACAAACTTACGTGTGAAAAGAAATGCCTTCCTGCAAAATGGCGACCACTATAGCGTTTGCTTAAAACTGGATGCGCACTCGTCGAAGCGCGTTCTCCCCTACTCTATTTCTCTGGTTTTGATACGTTCGCGACCGAACCGGATAAAGTTACTGCCGAAGTGAGTCGTGACAGTGTTACCAGAGCTAGGGAAATTTCCCTAGACCTAGGGAATTTAGGTGGGTGCTAGGGAAAAAGGGAATTTTTACGAAATAAGGCTAAATCTAGGGAATTATGCTATGTCACAATATTTCCAGTATATATGTTGGGGATTCCCTTAACGTAGAAACTTTAAATATTGTGAATCATGTAAGGAAACCTCGATATACAAAGATCCCAAAAATTTCGCATAGTAGTTGTTAATTGCAACTCAATAGCGAGTGGTTTTTATTTTGAAAAGCACCATTCCAAATTTATACGTTCATCTTATACCTACAAACCCATCTAATTAATACCGAATTATGATGTGGTTACTTTTATTAACTAATCAATAGATTTTTATGACCCGTAATAATGACACACATACTCATATTTTATGTGTTAAAACTTGAACAAGAAGTAACTTAGGAAAATTAAATAATTAAGATTGGAATTCCTATTTCTAGAAGTGTATGTATATTATTGTTTATGAAGCACGACTATTCTACAAATTTAGTATGCCAATTTTCAAGAAATAAATAAACGTATTGTTATATTAAATATATAAAGCAAAAGAAAATACCCTTTGTGAACTACATTTTTAAAGTAACACGTGGGAATTACAATATATACAAAAGAGGATTTTATAGTAATAAAAACTATAAATTATGGGTAATATAGGAATCACTTCAGAGTAGGTAATAAATTCCTATATGTACATATTTACATATATTTGTAAATATTATTTTATGGTACGGGGCGGGGCTATTTATGAATTTATAGATAATGTATATTGTTCTAATAAAAATACAATAGACAAAATAATATATCTTTATTACGTTCTAGAAGTATATGTTAGCACTTTAAAGTAACACGTGCGAATTCTATACACAAAAGAGGATTATTGATAGTAATAATATAAAACCCCGAATTATTGAATATTTTTTATTTATGAGTATGACATAAAAGATAACCAGCTGATGGCAATAAAACTAAAATAGGTATATTATGTACTTACCCCCAAATTTTACCCAATATTTTTATATATTCAACCCAAGAATTTTATTTGAATTTTTAATTAGCGGTCAGTATCAAAAATACATTGACTAGTTTCAGTTCAGCATCAAAGAACAGTTTTAGTATTTTAAAGAATACACTTATTACTATCTCTTAAATAAAGTTTTTTTCTAAAGCAGTGAATCAAAAGTGCGTTTCCATTCAAAAAGGTGAATATTTCAGATTTTGCTTTTATTTTAACAATTAATTAAAATATATTTGTAATTATTTTTATGCAGTAAGTAAAGGATCAAAATGTCATCAGAGGCCGGGCCATCTTCTGTGAAGGATATATCTGAATTTTCATCAGCCTCTTCGTCCGAGGAGGCACAGAATATATCGAAGAAAAGAAAAAGAAAATCCTATGCACAGAAATACAATATTCGGTGGGAGCAGAATCCGCAGTTTAAAGACTGGTTGCGAAGCAGCGAAAAAGGACAAAATTATGCATACTGTAAGGCATGTAAAAAGCATTTTATATGTGGCAAATCAGAAATATTGAAACACGCGCACGGAAAAGCACATACAAAATTAGTAACTTCTGTAACTAAACAACAGTCTTTGACTGATATATCTTCTTTTTTACAAACAGTCGATCTTCAAAAGAAAATTAAAACCGCTGAAGTAAGATTCGCCGCTTTTGCAGCCGAGCATAATATTGCGTTCAAAACATTAGATCATTTATCGGAAATTATAAGAACCACATTTACCGACTCTGAGATCGCAAAAAATTACAGTAATAACCGCACAAAAGCAACTGCAATTGTTAATAATGTTATCGGTTCTTATAGTTTTGATTAAACTATAAATTTATTAATTTGTAATAAATTCTCACTGATTGTCGATGAATCTACCGATAAAGGATCCATTACACATTTAGCGCTAGTAGCGCGAGTGTTTGATGGCACTAGCATCAAAGACTTATTTTTCGGTTTGTTGAAAGTGCCTAGTGGTACAGCAGAATCTTTATATAATAGCATTACGGAATATTTTGTTAAAAATAATATTAACTATAAAGAGAATTTGATAGGCTTTGCTGCCGATAACGCAAATGCAATGATGGGCAAACACAATTCACTATCTACTAAGTTAAAAGCAGATATCCCAGATTTATTTATATTTAATTGTGTTTGCCACTCTTTTAATCTTTGCGCTAATTATGCTTGTGAAAAGCTACCTTCTTCTCTTGAGGAACTAGTCAGAGATATATACAGCTATTTGCAATACAGTTACAAAAGACAGAGTGAATTCAAAGAATTTCAAGAGTTTTTAGCTTTAAAACCCCATAAAATACTACAACTCTCTCAGACTAGGTGGTTATCTTTATTATCAGTTGTTAGACGATTTTTAGAGCAATACGATGCTTTAAAATTGTATTTCATAAATGCACAATTAAGTGATAAAGATATAACAGCGAAAAATATTTTCAATGGTCTCAACAATCCCACTATAAAATTATATTTTCATTTTCTAGAATATATTTTACCTATTTTCACAAATTTAAACACAGAGATGCAGTCTGAGGGCGTTAAAATTCACATATTATATAGAAATGTAGAAACTGCATTAAAATCTTTACTAGATTGTTACTTAAAAAGGACTTATCTCGATAGAACGCCAACTGAAAATGTACAATATAAAAATCCAGACAATTTTGTTAACCTGGAGAAAATTTATTTAGGTGCCTTTGTTATGGGTAAAATAGCTAATAATACCCATGGGCTAAATATAAATGAATTAGCGAACTTTAGACGGCGATGTTTAGATTTTTTAATAGAAGGGTACCATCAAATATATCAGAGGTTCGACCAAAAGAATAGATCAATTATTATTTTAAAGCAAATCGAAATGATTTCACCCATCGATGTAATATCAAAAAAATATGAATCAATAGCACCTATGGCCATTAATTTCCCGAATTTAGTTGGCAATGATTTAAATGAGATAGACAGGGAATGGCGAATGTTACGAAATACAGATTTGTCTCAATTTGGAGACTGAATGTTGAACAATTCTGGAAAAAAATTGCCAGTTTTAAATCCGGCGACGGCATGCTTATGTATCCAAAGCTGTGCACATTTATATTTAATATATTTAGTTTGCCACACTCTAGTGCGACTGCAGAGCGTGTATTTTCGCAAATTAACTTAAATAAAACCAAAACCCGTAACCGGTTATCCACCGAAACGTTGTGTGGCATTTTACATTGCAAAACATTAATGAAGGGCAACAGTTGTTTTAATTTCAAACTCAACAATGATTTATTTAAAAAATTTGATATATTGTATGATAGTATTTAGTATGATAGAATTTATTTTAAAAAATTGTTTGTCTTTGTTATATGTATATTTAATATTATGTTACCTAGATTAGTTATTGTTATATTAAAATATATAAATATATATTTTGTTTTTATGATTTGTGTAATCGTTTTTTTTAAAAATTTTTTGTATTATATAACCTGCAATCTCCAATCCGCTTTTAAGTCATAGAAATAGAATAGAGAGAACGCGTTTCCAGTATGCGCGTTGGTGGTAGAATTGAAAGCCGCCATTTTGATGGTTGTAATGTCAGTTTATAGACAAATATATGCATACCGTTAAGTGTTCACATGTAATAAAATTGATTAAATTATTTAAATTCGAATATTATTATTTTTTAAACTGTTTTTAATTAAATTTACTTCTCTAATAATTATACATTGAAAAAACAAATTATAGATTTTTTTGAAAATAAATATTTGCTAGTGCCCACGAGTTACTAGTAAACTTGCAATACATAATTGAAGTAAAAATGTTATTTAAAGTTGCCTTTCAGAACAATTAATAGTTCTGCAAGCATAGAAATGTGTGTCATTCAACTGTATTGTTTACTAATTATTTCCTCTATGTAAAACTGAAATTAATAATTAAAAATGTTTGTACGTACTTAGGTTAGCACTAGTATAAACAACTTACACATCAACAAATTTATATACATATATATTTATTAGTAATATATCTACATACTTCAACATTTAACTAGTGGCTTGAATTTACATATATGAGGTTTTATTTTATGATTTTATTTACAATATAATAATATATAAAAGCTTTTCGTCAAGTTCTTATGGCTCTCTTGATGGAAGATTTGATTCACTCTCACTCACTGCTACAAATATTTAATAAACAAATCCACCGTAACCATAGAAAATGATGCACTTGCTTCACAATTTATGTTTGTATAGCACTTCACTAAGGTATAGAGTAGTTAGAGTATGTTTATAATGGCAATTCTTCCCAAAATGAGACCAAAGTATACTATACTATTTTCCTTTGGAACACAATTTGGCCTATCCGTTTTCTTTAACCGCAGATTCCTTCTAATGGGCTCTTTTTGTATCCTATAATCAATAATCTTCAATGTTAAAAGATTTATATTCACCAAATTTTGGATGAAATTAATAACTTTATGTACCTACCTACAATCGTGGAAAGATCATTTTCCTTTTCTATGCCTCTAATTGCCTTGCACTCTTCTTGCTAATCCAATTCGTGCAATGAAAAGCGGCGCATCAACCCATATTAAATACTAAGTACTAAATTAAAGATAAGACGGCTAAATCCTTAGTTTTTTAGGAATATGTTTTCATATGTTTCCTTAAAAAAAAATTAGTAAACAAAAAATTAATGTGTGGACAATTATAACTACACAAATTTCATCAAACAGCAGTTACTCATTCAAGTAATAAATACCTCAGTTTTCTTTTAGGGGTCTCCTTTCACGTTCTTCTAATGATGATTCGACCAATGAACTCCCTGACGAAACTGTATGCTGCGTAACATCTTTGTTCGTGCTTGGTTGTGACATGCTTGTGGCAATTTCAAGTGGTTGTCCAATGAAAGGGACTGCATTTATCTTTAATGTTCTTTTGTCACCTCTAATAATAAAATCCTCTTCCTTGAAATGTTTAGAACAAACCACCATGCTCTTCGACCAAGTAAAATCACTGTTTTACCTAATGCATCTAACCATTTTTGCAGTAGTTCACTCCGGGGAAAACTACAAGCGTATTTTCGTTAAATAATATTGTAAACTTGCTAAAACGAATAATGCATTGTCTTATCACATTACTTACGTATGAAATGAAACACCTTCAGGTTTAAACCTTCGGGCATTAGAGCAGCCTGGGACCGAACAAGACATGCTTTAAAGTCTTTAAAAACAATACAAATCGATAACAAAACACGAAACACTCGTCCAAATAAAATGACACTTCTACCAGGTTACCGCGTTTGACAATACAACCATCAAAATGGCTGCCACTACTGAACCCCGCTAAAAGAGGATGCGCAGTCGTCGAAGCGCGTTCTCCCCACTCTATTTCTATGTTTTAGGGCGCGTTAAGTATACCGTTCGCCCAATCTCGTTTGACCACATTGGTCAACATGAATTTTAACGGATTCATTCTGACCAATCAGCTGATTGGTGTTTATTTGTGACATTTTACATATTCTGTCAGTTATGTTGGTATCGTTATAACTGTTGAGCACATTCCTATTATTTCCTATTTATATTTGAAGTGATTTGAAAATAATGTGTGATGAATATAATTTTTTACATTTATATCAAATAAAACAATAAAAGCACTTAACAGCTTTATTTATTAAATAAGTAAGATTTAAGAATAAAACAAACTAAATATAGAATTTCTAAATGTTCAAATAAAACCCCTTAACATATTTATATAGTTAAGAATAAAACAAAATAAATATAGAATTTCTGAATTTTCAACATAACATTCACTAGTATGGCCTTCCACATGCTCTGACTAGGCTACTATTTGTTTGCTAATTCTTTGAGGCTAGCTGCAACTCTATTAAAAATACTGTTTCTTTCCCTTTGGATATTAACAAATTCAGCCATTGTTTCTTTTACTTCAGATAAGTTTTTGTTTATGTCTTTAAAGTGAGTTTCAAACCACTCCCATTCTTCTCTTTTCCTTTTTTTTTGGATTTAGTTCTTGTTCATCATTAGATATTACCTCTTCCAAAATGCCAAAGGGAGCTGTAGTGGCTGGATTATATGCAGGATCTCTTGCTAAAATATTATCAACTTTATCGAAAAATTCGCATGTCACTGCTGCATTACCACTCCAATTTCTGTCTTGTTTAATTTTTTTATACATTGCCTGGAGGCCACGCCATTTTCTTTCGCATGTTTCCCACCTGACATTATATCCATGGCTTAATAAAATTAGACATATAACATTGAACACTTTTCTTTTTTTGTGAGGCAATAGCAATACATCCTTTAGTTTAAATAGTTCCTCTAGTAAGAGTAGCACAGCTGATCGTGGCCATAAATATCGATCAGAATCTGAAATATTCAATTTTATTGCATATAAAACCAAAATATAAACAAGACATTAATTACATACCTTTATTGTTTTCTTTATTCGCTTCACTGCCTCTATAAGGAAATGAACAGGAAGTAATAGAATTGTTTATCTCACTTGCATTTGATTTTTGACCATATATTATTCCATTGGTATGTAATTTATATTTCTCTATTCATTTGTTCTTAAAATACCCATCTAAATAAAATTAATCTATACAGAAACTATTCTACATAAGTGTATTTATTCCATACCTGTGGTAGCTTAATCCAATTCATAATCTGTAAAAAACAAATAAAACGCATTCCATTCTGATGTTTTAATGTAACTTTTTTAGTATTTGAAGTAGATGCTTCCATAATTAATGTTAACGATTGTGTGATGAAACAAACTAAAATGTTTTAGAAGAGACAAGAGGTTATGTTTTTAAATTGTAAACAAATCGAAGTTGGTATTGCAGGTAAACAACACACGTAACGATTTCGCTCAACTCAGGCAGCCAGCGGGCGCGATTTAATAACATGACCGGTTTTCCCAAACAGCTGATCGGGAATTTGTCTGGTCTGCCCTCATACTTAACGAAATGAACTAGTCCGACCGTATACTTAACGCAGCATTAAGTACGTCTTGAAAATTGTTTAAAAATTCTAGGGAAATTTTCTGCAAATGTCTAGGGAATTAAAAAAATTTCCCCTGGCAACACTGAGTCGTGATCCGATTCATTATCAACCGGCGACCGAACAGGATAAAGTTACTGCCCAAGTGAGCCGAGATCCGATTCATTACCAACCGCCTCTCTCGGTCAGAGAAATAGAGTAGGGGAGAACGCGCTTAAAGATGCGCCAACTAAGTTAAATTGAATTCCGCCATTTTGAAGGTTGCTCACAAGCCTTACAAAAATGTTTGGAACAAATAACTTTATTTTTGGACCAGGTCCACGTTTCAACATTTTTTCCTAGCACATCTAACCACATTTTCAATGAATCACCCCGTGGAAATCTACAAATAGTGCAGAATTAATCGCGCTCTTAAAGATGCAATTCTTTCATTCTATTACGGTAATATTTATACCTAGCTCAACAATTCGCATGTAAAGTTCATTGACTTAGAAAAATGTAAACAAACTTACGTGTGAAAAGAAATGCCTTCCGGCTTAAATCTTCGACTGTTACTGCAGCCCAGCACAGAGCACGACATGTTAATAACACACACAAGTCCTTTTTAATACAATTAATTAAAAATAACCTCCAAGCTTGACAATTACAACAACACAAGTGCCAATTACCCTGCAATAGAGGCGGGTTGTGAAATCGCAGTCTGCTACTTTATCACTGCTACTGGTCAGTCACCGTTAGTAACAGTGACAGCAGCTTTAAAGTAGCAGTTCTCTCAGTAGTGTTTTATAAACCCGCCCTTTCACGTGAACGCCAAGTCTGTTACCATAGGAAGGGCGCAGTTATATGCAATACGTTTTTCCTCGACTTGCGACTTGCGACTAGCGAAAATAACCGCTTTCAGTAGTATCAGTGAATATAAACAGTGACAAAAATAGCTGCTTCTTTTCACTGTGACTACCGTGTCACAGTAACAGTTTGTCACTGCTACCGAAAAATAGCAGTTTTTCCCGACACTACCCTGCAAAATGGCGACCACAATAGCGTTTGCTTAAAACTGGATGCGCACTCGTCGAAGCCAGAGAAATAGAGTAGGGGAGAACGCGCTTAAAGATGCGCCAACTAAGTTAAATTGAATTCCGCCATTTTGAAGGTTGCTCACAAGCCTTACAAAAATGTTTGGAACAAATAACTTTATTTTTGGACCAGGTCCACGTTTCAACATTTTTTCCTAGCACATCTAACCACATTTTCAATGAATCACCCCGTGGAAATCTACAAATAGTGCAGAATTAATCGCGCTCTTAAAGATGCAATTCTTTCATTCTATTACGGTAATATTTATACCTAGCTCAACAATTCGCATGTAAAGTTCATTGACTTAGAAAAATGTAAACAAACTTACGTGTGAAAAGAAATGCCTTCCGGCTTAAATCTTCGACTGTTACTGCAGCCCAACACAGAGCACGACATGTTAATAACACACACAAGTCCTTTTTAATACAATTAATTAAAAATAACCTCCAAGCTTGACAATTACAACAACACAAGTGCCAATTACCCTGCAATAGAGGCGGGTTGTGAAATCGCAGTCTGCTACTTTGTCACTGCTACTGGTCAGTCACCGTTAGTAACAGTGACAGCAGCTTTAAAGTAGCAGTTCTCTCAGTAGTGTTTTATAAACCCGCCCTTTCACGTGAACGCCAAGTCTGTTACCATAGGAAGGGCGCAGTTATATGCAATACGTTTTTCCTCGACTTGCGACTAGCGAAAATAACCGCTTTCAGTAGTATCAGTGAATATAAACAGTGACAAAAATAGCTGCTTCTTTTCACTGTGACTACCGTGTCACAGTAACAGTTTGTCACTGCTACCGAAAAATAGCAGTTTTTCCCGACACTACCCTGCAAAATGGCGACCACAATAGCGTTTGCTTAAAACTGGATGCGCACTCGTCGAAGCGCGTTCTCCCCTACTCTATTTCTCTGGTCGAAGCGCGTTCTCCCCTACTCTATTTCTCTGCTCTCGGTTCACGACCCAAGTGAGCCGAGATCCGGTTCATTGAAATTTAGTGAACCGGCTCCCTCGGTTTCCTGCTGGGATTCGGTTCACTGAACCGGTTCGTTCGCGAACGACCCACCTGTATGAATGCTTTCATTCAGCAGGCGGATCGGGAACCGATCCCGCTCCAACCGTTCACTTCACAACAGTTGAGTATTCGCTGGACATGACCGCTCACCTTTATGTCATCGTCTGTTATCTGCTATTTTTCATTGCTGCCATATGTTAAAATTATAGAGATTAAACTAAATAAACAATAATAATAAATTGTTTTTCTGCATTAAGGTTTGACGTAGTTTTTAGTGGAAGGGCTGGTTTTTCCAACCCCGAATATAATACTGAGTGAACTCCAATATTATAATACATTTATTACTGCACAATACCTTTAATTTGCTGTATCTTACTTTTCTAGTAACTTTTTTCAGAAGTATGTATTAGGTTGGTCTTGGAATGAATCAATGGCGCATGCGTACAGAATACGCTCACCAAGTGAGCATAGAATTTTTCCGCTCACAAAAATGGCGACCGCTCCTGAACATGTTCAGAGTGAGCGCTCGTCTACTAGACATGATCACTGAACAGTTGCGCAACTGTTGCGTCTGCTGAATGAAAGCAATGCTTTCATTCAGCAGGCGGATCGGGAACCGATCCCGCTCCAACCGTTCACTTCACAACAGTTGAGTGTTTGCTGGACAGGACCGCTCACCTTTATGTTATCGTCTATCATCTGGTAGTTTTCATTGCTGCCATATGTTAAAATTATAGAGATTAAACCGAATAAACAATAATAATAAATTGTTTTTCTGCATTAAGTTTTGGCGTAGTTTTTGGTGTAAGGGCTGGTTTTTCCAACCCTGAATAAAATACTGGGTGAACTGGAATATTTTAATACATTTATTTCTGCACAATACCTTTAATTTGTTGTATCTTATTGTTCTAGTAACTTTCTTCAAAATTATGTATTAGGTTGGTCTTGGAATACATCAATGGAGCATGCGTACAGAATACGCTCAGGGGCCCGATTCTCGAGTTGGGAGAACAGAGATTTCGAGAGAACAATGGAGGGGATTCTCTTGATATGTTAAAAATCGTATTCTTGAACTTGAGAGAACGATCCCTTCTCTCAAGAGTTGGGAGAATATACATCTATCGGTTCAAGTCAAGCGAACATATTAAAAGTTAAGAGAAGCATGCGCATATCGACTTAAATTTTGTACATGTGACAGCGATCAATGTTGATGATACAGAAGAGTAATATAGGTTATATGGTATAACTAGTCGGCAGTACAGTAGAATAGGTATACTATACGTGCATTAAATTATCACACATTTTTGGAGTACCATCATATTGATACAGGTCACAACTTCAGCCTAGAAAATGTTAGTTTAGTTAAACAAAGCAACAATAGAAACTTAGATATGTGGGAAGCCATATACATGAAAACACATAAAAATTATGTCCTGAATAATGATATTTCTCCCCTTAATAACAAACTGTTATCTTGTATACCGACATCGGTTAACACTTAAGACACTCTTGAAATATGTATTAAACTTTTGAGTAATATCTTATTTAGAATTGTTAATCCATAATCCTGTCACTGTTAAATTAACCCATTGTCTTTCTCAGAAATATTTTGTATTTTCCATTGAACTAATTCACAGAATGATATATTGTTAATATTCGTTGTAATTTTGCTTTAATCGTTTTTCAGCTACCTTAAAAATTGTTCTGTATAACATGTATTTTTATTATAAAATGTCTCGTAGATAATAGGTTTAAATAATTATATTAAACTTTTCATTAATATCTTATTTAGAATTGTAATCCGTAATCCTGTCAGCGTTAGTTTTACCCGTTCTTTCTCATTAATATTTTGTATTTCCCATTGAACTAATTCTCAGAATTTTATAGTGTTAATATTCGTTGTAATTTTGCATTAATCGTTTTTTCACCCTACCTTTAAAATTTGTCTGTATAACATGTATTTTACTTATTATAAAATGTCTGGTAGGTAATATGTTTAAATAGTTATTAAACTAATTTTGTGAAAAAGGTGTTTTATTTTATTTTATTATTTTTATTACTTTAATATATGTTACATTATTTCTACATGTATGATACTAAAAACAATATTCACATTTCGATGTTTAGCCTAACACTTTCCGGAAATCCAACTGATATAACCCATAAAACCTTTCAACATTACACACGCTATTTAAAAGAAATAGTTTTCTTATTACAGATTACCTAATATACACTGTTCTATACAACAATTGTCCTAATCCGCCTTCATTTGCATCCTGGCAACATTGCACTGCTATTTCCTACACGCTCGACACACATCCCTACCTAAAAACAGCTATTCTTGAAGTTAGGAGAACCAGGGATGGGAGTGTGATCTTTCACTTCTCTCAATAGAACGTTCACTTCTCTTAAGTTCGAGAATCGGGCCCCAGTAAGTGAGCGTAGAATTTTCCATTCACAAAAATGGCGGCCGCTCCTGAACATGTTCAGAGTGAGCGGTCGTCTACTCGACTTGATCACTGAACAGTTGCGCAACTGTTGTGTCTGCTGAATGAAAGCAATGTAGAACACATAGAATAACAGTGATTAATAACTAATAACTGCTACTGGATATATTGCTCATTGCTCATCTACGTATCAATTGCGTTTGGACGTATTGTACGTAAATAGTTGTGGTTTACTTTTGGGCAGTATATAAAGAATCCATTGCTTTATTAGTGTTCTAATTCTAAAAGAATATTATAATAGATACAAGTAGATGTTATCAGACAACTTACAGAAAGCAACACAGAACGTAACCTACATGAAAACAGTCGAAGAAAGCTTATTTGTCGTTGCTCCACCATCTTTATTTTCAATATCTATATAGATATACATTGTGACCTTTATGCTCCGCACATAAATCAAACATCGTCGATTTTTATGTTTATATACTATATACCAGTGAGTGTACACCATAGGTTTACATATTTAATTAGTAGTTGTGATGGCTGATCAAACTGAAAATTGTAATGTGAATACAACATTGCTTTCTTTGAATACATCCAGTACAAAGGAAATGGACGATTTTGTAGATGATAAAGTCCACGTCTCGGAAACTGTTATTATTGCAAACAATTTTGAATTGCAAGACCACATGAAGTGGCATGACAAGATAGAATACGAGGCATCCACTATTTTAGACAATATTAAAACAGAATTGCCATCATCTGATAGACAATATAACGTAATACATGACCATGTTAAAATTGAAGATGGAAACAGTGTCTATGAGATAAAACTTGAAGTAGACAATGGACTTCTGTGTAAGTAAAAGCATAATTAAAGTTTACCACAACTGCAAAATAACTCTTAATTACTTCTTACTGTAATCATACTCTGCAGGTTCTTTAGACTTTCCATTTTATTGAAAGTGCAATTATCTTTTTAAAGTCGTTTACCTATAAGTATATAATTCTTGATAAACTGATTAATATGAATTGGCAGTCAGAATTACATTGCAGGTCTGGACTTAATAAATAATGTAATTCAAGTTAGGCACAGTAGTAGTAATATATAACTTAATTTAATAATGTAAAATTGGCTGCCGATCCCTACTATCATCACTTGTAATGTGTGGTATGATTGTATTGACCATAATTCTAAAAAAAATTAAAAGTATAAATTAAAAACCATTTTTAACCATTCATCACATAATTAATAGTCTATAAAAATTATCAGAACTTACAAAAATTATATAAACTGATTGAAAAAAGTGAGACATATGGCGACTGTATACTTTTATTGTATACATGTACAATAATTTATGGCCATGTTCAATAAAATTCAAACAAAATAAGCTTCTGTGGAATATCAATAAAATATGTTCTTGTAATTTTGAGACTAGTTATGAAAGATTACTAGTTAAAGTTTTGAAATGCAAAAAAAGGTTTTTAATTTATATCTTTAATTTTTCTAAAATTTATGGCCAAGGAAAGTTTACCAGGAATGAACCTTGGAATGAAAACATGTTTATATAAAATAGGCAATTTTAGCTTGGTTAAAAGACCAATAAACCCTCATTTCTTTATGACTTATGCAAACATTATGTTACCTTCTTTTCAATCTGTTTAAATTTTATTAACAGATTGTGAAAATTGTCAGGCGTATTATGAAGACTACTGCATCGAGTGTGGAATGCTTGTACATATTTTGAACAGAAATGCTCCGGATAATTCAGATAACAGAACACAAGATGAATTACCAAGTGATATTTTAGAAATTGAACATATGTTTAGCCAGTGTGCAATATTAGCTTTAAAAGTTATTCCTGAAGGTGTCAAATTTGGTCCTTTCACTGGACTTTGTAGGACAGAGTGTGCTTGGAAAGTAAAAGGAGGAAAATTTGTATATGACGACGATAAATTGAATTTCTTAAATTGGATGCAGTACATTAACCCTGCCAGAAATACTTTTGAAGGAAATCTAATTGTCGTACAATGTGAAGATTATCTATATTATCGAAGCACTCGTCAAATTCGACCGGGTGAAGAATTACTGGTGTATTTTGGTGAAGACTTCACAGACAGCTTGAATGGAAATGCTGAAATGGATTTTATTCCCACTATGGAACAACTCATTAAGGATATATTTGCCTGTACATTTTGCTGTCTTGGATACAGCTCGAAATCATGTTTGGCCAAACATAAAACAATTTGCCCAGGGGATGCAGGTAGCAACTTTTCAATTCAAGGTATGAAAAAATCAAATCTTTAGGCAAATTTTCAAATAGATATTTATTTTCTTGTTTAATTATTCTTCTAATGCAGTTTCTTTGTTGAAATTAGTTGTGCCAACGAATACAGTTTATTCAGTTGATGAGTAGAATTATCGAAGGTTCATGATAAAAAATAAATTAAAATGTTACAATTGATTCGCCAACACAGTCGCTTTATCAGACAAAAACCAGCAAACTGTGTCACTGTTTTGGTGAATCAATTGTGTCACTTTGTTGTTAATAAATTGTGCAGGATTTATTTAATTCTTAATTTGATTATCAGAAAGTAATTACTTTTGATTGTATTTCAGTGTATTTTTTATAATTTCAGATCTTACGCAGTGCCCATTTTGCAAAATCCACTTTGGTCGAAATGAATATTTGAAACACCATTTTGCTTACTGCTCTGCAAGAAGTGTCAGGTATCATTCGTTTTTATATCATTTTATTAACGTAGCACCTTACATCAATTATGTTTTGTAACAAACAATTAATCATAAGTAATTGCAATGTACTCTCTCTTAAGCACACCTCCAGTCGCCTTAAATTTGTCCTCTTAAATGAGGTATCCCTTTAAAAGATATTTGTGGAAATGTGTATGTAAATACTGTTTGGGTAATGAGCATAGTTGATATTTTCGCGCCATTAAGACCGGTGAGTGGGGAGTGTGCGGGCTGCGTTCGCACATATAGACACGAGTAGAAGAGAAGATGATGCACGCTGTGCACGTCCACATTTGTTAAGTTAAACACAGTCCACAAATAAAAGCAATTAAAACAAGTTTATAAATAGTGTATCATTCTAGTTTTAACAAACACAAAGAATAACACAAGCTTACAACACATACATACATGCGTACTGTATGTATCATATACATACTTTCCAAACTTACCGTTAGTTCTCTATATACCTACATATTTACACAGAAAAACTGAAACAATGGTAATATGTATTTATGCACATGGTTTATTTAATATTGAAATGCATACATATTGCTATGGTATTTTAAATTTTATAAAAAAATAAGAAAATATACAAAAATAAGAAATACTAGATATAGGTAGATATTCAGTCAATATTTTAAAAATAAATAAAAATAAACAAGACACAAATGTAATTTAGGATAATTTATTTGTTACACAAGTAGATACATAATTAGTACACTAGTTTTAATTTTATATTTCATTCATATAGACACATTAAAAAATCAAAACCATATGAGTAATTTAAAAGAATATTCACAAAGGGTCGAGCTCCTGAAAAAGAATGCGAATATGCAACGCTATAGACATTCTTGAAATGTGGGTTGCATATTCATCAAATAAATTTAGATATGAATTAGGTATTATACAATAACAAAATTAAAAATAATTGTTAAAAATTAGGACATAAGAATTACATATTGTATATAACAATGTGCAAATACTGACCTCAGTTTAAAAAAGGATATATAATGACTTTAAAACAGTATTATTAGCAATTAGTAGAAATGTAGGTCAACCTCGACAACACATTCTTTAGCCGCGATTATTTCCTTCACCTGTCAAATTTAAATTTTGTCCAATCACAATCAAAACTGAAGTTGAAATTAACCAATGAAAGGTACCGGTTCTTGATATCAGCGACTATTACAAATCGACTATTTTAAATGTAGGTAACAAATCAGGTATGTATTTTTTCATTAAGTGTCAAACGTGTCAAATAGATGAAAATGTCCGACAAAAAGAGATTTAGCGATGTTTCGGATGAAATTATTGATAATCACATCGATTTGACAACTCGTTTTTTATTATGAAACTTGGTTTAGGAAATAATCTTAACAAATATAGCTCGAGCTTGATAAGTAGTCGACTATTACATTGTTTCAATTTTTCTCGTGTGCCTCCCAATTTGACTTGACCAAAATTGGCATTAATAATTAAAGACTAAAGCCCTCGAGCTAAAGCTCTCGTGCTCTAGTCAAATTATTAATGCCAATTTTGGTCTCGTCAAATTGACAGTAGCGCACACTCGAAAAATTGATGACAATGAAATAGTCGACTATTTGTCAAGCTCTCGTTATATTACCTTTGATAATAATTCAAAAATAAGAATTAATCACCCAGAATATCAATATTATAATCACTATCATTATTAAAAAAATAAAACATTATGTGTCAATATGCACTTTTCACTGGCATCCTCTGAATAAAACAATATTATTGAATGTACATGGAGATATACGATTTGTTTATTTTCTTCTCTACACGAATATACTCCATGAAACCTCAAGCTAAAAACAAAAATACGATATTTAACAAAGTATAAAACACCACAGATTAAAAAAATACTTACCAAATTAATAAGATTGATCGATATTAATTAAAAATGCTGGTATAAGGAATGTAAACAACGATGAAATTTCAAGATGGCCAATGATCGACCAATGGGAGTAAAGATTGAGAAAATGGTTAAGAAACTCGCCACAGAGGGAGCAGTTAAGAAAAATTCAAACAAAAATACGAAAAACAATTTCAATATAAACAAAAATTAGCGTTATTCAATTGTTCTTACTTATAAAAAGGGCCAACACAACCAAAAACCGGCAGTTCTTCGGCAGCTCTTGAATACCTAAAAGTTCCTGATCAGTTCCTTGGTTCTCCAACAAAATCTTCAAAGGCATAAAACGCTTTTAAGATTTTAACACTTGTATTGATAATTAAAATAGATACATTGGACACTGTAGTGGGATACACGTATAATACATTCAAACAATAAGTTCGCGCCAAAGGATAGTGGAGCGCGGGAAACTATTATTACCTTATTTAATAAAAGCCGCTATAATAATTTTCAAGAGAAATGGAATACGAGAATTTTCAAGAGGAATTCGAAAGTTTGTATGGTCAAGAAGCGTAAGTACAAGCATTATAATAAAGTTTCACTTGCAATCCAACAGTCAATAAATAAATACATTCATTTATGTGTGTTCAAAATATTGTAATAAAATAAATTGTTATTTAAACATTTGATAAATTCCATTATTTTTTAACCGTAGTCCGACGTGCAAATCTTGGATTAGGTGATTCAATAAAGGATATAAATAAATCAGCCTTAAATTACAATTAAATTAATTGTTGTTTAAACATTTAATGAATTCCATTATTGTTTACCCGAAGTCCGACGTGCAAATCTTGGATTAGGTGATTCAATAAAGGATATAAATAATTTTGCTTTCAACCACTATAAAATAAATTGTTATTTGAACATTTAATGAATACCATTATTGTTTAACCGAAGTCCGACGTGCAAATCTTGGATTAGGTGATTCAATAAAGGACATCAATCAACTAGGCTTATAGAAAACTTTAAAAGAGAAGATAGGCTTTGAACACATATAAAGTGATAATTAGACAAACAATCATAACATTTTAAAATAAGAAGGATTGCATGGTGCTTGTATTTCAAAGGAATAAACAAATCAGATAAATGAATTCTCAAGTATTGTATAAATAGGTTAAAAATAATTTTATTATATATTTAATATAATAATTGTTTTATATATTTAAGATTATAAATAAAATAAGTATTATTTATATCCATCCTTTTATTCACTTATACCCGTCCCAAAAGAGAAATAAAGACATAAGAATTAGTAAGAGAAAAAGTGAAAGTAAACATTAAGCAACATAGTTAGAACCCGAACATAAAGAAATGATGTATCACGATTAACTATTCAAAGTCAAGAAAACAATTTTTGACCCCTGAGAAAAAAATTAAAGTTAAGAATAAAAGTACAATTTCATGATCAAAACTTTCGGTTATCAACCAAAGTATATATCACAGCAATATGTATGTGTTGTTCTAAGACACCGACACAAAACCTTTTGTATCGCCATTCTTGGAGGTAAAAAGTTTTATGCTGTGTAAAATTGGTATTGTATCCTTATATGTTTTGATTGTTTCCTCTTCATCATTATCTAGCATCTCCTCAGAATCAGATTCTTCTAGCTGCAAGATTTCACCAATGTCAACGCTTATTTCTACATTTTTATCTTCATGGGCCAAGTTTTTGTCATCACATGTTTATTCACCAAAATCAACATCATTTGATCCAGATTGGTGAAGCATATTATACATTTCTGCGGTAGTAGGTAAAGGTAGCTTATCCTCCGGATCAAAATCGCTATCAGTCTGAGAAACTTTGGAATATTACGAAAACGGTTTAGAATTGTTACTGAAGTCACTTGATTCCACGCTCTTCTTATACAATAAATAACGTCTTTTAAATGAATCGACTTGGTTAGGTCTTCTAGTGAATTAACAGTGTCCATTTTTGCTAAAATCTGTTTTAAGATTATTGATCTGTACCAGGTTATAAAACTTTTGATAATTCCTTGATCTAATGGTTGACAAACTGCGGTTGTGTTTGGAGGAAGAACAATTATTTTGATATTTTTTAGTGTCACCTTTCGTGGATGAGATGCAGCATTATCGAGAGACTTTCTTAATGAATTCTTGCAAAAACTCGTTTCACATGTCATCCGTGCCTTTTTTTTTTTTATTAAATCGCCAAACTAGGGTGAAATGTTCAAATTAATTTTCGGAAATGCAGGAGGCATAGCAGATTTACCGATCACACGTAGTTTTTTTGATTGTCCGGCCATATTCACACAATGTAAAATGGTTAACCGCTCCTAAGGCATTTTCTACCAGCACACTTTTCCTTTAAAGGTGAAAATTTTGTTGGACAGAGCACGAAAAAGGAGGCCCGTCTCGTCGGCATTATTGGACGTCTCCAGGATTATAATCGCCAATCGTAGCCGGAATTTTTGCTTGAAAATTGTTAATTTCATCAACATCAGCACTTCACTTTCTCCTGATATTGTTTTAAAAGTAGTATTGTGGCTGTCTTTAAAGCGTTTTAATCAACTAGAGACATGAGGCATTAAAGTTTTTATGAATGCTGAGCTATTTCCATAGCTTTTGACCCAGATACTGGAATATTTTTGTTCCTGGCTTTTACAAACCATTTGTAGGTTATTTTATCAGTATTGTACCCTTCACTTTTGAAAAAGTTTCTTTTTTGTTGCATATTGTCATCAGAATAAAACTTATTCAGTAATTTTTCCTTATTCTTTATAATATTTGCTGGCCTGTGTTTTTCCTATTTTAAATTTTGCTTCTAAAGCACGAACACTAAGCTTCTCTTTGTTGTAGACGTCTATAATATTAGTTTTTTCATGAAGCCTAAGAACGCGTTTTTGATATTTTTCAGTAATTCTTCCCTGATTAACAATAGCTTTTAAATAGAACTCCACGCACCAATAGTAAAATAAAACCAAAAATGTCAACGCACTTGCACACTACACTACAGTTACGCAACGACTAAAGTATGCTTTGAAGCGAGTAGACAATATGGGGAAGTACCGGCATCATTTCGGAACTATATTTATTTGTCCGCTTAAGAGTAAACAGGACCGTGAAAATTGCTATTGTATGTCCGTGTCCGGTTAATAGACAGTCCGCTTAATAGGAAAACTTGATATGTAAATCATACCATTTCTTTCGCTGCCCGACAATCTGTCCGCTTATAAGAGGTGTCCTCTAAAAGAGACTACACTGTATTTGTTTGATTGTATTTATAATAACCACAAAAACTTAATGTTTATTCTTTGTTCATTCAAACTGTTTCATTCTTTCATTAATTCATACAACAGTAAGTTGCCAAATAGGCAAAAGGAATACTCAAATTGATTATTGATTGATTGTCTATTAATTGCCAAATTGGGTGGAGCTGAGCCAAGCATTCGAAGCGAGCATTCAATTTTTGGATACAATTTTGATAGTTCAAAACGGGCTAATACCAACTAATTCTTGGCCAAGAAAATGAGCAGTTTAGAATAATCTTGATTACATAATATCTCATAAATATACCTATATACATCATACGTAAACGTATATGCATATATGTAATGCAATGGGATACACAACATACACCGTTCATTACTAGCAATCGACGTACAGACACGTGTTCGGCCTTAAAGGCCTCTTCAGTGCATGTAAGGGACTGCTAGTAATGAACAAATATTTGGATCGCTATATATGACGGCTAACATCGACAAAAGGCCGAAACACGTGTCTGTACGTCGATTGCTAGTAATGAACGGTGTATGTTGTGTATCCCATTGCATTACATATATGCATATACGTTTACGTATGATGTATATAGGTATATTTATGTACTACATTTTGGATGTGCTTATGTCCAGTACTATATATTACTTTACATAATATCTGTTTGCTTATGTTACAATCACCTTCGTTGACTTTTAGCGCTTACTCTCCAATCATTTCATGGGTTATGATCTTTCCAGGAAACACAGTGCACAGACGCTAAGCAATCAAATGACAACGTTGATCGGAAGCAACAAACGCCGCAGCCCATCGTATAAGTGTGAGCTGTGCAACTACCGGACAAAGTATAAAGCAGACCTCAAAAACCACACCAATAAATTACATTACAAAGTTAAAAGGTTTAAATGTGACTCGTGCGAATTTAAAACAAACGGAATTTTTTTTTTGAAAAGACATATCAAATCAAAACATTTGAAAGAATTTGATTATAATTGTGACTCATGTGAGTATAGAACAAACGATAAAAGTAATTTCAAAATGCATATAAAAAGTAAACATTTGAATAAATTTGATTATAAATGTGACTCGTGCGAATTTAAAACGAAACGCAAAAATCATTTAGAAAATCATATCAAATCGAAACATTTGAAAGAATTTGATTTCAAATGTGACTCGTGCGAATTTAAAACATATCGTAAAGATTTGTTAGAAAAACATAATAAATCAAAACATATGAATCAGTTTGATTATAAATGTGACATGTGCGAATATAAAACATACCGTAAATATTATTTAGAAAAGCATAATAAATCAAAACATATGAATCAGTTTGATTTTAAATGTGACTTGTGCGAATTTAGAACAAACGAAAAAACTGATTTGAAAAGACATCTCAAATCAAAGCATTTGAAAGAATTTGATTTTAAATGTAACTTCTGCGACTTTAAAACATATCGTAAAGATTTTTTAAAAAACCATAATAAATCAAAACATATGAATCAGTTTGATTATAAATGTGACTTGTGCGAATTTAAAACAAACGTCAAGCCTAATTTAGAGAATCATATTAAATCGAAACATTTCAAAAAAGAATTTGATTTTAAATGTAACTCGTGCGAATTTAAAACGAACCGTAAAGATTATTTAGAAAAGCATAATAAATCAAAACATTTGAAAGAATTTGATTTTAAATGTGACTCGTGTGAATATGAAACAAACTTCAAAAGTGATTTAAAAAGACATATAAAAACTAAACATTTGAAGAAATTTGATTATAACTGTGACTCTAGTGAATTTGAAACAAACAAAAAGAAACAGCATTTAGAAAGAGATATAAAAACTAAACAATTGAAAGAGTTTGATTATAAATGTGACTCGTGTGCATATGAAACAAACTTCAAACGTAGTTTAAAAAGACATATAAAAACTAAACATTTGAAGAAATTTGATTATAAATGCGACTCTTGTGAATATGAAGTAAACAGCAAACAGCATTTAGAAATACATATAAAAACTAAACATTTAGAAGAATTTGATTATAATTGTGATTCATGTGTATATAGAACAAACGATAAACATAATTTCAAAATGCATCGAAAAAGGAAACATTTAAAAAGATTTGATTATAAATGTGACTAGTGTGAATTTGAAACAGTCCGCAAAAGTGTTTAGAAAAACATATAAAAACTAAACATTTGAAGAAATTTGATTATAAATGTGATTCTTGTGAATGTGAAAGTTGAAATCGAAGAATGTTTTATTTTATTTTTATAATCTTAATTGTAGTGTGGCATTATAAACCCAAAAATAGGATAATAAACATAGTTTAATGCTGAGCAAAATTCCTAGTAAAAGGTACTTATTTTTTTTTAAAAGCTTTAATTTTCAAAAATACGTGGCTTGAACTTTTGTTACAAAAACCAAATCTGTAAGTTCAACAAAAACCGAATGTCAATCAAAGTTCTTAAAATTAAAGTCGGCTAGATTCACCAACAAGAACAAAACCTTCATCCATGTTGTCATCACAATAACTGTCATATTTGGAATCAATACCTTTCGGACCTATTGTTTCATACAAACTGGAAAATGGGTCAAATCTTTTTTTTTTTGTTCAAATTAACAAGCTCAAAAATTGTCAACTCAATAAGAACTCGTGGATCCGTTTGAAATCCAGTTAAAAAATAAAATAGATGAGGTTGGTATTACATTGAAGCAGCTGTACAGTATCGATGAGACGGGAGTCCATTGGAAATTGTTATCAGGCGGAACAAAAAAACTGCTGCTGGTAGAAAAAACGAAAAGCAGAGGATACCATTTTTGGCATGCACTAATGCAGCTGGGGCTCATAAAGTAAAGCCTTCGGTTATTCGTAAAACTGCGAACCGAATATCGTTTAAAAATTTCAAATGTTTTGTGGACTACGAACATTCAAAATCACCCTAGATGACTTCTGGCATTTTAAAACACTTGTTTTATTATTTGTTTGTGCTTCGGATAAGTTTTAATTTTCTATTTCGTAGATCTTAAACTGTCTCTCTATAATAGGTCTCTTTACTTCTACCACATATCGCACCATCACATCCAAATGAAGATTAATTAAAAAGTGAGAGTGGGCAAATCGTAACAACGTTTCTCCATCCTAATGTCACATCACTTATTATACAGCTGATTGACCAAAATGTGATTAGTCGTAACAAAATTGCATTATAGAAACAGTCTTCTATCTCCTGTAGTAGAAAACGACATGAATAGTATTTCCTTCATTCTTAACCTGAAATTATAAAAAAAGGGGTTGGAGGATTATTTTAGATGGAGTTTCAAAAAAGGATGATGAAACTGTGCCACGCGTTATTTTGAAAGGCCAATGGTACATTGAGGATTTTCAGTGTCCAAATTTCTTGAACTTCTGTGTACATTGGCACCTCAGGTTATTTCCATCTCCATAATGCTGCATATGCAAATGTGCCCTAATTGTATGCACAATAGGCTGTATTTGAAGAATATGTTGTGTGACAATTGAAATTGAATTCGAAAATAATGTCGAGGAATGTGATGAGGCGATCGAAAAATTTATTAACTCAGCGGGCAGAGAAGAATGATATCGCAGATGTTATAGTTAAGAGAATAAGAGAAAAAGCCATTACGCAAAAATGATGATTTTTTATTCGTTTTTATTTGTTGCTACTTTTCAATTAGTATTATTATATTTTATATGTTTGTATTGTTAATGATCAATGTTTATTAACCGTCAACCGTCGCACATAGTGGTATTTTGTCAATCTAGGCGGCCAATATTTCTTTTTCCATTTCGATATTCTAAATATACGAAGCAATCAGCTTAAACTATAAGAAGTGCCTCGCGACCTTTTAATTAAAAAAAAAGCTATTAATGTTAACTCAAAAAATGTATTTTCGTAACATAACGTAATTAAAAAAAAACTAGTTTTTTGAATCGAGGTGTTCGTTGTCAGAGTGGAGATCAGCTGGAATTAGTAATTCAATTGCATCTTTTGTAAAAGGAATCGTTCTCTTTTTGGGGGTTGGTCTCTTGCTGGTAATAAGGGGATCTGAGCTAAGTAATAACCTGTTTATCATATCTAAGTTACATGTCTCCCTAGAAAATTTTCTTGCAAAATTCTGCTTGTACATCCTGAAATGTTTATTCCGTGCCTCAGAAGCTTCTTCGGAGAGCAACCCTATTGGCAACAATGCTTTTTCTATCACAATTGCCCCGTGAACAAGAATTTTGTGCATCGTGGGCGTCATAGGATGCCATGGATAAAGACTGATATAATGTTTTGCAGTTTTAATCAGCTGTTTGGGAAAACCGGTCATGTTATAAATCGCGCCCGCTGGCTGCCTGAGTTGGACGAAATCGTTAAGTGTGTTGTTTACCTGCAATACCAACTTCGATTTGTTTACAATTTAAAAACATAACCTCTTGTCTCTTCTAAAACATTTTAGTTTGCTTCATCATACAATCGTTAACATTAATTATGGAAGCAACCCCACACAACCAGTTATATTTCAGAAATGTTTCATTTGCATTGCAATTTGTCATATATCTTTCATTTCAAAATTTATATTTCAGAGATATTTCATTTATATTACAAATGTTTGATCATTTGGCTTCCATCAAAATATATATGCAATATATATGAAATGTTTAAGTTAGATTACAGCACATATTACAGGAACATTGCATAGACATTTGCTTTTAAATACAGCACCATCTATATAAAGAATATTAGTTGTATTTTGAAATACCCTAGAAAGAGATATTAAGGTGAAAGTTGCTTTTATTTCAAGAAATGAAGTTCATTTTTCTTTATAGAGTTTTTTTGGATTTTTCTCATCACTTATTGTTGCGCCATACCGACAAATTGTCAGCTTGACGCATATGTAGTAGTAGTAGTAGCAGCAAGTAGCAGTAGCACGCATTGCAGTTAATTTTAGGTTATGATTCATGATTAGGTTCCAGGTTAAGTTTATTGTGTGTGTTGCTTTATTAACAATTTAAAAAAAGGATTAATGGTAAGTACAACTTGTATAAACAGAATGTATGTAGAAATTTGGGTAAATTTGTATAAAATATAACAATGTAGGGGTAATTAGATACGATTAAGTGTTTGTTTCTCACTTTTCGTATGTTTTCTATGTACAGTTTTGTGCAATAAATTGGCGTACACGTCTTATTGCTAATTTTGACATTATTTTGCCATTGTGAAAATGGCTTAAGTTAAGTTGACAAATGGAATTATAGCGTCAATTCAATTTGTCATACATGACAGATATTCAAACAAGTCATATTTACATAAGCGTATATTAAGTGTACGCCAATTTATTGCACATATATCTTCCCGCCGATTATGTCTTGTTCGATTGTGCTTTATACTGGCTAGTATTTGTAGTCTTGCTGTTCTGTATTACAGCAATAATTATGTTCACCATTTTATTATGGCTAGTAAAAGAAAATACAGTAGTTTCTCTGCTCGACATGAACGCCGAATAATAGCAAGAGAAACATTATTAGATTTACAAAATATTGACCAAGAGTTGCTTATCAACTAGTGAAATAAGCATATTAGCAGCATCTTATACATGTGAAAGAAATACGAATGATGCATTATGTACAACAATTCAAACCGAAGTAGTACATGCTGGTGTTAATAGCCCAGATGTAATTAAAGAGGAAAACTTGTATAATCTCAGTAATACGAAATAAGCACAATAATGATAATTTGGTAACTATGCTGCAAACTAACATAAAAGAATTGTTACTGTCTAAATAATGTTCTTGTAAATAAGTCATGGTATATTTAAACTTAATTTTAGTCGTCTCAGCTTGATTATGTTGTGATTGAGTTTTATGATGGAGTGCAGCTTATACCAGATAAGTGGCTCTGTGATGACGACAAGATGAGTTATTGGCCACCACTGACCAACCAGCTGAAAATTAATAAGGCATTGCAATTACAAATGCAACCGAACGTCGAAGAGTGGACAAAACATAAAATTTTAAGAATATTTTGTCATGCAGGTGAATTATAATAATGGCATATACGATTTATACTTTTGCTAATGTTAGGCTTTCTTTTCAGGCAGTTATGAAACAGGAATGGAGAAAGTTAAACTAGCCGAAACAATATCCGATATTGATACCGATGTTGAAAATAAAAGAACTCGGCATGTAAGGCATAAACGAAACATTTTCCCTATGGATTCTGAAGAAGACGATGATATTCCACCGCCGCCAAAAATGAGTTTCGAATCTGTATTCCCACAAATTCATAACGCAGATAATGAGGAGCCTATTGCTTCGCCATCACCTATTAATAATAGCACATCATCAAAGGAATCAACACCAACAAACCGATGGACCTCTGATTAGTCATCACAGCAAGCCTTAGAATTGGGTAAATATTTTGATATATTTCTTTTTAGAATTAAAGTTTAGTTTCATATTAAAAAATTACATCTTTCAGATTTCAGAAAAGAGATTTTAAAAAAGCTAAATATGTTAATACACAAAGTGGAGTCTTTAGAAGAAAAAGTTTTGCCAATAAGCACTACAACAAATACACAGAATAATTCATTAAGTTTAGAGGAAAATCGAAATTTACTACCGATCACAGATGAAAAAAACTTAGAGGCTTTTGAACAGAGATTAATGAAAGAAAATGGGGTTTTCAAAACTATGGTAAGATATATGAAATTATATACTCGTATTTAAAGCATCCTCAGCGATGAATTTTATTGAGATATGTTATATATTCTAATATTTTCTTCTTTCGTATATTGTAAAAATAATGAACAGTACTGTTTTTAGGTAAATACTCTTAAAACTATTGGCGGAACTGACAAACATTCAGTGACGGCTAATATTATGAAAAGGTTGTTACGAAACAATGTAGCTGCACAATACAGTTTACTTGGAAAGAAAAGAAAAAAATGCTTTCGCGATTTACGTTGTTATACTTTAGTGGTGCAAACAGTAAGGGAACACCAGTCCCAGGCAACTGAGAATGAAATTGGCGGAATCATTGCAACTTGGTTAACACAAGCTACACTTCGATTAAGCAGGGACGAAATGTGAGTACTTAACAGTTTTTTTTTTGAGAGTGTAATTGTAAAATCAATTTCATCTTATAAAATTGTTTTTGCAGGAAAAAGAAAACGAAAGAAAATAATTTACATGTAAATTTGTAAGTTATATGTCCATTCATTGTTAAGATTACCTTTAATGCTATGTGGAATATTGTTAACTCGTTGAAGAGGACAGATGCAAGTCAAGACTTGGAGGAATTAGTCGTAGAAGGTAATAGTTGTAAAAATCCGAAAGATATGGCAGAGGCCTTTAACGATTACTTCAGGAATGTCCCTTTGAACTTGATGGCTACAATACAAAATTCTCCATCGGTTTCTGCAACTTTCATCAATGGTAAATGCATGGGCCTGTTGCAGTTTAGCGAGATGGAGGTTTATGAGCTTTTTAATTGTCTTAAGCCAAACAAGGCTGTAGGTATATGCAATCTAACAAGCACGCTCCTTAAAGACTACAGGAAGTACTTAGTAAAGCCTATTACTTATCTTATCAATCTCTCCTTTGAGCATGGAATTTTTCCAGATGCATTAAAGGTAGCTATTATTAGACCTCTACATAAAAAAGGCAATAGGATGGACATGGCAAATTACAGACCTATTGCTTTACTATCCAACATATCTAAATTGTTTGAGTATGCTATGCTCAACAGATTACTTAGCTTTCTCCAGCGATACGAGATAATAACTGATAACCAGAGCATGGGTTCCAGAAAGGTAAATCTACGACTACGGCAATTATGCAGTTTTACACAAAAATAATAGAAAACATCGACAAAAAAATATATCCAATAGGAATATTCTGCGATCTGAGTCGTGCATTTGATTGTGTAGATCACAAAATTTTGCTTTCTAAACTGTATGACTATGGCATAAGAGGTGTAGTCGCTAGCTGGTTTCAGTCTTACATCCGGCATCGCCAGCAGTGCGTCGAAGTAACCTCTATGTCTGAGAATTGCAGAGTTAATTATAGATCGCAGTTAACAGAAATTGACGTTGGAGTACCACAGGGCTCGATCCTGGGCCCAATATTATTTATATTATATGTTAACGATCTGCCAAATTACCTGAATAAAGACAACATCACTATGTATGCAGATGACACATCAATATTGATCGCAGATGAAGGAGATTTGCAATTAGCAGCTAACGACGTGCTAAGGAAGTTGCATAGCTGGTTCTGTGGTAACAAATTACTTTTAAATCTAAAGAAAACAAATTTTCTTAGATTCCATCCGAGGCAAAAAGTACTGGATGAGCATTGTGGTATTTCGATTAATGGTACCGAAATACAGCACCCTTCTTCAGTCACATTTTTGGGGTTGGAAATGGAAGAATCACTTAATTGGAAGCAAGCTTGCAATAATATAGCTATGCATATAAATAAGAAATGCTTTTTAATAAGAAACATTATTTCTTTATTAAATGAGGATGTTATTAAGAATGTCTATGCCAGTGAGGTTGAATCCAGGCTACGTTACGGTATACTGTTTTGGGGAGCTTCCCCGCACGCTGAGAGAATATTACTTGCTCAGAAGCGGGTCATCAGAGTTATGGCCAATGCCAATTATAGAGCCCACTGCAAACCATTATTTATTAACTTAAAAATATTGACCGTTATCAATATCTATATTCTGGAAATGCTGCTCTATACTCACAGAATGAAAAACGTTCTACCACAAAATGAACATGTTTATAACACCCGAAATAATAATCTCACCCTACCCAGGCATAATCTTCATCTCTCTAGTGTAAGCCCTCAAATTATGGGAATTAAAATGTACAATCACCTCCCTAATGTGTACAAATCACTACCAGCTCCGATATTCAAAACAAGAATTAAAAACGTACTCCTAGGGTGTCCACTTTATAACATAAGTGAATTTTTTCAATTACAACTAGATTAGATCCGGTGATTATCCAAGTCTCACCACCATAAGTGAACTATTATTGCATACATATATATTTTATAAATTATCTACATACATATATATTTTAAAAAGTTATCTTTATATATTATAATTATTTTAAAAATTATCTTGCAATATTTCAACAACCTATTTTTTTGTTCAGATGTTGTAAAAACAAATTTTTTGACCTACCCTGTATTTTTATTGTATGCTAAAGGGATGAATAAAGAATTATTATATTATTATTATTATTCTTATTATTATTAATAGTAGGCAATATTTTTATTTTTTAGAATACTTTTAACTTATTTATGTTTATTATTTGTTATATATGTATATATATTTAACTAAACATATATATTTTGTACTAAAATATGCCGAAAATAAAAGCAATATTCCATATTTAGCATTATTTTATATTTGTTTAGATTTGTCTATTAATTTACGTCATACTCACTCCAGACGTAGAAGGAGTAACTATTTCTAATATATTTATATATTTAAAAAAATAGTTTTCCTATTTTTAATTTGCTTATACAGAAGAATTTAAAAGACTAAACAAGCCTAAATAATATAACAAAGTTCTATCAATAATTTCCTAAGACTGCTGAAAATTTATTTTAAAGTAAAATAGAACCAAAAAGGTAAGTGGAAAATACACATATATATGTATATTTAGAGATAAGGAGTCTGCCGTAGAAGCATTAGAAAAGTTGATACCGTGAATCCAGCAATGGTAAATGCCTCCTTAGGTAATAATAACAAATAAATGCTATCCTAATATAAGATCTCTACTTTTTCGACTAATATTTCGCATATTGTACAAGTGTGATTTCGGGCCCTATGGTGTTAACACTATTTTTTTTTGTCTGGTGAAGCACACACTTATACAATGTGCGAAACTCAACATTTACGTGTTTCTGGATTCCCCGAAATATCAACCATACTAGTACATACATACATATATATATATATATATATATATATATGTCAGAAGCATTGTTAAAATATTACAACAATATTGCAGTTTACGTTACTTATATATTGCTGGTATATGTCAGTTTTTGCAACATTAGCGGACATATCAACATTTATAAATATTTCATATATATTTCAAAAACATTTCGCAAGATTTCAGAAATATTTCCCATGTTACAGTGTTATGTCTGGGACATATTTCTAAAATATAACTGGTTGTGTGGGGTACTACTTCAAATACCAAAAAAGTTACATTAGAACATCAGAATGGAATGCGTTTTATTTGTTTTTTTAACAGATAATGAATTGGATAAAGCTACCACAGGTATGGAATAAATACACTATGTAGAATAGTTTCTGTATAAATAAATTTTATTTAGATGAGGATTTTAAGAACAAATTAATAGAGAAATATTATAAATTACATACCAATGGAATAATGTATGGTCAAAACTCAAATGCAAGTGAGATAAACACTTCTATTACTTCCTGTTCATTTCGTGATAGAGGCTGTGAAGAGAATAAAGAAAACATATTTTAGTTTTATATGCAATAAAATTGAATATTTCAGATTCTGATCGATATTTATGGCCACAATCAACTGTGCTACTCTTACTAGAGGAACTATTTAAACTAAAGGATGTATTGCTATTGCCTCATACAAAAAGAAAAGTGTTCTGTGATATATGTCAAATTTTATTAAGCCATGGATATAATGTCGGGTGGGAAACATGCGAAAGAAAATGGCGTGGCCTCAAGGCAATATATAAAAAAATTAAAGAAGACAGAAATAGGAGTGGTAATGGAGCAGTGATATTGGAATTTTTCGATAAAGTTGATAATATTTCTGCAAGAGATCCTGCATATAACCCAGCCACTACAGCTGCATTTGGCATTTCGGGAGAGGTAATATCTAATGATGAACAAGAACTGAATCAAAAAAAAAAGGAAAAGAGAAGAAAGGGAGTGGTTTGAAACTCACTTTAAAGACATAAACAAAAATTTATCTGGAGTAAAAGAAACAATGGCTAAATTGTTACTATCCAAAGGGAAAAGCAGTATTTTTAATAGAGTTGCAGCTATGTAGCCTCGAAAAATTAGCAAACAAATAGTAGCCTAGTCAGAGCATGTGGAAGGCCATACTAGTGAGTATTATGTTGAAAATTCAGAAATTCTATATTTATTTTGTTTTATTCGTAAATACCTATTTAATAAATAAATCTGTTAAGTGCTTTTATTGTTTTATTTGATATAAATATAAAAAATTATATACATCACACATTATTTTCAAATCACTTCAAATATAAATAGGAAATAATAGGAATGTTCTCAACAGTTAGTCCTTGTTCACAATGGACATAAGACATAAGAGATACATAATGCGTAAAATTTAATTACTCTTCACAATGAACATAAAGAATACATAAACGTCAGGATTTGCGCATACATTATATCCATGGCTTAATAAAATTTGACATATATCACTGAACACTTTTCTTTTTTTGTGAGGCAATAGCAATACATCCTTTAGTTTAAATAGTTCCTCTAGTAAGAGTAGCACAGCTGATCGTGGCCATAAATATCGATCAGAATCTGAAATATTCAATTTTATTGCATATAAAACTAAAATATGTTTTCTTTATTCTCTTCACTGCCTCTATCAGGAAATGAACAGGAAGTAATAGAAGTGTTTATCTCACTTGCATTTGAGTTTTGACCATACATTATTCCATTGGTATGTAATTTATAATATTTCTCTATTAATTTGTTCTTAAAATCCTCATCTAAATAAATCAATCTATACAGAAACTATTCTACACAAGCGTATTTATTCCATACCTGTGGTAGCTTTATCCAATTCATAATCTGTTAAAAAACAAATAAAACGCATTCCATTCTGATGTTCTAATGTAACGTTTTTGGTATTTGAAGTAAATGCTTCCATAATTAATGTTAACGATTGTATGATGAAGCAAACTAAAATGTTTTAGAAGAGACAAGAGGTTATGTTTTTAAATTGTAAACAAATCGAAGTTGGTATTGCAGGTAAACAACACACTTAACGATTTCGCCCAACTCAGGCAGCCAGCCCTATTTTTAACAGATGTTTTATGGTAAAATGTTCTTTGCTGGGATTGTAAAAATATACCTCTTGTAAATTCTGCACAAAGCGTATATCTTTGTATAGTATATTGTACATCGTAAAATAAATTTTGATATTTAAAGTTTATGGATGAGTTTATGATTATGGTTAGATTCCTTGCCGGTACGTTATTTTCAAATTTACTTGTTCAAGGAGTTTTGAGTATTAAGCAAGTGTTTTTTCAACTGCGATTAAAATGGCTAAGAGGAAAAGAAGTGGTAAAGTTACTGCCCAACAGCAGACCATTAATTTAGATTTTATGAGAAGTTAACGTTCATGAAGAACGAATAAAAATATACCAGATGATCAAAATGCTTGGTATGAATTAACAGGTATTTTAAATGCATATGGAGATGCCCCACAATAAACAAAAGACCAGTGGAAGAGGGTTTGTATTCATTATATTTATAAATTATTTTAAATTTCCTATCCCTAAACTATTAGTATTTTATAAAATATCTTATGCTTTTCTGATACTGCCATTTGAAATTAATAAATGTTATTAAAATGACGAACTTCTTTCTAAAAATAAGTAATGTTATTGAATGAAATTGATTAATAAACGTGATATTTTTTACATTAGAGTTACGTAAGATATTTTATTAAAATGCTAAACGAATAATTGGCTATATAGGTATGCTTTATATATCTTTTTTTTGTAGACATTTACAGTACTAAAAAAAGGCAAGGTTGGATCATATATAGCAACAACAAACCGGTAGGCCTATTCTATCTACATCCACTTTTTTGGAAGAAACACTAGAAGACATAAAATCTCCAAGGTATTTAAAATTTACAAAATTAATATTCATAAAAAATAGTTCACAAATTTCTTCAAAGTGTATTTAAATTTATTCTAATAAAATTAAGTTTACGTAATCCAACTGTAATTGTAACTTCTACTGATATTGTCATATTTGTTACAGGAAGAATGTGTTGAAGACATTAAATAGTGCACTTGATAAATATCAGGCATCACAAGAAAAACAGTTGGATGTTTTAAATAAACTGGTTGACAATTTAAAGAACTCCACAAAAGTACTTCAGAATTTTACAATGGCTAAAATTGAAGAAAAGTATATAAATAACAAATTTTAAAATACAAAATGACAAAAATGAAAATTACGCAGAAAATATATCTGATCCAAAAAGTGATATGGTGATACAGATTAAAATGAATGCTGATCATATTTTACTTTAATTATTTTTTCTACTAAGTATATAATTATATAAATAAAAATATTTCTACTGCAATTTTCTTTTTAATTTTATACCCGTATATCACATCACTGAAATTTTAATGCAAAATTTAATGAATTCATTACTTAGATGAAATTGGAACAAATTGAACGAGGTAACTATGTAATTTTCCCTTAATTTGTCTAAAGTTATTTTGAATATACTGATCCTTAACTCTTCTCCCTTCATGAATAATGTCTCCATAATATGGAATGTTATCTATGTCAATATTTACATTTGCATGGTCAGGCTCGGGTATATTACCCTCAACTGCCTTTGTGTAGAACAGCACATAAATAAATAATTCTGCTAGATGTTACAGGATTATTGTGAAGCGTTCGGTGATGTAAGAGACACCGAAACCCCATTTTGAATAATCCGATGCATCTCTCCACAGAGTTCCTGGTGGTGATATGGTTTCACTTATATGGTTAATATTTTTAAAACATTTGGTACAGCAGATATTCTTTGTGTAATATTGCGGTGAGGTGATAGTATATTAACTAATTGTCCGCCAATTATTTATTTAATCTAATCAAATTAACAAAATTATTTTCTGGTAATTGGAAGGGATTATTTGTATCTCTATTTCTATGTTTCTAAATACATATTACTTTTACAAAAAAAGCCCCTTTAAATTTACCTATTTCAAATTCATTAATACCAATAATAAAACATGTTAGTCCATACTTATTTCGTCTAATTAAAATTAAAATCAAAGTAAAATATATTTTATTACAATATTCAATACACAAAAAAAAAAATTTAGCACTGCATAACGACAGCTGTTTACTGGTCGTAATGAAATACAAGTTCATAACGACTTTCCAACGATTCCATAACGATCGAACAAGTAGAGAATACGAATTTTCGACCGTATCGATTTTTGGGTGAAATGCGTTCGATAATGCGTAACGATCAAGTTACAGAATAGGGGTGTAAATCACTTTTGTTTGTTAGTTTGTTCCATATTCACAAGAGCCACATTTATCATCGATTTTTTTCTAATGTTTCCTTTTTATATGTCTTTCTAAATTACTTTTGCTGTTTGTTCCATATTCACAAGAGTCACATATATAATCATTTTTTTTCAAATGTTTAGTTTTTATATGTACTTCTAAAGATCTTTTGGCGTTTGCTCTATATTCACAAGAGTCACATTTATATTCTTTTTTTTTCAAATGTTTAGTTTTTATATGTACTTTCAAATTACGTTTTCTGTTTGTTCCATATTCACAAAAGTCACATTTATAATCATTTTTTTTCAAATGTTTAGTTTTTATATGTACTTCTAAAGAACTTTTGGTGTTTGCTCTATAATTACAAGAGTCACATTTATAATCAAATTCCTTGAAGTGGTTAGTTTTTATATGTCTTTCTAAATTACGTTTGATGTTTGTTCCATATTCACAAGAGTTACATTTATAATCAAATTCCTTCAAGTGTTTAGTTCTTATATGTCTTTCTAAATAACTTTTGATGTTTGTTCCATATTCACAAAAGTCACATTTATAATCAAGTTCCTTCAAATGTTTAGTCTTTATATGAACTTTCAAATTATCTTTGCGGTTTGTACTATATTCACACGAGTCACATTTAAAATCAAGCAGCTTCAAATGTTTATTTTTTATATGTCTTCCTAAAGATTGTTTGTATTTTGCTTGAAATACACACAGCGAACACTTAAATATTCTCGTTTGATTTCGTGAGCTCGATTGTTGTACTTTTATATGGGTATTCTGATAATTAGTCGTAGAATTCTCCCGGCCGTCCTTTCCTCCAATGTAAGCGTGCGTACTTTCCACGTGCAGCCTGAGAGACTCTTTCGTCTTGAATCGCTTATAACAAATCCCACATGTATGCATTTTAACTTCGTAATGATTGTTGTTGGTGTGCTCCTTGAGATCCGCTTGGTACTTCGTCCTGTACTTGCAGCGCTCACATTTATAGATTGCACGGAGGCATTTCTTGCGTCCCTTCAATGCTGCCGCCGCTTGCTTGACCGGTGGTGCCGGCAAAATGCTCTGTCTGAAAATAAATAAATATTTCTAATCTCAGGCTGAACATCAATTCAAGGGCGGGCGGACTTAATATCAGCACTAAATGACTAATGTGCCTAAAAGTGAAGTAAGTTAATGCTACAGTTATTCTCACCACTTTCTTTGATAACAGTATTTTTCTTTAAATAATAAACTAATGAGAATTAAACAACTTCGCAACAACTACAGCGCGACCGATGCATGCTCGTAAGTAAATACAAGTTAGCGTGGTTAGCAGTAACTCTTCGACCAGCGGGTTGGATGTTTGTAATGCGTTCAGAAATATTTACGAGTTACAAGGATTTGTTTTTCTTTTTCCTTTTAGTAAATGCAGAGAGTTATTAAGCTGCATGACACAAACAAAAGCGTAATTCTAATAAAATTGAAAATAAGGTAAATAAAAAAGGATTCTGAAAATAGTAATAAATTACTAGATCAGGATATCGCGAGGCCATTTGATGTTTCCCGTTCCAGTAATAAGACGGCATTGCAGATTAGATCGCAACGTATTCGCAGCTAACATTGAATGTAAAATCTGGTCGGGAGAAGTGGGAAGATCGGAGAAAGTCGTTTTGATGTCGATTGTTCCCGGGATTGGTGACGGACGCTGTGGGGTGGCACGTTGCCACATATTACTTGTATATGTATAAATCGCATGTAAAATTGAATCCCTATACCTAATGAAAATTGACATATACGGTATATTTATACAATGTAAAGGGAAGCCATAACAACACAAATACAGTTACATAAACATGACCATTATTTCTCTTGAAAACACGTCAACATTTTTAATTTAATTGAAATCATGATTTTGCCTGTGCTACTTTATTAAACAGACAATATTTTGTAATCTTACCAAGTCTAAGTAATCAGAAGTCTAGTGCCAAGGGATGCAAAACAATTTGGGAAAGTATTTGCATATTTGTTCTTCTTATATCTGGTATATGAAAAAGTCTTATATTGGTATTCAATACATATATTGTATAAAATATGAGGGATGTTCTCTTTCCGCTGAGCCTATCTAGTAGGCGATGATATTTTGCGACAATTTTTTGTGGCACTTTCAACCAGTTGTTTACAAGTTTAGTTATAGTGACACTTCAAAATATCTGATTGTTTGTAAGTTACATTAGTTTAAACTACTCCTTTCGCCAATAAATCATGGAAGTGAACAAGGAACATCTTCAAGCGGTAATTTTTTACAATTTCAAGCGGGGCTTAAGCCGTAGAGGATGTTTTAAGGAAATCAATCGAGTGTTTGGTGACCAGTCGTGTTGCTTCGCTACCGTAAAGCGGTAGTACAATGAATTTCAAAGCGGTCGACATTCCATAATTGACAATTTTCGAGCTCCTAAGCCAAAAACGGCAGTTGCATAAAAAATATTGCTTTTATTCGGAACATGATCGTAGAAGACCGGCATACTACTGTCAGAAGCATTCAAGCAACTTTACAGATTGGTGTGAAAGCAATTAACATTAGTTTACACAAACATCTGAAGGTCCGCAAACTTTGTTCTCGGTGATTTCCCCGCAACTTGACTTGAATTCAAAAAGAAGACCGCGTGAGATGGTGCAGATCTACACTAGATCGCATTTACCGTGGTTTGCCTCATTTGGTGTACAACATCATCACAAATGCTGAAACATGGGTATACTGCTGATGCCCAAAAAAAAAAAAAGCAACAATCTACACACACCTTGGGTCTTTGAGAATGAGTCGGCTCCAAGAAAAGTTATTCGTGAATAAACTCAAAACAAGAAAATGGCCGCCACATTTTTGAAATTACTGGGCATGTTTTCACTGTAGCACTGGGGGATAGACGTACTGTTAACTCAGAATGGTACACTACAGGTCGTTTTGCCTCAGGTTCTACAAAATGTTGGGGAAAAACGTCCAAGAGGAAGGATCATCTTGTATCAAGATAACGCTGGGGCCCACACTGTCGCTCGAACAACTGAGTATATGAATGCCCAAAACATAGAAATAATGGGTCATTTACCGTATAGTCCGGAGCTAGCACCTAATAACTTCTTCTTATTTCCGCGGGTAAAGGTGAAATTACGGGGTTTACGTTTTATATCGGTTGAAGAAGCGGTCTATGCCTTTAAAAATGAAATAAACAAACTACGGCCTGAAGATTGGAGACAGTGTTTTCTAGATTGGATTTCAGAGATGCAAAAACGCATTGACTGTGGAAGAGAATACTTTGAAAAATTATAAATATACGTTTTTTGTAAATAAATTGTGTTTTACTTTACTAGACGCGGCGGAAAGAGAACAGCCCTCGTATATAATATTGCTTCCAGGATTTATCTTTAATTTAAGATGCACAATTATAACTAAAACTGCGAAACTTTCGCAAATTTATAAACATATAATCAATGTGGCTAATATTGGGTTTTCCTTCACTTCTATTCAGCACTAAACTATTTTCATTAAATACATAATACGGTATACGCGTGTGTGAGTGTTACGCTCATATATATTTTTATTGGATAAATTACATGTATAGATGTTTATTAGTATCATAAATAGATATCTTTAGGCCTGCATTGTTTTATAATTTTAAATTGAAATTCGAAATTTTGAATTGCTCCCGAAAACAACCCGACTGCGTACGAGCGTATCCGACGAGTCGTGTGACGTCACTTGATTTGTTTACAAGCGTAAGCTTATTGTTAGCAGTCTTATATTGTCTTCATAAAAATTAATTTTGTCTGAACATAACTATATTCTTCTTATTTAAAAGTGGTAACATATTGTGGAAATATACTATACATACGTATACAACATTAAAATGGCTGAAAGTGAATTTGTTAAAGCACAAAGTGACAATTTACCAAGTGTTGACCTTTTCATGATAATGCAATACATTCGATCAAATGATTGTTTCAACGCCGCCGAAATTAGAGGAGTTAAGGCTGAATCGTAAGTAGATAATTATTAATGTACCCTAGTTTCTTACAAGTTCATTCACAAATTTATAAATCACTGAATTATGAGATTATATGTTAGTACCAAAAAGTAAGCACTTATGGCTAAGCAACATTTAAAAAGTTTTAATTTGGCTTAAATAGGTATCAGACTTCAATTATACTGAACTGTGTGCAATATATAATCCATAATTGTTACTAAGTTATGTTATATTTTTAATTAACAATAATTTACAGGTCAATGAGGAAAAACTATGTAAATAGCGCAGTTGGTTATGTGCAAGTGAAGAGAGAAGCCAGTAAATGTATTAAGTGTGAAATATGTCCAGAACACAAAGTACGGGCAAAGAATTATGAACAATTAATGGTAGTTGATGAAGAAGAAGAGGTCATTGAAAGTGTAAAGTGTCTTGGGAGTGCTGCTTCAGAAGGAGGGTGTAAACATGCCCTTGCTTTTTTAATGTGGGTTCATGACAAAAGCACTCAGCCTGCTCCAACTGCAGTAGAGTGTTATTGGAAAAAACCTACATTGTCGAAAATAGGTTCAACTATACCTTTTATTACAACAGTGAATTTTGGAGGAAATGGAAAAAATTCAGTGTGCAAGTTCTTCTGCAGACTTTTTTCAAGATTTAATAGACGAAGGTAAAGAAGCTGGAGCAAGTTGTCAGTTGTTGAAATATTTTGGAGATGTTACTAATATTACTAATTTAGGACTTCATAGGCTTTTACATTCCTTTAGACAGTCTAAAGGGAATTCATATGACGATTTCTTATTGTTTGCAAAAGGAAAAATGCCTCATGATCGTTGTCAAGAAGTTGCTGATAATACTAAAAATCAAAGTTCTTGTGATGCTTGGTTTGAGCTACGTTATGGCAGGTTAACAGCATCAAAGATCTATAATGCTGCACATACAAATGTAACAGATGGCAGCTTTGTTAATTCTGTGATAGGAGCTCATAAAATATATCAGACAAAAGCAATGAAACGAGGAGTATTTTTGGAAGCTAGTGTACTGAAGGCAGTAGAGCAAAAACTAGGAAAAAAAATTAAAAAAGCAGGCTTAATTTTAAATGGCAATTATCCAGAAATTGGAGCATCTCCTGATGGTGTTATGGAAGATTTTGTGGTGGAAATTAAATGTCCAAGTTCAAGTAAATCGTACCATCAATATATTTTAAAAAATGGTAACATAGCCACGAAGTATAATGCTCAAATACAGCTACAAATGTTTCTTCTAAACATGAGAAAAAGTTTATTTTGTGTTGCTGATCCACAGTTTGAAGAAAATAATATTGTAAATATTTTGGAGGTAAAATATGATGAAGTTTTCCTTAATAGTTTGTTGCAAAAAGCTAGAGAATTTTGGAAAAATGTAATATTTAAGCGATTACTAGATTCTGTTTGATTTGTTTTTTTACTTGTGACTTTTTATTATAATAAAGAAATAATTTATACAACTCTTTTTTTTAATTAAATATAAAATACATTTTATTAACTTTGTTATAAACATGTAATAATATATACATTATTTTTTTATAATGCCAGATTGTAAATTAATTAACGCACAAACAATAATTACAATATGGTCCAAATATTTAATTGTTTTGTTATTGATGCATGAATGTGGTTTTAAAATTTTAAATTCTCGAACTCTCCTAATAACCCTTTCAATGTGTATACGAAGGGCAGCAATTTTTTTAGTTTCAAGAACCTCTCCCTTAGTACTTTTTACACCTGCTTTTACACTTGGAGGTCTAATAAGTGTACAGCCTAAAGGTTGCAATAACACATCAATTCTCTTAAATCCACGATCCGCCATAACTGCACAATTTTTTGATAATATTTTTAAATATTCACTTTTTTCAACTATCATAATGTCAGTTGTACGACCACCAAATCCATTCGAAACAAAATTTATCAAACCATCTGGAGTAGACGATATGAGGTATTTCATCGTGTTTGTCTTTTTATAATCTGACCAAGTGCATGCCTGCTTCACTGGATCAGATGGCTTTTCTATCTCGACCTCAAAACAATCGATAATACTCTGTACATTGTGGTAATTTGCTCTAAATGCTATTGGTAATAGCAGTTTAATTTTTTCCTTGGATGGCCAATAAATTAAAGTTTTAAGAAAAGCACTCAGGCAAGGAACAGTTTTGTTAAAAATTTTAGCTGCTTGTCTATCAGACAGACCAAAATCATCACCTATGTAACTAAATGGTAAGTTTGTTTTGATCTTCTTTAATGTTATGTAAATATTATTTAAACTACAAGAGGTGTAGCGTTGCAGTAAACCAACCACAAAATATGAATCTTCTGGTATTCCTAAATACAATCTTGATTTATGGATGGCCAAATATTTAGATCGTGTAATGGATATTTCTTTAATTGTTTCATTCTCCATGTTTTCTATAATTATACTTGAATTAGATTCATTACTACTGAAATATGTCATGCCGGTATCACTCTCAGATGTAACACTATACAGAGAAGTATTTACACTATCTGAAGATTTTGATGGACTTGGCATATGATCAAGTTTAATTGATTTAAAAGGTGAGCATGCAACACTAACACTTTTAGTTACATGCAAATCATCTGTTTGCATCAGCTTGCTTCGATAATATGGTTTGTACTGTGTAGACCTTGTTTGTTGGTCTTGAAAAGTTTGTGTGGCCTTTTCAGAGCTACTTGAAGGCATAGGTGGAGTATCTTCAACAATAGAACTGGCTTCTAAATGATGTGGCATAGATGGTAATGATGACACTGACACTGCTTCATTACTCAATATCGATGACTCAGTGGAAACATTTGTACTGTCCTTACTTAATAGAGTGTCGATTAAATTCATCCTAGATCTCTTAACAGAACTACTTCTTTCAGGTGCATATGAAGTACGCTTCCTATCAGCTTGGCAATGGAATATATGAGGGACTACATGTTCCTTTAGGTATATTTTACCACCCATCAATTTATACCTAATGTAATTATCCACATCCTCTTCCAACTGAAATCAAAAAATACTTATAAGTGCAAATCAAAGTTAACAAATGAAATATACATACATTAAAATGATCTTCACACACAAATCCTCTAGTGTTGTCAGATAAATCATCTTCGTTACGTCTCATTGCACGCAACCACAATTTTCTTTTTTTTAAATGTTTATCGGCTGATCCAGCCGGTAGCGAAATAAATATTTTATCGGGCGTTCTAATTGATGTAGAGTGGCACATGGGAACTAAACAATATTTAGAGTATTTAACACTACTTTTATCCATAATTTAACTACTGAAACTGTATAGTAGACAATAGAAACAAACAGCATACAAAATGTAAATAGATATTCCTACGTCACAGCATAAAATCCTGACGTCACACACGTTATGGCGGGAATTTAAATTCGCACATCTTTTATTTACTTTTTTGTTACTAAAATGTGTGTTTTAAGGAAAATTGATAGCGGTAAGTGTAATTACAAGCACTGCTAAACCTAATTACACTAAAAATAAAAATTGTGAGTAATCCCTATTTCAGTACGATGATTCTCTTGCCTGGCTAATGAGTATCTAAATCTGTCAAAGTCTTCTATACTCCATTCAGTCTAAGAATAAAGCATTGGGAAAGATAGGGCTTAAAATAAACGTTTGTGATTGGTTGAAATCGAGTGTGCATTTACTCGTTCTGTCAAAAATTTGTTTACTGACAGTTTTGTTCAAAGATTTTGTCGATTTCCGTATTTTACATAGTTATTTGTTGTTAATATTCTTAAAAAATAGTTCTTCTTAGAACTCGCAAGTGAAATATTCATTTGTTAAGGTATTTTATCAATTTCGTTAACTTTCTTTTCGTAATCGCTAATATTCTATAGTATGGCGGAAGCAGTTTTACCAGGTCCTTCAAAAAATCGTAAAGGGAAACACATAAGATCTGGACAAAGGCAAATGGCTTATAATGTGTACATTAAGGATAAAAACAATATGTCTAAAACAGCTGCAGTCAATCAAACAGCAGAGGAAGTGGGTATTAATAGGAATACAATGTACTGCATTATTAAAGAAATGGAATTATATGGAGTTCCAATTTCTCCTCCAAGAAAAAGAAATTATCGTCATACTTACAATAAATTGGATGAAGCACAAAAAAGTACAATTAGACGACATGTGCATTCCTTTTTCTTGAGGAATGAGTTACCAACTTGTATAAAAATGTACGTAAATGTCAAAATATAATGATATCAGATATGTATATCCCTGCTATCCATCTGACAGTAAACATATGTTTTACTTGTTTTCAAAATACAAAATTCATCGTGTGTAAACTGTGCTCATATTGTAGCGCCATCTACTTTATTCTTAGACTGAATAGAGTATAGTAAAGCTTCTATATTTGTCAAGTATCAAAGTCAACAAGTAGCATTTTCACTCTAGTTGGCGCTGGTATCCACTTATTTGGTTACTTCTGTATGAATTCCAAAAAATTCGAAACTAAAACGCGAACATTTAACAACTACCCTTTTCATACTTTTCAACCATGTTTTACAAATCAATTGCCCTTTTTGCCCTTTCATTCTGAACTGTGACTTGAAAGTGTACTTGTAAAACGTCTTCCATATAGAATCATCACATTGTATGTATATATTTCAAGACGGCAGGCTAATCAAATTCAAAATATCAATTTTAAACTTCATTAATGACATAACCTTGAATCATACATAAAATTACAAAAAATAAATGTGTCGGCTGGCTGGTAAAAGCACACAATCAAGTTATTCTATTGTTTTCAAATCAATTTATTTTATTTTCGACTAGGTTGGAAAGAAACAAATGAAACTAGGATGCTTCTAGAACAGTGCAGAACGGGCGTTATTGTCCCACACCTGTATGCAACATTTCATGATGTAGATACAGAGAAATGTGCTATGTTATAATGCAAACAACTTTGGCAACACAATACACCATTTCCAAGCGGAAGAAGTTCATTTATTTATTAATAATACTGATACCATTTATTGTTATACTTTCACCACACAGCACTTACCATATTTAAAAACCATGAACTAACGTTAGATATGTCAGTCTTTCAACTATTATGTTAAGTTTGCATACACTGAAGTTCATACCTGATGGAATGTTCCGATCATGTATAGCCTGAACCCATTGAATATTATGGAAGTATAACAAACAGTAATAAACAAATAATAAACTGTTTTAGTAAACGTAATTTTTGTCTCATACTTCTTAAGCATTCTTATATAAGAAGCAATCATACCTGGCATTCCTCTCGCAGCAGAAGCTCATATGGTGTTCGTAATATTCCTTCCGATCCAAATGGATTTTGCATAACGGGCACTGCTCGAGTTCTGGAATTGCGTGAAAAACACATCCATTAAATTACATACATAGCTGAAATTGCTTTAGTGTTTGTGGAACACAAAGATCACGAAATATTGTGAACATTAATGAAGCACAGAATGATTTTTATGTAAAGAAAAATTTTACAATTTGTGATCAACATTATAACCATGAAAAGAAAAGGATTTGTACCCATGTCCCTAACTAAGCTCTTGCATCATTCCAATTCCGAAACTCTCCACCTCTTTTGCAATATTACTGATATTTTAGACAATTTGATGTTGGGTTGAACAAATGAACTAAGTCATAAGTTTCGGTATAGAATATTATAGTTTTTAATAACCTGTGAAAGTTGTAGAAAGAATTATGTGTTTGAGTAGTAGCACAGATAACTATTAATTTATGTATTTCTTTGCAATTTCGCCATAACAGTATCAAATTATCTGTTTTTATAATGTAATTTTTCGTTTTTTCCTAAGCTGAAAACAATTTATTTAAACATATCTTGTTTTTAGATGCCTTAAAATAAAAGCACTTTGCTTTTTGGGGATTGTAGTACAATTACTTATTATTACCAATAGTAATACAAATACATATATACTTTCAAGTTTTGTAAAGGTGTGTTAACCATGAATCTTTGATTTAAGACCATGCATGTATAGAATTACAACAATTGAAGTGACACAGGTGTTAAAATCCCTGCACAATATCAACATTAACCAACAGCTTTTTTGTTATATTCAACTTAAACATTCTATTGATTTAAAAAGGAAACTTCAAGAGGTAACAACGATTATTAAAAAAAAATTAAAATACAAAAATCAATATGTTCAAATCAAGAAACATCAACGGCACAGTACCTTCAACTGAAAACTTTCCAGCTGTATTCTCAACGCACACAGCTTTATGTTTGACCAAAAGTGATTTCGAACTGAATCCAAGGCAGCAAAATGTGCAGGCAAATATGTCCTTATTGACGTCTTTCATAGTCGTAATAAAATCCAATCTGACAATTTCATTCGGGCTGCTTCTGGATACCTCACCCAAATACACCCGTAATTCATCACCAACTTGGATTTGACGAGTGCTTTGATAATATATATTATCCTCAGATTGAAAGAGATGCAGGTTTTGGTCCAAAGTATTCCTGGTAGGATTAATGTACTGCATCCAATTCAAATACTTCGATTTATTTTTGTCCAAAACAAATGTCTCCCCTCTCATTTCCCAGGGACAGTCTGATGCACAGAGTCCAGTGAAAGGACCAAATTTTACACCTGCAGGAATAATTCTCAAAGCATATATTCCAGTCTCTCCAAAACAATCTTGAATTTCTAAAATATCATTTGGTATATCTACTCGTGCCCCCTTATCTGCACTATTCAATATATTCTTGTTTAAAATATTCACAAGCATTCCACATTCGATGCAGTAGTCAACATAGTATGCTTCACAATCGTCACAGTCTGTTGGACAAATTCACACAGATTACAAATCATAGCATTTACTGCCACTTAATGATCTTTTAAATGATTATGAAATGATGAAACATATATTTAATATAGTCAGTTCTGAAAATATTTAAGTAATATGTAACATACAGATGTCAAGAAGCAGTGAATATTTAATTATCATTTGAAATAACCAGAACGTCAGTATTTGAGACCTAAACTGGTTTGAAAATGAAACATTATAATGGAATGAAAATCCTATTATCTGAGATTTTGACCTTCAATAATCAGAATAAACGCATTAAATCCAATTTAAATTTTCCATGTTAGCATTGTGTATTTTTATTTATGCTGCAGATGTTTCATCATTATTTACAAACAACCCAATCAGATATTTCTGATGGAGTTGTTGCTATTAGAAGTTTCCTAACCCTGAAACACCACCAACAGTAATGTCAGAAGCAACAAGAGTTTGCATAACAGTCCATTAATTAATTGGTGATGTAAAATCATCAGCAACGATGTAGTTGCAAATACATATTTACATACATATAATAAACCAAATTCTATTAAAAAAATTATGTTCATAGAAATTATCATGATAAAAATTTCAATGAAATCTCACTAACCATGACTTGTTAAGCCTAATAGACAATAGTAATACGTAAAACGTAAATACAATACGTAAGAATATTGTTTTACACAATCTAATTTTACGGGTTACGATTAAGCAATAGATAATCGACTTTGTTGACATTTTACATAATTGGAAAGCTATGAATGATTTGACGTTAGTCATTTCTCATTATTTGATCTTTGAAATTTTCGTCTTTTTTATTCTACAAATGCGGATATTATTTCACCAAGTCAATTAATAATTCATCACCCTCCTTTTGGGTTAGTTCTTCAACAGTATTTTCTGATGCGTCAAACTCATTAATTCCTTCATAATTGTTGCAATACTCCTGATGATCCATTATTTGAGGTGACCTTTTACTTATTATCAAATACTAAACTCAGTATCACGACGTGGTATCATATACAAACTGAACAGAAGTAGATAGGTTATGTTTTGTTTTGTTTTCATATATTCACATGTGAAATGGTAAGGATGTCTCAGGCAAAGTATTTCTATTGGTTGATCATTACGGGTTTTACTTAAAATTCCATCCATACGGAATTTCCGTTAGAACTTACGGCTTACGTTATTCACTATGGACTATTCTGTAAAACTACATTAGAAACCATACTATGAATATCTTTATGACTTTACGTTTTACGTCTTGCTATTGTGTACTAGGCTCAATGATCTAATAATATAGAACTACTAGATGGACTGTAGAGAGAGAGGAATTGACCTCTACATACAAAGGAGACAGATATACAAAACCGTTAGTTGTGGGCAAAACATGGCGATATCGCATTGTTTTGTATATAAACTTTCTCAATTTTGTTGATTTATACATATTTATTTGTCTTTTTGGTAATTTGGATTATGTATTTTATTAATAGATTTCTTCTAGTATTGATTTTATTTCATACACCACTGACTTTATTTTTATTTAAAGAAATACGAGCATAAAGACAACTGTGGATTCATGATGATTGAATCAACTATTTTTATTTATAAAATTGTGATTGTAATTAGATACATTTTAGGAATTTCATTTTTGTTTGATATAGGCATATAGGTAATGTATATAAATTGAGAATCATCAAGAATATTGGCAATTGTTAACTTCAGCTTATAATTTAACAGTGTTGTTCTCATGGATTTAGTGTCATATATATTTGGTTAAAAGTGCTATTATCAGTAACAAAATTAGAAATAAATATTTTAAATTGTTGAATATTATATATACCAGCTTCGCAGTGCTTGGAGTCACATATTTAAGACACAATGGTAATGTCTGCAGCGTATGGTTGTACTAATAGGGCAGAAAAGGGAATGAACGTATGATTTCACAGGTTAACTATTCTTAATAAAATACATGATTTGTAAATTTGATATAAAAAATTTTAGTTTTCAATCTAATCGAGTACTATGCAAGCAGTGGATAATTTGTACTAAACGAAAGGATTTTAAGCCATCAAAATATTCAAGATTGTGTTCAGAGCATTTTGTTCCTGAAGATTTTGTTATAAGTTATGGAAGAAAATATTTGCCCCAAAATGCAATTCAAAGTATTTTCAATTTTCCTGCTCACTTGAGAAAAATTCCCTGTAATAGCAGATCTCAACGATTAAAAATTACTGATGCACCAAGCAAAGAACTGTTAAAGTAAGATTTCTATTTGTAGTTATTATTCTACCTAGATATTTTTAATGTTCTATTTACCTTATAGCTCAGAATCCCCAAATGTAACTAATGTTGAAGTATTTGAATTAGTCACAGAAAAAACCCCTCACGAAATAATACAAGTTGTTATTCTAGCTTTATGTATTTTTAATATTTCTTTCTCCATTTTACTTCGATCACATATTTACCATTTACGTATTTGTTAATCCATATTAATTATATGTACATATATTTTAATAAAAAATTAAGCATTAATTGTCTTTTATTTTGAATATATCAGAAGTTGTAAGGAACACCTAAGAAAAGCTGTCAGTTTCTATATTTATTTTTTCAGAAGGTAATATTTTGAAAAATTCTAGTGGTCAATTCAAAATTTCCAACTGATATCTGTATAGTGATTTTTAAAAAATTTTTCTGATACTACTGTTTTAAATAAAAACTGAATGATCATCACACATGCTAAAATAGGTATTATTAGAAGAACAAAATCATATAGTTATCTCATAGTCATTAAAAGTCATTTATTTAATTTTCTTTCCTTAATGAAGAATGGCAACTAGCATAGATACCTTTAAAATGTTATTAAACAGAATATATTTAATACCATATTAATAATATATATTTAATTATTTATCTTTTTGATTATTAAAGTTGCAATACCTTTACTTTCCTCATAATATAGCATATTTTTAACAAAATAATACTTTTAAACATTATAAGCCATTACAAGCTATAGCAATATATTTGAATTTTGCCCACATAAAACGGTCAATTTTGTTCATCCTTGTCAAACTTTCGACGCTCATATATTTTCCTTCTTTCTCCTATGGTGTGGGTCACTTCCTAATCAGTAAGACATAGCGTACACTGCATCTAGTAGTATAATAGTATTAGATCATTGACTAGGCTTTACTATTGTTTCAGATTGTGACTATAACAAATAACAATGAAGTATCATTAATATGCATTTACTTACACAGTAATCCATTATCAAATTTAATTTTAACATCATAAGCACTGATCCCTCCTTCTATGTTAACAGTGTCATTTTGTATTTCATTCACTTCATGTGAGGCTAATTCTGTTTTAATATTGTCCAAACATGTGGGCTGTTCATGCTGCTCTATTTTGCTATGCCAAACGTGGCCTAGCACGTCAGGATTGTCTATAGTAATAACAGTTTCAGAGATACACACTTTATCATCCATGAAACTCTCTTCTTGGCAGTGTTCCTGCTTTACACCAAAAGTGTTTTCCGAGGGCATTGCGTCCTTCGTGTATAAACTTGGTTAACGTGATCAGCCATTAATGATTATAATCATAGATAAAGGAATACTAGAGCGGGGAAACCGTATTAAAATTGAGTACCTACTTACGGAGCTGCCCTCTCGCGGGCTTAGTCAGGTATTACTTTCATATACCTATTCATATTTTGAAATATGTACAAATTATTGTTTTCGGATGCGAACAAATTAAATGTGTTCATTTTCACCTCGCTTAAATTCACATCTTTAAGTCGGATGAAAATTAACACATTCAATTTGTTTGCAAGACAAGAATACTCTCTTTTTAATTTATTTTCACCCATCACAATAGTACAATATATTTTTATATCAAACAGAAATTCAAATTCAAACATTATTTCTCATTATATTGTACAACTGTAATGATAAATTGATCTAGAAAGAACTAATAAAATAGAAAATCTTATAGAAAAACAATGTCAGAAATGAGGACGTTACTTTATTACAAATAACTGATAGATATACAAATACATACATGTGTAAAGCTAATAATAATATAAAACAAATTATGCACATAATCAAGTATTCTTAATTTTTATGAAGAACTTCTTGTGTTTAATATATTGTTCTCGCACAAGTAATTTCAGTGGCTCTGTTGGATTCACTGTGAGTGTTTTACCTTTCAATATTTTGTTAATATTTTTTGTGTAAGTAAATAAATGACATTGAATAAGTAATTTTATAAAAGTCTTTCTGGTATCACACAGCACACAGTTGAAATTACTTATATCAACATTTGATTTTATTTTATACAGCAACACAATAGAATAAAATCATACCTTCAATGGTATATGGCAAATGTAGAGATGGAACACTACGTTTCTTCAAATTTGCAACATGGCGTCTATCTTGCTCAGCAAAATGTATATCACATACTCTAGGTATTTTCGGAAATTAAACCCGGTCATTGGGGTTACAACCAGAGAAATAGAGTAGGGGAGAACGCGCTTAAAGATGCGCCAACTAAGTTAAATTGAATTCCGCCATTTTGAAGGTTGCTCACAAGCCTTACAAAAATGTTTGGAACAAATAACTTTATTTTTGGACCAGGTCCACGTTTCAACATTTTTTCCTAGCACATCTAACCACATTTTCAATGAATCACCCCGTGGAAATCTACAAATAGTGCAGAATTAATCGCGCTCTTAAAGATGCAATTCTTTCATTCTATTACGGTAATATTTATACCTAGCTCAACAATTCGCATGTAAAGTTCATTGACTTAGAAAAATGTAAATAAACTTACGTGTGAAAAGAAATGCCTTCCGGCTTAAATCTTCGACTGTTACTGCAGCCCAACACAGAGCACGACATGTTAATAACACACACAAGTCCTTTTTAATACAATTAATTAAAAATAACCTCCAAGCTTGACAATTACAACAACACAAGTGCCAATTACCCTGCAATAGAGGCGGGTTGTGAAATCGCAGTCTGCTACTTTGTCACTGCTACTGGTCAGTCACCGTTAGTAACAGTGACAGCAGCTTTAAAGTAGCAGTTCTCTCAGTAGTGTTTTATAAACCCGCCCTTTCACGTGAACGCCAAGTCTGTTACCATAGGAAGGGCGCAGTTATATGCAATACGTTTTTCCTCGACTTGCGACTAGCGAAAATAACCGCTTTCAGTAGTATCAGTGAATATAAACAGTGACAAAAATAGCTGCTTCTTTTCACTGTGACTACCGTGTCACAGTAACAGTTTGTCACTGCTACCGAAAAATAGCAGTTTTTCCCGACACTACCCTGCAAAATGGCGACCACAATAGCGTTTGCTTAAAACTGGATGCGCACTCGTCGAAGCGCGTTCTCCCCTACTCTATTTCTCTGGTTACAACACGGTTAGCACGAATGCGTTCGTTAATTCAGTCGGGTAAAAACAACCGTGTTCGTAAAATCGAAAAAGTAACCGGGTTCAACAACCCGGTTCGATTTTCATAACCCTGGTAAGTGAGTAGGGTAATGCAGTTGTTTTACCACCTCCCCGGTCCATTTCTTCTGTCGTATTGCCAGTACAGCTAAATTATGTTATGAAGATAGCTATTGTGGCTATTTATAAGGTTATATGCAGACGTTTACGTTACGTTACTCAACGTGACCGCAATTGCGTTCGGAAATGTTTCACTTAACCGGGTAAAGTTACTGAACCTGTTAGGTACTTTCTAACCGGGTCAGGTTAATGCTATACATTTTCCGAAAATGCCTTCTATAGTTCTTTCGGACTTCAGTAGGTGCTTGCAATTCTAGTTTCGGATTTTTTATAGCTTGCATCCATAATTTGAATAACTAAAATTTATTATAATAAGAAAGTTATTTTACAATTCTATTAATTTAATAACTTACATTTGCATCCTTTGGAAACATACGCATTTTCATGCTTTTATTGTTATGACTCGAGACTGGAAAATATGCACTAAAAAGTTTGCCAAATATGCATGCAATATACACTTAAAAAATCCCTAAATATGCACTTACAATATGCAATATGCACTTATGATGTGCATTTATTTATTATGTTTTAGGAAATTAAAATTCATTTGTCGTATTTACAAATTGTATATTTATTTATTACAATAAATTGTATTTAAAAATTATATACTTATTTATTACAATAAATAACCATATATTTCTTTAAATTTTCCATAGTTAAATTATGTCTACGATCTGTAAGTATATGTTTATATTGGGAAAATGTTCTTTCAACATTGCAAGATGTGATCGGTGCATTCTTAAAACTAGGTATTAATGAGGGGCGTATATTAATGTCTTCATTAAAATTGCCATTAATTACATTATTTATAGATTTTAATGTAACAAAACCTCCATTTTTGCTTAAAATTGCGGCTAATTTTTCTTTAATTCTTTTTCCAGTCGTCCAGTTGACTTTTCCAATTTTCTCTTCAATATCATTTACAATGCCAACACCATCATTTAAAGATAAATTTCTATCTTCTAATCTAGTAATTGCCTGCTCAATTATCGCAAAATTAGATATAATATATGATAGCTGATTTTGTATTGTCGAATTATTGAAAATTACGTTACTCTTATCTATGGAAAGACTGGTTGCTGAATCAAATTGAGTACATTTTTGATGCCTTCGTAATTATCGGCAGAAATACTAGTTGGGTTGGTGAAACAATATAAAAATGTGATAGGTACCTATGCATATTACAAGTTAAAAAAAATACATGCAATTGATATATTGTTATAAACTAAATTTCAGAGTGTAAATTAAGCGCTCATATTTCCATAAAGAAAAAACGTGGACAAACATTAGGTTTGTTCGGGTTTAATATTACGAACGGTTCTAACACAGTTCTGTTACTGCGCAGAACTGTATGTGTCATAGTACACCGTTCGGAACGGTCTGGGAACGGTTCCGAACGATTCGATGCCTTTATCCCGAATTAGTTCTGCAGTTCTAGAACGGTTCCAGAACTGACAATCAGAAACCAAAACACGAAATTTTTAGTTCCAGAACAGTTCCGGAAACCCGAACAGTTAACATATTTCTGCGCATGACGTGAACTGTTCTGGAATCGTTCTTAGCGAAACAAAAACAAACCTATTGAAACCAAATTCAATGCCTGCAGGAAGGCATTCAAGAATATTACGGAGTAAGTGGGACTCCTTAAAAAAAGCTACCAGAAAAGAATACAACAATTGGAAGAACAATCTTTATAAAACTGGTGGAGGATCTCCTACAAATATAAAAATTAGTGACATATCCACAAAAATTCTAGAAATAATAGGTATTAGTGCAACAGGGGCAATATCTGAATTTGATTCTGATTTTGTGGGTTAGTATATTATTACTTCATGTGTCAGGTTTTGTAATATATTTATCAATTATATGTATGTTATAGTAGATTATATAATTCATTACATATTTGTAGGAGAAACTATGAGAGAAACAGAAGATATAATAATATGTGATGATGTCATTCCGATACCTCAAATGGAACATGTAGTATGTATTTGAATTACATATATTTCACAGGATTCACAGTGGTCGAAATGGCCTCCTGTAGTACTGAACAGACCCATTACTAAAGAATTAAAAATTGAAGAAAAATTAATACAAAGTAAGTGTTTCTTTAATTTATAGAATATCTGGTTATTGTATGAGTTATGTTTTAGACCCAATGCCAGAGGGGACAGCTGAAGAGCCATCACCACACAAACTGGGTAAGCTTTTTGAATATTATAGTGATTTTAAAAAAATTTAAATATTTTTTGTATCTTAGAAGCAGCTTCTGGAACAGTAGAGCCGTCAAGAAAACTGAAAATCAGTATAATTGAAGAATCACCTGTAAGCATTTACTTAACAGTTAATTATAGTTAATAATTTTTCATTAATTATTTAGTAACACAAAAAAGAAAATCTGCATGCAAGCCTCAATTGCAAAAAGAGCCGAGATCAGAGGATATGAAAGGATATTCATTGCTTCTCCACAAGAAAATGAATTTAGTTGATTTGCAATTACAAATTTTGCAAGAAGAGCATCAACAGAAGATGGAAAAACATCAATTAGATATGGAAATTTTGAAACAAACATTATTAAATTTAAATAAATGTTTTTATTACAAACAAGATTATTAAATTTAAAAAGGGATTTACTTAAAAGAACATACTTGCACAATATATTGAAATACCCTTTCAACTTACATACTCGTACATTACCTAATATTTATTTAACATATTTAAACACTGCAACCAAAAATAAATTCCTGAAATATATTCTGAGTATTAATGCTTAATTATAATTCACTTGTAGGAGATTAAAATAACCACAATTGATATAGAAATATAATTTTGAAAGAATAAATTATACCGTGAAACGCAATATAACCAATGATCTCCCACTCCTGGGAGATCATTGAATATAACAAACAAAATAACCTAACTAAACATAAAACCGAAGTTATCCCGCCTTTCAAACCTAATTTTAACCAACCAATCACGAAACAGAATAGACATATTCCAATATTTATCTTCCACACAATGTAGTTATAGCGGATCCTGAGTTTATACCGTAGGTTATTCTATACTAGACTTATCTAGCGTTTGTAGAACGACACTTTCAAGTCTATACTCCGTATAGTATTATACTAGCTTTATCTACTAGTTGTAGAACCGGCCCTAACTCGCTTTGCCATTTCTTTTTTAAAATAAGGTATCACAACTGTACAGGTTATTTACCACGGTCAAACTGAATAACCAAAGAAATATTTGTCATTAGTCCCTAGCATCTCGTTGTTTTATTGCCGTTATTTTATTTTTTATGTAAGGTTTTGAAACATGTCTTGAACAGATAAATTTAAAATTTTAACATCAGTCTGTGCAGGTAGAACCATAAAACACAAATTTACATCTATTTCAAAAAGCACGGTTAACATTACGAAACACTAAAAATCACTCATGTGCATTGCTCATTTTCATTGCCAACTTAATGTGTTATGTGTTTTATCCAAGAATTACTATGCGGCTGTTCCAAACGATTTGTAGAACGCATACGCCGTTATCCGGAGTATATCTATGGAATAAATTTATTCTACGGATACTTATTCGATTCTTTATTCCTGTATTGTAGAACCGGCCCTAAGGACTCATTAATAAACCTGGCTATGGTAACATGATTTGTTTTGTCTAAATTACCTACATTAATTAAATGTCTTTTAGATTGAGTTGAACCATTTAAGGTTCCAATAATCAAATTAGCAACCTGACGGCCCTTCGTATCGGTAGTTTCATCAACAGAGAGCTAAAGATGTTGTTTTTCAACTCCTTTCTAATACCATCGGTAACATCTTCATAAATTTCGTTGATGTATTTCTTGCGTAGAGCTGAGGAACTGGGTACATAAAAGGGTTTATCATCGACTTTGCAATAAGTTTTCAGGAATTCTTAAAATATCGGATTGTCCAATTTATGTAAAGGAATATTACAACCCACAAAAAGATTACACAAATCTTTGGAAAATGCTTCTTGTGGATTCTTCGAATTATTGAGAACACTTTCCCCCAAATGTTGCTGCCGCGGTTTATTCAAATTTTCAGAAACCCTGTTCTGATGAAATGTTGCACTACTTGAAATTTCTTCTGGCAGGTAATTTGTGTAACAAATATATATTTTTAACATTCCGTTATAATAATAATTATTAATTACTATATTACTACAAAAACTAGAAAAATAAATTGTCTGGTTTTGTAAAGTTCTCCAGTTATTTAAATTTGATTGATTTTGGTTATTTTGGTGTTTATGACAAAGAAATATTAGCTTTAAAGAACATAAAATTAAACATCTAATAATAATTTATTATGAAATTGTTTCATTATATTTAAGAACACAAAAAAAAATTCTCATAATTGTAGAACTTGTTGGTTATTGACAAAATATTTCAAAATTCAACTTACCCTTTTGTCGCAGAGTGTGCACAAAACACTTTCTTCGTCAATAATTTTTAGTGCACTGCAATCACTTATCCAATTTTTTATTAGAGATGACTTCGCTTTAGACAAGCAGAGTTTTAAAGGACATTTGTTTGGTGTCCGCAAATAGAATACTAGACATAATAAATACGTCAATGCAGTCAGCGGTATTTCCTAAATACTGGAAAATATCATATATAGTACCTGTCCCAAAAGTCAGTGGGACAAAACTGTGTGAAGAATACAGACCTATAAATACAGTGCCATCATACGAAAAAGTTTTGGAAATGGGCGTTAAAAAACAAATTGATAGTTATTGTGATACAAACAGTATAATATCATTGAACCAGTCAGGTTTCAAGAAATCACACTCTTGTGAAACAGTTTTGGTGAACTTTTGTGATAATTGGTCGAGGGAAATGGACAGTGGCAAAATGGTGCTGGCTGTGTTTTTGGATTTCACATACACATTGAATATTGCTCAAGTATTCTTTTCAAGTTAAATAATTACGAAACTCAGCAAATGCAAAAAATACAAAATAAGGCTATGAGAACAATTTTAAAGTGTAACAAATATACACCAGTTGCATTAATGCTGAGTACATTGAAATTAATGAATGTGCGTCAAAGAATAAATTACAAAACTATGCTATTCATTTACAAGACTAAAAAAGGTGTTACGCCATCGTATATAGTCAGAAGTTGATTTATATACATGACACACATAAATATAACACACGAATCATCAATGATTTCTTTATTGAAAAAGTTAATAGGTCATCAACGGCTAATAATGTTTTTGTTAATGGGCTAAAAATGTTTAACAGCCTGCCGTATGAAATAAAGCATTGTAGTAATATAAATAGATTTAAGAGACAACTGTCATTATATATTTTAGATAAATTTATATAAATAATGTAAGGGTATGTAAATAGCGTATTGCTAATAAAGATATTATTATTATATTTAGCTATCTTCGGCATTTTCAAAACTTTTTAATTCACTTTTGTTTCACCAAATAGCACAGACCTTAACACGTTTACGAGTGAACAAACTATGAAGGAAATTATTTCTTTTTCTTATATTGATATTAGTCGTACGGTAAAATATACCTGCATTAATACCTACATTTCTGAAAAGGATTTCTTACGTAAGTTCTAATTGCTCTGTAAACCGATTATCAGTAGAGTTAAATCCTATTTTTGGGAAAGTCCATCACATTATTAATGAGATGGACTTTTAATGAGTCATTAATGCAAAGTTGAAGGAATGCAATCCCTTCACGTTTACACAAACAAATTAAATATCTTTAAATATCAGATTTTATTATGGTTCTTATGAAAATGGCAAATATATGCAAAATAATTATGAAATATGTACGTGCATATGCAGTAATGGTAAAGTGTCCAAATATGCATTATATGCACTAAAAGAAATTGGTAAAAAACGTATTCTGAGGGTGGAAAATGGATAATTACACAGTATAGAAGGGATATACCAAAAAACAACAAATATGCATTTTGCATAAAATCCAGTCTCTAGTTATGACATAACGGAAACAATTAAAAAAAAACATTATTACTTAGATACCTTATTAGCTGCCAAACAGTGAAATATAACTTTATGATAAAAGCAATGAAGAACAACATACAACAATTGAGTAAAGTAAAACAATAAATGATGAACACAAATATGACTTGTACAATCTTTACCACGCAAATAGACGAGAATGCAAAACAACTTGATAAGTATATACGCTAACTGTTTTACCGATCGACGGTATATGTCCAACGAAGAGACATCTAGCGGGCTGAGTCATGATTTAAAAAACTCTGGACCCGACCGTAAGAGATAACAACCCGTGGTTACCAATATCGATAAGACACATGATCTTATCTGCGGATCTGACGAAGTAGTAAAGTTGTTGAATGCATGGGGTTGTGAGGATCTCATTCCTGTGTTTAAGAGTAAGTACACAATGTTTTCTTATGATGAATTGCAAATGCTTTAATATGTAAATACATAAGGCACTAAATTGAGGCATGTAATTGAAATGAGTTCTTATACATTTGATATTTAATTAATTGAAAATATTAATACCTTTCATTCTTTAAATTTCGTTGTTTTATACGACTAAAAAAATTTAATAAATTTATTTTGTTATTTATTAAATTAGACTATATTTTTTTTCAGAACATGAAATAGATTTTATGCATTTTTAAAATTAAATGAAACTGTTATCAGGGAGATTATTCCCATATCAGAGAAAAGAGTAAAATTTCTATATTGTCATGGTTTGGGTAACCATGCCATATATTATATATTTTTATGCGCGTTCTTATATAAAGAAAAGATGTTCTTATTATTTAACAAGTTTATATAAAGATATTCAAGTTCATAAAATTAATATTAATAAAATGAGAAAATGTGTTTACTATCATGGGCTTCACACTATATAATATTAGGTTTAATTTTGCCAATATTTCGTCAACTACTAAGTTTAAACAAATTTATAAAGAATTCAAATGCACTCAAAATGAAATTTGAGAAGAATTTTATTAAAGAAGTTTTTCGAAATTTCTACCGGAAGTAGGTATTTTATCGAAAATCAGCTCTCTGCGAATATTTCGCAAGCCATGCTTTTTAGACAGGTATGTTACGAGTATAAAAGTACTTAGAACTTAATTTCCAATACCTTTTGAATAAAAATATTTCAAAATTCGGACCGCAAGTAACACTTTTACCGCATAGCGATTTTTTGCAAATATGTAGTAAATTATGCATTCTATATATATTTTTCAACAGTATAAAACTATTTAGAGCTGGATTTGGAATATTTTTTGTATAAATGAAATTTCAACATTTGGACCGGAAGTAATAGTTTTACGCTTAGCGAGTATCATTTTTTTGCAAATATCTCACAAAGCATGCATTCTGTAGAAATTTATTAAGAGACTAGAAGTACTTAGAATAGGATTTTGAATTTTTGTATAAAATAATTTTGAAAATTCGGACCTGCACACTTACTCATAGGCGTATTTTTTAAGATAAAAGTATTTAAAGCTTAATTTAGAACAACTTTGCATAATTTAAAAGGCACATGTGTACAAGAAAGTCGTGTGGTGTCCACACCTCATGTTTTATTTCTTTCATATAATAATAAATGAAAGTGTTTCCTTATGCTTCAGCTTAAAGACCTATTGATATAAGGTTTGATTCATTTAAATCGTATAAAGTGGTCTTTTTTACATGACATTTTAACTGATATTCAAAAACCAGAAATATGGCCCAGTAATATAAAGATAAAAAGATACAGTTCTTTTTTTCGAAAGCCGGCCGTCTTTCAAACAGATAATTAGTCTATTAAATATAAACGTACAGTCAATAACGAAGAAAATCGATCTATTCAACTTGGAATTACTTAAAAATAACATCGACGTGGCCTGTGTAACGGAACATTGGCTAAAAATAATATGTGAAAGTGTTTCCTTATGCTTCAGCTTAAAGACCTATTGATATACGGTTTGATTCATTTTATCCCTAGAATACAATAAACAAACAAAAAATTTTGAGCAAATTATTATTTTCTTGGAAAATAAGGGCGAATACAGAAATATTAAGACAGTTTTTTTGAAGCTTGTTCCATAATCACCCGAGTCAAATTTATAATTAATTTTTTTCTAATGTTTACTTTTTATATGTCTTTTTAAACTAGTTTTGTTGTTTGTTCTATATTCACAAGAGTCACATTTATAATCAAATATCTGCAAATGTTTAGTTTTTATATGTACTTTGAAACTATTTTTGAAGCTTGTTCCATATTCACATGAATCACATTTATAATCAATTTTTTTCAAATGTTTAGTTTTTATATGTACTTTCAAATTACTTTTGTAGTTTGTTCCATATTCACACGAGTCACATTTATAATAATTTTTTTTCAAATGTTTACTTTCAATATGTCTTTCTAAATTAGTTTTGTAGTGTGTTTCAAATTCACATGAGTCACATTTATAATCAATTTGTTTCAAATGTTTACATTTTATATGTCTTTCTAAATTACTTTTGTTGTTTGTTCCGTATTCACATTTGTCACATTTATAATCAAATTTCTGCAAATGTTTAGTTTTTATATGCACTTTTAAATTACGTTTATCGTTTGTTATAAATTCACATAAATCACATTTATAATCGAATTTCTTCACATGTTTAATTTTTATATGTTTTTCTAAATTACGTTTGAGGTTTGTTTCATATTCACATTTATCACATTTAAAATCAAGTTGATTCAAATGTTTATCTTTTATATGTCTTCTTAAAGACTGTTTGTATTTTGTTTGAAATACACACAACGAACACTTAAATATTCCCTTTTGATTTCGTGAACTCGACTGTTCTATTTTTATATGTGCATTCCGATAATTAGTCATAGAATGCTTTCGGCCGTCCTTTCCTACAACATAAGCGTGCGTATTTTCCGCATGCAGTGTGAGGGATTCCTTTGTCTTGAATCGCTTAAAACAAATCCTACATGAATGCATTTTAACTTCGTAATGATTGTTGTTGGTGTGCTTCTTGAGATCTGCTTGGTACTTCGTCCTGTACTTGCAGTGCTCACATTTATAGATTTGTCGGAAGCATCTGTTGGGCCCGTTCAATGCTGTCCTCACTTGTTTGGCCGATGGTGTCGGCAAAATGCTCTTTCTGAAAATAAATAAATATTTCTAAATTCAGGCCAAACATTAATTTAAGGGCTGTTGCATTTAAAAAGAAGCGGCCAACATTTAATTCATTCACCCCTGTTACACGTTAAATATTTTCATATCAGTCTAATTTAAATTAATTCCAAATTATTTTCAAGTTCTAAATAAATTACGTTTCAAAGCTATAATTAAATTTCATTTCAAAATTAAAATCTGCGTCGTATATATTTTATTTAGAACTTGCAATTTAAAATACTTAGTTCCTGAACAACTCTTTGTTCAAATTTCAGAGACGCAATATTTGCATTTTATCCGCCAAGGTTTCTTTATCTAAATCGTTCCCACAGTTCTTTGTGCGCATTGAGTTTGTTGTGTATTTGGCTTTTTCTAGTGGCGTCATATAAACACGGGGAATAACAGTTGCAAATAGCCGCGCCTCGCTGTCGCCTGATATTTCTAGACATATTACCCCCACACACCCGAGTCTTTAAAAGGGCCCAGCGCGTCTAAAATTATCCATTATATATGATACTTCAGAGTCAATATTCATTATATCTCAGATTATTCATTAATCATTAGTCAGTGAGTGGTAGTTAAACAATCAAAAACACCGGTTGCGTTAGGCTCACGGTGACAAAATATATATTGGGCCGAGGTATTAATATCCAGAAATAAGGATACACGCTGTTACCTCAATACCCAACTTTAAAGAATTGTGAAGCATTGGTGTCTTCCATTTACGGATAATATAGTTATAATAATTTAACGGGCTTGTTGTTATAGAACTTATATTCACAAAGCTCGATTAAGAAGTGTACTTCCTTATCTACCACGTGTATCTTGGGCTGCCTATACCAACACGTGCAATCGACGCGAAGCTCGGTCAGTTCCTTCGGAGATCGGAGATGCTGCGTCTATCTAATGTCAGATCTTATGCGCATACGCGGACATGTGATATTGTTTGGAGTTTGTGAATATGAAACACATCGGCTATGCTACAGGGGAGAATTATCAGGGTGAGTACTTTGATTATCTTTCTTTGCTATAATGAATTAACCGGCCACTGGGAGAAGTTTTTGCAGACAGGTTTGCATAAAGAAAATATCCAAAAGATGTACGATAACTTGTTTCTAATAATATTTATTCTTTACGACAGACAAATCCACAGATACATTGTCATGAATAAATCAATCATTTATCTCAAGAACATTGTAGTAACTAAAACAAACTGAATATTAGCCTTACGTTTGCACATTCAAAAGAGTATTTCCTTTAATAAGATACTTAATAAGATATTATTAAGATTATAAGATATTTAATAAGATAGATAAATTAACATAGGATGGAGAAAATGTAATGTATATGAACATGATAAAGTGTTTAGGTGTTACAAATGTGGAAGATACAATCATATGGCAAAGGATTGTAAAAATGAGGTAAGATGTACTAAATGTGCTGGTACTCATACAACTAGAGAATGTAATGTGAATGAAAATAAATGTATAAACTGCATAAACACTAACCGGAGATTAAAGATGAATTTAGATGTTAGTCATTCAGCAACAGATAGAGAGTGTCCTTGTTACAAAAGGATAATTGAGAAATTGCGTTCTAAAATTAATTATCAATAGCAACTAATAAATGTCGATAGTGGTGAAAAAGGTAGGATTTCTAAGGATATTTTGGTATTTAACTGTCAGGGTTTTTTGCATAATAAAGACTCTATATTGCATCTTTATGATATGTGGGAACCGAGTATATTCGGTCTTGTAGAGACCCATATTGATGATGAAATTACTGATGGTGAAATTACAATTAAAGGATATAATGTAATAAAAGCACTCACAGAAAATAGAAGAACTGGTGGAGTTTCGCTTTATATAAAAAGTAATATAAGTTATAAAGTACATAACATCCACATTGACAAATATATTTGGATGGTAAGTGCGGAAATCGTAATGGGTAGTCAAAGAGTACTATTGTCCGTTATATACCACCCTCCATAAAACATGGATAACCTATTTTTGGAATATATTGAAACCTATATTGATAATATAATCAATTTCAATGGGACTATTTTAATGATGGGTGATATAAATATAGATTATACAAAAAACACTTATTACAGTAATAGACTTAAAACCTTGATACATATAAATGGTTTACAGCAAGTGGTAACTGAATATACAAGAATAACAAACAATAGTAAAACGCTCATTGACTACATTATTACTAACGAAAAAACAATACAACATGAGGTACTACATACACCAAAAGTAAGTGATCATTCGATGTTAAAAGTTATACTACAGACAAAAAGTGATGTGACAAAAAGGAAAAAGAATGTTATAAGGAGTTTTAAAAATTATGACATTGATAAATTGCATGAACACATTTACGAAAAAAGTTGGTATAATGGAAATGATGTCAACATTATGGTAGATCAATGGACTGAAAATATAAACCAAAGTATTGAAGAAATTGTGTCCAAAATGTGAATTTGTTTTACCGGAAAAGTATTTAAGGAATGAGTGGATGAATTATGAAATATTAGAACAAATAAATATAAGGTAGCAGTATTTACGAAACGTGAGGAAGACTGGAATGAATACAAATTTATTAGAAATAAAGTAGTTCAAATGATTAGAGAACGGAAAGAAGAGTATTTGAAAACAGCACTGGATCAAAACAGAAACGACTCAAAAGTACTATGGAAGAATCTAAAAATGTTATTACCAACATGTAAAGAAACAAATAATACAGACATTATTTTCGATAATGAAGAAATAGAGAACGACAGGGAAATTGTTGAAAAATTTAATGAGTACTTTGTAACAAGCATAGATACACTAGTCGATGGGATACAAAGACAAAATATTGACAGTGAAAATGAAGTTTTGCGTGACATACCGCAGCATCCGGAATTTTGTAAATTTGAAAATGTAACTATGAAAGAAATTAAAGATGTAATTAAATCTCTAAAAGGTACAGGAGACGTTGCTGGTGATGGTATAACAAGCAGAGTTTTAAAGGACATTTGTTTGGTGTCAGCAAATAGAATACTAGACATAATAAATACGTCAATGCAGTCAGGGGTATTTCCTAAATACTGGAAAATATCATATATAGTACCTGTCCCAAAAGTCAATGGGACAAAACTGTGTGAAGAATACAGACCTATAAATACAGTGCCATCATACGAAAAAGTGTTGGAAATGTGCGTTAAAAAGCAAATCGATAGTTATTGTCATACAAATAGCATAATATCGTTGAACCAGTCAGGTTTCAAGAAATCACACTCTTGTGAAACAGTTTTGGTGAACATTTGCGATAATTGGATGAGGGAAATGGACAGTGGTAAAATGGTGCTGGCTGTGTTTTTGGATTTCCGAAGAGCTTTTGAGACCAGCGACCGACAATTACTATTGAAGAAATTGGAAGTCATCGGCTTCAAAGGCATCGCTCTGGAATGATGTCGTTCATACATGACTGACAGATACCAAAGTGTAAAGTTTAATGGGACAACATCAGGGGTACGCTCTACTAAATATGGTGTACCACAAGGAACAATATTAGGACCGTTACTTTTTAATTTATATGTTAATGATATTATGCTAAGGACCAAAAACAGTAAATTACATTTGTTTGCTGATGACTCAATGTTATATGTCAGTGGAAATAATTTAAATGACATGATGGAAAAAATAAATGAAGACTTGACTTTATTATATAAATGGTTATGGGCCAATAGTTTAAGTATTAATATAAGTAAATCTAAATTTATAATCATTGGTAGTGCATATCAATTAAATACAATTAATTATGACAATATTAAGATAAAAATAGATAATAATTATTTAGAAAGAGTAAATAGTATAAAATATTTAGGGATAATTATAGATCAGCATTTAAATTTTAAAGAAAATACAAAACATATTCTAAATAAAATGTCTAAAAAAGTAGGTTATTTAAGTAGAATAGGTCAAAATATGTCTACATATATTAAACTGTCTATATATAAATCACTAATTTCCGTACACATTGAATATTGCTCAACTATCCTTTTCAAGTTAAATAATTACGAAACTCAGCAAATGCAAAAAATACAAAACAGGGCTATGAGAACAATTTTAAAGTGTAACAAATATACACCAGTTACATTAATGCTGAGTACATTGAAATTAATGAATGTGCGTCAAAGAATAAACTACAAAACTATGCTATTTATTTACAAGACTAAAAAAGGTGTTACGCCATCGTATATTAGTCAGAAGTTGATTTATATACATGACACACATAAATATAATACAAGAATCATCAATGATTTCTTTATAGAAAAAGTTAATAGGTCATCAACGGTTAATAATGTTTTTGTTAATGGGCTAAAAATGTTTAACAGCCTGCCGTATGAAATAAAACATTGTAGTAATAGATTTAAGAGACAACTGTCATTATATATTTTAGATAAATTTATATAAATAATGTAAGTGTATGTAAATAGCGTATTGCTAATAATAAAGATATATTATTATAAGCATACAGATTATGTATTTGTTTCGTGTGAATGCATGGTTTGATTGGATAGTTCTGTTGTCTGGCCTGGTATCGCGGTGGAATCTTGTTGCTAGTCTTTGTATGTTCTGGATTTCAGTGTTCATCTTAATGTTAGGGCGCTGGAGTTCTAAAAGAAAATAATAACAAGTAAAATATTCTTATGTGAACGTAAAAAAAATAGAGAACTTATCTTTAAATATGCATGTGAATACCATCTTCTGTTGAATTGTTGTAACAGAATTCATGCCTAATTAGGGTAAATGTCGTGGACAGATGTAATAGTATATGTTCCAATAACAACTTATTTTTCTTCAAAGGATAGGTTATTTTATCCGTAGGACAAATAGGATCTTGTTAAACTATTAAATCACTTAGGACTTCAGTCCTTAAGTATTATGTATTAGTATCTAAAACCTAAAAGATTAACAATTAACACTGTTAATTATTATTATCGATAAATTAACACTCACCTGTTAAAATGTAAACAACTGTTTTATCGGTAATATAATATCATGAATATGAAGGGCTCTCCCTGGCGTTGAATGGCTTAAACATACCTATGGGAATTATTTAAATGCATTAGTACACAGCATCTATAGGTGGATAGGTGAAGGTCACGAAGGGGTATTGAATAGTAAAAACTGATGTGAGCTTCATCATCAATACGTATAGATGTCTTATTGATAGGAATAGAACGATATTAGCATAGAACAGTTAATAAAAAGCTAATTAAGCAGGTCGGGTGGTTTGTTTATAGAAGAATATAGTTTAAGTTCAGTGAGTGCCATTAATCGGAACAAAATAAATATCCCTATGTAAATTTGAATAGGATTTTGTTGTAAGTAAAACAATATTTAGCTAAGATGTAAACCAGTTATTCTAGGAAATTATGAATATATTAGATTGAATTTATTAGCTGCATACATAACATAACATATTAGAGTCTTTCAATTTATGAATAGTTCAGTAATTTAAATGCAGCATGTGTATAAAAATAGAAACAAGGGGTTATTAATCTTGCGACATGAAATTCTGGTATGTAAATTAATGTAAGTTCAACGTTATTAACGATCTAATATTCAAATGTGATATTGTTTTTTGTTATATATATTAACTAACACAATGGAGAAATAATTTCAGTATGCTTAGAAGGACAAAGGAAAAAACAATGGAAGATAGATGATGCCATCGATAAAAATGGCTTGATTCATTTTTTAAGTAATAAGAAAAATATATTCTTTATCCATTAAATTATTAGTACCTGTGATGAATAATTAACCAAAATAAGTGTTAAACCATTAAGATTATAGACAACAATTATAATCTGGAAAACTCCAACTCGAAATTCTATTTTGTTGATATTTTCTACGACAATCCTTGGAGAACAGAGCTGCTGCCAAACATCTAGAAGAATTAACTTCCTCCCCAGGAACCTCGAGTGTGAATTGATCCAAGTACTAAAAAGAATCAAGGTAATTAATATACCTACATAAATTATCGAGAGCTCAGATAAATTATTATTACTATTCTTCATATTGAACTAATAAGCTTAAAAAGTATACTTACTCTAAATTCGTAATGCACGAGTTAGAATATGCACTTTTCTCCAGAGAAATTATAATTTAATTAAGATGACCGTTAAATCGTTGAGACATTTTTTATGTTAGTCACCATGTTGAACTTTAATAATTTCTGTGTTAATTTAAATATGAAATTTATATAACATTAATATCTTTCTAATACGTTAAATCAACTATACCTATTGAAGTTTAGTAATTAATGTAGAAATAACAATCGTTATGAATTTAATATTTTGATTTGGAATATAGAATGAGTGTAGTTGATATAAACGTAAAGGAAGAGTCATGTATTTAAAATTGTTACAACTTTAGGAAATCAAAGTTCTTGAAGCTTCAAGATAGGGGTTTTTTATTATGTACGATAGATGTTAGAGATTTTCATGTTTCAAGGATAATCTTATAAGTTTTGACAAATAAATAACCTATAATTATTTCAATCAAAATATGCAGTTTAATTGTTGAATAAGTTAGTTCATAAAAGCATACAGAGGAACATGAGTAATGATGAATCCTAGGAACCAAACTATCACTCGTTTATTACCTGTTATAAATTAAAATGAATCCACGACCCTGATTAAATATTACAGTGTGATTTGATTTCACAATACAAATTATCATAAGCTTAGAATGGTATAATATACAGGGTGTAGATAAAGTCTGGAACAAAATTAATATTTCTGTTATCTTCGGTTTGATGGAAAAACCCTGAAACACAGAACACAGAACTCGAGTCGGCGGCCGAAGTCATCTTCATTCAGTTCCTGAACCCGATTGATTTTGTACGGATGAAGTTTTTCCTTCTTCAGCAATTTGGCTACTGTGGTAAAATCGACTGCATGATCCCTGGCAATGTTCCTTGTTGAAGTGTGGGGGTTGTCCTGAAGTTCCAAGAGAATATTGACCCTTCTATCTTCCTCAATTCTTGGTCGACCTTGACGAGCCCTGTCTTTTACACTACCAGTTTCAGCAAATTTTGCGGCAATTTTGCTCACCGTTGACCGCGAAATCGGTGCGCGGTTTGGATTTTCTGCATTGAAAAACTGACAGGCTTCTTCATGGCTACGTATTTTATCACCACAACCAAAAATAATGAGAATTTGAATCCGCTCTTTTTCGCTCAAATTCGCCATTTTCGCAATGCACGTACAACACTACCAATGGAGCAAGTATTGTGAATGGATAAGTTCAAACACCAAGTAATGAACTGTCAATATGACGTGTCGTAGAAAGCGTGTACGTCCGTCTCGGCCAGTGTCAAATGGCCAATGGCGGACAATTTGAACACTTCCGTTGACATTTTTTTGGTGTCTTGTTTGACGACAATCCAAGATAAACCTCGGATTATAATTTATCTGATTTTTTAAAATAATTTTTGATTAGTTTTTCATTAGAAATAAAATTTTAATTTTTTGAAATTCGAAAGCATTTTTCTCCCAAAAATTGTTATGTAAGGTACCAAACTTTTTATACCGTTGCATGCACAATGGAATACCTATCGACAAGGGGTAATAAATGTGGCGGGTTACCATTTGAAAAAACTAATGACGTCACGCCCGCGCGCAACCAGATGACGACAGAATTAAATTCACGATGTTATAAAGTGCACGGGATAAAAACAAAATCGACCTGTTTCAGGGTTTTTCCATCAAACCGAAGATAACAGAAATATTAATTTTGTTCCAGACTTTATCTACACCCTGTATATATATACACACACACACACATATTCATAAATACGTAATTAAAATCATCTTTATTAACAACGTCTTAGTGAAACAGATGTCAACACAAAGAAATGTATTTAATTTACCAGACATGAACAAGCGGTCTGTCAAATTGACACATAACCTTAAATCAGTTTTGATACTGTAATGAAATAAGTCCCACAAAAAAAAAAGGCAGACCGCGCGACGACAAAAAAAACGGACAGGGTCGTAAATCACACACTTGTTTACAACCGTAAATCATCTCACATATCCACTGCAACGACGGTCTCTGGAATACTTCTCGGCATGTGGAGAAAAAGCCGGACTGCGCCCGTATATTCTCGAACTTTTATCTACGGATATAAAAGTTGCTGAGCCTAGTGATAATTCATTAATTCCGGAATAAGAAAGTCCTTAAGTAGTCTCGTGCGGAACAGTAAGATAAATATAAGAAATAAATAAATAGTTCCTTAAGTGTTGCGGTGTTATATAAATAGAAGTGATATAAATACGGTAGTGTGATATAAATATACGGACATATTAGTAATAGAAATAAATACCAGTGTTAATTTAAATCGTAGTAGTTTAAGTGTGATACATTAGTTTTATATTTTTATATTGTAATTAATTTTAAGTGTATGAATATACAGACTGTTTTAAATAAATAAATTGCACGAGTTGTTTATTGCGAACCCAACAATTGGTGTCAGGTGTGGGGTAAACAATACAAGTGCAAATAAATAAATAAATGGCTACCAAACGTTTGGAAGAATTAAAGGTCTCCGAGTTAAGGGCAGAATTGGAAGAAAGGGACGTAGATACATCTGGAAAAGAGCAATTCTCCAGGATCGGCTTCGTGACCTTTTAATAAATGAAGGTAAGGATCCCGAGAAATATTTGTTTCAAGTACAGGCAGATCTAAGCTTAATAACGGAGACTCTAAAAGATGAAATGGCAAAACAATTTGAGACTCTAAAAGATGAAATTGCAAATAACTCAAAACAATTGCTCAAAACCCTAAAAGGTGAAATGGCAAAACAATTCGAGACTAATATGAAGACTCTAAAAGATGAAATTGCAAAACAACGCGAGACTACTTTTAAAGAAGACATTCAAAAGAATTCATCGAATGGGAGACAGGAATTTTCTGAGACCATCGAAGCCGTAGAACAGAAAGTTGAGGAGCGCGTGTTCGGAATGGGGGACGAGTTTGGGGTGCAGCTTCAGTTGCCAGTGATGAACGACTGCAGCCCCCATGGCACCTCAAGCGAAAGCTTGGAGATCTGCCGAACAGCTAAGGCAATGGTAAAACCTCCCACCTACGGACATATTAGTAATAGAAATAAATACCAGTGTTAATTTAAATCATAGTAGTTTAAGTGTGATACATTTGTTTTATATTTTTATATTGTAATTAATTTTAAGTGTATGAATATACAGACTGTTTTAAATAAATAAATTGCACGAGTTGTTTATTGCGAACCCGAAAACGTTACAATACATTGCGGACTGTTAGGAAAAGATATGTTCTACAAAGATTGAACTTTTATATTAAGTTTAAACAATAAATGGACTTTCGTTGGTTACTAACTTTCGGCATGTTCTTCGACAGTCATAGAAATATTATAAGTTACAAAACAATTAATCGTTTGATGAAATTAAAATAATTATTACGGAAATTTACATTGGTTATCTACGTCATGGGGTAGTCTTTATTTTACTTAAAATTCGCGATCTGAGTCTCGGACGGTGATTTCAAATATTCATAGTTATTCGGCGATTGACGTTCATTCGCGGTCTTAGAATAAAACGTGCATTAATAGTGGTTTTCTGTCGGGAATCGGTCACGACGTTTTGAAAGTCTGACCAGAAAAGATTTTATGTTTATCGGAAGGTTCTAATCTCCCCACGGCGCATATATTTCGATTATTGGTCGACTTAAGTTTGGGCACTTAGCAAAACTAAAAATTATTGATGGCAATAAATGTGCTATCTGCAGCACCGAAAGCGACCTGAACCATATCATTTTTGATTGTAAGAAACATTATCAAGATTGCCGGAAGTAGATGATGATATAGCTACACTAAACGTAGAAAGGCCATCTAATCTGCAACATGTGCTAACCCTGAAGAGGAGAGACGTATTAGACTGTTTAATATTGTTTTTAGTAATACAGGAGAAAAATTTAGTTTCGATCCCATATTTGCATTACCTCTGTTGGAAAATCCTGTCTACCCACGGCTCAGTTTTGTCTGTGAGATAAAGCCGCCTTGATGAGCCTCTAGGAGTTAAAAGTGTTTTTGTCCAAATCTTGTGGCATGTTCAAAGTTATTTCTTTAGTAGTTATGTCATTAAAAAAAAAATTGCCTGTGCTGGTTTATTAAACAAATTTATAAAATATAGATATGCGAGACAACTAACATTTCCTTGTGTAATCCCGATTTTCTATTATATTTTTGTTGGCAACAATTTCATATAACCAACCATCAATTTATGTCAAGTGAATCAATCTGGAAGAGATGTTTGTTGATGTTTAAAATTAAATACGTTTGTGCATTCTTACATCAAATGAAATGAATGTATAGACAGAATTTCCTATAATTACATGGTGGGATATAGACTCGCACTCTAAGAGCTTAAAAACGACTATCTTATGCACATTCGTTCATTTATAAAAACGTAATTTTAGCTTCACACTTCTCATGAATAATCATATAAAAAAAAATCGTACCTGGCATTCCTCTCGCTGCAGAAGCTCATATGGTGTTCGTAAAATTCCTTCCGGTTCAAGTGGATTTTGCAAAACGGACACTGCGTGAGTTCTGGAATTGGATGAAAAACACATTCATTAAATTACATACATAACTGCAATTGCTTTAGTGTTTGTGGAACGCAAAGATCACGAAATATCGTGGATATTAGTGAAGCACAGAATGATTTTTATGAAAATAAACATTTTACATTTTGTGATCAACATATAACCATTAAAAGAAAAGTACATCATTACAATTCCGAAATTCTCCACGTCCTTTATAATATTATGGATATTTTGGACAATTCCATGTAAAGTTGAACAAATAAACTTAGTCACCAGCTTCTGTACGGAATATTATAATTTTTAATAATTTATGACAGTTGTAGGAAGAATTATGTGTTTGAGTAGTAGCACAGATAACTATTAATTTATGTATTTCTTTGCAATTTCGCCAAAACAGTGTCAAATTATCTGTTTTTATTATGTAATTTTTGGTGTTTTCCAAAGCTGAAAACAATTCATTTAAGCATATCCTGTTTTTAGATGCCTTGAAATAGAAGCACTTTGCTTTTTGGGGATTGTAGTACAATTACTTATTATTACCAATAGTATTACGAATACATATTTACTTTCAAGCTTTGTAGAGGTGTGTTAACCATGCATCTATGATTTAAGACCATGCATGTATAGAATTACAACAGGTAAACTGATACAAATGCTAAACACAATATCCACCTTAAACAATATCTTTCTTGGAATATTCTTCAACTGAAACAATTTCATTGATTTAAACAAGAAACCTCAAGAAGTAACAACAATCAAGAAAACGATTTTAAAATACAAAAATCAATATGCTCAAATCCAGAAACATTAACGGCACAGTACCTTCAATTGAAAACTTTCCAGCTGTATTCTCAACGCACACAGTTTTATGTTTGACCAAAAGCAATTTCGAACTGAATCCAAGGCAACAAAATGTGCAGGCAAATATGTCCTTGCTGATGTCCTCTGTAGTGGTAGCAAATTCCACTCCAACAACTTTATTCGGACTACTTCCATATTCCTCACCAACATACACCAGTAATTTCTCACCTGCTTGGATTTGACGAGTGCTTTGATAATATATATTATCTTCAGACTGAACGATATGCAGGTTTCGTTCAGAAGTATTCCTAGTAGGATTAATGTATTGCATCCAATTCAAATATTGCGATTTATTTTTGTCCAAAACAAAAGTCTCCCCTTCCATTTCCCAGAGACCTTCTGGTGTGCTAAGCCCAGTGAAAGGACCAAATTTTACACCTGCAGGAATAGTTCTCAAAGCATATATTCGGGTTTGTCCAAAACGATCTTGAATTTCTAAAATATCATTTGGTATATCTGCTGGTGCCCCATTATCTGCACTATTCAATGTATTCTTGTTTAAAATATTCACTAGCATTCCACATCCGATGCAGTAGTCTACATAGTATGCTTCACAATTTTCACAGTCTGTTGGACAAATACACACAGATTAAAAATCATAGCATTTACTGCCCATTGATCTTTTGAATAATTATGGGATGAAACATATATTTAACAGTCTGCTCTCGAAATAGTAAAGTAGTACAGTACATTTGGATGTCAAGAAGCAGTGAATATTTAATTAGCAGTTCAAATAACCTGAACCTCAGTATTTGAGACCTAAATTGGTTTGAAAATGAAATATTAATGCATGGACATTACGATGGAATGAAAATCCTATTATCTGAGATTCTGACCTTCAATAAACAGAATAAACACAACATGCAATTTAAATTTTCAGTTTGCGTTGCGTATTTTTATTTATACTGCAGATGCTTCACCATTATTTATAAACAAACCAATCAGAAATTTTTGATGGAGTAGTTTCAGATTACAACTACAACAAATAGCTATTAATATGCATTTACTTACACAGTAGTCCATTATCAAATTTAATTTTAACGTCATCAGCACTGATCCCTCTGTCAATAGTGCCTTTTTGTACTTCAGTCACTTCATGTGAGGCTAATTCTATTTTAATATTGTTCAAACATGTGGGCTGTTCATGCTGCTCTATTTTGCAATGCCAAATGTGGCCTTGCATATCAGGATTGTCTATAGTAATAACAGTTTCAGAGATACACACTTTATCCTCTAAAAAACTATCTTCTTGGCACTGTTCCTCCTTTATACCAAAAGTGTTTTCCGAAGGTATTGCGTCGTTCGTATAAACTTGGTTAACGTGGTCAGCCATTGTTTATTGTACAAAACGTATTGGTGACTAGAGATGCGAGCGATATATCCAGTAGCAGTTATTAATCACACTCACTACTAGTATGTGACGTGATTACCCAAATGCATGATGTTCTCACTAGGGATGAGCTTAGCAGTGACTTTTCAATACATGTGATCACAGTAACAGTGACTTTAAAATATCAGTGAAAATTGAATGTGATTGTGACCACAACTTACCAGCTTTTATTGAGAAAAATAACGTAACTAATCCTTTGAATAAGAAAAAATGAAGTATGTATTTGCAAGAAATAAAAAGTATTTTCCAAATTTAAGATTTTAGTGCCTTAAATACTTATTCTTTTGTGCTTTTAGCTATTTTTCCCATTCTTGCTTATATTTTTGTAATATTTTCGATTTTATTATTTCAGCTTTTTTAGGAGCGACTGGTGTATCGCAATCACTATCAGACTTACTTGATATTTGACAATTGATGTCGACGATAGAGGCACTTGTGTCAGACGTGATCTCAATGTAAATTTAAGCGCTTTAAAAATAAAAACTTAAGTGTTTACAATGAGGGGCGAGTGTAATTAACGCCACTATAGTGGATATTCCAACAATGTATTTCAGCTGGTCAATAATGCGTTCAAAAATCCCAGACCTAAATTGAGAAGAATAGATTATTACAATACCATTACAAAGGATTATAAGATCTAATACATACCAGTAATAAAATATAGTGAAATGACGGTATTGTCTAATTGCTGTGACGAAGGATTACTGCTATGATGCGATTCTAGGTATTAACGTGGTAATACCTATGTAGGTATTAGGAAACAATATCGTCATTGAAAGAATAATTGTTACATTGTTTGAAATAGACATTTATTACAGAGTGATAAACAGTTCCGATTTTCCAAAGGTTGTTAATAGAATTTTACAAAATTTCTAATGTGAGGGATAATTACATTCTGAGAATTGTGTTATAGGTGAAGTAATTTAAATATAGTAAAGTATTTATATGTTTTAAATTACATTATTTGAATACAATAAGCCGGGAATGGTAAAGATTATAGAGTTATAATCACATCACTTAAATAGATGCGAATATACAAGTGCATCCAAAACAAAAGAAACAATACTAAAATTACTTAATTAAACAGCACTTCTGGCAGTGGCGGCTCTTTAATGAGAGCAAGTGAGCAATTGCACCCCCTGGAATTTTGAAACAAAACAAACCAAGCGGCGACTAACTGTGAAAGTATTTATTTATTACGTATTCATTGTTATTGAACAGGAACGTGGCGTGTGCGGCACGCGTAACAACCTACATGCACCGATCGTCGTCACAGATATAATGACGACTAACAGCGCACGAGCAACTATTCGAATGTTTACCCCTTCCACCGAGAGAAACATACCCATGAGCAAATCCCTACCGATGCTCCGTTAAGCCACTAACATTACATTGAAGGTGGGGAGAACTGTATTTTGTTCTAATTCCATATCGTATAATACATAGCCTGTGAGCAAGATTCCCAGTCTGCTCACCGCTGTTGGTTCTGCATCTCCACATAATACGTAACGGTCCCGCTTGATTTAATATTTTTATCTATGTACAGGGGTCGATTAATATTTTAATAATTATTTGAATTAAAATACGATATTTCCAGAACGCGTATGCCCCGTTTCTTTAATGGGGAAAAGGATTGTTTTTAACATTGATGTGCCCTTATGTAATAATTTTATTTAAACGATTACGCATACATGCAGAGTGGGCGGAGCTAGCTGAAATTAATTTCTCTCTTCTGATTAAAGTAAAATTCGGCACTTGGGAGGTTTTGTGGTGAAATGTCAAAACAAAAAACAACATGGCCGGAGAATTTTCTGAAAATTGACGTATAAATGTGACATTTTAGATACGGGGGTGTCTTAGGTCGCCGAACGCAAATCCAAAATCAAAATGTCAAAAAAAAACAAAATGGCAGAAGACCTTTTGAAAATTGACGTATGAATGTGAAATTTTAGATGCGGGGGTGTCTTAGGTCACCGATCACGAATCCATAATCAAAATGTCAAAAAAAAAAAAACAAAATGGCAGAAGACCTTTTGAAAATTGACGTATAAATGTGAAATTTTAGATACGGGGGTGTCTTAGGTCGCCGATCACAAATCCAAAATCTAAATGTCAAAAAAAAAATGGCGGAAAATTTTCTTGAAAATTGACGTATGAATGTGAAATTTTAGATACGGGGGTGTCAGGTCACCGATCACAAATCCAAAATGAAAATGTTAAAAAAAACAAAATGGCCGAACAGTTTTTTGAAAATTGACGTATGAATGTGAAATTTTGGATACGGGGGTGTTTATGGTCGCTTATTACGTCTTCAATTTGACGATTCTTCGAAGCGTGATTGAACAGGTCTTAAATTTAATACTTCATTTTTTCTTAACGACAGTAGATTCGAAAACATCAGAATATTATTACCTTTCTCGCTCTTGAGTGTGTACCAGTTTGTGTAAAAACAGTTCGAGAAGAATTTTAAATAAAATATACTATTGGCTAAATAAAATATATGCTGCATGACATGGAAAGTGCAACACCAAGAATGGGTGCGAATTTTTTGACCAAACTTGGTAGAAAAGTATAACTAGTCAAAAGCAATAATTGATTAAAATTTTGTTGCGATAGATCAAGTGGTCATGACACATCTGACACTTCATTCAGTTTTCGCTGACATTAATGTGTGGTGTATTAATTGTTTGTTTGAAATTAATTTCAACGGTTTTGTCTTATTATACCTTTGTTTAACGTGTTTAAAGAGTTTTATTATGCCTAGAGTGCGGCAACGTGGAAATTATCGCCAATTAAGCGAATTCGAAATAGGTCGAATTGTTGGTTTGCGAGAAGGTGGTTTTTCATACAGGGAAATTGCAAATCGCCTTAACCGGAACCAATCCACCATTATGCGCTGTTATCAATCATGGACTAGGGAAGGTCAGGAAAGACGCCAAAGAGGAACCGGAGGCCGAAGAAGAACTAATGAGATACAGGACCGCCGCCTTCGCTTAATGGCACTAAGAGACAGGTTTTCCAGTACCAGATCAATTGCTGACGTGTGGTTAGGTAATATTGGTCGTCCTGTAACCCTTCGAACCGTTTATCGTCGAATTAGGGGTTTCGGCTTACAATCTTATCGTCCACATCTTGTGTTACCACTTACGGCTCAACACCGACAGCAACGTTTGGAGTGGTGTAGATTGCGACTGCACTGGAACGTGGAGTGGCACAGGGTGGTATTCAGTGATGAATCTCGATTTTGTCTAGGTATGCATGATGGCCGTATGAGGGTCAGACGAAGACGTGGGGAACGTCGTGATATTCAGTTTTCCGTTGAAAGGCATGTGCATCGAGCAGTGGGTGTTATGGTATGGGGTGCTATAGCATATGGGAGTAGGTCTCAATTGGTGTTCATCCAAACCATCATGAACGCCCAGCGTTACATTGATGAGGTGGTAGAACCCCATATTCTACCATATCTTCAAACGCTCGAAGACCCAATTTTCCAGCAGGATAATGCCCCTCCCCACGTAGCGAGAATTTCTATAAATCGCTTGGAAGAGGCTCATGTCAATATCTTGCCATGGCCACCCAAATCCCCCGACCTCTCGCCAATAGAACATGTGTGGGACATTATGGGACGAAAACTTATGAATTTAGCCAATCTCCCGCAGACACTAATAGCTCTCCGGCATGAATTACAGGTTGCTTGGGACACCATACCCCAAGAGGATATCGACCACCTAGTCGAATCAATGCCACGAAGAGTGAGGGAGTGTGACACTAATAGGGGCGGTTCAACACATTATTAATAAAAATTATGTTAAATTGTGTTAGTCTTTTGTTTTTTTTCTTTGAAATTTTAATCAATTATTGCCTTTGACTAGTTATACGTTTCTACCAAGTTTGGTCAAAAAATCCGCACCCCTTCTTGGTGTTGCAGTTTCCATGTCATACAGTATATGTAGGGGTGCTTCGAAAACAAACTGTACAATGAACAGTACCTGTCTGGAACAGTATGTCGGTGAAACTTATAAAGATTGGGTAAGCGTTCTTGTATTATACTTTTTAATTTTGAAATTATGCACTCCCTATGTGAACTACCCCGAGCCGCCACTGACTTCTGGCAAACCGGAAAAACTGTGACTGAATGAAGTTCTTTAACTTTAAAAATCCATTTAACAGCCACTGGAGGAAGATTCTTGTGTTTTACACACTCATGATCATACATTTATAAGATGATGTTCGTATTTTAAATTAAATATTTAGACATGATTCTGGCGATAGGACAAACGGACATAGATGTCTGCAAGACTTAATAACATGCATGCGTTATGTAACTAAATAATTTTTGTTGTTTTTTGGTCACATATATAACAATTTTTTTTTTAATGGTTAGTTTTTATATGTCGTTCTAAAGAATATTTATCATTTGTTTTATATTCACATTTGTCACACTTATAATCAAACTGTTTCAAATGCTTTGTTTTTATATGTCTTTCTAAACTATCTTTGCGGTTTGTTCTATAATCACAAAAGTCACATTTGAATTTGCATTCTTTCATATGTTTAGTTTTTACATGTGTTTCTAAATAACTTTTACTGTTTGTTCCAAATTTACAAGAATCACATTCATAATCAAATTCTTTTAAATGTTTCCTTTTCATATGTCTTCCTAGATGACATTTGTAGTTTGTTCCAAATTCACAAGACTGACATTTATAATAAAATTGTTTCAAATGTTTAGTTTTTATATGTGCTTCGAAATAACATTTTCTGTTTGTTCGATATTCACAAGAGTCACATTTGTAATCAAACTCCTTCAAATGGTTAGTTTTTATATGTTTTTCTAAATTACTTGTGTCGTTTGTTCTAAATTCACAAGAATCACATTTATAATCAAATTTCTTCAAATGTTTAATTTTTATATGTCTTTCTAAACAAAATTTGCTGTTTGTTTCAAATCTACATGAATTACATTTATAATCAAATTGTTTCAAATGTTTAGTTTTTATATGTATTCTCAAAGATTGTTTGTATTTTGCTCGAAACATACACAGCGAACATTTAAATATTTTGTTTTGATCTTGTGAGGTCGATTGTTCAACTTCTATCTCTGTATTCCTATAATCAATCGTTGAATGTTCTTGGTCGTCCTTGCGTCCAATATAAGCGTGCGTATTTTCCACGTGCAGCCTGAGGGCTTCTTTAGTCTTGAAACGTCTGTGACAAATTTCACATTTATACATTTTCACTTCGTAATGCTGGTTGTTGGTGTGCTTTTTGAGATCTGCTTGGTACTTCGTCCTGTACTTGCACTGCTCACATTTATAGAGTGGATGGACACACTTATTGTATCCGTTCAATGCTGCTGTCGCTTCTTTGACTGGTGGTGTCCGTAGGATGCCGTTTCTGAAAATAAATAAATATTTTTAATCTCATGGTTAAGGAAAGAGTTAATTTCACCACCAAAGTAGTAAGGGTTCATGTTAATACGTCGCTATTCCTTACGTTTCTTACGTGTCACTTACGTAACGAATAAGTGATACCTATGAACAAATGAAACGATAATTACAATGCATACCGGATCACATGCCGACAAAAACCTTTTTAAGTTTATGTATAAGAGGGGCATTTACCAACTGCATCTGGGCAAATCGAAACTTATGCAACTTGTATTACTAGCGGGACGGTAGATGCAAGGGGGTGTAAGTAGGTGGAGCTAGACGATATTCGGGTTTCGATCAGAGCGCTTCGGTTTTACTCACAGATTCTGTCGCTATGTAGATCGGGAAAAGAAGCTCCGTTCTGGCGCTTCTAAACCGGTAATTTAATAGTAATAATAATTAAATACCGGCTTTACTTTATGAGTAAAATAACATAAGATAAAAAACACTATCCATTCCATTTAAAAAATGTAGTTTTTTCCATGTGAAATTTGTGATATTGCTTTCGTTTCCTAAACATTCTGTTAAAAAAAAACAATTTTAACAATTCTTAAAAGTTATTGCAAGTATAAACTACTCACATACCAAAAATTTCGATTCTGGGATCAAACATATTGCCGTGATCCTTATTGTTTAAGCATTTTAAAATAGTTAGACAATTAAGTATTAGAATAAGAAAATAATTTTTAGTTGTAAACATAATTGCTAAAAATGAATTATGTGTTGCATAACCTCTAAGGCGCAACATTATGATAAAAGGTATATAATAATTTGAGATTGAAATAAATTTATATGATAAAAGGTATAGAAATAAACACAAAAATAAATTCAGGTATTCTATATTTATAGAAACGAGGAGCACAAGGTGTGTTCATGATATACAAAAACAGAATCAATGAAAAGGTGAAACTAGACATGCACGACATGAAAACATCTTTCAAAGTGAATAGACGTAGTCAATAAATTTGTAAAAAGGATTGTTATCTGTTAGACATTTTATGGTCACATTTAACAATACAATAAATACCTGATACTTATATTTAATAGTATATTTAAAAGGATATATAAAAAAAAGTGTTCTCTATTCGACACGATTTAAATAAAGTAAAGGCTTCAGAAATAGCAGGATAAATCTGGTTTAATCCGGAAAAGCTTCAGAAATAATAGGATAAATCTGGTTTAATCTGAATAAATCTACAAAGAGAAAAATAATGTTAACGTTGTTAACAGCTACGTGCAAATCAACCTACACGAATATGAGAGAAGGTGGCTGGAAGACAGGGATAAAGCTGTCGAGGTCCATGTTCCTGACAAGGTGATCATAAAAGGAAGAATCCCATCTGTATGCAATGTATTTCCGATTATTTCCAACGAAAATATCTACAAGAAGAAAATACGGATAGTGTTAAATAATGGGAAAAGGAAGTATTTAAACAGTGATGAAAGAGGCAACAAATTCATTTACAAATACAATGAAGGATGGCGTTAATAGAAAAAGAATATACCTACTCAAGACAAAGAATCGCGAATGTGCATGGACTTTAATAATAAACAATTTGTGTGTGTACAATTTTTAACTGTCAAAAACTGTATAGGTATAGTTCAACCTGGGGGAAAACTTGAAGAAAACAAATATGAACAGGGCAACACCAACATAAACATTAGTGCGTGAGTTGTGGCGCTGCAGACGGATAATCGTGTTTTTTCGAGGACCGAGGTGATAAAAAGGAGCGAACGAGGATAGAAGGAAGAAGCTGCCGATCTTTTGAATTGATCGAACGTAAAAATTTTGTTCATACGCACATGATTGCAGGTATACTAATACACTGCATAAAATCATTTTAGTTGAATGTATTAAGTTATTTTGATTTCAATAAGTAGTTTAGTTTTCATATAATAATTAATTCATTGTTACTTTGTTTAATTTCATTATTTTTTTTTATTATCAAAATGGTAGATAGTTACCAAGAGGAATTTGATAATGTATATCAATATTATAAGTAAGTTTTCTTTGAAATAAATTCATGGTACATAATTGATGGTGTGGGGCGTGTGCTAAAGATGCTCCGTGAGAATGTTCATTTTTAGTAAAGCGTTTGACATCGTCAATATTTTGAATAAAATATTTTTTTTTTGCTAAAGTAGATTAATTTTAACCATGGGAGTATTGTTAATGATGTAAAAAGGGCATTAAAGGTACTACGTGAAAATGTTTGCAAGCGATGTTTACTGTGCATTATTAACAATTTATTAGATAAAATTTAATAAAGATTTCAAGCATTTTTGAATACGTAAAGGTATAAGCATTTTTGATGGACAAGTAGCCAATTTGTGGTATGTACAACGTGCGAATATTTGCATATGGCAATTGGTGGGAGTCTTATCAAGGTGTTTTTTTTTACTTTGCGAGATTTTAGATAACCAGAGGCATTTCGTGCAAATGAATGTCTTTGTTGAAATAAAATTTAGCGTCGTAAGGGAAAATTTTATTTCTTTGAAATTATACGATATTAAAAGTTTGAAGATAGAAAAATAATATTTTACTTAAATCCATGTAATAGATTAAAAGCAACGTGTTTTCGCATATACAGTAGACGCGCGATAGTGTGAACATCGGGTAACGGAAATTCGGGATAACGTGAACAATCATTTTCATAACACTGATGGCCGTATAAAGTGAACAAACCGACATTCGATAACGGAAACGCTTATTTCATGCGACGGTATTTCCGCGGGCTGTGTTCGAGTTATATACTGTGATGCGGCTGTACTTTCCCGTATTCTATGACGCTAATTTTCGAACACATAACTGCGTTTATTGCATACACAGTACAGTTGTTATCCGACCGTACCAGGAAGAGTTTGAAGTCGAATTGAATATCATGACGCCACCGAAAAAACCAACGTGCTTGACTCTCCATCAAAAGACGCTTATAATTCAAGAGTTAAAAAAAGATGTAAGTGTGACAAATTTATCAAAAAAATATAATGTAGCAAAATCCACGGTATGTAAGATAAAAAACAAAGAAGAAGTAATTTTACGTGCAGTGACCGATACGTATACAGGACCAGGTAAAAGAAGAACTTTAAAGGAATCTAAACATCCAGAAATGGAGAAAAAGTTATACAAACGGTTTTTGAATAAACGAAAAAAAATGTTATGGTCAGTGGGGATATGATAAAGGAAAAGGCGAAAGCGTTACATTTTGAAATCAATGATAATATAAATCAGGGGTCTCCAAACTACGGCCCGAGGGCCACATCCGGCCCGCGGACAGATTTTGTCCGGCCCGCGGAGAGCTAGCATACTTGAAAACTCCTTTTAGAGAACATATTTTTTATAGCAAATTAAATTTAGTTCACTGAAGTATTCTAATTTTATGTTGAATAATTATTAATATGACATCTACATTGATATGGTCATGGGCTAACTACTCATAACATTGTTGTAGGCTTATTGTTATTGTTTTTGTGATAAGTTGGATAAAGAAACACAGAATTGTAATGAGTAAAGACATGTATAATATGCAGAAAATTTTACTTCAGTATATAATAACTAACAAATTATTGAAATGAATCCAACTAACAGTTTATACATTTTAAATAAAAACATAACTTATAATAAGCATAATGACATATGAAATACTAATGAGATTTGTGTAATTGAGATTTTCCACTGACAATAGTTTGTAGTTGTGGACTAATTTTACTTGTACCAATTATTAAAAGAGATTTAAGATGCTCATTAGTTAATTTAGATCTGTAAACATTTTTTGTGTACTTCATTTTGGAGAAGGTCTTCTCACACAAATAAGTAGCACCAAAAACAGAAAACAGCCCACGAGCAAATTTATGCAAATTATCAAATTGTGTCAGTGGAAGACTCTTATAAAATTCCAACAAAGATGAGTTTTGATATTTGTTCTTAATTATATCACTGCACTGTAGATCAATTATTTCCATTTGAAGTTCCGGGGCTAGGGTTTCAATGTCAGTATCAAAAGGATTCTGAAAAATCTTAATTTGATTCGCAATGGCATCAAAGTCCGAGAAACGAGTATCAAAATTTATTTTCAAAGCACTCAAAGTTTCGATTGCAAAATCGATAGGAAACTCAGTCTCAGTAGTGTGGCTGAATATTTCACATGTTTTAAAATGTGAAAAACATTTACTTCGTAGTTGTGATTGAAACAGTATCAATTTCTTCCGGAATGATTTGATATTAGTGTATAAATCAGGAAGATGCTGGTTTTCTCCTTGCAATCTCAAATTCAGTTCGTTCACATGTTTTGTCAAATCAACATAGAATGCTAACTTCCACAGCCATGCGTTGTTTTGTAATTCAGTAAGAGGGCGATGCTTTTCATTCAAAAAAATTTCGATCACTGCTCGAAGTTCAAAAAAGCGCTGAAGGACTTTCCCACAACTAAGCCAACGTACGGCAGTATGATAAGGTAAGTCATTTTCTCCAATCTCTTCAATAAATTGTCGGAATTGTCGGTGATTCAGCCCAAAAGATCTGATAAAATTAACAGTTGATCTGACTGGTTTCAGAACTTCAGACATATCCAAACATTTTCCGCACAAAGACTGTTGATGAATGATACAATGTAAGACTAATGGTTTTAAACCACCGTCATTTTCTACAGCCTTTGACACAAGAGCGACCACTCCTTTATCTTTCCCACTCATGTTTTTGCCTCCATCAGTTGTAATACATTTCAAGTTTTTCCATCGAAGGTTCTTTTGATTAATGGCCATTTCAACTCCTTTAAAAATATCTGTACCAGTAGTTGTGCCATGAATACTATTCATATCAAGAAGTTCTTCATGCACTTCATAGCTTTTATCTACTCCTCGAATATAAATCAACACCTGAGCAGTATCTGACACATCCGTTGACTCATCCAAGGCCAAAGAAAACCACTCAACATGTCCATTTTTGTCGAACAGTTGAGAGGATATATTTTCAGCGATGTTTTCTACCCTTCGAGCCACAGTGTTTGCTGACATACTGACACTTTTTAATAAATTTACCTTTTCAGGGCACATTTCTTCGGCTACTGCAATTATGCATTCTTTGATCATTTCTCCATCGGTGAATGGTTTTCCACGTTTTGCAATTTCAAGAGCCACACGAAAGCTGGCACGCGTTACAGCCTCTTGTTCAGTTTTGAGTTTTGTAAATGAAGATTGCTGCGATTTCAATCCGCGCTCATAGCTTCGAATTTTTCTGTCCGCAAACTTCCTGTATATTTTGAGTAATTTTGAAAATGTTTCGTTTCATAATGACGTTTAATGTTATATTCTTTGAGAACGGCTATGCTTTCATTGCAAATCAAACATAGCGCCTTCTTACTGGACTCAATTACGAAATACTGAATGTTCCACTGATCTTTGAATTTTCTGCATTCACTATCAATTTTTCGCTTCTTTTCCATACTACTAAATCACACACAAAAGCAACAATTCAAATCAAAATACTGTTACAAAGATGTCTTAAACTTAAACACGCACAAACACGTTTTAAGGAGGTACGCACTATTTTATTTCACAACAGTGTCATAGGAACTGACTTGTGGTTGCGCCACTAGCCTTCTTATATATTCCAATTACTGCCATCTAGAAGTGAGTGGAAGACACCAGAACTTTCTCGAACCAACGAGATTATTCTGTACGTGCTATTAGCGCCATCTGTTAGCGATAGAAGGTACTACCTATTTCCGCTTGTGTCCACCAGATGTCGTGTCACGTTACTCCTCATGGCTCGTACTCTACGACTAATCTAGAAATTACAGATAATGACAGGAAAATTAATAATATGCAGTGTTGCCGTTTTGCAGCCTTTTTTAAACGTTGCGTACTTTTTCGGACTTTTTTTCATCAGTGGACTATTTCACTTTTTACCACCGGCAACAATGATAATATGGTTTTGGCCCTCGGAACTTACTGGAGTAATCAGTATGGCCCTAAGGCTGGAAAGTTTGGAGACCCATGATATAAATGAAGAATTTAGTGCCAGTGATGACTGGCTACAACGCTTTAAGAAAAGGTTTGGAATTCGATATTTAAAAATTACGGGAGAGAAATTTTCATCCCAACCAGAACTAGTAGAGCCGTTTAAAGTGCAGTTAAAAGATAAAATTCAACAACTGGGAATTACACTGGATCAGCTGTATAATGCTGATGAAATAGCATTGTACTGGAAGCTTCTACCCGAGAAGACATTTGTTTCATTTCAAGAAAAGACAGCTCCTGGCAGGAAACTAGAAAAGCAGCGATTAACATTTCTGGCTTGTACTAATGCTAGTGGAAATCATAAAGTCAAGCCTTTAGTAATTGGCAAAGCCAAAAATCCAAGACCATTTAGAAATTTTTCACTTCCTGTAGACTACAACAATTCTAAATCGGCTTGGATGACAGAGTCAATTTTTAAGACTTGGTTCCACCATTCTTTTGTTCCTCAGGTAAGTTTCGCATGTAAACTTATGTAATTTATTAAACAGTGAGTTCTACTGGTAGGTTACACGTTTTCTAAAATCAAAAGGTCTTCCAATAAAAGCATTACTTCTCTTGGATAATGCTCCGTCGAGGATGATTTGCCACTTGCCGAATTACTGCGAAAATGAAGAGAAAGCCAAGCAAGAGCAATAACTGAATCACGTGATATGTTAAACATGTTATTACCGCAAGTATGTAATTCGTGAATATCATAACTTTTAGTATCTACATGTAAAGTTATTTCTAGGTTGAATTTACTGACACAGATATAATTAATTGGAATGATGTGGATACACAAGTGGAAGGTACTAATGAAGATGAAAATGAAAATCTATCTGAGGAAACTGCAGAAAACTCAAAAAAGACGGTTACCCTAGACAGTGCAATAAATGCTTTGAACATCTCAATTCAATGGGCAGAAGAAAGTGGAGTTCATTGTAACCACGTTCAATCACTAAAAGACCTGAGAGAAATTGCTGTATCGCAAAAGGTGAAACAACATAGAAAGCAAACCAAAATATCGGATTTTTTTTAAAAATCATATTTATTTATTATTAAATGTTAATATATTGTAAAATGGTCATAAGTCATAATAAACAAGTATTTATATATATAACATATTATTTGTACAGGCTCATCATATCTTTTAAGCATCAAATTACCCTCTCGTTAACGTGAACAATTCGTTAGGGTGAACACTGTGTTTTATTTTGTTCACGGTACTGCGCGTCTACTGTATATATATATAAAAGGAATTATCGCGGATACATGAAATAAAAGAAAGAGAAAAATAATGGGTAAATTCCGCTGTAGAGCAACCGTAGACACGTGTTTCTGACTCATTGGTCGTCATCGGTACGGTGTAGCCAAGGAATAAGGTGGGATAACCTTGGAGATGTATGCAATATACGGAAGACCATCAGGAGACAGACCACCATTTGTAGCTTCAGTTAGAAGATCCTCAATTTGAGGACAACAACTAACGTCGCCACGAGGAAGACAATGTCAACCTGCGTGCCATCCGAAAACCCAGGAAAGATAAATAAAAGGAATTATCGCGGATACATGAAATAAAAGAAAGAGGAAAAATATATATATATTTTGTTTGTGGTTGGAATAATAAAAGGGCAATTTCTTTTAACGGCCACATGTGGAAAAAGAATTTCTTTACTGTTGTTGTTATTGAATATTGAATTTAATACAAATGTTTTATGAGATTTAATTTTTTTTTATTATTAACCTTATCCAATTTAGTTTTAAATAAGAAATGTTGTTGACGAATAAAGGAAGGATCACTGCTAGAACTTACAAGAATAATATGAATGTTAATAGGGATTGAATTTATAAACTTATTGAAGTAGTTTCTTTTAACATGTCAACACAATCTCTGCATTCGTTATATATTATGCTACTTTGTATTATCGTTGTTTTTGGTTAATTTCTGCTGGTACAAGATTACTGTATTTTAATTTGAAAGCAAGGTTATGGCAATATGTAAGGCATGACAGCAAAACACATGACATTTATTAGAGAAAATGTTAAATATTTTAAAAACTATTATATAGTATTATAAATATATGAGAGGCGTGTCGATTTTATAGCTGAATCTAAAAATGGAATAAAAGATAGGGTGTTTCATTTGAAAAAATTATATTAGGAGCAGTACTGCTATTCTGAGACAACTTGTATAAACTAAGGCATTTTTAGGCAACGCTCCTTTAAAAATTAAACATTTGTTTGAAAAGTTTTTTTGTACTTTCAAAGGGTATAGACATATCGACCGATACCGCACTATTGGGACACCCGGTATAATATTCGACTTTTCATATTTTACCCCCCCCCCCTGACTTATATTCCGATTCGGGTCAAACAACCGATCGCCTCGAAAATGCGTACGACTAGGTTTTACGGTCTTGATAAAACGGTCTTTCGCCAATATTGAAATGTTTATCGAGCTGCGCGTTTGGTTCAGGTATCCACCTCTTTGACTTACATTTCGATTCGGAGCAAAACACCAATCGTCTCGGAAATGGGTAAAAAAATGGTTGCCGATCGGTTTTAGAGTCTTCCGAATGCATTTCTTATACTAAGAACGTGATAAAACGGTCTTTCGCCAATATTGAAATGTTTATCGAGCTGCGCGTTTGGTTCAGGTATCCACCTCTTTGACTTACATTTCGATTCGGAGCAAAACACCAATCGTCTCGGAAATGGGTAAAAAAATTGTTGCCGATCGGTTTTAGAGTCTTCCGAATGCATTTCTTATACTAAGAACGTGATAAAACGGTCTTTCGCCAATGTTGAAATTTTTGATTCAGGTAACCCCTCTTTGACTTATAAACCCCATTCTGGGTACGGATTCAATCGGAATGTTTTGCGGAAACCTTTTTTTGCAACTAAGTGGCCAAGCATGTTTAATATGTTGTTTACTTCATGCACTATAGAGTTGTCTATTGTAATCGTACCTGATTGTCGTCTCCCGACAGTGGGTCAGATGACACTCAAGATATTCCTTTTCGTCCATGTATATATTGCAAAACGGACACTGCGTAAGTTCTGAAATTTAAGAGGAACACATCAATTCAGTAACAGTGTTTGATATGAACTATAAAGATCAGGGGAAAGAATGTTATGCTTTTTAAGAGTACAAAATGGCACGTAATTGGCCACTTTGTTGCGCGCTTTTGGCGCATCAATAATACATGATTAATTCAATCTTAAAAATATTAATTCATGTCCCTCTACGTAGATTAGCAATTACTAAATTATCTGAGAATTTCAATTTAATTATAATATCATATTTTTAGACTCCGACTGTACGCTATTTAATATTTTCAAAACGCAAAATATCTTCTAAGTTTAAATACAAATATTCCCATAGCAAGGCTCGTTCATTTTTCTTAATAAATAAGTTCATTATATTACATTTCCACTACGTAGTTATTGCTTTAAAATAACTCAGTTTGCTGTATTCTTTATTTGCTTTACGGCGAGACAATTTTTTGCATGTACTCGAAATGCCGTGAGAACGTGGCGTACGTGTATCTTCGCATGGTTTGGGGCATCATAAAAATTCCTTCTGGAACGTTTGATGGAACCGGCAAACGGATGTGACGTACTAACCCCACGCGAAATAAGCGTGCAATAAAAGCCAACAACTCTAGAAATTAGGATTATTAATATAGATTCATTCATTCAGACAGTACCGGTGGCATATTCGTATCCAGCGTTCAGTATCGCAAGATCGGCCTTTCCGAGTATCCCCGAATGCGTCCTCGTAACCAGCGTGCGGAAACGCATTATGCTTGATTCGATGTAGTATCCAGCGTTCGATATTGCAATTATAATTAAGTCATTCATGGTCAGTTTTGTTTATGTATACTTACCCTAATATGGAGAATTTCTGTTTGCCGCCAGATTTTCCATACATTATTGATAACAACACAGTGAGACTCAAAATCACATTGCAATCCGATGTTGAGGTAAGCTTTTAAATAGCCACGTACTTAGCAGAATATACCGTTTAGTTATTTTTAATTTACTTCTTCGCGATGTGCAAAAAAAATAAATTGAGGTTAAATACTACTGCCATTGCAGATTGTATATAATACAATGGAAGAGTACGCGGTGTCTTGTAATTTTAAAAGTTATGAAAATTATTTATGATGGAAGATATGTTTTTCCATTTTCAGTCGCTATCAGTAAACAAAATATTTCGTTATTTTCATGAAAACTCTCAATAATTGTAAATATTTAGTAAATATGTGTATTGACAATAATTGTTTTTGCACCTATATGCAAACCTAAACCTAAAACTATTTGAGAGTTCTTATAAATATCCCCGCTATAAAAAATATATTGAAGAAAAAATCAAGGATATAGAAATGTGGTGTTTGTATTATAGAAAAAAACTAATTACAAGAGGCACAAATACAAACAATTACATTGAAGTGATGTTTCGCCTATTCAAGGATATCCCTATGGAACGCACCAAAGCTTATAATCTACCACAGTTAGTAGATTTTATTGTCACGGATTTTGATGCGTCATATACACATGAGGAATCTACAAGTAGTACTTCAATCGAAAAAAAGGAAGTTGCGAAGACAAATTGGGATCAATTTATACACACATTTGCTGAATCTGTTCGAAACTCTATCGAGAATAACCCTGAGAATTTCATACCGGCAGTAGATGTTTGCATAAATTCTTATAACAAATATGTTAAGTCGGAGTCAACGTTATTGTCTGCCTTATACAATGCTTTCAAACCAATTACACACGCTAGATCTAATTCGAGCAAAAAAGTATGCAGAAAAGAAAAAAAGATATCTGTTCAACCAACAGCAGTTTCAAGAAGAAAGATTCATGCATGTGGACGTAGAAAAGTGCAAAGTGGGCGAAAAGTTTCTTCCTTAATTAAAAAGAAAGCGAAAGCACCGCACAATTTGCTTTTGTGCGTGCAACAGAATATAGCTTTAGGAGACAATAAGTATTTAAAATAATCAAAATGCTTATTTCTTTAAAAACATATAGGTTTATTTTACGTACTTGTAATAAAAATTTTAACTGACTGTCTGTGTTTTGAATTAAATGTCACTTAAATGTAAAATATTACTTAGTAGCGCCAGTCTCGTCAATATAATGCGATACTGAACGCCGGATACCACGCGAGAGGCCTGAACAATGCGTTCTCGCGCGCTGGATACGTGGACACATTCGGGGGTACTCGGTAAAAATGATCTTGCGATACCGTACGCTGGATACGAAAATGCGTACCGACGGGTGTGTGAGTTGAGAATGTTGGAAACGTAAAGTTTGTTGTTCGGTGGGATTAGCCTAAAACTAAGACATTTTATTAAGTTCGCTGTGAACGTGTCCGATGGACGATTTAAGAGTGTCTTAGTGGAATATATGTCAAGAAAAGGTTTTACTAAATCTCTAATAGGGGTTAACTTGTTTCTTTGGCACACCGTTAGCGGGATTTAAAAAGGCGGATTCGATACCGTAACGATAGGACGACCGACGGACGAAATAACCATCGCATTCCGACAGGCTTCTCACTTTCCCGGTTCAAAAACACCAAAGGGGGCCGTTATAAGAATTACATTTAACTGCAACCTGTCTTCAAGAAATATAGTGTCACCGAAGGGTCTCAAAGGTACTTCAAATATTATTTCACCGTTGCTAGAATTAGCATTCATTTGTACTGGTCGGTGTCCGACGGGAGGATACTATTAATAAATATTGCAGTGATCTTGAGTTTGGTGGTAAATTGTAAATAGGCATATTCAAGATCACTTTGAGATTTAATTTAATTAATTATTATTTTATTTATTTCATCATGATGTGTATATAGATATTCATTAAGTTAATGTTTTGGCAAATTTAATTTTTATTTGCGTAAAATAATATTAGAATAAGCATAAAATATTAAGTGAATTATAACAAGAAAGTGTTTCCCGTACGAAGAATACTGTGACCGGGAGAGATCGACAGTTTGGCCCGGCGAAAACAATATTCTTCGCTAGATGCATTGGACAAATCATGAATGTGTAAACAAGTTGATGTTTACATATTTGTTTACCTTCTTGAAAGCTAGTAATACATCGATTGACCGATAGGTGCAGCACTATCGATATGCATCTTAAGAGGTGGAATCGGTATCGTGCCGAAGATAACCGTACGTTTTTGTGAAGAAAAATATCCATATAAGTCGAGGCACGATCAGAAAACGGGAGATGCTTGGTGAAAATCAGCTCTCTCAAGAGAAAAATAAGAAGTAGGTGGAAACCTCTTCTTCCTCTTAAAATAAAATGTTATATTAACTTAGAAGTTTATTCATGAATCGGAACTTAGAATAATATTTCAAAAAGATTTTACGACACTTCTTATAATATTTTCGTAATAATTTTACTGTATTTTAAGACTGAAGTGGGAGTTTGAAATATTTTTATGAATTAGAAATCATTTTTAATTCGGAAGTTTGGTTTACATTGGGACTTGTAATTATTTTGGGAAATAATTATTTATGTTCGGAACGGTTTTATTTAATTAGAACTTAAAAAAAATTTTTTTTTTTTGTATTATTCTAGAATGTTTTATTTTATATGCAGGGTCATTATACCGTGCGTTATGGTAAAGCATTTTAGTTTATTGTAACGATAAAATTAAATAGCTTAATATTTTTTTTTGAATTAAATATAACACTACAGTTTTAATTAAAATTTTCTTTATTATTTTATCTACAAGATTAGAAGAGTTATAGTTTAATAAATTTGTTTTATGTACATGTAGGATATTTAAGCTGTGAAAGAAATTTAATTTGAAATGGATGAGTTCGAAATATTATATGAAGAGTTAAGGTGATTTATTAATGTTTATCATAAATGTGTATATAGTGTTGTCAAATTTTTCTTGAGTGGTGTTTTGTATTGGAATCACAGAGCGAGGTAAAATTTTTATTTTATATATATATATTTTTTTTATATTAATTATATTTTATTGTGTTTGTGTATTTGATATTGACGTGTTGGGTAATAGATCAGGGATGTGTGCAATGAATTAAGTAGATGTTTAATTCATAGCATGGAGTCTTGGTGAATCCTTAAAGCACGAATTAGTCTTGGTGGTACTGTTTTGGGAGCGAGCAAAGGCGCCAGGCAGAACTAATCAGGGCTGAGTCAATTAGTTGAATGCACAAAGACACTTTTGTATTACAATTAAATTTATATATATATACCTTAAGGGGTGAGCACATAGTAGTGTATGTTCGAGTTGTGTCCAACGAGTTGAAAAGCATACTCGTAGGGTGGAACTTTGGGGTACCTACCAGTGTGGATTTGCTTTCTGATGGTACTGTCTTGGGAGTGAGCAAAGGCGCCAGGCAGAACTAATTAGGGCAGAGCCATTTTCTTAATGTTTATATTCTAGCAAATGATAAGTCACATAATTTTGTTATTTATAATCCAGTACAATTCATAACATACAATAATTTTTTTTTTATTTGAAATGTTGATTGTTTACATGTATCTTTGACGAATAAAGAAAATAATAATCATATATATTTTAAAAAAAAAACATATAAATTTGTATACGATGTTATTCTTTTATTAATTATAATTTGTTTATTGTTTTGACTATTTGATCATGACATGCATAATTTTATATAATATTTAAGATATATAATTTTTGTAAATATACATACTTGTATAAATTTGAAATTTTCTTTAATATCCTTAATAAACTATATTATAAGGTTTATTTTGCATTTTATTTTCTTTACCTGACCTGGTAATAACTGAAGAGCCAATTCGATTGGAGAATTTACTTATATTTTCTGCCCCTGAGAGAAAATTTTCTTTAGTCATTTTAAACTGACCTAGTTAAATGTAAAATTGCCTAACCTACTATTTTGCAGAAAATTTGTTGAATCTTAGTCTAGCATAAGGCCTAGCACTAAGATGTATGCTTGATTCTGCTTTTATTTACTGATTGAATAATTTAAATTATTTTTATATAAATCTCAATTTTGCAAGAGTCACAGCAATATGTTTGTTCTTTATGCCGTTGAGCAGGCTTGTCAATTTTAATTTAAATAATAAATAATAATTCTATTTCATTTATTAACATTGCTGTTTAGATTATAGCAATAATAATCATATGTTCTTTGTAGTGCTATTGAGCAATACTGTCAATACTTTATCAATATATTGATCGAATAATAATTCTATTTCATTTATTTATTTTGCTGTTTAAAAATACTGTATCTAAATAATTAATGCTGTAAGCCGTTACTTTGTGATAATCCATATTAAAACAATAAAAACACATTTACTTTGTTGTATCACTATATTAAACAAATGGTGTGACCGCGGTTTCGACCAACATGGCCATTAACGAACACAGTGTTGATTCAACACTGTGTTTGTATTGTTTTAATACTGTATCTGTTCTGTAATCCAGTTGTGTATCTCGGCAACCGTATATCGTACAACCTCGCGGAAAAAATCTTGATAGTAAAATGGATGACGGGAATTACAACAAAAATATTTTTAAGTTTCCAAAATGATCGCAAGGGCGCGCAATTCTCAAGATGAATTAAAAATTCGATAATTTTTCATTATATTCTAGATTAACATAGATTAAAAAAATTACTAGCAAAATTTTTAGACGTTTTTATACAACTTTCATTTGAAACTTTTTGATCTAACTCCCATACGAAGGGGAGAGTGGAGGGGGGTATGTCTGCGCACAAAAGTAGGTATAACATTGGTTTGCCCCAACGGATTTTAATGTTTCTGGGCTCATTAGATAGAGAATTTTACAAAGAATTGAAGGATATGTAGCACGAAATTACGTGGTTGTCAAAGAAAATAACAGGGAGCGCTGTTCTTAATGTATGTATATTTATTGTTTTTTCTTTAAAATTTCAAATGGAACGGTATATTTTTGATATCGTAGAATTGAAACACATAAAAAACTGAAGAGAATGATGAAAACCGGAAGTTGCTACCTTTTTTGTTGACGAAGATATAGGTCATACGAAGACAATCCATAAAAATAAAACTCTTTAAATATAAATTTATTTATTTATTGGGAGTAATAATTTTATTTTAATTTTAATAGGGTCTCTAGACAGTTTATAGTACGTTCTCACTTGAAATTTCATCATACTCTTCGCTAAATGTATTTATTTCAATCTTTTTATCGATTTCTTAATTCATTGCATATGTTACGTTAGATTCTCCTTTTAAATGTTTTTAAATACTCTAGCTATTATTTTTTAAATATCATTTCTTATCCTTTCCAACATTGAAATAAAATAATAATAGTGAACAGTGTAGTTTGCTTTTTTTTTAATTTTCATCATACAACATGGCATGCACAGTGATATTAAATTACATTATGATGAGATTTCCAAGGTAGGCCATGAAAATCGAAATGCAAAGATATTAGTGTCACTTGTAGTTAAACTTTTTGTACGTATTTAGCAAATTAAGCCTTTTTGGGCACCTGCACATACTTATTAAGTTTGTAAAATGTCGTATTCTAACGTTGAAGCTTATGACATGATCAGCATGTATGTTCAATGCTTTGAAAATGCATTCTTGTTTCGGGGAAATATTCCCTAAATTATCCCGAAAGAAGACATTATTGAGTTTTTATTCACCTTGCCAGATGTTCTTGATGTTTATTTATGGGGCAGAATAAAAGACATAGTTTATCACAAAAAGCCGAGTACAACAATTGCTGCCTCCGAAATGGAAGTAACTCTGCTCTCTACTAATCGACAAGTAAACGGGTATTGAAAATGAAGGTGAACACTTTGAACATTTGTTTGAAAGGAAAAAGAAAAATCCTTGCAATGTGTAAATATTATTTCTGAGCGCAGTACAAACACCCTAGTCAATAGTCCAACAGCTACTGCTAACTTGAGCTTGTATCGGTGGCGCTCGCATTGAAGAGGAAAGGTGGGGTGCCATGTTGTCACGTATTGCATGAATTAATCGCCTATGCCTAATGAAAATTGACACGTGCTGTATAATAGGTTCTTTTATTTACTTTAATTTCAGGCGAGGATGATTTAGATATCAATTTGTGTACCCTTTCGTTACTAATGAGTAAATGATTTGATTATAATTAATGCATTATATCATATTTTTTTTCTCGTTATTGTCTACTTAGTTCATGAGTTATGGAAATTATTTTTGCTGTTTTCCTATAATTAGATCTACCTATATCAGTTGGGTAATAAAGATATATTATTATTATTATTATTATTATTTTATTTCAATGTCTAAAAAGGCAAGACATGAAATTTAAAAACAGCTAGAGAATTTGAAAACATTTAAGAAGAAAATCTATTGTAACATATGCAAGAATTAAGAAATAGGTGAGAAGATTGAAATAAATACATTTAAGGCTTGCGCGCACTAGACCGGGCCAACCGGCAACGGACCGCACAGCAACGGAACGGGAATTTATTTTTCCATGGTACATAAACGAAGCAGCGCGCACTACTCGGCAACGGAAGGAAACGTTGCGGCCGGTCGTCGGCGGAAATCTCCGGCGAGAATACTTTCGCCGGTGGTTCGTTGCGTTGCGTCGTGAGGTGAAGTAGTGCGCGCTGTTTTTTGACCACAAAAGAGAATGGACGAAGAAAAATTAATAATCCTTGTTAGCGGCTACAAGGAATTGTTTGATTTTTCTGCGTTCTGCTGGTGGAATGGAGCATCTGAACGTTGTATTTTGTTTTGTCAGATCAAGTTTTATAATACTCAAAAGTTCTTGAAATTTTTCGTAACTCACTCGGAAATACTGAAAAATTTTTTCTTCATGTTCTACTAATTGAGGAAATAAAGTGGCAAATTCACTTTCGATTTTCCTCTTTTTACAGATTTCGTGTACCCATTTTCGTTTTCTTTTTTGTTTAACAACTGTATTTTGTTTTTCCTCTTCCTCACACAGTAAACTTATAATTATAATCTTTGGATCCATCGTAACTAACAGAGATGGGCAATTACCTTCGAATAATAATTAATTACAATTACAAAATACTTTTTCCTAAAAGGAATTAATTACAATTACAAAGTACAAGAGATTAAGTAAGGAATTTTTCCTCTAATTACAATTACAAACAAAATGTAATTGACAGTTACTTTTCTAATTACAATTACAATTACATTTGTTTATAAAATCCGAGGAAAAACGTTTTTTTCAGTTATTAGTCTTTTGTTGTATATAATATACAAATCGGAACTTAAAATAGGAAATGGGAAAGAAATCAACTATATTCCAACCCACCTGTATAAAAAACAACGTAATTTATTATATAAAAAACAAAAGAAATAAAGCAACTATTCAAGTATAACGTAAAATATGTGATTAAAATAATTAGTAACAAAAAATTGCACCATAAAACTAGGAATGAAAATAAGGTAATTAGGGTACATTACTTACCCTGGGGTGACAAATGTGGGGTAGTATAAGGAATCATATGTATTTCCTCAAAATTATTGCTACTGAAATAATTATTAAACCATTACATTTTGTAGTGTATTTTTGTATGCAGTGCTTTTTTTAACCCCATTTTATACTTTTTCTTCAATTATTTAAAATATCTTACTGTTGAGCTCTAAAATAATATTATTCTTATTGAAACACCCAAAAAAAAACGACTTGAAATTGAAATTTTCCGTAAAAATCAATGGCTAGTTTTTTAATAAAGCGCTGTAAAGGTAACATATACCTTAAATAAACTTATTTTCACCTTCGGAAAGTATTGAAATAAGTACTTTTTATAGTTACATTCAATATAAAGTACTCAAACATTTGGTATTGTTGGTTGGATGATTTAAAATGATCATTTAACTGTATATTTTGTTGGTTTTCATTACAACTAACTTTTCAAAATTTGTGTCTGAAATGGCATGTCTTTTGGCTGCATGAATCATAGTTGCGAATGAAAATAATCGTTCGACGGGTGCTGAAGATGGTAGTGCAGTATTGTGTTTAAAAAACACTTGCTTAATGAGAGGGTAACTTTCTACCATGGGAAAGTTTTGTCTTATATCATCCAGATACTGTAAAATTTCAAGATGAATTTTATTTTTAATTTCATTGTCAGCTGATTGTGTGATTCCTTCAGTTCCTTCATTAAAATCAAATAAGCTACTATTGTTAACTTCCTTCTTATAATTATCGGTACCAATATCTGTAACATTCATTAATTCGGACTGTTCGATAGAAATTAATTCTCACTCCGAAATAAGCAGTTGTTTAATATCATGTTTAGATAACACAAAAGTTGACTCGACTAACGGCAACCAACGAAGTTTAAACTCAGGATGTGTAATTGCTCCTAAAAGTGCATAGGTATTCTCTAAAGTTATAAGTTGTTTAAATCTATTATCTAAACCTTTAATGGCACTTTGAAGTATTATATCTCCGCCACTTTTAAACTTCTTTTTACTTAATTTATTTAGCTTATTTTTAAGTGACACTACACTTGGAAGAAGAACGCCATAAAAAGCTTTGTTTTCACCTTTTAAAATATTTATGATCTCTGCTAAAAGTGCAGTGACTTCACAATATTCTTGCAGAGTAAGGAACTCGTATTCAGAAAAGCACGGTATTTTTAATTTTAAAAAGATGGAAAGTTTTTCTTTCACGTCCAGTATTTGTTTGATACTGTCATACATTAAATGCCACCTAGTTATTCCAGGGGAGCTAAGGGTATGTTCTTAATATGAGTTAATTGGAAAAGTAATTTGTAATTGACTTTTAAAAAACTAAAAGTATTTAAATACAAATTACAAATACTTCACGATTTGTCAAACAATTACAATTACAAATAACTTGAAAAGGCAAAGGAATTAATTACTAATTACAATTACTGATTTATAAAGTAATTTTTAATTGCTAATTCCTTTTTGTAAAGTAATTGCCCAGCTCTGGTACCTAAGCGACAAGCGGCCGGTGACTTGCAAAAATTATTTACCGGCTAGTGCGCGTACCCTAAAAAAAATGCCGGCCGCCGTCGCGCGTTCCTTTCCGGGCTGTTGCCGACTAGTGCGCGCAAGCCTTTATGGAAGACTATGATGAAAATTCAAGTGAAAGCGAACTATACACTGTCTAGTGACACTTAAAATTAAAATAAAGTTATTACTCACAATAAATAAATAAATTTATATTAAAAATTGTTAATTTTTTTGGATTGTCTTCGTATGACTATATCTTCGTCAAGAAAAAAGGTAGCAACTTCCGGTTTTCATCATTCTCTTCAGTTTTTTATGCGCTTCAATATTACTATATTAAAAATAATCCGTTCCATTTAAAATTTTAAAGAAAAAGCAAGTAATATACATACATTGAGAACAGCGCCCCCTGTTATTTTCTTTGACAACCACGTTATTTTGTGCTACATGTCCTTCAATTCTTTGTAAGATTCTCTATCTAATGAGCCCAGAAACATTAAAATCCGTTTGTGCAAACCAAAATTAGACCGACTTTTGTACGCAGACATACCCCCCTCCCCTCTTCCCTTCGTATGAGAGTTAGATCAAAAAGTTTCAAATGAAAGTTGGATAAAAACATCTAAAAATTTTGCTAGAAAAATTTTCAATCTATTTTAATCAAGAATTTAATGAAAAATTATCGAATTTTTAATTTAACTTGAGAATTCCGCCCCCTTGCGATCATTTTGGAAACTTAAAAATATTTTAGTTGTAATTTCCGTCGTCCATTTTACTATCAAGATTTTTTCCGCGATGTTGTACGATAAACGGTTGCCGAGATATGGCCGGTGGCCGAGCTTGAACAGACGCCCGGTATATATTTTACATTACCAACGTGTGGCAATGCTACATCTTTATCACAAATAAAAATTATTATTTTTATTTAAAGATATATGCCTTCACAGAAATATGTACCTTTCAAGTTATGCAAAGTTGTTCTAAATTAAGCCTTAAATACATTTATCCTCTTAAAAAAATAAGCCTGTGAGTAAATTTGGTACTTCAGGTTCAAATTTTGAATTTTTTTTTATACAAAAATTATTCAAAATCCTATTCTAAGTACTTCTAGTCTCTTTATAAACCTCTATAGAATGCATACTTTGTGAGATATTTGCAAAAAAATGCTACTCGCTAAGAATAAAAGTATTACTTCGGTCCGAATTTAGATTTTTTTAAGTTCTAAATACTTATACCAAGTGCTTGTCTGCAAGTTGCGGATGCATTTACTGTGTGATAAAACGACGACACCGAGAGTTTGTATGAGTTAGTACGAGAAAGCAATATACAAACTGTTCTATTGGTCGAGTGTAGTGTTGGAAAATATAGATAGCGTTTAATCAGTGCAACAGGAATAGCAGCTGTATTTGCGCATTTCATTTGAATTATGTTAATGGTCGATGTCTTGTCGACTGCCACATTTTTAAATCGCGTTTCGTCCATCTAATTTAGAACAATTACGCGCCAAAATTATTGAATTTTCGAATCATATTACCCCGGAAATGTTAACAAATGGCCGTCGAAATTTTTATAATCAGCTGGGTTACTGCTCAGCTCAAGAGGGTGGTTTATTTGAGCATTTAATAAATAATTACGTACTTCTAGAAATTCCTTTTTCTTTAATAATTCCATTTTTAACTTCCAATGAAATTCCTTGTTTTCGCGTTTATACTTACTGAATCATTTTGTTTAGTTTCATACAAATTTATTGTCTTCTTTCAGAATTTTAGTTTGTTTCCTTTTCTATTTTACAATACTACGGAAATATTTACTTTTTATCTTAATAAGAGTTTTGCTATTGTTACGTTTTCTTTTTTTTATATCAGCTATATTTCTTATCTTTGATATTTTAAGAAAAAAATATTATTTTTAAGTTTTTACAATTGACGATCATTTCTTTTATTTACTCATGTTAAATGACTTAATTCTTGGTTAAATAATTTGTTATTAACAGTAACAGTAGCAATTTTCACGAACTAACGATTTCTGCGGTGTCGACCTTAACGTTGCTCTAATGTTAGGAACAGAGGCTACCACCTATTCGCCCACTTATAGTCGACCAGCTTGTCTAATATATTCATCCGCAGGTAGACCGCGTGCACACTGATTTAAGCAATTATTACATTCAAATTGCATGCCACTTTAGAAATATCATTAATTTCTTCCTTTGAACGAATAAAATTGTAATACCAAGGAGCGCATGTAGAAACCAAATTTCGGAGAAAATTTCAACGTGTACTATCAAAATAAGCTTTTATCAGAAAGAATATATTTTTAATAACTAGACAAATGCATTTGACATTTCCACGAAAAGCAATTGCCTTTAAAATTATCACTTCATACATACCTCCACTTGAAAAAGGTCCGTGGATCTTATTGACACAGGTGATTTTGTGCTGGTCCAAATATATTTTCGAACTGAATCCGAGGCAACAAAACGTACAAGCGAACACATCTTGACAATCCTCTTCTACAGTTGGGACAAAGTCAATTTTGACATTGTTATCAATGCTGTCTTCATATTCCTCACCGAAGTACATTAGTAATTCCTCACCTTCTTGAATGTTACGAGTACTCCGAAAATATAGATTGTGTTTGTATTCGAATATCTTTAGACTTTGTTCACTACATTTCCTGGCAGGATTAACGTACTGCATCCAATTCAATTTTAATTCCTCGTCGTGAACTATGAATTTTCCTCGTTTTAATTTTCGACAGCTCACTGTAGAACTAAGTCCACTGAAAGGACCAAACTTTACTCCTTCGGGAATAACTTTTAATGCGAATATTCCTGTTTGTCCAAAGGAATCTCTTATTTCTAAAATATTACTGGGTAGCTCTCGGGCATTACTAAAGATATTGCTGTTTAAAATATGCACAAGAACTACACATTTTGTGCAATAATCTTCATAACATCCATGACAATATTTGCATACTGTTGAAGAAATATACACATTAAAAAACTATTCCGAATTGGGAATTTATTTTCAAATTCATTCAAAAATTAAAATTATGACACGCAATAAATAAAACTTATGAATGTTAACTATTTACAACAACCACATATATCCATTAAAAATAAGCAATAGGTACTTCATTGATAAACTAAACATATCTCTTAAAGAGGTTAGTTACAGATGTTGCAGTATTCATAAAAATAAATGTTTACCAATTATTATATTGTTCTATTAAATAATATAAGTATATTCACTATCTACAAAAACAATATTTATGACTTACAGAAGAATCTATCATGGAATTTAATTTTTATATCAGCAATACCGATATCATCTTCTACTTTAACATTGCTATTTAAACTATTGTTACATATTTCGGTTACTGATAATTCTGGTTTTGTCATATCCTTAGTGGTGGATATTTCATACTCTTTGATTTTGTAATCCCCTACATCATCCTCTAATTCAGTTTTTATATTAGCAATATCTTCATAAACCAGTATGCTATGAATAGCACTTGTATCATCTTTTAATTCTTGCTTTACAATTGATGTGATCTCTATACAAACTTTGTCCTCCATATCATATTTTTGAAACTCTTCAGCCATCATATGCTATGAAAATGTATATTCAACAGCAGTTAGATGATATAACATTAGAGTAAGAGCCACCGCTTAAAAACCAAGATGATATAGGTGTAACTAGCACATAAACTAGCAGAAGAAAAAGATTACACACATGATTACACAAATACAAAATGAAAGCCATACATAAATACGTTATTGTAATTATAGAGTCATTTCAAAGAATGTAGTAGATGGCGCTTCATAGAACAAATTTTGAAAACATGTTTTGCTGTCGTGTCAAGCACACACAAATGTAATAAATATTGTCGAGTCGCTCTCGTAACATACATACGTTCTAGAATGGTCAAATTTGAAGGTAATGGACGTGAATATTACGTCTAGGATTGACGTCGTGAGGCTGTGACATATTAAATCCAAATGACCTACATTCTGACGTCATTTTGTTAGTCAATATGACGTAGTGACTGACCAAAATTTCACGTCAAAATGACGTGGGTCTGCTAGTTGGGATATAGCAACTGATTGGCTATGGTCAGAGAATAAATATGTTTGTTTAGAACATTTCAGAGATGAAGATTATGTGCCAATGGAACACCAGCGATTTCGATTGTGTAACAATGCTGTAGCATCTTTGAAAATAATACTGGAAACGTCTGCTGTAGGTGAAGTTTCAAGTATTAGTTTTGCTGGTGGTAGTGGACAAAATCTCACTGATGAATTGTTGGCAGGAACACATGAAGTGCCTTCATTAAGTTCTAAAAAGGAGGAAGCTGATCGGATGATCCCATTAGACCAAGATTAGATAGAAAATTGAGAGCACTAAAATGTAATAAATTAATTAAAATGATTATCAGATTAAGTATATAATAGCACACTTTTTCGGAATGTTTTCTGGTTATGAGACTTGTTCTGACACGAGCTGGAGGAAAAAAAGGCAAAGTTACAAAAACTTTTCATAATTTTGCAAGTTTTTATATTGTATTTATGAAATATTATGTAAAACAAAATCAATTTATTTTTATGGTATCTCCTGGTAAATATAAAAGAAAATATGAAGCTTGGAAAAGAAGTCAAGCAAAATCAAGAAAGAAGCTTTATGGCACAACACGAACTATGAAAAATCTAACATCTTACCTGTGTTGCAATTAATATTTTGTAGTTTCTTATTTTATTGTAGATTATTGCAGCTATTGTATATGGATATATGCAGAAAGTATTTAATTGCAGTGTAAAGATAAAGTGTTTAATACCTCAAAAGAAATATCTTTAATAAATATAATATCTATAATAAAAGCAACAAGCATCATTTCATATTTTTATTAATAAAAACTTGTAAACATGAACAAGTATTTTTATTTCACAAAACATTACACTGGATAACAGAAAGCATGAAGAGAATAAAACGTACATTTTTTTCCCCATTGTTTCAGTGCTCTATATGAGATATCTTATATGGGATGTAACCTGCATAATTCACTAGGTGAGTACATAATTTATTTTTTATCTCCACTTCTGTACGTTTCCACCCTTAATGTTGTAAGTAAAAGTTGTTCAGTTAGAGGTCCTCTATAAGGTACACTAGTCATTTTGTAAAAAATCGCCCGACACCTCAACTGCACTTTACCCAATTTGAATTCTAAGCTTAGATAAGTTATATTCTATCCTTGTTTATTAATACTATAGTTATACAACTGAAGGTTAGTTCGGGTAGGTAGCCAATAGAGGGGTTGGGCAGTAGGATGTGCCCATTCATAAATTTCTCCCGCTAAATTTGTTATAGTAAAAGCAGTCTTCTCATAGTAGTAAAGCAAAGCCAATGGGAGCTTAAAGGAAGTGACGCAATTATCCAATTACACCAATCGTGTTTGTTACAATTTTATAGCCGTTTTGCTTTAGATTTAAATATCTTAAAATATTTTGAATTAAGGGATATGATAAGTCTACTGACATTAATTTTTTAAATTCCAAAAATAAGTAATGATGTGATTGTGGATTAGTGATGGGCAAAATCGAATTATTTCAATAACCGGTTACTCACTACTCGAGTGATCTTGATAATCGAATTATCACTCGAGTAGTTTTCACTCGCATCTTCGCCCTGTATTCAATAATAATAATATTTATTAAACTGGCCAACATGTATAATGTATACAATGCAAATGATACAACCCGCAGAATATACTACGACTTTTCCTTGTATAATGTTCTGGTATTCCATAAAAAACTACTTATTATTATTTAAAAAACGGCGTATAAAAGCAAAGTGTACTTTCAAAATTATAAATATACATTTTCATATAGTTCTTCATTTAACAAAACACTAATACTTTCAAGCTTATTTCGTAGGCAGGTTGTTAAGAACACGATAAGCTGGTTGCCGTAAATCGTATATTTAAGTTTCGAACTAATTCATTAGTCATATTTCATTTATCGCTCACCTTACATGCAACACCGACAACCCGGTTCTTTCTTACTCAGGTTGTCGCACTTCTACTTCATTATCCATAAACAATATATGTATATAGCAATAAATAACAGATATTTACAAAAAAAACACACAAATTGCAGATTTAAGTTGCCTTTATTACTTATATTTTGTCACCGGTCAATTAACCAACTGAAGAAGAAATAGACTGTTTCCTAAACATACTGATAATTTTTACATTCTTTATATGATTTTATCTATTTTTGTGCATTTATTTAGTTTTTTATTACATATTAATTATATGAACTAACGCTATTGTTAGTATTTATGTAAATACATGTTGCTTATTAATACTGTATATATTTTTAAATTAAAGATGCACATTTTCCTGGAGCTCTCTATCTAACAAAGCAACTTAATACTTGCTAATACTCTCATCATATACTACACCAATTCCCAGTAAATATATAATCAGTGTCTAAGTAGTAGTGCGACAACGCGAGCGAAAGATAACAACCCGGTACTCAATGCAGGCGACTATTACTTACCAGGTGAAAAATTACCCGGTAGGCGATTTTTCAAAGCAGGCGACGACTACCGGTGACGTGTGATGAAGTACGACCACAAATTAGAATCAGTGGCGCAGTCAAGCCAAAATTTTTATCCGCGGTTTGTATTGCGTGAAGGCCGATATAGAAGGCGCTGGCATCAAATAATTACAGTTTTCAATAACACTAAGCAAATAGCGGGCGATTCAAAATGTATTTGGTAGCGGGAAATTCAAAATTAAGTTTATTAAAAATTAGGGTTTAATACCGCGAGATCAAAAATATATTGATAAAGGTTTGCCATGGAATGTAAAAATCTGTCTTAAGTTATATCATTAAGTGTCATACTGTCATTAATATTTGTCATTTTAAGAGAAAATATAATGCAGTGTGACACTTAATGATATAACTTAAGACAGACTTGTACATTCCATAGCAAACCTTTTTCAATATAATTTTTGATCTCGCGGTACATGATCACACCACTGTCATCAAATTGCATACTATTTACTAGTTCCCGTAGTAATGAGGAATCATTGCTAAGGAAAACAGTATGCAGTACGATATTCAATTACAATGCTGTAACCACACAATAACGTTTTAAAGAAAAGAATTACTTAAATAATTACACTTTAATATTGCTACGTAGAAAAGGTACAAAGTACATTTATGAATATTAATAACTAACATCTAACACGTATGTTTTAGTTAAATTACCAGTACAAAAATAAAGAAACGAAGAATAGCATAATCTACCAAAAGTAGAATATTCGACTAACAAACATATTTTTAAAATTAAGATAGAATTTCTGTTGAAAAAGCACAAGTACCTACTCAAAATACTACAAAGTAGAAAAGGTATACATTTATGATTACTATTGAAAAATTATAACTAACATTCAACATGTGTTTTAGTTAAATTACCAGTACAAAAATAAATTAATGAACAATAGCATAATCTACCAAAAGTAGAATATTCGACTAACAAATATATTTTTATTAATAGAATAAAACACCTTTTTCACAAAAAATAGTTTAATAACTAGATGTCACATTTTGTGTGCACTGCACACATCGTCAGTAGTAACAGTTACTACTGACGATGTGTGCAGTGCACACGAAATGTGACATCTAGTTATTAAACTATATTTAGTGAAAAAGGTGTTTTATTGTATTACTATTTCTATATTTCACAAGTGTTCAACATATATTACTACAAAGATAGTTTTAACAATAAGATAGAATTGCTGTTGAAAGGTACAAGTACCTACTCAAAATACTACAAAGTAGGTAATTAAACCCGATAGATACACAATGACTTAAGCCCATGTTTACTACCACCATTTACAAAATCTTGTATTACATAAATGATGAACATAAAATAAGGTGACATAAATAAAAATATGGATACATAAGATACCTAACAAATTTAGTAGACGTCTTTTCATCAATATATAATTAAAAGAGTGACAATTAGGGCTTAAAAACTAAATAATGTTAATTACATGGCTATAGAAGAAAACAAACAAATTAAACCTGCAATAACTAACACCAAATTGGTTAATTTATTGTTGTCGTAAAACAAATGAGACTTCCAATGATATGGCTGCCTCAAGCTCCGTGGGTGGCCTCATGGGATGGAGTGTTGGCACTGCATTTCTGTTGAGGTGTACTGAATGAGGGTGTGCATAGTATCTTGTGTCAAAATGTAGGCTGCAAAGTTTCTTATTACATGTTGTACTGGCATCTAGCACAGGTTTCATGCCCATTTGCTGTTGCCAAGTTTCGCTCCTATAAAATATAATAATTACAACTGTATACTAACAAATATCAACGATAGTATAAAGGCACATTTTCATTATAGTAAACTGCATAGGAAAATCATTAGGAAAAACCATAAATGCTTCTGTACCAACAAATCTGAAGTTTCTATTAACACTGCTAAACATGGATTGATTGCTTGTGAAAAAACATAATATAGAAACTTAAAAACAAGTAGTAAGTTTTTCGTGTAGTTTAAAGGCTTTCTTATACACCCATAGGGTTAAACTGCAGTTGAGGTGTCGGGCGACTAGTGTACCTTATAGAGAACCTCTAATTGAACACCTTTTTCTTATAAAATTATCAATGCAAACATAGAGAAATGGAGATAAAAAATAAATTAGGTACTGACCAAGTCAATTTTGCAGGTTACATCTCATGTAAGATATCCCATATAGATCATTGAAATCATGAAAATCACTATAATTGATGTTTATTTCACATAATCACACACAATTTAGGTCAATTTGTATGTTTTCTTATGACTTCTGCGATTTTGAAAGCACCATCAAATGTCAACGAAAACAGCTGATATCATGTGATCTCGTATTTACAATTTTGCTAAAATTCAATCAAAGAACGTGGAAATCAAAGGTAATTGTTGTGTTGTGAGCTTAAATAAACATCATTTATTGCGATTTTCATTATTTCAATGCTCTATATGGGATATCTCACATAGGCTGTAACCTGCAAGATTAACTCGGTGAGTACCTAATTTATTTTTTATCTCCATTTCCCTACATTTGCATTGATAATTTTGTAAGAAAAAGTTGTTCAATTAGAGGTCCTTTATAATGTATACTAATCATTTTGTCAAAAATCGCCTGACATCTCAACTACAATTATTCTCACTTATATTATACTCTTAATAATTGCAAACTTTAATTGTTGTAATCGGAAACCAACAAAATCCTTGCTATAACCAGGTGGTCCTTGTTGCACTTAGAATCAGATCTACAAACAAAATATCTCCAGCTCACCTTCGGGTTATATGTCAACTATTAGTGCCATTAGTTACTTGTTCGCATTCTCGGAAAATATGCATCGCTCTTGCTTCTTCGACGCACATACAATGCACCAGCTTCTATCCATATTTTAAGTCTAAAAATGCATTATGTCAACTTAATAAAATTATCATATTACTCTTTACAGAACTTACGGTACGATTATATATATATATATATATATCAGTTTTAGGTGATGGAACGGGTGTTGAGGATGAAGTAGGAGTTAATAACAATATCCCATCATCGTGCTCTTCTTCTGCTTCTTGTATGTTGGGAGATGCTTGACTTTCTATTGATAAATCAATTTTCTCATTGAACGGGTCGAAGGATGAGGTTCCTTGCCGCAATGATACGTGGTCATGTAAAAATTGTAATTTTTTAGAATACCACAATTTCGGTTTGTATACCTGTAAAACATATTCATGTTTAATAGTTACTTAATCTTGAATATCAAAGTTTTGCATAACAAAATTTTATTCATTAATACTATTTGACACTTACCTCATCTTCTCCAGATCCGCTGCGAATGCTCTCTAAAACTTTCTTTTTTTCATTTAAGTAGGTAGAACGTAAAGCATTCCATTTTTTTTTGGATTTCAAAAATGGTGGTTCCGGGTCTATCATTCGCTTTTAATACATTATTTAAAGCTACCTGCCGCTTATTTTTATTATGATACTCCGGATGTTTTATTGCATATAATTAATTTGCTGAGTTGTCCACGACAACTAAACATTAATTAATATATTAATTCGTATATAGCAGTACTTACGAGAATAGTTTTTATACTTTGCAAATAAGAACACAATATAACCTATGAATACAACGCGACTTTCGGAACGACTATGCTATAAACAAAATAATAGTGTGGTTAGTTTGAAGCGCCCTACTACGCCTGCGCGCATCTTATTTATTAATACGAAAATAGGACAGGTTCTAATTTCATACAATAATCTTGTACAAGAAAATTGTATGACGCTTTACATTGTACTATAAAATCGTATCCAATTTTTTGGTATCATTTTATGTGATAGTCTAAAACGGGCTTTACAGACAGAAAAAAGTGGGACAACTCTTGCATAAAATTTTGCTTTATTTTAGTTGTTATTGCATGCTGACTTTTAAAATTTTACCAAATAGTAGTCCCAACCAGAGCCGTCTTTAGCAAAAGCGGGGCCTGGTGCAAAATAGCTTTGTGGGGCCTTTATGTAGGTAAATAGCTCTCGACTCTTCTCTTTCATAAACTACCTACCATCATCCCTCTTTCCCACCTCCACCACAATATCGCTACCATTAAAAAATAAACATTGTAATGTGACTTATCTCAGTTAAAAAAAAACAGCTAAATATTTTGTCATTAATTTTTTTTTATTCTTATTAATACTAAACTATAACAAATTTAAATCCGCTGAAAAGTATTGCCTTAACAATAATATTCTTGCACTACTTAAACTTGATTTTTCTTGCTTTTAATCCAGCGAAGTCGTCAATAATTTCTTCAAAATTGACTTTGGGCGTGGTGTCTGCTTCTATCGATAATGTTGCCAAAGACGTTAATCTTTCTTGGCTCATTGATGATCTTAGGTAAGTCTTTATTAACTTTAGCCGAGAAAAACTCCTTTCTGCGCTAGCAACAGTCACAGGAATAGTAAGTAAAATTCTGTAGGCAATGAACGTGTTGGGATATGGATTTTGTATTCTGTTCATAAATCTTAACACACCAGCAGCGGTTTCAACTTCAGCGGGAAGTAGGTCACGAAGAACTTTTAGTTCTGTGAACGAACAAATCATTTCCACAGATATCCTTTTGCCCTTCAAAACTTAAAGAGGCTTCTAGGGCTTTGCACTTTTCCAACAATTGACCTTGTTCAATTGATTTTAATTCTTTTACACTGTACAAGAATCCCAACATAGTGTTGTAACTGGCAATTTGTTGAAATCTTCTTGAAAGGGAGTGTAATATACAATCTACAATATAATAAAAATACTCAACTTTGAAAATTTGTTCAGCAGATTCTAAAACATGCTCATCTTCTCCTTCGTAATCAAACATTTTTCGTTTCTTCCTTTGCTTGACTATTTGAAACTTTGGCTCTATGTCCAAAAGTTCGCTCATTTCTCTTGCAACCATTATTGCTGCAACAAAACCTTCATTTCTAAATTGCTCAAAAAACAGTACCAGTCCTTGAAGCAACTGCGATGCCATGCCTAAGTGCATTTTTTCAGCCTGCTAGTTTTTGCTTACACTATTTACAGCAAAGAGCACGTCATACCAAATAGCTAATACTACTAAAAACTCAGAGCTTCTTATTTCATTGACAAGGGATGGAGCTTCACTTTTTGCTTTAGGGTCGTCAGTCGCTTCTACTACTTCATCTAAAGCATCGTGTACTTCCTTAATCTGGTAACGAAGTGCTTTTACACTTTCAATTTTACTTTCCCATCTAGTGCCACATGACTTTTTAACGGTGAGGACAGGAACATGTTTTTTTTAAATGTCCCACCGCTTCGTTGATGCTGAGAAAACAACATAAATTCTCTGAACAATTCCGAAAAAAGTTATAGCCTTAGGTGAACATTTTGCGGCATCACAAATCAAGAGATTCAAACTGTGACTTGCACAAGGCATGTAAAACACCCTTGGATTTATTTCTAAAATTCGAGCTTGAACTCCAGAATACGACCCTTTCATATTTGAACCATTGTCGTATCCTTGGCCTCTGCAGTCCTTAATCTCTAAGCCTATTTTGTCTAGTTCCTCTAATAAAACATTAGTTAAATTTTTGCCTGTTGTTGACTTAACGTCTAAGAATTCGAGAAAATGCTCTTCAACAGTCACACCCCCACTTTTATTCTTAGTAGCACTTGCATTGTTTTCAGTCTTAACAAAATGTATCACCGAAGACAACTGCTCTTGGTGGCTGAGATCGGGAGTGCAGTCTAGTAGTACAGAAAAATACTTAGCTGCATTAATGTCTGAAACATTTTTCTCTTTCACCTTTTCAGATAACAGTTTAATCAACTCATTTTGACTATTTGCTCCTAGATAGTGATCGTGAATCTCAGACGATCTGATTCGCCTCAAATGCTCTTGCATCAAAAGTAGTCATCATTTCAATAAGTCCTAAAAAGTTGCCATTGTTTGGCTCATACAGTTTAGAGTTCGATCCCCTGAAAGCAATATTGTGCTGTGCTAAATATTTAATGCCATTAACAATTCTTTTAAGAACTTCACGCCAACGTTCCTTTTCTTTGTTTATCCAATTTCATATGTTGCTTATCAATAGTGGACGCTTCAGCTAAACGTATCTCACAATCCATCCACTTTCCAACATTCTGACCATGAATTGCTGATTTTTCGTGATTATCAAGAGCTCTGCCCAAGTGTGCCCAATCACATACCCTTCGTTAGGTAATTGAGATCCAGTGTCATTTCCATACAATTTGCAGCAAAAACAAAATGCTTTATCAGTACTTTTGCTGTAAACTAGCCAACGTGTGTGCACTTGTTCTCCATTATTCATAGTTCGTTTGTAAAAATTGGCAGAAAAATGTCTTTTTTCTGCATTTTTCGGAAAATTAAAATTTTTTACTTGTAACGGGCCCTTTTCTATTATTTCATCAAATTGGGAGTGAGTTAGTAGATTTGACCATAGAGCAGGATCATAAGCATCTGAAAGTAGTTCAAACCCACCAGTTGAATTTAAAGGGTTACATGATTCTGTTGTTCTGGAAATAGTTTTAACAGGAGCAGGAGTGGCATCAACACTTATACTACCACCAGTCGTCTGATCGACTAACGATTCATTAATGTCAGAATTTGTTTTTTGACCATGAATACTACTTGTACTAGGAGTTATTTCGTTACTCACGTCATCATGAGTTTGAGTTACGTCATGGTCGTCAACTTCTTCACCTCTCGGTTTCAGAAACTTTACCAATGCGCCGGTTTGCGACTCCAAACACTTATCACGTTTGACTTTTTTCTTCTGCTTGTCAAACCCACTTTCATACTTTCTGAATTTATCACGATCTCTCGGCATAATATTGTTACGGATCAGGTTCTTTTATAAGAGAAAATACTCACTAGCACTTAAATATTTATTTAGCACTCGTACATACACTTACTAATAAATCGCGTAATTTATTTTAAAGTCGAACACTACTAGGTATTTATCTGTTTACACTTCGCCGATAATACACAAAATGACTCGGGCTGAATGTGAAGAATAAAACGCTTTGCACAGGTTTTTATGTAAGATATTTTATTCAAACAAAGCCATTACGCAGTTGACACTTTTTCACAACGACCATCATCTTATCTTCTATCTTATATCTAGTTATACCAACTTAAAGTTACCAAAAAAACAACTAACGATTCTTAGCGCATATTCTAACACCCCCCTTCGCTAAAATCGCTTAGACCAAAAAGATTTCTAAACTTAATAAATAAATTGCCAGATAATCCTTTCGTAAGTATATCTGCTTGTTGTCTAGCTGTATCAATATAAACCAACTTTATAAGCCCGTCATTTATATGTTCACAAATAAAGCTGAACTTGATATCAATGTGCTTCACTCTACGATTGTTTGATGGATTTTCTATCAATGCCAAGCATCCCCGATTGTCCTCATAAAAGGTTATAAATTTAAAATTTACATCCATATCCAATAATAATTTTTTCAACCATAGTCCATCACACACCGATAAACAAAGTGATACCAATTCCGCCTCTGTTGTAGATAATGACACACAAGTTTGTTTCCTTGTTGTCCAACTTAACGTATTATTAAACATTTTAAAAGTGTATCCACTAACGGATTTTCTATCAAGAGTGTCACCACCCCAGTCTGCATCAACAAAACAACACAAATCCCTATTATCGTTTCTATGATATTCTAAACCTAAGTAAACTGTGGACTTCAAATATCTCAAAACCCTCTTAAGACTGTTCCAAGCCTCATCAGTGCCTCTGTCCTGAAATCGACTAAAAAAGTTCACAGAAAAGCATATGTCTGGACGTGATCCCAACATTAGGTACATGAGACAACCCACTAATTCCCTGAAAGGTTTATTTGTTACATGTTTATCATTACTTAAATTAATTTTTAATTTAGGATCTATTGGAATAATTGAGCCATTGCAATCGTTCATACAAAAACGTTTTAAAATGCTCTGAATATATTTTGATTGACTAATTCTTAAAATGCCATCTTCCCTGTTATAATTTATTTCCAGTCCTAGAAAGTGTTTTAAAACACCCTTATCTTTCATTTTAAATTTTGCCCCCAATTTATCTTTTATCTCATTTATTTGTGTCTCATCTGATCCACATAAGATTATGTCATCAACATAGATTAAAAGAAAAACTTTGTAACACTTATCAGAGTTAAAAACATATAAACAGAAATCGTTTTCAGATCTAACAAAACCTATTTCCAATAAAAATTTATTTATTTCATCATTCCAACATCTGGAAGATTGTTTCAATCCATATAAACTCTTTTTAAGTTTGAAAACCATGTTTGGTTCAGAACTGATACCTTTTGGTGGATAAACATAAATTTCTTCAGTTAAAATTCCATTTAGGAATGCAGTTTTTACATCCAGTTGCCGAAAGTGATATTTAAACTGATTACCTACTATTAATAAAGCTCTTATTGTTGTCATTTTGGCTACAGGCGAATAAACATTGTCATAATCTTTATTTCTTTCTTGAGCAAATCCCCTTACTACTAATCTAGCTTTAAATTTGTCATTTTCATTTTCTTCTAATGCTTTGAATGTAAAAACCCATTTAGTATCTAAAACATTAATATTATTCGGTCTTTGAATTTTTTCCCATGTTTCATTCTCATCTATAGACTTTAATTCTCTATCTACTGCCCTTAACCACTTTTCCTTATCAGGTCTATTCTCTAACTCCTCAAAACTAGCCGGTATATTTTCTACAAAACTATTAGCATCAAATGCCATATAAAGTTCATAGTCATCTAATCTACTAGGTACTTTTACACTTCTTTGAGTATGTTCCCTAGAACTCCCAACCTCATTTAAACCCCTATTTGAAACATCACTAGCATCACCCTCATCTGTGACTTTACCAGTTTCATGCATTATGTCTGATAATTCATTTTCTATATCATTATTTAATTTTATCTCTCCCCTTTTGAACCAAAAATCATTTTCATTAAACTCTACATCCCTAGCATTAATAATTTTTTGTTTTCCTATATTCCAAAGTCTGTACCCTGTTTGAGAATAACCAACCATAACACATTTCTCAACTTTTGCATCAAACTTATTTCTAAACTCTTTTGGAATATGATTATAAGCAACACATCCAAAAATCCTAAAATTACTCACGTCAGGACGTATTCCATACCAAATTTCCGCTGGTGTAACATTGTCTAGGCTTGCTGATGTTCCCCTGTTCATGATGTAATTTACTGTTCTTATTGCTTCACCCCAAAATTCCTTCGGTATTCCCGATTCTTCCATAATTGTCCTGCTTCTTTCTACCAAACTTCTGTTTTTTCTTTCAGCTTTGCCATTCTGCTGTGGACTGTAAGGTACATTGTAATCCAAAATGATCCCTTTCTCTACACAAAACCTTTTAATATCTTTTGAAATATATTCACCCCCATTATCACACCTCAATTTTGATATCCTCTCATTGAATTTTGACTCAGTCATATTTACATATTCTTTAAATTTATCAAATACCTCACTTTTCTCTTTAATTAAATATACTGCACAAAAATTTGAAAAATCATCAATAAAGGTAACAAAATATTTTTCATTCTCAAATGTAGCAGGTGTAATAGGCCCACAAACATCGGAATGAACTATCTCTAAAATCCTTTTACTTCTAGTTCTAGAACCAAATGGAAATCTAGTTGTTTTTCCTTTTATACAAGGTTCACAAAAATCATTGTCTTGTACTGTTACTTTTTCTAATCCATTGACCATCTGTTTATTTATTAATTCTCTAAGCCCTGAAAACCCAATATGCCCATATCTTTTATGCCACTTTGTAAAATCACTGTCAATATTTCCCACATTCATTGATTCAATTTTTGATAGTACAAATGATATCTCATACAAATTTTCTCTAGTTCCCATACCTATCAGGCTATTATATTTGTTTATCAATTTAACCCTTCCACCTTCAAAAATAACCTTAATATTTGATATTTCCAATTTCTTTACACTCAAAAGATTCCTTCTTAAATTAGGTACATACAAAACATTTCTAATAGTACAATCTACCTTTTTACATCCTACATTACTCATTACATTTATGTTACCAACTCCCATAGCCAACAAAAATTCATTATTCTTTGCTACTGCTATTTTAATTGGCTCTTTGAGCATTATGAATTCAGCAAAGCAATCCCTTCTATTGACCATGTGATCGGTACACCCCGAGTCAACAAAGAAATGTATACAATCCCTATCATCCTGGGAATTTTCACTTTTTGTTTCTAACATGAAACACGCACTTTTGTCACTTTCTGGTTCTTCTTTTTTCTCTTCGTTTGATGTATAGTTGCTCCTCCTGTCACCTTGTCTATATCTACTAAATCTATTTCGGGAACCACTTGAACCTCGATTTGAACTAAAACCACTGAAATTGCTTCTAGAGCTTGATGTCGAAAGTCTATTTTCACTGTTTGTTTTGTCCTTTTTTCTCCATGAGCCATGTATATTCACTCTACAGTCTCTTTTAAAATGTCCCTTTTCACCGCATCTGTAACATTCCCACTTTTGTGCTTGAAATGCATAACCTGTACTTTGTGAGTTTTCTTCCTTTTGCCTATAATATGAAAAACGAAACTTGAATTCGTTTTTCATATTCACTTACTAGCTTCTTTTTAACTTCAGAGTAAGTTAAGTCCTTGGAATTTTCAATCACTGTTACAATTGTGTCATAGGACTTGGGTAAACTTAATAAAATATTACAAATATGATCTTCATCTTTCATATCTGCTCCTGATATTTTTAATTGTCTCACTACTTCATCGAATTCATGCAAAAATTCTTCCATTGGTTGTTTTTCTGTTAATTTCATAGAAAGCAATTTTTTCTTTAAATAAAGCTGTCCAGGCAAGCCTGTTTTCTCATATTTCTCCTCTAATGTACTCCACATTTTGAATGCTGTATCTTTCACGCAAATATTCTAACTGTGAGTCCTGCACACCCTGAATTATTAATGATTTAGCCTTCGCATCTTTTTTAATCCAGTCTTCCTTTTGTTGTTCAGTAATTTCTGCGCTTATAACCTTTTCTTTTGTTGCAAATTCCAGTACTCCGTTCTCACCTAATATCATTTCCATACGAAATTTCCAATTGTAATAATTTTTACCATCCAACGGTTCTATTGTATAACTCCTGGTTTGCGACATTTTTCACTGTTAATTTCCTCTTTCCTTTGTTTAACAAAACCACCTGTGCATACGCCCTGTCGCACAAAAACTACCGCCAAAACTTTAACCTTACTTTTTCCTTTTTGTTTGTGCTGGCTACTACCGCCGTTTTTTCGTTGTTTTCTCTATACTTAATACTTCTTCGTGTCCTTCAGCCTGTCTGGGCACATAACCTGAAGAATAAAACGCTTTGCACAGGTTTTTATGTAAGATATTTTATTCAAACAAAGCCATTACGCAGTTGACACTTTTTCACAACGACCATCATCTTATCTTCTATCTTATATCTAGTTATACCAACTTAAAGTTACCAAAAAAACAACTAACGATTCTTAGCGCATATTCTAACAGAATGAACTCTTCTTTTATATATTTTTCCCTTTACGTTATAGAAAAAACTATATTTTACGAGCAATGGAACACTCCGGAATTTTCGTATAAATAAACCTCAATAATGCCGAAATATTCTAGTTACTGAATCCCTTTTTTCTTTCTAGTCGCGCCACCTAATTTGCATAATGGTACGTGACATTTTTTGCTCGTTTGTTTGTCTTTGTTTTGTTGTTTCTTATGTGGGTTCGTTTTAATTAAACGTTAACACACTTTTCATTTTAAAACACTTTATTAACAAAGCTACAGTAACAGATATTAAATCTTATACATGTGTATGGCGCTACTAGAAGCCATCATCTCTGTATCTAGTTCGTTGACAAAACTCCTATTCTAGTCTAAAACTACCAATCGCTACCAATCTTAAATAATAAAAACCCTTACACAACACGCTTTTTCTTTTTTTTTTTTTTTTTTTTTTTTTTTTAAGTTAATACATTAATATAAGACATAGTCACTTAAGGTTTGAGGCGGCCGAGAAGTTCTCATACTTCTTGTATTTACAGGTTTATTTTGATTTCTTATAAATAAGTCATTATCATTTACATTCATAATATCATTATCTATAGATACATCATTGTCACTACGATTAGGATTTACATCATTATCAATTACACTATTTATTATAGTATCATCAAGATTAATAATAGTTTCAACAGGCACTACAACATTATCAGGGTTAACATCGTTAATATCTGTTTCACTAACCAGAAGGTCTTCGTAAACATAATGCAAGTTAGGGCAAAAATTACTTTTATTGAAGCTTATTTTTGTTTTGTTAATTAGCTTCCGATTACGCCTAAATTTATTATTATTTAAATCTTTAACAATATAGGAACGATCATTATACTTTTCCACCACTTTACCTTTTTCCCATCTTTTATTTTTTTGAAATAAAATATTTTCGTTTATATTCAAAGGAGGTAAATCTTTTGCTGATTTGTCATAGTGTTTTTTTTGTTTTTTAGAATTACTCCTTAATTTATCTGTAACAGTAGGGCTTTCTATAATTTTAGGCATTAAATTTTCTATAGCTGTAGGAATTTTTGTTTTTACCAATTTATTTAAAAGTAGTTGAGAAGGAGAATAACCTATGCTTGGTAATGGGGTATTTCTATACTCTAATAAAAAGTTAGGCAAATCATCATAATTTTTCATTTTCTTTAACATTCTTTTTGCTATGTCCACGTATTTTTCGGCTAAACCATTTGATTGGTGGTGATGCGGACTAGAAAATTCAACTTCAAAGTTCCAGTTTCTCGCAAAATCCCGGAAACATATGCTATTGTACGGATTGTTATCTCCAAAGAATTTATCCGGTACACCAAATTTTGAAAATATTTCTTTACAAACTTTAACAACAGTTTCTGCCGTTTTGCTAGAAGTAGGAACCACTTCCATCCAATGTGAATAAGAATCTACGATTAATAAATAGTTTTGATTTTTATACTCAAAAAAATCAGAATACAAGTATTGCCAGGGTCGATTTGGAATTTCGTGTGTTATAAGATTCTCTCTTTTATTAGCTGGTTTATTTACTTGACATATTTCACATTCATTTATAAAATTTTCAATATCAGCTGACATTTTTGGCCAAAACATTACTAGTCTAGCGCGTAATTTAGATTTTTGTATTCCAAAGTGGGCCTCATGAATTAATTTTAACATTTCCTTTCTTAATTGTGAAGGTACAATAATTTTAGTATTATAAAACAATAGATTATCTGAGAGAAATATATCATCCCTTAAAGCAAAATAATATTTTAATTCTCCATCTAGAGCTCTATTGGACTTAGGCCAGCCTGTAGAACAAAAATGTTTAACTCTTGACAGAATTATGTCCTTATCAATAGCATTTTGAAAAGTTACTTTCTTTTCTGGAGTCATAGGGACATTTAAGGAAAGTGAATGCACCATATACTCCAATTCTTCATCTACTGGTGTATTTGTCTTAATGTAGGATCTACTTAAAGTATCAGCTACGTACATTTTCGATCCGGGGAGATATTCAACATTTAACTTATATTTTAATAACTTTAATAACATTCGTTGTAAACGAGCACTAACATTATCCAAACTCTTATTAAATATCGGGATTAATGGTTTATGGTCAGTCTGTATAGTTATCTCTCTGCCATAAATTAGAAATTTAAATTTTTCACAAGCAAATGTTATGCTGAGGAGTTCTTTTTCAATTTGAGCGTATTTGACTTCTGCGTGATTCAAAGATCGAGATGCAAATGATACGGGATATCCGTCTTGTAACAGAACACAACCCATGCCCTTACTAGAAGCATCAGTTTGAATAGTAATTTTTTTATTTTCATCAAATAACTTTAATATTGGTTTGTTTGTGATCAAAGTTTTTAAAGTATCTAATTCGGATTGATGAGCATCTGTCCAAATAAATTTGATATCATTTCTACTTAAATTTCTCATATGAAAAGTTAATTGCGTTAAGTTCGGTATAAACTTAGAAAAAAATTTAAATAGTCCTAAAATTCTAAGTAAATCTTTCTTATTTTCTGGTATTTCTAGAGCTAAGACAGCATTAATATTTTTATTTGAGGGTTGAACACCTTTTTTTGAGATATCTTGGCCCAAAAAATTTACTTCTTCTAGTTTATATTGTAATTTACTAAAGTTAAATTTAATTCCGTATTTTAAAGCTCTTTCTAGGACAGTTTTGAATGCTTTATCATGTTCTATTTCATTAGAACCTGTAACGATTAAATCGTCAAAATATATACTTACACCAGGTATATCACCAAATATTTCCATATTTTTTCTTTGGAATATTTCAGGTATTGAATTTAGGCCAAAGGGTACTCGATTAAATTTATATCTACCAAAGGGGGAATTAAAAGTACATAAGTTAGAACTGCTTTCATTAAGTTGGATCTGCCAAAACCCATCTTTCATATCTATGACCGAAAACATGGTCTTACCTACCAAATTGTTTAAAATATCATCACATTTGGGTATTATAAAATGTTCTCTGCAAATAAATTTATTTAGTGGTTTGGGATCAAGACATAAGCGAAGGGAACCATTGGGTTTTTCTACTATCATTAAAGAATTTACCCATTCAGTAGGATAATTTACTTTTGAAATTATACTTTTTTCTTCTAATTCATCTAGAGTTTCTTTAAGTTTTTTATGTAGTGATAATGGTACTTTTCTCTGAGTCTGAATGACTGGAATTGCATTTTCTTTTAATTTTATATCTACGAATCCTGGTATACAGCCAAGACCATTAAATATTTCCATAAATTGTTCATAAAGGTCATTTTTGTTATTTGGTAATAACGTAAACTTATCAAGTAAATTATTCTCAATTGCATTTAAGCGACATATTAATTTGAATTTTATACAGTCTGTTAATCCTAATATCGGTTCAGAATCAAGATCTACAATTAGAAATTTCAAATTGCAAGATTTATCTTTATAACTACATTTTAAAATTAATTCACCTAGTACATTAGTTTTGAAATTTCCATAAGAAAGAATAATACTTTTAGTTGGAATAATAGAGGATTTCTGAATATTTAATTTGCTGAGAATTTTTAGTGGTAATACACTTGATTCTGCACCTGAATCTAATTTAAATCTAATATTATGATTATTAATTAAAACATATTCATACCAACATGATACATTCAAAGAATTTTCTTTATGTTCATAAATTTCAACATAGTTGTCTTGATTTAGTTCGGTTTTTCTTTGTAGAATATTTGAATTGTCTTCATTCGATGTCTGGATTTCTTCTATTTTTTCTTCGTATCTTGGGTTTTCATTTTTCTCTTTTTTATCTTTTGCATCCTTTCTAGAATTTTTGAAATCTGATGTGGATAGTTGATTTTTATCTTTCGAGCGACACATTTTTGCAAAATGTCCTTTCTTCTGACATACAGCACAAGTTTTGTTGTATGCAGGGCATTTCCCTCTCGTGTGTTCAAAGCCACATCTTTTGCATTTAATTAGTGCTAGTGAAACTGCATTGACTCGCTCTTCTGGAGTTAATAATTTTATATGCTGCTCGGATAATTCTACAGATTTACAGTATTCTTGTATTTTTTCAAGGCTCATGTCAGGTTCTCTAATTAATCTTTGTTGTATTTGTTTGTCATTAATTCCTAGAATTACTCTGTCTTTTAACATTCTGTCAATATATGACTGTTTACAGTTGTCCTTTGAGCACATGAATTCGCAGTTAGCAGCTTGCTTTTTTAATTCAGTTATAAACGAATCAATGGTTTGATCTTCCTTTTGAATAATATTATTGAATTTAAATGTTTCCATTGTTATATTTTTCTTGGGTAGAAAATACTGGTCAAAACAGTGTAGGACATTTTCTAGTGTTTTTATATTATCCTTAGGAAAGGTATTGTATATATCCAGACCTGTTTCTCCTATTGTATGTAACAGTAAGGCAATTTTTACATCTTCCTGTTCTTTACTTTTTCCTGATGCTAGCATAAAAATCTCGAACCTTTGTTTCCATTTCGGCCATTTACTAATTGAATCTTCCATGGAAAATTGTTCTGGTGGTTTGCACTCCATTTTGTTTTCGTTACCTATCTATTGGCGGGAACTAGTATGTTATCAGGATTGTTATCACGTTTTAATTAATACTTCTGACACCATGTTTTGTTGTTTCTTATGTGGGTTCGTTTTAATTAAACGTTAACACACTTTTCATTTTAAAACACTTTATTAACAAAGCTACAGTAACAGATATTAAATCTTATACATGTGTATGGCGCTACTAGAAGCCATCATCTCTGTATCTAGTTCGTTGACAAAACTCCTATTCTAGTCTAAAACTACCAATCGCTACCAATCTTAAATAATAAAAACCCTTACACAACAGTCTTTGTTCGCACCACCGACGCCGCTACAATATAAAACGTTTATTATTACGTAATGGTAATGCAAAAACAAAGCAATATCGTACGCATATAGCAAGAAAACTTCAATAACTAACAAAATAAGCTTTACTACAAGTTAATATTTGATATTGGCAAAATTTTATTTTAAGTGGCCCTGAAAATGGAAAATCTCAGAAAAATCTCATATAACGTACATAATAAATGTTTAATGCGGAAATCTAACAGGTGCACCTGTCAATTAAAAAAACAGATTTAAGGTTGAATGCTTCCCACGCACAGAATTTTTTTTAGGAAACCCTGATTATAACAGACAAAAGACAAACTCTAATCTGATTGGCTGGAACAACTGTGTACTTTTAGGGTGCCTGCGTCGTAACAGGCTCGGTCAGCCGTCGCCGTCGCAACTTCTGACTTTATTCGAAGTCTAAGGAATTAGAAAGTAAAAAATTGGAATACCTAAAGTTGAACAGCCCTATTCATAATGAAAATTAGTGGCTACTAAGATCCAACTAACACGCTACTAAAAAATGTCGTATTCATACTCGTATTTAACAGCGTACTAAGCGTAGTAGCCAACTAAATTGTTAGTAGCGTGTAGCTTAAAGTTAGAGCTCACAGTTAAAACTAACCTAAAAAAACAAATTGGTACGAATAAAAATAAACACATAGTCAGACTTCTTTTAGATCCAGGATTATAACTTTTTAATTAAATACATTGAAACGGAAACATTTACAGTTGAAAAAGATCCGCGATATGAACATACAAAGTGAAATTCAATATCATGCTATGAAAATGAAATTGTTAAAAGAGAAAAAGGAAGGAATGAGTGTATAAAGATATTTTTATATTTAAACTTTATTTTAAATAAAACATACTTATGATACTGGTGCTTTTAATTAAAATGTCTCATTATATGCTAATCTAATGCTTAAAAATATTGCCAACATTATCATTAATAATCATTTTAAATCATTATCCACATTATCAATCTAATTCTATACAAAGTTAATGAAAGTGAGGAGCTATTTTTTTAATGTGAAGATTCCTCTGTTTGCAATTTTTGCTTTTATAATATTCATAGTGGATATTGCTACTATCGATGCCCTTGTTGTGTCCAGTTTAATGAAAAAAGCATCCAAATTTATTCTTCATAATTTCAAATGCTTTTTAAAAGACATTTCTCGTTGATATATGGAGTATATTTTAACACAAGACTTGTCTTTAGTGTTCGTGATGGAGTTAACAGATATCTTGAACATGCATATCCATTATCACTAATCAAAATACCTTCTATATCTCCATTCTGAAATCATACTAATATCACCTAATATTGTTTACATTTTTCTTAGCATTTAATTTTAATGAAGAATTACTTCAAATCTCCTGTTTAATGAACATTTATTCCAAATTCTCTAAGTCATCGGTATAGTCTTTTTACCTTGCAAGTGTATCCTGTGTATCACAAATCCTTGCCTTAGCATCGCATAGATTATTATTAATGCAAAATATAAGAATAAACTATATATATAATTTAATGTGTAGTACCTATAACGTCTTTCCACCTATTGATTATCATGTTTGTAACTTATTTTATTTCATTCTACATATATTTTGTATAGAAATTCTATTATTATTGAATTGTATATTTCCAATGGATTAAGCCATTTATAGAACATTTTTGGATTTAGAGCCCCATTAACTTGATCTTCCTCAACTTCTTGCTATTCTGATCTAACATTTTTTTGTTCATAATCCATGAAAACTTTTTCTGCTATACATACAATTTATATATAATCGTACCTTCTTATTTTGCAGATTTTAGTTAATCTGAAATTGTAAATTCTAACCTTTTAATATTTGCCTTCTGTCGTGATTACCGCAAATTTAAATTTGTTCATCAGTGCGCACAATCGTTCTGCATATTACCCTGTTGCCATATGCATTTTTCTATTAACATCCTACTACTTACTAGCCACTAAATAAGCGTTTATGAATAAGGTAAATTAATAGTGTCTTAGTAGGATGTTAGTAACTACTTACTAGTAGCGTACTAACACCCTATTAGAGTGATGATTATGAATAAGGCTGGAAATGTTTAGAGACAAACAAATCCAATATAAACCATTAAAAAGAGAAGGTTTTAACTAATTCATTTTTAGTCCGTTCTTATTCTAAGCACATTTTATTATGAAAAGGCCCCTCATCGCGGGGCCTGGAGCAGCCGCTCCACCCTAAGGACGGCCCTGGGAGTCTATTCTTGAATCCTTCGAAGCGACGAGGTAATGCGATGCGGTCGAACGGTACAGTAACGCATGGTCTGTCAAATCCGTATTCTCGAAATATCGCTTCGAGTGTGCGTTACGGATGCACGTCGAAGTAGAATCGGACGGTCATGAATAGAATAGGCGATCCTTTTCTATTCAATGGCCAGCATGATAACCAATCCCAGCAGAGTATTTAAAATTCACAGCGGGCGGGTAATACTTAAAAGATACGCATACAACAATATGACAACAATTATACCCATCAATTGTCTATGTACGTTACACTTGTTTCTTCATATATTTTCAAATTATAATTGTATTTTCGGAACATTTGCGCCCATTCCTTGACCAGCTACCGCGTTATAAACATGGAACGCAGACGAAGTGCCATTTCTCAAGAACAAAAAGCAGAGCGTAGGAAATATTCAGAGGGAACTGGCGTTGGCCCCCAAATGCCTGGTGGAGGCATTTGCCACGAAAATATAATTAAATTACTTAATCCCACAAGTATAAGTGGAATATCAATAGTAGAAACGCCGATAGATTTTGTAAGTTTAAATAAATTAATGCTATAATGTATTGGGATTAATTAAGTACAGGATAAACGTATACTTATTCTTTATTGTTAAAATATAATGCTCATGCTAATGACGCCTTTTCTTACACAACGTTACTGTCTATATGTATATGAAGTGTCTGTCTAATGTTACCAACTTCAAACACTCAAATACACTACAATCCTCCCTCTTAAGCCTAAATTTTACAAATTTAATCTGCTAGGAGGTTTGATAACTCTCCTGGGTCTATCAACAATATTTGGAGTTCCCTTCTCAGACATCTCTACAGAAACAGGATCTGCAGTTACATCCAGTCCAGTAGGTGCGGTTACAGTTATATCATTTCCTTTTACACTGGACCTGTCTGTTTCCTTAAGTTCTACAGGCACAACGGGTAAGCAAATCTCATTACTATTTTTTTCATTATTTGAAACAATTTGATCATCTCTAAAGCCAATGTTATCATAAAATGTACCTACCCTTACAATCTGATCTGTATGCCTTCTCCACCTAATACTAGTATTACACAACCTACATACATAATTTCTATCCCCTAATCGTGTTTCTATTATCGCTCGAACCCATGATGGCTTACTCAAACTCCTATAATCCTTAACATAGACAATCTCCCCTTTTTGAAGTAAAATATCCCTGTTACCATGAAAAAATTTAGCTTGTCTCTCTCTGTGTTTTAAAACCACGCTTTTGGTCAAAAAGTCCATTCTTGTTTTTACATCCCTATTCAACATCAACTTTGAAGGTTTTTCTTCGGTTACGCAATGTGGAGTGTTACGGTAAGAAAAGAGAAACTTACTTATAAGTGTGTCCATTGATTCATTTATATTTCTAGAATCCACCAACATTTTATTCATGCAATTCTTAAAAGACTTTACCACATTCTCTGCTGCACCGTTCGTAGACGGGTGATATGGACTACTAGTAATATGTTGGATGTTGTTCATCTTGCAAAAATATTCAAACTCGTCAGATACAAACTGTCGACCATTATCTGAAATTATTTTGGTTGGAAGTCCATAACGCGCAAAACAATCCCTCAATTTGTCTAACGTCGTTTTAGTGTCCATTTTGGTTACCTCATACACCTCTGGCCATTTGGAGTATGAATCTATAAGTATTAAGTATGTCTTACCTTGAAACGGTCCCAAAAAGTCAATATGCACTCTTTCGAATACATAGTCTGCTTCCCGAAATTTTATTAAAGGTGTTTTGTTTGGTGTCTTTGAATTCCTCATGCAAGCATCACATTCTTTTACAAACCTTTCAATGTCGTGGTCTAGACCAGGCCACCAGAAATACTGTCGTGCAATCGCCTTCATCTTTACCATTCCGTTATGTGTACCATGTATTTCTTTCAACATTTGTGCCCTATGTCTAGACGGCATCAAAACCCTGTAGCCCCACATTAGCAATCCGTTGTCAATGCTAATTTCTGTTGCCCTTCTCGCATATGCCTTTAATTCCTCGGGTATTTGATCTGGCCACCCATCTCGTGTATACCAATAAACTTTACTCAATATTTCATCTTTGCGTAGCTGCTTCTTCAATTCGCTACCATCCAAAGGAATTTTGTCTTCAATCAAAAAATTAAAATAATCACACTCATCTTCTTGCTTGATTAACTGCTTCAAGGGTAAACGTGACAGTCCATCTGCGCCACCGTTTTCTTTTCCTTTTATGTGCTTAAAAACGTAATTGAATCCACTTAAAAATAACGCCCATCTTTGTAGTCGTCCCGCTGCCATCTGCGGTATTCCTTTTGTTTCCCCATACAAAGCAAGTAATGGTTTATGATCAGAACACAAAATAAACTTATTCCCGGCTAAATATTGATAAAACTTGCGAACTGCCCAATAAATGCTTAAGGCTTCCTTATGAATAACGGAATATCCAACTTCGCTTTTACTCAAGACGCGCGATATGAAGCTTATCGGTCGTTCTGCTCCATCCGGATAAACGTGAAGTAATACTGCACCGATACCGGTACTAGATGCATCACAAACTAATTTTATTTCTACATCTGGATTAAAATGAGCTAAACTTTGATTCGAACACAATGCTTCTTTCGCGGTTTGGAAAGAATTTTCGCACTCCTTTGACCATTCAAATCCCACGTCCTGCCTTAGTAATCTATAAAGCGGTTCCAAAATTCCTGAGAGGTTTTCTATAAATTTGCTATAATATGTCATCATTCCAACAAACGCTTTAACTTCCGTGACATTACTCGGCCTTGCACATTCAGTTACTGCTTTTACTTTGTCCTCGTCTTTATGTAAATCCATTTTGTCTATAATGAACCCTAAATATTTAATTCTTGGCTCAAAAAACTTGCATTTACTCATATTTAAAATAAATCCAGCCTTTTCTAGTCTGTCAAATGCTAAATCTAAATTCCTTAAATGTTCAGCCTTGTCTTTTCCTGTAACAACTATATCATCCATAAAATTTATCGTTCCTGGTACCCCTTGTAATACTTTCTCTACGATTCTCTGAAATATGGAACATGCGGGCTTTGTTCCAAAAGGCAACCTATTTGGTATGTATATACCCTTATGCGTAGACCAAGCTAACAGATATTTCGTTTCTTCTTCAAGCTCTAACTGATTATACGCATTTAGTATATCTAATTTTGTATAATACTCACCACCTTGTAGTGCTGCAAATAGCTCTTCTATCCTTGGTAACGGATACTTAAAATCATGCAAATATTTGTTTACAGTTACCTTATAATCTGCACAGAGACGCATTCCACCATTCCCTTTGAGAACAGGAACCACGGGTGTTCCCCATTCCGCATTATCCACCTTAGTGATAACACCTTCCTTCTCCAAACGATTTAATTCCTTATCTACTTCTTCCCTGAAGGCAAACGGCATAGGTCGCGGCTTATGGAATATAGGCTTCGATTCTTCATTTACTTTTAAAGATACTTTTGAGTATTTATAACATCCTAACTGATTTTTAAATAAACCATCATGCTTTCGAATAAGCGATTTTAAATTAAGCTCTGAAGAAATATTATTTACATTTCCCTGACAATTATTATCAGAAATACTTATGCCTAATCTGCACATTAAATCACGACCTAGCAATGGCTTACAATTACTATCGACAACTATTAGTCTAACATTGTGAATAGATGTATTTTTATATTCAACATTTACAAAAATTTCCCCCCTTGGAACTATAATATTCCCATTATATGTTCTTAATCTCACCAATGACGTTTCTAATTTAATATAACTAAATAATTTCACATATATTTTATCAGGTAAAATAGATACTCCTGAACCTAAATCTATTTCCATTTTAACAATATTTTTATTTATCGTGACATCTAAAGTTATAGGTTCTACATTGTTCTTATTTGTCATATTAAATAAATCTACAAACTCTACCTTTCCTGTACCACCATTTACAGTGTTTTCGATGAAATTATTACTTTCAACAAAATTATTATTTTTATAATAGCAAACCTTAGCTAAGTGCCCTACCTTTTTACATAGCTTACACTTGTATGTTCTGTATTTACACTTAACAAAATTATGATCAGCCTCACCACAACTTCTACATAACAGTTTGCTTTTTCCATTTTCGTGCCTGTCTTCCTTCTTCTTGAAAGTTTTGCTTCCTTGCTCTTTAAAACTCCTCTTTTCTTCAAACTTCCTTGTCGTTGAAATCTTGTTTACACACACTATATTTGATGCTGAGCTTATAACTGCCTCTTTCTTTAATGCTACCTCAACCAAATTTTCTAAAGTTACAGTGTGCTCTTCTTCACAGACTCTATCCAATACAAGTCCTTTTCGTAATCCAGTAACAAACTTGTCCTTTAATTTGTCGGTCAATAAATTTCCAAACTTACATGTTATAGCTTTATTTTTAATCTTAGCATACCATTGCCTTATTGATTCTCCTTCCATTTGTTTTAATTCGTAAAATTCGATTCTTTCTTTAAATACAGACATTCTTTTCGAAAATTGAGATTTTAAAATACCACATAAGTCTTCATATGATTTATCCTTAGGTAGATCTGGGTCACACAAGTCTCTTAGAATTTTATATGTTTGTTCACCGACCAATGTTAGCAAAACTGGTACTTTCTTGATATCCGCAATATCATTTGCCATAAAGTACTGTTCCATCCTTTCTTCATACGTTATCCAGTCTTCTCCCATATTATATTCGGTAATGTTTCCAATCGTACCCCTTACGACTGTTTGCGCCATGCTTATGCCCTTTTCACAAATTTTTTTCTCTCGTCGCCAATTTTATAATGTATTGGGATTAATTAAGTACAGGATAAACGTATACTTATTCTTTATTGTTAAAATATAATGCTCATGCTAATGACGCCTTTTCTTACACAACGTTACTGTCTATATGTATATGAAGTGTCTGTCTAATGTTACCAACTTCAAACACTCAAATACACTACAAATGCTTTATTAATAACTGAATAAAAAACATTTTTAGGACTTTGATCCAATAGTAATTAAATTCACAAGACTATTTTAGCTTTCACTTGGTTTTATTCAAATAGATTTACAACAATGTACAAAGTATCAACCAAATTCTACATGTATCTCAATTAATAAGTAATTTATACATATAAAATGTATAACATTAATCATTCATATATATAATTATCACAGAAAATGAATATTTATTCCACGACAAACTGGGTGAAACTAAAACTAAATCAATGAGTAAGTGTACAAACATAAGTAAATTTCAAATATATTAATTAAATGTAATTTTTTAATTCAACAGATCCACAACCAAGTACATCATCAACCACATCAGTTGTACATTGATAGAATGATATCCCTTTCTATTTACAAAAATATGCTCTGGATACACTGGATCATCTTTTACTGGCACTACTATGGCTACATGAGGCCAATCAATACACCCAATAAAACCCGGAAAGCCATATTTTCTGTAAAATCTGAAATAAAATTGTTAGTTACACTTATAATTTAGTTACAGAATTCCTTATATTTGCCATTTCCCTTACGTTTTTTGGAAACTTCACCCATGCATTGAATATATCATCAATATTCACTGCCCGTAGCAAAAAATCTTAATACTGTTAGAAACTATAAATAAAATAGTCATCCACGTAACATCCTCACCTATTATATTTGATACTAGCTTTATTTCAGCATTTAAGCTGAAGCCCGGGATGGGGGAGCAGTATTAACCTCAACTACATGTATTATGTGTTACGGCTTTTGATAACCAAAGCATTTTTATAAATTGATGTTCAGTCACATCAAATGCATTACTTTTTGTATATACTGTTCTATTTGCTCTTAATGCATCTTCTTCCAGAATGTCTCTGATTTCATTAACAAATATATTTGCAGCTCGTATTACATTTGCCATCTAAAATATTAATTCTTTCACCAACAGTTCCATAAGTAATTAATGAATAAAATGCTAATAAAAATAAAAGTGTGATGTATAGAATGTCACCAGAAATGTAAGAATTTAACAAGTGCGTGTATTCAGTTGTTATAATAATAATTGTAGGTGTAACTACTTACTTTTATCCTCAAATCGTTGAGTTAAAAATATTCTAATTTTATTTAGCAAAATCCACAACGTAAACAAAAACCTGGAAAAAAAATATGTAAATGTGTAAAAGAATTTAAAAAAATATTTTTTCCAGTAAGTACATGTAAATATGTATACAACATCCTACTGACTGATAATTGTTCTTCCACTAGCAATAAGAACTAGTTTTTGATTTAAATTAACATAATAATGTATTCAACTGTCAAATAATCAACTGTAACGAACGCAAAGACCATTCGATGTGTTTCATACGCCGGACAGCGCATATGCGATCTCATTCGGAACGAAAATTGATTCCAGAATACCAATTCGAACCAAATAAGATAGGCGACCGCAACGGACGTACGATCTCAGTTCAAGAATAGACCCCTCCCAACTTCATAAATGTCTAATTGTCAACGACACATTTTTCCGTAAAAATGTCACACGTTAATATTGTTGATAAGAGAAGAATAATTGCTAATGCGAAATGGCTGAATAAACTATTGGCTCGTATTATTCAATGAGAAAATGTTCGACGACAAAATGAAAACAAGTAATAATGTGTAGGATGATAATTCGGACCATTACTGTTTAAGTTTATTTAATTCTATGCCGGGAAGAGTAGCAGATGTTATATATCAAAATTGTGCAATGACAAAATATTAACAAAATAAAATACTTAAGAAACAATGTGATTTTGAATAAACTATTGTTAGTCGATTTCCGTCTTGCTTTGTGTTTTTTGACAATAACTTAACCATTCCTTTCTGACGATTGTTTTTCAAAATCCCAGCATATTAGGAAAAAAAACTGTCCCACTTTTATTTGTCCGTAACTGTACCTATTCCATGAAACCTTTGAACGATGGCACAAAAAATTCAAATGCAAAGCGCCATATTAAACGAATTTTTTGTTGATGTTTTCGTGTTGGTGAAATAGCCTCGTAGTTAGTTAATAAAGAATATTTGTGTAAAGTTTCAGTTATTTATAACCGCTGGAAACAATGATGAACTTTTTGAATACTTTTAAACCGCTAATAAAGCTTGAGCAGATTCACACTGATAATCATATTTTTAAATTACATTATAAGTTTACTGTTATCATTTTGATAGCGTTTTCTGTTTTACTGACATCTAAGCAGTATTTTGGTGATCCTATTGACTGTGATACTGATTTTAGCAAAAAAGACTTGATAAACACATATTGTTGGATATATGGGACCTATATAGTTAAAGATACACTTAAAGGTAAATTATTATACGCCAAATTATATTAACTAATTTTTATAACATTTTAGAAGAGATTTTAACTGGTTTGGGCCCATATGTTGATCCTCGACAAGGAGGACCAGTCCAGGATTTTGATGTAAATGAGGAAAATGGTATAATAACACAAAAGTACTACCAGTGGGTTTGTATTCTATTTGGTTTCCAAGCATTGGTGTTTTATATACCAAGATATTTATGGAAAACTTGGGAAGAAGGACGTTTGAGACTGTTAGCCAAAGATTTAGGTATTCTCGTACATTTACGACTCACTTTAAATATTTACTTGGTGTGTGTTTAATAGGTGGCCCATTAATACCACCATCTTGGAATAAGGAAAGTAAAGAATATTTAATAAGTTACATGTTAAGTGGCAATTATTCACATAATGTATATGCTTTACGTTTTGCTTTTTGTGAATTCTTAAACTTTATTAATGTTGTAAGTATAAACTTGAATAATAATTAACTGGACTTGAAAATATAATTCTAGATTGCTCAAATACTATTAATGGATTGGTTTTTAACTAAACAGTTTACTGGCTATGGCATTGCAGTAGCAACGTATAATGGAATAAATCCAATGACAGCAGTTTTTCCGAAAATTGCAAAGTGTACTTATCATCGATATGGTCCTTCAGGAACTATTGAAAGTCGTGATGCACTTTGTGTTCTTCCATTGAATATTGTCAATGAAAAATTATTCTTATTTTTGTGGGTTTGGTTCTTTTTTTTAGCTATTGCTTCGTTCTTTGAATTACTGTATAGGTGTGTAATGCTATTATTTCCTAGAGTTCGTATGTATTTACTTATGGCCGATGCAAGATTCTTATCACGAAAAGATGCATTAGTAATAACAAGAAAGATATCTTTTGGAGATTTCTTCTTTTTATATCAATTGGGAAAGAATTTAAATTGTTTAGTTTTCAAAGACTTGCTGATTAGCATTGCCAATGTTCTACTGGATAAATCATCTGTTCCATATAATCCAGAAGTTACTTTATCTGTTTAAACTATTCCTCTGTATTCAGAAAATATACAATATGTAAAATTACATAATCGCAAATGTTGTTTTAGTATTTTGAAATTGAATTTTATCCAATGAATCAATTTCATGCAAATTTTTTTCCCCTGTTCTACATAGAATATATTGTTTAGTTTTTTAATAATTAATACTGTGTTTAAAATGATGTTCTGTTTAAATGTTGTTACTCCTAGTATAAAAAAAAAAGTGTAGAGAAGCACAAAACTTTTGTTATGATAATACTTGCTTTTGTTTATAAAACTGTACTTTTATACTGTATTTTCTATATTTATAACTACTGTTTGTTAATAGTTTAGTTTTTTCGTTTAATTAGACAATAAAAACCTTCTGATTAATATTGTTGTGTTTAAAAATTTATTTTATCTTATATTCTACAAACTTATTTATTTAGACAGTAACATTTTTAAAAATATTATTTCCTAACACTTTCTTAATGTTACTCTTTGAAGTCCTCTTGAGCAGTCTCGACATCGGCAATGTACACATTCCACTATTCTACCCTGAAAATATTAATTCATTAGATATTGCATGTATTCTCAGTACCTGTGGACATTGAAAACAAGATTACTTGCAGTTCCATTCAGAATAATAGCAGTTGCTCATAAATATTCATACATATTGATTGTTTTCAATTGCTACAAAATTCTTTAGTGTAATATTTACTAAAAAATAAATCTTGTATGCAATAGATCAAACAGACATATGCGCAAACGTAATAATGATCGTGAGACTTTATAATTTAAGTTAAATAATTATTAAACGTTATAATAGGCCCAGCAAAACACCGTTCAACATAAAAAAGAAAATTGATAGTCAATCTGGCTGCAGATCGCATCAATAAATTGATTAAACGTTTTAGAATGGAAAGGAAAGCAGTAAACGCGATTTAGAAAAAGTTAAAACAATACGATTGTGCTTGCAGCAAAAAAAAAAAAATAAAGCAATTTATGCCGGCAACAAGTATAAAAGATGATCGTAATTTGTCTGTAAGTTTAATAAGAGTTCGTAAGCGATTAGCTACGAATAATTTATCAGCTAGAAGTCCACGAAGAATGCAATTATTAAAAGAACCCCATAAATAAAACTTTAAAATCGACGAAAGATCACCGAGAGTCAAAGTGGTGCAATATACAGGGTGTACAAAAATCTCCTGACAAACGAAGACCGGAGATTCCTCAGATAATTTTAAGACAATTTAACTCAATTCACCCTAGTCCGAAAATGCTTCTTTTAAGATGGCGCCTTGTAATTAGTTTTTTTTTAATATCTCTCGAACGCTTCTATTTAGAAAAACAAAAACTGGTATGCTTATTTATCTTCCAGAGATGAATCGATTCCATCAATTACGAATTTCTAGTACCGGTCATAGGCGTCCGTTTTGGGTAGGTTAACGGTTATTTTAACGCATAACTTTTTTGTCTTTAACTTTTAAGCATTTGTGACACTAGTTTATTAAATTCTCAGGTATTCTAGTACTAAAAGGTACTCTTACTTTAGGTCGGTAGGATACACCGTTTTCTAGAAAAATCGATTTGAAAATTTTTCGTTTTTTCGTCATTAAAATTCAATTCATTATTTTTTGCACTAGTTCGCTCTGAACTGCCAACAGAAATAAAACCTACGTTTTTAATTGTCAAATTGTTGTCAGTTCGCGAAGTTTATCTTTTACTTTTTTACTTTGTAGCATTCAAACACAACGATTTCAATTTAAAAAAAAATGGTTTTTACTAATGAAGAATACGCCGATATGCATTTAGTTTATGGCGAAATGAGGTGTAACGCTCGAGCAGCGCAACGTAGATACGCTGAAAAATTTTCCAATCGTCAGCATCCCACTCACTCAACATTTACAGCTCTTCATCAACGCTTAAGAGAAACAGGTTCAGTGGTCCCAAAAAAAAATGAAACAGGGAGACATAATGATGTAACAGCAGAACATGAAGATGTATTTTAATGGAAGTTGAGGAAAATCCAGAAATTAGCGTTCGAAGACTATCTGCCATGTACATACCCCACAATTTCAAAACCTTCCGTAGGAAATATCTTACACAAAGAAAATTTATATCCTTTTCATTTTACAAAGGTGCAAGCACTGCTAGAAGGAGATTTTCCTGCTCGTGTAGAATTCGCTAGATGGTTACAAAATCAGATAAATCAAGATGAAGATTTCTTCAGGTACATTTTGTTTGGTGACGAAGCTTCATTCTCAAAAAATGGAATTTTTAATGTACATAACGCACACTATTATTCGTACGTTGGTGACAATCCCCACGTTGTTCAAGAATTTAAGCATCAGCATAGGTTTAGCATAAACGTCTGGATTGGAGTAGTTGACGATTATCTACTTGGACCTGTGGAATTACCTGCTCGTTTAAATGGTGTTGATTACTTACATTTCCTGCAAAATATTTTACCTGATTTGTTAGATGAGGTGCGTTTAAATATTCGGCAAAACTTATGGTTTCTACAGGACGGCTGTCCGGCCCACTTTAGCAGGAATGTACGAGACTTTCTAGATAATAACTACGAAGACCATTGGATTGGAAGAGGCGGTCCAGTTGCTTGGCCAGCAAGGTCGCCGGATTTGAATCCTTGCGATTATTGTGTTTGGGGATACATAAAAGCATTTGTTTATTCCGTTCCGATACAAAATCGTGCACAACTCTGGCTAAGGATACAAGATGCTTGCAACGAATTTAGAAATAACTGTGGAATTTTTGCAAGAATTCGGCGTTCTCTAAGCAAAAGGGTAAATTTATGCATAGAGACTAATGGTCATCACATCGAGCATCTTTTGTAACTATCTACCTTTGATACTTGTTCTTTTTTTGTTAGTTTCGTTCCATTGTAATAAATACTTTGTTTTTAAAAACCTTCAGCTAAAATTTTGTTTCAAATTGATTTTTGCTTCTTTTCCCAAACTTTTTTTACGAATTGTGTGCTGCATTTATTGAAACAAAAGATGATTTATTAAATTAATTTTCATCCATGCCTTGATAGTCCTAGTCAACTTCGTCGCTAAAAATAAGTATGTAGGTACATAATAAATTGAATTTTAATGCCGAAAAAACGAAAAATTTTCAATTCGATTTTTCTAGAAAAGGGTGTATCCTACCGACTTAAAGTAAGAGTACCTTTTAGTACTAGAATACCTGAAAATTTAATAATCTAGTGTCACAAATGCTTAAAAGTTAAAGACAAAAAAGTTATGCGTTAAAATAACCGTTTACCTACCCAAAACGGACGCCTATGACCGGTACTAGAAATTCGCAATTGATGGAATCGATTCATCTCTGGAGGATAAATAAGCATACCAGTTTTTGTGTTTCGAAATAGAAGCGTTCGGGAGATATTAAAAAAAGAACTAATTACAAGGCGCCATCTTCAAAGAGCTCTAGCTCCCTTAGGAAGCATTTTCGGACTAGGGTGAATTGGGTTAAATTGTCTTAAAATTATCTGAGGAATCTCCGGTCTTCGTTTGTCAGGAGAGTTTCTGGACATTACCAACGTGTGGCAATGCTACATCTTTATCACAAATAAAAATTATTATTTTTATTGAAAGATATATGCCTTCACAGCAATATGTGCCTTTCAAGTTATGCAAAGTTGTTCTAAATTAAGCCTTAAATACATTTATCCTTTAAAAAAAATAAGCCTGTGAGTAAATTTGGTACTTCAGGTTCAAATATTGAATTTTTTTTTATATAAAAATTATTCAAAATCCTATTCTAAGTACATCTAGTCTCTTTATGAATCTCTACAGAATGCATACTTTGTGAGATATTTGCAAAAAAATGCTACTCGCTAAGAGTAAAAGTATTACTTCGGTCCGAATTTTGATTTCTATTTAAGTTCTAAATACTTATACCAAGTGCTTGCCTGCAAGTTGCGGATGCATTTACTGTGTGATAAAACGACGACACCGAGAGTTTGTATGAGTTAGTACGAGAAAGCAATATACAAACTGTTCTATTGGTCGAGTGTAGTGTTGGAAAATATAGATAGCGTTTAATCAGTGCTACAAGAATAGCAGCTGTACTTGCGCATTTCATTTGAATTATGTTAACGGTCGATGTCTAGTCGACAACCACATTTTTAAATCGCGTTTCGTCCATCTAATTTGGAACAATTACGCGCCAAAATAATTGAATTTTCGATTCATATTACCCCGGAAATGTTAACAAATGTCCGTCGAAATTTTTATAATCAGCTGGGTTACTGCTCAGCTCAAGAGGGTGGCTTATTTGAGCATTTAATAAATAATGACGTACTTGTAGAAATGCATCTTTCTTTAATAATTCCATTCTTAACTTCCAATGAAATTCCTTGTTTTCGCGTTTATACTTACTGAAACATTTTGTTTAATTTCATACAAATTTATTGTCTTCTTTCAGAATTTTAGTTTGTTTCCTTTTCTATTTTACAATACTACGGAAATATTTACTTTTTATCTTAATAAGAGTTTTGCTATTGTTACGTTTTTTTTATATCAGCTATATTTCTTATCTTTGATATTTTAAGAAAAAATTATTATTTTTAAGTTTTTACAATTGACACCATCATTTCTTTTATTTACTCATGCAATTTGGGAAGCTGTGATGAAATCCGTTACTAAAATTATTTAGTGCGATTATTTGATGCTTCTACTTATAAATTATCTAGGTACAACAGTAAATGACTTAATTCTTGGTTAAATAATTTGTTATTAACAGTAACAGTAGCAATTTTCACGAACTAACGTAGTAACGATTTCTGCGGTGTCGACTTTAACGTTGCTCTAATGTTAGGAACAGAGGTTACCACCTATTCGCCCACTTATAGTCGACCAGCTTGTCTAATATATTCATCCGCAGGTAGACCACGTGCACACTGATTTAAGCAATTATTACATTCAAATTGCATGCCACTTTAGGAATATCACTAATTTCTTCCTTTGAACGAATGAAATTGTAATACCAAAGAGGGCATGTAGAAACCAAATTTCGGAGAAAATTTCAACGTGTACCATCAAAATATGCTTTCATCCGAAAGAATATATTTTTATTAACTAGACAAATGCATTTGAAATTTCCACGAAAAGCAATTGCCTTTAAAATTTAATATTACTTCATACATACCTCCACTTGAAAAAGGTCTGTTGATCTTATTGACGCAGGTGATTTTGTGCTGCTCCAAATATATTTTCGAACTGAATACGAGACAACAAAACGTACAAGCGAACACATCTTGACAATCCTCTTCTACAGTTAGGACAAAGTCAATTTCGACATTGTTATCAATGCTGTCTTCATATTCCTCACCGAAGTACATTAATAATTCCTCACCTTCTTGAATTTCACGAGTACTCCGAAAATATAGATTGTATTTGTATTCGAATATCAGTAGACTTTGCTCACTACAATTTCTGGCAGGATTAACGTACTGCATCCAATTCAATTTTAATTCCTCGTCTTGAACTATTAATTTTCCTCGTTTTAATTTTCGATAGCTCAGTGTAGAACTGAGTCCACTGAAAGGACGAAATTTTACTCCTTCGGGAATAACTTATAAGCGAATATTCCAGTCTGTCCAAAGGAACCTCTTATTTCTAAAATATTACTGGGCAACTATCGGACATTACTAAGGATATAGCTGTTTAAAATATGCACAAGAACTCCACATTTTGTGCAATAATCTTCATAACATCCATGACAATATTTGCATACTGTTGAAGAAATATACGCATTAAAAAACTATTCCGAATTGGGAATTTATTTTCAAATTCATTCAAAAATTAAAATTATGACACACAATAAATAAAACTTATGAATGTTAACTATTTACAACCACATACATCCTTTAAAAATAAGGAATACTTCATTGATAAACTAAACATATCCCTTAAAGAGGTTAGTTACAGATGTTGCAGTATTCATAAAAATAAATGTTTATCAATTATTATATTGTTCTATTAAATAATATAAGTATATTCACTATCTACAAAAACAATATTTATGACTTACAGAAGAATCTATCATGGAATTTAATTTTTATATCAGCAATACCGATATCATCTTCTACTTTAACATTGCTATTTAAACTATTGTTACATATTTCGGTTACTGATAATTCTGGTTTTGTCATATTCTTAGTGGTGGATATTTCATACTCTTTGATTTTGTAATCCCCTACATCATCCTCTAATTCAGTTTTTATATTAGCAACTAGCTAATACGGCAGGCCTTGAAGGCCCGCTATCGCCTCTTATTCCGCTTACAGTTGAGGTACCGCTCCCCCTTATTCTTCTAAATTTATTGCGGATTTTGCCTTTATTGCGTTTCAGTTTTTGAAACACCATATAATTCCGATATATAGCGAATAACTAAATATAATTGTGTTTTAGATGTTCAATATCGCTTAGTTGTTTTTATACACCCCTGTATATAGTTTACAACTATGCAATATTTTATTCAGAATGCTTATCGGATGAAATGATTAATAATAGATGTAGTGATAATAGCAGTTTTTAAATTGAAAATGTTTAACGGCTGTCCATGAAATAAGATGTACTTTATCGTTTAAAGTTTTATTGACATTTTTCACATACTTTTCCTGTGCCTCACAGACGGTAGTTTTCACTCTATTTATAATTTTTTTGCTATTATTGGCTTTTGTGCCTTGACTTGCCGATGATTTATTTCACGTTTGCCTAATTTGTCTATAGTTTGAATTTTGTTTGTGGGTATAAAATTAGAATAATCTCGAAATCTGTGTTTTTTGCATCAGTTGGAAAATGTGATTTGATAGTTTTTGTTAATAGTGTTTCAGTCTATATACATATGTCGATTCCATTGGTCTTTTTGGTTTAAATGAAAATTCATTAGAATTTAAAAAAAAACATTTTATTTTATACAAACTTGTAGATAGCTTTATTAGAATTATGTTTTGTTGACGCGAATGTATACTTTTAAATAATTCATTTAATTATTGTTCTATAACAAATAATATTTATTTCATTGGCATTTTTTATGATTTCCATTCCTATACTTTTATAATTTGCAGTGTTTCTTTGTGGTAAATTGTATTACAACTGTCAGTTATATATGATGCTTAATAATGTTGGTAAAGCCTTGTTCACACTGTACATAATTATTTTCTTTTACATTGTACACCTACAATTTAAGGAATATATAGATATAATATATGTATGTATTATGGTAATATTGATTACTTATTGTTATATTCGAAAATACTGTAAAACATCCTTATAGAATTTCTATTTCTAATTATTGTAATTGACGATGTCGCGAGACGTTCATTTTCATCAATGATAATTAAACAATCTTTTTTGAATACGTATGATATTACTTCTCAATTTGCCTGACACAGTAACAACATGATTAAGTGCTTGTTTAATCTGGTAGGAATATATTTTAGTTTCTTTTTTCTATTTACAATATCTTATAATATTTTGAAGTAATTTTACAACTTAATTCATGGATGAAAAAAATGAGTAGAAAGTATTTATAAACAAATAAGGAATCGAATTTATAAATTTTTTACCTATATACTATTATCATTGGGCCAATTATTATATATTGCAATATTTATTGTGTTGAATGTTTGTGAGCTAATGCTACAATCTTTTCGAGCTTGAATTCGCCTTTTTCGCGTCCGCTTACAGCCTTTTACAGTTTCCTGTAAAACGCGATCACTCTCGTGGTGGTTTTTAGAATGTAAGATTTTATAGACTTGTGGCACACTCTGTATATACATATATTTTGTAAAGCCAATTGTATATTTCATTCAGAATTCTTCTAGAATTTTTTTTACACAAACTGTTACACAATGAAAAGCGAGAAAGATAATTTAATGTTAAACATAAGAATGATGTTAAAGTATCCGATGAAACAATATGCTCAATAAGTGCATCATTTTTCTTGAGACAATCGGGATAATACGCTATTGAAATAACAGTGGAAAAATTTAGTATATTAACAAAAAGTATGCCAATTGCTCAGAAACAATTTAAGACAGGCATGCACAATATTAATAAAACAGAACCTAATAATCAGTTTGACACTGAGATATTTTCACCCAAATTATTTGAAGTGGAACAGCGCTTTCATTATGAAATTTTGGTCAGTATAATTGAAATATTCGTCTGTCACATACTCAAAATTAGTTCGCACGCCAATTAAAAATGAAGGACTTGTATTGAAGAACATTTTAAATATTCAATGAGTTACATATATACTACTCGCCCGCTATCGCGGGCTCGTCATTTTAATTGACATAGTCAAATATACGTAGTATCTCCATAGTGTTTAATATGTTTACAACAAATTTTGTTTGGTAAATGGGCATCGCTTTCAAACATTCTTATAGAATGCTAATGAATGCTGATGAACTTCGAACATATAGCTCGCAAACATATGTATGCGAATGGGTAAAGTAAATTTAATTTATAAAGTATGTTACTTTCTTACTACCTTTTCGAAGTCCACTATCGTTAATAAAAAAGCAGAGTATATTTTATCTAAAATTATTCCCCTTCTGTTTTTGACACAAATCGGTACACACTCAAGAGCGAGAAAGGTAATTTAATGTTAATCATAAGCCATGTTAAAGTATCCAAAGACACAATGAGTTCATAAAGCGCAACATTTTTATTAAAACAGTTTACAATACTATTTTGATGTAAAGTATGGCCCTTTTGAAATCCACTATCATTAATAAAGGAGCACAAAATAATAATAAAAGTAAGAAACCCAAGTTTTAAATTTAAGCCCTTTTCATGCGCCTTTTCTGTAAACAGCGCTTTCTAGAATGTCCATTTTTATAAATTTTTGAAGCACCCCTGTATATACATATATTTTGTTAAGCCAATAGGATATCTTTTTGAAAATTTTCTCGAATTGTTTTTTACACAAATCGGTACACACTCAAGAGTGAGAAAGATAATTTAATGTTAAACATAAGTCGTGTTAAAGTATCCAAAGACACAATGAGATTAAAAAGCGCAGCATTTTTATTAAGACAGTTTACAATACTATTTTCATGTGAACGTGTAAAAGCCTGTCAATCTTTTCGAAGTCTACTCTCGTTAAGAAAAAAGCACAAAATAATAATAACCGTAAAAAGCCCAAGTTTTAAATTGAAGCCCTATTGAAGTGCTATTCCTGTAAAAAACGCTTTTAAGAATGTCCACTTTTATAAACTTTTGAAGCACTCCTGTATATACATATATTTTGTTAAGCCAATAGGATATTTTATTTAAAATTCCTCTCGAACTGTTTTTGACACAAATCGGTACACACTCAAGAGCGAGAAAGGTAATTTAATGTTAAACATAAGTCATGTTAAAGTATTCAAAGACAAAAAGACGCAACATTTTCATTAAGACAGTTTACAATACTATTTTGATATGAACGTGTAATAGCCTATCAATATTTTCGAAATCCACTATCGTTAATGAAAAAGTACAAAATAATAATAAAAGTAAAAAGCTAAAGTTTTAAATTTAAGCCTTATTGAAGCGCTTTTCCTGTAAAAAGCGATAACTGGCATGGCTTTTTAGAATGTCCGATTCTATTAACTTTTGAAGCGCCCCTGTATATACATATATTTTGTTAAACCAATAGGATATTTTATTTAAAATTCTTCTCGAACTGTTTTTGACATAAATTGGTACACACTCAAGAGCGAGAAAGGTAATTTAATGTTAAACATAAGTCATGTTAAAATATCCAAAGAAACAATGAGCTCTCAAAAAGCGCAACCTTTTCATTAAGACAGTTTACAATACTATTTTGATGTGAACGTGTAAGAGCCTGTCAATCTTTTCGAAGTCTACTCTCGTTAAGAAAAAAGCACAAAATAATAATAAAAGTAAAAAGCCCAAGTTTTAGATTTAAGCCCAATTGAAGCGTCTTTCCAATAAAAAACGCTTTTTAGAATGTCCAGTTTTATAAACTTTTAAAGCATCCCGGTATATACATATATTTTGTGAAGCCAATTGTATATTTTATTTAAAATATTTCTGGAATTGTTTTTTACACAAAGCGGTACACACTCAAGAGCGAGAAAGGTAATTTAATGTTAAACATAAGACGTGTTAAAGTATGCAAAGACACAATGAGATCAAGAAGCGCTACATTTTTATTAATACAATGTACAATACTATTTTGATGCGAAAGTGTGAAAGCCTGTCAACCTTATTGAAATCCACTATCGTTAATAAAGGAGCACATAATAATAATAAAAATAAAAAGCCCAAGTTTTAAATTGAAGCCCTTTTCCTGTAAAAAGCGATCACTGGCATGACGCTTTTTAGAATGTCCACTTTTATACACCTTTGAAGCACTCCTGTATATACATATATTTTGTTAACCCAATAGGATGTTTTATTTAAAATTCTTCTCGAACTGTTTTTAACACAAACCGATACACACTCAAGAGCGAGAAAGGTAATCTAATGTTAAACATAAGTCGTGATAAAGTATGCAAAGACACAATGAGATTAAAAAGCGCAACATTTTTATTAAGACAGTGTACAATACTATTTTGATGTGAAAGTGTAAAAGCCTGTCAACCTTTTGAAATCCATTATAGTTAATAAAAGGCGATCACTGGCATGACGCTTTTTTAGAATATCCACTTTTTAAGCACCCCTTCATATATTTTGTTGAGCCAATGGTATATTTTATTTAAAATTCTTCTCGAACTGTTTTTTACACAAACTGGTACACACTCAAGAGCGGGGAAGGTAACTTAATGTTAAACATAAGTCATGTTAAAGTATCGAAAGAAACAATGAGCTCAATGAGCGCAACATTTTCATTGAGATAGTGTACAATACGATTCTGATGTTTGCGAATCTACTATCATTAAGAAAAAATGAAGTATTAAATTTAAGCCCTGTTCAATCACGTTTCGAAGAATCGCCAAATTGAAGACGTAATAAGCGACCACAAACACCCCCGTATCCACAAATCCACAAACATTCATCAATTTTCAAAAAATCTTCCGCCATTTTGTTTTTTTGACATTTTGACTTTGGAATCGTGATCGGCGACCCCCAAAGGGTCCGTATCTAAAATTTCACATTGACACGTCAATTTTCAAAAAAATCTTCCGCCATTTTGCTTTTTTTGACATTTTGACTTTGGAATCGTGATCGGCGACCCCCAAAACCCCCGTACCTAAAATTTCACATTCATACGTCAATTTTCAAAAAAATCTTCCGCCAATTTGTTTTTTTCGACATTTTGACTTTGGAATTGTGATCGGCGACCCCCAAAACCCCCGTATCTAAAATTTTACATTCATACGTCAATTTTCAAAAAATCTTCCGCCATTTCTTTTTTTTGACATTTTGACTTTGGAATCGTGATCGGCGACCCCCAAAACCCCCGTATCTAAAATTTTACATTCGTACGTCAATTTTCAAAAAATCTTCCGCCATTTAGTTTTTTTTGACATTTTGACTTTGGAATCGTGATCGACCGCCCCCAAAACCCCCGTATCTAAAGTTTTACATTCGTACGTCAATTTCCAAAAAATCTTCCGCCATTATGTTTTTTATGACATTTTGACTTTGGAATCGTGATCGGCAACCCCCAAAACCCCCGTATCTAAAATTTTACATTCATACGTCAATATTCAAAAAATCTTCCGCCAATTTGTTTTTTTTCGACATTTTGACTTTGGAATCGTGATCGGCCACCCCCAAAACCCCCGTATCTAAAATTTTACATTCATACGTCAATTTTCAAAAAATTTTCCGCCATTGTGTTTTTTATGACATTTTGACTTTGGAATCGTGATCGGCGACCCCCAAAACCCCCGTATCTAAAATTTTACATTCATACGTCAATTTTCAAAAAATCTTCCGCCATTGTGTTTTTTATGACATTTTGACTTTGGAATCGTGATCGGCGACCCCCAAAACCCCCGTATCTAAAATTTTACATTCATACGTCAATTTTCAAAAAATCTTCCACCATTTTGTTTTTTTTTGACATTTTGACTTTGGAATCGTGATCGGCGACCCCCAAAACCCCCTTATCTAAAATTTTACATTCATACGTCAATTTTCAAAAAATCTTCCGCCATTTTGTTTTTTTTTTGACATTTTGACTTCGGAGTCGTGATCGGCGACCCCCAAAACCCCCGTATCTAAAATTTTACATTCATACGTCAATTTTCAAAAAATCTTTCGTCATTTTGTTTTCTTTTGACATTTTGACTTTGGAAACGTGATCGGCGACCCCCGTATCTAAAATTTTACATTCATACGTCAATTTTCAAAAAATTCACCCGCCATTGTGTTTTTTATGACATTTTGATTTTGGATTTGTGATCGGCGACTTAAGGCACCCTCGTATCTAAAATTTCACATTTATAAGTCAATTTTCAAAAAATCCTTCGGCAATTTTGCTTTTTTTGACATTTTGACTTTGGAGTCGTGATCGGCCACCCCCAAAACCCCCGTATATAAAATTTTACATTCATACCTTAATTTTCAAAAAAATCACCTGCCATTGTGTTTTTTATGACATTTTGATTTTGGAATCGTGATCGGCGACCCCCAAAACTCCCGTATCTAAAATTTTACATTCATACGTCAATTTTCAAAAAATCTTTTGCCATTTTGTTTTCTTTTGACATTTTGACTTTGGAATCGTGATTGGCGACCCCCAAAACCCCCGTATCTTAAATTTCACATTCATACGTCAATTTTCAAAAAAATCTTCCATTTTGTTTTTTTTGACATTTTGACTTTGGAATCGTGATCGGCCACCCCCAAAACCCCCGTATCTAAAATTTTACATTCATACGTCAATTTTCAAAAAATCTTCCGCCATTTCTTTTTTTTGACATTTTGACTTTGGAATCGTGATCGGCGACCCCCAAAACCCCCGTATCTAAAATTTTACATTCGTACGTCAATTTTCAAAAAATCTTCCGCCATTTTGTTTTTTTATGACATTTTGATTTTGGATTTGTGATCGGCGACTTAAGGCACCCTCGTATCTAAAATTTTACATTCATACGTCAATTTTCAAAAAATCTTCCGCCATTTTGTTTTTTTGACATTTTGACTTTGGAATCGTGATAGGCGACCCCCAAAACCCCCGTATCTAAAATTTTACATTCATACGTCAATATTCAAAAAATCTTCCGCCAATTTGTGTTTTTTCGACATTTTGACTTTGGAATCGTGATCGGCCACCCCCAAAACCCCCGTATCTAAAATTTTACATTCATACGTCAATTTTCAAAAAATCTTCCACCATTTTGTTTTTTTTTGACATTTTGACTTTGGAATCCTGATCGGCGACCCCCAAAACCCCCGTATCTAAAATTTTACATTCATACGTCAATTTTCAAAAAATCTTCCGCCATGTTGTTTTTGTTTTGACATTTTGACTTCGGAGTCGTGATCGGCGACCCCCAAAACCCCCGTATCTAAAATTTTACATTCATACGTCAATTTTCAAAAAATCTTTCGTCATTTTGTTTTCTTTTGACATTTTGACTTTGGAAACGTGATCGGCGACCCTCAAACCCCCCGTATCTAAAATTTCACATTCATACTTCAATTTTCAAAAAAATCACCCGCCATTAGGTTTTTTATGACATTTTGATTTTGGATTTGTGATCGGCGACTTAAGGCACCCTCGTATCTAAAATTTTACATTCATACGTCAATTTTCAAAAAATCTTCCGCCATTGTGTTTTTTATGACATTTTGATTTTGGAATCATGATCGGCGACCCCCAAAACTCCCGTATCTAAAATTTTACATTCATACGTCAATTTTCAAAAAATCTTTTGCCATTTTGTTTTCTTTTGACATTTTGACTTTGGAATCGTGATCGGCGACCCCCAAAACCCCATATCTAAAATTTTTCATTCATACGTCAATTTTCAAGAAATCTTCCGCCATTTTGTTTTTTTTGACATTTCGACTTTGGAATCGTGATCGGCGACCCCCAAAACCCCCGTATCTAAAATTTTACATTCATACGTCAATTTTCAAAAAATCTTCCGCCATTTTGTTTTTTTTGACATTTTGACTTTGGAATCGTGATCGGCGACCCCCAAAACCCCCGTATCTAAAATTTTACATTCATACGTCAATTTTCAAAAAATTCTTACGCCATTTTGATTTTTTTATGACATTTTGATTTTGGATTTGTGATCGGCGACTTAAGACACACTCGTATCTAAAATTTCACATTTATACGTCAATTTTCAAAAAATTCTTCGTCAATTTTGTTTTTTTTTGACATTTCGACTTTGGATACGCGATCAATGATACCACAAAGACTCCCAAGTGCCGAATTTTACTTTAATCAGAAGAGCGAAATTAATTTCAGGTAGCTCCGCCCACTCTGCAAGTATGCGTAATCGTTGTCATAAGGGCACATAAATGTTAAAAGCAATCCTTTTCCCCATTAAGGCGTACGCGTTCTGGAATTAACGTATTTTAATAATTCAAATATGTAATCATTAAAAGTACAATCAACCTGTATATCTATAAAAATGTTAAGTCAAGCGGATGTATTATGTCGAAATTGAGATGCCGAACTTGTCGGACCGGATAGACTGATATTTTTCGCCCGATCGTAGTACATTGAATCTTATGCACATTGAATCTGTGACGTATTTCGGCCATTTTTCTTACGAAATCCTTCTGCAAACGAATTTGAAAGTGCTCGTGCCCTACATTGCGTGCGTCTGTCGACTCCAAATAAGCATGTAAGAGATCCAGAGAATGCCATTCTTTAACACCTCGGGTCTTGTTGGACCTTCGCAACCTTCAACAGTTCGTATTTCAGTCTTAAAAGTGAATCTGTAGCTACAACTGAGTTTGCGTGTCAGATTGACGTTTCCCGAGATTTATTTTGATTGTCACGTAAATCGTCATGATGACGTAAGCCATTTTTCTGTTAAAACACCGAGTGCACGCTCCTCTTCAACGGGCGATATCTCTGCACACGCTCCACTTGGGAAGAAAAACTCTCCGTCGACCGGAAATTCAATGTCGCCCCTACCAACATGCCAAAAGACAGCCCTTAATTTCGCGTATCCAGAGAGGAGTTCTTTGCACAGTTTTGCCGTTTTTAGACGATTTTTGGGTCGTTTGGTTGCCATTGGCTACTCGGCTTTTATTATATATAACTAGCTAATACGGCAGGCCTAGAAGGCCCGCTGCCGCCTCTTATTCCGCTTACAGTTGAGGTACCGCTCCCCCTTATTCTTCTAAATTTATTGCGGATTTTGTCTTTATTGCGTTTCAGTTTTTGAAACACCATATAATTCCGATATATAGTGAATAACTAAATATAATTGTGTTTTAGATGTTCAATATTGTTTAGTTGTTTTTATACACCCCTGTATATAGTTTACAACTATGCAATATTTTATTCAGAATGCTTATCGGATGAAATGATTAATAATAGATTTAGTGATAATAGCAGTTTTTAAATTGAAAATGTTTAACGGCTGTCCATGAATTAAGATCGCGGGCTCGTCATTTTAATTGACATACTCAAATATACGTAGTATCTCCATAGTGTTTAATATGTTTACAACAAATTTTGTTTGGTAAATGGGCGTCGCTTTCAAGCATTCTTATAGCATGCTAATGAATGCTGATGAACTTCGAACATATAGCTCGCAAACATATGTATGCGAATGGGAAAAGTAAATTTAATTTATAAAGTATATTACTTTCTTACTACCTTTTCGAAGTCCACTATCGTTAATAAAAAAGCAGAGTATATTTTATCTAAAATTATTCTCCTTCTGTTTTTGACACAAATCGGTACACACTCAAGAGCGAGAAAGGTAATTTAATGTTAATCATAAGCCATGTTAAAGTATCCAAAGACACAATGAGCTCAAAAAGCGCAACATTTTTATTAAAACAGTTTACAATACTATTTTGATGTAAAGTGTGACCCTTTTGAAATCCACTATCATTAATAAAGGAGCACAAAATAATAATAAAAGTAAGAAACCCAAGTTTTAAATTTAAGCCCTTTTCAAGCGCCTTTCCTGTAAACAGTGCTTTCTAGAATGTCCATTTTTATAAATTTTTGAAGCACCCCTGTATATACATATATTTTGTTAAGCCAATAGGATATCTTATTTAAAATTCTTCTCGAACTGTTTTTAACACAAACCGGTACACACTCAAGAGCGAGAAAGGTAATTTAATGTTAAACATAAGTCGTGTTAAAGTATGCAAAGACACAATGAGATCAAAAAGCGCAACACTTTTATTAAGACAGTGTACAATACTATTTTGATATAAAGTGTGACCTCTTTGAAATCCACTATCGTTAATAAAGGAGCATAAAATAAAAGTAAAAGTAAAAAGCCCAAGTTTTAAATTGAAGCACCTTTCTTGTAAAAAGCGATCACTGGCATGACGCTTTTTAGAATGTCCGGTTTTATAAACTTTTAAAGCATCCCGGTATATACATATATTTTGTGAAACCAATTGTATATTTTATTTAAAATTTTTCTGGAATTGTTTTTTACACAAACCGGTACATACTCAAGAGCGAGAAAGGTAATTTAATGTTAAACATAAGTCGTGTTAAAGTATGCAAAGACACAATGAGATCAAGAAGCGCAACATTTTTATTAAGAGAGTGTACAATACTATTTTGATGTGAAAGTGTAAAAGCCTGTCAACCTTTTCGAAATCCACTATCGTTAATAAAAGAGCACATAATAATAATAAAAGTAAAAAGCCCAAGTTTTAAATTTAAGCCCTTTTGAAGCGCCTGCCCCGTAAAAAGCAATCACTGTCATGACTTTTTAGAATGTCTACCTTTATAAACTTTTGAAGCACCCCTGCATATACATATATTTTGTTAAGTCAATAGGATATTTTATTTAAAATTCTTCTCGAACTGTCTTTAACACAAACCGGTACACCCTCAAGAGCGAGAAAGGTAATTTAATGTTAAACATAAGTCGTGTTAAAGTATGCAAAGACACAATGACATCAAAAAGCGCAACGCTTTTATTAAGACAGTGTACAATACTATTTTGATGCGAAAGTGTAAAAGCCTGTCAACCTTTTTGAAATCCACTATCGTTAATAAAGGAGCACATAATAATAATAAAAGTAAAAAGCCCAAGTTTTAAATTGAAGCCCTATTGAAGCGCCTTTCCTGTAAAAAACGCTTTTAAGAATATCCACTTTTATAAACTTTTGAAGCACTCCTGTATATACATATATTTTGTTAAGCCAATTGGATATTTTATTTAAAATTCTTCTCGAACTGTTTTTGACACAAACCGGTACACAGTCAAGAGCGAGAAAGGTAATTTAATGTTAAACATGTCATGTTAAAGTATTCAAAGACAAAAAACGCAACATTTTCATTAAGACAGTTTACAATACTATTTTCATATGAACGTGTAATAGCCTATCAATATTTTCGAAATCCACTATCGTTAATGAAAAAGTACAAATTAATAATAAAAGTAAAAAGCCCAAGTTTTAAATTGAAGCCCTATTGAAGCACTTTCCTGTAAAAAACGCTTTTTAGAATGTCCACTTTTATAAACTTTTGAAGCACCACTGTATATATATATATATATTTTGTTAGGCCAATAGGATATTTTATTTAACATTCTTCTCGAACTGTTTTTGACATAAACCGGTACACACTCAAGAGCGAGAAAGGTAATTTAATGTTAAACAAAACTCGTGTTAAAGTATCCAAAGACACATTGAGATCAAAAAGCGCAACATTTTTATTAAGACAGTGTACAATACTATTTTGATGTAAAGTGTGACCCTTTTGAAATCCACTATCATTAATAAAGGAGCACAAAATGAAAATAAAAGTAAAAAGCCCAAGTTTTAAATTGAAGCGCCTTTTATTTTATTTAAAATTTTTCTCGAATTGTTTTTTACTCAAACCGGTACACACTCAAGAGCGAGAAAGGTAATTTAATGTTAAACATAAGGCATGTTAAGGTATCCAAAGACTCAATGAGTTCAAAAAGACCAACATGTTCATTAAGACAGTTTTCAATACTATTTTGATGTGAAAGTGTAAAAGCCTGTCAACCTTTTCAAAATCCACTATCGTTAATAAAGGTGCAGGAAATAATAATAAAAGTAAAAAGCCCAAGTTTTAAATTTAGGCCCTATTGAAGCGCCTTTCCTGTAAAAAAACGCTTTTTAGAATGTTCACTTTCATAAACGTTTGAAGCACCCCTGTATATATATATATATATTTTGTTAGGCCAATAGGATACTTTATTTAAAATTCTTCTCGAACTGTTTTTGACATAAACCGGTACACACTCAAGAGCGAGAAAGGTAATTTAATGTTAAACAAAACTCGTGTTAAAGTATCCAAAGACACATTGAGATCAAAAAGCGCAACATTTTTATTAAGACAGTGTACAATACTATTTTGATGTAAAGTGTGACCTTTTTGAAATCCACTATCATTAATAAAGGAGCCCAAATGAAAATAAAAGTAAAAAGCCCAAGTTTTAAATTGAAGCGCCTTTTATTTTATTTAAAATTTTTCTCGAATTGTTTTTTACACAAACCGGTACACACTCAAGAGCGAGAAAGGTAATTTAATGTTCAACATAAGTCATGTTAAAATATCCAAAGAAACAATGAGCTCTCAAAAAGCGCAACCTTTTCATTAAGACAGTTTACAATACTATTTTGCTGTGAACGTGTAAGAGCCTGTCAATCTTTTCGAAGTCTACTCTCGTTAAGAAAAAAGCACAAAATAATAATAAAAGTAAAAAGCCCAAGTTTTAGATTTAAGCCCAATTGAAGCGTCTTTCCTATAAAAAACTCTTTTTAGAATGTCCAGTTTTATAAACTTTTAAAGCATCCCGGTATATACATATATTTTGTGAAGCCAATTGTATATTTTATTTAAAATATTTCTGGAATTGTTTTTTACACAAACCGGTACACACTCAAGAGCGAGAAAGGTAATTTAATGTTAAACATAAGTCGTGTTAAAGTATGCAAAGACACAATGAGATCAAGAAGCGCTACATTTTCATTAAGACAGTGTACAACACTATTTTGATGCGAAGGTGTGAAAGCCTGTCAACCTTTTTGAAATCCACTATAGTTAATAAAGGAGCACGAAATAATAATAAAAGTAAAAAGCCCAAGTTTTAAATTGAAGCCCTATTGAAGCGCCTTTCCTGTAAAAAGCGATCACTGGCATGACGCTTTTCAGAATGTCCACTTTTATAAACTTTTGAAGCATCCCTACATATATTTTTTTAAGCCAATAGTATATTTTATTTGAAATTCTACTCGAACTGTTTTTTTACACAAACCGGTTCACACTCAAGAGCGAGAAAGGTAATTTAATGTTAAGCATGTCATGTTAGAGTATCGAAAGAAACAATGAGTTCAGTGAGCGTAACATTTTCATTGAGACAATGTACAATACGATTCTGATGTTTGCGAATCTACTGTTGATACGAAAAAATTAAGTATTAAATTTAAACCCTGTTCAATCACGTTTCGAAGAATCACCAAATTGAAGACGTAATAAGCGACCACAAACATCCCCGTATCTAAACTTTCACATTCATACGTCAATTTTCAAAAAACTCTTCCGCCATTTTGTTTTTTTTTGACATTTTGACTTTGGAATCGTGATCGGCGACCCCCAAAACTCCCGTATTCTAAAATTTCACATTCATACGTCAATTTTCAAAAAAATCTTCCACCCTTTTGTTTTTTTTGATATTTTGACTTTGGAATCGTGATCGGCGACCCCCAAAACCCCCGTATCTAAAATCTTACATTCATACGTCAATTTTCAAAAAAATCTTTCGCCGTTTTGCTTTTTTTGATATTTTGACTTTGGAATCGTCATCGGCGACCCCCAAAACCCCCGTATCTAAAATTTTACATTAATACGTCAATTTTCTAAAAAATCTCGCCATTTTTTTTTTGACATTTTGACTTTGGAATCGTGATCGGCGACCCCCAAAGCCCCCGTATCTAAAATTTCACATTCATTCGTTAATTTTCAAAAAAATCTTTCGCCGTTTTGCTTTTTTTGATATTTTAACTTTGGAATCGTGATCAGCGACCCCCAAAACCCCCGTATCTAAAATTTTAAATTAATACGTCAATTTTCAAAAAAATCTTTCGCCATTTTGTTTTTTTTGACTTTGGAATCGTGATCGGCGACCCCCAAAACCCCCGTATCTAAAATTTTACATTCATACGTCAGTTTTCATAAAATCTTCCGGCATTTTGTATTTTTTGACATTTTGGCTTTGGAATTGTGATCGGCGACCCCCAAAACCCCCGTATCTAAAATTTTACATTAATACGTCAATTTTCAAAAAAATCTTTCGCCATTTTGTTTTTTTTGACTTTGGAATCGTGATCGGCGACCCCCAAAACCCCCGTATCTAAAATTTTACATTCATACGTCAGTTTTCAAGAAATCTTCCGCCATTTTGTTTTTTTTGTGACATTTTGACTTTGGAATCGCGATCGGCGACCCCCAAAACGCCCGTATCTAAAATTTTACGTTCATACGTCAATTTTCAAAAAAATCTTCCGCCATTTTGCTTTTTTTGACATTTTGACTTTGGAATCGTGATCGGCGACCCCCAAAGCCCTCGTATCTAAAATTTCACATTCATACGTCAATTTTCAAAAAATCTTCCACCATTTCGTTTTGTTTTGACATTTTGACTTTGGAATCGTGATCGGCGACCCCCAAAACCCCCATATCTAAAATTTTACGGTCATACGTCAATTTTCCAAAAATCTTCTGCCATTTTGTTTTTTTTTGACATTTTGACTTTGGAATCGTGATCGGCGACCCCCAAAACCCCCGTATCTAAAATTTTACATTCATATGTCAATTTTCCAAAAATTCTTTCACGATTTTGTTTTTTATGACCTTTTGATTTTGGATTTGTGATCGGCGACCTAACACACCCCCGCATCTAAAATTTCACACTCATACGTCAATTTTCAAAAAAATCTTTCGCCATTTTGTTTTTTTTGACATTTTGACTTTGGAATCGTGATCGGCGACCCCCAAAACTCCCGTATCTAAAATTTCACATTCATACGTCAATTTTCTAAAAAATCTTTCGCCATTTTCCTTTTTTTTGACATTTTGACTTTGGAATCGTGATCGGCGACCCCCAAAACCCCCGTATCTAAAATGTCACATTCATACGTCAATTTTCTAAAAAATCTTTCGCCATTTTGTTTTTTTTGACATTTTGACTTTGGAATCGTGATCGGCGACCCCCAAAACCCCCGTATCTAAAATTTTACATTCATACGTCAATTTTCAAAAAATCTTCCGCCATTTTGTTTTGACATTTTGGCTTTGGAATCGTGATCGGCGACCCCCAAAACTCCCGTATCTAAAATTTCACATTCATACGTCAATTTTCAAAAAAATCTTCCGCCATTTTTTTTTGACATTTTGACTTTGGAATCGTTATCGGCGACCCCCAAAACCCCCGTATCTAAAACTTTACATTCATACGTCAATTTTCAAAAAAATCTTTCGCCGTTTTGCTTTTTTTGACATTTTGACTTTGGAATCGTGATCGGCGACCCCCAAAGCCCTCGTATCTAAAATTTCACATTCATACGTCAATTTTCAAAAAATCTTCCACCATTTCGTTTTGTTTTGACATTTTGACTTTGGAATCGTGATCGGCGACCCCCAAAACCCCGTATCTAAAATTTTACATTCAAACGCCAATTTTCAAAAAAATCTTCCGCCATTTTGCTTTTTTTTACATTTTGACTTTGGAATCGTGATCGGCGACCATCAAAACCCCCGTATCTAAAATTTTACATTCATACGTCAATTTTCAAAAAATCTTCGGGCATTTTGTTTTTTTTTGACATTTTGACTTTGGAATCGTGATCGGCGACCCCCAAAACCCCCGTATCTAAAATTTTACATTCATACGTCAATTTTCAAAAAAATCTTCCACCCTTTTGTTTTTTTTGATATTTTGACTTTGGAATCGTGATCGGCGACCCCCAAAACCCCCGTATCTAAAATTTTACATTAATACGTCAATTTTCAAAAAAATCTTTCGCCATTTTGTTTTTTTTTGACATTTTGACTTTGGAATCGTGCTCGGCGACCCCCAAAACTCCCGTATCTAAAATTTCATAGTAATACGTCAATTTTCAAAAAAATCTTCCGCCGTTTTTTTTTTTTTGACATTTTGACTTTAGAATCGTGATCGGCGACCCCCAAAACCCCCGTATCTAAAATTTCACATTCATACGTCAATTTTCAAAAATCTTCCGCCATTTTTTTTTTTTTTTGACATTTTGACTTTGGAATCGTGATCGGCGACCTCCAAGACCCCCGTATCTAAAATTTTACATTAATACGTCAATTTTCTAAAAAATCTTTCGCCATTTTGTTTTTTTTGACATTTTGACTTAGGAATCGTGATCGGCGACTCCCAAAACCCCGGTATCTAACATTTTACATTCATACGTCAATTTTCAAAAAAATCTTTCGCCGTTTTGCTTTTTTTGACATTTTGACTTTGGAATCGTGATCGGCGACCAACAAAACCCCCGTATCTAAAATTTTACATTCATACGTCAATTTTCAAAAAATCTTCCGGCATTTTGTTTTTTTTGACATTTTGGCTTTGGAATCGTGATCGGCGACCCCCAAAACCCCCGTATCTAAAATTTTACATTCATACGTCAATTTTCAAAAAAAATCTTTCGCCGTTTTGCTTTTTTTGATATTTTAACTTTGGAATCGTGATCGGCGACCCCCAAAACTCCCGTATCTAAAATTTTACATTCATACGTCAATTTTCTAAAAAATCTTTCGCCATTTTGTTTTTTTTGACATTTTGACTTTGGAATCGTGATCGGCGACCCCCAAAACCCCGTATCTAAAATTTCACATTCATACGTAAATTTTCTAAAAAATCTTTCGCCATTTTGTTTTTTTTTGACATTTTGACTTTGGAATCGTTATCGGCGACCCCCAAAACCCCCGTATCTAAAATTTAACATTCATACGTCAATTTTCAAAAAATCTTCCGCCATTTTGTTTTGACATTTTGGCTTTGGAATCGTGATCGGCGACCCCCAAAACCCCCGTATCTAAAATTTTACGGTCATACGTCAATTTTCAAAAAATCTTCTGCCATTTTGTTTTATTTTGACATTTTGACTTTGGAATCGTGATCGGCGACCCCACAAAACCCCCGTATCTAAAATTTTACATTCATACGTCAATTTTCTAAAAAATCTTTCGCCATTTTGTTTTTTTTGACATTTTGACTTTGGAATCGTGATCGGCGACCCCCAAAACCCCGTATCTAAAATTTCACATTCATACGTAAATTTTCTAAAAAATCTTTCGCCATTTTGTTTTTTTTGACATTTTGACTTTGGAATCGTGATCGGCGACCCCCAAAACCCCCGTATCTAAAATTTAACATTCATGCGTCAATTTTCAAAAAATCTTCCGCCATTTTGTTTTGACATTTTGGCTTTGGAATCGTGATCGGCGACCCCCAAAACCCCCGTATCTAAAATTTCACATTCATACGTCAATTTTCAAAAAAATCTTCCGCCATTTTTTTTTTGACATTTTGACTTTGGAATCGTTATCGGCGACCCCCAAAACCCCCGTATCTAAAACTTTACATTCATACGTCAATTTTCAAAAAAATCTTTCGCCGTTTTGCTTTTTTTGACATTTTGACTTTGGAATCGTGATCGGCGACCCCCAAAGCCCTCGTATCTAAAATTTCACATTCATACGTCAATTTTCAAAAAATCTTCCACCATTTCGTTTTGTTTTGACATTTTGACTTTGGAATCGTGATCGGCGACCCCCAAAACCCCGTATCTAAAATTTTACATTCAAACGCCAATTTTCAAAAAATCTTCCGCCATTTTGCTTTTTTTTACATTTCGACTTTGGAATCGTGATCGGCGACCATCAAAACCTCCGTATCTAAAATTTTACATTCATACGTCAATTTTCAAAAAATCTTCCGGCATTTTGTTTTTTTTGGACATTTTGACTTTGGAATCGTGATCGGCGACCCCCAAAACCCCCGTATCTAAAATTTTACATTCATACGTCAATTTTCAAAAAAATCTTCCACCCTTTTGTTTTTTTTGATATTTTGACTTTGGAATCGTGATCGGCGACCCCCAAAACTCCCGTATCTAAAATTTCATAGTAATACGTCAATTTTCAAAAAAATCTTCCGCCGTTTTTTTTTGTACATTTTGACTTTAGAATCGTGATCGGCGACCCCCAAAAACCCCGTATCTAAAATTTCACATTCATACGTCAATTTTCAAAAACGTCTTCCGCCATTTTGTTTTTTTTTTGTCATTTTGACTTTGGAATCGTGATCGGCGACCCCCAAAACCCCCGTATCTAAAATTTCACATTCATACGTCAATGTTCAAAAAATCTTCCGGCATTCTGTTTTTTTTGACATTTTGACTTTGGAATCGTGATCGGCGACCCCCAAAACCCCCGTATCTAAAATTTTACATTCATACGTCAATTTTCAAAAAAATCTTTCGCCGTTTTGCTTTTTTTGACATTTTGACTTTGGAATCGTGATCGGCGACCCTCAAAGCCCCCGTATCTAAAATTTTACATTCATACGTCAATTTTCAAAAAATCTTCCACCATTTTGTTTTTTTTGACATTTTGACTTTGGAGTCGTGATCGGCGACCCCCAAAACCCCCGTATCTAAAATTTTACATTGATACGTCAATTTTCAAAAAAATCTTTCGCCATTTTGTTTTTTTTTACATTTTGACTTTGGAATCGTGATCGGCGACCCCCAAAACCCCCGTATCTAAAATTTTACATTCATACGTCAATTTTCAAAAAATCTTCCGCCATTTTGTTTTTTTTTTGACATTTTGACTTTGGAATCGTGATCGGCAACCCCCAAATCCCCGTATCTAAAATTTTACATTAATACGTCTATTTTCAATAAATCGTCCGCCATTTTGTTTTTTTTTGACATTTCGACTTTGGAATCGTGATCGGCGATCCCCAAAACCCCCGTATCTAAAATTTTACATTCATACGTCAATTTTCAAAAAATTCTTACGCCATTTTGTTTTTTTTGACATTTTAATTTTGGATTTGTGATCGGCGACCTAAGATACCCCCGTATCTAAACTTTCACACTCATTAGTGAATTTTCAAAAAATCTTCCGTCATTTTGTTTTTTTTTTGACATTTTGACTTTGGAATCGTGATCGGCGACCACCAAAACCCCCGTATCTAAAATTTTACATTCATACGTTAATTTTCAAAAAATATTCCGCCATTTTGTTTTATTTTGACATTTTGACTTTGGAATCGTGATCGGCGACCCCACAAAACCCCCGTATCTAAAATTTTACATTCATACGTCAATTTTCTAAAAAATCTTTCGCCATTTTGTTTTTTTTGACATTTTGACTTTGGAATCGTGATCGGCGACCCCCAAAACCCCGTATCTAAAATTTCACATTCATACGTAAATTTTCTAAAAAATCTTTCGCCATTTTGTTTTTTTTGACATTTTGACTTTGGAATCGTGATCGGCGACCCCCAAAACCCCCGTATCTAAAATTTAACATTCATGCGTCAATTTTCAAAAAATCTTCCGCCATTTTGTTTTGACATTTTGGCTTTGGAATCGTGATCGGCGACCCCCAAAACCCCCGTATCTAAAATTTCACATTCATACGTCAATTTTCAAAAAAATCTTCCGCCATTTTTTTTTTGACATTTTGACTTTGGAATCGTTATCGGCGACCCCCAAAACCCCCGTATCTAAAACTTTACATTCATACGTCAATTTTCAAAAAACTCTTTCGCCGTTTTGCTTTTTTTGACATTTTGACTTTGGAATCGTGATCGGCGACCCCCAAAGCCCTCGTATCTAAAATTTCACATTCATACGTCAATTTTCAAAAAATCTTCCACCATTTCGTTTTGTTTTGACATTTTGACTTTGGAATCGTGATCGGCGACCCCCAAAACCCCGTATCTAAAATTTTACATTCAAACGCCAATTTTCAAAAAATCTTCCGCCATTTTGCTTTTTTTTACATTTCGACTTTGGAATCGTGATCGGCGACCATCAAAACCTCCGTATCTAAAATTTTACATTCATACGTCAATTTTCAAAAAATCTTCCGGCATTTTGTTTTTTTTGGACATTTTGACTTTGGAATCGTGATCGGCGACCCCCAAAACCCCCGTATCTAAAATTTTACATTCATACGTCAATTTTCAAAAAAATCTTCCACCCTTTTGTTTTTTTTGATATTTTGACTTTGGAATCGTGATCGGCGACCCCCAAAACTCCCGTATCTAAAATTTCATAGTAATACGTCAATTTTCAAAAAAATCTTCCGCCGTTTTTTTTTGTACATTTTGACTTTAGAATCGTGATCGGCGACCCCCAAAACCCCCGTATCTAAAATTTCACATTCATACGTCAATTTTCAAAAACGTCTTCCGCCATTTTGTTTTTTTTTTGTCATTTTGACTTTGGAATCGTGATCGGCGACCCCCAAAACCCCCGTATCTAAAATTTCACATTCATACGTCAATGTTCAAAAAATCTTCCGGCATTCTGTTTTTTTTGACATTTTGACTTTGGAATCGTGATCGGCGACCCCCAAAACCCCCGTATCTAAAATTTTACATTCATACGTCAATTTTCAAAAAAATCTTTCGCCGTTTTGCTTTTTTTGACATTTTGACTTTGGAATCGTGATCGGCGACCCTCAAAGCCCCCGTATCTAAAATTTTACATTCATACGTCAATTTTCAAAAAATCTTCCACCATTTTGTTTTTTTTGACATTTTGACTTTGGAGTCGTGATCGGCGACCCCCAAAACCCCCGTATCTAAAATTTTACATTGATACGTCAATTTTCAAAAAAATCTTTCGCCATTTTGTTTTTTTTTACATTTTGACTTTGGAATCGTGATCGGCGACCCCCAAAACCCCCGTATCTAAAATTTTACATTCATACGTCAATTTTCAAAAAATCTTCCGCCATTTTGTTTTTTTTTTGACATTTTGACTTTGGAATCGTGATCGGCAACCCCCAAATCCCCGTATCTAAAATTTTACATTAATACGTCTATTTTCAATAAATCGTCCGCCATTTTGTTTTTTTTTGACATTTCGACTTTGGAATCGTGATCGGCGATCCCCAAAACCCCCGTATCTAAAATTTTACATTCATACGTCAATTTTCAAAAAATTCTTACGCCATTTTGTTTTTTTTGACATTTTAATTTTGGATTTGTGATCGGCGACCTAAGATACCCCCGTATCTAAACTTTCACACTCATTAGTGAATTTTCAAAAAATCTTCCGTCATTTTGTTTTTTTTTTGACATTTTGACTTTGGAATCGTGATCGGCGACCACCAAAACCCCCGTATCTAAAATTTTACATTCATACGTTAATTTTCAAAAAATATTCCGCCATTTTGTTTTTTTTTTGACATTTTGACTTTGGAATCGTGATCGGCGACCCCCAAAACCCCCGTATCTAAAATTTTATATTCATACGTCAATTTTCAAAAAATTTGTTTTTCTATGACATTTTGATTTTGAATTTGTGAACGGCGACTTAAGACACCCTCGTATCTAAAATTTCACATTTATAGGTCAATTTTCAAAAAATCCTTCGGCCATTTTGTTTTTTTTTTGACATTTCGATTTGGATACGTGATCAATGACACCACAAAGACTCCCAAGTGCCGAATTTTACTTTAATCAGAAGAGAGAAATTAATTTCAGATAGCTCCGCCCACCATGAATGTATGCGTAATCGTTGTCATAAGGTCACATAAATGTTAAAAGCAATCCTTTTCCCTATTAAGGCGTACGCGTTCTGGAATTAACGTATTTTAATAATTCAAATATATAGTCATCAAAAGAACAATCAACCTGTATATCTATAAAAATGTTAAGTCAAGCGGATGTATTATGTCGAGATTGAGATGCCGGACCCGATATAAATTAATCTGATACCCGACCGTAGTACATTGAATCACATGCACAATGAATCTGTGACGTATTTCGGCCATTTTTCTGACCAAACCCTTCTGCAAACGAATTTGAAAGTGCTCGTGCCCTACATTGCGTACGTTTGTCGACTCGAAATAAACATGTAATTGATTCCGAGAGGGCCCTTCTTCAAGACCCCGGTCCTAGTTGGACCGTCGCAACCTTCAAAATTTCGTATTTCACGCTTAAAAGTGAATCTGTGGACACAATTGAGTTTCCCTGCAAGTTTGACGTTTCCCGAGATTTATTTTGATTGTCACGTGAATCGTCATGATGACGTAAGCCATTTTTCTATTAAAACACCGAGTGCACGCTCCTCTTCAACGGGCGATATCTCTGCACACGCTGCACTTGGGAAGAAAATCTCTTCGACGTCCGGAAATTCAATGTCGCCCCTACCAACATGCCAAAAGACAGCCCTTAATTTGGCGTATCCAGAGAGGAGTTGCCCGCCCCGTGCACCCAATTTTCGTCGATTTTTCGGGTCGTTTGGTTGCCATGGGCTACTCAGCTATTAGTATATATAACTAGCTAATACGGCAGGCCTAGAAGGCCCGCTGCCGCCTCTTATTCCGCTTACAGTTGAGGTACCGCTCCCCCTTATTCTTCTAAATTTATTGCGGATTTTGTCTTTATTGCGTTTCAGTTTTTGAAACACCATATAATTCCGATATATAGTGAATAACTAAATATAATTGTGTTTTAGATGTTCAATATTGTTTAGTTGTTTTTATACACCCCTGTATATAGTTTACAACTATGCAATATTTTATTCAGAATGCTTATCGGATGAAATGATTAATAATAGATTTAGTGATAATAGCAGTTTTTAAATTGAAAATGTTTAACGGCTGTCCATGAATTAAGATCGCGGGCTCGTCATTTTAATTGACATACTCAAATATACGTAGTATCTCCATAGTGTTTAATATGTTTACAACAAATTTTGTTTGGTAAATGGGCGTCGCTTTCAAGCATTCTTATAGCATGCTAATGAATGCTGATGAACTTCGAACATATAGCTCGCAAACATATGTATGCGAATGGGAAAAGTAAATTTAATTTATAAAGTATATTACTTTCTTACTACCTTTTCGAAGTCCACTATCGTTAATAAAAAAGCAGAGTATATTTTATCTAAAATTATTCTCCTTCTGTTTTTGACACAAATCGGTACACACTCAAGAGCGAGAAAGGTAATTTAATGTTAATCATAAGCCATGTTAAAGTATCCAAAGACACAATGAGCTCAAAAAGCGCAACATTTTTATTAAAACAGTTTACAATACTATTTTGATGTAAAGTGTGACCCTTTTGAAATCCACTATCATTAATAAAGGAGCACAAAATAATAATAAAAGTAAGAAACCCAAGTTTTAAATTTAAGCCCTTTTCAAGCGCCTTTCCTGTAAACAGTGCTTTCTAGAATGTCCATTTTTATAAATTTTTGAAGCACCCCTGTATATACATATATTTTGTTAAGCCAATAGGATATCTTATTTAAAATTCTTCTCGAACTGTTTTTAACACAAACCGGTACACACTCAAGAGCGAGAAAGGTAATTTAATGTTAAACATAAGTCGTGTTAAAGTATGCAAAGACACAATGAGATCAAAAAGCGCAACACTTTTATTAAGACAGTGTACAATACTATTTTGATATAAAGTGTGACCTCTTTGAAATCCACTATCGTTAATAAAGGAGCATAAAATAAAAGTAAAAGTAAAAAGCCCAAGTTTTAAATTGAAGCACCTTTCTTGTAAAAAGCGATCACTGGCATGACGCTTTTTAGAATGTCCGGTTTTATAAACTTTTAAAGCATCCCGGTATATACATATATTTTGTGAAACCAATTGTATATTTTATTTAAAATTTTTCTGGAATTGTTTTTTACACAAACCGGTACATACTCAAGAGCGAGAAAGGTAATTTAATGTTAAACATAAGTCGTGTTAAAGTATGCAAAGACACAATGAGATCAAGAAGCGCAACATTTTTATTAAGAGAGTGTACAATACTATTTTGATGTGAAAGTGTAAAAGCCTGTCAACCTTTTCGAAATCCACTATCGTTAATAAAAGAGCACATAATAATAATAAAAGTAAAAAGCCCAAGTTTTAAATTTAAGCCCTTTTGAAGCGCCTGCCCCGTAAAAAGCAATCACTGTCATGACTTTTTAGAATGTCTACCTTTATAAACTTTTGAAGCACCCCTGCATATACATATATTTTGTTAAGTCAATAGGATATTTTATTTAAAATTCTTCTCGAACTGTCTTTAACACAAACCGGTACACCCTCAAGAGCGAGAAAGGTAATTTAATGTTAAACATAAGTCGTGTTAAAGTATGCAAAGACACAATGACATCAAAAAGCGCAACGCTTTTATTAAGACAGTGTACAATACTATTTTGATGCGAAAGTGTAAAAGCCTGTCAACCTTTTTGAAATCCACTATCGTTAATAAAGGAGCACATAATAATAATAAAAGTAAAAAGCCCAAGTTTTAAATTGAAGCCCTATTGAAGCGCCTTTCCTGTAAAAAACGCTTTTAAGAATATCCACTTTTATAAACTTTTGAAGCACTCCTGTATATACATATATTTTGTTAAGCCAATTGGATATTTTATTTAAAATTCTTCTCGAACTGTTTTTGACACAAACCGGTACACAGTCAAGAGCGAGAAAGGTAATTTAATGTTAAACATGTCATGTTAAAGTATTCAAAGACAAAAAACGCAACATTTTCATTAAGACAGTTTACAATACTATTTTCATATGAACGTGTAATAGCCTATCAATATTTTCGAAATCCACTATCGTTAATGAAAAAGTACAAATTAATAATAAAAGTAAAAAGCCCAAGTTTTAAATTGAAGCCCTATTGAAGCACTTTCCTGTAAAAAACGCTTTTTAGAATGTCCACTTTTATAAACTTTTGAAGCACCACTGTATATATATATATATATTTTGTTAGGCCAATAGGATATTTTATTTAACATTCTTCTCGAACTGTTTTTGACATAAACCGGTACACACTCAAGAGCGAGAAAGGTAATTTAATGTTAAACAAAACTCGTGTTAAAGTATCCAAAGACACATTGAGATCAAAAAGCGCAACATTTTTATTAAGACAGTGTACAATACTATTTTGATGTAAAGTGTGACCCTTTTGAAATCCACTATCATTAATAAAGGAGCACAAAATGAAAATAAAAGTAAAAAGCCCAAGTTTTAAATTGAAGCGCCTTTTATTTTATTTAAAATTTTTCTCGAATTGTTTTTTACTCAAACCGGTACACACTCAAGAGCGAGAAAGGTAATTTAATGTTAAACATAAGGCATGTTAAGGTATCCAAAGACTCAATGAGTTCCAAAAGACCAACATGTTCATTAAGACAGTTTTCAATACTATTTTGATGTGAAAGTGTAAAAGCCTGTCAACCTTTTCAAAATCCACTATCGTTAATAAAGGTGCAGGAAATAATAATAAAAGTAAAAAGCCCAAGTTTTAAATTTAGGCCCTATTGAAGCGCCTTTCCTGTAAAAAAACGCTTTTTAGAATGTTCACTTTCATAAACGTTTGAAGCACCCCTGTATATATATATATATATTTTGTTAGGCCAATAGGATACTTTATTTAAAATTCTTCTCGAACTGTTTTTGACATAAACCGGTACACACTCAAGAGCGAGAAAGGTAATTTAATGTTAAACAAAACTCGTGTTAAAGTATCCAAAGACACATTGAGATCAAAAAGCGCAACATTTTTATTAAGACAGTGTACAATACTATTTTGATGTAAAGTGTGACCTTTTTGAAATCCACTATCATTAATAAAGGAGCCCAAATGAAAATAAAAGTAAAAAGCCCAAGTTTTAAATTGAAGCGCCTTTTATTTTATTTAAAATTTTTCTCGAATTGTTTTTTACACAAACCGGTACACACTCAAGAGCGAGAAAGGTAATTTAATGTTCAACATAAGTCATGTTAAAATATCCAAAGAAACAATGAGCTCTCAAAAAGCGCAACCTTTTCATTAAGACAGTTTACAATACTATTTTGCTGTGAACGTGTAAGAGCCTGTCAATCTTTTCGAAGTCTACTCTCGTTAAGAAAAAAGCACAAAATAATAATAAAAGTAAAAAGCCCAAGTTTTAGATTTAAGCCCAATTGAAGCGTCTTTCCTATAAAAAACTCTTTTTAGAATGTCCAGTTTTATAAACTTTTAAAGCATCCCGGTATATACATATATTTTGTGAAGCCAATTGTATATTTTATTTAAAATATTTCTGGAATTGTTTTTTACACAAACCGGTACACACTCAAGAGCGAGAAAGGTAATTTAATGTTAAACATAAGTCGTGTTAAAGTATGCAAAGACACAATGAGATCAAGAAGCGCTACATTTTCATTAAGACAGTGTACAACACTATTTTGATGCGAAGGTGTGAAAGCCTGTCAACCTTTTTGAAATCCACTATAGTTAATAAAGGAGCACGAAATAATAATAAAAGTAAAAAGCCCAAGTTTTAAATTGAAGCCCTATTGAAGCGCCTTTCCTGTAAAAAGCGATCACTGGCATGACGCTTTTCAGAATGTCCACTTTTATAAACTTTTGAAGCATCCCTACATATATTTTTTTAAGCCAATAGTATATTTTATTTGAAATTCTACTCGAACTGTTTTTTTACACAAACCGGTTCACACTCAAGAGCGAGAAAGGTAATTTAATGTTAAGCATGTCATGTTAGAGTATCGAAAGAAACAATGAGTTCAGTGAGCGTAACATTTTCATTGAGACAATGTACAATACGATTCTGATGTTTGCGAATCTACTGTTGATACGAAAAAATTAAGTATTAAATTTAAACCCTGTTCAATCACGTTTCGAAGAATCACCAAATTGAAGACGTAATAAGCGACCACAAACATCCCCGTATCTAAACTTTCACATTCATACGTCAATTTTCAAAAAACTCTTCCGCCATTTTGTTTTTTTTTGACATTTTGACTTTGGAATCGTGATCGGCGACCCCCAAAACTCCCGTATTCTAAAATTTCACATTCATACGTCAATTTTCAAAAAAATCTTCCACCCTTTTGTTTTTTTTGATATTTTGACTTTGGAATCGTGATCGGCGACCCCCAAAACCCCCGTATCTAAAATCTTACATTCATACGTCAATTTTCAAAAAAATCTTTCGCCGTTTTGCTTTTTTTGATATTTTGACTTTGGAATCGTCATCGGCGACCCCCAAAACCCCCGTATCTAAAATTTTACATTAATACGTCAATTTTCTAAAAAATCTCGCCATTTTTTTTTTGACATTTTGACTTTGGAATCGTGATCGGCGACCCCCAAAGCCCCCGTATCTAAAATTTCACATTCATTCGTTAATTTTCAAAAAAATCTTTCGCCGTTTTGCTTTTTTTGATATTTTAACTTTGGAATCGTGATCAGCGACCCCCAAAACCCCCGTATCTAAAATTTTAAATTAATACGTCAATTTTCAAAAAAATCTTTCGCCATTTTGTTTTTTTTGACTTTGGAATCGTGATCGGCGACCCCCAAAACCCCCGTATCTAAAATTTTACATTCATACGTCAGTTTTCATAAAATCTTCCGGCATTTTGTATTTTTTGACATTTTGGCTTTGGAATTGTGATCGGCGACCCCCAAAACCCCCGTATCTAAAATTTTACATTAATACGTCAATTTTCAAAAAAATCTTTCGCCATTTTGTTTTTTTTGACTTTGGAATCGTGATCGGCGACCCCCAAAACCCCCGTATCTAAAATTTTACATTCATACGTCAGTTTTCAAGAAATCTTCCGCCATTTTGTTTTTTTTGTGACATTTTGACTTTGGAATCGCGATCGGCGACCCCCAAAACGCCCGTATCTAAAATTTTACATTCATATGTCAATTTTCAAAAAAATCTTCCGCCATTTTGCTTTTTTTGACATTTTGACTTTGGAATCGTGATCGGCGACCCCCAAAGCCCTCGTATCTAAAATTTCACATTCATACGTCAATTTTCAAAAAATCTTCCACCATTTCGTTTTGTTTTGACATTTTGACTTTGGAATCGTGATCGGCGACCCCCAAAACCCCCATATCTAAAATTTTACGGTCATACGTCAATTTTCCAAAAATCTTCTGCCATTTTGTTTTTTTTTGACATTTTGACTTTGGAATCGTGATCGGCGACCCCCAAAACCCCCGTATCTAAAATTTTACATTCATATGTCAATTTTCCAAAAATTCTTTCACGATTTTGTTTTTTATGACCTTTTGATTTTGGATTTGTGATCGGCGACCTAACACACCCCCGCATCTAAAATTTCACACTCATACGTCAATTTTCAAAAAAATCTTTCGCCATTTTGTTTTTTTTGACATTTTGACTTTGGAATCGTGATCGGCGACCCCCAAAACTCCCGTATCTAAAATTTCACATTCATACGTCAATTTTCTAAAAAATCTTTCGCCATTTTCCTTTTTTTTGACATTTTGACTTTGGAATCGTGATCGGCGACCCCCAAAACCCCCGTATCTAAAATGTCACATTCATACGTCAATTTTCTAAAAAATCTTTCGCCATTTTGTTTTTTTTGACATTTTGACTTTGGAATCGTGATCGGCGACCCCCAAAACCCCCGTATCTAAAATTTTACATTCATACGTCAATTTTCAAAAAATCTTCCGGCATTTTGTTTTGACATTTTGGCTTTGGAATCGTGATCGGCGACCCCCAAAACTCCCGTATCTAAAATTTCACATTCATACGTCAATTTTCAAAAAAATCTTCCGCCATTTTTTTTTGACATTTTGACTTTGGAATCGTTATCGGCGACCCCCAAAACCCCCGTATCTAAAACTTTACATTCATACGTCAATTTTCAAAAAAATCTTTCGCCGTTTTGCTTTTTTTGACATTTTGACTTTGGAATCGTGATCGGCGACCCCCAAAGCCCTCGTATCTAAAATTTCACATTCATACGTCAATTTTCAAAAAATCTTCCACCATTTCGTTTTGTTTTGACATTTTGACTTTGGAATCGTGATCGGCGACCCCCAAAACCCCGTATCTAAAATTTTACATTCAAACGCCAATTTTCAAAAAAATCTTCCGCCATTTTGCTTTTTTTTACATTTTGACTTTGGAATCGTGATCGGCGACCATCAAAACCCCCGTATCTAAAATTTTACATTCATACGTCAATTTTCAAAAAATCTTCGGGCATTTTGTTTTTTTTTGACATTTTGACTTTGGAATCGTGATCGGCGACCCCCAAAACCCCCGTATCTAAAATTTTACATTCATACGTCAATTTTCAAAAAAATCTTCCACCCTTTTGTTTTTTTTGATATTTTGACTTTGGAATCGTGATCGGCGACCCCCAAAACCCCCGTATCTAAAATTTTACATTAATACGTCAATTTTCAAAAAAATCTTTCGCCATTTTGTTTTTTTTTGACATTTTGACTTTGGAATCGTGCTCGGCGACCCCCAAAACTCCCGTATCTAAAATTTCATAGTAATACGTCAATTTTCAAAAAAATCTTCCGCCGTTTTTTTTTTTTTGACATTTTGACTTTAGAATCGTGATCGGCGACCCCCAAAACCCCCGTATCTAAAATTTCACATTCATACGTCAATTTTCAAAAATCTTCCGCCATTTTTTTTTTTTTTTGACATTTTGACTTTGGAATCGTGATCGGCGACCTCCAAGACCCCCGTATCTAAAATTTTACATTAATACGTCAATTTTCTAAAAAATCTTTCGCCATTTTGTTTTTTTTGACATTTTGACTTAGGAATCGTGATCGGCGACTCCCAAAACCCCGGTATCTAACATTTTACATTCATACGTCAATTTTCAAAAAAATCTTTCGCCGTTTTGCTTTTTTTGACATTTTGACTTTGGAATCGTGATCGGCGACCAACAAAACCCCCGTATCTAAAATTTTACATTCATACGTCAATTTTCAAAAAATCTTCCGGCATTTTGTTTTTTTTGACATTTTGGCTTTGGAATCGTGATCGGCGACCCCCAAAACCCCCGTATCTAAAATTTTACATTCATACGTCAATTTTCAAAAAAAATCTTTCGCCGTTTTGCTTTTTTTGATATTTTAACTTTGGAATCGTGATCGGCGACCCCCAAAACTCCCGTATCTAAAATTTTACATTCATACGTCAATTTTCTAAAAAATCTTTCGCCATTTTGTTTTTTTTGACATTTTGACTTTGGAATCGTGATCGGCGACCCCCAAAACCCCGTATCTAAAATTTCACATTCATACGTAAATTTTCTAAAAAATCTTTCGCCATTTTGTTTTTTTTTGACATTTTGACTTTGGAATCGTTATCGGCGACCCCCAAAACCCCCGTATCTAAAATTTAACATTCATACGTCAATTTTCAAAAAATCTTCCGCCATTTTGTTTTGACATTTTGGCTTTGGAATCGTGATCGGCGACCCCCAAAACCCCCGTATCTAAAATTTTACGGTCATACGTCAATTTTCAAAAAATCTTCTGCCATTTTGTTTTATTTTGACATTTTGACTTTGGAATCGTGATCGGCGACCCCACAAAACCCCCGTATCTAAAATTTTACATTCATACGTCAATTTTCTAAAAAATCTTTCGCCATTTTGTTTTTTTTGACATTTTGACTTTGGAATCGTGATCGGCGACCCCCAAAACCCCGTATCTAAAATTTCACATTCATACGTAAATTTTCTAAAAAATCTTTCGCCATTTTGTTTTTTTTGACATTTTGACTTTGGAATCGTGATCGGCGACCCCCAAAACCCCCGTATCTAAAATTTAACATTCATGCGTCAATTTTCAAAAAATCTTCCGCCATTTTGTTTTGACATTTTGGCTTTGGAATCGTGATCGGCGACCCCCAAAACCCCCGTATCTAAAATTTCACATTCATACGTCAATTTTCAAAAAAATCTTCCGCCATTTTTTTTTTGACATTTTGACTTTGGAATCGTTATCGGCGACCCCCAAAACCCCCGTATCTAAAACTTTACATTCATACGTCAATTTTCAAAAAAATCTTTCGCCGTTTTGCTTTTTTTGACATTTTGACTTTGGAATCGTGATCGGCGACCCCCAAAGCCCTCGTATCTAAAATTTCACATTCATACGTCAATTTTCAAAAAATCTTCCACCATTTCGTTTTGTTTTGACATTTTGACTTTGGAATCGTGATCGGCGACCCCCAAAACCCCGTATCTAAAATTTTACATTCAAACGCCAATTTTCAAAAAATCTTCCGCCATTTTGCTTTTTTTTACATTTCGACTTTGGAATCGTGATCGGCGACCATCAAAACCTCCGTATCTAAAATTTTACATTCATACGTCAATTTTCAAAAAATCTTCCGGCATTTTGTTTTTTTTGGACATTTTGACTTTGGAATCGTGATCGGCGACCCCCAAAACCCCCGTATCTAAAATTTTACATTCATACGTCAATTTTCAAAAAAATCTTCCACCCTTTTGTTTTTTTTGATATTTTGACTTTGGAATCGTGATCGGCGACCCCCAAAACTCCCGTATCTAAAATTTCATAGTAATACGTCAATTTTCAAAAAAATCTTCCGCCGTTTTTTTTTGTACATTTTGACTTTAGAATCGTGATCGGCGACCCCCAAAACCCCCGTATCTAAAATTTCACATTCATACGTCAATGTTCAAAAAATCTTCCGGCATTCTGTTTTTTTTGACATTTTGACTTTGGAATCGTGATCGGCGACCCCCAAAACCCCCGTATCTAAAATTTCACATTCATACGTCAATGTTCAAAAAATCTTCCGGCATTCTGTTTTTTTTGACATTTTGACTTTGGAATCGTGATCGGCGACCCCCAAAACCCCCGTATCTAAAATTTCACATTCATACGTCAATGTTCAAAAAATCTTCCGGCATTCTGTTTTTTTTGACATTTTGACTTTGGAATCGTGATCGGCGACCCCCAAAACCCCCGTATCTAAAATTTTACATTCATACGTCAATTTTCAAAAAAATCTTTCGCCGTTTTGCTTTTTTTGACATTTTGACTTTGGAATCGTGATCGGCGACCCTCAAAGCCCCCGTATCTAAAATTTTACATTCATACGTCAATTTTCAAAAAATCTTCCACCATTTTGTTTTTTTTGACATTTTGACTTTGGAGTCGTGATCGGCGACCCCCAAAACCCCCGTATCTAAAATTTTACATTGATACGTCAATTTTCAAAAAAATCTTTCGCCATTTTGTTTTTTTTTACATTTTGACTTTGGAATCGTGATCGGCGACCCCCAAAACCCCCGTATCTAAAATTTTACATTCATACGTCAATTTTCAAAAAATCTTCCGCCATTTTGTTTTTTTTTTGACATTTTGACTTTGGAATCGTGATCGGCAACCCCCAAAACCCCCGTATCTAAAATTTTACATTAATACGTCTATTTTCAATAAATCGTCCGCCATTTTGTTTTTTTTTGACATTTCGACTTTGGAATCGTGATCGGCGATCCCCAAAACCCCCGTATCTAAAATTTTACATTCATACGTCAATTTTCAAAAAATTCTTACGCCATTTTGTTTTTTTTGACATTTTAATTTTGGATTTGTGATCGGCGACCTAAGATACCCCCGTATCTAAACTTTCACACTCATTAGTGAATTTTCAAAAAATCTTCCGTCATTTTGTTTTTTTTTTGACATTTTGACTTTGGAATCGTGATCGGCGACCACCAAAACCCCCGTATCTAAAATTTTACATTCATACGTTAATTTTCAAAAAATATTCCGCCATTTTGTTTTTTTTTTGACATTTTGACTTTGGAATCGTGATCGGCGACCCCCAAAACCCCCGTATCTAAAATTTTATATTCATACGTCAATTTTCAAAAAATTTGTTTTTCTATGACATTTTGATTTTGAATTTGTGAACGGCGACTTAAGACACCCTCGTATCTAAAATTTCACATTTATAGGTCAATTTTCAAAAAATCCTTCGGCCATTTTGTTTTTTTTTTGACATTTCGATTTGGATACGTGATCAATGACACCACAAAGACTCCCAAGTGCCGAATTTTACTTTAATCAGAAGAGAGAAATTAATTTCAGATAGCTCCGCCCACCATGAATGTATGCGTAATCGTTGTCATAAGGTCACATAAATGTTAAAAGCAATCCTTTTCCCTATTAAGGCGTACGCGTTCTGGAATTAACGTATTTTAATAATTCAAATATATAGTCATCAAAAGAACAATCAACCTGTATATCTATAAAAATGTTAAGTCAAGCGGATGTATTATGTCGAGATTGAGATGCCGGACCCGATATAAATTAATCTGATACCCGACCGTAGTACATTGAATCACATGCACAATGAATCTGTGACGTATTTCGGCCATTTTTCTGACCAAACCCTTCTGCAAACGAATTTGAAAGTGCTCGTGCCCTACATTGCGTACGTTTGTCGACTCGAAATAAACATGTAATTGATTCCGAGAGGGCCCTTCTTCAAGACCCCGGTCCTAGTTGGACCGTCGCAACCTTCAAAATTTCGTATTTCACGCTTAAAAGTGAATCTGTGGACACAATTGAGTTTCCCTGCAAGTTTGACGTTTCCCGAGATTTATTTTGATTGTCACGTGAATCGTCATGATGACGTAAGCCATTTTTCTATTAAAACACCGAGTGCACGCTCCTCTTCAACGGGCGATATCTCTGCACACGCTGCACTTGGGAAGAAAATCTCTTCGACGTCCGGAAATTCAATGTCGCCCCTACCAACATGCCAAAAGACAGCCCTTAATTTGGCGTATCCAGAGAGGAGTTGCCCGCCCCGTGCACCCAATTTTCGTCGATTTTTCGGGTCGTTTGGTTGCCATGGGCTACTCAGCTATTAGTATATATAACTAGCTAATACGGCAGGCCTAGAAGGCCCGCTGCCGCCTCTTATTCCGCTTACAGTTGAGGTACCGCTCCCCCTTATTCTTCTAAATTTATTGCGGATTTTGTCTTTATTGCGTTTCAGTTTTTGAAACACCATATAATTCCGATATATAGTGAATAACTAAATATAATTGTGTTTTAGATGTTCAATATTGTTTAGTTGTTTTTATACACCCCTGTATATAGTTTACAACTATGCAATATTTTATTCAGAATGCTTATCGGATGAAATGATTAATAATAGATTTAGTGATAATAGCAGTTTTTAAATTGAAAATGTTTAACGGCTGTCCATGAATTAAGATCGCGGGCTCGTCATTTTAATTGACATACTCAAATATACGTAGTATCTCCATAGTGTTTAATATGTTTACAACAAATTTTGTTTGGTAAATGGGCGTCGCTTTCAAGCATTCTTATAGCATGCTAATGAATGCTGATGAACTTCGAACATATAGCTCGCAAACATATGTATGCGAATGGGAAAAGTAAATTTAATTTATAAAGTATATTACTTTCTTACTACCTTTTCGAAGTCCACTATCGTTAATAAAAAAGCAGAGTATATTTTATCTAAAATTATTCTCCTTCTGTTTTTGACACAAATCGGTACACACTCAAGAGCGAGAAAGGTAATTTAATGTTAATCATAAGCCATGTTAAAGTATCCAAAGACACAATGAGCTCAAAAAGCGCAACATTTTTATTAAAACAGTTTACAATACTATTTTGATGTAAAGTGTGACCCTTTTGAAATCCACTATCATTAATAAAGGAGCACAAAATAATAATAAAAGTAAGAAACCCAAGTTTTAAATTTAAGCCCTTTTCAAGCGCCTTTCCTGCAAACAGTGCTTTCTAGAATGTCCATTTTTATAAATTTTTGAAGCACCCCTGTATATACATATATTTTGTTAAGCCAATAGGATATCTTATTTAAAATTCTTCTCGAACTGTTTTTAACACAAACCGGTACACACTCAAGAGCGAGAAAGGTAATTTAATGTTAAACATAAGTCGTGTTAAAGTATGCAAAGACACAATGAGATCAAAAAGCGCAACACTTTTATTAAGACAGTGTACAATACTATTTTGATATAAAGTGTGACCTCTTTGAAATCCACTATCGTTAATAAAGGAGCATAAAATAAAAGTAAAAGTAAAAAGCCCAAGTTTTAAATTGAAGCACCTTTCCTGTAAAAAGCGATCACTGGCATGACGCTTTTTAGAATGTCCGGTTTTATAAACTTTTAAAGCATCCCGGTATATACATATATTTTGTGAAACCAATTGTATATTTTATTTAAAATTTTTCTGGAATTGTTTTTTACACAAACCGGTAATTTAATGTTAAACATAAGTCGTGTTAAAGTATGCAAAGACACAATGAGATCAAGAAGCGCAACATTTTTATTAAGAGAGTGTACAATACTATTTTGATGTGAAAGTGTAAAAGCCTGTCAACCTTTTCGAAATCCACTATCGTTAATAAAAGAGCACATAATAATAATAAAAGTAAAAAGCCCAAGTTTTAAATTTAAGCCCTTTTGAAGCGCCTGTCCCGTAAAAAGCAATCACTGTCATGACTTTTTAGAATGTCTACCTTTATAAACTTTTGAAGCACCCCTGCATATACATATATTTTGTTAAGTCAATAGGATATTGTATTTAAAATTCTTCTCGAACTGTCTTTAACACAAACCGGTACACCCTCAAGAGCGAGAAAGGTAATTTAATGTTAAACATAAGTCGTGTTAAAGTATGCAAAGACACAATGACATCAAAAAGCGCAACGCTTTTATTAAGACAGTGTACAATACTATTTTGATGCGAAAGTGTAAAAGCCTGTCAACCTTTTTGAAATCCACTATCGTTAATAAAGGAGCACATAATAATAATAAAAGTAAAAAGCCCAAGTTTTAAATTGAAGCCCTATTGAAGCGCCTTTCCTGTAAAAAACGCTTTTAAGAATATCCACTTTTATAAACTTTTGAAGCACTCCTGTATATACATATATTTTGTTAAGCCAATTGGATATTTTATTTAAAATTCTTCTCGAACTGTTTTTGACACAAACCGGTACACAGTCAAGAGCGAGAAAGGTAATTTAATGTTAAACATGTCATGTTAAAGTATTCAAAGACAAAAAACGCAACATTTTCATTAAGACAGTTTACAATACTATTTTCATATGAACGTGTAATAGCCTATCAATATTTTCGAAATCCACTATCGTTAATGAAAAAGTACAAATTAATAATAAAAGTAAAAAGCCCAAGTTTTAAATTTAGGCCCTATTGAAGCGCCTTTCCTGTAAAAAAACGCTTTTTAGAATGTTCACTTTCATAAACTTTTGAAGCACCCCTGTATATATATATATATTTTGTTAGGCCAATAGGATACTTTATTTAAAATTCTTCTCGAACTGTTTTTGACATAAACCGGTACACACTCAAGAGCGAGAAAGGTAATTTAATGTTTAACATAAGTCGTGTTAAAGTATCCAAATACACATTGAGATCAAAAAGCGCAACATTTTTATTAAGACAGTGTACAATACTATTTTGATGTAAAGTGTGACCTTTTTGAAATCCACTATCATTAATAAAGGAGCCCAAATGAAAATAAAAGTAAAAAGCCCAAGTTTTAAATTGAAGCGCCTTTTATTTTATTTAAAATTTTTCTCGAATTGTTTTTTACACAAACCGGTACACACTCAAGAGCGAGAAAGGTAATTTAATGTTCAACATAAGTCATGTTAAAATATCCAAAGAAACAATGAGCTCTCAAAAAGCGCAACCTTTTCATTAAGACAGTTTACAATACTATTTTGCTGTGAACGTGTAAGAGCCTGTCAATCTTTTCGAAGTCTACTCTCGTTAAGAAAAAAGCACAAAATAATAATAAAAGTAAAAAGCCCAAGTTTTAGATTTAAGCCCAATTGAAGCGTCTTTCCTATAAAAAACTCTTTTTAGAATGTCCAGTTTTATAAACTTTTAAAGCATCCCGGTATATACATATATTTTGTGAAGCCAATTGTATATTTTATTTAAAATATTTCTGGAATTGTTTTTTACACAAACCGGTACACACTCAAGAGCGAGAAAGGTAATTTAATGTTAAACATAAGTCGTGTTAAAGTATGCAAAGACACAATGAGATCAAGAAGCGCTACATTTTCATTAAGACAGTGTACAATACTATTTTGATGCGAAGGTGTGAAAGCCTGTCAACCTTTTTGAAATCCACTATAGTTAATAAAGGAGCACGAAATAATAATAAAAGTAAAAAGCCCAAGTTTTAAATTGAAGCCCTATTGAAGCGCCTTTCCTGTAAAAAGCGATCACTGGCATGACGCTTTTCAGAATGTCCACTTTTATAAACTTTTGAAGCATCCCTACATATATTTTTTTAAGCCAATAGTATATTTTATTTGAAATTCTACTCGAACTGTTTTTTTACACAAACCGGTTCACACTCAAGAGCGAGAAAGGTAATTTAATGTTAAGCATGTCATGTTAGAGTATCGAAAGAAACAATGAGTTCAGTGAGCGTAACATTTTCATTGAGACAATGTACAATACGATTCTGATGTTTGCGAATCTACTGTTGATACGAAAAAATTAAGTATTAAATTTAAACCCTGTTCAATCACGTTTCGAAGAATCACCAAATTGAAGACGTAATAAGCGACCACAAACATCCCCGTATCTAAACTTTCACATTCATACGTCAATTTTCAAAAAACTCTTCCGCCATTTTGTTTTTTTTTGACATTTTGACTTTGGAATCGTGATCGGCGACCCCCAAAACTCCCGTATTCTAAAATTTCACATTCATACGTCAATTTTCAAAAAAATCTTCCACCCTTTTGTTTTTTTTGATATTTTGACTTTGGAATCGTGATCGGCGACCCCCAAAACCCCCGTATCTAAAATCTTACATTCATACGTCAATTTTCAAAAAAATCTTTCGCCGTTTTGCTTTTTTTGATATTTTGACTTTGGAATCGTCATCGGCGACCCCCAAAACCCCCGTATCTAAAATTTTACATTAATACGTCAATTTTCTAAAAAATCTTTCGCCATTTTTTTTTTGACATTTTGATTTTGGAATCGTGATCGGCGACCCCCAAAGCCCCCGTATCTACAATTTCACATTCATACGTCAATTTTCAAAAAATCTTCCACCATTTCGTTTTGTTTTGACATTTTGACTTTGGAATCGTGATCGGCGACCCCCAAAACCCCCGTATCTAAAATTTTACATTCATACGTCAATTTTCAAAAAAATCTTCCGCCATTTTGCTTTTTTTGACATTTTGACTTTGGAATCGTGATCGGCGACCATCAAAACCCCCGTATCTAAAATTTTACATTCATACGTCAATTTTCATAAAATCTTCCGGCATTTTGTATTTTTCGACATTTTGGCTTTGGAATTGTGATCGGCGACCCCCAAAACCCCCGTATCTAAAATCTTACATTCATACGTCAATTTTCAAAAAAATCTTTCGCCGTTTTGCTTTTTTTGATATTTTAACTTTGGAATCGTGATCGGCGACCCCCAAAACCCCCGTATCTAAAATTTTACATTAATACGTCAATTTTCAAAAAAATCTTTCGCCATTTTGTTTTTTTTGACTTTGGAATCGTGATCGGCGACCCCCAAAACCCCCGTATCTAAAATTTTACATTCATACGTCAGTTTTCAAAAAATCTTCCGCCATTTTGTTTTTTTTTGACATTTTGACTTTGGAATCGCGATCGGCGACCCCCAAAACGCCCGTATCTAAAATTTTACATCCATACGTCAATTTTCAAAAAAATCTTCCGCCATATTGCTTTTTTTGACATTTTGACTTTGGAATCGTGATCGGCGACCCCCAAAGCCCTCGTATCTAAAATTTCACATTCATACGTCAATTTTCAAAAAATCTTCCACCATTTCGTTTTGTTTTGACATTTTGACTTTGGAATCGTGATCGGCGACCCCCAAAACCCCCGTATCTAAAATTTTACGGCATACGTCAATTTTCAAAAAATCTTCTGCCATTTTGTTTTTTTTTGACATTTTGACTTTGGAATCGTGATCGGCGACCCCCAAAACCCCCGTATCTAAGATTTTACATTCATATGTCAATTTTCCAAAAATTCTTTCACGATTTTGTTTTTTTATGACCTTTTGATTTTGGATTTGTGATCGGCGACCTAACACACCCCCGCATCTAAAATTTCACACTCATACGTCAATTTTCAAAAAAATCTTTCGCCATTTTGTTTTTTTTGACATTTTGACTTTGGAATCGTGATCGGCGACCCCCAAAACTCCCGTATCTAAAATTTCACATTCATACGTCAATTTTCTAAAAAATCTTTCGCCATTTTCTTTTTTTTTGACATTTTGACTTTGGAATCGTGATCGGCGACCCCCAAAACCCCCGTATCTAAAATGTCACATTCATACGTCAATTTTCTAAAAAATCTTTCGCCATTTTGTTTTTTTTGACATTTTGACTTTGGAATCGTGATCGGCGACCCCCAAAACCCCCGTATCTAAAATTTTACATTCATACGTCAATTTTCAAAAAATCTTCCGCCATTTTGTTTTGACATTTTGGCTTTGGAATCGTGATCGGCGACCCCCAAAACTCCCGTATCTAAAATTTCACATTCATACGTCAATTTTCAAAAAAATCTTCCGCCATTTTTTTTTTGACATTTTGACTTTGGAATCGTTATCGGCGACCCCCAAAACCCCCGTATCTAAAACTTTACATTCATACGTCAATTTTCAAAAAAATCTTTCGCCGTTTTGCTTTTTTTGACATTTTGACTTTGGAATCGTGATCGGCGACCCCCAAAGCCCTCGTATCTAAAATTTCACATTCATACGTCAATTTTCAAAAAATCTTCCACCATTTCGTTTTGTTTTGACAATTTGACTTTGGAATCGTGATCGGCGACCCCCAAAACCCCGTATCTAAAATTTTACATTCAAACGCCAATTTTCAAAAAAATCTTCCGCCATTTTGTTTTTTTTACATTTTGACTTTGGAATCGTGATCGGCGACCATCAAAACCCCCGTATCTAAAATTTTACATTCATACGTCAATTTTCAAAAAATCTTCGGGCATTTTGTTTTTTTTTGACATTTTGACTTTGGAATCGTGATCGGCGACCCCCAAAACCCCCGTATCTAAAATTTTACATTCATACGTCAATTTTCAAAAAAATCTTCCACCCTTTTGTTTTTTTTGATATTTTGAATTTGGAATCGTGATCGGCGACCCCCAAAACTCCCGTATCTGAAATTTTACATTAATACGTCAATTTTCAAAAAAATCTTTCGCCATTTTGTTTTTTTTGACATTTTGACTTTGGAATCGTGATCGGCGACCCCCAAAACTCCCGTATCTAAAATTTCATAGTAATACGTCAATTTTCAAAAAAATCTTCCGCCGTTTTGTTTTTTTTGACATTTTGACTTTAGAATCGTGATCGGCGACCCCCAAAACCCCCGTATCTAAAATTTCACATTCATACGTCAATTTTCAAAAATCTTCCGCCATTTTGTTTTTTTTTGACATTTTGACTTTGGAATCGTGATCGGCGACCTCCAAGACCCCCGTATCTAAAATTTTACATTAATACGTCAATTTTCTAAAAAATCTTTCGCCATTTTGTTTTTTTTGACATTTTGACTTAGGAATCGTGATCGGCGACTCCCAAAACCCCCGTATCTAACATTTTACATTCATACGTCAATTTTCTAAAAAATCTTTCGCCATTTTCTTTTTTTTTGACATTTTGACTTTGGAATCGTGATCGGCGACCCCCAAAACCCCCGTATCTAAAATGTCACATTCATACGTCAATTTTCTAAAAAATCTTTCGCCATTTTGTTTTTTTTGACATTTTGACTTTGGAATCGTGATCGGCGACCCCCAAAACCCCCGTATCTAAAATTTCACATTCATACGTCAATTTTCAAAAAAATCTTTCGCCGTTTTGCTTTTTTTGACATTTTGACTTTGGAATCGTGATCGGCGACCCCCAAAGCCCTCGTATCTAAAATTTCACATTCATACGTCAATTTTCAAAAAATCTTCCACCATTTCGTTTTGTTTTGACATTTTGACTTTGGAATCGTGATCGGCGACCCCCAAAACCCCGTATCTAAAATTTTACATTCAAACGCCAATTTTCAAAAAAATCTTCCGCCATTTTGTTTTTTTTTACATTTTGACTTTGGAATCGTGATCGGCGACCATCAAAACCCCCGTATCTAAAATTTTACATTCATACGTCAATTTAAAAAAATCTTCGGGCATTTTGTTTTTTTTTGACATTTTGACTTTGGAATCGTGATCGGCGACCCCCAAAACCCCCGTATCTAAAATTTTACATTCATACGTCAATTTTCAAAAAAATCTTCCACCCTTTTGTTTTTTTTGATATTTTGACTTTGGAATCGTGATCGGCGACCCCCAAAACCCCCGTATCTAAAATTTTACATTAATACGTCAATTTTCAAAAAAATCTTTCGCCATTTTGTTTTTTTTGACATTTTGACTTTGGAATCGTGATCGGCGACCCCCAAAACTCCCGTATCTAAAATTTCATAGTAATACGTCAATTTTCAAAAAAATCTTCCGCCGTTTTGTTTTTTTTGACATTTTGACTTTAGAATCGTGATCGGCGACCCCCAAAACCCCCGTATCTAAAATTTCACATTCATACGTCAATTTTCAAAAATCTTCCGCCATTTTGTTTTTTTTTTGACATTTTGACTTTGGAATCGTGATCGGCGACCTCCAAGACCCCCGTATCTAAAATTGTACATTAATACGTCAATTTTCTAAAAAATCTTTCGCCAATTTGTTTTTTTTGACATTTTGACTTAGGAATCGTGATCGGCGACTCCCAAAACCCCCGTATCTAACATTTTACATTCATACGTCAATTTTCAAAAAAATCTTTCGCCGTTTTGCTTTTTTTGACATTTTGACTTTAGAATCGTGATCGGCGACCAACAAAACCCCCGTATCTAAAATTTTACATTCATACGTCAATTTTCAAAAAATCTTCCGGCATTTTGGTTTTTATGACATTTTGGCTTTGGAATCGTGATCGGCGACCCCCAAAACCCCCGTATCTAAAATTTTACATTCATACGTCAATTTTCAAAAAAAATCTTTCGCCGTTTTGCTTTTTTTGATATTTTAACTTTGGAATCGTGATCGGCGACCCCCAAAACTCCCGTATCTAAAATTTTACATTCATATGTCAATTTTCTAAAAAATCTTTCGCCATTTTGTTTTTTTTGACATTTTGACTTTGGAATCGTGATCGGCGACCCCCAAAACCCCGTATCTAAAATTTCACATTCATACGTAAATTTTCTAAAAAATCTTTCGCCATTTTGTTTTTTTTGACATTTTGACTTTGGAATCGTTATCGGCGACCCCCAAAACCCCCGTATCTAAAATTTACATTCACCCGTCAATTTTCAAAAAATCTTCCGCCATTTTGTTTTGACATTTTGGCTTTGGAATCGTGATCGGCGACCCCCAAAACCCCCGTATCTAAAATTTTACGGTCATACGTCAATTTTCAAAAAATCTTCTGCCATTTTGTTTTATTTTGACATTTTGACTTTGGAATCGTGATCGGCGACCCCCCAAAACCCCCGTATCTAAAATTTTACATTCATACGTCAATTTTCTAAAAAATCTTTCGCCATTTTGTTTTTTTTGACATTTTGACTTTGGAATCGTGATCGGCGACCCCCAAAACCCCGTATCTAAAATTTCACATTCATACGTAAATTTTCTAAAAAATCTTTCGCCATTTTGTTTTTTTTGACATTTTGACTTTGGAATCGTGATCGGCGACCCCCAAAACCCCCGTATCTAAAATTTAACATTCATACGTCAATTTTCAAAAAATCTTCCGCCATTTTGTTTTGACATTTTGGCTTCGGAATCGTGATCGGCGACCCCCAAAACCCCCGTATCTAAAATTTCACATTCATACGTCAATTTTCAAAAAAATCTTCCGCCATTTATTTTTTTGACATTTTGATTTTAGAATCGTGATCGGCGACCCCCAAAACCCCCGTATCTAAAATTTCACATTCATACGTCAATATTCAAAAATCTTCCGCCATTTTGTTTTTTTTTTTGACATTTTGACTTTGGAATCGTGATCGGCGACCTCCAAGACCCCCGTATCTAAAATTTCACATTCATACGTCAATGTTCAAAAAATCTTCCGGCATTCTGTTTTTTTTTGACATTTTGACTTTGGAATCGTGATCGGCGACCCCCAAAACCCCCGTATCTAAAATTTTACATTCATACGTCAATTTTCAAAAAAATCTTTCGCCGTTTTGCTTTTTTTGACATTTTGACTTTGGAATCGTGATCGGCGACCCCCAAAGCCCCCGTATCTAAAATTTTACATTCATACGTCAATTTTCAAAAAATCTTCCACCATTTTGTTTTTTTTGACATTTTGACTTTGGAGTCGTGATCGGCGACCCCCAAAACCCCCGTATCTAAAATTTTACATTGATACGTCAATTTTCAAAAAAATATTTCGCCATTTTGTTTTTTTTTACATTTTGACTTTGGAATCGTGATCGGCGACCCCCAAAACCCCCGTATCTAAAATTTTACATTCATACGTCAATTTTCAAAAAATCTTCCGGCATTTTGTTTTTTTTTTGACATTTTGACTTTGGAATCGTGATCGGCGACCCCCAAAACCCCCGTATCTAAAATTTTACATTCATACGTCAATTTTCAAAAAAATCTTCCACCCTGTTGTTTTTTTTTGATATTTTGACTTTGGAATCGTGATCGGCGACCCCCAAAACTCCCGTATCTAAAATTTCATAGTAATACGTCCATTTTCAAAAAAATCTTCCGCCGTTTTTTTTTTGACATTTTGACTTTAGAATCGTGATCGGCGACCCCCAAAACCCCCGTATCTAAAATTTCACATTCATACGTCAATATTCAACAATCTTCCGCCATTTTGTTTTTTTTTTTGACATTTTGACTTTGGAATCGTGATCGGCGACCTCCAAGACCCCCGTATCTAAAATTTCACATTCATACGTCAATGTTCAAAAAATCTTCCGGCATTCTGTTTTTTTTTGACATTTTGACTTTGGAATCGTGATCGGCGACCCCCAAAACCCCCGTATCTAAAATTTTACATTCATACGTCAATTTTCAAAAAAATCTTTCGCCGTTTTGCTTTTTTTGACATTTTGACTTTGGAATCGTGATCGGCGACCCCCAAGGCCCCCGTATCTAAAATTTTACATTCATACGTCAATTTTCAAAAAAATCTTTCGCCGTTTTGCTTTTTTTGACATTTTGACTTTGGAATCGTGATCGGCGACCCCCAAAGCCCTCGTATCTAAAATTTCACATTCATACGTCAATTTTCAAAAAATCTTCCACCATTTCGTTTTGTTTTGATATTTTGACTTTGGAATCGTGATCGGCGACCCCCAAAACCCCGTATCTAAAATTTTACATTCAAACGCCAATTTTCAAAAAATCTTCCGCCATTTTGCTTTTTTTTACATTTCGACTTTGGAATCGTGATCGGCGACCATCAAAACCCCCGTATCTAAAATTTTACATTCATACGTCAATTTTCAAAAAATCTTCCGGCATTTTGTTTTTTTTTGGACATTTTGACTTTGGAATCGTGATCGGCGACCCCCAAAACCCCCGTATCTAAAATTTTACATTCATACGTCAATTTTCAAAAAAATCTTCCACCCTGTTGTTTTTTTTGATATTTTGACTTTGGAATCGTGATCGGCGACCCCCAAAACTCCCGTATCTAAAATTTCATAGTAATACGTCAATTTTCAAAAAAATCTTCCGCCGTTTTTTTTTTTGACATTTTGACTTTAGAATCGTGATCGGCGACCCCCAAAACCCCCGTATCTAAAATTTCACATTCATACGTCAATATTCAAAAATCTTCCGCCATTTTTTTTTTTTTTGACATTTTGACTTTGGAATCGTGATCGGCGACCTCCAAGACCCCCGTATCTAAAATTTCACATTCATACGTCAATGTTCAAAAAATCTTCCGGCATTCTGTTTTTTTTTGACATTTTGACTTTGGAATCGTGATCGGCGACCCCCAAAACCCCCGTATCTAAAATTTTACATTCATACGTCAATTTTCAAAAAAATCTTTCGCCGTTTTGCTTTTTTTGACATTTTGACTTTGGAATCGTGATCGGCGACCCCCAAAGCCCCCGTATCTAAAATTTTACATTCATACGTCAATTTTCAAAAAATCTTCCACCATTTTGTTTTTTTTGACATTTTGACTTTGGAATCGTGATCGGCGACCCCCAAAGCCCCCGTATCTAAAATTTTACATTCATACGTCAATTTTCAAAAAATCTTCCATTTTGTTTTTTTTGACATTTTGACTTTGGAGTCGTGATCGGCGACCCCCAAAACCCCCGTATCTAAAATTTTACATTCATACGTCAATTTTCAAAAAATCTTCCGCCATTTTGTTTTTTTTTTGACATTTTGACTTTGGAATCGTGATCGGCAACCCCCAAAACCCCCGTATCTAAAATTTTACATTAATACGTCTATTTTCAATAAATCGTCCGCCATTTTGGTTTTTTTTGACATTTCGACTTTGGAATCGTGATCGGCGATCCCCAAAACCCCCGTATCTAAAATTTTACATTCATACGTCAATTTTCAAAAAATTCTTACGCCATTTTGTTTTTTTTGACATTTTAATTTTGGATTTGTGATCGGCGACCTAAGATACCCCCGTATCTAAACTTTCACACTCATTAGTGAATTTTCAAAAAATCTTCCGTCATTTTGTTTTTTTTTTGACATTTTGACTTTGGAATCGTGATCGGCGACCCCCAAAACCCCCGTATCTAAAATTTCACATTTATACGTCAATTTTCAAAAAATCCTTCGGCCATTTTGTTTTTTTTTTGACATTTCGATTTGGATACGTGATCAATGACACCACAAAGACTCCCAAGTGCCGAATTTTACTTTAATCAGAAGAGAGAAATTAATTTCAGATAGCTCCGCCCACCATGAATGTATGCGTAATCGTTGTCATAAGGTCACATAAATGTTAAAAGCAATCCTTTTCCCTATTAAGGCGTACGCGTTCTGGAATTAACGTATTTTAATAATTCAAATATATAGTCATCAAAAGAACAATCAACCTGTATATCTATAAAAATGTTAAGTCAAGCGGATGTATTATGTCGAGATTGAGATGCCGGACCCGATATAAATTAATCTGATACCCGACCGTAGTATCAGTTGAATCACATGCACAATGAATCTGTGACGTATTTCGGCCATTTTTCTGACCAAACCCTTCTGCAAACGAATTTGAAAGTGCTCGTGCCCTACATTGCGTACGTTTGTCGACTCGAAATAAGCATGTAATTGATTCCGAGAGGGCCCTTCTTCAAGACCCCGGTCCTAGTTGGACCGTCGCAACCTTCAAAATTTCGTATTTCACGCTTAAAAGTGAATCTGTGGACACAATTGAGTTTCCCTGCAAGTTTGACGTTTCCCGAGATTTATTTTGATTGTCACGTGAAGCGTCATGATGACGTAAGCCATTTTTCTGTTAAAACACCGAGTGCACGCTCCTCTTCAACGGGCGATATCTCTGCACACGCTCCACTTGGGAAGAAAATCTCTTCGACGTCCGGAAATTCAATGTCGCCCCTACCAACATGCCAAAAGGCAGCTCTTAATTTGGCGTATCCAGAGAGGAGTTGCCCGCCCCGTGCACCCAATTTTCGTCCATTTTTCGGGCGTTTGGTTGCCATTGACTACTTAGCTATTAGTATATATAATATCTTCATAAACCAGTATGCTATGAATAGCACTTGTATCATCTTTTAATTCTTGCTTTACAATTGATGTGATCTCTATAGGTTTGTTCCAACATATAGTTCTGAACGGTTCTAGAACTAGTGCGCATGTCATTTAAGAAAAAGACTGTTCGGACCATGCAGTTCTGGAACTACAAATTCTGAGAACTAGTCTTTCAGAACGCGTAATTCAAAAACCGTTCTGAAGAACCGAACATTGAACCTTGTAGTGGTGTGTCGTTACTTTAGGAACCGTTATTTTGGAACGTTATTTTTCCGGAATGTCTCTTTTCCGGAACATCTCGGAACGTTATTCGATAGCTAAATACCGCGTTACAATGGAACGATATCAATAATCGTTGCGATTGAAGAACGAGCGCTAGGAATAACGAAACTATGCGAAACGCTGTAATTCGGAACTAGGAACATATGAAACGAGGCAAAGTTTCGGTTACAGTATCTCAACGAAATGAACGATGAACGAAACGTTCAGACAAGTTTCTGTCACGGACCGCGATATATTTAGTTACTCACCGATACACAAATATCATAATAGATATATACAAACGAATTTGACTGCGTTTAGGAAATTATAAGGATAGAAAAACAAGTGGTTATACATAAAAGATACTATAATAATAACATGAGTAATATTTAGAAATTTCAATAAAATATAGGTACACATAATATATAAATTCTAAAACAAAAAACAAATACAAATAACATGACGAAAACAAATCATACCAATATATTAATTAGATAAACTAATAATAAATAACTTACAATTTTAAATTTCGCGAGTTTCGGCTTTATTTTCCAAATAAATGAAATTATATCGAATGTCGAACAATTAATTACCTGTTCTTTTTCAGATGTAGTATAATAAAGTATAATTTAATATTTACAATAAATAACTTTTCTGTTGTATAAATAAAACAAGTTATGTAATTTCTAAATTAATTGCAAAATAAAGCCAAAAATTCAGAAATTTTAAATATTGCTCAATGATCTTCATCTGTTAATTACGCATTATTAATTTAAAATAAACAAATTGTAAAATTGGTTTTTGTTAAGAATTTGTTGTATTTAATTTATGGAATTTTTTTCATAAACACAATGTGCTAATGTTATTTTTTTAAAAAATCAGGAGAATGAAGTATTCCTTCTTATCCTATGTTATTGTAATTAACTTACTCATACATTCTAAACGGAAGTAAGAATTCATATATTAAATCAAACTTTTCCGTGTTTGTTCTCATATGCCGCTACGTTACCCATTAGTTCCCCAATTATGTGCGATTGCGTTCCAAAGTAACGTTATTTTGGAACTGTTATTTTTCTGGAACGGAACGATATGGAACGTTCCAGATGTGTAACCGTTATTCCCATCACTAGAACCTTGTCTTTTTTTAAATGACATGCGCACTAGTTCTAGAACCGTTCAGAACTGTATGTTGGAACCAGTGAAATATACCATAAGACCGCGTGCATCTGCATTATCGCGATACCTGTAGAGTAAGCGAAACAGATAGAGATGTCTGTGTATTAGAACGGTAAACAAGTGGACAAGTCGCATTCGCCGTCGCTTCCACATATGGGCGTCAGTTCGAGTTTTATTATTGCTTAAGAATAACATTTTTTTAGCTAATTACAGGTTAATTGCAATGTTGAATTACAATTCTGTTTTAAGAAGTAAATATTTTATGTTTCAGTATTTTATTATAGTTGAGTTTTTAGATTATAATATTTGTTGAAAAATATTATTTTAGTTAAGAAGTTTTTTTTATTTTAAAGTCTAGGAGTTATTTATTATGTATTTTCGCTCTTTTATGTTGTTTATGAAGCTGTGATGAGTTACTTCACTGACATATTATCAGTGATTATCTGATGCTTCAAACAACTACAAATAATTACTTACAACGGGAACGCAATACCTATTACACTGCTTTTCATTTGATTTGCCTACGAATACATTTATACGTATAACTTATACGCCCGCTGTCGGTGTGGCAATTCAAGTTGGCATGCCCATTTATAGTCGACCAGTAGTTACTAATAATGCATCGCGCTATGAACGGCGGCCACACGGTATATATACAGTTCATTGGTTGGAACAAACCTTATACAAACGTTGTCCACCATTTTATATTTTTGAAACTCTTCAGCCATCATCTGCTATGCTATGAAATGTATATTCAACAGCAGTTAGATGATACAAAATTAGAGTAAGAGCCACTGCTTCAAACCAAGATGATATAGGTGTAACTAGCACATAAACTAGCAAAAGAAGAACATTACACACATGATTACACAAGCACAAATACAAAAGCCATACATAAATACGTTAAGGCTCGTTCAGAACCTCCGTGGTGGGCTTCGGCACGGAAAGTGTGCGTGTTAGAAAATTACGAGCACACTTTGTAATGTTCACAACCTGCGATAGTATGGCGAATCGAATAATCGAATATGCAGCGTGACAAATTGTTATTAGCCATTTTATGTGCTTCTGCCGCTACAATTGCCATATATAAACTCAAGTTTAATAAGAAACGAAATAAAAGATGGTGGGTGAGGCCAATTTATGAAAATAGAAGAAGACAAGGGCATGGATATCACCTCCTTCAAGAATTACGAAATGACGACGAAATGTTTTTCAATTATACACGGATGTCAGTGGAAACTTTTGATTATTTACTCTACTTGGTAGGACTAAGACTGAAGAAGTATAGTTACAGAACCCCCATACCTGAAATGCAACGTCTTGCTCTGACTCTACGGTAATTATAAGTCGTTATACGTACTATTTATTAAAATAAATTTTATAATTTCAGTTATTTAGCGACAGGGGCAGCTTACAAAGTTGTGCTTTTAATTATCGTATTGGTAAAAGTACCGCGTGCACAATTATAAAAGAAACTTGTGATGAGCTCTGGAAGTCATTGGATACATTTGTGTTAATACCAAATGAAAGAAAGTGGAGAGAGATTGCAGAAGATTTTGAACACTATTGGCAGCTACCAAATTTTGTAGGAAGCATTGATGGAAAACATATTGTTATCAAAGCCCCTCCTAATACTGGATCTTTATTTTTAAATTATAAAAAGTTATAGTGTAGTTCTGTTGGCTGATTATACATTTTCATGTGTAGATATAGGAGCTCTTGGTTCAAAATCTGATGGAGGTATATTACGACAGTCTAACTTTGGAAAACGCTTTTTTGCCAATAAGTTAAATATACCTTCTGATAGACCTCTGCCTAACACGGAAATACCTGTACCCTTTTATTTAGTAGGAGATGAAGCTTTTCCTTTACAGTCCAACTTAATGAGACCTTACAGTGGCAGAAATTTAGATCATGAGAAGAGTGTGTTTAACTATCGCTTATCCAGGGCACGCCGTTGTGTCGAAAATGCGTTTGGTATAATGGCTTCACGTTTTCAAATATTTTATCGAAGAATATCAGCTTTACCTGAAACTGTTGATTCAATAGTAAAAGCAGCAGTGGCTGTGCACAATTTTATCATTACTACAGAAGCAAAACAAGCAGGGCACAACAAAAAATATTGTCATGCAGGTTATGCAGATACTGAAATGGAAAATGGAGAGTATATTCCTGGGCAATGGCGACATGTGGGAGAATCACAGTTGCAACCATTGACCACTCTTGGTCAAAGACTTGGTGCCAGAAATGCGTCACAAATTTCTGTAGCATACAGAGACTACTTAAAACAATATGTTAATTATGTTCTTCCACTTCCATGGCAAAATAATATTGTTAACAGATGTGACTAAGACATATTGAACTTACTTTGTTATACAGACGTAGAATAAAAAGTTTTACAATTTATATTTTTATTCATTTATCTATAAAACAACAAAAATAAATAATCTTCTAATCAAAACAGTAACTAGCGCAAACTTAAAAAAAAAATATTTTAATCAAAACAACAACTATACTCCATTCAGTCTAAGAATGGAGTAGATGGCGCTACAATATGAGCACAGTTTACACACGATGAACTTTGTATTTTGAAAACAAGTAAAACATATGTTTACTGTCAGATGGATAGCAGGGATATACATATCTGATATCATTATATTTTGACATTTACGTAAATTTTTGAACAAGTTGGTAACTCATTCCTCAAGAAAAAGGAATGCACATGTCGTCTAATTGTACTTTTTTGTGCTTCATCCAATTTATTGTAAGTATGACGATAATTTCTTTTTCTTGGAGGAGAAATTGGAACTCCATATAATTCCATTTCTTTAATAATGCAGTACATTGTATTCCTATTAATACCCACTTCCTCTGCTGTTTGATTGACTGCAGCTGTTTTAGACATATTGTCTTTATGCTTAATGTACACATTATAAGCCATTTGCCTTTGTCCAGATCTTATGTGTTTCCCTTTACGATTTTTTGAAGGACCTGGTAAAACTGCTTCCGCCATACTATAGAATATTAGCGATTACGAAAAGAAAGTTAACGAAATTGATAAAATACCTTAACAAATGAATATTTCACTTGCGAGTTCTAAGAAGACCTATTTTTTAAGAATATCAACAACAAATAACTATGTAAAATACGGAAATCGACAAAATCTTTGAACAAAACTGTCAGTAAACAAATTTTTGACAGAACGAGCTGTTACGTTTAAAAAGCAGCGGCCAACATTTATTCACTTATCCCTGTATATTACGTGTTACATATTATTTTCAAATCAGTATTAATTCAAACGATATTTTCTAAAGTAAATAACATCTCAAAATTCTCAACCTTGACATCTGCGTCGCATATATTATTCCTTTTTATAATATTCGATTTAACATATTTAGTTTATGAAGGACTCTTTGTTCAAATATAAGATTGGCGACGTATGCATTTTTTGTTCGTCTAAGTTATCTAAAAGTTCTCATAATTTGTTGTATGGAACTACGTATTTCGCAATATTGCGTATATGGCATTTTCCGGTGGCGTGATCCAACAGCGTCTTACTGTCGTCAATTTCTTCCGAAAATACCCCTCTACACGCCCGAGTCTTTAAATAGGGGCAAGCGCGTCCAAAATGATTATTATTCGTCTATCATTTATTATTTGTACATCATTCATTGATATATACAACACAGTAAGTGGTGGTAAAACAGTGACAAATACCGGTCCCCTTCGTCTAATGGTTCGTTAGGCAGCGGTAACAATTTATATATCTCTGATAGATCGAGGTCTAAATATCCAGAAGTTTATGGATACGCTGTTATGCGATCTGCCTCTTTCTATAAATAAATAATTGTGGAGCACATAGTGTCTTCTAATTTACGGAATTAATCCGGATCTGAGGGATAATTGCTCACCGCTATCCACCATCTAAAGCCAGAGACGCGGACCAAACCGACAAGTGGGGGCCATCCGTCGGAACTCTGCAGATTAGACAATTCCACCTACCAGGTACTTACATGTTCTATCTTCTGTTGTGCCGTGAAATTAGTTAAAACTGTCTAATTTCTTTGTATATATTAACGTAAAATTTAGTCAAGTACGACGACAAAGCACGTCACCAAGTTTTTTTGTGTTTATCTATATAGGTATATCCTATCTTGTGTTCAATATTTATTGTTTATATTTTTGTTTTCTTGTACACTCTATTAACTTATTTTATTCGATTATTTAATCAAGTAGTGTTTAATATATATAATAATATTTAGTTTATGAATTTTGCTAAGTTAATTGGTGCACCAACCGTAATCAATTAGATTATTAGTTAAGTCAAAACCTATTGTTTTCTTTTACGTACCGTCTCTAGAATTCAGTGTTTCTTTGTTTTGTAAATAACGACAATTATTAATCTCCGATCAAATAACTTTAGTAATTTCTTTCTTTTTACAACAACAAAAGTTAATAATTATTATAATCATATCTTTGCTATAATATTTTTGTGACATAATTATTTCAATTTTATAACAACATCTCTACGATACCGAATTTTATATTTCACATTTACCAGTGTTATTTTAGTTAATAAATTGTTATTGTTTTAATAACTTGTGTGTTTTTCTTGAAGATAGGCCTATATATTATTGTAGTGCAAAGTTTCCCATTTTTATTTTGCTATACAGCAACAACAGTGACCTTGCCTCTATAATAATAAAATGGGTGGCGCAAACGGGCATTAACATCTTTTAGTAGTAGTCTCAAGCTCTGAGCTAGATATATAGGGTGGGTCACAAATATCAAAAACATCAATCGTCTACTTCAAGGGTAACAACTAGAATTGGAAACAATAATATTAATCATAAGGGATTAATAATTATTTTTAAGGTAAGTGAATGTACTATTCTAACACACACTCCTCATGCACCCTGAATTTTAGTTTATTTATATTAGGGGTTTTTCCCTTAAGTAACATTATTAAGTAACATTCACTAAGTGACATTTGACTAAGTAACAGAGCTAAATGCGATTATTTTGCCGGTGTAAATGCACACTCGATTTCAACCAATCACAAACGTTTATTTTAAGCCCTATCTTTCCCAATGCTTTATTCTTAGACTGAATGGAGTATAGTGGAAAATTTATCAATCAAAAATAGGTATCACGTTCTGTTTGGTGTTGTCTTATTTTTTTTTTTTACAGTTTAAAATCGCCAACACAAAATCGTCCATTAGACGTTGAGCATCTTCATTTGGCAGGGCTTTTAATTCTTCTGCTACATAAGTTGTAAAAGCAGTAAAGTTATTTTCTGGAGTCTGACTGATTGCTTCAACTGCTGTTCCAATCTTTTGGAGAACTTCTGTAACTTCAATTGTCTCGCTTTTGCGTTTCTTTCCAGGCTTTCTACTTGCTTGTGTGTCAACATGATGTGCATGCACCTCATCAGCGTAATATGTGTGATCACTCTGATCGGAATTTATTTCCATAACAGCCTCCGCTAACAAGAGATCATCATTAGTAGATGGTGCTGTTTCTACTAATACTACAGCACTATTACTCTCATACGATGATGTAGAAGTCCGAGAGGCATTATCAGTTTCGTATATTCCTTGTGTCTCATCTGTTATGGGAATTTCCAAACTTACTTCCTGTGATAACAAATTGGAGCATGTGCTGAAGAACAAACATTATTAAACACATCTAAAAAATTTAAATGTAATAATGTTTATACCTTCGACTAGTAGGTTTATCTTTTAAAAAACCCATGTGATGGTATAAACTCCATGGCTTGCGTATAATTTGTCCTGTTCCACTGTGATATAAGTGATCCATTGTTTTGGTTTCTCTTCGGTATTTTTCTCTTAATGCCTTCCATTTATTTTTGCAAGCTTCCACTAGATTACAGGTACATAATGTGTAATGATATAAAATTCACTTCACAACTTAACTTACCAGATGCAAATCCACATTTTATTGCTACTAGTTTCCAGCTATTTTCTTTTCTTAACTTATCATGATAACATTTGTCAGATAAGTCCCACAGAGCAGGGTATGATCTTATTGTATTTATGAGAATCTCGTCGTTTTGCATTGTAAACCAAACAAACTTTATAAACTATACACATAACCAAAATACGCGCGAACGACTAACGAGCATGGTGCGAGGACTAGCGGCTACATTCGTATTCGTACACATAACACGAGTACGCAGCACGCACAAAGCTTGGCAGCGTCAATCTCGGGCACACTTTCGTGCCGACCATAACGTGCCGGGCACAATCAAATATGAACATTCCCGCAAGAAAGCATTGCGCAAGCTAGCATTTTGTGAAGTGTCACGTGGCCACGGTAGGTTCTGAACGAGCCTTTATTGTAACGAGTCATTTCAAAGAATGTAGTAGATGGCGCTTCATAGAACAAATTTTGAAAACATATGTTTTGCTGTCGTGTCAAGCACACACAAATGTAATAAATATAGTCGAGTCGCTCTCGTAACCGACATGCGCCACTAAATTAAAATGGCGTCAAATTCGAGAAGTTGCTAAATTTTGCCTAACAAGTAATATAACCTACAAAAGCCATTTCAGGACTGTCATAAATAATAATATTGATACACCTTTTGACATTTGCCATAATTATCTTTTGACGTTGTTATAATTGTCATATAAACATTTTAAATTTGTCAACGAAGCTTGCCTCCTAAACAGTATAGACAAATGTTATATAAAATGTGGGTGTAGAAAAAATAATATTTGATAGCATTATCTATAATATGTAATTTATTAGTGGCTTGCATGTAATAGTATTTTACTATGGGAAGGTATATATCATGAAATATTAATTAATTAGTTTAATTTTATTGTATTGAAATTGTTCCGGCCGATCGAAATATGTAGTGGTATTGAATCGTCGTTTTTAGTTCGTACTTTGGCCGTTGATTGAAGGAATACATAAAGATGCGCCACTACATAGCACTAAGCGTACCCAAACTGGTTCCGAGATCTATAGCGACTGCATCAGTCGTTTGGTTCCGAGATTCGAAACAGCCCGAGACAGCGATGATGTTTCTCGGCAAGGGGTTTGCGGGACGACTTAACGGAAAGACACGCTATTTTACTATAGCGTTGCGCATCTTTATATATTCCTTCAATCAACGCTTTGGCCGTGTCGGTTACCAAAACGACTCGACTATATTCTGAATTTTACCGACATGCGCCACTAAACTAAAATGGTGTCAAATTTGAGATGTTGCAAAACTTTACCTGTCAAGTAATATAACCTACAAAAGCCATTTCTGGACTGTCATAAATAATAATATTCATACACCTTTTGACATTTGTTATATCTTTTCACGTTTTTTATAATTGTCATCTAAACATTTTAAATTTGTCAACAATGCTTGCCTCCTAAGCAGTATAGCCAAATGTTATTGCATAAAATATAGGTGTAGAAAATATAATATTTAATAACTTTATTTGTAATATTACAGAAATATTACATATTACGTGTAATATTACATTAATTGTAAAAGCCATCTATTTTTTGCTTTTTAAGAATTTTAAACTCATTGTTTGTTGCTTCAAGTTGTCCTTTCTTTGAATCTGGAATAAATAATGTGGGAACTGCATCTGAATTTAAATCTCTGTAGGATTTTTGGGAGAATTGTAGTAATTCTAGTTTTTTAATATTGAACAATGATAAAATCAGACTTCTGGAATTACCATTTTTCAAATTTATTAAATCCTGCCTTTTACATGCAATTAAAAAACAAATTTCGTACCGTGTCTTCTTTGGGAAACCTGTAATATTTAATGTGACTATATCTACTTTTTCGATTGTAATTACGGCACCCGTATACAGCACAACCTGGTATATTAAATAGAGTATTATTTAAAAAAAAACGATAAAACAACTTCAGACTGCGTCGAAATGTGGTCAATATGAGAACTGTCAATCTGACTTGCTCCGCAATGACGTTATTGACAGCTAAAGTGAGTATACCGGTATAAGAGCCAAATTCATAGTTATTACTTAAGAATTACTAATCCTCATCTAGCCCTCATCTTTTACTCATTCAAGGAAAACTTATTCTTATCTCTGTTTTGCAATTTATAAACGTGAGTAAGCGTCTTGCTAAGTTGAGGAAAGAATAAGATAGCGGCGAGTTGCTACGTCATCGATCTAATGACGTGTCGGGCCGTAGACCAATCAGGAATAAGAAATAAATACGATAGTTGTGGCATTTCTGTATTTTCATTTATGTTTTTAACCTCTTGGCGTTGTGTTCGTAAATATTAGATATGGAGAGCAAAGCAAGTTTTTTTACGGGCGACGAGAAAATTTATTTAAAAACTCTAGTAAATAAATGTAAGGAGATCTTAGAATGCAAAAAAAACTGATTGTATTAGTATGACCCAGAAAAAAAAAGCTTGGTGTTCTCTAACAAAAGAATTCAATGCGGTAGCAGAACATATGCTAAAATAAACATAGTAAATAATAATTAGATTAAAACGATAATTACAAATTTGTATTTTATTAACTATATAAAAAGTGAAAAGCGTTATCGCTGTAATAATTCAGTATGGCTGTATTTTTCAAGGGGATTTTGAATATCTCTTGTTATATTCCTGCAATAATATACTTATATTTAATTAAATGGTTAATTACCTTAGTACAGGTGCATATACTTCATCTTCTACAAATTCCAAAAAGTCGTCCATTTCTCAAACACAATTTGAAAATACAGAAAAAGTAACTAACTAACCTCAAAAAGCGTCTTAAGCATTTAATAAGGAAGCGGTTACTGTGTCTCATAAGTGTATCGTGGTGATTACTACATTTTCTGTTTTGTTGTCTTAAGCCTGATTTATAAAATTGACGTTGACGTTACAGTTGATGCTAGTAGTTGCCGTTCGTTCTGTTGATTTCTTTCGGAAATAGCATTTATAAACTTTCCGTTCGTTCAAACTGCGAATGGAAACGTCAGCTACGTCGACTAGTACAGAGCGTGCATACTTACCGATCGAGTGCATGTTATCTGCCGTTTGATTGGCTAACCGTTTCACGTCAGCAAACGGCAACGACAAAACATAAAAGTTGGTTATGTACCAACGTACTCCAACGCCAAGCGAACGAAAGTTCAATGTTGAACTGCAACGATAACGGAGTTTATAAATGACTCTATAGCTTCCCGTGTAGCTTTGAATGGGAACTGCTACTGCGAACTGTAACGACAACGTCAAGTTTATAAATCAGGCTTTAAGTGTGAATCTATCTCTGAAGAATCTATATACAATTTAATATTACAGAGTCCCACTACTGAACAGTTCCGGAACCGTTCTAGAATTAGTAGTTCTGATAATAATCCTGCAGTGGCATTACGTGTGTCATAGATATCTATTAGAGATGGTCTTAACGGTGATTTTTCATTCACAGTTCCAAAGCAAACGGTGATTTCAAAATCGCGGCGACTTTAAACAGCTCTCTTAATCACTTTATTTGAAACAGTTCTTTTCATTCATATTCCACGGCATACAGGTTTGGGGTGTCTTCTGACAGTGCGCGCATCCTTCTTCTACAGAATAGGGCAATAAGAGCGTTGTGCTGTTTAGAGACGGGTGAAACTTGTAGACTCTCATTTCCAAGAGAAAAAATACTTACCATGCCGTGTGTGTATACAGTGGGTTCATGATGAAAGGGACAAATTCGTTTAAAATTCATGTAATTATTTTGCAGAAAAACGCTCGGACAGGTCTATTAGTATTTTTAGTTGTGAATTTTTTGACATAAGAAATTTATATACACGGTGTCTAAAGAAGAACATATGCAGCGATCATTGTTCCTTTCATCATGAATAATATTGGCCATGTTAAAACACCTATACGACAATATGAATAAATTCCTGAAAAATAACGACACACACCTCTACCCGACACGAAATAAGGATTACCTAAAAATATCGTATCATCATCTGGCAACGACCCAGAAATATGTGGACTACCGGGGTCCAAAAATATATAATAAACTAATAGAAATCAACGGTGATACTATGCATATCAGCAGGAAGGATTATGCACACAGAATTAGATTTTCTTTATTAGAAAATGCTTTCCACTCGATGCAAGAGTTCTTAAATTACTAAGACTATTAAATTTTAAAATGTCTTTATTTTAATTGTTTTACATTGTATATTTGTCTATTTATTTATGATATATGGATTTTGTTATAGTTATTTCTATACTTATACGAGTATGACTTTTATTGTAATATATATGTTACAGTGAATAAATTCTATTCTATTTTATCCCTAGAATATATTAAACAAACAAAAAATTTTGAGCGAAATAAGCTTAATTTTTTGTTGATTAAATTTTAATTCAATGTGGACCAGTGTCCGAACAAAAGCTAAAACTACTTCTTTCGGAATATTACTTTGTATTTTCTTTGCCACTTTATGAAATGTAAACTACATAATATCCGGCTCTCTTATTTTACTATAATTTTTGCAGCCCTTTAAATTACGAATTGGCAAGGCAAGGCATTTCTCCTCCAAAGCAAAATGTTTCTACAATTATTAACCTAACTATAAATCGTTCAAAAGCACTGCAGCGGTAATTTAATATTTAGAAGAATTTACATATATACAAGATGAACTTTTAAACAGTAACATAAGCATTACAGGTTATTAATAATATTCTATTCTACTTGCAACATCATAGTTGCATAATATCATCAAATAATGTTTAATTTGTAAATTAAATGTACCAAGTTGTTTACATCGAAATGCATAATTCAATAACAGGCACTCGCTAAATAGCAATATAAACTATAGGAAAAGAGATATTAAAAACAAAAGTGCACATCCTCTATTCTTACAAATGTTTAGTTTTTATATGTACTTTCCAACTGTTTTTGTAGTTTGTTCCATATTGACATTTGTCACATTTATAATCAAATTTCTGCAAATGTTTAGTTTTCATATGTGCCACCAAATCACCTTTGTAGTTTGTTCTATATTCGCATGAGTCACATTTATAATCAAATTGCTTCAAATGTTTAGTTCTTATATGCCCTTCAAAATTACATTTGTTGTTTGTTTCAAATTCACATTTGTCACATTTATAATCAAATATCTGCAAATGTTTACTTTTTATATGTATTTTTAAACTTGTTTTGCTGTTTGTTTCAAATTCACATTGGTCACATTTAAAATCAAATATCTGCAAATGTTTAGTTTTTGTATGTGCTTTAAAATTATTTTTGTAGTTTGTTTTATATTCGCATGAGTCACATTGATAATCAAATTGCTTCAAATGTGTAGTTCTTATATGCCTTTCAAAATGGCATTTGTTGTTTGTTTCAAATTCACATTTGTCACATTTATAATCGAATTTCAGCAAATGTTTAGTTTTTATATGTACTTTCAAATTATTTTGGAGGTTTGTTCCATACTCACATTTATCACATTTATAATTAAATTGCTTCAAATGTTTAGCTTTGATATGAATTTCTAAATGATCTTTGCGGTTTGTTCTATATTCACATTTGTCACATTTATATTCAAATTTCTGCAAGTGTTTAGTTTTTATATGCTTTTTCAAATGATCTTTGCGGCTTGTACTATATTCACACGAGTCACATTTAAAATCAAGTTGCTTCAAATGTTTAGCTTCCATATGTCTTCTTAAAGATCGTATGTATTTTGTTTGAAATACACACAGCGAACACTTAAATATTCTCTTTTGATTTCGTAAGCTCGACTGTTCTACTTTTATATGTGCATTCCTATAATTAGTCGTAGAATGCTCTTGGCCGTCCTTTTCTACAACACAGGCGTGCGTCTTTTCCACGTGCAGCTTGAGGGATTCTTGTGTCATGCATCGCTTATAACAAATCCCACATGTATGCAATTTAACTTCGTAATGATTATTGGTGGTGTGCTTCTTGAGATCTGCTTGGTACTTCGTCCTGTACTTGCACTGCTTACATCTATAGAATTGGTGGAGGCGCCTCTTGCGTTCGTTTAATGCTGTTCTCGCTTGCTTGGCCGATGTTGTCGGTAGAATGCACTTTCTGAAAACAAATATATATATCTAATCTCATACTGAACATCAATTTAAGGGTGGAGTTAATTTCACCACCAAATGGCTAATGCGCTTAAAAGAGATAGACGAAGTCGCCACCAGAAGTAAGTATTTCTCACCACTTTCTTTGATAACAATATTTATTATTAACGTAAACAAAAACGCTAATAATATAACATATAAAATTTATAGAGAACCAACATTTTCAGATAATATACTACACGCGGATGCAAAATAATCATTCCAAATAAAAATGTCAACATTCCATAGTTATGTATACTCGCGGCAAAATGTTTTGTCGGGTCGTAAGACCGGCTATATGGAAAATATATCTGGTCCACTTTAATAAATTCTAACACGAAATAAAGAGGGATTATATTCAATTTTTATAATACCTAAGTTTGAGTAAATATACTGCTTATTTTTTAAGGGCGAGAATTAATGCTTTATTAAGATCTCGGTTTTATAGAATTTGTAATTATTTATATTGATGATATTTACGAGTAAGTATGTCATTAATTTTGTCCTGTAATATACATTCTATTTATTTTAAAATAGACACAAAAAATTATGGATTTTTCATTATAGTTTAATTAAAAATTCTTGATTATATTACTATATCTGCATTCTAAGACTTTTTTACCTGGGGCATGTTCGCCTAATATGTATTTACCTTGTAATTTCTACGCATTTTTAAAACTACAATATTAAAACGTCCGGGGTAAGTGTGATATTGCTCTTATTTTACGTTTTAAAATATTTTCCTTTAAATATATTGTCTTCAAAAGATTCCTTGTGTAATTTATTGTTTGCGTATTTATTGCTTTATTATGCTAGATGTATTTTATTTTTGAGGAAATTTAATATATAGAATCCCCCTTTATGATTTATTAAAATTTAGTGGGAAATATTATCGGATTACTAGAGTTGACCAGTGATACCTTCCATATATCTTGATTCGATATCAGAAAATGTAAAAATATGTAATTCAATCTTTATCTTTATTCAATATTACCAATATTAAATTATTTCGCTTTAATATTTAAATGTATTATCAAATGCCCCATACTAGCTCAGTCAAATAATCTTAAATAGTTCTGATATTTCTTTCTAATCGGTTAAAACATAATACAAATTAATTCAGATTTCAATAATTTAATATTCCTTTAAAATAAGCTTATCTCTTTGATATTTTCATTACTATATTATCTCACCTAAAATCTCTTAGTCCGTCCCTGTATCTTATGTTAAGATTGGTAATCCGGAACTAATGAAATATAGACGCTGTACGTATCAAATTACTTTTACTAGATCGTTAAGAATTATAATCAATTGATACTATAATCGATAATTAAAGTTGAATATCAATATTATTATTCTTACCTCTGGGTAAGTATACTTTCTGAGGTATGACTAATATATCATTTCTTATGTTGTTATGCTTTTTATTTTAGGTTATCAACATTCGAGGAAATATTAATATAACCCTAAATCAGATATTCATACAAAAACAGTAAAACAAACATGGATAAACATCAATTAATATATTATCTGTATCAGACTATGTACAATGCTCTATTATGCAATGAATAAAATGCCATTTATATACAAAAAAAACTTTACGAAAACTTGCTGAACATCGAATTCAATTGAGATAAATGATACGAAATTATCCTAACTTCTCATACGATATAAGGTGGGTTTTATATTCTGAAGAAAGAAAATTTGTAAATTTATAATTATTGAGTACTTAACGGATTTATATTATATTGTATTCAGTTAAATACCTTTACCAATTCATGTATATAGACTGATATAACTATTAGTTCTGTTATTATCACCAAACCCAAAATAATAGAGATTCAAAGTAATTTATTACATATAAATTTTTAAATTAGACTCAAATATTATTTAAAATGACAATGACTTGAAAAATATAATTTGTGTCTTGTTATTTTATTCGCAATAGAATATAACTTGGTTATAAAAATTACTTTTCAATACTGTCTTATTTACTTAAAGAATTCTATACGACCTTGTTCAAAATAAATGTTTCTTGTTACTGTAAATCTTCTTATAATTAATGCCCGTTTCTTTGTAGCCACTGCCTCTGCTGGAATGGTATTAACTTGGAAATTCTTATTTTTACGAAGGAAACAGCTCCTTGTGCTTCGTTGAATAAAATTCCTCTGCTGGACTAATTAAATATGTACCTATTTAAAAGGGAATCTCCTTCGGAATTAACTCATACAGTGCTACGTCTGTATGAACTTGATTGAAACCTCTCTCGTTCGGATCTGCCCTCATGATATTCTCGTCTAGTGCTCCAATGGATATATTACTTCGCTCAGGATGTTCTTCGTTAATTGTAATACCCTTGATAGATAAATATGATTTGGACCTTTTTTAAAAATGGATTTTCCCTCAAGATAATCACATGATGAGTGCTCCTATAGACAACATCTCCTCCAAATTGGAAGTATTGAAAATGATATCCTTTTTCTTTTTGGATCTCATTTATGGTAAGTACTTACTATTTTTATATGCTTATTTAATTCACTATAATCTTCCTTCGCTATTGTTATTTGATCTATGCTATATATATTTTTTTAAAAAAATACTAACACCACTATTTCTTTCTCAAATTATAAACCATTATATTAGAGTATTATATTCTAATACAAATTAGCTTTTCTTTTACTTTTATTTATGAAATATCGACTTATAATTTTATAACGCTGATATCACAACCGCTTCTCTTCGAAAATATTTTTTGAATCACTTTTTTATTTTCATTTCCCTAGCGATATTACAAATTTTAAATTGTCCAATTCCCACTTAACACCCGATTACTTTAATCAATATAGATTCTATACCTGTATTAATTTCCTAAATACGTTTCCATATATCAGTACTCTTCTTATAAAAATTATATCCATGAATTTAGTAATAGTTTTATGTATTTTTGAATAATTTAAACTCTTTCACAATAAAATACTTTCTAATTGTCAAAATTGTCAACAATTGTCAGTTCCTATATACAAATTTTAGCGCGAGTATTTAATCGATTGTAACGATTCATTTTATAAAAATTAACTTCTTAATACTTTATCTCATCATTAATATTGTAACGAAACAAGCTCCACAAAAAGAAAAATAAACATCGGCGCGACAGCGACGACAAAAACGTACCGGTAAACAAGTCGTAAATCAACTGTATTCATGTACTGCGAAGCGACAGAAAAGTCTGGAATATGGTAGAAGAGAGCCAGAATTTGCTGGTGTATCTCTAGACCTTTTGTCTTCGCTCATATAAATGCCGCCGGTGGGATAAGGAATTCATTTTTCATTCAATAGTAGTCGCGCGCGGTATTTACTGAACAGTTCAAATAAATATAAATACAGTGAATGGTGCAGTGTTATTATAGTTCAAGAAGTAAATAAATATTACAGACATAAATACTAGTAATAGTAATAAATACGTGTGTTAATTTATTCGTAGTAGTTCTAAGTGCGTTACATTTACTTTATATTTTTATATTGTGATTAGTTTTAAGTGTGTAAATATACAGACTGCTTCAAAACATTTGCACGAGTTGTTTATTTCGACCCCGAAAACGCTACAATATCAATTGAACAAGTTTTAACAATATTATAATACATATCAAAATACACAACTAATATTCAAATCTCTACTTTTCAGATTTTGGTGTAATTAGACGAACAATGAACCTCAGCCAACAATCTATATACAGGACGACCATACAATATGTGTAACTATAATTATTAGTACAATAAATATTATACTCTAAAATACTATCCAAATCTTTACACTTGTACAATCTTCTAACACTAAAAGAAATTCCAATTCATGAAATCAATTCATATCTTTATATTGATAGTAGGTATCTACATTACCACAATATAGGGCAAAGTGGTAGAAGTATTAAGAAACGTATAGCCGAACATGTCAGAGACGTAAAATATAGCGTTAAAAACACATGGTTCTCAGAACACCTTGTACAACAAAACCATTTGCCTGACATAAATAGCTGCAACTTAGTACATAACGTAACAAAAAGTAAAAAACCAGATTTGCTAGAAATACTAGAAATTAAAAAAGCGCAAAAACAAAATTTGTTAGTTACTAACACGCAGTTAGATTTCTTTAATGCTCCCTTCAGAGACACAATTATAAATATCCATTAGACACCACCCAATATCATTAAGTAGAGCTAGCTAGGTATATATACCGGGTGTCTGTTTAAGCTCGGCCACCGGCTATATCTCGGCAACCGTTTATCGTATTTTTAAGTTTCCAAAATAATCGCAAGGGGGCGCAATTCTCAAGATGAATTAAAAATTCGATAATTTTTCATTAAACTCTAGATTAAGATAGATTAAAAAATTTACTAGCAAAATTTTTAGACGTTTTTATACAACTTTCATTTGAAACTTTTTGATCTAACTCCTATACGAAAGGGAGAGTGGAGGGGGGTATGTCTGCGTACAAAAATAGGTATAACTTTGGTTTGCCCCAACGGATTTTAATGTTTCTGGGCTCATTAAACAGAGAATTTTACAAAGAATTCAAGGATCTGTAGCATGATATTACGTGGTTGTCAAAAAAAAATAACAGGGGGCGCTGTTCTCAATGTATGTATGTTTCATGTTTTTTCTTTAATATTTCAAATAGAACGGTATATTTTTAATATAGTAATATTGAAGCACATAAAAAACTGAAGAGAATGATGAAAACCGGAAGTTGCTGCCTTTTTTGTTGACGTAGATATTGTCATACGAAGAAAATCCAGAAAAATAAAACTCTTTAAATACAAATTTATTTATTTATTGGGAGTAATAATTTTATTTTAATTTTAATAGGGTCTCTAGACAGTGTATAGTACGTTTTCACTTGAAATTTCTTCACACTCTTCGCTAAATGTATTTATTTCAATCTTTTTATCGATTTTTTAATTCATTGCATATGTTACGTTTGATTCTCCTTTTAAATGTTTTTAAAAAGTACTCTAGCTATTATTTTTTAAATATCATTTCTTATCCTTTCCAACATTGAAATAAAATAATAATAGTGAACAGTGTGGTTTGCTTTTTTTCTAAATTTTCACCATACAACATGGCATGCACAGTGATACTAAATTACATTATGATGAGATTTCCAAGGTAGGCCATGAAAATCGAAATGCAAAGATATTAGTGTCACTTGTAGTTAAAATTTTTGTACTTATTTAGCAAATTAAGCCTTTTTGGACACCTGCACATAATTATTAAGTTTATAAAATGTCGTATTCTAACGTTGAAGCTTATGACATGATCAGAATGTATTTTCAATGCTTTGAAAATGCATTCTTGCTTCGGGGAAATATTCCCTAAATTATCCTGAAAGAAGACATTATTGAGTTTTTATTCACCTTGCCAGATGTTCTTGATGTTTATTTATGGGGCAGAATAAAAGACATAGTTTATCACAAAAAACCGAGTACAACAATTGCTGCTCCCGAAATGGAAGTAACTCTGCTCTCTACTAATCGACAAGTAAACGGGTATTGAAAATACACTTTGAACGTTTGTTAAGTTGAAGTTTTTTCTTGTTTTTTTTTGTACTTTCTGATTTAAATATATTTTCTTTTCCTTTATATTACTTGGTCAATATATTTTCTTATTTATGTTTAGGTTCTTTTATTTACTTTCATTTTAGGCGGGGATGATTTAGATATCAATTTGTGTACCCTTTCGTTACTAATGAGTAAATGATTTCATGCATTATATTATATTGTTTTTTTTCTAGTTATTGTCTATTTAGTTCATGAGTTATGGAAATTATTTTTGCTGTGTTCCTATAATTAGATCTACCTATATCAGTTTGGTGATAAAGATATATTATTATCATTATTATTATTATTTTATTTCACTGTCTAAAAAGGCAAGACATGAAATTTAAAAATAGCTAGGGAATTTTAAAACATTTAAGAGGAGAATCTAATGTAACATATGCAAGGATTAAAAAATCGGTGAGAAGATTGAAATGAATACATTTATGGAAGACTATGATGAAAATTCAAGTGAAAGCGAACTATACACTGTCTAGTGTCACTTAAAATTAAAATAAAGTTATTACTCACAATAAATAAATAAATTTATATTAAAAATTGTTTATTTTTTTTTGGATTGTCTTCGTATGACTATATCTTCGTCAAGAAAAAAGGTAGCAACTTCCGGTTGTCATCATTCTATTCAGTTTTTATGTGCTTCAATATTACTATATTATAAATATGCCGTTCCATTTAAAATTTTAAAGAAAAAACAATATACATACATTGAGAACAGCGCCCCCTGTTATTTTCTTTGACAACCACGTAATTTCGTGCTACATGTCCTTCAAGTCTTTGTAAGATTCTCTATCTAATGAGCCCAGAAACATTAAAATCCGTTTGTGCAAACCAAAATTATACCGACTTTTGTACGCAGACATACCCCCCTCCCCTCTACCCTTCGTACGGGAGGTAGATCAAAAAGTTTCAAATGAAAGTTGTATAAAAACGTCTAAAAATTTTGCTAGAAAAATTTTCAATCTATCTTAATCTAGAATTTAATGAAAAATTATGGAATTTTTAATTTATTTTGAGAATTGCGCCCCCTTGCGATCATTTTGAAAACTTAAAAATATTTTAGTTGTAATTTCCGTCGTCCATTTTACTATCAAGATTTTTTCCGCGAGGTTCTACGATAAACGATTGCCGAGATATTGCCGGTGGCCGAGCTTAAACGGACACCCGGTATATAAGTTGTACCCTTACTTACTTTAGGTTAGTTTTAGATAAGAACTCTTTGATAATGGCATAACAGCCGAAACATATGTTAGAAAATTCTAATAAAACTGTGTGAAATATAGCCAAGTGTGTTATTCTCCACAATTAAATTGATTTATTAAAATGTTTCACCAAGAAGTGTCTGCAACATCAATTAAGGGTCCTCGCTAGTGGATCTGTCAACAATGGCAAAATAGCAGATTTTAGAATCCAGATTTAAAATTAGGCAACCCACATTACAATGAATTGTTATTCTGCTATAAATCTTTCCCGCGATTACAAATGTGTAAATATTTGGTCATAAATGAATTTTTATTCGTTTAGATATTGAGTTATTATTTCAAATATTTATTATATATTCCCTATGTGTAATAAGTACTCGGACATCCTTGGCTTATTAAATTATGTGCTATGCAACCAATATTACATTTCCCATTCACTAGTGAAGACCCTTAAGGAAAAAATATAATAATAAACTGTTTTGGTAAACGTACTTTTTGCCTCATACTTCTTAAGCATTATTATTATATAAGAAGCAATCATACCTGGCATTCCTATCGCAGCAGAAGCACATATGGTGTTCGTAATATTCCTTCGAGGCCATGTGGATTTTGCAAAAGGGGCACTTCGCGAGCTCTGTAATAGCGTGAAAAACACATCCATTAAATTACATACATAACTGACATTGCTTTAGTGTTTGTGGAACACAAAGATCACGAAATTTGTGAACATTAGTGAAGCACAGAATGATTTTTGCGTAAAGAAAAATTTCACAATTTGTGATCAACATATAACCATGAAAAGAAAAGGATTTGTAGCCATGTCCCACACTAAGCTGTTGTATCATTACACCTCTTTTGTAATATTATTGATATTTTGGACAATTCGATGTAGGGTTGAAGAAATGAACTAAGTCATCAATTTCTGTACAGAATATTATAATTTTAATATATCGTGGATATTAGTGAAGCACAGAATGATTTTTATGAAAACAAACATTTTACAATTTGTGATCAACATATAACAATGAAAAGAAAAGTACATCATTACAATTCCGAAATTCTCCACGTCCTTTGTAATATTATGGACATTTTGGACAATTCTATGTAAAGTTGAACAAATAAACTTAGTCATCAGTTTTTGTATAGATTATAATGTTTAATAATTTATGACAATTGTAGGAAGAATTATGTGTTTGAGTTGTAGCACATATAACTATTAATTTATGTATTTCCTTGCAATTTCGCCATGACAGTGTCAAACTATCTGTTTTTATAATGTGATTTTTGGTGTTTTCCTAAGCTGAAAACAATTCATTTAAGCTTATCTTGTTTTTAGATGCCTTAAAATAAGAGCACTTTGCTTTTTGGTGGTTGTAGTACAATTACATATTATCACCAATAGTAATACGAAGAGATATTTACTTTCAAGTTTTGTAGAGATGTGTTAACCATGAACCTTTGCTTTAAGACCATGCATGTATAGAATTACAACTGGTAAAGTGACACAATATCAACTTAAACAATTCTGATTTAAAAAGGAAACTTCAAGACGTAACTATTATTAAAAAAAATTTAAAACACAAAAATCAATATGCTCAAATTCAGAAACATCAACGGTACAGTACCTTCAATTGAAAACTTTCCAGCTGTGTTCTCAACGCACACAGTTTTATGTTTGACCAATAGCAATTTCGAACTGAATCCAAGGCAGCAAAATGTGCAGGCAAATACGTCCTTACTGGTGTCTTTCGTACTCGTAATAAAATCCAATTTGATAATTTCATTCGGGCTGCTTCCGTATTCCTCACCAAAATATACCCGTAATTCATCACCAACTTGGATTTGACGAGTACTTTGATAATATATATTCTCCTCAGATTTAAAGATATTCAGGTTTTGGTCCAAAGTATTCCTGATAGGATTAATATACTGCATCCAATTCAAATACTTCGATTTATTTTTGTCCAAAACAAATTTCTCCCCTTTCATTTCCCAGGGAAATTCTGATACACATAGTCCAGTGAAAGGACCAAACTTTACACCTGCAGGAATAATTCTCAAAGCATATACTCCAGTTTGCCCAAGACAATCTTGAATTTCTAAAATATCATTTGGTACATCTTCCCGTGCCCTGTTATCTGCACTTTTCAATGTATTCTTGTTTAAAATATTCACAAGCATTCCACATCGAATGCAATAGTCTACATAGTATGATTCACAATCTTCACAGTCTGTTGAAAAAATACTCCCAGATTAAAAATCATAGCATTTACTGCCCGTTAATGATCTTTTAAATGATTACAGTGATGAAACATACATTTAATACTGTCAGCTGTCAAAATAGTCGAGTAGTACAGTACATTTGGTTGTCAAGAAGCAGTGAATATTTAATTAGCAGTTGAAATAACCAGAACGTCAGTATTTGAGACCTAAACTGGTTTGAAAATGAAACATTACTGCATGAACATTATAATGTCAAATCTTACTAACCATGACCTGTTGCTATTGTGTCAGATTCGAATACAACAAATCACAACAAAAATTACAATGAAGTAGGTATTAATATGCATTTACTTACACAGTAGTCCATTATTACATTTAATTTTAACATCATAAGCACTGATCCCTCCTTCTACGTTAAGAGTGTCATTTTGTATTTCATTCACTTCATGTGAGGCTAATTCTGTTTTAATATTCTCCAAACATGTGGGCTTTTCATGCTGCTCTATTTTGTTATGCCAAATGTGGCCTTGCACTTCAGGATCGTCTGTATTAATACTAGTTTCAGAGATACACACTTTATCATCCATAAATCTGTCTTCTTGGCAGTGTTCTTCCTTTACACCAAAAGTGTTTTCCGAAAGCATTGTGTCGTTCGAATAAACTTGGTTAACGTGGTCAGCCATTGTTATACAATACGAACACGGGTTGTTAACAATTGTTATCGCTTACGGCCGGGTTCAGACAGTTTATTAATTCTTGACTAATCCCGTGAGATGTCTCTTCGTGGGACATATACGGTCGATCGGTAAAACAATTCGCGTATATACTTACCAAGTTGTTTTGCATTTTACTTTTTCGCCATTTGCATTTGCCTACTATAGCTTGTGCAGGTTATATGTTTGTGTTCATCGTTCATTGTTTTACTTTAATCAATACTTGTTGTATGCTGCTCTTCATTGCGTTTATCATAAAGTTATATTTCACTGTTTGGCAGCTTATAAGGTACCTAAGTAATAATGGTTTTTTATTATTTATCGTCATGTCAACAACGTCATGTCAAAGCATGAAAATGCGTATGTTTCCAAAGGATGCAAATGTAAGTTATTAAATTAATAGAATTGTAAAATAACTTTTTTACTTAAAATGGTATAATATATTTTAGGGCAATGGTTAACAATTGGGGCGCCAGATTGACCTTGTATGCATACTTGTATGTATCTTGAGGTTCGCAGCGTTGTCAAATGCTAAATATAATTAGGGATTGTGAACAAAGATTAAATAGGCACAACAGTTAAACTTGCTCATTTTCGTTAGTTTTTGCATAAAAAAAATGTTTTCTTTTTAATAAAATATATGTAATTGTTGTTCTTTGAAATAAAAAATATATGTAGTTTGTTTTATTTTAGAATAAATATACCTATTTGTTTTTCTTAAAATAAAATACACGGACAGTATTGTTTAAATTCGTATGTTACGTACATCACGCGTATATTTCGAGATCAACTGTACTTATTATTAAATTATACTTGACAATTTAATTCATCTGTCAAAAACATGACATTTTAATACACGCTGTGTTAGTTTGCCATCGGATAAACTGCATGTTTGCTAGCGGATAAACTGCATGTTGATTTTCCATGGCAACGAAAATTCAATTCTGACAGTATCGTTCAAATAAATTTCATACATAAACATATGTATTATTCTCTTTCTTTTGTATATGTATTCAAAGGAATGTTAAATAAAAATATTTCGGTTTATTAATATTAATTAAATGATTCATTAAATTGTCTTACCAAATACCATTCGAGTTTGTGTTTATTTCCGGAACAAACTTTCATTTTGACAAAACTCAAACTTTGTTGCTTAAGGGTAACACGACTCGAACAAATAACAAAATGTAAAACCGCTCCACCTTCGGTGTCGCGGTTTTACCATGTTATTTGTTCTCGTCAATTACCAAGCAACAAAGCTTTCGTTCAAACTGAAAGTTTGTCCGGATAAACACAAACTCTTATGGTATTACCCCCGACAATTTAATTCATCTGTCAAAAACATGACATTTTAATACACGCTGTGTTAGTTTGCCATCGGATAAACTGCATGTTTGCTAGCGGATAAACAGCATGTTGATTTTCCATGGCAACGAAAATTCAATTCTGACAGTATCGTTCAAATAAATTTCATACATAAACATATGTATTTTTCTCTTTCTTTTGTATATGTATTCAAAGGAATGTTAAATAAAAATATTTCGGTTTATTAATATTAATTAAATGATTCATTAAATTGTCTTACCAAATACCATTCGAGTTTGTGTTTATTTCCGGAACAAACTTTCATTTTGACAAAACTCAAACTTTGTTGCTTAAGGGTAACACGACTCGAACAAATAACAAAAGGTAAAACCGCTCCACCTTCGGTGTCGCGGTTTTACCATGTTATTTGTTCTCGTCAGTTACCAAGCAACAAAGCTTTCGTTCAAAATGAAAGTTTGTCCGGATAAACACAAACTCTTATGGTATTACCCCCGATAAAATATCACTTTTATCTATATAGGTAAATTTAATATGCCTATGTATTGCAAATTATTCTATTTATATAGTGCACTAAAATATTTTATAACCGTTTCTAGGTTAATATATGTAATGTAATTCAAAAGTAAAGGAACCTAAAAGCAATATACAAATTTTATTTCAAGAAAACAAAACAACCATATTACACCTTAAGTATTTTAGGCTTGCATTTTACATTAGTACTGTGAATAATAAATATTGATAAACTAAGACGTATCATAAATGAATGCAGTTTTTTTTGCATAAATTTATGTTTGCATTCGTACTGGTGCATTCGAAAATGTATTGCCTTGCAATGTATAACAAATAACTTTTTATTTGTTATACATTGCATTACAAAAAAAGAGAAAATCCCGCTTTGTATAAATAAAATTACTTAAAATATCTACTTATATTCAGACTTTAGTAGTATGAATTGGTGAGAACTTTATTTATACCCACCTCTTGTTAGGATCATATTCGCATGGATAACAATGAAGAATTTCTCATGATTAAGAAAACACAGAACTGTTAAGTTAACATCTTTTAATTTAGAAGAATATATGTGATAGAAATAAGAGCCACGTTCAACCCATAACTATAATACACGGCATTACAACACACGAATGTTTATATCTTTTCTCTTCTCCATCACACATCCTATTGCGGTACCATTACCCTTTTCCTCGAAAAATATGTAGACATAAACAGTTTTATTCATTCATATTTGTTTATAATTGATATATGTGACGATTCCTATATAAATAAGCAAATGCCATGTAATTATGTACGTTGTATACATACAGTCCCTTCCAGTTTCCAATCATCTAGCTTTCTGTACCTTATTTCTAATATATCCACCAGTACGAATAGACGCAAAAATATTTAAAAAAATGGATATTTTTAATATAATCGAGCAAGTACGCACTAATGATAACGCGATAACGTTTTTACGGGATCGAGGTGTACTGAGATCGGTACCTGTTAGATGTCCGAATTGTATGTAATACAAATACTAAAGAAAATAAAAGAAGTAGTCGAGGAGATGGAATAACTTGGCGATGCAATCGCCGTCATGGTGACGCCCCAAGGTGTAATTTTAAACAATCAATCAGACATGGATCATTTCTAGAAAATTCAAATTTGGAGTGTAGAAAATTTGTGATGTTGGCCTATTTATGGGCACATGGAATTTCATCCGCGTGCCAAGAATCTTTAACGGGCGTATCCAAACCCATTGTGATACAATGGAATCAGTGGTTCAGAGACTTGTCTTTAAGACATCTAGTGCAAAATCCCATAATACTAGGTGGTATAAATAAAGTAGTTCAAATAGGTAAATAATGAAGTTAGAGTATGTCGTATATTTAAGTAATAAAAACTAATATGTTTATTTAAACATTTTAATATTCACTAACTTACAAGCTTCTTCGGAGCCGGGGGGTACATCTTACGTACATGTAGGTATGGTTGCCTATTGGAGGTGGGTGTTTCATTAATATACAACATCTCCCTTTTCAATAACAAAATAAACTTAAACTACTGTATGGATATACAAAATGTATTCTAAACATAATCATTTAACTTTATTGGACGTTTGACTGAGCGTCCACTACGTGTTGTCAAACCAGGTCTACAATTGTTTTGAGTTTGTTCAACATTTTGTGGTTCAGAAGGGATGTTATCTGGTACTAGCTCACTCTGTACATTCTCGCATTTATCTTCTAATTCACTTGGTTCCCTTTTCATATATTGTGTATTAGAAGGTTTTAGTTGAATTGAGTTTCTTCTAAGTATATTTCCCCTTTGATTCTCTATTATATATGAACGAGGTTTTTCATGTTCTCTTAAAATTCTAGCAGGTTCCCAAATTCTATCCCTCTCATTTCTTAAAACTACATTTTCTCCTGGCTGCAACTGTCTTTTTTTTCTAGACGTTCTATCATGATATCTTTTAGATCTTTCTTGGTTTTGTTTAATTCTTTGTTGATACTTTCTATTATTATAATTGGATCTTAACAGTTGAGTGTTTATTGGTAACTTAGTTCTGGTCCGACGACCAAGTAGTAATTGTGCTGGAGACAAATTTATACCATACAGTGGTGTATTGCGGTATTCTAGTAATGAGATTTCAATATCTCTGTTGTCTAATTGACATTTTCTTAGCATCTGCTTAGGTGTTTGGACAGCTCGTTCAGCCATTACTTTTAGGGTGATGAGGTGAACTCGTCTCTATATCAAAATTCCATTCTTTGGCAAATCTTTCCATACTATACGAGCAAAAGGGCATATTGTCGCTAATAATGGTTTTAGCTATCCCATAACTTGCAAATAACCTTTTAAAATGTTTTATCACCTCACTTGATGTTTTGTTTTCTGTTTCAACTATTTCTAACCATTTGCTGTAATAATCTTGGAGTATAAGATAATTCTTTCCACCAAAATCCATAAAATCACATGCTACTTTATTAAACGGTAGCTCTGGAATCTCATGTGATATTAAACTCTCCTTAGTATTTGCATTCGAATATCTTTCACAAATTGGACAGGACATTACTAATTTTTCAATATCTTTCATAAGACCTGGCCAGTATACTATTTCTCTGGCTCTTTCCTTTGTTTTGGAAATACCAAAATGTGACTCATGAAGTAAAGAATATAGTGGCGTAGTTTGAAAGGTACTATTACACGTTTGTTAAAGAATATCAAATTATCTTCAACACTAATCTCATTTTGATGCTTGTAGTAAAACTTGAGATTTTCTTCAACATCAGTGATTTTCTTGGGCCAGCCATTAAAATAAAAAGACTTCAGCATACATAAATCTAGTTCCTTGCTTGTTTCTTTCTGAAATTCCTTTCTCTTTTCTTCTGTCATATTTAATCCTTTACTCAGTGAATGAATGACTTCAGTAATCCATTCATCATCCTCATGTACATTATCTTTCAGGTACGATCTGGACAGCAAGTCTGCAATGTACATATACTTTCCCGGTAAATATTTCAATTTCAAGTCATATTTTAATAGTCTTGTTCTCATTCTCTGCAATCTTGACGAAGCAATGTCACAAATTTTCTTGTTTAATAAACCCACTAACGGTCTGTGATCTGTAATAACATTAATCTTTCGTGCATATATGAAATTATGAAATTTTTTTGTCGCAAAGACAATAGCGAGCAACTCTTTCTCTACCTGGGCAAAATTTTTTTCATTTGGACTTAGAGCACGTGATGCATATGCAACAGGTTTATTTTCTTGCATTAGGCAGCAACCTAAGCCATTCTGAGATGCGTCTGCTTGTATTGTGATCTCTTTCTTGGCATCAAAATTTGCAAGTATTGGATTCTCGGAAATTTTCTTTTTGACTAATTCTAGAGCTTCAGTATGATGGGGGAACCATTGAAATTCTACATCTTTTTTCAGTAGTTCTCTGAGTGGAGTCGTCAATTCTGCTAAATTCGGTATGAATTGTCTAATATAATTTATCATTCCCAATATTGCCTGTAGCTCTTTTTTGTTTGTTGGATTTCAATCCCTAAAATTGCCTTCACTCTGTCTGGATCTACTTGCAAGCCTTTTGCAGAAAATATATGGCCTAAATATTTGACACTTTTCACTTTAAATTGTATTTTTTCTTTATTAAATTTAACTCCCAAACTTCTCGCCCTTTCAACAACCTTCTGTAATATTTCATCATGCTGTTGTTCATTATCAGCAGCTATAAGCAGATCATCAAAGTAAATCTGCACTCCCTCAATATCAGAAAAATTTTTATTATTTATATATTGAAAGTACTCTGGAGCCATATTTAATCCAAACGGTAATCTATTGAATTTCCAGCATCCAAATGGTGTTGAGAAAGTACAAAGGTCCGCTGATTTTTTGTCCAGTTCAATTTGCCAAAACCCTTCTTTAAAATCTAGTACTGTAAATATATTTTTACCACACATTTTCTCAATTATGTCATCTAATGTAGGTATTAAAACATTTTTTGGTCTTAAAATAGCTAAATTTAAATTTTTTGGATCAAGGCACAAACGCAAATCTCCACTTTTCTTTTCAATTATTACCAAATTGCTAATCCACCCAGTAGGTTTTTCAACTTTAGAAATAATACCCTTAGTTTCAAGCTGTAAGAGAGTTTCTTTTAACTTATCGCGTATTGCAAATGGGATCCTTCTGGGAGGGTTCGCAACTGGTGTTACATTTTGTTTAATTTCTATGCTACATTTTTCTTTAAAACTACCTAAGCCCTCAAATATATCATTGTTTCTTTTAAGAAAAACTTCTTTATCATTACACTTTAATTCATATACTCTCTTAATTAATTTAAATTTTACACAGCTTTGCACACCTAATAGTGCTAAGTTTATACCATCTACTACTAAAAATTCTTCAACAGACTCTGTTTTGTTGTTTCTTATGTGGGTTCGTTTTAATTAAACGTTAACACACTTTTCATTTTAAAACACTTTATTAACAAAGCTACAGTAACAGATATTAAATCTTATACATGTGTATGGCGCTACTAGAAGCCATCATCTCTGTATCTAGTTCGTTGACAAAACTCCTATTCTAGTCTAAAACTACCAATCGCTACCAATCTTAAATAATAAAAACCCTTACACAACACGCTTTTTCTTTTTTTTTTTTTTTTTTTTTTTTTTTTAAGTTAATACATTAATATAAGACATAGTCACTTAAGGTTTGAGGCGGCCGAGAAGTTCTCATACTTCTTGTATTTACAGGTTTATTTTGATTTCTTATAAATAAGTCATTATCATTTACATTCATAATATCATTATCTATAGATACATCATTGTCACTACGATTAGGATTTACATCATTATCAATTACACTATTTATTATAGTATCATCAAGATTAATAATAGTTTCAACAGGCACTACAACATTATCAGGGTTAACATCGTTAATATCTGTTTCACTAACCAGAAGGTCTTCGTAAACATAATGCAAGTTAGGGCAAAAATTACTTTTATTGAAGCTTATTTTTGTTTTGTTAATTAGCTTCCGATTACGCCTAAATTTATTATTATTTAAATCTTTAACAATATAGGAACGATCATTATACTTTTCCACCACTTTACCTTTTTCCCATCTTTTATTTTTTTGAAATAAAATATTTTCGTTTATATTCAAAGGAGGTAAATCTTTTGCTGATTTGTCATAGTGTTTTTTTTGTTTTTTAGAATTACTCCTTAATTTATCTGTAACAGTAGGGCTTTCTATAATTTTAGGCATTAAATTTTCTATAGCTGTAGGAATTTTTGTTTTTACCAATTTATTTAAAAGTAGTTGAGAAGGAGAATAACCTATGTTTGGTAATGGGGTATTTCTATACTCTAATAAAAAGTTAGGCAAATCATCATAATTTTTCATTTTCTTTAACATTCTTTTTGCTATGTCCACGTATTTTTCGGCTAAACCATTTGATTGGTGGTGATGCGGACTAGAAAATTCAACTTCAAAGTTCCAGTTTCTCGCAAAATCCCGGAAACATATGCTATTGTACGGATTGTTATCTCCAAAGAATTTATCCGGTACACCAAATTTTGAAAATATTTCTTTACAAACTTTAACAACAGTTTCTGCCGTTTTGCTAGAAGTAGGAACCACTTCCATCCAATGTGAATAAGAATCTACGATTAATAAATAGTTTTGATTTTTATACTCAAAAAAATCAGAATACAAGTATTGCCAGGGTCGATTTGGAATTTCGTGTGTTATAAGATTCTCTCTTTTATTAGCTGGTTTATTTACTTGACATATTTCACATTCATTTATAAAATTTTCAATATCAGCTGACATTTTTGGCCAAAACATTACTAGTCTAGCGCGTAATTTAGATTTTTGTATTCCAAAGTGGGCCTCATGAATTAATTTTAACATTTCCTTTCTTAATTGTGAAGGTACAATAATTTTAGTATTATAAAACAATAGATTATCTGAGAGAAATATATCATCCCTTAAAGCAAAATAATATTTTAATTCTCCATCTAGAGCTCTATTGGACTTAGGCCAGCCTGTAGAACAAAAATGTTTAACTCTTGACAGAATTATGTCCTTATCAATAGCATTTTGAAAAGTTACTTTCTTTTCTGGAGTCATAGGGACATTTAAGGAAAGTGAATGCACCATATACTCCAATTCTTCATCTACTGGTGTATTTGTCTTAATGTAGGATCTACTTAAAGTATCAGCTACGTACATTTTCGATCCGGGGAGATATTCAACATTTAACTTATATTTTAATAACTTTAATAACATTCGTTGTAAACGAGCACTAACATTATCCAAACTCTTATTAAATATCGGGATTAATGGTTTATGGTCAGTCTGTATAGTTATCTCTCTGCCATAAATTAGAAATTTAAATTTTTCACAAGCAAATGTTATGCTGAGGAGTTCTTTTTCAATTTGAGCGTATTTGACTTCTGCGTGATTCAAAGATCGAGATGCAAATGATACGGGATATCCGTCTTGTAACAGAACACAACCCATGCCCTTACTAGAAGCATCAGTTTGAATAGTAATTTTTTTATTTTCATCAAATAACTTTAATATTGGTTTGTTTGTGATCAAAGTTTTTAAAGTATCTAATTCGGATTGATGAGCATCTGTCCAAATAAATTTGATATCATTTCTACTTAAATTTCTCATATGAAAAGTTAATTGCGTTAAGTTCGGTATAAACTTAGAAAAAAATTTAAATAGTCCTAAAATTCTAAGTAAATCTTTCTTATTTTCTGGTATTTCTAGAGCTAAGACAGCATTAATATTTTTATTTGAGGGTTGAACACCTTTTTTTGAGATATCTTGGCCCAAAAAATTTACTTCTTCTAGTTTATATTGTAATTTACTAAAGTTAAATTTAATTCCGTATTTTAAAGCTCTTTCTAGGACAGTTTTGAATGCTTTATCATGTTCTATTTCATTAGAACCTGTAACGATTAAATCGTCAAAATATATACTTACACCAGGTATATCACCAAATATTTCCATATTTTTTCTTTGGAATATTTCAGGTATTGAATTTAAGCCAAAGGGTACTCGATTAAATTTATATCTACCAAAGGGGGAATTAAAAGTACATAAGTTAGAACTGCTTTCATTAAGTTGGATCTGCCAAAACCCATCTTTCATATCTATGACCGAAAACATGGTCTTACCTACCAAATTGTTTAAAATATCATCACATTTGGGTATTATAAAATGTTCTCTGCAAATAAATTTATTTAGTGGTTTGGGATCAAGACATAAGCGAAGGGAACCATTGGGTTTTTCTACTATCATTAAAGAATTTACCCATTCAGTAGGATAATTTACTTTTGAAATTATACTTTTTTCTTCTAATTCATCTAGAGTTTCTTTAAGTTTTTTATGTAGTGATAATGGTACTTTTCTCTGAGTCTGAATGACTGGAATTGCATTTTCTTTTAATTTTATATCTACGAATCCTGGTATACAGCCAAGACCATTAAATATTTCCATAAATTGTTCATAAAGGTCATTTTTGTTATTTGGTAATAACGTAAACTTATCAAGTAAATTATTCTCAATTGCATTTAAGCGACATATTAATTTGAATTTTATACAGTCTGTTAATCCTAATATCGGTTCAGAATCAAGATCTACAATTAGAAATTTCAAATTGCAAGATTTATCTTTATAGCTACATTTTAAAATTAATTCACCTAGTACATTAGTTTTGAAATTTCCATAAGAAAGAATAATACTTTTAGTTGGAATAATAGAGGATTTCTGAATATTTAATTTGCTGAGAATTTTTAGTGGTAATACACTTGATTCTGCACCTGAATCTAATTTAAATCTAATATTATGATTATTAATTAAAACATATTCATACCAACATGATACATTCAAAGAATTTTCTTTATGTTCATAAATTTCAACATAGTTGTCTTGATTTAGTTCGGTTTTTCTTTGTAGAATATTTGAATTGTCTTCATTCGATGTCTGGATTTCTTCTATTTTTTCTTCGTATCTTGGGTTTTCATTTTTCTCTTTTTTATCTTTTGCATCCTTTCTAGAATTTTTGAAATCTGATGTGGATAGTTGATTTTTATCTTTCGAGCGACACATTTTTGCAAAATGTCCTTTCTTCTGACATACAGCACAAGTTTTGTTGTATGCAGGGCATTTCCCTCTCGTGTGTTCAAAGCCACATCTTTTGCATTTAATTAGTGCTAGTGAAACTGCATTGACTCGCTCTTCTGGAGTTAATAATTTTATATGCTGCTCGGATAATTCTACAGATTTACAGTATTCTTGTATTTTTTCAAGGCTCATGTCAGGTTCTCTAATTAATCTTTGTTGTATTTGTTTGTCATTAATTCCTAGAATTACTCTGTCTTTTAACATTCTGTCAATATATGACTGTTTACAGTTGTCCTTTGAGCACATGAATTCGCAGTTAGCAGCTTGCTTTTTTAATTCAGTTATAAACGAATCAATGGTTTGATCTTCCTTTTGAATAATATTATTGAATTTAAATGTTTCCATTGTTATATTTTTCTTGGGTAGAAAATACTGGTCAAAACAGTGTAGGACATTTTCTAGTGTTTTTATATTATCCTTAGGAAAGGTATTGTATATATCCAGACCTGTTTCTCCTATTGTATGTAACAGTAAGGCAATTTTTACATCTTCCTGTTCTTTACTTTTTCCTGATGCTAGCATAAAAATCTCGAACCTTTGTTTCCATTTCGGCCATTTACTAATTGAATCTTCCATGGAAAATTGTTCTGGTGGTTTGCACTCCATTTTGTTTTCGTTACCTATCTATTGGCGGGAACTAGTATGTTATCAGGATTGTTATCACGTTTTAATTAATACTTCTGACACCATGTTTTGTTGTTTCTTATGTGGGTTCGTTTTAATTAAACGTTAACACACTTTTCATTTTTAAACACTTTATTAACAAAGCTACAGTAACAGATATTAAATCTTATACATGTGTATGGCGCTACTAGAAGCCATCATCTCTGTATCTAGTTCGTTGACAAAACTCCTATTCTAGTCTAAAACTCTAGATGAATTAGAAGAAAAAAGTATAATTTCAAAAGTAAATTATCCTACTGAATGGGTAAATTCTTTAATGATAGTAGAAAAACCCAATGGTTCCCTTCGCTTATGTCTTGATCCCAAACCACTAAATAAATTTATTTGCAGAGAACATTTTATAATACCCAAATGTGATGATATTTTAAACAATTTGGTAGGTAAGACCATGTTTTCGGTCATAGATATGAAAGATGGGTTTTGGCAGATCCAACTTAATGAAAGCAGTTCTAACTTATGTACTTTTAATTCCCCCTTTGGTAGATATAAATTTAATCGAGTACCCTTTGGCTTAAATTCAATACCTGAAATATTCCAAAGAAAAAATATGGAAATATTTGGTGATATACCTGGTGTAAGTATATATTTTGACGATTTAATCGTTACAGGTTCTAATGAAATAGAACATGATAAAGCATTCAAAACTGTCCTAGAAAGAGCTTTAAAATACGGAATTAAATTTAACTTTAGTAAATTACAATATAAACTAGAAGAAGTAAATTTTTTGGGCCAAGATATCTCAAAAAAAGGTGTTCAACCCTCAAATAAAAATATTAATGCTGTCTTAGCTCTAGAAATACCAGAAAATAAGAAAGATTTACTTAGAATTTTAGGACTATTTAAATTTTTTTCTAAGTTTATACCGAACTTAACGCAATTAACTTTTCATATGAGAAATTTAAGTAGAAATGATATCAAATTTATTTGGACAGATGCTCATCAATCCGAATTAGATACTTTAAAAACTTTGATCACAAACAAACCAATATTAAAGTTATTTGATGAAAATAAAAAAATTACTATTCAAACTGATGCTTCTAGTAAGGGCATGGGTTGTGTTCTGTTACAAGACGGATATCCCGTATCATTTGCATCTCGATCTTTGAATCACGCAGAAGTCAAATACGCTCAAATTGAAAAAGAACTCCTCAGCATAACATTTGCTTGTGAAAAATTTAAATTTCTAATTTATGGCAGAGAGATAACTATACAGACTGACCATAAACCATTAATCCCGATATTTAATAAGAGTTTGGATAATGTTAGTGCTCGTTTACAACGAATGTTATTAAAGTTATTAAAATATAAGTTAAATGTTGAATATCTCCCCGGATCGAAAATGTACGTAGCTGATACTTTAAGTAGATCCTACATTAAGACAAATACACCAGTAGATGAAGAATTGGAGTATATGGTGCATTCACTTTCCTTAAATGTCCCTATGACTCCAGAAAAGAAAGTAACTTTTCAAAATGCTATTGATAAGGACATAATTCTGTCAAGAGTTAAACATTTTTGTTCTACAGGCTGGCCTAAGTCCAATAGAGCTCTAGATGGAGAATTAAAATATTATTTTGCTTTAAGGGATGATATATTTCTCTCAGATAATCTATTGTTTTATAATACTAAAATTATTGTACCTTCACAATTAAGAAAGGAAATGTTAAAATTAATTCATGAGGCCCACTTTGGAATACAAAAATCTAAATTACGCGCTAGACTAGTAATGTTTTGGCCAAAAATGTCAGCTGATATTGAAAATTTTATAAATGAATGTGAAATATGTCAAGTAAATAAACCAGCTAATAAAAGAGAGAATCTTATAACACACGAAATTCCAAATCGACCCTGGCAATACTTGTATTCTGATTTTTTTGAGTATAAAAATCAAAACTATTTATTAATCGTAGATTCTTATTCACATTGGATGGAAGTGGTTCCTACTTCTAGCAAAACGGCAGAAACTGTTGTTAAAGTTTGTAAAGAAATATTTTCAAAATTTGGTGTACCGGATAAATTCTTTGGAGATAACAATCCGTACAATAGCATATGTTTCCGGGATTTTGCGAGAAACTGGAACTTTGAAGTTGAATTTTCTAGTCCGCATCACCACCAATCAAATGGTTTAGCCGAAAAATACGTGGACATAGCAAAAAGAATGTTAAAGAAAATGAAAAATTATGATGATTTGCCTAACTTTTTATTAGAGTATAGAAATACCCCATTACCAAACATAGGTTATTCTCCTTCTCAACTACTTTTAAATAAATTGGTAAAAACAAAAATTCCTACAGCTATAGAAAATTTAATGCCTAAAATTATAGAAAGCCCTACTGTTACAGATAAATTAAGGAGTAATTCTAAAAAACAAAAAAAACACTATGACAAATCAGCAAAAGATTTACCTCCTTTGAATATAAACGAAAATATTTTATTTCAAAAAAATAAAAGATGGGAAAAAGGTAAAGTGGTGGAAAAGTATAATGATCGTTCCTATATTGTTAAAGATTTAAATAATAATAAATTTAGGCGTAATCGGAAGCTAATTAACAAAACAAAAATAAGCTTCAATAAAAGTAATTTTTGCCCTAACTTGCATTATGTTTACGAAGACCTTCTGGTTAGTGAAACAGATATTAAATCTTATACAGAGATGATGGCTTCTAGTAGCGCCATACACATGTATAAGATTTAATATCTGTTACTGTAGCTTTGTTAATAAAGTGTTTAAAAATGAAAAGTGTGTTAACGTTTAATTAAAACGAACCCACATAAGAAACAACAAAACATGGTGTCAGAAGTATTAATTAAAACGTGATAACAATCCTGATAACATACTAGTTCCCGCCAATAGATAGGTAACGAAAACAAAATGGAGTGCAAACCACCAGAACAATTTTCCATGGAAGATTCAATTAGTAAATGGCCGAAATGGAAACAAAGGTTCGAGATTTTTATGCTAGCATCAGGAAAAAGTAAAGAACAGGAAGATGTAAAAATTGCCTTACTGTTACATACAATAGGAGAAACAGGTCTGGATATATACAATACCTTTCCTAAGGATAATATAAAAACACTAGAAAATGTCCTACACTGTTTTGACCAGTATTTTCTACCCAAGAAAAATATAACAATGGAAACATTTAAATTCAATAATATTATTCAAAAGGAAGATCAAACCATTGATTCGTTTATAACTGAATTAAAAAAGCAAGCTGCTAACTGCGAATTCATGTGCTCAAAGGACAACTGTAAACAGTCATATATTGACAGAATGTTAAAAGACAGAGTAATTCTAGGAATTAATGACAAACAAATACAACAAAGATTAATTAGAGAACCTGACATGAGCCTTGAAAAAATACAAGAATACTGTAAATCTGTAGAATTATCCGAGCAGCATATAAAATTATTAACTCCAGAAGAGCGAGTCAATGCAGTTTCACTAGCACTAATTAAATGCAAAAGATGTGGCTTTGAACACACGAGAGGGAAATGCCCTGCATACAACAAAACTTGTGCTGTATGTCAGAAGAAAGGACATTTTGCAAAAATGTGTCGCTCGAAAGATAAAAATCAACTATCCACATCAGATTTCAAAAATTCTAGAAAGGATGCAAAAGATAAAAAAGAGAAAAATAAAAACCCTTACACAACAGACTCTATGTTGTTGCATTTACATTTTAACTTTATACTACCTATTGGTTTTATTATTTGACCACCAAATGCCTCAAGTTTTATTGTTGTATCATTTAAATCTCTATAATTACCTAAACTCTTAAAAATACTTAAAGGTATAATATTTACTTCTGCACCAGAATCTAATTTAAAATTTATATCTAAATTGTTTACTTCAATTTTTTCAAACCAAGACTTAATACTATCAATCTTACTAACAATTAAATTCACTAAAATTGGTGTTTCATCACAAGTAACATTTTTCACTGCTTTTACTTTACAAGATGCAGCAAAGTGATTAAGCTTACCACACTTTTTACACTGTTTGCCAAACGCCAGGCATTCTCTAGGGCCATGAGTCGTTTTGCACCTCCTACATAGAAATTTATTCCCAGGTTCCTTCTTGGACACCTTATTTTCTTTCACTAAGTTTATTAAACTTACTTCTCACCAAGTCAATATTTTTTTCACGTAAACTTTGTGACTGTTGTTTTGATAATTCTGCTGATCGACAATGATCCACCGCCTTCTGTAAATCTAAATTTTCAATTCGTAATAACCTTTCCTGTACGTTTACATCATTAACGCCTAGCACAATTCTATCACGAATCATTTCATCAATTAAGTTTTGAAATTCACAGGTCTGAGACAACTTCTTTATGTCTGTTAAAAATTGTTCAAAAGGTTCACCTTCTGCCTGAGTTCTTTTATAAAATTTGTATCTCTCATACACAATATTCTTTTTCGGATTGCAATACTTTTCAAATTCTTGAAGTATTTTTTCTTCATTAAACTTATCTTCTTTTGTCAGGTTGAATGTGTTATAAAGTTCTATAGCCTCTTCACCGGCTAAACTAAGTAAAATATTTGCTTTAATTTGTGAACTTTTCTTATCTCGTTCGGTAGCTATCATATAAATTTCATAGTTCTGTCTAAATTTTTTCCAATTAGCACTTAAATTACCATTAAAGTTTAAAATCGACGGTTTTCTACCCATTTCCTCCATTTTCAGTTATTATTGTAACACTTTTTCTTTAAAATGTATATAAAAAAGGAAGAAACTTAACCTTACTTTTTATTTTACCGTATAATTCTTCTTCAAGAATCTAAAACTTTATTTTCGGTTCGCGAAATGTTTCAATTATCTACACTTATAATCTGAACATTTTTTCTCGCAGCGCCATGTCGTATATTTAAGTAATAAAAACTAATATGTTTATTTAAACATTTTAATATTCACTAACTTACAAGCTTCTTCGGAGCCGGGGGCATAGATATATCAACGAGCACTTTTTCACAAAAATTGTAAATATTCTCAATAGGTGTCGGAGTAAACCAGAAATTACCATCTTATGCAGTTTTTCCCACAATTTGGGAATTGTAGATTTAGCGCTTTCTGGTATTTATTGGACGTACTAAAACTTGGTTCACAGCCTGCTTTGTAAATATGTAATAAATCCTACTGATTTGACACTTTGTTTACATTTGTATAAATCGACATAATATAGGGCCAAAAAATCATCCTCTATTTTTTTTTCTAAATGCTCCTTTGTATTATTACGGAAAATGAATATAAATAGGGAAGTTGCTTGAAATAAATGAAAGAAACAGTATTTCCTGCTTTTCTCACCTCACATAATTGTTTTAGATATATATTGTGATATTTTTATTATTTGTTTTGACTTGTCATGCTTTCTAAATATATATATACGTCTGTATGTGCAATATATTGAAGACCAAAATTCTTATTTTCCTACCTTTAGTGACTTAATAAGTTCCTACACAAGCCCCATAAGGTATTTTAAGTTTCAATAAAAACATATTAAGATTTCGATGACCCTGCAAATGCACAATATTTTTTCTCAGTTTTTCTTCAATGTGTGTGTATATGATCCCTGTTTTTATAATATACTTATATAAACAAGGATATGATGAATGTTATTAAAATAGATAATGAATGTATCTATAATGATGTGTCCTATCAAAACAATTATTGAAGAAATGTAAACGAAATGTTTTAATTAGGATCGCTAATATAATCGCAGGAATAAGATAATCTCTGTGTATTGGAATTGAGCCAGTGAATTCTAAGTTAGCCGTTTGTAAAGTGTAAGTAGGTTGGCTATTGTTGGACAACTCAGTATATTTATCTATCTGAATCTGAACTATTTTTTTTTTATTTGTTATTTAATTCCTGCCTTACTTTCTTATTTTCTGGCCATAATTAAAACTATTCGTGTGCTTACTGTATAGGGGTGATTTACTCTATTATTCATTAAGTATATCGCGTTCGCTATTTAGAGGGATGCTTTCTGTCTGTATGTATTAGGAAGTGAAAATATTTATTACAGTTAATAGAAAATCTGTTTGACATAGGTGTTACATTACATACATAGGTACTCAGGTACTTTCCAATGTTTTACAAAAATTGATTTATTCCAAATGTATAATTTTACATATTATTAAGGATAAAACAAGAGACATGCTTGAAATTACTTTATTTGATTTTTTACATAGATTTTTTTATAATAAATAGCACAGAAATCAATAGAAATAACAAATAATTTATAGATTCTTCACCTTTTTTAATTTCAAGCTTTCTTTGCCAATTACATGCTTAGAAGAAGTAAATTTACATCTCTTAAAAATGACACATGTTATGCAACGTTCTAATAGTTGCACCTTATGTTGTTTACAAGGTTCGTCAGTTAAAAACGATGTTCTTTCCAGATTTCTTGTAACTTTGTTTAATATCCTTTTGCGTAGTTTCTTCTTATGTTTTGTACAATCAAAATATTTTTCAAATGTATCTAAAGTCAATTTAATTGCTTCACATAGCTGATCTGTTGGTGCTAATAAACTAAATGCACCTTCTTCAATATATCCATACATTTTATTTAATATGAGTAATTCATTTTTATTGGAAAGTGTAGAGGTAGTATCAACAAAAGAGTGGTAGCAAATTTTACATTTTGATTGCTCAAACGATGTTCTAGCCAGGTAGCCGGCGAAATATGTAATACTGCATTCTTGTAATGTAGTTTCGGTTTTTGTAGGTGTTTCAACAGTCCCTCCTGATAAAATATCACAAGAAGATGTGGAGAAGCTACTGGAAGAGTGCAGTATTTCTTGCGCTGTAGAATCTAAAGAAATTGGCTCCAATAGATCTATTTCAGTCTCTATTTCTCTTGATTGATGTTCACAGTTTGATGCCTCCGAAGGTGTTAAAAGAGAATTTATTGCATATGAACGGAAAGTGGTTCTGAATGTTCGCGCGCTTGGATTAGGGCTGTATCCTCCTTTTTGACGGAAAATGGAAAATAAATTCTCAATAACATCCTGGTTGGTTTTTCTAGTAAGAATATATGCATCAGGATGTTTGGTTGTTTCACTGTCATACAACATTAATATTCCTCGAATTGTTTGTAGGAGTCCATCAAAACATGGTGGTCTTGATGGTGCTCTTGTTTGGTTATTTTTTTTTAAATTTTGAATAAAGACTAAACTTTCTTCTAATGTTGTTCTTACTAGCGGATGGCTATGATGTAAACTACATTTGTATGGGTTAGGATCATGAAATGTGCTGCTATTGAGTGTATCAAAAAGATTATTTATCGTAGATATAAAATTTGCAGTGTGTAAAGATGTATTTGATCTTAGTTCTCCTGTTGCTACACAAGTCCGAATACAACTTGCCACGGAGTGACTGAAAATTTGTGTAGCTAACTTCACTGACATTTTTTGAAATCCTTTAGGATTTATATGTTTTTCCGTGATTTTTGGCATTGCTCTGCAAGGTTTTGTGCTGTCAATATCATAGGCTTTACGTATATCTTGAAAACTAATAACGGTGTTATTTGAAATAATAAAATCGGCCTTTAGTAGATTATTGCGAAAATTCTTTATTAGATGTGGCACATCATAGACAGCTACAATGGGGTGATTTTGAATATTAAAGAAGGGCTTTTTCTCAGTCACTCCCAATTTTTTGTAAGTGCTTTGATTCGAAGCACCTTGATCGCAAACTGTTGCATAAGGGAGTAATCCATTCTCTAAACATCTTTCTATTATATCTTGCAGTAGTACTACAAGCTTGTTTGCAGGCACGCCAGAATGACTAAGGAAGTATGCCAGTGACAACTTCCATCTTGAAAACAACCCTCTAGCAAGAAAGACTAACGCATACCTTGCTGGTCGGCTAGTTCTTCCAAGATGTCCCAAATCCTCAAAACCTTCTATAAGATCCAGATGTTTGTTGTATTCACTTATTTCCTTAAGTGACATTTCATCGAAGCTTATCACGCAAGCTCTCTCTACAATGCTCCAACTTTCTATCTTTCTGCTAATTTGCCAAAAGAGCTTTTGGCTAAGTCCTGGTAAAAAGCTAGACCCACTAATCCATCGTTTTATTGTACTAGGTGCTGGTAGTACAATTTTTTCAAACAAGAACTTATACGCTGTGGGTGATTTATAATATAATGCCAACGCAAAATTTTTCTGATCTAATGGCCACTTTCTTACACTATTTTGTCCTAATTGCATATTCACTAATGTTTTGCTACATTGTTTTTTAAATAAATATGTATTCAGTTGATGATGTAAATTTGAGAATCTCACTTTTTTTTTTAATTTGGATATTTGTGCTCGTTTTCGTAAAAGCAATTTACTTTGACTCTTAATATTGCTCTTTAATTTTTTTTCACGAGATGTATTTCTTCCAGATATAGTTGAAACTTCTGCAACAGGAAGATTTGTGATATCACGCAGCCAATCCATATCCGCTGATTCATCCATTAATTCTACCTCTTCTTCCCCTTCGTCTTCTTCCAAAGTTATATTTTCATCGCTTCGTATTTTTCTTTCATACGTTGTTATAATTTTAGACGGGCCTGGTTGCGGCTCAGATATTTCCCGTTTTCTTTTAGAATCGTATGGTTGGGGAACTGCTGATTTTGTTAAACGATTCTTCAGTATTTGATTAACAAAACTGTCACTCTCGAAATGTCTTTGGCAAATTTGATACCTTTTTAGGTCTTCCAGGGGTGTGGTGGCTAAGGAAGAGTTTCCTATAAACCAAAGAAATTTACATTTATAGATTTGGAGATGAATTAATACCAATTTTCACTTAAATAGTATTTTATTACTTTATTAACTATAATTATTAATTAAAATGTTTATTATGTGAAAAATCCGTACTCTATCATCATTAATACTTGTTTGTTTAATACCTTTTGCTTTACAAAATAATGTAATTTATTAATTAACTTGATCTTATACCAACATTTTTTTGAAAGTCTTGTTGTGTTAGTATTGGTAATTTTTTATACAATGATAAACACAATATTCAGAAACCTTGCAAATTAGCACAGAAAGTTGAGGGTTGCGATTTTTAATTTTATCTCAAATAACTAGTACTTTACTCTTGATATAATTTTACGTTTCCTTAATTTTTAAACATCCTTTACGTTATACCGACATTCTGGTTATAGCTATCGACTTTTCAGAACAAGCGAAACTCTTTATGAAGAATGACTTTCTCAAAAAATAAGAAATAAAAGATTTTAGGGGTATAGTTAGGTCAATCCGGGACACACTGTATATATAGGTCTAAGTTAATATAATAATCCTGAATAAAAAATTGTTTAAACTCTGTCATTTAAATGTAAAAGATATTTGAAATTATATATGTATGTACTACCTATAAATAAAAATTTATGGCTTAGTGAGTTAACATATGTATGTCAACATACATAATAATATATCCTTATTATCTGCATATAGAGATACCTACCTATGTGTAAAATACTGTTCTTAAAATTAGGGCAATATAAAGGAGAACTTTAAATATTTAAATATAAGTACATCATAATTCGAGCTGAGGGATTTTGCGGGGTGCCAGGATAGTATTCAGGTAAACGCACGAATATAATGACCTTGTTTCGATCGGTGATGCATGCGCGATTTTATTGCTTTACATGCATTCGCTATTTATATCACTTAGGTATGTCAGTTATGTCGTTATAAAGTTTATATTTAGAGAAATACTAAGCAAAGAAAATTAAATTCTTAACATACATAACATAATTTTTTACAAAAAAAAAGACAATTTCTCGGTAGTACGTATATTTTAGTAACTATGTGTACATTTTAAAAAAGAAGTCTATGCCTACATGTTTATACAAAAAATAAATAAAATTTGAGTTTATAATTAAATAATATATTCAGGTGAACGTATTTTCTACATAATTTAAATTGCACTGAAAAATAAAACAATCCTTATATTCAGCAGAAACACCATAAAAAGATCTATCGACAAAGCACAATGTCGCCTATTCATACATTTATACATAAACTCGATGCCGAGTTTATGTATGAATAGGCGACATTGTGCTTTGTCAATAGATCTTTTTATGGTGTTTCTACTTAATATAAGGATTGTTTTATTTTTCAGTGCAATTTAAATTATGTAGAAAATACGTTCACCTGAATATATTATTTAATTATAAACTCAAATTTTATTTATTTTTTGTATAAACATGTAGGCATAGACTTCTTTTTTAAAATGTACACATAGTTACTAAAATATACGTACGACCGAGAAATTGTCTTTTTTGTAGAAAATTATGTTATGTATGTTAAGAATTTAATTTTTTTTGCTTAGTATTTCTCTAAATATAAACTTTATAACGACATAACTGACATACCTAAGTGATATAAATAGGGAATGCATGTAAAGCAATAAAATCACGCATGCATCACCGATCCAAACAAGGTCATTATATTCGTGCGTTTACCTGAATACTATCCTGGCACCCCGCAAAATCCCTCAGCTCTTCATAATTATTAGGGTAATAAATAATGAAAATATTAACGCAAAATTCCAGTTCTGTTATCTCTTTCTAACCTTAAAGAGACAAGGTAGGTATTTTATGGATGTTAAAAATTAGAGGCCCTTAACTGATATATTATGTAAACACACTTATCAATAGCTGTTTCTGTTCTAGCCCATCTGGTTTCAAATATGCTTAGGCTTTTTCCTTGAATTCTGATATGGATGTATCTCTAATACATAATTTCAAATAATTTTATTTCTGGGAATATATCTATTTTGTAATGACAGCAGTTAACAGATTTCGGAATATATTTTATAATTCAAATTAGTAAATAATAGAGTAATAGACAATGAAGAAAATATATGTACTTATATATTTAAAATAAGGACAATTATGGTTATTATTATTGTTAGTGTTATTTCTGTGTCTGTCTAATTTCCGCTGTCTATAAAGGGTAAAATTTCTTCCTGCAGTAAGATGAGTATATTTATTATTAAACCCAAAAGGTAAATATTTGATATTAAATATGAAACTTACCTGAATTTAATATCCATTGCTTTACACGTTCCAAATCTTGCACAGGAAATGAGAACATACTTAGATTCGGAACAGTTCTTCGGTTGTTCTCACATTTAAAATACTGACACTTATTACCAGCCATATTTTTCGTTTGAAAAGAAAATATGCAAATTCAACTACACTGGCTTCGTTGGCGCCCAGAAAATTAAAAAAATATTTTTCTATTATACCTACTTACGATAGTTCTGTCATCTAGCGTTGAAAAGTATAATTATAGGCAGCATTTTACTGGATGTTCTACCTTTTCAATTTGATATACATATATATATTGGGATGTAGGAACACTAGCGACTTTAAGCGGCCTCATCCCGAAACTGAGTTTTAAGCGTAGCCGATTTTCTTATTGCGTTGATATATCTCCTTGCCGGGGGGTACATCTTACGTACATGTAGGTATTAGTGGTGTGCAAAAAGTATCTATTCGATACTTTGTATCGGATACCTAGAGGGAGCAAATGTATCGTATACCGACAATGAAAAGTATCGGATACTCAACGTTTATAAAGTTTATTAGATGTACTTGCATTTTTCTGATGTATGTTTGTCTACAACTGGATATAATTTATTCCTTAGTTACGTTCTTTTTTAAAATAAACAGGATATCAACTGACTATTCAAACATAATTTACAAAGTATGCATGTATGGATAAAGTCATAATTTGTGCCTAGACAAAATATTCCATTGGTGGTCATTTATAATTTAGTCTCAAATAAATATTCCAAATTGACAAATGAGATGAGTTTTTTACTATTCAGCATATAAACAATGTTATCATTGATGCTTGAAAAATGTACCTACTATTTTACTAATACGATCCTTTTCTTATTAATTAGCAAAGATGAAATACAAGTATAGTTATCGACTTGAGTTAAAAGTACTCGATACTTTGTATCGGATACTAAGTATCCGATACAAAGTATCGAATATAAAAGTGTAAAGTATTGGTATGTATTCGATACTTAAAAGTATTTATTTTGCACACTACTAGTAGGTATGGTTGCCTATTGGAGGTGGGTGTTTCATTAATATACAACAGAGTAAAACATTTGTATATGTAATCTAAGACTTACAGATGAATCTTTACTTTCAAAAAGAAAGTACAACCGGGGTCACTTGGTGGATGAGAGATGGATTTTTGGTTTATATGATGTCCAACAAAAGTGGGTGTGCTAGTATTTGTTGATGATAGGACGCAGCAAACCCTATTTCCTATCGTCCAGGTAGAATCTTTTTTATCATTAGCTACTTAATATTAATTAGCATTCATATTTCAGCAATATATTTTGCCTGGTACCATGATCCACAGTGATAAAGCATCAATCATCAATGTATGTAAACCTACGTACAAATCAAAGTAAAATTACCAATATTGCAGTGCAACCACCATACCTACACCAATGGGTAAACCACACAGAAAATTTTGTTGACCCCATTACTGGTGCACACACCAACCATGTAGAATGCATGTGGAAGAAGACAAAACAGAAAAATAAAGCTATGAATGGTACAAATGCAGCAATGCTACCCTCGTATTTGGACAAATTTCAATGGCGACAGATTTATGGGAAAAAAACTATAAATGCATTCAACAATTTATTTCAGCAGATTGGTATCTACTATCCTGTTAATGACTAATTTTAAGGTTTAATTTTAGGGAAAAATTAATATTTTACATATGCTCTTTTATTAATATTTTCAAATGAAAAAAAATGTTTCTTGTTCTTTGAATTGAAATAAATATTTATCTTTGTTTTATTTTCAAACAAAATATTACTTTTTTTTTTGAAAAAAATGTTTACCTATGTTTGCTTTTTAAATAATATATTTATAATTGTTGTTTCTTGAAATAAAATATGAAAGTTTAATGCTTCTTTTATCTTGAAATAAAATTGTTGTTTTTTTTCTTAATAAACGCTGATAGCTCTATTGTTTTAAATTCCCATGTTAGGTATACGTATATCACTTGTATATTTCGAGAAAAACTATACTTATTATTAGATTATATGTGAACAATTATTCTATTTATATATGTAGGTAGGTATGTCGTATTGTAGAATATTTCACAACAGTTTCTATACTAAAAAATAGTGATGTGCAAAATCGATTCGATTATTTCAGAATCGATTATTTTTTATTGAAAAATGCCGATCTTTAATCGATTTATTTTGAATGCTCTCATAAAAAAATCGATTATTTTAGCACAAAATCGATTCGAAGCAAACCTTCCACTTTCTTGAAGTGTAGGGCACTTCCATCCAGCACAGTGTGACACTGTAAGTAAATTTACCACTGCACTTACTACTGTATAGTAACTTTAGTAATTATTGACTTATAACGCTTATACTATGTAATGTTGGTGGACCTGGTATATCGATTATCATTGTACCCTTGAATCGTCAGTAATGTCAGGCGTCAAAGAGTCAAATGTCAAACGTCAACCTCAATTATTGTTAACTGCAGTGTTTTTGATTTTATTATTCTATTTTCTTTGTGATTGTTATACCGTCACAGGTCACAGTATAGGAAACAATCAGTAAGGAAACTCCAACTGGATACATAAGATCGCGCATCCATCGGTGCGCACTTGTTGGCCATTGTTTTGGATGAAGAAATTTTTTTTTAAGAAATGTCACGTGTGACAAATTTTAAGTTACAAACAATTATTACAGAAAAGCATTCTGGACACTACTACCCGTCAGCCATGGATTCATTTAATGATAATTCCCTCGAGGAAAGGATTGTTTTATATACTGTGCTCGCGTAGTCTTTACTCATTGCTGTAATATTCAAATTTGCCGCCTCATTCGTCTTAATTTTGATTGGCTCTCTCTTGTCTTCTTCCAAAAATATGGCTGCCGAAGGTCACCAATTCTGTCTTATAAAGATCAAAGGAGCCGACAGTAAGTTTTCTTACTGATTGTTTCCTATACTGTGATACCGTTATACCCACGTTATACCAGAATTACCAGATGCGAGACAGACGACCTGGTAAGTAATAAACATTTTGGAGATTGTTTAAACAAGTTAAAAGAGAGGTAAAGTAAAATGTATTATTATTTTATCAGAAAGAGCTCAGTCATGTCGGAGGTAAAGAAGTTCTTTACGCAAATTGATACAGTGTCTTCAAGATGTAACATTTGTTGCAACGTTATTAAACATTACAACAATACCACTAACCTACACAACCATATAAAACGTAAACATGTTGTCTTTCTGGAATCCAATAATGATAACCAAAAGAAAATACGACTTGAAGCCACCAAAGCAGCAGAAGATATTTCAAATGAAAAAAATAATATAAATAATACTCTCAGCAGTCTCAACCAAGCTCGTGGCATTAGCACTACCACTGCTACCAGCAGTACCAGCCAGCGCCAGCCAGAAATCTATTAAAGAAGCTTTCAACAGTGTTAATGCATTTTCTGGTAAGTTTTCAAAGACAAATAATAAAAAACTACCTAATATATGTGTTGTAAATGTTTTAGAAAATGGGAACATGACGTCAAAGATAACTAACGCCTTAACATACATGATCGCGGTTGATAATATGCCACTGTCAACAACTGAGCAACAAGGCTTCAGGTATTTTATGAAAATCGTTTCACCATTATATAAGATACCATCACGTTTCACAGTAACACGCCTTTTAGATACTAAATTTACACTTTTAAGTGAAAGATTAAAAGAACAGTTTTTATATGTAGAGCATTGCACAGTTACTACATATATTTGGACTGATATTATGAATACAAAGAGCTTTCTGGGTATAACTGTACATTACTTGAACAAGGAGTCAGTATTAAGCTCTGTTACAATAGGTGTATGTTCTCTTGAAAATAGCCACACTGCTGATTATATAGGGTCTGTTTTAATGTCTACATGTGAAGAGTGGAATATTACTCATGACAAAGTAATAGCAGTTGTGACAGACAATGGGCCTAACATGGTTAAAGCAGTTCAGCAATATTATGGGCGAACAAAACATTTACCATGTCTAGCACATACAATTAACTTAATAGTTTCTAATTCACTTAAAGCACTGCCAGATTTGAAAGATATTATAATGCGTGTTAAAGCCATAGTGACCTTTTGCAAACAGAGCATTGCTGCAGCTGATCATTTGAGAAAATTACAAATTCAAAATGGTAAAACTGAAGGGACCATTCTAAAGTTGATACAGGAGTGTGAGACACGCTGGAACAGCGCATACTATATGCTTCAACGATTTACAGAACTGGCAGGTCTTGTAAGTATGGTTTTGTTTAATTTCACAAAACCGCCAATGGTTACTCATGATGAGTTAATCATAATTAAGGAAGTTGTTAAAATGTTATCTCCATTTGAAAGAGTCTCTATTGAAATGTCTAGTGAAGGATATGTAACTTCTTCTAAAATAATTCCAGTGATCCATTGTTTGAAACTAACACTAAATAAAATGACACCAGAAACTGAAGTTGGAAAACAATTAATGAGGAAACTTCTGGATGATATAGATAGAAGATTTTATTCAGACATATCACAAATAGAAAAAAGTGGTATTCTCACTGTTGCTACTATTTTAGATCCCCGTTTTAAGCGGATACATTTTGAAAGTCCTCAAGCAGTAGCAAATACTTTATCAAAGATTTCTGACTTAATAAGTAAGGAATCTAAAGAAGAACATTCAGTTGAAAAGATTGAAGAACATCCTTCGAACAGTGAAGACCTTGATGATGTATGGAATATTCATGACACTCTGGTCAAACCAACCACTCAGTTTCAAAATCAAATTACTAGTGGTGGACTGCCATGTGAACTAAAGCATTACCTGGATCAGCCACTCATCAACAGAATGTCAGATCCAATTGCATATTGGATTTCTGTTAAGATGATATACCCAAATTTGTTTAGAATTGCGCTTAAATACTTGTCAGTTGTCAGCACTTCAGTACCTTCAGAAAGACTATTCAGCAAAGCAGGGAACATTTTAACAGAGAAAAGAAATCGGCTAACAGGCAAAAGACTCTCTTCCCTTATCTTCCTGAGTTCTCTAAGTGAAGAACAATGGTTTCTTGAATAAAAGTTTGCATGCAGTATTATCACTGTATTAATGAAGAATTTTTGTTCATTGAGAATTTATTTTTTTATTGACATAATAGTTATTGTCTTATATTAAACATGTTCAGTTTGTTTATGTTTTTTTTATCTAAATAATTAATATTTTGTTTAATAAACATTACGATTTTTTCGAATCGATTTATTTTTTGAGCGATACAGCTGACTTTTAGAATCGTCGTTAGGAAAAGAATCGATTCATACAATCGATTTTTTTCAGGTTACTTGCACATCACTACTAAAAAATAATGAGCATGTTTAACTATTACGTCTATTTAATGTTTGTTCACGTTCTCTAATTACATTCAACATTTGACAACGCTGCGAACTTCAAGATACATACAACTCTGCGTACAAGGTCATTGCTGGCGCCCCAATTGTTACGAGCGGCTAAATCACAAGTTGCGTTCCATGTTCCAATTGGTCCTTCTATTCGATGATTGATTGGCGATATTCGCCTTAGTCACAGATCTCGTCGTCGTAGTGAAAGTTTTTTAATGTTAATTCAGTATTTTAAAATACTGTATTTTGATGTTTGTAACTGATCAGAAATAATTTTTGTATCTTTCTCTTTCAATATTTTTTTTTCAATAAATTTTTTAAATCTTTTAAATTGTGGTTAGTAGGTATGTAGGCAGTGGTGGGAAGTTTAAATGAAACACCTCACGATGCGTTTCCTTTTCTAGGGCCCAGTGTTGCGATATCTAGGGAAATTTCCCTAGATCTAAGGAATTTTATGTTCATTTAGGGAAAAGGGGAATTTTAATAGAAATCTAGGGAAATCTACGTTTTTATTTTAAAATTATTATTCACCCGATAATTTATTACAACCGTCTGTATTTAAGCTACCTAATTCATTTTAAAACGTTTTAAACTTAAACCACTGACTACTTGATTTTTTTAAAGAGTAGTATGCAATCTTATGGCAAGTAGAAAATTTAAGGGTTAACATAATCTGCATACATTCCGAATCGGTGCTCTAGCGCTTTTTGCTATCAAATGACTACAGTATAATAAAATAAGTAAATCCCTTGGAAAAACTTCCTGCTCTCATGTTAAAACAGCTTTTTTATATTATTTTTCACATTTGAAATCAAGCTTTCGTGGAGTGAATCGTTGTGAACGTATGTATAATGTGTATATGTATAGGACGTAAATATTTGAATTTCGTAATTCATTGATAAGTTTAGATTTATCGGTTCGTTTAATAAGTTGCACCTTTCTAACTACAGCTTAGTTATATCTATTTAATGTAAGCATATATAGATACAAAATTACTTTTTTTTATTGCCAAGGTTTAGTTAGATTCTTACTTTCAGTTTTCGGCTGTTTCTTATTTATTAAGGATTTTTTTGAATAAAAAATAGATGAGATTTGAAATGAATTTTGTTATCGTTCAATACTAAAAAAAAATATCATCTATATTTTGTATTTTGCTCAATAGGTGTCTTTGAAACAAAGATGGAAAATATTAAAAATAGGCTATAGGGGAGAGGGGGGCACATTCAACCAGTTTTTACATTAACAAAGGTAACTTTCTAATTTGAAAAAAGAAACACGTTGTTATTACTTGATTATGTACTATTGGCCTTTTTTAATAAAACTGATATGCTTGGAACCAGTTTCAAATATATTTATTATAAATTTAATAGAACTTTAACAATCATTACAAATGGTTGAATGTGCCCCGGTGGTGGGGTACATTCGGCCAATGGAAGGGGCAGATACAACCATGCAGATAATTAGTAAATTCGTGGATTTAAGGCATCAGAAAAAATGATTATAAAACAAATATTTTATTCTAAAAATTTAAAAGTAATTTTATTTAATACATGTTTTCGAAATACATAATATTTACTTTAAAAAACGTTGTATGATTTAAGGTTAATACCAAATGTCATCAGAGATGACGTTCGTGCTGTTTTGGCAGAGTTTGGCGAGGGTAACTTTAATATTATGTCACTTCGATCCACTGTAGATATATCATCAACTAATGGATACGAAAATATATATCCTTCCGCCTTTCTGCGTAAAAATTTTATTTGGTATTCATTTAAATTTAGCTTTTCTAACACTTTTCCCACATAATATTTAATGTGAGTTTTGGTTGGAAATTTAACCAATAAAAATTCGTCTACATTTATCTCGTCGTCGTCACATAAAAGTGCTGCTGCATTTTCCTCCTCGCTAATGTCATCACTAAGATCATCGGACTCCAAATGTATAGACTCAGCTGTGTCAGAACTAGACGAACTGTGGCATTGACGTTTTCTCTTGACTACTGCTTTGGGCTGCTGACCAATTTCAGAAAATATGTATTTCACGTATTTTTGGCGCTTGCGTTCTTCTTGCTTTTTCTTTCGATTTTGTTTTTCATATTCCTTTTCCTCTAGACGATTTTTCTCTGGGGTGTCTGTATATATTCTTGATTTTCCACGTCTTTCTATTCCTCGACTACGTTTTTTGATACAGGGTCTAGGAAACGGCCTAACTGAGGCGGGTGTCACAACACATTTCTTCACGTCTGCTATAACAAAAAATATATTATACATATGTAACTAATAGGCAGCATAGAAAATTTACCATTTTCAGAAATAGGAGTTGCACTCCTTTCACGAGCTATTAGTTGGTGGGATGTAGTAGGCGTAGATAACTGCGAAGACTGGATGGAATCAGATTTATGAAGAAGAGGTGGTGTAGTGTTTTCAGTTTTTTCAATATTTGATAAAGGCGATGAGGTCTGGTTTGCATAACTCGCTTCAAATTCTTCATCGTTAAAAGCAAGCCTGTTTAAAGGCCACAGACCCGGTTTCTCAAAAGATTTTACAATATTCTTCTGAGAAAATGCAGATTGAAATGCGGGCTTCGTTAACTTAGCAATTTGTTTGACGGTTATGGTTGTCCCAGGATTCATTGTCATCCAATCATTGAAAGAAGTGGCGCAGTAAGTTTTGAAAGGTCCATACACTCCTACATCCAATGGCTGGAGCTTATGAGAGGTGTGTGGAGGGAAAGTTAACAAAACGATACCATTATCTCGACAGAAATTCACAGATTCAACAGTTATGTGGGTTTCATGATTATCCATCAAAACTAGTATTTTATTGTCTTTGCTGCAGTTCGTGTGTCTTTGAATATGCTCTAAAACACGCAGAAATAGATGAGACGTCATCCATCCTTTTTTGCTACCCAATCCAAGACTTGATGGGGGAGCATCAATAAGGTATTCCTCCGGATGGCGTATTCTAGGAAACACATACACTGGTGGTAGTGCATTGCCCACTGCATTTATTATTCCAACAAATGTGGTTAATTCACCACGCTCTGAAGATGCTGCTAAACTGACTTGTTTTTTTCCTTTGGTTGATACAATTTTTACTGGTTTTAAAACCGTTGTCACTCCAGTTTCGTCAATATTATATATCTGTTCTGGTTTAAATTTGTACTTTTTTAAAACCACAGAATAGTTATCAAAAAACTCTGAGACAGCTTTTTTATTAAAGCCCGTAGCTCTCGCCAGGCTAGTATTCTCCGGTTTTCTCAAGCTAATCTTATCACGGTTTCTTTTCATAAAACCTTTCAGCCAATCAATGCCAGCTTTCTTATTGATACCCCATTGATCAGGTATCTTGCAACTTGGAAGAATTCTTGCATAATCATACGCTAATATCCTGATTTGCTTATAAGTCATGCCATAGTTCATATTGGAACAAGTCTTTATATATTTTACTACTTCGGCTTCCTGATCGTTCGTGAATACTTGAGCTACAGTGTATTTACTAGAGTAGCTTAAATTCACAGTATTGTGATCACTTTCGTTCCCAGAATCATAATCACACAATCTATTTAAATCATCTGGGGGGTGTTTCTTTTTCAAAGTTTGAATTCTAGAATGAAGAGTGCCACGTTTCAGATTAAATGTTCTTGCCGCTACTCTCTCCGACATGTTGTGCCGTAAGACTTCTCTAATTGCATCTTGGAAATTGCGTTCATTTAAATGTGATCGATCTGTTTTTGTTTTGTAATTTCTAACCATCTGAAATGGTAGGACATTCCATAAGACAATAGATAAAATACCTTGGGGCAGTTTCAACCACTGGTTGAAACTGCCCCACCAGTGTGTGGTCGAAAGTGCCCCGTGTAAAATTTTACATGGAAATTAATTCTTTGTCAATGTGAATTATTTTAAGGTTATAAAAAATTGAAAATATTAATTCCTAATTAGAAAGATGAATAATGAAGCACAGAAAAATCAAACAATGCCAAATGTCTTTCTGTAAATGATAAAATAAATACTTACCTCAAAATCACAATTTTCACAAATTTATTAAAAACTTTAATAGCCGTTTAACCAAACGAATGAAATTTCACTGAATGGTGGCATAAGTAATTCTAGGCACTATGGGATTTTTTATTGCGGCAAATTCAAATCTATGAAATTATTATAAAGCGTGGTTGAATGTGCCCCGCGGTTGAATGTGCCCCCCTCTCCCCTATAATTCAATAAATACAAATTTAAAATATAGTGCACGGAAGTTAATGCAGAACAGAGAAAACATAACCCATAATTCGTGCCTTCCAGTTTCTGTATTTTTATTTTTCAGTTAATAATTAATGTTTTTGAATAATAAAAAAAATATATTAGGAGAATCGAATTAAGTTGTCTAATAGTTTAATACTAAAGAATACCAATTTATATATTTTTAAAATTATGGACATCAAGGCAGTTCAAGGTAATTTAGGGAAATCTAGGGAAATTTTAACAAGAAATCTAGGGAAATAAAAAGAAATCATCTCGCAACCCTGCTAGGGCCAGTTCGGCGACGTGCGCTAGACAAGGAGGACAAGGAGACGCATCGTTAGGTGTGTCAGTTAAACTTCCCACGATAGTACATCTAAAATAATATGCAGCAAAATATTGTTTCGTGAATTCTAAAACGAATTCTACATTAAAAAATAAGGGAAAAAACTATATTCGCAAATATTTCGTTTTTGAAAAACAAGGTGTTAATGGCCTTTTCTTTTAATTAGGGTGTTTGTTACGTAATAGTTATTTGTACAACTACTTTTGAAAGTCATAATTTTTTTCATCATATTACAATACCTACACTAACAAAAGCAATACATATGTGTAATAAACTTTAAAATGCCGGTAAAAAACAAAAAGAGAATACAATTTATAACAAATAATTATGATCTTCTGAAAAATTAGAGGAAACCAAACCACAAACAAACGTAGACTATGGAATTAGGGAATCCAAATCACGTGATCTAATATGGCGTCTGAGGGCAAACATTGAGTGAACGTTATATCTTTGGCCGTGTTTTTAGTTTAGTTTTGATATTTTCTTGTTGTGTGTATTAAGTTTAGAAACATTATAATAATGCAGAGTGATTACTTAAAGACATTGTTATCCGAATATCCAGAGGTTGGAGAAAGGTATTAGTGAAATCCTTATGAAAAATGAGTAGTTTATAGCAATGAATTTTTTGACAGGTATCAGATGAAAGTTAAAGTAATTGATCGTTTGGATCCATTTACTTTGAAATATGAGGATTTAAACACTTCAATTGATGGTATTCCACCAGTCACCAGTATGGATATTATTGCTTACTTAGTTTTAACACATAGTTATTACACTAAAGAGCAAATGAAAGCATCCAAGAGTCTTAACGCTTACAAATATTTTGAAGCTGGATTTATTTTGCAAACTGGTACAACAGTTGTTAACAACTTCTTCATATTGTGTTATTCTATTATTATTATTAAATATTTTTTAAAACTCTCTTGTGTATTATTTCTTTAAGATGTATAGTATATAGTAAAATGTACAAATGTACAAACGTTTGTCCACAGCTGTTGTATTTATGTTTTCTTCTTCAATTAACTTTGCTATGACTGCTGGAAAAGGTATCAAAACAAACCATGCATTACCTAATTAGCTTTATTCATTAATGTTTGAATTAATTATTATACAAGTAGTGATTAGTAACTAGCAATTTGAAAATAAACTTACTTGTAACATAATATGCATAAAAAAAGAAAAGCAGATATTCAAGACAATGTGTAAATCTGATTAAATTAAAATGACAAAACATTATGAAACTTTGTATGTAGCTAAATGGAAAAATAATTTCTTTCACAATTTTATATTCGAAGCCAGTATAGTATTTCCACTTCGAATGATTTGTGGGTTCTTCTTGCAACCCAAATGGTAGTGTTTCAACTTTCATTTGCAATTCTTTAATTTTTTTTGAAGCAAATGATTGCTGATCAAATTTCAGGTACAGTTCTTTCATTCCGAGGTCCGTTTGAGTTGAGGTACCTGTATCTTGATTTACAGAATCTTCCTCCTCATTAACTGTAGTTACAGCCTGAACATTTTCTTCATCTACATTTATTTTTCGTCTTTTATCTACCCTCTCTTTGCGTTTAATGTTACTTTTTCTCTTATTTACAATTTCTGCAGAATGGCCCATATTTTGCGTAGGGTACCAATCTGGATGATTCTCATCTTCCAATGCAGCAGGTTTACCTAAAAAATGCTTTTATTAATCTCAAATACTTGAAATTTCACAACAGTTCTGAATAATTACTGTCATGGCATTAACATTACCAGTGATAAAATGTTTACTGCAAATCCTCTGATTCTTTAGTTTCGATTCTGTAAGATCTTCTCGTTTTATGGCAGCTATCCACTTTGCCCTACATCTTTCAGATAATTCATTTAAATGCTTTAAAAATTTATTATTCCTAACGGCAGGTACAGAATAAAAACTGACATTGTCTCTGTTTGCTCTGCTTCCACAACCCACTACTAAACAAGTCACGGGCATTGTACTTATAAAATATAGTTTTTATATCACAAAAATTAACTTACACATAATATTTACTATATAATAACTGATAATATACTATAATAATCTAGTTCAGATACAATAATTATCGAAAAAGAACACTTTTAAACGAAATTTAAAAACCACCAACATCTGTGTTTGCCCTCAACGGCCATATTGAATTTGATTTGACAGGTCATTGGATTGCCCTATTAGAATAAACATAACCTCAAAGAATGAACAAACACATAATTAAAAAGAGATGGAATACGGAACGCAACTTGTGATTTAGCCGCTCGTCAATTGTTAACCATTGCCATTGCCACAGATAAATATCCAGATGGCCCATGATTAACAAATTTTTGTAGCCCTAAAATTGTTACGAACACCAGGCTACGCCACCGTCGCCGGGTTACTACCACCAGAGGCGCTGAATATTTGATAAATTTATATAATCTGCAGTTTAGTTGTAATTTAAGGGCCAGTTGTACGAAAGATTCTTAATCGTTAGATCACTTGATCGGACGATCACCGCTGAACCCAGTTCAAGAAAAAGCGAGTTGTATGAACGATATTTCACATCCGTTCAACTGAACTCTTGAAAATGTGAATTGGTAGCACTGACATTCCGTTTAAGCATGCGCATTTAAAAGAAATTTTTTGGCGCGGTTTAATGTTTAGCTGCAATCTAATCTGAATCTAATTATAGTGGAATAGATAGAAAGAAAATGTGTCGTTATTAATTTTTAAGCAAAACTGTAAACGGTAAGTATATATGTCATCATAAAAAGTAAGTTTTAGGGGTATATTACTTTCTTATACGTAGTATAAGGAAGTATTTTTATTTATAGCATAGTTTGGTGGTGGTTAAATTTTTATCAGATTCTGATTAGCAATGGAAAACAATTCTGTAGGTCATGCAATTTTAGAGGATTACTTGCTAATAACGCTTATTAAAAAATATAAAAATGAAGTGGATTGTAAGCGATCTGGTACAAACACTAACTGACTTAAAAAGCAAGCGTGGGAAGAAATAGAAAGGGAATTTAATGCCTTAAGTGGAGAGAACTATAGGAATGCACAAACGCTGCGCAATAAGTTTGACAATATTAAAAAAAGGACAAAGCAGAAATTAGGTGACATAAAAAGGAGGCATTAGAAACAGGTGGGGGCCTGCACAAGAAATCGTATTAACAGAAGTAGAGAAAGACATGGAGGAGATAATTGGTTCCCAATTTACTGGATTTCCTTCTGAATTTGATAAAGATGTTGCAATACATATATTAAATGTGTATAATTTGCATACCATTTTGTTACAAGTACCAATTCTGTACAGAATTTGTCCTACCAGAAGTATCGATTGAAGTTACAGTAATGGATACATTAAACAATTGGGAGTATTGTACGTAGATCTGTATTGTTAATGAGATACATATATGTAAAATTGTAGCTACTCGGCAGGAATTTGTAGATGAAATGGATATGCATTGTAGTAAGAATGGTGAGTTACATAAACTAGCTGTAAACGTTATGGACTTTGACTTAATTTTTTTTCAGATGTAGTACGCACTCAGTCAGTATCAACTAGGTAGTCATAAATGTAATTTCTTTTTGTAATTAATAATTATGTAGCATTGTACTTATTATTTTTAGATTATAAGTACCATATTTTCTGTTTTATTTTCAATTTCAAAAATGTATATAGTGATTATTATTTTTTAAGATAAATAGCTGTAGTTGAATAATAATAACTCAAGTTACTCCTGAAGATGTGTGCAGTGCACACAAAATGTTACATTTAGTGAATTAAACTAATTTTTGTGAAAAAGGTGTTTTATTTTATTATTATTTTATATTTCACAAGTGCTCAACATATATTACAAGCTGTAGTTGAATTTAGAAAGTAAAATGTATATATTGTATTATTGTACCATATTTTTAATCTTCACTGTGTATTGTATCAATAAAAATCCATTTCATTTAATAAATAATTTTATTTATACTACAAACAACACTGTGCAAAATGATTACAAAATGTAGAACTTGTGAAGTGTGTAATAAGATTTATATAATTAAAATACAACCTTTGGAATCTATCGCCTTATTGGTCAGTGGATCAAATAAATTGGGTATTGCGGTAACAACTTAATTTATAGGTATTTAATAAGTTTTCAAAGTAATCATTTATTAGTACATTCCTTATAACATTCTAGTAATTCTACAAAGTCTTCATCATCTGTTATTTCTTCGTAGGGATCCATCACACAATATGATTAAATAAAACATCACGAAGGAATAAATATTTATAAGTCTTATGGACGGTGGTAACTGTCAATCTAACACACGTATAAGGTTATGTTTATCAGATCACGACGTTGATCTGCGCTTGAGCGGCCCTCATCGGTCGTTCTGTTGAACGATATCTAGATCGCTCGTTCAAGACTGATCGAGCTTTGTACAATGCAATTTTTTGTCTTGAACCGGGTTCAACGTTGATCTTGTATTGAACGGCTTTCGTACAACTCATAGATAAGAAATACTTGATCAACATTCATGTTTTGAATATTTTGCAAATAACAGTAGTGGAAAATTGCAAGAGTTAACTTTAGTACTTTTTTAACTTATTGTAATAACAATTAGAAATGTACTTTTTATACTCTTCATGGTTTGTTATTCAGTGTAATGTTTTGTGAAATAAAAATTCTTGTTTATGTTTATAAGTTTTTATTAATAAAAATATGGAATGATGCTTATTGCTTTTATTATAGATATTATATTTATTAAAGATATTTCCTTTGAGGTATGAAACACTTTATCTTTACACTGCAATTAAATACTGCAGATATCCATATACAATAGGTGCAATAATCTACAACAATAAAATAAGAAACTACAAAATATTAATTGCAACACAGGTAAGAGTTTAGATTTTTCATAGTTCGTGTTGTGCCATAAAGCTTCTTTCTTGATTTTGCTTGACTTCTTTTACAAGCTTCATATTTTCTTTTATATTTACCAGGAGCACACCAGGAGATACCATAAAAATAAATTGATTTTGTTTTACATAATATTTCTTAAATACAATATAAAAACTTACAAAATTATGAAAAGTCTTTGTCAACTTTGCCTTTTTTTCCTGCAGCTCGTGTCAGAGCAAGTCTCATAACCAGAAAACATTCTGAAAAAAGTGTGCTATTATATACTTAATCTGATAATCATTTTAATTAATTTATTACATTTTAGTGATCTCAATTTCCTGTTTCATCTTGATCTAATGGGAACATCCGATCAAGCTCTTTCCTTTTCAGAACCTAATGAAGGCACTTCATGTGTTCGTGCTAACGATTCATCAGTGAATCAGTGAGATTTTGTCCACTACCACCAGCAAAACTAATACTTGAAACTTCATCTAGAGCAGATGTTTCCAGTATTATTTTCAAAGATGCTACAGCATTGTTACACAATCGAAATCGCTGGTGTTCCATGGCACGTAATCTTCATCTCTGAAATGTTCTAAACAAGCATATTTATTCTCTGACCACAGCCAATCAGTTGCTATAGGCTTGTTCGGGTTTAATTTTGAACGGTTCTAGTCATGCGCGTTTATGTTCCCGTCATGCGCATTTACGAAATCTAAAACGATTTTGCAAACGCACCTGACGGGAACTGTTCTGGAACCGTTCAAAATTAAACCCGAACAAACCTTATATTCAAAGCTTTCAAGCATATCGGTAACAAGGCACCTTCTGAAAATCTGAAATAATTTTGATATTTCAACAAATTTAAAATGATCTTGCCATCAAACCTGTGAAAACTTTATCCTTCAGGTTTAAACCTCTTAATATTGGGACAGCTTTTAGCACTGCACGACATGTTTATATGGATATTTATGTATTTAATATCTAAAAGATTTATACAATAATGAAACCACACACTTGAGCACATGAAACAAATATTGCTTCCACAGCTACTTTTTCCACACGATTCACCAGAAACAAGTACTATGTCTGAGAACTACATTTAAAAAAAGTCAAAAACAAGAACACAATAGTTTAGTAATACACCACAAAAACAAACATAACCTAGAGGAATATAAACAAAACCACTCATGACATACCTGGGTCAAACTGGCGCCGATCATTGCGTAAAAATTAGATGTGCATCTCAGCGGCGGCTGCTGCAGGGAGGGCAACGGGGCACTGCCCCCCCCCCGTGACAAATTTCCCCGTAACAAATTTCTTTTAACAGATAAATTAATTATAAATACCTAATTTGTATGTAATTTTTCTGATTTGTTTGATAACAAATAATATGTTTTCGGAAGTAACAATCCGTCTTTTCAGCGCGTTTAAAAATCGCAATCTGACGTAGGCTCCGGGGCATCTCGCGTGACTGCCCCGTCTGTATTAAGAATTCGAGCGATGAAACTGACGCGGCGGGTAGCGCGGTGCCGGGTCCGGTCCAGTATGTAATATACAGCGGTGAGTGTATGTTGTAATTTCTATCGGTGCAAATGCAACTATGAATTGCGTTAGTAACGTTAAGACAGAATTAAAAAGTCTAGGTCTCCCTAGACCAGATTTATTGATTAAACTAGAAGATCACAATTTGAAAACTAATAAAACGGTGACGAGAAAATTCAACAGAAGCTCTTACAGTTTATCAGACTGGTTGTGTGGGTGTAATGTGCAAAATGTTTTTTTCTATTTCGGTGCTATAAAGTTCACTTTACGACATCCGTTTTGGTTGCAAAAGTATTTCTTTATCGCACGCTAATTTTGTTGTTTTGACGTTGGTAATAAAAAAAAAATGGAACCAAATTATATTTAAATGTCAAAATGTAAGCCTTTAATGTAACAAACATGTGCGATAGAAGGTGTACAAAGAATAAAAAGCACACATGCTAACATTTTATTTACTAATTAACAATATAAATTGAAAAAGATTTTGTAAATTGTCTTCTGCTATTTTGCGAATCTCTGGGGGCGCGCAATTATTTATTTCGTCGTTTTTGTTGATAATTTATTTCAAATATTTAAAATGTTCATGAAGTTGGCCGAAGACAAGGCAAAGCCTTCATCGACATTCCGAAGACGTCCGAATACAAACGAAGTTGGCCGAAGACAAGGCAAGGCCTTCACCAATATTCCGAAGACGTCCGAACACATACGAAGTTTGCCGAAGCCAAGGCAAGGCCTTCACCGACATTCCGAAGACGTCCGAACCCATACGAAGTTGGCCGAAGTCAAAGCACGGCCACTACTGACATTCCGAAGACGTCCGAACACAAACGAAGTTGGCCGAAGCCAAGGCAAAGCCTTCATTGACATTCCGAAGACGTCCGAACCCACACGAAGTTGGCCGAAGTCAAAGCAAGGCCGCTACTGACATTCCGAAGACGTCCGAGCACAAACGAAGTTGACCGAAGACAAGGCAAGACCTTCACCGATATTCCGAAGACGTCCGAACACAAACGAAGTTGGCCGCAAACAAGGCAAGGTGTTCACAGATATTCCGAAAACGTCCGAACACAAGCGAAGTTTGCCGAAGCCAAGAGAAGACCTTCACCGACATTCCGAAGACGTCCGAACCCATATGAAGTTGGCCGAAGTCAAAGCAAGGCCACCACTGACATTCCGAAGATGTCTCAACACGTACGAAGTTACAGTTTCCATAGACGTTTTAATCATAATTACATAAACACCGCATATATTCAAATATTTAAAATGTTCGAACGCAACTTGTCTCTCATTTTAAGTTTTTTTGAACTTTTAATAACCAAAATAGAAAAAAATCAAGTGAACGGTGTTTCTCTACTTTGAAGAGAATAAAAACATTTTCTAGAAATACCATGCGGGAAAGCAGACTATGTGCCTTAGCAATGTGTTCCATTGAAAAACAATTACTGACATCAACACCAAACTTCAATGAATGAGTTATTAATTATTTTGCTGATCGTAAGGAACGGCGGATGGATTTTCAAACAAGTTAATTAAATAGCATATTGAGTTTATTTTTTTGTCTCTACTTGATCTTTGATATTAAATACTCAGACCCCCGGTGCCCTCCCGTCCCAAAAAATCACGGGCCGTCACTGGTGCATCTATCTCTGTTCTGAACACACGTTATTTTGAGCACAAGAGCTTTCCAATTAGAGCAATGTAGCCAACCTTGAAGGATTTCCTTCAATATGCAGGATTGCGGCCAAAGAGATTGGAATTTATTCCAATCTCTTTGATTGTGGCCGTTATTTTTGTTATTTGAAGGAAAATGGTGCTAATTTCAAAAGTGAAGGCAAATATGAAGGAAACTGCTCATCCATGATTATTTTAAATTACTTTTGAAATATCTAAACTGAAAGATTTTACGGGAAGACTCTTATTTTCAAATATTTCTTTCTTAACTCAATTTGTATTTTGTCTTCCACACTCAAATGCTGAAGCAGAGAGATCTATAAATGAAATTAACAGTACCTATAGTTAAATATAAAAATAATATCTAATATTGAATATGTGTAAGTTTTAGCTTACTACAGATATAAACAATTAATTGCTAACCACAAATACATTATTTTTCTGATGAAGATGATTCAGTTTAGGAAGTTTTATAATTCTAGTAGAATTCTGGGACTTTATCTCAATTCCTGAAGATTCTAAGATCTTGTGGCAATTTATGCTTGAGGTGGCTCTTTTTCTTTTTATCATTGCACATAACTGCACATTATTAAGATATCATAATAGTCAAACATATACTCTAGAAATGCTATTTACATAGTAAACTATATTGAAAAATTACAAATGAAATTGAAACATGGCAGAAATTCTACAGAAAATAATAAAAGTATAGTGCTTTATTCATCTTACAGCAATTTAGTGCAAGTTAATCATCTCAGATATGGCAATGGAAAGTGCAATATCTTACATCATTAGAATGTGATTGATAATCCAGCTTATGACCCCAGACGCAGACTTTTATTCTTTAACAAACTGTTCCTACTCTTATGATTTTGTTGCAAGTCATATATTTTACATATTTTTGGCAACTGTTACTTTCATAGGAATATGTGTATGTATATACAATGTATTACTGGTTTCATTTTTCACAACAATTTTGTATTTTTCAATAGCAGTAAATAATCAATAAATTTCTTTCAATGTCACTCAAGTTTATTGCACTTTGTTATTTATTTCATAATGGAAATTATAAATATGTCGTATGTAGATAGAAATTCTCATATGCAATATTCACAAAATAAATGCCTACAGTTTATTTACAAAAATTAAATTTCTAATTATAAAGAATATAATCTTTAAAAAATCAAATAAGGGCAAAAAGCACAAAGAACAAATTCGCATGTAGAAAACGGCGCCAATATTATTACAGCAAAATATACTAGTTTAGATCAAAAGACCTAGCAAATATGTTGCCAACTAGAGATAAGTAGTTCGCGAACGACCGATTCTTCTCATAGAACTAAATGACCTAGTTTGCAATTTCCAAGCGAAGTAGTTCTCGGCGAACTTTCGCAAAATGCAGTAAACTGTGTCTATTGAAACCGTCTTTCGGTCAGAGAAATTTAGTTCGCAAGGTTTTAAATTCATTTTTCATATACCTGTATGGAAAATATCACTAAAATTAAAAATGAAGTGTGGCCACCACGCGACTTTCTTATACGTATGAGCGCTTCAAATTATAGAATTTTAAGAATTCTTTATACAAAAATTATTCAAAATCCTATTCTAAGTACTTCTATTCCCTTAATAAATCTCTATAGAATGCATACTTTGGAAGATATTATCAAAAAAGTGGTCCTCGCTAAGAGTAAAAGTGCTACTTCCGGTCCGAATTTTGAAATTTCATTTATACAAAAAATATTGCAAATCCAGTTCTAAATACTGTTGTACTCTTGATAAATATATATACAATGCATAACTTACGACATATTTGCAAAAAATCGCTATCGATAAGAGTAAAAGTGGTACTTCCGGTCTGAATATTGAAACCTATTTTATACAAAAGATATTGAAAATTATGTTTTAAATACTTTTATACTCGTAACGTACTTGTCTAAAAAGCGCGACTTGCGAAATATTCGCAAAAAACTGATTTTCGATAAGAGTAATAGACCTACTTCCGGCAGGAATTTCGAAAAACTTTTTAAATAAAATTATTCTCAATTTTAATTTTAAGTATATATGAATTCTTTATAAATTTGTTTAAACTTAGTAGTTGACGAAATATTGGCAAAATTTGATTTTTTCGCTGAAGTAAACTGCTACTTCCGGTCTACCGATTTTACTGAAAAACTAATCAGATCTCAAGAGGGAGATTATACACGTAAATACAAAATTTGGAATTGATATCTACAGCGGTTTGACTGCTATCGTGGTCACACACACACAGAGAGAGACAGAGACAAACACACAGACATTTTTTAAAAACCACTTTTTCGGTATCAGGGGACTTCAAAACGTGGACATCTGCAAAAATCTCGAGGTCGAAAATTTTCATCATCACAATACCTCCTTATACTACATATAAGACAGTAAAAATATATTTTATAAATAATAATTTTTATTTATATGACAGATACATATGCGTATAAAATAAAATAAAAATAAAATTTAATTTCGTATTGGCTTGCGAGAGGTACCGGGATCGATGCCCGGCGCCTCCACCACTATGTCACGGCGCCTTTAGCGTTACGCTCCCAAAGGCCGCTAATCTCGTGACGAGGGGTTGCTCAGGGGCGAGCACTCGCTTATAATTATATAATAAATAGCAACAGCAAAAGGTACCTACCTTTAATTCTCGGCTGGCGTGGCTTCTCTTACGGAGGCGAGGAGATTGAACTACCTTAATAAAACAATACTGGTAACATATAAAACACACTTATTTATTAAACACTAATAATGACAAACATGAATTATTACGGAGGATCACAAGTGATCCTCCTATCGGAAGATTACTTATGAATTCCCTTTCTCTTTGAAATCTCTTTCTTTTATAACCTTGGTAACGCCGAGTCCGTCCTTACCTCGCTGAATCGCACATTCCTGTCCGTTCGATGGGTTCAACGGAAGTTGATCGAACGGACAGACAGGATGCTAAATAAGTACCGAATCAGGTTACCGCGGCAATACTTCTAGTACTATACAGAGTGTTGATTCGCGACAGTACTCATTTGCAGAATAAAATAAATGTTCAGTGCATTTCTAAAAACATTATTATTAAGATAAACAAACATACATACATACATCCAATTTCATATATATAGATTATATTACTACTTGCCAGAAGGCCGTATAACGTATAAATAATATGGGCACTTAATACTTTTTTTTTAGTGAATAAACGAATAATAATATATTTTCAATATTTCCTTTACAAAAATAAAAAGAACTACAAAGGAATTAAAGGGAACTTTTAAATTTACTAATTATAAAGAACCATTTTGTATTATCAAACTTTACGTACAGTAATATACATATGGATGAGAACCACTCCACTCTTTGTTGTATCGCCTCATCTAAACTCTCTTGTATATACTATAATCTAATTTTTTATAATCTCTATAATATGGTGATTATCGGTTGTTAGTTTAGAAATATTAGGTTTGTTCGAAAATGCAGTTCTGAACGGTTCTAGAACTAGTGCGCATGTCATTAAGAAAAAGACTGTTCGGACCATGCAGTTCTGGTACTGCAAATTCTGAGAACTGGTAGTTCAGTGTTCGGTCTTTCAGAACGCGTAATTCAAGAACCGTTCGGAACGGTTCAAACAGTTCTGGATGGTGGGCTAGTATTTGAAATTCTGATAAATCCGGAGCATGCGTAATTGTCATTCGTATCAGCTTTCGCATTTTTCTGGTTATGTTTATCGTATTTATGTTGAACTTCAGAGTTTGGAGTTGTTGTAGGTTAGTTTTTAAGTTGTCGGTCAACTACCTATTTGTTTTTTATTTTATGGTAGGATTCTGAAACCTTCTCGTAAGCTGCGGTTATCGTAGTCCCTGGCAACTAAGTGACGTTATATGACGATTTTCGGAATTTTTATAGTTAGTGACGTAAAGTGTCAATTTACGATTTTTTGTACATAACCTTTATGTTTAACATGTAAACAGACATATCATCTCGTAAATATATACCATATATACGAAAATTGTTTGAAATATAATATAAGCGATTGGAAACATTTTTTTAAGAAAATGTACGGAAAATTTTGTAATGCCAAGACATAGTATACACTCATGCTTTTCCATTCATTGTACTGCTTGACCACAATTTTTCCGAATTTTCTTTGAAGTGGCTTTACCACGACACATTTTTAATAGCACGAATTAAGTACAATCATAAATCAGGGCTTACGAGAGTGATAAATGTCAAATCTGTCAGAACAATAATTGCCACTTATATAAATAAAAATAAAGTCGTCCGAATATAAGTAGTCTGTGTCATTTACTAGTATTTTAAATTTTTCATTTCAAGCATTATACTTTTTAAAAGAGAACAATTATTTTTCGTCAGAAATGGTTTGAAATTGTGTATTTACCGAATTATAAATAAAAATGAATAATTAACAATTTGCAGTATTTACAAAAAATATTAACTATTAAAATTGATATCGTCCGAACATTAGTTTGTTAGGGTTCGTATGATAAAACTAAGACGGTGTTGGACCATGTAGAACATGCTACATAATTAAATTATATCAAATGCTTTGCTTTTCTATGCCTTTCGAAATGCTGTCTGCTGTTTGTTTCATATTGACATAAGTCACATTTAAAATTAAATTCTTTCAAATGTGTTGATTTTATATGTTTTTTTAATTGACATTTGTAGTTTGTTCTAAATTCGCACGAATCGCATTTATAATCAAATTGTTTCAAATGTATTGATTTTATATGTTTTTTTAAATCAATTTTGCGGTTTGTTTTATATTCGCACGAACCACATTTATAATCAAATTGTTTCAAATGTTTTGATTTTATATGTTTGTTTAAGTCCCATTTGTAGTTTGTTCTAAATTCGCACGATTCACATTTAACATTTAATTCGTTCGAGTGTTTTCTTTTTATATGATATTCTAAACAAAGTTTGTTGTTTGTTTTATATTCGCACGAATCACATTTCAAATTAAATTCTTTTAAATGCTTTGATTTGATATGATTTTCTAAATTATATTTGAGGTGTGTTTTATATTCGCATGAGTCACATTTCAAATTAAATTCTTTTAAATGCTTTGATTTGATATGATTTTCTAAATTATATTTAAGGTGTGCTTTATATTCGCATGAGTCACATTTCAAATTAAATTGTTTCAAATGCTTTACTCTTGTATGTTTTTTTAAATAATGTTTGTAGTTCGTTTTATATTGGCACGATTCACATTTAAAATTAAACTCTTTCAAATGCTTTGATTTTACATGTTGTTTTAAATGATTTTTGTAGTTCGTTTTATATTGGCACGATTCACATTTAAAATTAAATTCTTTCAAATGTTTTGATTTTGTATGTTTTTTTAATTGATATTTCCTCATTGTTCTAAAATCGCAAGCGTCGCATTTATAATTAAATTCGTTCAAGTGTTGTCCTTTTATATGATATTCTAAAGAAATTTTGTTGTTTGTTTTATATTCGCACGTGTCACATTTCAAATCAAATTCTTTTAAATGTTTTGATTTGATATGATTTTCTAATTGATGTTTGCGGTTTGTTTCATATTCGCACGAGTCACATTGAAAATCATATTTCCTCAAATGTTTTGATTTTGTATGTCGTTCCAAGTCATTCTTGTAATTTGTTCTAAATTCGCACGAGTCACATTTAAAATCAAATTCTCTCAAATGTCTTGATTTGATATGAATTTCAAATTGATGTTTGAGGTTTGTTTTAAATTCGCACGAGTCACATTTAAAATCAAATTCTCTCAAATGTCTTGATTTGATATGAATTTCTAAATAATATTTGAAGTTTGTTTTAAATTCGCACGAATCACATTTATAATCAAATTCTTTCAAATGTGTTGATTTGATATGAGTTTCTAATTGATGTTTGCGGTTTGTTTTAAATTCGCACGAGTCACATTTATAATTAAATTCCTTCCAGTGTTTAGATTTCATATGTGTTTTTAGATTACCTTTAATGTTTGTTCTATATTCACATGAGTCACACTTATAACTAATTTTTTCCAAATGTTTCAGTTTCATATGTCTTATCAAACATTGTTTGTGTTTTGTTTGGAGCCTACATTGACCGTGTATGTTTGATTGTTCTACTTTTATATATGTATTCTCATAATTACATCTGGAATGTACTGGGTCTTCCTTTACACCACCAGAGATGTGTGTATTTTCTACGTGCAACCTCAGATATTCTTTCGTCTCGAATCGTCTGCAACAAATCCCACATTTAAACCTTTTAAGTTTGTAATGTTGTTGATTGGTGTGCTTTTTGAGATCTGCTTTATACTTTGTCCTGTAGTTGCACCGCTCACACTTATACAATGACCTGCGGCGTGTCTTGCTTTCATTCAACGTTGTCATTTGATTGCTTAGCGTAAGTGCACTGTGTTTCCTAGAAAAAACATAAACCATGAAATGATTGGACAGTAAAGGCTAAAAATCAACGAAAGTGATTAGAGCGATTGCAACACATGCAAACATGTATTATGTGACCAAGATTGTTTGAAACTGCTCATTTTCTTGACCAAGAATTAGTTGGTATTAGCTCGCATTGACTATCAACATTGTATCCAAAAATTTAATATTATGTCAATGCTTGGCTCAGCTCCACTCACGACTTTCCACTTTGGCAATTAATAGACAAATGTTTTTATCAATTTGTGTAAACTTTTCGCCTTTTATTTGGTAACTTATTGTTGTATGAATTAATGGAAGAATGAAATAATTTGAATGAACAAAGAATAAACATTAAGTTTTTATGGTTATTATTAAAACAAGATCAGTGCGGATACATCGTATAATAGGCGGACACTTTATATAAGCGGACAGATTGTCGGGCACCGACAGAAATGGTATAATTTACATATCAAAGCTTTCCTATTCAGCGGATTCTCTACACAGTACAACATTTTTCAGCTCATTGATTTGGGACTCAATTATGAGAATTGCACGTGAAAGTAGCCCCAAAAATAAGAACTTCTGCATCATTCGTTTTGTCAAGTTGGCTGCATTAATAATTTAATGGCCTTACGAAATTTTTTGCACAAGGTGGATTTTTATCACTTTTTCTATATTTTAACACGGTTATATCTCGGTATACCGTACGGAATATCTGTTTTGTGTCTGAAGCAAAGTTGTAGATATTGAATAGGAGAAAAAAAAAAGCGGAACAAACCTACCCGGAAAAAAGTGCATCCAGTGCCTTAAAAATCGCAAAAATGCCCATTTTCACATTTTTTGCTCAATAACTGGATTACAAATCCACAAATATGCTGTTTTTTTTTCTTTATTAACTTTATATTGCTTAAACATTAAAATTCCGATTCATAAAAACAGAGGTGCGGATCCCTTTGGCCAGCGCACGATCTTGTTCGGGTATATTTTTATTCTCTTCGTGAATATTATTACAAACATATGTGCTAGTGATAGTACCTGGGATACAGATGCCTTGTTCAGTAGCTTACTAGCTTTCAAACAGAGCGGGGGTATAGCGGATGATTTCATTTTTTAAATATTTGTAAGAAAACTAAAATTGGCTCTCTTTCTCTTCTTGCGCATCACTGTTTTAAAACCAGAAGAACATTGAATATATATTTCAATATGGAATATAACAAGTGCCCAAAATTGGATGATTTTTGTTACGTTTGTGGTCATATCGTCCCAAAAATAGGCAAACAGGATCGAAAAACTTGTTTACTGAGGAATTCAAAACAGTTTATTGTCATTATTTTGATGAAACAGATTTAAGTGGTGTAAATTTTACGCCGAACACAGTGTGCAAAAGTTGTTATAATACCCTTATCAAGTGGATACATGGAAAAGGTGTACAGTTTTCTATTATGAAGCCAGTAATTTGGGTGGAAGACCTAAGTGGACATGACGAATCAAGGTGCCACGCATGCATAAATTCCGGTTATGGATTGAACAGAAAAAATTTGAAAACAAAAGTATACATTCCCGCTTTTACTGCGACGCTTCCAGTACAACGCACTGCTGCTACCGATCCACCTAAACCTACTGTGTCCCTGCAAGCCGAAACCGTTTTCACCAATCCGACCAATGTGAAAGATGCAGATTGGACACCCGATATTGAAAATAATGCACCACAACCGGTAACACAAATCGAAATAAATTACGTTGTGGCTAAGATGGGACTATCACAAAAAAATTCAGAATTTTTGACATCATTTCTTAAGCGTAAAAAACTCACAGAGCAAAATGTCAGCGCAACATCATACCGAAAACGCCAAGCTGATTTTCAGAAATTTTATTCCGTTTACGAAGCAAATACGTTCACTTACTGCTATGATATCCCAGGTTTAGTGAAAAATATAGGAATGGATTATATCGCTTGCGACTTCCGTTTATTCATCGACGGTTCAGTTTCAAGTTTGAAGGCTGTGCTGTTGCACATAACAAACAAAAAACCGTCCATTTCATTGGCATTCAGCACAACTATGAAGGAAACGTATGGAACATTGGGCGAAATTTTGGAGAAAATCAAATACAATGTACACAAATGGAAGATTTGTTGTGATCTAAATGTTGTCAACATAATACAAGGCATTATATTAAAGGGCGGTTTTCCAAAATACTTCTGCTTTATTTGTAATCGGGATTCGCGATACACAGGGAATCAATATCAATGTAAAGATTGAAAAGCAAGAACTCCCGAGCTCGAGAAACAATTAAAATTACGTAATGAACCTTTGATAAAGGATGTAGATGATATTTTGTTACCATCGCTCCACATGAAATTAGGAATAGCTGGGAAATTCGTTGAAGCGGTAGTCAAAGATATTGAGGACGCCCATGACTGTTTGGAATCCATCTTTCCAAAACTCAGTGAAGCTAAAATTAGAAAAGGTACGTATCATTGTCTGTATTTCAATATTGTCATATCTAAATTTGTTCACTTCGATATATTCGCATTATCAATAATTTTTTCGCAAATGCTTTTTTTCTTTTTCAAACAGATATTCTAAATGGACCGGACATACGAAAATTAATGAAAAGAGAATCTTTCACAAATATGCTTTCGAACCATTGTAACCACCTATGTGCATGGGACGCACTGAAACAAGTCATTGAAGGCGTTTTAGGAAAGAACCGTGTACAGCGAGATGACATACAGACACGAGTGGACAAGTTGCTGTATTATTTTGAAAAAATCAATGCATCCATGACGTTAAAATTACATTTCATGCATTTCCACCTTGATACTTTTTTGGCACAATTACCTCAGGAATCGGACGAACAAGGAGAGAGGTTCCACCAGATGACCATGCCAATGAAAAAGCGATTCAAAGGAAAAAAATTAGTTGTATTGCTTGCGGAGGCTTGTTGGTGGAGTTCTAAAATTATGCAGTTTGAAGATGAAAGCACCGAAGATGAAGATGACACTGAAATTGGTGGACACACTGAAGAAAACACGCCCTTGAATATTATGTCTAACACGGATGATGATGCAGACTCAGAACATGAATATGAACAATCTACGAAGAAAATAAGATCATCAGAACCACAAGCGTCTTCTTCAACGAGGATGGATATTGAAAATAATTGAAAATGTTCTAAATTTTGTTTCCATGCATAGATAAAAAATAAAAATCTCATATTTTCTGTGTAAGAATAGCTGTAATATGAATCGGAATTTTTATTAGCATGCAACATAAAGTTTATAAAGAAAAAAAAACAGCATATTTGTGGATTTGTAATCCAGTTATTGAGCAAAAAATGTGAAAAAGGGAGAAAATGGGCATTTTTGCGATTTTTAAGGCGCTGGATGCACTTTTTTCCGGGTAGGTTTGTTCCGTTTTTTTTTTCTCCTATTCAATATCTACAACTTTGCTTCAGACACAAAAGAGATATTCCGTACGGTATACCGAGATATAACCGTATTAAAATATAGAAAAAGTGGTAAAAATCCACCTTGAGCAAAAAATTTCGTATGGCCATTAAAGTATTACGAGGGACACTATTTATGTATTGAGAATTGGCAACACTGGTATTGCCAGGTGAAATTTGAAATTGTAATCGTAAAGTTTGACATTTTTGACGTTATAGGTAGTCAGAAAGTTTTGACGTGCGAGCAGTATTTGTGTTTTTTGCAGTGTTTAAAATTTCATCTCAGCCAAAATATGGAATTAACTCGCGGAAATTTTCGAGCTATGATTTATTATGACTTTCGACGTGGTCTAACTCAAGAACAATGCATCAATCAACTGAATTCAACTTTTGGTGATGAAGCGCCATCCACACCCACTGTATATCGCTGGTACATTGAATTCAAACGTGGACGTAGTTCGCTCACGGACGAAGTTAAAGAAGGTCGTCCAAAATCGGTCGTTGTGCCGGAAAATATCGATGCTGTGCGAAAACTAATTGAAGAAGATCGTCATGTGACATATCAAGAAATCGAGAGATATTTAAGCATTAGTATGACCAGCATACATAAGATTTTGCACGAACATTTGTGTGTTCGGAAGCTGTGTGCGCGTTGGATTCCACATTTGTTGAAAGATGCTCAAAAAAATGCTCGTGTCGATTGGTGCCGTAAAATGATTTCAAAATACAACTGTGGTGCATCCAAAGCCGTATACAACATCGTCACAGGTGACGAGCCGTGGATTTATTCTTATGAGCCAAAAAGAAAAGTCCAGTCGGCAGTTTGGGTGTTTTAATGTGAAGCAAAGCCAACAAAAGTTGTTCGTTCTCGCAGCGTTAGGAAGCAAATGGTGGCGTTTTTCTTCACGAAAACTGGTCCTGTGGCAACTGTGGCTCTCGAAAATCAAAAGACCGTTAATTCAGCATGGTATACGACCATTTGTTTGCCTGAAGTTTTCGGTAAATTGAGAGAAACCAACCCAAAACGACGAATCATTTTGCATCATGACAATGCGAGCTCACACACGTCACATGCAACAAGCGAGTATTTGGACACACAAAAGATCGAATTGATGGGTTATCCGCCTTACAGCCCCGACTTGGCACCCAATGACTTCTTCTTGTTTCCAGTAATTAAAGATAAACTGCGTGGACAACGATTTTCATCGCCCGAAGAAGCGGTTGAGGCCTTCAAAACACATGTTTTAGAGCTACCATCTTCTGACTGAACAAAGTGCTTTGAAGGGTGGTTCAATCGCATGCAAAAGTGTATAGATCTTAAAGGCGATTATTTTGAAAAGCAATAAAGGTATTTTTCATCAAATTCATTTGTTTATTCTTTCTATTCTCAATACATAAATAGTGTCCCTCGTAATGCAGCCAACTTGACAAAACGAATAATGCAGAAGTTCTTATTTTTGGGGCTACTTTCACGTGCAATTCTCAGAATTTAGTCCCAAAATCATGTGTTGTACTGTGAGCTATTAACCGGACACGGACACATGATAATAGCAATTTTCACGGTCCCGTTTCCTCTTAAACGGACAAAGATCAATGAATTGCATAAAACAGTAAAAATTTTATCCGATACGGTTAAAAAGCAAAACTGTATAATAGAAAAGCAGAATGATAAAAGAGAGTTATTGGAAAAAACAATACGTATAACGGGTAAAAGTAAAAATATGCAGTGTCAGGATTGTGAACAGTTATTAAAACTAAACCGTACACCTGAAAATATCAATTCCGATCGAACAGCTGATGTGAGCGACATTGTCAAGAACGTGACAGGCGGACAAGAGGAAGATACAGGGACCTCCAAAACAAAAGAAGTAAGGATGGACGATGGTAGGCTTAATGAGAAATGGAACGTGAAAACAAGAAAAAATAATACGGATGTAATAAAAGGTAAGTAGTGCAAATATAAAAGGAGACAGTTTTTCGGCAGCTGAGAAGAGAGCATTGTACGTTGGTAATGCCCAATGTGAAACTAAGGCAGAGAATGTGGAAAACTTCTTGGAAAAACAGTTAAATGACAATTCATTCGTTGTAGAAGAAATCTCTAAACATGTAAGTAATAACAGTAAGACTAAATCATTTAGAGTAGGATTTAAATTTAGTTTACTGGATGATATTAAAAAACCTGAACTTTGGCCGAAAGATATAGTTGTTTGAAAATACAATTTTTTTCGACGAACAGGAAAATTCGAGAGCTAGTATAACTCTCATGAATTTAAATGTCCAATCTTTGACAAACAAAGTTCATTTGATTAGCAAGGTATTGAAAGATAATAATATAGTTGAGGCCTGCATTACTGAACGAACACTGGCTACAGAATAGTGTAGTAAATAGAGTAATTTTTGATGACTATAACATTGGTAATGTTTACTGCAGGGTGAATCACATTCATGGAAGTGTTATGATTCTTATAAAGAAAGGGGTGGATTTTACAACTAGAGATGATATTCAGCAGTTTTCAACTGAGGTGGATATGGAAGTAGCAGCAATTGAATCCATGCATAGTATATACATTGCAGTATATACATCACCTACTGGTAGCATGAATAATTTTATGATACGAATGTATAAATAACATGTTAAGTCACATTGGGAATGACATACTTAGTAAGCGGGTGTTTATTGCTGGTGATTTCAATATTGATTTTAATGAGAAGTCAGGGCAAGTTGATGATGTACTGAATTTGTTTAGCTGTTTTAATGTTTGTAAAACTATGACAAATGGCTCAAGAATAAGCACTACAAATAGATGTATTGACAACATATTAGTTAATATGTTGTCAATACATCTATTTGTAGTGCTTATTCTGATATATATTTTGTAGTGCTTATTCTGATATATATGAATCTATGTATAGAGTTAATACAATAAACTTGCACATAGCAGATCATATGGCGCAACTCTTGATATATAATGCTGACATTGGAAATAAAAATAAGAGTGAAATAATGAATAAACGAATACTTACGGAACAAAATATTGGCATATTGAGGGAACAACTAAGAATATATGATTGGAACCGAGCTTATATGGGAAAAGATGCTGGAGATAAGGAGAAAATACTGGTGGACATAATCTAGGGCTTTCTGCGCTTGGTACCCATAAAGAAAATAAAAGTCTGTAAAACAGATAACGGAATGAAAACGTCTAAGTATATTAGAGAAATGAAGAACAAGGTTGATGCTTTGTCAACTATTGCTATGGTTACCAAAGAGTCACAAGCATTTGATATTTATAAAACATACAGAGATGAATATAAAAAATTGATAGATGAAGAAGTTAGACAATATTATTTAAAAGAAATATGGAATATTATAAGAACGACAACGAAAATGAACAGCAAACAAATATCTTCTGCTCTGACTGCGGAACAGCTTAATAAACATTTTACAGCTCATGATTACTTACATCCGGACATAAGAAAAAATGTTGATAGGTATATGAAATGTGTGAAAATAAACAATTTAGACTCATGCTATTTTGGCCCAGTCACAGCGGAAAGAATTGTGCAAATTGTCCGCAAGATGAGAGGCAAAAGTACTGAAGATTTGTATGGTGTTTCAACCAAGCTTTTACAAAGTATTATATGTGAGATTGCAGATCCGGTGGCTGATATGGTAAACACTTGTCTGTCGCAGGGGGTCTTTCCGCATGCATTTAAAGTGATCAAAGTCATTCCAATATACAAGAAAGGAGATGTAAATAATCCATCAAATTACAGGCCGATATCGATTATACCATCTGTTTCAAAAATACTGGAACAAGTAATTGCGGAAACTCTTATAAAGTACATGGACAACTTTGATTATATAAATTCCTCCAATCATGGATATCGTGTGGGCAAATCCACAAGTACGGCTATAGAGGACATCTTAGAATCAGTGATGGAGGCATTAGATGCTGGTGAGAGTGTGCAGCTTTCGTGTTGTGATCTTAGCCGTGCCTTTGATTCTGTAGATCATGAACTGTTGTTGGACAAGCTTCACTTCTATGGCGTTCGTGGCATGGCTGGTCAGCTAATTAGGTCTTACCTGAGAGATAGGGTACAATATGTTGAGTTGGCGAAACAGTGTCAGATGCTGTGATAGTGAACCGGGGAGTCCCACAGGGATCTATTTTGGGGCCACTCCTGTTTCTCATATATATGAGTGACTTACTATCTTACCTAAATGAAAATAAGGTTTGTCTATATGCAGATGACACATCCATATTAAATAGGGCCTTTGAAGAAACTGATATTCAAAGCACAAACACCAAACAATATCGAAAGGCTAAATGGCGTTTGTCGTTTCTTTTCTATAGCATAGTGCGAACGCGAATTTTCGTGCAACATAAAACTGGAATTGCTGCAACTAATTGCATCAGTGTGAATCCCTCTTAACTGTCGTGTAGTGTGCAAGTACATTTTTGGTTTTATTTTACTATTGGTGCGTGGAGTTCTACATAGAAGCTATTGTTAATCAGGGAAGAATGACTGAAAAATATCAAAAACGCGTTCTTACGCTTCAAGAAAAACCTAAAATTATAAACGTCTACAACAAAGAGAAGTTTAGTTGTTCGTGCTTTAGGAGCAAAATTTAAAATAGGAAAAACAGGCAGCAAATATTATAAAAATAAGGAAGAATTACTGAATAAGTTTAATTCTGGTGACAATATTCAACAAAAAAGAATCTTTTTAAAAGTGAAGTGTACAATATTGATAAATTAACCTACGAATGGTTTGTAAAAGACATGAATGAAAATATTCCACTATCTGGGTCCATAATCCGATCAAAAGCCATGGAAATAGTTCAGCAATTGCAGTATAGGAACTATAAATCAACAAAGAATGGGGTTCCACAGGGCTCAATCTTGGGCCCCCTTCTGTTTATACTATGTATCAATGACCTGCCGCAATGCTTAGCACCGATGGAATGTTGTTTATATGCGGATGACACTGCCTTTTTGGTGACTGCAGGAGATGAAGAAGAGTTGAATGAACAGGCGAAGGACATTATGGAGAAAGCCAGGGAATGGTTCCATTGCAATGGTCTACAACTAAATGAAGGGAAAACACAACAACTTACTTTCTGTGCAAAAAACCAACCTTCGAACGGCAACGTATGCTATCTGGGTCTGACGCTGGATAGTAGGCTTACTTGGGAGGACCATGTTTCCAGTCTGGCTGTAAACTTGCAAAGGCAACATACACAATAAGACGTATGAAAAGTGTTGCAACTCACGAAGCTGCAACAACGGCTTACTACTGCAACTTCCACTCTAAGATGAGCTACGGAGTCTTGGTATGGGGCAGCTTACCATCGGCAGAGAGAATATTTCAAATGCAGAAGAGGGCTGTTCGAGCGTTGTATAGTTTGGGACATCGGGATAGTTGCAGAAAATATTTTGTAAAAGGGGCTATACTCACATTACCATCCATATATATATAAAACTGCATTAAGTATGTCATTTTCAATGAGGATGAGTTTGCCGCGAATGGGGACTCCCACCAGTACAATACAAGAAACAGGGATAAACTGCGAACCCCTTATCACCGTGTGCAGACTGCCCAAAGATATGTGGACTACTGGGGGCCAAAGATTTACAACAAAGTAAAGCACCTGCATACAATGAATGCTAGTACTTTCTTAAGTAAAATATTAAAACTTTTACTGACGAAAAGCTTTTATTCAATCAATGAATATTTGAATGATAATTTTAATGATATACAATTTTAATCTGTTTTGTTTGTTACTGTATACTGTATATATGTATATTTTGACCTTTCATGTAATGATTTTATTACACTGAATAAATATATTATTATTATTATTATATTATTATTATTATAATGCCTCAACTGGTTGGTTAGAACGCTCTAAAGATAGAGATAGAAATAATATTACTTTTAAAATAATATCAGGAGAAAGTGAAGTGTGATCGGTAAATCTGCATTACGGAACATTAATTTGAACACTTTACCTTAGTTTGGCGATTTAATAAAAAAAAAGAGTTTTTGAAGAATTCATTAAGAAATTTTCAAAACCTGGTACAGATCAATAATCGTAAAACACATTTTAGCAAAAATGGACACAGTTAATTCTCTAAAAGACCTAACCAAGTCGATTCATTTACTAGACGTTATTTATTTTATAAGGAGAGCGTGGAACCCAGTGACTTCAGTACCAATTCAAAATTGTTTTCGTAAAGCTGGGTTCACGTATTCCGTGTTTCTCAAACTCATAGCGATTTTGATACCGAAGATGAGCTACCTTTATCTGCTACTGCAGAAATGTATAAAATGCTTAAAATGCTTCACCAATCTGAAGCAAATGATGTTGATTTTGATAAATAACCATGTCTTGACAAAATCTTGATCCACAAAGATGAAAATGTAGAAATAAGAGTTGGCATTGGTGAAATCGTGCAGCAAGAAAAATCCGATTCTAATGAGGAAATGTTAGATAATGATGAAGAGGATACAATCAAAACGTGTAAGGATACAATACCAATGCCAATTTACACAAGACTTATTTAAGATTTACCTCCAAGAATGGCGATACAAAAAAGTTTTGAGTTGGTGTCTGATTTAGAACAACACTTTGAAAGTATGTTTTTAAAAAGAAAAAAATTGTACATCAAACAACAATCTTAGATTTTCTAAGTATAAAAGTAAGCATGTAGATATATATGTATGCACTTCAATGTTAAATAAACAATGTGTATGAATACATAACATGGCCGTGTTACTTTTTCTGTGATAATATGTACGTACATAGAGAACTTTTAAAGGGATGCCTCTTTTAGGCGGACAAATTTAAGACGACCGGAGGTGCCCGCTTAAGAGAGAGTACACTCTAATTCATTATGATTAACTGTTCATTACACAACATAATTGGTGTATTAATAAAAAGATATGAAAACGAACCATACCTGACATTTCCCGCAGAGCAGTAAGCAAAATGGTGTTCCAAATACTCATTTCGACCAACGTGGATTTTGCAAAATGGGCACTGCGTAAGATCTAAAATCACAAAAAATTCACAGACTGATATACAATCAAAAGTAACATTAAATCGTGTATGAACAGTTTTGAATTTTGACGTAGGCACTTCTAAAGATTTTAAAATCCAAATTTGTTAATTTATGTAAAGACCATCAAGTAGGTATTTACACTATTTATTAAATTACTTTGTAATAATCAAACTAAATAAATCCTTCACAATTTATTAACAACAAAGTGGCACAATTGATTCACCAGAACAGTGGCACAGTTCATTGGTTTTTTATCTAACAAAACGATTGTGTTAGCAAAACAATAGAAGCATTTTAGTTTATTTTTTATCATGAACTTTCAGTAATTCTACACATCAACTTCATAGACTGGTATTCTTTGTGCACAATTAATTTAAAGAGAAACTATAATTAGAAGAGTAATTAAACAAGAAAATAAATATCTCTAAAAATTTGTCTAAAGATTTGATATTTTTCATACCTTCAATTGAAAAGTTGCTACCTGCACCCCCTAGGCAAATTGTTTTATGTTTGGCCAAACATGATTTCGAGTTGTATCCAAGGCAGCAAAATGTACAGGCAAATGTATCCTTAATGAGGTGTTCCGAAGTAGGAATGAAATCCATTTCAACATTTCCATTCAAGCTGTCTGTGCAGTCTTCACCAAAATATACCAGTAATTCTTCACCCGGTTGAATTTGACGAGTGCTTCGATAATATAGAAAATCTTCACATAGAAAAGCAATTAGATTTCCTTCAAAAGTATTTCTAGCAGGGTTAATGTACTGCATCCAATTTAAGAAATGTGATTTATCATCGTCAACCACAAATTTTCCTCCTTTTACTCTCCAAGCACTTTCTGTTCTACAAAGTCCAGTGAAAGGACCAAATCTTACACCTCCAGGAATAATTTTTAAAGCCAATATTGCACACTGGCCAAACACCTGTTGAATTTCTAGAATATCATTTGGTAACTCATCTTGTGGTCTGTTATCTGAATTATCCGGAGCATTTCTGTTTAAAATATGTGCAAGCATTCCACATTCAATACAATAGTCTTCATAATAAGCCTGACAATTTTCGCAATCTGATGATAAAATTTAAACAGATTAAAAAACAGATAACATAATGTTTGCATAAGTCAAGAAGAAACAAAAGTTTATTTGGTCTTTTAACCAAGATAAAATTTTCTATTTAATATAAACCTGTTTTCATGGTTCATTCCCAGTAAACTTTTCTTAGCCATAGTTTTTAAAAAGCAGAAACCATTTTTACCATTTCGACACTTTAATTAGTAATCGATCATAATTAGTCTCAAAACAACACAGTTTATTGATATTCCACAGAAGCTTATTTTGTTTGATTTTTATTGAACATGAGCATAAATTATTTCAATATGTATACAACAAATGTAGATAGTGACCATATCTCTCACTTTTTTCAATCAGTTTAAGTAATTCACACAATTTTTATAAAAACTATGAAATATGTGATGAAAGATTAAAAACGGTTTTTAATTTACACTTAATTAATTAATTTTTTTATAATTTATGACTGATATGACGATATCACACATTACAAGTTATGATAGCGATCGGCAGCCAGGTTTACATTAATACAGTAAGTTATAATATTTCTATTACTGTGCCTAACTTTGAATTACATTATTCATTGAGTCTAAGAGATAAGAACCTGCCGAGTATGGTTACAATGAGAAGTAATTAAGAGTTATTTTGCAATTGTGGTAAACTTATACTTTTACTTACAGAGAAGACAATTATCTACTTCATTTTTTATATCATTGGCACTGACTCCATTTTCAATTTTAACATGGTCATTTATTACGTTATATGGTCCTTCAGTTGATGGCAATTCTGTCTTAATACTGTCTAAAATAGTGGATGCCTCATATTCTATCTTGCCATGCCATTTCATGCGGTCTTGCAATTCAAAATTGTTTGCAGTAATAACAGTTTCCGAGACTTGGACTTTATCATCTACAAAATCGTCCATTTCCTTTGTACTGGATGTATTTAACAAAAGCAATTAAAATTTTCAGTTTGATCAGCCATCACAACTACTAATTAAATATGTAAACCTATGGTGTGTACTCGTTGGTATTATATAATATATACAATATACAAGCGGACGAAGTTTGATTTATGTGTGGAGCATAAAAATCACAATATATCTCGGTGCTCGATATTGAAAATACAGATGGTGGTGCAACGACAAAGGGGTTTTCTTGAACTATATATTTTCATGTAGGTTATGTTCTCCGTTGCTTTTTGTAAGTTGTCTGATAGCATGTACTTGTATCTATTATATAATATTTTGGAAATTCTTTTAGATTTGAAACTAATAAAGCAAGGGATTCTTTATATATTGCCTAAAAGTAAACCATAATTATTTACGTACTAGAGATAAACGATATATCTATGAAACAGTTATTAATCACTGTTATTCTACAGTAGTAGTGATCTTAGATTAGAAATACTTGGTAGTGATCACAATTGATGACGGTTTAGAAATATCAGTGATTGAAATATAATATAGTATGTGTCGCTTTTTATAAATCGTGTGCCGCTGCGTTTTTTGACCAGATCATCGAGAAAGGGCAACTGGTTCTGTTCTTCAACTTCCTTTCGTAATAATAATATTTACATTTTGAATAAATTTATTTTCATTATAAAACCGGTTTTTTTAATCCGAAACGAACTGATACATCTGTTTCCGTCAGTATTTAATTTATATTCAAAAGACGAATTATTTTTTCATGCAATATATCTCATTGCCCTATAGATTTTAAAATTAGCGCGTAAATATTTTCTTTGACCTGACGGCAGCCATCGGAAGTGACGCAGACTCCTCAAATCACAACAAACGTTAGTAATGGCTGATCACGTTGAGCAAGTTCATATAAATGAGGCAATGTCTTTAGCAAATACATTTAGTGTAAAGGAAGAACAGTGCGAAAAAAGCTTGGTAGATGATAAGGTGTGTATCTCTGAAACTGTTATTACTACAGACAATGCTGAATTACAAGGCCTAATATGTCATGACAAAATAAAGCAGTATGAGGAGTCCACATGTTTGGACAATATTAAAATGGAATTGCCATCATCTGAAGTAACCGAAGAACAAAATGACGACGTTAAAATAGGAGGAGGGATCAACGCTGATGATATTAAAATTAAGTTTGATAATGGACTACTTTGTAAGTAAATATTGCAAGGCAACTTCTAATAGAAACAACTCTATTAGAAGTTTCTGATTGTGCTGTTTGCAAGGACTGATGAAACATCTGTGACATAAATATAAAATACACAAGAGTTGGAGAGCATTTAGTATTTATATTTTTTTATTGAAAAACATAATCTCATACCATTACAAACATCAAGCTGTATTAATTCTTTGACATCCTATGTAGTAAATTATGTGGTTATTTTGAGAGCAATATGAGTATATGTTTCATCAATCTGTATTTATTTAAAAAAGTCACCAGGTTATAGTAAATAGTACGATTGTTACTCCGTATATATTTTGCCAACAGACTGTGAAGATTGTGAAGCATATTACATAGACTATTGTATTGAATGTAGAATGCTTGTCCAGATTTTGAACAAACATGCTTTAAATAATGTAGATAAGGGAGCACGAAAAGATATCCCAAATGATATTCTAGAAATTCAAGATTGTTTGGGACAAATTGGAATATATGCTTTAAGAATTATTCCTGAAGGTGTAAAATTTGGTCCTTTCACTGGACTCACCTCAACAGAATGTCCCTGGGAAATGACAGGTGAGAAATTTGTATTGGGCAAAAATAAATCGAAGCATTTGAATTGGATGCAGTACATTAATCCTACCAGGAATGCTTCTGAACGAAACTTGAGTGTCTTTCATTCTGAAGATAATATATATTATCAAAGCACTGGTCCAATCCAAGTCGGTGAAGAATTATTGGTGTATTTTGGTGAGGAATTTGGAGACAATCTGAATAAAATTGTCAGACTGGATTATGATATTACGAAACACACCACTAAGGACATATTTGCTTGCACATTTTGCTGCCTTGGATTCAGCGCGAAATCGCATTTGGTCAAACATAAAACCGTTTGTGAGGAGAATAAAACTGGAAACTTTTCAATTGAAGGTATTGTAAATATAGCATTTGTGAATTTGTCTGTTTTTTGTTAAATTCTAATGGGTGTGTTTTACACTCAATTCCAGAACTCACACAGTGTCAGGTTTGCAAAATCCACTTGGATCTGAAGGAATATTCAGCACACCATATGGCCTTCTGCTACGAGAGGAATGCCAGGTACGATTACTACTTATATGATTATACATGAGAAGAGTGTTTACACTTTGAGCTGAAATAAGAAGGAGAGTGAATAATTTAAATACCTCAGTTATTCCGGTATTGAAGCCCTTTCATTATTATTAGTTATATTTTGTGCAATATTCAATGAGTTCATGCTATAAATGCTCAGGACTTGTCATTACGTTTGAATTTCTGCAAAAGTTAAAATTAGGATATTTTAAAGACTACTGTATCTAATGTTAGTGCATGGGTTTTAAATATGATTGAATGATATAAGTTAAATTTTGAAGCTGTTGTGCTCCTAAAATCGTGGTGAAATTATAATATAATATGAAATTTTATCATTATTAATAAATAAGTGAGCTTGTTTTGCTAGGAAATAGCGAACCGAGTTGCTGTGTTTATTTCTTTGTGACATGACACATTTCCTTACATCTAACATCTACAAATATTTTATGTACGGATAGCTGAATAAATCTTGTTCCTAGTTACAATAGTTTCCCACCAACTCAGTTTCTTACTAGAAATGCAGGCAACGTAATCAATGAAATGAGTTTGAGAGAATAACTTTATTACATGCTTTTACCAAATTAGCCACTGTGAATGTTTCGTTTTTTTTTGTTTAATTTCATGTAAGATTGAAGGTTTTGTTATTGATGAATTTTGAATTAGAATAATATGCCACCTTGGTACTATAGGCGATTTGCAAGCGAGTAGAGTGCGCCCTCTGCCTGCAGAATAGGCATTATCGTTATATAAACATATGTATTAGTTGTATTTGATGAATGCTGCATGAGTAAGTTTTATCATTTAATTCATTGTATAATTCGTGTTTATCTCATAGAAAAGTATAGATTCATCTATTATAGTGCGTGTTTCTTTAACAATGAAGACTAAAATTCGATGTTCGAATACAATGTGCTCTATTGTCGGATGCAGTAATTCGTATTTTAATACTAACGAAAATATAAAGTTTTACGGATTTGCAGGAAGATGGTGTGAAAAAGAGAGAAGACAAATTTGGATACAACGCGTGCGACGTTTATCGTAAGTTATACATATATACAGAGAGATCGTAAATGGTTGACCGTGCCGCTTCATAGTCATGGTGTAATTGCCGCATATATCATATTCTGATTTGTATGTATTTCTTTCGTGCGACATCTATTATTTTACATATGAACTACTTTCAAGAATTTTTGTTAAATTTACTCGTTTTAATAACTCAAGAAATACATTTAATAATTGAGAATATCTTTATTTAAAATAATTTAATATCAAGATCGATATTGCATATAGGTAACATTACACATTTAGAAACATTATAACATATGTTCAAAATGAGATCCTTCATTTTGTAGACACACATTTATGCGTGTTTTGAGAGAATTGAAAACATTTTGAATCATTTCTTCTGTTACACTGTTAACAGCATTTGTAATAGCATCTTGTAGTTCTGGTAATGTATGTAGTGGAGTCTTAAAGATCGTGTTCTTTCAATACCCAAATAGGAAAAAATCCAGAGGAGTCAAATCTGGTGATCTAGGAGGCCATCTATTTCTGCTAATCAGTCGGTTATTATTAAAATATCTTTGGAGGAATTCAATTGTAGCATATGCAGTGTGGACGGTAGCACCATCCTGCTGAAAATAGCCAAATTGTCTTTCATTGTCGTCAAGTTGTCTAATAAATGGTTCTAAAAGAAGTGTTCTATATCATTCTGCATTTATTGTATCATGGAAGAAAATGGGCCCTATTATTCTTCTTCGTGATATTGCACACCAAACACCTATTTTAATAGGATGCGTGTCAGTTTCAATAAAAACATGTGGGTTTACGGATGACCCAATAATTTTGGGAATTGACATATCCACTTAGATGAAACTAGGCCTCGTCTGAGCAAAAAGTGATGTCCAACAAATTATCATCCGCAAGATTATTATTAAACCACGTACAAAATTGAATGCGTTTCTCAAAGTCTGTTGGCAACAATTTCTGTACAACAGATACTTTATATGGATGTAAGTGTAGTTTTTTAGTGGCGTTATGGACATGTTCCATAAGATAGTCGTATATGAACATAAAATCAGAATCAATAAATCAGTCAAAGTAATATTTTACCTGTTTGCGCTGATAGTCGCCTTAATGATTTCTTAGGACTCACGTCCAGCCGTTCTTGAAGATCTTCTAGCACTCCTCCTGTTAGTAAAGTAGGTCTACCAGAAGAGTGTTTCTTAGATATACTGCTAGTTTCTCGAAAACGACTAATAAGACGGTTGACATATCTTGTTGGAATTCCATTTCTGGGAATCGAGTATGGAACTGTTGACTACATGAATCAGTATCATTTCCACTTTGCATTCGGTAACAGTTCTCCGCTATGAAAATAAGCTCCGCAATAAACTTATCTTGTTCTTTCGTAAATGGCATTGTTGATTTCAACGCAACTTTAAAATTTTAAAAAATGGCCTTGAGAAAGACAATTTCTAATAATCAATTAAACGCAGTAAACCAAGGGAAAAAGAAACGACAAAAAGCTTATATGACTGATATAAAAATAAATGCAAGTAAGATTTCAATATAAATGTGTTGGATTTATTTCTTTATATCCACTCACCTTTTTCCATTGACGCCAATCTTTTTTTCGCACCTAGTATATATTTAATTTATTACTGCTATCTTCTCACAAATTTTGTGCGGATCTAAAGGTACATTTATCGGTAGATTTTCCACATAATAACTGCAGTGAATTATTTAAATAATTTATTAACACTGAATTTTATTATTGTGACATGGTACCGCAACGTTTTTTTGCCTTCCATTTCGATGTTTCCACACGCAAAGTTAAACCATAAGTAACAAGTGACATCTTAAAAGACAAAATGTCATATGTGTACGTTTTACATTTCGCTCCCTTTTGTTTCATTGGTTCACAGCGGGGTGTAGTGTGGAACAAGTGACGATGATACGTTTCGTCATGCGAATTTAAAATTTCCGCTTCGAAGGGTTTCGAGAATACAAAATATCTTTCGCATACGTGTATGAACCACTGGGATTCAATCGTATACGACTCCATCCGCATGAGTTCCAGAATAGCGGTCCAGGTCACAGTTGTGAATGAATGGGCAGATTGCATACAGCATAATAATTGGTAAAACATGCTGGACAAAGGATGAAAAGAGTAGGTGTTAAATTGTTACGTTTTTGTTCTTTGTTTTTGGAATTGGAGTGTTAATTTTTAGTTTTTGTTTCACCTTACCTATCTAATTAACTATTATTATTTCTTTTACATGGCCAACTGGATGCTAAGGCCGTGACGTAACTTTGATTTACATTGTTGAAAAGGATTGTGATAAGCTCAAAATATCGTCGCTCATGTAACGCCATCTAGTAGTAGAATAATGAACCCAAAAAGAATGGTTTGTTGTACAGTATACTCAAATATTACAATAAACTGATTTTCATACATTCATTAAACGAAATGTAGAATATTTACAAACAACAATGGTTATATATATTATATCCTCTGAACTCATTCAATCTTCGTGTTTTTGTACATGTTTGATGTACTTTTTTCCACTTTGGCACTACTACAATTTGCTAAATCAGTTTCTAGTTGGCACATTTCAGTTTTACGATGATAGCAAGGTGGTGCATTATTGGTAATAATTACAGGATTTAATTTTAATTATAATTATGGCGTCTTTATTTATCCAATAAGTGCAGTCTAATTACATAACTACAGTTGATAGTGTAGATATATTCATAATAGACCCACTTCCTTACTGATATTCTTGTTAAAATTGTACTAAATCAACCGTCAAGTATCTTAGAGTTCACATGTTCAGTCTTATTGTTAATACTAGTGATAAGTGTACCAATGCTGCTTCACTTCAGCCCGGCAGTTTTTCAATTAAATTTAAAAAATATTCCTGTTTCCATGTCTACTATTTATTTATTTATTTAAAGAAAAATACATGTGCACCTAGGTGTTGGCCACCTATATGTGCAATTACATTATAAATTCTAAGAAATGCAGTAACCTAATATGAATACATATTTCGCGTACAAAAGTGTACAGTTGTGGGAAGTTTAAATGAAACACCTCACGATGCGTTTCCTTTTCTAGGGCATCGAGCCAGATTGGTCGACTGTAGTAGATTATAAACGCTTGTGTAAATAAACTAAAAAGGGAAGAGCAAAGTAACCGAAATCTAAAAGAGGTCTTATTTTTTGTTTACAAAATATTTAAAAATGTATAAGACATACACACGACCACGCCAATGAAAAGATGTATGTTTATGTATTTTTTTTTGGAAGGATCACATTCCATATAATATTTCTGAGAAGAACGTCATTTATTCTGTGGTCTCTTTAAAATTTTCTTTTTCTATAAATATACCCAGAAGCATTTTAAGTAATTTTACAATATGTTACATCTCTATTTGTTACATTTATAATAAACACTAGATAATTTCAAAATAAGTCAAAAACAAACGTAACAAGCAATAAATCCATAATATGAAAAAAATTGTCCGTTGATTTATGTATTTATTTAACATGAATTTAACAAACAAAGAATAGATTTAGTATTTCTGTTAATGAATTAATAATTGCAGAGAAACTTTTTGTCTCTTTTGTCTTCTATCGGACGTAAATTTAATCTCGTCTCTTCCTCTACTTACAAATTTTTGTTACACCCCCTTCCTTTTAGGAATACATCTGAAATTTATCCCAAAACTATAATATTTTTATTTCTCTTATGAACGAAGTTATTTTACAAAAAAACATCTGTGTGAGCAGGTTGCACGACTTTCATGCGTGTACAGGTGGTGTCATTAGTAGTCGCTTCATCCATTCTCTTTTGTGTTTTAAAACAAGAAAAAACAATTAGTGTGAGGTTCATGGATGCTTGTGGCGCATATTCTAAAAATACTTTAAGCTCTGACTCACTTCCAGTTTCACCGGAAATACACGGAACTTAATTTTTTTAATGACTCACCCTATATATTTTTGGATTTTCTAGTACTGCTTTAAATTGTCTGTTCAACTGTTTTTTCTTTTTCAAAATTAAGCTAATAGTTTTGGAGTTATTAATTTTTTTTTTAATATTTGACCAAAACACGTGTTCGGAAAAAATCATTTTCACATTGTTTTTAAAAGTAAAAACATTGACTTTGGTGGTGCTTGTAGCCAAGAAAATTCTGCATCATTTGGTATAAGTTGCACTCGACAATATCTCAAAAAACTTTGTTTTTTCAAAGCCTACTTCCTGAAATTTTCACACACCCAACACTCTTTTTTTTTAATGGAACACGCAGTATTTTATTGAGGCATTTTGTTCCTTTTTTTATTCTCTTTCATTTTTCTTAACAATGTCCTATACCTATCTTTTGTAATTTCTGAGATAATCACTATAGGAGCAATTAGCGGTCAATTAATGAACTACGCGCCAAAATATTCGTTCAACCATTGGAAGGCAGGAATGGGGCCCAACTTCCTTAGCAACTGTCAAACAAAGTAAATGTTAGATCCAACTATCCCAAAAGAAATAATTTTACAGAATGAAGAGTATCGCATTTAATTCCGGCAATGTCCAGTTGCAGTATTTAATTTTTTACACTATTGGTTAACAACAAAATAAAATAAAGGTTATGTTTACTGACATATTTGAAGACGTCTGTCCGTAGAAAGCGAAGAGACTTCCCTCCATTAACATTTTCATCAAAGAAATAAGGTCCAATTATGGAACTACCCACTATTCCTCCCCACACATTTAATGACCAACGATTTTGAAAGTTTGCAGGTGTTATAACTAGCTGTCCATCAATCTCTTCGAGCTTGAATCGCCTTTCGCGTCCGCTTACAGTTTTAGTACAGTTCCCTGTAAAACGCCAAAAAAATCAATTTTGATTTTCTAAACTTTTGGCACACCTTGTATAGACAATTTAAAGCATCTTAACGTCAATCTGACTTTTCGTTGTTGAAGTTTGAAATTTAGATGCTATTTAGCGTAATACTAAGACTTGACACTAAAAGATTCATAGTGTTATTAGTTTTACACAAAATCATTATTAAAAAAGTAATATCAGATCTATTTAAGTTTTGCATAATTTGACCTGTCAATTATCATGGCCCACAAACGTCATTTCTGGGCTGTAATGTTTAATAATAGTCATACATCTTTTGACATACCTTTTGAGCTTTGTTATAATGCAAATTTGTGAACAGTGCATGCCCATTACACAGAAGAATCAAGTTTTAAATAAAATGTTGGTATAGAATAGTATATAATAATAGTAATAGGCTGATTTCATTGCCATAGTTCACTGGTTTGAGGTAATGTCGGATTTTGTGTATGTTTTAATAAATTTTAAAACTGTACTTACGTGCGATAATACACTTTAAGTTTACTTAATCATATCCGTTGGCATTGTTCATATATTCATATAGAATAGTATATTAAAATACAAGTAACAGAAGGCCTTTCATTCCAGCATGATTGGCCGAAGGAAAGAATGCTGGAATGGCCTTCTGTTACGAGTATTTTACACTATTTTCTCTGTTTCGGGTTGAATTTATATTATATATTTATAGAAAGATTGTTAAAAATATTCATTAAGGGAAATTTTGATAACGTGACGTAGTCGATTGGTAGCAATGATTTACATTTATATTTGACAGTTGACTTTTGTAAGAATTATTTGAATTGACAGTTTGCTTAAATTAGAAAAAAGTCTCATATTATATGTGGGCGGAATGTCAGACGAAGAGCGTCAATCTGCGGCACTAGAACTGCGGGACGGGGCCTCCAACGCCATAAATAATTTACTACCAGGTAAATCGAAAAGCAAGTATGAAAAAGATAATGAAAAATTTATGCCACCAACCTATTTCTACTAAAATAAAAAGTTACCAAAAATCGGTGTTAGAATGGAGTCCATTCTAACATCAAAATGGCTGCTAGAATAACGTTATTATAACACCGAAACAGAGAAAAGAAATGGTAACAATTGATAATAATAACACTAATACGTATCTGACAGGTACCACATTTCAATTAAAAATGCACTTTTCTTTCGTAATCTCCTTATTTATCGGCCTTCTGACATTTAAGCTTGACAATCGATCGATGAACGTGAATATATAGTCAATTAAAATTATGTGTGTATTGCACGACTGGTGCTATATGCCTTCCGCCAATTTTGACGTTTCCCGGCAAATGTCATGTCGCGAACTCAAACTGATTGGCGGTTTTGATAATTTATAACCTGAAATTGAATTTTTCGTGCGTTTAACTTAACCTAATCCGAACTTTGAGGTGTCACGGTCATCTGTGCCGATCCACCGCTATTTTAAAATCGAACCTAGTGCACGATAAAATATTCTAAACGTAGGCCTTATGGCAAAATGCTATGATGCACAGTCTTTTTCTGCACGTACAAAAATTTTCAAAAACTCCTTTCGGGCCCTCGTTCTCTCTTCGGAGACGTGAAAAATAGCCTAAGGCACATGGGACCGTAGTCCCCGTCACGTGACACTTTCGTTCCCACCGTAGATGGGACAGGTTCTCAGAAAAGTGTCGCCCCAATTCGTGAATTTTGGGGTATAGCTGTGCCGTATTAATCGTTCGTGTTAAAAAGAGCGCGATAATTGGCTTTTATATATTATAAAATTTTCAAGAAACTCTTCCGCCATTTTGTTTTTTTTTTGACATTTTGATTTTGGATTCGTGATCGGTGACCCAAGACACCCCCGTATCTAAAATTTCACGTTCATACGTCAATTTTCAAAAAACTCTTCCGCCATTTTTTTTTTGAAATTTTGACGTTGGATTAGTGATCGGCGACCTAATACACCCCCGTATCCTAAATTTCACATTCATACGTCAATTTTCAAAAAATCATTCGGCCATTTTGTTTTATTTTGACATTTGAATTAGTGATGGGCGACCGTAAAAACTCCCAAGTGCCTAATTTTACTTTTAATCAGAAGAGAAAGAAATTGATTTCAACCAGTTCCGCCCATTGTGCACGTTTGCGTAATCGTTTAAATAAAATTATTTCGTAGTAGGGGCACATAAATGTCGAAAGCAATCCTCCTTTTCCCCTTTAAGCAAATATACGATCTGATATTATCGTATTTTAATTCAAATCATTATTAAAATATTAATCGACCCCTGTATAGATGAAAATATTAAATCAAGCGGGACCGTTATGTATTGATCGGCAGTGCACATGAGATTCTGATATTTATTTTTCGCCCGTCGGGAATGCATTGACATCAGTGTACGTTTAAACGGCTATTTTTCTTACCAAATCCATCTGCAAACGAACGTTAATTTGCCGGTACCTTCGATTGCGTGCGACTGCCGACTCGAAATAAGCATGCAAAAGGTCCCGAGAAGCGGGTTCCTTAAGACCCCGAGTCTTGTTGGGCGCTCGCAACCTTCAAAATTCCGTATTTCACGGTTAAAATTGAATCTGTGGTGCAACTCAGTTCGCCTGTCAGATTGACGTTTCTCGGGATTTTTATTGCTTGTCACGTGAATCGTCATGACGTAAGCCATTTTTCTGTTAAAACATCGAATGCACGCTCCTCTTTAAAAGCCCGTATCTTTACAACCGCTCCACTTGGGAAGAAAATCTCTCCGGCGACCGGAAATTCAATGTCGCCCGTATACCCGTGCCAAAGGGCATCTTTCAATTTCGCGTATCCAGAGGGGAGTTCTTTCCCCCGCGTCACCAACTTTCGTCGATTTTGACGGTCGTTTGGCAACCATTGGCGACTCGGCTATTAGTATATATAACTAGCTGTCCATCAATCTCTTCGAGCTTGAATCGCCTTTCGCGTCCGCTTACAGTTTTATTGCTGTTCCCTGTAAAACGCCAAAAAAATCAATTTTGATTTTCTAAACTTTTGGCACACCTTGTATAGACGTATATTTTTGTCCACGAACTACTGTCACGGTGACAGGTGGAACGACAATTTAAAGCATCTTAATGTGAGTCTGACTTTTCGTTGTTGAAGTTTGAAATTTAGATGCTATTTAGCGTAATACTAAGACTTGACACTTAAAGATTCATAGTGTTATGAGTTTTACACAATGGAAGGACTAAATCATTATTAAAAAAGTAATATCAGACTTATTTTAGCTTTGCATAATTTAACCTGTCAATTATCATGGCCCACAAACGTCATTTCTGGGCTGTAATATTTAATAATAATCATACATCTTTTGACATACCTTTTGAGCTTTGTTATAATGCAAATTTGTGAACAATGCATGCCCATTACACAGAAGAATCAAGTTTTAAATAAATTGTTGGTATAGAATAGTGTCTTATTAATTTTATTTATAATAGTGAATTTGTAACTGGCTTCCGTATTAATAAATTAGTTTCACGTGTCTGCTCTGAAATTGTTCCTGTCAAAGTGAGTTTGCAGTTGCAGTGGCATTGAGTCGTCGCCTGTAGATCGTGCTCTGGCTATGTCGGTTGCTGAGACGATCCTATTACAATTTAAATATTTAGTAGTGACGCTGGTAGTTGAACTAAAAACAATAACCAAAAATAAAACAGACCGACGTGGGAATATCTGTGTAAACATTTTGCGTACACACACTGTAAAAAAAAAACTACAAAAAGGTAGTTCATGATTACAACCAATCCATCGAAATAAGAGCCACCAGCCTGGGACATGATCATCATGAACCATCATCAGAATGTTTGATTAACAATTTGATTTAATGGTGTATTTTCAAACATATCCCATTAAATGATTGAACGCTGCCCATACTTCAAACTTTCTACTGACAATCAAATTATTTTGTAGTAGTAATTGTTGAATTAGGCTGGAATATTTACTTTAATAAATTGAATAGTTAGAAAACAATTGTCATTACATTGGAATTTGATTCGTCTGTCACCTAGTAATAATAATATAAATCATATTTTAAGGTAATTGTCTAATATATAGGTAAAACTAAAATGGATCTGATAACACTTTTCTCATTAATATTTTAAAGTCTATTTTTAAAATAGCGAGACGAATTTCTGAACAGGCCACTTTGACAGTGAAATCTCATTGGTTGAAAGCAAGGCCAAATGACACCGTATCAATCTTGCTCACATTCTGTCAACTGACATTGTTTATTGTTAAGCCTTGTTGTTATTTCTATTATTTCCCCGTTATTTCATTATATACTTTACCAGTTCTATTCAGAGCTCGACAGTAATAGTTATCAGATATACTCGTAAGTTTGTTTTCAAGATTTTCGTGCATGTAATTTGGGACAGGGGCATATTCAGAAATTCGTCTCGCTACTTTAAAAATAGACTTTAGTCATTTCGCTGTATAAAATTTGTAATTTGATATCTTTTTGTGTCAAGGTCTACAATAAATATCGATGGAGCTTAAAAACATGACCAATGAAATATCAGACAGATGTCAGGGTGTTTAACTTTTTTTCTTAAATAATTGTCATCATGAAAGCAGTTCAGATTTCATCACGAACTGAAATCGATTGATCGTTTTGACGTTTTATAACCTGCAATTAATTTTTTGTGAAATTGCCAACATTAATCAAAAGTCAGATGGATTTTTCTGTCAATTCTGACGTTTCCTGTAACATCTAAGCCACCTAACGTGAATGTTGAGTTGACCAACATTTCGCGTATGCTCTAGTTAAATATATCGGTGTTAAAGTGATAATAGATGAGTAATGATGGCGACATAGATGTGCACTATTTTTTTTATTTTCGCTACACCCTTTAACTGTTACTTTATTTTATTTTAATAATATACTATGTTCACCAATTTTGATCAGCATCTGGGGCGTAATGCTTAAATTATTTTTCTAAGGAAGGGATGCTTTTGTGTAATAAAGAAGATCGCGATCATAAAGTCACTGATAATTAGTGAATTACCATGTATGATAAATTTTTAAATCGCATTGTCTTTATATTAGTAGTAGTTCCATTTTTAAAATAGTAATTACATTACCCTTTAAATCGTTAAATTAAAGGTGATATGTATGCATGATGTATTCGTTTCTTTGAATTACAATTAACGTAGGGCTTCCGAGACAATAGTCAATAGAAATAAATTTCTATTCTTTCCCCCCTTCTTTTTTTTATTTAGGACACATTAATTTAATAGAATATTTGCTCTTTTTGTTATTACAGTGGTCCATGAAACTCTACGAGTTTGAATTGCCCATAAAATGTTTAACATTTCTATAGAATTTACTGAAAGCTGATTACTTTGAACATTTCGTTGACATTCAGGTTTGATATGCACCTAGTCTAAGTTGAATGTAAGTAGGCCGAAAAGGTAAACCTAAGATGGTTGTATGATCAAGATTTGTTGTATCATATATACATTTCTTTGTTTTTTAAATTTGGTAGTACTCTAACTCTATTTGTCTCAAGTTTTCGGATAAAAGTTGCCCAAGCGTCAAACTGTTATCGTGGCGACAGTTTGATCTATTGCGAGAATGAATTGTCAAATTGAATGTCATTGTAGACATACCGTGCCTTCAATTAATTTTTTTTAGAATAACCTACGATTTCAATATTAATTTGAGAACACTGTGGAACTTTTCAATAAATTAACTTAACTATGACAGTAGTCAAAATGAAAAACATTACTGTAGCACAGTATTCCCAAATTAATATTGATATCATAAGCTACTCTAAATGTAAATTAAAGACGCAGTATGTATATTTGTATGTAGAAAGATGACAGAGATGTGTCCAAGCCATTAAAAATACGATAAATGACCGATACAATAGGAATAATAATAATAATTGATAATGCAATAAAATGTAAATATTAACGGTTATAATATTTATTTCAGTGGACGTTAAATGTTATTAATCATTGCATTAGGACGCCCCCTTTGCTTTAATTTTTATAACTACGATATTGGAAACTGTACCTGAATGACCGACAATGTAGAGTAATTACAACTGCAGTTCAGTTTGTTCTTGTTTATGAATGAAGACGCATATTAAACAAAATGTCTCTTAGAAATAAATTAAATATTATTGTGACATTTATAATTAGTGGCAAATGAATTTATTTATTAAGACTTTGCCCACAAAGCGAACAACATTTCTATACAATTTACTGAACGCTGATATTTAGAAAAATTTTGTTGATACTCAGGTTTTGTATCAATTGTGTGCATCTAGCCTAAGGTGAACGTAGACAGACCAAAAAAAAACAAGACGGTTCGGTAATTAAATCTTGTTTCAAGCCATTCGTTTTATAAAATTGGTAGTACTATGCCTTGCTTTGTGTCAAGTTTACGATAAAAATAGTGTATACTTCAAATTTTTTGATAGACTGTCATCGTGACATTTATACGACAATGAAAAGTCCGACTGCCGACGTCAAGATGTTTAACCAAATTGTGGTTCCACCTGTCATCGCGATAATAGTTCGTTCACACATAAACTTGTGAGGACGAAATGTCAGATTGACAGTGCTTAACCAAATTGTCTTTCGAATTGTCAAATGAAATTAACAACATAACATGATGAACTTTAAGAAAACATGTTTTAAACTTACAGGTCATTGAGAGAATTAATTAATATTCATATTACGCTTTAATAGTATACTTTGTAAAACCCAATCGAAAATCTTGCTGGCTCCTAATACCATTTAACCGAAAATGTACTTCTGATTAGTTGGTGCCTACCCGCAGTCGCATACTTTAAATGCTCGCTTTTATAACTGAAAATTGGTAAACGAAATTACATAAATGCTTATGGGAATCTTATTTGATGTATTTATTTTATTTCGAAGTGTTTCGGACACATCTGACAAATAAAGAAAAGTCACCCTATTATTTGTATGCGTAGAGTTATCGATGAGAAATGTTATTAAATGATCCCATTCGTAAAATGGCTTAAATTTATATAATTACGTCTTGAACACTGATATATTTCCAACATTCAGGCAAAACTCAGATGGTTCTTTATTTAGACTTGCTTCAAGTTGTTCGTTGTATGAAATTGGCCTGACTTTTTTGCGTCCAGTTTTAAGCAAAAAATATCCCGTACTTCTCCCGTGAGCTGTCATCGTGACGACATTTCGATGACATATATTATGAATAGAGTGTCATTGTATTTAACATATCTTAATAAAATATAGAAAAATCGTTATATTTGTTACTGTACTTACGTGCGATAATACACTTTAAGTTTATTTTATCATATCCGTCGGCATTTTGTTTATATATTCATATAGAAAAGAAGTAGTAACAATTGATAATAATAACACTAATACATATCTGAAAGGTACCACATTTCAATTATTATGCACTTTTCCTTCGTAATTTCTTCATTTGTCGGCCTTCTGACACTTAAACTTGACAACCGATCGATGAACGTGAATATATAGTCATTAATAACACGCAAACTCGTCATCGCGAGATTTTTTTACCGCATTCCTCTGCATAAAAGCCTTAAATGAATCGCATCTTCGACAGCGACAGACTTGGCACGTGGACAGTGCACTCAATCGTCGCGGAAAAGTCCGCTTTTTTGATTTCCAACCCTCTTTCCGGATTCTAAACCTCGACGGCCTGAAATTTCTTCGTCAAAGTGAAACTTTTACAATTCTTTCGCGCGTGCCTGTCATACCTGACATTTTTACGATTTTTATCGGTTGTTACGTGAATCGTCATGACGTAATCCATTTGTCTGTTAAAACATCGAATGCACGCTCCACTTTAAAAGCCCGTATCTTTACAACCGCTCCACTTGGGAAGAAAATCTCTCCGTCGAGGAACCCTTCAAGGTCGTCGGTAACTTCACGCCAAAGAGCAGCTTTCAATTTTGCGTATCCAGAGAGGAGTTTTGCGCCCCGCGTCGCCGGTTTTTGTCGATTTTGACCGTCGTTTGGTAACCATTGGCGACTCGGCTTTTATTATATATAATAACGAAAATTATGATGAGGAACGTATTCACTTTAATAGAAGGTGGCTTTGTCGATAAACAACAAAAAATTGAGAAAGCCAGGAGGGCGATTCTGAAAATGTCTTTCATCTAACCCTGTGTATGAATATGCTACGGATGAATTACATATTTCCTAATTATTCTGGATTCTAAAATTTGACTTATATCTAACTGACTACTAATTTTCATCGTACTAGTAGGGGGAGGGGGTGTTCGACTACACTTGCAAGTACCATAAACGTCTTATGCTTACTAGTTATTGCTTTTTCCGCTCTTTTTTCATATTCAATACTTTTTGTCCACTCAAACCGTTCCTTTATACTTTCGAAGGTTTCTGGCTTCGGGTGACTTCTACCAGGGATCGCTGTGCATAAAGTCTGGAAGTTTCTTTCAGCTTCACCAAAAACGTCAATCATATCTATTAACTCTTCGTAAGAATAATTCATTTGGATGATAACTAATGGCGATGCTGTTCCAAATTTGACATAAATGTTTACCGACTATCTTTAACAGTTGACTCAGGCAGTCGGCCGCATTCCAGCCTTTATTGGACGAATATTTGGGTGCATAGAACAGCGCTGGTAGTTCTTTATTTGACCGCTGATTGCTCCTATAGGGATTATCTCAGAAAATTCAAAAGATAGGTATAGGACACTGTTAACAAAAACGAAAGAGAATAAAAGAGGGAACAAAATGCCACAGTAAACTACTGGGTTTTCATTAAAAAAAAATTTTGGTATTCGAAAATTTCGGGAAGTAGGCTTTGAAAAAACAAAGTTTTTTGAAATATTGTTGAGTGCAATTTATACCAAATGATGTAGAATTTTCTTGGCTACAAGCATCACCAAAGTTAATGTTTTTACTTTTAAAAACAATGAAAAAATGTTTTTTTTCTGAACACGTGTTGTCAAAAATTTCAAAAAAGAATTAGTAACTCAAAAACTAATGACTCAATTTTGGAAAACAAAAAACAATTAAATAGACAATTTAAAACAGTACTAGAAAATCCAAAAATATATAGAGTGAGTCGTTTAAAAAAACGAAATTTCATGCATTTCGGTTGAAACCGGAAGTGCGTCAGAGCTTAAAATATTTTTAGAATATGCGCCCCAAGCAACCATGAATCTTCCACTAATTGTTTTTTCTTTACAAAAGAGCAATCAAAGAAGCGGCTACTAATGACTCACCCCGTATATGTGTGACACATTATATTAAAAATAATTTACACAATACATGTTCAAACATTTGTCAACGCTCAAAATAGTATTCAAAGAGAAACGCAAGTGTAACAAGAGGAGAAAGGATAAGTTTAGGATACCTATAATATTGGCTTTATATTACGCAGATCCATACTTCTAATAAATTATAATTATAATACGAAAAAATAAGATTGTGTATTGAGAACGGTTAATTTAAAGAAAACAAAAATTATTAATTTCAGTTAAATTTTAATAAGTCTATAATAAATTTATCAGTGACATCTAATAATTTGTTTTAGGCTATAAAAGAAATAGATGGAAATTAGGGGTTTATGGTAAAATTCAGATATCTTTGTATATACCTGTATTCAAGTAAAATAGCTTTTATATCCATAAAGAAAGAATATTTTCGTTGGCATCCATCTGAATGAATTACCTATTCATTCGAATTTCTGGTATATTATCTGATTTGTATATATGTTGTATTTTAAAACCCTTATTTTCCCATTTATAAATAAGTGTAGTCGACCAGTTCGGCGATGTACGCTAGACAAGGAAACGCATCGTTAGGTGTGTCAGTTAAACTTCCCACTAGTGTACGTTACTAAAACTAACTAAATAACTATAACTATAATTATTTCATTAAGAAGTAACTTGTGTCCTTAAAACATCTCCGTTGACGCCTCCAAGTTAATAAAAATAACTAATATTAAAAATACAAAATAATGGCTATTTAGCAAGAATTTTCCTTATACTAACTACATTTCGGATAATCAATTCTCATTTTCTGAGAATTCTAAATGGTAAGAACTAAATGACCACAACATCAATGTTTTTGCGTTGAAAAAACTCCTGTTGGTCACTCCGTAGCTTCCAGAATATATTTTAGTCAATATGTAGCATACATTAAATGAAACAACGAAATGTCTGTAGTATCAGAAGAATTTCAGTAGAAAGACAAGTAAAATATACAAAGGAAATGTCAAATTGCATATTTATGCAATGTGATTTTAAAGATTATTACCAAATAAGTTATTATGGAATTTTTCGTTTAATAGAATCAGCAAAATCTCAATTACATAACTCTTTGCACTCGCTCCTTAATTATTTTTTTTTTTACTTATTACCGTGACAATTTCAGTCATTCTGTATTACAAAATATTTAAAAAAAACAGATTTTAACATATCAATCTATTTTAGTAATTGTTTTTATAATGTTGACTCTAGCTTGACATTGAAAGAAATATGATGTCGAGCCACATGCGACGTAGTGTACAGTGGTAGGAGTTCAAGTAAAGTATTGATATCAAAAAACAGAGGTTAGATTAAATTTTTATTAAATGCGGGAACTTTATCCACCTCATTAAAGCGCATTAGCCAAATTAATGCCGCCCTTAATTGATGTTTAGCATGAGATTAGAAATATTTATTTATTTTCAGAAAGGTAATTCTACCGACACCACCGGTCAAACAAGCGTCAACAGCATTGAGCGGACGGAAGAGAAGCCTCCGTCAAATCTATAAATGTGAGCAGTGCAAGTACAGAACGAAGTACCAAGCAGATCTCAAGGAGCACACCAACAGCCATCATTACGAAGTTAAAATGCATACATGTGGGATTTGTAGCAGACGTTTCAAGACTAAAGGATTCCTCAGGCTGCACTTGAAAAATACGCACGCTTGTGTTGTAGATCAAAAGACAATATTTAAGTGTTCTCTCTGTGTGTTTCGAGCAAAACGTAAACGATCTATAAGCAGGCATATTAAAACTAGACATTTGAAGAAATTTGATTATAAATGTGATTTATGTGGATTTAGAACCAATAGCAAACAGCATTTACAGTTACATATAAAAAATAAACATATGAAGACATTGGATTACAAATGTGACTCTTGTGAATTGAGAACAAACTGCAAAAGAAGTTTAGAAATACATGTGAAAACGAAGCATTTGAAGGAATTTGATTACGAGTGTGACTTTTGTGAATATAAAACAAACAAGAAAAGTTATTTAAAAGTACATATAAAAACTAAACATCTAAATGAATTTGATTATAAATGTGATTCTTGTGAATATGGAACAAACTGCAAAAGTAGTTTAGAAAAACATATAAAAACTAAACATCTGAAGGAATTTGATTATAAATGCGAGTCTTGTGAATATAGAACAAACAGCAAAATTAATTTAGAAATACACATAAAAACTAAACATCTGAAGGAATTTGATTACGAGTGTGACTTTTGTGAATATAAAACAAACAAGAAAAGTGATTTAAAAGTACATATAAAAACTAAACATCTAAATGAATTTGATTATAAATGCGAGTCTTGTGAATATAGAATAAACAGCAAAATTAATTTAGAAATACACATAAAAACTAAACATCTGAAGGAATTTGATTATAAATGCGACTCTTGTGAATATAGAACAAACAACAAAAGTAATTTAGAAATACATGTAAAAACTAAACATCTGAAGGAAATTAATTATAAATGTGACTCTTGTAAATATGGAACAAATAGCAAAAGTAGGTTAGAAAGACATAGAAAAAGTAAACATTTGATGGTACTTGATTATAAATGCGACTCTTGTGAATTTGGGACAAGCGAGAAAAGTTATTTAGAAAGCCATATAAAAACTAAACATCTGAAAGAATTTGATTATAAATGTGACTCTTGTGAATTTGGAACAAACTTCAAAACTAATTTAAAAAGACATATAAAAACTAAACATCTGAAGGAATTTGATTATAAATGCGACTCTTGTGAATATAGAACAAACAACAAAAGTAATTTAGAAATACATGTAAAAACTAAACATCTGAAGGAAATTAATTATAAATGTGACTCTTGTAAATATGGAACAAATAGCAAAAGTAGGTTAGAAAGACATAGAAAAAGTAAACATTTGATGGTACTTGATTATAAATGCCACTCTTGTGAATTTGGGACAAGCGAGAAAAGTTATTTAGAAAGCCATATAAAAACTAAACATCTGAAAGAATTTGATTATAAATGTGACTCTTGTGAATTTGGAACAAACTTCAAAACTAATTTAAAAAGACATATAAAAACTAAGCATTTGAAGGAATTCGATTAGAAGTGTGACTTTTGTGAATATAGAACAAACAAGAAAAGTGAATTAAAAGTACATATAAAAACTAACTGCCTTATTAATAGACAATGTTAGTAACCACTAACATCATACTAAGTCGCTACTAAAAATTTTGGTATTAATACACGTTTTTAATAGTCAACTAGGCTTAGTTGCCAACTAAATTTTAGTACCGTGTTATAGCGTGTTTAAGAGGTAAAAAAGCTGTTAAATCTAACCTATCTTCGGTTTAGCGCCAAATTAAGATTCAAATGCGTCTTCGTGGTTGAGTGTTATTTTAAAGTATTTTTATTTCGTGGAATAGGAGGAATGGCAGTAAAGGATGTAAGTTATTTTAAACAAAGAAAATATTAAATAATAGTTTAAAAAAGAAAGAACTTTATTCAAAAGTTATATTTGTTTTCTTAGAACAAAAGAGCAGATCACAACATTGGGATGACCTGGAGAAGGCAACTCTAATAGAATGTGTAAGGGAAGAAGCCCACATCATTGAAAATAAAAGGAAGCTGACTGTGCTCAACTTTTTATTTTACTTATATAATTACAGTCTGTCTAAGTTTGTGTTTTTGTACATATGATAAATGTTTAAACAGTTACTCAAAAGTTTGTACGATAACATTAGTTGTAGGTAAAATTATACACATATAACTTATATTTTTTTCTTTTGTGATTAATATAATTAATTATGTATTCAACATATTTTATAGTTTGGGAAAAAAAGAAAATACAATAATTTACAAATACATATTATATATACTAAAAGCCGAGTAGTCAATGGCAACCAAACCCAGGTAAAATCGACGAAAAATGGGTACGCGGGGGGAAGAACTCGTCTCTGGATACGCGAAATTGAAAGCTGCCCTTTGGCGTGAAGTTACCGACGACCTTAAATTGTTCCTCGACGGAGAGTTTTTCTTCCCAAGTGGAGCGTGTGCAGAGATATCGCCCGTTGAAGAGGAGCGTGCATTCGGTGTTTTAACAGAAAAATGGATTACGTCATGACGATTCACGTGACAACCGATCAAAATCGTAAAAATGTCAGGTATGACAGGCACGCGCGAAAGAATTGTAAAAGTTTCACATTGACGAAGAAATTTCAGGCCGTCGAGGTTTAGAGTGCGGAAAGAGGGTTGGAAACCAAAAGAGTGGACTTTTCCGCGACGATTGAGTGCACTGTCCAAGTGCCAAATCTGTCGCTGTCGAAGGTGTGACTCATTGAAGGTTTTTCTGCAGGGTATAAAAATCTCGCGATGACGAGTTTGGGTGTCATTAATGACTATATATATTCACGTTCATCCATCGGTTGTCAAGTTTAAATGTCAGAAGGCCGACAAATAAAGATATTACGAAGAAGAGGTGTATTTTTAATTGAAACGTGGTACCTTTCAGATACGTGTTAGTGTTATTATTATCAATCGTTACTATTTCTTTTCTATATGAATATATGAACAAAATGCCGACGGATATGATAAAATAAACTTAAAGTGTATTGTCGCACGTAAGTACAGTAATAAATATAACGATTTTGCTATCTTTTATTAAGATATATTAATAAATACAATGACACTCTATTCATTATATATGTCATCGAAATGTAAATTTCATACAACGAAGAACTTGAAGCAAGCTTAAGTACAGAAGAACCATCTGAGTTTTGCCATTTGGGCCTGTCAAATTACGTTAGATGCACACGAATTATACAAAACCAAAATATCAACAGAATGTTGGAAATGTATCAGTGTTCAAGTTATAATTATTATATAAATTTAAGTCATTTTACGAATGGGATCATTTAATAACATTTCTCATCGATCTCTCTACGCATACAAATAATAGGGTGACTTTTCTTTATTTGTCAGATGTGTCCGAAACACTTCGAAATAAAATAAATACATCAAATAAGATTCCCATAAGCATTTATGTAATTTCGTTTACCAATTTTCAGTTATAAAAGCAAGCATTTAAAGTATGCGACTGCGGGTAGGCACCAACTAATCAGAAGTACATTTTCGGTTAAATGGCATTAGGAGCCAGCAAGATTTTCGATTGGGTTTTACAAAGTATACTATTCAAGCGTAATATGAAAATTAATTAATTCTCTCAATGACCTGTAAGTTTAAAACATGTTTTCTTAAAGTTCATCATGTTATGTTGTTAATTACATTTGACAATTGGAAAGACAATTTGGTTAAGCAATCTGACATTTCGTCCTCACAAGTTTATGTGTGAACGAACTATTGTCGCGATGACAGGTGGAACCACAATTTGGTTAAACATCTTGACGTCGCCAGTCTGACTTTTCATTGTCGTATAAATGTCACGATGACAGTCTGTCAAAGAATTTGAAGTATACACTATTTTTATCGTAAACTTGACACAAAGGGAGGCATAGTACTACCAATTTTATAGAACGAATGGCTTGAAACAAAATTTAATTACCGAACCGTCTTGGGTTTTTTTTGTCTGTCTACGTTTACCTTGGGCTAGATGCACACAATTGATACAAAACCTGAGTGTCAACAAAGTTTTTCTAAATATCAGCGTTCAGTAAATTGTATAGAAATGTTGTTCGCTTTGTGGGCAAAGTCTTAATAAATAAATTCATTTGCCACTAATTATAAATATCACAATAATATTTAATTTATTTCTAAGAGACATTTTGCTTAATATGCGTCTTCATTCATAAACAAGAACAGACTGAACTGCGGTTGTAATTACTCAACATTGTCGGTCATTCAGGTACAGTTTCCAATATCGTAGTTATAAAAATTGAAGCAAAGGCGTCCTAATGTAATGATTAATACCATTTAACGTCCACTGAAAGAAATATTATAACCGTTAATATTTACATTTTAATGCATTATCAATTATTATTATTATTCCTATTGTATCGGTCATTTATCGTATTTTTAATGGCTTGGACACATCTCTGTCATCTTTCTACATACAAATATACATACTGCGTCTTTAATTTACATTTAGAGTAGCTTATGATATCAATATTAATTAGGGAACACAGTAATGTTTTTCATTTTGACTACTGTCATAGTTAAGTCAATTTATTGAAAAGTTCCACAGTGTTCTCAAATTAATATTGAAATCGTAGGTTATTCTAAAAAAAATTAATTGAAGGCACGGTATGTCTACAATGACATTCAATTTGACAATTCATTCTCGCAATAGATCAAACTGTCGCCACGATGACAGTTTGACGTTTGGGCAACTTTTATCATAAAACTTGAGACAAATAGAGTTAGAGTACTACCAAATTTAAAAAACAAAGAAATTTATATATGATACAACAAATCTTGATCATACAACCATCTTAGGTTTACCTTTTCGGCCTACTTACATTCAACTTAGACTAGGTGCACACGCATTATATCAAACCTGAATGTCAGCGATATGTTCGAAGTAATCAGCTTTCAGTAAATTCTATAGAAATGTTAACATTTTATGGGCAATTCAAACTCGAAGAGTTTCATGGACCACTGTAATAACAAAAAGAGCAAATATTCTATTAAATTAATGTGTCCTAAATAAAAAAAAAAGAAGGGGGAAAGAATAGAAATTTATTTCTATTGACTATTGTCTCGGAAGCCCTACGTTAATTGTAATTCAAAGAAACGAATACATCATGTATACATATCACCTTTAATTTAACGATTTAAAGGTTAATGTAATTACTATTTTAAAACTGTAAGTACTACTAATATAAAGACAATGCGATTTAAAAATTTATCATACATGGTAATTCACTAATTATCAGTGACTTTATGATCGCGATCTACTTTATTACACAAAAGCATCCCTTCCTTAGAAAAAATAATTTAAGCATTACGCCCCAGATGCTGATCAAAATTGGTGAACACAGTATATTATTAAAATAAAATTAAGTAACAGTTAAAGCGTGTAGCGAAAATAAAAAAAATAGTGCACATCTATGTCGCCATCATTACTCATCTATTATCATTTTAACACCGATATATTTAACTAGAGCATACGCGAAATGTTGGTCAACACAACATTCACGTTAGGTGGCTTAAATGTTACAGGAAACGTCAGAATTGTCACAAAAATCCATCTGACTTTTGATTAATGTTGGCAATTTCACAAAAATTTAATTGCAGGTTATAAAACGATCAATCGATTTCAGTTCGTGATGAAATCTGCAGTGGCACTACGTGTGTCATAGATATCTATACATCGACTTCTGGCTACCTAATTCGTACCACGTGTGCATATCTACGATAGAAAGCGATACTAATTCTCGCCCAAATACATCGCCTTCAAGCGACAGCATTGAGGATCTCGCCTTAGACAGAGACATCATTGCTTGCGTATTTAGCAATGTATAAGAGTGAGATATAATAAATGGGAGTTAAGGCGGTAATAAAATATTTCAAATGTAAGCATAAAAGAAAACGTCAGATTATAATAATTATATGATGTGATAGGTAATAAAAATGTAAACATATTCGAAAATGTCTTATTCATTTGTAAATAGTACATCGTCCTGGTAAGTAATAACTAATAAGACAACTATATGCACTTATTATGCATAATGTGTATTGTAGAATTATATATTTTTTCATTTTATTTGTAGGTATTTTCGATAATATAATTAGGTAAGTCAATTAGGTACCTACCTACCTACTCAATAAAATTAAAATGAAGGTGATCAAGACCATTGGAAAGCATTCCTAGATTTTGCAGAATAATATCCAGTGTTGTTAACAAATAAATTCTATGCAGCATTTGGAAACTATGTGGCATCATGCCGGTGAACAGTTAAATAGTTTACGACATAGTAGGAAAGTTATAGAAAAGTGGAGAAAAAGTAAAACATTCATATTTAATATTTAATGATGACTTCATAAATTAATTTAATAATTTTCTGAAACTACAATCACAAGTTGTTCAAAATATAATGATATACTGATTATATTATTATCCAGTTTATTAATATGTATTGTATCGAAGTAACAGTGTGCAGTATTAATTGTTTTATAGGCTGTGCAAAGTAAAAGCTAAAGCTGCCAAAATTAATATGAATGCAAGCATTACAGCTGGTGAAGCTGTAGATTATCTTCCTCTTACAAATGCAGATAACCGATTACTAAAAATAATCGGAACAAACAGCATTAAAGGTGAACCAAAGCAAAATAAAATTGGTAATTGAAGATTGTACTAATTAATATCTTTTTTTTTTAGTCACAAGAACATATAATATGGTTATTGCTTATTCGATTGTATTGCGAATGCCCTCAACAAGTGCGTTAGAAGAAATCAATGTACTACCTGCTCACCAATATAAATATTGTTCTTTTGGAGTGTCTGACAAATTATTAAAAAAAAGTGACGAATCACTCGATGTAATAAAAAATATTGATAACTAATTACACACTTAATTCTATCTTAAGTAATTTAACGAATGTAATAAATTCCATAGCTCAGTCTATGAAAATGCTGGCAAAAATTTGTAATGTTTACTTTAAATAAAATGAGTATATTATTCAAAATACAATTTTATTAAATTGTGTTGTACAACATTTCCCTCGTTAATTATTGTCCATCTTCATCATCTAGTGGTATATCATAATTGTTTTCCAACTAGGCATCTACATATTATATATACAAATATGATGCAATATAGAGCACATATTAACAATTAAACCAACTTTAATCGAGGCGTAAAACTTTCTTCAGCAGTAATCACATTGATGTGAATAAATAACATTGTGGTAAACACATATACACTTATAATAAATATAAGATATTTCTCCACTTGTCTTGAATTTATGTGATAATAAGGTTAATACTCCAATTAAACAAGGACTTTTTTTTTTATTATTTTATTTTATTCAAGTATAAATTTGAAATTTTTATTAAAAGACTTGGTGATTTTAACGGCTTTCAACTTTAAGACGTAATATTTACTAAAAATTGAGTCAATACTTTTAGAAAACGTAATAACTAACCGAACATAACCGAATGCCAAGCGATAGTCAAGCAAGAGACACACATGGTACCACTTTTTAAAACTCTCGCCTGAAAGTGTAGCTATCTACAATCGACAAGGATCGCTTTAAGTCGATCGCACACGTAGTCCCACCCCTGAACTGCTTTCATGATGTTGACAATTATTTAAGAAAAAAAGTTAAACACCCTGACATCTGTCTGATATTTCATTGGTCATGTTTTTAAGCTCCATCGATATTTATTGTAGACCTTGACACAAGAATATATGAAATTAGAAATTTTATACAGCGAAATGACTAAAATATTAATGAGAAAAGTGCTATCAGATGCATTTTAGTTTTGCCTATATACCGTGCCTTCAAATACTTTCCGCATTAGAGACGGCCATGCTTTTTTTTTTAATGGTTGGTGACAGTGCATAATTTTAATAGTTTGGTTATGTCATATAAATAATACCGCGCGATCATTTAAATTCTAAATTAGAGCAGGCTGTGAAATTTAAATTAAGTTGGTATATAAGTACCGCGCGATCATTTAAATTCTAAATTAGAGCAGGGTGTGAAATTTAAATTAAGTTGGTATATAAGTACTAATTTACGATTTGAATTGTCAAAGTGACGTTTCAAAATGTTAATTAATCAATAATTGACATTCTGGACAATCTAATAAAAAAAATCCCGCCTGCTATAATTTAGAATTTAAATGATCGCGTGGTACTAATTTACAATTTGAATTGTCAAAGTGACGTTTCAAAATGTTAATTAATCAATAATTGACATTCTGGACAATCTAATAAAAAAAATCCCGCCTGCTATAATTTAGAATTTAAATGATCGCGTGGTACTAATTTACAATTTGAATTGTCAAAGTGACGTTTCAAAATGTTAATTAATCAATAATTGACATTCTGGACAATCTAATAAAAAAAATCCCGCCTGCTATAATTTAGAATTTAAATGATCGCGTGGTACTAATTTACAATTTGAATTGTCAAAGTGACGTTTCAAAATGTTAATTAATCAATAATTGACATTCTGGACAACCTAATAAAAAAAATCCCGCCTGCTATAATTTAGAATTTAAATGATCGCGTGGTAATAGGCGTCTATAATTTGAATTTAACTATGTCAACTGTCAGAAATTGAAGTTTTCAAAAAATTAGCATGTACACCAACATTGATTACTTAAAAACTTCAAAAACAGCCTACTCTAATGCGGAAAGTATTTGACGGCACGGTATTAGACAATTACCTTAAAATATGATTTATATTATTATTACTAGGTGACAGACGAATCAAATTCCAATGTAATGACAATTGTTTTGTAACTATTCAATTTACTAAAGTAAATATTCCAGTCTAATTCAACAATTACTTCTACTAAATAGTTTGATTGTCAGTAGAAAGTTTGAAGTATCATTTAATGGGATATGTTTGAAAATACACCATTAAATCAAATTGTTAATCAAACATTCTGATGATGGTTGATGATGATCGTGTCCCAGGCTGGTGGTTCTTATTTCGATGGATTGGTTGTAAACATGAACTACCTTTTTGTGTTATTTTTCCTTAAATACTTAATAAAAATCACAAAATTATCCAACAATTACGAATTATATTCTTTTTACAGTGTGTGTAAGCAAAATGTTTACACAGATATTCCAACGTCGGTCAGTATTATTTTTGGTTATTGTTTTTAGTTCAACTACCAGCGTCACTACTAAATATTTAAATTATAATAGGATCGTCTCAGCACGATCTACAGGCGACGACTCAATGCCACTGCAAACTCACTTTTACAGGAACAATTTCAGAGCAGACAAATGAAACTAATTTATTAATATGGAAGCCAGTTATAAATTCACTATTATAAATAAAATTAATAAGTCATACTATTCTATACCAACATTTTATTTAAAACTTGATTCTTCTGTGTAATGGGCATGCATTGTTCACAAATTTGCATTATAACAAAGCTCAAAAGGTATGTCCAAAGATGTATGATTATTATTAAATATTACAGCCCAGAAATAACGTTTGTGGGCCATTATAATTGACAGGTTAAATTATGCAAAACTAAAATAAATCTGATATTACTTTTTTAATAATGATTTAGTCCTTTCATTGTGTAAAACTAATAACACTATGAATCTTTTAGTGTCAAGTATTGGTATTACGCTAAATAGCATCTAAATTTCAAACTTCAACAAAGAAAAGTCAGACTGACGTAAGATGCTTTAAATTAACTTGAGTTAAAAAAAAATGTTTGTGCTATTTCCATCGTTTGTGGAAACTTGATATTCCAACGTTTCGGCAGTCCTTCTACTGCCGTCATCAGGGTTCATTTTTGTATAACTACTTTACCACTCAACTAATTAAGAAAAAAAACTATTAGCAAAAAAGGAAAGATTATTTTGACGTTAAAAATATTTGACATAATTTGGCAAATGTCAAATCCACACCTTTTTTTATAGGTTCAGTGTGTATGCGCAATATGCTATTTTTTTCGTGTTAGTTAGTAGTAGTAGTTATTATTCTCCGGTCTCGGAATATTCATCTACTTATCTGACAAAATAGACCATATTCAAAGAACATTAATAAACATCAAGGAAAGAGCGTTCCATTAAAAATAAACATCTTATATGGCACAATGTACTTGCCGGCTTTATTAAGTACGTGTGTATACATTGAAGAAACTAGCAAACCCCTAAGAGTCAGAATAAAAGAACACCAAAGAATGGTCAGCTTAGGGGAAACAGAAAAATCGCAGCTGGCGGAACATGCTTGGGAAGAAGATCACAACATTGCATGGAACGAGGCGACAATCCTGGCCAAACAAGAACACGGCCATAAAAGAAAAATTACAGAAACAGCGTATATGAAGATAACACCTGACACGATCAGTACGCCCAGCCTGGAGATCAAGAATATCTGGCTCCCTATGATGATAGAATGTGTTAACCGAAGACCGGCAGCCACGAGACCGGAGAATAATAACTACTACTACTAACTAACACGAAAAAAATAGCATATTGCGCATACACACTGAACCTTTAAAAAAGGTGTGGATTTGACATTTGTCAAATTATGTCAAAAATTTTTAACGTCAAAATAATCTTTCCTTTTTTGCTAATAGTTTTTTTCTTAATTAGTCGAGTGGTAAAGTAGTTATACAAAAATGAACCCTGATGACGGCAGTAGAAGGACTGCCGAAACGTTGGAATATCAAGTTTCCACAAACGATGGAAATAGCCCAAACAATTTTTTTAACTCAAGTTATACTTATCCATCGTCAACAATTTCACGTCATGAGTTACAAATTCGGTATGGGCCCGAATTAAATAGGTCTTTCAGACAATATGAAAAGACTAGGATTAAACTTGCCAAGGAAGCAAACCATCTAACCTTCCTTTACAAAGCAAGACAACACAACGTCATCCCCAAGGGCTTAAGGATTAAACCTCCAGTCCAAAGTCAGAGAGCACAAAGGATTGCAAAAAGAGCCAGTGAAGCCTTAGTTAGGGAAAGAATCAACCATCACCGACTCGCAAAAATCAGGATCAAAAAACAATGCGAGGATATTAGGCAGAAGATCAAAGACGAAACCAATGAGCAAGATTATGAGCACATCCTTCAAGCAGTGGAAAGAAGCTACCAAAGAACAAACAACCAACATAAAGAGATACACAAGAGAAAACTGAACACCCTAATATATCAACAAAGAGAGACAGAAACACTAGATCCCTCCAAGACAGTCATCAATCTGTCAAGCAAACAGTTAAACAACCATGCTATCGAAATACTCAATAAAGGCATGAAGTTTGCAGTAGCAAAAAATCAAATTCCCACTATGGACATCATACTTGGCGCGGAAACAGCCGCACAACAAATAGAATCTCCAGAAGCAGCGGATGAATACCGATGGAAGATTAGAACAGCTATAGAAGATGCTAGATCGAGGAAAATCAAGCACAACACCACGAGGGAAGAACAACGCAGCCTCAAAGAACTAAAAGCAGATAGGTCTATAAAGATACTACCAGCCGACAAAGGGAATGCAACAGTTGTAATGGATGTGGAAACATACAACAACAAAATACAGGATGTTCTAAGGGCAGGTAAATACAAAGAATTACCGAAGGATCCCACACCATCAGTAGAATCCAGAATATATAGAACATTGTTCAAGTACAAATCAGCCTTCCCGAACCAAAACATCAGATATAGACTTACACCACACTATAGTAAGCCGCCGCATCTATATGGATTACCCAAGATCCACAAACCTGACATCCCTCTGAGGCCAATTGTTAGCTCCAGAAATTCTCCGTGTCATCCACTAGCCAAGTTCCTACTGGGCATAATTACCCCAATATCAGGAAATACACAATCGGCAATTTCAAACACTGAACACTTCATCAACAAAATCAAAAACATAAACATTGTGGAAGAAGATAAATTGGTGAGCTTTGATGTTACTAGCCTGTTTACCAATGTACCAACAGGGCCTACACTAACAATAGTCAAAAACAGATTCTTCTTGGATGCCACATTGCATGAAAGAACATTGCTTAGTGTGGAAGCAATTGTAGAACTGCTGGCCATCTGAGTTAACACAACCTACTTCCAAGTTGGCGAAAAATTCTACCAACAAGAATTCGGAATGGCTATGGGTTCCCCACTATCTCCAGTATTGAGCAATATCTACATGGAAGACTTCGAACAAAGAGCTATGGATTCGTATAACCTAAAACCAAAGCTGTGGCTAAGATACGTAGACGATACCTTTGTCATATGGCCACACGGGGAAGATACAATAGAAGGATTCCTGCAACATCTGAACAGCTTAGAAGAATCCATAAAATTCACCATGGAACTGGAAGCTTACAATAAGATTCCATTCCTAGATGTCCTGATCAACAAAAACGATAAAGGCACACTAAAAACAAAAGTATATAGAAAGCCTACGCACACAGAGCAGTACCTACATCACGATTCCAACCATACTCACAATGTTAAGGTTGGAGTCGCACGCTGCCTATACGATAGGGCACGAACGATATGCTCGGATGAAAGAGATAGAGAGGAGGAACAAAGATCCATTACTGAAATGCTTCAACGAAATGGTTACACGAAGAAAACGTTGTCGAAAGCCAAAGAGGTCCGGGCACCACAGGACACAACCCAAGAACAACAATAAGAAAAAGTACATACCACGGTCATCCCGTACGTTAAAGGGCTCTCGGAAAAAATCAGAAGAATTGGCAACAACTACAAGATTAGAACGGCCACAAAAACAATAAACAATAATAGGTCCGCTCTAACCAGAACAAAACCCGACAACGAAGACCAGCAAACAAAGAATTGCATATACAAAATACCATGCGAGTGTGGACGATCATACATTGGAGAAACTAGCAGACCCCTAAGAGTCAGAATAAAAGAACACCAAAGAATGGGCAGCTTATGGGAAACAGAAAAATCGCAGCTGGCGGAACATGCTTGGGAAGATCACAACATTGCATGGAACGAGGCGACAATCCTGGCCAAACAAGAACACGGTCAAAAAAGAAAAATTACAGAAACAGCGTATATGAAGATAACACCTGACACGATCAGTACGCCCAGCCTGGAGATCAAGAATATCTGGCTCCCTATGATGAGAGAATGTGTTAACCGAAACAGGCAGCCACGAGACCGGAGAATAATAACTACTACTACTAACTAACACGAAAAAAATAGCATATTGCGCATACACACTGAACCTATAAAAAAGGTGTGGATTTGACATTTGTCAAATTATGTCAAATATTTATAACGTCAAAATAATCTTTCCTTTTTTGCTAATAGTTTTTTTCTTAATTAGTCGAGTGGTAAAGTAGTTATACAAAAATGAACCCTGATGACGACAGTAGAAGGACTGCCGAAACGTTGGAATATAAAGTTTCCACAAACGATGGAAATAGCCCAAACAATTTTTTTAACTCAAGTTATACTTATCCATCGTCAACAATTTCACGTCATGAGATGCTTTAAATTGCCGTTCCACCTGTCACCGTGACAGTAGTTCGTGGACAAAAATATACGTCTATACAAGGTGTGCCAATAGCTTAGAAAATCAAAAATGATTTTTTTGGCGCCTTACAGGCAACGGTAATACAACTGTAAGCGGACGCGAAAGGCGATTCAAGCTCGAAGAGATTGATGGACAGCTAGTTTTCTTTCTATTACTACATAAACTTTTCTTTTTATTGAAAATATCTATTTATGCAACTCTGCCGGAAAACATTCCCTTGTAAGTTTTATTCTACTTCCATTTAATTCACATGCAAGGGAATATCATCTTCTTCAGACATATCTAGTAGAAAAACAAAGTAAAATAAGATACTTATAACTATTGCTTTAAACTATACCTCCATTTTCTATGTTGTCATTCCTAATGATGTTATGCATGGCAGCAATTGCTACAATTGTTGGCATGGTTGTTTTAAATTCAGCCCATTAAAAAAGCAACGGAATTTGTTTTTCATTATCCCAAATAATCTCTCTACAACATTACATGTAGTAAATGGGCTACATTGTATCCTTTGGCATTTGTTTGGGGGTTCAAGAGTGGGGTAAAGAGGTGTCGATAACAGGCATATCCATTATCCCCAAGTATTACACTATCTATTTTGTCATTCTGTAAAATAGAGCAAGTTACACTACAAATATCATTATTTACACAGATATACATACTTCTACTTACTTGAACATTTGAAGAATAGTACCATATACGATTTTAAAACAATAAGAGATTGTCACCTTCAGGATTTTTGATTTTTACTTGTGTGCCATTTACCGCACCAACATTATTTGGACACCGAGCAATTTATAAAACTCTCCTTTCATTTCTCCCAATGTATATTTCTCTTGGAAAATTAATGAATTCTTGTCAGTGTCTAGCTATTGCCTCAACAACTTTTTTCACAACCGATCTCACTGGTGGCTGTGATAGATCATGAAGTTCAGCTACGACAGAAATTTCTTTCTTATTTATTTCTTTTTTAGTATGTATTTCTACCTACCTATATCTTATCCATAAGCCCCTTGAGTTAAATAGCGTATAGTGTACTTGAATATCTGCTCTAATTGGTAATCCGTGAATACTATTTCCCTGTTCAATTTCATCTATAACGAGACTAATAATAAATCTTGCAACTTCTATACGCATTCGATCATGTTTTTTAAAGGTAAGTCGTCATATACTTCGAAAGGATTCTTTCTTGCCAAGTACACTTTTGGATTGCGATTTATTACAATCTCTACTTCTTCCACCTCATATAATTTGTCTTGGATATTAATTAGATCTCCCATTTCACTTATAAAAAACACCAACCCACATACATAATCTTTACTATTTTCAATTCACGCGCACTTTTGGTCTGCTTTTGACAGAAACTGATGGATTTGCTATGTTGCCAACGCAGAAATGCTATTAGAATAATACTAGTTAGTAGCCACTAAATATGCGACTATTAATAGGTACTGTTACTATTCACTTATAAATAGGGTGTTAGTGGCTACTAACTAATAGCGTACTAACACGCTATTAAGACATGTCTATTAATAAGGCAGTAAACATCTAAATGAACTTGATTATAAATGTGACTTTTGTGAATTTGGAACAACCTGCAAAGGTCATTTCAAAAGACATTTAAAAAGTAAACATCTGATGGTGTTTGATTAAAAATGCGATTCTTGTGAATATGGAACAAACCATAAAACTAATTTACAAAGACATATAAAAACTATACATTTAAAAGTATTTAATTATAAGTGTGATTCATGTGAATATAGTACAAATGACAGATGTAATTTAGAAAGACATGTGAAAACCAAACATTCGAGGAAAAGTGATTTATGTGGATTTAGATCCAATAGTAAACAGCATTTAGAGTTATATATAAAAAATAAACATTTGAAGCGAGTTAATTATAAATGTAATTTTTGTGAGTTTGAAGCAAACCTCAAAAGCCATCTAGAAAGACATATAACAACTCATTTGGATTTACAACAAATAACTACCAATACTTAATAATAAAACGATAATTAGCCCACACAAAATAACAGCGGTTATGTGTATTCAGAATAGGTACATCTATCTAACAAGAGACTGCCATCACACTTTAACTTGAGTTAAAGATCACTGCAGCAGTTCACGTATCTCCTCTGTATAATTTCATAAATTGAATATCCGATAAGTTATACTTTTTTTTCGCTTATAAAAGGGACGTAAACGACGTGTTAATCATAATTCCTCGATATTTTTTAATATAATCTTTTAGTAATAATAATAATAATAAAATAATATACGTTTGTTTATTTATATCAACAGGTACCATAGTTGCTCGATATTTTTTAATATAAACTTTTAGTAATAATAATAATATAATATTCGTTTGTTTATATATATCAACAGGTACCTTATTATAATGTTTTTCGATGTTTGTACACATTTACATATTAAAAAGGTACTTTTAATTCTAGTATTATAATTAAGGATGTCTATATTGTACTCACCTGTAGATATTTGTCAGAGTGCTTATAACGTCAGAGAAAGGATAACTACAAATTTTCAGAAGACGCTTTTAAAATGGCCCAATATCAAAAGAAATACATTTCACGTATATTATTAATTCATAGCGATGACCACTAGAGACGCTACATGAAATAATAAGTATAATATTGGAACGATAGCTTCATATATCCGTCCGCGCAGAACTTTTGGAATGACAAATATACCACATACTAAGTACCTATAACGTCATCTCTTATAAATGGAACCTTAATACTCTACCCAACTCTACCGCACCTTTAACTGTACTGAAAGTAAGCAGGGCAGTGTTATCAAATACCGTTCTGTCATTTAGGTTAGAGCCCGCCAAATATTTTCACACGTGTTCTTTATTAATTTTTGCCGTTTTTTAATCCTGCTTTTTACAAAACAGTTATTTTCATAACTAAAAGACGTTTATTCATATACAATTATGCCAAAAGCGTGTTGTAGTCGTTGCAAATCAATGATTGCATCTACAGTTGCACAGTTTGAAGCAGAACGTGACCATGGTGAACTTGTATTACCTTTATCTTCAATACGAGAGGTAAACAGCACGAATTTTTGTCATATACTGTACTACAATTATTTATATGTTTACAACGAGCATCTATAACTTTGGGTGTAAGCTTGGCAACTATAAGTAAAATTTCATCCGAGGTCAAACAAGGAAATGTGCTTGTTAGTCCCAAACGCAAGCGTGACAAAGGGAAGCCTGTTGTTGATGTTGATAACTTTGCTGAATGCACTATAAGAAATGCTGTGTATGATATGCACAGAAACAGTAAGTTTTCTGAAATATGTATTGTACTAAAATGCACTTAATTTATGAATAATTCAGAGCAAAATATTACTCTCAAATCCTTGAGTATTGTACTTCGTGAGAGGGATATTTTCACAGGTGGACAAACTTCATTGTGGAAAGTCCTCCAAAATATAGGCTTTCATTACAAAAAGGATGATCCAAAACGAGCACTAATGGAAATACCACATATTGCTTTGAAACGTGTAAACTTTTTATCAGAATATAGTCGTATAAAACAGTCTGGAGATTATCAGTTTGTTTTTACTGATGAAACATGGATATTTCAAGATACGATCATGGCAAGATGAGGATGTAAGAAGCGTTCGCAAATCAAAAATTGGTGGAAAAAGGTAACAAACTGATTCTATTAGTTAATTAATTACTTACATATGCATATATTCTAGATTTATTGTATTGCATGCTGGAAACTCAGATGGTTTTATTGATGGTGCAGACCTTGTATTTCCATCTGTAAGTACCTCTGGTGACTAGAGCTTAGAGTTGCTCTCGTACAGACGTGTTATAAGGCGGTTCCGCGGAAATTCCGTAAATTGTGTATTTACTGACAAACTTGTGTATTGAAATTTATACTTAGAGAAAGAGAAAAATTTCGAGATTCCAATTATATGATAATTATGCTTCTATCGGTAGTCGTTCGCGTGTAGTGGACGTTTTTAAATCGGAGAATTTAAGCTTCAGAGGTCCGACAGATGTTTATAATTCTGTGCGTTAATTTGTGGTTCTGTCGCATAATGATTTATATCGAGGGAAAGAAAAAAAAAATCCCGGTTTTAACTATGTGTTCATCATGATTGTGCTGTTAATGGTTGGCGAGTAATTGACGTCTTCATTTGTGAATTTTTGCGTCAAGGACTGAATAGTAACTGAAAAGAAAAAAGAAAAAACCATTTGTCGGGTAAAGAAGTGCAGCTGTGAGGTGAAATGTTTTTTTGAGGGATTGGCCTGGGCGTTTCTTTTGAGCGGTACTTTTTTGCTCAGTGTTTATGTTTACGTTTATCAGTATGATCGTGTGACAATATAAGATACTTATAACTCGATAATAGTTAATTACTGGATTTGACTTGGAATGAGTGGTTGTGTTAGTTGTAGTACGTGTGTGTATGTGACGAATTTTACGAGCAGCACGTGTAAAAATTGAGTTGGAATTAATATCATTATATACTCCAAATTTTATGTTGTTTGCCTTGAACTATTCCCAGAATGTCTACCGGAATTACAACTAGATCACAAAAAATCAAGGATATTAAAAATCAAAAGGATGGAAAACTCGTCCAATTCCAATACCGGCTACATATCCATCGTATCTGGTAACGTAAAGGAAATGGATGCTGAGAAAGACCTTATAACTGAGCTGAGGGATAAATTAGCGGCAGCAACATACCGAGTGCAGGAACTGGAAGAACAACTTTCACAACAATGTAATAAAGTTATTTTTTTTAAAAATAAATGTTCCCACCAGAAAGATACCATAGAGACACTTCAAAAAACCATTAGTGATACAACAGGACAGAGAAGCAAAAATATTCTAGTCCATGTTGAGGTACAAACCGAAACAGATACAAGAATGACCGCGAGCCAGACTGAAGTTTTGACGATACAGAAGAACGGTACTGAAAAAACTTCTGATAACAGAACAGTAGGGCGAATCGGATCTGATATGCCACCGCATGGGAAGACATCTACAGCGGAGCAGGAGGGAGCCACTAACTGCAGAGGATATCAGAAGGAAAAAATCGAGAAAGGAAATGTTCAACACATGTACAGCACGGACAATAAAATTGGTGAGAAAGATGTCCATAAAGTAAGATATGGAGGTGCTGTGACACAAAATATCCCTCATCGTAACAATGGGCAGTGTCGTGCGCGAAAAATATTGGTGCTTGGTGACAGTCATGTTCGCGATTCTGCTATAATTCTGAATTCAAGCTTGGGAGAACATAATTGTGTGGTGCAAACAATCTGCAAACCCGGTGCGTTGTTTAGAAGTATTGTTGCTGATATTGATAAGTTGGTTGGGGGTTTTGGTCCTGAGGACTATGTTATTGTAGAAGCGGGTTCAAATGACATATTAAGGGGTGTAAGATTCAAAATTGATATTGTTAGCGAATTGATTGCTAAACTTGCTCACACGAATGTATTATTTTTAAGCGTACCTTTTGCTAGTGAACGCACAGTACTGAACAGTTTAATTGCTGATTTCAATTACAATCTTTACAAAGTATTGTTGTCATACGATTGTGCCAATGTGGGTTTTATTGATATAAATAGGATAGTAGGCATTAGTTTTAGAAATACTGACGGCTTTCACATAAGCAAAAAGGGAAAAAGAAAAATATTTCATTATATTGTCCGATCTCTTGATTTATATATCTCTTGTAGTGGGTCTGTAAAATGTTTTATAAATACTAAAAACTTAATCCAAGTGAATGTGAGTGATGGTTGTGAGAGTTCAAATTTTTAACACACGACGAAATATTAACGAGAAAATGTAAAAAAACAGACAAACGTGTCCATAGTAATAATTGCACAATCAACATCTTACATCAAAATGTACAATGTATAAAGAACAAAATTGATACATTAGAGGTATTTTTAAGTGAATGTGATGTGAATGTGGCATGTTTTTCTGAGCACTGGGCAAAGCGGGCTGAGATGAGTAGTATTAATTTATGTAATTATGAATTAGTTAGCTCTTACTGTAGGAGTCGGAGTAGGAATGGTGGAGTTGCAATATTCAATCGAGTAGACTGCCAATTGCGTGCTATAGCCTTGAAGTTTTTGGAATCTTTTTGCGTTGAGAAGCAGTTTGAGGTCTGTGGAGCAACTTTCATATCTCCTGATAAACAGGTAAAATTTAAATTACTGAATATATACAGGTCTCCAGATTCAGATGTCGAGCTGTTTTTTCAATCTCTTGGTGGGGTACTTCACAGGATATGTATGGATGCTAATGTCGAGGTAGTTGTATGCGGTGATTTTAATATTGACCAATTAAAAGATTCAGACCATAAGTCTGATTTGAATAATCTACTATCCTCCTACGGCTTCGAAAACTTAGTTAATGAGCCCACTAGAATTGCACCTAATTCATCCACACAAATTGATTATATGTGTTCTAATTGCTCTCTTGATTCTGTCTGTGAAGTGGTTCATAATGGTTTATCTGACCATTCAGGTCAATTATTTTCTAAGATGCACAATTTGGGAAAACTAAATGTAAACGCACCTGTGAGCGGGAGATCTTATTCCAAACAAAATTACGACACATTTGTAGCTAGTATATCCAGAGAGAGTTGGAATGAGATCTTCTTCGTTGATTGTGTTGATGAGGGCTTTAGGTTGTTTGTCGAAACTTTAAAATTTTATATTGATATTTCTTTTCCTATTAAAAATAAATCAATTTCGACTGACCAAAATCAGTGGATTACTAATGATATCCGTACATCGAGTGCTAACCTAAAATATTTGTTTCGTGTAGCTACTAAGTCACAAATTCCAGCAGACTGGGAGTCATATAAAAACTTTAAGAAAGAGCACAGAGCGAATATTAGAGCTGCTAAGCGACTGTACTTTACAAATCAAGTTTCTTCGGCTCCTAACAAAACAAAAAAAATCTGGAGCATAATCAACAGGAATGTTGCTACATATGCCAGAACGTCTCCTGATTACATACAATCTGAGGAGGGCACTTTTTATGAACCTTGTGATATTGCTAATGTATTTAATGAATATTTTGTAAATATTCCTGTTACATTAAGTAAGAATTTGACACATCGTGGTCAGAACAGCGGTAACATATTCGAGTCTAGCTTACATCCTACAATGTTTGTAGAGCCGGTAACACCGGAAGAAATTTACTTGATTATAATTAATTCGAAGTCCTCAAATAGTTGCGGCGTTGACGGTGTTTGGAGTGGTGCACTAAAGGCTTGTGCTGATAATATTGTCACGCCTTTGGCCTTTTTAATTAACAAGTCATTGTCAACAGGAACTTTCCCTACAATTTTTAAAACTGGTAAGGTACTTCCTTTATACAAGAATGGAGATAGGGAGTATGTGCATAACTATCGACCCATTACATTGTTGTCTTCCATTTCTAAAATACTCGAACGTGTAGTCTTCAACAGGGTTTACAACTTTTTCATTAAATATAATATTCTTTCTCCGAAACAACATGGCTTTCAGAAAGAACGTTCGACTAACACAGCAATGTTAGACTTTTTAAACCAACTGTATTGTGAAATGGATTTGTCCAAGAAAGCAATTGGAGTTTTTATGGACTTAAGCAAGGCCTTCGATTTGGTTAATCACGAACTATTATTAAATAAAATGCATCACTATGGCCTTCGAGGAGTAATTTACAGTTGGTTTTCTTCATATCTTTGTGACCGTCGTCAAGTGGTTGAGGTGGAAGGCAAAAAATCGGGCTATCTTTACAGCGAGCGTGGAGTTCCGCAAGGCTCTGTCTTGGGACCTCTACTTTTCTTAATATTTATTAATGACCTACCTACCATTTGTACGGAGGGTAGCTTGGTCCTGTTTGCTGATGATGTGTCATATGTGTGTGCCGGTGATGGTATTGACGAAACTCTCGTAACTGTGAAGAAAATGCTGCGTAATTTTTCCAGTTGGTTCAGTTCAAATGAACTTTGTTTAAATGAAGATAAGACTGTCTTCATGAACTTCACGCCCAGATCTAAAACGGTAAATTACAGTTACCTAATAAAATTAAATAAGAAATCCTTGAAACAGGAAAAAACAGTCAAGTTTTTGGGCTTGTACATTGATTGTGATATGGGCTGGGATACACATATTGATGGCCTCTGCGGTGGACTGTCATCCGTTTGTTATGCTTTATTCAGGCTCGCTGGATTGGTGACCGGGGATGTGCTGTTGACTTATTACTTCGCTTGTTTTCAATCTAAATTGACCTATGCAATAGCTTATTGGGGAAAATCTGCGAAATCGCGACGAGTTTTTCAAATTCAGAAACGCGCTTTACGAAATATGGCTGGTGTGCCAATGCGTTCTTCTTGCCGACGGCTATTTAGAGAATACAACATACTACCGCTGCCGTGTTTATACATTTTTCATGTTTTGTGCCTTGTTAAAAGTAATATTGGAAACCTTGCAAAAAATAATTTCAACCATAATTATCATACAAGGTATGGTAGTGATTTTTTAACGCCTAGGCACAAAACAACGACCTTCGAGAGTAATCCCATGTATGCTGGAATTAGACTGTATAACAAATTAGGACCTGAAATTAAAGACAGCATAAATATAACTATATTCAAGCGGAAGGTTAAATCGTACCTTCATCAGCACTGTTTTTATAGTGTGGATGAATTTTTGGTGGCCTAATTTTTTATTATACTGTGAATTAGATGTAGAGGTGTGTGTGTTGAATGTTTGTATGTAACTGCTAGTTAGGTTTTTTGAATTGTAATGTACACATTTTGACATATCCCATGTCGCTGTATATGTGATCTAAGGGACAAATATATTATTATTATTATTATTATTATTATTATTATCATGGAGAGATGAACCGAACTAACTATTTGCGGTGGTTTGAGCACCAACTGCTTCGCCATCGTGAAAGGCCATCTGCAATAGTTTTAGATATTGCTAGTTACCATACTACAATTTTAAATAAGCCACCCACAGCTGCATCCACCAAAGCTGCCATTCAACAGTGGTTAACGGAAAACAATATTGAATATGATGAGAGTTTATTGAAAATTCAACTGCTTCAATTAGTTGACAAGTGAGTAGCATCAAACTGTTTTCATATATCTTTATCTATAAAGTTTAATTTTCTACAGAAACAAACCTTGCGCTGTTTATGAAGTAGATCAGCTTGCACAACAGTACGGTCATATGATACTCCGTCTTCCATCATATCACTGCATTTTTAACCCCATCAAGCACATTTGGGGTACAACAAAAAGTTATTATGCTACACATATTGGAGAGCATGGGCGATGTATAGAAAGTAGTGATGCAGAAAAAGTAACTATTCGTTACTCGAGTACTCGGTACACGACGAGATCCGAAGTAACGAATATCGAGATAGAAAAGTATTCGTGATTAGTTACTTTAGGTACATTATTTTCTTATCGTTATGCGGAGCGCGGATCGCTGTACTGTTTCGGGTAGAGAGTACTCGAACCTCAAACAGGTATTATATTTAACAAAATTGCAAAAGATTTTACAGATGTCTACCTTACTACTCTGGATTTATTATGTGATGCCATCTTACCTTCAGTAGATGAAAGTATGAAAAATTTCTGTTTTAACAGTAAATTACAGTTTACATCTACATATTTTACGATTTTTATTTGAATTACTTGAATGGAAATATGTTATTCCCCGAAAATAAAAGCCTATAAAAGAAATCCTAAGCGTTTTTTTCTCATTTATCCCTTGCATTTTTTGTAACTAGTGTCGAAGAGAAAACGTGATTTTGTGTCCAGAGATTTCAGTTTTAATTGAGGTGAGTATTACAAACAATATATTTATTAGATACCATACAAATATAATTTAGTTTATAAAAGCAAAACAATTTTATAATGTTGGTTTAGTAGTTATTCTGCAGTTTTACATTTTAATTTTTGAAATATGTTTTATTAAAGGACAATATGTCTACGTCTTCATCGGAATCGCAATCCGTATCTCAAAAAAGAAGTCAAATTTGGATTCATTTTACTGCTGTCTCAAATGAAAAAGCAAGATGCAATTTATGTAAATCAACTTATTCATATAAAGGAGGGACAACTTGAAATTTAAAGAAACATCTTTATTCCAAACATCCCACGCTTCTATTAGCCGACTCTACATCGAGTGCTCCTGTTCCTTCACGTTCTCCAAGAGAAAATGTATCTGCAGCTGAAGGTATAATAATTAATGCGTTTTTTTTAATTTTTCACTTTTATTAAATGAATGCATTTGAACTACAGGCATTCCGTCCACATCTGCCTCTACTTCGTCCTTACAACCGGATGTATCAGATACATCTAGTAAGACTAGTACTGATGTTTCTACGCCGACTTCAGACTCGTCTATAGGAACTCCTCCTAAGAGAAGAAAGCAGCAGACAAATTTAACAGGTTTTGTTTCGCGCCCTATCACTTTGCCCCGCCAACAAAAAATTAATAATCTTATTTTAAATATGATTGTGAAAGATCTTCAGCCTTTTTCAATTATACAAGATGAGGGCTTTAAAGAACTACTTAAAGAATTAGAACCATCATATAAAATTCCTAGTAGGCCCACTTTTACTAGCTCTCTTCTGCCGCAAAAATATAATCAAGTTGTAGAGAAATTAAAATTATTGTTAAATACAGTCGAATTTGTGGCTTTGACCACAGACGCGTGGACTTCTATCTCTAATCAAAGTTACATTGGAGTTACAGCTCATTTTATTACTTCAGATTTTATTTTTCATTCTTCTTTGCTTGATTGTTTTCATTGTACTGTTAGCCATACTTCTCAAAATTTAGCAGAAGAGGTACGAAATGTTGCAAATAGATGGGGCATTAAAGATAACATTTTTGCTGTTACTACCGATAATGCTACCAATGTAGTGAAATAATAATAATAATAATAATAATCTTTATTAAATTCAGTGGTGTAAATATACATAGAATACGTCAAAAATCGGTCACATAAATTCAAAAGACATACATACATACATAAAAATATATAAAAAAATATGGTAAATCCATACAATCTTATACCTGATACGGTACAGTTAAAAACTCCTGAATAGAGTAAAAGGCTTTGCTTACGGTGTAATTTGTCAAGTTTCGTTTCAGTTGGCTGTTAGTCATTCTTTTCACAGTGTTCGGGACATGATTGTATATTTTCATACACTGCGTTAGGATTTGTCTCTGCACCCTAGCCAGATGCGTTCGCGGCTGCAACAAGTCATTGCGTTCATTTGTCCTAGTATGCTGTGCATGATTCACCTCATATTTCTTAAAAAAATCATTGTAGTTCGCCTTCACAAAAATTACTGCCTCAATGATATAAAGAGACGCCAGAGTAAGTATTCTGTTTTCTATGAATACCTGTTTACAGGAGTCACGAGGTTTCAAACTGAACATAGCACGTACGCATGCTTTCTGTAATTTAAAAATTCTACCACTGGCCGCAGCGTTTCCCCAGAATACCAGGCCGTATCTGAGGCGCGACTGCACACACGCATAGTACACCGTTAAAGATGCGTTCACACCGACATCTCTTGCAATCACTCGCAATGCATAGCAAAAACTGCTCACCCTTGCCGCGAGAGACCCAATATGAGGTCCCCAGGAAAGTCTACTGTCAATCTCGACACCAAGAAACGGCACCCGATCCGCACACACGAGCGTTTCCTCCTCATGTCGGACAATCAGATTCCCCGCACCCGCGCCAAAAGACATTAGTCGAGTTTTCTTGATATTTAGCTTCAAATTGTTACGCTCAAACCACAATACCAGATTCAAAAAATTGTTCTCCATAGTCAGCGTCACCTCTTCCAGAGTACGCTCTCTTAGTACGCATGAGGTGTCATCCGCATACAGTACTGCAAGGCCACTCACAACAGTAGGAAGGTCATTCACATACAGCAGGAACAGAATCGGTCGGAGTATCGAGCCCTGAGGAACCCCACACACAATGCCCCGCCAAGGTGATCTTATCTTTATTCCCGATTCGTCATTGGTTGACACGCACTGCTTTCTGCCGACTAGGTAGGACCGCATCCATTCCAACGCCACGCCCCGGAAACCCATTCTTTCAAGCTTATCCAGAAGCACCCGATGGTGTACACTATCGAAAGCCTTTGACAGATCCATGAATGCGCAGGCCACCACATCCTTGCTGTTCAAGCCATGTAAGATCTCCTCCAACAGCTGGAAAACTGCTCTCGAGGTCGATCGCCCCTTTATGTATCCATTCTGACCCCTGTATAGGACATCGTGCGATCTCAGGAAGCCTACCACTCTAATGCACACCAATCTCTCCAATACCTTTGAAATATTTGATAGAAGGGCAATAGGTCTGTAATTGTGGAGATCACTCCTGTCTCCCTTTTTATGTATAGGACTTATAATTGCATATTTCATTCCGTCAGGAAACAACCCATCTCTGAAAGACATGTTTATGATGTGGGTTAAAGGTGTCACAATTTCGTCAGCACAAAACTTCAGCACAGACACAGGTATGCCATCATTGCCCGTAGCCTTTGAGTTCTTTAAGCTATTTATAGCCTCCATAATCTCTTCGGGGTATGTCAGATGCAATGAAAAGGTATCGGATACATACTTTACATTTCCCATAGAAGCTGTGTTATTCTTCTTACCGTCTTGACCGGACTCAATGAAATGTTTATTAACTGCTGTTAGAATATCCTTGGCATCAGCAGGCTCACCGATATCACTAACCCTAAAGGGATCCCTTCTATCACGACCCTGAAGTTGACCGATCACGTCGCAAGTTGCCCTGCCCTTATTGGTGGAATTCTTGATATATTTCTCATAAGATTTCCGCTTGGCTTGTTCTATTTCAAGTCTTAAATTATTACAGAAAACTTGGTACAATTTTTTATCAATTCTATTATTTCGATAATCTTCATATAACTGTCTTTTCTGTGTTGACATAGTTCTTATTCTGTCCGTTAGCCAATTGTGTTTAGATTTTTTTGAAATATCAACAACTTTCTTGGTAACGTTTTTATTTATGGTTGTTGCCAGTATTTCCGTAAATTTTTCATACGAGCAATTTACATCGTTGAATAATAAAACTGGGACCCAATCAACTTCTCGCAACTCTTCCTTTATTTTCTTTAAATTGGTGTGAGAGAAAACTCTAATTTCCTGTCTAATGGCACTCCGCAGCACCGAATGCTGCATGCTAATTGTCAGGCTCTGGGCATAATGATCCGATAACGCGGAGACCAACACACTACCACTACAGTGGGGATGATTAGTAAAAATATTGTCAATAACTGTCTTTGATCTGTTGGTCACTCTTGTTGGCTCAAAAATACTTTGTCGTAAGTCATATCTTCGCACTAAATCCAAAAAATTATCAGAAACCTTGTCCTGCCTACTTAGATCGATGTTAAAGTCACCGCACAAAACCAGCGTGTACGTAACATTGACCGACACATCGCTCAAAATCCCATCCAGTATATGGAGAAATTGATCCATACATCCCGACGGCGGACGATATACATTGATTATAATCAACTTATGTCTCTTGATTTTAACAGCGCTGCATTCTAAAACCTGTTCCTTGCTCTTTAGTTTCAGAGACGAAAGTTCGTCGAAGTCAATCCCATCACCGAGTAAAATACAAGATCCGCCGCATGGAGATGTCCTTGTAAAAGAGGACGCCATGACGTAACCATCAATCAACAGATCCTCGCGAGGCCTCAGCCAATGCTCAGTCAACGCAATTACATCCACCTTTGTAATTAATTCTTCAATAAAAACCAGAAGTTCGTCAGCCTTATTCCTCACACTTTGTATATTCTGGTGCAGTAACGTAAAAGGAAAGGCTCCGTTTATTATCTGTCCAAATGAATTTTCTTCTGTTGGTTGGAAGATATCACCAACGCCTTTTTGTCTATCTATTGGGCTGCTAGTAATTTTGCTTTCCTCCGCCCAAGATCCAATAAAAAACGATTGATGCATGTACCCAGGGGCCACAAATTAGGATTTTTTACGTCTTCCACCATATTCACCGGAACGGTTAACTTCCCAGGTAGCAGAGGTACGTTATATTGACGTCAGTTTTAGGTACTTCATATGACGAATAAGACGTGTTATATGACGTCTACAAGACCAAATTCTAACGTCAATTTGTCACAGCCACAAGACGTCATATTACGACGTACAAATAACGTCTTTAAGTGACGTCGTATGTACGTTTATATATAACGTACAAATAACGTCTGTAACTGACGTCGCGTGGACGTTTATATATAACGTACAAATAACGTCTGTAATTGACATCATATGGACATTAACTGAAGGTGTAACAAATATGATGGGTTGACCATGCACAGGCAGATTCTACAACTATAAGAATAAGAAAAAACTTTACTTAAATATTTGTTAGAGAGTTGTCAGTATTTTATTCAAAAAGATAACAGAAAACGGATCCGTCCATGATTCATCGAGCTCGCCGTGTTAATTATTGTACAATGATGTCATTTTGAACATTTATTATGAATTGAATAAAAAACTGAAAAATCTCATGTAGTTCTAATTTTTTGCTGAAACGTTGTAACACAAATATTTAAATAAACTTTTTTATTATTTATGGCCGTAGAAGCTGATAGTGTGTAGTCAGCCCACATTTTTGCTTCACCCTGAATATAACATACAAATAACGTCTACAATTATATGGACAAAAGCGTTGTATGTCGAAAGTCTGGTCTGTTTAGTCACAACTATATGGATAGTTCCAAAACAGTTCTCATTTTACTGATCACACATTTTAGCAAACATGCTCCATAATTCCAAAACTATCTTAAAAATGTCCGAAACTCTAGACCTAAACACATACTATATGCATGTTTTCTTCTTCAAAATCGCTAAAACTGTAGATTCGGTTTTACGCCTACAGAAAGCTTTTAAGAAAATATACGCTGAAGTACTAATAGATTTGTTTGGTATTTACAATAAAACAAGAAAAATATACTTGAACTATTTTTAATGAAGACTAACATATCTGAATATAATTTACAAACTACTACATACCTTTTATAGCAAATGAAATAAGAGTTTTTTATAAAACAACACATAGAAAATAATACAGTTTCTGATATAAAACATAAGTAATATGTAATGAACAAACTATTAAAAAATAACAAAACGTTTTAATTCGTCTAATATAGAAAATAAAATTAAAAACAAGTTTCTGTTGCAAAAAGGAAAGTATAAATTATTAACAAACTATCAGAATATAAATAACTTCTACAATGCATGTATTATAGGAAATGAAATCCAAGATGAGTTATTAACAGGTATTAACAGGTCATCTTTTTCTCTTACATCAAAAAAAAAATAACAATTCCACAACATCCACATCTATACATACTTTTAAAAATCTCAAAATTACCCATGTTCATTCAATGCACACAAAATATTATGAATTCTATCCATTTTAAACAATTACACTATAATTGAAACAATGTTATAATTACAACAATATTATATTCAATTGCTTTCTTACCAAATTATTAAGATTTTCTTTTTCTTTAATAAAATTTTCCAAGCAGTTTAAATCATTTTCATTCTGTAATGGCAAATTTACAGGAAGTTCAATACATCCAGTAGGATGAGATATCTTTTCTTTTAACAATGCAATAATTTGAGTATTTTGTTCCTTTATATACATTGAGGTATTTAATACTTGTTTTGGAAACAGTGCTTCTTCTAAATGCCTTTCTAATTTTTCTTCTTCTATTGAAGAAACAGGAGTATTTTTACCACTAAATGAATTATTATCTACAAAGATATTGCATGTGCAGGATTTACAAGAAAAAAATAATAATAATATTGGTATACATACTTTTAACTCGAAAATCATCTTTTCTCAACTCATCATTGGCACTAAGCACAATATCTAAAATAAAAATATGTTTATCACAAAATTTTACATTTAACATAAAAATAATTAACCATCACCATCTATTAAATCCCCTTTTAAGGTGGTATTCCTTAACCTTGGTGGTCTTGAATGATAATCTTCATCATCATCACTTGAAATTGAATATAATCGCTTCCTAGGAATTCTTCTTCGTTTTGTTACTAAATTATCTGTATCACTTTGTAGGTCTGAGGATATTTCACAAACTTTTAATTTTTTTATAGCTTTCTCATAATCATCTACAGATAGATATACATAGAAAATAAAGCTTGATCAAACGTAATTTTATTTCATTTATACCTGTTTCATAATAGCACCGTTCCACATTGTATAATTTCCAATTTTTTACATCTATTTCTTCAGAACTTTGAAGTATTTTATTATAATCTTTTTGTTCTTTAACGGGCGGCCAAAATACTTCTTGTTTACGTGGAGTTAACCATGAACTATTTACAATAGCTATTCCGCCACCATCAGCTTCTTTAAATTCTACAATGATGTACATCTAAATAAATATGTAGAATGTAATCATCTATTTTCATGAAATGTATACATACCATATTCGACACACCGTTAATTAAAAGATTAAAGTGCACAAAACTAATGACGACGCCAATAAGATAAAAAAATCATGAAGGATAAACCAAACCAAACAACTTTACCAAACCTCTAATAAAACAATATGGCGATATGCCCATAAATGTGGCGTTTGTCTAACCGTCGTCTAACGAATATCAAAATACTCTCAATCGAACATAGCCGAATTGGGGCCGAATGTAGAAACTGAACAGGACGTAATAATAGTGCGCTATATGAATAATTAATCACTGGTTTATTTTAGCACAAAATGTTTAAAATATTGAATTAATATTATTGTAGTTTATTATATTAAAGTAGGTAATCTATTATATTAAGAAAGGTGATCAAATTAATAAAAAAAATATTAAAATTTAAATATAAAAATTTTCTATTATGAAGATTTGGCACACTGTTTAGAATAGTATTATAATAAATATATTTTGCACTACGTATTATAAACAATTTCATTTATATTAATCATGACGTCAGAAATTAGTCTAATAAATGACGTCAAATTTGCGATATTATCTGACGTCAATAGTTCGTGAAAATATGGACGTCTAAATTACGTCATCCATTTGTCATTTGACGTCAAAGACCAATAAGTACCTAAAACTGACGTCAATATAACGTGCCTCTGCTACCTGGGTTAAAAGACGCATACTGGTCTGGATGCTTCGCTGTTAGTTGTTCACATTTTATATCGGTAAATTTATTATCCTTTAGGTGGTCACAAATGTCTTTGACCACTGTACCCTTCTCCAGCCTGTATACATGCAGATACGCATATCTAGTCGCACCCTTTAAAGATGAACTCTGGGCCACTCCATGTATTACTCTTGGACACCACTGTATACCCATCAACATCCACATTTGTAGGCATCATGAAAGTATCATTACGCAAAGCATCAGCGTAATTTAAACTAATATCTTTACTTTTTAAACTCTTTTGTGAATTTTTTTTATTAGTTTCTTTGTTAATGCTTTTCTGTCTTTCTTCTACAGCAGCTCGTTTTTCATTTTCTTCGATAGGAATTTTGTTCGTATCATCTGTATCTTTTTGCTTAGTGTCGTTAAATGTTGGAATTGGATTCGCGCCGCGTAAAGTGATACAGCCATCTCTCGGAGAAGGAAGAGTAAATTTCTTTATATCAGATAACGCAGCTTTCAGAGCGCTATTTTCTTCTTTCAAATTGATTACTTCTTTTTTAAAGCTACAGATCTCTGTCTTAAAATTGCAGATCTCTGCATTTAAGACAGAATTATTTGTGTGTAGCTGGAATATCTCTTTTCTTAATAAATTAATAACTTCTTCCGTAATAGAGTTGACGGCGTTTTTAACTTTAGTAATTATGATATCATCGATATTTAGCATATTAACTTTGTCCTCACCTATGCTTTTGATTATATTATCCGGCCTAGAAGTGAGGTTAGCTTCAGGATCGCACTGTTTACACCTCCAGATTCCAATTTTCCCGGAGATTTTTAGATCAGATAATTCATTTTCTGAGACATTGATACATTTAATGTGAAACACTTGAGCACACGTGTCAGATGCACACATAATATGTTCATCATAACGAGATACATTCTGTGAACAAACCACACACCTCGGCATGTTTACTAATACTCTAGAATACAACGAATATTATGTTGAGTAGTAAAGCCTTCAAGGTCTGAACTCTATTAAATTGTGTGCATGGACTCACGTTCCATGTTTTGCGCATACAATTAATTTAATTGTTCAAAGTAGTCTCAAAGAAATTGATGCAATTCGCAACAAAGCTAAATCTATTGTTGAATACTTTCATAGAAGCACACAGGCTACTGAAAAATTAATACAAACTCAAGGTCGTCTAAACCCAAATTCTGTCCCATTAAAATTAAAAAATGACGTAGCTACTCGTTGGAATTCGACTTATTATATGTTCCAAAGAATTATTCAAATACAGAATTCTCTGACAGTTACAATAGGATTATTACACAATCCTGTCGAGTTACTATCAGAGGATGATTGGACCTGCTTAAAAGAGGTGTGTAAAATATTGCAACCCTTCGAACAGATTACGAGAGAAATGAGTTCAGAAAAAGCTGTAACACTGTCAGAAGTTCTGAATATTGTGCGAGGATTAAAATTGGTTTTAGTCAAATTTAAAGAAACAACTAATACCTTGTCAGGTAAAACTTTAATTAACAAAATGCTTGACGATATTGAAAAAAGATTTGCAAATGTTGAAATCAACGAGACGCTCGCGAAAAGTGCATTTTTAGATCCAAGATTTAGAGAAGGAGCATTCAGTTCCGAACTTGCTTTACAAAAAGTAAAAAAAAAAATTCAGGATGAAGTGATCCACTTAATAAATGAATGGCCACAAAGTGAGGCAGCTACTTCTACTTCTCTAGACGACGATGACGACCCTGATACACCTGACGAAAGTATTAGTAATGTGACGAAGATTTAGTTTGGCATGAGTTTGACAAAACGACTACTTCAAAAAAAGTGGAAAGTCCTACTGCACTGGCTCTCATAGAATTTAGAGCATACTTGTCAGAGGAACCATTACACCGAAAAAAAGATCCTCTCGAATGGTGGAAGTCTAGACAAATAGTTTATCCTAGATTATCTAAACTAGCTAAAAAATATTTAACTATTGTAGCGACATCGGTACCTTCCGAAAGAATCTTTTCAAAGGCGGGGCAGTTAATTTCAGAGAGGCGCAATAGACTGAAAGGAAAAAATGTTGAAAAAATCATGTTTTTACATTGCAATAAACATTTATTCTAATAGTATTGTTAATGTAAATTTATTTGATATTATTATTATTGTTTTGTTTTTTATATTGGTTTTTATTGAATAAATATTTTTGTTAATTTTATCAAATTTTTACACAGTTCACATGAATTCATTCATCATTCTCAACAGCATACATCAATTTGTCATTTTAAAAATTCTTCACTCTTAGGTACCTATTCTTCGACGGGATACTGGAAGCAAAGCGATATTCTAAGAAGCAAATGAGTACTCAGTAACGAGTAGTGTACCTAAAAGTAACGAGTAGTTACAAGTACCGAAAAGTAACGAAAATCTGCATCACTAATAGAAAGTGTACAACAAACATGGCCAAATTCCTTAAAATCTGTCACACCAGAGACTTGGAGAAAAACAATACAACACGCAGAGAATGAAATATACAAATGGTGGGAGAGGGAAGTTGCAGTTGATCGTAAAGATCCTGGAGAATTTATTATTAATGTGAATATGGACAGTTCAAGTGAAGATGAAACTGTCAGATTGAACTTAATATTACTTTTTTTCTGCTTTTGTATTTAATATCTGTCACTAATATAATAATAAAGTCTACTTCCTGCGTTTGATTATTTATTATTTATTATTAAAGTTCATTTTTCATATATTTCTGACAAATCTTTAAAGCATTAAGATCATACGTTTTTTTAAATACCGATTTTTATGCTTAGAAATAAATACAGTTTGCGATAAAATTGCCATTGAAAATTAGTGGATCATTTTATGAACTAATGTTTGCGCATTTGGAAGCACGTACAAGCAAGTACCAAGCAGATCTTATTTTCAAAAATTCTGATAAATCCGGAGCATGCGTAATTGTCATTCGTATCATCTTTCGCATTTTTCTGGTTATGTTTATCGTATTTATGTTGAACTTCAGAGTTTGGCGTTGTTGTAGGTTAGTTTTTAAGTTGTCGTTCAAGTACCTATTTGTTTTTGATTTTAATTTGATATTATTAGAGTATTGGTGTGATTTGGTTCATCAAACCTGTTTTTAATTTATTTTACAGTTGTTTTTATTCACACGTATTATTTCAATTTTGTAATAGCCAAAGTAAAGAGCTATAAGTATGTGACTAGACAGACATTAAAGTTTCTTCAAATGGTGGTTTATTGTTTTAGAAATTACTTCAGTGACTACCATGTTCTTGAGTCTAGCAAGTGATTCTTCCTCTAAGAATAAAGTGAATGTAATGGTACAATTATAGGAACTTGCGAACATGTGAACATGAAATATCACCAAACTACTTGCATTGTCCTGATAAACACAAAAGATTCTGTGTAAACTGATAAACCTCCAGATCAAATTTGGCAAGTTTTCAGTGTTCGAAAAAGTTAACAACTTTAATGAAAGCTTTGCCCTCGCCCCGCTTCTTTCCCTTAGGCTGCGTGTCGCATCATTGCCGCGTAGAAGGTATACTAAGGATAAGAATAATTATGATACTTATCAGATATTTACTAATTTTCGATTTTTCTCGTCAGCACCTTAGACACTATGTACGGCGTTTCTAAGATCTAACTTAGCGGAAAGAAATTAGATTCATAATCTACGAGTCAGTGGTCAATCGTGATACTTGGATCCCCGTGTTTTGGAAACTATTGCAGCTTGACAAATGAAATTGGGAATACATACTCCTTTTTAATAGTAATTTTAACTTATAGTCATGAAACTCAAAGGGGTTTTATTGGGAAAACTTGGACTGGTGCACTCCATGCGTTTAAAAAATATCATTGGCATATTTTTAGTTATAACGCTAAGCTGTCTTTTATATTTGGTGCCTCATTTAATTACCTGTATGATAGTACAAATATTTTGACTGCTTACATAAAAAATATAATCAGAAAAATAACATCAAATACAGGTTTATTATATTCATTTTATTAGCTAAAAAAAAAGAACTGATATAGCAACTATTGTCATATCGTTATTTCTACCAATAAAAGTAATATTTATAATTGTAATTTTCAGTATATTTCTTCTTAGTTTTCTTAATTCTATCTTTATATAAGCTGTCAAATCAAGAACTATATAAGGAATCAAAATATCGTATACAATTCAGAATGTATCAATAAGAAAAATTCAATAACATAATGACAATGAAATTAATGTATTTATTTTCATGTACAACATGGAAAAACGTAGACTTGAAAATAAAAATGTACTTGCTTCTGGAATTTATCAAAAGTAAATAATTATCGAAATTACTTCTTACTTTTTACTCGTACTAGTTTGCGTTATGTTTTGAGAGAGAGAGAAAATGCACCGTCAGTCTTAATGTCTACAGTAATAAAAGAAGATGCGACAATATTTTTGATATTTGATATTTTTGAATCTTGAATTATAGTCCGAAAGCGGTTGCAGATACAGTTTTTTACTCGCTTACAGGTTTAATTAAAAAAAGTTAGCTGAAATCAAATTATTTTCTTTTACATTTTAAAATCCTCTGCTTTATTAAATTGTCGATTTTGTTTCAACCCTCTTATACAGTTAACAAATTCAATCCAAAAACGCATGAGAAATGCAGCAATTTTAAATTTCAAGTTCTTTCTTTTTCAATTTATATTTTAAAGCTACTAAACGATCAACCAAATTTTATGGAAAATGAGTTTCTTGCAACACATCTGTTTATACACAAAGTATACAAACACGTATATGCACGGTAGCTTTAGTTTGGGGTTCTCGGACACTACAACATATACAGATTCGATTAAATGGGAAAAGACCTGCAGTTTTAATAGCTCTATTTAATTGGCCTTTTGTTTTTTTGGATAAAATGCATGGCTTACTAGATATTTTTCAAAAATGTTTTTTTTTGTTATTTCGTTAGATTTAGAAGAAATGTGTAAAGGAAAAAGTTGTAGAAAATTATATGGTAAATAATACAGTTCAACCTATTTATTAAAATAAGAAATTTAATTTATTTATTTATAGAAATAACTATATCAAGTAGCACATCAAGAGAATCGTTGAGAACAGATTTTTTTTTATAAAGTCATGGCCTACTGTGGTTAGGTTTACTATTTACATTTTTCTTGTGATAAATGTCAATAAATAAGGGTTAGTTTTAAGTTGAATTATATGAAAGATTTTTTTTATAGAAATATAGTAATTGCACTTTATTTTTTATTACATATAAACAATAATGATTACGTTACATTTTATTATTGTAAAACATAATCCCATAATTGTATCACAAAATGACTACATTTTATAAAAGTTGTTCGAAATGTACACCGTTATTCTCGATGCATAGGCTGACATGTCTTCTCGTATTATTGATTGAACACATTGTGGAGTGTTTCCGGTGCGATACTTTGCAATTCTATTGTAATTGCCTCTTCAAGTTCATGGAGATTATGCAGTCTGTTCCAAAATACTTTATTTTTTATATGGTCAAAGAGAAAAAAGTCCAGTGGAGTTAAATCAGGAGAATTGGCTGGCCATCGATTTCGACCAATCAATCGGTCACCATAGTATCCTTACAAAAAATTAATAGTTTGTTGCGCAGTATGTGCAGTTGCCCCATCCTGTTGGAAGTACCCCAGGGTTAATTCATCTTCTTGAAGGCTGTTAATGAAGGGTTCCAATATTTGTTCTCGGTATCGTATTTCATTAATTGTATCATAGAAAAAAATAGGTCCAATAATCCGTCTTTTCAACATCGCAACCCAAAAGCCGACTTTGATAGGATGAAGAGTATTTTGAACAAAAACATGTGGATTCTCTGTTCACCAAGTACGGTAATTTTGAGAGTTGATATACCCCAACAAATGGATCCGAGCTTCATCCGAAAATAAAGTGCAATTCAAGTCTTCTTCATGTAATATCTCACTAAACCATTTGCAATAATTCAGTCTCTGCTCAAAGTGATTGTCCCGTAAATGTTGTAGTACAGAAACACGATATGGGTGCATATGTAAGTTTGTTTTCAGTGCCTGGCTAATGCCTGCGACATCTTCAGTTAAAACTGTTGGTGCTGTTTCAGGTTTACGTTTACAAACACTCCCCGTTTCTTTAAACCTTTCAATCACCCTACTGCGATGACAAGTGAGTGTGTACATGTTTATTTTGAGATTTGCATATTCCGTTACAAATTGCTAAAAATACGATCCCAATGAATATTTCCATGATCCAACCTCTTGCAATGTTCTATTGCGAAAGTGCGACATAACGATAAACGTATCCTGTTGTATCGTAAAAGACATGGGAACACCAGGTATATTGTCTTGAAATAGACAGAAAAGCGACAATAAATCAATAAAAATACGAAAATACAAAACACTTCAGTATGGTTTTGACATGTAACATGTAAATTTAGTATGGACAATTCGCGGAAGTAAATATTTCCTAGTTTTTGATAATACTGGAACTTTTTTGTTGCCAACAGAGGACAGTTCAAAATGATCTGGTTGTATAACTAATGGTGGAATTCTGTAACTTTCTCGGAAGCTGCGGCTATCGTAGGCCCTGGCAACGAAGTGACGTTGCGATGACGATTTCAGAATTTTTGCAGTTAGTGACGTAGAAGTGTCAAAACGTTCGTGAGAAAAGATTTTGTTGGTTATATTGTGGTTATATTATTATTATATAATTATTGTTAATATACTGTTCCTGTTGTTATATTTATAGTTTCTGTTAGTTTATTTGTTATAATTATTATTGTTTTATATTTGCAAATATGAATGGCGCTATAGCATTACTATTAGATGAAGATCACAACAGGTAGGTAATCGATAATATAAAATATATAGAGTATACATAATATTCTCTATTTTCCTTATTTTAGAATTTATATGCGTATATTCCGAAAACGTTTAAGAGATCACGGAAATCCTTTTGAAATACCAAACAGGCATTTTAAACAAATGTTAGACTGAATAAGGACACTGTTCAAAACCTGATCCAGTTATTGGATGGACATATTGAACAAACAAATATATCATTACATTTGAAAGTTATCATAAACGTCACTTGAAATGCATATTAACTTTATAGTGCACATTATATCCCAGCAAACATGGAAGTAACGGCCGTCAGTCGGGCTACTGTCGGCAATGCTGGTCAGATGACGGCAACGGCATGCTAATAAAGGGCCATTGTAAAAAGTTTGCCGGCAAAACTGTATAAGAAGATGTAGTTCTCCGTAACTGGCCCGCTGGCGGCCAAAATACTTTAGTGGAGCTCGTGACCTGCAGCTCCTAAGTTAATCTACATTTATATGATACAAATACGGACGCTAGTGAAATTTCGATAAGTAAATAAATAGAGTGAACATACAAAAACTATTCATTTTTACTTCTGCTTATAAATCTTTTTATTTCCAGTGATAGGTATAAATTCTTCGGAAAGTTAGCAAAACATATGTATCATATTCAGCTGCGATTGGTTGGATTTAGAGGAGCAGATTAGGGACTAGTGTCGTCATAAGCAGCTGTCAAATATATTGTGTGTTGTGTTGTTTTTCGTCGCGTTTATGCTATTTCACGAATATTGTGCTAACTGATTGATTTAAAAATGGACCTGGAAGATTCTCAAACCATTAACGCGCCGAAAAGGTGAGTATGTTTTCGTTTAATTTAAAATGTTTAACGTTTCTCACGCGTCTTAACTCATACTCATAACCTCATTCACATTTGTTGGGGATGTGGATTTCCCGCTTGAAGTTTTCTTTTTTATTGCAACCGTTTTTCATTCATTTTAATTTACCTTAATTTATTAAATAGCTATATGGCAGCAAGGTTCAATCATTTTAAAAATTATCGTAGAAGTTATAGATACAAGTTAATTAAAAGGGATACTTCTGAAACTTTGAAATTGGGTGAAATTGACGCAAGAAGCAATGCACAGATTTCAAAACGAATACTGGTGAAACACTAATTTAGATAATAGTAATAATCTACAACTTGAACAAAGAACCGTCGATTTCCAGAAATTTCAAATCACTTACTTTTATAACTTTTCAGGTTTCTTTTTGCCAGCTCTCGAGCGGGAAAGATGTGTTGGATACGACAAGGCGATTTTTAGGTAAAATTGTGGGACAGAATTTAGTTGAAACTTATAACTGGTGTGGAAAAAATAACAAACCAGCTTTCCGCAGTTTAAAAAAGAGTGTATGTAACCTTCATTGTTGGTAGGTACGTAGAACTTTTTTATAAATGAAATTATTATTTATTTTTGCTTCCAGTAGTAGTAAGAAAAAATAAATTCAGTAAAAACACTACTCAACAGGAAGTAGAAACGATTAACAAAAGCTGGCCGAGGACTGCTACTGACAGAAATGGCGGAAGGAACAGAAGACATGGTGCTACTAAAGGTGCCGATAATAAATATTAAAACCCATTCAGTAGAAATTAAGTTTATAATCGCGTTATTTATTGCCTTGTGAAGTTTTCTTTATTTGTTCAAGAGATTTAATGTTTATTTTAAGATTTAAAATGTTACGTTTTGTGAACTGTTCAAGAGATTTAAAATTCATTTACGAAATAAAATTTTGATGTTTTAAATTGTGAATTGAAATATTAAAATAAATGTTTTTAAATAAAATTAATTTTTGGCTTGTTTTTGTGAGCGGCGATCGATCGGCATTGTAGCGGATATTAGTCGCATCAACTATGGGCCATTGCTGTAAAAAAGGCCTTATTCCTGCGTTGGCCCGGCTAGCGGCCGCAGTCTCCTATTGATAGCGGGCCAATATAGAATTCAGTTAGAGGTCCGCCGTCCGCATAATCGGCTAGCGGGCATTTGGCCGTTAAAGGCCCATCATTAAAATGTTTGCTGGGATATTTGTTACAGGTCTTAACAACATTAAATTTCGTAGCATCAGACGGCTATCAGAATAGTGTTGGTATTAATAGCTTTGTTTCTCTCAGTCAGAGTTCAGTAAGTCGAATAGTTCATCAGGTCTGTCTTGTAATATCAAACAATTTATTCCCTGAATGGATAAAATTTCCCAGTGATTGTGAATCGAAGAATCGTGTCAAGCAAGGGTAATTATGTTGTATCAAAATATTCTAAAAATAATTCTTTATTTTGTTTTTATGATAAATGATGGGAGACCGGAGATGTATTTTGTTTAATCGATAGCACCCAGTTCATATATTTACCAAGGGTAATTAAGGGTATCTTTTCTAAACGTTCTAAAAATTATTCTTCTTTATAGTTTTTATGAAAAATGGGGTGCATGAGATGTAGGTGTAATTGATGGCACACATGTTGATATACTTGCTCCACCTTTAGCCGATGAAGAACACTCTCCTTTTGTATATATATATTTTTTATATTCACATACTGTAACTTTTTTTTCTAAATTTCAGCACTACTTTTATGGTAAGGTTAATAAAACAAAATATATTTGACAATAAAATGTGTTTTATTTTTCAATATTTATACGATTAATCTCTATTTGAGTACCTATTATTCAAAGTTCACATTTCTAGTTCAGTATTATTATTTTTCTTTTTGATCTTTATTGTTAAGATTTAATAGTAAACATATAATTCATATCCAATATTAGTATAATTATCCGAGTCAAATGTCTTCTATTGTTTTATAATACTTGCTGGTAAATTTATTAAACAATAATTTTTACATTCTTTTGAGTTGAAAAAGTGAAAGTTTCAGCCTAATGAATATTACTCTCCTGTAAAAACTGCAAATAAAGAGAACTTTCAATTACTATAATTTCAGAGGCTCGACAACAAAATCCTGCAATAATATCGAAAGATTTGGTGTACCAAGTACAACAATACATCACAGGATTGGTCGATTTTCTAAATACAAAATCATCTATATCCTTCAACCATTTATATACTTTGGCCTATGCTATTAAATCTTAATGTTACCTTTTTGGAGCCTAAAACATTAATCGTTCAATATAGTTACATATTGATAAAATCTTTACCGTTTGACTTACAAATAAAGAAAGTCATTGACTAAACAGGTAAATTTCCTCTTATCTTCTTCAACATAATATTAAGTTAAACATCTTCTCAATTTGATGTAGTTTTATTATTAGAAAATCTTATGAAAAAGTCAACTTTAAATTGTGAAGTTATTGTGAACACGATACCATAATATTCTTTATCGAACATTTAGTTTGTGCACATTTCACATGCTTTATGTTGTGTGGATATTGTCTGCTAGGTTTATGTATTCGTTGTGTTTAGGTACTCTTGTAAGAAAAACAATGTCCACTTTTAGGGATACCTGTCCTTGTTGGCTTTATAAAAAAATCACTTTTCGTCATCCATAAATGTGCCTGAAAAGACATTTATCTGCAAATTCACTATACACTAGTGCGATACTACGTCCTTTGAAACTCTCCTAACGATAACAGTTTGTGTTGAAATTTTCCAAAGTGTTTCGTGCTATCTTGGCAGCAGTATAAACGTACGTTTATACTATGTCTTGGCATTACAAAATGTTCCCTACATTTTCTTTAAAAAAAAATGTTAGCAATCGCTATATTATATTTCAACCAGTTTTTCTTATTAGTTAAAATTTTAAATTGAAATATTTTGGTATATGTTTAGGAGATGATATGTCTGTTTACATGTTAAACATAAAGGTTATGTACAAAAAATCGTAAATTGACACTTCTACGTCACTAACTGCAAAAATTCTGAAATCGTCATCGCAACGTCACTTCGTTGCCAGGGCCTACGATAGTCGCAGCTTCCGAGAAAGTTACAGAATTCCACCATAAATTCCTTCAAATGTTTAGCTTTATGATTTTCCATATAGTGTTTGTAGTTTATTCCAAATCCACAAAAATTACATTTATAATTAAGTCCCTTCAAATGTGTTTTTATATGTAGTTTTAATCTATCTTTGCGATTTGTTATACATTTACAAGTCATATTTATAATCAAATTACTTCAAATGTTTAGTTTCTATCAGCCCTATTCATAATGAAAGTTAGTGGCTACTAAGATCCAACTAACACGCTACTAAAAAAAGTCGTATTCATAATCGTATTTAACAGCGTACTAAGCCTAGTAGCCAACTAAATTGTTAGTAGCGTGTAGGGGTATGTTTAAAGTTACAGCTCACCGTTAAAGCTAACCTAAAAAAACAAATTGGTACGAATAAAAATACACTATTTGTCAGACTTCTTTTAGATCCAGGATTATAACTTTTTAATTAAATACATTGAAATGGAAACACTTACAGATGAAAAAGATCCGCGATATGAACATACAGAAAAAGGAAGGAATGAATGTATAAAGATATTTTTATATTTAGACTTTATTTTAAATAAAACATACGTATGATAATAGGTGCTTTTAATTAAAATGTCTCATTATATGCTAATCTAATGCTTAAAAATATTGCCAACATTATCATTAATAATCATTTTAAATCATTATCCACATTATCAATCTAATTCCATACAAAGTTAATGAAAGTGGGGAGATACTTTTTTAATGTGAAGATTCCTCTGTTTGCAATTTTTCCTTTTATAATGTTCATAATGGATATTGCTACTATCGATGCCCTTGTTGTGTCCAGTTTAATGAAAAAAGCATCCAAATTTATTCCTCATAATTTCAAATGATTTTTAAAAGACATTTCTCGTTGATATATGGAGTCTTATATTTTAACACAGGACTTGTCGTGAGTGTTCGTGATGGAGTTAACAGATATCTTGAACATGCATATCCATTATCACTAATCAAAATACATTCTATATCTCCATTCTGAAATCATACAAATATCACCTAATATTGTTTACATTTTTCTTAGCATTTAATTTTAATGAAGAATTACTTCAAATCTCCTGTTTAATGAACATTTGTTCCAAATTCTCTAAGTCATCGGTACTGTTTTTTTACCTTGCAAGTGTATCACAAATCCTTGCCTTAGCATGGCATAGATTATTATTAATGCAAAATATAAGAATAAACTATATATATAATTTAATGTGTAGTACCTATAACGTCTTTCCAACTATTGATTATCATGTTTGTAACTTATTTTATTTCATTCTACATATATGTTGTATAGAAATTCTATTATTATTGAATTATATATTTCCAGTGGATTAAGCCATTTCTAGAACATTTTTGGATTTAGAGCCCCATTAACTTGACCTTCCTCAACTTCTTGCTATTCTGCTCTAACATGTATTTGTTCATAATCCATGAAAACTTTTTCTGCTATACATACAATTTATATATAATCGTATCTTCTTATTTTGCAGATTTTAGTTAATCTGAAATTGTAAATTCTAACCTTTTAATATTTGCTTTCTATCGTGATTACCGCAAATTTAAATTTGTATATCAGTGCGCACGATCGTTCTTCATATTACCCTGTTGCCATATGCATTTTTCTGTTAACATTCTACTACTTAGTATCCACTAAATAAGCGTTTATGAATAAGGTAAATTAATACCATCTTAGGAGGATGTTAGTAGCTACTTACTAGTAGCGTACTAACACCCTATAGGGGAAATGCACGAAATGTAGATGGCGCTATAAAACGATATAACTTGTAGCGACATTTCAAATATGGCAGTAACATCGTGTGTTTTATTAGTAAATAATTATTGCGTATATCGAGAATAGAACAAGACCTTTAACCGTTCAATCAACGCTTTAACCGAGGGAGAAGCTGTTTTTTAAGGTATGTAGTACAATGTTTAATACCTAAAATATACGAAGAAAAATTAATTGTTAACGTTTTAGCTAACCATGTGATAATGTGGTATAAAAAGTGAAACACGAGAAATAATAGGTTTGTATTTGCAAACCTCCAAATTAACTGGATCACCACACACAACTTTAAGAATATGTAATGAGCCAAAACAATGGATTTGCAAATGTTCGTGCAAAGCAGGAAAAAGAGCAATGTATAAATATTATTTCAGTTCTTATTCATCTGAATAGGTATATGATCTTGAAAGAATGCCATACTTACTATGCTCAAGTACAATTAGGCATATGTGCTTACTGAATTTGCAACTGTCTCATTTTGTAATATACCTATTCATCATTGACGTAATTTTTAATTAAACATATATTAATAAATTGTTAATGGTATTTACTGTATTTAGTGAAGTGTATTTTAAAGAAATATTAACAAAAATAAAACGATAAGCATGAATTTTGTGTATTATTTTTATTAGTGCAGAAATAATGCACCAGTAAATATTGGTTTTGTTAGATTTACAATACAACAAATAATAGTGAAACAATCGTCGACGTATGGGTAAAACATTTTTATTACTAAAAATGTTTTTGTCTGAATAGATGTTCATAACAGTTGTTCCAGGTTTTCCAATTTTTAATTTTATAGCCAATTGTTTCCGTAAATTCGCATCTTTTGGGAAGGTAATAAAGAGAAATATTCGCAGATTTATAATTATTGCACTGAGGCACTTAACAATATCTCGTGCAAATACTTTTTACCATGATTTTTATCGATGTGTGTATTATAAAAACAACGTGGATCTACAATGTTTTCCCTATAACTATAATTCAAAATTTCGCCGCCAGACGTCAGCCACTTCGTTGAATGTTCCCTATTAGGGTGATGATTATGAATAAGGCTGATAAAGTCTTTTTAAATTATGCTTGCGGTTTGTTTCAAATTCACATTTATCACATTTATAATCAAACTGCTCCAAATGTTTAGTTTTTATATGATATTCTAAATCATTTTTGTAGTCTGTTCCATATTCACATTTGTCACATTTAAAATCTAATTCCTCCAAATGTTTAGTTTCTATGTGCATTTTTAAATTATATCTGCGGTTTGTTCTATATTCACAAAAATCACATTTATAATCGAATTCCATCAAATGTTTAGATTTTATATGTCCTTCTAAATCATATTTACCGTTTGTTTCAAATTACATTTGTCACACTGATAATCAAATTTCCTCAAATGTTTATCTTTTATATGTCGTTCGAAATGACTTTTGTAATTTGCACCAAATTCACATAAACCACATTTATAATTAAATTGCTTCAAATGGTTAGTTTTTATATGACTTTCTAAATTACTTTTGATGTTTGTTCCAAATTCACAAGAGTTACATTTATAATCATTTGTTTTCAAATGTTTAGTTTTTATATGTCCTTCTAAAACACGTTTGTAGTTTGTTCCATATTCACATAAACCACATTTATAATCAAATTGCTTCAAATGGTTAGTTTTTATATGTCTTTCTAAATTACTTTTTTGGTTTGTTCCAAATTCACATTTGTCACATTTATAATCAAATTTCTTGAAATGTCTAGTGTTTATATGTATTTTTAACGATTGTTTGTGTTTTGTTCGAAATACACACAGCGAACACTTAAATATCTTCTTTTGATCTCGTGAGCTGGACTGTTCTACTTTTATATATGTATTACTATAATCAGTTGTAGAATGTTCTGGGTCGTCCTTCCCTCCAACATAAGCGTGCGTATTTTCCACGTGTAGCCAGAGCAATTCTTTACTTTTAAAACGTCCGTTCAAATCCCACATTTATGCATTTTAACTATGTAATGCTGGTTGCTGGTGTGCTCCTTGAGATTTGCTTGGTACTTCGTCCTGTAATTGCACTGCTCACATTTATAGAGTTGACGGAGGCTTCTCTTGCGTCCGCTCAATGCTGCTGACGCTTGTTTGGGCGGTAAAATACCCTTTCTGAAAATAACCAAATAAATAAATATTTCTAATTTCATAGGTACTAAACATCAATTTAAGGGCGGAGTTAATTTCACCGTCAAATGGCTAATGCGCTCTAATGGGGGGGGGGGGGACCCTTGCAGAAGTAAGAGTTCATGTTAATACAGTGATTCTCACCACTATGCTTGATACCAACCAGTGGCGGCTCGGGGCGTGAGCAACCACACAGATAAGACCGACTCGCCCATTATCGGCGATGTACTCCCAGATGTCGAGCATATCACCGACAACAAACGAACCAGTCCCGTCTACGCAACTGCACCGCCAAAACGCGGTCACCAGCCGCCACTGATACCAACCAATGTTTTTCTTTAAGTAGCGAACTAATTGTAATTAAACAAATTAGGAACACATAACAGACACGACAATAGAGTGACATAAACATGATCATTTCCAGTGGCGGCTCCGGGCGTGAGCAACCACACAGACAAGACCGACTCGCCCATTATCGGGGATGTACTCCCAGATGTCGAGCATATCACCGACAACAAACGAACCAGTCCCGTCCACGCAACTGCACCCCCAAAAGGCACGCCACTGATCATTTCTATAGAAAACTCTCCAGCACTATAAATAGTGGCTTGCAGCAAATACTTTTTCAACGACAATTTGGATTCATTTGCATTGTCATGTTTTTTGCCTGTGCTAGCTTATTAAACATATTTATAAAATATGTAGTTGTAGAGCAAATGGCAGTTCTTGCGCTGTGATCTGACTGACAATATCTTGTTAACCTATTTTTTAGCGTGTTTGACACGGTTTTAGCCGCATCCCAGTTTGAACCTATTTTCGTCAATATTTTGTATCTAGATGTGTCATTCAAGTTTCGTATTCTGTTCGAAATAGTTTCATATAGCGAACCATCAAATTAGGTCGTGTGAAAGAATTTCACAAAGGTTGATATTTGTTGAGTGCCTGCATATTGAGAGATAGGAAATCAATAGGAACCAAATCGGCCATGATTTAGGTACCCTGTGGGTATATGTCAAATGGTGTAATAACCTATAATTTAGTATTATTAAATATGGATCTACGAGGAAAGAATAGAACTGGAGAGAGTCTCCGTAAAAATAATATTTGTCCAAAGTGGTAACTCAATATGGCCGCCGCAATGCATAGGCGTGCATAAATATTTTGTATAGGGTATATGTACACTTCGTATGTTCTCGAAAATCATTTAAAATAAGTTCTTAGTCCAATAATAATTAACGAAATCTCGTGAGTGCATTATTTTTTCAATCCTTTTATTCTTTTTAATATAGTAACATTTATTCTAACTCTACTAAAGAAAACATTAGAAAAAACACGCCTAGAATATGTATGTTGCGCCACTGAACACATAATCAAACATGTCAGATATATGACAAGTTATTCAAAATACTCATTTTATAAATTATGATTGGTCAATATTGCCATAATTAATCTGCCTTAAGGCCCGGTTATGGTCGGTAAAAATTTCAATAGGTATGAAATTAGCTAGAGTTCGAAGTCTAATGCTATATAGATGTCGCTAAATGTACGGATTACACTAAAATTAAAATTTAGTTCGTTGCCATGGGCCTTGTTTATTAATACTATAGTTATACAACTGAAGGTTAGTTCGGGTAGGTAGCCAACAGAGGGGTTGGGCAGTAGGATGTGCCCATTCATAAATTTCTCCCGCTAAATTTGTTATAGTAAAAGCAGTCTTCTGGTAGTAGTAAAGAGAAGCCAATGGGAGCTTAAAGGAAGTGACGCAATTATCCAATTACACCAATCGTGTTTGTTACAATTTTGTAGGCGTTTTGCTTTAGATTTAAATATCCTCAAATATTTTGAATTAAGGGATATGATAAGTCTACCGACACTAATTTTTCAAATTACAAAAATAAGTGATGATGTGATTGTGGATGTTAAATGTTATTCTAAAATACATATTGCACGACGATGTAACGAAGAAATGTCATTTTTCCTATATATTTTATCTTATAATTGACAATGGATATTGCAGTACAAGCTGAAAAAGTTTCAAAGTACTAACCTTTAATAAAATCTTTGCTTGGTTATGAATTAGGGGTAAATTGGAGTATATGGTTGCAACTGATTTTTGACAAAATAACTACTGTACCTTATAGAGGACCACTAATTGAACTACTTTTACTTATATATTAATCGGTGCAAACTTACGGGAACGAAGATAATTAATAATTAAGGTGCGCGGGGTAGGGGGAATGTCCTTTCTGTTTAGGTTATAATTTTAAAATCGATGAAAAGTTATTATAAAACATAAGAATTAGATTTAATTGTGGTGTGATAAAGTGAAATGAACATCATCTTTTACGATTTTCATAATTTCAAAGGTGTGCATAACAGATACGACTAAAAATGTGACATGGAAAATTCACTCGGTGAGCACCTTAATTATTAATTATCTTCGTTCCTGTAAGTTTGCACCGATTAATTTATAAGTAAAAGTTGTTCAATTAGTGGTCCTCTATAAGGTACAGTAGTTATTTTGTCAAAAACCAGTTGCAACCATATACTCCAATTTTTCCTGAAAGTTTGTATAACTTGTTGGGTAGGTATAACTATCCTCAACAATAATTGATGATTATTCATTCAGACTTGTATCATGGCAGCTGTTATTACGATTCAGGCCTAGATAAAATAAAAATAACTAAAACCATAATAAAATAACTAATGTCAAAGCCGAGTACATTTAAGTGTGTATCTAATTAACTTTTATGGAGTGATATACCTCACTTCAACCAGTATGAAGGCTAAAATTCTACAGGTATAACACAATAAAATCCATGAAGATTTCAAACAATTGCAATTAAACGTGGGTGAAAGAAAAATTAAATAGTAGAAATATAAGTAAACTAGTTTGATAATGACATGTAATGTCGAAACTGCAGTCACATAGTGATTAAAATAAAGTGAAGTTATTCAAATTTAATTGAGTGTTCTATTTTACTTTTATCCAGTATCATGAATCTTCACAAAGTAACAGCCGAAAGTGTTATATATTTTAAACTAGTTTTGTTTGATAACCCCAACGTAACTTCAATTATTAGGAATTACTATTATTGAAAGCAATTTTTAAAATCGCAGGTAAATATATACAAATTGAAGAAATGTCCATATACAGACCACGTGTAAGCAGTACTTACTATATTGATAATTACCAAGAATGTAAATGTATAATGAAAGTTGCTGCGACTTCCCTGATGAGATGAAGTATTGTGGGTGTAAAAGCAGGATTAATTATAACACTTCTACAGTAAGAAGGATTTCTATTATAATAATAAATTTATTATATCAATAATAAGATATACATACAGTTTACACAAAAGCACATCAAGCAAAAATGTAATGATAACGTCAACACAGGGCTAATTTATGTCATTGACATTGTAGAATGCTTCTTGAAGGAGATTGTTCTTTATTTTCTCTTTAGATAGGAAAGTAGAAAGATGTCTACACATAACTTTGATTTTGTTAAATAATTACCAGTGACGTGTTGTACTGAAGTGGCTTTTGTCCTATGTAATGCGGGATGTACAGCAAATGGTTATGAGGGGTGAGACTTCTGTAATCTCACCCCTAGTCATGAGGTGTGACAGCTTTTTCAAAGCCCTCCTTAGTTGTTGCAGAATATGTGTCTAGGCTAATGGACTTATCATAAGTTCTCTGAAGAGAGGTTTGCAGTGAATAGTTTGTGAAACACAGACAATTGCTCCAACAGCCTTCTTCTGCAGGATGAACACCTTTTCTACATAGGCCTACTTACCCCATATTGGTTAAACATTGTTGATATGTGATTTGATAGTCCATAGGATGTCGTTATTCCAGTAGACTATCAGTTATAAATCTGATACGTCTAATTGCAAAAGTGGCAGAAGATAAGTGTTTGACTAATTCAACTATCTGCGGCTTCCATATTAATCTTGTGTCTAGTCTAATATCAAGGAATTTTCAATTCATAGAATATATGTTTGATCTATGTTTACTAGTAAAATAAATTGTCTCACATTTATCCTGGTTAAGTAATAAATGATTGGCTGTGAACCATTTAAATTTCTAAATTCTGAAGATACCACAACCTTAAAATAATGTGGTGTTTATAATGCATTTTCTTTGTAAAACGTACTACATTACTGGTTTGAAAGCCTCACATAAACCAGTCAAGTTGATGAAACCATGCAAAGCAACTTAATAAATGTTGTGGTTCAGATAGCTTTTAATTACTTTTTCTTCTTTTACATAATATATCTAGTCATACCGAATATATAGAAGACTGTTTTAGACATACCTGTTGAACACATAGAAAAAAATTAGAATAACCCAAACTCTGAACCCGAAACAAACTGACATTTCATGTAGGTGAGTATTTAATAAAAATGCTGCTTTTTAATACCGTTTTCTTGTTTAGATTTATTTCTTTAAAAAACATGAATACGTTTTTTAAAAAGGCCTTTGTATGTTTTTTTTTTATTATGTTATAAAAGGGTAATTGTGAGTATAATAAGGGAAAAAATAGTAATCCTACGATTCTTCAATAAAACATTTCCTTAAATCTACTTTATCACAGTTAAGCTATATAGGTTATGTTGATATGTAATTCAAGGGCAAACGATGTGAAAAGCAAATTAAACAAAATATACTCTTATGTAAAATTTAATAGAAAATATCAAAATATATTTACATTTTTTATAAACTTCCGGATTAAATTGTGGGAGTGCCGTTGAGAATATTTCATTGGCTAAGCACTTTCATTCATTCGTATTAATCCATTTGTAAGATATCAGAGGACGACACTTTACTACATAAGAAATATTTACAGGTTTCTCTAGGTTGTATAACTATAGTATTTATAAACAAGGCCATGGGGATGCAGACGAAAGTCGAAAGTAAAGCAAACGATTTATTTACTGAATTGTAGAACGAACTGGATCGCGCAGGTCACGTTATGAATGAATATCGGTTTTCTAAATTAAGAGGGAGAATACGTTGCAAGTCGTATACCTCTTTTTCCGTCCTACACATTATTGTAAGTCATAGGTTCCCAAAGTGGGCGATAACGCCCCCTTGTGGGCGCTGCAGGTCTAAAGGGGGGCGGTAAGAGACCCAGAAAAAAAATGGGGGCGTTGTGTAAAGGCTTAGGGGGCGATTTGTAATTTCATCTAGAATCTAGGAGGACTCTTAGACACCGACTGAGCTCTCGATTCTCGACTAGGGATGGGCGATAAACATCGATGTTCATTGAACATCGATATTTTAGGATCGATGTTCGATGTTTTTGCATCGATGTTTGCAATTTAGATTTATCGATAAACTATCGATGTTAGAAGAAATATAGTGAACATCGAACTTTTAAGCTTGACAAAATGTATTTGCACTAATCACAAAATAAAACAGCGTCCTCTGTTGACAAATACAAAAATGTTTCCAAATTAACAGCTCACATACAGGCTACGAGGATGTAAAATTGTCTACGAATAAAAGAAGTATTTAAATTACACAGTGCTATATCATATAAATTCGAATATTTCATTTTAGGCTCTTTTAAATATTACTCAGTATAAATATTTAAATAATATATAATTAAATACATAAATTTATAGTACTTTTAATGTGCAGAATAAAAGTTAAATTATGTATGCATGCAGAATAAGTGAAGGAGGTAAACGTATTTTCATAGAAAAAGAAGGGAGATAGACATTACCGATGTATACTTCTTCGGGAAATTCCCTAGTGCGTACAATCATACACGACGATACACGTATTAAATGCAAGATGACACATCAGAAATATAAAACCATATCCATATGTATCTCGGTATTTGCCAGCGTAGTCAAAAAAAAATGCAAGACTATAAAATCCCAAATAAAAATCGTTCTCTTAAAAAGCTTTGATACACGTAAATGTATATATTTTTTAAGTATCAGACGATTTAAGTCATGTGGTTGTTTCATGCGTAATTGCATAATATTGTTTTTTTATATAGTTTTTTTTGAGTAGTTTCTAAAGTTAACTACATATTATAAATGTATATATTTCTTTTATTATTTTTTTTGAATAGTGATATCTTTTATATCATTTTGTTAAGGACGTAAATTAATTAAGTTATAATAAAGTTTTTGTTAAACTGCCAAAAAATAAATCTATAAATATAATTATCGATGTTTAAAAACATCGATGTTTGGTAGTCGATATTTTGCAACCATCGATGTTGATCAACGATGTTAACATCGATGTTTGATATCGATGTTTACCCACCGATGTCCCATCCCTACTCTCGACTACAGCTTGTGAACATCAACTAATATTAATTAAGAGATTGCTCAAACCAACTCGGTTCGATATTTCTCTCCGAGTAGTTCATATATCTGTCCTGTTTTATTGAATAAATAAAATAAAAAACATATCAATCGGTCGCTCCGTTTCGAAACGAAAAGAGACACAAACAAACAAATAAAAAGGCAACTGTATCAATCGGCTGGTTCATAGAATACTTGTTCTTACTTGTTGAGTACGATTGAGCGTCGAATGAGATAAACGAGTTTATGCATGTTTGTCTTATTCCTGTCGGTGCGTGCTGCTTATGCAATCCTATATAAACAACGTAATATTTATTTTATTTTCATTTGCGGTTTCGCGCGTAATAGATAAGCGGTACTTAAGTTCAACACTTATACTTACGTATTTCTCAAAACAAAACAATGTCGGAAGTAAAAAAGAAGAGACGGCAATACTGTGCGGAATATATTAAATTCGGATTCATTGAAAATCCTACAAACCCATCGTCGCCTTTGTGCCTTCTATGCCTAAAAACATTTTCGAATGAAGCCTTCAAGACTTCAAGATCATTTGAATAAAATGCATCCAGATAAGAAAGACAAGAATGTAGCATATTTTCAAGACCTAGAGAAGAAGCATAATACTCGGCCAAGTGTAGCAAAACTCTTTTCGGCGGCTGCTAAGCAAGATGACGACGGACTTCGAGCTTCGTACAACATCTCTTTGTTAATTGCTCAAAAAGGCAAACCACACAACATCGGAGAAGTGTTAATTTTGCCAGCAATAAAGGAAGTAATAACTACTGTGCTTCATAAACCGGCCGCAGATATTATCGGAAAAATTCCTTTGAGTAATAATTCTGTGCAAAGACGAATTGATGAAATGGCCGGAAACATAGAAGAATCATTGTGCAATCATCTGAGGACTAGTCAATTCTCAATTCAGCTCGATGAGTCCACTTTACCAACTAATGAAGCATTGTTGCTGTCTTACGTGAGGTTTATTAAAGATGAGAAAATATGTGAAGAACTATTGTTTGCTAGAAATTTAGAGACCGATACAAAAGGCGAAACCATATTCAATACATTGGAAAAGTTTTGTGATGAGAAAGAGATTCCCTTGAAAAATATTATATCAGTTGCTACGGATGGCGCTCCGGCTATGACAGGGTGCCATAAAGGCTTCATAGCGTACGTAAAAAATAAAATTCCAGATGTCCTTGCTGTACATTGCGTTATTCATAGACAACATTTGGTTGCTAGAAATTTAAGTGAACGACTATTTCAATCACTGCAATATGTCATCAAAGCAGTCAATAAAATCCGTAACTGCTCTTTGAATGATAGATTATTTCATCAGCTTTGTGTTACTAATGACGAAGATTTCAACCGTTTGTTGTTTCATACCGAAGTTCGTTGGCTATCAAGAGGCAATTGTCTGACTCGATTTTACAACCTGTTTGACTCTGTGATAGAGTTTTTGGAAACTAAAGATACAGAATTGCGCAACAAGCTCATTACATCAAAAAATGATATAGCTTACATGACAGACCTGTATAAATTGTTCAACAACATGAATCTCCAACTGCAAGGCGATGAACTAAATTTAATTAAAACAAAAAATGTCGTTGCTGCTTTCGCAGCCAAACTGCTTCTACACAAAAAGAATATGGGCAGACGTGAGTTTCATAATTTTCCGAATTTATCAGTATCCTGCAGTAACGACGACTTGTTTGCCTACTGCCAACATTTGGAAAAGCTCCACATTGACTTCACCGAACGATACCAGGATATTTTGAACTTGGAAATACCAGACTGGGTGTTGGATCCGTTTTCAAATGTCAACACAGCAATATCACCACATCTGGAAGAAGAACTTATAGAATTGACAACGAACGAGGAAATAAAAATCAAGTTCAAAAATGGCTACCAAGAATTTTGGCTACAAAAACCGATCCCGCAATTGTACCCTGGATTGTGGTCAATCATTCAACGATTCTTGATAGCATTCCCATCGTCATATTTGTGTGAACGTGGATTTAGTGCTGTAGCAACGCTGCTTACTAAAAAGAGAAATCGTTTGCATGTTACCGAACGTGGTGACTTGCGGCTGTTCTTGAGTAAATTGGAACCTGATATCAACAAACTTATTAAACAGCATCAGATTCATCCTTCACATTAGTTTTTATATTAGAATCGATTATGTTTGTTTTATTTTGAATTTTGAATAAAAGATACTTTGTCTGAATACTATAAAGTTGCGTTTCAATAATCATTCTCATTGGCAGGTGTAGCCCGTAAAAGTTAACTTGAGACCTGAGCGCCGTTGTGTACTACCTACTACGCTCAGGTCTCAAGTTAACTCATTCATTCTAAACGAGACTTTTACTATAACCCATAGTAAAAGTCTCGTTTAGAATGAATGTTTAATCTCCGCTAATATAGCTCACAATAATTAATTTAATTTGAAGTTATAGTGGTTTTTGAGTAGGTGAAAAAATGGGGGCGCTAAAAAATAATTTATTCTCAAAGTGGGCAGTAGGCAAAATAAGTTTGGGAACCACTGTTGTAAGTGGATATAAAGCACAGGTATGTGCTAAAGGGGTAATATAAGTGTGTAAATATTATTTATTCGGTCAGAAGAGAGATTTAAAATAAATAGAAAACACGATCGAATAATGTAAATTTCTTTAAGACTCTATAATATATTTAAAAAATGTTATTTTTTTGATAGGCACATATATTTCTATTTTCAACTACAAATATGTTCTCTACATTGCTTATTATAAGTTTCCCTATTTGTTAAGTTATATTGCCCATGAAAAATTTTTATTATTTACCATGTACTTATATATTTTTTAGTTTATAGGTAGTATTTTCTTGCTGTATTTCCTTCATCTAAAAACAGAAATTGTCCTACTTTTGAAATAAAGAATTAAATATATATATATATATATATATACGAATGAGCATTTCAAATTATACAAAATTGTTTGAAATAGTGTTATTTCATAGAAAATTAGCCAAATTTTAAGAATTTTTTATATAAAAATTATTCAAAATCCTATTATAAGTACTTCTATTCTCTTAATAAATGTCTATATAATGCATACTTTGCCATATATTCGAAAGAAAATGCAACTCGCTAAGAGTAAAAATGATACTTCCGGTCCGAATTTTGATATTTTATTTATACAAAAAATATTCCAAATCCAGCTCTAAATACTTTTGTACTCTTGATAAATATATATAGAATGCATAATTTACGACATATTTGCAAAAAGTCGCTATTCGATAAGAGTAAAAGTTTTACTTCTGGTCCAAATTTGGAATTTTTTTTGATACAAAGGGTATTGAAAATTAAGTTCTAAATACTTTTATACTCGTAACGTACCTGTCTAAAACGCATGACTTGCGAAATATTGGCAAAAAACTGATTTTCGATAAGAAAAAGATCTACTTCCGGCAGGAATTTCAAAAAGCTTTCATAATAAAATTCTTCTCAAATTTAATTCTGAATACATATGAATTCTTTATAAATTTGTTTAAACTTAGTAGTTAACGAAATATTGGCAAAATTCGATTTTTTCACTGAAGTAAACTACTTACTACTTTCGGTATGCCGATTTTACTGTAAATATAATCAGATCTCAAGAAGGAGATTATACTCGTAATATTTGGAATTGATAGTTATAGCGGTTTGATCGCTATCGTGGTCACACGCTCACACACAGAAAGAGAGAGACATTTTTTAAAAACCATTTTACTTTCTTATACGTGGTATAAGGAAGTATTGTGATGACGAAAATTTTCGACATCGAGATTTTTGCAGATGTCCACGTTTTGAAGTCCCCTGACAAAAAAAAGTGGTTTTCGAAAGATATCTGTCTGTCTGTGTGTGTGCGCGTGACGTGTACAATCTCCCTCTTGAGATCTGATTAGGTTTTCAGTAAAATCGGTAGACCGGAAGTAGTAGTTTACTTCAGTGAAAAAATCGAATTTTGCCAATATTTTGTCAACTACTAAGTTTAAACAAATTTATAAAAAATTCATATGTACTTAAAATTAAAATTGAGAACAACTTTATTTAAAAAGTTTTTCGAAATTGATACCGGAAGTAGGTCTTTTACTCTTATCAAAAATCAGTTTTTTGCAAATATTTCGCAAGTCATGCTTTTTAAACAGGTACGCTACGAATACAAAAGTATTTAGAACTTAATTTTCAATATCTTTTGTATGAAAAAAATTTCAAAATTCGGACCGGAAGTATCACTTTTACGCTTATCGAATAGCGATTTTTTGCCAATATGTCGTAAATTATGCGTTCTATAAATATTTGTCAAGAGTACAAAAGTATTTGGAGTTGGTTTTGAAATATTTTTTGTATAAATGAAATTTCAAAATTTGGACCGGTAGTAACACTTACTTTTAGCGAGTAGCACTTTCTTTCGAATATCTCGCAAAGTATGCATTCTATAGAGATTTATTAAGAGAACAGAAGTACTTATAGTAGGATTCTAGATAATTTTTATATAAAAAAATTTAAAACTCTATAATTTGAAACGCTCATACGTAAAGAAAGTCATTTTTTTTCGAATGTCTTGCAAAGTATGCATTCTATAGGGATTTATTAAGAGAATAGAAGTATTATAATACGATTTTGAATAATTTTTATATAAAAAAATTCTTAAAATTCTATAATTTGAAACTCTCATACGTATAAGAAAGTCGTGTGGTGGCCACACCTCATTATTTGGTATCAGAGGACTTCAAAACGTGGAGATCTGTAAAAATCTCGAGGTCGAAAATTTTCATCAAAATACATCCTTGTACTACGTATAAGAAAGTAATAAAATATACCTATCTATTCTTTAGTTGGATGTGGCTCAAAAAATAAAATATTCCTACACAAATTAATAAATTGTACTCAGTGGCGTATTTACGTTTTAGCATTGGGGGGGGGGTTCCCAAACGGGGGGTCCAGGGTGTGTCCACCCGCGCCGCTAGCAATTTTTTTTTGAAAACTTCAAGGTCATTCACATTTTCAAAACGGGACCCTATAACTAGATATACTTTTTTAAATATTTTTCTAATGCTAGTTTTAATCAGTTTTATTATTTCCTCAATTTTAAGGGGCGGTGCTCAAATGCCCCTGGATCCGCCGCTGCAGGGAGAAGGAAAAATACAAGTCAAAATTAATTAATTGTTAAAATTTCATTGTTTTATTTTTATTCCAAAAATATATTTAAACTTGTATTTAAATAGTAAGAAAAAATATGATTCTAAAGTCTAAACTAAATGAAATTTTAAGAAGAACGATTTTTAATAACCGAGCAAAAACAAAATAAAATACATAATATTTTTTACATGTTTAAAATAGGAACAAAAAATATATTTCTATAATTTTAAGAAGAAACACAAAAAAGAGAAAGGAAGAAAAAAACATACTAAAATTACTTTTCGAGGGTTTTTTGCCAACTCGTCAATAACCTCCGAGGTTGAGAGGGACATTTCCTTGTGTATCGACAAAGATGCCAGTCCATTTAATCGGCTCTGAAAAGAATTGTTACTGTTAGAATAAAAAATTGTATGCAAAATTTAAAAAAACTCACCTCAGACATAGAATTTCTTAAATATGAGTTTATCCTCTTCAGAGTTGAGAATGATCTTTCTGAAGTAGCATTTGTTACAGGCAATGTTGCTAATACTTGCAGTAATCTAAAGATATTTGGAAAAATTTCTGAATTGCAGATCCGTAAAGCATCCATGGCATTTAAAGGTTTTTCTTCCAACGATACTATTTTGCGATACCATAATTTATATTCAGATAAGGCATCATCTTTGCAAGTACAGTAGAACCCCTTTTAACCGGTCTGGTTGGGACCGAGTCGTGGCCGGTTACCCGGTTAATCCGAGGTTCCCGTCAAAAATCGATTTTCATTCAAAAAGAGCCTATATCATCAGGTATCGTGACAAGCAAATAAGACGTTATTGCAACTTATTTTATTAAACATATGTATTGTACATACAAGATACATGAAAAGAGTAAACATTATGAACTTTTATAAACTTTGAAAACTTAATCACATACACATCATTGTTTGAAAAAACCAGTTATTTGTTTCTGTTTAGTACCTGTTAAAGACTTTTTGAAAGCCAAGTCTCTCCATTTTCGTATGTTCATCACGTCCAATGCCGTTGAATCTTTTTGCTGCTCAACGTATTGCAGTAACAAATTTTTAGATATAGGTATGTTTTCATATATCTTTTTTTTGTAGACATTTAAAGATTGGAAATCCAGTATTAAAATAAGAAAAGGCTGGGTAATATATAGCAACAATAAACCGGTGGTCCTATTCTATCTACATCCACTTTTTTGGAAGAAACACCAGAAGGCATAAAATCTCCAAGGTATTTAAAATTATTTAATTACTATGCATAAAAAATAGTTCAGTGTATTTAAATTTATTCTGATAAAATTAATTTTACGTATTCTAACTCTAATTGTAACTTCTACTGATATTGTCATATTTGTTACAGGAAGAATATGTTGAAGATGTCATTAAATAGTGCACTTGATGAATACAAGGCATCACAAGAAAAACAGTTGGATGTTTTAAATAAACCGCACTTCAGAATTTTACAACGGCTAAAATTGAAGAAAATTATATAAATAACAGATTTTAAAATACAAAATGACAAAAATGAAAATTACTGAGCAGATATGTCTGATCCAGAAAGTGATACAGATTAAAATGAATGCTGATCATATTTTACTTTCATTATTTTTATACTATATATTATGAGGTACTATATAAATAAAAATATTTCCCCTGCAATTTTCTTTTTAATTTTATACCCATATATCATATTACTTAAATTTTAATGCATAATTTAATGAATTCACTAATTAGATGAACTTGAAACAAATTTAACGAGGTAACTATGTAATTTTCCCTTAATTTATCTAAAGTTATTTTGAATATGCTGCTCCGTAATTATTCTCCTTTCATGAAGCCAATTATCGTCTCCATGATATGGAATGTTATCTGTGTCAATATTTTCATTTGCAGGGTCGGGTATATTACCCTCGACTGCCATATTGTGTAAAACAGCACATGAATAAATATTTCTGCCAGAGTTGCAGGATTATAGCGAAGTATTTGTTGACATAGAGACACCTCATTTTCAATAATCCTATGTATCTCTCCAGAGAGTTCCTGGTGGTGATATGGTTTATGGTATATCGTCGTTAATATTTTTAAAACATTGGAACAGCAGATATTCTTTGTGAAATATCCAAGTGAGATGACAGTATATTAACTAAATTGTCCGCCAATTGTTTATTTAATCTAAACAAATTAATAAAATTATTTTCAGATAATTGGAAGGGATTACTTGTATCTCTTAAATACCGATTTTCTATATAATTGTTCCTAAAATACATATTACTTTAACAAAAAAACTTCTTTAAATTTATTTTAAAATTCATCAATATTCGCCAATACCAATAATAAAACATGTTGATCCATACTTATTTCGTCTAATTAAAATTAAAATCAAAGTAAAATATATTTTACAACAATATTCAATCACACACAAATTTTTAGCACTGCATAACGACAGCTGTTTACTAGTCGTAATAGAACACAACTTCATAACGACTTTCCAACGATTCCATAACGATCGAACAAGTAGAGAATACGAATTTTCGACCGTATCGATTTTTGGGTGAAATGAGTTCGATAATGCGTAACGATCAAGTTACAGAATAGGGGTGTTAGCATTTGTAACGGTCTCTACATCGGTCCACTCTGCTGCTATCTCGTCTAAAGAGTCTAAAACTGGATCTAGTAATTCAATAAAATCAGTGACTGAATGAATCCTTTCTATCCAGCGAGTAGCGCAATTTCTCTTTAAAGTTTTAGCGGGTGTATCTTCCTCTAGATTTTCAATCCTCTTACTTAAAATGTTTTTACGTTTGGGATATATGAAAAAATCATGAATCTTTCCTACCACACCAATACAGTTTCTAATAAATGGTACTTCGCATGACTTTGAAATCACTAAATTTAAACAATGTGCAGAGCAATGTACATAGTGAGCCAACGGGTGATGTTTCTTTATATGATATTGCACACCACTGATATGACCCGACATTGCTGATGCACCGTCATAGCCCTGACCACGCAAATTTGACGTATCTATACCAAATGATTGCAGGCTGTCTAATATCAAGCAGGCCAGACATGTCTGTTGTCGGTACAAATTGCAAAAAATCTTCCTTCAACAAAATGCTTTCCCGATCGACGTATCTTACGCATATAGAAACTTGTTCTATTCCCGAGATATCTGCAGAGCGCGATATCGTACAATAGATCTAAAATTTCCATCGTTATGCCCTAAATTCTCGTTAACAAGAATACTTCCGAAATCCCGATGACCCCTAACAGCAATATCTTGCCTACCGCACAAAATAATCGCCTCTACAATAGGCTCAATGTTTTGCCGATTTTCTATAATCTGCTTTTTCCTTTCGGTGTTAACTTGGTTTTCGATAGATAAGGTTTGGTTTTTTAAAAGTTGCGTAAAATGATCAGCGTCTGACACGCAATGTAAATGATATTGCGATTTTGAATGTCTGTCGAAAGTTTCTATGGCGTGCTTCCAATTATCAAATTTTTTTTACTAATCCACCAAGCGATTGGGAATTTACTCCTGCACCAGCTTTAGCAAACAAGCAACAATATTTACAAAATGCTCCGTTTTCTGTTTCCGAATATACAAGCCATGACCAACGATTAAGCCAAGTATACTGAAATTTCAAATTTCTTGATTTTGATCGCATTTGCATTTTATCTGTAAGTAGTTTATTATCCGGGAACTTAAAATTAGGCGGAGGTATCCAAACGTTTTGTAAAACTTCTTCTATCTCTGTGTCCGTAAGTGGTCTATTAATAAAATTACAAATATCATTCGCGATATTTGCCTTTGCCCACGATTGTATTCTCCAAAGTATTCTTCTTATCATTATGAATAGTTGCCTCACATTGACTCGTACTTGAACTCTGGGCAAGATTTATTCTAGATTCCGCTTCAATAGTATCTTGATTCTGTACAAGTATATTATCTTCAATTTTTCTTTGCTTGGGTTCTCTCGAAAAGAAATCAGATATATTTTTTTGCCGTTTTTCGCACTGTTTTTTCATTGTAAAATAATCCTAGAAATATTAATCAATATATAGGTATAAGTAATATAAATATTATAATCTAGAAGACATACCTTGAATTCCTTGATTACGAAAACAAATTGTTGTTATACATTTATAACTTATACCTACTTGTGTGCTTGTATCCTCTTCAATATACAAGAGCAAATAAACACAGTCACACAGTCAAATAGAACTACAAATCAAATCAACGATTTTTGTTTAAGTGTTTACGGACATACAATCGTAACGTAATCGTTAATTGCGCGCGCCGGGAGCCGGGAGACGCGGTCGTCGTAGCACGAACGACGACTCCCACGTTGCCAGATTTACTGAAAAAGGCCGGATCACGTTTCCGAATTTTTGAAACTTATTCTTTTCTCTTTTTCTCTGGGGGGGGGGGGTGCAGACCCCCCCCCAAATACGCCACTGATTCAGTCATCTGAGAACTTTAATGTTAAAGAATTAAGTTTATTAGACAAAGGTCTAAAATATTGTTTGCCAAGCAGTAGGGTTCCTATGGAGGAGATTATAGCAGACATGTATCAAAAGTTTTACAGATCCTGTAAAATCTTTTGTATGAGGGGCCTGTAAGGTTCAAATCCAGGAAAACTTACAGCAGCACAAACGAATTGCAGTCAGCGATGAATGGAATGCGATTAAAAATCTCAGAATCAAAGACTGTTTTTACGTAAAAGCTGATAAAGGCAACAAGTTAGTAATTATGGACAAAACCGATTAGTTTAACCGGGTTAATCATTTAATATCGAATGCAAATTGAGTCTTTTCAGGACACAAATCAATTCAGCCAATGAAATTGGCTGAAATTCATTAAGACTGATGTCAATTTTGCTTATGTTGAATAAGTTTATATTTTGATACAAACTTTTCATCATCGTTTTGTAGACTTCAAAAAAGTTTAACCTGTATTGGATATTTTCAGCAAGCCTTTCAACAAACTGCGTCAATTGCGTACGAAGCACACGTAAATACGTGCGCCTGGAATTTTGTTTGGAAAAAATATTCATTTTATATAATATTTATATAGATAGTAAACATTGATAGATATAAATAGGAATGCAAAAAAAAAATATACATTAAGGTGACCAGACGTCCCAATTTTGGCGGGACAGTTTTCTTTGACATTTTACAATTATTTCTAGAAGTTTGAATAATGCTAAATAATTTATATATGAGGTTGCTTATTCTTAAGTAACTCTACCGAAAATTATTACCCATTTTATTATTATACTTTTCTACGAGTGCAATTAACATATAACTATCGTTATAATATATCAGTTATTTGTAATAAAGTAACTTTCTCATTTCTGACATTGTTTTTCTATAAGATTATCTTCTTTATTATTTCTTTGTAGATCTATTTATCATTACAGTTGTACAATATAATGAGAAATAATGTTTGAATTTGAATTTCTGTTTGATATAAAAATATATTGTACTATTGCATACCGCAGGGCACTGTATTGGGACCCATTCTCTTTATAATATACATTAACACTTTAACGAAAATAAATATACCTCATGGAAAAATTATATCATACGCGGATGATACAGCAGTGATATTCAACGGGAACACTTGGAGTGATGTTAAGGAATATGCAGAGAATGGATTAATTCAAATATCAAATTGGCTAGAATCTTTTAGATTATCACATAATATAAAGAAAACGCATTACGTGTTTCTCCATCATAGCTAAACAACGTCCCAACTTTGAGGCATTAGACATGGGGGGGGGGGGGCACAAGGTAATAAAGGAAATAGACCAGGTGAAATATTTAGGAATATATATATAGATGCAAATCTTAAATGGAAGAGGTACATATAGGGTATATCTGCAATAAAATTAGATGTCTTGTACATAAATTCTATATAATACGTGAAATGTTAAACAGAAAATTATTATTCATGTTCTACAGAAGCCTGGCGGAATCAGTACTAAGATATGGTATAATAGCTTGAGGCGGAGCCTATAATGACACTCTAAAATCCTTAAATTCTGTTCAAAACTACTTGCTCAAAACAATATACAGGAAAGATAGACTTTATCCTACCATACTGTTATATTCCGTAGACATTCTTAACATCAAATCTTTATATATACTGACATCATGTACTTTTCTTCATAAACATGCTGAAATAAGAGAGTCTATAAATCATAAATACCTTACAAGAAACAGGATAATAGGATGTCCTGCAAACAACAAGTAATGCGACATTTTACCAAAGATCCTTTTGTTACTTAGGACCGAAACTATACAACAAGATTTTACCTGAACTAAAAATTATTAAAAGAATAAAAACATACGTAATGCTCTTAAGAAACTTTATTTTTATTAACTTAGAGGCGTTAACGGGGATGTTTTAAGGACATACAACACATCTGGTGATAACAAACATTTCAATGTCTATTCCTCATGTACCTGAGACGCAAGTTACTTCTTAATGAAATAGTTATAGTTAGTTAGGTTTAGGAACGTACACTTGCGTACGTGAAATATGTATTCATATTAGGTTACTACATTTCTTAGACTTTATAATGTAATTGCACATACAGGTGGCCAACACCAAGGTGCATATGTATTTTTCTTTAAATAAATAAATATAATTCTAGCGAAAATATGCATGCGTAAAAATGACAAAACCCAAAACAAAATAAAACATTAATTCTACTAACAGGAATGAAAGTGACAAAATTTCAAGTATACAATACCCTCCGAAAATAAACGTAACAAATTATTGTTGTTGTATTTTCTGTATTTTGCTGATACGTACAAGTGTTATTGTGATTATTTTTCTTTTATATTTAACGTGATTTGATTCTTGCCGTACGCCACTGACGTTGTTTCCTAACACTCTCTTCTCTCATCGACTGAGGAAGCTACTTCTGATATCTGATATGCAAATAATTTCTTCTCCTGGGTAAGTTTTAAGTATTGTAGTTTTTATGTGTTAGCACTAATATTTTTCCTTTTATAGGTCCTCTTCAAGATAAGGATGCAGCAACTCTTCTGGACAATTTATATTTATATTTTCTACAAAATATTATCCAACTTTCATAAACACTTTAATATGACTTTTATCTCTCGGAATTAGCTATTTATATAATTTTTTTAAAATTTTAAATACGCTTCTAAAAAATGCGTCTAGCATCTAATATGAAGTAGCAGCGTCTTTTTTTTTGATATTTTTATGTTTTTTTTAAATATCGAAATCATTTATCTAAGGTAACTGTAGTCTTGCTTGTGAAAATAGATCACCAACATATGCACCCGTTGGATTTGTTGTATAATCTGTATTCTGACAATTTAATCTGAATAATAATTCCCTTTTTCTATTTAACTTATGAATGTTTTAAATTTGCAAGAGCATTAATAAATTATATAAAATTAACTACAATTCTTTATATACATGAAAATTATATCCATTCATTTTATAACTAGTATTTCTTATGTAACATCAATGATAATTTAATTATTGACTTTTAAAAAAGGCATTTTAAACAACAATATAGCTCTTATATTGTATTGTAACAATATATTGCCAATATTATAGTTGCATTAAGCATGATCAGACAATTATAAAATGGTGTTCATCTTTGTAAATTAAATATATAGGCACGACTCTGGCGGCAAAACAAATGAAGGAATACGTTTCCAAGTTGCTGAATAACATGAAAATTCAAATCGCAATCGATAAATCAATTACGACAGCCGCTATATGATTTAAACAATCGGGGAAAAAAATAGTAGACACACGTGCACCTCTCCCACTCTCACTAATGATTTCGTTTCATATGGTTTTCTAAACTACTTTTGTAGTTCGTTTTATAACCACAAACCTCACATTTATAATCGAATTGCTTTAAATGTTTATTTTTTATATGTTTTCCAAAATGACGTTTGTCATTTGTTGCGTATTCACAAGAGTCGCATTTATAATCCAATTGTTTTAAATGTTTAGTTTTTATATGTAATTTCTAAATAATCTTTGCGGTTTGTTCCAAATTCACAAGAGTCACATTTGTAATCGAATTTCTTGGAATGTTTACTTTTTATATGTCTTTTTAAATCAGTTTTCTAGTTTGTTACAAATTCACAAGAACCACATTTGCAATCAAATTCCTTCAAATGCGTATTTTTTATATGTTGTTCTAAATGCTGTTTTTGGTTTGTTTCAAATTTACAAGTGTCACATTTATAATCAAATTCCTTCAGATGCTTACTTTTAATATGTTCTTCAATGCTGTTTGCTGTTTGTTCGAAATTTACAAGTATCACAATTATAATCAAACTGCTTCAAATGTTTAGTTTTTATATGTCTTCTTAAATATCGTTTGTGTTTTGTTCGAAACACACACAGTGACCACTTAAACATTTTCTGTTGATCTTGTGAGCTCGATGGTTTCACTTTTACAAGTGTATTGTTATAATCAGTGGTAAAGTGCTCTCGGTCGTGCGTTCCTTCAACATAAGCGTGCGTATTTTCCACGTGCTGCCTGTGGGATTCTTTAGTCATGAAACGTCTGTCACAAATCCCACATTTGTATATTTTAATTTTGTTATGCTGTTTAATGTGCTCCTTAAGCTCTGCCTGGTATTTTGTTCTGTACTTGCACTGCTCACATTTGTGAATTTGACGGAGACACCTCTTGCGTTCATTCAATGCTGCTGTCACTTGATTGGCTGGTGGTGTCGGTAGAATACGCTTTCTGAAAATAAATAAATATTTTTAAACTCGTGGTAAACATCAATTAATTTTTCTTTCACCCTATATGTCCTTATTTATGGAATTCAATATGTTTTTTTTCCTTGCGAGTTTCTAATTCACTTTATATTGGAGCGAGCTGTGTATTATCACGCGATTTATTTTGATTTTTAAATTGCCATCTTATCTCATTTCAATATACAGGGTGTAGATAAAGTCTGGAACAAAATTAATATTTCTGTTATCTTCGGTTTGACGGAAAAACCCTGAAACAGGTCGATTTTGCTTTTATCCCGTGCACTTTATAACATCGTGAAATTTAATTCTGTCGTCATCTGGTTGCGCGCGGGCGTGACGTCATTAGTTTTTTCAAATGGTAACCCGCCACATTTATTACCCCTTGTCGTTAGGTATTCCATTGTGCATGCAACGGTATAAAAAGTTTGGTACCTTATATAACAATTTTTGGGAGAAAAATGCTTTCGAATTTCAAAAAATTAAAATTTTATTTCTAATGAAAAACTAATCAAAAATTATTTTAAAAAATCAGATAAATTATAATCCGAGGTTTATCTTGGATTGTCGTCAAACAAGACACCAAAAAAATGTCAACGGAAGTGTTCAAATTGTCCGCCATTGGCCATTTGACACTGGCCGAGACGGACGTACACGCTTTCTACGACACGTCATATTGACAGTTCATTACTTGGTGTTTGAACTTATCCATTCACAATACTTGCTCCATTGGTAGTGTTGAACGTGCATTGCGAAAATGGCGAATTTGAGCGAAAAAGAGCGGATTCAAATTCTCATTATTGTTGGTTGTGGTGATAAAATACGTAGCCATGAAGAAGCCTGTCAGTTTTTCAATGCAGAAAATCCTAACCGCGCACCGATTTCGCGGTCAACGGTGAGCAAAATTGTCGCAAAATTTGCTGAAACTGGTAGTGTAAAAGACAGGGCTCGTCAAGGTCGACCAAGAATTGAGGAAGATAGAAGGGTCAATATTCTCTTGGAACTTCAGGACAACCCCCACACTTCAACAAGGAACATTGCCAGGGATCATGCAGTCGATTTTACCACAGTAGCCAAATTGCTGAAGAAGGAAAAACTTCATCCGTACAAAATCAATCGGGTTCAGGAACTGAATGAAGATGACTTCGACCGCCGACTCGAGTTCTGTGAACAAATCATGCTACGGTGCGATGAGAATCCCGGATTTGTCGACAATGTGGTTTTTAGTGACGAAGCAACTTTTACGTTGAACGGTGAAGTGAATCGCCACAATTGTAGGTACTGGTCGGGCGAAAATCCTCGATGGGTTCGAGAAGAAGACACCCAATACCGGCAAAAAGTTAATGTATGGGCGGGAATAGTGGGAGATCGCATTGTGGGGCGTTTCTTTCTGGACAGAAATTTAAACGCTGAAACATACTTACATTTCCTAAGATTTACGCTAGTGCCAACATTGGTAGAATTATTTCCGGATGAAGACACCCCCGACAAGCCTCACCCCAGAATCTGGTTTCAACAAGATGGAGCACCTCCACATTTTGGCTGGCGTGTTCGGAGTTACCTCGACGAAATTTTCCCCGGGAGATGGATCGGACGAAGGGGAACAATTGAATGGCCTGCCCGTTCGCCAGATCTCACACCACTTGATTTTTTTCTATGGGGTCATGTGAAATCAAAGGTGTACACCAATAAGCCAAATAACTTGGATGATCTGAAACATCGTATCCGCGAGGAAATGCGAAATATTGGTGCAGAGACAATACGACGTGCCGTAGAAAGCGTGTACGTCCGTCTCGGCCAGTGTCAAATGGCCAATGGCGGACAATTTGAACACTTCCGTTGACATTTTTTTGGTGTCTTGTTTGACGACAATCCAAGATAAACCTCGGATTATAATTTATCTGATTTTTTAAAATAATTTTTGATTAGTTTTTCATTAGAAATAAAATTTAAATTTTTTGAAATTCGAAAGCATTTTTCTCCCAAAAATTGTTATGTAAGGTACCAAACTTATTATACCGTTGCATGCACAATGGAATACCTAACGACAAGGGGTAATAAATGTGGCGGGTTACCATTTGAAAAAACTAATGACGTCACGCCCGCGCGCAACCAGATGACGACAGAATTAAATTCACGATGTTATAAAGTGCACGGGATAAAAACAAAATCGACCTGTTTCAGGGTTTTTCCGTCAAACCGAAGATAACAGAAATATTAATTTTGTTCCAGACTTTATCTACACCCTGTATGTGCAGCCACCTGTCGGATAACAGATTAGTCTGTATTATTTTATGTGAATATGAGTGAGGTAGAGATTTGTTTTGTTGCGAGTTGAATTATTTTCAATTTTGTTCCATATTTCCTTATTTTGGAATTAACTACTTCATATTTCATTTATTAATCACCCTCTATTTATTTCTTTCCTTTTCTTGTGTAATTATTCGTCGTTAAATGGATTTTTGGGTCCATTTTATCTATCGAGGTTGTGATCGAGGTAGACGTAGGCGTGGGCGTTGCTGATTGATTGTGACTGGCGCAGAGCTTGCTTCTTCGCGATCTTGTGACGGGCATATCCAGGGGGTGGGGACTCTTTGGCGATTGTTGGAATCAAAATTTGCTTCAAGGGAGGAAAAAATAGATGGCAGCATAAACGGTTTTTACTCGCTATTGCCAACTTACAGTTGGTGCCACTGCTCAAGAATTTGACGCTTGACATCTTTATCTATGCTTGACAGTGTTTGGCATGTCGTGTGGATGTTGTTTATTTCCACTGTATACGGCTTTGTGATCAATTGTGACTATAAAAAATGAAACATTGTTGTGTACCCGGCTGTCGAGATAATGTTAGTCGCAGGTAAGTTGTACCGTTTTTCTCTTATTAAATAACAGCTGACTAGTTGGCTGCAAAAAATGCACTTCTCTATATGTGCGCATTTTCAGTAAATAATTAATGTATATCCTACAAAGAATTTTCCTTTGTTTGGGTATTCGTTCAACGTTTTCATACTTTGCGTTGAGTGGCAAAAGTTTTTTTCACGCTCAATGTGAGTTTGCAGTTGTATTATTGAATATGAATTACAGATTTACATTCCCTTCCGATAAACGGTTGCGAGATATTTGGCTACAAAGGATTGGAAATCTGAAATTATTAAACTATGAAGTAAAACATTTACAAAAAAACTTTCCAGTATGCCAAAGTCATTTCGCAGAAATGTGTATCAATCCTTCGTCTGGGCGTTTATTGCGATATTCACTTCCCACAATAAAATTGCCAGGTATAGTGTATATGTTTTTTAATGCCTGTGAAATTCTATACCAATTATATTCTTTTGCAGGATTCAGTGAGTTATCAACCCATGCTTTAGTTTTAGTTATCCTCGGGAGTGTGCATATAATATAACACCAGAAAAAATAAGAGGTGAGTTGTAATTTTTTTTTTGTGTCCAACTTTGAACATAAAAAGTAATGTTTATTCTAGATGCTTTACAGTCATTACCATCTTCATCAGCATATACTCCTGAGAAATGGGTAGTAAAGACTCCAAAAAAGACATATTCGTCACACTCAGGGCAAACCCGTGCTGCTTTGTTCACAGGTGATAAGTTAGGTAAGCAGAAATTATGCAGTTATTGTATACGAGTACATAATAAATATATTACAGATAACTCTAAAGCTGCCTCAGAAAGTGCGGAGGTATTAGAAGGATCTGTTGCCGTGGGTGTCCAGCCCCTTTCACCATTACATGATGAAGCACAACATACACAATGTAAGTTGCTTAGTACTTGCTTCATTTCACTGGGAATGTGCATATAATAATTTTTAGATCAATGTGAGAGTTTACCATCAACATCAGGATACCCAGAAATGAGAAAAGCTGCTGACTCTTTAGGTTAGCAGCACACTTAATAAACTTAAAATTTAATCTTGTTGCATAATGTCATTCTTCTGATATACCTAACTTTAACAAAATAAATTGAATTACCAAAGTAGTATTGTTAAACGTGCTAATGTATTATTTAATTTCAAACATGGATTGTTAATTTCATTATATTATTGTAGCTCCAAAAAAAGCTAACAGAAAGAAGAGTTTGCTGCGGGCTGTGGGAGTTACTAGAGAAAAACACCTCACACTGACAGCGAGGTATCTGTATAAGAAGGAGAACTGTCTACAACAGGTTGCTGCCTGTTGTAGACAGTTCGTAATTTTACATAATTGTTATTATATCTTTTTTATGTTTGTTATAATTAGGCCATAAATAAAAGTTTTTTAACATTTAAATCATGATTTTGATTTACAGCAAAATGAACTAACAATAAAATAATTTACGCATTATTCTAGTGATTGGTTGTGAGTGACTAGTATTCCTGTAACTAAAGAAACCGACTTATTTTTAATAACAAATATAACTGCTATATTAAATATTCATACAACAAACAGTAATTGTAAATGAAATAACTACTTTTATTCTGAAATTGCATTTACATACCACACAGTTTATAAATACAATTTCTGAGTAAAATTAGTCGTTTCACATACAATTCTTTTGAAGAACTATGGTGCAATCAAAAAAAAACCAACTCAAGGGTGCCATGGAATATTTTGTTTACACGCAACGTTCTGTTTAAACTGACTATTCCATAGTACCCTTGATTTGGTTTCTTTTTGATCGCTTTGTATACAAACATCATCATCTAAAATTATTTAAATTACGCGGGTTAGTCGCATTACAGGTCTCTATTTAAATTTAAATACCTCTCCCTTTGACTTTGAGGAGGAAACTTTAGATGGCGCGCAAACTCATTATCTCTTTTAATAGTAAGAGTGGGCAATCTATTCCTTTCTTTATCTATGGGCATATCGTCTTTGGTTGTCGATTAAGCAAGTGTGGTTAATTTAGAAACAGCGATTCTTTTACTTCATACATTGCCATTGTACATTTAGTAGACCGGGTTAGTCGTGCAAATAACATGTTTTAAAATGTGGATTATCCCAGTGGCAAATTAATTTGGTGATTCCGTTGATTGATGACTGTTACAGACAGGATTTCGTTAGTTTGAAGTAATTATCTAGAATCGGTAGGTTTCTAATTTTTGTAAGTACTTCTAGTGTTTAATGTTGTCTCGTGTCTTCCTTATTTTTAGCTTTTGTTTCCCACCTACCGTCTATCGCACAAACCTTTATATGTGAACACGTGGAGGTTCCGGAAATTACGACGCCATTACAACAGCGAGTAAAATCCGCTAAGCACGTGTTGACTGTTTGAAATTTTGGAATTCTTGGATTTTCTTTCGAAGTTCGATGCATTCGTGGGAATCATGTACTGTCAAGATATGTATCTGTATTTGTAGTTGTTTTGTTTGAAAACCTATTTAACTATTTCACCTTAATTTAAATTAATGTAATTCACTGCGCTTTAGCCAGAAGTTCTTTCATTTTAATGTCTGGCGAGGATCTATAAGATTTATCAAGTATTATATCCGAATCCAAATGGATCGGTTGGGTTGGAGCTACCCTATATAATTAATAGTTTTTTTTGTCTACTTAAAACAATAAGGCTTTCACACCTTGGTATTAAGGGTTCTCGTTATGTTTTAAATGTAATTTACCTGTATGATAATTACTTGGAGACCCTAGTCTAAGGATTTCAGTTTAATGTCATTCGAATTTTTATTTAATTAATTATTAGATTAAATGACTTCCGTAAATTTTAAATCTTGAATATTAACTTGTTATACAATAATAGCCAATTCCCAACTCCAATAGGTATTTCGATGCCATTAACTGCTAAAAAGTTTTCATACTTCTCCACGTTGTATGGTTTCACTGTCATTATAGGTACTTGATTATCACTATCTATATAAAATGTGTTACACCGCTTTACAATTGATACTGCTGATATTATATTCGAAATTCTTCTCTTATATATTTAATATTTACTTTGCTTGGTGACCGTCAGAGGGCGCCATTTTAGTTGGGTTGGTAATGATGAGAGATGCAATTTTTTAGTTTGGCAATGACCGTCAGAGGGCGCCATTTTAGTTGGGTTGGTAATGATGAGAGATGCAATTTTTAGTTTGGCAAATGACCGTCAGAGGGCGCCATTTTAGTTGGGTTGGTAATGATGAGAGATGCAATTTTTAGTTTGGCAAATGACCGTCAGAGGGCGCCATTTTAGTTGGGTTAGTGAGCGTTAGAGGGCGCCACCTCCGGTGACCTTTGACCCCCGCCTCCGGCGATCTTTGACCTCCACCTCCGGTGACCTTTGACCCCGCCTCCGGCGATCTTTGACCTCCACCTCCGGTGACCTTTGACCCCGCCTCCGGCGACCCTTGACCTTCGACCTCTGACCCTTGACCTTTGACCTCCGCCTCCGGAGGCGGAGCTAGGACCGGCAAATCTACACTACTTCTAGGCAAAAAAATGTTATGTAACTTTAATCCAGTTTTCTGCAAATTCAATTAGTAATTGCGAAAAAATAAAATATGTTTGTGTTACAACATTTTATTATGATCAGCGCTACCAAAAATTGTGCCCGTCTAGTACGGCGTTTTATAGAAATATAATTTTATAAAAACATTGAATTAACAATAGTTGAATTACTCTGGCTATTATAAAATTTTTAAAAATATCACAATACCAAACCTTATATCCATGAAAACAAAAAAAATATAAACATTTTTATGAAGTCATGGCCAACTATGGTGCCATTAAAAAAAACAAGTTTATGTTATATCTTGATAATAAAGTATGACATACATTTTCAGCTAAGATTATTAAATTCTACTTAAAAATTACTACCAGATACCATTTTTATATTATTTCTATCTTCAAAAGTTGACAATAAATTTTAAATCTGAAAATACGATCAACTACTCCTCAAATTTCTTAACAACATCGCTAATATAGCCAATCCTGAGTCTTCAATATTAAAAAAAGTTACCAATGGGCATCCTCTATAGCAGGACTGTCCAACCCGCGCGCCGCATGCGGCCCAAGGCAAGTATCAATGCGGCCCGAAAATATTTAAAGTTACTGAAGCAAAGGTCTTACATCTCAACAAAAGTTTTTTAGCAACGTTACAACTCAAACAGAATCATTTGTGAAGGCTAGTTATGTAGTCGCAAATTTAATCGCCAAAAAATCGAAATCATTTTCTGATGGCGAATTTATTAAGGAATGCATGAAAAGCGTGGCAGATATAATTTGTCCAGACAAGAAAGGTGATATTTCTAAAATCAGTTTGTCTCATCAAACTATTGCCAGGAGAATTGACGATATTGGGAAATCTATACAAATGGATTTGAAAATTAGAGCCTGTGGTTTTAAATTTTATTCTTTGGCCATGGATGAAAGTACTGATGCTACTGATACAGCTCAATTTGCCATTTTTATTAGAGGTATTAATGACGAATATAGTGTAACTGAAGAAATGGCTTCTTTAGTTACATTAAAAGACACGACAAAATCAATAGATTTATATGAGGCAGTGAAAATAACATTAACGCGGTTTTCTATGTCTCTTTCGAATATATCTGGGGTAGTTACGGATGGCACCCCAGCTATAATCGGTAAAAAAGAGGGGCTTGCAAAATTAATAGAAGACAATGCCATTGTTGTCGATAACTGTCGTTTGATGAAGAAAATTTATGCGGAAAAGCTTTAAAAATGGGTCATGTTATGCAAATCGTCGTCAAGACTGTAAATTTTACAAGAGCCCGGGGATTGAATCATCGCCGATTCAAGGAATTTCTCAAAAATGTTGATGCTGAGTATGGCGATATCGTATACTTTACCGAAGTAAGGTGGCTCAGTCGAGGACAAATGCTAAAAAGATTTTATAACGTACTTAAAGAAATCAAATCTTTTATGACATCGAAAGCTAAATCTGTGCCGGAACTTAACGATGCCGAGTAGCTTACAGATTTAGCATTTTTGGTAGATTTGACTGCTCATTTAAATGATTTCAACACTCGCCTTCAAGGCAAAAACCAACTTATCAGTACGATGTTTCAAACAATAAACGCTTTCCAGGTAAAACTAAAATTATGGCAGGCCCAATTAAATGCAAACAACTTTTTGCATTTCAGCACGTTGACCAAACATATTCCTAAAAATGAGAAAAAATATGCGGGCTTATAAACTAATAAATTTTAAATGACTTAAATATGAAAACTATATATTTTAAGTTTTTTTTTGCTCGTCAGCTATGGTAACATACTTGTGGCCCAAAACACCATGCCCTTTTCCAATGTGGCCCAGGGAAACAAAAAGGTTGGACACCCCTGCTCTATAGGGTGAGTCATCTTCCCGGGGAAGCCAGACTGTGACTTTCTGAGAAAAGATATTTTGAAGCGATCTTTTTCCTATGATAGCCACTCAGTAGGAGTACCTTTTAAGTTTCTCTTGTATTATACACATAATTTGGTTAATTTGGTAATTGACCATAGCTATAATTTACTAAATGGAACATCCTGTATATTATTACATTTTTGTATTCTTCGTATAATTCTTAGTCAAAAAGTCAAAAAGATAGTGTAGGCCTAAAATTTAAAAGTTCGACTTATATATACTTTTAAAAAACTATTACTATGGTCAGCCATCAAGTTATGGGACACTATATATTATAAAATAAATTTAAAAGGTACTCCTAATGAGTGGCTATCACAGGGGAAAACAGCTTCGAAATATTTTTTCTCATAAAATCACAATCTGGCTTCCCCGCGGAGACGATTCACCTGTATACCTTATCCTTACAATTCGTACAATATTTTCTTTTATGTCTATTAATTTATACAGAAAAAAAATATATTGGCTGCAGTAAAACTATGCTGCACAAAAACTTCACAATCCCCAATAATCTGAAAATTGCATCTTTCTCTTAAACGTTTTAATGCAATACTTGTACTGCTTTTACTGTTCACACAAGAAAAAAACCTTACACATCACAAAACTGAATGTGGATCAGAATGGCATTATCTTATTAAAATATATACAAAGTGGTTCAGGATAACGTAAAGCTATTGGTTCAGAAACTTATTATTTATTTTGTATAAATATGTAGTTTATTTTTTTCTATTTTTAATGTATACTTTTGAACACTAAGCAACAAAGGTACTATTTATCAGATATATGCGTAAAATGAGACTCTAAATACCTTATTTATAGCTGGAGCAGGATAGTATGAAATTTGATTTGGCTCAGTATGGATATAAAGATGTATCAGAAAAAGAAAAATATTGGGTATAATCCGCTGTAGAGCAACCGTAAACACGTGTTTCTGACTAATTGGTCGTCATCAGTACGGTGTAGCCAAGGAATAAGGTGGGATAACCTTGGAGATGTAAGCTAAACGGAAGACCATCAGGTGACAGACCACCATTTGCAGCTTCAGCTAGAAGATCCTCGGTTTTGAGGACAACAACTAACGTCGCCACGAGGAAGACAATGTCAACCTGCGTGCCATCCGAGACCCAGGAAATGTAAATGAAAGAATAAGAAATTATCGCGGATACATAAAATATCAGAAAAAGAAAAATATTGGGTATAATCCGCTGTAGAGCAACCGTAAACACGTGTTTCTGACTAATTGGTCGTCATCAGTACGGTGTAGCCAAGGAATAAGGTGGGATAACCTTGGAGATGTAAGCTAAACGGAAGACCATCAGGTGACAGACCACCATTTGCAGCTTCAGCTAGAAGATCCTCGGTTTTGAGGACAACAACTAACGTCGCCACGAGGAAGACAATGTCAACCTGCGTGCCATCCGAGACCCAGGAAATGTAAATGAAAGAATAAGAAATTATCGCGGATACATAAAATATCAGAAAAAGAAAAATATTGGGTATAATCCGCTGTAGAGCAACCGTAAACACGTGTTTCTGACTAATTGGTCGTCATCAGTACGGTGTAGCCAAGGAATAAGGTGGGATAACCTTGGAGATGTAAGCTAAACGGAAGACCATCAGGTGACAGACCACCATTTGCAGCTTCAGCTAGAAGATCCTCGGTTTTGAGGACAACAACTAACGTCGCCACGAGGAAGACAATGTCAACCTGCGTGCCATCCGAGACCCAGGAAATGTAAATGAAAGAATAAGAAATTATCGCGGATACATAAAATATCAGAAAAAGAAAAATATTGGGTATAATCCGCTGTAGAGCAACCGTAAACACGTGTTTCTGACTAATTGGTCGTCATCAGTACGGTGTAGCCAAGGAATAAGGTGGGATAACCTTGGAGATGTAAGCTAAACGGAAGACCATCAGGTGACAGACCACCATTTGCAGCTTCAGCTAGAAGATCCTCGGTTTTGAGGACAACAACTAACGTCGCCACGAGGAAGACAATGTCAACCTGCGTGCCATCCGAGACCCAGGAAATGTAAATGAAAGAATAAGAAATTATCGCGGATACATAAAATATCAGAAAAAGAAAAATATTGGGTATAATCCGCTGTAGAGCAACCGTAAACACGTGTTTCTGACTAATTGGTCGTCATCAGTACGGTGTAGCCAAGGAATAAGGTGGGATAACCTTGGAGATGTAAGCTAAACGGAAGACCATCAGGTGACAGACCACCATTTGCAGCTTCAGCTAGAAGATCCTCGGTTTTGAGGACAACAACTAACGTCGCCACGAGGAAGACAATGTCAACCTGCGTGCCATCCGAGACCCAGGAAATGTAAATGAAAGAATAAGAAATTATCGCGGATACATAAAATATCAGAAAAAGAAAAATATTGGGTATAATCCGCTGTAGAGCAACCGTAAACACGTGTTTCTGACTAATTGGTCGTCATCAGTACGGTGTAGCCAAGGAATAAGGAATAATATGGATTATACCCAATATTTTTCTTTTTCTGATATTTTATGTATCCGCGATAATTTCTTATTCTTTCATTTACATTTCCTGGGTCTCGGATGGCACGCAGGTTGACATTGTCTTCCTCGTGGCGACGTTAGTTGTTGTCCTCAAAACCGAGGATCTTCTAGCTGAAGCTGCAAATGGTGGTCTGTCACCTGATGGTCTTCCGTTTAGCTTACATCTCCAAGGTTATCCCACCTTATTCCTTGGCTACACCGTACTGATGACGACCAATTAGTCAGAAACACGTGTTTACGGTTGCTCTACAGCGGATTATACCCAATATTTTTCTTTTTCTGATATTTTATGTATCCGCGATAATTTCTTATTCTTTCATTTATAAAGATGTATATATATATATATATTTATTTATAATTATAATTACAATTTTACTTTCTTATACGTAGTATAAGGAAGTATTGTGATGACGAAAATTTTCGACCTCGAGATTTTTGCAGATGTCCACGTTTTGAAGTCCCCTTACACCGAAAAAGTGGTTTTTAAAAATGTCTGTGTGTGCGTGTCTGTCTGTCTGTGTGTGTGACCTCGATAGCGGTCAAACCGCTACAAGTATCAATTCCAAATTTTGCATTTACGAATATAATCTCCCTCTTAAGAACTGATTAGATTTTCAGTAAACGCGGCATACCGGAAGTAGTATTTACTTCAGTGAAAAAATTGAATTTTGCCGTTATTTCGTCAACTACTAAGTTTAAACAAATTTATAAAGAATTCATATGTACCTAGAATTAAAATTGAGAACAATTTTATTTAAAAAGTTCTTCGAAATTCCTACCGGAAGTAGGTTTTTTACTCTTATCGAAAATCAGTTTTTTGCGAATATTTCGCAAGTCATGCTTTTTAGACAGATACAATACGGGTATAAAAGTATTTAAAACATAATTTTAATATCTTTTGTATAAAAAAAATTTCAAAATTCAGTACCACTTTTACTCCTATCGAATAGCGATTTTTTGCAAATATGTCGTAAATTATACATTCTATATGTATTTATCAAGAGTAAAAAAGTATTTAATGCTACATTTGCAATATCTTTTGTATAAATAAAATTTCAAAATTCGGACCGGAAGTCACACTTTTACTCTTAGGGATTAGCACTTTTTCTGGAATATCTTGCAAAGTATGCATTCTATAGGTATTGGTTAAGAGAATAGAAGTACTGAGAATAGGGTTTTGAATAATGTTTGTGTAAAAAAGTTCTTAAAATAGTATAATTTGAAACGCTCATACGTATAAGAAAGTCGTGTTGTGGCCACACCTCATTTTTTTTATTTATTAAATATAAGGTGACCTTATACATGAGCTGGATATGGGAATACAGTAACAGTTTCCCACAGATTAGACCGACTCGTGTTTCGTCGGCTCTCGGAGAAACCGGTAGGTAACAGGGTGTCCGAGAGCCGACAAAACACGAATCGGTCTAATCTGAGTGAAACTGGAACCGGATTCCCCTATCTCGCCCATGTATAGTGACCATACATCGCGAATTTCCCGGGACAGTCCCGAAATTTCAGTCCCTGTTTCGATTTTTTACATCTCGTTTATTGGTCCCGAATTTATAGCATTTGTCCCGAAAAACAGCAGTGTGAACGTAAAGTTTAAATGTATATACGTATGTATTTTTTTAAGTAGCGTAGATTGCAATCCGAGAAGACAAGCATAAGTCTACCATTGATTTTTTTAGTAACGGAAGTGTACATTAAACGAAGACCTACAGAAGGAACACCTGTTTATTTACGATGCCGATGTAATACCTGTTCTGAAAAATTTTCAATAAGCCATGCTGAACATACAGATATTAAATTTCATATAGATAGTAATAAACATAAAATATCAAACTCTGCCGCTGCATCTAGCTCATCATTAAAGAATTTCTACAAATAGGAGAAAATGCGTGATAAGGAAGGAGAATTACCTGCAGTAGAAGGTATTTCTGCTTACCAAACTATTTACCACAACCATGACTTTAGGTCTATGAATTGAACATACGTCCAAGCTGCTTGAAGTGACATTTGAGCCTAAAGTTACATGTGCGCCAACCAAAGCTGAAGCAGTAATACTAAATGTTTTCATGCCTTGCGCTTTAAGAGCTTTTGCACAATGATTTGAAAAATGTTGATATGTTTCAATCTTAACTGATTCTGTTCAATCACACGGAAATAAAACTGTTTCCAATACTTGTTAGATTCATAGTTTGGAGACCAAAATAAATGTTGATGAAAATTACACGGACTTTTATAAGATCAAAAAAAAAGATGTTCTAAGAAATATTTCTGCTTCAGAGAAATATAAGGTTACTTCATCAAAATAATTTAGAAGGGTTACGAATTTAGTATTTTGTTTAAAAATGAATAATGCGTTTTAGTTTATTCTTTATTTAAACTCCACCACAATAACAATAATAATTAAATAATTTATTTGTAATAATTTGTATAGTGGCCCGAATTCCGAACTTCGAAATCTGGCCACCTTATATCAGAGGACTGCAAAAATCTCGAGGTCGAAAATTTTCGTCATCACAATACTTCCTTATACCACGTATAAGAAAGTAAAATTATAGATATTTACTTATCACCAAATAATTCACAATTTTAGATTTAGCATATACAGGCAGTCCCCGTGTTACGGACGACTCGACTTACCGCGATTCGTACTTACGAACGTGCGCGCTCACAGCTTCCTCTAGTAAATCACTAGCGCGAATTGGGTTGGCGCAGAATCTTTTTGCGCTAGTTGTCAATCTACTATTGCCACGTTTATTCTAACTTTTATATTCGATTTAGTGAGTCTGTGTTCATCTTTACAACCATGCCTCCAAAACGACAATTAATAGTAAGTCCAGGTGGTCAAGTAGAAAAAAGAAACATGATAACAATGAAAACAAAAGTAGAAACAGTTAAATGTGTGGAGAAAGGCCAGATACCGTCATCCATTGGAAAAGCGTTGGGGTTTAGTCGGTCGACTATCGGAACAATTATAAAGGACAAAGTTTGAATAATGGAACATGTTAAAGGTTGTGCCCCGATAAAAGGATCAATTAATACTAAACAGCGTAGTGGATTAATTATAGAAATTAGTATTTTGTTAGAAGATCAAAATAGGCGCCACATTCCCATTATCCTAGCGTTAGTGCAAAAAAAAAGTCCGAAGCATTTTCAAAAATTTACGAGCTGCGCCCATAGAGAATGAAGGTAGTTGTGACGAAGAATTTATATGAAGTAAGAGTTGGTTTAGTCGCTTTAGAAATAGGACACATATTAAAGTACAAGGGGAGGCAACCAGAGCTGATGTAGCTGCCGCAAATAAATTTCCTAAAGTTGCGATAAATTGTTGAGGATGGCGGATATTGCTAGGACAATTCTTTAAAGTAGATAAAACTGGGTTGTTCTGGAAGAAGATGCCTGAACGCACCTATATCTCGAAAGTAGAAAAAATGCATCCCATCACAAAGCAGCAAAGGATAGACTAACCTTATTACTTGAAGGTAACGCATCCGAATATTTTAAGCTTGGGTTATACTTGCGTTACTCGAAGATTGGTTCTTGAATGATTTTATTCCTGCTGTGGAACGTTATTGTTTCGAAAACAAGATGAGCGGTTTACAAAAGTTTACCGTTCAGTAAGTGAAAACATCATTAAAATGTTACATATTATAATTATTGTTGTCATTATTACCGTACATGTGCTGTGTTTCAACGAATATCAGAGTTACATACAAATCCGACTTACAGACGTTCTCAGGAACGTATCCCGTTCATAACCCGGGGACTACCTGTATACAATAGGTTTATATTAACAGCCGTCTTATAAATAATATTAATCCTAATTTAGCTGTCATCCTTCAAATTGGTAAACAAAGCAAACTCATCTATGTCAATGTCATCTGAATAATAAGGCAAAAATTGTACAACGTAATAAGTGGTAGTTTCATATGTTAAGTAATATTAATAATAACACTTTATTCATTCGTTTGGCCATGACAAGTTGGGTACATTTCAATATAACATATTGGCAACAAACTAAGTTCATAAATAGTTAAAATATACAATACAACATGAATTTTTATATCTCAAAAACCCCAACTATAACAATGTTGGAAATGTTGGTATAGAAAACTTTGTAAATAATTTTATACTCTTATTGTTCAAGTATGTTATATACCCTCTGCCTTGAATGATAATATTCTGTTTTAACTATCGCTTATCAAGAGCACGAAAAACTATAGAAAATTCATTTCGAATTCTAACAAGTAGGCGGAGAATTTACCGGCAACCACTTTTTTCTTGTTCAGAAATATACAATAGGTACCTATTCACCACCTGGGCTAACAGATATATTTCTCAATAATGGAGATGTAATTGAAGCCTCTAGGTGAGAGATAACTAAAAAGGATAATAACCTTAACAAAATTGGAAAAGCAAAGTAGTTTGTTACAAAGTCGCAAGCGTCACACTTAAAATTAAATTCTTTGAAATCATTACTTTTTGTATGTACTTTTAAATCATGTTTGGTATTTGTTCCAAAGTCACACTTAAAATCAAATTCTGTTAAATGATTAGATTTTATATGTCTTTTTAAAGCAGTTTTGATGTTTGTTCTATATTCACAAGAGTCACACTTAAAATCAAATTTTTTTAAATGATTATTTTTTATATGTACTTTTAAATTAGTTTTGGTATTTGTTCCATAGTCACAAAAGTCGCACTTAAAATCAAATTCTTTTAAATGATTAGTTTTTATATGTACTTGTAAATGGTTTTTGATGTTTGTTCCAAAATCACAAGAGTCACACTTAAAATCAAATTCTTTTAAATGATTATTTTTTATATGTACTTTTAAATTAGTTTTGGTGTTTGTTCCATAGTCACAAGAGTCACACTTAAAATCAAATTCTTTTAAATGATTATTTTTTATATGTACTTTTAAATTAGTTTTGGTATTTGTTCCATAGTCACAAAAGTCGCACTTAAAATCAAATTCTTTTAAATGATTAGTTTTTATATGTACTTGTAAATGGTTTTTGATGTTTGTTCCAAAATCACAAGAGTCACACTTAAAATCAAATTCTTTTAAATGATTAGTTTTTATATGTAGTTTTAAATAACTTTTGTTGTTTGTTCCAAAGTCACAAGAGTCACACTTAAAATCAAATTCTTTTAAATGATTAGTTTTTATATGTAGTTTTAAATAACTTTTGTTGTTTGTTCCAAAGTCACAAGAGTCACACTTAAAATCAAATTCTTTTAAATGATTAGTTTTTATATGTCTTTTTAAATTACTTTTGTTGCTTGTTCCATAGTCACAAGAGTCACACTTAAAATCAAATTCTTTTAAATGATTAGTTTTTATATGTAGTTTTAAATGACCTTTGTTGTTTGTTCCAAAGTCACAAGAGTCACACTTAAAATCAAATTCTTTTAAATGATTAGTTTTTATATGTACTTGTAAATTAGTTTTGGTATTTGTTCCATAGTCACAAAAGTCACACTTAAAATCAAATTCTTTTAAATGATTAGTTTTTATATGTACTTGTAAATGGTTTTTGATGTTTGTTCCAAAATCACAAGAGTCACACTTAAAATCAAATTTTTTTAAATGTTTGGTTTTTGTATGTACTTTTAAATTAGTTTTGGTGTTTGTTCCATAGTCACAAGAGTCACACTTAAAATCAAATTCTTTTAAATGATTATTTTTTATATGTACTCTTAAATTAGTTTTCGTATTTGTTCCATAGTCACAAAAGTCACACTTAAAATCAAATTCTTTTAAATGATTAGTTTTTATATGTACTTGTAAATGGTTTTTGATGTTTGTTCCAAAATCACAAGAGTCACACTTAAAATCAAATTCTTTTAAATGATTAGTTTTTATATGTAGTTTTAAATAACTTTTGTTGTTTGTTCCAAAGTCACAAGAGTCACACTTAAAATCAAATTCTTTTAAATGATTAGTTTTTATATGTACTTTTAAATTACTTTTTTCGTTTGTTCGATAGTCACAAGAGTCACACTTAAAATCAAATTCATTTAAATGATTAGTTTTTATATGTCTATTTAAAGCAGTTTTGATGTTTGTTCTATATTCACAAGAGTCACACTTAAAATCAAATTCTTTTAAATGATTAGTTTTTATATGTAGTTTTAAATAACTTTTGTTGTTTGTTCCATAGTCACAACAGTCACACTTAAAATCAAATTCTTTTAAATGATTAGTTTTGGTATGTATTGTCAAATATTTTTTATGTTTTGCTCGGAAACCACATAGGGAACATTTAAATGTTTTTGTTTGATCTGGTGAGTTTGATTGTGCCGGGTCTTCCTTTCCGCCAATAGAACTGTGCGTATTTTCCACGTGCAACCCCAGATATTCTGTTGTCTCGAATCGTCTATTACAAATCCCACATTTAAACTTTTTCAGTTTGAAGTGCTGGCTGTTGATGTGCTTCTTGAGATCTGCTTTATACTTTGTCCGGTACTTGCACTGCTCACACTTATACAATTGGCTGCGACGTTTCTTGCGTCCGTTTACCGCTGTCACTTGATGGCTTTGTGCCGGTGCATTACATTTTCTGAAAACAAATAAAAATATGTAACCTCATTCTCCGATACGACAGGCTTAACAACTACATTTGATAAATAAGTTCAAATTCTTAATGCTGCTATTGATGAAATAACGTTTTGAGTAACATAATTATATTTAGCGTAAATTATTCCAGCGATTTCTCAACATCTAAGCTTTTTGCACTTAGGGCACTATTGAATTAGATGTGAGTATTATTAAGTTATTCTTCGAACATCCTGTATATTGTTTCGTTTTAATAATAATAATAATAATACTTTATTGCGTACCCAACAGTAAAAAAAAACCAGCATGGGGAACTCTGTAATTTACAATATATGTGCGGAATACAAACAATATAATACAATCAATTACACATAAATCATTCATTTAAGTTTGAGCTCCAAAAAAATCATTAAAATACTTGTTTCCATTACGGCGCATTTGATGTAGTGGACGTCTCAACATGACATTTCGCCTTCACATGGAAGTAAAAAACGTAACTTGGACTTCTGGCAGAAAGCCATGGCTCGATTCGTTGAAATGAATTCAACCCAACAGATAGGGACAGTCAATCCTACTATGCACTAAATCATGTTAAAAGTAAGGCCAGGAATCGAATATGAATAATTCAAATATTCGAATATTCAACTCTGAATAATTTCAAAACGACATTATTCGAATAATTGAATATTCAAATTTTTGCCGATTTCCAAATTTTTATAAAAGTATTTTTCGAAATAATGTGTCTTTTACTATTATCGAAAAATAATTTTTCGATATCTCGCAAGTCATGCGTACTATACGGACCTATTTAAGAGTATGAAAGTGTTTAGAGATAGATTCTGAATAATTTTTGTATAAAAAGATATTCGAATTTCCGACC